>OY728120.1:883975341-893975341 GCA_963277665.1 Viscum album
TGAATACATCTCATTTTCATCATTTATATATGTTTGAAAATAATGATACACATAGATAATGATCTAAATTCTATGGACTAATACACACACTTAAAGAAAGGAACATCCAATGGAATAATAATTATGTAGTATTCTATTGAAAGGTCTATCATTATGAACTATATACTTAATAACATACAAATGTGACTTTCGAAGAAGAATTCTCAAAAATTATGATATCATTAAAATAATAATCAATCATTATTTGTAATTTATCAGACTGACTCATCTAGACTATAATGAATAGTTTTAAAAATATCTTATTGGAATCACTAGGTTCTCTTTATAGTGAGGAACTATTATAACTCATTGATGTGATAGATACTCTAAATAAATTATCACATAAATCATGCAAGTTTAAAATGAATATGTGATAATTATATTACATGTATTAATAGAATTCAAAGTCTATAAATTGAAATTATATGACCAACTCCAACATAATTAAACTTTATGTCTGGATTAGGTAATTGGGACAAGAAAATTTAACTATGTATATATGGATAACTAAAACATCATCACCGAGAGAAAAACTACTCAATAGGAGATATTTCTAAAATATAATAAATCACTTCTTTATTTGCACAAAAAAGTTGAGATATAAATATATTTTATAGAATCAAAAATGATGGGTTGCATTGGGATTTTATTACTTGCTATATTGTCATTATACTAACAGTTATATCAAATGAAACTGATCATTATAGAAAATATAGTTTGTTTATCCCCTCATAACTAGTTATTTATTTTTATTCATATAAGAGGAACATATACTTTATACAACTCTAGTACAATAGGACTATTTTAAATTTTTCTCAAAGTAGCTCTTACAGATGTACTAGTATATAAAATAACATATATAATAGATCCAATAATTAATATAAAATTAATTCTAATAAGTATTTATTTGAGGTTACATATATAATAATCCTCTAGTGGTTAATTCATCTTGTGTATTTTAGTACAATTTCAATGTATGTAGTTTGACTTGGTTTAAATAAAATCTTGGATCTACACCTATAGATACAGATCCATATAAAATAGGGTGCATTATTTATGTCTTTCATGGATAATTTTTTTATCCAAATATTAACTAACTATTAGACTAATAACTTGATTAGAGTAATAATATGTATTTTAAATGTATTAATAGAAAACAAACAACTTTCATACTAATATTTTTTGAAAAAATAACTTTCTTTCTTCCTAATGGAATGAAAATTTTTTATTACTTCATTAAGTTGAACATTCCATGGAATTGATTATTCAATTAATCCATAAATATATTTATCTACCAAATAGCATAATCATGATATTTTTTAATTTATTTATTCTTAAAACATTATGGTTTTTTATCCTTAATAAAGAAAATTTCACCTTCCTCATGGATAAGAAAATCATATCCCTCGGGGTTTCTAACATCCATGGTTGTCCTACACAATATAATAAGAATTTGGAACAACTTATCTCACTAAGTCTTGTGAAGATTTTTTCTATAGAGAATTTTGTTTATATTGAGCCTCAAATTAATTAAATTCTATCCTTCTCACAATATCTATTTTGGAGATATTATCATTTTCTAGATATATAGTTTTTCTTATTATAATTATTATTTTATATATGATATCATTTAAAGATAATTTTCATGTATTTTGATGAAATTTAGTTTCTAATGAGAACTTTAGTTATATATACATGAATATATGAAAAAATGGGATTCTTCCAATTCTATAACTCATATGAAGTCCTATTTAACTATTTGGTTTTGAAACTTGATTATGTTTTTGTTTTTATATTTGAAATGTATGTTCATAAAATAAATATGAAATAATTTCATGACTCTTTAATTATATCACAATTTTTAAAAAATTAGTAGGGAAATTATCACACACTATTTTAAATAACTAATTAGTTCTTGGATATTATATTCTCCTCATTACATTTTTTATAATTTATTTTCCATTTTACGAAGCTTTTTTTGTACATTATTTTTTATTCTACATACATATCAATTGAATATGATTTTTTACACAATAATTAGATATATTCTTATCTACTAGTTTCATTAGTAAATTTAATGAATTATTATAATTTAACACTGAATTATATTGTAAATTTTCTATAGGGATATGTATAATCTAATTCTAAAATATATATTGTTGTTTGACATTTAATTATAAATAGAACATTAATCATTTTATCTTATAAAAAACATAACAAATATCTAGGGGTTTTAAACTCAAAAAGAGTTAATGTATCCTTATTGGATTAACTTTTTCAATTGCTTCTGGTTTTCATAATGTTTTTACCATTCCAAAATTGGTTGTAATATGATTCATGTGAAATTGTTTTATCAATTATTTAAAACATAGAATTTACCAATTCAAATATATATTTAAAATATTATTTAAAAGTGTTATACAAATATATAAAGTCCTTTCATTTCTAAAACTGAAATAAATTTAATCATGTTAAAACTCATCAGATAAATAATATTATAGTTTTAATAAAAAACAATTATAGTTGAAAAATAAAATAATCATTACACTTCAAAATATAAAATTATTATCTTCTATAATTGATGCAGTAATCATTTCTCTACCAACAGCTTAAGGGTCCACTTTTCTTCTCAAAATCATTCATAATCTACTTGGTTCTTATATATAGATACAAATATATTATTAGAAATCTATATCTATTACCTAACATATATAAATTAAAATATTTTATTTAATAAAGAATATATCTAAATATTCCCATTTCTTTTTCATTGTGCTACAATTCTTTTTCAATGGCCTTTCTTACCACATGAAAAAGAAAAATATTCCATCTTGTTTCTATCCCCATAGATATGTTAATTATTAAAATAATTTTTCATAGTTTACTTTTGATTCGATGTATTTATTGGCCACTTACCCTTACTCTTATTCTTGTTGACCATAGAGACTAGATTTTTAATTCTTAATGTCTTTATCATCTTGGTGAATCAATTTAAAAAATATAAATGTGGTTTATCCAATTTTTTCATGTTAAAATTAATTATTAAACATGAGAAACTATGAGGGTGTGACTATATAATGAGATATATGGATTGATACCATGTTGTATTCTAAATTTTTCATACACTCAATATAACATATAATAATGAGTGCATAAGGACAGACATTAACTCCTTCTCTTAACATTCTTGTGAATAGTAATACAAAGAGATTATACATTTCTTTTCATTATGTATCCTAGTGTAACTCCTTGAGATGAGACTACATGGAATGTCAACCTCTACATTTATGCAAATTTAGTAGCTTTTTTACAACCAAAGGTGGTATATTGGATTATATTTCAATTAATAATTGGATCTCATTTAAAGTAACTAAGGGTTATGTGTTAGAAGAGGATGAAAAGAAGAGAATGTTTCAACAGAAATAATGGTTTCAAGATAAAATATATAGATTATATCATAGTTGGGGTTGATGGAAGTCATTATAATAAAACTATCAAATAGATGTATGGGGTGTACTTGGAACCTGGATTGTGAGGTATATAAGGCTAGTCAAGTAATGAAATAACTATACAAGTAATTTTCATACGAAGATCGATATGGTGGAAGATAGTGCTTAGGAAATCATATGTTATTATCATCAAAGTGACTATGGTTGAGAATAAGAAAAGGTATATTAATTGATTTGTATGGAAATGATATTTATATCCTAAGAGTGTGAAGATAACATGAAGAGTGGTAAGACACTATCTAGTTTGTATATAATATTTAAATAGAAAAAAAATTTATCTATTTCTACTAAGCTTGGAATTGGATTTAGTTCAAGTTGATTTTTATATGTTTAGGGAATATTGGAAGACATTTTTATTTAACTTTGTTTAGTGAGGACTAGTAGATATGACACTAAATAATCATGATTTAACATTAGTTATTTGGTGTCCATTAATCAAACCTCCACTAAATAAAATTTAAATATTTTAGTGGTGAATTTTTAAAAGTAGCCACTAAATATTTCCAAAAATTAAAAAAAAATCACTTTCCTCCCTCTCGTGAGCCCTCTTCCCTCTTCCCCTCACCTTGAGCTCTTCCCCTATTTGCATTCACTCTCTCCCTCGTCACCACCACTACTCTCTCCCTCACCATTAACTTCAGGTCTCCCTCACTCTCCTTTTCCCCTCCATATCCCTAACCCCATTCCATCATACCACTTTTCCTACCCCTTTCCCCTATTTTCTTGACATTCACGCCTCTCCCCTTCTTTCGGTGCACCGATCACCCCAATTTCTCCCTGCAAATCCCTCTCACCCTACCATCAAAAAAATTCGTTTACCTCATTTACCCACACCATTTTTTAGCATCCCACACTGTCATCATTACTTGGTACTTCTATATTCAATCTAAAATCACTTGTAAATTAAAATAATTTAAATTATATTTTAAATAAAGCATCTTGACTATTTTTTTTGGTATTTTATATGTGATATGAAATTATACTCAATTAATTCATCATATATGATAATCATTATAATTATTTTAAAATATGTGTGATTGTTATGTTTATATTTTTCAATACTTATTAAATCAATTAAAATCTATTATATTTTTTTCATATAGAAAACTATGTAATTTTTCATTATATCTTGATGTGTGTTGTGAGAAATATATAATTAACTCGTTATTTGTGAAAAGTGATATAAATAGTTTTCAATTAGTGTAAAATTATTATTTTTAAACAAATATACACTTATTAACTCAATTAAAAACACATTCTTATGTTACATATTCAAATAAAAATGTAACAATTTTGAATGAATTTTATTTTTTTTATTTTTTTTTCAAAGAAACACTCGATGAAATTTTGTAATGAGCCAGCTTAGGTATATCAAACACATCACTCCAGTTGTCATTCTATAAGGTGAGAATAAAAAAAACAAAAATATCCTCATATAAAATTTTCAAATAGCCAATGTACACAGTGGAAGAAACAAACATAATCCTGAGACACACAATAATAAGAAAAACGGGTAATCCAAAAATGAAAACAAGACAAGAAAAAGCCAAAACTCCATATGAGAATCCATCACCCCTAAACTATCCCTATATAGAGACATATAAACTTAAGAGAAATTATATTAGTACATGACACACTTCCCTTTATATGTGTCTCAAAAAACCACATCTACAAATTCTCAAAGTCTAAAGCATGGTGTGAGCACAATGGCTAGTAGGATTTCACCAAAGAATAAATAGAAACTCTAACTTCATGAAAACGTTAGCTATAAATTTAAAAATAATATACTTTATACAAAATTTTCATAAGATAAAACAATTTTTTGAATCTTCTCTTGGTTTCCTAATTTCATTTCCATATTCTCAAAATCGAGTAACATGAAAAGTATGTAAGAAAAATAGATAATCATAAGAAAAAACCACTCATGGATTCACCATAAGATAAAACATGAGAAAATAATCCTGAAATATCAACATGTGATAAAAAAAACATCAAAATCATATAATTTGATATATAGCCTATAGAAATAAATACTAGATATAAATGAATCCTAAACCAATAATATATTAGATACAAAAAATATAGAGTCCCATAACGGTCTATCAATACAAAAAAACCTCTAGTAAAATTATTCACACTAAAGAGACATGGATTTTCCCTAATACACCCAAGTTTCCTAATGTGATATGATTTTTAAAACCATTTGAAAAAAATTTCTCACATTTTATAAATAATTTTTCACACTGAAGAATTATCGCTTCCATGCTTGAAAACCCATTTTTGAATCAGAACTGTTTTTTAAGAAATCCATTTAAAAACATGTATTTCACCAGGAAAATCCATCTTGATATCAAATCCAACCTTTAAACAGATAAAAATGAGAAATTGAATAATTAAATCAAGTTATTCAATAATTAGACCCTTTTTATAAAGAAACATACCTCAAACATGAAAAAGGAATTCCAAAAATTGATCTACCAAAGCCTAGGGTTGAATCCTATCAAGAAGGAATTCAAAGGCATTCAAAGAGCTCTCTAGGGTAACAAATTTTAAAAATAGAATAATGGAATAAGTATATATTTGGAGGGTGTTTGGATATTTATATCCAAACATTAAAATAGAATTCTACGGTGTAGCCTCTTGGACTACGACACAACCCCCTACATCATGGTGTGGGATTCCCCCACCACAGTGTAGGATGGGATGTCTGAGTGAGGATATATGACACAAAATATGGGACCATGCCATAGACCTTTGGTTTAAGCCATGTCCATGATCCATGACCCTTCAGATAAAATGGATCCTATATACCTGGAGTGATGCTATGCTACGTCTAAATACACCATAATGTAAGAGTGTCCAAATGGATAGAACCAACCAAAAACATCCCTCGAACCCCTATTCCAAAACCTCCCACTCTAAACTATCGGGATCACTAGGGTGGATGGGATACACTACATCCCCTACCCCATTATACAGTTGTTCCCAAAATGGAAGTATCCCAAACATTTCTCTTCCTGGCGGTCTATGTTGTATCCTTCTTATCAACACCCTAGCCAATATCACCATGCGTAGCCTATACCTTCCACAAAATAGCTCCCTATTTAAATCCCTAAAAATTCCAGAAACTCGATATCCCCTCCAAAACAACTAATAATCATATTAAAAACTCTTAAAGATTAAAAGAGAGCATACACAAGCCCAAATGGGGTCACAATTCTCCACGCCATAATATTTTTCTCTCCCCAAAAAGTGATCAAGACTACAGACTCATAAAAAATAGAAGGCCATTGTTTCCTCATCAATGATTCTCACTCACATATATCATGGATATACTTTCCACATTCCCATAGTATATAGACCAAAGGAATAAATTTACTACACAATACCTTATTCTAATGATCCATAATCTAAACTAGTTCCTCAACCATTGTGGTATCAAGATCATGATTAACATCCTCCGATTAAATCACATTAGAAGTTTCTAGTTGAAACCTCATCAATTGGGAAACATGAAACACATCATGAAATGATGTAAATAGGGAGAGAAATTCCAACTGATAGGCTACCATTACAATTCATTTAATGGTATCAAATGGGATGTCCCAGTTGGAATCGGAGGCCTCAGATTGGCATTGGGAACTCTCTATGAGGAACCTAGGTTTTACCACCATTTTGATCTTCCTTCCCCCTTCAAGCCAGGATTTTCTTTTGGAGGTAGTGGTTTCAACTCGACATGGGCACCGTGGCTGTTCAGTGGTGTCCCTTCTTATAGGAGGTTCAGCAGTTGGCTCGGCATAGTTCATCCAACAATGACAACGATGTGTTGGTGTCTCCTCTTCTCGGAAGCATTTTGGCAGTCAACTTGGTGGTTTATATCCTTCCAGAAACGACGTGGCTTGGGGTGTCTCATTCTTGGTTCAGGTTGGTCAGATCATCCAACGCGCAAAAGAGATGGAGAGGGCTGGTCTCTCGGCTGTCTGGCGTGACCATAATTTTTTCCCCTCTTCCTCCTGGCTAGTTTCTAGGCATTCTGACTGTCCGGTATGACCAGGGATTGCTTCCATTGATTTTAGGCACGGCTCAGGGTCGGATATATAGTTCTTCTGAGGGGGTAGGTCTTCATTATCTTTGAGTTCTTAAAATATTTTAATTTGGTGGAGTTGTGAATTAGTTCTCTGATTGGATTTGGTTTGGGTTGTTTTGGTTTGACGTTAATGGTTTTCATTCTTTTCATCGTGTGGCTTGCACCGGAACCTAGTGAGGGTTCATCCGTGGTTTTGAGTAGATTATATCCATTCCTAGATAGAGGTTTCTATTTCAGGAAGACCCATATTCACTCATTGTTGGTGGTCACTTGGTGTGGTTTGGGCCTTCCAGTCGTGATGACGATGTCTTGAACTCGTGATATTTGGATTGTATTCTTGGATTTTGTGGCAGTGGTGGTGGGGTGAAGGATCACAGTGTTAGTCCAGGATGATCGATTGTTTGAGGTTATTTGGTTCTATCTTCTCGGAATGGTGAAAGGTTTTATGAGGTCTCTAGGTACGGAGATGCACCTGGACTCGACCATGTGGATTTGGCCCTATAGGAGGTTCCGGAGAGAGATTTTCATCATTACAGAGATTTGTGGATTTAGATGTTTGAGAGGGTATGGATTTTTCCATCAGATCAGGAATTTTATTTGACATAGGACACTTTCTTGCCATTTATCTTGGCACCGTTAGAGAATTTTTTCAAGATTGATTTCTGGGGAGGGGTTGCTCTATATTGTCAGTTTGGTTTGTCTCAATAGACCTTCGGGCCGTGTTATATGTTTTAAGTCAATGATTTCTGTTAGGTTTTTCCCCATTCTTCCCTTAAAAGGGGGTCACCTTAAATAATAATAAAAAATTCAAGTCCTTCATGTCTTTGGATGAACAGTCCAACAGACCTCAATGCCAACTTACCCTACTTACCCACCTAACTTTTTCCCAAGTGAGTTGAAACTCTGATAAAAATTAAATCACCAACCTCAAACTCTAGTTGATACTGCTGACCATCTTGATGGAATTTATGATGACTTTGTGCCATGACAAATTCTTCCACATCAGCTACACCTATTGCATCATCTCCTGAACAAGGCATTGTCCAACCAAGTAACGTTATCCCAACTCTACATAGGATAAGGGAGATATACATTCCCACACATACAATGCTTCAAAGGAAACCATATTAATCAAATCTTGATAACTATTTTATAGTAAAATTTGACTAGAGGAAGATGCTTTTACCTAGAACCAATAAATTAAAGAATACATTCTCGGATCATATCCTCAAGAATCAGATATCTCTCTTCATCTTCCCATCTTTGTGTGGATGACATGTCATGATCAACATCAACTAGGAACTCATAACCTTTTGATAACCTCTAAAAAATATTGATTTAAACCTCACGTACCTATTAGATACAATCATAGAGGGAACCCCATGAATTTTCACAACATCTCATAAATAAAAGTCCCCAAGATGTTCCAGCATCATCATCTCCCTAAAATGGAGGAAATGATCTATTTTCGTAAGTTGATCAGTGATCACCCAAATCACGTGCTTTCCACTAGGATTCCATGGAAGACCAAAGAACTTCCATGGAAATATAGTTCCACTTTCATTCTATAATTTTTAATGTTTTCAAAAAACCATTAGGTCTCTGGTGCTTCACCTTAATCCTTTGATAATTTAGACACCATGACATGAAATCTATAATCGTCTACCTCATTCTTGACCACCAATATAAATATTTCAAATCATGATACATCTTGGTAGTCTCATGGTGTATAGACTAGAAATACTTGTGTTCTTCATCCAAAAACTCTTTACTGAGATAAATAGAAACAAAAAATATGCAATGGAAACACAAAGAACCAATGAGTGATTGAGACCACTCATCTAAGTTCTCCCCACCATTTAGGATTTTACGAAGCACTAGAAAATAGAGTCTGTCACCTTCTTGTGCCACACTATCTCATAAAATGAAAATTAAATCTTCACTAAAGCTAAGAAAACCTTCCCATGATCCTCTTTTACTTCCATTCTAATCTTAGTGAAAAACTCACACTACTACATATAGATCTTTTAAAATCTCTAAAAATAGGATTTATCTGCGCAAAAAAAATACATTGATAGTCTTAGAAATGTTAAAAGTTGATGTTTCCCAGTGTCAGAAAAATGCATTAATAAAGAGTACCTTTATTAATGATTTTTTTAACACTGATAAAGGAACCCTTTATCATCACTGATAAAATTTGAAAAAAATATTTTTTACACACAGTCCCCCTTTCTTAGTACTTGTGTGCTCCTTTCTTAGAATTATCCATTACCTCGACCACCCTTCACCCACTCTCATTCACCCCCCCCCCAATTTAATAGCACTCATGACCCCCCTTTATCAGTGATAAAAATATTCCCACTAACCCATTCATGCCTAGATTGAAACCTATGACCTGCCTTCTATAATGTGAACCCCTTTACCAATGCCCTGCCTTTTTTTTATTCTACATTTTATGATATTTCTATTTATGTATAAATATTTACATACATATTATTAATTCATATATTTATATACATATATAATTATTTTTAAATATATTTATAAAATAAATTTTTTTTTGTGTGCGTGGGTGCGCGTATGCCCATGTGTGTGTGATATATATATATATTTATATTTAAATATATTATATATTAATATTCATTTAAATATATTTGAATATAAATATAAATATATATCTTTCTATTAATATAACACAAATATATATATAAACATTACATATAAATATATATATATATATATATATATATATTCATATATTTTTATAATGTAAAAAAAAATTAGATATTATTATAAATAAAATGGATAATAATTAATTTATATGATTTATATAATTATTTTTAAATTCATTTCTAAAATATTCATTTATATAGTATATTTATATATGAATTTTTTACATTACATATATATTTATTTGTCTATATATATATATATATATATATTTACATATAATTGTATCTTTAGATATAAATTTTTTGTAATCTATTTATAAATATTTAATATAAATAAATTTATATACTATATTTAATGATGATGATAAATTTATAAAAATAAATTTATATATGATGTATATACACAATATATACACACATTTTGGAACACAATGAGATTTCAAAAGATGAAAATTATGTTCAATAGCATAAACAACATGAAACAATGATCTTAGATGATAATGTAACACCCCAAGGAATTATTATATATTTATTTTTAAATAAATTTAGTTTCTTTGATCGATTTATGTCCACACAACCCTGATATTTCTATGTTCAAAAGTGTATAAAACACATAATATTGAGCATAAACAACCCATGATATATAGAACCATTATAACTTAACTATTAAATTTGTGGGTATCAATAATATTAACTACTATAATATATATATATATATATATCAATATATGTAATTGAAGATTTTTTAGTAAATAATTAATCAATTTTTAGTAAAGTAAATTTATTCTTTAAAAATATGTTTCCTTCAAAATTGATTTTTATTTCTTTTCATGAAAAAAAATATTATAATGAATTTTTGGAAAATTTAGATAATTTCTTATATAATATGAAATTAATTTTTTAAATCTAAATATAAAAATTTATTTTGGGTTAAATTTTTGGATTTTTCAGAAAATAGTTATTTTTCACTAAATAGTGTAAAATACCGGTTTTTGAAAAAATGTCATTTCTTTTCAATATATTAATAAATTTAAATGTCCAATTATGTTTTGAATATAATTTAAAGAAGAATAATTATTATTTATTTATATTTAATACACTTAATTTCTTTTTAATCAACTTTGTATTGGATTTTTGTATAAGGTTGTCTTTGGGTTTAAAAATTGATATTTTTCTTAAAACTATTTTAAAGTACATAATATTTCTCCATTTTAATTAATTAATATAAAACCTAATTATTATTGATTTAAATTTAATTTATATATTATATATCCATAAATATTAATTGAGATTCATAAAATGATTATTTTTAGACATAAACATAATATGAAATCAACTTGTGCTTAAAAATATACACTTCTCGAAAACCCAATTTTTCATCGCGTTTGTGGGTTTTATTTTAAAATTGATTTATAAAAATTTTATATAATTTATTTGAAAAAAATATACTTAATTTTTTTAGTCATAATTTATAAATTATATTTGGGTGAGTTTTTGAAAATTTTCTGAAAATATTAATTTTTTGAGGAATAGTGAAAAATACAGAATTTTAATTGAAAACTATATTTTCGTTTAAATTGTTTATAAGGGAAAATTATATTTTAAATTTATTTTATATAAAAATTAGTTAAATTATATAGCTATTAATATAATTCATTTTATTTTAATGAATTTTATACTTACATAAGATATAAAAACATTGTAAACATTTGAACAACTTCTTTTTGAGAACCTGTTTTTTCATTGCCTCTACGAGATTAATTTTAAATTATAATTTTCCAATTCTATGAATTAAATTTTAAAAAATGGATTAAATATTTATAATAATGATAATTTATATTATTAAATAAGGTCGAATTATTTTTTTATGAAAATTAATGGTCAAAAAAATAAAAAATAATTACCACAGTTATGGTAACAATTGATTTTCTGGGGGTTAAACTAAAATGATAAAAAAATAAAATGACCTAAAAACATGTATAAATATATTTTATGACCATATTTATAAAATATAAAATATATTATATATAATGTTTCATTATTTTATCCTTTTTAAATGAAATAACATGGTGGAATTCATTCTTTTCAAAAATTTCAAGTATACCACTCACCTCACTTATAAAAGTCCACTCCCTATCCTCCTCTATTCACACCATAAAAACCTATTTTTTATCTAATAAATACCCAAATAACTTATATAATTCCATAATATAATCCTATAATCTTTATTTTGTGTAGAAATCCAACCAAGGAAGGACTTTGGTGAAAACCAAAAAAAGTTACCTGAAGAGGAGGTAACGTTCTTCAACTGGCATTTTTATTTTATTTATTCCTCTACCTCCTTAAATTATTCTTTAACAATTATTGTTTAATAACCTATGTATATAAAATATAAAGATATTTTATTATATTAATTTAATAATCTAAATATTTCTCCTCTTTCATCAAATGGGTTACAAAATCATCATTCTTGTGTGCAGAAGACTACCGCCTCGTTAATAGATATCATTCATTATTCCATTACCATCGTTCATGATTGGGTATGATTCGGAATATAAAGTATATATATTCTATTTATAGTATAATTATAACTATTTATTAACCATTACATATATACCTTTTTATTTTCTATTCCATAGGGGATACGATAACGTTGATCATCTATATAGTCGATTACCGTCTTCCAAAGCGAACTGATTCGTTTTAACTAATGCTTTACATGGAAAATAATAAGGATGATTTAAATATATAATTATTTTATATACAAGAAATAATTATTATATTCATAAAATATTTATCCTTATTAAAATAGAATATATCATTTTATTTCTTACCTTTTCACTCATTGAAAGATGATAACGTCGTTCATGTATGTGTAGAATAGCACCTTCATGAAGCGGTGTGACTCTCTCTTTTCATCACCACACCACATGAATAATATATATATATAAGTATATTTAAAGTTATAATATTTTATTTATGATATAATTATTATTCTGTAAATATAAAACATCACTTAACACTTTTTCAAATTGATCATTGAAAAATGGAAACGTTACTCATGCATATGTATGACCTACGATCTCAATGATCATAACATAATTCATTTTTCAAAACCATATTTCATAATTGGTATTAAAATTACTATTGATGTATGAAAATTATAATTTTTTCATTATTATTATTTTTTATATGATATAACTATATTATATGAACAAGAACCATAAATTTCATAACAAAACATGAATTAGAAAACAAAGAAATTAACACTCAAAACAGTGAAAATAATGAAAGACTATTAATGAATGGGTGATAAGATGATATAAAAGGGTCATATAAGATATTATAAATATTAATATAGTTCATTAATAATTTACTAACATGTTTAAAATTACTATACATGAGGTTAAATCACATTCATCTAAAAGTAAGCCTGAGGCAACGGATTTCATAACTCAATTTCCATTCATTATGTTAAACTTCTACTTCGCTGATTATATCATGATAAGATTATGTGTGTAATTTACACTGATTATTTTATGTTTATTTCTACTTGTTATATATGTATTTATATTTTACTCATGTAATCAATTCATTAATTAATCCCATCATCAATTATATGATCTTTTTAAGGGATTTCTAATCTCTCTTTTAAATCTGGGAGACATATGAAAATTCCCAGCTTGTTTATTTTGTTTTTTGTATATACTATCCCTTTGATATGTTATATCATTAATCAAATTATTTTAATTATATTTAAATTTTCATTTTATGTTATGATTTATTGGGTATTTTAATTCAAAATATTACTAAATCGATAAGGGATTCTTGTCTCAATTTTCCTTCTTTGAGACTTATGTCATGTTATACACTTATCTTCTTTTATGAGGTAAATATAAAGACCATTTGAAATGTAATAACATAAATATATTTATTCTCATGATATTTTAAGTTTAATTTACTTTTATCCATTAATGGAACTTATGATTCAAAGTTACTAAATTGGTAAGATTTTTATGTAATAATCTCATTGATTATTGGGATTTTTTACGATTAAGTCTCCAATGTTGAAATATTATGATATACATGTCAAGGATCCTCAGGATTGTTCACCTCCATTATTTATTCATGATACTTTCAAGTAATAGTACTATTTCCTCACATTTCGTTACTTCAAATAATTGAGAAAATGTTTTTATGAAAAATCATCTTTATTTCAAGTAATAGTACTATTTCCTCCATTATTTATTCATGATACTTTCAAGTAATATGTTTCCATTGTTGATTTCAATGAAAATGTTTTGTTTATTATTTGGTGAATTTTTTTTATTTAAAAAGTTATTTTTTTAAAATGAGAAGTTTATTTTTTTCAAATTTATTTAATGATATTTTAATCTAATCCCCATTCATCAATATTAATAACCATTATTGTTACTTATGATTTAATAGGGATATTTGGTAATGATATTGTACTCATTATTTCTCTAGATAGATTAATATTGCTTCAAAAAGCTTTTTATAGAACCAATTTATTTCACATGGGTTAATCATATTTAAAATATATTATTATGGAACCCTTTTCTTGCCCATTGTTTAATCATATTTCAATGAAAATGCCATGGAAACTGTTTCTTTTCGATAGGTTAACCATGTTTCAAAGGGATTATTATGGAACCTTCTTTTTTCATGGGTAAACTATGTTTCAAAGATATTCTTATGGAACCTGTTTCATTTCCACTATCTAACCATGTTTCAAAGAGATTTGTATGGTTCCCATTTCTTTTCCATGGGTTAATCATGTTTCAAATAGATTAACATGAATCCCATTTCTTTTCCATGGGTTAATCATATTATAAAAGGAATGATAATTGTTTATATGTTTTTTATAATATAATAATTTTTTACTTTATTCACGTTGTGGTTCTTGGACATTACATATACAATGGGTGATCTCAAATAGAACAGGGTGAGGTCGTTATATCTTATATGCTGGTTTCACCTAGATATTGTTTCAATGAATTGGGTAATGATTATGTTATTTATATAATTATAATATATGTTCACCATATTGTTATTCCATTTGAAAGGGTTGTTTAAGGATTCTAAGATGATGATGTTCCAAGATACCAACACATTTTATCTATTATTTCCATTAGTTTATAATGTTTAATTTTATCAAGATTGATATTACATGGCTAATAATTATGGATTATTATGAATCTTTCCTTCATTGAAGCCTTATTCCATGTTTCATTATTGATGATTTAGGTATTTATGGGTATTATTTCTTTTATGATTTGCTCATGCACTCATATTATGTAGTCATAACCTTATGCAATTCTTATGATCACTGATGACATTCAATTTTTAATGCTTATATTTACCCTTACTAAACATTTTATCTCACTCTTCTTATGTTTCATTTATCCCATTATAATAAAGAATGAGTTTGAAGAAATTATTTCTAGAATGGATTTAATATAGATGATGATGATGACTTAATGTGAAAGAAAAATTTGCGTTAAGTGGGAGAAATGATCATTTAAATACATGGGTATTATTAATATATAAATTTTTCCTAATTATCTAAAATTATAAACCTAAATGGTTCTTGAGAATGCAAGTGATACAATATTTCTTTTTGATGTTGTAAGGTCTAGATAGAAAATAATTGGGTCACATTTATCATTATCAAATCTAGAAATGTAAATTTTATTATTTCAACACCAAATCCAGGAGTGAAAATTCAGTTTTGTTATATATATTTAAACACACATGTACACATTTATATTTCTCACATAATTGAAAAAATATTTAAAAATATTTATTTATTTACATGTATTATAATATACATATAAATATATTTTTTTATTGATACACACATGTTTATAAATAAGAATTACTTAAGAATATATATATATATATATATATATATATATTTTAATAAGGTAAATAAAATGGATAATATTTTATTTTAAATAAAATGAATAATAAATATTTATTTCCATATGTTTTATATATTTAAAAATACATTTTTATGTAAATATTTTAAAATTTGTAATTATAATTTTTATTTATTATATGTCAATATAAGAAAATATGCATATATTTAATTACAAATAAAACAAAAACATGGAAAATGAAAAATTTTCAAAAGCATAATATATATATATGGATTTAATCCTTAGGAATAAATTCAGTCTTCACTAAAAATGAAAAAAAAATACTCTCTAAAAGGAAGTTGATATCCCATAAAATATAAAAAAGACTTAGGGTACCCCAACTAAAAACATACTTTTGTATACCTTTTGGGCCTTTTGACCTTGAAAAAGTTACCATGGTTCCCCATTAATTAACATGGTGAAGATCCAATCATAGGATTTGATTTGATATATGGTTGAACTTAAATGGAAACTTAGATAAAAAGTTTTGGTCCTTTGAAATTCATGTCATGTTTTCCACTTACCTTAGATCGTTTATTTATTTATTTAATTTTTATGTATTCCAATTATTATTAAATTAATATTACTCAATAAAAATTAAAAAATTATTAAAAATTGTTTTTTTTATTAATTTATAAACCATTTTCACTAAATATCTTATATGTTAAGTTTAAATTCATATTTAGCCTTATATAAATCATATTTAATTAAATATATTATATTTATATCAATATAAATATATTTACACCAATATAAATATATTTATATTTTAATATATTATTTTTAATGATAAATAACTTTTTTATCAAATATACCTTTTATCAGTGCTAGAAATAAGTGCTGATAAAGGGTTTCCTTTGTCATCACTGATAAAGAACCCCATTATCAGTTTCAATAAAAGGTGTTGTAATGAGATCTTTTTTATAGTTAAAAACCCCCATTTTATTAGTGCAAGAAAAAATGTTGATAAAGGGGGTAATGATTTATCAATGCTAAAACAAATGATTCAAAAAATACCCCCCCCCCCCTCATCATCACTTTTTGTTAGCATTGATAAAAGTTGACTTTATCAGCACTTTTTTAGCGGTGATAAATGATTCCCTTTATCAGTTCCTTTTTATAGCGCTAATAATTTTTTGTGCTGGATTTTTCTTGATTTGTAGTATTTTCATCAGAGACCACTCCTACAATAACTCTTTCATGGATTGATTTGTTAATTTCCTACTCAATTAATTTACAACCACATTCCCTTCCCCATTAGTATAAGTAATGTAAAAATAAAAAAGTATGAAGATATTTAACCCAGCGTCTCTATCACAAGTTAATATCCCTCTGATTGAAAATATATTTCAGGCTCTTATGATAATAATACACTATATATCAGTCCCCAAAGAGGTAGTGTCACCACATTTTGAGTGCATGCATAACCACTTCTAACTCAGGATCATGGGTAGGTTAGTTCTTATCATGAGGGTGTAATTGGAGAGAGCTATAGGACACTATCAGTTTCCCCTGCATCAAGAAAAACCCCAAACATGTACCCGAAGCATTACAGAAAACATCATAACCTGAACCTAATTTTATAAAAATCAATGTTGGAGATGAAGTTAATATTACCACCAGTTCCTCAAAATATCTCTGATATTTTTCATTCCATTCAAATTTTACACCGTTATGGGTCAAAGATGTCATCGTAGATGTGATCTTTGAAAAATCATAAACAAAGAACTTGTAATAACCAGCCATGCCCAAGAAACTTTGGATCTAAAACATATTTCTGATCTACATTCAAGAAATAACCACATTTATTTTATTAATATCCACTAAGATACCCATCTAATATATAACATTATCTTGAGACTTCACTTCCCAAATCCAAAACTCACATCTGGAAAGCATATCATACCAATGAAATTCTCTCAAGGTTCTAAGGATGATATCTAAATGATCCATGTGTTCCTTCTGCGACTTGGAGTAGACAAAATTATAATCCAAAAACACAACCATAAAATATTTTAATAACCAATTAAATATCTAGTTCATCAATTCCATAAATACTATAAGAGCATTAGTGAGATCAATTGGAATAACCAGATACTCAAAATTCCCATATCAGATCCCAAACACTGTCTTAGGTGTATCTTCTTCTAGTATTCTCAACAAATATTACCCTAACCAAAGATCAATCATTGAAAACCATTAATCCCCTCTAATTTGATCAAATGGATCATCAATACCGGTTAAGGGATACTTGTTCTTAATGGTCACCCAATTCAACTTTCGAAAATCAATTTAATGTCTGAGGGTCTGGTATGAATTCCTATAAAATAATACATGTGAATTCCAAGGTCACATGCTAGGATGAATAAATAAATTAGCCTTAATTTCTACAAGTTAAACCATAATTTCATGTAACTCGGAAGGTTCTATTCAATAGGATGGAATAGAAATAAGTGTCATACTGGGTAGTAGGTAAAGGGTAAACTCAACCACTCTCCAAAATGGTAAACCATAAAAACACTTCAAAAATTTCCTTAGGGTATTCACACACCACTATAGGAAGTGAATTACCAAAATAAGGTCAAATAACATTAAGGAACGTCTCTAATAACTGGCATGAGATCACCTCTGTATATGTAACAACAAGCCTTGATATCCAAGATCTTGAATCTCACTCACCTTTAAAGACATGAGGGACCCCATAAGATGATGGAAAATGGAATCAATGATAATAATAGTATATATGTTTCATAACATTGATCATCCAATACATTCCAATAATCAGGTCGAAGATATCAATATCAAGGACTAATAAATCCCATACCACATTGAAGTCGACTATCATCACCAAACACACAAGAAATTTGAAACCTTGTTCGAACATCTTTCCAAAATGTGTGGAAAGATCCAATAATAATGAAATATGATCCAAATAGAAGAACAAAACATAAAATAATGTTACTGATATAAAATAATTAGTACTGAATGTATCAAAAAAAATATAGCACCATAGAAGTTGAAATAAACATCCTACCTCTCATAGTAGTTGGTCATACTTCAGATTCATTTAGTGAATACTCTGATGTATAAATATGTCTCGTCTCAACTCCTCCCTAATATATTTTATCCACATTAACATACCCCTTATCATGATTATAATGCCCACTATCCTTTGAAGATTTAGAACAAACCTTTGTACCCTTGTTGAGAGTGGATCCAACCCTACTGTCTTTGGACGTTCTTCCACAAAAACTCTTTAAATGGAAAAATTATCCACAATGATGACAAGTTTGGGGTGATTTCATAAAATTGGGCTTGGAATGAATAGGCCTACCATACTGATAGAAAAAATCCTATTTTTTTCTAACGAAACCCCTGAAACTGGTCATAAATAATACTACCTACCTTTTCACTTAATTTTTGGCCATAATACACACCCTAGATGACAACTACACCAACTAAAGCTCCACTCATATCTATTTTTTCAGCTATGTCAACCTCTACCATATTTTCTTTATCGATCACCACCAAGAATGTCAGAAGTCACATGAGAATCAGCATCAACCGAATATCATCCCTCAATCCCATATCAAACCTCTTAGGTTAAAGGTAATAATTGGTAATAAGGTCTAGTTCTATGTGAATTAACTTAGCTAAATGAGTGGAATACTCAAAAACTGTACACTCTTCTTACTGCAAGGACAAAAATTCCTAGGTCTATGCCACACACAATGTCTTGAGATAAAACTGTTAATTAGATATTTTCTTAATGGAAGACTAGGTAAGATCCTCTTACAACATATCATTCACAATAGAGTCCCACCATATCCTTCTAGAACCATAAATAATTTATGTGGAAAAAACCCCTTTGAGTCCTCAAGAATTTTTTTAAAAAATATAAGATCTTATGAATCTACTCAAGACACTCCTAAGATTCCTAAGGTCCTTTATCACTAAAGAAGATGGGTGTATTCTTCTTAGTGAATTATGTGCAATGATCCACCACTCATTCTTAGTTTCTAATAACTTCCTAACTTAGAGTCCAAAATGGTGTAGATTACAACTTCCACCAAAGAAGGGTCCACTAGACGATTCACTTGCGAGACATGTCTCACAAATTCCTCTTTTTAATCTAGAAGAGCTCTTATTAGATTCATTTTCAATTATATATTTTTAAACAACCAAACATCTTATGAGAAACTCCCAAACCATAAGACCACTTCAATAATCCATAAAAATTACTTTAAACGATAAGAATTCAAATAAATTATAGATTCTTTGAATGAAATTAAACACTTTAAAAATAAAAATTCCCATTTAAATTAACTTCAAACCAATTTTATTTAAATGAAATCAAACCCAAAGTCTTAATATTTATAAAAAAATTTCCTGACCACCCATGGTAACTCAAGTTTAGACACAAAATTGAGCTGGTCAGGAACCCTCCCACACTTATTATCCAAATTCATAAGGTCCTAATTCCTATCAAACAAATACCTAGAACCAAACCAAGGTAGTGTCATAACACTTACAACTGGGTATTCCCTCTGATACAATTTTAGAATGAATCAGCCTAGTTCAATCAAACACATCACTTGATTTCGACTTCCATAAGGTGACTGTAAAAAATAACCAAAATAGTCCAATGAAAAACTGAAGAATAACCAACTTACATAGTGGAAGAAATGAACCTAATAATAAGAAATAAAAAATTATAAAAAAATTAATCCTAAAAAAACAAGACAATACAAAGCCGAAACTCCATGTGACAATCCATCATCACCAAACTATCCCTCTATAGAGACATCGACACTGAAGAGAAAATAGTTCACATTATGACACCCATACATTTACCTGTGTCCTGTAAAACCACATCTATAAACACCCAAATAAAAAAGTAGGTTGTGAGCATAAATAATAGTAGTATTTAACCAAATAATCTATAAAATTTATAATATCATGAAAACATTAACTCTAACATTAAAATAAATCCAGTTTATAAATAATTTTTATAAGATAAAACCATTTTTGTAAAACATCCCTTGGTTTTCATAATCGCATTTCTATATTCTTAATATTGATTAAAATGATAAGTATGTTAGAAAAACAATTGATCATAAGAAAAATCATCCATGTATACACCATAAGATAAACATGTGAGAAAATAACCATGAAATACCATCATGTGATAAAAATCAAGCATTTAAAGAACAAAATTTAGTCTCTAGACTAGGGAAATATGTATTAGACATAAAAGAAGCCTAAACAATGCATATATTGGATCCACCCACTATCGAGTCCCATAAGGGCCTGTCAATATCAAAATACTCTAGTGGAGTTATTCATACTAAAGTGAAATGTCTTCTTTTTGACACACCCAATGTTCCTAATGTGTTATCCTTTTTATAACCATTTGAAAACCTTTCTCACAATTTATAAATCATTTTTAATAGTGAAGAATTACAACTTCCATGCTTGAAAATCCATTTTTGAATCAAAACTATTTTTAAATAAAATGCCTTTAAAAACACGTATCTCATATGGAAAATCAATCTTGAGATAAAATCCAACCTTTCCATAGAACACACCATGGAATTGAATAAGAATCCCAAGATATTCCAAAATTAAAACCTTTTTATAGAGACACCTACCTAAATAATAAAGGATTAACACCAAGGATTGATCTCCCAAATCCCGAGGTCTAATAAAACCAAGAAGGGATTCAAATACATTCAAGGATCTCTCCATGGTGCCTAACGTTCAAGAGATAATAATGGAATATGTTTCGGTTTGGGGGGTGTCTACCTATTTATAGCCATACATTAAAATATAAGACCACCATGTAGCCTCTCAGACTATAATGAAACCCCATACATTATGTTGCAACATTCCCCCATGATAGATTGGGACGAGTTGTCTGAATAAGTAACTATGATTAAAGGCGTGGGACCACACCACAACCCTTTAGTATAAATCGTGTCTGAAAACCATGACCCTTTACATATTGTTGATCTTGTTTATTTCTGGAGAAGCTACAGCATATCTTGATACAGAATGCCACAAGGGTGCCTAAATTGGAATAAAAACCAAAAACAACCCTCAATAACCTAGTCTATAGCCTCCTACTCTATGTTGTATGGATCACTAGAACATAGGGGTTACGCCAAATCCCCTACTCCATGGAACAGTTGTTCTTGAAATAGGGGTATCCCCAATATTCCTCCCTCTGGGGCTCTATTCCATAACCTATTAACCCACACTATATCCATCATCAACACAATATAGGTTATACCATCCACAGAATAACTCCCTGCTAAAATATAGAAAAATTCTAGAAACTCAAGACCACCTACAAAACTTCTGGAATGCGTACCAACAACTCTTAAATTTAAAAAATTGGGTATACCCAAATGAGGTGTGTATCACACATTTAGTAAATTTTTTAATATTTTTATCTCTATTATTTTTTAGAAGTTTTCATAGGATTATATGGAATTATCATTAAATAAATGTGATGGAATGGAATAATTTTGAATTTTAAATGAAAATAATTGATGTTTTACTAAATATTACTTTAGAGAACATGTTATATGAAACTTCCCATAAATTTTTCATGATTGTGGAATCATATGAGAGGGAAGATGAGTCAATCAATTTTTTTCCCACTAAATTAGTAATTGTTCTTTAAATAAAATAATATTTCATATTTGTTTTAATATTTTTTAATAAAGTGTAGAACCTTGATGATATATGGATGAAATTTTGATCACATTATATAGGAATGCACCTCACTATGCTAAGGTATTAGAGAATTTTTTATTTATATTTTTTAAATTTAAAATCAATAAATTGATGGGAAAATAATATGCTAAATCCCTAAATGTAAATTTAGAATTTGTTTTAAGAGACAAGAAGTTTATGAACACTTGATATTGAATCAATTCCATGATCAATATTTGTGTTCTATTTATCATGAAAAATTTTGCGTTGTAGAAATTTTGAGAATTGATTTCAGTCAATAGAATATGGTCCAAACTTCATCGACAATGTAAAATGAAATTCAGAACATTATAAATAATTATTTTGGAATTGTAGGAAAACATTATCAGCATCAAAACCTATTAGTAGAACCAGTTGAGGGTGATATAAATAGTAACATAAAAATGATATTTCTGGTACCATAGGACAACTAGATAAATATTGTAATATTTATATGGATACTCCTCCTAATTTCATAGAGACTAATGTAATACATAACTTTATTGAGTAGACAAATGTGTTTCATGATTTAGTTTATGATGGAAATAAATAGATGTATGGAGGATGACTGAAATATTCAAAACATTATTTTCTACAAAATTTTTACTATATAAAATTCCTATGCATAATTACAAAATAAGGTTATTCACATGATATTATAATTATTATGTTACACCTTTCTTGAAGTTATAATCATAAAGTATTTTTTTGATATGAAAAAATTTATTAACCACATTGGTCTGAATTATACAAAAATTCATGCTTGTCCCAATGATTGTATGATTTATTGGAAAGAGGATGCAATTTGATAGGAGTGAATTTTTTTCATATTTTATATGGATGTTAATGGGTAATTATATAATCCTAAATCAATATACTACTTTCATGAAGCATGAAAAGAACACACCATTAAATTTTTTTCATTACTTCCCTTTCAAACTAACATTATAATATTATTCATGTTGTCAAAAACCATTGAGAACATGAAGTTCAATTCTAGATACTTGGATGATATTGAGAAAATATTCAATCAAGTTAGACGTGTTGATGAAATATCAACTAAATATCATGTACACAGGAAATCAAAAAAAAACATTTACTATTGGATGACCAGTTGGGAGGATATCAAATATTACACTCAAAGAAATGGAATTATTACAATCACATAGATATGTGATACTAAATATTTAAATTTAAGATTCATTTATTCAAGAGAATAAGATAAAAATAGAGAGGCGCATGGGAATTTGAACATGAAATGATAAAGATATAACAAAAGTTGTTAATAAAGACCTTGTAGAATGGTTTTGATGTTGTGTATGTTCATAAAGACTATAATAAACATAGATATTAGGTTGACATATATATTTTTTAAATATAATAATGTAAAAAAAATTATATTATTAATACTAATAATCAAGATGGGTTATTAGAAGTTTTGAAGTTTCCATCTTGGGATTATCTAAAACATGCTAGAAAGTTTGACCCTAAAAATGATAATAGCTTAAAATTTCATACAGTAGATCAAGAAGAGAGTTTTAAAAACACAAAATTGTGGTATATTTATAGTTTCCAAGTTAGGATACTATGGGAAGTTGAATTATATTATCTAATTAAATTACCATGGTAATTTTTCAATTGTTTCATTCAAATACATGTGGGTCGATCTTACTAGGGGTATTAAAAGTGATTCCTTGAAATTTACTTTTGTGAAATTATATTTCTTGGTGAATATTAGTGATCATGAATTACATGATCCATATATCTTCTAAATACAATAGAAGATGGTATATTATTTGTAGGATTCCATGGAAGAAGTGTGGAGTTTTGTTGTTCACATAAATAATGAGATTTAAATGATATGGTTGATGAAGTGGAAGATTTGAACTCTGAAATTTAATCCCATCAACAGAAAGAAAATGAATTAATTTTCCATTATTATGTTAAAAATATTAGTCTTGTAAGGGTTGATGGAGTTGAATTAGTAATGATTGAGAATGATAATGACATTATTAAAGGAAAAAATTATTGTATATAGAGTCATCTAAACATATCAACTACATTTGTAATATGTTATTCATTTCCAGTATCATGGATATGTTAGAATATTTAAATTGATTCTAATGCATGATTTGTCTAATTTTGAAATTTTAAATGTTATATTTGTTTTTATTTTTAGTCATTAATTAACATACCTCTATATATTATGTTTTTTAGTATTGTTCTTCTGTTATCATTTTGAAATTTATTTTTCTTCAAGAATCTTTCAGAATATGTCATTTGAATTTTTTTTATTTTTTTAAATGATAAGAATACCAAATAAGAAGAGATTCCATGATCGTACATGACTTCTAGTTAATGTTTCCCCAACCCTAATTACATCATCAGTGTTTCCTGATGACCCCTCAGGCACACTCCCTATATCATCTAGGATTCCTTCTATCTCTCTCCCATCACAAACTTAAAATCCATCCATATCCCTCCCATCATTTTTTTATATACCCTCCATATCCCTCCCATCATCATCATCTGACACACTATCGCTCGAATCAGTAAGTTCAGCACATGACGACACTGTAGTGAGGGAGCAAGTGGTCACTAATGTCTATTCATAAGGATATTTGAGGGTGATAGTTATAGGTATTAATTTTAATTTGAATCAATTTATTGCACTTTTTATACTAATAACTACATTTTATAAAAATATAGATGCAATGTGACTATTTAGAAAAACAATAATAGTTCAAATGTGTGGAATATGAATGGATTCAAGGTAGTTATCCCCATTTATTGTTATGGGGTCCACACAGATGATGCTATAAGAATGTTTTTATATATTATGGACTAGTCGGTGTCTGATTCGGTGACTCTTCTCATTACATATTCAAATTAAATTCATATTTCTAAAACATGGAAGAATGAGGTGTTTTATTCCTAGATAAATTTAATTTTAATACATTATGGCTCAATTGACTATCATTATTTAATTAAATTTTGGTATTTTTAAAATTAATCTCTTTGTAGGGATGTTATTCCACTTTACCAACACTGATTTTATCACACGAAAGTGGATTTTGAAAATTTTGGGCATAAAATGGAAAGATTTTAAATACAAATTGTGGAATGAATTCAATTATAAATTTTTGACCACTCAATAGCTATATGATATGGTTCCTGAAGGGGTACATAGAGAGACCAATGGAAAGTGTTTATTGATAGCCATCAGCATGGGAATCACATGGTATTGAATAATATACTATTATATTAAACTCATTATAAATATATACATGCATGTTACAAGGAGATAAAATTACATAAATTACTATTAAATTAACTATTGTTTATTTCATAAAGGATCAAGAAAAAATGTATCAATCCTTGTGAAACAAATCATCCCCCCAATGTAAATTCAATAAGTTTTTCAAGAAATTGATCCACTATGGTAATATTTTCATCAGTTGAAATATTTATATGATAAGATTATATTATACATATATTAAAATGTTTATTTATCTCAGTTTAATGTAGACAAAGAAATTAATGTACCAAGTATCCAAGGTAGAACTTTTTTTTGATGTTCATACAAAATTTGATGGGAGTTATGTGAATGATCCCACCAAATAAATTGTGGTAAGAATTTATTTTTAATTGTAATGGTTCACATAAACATATTTAATATTTTAATAACATATGAAACAAAATATTTCAATTTAATTTTACATTTATAATCATAAATCTACAGTTAATAAAAAATATGTTATTTTTTTATAAAAAAAATCAATTAAAAAAATTTTAGATAGCAATGCTCAATGTAAACATAGTTTGATAACTTGTGTTTTCATTAATATATTACCTCGTTATTAGACTCACACTTTATTATTAGTTTTCAATTTTTTAATACATATTACGTTAAAATTGATTGATATTTTATTTATAGGGATAAGTAAAAGAACTATGGGATTTCAATCCTGTATTATCTTTCTCAATCTCCCAAGAAAATCTAGTTGGTTAGGACCCTAGGAAAGAGCATCATGGTTACATGTGTGGGATGGGTTTGGAACCATTACTGTATAAGGGATTTTTTAGGTAACTATGGATTACAATATAATCTAATTTATGTGGTAGTTACTCCCTACCTCTATATGCTAAGAGGTATTTTTTTGTAATTCAAAGCACAACTCAAAAATAGGGGAACATAATCCATCAAAGAGGTACCCATATAAATTTACAGGATATGAAGGTTGTTTCCCTATAGAATGTATTGGTTTAATTTTATAATAAGATAAATAGATGCATCTCTAATGACATTACATCTATGGATTGTTTAAGTTAGTAGGAAAATCACACAATTTCATAATAATTTAGTAAAAAAATTATTCATTTTAAGTTTTAATTTAATATACATCATTGTTTATTTTTCAAGAAAATTGTTATATATGTTTTGGGATAAGGGAGTGGATATAGAGATGGAGATGAATATTGAGATGGTCGTAGTTCATCGGGTAGTGATGATGCCTAAATTTGGATGCAATAGAGTTTTTGTAAAACTAAACACGTTATCTACAACTTATTTTATTTAATTATACATATAATTTTTGACATAAAATGTATTTTTATTTGATCATTAATATCTATTTCTATATTTTTTAGGATTTTTTTCATGTATTTGTTTTTTTTTACTAAAAATTCTTTATTTTTTATTTTTTATTTTTTAAAATCCCCTAATATTCATTATAAATTATAGTAGTAGTTTAATCTTTCATCAAACTATTGGAATTTTTTATAACCAAAAACCACAACTAAAAACTAAAATGACCTATGTCAAAAAACGATTCATGAAAGTCACTAGAAAAAAATTTTATATGGGTGAAAATGAAACAAGATGATTCTCAATACCATCTTTATCATATGTTTACAAAAAACATCAAAAAACATTTATTGGTGGTTTAAACCACCACTAATGTCATCATTTTTCATAGTTAGAGATTACTATAAATAAAAGGTGTGGGACTTATTCAGAAGCAACCCTTTCTAGTTCAACCAATCATAGGAGTTAGGTGATGGGAATTTAGTAATTTTTAAGGAGTATTTCAACTCAAGGTATATGAAGAAACCAAGAGTAAAATCTCGAATTATGGAAAAATGAACAGAAAAATAGGAATAACTTGATTAAAGGTATTTGAGGGTGCTAGGGAGAGTTTCTCAACTCATGGTATCATTAGGGATGGAGGTTGGGGTTGTAGATATCATAACCAAAAATGTAGTTTACCTACTATAAAAAGATCATGGTGTGACTGTTTATTTTTTATGGGGGTAAATGATTGAAATTAAAGGACCATGATGGAGTCCCATTACTATATCTTGGAACTGATCTCAATTATGGGTATAGGGGAGTATCCCTCACAATATGGACCAATGAGAAAAAATACATAAAATGTTATTTTATGGAGTTGTGAACTACTCCTCATAACTAGAAATTGTGTTATGTTATTGGGTACTATTTCACACAATTGTTCACTGAGTTTCACAACTATTCATTGGGTCACACAACTCTATGATGTTTTGTGAAACTTTTTGGTTTGAAGCACAAATTTTTTTTACATTAAAAAGATTTTTCATGAGGAATAGGTTACAAGAATGATTTTGGAAAACATGGTGTCATCAAATATTGGTGTTTCAGACAAATATATTTGCATAAATGTTTTGAATTTATGTGAAACTGGGTTCCCCATGTAGAAAGTAGCGTGAAAATGTATTAAGTAAAAGCCAATGCATTAAAAGAATTTGTGAGGTAATTTCATTAAAGTTTTGGATTTTGGGGCTGAGTGAAGCACGCAGCCCCATGTTTCATGAGTGAGAGCTGAGTAACTCAAGTCCCAAAGACCCTCCCCCCCCCCATGAGGTGTTGATTCCATATTTATAGGAATTTTGGTTGATTCATGCAACTTAGCCTATGTCGTTCAAATTTAGGTTGAGTCACACAACTCTATAAGGTTGCATGAACTTTCCATTTTTTTAGAGGTTTTATCAAATATGTATGGAGCTTCTACATTTGAAATATACATTCTCTAACAATGGAGTTGTGTGAATATAAATAGGGTTTCATACACTTTTTTAATGTTTCATGAAATTGCAGACATTTCTCTAGAATCACCCTGACTTGCCATTTTAGGATTTCTAGCTTCAAATAGCCATAAATTTTTATCTGTAAGTCTGTTTAGGATCCAAAACAGTCAAATCGAATCCTGTGAAATTAAATATTCTCCTAGACTATGCTTTTAATAATTAAGTCCATTCATGGATAAGATTTTTATAACCTTCAATAACTGAGAGGGGTTGGGTATTTAAATTATATGCAACCATTTATATAACATATTCATATATAAATTCATGGTGTTATTATACTTGACATGCTCTTATGATGTCTTATGGTTAATAGGAATGTATAAATGAATTATAAATTCATGTTTTTTTATATAAAGTTCCTATAAGAAACTTATAAGGTGTTTTCATTTATAACTTTTGAATGTAATTTTATATATCCAAGCCATGGAATGTGAAACATGATAAAGCTTGGGAATTTTTAAAATTATGGGTAATGATAATATTTAAAATTTAAATCCTTTTATTTAATGTTGTGATGATTTTTAATAAAGTAAAATAAGAAATTGTAAGACAATTTAGGGACTATGTTGATGGGTATCCCTTATATTTATGGTTGGACCTTGTGTATGGGTAGTTGGTCTATGTAGAGAGAGATCATGATTGATGAGAACATTGGTTATGGGTTGTGAGACCTTGATGAATTTGGGTGTACTAGATCTCGATGAGTTTCAAATGTGACCTTTATATCATGAGATGTCACCTTGTATCATGATTTCTTGTAACCCTTGTGGGTTTTTAGATCCTGTGATATGTGGTGGACCATAGAACTAGTATCATGGATTATATATCCAATGATAATGGTTTTATATATATGGTCATGTTGGACCTAGAGTAAGTGGTTTTACACAATTCACTAGATGCTGATGTTGTGATTGTTTTAGATATGTGGGGAATGTAAATCAAGGGTAGATGATCTATCATGTGGAATCAATTTATGGAAGGTTCATTTAGGTTTTGGTAAATTCATGGTTCAACCATGGATATTTTCTAAGGGAGACACATAAGTGCTTACATTTTTGGGTTTAAGGTCAAATTTATGTGGGAAAGATAATTTGGATGCCAGAACATGTTGTTCTAACACTGTTTTTATGTCGTGATCGATGTTGACCCTTCGTAGATGGGTCAAGGGCTGATAGAGCATGGGTATGTGCCTCTAATATTAGAAAACATGTCGAGGGTGGTAGGTGGTAATGTGTTCGGGCTTGACTCTTGAGAAATTTCAAGCTAGTTGTATGAAAGAATCGGGGATGCCTAGAGTCTAATCAGACTGATGGTCCAAGAGGCATGGTCATATGCTTGAGTGGGCGCTTGAGCCCAATATTGGTAATGCAGAACTCATGAGATATGCATTCAGTTTTATTGAATACTCGTGGGGGAGAATTTGACCTTGGGGTTTTGATGAGATTGAGGTGGTAATAATCTTCTTTAAATGAGTGATATGGTTTGGGTTTAGTGATTGGGTTGATCAGGAGTAAGAAATTGTTGTCTTTTTGTGAGATCAAGGTGGTACAACTAGAAATGTGCAAGGCCTATTTGGTTTTGAAATCTTAAAATTTATCTTCCATATTTTCATTGAGAATTTTTTTTGGGCTTTTTGAAGCTCAAGAAATTCAGTCATGGTAGTTTTGAGACTAATTCTAGTTCACATCTGTTTAGAAGAGAGTCGGGAGGTGGTAGTGGGTTTTGGTTGACAGGTCCCTCCTGATGTGAGGTGATCAAGGGTTGATGAGAATTATTGTGAGTAGTTAGGGCTAGTTATATTTAATTTAATTTGATATATCCTTATATATAGAGGTGAAATTGTGTAGGGGTCATAGTGTGGTGGAAAATATGATAGTTTTTTAACCATACGGAGTCGTTAGGGGTTGATTGATGTGATGATCATGGCCTGGGATGAGCGGCACATGTTGTTTTAGTTGGATCCTTGGAGTCTATACTTGAGGAAAATTATAATTATAGTCATATGGTAGGAATTGTACCATCAAGCATCATAGAATGAGGTCTTCATTATGGATCATTTATTAGTGAATATCATGAGTCCCATTCTCAAATGTTGATAATGGGTGGTATTTAATGTTTTTTGTTGTTTCTTAGGTGAGAGTGAGACGAACACAACCAATCTTTGAGTTCGATGTTGAATGGATTTTTGGACATGGTGGTTGGGATTTACTTTATTTAAGCAATTATAAACAATATCTTATGTAGAGGAGTGATGTATCATTCATAGGCGTACGACCCATGTGCTGGAAGGGTTGTGGGAAGATGGAGTTGATTATGGAGTGGTTGTGGTGGAATCAACATACCAGTGTGAAAAAAGTGAGATGTGTACCTAGATTAACTTAGGAATTAAAATATGAAATTAGATGTGATGGTGGATTGAGATCGATTATTGTCTTTAGATCAGTGAGGAATTAATGTGATTTAAGGGTGCTTGGATTGAAGGTTCATTCATGTGTGTGGAAGGATACAATGAAGGATTTGGTTAATTGAGTATCTAACCATTGATCCTTACTAGGATTCAGGTATGGACTCTGGTGATCATTTTTGGGTGATTTAAGGATACCTCCAAGCATGAAGGCATCATTATTGGGTAAGTTGGTCATGTTTCAACAGTTTGATCCTGGAATTTTTTAAACTAGTCATCTAAGGAAGGTTAGACTTTAATTCACAAAAAAATGAATATGATGAGTTATAAACCAAATCCTACAAGTCCTTTGAATATGAAAAATGAATTTTGGGAATCAAACTAGGATTTTCATAGATAGTCCATTATATTCTTAGTCAGTTCACGGATGATGATTATGCATCCATACCAGTTTGTAATATGATGATAAGGACATGAAATGATGATTCATCTATGTTCTCATGTATCTTCCAGTGTGGTAAGTTGGGAACTGCATCGGGTACACCATTGAAATTTGGGTATGGAGTTTAATAAATAACTCTAATTTCATATGGTCCATAGTGCTAGAATAGGACTTTATGAGCTAAGTCATATGGTGTGTATCACAATAATCCATGTATTGAATTAGAAAACAACACCTTTTTTCTCTCAGGATTTCAGGATCGGGTAAGAACCATATCTATGTTTAAGTAATTTTTGTGAACATTGACTCAGGTTATGAAAATTTCAGTTCCTTGGTTTTGGAATTGATCTATTGATCATATTGAGCATTCAGAGACATAATGTGTTGAGTTGACTATGAATTTACAACCTTAGTAGGTCAATATGAATGATTGGATGAACACCATGAATTATTAAGAATTAAAATTGTTATGGTAGGGTGTTTTTGATACCATTTTTTTATAGATATGTTTGAATTTTTAGGGGAAAATTAAATTTAATTTGGTAGATAAGACATATTTATAATCAGGGGTTAGAATGGGATTCTTAATATTTTGATGTCTTAAAGGATGTTTTGGGATGTTATTTGGGTCTTTTGAGGCAACTAGAGTGCTTGAGTGATTCATGTAACGCTTAAGGTTATGTTTTTGGAGTTCTTGAGGTTTTTTGATAGGTCACATGATTTGGTGTTCATGGTTTAAGAGAAACCACGTAGCACCCCATGTGTGAGGAGGTTTTCAGTTCTTTTTCTAAAGTACGTGGTTGAGTTTGATGGTCAGTATATAGTTCAGGGTTAAACATGTGAGATCTCATAACAAACGATGTGGGATTTCTCATACTTTGGGCTTGGTTAATGGATTATACATGGTTGTAGACAAACCGTGTGAAATTTTGAAAACTAAGGAAATGTTAATTCCTACAGTTGGAACGTTGTTTTTAAAACTGTTCATCTCAACCATGAAAGAGTAGTGTACATAGAATGTTTCTACTTCAAGGTTGGAATATGGTTTGGAACAAAATATGGTCAAAATTTATATCTCATTAAAATTAAATTTTTATGGTTTTCCCCTATTATATTTTTAAGTCCCAGTCCCACCTTTTCCTTCCTCCCCCTTACACATATGCCCAGCTAATCGAACCCTCCTCTCCCATTTGATCCTCCCTTAATTTGGGGTGGTTAAATCTAAATTTTTGGGTTTTTTATGTAATGATTCACATACATAAACCTCCATTCCTCTCTTCCTTCCTCCTATCTAAGTTTCAAGTTCTTTGTTTAGGGTTTTTTGTGCTAATTACATCACTAAATGCAGTAAAAGGCCTATTTTAATGGTGATTGTGTGTGCATTTTGTAGGGGATATTCCAATATGACATCTACACACTTTCTCACTTTGTTTCAGTGAAGTTATTATTTTCCACAAAATTTATTAATTCTTTTCTTTTAAATAAAATTAAATGTGTGCATGTAATGGTGATTCATGTTAGGTATTTACTTGCGAATGGTGTGTGGAGTCTACTAGGAACCTCCCATGGGTGGTTTCTCAAGCATTCATTGAACAACGTGTTTCTAGTGAGTAAATTAAAAATTATTCCAAGTTGTTTTATGTTTTTAATAAATTGTAATTTATAATTAATTAAAATTTTATTATAGTTAAGTACCTTGAGTGCTTGGGTTTGGGTTAGTGTTTTGAGAGTTGATGTGTTATTAGTTCTATCTTAGGCAAGGTGTAACACCCCGACCCCAGAATCCCAGAGTCGGTGAATTATTACATATCATTGGCATGATCACAAAAGATCATGTCTCTAAATATCGATTAGTTTAGTAGCTTTGGAAGTACTAGATAAATTCATAAGGTTTACATTATATCATAAAATGGAAAACTACAACAACATTATTTCCATGGAAAACACTATGATCCCATAGACTATCCCTGCAGGTCAGTCATAAAATACTTCTTCACGACCTGGGAAAAATAAAACATAGAAAGGGGTGAGCTCAGATGCTCAGTAAGGATAACAATATAGCAGAAACTTTCATAAATAAGCATAAACATTTAAGGCAATGTATAAAACTAAAAAAAAGCCTTTTGAACTTTAATTCCAGCATAATATGGAAAATATAGAATCAAATAATTCCATTTACTTACTCACATGTATATTCTACTAGTCGAATAATCACATGCAATATCAATAGCCACTTTCATAATGATGGAATTCATAATGCCACACTTTCATAACCACATAGTCAAGGCCTTATTCCAAGACTACAAATAAGATTTTTTCAAGGCCTTATACCAAGACACTAGTTTGTCTCATGAGACCTACCGATGCATCGAGGAGCTATAGCGGGCTCCACCCATCACTTACTAATTCCAAATGAATTCCTCATATTAAAAGGTTTAAACATAACAGAAACATTCGTATTAAAACTAGAATATGAAATGTCAATACATTATCCATAAACCTTGAATGGTATAAAAATAACACATCCACAGTCAAACATAACTCATTAAATACAATATGGAATATTGTATTATAATGAATCAACCTCAATTGAGAATAATGAAGGATATTGACATAGATGAAGTTAATCATCAAAACTATTTGAGAGAAATATCCCCCTTTTTCTTTAAAACATTTAAAAGTCTCACTATTTATTAAAAAAGCTATTTAAAATAGATTTTTGAATCAAAGTGTCCCATAACAATTTGAAACATTTAAAATTAATTTTAATTTTAAGACATTAATTTCCATATAAATAATACTTTAAAACTATTTTTAAAGCATGGACATTAATGAGAACGATTTAGAAGAATAAATTTGTAAAACATTTAAAATGATATTTTATTTATAGTTCCTAACCAAATGAGATACGCTTGAATAAAAATAAATGATGTAATAAAAACAATATAATATCATGAGAATAAAGGGATTCATGATATTCTATGTCAAAGTATAGTATATACACCAAATAAAAGTGGATTGGCGCATAACAACAAAAAAGACTCAATGGAATGTAAGATGGTATGAATTCCTTTATAAAGACGGTATCTTTAGGTTAAGGATATATCAATGACATAATTATGTGGGAAAAATTTAAATACAATCAATATTATTAGATATTAAGTGTAAATCAATCATAGTACATTCACACATATTCTTGTAAAAACAACACCAATGACTTGGATGTTTAACTCAATGAATAGAAATTGAGTTAAAATTACTCTTATCAAGTTTATATAGACAACTTGAGAATTTATCAATGGAGTGATTATGTGTATCAAAATTATATTCACACTAATGTGAGTGTAAATTACTACATAAATAAATAAATAGTGATTTCACACATAATCTTAGGGTAAAGTAATCAATGATGTTTGCGTAAAACCGAATGAGTGAAATTTGAAATTTGAAATTACCTTATCGATTTGGTAACTTATGAAAAATACACCCCATGAAATAAGAATGATCCAATGATGATTTAAATACCCATAAATTAAATTATATTAAACAAACAATACAATAATGGGTAGTACATACACCACACAAATGGTAGTAGTGGCAAATATGGAATGAATCACACGGGAATAAAAGTTAGATGAAAACCTCTTACCTTGTACTTTTTCATTTTAGAGGGAAGTTTAACCTACTATTTAATTGTTAAATAATTTTTATTAAATTATAAAATAATCATATAAATTAATATGATATCATATATGATCTTTTAACATTTCATTGTTAATAATATCTTAGTATTATCGTTGTTTCGGGTGTTAACGGATTCATTTTCTTTTATATTATTTGTTATCTGAGTCATATTTGTTATGTATGGGATGTATCTTATTCATATCCATAATTATATCATGTTTTTAAACATTATTTTAAATCATATAATGAAAATTAGTCTTGAATGGATATGATGGGGAATGAATCTCATCGCGTTCATGGAGACTGTAATCCGTACGTACGCACGAGCGACAATATCATTCTTTTGATATTAAAATAATATATAATTGGATGGTATATCATATATACAGAATAATTATCATGTTATATTTATAATTTACATCAATTATACATCATTATTATACCCATTCAAATAATAATGTATTTAATAACAATTACACCACGACGTTGAGATGGTAAGTCGTACGTACGCATGTATGGTGACATGTCAATCAAAGGATGGATGGAATAATGAATTTGGTTGTACAATATTTATAATAACATCAAATTATATATAACATACTGGGGATATTTTTTTATAATGGAAAAAACAAAGAAAAGGGAAGTGGAAGAAGAAAGGAACTTGAAAGACGTGATGAAATATTGACCTCTTCTTGGCGTTCTTCATTTTGATTTGATCAAAAGGGCTCCTTAGGGTGACTTTATGACTAAATTAAGGCCTATAGGATTAAGGTAGGACAGTTTAGAGGGTATTTGGGTGAGGTTTGGCGGATCCAAATGTCTTTGTAGGTGTGAATTAGAGAGAAGGTGGAGTTCCCTTTTATAAAAAGGTTGAGAGGCACCTTAGGAATAGCGAGAAATATTAACTTATAATAAAATAATTTTAGGCTTATAATGGCTCAAAAATGGATTATTTAAATGATATGGTGAGGATTGGTCGAAAACCACTCTGCCAATTGGTTTTAGACAAGTTTGGGTCACTATATTAACTTTATCTTTTAAATTTAACTCTTAATTAAATAGTTTTACATTTACCATGTCTCTTTCTGTTTTTATATTATATGGTTAATACACTTACTATATACATACAAGTGAACCCCAAGTGGTTAGTTAATGACACACCTATCATTAGATAAGTCTTTTTTCTGAACCTTAATTTTTTTAGGAATCGAATATCAATTAAAAATATAATAATTTTTTTAAAAACTCTTTTATGTCAATTTGACACTATTTGGTATTTTGTTTTTTCTAAATTAATAACAGAATTATTACATCAAAAAAAATTAATCTAACCAACCATATTTATGTCATATTAAACTATAAAATTAGTTTAATTCATAAAAAGTCTCAAATTACAATTATTTGGATATTTATAATATCATTTATTTTAATACTTTATTATTTAGGTAATTACTCCATCATCATTGTGTCATAAATAAATTAAATTATTTAATTTCTATAAAATATAAATAAAATACCATTATGTAGGTAATATTGTTATCTTTATAATGAATATTTATAGTTGAATTAATCTTATGTATAACCCTATATTAAAAATATTTTATTTATTAAACATTGATTATAACTCTTTTAACTCATCTTTTAATAAAATAATAATAAGTGTCCAAATATAATCCAAGTTGACCAAAGAGGTTCATATTTTATTCCTAAGGTTGGTTTTGGTCTAATTATACTTATCCAATAGAATTAGGACATGTGTTAGGGTAATAATAATATCATTTTACCCTTAATTACACTATTTAATTTTAACCGTGGTAAATAGAAGTAAAAAGATTATATTCCCCAAAAATTATTTTTAACTTATTAAACCACATTTTACTTAATAATATAAATTGTTTCTTTTGGATTTTTTAAATTCAACTCATATAAGAGGTAAAATTAAGTTTTATGTGAGTTTTCAAATTCTCCTAAGAGGTGGGTAAATGACGGTGAAAAGTACAATAAAATATTTATATATCTGAAATTATTATAAACTAACTCCAATAAATTAAATTTATCTTATATAGGTATTATGTATCTATTTTGACCAAAAATTAATTTTAATAAATAATTATTAAAATAAAATTCAGTTTTAAACTATAACTCACTGTTTTTCACTATTAATCAAAAATTTAAAGTTTTCAGAAAAATACCCAAAATTCACCCTAATCGAATTTAGATATTAAGAATCTAAAAAATGATGTCTATTTTAACAACTTCAAAACATAAAATGTGCATTAATTAACTTAAAATTAATTTCCGTTGTCAAAACAAATAGTGTGTTTTTAAGAAACAATAACTATCAAAAGATTGACACTTGTTTATGTATAATTTCAAAGTGAAATTAATTCTAATGACCAACATTGGATTTAATAGTATAAATATAATTTATTTATACTTCCAAACCATTTAAATGTATAACTGAACACTATAAATTATTTTTATTAAAAAAGTTGTTTTCAATTAAAATTTATTATGTTTCAGTTTTCATCAAAATATAAAAGTTATTTGAAAAGTACCAAAAATTTATTCAAAATAAAATTTTATGTCCCAATTCTAAAGAATAATTTAATTTCATTAAATTGAATATATCAAAGTGTCAAATATTGGTTTTAAAATGGGTTATCCATTAAAAGGTGGTTAAATTTAATTTTTTTTAAAATACTTCTTTTATCTGAAAAAAATGAATTTGTTCTTATATTATGTCTAAGAAACACATAATATGGATTATAAAATTATATGGAGTATATAAAATTCCAAATTCAGTTAATACTATTCAAACCCATTTTTGAACGGCTACTTTGGTAAGTCATTGTGCGCTCGAACTCAATGTTGCATGTAGCGCAAGCTGTTGAATTACTTTAAATAAAATAACTTACTATGAAATCTTGGGGTGTTACACAAGGAATGGGGATCCTAGGAGGAAACTACCAATCTGTGGAGTGAAATGTGAAAATCATCATAACATGTAGGTGGTCCTTAAATGTTACCCTAGTCTTGTTTTTTCTTCTATGTTATTGTGATGCCTGTCTCACTGGTTTTATGAGTGATGAAATTAGAAATTAATTAAGTGTTTTAATTGGATTTTTCTTTGTTAACACCCTTTGACATGCCTTGATTATTATGGGGAGGCAGTTCCTAGTGGAACACCTTATTAATAATGTGAAGTTGGTAATTGGATAATTAAATTTCATTTTAAATAGAAATAATATTTTCATGAAAATGAAATTTGAAATGAAAATCGTAAATGGTACATGAAATTGTATTTCAAATTTTCTAATATGGTTTGGTAATTGAAATAGAAAAAGGTAAAATGGTTTTGATGAAATGTGTTGGGTATTTTGGAATTAGTGCTTTAAATGAGTGTTTGAGATGTTATTTCGATTAGTATTTTTGAAATGGTATTGTAAATTTTTTTTAAATGATTTTTTAAATAGGAATTTGAATTGATTTCAGAAAAACAAAATTTTAATTGAATTATTATTCCTTATAATTTTTTATTATGTATTATGTAAAATGAGGATATGTCTTCACATTATAGTTTTATTTAAATAAAATTTATATTTTTTATTATGTTTAAGACTAGGGAAAACACGGCCCCCTAGGTTGAATCTTGGGAATTATGGTTAAAATTAGAGTGAACACGACCCCTTGGTGGACATTGGGATTGATTGTTAAACTTGATGTGAACATAGCCATCGGGTGGATTTTGGGATTGGTAGTTAAACTCGAGGTGAACACGTCCCCCATGTAGACTTCAATTATGATATGGGGATGGTTATATTACCACCAAATTTCCTTATTTGACCAAGGATGGTTATATTACCCCTATCAGGAGACGGTTTGGCATGGTAAATGTAACGTTCTCAAAGACACACCAATACTGAGTGAAGTAGGTATGCACCATTACCAGGGAAAAGTCAGCCATCGAGTTCAAGGTGTATTTTATGATTTTCATTTTAAATGTTTTTAAAATTGAAATAGTATATTTCTATCCTAATCACTAACACATACACCTTTCATAGATTTTTTATATTTAAGTATGGTTTAAGTGGTGGCCTACTAAGTTGTTCTCATGCCCTTCTTGGGCCACCATGGAACTTGGGTACCCCAGAAGACACCATTCTTATTCACATATATGGTTTTTTAGCAAGGAAATTTCTTTATCTTGATTGTATTCCTAGGTTGGATTCGAATGATGGGTCTGGGTAGGACTTGAGACCAATTTATCATTGTCTATTGGCCTTAGTTTAATTGTTGTTCCTTTAGTACTTCTTGTGTATAATCTTCCCAAAAAGGATCTAGTTGGTATGTATTAAATTTTATTTATTATTTCATATAATTTTTTATTATTTTATTTAATATTTACATGGATTCAATGTATATCTAGATGTTTATCTGATTTATATTTTTTACATTGTGTTTCATACTCTGATAACAAGTTAATAGTCTCCCCATGGTAACCACATAGGCCCTCACCATTTGATGGAAGCATATGGTGTGCAGGGAGGTCAGCCTGAGGTCATGTGGTGAACCGGTTTGGTTACTTTGTATAGAGTGAGATGGGATGGGACATTACATTTATCTTCTTACCAAGTTGAATCTATAATTCACTCTTTAAATATTTTATTTTCTTGATGCATCCATTTTTATACCTCATTATGTAGACATATCCATATCCACTTGAATCATCAGTAAAAGTAATGAACTAAGAATTACCACCTCTTTCTTCTACTAGAAATGGTATGAAATATATACCAATTCTTCAATCTCTATACCCCTTTCACACTTTCCACCAAAAGGTGAGGTGGTAATTTTTCCTTGTAAACAAGTGTGACATATATCTAGTGGTTTTTGATCAAAAGAGTCAATGTAACCATCTTGATAGATCTTTTTAAAATGATTCATGTTTCCATGATCGAAATAGTGATTCCACAAATGGGTATGAAATGATTCAAGAGAAATTTATCTTTTATCAATTTAAAATACTTTTTTTCCAAAATTTAATATATAAATATTATTATTTAAATGTGACATACAATAATATAAACTATATTTATGAAAGAATCAACTTTCATTTCCGAACATATAAATAAAACCATCATTATCTAGATGGAATATAGTAATTTTGTTCTTTGGAATGGTTGGTACATAATAAAAATATTTTAAAACCTAGAAAATTCCAATTGGAAATAGAAGGTGGTTGTTTCTAATGGATAGAGTAGCTTGCCTCACACCATTGGCAGCCCATAAATCCACCTCTCCTATTGAAATCTTCAAAAATATACTTGGTTCCTACATTTTAATGTAGATGTGAGAACCAAAATATGTATCTAATAACCAATGTGTATATATGGAAATATTTCATATAATAATAAAAGAAATTAAAAATTCCCCTTGATTTTTTAACTAGGTGCAGATCTTCATCCAGTAATCCATCATTCTACATGAAAAACATATTGCATATTTTTCTTTTCCTATATTTATATCTTCTCTTTCTTGGAAGGATTGTTCCCAAGAGCCTTAGAAATAGAATGATTATTGGGCCCCTTTTTCCTTGTTCTTCCTCTTATCCACCATAATAGCTACAGGTTTGTCACACATTTTGTCCTTATTAACTTGGAGAATCAATTTATGGATTTACAAGAGATACTTATCACAATTTCTCATATTATAATTAACAATGAAATTGGAGAAACTCTTAGGTAGTGAGTAAAAAATGTAATTTGTGTACATCTCATTAGGGATATTAAATCCCATGATGTCTAATTGCTCAATATATCCAATCATCAAGACTATATGAGGGAAAACTAGCACCGACTCTCTAATATTTTATATGAACAATGAATTAGAGATCTCACATCTCTCTTTCCTTACCTTCTCTTAATAAATATCATGAAGTCAATATGTGATTCTATACACATCCATATCATCGTTTTACTTTAAAAGATCATTTTAAATATATTATAACATAAAAAATGGACATTTTGGCATCATTCAAATGTTTTATATTGATATATTGTTCTTCCTCACTAGCCCATTTACCAGGAACCTCATCATCATCATGTCATTATATTTATTCAAAGAAGGAAGAAACTACAAAAGAAACCAGGATTAGGGGGTCTAAAATAATGGAGGCCAAGGGCGTCCCCATGAATTAAGTTAACCCCTTCAGGCTTGAAGTGAGTGACATTAAGAAGGAAAGTGACATTAGAGCCAAATATTTCTAGGGAAGCTATATGATCAGCGACTTTGTTCCCCTATCTACATGTGTGGGAGACCCTAATATTCCTGTTGAGAAGCAGTTTACATTTCTTGATGATGTAGGTAATTGACCATGGAACGGAGACTATGCCCATAAGGGAGACACAAATGATCTTCGAATCAGTTTCCACTTGGGATAGGATAATGTTCTTCTGTACGCATAGGTTGAGATCGGTGAGAATAGAATTGGCCTCCGCATGTAGAGCATTTCCATCCCCAAAGTGAGCTGTAAAATCAAGGAAAACACCCCCATCTGGGTTTCAGACAACACCTCCACCGCGCATGTTACCCACTAGACATGAACCATCAATATTTAACTTGAGGCCAAATGATGGGGGGGGGGGACCATCGCACCCAAATACCCTGACTACTGTCCAGGTGAGCAGCAGCCAAGGAAGAGTTAACCTGCAAAAACCACAGTGAGGGGGCTTCACGCCAGTTCCCTAAAACCGAGACCAGCTCGAGCAGAAGGAATTTAGTATGCACAATTATGGACCAACCTGTGGAGGAGATCCCCTCAAAGTGTGCCTTATTGTGAGCCCGCCAAAGGCACCAGCATCCAGCACTGAGGATGATGGATCTCGCCACCCTTTTTGGACCTTTCTCAGAAGTCCCATAAAACAACCTCTCCCTAAATTCAGAAGCACCAGGGATGAAGGAAGAGATAGATGTGAACTCTCCGAAGAATTTCCAAACCTCACGGGCCCAATCACCTTCATAGAAAATATGATTGGAATTCTCCTCCTGCTTGTTTTTGCAACACAGACACCAGGAAGAAAGGCTTACACCCATTCTCTGGACCCTCTCATCCAAAGGAATAGCGGAATTTCGGATTCTCCAGATAAGAAAGTTGTATTTGGTAGGGATATTGTTGCACCATACACTAGCATTCCATCCATGCTTCTTCGCCTGCGGAGATGAGATCTTACGGAAGTCTCTTGAAGTGAACTTCCCTGAATTGGAGGGGATGAAAATGCATTTGTCCGGTTCATCGTTGACGAGGATAGATTCGAAGATGGCCTGCTGGGTCTTGTCCAGAACCAAACTAATGAACTCCAGGTTCCAGCTAGTATCCTTGAAGCTGATCTATGGAGTCGTAAAGCCCGGGAAACCGAGCACCGAGCCCACCCAGTTGTGCTTCCAGAACGAAATATTCCCTTCTCCTACGATCCATCAGGACTACTGCTGGAGGCCTAGGATGAGGGAGAAAACAGAGTTCCACAACGGAGATCCCTGAACATTCTCTGCATCCTCATTGGCGTCAAGTTAATGGCACATAATTCTCCCCCAGAGGGTCTGGCACTCTAACGTTTCCCAAGCGAGTTTGGTGTGCATGCACTGCAACGTGCCTCCTAAACTCCTAACATTGATTCCCCCATCGTGAATAGGACGAGCCATCCTTTCCCATGACACCTAGTGCCTCTTCCCTTATGAAAACGCATCCCATAAGAAGCTAGCCAACACATTATTAATCACTTTATTCACTCCCTTTGGCACGTTAGAGGAAGCCAGCGCATGCACCGGTATGGCAGACAGGACGTTGTTAATCAGCGCAATACGTAATCCAAAGGAGAGGAAATGACTCTTCCAGTTGAGGACACGGCTGGTAATCCTGCTTACCACTTGATCAATGTCCCGAATATGCATTCTTCCTGCAGATATTAGAGCACCAAGGTATTATAATGGGAAGTGACCTGGCTGCATGTTCATACGGCTGCAGATAAGAGAGGCCCAACCTGCCGCGCACTTGTTTGAGAGGAAAATATTACTTTTTGAGTGGTTGATCACCTGGACACTCCAGAAGCAATACTCCTCCAGCGTCTTCTTGATTCTATGCACAGATCTCTTCCCTGCATTCGAGAAAATTATCATGTCATCTGCAAACATCAAGTGAGAAATGGAGGGAAGGCTCTGTTTCCTTCTATAGGGGATGATGCTGCCATTCGAGACCCCTCTTTCCAACAGTCGACTTAGTGTGTCCTGCATTAAGATGAAAATAGTTGGGGAGAGCATGTCACCTTGACGCATGCCCCGAGTGTCCTTGAAGAATCCATGAGATCTCCCCATGAAAGAAACAGCCAGCCATGCCGAACTAAAGCATCTGAAGAGGATGTCCACAGCCTTGGGAGAAATTCCCATCCTTGCGAGAACCCTGTTGATAAACCCCCATTCCATTCCGTTCAATTCCTTGTCCATATCCAGTTTGATGGCCATATTGGATCCATGAGTCTTAAGGTTGATGTCCCTCAGCATTTCCTAGGCCAGAGCAATTTCCCCATGGATGGAGCGACCCCTCACGAAGCCATGTTTCTCCATGGAAGTACACTTGGGGAGATAAGAGGTCATCCTTGAGTTGATGACACTTGTAAGGATCTTGTAGGGGAAGTTTCACATACTCACTGGGCGATAGTGGAGGAGGGAGGAGGGATCCTTCACCATTGGAATTAGAACCACCGTTGTGGTGCTTGCAACTCGGGGGAGAATTCCTCCTCGAAAAAAATCCTGAACCGCAGCTACAATGTCAACCTTAACCACCTCCCACGAAGCTCTGTAAAGTGAACCAGGGAAAACGTCTGGTCCTGGCGCACTGTCGGGGTCAAGGTTCATCATGGCCCTGAGGATCTCGAGTTCCTCTAGGGCCTCTTCCAAGATAGCATTTTCCTCAGAGGAAACTCTAGTGGGGATTACATCCCAGATATCAGCATTGTCGCTTGGGTACCCGTTGGCCATCGTTGAGTTAGGACCTGCAAGAAGATCTTTAAGAAAGGAGTATGCCATATTACCCACCACATCTCTATCATCGGTATAGGATCCATCTTCAAGCATAATATTTTGATTGATAGTCCATCTTTTCTCCCTAATACAGGCTTGGAAGTAGGTTGTGTTCTCATCCCCTTCATGTAACCATCTTGTCCTTGCTTCCTCCCAGGCCATTTGCTCCTATATTAGGATCATATCCAGCAGTTTCTTCCTATTGACCGCAAGATTCTCGAAGTTGTTATAATCCTAGTGGTACTCCAAGTTTCTTTCAAGGAACCTCAAGAATGTGGTTTTCCAGCATATATAAATTCCATTTATGGTATAGGATAATGTGTAAGAATCTATACCATTTCTAGAAATTCGAACCAGTTATAAGTTTATCCTTATCTAATATGGATCATAGTGATATAGTCAAAGTCATGTGGGTTGAAATTTCTAAAATAAAGAAGAGAATAATTTTAGTTATTTATCTAGATTACTAAATTTAGATAATAAATTTTAAAATTATCAATCTCCCATTATTTTATTGAAACCGAATATCCCTCACCAATGGTTTCAAAATATTCGGTCTCATGGATATTCTAGTGGAAAGAATCCTTATGCCCCTTCTCATAACCCATGTTATGTCTTGCTGAGTTACTTAAAGGTATTTAGGTAGGCATAACTCACAATATTTATATATTCACAACTCCTTGATCTATTGAGCATACTACCTATTTTCCACAAAATTTACACCAAACAAAGTAATGGAAACTCCTCTTAATGTAAAATTCCTTATGTTATCAAAAAAACATTACTTAGAACTCCCCATTAAATGTTAGTGTCCTTGTGTGGTATTAATCATACACTATGATCTATTAGTTCTATTCTAAATTGGATAATGGAAGGCTATACGAGCTTAATATTTTATTTTGATGGATTTCTTTCTTTATGTGTAAATTTCACACTTTTTCTTCTTAAAGGATTGTTAATATTAAATGGATTTTACTTTATTTATTAAAATATTTTGATAAATTTTAAACATACTCTAATATTTATTTTAATTCCATCATTCATGCTTTTTAATTAATTAATTTAATTATTTAAATATCCATAAATAATAAACCATGCAATTGAGAGAAATAAAATAAAAAAGTTGAAATGACCATGACATTCTCTAATGGTTGGTTTATCTAGTAGATAATAAGCCAACCCCTAACCCTAGGTAATAAACTCCTAGAACCAATCTTGGTTCGTGTTGTTGCATTCCACCAATACTTATGTGCAACTCCTAGATTGGGTTTTTCTTGGTTCTAAACATGAATTACCTCCACTATCCTAGGAGATCCATCCATTATATAATTATAATTACATATAGTTGAGGGGAACTATAGGATTTATTGGTGGGTGAGGGGTGAGGGGTGGGTTTTCATAAAAGAAATAGTGGGCATGTAGCCCCTTAAATAATGAGAGGAAATTAATGATTCGCATGCCATTATTTAATTTAATAAATTATTATAAAAATCATTCAATAATAATAATTTAAATAAACCAATCCCGTACATAGGTTAGTCTAAGATCATGTCCAACCAGATACATGCAATGAATATTCAATAGTTCACTACCCAGTATTCACTTCAATTGATTCTTTATTATTAAGAAAAACATGCTTGGATTAATTAATTAATTACATTATCTTAATTACCATCAAGAGTCTCTTGGGGATACCCATCATAAATGAAACATGAAAAATAAATGACTTGAAAAATATTTATAGATAATTACATGGAATTAATTGAGAATTTTTTAATACTACAATCTTTGTTACATGGTAAACACCTGAAATTCAAATAGCATAACTAGGTTTTTAGTATTGAAATTATTTATTCTCTATGTAATTTAATTATATTATTTAATTATTGACTAAAACAATGTACTAACTAGATAAATGTCATGTTTATAAATTTCTATGTATCTAAGATAGATGTCGAGGGACTTATCTTGTATCTCATTTAGCATACATGATGTGTATAAATAAGCTACATGCCATGTATTCTGCTTTATATGTGTCGGAAAAGCTCACCTGAGGACTGAGTATATCCTTTGCACAAGAATTAATGAGTCACATGGTAAGTATGCTGACTACAATTTCTATATCTCATTAATGATACAGCTTATTAGTCTCATACAATGTATTCCATTTATTTTATCACATAGTTTGCACGAATTTCACTGATAAACCATGTAGACCACATGACGTGTATGCCAGATACATGCCATGTGCTCAAACAAACCATATTCCATACTAGACTGGTCAAAAAGTTGTGCACATTAAATTAATCATGTGTCATTATTTCATAGTGCATCATGTATCCCATGACACGTCCAGGTGTGGTGAACTTAATTACACAACATGTACTTTTAGTCACATGCCATGTAAATGTATCAATTTGTCGTAATCCTTATCACCTCTCTATGAAATCTCATTATCTTTTCTTAATATGTTTAAGAGGATATGAAACTTGAGTGATGAAAATGAATATGTAGAAAACATATTAATTTAACATATGAATTTAATGAATTCATAAACCAAAAGTGAAAACTAAAAAAACATATAATCGATAAATGAATGACAAATAATTAAAAATTATCATGGGACTGTTCTGATACCACTAGAAGGTTTTGAATATAGTAGAATCACCCATTGGGAATAGCCAGCTCGACTTTATGTAAAAATTAATGAATAATTGATGATGTAAAAGAATAATAATCCTTATCAATAAAAAAAATAAAAATATTAATTTATATGAATCCAAAACAAAAAATAGGGGATCTTTTCATATATAATTTACAATTAATTTATTTAGTTAAGAATTACCTTTTTGAATTATTTATTCATTTTTGATGATCGGATGAAGAAATATTGTCATACCATATTTTCATCAAAGTAATCAAGGATATATCCTTGCAAGTGGTGATCCACATGTGCTTTTTGAACCTCTGATCATCATCCTAGAATCCTCTAGGTACTGGCATAGATGAATCCCATGCTTATGATGATCACTAATGACTACAACTAAATCCTTCTAGGTGGGATAGATTTTTACTTATGGTGGAGAAATGATTTTTATTATTCGTAGTGTAATAGTAGTGATCTCTCTAGGGATTGAGATAATTCTCTCTATAATTTATTTTTTACAATAAATAATATTTCTAAAGCTTTAGAAAAAATCCCATAATCTGGTTTAAATAATGCTAGAGTTAGAAAATTATTACTAATCAGAGGTCCTTATTATTTTCTTAATCCTCAACAAACCCCTTGTATAAATAATAATAATATTATTATTTACTTGATATTCATTAAACTCAATGATAAATTAAATATTATTTTTTTGAATAAATAAACTAATATCTATTCAAATAATATTTAATATGAAATTTATCTTCAGGTCATCAAACTCAGTTTTCCAATCCTTCTCAATATTTATCAGTCCTTGAATAATGATTATTTATTTAATTAAATAAAAATCAGTATATTCTTCATCAATAAATATATAAATATTTTATTCACTATATTAGTGAATAAATATTTATTAAATATTCACATAACGAAATAAATAAATATTTTTTTGCACTTTTAATGAACCAAAATAAATAAATAATATTATTCTTGCAATTAAATAAATAAATACTTGGTGAATAAATATTTATACAAATGTTTAACTCACATAAATATTCTTTGGAATAATAGTTGGTAAAATATTTTGATCATACTAATATGAATTATTATTAAACCATGTATGAGAATAATATTTATCCAACATGATAAATTCTTATAGAATTTAACTGAGGTTTTAAATACTCTTATTGTGTGACCCTCTAAGTCCCTCTCTTAATGGAATTAGACAATCCTACGTAATGTCTAACGTTAGAATCTAGAGACATCCAAATCCTCCCATAGATAAATAAGTTAATGTCACAATGACTTGTAACCTCCTAAAAATGTATACTATGTAATATAACCCCTTTATCATGATATCTCTAATTAAGAAGGTTACATACCGACATCATCAACCCATATTCTTGATATCTCATTCTTTGACTTTCCTATCATGAAATCACCAGAATAATTCCATGTACATGGACTTAATTAGGATGTTCTATTTCTATCTAAGGGTTTGATATATCAATTTTTATTAAATAAATGAATGTATAAATACATTCTTGACTTATTTTTTAATAAAATATCACTAATGATGGTCCCAACATACCCTACTTTACATGACCATATTACATCATGGTTTGATCAATACATCAAATTATGTGACTGAATACATGTATTAATAATAATATTAAAGTATAAGGATCATTAAACATGTCCACAAATAGAAACATCCAATGACACATATATATGTGGATTTTCTATTGTAGGGACATGTTCTCATAATCTCCCACACTAAAGATTACCAAGGTCATGCACCATGAGAAAGTGTATCAAAGTCCAATAAGTCTCCATCCCTGATAGACTGTCTTATTTTTATCCCATAAAATTTAATCATCTGACAATATAGCTTATTTATGGATATTGTCCTAACACTTCTAGGTTCTCATTATAGCGGGTAAATGCTATGACCTTTCATTGCAACATGCACACTCAGGACATTACTATATACTATGTCACATAGATGAAAATTCATGATGTGATGAACTTTATATTAATATTCAAAACAACGAATATAGGTAATCATGAAGTACATAAAATTTAGTCCTAGGGAACCAAATCTTTTACATATGAATTTTAAAAAAAAAGGACATGAGAAAAGATGATAAGAATATAAGAATTAAAAGCTTCTTATATTCATGAGAGGTTTCTTAAATCCATGAGAAGATGAAGATGAATCATGGATACAAATGATCATTATGAGTAGTTGAAATCCGGATATATTGGCTCCACGAGTAGTGAAAAGAATTTTTACTCTATGGTAGTGGAATTAATATACTACATAAGTATGAGAATGATTTATCATTGAGGAATAAAGTTTTCTTACAAACAAAACTCTATTTTGTGATATGGTTTAAAGTGAAGGTATTGGGATGCACAGTGGAAGCAGATGGGCTATGGGGTTGAAAATTTTCATCACTGATCGACATAAAAATTTCATTTGCGGTGATGCATAGATCAGTACAAAATATAAGGATCTCATATGAATTTTGTATGAATGAAAATAAATAAAATATTACCTCGATTTATTTAAATGTGTGTTCATCAATTTCTCATTGTCGATGACTATTGATCAAAGGAACTAAGATTGGATCTCTCTAGATCATCCACACTTTCTTAGAAAGTCCATTGGTGTAACACCCCAAGCTTATATGGTACGCTTCTCTTTGAATAATGCGATAGCGTGTGTTGTACGCAACATCGAGTTCTAACACACCACAACCAATCAAACTAGCCGTTATGAATATTAATACCTACTTTTTGAAATTATATATATTTAACATTTCAAAACGGACTTCATTTTTGGATTTGGAATATCAAAATTATCCTAAGTTGAATTTTTGGTATTTTTCTGAGAACTTCCAATTTTTATGAATAGTGAAAAATACTTAAAAACAACTTTTTTAATCTAAATAATTTATAGTGATAAATTATATTATTGAGTGGTTTTTAAGTATAATTAGAATATATTTTTACCATTTTATCCAATGGTGTTCATTAGAATTAATTTCACTTTGAAATTGGACATAAACAATTGTCAATCTTTTGATATATATTGTTTCTTAAAAACATGCTATTTGTTGTGACAACGAGAATTAATAATAAAATTATTTAATGTAACATATATGTTTGGAATTTTGTAAAATAGACATCATTTGTGAATTCGGAATGTCAATTATATCTTAGGGTGAAATTTTGGCATTGTTCTGAAAAACTTCAATTTTTGATGAATAGTGAAACCACTAAGTGGTAGTTAAAAAACTGAATTTTTCATAAAACTTAATTTTACCACTTTTGTGAATGGAATTTTGAAAATCCGAGAGACACGGTTAATATTAAGTAGTAAAATGTGGTTCAATGAGATGAAAATAATTTTTGGTGAATAGTAACTTTTTACTTTAATTTACCACGGTTAAAAGTAAATAGGGTAATTATGGGTAAAAATGATATTAATATTACACTAAAACATGTACTAATTATATTGGACAAGTGTATCTCGACCAAAAACAACCTTAGGAAAAAAAATATTATCATTTAGGTCCACTTGGATTAGATTAAGACATTTATTATTATTTAATTCAAAGAAGAGTTAAGAGAGTCAAAATCAACGTTTTTTTACTAAAACATTTTTAATACAGGGTTATACATAAGATAAATTATATTGTAAATATTTATTAGAAAGATAAAATTATTTCCTACATCATTATATTTTATTTATAATTTTTAGACATGAAATAATTTAATTTATTTATGATACAATGATGATGCAGTAATTACCATAATAGTAAAAAAATTAAAATAATTAATATTATAAATACCCAAATAAATATAATTTGAGACTTTTTATGAATTACACTAATTTTCTAGGTTAATATGACATGTTAGGATTGACTAAATTAACTTTTTTCGAAGTAATCATTCTGTTATGATTTTCACAAAAATAAATTATTGAATAGTGTCAAAATTGACATAAAAGAGTTTTTAAAATAATTGTTATATTATTAATTGATATTGAATTCCTAAAAATATAAGGTTCGTCCAAGAGATTTATATCATGATAGTTGTATCATTAATGGACAAATTGGGGGTCTCTTGGATGTATATAGTTTGTTTATTAACTATATAATATAAAAATACAAAGTGACATGGTAAATGTCAAACTAATTAACTAAGAGTTAAAACTAAAAGATAAAGTTAATATAATAACCCAAACCTGTCTAAATTCTATTTTTTGAGTGTTTTTAGACCCATACCAACCATAAAATTTAAATAATACACTTTTTATCCATTATAAACCGAATATGAATTTATTATAAAATAATATTGCTAGCTTTTCCAAAGGTGCCCCTCACCCCTCTTATAAAAGGGCACTCCCCCTTCTCATTAATTCACACCTTCAAAGCCTTTTTGTTCGGACAAACCCTGGCCAAATGCTCTCTAAACTTCCCTCACTACAATCTAGAGGCATTAGTTTGATCATAAATCCAACCTAAGGAGCCCTTTTGATCAAATCAAAAGGAAGAACCCGAAGCAGAGGTAATGTTTTCACCACCCTTTTTCAAATTCATTTCTTCTTCACATTCTTCTTTCTTTGTTATTCCCATTATAAAATAATGAATCCGGTATCTCCTATATACTGTAATATTATTATAAATATGGTACAACCATATTCAGTATTCTATCCATCCTTCGAATAACATGTCACCATACGTGCGTAAGTACGGCTTACCGTCTCCACATCGTGGTGTAATTGTTATTATTCAATATATTATTATTTGGATGGGTATAATAATGATTTATAATTCAAGTAAATAATAAATATAACATGATAATGATTATTTATATATGATATACCATCCAATTATATATTATTTTAATATCAAAAGAATGATATTGTCACTTGTGCGTACGTACGGACTACCGTCTCCACGAACGCGATGAGATTCATTCTCCATCGTATCCATTAAAGTATAATTCTCATTTGATGATTAATAATAGTATCTAAGGACTTGATATAATTATAGATATGATTAAGACACAACCTATCCATGACAAACACATCTTACGTAACAAAACATATAAAAGAAAACGAGTAAGCTAACACCCGAAACAACGATAATACTAAGATATTATTAACAATGCATTGTTAAATGATCATATATGATATCATATGAATGTATATGATTTTTTTATAATTTAATAAGAATTATTTCACCATTATACATGAGGTTAACCTACCCCCAACCATGGAAAAGTACAAGGTAAGGGTTTATTTCACAATCTCTTCATTATCCGAGGTTGTTTATACGTAATAATCTACTGGGACTTCTTTATCATACACATCCATGTTTCTTAAAAAATATATTTTAAACATTTTTACAATTTACTATAATATGGGTTAAAGTAATTTATACCCTTTTTTGACTTTTTATAAGAGGTTTATAAAGGAATCTTTCCGTCGTTTTCCAAATAAGGTGCTTTTTAACCTTTTCGACAGAATTAAGGTAAGAATGTTTTTTTTAACTTATACGGAAGGTGCGGCTATCTTCCACCGTTATAAAATCGTCGAAGCTTACCTTACAAGCTTATAATAATATTTTCAAAGAAAATGTTTTATTTTATATGACTCTTAGATGATTTCAAAATAAAAAGAGATATTTCTCTAAAAAGAGTTTTGATTTCATCTATGTCAACATCCTTTGATGGATTTTAAGCTTATTTGACGCTGATTTATTATAAAACAAAACTTCCATATTGTATTGAAGGTTTTTTGATACGTTTGACTATGGATATGTTATTTTTATAACCTTCATGGTTTATGGTGAAAGTGTTGACATTTCGTATGCAAGTTTTAATACGAATGTTTATGTTATGCTTAAACCATTTCATATGGGAATGCATTGGACTTAATATGTGACGAGTGGAGCCCTCTATAGCTCCTCGATGCATCAGTAGGTATCATGAGACAAACTAGTGTCTTGGCACAAAACCTTGGAAAAATATTATTTGTAGTCTTGGCATGAGGCCTTGGCTATGTGGTTATGAGAGTCTGGCATTATGCATTCCATCATTATGAAAGTGTTTACTAATATTGCATGTGATTATTATATTAGTAGAATATCCATGTGAATAAGTAAATAGAATTATTTAATTTTATTTTTTCCATAGTATGTTTAAGTTAAAGTTTAAAACGCTTTTTTTAGTTATACATTGCCTTAAATGTTTATTATTATTTATGAAAGTTTTCGCTATATTGTTATCCTTACTAGGCATTTGAGCTCACCCATTTTCTATGTTTTATTTTTCCCAGGATGTGAAAAAGTAATTTATGAATGACCTGCAGGGATAGTATTAGGGGATAAGAGTGTGGACTATGGATACTATATTGTAGTTTTCATTTTATGATGTAATGTAAAATTTATTAATGTATCTAGTTATTCCAAGGCTACTAAACGAATCGGTCTTTGTAGATTTGATCTTTCTCGTGATCATGCTAATGTTATGTAATAATTCACCGACTCTGGGTAACTAGGGTCAGGGCGTTACAATGGGAGCATTTATCATTTAAATCCAAGTGCTAGCATAGAGATCTAATGATGCTATCAATGTTATTATGATCACTATTACATCTGTCTTTCGATCCGTGGAGAACAACTCAGATCAGTTACATGGATCAATATATTCTCTCTCTGGGATTTGGGTGATAGAAGAGATATGATCTCAAATGTGTTTGATGAATAATACTATGAATGAGAGTCATTTTCCAATTATATAGGGAGGTTAAAACTAACTTTAAATGGATCCACAACACTCAAATATTTATTTTCCACTGAGTAAGATATAAATGATTTGTTTTGACAAACTAAATGTGTCTTAAAAATAATTTATATTTTTATCACTTTCTTTTAATTCAATAAATATATTATGTGAAAAAATAGTGCCATTAACTCAACTTTTCATTCCCAAAAATATTAAATAAACCTTGAGTATTAAAGTAATATTCTCTTATTAAATATTTTCTCATGTATTCACTTAATATACTATGGATAATTTTAACAAATAAATTCAATAGCAATTATTATAAACTCAAATAATATGAATTTTTTTATTCTTGGAGATCGTATATTCTCAAAAATCCATGGACCCCAATGGTGGGGTCCACCATGTCCTAAAATCATATTCATTAGAATAAGATATAATTTTGAATATTCTTACTGTGTGACCCTCTAGGTATTATCTCAATAAAAATGAATACTATTCAAATCCCAGAAGCAGAAGGATTGGCCACCTTGGGCCTAGATGGGGACGTGCAGCGCGTAGGTGGGCAGGCTAGCTCAATACCTCTATACCCAACAACACGTTTGCCCACGGGGGCTGGCTGAGTTGGTTCAAGGTTGTGGCGTCCGGTCATCGAGGTTCTAGGTTCGAGTCCTCGCAAAGGCAACGCGCACTATATTCCAGCAATCCCCTTGTCCCCTCGACCCCGTGTGGAACTGGCCCAAGCCCAAGGATTCGCCATCTTGGCCCTAGATGGGGACATGTGGCTCGTAGGTGCGCAGGCCAGCTCAATACCTCGTTACCCAACAACACGTTTGAAAAATAGATGAAGGGTCGAGAGCTCTCGAAGCGCTCTCCGATGGGTGACTGGAAACCCTAAACCTTCTTGTTGTATCTCACTGAAATTCGCTGATGGCCAGCTTTGATCTGGCGTGGGAGCTTCCCCCTCCTGATTCGGCTTCTTTTGATCCTGATACTGCAAAAATCAAAGTGGGAAATCTCAAAGTTCCCCTTTGTTCCTTACCTGTCTCCTTCTACGATGCCATATAAGGATCTGATCTCAGTAGTGTGAAGGTGTGCAAACAGTCGCTCTTTAAAAGGCTTGAAGATGGTGGTTTCTTGGTTGATGCAGATCTGTATGCCTTGAAGCAAAGGGAGAAACTATGAAAATACTTGGTTCTCTAAAGTGTTTCATACAACACAGGTGACCGGCCCTGGCCCATATTAGAACTAAGGAACCGAATTGCTCACTACTGGGGCTCGTCTAAATGGAACATGGTTCCCATAGGCAAGGGATATTATCATATACTCTTAAACTCTAAGGGTGAACTTGATCAGGTATGGAAACTCGGGTACCTGTAGCTTAAACCTGGTTTTCATAGAATTTTAGATTGGGATTCTACTTTTAACCCATACACACACAAAAACAATATGGAGCATGTTTGGGTTAGAATTCATGGTCTTAATTGGTTCATTTGCACCCGAAGATTCTTAACGACATTGCTTCCTTCATATGGACCCCCATTAAAATTGATCATAGGACCTTGAATGGAGATCTTGGCCTATATGCTAGAATTATATTTGAGGATAATCTAGCTAGAAAACTCCATTCTAACATAGGTTTCAGTGCCCTGGATTATATAATAGACCTTATAATTTAATATGATAAGAAACCACCCTTTTGTGAGGTGTGAAAATTGATTGGACACAACCTCTCCAATTGTAGGGTGGTTGGGAAACAAATGGATCCCCCAATTAATAATTATTAGCAGGAAGGTAAACATGGTAAAAAGGGGTTGAATACTACAGACAAATCTGAGCTCCCCAAAAAGAAAAAACAAGATATTTGGGATAAAAAATCTGATGTATTTACATCAATAAAAGGTAAATCATGGGTATATTTAGTTGAGGAAGAAGAATCTCTTCAAATTAATGAAAAAATTGTCATTGTCTTAGATGTAATAGTGGTTGAAGGTAATGGAAATAATCTGGAGAGGAGTATTTCTTCCACTATTTCCAATTCAGCTACTGTTTCTTCTACCTCTGGTACTTTAACATTGATTGAGCATCTTAGTAGGTACTTGGAGAAATCTACCTTGGTTTTTTTGGATCTAAATGGAACCTTTGATGCTTCTAAAAAGACACAAGGTGAGCTGGAAAAATCTTTAGAACCAGGTATCTCTTTACAATCTACATCTGCTGATAAATTTACTTCTGCTATTCCTGAAATGGATTCTCTAGTTACTCATGCTGTTAATTCTAACACTGCTGCTAGTAATACTGAACACAAAATTTCACACACTATTGTTTCTATTTCTATTCAATCTGCATCTGCTGATAAAATTTCCATTTCTGTTCCTGAAATTGAGGTTCTGGTGCCTCATGCTTCTAACATTGACACTGCTGCTGCAAATACTGCACACATCATTTCTCACACTCCTATCTCTGATTCTATTTCTCACCCCAAGTCTCCTCATATTACGGCTATCTATTCAGTTAATAGTGTGGTGTTTACACCCCCTGTTGACAAGAAGAATTCTGCTTTGATACAGTCTCCTTCTGCTAATATTATTCCCACTTCTGCTAATAAAATTTTTATTCCCACTACTGCCACATGCACTGCCACTATTTCCAATGCTCAGGGCACTTCTCAAACTCCCCAGGCCTGTACTGTCCCCTAGGACTATACTGTCCTACCGCCAGACTCCATAAACCCTCCAACAGAACAAACTCCTGCTCATGTAGTTGTGAATGTTCCCTCTCTGGACTGTCCTTCCATTATTGTCACTCTAGTTCCTAAACCTATTTCAATATCTGCGTTGAAAATCGATGCATCTCCAAGTTCTGAAACCCATGATGCCAAACAAAATCCTTCTTCCTCCCCTATGGTTACGCAATCTCAAAGGAAGAATGAATTTGGAAAATCAAAAAAATAAGGGTTCTAACCCAAAACGCGAACAGAAATGAATTTTCTCTATTGGAATTTCCAAGGATTGTCCAACAATGACACCTCCACAACTCTTAGAATGTTTTTAAACACTCATAATCCTCATATCTTTGCCATCTCAGAACCTAAATTCAACTTCAAAATGAACTTCATGAGTTTTGGTCATCTTAATTACAGTTTTCTTGGTTCTTGTAAAAATTGTCCTCAAACTGACTCTATGTGGATCTTTTATCATTATACCCTTCAAAATATCATAATATTTAAAAATAATGAGCAACAACTTACCTATGATTTCTTGTTGAATGGTCGGAATACCTTTTGCACTATGGTTTATGCCAATAATAGATATAAAGATATAAGGGTTTTATGGCATGATCTTCTTGATATGGATAACTTCATTCAGGACCCTTGGGTTGTTATGGGAGACTTCAAAACCATTCTTAACTCTTGTGAAAAAATTTGTCCCTCACATCTTTCTATATCCTCAAGGGAATTCAGGTCGTCTATTGAATACTGTATCCTTTTTGAAGTCATCTTACTGGTGCCAAATATACTTGGTACAGAAAACACTATAACAAAATTGTTTCCAGTAATCTCGACAGGGCTTTTATTAACATGAAGGCCCTTGATATTTGGGATAATATATCTAGTATAACTCTACCTAGACTTAATTCTTACCATCACCTTATTCTAGTTAGCTTCCTTATGAATGACTGTAAACTTATTCTTCCTTTCGAATTTAATAATGCTTGGTCTTTAAATTCTAATTGTGTCACTTTTATTCATAACACTTGGAACTATATAAAACAACATCAAGATTACTTTTCCTGCATGTTCAAGTTGAAAATCCTAAAATAGGCCCTTAAAGGATGGTGTAAATCTACAAAATCTCAAATTGATCTAGATATTTCCTCTCTTGAAAATGAACATAGCTGTGTTCAAACTCAAAGTACTATTTTGGATTTTAATATGGATCCCCAATTGGAAGTAGATATCTCCCTAAAACTTAGTTCCTTGCTCACGTTTAAGGATAATATTCATAAGAAAATGTTTAGGGCTAAATGGCTTTCTGATGGTGATCGTAATACTAAATTTTATAATTCCCTCCAAAGAATCAGAAAGGCCAATCATCCTCTTTCTAAGCTTATTCATAATGATTTGATCATTGATTCTGAAGAAGCCATAATAGATCACGTCATCTCATACTTTTACAAAAAATTTAATGTCCTGGAAATAAATATTTATCTCAGATCTGATATTATTCCCTTAATGGTGGATGAAAGAGACAATGACTCTATTTTAAGCACTCCTCTTGATCATGAAATTAAAGATACAGTTTTTGTCCTTAATCTAGATAGTGTGCCTGGCCCGGATGGGTTCAATAACAGCTTCTACCAAAGTAATTGGGACACTATCCACAATGATGTTTGTAACCTAGTTAAGACCTTTTTCATTCATGGATCTCAACCTCATGGAATCAATGCTCAATTTCTAACCTTAATACCTAAGGTTGAAAATGCCTCAGAGATCCATTAATCCAAGCATATTTCTCTCATTAACACTCTTTATAAGATCATTACCAAAATTATTGCGAAAAGACTGGCCCCTATTTGATATAAAATAGTCTCATGGAATCAGTTTGGTTTTATTAAAGGAATGTTAATTCAAGACTATATTTTTCTTACCTCTGAATGTACCAATAGTCTAAATAAAAACACTAGAGGGGGTGTGTGGCCATCAAACATGATATTAGAAAGTCTTTTGATATTATAGACTGGAACTTTATTTTTCGTCTTAAAAACTTTGGATTTCATGATTCATTCATTGGAAGACTTAAAACTTTATTTCTCTCTACTTTTATTTCTATCTTGATAAATTGCACCCCTAGAGGTTTTTTCAAATGTTCTAAAGGAGTCAGGTAGGGTGACCCTCTTTCTGCCATTCTCTTTGTTATTGTTGACGATTACTTAATCAGACTTATCAATAATCTGATCGCTCAAGGAAACCTTAAGCCTATACAAGTTTCAAGAAACCTAAATACCCCTACCCACCTTTTATATGTTGATGATATCTTCCTATTTATTAAAGGGGATCAAAAAAATCATGTCCTCAATCAATCTCTTCATCACTATGAGGAAGTCTTAGGACAAACAATTTCCTGGAATAAATCATATATTTTTTTTGGAAAGAGCTTTCTTGTTAGAAAAAAACTAGCATTACTACCTATCTTGGAATTAAATAGGGCCTCTTACCTTTCACTTATTTGGGAGTCCCAATATTTTGGGGTCATCCTAAATCAAGCTACTTTGCTAATATCATTGATCAAATCATAAACCAACTCTCTACTTGGAAAGGGAAGTCTCTCTCCATGGCTGGAAGGATATGTCTCGTCAAATTGACCATTGTCTCTAAAATGGTCTACTCTCTTATGATTTATAAATGGTATGTCGACATCTTCAGGAAAATTAATACTTATATTAAAAACATCATTTGGACGGGAAGTATCCTTGAAAGGAAACTTGTCACTATCCCTTGGAAATCCTGTTGTAAACCGCTTGACAAAGGTCGCATTGGTATAAAAAGTTTAAAGCTTTTCAATAATTCTCTTCAAGCCTGTCTTACTTGGCATATTATTAATTTTACTTCTAAATCTTCCGAATTATTGAACCTTATATTCTACTCTAAACTCTTAAATGGGAATTTTAATTACATCGTCTCTTCGATCTGTCCTTTTATTAGGGACTCGTACCACAAGATCATGGAAAATTCTAGATGGATGGTTAGTACTAACTCTTCCATCAATTTTTGGTGTGGAAAATGGTGTGGTACCCCTTTGATATCTTTTTTACTGCCTAATATTATTCCTTAAGATACTATTATTTCTATAAAGAATGTCTTAAATTTTCATAGACATGTCCTCCCTAACAATATTGCTCAGATTATTGATAACCACCCTTTTTCTTCTAATAGTGACTTCCTTATTTGGGAACGTGCTCCAAATGGCATCCTAGACTCTAAAAACTTCTATATGCATAACTTTTCTGGAAATGAATCTAACATAAATTGGGTGAGTAAATTTAACAAGCCTTGGATCAAACCTTCTAGGCTCACCCTCATTTGGCGCATTGCTCATAATAGATTACCTACTGAATCCTGTCTGCAAAATTTTAGCATACAACTCTGTTCTAAATGTCACTTGTGTAATCAACATAGGGAGGATGTTGGTCATATTTTTTTGTCATGTGCAACGAAATCTGATTTATGGAATTATGTTCTTGAATTATTTAATGGCAGATGGCCCCTATTTGACTTTATTTGTTTGTTTCTTAAAAAAATGCATTAGATATGAAGCCTCTATCCAAGTTAAAAATCTTTTTCTTGCGGAAGTGGCAGAACTCCTACATGAGATTTGGTACGTTAGAAATGATCTTATTCATAATAAACACTCATTTAGTCTCAATTCAGGAAAATCTCAGATTCTTATTGCGATTCATGAAGCTGCTTCAATTCAAAAAGACTGTTGTAATAACTTGGTTGGCGACTTTGAGATCCTTCATCATCTCAGAGGGCTTGGCATTTTCCCAAGGACCAAACATGCCTTTGAAGTATTCTGGCAATCACCGATGCCGGGATGGATCAAAGTGAACATTGATGGTGCTTCTAAAGGCAATCCAAGCCCTGCCAGTTGTGGTTCCATCTTCAGAGACTCTGCTGGCCTGTGTTAGGGTTGCTTCTATGTTGGATGTGGACATTCTTCATCTCTGGAAGCTGAAATGATGGGGGTCATCCAGGAAGTTGATTTTGCCCTTCAAAGAGGCTGGTGAAAGCTCTGGATTGAAAGTGACTCTACCACTATCATTCATGCCATCTGGAATGGAATCATTCATCTTGCTTGGAAACTCACTACACTTCGGATGAATTGTCTGAACTCTCTTCATGGGATTAATTACATAGCTACTCATGCCTACCATGAAGCGAATGTTGTTGCAGATGCTCTTTCCAACAAAGGTGTTCATCATAGCATGACTTGGCTGGACACTCTTCCAGCTGACTTATTATACTTTTTTTATAGAGATTGTAAAAAAATACCATCTTTCCGTCTTTTGTAATCTTTTTCTTATCAATAAATTGTGCTTTGGTCTTTGACCAAAGCATTACCTTTTAAAAAAACATGATGCACACTTTGTGTCATAATCCTTTCTTGATTTATTATTTATTGAAATAACTGGACAAACATACCATCATATACCATAGTCATGGATTTAATGAAGATACTACTATCTAGATCAACTATACCTGAGATATAACTTATTTTTAGAAGTGATAAATTCTATCTTGATTATTCAATAAATTCCATACCACTAATGATGTAACCAATGAAATATACCTCTCTATTACATGAATGCATATTTTTGGCCTTCCATAAAAGTATGTAATCAAATAGAATACACTAATAATAATCTCAACTTTCAAGACCATTATAGTTGTTTGTAGATAGAAACAACTCATGAAACCTGAAATATGTGGTGTTTTTATTGGTGGTTCATTCCTCATGATCTCATGTACTCAAGATCACCATGTGAAAACTTTATGAGAAGAAGTATAAATGATTATGATCCCACAAAACCTAAAGGTCATACATCATATGTGTCCAGTTATAATGATGTATCTAGGCTATAGATAATATGTTCAAGATTACTTTTAGGGTATCTCTATGTTCTCATTATAACCTAAGAACATATATAACCCTTTGATACAACAAATAATCTATATAAATTATCATGTAAATAGAAGATGAATAAATATTAATACTACTGTGGTAATAATACATCATGTATAACTCATTGTATACTTGATATAGTAATTGAAATGTACTACTAATGTTGGGTCTATAGAACCCACTTTTACAACATAAATATCCTATATTTGAGAGAATAGACTGGGAAGAAGCTTCTATGATGAATAAAAAGAACCTAGATATATATTATACATGATTATTGTGCTTTTAATGTGGATTAATTTTTGAATAAAACACCATGAGAATCTGATTGTTAAGGATTCCTTGAGATGTGGTAAAGTCTATTTCAAAAGATGTGAGAGGACTTAAGAAAATGGGAACATCCCTGGGAAAAGAATAATTAGTAGAGATAAGAAACCATAGGCAACAAATAAATTTTCTATGGAGTATATATATTCATAATCTGATTGATCTTATATGGTTTATATATTTATAAAATGTCCATCAATTGAGAAATTCAATTGAATCAACTATGTAATACATGAAAATTGACAATGGGTATCTTGAGTGCGTTAAATATGATTAATGGATTTTAGAGGTGAATAAAAAAGTCCATTGAAATTTATTATCATTTATAATCAATAAACATATTATGAGATCTAATATTTTTTATTCATGATTATATAAATGTATTAATTGTTATGTCAGGATGACAACCAACTTGAACAATTTAATTCATATCAAAATGGATTTCTTGATTAACAAACTTTTGAGATTTTATTTTTGATTTGATGTCAACAACATTATTGGTGGTACATTAATTAATATTTTTTATTTTAATAGTCTCTTTAATTATTTTATAGATTTTGGTGAAGGTTTGGAAGAAGTTGTATTCTCCCAAATGATCATCAGATAAATCCATGAATTTTGGAAATTATGGGTTGTGTGAAATAGAATTGGAGTCTACTTGATGAAATTTCACTTTAAATCAACTAACATATCAATAGGTATATAAATTTTGGTAATTATATATACTGGAAAATGATACTATGACCATGGTTCAATATAAATAATAAACATAACCACGACCATTGGTGGTCTAAGGCCACAGTCCACATGAACTGTGGCAATAGGTAAGCATAATTTCACCTTTGGATGTTGTCCATATATATCATGGCCATAATCCATACTTATGGAAATGGTCCACATGGACCATTTTCATAGTCCAAACATAAATCCATACTCTATATGGACCATGGTCGTAAGACAAACATATATCCATGGTCTACATGGGATGTGGCTATAAGTCTACACATACCCACAATGTTTACATTTTTTGAAAAGTGTGCTAATTATAATTATAAATCTATAATAACTAATATATATGTATATGTATTTGTATATTTATATATATATATATATTCATTATGTGTTCTATATTAGTTTTGGAAGATTATAAAACTTATATGAGGTTATGTGATTAAACATCCTTGGTTGTATTTTTTTTAAATATTACAAGGACTACAACCATGAGTGGTGACCATGGCCATAGAAATCTTGACACTATATTCCCTTATTGAGATAGGAATATGAATATAAATATGCATAATTCATTTTAGGTTATTTTTATAAGGTTATAAAAAATATATATGAGGTTTCATGATTAAACCTCATCGGTTGGATTTTAAAAAAAAAATCATAAGGGATACGATCGTGGCTGTAGAAACCCTAGGTCTAGTCACAATCAAGATGTATATTGTACTATATTTAACAATAAAGGTTTAGAAGTTATTATATTTGTTATAAATGTTTTGTTTTTGGACGTTTTTGAGTTTCAAGTGAGGATAAATTTGCTCCATTTTTTCTAATTTTGGTTATGAAATAGTAAGAATTATAATTTTTATGATGTTTATATGATTTTAAGAACAAATTTTTTTTGATTTTGTTAAAAATGAATGCGGGTTAGAGTATGTGACACAGTGTTCGAATAAAAAGGTGGATCACATGGTTTAATGACCCCAAAAACTTTGTTCTGTTGGCTAATAGCAGTATGGTGCATGTTGAGGCAGAGTATCCCAATCAAAAATCCAATGTGGTATTTCAACCATTGGACATTGTTCACACTTTTAGAAAAAAAATAGGCATGAATGATTTATCTTTATAAGTATATCAACTTTAACCACACACCACATATGTAAAAATGTGATGTAACTACCAGGAGCTCAACACCAAGAAAATTTACAACAAGAAATTTTCAATTTAGCGATGTTTTAAAATGTAATTGATGTATTTACTTATGTTTATGAAAAACATTAGGAAATAGTGTGTCTATAATTAGAAACATTTATAATCATTCGTGATTTGAGATGTTAATAAAAATCACCAATTAGTGACATTATTTCATGATGTTTTCTATAAACATAGGTAAATAAGTAATTAATTGTCCATGCATTCAATAAACATGGACATTTGTTTTCAAATTCATGATATAAAATATTTTTTTAGAAAAAATAATATTTTTTCATATGGGGATGATTCCACCTGATCGATGGGTGTTCCCCATTTACGATAAATTACACCCATAGGCACATGATGTCATACCCTTAGCCACCCTTCCCACAAGAGGGACCAACTAATCTAAACTATTTTTTATTATAAAAATGTACTATCCAATATTTATATATATATTAACAAATTTTAGTGTTTAAAAAAATTAATATTATAAATATATATATTATAATTTATTATTAGTAGAGGGTATTATAAAACGAAATCATCTATTGGGATTGGGTTATACCTCGCCCACATTGGTTTTCTGATCTAGATGGGTTGTAACCCATGTTAATAAATAATTATTAAGTTATATATATATATATATATATATATTTGTGTCTCTATGTGTTTATATATGTCTGTGTGTGTGTTTATATTATGTGTGTGTGTGTGTGAGTTTATAAATACATGCATATATATATATAGATAGATATATCTATGTATGTTTATATATACATGTGTGTGTGTTTATATATGTGTGCATGTGTATATTTACAAACACACAAACCTGTATGTATTTACATGTGTATTTATGTTTATATATATATATGTATGTATGTATGTATGTATGTATATGTATATGTACATATATGTGTGTCTTATATATATATAAATATATATATTATGATATTTAAACACATGTTAATGTAACTGTATATTAATATAAATTTATATATGCTAATATATATAATTTTAATTTTAATTTTTAATTTTTATATACATTTAAATTAATATATTTATAACTATATATATATATATTATTAGACATATCATAAAAATGGTAAAAATGACTCTAAAATATCCATGTTTTCATAAAAACTTGGCTAAATTTAAAATGTATGTGTGTTATATATATAAATATATGTATATCTATATTTATATGTGTGTGTGTGTTTGTATGTTTATATACATATATCTAAATATATATCAAAATATATATTTACATCGATGTGGGGAAGGGTACATTGTTAATAAAATCATGCGACATACAAATGCAAGGAAAAACTTGATAATAATTGAACTCAAGACTTCTTTGAGACCCACAGGGGCAGCTACCACTAAGCTGCACCCTAAGGCCTATTTAAATAAATATATGTGTGTGTGTTTATATGTATATATATACATATTATATTATGATATTTAAATATTTGTTAATATATTTGTATATAAATACAAATTTATATATTTACATATATATAAATATTATTATAAATATATATAAATGTGTTTAAATTAATAGAATTAAACATATATATAATTATCCATGTTTCAAAATAGTTGTAAAAAAGGTCACCAAAATAGACACTTTTTCTTAAAAACATTGCTAAATTAGCCACATTTTTTAAAAAGATCCCTAAATTAGCCATGTTTTTAGACAGTGTGACTATTTTTAAATTTTGCAAAATTTTCTAGAAATGTTTCTAAATTAGGGATTTTCTCTTAAAAATGTGGCTAAATTAGTGATGTTTTCTTAAAAACAATTTCAAATGAAAAATTATCCATATTTTTCAAAACTGGGGATAAATTAGTGGCGTTATTGTAAAAATGTGGTTAAATTTAAAATTAGACATGATTTTAAACATGGATAGAAACATCACTAAATTAGCCACGTTTTTCAAATATGTGGCTAAATTAGCGACATTTTCTTGAAGACATGGCTAAATTTAAAATTATCCTTACTTTTAAACATCACTAAAAAATGTTGTAAAATTGATCGTGCTTTTTGAAAAATGTGGCTAAAAATGATTCTAAATTCTAGTTTATTTATAGTGATTTATGATATGATCATGAGCTACATTCGAAGACCTTGCAACATAAAGATAACCTTACTGACAACTAATTCTCTAGAACATAAATGCACTAGATTGTATGAAGTTAGGTGTAGTTCATCGGAAGACCGATCATGGGTATTTTTCAATGATGCAACTAAGCACTAGAGGAATGTGCTAGGAGATATAAAGTAACTTTGAAGTGTTTTTTTAAGATGAAAGCATCAAATATTTTAGAAATTTTAGTGGGATATGATATTTCCATATGATACTATTGGATATGCACTAAAAAATTAAAGGGAATATTTAATTTAGGTGTATTTATCTTCCATGTTATTTCACTAAATGATAATCCATTATGAATGGATTAAATAGAATGAATAATCATTGAATATGGATTAATGAATTAATGACCATGGGAATAAATGTATATGAATACATAAATATGATCCCCATATGTAACTTAATGAAATGTGTCTTGGATGAATATATAAATGGATGTGATCCCTCCTATTGAGTAAAAGTGATTTTCTGTTGTAGTGTCCCTAGACCAATTATCCAACTGAATAGTGTTATCGAGATGTGTTCTACTGGCCTTAGGAGCACCTCCCCAAATGCCAATGGCTTCTAACTAGCAGTGAAGGTGTAAAGAGGGTAGGTGGGGAGGTTATACCCAATAGGAATGATATAAAAATGGTCCAATCATATATATAGATAGCATGTAGTGAATAGTAAGACTCAAAAGACTCAAACTAGACCCACCAATGGTGGAATAACAATCAATTATAAGAAATAGAGAAATCAATAATAAACAAAATTTGTGAAAAATAAATAAACATTCCATCATAAAACTTATAGCTACTAAATCAGAGTATGCATATCAATACAGGACACACAATACAATACCAGAAATGAGTCTCCAATGGATGAACACAATATCTATAAAAATATAAGAATTCTGAAACATAAATAGGAAACAAAACAAAGGAAGCTACTACTGATGTAGGGACCTCAAGATCCCCTACCATCAATCTAAGCCAATGAAAACTAGGATCCAACTCTATAGCCTGAACCCTTACCTGAACTCAACATCATAAAGTCTACACACATCCCAAAGTTCTCATATAGGGTGTGAGAACGTGTCTCGGTAGGATGCCACCCAAGTGTTCATACACAACATAAGTGTTTAAGCAGGTGTATAATAAAGTAAAGAAAACATCTCATGAAATTTAAAAAAACAAAAACACTTATCTGGTGCTCAACATCCACTGAGAATTTATCACCTACTTCGACCAAAGTCAAAATCACTAGAGAGGGAAGGATCCTTGGCCCATGGAATAAGGTGAACCCCCTAATGTCATATAGCCTTGGTGAATCCTTAGGTTCCACCTCTAACTAAGAAACACTCCACCTCATGTATCCTAACACCTTGTGTCTCAAAAAAATCACCAATGTCCCAAAGGCATGCCCAAATGATAGTAACCAATTCCTCAAACCCCTACTCTGAAACACACTTCAGCATAAGGCCTGACATCCAGAGGAAAAACGATACAGGTCCTCAAATAAAATTCATTTTCATCTTATTACATGACGTCCTGAGGAATGGTGATCTCCATACTCCCAAAATAGTCCAGGAACAACGGACTCAATATGACGAGCCTCATCCCCAACCGATATCCTCAATGCTATCAATCAAAGGATCCTCACATTCCCCAGGTAATTCTATGGAAATCACCCCCAATAAAAATTACTAAGTCGCACTACTGGGGGCCTCTACCCACATGAGTGCTCAAAACCACCTCATCATTGAGTCATCATGTGTGCACAAAACTCCAATCGGCACTTTGGCCATCACAGGTGAGTGTAAATCACCAAATAGAACCTAATCCATATCTTCACTAGCACCTCATTACCCTCTGATCATGTCACTCAAGTATAATGGTCATTACATCCAATATCTTGGGCCATTCCCTCAACCTGATGGCCTCACCGCCTCAAACTGACGTCGATGATGCCCAATATGTGATCACATCACCCAAGTAACCTAGACCAATCCCATCCAGATAACCAATGTAACCTCAATCCTAATCGCCATTCCATCCCAATTCCTCAGTCTAAGCTCATCATGATCCCACGGATCACATCACATGTAATTCATCATAAGATAATCATATATATAAATCAGGTCACTTTCTAAAAAATAAATTGAATAAAATTGAATTATTCAATTTAAAAGAACACATCAATTTAATCTAATTTAATTGGCTAACTCAATCTTGAATAACCAACTCACTTAAGGAAAACAAAAAAAAACAATTTTAAAGGAAAAGACTCAAATTAAATCAAGAAATTTCCCTAACCTATCTACATAGGTTGGTCAAAGGACTCTAACCTATCCTTGAATGAGTAAATAAAGTGAGAGAAATCCCAACGACAACACATAAGGTCATACAATCAATTTAACATCAAGCACCAAACATAAAATGTATATCTCTCAATTACCCAATGGTACACTAAAAGACACACCCCCATAATTTCAACAAAAATATAAATAAAGGAATGAAGCACTTACCTTAGACTCATAGAAATAATCACATCTTGTAATAGCTTCTAACCCAAAGCGATTTGGAATAAATCGATGATTCCATTAAACACCCTAAAAATAGGGTAAAAAAGCTCAATTGGATTTAGTACTCCCTGAGGTGTGAGTAAAGGGGATAACAATAAAGATAGAGGATGGCCTTACCACTGCGTTTCAATTTCACATAACGGATCTATGATCAGATCACTGATGAAGAAGATATATCAAAATGAAGAAGAGAAGGAAAATAAAGACAACTATCTTGCTTTATGCTACTCATGGGATAAAAAGGAAGAAAAAGAAGGAGAAAAAGGAAATTTGAAGAAGGTAAAAGGGTAATTTTACACCTTTAATTAAACCTCATGGATATATCGCATGGTTTTCTAAACTATGTGGCAACTATGCAGGCTATAGTCTGAGGGTAGTGCCTATATCGAACTACCTGTGAGACTTACTGTACAGTTTTCCCCAAATGTGCAAAAAAAGGGTGTTAGCCCTCTATAAAGACTATAGACAAGGCCACATGGCTATACACATCACCCTGCATGCTTTTTCAAACTAAGATATAGTAAAAAAACAAGGCATTTGATTAGCTAGAAGAGGCCACACAGTTTACCCAAAACTGTGCGCCTTGACCTACAACCTCAAAAATAAGACTTTGGGCCTCTGATGCTCCAGAAACCTTTCTGAAAACCTGATGCACTATATGATCATCTAAACTGATACAAAATATGATATTGGGGTCACATAAGACTCTAAATTATGTTTTTATGGTTGAAAAAGAAAAGGGAATACCCACTAATTTACAAAATTCAAAAAGGGAGAGGTTTTCAACTAGATTCAAAAACATAGGATGTTATAATATCCCAACCTTAACATAGATCATCCCTAATATATAAAATACTAAGTATGGTACCTAACATACCCATATTGTTAAAAAGACCTAGAATACCCTAGTCTAAAGGGAATAGGTCAACCGCCTCAAGTGGGATCCCTGCCTTTGGTGTGACCTACCCCAATCCATCTTGGCCAAAACTCAAATCAAAAAACTATTCTACAACCATTATAAGATCCAAATGTCCCCCCATGATGAAACTTCACTCATTCACGTCGTCAGTTTCTCCTATGTCATACTTGACACTCATTTGAATCCTGCACCGCATCGGTTCCCACCCCATCCCATGTATCACATGGAATCCATGATGTCTCACATCTAATCAGATGTTTTAATAAGTCTCATTGCCTCTCACCTTAGTCAAGTTCTGCATCACAATGATGCCTTGATTCATCACACCTCAAGTAAATTCATCTCCTAGATTTACTAATTCCATTGCATCTCAATAATCTTATATCTAATGATGCTCAAATATATAACTTATTTTCAAGCACCTCATATATATATCACGCACCGGAGACGGTTCCAACCCATTAACCAGTGTCTGGTTAGTCCATATATACATCTCATGCACCTCATGAACCCAAAATGGACATGCCTCAATAGGACATTCCAAAAAAACAAAAGAAGAATGTTACACCCATGGAATACCTCTAACCGTTGTCGGCTCACCAACCTTCTCAACACCTTGAATCTCCACGGCATGCACTTGGCCTGAAGCTAGGATGCCTAAAGAATGACCTACCTACAATGTTGAACCCACCCCAGCCACTAACCCCACTCTTGGATCCCACTATCTCTTCCACACCCCCCCCCCCCCCCCGTGTGCAACTGATTCTCAGCTACAATCACTTGGTACCACTTCTGAACTGACCTTAAAACCCTAAGTCTGCTCAGTGCCCTGAATATCAGTTGTTCAAGAAAGCTTCCCACAGAACCTCTTGAGATGTCTGACCTACCAACATTCTTGAAACTCCTTTGGAGGCCACCCACACTGATTCTATACATGTCATGTCTTCCCACACCAAAATAAAACCTTTGATGATCCACTCTGTGGTGGTATTCTCAAGTCCTTGGCCTGATTGCCCTTTTGGAACTCATCTCTACCTCACTTCCTTCCATCTGAAGTATTTCCACTAAAATCACCTGAAGCCATTGCCCGACTCGAGATGACCTATTCATCAGGTTTCCCTCACCAATGATCATCTATTTCACTAACTCTTAGAATTAATTCAACCTAAATATGTTTACCTAGACTTGAATGGGATGCTGTAAACCATCCTTGAAGCTCCTCAACCTCAAGGTGTCATCACTCACTATACCGGGTGTAAAGTGAGACAATTTAATGAACATATTTACATAGTCCATGAAAGAAATTTCACCCTACTGAAGGCTCAATAACTCCCAAGATCTCTCCACCCTCGGTGTCTCTAGAAACAGGTGCTCAAAGAACCTAGCCTCAAAGTACTTCCAGGCCATTCCCCTATGTCTGTATGCCTGCACCTGCATGTCCCACCAGCATATAGCCGGTCCTCTGAGGATATAGGACTCCATTTTCATCCTTCACCCTGGAGGCACCTCTAACTGCTCGAAGATCATCTTCATGGACTGGATCAAATTTTCAACCACTTGGGGACCACCCTTACCCTAAAAAAGTGTCATGTGATGCGGCTGGAACTCCCAAGTAAGATATGCCATGAAAGGAAATGATCCATGAGCTCCCTTTTCGATCCCTTGGACCACCCAAACTAGGCTTGTTCTGATCTCTTCATTAAGACATAGAACAAATGATGTGAAATATGGCAGCTTTCCAACCTGTACTGGAACTTATACCTGAGCCTGAGCCAGTGGCTGAGCATGTTTCCCATGATCTGCCTAACCCTCAAGGGTCACAACCTGCTCATGCTCTTGTGGTATTTTATCACCACCCGCCTGACACTCCATCTGAGACGTCTAGGAGGAACTCGCTGAATACCATCACATGGTCAGGTAGCCCATATAAAATAAATAAACACACACACACACAAACATATATATATATATATATATAACATAGATAGGAAAAGTAGTAACAAGAACCAATACCTCACTACCCTTACCCTTCCCCACCACAACCATGCCACACAGCATCCTGGCCTCATGGACTCCTTACCTGCCCTCAATAGAGCCAGATATCAAATGTACCCCAGGCCACACCCATCATAATGAACCATGTCACTTCAAACCAATGACTAAGTCACCCAACCTGGTGATCAAAATCACCCCATGCCATAGTACCTACCTACTCCAATAAGAGCCATGCCCATTTTTCATAAAACATGATATATACATATATATATATATATATATATATATATATTACATGGAATATCCCATTTCACAAAGCATTTGATATCACATGCAATATGTATTATAGGCTCACATATACATACATCACACCACAAGTCATGTCACATTTTCAAAGCCACTACAAAAAAACAGTAGATTAGAGGGGCTTATTTAGAGGTCGTTATGCACAATACCCTCAAAATTCATTGTCTGTATAATTATAGAGGTTTATACACAACCCCCTAAAAATTCATTTTCTATATAAATTAGAGGAGGGTTATGTACAACCCTCTCTAATCATTAAATTTATAGGGGTTTATAAACCCCATCTAATTTATTAATTTAGAGGGGCTTTTGAACCTCCTATAAATTTTTTAACATTGCTTTTTAGTATCAGTTTTGATGTTAGAGGGGCTTCAAAACCCCCCTCTAATGTATTAAATTAGAGGGGGGTTGAAAAACCCCTAAAATGTATTCAAATTAGAGTGGGTTATAAACCCCGCTATTTATATATAATAAAAAATCATAAACATCTTATATAATTAACATTATATAATATTATGTACATTAATATATATAAATTCATAAACATATATGTTATATAAATGTAAAAAGAAATATTACTTATTTAAAAAATATATCATATAAAAACACAAGCTTATAGTTTTTATAATTTATATTATAATAATAAATATATTTTTAAATAATATTTTTTTGAATTTATATTGTATATAATTATCATTATATGTAATATAATTTATAGAAAAAATACATATTAATGTACAAAATATTATAAAATTATATTTATTGAAATATATATATATTAATGTACGTAGTAATAAATACATGTATTAAAATACATTATATCAATTTTTTTATAAATTGTATTTCATAAAATATTAATTATATATAATATACATATTAATTATATATAATATAAAATTGTATTTCACAAAACAATATATAAATACTTTCATAAATTGTATTACATATAAAATATTTGTATCAATTACATTACATATAATACTAATAATATATAATATTATACAATTTATAAAAATAAATATATATTAACAAGAATAATAATAAATATATGTATTGAAATACATTATTTAAATATATTTTTAAAGTCATTATTTAAATATATTATATAAATACTTATATATATATAATATAAATAAACTAGTATATAATATATAAATATATATTCAAGTATATATACAATTTATAAAAATATATTTATAAATATATTAACATATGTGTGTATACATATCATAAATAGAATTATAAATATATGTAAAAATATACTTACTCAAATGTATGTAAATATTCATATAAATATATTGTTTATTTAAATTTATATATAGGTTATATATTTAAATTTATTTAAATATATTATTTCATGAATATTTATTTAATAAATAATGAAATGTATATAAATATACAGATGTATGTATTTAACTAATAAGTAATGAAGTGGAATTGTGTTATTGTGTGGTTGGAGGAAGTGCCTCTCCCTTGACCATTCATTGTTCGAATCCCCATTGCCCTAAATTTTAGATGGGGCGGAGGGTCAGTGGGATAGGTACTCAACCGGGGGTGAGAAATTGAGGATAAAAAATATTTGTTCTGAAAAAGGTGGTATTTAGGGGTGGTTCAAACCACCCTAAAACATTGAGTAATTATGGGCAGTTGAAAACCCACCTCTAAATACAACCTTGAAAAATCAATTAGAGGCAGTTCTATGCACCTCTAACTGATAAATACATTATAAGGGGTTTAAATACATTTTAAAGTTCTAATTTCAAGGGGGGTTTAAACCCCTTCTAATGTAAGCAATGCTAATTCACTTCCATATGTATCAGCGGTTAAAAACCCACCTATAATAACAATAGGTGGCCACTTTAGCAGTGGTTCACCATAACCATTGCTAAAGCATTTTGAGGGGTTACATCAACCTCTAATAATAGAATTATTTTGTAGTGATCACTTTATAAGAAATTTTCACAGGAACACGATGATTCATAATCAAAACACCCTAATATGTGCCTAACCAAAAGCATATACAAGTACACAAGCTTTCACCCCCTTTCCATACCAAACCAAGGGTCCAAACTTCATTCCTTCCCATAACATGCCAATATCACATATCATGACAGAATAAAATCACATTCTAAGAATACCACTCAATGCGGAAATCAAAGAAACTGTAATATGGGAAAAATAGAACAGAAATCCCCACCCCTGTTAACTTGGTCCTTCCCCCATACATGGGGCTGTAGGCAGCCAATAATAGGATATGAATCCAGTTTTGACCACATCTGAAAATCCATTCTACCATATCCCAAATAGTAAGACCAGTAGAAATGAAGCAAAAGAAATCTCGATCTCATTAGTAACAAGCCTTACACTGCTACAAAATCCTAGTAAAAAACTGCTTTGATACCACTTATATCATCCTCGGCCCAATTATTCACCTGAATGGTAATGTCGATTTAGGATCCATTGGCCTTATGTGCACCTCCCCAAATGCCAAAGTCTTTTTTTCAACAGTGAGGGTGTAACAAGGGAATGTGGGGAGGTTATAACCACAAGGAATGATATAAAAATGGTCTAAATATGTGTATATATACATATATATCAATATATATATAACATGCAGTGGAAAATAAGTCTCAACAGACTCAAAACAGACCCGCCAATGGTCAAAGCACAATCAATTATAAGCAATAGAGGCAGTAATAATAAGATGAAGCAGCAGAAAATAAATAAACATGTCAGCATACCACTTGTATTTATTAAAATAGATCATCCATATCAATACAGTTCATATAATAAAATAACCAAAACAAGTCACCAATGGATGACCATAATAGGTACATGCATAAAAACATGTAGAAACAAAAAAAGGAAACTAAACAAGAATATCCAACCGATGTAGGAACCTCAAGGTCCCCTACCATCCATCCATGCCAACTCAAACTAGGAAACAGTTCCAGATCCCAAACTCTTACCTAAATGCAACATAACAAAGTCTATATACATCCTGAAGGGACTATTTGGAGTGTGAAAACATGTCTCGATGTGATACCACACAAGTTTTTTTTGGGAAAATATCCCTCAAGGTATCATTGAAACATTTTTGAGGTGATTGTGTTTGTTGACAAAGTGGACAATTGTGCTGTGATTTTTGCCAAAGAAAACCATGACATACAAATTTGTTGACAAATGGTATTTCATGGTGGAATGTCGAGTTCAAGAGTTGTGGTCAACAATCCATGTTTGATTCAAGAACGTAGACAATGTAATAGATGATCTGGAGGCGGTACAAAAAGAACAGATACAAGGAGGTGTCGTTTTCCAGTGTTTGCCAAATTTTTGGGCCTGAAAATCGTCAAATGAAAAAAGTGGTTTTTGGAAAAGGGACTTGCGCGTTGTGTACTTTAAGGCTTGGAAACTTGCGCACCATATGTTTTTCAATATTATGACATCAAAATATGAAAAAGGAAAGAGGGTCGCACAAGTATTAGGTTGGTCGTACAAGTGACTTGCGCATCGATGCCTAGAAGGATTGGAAACTTGTGCGCCATTTGTCCTTAGTGATCAGATCATCAAAATATGGCAAAGGGAGAAGGGGCGCACAAGTTATTAAGATAGTTGCGCAAGTGTTTAGGGGGATAGAAGACTTTCACGCTGAAACTTGCACGCTGAGGGGATACTTTCTCGCCTTCACGCAGGTTGGTCAAATTCCTATAAATACAAGACCACCCCTCCTCATTTTCAATGGAGTTCAACACTTAGAAAATTTAGAGCTCCTGTCGCACAGGTGTAGTGGTCGCGCAAGTGGTGGTGTGTCACGCAAGTATGTCTTACGCACCAGATTTGAAGAAGAAATATTGTTGTTTGTTGAGCACCCACATTGGTTTTGGCGTAAAGGGAAGTGTGTCGCACAAGTTTGGAGTTGAAGAAGCTTGTATCGCGCAAGTGTCTGAGGTGGACTTGCGTGCTAGTTGTGACTTGCTCATCGAGAGTTTCACGCCGGGTTAGACCTATGTGCCAAGTAAGGTTGATTCCTTGGAAGTGTTTTTGGGCTGCATGGAAGCTGGAAGTTATCCTCATACCTTCGGTGCAAATAGAAATTCATCTACGGGTGAAATTTGGACTTCAACAGAGCATCCAGATACAATAGAGGATGTATTCATTAGAGATATGAAGATACCTACAGGTCTATAAACTATGAGTGGATCCTTTCTGGAGCAGCGATCACAGGAATAGGAAGAAGGAGATCCTCTCCACCGACAGTGAGCCAGAGAGAGAGGAATAGGGAGTGACCCTTGGGAAAGCAGTGAGTTGACCCTAAACCTTGTAAAGGCAGTGATCTTGGGACAAAGTGATTGTGCCCAAACCTTTTAATCCACATCTAGTGAAGTTTAGTGGAATTTTGTGCGACCGAAAACCTGTCGGCGTATGCTCCTTGGACGTAGCCCTTAGCGGTGAACCAATTAAAATTTTTTGTGTCCTGTGCTTTCTTTAATTTCTCTTTATATTGTACAATAGGAAAGAGAGAGAAGAGTTTTTTTCTTAATAGCGAAACAAGATCAGAACGGGCTTTAATTTTAAATTAGTCTTACCCCGATTCACCCCCCCCCCTCAGGGTATTCAGCCTTGTGGACCTAATAATTGGTATCAGATGGAAAGTTTGATATTTGTTCTTATCTCAATGGAGGTCACTAATCATAAAGGGATACCGATATTCAATGTATGTAATTTGAAGATATGGAAGAATCGAATGAAACACTATTTCCAATCTTTGGGAATAGATGTGTTTTCAGCAGCTATTCATGGTATCACAACTGATATTAATAGTGGTGCATTATCAGAAGCTAAGAATAGAGATTTGGATGCTGATTCCAAAGAAATCAATGCCTTAGGGGGATCCCTTTACAATCCCATATATACAAATGTTATGTCATGAAAAACATCACATGCCATGTGGGAAAAGCTTTTGAATATATATGAAGGGGATACAAAGGTCAGAGAGGAAAATCTGCAAGTGTTGTGGAACAAGTATGAAGATCTGATAATGAACCTGAATGAGTCTTTTGATGCATTCTTTGACAGGGTAAATGTTGTGCTAGAAGACAAACGAGGTCTTTGTGAAATTATGGATGACATAAAAATTGTGAATCGCATCTTGAGAAAACTTCCATCTCAGTTCAATCCGAAAGTTTCAGTTTTGGAAGATAAAGACCCGAAAGAATTGACATTGGATAACCTGCACAATACCCTTTTTGCATATGAAATGAGAAATGATGATAATGACGTTGTGGAAAAGTGTATATCCAAATAGGTGGAATTTAAGGCCATGAAGAAGCTCAACATTGAAGATTCTTAGGAGGAAGAAGAGATAGATGAGGTAATTTCATTCCTCTCCTTAAACCTTCAAAGAGGAAAAGTAAAGTTCAAAGGGAAACTTCCTCTTGCATACTTTAGATGAGGAAAGGTTGGACATCTCGCAGTAAGACGCCCCAAAAAGTTTCAAGAAGAAAATTATGAAGATGAGGTTGAAATTCACAAGAAGAAATATTCAGCCTATGTGAAAGGGATGAAGCAGTTCAAGAGAAATTTATTCAAGAAGAAGAATCTTCTTTCACAAGAAATAAATAGTTTAGATGAGTCTGAGGTTGAAGTGGTTGAGGAGATTGAAAACTGCAAAGATCATGGAGAAAATTCTATCGTGGCAGTCATCAGTAGTTCTCATGAAAAGGAAGAAACTGACGCTGGAGAAGAAGAAGAAGAAGTTGAAGGAAGAGTTGATATGGAAGCTGAATTGGAAGCATCTCTTGAGGTGATAGACGTTTAGAGAGCCAAAACCAAGAAATCCAATAAAGTGGTTCGAGATGAAAAACTCTATATGCAACAATAGGATAAGGAAAATTCTGAGTTGTTAAAAGAAATTTAAAGACTAAAATCCTCAACACCAGAGAGCTTAGAAAATATTGTTGAGTATAAGCTTAAAATTGAGGAATAAAAGAACAAAATTGATTGTTTGACTAACACAGGAAAGGATCAGGTCAGACATACCAAAGAGCTTGAAGAAGAAGTGGTCAGTCTGTGACAAAAAATGAAGGATCTAGAAAAACTCTTTACCTTCAATGTGAGTTCAGGAAAGCAGGTAATTTTGAAGACTGAAAAGTTGAAAGAAGGGCCTAGTTGTTAAGCAAGAAAGAAGCAGCAATTGAGCATAGATATTATAGCTGATTCATGGCTTCATAAGAAGCAAAAATCTGTGGAAATTGAAGTGAGACTGCAAGCACCCATCCCGAAATTGAAGGTTGATTTGGGCACAAAGCAGAATCATAACATTCAGAGATCCTAAGGGGAAACTTGTAATTTTGAAGTAATATGAAGGAATACATCTTATATCAGGTGTTATTTTTGTGGGAAGATAGGACATTCACAGTATGTGTGTTCCATAGCCAAGATATATCGAAGGGAAAAAGAATAGAGGAGGAATCCAAATAGATAACGGTTTTTCATAACATATTTTGAAGGACACCGTTTTTGGTGAGATGGATTTGGGAACATGTCTAAGTACTGAACTTCGACCATACAGAGAAATGTGCCAAAGCAGATTCAAAACATTCACAAGCAGCAGATCAATAAACCAACATGTGAGTTAAAAATGCAGAATAGATTTGAGGCTTTGCTAAAGAAGCTATTCCATCATACTCGAAGAAATAATAGAAGTCTTAATACATGCTGAATGTGAAGGCAAAAGTATGGACCAAGAAGAAGAAAAATGAGAAGGAAGTGGTGGTAGAAATTGCCCTTAAGGCATCATATCGCTCTGGTGTATGGATCCTTGATAGTGGTTGCGCTTCTCACATGACAGGTAATAAGGATCTTGTTATAGGCGTAAAATATGACAAAGAAGGAGTTTTCATATTTGGAAACGATGAAGGTATGAAGATTGTTGGCTCAGGAAAAGAAAATTTTGGGGGAAAATAAATGAGATGTACTGATGTCTTGGTTGTAGAGGGCCTTAGTCATAACTTTCTTAGTTTCAGTCAACTATGTGACTCTGGGCACTCTATCTGATTTACCCAGAAGACATGTGTCATGAAAGGAAAATATGGGGTAGTTGTTCTACATGGAAAAAAGACAAAGGGAAATCTTTACCTAGTAGGTGGGGAAGAAGATGCGTGTCTTTTATCCAGAGAGGAAGATAACCAGTTGTGGCATAAGAGACATGGTCATCTATGCCAACCATCCATGGAAGATCTGGTAAAGTGGGATGCTCCTAGAGACCTTCCCAAACTATCACGTGATCATACTCATAAGTGTGATGCTTTTCAATAAGGGAAGATCATTAGAAATTCATATAGGCCAAAGGAACAGAAATCAACTAGAGTGCTCGAATTGGTTCATGCTGATGTATGTGGACCTATCTCCCCACGAGATATAAATGGTCAATGGTAATATGTATTTTTCATTGATGATTATAGCATAATGTCCTGGGTATTTTTCATTTCCCATAAGATAGAGGTGTTCTGTTGCATAAAGTTGTGTAGGAGGGAATCAGAAAGGATTCTTGGGCAGAAAATTCTAAATTTTCGTACTGATAACGGTATGGAATTCACAAACAGTCAAGTCGAAAACTATCTCGAGAAACACAGGATAAGGCATCATGTCTCATCAATGAGAACTCCCCAATAGAATAGAGTGGTTGAGAGGAGAAATCGGATCATCAAAAACATGGCCAGAATGATGCTTATTGAAAAGGACCAACCTGAGAAATTTTGGAAGGAAGCAGTTTTGACATCTGTTTATATTTCGAACAGGTCTCTGTTATGTTTGAAGGAAGGGAAGAATCCATATGAAATGTGGTACGAAAATAATCCAATGATGAAATACTTTCAAATATTTTGGAGTAAGTGCTTCATTTTCAACAAAGAAAATCAAAGGAAGTTTGAGTCACGAGTAGATGAGGGGATATTCCTTGGATACTCATGGAAAAGCAAAGCATATAAATGTTACAACAAAAGGCTAGGAAAAATTGTTGAGAGCAATGATGTCACTACAGTTGAAAATGAAAAGAATACTCAATGACCCAGTTAACAGTTTCTGGATGAAAGTGATGATGAGGTATGCAACACAGGGGGAGTAGAAGTGGCAGAGGCTGACTCAGATGAAGATAATGATGATGAGCAAGAGGAAAAAAAATCTGAATTTGCTAAGAATCCAAAGAGTCGAGCTAAAATTGACAAGAAGAATATCATTGGTGATTAGACAGCTCCAGTTCAAACTCGAAGAATGAAATCATTACAGTAAATATCGTTTTTATCTAAGGTGGAGCCGAAATTTTTTTCCGATGTAGTTGAAGATGAAAACTGGGTTCAGGACATGAATGAAGAGCTTGATCAGACTGAGATGAACCAGACATGGGAGACTGTTTCGAGGCCAACAGACAATAATGTCATCGGGACTAAATGGGTGTATCGCAACAAGATGAATGAAGATGGAATAGTGATTCGGAACAAATCACGGCTAGTGTGCAAGGGATACTCCCTGATAGAGAGAATAGATGTTGATGATACATTTGCACCAGTTGCAAGGCCGGAGACAATCAGATTATTTTTTGCCATGGAAGTGCAAAGATTGTTCAAAGTGTTCCAGATGGATGTCAAATATACAGTCTTGAATGGTTTTCTAGAAGATGAGGTGTATATTGAGCAGCCAGATGGTTTTCTCATTCATGAGGATGATAACAATGTTTGCAGGCTGAAGAAGGCATTCTATGGGCTGAAACAAGCACCAAGGGCATGGTACTCAAGGCTTGATCAGTACTTGAAGAAGTTTGGTTTACAGCATGGAGGATTTGATAACAATATCTATTTCAGCAATGACAGTAATCAAAGGATGATGGTGCTGGTGTATGTCGATGACATAATTTTTGGTGGATCAGATGAATCTCAGTGCAGACAATTTTCTGAATTCATGAAAAATGAGTTTGAAATGTCAATGATTGTAGAGCTGACGTTTTTCCTTGGTCTTCAGGTGACACAAGGAAGGAATGGAACATTTATTTCTCAATCTAAATATGCCAAGGAAACTACTGGAAAACTAACCTATACCAATAGTTTGGAACCGTTGGTATAGGCCTCCAAACCGTTGGTATGGCCTATACCAACGGTTGGGAGAACTTTAGGCAAGTAATCCATTGGGATAGGTCTATACCAATGGTTTTTGGAAAACTGTTGGTATAAGTAATATGAAAATATATACCAACAATTTCATTTTCAACTGTAGTGAAAATTCTGACAAAGGCCTACCCAAGGAATCATTTGAAAGTCATCGAATGGCTCTGGGAGTTCAGTCAACTTCCCACACTTAAAAGAGTGTGTATGTGGGAACCCCCCCTCCCCGAGGTATGATGTGTGTTTCCCTAATGTGTTGATGTGTTCTCTACACTGTTACATAATGAAAAAGATTTTCCTTTGGGTTTGTTGACAAAGGGGGAGAAAATAGTGATTGTTCAAGGGGAAGAAAGTGTGGCAATTTGAGAAATCTTGAAAGATACAGGGAGAAGCTGACTGGTGGAGCATCCAGATGGGGGGAGTTGAATGTTCTTATCCCAATATTAGCTTGAACAACATAGGTAATAGGGCTAAAGAGGTTTTAAAGCTGACAAGGTTTAAAGTGTGAACAGAAAGGGGGGCCATATTAAATCTAACGATACTAGAAGTGATCGACCAAAGAATAAATATCATGACAACTGAGGATCGTGGCGAAAGCAAAAGAGTGATGTTGAAATGTCATAAGAATATTTCCAATAATTGGTATCAGTTTGGTAAAAATTGGTATCAGTTTGGTGACAACATTTAGTGTCATAGGTGAAGTGACTCATTGATGAACTTTTCATTTACTCTTGTTTCTCATGTCGAGCATTACTCATGTGGGCTTAGAGTATGTGTTGAGTAAATCTTTGATCGCTATCAGAATCGCAATAGGGGAATAGTGGCTGAAGGTTTAATGATGTATCTTTTTATGTAAGAGTTGTCAACAAACCCAAAGGGGGAGATTGTTGAGAAAAATCTATCAAGGTATGATTGAAGAATTTTTTAGGTGATTGTGTTTGTTGACAAAGTGTAAAATTGTGCTTTGATTATTGACAAAGAAAACCTTGACATACAAATTTGTTAAAACAGGGGATTTTGTGGTGTAATGTCGAGTTTAAGAGATATGTTCAACAATCCATGTTTGATTCAAGAACGTCAACAAAGGAATGGATCATCTGGAGGTGGTACAAAAAGAACAGATACAAGGTGGCGCCGTTTTCCAGTGTTTGCAAAATTTTTAGGCCTGAAAATCGTCAAATGAAGAAAAGTTGTTTTTGGAAAAGGGACTTGTGCGTCGTGTACTTGAAGGCTTGGAATCTTTCGTGAAATATGTATTTCAAGATTAGGACATCAAAATATGGAAAAGGAAAGAGGGTCTCTCAAGTATTGGGTTGGTTGCGCAAGTGACTTGCGTGCTAATGCCTAGAATTATTGGAAACTTGCACGCCATTTTTCCTTAGTGATCAGATCATAAAAATATAGCAAAGGAAGAAGGGGCTCCCGAGTTATTAAGTTGGTCATGCAAGTGTCTAGTGGGAAAGAAGACTTGCGTGTCGAAACTTGCGCGTCGAGGGGAGACTTGTACGTCGTCGCATAGGTTGGTCAAATGCCTATAAATACAGGACCACCCCTCCTCATTTTCAATGGAGTTCAACACTTAGAAAATTCAGAGCTCCCGTCGTGCAGGTGTGGTGGTCGCGCAAGTGGTGTTGTGTCGCGCAAGTAGGACTTGCATGCCAGATTTGAAGAAGGGAGATTATTGTTTGTTGCGCGCCAACATTGGTTTTGGAATAAAGGGAAGTGCCTTGCGCAAGTTTGGAGTTGAAGAATCTTATGTCGCACAAGTGTCTGAGGTGGAATTGCATGCCAGTTGTGACTTTCACGCTGAGACTTGCACACTAGGTTAGACATGTGTGCCATGTAAGTTTGATTCCTCGGCAGTGTTTTTCGGGCTGTGTGGAAGCTGGAAGTTTTCCCCATACCTTTGGTGCAAATAGAAATTCATCTATGGGTAAAAGTTGGACTTCAACAGAGCATCCAAATACAACATAAGAGGTATTCATTAGATATAATGAAGAGACCTATAGGTATGTAAACTATGAGTGGATCCTTTTCGGAGCATTGAGCAAAGGAAAAGGAAGAAGGTGATCCTCTCCACCGGCAGTGAGCCAGAGAGAGAAGCAAGGAGTGGCCCTTGGGAAAGCAGTGAGCTGACCCTAAACCATGTAAAGGCAGTGAGTCTGGGACAGAGTGACTGTGCCCGAACCTTGTAATCCAAATCTAGTGAAGTTTAGTGGAATTTGGTATGACCGACAACTTATCGGCATATGCTCCTTGTAATTAGCCCTTAGCGGTGAACCAAGTAAAAATTGATGTGTCCTGTGATTTCTTTACTTTATGTTTATATTGTGCAACAGGAAAGAGAGAGAAGTTTGTTTCGCTTAACAGAGAAAAAAGATCAGAATGGGATTTAATTTTAAATTAGTCATACCCTGATTCACCCCCCCCCCCCTCTCAGGGTATTCAACCTTGTGGACCTAACAGTTTCCATACCCAACATAATTGTTTAAGCAGGTGTGTAATAAAATAGAGACAATAGATCATGAAATTGAAATAAAACAAAATTATCTGGTGCTCACCAGCCACCAAGAAGGTATCACCTACTTCATCCAATATTGGAATCACTGAAGAGGAAAGTATCCTTTGGACATGTCCAAAGGCATCCCCCGATGTCATACTACCCAGGTGAACCCTCAAGTTCCACCACCAAATAAGCAACCAACACCTCATGCCTATTGAAAGTGGGTTCCCTAGACCCAACTTGTGTTGTACTTTGATTACCACTACATTTATATAGTTTTTTATATATGCATGTGTTTATATTTCCATAATGTTGTATAATCTTCTCCATCCACTATGTTTATAGTAACGTCCTTAGATTATCTGTTGTACCAAAGGGTTATAGCAGATCTCAGGCTATAATGAGAACCTAATGATACTATGATAGTAACCTGAAATTAATGTCCTATGGTCCAGATACATCCATCATTCTAACATGAAACCGTTGATGTGAGACTATCAGGTGCTATGGGATCATAATCATTTAGACTTTTTCTGATGATGTTCTCACTTGCTAATCTCTAGTAGTTGAGATCATGAGGATAGACCCGCTAATAGGAACACCACGTGTTTTAGGTGTCATTTGTTGTTCCTATCTACATACATGTGTAATGGTATCCTAACTTGAGATCAGTATCAATGTATGTCATCTGATTTCCTACTTTCATGAAAGACAAAAACTACTGAAATGAAGTCGTGGAGAGTTAGTTTGTGTTGGGTACGTCATTGGTGACATGACATTGATTTAATGATCAAGATAGGAGTTTTCACTTTCAAGTTGAGGAAGAGATTTCTTAGGTATGGTTGATTAGTATGGTAGTACCATCATTAAATCCATGTCCATGGTAGTCGAAGATAAATATTTCTAGAAAGATCAAAAAATAATAAATCAAGATAAAGGATAATGACACTAGTGTGCATTCTACTTTGTTTATATATCGATGGAAAATAGATTATATTACACAAACTATATTTGTAGGAAGGTAGTCATTGTATTGACTTTTCCTTATATCTATAGGGGCTTCGATGGGTTGATAGACCCCACTTTTGGTCTATGAATATTATTCATTGTTATTGAAATAAGGGCCTAGGTGTCACACACAATAGCACATTAAAAATTTTCCATATTCTATTCAATATGAATATAGACTATGGTGGGACCCGCCATGGGGTTCAGGTATTTTCTAAGTTTTATGGGTCACCAAAAACCAATTCATTATTATTAAAGTAAATAATAATTGAGTTGAATTTATTTATGACATGTATTAACAAGTAATAAAGTAAATACAAGGATTAATATTATTCGAACGGATATTAATGAAATATCTTGAGTTTATAAAATATTATCAGGAGATGAGAGTCAAGTTAATGACTCAAGATTATCATGTAATATATTAATATATATATATATATTTAAGTTTACTGATAAATTATAAATATTATTAATGGAATAATTTAATTTGTCACAAATAATTATTTTTAATATTTATATAGTGGATGTTTATTACATGGGGGTCGGGAACCCATACCCGGTATTATAGATTTCCACTAAATAAGTGGAGAGGGGCTCTTCCCATGAAGATTATTCATCCAACAGAAGTGATATCCTCTCTCTACTCCTAATTCCTAGAGAGATACTATCTCAATCAAGAAAACAATTAAAGTTTTGTGTTCTAGAATCGAAGATGGTGGATCGTAGTGATAATTGCTACGTTGAAGTGGTTGTCAGAGTTCCGTGCTAGCACCCAGATTCTGATGAATAGAACACAAGAAGATTAATGAAGCATGTGTGGACGATCTATAGGGATTATACATCAAAGTATTCAAGAAATGTACATCATCATATTGTGAAAGGATTGTGCGCATCATATCCAAATGAGGTATACATTCAGTTTATTTTTGTACTCTATATAAACCATGTGTGGTCCTCAAACTGTACCAGAATGAGATCATCGGATTTGACGATGATATGTCACTTTAATGTTACAAAAAAATTAATTTCTCATCCCATAAGCTTCCACTCCACATCCTTATACTTAACAGTGGTATCCGAGTGATGCGTGGCTTTTTTGAGTCAAAGAAAAAAAAATTAAATTTTCAGTAAAGGGTGTTAAAACGGTTCCAACAGATCTGATTGTGCATTGATCTATTTTTGAATGGCCAGGTAATTTCCACTTGAATTTTTTTAAAAGGATCTAAAATTTAGTGTACGGATTTATGTTTTTTATTTTATTTAATTTTGAGGAACACAGTATTATATTATTATTTTTGTTTGATCTACATATTATTTCACCATATCCCAAATTATCATTTAGCTGGTGTGGAATTTTTGGGTGTGGAAATTTTTATTTTCCTTTTGTGAAAAGGTAGGATGAATTTGTTAATAAAAATAAAAAGGGGGTTTATACTTGAGACTTGACCCCATGGTCTGCCTCCCTCCTTACTTGTGGTTTTACCCTAGATGAGACCCGAGCAGTGCGTCTCCTACTATACTGGGGCTCCATTATCGGCTGACGTTGGTGTCTCCCCTCCCTCTCCCACCAGTGCCACTATGGGTAGTCTCCGGACCGGCCGCACTCCACTACGGTAGAACCGGCATGGTAGTAACCTATAATACTATATTTGTATTGCTGGGAACATCTAACATCATATTATACTCCTCCCACGGCTGGAGGTAACCCCCTCAACTGGGCAGGTCTGTCCGACCCGAAACCGGACCGGAAGGCTTGCTTGGACTCGAAAACCCCTACACGGAGTTTACTATGCCCAAATGGGCTAGCGAGGCTATGATCGCTAAGGGTCTTCTTGGGGTTTCTTGGTATCAGTTGAATTTATTTTATACCAATTAAATTAATTTGATTAATTTAATTTAGATTTTAAAATTTGATTAATGAAAATTAATTTTTGGGTTTAAAATTTATTAAAATCTTGTATTTTAATTAAATTTGAGATTTAAATTAAATTAATGGTTTAATTTAATTTCTAGATTTGAAAATTAATTTAAAATTGGAACCGATAAATAAATTATTTTAATTTATTTGAATTCATTTAATTTATTAGAACACCATCACACTTTTAAATTCATTGTTGTTTAATTTTTAGTGTGCATTAAATTATACTGATTGGTCTTGAGCTGATGAATGACCTGTGAATGTCTATATTTAATTAATTATTTATTTATTTATTACGTACGATGTTTGTAATAATTCAGTAGTTATATGAAAATATGCACATCGTCTCTTTTAATTCAAATATGTTTAAGGGCTTTCCTATCTAATGCACCTGTTGTACATTGCACCCCTAGACCCCTCGCCTGCATGAGAATATATTGGTAATTACATGATGAAGATCTCATATGCAGACCCCACCAAGTCAAGATGGTAATTCAGACGGGAGTTGTGAACTTTGCACGGGGGTGAGATATGACATGAGTCAGAAGTCAACTCAGATATGGAATACCCTTGGCCATGATTGATTCATTATGGATCAATCATAATGAAAGTTCAAGATCAGTCGGATTGTATGTTTTTCTTTTATGTTTTGTTTATTGTTTTATACATGTGCATGATTATTACTTGATCACATAAAATAATAAACATGATAACATGCATAAATATGTGATGAATATTTTTTTATTGCATGTTCAGTTGTGAGCATGACAACCTATTTTGAACATATTAAATTAAAAAGGATTATATTTTCAATAAACAATAAAGTATCTCAAATATATATCATGTCTTATAGCCTTTAATTACTCAAATTTGAGCAAAACTGGCTGTTGGGGGTGCTCACCAGCCAATGTTGAGAGTGCCTCATAATACTGGGGAGTTCCTATAAGAGTAATGGGTCGACTTGACAAAATCTGGTAGAAAGGAAGTAGTCAAATCAAGCTTGCAATCACATTAGAGAAAATATGTTGAGAGAGTAAAGTTCAGATTCAAAAAGTTGGGACTTTGCTCAATAATTCAAGGAATAGTGAGTTTATGTGGTTGGTGAGTCTAGTTTCCAACCACAAACTCTTCATGTAGTGGTGTAACCAAAACTTATAGACTATGAGGAGTAGTCTCAATGATCTTTGTCACTAGAATACTCAAGCGATAGAGTATTCCAAATCTAATAGTGAGAGTAATTGAGGTTTGATTAAAATAGTGGGAGGCTTTTAAAATGATATAATAATTAATTAATCATAAATTTCTAAAAGGTAATCAAGATAAAGTACTGACTACTATTATTTATCAATTGTAAATCACAAATGGAAATTATGAACACAACAAGTACCATATCACTGTGATCAAATTTGAATAATAAAAATTTCCTAAATGGAAATAACTTTCAGGAGTGGTATAAGAACTTTCACATAGTACTACGCCAATAAATGAAGCTTTATGTATTGGAATCCTTAGTTCCTGATGATCCACTATAGGGATCATGAAAGGTAGAAAAAGATAAATGGAAAAAGAATATAGATGATTCAATATATATTCAGTGCAGCATGTTTTCATCCATGTATAGCCAATTGTAGAAGATCCATGAGGATGAGGATGCCTACAAGATGCTTTCTCATCTCTAATAATTATATCATGAGAGGGAAAGGATGGAAATTTAAGAGATATCAAGTTCCCTTTATAGGTGTAGGCTAGAAGAAGGTCACCAAGTAGGTCCTCATGTACTCAATATGATCGTGTAAATTGAGAGGCATCAAGCCCTTGGGTTCATATTGAACCAAGAACTAGTAACAAGTATCATTCTTGCCTATTTACCGCTAATAGATTTGACATTTATTTTCAATTATAACATGAATGATAGGACCAAGTCACTCTCAAATATATTAGATCTAGTTCACCAAGATGATATGGATATAGAAAATACCAATTCATTTGTCTTTATAGTGAAGTAGAGAAAAAAGGGAAAGGAAAAGGGGTCTAAGGCCAAGTCAAGGCTAAAGACACAAATACAATATCCTGTAAAGAAGCCAAATATTTAGATGTAAATAAATGAATAGGAGGTTTCCTGCTTTTCTTGTGGTAATAAATCCCACTGGATGAAAAACTGTAGAGCTTGGAAGAATAATCAATCTAACACTTCTACTTCATGTATTTTTGTAATTGAATGTAATCTATCATTATCTACAAGTTGGGTATTGGAGACGACATGTGGCTTACACATTTGTATTTATATATAAGAACTAATTAGGTTTAAGATTATTTCAAGAGGCGAAGTGGATCTCTAATCTGCAAATGGTGCATGTCTAATAGCCTTGGTAGTGGGAGACTATCACTTTTCCAATTGGTTTGGTTCTAGTATTGAAAAATCACTATTAAATTCACTTTTTAACACTAAACATAATCTCAGTATTAAATTTAAACACGATGAGATTTTATTTCATGTTCCAAAATAAATGTTGTTTGATTTATAAGGATAATATGTGTTATGGTATGGAACATTTTAATAATGGCTTATATATACTTGAACTCAAAAACCTTATAATGCCAATCAAGGACAAAACCAGCAAGCAAGACTTATATATCACCCGACTATGGCACTTCATGCTAAGTCATGTAAATGAGATTTGATTACAAAAATTACATCAAGAAGGGTATTTTGACTCAGTAAAGATAAAACCCTTAGATGTATTTCAATCATATTTATAAGGGAAAATGACTAAAGAACCTTTCTTTGGGAAGGGAGATAGAGCCAATGCATCGCTGGAATTAATTCATAGTGATGTATGTTGTCCATTTTCAGTAGATTCTAGGGGTGGATTTTCATATTTCATTACTTTTATCGATGACTATAATATATATCACAATATTTACTTAATGTGGAATAAGTCAGATTCATTCCAGATCTTTAAAAAGTACCAAAATTAAGTAGAAAACCTACTTGGTAAGAATATTGAGGCACTCCACTTAGACTGAGGTGAAGAATATCTTAACCAAGCATTCATTGATCACTTTTAGGAGTGTGAGATAGTATCCCACATCACTCATGCTTATACACTATAGTGTAATGGTGTAAGTGAGATGAGGAATGAAACCTTTCTTGACATGTTCAGATCAATGATGAGTTATACAAATCATCCATTATCCTTTTGGGGATATTCTTTGCAGACATCGTCATATACCCAAAACTGAGAACCAAATAAGGTTGCAGATAGGATTACATATGAGATATGGTGTGGAAAGAAACCCAATCTATCACACTTACATGTATGGGGATGCATGGATTTTTACAAAACTATACCAAGTGAAAAATTAGAATCCAGAAGCACAAAGTTCATCTTTATAGGTTGTTCTAAAGAAACCAAAGGATATTACCTATAAAACCCTTTAGATAGAAACGTTTTTGTAGAGAGACATGTAATATTTCTAGAAATGGAAGACATTTCAAATGGAAATAGTGGGAGAAATATTGAATTCAATGAATTCAATGTTCTAGATGCACAATAGTTGGTACGGGAACAATCTTCATAAGAGAAATTGGAAGAATAAGTGGTTCATGAGACACAAATACTATGTAGGTCTACTCGAGAGGTTAGATAACAAGAGAGTTATGGTTTTCTTATCACCGAGTCAGGTGACACATTACTCCTTGAGGATTTTGAACGTATAACCTACACGAAAATAGTATAAGGTAATGAAGTTGAAAAATGGAAAGTTGACATTAATTCTAAGAGTCCACGTACCAAAACCAAGTTTGGGTTTTAAAATATCTTCCACCTAATGTGAAACCAATTTGGTGAAAATGGGAATTCAAGAAAAAACTGTATATGGATTGTAAGGTTAATACCTATAAAGAATGACTAGTTTCAAAGGGTTTTAGAAAATTTCAAGGCACCAATTATGATGAAACCTTCTCACTGGTATCAATGCTAAAATCCATCATAATATTGCTTACAATAGTATCCATCCATGATTATGATATTATAAAAATGTATGTCAAAACTGATTTTTCTAAATGAAAAGTTGGTTGAAGAAGTCTATATAACTCCACCCGAATGGTTTGTCATGTCAAACAATTACAATAAGGTGTACAAGCAACAAATATCCATTTATGGGATAAAGGAGTCATCACGATAATGGAATGTTCATTTTGATGAGGCCATAAGTGAATTTGGTTTTTTCAAAAATGAAAGTGGGCCTTGTGTCTATAACAAGGTTGATGGGAATTCCATCATTTTCCTAGTATTATATGTTGATGACATATTAATTTCAGGGAGTGAAATGAAATTATTACATTCCTTTAAGACTTTGATAAATGAATTCTTCTCCATGAAATACTTAGGCAAAGAAGCCTATATTCTATGGATCAAGATCTGTCAAGATAGATCTCAAAGGTTGCTTGGAATAAGTCAAATTACATACATTGACAAGGTACTCAAAAGGTAAAATATAGAGCAATCCAATAGAGGATTTTTTTCCTATGTCACATGGAATAAATCTCTCAAAGAAAATGTGTCCACAAACAAAGGAATAGATTGATAGAATGGATAAAATACCTTATGACTCGGTAGTGGATTCTATCATGTATTTAATGTTATGTAATAGGTTTGATGTTTCCTCTTCTCTAAGTATAGTGGGAAAATATCAAGCTAATCCAGGAGAGCTGCACTGGGAAACTGTTAAAACTATCCTTAATTACTTGAGGTATACAAAAGATATGTTTCTGGTGTATAGAGAAGAATAGGAACTATTAGTGAGAGGATACACTGATTATATTTTTCAAACATATGATGATTATCTAAAATTGTAGTTAGGCTACATATTTTGACTAAATGGTGGGGTATTGAGCAGGAGAAGCTTGAATCAATCTGTGTTCACCAATTCTACGGTATAATCTGAGTATATAGAGGCTTCTGATGCAGCAAAGGAAGCATCCTGGATACACATCTTTCTCTCAAACATTTTTTTGTGCCTATTATTTTATAACATGATCCAATTTATTGTGATAATACTACTTCAGTGGTTCTTTCCAAGGATCCTAGGTCTCACAAAAGTACAAAACATATACTTTTTATGTTTCACATCTTGAGGGATTTTACTCGGAGAGGAGAAGTCATAGTTAGAAAAGTATCCATAGAGGACAGCATGGCAGACCCCATGTCTAAATCCATATCTTAAGAGAAGAATTATTCTCATGTGAGGTATAATAGATTTAGACTTGTTAGTAGTTGGCTCTCGTCTAAGTGGGAGTATTGAAAGGGGGTTCCCTAGACCTAACTTGTGTTTTACTTTGATTACCACTGCATGTATACTATTTTTTATATATACTTGTGTTTATCTTACTATAACAGTGTTGAAATTTATTACATCCACTATGTTTATGGTAATTTCCTTAGATTAATTGTCATATCAAAGGGTTATAGAAGATCCCAAGCTATAATGGGAAACTAGAGACACTATGATAACAATATTTAATTAATGTTCTATAGTCCAGATACATCATTCTAACAAGACAAAGATGATATGTGACTATCAGGTGTTGGGGGCTCATAATCATTGAGACTTTTTCTCATGAATTTTTCACTTGGTGATCTCTAGTAGTTGAGATCATGAGGAAAAACCCTCTAATAGGAACGACACATGTTTCAGGTGTCATTGGTTGTTCCTATAAAAGCACATGTGAAATGGTCTCCGGACATGAGGTCATTATAAATGTATGTCATTTGATTGCATACTTTGATGCATGATGAAAACCATTGAAATGAATTTATAGAGAGGTAGTTTTTGTTGGGTACGTCATTCATGACATGAAATTGATTAAATGATCAACATAGGATTTGTCGCTTCTAAGTTGAGGAATAGATATCTTAGGCCTATTTTATTAGGATGGAAATACCTTCATTAAATCCATGTCCATGTTATTCGAAGGTAAATCTTTATAGAATGATCAAAAAATAATAATGTAAGATAAAGAAGGAGACACCAATGTGCATTCTACTTTATTGGGATATATATGACAAAGAGATTATATTACATAAACCATGTTCATAGGAAGTTAGTCGTTGTTTTGAATTTTCCTTATCTCTATAGGGGCCTCAATGGGTTTCTAGACCTCGCTCTTGGTCTATGAATATTATTCACTTCTATTGAGATAAGGATCTACAAGTTCACACACAATAGCGCATTGAGAATCTTCCCTATTCTGTTCAATAGAAATATTGAACTTGGTCGTCCCCACCATGGGGTTTGGGTATTATCCATGTCCTATGGATCACTAAGAAATAAATAAATTCATTATTATTCAAGTAAGTAATAATTGAGTTGAATTTATTTATTACATGTATTTACAAGAAATAAAGTAAATATAAGGATTAATATAATTCGAACAGATATTAATGAAATATCCCAAGTTCGTTTAATATTATCAGTAGAAGAGAGTCGAGTTAAAGACTCCAGATTATCATTTAATATATTAATATAAATATATTAATGTTCACTGATGAAATATAAATATTATTTACAGAATTATTTAATTTTTCATAAATAATTATTTATAATAGTTATATAGTGGATGTTTCGTACATGACGGTCGGGAACCCAAACTGGGTATTATATATTTCTATTATATAAGTGGATAGAGGCTCTCCCCATGATAATTATTCATCCACTAGAAGTGAGAGCCTCTCTCTCCTTCTGATTCCTAGAGAGAGACTCTCTCAATTAAGCAAATAATTCAAGTTCTGTCTTCTCAAATTGAAGACGGTGGATCATGGTGATCACCGCTACCTCAAAGAGGTCATCAGAGTTCTACGTTAGCACCTTGATTCCAACAAACGATGCATGAGAAGATTCAAGAAGGGTGTTTGGATGAACTAGAGGACTTTGGCATCAGATTCTTCAAGCAATGGATGCTAACACCTTGTGACAGGCTTGCACACACTAGATCTGAGTGAGGTATATGTTTGGTTTATTTTTGTACTCTGTATAAACCATGTGTGGTCCTTGGACCATACTAGGATGAGATAAATATTCAGAGGAATATTGATACATATCCTTAAATAAAAGTCACTGTCAACTCATAGTGCGGCGTCCTAAGGGATGGTGGTCTCTATTCTCCCAAAATAGTTCTGGCCCAATGGCTGCAATAAATTGAGCCTTAACCCCCAACTGATAGCCTCAACACTATCAACTTAAGGCTCGTCACCTTCCCTATGGATTTCTATGGAAATCATACCCAAAAAATTTCATATTCCACACTACTGGGAGACTCTACCCACATGAGTGGTCAAAACCACCTCATCACTAAGTCGACCTATGTTCGCATGACTCCAATCAGTGCTTTGGCCATAACAGGTGATCGAAAATCACAAAATAGTGCATAAGACACATCTACACTGGCACCTCATGCCCCTACAACCATGTCGCTCAAGACTGATGGCCATTACATCCAATATTCTAGGTCACACCCTCAACCTAATGGCCTATCTATATCAAACTGGCATCCATGACGCACACCCAGGGATCACATAACCCAAGTAACTATGGACAAGCCCATCCATATGACCAATGTCTCCCTAATCCCAATGGCCATTCCATCCCAATTCCTCAAGTTGGGCCTATCATGGTCCCATAGAACACATAACATGAAATTTAACACAATTATATCACATATATAAAGAAATTCACTATGTAAAAAATTCAATTTAATAAAATTTAATTGTATAATTTAAATAAACACATCAGTTAAATCTAATAATTTACTAACTCAATTTCTGATAACCAACTCACTGAAAGAAAAAAATCAATTTTAAAGGAAACACTCAAATTAATTCAAGAAGATACCTTGTCCTATCTACCCAAGTTGGTTGATAGACTCTATCCCATCCTCTCATGAATAAAAAATGAGGTCATTCCCAATGTTGTCCCATAATGTCATACAGTCAAATTAACATCAAGCACTTAATTTAAAATGGATCTTTCTAAATTACCCAACGATGAACTAAAATATGCACCCCCAAAACGTCTATAAAAATACAAATAAAGGAACGAACCACCCACCTTGGACTTTTAGACAAAGTCACATCTGGTATAAGCCTCTAACTCAAAGTGGTTTAGTAGAAATCGATCATTCTGTCAAACGCCTTGAAAATAGGATGAAAGGGATATAATGGATTTAGAGCTATGTGAGGTGAGAGAAAAAGGAGAATAGAAAAAAGGGAGAAGATAGCCTTACTTTTGTGTTCTGGTCACACCTGATGGATCTAATATTGGATCACCAACAAATAAGATGTATCAAAATGAAGAAGAGGGGGGAAATGGAGGAAACCCTCCTGCTCTACGCAACCCAAGGGAGAAGAAGGAGAAAATTAGAGGAGAAAAGGGAAATAAAAATATTTTAAAAAGGTAATTTTAAACCTTTAATGAGGTTTCACAATTACCACACATAGATTTAAAATCCATATGGAAATCTTGCGGGATACAGTGTGAGGTTACTACCTATATGGCACAAACTGTGCGGCTTACTGCATTGTTTCCACAACCATGCACAAACCATGCAGTATCCCTCTATAAAAACTATAGATAAGGTCACAAAGTCAAGAAACTCACCCCTCATGGTTTTTTAAACAACGTGGCACTAAAATAATAGGGTGAATGATTCGCTGGAAGAGGCTGCATGGTTTTCCCCAAACTTTTCACCTTGACTTGCAACCTCAAAAATTGTCCTTCGGGCCTTAGATGCTTCTGAAACCTTTCCAAACACTTGAGGCACTCTCCCAACTTCTAAAACAATCCAAAAACATGATATTGTGGTGATGGAAGACTTATAATTAGGTTTCGACAATCAAAAAAGAAAAGATCATACCCATTAATTCCCAAAATTCAAAAAAGGAGAGGTTTTTTATATGATTCAAAAACTCGGAACATTGCATCTATAAGCATCTTAATTCTATGTTCCTATCATATTTTTTTCATCCTCTAAGAAGAATTTTATCACACCCTTTTATCATTTGGGTATTCTTATGATACGATTGAGAATTCATTGGTCAGTGTACTTCCCGAAGGATGGGTTCTTTTGGTCACTTCTTCATGATCTTTATCAAGAATTCTCCTTCATCGAGGAAGAATAATACCACTACTATTTACATTTTCCAAGTAATTTGTTTTTATATTTTTATTTACACATTGATTCTGGAAGATTAATTTTCCTCTGTTTGGGTTGTCTTCTACTACACCTTATCATATGATGAATATATGATACCCATCAGTGGAATCAAAGGGAAGTTTCTTTGACAAATCAGGGTGTTTATAATTTTAATAAAAAAAAGTTGTGATACTAAAACGAGATTTTTCACTCCTATCAATAAATATGAAAATTTCATATTTACTAATTAAATAATATTTTTATTTAATTATTTATGTTATTAGTATTTATAAAATGGTTTACAAAATGAGATTAACATTAATAAGGCTTAATAAAATTTGTTTTATTAACCATTTTCAAATATAAAAATTTTATATTTATTATTATTTTTTATGGAAAATAAATATAGTATTTATGTTAATAAATATAATTTAATTATGAATTGAACTATATTTTTTACAAATTGCCTATAAATAATGAGAAGATATTGGGAAATAATTATAAAAATTTAAGAAAATGTATTATAAATTAATTAGCTATAAAATTATTATGGTTTATTGATAAATATTTTTCAAATAGGAATGGTTTATAAAAGTTTATAAATCATTAAAAATGGAATTTTGGGAATTTTTTATTTTATAAATGGTTTATAAATTAATTAATTATATTTTTTATAATTAATTTTATAAATGATTAATAATCGTTTATTGAAAAAATATTTCAAATATTAAATGCTAATATTTAAATTAACTTTTAACAAATTAAATGTAATATTTTCGGATATAGAAATAAATTGTTTATTTATATATCATAAAATGTGGTTTATAAAGTGTTTATAAATTACAACATATATGATTTTTAGATCATATAAAAATGTTAATATAATAGATATTAAACTATAAAATGTTTATAATTCATGAAATATCATATAAATTCCATTTAATATTAAATATCAAGGGGTTAATATTTAATTAAATATAAAAAGTGTCTATTCTTGATAATTTATAAAATGGTTGTAATTATAATTTATTTATGAATAGTTAATATATGTCTCATGTTTTGGAAAATAGACAATTTTTTATTTATTTGTTTAATTTCATTGATATTCATGTTTAGTTTATAACTAATTAAATTAAAATATTCAAATTAAAGGAGATTTATTTGGATATTATTTAATCCATATTGAAAAAAATTGATGATTGATATGATCAAGGTTTTATAATAATTAAATATATGATATTTAAAAAATGTAAAATAATTACATTATAAAAATTGTAAGGTCCTGAATTTCTTTAAGGTATGAAATTGTTTAAATTTCATCTCTAAACACTTACTTTTGTTTAATGGAATGTTTACTGGGTGTAGGAGGGGGCTTGTGGGTGTTTCGCGGGTTTGTCACTCTAAAGAAAAGGGAAAATGGAAATCCAGTGCATGTTTCATGGTTGGTACATGGTTAGAGATAACTCTATGACTTAACTATGAAAGGCATGAGGAAGGGTTCATGGTTTGGGAGAAACCATGTAGTGGGAATCATTAAGATTTGGAAAGTTCCATTCTACATGGTAGGTGCATGGTTTGTCAAATTGTGCAAGATCCCCAGGTAACCATGCGACCCAACCCCTCTTAGATAGTGGTTGGCCCACAGTTTGCACACAGTTTAGAAAATCATGCAGACAAACCTAGTGCCCCATTAAAAATTGAAAATTTAATGTTTTCCCCCCTTAGGATTTTTAATTTTACACATGATTTTTCTCCCCATTCTCCTATCTCTAGACTTAGTGAAAAAACTAAACCCTCAAGATCCCCCAAGGATCGATATCCCTCATTTCAAGGCCATTTGTAGCAACATTGTTTTCAGATCAAAGATTTGGGTAACTATAATCTTCCTATTGAATCTCTTTTCTATATTAGGGTTTTTAGTCTCTCTCATCTTCTTAAAAATCTCTATAACCCTCTTATTCTGGTAGATTCTAGGTTAGGTCGTCAAAGGGCATTTTAATCTGGATCTAAGGCTATGATTAGGAGTGCGTTCATCATCAGATTCAAGGTAGGTGGTCTACTAGTTATATTCAATAGTTTTATTATGGATTTGTGTGTGTGGGTTGTTTTATTGGTTCATAATTGTTGTGAAATTGATTCCTTTAGTGAGATTTGGTAAAATGGGTGTCTGCATGATGAATTGAACCCCTCACGATCCTCATGGGATGTGTTAAGATTGGTTTTACTAATTTAGGGCCACCCATGGGATGCGCCGATAACCTTGAACATGGAAAATTGAAATGTTAAGTATGAAATTTACTTGTAACAAATAAGATCCTCCTATAAATGCATTTAAATGTTTAGTTGGTTTATAAAGGATCACTAATGGTAGTGATTTATATCCATTGGAATTGGCAGAAGGGGTGGTGTGGGAAAATGCGAATAAGGGTTAAATGATATGAAGTGTGACTTTTAATTGAAATGTGTAAATGGGTGAAAACATGTGAATTGATGAATTTTGAAAAGGGTTTAATATAAGGGAATTATTGATTATTCTTAATGGTTTAAGGCTTAATATTGATTTATATGATGAATGATTATGGTATGTGAATGACTTTCATTTTGATTGTGTTTGGTTGTGGTATGGTATATATGGTAAATGTTTGAATAATAATGTGAACATGGCTTAGTAGAGTGGGGATACAACAATTCCCAATACCCATGGTTGGGTTGGACTGTTTCTATAAATCCATTGGTAGTTGTGGGATCCACTTATGCTTGATTCCCATGGGTCAGGTTGGACTGATGCTCTAAACCCCACCACCAGAATGCGTGAGTTAGGGTGCTAGAATGATGTTTCAATCCCCAAATGGTCGCATTGGATGAAACCATCTAGGCTTATGCTCTAAGGTAAGTGTGACGTGATTGATTGTGAAATGTAACCCCTAGTGAGATAGGTAACACGGATTCTTTACATTTTCATGGTAATTGATTAGCTTGGAACGTTGTGTAAATGATATAAATGTCTATCCCATGGATATTGTGGGGAAGGTGAATTTATAAATAAATGTATTTTAAGTAATGAAATAAGTATAATGTTGAAAATGATTTTGGAGTATATTGTTAACTAATGGAACCTGAGTTATCTTTTGTTTACCTTTTCATTATTTATTACTTTCATGCACTATCTGTTTAGACTATATATTTTGTAGATGCCATTGTTGGTGGCCTACTAAGTTGTACTCACACCCTTCTCAGGACACCATTGGTTACACAATAATATTTCATGGTTTCATGTTAGGATAAGGGAACAGTCATGATGATAGGGAGTTGATTCGGGCTTGGTTTTTCATGGATAGGGATCTGGAATTGGTGTCCGGACAACTTGGGAGTTTGTCTTTTTGATTTTATTTTCGGTTTTGTTTCACTTTGGAATTTTTATAATGACATGGCATGTTTACTTGTTTAGTTGTGGATTGTACGCTGTTTAGGGGATGGATTATTATGTGTGTGACCGATTTTTATTTATTTTTTCGGCTATTTCATTTATTTTCTACTATGGATCACTTTGGTAAAGAGGGTATAGTCTCTCATGTGACTTATTAGACTATAGACACTATTTGGAAACCACTAGAATACTTGGAGGCGTGCTTGAGGTCAAATGGTGACCCAACTCAGTGCATTGTTTAGTATATCTTGGATTAGAAAATTTACAAAGTGGTATTAGAGAAGGCTTTTTCTATACCTCGCTATTTGGGATGGTAGATCGGAGATTATGATGTTTTGGGTCTTGGAAATGAGCTCATTATTTGGATTTGCTAACCCATGTATGAGGGAAGACCCAAGTCCCCAGTGTGGGATTTTTTTTTGATATAAGTTGTTACATTTGAATGATATTTCACCATTGGGTGATTCACTTGCCGTGTGATGTGACTATTTATGATAGTTTTCTCAGATTGAAATGACAAGTGATTATGCATTCATGCATAATTTTAGGAACATAGGGATATAGGTGACATATATCATGGTAAGGACACATAGAATAGGTGTGTATGACATAAAGAGTATAATAAAATTCACTTATTTAAAAATTTTAAGAAAATGGTGTCTTATAAGGGTGATCTAAATGGGTAAATGGAAAAAATGATAAGTATGGTTAAAGAATAATGTTTAATTAAAAGGCTTGTGTTTATGTAAGTTGGTTACCCCCCCCCCCAACCCCATGATTACCATGGCCATGGTAAGGGATGGATGGGGGTATTTTGATAAATGTTATGGACTTTGTTGAGATAGTGTGTGTTAATGAGTTTATGGATAATGAGGAGCCTTCCTTTTTTTAAACTATAGAAACCTTGTGTTATGTGTTCTAAAAACATGCATTAGGAATTGTAGAGAAATACCACCATATCAATGTGTACTGGTTGGGTGATAAGAGGATGTCATAAATAATGATCCCCTAGAAGTAGAGAAGGAGGCCCTGGTGTTCTAGTGAAATAGATGAGAGGAGCAGTTCTGTGAGAACTTAGCTCATTTCAAGAAGATGATGGAACATGACCTATGGCGGGTTACACCGAGTATGTTTGAGTTGAATAGGGAATTTTGGATATAGCACCATAAAAACTTTAATGGATATGGTCAGCCATATGAAGATGAGTTCTAGATATAGTCCATCCAGATTATTCTTGATCACTTAGAGACTCCTCTCGAGAATAGAGTCAAGATGGAAGCCTACTTGTTGAGAGGTTAGGAAAAGAATAAGTGGGAAATCTTTGTTCAGACTGAGTAGGTAGAGGGTATGTTTTGGAAGAGTTTCCTGGAAAAGTTTCTAGAGAATTACTACCTGGAGAATCTATGGTAGTATAAGGCTATAGAATTTATGATGTTGATCGAGGGAACCAAGTCAGTGATGGAGCATGCATGTCATTTTATAGGCATTCAACATTTTGTTCCATATTTGGTAGTGTATTAGGATGAAATTGAAACATGCTTCCAGGATATAATTGGACATGAGATTAAGTCCCAAGTAAACATATTCATCATAAAGATGTTTTTTAGGTGATTGACTAGGCCCTCATATCTAAAGGAAATATCAAGGAGGCTTCCGTTGGTGGACATGTGGTTCTAGATGGATGATTCAGCGGTGAAAATTATAATGGTAAGAAGCAGTGTTTTGACAGTCTTAACTAGGGTAGTGGTGGAAAGGGTATCCAGAAAAGGGAACCAGTGTCTCAGGGTAGTGACTGAGTCTTTTTTTTAATGTGATGGGGTGGGGCACATGTGGGGTTCGTTTCCTCAACCACTAGTTTAGTGTCAAACCTTTGTCGGGATGGGGCGTACATAGGTTCTGTATAACCCCTTGATAGTCGGGCAAGGATATAGGAATGAGGCTGATTCCAAGTGACGGTAGGGGGTTGGTTATCCCTTATTAAGTGGTCAGTTGGAGCTCGAAAGGTCATACTGGTAGGGGTGGAGGACACAAAAATTTAGGGTGAGAGTATCCATATAAAAAGTGCAGTGTAGCTCTAGGTTTTTAGACTGGGACCCAGGGTAAAGGGGTAGGTAATCTTCTTTCATTGCAGTCTGCATTAGGGTGTGTTGAGGCTAGTCCATCAACTATTTTAGGTACGATCCTTTTAGCTTCTATTATATTTAGTGATTTATTCGATACAAATGCCTTACATTATTTTTTTCTTCTCACTTTGTGGTTATGTTAGTTCTAGCAGTGGAATGTTTTTGTTGGGTTATTTCAATTGATACACCATTAGGGGTGTGAATAGAGAATATTAGTCAATGTAAGGGGTGTTCTCTGGAGGTTGGTGGGTATCATTTCCAATGGAACATGTTTGTTCTAAATATGTCATGTTTTGATCTGATTTTGTGCATGGAATGGATTTTGTTGTATTAGGTTCATATTTATTGTTATTGTCGAAGAGTAATGATAACTTCTCCTAAAGGAGACACTTATGTCAACCGTGGTGAGTGGGATGTTCAAGTATGCCACATAGGGCCAATTTTCTAGCAGTTAGGTGAACTCAGATCCCAAGTGGCTTGCCTTTCACTTGATTATAGAGGCATGAATCATCTTGTTTTTCCTTCCATAGTGAATGAGTTGCAAGACATATTTCTTGATGAATTATCAGGGCTTCCACCCAAGAGAGATTTTGAGTTTAAAATAGAGTTGTTGTTAGGGGAAGATCCAGTTTCTATCCCGCCATATAGAATGTCTCCATCTAAGCTCTAGGAACATAAAACCAGTTAGAATAATTGGAGAGTAAAGGGTTTATTCATCCAATTATGTCACCGTGGGGACCTTCTATTTTGTTTTCCAATATGGATGATAGGTAGTTTTGTTTCTGTGCCGATTATAGGAAGTTTAATTAGATGAATGTTAAGAACAGATACCCACTTCCCCAAATCAATGATCTTTTTTCTAGCTAAGAGGTGATTCAATGTTCTCCAATATTTATTTGAGATCGGGGTATCATCATTTGAGAGTGATATCTTCTGAAGTACCATGGACTACCTTTTGGAGAAGGTACGAGTTATATGATTTTTTGGTGATGCCTTTCGGATTTACTATTTCACCATCAGTGTTCATGGCCTTGATAAATTGAATATTTCACCCTTATCTTGATTATTTTGTAGTTGTCTTTGCGGATGAATTCTTGGAATATTCCATAAATCATGATGATCACGTCAGACATCTTAAAATCATCTTGAGTACAATTAGAGAGTTTAGGATTTATGAAAATCTATCCAATTGTTGATTCTATATTGATAAAGTGAATTTATTGGGTCACATTATCTTTGAGTAAGGTGTGTCTATAAACCCAGATGAAGAACAGGAAGTCATATCTTGGGAGAAGCCTAAGAATGTTTATGATGTTTGATGTTTTTTGAGATTGGCTGATTAATACTGAAGGTTCATCAAGGACTTCTCCAATTTAGTATTTCCACTTTTGGGATTGACCTAGAAGGGTGTCAAGTTTGAGTGTTCTGAGGCATGTGGGAATTTTTTTCAAGAGTTAAATAAGTGATTGACTTCTGCACTAACTTTTAACTTTCCTGAGTCTAGAAAGGGGTATATCATATGTTTGATGAATATGGTGTGCTTATTGGAGCTGTATTGATGTAGGATGATTGGGTTGTTGCATGTAGTTCAAGGAAATTGAGGCATCATGAATAAAACTACCCCACTCATGATCTTGATTTGGCTACGGTTGTCTATTCCTTGAAATTTTGGCAGTATTACTTGTTGGGAGAGTGGTTTCTAGTGCATATAGATCATTAAATACTTAAATAAATCTTCTCTCAGTGTGATTGGAATCTTTGGTAGTGAACATGGGTATATTACATGCATTACTTTGACATTGATCTGATTTAAACACAGGGAAAGGGGAAAATGTTATCGATTCTTTGATCTTGAAGGCCAAAAATTAGGAGGTTTAGGAATCTAGTTCTGAGTAGATAATGATGTATTTGTATGTTTAGATGCATCTGGAGGAGTAGGATAGGTCGGGGAATGTGACCCTTGTATTTTTGGTAGTTGATTCCACATTGTTGGGCTATATCAAGGATACAAAGCATGAAAATCCTGAAAGTTTAGCTATGAGGGAAAGTATTCATGGTGGGGAGTCACCTCCTGGTTAGACCATTGGAGATGATGGGATCATTGGGGTTCATGGTCATGTGGTTTTTCCTTATTGTATATGAACATATTGGATTCTTGAGTTCCATGCATCAAAGTGGGAAGTGAATCTTTTCTTGGAAAAAATGTATCATGACCTTCGTAGGTAGTATTCGTGGCCTAGGATGAAGAAGGAGGATGCAGGTTTTGTAGTGTGATTCCTTACCTGTCAACAAATTAAGTATGAACATCAATATCTAGGTGATTTTTTGAATCCATTTCCCATTATATAATGGAAATGGGATGATCTGATGATGGATTTCATGGTGGTACTTCTGAGGACACCTTGAAAGAATGATGAAATTAGGTTAGTTGTTGATCAGTTGAATTAGGTGGCCCATTTCTTGCTGATTTGAGATACCTTCACCATGGAGTAGTTGAGTTAGTTGTATTTTTAGGAGATAGTAAATTTTCATGGGGAGTAGTGAACCAAAGTTTTGGATCATGATCCATATTTTACATCATGTTTCAGGCAAGGATTATTGAAATATCTTGGTACACAAGTGTTTTTGAGTATGGATTTCCACCCAAATACGGATAGGTAGTCACAGAATATTATTTAGGTTCTTAAGGAAATGTTGAGGGCATGCGTCTTAGAATTTGGTGGATCATGGTAAAATCACTTGTCACTTGTTGAGTTTGAATATAACAATATTTTTTAGGATACGATTCAGATAGAACTATATGATGTGCACCATGCTAGACTATTTAGATCTCTTTTGGGTTGGTTAGAGGTTGGGGAATCAGAATTTTTGGGATTGACTCTCATGTAAGAGATGTTAGAATAGATCTAGTTGATTTGGAAGTGTATAGAAATGTATCAGAGTAGACATAATTCATATGCGGATCGGTGTTGTAGACTTATTGAGTTTTCAGTGGCTGATCAGGTGTTTATTTGGGTGTCATGAAGGTTGGGTCACCATCAAATTAAGAAGTAGGGTTATTTGAAACCTAGGTATATGGGGATTTTTGAGATTTTGGATAGGATTGGACTGGTGTCAAACTGCTTGGCTCTTCCTCAATGCTATAACGATGTGCACAATGTTTTTCATGTTTCACGGCTTTAGTAGTATCACCCTAACCCCTCTCACATGATAGATGTTGAGGATGTTAATCTCAAGGATGATTCATACATTAAGGATAATTTGGTCCATATTTTGGATCATAGTGAGAAGGTATTTCATTGCAAGACCGTCCCTTTTATTTGAGTTATGTGGCAATATGGGAGTGTTCAGGAAGAGACTTTGTAGAGGGGGTCAGATGTGAAAGCACAGTGGCTTGATCTCCTCTTTATAATCTTAATGATGTTTAGAAGTGTATATTTAAGACTAGCCATTATAAGGTGGGTAGGTTGTAAGATCCCCAATTTCATGGAGGTATAACATTGTTTAAATTTTATCACTAAACATTTAATTTTGGTTAATGGAACATTTATCAGGAGTAGGAGGTGAGATTTCCCAGTCAAGAGAGTTGTATCACAAGAGGGGGAGGGGTGACTTAGTGATATCTTTTTCTTTTAAGTTTCCTTACTTATGAAAAAACCTTCTCCTATGGTTAAATATTTCTTTCCCCACTAAAAAAATTCAAACACACAACAACAGAAACACAAGACTTTAAAAGGTACACTACTCAACAAGAGTAGCTAAGTCCTTGGTATGGTTCCAAAAAAAATATAACACCAACAAATCCACTAGAGAAAATTTATTTTGTGTGGAATACAATGATTCTTATATACCCTTACACTCATGTATCGCTATGTTCAATAAAACAGTGCATGTGCTTCAGGTATCACAAAATGATGTAATACAATTTTTGTGCTTCCTGATCAACTTTCACAAAAACATAAACTTTCAAATAAATTATTCACTTTGTTACCTGGGATAAGGTATGAACTTCCTGGATATCATAATAATACCCAGTCTGATTCCCCAATCTAATTCCTAGGTTTGATTCTCTCAATATGGGAAAATACTTCTCTCAGATTATTTTTGAGACAATTCTGAACAAATTTTAATCTGAGTCTAGAAATTCTAGTCTGATTCCCCAGTATGATTCCCAAGTCTGATTTTCTAATGCAGAAAATGTAACTATGATAGAATAATTCTTGAAACAAATTTGAACATCTTCTTCCTCGGTTTGGAAATACTAATATGATTTTCCCTATCGGATTTTCCATCCTAATACGATAACCAACTGAATATTATATTTATCTTTTTCTTCTTCAATTTGGATAATTTATTTTCAAAATCACAATTAAGAAACCATCATCACTTTCTAGAAATATGGATCTTATCTATCTTCTTTCAGGAGTGATTCAATTCACATAATATATGAAGTACTCTCCTCATATTTATAGGATTTCAATAATGGTTTAAGAGGGATTCTTAAAAGGTTTTCCCACATTACCAAATTTTCTGGATCTTAAATCATCCTTAAATATCATATATATCTTTGAATTTTTCAATTTATTCAATTATCCTTAAATCTTAGATAAATATTTGACTTCCTAAATGCTTCCAATTCTTCTTAAATATCATATCAATCTTTGAATTATTCAATTATTTCAATTCTCCTTTAATCATAGACCAATCATAGACTTCTTTAAGTTTACAAACATTTACTCATTCTGATTCTTCAGTCCTATTTGTTCATTCAAATTTATCTATTCTAATTTCTCTATTATAATTTATCTATTCTAATTTATCCTTTCTAATTTTTGCATTCTAATTTCATCATTCTGATTTCTCTTTTCTGATTTCTCCATTCTTATTTCCATATTATTATGTCTCAAAATGATTACTTTGTACCAATTGATAAAAACAAAAACAAACATATTCTTCATGCTTTAAGTTCTCCTTTGCAAACACTTTTTCATCTTTTTCAAACTCTTTAACCAAAAATCTAGGCTAAAAAAACTCTAGTATGATTCAAGTTAAATTTTTCCTCATTACAATGAAGAAAAATGTAAAACAATAGATACTTTTTCTTCTTTTCTCTTAACCCACTTGTAATAAAATTAAAATTATCTTATTCTTAAACTTCTTTCTTGTAAGAATGAATTATTCATTACTTTGAGACATTTAATATTAGCTATAGCATCATAAAACTTATAATGGGGAGTATTGTATCTTCCCATTACTCTAGAAACATCTTTCTTTCATACTCATCCAAAATAAAAAATTTCTGAACATGATTGTCAATGCCTTTTCTCTTCCAATATGATTCTCAATAAAATTTTTAGCACATTTTCACCCTCCTTCTTTAATAAATATATCATCACAAGTTTTAGAACTTACATAGTAATTTTGAGATATAAAAATAGTAGAGAATCGTCAAATTTCTAACAGATCCATGCCAAATATGATTCCCTTCCTTATTACTTTCAATTATTTTATTTTAGACTCAAGGTGAGTCTAATGATTCTTTATACCTAATAACATATCTCTAATCTAATGGATTTTTTTATGATTTATGGGTCTTATTTTTTTAATATTATGGTCACTCATATTTTCACCAAAAACAAAGTGAGGTGATTTATTGTCTTCTTGAACATCTTTGACAACAAAATAAAATAACTGAATATGGTAATCTTCCTTATCAGTTTGGTCCTAACAATCTCCCCCTTTGTATTTTGTTTTCAACAAAGCTTCATAAATCATTGAACTTTGTAACCTCATGAAATCTATTACTTATCAACAATTATAATCCTACATAACTAACTCATTATAGTAAATAAGATTCATTGATTGAAAAACCATGATGCCCAAGAGTATTGATTATGAAACTTCATCATCTTTTCTTCCTCAGCTTTTCTTCCTCATCTTTTCTTCATCACCATTTCTTCCACAACTTTTCACCCTCATCTTTTCTTGCTCACATTTTCTTCCTTATCTTTTCATCCCCATATTTTCATCCTCATCTGTTCATGCTCAGCTATTCTTCCTCATATTTTTTCCTCACATTTTCTTTCTCATATTTTCATCATCAGGTTAATTTAATTATTTAATTTCCCTATAATATGAAAATTTTGTTTCTTACAACCACTCCAACAAACATCTAGAATAGTTCACACATTAACATGTGAGATTCAAAGCTTACCCAAAACTCCCCCATAATTCATACTTCCATAAGGACAGATTTATGAAACAATTATCACCCTTGAAAACACTATCCAAAGGTAAGATGAAAGAGGGGTAAAATCATATACCCAAAACATGACGAGAAAGAGTTTTGGAACCAATGTTCAACCTCAATTTATAAAAAGGTTCCTTTGGTAATGTTTTTGTGAATATGTCAGCAACTTTTTATAATATAAGAACATAATCCATCTTCAATTAATTCTTCTTTACATGCTATTTGATGAAGTGGTACTTGATATAAATATATTTTGAATGAGAATATTGAACTAGATTCTTAGTAAGGTTCATTTCCCTTTAATTATAACAACCCAAGAGTAAGGTTAACTTTACTTCAACAAGTAAGTCTTCCAACTAAGACTTCATTCACATAATATGAGTAGTGTATTGAGTTCCAATAACATACCTAGCTTCATCCATACTAAGAGTTACTGAGTTTTGTTTTTTTATTCCAACTAAAAATACTTTTCCTCAGAAAGAAAACTCCACCAGATGTGAATCTTCTATCATCGACATTTCTTACCCAACAAGAATATGAATAACCAAACAATTCAATACTTTATAGGCTATCAAACCTGATTCTGATTTTTTTTCCTTTGATACATCTAAGAATTATTTTTCCTTAAATTAAATGGGTTTCATTAAGAACACTCTGAAATATTACACATAAAGTAATAGAAAAAATAATGCCAGGTCTCGAGGTAGTAAAATACAAAAAACTTCCAATAATATTTTGAATCTCTATCTAATCAACTTCATTACCTTCTCTATATTTACTCATTATATTTCCCACTGAAATTGGTCCAGAAATTGGTTTCAAGTTTTCCAGGTTGAACTTCATGAGAAGTTCATTAGTATATTTTTCTTGAGAAAGAAAAATGTGTTTCTTCTATTGTAAAATTTTTAACCAAAGAAATTATTTCATTTCTCCCAACATGGACATCTCAAAAAACATTTTAAACTATTAAAAAATCATTCAAAAAATCTTTCATCATTCTCATAAAATATAATGTCATCAATATAAATAATTATTATTAGGGAGAACTACTGACTTTATTTGATATAAATATTACTATCAACTCTTCCTTTTATAAAACTCGTCTTCCTTAAACAAGTATCTAACTCGGAATAACATTCCCTTTGAGATTGTTTCATCCCAAACAAGGCTTTCTTAAACCTGCACAAATAATTTGCATCTTTCCTAATAATGAATCCACAAGGTTGTTCAATGTAAACATCCTCATCAAGATCCACATTCAAAAATGAAAAATTTACATCCATTTGAAAAAATTTGGAACTTCATTGTGCAAAAATAACAAGAAATATTTTAATTATTTATAACCTTACTACTAGAGAAAAGATCTCATCAAAATCAACACCTTTAATTTTATGAGTAACCTTTGCACACTATTCTTGCATTGTGCCATATTAATTCACCTTCTTCATTCAAATTATTACAGAAAACCCATTTTTATGAAAAAAAAAATTGTTTTATCTGAATTGGGTACAATTTCCCATGTATTATTCTTTTCTATTTAATAAATCCCTTCGTTCATACCCTGATCCCATTTTTAATGCTCAAAAGCATCATTCACAACTTTTAGAATGACTTTTGAATACAAATAATTATGTGTTATAGGTTTTAAAGCTCTTATCATTTGAACCTTATGATGTTGATCACCAATAGTGTTTTGAGAATCCACTAGCTTCCTCAAACTATGATGAGTTATTTGAGTTTCATCTTCATCAATTGAAATAGCTGATTATGATTCTACTTCTTGAGTAGAATTATAATTTTCTGTTTCCTTATCAGAAATGTTAATAAATGTTTTTGTATCTTGCATGACTTCCTTATCAGCATAAGTCAATTTTTCTTACCCATCCATTTGACCAACATTCACATAATCATAATCTATAATTATTATTGTCTCTTTGTTTAAATATTTTTATCCTCTTCCTTATAAATCATAACAAAGAAAAATCACATCTTCACCTCTCTACTCAAACTTTACAAGGTTTCCACCTTTCTTCTTTATGATGCATGGACTCCCAAAAACTCTTAAGTGTTTCAAAGTTGGAGTTTTTCCATAGAACATTTTATATGGATTCATATATGAACATGACCTATAGAAACATTGGTTTTGAATATACACATCATTACTCATGTCTTGTCTTGAAAAGTAATGAAAAATACTATGTTAAAGTAACATAGTTCTCCTCCTTTCCACTAGAATTGTATTCTTCATTTCAGAAATAAATTTTTTTTAGGAGTGTATGGTGAACTAGACTCATGCAGAATTCCATGATTCTCAAGATAAATTTCAAATTATTCATTTTTATAATCACCACCATTATCAGTTCTTAACTTCTTCACAGAATACCAACATTCCTTTTCATATTTCCTCCTGAAACTTTGAAACATTTTCAAAGAATATGACTTATGTTTCATATACATAACACAATTAATGAGAGTAAAGTCATAAATTAATGCGATGAAGTAAATATCTCCATTATTTTATTGTTTTCCCATTGGCCCATAAATATTAGAATTAATAATTCCTAGGGGTCATTTTGAAGAAATGCCAGCTTTCTTATCCATAGAATTTGTAATCTTTCCTTTATAAAAAACATTACAACACCAATATCTTATTCTTTATATATCTAGAATATATTAGACACTATATCATTTTAATAACTTTCTAGTGTTTCTAGGACACATGTTTCCCAACATTTTATGTTGGAACTGATTTTCTTCCACCATACCTAAGTAACAACTGTTTTGTATTTCACCAACATGGAAAAAGTTTCCATTTGTGTGTGGGGATTTTGTAACTATATTTCCATCATCCTTTATTTTCAAAAAAAACACATATTTCTCAAGATTAATTTGTTACCCTCATCACAAAGTTGTGAAACACTCAGTAGTTTGTGTTTCATCCCATCAATATATAATGTTTTCTTGGATTTCATCTTTTATTTCCCAATGATGTTTGATCCAACACCTTTGATTATAAGAGATTCATCATTTACATATGTAATCATTCCTTATTTCAAGTATTTTACATTACTAAACAACTTTAATTTTCATTTCATATGATAAGAACATCAACTATCAATAATCCAAGATCATTATTATTTTATAGCTTTCAAAGTATTTTCAACAATAAGGGAATTTTCTTTCTTCACCTCATACTTTTGAGAATTGTTATGAAAATTTTGTTATGTTGGTAACAAAACAATAAAATGATTTTCAAGATGTTCAGGTTGTTCCCATATTTCAAAAATACTTTCTAGGGGATAGAACCTATTCTCAGCTTTCATACTAACCTTCTCAGGTTTCTTTCAAACTTCCTTCTCATACTTCTTCTTTTGAGAGGATTGAATCCACCTCAAACCTTTCCTTTCATAAGATGTGGAATAATATAAATATTTTTGGTTGAACCAATACATATTTTCTATATGTTTCAATCCACCACAATAATATTAGTATCTAGATAAATAATATTTTCCTCTGTAATTTTTATATTGACCAGTGTTTTGAATATATTTCTCAGCAACCTTCTTAATATAACTTTTTTGACCACCAACTATTCTATTTTAAAATGAAACATTATTATTCAGATCATATTTCTTTCTAGAATTATTATAAACAAAATAAATAGAAAACATTTCGTATTCATAATTTTTAGAAACATTTTTGAACTCATAGTTTTTAGAAACTTTTGATTTTTAATCTTTGTAAACTTTTTACACTTACCTAACTTTACCATCTTCCTTCTTCTCAGAAAAAACATCAAATTTATTTTCAAAATTTGAAGGTGAATTTTGTTGATACTTATCAGTTTTATCATTATGATAACTTTCACCGACTTCAAAAATATATTTTTTATAACTTATAATTATTTGTTTAGATTTAGAAATTTTTTGTTGGGAAAGTTTCAACTCTTCTTCTTTTTCCTTCAACATTAATTCCAGATGTTTATTAAAAATATTTTCTTTCTCAATAGAATTATAAAAATCATCAATATCATTTAAGAGCTTGACTTTGTCATCAGGAAAACATTATCGATTATTTTTTAGGAACTTTCATTTATCAACTTTTTATTTTCCTTCTCAAGACTTCTAATATTTCATAGAAATTCTTTCAACTCTTATTTCAAATGAAATTCAACATGAGTTTATTCTTCTTTTTTAGAACAGCTACTTCCAAATTCTTCATTATTCACTTTTGTAATAAAATTATTTTCTCCATTTTTTTGAAAATATTTTTCAGATCTAGATTTTTTTTCTTCTTCTTTGTCATCTTTAGATAAATATCTTCATCTTTTATATTTGATGAACATTTTATCTTTCCCTCAGGAAAAATATTTATCCTTATCACCATGTTTCTTTCATGACCTTCTTGGATTTCTTTATTCATTATAGTTATCCTCTTCTTTCTTTCTTCGAGGAAAATTTGTCTTAAAGTGCCCAAAGTGACTACATTAAAAACACTTTAAGGAAAGTTTCCCTTTATATTTACCTATACCCCTTCGCACAATTTTAGAAAATGAAGTTAAAATATTATCAAAAAATATACATGCCACATTTTCAGAGTCAGATTCAAAAACATCATCTTCCTCAAGAACCTTTTTAGACTTTTATTTCTTAGCATCTTTTTAATAAATTTCTCTATCATATTTTGTTTTTTCCTCCATAACTTTTCCCCTTCTCATTTCATAAGTAATTATAGTACTATGAAGATCATCCAGAGATAGAGTATTAGGATCTCTATCTTCTAATGAGGAAACTTTTTCATCAAACTTTTCAGAAAGGATTCTTAATATTTTTTCCACAAAAGTATAATCTACCAACTTTTCACCAAGATATATAATAATGAAGACAATATAACTCACTCTTGAAAAGAATCCCTAGTATATTTACACTCACCCATTTTCAGATCTTCATACTTCATCCCCCATATTTTTAGTTTTTACTTCTTTCCTTTTGTATTAACTTCATAAATATTATTTAACTTACCCCAAATTCCATTGTAATTGGAAACACCTTTCACTCTTAAAAACTCTATTTCAAAAACTGAAAAGAGTAAAGAATTTTTAACTCTTCAAAAATTCTAAATACTCTACTTATCGATAGGTGTAAGAGGAACCTTATCATCAATAAGAGGAAACCCATCTACTGTAACTTCAATAAAATAATCCCCAAGAGACATAATATAAAGAAACATTTTATATTTCCATATATGATAGTTCTTACCATAGAATATTAGAATCCAATTACTGTTCACACATTTCAGGTTCTCTACCAGAACTTCTCTTTTAAAAACTACAGTAAAGAGTAAACAAAGGGAACCTTAGCTCTAATACCAATTGATATTTCCCAGTCAAGACACTTGTATCACTTATAGGGGTAGGGGTAAATCAGTGATATCTTTATATTTTATGTTTCCTTACATATGTCACAACGTTTTCCTTTGTTTAAAGATTTTTTTACATATTAAAAACAATTTAGACACACATCCACATGAACACTAGAATTTACAAGGTTCACTACTCAAAACGTGTAGCTACTTCCTCAGTATGGTTCAGAAATAATCAAATACCACACAATATAATAGAAAAAAATCATTTTTTTGTGGAATACAATGATTAGAATATTCCCTTACACTCATGTAGCACTATGTTCAATACAATAGTGAATGTGCTTCATGTAGCACAAAATTATGTAATACAGTTTTTGTGCGTCCTGATCAACTTTCACAAAAACATAAACTTTCAAATCAATTCTTCACTTTCTTACCGAGGAGTAGGTAAGAACTTCATGTACATCATAATAATAATCAATCTAATTCCCCAATCTAATTCCAAAGTCTGATTTTACCAATATGGAAAAATACTTTTGTCAGAATACCCCTGAGACAATTCTGAACCACTTCTAATCTGAGTCTATAAATTTCAATCTGATTCCCCAGTCTGATACCCATGTCTAATTGGTAAATATAGAAAATGTAACTTTGATATAATAATACTTGAAATAAATTTTAACTTCTACTCCCTCAGTTTATAAATCTCAATATGGTTTTCCCAGTCTAATTATCTATCCCAATATGACAACCAACTAAATACAATCTTTCTCTTCTTCTTCTTCTATCTGGATAACTTCTTTAAAAAAGTAGAATTTTGAAACCTTCTCCACATACTAGAAATGTGGAACTTATCTCTCTTTTTTCATGAGTGATGAAAGTCATAAAATACATGAATTACTCTTCACATATTTATATGCTTGAAAAAAATGGTTTAAGTGGGATTCTAAAAATGTTCTCCCACTTTACCAAATTTTTTCAATATTCAATATTTTTAAATATCATATCTATCTTTGACTTCTTCAATGGTTTAAACTCTCCTTAAATCTAGGATCGATTTTTTCTTCCTTAACACTTTCAATTCTCATTATGTCTTGGATCAGTATTTGACTTCTTTAACACTATGAATTCTCCAGAAATATCATATCTATATTTTAATTATTAAGTTTACAAACATTTCTTTATTTTGATTCTTCAGTATGATTTCTTCATTCTGATTTCACTATTCTGATTTCTACATTCTCATTTCTCCTTTTTGATTTTTCCATTATGATTTATCTATTCCTATTTCTCCATTTTTATTTCTCCATTTAAATTTCTCCATTCAAATTTTTAAAAACAATTGCTCCATAGCAGTTGATAAAAACAAAAAAAACATATTTTTCAAGCTTCATGTTCTCTTTTGAAAACACTTTTCCATCTTTTTCAAACTCTTTAACTAAAAAACTAGGCTTAAGAAAACTCAAGTCCTATTCCAATTAAAATCTACCTCATTATGATGAAGTCAAATATAAAATAATAGAATCTTTTTCTTATTTTCTCTTTACCCACTTGGAATACAATTAAAATTTTATTTTCATTCAACTTCTTTTTTTAATCATGAATTCATCATGACTTTGAAACATTTAATATTATATTTAGAATCATATAACTTATAATGGAAATTATTGTAGCTACCCAATCCTCAAATAACATCTTTCATACTCAACCTGAATATGATTTTCATGAATATGATTATCAGTTCCTTTTCTCTTCTAATCAGATTACCAATACAATTGTTAGAACTTATTCTCCCCCTTTATTTCATTAAGATAGCATAACATGTTTTACAAATTACTTATAAATTTTGAGATATACTTAGAAAATCATTGTCAGATTTCTATTGGATCCATGCTGAATCTAATTCAATTACTTATTACGATCAAGTATTTCAATCTAGACTCAAGGTGAGTCTATTGATTCTTTCTACCTAAAACCATATCCCCAATATGATAAAATGTCTTAAGATTTTTGAGTCTTATTTTTTGAATATGATGGTCAGTACAATTTTCACTAAAAAAAATTGAAGTAATTTATTTTCTTTTTAAATTTCCTTGACAATAAAATAAAATAACTAAATATGGTAACTAAAAAGTTGGCACACAATTATTAAAACCATGCGATCCTCCCCAGGTAACCCTATGACCAAAAATTTCTTAGACAGAGTTTAGCGCATGGTTTTCACATAGTTTGCAAAAACCTTATGGATAAACCATGCACCCCATTAAAAATTGAAAAATTATTGTTTTCCAACTCAATATTTTCTATTTTTCCACCATTTTTCTCCCCTTTCTCCTACCTCTATCCCTAGTGATAAAACAAAACCCTCAATATCTCCCAAGGATCGATATCCCTCATTTCTCAGCCGTTTGGAGCACCTTTAGTTGCAGATCAAAGCTATAGGTAATACTAATCTTCCCATTTATTCTCCTTTTAATATTAGAGTTTTTAGTATATCTTATCTTCTTATGAATCCCTAAATCCCTTTTCTATGGTGTAATCTTGTTTATGGATTCAAAGAGTTTTTTAATCCAAATCTAACTCTACAATTTTGAGTGTTCCAATTGTTAGATTTGGTTTAGGTGGTCTACAAGTTATATCCCATAGTTTTATTATGGTTTTTTGAATGTGGGTTTTGTTCTTGGTTCCTTATAGTTATGTGATTGATGCATTTAGTGATATTTGGAAAAATGTTTGTCAAAATGATGAATTGAAACCCTCACGATCCTCATGGGATGCATTAAGATTTACTTCACTGATTTAGGGCCACCCATGGGGTGTACCGATAATCCCAAACATAGAGAATTGAAATGTTAATTATGAAATTGACTCATAAAAAATAATATCTTGTGATAAATGTGTTAACATGTTTAGTTGGTTTCAAAAGGATCATTTAAGATAGTGATGTATAATCATTGGAATTCAAAGAAGGTGTTTTTGTAGAAATGTGTGAATAAGGTTAAAAAGATATGAAGTGGACGTGTTAAATGACACATGACTTATAATTGAAACATGTATATGGGAGAAAACATGTGAATTGATGAATTATGTAAAAGGGGTTAATGTAAGGGCATTGTTGATTGTGCTTAATGAGTTAAGGCTTAATGTTGATTTATATGTTGGATTATTATTGTATGTGAATGACTTTTCATTTGATTGTGTTTTTTTGTGGCATGGTATATGTGGTAAATGGTTGAATAAGCATGTTCTCATGTCTTAGTAGTGTGGGGATATACTGATGCTTCATACCTATAGTCAGGTTGGACTAGTGCTCCAAAACCCTTGGTATTTGTGGGATCCACTGATCCTTGATACCCACAGGTGGGGTTGGACTGATGATATAAACCCCGCCACATGAATTCATGGGTTAGGGTTTTGGTGTAACACCCTAATATTTTTTTAATTATTTATTTCTAATTAATTTATTCTTTTTTATATTTTTCATTTCATATAGCACTGAAAATAGTTATTTTATATATATTAAAGCACTAATTTTGTCTTGCATTATACATAATGCGAAGTTAATCATGCACTACACACAACATAAATGTTATATTTCTATACATATAACACCAATTATATCTTTCATTACATGCAATAATGACTTTCCCTGAAGGCTTGTGTAACACGTAAGACCGAGTGTTATCAAACAATAATATATTTTTAAAAAATAATATATTAATATATAACCTAGTTGTTAAATTAGATTTTGTGAATATTATTATCTAAATCATGTAAATATATTGTTTAAAAAAATATAAAATGTTTTAATTTGTTAAAAATTATTTATAAATGAATATAAGAACTAAATTGAATGTAAGGGGAGTATTTTTAAAGAAAACTATTATTATGCTCACAAAGTTGTTTTAATCCTAATAAACTAAATTAATTACAATTAATAATTTATATTTTTGTAATATATATTCTATACATTCAATCAAATATTTTTTTTTATTCATCCAATATATTTGATAGATATAAGATAAGAACAAACCTAATTTTATGCTTAAAAACTAATATTTTTATAAAGGTAGTTTTACAACCTTTTAATGGAGAACCCATTTTAAATCCATTTTTGGAATTTTTATATATTAAATATGTAAAAATAAACTTCATATTTTGAATAGAAACATAAAAATTAGTTTAGGATAAATTTTTTGTATTTTTCGGTACGGCTTCATTTTTAATTAATAGTTAAAAATAGTTGATTTTAATTCAAAACTGCTTTTTCATCTAATTTATTTATATGGTTAAATTATATTTTAAATTGGTTTCAATGTTTAATTATATAATATTTTTATCAATCAATTCAATTTCTGTCATTGGAATCAATTTTATTTTTAAATTGACTATAAAAACATAGCAAACATTTGAAAGTTTTTTACTTTAAAAACCTACATTGTCGACCCAACTGTGGGATCAAATTTAAATTAATTTATCCCATTTCTATGATTTTAATTTAGAAAAAAGGATTTAAATTTTTTAATCAGATTAATTTAAAATTTATAGTAAGTTCAACTTAGTTTTTTATTAAAAATATTAGTGAAGTAAGTAAAATTAATTACAACTAGTAAGGTTAAATTAAGCTTAATAAGGGACTAAACCGTAACCTTAAGGCCCAAAACGACATATAAAATTTTATTAAACCAATTTTAGGGAAATATATCAACCCTATACTCCGTTTTATCTACTTTGGACCATTATTTTTCTACTTTCAATAAAAAATGTTGATTCTTTTAAAATATTACAAGAGCGTAACTCCTCCATTACAAAAGGAATCCTCTCCTCCCACTTTCTCACACCTCTCAAGACAATTTCAATCACCGAAAATCTTACCAAATAGCTCCCAAATTTCAATAACTTTCTCCCTAAAGCCTACATTGAGCATAAATATTTCCAAGGAATCCCTTTTGTGCAAACCAAAAAAAGTTACCTGATTAAGAGGTATCACCCTTCCTCAAACTCCTTTCTTTTATTTTATTTCTCCACTACCTCAACACTTATTATTATAATATTATATAATAACACCAGTATCTTAAATATTCTAGTATTTTTTTTAAGCTAAGGGTTAGACATACACTTACACACACTTGCATCTAATGGGTAACAGACATACTGTTTACGTGTACGGCGGACTACCGCCTCACTAAATGATGATTGATCATTTTTCCTTTACCACCTCTCATGGTGGACATTACTTTGTATGTTATATTTATATATTTTATATATAATATTTATTATTCCTTTAATCTTATATAATTATTTTAAAACACACATCTTTATACTTTCCATTTTATGTTAATACGATAATTTCATTTGAGGAAGTGTGGACCACCGCCCCATGAAAGTGATTTGATTGGTTCATACACTACATGAAATGTATTAAGGATTGATTAAGTGAATATATATAATACATATGATAAAATAAGTCTACTATAATAATGATATATATATTTTTCTTTTACTTTCTTCCTTTCAAAATGACAATTAAATGAAAATAGTGTTCATACGTATGTACGGCTTGCCGTCTCCATGAGTGGTATATTTTGTTTCATACTTATATGTTATATGGATTATTATAATACATATATACTAAAAATATAATATATTTAAATCAGGTTTTAAACTCTAGAAATCATGATATAAATAAAAGGACCAAATATATAACAAATTAAGACACATGCGAAAAACAATGCAGATATTACCTGAAGTGAAACATTAATATAGAATTGTTGACAAGTGGGAAATATAAAGCCATAATCAAACCATATATGTTATTATTAGTAATAATATATTTCTTTGATATATTTATAATAAATTTATATTAATTATACAATAGTTTTTAACTAGTAATGCGTGAGTCAAGACACAAGGTAAAGGAATTTCATCTCAATCTTTATTTTCATGGGATATATGCCTTATTCACCGAACACTTATTTTGTATTGTGTTTTTACTAATAATTAATATAGTATATTCCTCTTAAACGTAAATATATTGGTATGTATATTACTATTTAATGATCTTTTTATCATGGGGTTTAAGTTTCAAAAGTTACAAAATCGATAAATTAATTTTGTCTCAATTTACCTTATTTGAGACATATGTCATGTTATACACATATATTTTTATATTAGGTGTATAAACTACTTTTTACATGTTATAAAATTAATCTCCTTCTTCTCATTATATTTTAATACTCCATGTAATTTCATTTTTCAACTTTTGGAGTATGATTCAAAGTTACCATATGGTATGAGTTTATTGAAACAATATAACTATTTATTGAGATTATTTATGATCACATTTTCATTAATGAAATAATATGATCAATATTTCAAGAACAATCATGAATTTTCTTATCATAAGTATATTCTTGATGTATTCATGTATTAGTACCATTTTCCACTCTTTGGTACTTAAGATAGTTAATAAAAAATAAAAAAATATGACCTTACCTCTCTCTTCATTTAGAAATTTTTGTTCCTTAAAAACCATGTTTTATAAAAAGGCTTCCCATAATATTATAATATTATCATATTATCTTTATAAAACATTTTTACCCTTTTTTAGCTTTTAAACCAATTTTTTTTAAAGTAATCTTATTGTCATTTTCCAGTCGAGGCACTTTTCTAAACTTTTTACCATGAAAAAAAGGAATATTCTTTTTACCTCATATGGATTTTATGGATTTACCCACTATTAATTATTTGAATCTTCCTTTGAATTTTTAAAAGTTTATTTTTTAAGACAACGTTATTACAAGTAGTTTTCAAGGAACATTGTTTTCAAAAAATATTTCAAGCTTCTTTTATAAGTTATTAAGGAAAAAGGTTTTCAAAACTATTTTAAGTCTTCTTTATATGTTTTCAAGGTATATTCTAAGATAATTATTTTAAAATGGTTTTATGTAATAAAAATATTTTTTCAAAGTATAAAGGAAATTTTCCTCAAGAAATTGTTTTGAAAGATCTTCAAAATTATGTCCCATCTATGATAACATCTGTTGATGTTACTCATGCATTTCATGGAAATGATATAAAGTTTCCATTCATATTCTCTTTGTTAATGGTTTATGATTGATGTCACGGTCATTATGAAACTTATTCTTCTTTCACATGTTAAATGTTTATTAAATCCATTTTTATTTCATGGGTTATGTTTTGATGAATTGATTTTGAAACATGTATTTTTTCCATTGGTTATGATATGATTACATGTTTATGATACCCATTTCATTTAATGGGTTAGTATATTATTGTTTATGATTTTGTGTCACATTTATGTATTATATCATTATGATTTGTGTGGTACATATATCTCCCTCCAATGAATTCAGTAAAGATTTATATCTCATGACATAGACTAAGGTGGTATTGGGAATGAACCTTGTCTACTAAGATGGCTATAGGAGTGGACTATGACTACCAAGATGATTTGAGGTGAGAAATCATGCTACTAATATGGTCATTTGAGTGAACCATGACTACCAAGATGGTATGGGGAGTGAACCCATACTACTAAGATGGTCTTGGTAGTGATGTCTTTGATACTATGGAAATCATATTATATTATTATGTGTTTTCCACAATTCCATGGTTTATTCCTATATTATGATTTCAGGACTTATGTTATTTATTTCCTTATAATTCGTGTCTAATTAACTATTAAGATTTATTCCATGATTTATGTTTATGATATTTGATATGCAGGGTATGATCTTTTAACATTATGATAATATTCTTATACCCTTATGCTAATGTTTATGTTTACATGTTCCCATTATTTACCCATACTGAGCATCACCCTTTTATGTTTCCTTTACCCTATTTTATGAAGATACATGTTATGTTTTATGTGTCTAAGAAGGTTTCTATTCAAGAAGATCCTAGTGGGAGCTAATATACCATACTTATGTACCAGTGTTTATGTTTCCATGTTTACAAAGGCACTAGAATAATATGACCTTTGGGGATCTATTTGTATAATGGTTTAAGTATTCCAAAAAAGTGATATAATGTTAATGTATGTCAAGACTGGGTTGTTATTGTTTTTATCAGAGCAAATGTTTAGTAAACCATTGGAAACTATGATGAGAAAACTTTAGTGATATCCCTTAGTATATTTCTAAGGATATGTCTAGGGATATCTATAATGTTAAATATAAGTATGAGTCAACATTTAAGAAAATTTCCTAGAATTTTGGTATAGGATATAGTGAGTGGTTTCCTTGAAATACATCCATATTTTGATACTACAAGTGGATGTGGCTCTGGAATATATGTACTTAGGAGTACCAACTCTGACAAGATGTTCTAGGCTTGACTCAGGGTAATTTGGAACACGACAATGACCCTTATTGTACACATAGTTTGACACTCCTAGGGGATATGTTTTGGAAATTTAAAAACTCTTCATGAACCATTATGAATTATTTGAATAGAACATGAATATTAATAACCTAGGATATATCTAAGGTGTCATCGATTATAAGGTAGGTGTTATGATTTAGACAACCTATATGTAATTCTTTTCATGACTATGTGGTTTTCTAATATGATAAGTAATGTTGAATATATGCTTCTGGTTTTTGTCAATGGTGGGAACCAGAAGGAACTAGATTAAATTTGAACATGATGGATGATTTTTTGATGATTATTAAAGTGGGATGATCACTGGAGTGAAAGATTTGTTGATCATGCCTAATCATGTTTCACATAACATGACTATCAACGTGTACCTTAACCAACTCTTAGACTCACTATGAAAGAGAAATAAGGAATTAATTGAGATTTTGGGTACTGGGTATTATATAATAAAGAAGATTCAGTTTCCTTGGTGTTAATAATATGAAAAGAATAAACTAAGTGAATTTATTATAGGATCAAGAAGGTTTCTTGACTGTGGAAATAATGACATAAATAAAGTGACTACAAGGGGAAAATGATGATTTTGGTTAATGAAATGGATGAGAATTTTGACCTCCCTAATTCATTATCAATGTTTAAGTATTTTAAGTGTGGGATAAATAGCAATTATTACATTCAATGATCCAAAATGAAAACTCATAAAGAGAACAAGCAAGGTTGTGTGAGTGATTGTTACATTATTGATGATGAAGATACTACTAATGAAATGTAAAATGAAATAGGTATTGTGTAATAGGATGAGGTAACATTGTTAACGTCATAGGGATTAAGTGGAATAATCAATGTTATTAAGTGTTTGGAAAAAAATTATGTTATATGAATGATAAAATATACAAAGATTTTTCTACTTATTTTTTTCACTCAGTATTTAAAAGTTCATTTTGAATGGTCCCATTGGACTAGAAGAGTGATTTAACGACAATGTGATATTTTAACTAAGGTATGGTGACCCTTGATATATTCTTTATGTTAAGATAATGTTGTTTTGAATAAGTAGATTGGACGGTACTGATTACCTTGGAACTAAGTAAGGACCAGTTTAATAGTGGTTAATGCTATCATTAATAAATTTTACAACACTTTTGTATTTATGTAATAGATCCAATATAATTTATAATAAGGAAAAATGCATGTTTTTAATAACAATTTATGGTAATTCAATTCATTACCATGTTTCAAGAGAATACTTGATGAAGGTGTTCTCATGATTGGGATGTAACAACCATGATCTAATTTATGATACATGTGGGATCAAATTTAATATAATTTCATGAGTTTATTTATAATGTTTTGGATTTTCATTTTTTTAGAAGGGTTATAATGTTAATCATTCATGAAAATCTTAAGTTAAACTTAAGAGGAAGTATTTATGTACTGAGTTTGTATTAAAAAACGTGGTTAAAAGGGTATTTAATAATGAACCTTATATCAATTATTTCCATATTATTTATTTTGGAAATTATATTATTGTTCTTTTAGAAGATGACATCATGTATGTCGAGTGACAACTAATCATGTCTGGTAAGGATACGGGTCTTGTACCCATGATTGAAGGACGATAAGGATTTCACACCTTCCACTGGCCTATGAGATGTCCTGGTTTAAATTATAATTATTTTTATGAGTAAATATTAATGATGAATCCATAATGTTACTTTTTATATTTATAAATTAAGAAATATTTATTTTTAAGAGACAAATAGTTATACTATTTATACTATTATGGGCCTTAAGATCCATTAAAAGTGTATTTTGGTGCTTTATGCATCAAATTTAATTTCTGGACATTCATTTCTTAAGGTAATTGATGTATTATAAATTTATCAAAGCACAAAAAATGTATAAAATTTTATTTATAAAAATATATCAATAATTACTCAATGTTCTGAAAGTGATAAAAAAATAATGTTGTCCTAAAACCATCAATTTTGTTGAACTGGTGGCCTTTGAAATCATCATTGATTAATGACTTTGAGGACCTCAACTTTTCTTTAATTATTCACTTGTTAATGATTTATAACCTCAATCACTTCCTATAAATATTTATGATTTTCCTCTAAGTACATGTTTTCACTTTCCACCTATGTTATCCCATGTGGAATCCTAGTTATATGTTACTTTGGGTAATCATTATGATTCCAACTTTTCCTTTTTAAGGGAAGTTTTGGAATTCATTTTTACGATGTGGGTTTATATGAATGAAAATTTCAAGTATTAAACCATTTATGACCCAAATTAATTTTAAGGGTGAAATTAATTTTAAAGGGGGTATAATGAAACACCCCAAGATTTTGTGAATTATTTTTTTCAAATTAATTTATTCTTTTTGATATTTTTCATTTCACGCCACATTAAAAATAGTTATTTTATATATATTAAAGTACAAAGTTTGGATTGAATGATACACAATTCCAATTTAACCTTGAACTAAATGAAACATAAATTTTATATTTATATACAAAAATCACCAAGTATATCTTGCGTTACACACAACAATGACTTTCCTCAAATGCTTGTGCAATACGCAAGATCGAGTGTAACCGAACAATAATAAATTATTAAAAAAATATTATAATAATATATAACCTAGATGTTAAATTAGATTTTATGAATATTATTAAATAAATTATGTAAATATATGGTTCTAAAAAAATATAAAATGAATTAATTAGTTACAAATTATTTAGAAATTAATATAATAACAAAATTGAATATAAAGGGAGTATTTTTATAGAAAACTATTTTTATACTCACAATGTTGTTTTAATCCTAATAAATTAAATTAATTAAAATTATTAAGTGATATTATTTTAATAGATATGATATATATTAAATAAAATAATTTTTATATTCACCCAATATAATTGATATATATAAGATAGGAACAAACCTGATTTTATGCTTAAAAACCTATATTTTTATAAAGGTAGTTTTACGACCTTTTAATGTAGACCCATTTTAAATACAATTATTAAAACTTTTATATATATAATATGTCAAAATAAACATTATATTTGGAATTTAAACATAAAAAATATCTTAGGATAAATTATTGGTGTTTTTCTGTAAGGTTTCATTTTTAATGAATAGTTAAAAATGCTGAATTTTAATTCAAAACTGCTTTTTCATATAATTTATTTATAAGGTTAAATTATATTTTAAATTATTTTAAAAGTTTAATTATATAATATTTTCATCAATAAATCCAATTTAGTTCATTGTAATTAATTTAATTTTTAAATTGATGATAAAATAGAGCAAACGTTTGAACATTTTTAATTTAAAAACCTGCATTGTCGACCCGACAGCAAGATTGAATTTAAATTAATATATGAAAATTATTTGTTTATAATTTGAAAAAATGGATTCCCGATTTGGAATAAGAATAATTTATAATTTTAAATAAGGTTAAATTAGTTTTTTACCAAAAATATTAGTGAAGTAATTAAAATTAATTACAACAATTAAGGTTAAATTATGATTAAGGACTAAACCATAATCCTAAGGCCCAAAATGACATATACACTTTCCCAAAAGCCATTGGATGGAACTATTTCGAACCTATACTCCCTTGTATCAATTTTGGACAATTATTGTTCCAGTTTAAATAAAAAAATGTGTATGGGGTTCCTTTCTTTTAAAATATTAAAAGAGTGCCACTCCTCCTACATTATAAAAGGCGTCCTCTCCTCCCACTTCCCCAACCCTATCAAGACACTTTGTGTCAACCAAAAATATACCTAAATATCTCTCCAATATACCTCACGTACTTCCTAAATCCTCCATTTGGTATAAATATTTCCAAGGAATCTCTTTGGTGCAAACCAAAAGGAGTTACTTGATTAAAAGGTAACACCCTTCATCAAACAACTTTCTTTTAATTTCTTTCTCCACTCCATCAAATATTATTATTCCATGATTTTATAAAAAATATAGTATCTTAAATATACTATTATTTTTTTTATTCTAATGTTTTTACCTACACTTACACACACTTCCATCTAATGGGTAATGAACATGTTGTTTACGTGTACAGCGAACTACCGCCTCACTAAATGATGATTATTCATTTTTCCTTTACCGTCTCTCATGAAGGAAATTATGATGAAAAATATATTTATATATTTTATATATAATATATATTATGTCTTTAATCTTCTGTGAATATCTTTGTACTTTCCATTTTTTGTTAATACGATAATTTCTTCTGACGAAGTGCAAACTATCTCCCCCTCAAAGTGATGTGATTCATTCATACACTACATGGAATGTATTAAGAATGGATTTAGTAAATATATATGATATATATTATATAATAAATTTAATATAATAATGATTTATATACATATATATTCATATAAATTTCTTTTACTATCTTTCCTTCAACATGATAATTAAACGGAAATAGAATTCATGTGTACATACGACTTGTTGTCTCCATGAATGGTGTATTTTGTTTCATACTTATATGTTATATGGATTATTATAATACAAATATAATGAAAATAAAATATATTTAAATCATGGTTTACATTCTAGAAATCATGATATAAATATAAATACCAAAGTTATAACAAATTAAGAGACATGAGAAAAAACAATGCGGATATTGCCCAAAGTGAAACCTTAACATAGAATCATTAAAAATCGGGAAATATAAATCCATAATAAGATCATATATGGTATTTTTTAGTAATAATATTATTCTATGATATATTTATAATAAATTGTTATTTATTATACAGGTTGTTTGAATGAGTACTACGAGTGTTAGGACACAAGGTAAGGAAATTTCATCTCACACTTTATTTCCATGAGATACATGCCATATTCATTTCTCACTTATTTTTTGTGGTGTTTATAGTGATAATTAATGTTTTATATGACTCTTATAATTAAATCTATGTGTATTTACATACACAATTTTATAATCTTCTTTTCATGGGGTTTAAGTTTCAAAAATTACCAAATCGGTAAATCAATTTTGTCTCAATTAGCCTTCTTTGAGAAAAATGTCATGTTATACACCTATATTTTTATATCAGGTTTATAAACTACATTTTAAATGTTATAAAATTAATCTCATTATTCTCATGATAATTTAAAACTCCATTTATATTCATGTTTCTACATGGTGAGTCTGATTAATGTTACCATGTGGTATGAGTTTATTGAAACAATCTCACCATTTATCGAGATTGATTATAATCACATTTTAATTAATGAAATATTAATCTCCATATTTCAAGAACACTCATGAATTTTATTATCCTCTATATGGTCTTTATTTCTTAATGTAATAGAACTATTTTTTTAGTCTTTGGCACTTAAGGCAGTTAAGAAAATGTTTTTAAGAAATATGACCTTACCACTCTCTTCGGTCAAAAATTTCTATTCCATCAAAATCATGTTTTATAAAAAGTTTTTAAAGAATGTTCTAATATTCTTCTATGATATTTAAAAAACATTTTTACCCTTCTTTTACCTTTTAAACAAAAAAATTAAAAAAGAGGAATCTTCTTATCATTTTCCAGTCAAGGTACTTTTCTAACCCTTTTACTGTGCACATGGGAATATTATTTTTACCTCATATAGATCATACAAATTTACCCACCATCATTTATTTAAATCTTAATTTTCATTTTTAAAACGTTATTTTTTAAGAAAATTCTTTTCAAATTAGTTTTCACGAATAATATTTTTCAAAATGTTTTCAATCTTCTTTTATAAGTTATCATGGAAAAAAATATTTTCAAAATGATTTCATGTCCTATTTATAGTTCTTCAAGGTATTTTAATAGAAAATTATTTTCAAATGGTTTCATTTAATAAAGAGACTTTTTTAAATAATAAATAAAATTTTCATCAAGTAATTATTTTAAAAGATATTTCAAAATTATTTCCCTTCTAAGATAAAATCCATTGATATTACTCTTGAATTTCTCAGAAATGATCTAAATTTTCCATTAATATTCTCTATTTGAATGGTTTATTATTGATTTCATGGTCTTTATAAAATCCATTCCTCATTCACAGGTTATATTTTATGAAATAAATTTTTCTTTCATGATTAATGTTTTGATGAATTGATTATGAAACTTGTATTATTTCCACAGGTTATGATATGATTACATGTTTTTGATAACCATTTCTTTTCATGGGTTAAGATATGATTGGTTATGATTTTTGGAAAAAGTTTCTATGATTTAACTATGAGATGTGTGGGATCTATATCTACCTCCAATGCATTGGGTAAAGATTTATATCTCAGTATATAGACTAAGATGGTCTTGGGAGTAAACCTTGACTACTAAGGCAACCAAGAGAGTGAACCATGACTACAAAGATGGTATTAAGAGTTAACTAATGCTACTAAGATGGCCATGGGATTAAACCGTGACAACCAATATAGTATGAAGAGTAAACTCATACTACTAAGATGGTATTGGTAGTAATTCCTTAGCTACTATAGAAACCATAATATATGCTTATGTGTTTTATATAATTAAATGTTTTATTCCTATGTTATGACTTCATGGTTTTTGTTATTTATTTCCTTATTATTCTTATCTAATTAACTTTCAATATATATTCCATGATCATTTTTATGATCTTTTATATATATGGTAATATCTTTTAATGTTATGATCACATTCTCATACCCCTATGATCATGTTTATGTTTACATGTTTCCATTGTTTAGCCTTACTATGTTTATGAGCTCACCCCATTTTATGTTTCATTTCACCAAAGTTATAAAGATTCCTGTTATGTTTTATGTGTCTAAGAACGGTGATAGTCATGAAGAACCAAGTGGGAGCTAATTTAGCCCACTTATATACCAGTGTTTATGTTTCCATGTTTCTAAAGGCACTAGACTAATAAGGTCTATGGGTGTATGTTTGTATAATGTTTTAAGTATCCCAAAAGATTTATATAATTTTAATTTATATTAAGACTTGGTTATTATATATGGACTGATTCTCAATGTCTCTAATGGTTTCTTTGGATGAAACTACCTAGAATTATGCTCCAAGGTAAGTGTGATGTGATTTATTGTGAAATTTTACCCCTAGTGAGATAGAGAACAAGACTCCTTTACTTATGCATGGTAATTTATTATCTTGGAACATTGTGTAAATGATATAAATTTTTAAACCATGGATCATGTGGGGAAGGTGACTTTTACAATGAAGGTAGTTTAATTAATGAAATTACAATAATGATGAAAATGATTTAAGAGTATATTTTTAACTAATGAAACAAGAGTTATCTTTTCTTTACCTTATCGTTATTTATTACTTGTATGAACTATCTGTTTAAACTAGATATTTTTTATACATTTTTGGTGGAGGCCTACTAAGTTGTATTAACACCCTACTCGGGCCTCTGTTGGGTACCTGAGTGGATTTCATGGTTGCAGGTCAGGACAAGGAAAAAGGCCTGATGTTAGGGAGTTGAGTTGGTCATGGTTGTGCATGGATGGGGATCCAGACATGGTGTTAGGACCACATGGGAGTTTTTTTTTGTTTTTTTTTTGTATTTTTTTCACTTTTTAACTATTATCACGACATGGCATGTTTACTTGTTTAGTTGCGGCTTGTACCATATCTAGGGGATGGTTTATTATGCATGTTTCTGATTATTATTTATTTTTTCCATTATTTCAATTACTTTATGCTATGGATCACCTTGGTAAAGAGGTTATAGTCTCCCTATGTGACTTATTAGACCCTCATCGTTAGTTTTAAACCTTTTTTATATGGGGAGGAATGCTTGAGGTCATGTGGTGACCCATCTTGGGGAACTTTTTAGAGTCTCCCAGGTTAGGGATGTTACAAAAATTGAATTATAAATAATTTATAATTCATAAAATATCATACATTTAAAAAGAAAATGATAGATAATTAATAATATAAAATATTTTGTATTAGATATAATATAATGATTTTATATTCAAAATTTTGGAATGTACATAATTTTAAAGATGAAATTATAAATGGTTTTATAGTTAATTTTTATTTATGAAATGGTTCGTAAATTTTTATCACATGTATAAATATTTGAATTATTTATTTATTTAAAGAATAATACTTATTTTATTCATATTTGTCAATTTTTTATAATATGAGTGACTTTATTCCAAATTTTATATGATAAATTGCTTCTAGGAAAAAGCTTTGCATTACTTGATTTATAATATAATGAATTTAGATTTTCATATATCGTGACCTTAGTTTGTATTTTTGTTATGATATTGAGAATAATTATTGGTAATAATTTGTGTATATTATTTTTTAGAGATATCATGAATTGAATTTTCTCTTGAATAAAGTATCCTTAAGAAGAGGGACTTGCGGACAAATCACCTACTTTCCTAGAGGCTAACCTTGGCTAGGAAAGTGAATGGTGTTAACTATCTATCAATTTGGGCTTACAAATGTTGAGTTTTTCTATCTCATATAAATCTATTACTTTATATGAATTGTTCATATACCTAAGGAATATGATGCATTTTGATATTTATGAATATAATTAACTTCTTTTTTTGGGTTATTAACACACACTTGTGAGTGTGTAAGAGTTACACATTAATGTAGTGTAAACACATTAATTTGTTGTCTAGAATAGGGATTTCCAAAGATAAATAGTTAGAATAATGCATACATAGAAAGGGAATTGAACATGAGAGTATTATTATTAAATAAGATATAATAATTGTGAATTGAATATGCATATTATACATATTAAATTGGTGAGACATTAAAAATTAAAAAACCTCAAATACTAAGTGTGATATTTTTTCCAATGAAACTCCTTTCCGGACCAATATGATCTAATTAGTAGTTTCATGCCTATATTGTGTGCCCCTGGATCATCTTGTATATGTTAAGAAATTAATGAGTGACTCTGGATTATCTTGTTGATTAGTTTCATGCCTATATTGGGTTCCATTGGATTTTCTTTGATAAGTTTTTTTTTGTAATTTTATTCGGTTTACACTAGTTGGTAAGCCCTAGTAGTTAGGATACCATATTTATATAGTTTAGTGAATCCATATGATGGATTTGGATAAAAGGTTGTCCACTCAACTATACAAGAGTCACAGCTATTTTGATTAGGATAATTCCCTACCTAAATAACTAATTATTGAGACTAACTCCCAAGTGGAATCATTTCTTAGTGAAATATAGATATTGAATCACTAAATACATAAAATGTATGAGGTAATGAATTTTAGTGGGATAACTTTCATTAATTCTCTTTGTGAAAAGATATAATATATTATATTCATCTGATAAAAAGTTCTATTACAAATAAATAAATCATCATCATAAAACTAAACATTATATTATTCCTTGAAATAATAATCCTAGAGTAAGAAACTCCGAAAACTAGTACCTTAAGAAAAGTTCTTAAGAAAGTGATATATTCTATTTTTTAGAACATTTCCTTCATGTGTAACATATAGTTGAAATTTTTCAATAAGTGAATCTATTGTCTTATGGAGCATGGAATGATTCATTTAAGGTTTGAAAGGAAATCAATGCATAATTCACCTATGTAATTCTAGTTTCATATAATCAATATTATTGGGTATGTCCATGATATTCAATATGATTTAATATATTTGGAATTACTGAAGAATTCATATCAATCTTGTTCTAGTTATAGAATTTATCCTATTTTCATCTATATAAATGTTCCAAGAATATGGATTAATTCAAGATAAGTATACCTAATACTCTCAAAGTGTTGAGAATATATCAATTAGGCATAATATGTATGGATTCCAGTATTGTGAGGACAGTACAAGTGGGTAAAAGTTCAGACCCTAAATATAAAAGTTTGTTGAAAAAGTTTGACAATGCTTATTTAAAAAGACAATATATGTCATTAAAATCTCAGGTTATCAAGAAGGAATAGTAATAATTCAATATTATTGGATTGTTCAAGAAATACCTGAAGGGGTTTGGGAACTCCATGGAATTTCCATGTTGTGTATTAATATTATAATAATCAATTCTTCAATTTTTAATGGTATTTGATACGGATTATATGTTTTAAAAGTGTTTTAAATATATAGGATTTCAAAATAAAAGTAATAATTGATTGTTCTTGTAGTTTAGATTCTTTAGATGAAGTAAATAGTTACTATATCAAAAATTTGAATGTAAAGGTATGTCTCAAGTTCAAATGAATCTAAGTAAAATATGTGTATCTTTATCTCACTTATCTTATATGATAAGAGAGTATTTTTCATAAAAAAAATTTGTTATGAGATGATTAAATGTATACACTTGGTTTATGATTCATCAATTTATATAACATGTTTTTAGAAGAATATTTGGATAAATGTGTTTATCGAAATATTTGTAAACATATGGGGAAGGTATTCCTACCACAAATCAATGTTATATTTTAAAAAAGTCTTATTTTCAAATAGGGAAATTTTAAAGCACATAAAATACCATATATGATATGGAAACAATATATTATTTGTTAAATATTTCAATTAAAATGAAATAAAGTTTATTTCATAAAACAAAAAAGTAGATTGTGTTGTATCTTATAAAGATATTTTGAAGAGAATATATTATCTAATAAGATAATGGTAGTTTGTTTGAACCTAGACAAGTTCAAATTTAACAAACAAAACATTGTACTAGATTTAGTTTAAGTGATTATTACTTTATATCCTAAAGAGTTATGATATGTGATGGTAAATAAAAATGTAAACAAATATATTTAGTTACTGTGAGAAAGTGAATATCACTATTAACTAAAGGATTATACCATTATAATATTTTAGTGATTCTTCATTTAATATACTAAATAGGTTTTGGATATGTAATGGTAAAGATAAATATAAACTATTACATTTAGTTACCATAACAAGTGAATATAAATATTCCCTTAAAGTTTATAATAATTAATACCCAAAGTGTATAACTTGATATCCAAAGAGGTTTTAGGGTTTTGTGGAAAATAGAAAATGTAAATAGTTACATTATTTACCATAACAAAGTGGATATCATTTTGTCCTTAAAATAATTTAGGATGTGATGGTAAAGTGATAATGTATATATTTACATTATTTACAAATAATTTCAAAGAAAAAGCTTAATAGAAAAGGTTCCAAGGATGATGATGATATACTTAGAAAGAGTTCTAAGCAGAAAAAAAATATAACATTATAAAATTTATTGTTATGAAAATAATGAGTTTGAGTATATGTTCAAAGATTTGAACTTAAAGAATACGATTCATATGTCTCACTTTTATTCATACTAGTTTTCTTCATAAAGTTTCCTCACTAAGAGGTTAGTAAGAGTATTTTATCAAATGGTCACATAGAGATGTGACAAGAATTAAATTTGGATGTAATGTTTAAAAACTATATATGTAACAATGACATGAAATCCATGTAGAATCTCTTAATAGATTGGTCATAATGGTCATAAATGGATCTTGTTATTTATAATAAAGGAAATCTCCATTTATCATTAATTCATGTGTGATGTAACTTTACGTTACATGAATGATAAAATGATAAATTTCCCCTCAAAGTATAATCATTGAGTCATCCATAACTGATGATATTAATGGTGTATAATGGGTTGTGATGATATGTAAAGATTAGGGTGAATATATTTTTATATCTATTTCAAAGGGTTATATATGAGATATTGAAGAATATATTCTTGAGGTAATAAGTAGAGACTTATTACTTGATCTGATATGCAAAAGTATATCTCATATATTATTATATAGTCATGGATATACTTTATGGTGTATGTTTATTATTAGTCTTTATTAACTGAGTTTGGAGAGATACCTAGCTTGAGAACCTTCATAATTTGATACCCTATATATGAAAGTCACCATATGAATATAGATAATCAGGGGTGGTTGGGTATGCTACTGATCATGTCATTGGTTGGAGTGAAACCATGATGGTATTTATCAACTTTTATGATAAGAAAAGACACATGGCCCTTGATTGAATTAGAATAAGGAAATTCATGGCCATTCTTATTTGTTTTACACATGATGATCTACGCTACTTGAATAAGTGACATGTGATGTGCTTATTTGATATATGAATGAAATGTGATGTATTCATTCAGTTGGTTATTCTTTTCCAAAGAATCAATAAAATTTTGAAAATCCTATTATAAATTGACATCTTCCATGACTATTGGTCTCCCAATGTCATGAAAAAAGGGATTATATAAGATACATATAATTTTATAATACATCTTTTGGTGGAGATGTTTGTATTTATATATGACTATATTTGATGGATATCACACCAGAACCTTTAGTATCATAATTAACATTGATGAGGTTTCTCTTTTCATACTTATATGAAATATATATTTTAATGTTTTTTCAATGTTTCTAAGGCCCATAGCCTTACATAGTTTATCCTTTAGATAAGGATAAAATTTGTTACAATTTTTTTGTTCAAAATGAATAGAGTTTGCTGTAAAAAATATCCAAAAGAGTTTGGATGGATTCACAAAGAGTTATGAAGTTATCAATAAATGCCTTATGGAATTTTAGTTCAAGTGGGATATTATTTGATATGCACTAAAATAATTAAATGGAATATTTAATTTAGGTTCATTTATCTTCCATGTGATTTCATTAAATGATAATCCATTATGGATGGATTAATTGGATTTAATATTCATTGAATAATATTTAATAAATTAATGAAAATGGGAATAAATGTATATAGATACATAAATATTTCTGACACATTTCATTTAATTAAATACATCATGGATGGCTATATAAAGGGATGTGATCCCTCCAATTGAGTATAACTAGTCTTTTGAAAGCCTTTCAATTCTCTCTTCCTCTCATGCTATTATTTATTATATAAGATGATAGTTCTAGTAACCATTTAGAATTTGGGTATCCTAATTATATGATCATAGATCCATTAGCTAGTGTACCCCCTTAAGGGTGGGGTAATTTTTTTAATTGCTTCGAAATCTTTATCAAGCATTCTTCTTCATCGGGGAAGAAAAAGACTGATGTTGTTGGCATTTTCTAGGTACTATATTTCTAAAATTTTGTTTATGCATTGATTCTTGAAGATAGATCTTCTTATTTTTGGTTGTATTCCACTTCATGTGATAACATGATAATTGTATGAAAACTGTTAGATACATACTCAGGTAGATGAGAAAAATCCCAATAAAAATGGTGGTGCGAGTAATATTATATTAATGTGTAAAATATCATAGTTGTTGTTATGATTCCAACATGAAAAATGTTGAAATCTTAGTGAGTGGATAGAGAGAGGTTTTACATGGAGACGAGTATCTATGTATTGTTTACATGAGAAATAAATTCTAATTTTCTGTGTTTTATATATAGATAGTGTAAAACATTTCACTGAGAAAAAGAGCAGGTTGTATTACAGTAGGAGATGATATAATATTTATAAATAGAAGTTACATGTATACAAGTACTCATGGAAAGAAAACTTAATTTTTCAAAAGTACATAATGAGATGATATCTAATAATGAAGCTGATAGAAATATATCTTCCATAAGGTTATGAGATACTAGTATGATAGAAATCCTTTTAATTCACTATCATGTTATTGAATAATATTTACGTTTCATGGAAGTAGGATATCAAAGGTTATAATGAGTCTTAAAGAAACATATTAACCTCATTACAAGTTCATATTTTATATGTGTGGGTGTTTTTTAAGTATTTTAGTACTTTTTATCAGTTTGAACAGTATGCTAAGTGAGTGACTGGTTGAGAAAGATGGAAGAAAAAACACATACTCTAATGAATACAAAGTCTTCAAGCATAGAAATATGAGGTTTAGAAGAAATTTATCAAACAAAAATATAATATAAATATATGTATACCACTAGAAGAACATGATAGATGTTATAGGTTGTTTTATGATTCAAAAAACTAGATTTTTTGAGTACTATGAAGTGGAAAAGTCAGGTTACCATAAGTTAAAGTGGGTAGTTATGTTAAGGCATACATGCATGAATAATTTTTGTGATTGGAATGAATAAGAAAACCGGTGTTTTGGGTTAAAGTAAAACTAAATAAGGAATAATTTGATGAGATAATTAAATTGAGTATAACTCATAGTGGTTAAAGGGATAAAAAATTCATAGTCTAATGATGTCATGGTATATTTACAAGTATATCTACATGAATTAAAATACATAAATGTTTCTAATATAATAGGGAGCATTGAATACTATTGAAGATGTTTAATGATGATTTTAATTTAAGTTTTAGTAAGGAATTGTTACTCGAATAAATATAGTGTCTTTTAATGTCATTCTATCTAAAATAAATAATAGTGAAATGTTTGGAGTTCAAATACCATTAATCTCTAATCATTTCTATAAATCAATGAGTATATAATAAGTATGTTCATTCAAGATTTTATGCTAAGTTTTTGATATTTTGAGAGAAAATATTATAGCGGAGTGTTTGACTAACATTTTTTAGAAAAGAAGAAGAGGGGTTGAATAAGTGATGTTGTTATGGAGGTTTTTAGAGATAAATAAGAAATTAAAAATTTTAGATAACTACAAAGTTAAGAGACCATGAGTATATCTTACAATAAATTGAGTTTTAGATAATTTATTATATATATATATTACATAGAAAGAATAAATAAATGTTCCATTATTATTTTCTCTTGAACTATGAATAAAATCTTATAATTGATAGAAACCATTAATATTTTGTATCAGGAGATTGAAGGAGATTTATAGGAGCTTGCTAATTTTCATTCAATTTTTTTATTTTGTGGATATGTATGACTTGGGTTAATAACTAGGAACAAAAATGATGATGTACCCACATTAGGAATGAACCTTTCAAAAACATGTATTCTTTTCATTTAGTTTCTTTATCATAACATGTGAGTGTGGTTGATTTATAAAGTTGAGATGATAGAAACTTTGACAAGTTAGAGAGGTTAATTGTAGGAGAAATGAAATCATAAAAGATATCTACTGATTCACCCTCCTCTAAGTGGTTCATATATTCTTAGGAACTTCAATTGGTATCAAATAAACCCAAGTTCCCTTTATAAGACATAATATTTGTAATTATTGATAATCTCAATATATTTAACATCGTAGGTATTCACACCTTCATCGATAAAAAAATCATGGATGGAAAAACATAATGATACCTTATCTTCTATCACATGGTATAAATGTGATCGATGTAGATACTATAGGATCTCCACCAATGGAAAAAGTTTCTCCAATGACCTTTGATGTAAAAAGGGAATCTCAAGGTCAATTAAAAAGCATATATTTGTATTTTAATTTCCTTGTTAGATAAAGTGTATACGAAGGTTCTGATCTTATAAACTACTAAGGAGACTCGAGAAAAACATTAAAGAATATTATAGGGAAATTTAAATGTAAAGGAATCAAAGATTTGTATATATATAATAAATTTATAATATATTAGGATGACTTAGGAAACAAACATTGATGACTATTTATCTATAGTTATTGAAGTAGTCAATAGAATAAAAGAATTTTGAGATACTTTTAATATTCAATCATTATTAAAAAATTGATGAGGAAATTTTAATATAGTTTTAATCCCATAGTCTTTATATTTGAATATAGATATGATTAATCTCTTTATAAATTTCATAACATACATGTTGTGTATAAAATAAGGAAAATTCCAACATTCAAAAAGAATATTAAGGAGGAAATTTATTTTGAAGCTATTATGAAACTTAAAATCCAAGAAATGGAAGATGAGGTTATGTGATAAAGTGAATTAGATGATAATTAATTTGATGATGATGAGTTTAAGAGGGTTATGTCCCTTATCTCAAAGAATTTATAGAAAAGTATAGGTAATTAGAGATAAAAAATCACACTAAAATGTTTTGGGTGTGGGGGGTATCTGACACTTCATAGTAAACTAACCAAAGAATAAAGGTGGATAATATGATAATGATGATCCTAAAAAACCTCAGAGGAATAAGTGGGATAAAAATTCAAAGGATGTTAAGTGAAAGCAAGAAAAAATTAACCAAAAATACTATAATCAGTATGTTTAATAACGAAGAATAGGATTAATCTATTTAAAATAGTCCATCAAATGATGAAGTTCCAAAAAAAATTATAACCATCAGGGATCACATTGAAATAAAGGAATATACTTTAAGTAGTGGAGAAGAAAGAGGAGGAAAAAAATACATAGAACACATGATGAGACCAAAACATGAGTCTTTGTCTTGAGAAAAATACCATACTAAAGAAAAAAGTTAGGGCATTGGAAAATTAATTTGAATATAAAAGTAAAATATGAGAATAATTTATTAAAAAGTAAGATGCATACATTGAGGAAATTAAAAAACTCAAGTTGAAAGTTACATAATAAGGAAAAATGGTGAAACACATTGATGAAAAACTATGTTATAAGGAAGAGGATATATTTAAGGCATAATAAAGGTGTCTTGAGGTTGAATATAATTTGAATAACATGGATTAAACTTTTAATAAAGCTTCATAGGTAAAGGTTGAAATATCTCAGGATTCTAAGAAATATTCTACAAAAATTTAGGTAAAATATACTTCCACTTAAATTAATTTTTCATTTAGTTTTATTAACCATTTATATTAAAGAAATAATAACTAGAGAGCTTTAGTTAAGAAAATATGTGAGTAATATTTCACATAAACTAGACTTAAAAGTGCCTTTTGAAAAATTATTCCTCATGCTAAGGGAAAAAACATTGTTACATTCACTAAGTCTCAACAAAACTTATCCAAGGATAAAATCATACATCTATGAAAGATCAAGATTCAGTAAATATTATTGGTTTTTAGGGATCTTCAGACACAAAGAATATAAATTTGATTACAACATTTCACTCCTTGGGAGTAGGCATGATTTAATGTTGAAAAATAGTAGAATTAAAAGAAACAACATTATGAAGTTAAAAGAAGTTAAAAAATTGAGGTCACCAAAAGCTAAAAAACTCGAGGAAAATTTAATTCTATTGCCCTTATGAGATTTTAGTAAGATGTTTCCAAAATTTTAACTATGATAAATAATGAAAGAAAAATCTGTTGGGATAGAACACTTGTGTTGGGAAAGAAAAGGAAGAATATAAAATAAAGATATAAGAAAAATCTATTATTATTGGGGTCATAGTGAAATCTTGTCAAAATGGTAAACCAAGTATTTTTAATAGTGATTGTTCCTCACATATGATATATGTTATTAAAATCATGGAAAATATTTATGAACAATAGGAAGTAGTATTTACACTTCTAGATGATAGTTCCTTAAAAATAAGAGGAATTTGTACTACTAAAATTAAAGATCAAAAGTTAAATTATTAGGAAGTTGTATTTATTGATGGACTTAAATAAAAATTACCCCATGTTTGAAAACAATGTGATTATTGTAATGAATTTATCTTTATAAGATATTCTCATATCATCTTATTCCTAAAATATTCAAAAAAATATTACTAAGGGAGATAGAATCAGTGGGAATTTATTCCAAATTAGTAAACTTAGTAACTATTTATATTTTAGTATAGTGGATTAAAATAAGTTTTGGAACTGGATAATTGGTCATCTTATCTAGATGAGTATGAAAAAAATTTAAAATGAATATATTGTGATATATTTACCACAACTAAAGAGGAAAATGGTATTATTTTCAAAACTTATCAAAAAGGATGGATGGTTTGTGGAAGTCATAATAAAGTGGGAATTTATTCTTCAAAACCCCTTAAGTTCATACATTCTTACCCATGTGGGATGATGAAATTTCAATCAACAAAGGATGATTTATTCTTTATTACTTTAATATGTGATTTGACTTAGATGACCATGATAATATTCATGAAACATAAATCATAAACTATAAAGTTACTCCAAACCTTCATAAGGGAAGTTGAGAAATAGATGGGTTTGTGTATTTCAAATTTCATTATATAAAATAGACAGGAGTAAAGAAGTAAATGTTTTTAGTCGTACCAAAATAATTATAATTAAACACAAGTATAGTTCTCTTAGAACTCTTAAAAAAATAGAGTATTGGAAATAAAAAACAAAAAAATTAGTTGATATGAGAAAAACCATGCTCACTGAATATAAACATTCAATATTCTTTTATAGAGAAGATTAAAGTATATTTGTATATGTTCAACATAGATTTTTTCTATAACTATAATAAAAATTTTATCCCTATGAGATTTGGTATAAGAATAAGCCTTATGGAAATAGTTTATGGTTTTTGGGAGTCATTTCTTAATGATGATTAAAAATATTGATTTGGGGAATTTTTATGAAAAGTCATAAGAAGGTGTTTTCATGGTAAATTCATCTAATAGAGTAATCTACATGCTATAGAATAAATAAATACATAAGTTAATTGATTCCTTTGATGTAAAAGTTATTGATAATAATTCCACCTTAACAAAAGTTGTTTAAGAAAATGTGGATGGGATAATAGATGATAGAATGATAACTTACAGAGAAGTCAATGAAAAAGAAGATGTTCATGAGATCAACCTTGTATAGGAAGATTCTAATTAGTCCAATTATGATGATAGTAAGACTGGAATAAAAACACTAGAATAATGTAATTTACAAAAACAAGTTAAACTAGATAATATGATTAGAAGTTTTGAAGCTCTACTTCAGACCAAATGAAAATCAAGGTTTAAAATTTAAATTATTCTTATATCACAGGTGGAACTAAAATACATTTTAGAATCAGTTGAGCATAAGGAGTTTATAAATAATATGAATGAATAGTTTGATCAAATTGTGAAAAATGATACCAGAGATCTTATTCCATGGATGGAAGGAATAAATGTTATAGAAACTAAATTGGTGATAAACAATAAACTCTATGAAAAGGGATAAATATCATGAAATAAATATTGATTATTTTCAAGTCTTAATCACATATAGAAGGTTTTTATTTTGAAGGAAAATTTTCTCTTATTTTAATACTTGAAACCAAAACAAAATTTAGCTATTACTACTTAATAAAATTCAAAATTCTATCATATGGGTGTTAATTCAACATTATTTAATGGATAAATCGAAGAATAATTTTATGTTGAGAAACATGATGGTTTAATACTTGATAGTTATGAAACCATGGTGTGAAAATTTAAAGAAATATTTGTATAGATCGAAGTAAAGAAGTCATTCTTCATATAAATTATTTTAATGTTTTTTAAAGAATTTGAACTTTTATAAAGGAAAAGTTGGTAGAATATTATATGTGAAATAGATAAGTATGGGTACCTTTGTTTTCATTGTCTACATAGATTTCATAATTTACATGATGGATGATCTGATTTTAAGATAGGAACATCTTTCTTGTGATCAGTCTAGAGTCAAATGGATGAGGGAGGGGGACCATAACACAACATATTTTCATGCTTATATCAAGGAAAATCAGAGGCTCCCTTAGCCTAACACTTGGTTGAAGGATGGTTCCTACTATGATGACCATAATGTGGTCAGTGTAATGGTAGATTCTTATTTCAAGGATCTTCTTGCTAATCCCAACGCTAATATGGAGGATGGTTATCCAAGGGGTCATGAAGAGTTTATGGGAATTATTTTTGATATGGTATCTCGATTTGATAATGAGCATATTGAAGCCTTACCACAAGAGGATGAAATATTAGGGGCTATGAGAAGCCTCAACCCGAAGAGTGCTCCTGGCCCAGATGAGTTCCCTATATCCTTTTACACAACCTCTTGGAGCATTGTTAAGGATGACATGGTGATGGATATTCAGGATTTCTTCCATGGAGGGTTCCTACCTCATGCTGCTAGTACTACCACCGTGGTTCTCATCCCAAAGATTAAAAATACCTCTTTTTTCAAAATTATCTACCTGTGATTATGTGAAACTTTTCATATAAGTTCCTTTCCTCAATCCTCAACAACATAATAAGTAATCATCCACTATATATCCCCAGAGCAACATGGTTTTGTCAAACAATTATCAGTACAAGGGGAAATAATTTTATGCCAAGAGGACACAGATGACCATAGTACTAAAGTTTTTGGTTCCAATATGGTGATCAAGATGGATATGGATAAGGAATATGATAGGCTGGAATGGTCCTTCATAATCAAAGTATTGATAGGTATGGGCCTTTCCTCTTGGACAATATACTTAATTTTCAATTTTTTTAGATCCTCGTGGCTGGTATTTTGTTTCATGGTAAGAAATTTTGGCTTCTTCAAAGTGGTTTGTGGGTTAAGTAAAGGGGATCCCTTATCTCCAAGCCTTTTTATTGTAGCCCAGGATGTTCTCAGCTGCCTGATTGACAAGGTAATCATGTAGGGATCCATCATGCCCAAACAATGTAAATCCATCCCCTGTAGTATCTCTCATATCATGTTCACTAATGATATGATAATTTTTATGAATTCTGGCTTGAGTTCTATATATGAGATCAATAAAATTCTTGATGATTACTTCTTATGGAATGGTCAGAAGATCAATAGGAGTAAGAGCCACTTCTATATCTCGAAGTGTTGCATGATCAGAAGGATTTAATCTCTTTCAAGTAGGCTAGATATGTATCACAACTTCTTTCCCATGGAGTATCTTGGTTCTCCTATCTCTCCTAGAAGGATTTGAATTCTGTATTTTGATAAGATTTTTGGGAAATTAATTACCTGTGTTCACAACTAGAATAACCAATTTTTATCTTTCGGAGGTAGAATCACCTTGGACAATTTTGTATTGTCTTCCATCCCGTTTCATTCCCTCTCAGCCACCAAAGTCTCAAAGGGGGGATCAACAAGCATGACTCTATTCTCTCCTCCTTCATGTGGGATACTCATGAGGAGGGAATGAGACATTGGGAATCATGGATAATAATTCAAAGACATGTTCAAGAGGTGGTATCAATGTGAATAGTATCTTAGGTACACTATAAGGAATACAGGCAAAGCTGGCGTGGGAGGTTATTGAGGCATGTACCTTGTGGGGCAGATTCATGGCCAATAAAATTAGCAGAGGTAGAGGTGGAGCTAACAGGAGTCGATATTCATTTCATTTTATGGTTTATTCCCATATCCAGTCCCTTCAACCCCACACTATATAGATAGTGGGGAATGGAGAACTTTCCTTTTGGCATCGAAACTGGGCTTGAGTTCCCCTAAAGTTTCCTAGATTCCTAGTCACCAACATCACCTTCAAGAATGATAGTAGGTTTCCATCTTTTATCAGTGTTGATATGGATAGGGACCAATGAATGGTCTTTGATGCTATTGAGCACATGGATGAATCATATATATTTGTTTTCACTAATTCATCCTCATGTTCTTTTTCATGCAAGGACTACCGGAGGGTGATTAGTACAACGACTCGACAGGGTACCTAGGACTCGAATTTATGGATCAAGGAAATCCCTGTTAAGCTTAATTTTCTAGTGTGGTGTATTGGGAATCACATTATTTCTACAGATGGGAATGTTAAGAAGACTGTTATTTTCCTGGTATCGAGATGTATGTGTTTTTGGGGTTATAAAGAGGATAGTTCGGAGCATCTAATTTTAAACAATGACTAAGGTCTTCATGTGTGGTGAACCTTTGGGGATTTCACGGGGATCTTTTTTCCAAATTTAAGGGACTCTTCTTTCTTGGACTGGTGGTTCCATGGGGCGGGAGATGCTATCCCGGAGAAGAAATATCAGGTCGTCATCCTGGAGCATAGATGTTAGTGTATCTAGTTGGAAAGGAACAATGCAAGGAATGTTGGAATTTAGTGCCCAATTCAGGAATTGGTGGCATAGACTATGTTCCTTTTGGTTGAGTTGGTCTGATCCTACAGAATTTTGTTTGAAGCTTCTTCTCTCATTCCCTTTCATGTGGGTGTTGCTGAAAAATATCTGAGGAATACTAGTAATTTGGTAATATGGTTCCCGCATCACCACAGCCTAAATATCAATATTGATGTATCCTACTACTTGAAGGACATGAAAGGTGGCGGTGTGGTTAGGGACTAAGGGGGAAGTGTTGTTCTAGCCTTTAATTCCCACTTTGTCATAGGGAATTGTATTATGGATGAGGCTCTGGAATTGGTGACTAGCCTTCAAATTTGTAGGCTTTGGAGTATCAGGCTAGTTTTGGTTGAGACTAACTCTATCATTATTCATGATTCCATGCATTGATGATTCAATACTCCTTGGTATATATCTTATATTATAAGATGGTGTAGATCTCTTATCAGTGACGGAACTAATATCCTTCACACTTGGAGGTAGGGGAATATGGTTGTGGATAATCTTGCCTATTTGGCCTCATAGGGTCTCAAGATCTTCCTCCCATCAGACATTCATTCACTCTCTAATGAAAGGGAAGAATATCATTAGAGGGGACGTCCTTGGGCTTCACAACTTCAAACTCCCATAGGCTACTGTCTTCTATCTTTTCTTTCATTCCAAATGTTTTGTTATCTATTTAATAATAAATAACAAAATGATGATGATGGAGGTACTTTGATATGTTAATTATCATAGAGTTAAATTTATTTCTGGGAAATAATTTTTAATAGGAATGATGTTACATATTCTTTTTATAAGAAAATCATTACAATTAATTATCAAATAAATTTGTACTAGAATAATTGAAGGAAGTTAGCACACCCATTACCGTTGGTTTGAAAATAAGCAATGATAAAATAAGACAAAGTGTGAATCAAAAATATTTTCAGAATTTAATCAAAATTTGGATTTATATTACAACATATATTCTATAAATTTTATATGTAGTAATTTTATGTGAAATATATCAGTGTGACTTAAGAAATCACACATGATGATAGAAAAAATAATACCTAGGTATATTAAAGTAACATCAACTTCTGACCCAATGTATAAAAGGAGTTATGATTTTAATATTCTTGGTTTTACTGATTTTGATTATCCTGGAGATTAAAATTATTGAAAATCAATATATGGAGGAAGTTTTTTTTAGAGAAATTTGTGTGAGATGGAATAGTGAAAAATGATGTTTCATGACATTAATTATAATGAATGTAGAATACATTTCCCCCACCCATGCAGGTACTCAAATGTTGTGGATGAAAGTTAATATAGAATATTTGTGGTAGAAAGTTAAAAGTACACTAAAAATTATTTATGATAATAAAAGTTTGATTGATTTATCTAAAAAATATGGTATAACACTCTAGATCCAATCATATTGATATTAAGTATCATTACATCAAGGATAATTCTTTTAATAGATATGTAAAGATGGAGTATATTTCAATAAAAGATAAAATTGTTGATGTATTCATTAAAGCTACACCACCTGAAAGATTTGACGAATGGAGGATGAAATTTTGTTTTCAACATCAAACCCTCACTTAAGTAAATTTTTGAGGTCACCCACTTTTTATTGGATTATGTTTTTAAAAGGGGATAATTAGTACACAACTTTATACTTTCATTATCTTTTGTGAATCTGAATCTGGTGTCTACATACAAAGAGGAAGTATATGATCTAGAATTTAATCCTCCATAATGTGAATTTAGGGAAATTTCATCAATATCATGAACAAAAACTTACTTATCACTGAGGGGATAAATTCTTTCAAAAACTTTTCATAATATGGTAGTGTGGTGTTGGGACACCACTTTATGATAATGGTTCTGGTTTGATGGAATTTTGATAATAACTAAAGTGAGAGTTATTGATATTGATTTTTGACAACAAATCAAAAGGGGGGATCAAAAAACCCATGTTTTAGAATTATTGAATTTATTTTATTTGTTGTCAATATTTAATTTGTGAATGTTTTTGAGTTTTAGGTATGGATGAAGTTATTAGTTCCATTTTTCTGAGTCCGGAGGATGCATTGAAGATTATCTGATCAAGTTACTAGAAGATATAATTACTTTAAAGTTTATATGCTCTAAATTTTTTTTGGGGGATTTTGTTAAAAATGAATCACCAACCTGAGTCATCAGTATAAGTCCAATATTAAAGATAGCCTTATCTAGGTTAACTATGGAGAAGTACTGGTTTATAAAGGAACTATTGTGAAGACATTTTATGTAGGTTAGTGCATATAGGATGCAGGTTCGGACCACTGTGAGGGTCGACATAAGCAAAATGATGGAGTCAGTGGCCCCAACATTTTTTATTTGGAGGCTATGAGGATTATAGTGTATGTTACTGTAGATAATATCCCATTTTAAAATATGATGTGGGTTTTCTTTCATTAGACACTATTAATACTTTTAATAATATATATACATGTGTGAGATTTATCTTCATTAGAAAATCATCTTTAACCACACACCTCATCTGAAAAAATACAATGCAACATCCATGAAATTTAATTTAGTAAAAATAATGGTATCATCTAAATAAATTTCTAGATCAGTTTAATAATAATGATAACCATAACATACAATGCATTCTCTAGAAGATAAATTCAGTTAATGTGGTGAAATTATGTTTAGTTCATTATAATACTAATCATAAGTATTATCATATGATTCATCCAAGCACTGAAGGAATGTGAAAAGAGGTAGAAAGTATCTACGAAGTGTTTGTAAAGTGAAAGCATTTAATGATGTAGCAATGAGAATGGGATTTGAGCTTTAGGTATGATACATTCTATGTTATATAATAAACATCCAAGTAAAATTGATGATTCAATAATTATTCTATAAATGAAAAAATATTACAATGCTAAGTATGATTCTAGATTTAAGTTTTCTAGAATATTTTTGAGTGGATGCAAAGAATATTTTCATGGATGCAAGTATGTATGTAGTGTTTACATGAGAAATAATTAATGCTTTTCTAAGTTTTCTATGTGAATAGTATACTAATGTTTCACCAAATAAAAGATTAAGTTTTATTATAGTGAAGGATAATATGATCTTCATGATTGGAAGTTACCCATATCTAAGTCCTCATGAATAGTGAACTCATTTTTTCAAAAGTTTTTGATGAGGTGATATCAGATGATGTATCTGATAAAAAGACATCCACCAGAAGGTTACCAAAAACTAATATGATATCATGTTGTATTATTCATTATCTTATTGGAGTATAATATTTATGTTTCATAAAATAATGAGATAAAATTTTATCATAAGTCATGAAGAAATGAATGAATCACACCGAAGTTTAGATTCTATATGTGTGATTGTGCTTGAAGTCTTGCAGAACCGCATATTTTTTTGAGAATTATGTGAAGTGAGTTATTGGTTAAGATAGACAGAAGATGAATCCAACTCTCTATGGAAGATGAATTTCACAAGTATTATAATATTATGCATGGGATCAAATAATCAAATGAAAATGTAAGATCAATATACTCATACTGCTAGAATCAGATGTTAGATTGTATAGTTTTTTTAAAGATTCAAAACTATATATTATTTGAGTGTTGTATGGTGGAAAAGTCAGGTGAACAGAAGTTAAAGAGGGTAGAAAAGTTGAGTCACACATTCATATTAAAAGTGGATACCCTAGACCCAACTTGTGTTGTACTTTTACTACCAATACATGTATGAATTTTGTTATATATACATGTGTTTATCATATCATAATAGTGTAGATAATTCTGCATGCACTTTTTTTATGGGAATTTTCTTAGATTACATTTTGTATCAAAGGATTATAATAGATCCCATGATATAATGAGATCCTCAAGATGCTATGATAGTAATATTAAATTAATGTCCTATGGTCTAGTTACATCATTATAAAAGGAAAAAGTTGATGTGTGACTATCAGGTGTTGGGGCTTATAAGAATTGATACTTCTTCTCATGAAGTTCGTACTTGATGATATATAGTAGTTGAGGTCATGTAGACTGACCCACAAAATAGGAACACCACAGGTTTCAGTTGTTATTGGTCATTATTATCTATGTACATGTGTAATATTCTCTAGACTTGAGATCATTATTAATTCATGTCATTTAATTGCATACTTTGATACAAGGAAAAAACCATGGAAATGAAGTCCTGGTGAGGTAGTTTGTATTGGGTACATCATTGGTGACATGACACTTATTGAATGATCAGGATAGGACTTGTTAATTCCAATTTGAGGAAGATATATCTTAGGACTAGTTTATTATGAAGGTAGCACCTTCATTAAATCCATGGTTATGGTTGATGAAGGTAAGACCATCTGGAAAAATCAACAAATAAAATAAAGTAAGATAATGGATGATGACACTAGTGTGCATTGTACTTTATTGAGATATCAATGACAAGGAGATTATATTACACAGACTATGTTTGTAAGAAGGTAGTCATTTATTTTACTTTTCCATATCTCTATAGTGTCCTTAATGGGTTGTTAAACCCCACTCTTAGCTGATGAATGTTATTTACTTCTATTGAGATAAGTTCCTAGAGGGTCACACATAATAGCTCTTTAAGAATCTTCCTTATTCTAAAGAATAGGAATATAGAACTTAGTGGGACCCACCATGGGGTCTGGATATTATCCATGTTCTATGGATCACCAAGTAATAAATAAATTATTTAATTATTCAAGTTTGGAATAATTCATTGAATTTATTTATACCATGTATTTACAAGTGATTAAGTAAATACAAGGGTAAAATATTATTTGAACGGACTTAAATATCTTGTGTATGTTTAATATTATCAAGTGATGTGAGTTGAGTTAAATAATCAAGTTTAACATGAAATATATATTTAATATATATATATTGTAGTTAGTGATCAATTTATAAATATTTTTTATGGAATGATTTAATTTTTAAGAAATAAATATTTATAATACTTATATTATGAATATTTATTACATGGGGAAAGGAACTCATACAAAGTATTTTAGATATTCACTATATAAGTTGAGAGAGGCTCTCCTCCTTGAGACTATTCATTCATTGGAATTGAGAGCCTCTCACTCCACTTGAATCCTAGAGAGAGACTCTCTCAAGGATGCATGATCTTCAAGTTCTTCCTTCTCAGATCGAAGATGCTTGCTTGTAGTGATCTTCATTGTGTCGAAGTGGTCATCAGTTTATCGTGATAGCACTCGGATTCCGACGAATGATACACGAGAAAATTCAAGAAGCATGTGTGGATGATCAATAGTTCCTCGGCATAGTATTTTTCAAGCAACAGTCACCCATATCTTACGACAGGCTTGCACATGTTAGATCTAAATGAGGTACATGTTCGGTTTTTTTACTCCATTTAAATCACACATAGTCCTCGGAACATACCCGGATAAGATCACTGGAGTATTCAATGTTACATCACTCTGGTGACACAGAAAAATTTAATTCCCCAGCCCATCGGCTTCCATTATGCATCCCAGCACATAACAGTGGTATCAGAGCAAGCGTGTTGTTTTTTAGAGTCATTGAAAAATTAAATTGCATTAAATTTAAGTACGGAGTATTATAACAGTTACAATGGATCTAACCATGTGTAAATCCATTTTAGAATATCCAATAAATGACCATTTGAAATTTTTTAATTGATCAATGTGTTGAACAGATTTCTGATTTCAGATTATTATTTTTATTTTGGAAAAACATAGTTTTAATTTTTTTTTGTGTTCTTCAATTTACCGGACTCCGGCCATTTTTTGGCCGGACTTTGGTAACCGAAAATTATTCCTGTGAGGGTGAATTATTATGAGTTAAATAAAATCTAGTAAAATATAATATTATTTATTTTTCTTAAATTGAATAAAATTGAAGTTATCTTTTTGTAAAAGTTTTTCTATAAAATTTTAAATTATTTTTAAATTAAAAATTCTATTAGACTTTGTGGAAAGGGTGGTGCATGGAATCAAACAAAAAAAGGAAAAAATTAAAAGGTAGGGTGGGTCAACCTTAACCCCATGGGACATCTTCCATGAGACCCACAACCTCCATTTTCTCCCATATCCCATGCAAGATGAACCAGCTCAGAAAAGCACCACACCTCCTCTCCTAGGCGTGTAGTGCTCCCTCCCTCTGATCATGTTAGAGTCGCGCATTGACGCCCCGCTGCCACCCAGATCTTGTCCCACCATGCCTTCCTAGAGCACACTGTCGCCTTCGTTCGGATCTCAACCGCACTAACCAGAGGGTTCACCACCGCTTTGTCTGGAGCTACACATCGCCACTGAAATCCGGTCTCACCACGCCATCCCAGGCCCGCCCTGCCACCCCAGTTCCTCGGACCATGTCGTCTCATGCTCATCGGCGCCCTTAACCCAAGGTACTGCCTCCTCTCTTGGAGCTCACTGCCAGAGACGTGGGATGCCGCCACCTCTTCCCGATTGGTTGTGCCTCACTGGATTCACACCACACGATGTCTGTCGCGGTCACGCCGTAGTCATGCCACGGTCACGCCTCGGTCACACCGCGGTCGCGCCGCGATCGCGCCACAGTCCTGTTGTATTCACTCTATGGTATCACCGCAGTCACGCTACGGTCACGCTGCAGTCACGCCCCGGTCACGCCACGGTCTCGCCGCGGTCACACAACAGATCATCCCAGCTTCGGTGAAACACCTCGTTGTAGTCCATAGTCTAGCCAAACTCTTTCTCGGCCTGAGGTGAACCTTTAAATTCATTTAGTTAATTTAATTTAGTTTTAAAATTAAATTAATTAAATTAATTTTGGGGTTTAAGATTATATAGAATCTGAAACCTTAATTTAATTAGGATTAAATTAAATTAATGGTTTAATTTAATTTTTGGAATTAAAAATAAAATTAAACAATTGGAACTGATAAATAAATTAATTTATTTAATTTAATTTAATTTAATTTATTAGAACACCCTTGTACTATTTAAATTTAATGCAGAATAATTTTAATTGCACTTTATTTATACCGACTGGTCTTGAGATAGTGACCAATCCATGCATGTATGGTTTTATTTATTTAATTATTTATTCAATACATGTGATGATTGTAATAATTAATTGGGTAATTGACAGTATGTGAATCATCGTTTAATTAAAATATCATAATGGTTTGTGTTTCCAATGAACATATTGTATTTTTTACCCCTAGACCCCCTCACCTATATGTGAGTATATTTGTTAAAAGTCGATTACATTCCAAGACATGGACCCTACCAAGTTGATGTGGTAATCTAGACAGGAGTTGAGCACATTGTATTGGAGCTATTTGCGATATGAGTCATGTGTCGACATACGTATGGAAGCCCCTAGGTCATGATTGACCCTTTACGGATTGATCATAATTAAATACTCAAGACTGGTTATATTGCATGATTTACATTTATGAATTGTTTATTTTTTTATGCAAGTTCATGATTATTTCTTGTTCACATAGAATTGTAAACAAGATAAAAATGCATAAAGATGTGATGAATATATTTATATTGCATGTTCAGTTGTGATCACAACTATCTAGTTTGAACATATAAACAAAAATTTATTATATTATTCAACAAATATCAAAATCCCTAAAAGATATATTAAGTCTTAATGCCTTCCATTACTCACATTTGAATAAAACCGAATGTTTGGGGTGCTTGTTATCCATATTTGAGAGTTCCTCCTTCTACTGGGGTATTTTCATGAGAGAACTGGGTTGACTTAACTAAACTGAGTAGTCAATTATTAGCTATAACTACCTTTATATCACTTTAGAGGCGATATGTTGATGGAATCATGTCTAGATTCCAAACGATGGGACTTTACTCAACAGTATAAGGAACCACGAGTTGAGCGGTTTTCCAGCCTAGTTCCTACTTGAAACCCTTAGAGTAGTGGCATGGAAATAGATTGTAGACTATGAGGGAGGTTTTGAGGATCCTTTACACTAGAGTACTCAAGCGATAAAGTATTCTGAATCTAATAGTGAGTGCTATTGAGGTTCAATAAAATAGTGCGAGACATTTAAATGATATAATGATAATTAATCAAATGTCTAAATGGCAATCTATGTAAAGTACTGACTTCTAATGTTTATATGATGTAGATTTAAAATGGAAATCACCAACACCACCAGTACTTTATCACTACAATCAATTTAGGATAAAGAAAATATCCTAACCAAAAATAACTTTCAGGAGTTGTGCATGCACTTGCATATAGTATTGCTCCAATAAAAGAAGTTATATGTTCTGAAATCCTTAGTTCCTGCAGGGCCTCCTCATAGATAAAGAAAGGTAGAAAATATATAAATGTAGAAAGCATATAGAGGATGCACATGCTATTCATTGCATCATGTTGTCATCCATGTCCATCTAATTGTAGAAAATTCATGAGGAAGAGGATGCCTGCTAGATGATTTCACATCTCCAATAATTATATCGGGATAAGGCCAGATAGTAAAGGTATGAGATCTCAAGTTAACTTTATAGGTTTCGGCTAGTATAAGAGAACCAATCTAGTCCTTGTGTTTTAGCTCCACTAGGTCAAATACCCTGAGAGGGGGGGTGAATTAGGGTATGATAGATTGAATCTTTCTCCCTTTTGGATCTTTTTTCATTGTTAGAAAAAACTCAATTATATATTCCTCTCGTGGAAATATACAAACTGATATGAAATAATTCACAGGACACAACGATTTTTACTTAGTTCACCCTCACTGGGCTATGTCCAAGGATCATACAACAACAATGTGCCGATGTACCAAATTCACTAAGGCTCACGAAAAATAATGAGTACAATGGTTGGGATAGATCTTCTATGACCAGGATCACTACCTTTACAAGGTTTAGGGTCTGCTCACTACATTCCCAAGGGTCACTCCCCATGCCTCTTTCTTTGGCTCACTACCAGTGTAAAGGGTCACCGTCTTCCTCTTCCTTCGCTAACTGCTCTTGGAATGGAATACACTCATAGTTTATGGACTTGTAGGTCAAAAACATTTTATAGACATGTAGGTCCCTTCATTTTCATGAATTCATGCATCCTCAACTGTTGGTAGATGCTCTGTTGATGTTCCTTTTTCACCAGCAGATGAATTCCACCTTCCCAAGTACTGCTAAGTACCGGAAATTCCCTTTTCAAATTGACTCGAAGCTTTCACAAGATTCCTTGTGCAAATAGAGAACCACCTACTCCTCCCACGTACAATGTACCTGGTTTGGTATGTGGGACACCTTAGTGTACCACCGATACTGCCACAAACCTCCCTTAGTTCGTGGATTGCCTCCACCTTCGCAATCGTGTACCACTACTGCGTTCTGATTCTGTGAACCTTCTCTACGAAACCCTTCATGTCTATGAATTTTTCTCTATTCACAGATTATCTTTGTTTTCATGTACCAGATCTCTCCCTCCAGGTACCTCTTATGGAATTTTCCCTCTCACATACCATAGATTCCTCCTCCACGTACCGAGTCAATTCCTCTCGTGTACCGGGCATCCTCTTCCATGTACCGGACTTCCTTTGCGGGTTAATAATCACCGAAAAAACCTTCCGCGCGAACCAATTTTGGAAATTTCCAAATTCCTTGAGTAGAATATGTTCTCTAATGATGTTAAATATCTATAGTAACAGTGGGGTTAGTGATTCTTATATAGGAAAAGATACCCACTTAATCCGCTAAACCGAGATTCACCAAATCTTCAATTAATCCTCCACCTCCTATAGACCTTTCTTCCACCGCGAACCGCGAGCCATCCACGAACCGTTTTCCTACACACTCAGCATACCACCTTTGCTCCTACATGGTCAATCTCTACCACTGACTTAAACCCATCTGCATATTGCACCACTACTCAGCCGTGAACTGTTTTTGGTTTCTTGAACCATATTCGCTGCTCCGCGTACAATTCCCAGAACATGGTACATGGACCTTGTATTATGGTACGTGATTCTCACCCCTTTGTTGATTTTCTTCAATATTCTTCATACAATTCACTCCTATAAGTAAATCCGTGTTTTCCCAACATCAAACTCCTAATTTTGAGGCCCTAATCTTTGGAAAACATTGGGAAACCGCACCACCTTAAAACCCTATCTTCAGCAAACACCAACCATTCTCATTTGAGATTATCTGGATTTTTCAACAAACACAATCACACTCAAAACATTGTGAGGAAAAACCTGGAGGGATTTTTTCCCATCATTATGTATTCAAGATTATTGGGTACATTGAGAGGTTTGAATCACATGGGTTCAAATTTAACAAAGAACTAGAAGTGAATCTCATTCTAGCCTCTTACCACCAAGATTTTTAACTTTCATTTTCAATTATAACATGAATTATATGAAAATATTTCTCCTAGGCCTTTTGGAATTATTTTTTCATGCTAAAAAAGATATGAAAAATACCAATTTATTTGTCCTTATGGTGAAAGAAAGAAAGAAAGGCAAGGAAAATGGGTACAAGTCCAAGTCAAGGCCAAAGACTCCAATGCACTGCCCTTCAAAGAATCTAATGATTCAAGGGTATAGTAATGAGTGGGAGCTTGTATACTTTGGATGTGGAATGAAAGTACACTGGAAGAATAATTGTAGATCTTGGAAGAAGAAACAAACCAATTCTTCTACTTTAGGTATTTTTATCATTGAATGAAATCTTCCCTTATCTACAAGTTAGGTATTGGATATGACATGTGTCTCACACATTTGTATTCATATATAAGATCCAAGTAGGTTCAAGAAGATTTCAAAATGTGAAGTGGGTATCCGAGTTGCAAATGGTGTAAGTCTCACAGCCTTCACTGTAGGAGACAATCACTTAACCTTGCCAAGTGGTTCAGCTCTACATTTAAATAATTTTTGTTATGTACCTTTTGTAACCATGAACATAATAATTGTGTCGAGTTTAGACACTATGGGATTTTATTTCATGTTTGGAAATAACTATTATATATTTTATATGAATAACATCTATTATGGTATGGAACATCTTAAAAATAGTTTATATATGACTGAACTCAAGAATCCTGTATTGGAAATTGGTGAAAAAACTAGCCAACATGACTCATATATCACCTACCTATGGCACTTCCGGATAGGTCATGTAAACAAGAAGTGATTGCAAAGATTACATAAAGAAGGGTATTTAGAATTGGTACAGTTAGAACCCTTGGATGTATATCAAGCTTGTTTATAAGGAAATATGACCAAAGCACATTTCTTTGGAAGGGAGAAAGAGCCAAGATAGTACTGGAATTAATTCATACGGATGCATGTGGTCCATTTCTAGTATAGGCAAGGGAATTGTTTTTATACTTCATTACTTTTATTTTTGACTATATTATCGATGTCTATATCTACTTAATGTGGTATAAGTTTGATTTCTTTAATATATTTAAGGAATACTAACATGAAGTAGAAAACCAACTTGGAAAGATGATAAAAGCGCTCTTCTTAGACTGAGGAAGAGAATATCTTAACCAGGATTTCATTGATCGCTTGAAGGAGTGTGGGATATCACTCCTCTTTATACACCACAATGGAATGGTGTTAGTGAAAGGAGGAATATGACCTTTTTTTACATTTTCATATCAGTAATGATTCATGAAACTCTTACATTATCCTTTTGGGGATACGCTTTATAGAGAAAATCATGTTCCCTTAACTGAGTACCAACTAAAGTTATAGATGTGATCCATATGAGTTATGGTATGGAAATAAATCTTGTATGACACACATACATGTATAGGGATGTGAGGCATTTTTCAAGACTATACCCAGTGGAAAATTGGCATCCCAAAGTACAGAGTGCATCATTATAGGTTATTCTCAAGAAACCAAAGGATATTACCTATATAACCCTTCAGATAGAAAAGTTATTGTGAAAAAACAAGCCACATTTATAGAAAATGAACACATTTCCAATGGAAATAGTGGGATCAAGATTGACTTAGATGAAGTTAATTCTCTAGATGCATAAGATTTGGTACGGAAACAATCTCCATAAGATCAAGTGAAAGAATAAGTTGTTCTTGATAAACAAATACTTCATAGGTCTACGTGAGAGGTTAGAGAACTAGAGTATTCTGGTTTTCTTGTCACTGAGTTAGGTGACACATTACTCTATGACTTTGATGAACCTATAACCAAATAGGAAGAAGTAGAAGGATAACAAGCTGCTAAATGGAAAGATATAGTGCATTCTAAGGTGGATTCCATGTACCAAAATCAAGTTTGGATTTTGGTAGACCCTCCAGCTGTTGTAAATATTATTGGGTACAAATGGATATTCAAGAAAAAGTTATACATGGATGGTAAGTTCAATACCTATAAATAAAGAATGGTTGAAAAGGGTTTTAAGAAATTTCAAGGCATTAACTATGATGATACCTTCTCACCAGTAGCAATGCTAAAATCCATCAGAATATTGCTTGCAATAACATCCTTTCATGATTATGAGATTTGGAAAATGGATGTAAAAACTACTTTTCTAAATGGGAAGTTGGTTGAAAACGTCTATATGACTCAACTCAAAGGGTTAGTTGGGTCAAATAAATCCAATAAGGTGTGAAAGCTATAGAGATCCATTTATGTATTGAAGTAGGCATCACGATCATGGAATGTTTATTTTGATGAATCCATAAGAGAATTTGGTTTTTTCAAAAATGAAAGCAATTATTGCGTCTATAAAATGATTTATGGGAATTCCATTGTTTTCCTAGTGTTATATGTTTATGACATATAAATTATCGAAAAAAATGTAAAAGTCTTACAGTCAGTTAAGACTTGGTTAAATGAATGCTTCTCCATGAAATAATTTGGTGAAGTAGCCTTCATTATAGGGATCAAGATCTATCGGGATAGATGATGAAGCTCACATTTTCATATATTTTATACTGTAAATCATTGTTTATAATCCCACCATAGTGTTATTGGATGTTTAATTGTCATGTTTTTATGTTTTAGGGTTATTTTGAGCCTAAATGTGAAAACGCCTAATTCTGTATTTTATACAGATTTTTACATCAAGGGTATTTTAGTCATTTCATGGAAAGTATTTGTCCAAATTTTGTGATTAAATTTTTTAAGAATCCTGATTTTTTTATATTCAACTTTTTCTTCTGGACCAGTAGATGATTCGGCCATCTAAAGGGCCTAAAAATTAATTGAAGTTAGACATTTTTTCGGGCGGACAACATGGACCCCACCACCGTAATAGAACCCAAACTCGGCCTACACACCTCCAAATGAGTTGTTTCAACATCGGATATCATGAGGATAGATAGTAACGGCTCTAAAACAAATTTGGGGAAGTTTAGAAGTCATAAAGGTGGGTATCAAACGACATACTTTTGGAGGAACCTTCTTGGAAGCTTCATCCAGAAACAGAAACCGAGAATGAAAAATTCACAACTCCTTCCTCTAGTTTGCAAAGGAGATGAAATTTGGAGGGTGAACGACCAACATCTTTATGATCATCTTTTAAGAAGGGGTGCATGCATGAAACAGACACTTAATGGGTCAGGAATGTGCAAGCATTTGTAGTACAGATTTATGCCTATAAAAGGAGGCCCTCACCTCCTTCCTAAATCATCCTATTCTCCATCCATTCCTTCAAGGCACCAAGGAGGAGATCTCCACCAAGGGAGGCCGGACAAAAATATTCCCCATTTTATTTTTTTTATTTACTTATTTTATTTATTTTTGTTTTATTTTTTAATTGTAATTCAGATTTTAAATAAATTCATGCATTGTTTTTATTATTGTTTCCACCCATCCACCCTCTTTTATTCCTCTCATCTTACCATCGTGAACTATAATACTCAAGATTATGAGTAACTAATCTGAGGAATATCCCAAGGGAGTAATCAGGTTCTTGAACCCGAGACCATGTTTTTAATATTCTTTGAGTTAATTATAAGGATAATTTATAGTGGGTGTAATCCTCACTATGGTTTTCAAAAGATTAACTTCTTAATCTACAACCATTTTCCCTCGATTGAGGAGGTGTATGGAGGGTGTGCTTGGTGATCGCTAAGTATAAATTTCATTCATAACTGGGGTAGAATAAGGTGTGCACACATACGATGGAGTGTGTTTACTAAGAATATTTGAAGCTAGCCAATGAAGGTTCTCCCTGAATGTTCTCTCGGGAGAACTTTCTTTCTTCTCTAATTCCATTCTGTTTAGCATTTCATGGTAATTTAGAATTTAATTTTAGTTTCTTATTATTTTTGAATTTCATTTATTTTATTAAATTCCATTTATTTCATAAAATATAAAACAACAAAAATAAGTAATTTAGGTGAATTAGATTAAGTAGGTGAACGAATTGACAAAGCTCTTCAAGTGAGACAACCCTTGTCAGCCTCTATGTTGCACTAGGAAAATATAAAAATAAGCTCTTGCCACGCCCTACGACAGGCATTTGTCAAAACTGGCATCGTTTCAAGGGAGATAATTGTTTGTTTACTTTAATTTTTCTATTTTCAAATTTTAGATAGTTTTCATTATTTTTTTAAAAAAATAAAAAAAAACTATTTTTCCATGAAGAATTCAAATTACAATTACTATGCATTGAATGACTACTCACAGGTGCAACAACAACAAGACGAAGCTACTTTAGAGTACAACAGAGCTCAAGTGAATGAACTTAAATAGTCCATATAAGGACTAAATATTCCAATAGAAAGGCTAATAGAATATGTACATACTTCCCAAGAGCAATCCAAACCTCATCCAGAACCTGAACATGAACGAGTTGTGGAAGGGATTTAACCAATCATTGTTTTTGCTAAAGAACCTAAGGTGGGTGAGAAATAACTTCTAATGTAATTAATCACATCATCCCATACTCAACCATTGCTCGAGGAGGTCCTAGAAGTACACATTCCAGCTGATGTACTCATGGGAGATCAACATTTTTTGGAAGAATCCTAGAATAACATCGTCGAAGATAACTTGAAACATGATCTTCCCATCCTTGATAATGAAAAATCAGAAACATTCTACCGCTCTCTTACTTTCGAAGATAATAAAGAATATGCACCTGTTGAGATTGATTTTCCAGTGTTCATTCCTAAAGAGATAAATTACCAATATAACTTACTTGAAAGGGAATATTTCTTTATTAATTACTCATGTTTTAATCTTATTCAAGCTGAATTGTTTTCTAAATTCTCTTTCTATGAAATTTTTTATACAGAACCATTGGAGTAGACCATGGATGTTAAAGAAGAAACCACTCAAGTAGTGGTGACTGAAGAAGAAGATTTGGAGAAGATGGTGGTGCGACTACCTCCTCAACAAAAAATCTCATACCATATTGAAGAGGACACCACAAAAAATAACAGGGATCACCCCTAAATTCCACTCCCTCCCACTTTGGACCTTAATTTCTTTCTTTATTATTTCTGTGGGTTTGGGATCTATCTTATATTCTTTGGAGTTCTCTAATTTAAGTGTTTACTCATGTACATTGGGAAATCTCACATGTTGTGGTTCATCTCAAAGAAACCAAACCCACCTTCTGATTGGGGATAATCCACTTAAATTTCCTAACTAGGGGTAGTAAAAACCTAGCACCCACTTGGGTGACTAAACCAAGCATTATCTCTTTTATTTTCCCTTTCTCATTATTTTTATTTCTTTTTCTTATGTATTTTCATTACTTTCTTGTAGTCTTAAAGTGGTAGCTTCTAGAATCTTAACTCAAGGAATCTACTTAAAAAAAATGTCAGGTTGCATTTTTCTTTCTCTTGGATTTTCTACCTTAATATTTATATTTTGTTGAGTTGAAAATAGGGGTAGTAAAATTTAAGTGTGGGGGAGTGTCAACCTGCTTAGTTCTTCTTATGTGATTTTCATTTTTTTGTCATATTTTTTGGATTTTTTATCTTTAATGAACATTGTTATCAATTTTTACACATCAATTAATTTTGAAAGAGTTGAAATGATTTTATAAATAATGGATTTTAAATTATTGTTGATATGAATTATTTTTCATTAAAATGGATTTTCAATAATTTTAATGAGTTTAAAAGATTTTTTATATCCATTCCCATGAGACTCTGACTCAAAAATATATTTGTGTCAATTCCATGAGGTATTCAAAGCCACTTTTACATATTTTTCCTAATACCCACACATTCTTGAGGGAAACTTGAATTTTGTGTGAGAACCGGAATTTTTGAATATTCTCTTTCAAAGCCTTTGATTTCATGTAATGTATTTGAAATGATTGAGGCATATCTTTAGTGAGACACATTTTATCTTGATACTAACCTTTAAATTTATCCTTCATAAGCCCTTAGATTCCATGAATTACCTTATAGGTTTAAGACACATTACAAGCCAATTTTTCCTTACCTACCCACACTTTTAGTATTTTTTCATGAATATTTCAAGTTTGAGTGTGTGGGAAGGGCCATTCATGTGCATTCATTAGTATTTGTATCATTTATGGATGGTGAAATTTGTGTGTCAATACTTTGGGTAGTGGATAATAAGAGAATTGGGAACGTGTCTTCATTTCATTGTGCTTTATTTATTTCATCCATTTCTCCTTCAAAAAAATTAAAAAAATGGAGATGAGCTTGAATTACTCCTTGTACATTTTTTTATTACTCATTTACCTCTAAAAAATCAAGGGCATGAATTTTCATTCATTCACTGTATTCAATTTTCATCTCATCCTCCATGAAAAAGAAAATGAAAATAAAGAAAATAAAGTTGTGCCTTTCTGGAGCTTTGAAAAAAGGGGAGAACTTAGATGATATAATTCATTATAATCACTTCTTGGCTCATGTACCATGTCATAAAATGGTGTGGTTTTTTTTCACATTTACAAGTGGGATTGAGAGAGGAATTTCTTATTTTTTCACTTGAATTAATCATGCATTGTATGTAAGAGTCTAACCTCCTCTTTCTAGCCTGAATCTTTTTCAATCATTTTCCCACCAACATTAAGCCATAGAATCATTTGAACATTTAATTTAAGACCTTGTGATTGAATTAATTTTCATTTTTCATGCTTTGGAGAAATGATAATTTTCACAAACCTACGGTGATACATTCAATTTCCAAGTACGAGCATAACTCCAGATTTAATTTCTCTTAAGTGAAGAGTGACATAAAATTCAATGTGAGGTAGGTTGTGATTGGGCCATGGATTGATTTATGAGGTTTCACAAATTTTAATGACTGAAATTAAAATTAAAGAGGCTTGTTTTTCATATATGATACATTACAGACTTCTATTTTGGATAAGATCATTTATATTTTCTCATTTTTAATTGTTGTGTGGAAATGTATTTGGATGTAAGATGATTGCCTAGGAGTGAAATGTTTAAGTGTGGGAGAGTAATGAATCTCACATTTTCATATATTTTATACTGTAAATAATTGTTTATAATCCCACCATAGTGTTATTGGATGGTTAATTGTCACGTTTTTAGGTTTTAGTGTTATTTTGAGCCTAAATGTGAAAAACGCCTAATTATGGATTTTAGACAGATTTTTACATCAAGGGTATTTTAGTCCTTTAATGGAAATTATCTGTCCAAATTTTTGGATTAAATTTTTATAGAATCCTGATTTTATTTCCTTCAACTTTTTCTTCGGGACCAGGAGATGATTCGACCATCTAGAGGGCCTAAAAATTCATTGAAGTTGGACATTTTTTCGAGCAGACAACATGGACTCCACCATCGTAACGGAACCCAAACACGGCCTAAACACCTCCACATGAGGTGTTTCCACCTGGGATATCACTTTGATAGATAGTAAAGGATCTAAAACAAATTTGGAGAAGTTTGGAAGTCATTAATTCAGCCATTAAATGACATAATTTTGGAAGAACCTTCTAGGAAGCTTTATCCATAAATAGAAACCAAGAATGAAAAATTAATAACTCCTTCCTCCGGTTTCCAAAGGATCTGCAATTTGGAGGGTGAATAGAAAACATATTTATGATAATATTTGAAGAAGGGGTCCATGTGTGAAACGGACATTTAATGTGTCTATAACGTGCAATAATTCAGCGTACAGATTTCAGTCTATAAAAGGAGGCACTCACCTCCTTCCTAAATCATCTCATTCTCCATCTATTCATTCAAGGAACCAAGGAGGAGATCTCCACCGAGGGAGACTGGCCACAAATCTTCACTATTTCATTTTTTATTTATTTATTTTCTTTATTTTTGTTTTAGTTTTCAATTGTAATTTAGATTTGAAATAAATTCATGCATTGTTTTTATTATTGTTTCCACCCATCCATCCTCTTTTCTTCCTCTCATATTACCATCATGAACTATAATACTCATGATCATGAGTAACTAATCATTGGAATATCCTGAGGGATTAATCAGGTTCTTTAACCCAAGACCATGTTTTTAAAATTATTTGAGTTAATTCTAAGGATAATTTATAGTGGGTGCAATCCTCACTATGGATGTCTAAATATTAACTTCATAATCTACAACCATTTTCCCTCGATTGAGGAGGTGTATGGAGGGTGTGCTTGGAGATATCTATGAAGATGTTTCATTCATAACCGGGGTAGACTAAGTTGTGCACACATATGATGGAATGTGTTCACTAAGAATATTTAAAGCTATCCAATGAAGGTTCTCCCTGAAAGTTCTCTCAGGAGAACTTCCTTTCTTCTCTAATTACATTCTGTTTAGCATTGCATGGTAATTTAGAATTTAATTTTAGTTTATTCTGATTTATGAATCTCATTTATTTTATTAAATTCCATTTATTTAATAAAATATAAAACAACAAAAATAAGTAATTTAGGTGAATTAGATTAAGTAGGTGAACGAATTGATAAATCTCATCAAGTGAGACGACCCTGGTCAGACTCTATGCTACACTAGGAAAACAAAAAAAATATGCTTTTTCTATGCCCTACGTTAGTTGTGCATCAATAGATCTCAAAGTCTACTTGGGATAATTTAAAGTATATATATTGACAAGGTACTCAAAAGGTACAATATAGAACAATCCAAGTGAGGGTTGTTGCATATGTCACATGGTATTAATCTCTCTAAGAAAATATATCCAAAAACACGGGAGGATATTGACAGAATGAGTAGAATATATTATACCTTAGTAGTGGGTTCTATCATTCATTCGATGATATGTACTAGGTTTGATGTCGTCTTTAATTTGAGCATGGTGGGTAGATATCAATACAATCTAGGAGAGCTGCACTAGGCCACTGTTAAAACTATCCTAAATTACTTGAGGCATAAAAAGGATATGTTCCTAGTGTATGGAAGACATAAGGAACTAGTAGTGAGAGGATACACTGATTCTAGTTTCTAGACAAATCATGATGATCTAAAATTTCAGTCAGGATACATCTTTTACCTAAATGGTGCTGCGGTGAGCTGGAGAAGCTCTATGTAAGTTGTGGTTGCCGATTCTATAGTTGAATCTGAATATATTGCAGCTTCTGATGCATAAAGGGAAGCATTATGGATATGTAGCTTCATCTGAGACATTGGTGTTGTGGCTAGTAGTTCAGACCCTATTACAGTTTATTGCGATAATACTACTATAGTGGTGCTTTCTAAGGATCCCAGGTCTCACCAGAGGACAAATCATATTCTAAAGAAGTTTCATATCTTGAGGTATTTTACTCAAATAGGTGAAGTCATAGTTAGCAGAGTAGCCATAGAGGACAGCATGGAAGACCCCCTACCTAAATCCATTTCTCAGCAGAATCATGATTCTCATGTGAGAGCTAGCATATTGAGACTTGTTAGAAGATGGATCTAGTGCAAGTAGGAGTGTTGAAAGTGGATTCCCGAGAATCAACTTGTGGTGTACATTGGTTACCACTACATATATGCATTTTTTTTATATATACATGTGTTTATCATTTTATAATAGTGTAGATACTTATGAATCCACTTTGTTTATGGAAATTTCCTTATATTACATGTCATATAAAAGTGCTATAGATGATCCCATGCTATAATGACAAACTCAAGATGCTATGAAATTAATCTTAAAGTAATTTCTTATAGTCTGGTTACATCATTATTAAAGGACACAAATGATGTAAAACTGTCAGGTGTTGGGGGATCATAATCATTGAGATTTCTTCTCATGAAGTTCACACTTTATGATCTCTAGTAGTTGAGGTCATGAGGAATGACCCACAAAATAGGAACACCACGTGTTTCAGGTTTCATTGGTTGTTCCTATCTACGTACATGTGTAATTGTCTCCAGACATGAGATCTTTATCAATGTATGTCATTTAATTTTATACTTTGATGCAAGGATAAAACCATGGAAATTAATTCATGGTGAGGTATTTTGTGTTGGGTATGTCATTTGTGACATGACATTGATTGAATGATCAAGAGAGGATTTTTCACTTCCGATTTGAGGAAGAGATATCTCAGTCCTGTTTGATTAGGATGGTAGCACCTTCATTAAATCCATGGTCATGGTAGTCGAAGGTAAGGTCGTCTAGATGGATCAACAAATAATATAAAGCAAGATAAAGGATGATGATAATAGTATACATTCTACTTTATTGAGATAGCAATGATAAAGAGATTATATTACACAAACTATGTTCGTTGGAAGGTAGTCATTTCATTGAATTTTTCATATCTCTATAGGGGCCTCGATGGGTTTCTAAACCCCACTCTTGGTTGGTGAATATTATTCACTGTTATTTATATATGGTTCTCGAGGGTCACACACAATAGTGCTATGAGAATTTTCCCTATTTTGAAGAATAAGAATATTGAACTTAGTGGGCCCCACCACGAGGTCTGGGTATTATCCAAGTTCTATGGATCACCAAGTAATAAATAAATTCTTTAATTATTCAAGTTTGTAATACCTCATTGAATTTATTTATAACATGTATTTATAAGTTATTAAGTAAATACAGGTATAAAATATTATTCGAATAGATTTAAATATCCCGGGTACGTTAAATATTATCAGGAGACGTGATTCGATTTAAAGACATAAGTTTATCATGAAATATATATTTAATAAATATATTGCAGTTACTGATAAAATTATAAATATTATATATGGCATGATTTAATTTTTCAGAAATATATATTTTTAATACTTACACTGTGAACATTTATTACACAGGGGTCGGGAACTCGTACATAGTATTTTAGATATTCACTATATAAGCTGAAAGAGGCTCTTCTCCATGTGACTATTCATTCTTTTGAATTGGGATCCTCTCTCTCATATTGAATCCTAGAGAGAGACTCTCTCAATCAATAAAAATCTTCATGTTCTGCCTTCTCGGATCGAAGACGCTTGCCTGTGGTGATCATCCATGCGTCGAAGTGGTCGTCGATGTACGGTACTAGCATCTATATTCTGGTGAACAACATGTGAGCAGATTCACGAGACATGTGTGGAAGATCTATAGGGATTAAATATCGGATTATTTGATTAATTTTCACTGATATCTTGATATAGTCTTAAACATGTCATATCTGAATGAGGTACATGTTTAGTTTATTTTTTTACTCCATTTAAATCACACGTGGACCTCATACCGTACCGGGACAATATCACTGAATTCAACGATGTTACGTCTCTTCGGTGATGCAAAAATTTTAATTTCTCAGCCCATCGGCTTCAAATGTGCATCTCGGTAACTAACAATTGATGTATAATTATTTTTATCAGAAATACGAATACAATTGGTATTTTTATGTTTAATCCAAAATTAAGATGAATTACTTGCAAGATAGAATTAAAGTAAGTATAACTCATAGTGGTTAAAGCACCATAAAATTCATAGCGTGGTTATTTCATGTTTGGAGTGCAAGTATCTCTTCATAATGTAAAATGTATGATTGTTTCTGAGATCCTAGGGATAATTGATGATCATTGAAGTCTATTTTTCGGGTTTTTTTGTGAGGAATGTTGACTCTAATAAAGTAATAAGTATTTAATGTGTTAAATCTAAAATGGAGAATTGAAAAAGTTGTGGAGTTAAAATACCATGAATATCCAATTATTTTAGGAAATGGAGGAGTATATAATAAGTGAGTTCATTCAAGAATTGATATCGAGTTTTTAATAATTCTGAGAGAAGAGAATATGGAGAAGTTTCCAACCAACCTTTCTTGAAAGTTTATAAAAAGGCTCAAAGAAGTGTTGAAGTTTCAAATATTTCTAGATCTATAAAAGAACTTCCAAATTCCATAGAATAAAATAATTGAGAGACCAATATTATATCATTTGGTAACTTAACTTCTAGATAATTTATTCCAGGTATATTACATAATGAACATAAATCAAAGGTCTACTATTATGTTGGATTGGAAGAATAATCAAATCTTGTAACTAGTGGGAACCAATAATATTTCCTATTGAGATAAAAAAGGATATTTATAGGAGTTAGATCATTTATATTCACTTGTGTTATTTAGTGAATGGTGCCAAGACACCACGAACTAGGCAATGTTTGGGCAAGTTGGTCACTGCAATAGAAGTTCCCCGCTTTAACAGTGCCAAGACCCCATGGACGAGGATAGAGGATAGATAACAAAATTTTAAATTGTCCCCCTCAAGATAATAAGAGGACATTACAAACATGGAGACCGAAGTTGCAATCACCCAAACTATTTCTTAAAAGGAATGGTTTACATCATGGGATTCTATCTCACCTAGCTCCCATGTGAGCACAGCTACGCCGCATCACGCGGACTATAGTAGTAGCTACCATAGTGGTTTTCCAGGAGTGTACTCAGCCCCCTGGGCTAAGAGAATATCTACCACTAACTCCACCCCTCAGATAATCAATTCCCAAGATGATTTAGTACATACCCTCGGTAGCCACCGGTTAACCTCAGCCTGTTGGGCTAGGGGTATTTATATCTCAATCACTATCACCAGGATCATTTTCCCATGAGATGACCTTGGAGACATTAGTTGTGATTCTAGATCACCCCCACCCCACTGGGATGGGGGTATTTATATATTCATGTTCATCCTAAAAATCATCAAGTCCCCGACTGGAGTCATTAGATCCTCAATAAAAGGATCAATCAATGCCAATGGAACCCCCAAATGATCCACACCCCATAGGGCTAGTGTAATTTTCATCAACATCATCACCATAGTTGGAATCAATCTTCTCTAGGTTGGCAGGAAGAAATAAATTGTTGGAGTCCCACCTATTCCTCCCACCTCAAGACAACCCTCTATTAGTCAAGGCTCGCTCAGTAATCATGACCGGAAACTCCCTCAAAGTCACTAATCATAATTTGAGAAAATAGGAGTGTATGGAAAAGGAAATCATACCCTACTAGGTTTGCAATCCAAAATGGTCCAATAAGGCCAAGGGTTCAAATAATGACCCTGATGGAAGCTATGCAGAATCACCTTGTTGTGTAGAAAGTAATGGCATAGGAACCATTTCCCGATATGACTCTGTGAATGTCGTCACTTTCAACATGTAAAACATTGATCAAGATGAAAATGAAGAAGGCCACAACATTGAAGTTTTACCCCAAGAGGAGGGTGATCTATATGCACCAACTGAGTTTGTGTGCACTCGGGACCCAAGAAGACATAAAAACTTGGCACCACCAAATAATGAGTTACCACCTCATAAATAGAATACTATCAAGGAAAAGGGGAAATATGTGACTAAATATTAGTTTCCATCCAAATAGGAACAATTGTCACAATATGAGAGTGAAATGTGGGATCTCCAGCAACTCAATGAAGAGGTACTCAGGGGTAATATTCTTATCAGGTATCATCTCCAACTAGAGACGAATATTATGCCTCCCATATCAGATCCACCAGCAAGATCAGTATCTAAATACTAGATTGGATCTAGATCTAGACATTCATACCACATAAATGAGGAAAAATAAAATGATTGGGACTTCCCTCTATTGTAGAGACAACCAATCCCTCGCCAGGGTAATCATTAATTCATAGGATGTAATGAGGATTAGTGGAAGATGAAATTGGTACCACCTCATCAGCCCCCACCCACTCCATATGGATGGGATTCAGCTCAGACAATAGTTCTACTAGAGTTACTTAATGCCATTTAATGCATGGATACTCAAATATAATACATGGAAGGGTGAAACGACACATGTGTAGTCGGAAAGGAATCCATATCCCAAATGGTTAGATGATTCTCTACCTCCAAACAACATCATAAACCCTACCTTTTCAACATTTTATGGTGTAGGAAACCCTAAAAATATCTCGTACACTCTGTATCAAGATGTGGGACAATGATTATCCCTCTATATTAACAATAGGCAACGAAACTGAGGTGTTTTGTACAAACTCTAATAGGGATAGCCTTTGTTTGGTACAATATTCTACCAATGGGATCTGTTACAGGATGGGAAGACCTCATCTTTAGTTTTTTTATCATTTTTGTTTGACAATAAGGAAAACAATGATTTCAAACTAACTAACTGCAAAAAACATGAGAATGATTGGGTGTCTGATTTCATAGCAAGGAGGAAAGGTTTAACCTATTTTCTCGATATCCCCCTCTCATAGGAGAAACTGGTGGAAATATGTGATGAAAATCTCAAGGATAAGTTACATACACACCTAATCCCCATGAAATACCTTGGAGGGATCTGAGATTTCATTGAAATAACACAATGTCTTTAAGAGGATATTTAAAAAACCCAGTCCAAGTCTCGTCTCATGCCCCCAGCACAGGGGAAAAATCTAGGAAGAAAAGAAGTGGAAACTGTCACTCTAAAGCCCACAATGATACCCATCCAAGCACCCATGAATGCTTTGAACTTCCCAACAACTCCTGCCGAGTGACAGAAACCATAGAATCTCCATCTTCCAAAAGTATAGATAAATCCGAGTTTCCCAAGATTTGACAAACAGATGAACAATGTATAATCCTTTTGAAACGAATAAGTTCTTTGTTATTTCTTGGCAGTCATGGATAATAACTAACTCAAGATTCCATAATCAAGAATTCCTAAGGAAGTTGACCAAACCAATTGTCCCGAATACTACCCTTACAATAGAAGGTTGGGTCATAATATCCATAATTCTTTCATATTCAAGGAAGTCCTTCAAGGCATGGTTGATGCTGGACAGGTGATGCTAGACAACTCACCAGATTAGGTGGCTTTCATAACCATCATCCGGTCAGAAGAAGAGGATAGTTGGCATAATGTTCTATCCAGGTGAGTGCAAAATCTTGATGACTATATTACTCAAAAAATAACTGATCTAACTCATACTAGTATAAAGGAACAGTTACGCAGACTCACGGTAGCTCCACCACCCAAGGAGATATCATATGTGCCTCCCACAAGTGGGAATGACCACCAGAAGTGGGAAGAGATAGAGGAAAAATATTCATATTCCACTCCAATGTAAGCCCTAACTCTTGCAGATTTCTTCCCTGTAATATATGCGGCATGGGCACTACCCCACCAAAAAGAATCATCATTGGATGAATAGACTATATTTGGTTATTTAAATGTGATACACTTGAAAAAATCCTTATCTGATGATGAATATGCCCCCAAATATGGTTTTCCTATATAATACTAGAGAATGGGAGGCTTCATGAGCTGGATCCAAGGATATAGGGGATAATTCAGATGTGGTTAGAATCAATATTCTGTCCATATCCCCATGGAGGACATATATGCAGCAGAGACTCATGGGAAATCACTTTAGTAGTCTCAAATGAGGAAAGGAGGTGCGAGTTTTTTTTAAACAAGTTGTAATTTTAATTTATTTGAAAATAAAGTACAAGGAAAAAGAACCCCAACAACCAACATCAAAAGAAAAAAATGAAATTCAAGGAGGTCTAAAATATTGAAGACCAAGAGAATCCCTGATAGTAATATCCACACTTCTAGGAGTAAGGGATACAAGGGAATTGAACATCAAAAGAGGAGGTTCAAGGGTCATCCTAGAGGCTAAGAAGTCAGCAACCCCATTACCCTTGTGCCACGTGTGAAGAATATCAATGTAATGGGAGAAAAGAGGCATGAATTTCTAATGAGATAGGTAATCTTTAAAAGAATATACAGGTAACCATTAAGGTAGATCCAAATTATTTTAGAATCAATCTCCACCATAGACAAGGGGAGAACCCTTAAGAAGCAAAGCTCTAAGACGTTGTGGATGGCCTTGGCCACCACCACAATAGAGTCATCAACCCCATAATAAGTGTTTAAAGTAATGAAAATTGTACCAAAATTATCCCAAATAGCTCCTCCATCCCTAATTCCCCTTGGTCTCAATCCCCATCAGTGTTGAGTTTGATCCCATGAGAGGGAGGGTTCTAAATTACCCAAGATCTAGGAATCACAGGGGGTGAAGGGCCCGGAGAGTGGAAATTTCTAGAGTAACGACTAAGGGAAGGTGATGCCTAATAATGCTTATAGATAAAATCTAGATTAGTGATAAGGAGCCTAGTTTGGAGGAGAAAACTGTTGATAGAGGTCCAAGACCTGTGGTGTCTTGAATGGTTGCGAGCTTGCTAAATGAAACAAAAACCGGCAGTGAGGATAATCGATCATCCATCCTCCTCATGTTTGGTGGAGGCTCCACTATACCATTATTGAAATTACACCACCTAAGAGGAAACCATCCCTAAAATAGCCATAAACGCCCTTAGAGAATTCCATAGTTGGCCATCCCAGTCAATTTGGATGAAGAGGTGGATCGATGTATCATCTTTTGGAGATGAATAGTAGTGGAATCTTGAGGAATGAGGAATACCTTTGGCCTTAATGACCATCTCTATTGGGGTAGCATTAGATCGGACTCTCTAGATAATGAAATTGAACTTGTCTAGGAGGTACTTTCACCAAAGAACACTACCCCATGGGTTTCTATATGGCTTCCTAAGCATGGCCTTCCTATAGTCCCTTGTCGAAAACCTACCTAAAGGATAACCACTGAAGATGCACTTATCGATGGACTCATCTAGGCTGATGTTGTGGAATTGATCCTCCTAGGAGGGGCTGAGGATAGCCCTGAGAAAGGATCGATAAATGGATAACTCTTCAATAAAGAGTTTGAGAGTTGGGAAACCTAAGAAGCTGAGGAATCTGCTGCCCTAGTTGCACTCCCGGAAGTTGGAATCTCCCTGCCCAATGATCCATTGGGAGTGTTCCTGGAGAAAAGACACATGGATACAGAGAGAAATATAGAAGGGGGAGGGATTCATGCCATTCTTCTTGAGCCCAAATCCATACCTTCCCTTCATGAATTGGCTCCAAAAATTTCAGCCCTCAATAAATTCCTAGGACAAATTACCTTTTAAGATGAACATGGACTCACTCAGACAACTCACATTAATGCCACCATGCTCCAAAGGCTTAGCCAATATAATCCAAGAGGCCCATATGCATATACCTTCATTGTGGGTGTCCCAAAGGAAAGAATTTAATATAGAATCCAACAATTTTATGATTGACCTTGTAACCTGAAGAACAGATATAATGTGTGTGGGGATTGGAGAGAAAACACTATTAATGAGAATAATCCTCCCCCCTCCCCAAATGAGAGGAATCAGTTCTTCCAGTTGTTGATGTGGTTTATGAACCTGTTAGAAAAATCCTCAAAGTGGTGAACCTAGATCCTCCTAAGAGAAATTGGATCCCCCAAATAAGTCATGGGAAATGCTTTTCATGAATTTCAGGAATTCTTTTAATAATGCCCATGTGCCTTCTTGGGCATTTCAAAGGAAGAAAAACACCAATCTTTTCCCAATTGGTAAGTTGTGCACTCCATTTAGTTTATTATTCCATAATATTAACAAATATCCTGATTAAGGGACTCATCCCATTGATAGAGAACATTAGATAATCCTCAAATAAGAGTTGGGAAACACTGGGGACCTAGGAGAAGCAATGGAAAGGAGAATCATGCCATCCTGCATTGCCGAAGGGAATTACCTTCTAAGAGAGTCTTAGGCCAGAATAAAAAAGTTTGTAAAGAGGGGGTTTCCTTGACTTAATCCTCTAACAGAATTGATAAACCCACATTATTTCCCTGCAAAAATGATGTTAAACCAAGGGGAGTTGTAGTATGGGAAAATGATGTTAATGAAAACATCTGAGAAACCCATGAAACTCATGGTGCGAATAATGAAATTCCACTTTAGGAAGTCATACGCTTTATCCATGTCCAGTTTAATAACCACATTTGATCCAATGGCCTTTTTATTGATATCCCAAACTATCTCCTAGGCGACCCTAATAGCCCATTGAATTGATCTCCCTTGAATGAAGGCATGATGCTCATCCTAAATCCACTAATGAGTGAACGCGATGAGCCTACTATTATTGATGGTAGCCGAGACCTTATAGGTGAAGTTACATAGACTTTTGGGCCAATATTGAGAGATAGAGGAGGGGTAAGAACTTTGGGATCAAGATCATGGTCGTAGAACTAGCCATACAGGGGAGAGAACCGCCTCTGAAGAAATCATGGATGGCCTTGAAGAGATATTTTTTTATGATGTTCCAAGCAAGGGTGTATAAGGAACACGAGAATCTGTCTGGTCCAGGTGTGCTGTCAAGGTTCAGATAGTTCACTTCCTCCAATATTTCATTCTCAATTGGGAAACTACAAAGGATATAATTTTCAAGCATAGAGATGCTACAAGGGATCAAGTCAAAAAGCTCCACCTGTCCAGAGGGGAAACCAACCTCGAAATGGGGGTTAGGAACACATAACAGAGATATGAAATAGGAAAAAACCATACCTTGAATCATATCTGAATCACAGTAAAAGGTACCATACTTGAGCTGTAACACCCCGAGCTTCCACGATACGCCTCTCTTTCAATAATGCAATAGCTTGCATTGTACGCAAGTTCGAGTTCTAACACACCACAACTAATCAAAGTAGCCATTATGAATAGTAATAACCACCTTTTAAATTTATAGAAATTTTATATTTCAAAATGGACTTCATTTTTGTATTCCTAATATTGAAATTAGCCTATGTTGAATTTTTTGTAATTTTCTGAGAACTTCCAAATTTTTATGAATAGTGAAAAATACTTAAAACAACTTTTTTAATCAAAATAATTTATAGTGATAAGTTATAATATTTAGTGGTTTTAAGGTATAATTAGAATATATTTTTACCATTTTATCCAATGGTGGTCATTATAATTAATTTAACATTGAAATTGGACATAAACAATTGCCAATCTTTTGATATAAATTGTTTCTTAAAAACACGCTATTTGTCGTAACAACGGGAATTAATTATAAAATTAATTAATTCAACTTATATGTTTGTAATTTTGTAAAATAGACATCATTTTTGAATTCGGAATATCAATTATAGCTTAGGGTGAAATTTTGGCATTGTTCTGAAAAACTTCAATTTTTGATGAATAGTGAAACCACTAAGTGGTAGTTAAATAACTGATTTTTCGTTTAAATGAAATATTACCACTTCTGTGGTTTGATTTTCAAAAATCCAACATACATGATTGTCATTAAGAAGTAAAATGTGGTTCAATGAGATTAAAATAATTTTTTGGTGAATAGTAACTTTTAAGTTCTTAATCGTGATTAGAGGTAATTAGTGTAGTTTAAGGTAAAAACAATGTTTTAATATTATGATATGAGCTTGACACTTGTCCTACTACTATTGGATGAGTCATGGACGACCAAGACAACCCACGGGTCAACTTGGGGACCCCATGGAGCCACTTTAGTTGGAAAATGACATTAATATATATTTATTTAATGTTAAAATTAAATTGACACAAACATGAGTTGTTTTACTAAAACAGTTTTTAAGTGGGGTTACACAAGTCCAAATTTTAATTATAAATATTCATTAGAAAGCTAAAAATATTTCCTACATCATAGTATTTGTTTATAATTTTTAGACATTAAATAAATTAAATTATTTATGACATCATGATGATGTAGTGATGACCTCATTATTTAACGATTTAAATAAAATGGAAAGATAATGTAAAATACAAAGTGTACACTTGTCAAAAATCTATTGGATGAGTAGATTTCGAACCCTTATCATCTTATACTCGAATTATATAAGTGTGGGACCTCTAAAATCCGAAACTCACTTTATAATAAAGTGACTTTTCTTTACTTTCCAAGAGTGCCCCTCCCCTCCACTTATAAAAGGCCCCCACCTCTCCCACCTTATTCACACCTTCAAGCCATTTGGCTCGGCCAACCTCTGCCCAAATACTCTCCCAACTTCCCCCTCTTACTCTTAGAAGCCTTACTTTGGGCAGAACTCTTCCCAAGGAAGCCTTTGGCTCAAATCAAAAAGAGTTACCCGATTTTGAGGAGGTTAAAGAACGGTCGAGTCAGGACAAGACGCAAGGTAAGGGAATTTCTTAACCCAACTTTCATTCTTTGGGTTAATCTCCAACTTTAAAATTATTCCATGATATTATCTTGTATTTATACTTTCTTTATTTGTAAATATAGTGAATACACATAATATATCTATTCTATTTAGAAATGATCTTTGAAAGGTACTTCGTCTCAATCTCATTTCATTGAGGCATATTTGGTTTTATACACAACTTTCCTTTATACGGTGTATAAACCCCTTTGACTTTTACATTTATTCAAAAGGAATCTTTTTTATACGAAGAGTTTTACTAAAAGACAAAAAGGGAATGTTTTTATTTCCGTACTTATGCGGCGACAATGACTTCTCCGTCGCCGTGACCATTATTTGAGTTTCGGCTTCCTCTACAAGCAATCATTTTTTTAATTAAAAATAAATACAAAGTTTTAACTTTCTTTTATTTCGGTATTGAAAATGGTTTTGAAAGATTTTTAATTATATCAATGTGTTGTATTGATATCTTGTGATTGAAATGTGGAAATGTTATGTTTCCTTTATGCATGTTTTATGTGATACGATTTTGCTATGGTTTATGATATGTTTAAACCTATTCATATGAGGAATGCATTGGACTTAATAAGTGATGGTTGGAGCCCGCTATAGCTCCTCGATGCATCGGCAGCTCTCATGAGACAAACTAGTGTCTTGGCACGAGGCCTTGACAGAATTTTATTTGTGGTCTTGGCACGAGGCCCTGGCTACGTGGTTATGATAGTCTGGCATTATGCATTCCATCATTATGAAAGTGGTTATTGATATTGCATGTGATTATTCGACCAGTAGAATATCCATGTGAAGAAGTGAATGGCATTATCTCATTTTACTTTTTCCATATTATGTTTATGTTCAAGTTTGAAAGGCTTTTGTTTTAGTTATACATTGCCTTAAATTTTTATGTTTATTTATGAAAGCTTCCGCAATATTGTTATCCTTACTGAGCATCTGAGCTCACCCCTTTCAATGTTTTAATATTTTCCAGGATGTGAAGAAGTATTTTATGAATGACCTGCAGGGATTGTCAGAAGAGGATATGAGTGTGGACTATGGAGACTTTGTTATTGTAGTTTTTCACTTTATGATGTAATGTAACGTTTACGAATGTATCTAGTGTTTCCAAGGCTACTAAACTAATCGGTCTTTCGAGACTTGATCTTTTGTGATCATGCCAATGTTACGAAGTAACGCACCGGCTCTGGGTAGCTGGGGTCGGGGCGTTACAGTTGGTATCAAAGGCAGTTTAGTACTAACCTTGGAAGCTAGATTTAGATAAACTCTGATTAGAGCACATAGCCCAAAGATAGACTTTGAGGATTAGTATAGAAGAACTTCCTAAAATTTTGTTATTGTAGAGATTTTGTGAGTTTTCCGAGCAATACATCCCTGTCTGGATACGAGCAGGTAGAATCAGCTCTGGTACAGATGTACCTAGGGGTAAAACCCGAAAACACCGCTTTGAGCTAGACTCGAACGGGAACTGGTGCACGACAACGGGCCTTGTTGCACTCTTGGTTACGACACTCCTGGGGGATATGCTTAGGATAATTCTCATTTTCTTTACAAACCACTATGAACGATTATGAGTATATACTTTATAAAATAAAACTTTTTTATGATTATGGATTATATCCATAAAGAGTTCAATTTATGTTAAGTATTTTACAAGTATGGAATTATGTATTTTGATTCATAAACTGATCTAGTTTATGCCATTGTTTAGAAATGGCGCCTAGTGGAAGAAATGGAAACTGTATCAATGCACGCACTCCGTGTAGGGATTGACCTCCTGCACAAGATAATTATGGTGGAGCTAGTGATACAACTGGTGCTGGTCAGCTTCTCACCGTACTGGGAAAAATCACGCAGGTTATGAATAATAACCTTACTCGTATAGAGCACCCTGATCCGCAACGTGGAGGATCAATGTTAGACCGCTTCATGAGGCAACAACCACCAACCTTCAATGGGAGTACAAATCCAATAGTAGCTGAGCAATGGATAAATTCCTTAGAGAAAATATTCCATGCCTTGGGGAGTAGTGAAAGGTAGAAGGTTGTCATGGCAGTTTACCGCCTCACTGGAGATTCCGATCAGTGGTGGTCGCTGATTCAAAACACAAAGGAAGATGATGACGTATCGAATATGGAATGGAGGGAGTTCAAAGAGCTTTTCATAGAAAAATACTTTCCTCGTGACCATCGAGCAGATATGGAAAGGCAATTTCTGAGTTTGAGGCAGAAGGAGGATGAGAATGTCGCAAAGTATGAGGCTAACTTTACAAGGTTAGCGAGGCATGCTGCCGATTATATACGTAACCCAAGGAGTAAGATTGATCATTTCTTTGATGGGTTAAACCCATTTCTCCGTCGAGCTTTAGTATCACAATCCTTCTCATCATACGAATATATTGTCTCGTGTGCTATCAAGACAGAAAAGGAATTCTCTAAGTCTTATGACAACAAAGTAAAGCAAGAGAAGAAGAGAATGGTGGAACAAGATACAGATAAAGGGAAAAAGGGAAAGAAGGATTTTCCATTATGTGATAATTGTGGGAAGAATCACCCTGGTACTTGTCTAAAAGGAATGGGAGTTTGTTATAAATGTGGAGAAAAGGGTCACCAGGCACGTGATTGCAAGGGAAAGAAAGAGGCTATCAAAGTTGAATGCTATAATTGTAGAGAAATGGGTCATTATGCAAATGAATGTCCTAAGCATCAGGGAAACTTACCTCAGAAAAGGCCAAGGGATCAAGGACAATCTTATGTTGTTACTACAGTTGAAGCAGAATAACTAATGTATTGGTGCTTTTGGACTCATGGATTATATTTTGGTTATTAGAATAATGTGATATGTATATATATAAGGATTGTACTGCAGTACTTGTTGATTTTAGTAAGGTTTTAATATGATTAAGGTAATAATATTTTTAGTATGTGACAATAAGAGAAACTTTTCTTTGTTTGGGGAATCTGATAAATTGATTTTGGAATTAAGAGACCTTTTAGAGAAAGTCTGGACAAAGGTATTTTGGATAACTATAATGGTTGGAGTGGATTATGTTGATCTTTGGATAGTATTGTTTAAGGTTAAAAAATTTATGAAGATTATTTTTGGAATATTATGATACTATAGTTTTAGGAAAAGGAAAACCTGCAGGGTGGGGAATAACCCGTCGCGTCGGACAAAGCTGCAGGAATCGAACCCACAACCATAGTGCGACAAGCCTTTATTTCCTACCACTAGCCTACAGGAAGTCCCTGGTTATTACAAAATAGTTTTACTAATCTAAATGGTATGTGTTAACATTTTGAACCTTATACAATTAGGATAAATAGAATATTTTTGAGTTCCGTTACCATTTGGAGTAAAAGTTGGGAATGTGGTAAAAAAATTATTAACGAATGAAAGTATACATAACAAGTATGTATATTCCCTTACATTCTTAGTAAATCTCCTAAATAAATTCATCAACATTATAAAAGGTAACTTAAAACAAAAATTTTGTCGGTTAACTTTTCCAACTGGGGATTCAATGACCGTTTAACCAATCACAAGTTTGTGATTTTCTTGTGGTTAAACTTTCTCCTAATCCTGTTTCTTATAACTCTCCATCAGACCTTGATGGTTTGTTTCTCCTCCATATCCATATTTTCATAGAATCCTAGAATTGGCTATATCGGATGACCTTTGTACTTATCTTGCTTTCTTTTAATGTTATATATTTATTAACCTTATTTCCGATGTGGGTTTTCCTCAAAGGTATTTTCTCTTTTCAACCTTTTATTTTCAAAGAAAAATTTCAAATTGAGAGGACGCAATTTATTGAAGGATGGGAGAATGTAACACCCCGAGCTTCCACGATACACCTCTCTTTCAATAATGCAATAGCTTGCATTGTACGCAGGTTCGAGTTCTGACACACCACAACTAATCAAAGTAGCCGTTATGAATAGTAATAAACACATTTTAAATTTATAGAAATTTTATATTTCAAAATGGACTTCATTTTTGTATTCCTAATATTGAAATTAGCCTATGTTGAATTTTTTGTAATTTTCTTAGAACTTCCAAATTTTTATGAATAGTGAAAAATACTTAAAACAACTTTTTTAATCAAAATAATTTATAGTGATAAGTTATAATATTTAGTGGTTTAAAGGTATAACTAGAATATATTTTTACCATTTTATCCAATGGTGGTCATTAGAATTAATTTAACATTGAAATTGGACATAAACAATTGCCAATCTTTTGATATAAATTGTTTCTTAAAAACACGCTATTTGTCGTAACAGCGGGAATTAATTATAAAATTAATTAATGCAACTTATATGTTTGGAATTTTTTAAAATAGACATCATTTTTGAATTCGGAATATCAATTATAGATTAGGGTGAAATTTTGGCATTGTTCTGAAAAACATCAATTTTTGATGAATAGTGAAACCACTAAGTGGTAGTTAAATAACTGATTTTTCGTTTAAATGAAATATTACCACTTCTGTGGTTTGATTTTCAAAAATCCGACATACATGATTGTCATTAAGAAGTAAAATGTGGTTCAATGAGATTAAAATAATTTTTTGGTGAATAGTAACTTTTAAGTTCTTAATCGCGATTAGAGGTAATTAGTGTAGTTTAAGGTAAAAACAATGTTTTAATATTATGATATGAGCTTGACACTTGTCCTACTACTATTGGATGAGTCATGGCCGACCAAGACAACACACGGGTCAACTTGGGACCCCATGGAGCCACTTTAGTTGGAAAATGACATTAATATATATTTATTTAATGTTAAAATTAAATTGACACAAACTTGAGTTGTTTTACTAAAACAGTTTTTAAGTGGGGTTACACAAGTCCAAATTTTGATTATAAATATTCATTAGAAAGATAACAAGATTTCCTACATCATAGTATTTTTTATAATTTTTAGACATTAATTAAATTAAATTATTTATGACATCATGATGATGCAGTGATGACCTCATTATTTAACGATTTAAATAAAATGGAAAGATAATGTAAAATCCAAAGTGTACACTTGTCAAAAATCTATTGGATGAGTAGATTTCGAACCCTTATCATCTTATCCTCGAATTATATAAGTGTGGGACCTCTAAAATCCGAAACTCATTTTATAATAAAGTGACTTTTCTTTACTTTCCAAGAGTGCCCCTCCACTCCACTTATAAAAGGCCCCCACCTCTCCCACCTTATTCACACCTTCATGCCATTTGGCTCGGCCAACCTCTGCCCAAATACTCTCCCAACTTCCCCCTCTTACTCCTAGAAGCCTTACTGTGGTCAGAACTCTTCCCAAGGAAGCCTTTGGCTCAAATCAAAAAGAGTTACCCGATTTTGAGGAGGTTAAAGAACGGTCGAGTCAGGACAAGATGCAAGGTAAGGGAATTTCTTAACCCAACTTTCATTCTTTGGGTTAATCTCCTACTTTAAAATTATTCCATGATATTATCTTGTATTTATAATTTCTTTATGTGTAAATATAGTGAATACACATAATATATCTATTCTATTTAGAAATGATATTTGAAAGGTACTTCATCTCAATCTCATTTCATTGAGGCATATTTGGTTTTATACACAACTTTCCTTTATACGGTGTATAAACCCCTTTTACTTTTACATTTATTCAAAAGGAATCTTTTTTATACGAAGTGTTTTACTAAAAGACAAAAAGGGAATGTTTTTCTTTCCGTACTTATGCGGCGACAATGACTTCTCCGCCGCCGTGACCATTATTTGAGTTTCGGCTTCGTCTACAAGCCATCATTTTTTTAATGAAAAATAAATACAAAGTTTTAACTTTCTTTTATTTCGGTATTGAAAATGGTTTTGAAAGATTTTTAATTATATCAATGTGTTGTATTGATATCTTGTGATTGAAATATGGAAATGTTATGTTTCCATTATGCATGTTTTATGTGATACGATTATGCTATGGTTTATGATATGTTTAAACCTATTCATATGAGGAATGCATTGGACTTAATAAGTGACGGGTGGAGCCCGCTATAGCTCCTCGATGCATCGCCAGGTCTCATGAGACAAACTAGTGTCTTGGCACGAGGCCTTGACAAAATCTTATTTGTGGTCTTGGCACGAGGCCCTGGCTACGTGGTTATGATAGTCTGGCATTATGCATTCCATCATTATGAAAGTGGTTATTGATATTGCATGTGATTATTCGACCAGTAGAATATCCATGTGAAGAAGTGAATGGCATTATCTCATTTTACTTTTGCCATATTATGTTGATGTTCAAGTTTAAAAGGCTTTTGTTTTAGTTATACATTGCCTTAAATTTTTATGTTTATTTATGAAAGCTTCCGCAATATTGTTATCCTTACTGAGCATCTGAGCTCACCCCTTTCAATGTTTTAATATTTTCCAGGATGTGAAGAAGTATTTTATGAATGACCTGCAGGGATTGTCAGAAGAGGATATGAGTGTGGACTATGGAGACTTTGTTATTGTAGTTTTTCACTTTATGATGTAATGTAACATTTACGAATGTATCTAGTGTTTCCAAGGCTACTAAACTAATCGGTCTTTCGAGACTTGATCTTTTGTGATCATGCCAATGTTACGAAGTAACGCACCGGCTCTGGGTAGCTGGGGTCGGGGCGTTACATGAGCCTAATATTAGGAACATAAACTCATTTCTTCTCCTTCTGAAATACATGAAAGAAATCTGTTTTACAATCCCCCTCTCTAATCTAGGAAATGGGGCACGTTCCCTAAGGCATCACTATTGTTCAAGAATAACCTCATTCAACTGTTATTTTTAATACAAAGGGTTGAAAAAAGATCATCATCCCACCTATCTTCCAATGAAACTCTAGTTATCTCAATGTCTTTCGTAATATCATCCATGACCATATGATCATGTTCTTGGGAAGTGGACTAAACCACGAGATCCTATTTCAAGCATAAGATCTTAACATGGAGGACAACCCAAATATTTTTCAGGTGTGGAGAGTTCCATGGCCGTTAAAAATCATATAGAAACCAAGGGTTTTGTGACCATAACTTGGAGAAGAATAATTGTCCAAAAGACGGGGATCTCGACCTTAAATTAATAAAGAGGGGAGAGTGGTCAGACACAGCCCAAACCAAATGAGAGACCTCAAGGTTATAAAAGGATGAGATTTCATGAAGGTTACCCAGGAAATGATCAAGTATACACCAGGTTCTCCTATTACTCCATTGGTTATTACACCACGTGATGATGTCGCCTATAAATCCAAGGTCCAGAAGCCTCTCTTGTCCACCGAAGGAGGAGAAATCCAAACTTTCATTGTGGGGAAGATGCATACCACCTTTATTTTTAGTAGGGTTCATGATAGTGTTGAAGTCACCAAAAACAATCCATGGATCCTCTCCTAGGTTAAAGGACCCGAGGTTCGTCCAGATTTGGTCTCGTATGTTAGCTTCACACATAGCATAAACAAAGGAACAGAAGAAAAATGGGTTCCCATTCATCACTTTGACTGAGAGGTGTTAGTCATATGATGCGAGAAAGTCGGACTTCAAACTATAACTCCATAAAATCCAAACATGATTGTTAAAAATCTCATCATGCATGAAATAAAAAAAATCGGTTCTCGTAGAAAACTCTCTGATTTTATAAGAACGTGGTTTGGGATCCAAGACCACAACAATCGAAACCTTATGATTAGACACCTCAAACTAAAGAAAGTATGTCTTCACCATAGCACCAAGACCACAAGAAGTCCATATAATGAGTGATATCATTGTAATAGTATGCACCTGGCATTGGTCCTAGGCGATGAAGATAATTGGCATAGCTCTATTGAAGAAGTGAGAAAAACTCTAGTCCTTGATATGGTAACCAGCCTCTTTGATGAAGATCTGTGAGAAGATGGTGATCTAGAAGAACCTTCTGAGCTAATATGGGTGGGGAACCCTCTCATTTTGGTCGGTGAGCATGGGGAAGAGAGGTCATCTATAAGAGATAAGGCCGCAAAGGATTTGAATGTGGGAATCAGGTACCACCCTTGGACAGGGGCACTAGTGGAGAGCATCAAATATGCCTCATCAAAGGAAGGTGGTGAAAAATAGAGTACAAGGATGTTGTTCCTCATTTCCACACTGTAAGAATCCATCCTGACTACCAAAAATTGAAACAAAGGCTGAATAGGGGGTATCTGAGTACAATATCTTTCATATAGGGCTTGAAAGGTGCACAATCCACACCATACGCTGAGGAGGGAGGATGATCTGTCGGCTCTGGAGGAATCGGTACCACTCTGATGGTAAAAATGGAGGGGACATAGGAGGCTCATGCTGCACATTTTCTTGAAAATTGAAATCCATTTCTCTAAGGAGGTTCATTAGAGACCTCTAGCAGTCACCCACATATGATTGTCTTGTGTGACCACTTAGTGGGGTTCAATCCAATCGACCCAGGTAATGGGGAAAGCCGATACGACATACACCACTAGTAGCAGATACTCCCTCAACCTCTACACAAATACTAGGTCCATATACCTCATATTCTCAAACTCTTGAACCACATGGCCAAGAGCATCCCCGCGTTGGGAAGTGATGACATCTAGCACAAAAGTATGATGTTATAAAATATCTAGTTTTTGTTTCATCTAATATCTCAATACTTGATTCACTTCATCTTTCAAAATAGCTTAGGGAGTCAATTTTTTAAGCCCTTCAGATCCCATAGTAATTCGAGACTGAAGTCACTGTATTCGAGGTCTATCGAGTAGAGACTATTTCCTTAGGATGTCATATATCCATCTCATTCACTGATAAAGATCAAGAAGATCCCATCCAAGGGCACATCAGGACCTTATAAATTTCATGAAGACTCAATAATGTCAATATCCAAAGGGTTCTGATTGAAAATGGATCTAAGATCAATCTCATCCCAGTATGAACTCTCTGAAGTTTGGGTATAGTTATGGGGACTTATCCCATAAAAATATAACCATTTAGAGATATGATAAGCATGAACAAAGACCTCTTGGAAAGATCAAACTCGAATCCAAATTTAGGTAACTCACATCTAATGTCGATTTCATGGTTATTTATCAAGACACTGCATATAATGTCCTTCTTGGAAGGCCCTGGATCCAGATCCAATTGGCGGTACCATCAACATTACATCAATGTTTGAAGTTCCCCGTCAATATAAAGGTTGGTATACTACATTGTGAAAACATCCCCTTGAAGGCTTATAGATCCACATAGGATGAATCATATATCTATAATAAAGAAGGTAAAAAACCAGTGGAAGATGATGATATACAGGTTGTAGCTCCCAATGTATTTGGGACCACCCCTATTAATCCTTGAATCACGCTTGATGGTGATTATGCACTCCCCATAAACATTATCTAAGTAGAAGATCTGATCCAAGAGGTACAAACCTCTCCTATACTTAGTGACAATGTAAAACACAACAAACTCTAGAATCTATATATAGTGACACATATTTTAGGGATGGTCATGTCTCTTTTAATATCCTCCCTCACCCTGATACTGATGAAGAGGCCCCTAGATTTCTATCTTCACCTAAAAATATCTCCATAGAGTCGAAAATGGAAGGGTATGGGTATGATATTAGGAATTCCCCTCAGCATTCGAGAAGGTGTATCCACCACCATTAATGAGATCAGGTAGATAAATCTGGGAACATAAGAAGAACCATAGCCTACTCTGATTAGTGCCTCCATTCCCCTCGAAGAGCAAGATATGTACATCACATTTCTAAATCCACACATATATGTGTTCACTTGGAACTATACATAAATTCTCATACTGAATCCAGATATGGTTACACACTTTCTAAGACTACCCAATGAGCATTAAGGTTTGAAGCAGGCAATCAGAAGGATGAACCCCTATCATGCCACCAATGTAGAAGCAGAATTTCACAAATTGATCAAAGGTAACTTTTTCTGAGAAATTGAAATACCTAAAAGGGTTCACCAAAATCATCTCCATTAAGAATAAGATCATAGAGATTAGGGTTTTCATTGTCTTTAGAGACCTTAATATATATTGGTTGAAAGATTATTTCCAGTTACTGATCACATAACTCTTGATCAATGCAACTACCAGCATCCAAGCCTATTCCTTCATGGATGGGTACTCAAGGTACAATTAGATCAAGATAGCCCCGGAAGATGAATAATCCAACACCTTCATAGTGCCTCAAGGGATCTTCTAGTATTGAATCATGATATTTGGATTAAATAATGTTTCTTCCACATATCATAATTCAATGCATCGCATCTTTAAACTATTTATGGGAAGGATAGCTGAGTGTTATGTCAAAGACCTTGTTATTAAATACTGATGGTTGTGTAATCACTTCATATATTTCTGAACAATCTTTGATAAGTTGTGATATCATAGTTTAAAAATGAATCTGTTGAAGTGTGTTTTTTTGGGTAACATTAGGAACACTCTTATGATTTATGGTATGCCACCATGGAATTGATTTTGAAATATAAGACTAGTGTTATTTTAGAAATGTCACCCCCTAGAAATCTAAAATAACTAAGGCGACTCCAAGGGAACCTCACCTACATTCAGTGATTCATAGCTAACCTGGATAAAAAAACTCTCCCCTACAACAAGATAATAAAGAAAGGAGTCTCCTACAAATGGGATGAGGAATGTCAAAAAAAACTTCGAATGTATCAAGCAGTATTTGCTACACCCACTGGATTTGATGACTTTGGTGAAAGGGAGGTCACTCATCTTATATGTGTCCACCATGGAATGGTCACTGGCTACCCTAATCACGCAAAAAAATGATGTGGGAAGTGATAGTAGTCTCTAATACCTCATTCTGATGATTCTAGATATAGAAATTAGATATTATGATGTCGAAAAGAACATCCTTGCACTCATCTTTACAGTGTAAAAGTTGAGGCATTACTTGCAGCACCATAAAGTCCACCTAGTCTCTCATATTGACCCGGTCAAGTATATCCTTGGATGCCCCATATAGACTGGGTTCTTGGATTGATGGGTGATCATTCTATATAAGTATCACATTAAATTTTAATCTCAAAAGTTGGTGAAAGGTAAAACCTTTGTTGACTTCCACACAGCACATCCTACCCCAAAAAATACCTTGGAATACATAGATCTCTCAAATGAAGAGTTATTTTATTCCAATGACACTCCCTAGAAATGAGAGAATTACTTTCATGGAACTTCCTGAAGTCATGTTGGCACAAGAATGGAATCCTCGAAGCTCCATTAGGTTGGTCTAGCGATTATAATTATCTCTCGTGACAAAGAAGTTTTTCCCTACTCTTTCTCACTATCTGAAGACAGCACAAATAATGAGGAAAAATTACATGCCCTAATTCTTGGATTGTAACTAGCCCTATAGGTTCACATATCCTACCTAAATATCAAGGGGGACTTGGGACTAGTGATAATAAAGATCAATGGAGAATATTCCATCAAAAAGGAAGAACTAGCCCCCATCATTGGATATATTAGGGGATTGATATAAGAATTCCATTTTGATCCCACCTTGCATTATGTTCCTAGATCATAGAATGCTCATTCCAATACACTGGCTAATGTATCCACCATCTTGGGAAACCCCTATCAAGGGGAGAAACCATCCATATTACACATCGAAGAAAGGTATAATCAATCATTATATGTGATATGAAAGAAATCAGTCAGGTAAACACCGCCCCAGAGCATGATGAACCAATGAAAATCCTTGGATGGATGGATCCCATTATCAGTTACCTCCAAAATGAAACTCTCCCAACAGATCATGCGAGAAGGAAATAGATTCAACACTGGGTAGTAAGCATCACTCTGTAGAATGGTCCAAAAATAGAAAAAAGTACTCTAAAAATGTGGATTTTATGGAATTCTCCTTAGGTGCATGCTAGAAAGAGAAGTTCTCTCCATTTTGGAAGAATTATATACAATATCTTGTCGTGACCACCAATATGGGACTAGGATCTCCCACTAAATTAGAAGATTGGGATATTACTGGAAAACCATGATATATAACTACATGGAATTCACCAGGAAATGTCATGCGTGCCAGATTCATGAAAACTTCATCCATTATACCCCGGAATTGCTACATACAACTATATGTTCCTATCTCATTTGTTGTTTAGGGGATGGATGTTGTGGGGCCATATCCCCCAGCCCCCACAAAGAAGTTCAAGAACATCCTTACTGCCACTGACTTATTTTCCAAATGGGATAAGGTAATACCCCTCAAGGATGTCAGCACGAATAATATCATCAACTTTGTAAAGTCCCATATCATCACTGGGTTTAGAGTCCCTCACACAATACTGACTGACAATGACACCAACTTATATTCCATGGAGTTGAAGAAGCTATATTAGGAGTACAACGTCATATCCAATCACTCATACTTTGATTATTCAGCTGAAAATGGATAGATAGAGGCCTTTAGTAAGACTCTATCAATTATACTCCATAATATAGTTAACAAGGATAATAAGTCTTTCCTAGAAAAACTCCTTCATGTTTTATAGTCCTACCGTACTACCATGTGTACTACTACTACATGGGGAATGCCATACTCATTGGTGTATGGGATGAAGGCAGTGTTACCCATAGAAGTCTAGCTTCCCTCACTTTGAATATCCATTTGCGGACAATTATTAGATGATAAAAAATCACAAAAATGGCTAGAAAAACTTGAACAACTATATGGGAAAATGATTCTACATTAAACAATATGGAAATTTATCAAAATCGGATAGCATGTTCCTTTAATAGAAAAGTTCACCTATGTTCCTTTCTTCAAGGAGAAATTGTGTTGGCTCTCAAAACCCTAATGATACCAGGAAATAAGCCCGTGAAATTGGATCCTAAGTGGGAAGGACCTTATGTAATACATAAGGTTTATCATAATAGATCCTATTCACTGGCCACCATGGATGGTTAGCATGTCACACCTCCCACCAATGTGATATTTCTCAAGAAATATTGTGCATAATCTATTTTCATAGGCATCCACATCAAAGTGATCTATGTCATTCATCTTTACCACATGACATTAAACTATATTTATATTTTCCTTGTCACAATATGTTAAACTACATGGTTTCCTATGAACTATGTATGTCTTTATTCCTTTCATCACATGATACATATTAATGCTCAAAATTCTATTATTGGGCTTAGTCATATGGTTACTTTCCTTTCATGTCAAGTGACCTAATTTCCTTACTGAATGATATAAAACTGCATGGATCCTTGATATCCATATCCATTCATGTCTGGTTCACAGTTGTTTTTTGTCATGATTTATGGAATGAAATGGGTTTTTCTAATCAGGATACCATTATCACTTTTCCCAGAAACCCCCAATGGTTCCCCTATCTGTAGCTTGTTAAATACCTTCTTTCCAATGGTTGAAGATCATCTAGGTTTTTAGGCCCAGTGAATCTTGGGGACTCGCATTGGTTGAGAGTATGGGAGGACGGGCTCATCACACCCTTTTGGAGGAATTATTGCCTACTCCAAGTCTCTATTATAGATTTAAGATATATTCACAAATCTCTCCCTAATCCTGATATGAGACTAGTTACCATAAAAAATGAATCATTGTGTAATAATTTCACTAAATAAAGAAAGAGAGTCTCATTATTTGATCCATCAATATGTATATGAGTTTCTTCATCCATTTCCCAAAAGGTTAAGAGTTTATTTATGTACTATATTCGTATAAACAAGCTCTTAGAATGCACTTCCATGAGAAGAGATGGTTAATATTCCACGGAAGGGATTGAGCCATTATGAGGCATCCTACATACCTTGGATATTATAGGAATAAAAACCCACGTAGTTTATTAATCCCTTGTAGTTTTTCATCTTGTGGATATGAAATGTTTACAGGTATTGAGACACCAAATATTTGAGCTCGTGTCTAAAGGAGACATCCTACATATCCTGGTTATGGATAAAATCATATTAATAATATTTCAATCATTCCCTTGGGACTGGACCCAAGGTATATTTCCTTATATGAGGGGGAATTCATACCATGCCACTCATCAAGACTTACATATTGGGATTTCCTTATTTAATGGAGATTCATGATACTTAATGAGGTGGATCATATTCTTCTCCTTATTTCTCACCCCAAGCATACATCACATGGAATTTGGGGGGGTGCAATGAATACCTCATTAAGAATCAAAAATCTCTAACAACTAGGGTAATCCCATTATGTGAGTCCCGATGAGAGTTATGGTATGAACTCCCATCATATAATGACATATCTTTTGCGTCCAATCCCAAGGGAATTATTGAACAGTAATGACTCTATTTCCAACCTTAACCAGGATACGTAGGATGTCTCCTTGAGACCCAAGCTCAAATATTTAGTGCCTCGGTACCCACATATATTTCCTCTCTACATGATGCTAAACTACATGGGATTAAATAACTATGTGGGTTTTTATTCTTGTAATATCCTGGGTATGTAGGATTCCTCATAATGGCTCAATCTCCTCCTCAAAATATTAACCACCACTTCATGTTGAAGTGCATTCCGAAGGACTAAGTTATTTTGCTAAATCACCTAAAGAAGTTATTCACCATTTAGTAAATGTATGAAGAACCTCAGATAAAAACATATGGATCAACTAATTAGACCCCCTTTCTTCGTTTAATGAGTGTATTAACCAATGAATCATTTTTTAGGGTAACAGGTCTTGTATTGGGATTAGGAAGAGATTTATGAACATATCATTAATCTATAAGAGAGTCCCAAAGTAGGAAACAATTCCCCCCAAAAGAGTGTGATGATCCCGGCCTCTCATCCTCTCAAACAATGTGATTCCACAAACGTAGTTGGGCTTGAAAACCTAGATGACCTTCCTCCTCTAGAAAGCAGGTCTATACCCAACTACATATGGGTGTACCATTGGGAGTATCTAGGAAAAGTTAAAATGGTAGCCCGATGATTGAAACCCATTTCACACCTTAACACCTGATGAATAAACATTTTAACTAAGTCATTAGTGGTGTCACATGTTTGTTTTTGGGTCAAATCTTTTTAAGGGGATAAAATGTAATTTTTAAAGGTTCAAACCCTATTTTTGAAAACCATTTTAAGATCAAACTGGTTCATGTGAGATATAATATTAAATATTAATCCCCCTCTCTCATCTCAAGCTCACTCTCATGGTTTAGAGAGATAACCTGAAGGAATGTCAAGCTTTGATCGATTCCTTCTCATGAGTCAATCATCTTTTATTCATGCAATAAAATGGATGTCAGGAAGAACTTGTATTTCCCATACTATCACCATTCAATATAAGAAATGCATTATAAGGGTTGTGGTGAACATGTGTATGATCTAGATGTCATCTAATTTGGTTCCACTATGATATGACATACTTAAATGAGCATATTACGTTGACATTTGATGAAAAATGAGGTACAGTTTTGTATTAATTATTCATACATAAATTTAATTTCATGTGATCTATAAGAGAATATAGGGACTGGTATGATGTAATAGATTCTATGACACTAATCCAATTGATTTTTTTAAGAAATATTGATAATTCACACTTTCCTCATGCCTAAGTTCCTTTAGTTGGTATCAGAGTATTCAAGCATAATTTTTAGTTGAAATTTCAAATAGATATGTTATAATTAAGATAGAGGGATTTGATATGGTCCCAATACCATAGATGACATGTCAATCAAAGTTTTAATGATCAATTTATAACCGTTCAACGATTAAAAAACTATTGAATTAGTTTATGGTTTTTGCCCAAGTTAATGGGGGAATTTATTTTAATGTCACCCATGCCTGATAATTGTGATTGTTAAATTTTAATTTTTTTTATATAAAATAGCACACTGTTGATATGAGTAGTACCTGTTAGTATTTTTTTAGTTTCACTTTTTCATACGTCTTCACTCTCCCCCATTTAATGAACAATTCCCCAATAACTAATGACCAGGACTAGGGTAGGGCAAGGTGGGTCACTCTGAACCCAACCTTCATGAGGTCCTAAAACTCATTCTGGGGACCATTTTAGGTCCAAATAGACCTAAAAAATATAAAAACAATTCATAAATTAAATAAAAATGTCTATATTTTAAAAAAAAAACAGGATCCACAAGATACATCAATAATTGTTTAAAATTATTTTCATGAAACATTAATGCGTTAAAAATGTCCTCAAGATGAATTTTAAATTAGTTAATAATAATTATGAAATTTTATTACATGTCAAATAATCATGATCTGAGACTGGTCCATGCATGATTTGATTGTTTTTAATTAAATTTAATTATTATGATATGTGATCGTTTGTAATAATTAATTATCAAAATTCATTTTTAGATGATCTATGTATCAATCATTCATATTTAAATTTACAAGGGATCATGTTTCCACATTTTGAGTGATAAGAATGTAATCATGCATCCTGAGTATCATCTCACAATTGTGTGAGTAGAAATTGTAAAATGGAGGAGTACATGAAGACGTGGTTTGAGACAATAGATGATGTGGGAAAAAATGATAAAAATTAATGAGAGTTGATGAGCACTACAATTTGAGTTAAAAAACAACTCAAGTAACTCTCTTAAGGTCTCGGTTGATCCATTTCCAACTTAATGGATTGACTAGTGGAAAATAACTCATGATCATGTCTGTTTTTATTTATTTTTTTATGCGTGGTTAATTATTTGTGGATGTGTGGATTATATGTGATCACATAGAATAGTTAATGAGAATTAATAGATAAAAATAAATGAAAATGTAATTTAAATGTATTCTATTTTTTCATGTTTAAGTTGTGATCATGATAACATAGTAATAAATATGATAAATAGAATCATATTTCAGTCGTAAAGAAATATAAAAATATTAAAAATACCTAAAAGAAAATATTAAGTCATAAACACCTCTTCCACTCTAGTTTGAACAAAACCATAGTACAACATGCCTGTAATCCATAGTTGATGGTGGATCCTCCTATTAGGGAGTTCTAATAAGAGTGGGTGGTATAATTAACTAACATCAACATTAAAGAAATAGTTATAGCAGTTTATTGTAATTTTAGTGGAAATGTTTTGAGTAAATCAAGGATTCATGGGAGATGAGACTCCACTCAACATATCAAGGGGAAGTAAGTTAATTCATTTGGTCCACTAAAATCCCACCTTTAAACTCTATAAGTAGTGGTGTAGCTATATAATTGACTATGAGCCGAGCTTTTAAGAACCCTTTCCACTAAAATACTCAAGAAACTAAGTGTTTTGAATGTAGTCGTTGAGGGTTGCTAGGATTTGATATAATAGTGGGAGAAATTTTAGATTAATATATTGATAAAGTTTAAATATTGGTAATAAATATAAAATCACTAATAAGTTCTATTTTATAAAAAAATGAAATGTAATACCACAAATTACCTAGGATTTAATATTGGAAAAAGAACAAGTCCTAACTCACGTGAATTTTTAAAATTTGTATAGGAACCTACACATAGTGCTACATTATTAAATTAAAATTTATGTGATGGAGTCCCCAATACTCGATGAGTCACAATGGTGAGTAAGTGAGGGCAAAAAGGAAGCTTATAGGAGACTCATTGATGGTGATACCACACTATCTCATCTTCAAGAAGTTTACAAGGATAAAGTGAATCAATAGAAGAATGAGATTATAATTACACTAAACATATGTATATTACAAGATGGAATTAATACTAATCCTCATATACTCAAAATAAATTAGTACATTGATTGATTAGTAGAATTATATTTTAGTCTAGTACTAATATTCTAAACCAGAATCCCAGTTACTCTAGTTTCATTAAGAACTATAAAATTAATAGAATGGAGAAACTACTTTGATATCTTTTGGGTGAGGCTTTACAAGAAGATAAGAACTTATAGAAATATAATTCTTTAGTTCCTATGGTTAAAAAGAAGTATGTCAAGGAGAAAATTTCATTTTTAAGTGTGAATCCAAAGGTAACTTCACAACATCATTCTAAAAAACTGAAGGTAAAGGGGGAGAGAATAAAATATGAGGCTACTTACTTAAAATGTTTCAATAAAGGTCACTGTATATGAAATTGAAATGAATTATAGAAGAATCAAAAAGGAAATTATACTTCAGGTATATTTATATTTTTATAATATTTTTGTTTACTTTTGGGTATTTAATATAATATTTTTATTCAAATACAAGAACCAATGAAGTTCAGAAACATTATAAAAAGTAAGGTGAATTCTCTTAGTAGCTGAGAAAGGGTGATTCCTATTTAACTAGGGAGAATAACATGACTCTTATTTTTATGATTTGAATGATTCTTATTGAACTATTATTTTGTATTGATTATTACCAAAACATTTATCTCATGTTTCCATTGGACACAATGAGACATTATTTCATGTTGGATTGAATGTTTCTTGTGGATTTTCTTACTCAACTAAAAGTTCAGTAACAATTGATTCATTAGTAGTAAATTATGAATATAAAATATAAGACTCATACACAGTTGTAGAAACATAATTAATTTTTCAGGTAAGGAAACCTTTATAAATAAATTATATCCACAAATCATCTAGAGTAATTCCATCTTGACCATGTAAACTATTATAAGGATATATTAGAGGTAAAATGTATACACCTCGTGAGATTATTTTTATTTTTTTAGGAATAATCAGTGAAGAAATGAATACATTTGGAAAAGGATATTAGATCCTCCAAGTGGGACTATTAGAGTATATCTTAACCAATAATATATCAATCATTAAAATATATATTGGATTTATTCCTAAACTCGAATTTTTGAATACACATCATATCTAGGATATTTGTAAAAGGAGGATAAATAATGATTCTTTTAAGTTTTACAAGTCTTCCTTCATCCATTTGAGTTATACTTTAAAAAATTAAAATATTAAAACTTAAAAATATTCCAATTATATTGAAAAATGGATATCATATGAGTTATAATATGAAAGAAACCAACTATTCCATTGTTAATGTGTTTAGATGTACATATTTTTTTAAGGATAAGTAAATGATCAAACTTGTTCTAAGATAAATATATGCAAGTCAAGTAATTATCCTAAAGTATTTAAGAAAATTACATAAATAATTAATATTCAAAAGATATATATAATTGAAAGAATAAATCTGTATAAGAGGACAAATGTATCTATTTGAGATAGTGGGATCAAGCCAGACTTGTCTAAAATCAAGGCTCAAACTGCACAAATAATTAGCAAAAGAAAAAGTTCCACAAAGGATCATGGAAATGGAATTATTCAGAGACACATGATATTTAGAAAAGTTAAAACTATAGTGGAGGTTTTAAAATCACCAATAAATGTGATGTATTATTAAATAAGAATAATGAATCCTACTAAGAGTAGTAAGTTACAACTAGCTATGATTGAAAATTTCATATGAATTCAAAGATGGATTCTACTGGATTTTAGGGGTTCATCATAATAACTTGAAACTACAATAAAACCCATATTTTTGTGACCAATCCATTATATACTCAACATTTATAATTTAAATAAATAACATCATGTTTGTACCTCAAGTGATGAATACATATTTTATTATTTGACGCATGTTTCGTGAAGATCACAAAAATATACGAATGAAATATTCTTGAATTTTAGGGATCACTGTAACACCGCAATATTTTATGATATATATATATATAATAATAAATTTATTTTCTTTGATATCTTGATATACATGAAAAACTGTGTTTAAATGAACCCCAATATTCTATTGAAATACTATTATATAATGTGATTGTTACCACCTAGCCGTTAGATTGGAGGGTATGTATTTGAAAAAATAAAAAAAAAATGTATGGTTTAAAAATATATAAAACGAATTCAATAGTTATCAATTTATTATAAATGAAAATAAAAATCATTTGAAAGTAAAAGACTTGTTTTTTCTGAAAACTATTTTTATGAGAGCAATGTGTTTTTATATTAATAAATTAACTTAATCAAAATTGGTGAATGATTTTAATGAAATTTATATATTATATATTCAATAAATTTTTACCATGAATCTAATTCTATTTCTAAGCATGGGATAAGAACAAATCTTATTTAATTCTTAAAAATGTATTTTTCAAAAAAATGGGTTTCATCGCATTTAACGCCCTTATTTTTAAATTCATTTACTCCAATTATAGATATTGAATCTTCAAAAATAGATCACATATTTAGAATCCTAAAATTAAAATTTTTAAATATGTCCCTTTTATTTTTTTCAATATGCATAGTAACCATAGTAATTTTTTGTCTCCCTGATAATGGTAAAACGGGTAAAATATGGTTATAACTTTTGGATAAGGATTTAAAATTTCTATAAAACATTCATTTATCATATTGAATAATATTATTTTATCCATTTCCATAAATGTATAAAATTAGGGACACTTGGGGTCATATTTATTTGATTATGATCTTTATATTAGTTTAAGAAAAAAATAAGTACAAAATCTCTCTCTATTGACTTTAATATCTCTAATTTTTTTACATAAGGATAAAATGAGGATAATTTGGGTTATAAATGTTTATTTTAATGATAAATTAAATTTATTATCATATTAATTTATTTCTAATTTTTATTAATTGAATAATTATATTAAATTATTACGAAACAAAGACACAATATTTATTCAATTAATAGAAACATAAAATAAATGATTTTAAAAATATTCAAAGGAATAAAATTTGGGTGAATGATAGTGTACTAAAAAAATTATAGATTTATATAAAATATTAGAGTTTTTGGAAAGGTTTATATTCAAATTACATTGATTTATTATTTTCATTATTGTAAAATGAAATGAATAGTCTCAAAATGATTTTAATGATATTTTATGAAAATAATATTTTATTGATTTATTTAAAAATAGAAAAATTAAAGAGTAAAATATGGATAATATATGGTTTAAAATTTCATAAATTGGACATTAATGGGACCAATTTCACCTTATAATTAAAATTATAACCCTTTAATATTGAAAAAAATGCATTACCATGGTTAAGCTTAAAATTGGTTAACCAAGGGGTTAATAAAAAAATAAGATTTAAGCTTACATAAAAACCTATAGAAAATTTCATTGGTTTATGATATTTAGAAAATATAATATTTTTATTTGGAATTATTTTTATTGAGAATAACACAATTATATTTTAATATTTTTTTAATTCTAAGAGTTCCCCTCCCATCACATATAAAAGTGAACCTCTTCTCCTCTCTTTTTTATGGCCCAAAGGCCTTAATTTTTTTAATTTTTTATAATCCTACTTTTAATGGTTGAAGGGGAACCCCTACATGTCTCGTAGGCTTCATGGAATTACAGGAGTTGAAGGTCTTTAAAGAATTCATTATAGACTATGACTACTTGAAATTGACCATCCCCAACATCTTCATCGTGATCAGGTTTCCACCTTTGCATGGTTGTTCAGCCAGTTTTCTTGTTTAGAGCTGCACAATCCTAGTAACAATGGAAAATAACATACCCACTCATTATTCCAAATATTTTACCTTTACTCTGGTGAATGCACCTTGCTCTGAATCCTCTTATGGGGCTTGTTCCTTGTATAATATATCTAGTTTTCATATACAAATAAGGTGGTCCAAAGGCCTTAAGGTGGGACTAAGGCCTTACTAACCCAAAGGAATTGGGTTTCCCAAAGGCCTTAAGGACTCCAAGACCAAACTGGTGGCCTGAAGGTGAATAGTTATAACTGCTATAGTACCGAACAATGCCTGCTGCAGTATTTTCTATAGTGCCTATTATAGTTCCTGCTATAGTGCGTACTATAGTAATGCTACATTTACAACCATAGTTCTTTGTACATTATTTCTATAGTAACTCATAATTATTTCTCCACCTGGAATCAAACCTGGGTCTCATGGATGCACGTGGAGAGTCCTCACCAACCAGGCGGAGGATCATGTGCCTTCTTCTACTCTCTTAATCACACATATTTATCCTTATATCATATATAATACCTATGATAATATATTCATATATTAAATAACATCATCCTAGATCTTCGTTACTTTAAAAAGATCATCCCTTCATGGATTAATGTGTAATCCAAAAGAAGATCCTCAATGAAGAGGTATATCTCTTAATAGATCATTTGAAATTTTATTTCTTCTTCAGCCTCTTATAAATACATGGTAACTATTACAAAATAGTTAATTAAGTATATTGAATGTACTTAATTTACATTATTATCATTTAATAACCATTATCCACATTCTTTCCAGCCTACAAAAAGTGGAAACATCACTCGTGTGTGAGTATAACTTACCATCTCCACGCAATGGTGTAATTCATTTTTTATCACCACTTTACTTCGATGGTTATAATGGTATATTTAATAAATATAAATGTTATTTATGATATTATTATTATTTTTAAAATGTTAATTATTTTTTATCTTTCTTTTTTACAACTATCAAAAAATGGAAACATTGTTCATGTGTACGTACGACCTACCGTCTCCATAAATAGTGTAATTTATTTTTCTATATCTACCTTTTATGGATAACTATAAATACATACATATATATATAATTAATATATATTATATTAATATTATGGAACCATGATCCATTTATAAAAACTGTGAATGTCAAACTGAAACATGCAGGAAAAACGAAGTAATTATCACCCTGAACAATGATTTTTAATAAATTATTATTAATAAATGGGGGATAAGATGTTATAATAAAATACTATATGGTATTATATATATTAATATGATTCTAGAATAAATTTGTAATATATATATATATATATTATAGGAGTTTTTAATTTGTATGAAGAAAGATGAGACTTGAGGAAAGGGTTTATCATCTAAAATTGTCTTCATTGAGACATATTATGTTATGAACCTATCTTACTTTATGAGGTGTACATACTGGAACTTTCAAATTTTATTTCATTAATATAATTATTTTCACTATATTTTAATATCCATTTAAAGTTATTCTTTTATGGGGCTTATAATTCAAAAGTTACCAAAGTAGAAAGGGTTTTAGGTTACAATATCATTATTTAATTAGATTGTTTATGATTAAGTTCTGATGATGAAATATTATGTTATACCTCTCAAGAAACTCATGAATTATATTATCCAATGTTTATTTATATAAATAAAAAAAATTCCCTTTCATTTTCCTCTTTTTTGTAGTTAAGATATCAAAATAATATTTTTAAGGAAAACCCACTTTATTTCTCTCTTCGGTCAAAAATCCATTTTCTTTAATATCTATGTTTTCTAAACATTTTTTCAATAATGTTTTAATTATTATTCTATGATTTTTAAAATTATTTTTTACCCATGATTTAATTTTTATAGAATGGTTTTAAAGTAATCTTCTTTTCATTTTCCAAATGAGGAACTTTTTTGACATTATTTTTACAAAAGTAGGAAATGATTTTTTTTTCTTTTAACTTCTACGACATGAATGTAATTTTCCACCATCATGAAAACTCAATATATTGAATATTAATTTAAAAATTTAAACTTTTATTTTAAAATAAAATGTTTTCTTTAATATTTTTTGTAATTTTTATGATTTTAAATAAGTGATTTTATAGTGAAAATTGTATTTTACTCAAGAAATGTTCCAAGTGATATTTTAAAGGTATTTATTATCTAAGATTACATCCTTTGATGTTACCTAATATTTACTAGGGATATTATCCAATTATACCATCGTTATTATTTATCTATATGGTTTATGATGATGATGACAAGATTTTTTTGAAACTCATTCATTTTCCATGGGTTTTGTTATGATGAAATGATGGAATGTTTATGAAAACCATTTCTTTTACATGGGTTATTCTATGATTAAATGTTTATTAAACCCCATTAATTTTCATAAATTATGATATAATTAATGTTTTATGATATTGTGGAACACATCTATATTATTTTCAATATGTGATGGGTGGTCACGAAATTATAAATCCCTTAAATGCATCGGGTAAAGATGGATATCTCATGAGATAAAAAGGACTAGAATGGGGTGTAAACCCAGTTCAGTAAGGTATTATATCCACCATGATAGTCTTATGAGTAAACATTGAAAATTATGATCTAATGAGGAGTGAAAATTGAATAATATGATTGAATGAGGTGGGAAACCAATACACTATGACAATCTTGGTAGTGATACTTGAATACTAAGGAAATGATTTTCTATGCTTTTGTGTATACAAAAAAATCTATTTCTTATGTCGTTGTTATTATATCATGTCTCATTTTATTTTATTAATTTATGATTCATGTCTTATGAACTACTAAGATTTATTCTATGGCTTCTGATTATGATCTATGATATATAGGGTATGGTTTTCAAATGTTAAAATCATTTTCTCATACCCTTAGGTCTCTGTTATGCATAAGTTATCATTGATATCTCCCTTATTTTCTCTTATTGAGTAAATTAGATAACCCTTTATTATGTTTTACTTTTATAAGATATGAATTATTTTTTATGTATGATATGTATAAAAGGGTAAAATTTGTGAAGAATTATGTCGGAGATGATATAGATCTTATATGAACAAGTTGTTTATGTATCCAAGTTTCCAAAGGCACTAGACCTATAAAATTCTAGCATGGATAATTATTCTATGTAATGAATATTTTTCTAATACGAAGTAATACTTATGTATGAAAAGTATGGGTCATTAAATTAGGTATTATAGTAAGGTTTAGTTACTTTTTAAAACTAGGATAAGAAAAATTTAGTGAGAACCTATAGGATAATCCAATGTATAGAAGAATATACTAAGTTTCAGTGAATAAAGGAGTTTTATTTTCCTATAAAACATACCTTTATAGATACTACAATTTTAAATGGTTTAGAATATATGAATTTATTTTTAATAACCCCAAAAATATTTGGTTGAGTATATCACATCCATCATTCTGGTGCATGGTGAATGTGCCCTTACAGTGCACTTGATTTAACACTCCCAGGGGATATACATAGCTTAATTCAAATTTTCTTTACAAACCCTTATGAATTATTTGAATATTTAAAGGCCATGGATTCCCTAGGTTGAACCTAAGGTGTAATAGGATAAAAATAATGTGTCATGTATTAGTTCTAGTATGAGTTTATAAATAATTAAACTAGGAATGTATTAACGATGTGTGTTTCATATTTCATCATCCACATAATAAAAAATATTATCTTGTGAAGCAAAGAAAAATGAATCATGATCTTCCCATTCACCGGTATGGATCAAGAGACTGAATTTAATAGAAGTAAAATCTAATGAATATTTCATTTTACCCCTATCAATGTTGACACACTTCTGTTTCAATAAGACAATTAAAAATTGACCACGATAGTTTAATTAGATTATATCAATCATATTTCCATATTATCCCACCTATTTAAGTGTAAATATAGCAATTTTTTAGTTTTCAGTCATTTTTCATGATAAATTGTATAAAACTTAAAGCCATGAATATTTTAGGCATCAAATCACTTAGCCTACCATAAAGGAGCATGATCCAAAAACTTCGAATCCTTTGATATTTCTGATCGATATACAAAATTAATTATATAGAAAAAAAGATATAAGTCATTCATTTTAACATTAATAAAATAAGTTCTTTTAAATTATATGAATATGAGTATATACTTACAAAATGGGTGAATCATTCGATAATATCCTTATTAAAAACTTTTGTTAATTCCAACTCATTTAAATCTTGACCGCCTAGTAATATCTTTGTTTTAAATATCAATTCTTGAATATATGGATCTATAATAAGACTATTGATTAGTTCATATATATTCCCTTTTAGTAACTATAATTCAATCAATGTAAAATTTGACCCCTTACCAATTTTTTGTCCAATAGTTGGAAATACCGATGACTGCTTTTCATAATTAAAACTATCATATATGTCATAAACACATCCAATATGATTTAATATAGTCTCAATACCATAAAAATATGTAGAACATAATTTCAATCACTCTATGGTTATATAACCTTCAGAAATAGATCATTTTCGTTTAGATTTATTACTCATATATGATTTCAAACGACCTAAGTACCTAATGAAAAAAATAAGAAATATATTTTTTTACATAATTATTTGATAAAATTTTATTCATCAATGAAAATAAAAATAATATTAATATGCCTTTCAATTGGATAAATCCATCTATATACTGTACTAGTCTACTAAGTTTAGATTCTTAAACCAAATGAATAGTCAAATGAATCATGGATGTGGAAAATGACTGGGGAAATGACATCTCTAAATGATAGTGTAAAAATAATTCTTTCTTGATGTGTATCAAGCTTAGTTGGATTTAGAGTTTTCTCACAAATATCTTTGAAGAAGGAACAGAACTCAATTATAATTGTAGTTACTTTTTAGGTAATGTATTATGAAATTCCAATGGAAAAAACTTCTCCCACAAAATATGGTAGTCATGCCTTTTCAATCCATATGACGTTTGATGTTTCTAGTCAACACAACATGAAATGTTACTAGAATATCCATCTGGCACATTTAAATTCTTTAAATTTCAAAGGAATGTGTCCTTTTTATGATATTTCATTGAAAAAATATTTTAATAACACTTTCCATTCTCAATTTCCCACAAACCACACTTTATATTCATTGATTCCAAATCTTTCTAAGCATTAAGATGATCCTTCAATTTACCCAGCTTATTTAGCAATGTAAAAATTACATTATCATCGATATTCTTATCAATGTGAATTATGTCTAGATTATGACACATTAAATTAAACTCTCAATAATGAAGTTTTATAAATATAAACATTTTATTCCACCATTGTGTTCCAGCTGTTTTAGATATTATACCTCGTACCTTTTCCCCCTTCTTTAATCTGATTATATTTTCTGAATTCTATAGTAACATTCATTAATTATCCCAAGATTTTTATACCAGATAACACCTTAGGTGAATTTCTCAATTCAATATGTTCATTTAAATGCGTATTGTTTAACTAGAATTTAAGAGAATCATCAAGAAATTTAAGATGAAATATAAAAAACCCATTTTCTACAATGAGGTAATCATTGTGGTTAAAAATAAAAAATATAAACTGGACAAGAAAAACTAGTATGACTGTTCTATCCAGATAAGTTTCCTAGTCTAAGAAAATTACTTACTGTACACATTAATGTAGCATGCAATTTGAATAGTTTTATTTTTGATGCATCATATGTTTCCATTACATCATCTCATATTTCTCTCAATTCACTGATTATAGATTGAAGGTATATATCAACGTCATTTCTAGGAATTTTCTTTATAGGAATAATCATCAAAACAATGAAATAAATTTTCTTCATATACATCCATGGATTCATATTATAGGGGACCAAAAAAACTACACATATTATATAATTAGTACTTAAAGTACCAAAAGGGTTAAAACCATTAAAATATAATCCCAAATGTACATTACTAGGATCTGAAGAAAAATATAGATATAATGAACCAAAAACCTTCCATGATGTTGAATATTTAAAATTTCTCACCAATCCATCATTTTTTCTATCCTGAGCATGTCACTTCATATCGTATGTAGTCTTGTATGAAATGAACAATCTTTTAAATAATGGTTTCAGAGAAAAGTAACATAATACCACTGTGGGAGTTTTCTTCTTCTACTTCTTCTTGGTGTTTCATTGATTTGTACTATTATTATTTCTCATTAACATACATCTAATTCTATAAAATCTTATGAATTATTTATTTGGACTATTTTCCCCCAATAAATCATGAAATCATTAGATAGTGCATGTATCTTTATATAATCAGGTCCAGTTTTGCTGATGATTTTCTTCATCCCGTAGAATGATGCAGGGATATTAGCTTCACTAAATACATCATGAAGAAACTCTAAAATAATGGACACTGATTTTTAGTAATTCCATAGAGAAACATTATATGATACAACTTAAGTATAAAATAAAACATCGAATACTTGGTTCACTATTCATACAATTCTTATTTCCTGACTTCAACTAATTCACAAAACTCTTTTTTATCACTAATGTTATGAGAAATATTTACCTAATCATGATCGACTAGGAATTATTTTCATATATTAAAATCTTATACATTATATCCTATAAATACAAATACTTCATTTATCAATTTTTTAATAGAATTCTCCTCGGTCGGGTCACTTTGTGTTTTGTTGATAGGATGGTCATTATGATGAATTTTCATAATATTCAATTCATCATGCCAAATACAACATACATTTCGAGTAGGAAACTTTTTCAATACCATTTTCTCACATACTTCATTTCTATTCAACTATTTATTGAATTTAAAATCAGCAGACATGCATTTTATTCTACCTCCCACTAATCGGTTTTTTAGTGAATAATCTAAAAATTCTTCCAAACACTTAGTATACCAAGGTTTGTTTCTAGGTAATTTAATAAAACTTTTATCCATAGGTATTGGATTACCACACTTCTCCCTATACATTAAAAAATAAATATATAAATGTTTAATCCAATAAGTACAATCAATTCTTAACATCATTGTGTAAAAAATAATTTATCTAACAAAATTATATTCATAAGAAAACTCAATTTAAACTAAAAGATTAAAAATAAATTAAAAAGACCAGTAATATACTGTAAAATTATTAGAATATTGATAACCATTTAAATTAATTTATTTTAATAATATGAAATAAATAAAATATTCATAAAGATTCAAGAAACTAAGTTTAAGTTATAAATATAATGAAAATATATATCATCGTGTAATTGATATTAAAAAATAATATGAATACATAAAAGTGTAAATATAATTGAAATACATATAAAACATAATTAAATTAATAAAGATATATAAATATTATATAATTAATAATAATTAATCATTGTAATAAAGACTTATTGAAGATTTAATCACATTATAATGTATGATTTTAAATTTATATTAATTTATAATGTAGTTTCTGTCATTATCAGAGGATAATACATTCCATAAGTGTGATTTGATGGAAAAGTTGTTTGGGTTATTTTAATATCTCATATTTTTACCAGGTATATCCCTCTTTGAGTTTTTTGTTAAACATCTTTTGTTTGGTTTCCCTTTATTATTGGACCTTGGTGGTTAAGTCTTGTTTGGAGGAAAAGATCCTTTGTTGGGGAAAATAACCTAATGTTAATGAATTTTTTTCTATTTGAATTAATGGATTCTGGTTATAAACATGTTAAGTGGGTTTATGAGGTTTTTTCCATTCTTTTTAAGTCTTTGGAGGTTTTTTGGGTCATTTTATAGAATTTGAGCTTAAAACTTCTTATAGAGAGATTAAACACTGTCTACCTATTACACAATGTGTAACTACCCCTAAACAGGTCGTGGACTAGTGTGGGTGGTGAAATGGTTACACATTAAGTAAACTGTTCACATTATGTAAAAGTCAAGTAGGGTTAAATATTAATCCGAGTCAATGAGTTTTTCGGTGTATACCTCTAAAAATAAATACTCAAAATGTAAATGAGTAACACTACATGTAATATACCAAGAAGTTTTTTAATGTGGTTTAGTGGCTTATTTTTTATTCAAACCACAAAATCCTTTCTCCTCTCAATCCTAGGGAATTTCCCATGTGATTTTGGAGCTCCATTATCTCTTCTGGACATCCCATTTGAGCATTAAATGTAACTCTCCGACCCTATTTACCCAGATTCAGTGCATTATTACATATCATTAGCATGATCACAAGAGATCAAGTCATGAAATACTGATTAGTTTAGTATCCATGGAAGTACTAGATACATATATAAGTTTTACATTACATCATGAAATAAAGAAAAACAACATTGTGTCCCCTTTGAACACACTCATAACCCTTAACCTATTCTTGCAGGTTAATCATGATATACTTCTTCATATCTTGGGAAAAATAAAACATATAAAGGGGTGAGCTCAGATGCTCAATAAGGATAACAATATAGAAGAAACATTCATAAATTGGTATAAACATTTAAGGCAATGTATATGACGGAAACACAATCCTTTTAAACTTAAAATTCAGCATAATATGGAAAATATAAATCAAATAATGACATTTAATTATTCACCTGGATATTCTTCTAATCAAATAATCACATTTAATATCAATAGATAATTTCATAATGATGGAATGCATAATGCCATACATTATAACCACATAGTTAAGGCCTAATTCCAAGACTACAAATAATATTTTGACAAGGCCATGTGCCAAGACACTAGTTTGTCTCATGAGATGTACCAATTCATCGAGGAGATATAGTGGGCTCCACCTGTCACTTACTAAGACCAATGCATTCCTCATATGAAAAGTTTTAAACATAATCTAAATATTCATATTAAAACTAGCATACAAAATTTCAATATTTTAACCACAAACTATGAATGGTATAAAAATAGCACATCCATTATCAAACATAACTCATTAAATAAAATATGGAAGATTGTATTATAATAAATCAACCTCAATCAAGAATAATGAAGGATATTGACATAGTTGAAAATAATCAGTAAAACTATTTGAGAGAAATATCCCCATTTTCTCAAAAACATTTAAAAGTATCATTATTTAACAAGAAGCTGTTAAAAATTAGATTTTTGAATCAAAGTATCCCATACCACTTTTAAACTTTTAAAAGGAATTTTAATTTTAAAACATTCATGTCCATATAAATAAATCCTTAAAACCATTTTTAAAACATGTACATTAATGAGAAATATTTATAAGAATAAATCCTTATAACATTTAAAATGATATTTTAGTTAGAGTTCCTAACCAAATGAGAGACATTTGAATACAAATAATTGAGGTAATCAAAAATTTATAATATCAAGAGAATTAAGGGATTCAGGATATACTATGTCAAAGTACAATATATACACCATATAAAAGTTAATTGGTGCATAACAACAAATAAGTCTCAATAGAATTTAAATTGAGATGAAATCCCTTATAAAGACTGTATCCTTAGGTTAAGGATAAATCAATGATATTATTATGTTTGAAAACTATAAATATAATAAATATAAGTGGATAATAATTTTAAAACAATAAGAGACCATTCATACATATTCATATCACATCATAATCAATAATTATAAGTTTAACCCAAATAATTGAAATAGGGTTAATAAGTTCTCTTACATAAATTCACTAGTCTAACAACACCACATAAAAATTAATAAAATGAGTTGATGAGAGAGAAAAGAGCCTATCATCACATGGACATAAAATTTACAGAAACAAATATATATAACAACATATACCAACATTTGATAATTGAAATTTAAAGACATAACATAAAATAAGTCTTTGGCTAGAAGAGGAGGGTGAAAGGTTCCCTTACCGATTTGGTAACTTACGAAACATACACCACATGAAAGAAGGATCATACAATGAAGATGAAAATACCCATAAATTAAATTATATTATACAATGATTAAAATTATTGACATTATATACACCACACAAAAGGAAATAGTGGAAAATATAGTATGAATCTCATGGGAATAAAAAGTGAGATGAAAACCCCTTACCACGTTGTAATCAATCGAGTCGTATGAATAAAAGTTAATAACCACAAAATGAATCATAAAATACCATGAATAAAAACAAGATCATGTTAATATATATCAAATGGCAGTACACAATACACTACATGCAATAAATAAGTGGTGAACAATAGAAATATCACGGATTTAAAAGCGAGATAATAAACCCTTACCTTGTATGTTTCCTTAGTATAAGGTAGTTTAGCCTCATGTATAATGGTGAAATAATTGTTATTAAATTATAAAAGAAAAAAATACATAAATATGATATCATATATGATCTTCTAATATTGATTTGTTAATGATCTTTCAGTAGTATCATTGTTTTTGGTGTTAACTGATTCGTTCTCCTTTATATCACTACTGGAAAATAGCCCTATACCCACGATTTTTGAAAACCGTGGGTATAGGGGTAATATGGGAACCTATACCCAGGGTTTTGGGAAAAACCGTGGGTATATTGTTTTTTAATACCTATTCCCATAGTTTTGGAAAACCATTGGGAAAAAGATAGCTATACCCATAGTTTTGTTCAAAACTGTGGGTATAAGGTTTTTTTTCAAAGACCTGTACCCACGGTTTTATAAAAGAGTGGGTATAGCTTTCCCGCGTTATGGCGGGAAAAAAATTTTGTGGGACACTAAAAATCATTTATGTTAAACCCCTTCCCGATTGTTTTTCCTCCTTTTCCCATGGTTCTTATTCATATATTTAGGTAGATACAAATTTATAAACATAAAATCTTCATAGCCGAGTTGGTGAGCCGTTGTGTCAAGTTTTCTGTGGTTATATGTTTGAAACCCACTAGCCTCTTTTTTTCTAATATAGGGAGAAATATTAATATATTAAAATAAATGAAGATATATGAAAATAAAACTGAGCTAGCTCAGTTGGTTAGCTGCTGGATGCACGAAAGTAAAGACGCGGGTTATAAACTCGTGCGATGTATTTTTTCAAATAGAGATGTTAATTAATATATTTAGCTAAATATATATAGATATACCTGTAATTTACGTAGCTTGATTGGTGAGGCATGTGGAGTTTGAAATGCAGGTCACGGGTTCAACACCTGCTGCTCATTTTTTGTAAAAAATATATACACCCACGCTTTTTAAACCATGGGTATATGGTTTTGACAGCATGGAAATAGGGTAGGCTGCTTTGACACAGTGGAAAAAAATCTATGCCCATAGTTTGGAAAACCATGTGTATAGGTTGGGGACCTATCCCGACACCACGGTTTCCCAGAGTTCCCAAAACCGTGGGTATATCCTATACTCATAGTTTTGGAGGCTGTACCCACAGTTTTGAACCATGGGTATAGGTCATATTTCCAGTAGTGTATGCTTGGTTACATAATCCATGTTTGTTATGGATAGGATTTATTTGATTCATATCCATAAATATATTAATTTATTAAACATTATTTTTAATCAAAAAATGAAAATTATTCTTGAATGATTATGATGGGGAATGAATCTCATCGTGTTCGTGGAGATGGTAATCCGTACGTATGCACGAGCGACAATATCATTTTATTGATGGTGAAATCGTACGTAATTGAATGTTATATCATATATAAATAATCCTTAACATGTTATATTTATTATTTACATCAGTTATAATCATTATAATACCCATCCAAATAATGAAGTGTTTGAATAAGAAACTACACCACGATGTGGAGACGGTAAGTCGTACGTACACACGTATGGTGGCTTTTCCTTCATAGGATGGATAGAATAATGAATATAGTTGTACCATATTTATAATAACATCACAATATGTATAAGGTAATGGAGTTATTATTTTGGTATGGAAACAATAAATAAAAAGGAAGCGGAAGAAGAAAATAACTTTGAAAGAGGTGGTGAAATTATTACTTATTCTTCAGGTGTTTCCTTCTGAGTTGATCAAAAGGGCTCCTTAGGATGGATTTATGATAAAGTTAAGGCCTCTATGTTTACATTATGGTAGTTGGGAGGATATTTGAGTAGGGTTTGGTAGATCCGAATGGCTTTGTATGTGTGAAATTAAGATAAGGGGAAGTACCATTTTATAAGAGAGGTGATGGTCACTTTAGAGAAAACATGAAATATTATTTTATTATATAATCATTTTTAGTTTATAATGGCTCCAAATATATTTATTTCTAGGATAATGTGGGGTGGGTAGAAATAACTTCAACTAATAGGTTTTAGACAATTTTTGGTCACCATATTAAACTTATCATTTAGATTTAACTCTTAGTTAATTAGTTTAACTTTTACATGTATTATTGTATTCTTACACTATATGGTTAATAGAGTTACAATAAAATGATAAGAGAACCTCAAGTGGTTAATTAATGGTATATCTATAATTATATAAGTCGTTTTTCTGAACCTTATATTTTTAGGAATATCATATCATTTAATAATATAATATTTGTTTTAAAAACTCATTTATGTCAATTTTGAAACTACTTAGTATTTGGTTTTTGTGAAAGTCATAATAACTTGATTACTTTGAAAAAAATAAATTTAAGCAACCCTAAAATTTCATATTCACCTAAAAAATTCTTGGATGTCATAAAAACTTTGAAATTATATTTATTTTAATATTTATAATATCATTTATTTGATTCTTTCATTAATAAGGTAATCACTACATCATTATTGTGCCATAAATAAATTTAATTATTTAATGTCTAAAACTATAAATAAAATACCATGATTTAGTACATCTTTTTAGATTTATAATTAATATTTATCATCGAAATTATCTTATGTATAACCCAATATTAAAACTGGTTTAGTTACTAAACTTTGAATTTAACACTTTTAACTCTTCTTTAAGTAAAATAATAATAAATGTCATAATCTAATCCAAGTGGCCCAAAAGGATCATATTTTAATCCTAAGGTTGTTTTTGGTCTAAATAAACTTATCCAATAGAATTATAACATGTTTTAGGATAATTATAATATCATTTTTACCTTTAATGACCCTATTTTCTTTTAATTGTGGTAAATAAAAGTCAAAAGTTACTATTCGCCAAAAATTATTTTCATCTTATTGAACCAAATTTTACTTGATTTCAATCATTTCTCTCAGATTTTTGAAATTCAATTCATAGAAGTAGTAAAATTACGTTTTATGAAAATTTTCAAATGTGTCTAGAAGGTCGGTAAAAGACGTTAAAAAGTTCAATAAAATTTTATACATCTAATTTTATTATAGAATGACTCCAATGAATTAAATTAAACTTATATAAGTATTATATATCTATTTTTACTTAGAATAAATTTAAATAAAATAAATAATTATTTAAATAAAAAGTCATTTTTAAACAATAATGTAGTGTTTTTCACTATTCCCCAAAAATAGAAAGTTTTCAGAAAAATACCAAAAATTCACATGAAAATAATTTTGATATTCCATATTCAAAAATGAATTATATTTTACCAAATTAAAAAAATATAAGTTTCATTAATTAATTTAAAATTAATTCTCATTGTCAAAACCAAAACGTGGGTTTAAAAAAAATAAAAACTATCAAAAGATTGACATTTGTTTATGTCCAATTTAAATGTGAAATTACTTATAATGACATTAATTGTATTAAATGATAAAAATATAATATAATTATACTTAACAACACTCAAATTTATAATTTAACACTATAAATTATTTTGATTAAAAAAGTTGTTTTCAATTAAAATTTAGTATCTTTCACTATTAATCAAAATATGAAAGTTATCAGAAAAACACCAAAAATATATCCAAACTAAATTTTTATGTCTCACTTATAAAGAATAATTTAATTTCATCAAATTGAATATATAAAAGTGTCAAATATTGTATTATAAAGGGTTCTCCATTAAAAGGCGGAAAAACTGCATTTTTTTAAAAATACCTATTTTATCTGAAAAATTGAATTTTTCCTTATATTATATCTAAGAAACACAAAATATGAATGTTAAAATTATAAGGGATATATATAAAATTTAAAATTTGGTTATTAATATTCATAACCTCGTTTTAAACGTATTTCTTGATAGGTCATAGTGCGCTTTAACTCGGTGTTGCGTACATCGCACGCTATTGTATTATTCAAAGAGAAGCATACCATGGAAGCTTGGGGTGTTACATTCTTCCCTAATTCAATAAATTGTGTTCTCTCAATTTGAAATTTTTCTTTGGAAATAAAAGGTAAAAAATATAAAATACCTTTGTGGAAAACCCACAACAGAAATAGGGTTATTAAATTTTATTCTTAATAAGAGGGAAAGGGAAATGAAAATGTCACCACCAAATTAGGATTTCGAAAAGGATAACATGGGTGGAAATTATAATTGGTGGAAAAACGTAAATATTTATAAGGAGTGATTGAGGTCATCAATCACATACAAGTTAATGGAAAATTGAAGGCCTCAAAGCCATAAATATATGATGAATAATGTAAGGTTTAAAATAACACATTTTTGGGTTTAAGATCATTTCCCTAAAGTTTAAGAATTAATTTATTCATAGAATAAGAAAAAAATACTTCATAATTAAAGTTCCATACTTTAACTATTTTCTACCACAAACTCATCTTTCACTCCAAATGATGAGTATTCAAGATGACTTGGTCACAACAGAAGCACTAGAATCTACTTACAGAGAATCACATAATATAAAAAGAATAAACTATATATTTTCCCTCTCTTTAGAGATTAACCAAAACCAAAATGGTTAGTAAAAGATCAGATGATCCCCAAAAAGGATAATCCTTTAGAGAAATAAATACTAATGTTAATTTATAAAATTAAACCAACAATACCCAAAGTTCAATAAATACCATTCAATAAACAATTGTCCTTAAAATCTTTCAATATAATCCAGACTATGATTGAAATCCAAAACTCAGAAGAATTTGATTATGTAGCCTTCCACGTTAAATTGTATCTCCAAATAACATCAACTACTCTTAAGGTCACATACTTAAAATTAATTAACCTAATCACATATTCTCTATGATAGGTTAATAATTTCCATAAATAACCTAAATTGCTATAAGTTCATAATAAAAACATAGATAAAAACCCACCATTACTCCTCAAATGAAATCACATAGAATTCTATTTTCGTTAGGCATATAGTGTTCCCAAAAGAGTGAAGGTCTTCCAAAATAACATTTATCACTTAATCACCAAATCATTTTCCTATACTAATAATATCCATTTGATAAACATAATATCCCAAATAAACTTATTATTGATTATTAAAATCATTTAACTAAAAGAATTATTCATACTAACAAGGGAATTCACATAGTCCAGTGGTAGGTGATAAATCCCAGTCGCACATGGGTTGTGGGTTAGATTCCCACAACTTTGTCCAATGTGACAAGTTGTCACATAGTATTTGTGTTGTCCTTTTTCAAAAAATATATTTTATAACATTCCCAAAATGAGATAAATTCATCCAAATAACCATAACACAATTTAACCACAAGTGTTATATCATACCTCTCATTTGCATCCCAAAATTAAATAGCTTTTAATTGCCTCAAATTCAAGGATCATATAAACCCAAATGGTTATTTGTAATTATATCCAAAATAGAAAAGATAATTCTTCCTCAAATAGAATTTTCACATAAAAAACTTCAGGGTTACACATACAATAGAAAATTCTTCCAAATTAATCTCATCAACAAAGTGAACTAATACTTTTAAACATTTCTCCATCCATTTATTTCCACATAGGTTTTTCCTTGACCAAGAGGTTATCCTATATAATAGGGTATTCACTCAGGTAATTCTCAGGTCCCCTAAATTTACGAAAAATTACTTTAAATGGATTCTTAGAATCATTTTTATTTTCCTCCATAGTACTCTTCATTTTTCCTCAGCAATTCTTTACTTTATTTCCTTCTTTCCCACACATAAAGCATTTATTTTTTCTATTAATACATTTTCCTAGGTGTATCCTTACACATTTCCTACATGATGGAAATTGAGATTTCTTTTCTCTATGGTCTCCGCTATTGGATCTCTTATCATTCACCGCCTTTCTCGTATTTTTTGATTATGGGATTTGGTTAATATATATGTTGTTGATCATATTTTTGAAAAACAGATTCGGCATGAACACAATATCTTTTACACCTATCAACATTCCATTTAGTTTCTCATTTCCACCATTGTTCCCACCTTGTACATCATGTTCAATGTTACTATGACATCCTTGGGATACATACAATGACTAAAACCAGAAATCATTTTATGAATAACAGTAGTCATAAAATCATTTAAAAAATATCATGACACCTTATTTTCAATCTAAAATAACTTCGGATTAACCAAGGTTATTTATTCTCATCTTATATTAAAATCCTTCAAATTGTTTTGTAATGAAAATGTGAATTATCTTTAGCATATCCCCCGGGAGTGTCATAACCAAGAGTGTAGCAAGCCCTGTTTTCGTGCACCAGTTCCTGTTCAAGTCTAGATCAAAGCTATTTTTTCAGGTTTTACCCCTAGGTACATATCTGCTAGAGCTGCCACTACCTACTCATATCCAGACAGGGATGTATTTCTTATAAAAACCACATAATATTTACATTACCTAAAATTTTGGTTGTTCTTCTATAATAATCCCTAAAGTCTATCTTAGGGTAATGTTCTCTAATAAGAGTTTTTCTAAATCTAGTTTCCAAGGTTAGTAATAAACTTCCTCTGATACCAACTTTAATACCCGAACCCTAGTCACTTGGAGTCAGTGCATTATTACATATCATTAGCATGATCAAAAGAGATAAAGTCCCGAAATATCGATTAGTTTAGTAGCCTTGGAAGTACTAGATACATACATAAGTTTCACATTACATCAAGAAATAAATAAAAACAACATTGTGTCCCCTTTGAACACACTCATATCCCTTAGCCTATTCCTAAAGTTTAATCATGATATACTTCTTCATATCCTGGGAAAAATAGAACATAGAAATGGGTGAGCTCAGATTCTCAAAAATGATAACAATATAGCGGAAACATTTATAAATAAGCATAAACATTTAAAGAAATGTATAAGACTAAAACACAAGCCTTTTAAACATAAATTTTAGCATAATATGGAAAATATAAATCAAATAATTCCATTTAATTATTCACATGGATATTCTACTAGTCAAATAATCATATGTAATATAAATAGATAATTTCATAATGATGGAATGAATAATGCCGGACATTATAACCGCATTGTCAAGTCCTTGTGCCAAGACAACAAATAATATTTTGTCAAGGCCTTATCACAAGACACTACTTTGTCTCATGAGACCTACCGATGCATTGAGGAGCTATAGAGGGATCCACCCGTCACTTACTAAGTCCAATTCATTCTTCATATGAAAGTTTTAAACATAATCTAAACATTTTTATTAAAACTAGCATACGAAATCTCAATATTTTAACCACAAACCGTGAATGGTATAAAAATATCACATCTATAGTCAAAAATTACTCATTAAATACAATATTTAAGATTCTACTATAATAAATCAACCACATTCAAGAATAATGAAGGATATTGACATAGATGAAAATAATCAGTAAAACTATTTGAGAGAAATATCCCCTTTTCTTGAAAACATTTAAAAGTATCACTATTTATCAAGAAGCTATTAAAAATTAGATTTTTGAATCAAAGTGTCTCATAACAATTTGAAAATTATAAAATGAATTTTAATTTTAAAACATTCATGTCCATATAAATAAATCCTTAACACCATTTTTAAAATATGGACATTAATGATAAATATTTAGAATAATAAATCTTTATAACATTTAAAATGATATTTTAGTTAGGGTTCCTAAACAAATGAGATACATTTGAATAAAAATAATTGAGGTAATCAAAACTTTATAATATCATGATAATAAAGGTATTAACGATATACTATGTCAAAGTACAATATATACACCATATAAAAGTGAATTGGTGAATAACAACAAGGAAGTCTCAATAATATTTAAATTGAGATAAAATCCCTTATAAAGAACGTATCCTTAGGTTTAGGATAAGTCGATGAAATAGTTTTGTGTGAAAAATATAAATACACTGAATATAAGTGGATATTATGTTTAAAAAAATTACATGTCATTCACACATATTCATAGCACATCATAATCAAGAAGTATAATTTTTACCCAAAGAATTGAAATTGGGTTAAGAAGTTTTCTTACAGAAATTCAAGAGCCTAACTACACCGCATAAAAATTCAGAAAATTATTTTATGAGAGAGAAAAGGGCCTCTCATCACATGGAAATAAAATTTACAAAAATAAGTATATATAATAACATATCCCAACATTTTATAATTGAAATTTAAATACAGAACATAAAACAAGTCTTTGACTAGAAGAGGAGGGTGAATGGTTCACTTAACGATTTGGTATCTTATGAAACATACACCACATAAAAGAAGGATCATAAAATGAAGATATAAATAACCATAAATTAAATTATATTGGATAATTAATACAATCATGGTTATTATATACACCACAAAAAAGGAAATCAGGGCAAATATAGCATGAATTTCACAGGAATAAAAAGTGAGATGAAAACCCCTTACCACGTTGTAATCAATCGAGTTGTATGAAAAAAAGTTAATAACCACCAAATTAATCACAAAATAACATGAATATAAATTGAATAATGATAATATATATCAAATGACAGTACACATTACACCACCTGCAATAAATAAGTGGCAAACAATAGAAATATCACGGAATTAAAAGTGAGACAATAAACCCCTTCCCTTGTATGTTTACTTAGTATAGGGTAGTTTAACCTCCTTTATAATGGTGAAATATTCATTATTATATTATAAAAGAACCAAATTCATAAATATTATATCATATATAATCTTCTAATATTTCTTTGTTAATGATATTTCAGTAGTATCATTGTTTTGGGTGTTAACTGATTCGTTCTCCTTTATATGCTTGGTTACGTAAGACATGTTTCTTATATAGGTATTATATATATATTTTTATTTAAAATAAATTTAAATAAAATAAATAATTATTTAAATAAAAAGTCTATTTTAAACAATAACGTAGTGTTTTTCACTATTCATCAAAAAATTGGAAGTTTTCAGAAAAATACCAAAAATACACCCCAAGATAATTTTTATATTCTGAATTCAAAAATGAATTCTATTTTACCAAATTAAAAACATAGAAGTTTCATTAATTAATTTAAAATTATTTCTCATTGTCTAAACCAAAAAGTGGGTTTTAAAAAAAGTAAAAACTATCCAATGATTGACATTTGTTTATGTCTAATTTAAATGTGAAATTACTTATAATGACCTAAATTGTATTAAATTATAAAAATATAATACAATTATACTTAAAACCCATTAAAATTTATAATTTAACACTATAAATTATTTTTATTAAAAAAAATTCAATTAAAATTTAGTATCTTTCACTTTTCATCAAAATGTGAAAGTTATCAGAAAATCAACAATAATCTATCCAGACTAAATTTTTATGTCCCAATTATAAAGAATAATTTAATTTCATAAAATTGAATATATAAAAGTGTCAAATATTGTATTAGAAATGGTTCTCCATTAAAAGGTGGAAAAACTACATTTTTTGAAAAATACTTCTTTTATCTGAAAAATTGAATTTGTCCTTATATTATGTCTAAGAATCAAAAAAGATGAATGTTAAAATTATATGGGATATATATAATTCAAAATGTGGTTGTTACTATTCTTAATCTCTTTTTAAATGGCTAGTTTGATAGGTCGTGGTGCGCTTTAACTCGGTGTTGCGTACATCACACGCTATTGTATTATTCAAAGAGAAGTGTACCGTGGAAGATTGGGGTGTTACATTCAATACTTGATAATTCATTCTATTTAGGTTCTCCCTCCTCTACCTGTTTTCTATTGATGTTTCGATTTAACCCTTTGACTGTGGTCATTGTTGGGTTTGATCTAGATGATTTATGATCTCGGATCATTTTTTCAATCATCTACACCTTCCTCCTTTTTGGTATTTTCCATTGGAAGCATTGTGTTAATCATTAGTTAAAGGCATGGGGTTTAAATCTTAACCCAATGGTCTCATTTCAATTGATAAGTAAATGCAATATTTTTATTGGGTTGATGCTTGTGTGCAATAAATAACTAATTTAATAGAATGATTATAATTCTATGTTGTCTTTTTCCTTGGATCTCATTGGATTCCATTGATGATATGACCTAACATATAACTACCCATTGGGTGAGATAACCTTTGAAAATAATGAATTGGAAATGGATTACATATGATTTTAGCATGAAATGTGATTCAGTGGAATGCTTGTTATATGTTCACCTTGGAAACTGGATTATTTGATTAATAGAATAAATGGGAAATTAAAAGAAAAATGGTTATTAGAATAATTAAACATTTGGTCTTATGTGGTCATATTGTGATATGCCTTCTATTGTGATATGCACTTGTGACACATGATAATATGCTTATATATCGATTTATTCCCTAAAACATGTTGAGATTCTTATATACCAGGCTATAACCTAACACATGATAAGATGCTTATATATCAGGCTATACCCTAATACATGTTGAGATGCTTATGTATCTGGATATGCCTTGACACATGCTAAGATGATTATATATTGGTATATTCCCTCACACTTGCTGATATTCTTATATAATGGTCTAGGCTCTAGCACTTTCTAAGATGCTTATATACCATGTTAGGCCCTAACACATGTTGATATGCTTATATATCGGGCTTGGACCAGTGATTTTTTATACTATGGGTATATGGTTGTGGTTTTCATGGTTGTGTTGCAAGATCAAAGACATTCTGGTAGGATGTTGAATCAGGTTATTGTTGTAATTTATTAATTGTTGAATTAATTAATTCACCTCTTTATCACATTATTTCATGCACTTCTTAGCATACTGGTTTGTTTAGACTTAGTGGTGTTAACCTACTATGTTTTACAAACACCATATTAGGGCCTCCATTTTTTACCTGAGAATATTTAATGGATGAAAGTATAGACAAGGAAAAGGGACCTTGTAGATGATTTTTTATTCTTGGATGGGTATAGTTTGGAGATGGTACTGACATTGGGTTTGGGACTGAGGTCTTTTTGAGTTTATTTATATTAGAATGTCTTTATTCTATATATTTTTCAATTTTAAATTAGATACATATCATCCTATAGTTACATGATTCCTTATTATTAGTATATGGGTTTCATCTTTATTTCATAGTTTTGTTATATGGTTTCCTCAATGTCTATTAATTTTATTTCTTTTTTATATGGTTTATTTCTACGGCTATGACACTTCATACCAGGGGTGTGGTCTCCCCACTATACATATCACATACCCTATGATATTCAGTATCCTCTGGCATAAAAGGAGGAATGCTTGAGGTCTCATAACCAACCCTTTTCAGCTACATGAGAGTATCATATTGAGGGATGTTACAAAGTGGTATCAGAAGAGAAGGTTTTCTTTTGTATTACATTACTATTTGGGAGAGGTATAAAGGAGGCTAGGATGTGTCAGGACTTAGTAATGATATTATTCATGGAAGTAGTTAACCTTTGTATGGGGGAAATCCGAGTTCCCTAGGATGGGATTATTTTTCATGACGTTCGCTTGTTACAGATTGATGTTATTTCCACTTGGGTGATTCACATGTTGTGTCATGATATTGTTTCTTGAGATTTGTACTCATTTCTCGATATGGAATGGTATGAGTATTCATCCATCATGATAGGAACATGGGGATATATACTAACATGAATTATTCATGATAGAGTTCTATTTATATGCATCTGATATATTTCATGTGTAAACTGTGATATGAGATATCTATTATACCTGATAAATGAAAATAAATAAATGTTATGTCATGATAAAACACATGTTAATAAATTTATAAAGAGGCTAGGAGTCAGTTGTTCTCTGTTCTAGTCACCTACGGAGGTTTACCTTATTTGTTACATAGAGCTCTAAGGTGTGTGTTTATCTTGTAGATAAAATGCCTCCCTATCATCTTCTAATTGAGCATCAGGAGAGTGGTAATCAGAACACTGCTAACACAGTTTATCTAAATCTTCCTACAGTCCTGAGGATTAGATGGATTTTCATCTTTGTGATAGTTTCATGAGGGGCATACCATCCATGTAAGGGGATATTGTTCATACTGGACCATTAATGTCTGAGCTGAAGAGAGAGTTTCAGCTCCAACATCCACCTACGTTCACTGGGGAGGGAAGCCTCTAGGAATTCGAGTTGTGGATTGAGTTGGTCCATATGATATTCAAGAACCTCAAGACACACTTTAATAGGAGGGTGAAGTTTTCTGCATACATACTTTGCAAACCATCCAAGAATTGGTGGGACATTCAAGAGAAAGTTGGAAAATAATAGGAGTTTTCTTGAAAGGAATTTGAGATGAAGTACTTAATCCACTTTTATCCTAATACATTGAGGGATGAAAAGGCTTGTGATTTTATGGATCAGAGATAGGAGGGAATGTCATTGTTGGAATATTCTAGACGTTTCACCAACCATTAATGTTTTTATCCCTCTCTAGTAGCTGATGATATATCTAGGGTGAGGTGTTTTCAGGATGGGAATCTCTATGAGATCATGTCGCAGGTAATTTTTTTTCATTTGAACAATTTTTTGGATGTGATGAATCAAGCACTCATCATGGAGGGGAATCTAAGAGAGGCCCCAAGTAGCAGCCAGATTGTTTCATCATGGTGAACTGGGGGCTCTTCTTTGGGCAGTAGGAAGCACCGCTATGACAATTTTCACCAATGTGGAAGTGAGAAGATCATCCAGGGTAGTGTACATCCATCTTAATATTTTGTTCAATTTCAATGTTATTAGTTTGTAATGTTTATCCACAAGCACCCATAGTGTCCTTACCCCATAGATGAGTGTCATGTTTGAGGAAGACTGAGTCATCTTTTGAAGTTTTTTATAAACATTCCACAACTGAAAAATGGTAGAGGATCAGGACATGCACCAAAATCTGGAAGGGGATCTGCTACCCCTTAGTAGGATAGTATCTGGAGTTCCACAGGATGTTCAAGCCAAGGAAGGGGACATGGTACCCTAGTGAAAAATCAGAAATATTAGGAAGAGGAAATGGCTCATGGGTGTCAGACTGGAACCCAAGGAAGAGGGGAATGTTAGATGCACCTTATGTAGACTACTCCTACTATTTTTTGATATAGGACCTTCAACTGTTAGAGGTGTGATTCTTATATAATCTACCTTATCTTGCATTTTTTATACAGGATCATCGCCTTCCTTTTTATCTACTCTTTTTGAAAAAAATGAGCTTGGTTTTGGATAAATTTGATCGTTATTTGACTATCAATACATTATTGATAGTGCAGTTAGAGAATATAAATAATTTCAATGCATGTTCATTATATATTGGTGGTTTCCATTTCTTTTGGGGGATATTTGTGATGGAAATTAAAGGCTTTGATTTGATTATTGGTATGGATTGGATAGTTCTATATATAGATCATATTGAATGTTACTATAGAAGAGTTAAATTTATATCTTCAGAAGGAGGTAGTTATTCTAACCAAGGTGAGTGGGATCTTCCTATTAGTAATGAAGGACCAATTCAGTGCATAATGTATTGTCTCATGTATTAAATATTTAGTCTTACTCTAGATAATGGTGGAATTCAGCAATATTCTTTTCCTCCTATGGTAGATCATTTGTTGGATTTTTTTCAATTGAGTTATATAGATTACTTCCTGAATGAGAGAACAATTTCATGATAAAGTTAATGGTTGGAGTAGATGTAGGGTATATGGACCCCAGTGAAAAAGTGGAAATATTAGGGAGAGGAAATAGCTAATGGGAGTCATACTAGAGCCCAGGGGAGAGGGGCATGTGAGCTACACGTTATGCAGACTACTCCAGCTATTGTGTATGTAGGTTCTTCTATTGTTAGAGGTATGATTATTGAATCATCTACCTTAGTTTGTGTTTTTTATACAAGATAATCACATTCCTTTTTATCTTCTCTTTTTTTAAATGGTTTGGTCTTGGTTTTGGAAATCTTAGAGGGTGATTTTACCATCAATACACCATTGGGAGTATGATAAGAGAATATCAAATGCAGGGTGTGTTATTTAGATATTGGTGGTTACTGTTTCCTCAAGGAACCATTTATGATGGAAATGATAGGCATAAATTTGATTTTTGGTATGTATTTGATAGTTCTATATCAAGATCATATCGACTATTATCTGATAATGGTTACCTTTCTATCACTATAAGAAGATGATTATTCTCAAAAAGGTGAGTGGGATCTTCAAGCTATTCGTGCAGGACCAATTTAGTAAAGATTGAATTGTCTCATGGATAAAAAAGTTAGTCTTTCTCTAGATAATGTTGGAATGTAGTAGGATTATTTTCCTCTAATGGTAGATTTTTTTAGGCTGTTTTTTTGATGAGTTTTATGTCTTACTTCCCAAATGAGAGATCGAGTTCATGATCTTGTTGGTGCTAGAAGAAGATCTAGTTTCTATACCGCCTTATAAAATGAAACCAATAAATATTCAAGAGTTGAAAGTCTGGTTAGATGATATGGAATCTAAAGGTTTCATATGAATGAGTACATCTCCATAGGGTTCTCTGGTTATCTTTTCCAAAAAGTTTGATGGTACCTTGTACTTGTGTCTGGATTATTATAGATTGAACTTAACGATGATCAAGAACTAGTATCCCCTTCTGTTCATCGATGATATCTTCGATTAGATAATAGGTGGTAAAATATTCTCCAAGATAGATTTTAGATTAATATAGCAGCATTTGAGAGTGATACCATTAGACATACCTCATACTAGTTTTAGGAGAAGGTGTGGCTTATATAAGTTCATTGTGATGTCATTTGGGTTGACCAATGCACTGGTGGTATTAATGGACTTGATGATTCAGATATTTCTTCATTTTTTGGATCAGTTTGTGTTTTTTTAATTGAGGAAATATTAGTGTACTCCCAATCATCATAAGAGAATGCCTAAAATTTTGACACTATATTGAGTACATTGAGAGAGCATCATCTTTATTCCAATCTATCTAAATATAGTTTTTGGGTTGATAAAGTGGAATTCTTAGTCCATTTCATCTCAGAGGAAAGAGTGTCAGTGGACCTAGAGAATGTTGAAGTTGTAGTATCTTGGGAGAATCCCAAGAATGTATTTGAGATTTGGATATTTCTATATTTATCAGGTTATTATCGGCACTTTTTCCATGATTTATCTCATCATATAGCATTTATTTCAGGACTGACCAAGAAGGGAGTGAAGTTTGTTTGGTATGATACTTGTGAGAGATAATTTAAGGAGTTTAAAGAAAGGATGGCCTCAACAACTATCCTCACTTTACCTATGTCGATTAAAGAATATATTGTGCACTGTGATGCATCCAATGTTATAATTGGAGTAGTTCTGATATAGGAGACTTGAGTGGTTTCTTATGGCTCCAAACAACTGAGATCACATTAGAGGAATTACCCTACTCATGATATGGATTCAGTGGTGGTTGTACATTCTCGGAGATGTTGGAGAAGCTATCTTATGGGTGGTAGGTTTGTGGTATGCATGGACCACAAGACCATCAAGTACATCTTTTCTTGGTGGGAATTGAACCATAAATAGTGGTGGTGGGTCGAATATTTTCAATATTTCAACTTTGAGTTGGATTATTCATCAAAAAATAGAAATGTTGTTTCCAATTATTTGAGCTGGAAAATATAGATAGAGGAAGTATGTGAATCTTACAATTAGTGGATAATGATGACATTCTTTTTAGACATGAATCTAGATTTTCAAGAGTCTCGAGGATGAGAAGATATGACTTCAACATTGGCTATACCTATGTTTTTATACTCCATCAAGATAGAGAATTTATCTGATCTAGAGGGACTAGTTCTAAGATACATCTTATATTGTGGGAAGAAACCATCAAGATGGTCTCTTGGTATTGGAAATTCTTTTCTTTTCTGTGGATGAGTTCGGGTTCCTACGGGCTTTTGGGAGAAGCTGATGAGGGAGTTTCATGGTTCTATATGGGTGGTATATCCTATTTTGACAAAGATATATCATGATCTACATAGACAGTACTGGTGGTCATGAATAACGAAGGAGGTATCAGTATTTTTTGTTAGATGTTTCACTTGTCAGTAGGTGAAAGTTGAGCATCAGAGGCCCTCTAGGATATTACTACCTCTATCCATTCTGGAATGGAAATGGGATGATGTCACTATAGATTTTGTGATAGGATTACCCAAGAAAACCCATAAGAATGATATAGAATGGGTGATCATGGATCTACTGAAAAAGGTAGACCACTTCTTATCTATCAGGGGGGACCTTCATAGTCGATGATTTGTGTAGTCTTTAAGCGTGTGAGATAGGTAGGTTGCAATGTGTTCCAAGGAGTATCTTCTCTGATAGAGATCCTTGTTTCCCATCATGGTTTTGGTAGGGTCTTACAAAGGCTTTGGGATCACAGATTCTTTTGAGAACAACCTATCATCCTTAGACTAATGGTCAATTAGAGCTGAAGATTTAGATTCTGGAGGCTATTTTATGATCTCGTTTTTTGGATTTTGATGGTTTTTTGGAGTATTATACAACACTCATGGAGTTTTCATATAATAATAGCTTATATCCATCTATTAAAATTGTACTTTCTTAGGATTTTTATGGCTGGCTATGTCATTCTCCGCTTTGTTTTTTGCAAGCAGGTGGGTTGGATCTTGTTGGACCTAGTCTCATGCATGAGATGTCTGAGTAGGTTCAGCTCATCAGAAGGTAGTTGATGACCATAAAGAGAAGGCATAAATATTATGATGACCATTGAAGATGACCTATAGAGATTGACGTAGGTCATTATTGTTTCCTAAGGGTGTCACCTAGGTTGGGATAATGTGATATTAGGAAACAGGGAAAGCTGTCACCATGGTTTTTTGGTTGTTTGAGATAGTGGGAAGTTTCAATCTATTGGTGTATTAATTATCCCTTCCATAGCACTAAAGTTCCCTGAATTATGTGTTTCACATATTGTATCTTCATAGATATTATCCAGAAACTTCTAATATGATATATTTCAATGATGTCTAGCTTAGTGTTGATGTGTCCTTTGAGGAGCATCTGATGCGGATTGTGGATCGTAGTGAGAAGTATCTTCAGGGTAGGGATATACCCCTGGTTTAAGTGTAGGGGCATCATGGGCATGTTTAAAAGAATAATCAGAAGATGGATTCTGATATGTAAGCACAGTGGTCAGACTTGTTCATCGATATCCCATAGTGATGCTTGTAGTAGTTCGAGGATGAGCTATTATATTGTGGGGAGATTGTATGATACCATATTTTTTTCAGGTATATCCCCCTTTGATTTTTCTGTTAAATCTATCTTGTGGGGTTTCCCTTTATTGTTGGACATTGGTGGTCGATTCTTGTTCAGAGACGAAGATCCTTTATTAGGGAAAATAACCTAGAGTTCAAGGATGTATTTTTATTTCAATTAATGGAGTCTGGGTATAAACATGTTGAATGCGTTTATGAGGGTTTTTTCATGATTTGGAAGGATTTGGGGGGTGTTTTGGGTCCTTTATAAAATTTGGGCTTAAAACTTCTTATTGGGAGATTACACACCATGTACCTATTACATGAAGTGTGACTGTAGATAGACATGTTGTGAACTAGTGTAGGGCATGAAAAGGTCAAACACCATGTCAACTATTCACATTGTGTAAAATTCAAGTAGGGTTAAATATTTATTTAAGGCGGAGGGTTTTTTGTCATATCCCTCTAAAAATAAATACACAATTTGTAAATGAGTTTCATGACATGTAATATTCCAAGCACTATTTTTAAAGGTGTAAAGATGTTGATTTTTCATCCAACTTGCTATAGCCTTTCTCCACTCAATCATAGGTCATTTCCCATTCAATTTTGGAGCACCATCCTCCCTTACAGACATCTCGTTTGATGAATCAATCCCTCATAAGTTGTTCTATTTTGGTTTTACCTTATCTACCTTTATTCTTCGGCTATTGTAGTGTAACCATTTGATCATATTCATTGTTGGTTTTAATCTTGATTAGTTATGATCTATGATATTACTTGCAATCATCTACGCCTTCATCCATTTTGGTATTTTTCATTGGAAGCATTGTGTAAATTTCTGGTTAAACGTAGGGTGTATAAATCTTAACCATATGGTCTGATTTCAATTTCTATGTATATTAAATATTATGATTGTGCTAACGCTTGTGTAAAATAATTAACTAATTGAATATAATGATGATAATATTATGTTGGATTCTTCATTTGATCCCTTTGTATTTAATTAATGATGTGATGTGGCTTATAGCTACCCATTGGGTGAGTGGACCTTTGAAAATAATGAATTGGTAATGGATTACATATGATTTTAGCATGACATTGGATTCAAGTGACTTATTGTAATAGACTCACCTTGGAAAATGGATTATTTGATTAATTGAATAAATGGGAAATTGAAAAAATGGTAAGTAGCATAATTAACCATTTGGTCTTATGTGGTCATATTGTGATATTCTTTTTGTTGTTATATGCACTTGTGACACATGCTGACATTATTATATACTGGGTTATGAAATAACACATGCTGAGATGCTTATATACCGAGTTATGACCTGATACATGCTAATATGCTTATATACCATACTATTCCCTAACACATGTTGAGATACTAATATACTGGGTTATGCCTTGAAACATGCTTTGATGCTTATATACTCAGATATACCCTAACACTTGTTTAATTGCATATATACCAGGTCATGCCTTAACACATGCTCAAATGCTTATATATTGGGCTAGGTTCTGGTATATGTTAAGGTGCTTATATACTAGGCTAAACCCTAACACATGCTGAGATTCTTATATAATGATCTTATCCTAATGATTTATTATATCATGGGTATATGTTTGTGGTTGTAATGGTTGTGGTACATGCTCAGAGACATCCTGATAAAATTTTGAGGCATGTTATTGCAGTATTTTATTAATTGTTGAATTAATTAATTCACATCTTTATCTCATTATTACATGCACTTATTATCAGTCTAGTTTGTTTATACATGACGTTGTTGAACTACTATGTTTTATTCACACCCTATTCAGGCTACTATTTAGTACCTGAGAAGATTACATGGATGTAGGTATGGATAAGGTCAAGGTACCTTGTATATTATTATTGATTACTGGATGGGATGGAGTTTCGAGATGAGAATGACATGGGGTTCGAGGATGGGGTATTTTTGAGTTTATTTGCATCATCATGTATTTATTCTATATTTTTTTAGTTTTACATTAAATAAATATTTTTCTAAAATTACATGATTCATTATTATTGGTATATTTGTTTCTCCTTTATTTCTCAATTGTGTTATATGGTTTCTGCTATGTCAATTAGTTTGATTGATTTTTTTATATGGATTATTTCCACTAATATTAAACTTAATACTTGGGGGTATATTCTTTGAACTATACATATAACACCCTCATAGTAGGTCAGTATCCTCTAGCATATGAGGATACGTGTTTGAGGTCTCATATCCAACCTTTTTTAGCCATGTGAGAGAGTGATGGATCAGGGGACGTTAAGGTAGGGCTCACCCAACTTTCTCATTGATTGGAGTGGGACATTTATTAGATAAAATACACATATAAAATAAAAAAAAATTAGATCTAATTCAACCTTATATATACAAAATGAAAAGCATAAACAAGTAAAAAATATTACCATATAATTAAAGAGGTAGGATGTCCTATAATAAGGTTGACGAGATGATCATAATGAGGAGAGGGAAACAGATGGCGTGGAGATTAGGGAGATTATTTTAGAAACATATAGCTCATAGATGGATGGGGGATCAACATATTTGGGTCTAGATATAGGGTAAAGGACGATGCGGTAGGGGGGGTCAGGTCGTGTGGAAAAGGGGGTCAGGTTAACATTGGAGTCGGGGATCAGGTTCTCAAGTGATAGGGTTCATCAGGAGAAGGGGAATGAGGGGCCATTGTTAGGAGGTCACAGTCATTAGTTGCCACCATCAGAGGTCGGGATGGGGTTGAAATTGAAGGAAGAGGGTGCATGGGGGCAGGAGGGGTCGAGGACGTGGATTCCAAGGAGAAGGGTCTTTTTCGAGGTCAATGTCATCGAGGGTTAAGGTGGTGGTCAGCATCGAGGGGAGTGGGTGCATGCGGGTCGAGAGAGGTTGTCAAGGTGGGGTGAGGTGATAATGTTTTTTAAGGATTTAGTGGTGATTTTAATTAAACCATCACTAAATATAATAGTATTTATTATTATTTAAAAAATAGTGGTGGTTAAAATAACCGCTTCTAATATACCACCACTAAGACCTATGTTGTTTTAGTGTAACCCCCGCCCAATCCCACCTTATTAAACATCTCCCATCTCTACTCCCTTTATTGAGTATGCCACCAAGACTTTGATTGGATCCTTGGATATGGGTCGGGTCAGACAATGGTGGATGATCAACTGGTGGGAGATGAAAATGTTGGGGCTAACAATGTGGGATTAATGGGTTGGTTGATCAAGGTTTACATGTAGGGAAAAGGGGAGTGGGTGGTCAAAAGGATGAAGAATATGGGGGGACTGATGGATGATTATTTTAGGGACATCACCCAATACCAGGTCCTAAGGATCACTTTAACCTAATACTACTTCAATGGGGTCTATTAAGCCATCAACATCTACCTCTAGGTGAGTCCTTGAAACCCTAATCATCTAATCCCTTTTTTGTTTCTTTTCATTTAATATTGGATGAGTTTAAATGTATAATTATTATTAATAAAAAAATTAATTTTTTTTAAAACTAAATAAATACTATTTTTATAATTTATATTTTTAGTTTTGAGCATTTGATGTCTCTATAATTTCACTACAATGTCTTCCCACACTTAAAGAAACCATCGAGCTATACCACTCATCACATCAAATTAATATTTGTTGCTTCAATACTGAATGACAATGAAAGATGTAAGCCAAAATGTTCTGATGATGTAGATATTAGGTGTCTATATTTTTCTCTGTTGGAGTAAAATTTTCTGTATCCAATTCTCATCAATTGCATCACTTGAAAACGTTTTTGTTATTTAAAGTCTGTATGTTAATTATGTACTGATAAAAAATTTGTTTTTCTTTGGTGTGTGGTTGATTTTTGGGAAAATGGAAGGCTCTTGGACTTAAAATTGAGGTACCTATACTTATTCATCATCATTATTTTATGGTGATTTTAATCCACCTTTTTCTTCACATTTTTGTGTCAACTCAATGGTGAAACCCCTGTAGGAAGAGTTTACTCACAGATCATCTAGAGTTAAATCATTAGATGTACACCCATCATATCCAAGGTTACTAATTTTTGGTTTCATTATCTTATTTTATTATTTCCTTAAATTTAGTGTTCTCTATAATTAGAACACATCATAAACCATGTCTCATATTTTTTCTCAATTACATAAATAATACGGCTGAATTGTCATTTCCATCTGTAGGATTTTGGTGAGTTTTCACTCAGGAAAAATTTTCATTTGCAATCACTAGTTTAGGGTAATTTATTTATATACTATATTTGAGGCATGTTTTTCATTAAATCACAATCATTTAACATTAATTATGTTGAAATTAGAGATTGTGGATAAAACCCTTGAGGTCACTGACCACCCTAGTTTTTATTCCTGCAATCTTTATTCTCTATTTTTTCTGTTTCATGTTTATATTTATGTATGTATGTATTTGTAGTTAGGTCTGTGAGATTCATAGCTTGAAAAAGGTGGATAGTCATGGGAGCTGACAATGGGTTGATTCATGTATAAAATTATGAGACAATGGATAAAGTTAAGAACTGAAAGGGAATGTTCACCCTACCCTACCTTATGTATTGTCTGCCTTGGATGACAGTCTTATAAATCTTTGGGATTAAGATAAGTTCTGGGATTTCTCCAAGGTCTTTGAGGGCCGCAACCATTATGTAATGTAGGTATAATTCCACCCAAAAAACCATGATTTATTCACAATCACTTCACTTGATGGTTGTACTTATAAGGTATCAAACTCCCTCCCTTCATCCCATTTTTCTATTGAGAGGTTTTTAATATTGAAACATTTTGTTCTTTTTACCCTTCAAACTTCTGCACAAAATTGTTTTGGGAATATGAGGCTAAGAATATTAATTATTAAATATGGGTTTTTGTTTTTTTTATCAAAATAGGATAGGGTTTGGGGTATTTGTAAAAATGGGTCTGGAGATGTGAGAACCCCATGCATGCATCTTTACTCCACCATAGAAGTATGAATGGTATTCATTCATCTTAGGTGCATCAAACGATGCGTGAACCTCATTCACGCATCCTTCGTAGATGAGATGATATTTTCATTAACCATGTTCATGCATCCTTCATAGATTGGATGAAGGATGTGTGAATGGGGTTCACACATCTCACTGAGTTAAATCTATAAAAGGGGTCTCCCCCCATCAAAATTCATTCTTCTCCACTGGATTTTGCTATGAAGCCTTGCATTATTTATTTCTCAACAAAAATTTACTACTTTTATGAAGGTAAAAATTCTATTTAAATTTTTAATTGTTTAATGGTGTTTATTTATTTCATTTTATGGTGTATTTATTTTATTTCTGATATGTTTAAATTAGTGTTTTTCTGTATGTTTTATTTGTTTCATATTTATTGATGCATGATGTGTAAATTAGTTTCTTTTTTATGATCTAATTTTTGAATAGTGTGTATGTTGTAGGAATTCTTATTGAATGTTTAGGAAAATTAATTATGTTATAAAATATTTTATTTTTAAATTAATATTAATTTAAATTATAATTGTAACTAACCAAACTTTTAAATAATATTTGTTTCAAAATTTTGTGTATTATTTTAATTTATACTCAACAAAACTATATCCATAAATTAATGAAGTGAGAATAATTAAAATAATACCACTAGGTTTTGACAGTTATATGACAGTTGGTCAATATGACCATTGGAAGATAAATTCTTAACGTTATGATTATTGTTTATAAATAAAAGTGTTCATGGTTAATTAATACAGAAAGAAGAGTTGATGGCCTCATCCAGTAGACTCAGGCCATACGAAGCCCATCTGTCAGAGCTTGGGAAGGTGGTTGCATCATTGGGCTTCGCTCTAGACCAAGCCCAATACAAACTCCAACATGTGAAGCTTGAACGAAATCGCCTAAGGATGAAGTTCAAGCTGACAGAAATCACCACTCAGGAAATGTTGTCCGAATCTCCCCAATATTCAATCACCATCGCACATCTTACACTTAGGTCTTATGAAGGTGTTATAAGGGGCTATATAATGAGACCTTAGTTACGTTGTATAATCCTTTTGTATAAATAAAATTTTTATTTCTTATTATGTTAAATTTGTGAATTTAAAATGTCTGCATAATTATAGGATGAATTTATAGAAGTTTCATATTATTGATGAATTTTTGAAAAAGGGTATTTTAAAATATTTCTTGTATACCTTAAATAATTAATATTGTAAAATTATTTTCAAAAGATGGTCTTCTATAGTTGTGACCAGTAAGAAATTTATAGTCTAATAAAATCAATGTAATTTTTAGTGAATAGTAATTCATGAATAGTAATATACCCTTATGAATAGTGATGAATAGTTATGAAAAGTAAATCGACCAGAAAAATAGAAACTTCACCCATGAATGTATAAATACAATTTAGACATCTTAAAAGTGAAAAAACAATCATAATATAAGTTTTGGTGTTTTTGTATGTCATAAATATTTTATTTACATATTTATAATTAATTTAATAATTTAAAATGGAAATTTATTTTCATAAAATGGAAATTTATTTTCATAAAATGTAATAATAAATTTTTAATTTATTTTATTATGGTTATTGGATAATTTTATGGGACCTTGATTACTTTTTCAAGGTGTTACAAAACAAGTTATAGTTTTAGAGTTGTTTTTTTTAATAAATAAGGATTTTATTTAAAAATTAAATTAAAAATATTTAGAAAATTATTTTCATAAAATGGAGCTCATTTTTGAATTCATAACATCGATATTAGGTTAGAGTGAATTTATTAGATTTTTATAAAATGTTTTGTTTTTTAGTGAATAGTAAAAGTACAATTTTGAGTTTCGGTGTGACTAATGACATAATTTGTGATGTAATAATGATGTAATAATTTTGTTTGAATTTTTAATTGTAATATATGTTATGAGGTGTCCCAATTGGCCAATACCATGGTAAAATACCATGGGGAAGCCCATGGTTTTGCAAATACCACCGATGAGGTGTCCCTTGGAAATTAATTAAATATTCCCTCACTTTTGCTATAAATACCAAGAAATTCCCTCATTCCTATAAACCCAAAATCATCCTCAATGATTTTTTGGTCTTTTTACCTCCCAATGATTCCTCCCAAGGTTCCATCATGCCCCCCAAAGTCCCAAACTTTGATCTTTCAAATTCACTCTTCAAGGTAAGGGGACCTCTCACCCTCCTCTTTTAAGTCATGACTTCCTTTATGTTATGTCTTCTAGTTTCTTTTTTATTATGTGGGGGTTATGTTCTTATATATCATTATTTATGTCCATTTTATGTTCAAATGATGAGAGACCCTTTTCTCTCTTATCAACAGATTTTATGGATTTTTAAGTGACGCTGTTAGGCTGCCGAATTTTCATAATAGAAATCCCATCTTCTCTTTTCTTTCAAGTTTCCTTTCCATGTGTTATATCATTAAAATATCCATAAAATGTTCTTATTTCTCTTTTAATCTGTCCCTATAATTTATTATGATTTATTTTTGAGTGTTTTATTCTTTTCCTCTCTCTTTTAATGTTTTCTAAAAAACTTTTCATGTAGTTGTTATGTTGTAAAATTTTCGTCTCAAAATCTCTCCATTTTTCTCAATAAATTCTCTTGTTTTATTTATATAAATAAAAAAAATGTATTTTCATTTCCATAGGTATTCATCAATACATAGAATTGATCTATTTGATTCTATAATTTACATGAATATAACCCACAATCCGTTTCCATGGGTTATAAATCACCTAATGGTCTTCTTTTTAAGCACTTTTAAAACGTCATGATTTTGAAGTGAAACCCATTTCTTTTACGCTATTTGGGTTATTTATGAAATTTATGATTATGATCTATGTGCATCACACAAAAATAAATACATATTATGGGTGTGCCCTAATAGTTCTTCAATGAATTGGTTAAAGTATTTAATCTCAGGAGATGACAAGTTTCACAATACCTTTGGTGAATAACCTTGGTAATTTCTATGACGCCTTGGGGATGAACTTTGGTGATATGTTCATGAATTTATAAATAAAATGTTGTATCAACATATTCAAGTTATTAAAGTTATTTTCATTATGATATGCCTCTAATTCCATTGCTCATGTATTTATGTTTTTCATCAAGTTCTTATTGATATCACAAGTAAACTGATTCCATTCCTTTCCTTACTATGCCTTATGCTCACCCTTTCCTTTTATGTATGTATCCAGGTTATGAGATGCAGTAGTTGTATATAGGATGAACTTTTCAAGAGGATTTTCAAGAGGATTTAAAAGATTGTTTTAAGTTCTCATGTATTTTTTTCCTGATTTCCAAGACACTAGACTTTAAAGGTCCTCTGTTTGTAAAATGTAATGAAAAGTTATGTATTAAAAAGGCAGGATGCTATAGTTGGTATTAAAGTATATTTTAGTTATTTATGGAAATTAGGATATGAAAACTTTAGGAATAACCCTATATAAAAGTTTAAATATAGGAAAACTTCATGGTCTTTTGGTGAAATATGAAGTAAGTGGTTTCCGAACAAATAAATCCCTGTCTGGATACAAAAAAGTGGATGTGGCTCTGGCATAGATGTACCTAGGGGTGAAAACTCTAACAAGGAGTATTGGTCTTGACATGGGGTATTTTGGTACACGATAATAGTCCTTCCTGTACTCTTTGTTTGACACTCCCCAGGGATATGTTTGGTCAATCACATGTTTTTTATGAATCATTGTGATGGATTTATAGAGAAATGTAATTGTTTAAGCATGAAGTTTTAAGACACAAAATCCTTTATAGTTAAAATATTATTAATTGAATTAATCTTATAACTAAATTTTTATTTTTTTAGAAAATGGCAGGCAATAAGAGGAACCCTACAAATGGTGACTACAATGGACTATGCACCGAAGACCCTGTAATGGAATCCAGAATGGAAACTTTCTTGAGAATGATGAACCAAATGACTCAAGTTATGGGAAATAACTTGAATCAAGCTAAGAGACCGATCTCACCATGAAGGTAACATCATTTTTTTGAGTCCTTTATGTGTCAACGACCACCAACCATCAGTGGATCTACCGACCCATTGATTTCTGAATAGTGGATCATCTCTATAGAGAATATCTTTTCTCTGCTTTGCTATTCAGAGAAAGAGAAGGTCACCCTAGCTCTTTACCACTTAGAGGGAGAAGTTGATCATTGGTGGGAACTAATTAAAAATACAAATCCAAGAGTTTAGGTTGAATATATGGAGTTGGAAGAGTTCATAGGGATCTTCTTCAGTGAGTATTTCCCTTATTCCATGAGAACGAGAATGGATAAGAAGTTTCTTGAGCTAAAGAAGAAGGAGAATGAATCTATGAGAAGCTATGAGATGAACTTCACAAGGATTTCATGTTACACCTCTATCTTTGTCATGGATCCAAATGGTAAGTTTGATAGAATCTTTGGTGGAATGAGACCTCATATGTGAAAGAATCTATCCAACCAAGACTATGATAGATATGAGGAGATCGTGTGTAGTGCGATGAAAGTAGAACTGGAGTTTGGTGAGACATAAGGGTCTCATAAATCCAATGGAAAGAAAAGATCGATGGATCCAATCATAGGGTTGAATTTTGATCAAGGAAGAGGAGGAAAGCAAGTGCAATGTCCCACGTGTAATAAAAATGGGAAGAAGCATTTGGGGAACTTCTTACTTAGGAGTGGGAAGTTCTACAAGTGTGGAAAAGATGGTCATATCACACAGAACTGTCATATTGAGGTGAAGCCTCAACTCCCAAAAACTAATGACAAAGGGAAGATGGTTCAACCCTACCTGATTTCCAATTCTATAAGTGTTAAAAACTTGGGAACTTTTCCAATAATTGTCTAAATCTGAGGGCAGTGGAGGGGAATCACCATCAGCCTTAGCATCATACAAGGGAACAAGGTCATACTTTTCCAATCACTATGGCTGAATTTGAAGTTCCAAATGATACAGTGGCATATATTCTTATTTTTCTCTCAAATATAGAAAGTAATTTGATTGATTATGGTTCTACGCATTTCTTTATTTCCTCCAAGTTTGCAAAGAATTTAGAATCAACCCTTGATTTTCTAAAAGTATAGTTATCAGTCAAAACTCTTGGTGGGATTATCCAAGCATCGTCAGTGTTTAGAAACTCTAGTATTCACTTCAGGGAGCACAATATTATCACAAATCTAGTAGTCATTCCCATGTTGGAATATGACATTATATTAGGGATGGACTGGCTCTCAAAGTATAATGCTAAGATCAAATACAGAAGCAAGGAAATCTTAGTAGTTTTGAATGGAAAACCAACAGTTATCTTCCAAGGAGAGATATCTCATCCTAATCTTTGTCTAGAATAACCTCATGTATCTATCTTTATGGAGTTTACCGGTGAAGAATAATAATGAAATGAGTGTTTAAGGATATAAAATGTCAACATCATCTAGGAATACATTAAAGTATTTCTTGAAGAGTTAAATAAACCTCCCCCAAAAAGAGAGGTAAAGTTCTACATTGAACTCATGCCTAGATCTCATCCGATATCAAAGATCCCATATAGAATAGGAAATGTGGAGTTGGAGGAATTAAAGAAGGAAATCCAAGATATTTTGGAGAAGGGGTTTATCCATCCAAGTGTGTCTCCTTGGGGAGCACCTGTTCTCTTTATAAATAAGAAGAATGGATCAATGTGGCTCTATGTTGATTATAAAGAACTGAACGGGATCACAATAAAGAACAAATACCCTCTCCCAAGAATTAATTATTTTTTTGACCAACTTCGTGGGGCTCAATTATTCTCTAAGATTGATCTTCGACCTAGTTATAATCAATTGAGGGTGAAGAAAGAAGATATTCCAAAAACTTCCTTCTGATCAAGATATGGGCATTATGAGTTTGTTGTTATGCCCTTCAGAATGACTAATTCACTTTCTATTTTTATAGATTTGATGAACAGAGTCCTTAAGGACAAACTTGATAACTTTGTCGTAGTTTTTATAGATGATATTCTGATATATTCCAAAGTCGTGAGGAGCATGAGGATCATCTAAGGGTTATTTTTAAAACTCTATGAAAGGAGAGGCTTTTTCGAAAGTTTAAAAAAAGTGAATTTTGGTTACAACAAGTTTCTTTCTTGGGTCACATTGTAACCAATAAAGGAATCATAGTTGAACCTACAAAGAGAAAATTTGTAGAGGAGTGGCCTCAACCTACAATAATAAATGAGATTCGTAGTTTCCTTGGATTAGCGGGATATTATAGGAGGTTTGTGAGAAACTTTTCATGAATTTATAATCCATTAACCAAGTTAACTTTAAAATGGTTCAAGTTTATCTAGAAAATGGAGTGTGAGTAATGTTTCCAAGAGATGAATAAGAGATTGGTTACTGCACCCATGTTAACTCTACCCTCAAGTAGAGAAGGATTCATTATTTTTAGTGGTTCATCTCTGAAAGGGCTTGGGTGAGTCCTCATACAAAATGAAAAAGTCAATGCTTATGCATCTCGACAGTCAAAAACTCATGAGAAGAACAATCTTACTCATGATCTAGAGCTAGTTGTGATCATTTTTTCTCTGAAAATATGGAGGCACTATCTTTATGGGGATAAATGTGATATATACAAAGACCATAAAAGTTTTAAGTATAGTTTCACACAAAATTAATTGAACATGAGACAAATGAGATGGTTGGAACTTCTTAAAGTCTATTATTGTTCAATTCATTATCATCCTGGAAGAGAAAACAAAGTCGTTGATGCATTAACCAGGAAAGACCTAGTTGTTCTTTCCATGATGAGGATTCAAAGAGATCCTTTGATCAATGACCTAGTAAATCTAGACCTGGTAATTAAAAGGGAAGGTACATCATTAACCATAACCCAAAGGATTTCTCAACTATAATTACTAGATAAGATCAAGAAAGATCAGGAAGAAGATCCCTTGTTACAGAAGAAGTTTGAGGCTATGAAGGATGGGAAGTTTCCTGAGTTCAATATTAATCAAGAATGTGTACTAAAATTTCATACCAGACTATGTGTTCCATCTATATCGGAAATAAATAAGGAGCTGATATATTAATCTCATAGCTCTACTTTCTCTATACATCCTGGAAGCATGAAAATGTATAAAGACATTTGTGATCATTATTGATGAGATAATATGAAAAGGGAGATTGCTTACAATACTTCAAGGTTCCTAGTATGTCATAAAGTGAAGGCAAAACAAAAATTTCCTAAAGGGGTATTACAACCACTACCCATACTACCATATAAAGGGGACACTATCACTATGGACTTCGTAACTGGTCTCCTGAGAACTTCCAATAGATGAAATTTGATATGGGTTATTGTTGAACGTCTCACCAATACAGCCCATTTTATATCCATTTGGGATGATCTATATTTTGATCAACTTTACATGATTTATGTAAAGGAAGTTGTAAGGCTGCATGGAGTTCCACTTTCTATCGTATCTAATCATGATCCAAGTTTCACATCAAAATTCTGGAGAAATATTCAACATGCTCTGAGCACTGAATTGAATTTCAGTATGGCCTATCACACCCAAACTAATCACCAATCTGAAAGGACTATTCAAACACTTGATGATATTCTGAGAACATGCTTAATGGAATTTAAAGGTGGATGGGATCAACATCTCCTTTTAGTTGAGTTCTCTTACAAAAATATCTTCCACTTTAGCATTCAAATGGAACCATACGAAGTTCTATATGGGAGGTGATGTAGAACTCCTACTTGTTGGCATGAATCTGGTGAGAGAAATCTTCTTGGGCCTGATATAGTGCAAGATATGACTGAAAAGGTCCATACTATCCAGTAACACATTAAGGCTGCTCAGAGTCGGCAAAAGAGCTATGCCGAAAACCGTCAAAGGGACTTGGAGTTTGATGTTAGTGACAAGGCATTTCTTTGAATTTCACCTTGGAATAGATTCATGAGGTTTGGGATGAAAGGTAAACTCACCCCTAGGTACATTTTCCCCAATGAAATCCTTGATCGTATAGGAGCATTGGCCTATCGGCTTGCACTTCCTCTAAATCTAGCACAAGTTCATGATGTCTTCCATGTATCCCTTTTGAGGAAGTACATACCTAACCCTTCACATGTACTAAATTCAGAGGTGGTATAGCTGGAACATGACCTCTCTTATGAAGAGAATCCGGTGGACATCTTAGATCATATGGACAAGGTTCTACACAACAAGACTACCCACCTTGTTAAGGTGTTGTGGAGAAACCAAAAATGTGAAGAAGCCACGTGGAAACTTGAGGACTCTATGAGGTCGAAGTACCCATGCCTTTTCTCTTCTGAGGGTACGAGTGAAAATTTTTGGGATAAAATTTCTTAATGGGGGGAAGAATGTAACGACCAGAACTTTTGGATAATATTTATTTCACAAATTTGTGTATTATTTTATTTTATAATCAACAAAAATATATCCTTAAATTAATGAAGTGAGTATAATTAAAATAATACCACTGAGTTTTGACTGTTATATGATAGTTGGTCAGTATGACTATTGGAAACTAAATTCTTAACATTATGATTATTATTTATAATTATTGGTGATCATGGTTAATTAATACATAAAGAAGAGTCGATGGCCTCATCCAGTAGACTCGGGCCATACGAAGCCCATCTATCAGAGCTTGGGAAGGAGGTTGCATCACTGTGCTTTGCTCTCGACCAAGCCCAACCTGAACTCCAATATGTGAATCTTGAACGGAATCACCTATGGGAGAAGTTCAAGCTGATATAAATCACCACTCAGGAAATGTTGTTCGAATCGCCCCAAGATTCTATCACTATCGCACATCTTACACTTAGGTCCTATGCGGGTGTTATAAGGGGCTATGTAACGATACCTTAGTTATGTTGTGTAATACTTTTGTATAAATAAAATTTTTATTTTTTATTATGTTAAATTTGTGAATTTTAAATGTCTAGATAATTGTAGGATGAATTTATAGAAGTTCCATATTATTGATGAATTTTGGAAAAAAAGGGTATTTTAAAATATTTTTTTATACTGTATATAATTAATAATGTAAAATGATTTTTAAAATTTTCTTCTACAGTTATGACCAGTAATAAATTTAGAGTCTAATAAGATCAACTTAATTTTTAGTGAATAGTAAAGTAGGAATAGTAATATACCCTTATTAATAGTAATGAATATTAAATCGGCCAAAAAAATAGAAACTTCACTCATGAATGTATAAATACAATATAGACATCTTAAAAGTGAAAAAATGATCATACTATAAGTTTTGGTATTTTTATGTCATAAATATTTTATTTATAATTTTATAACAAATTTAAAAATTTAAAATGGAAATTTATTTTCATAAAATGTAATCATAAATTGTTACTTTCTTGATTAATTTTTCAAGGTGTTACAAAACAAGTTACAGTTTTATAGTTGTTTCTTTTAATAAATAATGATTTTATTGTAAAATTAAATTAAATATATTTAGAAAATTATTTTCATAAAATGGATTTAATTTTTTAATTCATATCATCAATATTAGGTTAGGGTGAATTTATGATATTTTTATAAAATGATTTGTCTTTCAGTGAATAGTAAAAATACATTTTTGAGTTTCGATGTGATTAATGACATCATTTATGATGTAATAATTATTTAATCATTCTGGTAGACTTTTTAATATTAAGATCTGTTATGATTTTTCCCAAGTGTCCAATATGATGGGAAAATACCATGGGAAATTCCATGGTTTTGCAAATACCAACGATGAGGTGTCCCTTGAAATTAATTAAATAATCCCTCACTTTTTCTATAAATACCAAGTCATTACTTCATTCCATTCATTACTAAATCCTCTTCAATGAATCTCTGGTCGTTTACCCTCCAAGGTCCCAACCTTTGAGCTTTCAAAGTCACTCTTCATGGTAAGGGAACCTCTCACCCTCCTCTTTTAAGTCATGACTTCCTTTATGTTATGTTTTCTAGTTTCCATTTTATTATGTGGGGGTATGTTATTATATATCATTCTTTCTATCCATTTTATGTCCAAATTATGAGATACCCTCTTCTTTCTCATCAACTAATTTTCTGTATTTTTAAGTGACACCGTTAGGCTAGCGAATTTTCGTAAAAAAATTGCATCTTCTCTTTTCTTTCAAGTTTCCTTTTCATGTGATATGTCATTAAAATATCCATAACATTTTCTTATTTCTATTTTCTTCTATCCCTATAATGTATTATGAGTTATTTATGAGTGTTTTATCCTTTTCCCCTCTCTTTTAATGTTTTCTAAAAAACATGCCATGTAGTTGTTATGCTGTAGAATTTTCGTCTCGAAATCTCTCCCTTTTCTCAAAAAATTATCTTGTTTTATTTATGTGAATACCGAAATCTATTTTCATTTCCAGAGGTATTCATAAATACATAAAATTGACATATATGATTCTGTAATTGACATACATATAACCCAACCTCCCTTTCCATGGGTTATAAATGACATAATGATCTTATTTTTAAGCACTTTTAAAATGTCATGATTTTGAAGTGAAACCAGTTTATTTTACTCTATTTGGGTTGTTTATGAAATTTATAATTATGATATATGTGTCTCTCATGAAAATAAATACATATTATGGGTGTTCCTAGATATCACTCCAATGCATTGGGTAAAGAATTTAATCTCTAGAGATGACAAGTTTCACGATACATTGGTGAATAACTTTGGTAATTTTTATGATACCTCGGGGATGAACCTTGGTGATATGTTCATGAATGTATAAATTAAATTTCTTAGCCACATATTGAAGTTATGATTCAAATTATTTTCATTATGATATTCCTCTACTTCTATTGCTCATGTCTTTATGTTTTTCATCAAATGCTTACTGATATGACAAGTAAACTGATTCCCTTGCTTTCCTTACTGGGCCTTCTACTCACCCTTTCCTTTGATGAATGTCTCCAAGTTATGAGATGTAGTTTTTGTACATAGGATGAACTTTTCAAGAGGCTTTTCAAAGGGATTTAGAAGATTTTTTTAAGTTCCCAGGTATTTTGTTCCTGATTTCCAAGACACTAGATTTTAAGGGTCCTCTGTTTGCAAAATGTAATGAAAAGTTATATATTAAAAAGACGAGATGATACAATAATATTTTATACACTAGTTATATAATTTATGAATAATATATTAGTTATATGTATCATATTTAAATTTATTAAAAAATATATAGAAAATATTTTTGTTAATGGTATAAAAACATTTTTTTTATAAATAATAATTTTAAATTGTATTAAGTGTAAATAATTATTATTTGAAGTAATAAATTATAAATTAATATAAATTTAAATTATAATATTTTATATATTATGTATATAATTTAGTTATATTAAGCACCAATGATCATGTACCCAAGTGGTACATGCTTCTTCTTGGCATCCAAAAGTCCCGAGTTCAAATCCGGGCAGGGATGAATTTCCGAGGTACTGTAGCAGGGCACTATAGGGGGCACTGTAGCAGACATTGTAGCAATGGTGGAAATGTAGCAATGGTTGAACTGTAGTGGTGGCATCATTGTAGTGGCGGAGAAACTTTTGCAGGATACTGTAGCGGTGGCGGGTACTGTAGCAGGTACTGTAGCTGCGCAAGGTATTGTAGCAGTACTGTTCACAGAGAGTCCTTTGGGCCAAAAAATGGGCTTTCAAGCCTTGTATTCAGGCCACATGGCCTTGGGCCTTTAGGCTATGTATTGGGTCTCCCTCTACCCTCTAAAGAGGTCTTTTCTTTAATAATAAATTGAGACTTTGGCCCCAACCTTTAAAAAAAATTAGTCATATTAAGTATCATATGTAAATTTATTAAAAAATATATAGAAAATTCTTGTTGTTATGTGTAAATGGTTGTTATGTAAATGTAAATTATATTAGTTATAATTAAATTTATTAAATGTTATTAATATATATATATATATACACATACAAATTTAAATGTTAAATTTTTGGAAAATAGGTGTAGATATTTAATATATATTTCATCTAGTATTATATAAAGTTATATAATATGTTGAATATAATAAGTATACAAAAAAACATGGTAAGTTGTGTGATGACTCATCTTGAGATGACCGACCAGTGAATAATTGAAATTTCATGTCTTATTTTGTGAATTTGTAATAATTTCATTTTTTTTTTGTATTGATGACCTACGAGTCATATATGACTAATTATGTAAGGACATGTGTGTCTGCTTAAAGAAAGTTTTTTATTTCATACCCCTAGACCCATTCACTTACGTGTGAGTAAATTTGTAATTAAATGGAAGTCAACCAGAGGCATCACCGAAGATGTGTCCCCGAAGAGGTGTCCCCAAAGAGGTGTTACCAAATAGATGTTCGAGAATAAGTGTTTTATAAGATGTGTTTCTATTTGAAAGGAGTGGAGGTTACTGAAATAAATTATAATAGAGACTCCAGGAGTTTACCCATAGATTTTGGTTAGTTTATCAAATAATGATAAACTAATCGTAAGTCTCAAGATCAAGTCATGATTATTTATTCATAAGTAATTAAAATATATAACATTATATTAAATTTGATTTGGAAATAATACCACCATAACTATACCTCAATAGTGATAAATCAATACATAAAAGAGTCTCAAGATAAATTCAATTATTCAAAACGAATTTAAATAATGAAATTTTTTTGATATAGTATATAATATTTTATTAATTATTTTTTTATAGGTAATAATGTCTCCATAAATATATTGTAATGGTGAGGCCATTTATACTGAGCAAATATTTAGCTATAGTGCTCCACCTGTCAGAGTGGTAAATCTTCGTGGTTGTATGACAATGGATGCAGTTCGTAATAAGATTCATAATGGGTTAAAACTGAGGGTCAATGAATCCATTTCTTCAATAACATATCAATATCTACAACATCATGAATATTTCTGGCACACTGAGTACCCTTTGGTGTAACACCCCAAGATTTCATTGTAAGTTATATCATTAAAGTAATTCAATATCTTATACTGCATGCAACACTGAATTAGCTTACATTATATAGAAGATTGAGTTTCTGCGAAACAACACTTTAATTATTCAAATTATATATTTATAACATAAAAATTAAATATAGTAATATGAATAGTAACAATTAAATTTTAAATGTCATTTATAATTATATCAAATAAATAAACCATATTTATAAGGAAATGTATATGTTTCATTAAAATATAAGTACTATTTTGATAAAGGAACTACTTCTTATGTCCTTTTGTGAATAATAACAAAATTAATTTTATACACTATTATAAACTCAATATGGTAAAATTGAATTAATTTTTTAATTCATAATACCAATATTATATTGGGGAAAAAATTTTGGTAATTTTATGAGAAGTTTCATTTTTTTAATGAATAGTGAAAAATACTGCGTTTTAATTCAAAACTGCATTTTCACCCAATTTATTTATATTGTTAGATTATCCTATTATTTGGTTTTAGGGTGTATATTGATTATATTTTTATCATTTTATATAATTTTGATCATTGGAAGTAATTTCACATTTAAATTGGATACAGACACATGTCAATCTTTTGATATTTTTCACTTCTTAAAAACATGTTTTCTGGTTTTCACAACGGGAATTAATTTTAAATTAATTAATACAACCTACATGTCTTGAATTTGGTAAAATAGAAATCATTTTTAAATTCTAATATCAAAATTATCTTATGGTTAATTTTTTTATTTTTTTGAAAACATTCAATTTTTGGATGAATAGTGAAAAATACTGCGTTATTGTTTAAAACCGACTTTTATTTAAATAATTATTATTTTTATTTAAATTTATTTTAAATTAAAAATAGATATAAATAACTATATTTGTTCAATGTAATTAATTGAAGTGATTTTATAATATTGTTGGATGTATAAAAGTTTATTGAACTTTTTAACGTCTTTTATCCACCTTCTAGGCACATTTGCAAATTTGCAGAAAACGTAATTTTACTGCTTCTGTGAATTGAATTTCAAAAATAAAAGAGACTCGGTTGACATCACTAAGTAAAATGTGTTTTAATATGATTTTTTTTAAAGGTAGAAAAATTTTATTGATAAAAAAAGAGGGGGTTACACAAATCTAAAGTAAGGAATTTTCTGACATCCTGAGCATAAAATGTGCTTCAATAGGGTGAAAATAATTTTTGGGGAATAGAAACTTTTGAATTTTATTTACCACGGTTAAAATTAAATAAAGTAATTAAAGGTAAAAATGATATTATATTTACCCTAACACGTTTCCTAATTCAATTGGATAAGTGTTTTTAGACCAAAATCAACCTTAGGAATGAATTATGATCCACTTGGATTAGATTAGGGCATTTATTATTTTATTTAAAGAAGAGTTAAAACTATAAAATTAAAAGTTTAATAAATAAAAAAAATTAATATAGGGTTATACATACGATAAATTTATTATAAATATTCATTATAAATATAAAAATATTTCCTACATCATGGTATTTTATTTATAATTTTTAGATATTAAATAATTAAATTTATTTATGACAGAATGATGATGAAGTAATTATATTATTAATGAAAGATTAAAATAATTGATAATATAAATATCAAAATAAATGTAAATTGAGACTTTTTTTTCATTGAACTAATTTTATAGGTTAATATGACATTTTAGGGTTTATTTAAGGTATTTATTTCTATGTAATCAAGTTTTATTGACTTTCAAAAAAACCAAATACTAAATAGTGTCAAAATTGACATAAATGAGTTTTTAAAACAAATACTATATTATTAAATGATATAATATTCCTAAAAATATATGGTTCATCCAAAGGACTTATATAATTATATTTATTTCATTAATGATCCAATTTAGGTTCTCTTGGAATTTTATAGTAAGTTTATTAACCATCTAATATAAAAATACAAGAATACATGGTAAAAGTTAAACTATTTAACTAAGAATTAAATATAAAAGATAAGGTTAATATGGTGACCTAAACTTGTATAAAACAAATTGGTTGAAGGTATTTCAACCCATACCCACATTATCCTAGAAGTAAATCTATTTGGGGCCATTATAAACTGAAAATGATTATATAATAAAATAATATTTCATGTTTTTTCTAAAGTGAGCATCACCTCTCTTATAAAAGTGTACTTCCCTTATCTTAATTTCACACCTCCAAATCCATTTGTCTCGGCCAAAAACTGCTCAAATATCCTCCCAACTACCCTCACGTAAACCTAGAGGCCTTCCCTTTAGAAAAAATCCAACCTAAGGAGCCCTTTTGATCAACTCAGAAAGGAACACCTGAAGAAGAGGTAATAATTTCACTAGCTCTTTCAAAGTTATTTTCTTCTTCCACTTCCTCTTTCTTTATTGTTTCCATACCAAAATAATAAATCCAGTACCTTATAAATGTTGTGATTTTATTATAAATATGGTTCAACCATATTCATTATTCTACCCATCCAATGAATGACAAGTCACCATACGTGCATACGGATGGCTTACCGTCTCCACGTCATGGTGTATTTTTTTATTCAGCGCTTCATTTTTTGGATGGTCATAATTATGAGTATAATTGATTTAAATAATAAATATAACATTTTAATTATTTTTTATACATTATATAAAATCCAATTACATACAATTTCACCATCAATATAATGATATTGTCTCTTGTGTGTACGTGTGGATTATTATCTCCACGAACTCGATGAGTTTCATTCCCCACCATAACCATTAAAGAATAATTTTCATGTTATGATTAAAAATAATGTTTAAGAACTTAATATCATTCTATATATAAATCAAATACATCCTATCCATAAAAAATAGGCCTTACATAACCAAAGATATAAAGGAAAACGAATCAGTTAACACATAAAACAATGATACTTCTGAAATATTATTAACAAAGAATTATTAGAAGATCATATATGATATAATATTTAGGTATTTGGTTCTTTTATAATTTAAAAAAATTATTTAACTATTATACAGGAGGTTAACTTACCCTTGACTAATGAAAAGTACAAGGTAAGGGGTTTTCATCTCACTTTTTATTCTCGTGAGATTCAGACTATATTTTCCACAATTTCCATTTTTGTGGTGTATGTACAACCCATGATTATATTCATTGTGTAATATAATTTAATTTATGGGTATTTACATCTTCATTGTGTCATACTTCTTTCATGGGATGTATATTTCATAGTTACCAAATCGGTAAAGGAATTTCTAATTTCAATTTCCACTCATTGGGTTTTGCGCACACTTCATTGATTATTTTTCTCCAAGATTATGTGTGAAATCACTATTTATTTTTTTATGTAGTAATTTCCACTAGCCTTTTTTTGGATATAAATTTGATATACATAATCAGTCCATTGATAAATTCTTAATTCATTGATATGAACTTGATAAGGGTAATCTTAATTTAGTATCCATTCATTGGGTTAAACATTCAAGTCATTGGTTTTGTTTTTACAAGAATATGTTTTAATGTCCTATGATTGATTTAAACTTAATATCCAATCATATTGAGTGTATTTATATTATTCACACATAATAATTTCATTGATTTATCCTTAATCTAAGGATATGGTCTTTGTAAGGGATTTTGTCTCAATTTACATTCCATTGAGTCTTTTTTGTTGTTATGCACCAATTCACTTTTATATGGTGTATATACTATCCTTTAACATATTATATCATGAATCCCTTTATTTCCATGATAGTATAAAGTTTTGATTAATGTTATTACTCAATTATTTGTATTCAAGTGTCTTTCTACTAAGATTAAATTTTTATTTTCAAAAGTACTTTTGAGGAAAAGTGGGAAACCATACACGTACAAGGGCAAAATCTTTAAACACAGTAAGAAATCACAAAATCAGTTATAGTGAGACTAAAGATATTGGAATTACTTACTCGATATATCCCCCAATGAATGGAGTGTGCCTTTTTATTCAGATCATATTTTATAATGTCTTCAAAGTAGTTGACAAGCTTGTCCCATGTTTGGATGTACTCCTCTGCATTGATTTTTTTTCCATTGAAGTTGTGTGCTAAAAGAAGGTCTTGTTTGTAGATCCAATCCCTTTGACTTTTTTTGAAATCACATCGAAGATCTATCTCTAAGATTATGTTCTTCTCCTCATCTAAGGCCATGAGCTTAATGGACTCTTCCTGTATTTCTTCATTAGAATATATGAGGATCACTAGAAGTTCCTTCCCATTTGCCTCATCCACCTTTCCCAATTACTCCCCCTAATTTTGTATTTTAGGTGTCCGACTCTCAATTTTTTGTTTTCCATTTTGAAGAATTGTTCTCTTCTTACTACCTTGAACCAGGTCTGTAGTAGCATCAACCTTTACCTTGGCCCTACTGGCCGACCTTGTCTCCATCGACTTCGGTAGCTGAGAATAGTCCTTATGGACTTTGGATTTCTTCCCCTCAACCACAATACATCCCCCTTGTATCGCTAGTCCCCTTGCGCCCCTTCTTCTTCCTTGGACTAAGAAGCCCTATGACATGAATTACCTCCTCACAATCCACCGAGATATGAATAGAGATCTCTTCCTCATAATCAGCCTCTGATAAAAGGGTTGAATTCACTTCCACTGCCTTTTGAATCTCCTGCCCCTGGATCGATCATAGCTCCTGTTCAGACATTTCCTCATCTAACCCATCAAACCGATTACTTAACATTATAGATGGATTTCCTCACCTAGTCCTCCTCCTAAGATCACCCTCCTCATACAGGAATGACTCTAGGGACCAGCTCCCCTTTCCACCATTCAACACACCCTCATGTGGAACCACTGCAGGACAATTAACACTGCCAGACCGCAGAACCCCTGTATAGGAAATAGGACTCCCCACCACTGTATTCACCGAAGGAGAATGCCCCCGGAGCTGTGGACCATCCAGATCATTCCTCAGATGCAAGAAAATATCAGCGACCCTTGGTTCAGCCATTATGGGAGAAGGCTTGGCGATAGCGGGGTCGCTATTACTAGACATAACCTCTGTTGACCTAGTGCCGACCATAGGATTAACGAACGAGGGGATACCCAGACCCTCCTGTTCAAATACATTCACATGTGTTTTAAACTCTGGTCTTACCTCATCTGTCATCTGATATTCCCTATGAGGATACACCTGTTCGATCTGACGCGCATTACGATAGGCGGCAGCAAGATGTACTAGCCACCCGCAGGATGCACAGTGATCAGTCCATGACTCGAAGACAACAGCTTGTTTCCACCGAAACTCTTCTCTAACTATTATCCACACCCAATCCACCGGAACATTTGAAACATCTACCTCCATACAAATTCGGGGACAAATAGGATCTCTCACGGCCAACATTCTACTGTCAGATCATAGGAAGCAACCAACAAGGTTTCTGAGTATCCTCAAAATAGAAGGATTTTGGAAGGGGAGCGGGAGATTTGGGAAACTTACCCATAAAGCAAAAGTCAGAGTGTCTCGCTTCATATTGAAATTGTTTTAAATGTTTTAAAGAATTATTATGATAAATATTTCTCATTAATTTCCATGTTATAAAAATGGTTCTAAGGATTTATATATATGAAAATCAATGTTTTAAAATTAATTTTTTTTCAAAAGTTTCAAAGTGGTATGTGACACTTTGATTCAAAAATCTCTTCTAAATGACTTTGTTGATAAGTATTATGACATTTAATTTTTTTCAAGAAAAAGGGAATATTTCTCTCAAATGGTTTTACTGATTATATTCATATATATAAATATCCTTCATTATTCTAGATTTAGGTTGATTTATACAATCTTCCATATTTTATTGAATGAGTTATGTTTGAATGTGGATGTGTTATTTTTATACCATTCATGGTTTGTGGTTAAAATATTGACATTTCGTATACCAGTTTTAATACATATGTTTAGATTATGTTTCACCCTTTTCATATGAGGAATGAATTGGACTTAGTAATTGATGGGTGGGGCTCGATATAGCATCTCGATGCATCAGTATGTCTTATGAGACAAACAATTGTCTTGGCACAAGGCCTTGACAATATTTAAATTTGTAGTCTTGGTATGAGGCCTTCACTATGTGGTTATGAAGTCCGACATTATGTATTCCATCATTATGAAATTTGTTATTGATATTACATGTGATTATTTGATGAGAATAATATTCGTGTGAATAATAAAATTTAATTATTTGATTTATCTTTTCCATATTATACTGAAGTTTTAGTTTAAAAAGCTTATGTTTTAGTCTTATACATACCTTAAATGTTTATTCTTATTTATCATAGTTTCTGGTATATTGTTTTCCTTACTAGGCTTCTTAGATCACCAATTTATTATGTTTTCTTTTTCCCAAGATGTGAATAAGTATATTATGATTGACCTATAGGGATATTCTAAGGGATATAACTGTGTTCAAATGGAACACAATGTTGTTGTTTTTTTTATTTCATGATGTAATGTAAAACTTATATATGTATCTAGTACTTCCAAGGCTACTAAACTAATCGGTCTTTAGAGACTTAATATCTTGTGATCATGACAATTTTATGTAATAATTCATCAAATTTGGGTAACTAAGTTTGGGGCATTATAGTTGGTATAAGAGTAAGTTTAGTAAAAACCTTAGAAATAAGATTTAGATAAACTCTTATTATAGAACATTAACCTAAGATAGACTTTGAGGATTTTTATAGAAGAACATCCAAAAAATTTAGTAGTGTAAATATTATGTGGGTTTTCCAAGAAAATATATCTTTGTCTGGATACAAACAAGTAGATGGTTCTCTGGTACAGATGTACCTAAGAGTGAAAACTACGACATGGAGTTTTGTTCTTGACCTGGGGTATCTTGGTACCTGACAACGGGTGTTCCTGCACTCTTGGTATTGACACTCCTGGGGGATATGAATAGGATAATTCATGTTTTATTTACAAAATTATTTAAAGGATTTTAATATAATATGAGAATAAATAACCTTGGTTAATCATAATGTGTTTTAGATTGAATATAATGCATCATGATATTCTCTAAATGATTTTATGGTTATTATTACTTACACTCTACTTTATGGTTTTAGTCAATGGTTGGATTACAATGAATTCATAGTAACATTGAACAGGATGTACAAGGTGGGAACGATGGTGGAAATGAGCAAAAAAATTGAATATTGATATGTGTAAAAGATATCGTGTTCATGCCGAATCAATTAACTAATAATATGATCAACAACATATACATTAACCAACTCCCAAACTCAATAAATAAGAGAAATGTAGAGAATGATAAGAGATCCAGTAGTGGAGACCATGGAGAAAAGAAATCTCATTTTCAATCCTATAGGAAATGTGGAAGGAGACACCCATTAAAGTGTCTCAATGGAACAAATAAATTCATTATGTGTGGGAAAGAAGGACATAAAGTAAACAATTTTCAAGGAAATAAAGAGTGTTATGGAAGAAAATAAAAATGATCCAAAAAATTCATTTACAGTAATTTTCTATAAATTTATGGGACATGGGAATTACCTGATTTAATGTCCTATTCTATAGGATAACCTCTAACTCAAGGAAGAACCTATGTGGAAATAAATGGATAGAGAAATGTTTAAAAGTATTAATGCTCTTTGTTGATGGGATTACTTTGGAAGACTTTTCTCTTATATGTGTAACCCTAAAGTTTGTTATGTGAAAATTCTATTTGAGGAAGAATTATCTTTTATTTTGTGAATATAGTTATAAAGAACCATTTGGGTTTATATGATCCATGAATTTTATTCAATTACAGGTTGTTGCTTTTTAGGAAGAAAACGCGCAAGGTATGAGATAACATTTGTGGTTAAAATAAGTTATGGTTATTTTTGAGGAATTTATCTCATTTTTGGGAATGTTATAAAATTATATAGTTTTTGAAAAGTTAAAAAACACAGACCGTGTGAAAACCCATCGTGTCAGACAAAGCTACGGGAATCGAACCCACAACCAAAGTGCGGCTGGGATTTGTTGCCTACCACCGGACTACGTGAAGTCCCTGGTTAGTATGACTATTATTTTTAGTTAAATGATTTTATGGATCAATAATATGTTTATTTTTGGAACATATTATTTATCCTTAGTATAGGAAAATGATTTTTTGATTAATTGATAAATGTTATTTCAGAAGATGTTCACTCTTTTGGGAACACTATATGCCTAAGGAAAAAAGAATACTATGGGATTTCATTTGAGGAGTAATGTTTGATTTTTTTTTTGGAAGAATGTATTTTTTTATTATAGACTTATATAGATTTGTATTATTAATGGAAATGATTAACCCATCATAGAGAATATGTGATTAGGTTAATTACTTTTAAGTATGTTCCTTTAAGAGTAGTTGATGTTATTTGGAGATAAATATTAAGATTTATCGTGGAAGACAATGTGATAAAATATATATGAATTTTGGGCTTCAAACTTAGTTTTGATTATTTTGAAGAATTTTAAGGACATTTGTTTTAATGGTATTTGTTGAACTTTGGGTATTGTTTGATTAATTTTAGAGATTAAGTGTAGTATTTCTTTCTATAAAGGATTATCATTTTTGGGATAATCTAATCTTGTACTAATCATTTTGGTTTTGGTTAATGTCTAAAGACAAGGGAAATATGTAGTTCATATTTTTTGGATTATGTGATTCTATAGAAGTTTATTCTAGCACTTCAGGTGTGACCAAGTCATCTTGAATACTCATCATTTGGAGAAAAGAAGAGTTTTTGGTAGAAATTTATTAAAGGATGAAACTCTACTTTAAAAGTAACTATATAGCATTATGTTCTTAGTCAATATCATAAATAAATTTCAAAAAATTATTAAAATGAACTTAAAACAAAAATGTACTCTATTTACTCTTCTTACTGGGTAATCAAAGAACGTTTAACCCGTCACAATTTTATAGTTTTCTGGTAGTTAACTATCTTTTGATCATGTTTTCTATCACATTCTATCATAACTTGATGGGTTGTTTTCCTTTCCATATCCATGTTTTCTTACACGAAACCCTATTATGGGTTATCATGGGTAATCTTTGAACTCCTCTTTATTTATTTTAAAGTGGTAATTTTATTGACTCTTTTTCCAATGCGGGATTTCAACAAAGATGTTTTGAAATGTCAAATCACTAGTTTTTTGTTTCTGAGTTTAAATTTCAAGGACGAAATTATTTGAAGGAGGGGATAATGTAACACCCCATGATTTCATATTAAGTTATATAATTAAAGTAATTCAATATCTTATATTTCACGCAATACTGAATTGGCTTACATTATATAGAATATTGAGTTTCTACGAAACAACACTTTAATTATTCAAATGGTATATTTATAACATAACAATTAAATATTGTAATAAAATAGTAACAAATAAATTTTAAATTTCATTTATAATTTTATCATATAAATAAACCATATTTATAAGGAAATATATGAGTTTTATTAAAATATAAGTACTATTTTCATAAAGGAACTACTTTTTTATGTCCTTTTGTGAACAATAATAAAATTAATTTTAGACACAATTATAAATTTAATTTGGTGAAATTGACTTAATTTTTGAACTCATAGTACCAATATTATATTAGGGTGAAATTTTGGTAATTTTATGAGAAGTTTCATTTTTTAATGAATAGTGAAAAATACTGTGTTTTATTTCAAAAATACCTTTTCACCCAATTTATTTATATTGTTAGATTATCCTATTATTTGGTTTTAGAGTATATATAGATTATATTTTTATCATTTTATATAATTTTGGTCATAATAAGTAATTTCACATTTAAATTGGATTTAAACACATGTTAATCTTTTGATAGTTTTTGCTTCTCAAAATCACACTTTCTGGTTTTGACAACGATAATAAATTTTAAATTTATTAATTTAACATAAATTTATTTTATTTGGTAAAATATAACTCATTTTTAAATTTTAAATATCAAAATTATCTTAGGGTAAATTATTGGTATTTTTCTAAAAACTTTCAATTTTTTATGAATAGTGAAAAACAATGCGTTATTGTTTAAAATTTACTTTTATTTAAATAATTATTATTTTTATTTAAATTTATTTCAAAGTTAAAATAGATACATAGTACTTATATTAGTTCAATTTAATTAACTTAAGTGATTTTAAAATAAGATTATATGTATAAAACTTTATTAAACTTTTTAGCTTCTTTTACACACCTTCTAGGCACATTTGCAAATTTGCATAAAACATAATATTACCGCTTATGTGAATTTAATTTAAAAAACAGGAGAGACACAGTTTACATTAGTTTGTAAAATGTGTTTCAATAGGATGAAAATAATTTTTTGGGAATAGTAACTTTTGAATTTTATTTACCACGGCTAAAAGTAAATAGGGTAATTAAAGGTAAAAATGATATTATAATTTCCCTAACACATGTCCTAATTCTATTGGATAAGTTTTTTTAGACCAAAATAAACCTTATGAATAAATTATGATCCTCTTTTATGCACTTGGATCAGATTAGGACATTTATTATTATTTTATTTAAAGAAGAGTTAAAAGTGCAAAATTCAAAGTTTAATAAATAAACCATTTTTAATATTGGATTATACATAAGATAAAGTTGACTATAAATATTAATTATAAATATAAAAATATTTCCTACATTATTGTATTTTATTTATAATTTTTAGACATTAAAGAATTAAATTTATTTATGACACAATGATGATGTCGTGATTACCTTATTAATGAAATATTAAAATAATTGATATTATAAATATAAAAATAAATGTAAATTGGGATTTTAATGAATTAAACTAATTTTATAGGTTAATATGACACTTTAGGGTTCATTTAATTTTTTTTGAAGTAATCAAGTTTTTTTACTTTTAAAAAAACCAAATTCTAAATAGTTTCAAAATTGATATAAATGAGTTTTTATAACAAATACTATATTATTAAATGATATAATAATCCTAAAAATATAAGGTTCATCCAAATGAATTATATAATTATATATATTTCATTAATGAACCACTTGAGGTTTTCTTGGTATTTTATAGTAAGTTTATTTACCATGTAATATAAAAATATTAGAAGACATGGTAAAAGTTAAACTATTTAACTAAGAATTAAATCTAAAATGTAAGGTTAATATGGTGACCCAAACATGTATAAAACATATTTTTTGAGAATATTTCTACCCATCCCCACCTTATCCTTGAAATAAATTCATTTTGAGCCATTATAAACTGAAAATGATGTTATAATAATATAATATTTCAAGCTTTTCCTAAAGTGATTGTCACCTCTCTTATAAAATGGTACTTACCCTTCTCTTAATTTCAAACCTCCAGATCCATTTGGATCAAACAAACCCAGCTCAAATATCCTCCAAAATACCCTCACTTAAACCTAAATTCCTTACTTTGATCAGAAATCCAAACTAAGGATCCCTTTTGATCAAATCAAAAGGAAACACCCGAAGAAGAGATAATAATTTCATCACCTCTTTCAAAGTTCTTTTCTTTTTCCACTTCCTCTTTATTTTTTGTTTCCATAAAAAAATAATAAATCCAGTAACTTCTTCATAATATGATTTTTTATAAATATAGTACAACAATATTCATTATTCTATCTATCCTATGAATGACAAAGTCACCATACATGCGTACAAACAGCTTACCGTCTCCATGTCGTGGTGTAGTTTTTTATTCAACACTTCATTATTTGTATGGGTATAATAATGAGTATAATTGATTTAAATAGTAAATATAAATTGTTAATGATTCTATATATATGATATACCATCCAATTACATACTATTTAACCATCAATAGAATGATATTGTCGCTCGTGCTTACGTACGGATTACCGTCTCCATGAACATGATGAGATTCATTACCCATCATAACCATTAAAGAATAACTTTCATTTTATGATTAAAAATAATGTTTAAGAACATAATCTAATTCTTTATTTGAGTCAAATACATTATATCCATAACAAGTAGGCCTTACATAACAAAACATATAAAAGAAAATGAATCAATTAACACCTGAAACAATGATACTATTGAAATATTATTAACAAGGCAATATTAGAATATCATATATGATATCATGTTTAGGTATTTGGTTCTTTTATATTTTAATAAAAATGATTTAACTATTATATATTAGGTTAAATTACCCACGACTAAGGAAAATACAAGGTAAGGGTTTTTCATATCACTTTTTATTCCCGTGAGATTCATGCTGTATTTTCCACAATTTCCTTTTTTGTGGTGTATGTGCAGACCATGATTATATTATTTGTGTAATATACATTAATTTATGGGTATTTAAATCTTCATTTTATGATACTTCTTTCATGGGTTTTATGTTTTGTAAGTTACCAAATCAGTATGGGAATTTCTAATTTCAATTTCCACTCATTGGGTTTTACGCACACTTCATTGGTTATTTTACTCTATGATTATTTATAAAATAACTATTTATTTATTTATATAGTAATTTCCACTACCCTTTGTTTGGATATACTCTTTATATACATAATCACTCCATTGATAAATTCTTAATTCATTGATATGAACTTAATAAGGGTAATTTTAACTCAATTTCCATTCATTGAGTTAAACATCCAAGTCATTGGTTTTGTTTTTACATGAATATGTGTAAATGTCCTCTGATTGATTTACACTTAATATCCAATCATATTGAGTGTATTTATATTTTTCACTCATAATTATGTCATTGATTTATCCTTAATCTAAGGATAAGGTCTTTATAATGGATTTCATCTCAATTTACATTCCATTGAGACTTCTTTGTTGTTATGCACCAATTCACTTTTATATGGTATATATACTGTCCTTTGACATATTATATCATGAATCACTTTATTCTCTGTATATTATAATTTTTTGATTAATTTTATTCCTAAATTATTTATATTCAAGTGTCTTTCATTTGGTTAGGAACACTTTAACTAAAATATCATTTTAAATGTTTTAAAGATTTATTCTTCTAAATATTTCTCATTAATGTCCATGATTTAAAAATGGTTTTAAGGATTTATTTATATGGACATGAATGTTTTAAAATTAAAATTATTTTCAAAAGTTTCAAAGTTTCATGTGGCACTTTGATTCAAAAATCTCTTCTAAATGACTTATTTGATAAATAGTGCGACATTTAAATGTTTTCAAGAAAAAGGGGATATTTCTCTCAAATAGTTTTTCTGATTATTTTCATCTATGTGAATATCCTTCATTATTATTGATTTAATTTTATTTATAAAATATTCTATATTGTATTTAATGAGTTATATTTTACTTTGGATGTGATATTTTTATACCATTCATGGGTTGTGGTTAAAATATTTACATTTCGTATTCTAGTTTTAATACGAATGTTTAGATTATGTTTCACCCTTTTCATATGAGGAATTCATTGGACTTAGTAAGTGACGATTGGGTCCTGCTACAGCCCCTCGATGCATCGGTAGGTCTCATGAGACAAACTAGTTTCTTGGCACAAGGCCTTGAAAAAATCTATATTTGTAGTCTTGGCATGAGGCCTTTACTACCTACTGCAAAATGATCTTATACCCACGGTTCAAAACCATGGGTATAGACCCCAACACCGTGGATATAGCTATACCCACGGTTTGGGGAACTGTGGTCGTTGGTGGTGTCGGTATAGGTCCATAACCTATACCCACAGTTTGTAAAACCCGTGGGTATAGGTTTTTCCACTGTGTCATAACTCTATACCCATGGTTTGGAAACCGTGGGTATAGCATATTTTAAAAAATAGTGGCCCATGGGATTCGATCTCACGACCACTTCTCCGTTCATGAGCGGCCTTACCACTACCCCATCACCGCATATATGTATGTATATATATATTTTATTAAATATATTTATTTAAACCATGGTTATAGAGGAATAAACCTTGGGTATAGAACTCCTGCCAAAAAAAATTTGTTCTCGCAGAAAAAATAAATTTCCCGCGCACATGTGGGAAACCTATACCCACGGTTTGTCAAAACTGGGGTATAAGTTTTTTTATCCGATGACTATGCCCATAGTTTTGGGGAAAACCATGGGTATAGGTCACCCTCACCCCACGGTTTTGGTAAAACTGTGGGTATAGGCATTTTTTGATATCCTATGGACATGGTTTGGGGAAACCATGGGCATAGGCTATCAAAAAATGCCTATACCCACTATTTTACCAAAACTGTGGGGAAAGGGTGCCCTATACCCATTTTTTTTCCAAAAACCATGGGTGTAGGTCCATTTTCTAGTAGTGACTATGTGTTTATGATGTTCGGCATTATGCATTCCATCATTAGGAAATTTTCTATTGATATTACATGTGGTTATTTGACTAGTATAATATCTATGTGAATAATTAAATGGGATTATTTGATTTATCCTTTACATATTATTCTGAATTTTAAGTTTAAAAGGATTGTGTTTTAGTCTTATACACTTCCTTAAATGTTTATGCTTATTTATGATAGTTTCTGCTATATTGTTATCCTTACTAAGTATCTGATATCACCCCTTTCTTAAGTTTTATTTTTCCCAGGATGTGAAGAAGTATATTATGATTGAATTTTTGGGATAGGATAAGGGATATGAGTTTGTTCAAAGGGGACACAATGTTGTTGTTTTTTTAATTTCATGATTTAATGTAAAAATTATGTATGTATATGGTACGTACAAGGATACTAAACTAATCGGTCATTTGAGACTTGATCTTTTGTGATCATGCCAATGTTATGTAATAATGCACTAAATATAGGTAACTAGGGTTGGGGAATTACATCTGGTCGATGATGATGATGATGATTGGATGGATGCATCTTCCATATTTAGACAACATTGTGTTAATGGTTTTATGGAGTTGTATGTGGTTATTTCAGATATAGATGTGGTGCAACTGACTACTACATAACTGTGTTTTGTGATCTCTGTAGAATTTGTTCCTTCACATCGGTTTTTTTCATTTCCTCCTTCTCATATGAATCCTATGGTAGAAGTAAATTATGAATAAGGTGATCAAAATTTGGAAGAAAATTTAGATAAAATCCTATTTTCTACTGGTATAGATAATGAAAGTTTATCTAAGGAAGAAGAATATACGGAGCCATCAAGATATGATTTGGGAGACTGTGATGTGGGAAATTAACATTCTGAGTTTCCATTGAGAGATGTGGGTGAGAATGATGTGGGTAATAAACCTTCTGAGATTACTTTGAGAGACAAGTATCCATTACATCCACCAATAAGTGGTAATCATCCTTTAGTATTGAGTTCCTTAGTTGGAGGAATGTCTCATGAGCAACATTTTGATTGGGATGTCATTACACCAACTTCTAAATTCCCTAGAATTATAGGGAATTGGTTTGCATCAAATTATAACACCATCTATGTTGGGAGGGAGTTTGAAAGTAAACTGGACATGAAAAAATTGATAAAGCAATACCACATTGAGTGACATTTCACATTTGTTGTAGATGAGTCAAAGAAGATAAAATATCTCATTTTTTGTGAAAAATATTGTCCAGAATGTAAATTTTTGTTAAGGTAAATATTTAATAAAAAAATTATGTTGTAGGATAAACAAATTAGAAAGGTCACACACTTGTGTGCATCCAAGCTTGTCACAGGATCACTCTTCACTTGATTCAGAGTTTATCTCAAATGTTATTTATGAGATGATATGAACATGTCAGGATGTTCCCATTTCCCTTGTTCAAGAAATAATTCAATAGTTGTATAACTATATGATATCATACAACAAAGCATAGAATGAAAAACATAAGGCAATTGTAATAGATTATGGTGATTGGGAAGAATCTTATGAATTGTTTCCATAGCTTATGGAATTTTTTTATCTCTACAATCATATTGTTTATCAGTTGGACACTGTTGAGTATGTATCCCCCAATCATCGATTTGATTGATCAATGGTAAAGTTGAATAGGCTTTTTTGGGAATTCAGGCCATGCATTTCTACCTTTCCCTATTGTAAAAAATTTATTCAGGTCGATGGCACTTTCCTATATGGAAAGTATATGAGTGTTCTACTCATTTATTCCACACATGATGCTAACTGTATTCCTCTTCCACTTTCTTTTTCTATTTTTTAAAAGGAGAATTTTGAATGCGATAGTTGTTTTTCGGCATTTGTACACATTCATGTTACACAAAACCAGGGTGTGTGTCTACTATCTGATCACCATCAAGTGATTATAGAGTTTGTGGCTAGTGATGGGGTTTCATGGACTAAGCTGAATGATTATCATCATTATCACATTATAAGTATTTCATGTAATGTGTATAAGAATTTCTGAGATAAGGCCATAAATAAGGTAATCCTCAAGTTAGGTATGTTTTTCTAAACTTAATTTTTTTTTAAAATTTAATATCCATTTTAATACATTATTCTCTTATGGTTTTATCATATGATCTCCAACAAAAAGTTTTTATCGATGCCGTGAATAGATTCAAACAGCTAATGGATATGTGTATGAATATATAATGCAGATTTCAAAGGAAAATGGTCATTATCATATGATGGTGGAAGAAGATATTGCCATATGAATAGTAATATAGTGTATTTCATAAATGGGGTCCTCAAGGGTGTGCGCAAACTCCTGATAATAGGGTTAGTGCAAGAGACATTTTATAGATGTGTTCACTACTTTATTGACCAGTCCCAAAACACCTATCAAAGGATGGAAAACATGATGTGTTTTACTCTACATTTCAAAAGTGATATTGATCAGATACTGAATGAGGATTCAAGGTGGAGTGTTCTATAATTTTACAGGGAAAATATGAGCTTCTAGGTAAGACAGTTCTACAACCAGGCACATGCACTAGTGGTCGAGTTTTTATAGTGATGTTATATAATAAGTACTATGATTGTGGAAACTTTTAGGCATTGAGATATCCATGTGCACATGTTATAGGAACTTTTGATTCCGTAAATATATCATTGGAGTCATATGTTGACCCAATGTAACACATGAGCACTTTGGTTAACTATTATAGTACTGCTCAGATGCCTGTTGGTGACTTTCATTCTATCTCATTGCCTGATGATCAGCCGACTATCATCCCTAATATTTCTAGGTTTCATAATTTGTTTTTGTTGCCATTTATGATTTTTTCAATTTATGTCATTTTTCAAATTAATTGATTCATACTACTAGGTTGTAGACCCGAGGAAGACCAAAGTCCACTTGAATAAAAAATGATATGGATTGTCCTTGGAAACAAGGAGGGAGAATACGATGTAGTATTTGTTATGCATAAGGACATACTCGTAAGAGATGTCCCCATGTGGTAGGACAGATCTCCACATCCTTTCAGCCATGATCGAGTCTATTTATTGTATCATGAATATTTATATTTTATATTTTATGTGGATGTTTCAATATTGAATCATTTTATTTCTAACTTCCTCCATTTATGACATGTTTCAATTTTGGTTTGTCTTGTTTCTGGATTCTATAATAAAGAATTTTGTGATACTAAAACTATTAAAAAATAAGAATAGAACGAAAAATAAATATATCATTCTACCACGTGTAAAAAATACACTAATCCACACACACACACAAAAATCATAAATACAAAATATTAACCCAATCATTTTTCATTTTCTTGTTGAGGATTTTTTAAAATAAAATTTTGAAATTTATATTAAATTCACTATAAAAAATTAACGATCATATCATTTGTGCAAATGGAAATTTTTCCATTTCTCTCATCCCAAGCTACTCATGTATCATAACTACATTTAGAGGGATTTCATATGCCTCCATTGAGTGTACACAGATCTCACCATTTCCATCATACCACACCACCTCCCATTATTTTCCTTCATCTTTATCACACTGGATTCTATGGCGTAGTGATATCTGACTTCACCTTTCTCGATCATCAGCTCATTGTTGCGCTTGTAGAGAGATGGATACCATAGTTGCATACATTCCATTTTAAAGAGGGGTAGATGACTATTACCCTAAAGAGTGTGGCCATTATGTTGGGCCTCCCCATCGACGGTGTGGCTCTGACAGGCTGAGTTGGAGAAGATTTTCCCGAGGTTGTTCATAGACTACAGGTCATAGAGTTCCCTGATGATGGAATGACCATCGTCAGTGGTAGATAAAACATTCCTTGGTTTTAACAACACTTCACACATTTAGAAAAGGATTCTGATGATATCACTATACCACGATTTTCATGTACATATATTTTGAGGATGATTATTGGAACTCTTTTTGTTGATCACTCCATAACTTTTGTACATAAAATGTATTTACCTTTAGGAGTATTTGGACAAAGAAGACTAATATATATAGGGGTTTTATTTTCTAACATTTACATACAAGGTGTTATGAAGTGTTTGTCGCATCGATAAGATGTAGATCATGGGATGCATGGTTCATCTACAGATGCGGGTATGGGAGCACATCCCTCGTTTAGCTCCACATGCTTGTGTGCCATTGCTAGTAGATATGTAGCAGAGGATTCATGTGGATGTTGGTACATTATTCTTTCCTTATAATGTCTAACTTAATTATATAACTTTATATTATGAAATGTAAATATAAAAATATTATCTATAGGTGGATTCAAGCACATCGACATTCACATTTCCCCAGACATGATGTCCACACCTACAGACTTATGTTGGACATCATTTAACCACACGATGTAAGTGATTATTATTTATATTGTTAAATATTTATTCTTTAATGTACATCTATTACTTTATTAATTTATTATTAATTTTTTATTTCAGATTACATGGATGCCATATACATATGATATCATCCAGAGTCTTCCATAGTATTGTACGGTGATGCTTGCTATCAGCTCCTGTAGGGTTCCATTGATTCATTTTCATATAGTCGAGTGGCATCAGACTGATAGAGTTATGGGGCATTTTAGATTATTTCAGCCTATTATTGACCCACCCAGTTAGTTATCTTCACCGCATTCCCTAAAGATGTTAGGGGAGATAGATTTTGATTGGAGGAGATACCATGCCATATATATTGATTTATGGGAAAGACGAAAGGAGTACCAGTTGCGAGGGGTGGGGAAAGTGTGTTTTCATTTAGGGGATCATATGGATTATGCATCTTGGTACTGCAGGTCCCCATTAAGATTTATTACATGGCACGGACGGGGCTTTCATGAGTTGGTATACATTATTCCTTCCACTGTTCAGCATATTTTTTATTCATATTACTTAACAAAAATTGTTTTTCACATGATGCTCATATATATCATCTAATTAACATGTATGATTCAATAGAGAGGGCTTCATTTGACCCAACATATTTTCACAGCCTTGTGACAGAGTTTCTTCCTTTGATGGATGATATTTATCATGGAATTTTCTTTGATCCACCACATGTTGAGGAGGATTCAGAGCCTGTTGAGCCTCATATAGAATTACTAAGAGTGAAGGCCCTGTTATGGATGTTGTTGTTCCACAGTAGGAGGGTGTTCACCTTGATCACTCAGATGTTGTTGTTTCATAGGAGGAGGGTGTTCAACATAATCAGTCAGATCCTCCTCCAGCTTCTCAAGCTCAGCCATAGGTAGATAAAGACATTTACTGGGTTGAGCTGGATGCTTTCTTGCAAACATCTGCAACAAAACATCCATCTTCTTCCCATATTGGTGAGAGTTCCATCCTATATCCACTATCCTTATATATAGGACAGGGTATAGATATTGAGACTATAAATCCACATCCCATCAAACAGGAGGATATGTAGGTGGCTCCTAATGATGATGCACAAAATACACTAGAGTGTAGACATAAACAGAAACAATGTAGATGTATATAGTATACGCCTGGTTGTGGGAAAAAGGAGAATCCATTCCAGAGGTGTATATTAGGTTAATTTTTGATTTATGATACATTTTTTATATGACTTACTATTATCATTTATAGAGTTCTACTTTTTTTAATAATTTTCTTACTGTTATCAAATTATCTACCAAAATTAATAATTTCTCTTTGATATTCATATTATTACTTAGTATTATTATCTATATATGTATAATAAGTAATATTATTAAATTCATTAATAAATATTAATACTCTGGATGAAAAGATCTGTGAAATTCAATAAATCTTGAAAAATATTATTGATCTCAATGGTTTGACTCCAAAAATCATGGAACGTGATTCTTTGTTTAAAAAAATAAAATTACATGACAAAGAAACATAATGAATAATGGATATTTGTGAATAATATATGATTATTATTGAAGATAAAAAAACCACAATATGAGATGTATGTAATTAGAAGTTTATTAGTCCAGTGTTGAGAAGATACATATTCAGACTTTATAAAAGGACACAATTTCAATTGGTATGCAATATTCACTGGAGGATTTTACTATTAAAATACCTCCATCATGTGATAAAATTATGGAAATTATAAAAAAGATTGATTTCATATTCTTACAAAATAAGAAACAATCATTAATAGTGTTAAGATTGCACCATCTGTGAAGGATAATATGGAAAAAAATCTCTAAAAAAATCAGAATTTAATGTGAAGAGATCCCTGCTACACAATATAAATTAGAACAGATGTTTAGATATACAATCAGTAATACTATAGGAACTGGTCCAACTTCATCAAGAAAAAACCTCAACCTTTATATTCACATTAAGAAGTAAGGAATATCCACCATATTTTCTTAATCATTGTTTAATTTATCTATTCTTATGATGTAAGGAAGAGGGTCATCATTGATGAATTTTAAGAATGTGTTAGCATATCCAAGAAAATATGTATAAAGAATACATCGTCATGGTTTGAGAATATTTTTGGTATCCTGAAGAATAATTATTGAATAAGATCATCCATGGTGAACTTATATAAGTTTTCAAAACTGATGTTTATGATTGTTTCCCTTGAGGGGATGGTAAATAAAGAAATATGAAATTACTACCAGAATTAGTATATCAATTATAATCAAACCTAATTACTATAGAATGTTCAGGAAGATCATGTTATTGAAAGAGGAATGTTTTTCTAAATATCTCTTTCTTTGTTAACAAAAAAATGAACTAAATAGAAAGGAGTTGTAATTGAATTAATAAAAGAAATAAGCAAAGTTCCAGTATAGATGTGCTCAAAGGCCATTCATCCTTCTTATTGTAGTTGAATGTTTTTTATCTATATGTTAATGTGAGTGCATGAGTTTTAGGTTGACTATTCTAATAAAACATTTATATCTCATTTAATAATTTAATCTGAAAATAAAATTAGATTACCACTGAGGATGAGTGCATGAGTTATCATTTCATGTGTTATAATGATCAGTTGGTAGAGGACAACATTATTTCCCAAATCAAATCCAATTTTTTTTCTAAATAGAGTATGAATCACATAGACATAGAGTGAAATAATTGATGACATATTCTAAAGTGTGAACTGATACTAGCGATTGAGCAGTGCACCAAGAATCAGACTAGTTGATCAAAATTACCATGAACACTATTATTATTATTTTTGTCTATTTAATTAATATGTATTAATATTTATTTATATTTATTGATATTTTATAAATATTGATGATTTTTTAATTAATAATATTTTTATATTTAATTGGTATTTACAAATAGTGATGTTTTCTTATTTTAATTAAAAATTCTATAGGAATCGTCAATATTTATTAATAATTATTTAATGTATATCTATTATTCATGAATATTTAATAATAATTATTAGCATTAATTAATATTTATTTAACATTTATTAATAATTAGTAAATATTTATTTATATTCATTAGTATTTAACTAATAATTATTTTCTTAATAAGAGGGTTTCACCCTCAATCTGTTAAAAAAGTATTAAAATTTATCAATATTAATTTATTATTTACTATTTTAATTTATATTTATTAATATTTTTGAATATTTGTTAATTTTTACTCAAAGTTTATTATTTTCTAATTAATATTTATAAATATAGAAAAATATTTTGTACATATTTACTAATATTTCATTTTTATTATTGATTATATTTTTAATATTTATTAATATTTGTTGATATCTTCATGTTTTTTAATTAGTATTTATATATATTTAATTAGTATTTATGAATTTATTATTTAAAATTGATGTATGATGTGTGAACGGTGTTCATGCATCCCTTATAAACTTTATACAGTATGTGTAAACCTAGTTCACGCTTCCTAGTGAGGGAAGATGTGTGTTCACTCATCTCAAGACCCATTTTTTAAAATACTCTGAACCCGATCCCGTTTTGATAAAAAAAAATGGAAAACCCATATTTAAAACTTTTCTGACTAAGAACTCTGCTCTTACTTTGGAAGGACATACAAATAATGTCACTTCAATTCGATTAATATATGGGCCTGTATGGGTTTAGAAAAATTCTTTGAAAATTTTGAAATGGTTGAGGACATACAAGAAGTGTCTCATGACTTTTCCCTCACAAAATATAACTCATATGAGTCTAGAATGATTTAGTGGATAATAAATTATAAAATCTAGACATAAATCGTGTTATGTGAAGAAATGAAAGGTAAAATATCACACAAATAGTTTTGGTATCCTTGGATACACATCAAATGTTTACTAGTATTTTGAATCAACAATGGAGGAGAATAAAAGGAATGCCTAAAAGTTGAGGCAGCCCTATGAGAAGAAACAAACAATGTATCATAAGAGATACATGGCATGGGACAGAATTATGGAAGAAATGATCATTACAAATAAAAATGTATTGATATGATTATATTTTATGAAATTCATCATTTAGTATCATTGTAATCGAAGGAAATAAAAATTACATATGGAGGTGGTGATCATTCGAATCCTGGAAACAAATTCATCATTGACCCACCGCATGGAAAATGAAGGTTAAAAATAATTGATCAACCTAAAAAACCTCAAATATGTTGAGGTATTCTCCCCACCCCATTCCATCTTTATTTATATTTGGATTATGTTGTCAAATGGGGAGAAAAACACACAATTCTAAAGCTATGTTTAATGAATATAGTGTAACTATCACACTATCATATCTAAGGTGATAAAACAGCGGGGGAGGAGGGAGTGAGCCTTTGTGATGAGAATATTGTTCATGTTTTTCATTGCAGTTCACAAATTAAAACAGAATTTATAATGATCACATGTTGAAAAAAAAAATCCAATTGGGGATATGGAATATCACATGTCACCATTTTTGTATTTGTTTTCAAAATAACACAAAGTAGAAGGTGTGATTGAAGGTTCTAGTTATTGTGTAAGCACTTATTAGGTGTGGATAACTTAGTTTTTTTATCATAATCCATGTATAATCTATGATGTACGTGATAAAAAATCATCATGACCAACAGAATTAATATAGATATTAACTAAAGAGAACTCATAACCAAAAATAGATAACCCTTTCACATATTATTTATAATTAATTTATTTAGTTAATAATTCTATTTTATTGAATTCTTTATTCATTATCATGATTGGATAAAGGCCACTTATTGTATCATCATTTTGTTAGAAGAATAAAGGACAGATTCTCTCTAGTAGTGATCCACATGTGTTTCGTAAACCTATGATCATCGTCATCGAATCCTTGGGGTGCTAGAACGGATAAACCTAATGCTAGAGATGATCATTGTTGATCGCAACTGAATCCTTCAAGATGAGAAAGATTCTCTTTGTTCGAGGATAAAAAATGATATGTGATCTTAATATCGTTCTAGGAGAGAGCCCACTAGGGATTGAGAAGATCCTCTCTAGAAGTCATTGTGCACAACAAAATAAAATTACTAGAGCTTAAGGAAAATTTCATAATCATGTTTTAATAATTTAAGGGTTCTAAAATAATTATTGTACAAAGGTCCATATTATTTTCCTAATCCTAGAGAACCCCATGTCTAAATACTAATAATAATGTTATTAGTTAAATGGCATGCGCTAAGCACAAAAATAAAATAAATCTTATTTTCTTGAATAAACAAATTAATATTTATTCAAACAATATTTAAGATAGCATTCCTCGTTGAACCATCAAACTAGATTCACTAATCCTAAATATTTACTGGTTATTGAAAAATGAATATTTATTTAATTAAATAAATATCATTTTATTATTCACTAATAAATATATAAATATTATCTTCATTGAATTAGAGAATAAATATTTATTAAATATTCAAGAAACAAAAAAATATTTTTCTATCTTGTGAATAACCATTATAAATAAATATAATATATTCAAATAATTAATTAAATAAATTCTTAGTGAATAATTATTTATTTAAATATTCAACCCACATATATATTCTCTCAAATAAATATTGATTGAGTATTTACAATCAAACTAACAAGAATTATTATTAAACCCTATATGAGAATGATAGTTATCTAACATGTTAAATTCATATGAAATTTAATCGGGTTTCTGAATACACTTATTTTGTGACCCTCTAGGACCATTTCTCAGTGACACTGGGCTACAGTACCAAACTTCCAAGGTTAGAATCTAACAACATGTAAAATATTCCATAGAGAAATATGCTATTTTCATAATAACATGTAATCTTCGACAAACATACATTATGTAATATAATCTCTTTATCTCAATATCTCTAATTATTCAAGTTACATACTGGTGTCCTAAACCTATATGCTCAAGGAAAATTTCTTTGACTTTTTGGAAATGAACTTGATAATAGAATTTCATGACCAAAGACATAATTAGGAAATTCCATTCTCATCAAAAATCCAGAGATATCAACTTTTATTAAAGAAAAAATATGAAAAAAACCTTTTTCGCATCATTTTTTAATAAAAAATCACTTATGATGCACCCAATGCACCCTACTTCTTTTGAAAATATTACATCATAATTTTGGTTCGTACATAAAATTACATGACTCATGGAACATATTAATAATAATTTCAAAATCTAAGGATCATTACACACATTCTAAAATAGGAACATCCAATGACACATATAAGTGTGGATTTCCTACTGTTTGGTCATGTTATATAATCTCTTTCATTGAAGATTACAAGGGTGTACACCATGAGAAAGTGTCTCAAAGTCCAATGAGTCTCCACCCCCTGTAGCCTTTATTATTTTTGTTGTTTCAAATAAATCATCCATATATAAAACATATATTTAATAATAATTTCATGACACTTCTAGGTTCTCATCATAGTAGAGAACTATTATATGACCTTTTAGTGAGACATGTATACTTAGGAAATTATCATATACAATTTCATATAGAAAAAAATCATAATGTGATAGAAATTTATATTAATGTTCCTAAAAATGAATACATGTAATAATAAAGTATGTAGATGTTGGTTTGAAGGAATCAAATCTAATATAACCCCACTTTCACTAGAGACAACTGCTAAAAAATTTTAGTCTCCTAACTCTCACATAGTATTCATGATTCTATTTAGAAAAATACTTAGTCAATGGGTCTGCCACATTTTCCACCATGAAAACAATACTCACAACAACTTCACGCCTTTGAGAGAAATCCTTATCCAAGGGGTCTGCCACATTTTCCACCATGAAAAATTTTCCCACAATGACTTCACACCTTTGAAAAAAATCCCTCAATAGGTGATATTTCTAGATTATGTGGTTCATCCATTGATTTAACCTTGTCTCCCTTGAGAGATCCACCACTGCATTAGTATCACAATGAAAGGTGATAAGATATCTACTTTAAAGCACCATATCAAGATCTTAGATAAATTTTTGAATCCAAACTAATCCTTTGGTTGCACCAGAATCATCTATATACTTGAACTCCACTATAGAATTAGTCATAACTGGATGCTTTGAACTCTTACAGCTTAAAGCTCCTCTATTGTGACTAAATACATATCCTTATTGTGACTTCATATTGTTATGATCTATTTGGAAATTACCATAAATGTATCCTATGATGATTATTTCCTCATATCATCTATATATAGTACTACAAAACTAGCCTTTAATAGCACTATAAATAAACTTTATCAGCACTAGAAAAGATCTGACAACATGAGAGACGTTAAAAAACTAGGACTTTTATCAGTGATTTTAAAAAGCAGTGATAAAGGTCCCATTTATCAAGGATTTTACATAGCTCTACTAAAGGAATCCTTTTTTAGTTATTTTATTAGCATTGATAAAGAAATTTTTATTAGTTTTATAGAAGTGCTGATAAAGTATACCTTTATCACTACTTTTATAAGTGCTAATAAAGGGTCATACTGTAGTGTGTAGTAACAACACACTATAGCACCACTGTAGTGTACTGTAACAATACCACTATAGTTTTCTATAACAACACACCTTAGCACCAGAAACACACTAGAAACACAACAGATATCAACAAAAAACAAGTCCCAATATAGAATTTAAATGAAATGAAATATAAAACACAAATAACACAAAAAACAATATATTATGAAAATTTCAAACATTTTTTTATACAGTTACATAAATAAAAATTATTACTTACATTCAAAAATAATCCTAACTATCAATGTTACAATGATTTCCATTGAATTTTTTTTCAAACTGCCAACACCGCATGAGTAGCTTTAAAAAAACCATATCCACTCAAAAAAAATACATCTGTACAAGAAAACAATTATTATGAGTAATACTAAAAAGAAATAAATTAAGCATAAATATGAAATAATAAATTAATTATATAGAAAATTATTTTACTATGAAAATATCAATATTACCATTATAATTGAGCAGAGGTAGCGGCATTGTTCTTCCTACAAAGTAAATAGTGAGAACTTGAAAGAAAGTGATAAATTCAACACTGTAGGGGTGAAAATATTCTGAGGGAGAAAAAGCCTAAAAGTAAGAAAAATAACCCCAACTCAGTCAAAATTATCCATCTATATAAGAAAATAGTTATTATATGAGTAATACTAAAAATAAATAAACTAAACATAAATATGAAACAATACATTAATTCTATGAACAATGATTTTACTGTGCAAAGATCAATATTACCTCTATGATTGAGTAGTGGCATCTTCTTTTCTCTTCCTACAAAGGAATGAAACATGGATAGAAATCTTATAAAATAAACAAAATCTACAAAAATAATGAAAATTAAATCAACATTTCACTATATAATTTTTCAATAAAATAGAGAAAGTATATCGTAACATTAACATTACATCTTTCCATAGGGTTTATTTGGTCTCGATATAATCTAATAACAAAACTAAGGAATCTTTATGCACTTCACTACTGTTTGTTAACTACAGCTTAGCATAGAAAATGACCCGAACATTCTTCTTGGTGTCCCTATTATACTCTCATCCCACACATGCTCACCACTATATCTATCAAATCACCATTAAACATTCATTTTTTCTATCTATTCTTGCACTAATTTACTACTTTTAATGATGCATGATGAATTTATCTTCCTACATATAGTATATGAGTGAATTAAGAGAAGGAAACATGAATTCTGAAGGGTTATATGATAGAGATTGTGGTGAGTGTGTGTGAGATGAGAGCATCATGGGGATGTTGGGAAGGAATTTCATTTTAGATGCCTTGCTAAGTGGTAGTTAACCAATAGAAATGAAGTGCACATAGAATATTTAGTTTTGTTATTAAATTTGTGAGTGATTCACAACCAATCCATGATTTGGATTCATTGATCAATGGATCAAAATAAATATCAATATTATTCCAATGCACTACATTAGTAAAAACAGTAGTATAAATGATCAAAATAAAAATATAAATGAACCCACACAAAAGGAACAAAGAGCAATTTACCTAAAAAGTAGACATCTCCAAACAAGAACGATATAAAGAGGACAACTAATTCATGAAAGTCTAACCATTTAAAGGTTCACATTCAAAAAAACAAAACCATTTGAAATACGAAAGGATAATTTCATCATACTATTATAATAAAATATGAACTTACAACAACCACAAAATAAAAACAAGGAAACTCTGAACATATTCACCCCAACACAGAAGACAACAACTGAGCCAATTTTTTTATGCTTCTTTTACAAAAAAATTTGAAAAAGGATTCCTTCACTGACTAATCAAAATAGAGATCCTTGGAAAAGAGGAATCACTCCTTGATCTCTAGATAAATACCCCCAAAGAAAAGAGAATATTTCAATAGATCCAACAACACCACCTCTGTATAGAAGGAAACCAACTCTTTGAAGTGTTCAACATAAGCCTTCATCATCCACTGACTTTGCTAGACACTCATGAGCTCCTCACTTTTCATCATCTTTACCTCCTCAGGTATAAACCATCAGACAAAGAGGGACTTAAAATCTTTCCACTTCAACCCAACCTTCATCATTGGTGGGGAAAAACCCCCATTCTTTCAAATTTGGACCCTTAAGAAGACCTAGAACAGCACAAACTCTATAAACTTTGGGAGTTCCAAACACTCTAATCCACTTTACTACAATCTAACAAACCTCAGTTTCTATGGAAGATGGGCAGAAATTAAGGAGAACCAAAAATAGGGAGAAACCCACGAGAAACTTCAGGGACCTTTCTGGGTAGCATATTCTGAATAAACAAAAATTGTAAAATTAGGTTTAGAATCAATCTGAAACACAACCAAAAGGAAAATCTCGGGCCAAAACAACTGGATCACTACCTAAATTTTATAAAAAAACAAGAATCCTCTTCTCAAAAACCACTATTTCATTTTCAATTTCAAACCACCTTCTTCTAAGGACACTTTTGACAAAATAATAACTCACATTTTTAAAGAAAATACAATTCTAGAAATCATATTTCCCATTTCCAAAAACCATTTTGTAAAACCAAGCTAAGATGATCCACAAAATAGAGCATGCACATTGGCCACAAGGGACGTGGAATGAGTAAAAACCCAAACTAATACAATATTTCTCATTAAACACTTTTCATAGTGGTCATCAATCATCTCTCATCATGATTATATGATGTTAAACTACACAAATTCATCCTAGAAGAAATATGTTAAACTATATAGTGTCTCTCATCCTATTTTCATGATGATAAACTGCACAAATTCATCATGGCAGCAAGGCGTTAAACTAAACGTTGTATCTTATCCTAGTTATATGATATTAAAATAAAAAAATTCATTCTATAATAAAGACGTTAAACTTCACAACATCTCTCATCTTTGTTTCATGACATTAAACTTCTCAAATTCATCCTGGTAGTATGAAGTTAAATTTCCATCATCTATCATCTAGGTTGCAAGAAGCTAAACTATAGATATTATTCTTATCAATAAGCCATTAAAATTCATAGAGGATTCATACTAGCAGTAATGAGGAGATGAGATGTAGGGTTCATCAAGGTTAAGAATAGTGCAAAAATGAAAAATGAAAAACCAAAAAGATCAAACAATGATATAGTAAAAGTATAAAATAACATACATTGGATTATGTCCTTGATTCATCCGATGGATCGTAGTGGAGTCATGCCGACAGTAGAGGAGTTCCATGAGAGACTGAGAATCATGATAAGTGAGTACCGGTTAAGGTTTTCTAAATATATCGAGAACACTTTTAATAATGCTTTTGGAAAAGTGCTGATAAATAACTCTTTTATCAGTGTATCAGTGCTAAAATTTTATCACTAATAAAGGATTTGTTTAAATAAATTTATTATAATTTTATAATTATTAAATATTTATAATTATTTATTTATAATTATATAAATACTTATTTAAAAATTAATTATTATTTATTTATAATAATTATAAATATATAAATATATTAAATATACATTTTAAAATATATTTATTTATAAATATTTATTTACAAATATATTTTTAACAGTATTAGTGGATATAAAATCTTAAATACATGCATTTTAAAAATGAATGAAATTGAATAATTTATAATGACTTCACTTTAAAAATATTAAAAAAATGGATAAGTTTTATTAATTAAATATAAATTACTGAAAAATAAGAATATATATATACTAAAGTAAAGATGAATACTTATTTAAAATAATAAAACATAATAAATAAATAAATATAAATAAATAATAGAAAATGATCAAATTTAAAAATAAAATAAAAAATAAAAAAATATTAAAAATGAATGCCCTAACTGTAATAATATTATGAATAAATAAATAAAATTGACCAATTAAAAAAAATATTAAATGTATCTTGTTAATAATTAAATTCTAAAATATTCTGAAATTTGAATAATTTACATAAATATTAGGTGTATGTGTTTCTATATATTGTGTAAATATATTTTTGTGTGTGTTTTCATGTAAAATGCATTAATTACATATATATATATATATATATATATATATTCGGGAAATCAATGTAACACATGACATTTGATCTATGTTAAATTGAAAAATCAAACAACATTAAAAATGAATAATTCGTTAATATGTTTTTAATTAACATTTTATTCATTTTATATATATTTATATTTCATGTATATTATTTATTACTATTTATAATTAATATATATTATACTTACTCATTTTTATTAATAATTGTTTCATTGATCATTTTTTAAATAATTTTGTAACTTATTCATTTTTTTATTATATATTCATTTACATTTCTACATTTAATATATACTATTTATCAACATTTATAATATATATATATATATATTAATTTTGTTAATTTTAATAAATAAATATTTAATTAATAAAATGTTTAATATTTTTCTTAATTTACTTGTTTTAAATATTTATTTGTTTAATTATTTCATTTTATTCATTTTTTATATCTATATATTTAATATATACTATTTAATAATTTTTAAAATTTATATATATGTTTATTCATTTTTAAAAATAATTATTTAATTAATGAAATTATTAAAAGAATTAATTTTATTTTATGAACCTTTATCAATGCTAGTAAGCACTAATAAATAGTAACATTTATCATTTCTTTATGGTTAGCTCTTATAAAGGGTGACTTTTTTAGCACTAAAAATAAAGTGCTAATAAAGGGTAACCTTTATCAGTGCTAAAATAAAGCACTGATTATGGTAAACTTTTATATGCACTAATAAAGGGTACCCTTTTTCGGTGCTTTTTTAGTATTGATAAAGGCCCCCCTTCATCAGTGCTTATTTTAGCACTGATAAAGATGGACATTCTCTGTGCATTTTTCTAGTGCTGATAAATTCTAGCGCGGTTAAAGGCCAGTTTTATAGTAGTGATACCAAGACACAACAATAAAATAAGCTTATACCAATGCTTACAAACCATTGGTAAAATCCCCAAAACCATTGGGTTGTGAGGAATGGGGATAGCCATATCCCAATGGTTCAACTTGAACCGTTGGGATAGGTTGTTTGGACTTTCAAAATACCAATAATTTAGTGTTAACCGTTGGTAAATTTCTATCCCAACGATTAATAACTGTGGATTTATACAACTAGACCAATGGTTTTTAACCATTGGTATACACCAATTGCAACGGTTAACAATGAAATGTTTCCATAAGTTGGTCGGTATGGGTTTACACCAATAGTTTAACAACCGTTGGTATACCACTTAAATCACACTGCTCACAACAGTTTCATTGAAAATATTGGAATACACTACTCAATATTTATACCAACGGTTCATAGAATCATTGGTATTTCATCTTCTCCAGAAAAAACTTCTATGCACCTCTTCCAGCTAGCCCCACTTTCAGCCAGCCTTCCAGCCATCCAGAACTTGCATACAATGACCTCCCCTCTACAGCAAGCAGCATACAGCAGCCTCCCCTCCTATGTAATTCCAGCGGCCTCCCCCCTCCAATTCCATTACTGCAATTCCAACAAGTAGCATGTAGCTACCTCCACTCTGTAATTACAATACAAACCTATAGAATAATGATGAATACAAAAAAAAACTCATGTAGACAATATAAAATGATGAATACAACACCTAAGAATATAGAATTTAAAAAAACACTCATGTAGACAATACAATGTACAGAATTCAAAAAAACACTCATGAAATAGATTTTATGGTTGTGTGGTGATTTATAGGCCTTCCCATTTCATAAAAAACACCCCCACATCCCCCCTCAACACCCCCTTCACCCCCATGCCTCCTTTGAACATACCCCTTACACCCCCTACCCCCCGAGATAGCCCCCTTCACCCCCTAAACATCCCCCCTTGCACCCCCTTGAACACCCCCCTACACCCCATGCCCCCTGGAAAGCCCCGTTACACCCCCCTGGACAGCCCCCTTGCACACCCACTAGACACCCCTCCCCCAAGACACCCCCCATTGACACCCCGCTTTGGACACCCCTCCCCCCTAGACACCCCCACCCCCTAGACACCCCCTGGACAGACCCTATAAACCCCCTTCTAGACACCCCACCTTCACCCTACCCTACCCTGTATACCCCCCCCCCCCCCCGTCAGACAGCCCTTAGACCCCCCCCCTAGATAGCCCCTTCTAGACACCCCACCTACACCCTTTCCCTGCAGACCCCCCTAGACACCCCATGGATAGCCCCTGGACAAACCCTAGACAGCCCCTCCTAGACACCCTCCCCCCCTGCCCTGCAGACCCCCCCCCCCCCCCCGCACCCCTCCCCCTACACCCCCTAGGATAGCCCGTGGACACCCCCTGGACATCCCCTCCTAGACAACCCACTTACTCCCTCCCCCTATCATTATTTTGTATTCATATAAAACCACTTTTATCTAGGGAATCATGGGAAATATTCCATGATTTCAAGATTCTACCCTTATTTTAAATTATCAACATAGAAAAACATTTTAATTCCATGTGTATAAAGAAAGTATTAAGATCCTCTATAGACCCTTAAATACTAACATGATTATTCAGTCATAGATTACCAAGGGATTGATTATAACTATGTTCCATGAGATTCATGGACTCTAAGGATAATAAATAAAAGGAAATAGATTAAAATAGTAGACCTATAGATATGGTGTTCACAAGATTCATAGGTTTAGAAAAGGTTCTTTAGTGATTTTATGGAAATTAAATAACCCTGTCACTAGGTCTCCAAGTGGATAAGATATCGATTGGGATATTGTTATAGCCAGAGGTGACCCTGCCACCTGGCAGGTGAATTCTCAAAGAAGTAAAACAATGAAAGGGATTCACATGGCACATGAGGAGGGGGAGGCTATTTTAGAGAGTCATGTGGGGTGACTCAGGAGCACATTGAACTTAGTCTTTTCGGGGTATAAATGTAAGGGAAGGGGTCTCAGGGGTCGGTTAGGCAGTTAGAGTGTTGGAGCCTTCGGTTGAGGCTTGGGTGGGAGAGCATAGTGCCATCCCGAGGAATTTCTGGTAATGTCACTTTCATCTTCCCCTCTCCCAAGAGTCTTTAATCATATGTACCTCACTGTTAGTACCTTTTTGAATACATTTCATTGATATAATTTCTAGTTTAAGCCTGATAATTCTATAAATTATTCCGATCTTCCAGATTCACTCTTCCCCTACAGCTAGAGAAAACTGATTCTTCCTCTATTGTTTTTTATTTCATAGAAGTGCGCCCAGACGAAGCATGGGATATTCACTTTTAACCAGTAGTGATCTTTAACAATGAACACGAATGGATACTCATTTACAAACTCATCTCAAAGCTTTGGAGTAGCGGATTGACCAAACAAAATCGATGCACGATCAACGAATGGATTGAGTGGAAAATTCTGTTACGGGATTAGTGAAAAATGTGGGAGTATCTCAAAAATAAATTGATGGTTTGAAGTATCTACAGAAGTCGGTGTCTATAATTTTCTTATGGTTAGAGAAGCTACAAATCTTGGTGGATACGACATAGTTTTCTCTGAATTTTGAGTCGGTTGGTCTGTCATTGTTGGTGCAGGAGAAAACAAAATTTACTGAAGCTACTCATGGAACATGGGAGTTTGTAAATGATGGTTCTGCACTAGTGTTAGCATTTTGACTGGTATAATTGGCATTTTTTGAAGGTAAATATCCCCAGGGGTGTCTCAACAGTTGTGAGTTATATTTTTGGATAAATCAAACTCTTGAGCAGGCCAAAATTTCCTTAGCTCAAGTGAGAATGGAGGGTATATTTATACATTGGTTCACTATTTTGGAGGAGGTGTATCCAAAATTAACATGGAAATAGTTTAAATCTGAATTAATGGAGAGATTTATTGGATTTGAAGTAAAAATTCCTTATGAATATTTGGTTGTCGTCCGGCAGTGTGGCACAGTTCAACAGTATATCGAGCGATTTGAATTTTTGGATTCCCTCATTCCTCGGCAGCCAGAATCTCAATAAGTTGGATATTTATTATATAGTTTGGAGGAGGATATTAGAAGTTGGATTCGAATTCATAATCCAGATAAAATATTACAAGTATTGTGGTTAGACCGCCACATTGGGATGACCCTTGGTAAGGGGTCAGGATTGCCATTTTAGGCCGGCGGATCATTTTGGTCAGGGAGTAGGGACTGGGTGCAAACCTCTCAGAATCATGTAATCTAACAACCTAATTCTTCACAACATGTTTTATGGAGAGAAAGAGGACCTTCTGTAAATTTCAATGGGGAAGTACAACGGACAGATTCGGCTATTGGAAGAGGAGTTCGATATCTTTTAAGTCAAGAATGGGAGAAAAGTAGGAAGAAGGGGATATTTTTTCGTTGTGGAAAAACTTTTAATCCCATGCATAGGTGTTATGATCCTAAAATCAGAGTACTAATAATAGAAGAAGATGAAGAAGTGCCTCAGCTTATATTTCCCCAAGAATAAGTAGCTAAGAAAAAGGAAGTGGTGGATGCCAATCCGGAGGTCATTTGTAAACTCATGGATTTTCAAGGTATAGGAATACTATACAATTTGGGAAATAAGATAACAAAATCAAATAAAACTATAACAATTGAAGGAACTATTATGGTAGTTTCAGTTTTAATACTATTGGATAGTGGGGATTCTCACAGTTTTATAAGTCCTAAGTTGTCCAATATTCTTGGCCTGTCCATTTTGGATACTCGAAGTTTGAGAGTTAAGCTCGGTTATGGGTATAAAACTAGAGAAAAGGGGTATTTCAACATATATGGTTGGTCTTGGGAGATTTCGGTTGTTTCATAGAAGTGCATGTCTTAGACATTTGGGGTTTGGATCTTATTTTGGGAGTGTCTTGGTTAAGTACACTAGGGGACACAAGCATTAATTGGAAATCTTTGGTCATGAGCTTTGTGGTGAACAACCAGCACTATACTTTATTGGGAATGCAATGGATAGATCATGCACCTTTCTCTCTTGATCAATGGGCCTGATGTAAATGAATCAATAATAGGCATTGAAAACTTATAGGAGATGGAGCTAGTAGTGGGGAAAATATTTTGACCAATGTTCAAAATAGGGAATTACACCGGGTCTTTAGTCATTTTCTATTAGTTTTTGAAGAATCAATTGGCCTCCCCATGCAGCAAAATTAGGAACATGTTATTAATGTTTTTCCAGGGCAAGATCCTGTGTCGGTTCATCTATACCGCTACCCCTATTTTCAGAATAATGAAATTTAGAAGTATGTTCAAGAAATGATATCCATTGGAATTATAAGACCCAAAACTAGTGATTTCTCCATCCTAGTGTCACTGGTAAAAAAAGATGGGACATGGAGGCTATGTGTTGATTATCGATCCCTCTACAAAGTGACAATACCTGATAAATTCTCTATACTGGTGGTATAAGAGTTTCTCGATGAGTTACATTGAGCTACTTATTTTTCAAAGTTGGACCTCTGATAAGGCTATCATCAGATTTGTATGAGAGATTATGATGTGGAAAAAACTGCTTTTTGGATATATAGTGGCCATTATGAGTATCTCTTAATACCTTCTGGCCTGATGAATGCACCATCTACTTTTCAGTCCACTATGAATGAAATATTTTGTTCTTTGTTGAGATGTTATGTTCTCATTTTTTTATAACATCCTCTTATACAGCAGAACTTGGTCACTACATTTACTACATATTGGAGCATTACTACAGATTCTCTACGCAAATCAGTTTTTTGATAATAATAAAATGTCAATTTGGCCAATAATAAATTGAATATTTGGTTCACATAATTTCAGTTGTGGGTGTTTTCATAGATCCTATGAAAGTCCAAGTAATGTTGGATTGGCCAATACCTACTACCATCAAAGTAGTCTGCGGGTTTCTTAGTTTAATAGGGTATTACCATAAATTTATTCACAGTTATGGTAAGGTGGCACGACCTCCTGCTTCCCTCACCCGCAAGGAAAATTTTTTCTGGACTGCTCAGGCCCTTCAAGCCTTCAATCGGTTAAAATTATCAATGCCAGAAGCTCCTATCCTATCCTTGCCAGACTTTTTCAAGTAGTTTGAGTTGGAATGTGATGCCTCAGGCCGTGGGATAGGGTATGTCCTCAGGCAAGAGAAAATTCCCATCGCTTAATTTAGTTATGATCTATCTGATTCGAACTTATCTAAATCTATTTATGAAAAATAGATTATATCTCTAGTACTTTATATTCAGCATTGGAGACCTTATTTACTAGGGAGACCATTCATAGTTTATTTGGATAATTGTAGCCTAAATTATTTTCTACAGCAGTTCATTACCTATGTTGATCGGTAATGATAGATAACCAAGTTACTATGCTATCAATTTGATATTTGTTATAAACCAGGCAAGGAAAATGTTGCTGCCGACACTTTTTCTAGACGGTAAGAGGGAGATTCTCACCTCTGTTTGATAAAGTCTTGGATATAATGGTAGTAAGGTTATAATATAGTGAATGGGGTGTCTAATGGCCTATTTTTGGGAAAGATTAGGGGTGCATTGCAGGCTAGATATCCCACTACACCCAGATTTTCCATTCATAAGGTAATTCTTCTTTATCATGGCTATCTCTCCATTCCTTCCACCTCCCCTTGGGTTCCAATTTTGTTACCAGAGTTCCATTCTACTCCTCAGGGGGGAAACATGGGTTTATATCAGACATATAGAAAATTGGCTGCCAAGTTGTATTGGGTAGGGATGAAACAGTATGTTTAGAATTATGTTCAGTGGTGTGATGGTTGCCAACATTTTAAGTACTTGACACTTGCTCCAGTAGGTTTTCTGCAACCATTGGATGTTCCCACGGAGGTATGGTTGGATTTTTCATTGTATTTTGCTTCTGGTATTCCAAAATCAAAAGGTTTTGATTTAGTTTTGGTATTTGTCAACCGGTTGTCTAAATACACTCACTTCCTTCTACTCAAACATCCTTATTCCACTCGGTATGTTGCAGAACTTTTTAATAGAGAGATAGTGTGTCTACATGGCCTACCAACTTCTATAGTAAGTGACCAAGATATTATTTTTCTTAGTCATTTTTGGACTGAATTGTTTCTTCAACAAGGTACATCTTTTCGATTTAGCTCCACCTAACATCCCCAAACGGATGGTCAAACAGAGGTTATCAACCATTGTCTTGAAACTAATTTTCACTGTTTTTTAGGGGACTAGACACATGATTGGTCTTTTTGGATTACTTGGGATGAATGGTGTTACAACACTATGTGGAATATCTATATTTAGACCACCCCATTCGAAGTTGTCTATGGTCGGAAGCCACCTACAACAATTGGGTTTTTACCTTTGGAGATGCAGGTACTTGTTGTAGTTACTACTTTAGGGGTTCAGGATGAGGCCTTAAACCAGCTCCGTCATCATTTGTCTAACTACCAAGATTATATGAAGAACTAATATGATAAAAATTAGTGAGTAGTTGAATTACAAGTTGGTGATCAATTTTATTTAAAACTCTGGCCGCATAGACAACATACTATAGCACAATGCATTTATTCCAAACTGGATGCTCAGTTTTATGGTTCTTTTACCATACTGGAATGAATTAGCTCGGTCACATACCACTTGGACTTACCAGCTACAGTTTGAGTTCACACGGTTTTTCATGTTTCAAAATTAAAAAAATAAATTAGCTCGCATATGGTGCAACCTAATATAACCCTTGGGATGGATCCTGACCCTTCCCATTATCCTAAGCCTATTGGTGTTTTATCTCACCACTTGTGTTTGAAAGATGGTGTGTCCACTACCCATTTTTTAATTCAATGGACTGTTGGATCGGTTGATGATGCCACTTGGGAAGATGAGTACACTCTCCATAATCAGTTCCCTCACTTCAGTCTTGGGGACAAGACTACAATTCAAGGTAGGATAGTGATAGAGCTAGTGGTGACCCTGCCACATGGAAGGTGTATTATGAAGGAATAAGAATAATGGAATGAAGTAACGTGGCACGTAAAGAGGGGTGGGATATTTTAGAGAGTCACATGGGGTGACACGGGATCATGTTGTCCTTAGTTTTTTGGGGTATAAATGTAAGGGAAGTGGGCTCAGTGGTCGGTTAGGTGGTTAATGTGTTGGATCCTTTGGCTGAGGCTTGTGTGGGAGAGCATTGTTCCATTTAGATGCCTTTCTGGTACAATCACTTTCATCTTTCCCTCTCCAAAGAGCATGTAATCCTCTCTACCTCACGATTAGTATCCTTTGAATACAGTTCGTTGATATAATTTCTAGTTTAAGCCTGATAATTATATCAGATATGAGTGGTCTAACATATTCCTTATAATTGGGATGATATATTTATAGACTAGATGAGGGTGTAGATCAAGTAAAATATTCCTAAGAGGATTGGGCCTTGTAGTGATAGGTGTGGAAATTGTACGTCTATCGTTTGATGAGTAAATACTTATGAGGATGGAATGGAATCATGGTGGGTTCTTAGAGTTGGATGGTCCCTATGAGTCTATAAAATGTATTATGAAAGGTTTTACTCTATTTTATGATTCAAGAGTTCAATTAATGAGATGAAGGATGAGATGCTAGCGTTGGTATTGGGTATTGTCAGACAGATTAGCATTATAATGCGAAGAGTCTTGGTGTGATTTAGCTTATGATGGAACCTGGTTAGTGGGGCTAGGTTATAATACATGATTTTGATGAGGTTCTTGACTGGATTATTGAGAATATAATTAAGTAATGTTTCACATGCTAAGAGAAGACTATATTGTGTGGGATGAGGATTATGGTCAGTGAGTAGTGACTAGGATAGGTCCGAGGGACCCTAGAGGAATTCCATGTGGATGAGATAAGAATGTAGATGGGTTTTACATGGTGTTCTTTGATGACTAGGACAATCATGAGGTGAATAATCCCCTTTGTCTATTTAGATTATGATATGTGCATCGAGGAATGGGATAATCTTCTAGATATGAGTCTAGAATATGTGACTGAGAGGATAGACTATGACATGTTTGATAGGATTAGGTGAGTGGCTAACCCATGCAAGGATGATACAATGTATAGAGACACTTGGGATTATTTATGCTATCACATGGAGACACTTGGGGTTATTTCATGACTCCAACATACTCTATAAATGTTCCCACATAATGTTTTAGAAAAAAAACTCCATCTCATGGCAGACCCCAAGGATACTCTAGCTTTCAATGTTTCCTCACATTCACACCTCATTGTATTACAATATACAAGTGATTTACGTTAACTAGTCAGGATAGCATCACTACCCTCTATCTGTAGAAAGTAGTAAAAGAAATAAGTATCCAATGAAATAAATAAAATAAAATAAAAACTAAACATAAAAATATCTCTATCCTGTGACTATACATGTCACCACCAAATATATAAGAACCACAATGCCCCATTGCTCAAATCATGTTCCTATGAGCAAGGGGGAAATAGTTCCATTTAATAATATCTTCATTTTTCATTATGTTATTTATATATAATGTTGTTGTAAACACCATACTAGTACACTTAGCCAGTGAATATGCACCTTTTCTACATTAGTTGAGTTGAATATTCTGCACATAACCCTCTTCACTATGGAATGAACCTCACATGTACCTTAATCGATGTTTGGTAGTTGATTATGCTCTTGAACCTGGTCAAGAACCAATCCATGTACTATATGGTCTACTTTTTCATGAGGGTGTAAACCATATCATTATACTATACTAAGAATAAAGGTGTTGGTATCTTTTCTACCAGTAATGGGAATTTCTCAAGGCTTGAGTTCCAATCGACTTCAGTTCCTAAGTTAATGGCCCATTAACTATTTTTAGATGTCAAGGGGTGTCTCCCATGGGTGTCTTGTGGTGTGTAGTGTCTATATATGATTTATGTTGTGCTTTATTATTGTGGGAAATGTGTATTTCATGGTCAGTTTAATAAATACATTGGTCAATTGGAATATACACCCATAGTCAACAGAGACATACCCACTTTTGATAGAGAATACCATCTAAATAACCAACTTGGAAATCTAAGACCAAAATTTTACTTTACCAATTCCAATTACTTAATATATGCAATACTGATTTATGTTTTATGAACCAATCAATTAAACAGAAAGAAACACCTCACAATAACCCATAAAATCTCATATAGCATCACTCACCTCTAATTAACCCACATCATTGCACATCTTAATAACAATACAACCTCATCACATATATATCATGATTAACAAAAAAATCCAACACAATACCAGGTATAATAGGGGTTTATAGTGGAAAATATGAGGTTTTTAAAAAATAATTAACTTTTTACTGAATGCATTGCTAGAATGAATGGTTTACAACCTGTGAATCTAACCCTACATTTTAGGAAGACTCTATTTTAAAAAAAATATCAAAATTTAGCCAACAATTCACCACACCATGAGTTGGTTACTACCCAAAATTATAGAAATTTCATGATTAATATGAATGTTTATCCTTACCTAGAAGTACCGATCAAGAACCCTCAATAAATTTGGGAGAAATTGTGGGAGGAGAGGGAGCTAAGAGAGGGCGACATCTTGCGGGGTGTTCTATTATGGGGGGTCTTGCACACGACTGGAGAGTGTGTTGGGGGACGTCGTCAGAGTTGTGGGAGCTATGATGGGAGGGGTATGTCGGTAGGAGAGGGATTTGAGAGGGGAGGGGGAAACATCGCCGAGATATGAGAGGGGAGGGGTAAGTTTTCATCTAAGAGGTAGTCGAGAGGGGAAGGGGAACGTCACTAGAGGAGAGGGAGCTGAGAGGGGCTAGGGGCTGGGAGGTGGAGGCGGAGTCCTGGAGGTTGAGTAGGTTGAGGTCGATGATGGGAGGGGAGGGCTGAGAGGTGGATTCGGGGGGGGGGGTCACGTGGGGGGTGATAAATCAGGAGGGATCCCAATAATAGCCTGAAATCATGAGTTTTTTACCAATAGTTAATAAAAACCATAGTTAAAATTTATCTTTCCCAACGGTTTTGTTAAACCATGGGGAAAAACTAGCATAAATTATATATATCAATGGTTTAATAGAACCATTGGTATAGGTTATTTATCCCAAGATTTTTTTCAAAATGTTGGGAAATAATTGTTGGTATAGGTTGGATTTCCACTAGTGAGAATATATCCTTAGTATGCCTTGGATACATAAGTATTTCCTTAACAACATACAAATTTTTTTCTCCTAGATCAACATGATATCTACCTACCATAATCAAATCATAAAAAACATTAATACTGGTACATAACATTAATACATGAAAAAACCTATCACAGATGTGTATGGTATCTTACTTATTCTCTATATCTCTCTTCTATTATGTCAGAGGGCACATTTTCCTAGATATATGCATACTATGTGACATTGCAACAAATATCCTCTTGGATTTTTCCATATTAAATCTATTTAGTATCTAATCAATATATGTACTTTGAATTATTACAAGCATCCTTTTTTATCTATCATGAATGATCTAGATTCCAAGGATATATGTTGTTTCACTTAAATCTTTCATGGAGAAACACTTGTTTAACCAGCCCTTAATTGACTGTATGAATGTTATATTATTTCTAATAAGTAATATATCATCAATATATACTACTAATAATATGAACACACTCCCACTAAACCGCTTGTAAGCACATTGTTCACATTCACTCATAATGAAACCAAAATCTCTTACAACTTCAACAAACTGAACATTCTATAACCTAAATGCTTGATTTAACCCATAAATGGATCTCTGTAACATATATATATTATTGGAATTTGTTGGAGTCACAAACCCTCAATATTATTTCAAATGGATATATTTATATAGATTCCCATTAAGGAAATCTATTTTAACATCCATATTCCAAATCTCACAGTCATGGAAAGATACTATAGAATGTTGAATTTTGATAGATTTAAGCATGGAAACTAGAAAAAAGGTTTCATCATATTCAATTCCTTAACATTTTTTAATACCCTCATCCACTATCCCTATAGTATAGGTATTTACCTTACCTTCGATGTCTAGTTTTCTCTTGAATACCCAATTTCACCCAATGGGTTTTACATCAACTGGAAGATCAACCAGAACCTAGACATAGTTTTGATACATTGAATACACCTCAAATTCATAGACCGTTACCATCTAACATCTTCTAATCTATATACTACTTATTTATAGGTAATACGAGCATTATTCTCAACCAATAATAAGTCATCATCCTCGATGACTAGAAAACCTTATCTTTTTTGTTCTCTAACCTCTCTAGTGCTCCTATACAATACTTATGTTTTAGGAATAACATTTTTCATAGGGACCTGTGTAATGTTTTCCTATACCAACTCTTATATATCTTGAGCATCAAATTCATTGAATTATATCTTTCTACCACTATCCTTCTCAAGATATGATCCCTCTCAAGGAATGTGGCATGTCTTGTGAAGGTTACATCCTTGTATGGGGTGTTGTATAGATAATATTCCCTTATTTCATTAGAATACCCTATAAAAATACACTTTGTACCCCAAGGTGCTAGTTTATTCCCAATTGTGATCTTAAAAAATTCCTCACATACCTATACACCTAAGTTCGATAAAACAAATTTCCTTCCATACATTAACTCGTATGGTATTTCATTTTTCACTTTATTTGGCACCTAGTTTAGTGTGTATGCTATAGTGTGTAATGAATATCACCAAAAGGATAATGTAAGACTTGCATGGATCATCATCATCCTTACTATGTCAAGAATGGTATGGTTCCTCCTTTCACTAACACCATTCCACTATAGTGTATAAGGAGGATTAGGTTGGGATAAAATTACACACTCCCATATAAATTCAATTAATTCTCAGTGACGATTCTCACTAACTTGATCAAATAGAAGCTTATTTATTATAATACCCTATGTGTATAGACAGGTTTTAATTTCTATCTGAAATCTAAATTTTTTTACAGTATGGGATATATTTTTAATTGGGGTTTATAATGTAATTCTGAACAATTGTATGTCATAAATGATGTTTTGGGATGTGGTTTAGGACCTAAGAGGTTCTTCCAGTGATCAGGTGAGTATTGTGAGCTTGTAGTTAATTTTCAAGAGTTTTAGTGGTTTCTTTCCAAAACATAGGGTTTGGTGTGCATGTTTTAGGGGAAAGTATGCAGCACCCTCAGTATAATGATGTTTCTAGTTCCTTTTCTAAATCAAATAGTTAAGTTTTACAATTAATGAATAGTTTAGGGTTAACCAAGTGAGGTCTCATAAAAAACCATGTGATATAGATTGTACTTAGGGATAGACACATGGTTTTCACACAGTTTCATACAAACCCTAAAAAATATTACAAATCAAGACATTTATAATTCACATGGTTAGCACACAGTTTGGAAAACTATACAACTCAACCATAAGAGAGGGATGTACTTAGATAGTGACTACCACAGAGTTGGCATACCATTTATAAAATAGTGTTATAAACCATGTGTCTCATTAAAAGTAGTTTTTATGGGTTTTCCCCTATTGTATTTTAAGTCCCAATCACTCATTTTCCTTCCTCTACCTCATAAACTTTCCAAAACGACTAATACATCCTCACTCATTCGATTCCCCCTTTGTTTGGGGTGGTTACAGCTTCATTCTTTGAGGTCTTGAGGTAAGGATTCACCTACAACAACCTCCACCCCTCTCATTATTCTTCATCTCTAAGTTTTGAGTTTTTTGTTTTGGTTTTTCGATGCTAATTCCACTTAGGCATTGTGTAATTTGCTAAGTTTCATGGTGATTTTGTATTGATTATATATGATACATTCTAAGACAAAATCTGCAGATCGTCGCATGTTGTTTTGATGAAGGTATGTCTCAAAACCAAATTTATTAAGGTTTTACCTTAAATTAAATTAAACAGGCATATATAATGGGGTTGATTGTTAGTTATTTACATGGTAATAGTGTTGGGTGTCCTCTAGGAACCTCCCATGGATGGTTTCTTGAGGGTTCATTGAACTACGTGTTCCTGGTGAGTTAATTAGAAATTATATCGAGTCTTTTTTATGTTATTTAATCAATAGTAATTGTTAATTAATTATGAATTTGTTATATTTGAGTACCTTTGGTTCTTGGGTTTGGATTAGAGGCTTGGGTGTCAATACTGGCATGGTTTTCTCTTGGTATGGGCATAAATATCCTAGGTGAAAATTTCTACCCTACGTAGTTAAATTTGGAAAGTGTCCTTAATGGTAGGTGGTCCATAAATTTACCCATAGTCTTATTTTCCTTCCAAGTTCTTATGATTCCCATATCAATAGTTTTTCAAGAGATGGATTTAGAAATTAATTAAGTTTTTTATTTGTTTTTTCCATAGTTAACATCTTTTGACATGCCTTGAGTCTTTTAAGAAGGTAGTTCTTAGTGGACCACCTTTTTAATAATATAAACCTAGTAATTGGATAATTAAATGGTGTTTTAAATTGAAATGGTATTTTTTCTAAAATTTAATTTGAAATAGAAATTTTAAATGGTAATTGAAATGGTATTTCATAATTGGTAAATTGGATTCATTTTTGAAATAGAAAAAGGTGAAATGGGGTTGATAGAAGGTGTTGGGTATTTTGGAATTAGTTCTTGAAAATAGTATTTAAACGATTATTTGGATCAATATTTTGGAAAAAAAATTGTAAATCATTTTGGAAATGTGTATTGGAATTGATTTCTGAATAGAAATGTTAAATGAACCATTATTCCTTGTAATTATTTATTATGTGTTATGGAAAATATTGGAATGTGTGTACGTTCTTCTTTGATGTAAATAGAATTTAATTTTTTATAATGGTTAAACTCAGGGTGAACATGGCCCTCGGGAGGATGCTTGAGATTGATGGTTAAACCCATGGTGAACATGGCCCCTTGGTGGATGCTGAGATTGATGATTAAACCCAAGGTGAGAATGACCTCTATGGAGATAATCATTTTTTTGATTAAAACTGTGGTGACAGAACTCAAGTGGACATTAGGTGGGCTCTGAGGATTGGTATATTACCCATGTATGCCATTTTTTTGACTAGGTATAGTTATATTACCCCCAATAAGATATTATTTGGAACTATCATCATGATGTTCTTAGATACACCCTGACACTGTTCGTAATGTACCGTTCCTAGGGTGAAGTTAACCCCTAGATTTGGAGTTTTCTTTTTTTCTTTTAATTTTAAATTTTTTTAAAATTCTGTTAGTATTTTCTTATCTTGATCTCTATTTCATACAATTTTCATAGACTGGTTATATTTAGGTATTCCATTGGTGGAATCCTACTAAGTTTTATTCACACCCTACTAGGGATCCATGTCACTTGGGTACCTGAGCAGACTCTATTCTTGTAAGTAAGTAAAGGTTTTGGGCAAAGCCTGGTGTTAGTGTATGTTTTTTAGTTTCATTAGTTGGATTCTGATGATGGGACCGAGCATGACTTATGAATAGTTTGGGATCGACTATTCGAATTAGTTTTATTATTTTTCTTTCAGTACTACTTGTGTATGATCCAACCACGAGGATCTACTTAGAATGTATAGATTTCTCTTTATTATTTCATCTGATGTTGTATTATTTTATCAGCACTTTCCTTGGCTGCAATTTCAATCTAGATGTGTATCTAATTTATATTATTTAAATTATGTTTTTTACTCTAATAACCAGGGAATAGTCTCCCCATGGTATCCTCATAGGCCCCTGTTGTTAGTTGACAACCTCTAGTGTATGGGGAGGCATGCTTGAGGTCATTTGGGGAATCAATATAGTTAATTTTCATAGTGTGAGGTGGTATGAGATGTTATATTATGGAATCAAAGAATTTTATTTCTTTTTACTATTTGGGTATGGTAGATAGGATACTAGGATTTTTTCAGGGCTTAATAATGACCTCATTTTTTGGTGCTACTTCTCCACATATGGGGGGAAATCAAAGTTACCAGGGATGAGAATTGTTGTTCTCACCTTGAGCTTTTAAATTTGATTGGTTTCCAACTTGAGTGGTTCACTTGAGTGTTATTTTATTAATTTATGGGATTTATAATATTGGCTAGTATAACAAAGGGTGTGTTCATTCATGCATTATACTAGGCACATAGGATTGGTATGACATCCATATGTTTCCTATGATTGATATCTTCCTAGGATTCACATGTGTTGGTGTTTATTTACTATATGTGGGTTTTTCACTGGTAATTTATATCCACCTATAGTTTTAAATATTTTTTCCAATCTCTTTACATTGGGGATAACATTAGGTTAATGATGTCCTTTTTTTCTCTCTTAGAGTGGTTTTTGTCCTTGGACTGATCATAGTCCTTCCATGGTTGTTACCCCATGTTTCTACCTTTCAAAGGCAGGTGGCATCTGCCACCATGATTAATGATGTTGACTCCTTGATTGGAACATGATAATGGGATATCAGTTCATCCTTCTATTGATTATTCCTTAATATTCATCACCAAGTATTGGTATTCCTCATAGATTTGAGAAAAGTTTTTGAATATTATTCTCGGATCCATCATGAAATGTTCACTAGTTAATTATGATAATTTTTGTCACAATAGTGAAGATACAAGCGGTTGGAGTTGATGGTGATGTTGGAAATATATGGACATTTGTGGATGTTTGGTGTGTTGGGAATCTACAAAGTTATTATTCCTTCATATTCAAGGGCATCTCATGTATAAGACATCTTGGGTTTGGAACCCCAAGGTATCCCATGTCCATCAAGGGGAAACTTGATCCATGGGAGTAAGGAATTTGAGGCTCATTTCCTTAGGTATCTCGTGTTTGTCATATGAGGTAGAGATTATGATACATTAGTTTTGAGGTCTTACAAGGACATGATCAAAGGTTTAAGGCCTTGTGGGGACCTAATCACGGGTTTAAAGTATTATGGGAACATGATCATAACTTTAAATTCATGTGGGGATATGATAACATGTTTAAAGTATTGTGGGAACATGATCACAAGTTTAATGTTTTGTGGGGACATTTCCCAAATATTCTCATTTCATACTAGGATATATTTGGATTTTAATCACATGGTGACACAAAAGTCTTGTAGGGAAATAAGGTTTTTATGATGAGGGGTTGAGTGTTTCCCCAAAGGGGGAATGACCATACTTTTTTCACCTTCTAGGGGGAATACTGAAAGATTTTTTATGGTTTTAGGATATCAGGATTGAACCTCAAAGAGGTTTCATACATACCTTCTTAATAGATAGGGATCAAAACCCATGTATTTTTAGTGACAAGTTTAAGTTTGTCTAATAGGACTGGTGTATGAAGTTTATCATCATGTGATAAGGACACTTGTGTCATGAAAAATAGATAACAAAGGATAGTTTGGGGAATATAGGTAAGATTAGCCTAGAAGATGGTGGATCATCTCAAGATTATCACATGATAAATCATATGTTTGTTACATATGGTAAGACTATAGTTTAACATCATGTGATGTATATGTTTTCATGAAATTTCATATCATGAAACTAGGACATGGGTTCTATGTAGATTAAAGTTTACATCTTGGAAGTTTTTGGGAATTACACATGGGGAAACCAGGTTGCTGCTAAGGATTAATAATGGTAGGAGTGGGACTTAAGTGTGGAAGTAAATTGGGTGATACTAAGTAACAATGGTGGTGTGATTGGTGAATATTCATGAAAGATGTCTGGGTGCTGTTGAGGGGCAGCGATGGTGTTATTGGGGCTTGTGCATGGAAGATTCCCAAGTGATGGGGGTATCATCTCATGCTTATCACATGAGGCATATTGTGATAATCACATGAGGAATCCTACAATTATTACATAGTGTATCTCATGTTAAATCTATAGGTTAAGGCCATGATTTGACATCATTAACAATGATGTTTTGTTTGGGGATTACACATTGAGCTTCCCATTATTTCTTCCTCATATTAGGTCACAAGGGAATATCGACCGACTGACAGGTCGAAGAATATGATTGGGGATTACTCCTTTGGAGGAGGCACATGGGAACTCCTTGGGATTAGTAGGGACATATCTGGGTCTTGTGTTATAGTTATTACCACGGTTTCCTCTTCATGTTAGGTAATGAGGGCATCTTGACCTGTTGATGGGTTGAGGAATATGATTAAGGATTAAACCTGATGAGAAGTCCCATGGGGATTGATTGGGGGTCATCTCATGATCATATCATGAGGCATCATATGCATGAAACATAATTCATATCATTATTTTCACAAGATGCATTCTATGCTCTTTGAATAGGTTATACTACAATTTAACATCATATAGTAAAAACTAGAAGGCGTGATGGTACATAAAACTCAGGATTTAATGGAAATTATTTGTTGGCAGTTTATCAAATTACGAATAAAAAATATTAAATATTTTAGCAGTGTATTTTTAAAACCCACTACTAAATATTTAACAAAATTTTAAAAAAATGTTATTTCTTCCCTCCCCTGAGCCCTCTCCCCCTACCCTGAGCCCATCCCCTCATTTATTTCACTCTCACCCTCATCACCACTACCACTCTTACCCTCACCATCAACCTCAATATTTATCTCACTCTCCTTTCCCCATATTCATCCCTCTCCCCTTCCATCGCACCACTTTTTCGACCCACTTCCCCTTATCATCATTTTAGTCACCCATCTCCCCCTATGTCGGTGTTCCAATCAACACCCCCCACCCCCCACCCACCCTCTTCTCCATACATATCCCTCTTGCCCTACCACTACACTAATTGTTTTTACTCCTTTCCCCATGACATCATTGAGAATCCCACTTCATAATAATTACTAGGTTCTTCTATTTTCCATCTAAATTCACCTATAAATTATAATTATTTATAGCCTTTTTTTGAACCAATCATCTTGACTATTTTTTTGGTATTTTGAGGTATTCTATGAAATTTTACTCAATTAATTCATCACATATGATAAATATTATTAGTAGTTTACAATTAGTGTGAGTGTTATGTTTATACAGACCGATACTTATTAAATCAATAAAAAAATATCATAATGTTTTTTTCATAGAGAAAATTGATCAATTTGTCTTTGTAGATTGAGGTGTGTTGTGAAAAATATATAATTAACTCTTCATATGTGATAAGTGCCCTAATTAGTTTTAAATTAGTGTTTCTTGTTATGTTGACACAAAGATACACTTATTAACTCAATTAAAAATTAATTCTTGTGTTATATATTCATATAAAAATGTAAAAAAAATTAATTATTTTTATTTTTATTTTATTTTTTTTATAGTAAACCCAGATGAAATTTTGAAATGAACTAGCCCGGGTCGATCAAACACATCACATGAGTTGGCCCGCCATAAGGTGAGAATCAATATAAATCCAAAACAATATCATGTAAAATGGAATAATATCCAATGTACATAATGGAAGAAAAAAAACATAATCATGATACATAACAAACCAAGAAAAAGGGATACTCCCAAAATGAAAACAAGACAAGACAAATCCAAAACTCCATGTGACTATCCACCACCACCAAACTATCCCTCTATAGAGACATTGACACTCAAGATAAATCAACTCAGTACATGACGCCCTTACCTTTATCTGTGTCTCATAAAATCACATCTACAAATTACCAAAGTCCAATGTAGGGTGAGATCAAAAGTCCAGTATGATTTCGCTAAAGAATCAATAAAAATTCTAATATCATGAAAATGTTAACTCTATCTTTAAAAATAACCTATTTTATATTGCATTTTAATAAGATAAAATCATTTTATAAAAAATCCCTTGATTTTCAAATTGCATTTCCATATTCTCATAATCGAGGAACATGATAAGTATGTAAGAAAAGCATATGATCAAAAGAAAAACCACCCTTGGATACACCATAAGTTAAACATGTGAGAAAATAACCATGAAATATCATCATGTGATAAAAAAAAGCATCAAAATCACATAATCTGGTTTTTATCCTATGAGAATACATACTAGAGATAAAATAATCCTCAACCAAGAATATGTTAGATGCAACCAATATTGAGTCCCATAGTGGTCTATCAATACCAAAAAACCTCAAGTGGAATGATGAACACTAAAGTGACATGACTTTTTCCTAATACACCAAGGGTTCCTAATGTGCTATGATTTCCAAAACCATTTGAAAACCTTGATCAAATTTTATAAATCATTTTTCACAACAAATAATTATTGCTTACAGGCTTGAATCCCCATTTTTTAAATAAAAAAAGTTTTTAAATAAAATACATTTAAAAACATGTAATTCAAAATGAAAATTCATCTTGAGATCAATTCCAAATTTTAAAAAACCAAAACCGAGAAATTGAACAAAAACACTAAGTTATTCAAAAATTAGAATCTTTTTATAGAGACGCGTACCTCAAGGGTAAAGAGAGAATGAAAAGGATTTATATACCAAATACTAGGGTTGAATCATATTAAGAATGGATTAAAAGGACATTAAAAAGCTCTCTAGGTCACCTAAATTTCAAAAGTTTATAATGGAAGAAGTGGTTGTTCCAAGGGTGTTTGGCTATTTATATATATAATTTAAAATAGAAGACCATGGTGGAGCCTATTAGACTACACCAAAACCCCCTAAATTATGGATCAGGATTCCCCCACTACAATGTAGGATGATATGTCTGAGTGAGGAACTACGATGCAAGCCTTGGGATGATGCTGCAACCATTCAGTTTAAACTGTGTCTGAGATCCATCAACCTTCAAATGAAGAAGATCCTATGTACTTGGGGAGATTCTATACTGCAGCTAGATACACCACACCGCAAGTGTTTTTAGATAGATAGAAATGAAAAAAATCCCTTGAAACCACATGCCACAACCTCCCACTCTACACCAGAGGGATTACTAGGATAGAGGGGCTATACGGTAGCCCCTTCACTACAACACAGTTGTGTTCGAAATGGAATTTTCCCCAACATTTCTCCATCTAGTGGCCTATGTTGTAACTCGCTAGTCCACACCACAACTAGAATCACTATGCATAAATTGTACCCTCCACTGTGAAAATCCCTACTGAAATCTATAAAAATTACAACATCTCAATATCACCTCAAAAACATTTGAGACTCATACCAACAACTCTTAAACATTAAAAAGAGCATACCCAAACCAAAAAGGTGTCACAATTCTACCCACCACAAAATCTTTCTATCCCTAAAAAGTTATCAACACTCTAGAATCGTAAAAATAGAAGTCCATTGTTACCTGCTCAATGATTCCCACACCCATGTATCATGGATATACCATTCGCATTTCCATAGTACACAAACCAAAGGAATCATTTTTCCACACAATACCTTATCATGATGATCCATAATCTAAACTGGTTCCTCAACCACTATGGTTTTAGGATCAAGATTAACATCCTCTCATTCAATCACACGGTAAGGATCTAGTTGATACCTCCCCAATAAGGAAACAAGAAACACATGATGAATTGATGTCAATAAGGGAAGAAATTGCAATTATAGGCCACCTTTCCAATTCATTTAATGTTCTCAAAGGGTCCAACAAAAATCAATTCCAACTTACCTTGCTCACCCAACTGACAGTGTCCTAAGTGAGGTGAAACTCTGAGAGAAATCTGATCACCAACATAAAAATTTAGAGGATGTTGATGACGGTCCACATAGGATTTCTGATGACTCCATTTCATGTCGATATCTTCTGTATCAGCTACACCTTTTCCTTCATCTCCTGAATAAGGCTTGGTCCAACCAATTACCACTCTCCCAAATCCACCAGGCATAAGGGAGATATACATGGACACCCATACAATGCTTCAAAGGTTTCCATCTTAATCTAATCCTAATAACTGTTTTTATAGTATAATTAGACCAGAGGAAGATTCTTTTCCCTAGAACCACTAAATTACATCACACACACTCAGAGCATATCCTTAAGAATCTGAATATCTCTCTTCATCTTCCCATCTATCTATGGATGAAATGTGATACTCAAATTAAACTAGGAACCCATCACCTATTTAAAATGATCCAAAATATGGATGTGAACCTCAAGTTCCTGTTGGATACAATCGCATAAGGAACCCCATGAATTTTCACAACCTCTCAAATATACAAGTCCCTGATCTATTCCAAATTCATTATCTCCTTATATAAGGCCTCGACCTTAAACCTTACTTAATATTGAATTAAATGAATAATTCACATTGAGGATCTTTTCAGGTTTATAGTTTTAGATAATTAGGACATAACTATTACATCTCAAAAGATTACAAAGTAGAAACTTCTACTAAGTTTCCATAAAATAAAAACTCTTAAAAAGAAACATGTCTAGTTCTATGTTTTAGGTATCATGACTCTCCCTTGATCCCATCATTGACCCTATTCCACGTTAAGTCCTGTGAAAAACATTTCAAAAACATGGGATGAGCATAAAAAGCTCATTAAGTGATACACAAAGAATGAAAACTGTTAGTTTTTCAAAACAACAATTAAACCATGTATACTTTACCAAAGTAATACTTTTTACCTTTATGAAGTAGTAAAAACTCTTCACTGAATAAAAGACCATTACTACCATAAAACCCATATAAAGAACACATAACATATAAAGGTAACTTCGGACATAAACATACTTAAATGGAATAACCATATGGTCGACTTCCACACATACTTAATGGAATAGCCATATGGCCGACTTCCATACCCAATGCATTGGAGGTTATAACGTAACCACCCGTCCTGGTATTCACGGAACCACCCGTCATATGGTTTATCACGTAACCACTCGTAAAATGTCCAACTACCATCATTACACATAAAATATTGAAAATATAAACATTTTAATAACAACATTTCATTTGAAATCACAATAAGTAATTTCAAGATATTGAATTAATCAATCCATTTTCAAAAACCATTTAAAAGAGATTTTTGAATCAAAGTGTCCCCTACCACTTTGAAGTTTTTAATGGAATTATAATTTTAAAACATTAACGTCCGTATAAATAAATACTGAAAACCATTTTGAAAACATGGACATTAAAGATAAAGATTTTGAATAATGAATCTTTAAAACATTTAAAACGGTGTTTTTGTTAAAGAGTTTTTAACAAAATGAGAGACACTTGAATAGAAATAATTGTGGAATAACATTTAATACGATCTTTATAATGTCATGAGAATAAAGGGATTCATGACATAACATGTCAAAGGATAGTATACACACCATATAAGAGTGAATTGGTGCATAACAATAATGAAGTCTCAATAGAAATGTAAATTGAGGTGAAATCCATTATAATGATGGTATCCTTAAATTAAGCATAAATCTATCACATAATTATGTGTTAGAAATATAAATACACCCAATATAAGTGGATATTAAGTGTGAAAAAATTAGATTTCATTCACACATAATCTTGGAAAAAAAACCAATGACATAGGTATTTAACTCAATGAAATGAGATTGGGTTATTATTTCCCATACAAGTTCGTAAGAATTTATCAATGAGATGATTATGTGTAGAAATAGTATATCTACACAAAGGTTTGTGGAAATTACAACATAGAGATTACACACATAATATTGGCATAATAAAATCAAGAATTAGAGTTTTAACCCAAAGAATTGAAAGTAGGTTAAGAAGTTCCCTTATAGAAATCCGACAGCCTAACGGCGTCACTTTAAAATTCAGAAAATGAGTTGATGAGAGAGAAAATGGTATCTCATCACTTGGACATAAAATTTACATCAATAAGGATATAGAAAACATATCCCAACATAATAGTATGTGAATTAAAAGACATAACAAAAGAAATCTTTTAAAAAAAGAGGGTGAAAGGATCCCTTACCGACTTAGGTAACTTTTGAAACATACACCCCATTAAAGAAGGGTCATACAATGAATATGTAAATACCCATAAATAAAATTATATTACATAAAGAGTATAATAATTGGAATTACATACTTAACTCAAAGGAAATGGTGGAAAATGTAGCATAAATATCACGGGACTAAAAGTGAGATGAACAATCCCTTACAAAAACTCGGTAGCCTAACGGTGCCACTTAAAACTTCCAAAAATGGATTGATGAGATCAAATAGGGTCTCTCATAATATTACAATAAAATTTAAAGCAAGAGGAATATAAAATAACATCCTCCATCATAAAAAAGATGATCGTAAAAGAAGTGACATAAAGGAGAGTACTTAAAAAGAAAGAGAGAGGTTAGATCTCTTACGAAAATTCAGCAGCCTAACGGCGCCACTCAAAACTTACAAAATGGATTGATGAGAGAAAATAGAGTCTCTCATCATATGAACATAAAACGTACAGTAGTAGTAATATAAAATAACATCCCAATCATAAGAAAGATGAGCTTAAAAGGAATGACATAAAATAGTGTACTTAAAAAGAAAGAGAGGAGTAGGATCTCTTACCTCAAGTCCGACTTGTCTTGTTCGTTTCTTTATATTCCTGAATAATAAACTTTGGTCAATTTATAATTACTTAATTACCTCTTTTAAATATTATTATTCAGTTCATATCACATTTTATAATGTTATAATAATTGGTTAATAATTTGAGTTCATATCAGACGTTTTTGTCGATGTTTGGTACATGAGTCAAAAATGAACTTGTTTGAAAATGATTATCCATGTAGTTATAAGTAAATCATCTCCAGAATAGTATTAATGATTTAAATATCATATATATCCATTAAATATTCATTTTATACTACTCCATAACATTTGGAGATAAAAATAAATGAAATTCACCGTTCATGGAGACGGTAGGTCGTACATACGCATGAACGCTACTTTCATTTCTTTGTCATATTAATGTAATTAAAAATAATTGAGAGATGTATATATTATAATTAAAGTATAATATATATGTTATATAGGTCACATATTTTCATTAATTTCATTATTTATACATTCCATGTATTGCATGAACGAGTCACATCACTTGAGGGGGCGGTAGTCCACACTTCCTCGTATGAAATTATCGCATTTGCACAACATGAAAAGCATAAAGGCATGTTTTAAATATAAAATTCAGAATAATATTGAAAAAATAAATACCATATATATCATATATAAAATATAGTGACATCATAATTTCCACCATGAAAGGTGTTAAGAGAAGATTGAACAATCATCGTTTCATGAGGCAGAAATTCGCCATCCACAGAAACAGTATGTTCTTTAACCATTAGACGAAGGTGTGTGTAAGTGTAGCTATAATACTTCACATAACAAAATCCTAGTATGTTGAAGATATTTTTTTGGTTTCAAAATAAAGGAATAAAAAGATTTTAGAGGGTTGGAGAAGCAAAATAAAACAAAAGAACACAAGTGAAGACATTACCTTAAAATCGGGTAACTCTTCTTGATTTGAGCTCAAAGGCTTCCTTGGAAAGTATTTTACCCAAAGTGAGTCTTAGATGATGAAGATAGGGATGTGGAAAGATGAAATGGTCAGGGGTTGGCTGAGACAAAGGCTTGAGAGGTGTGTGTAAGGGGGTATAGGTGGGGGCCTTTTATAAGAGGAGAGGAGGGGCACTCTTGGAAAGTCAAAAAAAGTTACATTATTTTCAAATGAGTTTCAGATTTAAAAGATCCCACATTGATATATTTCTAGGATAAGATGATAAGGGTTCGAAATCCACCCATACAATAGGTTTTTGACATGTGTAGGTCTTAGATTTTACATTATCTTTTCATTTTATTTAAATCGTTAAATAATGAGGTAATCGTTGCATCATCATGATTTCATAAATAATTTAATTTATTTAATGTCTAAAAATTATAAAAAAATATCATAATGTAGGAAATATTTTTAGATTTATAATGAATATTTATAGTCAAAAATATGACTTGTATAACCCCATGTAAAAATTGTTTTAGTAAAACAACACATGTTTGTGACATTTTCATTTTAACTTTAAATAAAAAGGTATAAATGTCATTTTCCAACCAAAGTGGCTCCATGGGGTCCCCAAGTTGAGCCATGGATTTTCGTGGTTGGCCATGACACATCCAATGAAGGTAGGACATGTGTCTAGGTCATTTCATATTATTAAAACATTATTTTTACCTTAAACTACACTAATTACCTCTAATCGCGATTAATAAACTTAAAAGTTACTATTCACCAAAAAATTATTTTAATCTCATTGAACCACATTTTACCTCTTAATTACAACCATGTATGTCATATTTTTGTAATTCAAATCACAGAAGTGGTAAAGTTTCATTTAAACGAAAAATCATTTTCTTTAACTACCACTTAGTGGATTCACTATTCATCAAAAATTGAAGTTTTTCAGAAAATTACCAAAAATTCACCCTAGGATATATTTGATATTCCAAATTCAAAAATGATGTCTATTTTAAAAAATTCAAAACATATAAGTTACATTAATTAATTTAATAATTAATTCCCGATGTCAGAGCAAATAGTGTGTTTTTATGAAATAATAAGTATCAAAAGATTGACACTAGTTTAAGTCCAATTTCAAGATGAAATTAATTCCAACAACCACTATTGGATTAAATGGTAAAAATATATTCTAATTTCATTTTAAAACCAATTCAAAAGATAATCTAATCATATAAATAAATTAGATTAAAAATAGGTTTTGAATTAAAATACAACATTTTTCACTATTCATTAAAAAATGAACTTTATCGGAAAAATACCAAAAATTTACACAAAGTAAATTTTGATGTCCTGATTCTAAAGAAGAATTTTATTTTTTCAAATATAACACATAAAATTGTCAAAAAGTGGATTTAAAAGAGGTTCGTCATCAAAATGCAGTTAATCGACATTTTAAAGAATATTAGAATATTTACGCTTAAAATTGGATTCATTCGCATTTTTAATCCTCTAAAATTTATTGTAAAAAGTAAAAATGTTTGAAAAACATATATAATAATTTTTTAGTTAGTTCTGTTCATTCCCGCAATTACAACGGCTAGGCGTTAACTACAATTTAAAATAATATTATTTTATTATTAGAGTGCAACGTAAGATTCCCAAGAAACTCGTTGTTACGTATTGGTTATGCCATCGAGAATAGCGTCCCCTTTAAATTTATATTAATATTTTATTCACAAATTTGGATAAATGTGAAAATTCCATATTCTTTATTTACCTGGGGTGTTACACCTTGATAGGTAGAAAATGATCCATATTTATAATTCGGAAAATGATGACCCAAATCACATCCTTCCCACTTGGATTACATGAAAACCAATGAAAAAGTCTATGTAAATATTGTTCCACTTCTATAAATGAATGGCCAAAAGTTGCAACAAACAAGTAGGTCTTTTGTGCTCCACCTTAATCCTTTGACAAGTCAAAAACAAAGACATTAAATATGCAATCAACCACCTCATTCTTGACCACCAATATCAATGTTTCAAATCATGATACATCTTGGTAGTCCCAAGGTATAAGAACCAACAAAACCATTGTCCTTAATTCATAAACTCTTTCTATAGATAAAGGGTAACAACTAATTTTATATGGAAACACAAAGCACCAATGAGAGACTGAGACCAATCAACTGAGGTCTCCCCACCATTTAGGATTTTACTAAAGCACTGAAAATCAGTTTTTGTCACCTACATGATCCACACTCACTCATAAAACAATAATTCATCCTTCACTGAAGCTAATAAGGCCTTCCCACCAGCCTCTTATATTCCCATTCTCATCTTAGTGAACAAACTCACACTACTACAAATTGTGCTTTTAAAATCTCAAAAAACAGGCTTTATCACCACAAAAATAAACTAATAATATGATCTATGTTAAAAGGTGACCTTTATCAGCATTAGAAAAAATAACTCATAAAGGGTTCCTTTATCTATGCTAAAAAATCACTGATAAAGAGTTCCTTTTTAATTACTTTTTAGCACTGATAAAGGAAACATTCATCAACACTGATAAAATTTGGAAAAAAATTATTTTTTTCATGTGATCCCCCATTCTCAGTGCTTGTGAGCTCCTTTATCAGTGTTATATATTCTATAGACCACCCTTAATCCACTCTCATGCACCCCCACCCCCACCCCCACCCATTTAACAGTGCTTACTACCCCTTTCTCGGTGCTAGAAATATATTCACCAACCCGTGCAAGCCTGGATTCATACCTATGACTTGCGTTCTACAATGTGAACCCCTTTACCACTCCCCTACCTTGTTTTATTCAACATTTTACAATATTTATATTTATTTATAAATATTTACATAAATCTATTTTATTTATATATATATATATAATTATTTTGGAATACATTTATAAAATATATGTTTGTGTGTGTGTGTGATATATATATATATATATATATGTTTAAATTTATTTAAATATATTATATATTAATATTAATTTACATATATTAAAATATAAATATAAATATATATTTGTTTATTAATATGTACACATATGTGTATATAAACATTATATATACATTTTTAGAAGTATATATATATATTCATATATTTTTAAAATATAAAAAATGGTTAGATATTATTTTAAATAAAATAGATACTAATTAATTCCATATGATTTATATAATTATATTTAAATAAATTTTAAAAATATGTCTTGATATTGTATATTTAGATATAAATTTTATACTTTACATATATATTTATATGTCTATATATTTATATATATATATTCATACATATTTATGTAGAATTGTATATTTAGATATAAATTTTTTATAATGTATTTGTAAATATTTATGGTAAATAAATTTATATAATAAATTTAATTATAATGATATATTTATAAAAATTCATTTATATATGATGTATATACAAAATACATAAACACATATTGTGAAACCCTAATATTTTAAAAGAAGAAAATTATGTTTGATAGCATAAATGACACGAAACACTGAGCTTAGATGAGAATGCAACACCCAGAGACATTATGATATATTTATTTTTAAATAAATTTAATCTCTTTTACAGCTTTAATTACATGAAACTTTGATGTTTTTATGTTCAATAGCATATTCAACACATAACATCGAGCATAAACAACCCACGACATATATATAACAGTTACAAACTTGCTGATAAATTGGTGGGTGTGAATAGTATTAACTACTCTAAGAAATATATATATATCATAATCAAATTAATTTATTGATAAATTTTTATTAAATAATCAATCAATATTTATTAAAGTAATTTTATTCTTTAGAAATATGTTTTCTTTAAAAATGATCTTTTTTATTTTCAAGAAAAAATATTATAATTAATTTTTTGACCATTTGGAAAATGTATTTGATAAAATGAAATTAATTTTTGAAATTTTAATATAAAATTTTACATTGGATAAAATTTTGGGATTTTTTAGAAAAGATTGTTTTTTCAGTGAATAGTGAAAAATACTAATTTTTGTAAAAATGTACTTTCTTTTCAATAAATTAAGTAATTTAAAATTATAATTTTGTTTCAAATATGATTTAAAGAAACATAAGTATTATCTAGTTATATTTAATCCACTTAACTTATTTTTAATCATCTTTATATTGGATTTTAGTATAAGGTTGTCTTTGGGTTTAAAAAAATGGGATTTTTCTGATAACTATTTTAAATTACATAATGTTTCTTCATTTTAATTAGTGAAAATAACCTCTAATGAGGAATAATCTAAATGAAATTAATATATTATATATAAATAAATATTAATTTAGATTCAGATAATATTTTTTATTAGACATATTATTAATATGAAATCATCATTTTCTTGAAAAATACACTTTTGAAAATCTGTCTTTTCATCGTATTTGCAGGTGGCGTTTAAATTTTAATTTTTTATAATTTTAGAAAATATATTTTTAAAAATAAATTAATTTAAAAAAAATTAAAAATTATATTAGGTTTAATTTTTTATAATTTACTGAAAATATTAATTTTTTGATGAGTAGTGAAAAATACTGAATTTTAATTGAAAAATGCCTTTTAAATTAAATTATTTATAAAGTAAAATTATATTTTAAATTGGTTTTTAAGTAAAATTAGTAATATTATATTTATATTAATCCAATTTAGGTCATTTTAATCAATTTCATATTGAAATTGGATATAAAAACTTTATAAACATTTGAAGATTCTCTCTTTGGAAACCCACTTTCTAATCACCTCTGCGATATTAATTTTAAATTAAGATTTTCCACTTATGTGAATTTAATTTGGAAAAAAGGATTAAATATTTAAAATAATAAAAATTTATATTATCTAATAAGTTAAAATTATTTTTTTTCAATAATTAATAGTGAAAATAGTAAAAAATAATTATCATTGTTAAGATAAAAATTGATTTACTAGGGGTTAAACTAAACATATAAGAGTTAAAATAACATAAATAATAGTATATAATATATTTTATGGAAATATTTAGAAATTATACCTCATATTATTGATAATTATCCATTATTGGATCCTTGTGACATGAAAATAACATGGGTGGAATTCATTCTTTTCAAAAATCACAAGTGTGCCATTCACCTCACTTATAAAATGCCACCCCCTCTCATCCTCTCATAATACCTTAAAAACCAATTGGTTTGACAAAAAACTACCCAAATAACTTCTATAATTCCCTAACCTCATACTATAATCCTTATTTTTGGATGAAATCCAACCAAGGAATGAATTTGGTGCAAACCAAAAGAAGTCACCCAAAGAAGATGTAACGTTCTTCAATGTGCATTTTTATTTTATTTCTTCCTCCACCTCCTTCAATTATTCTAAAAACATGATCATATAATAACATAATAATATTACATAAACTTATATTTTATTATGTTAATCTAATAACCTAAATCATTCTATTTTTCCATCAAATAAGTTAAGAAATCATCATTCACAAGTACGATGAACTATCATCTTGTGAACCGATGTCATTCATTTTTCCATTACCACCTTCCATGATTTTGCTTGATGAAGGATATAAAGTATATATATATAATATTTATGACACAATTATACCTTTTTATTCATTATATAATATATACCTATTTTACTTTCCATTTCATATGGGATAAAATAATGTCTCTCATGTGTACGACGAACTACTTCCTCGCGATGCGATGTGATTTGTTTTCACTATTTACATGGAAAATAATAAGGATAAATTTAATAAATTTATATGACATAAATGAGAGAATTATGATGTAAATTACATATTTATCATTCTTAAAATATCATATATCATTTTATTTCTTACCTTTTCACTCACTGAAATATGATAACGTCGTTTTTGTATGTTTGGACTAACTCCTTCAAGAAGCAATGTGACTCTCTCTTTTCCTCAACACAACACATGGATGATATATACATATATAAGTATAATTAAAGAAATAATATATTATTTATGATATTATGATAATTATGGAAAGATAAAATATTACTTACCTCTTTTCCATAATGATCATTAAAAAATGGAAATGTTACTCATGTGTATGTACAACCTACCATCTTCATGCTCGTAGCATACTTCATTTTTTGAAAACCATAGTTCATAATTTTTATTAAAATTATAATTGATGTATAGATATTATAATTATTTCATGATTATTCTTATGGATATGATATAAGTATATTACATTCACAATAACCATAACTTTCATAACAAATCACAAATAATAAAACAAGAAAACTAACACCTAAAATAATGAAAATAATGAATGATTATTAATTAAAGGGTGATAATATGTTATAAAAGGATAATATAAGATATTATAAATATAAATATGTGTTTTTAATAAGTTAATAAAATGTCTAAAATCACTATAAAGTAATTTAAATCAAATTAAACCAAAACGAAGTGTGAGGTAAGGGATTTCTAACCAAATTTACATTCATTGGGTTAAACTTCTACTTCACTGATTATGTCATACCAAGATTATGTGTGTATTGGTATTTGATTATTTCATGTTTTATTTCCACTTGTTTAATTTTTATTTACATTTGATACACATAATAAATTCATTTATTAATCTCCAATACAATGATATGTTCTTTGTAAGGTATTTCTAGTCTCTCTTTTATTTTTGTTAGACATATACATGTTCACCACTCATTTCTTTTTCGGGTGTATATAATACGACTTTGAAATGCTATATCATTAATCATATAATATTAAATATATATAAAGTTTTATTTAATTTTACTCTTTATTGGGGATTACGATTCAAAAGATTATAAAATTGATAAAGTATTTTCCCTCAATTTTCCTTCTTTGAGACTTATGTCATATCATACATCTATCTTATTTTATTAGTTGTATATAAAAACCCTTTTATATATAATATTATGAATTTATTTATTCTCATGGTATTTTAATTTTAAATTAATTTTATACTTCCATGGGTCTAATTATTCAAATTTATCAAAGTTGTAAGAGTTTTATGTTACGATCTCATTGATTGTTTGGATTGTTTATGATTAATTCTCCAATATTAAAATATTATGATATACCACTCAAGGTTTCTCATGATTTTTATTCTACACTATTTATTCATGATTTTTAAAGTAATAGTACCATTTTCCACTCTTTGGTACTTAAAATAATTAAGAAAACATTTTTAAGAAAAATCATCTTTATTTATCTCTTCAATCAAAAACCCTTTTTTCTTCTAATACCATATTTTATAAAAATGTTTTCAAAAATTTTTTTATCATTATTAAAATGATTTTTTGAAGAAATTTTTAACTATGATTGATGTTTTAAAATGTTTTGAAAGGAATTTTCACATCATTTACCAAATAATTCCCACTTGGATTTTACTAAAAATGTGAAATAAATATCTGTTTTAATATTTATGGAATGGATGGAATTTTCTTTCATCATGATCATTATTTGACTTGAATATTATTTATAAGTTTTCATGGTAATTTTCAAAGAAAATAATTTAAAAAAATTAAAAAGATTTTTTTCAAAATAGAAACGATATTTTCATTAATAATTATTTTAAATGATTTTTAAATCTTACATTATATGTCTCCAAGTTTGTTTCCAAATAAAAGTATTTTCATAATACTTTGTGTATTTTTAGTTTTAAAAAAGTGATTCTCTTAAAAATAAAAGGTTTATTTTTCTATAAATGTATTTAATGATCTTTTAATGGTATCCTCATTCATCAACATCAACAACACTTGTTTTTTTACTTATTCTCTGACATGGATATTTTGTAATGATACCATCCTAATTATTTCTCTCTATGGATTAAGATTGTTTCAAAGAGATTTTTATAGAACTAATTTATTTCCCATGGGTTAATCATATTTCAAAGATATTTCTATGTAACCTATTTCTTTTCCATGGGTTAATCATGTTTTAAAGAGATTTTTATGTAACCCGTTTCTTTTGAATGGGTTAATCATGTTTCAAAGAGATTATTGTGGAACTAGTTTCTTTTCCATGGGTTAATCATGTTTCAAAGATATTGACATGAAACCTATTTCTATTCCTTAGATTAATCAAGTTATAAAAGGAATAATGATTGCTTCTATTAGTTTTATGATACAATATCTTTGTACTTTATTCATGTTGTGGTTCTTGTACAATACTTAAAATATGGGTGTTCCCAAATAGCGATGGGTGAACCCATTATAACTTATATAATAGGTGTGGATAGGTGATACCATTATTTCTTATACGATGGGTGTGCCTATATATTTATATAATTCATTGGGAAATGATTATGTTCTCTAGATAATTATATCAGAAGTATAGTAATTCCATTTGTATGGGTTCTATGATGATGATGTTACTAAATACCAACATGTTTTATCTATGAATTCCATTAGTTTATAATTTTTCCTTTTATCAATATTGATATCACATTAATCATAATTATGCATTCTTATTAATATTTCCTTTATTAAATCCATATTCCATGTTTCATGATTGATGATTCAGGTATTAGTGGGTACGCATTATTTTATGATTTTCTCATGCAATATGATTATTTCATAATACCCTTATTCACTTATTATGCTCATTGATGATATTTAATTGTTAATGCTTATGTTTACCCTTACTGAATATGTGATCTCAACATTCTCATGTTTTCTTTCCGCCCAGCTATAAAAAATGAGGTTGAACAATTTATATATTGAAGGTATTTCATATGGATGATGATGATGACTTAACATAAATAATGAAAAATTAGGTTAAGTGAGAGAAATTCCCATTTAAATACATTGGTATTTTTTATATAATATTGATTTGGTTGTTTTTTTCTACACTTTTCAACATAATTTTTTCACTTTTTATACTCATTTTATTATTAAAATAATGTATTTTAATTAATAATTAACAATTGTAGCCTTTTATTTATTAAATTGATAAAATTATCATTTTTTTGTGAAGATGTATATTTTATAGTTTTTTTTCATTTTGAATGATTTAAATTTAATTTATTCATTCTGTTAAACATTCATTTTTTTCTTTTGTTTTTTTAAATAATAATTTTTCATTTTTCATTCATTGAATTATTTTATTATTAATATAATAATTTTTATTTTCCTTTATTTTGTTTCCATTACTTTTAGTTTTATTCATCAATTTAATTCATTACTCTAAAAGCCAGATGGCCTTATATTTTTATTTATTTTTGGATAATCTCCCTTTCAAGGGTTGAAGGTGAACCCTTACATGACTTGTAGGCTCAAAGGCACAAGGATCATACATGACCCAAAGGCCCAAAGGCATAAGTCCCAGTACATGACCTTTGAAGGATCAATACCAAACTACAATTTGGAACTACCCCCCACCCCAACATCTCTATCTTTGAAGGAGCCAAGATCCCCATATTTCATAGTTGATCGGCTAGCATTTTCCCGTGTAGAGCTCCATTATGCCTGCTATTAATGGAAATTTCCAAAAATATCACACCCACCTATAGAAATCTGCCAACAGTGAGTCCTAGAAACCCTCATATTCTTTCACCCTCTATAGTAGAACACATCGGTGACTCACAGAGTTACCACCAACCTCATCACCTCCTCACCCTTTGTCACTCATCATTTCTTTCTTCTCCACTCCTACCCACCGCTTCTTCTCCACACCTTCCATGACTTTTTTATCTCCATTGGACCCAACAATGACTCAAAATAGTCACTAAAAGTCCCCAGCTTAGCCAACACCAAAAATATCTCTTCGGCGAGTCACCCTCCATTTCAACTCACCACATCAGTTACCAAAATACAAGCAATCCAACCAAAACTCAAACAAGAGATTGGATACTAACTGAATCAAAACACCCAAAATCAATTCAAATAGATTAACTTAATTACACTGAGTTACCCAGATTTGAACCAAGTCTCATAAAAATTTCCCCTTGAACCCTATTGTTTCCCTATTCCAGCCGTTGTGAGGAATAAGACAAGTTATTGGATCTGAAAGTTAACATCCTCCTCACCATTAATGTAGTCGACCACCATCCATTGTCAAACCACCCTCAGCACTGCCACAAACCCTAGCTACTGCCTAATTCACTGAAGTAAAAAAGATCCCACTTCACTGAACGCCACCACTTGAAGTCATCCGAGCTCTACTTTGGTGTCACAGTTGAATCCAAAGAAGGTTAATCCCTTCCCTCACCTCTTGCGAAGTGCAATCCCACATCCTTTTTTCCCTTCTTCTCTCTCTGTACCCCCTCCCCTCTGTATTCTCAACTCAACCCCCCTATTCTTATATTTATTTAAATAACTATAACTATATTAGTAATAATAACAATAAAATACATAAATATATATATATATATAATAAAAAATTTAATATATTTAATAATAATTTTAATTTATAAAATACTAATAAATTTTTATCTTTTTTTATTTAAAAATAATAAAGTAAATTTAAATATATTAATAGTATAAATATTTATTATTTTATATATTTTATAATTACAATTATAATTATTTATTTTGTACATAATTTTTTCTAATATTTTTAATCATAATAATAAGTATATATTAATAATATATATTGTTAATATTAATATCTCTTTTTAAATATTTCATGTATGGTAATAAAAAATAAATATAATAGTAATTATTTTTATTTTTATATTTTTTTAATTATATTAATAATTATAATAGGTTTGTTTAAATATATTAATAACTATTTTTGTAATATTTATATTTAAGTATATATATATTAATTATTTCTTTTTTTTGAAGAAAGTAAAGGGGGTCATTCTACATGGCTTATTGGAAGGGGTTATTCTATTAAGGGGTTTATGATTTGGTCACTAGTAAGGAGGAAGCGACACACCGAATGTTCCATGCAGAGGCCATAAAAGTGATCCAAGAGCGGTTACAAGAGCTATAGAGGGAGATTAAAAGACTCTATAACTATTAAGAGATTCATGAGACTGCTATAAGATTCTATAACCACTCTCTTGGGTAGTAGGAGTAGAGGTACTTCTCACTTCTCACTTCTAACTTCACAGCTTCCAGGTGACTTCCCACTCATTGAACCATTTTCCAATATCAGGGTGGGAGATCGAGATACCACCATTCCAGATCAACAACTATTATCCCACACACCATATGTAGCTGGAGGGGACACATATCAAGACATCGGGGACTTCTAGAGATCGTGTTGGAAGAGAGATGAATTGTTTCCCCTTTCCCATAATTTTATTTATTTATTTAAAAATGAACTACTTTGTTAATAAATTTTTTAATATGATTATTTAAATTATGATTAGAAACTAATATCCCTTGGGGGAATGGGATAGTCGGTTGGAATAATTTTTCCACTTTTTTTGCACTTATTTTTCACTAAATTTCCTCTCTCTCTCTTTCACTCTCAAAACAATAATTTTTTTACAAAACAGTAGGAATTAGTGAAAACTGATCTTGATTGGGTTTAAATTCAAATTGTTCTCAATCTGAGGATTCCACAAAAAAAAGTGAACCAAGATTAAGAGAGAGATAGAGGAACACTGAGTTCAACCGAAAATCTGAACTCAGTGATTTCTGATTTCTCTCACTTAGTGATGGAATGATTTGTACAATTGATAAAATATAGGGGTTATTTTTTCAGATGTTGACCAAATGAAAAATATTTTCACCCACTTTCAATCAAATCCAAATGTATAAAATTTAATGTATGGATAAAGGAAAATAAATTTAGAAACTGGACAGCCAATTTCCCATTCTCATGAATTGATTGTTTTCCAACTATCTTGTTGTTTCTCATGGTTTCCTTTTTATATGTTCTTATTTTCCCTTCCACACAATCACAATTTCATTCACTTCACAATTACACCATCTTCACTACCATCCTCTATTGTTGTTTGTTTCTTTTTTTTCTTTTTTTATCACTAGTAGAAACAGTCCTTGTGGTTCGAACCTCTTACTATAGTACTAGTATGGTGTAAGAATCTTTTATAATTATTAAATTTGGAAACACAATAAAAATTTTAATCTAATAATTTTAATAATATTATTAATTATATATTAATACTATATATTTTTAATATTAACACATATTTTTAAATATTTCATGTATGGTAATAATAAATAAATATAATTTAATTATATTTATTTTTATATTTTTATAATAATACTAATAATATGTTTATGTAAATATATTAATAACTCTGTTTATAATATTTATTTTTAAGTATATTTATTTATTTATTTATTATTAATATTTTGTAATTACTTGTTTCTTTTTTTTTTGAGGTAGGTTAAAGGGGCCATGCTACATGGCTCCACGGAAGGGATCATTCTATTAAGGGGTTTCTGATTTGGACACCAATAAGGAAAAAGTGGCACACTAAATGTGCCACACGGATGCCAAATAAGTGATCCAAGAGAGGTGAAAGGATACAAAGAGGGGATGCAATAGGATATTCAAGAGACCAGTAAGAGATTCTAGAACCACTCTCTTGGGAAGCAAGATCAGAGGAACTTCTCACTTCTCACATCTCACTTCACCACATCCAGGATACTTCCCACTCATCAAACCATTTTTCAATATCAGGGTAGAAGATTGGGAGAGAACCATTTCAGAGCACTGGACCATCATCTCATACACCATCTGAAGTAGGCAGAGGACACAGATTAGGACATGAGAGACTTTTGGAGATCCATCACGCAGAGAGATGACTCTTTTCTCAGTTTCTCTATTTTTCTGCATTTTCTTTTGACATGAACTCATTTATTTAAAAATTCATAAATATTATTATTTCAATTATGATTATCAGTTAATCCCCCTTGGTGGGATATTATAACTAGTTAATATGATTTTTCTAATGTTCGTGCATTTATCTTCTACCGGATTTCCTCTTTCTCACTTTCACTCTCAAAACAATATTTTTTTTAAAAAATATCAAGTATCAATGAAAATTAATCTTGATCAGGTTTAAATTAATTTTTTTTTCAATCTGTGGATTCCACTTAAATGTGAATCAAGCTTGAGAGAGAGGCACATTGGGTTCAACCAACAATTTGAACTCAGTGATTTTTGATTTTTCTCCCATGGTGTTGGAATGATTTCTATAACTGATAAACTCTAGGGGTTATTTTGTCAAAGTTTGAACAAATGAAAAAAAATCAGCCACCTTCAATCAGATCCAGATGTGAAAATTTTAATTCATGAACAAGGGAAAATTATTTTAGAAATTGACCATCTAATTTCCTCCTTCTCTTAAAATGATTATTTTCCAATTGTCTTGTTATTTCTCTTGTCTTCCAGTCTGTTTGTGCTTGTTTTCACTTACACACACTCACAATTCATTCACTTCACAATTACATCACCATCACCATCATCCTCTATTTCTGTTTGTTATATTTATTTTTCTTGTCACTAGCTCAAACAGTCCTTCCCTGTGATTCGACCCACTTACCACAGTACTAGTGTTGGTGTAAGTAGGTTTTATAAATATTAAATTTTATTACATGCTCAACAATTTTATCAAATAATTTTTGTCATAATAATAAGTAAATATTAATAATATATATTGTTAATATTAACTAATATTTTTTAATATTTAATGTATCATAATATTAAATAGATATAATTTTAATTATTTTTATTTTTATATTTTCTAATAGTATTAATAATAAAAATAGTTTTATGCAAATATATTATTAACTATTTTTGTAATATTTAAATTTAAGTACCTTTATTGATTTATTTATTTATTTATTGTAATTACATGTTTCGTTTTTTGAAGCAGGTAAAGGGGATCATGCTGCATGGATCGATGGAAGGGATCATTCTATTAAGGGATTTCTACTTCAATCACCAATAAGGAGAAATTAGAAGACTGAATATGCTATGCAGAGGCCAGAGAAGTGATCCAAGAGAGGTGATAATAGCTGTAAAGGGAGATTCGAGGACTCCAGAAGTAGCAGGAGATTCGATAGACCATCGGGATATTCTAGAATCATTCTCACGAGTGGCAGGAGTGAAGACACATCTCACTTCTCACATATCATTTCACCACTTCCAGTAATCTATCCACTCATTAGACCATTTCCCAATATCATGGCCAAAGAATTGTAGAGAACCATTCCATAAAACTAGACTATCATCTCGTACACCATCTATAGTAGGTAGAGGACATAGATTAGGACATTGTGGACTTATGGAGATCGATCGGTAAGAGAGAGGACACTTTTATATTTTTCTCTATTTTTCTACATTTTCTTTCGATATTAACTCCTTTGCTTCTAAATTTTTTAATATGATTATTTATATTATGATTACTACCTAATCTCATTTGGGGAAATAGGCTAGCTAGTTAATCTGGTTTTTCTTCTATTCATGCATTTATCTTCTACTAGATTACCTCCCTCTATCTTTCACTCACATAAAAATTATTTTTTTTTTCAAAACATCAAGAATCAATAAAAAAATTTCTTCATCTTTTTTAAATTAAAATTGTTTTCAATATAGGGTTTCCACTAAAAAGTGAATTAATATTAAGAGAGAGAGGAACATTGAGTTAAACTACCAATTTGAACTTAGTGGTTTCTGATTTTTCTCAATTAGTGAAGGAATGATTTCTATAATTGATAAACAGTGGGGGTTATTTTGTTATAGGTTGATAAGATGAGAAATCTGTTCAGACACTTCCAATAAAATCTATATGCTTAAATTTTAATGCATGAAAAAAAGGAAAATCAATTTAGAAACTAGCAAGTTTATTTCCCCATTCTCATCAATTGATTGTTTTCCAACTATCTTGTTGTTTCTCATGTATCTCTATCTGTATGCACTTGTTTTAACTTCTACACACTCACAATTTCATTCACTTAACAATTACATCATCATCATCATCATACTATGTTGTTGTTCATTTTTATTTTTTTTTAAATTTTATGTTTATTTGTTTTTTTCACTAGCACAAAGAGTCATTCCCTCTGGTTCGAACCTCTTACCACAATACTAGAGTCGGTGTAATTAGGTTTTATAAATATTAAATCTAATGATGTGATCAACAATTTATATAATAATTTTAACCATAATAATAAGTATATATTAATAATATACATTGTTAATATTAACATCCCTTTTAAAATATTTAATATATGTTAATAATAAATAATTATAATTATAATTATCTTCATTTTTATATTTTTCTAATAGTATTAATAATAATAACAGATTTATGTAAATATATTAAAATCTGTTTCACTAATATCTATATATAAGTTCATTTATTTATTTATTTATTTATTTATTTTTAATTACTTGTTTCTTTTTTGAAGCAGGTAAAGGGGATCGTGTTGCATGGTTCAGTGGAAGGGAGAATTCTGTTAAGGGGTTTTTTCATCGGTCACCAGCATGGAAGAAGTGGCACACTGAATGTGCCACAATGAGGCTAGAGAAGTGATCCAAGAGCAATAAAAGGAGATGGTGATGGGGATTCGAATACTCTAGAAGCATCATGATATTTGAGAGACCACTAGTAGATTTTAGAATCACACTCTTAGGTAGAAGGATTAGAGGCACTTCTCACTTATCATTTATCACTTCACCACTTCCATGAGACTTTCCAATAATCATACCATTTCCCAATACCAAGGTGAGATATCAAGAGAGATCCATTTTAGAGCACCATACCATCATCTCATGCACTATTTTTAGCAGAAAGAGGCCACAAATTTGGACATTAAAGACTTCTGGAGATCGAGTAAGGAGAGAGAGGACTCTTTTCTATTTTTCTATATTTTTATGAATTTTCTATTTACATGAACACCTTTGTTTCTAAATTTTTTAATATGTTAATCTCAATTATTATTATTAGGTAATATCCCGTCGGGGAATAGGCTAGCTGGTTAGTCTTATTTTTCCATTGTTCATGAAATTATCTTCTATTGTATTTACTCTCTCTCTTTTACTATTGGAACTATCATTTTTTTTGAACATAAATAATTAGAGAAAACTTATCTTGATCGAGTCTATATTATAAAAAATCGGTCAAAGTATTGCATTGAAAATTGAATCAATATCAATAGAGAGAGGCACACTGGGTTCAACTGACAATTTGAACTTAGTGATTTCTGATTTTTCTCACTTTGTGATGGAATAATTTCTATAGTTGATAAAATATAGGGGTTATTTTTTCAAAGGTAGACCATATGAAAAATATGTTCAACCACTTTTAGTTAGATCCAGATGTGTAAATTTTAATGCATGAAGAAGGGAAAATTATTTTAGAAACTATCTGATAGATTTTCCCCTTCTCATTAATTTGATTATTATTCAAATGTCTTGTTGTTTCTATTGAATTCTCATTATTCTGCACTCATTTTCACTTCTACACACTCATAATTTCATTCACTTCATAATTACACCATCATCACCACTATCATCAATTTCTATTTTCTTTTTTTCTTTTACTTTTTTTCTTTTTTTGTCACTAGCACAAACAGTCATTCCCTATGGTTCGAACCTCTTACACTAGTACTAGTGTAAGTGTAAATAGGTTTTATAAATATGAAATTTGAAAATACGCTGAAAAATTTATGTAATAATTTTAATCATAATCATAAGTTTATATTAATAATATATATTTTTAATATTAATATTTATTTTAAATATTTTTTGCATGGTAATAATAAATAAATATAATTGTAATTATATTTATTTTTATATTTTCTAATAGTATTAATAAAAATAAAATGTTTATGTAAATATATTAATAAATATTTTTTATATTTATATTTATGTGCACTTATTTATTTATTTACTTGTTTTTTTAGCAGGTAAAGGTGATCATGTTGCATGGCTTGGTGGAAGGGATCAATCTGTTAAGGGGTTTTTTCTTGGGTCACCAGCAAGGAGGAAGTGGGAAACTGAATCTTTCATACGGAGGCTAGAGAAGTGATCCAAGAGTGGTGACAGGAGCTAGGGAGGGGGATTTTAAGACTCTTTAAGTAGAAAGGGATTCAGGAGACTACTATGAGATTCTAGAACCACTCTCTCAGGTAGTAGGAGTGGAGGAACTTATCACTTCTCACATCACCACTTCTAGGAGACTTCCCACTCATCAGACTATTCCCTAATCCCAGGGAAAGGTATCTGGAGAGAACCATTCTAGATAACCATACCATCATCCCACACACCATCTGTAATAGGAAAAAGACCCAGATCAGGATACCAGAGACTTCTGGAGATCGAGTAGGGAGAGAGATTATTCTTTTATTTTTTGCTATGTTTTTCTATATTTTCCTCTGACATGAACTCATTTGATTTTAAATTTTTTAATATACTTATTTAAATTATGATTATTGGATAATATCCCTTGGAGAATAGGGTAGTTGGTTAATATGATTTTTCTATTGTTCGTGCATTTATCTTCTACTAGATTGCCTCTCTCTCTCTCTATTTCACTCTCAGAATAATAATTTTGTTTACAAAACATCAAAGAATAATTGAAAAATAATCATGATTGGGTTTAAATTCAAATTGTTTTCAGTATAAGGATTTCAATGAAAATTGAACCAAGCTTAAGAGAGAGAGGCATACTTAGTTTAACTGAAAATTTGAACAAATCGATTTTTGATTTTTATCACTTGGTGATGGAATAAGTTCTAAAATTGATAAAATTTGGGGTTTATTTTTTTAGAGGTTGACCAGATGAAAAATATGGTCATCCACTATCAATAAAATCTATATGTGTAAATTTTAATGCATAAATAAGGGGAAATCAGTTTAGAAACTGGCCAGCTTATTTCCCCCTTCTTGTCAATTGATTTTTCCCAATATTCTTATTGTTTCTCTGTTATTCTTGCCTTTTTTTCGTTTTTACTTCCACACACTCCCAATTTTATTCACTTCATAATTACACCATCATAAATATAATTTACTTTTATTGTTTGTTTTTGTTTGTTCTAATTTTTTTTTGCTTTCTTTTTTATCACTAGAATAAAAAGTTCTTCCTTGTGGTTCAAACATCTTACCATAGTAAAATATTAGGTGTAATAAGGTTTCATAAATTTTAAATTTGGAGAACTACTCAATGATAGCATCATCAAATTTTGGCATCATTGTTGAGGAATTCGTATACAACATTTTTTTTAAAAAACACAAAATTCATATAAAAATGAAAAAAATGAAAAAATAAATGTAAAACACAAAAAAAAGTAGAAGTACAAAATCTCTCAAAAAATCCTAAATAAAAAAACATAAAAAAATATAACATAAAAAATCAGAAATAAATAAAAGTATAAAAACAATCCAAAATCCAAAAAACTATCAAATAATTTGTTTGTAAGAAAATTCAAAAAAATTATGTGAACCTGCTATATGAAAACTATTTCTAAGCCTAAAACCTTAGAGCCTACCATTCCTAATATTAAAAAAAACTTATATAATTTAAAATTAATAAATTAAAAATATAAATGAAAGATAATAGAGAAGTTGAATACAAAAACATGAACAACCCACCACTTGTAAATGTCAATCCACCTAGTAATAAGATTGTAGAGAGGCATAGTTTGAGAGAGTTCCTAGTATCAATTGTATCTAGAAACCAATCATCTATTTATCTCTCACCTAGGACCTAAAACTATGAAATAAAAAAATCCATGTTATATCATTTGCTTACCTTTAATGTAATACCTAGTGAAGACTCCCTTGACTACATTGGTAATTCTATTATAGTGTCTAGAAACTACCACTGAGAGACATATGTGAATAAAAACTGAAACTGGGAGTGTTCCCTTTCTGTATTAAGGGAAACACTAGGTCCTTGTCCCAAAAGTTGGAGGAGGAAATATTTTTCACCTAGTATCAATTCTACAATTATTTCACCATGAAATTCTATCCTAGGATAATTACCTATGAGATTAAGTACGAAATTACTAGTTTCTTGCAAGATGAGGTAGAGATGTTTCATGAATCTTGGGACATATTTAGGGGATTAAGGATACAATTTCAAAACCATCAATGAACTCCCAAGTTCCTCATAGACACATTTTATAACAGTCTCACCCCTTGCAACCAAACCATGATGGATCAATCTACTGAAGGGGATTTTAGTGATAGGACAACAGAGGAGTTGAAAAAAATATTTAACAGTTTGGAACAAAACTCTTAGAAAAAATGCTCAAGGATAGGAAAAATAGTGAGAAAATAACCCAACTCTTTCATACAAGATGAATCCCAAGATATTGGTTTTTTCAATGAAAACACTCATAACACACATAGGGAGAAATTCCACCATCGTGGAAAGTTTGGGCACTCACAGACCTACTGCCCAAATTTTGATATGCCTAACCAAGATCTTGAGAATGCCAATTTTTCTATCTATATTCCTAGGATGAAACCTATGGAATATAATTTTTCAAATACCTATAACCACAAGTATAGGAACCACCCAAACCTCTCTTAGAGGGAGCATGGAGTCCTTCAACTAACTGCCCCTCCTGGTTTCCAGCAGCCAGCTAGGCAATAGTTCTAACCCAAACCCAAGGAAGAGTCATCCAATTCATAAGATTAAGTGAGAGTTATGTTCCAAGAGTTTATTGGAATATTTGAAGAAAAAAAGACTAAAAATTATTTTGATGAAGTTCAAATGGATTTAATAATGAAAAATATGGAAATTCAAATGGGGAAGTTAGCTGGGGATGTTGTAAGTAGAGACAAGGTTATGCTCCCAAGTACTATAGAAGCTATCCCAATATATAATGAAATGGTTGTGACCACTATAATTGGTCTATGAATATATAAAGAACCTAATAAAGTTCCCTAAACTACTGGAAATGAAAACCTGGATGAATTTAAAAATTAAAATCTAGAAAATGTTGAAATTTGAAAATTGGATATTAGAACTAGAAACCCTCTAGTCTCTATTATTCCAGCTGAAAATAAAAAATAAAATGACATGAAAAAAAATAAAAAAATGGAAACAAGTTTATTGAATAAGAAGACTAAGGGATTTCAAAAAATGTAAGGAACTTTGCTCCTATAATCCCTTTTCTACAAAGAATAAAAAAATAAAATCACGCTTCTGAGCTACTAAAATTTCTCAAGGTGGTTAAAAAGATGAACATTAACATCCCATTCCTTGAATATTTGATAAAAATCCCATCATATTTAAATATCTCAATAAAATATGCTAAAAAAGACCCAGGAAGATTTTTCCACTTATAGTCTAAAAGAGGAGTGTAGTGTTGTGTTACAGAATAGGATACCTTCTAATATTCAAGACACATGGAGATTTGTTATTCCTTGAACCTTTAGAGATAAAGGTAGAAATTTTAACTATATGTGTGATCTTAGAGCTAATATAAATCTGATTCTAGTGTCTCTTTTTAAACACTCAAGATTAAGAGCTCCCCAACCCACCATTATTGTTCTAAAACTTTCTGATCGATTCATTACTCACCCAATGGGTAGGGTAGATGACCTGCTAGTGGGAGTAGTTATAATGTTTATGCATTCTAGATTTATCATACTAGATATGGAGTGTAACAATTAGGTGCCTATCATACATGGTATCCCTTCCTAGCCAAAGGGGGAGTTGTAATAGATGTCTCTAAGGGAAAATTAATCTTCAACTTGGGTGAACAAAAATAAGAATTCAATGTTATTAAGAAAATTAAAGGACCCACCCACGCAATATTTTCTAGAGATGAATTATTTGGGGATAAAAAGTCTTTTTATGAGTAGGATGAAGAGTTTTTTAGGATTCTATAAGAGATTAATGGTAAACCCGAGATCTCCTTCTACAACTTACATGGGTATCAACTCTAGTAAGGATAAGGATCATGTTGATGAGTTTGAGGGGGAGTTTATGGAATATATGGATGAATTCTATTTGGTACATTTACTATCCCTAAAATAAGAATCTAATTTTGAGGAATTTTTTTGGAAGTAATAGTGAGGAGGTGGAATCCTTCTAAACTGTATTATTTAAGAGGTATAATGAAGAACTTGGTCCATCTAGTCCAAGTGTCTTCCTTTAAGCTAATAACCTCCCCATTTTAATCTCAAATCCCTCCCTTTTAATTTGAAATATTCTTTTTTAAGAGATAGTTCCACCTTGCCTTTGATTATCTCATCCAAGCTAGAGGTAAATCAGGAGGATAATATGATGAGAGTTTTGAAGAATTATAAGTCTTTCATTGTATGATTGATTACTAAAATAAAGGGAATAAGACAATCTCTCTACATGTATAAAATCATAATGGGGTTTGAGTGTAAAGAAAGAGTCAAATCCCAAATCATACTTAACCCGAACATGAAATAATTTGTTAGAGAAGAAGTGATCAGATTACTGGATGGTGGGATAATTTTTTCTATCTCTAATAGTCCCTGGGTTGGCCTTGTCTAGGTATTCCCTAAGAACATTTGAGTGATTGGGGTCACAAATGATAAAAATTAGTAAATCCAAACAATATATGTGAACAAATGGAGGGTTTGTATTGATTATAGAAAACCTAATTCTACCATAATGAAGGACCATTTTCCTATCCCATTTTTTGACCAAATGTTAGAGAGACTGGATGAAAATGAGTATTTTTGTTTTATTAATGGTAACCTTGGTTACAACTAGGTTTAAATTTCATTATAGGATCATGAAAAAACCACCTTCACTTGTACATTTTGGACATTCGCCTACAGGTGGATTCCCTTTGTATTGTATGGTGCATCGACCACATTTCAGAGGTGAATGATAGAAATTTTCTCAGACATGATTGATAGAATTATTGAAGTCTTTATGGATTATTTTTAAATTATAGTAAGCAACATTGATAATTTAATTTAAAACTTGCAAGTTGTGCTAGAAAGATTCCAATAGACAAATCTTGTTCTCAACTAGGAAAAGTTCCAGTTCTTGGCTACTGAGGGAATTTTATTGGGAAAAAAGTGTATAAGAAGGGGTTTGAGGTTAATAATTCCATTTTTTAGGTTATAAAAAAGTTTACCCCACCCAAAAATGTCAAGGGAATGAAATTTTTCTTGGGAAATTTTGGGTTTTATTGTAGATTAATTAAGGATTATACCAAGATTAGTAGGCCCCTATACTAACTAATGGTTAAGGAAACACTCTGTTTTTTATGGGAAGTTCTTGGAGTCCTTTAACTTTAGTAATTATAAACTAAATACCTGACCAGTGATAACTGTACTAGACTGGAAACTCCCATTTGAGGTAATATGTGATGCAAGCAACCTAGCTACAGAATCTGTTATGGGGAAGAGGATGGATAAGAAGTTTCATGTCATCTATTATGCAAGAAATCTAGTGGATGATGCTCAGAAGAAGTATTCCACCCCAAAAAAGGAATTGGATATTGTGATTTTTTCTCTAGAAAAATTTAGATATTACTTGATTGGGTCCAAGGTTATTATATTTACTAACCATGCAACCATCAAGTACTTAATAGTTAAGGACACAAATCCTAGACTCATGATGTGGACATTGAAATTTCATTAGTTTGATGTATTTATTAAGGTTAATAATTGGGGATGAAAATTTTGTTGAATATCAATTGTCTAGTCTTTCAAACACTCAAGTTGAGGAACCAAGATATGTCAATACCTCATTTCTAGATGAATAGTTGTTTGCTGATTCTGTACAGAAGTCTACTTGGTTTGAAAACATTCCCATTTTTTGGTTGTTGGAGATTTTCCCAAGTAACTCTCATAGAACCAAAGAAATAAATTTATATCTAAAATTTAAATACTATTTTTAGGATATTACTCTTCCTTTTAGTAGATGTACTTATGGTATTTTTAGGAGATGTGTTGTTAAGGAAGAAATGTTCCTCATACTTGAGAGTTTTCATTCATCACCTTGGTGTAGCCACTATAGAGGATATAGGACTAATCAGAAGGTTCTAATGGTCGTTTTCTACATACCAACATTTTTCAAAGATGCTAGGAGTTTAGTCATTGGCTATGATAAGTTTCATATTCTTAGAAATGTTGGAATAAGATAAGATTTTTCTTGAAAAGGAATTTTGGAGGTTAAATTATTTGATGTATGAGTATTATATTTTATGGGACCCTTCCCATCCTCTTATAGGAATGAATATATTTTGGTTGTTATTGAATATGTGTCCAAATGGATTGAGTTATTGGATCTTCCCAATAATTCTACTATTAGTGTGGTGAAGTTCATTAGGAGAAACATTTCTCCTATTTTTGAGTTCCTTGAGAATTCATTGTCGATAATGGAACACACTTTAAGAATTAAAATTTAGAGAATTTGATAGAGATGTATAGATACTCTCAAAAAATAGGTACCACCTACCACCCACAATCCAGTGGGAAATCTGAAGTGTCAAACAGGGAGCTCAAATAGATTTTATATAAGGCAATTTATATCTCCAGGAAAGATTGGTCGGTGAGGTTAGATGATGCTTTTTGGCCCTATAGAACTTCTTACAAGACTTCTATATGGATTTAAAAATACATACTTCTATTTTTTAAAACTTCTCATCTACCTTTAGAATTGAAAAAAAGTCTTATTGGGAAACGAAGGCCCTAAACTTCAATTTCGAAGCTGCTAGTGAGATAAGGTTATTAGAGATGACTGATTTGGAGGAAATTATGATGGAATCCTATGAGAATAATAAAATTTACAACAAAATAACAAAATCGTTTCATGACTTAAAAATTCATAATAGAGATTTCAAGGTTGGTGAGAGGGTCCTGTTATTCAATTCTAGGATGAAACTTTTTCTATGAAAATTGAAGGCCAAGTGGTCAGGACCCTTCACCATTTTGAGAGTTATAATTAATGGATCTATAGAGTTATTTTAAAAAGAAAAAAAGACAATTATTAGTCAATATCCAAAGTATCCATAATTTATTTAAAGGGAAGTCAAAGGGTTTGGCTGTCATTTATTTTCTTGAAGGATGAAGTTGTACCAAGTATAACTAAGGATTATAAAGTCAGTGTTTCATAGTAACTAACTCAAAGATATTGTTATATTTTATTTTTATTTCAGTTGTTAAATAAAGATAAATCATGTTGTTGTATGATTCTCTAGTATTTTTTTTGTCTTTCCTGTCTGTTGGTGTTACATCACTTGTTGTTGTAAGAGTGTTACTACTACCAGAAAATTAGTAAAGGAAAACCAAGGGAGAAACACTCTACATCATCCAGATAACACCTCTTCCACTAAATATTTGGTTTAATTCTTCTTTACCCTCAATTCTATATTCTTATGTTTATTTTATTAACTTATATGATATGTATAGGAACAAAAAAAGAACTTCACTTAGTACAAAAAAAGAGGATATGAGAATAATCAATAAATATCTCACATTCAGGGAAATTTTGTTCTATTTTTTCTAATTTTATTTCCATATAATATTTTAACTTTTTTTTATGTTTCTAAGTGTGTTGTAGTCCCCTTATTTCCTTTTAAACTTGGAATATTTTTCTTTCTTGGGTGCTAGCTACTAAAATCTAGTGAGTTGAAAATTTGATTGAACTGAATTGTGAAACTTATTTCACCCATTAGATTCATTTTCATTCGACTACTACTATACTACATTGATCATCATGATTCTATTTAAACTGACTTGAAAAATATTTTGTCTTATTATTTTCTTAAATTATGGATTTTCAAAAAAAACACTTGTTTTTTGGTTGTGGATGGAGGGGTTTCTTTATTTTTTGATTTTTTTTTCTTCCTTCATTTTTGTGTGGAAACTAATTTTTTAAATTTAATATCATAACCATTCACAAATATTTTAATTTATGAATTTCCCATATTATTTAGACTTATTTTTCTCCCACTTTGAGGTTCAAAAATGGAGACAATTTTTAGTTTTAATTAAAGGTAATAGGGGTCTGTTTGTGTTAAGATATGCCTAAATTCTTCTCATATCATCCCCCCATTGATTTTTTTCAAAAAAATGATCCAAATGTTTTTCAATTTTATTAAAAAAATTTCAAATTCTTTCACAAAATTTAGAATTATTTAACAAACTAAGGGTTCTTAGTCTTTAAATTTCATATAAATTCAGTACTACCTAGTGGATAACAACCTGCTAGTTGTTGAGGGTTTCACTGAGTCCAAAACTATTGAGAAATTATGATTACTGAGTGGAGTAGCACACTTTGCTTATGAATTTTCTGTTTAGGATCTAAGTAATGGAGTGATATAGTCTAGCTTCTTGTGGAATTTTGATCATGACTTTAGGAAACTAGATTTTTTAAATCTAACCTAGGGGACACATCTTTTAATAAAAATATTAATAATCACCTTAGGATCCAATTCAAATTGTAATATTAGAAGTCTTTCGAAACTAGAGTAAAATGGTAAAATGGGATCCTAAGGTGAACTTTTGGGACTCTATAAACTATTTTTGTGTATAAGACCTTTGTAAATTTCAATAAGTGTATCTTCAAGATGCTCTTCACATACATGGTTGGGCACAATTCAAAAAAATAGAAAAAAATTAAGATTCTACTTGTCAAAAATGAGTTCTTTAAGGTGAGAAGAATTTTGATCCCAGATATAGAAGGGTAAAATTTAAATGTATTAAAATCATTTGATTTTCATCATTAAAGTGATAAAAAAAAGTTGGACTTTTTTTGGAACCTAGGAGAAAGTAAAAATTAAAGGTTCCTTTTGTTTAGATTTTAATTCCACTTGATCTAACCTTTCATCTCTCATAGATTTTGAACTTTAACTTGAATTGAATTGGGGGAGTAGGTTATTTCATATAGGAGACATGAAATCCTTAACAATAAATGAATTTTTATTTACTTTATTTCTAGTGGGTGGTTGAAGTTAGACACAATACTTTTTTTAGTAACCATAGAAAGTACTGGCTTGGTTTTGTACCTCTGTTTTAATGTCTTGACAAGCTCATTTTGAACTGACTTTGATAAATCATTCCTTCTAAGTTATAAATACAAAGAGTATGCATTTTTTTAGGAAATAAAAATATTTAAATTTGGGGGAGTTTGTTGTGGTGGTTTTTGTTTGCAATTATCCACATTATTTTCTCACTTTTTATTATCTTTTTATTATTAAAATAATATATTTTAATTAATAATTAACAATTGTTGTCTTTTATTTATTAAATTTATAAAATTTTAATTTTCTATGAAAATATGTTTTTATTGATTAATTTTTGTCATTTTGAATGATTTAAATTTAATTTATTCATTCTATTTAACATTCATTTTTATTCTTTTATTTTTGTATAAATAATAATTTTTCATTTTTCATTCTTTGAATTATTTTATTATTTTTATAATTAGTTTTATTTTCCTTTATTTTTTTATTAATTTTTTCTTTATTCATTAATTTAATTAATTCATTATTTTTATTTGTAAATAAATAAATTATCACTTTTTTGAAACTTTAAATAAAGAAATTAAGTTAACAATTTAATTCCATTATTTTATTATTATTTTACTTATTAATATTTAATTATAATATAATTCACATTTTATCATTCATTTTTTTAATTAATTTATATAGAATGACATGAAATATTTTTTAAAATTTATTTATTTGTTAACAAATTTTAATCTATATTAATTCTTTATTGAATATTTTGTAATTAATTTTTTTTCATAATGTTTAATTTTAAATTAGATTTTAATTTATTTTATACTTTTTATTGATTGGTTAAATTTCCATTTGTTGATTTTTTTAGGTGTCGTCGTTGGACTACCCACCACAAACATTTTTTATTCACTGCCAGACGAGACACCATTGGACCCAACGGTGACTCCAGACTTACTATCAACCTCCTCTAAATTTGGTAAAATCCAAATTTACCCACTGTAGCCACTTCTAAAGGTGACTCCCTCCCTTTGCTAAAAAAATCTCACCCATCATTGCCTATCCACATATCATTTCACTAAATTCCCCTTGCCAAAAAATCACACCCACCATTGGAAAACTTCCAACAGTGAGTCCCAGCCACCCCCAGCTTCTTTCACCCTCTATTGTAGCACCTAGTGGTGACTCATGGAGTCACCATCTATCTCATCCCCTCCTCACCCTTCATCACTCACCATTGTTTTCTTCTCCACTCCTACCCACCGTTACTTTTCCACACCATCTGTGATTTTTGTCTCATAATAAGACACAATGGTGACTCAAAAAATTCAATGACAATCCCCAACTCACCCATAGCCAAAACCATATCCACAGAGAGTCACCCTCCATTTCTAATCACCACAGCAGCAACCAAAATACAATATTTCCAACAAAAACTCAAACCAATGATTGGATACTGAATAGATAAAAACACCCAAAATAAGTTCAAATAGATAAACATAATCACACTGAATTACCTAGATCTGAATCGAGCCCCACCGAAAGATCCCCTCAAACTCAGCTAATTCCCTATGTCAACTTCCATGAGGAAGAAGACAAGCTGACAGATCTGGAAGCCAACCTCCTCCTCAATGTCAATGTAGTTGACCACCGGCCACCTCTGAACCCCCATCAGTGCTGCTAGAGACCCTAGATGCTGCAAGATTCACTACTGATAAAAGAACTCTCATCACTAGCTACCACCGCTTGAAGCTGTCGGAGCTCACCTATGGCATCGCCACTGAATCCAAAGAAGGACCAGCCCTTCCCTCACCTCTCATGAACCACAATCCCCCTTCCCATTTTCCCTTCTCCTCTTCCTACACCCCTCCCCAATATCTGATTGAATCAACCCCTTGTTCTTATTTTTATTTACATAACTATAACAATAATAATAATAATGAATAAATAAAAAATAACAGAATAATAATAATAATATATAATAACTAATTTTATATATTTAATAATAATTTTAATTTATAAAATACTAACTACTTTTTATCATTTTTTATTTAATAATAATAAAGTAAATTTAAATAGATTAATAGTATATATATTTATTATTTTATATATTTTATAATTATAATTATAATTATTTATTTTGTACATAATTTTATCTAATAATTTTAATCATAATAATAATTATATATTAATAACATATATTGTTAATATTAACATCTCTTTTTCAATATTTTTTATATAGTAATAATAATTAAAAATAATTGTAATTATATTTATTTTTATTTTTATTTTTTTCTAATAGTAGTATTAGTAGTAGTAATAATAATAATAATAAAAGGTTTATGTAAATATATTAATAACTATTTTTGTAATATTTATATTGAAGTACATTTAATTTTTTATTATTGTTACACGTTTCTTTTTTTTTGAAGCAGGTTAAGGGGATCTGGTTGCATGTATTAGTAGAAGGGATCATTCTATTAAGGGGTTTCAACTTCGGTCTCCAATAAGGAGGAAGTCGCACACTGATTGTGGAACGTGGAGGCTAGATAAGTGACCCAAGAGTGGTGATTAGAGCTGGAGGGGGATTCAAAGACTCTAGAAGTATTATGAGATTTTGGATACCACTAAGAGATTCTATAACCACTCTCTCAAGTAGCAGGATCGGAGGAACTTCTCACTAATCTTTTCTCACTTCACCACTTCCAAGAGACTTCCCACTCATTGGACCATTTCCCAATATCAGGGTGGGAGATTAAGAGGGCATTATTCTAGAGCACTAGACCACCATCCCATACACTTTCCACATTAGACAGAGGACATAGATTAGGATATTAAAGGCTTATGGAGACCAAGTAGGGAGATAGAGGACACTTTTCTCCTTTGATCCATTTTTCTGCATTTTATTTCGATATTAACTTCTTTGTTTCTAAATTTTTTAATATAATTATTTCAACTAGGATTACCAGCTGATCTCCCTTAGGAGAATAAGCTAGCTAGTTAATATTATTTTTTCTCTATTCATGCATTTATCTTCTACTGGATTTCCTATCTCTCTCTCTTTCACTCTAAAAACAATCATTTTTTAGAAAACATCAAGAATCATTAAATTCTGATCTTGATCGGGTTAAAATTCAAATTGTTTTTAATCTGATTATTCCACTGAAAAGTGAATCAATATCAAATAGAGAGGTACACTGAGTTCAACTGACAATTTGAACTCATTTATTTCTTATTTTTCTCACTTAGTAATGGAAATATTTCTACAGTAGATAAACTATAGGGATTATTTTTTCAGAGGTTGAACAAACAAAAAATCTGGTCAGCCACTTTCAATTAGATCTATATGTGTAAATTTTAATTCAAGATCAAGGGAAAATCATTTTAGAAACTGATCATCTGATTTCCTCCTTCCCATAAATTGATTGTTTTCTGACTATCTTATTGTTTTTATTGTCTTCATATCCGTCTTTGCTTGTTTTCACTTCTACACACTCACAATTGCATTCTCTTCACAATTACACCATCATCATTGTCACACTCTATTACTGTTTTTTTTTGTCACTAGAACAAACATTCTTTCCCTATGGTTTGACCCACTTACCACAGTACTAATGTAGGTATTAGTAATCTTTATAAATATTAAATTTGACCACACACTCAATAACTGTATCATCAAAGAGTTTTTCCTAATTCTATAAATCCCTAAAGCTAAAAGTTCCTTGAGAGTATAAATTGTCCAATATTTCCTTTTGATTTGGTAAGGTCTGGATGGAAAAAATTTGTGTCGAATTTATCGGTATCAAATACAATAACAATTTTTTTTTTTTGATTTTAGTATTAGATTAGTGAGTGTGGGTTTAGGGTTGTTATAATTGGCATTAGAGGAAAGTTTTATATAACATTTGATATTATTATGTCTTCATGTGAGGTTATATTAAGTGTTATTGATACCATAATAGGTTGATAAGTTTAAGGATTATCATAATTTCAACGTCTTAGACACCCCTTTGTTGTTTTAAACAATGAGATCTTAAAGTGATTAATGAATTTTAAAGAGAATTTTTAGTAGTTTGATGTGTATTTAAATCTTCAGTTTAATGTGAAGTATTACTTTACATTTTGTAGACATACGTTTAAAGGTATTTATTACCTTTAGGGTTTATATAATCTTAGATATTGAGGTATTTATGGGGACACATGTTTTATAATATATATAACCACGAGAATGAAAAGTGATTTGGTGACTAAGTGATTAATGTTATTTCAAAATAATATATCCTTATTTTTAGGCTTTAATGATAAATGTTATTTGATAACCTTTTAGGTTAAGAAACCCTGTAATTTTGAGGTTATTGAGGATATTTTTGATATAGGTTTATTCATTTATGGAATGATTTAGTTTGAACTTTTGGTATTATTGTTGAATTTTGAAGATTAATGTATCGTGTGAAGGTTTTCTCATTTTAGTAATTATATTACCATTTGATAACCATTTTGGTTTTGGTTAATATCTAATGATAGGTGGAATAGATTTTTATCCCTCTTATGGTAATATTATCCTTTAAAAGTTGATTTTTAGTTTTCAAGACTGAAAAATTCATCTTGAATACTCATTATTTGTATAAAAATATGTGATTTTGGTGTAATTTGAAAAAGGATCAGACTATACTTATCAAGTAATTATATTGCCTTATTCTCTTAGTCTCTATGTAAAAGGAATTCATAAACTCTAGGAAACGGATTTTGAAAAAAAATATTGTCTTATTACTATCATTTCTAAGGATATCAATGACCTTTTTCACACCTCTTTGATTTATGCTTTTGTGGTTGTTAAATTTCTATTAACCATTAAAATTATTTTGATCAATGATCTATAAAAATCCATATCATTAATTGGGTAATATTATTTTTTTTCATGTCCAAATGTTCACTTCCCACCCATGTTCTCCAATTTGGAAACCAAGTATATGTTATTCTAGATGAGCTTCATATGTCCTTTTATATATTATCAAGAGGATGTTTCATTAACCCTTTTTATGATTTGATCTTAAAAAAATTAATTTCAAATTTTCCACCTTGGATTACCAAGATGAATTTCAAATTCCAAGGATTAAATTTATTAAGGTGGGAGTATGTAACACCCTGAGATTTTAAAAGAAGAAAATTATAATTGATAGCATAAAAGAAACACAACACTGATCTTAGATGAGAATATAACACACTGATACTTTAAGATATATTTATTTTTAAATAAATTAAATCTCTTTGAAAGCTTTTGTACATACAACCCCAATATTTTTAGGTTCAATAGTGTATTCAGTACGCAACACCAAGCATAAATGACCCACGATATATATAATTGTTATAACCTAGTAGTTTAATTGGTAGGTATGAATAATATTAACTAGTTTAATATATATATATATATATATGTGTGTAAATTTACTACTCAACAAAATTTATTGATAAATTTTATATAAATAATTAATCAATTTTTAGTAAAGAAATTTTATTCTTTAATAATATGTCTTCTTCAAAAATGATTTTTATTTCTTTTCATGAAAAAATATTATAATAAAATTAATTAACTTTTAGAAAATGTATTCGATAAAATTAAATTAATTTTTTAAATCTAAATATCAAAATTTACTTTGGCTGAAATTTTGTGATTTTTTAAAAAATATTGATTTTTCAGTAAATAGTGAAAAATATCGATTTTTGTAAAAATGTCATTTCTTTTAAATAAATTAAGTAATTTAAAAGTATCATTATGTTTTAAATATTATTTAAAGAAAAATAATTGTTATTTAGTTATATTTAATAAACCTAATTTATTTTGAATCATCTTCATATTGTATTTTAGTGTAAGGTTGTCATTAGGTTTAAAAAAACGGGATATTTCTGAAAACTGTTTTAAAATACACAATGTTTCTCAATTTTAATTAATTAAAATAACACATAATGAGAAATGAATTAAATAAATTTTATAGATTATATAAAAATAAATATTAATCTATATTCATATAATTATTGTTATTACTATACATAGAGTGAATATTAAATCATCTTGTGCTTGAAAAAAATACAATTCTTGAAAACCTGTTTTTTTTCGCGGTTGCGGGTTTTGTTTTAAAATTAATTAATAATAATTTTAGAAAATTTATTTGAAAAAATATAATTAATTTTTTAAATAATCATGTAAAAATTATATTTGGGTGAATTTTTGAGAATTTTATAAAAAGATTAATTTTTTGATGAATAGTGAAAAATACTGAATTTTAATTGAAAATTTTATTTTGGTTTGAATTATTTTTAAAATAAATTTATATTTTAAATTGATTTTAAATTAAAATTATTTAAATTATATATTTATTAATCCAATTTATTTTTATTTTAATCACTTTTATTTTAAAATTGGATATAAAAACTTTGTAAACATTTGAACATTTTCGCTTTGAAAATCCTCTTTCTTATTACGTATGTAGGATTTATTCTAAAATAAATGTTCCACTTCTATGAATTGAATTATAAAAAATAGATTTAATATTTATAATAATAATAAATTATATTATCTAATAATTTAAAATTAATTTTTTACCAAAATAAATAGTGAAGATAGTAAAAATTAATTACCACGGTTAAGGTAAAAATGGATTTATCTGGTGTTAAACTAAAAATATAAGGGTGAAAATGACCTAAAAACTTTTGTAAAATATATCGGATGAAAATATATAGACCTTATAACTTATATTATCTATAAAGGTATAATATTGTATCCTTGTTACATGAAAAAACATGGGTGGAATCCATTCTTTTCAAAAATTACAAGTGTGTCACTCACCACACTTATAAAAGGCCACCCCTTATCCTCCTCTCTTCACACCTAAAAAATCCATTAGTTCAGACAAGAACTACCCAAATAAATTCTTTTATTACCTCCTATAATCCTATAATTCTTATTTTTGGAATAAATTCAATCAATGAAGGACTTCGGTTCAAACCAAAAGAAGTTATCCGAAGAAGAGATAACATTCTTCAATGAGCATTTATATTTTATTTGTTCCCCCACCTGCTTAAATTATAATTTAACCATGAGTATATAATAATCTAATTATATTATATATAATGATATTTTACTATGTTAATTTCATAATATTTATATTTCTCCTCTTCCATCAAATGGGTTCTGAAATCATTATTTGTGTGTACGACAAACTACCACCTCGCTAACCGATGTCATTCATTTTTCCATCATCGCATTTCACAGTTGAGTATGATGATGGGTCTAAAGTATATATATGATATTTATAATATAATTATACCTTTTAATTCATTATATCATATATACCTTTTTACTTTCCATTCTATATGGTATACGATAACAAAGCTCGTGCGTACGACATATTACCACCACACGAAGTGATGTGATTTGTTTTCACAAAAGCTTTACATGGAAAATAATAAGAATAAAATAAATAAATATATATTATATACAAGAAATAATTATGATATTAATGAAATATTTACCATTATGAAAATATAATATATCATTTTCTTTATTACTTTTTTACTCACAGGAATATGATAATGTCATTCGTGTACGTGAGGACTACCGCCTTCACGATGCGATGTGACTCTCTATTTTCATCACCACACAACATGAATGATATATATATATATAATAATAATATTTAAAGAAACAATATGTTATTCATGATAGAATTATAATTCTATAAATATAAAATATTACTTATCTTCTTTCCATAATGATCATTGAAAAATAGAAACGTTACTCACACATACATACGACCTACCATCTCCATGACTATAACATACTTCATTTTTCAAAAATCATATTTAATAATTGGTATTAAAGGTATAATTGATGTATAAATATGATATTATGTCATTAATATAATTATTTATATGATATAAATAAATTATACGCACAACAACTAGAAATTTCATAACAAAACATGAATTAGAAAACAAGAAAATTAACACCCAAAACAATGAAAATAATGAAGTATTATTAACAAACGAGAGATAAGATGTTATAAAAGGATAATATAAGATATTAATATGGTTATTTAATAAGTTAATAATGTGCTTAAAATGACTATACAAGAGTTTAAATTAGGTTCAACCAAAATGAAGTGTGAGGTAAGGGATTTCGTAACTCAATTTCCATTCATTGGGTTAAACTTATACCTCACTAATTATGTCATGATTAGATTATGTGTGTAATTAAATTTGATTATTTTATATTTTATTTAAATGTTTTTTAGGTGGATTTATGTTTTATACATATAATCAATTCATTTATTAATCCCAACTTCAATGATATGATCTTTGTAAGGGAATTCTAGTCTCTCTTTTATTTCTGAGAGACATATGCATATTCACCACTCTTTTTTTGTATATAATAAGCATTTGATATTTTATATATTTAATACCATTATTTCAATAATATTTAATGTTTTATTTGATGTTTTTATTTATTACTAATTACAATTAAAAATATTACTGAAGTGGTGAGGGATTTTTGTCTCAATTTTCCTTCTTTGAGACTAATGTCTTATTATGCACATATCATCTTTTATGAGATGTATAAAAATACCCTTTGACATGTAATATCACAAATATATTTATTATCATGATATTTTATGTTTAATATAATTTTATCCTTTCAGGGGTATTATGAGTCAATGTTACCAAAGTGGTAAGTGTTTTATGTTATCATCTCTTCTTTATTGGTATTTTTTATGATTAAGTCTCCAATGTTGAAATATTATTATCTACCACTAATTTATTCTCATTATTTTTCCTCTAATTTTTTTATTATTAATATTTTAAAGTAATAGAATAATTTTACCACTTTTTATAACTTCAAATAATTGAGAAAATGTTTTTAATAAAAATCATCTTTATTTCTCTCTTTGGTCAAAAACCCTTTTTCTTCCAAAATCATGTTTTCTAAAAATGTTTTCAAATTTTTTATCATTATTCAAATAACTTGTTAAAGAAATTTTTACCCATGTTTCACTTATTATAAAATGTTTTGAAAGTAATCTTCATGTTTTTTTCAAACAATTCCCATTTAGATTTTACCAAAAAAAAGTAAAAGGAATCCTTGTTTTAACATGTATGACATAAAAAAAATCTACCATCATGAACATTATTTTCTTCAAATATTACTTTATAATATTTCAAGGTTATTTCCAAAGAAAAGTTTTTTTGAATTTTTTTCATAAAAAATTCAAAATGGAAAGGATATTTTCCTAGAGAAACATTTCAAATTATTTTTAAATCTTTCTTTATGTGTTTAAAAGGTTGTTTTCAAGGAAAATTATTTTTTCAATATTTTTTGAATTTTTATTTTTTAAAAAGTGATCTTTTTCCAAAATTAAAAGGTTATTTTCCTCCAAATTTCTTTAATGATTTTTTAATTTTATCCCCATTCATCAATGTAAATAACCCTTTTTTTAGTTATCTCCAATAAGGAAATTTTGTAATGATACAGTCCTCATTCTTTCTCTAGATGGATTGAGATTTATTTAAAGATATTATTATAGAACCCATTTATTTCCCACAGGTTAATCGTATTTCAAAGAGATTATTATGGAACCTATTTATTTCCCACGGTTTAATCATATTTCAAAAATATTATTATGGAACCTATCTCTTTTCCATGAGTTAACCATGTTTTAAAGAGATTTTTATGGAAACCGCCTCTTTTCCACGAGTTAACCGTGTTTCTAAGAGATTTTTATGGATATAGTTTCTTTTCCATAGGTTAATCTTGTTTTAAATACATTTACATGAAATCCATTTATTTTCCATGGGTTAATCAAGTTATAAAAGGAACAATAATCGTTTCTTTTAGTTTTATGATGCAATCTCTTTGTACTTTATTCATGTTGTGGTTCTTGGACATTACCTATACAATGGGTGCTTTCATATAGAATTAGGTGAGCTAGTTATATATTATATGATGGGTGAACCCAGATTTCACTTCAACGCATTGGGTAATTGAAAGGCGTTGTTGTGGGATCTCTTAAATGATGGTTGGTTTTTGGTTATTTAGGTCCTGTAAAGTGCCTGACTAGGGCCATCTCTCAAAGAAGGAAGTAATTAAAACAATATATTGAAGGTATTTTGAAAATAAAATAAACAAATTATTTAAAATTATGGGGGTTTTTTATTTTTTATAAAATAATATTAAGTATGGTAGAATAATATTGTATTTTTTATTTCTCTTTTTGAAATGAGATTGGGAAAATGAAAGGAGGATATATTTTTTTTAGAAAAATATTTTAAAAGTATAGTCTATCTACCTGTACCTATTCACTTAATTATTAATCATTATAATTTAAATTATACTCCACTTAATTATGATCCCCTAATTGTTTAACCCCTGAACCCTATGGGGGTTAACTTAACCACAATGATGAAATGAATTAAAGCCTAGGCTAGCTTTGGAACATGAAATCATAGCACCCAACTTTGATGGATGTTATAAATATAGATTATGGTCAATGTTAAATTAGTTCATATAAAAATTTTGGAAATGAGGATGAATTGAGTTTAGGGATTTTATTTGAACTCTACAAATTTTTCTTTTGTTGTTTTATTTTATTGATTAATATTGCACTCTCACAATTCATACAATTCTTGACCTCATGTGTTTTGTGTTAATTGTTCAATTTATTGATTAGTTTCTTTTAAATTAAAAACTCAATTCATATATAATATTAAGTGAGTAAAATTAGATAATTGATTCAAAATAAATAAATTAATAAGGTAAGACATAGATCAATTACTAAAAAAATTACTCTTCCATGGGCAGTGTAGTCATCGTATAAATGTTCTTTATTCGCAAAGGCTTAGAAAGTGAATAATCCAATAAAATTTATAATCCTAAGTATAAACTTAAAGAATTAAATATATGAAGAATAAAATTGAAAAAAACATAAGAAATAGAAGAGAAACTAAGAATTTTATTTAATAAACAACAAAGTTACAAAAAATAATAGGAAAAGAAGATCATTTTAGAGGAGATACAAGGTTGATAGATTCCATCATCAAATGGTGAATTAAAATGGAAATTCACCACTTCCCATCTAATCCCAATCCTCTAAATCATGTCCAAACCCTTCCAAATGATAAAAACACACATTTATAGAGTGGAGGGGAGGCTTGGGTTTAAATACTTTTTAAGTGTGAATAGGAAATTTGGACAAATATTTGGAACTAATTTACACCGATTTTTTGACCTAAAAATGCATAAAAATTCTATCCTTAAAGAAAAATTATTTTTTAAAAAATTGGGTCTTCTAGTTGTAGTCCAAATTTTTTCCCAATAAATTCACTGATGAAGAAGTTATTTCCTAAATACTAAAGTTCTGTCCAATCTGGAGAGTCCAGTCCAGCTTTTATTTCATTGACCATTTACTCCAATTAAATGCACAATCAAGCTCGAATGTCCTAAATAAAATTTTTATTCCATTATGTGAGGAGAACTATTAAAAATATTTATGTTCATATAATTCAAAAAAAAATATTAATTTATAAAATACTATAGTGAAATTTAATGGGGGGAAACTGAAATTTTTAAAAAAAAATTAAATGAATGATCTAATCAAAAAATTTCCATAAATGAATATATTTAAAAAAAATGTATGGAAATTATGTCATTTATTATCAATAAAATATTCAATTAAAAAAATTTATCAATTATGCCACACTTACCATTTTTACTCCAAGTAAAAACCTCATATCATGTAATCTATAAAATTATGATAAGATATGCATGTTAATATTTCCCAATCCATATTGGCAATATAGGAAAATTAAGAATTTCATCAAGAGTAAATATCAATAAATTTGAAATTCATTATCTCATAAATTGTATCAAAATAAAATCTAGTGAGATTACTAACACCAATAATAGTGAAATAAGATATGGGTATACCATGCCATTAATTCCCCATGTGTGTGTCTGTAAACCATTCCAAGATCATATATCCACCATTTATTCTGTATATTCAGGTCAAGTAAAACAATTATTCTTAACTGTTTAATTTATCAAACTTATTCTATATTCCTTTGTAATCAAATTTCAAGACCCACTCACTTAATCATTCCTGAATTTCAAACCTTAATCTCTCGACATAGATATCCCCACGTGTTTTATATCTCATCACTACCCTATTTATTAAGATAATATTTTTTTGTGGATTTTTTTTTTGATTTTTTTAGGGAATACAACTATTGTATATCAAGTACACTTGCATAGGTCAATTTGATACAATAATGAAACTGATCAGAAGAGAAACAAAAGTATGGATAAACCATTGATATAAGATGAATTGTTTTACCTAACCTGGATATACCTTCAATTGAGTCGAAAAAATTTCACAAGACATGGTTGCGTGAAAATTTGTGTGAAGACATCAATGACACAATTTACAATGAACCAATATCACAAAGAATGAATTCAAAATATAAAAGTTTTTATAATGATAAAATCAATCATATCATTGATGACTTCTATTTTTATAAAAATCAACCCTTGATGATGAAATATTTCTTATTCTTATCGTGATACCGATGAATTTTGAAAACATACATTTTTCAAATGTTCTACATGTAAATGATCATGTTACATGATATATATTTTTATTTTTTTTATTTTTTTATTTTTTTAAAATTTAACAAACAACCTGACCAAAAAAATCACACAAATCACAAAAATAAAAATCCTAAATAGCTACCCCAAAATGTTTCCCCTCCCCCACACTTAAAATACTACATTTTCCTCAATGTGAATTGATGAGAAGATATGTGAAAAAGAAATTTATAATTTTAAATAGGACAAATAATATAAAATTTAAAGGGTTATGAACAACCTGATATTATCAAGTGATGATGGGGTCGTGTAGTGTGATGAAAACAAGTACGTGGGTGGTAAGACCCTCAATGTATTACATCAAACATTTCCCATTTACTGTAAATCTTCTTTATGTGTCCTATTATGTGATGTCCACTACACCGTAGGTAAAAAATTTATATACAACATAAGGACCTAAACATCTGGAGCGCAACTTACTGGGCATCATATTTAGTCATTAATTGTATAAAAGGACTTTCTATCCAACATGAAACTTTCTTTTTGGATCATTTTATCATGATCCACTTTTGATCTTTCCTTGTATAACCTTTAGTTCTCATATGATGATAATAAAATCTCCTTAGGCTCTTGAATTCTTATCTTACTTTGAATTCCATATTGGGCCAAATCCATGTTACATTTATTTAAAATCCAATATACCCAATTCTTAACCTCCACATGGAGATAAAAGAATTTCCCAAAAAAATCCAAAATGGGGACATACCAATGGGATTCTTTTATGCTGTCCTATAATCCCACAATGAATCATCCAAGTTCTTTCTTGAATACTTTATTTTTGATTACTCGGTTTTCTCTCAAAAAAATAATCTCTTGATTTGAAAACATGCCTTGACCATTTGTTTGGGGGTGCTATGGAGTATAAATTTTATACGTTACCCCTTATTTCTAAAGGAGGGAATCCAAATTCAAATTGAAAAAGTGTGTCCCTTGGACACAGATAATGGAATTTGGTACTCCAAACCTACATAAAATTTGAACCTTAACAAAATACACTATAATATAAGAATCATAAGTCCTGGTTTCCTTGGACTCCACTGATTTTCTATCATAATAAATAGCAAAAAATGTTCAAGAAACCAAATAAACGTGAAAAAGGACCCATAAAATCAATTCCCCAAACATCAAAAATCTCACAGAATAATACGGGTTGTTAGGGAATAGTGTGTCTCCTTGAAATTTTTCTAGTGTGTTGGCAATGTGATAACAACTTACAAAACATGTAAGCAGTATAGAACAATCTAGGACAATATAATGCAGATTATAAGAATATTATAGCTATATGTATGGGTCTGAAGTGTCCACCACAAGCAAGGGTATGACAAAAATGAAAAACAAACTCAATCTCTTGATCAAGAACACATATCATAATGACTTGGTCACTACATATGTTCCAAATCTAGGGATCATCACACACATAAAACCTAGAATCACTATTTAATTTTTAGACATGATGTTTCTTAAAATTTGTAAGAATTGTTGAGGTGATAAGATAGTTCAATAAATTTTCATACCAAGGATACAAACCCAAGATAGTATTGAGATGATCATTGGGGAAAGTGTCTTGAGGTGGTACTTATTCCATAGTTTGCACCTCTAGTATGTGAGTAATCATACTCATTTGTTCTACCACCAAGTTTTATGACCCCTTATTTTCATTTATATTAATATGGAATTCTTTAAGTAGGAGCATCCATCATATAAGTCTTGGATTTGCATCTGGATTCCTTAAGAGGTGTACCTTAGAGCTGCATGTTCATAAAAAACAACTACTTTAGATCCCAATAAATATGAACATAATTTATCTAAATCAAATATTAGAACAAGAAACTCCTTTTCTATTATGATGTAATTTTATTAGGATTAATCCAAAGTCCTCAATGCATAATAAATCACATGGTACCGCCCTTCCACCCTATGAGATAAGACAAATGTAAACACGAAGTTGTAGGCACCACACATAAGCTCAAAAATAATATCCCACTATGGGGGTTGTATGATCGATGTAGTGGTCAGATTCTTCTTTATCCCATCAAATGATACCCTACATAAATCATCAAAAAAATTAAATATCTTTTTAAATCAATTAAGATAAGGGTAGGGTGATCTTGATAAAATATCTGATAAAGTATCGATACAAGCCTGCATGCCTTAGGAATTATCTAACATCACGCACACATGAAGGATATACAAAGGATGAAATAATATCTACCTTTGATCTATCAAACTCTATTCCATGTTTTGACACTACATTCCATAAGATAATTCCATGATCTACATTGAAATGACATTTTTCAAAGTTCAAAACTAGATTATTCTCAATATAATGATTCAACATCTTTCCCAAACTAAATATACATTAATAAAATGAATATCCATACAATGTAAAATCATCCATAAATACTTCCATACAGGTCTCAATGAAATATGAAAATTATACACCACGCATCTCTAGAAGGTACCTGGGGCATTACAAATTCCAAATGGCATCCTTCGATAGGAAAATATTCCAAATTGAAATGTGAATTTTGTCTTCTCCAGATCACCCAGAGCTACAGAAAAATAAAAATATCATGAAAATCCATCCAATAAACAATATTGTGTCTTCCCAGCTAGGCTCTCAAGTATTTGATCAATAAATTTTAGGGTAAATTGTTCTTATGACTGGATTGATTTAGTTTCTTATAATCAATACACGCACACAAATTGTTTTTCACCCTCATTAGAACTAACTCATCCCTCTCATTTCAAAAATTTTAACACCACTTTTCTTAGGAATAATCCAAATAGGACTCACCCATTGGGAATCTAAAATGAGATAAATGATACATTCCTCAATTAATTTTTTAAATTATTTTTTAACAACTTCTAGAAGGGTTGGATTAAGTCTCCTTTGTGGATGCCTAACTGTTTTAGCCCCATAATCCAAAATAATCCTATGGATGAAAATTTAGGGGACAATACCATATATGTTAGCAAAGATCCACCCAATTACCCTAATGTTCTCCCATAAAATATTCAAAAACAATTCATGGTCAAAAGGGATATTGTTAGCAATGATGACAGCTAATCTCTCAATACTCAAAAATTATGAGTATTTGATATTTTGTTTCAATGTCTTTAATTACAATGAAGGGGGTGTTGTATGGATGGATACATTTAAGGAATATAAATATGTTCACAATGAACATTAGTAACAGAATAGACATCATTAAAATTGGGGAATAATGCATCAAATCCATCTAGATACTCAACATCCATGTAATAATCAGAGTAAACATGATCAAAATCATAATATGAATCCACATAAAAATCAAGTCCAAGATAATTTTGTTCATTATAAATAGATGTAGAAGTACTCTTAGACATCAAAATAGAACCAATTCTCATAATATTTCTAAGCATGGGAAAATCAAAATCCATGGACTTTTACTTGGTGGTTCAAAATGGGAGATATAAAAAAGTATAATGGTCATATGATGGGTACTTCATGGATTCCATAACATTAAATATCAAAAATTCATCTCTAAAATATATGGAAATTGTACCCTCATGGACATTTATTATCGTTTTTTTCAGTTTTGATGAAGGGGCTACCTAATATAATGGTAGAACTAGAATTTACCTAATCATCTTCCCTGTCAATCATGTAAAAATATGTTATAAAGATCATGTATCTTACCCAAACAAGTACATTATCAAGTACTCCCGCTATATATTTTGTATCTCTATTCGCCAATTTCACCACTACACTCATCAGATTAAAATCACCGGCCTATAAATAAGAGAATGCAGAGTGATTCATCACATTTATGGAAGCTCTCAAATCACATAAAGCATCAGAAAAGTGTAACTCCCCTATGGTTCATGGGATGGTGAATATCCCTAGATCATTTCACTTTGTTGGAATTAATTGAGTTAGTTTAATTAGTATTGACACATTCCTTCCAAGATTGATACTCTCATTTTCTTTAATACCTCTTTGATTGGTACAATGTACTTTTAAGAATTTGGAATACCTTGGTATTTGATTAATCACCTTAATAAGGTTTATTTTTATTTCAACGCACATAAATGTGTCCAAAAACTCTTTTTTATTGCCTATTTAGCCATTTTTTTGGTTTTAACAACTCTATTTAGAAAGGTAAGTGGTTTAGGAGGAATATCATAAATTTTATTCTTACCTTTTACTTTCTCCTTTGGTTACTCAATGATCGGTGATTATGGGGGAATATCCATGGGTTGAGTGAATCCTAGTGGAATGGTACATGCATATTTATCAATAGTTTTATTCCCTCTTCTCAATGTGATGGAAATGAAATTCCCCTTAGGATTTGGAGTACATTAGGAAGAATGATTTCCATAGTTATTACTTACCAGTTCATTGAGGGTAGTGGAAATCTAGATTAATTATGTCTTCAACTCCCTCAACATTGAACCTTTACTCTTCAACTCATTCTATTGATTCAGAATATTTTTTTTCAAAAATCAATTAGTATTAAAATAATCCTTTGGTTGATAATTCCCTTGTTGTTGACTTGTTGAATATTGGGCTTCAAATCTACTTTGGGTTTGTTGAAAACCATATTAGTAAGGCGGAGGTTGCTGAAAGTTTTATTGAAAAGTGGGCCTTTGTTTTTTTGGATCTACACCTCATGTCTAATTGATCTTTCCATCCTTGATTTTCTATTGTTTCATAGGAATCTAACTACTTCTAGGGATGTGGTTGTTTTTTCTACTGATATGGTATCCAAGTAAATATAGTTTTGCAATCCTATATCTCTTGTAATTGGGGGAAATAATTAGTTGGGTGGTCTATTTCATTGAAAATTATGTAAGTCCTTAAGGGAGTGGGTTGGGATATCTTTTCATCCAAATAAATATGTATCACCATGGTGGTAAATTATTCCAATGTATTATATATTAAGTTATTTTCAAGAGAAAAATGAATTACCAAATGAACTCATCTAACATGCGGTGTACCTCGATTGCCAAATTTTTGGGAGTTTTGAGAAATCTTTTCAATCAATACACATGCAATTGGTGGTGTTCTTTCAACCAATTCCCCTCTATCTATGAAATCCCCCATGCTCCTTTCAATTGGTGTGAGACCTTCATATAAGTATTGGATGAGGAGTTTCTCGCTGATTTGGTGGTGTGGGAATCATGCACACAACTTATTGAATTGATCCCAGTACTCATACATTCACTCCCCTTAAAATTTCTTGATTAATGAGATTTCATTTTGAATATAAGTGTTCCTTTATTTTGGAAAAAATATCTACAAGAAAATATATTTCAAGTCATTCCAACATGTTATATATTTAGGATATAAATAATACATCCGGTCTTTTTAAGTTCCATCAAGTGATAATTGGAATGATCTTAGTTTGAATTGATCTTTTGATACATTTATTGGTTTTAGGGTTGATAAAACCACATTAAATTCTTTTAAATTTTTTTTGAATCCCCTTTAGAGAATCCATGAAATTTTGGAAGAAGTTGTATCAATTGAGATTTTAGTTCAAATTATGATTTGAGATTTGGGTATGCAATACAATTTGGTTGATAGATAATATATGGTGAAACCAATTCTCTAATGGTTCTATTAAGTTCATTATTATTATTTTATACCATTATTTCTTGTTTTAGGTTTTATTTTTAAGTGTTTACAATTTCATTGTTCCCAAAATGGAGGAATTATTCGACTAGTTAAATGTTGAAACTTCCTGTAGACTAAGACTATATAATTTGATCCCTAAGGATACATTCAATATCTGGTTCAATATCTAAGATATCCTTCAGATTATTTCATGACATAAATAAAATAAAAAATAAATAAAGAGAAGTGAACCATAATAAAAAAGATAATAAGTTTTATTTGATGTTCCAAAAAATAAGAAGAATATGAGGAAAATTTGAGAAAGGGGAAATAATGAAGAAAAAATAGAAGAAGAGAATGAAATGAAAAATAAAATAAATACCTCTAATTATTTGAAAAAAAATACTTTCCTCGCTAGTTGTGGTGTTAATTTTAATGGTGATGTCATGGGTACTCTCAAATGATGTTTGGTTTTTGGTTATTTAGGTGTCGTAGAGTGGCTGACCAGGGTCATATCTCAAATGATGAAGTAATTAAAAAAACATATTAAATGTATTTTGAAAAAAAAAACATTACTTAAAAGCATTGGGGGAATTATCATTTATAAAACAAGAAGAAGTATGTTGGAAGAAGATTTTATTTTTTGTTTTTGTTTTTGAAATGAGATTGAGAAAACACAACGAGACTATGTTTTTTATAAAAATATTTTAAAAGTTGTAATTGATATAAATCTATATCTTCAATTACTTATTAATCATTATAATTTAAATTATACTTTAATTAATTATTATCCCCTAATTTTTTAACCCTTTTTCCTTGTAGGGGTTAACTTAACCACAATGATGAAATGAATTGAGAAACAGGATAACTTCTTAATATGAAATCCTAGCACCCTGTAACACCCCAAGCTTCTACGGTACGCTTCTCTTTGAATAATGTGATAGTGTGTGTTGTACGCAACACCGAGTTCTAACACACCATAACCAATAAAACTAGCCGTTATGAATATTAATACCTACTTTTTGAAATTATATATATTTTATATTTCAAAATGGACTTCATTTTTGGATTCTTAATATCGAATTTAGCCTAAGGTGAAATTTTGGTACTTTTCGGATAACTTTAATATTTTGATGAATAGTGAAAATTACTAAATTTTAATTAAAAACAACTTTTTTAATCAAAATAATTAATAGTGATAAATTATGAATTTGAGTGGTTTTAAAGTATATTTAGAATATATTTTTACCATTTAATATAATGTTGGTCATCGGACATAATTTTACAATTAAACCGGACATAAACAAGTGTCAATCTTTTGATAGTTATTACCTCTTAAAAACACGCTTTTTGTTTTAACAACGGGAATTAATTTTAAATTAATTTCTTCCACTTCTGTGTTTTGAATTTGGAAAAATGGATTCCATATTTGGAATCAGGATGTTCAAATTGTGTAAATAGGTAACTTTTATTTTTAGACATTTTGAATAATTACTTCGGTAAATATTTTATTTACCATGGTTAAGGATAAATCCGATAAATAAGGGTTAAAAAATAATATTATAATAATACTAAATTACCCTAAAACGTGTTCTAGCCTTATTGGTTGATACATGTTCTACCATAGTCATATTTGGGTTGATTTTGGGACCCCATGGAGCCACTTGTAGGTGATAGGGACACTTAATTTTAATTAAGTTAAAATAAGTACAAAAATGACATAAGTATATATCTTTTAGAAAAACAATTTTTACATAGGGTTATATATGTTGGATTTTCTACTATAAATATTCATTAGAAATATAAAAAGATTTCATACATAATTATATTTTATTTAAAATTTTTAGACATTAAATAATTTAATTTATTTATGACACAATGATGATGAAGTAATTACCATAATAGTGAAAAATTAAAATAATTGATATTATAAATACCCTAATAAATATAATTTTAGACTTTTAATGAATTAAAATAATTTTCTAGGATAATAAGACATATTAGGATTGATTTAATTAACTTTTTTTGAAGTAATAATTCTGTTATGAGTTTCACAAAAATCAACTATTGAATAGTGTCAGAATTGACATAAAAGAGTTTTTAAAACAAATATTATATTATTAATTGATATTAAATTCCTAAAAATCTAAGGTTCGGCCAAGAGACTTATATCGTGATAGTTGTATCATTAATGGACCACTTATGGGTCTCTTTTATGTATATAGTAAGTTTATTAACTATATAATATAAAAATACAAAGTGACATGGTAAATGTCAAACTAATTAACTAAGAGTTAATACTTAAAGATAAGGTTAATATAGTAACCCAAACTTGTCTAAATTATATTGGCTGAATTGTTTTCGACCTATACCCACATTAACATTTAAATAATCAACTTTTGAGCCATTATAAACCGAATATAAATTTATTATAAATTAATATTTCTAGCTTTTCCAAAGGTTCCCCTCACCCCTCTTATAAAAAGGCACTCCTCCTTCTCATTTCTTTACACCTTAAAAGCCTTTTGGTTCGGCCAAACCCTACCCAAATACTCTCTAAACTTCCCTCACTACAAACTAGAGGCCTTATATTGATCAGAAATCCAACCTAAGGAGCCATTTTGATCAAATCAAAAGGAAGAACCCGAAGAAGAGGTAATGTTTTCACCACCCTTTTTCAAGTTCCTTTATTCTTCCACTTCTTCTTCCTTTGTTGTTACCATTATAAAATAATAACTCCAGTATCATATATATACTGTGATATTATTTTAAATATGGTACAACCATATTCATTATTCTATCCATCCTTTGAATAACATGTCACCATACGTGCGTATGTACGGCTTACCGTCTCCACGTCGTGGTGTAATTGTTATTCAATATATTATTATTTGGATGGGTATAATAATGATGTGTAACTCATGTAAATAATAAATATAACAAGTTAATGATTCTGTATATATGATATACCATCCATTTATATATTATTTTAATATCAAAAGAATGATATTGTCACTCGTGCGTACGTACGGACTACCGTCTCCACGAACGCGATGAGATTCATTCTCCATCGTATCCATTCAAGTATAATTATCATTTGATGATTTAAAAATGATTTTTAAGGACTTGATATCATTATGTATATTAATAATATACAACCTATCCATTACAAACATGGCTTACGTAACAAAACATATAAAAGAAAACGAGTAAGTTAACACCAGAAACAATGATAATACTATGATATTATTAACAAATCAATGTTAAAAGATCATATATGATATCATATTAATGTATATGATTCTTATATAATTTAATAACAATTATTTAACCATTATACAGGAGGTTAACCTACCCCAACCAAGGAAAAGTACAAGGTAAGGGTTATTTCACAATCTCTTCATTATCCGAGGTTGTTTATACGTAATAATCTACTGGGATATCTTTATCATCCACATCCATGTTTCTTAAAAATGAATTTAAAACATTTTTTACTATTTACTAGAATATGGGATAAATTAATTTATACCCTTGTTTGACTTTTTATAAGAGGTTTATAAAGGAATCTTTCCATCGTTTTCCAAACAAGGTGCTTTTTAAACTTTTCGACAAAATTAAGGTAAGAATGTTTTTTTAAACTTATACGGCGGGTGCGGATATTTTCCGCCATTATAAAATCGTCAAAGCTTCCATTACAAGATTATAAGAATATTTTCAAATAAAATGTTTCATTTCATAAATATAAGACTCTTAAATGATTTCAAAATAGAAAGAGATATTTCTCTAAAAAAGACTTTTGATTTCATCTATGTCAACATCCTTTGATGGATTTTACGCTTATTTGAAGTTGATTTATTATGATACAAAACTTCTATATTGTATTGAAGGTTTTGTGATATGTTTGACTGTGGATGTGCTATTTTTATACCGTTCATAGTTTATGGTGAAAGTATTGACATTTTGTATGCTAGTTTTAATACGAATGTTTATGTTATGTTTAAACCTTTTCATATGGGAATGCATTGGACTTAATATGTGACGAGTGGAGCCCACTATAGCTCCTCGATGCATCGGTAGGTCTCATGAGACAAACTAGTGTCTTGGAACAAGGCCTTGGAAAAATCTTATTTGTAGTCTTGGCACGAGGCCTTGGCTATGTGGTCATGATATTCTGGCATTATGCATTCCATCATTATGAAAGTGGTTATTGATATTGCATGTGATTATTCGATTAGTAGAATATCCATGTGAATAAGTAAATGGAATTATTTCATTTTAATTTTTCCATACTATGTTGAAGTTCATGTTTAAAAGGCTTCTGTTTTAGTTATACATTGCCTTAAATGTTTATTCTTATTTATGAAAGTTTCCGCTATATTTTTATCCTCACTGGGCATTTGAGCTCACCCCTTTTCTATGTTTTATTTTTTCTAGAAACTGAAGAAGTAAATTATGAATGACCTGCAGGGATATTATGTGGGGATATGAGTGTGGAATATGGAGACAATATGTTGTTGTAGTAGTTTTTCACTTTATGATGTAATGTAAGACTTATGAATATATCTAGTGTTTCCAAGGCTACAAAACCAATCGGTCTTTCGATATTTGATCTTTCTTGTGATCATGACAATGTTATGTAATAATGCACCGACTCTGGTTAACTGGGGTCGGGGCGTTACAGTTGGTATTAGAGGAAGTTTAGTAGAAACCTTGGAAGCTAGATTTAGATAAACTCTGATTAGAGCACGTAGAACTAAGATGAAATTTGAGGATTAGTATGGAATAAATTCGTAGAATTTTGGTATTGTAGAGATTTTGTGAGTTTTCCGAGCAATACATCCATGTCTAGATATGAGCAGGTAGAGGCGGCTCTGGCACAGATGTACCTAGGGGTAAAACCCGAAAACACCGCTTTGAGCTAGACTCGAATGGGAACTGGTGCACGACAACGGGCCTTGTTGCACTCTTGGTTACGACACTCTCGGGGGATATGCTTAGGATAACTCTCATTTTCTTTACAAATCATTATGAAGGGTTTATGAGTATATACTTCCTCAAAGAAAACATTCTTATGATTATGGATTATATCCATAAATAGTTCAATTTATGTTAAGTGTTTTGTAAGTATGGGATTATGTATTTTGATTCATAAATTGATCTAGTTTATACCATTGTTTAGAAATAGCACCTAGTGGAAGAAATGGAAACCATATCAATGAATGCACTCCATGTAAGGATTTCCCTCCTTCTCAAGATAATTATAGTGGAGCTGGTGATGCAATTGGTGCCGATCAGCTAATCACCATACTGGGACAACTTACTCAGGTTATGAATAATAACCTTACCCGTATGGAGCACCCTAATCCATAGCGTGGAGGATCAATGTTAGATCGATTCATGAGGAAACAACCACCAACGTTCAATGGGAGTACAAATCCCTTAGTATCTGATTAATGGATAAATTCCCTAGAGAAAATATTTCAGGCTTTGAGGAGTAGTAAAAGGGAAAAAGTTATCATGGCAGTTTACCGACTCACTGGAGATGATGATCAATGGTGGTAATTGATTCAAAACATGAAGGAAGATTATGAAGTAACAAATATGTAATGGAGGGAGTTCAAAGATCTGTTTTTATAAAAATACTTTCATCACGACCATCGACCAGATATGGAAAGGCAATTTCTGAGTCTGAGACAGAAGGAGGATGAGAATGTCGCAAAGTATGAGGCTAACTTTACAAGGTTAGAAAGGTATGCTGGAGATTATATACATAACCCAAGAAGTAAGATTGATCATTTCTTTGATGGGTTAAAACCATTTCTTCATCGAGAACTAGTCTCACAATCCTTTTCATCGTACGAATACATTGTCTCATGTGCTATCAAGACCGAAAAGGAATTCTCTAAGTCTTATGACTTTAAAGCAAAGCAAGATATTAAGAGGCCTGCTGATCAATCTGGGAATGGAAATAAGGGGAAGAAGGGAAAGGTTGAATATCCATCTTGTGGTAAATGTGGGAAGAAACACCCTGGTACTTGCTTGAAGGGAATGGGATTCTGTTACAAGTGTGGTGAAAAAGGCCACCAAGCTCGTGATTGCAAGGGGAACAAGGAAGCTACCAATGTTCAGTGCTACAATTGCAGGGAGATGGGAAATTATGCAAATGAATGTCCTAAGTGTCAGGAGAACTTACCTCAGGAAAGGACAAGGGATCAAGGCCAAGCTTATACTATCACTACTGCTAAGGTAGAAGCTCTGAAAGACATGGTGGCAGGTAATTTAATGGTTTCCTCAAGTTTAGCGAATGCATTATTTGATTATGGATCATCGTATTGTTTCATATCTTCCCAGTTTTCTAAGAAAATTAGATATTTCCAATTTGATTTAACAAGGGAGTTGTCATTTAAAACTCATAAGGGAAGTATCATTGCAAAAAAGTTTTGTGAATCAGTACCCATTAGAGCACATAAATGTTCTTTATCTGTTGATCTCATCGTCATACCTGTTATTGAGTTCGATATAATCCTCGGTATGGACTGGCTTTCGGACTATGATGCGAAGATTTATTGTAAGAATAAAGAGGTTATGATTCTTGATGATGATGATAAGGAACACCTTATCTTTAGAGCAGAATCGTCACCACCTAATTCTTATCTAGATCCACCCCTAGTAGCTCAACTAAATTCAATTATTGGGGAGGAAGAGAATGAAATAACTGTGGGTGAGGAAAGGAATGTTCAAATAGAGGATGTACCTATTGTGAAAGAATATGTAGATGTATTTCCAGAAGATTTACCTGGACATCCTCCAGAACGAGAAGTTGAGTTTTCCATTGATTTAATTCCTGGATCAAGGCCTATATCGAAGACCCCTTATAGAATGGCCACTATAGAATTAGTTGAACTAAAGAAACAACTAGAGGAATTGAGTAATAAGGGATTTATTTTCCCTAGTGTTTCTCCATGGGGATCCCTTGTTCTTTTTGTTAAAAATAAAGATGGATCTATGAGGTTATATGTCGACTACAGGGAGATCAATGCTATAACAATAAAGAACAAGTATCCCCTACCTCGAATTGATGATTTATTTGACCAACTGCATGGAGCTCAATACTTTTCAAAGATTGACCTTCGATCTGGATACCTTCAGTTGTGTGTGAAGAAGGAATACATTCTGAAGATAGCATTTCGAACCAGGTACGGGCATTACGAGTTTACTGTAATGCCTTTTGGATTGACTAAGGCACCCTCTATATTCATGGATCTGATGAATAGAGTTTTCAAGGATTATCTCGATGAATTTGTGGTGGTATTTATTGATGATATCTTGGTATACTCAAAAATCTATGAAGATCATGAAAATCACTTGCGCATTATCTTAAAGACTTTGAGAAGACATGAATTATATGGGAAGTTTAGCAAGTGTGAATTCTGGCTTCAGGAGATTTCTTTTCTTGGCCATATTGTCTCTAAATATGTAATCTCTGTTAATCCTTCTAAGACTAAGACAATCCAAGAATGGCCAGCATCGACGAGTATAACTGAGGTACGTAGTTTTATTGGTTTAGCAGGTTATTATCGACGTTTCGTCCAGAATTTTGCCCGATTGGCTAACCCATTAATGAAGCTCACACGTAAAGGGGTTAAATTTGTTTGGACAAAAGAGTGCGAAGAATGTTTCGAAGAACTGAAGAGAAGATTAGTCAATGCTCTTATATTGACTCTACCATCTGGGAATGATGGGTTCGTTATTTATAGTGATGCATCGAAGAAAGGACTTGGTTGTGTCCTTATGCAGAATGATAGGGTTATTGCCTATGCATCACGAAAGTTGAAAATTCATGAACAAAACTATCCTACTCATGATCTCGAGTTATCAGCTATGATCTTTGCTTTGAAGATATGCAGGAACTACCTCTATGGTGAAAAATGTGAGATTTATACTTATCACAAGAGTTTGAAGTATATTTTCTCACAAAAAGAACTCAACTTGAGGCAAAGGAGATGGCTTGAATTACTCAAGGATTATGATGGCACGATACACTACCACCCGGGGAAGGCAAAAAAGGTGTAAGATGATTTGAACAGAAAAGATCATGGAGTTTTGAACAATATGAGAATTGAAAGGGATCCAATTTTCATGGATCTAGTGAAGATGGACATGGGAATAACCAGGGAAGGTGAAACATCAATGCTTTTTCAAATGGTTGTCAAACCATCATTACTAGAAAGGATTAATAGTTCTCAGACTGATGATGAAGAATTTCAAAAGAAGATTAAATCTATGAATGATGGGAGATTGAGAGATTTTGTGTATGAAGATGGAATTTTGAAATTTGGGAAGAGACTTTGTGTTCCCGATATACCTGATCTAAAAAGGGAATTACTGGATGATGCTCATAGTTCCAATTTCTCTATACATCCTGGGAGCACCAAAATGTATAGAGATTTGAAGAAACATTTTTGGTGGGACAACATGAAGAGGGATATTGCTGATTTTGTGTCAAGATGTATGGTTTGTCAACAAGTGAAAGCTGGAAGGCAACATCCTAGAGGAGTCATGCAACCTCTTCCCATACCGGAGTGGAAATGGGACAATATTACGATGGACTTTGTCATGGGACTACCAAAGACTCCTAGAAGGAACGATGCAATATGGGTTATTGTTGATCGTCTTACCAAGTCAGCATATTTTCTTGCTATAAGAGAAGATCTACCCCTGGAACGTCTAGCAAGACTATATATTAATAAAGTTGTGAGACTTCATGGAGTACCCCTATCGATTGTTTCTGATCGTGATCCCCATTTTACTTCAAGATTCTGGAAAGGTATTTATAAATCCCTGGATACTGAGCTTCATTTGAGCACTGCTTACCACCCTCAGACAGACGGACAATCAGAACGGACTATTCAAACCTTAGAAGACATGTTGAGATCTTGCTCACTTGACTTTCAGGGTATGTGGGATCAGTATTTACCTCTGGTAGAATTTTCCTATAACAATAGATTCCATTCGAGTATTCATATGGCGCCATAAGAAGCGTTATATGGAAAGAGATGTCGCACACCAACCAGTTGGGATGAATTTGGTGAAAGAAAACTTGTAGGTCTAGAACTGGGGGAGGAAACGATGGAAAAGGTGAAGGTAATCCAAAATCACATCAAAGCAGCTCAAAGTAGGCAGAAGAGCTATGCCGATAATCGAAGGAAGGATTTGGAATTTCAAGTCAGTGATCATGTTTTCCTGAAGGTATCTCCATGGAAGGGAGTCATACGTTTTGGTAAGAAAGGTAAATTGAGTCCCAGGTACATCGGACCTTTCGAAATTCTAGAACGAATTGGGGTTGTAGCTTACCGATTGGCAATGCCGCCAAGTCTCTCCAAAGTTCACGATGTGTTCCACATATCTCTATTGAGGAAATACATGCCTGACCCAACGCATATACTCACCTATGAAGAATTAGAATTGGAACCCGATCTGTCTTATTGTGAAGAGGCCATCAAGATTCTTGATATGAGAGAACAAGTACTGAGAAACCGGACGACGCGTCTGGTAAAAGTTTTGTGGAGAAACTATAAGATGGAAGAGGCAACGTGGGAACCCGAGGAACTTATGATGAAGAACCACCCGATTCTTTTCATGCGGTGGTATTCTGGAAATTTCAAGGACGAAATTATTTGAAGGAATGGAGAATGTAACACCCTAAGCTTCTACGGTACGCTTCTCTTTGAATAACGTGATAGCGTGTGTTGTACGCAACACCGAGTTCTAACACACCATAACCAATCAAACTAGCCGTTATGAATATTAATACCTACTTTTTGAAATTATATATATTTTATATTTCAAAATGGACTTCATTTTTGGATTCTTAATATCGAATTTAGCCTAAGGTGAAATTTTGGTACTTTTCGGATAACTTTAATATTTTGATGAATAGTGAAAATTACTAAATTTTAATTAAAAACAACTTTTTTAATCAAAATAATTAATAGTGATAAATTATGAATTTGAGTGGTTTTAAAGTATATTTAGAATATATTTTTACCATTTAATATAATGTTGGTAATTTTACATAATTTTACAATTAAACCGGACATAAACAAGGGTCAATCTTTTGATAGTTATTATCTCTTAAAAACACGCTTTTTGTTTTAACAACGGGAATTAATTTTAAATTAATTTCTGCCACTTCTGTGTTTTGAATTTGGAAAAATGGATTCCATATTTGGAATCAGGATGTTCAAATTGTGTAAATAGGTAACTTTTATTTTTAGACATTTTGAATAATTACATCGGTAAATATTTTATATACCATGGTTAAGGATAAATCCGATAAATAAGGGTTAAAAATAATATTATAATAATACTAAATTACCCTAAAACGTGTCCTAGACTTATTGGTTGATACATGTTCGACCATAGGCATCTTTGGGCCAATTTTGGGACCCCATGGAGCCACTTGTAGGTGATAGGGACACTTAATTTTAATTAAGTTAAAATAAGTACAAAAATGACATAAGTATATATCTTTTAGAAAAACAGTTTTTACATACGGTTATATTGTTGGATTTTAGACTATAAATATTAATTATAAATATAAAAATATTTCCTACATAATTATATTTTATTTATAATTTTTAGACATTAAATAATGTAATTTATTTATGATACAATGATGATGCAGTAATTACCATAATAGTAAAAAATTAAAATAATTGATATTATAAATACCCAAATAAATATAATTTGAGTCTTAATGAATTAAAATAATTTTCTAGGATAAAATGACATATTATTATTGATTTAATTAACTTTTTTTGAAGTAATCATTCTGTTATGAGTTTCAAAAAAATCAACTATTGAATAGTATCAAAATTGACATAAAAGAGTTTTTAAAACATATATTATATTATTAATTGATATTAAATTGATAAAAATATAAGGTTCGTCCAAGAGACTTATATAATTATATTGGTATCATTAATGGACCACTTATGGGTCTCTTGGATGTATATAGTAAGTTTATTAACTATATAATATAAAAATACAAAGTGACATGGTAAATGTCAAACTAATTAACTAAGAGTTAATACTTAAAGATAAGGTTAATATAGTAACCCAAACCTGTATAAATTCTATTGGATGAATTTTTTTCGACCTATCCCCACCTTAACATTTAAATAATCAAATTTTTAGCCATTATAAACCGAATATTAATTTATTATAAATTAATATTTCTAGCTTTTCCAAAGTTAACCCTCACCCTTCTTATAAAAAGGCACTCCTCCTTCTCATTTCTTCACACATTCAAAGCCTTTTTTTTTTTGCCAAACCCTACCCAAATACTCTCTCAACTTCCCTCACTACAACCTAGAGGCCTTAGTTTGATCATAAATCCAATCTAAGGATCCCTTTTGATCAAATAAAAAGGAAGAACCCGAAGAAGAGGTAATGTTTTCACCACCCTTTTTCAAGTTCCTTTCTTCTTCCACTTCTTCTTCCATTGTTGTTACCATTATAAAATAATAACTCTAGTATCATATATATACTATGATGTTATTGTAAATATGGTACAACCATATTCAGTATTCTATCCATCCTTTTAATAACATGTCACCATACGTGCGTACGTACGGCTTACCGTCTCCACATCGTGGTGTAATTGTTATTCAATATATTATTAATTGGATGGGTATAATAATGATGTGTAACTCATGTAAATAATAAATATAATATGTTAATGATTCTGTATATATTATATACCATCCATTTATATATTATTTTAATATCAAAATAATGATATTGTCGCTCGTGCGTACGTACGGACTACCGTCTCCACAAACGCGATGAGATTCATTCTCCATCATATCCATTCAAGTATAATTATCATTTGATGATTTAAAAATGATGTTTAAGGACTTTATATCATTTTGGATATTAATAATATACAACCTATCCATTACAAACATGTCTTACGTAACAATACATATAAAAGAAAACGGGTAAGTTAACACCCGAGACAACGATAATACTAAGATATTATTAACAAATCAATGTTAAAAAATCATATATGATATCATATTAATGTATATGATTCTTGTATAATTCAATAACAATTATTTCACCATTATACAGGAGGTTAACCTACCCCAACTAAGGAAAAGTACAAGGTAAGGTTTATTTCACAATCTCTTCATTATCCGAGGTTGTTTATACGTAATAATCTACTAGGATCTCTTTATCATCCACATCCATGTTTCTTAAAAATGAATTTAAAACATTTTTTACTATTTACTAGAATATAGGATAAAGTCATTTATACCCTTTTTTGACTTTTTATAAGAGGTTTCTAAAGGAATATTTCCGTCGTTTTCTAAATAAGGTGCTTTTTAACCTTTTCGACAAAATTAAGGTAAGAATGTTTTTTTTTAACTTATACGGAAGGTGTGGATATTTTCTGCCATTATAAAATCTTTGAAGCTTCCATTACAAGCTTATAAGAATATTTTCAAAGAAAATGTTTTATTTCATAAATATAAGACTCTTAAATGATTTCAAAATAGAAAGAGATATTTCTATAAAAAGAGTTTTGATTTCATCTATTTCAACATCCTTTGATGGATTTTACGCTTATTTGAAGTTGATTTATTATGATACAAAACTTCTATATTATATTGAAGGTTTTGTGATATGTTTGACTGTGGATGTGCTATTTTTATACCGTTCATAGTTTATGGTGAAAGTATTGACATTTCGTATGCTAGTTTTAATAAGAATGTTTATGTTATGTTTAAACCTTTTCATATGGGAATGCATTGGACATAATATGTGACGGGTGGAGCACGCTATAGCTCCTCGATGCATCAGTAGGTCTCATGAGACAAACTAGTGTCTTGGCACAAGGCCTTGGCAAAATCTTATTTGTAGTCTTGGCACGAGGCCTTAGCTATGTGGTTATGATAGTCTGGCATTATGCATTCCATCATTATGAAAGTGGTTATTGATATTGCATGTGATTATTCGATTAGTAGAATATCCATGTGAATAAGTAAATGGCATTATTTCATTTTACTTTTGCCATACTATGTTGAAGTTTATGTTTAAAAGGCTTTTGTTTTAGTTATACATTACCTTAAATGTTTATTCTTATTTGTGAAAGTTTCCGCTATATTGTTATCCTTACTAGGCATTTGAGCTCACCCCTTTTCTATGTTTTATTTTTCCCAGGAAGTGAAGAAGTAAATTATGAATGACCTGCAGGGATATTATGTGGGTATATGAGTGTGTAATATGGAGACAATGTGTTTTTGTTTTAGTTTTTCACTTTATGATGTAATGTAAGACTTATGAATATATCTAGTGTTTCCAAGGCTACTAAACCAATCGGTATTTCGAGATTTGATCTTTCTTGTGATCATGCCAATGTTATGTAATAATGCACCGACTCTGGGTAACTGGGGTCGGGGCGTTACACACCCTGCTTTGATTTATGTTTTAAGGACATATTATAGTTAATGTTAAATTAGGTAACTTATTCATTCTATAAATTTGGATGAATTGAGTTTATGTGTTGTATTTGAACTTTATAAATTGAAGTTGTGAGGATTTGTTTTACCGATTAAGATTGCACTCTCACAATTCACACAATTCTCGATCTCACGTGTTTTGTGTTCACTGTTCAATTTTTTACTTATTTTATTTTAAATTAAAAATTAAATTCATATACCATATTAATTTAATTATTTTATCCCATTAATTTAAAATAAATTAATTAATAAGGTAATAGGTAGATCGATTACTAAAAAACACACTTTCAAGGGTGGTGTGGTCATCGTAGAAACGTTTTGTATTTGTAAAGGATTAGAAAGAGTATAATACAATAAAATTTATACTATTGAGTTATAGACCAAAAAATTAAATAAAATAAGAATAAAATTGGACAAAATAGAAGAAATATTAAAGAAAAAAATAATTTTATTGAAATAAAAACAACATTACAACAAAGAAGAGGAAAAGAAGATCATTTTGGAGGAGATCATACCTTTATATATTCTTTCCTCCAATGGTAAATTCAAATGGAAATAAACCACTTATTCTATACTCCTAGTCCTATAATTCATTTCCAACTTCTTATAAATTATAAAAACACACATTTATAGAGTGGAGGGGAGGCTAGGGTTTCAAGAATTTTCAAATGTGAATGGGAAATTTGACCAAATATTTTAAACTGACTTGAACTGAACGTTTCACCTCCAAGACATGTGAAACATCAATCCTTACAGAATAATTATTTTTGATAAATTGGGTCTCCTAGATTTGGTAAAAATTTGGTCTTAATACAAGAATCAATAAAGAAGTTATGTCCCAAATACGGAAGTGGTTTCCAATCAGAAGAGTCCAATCCATCTTTGAATTCATGGCCCATTTACTCTAATAAAATGGAAAATCCATCTTGAATGAGCTAAATTAAATTTTTATCCCATTGAGTGGGTACCATTGTTATAAAATTTTAAGTTAAAATAAGTCAGATAAAAATATTTATGGATGAAATACTATAGTGAACTTTAAATCAGAAAAACTGGAATTTTCATCAAATTTTCAAATGAATGATCTAATCCCAAATATTCCATAAATAAACATATTTAACAGAATGTGAGGAAATTATTTAATTTATTATTAATAAAATATTCAATAAAAATGTGTTTTATCTATAATTATTATGTTTTTTAGAGAATTATTTTGGAATTTGACCGTATGGTTATTCAATTTGTAAGGGTTCTGCAAGGGTTCTATGATGATGATGTTCCAAGATAGAAACAAATTTTATCTATGATTTCCATGAGTTTATAATTTTTCCTTTGATCAATATTGATATCACATGTCTCATTATTATTTATTCTTATTAATCTTTCCATTATTAAAGCCTTATTCTATATTTCATGATTGATGATTTGGGTATTGATGGATATGATTTCTTTTATGATTCGCTCATGCATTTTGATTATGTTGTCATAACCTTATTCACTTCTTAAGATAATTGATGAAATTCAATTGTTAATTATTATGTTTACCATTAATAATAATGTGATCTCACTCTTATTATGTTTACATTCCCCCAGGTTATAAAGAATGATGTTGAAGGAATTATGTTAAGAATGGATTTCATATGGATGATGAATATGACTTAATTTGAAAAAAGAGAAACTGTGTTATGTGGGAGAAATGATCATCTAAAGACATGGGTTATGTTAATGTATAAATTTTTAATAATTTTCTAAAACTCTAAACCTAAAATGTCCTTAAGAATATAAGTAATCTAATATTTCCTTTTGATGTTGTAAGGTCTGGATGGAAACAATCGGGTCACATTTATCGGTATAAAAGGCAGAAACGTAAAGTTTATGATTTCAACTCCAAATCCATGAGTGTGGGTTCAAGGTTGTTATATATATTTACACACACATGTACACATTTTTATTTCTCAGATACACAAACAAATATTTACTTTTTTATTTACATATATTAGAATATACATATAAATATATATTTGTTTATTGACACACACAGGTTTATAAATAAACATTACTTAAAAAGATATATATATATATATATATATATATATATATATAATAATGCATTTTTATAATGTAAATAAAATAAATAATATTTTATTTCAAATAAAATGAATAATAAATATTTATTTCCATATGTTTTATATATTTAAAAATATATCTTTATGTAAATATGTTTAAATGTGTAACTATACTATCCATTTATTATATGTAAATATAATAAAATAAGCATATATTTAATTATAATTAAAACTAAAATATAAAAAATGATAAAATTTTAAAACCATAATATCTATATTAATGTAAGACTTGGGAATAAATTAATTCTCCACTAAAAAGGATAAATATACTCTCTTAAATGAAGTTGAAATCCCATCAAATATGAAAAAATTATGGTACCCCAACTAAAAACTCAGTTTTGGAGGCCTTTTGGGCCTTTTTACCAAAAAAAGTGACCAAGGTTCCCCCTAGTTAACACAAAGTATATCTATTTGTGGTATTTTATTTGATATATAGTAGATCTTAAAAGAGAATCTGAATCAAAATTTATATTTTTTTGAAGTTCGGGTCATGTTTTCATCTTATCTTAGATCATTTATTTATTTATTAGATTTTATGTCTTCAAATTTTTATTAAATGACTATTACTCCAAAATAATTAGAAATTTATTAAAAAATATTATTTTTTTGTTAATTTATATTCTATTTTCACTAAATATCTTATATATTAAGTGTAAATGCATATTTATCCTTATATAAATCATATTTAATAAAATATATTATTTTTATATCAATATAAATATATTTATACCAATATAAATATATTTACATATTAATATATTATTTTTAATGATATATAATTTTATTATTAAATATACCTTTTATCAATGCTAGAAAAATGTGCAGATAAAAGGGGGCCTTTATCTGTGCTAAAACAAAAAGCACTGATAAAAACCCCTATCATCAGTACTAGTAAAAGGTGCCATTATATGCTCTTTTTTTAGTGTTGATAAAAGACCCTTTTATCAATGCTATCAAAAAGAACTGTTAAAGTGGGGCCTTTATCATCATTATAAAAAACACTGATAAATGGTTCAGGGATTTATTAATGCTAAAACAAAAGTATTGATAAATCCCCCCCCCCCTTTATCAGTACTTTTTGTTTTCATTGATAGAAGTGACCTTTATCAAGACTTTTTTTAGTGGTGATAAAGGCTTCCCTTTGTCGGTGCCTTTTTCAAATGATGATAAATGTTTTCACTATATTCCTTCTGATCTATAGTATTTTCATCATAGAATACTCCTCCACTGACTCCTTTATATTTTGAGTTGTTAAATTCCTTCTCAATGCATCAATAGCCACATTCCCTTTCCTGGTAGTGTGAGTAATATAAAAATCAAAATTATTAATATTTTCAACTCATCATCTCTATCTCAAGCTCAGATCCCTCTAAGTGAAAATATATTTCAAGATCATATGATCATAATACACTATAAATTTTTCCCCAAAGAGGTATTATCACCACATTTTGAGTTCATTCATAACCAATTCCAACTCAAGATTGTGGGTATGGTAGTTATTCTTATGATGGTGTAATTGGTGAGACTTATAGGCCACTATCTATTTCCCCTACATCATGACATGCCCAAAACCCATATGAGAAGAATTATAGAAAACATCATAACCTAAACCCAGTTCTTTAAGAATCAAAGTTGGATATTAATTCAATCTTTCCATTAGTTCCTCAAAATATCTATGATATTTTTCATTCCATTCCAAATTTACACCCTTATGGGTCAAAGCAATCATCAGAGATGCGATCCTAGAAAAATCATAAACAAACCTCCGGTAATAACCAGCCATGAACAAGAAACTTCAGGTCTCAAACATATTTATGGGATACAACCAAGACATAACCACCTTTATTTTATCAACATTCACTTAGATTCCCTTCTAAGAGATAGCATTCCCCTAAAATTTCACTTCCCAAATCCAAACCCCACATTTTGAAAGCTTACCATATATATAATGTTCTCTCAAGGATCTAAGTATGATATCCAAATGATCCACGCGTTCCTCCTCTGACTTGGAGTACACAAAAATATCATCCACAAACAAAACCAAAAAATAGTCTAAGAACCAATGAAATATCTAGTTAATCAATTCCATAAATACCACATGAGCATTAGTGTGATCCAATGGCACAACGAGAATCTCAAAATTCCTATATCGGATCCTAAACATTGTCTTAGTTATATATTCTTCTCAGATTCTCAAATGGTGGTACCCTAAACAAAGGTCAAAATTTTAAAACCCACAAGACTCTATTAGTTGATCAAAGAGATCATCAATCATGGGTAATTGATACTTGTTCTTAATGATAACCTCATTCAACTTTCGATAATCAATGTAAAGTATGAGGTGCCTGTATGCCCTCTTAGAAAAGAAGATAGGTGGATCCCAAGGTCACAAGATATGATGAACAAATACCTTATTCTCAAGGTCTTAAAGCTCAAGCTTAAGTTCCTATAAATAAATTGGTTCCATTCGATATGATGGCATAGAAATAGGCATCATACTCGGTAGCAGGTCAATGGTAAACTCGACCTCTATATATAGTGTTAAACCATAAAAATAATTCATAAATACCTTAGGGTATTTAAACACCACTGTAGGAAGAAAAGTACCCAAATAAGGGGAAACAACATTAAGGAACATGTCCAACAAGTGGCATGAGATCACCCCGGTATATGGAACAACAGGCCCTGATCTCTCAGATCTAGTATTCCAATCACCATGAAAGACATGAGGGGCCCCATCAGGAGATAGAAACTAGACTCGATGATAATAATAGTTAATCTTGGCCTTAACATTGATCATACAATCCATGATAATAATTAGTTCAAATATATCAAAATCAAGGACTAATAAATCCCACACCACTTAGAAGTTGGATTTCATCACCCAACAAACAGGACATTTGAAATCTTATTCAGGCCTCTTTCTAAATGGTATGGAAATATCCAATAATAATGACATATGCTCCAAATGTGATACCAACACATCAACTAACATTGATGATATAAAATAATGAGTAATACCAATATCAAAAAAAAATAACACCATAGAAGATGAAATAAACATGGTACATCTCACAGTAGTTGGCCCTACTTCAGATTCCTCTAGTGCATACTCCATTATATAAAGATGACTGGTCTCAACTCCTCCGTGAGCTTTCTTAGCCACATTAATATCCCCCTTGTCCAAATGATAAGACCCACCACCCTTATAAGCTTCGAAATGAACCAGTAATAACAGTGATAACAAGTTTGGGGTGCTTCCATACAATTAGGCTTAGTATGAATAGGCCTACCATGCTAATAGAAAATTACCTATTTCTATCCTAAAGATTCCCCTGAAACTGGTCTTGAAGAAAATTGGCTACATTTTTACTTCCTTTTCTAGTTCGAACACACACCCTAGATGAAATATTCACCAATTTAATCTCAACTCAAACCATTTTTCCCAGCTATATTTATCTCTATCATAGTCACTTTATCGATCACTTCCAAAAAAGTAATAAGTCATATAAGAATCATCATTAACCTAATATCAGCCCTCAGTATCATCTCATACCTCTGATATTTAAGGAAATAATTGGTAGAAAATATTTATTTCTTAGAAAACCAACTTCGAGAAATGGGTGGAATACTTCAAAACCATACACTCTCCTTACTCCAAGGTTAGACATTAATAGGTCTATGCCATAAACAATGTATCAGGATAAAATATATGATTGAATGTTTTCTTAAAGGAATCTTAGGTAAGATCCTCTTGAAACTTAGCTTTCAAAATATATTTCCACCATATCCTTCCCTAACCTTCAATAAATATGTTGGAGAAAACACCTTAGAGTCCTCTAGCGTTATTATAAAATATAATATATTCTCAATCCACTCAATACACTCCTTAGATTCTTGAGGTCCTTTGTCACTATAGAAGGTGGGTGGATTCTGCTTAGTGAATTCTGATTAATGAACCACCAATAATTCTTTGTGCCCAATACCTTCTTAACCTTGAGTCAAAATCGTGCATATTACACCTTCCACCAATGAAGGATCCACCAGAGTATTCATCGACCGAACATGTCTCATAGCTTCCTCTCTTGGGTCTGGAAGATCTCTTCTTAGAGGCATTGTCTATTATATATAGTAAAATAACAACTCAACTTATGATAAACTCCCAAACCATAATACCACTTCAGGAATCCATAAAAATTCCTTTAAACAATAATAATTTAATGAAATTGTGGATTTTATGAATGAAATTAAATACTTTAAAAAGAAACATGTCTATTAAAATAAACTTCAAACCTATTTTATTTAAATGAACTCAAACAAAAGTCTCAATATTTATAAAAAAATATTAACTTCCAATGGTAACTCAAGTTCTGACAGAGAATTGATCTAGTCAAGAACCCTCCCACACTTACTATCCAAATTCATATGTTCCAAACTCCTATCTACCAAAGACCGTGAACCAAACCCAGGTAGTGTCATAAAACTTCTAGTTGTATATTCCCTATGATACCATTTTGTAAAAAACCATCATAGTTCAATAAAACACATCATCCAAGTTGGACCTACATAAGGTGAGCATCAACAAACAACAAAAACATTCTAATGAAAAACTTAAGAATAACAAACTTACATAGTTTAAGAAATGAACATACTCACAAGAAATACAAAACCAAGAAAAATGGATAATCCTAAAAGGAAAATAAGAAAAAACAAAGCTAAAACTTCATGTTACTGTCTGTCATTACCAAAATGTCCCTCTACAAAGACATCAACACTCAAGAGAATTCGGATCATTACACGACACCCTTATCTTTACCTATGTCATGTAAAACCACATCTACAGACACAAAAAGTCCAAAGTAATGTGTGATCATAAATACCAGTATGATTTCACCAAAGAATCTATAAAAAGTCTAATATAATGAAAACATTAACTATAGCTTTAAAACAAATTCATATTATAAATAATTTTCATAAGATAAATCTATTTTATAAAACATCCCTTGGTTTTCATAATTGCATTTCAATATTCTCAATATCGAGAAACATGAGAATTATGTAAGAAAAACAACTGATCATAAGTAAAACCATCCATGGATACACCATAAGATAAACATGTGATAAAATAACCATAAAATACCATCACGTGATAAAAACAAATAATAAAAACCACAAAATTTAGGCTCTATACTAGGGTAATATGTATTAGACATAAAATAAGCCTAAACAAGGAATATGTTGTATCCAACCAATATCGATTCCCATAATGGTTTGTCAAAATCACAAAACCTATAATGGAATTATTCATAATAAAGTGACATGTCTTTCTCCTGATTTACCCATGGTTCCTGATGTGCTATTATTTTTAAAACCATTTAAAAAAATTTCCCAAATTTTATAAATCATTTTTTACAATGAATAATTACCACTTACAGGATTATTTTTTGAAAAGACAGATTCATTAATGTTGAAGATCAGCAGACATACAAACTCCAAGACATGAAGGCAAATGGTCCAGCCAGAGCTGGTTAACATCATAGGGGCCTGAGGCCACCAGCTGATTGCCAGCATTCTTTCCTTCCCTTTTAGTAAAGGAGAATGTGCAGATTGAGAAGCCTTGACAGAGAGAAAGGATTCGCCTGATGAGGGATCCAAATGACTGGAGGCCACCGTCGTTGAAATTGATAGCATTGATAATGGTGAGACAGTCAGATTCGAGGTTGATTTTATCCCAACCGTGATCCTTGGAGAGCATCATACCTGCAAGGATGAAAGTAACCTCATCCACCACAGGTTCCCAAAAAGCGTAGTGTGATTCATGTTTTTCTGCAACGACTTTCCCCTGATGGTTCTAGGCCAGGATTCCAAGGGCGATAGGAACATACTTGGGGAGAGATGCATCCATAATAATCTTAAGAATCCCTTCTCTTGCAAGACACCAGTTGGAGGGAAAATAGGGGTTTCCAAATGTCTTATGTTGTCCATTGTGGTGCTTCTAGCCCTCAATCCACAAAGAGGCCCATTCAATCCAGAATTTGGGGGGTCTGTGACCGTGGTTAAAAATAGCCTCATTGAGACAGACCCAAATGATCCAAGCTAGGGTGAAAAGTGATCTCTCCTTATCTGATGAGAAGGAGGAGCACCAACGCATCAGGATAGATGGGAGGTCAAAGGCCATGTACAGTGAAGTGTCTGAAGTAGAGCACCATTTTTTCAAAATTTATTTATCCCATGGACACTGTATGTTGGCGTGCAAGGGAGATTCTGGGATGTTCGGGCAGAAAGGGAAATATTCATCACTGGAAATATATCGGAAGACGAGAAGGATCATGGTGGGAAGGGTGCCCATGCACACCTGCCACCAAAAGTTTCGGATTATTGGGGGGATGTTGAGTTTCTAAATTAACTTTCAAGGTCCCCCATCCCAATCGACTGATTGATTACCAATGGTGAGCCGGTATCCGGATTTCACCGTGTAGGCTCCCGAAAGGTTGTTGATCCAGAAGAGATGATCAGGTCCTGAATCAGGGACCTAGGGGGTACTTAGGATAATTCTTTTGTATCTTTCATTGAACCATGCATGAATCTTCTCCAAACACCATCCTGGACCCTGGTCAGAAAATAGGCATCTGACAGTTGCATCTTCAAAACCTGGTTGAGCAGGGGATGAGGCTCGCACACCTTCCTCATCAATCATCTAGGGATCGGTCCAAATGTTAATAGTTTGGCCACTCCCAATCCTCCATCCCAACCCTTTTTCCAGGAGACTTTGATCCCCCCAAATTATTCTCTATAGGAAGCTTGGACAGGGGCCAAGAGAGGAGAAGTGGAAGTCCTTGTGGGAAAAGTATTTGGCTTGGAGAACGCGCACACAGAGAGATGATGGATAGTTAATCAGGCCCCAACCTTTCTTAGCCAGCAGTGCGTCATTGAAATTAAATAGATTATGGAATCCCATACCTCCCTCATCCTTGGGTTTGCATAGTTTCTCCTAGGCAATCCAGTGGGTTCTATTCCTTTCATCATTCTTCCCCCACAAGAAGTTGGTTGTCCGTGTGTGGATCTGATTGAAAATGGGATTCAGAAGCTTAAACAGGGACAGAAAATAGATGGGGATAGAATGGATGAAAACTTTAACAAGGATCTCCTTACCAGCTTTGGAAATTTTCTTTGGGGTCTAGCCTTGAATTTTCTTCTCAATCATGTCCATCAAGGAAGAAAAGATTTGTTTTTTGGAGCGGCCAATCACTGTGGGGATCCTGAGATACTTCTGGTGTTTCTTGACCAAATGGATGCATGTAGATTCACATAGTTCTTATTTATTAGAAGGAGGAACCCCTATGCTGAAGGAGATTTCTGACTTGCCATAATTGATAGACTGATCGGACACCCTCTCGTACTATTGGATCGCATGGATGATTACCCGGCATTCATTAGAGGTTTCTCTGGAGAAAAGGAGGCAGTCGTTGGTGAAGAAGAGATGAAAAACTAGTGGGATTACACGGAAAAACTTTTCCCCATATATAGAGTTAGAGGATGCAGCCCGGGAAATAAGGTTGGAAAAAACATCAGCTACAAAGATAAAGAGAAAGGGGGAGAAAGGATCTCCCAGGTGAAGGCCCCGGGATGGGGCGAATCCTCGAGTGAGCTCCCCATTGACCTTGATTTGGAAATAGATGGTCGAGAAACTGTGCATGACCATATCTACCCATTTATATTAGAAGCCCATTTTTAGCATAACAACTATGAGGAAGTGTCATTCCACTTTATCATAGGCCTTAGTCATATCCATCTTCCAATCCATGGTTCCTCTTTTCACGATGGAGCATGTTTTCATAGAGTGGAACAATTCATGGGCCACAATTACATTATCAGTGATCAGTCTCTTGCCCACGAAGTCACTCTAGTTTTTCCATATGATGCTAGGTAACCAAGGATGCACCCAATTAACTAAGATCTTTGAGAAAATTTTGTAAGAGACATTGCACAGGATGATAGTTCTGAAGTCAGGGACTACCATAGGTTTCTTTATTTTGGGAATCAGGATGAGGACAGATTCATTTGTAACACCCCAAACTTCCACAGTACGCTTCCCTTTTGATAATATAGTAGCGTGTGTTGTACGCAACTTCGAGTTCTAACACACACATACCACAACCAATCAAACTAGCCGTTATGAATAGTAATACCCACTTTTTGAAATTTTATAAATTTTATCTTTCAAAATGGACTTCATTTTTGGATTCTGAATATCGAAATTATCCTCAGGTGAAATTTTTGTATTTTTCTGAAAACTTTCAATTTTTGATGAATAGTGAAAAAACACTGAGTTATAGTTTAAAACCGAATTTTTATTTAAATAATTATTTATTTTATTTAAATTTAATTAAGGTCGAAATAGATACATAATACCTATATAAGTTCAATGTAATTCATCGAATTTATTTTAGAATAATTTTAGATATTTAAATATTTTATTGAACTTTTTCACCGTCTTTTACCCACCTCCTAGGAGAATTTGGAAATTCACATAAAACTTAATTTTACCGCTTCTGTGAGTGAAATTTCGAAAATTCTAGAGACATGGTTAATATCAAGGAGTAAAATGTGTTTCAATGAGATGAAAATAATTTTTGTTGAATAGTAACTTTTTACTTTTATTTACCACGGTTAAAAGTAAATAGGGTAATTAAGGGTAAAAATGATATTAATATTACCCTAACACATGTCCTAATTCTATTTGACAAGTGTATCTTGACCAAAAAAACCTTAGGAATAAAATATTATCATTTAGGTTCACTTGGATTAGATTAGGATATTTATAATTATTTAATTCAAAGAAGAGTTAAAAGTGTTAAAATCAAAGTTTATTTACTAAAACATTTTTAATATAGGGTTATACATAAGATAAATTAGATTGTAAATATTAATTATAAATAAAAAAATATTTTCTACATAATGTTATTTTATTTATAATTTTTTATACATTAAATAATTTAATTTATTTATAACACAATGATGATGCAGTAATTACATAATTAATGAAATATTAAAATAATTGATATTATAAATATCAAAATAAATGTAATTTGAGACTTTTTATGAATTCAACTAATTTTATAGGTTAATAAGACATATTAGTATTGGTTATATAAATTTTTTTTAAGTAATAATGTTGTTATGAAATTATCAAAAACAAAATACCCAATAGTGTCAAAATTGACATAAAAGATTTTTTAAAACAAATATTATATTATTAATTTATATTCTATTCCTAAAAATATAAGTTTTGGCCAAAGGACTTGTATCATGATATTTGTATCATTAATGGACAACTTGGGGGTTACTTGGATGTATATAGTAATTTTATTAACTATATAATATAAAAATACAAAGTGACATGGTAAGTGTCAAACTAATTAACTAAGAGTTAAAACTAAATGATAAGGTTAATATAATGACCCAAAACTGTCTAAATTCTATTGGTTGAGTGGTTTTCGGCCCATCCCCACCTTAACCTTTAAATAATCTACTTTTGAGCCATTATAAACCGAATATGAATTTATTATAAAATAATATTTCTAGCTTTTCCAAAGGTTCCCCTCACCCCTCTTATAAAAGGGTACTACCCATTATCACTAATTCACACATTCAAAGCCTCTTGGCTCAGCCAACCCCTGCCAAAATACTCTCTTAACTTCTCTAAATTCAACCTAGAGGCCTCAGTTTGATCATAAAGCCAACCTAAGGAGCTTTTTTGATCAAATCAAAAGGAAGAACCTGAAGAAAAGGTAATGTTTTCACCACCCTCTTTCAAGTTTCTTTCTTCTTAAACTTCTTCTTTCTTTGTTATTCCCATTCTAAAATAATAACTCCAGTATCTTATATATACTGTGATGTTATTATAAATATGGTACAACCATATTCAGTATTCTATCCATCCTTTGAATGGCATGTCACCATACATATGTGCGTACGGCTTACCGTCTCCACGTCGTGGTGTAATTGTTATTTAATAAATTATTATTTGGATGGGTATAATAATGATGTGTAATTAATATAAATAATAAATATAACATGATAATTATTCTTTATATATGATATACCATCCAATTATATATTATTTTAATATCAAAATAATGATATTGTCGCTCGTGCGTACGTATAGACTACCGTCTCCACGAACGCGATGAGATTCATTCTCCATCGTATCCATTCAAGACTAATTCTCATTTAATGATTACAAATAATGTTTAAGGACTTGATATCATTCTGGATATGAATAAGATACAACCTATCCATTACAAACATGGCTTATGTAACAAAACATAAAAAATAAAACGAGTAAGTTAACACCTGAAACAACGATAATACTAAGATATTATTAACAAATCAATGTTAAAAGATCATATATGATATCATATTAATGTATATTATTATTGTATAATTTAATAACAATTATTTCACCATTATACAGGAGTTTAACCTACCCTCAACCAATGAAAAGTTCGAGGTAAGGGTTTATTTAACAATCTCCTTATTATCCGAGGTTGTCTATACGTAATTATCTACTGGGACCTCTTTATCATCCACATCCATGTTTCTTAAAAATGAATTTCAAAACATTCTTTCTATTTTACAGAATGTGGGTTAAAATCATTTATATCCTTTTTTGACTTTTTATAAGAATTTTATAAAAGAATATTTACGTCATTTTCCAAACAAGGTCCTTTTTAACCTTTTCGAAAAATTAAGGAAAGAATGTCTTTTTTTAACTTATACGGTGGGTGCGGATATTTTACACCGTTATAAAATAGTTGAAGCTTCCCTTACAAGTTTATAAGAATATTTTAAAATTAAATGTTGTATTTTATAATTATTTGACTTTTAAATGATTTAAAAATGAATATTTTAAGAATTTGTGAAAGGCACTCTTTATCAAGATCAGAATTTTAAATGTTTTAAAGATTTATCTTTATAAATATTTTTAATTAATGTACATGCTTTTAAAATTATTTTAAGGATTTATTTATTTGGACATGAATGTTTTGAAATGATATTTATTTTCAAAATTTTCAAAGTGGTATGGGACACTTTGATTTAAAAATCTCTTTTAAATTATCTACTTTATAAATGTGTGACTTTTGAATGATTTAAAAAAAGATATATTTCTCTCATATAGTTTTGATTTCATCTATGTCAAGATCCTTTGATGGATTTTAAGTTTATTTGAAGTTGATTTATTATGATATAAAACTTTTGTATTGTATTGAAGGTTTTGTGATATGTTTGACTATGGATGTGTTATTTTTATACCATTCATGGTTTATGGAGAAAGTATTGACATTTTGTATGCTAGTTTTAATACGAATGTTTATGTTATGTTTAAACATTTTCATATGGGAATGCATTGGACATAGTAAGTGATGGGCGGACCCCGCTATAGCTCCTCGATGCATCGGTAGGTCTCATGATACAAACTAGTGTCTTGTCATAAGGCCTTGACAAAATCTTATTTGTAGTCTTGGCACGAGGCCTTGGCTATGTGGTTATGATAGTCTGGAATTATGGATTCCATCATTATGAAAGTGGTTATTGATATTTCATGTGATTATTCAACTAGTAGAATATCCATGAGAATAAGTAAATGGAATTATTTCATTTTATTTTTTCCATATTATGCTAAAGTTCAAGTTTAAAAGGCTTTTGTTTTAGTTATACATTGCCTTAAATGTTTATGCTTATTTATAAAAGATTCCTCTATATTGTTACCCTTACTGTGCATTTGAGCTCACCCCTTTCTATGTTTTATTTTTCCCAGGATGTGAAGAAGTATTTTATGAATGACCTGCAGGGATAGTATAAGGGGATATGAGTGTGGAGACAAAATTTTGTTGTAGTTTTCAATTTATGAGGTAATGTAAACTTTATGAATGTATCTAGTGTTTCCAAGACTACTAAACTAATCGGTCTTTTGAGACATGATCTTTCTTGTGATCATTCCAATGATATGTACTAATGCACTAACTCAGGGCAACTGGGTTCGGGGCATTACAGTTGGTATCAGAGGAAGTTTAGTACAAACCTTGGAAGTTAGATTTAGATAAACTCTTATTAGAGCACATAGATATAAGATGGACTTTGAGTATTATTATAGAATAACTTCCTAGAATTTTGGTATTGTATAGATTTTGCGAGTTTTCTGAGTAATACATCCCTATCTGGATATTAGAAGGTAGAGGCGGCTTTGGCATAGATGTACCTAGGGTTAAAACCTGAAAACACCACTTTAAGCTAGACTCGAACGGGAACTGGTGCATGAAAACGGGCCTTGCTGCACTCTTGGTTACGACACTCCCAGGGGATATTCTTAGGATAACTCTCATTTTATTTACAAATCATTATGAAGGTTTTATGAGTATATACTTCCTCAAAGAAAACATTTTTATGATTATGGATTATATCCATAAATAGTTCAATTTATTTTAACTGTTTTACAAGTATGGAATTATGTATTTTGATTCATAAACTGATCTAGTTTATGCCATTGTTTAGAAATGGAGCCTAGTGTAAGAAATGGAAATCATATCAATGAATGCACTCCATGTAGGTATTTCTCTCCAGTTCAAGATAATTATAGTGGAGTTGGTGATGCAACTGGTTCTGATCAACTAATCACCATACTAGGATAACTCACTCAGGTTATGAATAATAACCTTACCCATATGGAGCACCCTAATCCACAGCGTGGAGGATAAATGTTAGATCTCTTCATGAGGCAGAAACCACCAACATTCAATGGGAGTACAAATCCATTAGTAGCTGAGCAATGGATAAGTTCCCTAGAGAAAATATTTCAGGCTTTGGGGAGTAGTGAAAGGGAAAAAGTTGTCATGGCAGTTTATCGCCTCACTGAAGATGCTGATCAATGTTGGTCATTTATTCAAAACACGAAGATGATGAAGTATAAAATATGGAATGTAGGGAGTTCAAAGGGATTTTCTTGGAAAAATACTTTCCTTGTGACCATCGAGCAGATATGGAAAGGCAATTTCTCAGTTTGAGACAAAAGGAGGATGAGAATGTCGCAAAGTATGAGGCTAACTTTACAAGGTTAGCAAGGTATGCTGGAGATTATATATGTAACCCAAGAAGTAATATTGATCGTTTCTTTGATGGGTTAAAACCGTTTCTCTGTTGAGAATTAGTCTCACAATCCTTCTCATCGTACGAAGACATTGTCTCATGTGCTATCAAGATAGAAAAGGAATTCTCTAAGTCTTATGACTTTAAAGAAAAGAAAGAGAAGAAGAGATCTACTGATCAATCTGGGAATGGAAATAAGGGGAATAAGGGAAAGGTTGAATATCCATCCTGTGGTAAATGTGGGAATAAACACCCTGGTACTTGCTTAAAAGGAATGGGAGTCTGTTAAAAGTGTGGTGAAAAGGCCACCAAGATTTTGATTTAAAGGGGAAGAAGGAAGATACCTAAGTCCAATGCTACAATTGCAAGGAGATGGGACATTATGAAAATGAATGTCCTAAGCGTCAGGGGAACTTACCTCAGAAAAGGCCAAGTTTATGCTATCACTACTACTGAGGTAGAAGCTCTGAAAGACGTGGTGGCAGGTAATTTAATGGTTTCCTCAAATTTAGCAAATGCATTATTTGATTCTGGATCATCGCATTGTTTTATATCTTCCCAGTTTTCTAAGAAAATTAGATATTTCCAATTTTATTTAACGAGGGAGTTGTCAGTTAAAACTCCTAAGGTAAGTATCATTGCAACAAAGTTTTGTGAATCGGTCCCCATTAGAGAAAATAAATGTTCTTTATCCGCTGATCTCATCATCATACCTATGATTGAGTTTTATATAATCCTTAGTATGGATTGGATTTCGGACCATGATGCAAAGATTTATTGTAAGAAGAAGGAGGTTACGATTTTTTGATGATGATGATAAAGAACACCTTATTCTTAGAGCAGAATCATAACCACGTAATTCTTATCTAGATCCACCCCCAGTAGCTCAACTAAATTCAATTATTGGGGAGGAAGATAATTAAATGATTGTGGGTGAGGAAAGGAATGTTCAAATATAGGATGTACCTATTGTGAAAGAATATGTAGATATGTTTCCGGAAGATTTACCTAGACATCCTCCAGAACGAGAAGTTGAGTTTTCCATTGATTTAGTTCCTGGATCAAGGCCTATATCGAAGACCCCTTATAGAATGGCCACTGTGGAATTAGTTTAACTAAATAAACAACTAGAGTAATTGAGTAATAAGGGATTTATTCTCCCTATTGTTTCTCCATGGGGAGCCCCTGTTCTTTTTGTTAAAAAGAAAAATGGATCTATGAGGTTATGTATTGACTACATGGAGATCAATGCTATAACAATAAAGAAAAAGTATCCCCTACCTTGCATTGATTATTTATTTGACCAACTACATGGAGCTCAATACTTTTCAAAGATTGACCTTCAGTCTGGATACCATCAGTTGTGTGTGAAGAAGGAAGACATTCCGAAGACAGTATTTCAAACTAGGTATGGGCATTACGAGTTTATAGTAATGCATTTTGGGCTGAAAAATGCGCCCTCTGTATTCATGGATCTAATGAATAGAGTTTTCAAAGAATATCTAGATGAATTTTTGGTGGTATTTATTGATGATATCTTGGTGTACTCCAAAATCTACGAAGATCATGAAAATCACTTGTGCATTATCTTGAAGACTCTGAGAAGACATGAATTATATGGGAAGTTTAGAAAGTGTGAATTCTGGCTTCAGGAGATTTCTTTTCTTGGCCGTATTGTCTCTAAAGATGGAATCTCTATTGATCCTTTTAAGACCAAGGAAATCCAAGAATGGCCTGCACCGACAAGTATAACAGAGGTACACAGTTTTATTTGTTTAGCAGGTTATTATCAAATATTCATCCATAATTTTGCTCGGTTGGCTTACCCATTAACAAAGCATACACGTAAAGGGGTTAAATTTGTTTGGAAAAAAGAGTCTAAAGAATTTTTTGAATAACTGAAGAGAAGATTAGTCAATGATCCTATATTGACTCTACCATCGGGGAATGATGGGTTCGTTATTTATAGTGATGCATCGAAGAAAGTACTTGGTTTTTTCCTTATGCAGAATGATAGGGTTATTGCCTATGCATCATGACAGTTGAAAATTCATGAGAAAAACTATCCTACTCATGATCTCAAGTTAGCAGTTGTGACCTTTGCTTTGATTATATGGAGGCACTACCTCTATGGTGAAAAATGTGAGATTTATACTGATCACAAGAGTTTGAAGTATATTTTCTCACAAAAATAACTCAACATGAGGCAAAGGAGATGGCTTGAACTACTCGAGGATTATGATTACACGATACACTACCACCCGGGGAAGGAAAATAAGGTGGCAGATGCTTTGAGCAGAAAAGATCATGGAGTTTTGAACATGATGAGAATTGAAAGGGATCTTATTTTAATGGATCTAGTGAAGATGGATATGGGAATTACCATGAAAGGAGAAACATAAATACTTTTTCAAATGTTTGTCAAACCATCTTTACTAGAAAGGATAAGGATTTCTCAGACTGGTGATGAAGAGTTTCAAAAGAAGATTAAAGTTGTGAATGATGGGAGATTGAATGAATTTGGGTATGAAGATGGAATTTTGAAATTTGGGAAGAGACTTTGTGTTCCCAATATACCTGATCTAAAAAGGGAATTGTTGGATGATGCTCATAGTTCCAATTTCTCTATACACCCTGGGAGCACCAAAATGTATAGAGACTTGAAGGAACATTTTTGGTGGGAAAACATGAAGAGGGAGATAGCTGATTTTGTGTCAAGATGTATGGTTTGTCAAAAAGTGAAAGTTGGAAGGAAACAGCCTGGAGGAGTCATGCAACCTCTTCCCATACCGGAGTGGAAATGGGACAATATTATGATGGACTTTGTCATGGGACTACCAAATACTCCTAGAAGTAACGATGCAATATGGGTCATTGTTGATCGTCTTACCAAGTCAGCACATTTTCTTGCTATAAGGGAAGATTTACCACTTGAATGTATAGCAAGGTTATATATTAATGAAGTGGTGAGACTTCATGGAGTACCCCTATCTATTGTTTCGGATCGTGATCCCCATTTTACTTTAGGATTCTAGAAGAGTATTCAAAAAGCCCTGGATACTGAACTTCGTTTGAGCACTGCCTACCACCCTCAAACAGATTGACAATCAGAACGGACTATTCAAACCTTAGAAGACATATTGAGATCATGCTCACTTGACTTTTAGGGTATGTGGGATCAATATTTACCTCTGTTAGAATTTTTCTATAATAATAGCTTCCATTCAAGTATTCGGATGGCACCATATGAAGCATTATACAGAAAGAGATGTCGCACACCAACCTGTTGGGATGACATTGGTGAAAGAAAACTTGTAGGCGCAGAACTAGTGTAGGAAACAATGTAAAAGGTAAAGTTAGTCCAAAACCACATCAAATCAGCTCAAAGTAGGTAGAAGAGCTATGCCGATAACTGAAGTAAGGATTTGGAATTTTAGGTAGGAGATCATGTTTTCTTGAAGGTATCTTCATGGAAGGGATTTATATGTTTCGGTAAGAAGGGTAAATTGATTCTTAGGTACATCGGACCTTTTGAAATTCTAGAACAAATTGGGGCTGTATCTTACCGTTTGGTAGTTCCGCCAAGTCTTTCCAAAGTTCACGATGTGTTCCAGGTATCACTATTGAGGAAATAAATGCCTGATCCAACGCATGAACTCACCTATGAGGAATTAGAACTGGAACCCGATCTGTCTTATTGCGAAGAGATCATCAGGATTCATGATACGAGAGAACAAGTACTGAGAAACCGGACGACTCGTCGGGTAAAAGTTTTGTGGAGAAACCATAAGATGGAAGAGGCAACGTGGGAACCCAAGAAAATTATGATGAAGAACCACCCGAGTCTTTTCATGTGGTAGTATTATAGAAATTTCAAGGATGAAATTATTTGAAGGAGGGGAGAATGTAACACCTCAATCTTCCATGGTACGCTTCCCTTTGAATAATACAGTAGCATCTATTGTACGCAACTTTGAGTTCAAACACACACACCACAACCAATCAAACTAGTCGTTATGAATAGTAATACCCACTTTTTGAAATTTTATAAATTTTATCTATCAAAATGGACTTCATTTTTGGATTCAGAATATCGAAATTATCCTAGGGTGAAATTTTGGTATTTTTCTAAAAACTTTCAATTTTTGATGAATAGTGAAAAAACACTGAGTTATAGTTTAAAACCGAATTTTTATTTAAATAATTATTTATTTTATTTAAATTTAATTAAGGTCAAAATAGATACATAATACCTATATAATTTAAGTGTAATTCATTGGAGTTATTTTAGAATAATTTTAGATATATAAAAAATTTATTGAACTTTTTCACCGTCTTTTACCCACCTCCTAGGAGAATTTGGAAATTCACATAAAAATTAATTTTACCACTTCTGTGAGTGGAATTTCGAAAATTCGAGAGACACAGTTAATATCAAGGAGTAAAATGTGGTTTAATGAGATGAAAATAATTTTTGGTGAATATTAACTTTTTACTTTTATTTACCACGGTTAAAAGTAAATAGGGTAATTAAGGGTAAAAATGATATTAATATTATCCTAACACATGTCCTAATTCTATTGGAAAAGTGTATCTAGACCAAAAACAGCCTTAGGAATAAAATATTATCATTTAGGTCTACATGGGTTAGATTAGGACATTTATTATTATTTAATTCAAAGAAGAGTTAAAAGAGTTAAAATCAAAGTTTATTTACTAAAACATTTTTAATATAGGGTTATACCTAAGATACATTCGATTGTAAATATTCATTATAAAGATAAAATGATTTCCTACATAATGGTATTTTATTTATAATTTTTAGACATTAAATAATTTAATTTATTTATGACACAATGGTAATGCAGTAATTACCAAATTAATGAAATATTAAAATAATTGATATTATAAATATCAAAATAAATGTAATTTGAGACTTTTTATGAATTCCACTAATTTTATAGGTTAATATGACATATTAGTATTGTTTGTATAAATTTTTTTAGAAGTAATAATTCTGTTATGAAATTATAAAAAACAAAATACCCAATAGTGTCAAAATTGACATAAAAGAGTTTTTAAAACAAATATTATATTATTAATTTATATTATCTTCCTAAAAATATAATTTTCGGCAAAATTACTTGTATAATGATATTTTTATCATTAATTTACCACTTGGGGGTCACTTGGATGTATATAGTAAGTTTATTAACTATATAATATAAAAATACAAAGTGACATGGTAAGTGTCAAACTAATTAACTAAGAGTTAAAACTAAAAGATATGGTTAATATAATGACACAAACATGTCTAAATTCTATTGGTTGAGTAGTTTTCAACCCATACCACCTTAAAATTTAAATAATACACTTTGGAGCCATTATAAACCGAATATGAATTTATTATAAAATAATATTTCTAGCTTTTCCAAAGGTGCCCCTCACCCCTCTTATAAAAGGGCACTCCCCCTTCTCACTAATTCACACATTCAAAGCCTCTTGGATCGGCCAACCCCTGCCCAAATAATCTCTCAACTTCCCTAAATTCAACCTAGAGGCCTTATTTTGATCAGAAAGTCAACCTAAGGATCCCTTTTGATCAAATCAAAAGGAAGAACCCGAAGAAAAGGTAATGTTTTCACCACCCTCTTTCAAGTTCCTTTCTTCTTCAACTTCTTCTTTATTTGTGATTCACATTCTAAAATAATAACTCCATTATCTTATATATACTGTGATGTTATTATAAATATGGTACAGCCATATTCAGTATTCTATCCATCCTTAAAATGACATGTCACCATACATGCGTACGTACGGCTTACCGTCTCCACGTCGTGGTGTAATTGTTATTCAATAAATTATTATTTGGATGGGTATAATAATGATGTGTAATTAATGTAAATAATAAATATAACATGATAATTATTATTTATATATGATATAACATCCAATTATATATTATTTTAATATCAGAGGAATGATATTGTCGCTCGTGCGTACGTACGGACTACCGTCTCCACAAACGCGATGAGATTCATTCCCCATCGTATCCATTCAAGACTAATTCTCATTTAATGATTAAAAATAATGTTTAAGGACGTGATATCATTCTGGATATGAATAAGATACAACCTATCCATTACAAATATGGCTTACATAACAAAACATAAAAAATAAAACGAGTAAGCTAACACCCGAAACAACGATAATACTAAGATATTATTAACAAATCAATGTTAAAAGATCATATATGATGTCATATTAATGTATATGATTATTTTATAATTTAATAATAATTATTTCACCATTATACAGGAGGTTAACCTACCCTCAACCAAGGAAAAGTACAAGGTAAGGGTTTATTTCACAATCTCTTCATTATTCGAGGTTGTTTATACATAATTATCTACTGGGACCTCTTTATCATCCACATCCATGTTTCCTAAAAATGAATTTCAAAACATTCTTACTATTTTAAAGAATGTGGGTTAAAGTCATTTATACCATTTTTTAATTTTTTATAAGAAGTTTATAAAGTAATATTTACATCATTTTCCAAACAAGGTCCTTTTTAACCTTTTCGGCAAAATTAAGGTAAGATTGTCTTTTTTTAACTTATACGGTGGGTATGGCTATTTTCCACCGTTATAAAATAGTAGAAGCTTCCCTTAAAAGCTTATAAGAATAATTTCAAAGTAAATGTTTTATTTTATAATTATTTTACTTTTAAATGATTTCAAAATGAATATTTTAAGAATTTGTGAAAGGCACTCTTTATCAAGATGAGAATTTTAGATGTTTTAAAGATTTATCTTTCTAAATCTTTTTAATTAATGTCTATGTTTTCAAAATGATTTTAAGGATTTATTTATATGGATATGAATGTTTTGAAATGATATTTATTTTCAAAAGTTTCAAAGTGGTATGGGATACTTTGATTCAAAAATCTCTTTTAAATTACTTCCTTTATAAATGTGTGACTTTTCATTGATTACAAAAAAGCAATATTTCTCTCATATAGTTTTGATTTCATCTATGTCAACATCCTTTGATGGATTTTAAGCTTATTTGAAAGTTGATTTATTATGATACAGAACTTTTGTATTGTATTGAAGGTTTTGTGATATGTTTCACTGTGGATGTGTTATTTTTATACCATTCATGGTTTATGGAGAAAGTATTGACATTTCGTATGCTAGTTTTAATACGAATGTTTATGTTATGTTTAAACCTTTTCATATGAGAATGCATTGGACTTAATAAGTGCGGGGTGGATCCCGATATAGCTCCTCGATGCATCGGTAGGTCTCATGAGACAAACTAGTGTCTTGGAACAAGGCCTTGAAAATATCTTATTTGTATTCTTGGCATGAGGCCTTGGCTATGTGGTTATGATAGTCTGGCATTATGCATTCCATCATTATTAAAGTGGTTATTGATATTGCATGTGATTATTTGACTAGTAGAATATCCTTGTGAATAATTAAATGGAATTATTTCATTTTATTTTTTCCATATTATGCTAAAGTTCAAGTTTAAAATTATTTTGTTTTAGTTATACATTGCCTTAAAAATATCCATGTGAATATCCATGTGAATAATTAAATGGCATTATTTCATTTTATTCAATCACGATGCTTGCCTATGGATTCTCCTTTGTTCCCAGGGCCTCTGCGAACCCGGTTTCCTTCACACCACTCTCCATGAAGAACTTCGGCCACCACAGGATGGCTCAATTGAAGGTATCTTCGCGGCCTCCCTTCGCAGCTGGGTCTTCGCGAGTCAATAACAACACTCGCGAAGGGATTCTCATTCGTTCCCAGGATCACCAAAAACTAGGTTTTCATCGCACAGACCCCTGCTCAGAAATTCAACCTCTGTTCTTCGTGAAGCAGGAATGAATTTTGTGGTCTGTTCCTTCAAGATCTGGGAGTCCTAGCGATCGTATGAATCCAAAACTGATTGTAGGTTTGAGAACAGGTTTCACCCCCAAATACAAGATCTGGAATCAATGAAGGAGACATTAATAGGAAGGTCTTAGTGATGACGTGAGAGAACAGATGTTGTTGATTTTGAAAGCCAGAATATGAGACCCTGATCCCTCTGAAAAACCCCTATCCCACAGAACAATAGGATATGGGGTTTGGAATCGATCAAGGAGAACTGATGTCAGAAATCGGACCTTCCTCGCCACGGAGGAGCTGGAGAAGGGACATGGATCTGACTCGGGACTCTCTGAGGAAGACAGAGCCCACCTGCAAAATGAAGGGTTCAAGTAAACCCCCCACCGCCGTGAGCAGATCAGGATGGAGGAGACTCAAACCCTAGGAAAAACCTAGGGGGAACACTCTCAAGTGGAGAGACTCGTAGATTCAAATTGGTTTACCGCTTATAGGCTTAAAACCCCATTTTTTAATCAAAACTACTTTTAAATAAAATACCTTTAAAAACATGTATTTTATAATAAAAATCCATCTTGAGATCAAATACAACATTTCCATAGCACACGCCATGAAATTGAGTAATAATGTCAATTTATTTAAGAATTAAATCCTTTTTATAGAGACACCTACCTCAAGAATGAATGGGGAACACAAAGGATTGATCTCAAAAATCTTGAGGTCGAATCCTACCATGAATGTCTTCAAAGTTATTCAAATATATCTCTGGGGCACCTAAAGATTGAGATATAAGAATGGAATAAGTGTCTATTCAGAGGGTGTCTGGATATTTATTGACAGACTTTAAAATATAAGACCACATCATAACCACTCAAACAATTCTGAAACCCCATATATTATGTCATAATATTCCCCCACCATAATGTGGTATGGGATGTCTAAATGAGTAATTATTATGCAAGTCTTGATACCAAACTTAATCCCATTAGTTTAAACAATGTTCAAGAACCAAGACCCTTCACACACCGTAGATTTTATTTATCTTGGGATATGTTGCACCGCATCCTGATACACCATGCCGCAAGGGTGTCTAAATTAGAAAAAACAACCAAAAACATACCTTGATCTCCTATGCCACAACCTCCTTCTCTATATCGTAGGTAACACTTGGACATAGGGGCTACTTCATAGCCCCTACTCCATGGCATAACTATTCTCAAAATGGTTTTAGCCCCAAAATTCCTCACTCCAAGGCTCACACCACAGCTTGTTAGTCCACATTGAAACCATCATTACCATGATATAGGTTATAACATCCATGGAAAAACTCCCTAATAAAATCTATAAAAATTACAAAAAATGCAAGATCACCTCCAAAACTTATGGGACACATACCAATAACTCTTATATGTTAAAAGTGAGTATACCCAAACTAGGAGGGTGTTGCACATTTAGTAAATTTTTAAATATAGGTATCTCCATTAATGTATATCATTTTTCATAAGATGATATGAAATTATAATTAAATAATTATGATGGAATGAAATGCTATTGAATTATAAATGAAGATAATCTATCTTTTATAAAATATTACTTTTGATAACATGTTACATGAAACTTCCCATAAATGTATATGATTATGGAATCATATGATAGGGAAGATAAATCGATCAATATTTGTTTCCTACCAAATTAGAAATCATTATTTAAATGATATAATATTTATTATGTGTTTTTATTTTCTTTAATGAATTATCGGCACTTTGTGATATATGGATAAAATTTGGATCACATTACGGAGGAAAGTCCCTTAATATTCTAAGGGATTATATGAGTTTTTTTTAATTTCCAATTGATCCATTGATGGGTGAATAATATGTCTAAGACCTAAATGTAAATTTATAATATGTTCGAAGAGACATGAATTTTATGAACACTTCATATTGAATCAATTCCATGCTCAATATGTGTGTTGTATTTGGAATGACGATTTGACCATTATAGAAATTTTGAGCATTGAAGTTAATCAATAGAAAATGGTCCCAACTTCATCAATAATGGAAAATTAAATTCATAATCTTATAGACTATGCTTTTATAATTGAAGGGCAACATCCTTAGCATCAAAACATATCAGTACCGGTTGAGGGTTATATAAATAGTAACTTGAAAAGTGATGTTTCTTGGACCATAGGATAACCATATCAATATTGTAATATATCTTTGGGTCCTACTAATTTTTTAGAGACTAATGTAAGAGATAAATTTACTGAGTAAAAAAATGTATTTCATGATTTATTTGATGATGGAAATAAAGATATGTATGGAGTATGATTAAAATATTAAAAATTTTCTTTTCTACTGAATTTGTACTATATCAAATGCCTATGTAGAATTACGAATAAGGTGATGTACATGATATTATAATTTTTTTGTGACACATTTCTTGAAGTTGTGATCCATGAGTATTTTTATGATATGAAAAAATTTTCTAACAAGATTAGTCTAAATTATACAAAAAAACATGCTTATCCCAATAATTTCATGCTTTATTGGGGAGAGGATTCAAGTAAACATGAGTGCAAAAAAATTTATCTTTTAAATGGAAGTAAATGGGAAATTTTGTAAGTCTGAATTATCATACTACTATAAATAAGTATAAAAGGAATATGACTATAAAGGTTTTTATTACACCCCTTTCAAACTTATATTACAAGATTATTCATGTTATCAAAAATTGTTGAGTACATGAAGTGGAATTATATAGATAATAAAAATGATGAGTTAATGTGACATCCTAGAGATTTAAAATCATGTAAGACATTTGATTCATTAAATCTATATTTCTTATGCAATCCTACGAAAGTGTGATTGGGATTGGTTGTAGATGGATTTAACCCATATGGGACTTTGAGTACTAGTTGTAGAATATGGCCTGTTATTTTGATCCCTTACAATTTACCTCTATGGATGTAAATGAAAAAAATGTAATTTATAATTTTGATTATTATTCCTAGAAAAAAAATCATGTAAATATTATAGATGTATATTTATATCCACTAATTGAAGAATTTTAGGATTTATGGTGCAATAATGTTGATGAGTATGATACAACTTCTAGAATAATTTTTAAAATGCATAATTCTATAATGTGGACCATTAGTGAATTCAATGGACTTGGGAACTTATCTGGTTGGAAGACATACACTGGTTTGGCTTATCCTATTTGTAACTTTGATTTTTGATCTTGAATGAATACCTTACAGTAAATAATGGTTCTTATTATTTCATCACAAATTTCTCAATTCGTCTAATAGATTTCAATTGAACAAGTCAAAATTCAATGGATCAATTGATTGAAGACTAAATTTGAAGTTGTTGATAGTTTATGAAATACTGGCATAACTAGTAAATATTGATAGAGAATTTGTGAAGGTGTGTCATTTGAATGATATTGGGAAATGAGTTCAAAGTGTATCATCAGTTGAAATCAGAATGAAACAATGGAATAAAAAAATTCTTCAAACTTTCATATTGGGAATTTAATTTTCTATATCATAATATTGATTTTGTGCATATTTATAAGAATTTTTGTAAAAATTTGATATTCATATTACTTAATGAGCATAGAAAGTTGAAGGACAATATCAATGATTATAAGGACTCACAAAAAATGAATATAAATCTTGATATATGGCCAGATGAGAATTGAAAGTATTCTCCAACAATTTTTTCAATGAAAATTAGGGATAAAAATATATATTCCTTCAAATTTTAGAACATGTGAAGGTAACTAATGGGTTTTCAAGTAACATATTAGGGTGTGTCAACTTAAAGCATTAGAGGTTATGTGGGTTGAAAATTCATGATTCACATATTTTGTTACAATAGTTAATACCATTGGCATTGAATATATTATTAAATAAAAGGTTAATGTAGTTATACATAAATTATGAAAATTCTTTAGGAAACTATGTGAGAAAACTCTATAACTAACTAATCTTGACAAGATTTAGGATATATTTATATAAAAACTTTGTGAAATAGAGGTAATATTTCCTCCATATTTTTTTACTTTCATGATTCATTTTTTTAAGAAAGTGATGCCTTGGCCAAAAGACCAAAGCACAATTTATTAAATAAAAAGATATTACATGAGTCTAAAGGATGGGATCATATTACAATATTTCTCATAAAGTGGGAGTAAATTTTCAGGGAGGTCATCCAACCAAGTAATATTCTGACTTACTCCTTTATTGGAAAGGTCATCCGCAACTATATTTGCTTCACGATAGATATGAGTGGTAATATGGCTGATATCGTAGAGCGAATGGAGACAATCCATCCAGTGTGTGGTAATCGACCAAGCCATATAAATCACACCATTCCAAATTGTTTACAATATGGTAGCCGAATAACTTTAAATACATATGTTATTCCAACCTAGATTTTTACTGAAGGAAAAAATCATGAATTACACTCATTATTTCAGACTCTAAAGATGAGGCAATACCACAGCTTCCAAATAAGCACCTGAGTATCTAACCAAGATGATCCCGGAAGATGGCACCATATCCCGTGGGGCCCAAATTGCCTTTAGAAGTGTCTTCCACAATAACTATAAACCAGACAGAGAATGGTGGATTATAGAAAATTTCAAAAGTGTGTCGTGACTGGTGAAAAATGGCATCAATCTGTATCTGCCACAGAATCATAAAGTTATTCACTTTATTGTTGCGGTACCCCTTAAAAATCAAATCAACTTCACGAATATCAATGATGATCTGCATCCGACCTGCATTATGTTTGAGTGAGAAATTATTGTGAAGAATTAAATTTCTATCATACCAGATCACATGATAAATCTCAAAAACTATAGTAAGAAATAAGTTCTTGATTTTTTTGGAGTTATATGTATCTACACAATGATTTAGCTAAGCATTGACAAGTCAAGAATCAATTATCTGCAGTCAAAGATGTCAAAAATATAGTTCCAAAGAGCAGTTCCAGTGGCACAAGAAATAAATAAATTGTTAGAATATTATCTATGTTGATTATAGAGATTAAATTTTGAGAAAATGTAGATCCCAAAATATTGCAGACAAGTATCAGTGGGGGCTCTCTTATAAGAAATACACCATATAATATTAAATATTAAAGTGTTTATCCATATCTTATCAAAGTTTTTTATCTATCTAAAATAATTTTCAGAATTATGAAAATGGTGGTTATAAAAAAATTGAATCAAGCATACCATTATGTGAAGGTTCCCAGATTAGAAAATCATTTGTGGCAGAAAAAGGATAGTTGTCAATGATAAGCAAAAAATTCTTAGGGAGACTATCAAGATGAGAATTAATAACATCTCTAATAGTATTATTAATACTTTTAGGATTTTTTTCAGTAAGGATCATTGAAATTAGAGGAACATTGGTCTAGTTTTCCAACCATAAGTTCATGGACATGTTCTTAGAAACCATCCATATATAGTTGGTCATAATATTGGAATATGATTTTTTAATGGAAGGACAGATGGAAGAGTTCAGAAAACTCATGTTTCCTTTCTTCAACTTATCAAGAAACCTATTTTTGTTGAAACCAATATAAATAGAGTCATTTTGTATTAGTTTCCAAGTAAGTCTGGCTTAAAGGGCCTCATTAAAAAGATTTAAATTTTTAATGACAAGGCCACCCTTATCCAAATGTTTTCCAAAAATAGACCAAGGTATAGTCACTAATTTTCTCTCAAGAGTGCTTCTAGACCATTTTGGAGACAATGAAAGACTTTAAAAGACATATTCTACCCACTATAGAGAGATATTTTCCTTTCCAAGAGGAGAGATGATTAATGAATTGATCAAAAATGTTAAAGAAATATTTATATTTGGGCTTGCCCCAAAATATGAGGACACCAAGGTAAGTAAAAGCAAATGCGACTTCTTTAATTCCTAATTTATTGATAATACCACATTTTCTATTAGAAGAAAAATTTCTCCCAAATAATAAGGAATGTTAGTTCTAGCTAATGACCGACTAGATACATCCTCGTAGTGATAGAGAGTACTTTTGAGAGTTCAAATGTTTCTTTTATCACCATTTAAGTAAAAAATCATGTCATCTGCATATAAAATATGCATGGGGGATTCACATTCTTGGTAGCATGCATGGGCATAAGTTTATTCTGATTCACAAGGAGAGTAATAAATATACTTAAATAGTCCTTTGTAATGGAGAAAGGGATGGTAGAAAGGGGGTTGCCTTGTCTAACACCATTGGTGCAATTGAAGTAGCCTATGGGAGAACCATTGACTAAGATAGATATTGAAGCCGAGTTGAACAGGGTTTTAATTCTAGTTATAAAGGAGTTATTGAAGAAAAAAACATAAATCACTTTTAAAATAAAATTCCAGTCCACGGTATCAAAATCCTTTCTAATGTCAAGTTTTATGAAAATATTAGCACATTTGTTGGTATTTTTTAATGTGTTAGTGCATTCATAGACAAGAAAAATGCAGTTCTGAATGGATTTGCCCTTAATGAAACCAATTTTATTCCATGAGATAATTTTTTAATTCATGGTAGTAATATTATTTGCAAGAATATTATTAATGATTTTATATAAACTATTAATAAGAGAAATGGGTCTAAAAAGATGAATGTCAGAGGCATTATCTACTTTGGGGATTAAAGAAAGGGATTGTGTGTTCAACCCATGGGGTACAATTCCATTAGAAAAGAAGGATTTAACAAGTTTTCAAACATAATATTGAATAATATTACAATATTTTTGGTAGAAGCCATTATTAAATCCATCAAGACCCAGGTAACTATCAGGATTCAAGCTAAAAATAGTTTCTTTGATTTCATTATCAAGAGGAATGCTTAATAGAAAAGAATTATCTTCCTCATTGACCACTACAAGAATGAAATCTTGTAAGATATCCGTATTGATGGAAGATCCATTAAATATAGATTCAAATAGGAGATTATATGATTAGAAATATCATCCTCATTAAACAAAATATTGTCCCCGTCTTTCACAGAGGTTAAAGGCCTACAATATTTTCTGATTCTTTGAAGAGACTTTTAGAATTTATTGTTTCTTTCACTATCAAATAACCATTTGATTTTGAAATCTTGTTTGAGAATGTTATCCTTAAAGGTGATAAGCGAGTTGAGTTTTATAGAAATTCTAATTTCATGATTCTAATCAGTAGTGAAATCAGAGTTGGTTTGTTATTTTGAAGTTGATGAAGTTCATTCTCAAGAAGCAGGATGTCATTGTCAATTTTTTTAGATTTTGAGCTGCACCAACCTTTAAGATTTTGTTTAAGATGTTTTAATTTAAAACAATATGTAAAGTCATCATTGTAATGATTCATAGAGGGCCAGAAGTTTTTAATGAGATTACAACATTCAAGGTTCAAGAACCATGCTTTGTTGAATCTGAAGTGTAGGGGAGATTTCACAGTTTTGAAAGAAATAGTGAGAAAAATAGGATGGTGATAAGATTTAATCTTGGGAATAGTGGTGTTGGAGATAGTGTCCTGTTTATCTAAAGCTTGATCATTTGTGAACACTCTATCCAATTTTTTGTCTACCACTCTATTATAATGTCTTTTGTACCAATTATATTTAGCACCAGTAAGAGTAATTTCAATAATATTTTTGTCCTCAATTTCAATATTGAACTCTCTCGTAGAGATAGCAGAGTGGTATGGGCCCATATTCTCACTAGAAGAAAGGATAGAATTAAATTCTCTAATAAAAAACCAAGGGTTGTGTATATTAGAACCCATATGGGAGAGGTCATTCCAAATAGGCCTCCTATCCTGGTATTTGTTCTTTTCATAAACAAATGAACAAAATAGATGTGTACTATCTAGCATAAAATCACAGGTAAATATTTTCTTAGAGACATAGAAAATATTAATATTTTTCAAATATGGTTGAGTGAAAATTCAAAGGTTTTCAACAACGGAGCTATTTTGAGTCACACCTATAAAATTATATCCAAATCGACAGAGATTCAGTAATTTAGAACAAAAGTTTTTCTTAGGTTCAACAGTGGAAAAAATCAAAGGACGATGAATGTTAATCATTATTTTTAAGGAAATAAAGTTGTTAGGATTAGAAATACCCTGAAAATTATAGAAAAATATATTTATTTATACCTACATTTGGAGTTAGAAATCCACTTTTTCCTACCCTCTAATCCCTTTTTTCTAGATTATCTTACGACAGTTTTGAATGTGTTTCGGCTGGATTTTTCCTCCTTACTTTTAATGGAAGTAGAATAGATATTAGTTGTACCTTAATTCAGGGACTTTTTAGAAGGATCCTGCATAGAATCATTAATATGTATGGGCATAGGGCTACTAATCAAGACATTACTAGGATCTTCATTATGCAGGTCGATTAGATTTTTAGAATTTGAAGGTAAAATACTAACATTAATTCTAGGGGTACCTACTGAAGTGTGCCTGTCAATGGATAAAGAGGACGATGTACCAGAATTTTTTATTGCAAGATACACCTGTTGTTCATATTTATCCAAGAATGAAAGGGGTTTGGTGTCAATATACCCAGCAGCAACCTTTGTGGTGTGTTAAACTACATTAATACAAGGGGTAACTACTACAGTATGCGTGTCAATTGATAAAGAAGATGAGGTACCCAAATCTTTTGTTGCAGGATCCACCTGTTGTTCATCTTTATCCAAGCCCGTAAGGGGTTTGGTGTCATTCTGCCCAATAGAAACCTTTGTGGTATGTTCAACCACAGCACCCAAAGGTCCAAGTGCCTTATTGTTTACCTAGAGAGTGTCACTACTAGAACTGAAAGGAGGACAAGAAAACTATCTCGAAGTAATACCTCTATCATCCTGTTTACCATCAGTTCATTTAGGGGAGATAATAGTTATATCAACCCTACAATTAGTTCCTTATTTATCTAATTCATAAAGGTTAATGGTAGCAGGAATATATGTGTGTGTGTGTGGAGGTATTAACAAAGGTCTTACAGTCATCAGTTTCCATATAAACGGGTTCCCATGGAGATTAAAAAGTATTCATTTCAAGAGCCTCTAATTATTAAAGGAGGTCAAGATATTTGTTGGTATTATCCTCCTCCTATACAAGTTAAGACCAATATTTACCCGAAATGTTCTCTAAGGATGTTAACTTATTTGTTTTACTCACCCATATTCCATTCTTCTTCTTAGATGTTTCAGGGATATTAGAAATGGGAGCCTTTCCTTTTTTATTATTTCTCACTTCTTTCCATTCATTCTCTATTGGTTAAATAACTGGTTTCCTAACCACCCTACAATTTTCTATTGTATTCCCAATAATCTTTCATATCTCAAAAAAAGGGTACTTTCTATCATACTCAATTCTAACTTCAGATTTATATTCATTAGCAATGAAACTTATTATATTATGATGTTTTTATTCAAGATTAAATTCCACCATAACCCACATAAATAGGCCCAATTCAGAATTTAAGATCCTTAATATATCTTAATTGTAGATCCAATACAAGAGACAATGCCATTCAAGATTTTAGAATGCCAAAAATACCAGTTTAGACCATGAAATATAACCCATATTTGAGCCATTGTGTTCCTATGGGTATAGGGGTTAAAAGCATAGTCTCAATCAGATATCCAAAGAAACTCAAGTTTAAGATGTGTGCTACTAGGTTTTCATACCCAATCTAGGTATTCTTGTGATTTAAACAAAATATGAAAGTCACCCCTACCTATTGGCACTAATTTCCAGTCTGAGATACCCCAACAATGATCAATTCTAGGCTTTAATTCAAGTAAAGAACCAAGGATGGTCACATTTTATGTACAAGATGCAACCCATGGTGAAAAATTTTCACATCTGTATATGCTATTGGAGCACATCTGGGTTGGCTTCCACCGAGAAACCACCATCATCAAGTTTCTTGAAAATCAGAGGCTTCGTCGCATTTTATTTACATATATTCATACCATTAAGTTAATCTATAAATGAAACCCCTTTAGATCTACCCACAAGTGCATGATTGAGGGTCCCCTCAGTAAGGGTTTTTTTTCTTGCATAGAAGGTTCAATACTTACAAAGGAACATTCCCACTCTAGATAAAATGCTACCTTTGAGAACACGAATCAGAGCATGTTCTAGTAGAGATCGTGATTCAAGCAAAGATTAGGGTCGAAAGTTCATGAGTTCGAGGTGACTCCCAAGGAGACATTTCACATCATTCATGATGCATTTAACTATTCATTTGATCGAGAAAACTAAATGAGGAGGCATTGTACATTATAGATAAATGTATCCAATTGATAGATACATTATTTATATGTTTTGAATCTTAAGTAATTCATTATTGGAACTTCATTAAATATGTAACTATGTTTAATTAGTTTTATTTTATAAATAACTCGGTAATTTGAAATCATACATGAAAAATAAAGATCAACCTTAAGGCTCTATTTTGGAAGGATACTTAGCAGAGTGTTGTCTTACATTTTTTCTAGATACTTTGATTATATTGAGAAAATATTCAATTGAGTTGGATATATTGATGACATGTCGACTCAGTCTCAAATATACATGAAATCAAAAATATTTCAAAATATTGGACAACCAGTTGGGATGATCTCAAATATTACACTGAAATAAATGTAATTAATACAATTACATAGATATGTGCTACTAAATATTGAAATTGAAGATTCATTTATTTAATAGAATAAGATAAAAAATAATAGACCCATTAGAATTTGAACATGAAATGATAAAGATATGAAAAAATTTGTTAATAAAGACCTTGTAGAATGCTTTTCATGTCGTGTATGTTCATAAAAACTATAATACAAAATGATATTAGCTTTACATGTATATTTTTTAAATCTAACAATGTACATTAATTTCTTTATCATAAATATTGATACTTAGGATTAGTTGTTAGAATATTTAAAGTTTCCATCTTGGTATCATCTAAAATAGGCTATAAAATTCGAAAATTACAATGTTAATGGCTTAAAATTTCATACATTATATCAATAAGAGAGTTTTAAAAAACACAAAATATTGGTATAATTATAGTTTCCAAATTGGGATAATATGATAAGTTAAATGATGTTATCGAATTAAACTACCATGGTAATTTTTCAGTTGTTTTATTCAAATTCAAGTGGGTTGATATTTTTAGGGGTATTAAAATTGATTTCTTGCAATTTACTCAGACAGGTTCAAGATCTAGGAGAGCCTGTTCCTAAATAATTTATTAAAAATAGATAACGTGGAAATAAAAGGGGGTTTTTAAATATGGGAATAAAAAACACCATGCGCATTTGATTCAACAAAATGGGAACAAAAATCTGGAACAAAAAAGGGCCATATTGAGGGATCCTATAAAATTTCCCTCTTTAAAAGGGCATCTTCAACCTAGTTGGCCACTTTGTACATGTGGGTGATGTTTAGATGAATGTTCCTAAACATTTCAAGACATTCAATCCATGAAGGGAGAATTTTCCATATTACTAATCTAGAATGAGTCTTGAGGATGTGAATCATGGTGGTAAAGTCAAATTATACCAAAATATGCCTCCATCCATGAAGATTGGCATATTTTATAGCATTTATCATAGCACATAGTTCTGTTTCAATCGTAGTGTTATGTCCAATGTAGTGAAGATGTGTGGAGTGTATTTGTTCACATAAAAAAGACTTGTATGATATGGTTGATTAAGTGGAAGATTTGACCTATGAAATTTAATACCATCAACATAAATAAATTTAATTATTTTTTCATCATGTTATTAAAAATATTAGTCCTGAAAGGGTAGATGAAGTTGAATAAGTAATGATCGAGAGAGATAATTACATGATTGAAGAAAAAAATGATTGTATAGATAGTCATCCAAACTTATCAATTACCTTTGTCATATGTTATCTATTTCCAGTACCATGGATATGTTATCATATTTAAATTTATTATTATGCATGAGTAGTATAATTTTGAAAATTTAAATGTTATATTTCTGTGTATTTTTAGTCATTCATTTACATACCTCTGTATATTATGTTTTTCAATACCTTGAATCTATTATCATTTCTAAATTTATTTTTTTCATGAATATTTCAAAATATATGTCTTGAAGTTGTTTTTACGTTTTTAAATGATAGTAATTCCAAAGAAGAAGTGATTCACTTATTGTAGTTTACGTACAGTCGATGTTCCCCCAACTATATAGTCATCATCAATGTTTTGATGACCTCTCAGGATCCCTCCCTATAGCATCTGGGACACCCTATGTCTATATCCCATAATATACTTATATTCCCTCTATATCCCTCCCATCAGTGTTTTCCACACCCTATATCTCCCTTCCTTCATCATCGTCTGACACACTAAATCATGATTCAGTAGGTTTAACATGCAACGACACTGCAGTGAGGGAACATGTGGTCACTCATGTTTCTTCATAAAGATATTTGAGGGTGATAATTATTGGTAAAAATTTTAATGTGAATAAAGTTATTGAACTTTTAATACTAATTACTATATTTTTTAAAAATATATATATGCAATTTTACTACTGAGACGATGATTAATAGTTCATATTTGTGGAATATGAATGTGTAATGAACCCAACCCCAATAGCCCAGATTTGGTTCCTCACTTTATTACATTTGCATAAATACAAGATTTAAATACCAAAGGACTGATTAGTTTAGTATTTTTGGAAATAAAATTATATACATGAACCTTACAATATAATATAAAACACAACATAATGATTCCTTTAAGAACACCATTATTCTCTTAGATTATCCATTTATATTAGTCATAATGCACATCTTAGCATGTGGGAAAAAATAAAACATAAGAAAGGGTGATATCAAATTCTTATATAGGGTAATAATGAAAAATAACATATCATAAATAATCATAAACATTAATTAAAGGTGAATATATGAAACACAATCCATTTAAACATAGTCTTGAGCATAATACAACAATAATAAATAATACTATATAATATAATCACATGAGCTATAAAATATAACCAGGGATATTCTACTAGTTGAATAATCACAAGTAATATCAATAACTAATCTCAAAATTAGGTAATTTATAATTCCATACATCATAAACATTCCATCAAGGCTTCGTCCAAGACACCTTATGTAAACGGGTAAGACATAAGCCAATACCAAAACTATTTTGTCTCATGAGACCTACTGTTTCATCGATGGGATATAGCAGTCCCTTCCCATCACATAATAATTCCAATTCATTACTTATATGAAAATTGTGAAACATAAATGATATACACATTGTTGTCAAAAAACTAGAATACTAAATGTGAATACTTTTAACCATAAACCATGAATGGTAACAAAATAGCACATCCAAAATCAAACTAATCACAAACCCTTCAATGAAATAGGGTCGATGGTATTATAAAATATCAACCTAAATTAATCATAAAATACAAAAAATTATATTGATATAGAATAAAATAGTCTAACAAAATCATTAAATTTTCTTCAGAGAAATACCCCTTTTTTACTTTGAAATCATTTATTTTAAAATTCATGTAGTTATAAAAGAAAAAAATTCATTGAAAAGAATATCATAAACTTGTAAAAGAAGCTTCAAAATTTTAAGGTTGTATGATGGAAAAAAATACACACACACTGCATAATTTTAAAAAACATTCCTTCCATCAAAAAAGTTACAAAGTACCTCATTTGGAAAACGAAAAAAATATTCCCTTCAAACCATTTTATAAAATGTAAAACATGGGTAAAAATAATTTAAACATTATTAGAATAATAGGGAAATAATTTTTAAAAAAACTTGTGAGAAACATGGACATGGTGATAAATGTTCCCCAATAGATACTTAGGTATAAAAAATCATGAATAATAATGAGATTGTGAAATAATTCTTACCTTGTACTTTTCTTTAGTTATATGTGCTCTAACCTCCTGTATAATGGTTTAAAATATGTTATTAAATTATACCAAAACCATATCCATATTTATTGTATTATATATAATCCTCTTATATCATCTTATCCCCCATTTTTTAAAAATATTTTGTTATTTCCCTTATTTAGGGTTTTAATTGCTTTATTTTTCTATAAAAGTTTTGTCATGTAAGGCCTATTTCTTATGCATAGGATATATTTATTTCATATCCAAAATAATATTTAGTTCATAGATATTATATTTACTTTTTATATATATCTTTATATTGATTCTTTAATTATTAACATGGAAAATAAATCACAATCCATCATGGATATGGTAGGCCATATGCACGCACAAGCGATGGTATCATTCCCTTAATGGTGAAAGGGTAAGGAATTGGATTGTGTATTAATTTTTCAGAATCAATATCATTCCATATTTATTATTTATATCCAGTATACCCATCCAAATAAAGTAGTTATGGAAAAAAAATTACACCATGGCATGGAGACAGTAGGTTGTACATATGCACGTGTGGTGATTTCGTTTTTCATAAGATGGATAAAATGTGTAATATGGTTGTCCCATATTAATATTAACATATCAGCATATATATTATACTATTGTTATTACTTTATAATGGAAACAACACATAAATATGAAGTAGAAGAAGAAATAATCATATAGGAGCCGGTCAAGATGATTAAATATTATTTAGTGAAACTCTTTTGGATCTCCTCTAAGGGAAACTAGGCTTGGTATTTTGATAAGACTAGAACATCTAAGATGTGTCTAGGGAATTTTATAATAGAACTGGGTAGAGATTATTTGATCTAGATGGCTCAATGTGATGAAATGATATGATAGAGGAGATTCCTTTTTATAATTGAGGTGAGGGGCTCTTTTGGAATTTATAAAAATATTAATTTATAATAAATTCAATCTCAATCCAACTACTACAAAAATGCCATGTCTCTAGTGTAGAAATTATTTTTCACATTGGTTTTTTTCCTTTTTTATGTTGGTTATATGGCGTCGTTATTAAAGGAGACGTTGTAAATGAATCATCAAATTGTTTTTTTACATATTTTGTTTTGTAATAGACCTAAAAATCATTTAGAAGGGTTTTTTCACATCATATATTGAAAAACCGTCGTGAAAAACCAGTATAATAAAGGCTTTTCACATTGGTTATTTAATAAGCGATGTGAAAAACTGACGTGATACAGTATTTTTTACATCGGTTATAAAATAACCAACATGAAAAATAAAAAATATATATATAATATTTCTTTTCAACATTCCTCTCCACAGCCAACCAAAAAATGTAGAAAATAGCAGTAGCATCATAACAGCTATCAATACATTTACAATTAAAAAATTCAAAATTACAATATTTAGTAAAAATAAACTAAAATCCATCCAAACCAATAAAATTATTTTCCCATTACACTTGTAAGTGTGTGAGATCATGTGCACTATAAGGGTGGGATTCATCAAAAATCTAAAAATTAAAAGAAAACAATTTACCATGTATTATGAATAAAAGAAATTAAATATAAAGGGATAGTCTATAAATAAATCTTAACTAATTAAACACTGTAACTATTCCAGTTGAAATTATTTCATACATAAATATTAACACATAATATGTATATTCTTTGACACATTCTTCTTTATGAAAATTCCATTTAAATGAGATTGTTAAATCAAAATAACATTTTTATATAATTTATCCAAAATGTAATAATTATAAATGAAAATTCACCTTTAATTTTTCATATTTGATCTTGGAACACTTTTTCTTTGTGGTCTATCAAAAGAAATTTTATCCCATGTTAGATAATTTTAACAACAAAATAAATTTAAAAATCATTATAATATAAACAAGTATTAATATATTCAAACTTACAGTTACAATACATCCTAAAAATTTTATCGCACTTTTCCATGGATAGAGAATAACCAGTAAAGTGTCTTCTCCCATGGAAAAAAGCACCAAACAACCAATGGAAAATGATATAAAATAAAATTTAATGTTATTGGTTATTATGTTAAAAATATATAACACTTTTTGAGATAAATATTTCTTACTCTTGAAGATTTGGAAACATCCAAGACTAAATAATTGCATTCTTTTTAAATCTTTATGCAATATAAATTGTTCTTTCCATTTTTGTGATTTTACTCATTATAATGGAAATGATCTCTAGCTCCATAAATCCATAAACATATGTCTTCTAATTCTCCTTAGATGTTATATAAAGATACAAAATACAACATAAACATAAGTTCAAATTTTCAATAAATTAAATGCATGGATATATTTATGTTAAGACATAAAGGGAAAAAATTGCATCATATTGATGCCCAAAATATCTCTAGTTAAAATCTCTATGATATCATTTTTCAAAAACCCCATAGTAATTTCACACCCATAGACATAATCTTTCATTTTAATCTCATAAACACCTGACAACAAATTTAAATATCTTGACAATCTATCAAGACTACTAGAATCTATATCTGAAGTCATATATCTTTTTATTTTTTATTGACTATACAATATTTATTTACCTTTAAAGTATTCCTATAAAAAATGGATAAATATATAAACATTAAAATTTTAAAACAAATTTAATACAAAAATGAAATAAAATATAAAATATACACATACCTCTCTCATAATATGTTGCAAAAGTCTAGATGTTCAAACTAAAGAGTGGTAGATACTTTACCCAAGTATAGTCACCTCATCTGTAGGTACCAGTACTCCAGCTTATCTATCTATAATATCTTTTACATTAACCCTATGATTCTCTATATCTATCTTCTGATGATTAATAGTATATCTAATATAAAATAGCATCCCATATGCAACAATATGATACTGAGGATCATCGGTATATAACTCACAGTAACTGGGAATCTATAGAGGAGGGGTTGTAGGAGTAGGATAAGGAGTGGGGTCTTCCAGCAAAGGTAGAGAAGAGGGAGCTGCTAGCCGAAATAGAGGAGTGGGAGTTGTAGTCTAAAATTGTATTCTCATTTTTGGAAACATGGATTGTACCAATGCTCTAATATTATCCTACATCATCACATTAATATTCTGAACTTGAGACTCCAAATACTTTCTTTATAAAAACTCTCTATTATAGTAGTTGAATAATATGGAAACACTTTTCTCACTGATACACCCACCATGTATCCTCATACACAACCTGGGTTTTCAGGCTTTTCCAATGTCTCAGATAAAATATCCTGCCTACCCTCAGCTATAAAGACTCCTTGTGTTCTCTTCTCTTTAATATAATCATGTATGAATTATTTGAAAAATTATGTAATGATTCAAACTATATAAATATTTGAATTAAATTAAATAAATAATTAAAGTAAACATCTTATAATCCTCTCAAATACAACACTTGACTCTTCTATAAGATATTTTCCTTTTTTATCATTTGAGACATCTTCAATTTTTCATGTCTAGCTGAGGGTATGGAGGGGAAACCTCTCCAGAGCATAAAGACTCATCTCTTAGTTTTTTCAAAAAATTATCCATAATTTGTTCTTCCAATAACGTATATCCTCTCTAAGATAAAGTATGAGGGTATATATTTCTATATTGGTTCTCCTAATGAGATCTCCTCAATTGTTGTAAATTAATAAAAATAAATCATTAATAAGATCATTAATTTAAAAAAACTACTAACGTTTTTCATTATAGTTACCAAAAATGATTATTGTCTTATACTTTCAACCAATTTATTGTATGTGTCTACATCTATAAAAGGATATATATCACATGGATTATGATGTTCCCTATTCCCATGAATGAAATAATATGTGATGGGTGATTTTAAATCTCTCCATATCCTTGAATCCAATGATAAACTTTTCCTCCTTACTCCTTCAATGTTAGGTATATCAAATTTTATCTGATAATAAGAATGCAGGAAACATATATTACAATAAAAATTTAAAAATTAATAAAATAATAACAAATTATCTTACTACAATGGTCTCCCACAACTAAGATAGTGTCACTTTTTCAACACTTCTCCAATCATCAATCAAAATACTGACTTTCATTTTATCATGAACTAATATAAAACTCTTGAATTATTTTGAATTAGGACCCCTTAGAATATCATTATCATCAAACTCCACCAGTATCCTCTGGTCTAAGATACGAGCAACTAATAATTTTGGTAAATGTGTGCTACCATGTTTACTAACCCTCAAACTCTTCATTGGATCTGTGGGAGTATATGACTCTTGTAAATAATGATGGTGATCATTAAGAGGAGCATGTGTACATTCATCGCCAGAGGTATCATTATACTCATCTCCAGAAGTTTTTGGTTTATCTGTAGATTGATTTGTCATTATCCTACAAAACAAAAAAAAACAATTATTACACAAATATATAAATTCAACTATTACAATATTAATGTAAATAAAAAATGAAAAATTATGAAACAAAAAGGTAAACTAAATTAATCTCAGATCATTATTCTTCATATTTGTTATAGTTAACTAAAATGATAACAACATTAACGATATATGAAATGTCATGTAAATGAATGAAAATAAATCAAAAAATGGTGTATGAATATTAAAAATGGTCTAACATAATAAAACATTTTTTTACAATAAAAATATTATTTTTTCAATATACTCTTATAAAATATTTTCATTATTATTTGACATATTATATTTAAAATAATTTTATTTCAATAAAATCAATAAATAGATAAGTTATGTAAGGATAAACATGGTAAAATAAACTAAACTAAACTAATATAGACAAATATTTTAACTTATTAGTTTTAATACATGTTTTAATAAAGAAACTAAAATTCACATATCTAAACTTTTATGAAATTTATAAAAGTAAAAGAGAAATAACATATGTTACATGTAATATTAGGAATGTACTGAAGGATTATTTTTTCAAATTCCTTTATCATTATCATTCCTTATGGAACAAAATGTGTCTATGAAGTGCTCATAATTATTATCTATTAATATTTCCATGGAAGTAGTTATCTCACATAAATCAACATCTTCTTCAAGTTTATCATCACCAATATATTGTTTTTTTTCTTGTAAAACAATAGACCATTGCATATCAGATTGATCAAGAACATATAAATTTTTTTTCATGTGTTTCCATTATAAAAGGATCATCTGTGTATTCCAATATATTTATATTAACAAGTTCCATTCCAAATTCCTCATGTCTTACATTGTTTTTTATGATAAACCATTTGTAGTTAAACAATGGAACTTTAAATTTAATTTAATAAACCCCCCATATTTCTTCAATGACTCTATAATATTCACCTGATGTGTAAATTGGGTATTTTCCTTTAGAACTCAAAAAATTCATTACTTCTGCGAACACAAATATACCACTATTTTCAACTGAGCTTCTATTGCCCTTATTTTTGTATGAAATGTAAATCCATTAATTTATACTCAGACCATGTTATCAAAATTAAACTTTGAACACCCACTAAACATTTTAATGTTTCTGATGCATCTTATTTACCAAGAATAGTCTCTTTAGACCATGGAAAAAATGTTTTTTATGGTCATTCAAAATCCAAATATCTTTTTTCTTTCGATAACATTGTTTTAACACATTAATATGCAATGTTATATATGTTTGAGCATCATATATGTTATTCAAGATGTATAAATATACCTTCTTTATATTTTCACCTGAAAAAGATTTTACTTTCAAGCCATGAATCCCCTTTACCCCATAATTAACTTGTTCATGGTGATATAGAGGCAAACCAATGTGCTCCACCGCAAAAAAGTAGCTTGTACAAAACTTCTCAACCTCCTTAGAAATATAATTTTCAATAATGAAGGCTTTAGGTCAATATGGATTCTTAATATACCCCTTCAATATCTTCATATACATTTCAAAATGATACATCCAATGTAGATACACAGGTCAACATTTTTTTATTTCTCGAACCAAATGTACCATTAAAGGAACCATTATATCAAAAGGAAATACATTTCCAATTGAAAAAGTATATAAATTTCTTCATTTTACAAAATGTTAAAGTATTTAGACAAATAACCTTATTACAAATTTAATTAAAAAAATAACACACCTTATAGATAGTCTTTCTGACACATATGGGAAATATTCCACATAATGAAACTGACAAAAGTTTTTTAATCATGACATGATAATAATGAGATTTCATACATGTCAGCTTCAAATCCTTTAAAGACACAAATTTTTTTAAATTTTAAGAATAACCCTCTGGCACTTTGATATCATGAATAAACTAAAAAAATATAGTTTTCTCCCTCTTGGATAATGTATGAATATCATGGGTAAGAAATGTTCTCCTTACATCAAGAGTGGGAGCTAATTCCAAATGTATTCCCGTTGACATTAATTTCAATCTTACATTAAACTCATCTTTAGTTTTTCTTTAATATCTATCAATGTTCCAATTAAGCTATCATGGATATTCTTCTCTATGTGAATGACATCAACGTTACGTTTCGCCTCATAAAATCTCCAATCTTTTATCTCAAAAAATATTAATTGTTTCTTCTAAATATTTCTATCATTACCATATTTATGTGTCTTTCCAAATGTCACATCAAGTTTTTTTACCCTCTTAAAATACTGATCAGTGGATAAAAGTTTTAGAGCAATATAAAATTATTATGAGTCATTAAATTACTTTTTTAATCTTCTATAAGATTGATCCATAGACAAAAACTTTTTAAGACCCATGTATATTGTTTTTCTCCCATGATAAATTTTATAATATGAAGTCTGTTGTTCGCAAATTGGACATTATTTATTCCCCTTAACATTGTATCTAGACAAATTTCCATACACTGTGAAGTCGTTTATAGTGAACATAATCATTGCATGTTGTTGAAAATATTCCATTTTTTAAGAATCATACACCCTAATACCATCCTCCTATAATAGATTAAAATCATCAATTAATGGTGACTAGAAAACATCAAAATCATTTTCATGTTGTTTTGGTCTATAAATCACTATCTCAACATGAAATACTTGCGCTTCATAAAAAATCAGGAGATAAGTTGGAAATTACCAATAAAACAAGGCATGAACTATTTGTAATACTAAGGCTTTGATATGGATTCATTCCATCCATGCACAGTCCAAACATGATATTTATAACTTAATTTCCAAATGTAGGAAACTGGAGATCAATTTTCTTCCATTATAGACAATCAGTTGGATGACGTATTTTTCCATCACGGATCCTCTCATAAGTATGTTATCTTAACAATTTTGAATTTTGTGAATAATAAAATAAATATTTCAAATGAGTACTTATACTAAGATACCAAAATTCCTTGGTAGGGGTCTCAATAACCTCTAAATTAGCCTGTGATTTTTCTTTCAACTTAAACTGTGATGTCCCACATTTAGGACATTCTGAAAGAAATTCATATTCTTTACTATATAATACACAGTCATTCGGGTAGGCATGTATTTTTTTATACCCTAATCCCATCAAGAATAGTGTTTTATTCTCTTTATAATGTAAATCAGTAAGATCATTGTATTTAGGAAGAATATATTTCAAAAATTGTTGCAAATCAATAAAACATTTATCACTCCAACCATGTTTCACCTTCAAGTTAATCAATCTTAACATCGATGATAAAACCATAAATTTTGTACAATTAGGATACAATGTTTTTCAGAATCATCATATAGTTGCTCAATTATTGGTTCTTTCTCAATTTCCTCTTCTTAAATATCACGAATCATTTTTTCAATTTCATAAGATTTATCATCTTGTAAAGCATCATCATCAATAGATCTAAAATTTTTCCCAGTTTCACCATGCCAAATTTAAGGGATGTAACACAGTTTAATCCATGAAAATTTTAATGATATTTTACCTCCATGATTTTTAAATTCTTTATATTTAAACATTTAAAACATGGAAAAACATGTCATTGTTTGGAACATTTCATTTAGAAAATTTTAAAAAATCATTGACACCTTCCTCATATTCATCACTCATTTGAAGTGATATAATCCAACTTCGACTCATTATTACCTATAAAAACCATCAAAAATATATATCTTGTCAAGATAATCCAATTTTATATTTATATTAAATACACCATAATTTGAAATTAACACAATTCTGAAATATAAAACAAATATTTGTGTATTTAAAAAATATTATGATAAATTATATACAATAATGGAAGATAAGTTTAAATATAAATGGTAAATCATAAAAAGATATGCATGGAAATAATTTACAAAAGAAAATATAGTTAGCTATAAATTTTTGAATCTAATATAAACTCGTTGGGATGTTAGATATGCACATTAATCAAGGTTGTAAGTTGTTTTGTTGATGATGGATTCAGTTAGGGAATTATATGTAATGAAAATTAAATTGGATTGGGGATCTAAAATATATGTTAATTATCATATATTTAATCATATTTCCCTAACTAGACTAACTCTTTATAAGTAGGATCCAAAATAAGTACCCATGATAGGTTTGTTATTGATCAATCCATACCCCCTAAATGGTTTTTGATCTATCCCCATAGTAATTTCCGATGACAAAAAAGCCATATCTAAGCCATCACAATATTTATTTTCATGATCTATAAATATAATGTCTTCAATACCAAAAATTGGAATGTGGATCCATCAGTTAATATCCATATATAATTCCATAATAAATTTCTCAACTCTTAATATAGTACATGATTCTCATAATAGTATTAGATACATGATGATATACATTACTAATAAGGTTTCTAGGTTGAGCACAATTAAAACTGAGGTATTTATCCTAGAAAAATCTATAGTCGTAGGGTATAAAATTGATTAATTACTTAACTACACTGAGTTCTTAAAACCTAGTCAAAGTGGATTGATCCATAAATAAGAAACTACAAGATTCATATATTTATCATAAATAAACCATAATAAATAAATCTCATCTCAAGCCCAATACCCTCTCAATAAATATCCCCTTTTCACGTTTATTAAAGTATCATGTAATAATATAAAACTTCCCATATAGGTAAAAAGTTTATTCAATACATATTATATACTAAGGGGGTAACAAATGAAGGTATCACAACATCAATAAAACCTTTTTATGTGGTATCAAACAAGCCTTTGAATCTAAATTTGAAAACAAAGTTACAACTATCCATTGAAAACCAAAAAAGGGTCAAAACATTAGAAACAAAGAATACCTACCATATTAGTTAGTTAAAACCAAATAAAATATCTATAATTAAAAATAAACTATTAAAAAATGGGTTACATTCATCAGAAATCAAAATAGGGTGAAAACCCTTCTTTTATCGTCAAATTCATTTGAAAATATCCTCATATTAATTTTCAAAAAAAAAACATGAAGTACATAATGAAAGTAGATGAAAATTTAACATTAAAATAATACACCATGATGAAAGGAGATTAAAATTTATCATTAAAATAATGGATACATGTAAATAGAATATATGAGATAACATGTGGAGATTAAAGAAGATGGTAATGCGATATTTTAGAAAATGAAATCGAAAAATAGAGTGTCAGAGAATCTGCGACATTGAACGACTGAAAGAGAGACATGTGAGGCTTACTTGAGAGTTGAAAGTTGATCAGATCAAATGCACCAATTAAATTAAGGATATATGAATCTTGAAAATGAGGTTGGAGGTCACTAGATCAAAGAAACAAGGTTAGGGTTTCCATATGAGAGAGAACTGAGTCTACCTTCACCTGATCAAAAAAACACTGAAATGAATATTAAATAGAATTCATAAAATTTTAAATGATTTATCAGGTTATTTATCATATAACCGATGTGATAAAGAAATTTTTATTATATTTATCACGCTAGTTATATATAAACTGATGTGATAAATTGATTTACCATGTTGGTCATTTTATAACTACCGTGATAAAGCAACAAGATTTAATTTATCAAATCAATTATTCTATTATAGAAGTTAAAATACACTTTATCATGTTGTTTGTTGAATAACCAATGTGATAAAGAGTGATACTTCATTTATCAGGTCGGTTATAGGATAATCGACATGATAAATCAATATACATGGCTTTGCATATTGGTTATAAATAACTGACATGAAAAGACCAATGCAATAAATACTTTTTGTACTAGTGTGTATTCAAAGATAATATTATATAAGGTTTTAATCTCATAAACCAATAGATTTTAGACAAGTTTTGGTATTTTTTTAAATCCTATCATTTTAATTAACCTATTTTAATTTTAACTAAGGTAATAAATTTTTCAATATTAAAAGTTTATAAGTTTTACTTATTTGATGTCAATTAGACCATAAATGAATAATTTATAACATTTTAGACCATATAATAATTTTTTGTATTTTAAAATATTTTTTATTATTTTTAAATAATTTAAAAACTATTTTATTGATAAAATATCATTAGTATAGATTTTGACACTATTTATTATCTGCCTTTTTAAAAATATCATAACAACATCATATCTTTAAAAAAACTCTATTAACTCATCCCTAAAATGTTAGAGTCATCCATAAAATTCTAAGATTAAATTTATTATATCAAATTATATTTATTTTAATATTTTGAATATCATTTATTTTATATTTCCAATAATTAAACAATTAATACATCATCATTGTATAAGCCATTAAGGTAATTATTTATTTCATAAAAATTAGATATAAATTACCATGATAAATGAAAACATTTTAGATTTTAAATGATTATTTATAGTCGAATTTATCTTCTGTGTAACCCTATATTAAAAATGTTATAGTCATTAAAATATGAGTATGTAATCTTAAACTCTTCTTTAAATAATATAATAAATGTCATACTCTCACACAAGTGGCTTAAAAAGGGTCATAATCTCGAGCCAAGGATGATTTTGGTCTAATCACACTAATAAAATGAAATTAGTACAAGTGTTAGGGTAGTTTTATAATATTTATAATATTATTTTTTACCCTTAATTACTTGATTTACCTTTTACTCTGTTAATAAAATTTTACTAAAGTTACTATTCATAATGACCAAATATAAAATAAAAACCTTATTTACATAATTTTGGCTCACTGATTCCAAATATTTAATTGATTTTTAAAAATTAAAAAACACATAATTTTTATTAATTAATTTAAAATTAATCCCATTGATGGGGTGAGAAAACAGGTTATTGATATTTAAAATATAAAAAAGATTGAAACATTTTTATATATAAATTAAATGTAAAATTGATGTAAATGACTTACATTGGATTAAATGATAAAAAATAATATATTTATACTTTAAAACCATTTAATAATATAATTTAATGCTATAAATTATTTTGATGAAAAAAGTTTTTTTCAATTAAAATTTAGTATTTTCACTATTCATATAAACGTGAAACTTTTGAGAAAAATACCAAAAATTCAATCAAAAAAAATTTCTATCACCCTTTCAAGGAAGAATATTATTTTTTCATATAAATTTTCTAAAAGTGTTAAAAAATAGATTTAAAATGGGTTTTTAATTAAAATCCGGTAAAATTACCCTTTTTTTAAATACTTATTTTATGTGAAAATTTGGATTTGTTCTTATGGAATGTCTATAAAACACAAAATATTAATTTTAAAATTATATGGAATATATATAAATTTCATAATGTGGTCAATACTATTCATTCCCACCAACTTAACAACTAGTGTTAAAAATAATAATATTTAATAGTATGTCTTGATTCATTTAAGTTGGTGTTGCATGCAATGTAATAAATTTAAATTAATTAAAGGGAAAACATACCATAAAATATTGGGGTGTTACATTCTTCCCTCCTTCAAAAATTTAATCCTTAAAATTTCCATAGTATCACCTCATAAAAATATTTGGGTAATTATTCATCATAATTTCCTCAGGTTCCCACATCGCTTCTTCCATTTTATGGTCTCTCTAAAGAACATTTACTAGTAGATTAATTATTTTCCTCAACACTTTCTCCCTAGAGTCAAGAATATGGATAGGATCCCCACAGTAAGATAAATCATGTTTCAATTCTATTTCATCAGAAGTGAAAACATGTGTTGGTTCTGGAATGTACTTCCTTAGAAAATTGATATAGAACACATTGTGTACATTAGAAAGGCTAAGTGGAATTTCCAAATATTAATTAATAGTTCTAATTATTTCTAGAATTTAAAAAGATATGATATACCTCGAGCTTATTTTCCCTTTCTTATCAAATCTTATAACACCCTTCCAAAGACATACCTTTAAGAAAACATGATCTCTCACTTGAAAATCCAAATCCTTCCTTTAGTTATTGACATAAATATTTTTCTTACTTTGAGATTATTTTATATGGATTTGAATAGTCTTTACCTTTTCTATTTTTTATTCCATAATTTCTATGCCTACAAGCTTCCTTTCACAAACTTCATCTCAACAAGTTGTTTTACAAAATATCTTTCCATGTAATGCTTCATACAGTGCCATTTGAATACTTGAATGAAGGCTATTTTTATAGTAAAAGTCTACCAAAGGAAAATATAGATCCCACATACCTTGAAAGTAAAGTGACCATGATCTAAAAATGTCTTCTAATGTTTAAATAGTTCTTTCATAATGTCTATCAGTTTGAGGGTGATAAGTGATGTTCAAATGAAGCTTGGTATCAAGGGCCTTCTAAAGACTTTTCCATAATTTTGATGTAAATCATGGATCATGATCAGACAAAAATGAAATTGGTGCACTAAGAAGTATTAAAGCATCATTAATATAGAGTTATGAAAGATGCACCAGCAGAAAGTCTTCCCTTATAGTAAGGAAATGTACATATTTGGTAAGGTGGTCAATGATAAATCATATCATATTATTCTTTCTAGGAGTCTTTGGTAGTCCCATGAAAAAATAAATATTAATTTCATCCCATTTCCACACAATTATAGGAAGATATTGTATGAATCTTCTAGGATGTTTTCTCTAAGCTTTCACCTATTAACAAATCAGACATCTTGACACATAGTCAACAATTTCCCACTTCATATTGTCCCATGAAAAATGTTCCTTAAAATATCTATACATCTGGGTGATATTTGGGTGTATAGATAAATTTTATCTATGAGAATCATCCAATAATTCCCTTTTCATCTCAGGTATAGAGGGAACATAAATCCTCTTTACAAATTTGAGAAAACCATCATTAAATGAAAATTCTATCAATTTTCCATCATTCAAAGCTTTAATTTTCATTTAGAAATTCTCATCATCAAAATGAGAACATTTTATCCTTTTCAATAAATATAGTCTGGAAACTATTTGAAAAAGTAGATATGTTTCACCATCCTTGATAATTATCATATCCATATTTACTAGATCCATGAACACAGGATCCCTTTAAATTCTCATTTTGTTCAAAACTTCATGATCATTCCTACTCAATGTATTTTCCACCTTGTTTTCCTTCCTTGGGAGGTAGTGTATTGAGAAATAATATTCCTTTAGTAGCTCAATCCATCTCTTTTGCCTCATATTGAGTTCTTTTTGGGATAATATATATTTCAAACTCTTTTAATCTGTATATATCTCACATATTTCACCATAAAGAGAGTGTCTCCATATCTTCATTCCAAAGATTATATCTGCTAACTCAAGATCAGGAGTTGAATAGTTCTGTTCATGAGTTTTTAACTTCCTCGATGCACTCTATAATTCTACATAAAGGCACAACCAAGCCCTTTCCTTGATGCATCACTATAGATCAAAAATCCACCATTTCCTGATGGTAAAATCAATATTGGATCATTGACCAATATTTTATTCAATTATTCAAAACTCTCTTCACATTCTTTTGTCCCTATGAACTTAACCCCTTTATGTGTAAGCTTAGTTCACATGTTATCCATTTAGGAAAAAATATGGATGAAACCTTGATAGTGGCCTGCTAAACCAATGAAACTACTTACCTTAGTTATGATCATTGGTGTAGGACATTCTTGGATAGCTTTTGTCTTTACGGGATCAACATAGATTTCATCCTTGGAGGTGATATGACTAAGAAATGAAATTTCATACATCTAGAATTCACACTTACTAAATTTACTATATAACTCTCCCCTTCTGAGAGTCTTAAGAATGATCTGTATGTGATTCTCATGGTCTTAATATCTTTTATAATACACCAAAATATCATCAATGAATACCACAAAAAATCATCAAGATATTCCTTGAATACTATGTTTATTAGATCCATAAAAACTTAGGGTTCATTAGTCAATCCAAATGGAATTATTGTAAACTTTTAATTTCCGTACCTTATCTGAAAAGATGTCTTTGGAATATCTTCCTTCTTTACTCATAGTTGATAATATCCAGAACGAAGATCAATCTTTTAAAAAAAAATTAGCTTCTTGAATTTGATCAAATAAATCATCAATGTGAGGTAGAGAATACTTTTTCTTTATTGTAATAACATTAATTTCCATATAATCAATACACATCCTCATGGATCCATCTTTTAAAAAAAAGAATGGGGGCTCTCCATCGAGAAACACTAGGGTGAATGAATCTATTTTACCCAACTCCTATAATTGTTTCTTCAGCCCCACTAATTCCACTATGGTCATTCTATATTGAGTATTTGATATTCATGTTTCATCCAGGATTAAATCTATAGAAAACTCGACTTCACACTCTAGTGGGTGTCCAGTAATTCTTTAGGAAATACGTTAATTTATTCCTTTACAATAGGCACATACTCAATTTGAAGATTAATTTCTCAATCCCTAGATGTTGTTTTCTCTTCCTCTCTAAGAATTTCATTTAGTAGAGCTATTGAGGTGGATATAGATAAGAATCAAATGATTAAGTTTCTACTTTAAATATAATGGATTCTTCTTCTTCCTTTCAAATCTTAATTTCCTTATTCTTGAAATAAATTTTCTCATCATATTTTGAAACTAATCCATACCAAGGATTATATAAAATTAAAACATAGTTATGATAACAATGACATCAAGTAAATCATTTTATTCATTACAAAGGGGACTTCCCAACCCATATTTATTAAAATGAGACTTCCCTTAGGAGTTTTTACTGAAAACTCCTTTATTAAATAAAAAGGGAAATGTATAATTTTATCATCAAAATGGGAATATATAAGAGAATGTAATGATATATAATCAAATAAATCATTAGTTAAGTTTAATGAGATGATTAAAGTACATACCCCCACTTAATTATGAACTTAAACCTCATCATTTGTGCTCATATAATCCTAGACTTTCCCCTATGTAATTTTCTGGGGAAAAATTTCTTGATTCTTAGGAAAATCATTTGCACAGTATCCCATCTCCTTATAGTTGAAACACTACACATTACTGGATTCTTTCTTTCCCTTGTAATCACAAGCATGATATTATTTCCCTCTACACTTGTAAAAAACTCACATTCCCTTTAAGAAAGTACTAGGTTGTTTCATCCCAAAATTATCACGGGAAGGAAATTCAACTCTTCAATTCTTCCCCTTTTCCTTATTTCCTTTTCTAGAGTATTCATAAACCCTATTATTCTCTTGATTTCCTTTAAATTAGTAAGACATAGAGAATTATTTTTCTGTATTGATGGAACATGATATTATATTTTGGGAGATTAATGACCTTTATAGGAATGGTTTTAACCCATAAAATAATTGATAAATATTTATATTTAGATTATTTACATAATTTTTAGCATTCCTTTATATCTTTTTAAATTTGGATTCATATTTAGCAACATTCTCATCCTCCTTTTTCCTTATATTCAAGAATTATCACTCCAAATTCTCTCACTGTTCATGGGGAAAATATTTTTCCAAGAAAATTTTCTTAAAATCCTTCCATTCCATGTTTGATATTTTTTCCACCTCCTTTGTGTTTTAAATTAGTGACCACAATTGATATGCATATCCTGAGAGATTATAAACTACCATAACAACCTTATCACTTTCATTGCTTCCCAAAGCAAGAAATATCTTCTCTACATAACTTATCCATTATTCAGCTACAAATGGATTTGTAGTCTCATTGAGTGTTGGAGGTTGTTGTCCCATGAAGCAGTAAAACATTGTTCCTCCATGTTGTGGATTAGGATTCTTCATATGGGTAAGGTTATTTTTCATAACCTTATTTAACTATCCTATTATAGTTATAAGTTACTCAGCATCAGTTGTAGCTCCAACTCCAACATTATTATCTTGAATAGAAGGGAAATACCTAAAGTGATTGTGTGCATTGATACAATTTTTATTCCTTTCACTAGGAATCATTTATAAAAAATGGAATACAATAGATTAGGATATAAATCATAATTCATAATTTCTAACTAGTAAAACACTTAACATAAATTGAAAATTTATGCATAGTTAATCTCATAATCATAAACATGGTTTCTTTGGGGACATATTTACTTTTAAATCCTTTAAAATGGTTTGTAAATAAAATATTAATTATCCTATGAATATCCCCAAAGAGTGTTAAACTATGTTTGCAGTAAGGTCCTTTGTTGTGTACTAGGTTACACTGAGTCAAGCTCGATGCACGTTGTCGGAGTTGTTACCACTAGGTATATATATCCCAGAACTATGTCCAATTGTAGTATCTAGACAGGGATGTATTGCTAGGAATACATAAATAGTCACTAACTTACCAAAATTCTAGGATCTTATTCTATTATTATCCTTAAAATTTATCATAGGGTTATGTTCCCTATCTATGTTTTCTAAATATAGTTTTTAAGGTTTCTACTAAACTCTCTCTTTTTCCAACTGTAGTGACCCTGATCCCAATAGCCTAAATCCAGTGCCTCACTTTATTACATTATCATAGATTCAAGATTAAAATACCTAAGTACTGATTAGTTCAGTAGTTTTGGAAACCATATTACATACATGAACCTTACATTATAATCTAAAATATAAAATACAACATAATGAATCCTTAAAGAACACCATTACTCTCTTAGATTATCCCTACATATCAATCATAAAATGCATCTTGGCATCCTGGTAAAAATAAAACATAATTGGTGAGATCATATGCTCATCAAGGGTAATAGTATAGTGGAAGCTATCATAAATAAGTATAAACATTAAGGAAAGGTGAATAGCTTAAACAAAATCAATTTAAACGTAGTCTTGAGCATAATATTGAAAGAATAAATAATATCATATAAGATAATCACATGATCAAGAAAATATAACCATATATATTCTACTAGTTTAATAATAACATGAAATATCAATTTTTTTTTTAAAAAAGAGGAGATTCCTTGGTCAAAAACAACCAAAGAATAAATATTATTAAAAATGAATAAATATTACAAGAGTCTAAATGACGGGATCATATTACAATATTTTTCATGAAAGGAAAGGAGTGAAATGGGAAGGTCTTCAAACCAAGTAATGTCCTAATTGACTCCCATGTTGTTCAGACCATATTCAACAGCATTTTCTTCTCTATAAACATGTGTGATTATATAATTAATATCGCTAAGCGAATGGAAGAAATCCATCCAGCGGGTAGTAATCGGCCAAGCAAGGTGGATTATGCCATTCCAAATTTATTGGACAATAGTCATTGAGTCACATTCAATCCAAAGGTTATTCCAACCAAAGTATTTGGAAAATTAATGGCATGAATCAATCCCAGTATCTCAGCTTTAAGGGAGGTGGCAATGCCACATTTACCCATGAAGCATCCAAGGATCTGGCCATAGTGATTTCTGAAGACAGCACCACATCCTGCAGGTCCCAGATTGCCCTTAGAGGCACCGTCGATATTGATCTTGATCCATCCAGGTAGGGGGGCTCTCCAGAACACCTCTAATGTACGATGCGGCTGACAAAAAATTCCTTTAATCCTGATATTCCTCAAGATCACAAAGTCATGCATGGTGTTTTGGAAACGTCCCTTTTGAATCGAGGAAAATTCTTGTATGGAAATGAGGATCCTCATTAGACCTGCATTTTGATTGAATGAGTAATGATAGAATGTATACTGTTAGACATTATAAACATACCATCAAGGCTTCTTCCAAGACACCATACATAAATGGGTAAGACATCAGCCAATACCCAAACTAGTTTGTCTATGAGACCTACTAATGCATTGAAGTTATATAGAGGGCCTCATCCATCACTTACTAATTCCAATTAATTTATCATATGAAAATGGTGAAACATAAACAATATACACATTCATATCGAAAAACTAGCCTACGAAATGTGAAAAAATTTACAATAAACCATGAATGGTAATAAAATAGCATATTAATAGTCAAACTAATCATAAACCCTTCAATAAAATATTTTAGATGGTATAATAAAATATTAACCTAAATTAATCATAAAATACAACAAATTATGTTGACATAGATGAAAATAGTCTAATAAAAACATTAAAATGTATTAAGAGAAATACCCCCTTTTACTTTGAAATCATTTATTTTAAAGTTCTTGTAGTTATAAAAGAAAACATTTTCATTGAAAAAATCTTGTAAATTTCTAAAGGAAGATTCAAAATATTAAGGCTTAATGATGTCAAAAAAATTCACTCATGCCGCATAAGTTAAAAAAAACATTTCTTCCATCTAAAAATTCATAAATTGCCTTATTTGGAAAATGACAAAAAGAGTCATTTCAAACCATTTTATAAAAGGTAAAACAAGGGTAAAAATACATTAATAACTCTTTGGATAATAGTGAAAATATTTTGGAAAACATTTTTAAGAAATATTAACATGGATGATAAATGTTTCCCAGTAGATACTTATGTATAAATAATCCCAAATAATAATGAGATTGTGAAATAACCCTTACCTTATACTTTCCTTTAGTTTTATGTGATTTAACCTCTTGTATAATGGTTTAAATTTATAACATAACCATATCCATATTTATTATAATATATATGATCCTATTATATTATCTTATCACCTCTTTGTTAATAATATTTTGTTATTACCCTTGTTTCGGGTGTAAACTGCTTTATTTTCCTATGCATGTTTTGTCATGTAAGTCATGTTTCTTATGAATAGATTATATTAATTTCATATCAATAATTATATTAAGTTATTAGATATTATATTTAGTCATTATATACATCTTTATAATCATTCTTTAATTTTTAACATGGAAAATTAATCACATCACATTGTGGACACGGTAAGTTGTAAGTACGCACGAGCGACGGTATCATTCCATTAATGGTGAAAGGGTAAGAAATTGGATGGTGTGTTAATTATACATAATAAATATCATTTCATATTTATTATTTATATCTATAATATCATTCATTATACCCATAAAAATAAATTAGTGGTGAAAAATATATTACACCATAGTGTGGAGAGGGTAGGTCGTACGTACGCATGCATGGAGATTCCATTTTTTGTATGATGGAAAAAAGGTGGAATATGGTTGTAACATATTAATAATAAAATATCATAACATATATGATACTGAATTTATTTCTTTATAATGGAAATAACACATAAAGATAAAGTATAAGAATAAATAATCTTGAAGGAGTCGGTAAAGACGATTACCTCTTTTTAAAGAACCTCCTTTGGATCTCCTCTTGCGGACACTAGGGTTGGTATTTTTAGAAGACAAGAACCTATAAGATTTGTATAAGTAATTTTATAAGATAAATGGTCAGGTTTTGGTTTATTTATAAGGCTAAAATTTATGAAATGAGATGATGGAGGAGGTGCCTTTTTATAATTGAGGTGAGAGGCTCTTTTGGAATTTTCAAAAATAATAATTTATAATAAATTCAATCCCAATAAAAGTATCACCACAATGTCATTTATTATAATATAAGATGGTATAATGTTTTAAACTCATAAAATAATAGATTTTAGACAATTTCTGGTATTTTTTAAACCATGTCGTTTTAATTAACCCTCAGTTGACCTATTTTAATTCTAAGTAAGGTAACAACTTTTTCAATATTAAAAGGTTTCAATTTTTACTTATTTTATGTCAATTAGAATATAAATTATTAATTTATAACTTTTGAGAAAATATTTTTTTTATTTATAAATATTTTTTATGATTTTTAAATAATTTAATAAAATATTAATATGATAAAATATCATTAGTGTCAATTTTGACACTATTCATTATTTGTCTTTTTAAAAATGTCATAACATGATATCTTCAAAAAAAACTATATAAAATCATCCCTAAAAAGTCAAATTTGTCCATAAAATTTGTGGATGACATTAATTATATCAAATTATATTTATTTTAATATTTTGAATATCATTTATTTGATATTTCCATTAATTAAACAATTATTGCATCATCATTGTATACACCTTGAAGGTAATTATTTATTTCCTAAAATTAAATATAAATTACCATGATAAATAAAATCATTTTATATTTCAAATTAATATTTATAGTAGAATTTATCTTCTTTATAACCCTATATTAAAAATGGTATAGTTATTAAAATATGAGTATGACATCTTTAAATCTTCTTTAAATAAAATATAATAAATGTCATATTCTCACACAAGTGTCTTAAAAAGAGTTATAATCTCATCCCGAGGATGATTTTGGTCTAAACACACTCATCCAATGAAATTAAGATATGTTATAGGGTAATTTTATAATATTTATAATATAATTTTTTACCCTTAATTACTCGATAAACCTTTTACCGTGTTAATAAAATTTTATTAAAGTTACTATTCATTATGCCCAAAAATAAAAGGAATATATTTAAATAATTTGAAGCCATTGATTCCAAACATGGAATCCATTTTTTAAAATTCAAAAAATATAATTTTTAGTAATTAATTTTAAATAAATCTCGTCAAGGGGGTGACAAAATAAGTTATTAAAGTTTAAAACATGCAGAAGATTGAAACGTTTTTATATCTAGATTCAATATAAAATTGATACCAATGAACTACATTAGATTAAATGATAAAATATAATTTAGTTATAATTTAAAACCATTCAATAATATAATTCAACATTATAAATTATTTTGATGAAAAAAGTTTTTTTCAATTAAAATTTAGTATTTTTTACTATTCATCAAAACATGAAAATTATTGAAAATTACCCAAAATTCAACCAAAGTAAATTTTGATATCCCTATTTAAATTAAGAAGATAATTTTTTCATATAAATTTTATAAAAGTGTCAAAAATTATATTAAAAATGGGTTCTCCATTAAAAGGTGGTAAAATTGCCCTTTTTTGAAAAATACTTCTTTTATACAAAAAAAATGGATTTTTTTCTTATATCATGTTTATAAAACACAAAAGATAAATGTTAAAATTATATGGAATATATAATTATTCTATAATGTAGTTAATACTATTCATTTCTTCTAACTTAATGGCTAGTGTTAAAAATAATAATGTTTAATAGTATAACATGATTCATTTAAGATGGGTTTTTCATGCAACACAAGATATTTAAATTTAGTTAAAAGGGAAAAAATGCATAAAATATTAGGGTGTTACATAATATATTGAAGGTATTTTTCCACTTTTATTTTTATGGGGTCCATATAGATGATGCTATGGGAATATTTAGCTATATTCTAGACCACTTGGCGGCTAAGCTGGTGACTCTTCTAATTACATTTTCTGATTTGAGGCATATACCTCAATCGTAGAAGAATGATATGCTTTATTGAAAGATAAAGGTAATTTTAATACACTATGTATCAATTTAATGTCATTATTTAATTAAATTTTTATATTTTAAAAATTAATCACTTTATATAGATGTTATATAACTTTACCATCACTTATCTTATCACACGAAAGTGGATGTTGAAAAATTTGGGTAAGAAATGGAAATATTTTAAATATAGATTGTGAAATTAATTCAATAATACATCATTTAACACTCACTGGATATATGATAATGCACCTGAAGGGGTACCAAGAAATAAATGGAAAGTTTTTGTTGATATCCATCACTATGAGAAGCACATGGTATTGAAGAATATATTATTATATTAACCACATTATAAATATATAAATGAAAATGATAAGGATATTACATTCCATAAATTAATATTAAATTAACTATTATTTATTTCAAAAAGGTTCAAGAAAAAATGTATCAATCCAAGTGAAACAAATCATCCCCACACTTCTGGTTCAAAGAGTTTTCCAAGAAACAGATCCACTATAGTGATATTTTCATTAGTTCAAATATTATATGATAATATTATCTACATCATATATTAAAATATTGATTTATCTCTGTTTAAAATATATAAATAATTTAAGTAACCAAGTCTCTCATACATAACTTTGGTTGGATGTTTATACGAAATCCAATGGGACTTATGTGAATGATCCCACCAAATAAATTGAGGTATGAGTTTATTTTTCATTGTAATGGTTCACACAAACATATTTAATACTCTAATTACTTATGAAACCAAAGATAACAATGTAATTTTTCATTTACAATCATCAAACTATAGTAAATAAAAAATATGTGTTCTATTTCATAAAAAAACTTCAATTTCTAAAAATTTAGATATCAATTATCAACGTAAACTTGGTTTGATTACTAGTGTTTTCATTAATATATCCCATAATTCTTAGACTCACACTTTATTGTTAGTTTTTGCATTGTTAATATGTATAACTTTAAAATTGATTGATATTTTATTTATAGGTTAAAATAAAAGAACTATGGGATTCCAATTCTGCATTGTCCCTCTCAGTCTCCCAGGATAGTCCAGTTGGTCAGGTCCTTGGGAAAAAGCATATTGGTTGTGTTTGTGGGATGGGTTTGGGAACATTATGATGTGAGTTATTTGTAAGGTCACTAGGGATTACAATAACATCTATTCTAGGTTTTAGTTACTCCCAGCCTCTAGATTCTCAAAGGTAGTTTCTTGTCATGCAAATCATAATTCAAAAATAGGGGAAAGCAGTCCTGCAATAGGGTACTCATATAAAATTATAGGATATAAAGGTTTTTTCTCTACATAAATCATTGATTGAATTATATTATAAGATGTATTGATGTGTCCCTGATGAAATTTCATCGATTTATTATTTGAGTCAGTTATAAAATCACACAATTTCATAATCGTTTAGTACACTAAATTTTATTCATTTTAAGTTTTAATTTAATATACATCATTGTTTAATTTCAAAGAAAATTTTTATAAAGGTTATGGTATAAGGGAATGAAGGAAAAGATAGATATGAATATGGATATGGTATTATTTAATTGGGTAGTGATAAGGCTTAAATTTATATTCAGTGGTGTTTTTGTGAAACTAAACTCATTATCTATAACTTATTTCATTTAATTAGACATATATGTTCATAAATAAAATTTATGTTTATGTTATCATTGAAATATATTTATATTTTTGTTTATGTTTCTGATTTTGTTTTTGATTTTTAATTTGTTTTTTTTTGGGACTGCATATCTAAATTTTTTATTTTTATTTTTGAACATCCTTCACTATATATTATAAATTATAGTATCAGTTTAAATTTCCATAAAATTTTTTAAATTTTTTAAATTTTTTATAGAAAAAATCACCACTAAAAACTGAAATGGACTCCATTAAATAATATTTCATGACAATCCCCATAAACTACCGCTAAATGGGTGAAACTAACACAAGATGATTGAGGATCTCAGAGGTGGCCTCGGCTCTCCTGGATTTGGGTTATCATCTCGGCGTTGGCGTGCATCGACTCTGAGGGTCTCAGATTCAGGATCTTAGCTGGGTGACAGTTTCGTTGCTTCTGGGCCCAGGTCTTCTTTGCGGATCTAGGTGCGTGGTGCTATATCTAGTGTGCCGGTATTGGATTCGGTTTGCCCATAGTTTCAGGATATCGTCACGGATTCGGATCGTTGTCGGCTCGGTGGGCTTGGCATCGGCTTCGTGGGACCTGCTGTTTGGTTCAGTCTTGGCGGCGGTGTGCTCGGCATTGACGTGCTCAGCTCTGGCGGATCTGTTTCCTTGCTCGGCTTCACCTTAGATCGACATCGGCCATGGCGTGCGATGGCTTTCTCAGGTTTGGCTCTAGAGGCTTGGAGGGGGGAGGACTATTTATTTGGTGTTTTTTGGTACGGATGGAAGCTGTTTTGAGGCTCTGATTTGGTGAATATGGGTTTGTGTTTGATCGATGGTGGTTTGTTCTGGATTTCTGATTTCGTGATTGATCTTCTGCTGCATGCTTGACAGATTACCTACTCTCCTTTCTTTTCCTATGTGAGAGTTTGATGTGTTTTGGATGTGAGGGATGTTTATGCGATGGTGGTGAATGAGGAATTGTGATTTAAGGGAAAGGTGGATCTTTTGAGTTGTCTACAGATCAGGGTGCTAACGGCGTCAGGATCTTATCATCTTCATTATGGTTTTCTTGACGTCCTTTGTGGATGGATTCTTCCTGGAGGTCCATTTCATTTCTCTTGATGGCTGGGTGAATTTTTTTGGAGTTTTCTGGCGGGAGGTTTTGGGCCGGTGTCGATGGTTGCACTGGGGGACGCTCAAGGTAACCCTTTTTGAGGTGTGGCCAGCTTCTCTGATGTTCTTGTGCCCTGGTTCATGGTTTCTTGGACATTTCCATTTTTTTATGATATTGTTTATGATGTTTGTGTGTAATGGTGAAAGTGGTTGTATTGGAATCATGTAGTGGGGTACCAGGAACCCATAAACCGACTTTTGAAAATGGAAAAAAATGATTATCCATAGTTAGATATTCCTATAAATGGTAGGTGTGGAACTTACATTGAAGCACCCCTTTCTGGTTCAAGCTCGAATAGGAATTTGGTGGTGGGATTTTAGGAATTTCTTGAGGATTATTTCGACTCAAGGTATTTGAAGAAATCTAATAGTAAAATCTTGAATTATGTTGTAATGAATATAATAAGAGTAATATCTTGATTCTAGGTATTTCAGCATGCCAAGAGAATTATCTCAACTCATGGTATCATCTGGGATGAAGGTTGGGGATGTAGATATCGCAACCCAAAATGTAGTTTTCCAAGTCCAAAATGATCATGGTGTGACCATTGATTTTACATGGGGTTCAATGATAGAAATAAAAGGATCATGACAGAGGCCCATGACCATATCTTGGTACTAATATCATGTGTGGGCATGGGGGTGCAGCCCCCACAATATGGACCAGTAAGCACAAATCCAAAAAACATTATTTTCCATAACTGTGCATTGTTCTAAACAAATAGGCATTGTGTCATGTAATTGGGTACTATTTCACACAACTATTGATTGAGTCTCACAACTGTGTATTGGGTTAGAAAACTCTATGATTTTGTGTGTATCTTTGTTCTTTATCATGCAACTTTTGTTATTTCATGAAAAGGAGTTTACATGACGCATATCCTACGACCGTGATTTTGTAAAACATTGTTTCATAAAACTTTGGAGTTTCAAAAAAAAATATTTTCATAAAATTTTGGACTTTATGTGAAATTAGGTTCCCCATGGAGAATTTTGTGTGAAAATTTATTAATTAGAATCCTATTCATTGAAGGTATTCATGAAGTAATTTCATTAATGTTTTGGATTTTGGGGTTGAGTGAAGCATGAAACCCTAAGTTGCATGAGAGAGATCTTAGGAACTAAATCCTATAACCCACCAACCCACCCAAATAGGGGTTTGATTCCATATTTAAAGACATTTTTTTTGTTTTATACAACTTATCATGTGTCATGAAACTTTAGGTTGACTCGCACAAATCTATGAAGTTTCATGAACTTGCATTTGTTTTTAGAGGTTATCTCACATATACATGGAGCTTCTACATTTGAAATTACCTTTCTCTAACAACTGGTTTGCATGGCCATAAATAGGGTTGCAAACACTTTTGGAAAGTTTAATGAAATTATATAATTTTCTCTATAATCACACCAACTTTCCATTTTAGGAAGTCTAACTTCGAACAGCCATAAATTTTATATGTAAGTCTGTTTAAGCTATACGACTACTAAAATTTAATCTTATGAAATTAACTATGATCCTGGGTTAGGGTTTTAATAATTAATTACATTCATTGATGATATTTATAGACCCAACAATAATTGATAGGGTTTGGTTATTTAAAGTGTCTACAACCATTTATATAATATTTTCCCATATGAATGTATGGCGGTATTATACTTGAAAAACTCTTTTGGTGTATTCTGGTTAATAGAAATGTAGAAATGAATTATAAAGTGATGGTTTTATTTATATAAAGTTCCATTAAGAAACCTATAAGGTGTTTTCCTTTATAACTTCTAAATGAAATTTTATTTGTCCAATCCATGGAATGTGAAACCAGATAATGTTTGAAATTTTTTTAAATGATGGGTAATGATAAGATTTAAAATTTTAATCCATTTATTGTGAATTGTGTATCATTTTAATAATTTAAAATAAGAAATAATAGGAAATTTTAGGTATTGTGGTGATGATTATATCTTATATTTATAAATGTACCTTTTGTATGGGTAGTTAGTCTAGAGATATAGAGAGCATGAGTGATGAGAAACTTTGATATGGGTTGTGAGACCTTGATGAGTTTGGTTGTACTAGACCTTGATGAGTTTAGGATGTGACCTTTAGATTATGAGATGTCACCTTTTATCATAATTTCTTGTGACCCTTGTGGTTTTATGGCTCTTGTGAGATGTATAAGACCCTGTAATGGGTGTCATGGATTATATTTCCAATGATAATGGTTGTGTATATATGGGTATATTAGACCTAAAGGGAGTGGTTGGCCACAGCACATTTAATGATTATGTTTTGAGTGTTTTAGATATTTGGGGAATGTAAATCATGGGTAGATGCTTTGGATTGTGAAATCGATGCATGGAAGGTTATTTTAGGTTTTGGTAAAGGCATTGTTCAACCTCATATCTTTTCTAAGGGAGACACTTGAGTGCTCGAATTTTTTGGTTTAAGGTTAGTTTTGGGTGCGCAAGATTGTTCGGATGCCTAACCATGTTGTTCTGACACTGTTTTTATATGATGATCGATGTTTACCCTTCATATATGGGTCAAGGGAAGATAGAAAGTGGTTATATGCCTCTGATCTTGAAAAAAATTATAGGGTGGTGGGTGGTAATGTGGTTAGTCTTGACTCTTGAGAAATGTCAAGATAGTTTTGTGAAAGCATCAAGGATGCCTCGAGTCTAATCAGGTTGATGGGCTAAGATTCATGGTCAAATGCTTGAGTGGGTGCTTGAGCCTAGAATTGGTAATGCATGACTCATATGATCTTGAGTCAGTTTTAGTGAATATTCATGGGGGATCATGTGATCCCAGAGTTTTTTTGAGGTTGAGGTGGTAAGCCTATGCTCGACATGCGTGATATCATTTGGGTTTGGTGGTTGGGTGGATCGGAAGTAAGTAACCATTGTTTTTTGGGGAGATCAAGGTGGTATACACTATCAATACATAGGAAAGGTTTGGTTTTGTATTGTTAAAATAAACCATCTTCATTTTCTTTGAGAATTGTTTGGGGCATAAATAATCTCAAGAAATGTAGTTACGATAGTTCCACAATGAATTCTAGTTCATGGATTTTTGGTAGATAGTTGTGAGGTGGTAGTGGTTCTTGGATGATGAGTCCCTCCTGATGTGAGCTGAATAAGATTTGATGAGAATTATTATGGGTAGGGAGGACCAATTATTTTAAATGGAAGTTGAAATATCCCTATATAGAGAGGTGAAAATATTTATGGATTAGAGTGTGGTGGAAAATATGATAGGTTTTGAACTAGACAGAGTCGTTAGGGGTTGATGGATATGTTGATCATGGATCGGGATGAAGAGCATGTGTTGTTTCAACTGGATCCTTAGAGTCTATACTTTAGTAAAAGAATAAGTAAAGTTGTATAGTGGGGAGTGAACCATTTAACATCATAGGTTGAGTTCCTCATTATGGATTAGATATTGGTGAATTTCATGAGTCCTATTATCAAAAGCTGATAATGGGAAGTAGTTTATGTTTTGTGTTGTCACTTAGGTGAGAGTGAGAAGACCACATCTAGTCATTGAGTTTTATGTTGAGTGGATTGTTGGATGTGGTGGTTGGTATTTACTTTATTGAATTGATGATAACGACACTCCTATGGTGGGGAGCAATGTATCATTCATGGACATATGACCCTTATGCTGGAAGGGTTTTGGGAATGTGGAATTGATTGTGGAGTGGTTGTGGTGGAATCAACATACCAGTGTGAAAAAAGTTAGATATGTACCTATATTCCTCTAGGAATTCCAAATATGAAATTATATGTGATGGAGTATTGAGACCAATTATTGGATTTGGTTCAGCAAAGAATTAAAGTGATTTGAGGGTGCTTGGATTGGATGTGTGTTAGTGTGTGTGACAGTATAAAATGAAGGTTTTGGGTAGTTGAGGTTATAATCCTAGTGCCTAACTAGGATTCAGGCATGGAATCTAGTGATTATGTTTAGGTGATCAAAGGATTCCTCTGGGCATGAAGGCATTGTGAATGGGTAAGTTAGTGACGTGTCAATAGTTGGAGTTGATAATTTTTTAAATGAGCTAGGTGAGGAAGGTTAGACTTGAATTCACATAAAAAATAGGATATGGTGAGCTATAACCCACATCCTACATGTATTTTGAAGATGAAAATTTCATTTTGAGAATCAAACTGGGGTTTTTAAGTAAAATACATTATATTCCAAGTTCGTTCACGGATGAAGATTATGCATCCATCCTAGTTTGGAATATGATTTTAAGGAAATGAAATGATGTTTAATTTGTTTTCTCATGTATGTTGAGGTGTGGTAAGTTGGGAACCCAATCAGGTACCCCATTGGAATCTTGGTGCATTCAATGAACAACACCAATGGTATAAGGTCCATAGTGTTATAATTGATCGTTATGATCTAAGCCTTATGGTGGGTTACATAATAATCCAAGTGTTGAGTTATAAAAAAAATTGTGTCTCAGGATGGAAATATTGGGAAAGAAACATCTTGATGTTTAAGTAATTTTTATCAACATGGACTCGGGTTAGGGAAATTTAAGTGCCTTAGTTTTGGAATTGATCTATTGATCATGTTAAGCATTTATAGATAGAAAATATTGAGATAACCATGAATTGAAAACCTTGATAGGTTGGGATGAATGATTATATGACCACTGATACTTTTTACAGATGAGAAGTGTTATGGTGGGGTGTTTTTAGTACCACTTGTGTATGGATAAGTGTGAATTTTCAGGGGAGATATGAACTTTCATTTGGTAGATAGGATAGATTTTGAATCCAAGTTCAGAATTTAATTCCAAACATTTAGATGTCTTAAATTATGTTTTGGGATGTGGGTTGGGACTTGAGAGGTACCTCAGGTTCTTAGGTGATTCTTAGGAAGCTTCTTTTATAGGTTTTTGGATTGGTCTAATGATTTGGTGTCCATGGTTTAAGAGAAACCATGTAGCACCCTGGGTGTGAGGAGGTTTTTAGTTCCTTTTCAAGTGCATGGTTGAGTTTCATGGTTAGAATAAAGTTGAGGGTTAACGATATGAGATCTTAAAACAAATCATGTGATCTTTCTCAGACTTGGGGCTTGGTGCACAAATTTTTCATGGTTGTAGAAAAACTATGTGAAATGTTGAAAACTGAGGCAATGTCAATTCCTACAGTTGGGACATTGTTTTTCAAACCACACAGCTCAACCATGAAAGAGTAGTGTACTTATATAGTTCCTATTACATGGTTGAAACATGGTTTTCAAAAACATGCGTCCAAACTATAGATCACATTAAAATTGTATTGTTATGGTTTTCTCCTATTCGATTTTAAGTCTAAGCCTCACCTTTTCCTTCATATACCTTGAATTCATTCCCAGTCAATAGAGACCTCAACTCTCCTTCGATCCTCCATTCATTTGGGGTGATTCCAACTTCATTATTTAGTGTTTATATGTGTGGATTCACCTACATCAACCTCTATTCATATCCTCCTTCCTCCTCTATAAGTTTTAAGTTCTTTGGGTTTTTGGTCCCGATTCCACCAAGTAATGGTGGAATCATCCAAGTTTCATGGTGATTTTGTACATCTTGTATAGGGGATATTATGAGATTACATTTTTATAATATCACACTTCATTTTGATGAAGGTATTCCTTTCCACAAAATTTATTTAGTGTTTTACTTTAAATAAAAATAAATGGGTGTATATAATGGCAATGCATGTTATATATTTACTAGGGAATGGTGTGGGGAGTCTTCTAGGGACCTCCCACGAGTGGTATCTTGAGAATTCATTGAACGATGTGTGCCAAATGAGTTAATAATAAATAATTCCATGTTTTTTTAAGTTTTTAAATTTATTATAATAGTTAATTAATTAGAAATTGAATATAGTTGAGTACCTTGGGTGCTTGGGTTTGGGTTAGTGTCTTGAGTGTTTCCATGGGATTATTTTGGTCTTAGGTGGGGATTAGAGAGCCTAGAAGGCAACTACCAACCTATGGAGTTAAATGTATAAAACATCCTAAAATGTAGGTGGTCCTTAAATTTTCTAATAGTCTTATTTTTATTCTATGTGCTTATGATGACTATCTCACTAGTTTTATGAGTGATAAATTTAGAAATTAATTAAGTGTTTTAATTGGGTTTTCCTTTGTTAACACCCTTTGACATGCCTTGATTCTTGTGGGGAGGTGGTTCCTAGTGGAACACCTTATTAATAATTTGAACTTAGTAATTGGATAATTAAATGGTGTTTTAAATGGAAATAATATTTTTGGGAAAATGGATTTTGAAAGGGAAATTGGAAATGGTACTTAAAATGATATTTCAAAATTGGTAAATTGGTTTGGTTTTTGAAATGGGAAAACGTAAAATGGTGTTTATGACATGTGTTGGGTATTTTGGAATTAGTGTTTAAATTGGGTGTTTGATATGTTTTTTGAATTAGTATTTTGGAAATGGAATTGTAAATGGATTTTGAAATGGTTTTGGAAATAGGAATTTAAGTTTATTTTAGAAAACATGTTAAATGAACTCATATTCCTTGTAATTGGTTTTTCTATGTTATGGAAAATGATCATATGTGTGTACATTCTAGTTTTATGTAAATAAAAATTATATTTATTATGATGTTTAAACCTAGGGTGAATATATCCCCTTGGGTGGAAGATTGGGAATTATGGTTAAACCTGAGGTGAACACAACCCCTAGGTGGACACCGGTATTGATGGTTAAACTCAGGGTGAACATAGCCATGGGGTGGATGCTGGAATTTTTAGTTAAACTTGGGGTGAACATGGCCCCCATGTGGACTTGAAATATGCTCTGGGGATGGGTATATTACCATCAGATGCCATTTTTTGACCAAGGATGGGTATATTATCCCTAATTAGAGATAGGTTGGCATGGTCATTATGATGAGCTCAGAGACACACTAATAATGATCAAAGAAGTATGCACCATTACTAGGGTAATGTTGGACCTTGAGATCATGGTTTATTTTATGATATTCATTTTAAATGTTTTAAAAGGTGAAATAGTATTTTTTATCTTAATCACTACTCTATACACTTTGTACATAATGGTTATATTTAAGGATTATGTTAGTGGTGGCCTATTTAGTTGTACTCACACCCTTCATAGGCCACCATGGAACTTTGTTACCCAAGAAAATATCATTCTTATTCACATATATATATTTTGATCAAGGCCTAATTTTGATACCAATTGGATTACTAGGTTGGATTCGGATGATGGGACTAGGTAAGACTTTGGACCAATTTATCATTAGTTATTGGATGTAGTTTTATTCTTTTTCTTTTAGTACTGCTTGTGTATGATCTTTCCATGAGGGATCTAGTTGGTATGTATGACATTAATTTTTTTATTTCATCTGATGTTGTATTATTTTGTTGAAACTTTACTTGGATGAAATGTATATCTATATGTGTATCTGATGTATATTATTTACATTGTTTTTCACAATCTGATAAAACTAAGGCAAATAGCCAATGATAACCACACAGACCATTGCTGCTAGTCAGTAGCATGTGGTATATGATGATGTGTGCCTGAGGTCATGTAGTGAACTAGTCTGGTTACTATACATAGAGTGATATGGGATAGTACATTACATTTATCTTCTTACCAAGTTTATTATCTACTTAATTCTTGAAATATTTTATTTTATTGATTAATTCAAACTTATACCTCATTAAGTAGACATATCTATATCCAATTAACTCATCATAAAAAGTAAAGTAAGAATACCCACCTCTTTATTCTACTATAAAAGGTACACACACATCAATATGTACCTAATCTAGAATCTCTATAGCCCTTTCATATTGTCCACCAAAATGTGGGTTTGTTATTTTTCCTTGTAGACAATCATGATATCTATCAAGTGGTTTTGATCAAAAGATTCAAAGTAACCATCTTAATATATCTTCTTCAAATGATTCTTTTTTATATGATCAAGATAGTGATTCCCCAATTGGGTGTGAAATGAGTCATGAAAAATTGATTCTTTATTAATTTATAATACTTTATTTTCATAATTTAATAAATAAAGATTTTTATTTAAATGTTTCATACCATAATATATATTCATTATAAAAGAAACAACTTTTATTTTTAAACATAAAAATAAAACCATCAGTATCTAAATAGGATATAATAATTATGTCCTTGGTAAGAGTTGGTACATAATAATAATATTTTAAAACCTAGACCATTCCAGTTTAAAACTAAATGTGGTAGTATCCAATTGATAGAGTAGTCAGATTCACACCATTGGTAGCCCATAAATAACATCTCCTATAGAAATATTCCAAAATATACTTGGTTCCAACGTTTTAATATAGATTTGAGAACCACAATATGTATCTAATTACCAATGCGTAGATATGGAAATATTACACATGATAATAAAAGCACCTAAATATTCCCATTGTTTTTTTAACTGGGTGTAGTACTTCTTCTAGTAACCTATCTTTATACATGAAAAACATATTTCATATTTTTCTTTTTCCTATATTTAGATCTTCCCTTTCTTGGTAAGATAGTTCTTGAGATCCTTATACATGGAATGAGTCTTGGGACCATTTTCCTTGTTCTTCCTCTTATTCACCATAAGGACGGTGGGTTTCTCATTCATCATTTCCTTTTAAACATGGATAATCAATTTAAGGATTTCCAAGAGATACTTCTCATTATTTATTGTATTATAATTAACAATGAAACTCAAGAAACTCTTAGGTAGTGAGAAAAATGTGATTTGGGCACAGCTCATCATGCATATTAAATCCCAACATGTCCAAGTACTCAATGTAGTGAATCATAATGACTATATGTGGGTCAGATAGCACTTAATCCCCAATCCTGGACAAGAAAAATATAGTGGAGATCTCATATCTCTCTTATATCACCTTCTCTTGATAAATATCATGAAGGTGATATGTGATTCTATACACATACATATCCTTGTTTTTCTTTAAAAGATAAATGGAAATGGATGATAACATGAAAAATTGGAAATATTTTGCATCATCCAAATGTTTTATATAGATTTATAGTTCTTCCTCGCTAGACCCTTTATGATGCACCTTGAGAATGGGGTTTTCCATCACATGTAATCTTCATTCATGGTGTAGTTTAATGTGTAAGAATTTATAACATTCCTAGAAATTTTGACCGGTGATAAGGTTATCCTTCTCTAATATGGATCACTGTGATATAGTTGAAGTCACATGGGTTTAAATTTATAAAATAAATAAGATAATAATTTTAGTACTTTATCTGGATTACTAAATTCAGTTAATAAATCTTAAATTTATCAATATCCTATTATTTTATTGAAGCCTAGCATCCCTCTCCATTAGTTTCAAAATATTTTATCACATGTATATTATAGTGGAAAGGATCCTTATGCCCCTTCTCATAACCCAAGTGAGGGATTGTTTAGAGACTTAAAGGTATTTAGGTAGGTTTAACTCACCAACTATATTGATTCACGACTCCTTAATCTGTTTAGTGGACTCCCTCTTTGACACCAAATTTACACCTATTATAGTGAGGGATACTCCTCTTGATGTAAAATTGTTTAATTTAACACAAAACCTTATTTAGAACTCCTCGTTGAATGGTAGTATCCTTATAAGGGTTGTATTAAACTCTATTGTCTATTGTTTCTATTCTAAATTAGATAATGGAAGACTATACTGAATTAATATTTTATTTTGAGGGATTTTTTCCTTTATGTGTAAATTGACCACTTTATCTCATTATATGATTATTAATATTAAGTGGATTTTACTTAAGTGATTAAAAATATATAGATAAAATTTACACATACTTTAATATTTATTTTAATTCCATCATTCATGCTTGTAAATTAATTAAATAATTGATTTAAATATCCAAAAATAATTAAATATTCAAATGATAGTAATAAAATAAATAAAGTGAAATGACCATGAATTTTTATAATGATTGGTTTATCTAGTAGATGATAAACCAACCCTTGATACTAGGTAATAAACACCTAGAACCAATCTTGGTTTGAGTTTCCATATTCTACATGTGCTTCTGTGCACCTCCTAGACTTCTTTTATCTTAGCTATGAACTTGAATTGCCTCCAATCACCTAGGAGCTCCATCCATTATATAATTTTACTTACACATAGGTGAGGGGAACTAAAGGATTGGTTGGTGGGGTAGGGGTGGGTTTACATAAAAGAAACTACGAGCATGTAGGCCCTTACATAATGAGAGGAGATGAATGACTCACATTCCATTATTTAATTTAATAATTTATTATAAAAAACCTAAAATAAGAATAAATTAAATAAAACAGTCACATACATAGGCTATTATAAGATAATGGACAACCACATACATGCAATGAATATGAAAAAGTACACTAGCTAGTATTCACTTCAATTAATTCCTTATTATTAAGATAAAAGTTATTGGATTAATTAATTAATTATTTTGTCTTAATGACCATCCAGAGTCTCTTGGGGATACCCATCATAAATGCAACATGGAAAATAAATGACATTACCAATATTTTTATATAATTACATGTAATTAATTTTCAATTTATTAATATTAAAAACCTTGTTAGATTTTCAAAACCTCAAATTCCAACAATGTAATTAGGTTTTTAGTGTTTCAATTAGTTATTATTTATGTAATTTAATTATTTTATTTATTGAGTGGCTACACAACATATAAAAACTAGCTACATTCCATGTTTATCACTTTCCATGTATCTAGGATAGATGCATTGTGACTCATCATGCATCTAAATTAGGATACATGACGTGTATAAACAAGATACATGTCATGTATTCTACTTCTTGTGTGTCCACAAAACTCACCTATGGACTCTGTGTATTATTCAAACACAATAATTAATGTGTCACACAATATGTACACTAGATATAGTTTTTTTCTTTCATTAATGATACAACCTATTAGTCTCACCCAATGAATTCCAGGTATTTTACCACATAGTTAGCATGAATTTAACCACTAAACCATGTAGACCACACGACGTGTATGCTAGATACATGTTGTGTGGTCTGACAGACCATGTGCCAGGTTGGCCTAGTCAATACATGGTGTGAATTAAATGCACTATGTTTAATTATTTCTTAGTGCATCATGTATCCCACGACATGTCTAGGTGCAGTGAACTTGGGTATAAAATTTGTACTTTCGGTCACATGTTGTATAAATGTATTTGTTATCCATAATCCTTTGCACCTTCCGATGACATATCTTTATCTATTATTAATCTGTTTAAGAAGATATGAGACTTTATTGATGAAAATTAATATATATAAAACATATTAATTTAACTTATAGATTTAAATAATGAATAAAGAAGATTTTAATAATAATAAAAAGTGCATATAATCGATCAATGAATAATAAACAATTATAAATTATCATGTGACTTCTCTGATACCACTTAAAGGTTTATAATGTAGAAGAAGCACCCATTAGGTATATCCAACTATATTTTTTTCATAACCCATGAATAATCCATGATGTACATGAAGAAGAATCCTTATGAACAATGAAATTAATACAAAGATTAATTAACAAGAACACAAAAAAAAGAGGGTATTTTTTTCATATATAATTTATAACTAATTTACTTAGTCAAGAATTACCATTTGTTGAATTATTTATTTATTTTGGATGATTTGATGAAGACCCCTTTTCATATCATCATTGATTCAAAGTAATTAAGGATATATCCCATCAAGTGGTGATCCACATGTGCTTTATAAACCGATGATCATCACTGTAGAATCTTCCAGGTGCTAGCATGGATGAATCTAATGCTTATGAAGATCACTAATGATCAAAAATAAATCCTTCTTGGTGAGGAATATTTTCTCTAGTGGTGGAGAAATGGTTTTTGTTCTTCATAGTGTTCTAGGATAAATCTTTATGGGATTCAGATGATCCTCTCTAGAATTCATAGTGCATAATGAAATAATGTTGCTAAATCTTAGAAAAATAATGTCATAATCGAGTTTAAATAATGCTAGAGTTAGAAAATATTATTTTACAAAGATGCTAATTATTTTATTAATCCTCAGTGAACCCCACGTCTAAATAATAATAATATTATTATTATTTAATTGAAATTAATTAAACTCACAGATAAAATAAATATTATTTTTTTGAATAAATAAACTAATATTTATTCAAATAATATTTAATATGAAATTTCTCTTTATACTGTCAAACTCGATCCATCAATCCTCCTCAATATTTATCGGGCCTCGAATAATGACTATTTATTTAATTAAATAAATATCACTACATTATTATCCAATAAATATATAAATATTATATTCACTAAATTAGTGAATAAGTATTTATTAAATATTCACGTAAATAAATAAATAAAATTTTTTTGAATTTTGAATAAACCAAAAATAAATAAATATTATATATTCATATAATTAAATAAATAAACACCTGGTGAATAAATATTTACTTAAATATTTAACTCGCATATATATTTTGTCGAATAACTATTGATTAAATATTTTGATCAAACTAATATGAATAATTATTAAAACATGTATGAGAATAATATTTATCCAACATGTTAAATTCATATGGAATTTAAATGAGGTTTTGACTTAGCTTAGTGTGTGACCCTCTAGGACCCTTTCTCAGTTTCATTAGAAAACACTGTCTAAAGTATAAGGTTACCATCTATAAAAATTCCAAGGATCCCATAGAGAAATAAGTTAATGTCATAAAAACATGTAGCCTCATACAAACATATATTATGTAAAATAATCTCTTTATCTCGATATCTCTAATTAGGAAAGTTATATATTAGCGTTATCAACCCTATGTTTGATGTATCTTTCTTTGACTTTCCAAAAATGAACTCTCTAATAGAATACCATGTCTGTGGACTTAAATAGGAAGTTTTATTTCCATTTAAGGGTCTAAGATATCAACTTACATTAAATAACAAAAGGTACAAATCATTTCTTGCATTATTTTTTAATACAATATCACTCATGATGCACCCAACATAACCTAATTTCCATGAACATATTTCATCAAGGTTTGGTCACTATATCAAATTATTTGACTCAAGAAATGTATTAATAATAATATTAAGTCTTAGGATCATTACAAATTTCCATAGATAGAAACGTCCAATGACACATATAAATGTTGATTTCCTACTGTAGGGTCATGTTATCATAATATACCACATTAAATATTACCAAGGGTGTACACCATGAGAAAGTGTCTCAAATTCCTATAAGTATCCACCCTTGATAGAATATGTCATTTGTGTCCCATAAAATGACATCATCTAACAATTGAATGTAATACCAATTATTCTAAACTCAAATAATATGAATATATTTATTCTAGTAGATCATATATTCTTGTACATCCCCATACCTCAATGTTGGGTTCCACCACTTATTAAACTTCTATTCATTAGAATAAGACAAAATTTTGAATATGCTTAGTGTGTTACCCTAAAGGCCCTTGTCTCAATAGCAGTGAATACTATTCACAAACCATAAGAAGATTATAGAAACTCATCAAGGTGCCTAAGGAGATAAGGAAAATTCATATCAGTTAAAACCTTTCCTACAAACACATTCCATGTAATATAATCTCTTTATTTCATGATATCTCCTAAGGCAGGATGCACACTTTGTGTCATCATCCTTTATTTATTAATTGTTTATTGAACTAACTGGACAAACATACCATCTTATGTCATATCCATGGATTTAATTAAGGTACTACCATCCTGACCAACAAGTCTTGAGATATCTCATCCTTTTAGAAGTAACAAATTCTATCTTGGTTATTCAATCAATGTCTTACCATCAATAATGAAACTAATTAAAGATACCTCTCTATGACATGAATTTCGTAGTTTTTGTATTCCATAAAATTATATAATAAAATAGTATACACATATAATAATCTCAATTTAAGAGACCATTATAGGTGTTCGTAGATAGAAGCAACCAATGGCACCTGAAACTTGTGGTGTTTTTATTAGTGGTCCAGTCCTCATGATCTCATGTACTCAAGATCACCAAGTGAAAACTTTATGAGAAGAAGTATCAATGCTTAGATCCAACAATACCTAATTTTCATACATCATATGTTTCTAGTTAGAATGATATATCTAGACCATAGATGATATGTTTAATATTACTTTTATGGTATCTCTAGGTTATCATTATAACGTAATAACTTTTATAACCTTTTGATATGAAAAATAATCTATAGAAATTACCATGTAAATAGTGGACGAATAAATATAAATACTATTATGGTAAGAATACATCATGAATAAATCATTGTATACATGATATAGTAATAGAAATGAACTATTAAATTTGGGCCAATATAACCCACTTTTACAACATGAAGATCCTATATTTGTGAGAAAAGAATAGGAATAAGTTTCTATGATGAATAAAAAGAACCCATATATATATATATATATATATTATACATGATTATTATGCTTGTTAAATTTTGATTCATTTGTGAATAACACACCATGAGAAACTAATTGTTAAAGATTCCTTGATATGTGGTAAAATCTATTTCAAAAGAAGTGAGTAGAATTAAGATAAGGGGAACATCCCTAAGAAAGGAATAATTAGTAGAGAGAAGCAACCATACATAATAAAGAAATTGTCTATGGAGTATATACATAAAAATTATAATTGACTGTCTATGGAGTATATATTTATAAGAGGTTTATCAATTGATCAATTCATGTGGATCAACTACGTAATACATGAAAATTGACAATGAGTATCTTCAGTGCATTAAATATGGTTAATCGATTTTGGAGATGGATGAAAAATTACATTGAACATTTTTATCATTTATGATCAACAGACATATTTATAAGAATGGATATTTTTTGTTCCTAATTATATCAAAGTATCCATTATTAGGTTGGGATAACAACTGACTTGAATAATTTAAATAATATCAAAATGGATTTCTTGAAGAACAAACTTTTGAGAGTTTATTTTTGATTTGACGTCAACAAAATTATTGGTATTACATTAATTTATATTTTTTTAATGATGTTTGTAATTATTTTATAGAAGTTAGTTAAAGTTTAGAAGAATTTATATAAATTAATTAGCTATAAAATGATTATGGTTTATTGGTAAATATTTTTCAAATGTGTATGGTTTATAAAAGTTTATAAAAGTTTATAAAAGTTTATAAATCATTAAAAATTGTATTTTGGGAATATTTTAATTTATAAAAAGTTTAAAAATTAATTAATTATAAATTTTTTATAATTAATCATAAAAATTTTTAAGAATCATTTATTGAAAAAACTATTTCAAATATTAAATGTTAATATTTAAAATAACTTTTGAAAAACTAAATAGTATGTTTTATGATATATGAATAAACAGTTTATTTAGAAATCATAAAAGGTGGTTTATAATGTGTTTAAAATTTACAACATATATGATATTTAGATCATGTAAAAATGTTCGTATAATATATATTGAATTATAAAATGTTTATAATCAATAAAATAGCATATAAATTCCATTTAATATTAAATACGAAGGGGTTAATATTAAATTGAATATAAAATTTTTATATTCTTTATAATCTATAAAATTTTTATAGTTAGAATTTATTTATGAATAGTTTATAAATGTCTCATGTTTTGGAAAATAAATAAATTTTTTACTTATTTGTTAAATTTCCTTGATATTCATGTTTAGTTTATAATTAATTAATTTAAAATATTCAAATTGAAGGGGAATTATTTGGATATTATTTTATCTATATGAAACAATGTTTTGATGATTGATATGATCAAGGTTTAAATAATAATTAAATATATGATATTTAGATTATGTGAAAGGTTTCCATAATAAAAATTGAATTATAAATAGTTTATAATTCATAAAATATCATATATTTAAAAAGGAAATGCCAGATAGTGATAAATATGAAAGATTTCATATTAGATAGAATATAAAGATTTTATATTTAAAATTGGGGAATGTCCATAATGTTAAATATGAAATTATAAAAGGGTTTATAATTAGATTTTATTTAAGAAATTGTTCGTAAATTTTTATCACATGTTTAAATATTTGAATTGTTCATTTATTTAAAGAATTTTTCCTATTTTATTCATAGTTTTAAATTGTTTATATTATGAGTGATTGTATGAAAAAATTTATATGATAAATTAATTCTAGAAAAGACCATTGCATTACATTCTTGGTATCATAATGAATTTAATTTTTCATCTACCTTGACAACGGTTTGTATTTTAGTAATGAGATAGAGAATAGTTGTTAGGAATACTTTTTTTATATTAGGAATTAGAGATATCATGAATTGAATTCTCTCTTTATTAAAGTATCCATAGGTATAGGGACTTGGTGTCAGATCACCTACTTTCCTTGAGGCCTTCCTTGTTAAGGAAATTGAATGGTGTTGGCTATCTATCGATCTGGTCTTACACATGTAGAGTTTTTCAATCTCATATAACTCTATTCCTATACATGACACATTCTTGTACCTAATTCACATGATAAATTTGGATATGTATGAATACACTTGGCTTCTATTTTTGGGTGATTAACACAAACTTGTGGTTTGTGTAAGAGTTATGCATTAATGTTTTGTAAACACGTTAATTTGTTGGTTGGAATAGGGATTTCCAAAACTAAATAGTTAGAATAATGTATACATAGAAAGGTAATAAAACATGAGAAGATGATTATTCAATAGAATATAATAAGTGTGAATTTAATATGTATATAATGCATATTAAATTGGTGAGACTTAAAAAATCAAAAACCCTCAAATACTAATTGTGATATTTTTTCTAAAGAAACGCTTTTCAAGACCATGATCATCCAATTGGGTAGTTTCATTCCTACATTGTATGACCCTATATTATCTTGTTTAAGGTAAGAAAGTAATTAGTGACTCTGGATTGACTTTTTGGGTTGTCTCATGCCTATGTCGGATGCCCCTGAATTGTCCTTGGTTGGTTTGTTTTTGGAATTTGATTTGGGTTACACTGTCCGGGAAGACCTAAAGGTTATGATGCCATAGGAATAGATTTGATTGAATCCATATGATGAATTTGGATAAAGTGTTATCCACTCAACTATCCAATAGTCAAAAATGTTGTGATTATGATGATTCCCTACCTAAACAACTAAGTAGTGAGATGAACTCCCAAGTGGATTCATTACTTAGTGAAATGAGGATATTGGATCACTAAATGAATATGATGTACAGGGTCATGAATTTTAGTGGGAAAACTTTAATTAAATCCCTTAGTTAAAATATATAAGACATTATATTCATCTGATAAAAAATTTATTTATAAATAAATGAATCATCATTGTAAAACTAAACTTTATATTAATCCTTGAAATAAGAATCTTGGAGTAAGAAACTCCTAAGACTTATACCTTAGGAAAAGTTATTGAGAAAGTTTTATATTCTATTTGTTAGAATAGTTACTTCCTGTTTAACATATAGTTGAAATTTTCCAATAAGTGAATCTAGTTGCTTATAGAAGCATGGAATGATTCATTTAAGGTTTTAAAGGAATTTAATGCATAATTTACCTAAGGAATTATATTTTCATATACTCAATAAAATAGGGTATGTCCATGATATTCAATATGATTGGATATTCTTGGAAAGACTAAATAATTCCTTTAAGTCTTATTCTAGTTAGGGAAATTATCCTACTTTCATCTATGGAAATGTTCTAGAAAGATGGATAGATTCAATAGAAGTTTACCCAATTATCTAAAAGTTTTGAGAAGATCATCTAGGTATAAGATTTCTAGATTTTGGTACTGTGAGGATAGTACAAGTGTGTAAAAGTTCAAACCATAAGAAGAAAAGTTTTTTGAAAATATTTGAAAATGTTTCCTTAAAAAGGATATCATGGTCATTGAATCCTTAATTTATTAAGAAGGAATAGTAATAATTCAATATGATTGGATTATTCAAGAAATACCTGAAGGGTTTTGGGAACTACATGGAATGTTCATATCTTTTATTAATGTTATAAGAATTAATTATCCAATTTTGATGGGTATTTGATAGAGAGTGTATGTTTTACAAGTGTTGTAAATATATAGGATTTCAAAATAAAAGGAAGAATTTATTGTTCTTATAGTTTATATTCATGAGATGAAGTAAATAGTTACTATATTGATAATTTTAATGTAAAGGAATGTTCCAAGCTCGTATGAATCTAAGTAAAATATATGTATCTTCATCTCACTTCTCTTATATGATAAGATATGATGTTCAGTAAAAAAGGGTTGTTATGAGATGATTAAATGTATACACATGGTTTATGAATCATCAATTTATATAACATGTGTTTTAGAATAATATCTGTATAAATGTGTTTATCAAAATATTTGATAAAATATGTGGAAGGTATTCATGCCACCCATTAATGGTATATTTTAATAAAGTATTATTTTCAAATAGTTAAAATTTAAAACACCTAGAATACCATACATGGTATAGAAATAATAGATTATTTGTTAAATATTCCTATTAAAATGAAATAAAGGACATTTAATAAAATAAAAAAGTAGAGTGTATTGTATCTTATAAATATATTTTGAAGAGAATATAGTTTTTAAGAAGCTAGTGGGAGTATGTTTGAACCTAGGGAAGTTCAAAGTTAAAAACAAAATATTGTACTAGATTTAGTTTAAGTGGTTATTTACTTTATATCCTAAATATTTAGCATGTGTGATAGTAAATAAAAATGTAAATAGTTACATTTAGTTACTATGAGAAATTGAATATAACTATTAAATAAATGATTATACTAGTATAATATTTTAGTGACTATTCATTTAATATCCTAAAGAGGTTTAGGATATGTAATGGTAGATACAAATATAAATAACTACATTTAATTAACATAAAAGGTGAATATCACTATTCCCTTAATGTTTATAATATCTAATACACAAAGTGTATACCTTTATATCCTAAAGTGGTTTAGGTTATTATGGTAAAAAGAAAATTTAAAGAGTTTCATTAGTTAACATAATAAAGTGAATATCATTTTATCCTTAAAATAATTTAGGATGTGCTGGTAAAGTGATAATGTAAATAGTTACATTATTTACAAATGATTTCAAGGAAAAATATTAATCGAAAATGTTATAAGGATGATGATGATGTACTTAGAAATATTTTCAAGTATCACTAGAGGAAATAGCATATTTAATGCCGAATTAATGAGGTTGGTTTCTTCTAAACCAATTCCAATATTATATGGGAGAAATTTTTGGCATTGGTTCTATTAAAAACCGATGCCAAAAAATTTTAAAAGTGTTTTTCTGTATCGGTTTTTAATATAACCAATGCCAAAAACCACGAAATATACGATATATGGCATTGGTTTTTCAAAAAACTGACACTGAAAAAAAAATTGGCATTAGTTTTTAGAAAAACTGACGCCATTAATCCAAAACGCGAGATCTTTTGGCATTGGTTCTAATAAAAACCGATGTGATAGATTAAAAAAATATTTATGGTGTCGGTTTTTCAAAAAATCTATGCCATATATTAAAAAAAATATTTTCAGCATCAATTTTTGGGAAAACCAATGCCAAAAATATTTTTCAAATTCTTCAGTGTCGGTTTTGGTAAAAACCGGTGTCTAAAGTCTTTTAAAATTAGTTGGGATCGGGAAACCCTCATGTTTTTAGATCTTTGAAAGCTGAACCCAGCGACTCCTCTCGACTCGTGATGACTTTGAAGGTGTATTTGTGATCTCAAACCATCATTTTTTCTGATTTTCTTCTATTTTCATGATCTATGGTATGATTTCTTGATTATCTATCCATTTTTTTATCATATATGGGTTATGTTTTATTCCAAAGCTTATTTCAGGTGACATTCAACCGTGGTTTGATTTTAGTTTGTTGTTCATCTTTATTTTTCGTTTTTACAATATTTTTTTGCATAGGTCTTGCAGTGTTTAATCTTCTAAAGCATTCTATAGAGAAAATTTTATATTAGGATCTATATTCTTGTTAAACTAATAATTTTCTAATTTTTTTTAATTTTGAAGATAAATTAGTTATTATTTAATTATTTTTTTATTTTTTTCAATTATTAGTTTATAGTTTATCATAAATTTGTTGAACGTGGTTAATATTTATCCCTAAGAGTGATAATTCCATATAAATTTACTTTATTTTTGTTTAATTTAGTTTAGCCTAAATATTTTTTATGATCTTTCTCACAACATGCAATAACTCGTGGTATTACTACTGCTACTACTTAATCTTTTAAATATATAAAAATCATAAAAAATATTATGTTTATAATGACTCATATGCATGTTCATGTGACTCATTCATCGCATGATATATCAATTCACTACAAATTGAATTCTAATATAATGATTCATCTTAACTCTCAAAAACTTAATTCACACTTGTCTTTAAATTTATATTTCATGTACCTCATGCATGTAAAATCAAATGCATGGACTTTTTATTTTTATGCAATATTTCATGTGTCTAAATGCAAATCATATTTTTCATTGTACTACCTTCATGCCAATATATCACATACTATCTATTCACTGTTCTTTTGTGTATTTTAACACAACCAAAATTATTAATAGTGTACTCACTCAATTGGATGAATTCACACAATTATTCTTCCTTAAATACACAAGATGCTCACTTCCCACAATAATATCTCTCTATTGTTGTATGATGCATGCAAACACATAACAGTTTCTCAATATCACATAGAGTTTTGGAAGCACACACTCATTATCCATGATTATCTCATGTAAACCCAATCACACATAATGTCTTTTGTGCAATGCTCACTCACGTGAAATATTCACATAATCGTTATGAATGCATATTGTATACATCATTCTTTTCTGTATATTTTACATGGGATTTCACACGGTTTTACTTGCATGAGCTTATAAATATAATCTTAAATGATTATTCATTTATGTATTCATGAAATTATCCACTTATTGCTTCATGCAGACCATTTTATGAATTATTATAGCACGCAAGACATAATGTCACTGTGTGTTCTTCCTTTGTGTGATAGAATCTCACACTACCTCTTGGACTCACAGTATGTGCACGTAATTAAAACAATCTCTCTACACAAGAAGATAGTCACCATTCTTTACGCAATAATATACTCACTGTTAAAACCATTGCACAAATATTTGGTTCTCTATTTTTAATTCTCATCGCAATACACAACGAACATTTTCACTGATTTGTGGTTTCTACAAAAATCGTCGCATAAACCAGTAAGTATTCATAAGAATATTTAATTTCTAAATTTCTTCATGTAACTTAGTTCATCATGAAGATAAAATAATGTGATAAACACATATTTTTCTCATGACAGTTTCTACTTCTTCATGCCAACAAACTTGTATAGAACTCTGCCTTTTGCGATCCAAAGAATATCATGAAGGCTCAACATTACAAAAAAATCAAATCTCTCAACCTCACAATACCAAAAAATGAACATGATCTCAGATATACCAATTCAGTTATGTATTTAATTTTTTCTGTCATAATTTTGGGAGTATTATGATTGATTTCACTTATAATATGAACATTTACTCTAATTATTATTTCATATTGCTAATAATAAGTAATTTTTAGCTCGTTAAATTAATGCAATTTTCAATACTCTTGACACATTCTAAATCAAAATAATGCAACAACTATGTAAAATGAAATAATAAATTTTAGAAGATTGATATTATAATTAAATTATAATAACAATATAACACATTTATATAATATGAAAATAAAAATTTTACTATTTGTAAATGTGTTTCATATCTGATGTTTTCTATCAGATTATCAATAATTTTTATTAAATGTGTTTCTATTTAAAATTTCTTTGTAAATATATATATATATATATATTTATTTATTTATTTATATATTTTAATATATTCACCAATTATATTTTGATATTAGGTATTTAATGGATTGTAATTGAATAAATTTATGAATAACCACTAGTGAATATGAAAAAGGAGTTAATGAATTCTTGGAATTTGCTAAACGGCATCTTCAAAACATTGATTTTATTTTTTTCCATGTGTAAAGTGTTTGAATATATGAAATTTAAACTCCAGAAAAATCAAGGATCATATCATTTGTTATGGTTTTATCCTTCATTATACACTTTGGATCTGGCATGGTGAAAGAACTGAAAATTCAACATCCAATTTTGATGAAAATATTCAAAATTAGGTAGCGGGTCTTATTAAAGAATTAATTCATGATTTAGGTGTTGAAACCATCAAAAAAGTAGCAACTGTTGAATGATTGTATGGAGATTATGAGAAATTATTATTCATAGAAGGAAACTGTTAAATATATAGTGTTATCAGTATTTTTAATCTTAGTTAACTTAAAATCAAAAAATGGGTGGAGTGATAAAAGTTTCTATATCTTACTTGAGATTTTAAAAGAGCTACTTCCAGAAGGCAATGGGATTCTAGATTCCAATTATGAGGTGAATAAAATATTATTCCTAATGGGATTGGGGTATAAAAAGATACATGATTTCCCCAATGATTGTGTACTGTATAGAAATGAATATGAATATTTATCAAGTTTTCCAACATGTGGGACATCATGCTATAAGATAGATGGGAAAGTCAACTCAGATTCATTCTCAGGTATTGTCATCAAACATCATGAAAAATAAATTTTGTACTTTTTAAAAATATCATCCAATATTTTTTTCATAAAATTATGATAATTCAATTGTGATTCATTCTTAGGTACTAGAATCAAAACTCCTACTAAATTAATTTGGTACCTTCCAATAATTCCTCATTTGAAGCATTTATTTTCAAATTTAATTGACACAAAAAGGTTAAGATGACATTCAGATGAGTGTATCTCAGATGGTAACTTACATCACCCTACTGATTCACCACAGTGGAAGAGTTTTGATAAAAAAAATCATGATTTTGGAAATGAAGTTAGAAATACCAGAATGGGATTGTGTACTAATGTAATAAATACATATCGGAGCCTTAGTAGACAACATAGTTCATGGCCTGTTTTGTTAGTAGTTTACAACTTGTCCCCACATATATGTATGAATAAAAAATATGTTATGATGAGCTTGATTATTTATGGACCAAAACAACCAGGAAATGATATTGATGTGTATCTTTCACCATTAATTGATGATTTGAAACTGCTATGGGAGGAATGTCTTAAATTTTTCGATGCATACAAGAAAGAATATTTTATTTTGCATGTTATGTTAATGTTCACTATAAATGACATTTCTACATATGGAACCTTATCTAGATATAGTGTTAAGGGACATAAATCATGTCTAATTTGTTAATCACAGACTTCATATTATCAATTATCGAATGGAATAAAGACAGTGTACATGGGACATCAAATATTTTTTTTAATTGATCATCCTTATTGTAGATTGAAAAAAGAATTTAATTTTTTACAAGAATACAACCTTCCCCCTCGGCCATTTTCATCTGAAGAATATTATGAAAGGGTGAAAAATATTGATTCTACATTTAGAAAGAAAATAAGTTCTTGTCTTCAAATAAATATTTAAAAGAAGTACTGTATTTTTTTGAACTAACTTATTGTATATTTTTAGAGATAAAACATAACATCGATGTTATGAATGTTGAGAAAAATATATGTGATAGTTTGATTGAAAATTTGTTAGACATAAAAGGAAATACAAAAGATGGATTGCATGCTAGATTGGACTTGATATTAATGAGAATATGTTTGGAGTTATCTCCCACTGTGAAAGAAAACAGAACATATTTATCTCTAGATTTTCACACATTAAGCAAGATTGAAAAGATAAATATTTTTCAATGTCTTCATGGTATTAAAGTACTTAGTGGTTTTTCTTCAAAATGTGAACAATTTTGTTTCATTGAAGTATTGTAAATTATTAGGTATGAAATCTCATGATTTCCTTGTATTGATGCAACAAATTCTATGAGTAGAATTGTGTGGTATATTGTTGACAGCTGTCAGAAACACTATTATCTGGTTATGTAATTTTTTCAAATCCATTTGCAGCAAAGTCGTTGATCCAAATTTATTAGATGTGTTGGATAATTAAGAAACTCTTATTCTTTTTCAACTAGAAATGTATTTCCCACCTATATTTTTTGATATAATGGTCCATCTACTGATTCATTTGGTGTGTGAGATAAGAATATATGGGCCAATTTATTTACGATGGATGTATCCTTTTGAAAGATATATAAAAATTTTGAAGGGATATATTAAAAATCATTATTGACCAGAGGCCTATATTTCTCAAAAAAATATGTATCAGAAGAGGTTATTTAGTTTTGTTCTGATTATTTGTATGAGGTGGATCATATTGGTCTCTCTATATCTCGACATATGATAGTTAATAGTGAAGGTTGAGGGGTTTGAGGCTTAAAGAAAAAGTTGATTTCACATGATGAAGTGATGCAGGCACATTTATATATTTTGAATGAAACAGATGAGGTTCAATCATATATATCATCACATATTATTGAATTAAAGTTACGATATCCAAAAAGAAATTGAAATTTGTTGATGATTGAGAATAAGAAGACATTTGTTTCATGGTTTAAAGAGAAATTCACCACATATATATCTGCATCAAAAACATTGAAGTGGTTGGTAGGGGGGCCATCTCTTAATGTGATCACATGACCTAGTTTTGATATTATTGGTTACACATTTTACACAAAAAATCTGGATGACAAGAGTACGGTTCAGGATAGTGGTGTGATGGTTTTGGCTAAAGCAATACATTTTTTGAGTGCTAAAGATAAAAACCCAATTTTTGCATCAACGTCATATTTTTGAGTTCTTAAATACATATGGGAAATTGATTATATTAATTTTTGAGTCACCATTTTTAATTGTAATTGGGTTGATAGTAAGAGTGGTGTGAAACATAATGAATATGGGTTCAAAATGGTTTATTTGAAAAGATTTAATTATAATGAGGAACCATTTATCATGGAGACACATGAAAAACAAGTATTTTATGTCATTGATCTATAAAATGATCATTAGTCTATCATTTTTTGAGGAAAAAGATACCATTTGGATGATGAGGATGATGTTAATGATGTTATTGATTTACATGAGCCTTATTCATCTATTATGTAATTTCTAGATGATTTTAGTGAGTATAAGACAGACATAGTTCATGTAATACATACTGATCATGATGAAGGAATGTGGGAGAACACTAAATTAGTCTTCTAATTTTTTTGGTAAATATTTATATTTTGTTCCTTTTTTTGAAACTTACAAATGCATGCCTCTTTTTTACTTACTTATTTTTTTTCTTTCTTGTTTCTAAATATTCAGTTTTCTAGTGATATGTAGGTACACAAAATTTCATTTCACTTTCTAGTAGAAATATCAGATATAGATAGAGAGGAGTAGTTACTGAGGTATATCTATTTTCATATTAATAAATATTTAGTAATATACTTATTTAATGAAAAAAATTGTTAATTTACAAAAAAAAATTGTAGGACTACTGATGCATCCTCAGTAGAGGAGACTTCTCCTGTTACTGCTAAAAAATAATGTTCTCAAGTTGGTAAAAATGGTATTACACATTTACCAAAACTATCACTTGATCATGATGATGACAGATTACACATCCATTTTGATGATAATAATAATGAAACTGGCCGAAATGCAATTCATTTTATCAGTTATATAGTGATGTAGAGTCGTTGCATGATTAGTATTTTATATCCTAATTGGAAGTTAGTGGACAGGATGGAGAAACAATAAATTTGGGAGGCCGTGATGGTAAAATATCTTAATTTATTTCTTTTATCTCATTTTTTTAATATTAAATATTTTAAATGAAATATTTAATTTATTCAATTACAAATGACATTCAATTTTGAGGAAACCAAAGAAATTAATAAAATACATCTCTCTTTAGCAGCAGTTCGATGGAGAGATTTTAAAACAAAACTGACAAAAAATTATGTTTTTAGAAAGAGAAGGTTTGAAAACCCATGCCTCAAGTATCAGTTTATAGATGAAGATACATAGAAGCAATTTTTTGACAGTCGTCATGAAGAAAAATTTCATGTACGATAATTATTTTATATTATAAAATTTATTATATATATTTATAATTACTTCGTATTTTATTTTTATATAGTAGACCTCTAGTAGATCTCATCAAGAGATTTAGTTGAGAAATGTATACCCTCATACTTTATCATGTGGAGGGTATCCATATTTGGAGCAGAAAATGATTGAAGAAAATTTTGAAGCATTAAGAGCTTGATCTAGTAGTAGTTCAGAATAGGTTCAACATGGTCCTATATCTCCTCACACTCACCATGAAAAATGGAAACAAAAATGAAGAAGAAAAAATGAACAATATCCTACAGATGAAGGTAAGCAATTAGCTGATAAAATTGTAGGTAAATATTATTTTGTCATCAATTTTTATATTTTATAAATTTTAAAAACTAATATTACTTTTTCATTTTCATTTTAGGATAAACTTAAGGAGAAAGAGAAGTAGGGATCTTTTATCCCTGAGGGTAGGCTGGATATCTTAGCCACTGCTTTGGGAAAGGAAGAACACTCTGAACGTGTTAGAGGATATCAGGTAGGTGTTATTATTCAGACAGTTTTTTGCTAGAGTAAGCAATCAAGAGACCCAAAAATATAATCATTAAAAGCCAAGCTGAAAAATATGAAACAGTGTATGGGTGATCAAATTCAAGAAGCAGTGCAAAAGTCTTTGTTAGAACACTTTTCAAGACAGTCACAGTTTGCGTAGCCTTCCCAGGTATATCATTTATTTGTCATCAATTTTTGTATTTTATAAATTATAAACACTAATATAACTTTTTAATTTTTTATCCTTCTGAGCCTAATCACCCAGACTACCCTACCCCATCTTCCTACCCAGCCCCGTATGAGTAGCCTTCCCAGGTATATTATTTATTTGTCATCAATTTTTTATATTTTATAAATTATAAACAATAATATAACTTTCTCATTTTTCAGTCTTCTAAGCCTGCTCACCCATACTACCCTGCCCCATCTGCCTACCCAACCCTATATGAGCAGCCTTCCTAGGTATATTATTTATTTGTCATCAATTTTTCTATTTTAAAAATTATAAACACTAATATAAATTTTTCATTTTTCATCCTTCCCAGGCTGCTCACCCAGACTACCCTTCCCCATCTTCCTAACCTACCCCATATGAGAAGCCTTCCCAAGTATATTATTTATTTTTCATAAATTTTTCTATTTTATAAATTATAAAAACTAATATAATTTTTTTCATTTTTCATCCTTCCCAGACTTCTCACCCAGACTACCCAACCCCATCTACTTACTTTGATCCCCCACCACCTCACTCGGAACAAAACATATACAGTGAGTTGTTTGCTGGAGATCCTCATATATATATTTTTATGTTAGGATTCGTGCATTTTTTTGGGGGATTCTGTACATCACCAGCCTATTCAGATGGTTCAGGTTAAAGTATTAGTACTTGATATTATAGATCCCAATGTTCTAATACTATTTCTTGCTAAGGAGATCACCAAAGTCGAGGATTTTCTGGGTCATTTTTTACTTTTTCTGACTGGTTTTCTTCATTATATTTCATATGAGGTATGTGTTTTTATAAATATTAATTACAAATGATTCAAAATTACTTATAAATTTTTCTAAAATTTAACTTATAAATGATTATCTGAAAGCAAAATAAGCTACACAAATGAAACAAAATGTTCAGGAACAATCGACTATAGATACATCAGATATTTCTTATGGGATATAAAGATTATCTCGGGATTCTTCTTCATTGAATTATATCTATGGGTTTTGGATGAAGGGACAGTATATGCAGAAGAGAATATCCATTGAGATTACTCAAAGAAGATATCATGCATCTAGTTTATTTTGAAGATCTCAGCCTGAATGTGGTGCAGTTGTTTTCCATGTAAGTAAATTGACATTTGATTTGGTATTTATTCAATAAAAGATGGTTTTAAATTGAATAACTATATTTTATTTTTAAATTAGGTATCTATACACTCTTCTTCTACAAAATTAATGTAAAGGAATTTATTGTTTTATAGATCCAAAATTCATCTCCATGGAAGTGAAACATGTGAAGAATCCTGATAGAGTTTCATGTATATGTGAGAGATTATCACATACGAAAATTGAGTGTTGGTTTCTTCCATTTCTTGATAAGTAATAATAGAAACATAATTATGAACTAATGATCATTATAATTTCATTAATTGTAAACTTTTTGTATTGTAGAGGGAATTAGAAGTTAGGTGTACTGTGTCCAAGTGAATGCACCTTATATTGGTTTTGATATTTATTAGGGATTTTTTGTAAAATATTTTCCACCTTATTAGACAGGTAAGTTTTTTTTGTTTTTTATAAGATCATTATGTTTAATTCTCATTGTTTATACACGTATTATTAGTTCATATATATGAAAATGTAGTTCATGGAAAAAATTTAATAAGGAATACATATCGATAAAGACACCAAATAAAATAAAATATGTGGAAGTATAGCTAATTAGTTTTTATATTAGATTTTATTTTATTTTTTATAATATATTAATTTTTATTATCATTTTAATTTTCTATAATTGTATTGTCATTATCAAAAAATAAATGTTGAATGTGGTTATTATATTCTACGATTCATGTACGAGATAATCACAACTGGGGAAACTACTAAATTTGATAAGGTTAGTTGTATTAATTTTTTTATATTTTCTGCCATATTATTCTATTTTTTTATCTCATATCATTCAATGTTATTATAGTCATTCAATGATTCCCAGTCTTATTCTCAATCTGATATTACCCATATTTAATCTATTTTTGCAAATTATTTGTTAATTTTGATTAGGATTTGAGGTATGTATACTCTAATATTTATGAATAATATTACATACGGGTTAAAAAACTAACTATTTTGATAAAATAGGTGTTTGAACATACTAATAATCAAATGAATGATTCAATAATAACTAGCAATGATCATGTTATAAATTTCAGGTATGTGTATTTTAATTCTACTTTATAATAAAATGTGCAGATATTTTTTTGATTAATTAGATAAAATCATGTATGTTATAGATTTTTAGTCAATGATAAATATTGCTTGGTTGTTTTATATTGTTTTTTTATTACAGGGGTTTCGATTATTTTGGAAATGTAATATTTTCAATTTTCTGAAAAAAAAAATAACCTTTAGCATTGGTTTTTAAAAAACTAACACCGAATTTTTTTAAAAAAATATGGTTTTTAGCATCGGTTTTTAAAGTAACTAACACTGGAAAAAAATTCGGAGAGGGTTTTCAGCATTGGTTTTTTAAAAACTGATGCCAAAACCCCCCTATTCCCAGCTTTCAATGTTAGTTTTTATAAAAACAGACGCTGAAGCCCTCAACCAATATCATTTTCAGCATCTTTTTTCTAAAAACTAGCGCCAAAAATGATATTTTTTACATCACCTTTATAAACTTTGGTTAAAAACTGACATCAAAAATTAAAAAAAAATCTGACTTTAAATCATTTTTTTTCACTATTGAATACAACAAAATATAACATTATAACATTTGATGTTATGAAGTTAAAGAGTTTGAATATATGTTCAAAGTGATAAACTTAAGTAATATGATTCCTATGTATCACTTTTATTCAAACTAGATTCCTTTATAAATGTTACTCACTAAGAGGTTAGTGGGAGTATTTTATTAGATGGTCACATGGGGATGTAACATGAATTACATTTGTATGCAATTTTAAAAAAAACATTTCTGTAATAACAACATGAAAGAAGTGTAGAATCTCTTAAGCGATTGGTTGTAATGATTGTAAATATCTCATGTTATTTATAATAAAGGAAATCTCCATTTATAATTCATTCATGTGGGTTGTAACTTTAATTTACATGAATGATCGAATGATAAATATCCCCACAAAGTAAAAACATTGAGTTATCCCTAACTAATGATCTTAATGGTTTATAATAGGTTGTGATTATATGTAAAGGCTAGGTTGAATAGATTCTCATATCCATTTCAAAGGGTTATATATGAGATATTAAAGAATAGATTCTTGAGGTAATAAGTAGAGACTTATTACACAGAATTATTTGCTAAATTATATATCATGGAATATCATACAGTCATGGATATACTTAAGGTTGCATGATTATTACCAGTCCTTATTACTTGAGGTGGGAGAGATACCTAGAATGATAACCTTCATACTTTGATACCCTAATTATGCAATTTACCATATGAACTTAGATAATCAGGTGTTGTTTGGGTATGTTACTTATCATTTCATTGGTTGGGGTATATCCAAGATAGGATTTGTTTACTTGTATGAAAAGAAAAGACACCCGGCCCTTGATTGAATTAGAATAAAAAAATTCATGGCCATGATTAGTTTTTTCACATGTTATGTGTTTAGATACTTGAATAAGTGACATGTGATGTGATTATTAGATAGATGAATGACTTATGATGTATTCACCCACTTGGTCAATCTTTATCAAATAATCAAGAAAATGATGAGAAGCCTAATCTAGATTGACATGTTCCAAGTATAATGGTTGCTCAATGTTATGAAAAAGGGATTATATAAGATACATATAATGTTATGATACATCTTTTGGTGGACATTTTTATATTTATATATGAGTATATTTGATGGAGATCACACCAAAACCCTAAATTTCATAAGTATCATTTATGTTTTTATAGAGGATTCTCTTTTATTACATATATGAAATATAGATTTTATAGTGGTTGTTAACATTTTTAAGGTCTACGGGATCACACAGTTAGTCCCTTGTATACGGATAAAATTTTGAACAAATTTTTTGTTCAAAATAAAGAGAGTTTTATGAAAAAATATATCCAAAAAAGATTGGATGGATTCACAAAGAGTTATGGAGTTATTCCTAAAGTCCTTATGGGATTTTAGTGAAAGTGGGAGGTTATTTTATATGCTCTAAAATAATTAAAAAGAATATTTAATTTAGGTGCATTTATCTTCCATGTGATTTTATTAAGTGAAAATCCATTATGAATGGATTAAATGGATTGAATATTCATTAAATAAGATTAAATAAATTAATGAAAATGGGAATAAATGTTTATAGATACAAAAAATATGGTCAACATGTTTCATTTATTAAAATGCATCATGGATGGATATATAAAGGGATGTGATCCCTCCTATTGAGTATAATTGATTTTCTACAAGACTCTCAATTCTCTCTTCCTCTCATATAATTGTTTATAATCTGAGATGAAGGTGATATAACCCATTCAACATTTGGGCATCCTCATGATATGACCATGGATCCATTGGTCGATGTACCCCCTCAGATGTAGGGTGATTTTTTTCACTACTTCATGATCATTATCAAGCATTCTCCTTCACCGAGGAAGAATAAGACTACTGCTATTATCATTTTCTAGGTACTCTATTTCTATATTTTTACTTACATGTTGATTATTGAAGATAGATATTCCTGTTTTTGAGTTTTCTTACACTGCATATGATCATATGATGATTGTATAAAAACCATTAGATACATTCTTAGGTAGATTGGAAATATCCAAGTAAAAATGGTGATGTGATCAATATTATATTAATATTAAAAATATCACAGTGCTTATTGTGATTCTAATCCAAATCATAGTGAATTATTATTGAGTGGATACAAAGAATCTTTTCATAGAGTCAAGTATCTATGTAGTTTTGAAATGATAAGTAAAGTCTACTTTTCAAAGGTTTTTGTATAGAGAGTGTACAAAAGTTTCATCATGAGGAAGAGAAGGTTGTATTATAGCAGGAGCTGATATAATATTTATTACCATAATTTACCTGTATAATAGTGTTCGTGGCTGGTGAACTCATTTTTTCCAAAGTATTTGATGAGGTGATATCTAATGATTAATCTGATAGAAATAATCAGACACATAAAGGATTAAGTACCAACATTAGGACTGAACCTTTCAAAAACATGTGTACCTTTAATTTATTTTCTTTATCCTCACATGTGAATGTGGTTTATTTATAAAGTTTAGATAATGGAAACTTTAACATTTTGGAGAGGTTAATTTTAGGAGAAATGAAATTATAAAAGATGTCTATTAATTCAACCCCCCTCTCAGTGGTTCATATATTCTTAGGAAATTTAATTGGTATCAAAGAAAACCATGTTCCCTTTGTAAGATCCTTATATTTTTATTATATATAATCTAAATATATTTAACATCATAGTTATTCACACCTACATTGATAAAAATAGTCATGGATGGAAAAATATAATGATACCATATCTTCTATCACTTGGTAAGTAGGTGATTGATGCAACTACTATAGTATTTCCACCAATGTAAAAAATATGCTCCTATGAACTTTGATGGAAAAAAAATCTCAATATATATGAAAAAGGTCAGAATTTTATTCTAATTACCTTGTCTGATAAGGTGTATATAAAGTTGATGGGCCTCCAAACTATAAAGGATACACAATAAAAACTTTAAAGAATGTTTGAGGGAAATTTAAAATTGAAGGAAGCAAATATTTATATATATAGAAGAAAATTCAAAGATATCATGATGATTGAGGAAGAAACCATTGATAACTATTTCACTCTAATAAAATAAGTAGTAAAAAACATCAAAGGATTCAGAGATATTTTGTAAGATTAAATCATTGTTAATAAATTAATGAGGAAATTTTTAGGTAGGTTTAATCCTATAGTCTCTATATTTTAATATATATAATTTTAATCTCTTTATGAACATCAAAACATAAATGTTGTATATAAAATGAGGAAAAACCCAACATTCAAAAAGAAGATTAAGGAGGAAATTTTTTTGGAAGATACGATGAATCTTAAAATCAAAAAAAATGGAAGATTTGTTTATGTGCTTCAGCGAATTAGATGATAAGTAATATTATGGTGAATATTTCAAGAGGGTTATGTCCCTTATCTCTATGAATTTATAGAAAGGTAGAGGTGAGTAAAAAGGTAAAATCCCACTAAAATGTTTTGGATATGGTGGGTATTAAACACTTAATATTAAATTATCCAAAGAATAAAGGTGTAGAATAGGATAATGATGATACTAATTAAAAACCTCAGAGGAATAAGTGGGGTAAAAATTCAAATAAATTAACTAGAATAAATAAAAATTTCACCAAAAAGACTATAAGAATTATGTTTAGTAAAGAATAAGAGGATTACTCTATTGAAAATAGTCTATAAAAAGAAAAAGTTCCAGAAAAATTTTAAACCATCATTGATAATACTGAAATTAATGAAGATACTTTAAGTTGTGAAAAAAGAAGGAGGCATATAATATAAGGCCCCAGCCTTAATCCTTACTTAATCTTGAGATATTTCAAGAATAAACCGTGAGTATCTTTTCAGGTTTAGAGTTTTAGATAATTAGATCATAAAACATGCATTAAATTCCACATTTAAACAAATTGGTTACATAAAATATAGTACTCATTTTTCCCATCAATGGAAACATATTTTAAAAAAAACATGGATTCTTTCTTGACACTTCCTGGACACTATAATCATATCATGTACCCTTCCCTTGACCTGTGAAAAACATTTCAAAAACTTGGGACGAGCATAAAAAGCTCAGTAAGGGATATAAAAATATGGAAAGGAAACATGAGTACATGTATACACAAGAATCAATGAAATCATACCCTACTCATTAAACATAAGCACTTTAACATACCTCATCAAATCATGAATAAATCATAGAAATCATAAGACATAAAGGTAACTTGAGGCATTCATAACATTCTTACGTAGGGAGTAACCCTCTTGGTTACGTTTGGAATACCCATCACAATATATTCCCTAAATATCTTTGGAGAAACCTCAAAGTTTAACCCCTTCGTGTTACCCAATGCATTGTAGAGCTATATCGGGATCACCCATCCTTAGTTTATCACGAAACCAACCGTCTTCATAATAATTCCCAAGAACCATAACATAATCGTAACACATAAAACATGCATAAAAGAGACATAACATTTCCACCTTTCAATCACAAGATATTAATACAACACATTGATATAAAAACATTATGAAAACCATTTTCAATACCAAAATAAAAGAAAATTAAAACAAGGTATTTATTTTTCTTTTAAAAAAGGAATGGATTGTAGAGGAAGCTGAAGCTCAAATAATGGTCACGGCGGCGGAGAAGTCGTTGTCGCCGCATACGTACGACAAAAACATTCCCTTTTGTCGTTTAGTAAAACGATTCGTATAAAAATATTCCTTTTGGATATACGTAAAAGTAAAATGGGTTTATACACCGTATAAAAGAAAGTTGTGTATAAAACATAATATGCCTCAATGAAAGGAGATTGAGACGAAGTCCCATACCTCGGGTCCGACTTGACTCGATCGTTATTTAATGACCTGAATAATAAACTTGAGTTAATTTATACTTGATTAAGAACCTTTTTCAAGTTCATTGTTCCTTTTATATCACTTATTACCATGTCATGAACACTATGCAATTATTTGAGTTAATATCGGTTGTTTTAACGATCATTAGTACTTGAGTCAAAAATATGCTCTTTATAATTACAATTTGTTCATGTATCCATTATATCCAGAGTTATACTTATGATTTAGATATCATATATATCATATATATCCATTATATACATTCATTTATAATATTACATAACGTTTAGAGGTAAGAAATGAAATGCACCGTTCATGTAGACGGTAATCCATACGTACGCATGAACGCTACTTTCATTTCTATTTCATATTTTATGAAATGAAATCATAATGATATAAAGGTATATTGTAATTAAAGTATAATATCATATATAAAATCATTAATTAAATCCTTTATATGTCCCACATATGGCATTAACGAATCAAATCACTCTGAGGGGGTGGTAGTCCGCACTTCCTAAAATGAAGATATCGCGTATACCCATAATGGAAACCATAAAGGTATGCCATAAATGAAAAATACAGAAGCTTAAGTAAAAAAATAAACATATTATATATCATATATAAGTATAGTGACATCTTAATGGCCACATTTATAGGTGTTATATGAGTAGGGAACAATCATTGTTTCGTGAGGCAGAAATTTTCCATCCACAGAAACAGTATGTTCTTTAACCATTAGATGTAGGTGTGTGTAAGTTTAGCTCGAATACTTCTTATAAAAACATCCTAGTATATAGAAGATACCATTTTTGTTACAAAGGAAATGAATAAAAAGAGTTTAGGGGGTGGGAGAAGCAAAATAATACATAAGAACACAATAGAAGACACTACCTTTAAATCGGGTAACTCTTTTTGATTTGAGCTCAAAGGCTTCCTTGGGAAGACTTCTACCCAAAGTGAGGATTCTAGGAGTTAGATAGGGATTTTTAGAGACAAAATGGATAGGGGTTGGCCGAGCCAAAGGCTTGAGAGGTGTGGGTAAGGAGGTAGAGGTGGGGGCCTTTTATAAGAGGAGAGGAGGGGCAATCTTGGAAAGTTACAAAATGTTACTTTATTTTCAAATGAGTTTCGGATTTTAAAGGTCCCACATTGATTTATTTCGAGTATAAGGTGATAAGGATTATAAATATACTCATCCAATATGTTTTTGACAAGTTTATGGCTTAGATTTTACATTATCTTTTCATTTTATTTAAATCGTTAAATAATGAGGTAATTGATGCATCATCATGATGTCATAAATAATTTAATTTATTTAATGTCTAAAAATTATATAAAAAATACTATGATGTAGAAAATATTTTTATCTTTCCAATGATTATTTATAGTCAAAAATCTGACTTGTATAACCCCATGTAAAAATTGTTTTAGTAAAATAACTCATGTTTGTGACATTTTTACTTTAACATTAAATTAAAAGATATTAATGTCATTTTCCTTCCAAAGTGGCTCCATGGGGTCCCCAAGTTGACCAATGGATTTTCTTGGTCGTCCATGACACATCCAATAAGTGTAGGACATGTTTCAATCTCATCTCATATTATTAAAACATTATTTTTACCTTAAACTACACTAATTACCTCTAATCGCGATTAAGAACTTAAAAGTTACTATTCACCAAAAAATTATTTTAATCTCATTGAACCACATTTTACTTATTAATGAAAACCATGTATGTCAGATTTTTGAAAATCAAATCACAGAAGTGGAAAAGTTTCATTTAAACGAAAAAATCAGTTTCTTTAACTACCACTTAGTGGTTTCACTATTCATCAAAAAATTGAAGTTTTTCAGAAAAATATCAAAACTTCACACTAAGCTATATTTGATATTCTGAATTCAAAAATTAAGTCTATTTTACAAAATTCAAATCATATAAGTTACATTAATTAATTTAATAATTAATTCCTACTGTCATGACAAATAGCGTGTTTTTATGAAACAATAAGTATCAAAAGATTGACACTAGTTTAAGTCCAATTTCAAAGTGAAATTGATTCCAATGACCACCATTGGATTAAATGGTAAAAATATATTCTAATTTAACTTTAAAAACAATTCAAAAGATAATCTAATCATATAAATAAATTATATTAAAAAGAGGTTTTGAATTAAAATACAACATTTTTCACTATTCATTAAAAAATGAACTTTATCGGAAAAATACCAAAAATTTACCCAAAGTAAATTTTAATGTCCCAATCATAAAGAATAAGTTTATTTTGAAAAATAGAGCTTATAAAATTGTCAAAAGTTTTATTTAAAAATGGTTTGCCATCAAAAGGCAGTAAAATAATCGTTTAAAAATATTAGTGTATTCCATGTTTAAGATTGGATTTATTCTCATTTTCAGCCTCTAAAACACTATCTAATTCATTAATAGACATAGATAAAATATATCTATTATTTATTACTTACTTGGGATGTTACATCCTTCCCCCCTTTAGAAAATTGTGTCCCCGAAATTTATTTACTTATCGAATAAGTGGGGGTATTTAGCCCTCATTGCATTTTTAGATTCCCATGTTGCCTCTTCAATCATGTGGTTTTTTCACAAAACCTTTACCTGATGAATCACCTTATTCCGTAACACTTTCTCCCTATGGTCAAGTATCTGGACTGGTTGTTCTTCATAAGATAGATTCTCTTCTAGCTGAACCACCTCTGGACTCAAAACATGAGATGGATCTGGCATGTACTTCCTTAACATTGAAACATGAAAAACATTGTGTACCTGAGATAAACTCAGAGATAAAGACACTCGGTAAGCAACTGATCCAACTCTCTCCAGAATTTCATATGGTCCAATGAACCTTGGACTCATCTTTCCTTTCTTACCAAATCGCATCACACTTTTCCATGGTGATACTTTGAGAAAAACACGATCATCTACATCAAAAGAGAGATCCTTCCTCCTATTGTCCGCCTAACTCTTCTGCCTGCTCTGAGCTGTTCTCATGTGTTTCTGTATCAGTTGAACTTTTTCTGCCAACTCTTCTGCCAATTCTGGTCCCATCAGCTTCCTTTCACCCACTTCATCCCAAAAAGTTGGAGTTCGACATCGCTTCCCATATAATGCCTCAAATGCTGTCATCTGTATACTGGAATGAAAACTGTTATTATAAGAAAACTCAACCAAAGAAATATGTTGGTCCCAACTTCCCTGATAATCCATCGAACAAGCACGTAGCATATCTTCCAAAGTCTGGATCATTCGTTCTGACTGCCCATCTGATTGAGGATGAAAATTTGTACTAAAATTTAATTCAGTGGCCAATGACTTCTGAAGGCCTTTCCAAAAGTTAGAAGTGAACCTGGGATCATGGTCAGATACAATGGAGAGAGGAACTCCATGTAACCAGACTATCTCTTTAATATACAAACGGGAAAGTTGATCTAGGGAAAAATTATCTCGTATGGCAAGTAAATGAGTAGATTTAGTCAAGTGATCAACAATAACCCAGATTGCATTATTACCTCGAGGTGTCTTCGGAAATCCCACAACGAAGTCCATGGATATATTCTCCCATTTCCACTCTGGCACTGGTAAAGGCTGAAGCATCCCTTTCGGTAACTTCTTCTCTACTTTAACCTGTTGAAATGTCAAACACTTCACAGTAAAATCAACAATGTCTCTTTTCATTCCATCCCACCAGTAATCCTCCCTCAAATCTTTGTACATCTTAGTACTGCCAGGATGAACTGAAAATGGAGAACTATGAGCTTCACATAACAACTCTCCATTCAACTGTGAATCACAAGGCACACACAATCTCTTCCCAAATCTCAAAACGCAATCATTATCAATGATTAATTCAGGCAACTTACCCTTCTGAACCAGCTCTGCCTTTTTCTGCAACTCACTGTCTTGCTTCTGTGCTTGCTTGATTCTATCTGATAGAGAACATTTCACTGAGACCTGAAACAAAACAGAAAGAAATCCTGCACCAACAAAATCTATGCCAAAGTTCATCAAATCCTTAACCAAAGGATCACGTTCCAAACGCAACATTGTTAATGAAGCATTACTTTTTCGACTCAAAGCATCAGCCACTTTATTTCCTTTTCCCGGATGGTAATGAATTGTACAATCATAATCCTTGAATAATTATATCCATCTCCTCTGTCTCATGTTTAATTATTTCTGAGTGAATATATACTTTAAACTTTTGTGATTGGTATATATTTCACACTTTACTCCATACAAATGATGCCTCCAAATTTTTAAAGCAAAAACTACAGCAGCTAATTCCAAATCATGTGTAGGGTAATTTACCTCATGAGTTTTCAACTGTCGTGAAGCATAAGCAATTACCTGATCATTCTACATTAGTACGCAACCAAGTCCTTTCAATGAAGCATCACTATAGATAACAAACTCACCATTCCTGGAAGGTAGTTCCAAAACTGGAGCATTCACCAATCTTCTTTTCAATTCCTGAAAACAATCATCACATTATTTTGTCTAGATAAACTTAACACCCTTCCGAGTTAGCTTATTCATTGGACTAGATAACCGTGAAAATTTTCTAAAAAAACTTCAGTAATAGCCTACCAAACCAAGAAAGCTACGAATCTCAGTTACATTTTTGGGTCTTGGCCATTCTTCCACAACTCTTGTTTTTACAGGATCCACAGTTATTCCATCTTTAGAAACAATATGACCAAGGAAAGAAATTTGTTGCAACCAAAACTCACACTTTCTGAATTCCCCATAAAATTTCTTTTCTTTTAAGGTTTTCAAAATAACCCTTAAATGACTTTCATGCTCCTCTTTACTTTTAGAAAACACCAAAATATCATCAATAAACACAACCACCATTTATCACCTGATTCAACTGAACCATCACCGCAACAAACTGTATAGTTCTGATTCTGACCATCTCAGGATATTGTTTTGAAAGGTCATTTCCCTCTGTATTCCATCCAAGAAAAGTATCTCTATTTCATTTATGAAAAATCATTCTTAACATAGATATATCCCGGATGAAGCAACATGGTAATCTTTAAATGCTATATCATTTCAATCATACCATAAATTAATTTATAATTTAACAATTTTCTAACTCTTAAAGTTGTCTAAACCGACCTCTGATACCAACTATAAGGCCCCAGCCTTAAACCTTACTTAATCTTGAGATATTTCAAGAATAAACCTTGAGGATCTTTTCAGGTTTAGAGTTTTATAGAATTAGATCATAAAACATGCATTACATTCCACATTTAAACAAAGTGGTTACATAAAATATAGTACTCATTTTTCCCATCAATGGAAACATATTTTAAAAAAAGATGGATTCTTTCGTGACACTTCCTTGACACTATCATCATATCATGTACCCTTCCCTTGACCTGTGAAAAACATTTCAAAAACTTGGGATGAGCATAAAAAGCTCAGTAAGGGATATAAAAATATGGAAAGGAAACATGAGTACATGTATACACAAGAATCAATGAAATCATACCCTACTCATTAAACATAAGCACTTTAACATACCTCATCAAATCATGAATAAATCATAGAAATCATAATATATAAAGGTAACTTGAGGCATTCATAACATTCTTACGTAGGGAGTAACCCTCTTGGTTACGTTTGGAATACCCATCACAGTATATTCCCTAAATATCTTCAAAGAAACCTCAATGTTTAACCCCTTCATGTTAACCAATGCATTGGAGAGCTATATCGAGCTCACCCGCCCTTAGTTTATCATGGAACCACCCGTCTTCATAATAATGCCCAAGAACCATAACATAATCGTAACACATAAAACATCCATAAAAGAAACATAACATTTCCACCTTTCAATCACAAGATATCAATACAACACATTGATATAAAAACATTATGAAAACCATTTTCAATACCAAAATAAAATAAAAGTAAAACATGGTATTTATTTTTCTTTTAAAAAAAGGTATGTCTTGTAGAGGAAGCTGAAGCTCAAATAATGGTCACAGCGGCGGAGAAGTCGTTGTCGCCGCATACGTACGACAAAAACATTCCCTTTTGTCATTTAGTAAAACGCTTCATATAAAAAGATTCATTTTGGATAAAAGTAAAAGTCAAATGGGTTTATACACCGTATAAAAGAAAGTTGTGTATAAAACATAATATGCCTCAATGAAAGGAGATTGAGACGAAGTCCCATACCTCGGGTCCGACTTGACTTGATCGTTCTTTAATGTCCTGAATAATAAATTTGAGTTGATTTATACTTGATTAAGAACCTTTTTCAAGTTCATTATTCCTTTTATATCACTTATTACCATGTCATGAACACTATGCAATTATTTAAGTTAATAATGGTTATTTTAACGATCATTGGTACTTGAGTCAAAAATATGATCTTTATAATTACAAGTTGTTCATGTATCCATTATATCCAGAGTTATACTCATGATCTATATATCATATATATAATATATATCCAGTACATACATTCATTTATAATATTACATAACATTTAGAGGTAAGAAATGAAATGCACCGTTCATGGAGACGGTAAGTCGTACGTACGAATGAACGCTACTTTCATTTCTATTTCGTATTTTATGGAATGGAATCATAATGATATAAAGGTATATTATAATTCCAGTATAATATCATATATAAAATCATTAATTAAATCCTTTATACATCCCACATATGGCATTAACGAATCAAATCACTTTGAGGGGATGGTAGTCCGCACTTCCTAAAATGAAGATATCGCGTATACCCATAATGGAAACCATAAAGGTATGCCATAAATTAAAAATACATAAGCTTAAGTAAAACATAAACATATTATATATCATATATAAGTATAGTTACATCTTAATGGCCACCTTTATAGGTGTTATATGAGTTTTGAACAATCATCGTTTCGTGAGGCAGAAATTCGCCATCCACAGAAACAGTATGTTCTTTAACCATTTGATGTAGGTGTGTGTAAGTGTAGCTCAAATAATTCTTATAACAACATCCTAGTATATATAATATACTTGTGTTGTTACAAAGGAAATGAATAAAAAGAATTTAGGGTGTAGGAGAAGCAAGATAAAACATAAGAACACAAGAGAAGACACTACCTTTAAATCGAGTAACTCTTTTTGATTTTAGCTCAAAGGCTTCCTTGGGAAGACTTATTCCCAAAGTGAGGATTCTAGGAGTTATATAGGGATGTGTAGAGACAAAATGGGTAGGGTTTGGCCGAGCCAAAGGCTTGATAGGTGTGGGTAAGTAGGTAGAGGTGGGGGCCTTTTATAAGAGGAGAGGAGGGGCACTCTTGGAAAGTTACAAAATGTTACTTTATTTTCAAATGAGTTTCGGATTTTAAAGGTCCCAAATTGATGTATTTATATGATAAGGTGATAAGGGTTCTAAATATACTCATCCAATAGGTTTTTGACAAGTGTAGGTCTTAGATTTTACATTATCTTTTCATTTTATTTAAATCGTTAAATAATGAGGCAATCGATGCATCATCATGATGTCATAAATAATTTAATTTATTTAATGTCTAAAAATTATAAAAAACTACTATGATTTAGGAAATCTTTTTATCTTTCCAATTACTATTTATAGTCAAAAATCTGACTTGTATAACCCCATGTAAAAATTGTTTTAGTAAAATAACTCATGTTTGTGACATTTTTACTTTAACATTAAATTAAAAGATATTAAGGTCATTTTCCTTCCAAAGTGGCTCTATGGGGTCCCCAAGTTGACCCATGGATTTTCTTGGTCGGACATGACACATCCAATAAGGGTAGGACATGTTTCAATCTCATCTTATATTATTAAAACATTATTTTTACCTTAAACTACACTAATTACCTCTAATCGCGATTAAGAACTTAAAAGTTACTATTCACCAAAAAATTATTTTAATCTCATTAAACCACATTTTAATTTTTAATGACAACCATGTATGTCGTATTTTTGAAAATCAAATCACAGAAGTGGTAAAGTTTCATTTAAATGAAAAAATCAGTTTCTTTAACTACCACTTAGTGGTTTCACTATTCATCAAAAATTGAAGTTTTTCAGAAAAATACCAAAACTTCACCCTAAGATATATTTGATATTATGAATTCAAAAATGAAATCTATTTTAAAAAATTCAAATCATATAAGTTACATTAATTAATTTAATAATTAATTCCCGCTGTCATGACAAATAGCGTGTTTTTATGAAACAATAAGTATCAAAAGATTGACACTAGTTTAAGTCCAATTTCAAAGTGAAATTGATTCAAATGACCACCATTGGATTAAATGGTAAAAATATATTCTAATTGAACTTTAAAAACAATTCAAAATATAATCTAATCATATAAATAAATTATATTAAAAAGAGGTTTTGAATTAAAATACAACATTTTTCACTATTCATTAAAAAAATGAACTTTATCGGAAAAATACCAGAAATTTACCCAAAGTAAATTTTAATGTCCCAATCATAAAGAATAAGTTTATTTCGACAAATAGAGCTTATAAAATTGTCAAAATTTTGATTTAAAAATGGTTTTCCATCAAAAGGCAGTAAAACAATCGTTTAAAAATATTAGTGTATTCCATGCTTAAGATTGGATTTATCCTCATTTTAAGCCTCTAAAACACTATCTAATTCATTAATAGACATAGATAAAAAAATATTTATTATTTATTACTTACTTGGGATGTTACATATAAACTTACATGGAACACATGATAAGACCAGAACATGAGTCTTTTTCTTGAGAAAAATACCAAACTCAAGAAAAAAAGTTAGGGTATTGAAAATCTTAGTTGAAAATAAAAGTTAATGAAGAGAATAATTTCTTAAAAAGGAAGATGTTTACATTGAGTAGATTAAAAAACTCATGTTGAAAGATACATAACAAGAAAAAATGGTGAATGTTCTTGATGAAAAACTTTGTTCTAAGTAATAAGATCCATTTAAGTCATAATCAAGGAGTCTATAGGTTGAATATAAGTTGAATAAGATAAATTAAAATTTCAATAAATATTTATAGGTAAAGGTTGAAATATTTCATGATTTTTAGAAAACTTCCCCAAAAATCTAAGTGAAATCTACTTCAGCTAAAATTGAAATTTCATCTAGTTTTATTAACTATGTATATTAAAGAAATAATAACTAGAGAGATTGAGTTAATAAAATATGTGAGAAATATTACACATCAATGGAAGTTAAAATTAACTTTTAAAAAAATTATTCCTCGCACTAAGGGAAAACAAACTTTGTAACATCCACTAAATGTCAAAAAAACTTATCACAGGAAAAATTCATACTTCTATGAAATATTTAGATTTAGAAAATATTATTGGTTTTGAGGTATCTTAAGACACAAATCATATTACTTCTATTACAACATGTCACTCCTTTGTAGTAGGCATTATTTGAGGTGGATAAATAGTATCAGTAAAGGAAACAATATTATGAAGTTAAATGAAGTTACAAAATTGAGCTCACCAAAAGTTAAAAAGTACTCAAAGAAAAATTATTTTGATTTCATGGATGAGATTTATGAAAGATATTTCAAACCAGGTCACTATGATAAATAATTCATAACAACTCTTTAGGTATAGAATACCTATGTTGGAAAAGAAATGGAATTTGAGAAAATAAAGTTATAAGAAAAAAAACATTTATTATTAAGGTCACAGTGAAAGCTTTTCAAAATGTTTAACCATGGGTTCTTAATAGTTATTGTTATTCACATATGATAGCTGCTATGAAAATCAAGGAAAACATTGAAGAACATGAGGGAGGAGGAGTTACCTTTGGAAGTGATAGTTCCTAAAAAATAATAGGAATTTTTATGGCTAAAATTAAAGATTAAAAGTTAAATATTAAGAAAGTTTTATTTGTTTATGACCTTAAACAAAAAATTCCTAGTGTTTGAAAACTATGTAATGATAGGAATGAAGTTATATTTAGAATAGATTCCCATATTGTCTGATGGTTGAAATATTGAAAATTTATTACTAAGGGAGATTGAATCAGTGGTAATTTATTCCAAATTAGTGCACCTGGTAACTATTTCTATTTTAGTACATAGAATGAAAACAATTTGTGCTGCTAGAGAATTTTTCATATTAGCTAAAAGAGTATGAAAACATTTCAAAGGAAGACACTGTGAGAGATTTTCCACAAATAAATATGAAAGATGATATTATTTTCACAACTTTTCTAAAAGGATTGATGGTCAGTGGAAGTCATAATAAATTGGAAATTTATTCTACCAAACCCCTTATGTTCTTACATTCTGACCCATGTGGGTTGATGAAATATCAATCAAAAAAGGTTTATTTATACTTTATTGCTTTCATCTATGTTTTTACTTAGATTACTAATATAATGTTCATGAAACATAAATCATAAGATATGAAGTTATTCAAATTTTTCAGAAGGGAATTTGAGATGGATCTGGGTGTATATATTTCAAAGTTGATAACATACAATGGAAAGGAGTACATAAGTAACTCTTTTGGGTCCTACATAAAAAACATGGAATTAAATACTAGTATATTTCTCCTTACACTCTTCGATAAAATAGAGTTGTGGAAAGAAAAAAATAGTTGATATGAGAATAACCATGATCACTAAATATAAATATTCATTTTTCTTATGGAGAGAAGATATAAGTACAACTATATATGTTTGCAATAACTAGAATGGAAATTGTCTCCCTATGAGTCGTGGTATAAGAACAATCCTATAGTGAAATATTTCATGTTTTTTGTGAGTACTTTCTTAATGAATATTAAAAAAATGGATTTGGGAAATTTTTATTAAAAAGTATAATAGGGTGTTTTCTTGGGACATTAATCTAATCGAATAAGTTACATGTGTTATAATAAACATAAGTTAATTTATTTCTTTTATGTAAAATTCATCAAAAATAAGTCATCCTTAACTGAAGTTATTGAAGAATATTTAGATGGGTTAATAGAATATGGAATGATAACTTCTAGAGAAGTTAATTAAAAGGAAGATGATTGTAAGCCCAAAATTGTATAGGAATATTCAAATCAGTCCAATGATGATGATGGTAATTTCAAAAGAAAAACACAATAATTCTACACTTTACAAAAACAATTTAAACAAGATAATATCATTAGTAGTATGTAATCTCTAGTTTAGACCAAATGAAAATAAAGGTTTGATAATCAAATTATTCTTATCTTACTGGTGGAACTACAATAAATTTAATAATCAGTTGGGCATATAGATTGGTTAAATATGACGAATGAATAGTTATATCAAATTAATAAAAATGATACATGATATATTCTTCCTTGATGGGAAGGAATTAATGTCATAGGAACTAAATGGGTGATAAAAAATAAAATCAATGAAAATGGATAAATATCATGAGATAAATATTGTTTTATTTTCAAGGCTTACTTAGAGGTATAAGGTGTTGATTTTCAAGAAACTTTTTCTCTTGTTTTAATACTTGAAACCAAAAAAATGTTTTTAGCTATTATTACATAATAAAATTAAAAATTATATTATATGGGTGTTAATTTAGAATTATTTAATCAATAAATTTAATAAGAAGTTTGTGTTGAGAAACTTAATGTGTTCATACTTGATAATTATGAAACCATGGTGTGAAAATTTAAAGAAATATTTGTATGTATTGAAGCAGATACTCATGCTTGGTATAAAAAACCTGAATTTTTTCTGTAGTAGTTGAACTTTTATAAAGGAAAAGTTTGGAGCATATTATATATGAAATAGATGAGTATGGTTACCTTGGTTTTCATTGTTTACATATATGTCATAATTTTTTATAGTGCTAGGTATAAATACTATGAAGAATTTACTAATCAAATGAAGAGGAACTTTGAGATGTTAATGCTCAGAGAGTTAAATTTCTTTTTGGGACTTCATGTTTAATATAAAGGAAGATGAATCTTCCATTCACAAGAAAATTATTTCAATTTATTATTAAATAAATTTGGAATAGAATAATTGAATTAATTTAGCACACCCATTATCATTGGTGTGAAAATAAGCAATGATGAAACTGGAAAAAGTGTGAATCAAAAGGATTTTTAGAAGTTAATCAAAAGATTGCTTTATATTACTACATATATAACAAAAATTGTATATATTGTAACTTTGTGTGAAAGATATCAAAGTGATTAAAAGTAATCACACATGATGATAGAAAAAATAATACCTAGGTATATTAAAGTAACATCAATTTATGTCATGATGTATACAAGGAGTAATGAGTTGAACATACTTGGTTTTACTGATAATTATTAGGCTGTAGATTACAATGATTGAAAATAAAAAAAATTAGGATCTTTATTTTTGTGATAATGTTGTGTGAGATGGAATAGTGAAAAATAAAGTTTTGTGACTTTAAGTACAATGGAAGTAGAATATATTTCCTCCACTCATGCATGTACTCAAATGTTGTGGATAAAAGTTAATCTATAATATTTGAGGTTGAATGTTAAAAATACACTAAAAATATTTATGATAGCCAAAGTGTGATTGATTTTTCTAAAAATATGGTATAACACTCTAAATCCAACCATATTAATATTAAGTATCATTACATCGAGGATAAATTTTCTAACAGATATATAAAAATGGATTATATTTCAAGAAAAGATCAAATTGCTGATGTATTCACTAAATATAAACCACGTGAATTATTTGAGGAATTTAGGCTAAAAATTTATGGTCAACATCCACCCCTCACTTGAGAAACTTTTTTAGGCACCCCCACTTTTCATTAGATTATGTTTTTAAAGGGGAAGAATAATTACACAACTTTATACTTTCATTATCTTTTATGGATGTGAAGCTGGTGTTTTCATATAAAGTGGGAGTATAAGTTCTAGAAGTTAATCCTCTATAAGATAATTTAGGGAAATTACATCAATATCATAAACAAAACTTACTTATCACTGATGGAATAAATTCCATCAAAAAAATTTCATAATATGGTAGTGTGGTGTTTGGACACCTATTTATGAGAAATATTTTGGTTTGATGGAAAGTTGAGAATAGATGAAGTGGGATTTGTTGATATTGATGTTGCTAACAAATCCAAAGTGTGAGATCAAAAAATCCATGATTTGGAATTGTTGAATTTATTTTATTTTTTGTTGATATTTTATTTGTGAATTATTTTGAGTTTTAGGTATGTTTGAAGTTTTTAGTTCTATTTCTCTAAGTATAGAGGATGCATTGAAGATTATCAGGTCATGTAACTAGAATATATAATTATTATGAAGTTTATATGATCTGAAGGAATTTTTTTGGGAGTTTGTTAAAAATGGGTCACCAAACTGATTCATCCATATAAGGCTAATATTAAATACAACCTTCTATTGGTTAACTGTGGAGAATTATTGGTAGGAAAATCACCAATATTAATACATTATATGGAGGTTAGTGCATAGAGTATGCATGGTCAAACCACTTTGCAGGTCGACATTGGTAGAATAATGGAGTAAGTGGACCTAACATGTTTTTTAGGATACAAGGAGCATGGTGTATGTTTAGGTAGAGAATATCCCATTTAAAAATATGATGTGGGGTATCTTCCATCAGACACAATCCACACTTTTAATAATATATATACACATGTGATATTTATCTTCATTGTCTATTTATATTCAACCATGCACCTCATCTGAAAAAATAAAAAGCAACTACTGAGAGATTGAATTTAGAAAAAATAATGATATGATCTCAAGAAATGTATATATAACTTTCATCACAATGATAACCTTACCAAACAATGCATTATCTAGAAGATAAATGCAGTGAATGTTGTGAAGTTAGGTGTAGTTCATTGGAATACCGATCATAGGTATTATTGTATGATACATTAAATCAAGAGATAAAATTAACAAGAGGTATAAAGTATCTATGAATTATTTTTAAGGTGAAAGCATGGAATTATGTAGCAATGAAAATGGTAGTTGAGATTTCCAAATGATACGTTCTCTGTTAGATGAGAAATATCTATGTAAAATTGGAAATTAAATCATTATTCTATCAATGTAAAAAATATTACAATTCTAACTATGATTCTTATTTGAAGTAATCTAGAAGATTAGTGATTGGATATAATGAAGATTTTCATGGAGGTCAGTATATATGTAGTGTTTACATGAGAAGTAATGGATGATTTTCTATCATTTCTATGTGAAGAGTATACAAAAGTTTCACCATAAAGAAGATTAATTTTAATTATAATTAAAGCTAATATGATCTTCATGATTGGAAGTTACCCGTATCTAAGTGCATGTGACTAGAGAACTCATTTTTTTCAAAAGTATGTGGTGAGGTGATATAAGATGATGTATTTGATACAAACATCTCCACTGGAAGGTTACCAAAAAATAATGTGTTAACAATTTTTCATATTCATGGTCATGTTGGAGTATAATATTTAAGTTTCATAAAAGAATGAGATAAAATTGTATCATGAATCATGAATAAATGAATAAAGAATACCAAAATTTCAGATTCTATATGTGAGTGTGTCTAAAGTCTTTTAGAATTTCATATCTATTTGAGTAGTATGTTAAGTGATCGAAAAGTTGACATATTTAGAAGATAAATCCAATTATATATAAAAGATAAAGTATGTGAGCATTAGAATATGAGTTCTCATATTCAATAATCAAATGAAAATGTAATATCAATAGATTCATGCCACCAGAATGACATGATAGATTCTATAGTTTATTCAAATATTTAAAACTTCAGATTTTTTGAGTGTTGTGAAGTAAAAAAGTCAGGTGACCAGAAGTTAAAGTGGGTAGTCAAATTGAGGCACACATTCATGTAGAATTTTTATGATCATAAATAAGAATATAATAGGTATTTTGGGTTTAATTCAAACTTAAGAAGGATTACTTGCATGAGAGAATTATAGTGAGTATAACTCATGGTGGTTAAAGCACCAAAAAATTCATGGTGTGGTGATGTCGTGTTGGTAGTGAAAGGATATCTTCATAAAGTAAAATGTGTGATATTTTTTAAGATCGTAGGGAGAATTTTTGACCATTGAAGTCGATTTTTATGGAAGGTTTGATGATTAATGTTGACTCTAATAAAGTAATAAGTTTTTAATGTGTTAAATCTAAAATAAAGAAGTGAAAATTTTGTGGAGTTAAAATACCATGAATCTCTAGTTATTTTGGGAAATTAAGGAGTATATAAGAAGTGAGTTCATTTGAGAATTTCTATCAAGTTTTTGATGATTTTTAGAGAATATATTATGGAGGAGTGTCCAACCAATCTTTTTTAAAAAATCATAAGAAGGGTCAAAGAAGTGATAAAGTTTCAAATATTTTCATATATAAAGAAAAGGTGCCAAATTCTAGAGAATAATAGAGTTGTGAGATCAAGATTATATCATCAAGTAACTTAAGTTCTAGATAATTTATTCTAGATAGATTATATAGTGAACATAAATCAAAGTTCCACTATTATGTTGGCCTGGGAGAATAATCAAATCTTGTAACTAGTGGGAACCAATAATATTTCCTATAAGGAGAAAAAAGGATATTTGTAGGAGTTAGATAATTTATATTCACTTGTTTTATTTAGTCAATATATATGTATTGGTATAATAACCATACATAGTAAGGATTAGGTATCCACATTGGTACCAAACTTTGTAAAAAAATCGCATGTATTACATTTTCCTTATAATTATATGTAGGTGAGGATCAGTTATAAAGTTGAGAGGATTAAACTTTAACAAGTCACGAAGATTAATTTTAGGATAAAGGAAATTATAAAAGATCACTATTGATTCAAACACCCCTTCTCAGTAGTTTATATCTTCTTAGGAAATTAAATTCTAATAGAAATAGTGTCCATGGTCCACTAGGGCATGGTCATAGGATATAACCATGGTCTAAGGGACCATTTCCATGTTTTTTCCTATTTAAATAGACCCATTTTATAGTAGTGTATTCATATAATATATTTTAATTCTATTAGATGAAACAATGTATGATTATGTCAACCAAACACATAAATAGTGAATTATACAATATGTAACATTTGAGAATGTCTGCTGAAAATAATTAAATGGAATAAAATTGTTTCAATGTAAAATATATATAATAAAAGTAAAATTTACATATAGTAGGTTTTAATTATACTAGATATAGTAAGAAATATAACTCTATGAAATATAAAGAATTTCAATAAGACATGACATATACAAATTCTATTATATATAAGGTTAATATATTTTACCAAGTGAAACATATTAAATTTTACTCAACACATCACATGATAATTCTACTCAACATAACACTAACACAAATACACTCAAGACAATATGTAATAGTACATGTTCTCTTATGATAATGAATTTTCTCATACATGGAATTGAGTGCTAGTTCTAGTTTCACTAACTTTATTAGAGCTCATTTTTATTAAAATAAGTCTTTTGTGGATTAATTGAGTTCCACTAATCATTTCATGAGAAACCTTAATTTTTAATTAAAAATAGTAAAATGGTAAATTCGTCCTAAATAAAATATCTATTGAGAAAAGAAATTTTCTATTGAGTTGGGGGTAGTGTTATTCCTTTGGGAAATTTTTTTTATATTTTTTTCTTAACATTTTATATTTTCATAGTTAGTGGTAAGAATTATTAAAGTATAAATAATTTTTATTAAAATATTATTTGACTTAAAACCATTTATATATTCATACTTTATAGTAATTTTTAGGGGTAATGAGTTTATAATACTGTTTGGGAGATAGAGGCTACCATCAAGGGGAGGAAAATATCTAGATAATGATAACTCTATGTAGTGAAGATATCATCCTCTAATTCCAATGTGTCCCTTTAGATCCTTTAAGCCTTTGAATCTCTCTCTTTATAATCTATTTCTAAACCAATGATTCATAACATGTAAATTTAGTATGTTAATTTGTATATTTATATGAGAATAACATAATTGGTTTGATCAAAATCCAATGAATAGATTTTGAGAAAACCTAGATAGAAGTTTGATATGTCAAAACTTCTCTCTAGATTTTGAAGGCATAAACCATAGTTTCAAAAATCATGGATCACATATTTTAAACCTTGTCTCGTTAGTATTAAAGATTCATAAATTCTAAACAATTAATATTTACATTTCTAGTCATATTTTAGAGATAAGTTTACAAGACTTTTTTGATAATTTTTATATTTTGTTAAAATTGTGAATAATAATGTTACAAATGATATACCATTGTAAAAATTATGAAATAAAAAATCTAATGGTACTAAGAATATGAAAATATAATTTATGGATCAAAATTTATTTTATATATAATTTTAAACTTCTCTCTAACTTTTGGTGGCCTTAATAATTTATTTTACATTTGAAAATTATACTTCTGTTATCCTCATATTGATTTGAATCCAAAAATGTATAGTTTGCATCAATTGACCTGACATATTTTCATAAAACCATGGACAAAGTTATAAATTATCTAAATTTAACTGTAAATATTACTAAATCCCATAATAATTAGAATATGTTGTAGAAATTAATTTTTTAGATCAACCTATGTATAATATAAATCTAAAATTTAATAATTTTTTGGGCTAGTTTACTTTTAGAGTGTTTTTTAAATTACTTTAAACAATAAAAAAATATTTTTATTATTTAGGATTGGTGGTGGGGGTAACACCTTATTGACAGTGTTTAAAGAATACAATAAATAGGGGTACTTCCTTATTTATTTTGTTTAATAAAAATAATAAGTAACAAATATTTACTATATTACAATGTTTATTAAAAAACAATACTTGTTGAGGGTCACCCTCCCTTATTCCTTGTAAAAATTTAAATTATATTCTATATTTATTATATGTTTTATAATAATAATAATATTAAAAATATATTGTTATTATTATTATAAATTTTCCTTTATCTACCCTTGCTAATAACATTTGGGTACTATATCATACTCACGACCCATCTGCAGTATGCAGATCATGACATCAGGATGAAAAATTAAAGATTAATAAGTGACGGGTAATTTTGATCCATTGCATAGGTCCTAACCCCGCTATGTGATATATTATGTTTAAAATCCAATTAAATACAAAATTATTTTTTGGTTCCCATTATGGGTAAATTAATAGTCCATTTTATTCATTTCCCCCATAGATTGTAATGGAACTATGTTTGGATTAATTTAGGTTGATAAATATAGCTATTAAGTTGAAATTTATTGAATTTTTTATTATTAAAATAATAATAATTGTTTGAAATAATGAAGTGTTTGGAAACTTATTTCTATTATGACATTTGAAGTTAAATTGTTAATAATTATGTAAAATGGTATTTATGAATAACAATAATGTTACATAATGACATGAATGTTATGAAATTTATGAGTTTTTGTGGACTGTAAACAAATATCTTGAGAAAATTATTTTGATGAGGATTTAATATGTTAATGAATTAATTAATGGGGATAGTAATTTATTATGTTAAATAAATGTTATGATGGAGATTAAAAATTAATAATACATAATGGAAAAATCATTAAAACTTTTTTTAATTTTCCTTGGAGGTTATCTTAATTTCTTGGAAAGAATTTATTTATTAAAAATTTATAATAGAGAATTTATTACTCAAGGATGAGTGGAATAAATTATATTTATGGTTTAAAAATAATTATGAAGATATGATAAAATATCACTTATAATAAAATAAAATAAATCATTAAAAATAATTAATGATTTACTAAGTGATACTTTGACAAAATTAAAGGTGTTTACAAAATTAATTATGATTAAATAAGTTTTATGTGATGGCTTGATTAATGAATTTAAATTAAAGACATTATGTTTTATAATTAATGAATAAAATAGTGGATTATGATACAATTTATGATAATGACCAATAGTAAATGAACAATGCAAGTTAATTACTTAAGTAAAAAAGTAATTATTTAAAAATATCCCAGGGATTGGTACTTTTATTAATTAGGTACAACCTAGTGTTGTTAGATTTATTGACATACATTTATTTATGTCATTTATTAAAGTTGGAAAATATATTTTAAGATGGTGGGTTATAATAAAGATAGAATTAAATGGTATTGATGGGAATTAAAAAGAATAATGTTCTTAATAGTGATTAAATAAGTATCTTAGAAAGTATATAATGTTTCCTTGGTGAATAAATGAATACTAAATAGTTGATTTGAGTATTTTTAAGAAGGAAATTATGATTTATGAAAATAACTTGATCAATTTAAGTATTGAAATCTTTTTTATAAAGATTCGAGTAGACTATGGGAGGGTTAGGAAACATATTGATGATACTTAGAAATGATACAAAAAAATGATATTGACCAATTTATGATGTTGTTAGCTGGATAATTTAAAAACTAAAATTTATCTATTATTGAATTATTACTATTAAGTTTCAATGATCTAGGAATATAGAGATCTATTTAGGATGATAAAATAGCTTTGGACTATTATATGGTAAGTCTCATGTGACCAATAAGAGGATCCTTGATTTAGAAGAATTAATTTTTTTGTATTCTTGTCCACTTTGAGGTGTGATGAAAACTAATGGCGGATAAATATTGATGGAGATGAGATTCCATAATTATTATCCACACCAATTGGTTAAATTTAAAGGCAGAAAACTAAATTCTAATAACTCTCCATTCTTTACCCTTTGAGTGAGGTTGAGGTTGATGATAACATTTGATAAATTAATCCCCCACTCTTCGTACTCATTATCATGAATATAAGAGGGTAAAGTATTTAGAGACAATATTATGTTTGGTACTCTCTTGATCAACTTATCATTGATAAGGTGTATACCCCCCTTACATTTAATGGAGTTAGGTTCTCCCCCAATGGTTTGGGTATTGGTCCTCTATATCAAGCATGGGGTTCAAGTAATATATTTATTTTTACACTAATAACAATGTGTGAGTTATCCATGAGATTAATAGAGTACGGAACTCTCCTAAGATATGGGGTATGGGTCATCCATATATGAGGTTGATACTCCCCTGACTAATTCATATCCCCTTGATAAGGTTTGGTTCCTCCATTTATGGGGTTTTTAATCCCTCAATTGATGCATATTTCCATGGTGAGGTGTGCATCCCCCACTATAGTAGAATATTAATGTGAGTATTCTGAGGTGAGGTAATTTTATTTCTTTCTTATAAATAATTACATAAGTATAAATGTTGGGAACCATATATGGAATTACCTATGGATGAACATTAATTTAGTTGAAGTGGTAGATTGTGACATAACCCCTATCACATACAATACTATTATTTTCACTATACAATTAGTTCTAGTTTTATGTAGGGGTCGAATCACTAAATGGGATGTCTATATTGAGTTTCATTTTTCATCCTTGAACACACACCTGCATGTTTCCACTCTTTTGTTCACATAGATTAATAGCTGTATCTAGAGATAATATTAGATATTAGAGATGGATTAGAGACCTGGTGGTGGAAAATATGGATTCATTATAGAGGTGATCATATCATATTTACCCATTTTCAATTCACATTTCACCTCATGTGTTTTATAGGAGTTTTTATATCAATTTATGTTTTTTTATATTATATATGATGTATTTTGGAGGCATTATGAAATAAACTCATGTTATATTTTTCATTATTACTATATTTCATGTATTATATTTTAGATTAAGATTAATATTAAAATATGATAAGTCACATATAATTCCTCTCATTTCTCTCATGGACCGACCCAAGACAAGGATCAAACCACAACTACCCCAAGCTCACCTCCATAGGCCAGGGGTGGCAACAAGTCCTATAAGAATAAATAACTCAGGGAGGACTTTTCCCATGTACTTGTATGCACACATACAACCAACTCAATGAAAAATTGCAGAGGGAAAGAAGGAAAATATTCCACACTACTATAAAAATAAACAAATAATGCATGAATCTCTAGATAGTACAAAAGTATGGTAGTGTAAACTGAAAAGTAAAGTGGAAAATACATGCATAACTAGAAATGTGTATCAAACTGAAAAAATTATAAAATTAAATAGCTAAAGGAGATTGCCACTTCTAAATCATAAGCAAGGACCACTATATGCAGTCCAAGCACCCAGTATCCCTAAGATCCTATGTATTCATGGTCAACCTATCCATAACTTAAAAAAAACATGACACGTGTGAGAAAATCCCATGTAGGGGTGAGTATATACATACCAAGTTGAATACCTTGAAAGCTAATGGGGGAGCAGTAATAGATACAAAAGGAATAGGAATACAATAGATACACAAGGTAAAATGAAATATTATAGCTCAACCCAACAAAGAGTGGAAGTAAGCTCATCCAAGCACAAGGGGCTAAACACAGTGAGTAGATAAACTACCTATAGAGCCTTCGCCTACTATAGTAGGAGAGTAGACTCATCCAACAATGAGAAGATATACACAAAAATCATATGTCATACCTCACACGTCTTCACCTCTTCTGGAAGGAGAGTAACTAAACCCAATGAGTGGGTACAGAAGAATGTTATATATATATATATATATATATGTATATGTATATATATTCTCATACAAATAATATCAACTGAGAGAGTGAGGGGATCTCCATCTCAAATATCATCTCAAGAAGAAGAGTATCCAACTGTTCCAAAAGTCCATTAATGATGCCCAAAATCTCACACATCTGCCCTGAACACACAAGTATAAGGAACTCATTCATTATACCTTGATATTATCATCTTTGGGAGGCACTTACTCGCCCGTGCGGTTCTAGGTCACATCACAAAAATGTGTCTCGGTGGGGAAAGTGTTACTCTTCCTCATGTGTTCAAAGCTACATCAAACCACATATCATAATTGTTATACATAGTTGAGGGGCCACAAACTCTAGGTAGTGGACCCATTCCCTGGTATAATAGGAGGGTTCCACTCTGGAAGATGATGGAAGACCCATGCCCAGCCCAACTGGAGGATTTCATTCTGATGGTCAATGACCCATTCCCATCCCAACTAGAGGGTTCCAATATAAGTCATCAAGGACCCATGCCCTATTACAACAGGATGGTTCCACTCAAGAGATTGAGGACCCATGCCTAGTCCAACTGGAGGGTTCCACTCTAATAGACATCATGGGCCCATGCCTAGTCTAGCTAGAGGGTTACACTTGGGAAACTCTAGAGGACCCATTCTCAGCCCAGCTAGAGATTTCTATTCTAAAAGACATCGAGGACCCATTCCCAAACCATCTAGAGGGTTCCACTTAGGATTAAGCATCTAGTGATCCTACATGATCACTGCCTCCATTGGGGTTATCTTATAAGGTGTTATGCCTGGAAAATTTCACATCATATCTAAAAATCCATAACTGAGGTAATCATTATGTTCTTTGTGTAAAAACACTAAGTATAGGCCATTCATGGGCCAAAATATGAGGTTAAATGAAGTATATTTGTACGTTTTAAGTTTTATCAGAGGAGCTCAGGGGTTAAACGGCGTGTAAGGGAACCCACATGACATGTGGTCCCACTTCACAGCCTGACCGTGTCCCTAACTATCACACAAATCCTAACCATGTAGGAGTACATTCTATGAAGGTGGACTACATGGCATGTCCAAGATACCTAGATATCGGGCCATTTTCTTCTTGTTGTGTCTTTGTACTGGACCTCGTGTATGTTTAATTTTACAGACTCCCAACCGTGTGTTTTTTCACATGTTTTGTCCAAACGGGATAGGTTAAATGGTGTGTGAGGGAGTGTTACACGTTTTTTTACCCTTAATTGTTCTGAAACCCTAGAACCACCATTGAAAGGGGCTACACATGGTGTGTTCTTCATTGAACATGGCGTATAGTTGAGTTTTTCACCAAAACATCAGATATGGTCTTCCACACCTAGATATGCTTTATCCTTCATATATTTCAGCTCTAATCATCCCAAAATATTCAGATGTTGTCATGAATCACACTTTCTAACCATCGTTCACCAGAAATCGGCTCTGATTCATCAGTAGGGTTTCATTGTCCATTATCCAACATTTTTGCACCTATGATAATTGAGTTATTGATGTTTAATCATCATATCAGTCATCCTCACCTCATAAATATCTCAAATCTATGATTTTCTCATCAATCCATTATCATTTCATCAAACAGCTATGAATCTGGTGGTTTGATCAAGCTTAGTACCACCCGACAATGTCGAACTGGGACCGTGGGGATCCAATTGATAAAGAACACAAATAAATGAGGGCAGAAATCATAAGAAAAATTTTCAAAGGATCAAGGCCAAGAATTCTTGGACTATCAACCGAGAACGGGTACTTTAGATTAGAAAAAAAGGAAATAAACTTATATTTCAATACATGAGCACATATAGAGGCTGCAGAGAGGTACAGATCAAATAAAAATAATAAATATACTCAATCTATTTAATCAAAGGTGTGAAAACATCAATTTATGAGTCCTACCTCGATTTCAAATTGATTTATTTTGAAGAACATGTTTTCCAAGGATTTAGAAGGAGTCGTTGCATTCGTTGCATCCTGATCTGATCTGATTCAGAGTTCTGTCATCATTTGGGGTGATCCACCAGAGGAAGGAGAAAGAGAGATCTAACTATTCTAGAAATTATGAGGCTAACCCTAGAGATTTTTTCCAGGTCAGTATATTTATAATCTTATATATTGCACTAAAAATAAAATAATTAATTATATAATTCATTCATTCATTCATTAAACACACTGCCAATGAGTGAGGGGTCCAAACATCCCACTCTAACTTACTTTATGTCACACTTAGGGTAAACACCATGTTTCAGATCCAATTGTGATCTTGGATTTCTGATACGATCAATCATTTAAGAGTTATCCCATTTTATTTGAGTTATCATGCATGTTTGAGATAAAATATACTTAATATTTTATAAAATTAATTTCAGAAACACCGCTCCTCAGAATCGCACGTCGTATCAGTACCTAGATCTATAAATATATATATAAATAGTTCAATTTCTTACAAGGGAAAAAACAAGTCTCTACATCAATCCCACATTCAAGATTTTTTCCCTAAAAATCAAGATGAGGAAAAAATGCAGGAAACTAATCCATCACTTGGATCTCATACTCCCAAGAACTCACATGCATGTTTTTGTTCTACTATAACACACAAACCAAAAGGATGGTCCATCTATATAGGGTCTAATCTTGTTGATCCTCAATCACCACTGGGTTCTCCACAAAGGTGGCTTCATCCTCAATGTCCATCTCACCCTAGTTAATGATGTGTGTAGGGTCATGAATGTGTCTCCTCAGTTGAGACATGTGTAATATGCCTTTCACCCACTCTAATTATAGGGGTAGGTCGAGGCAGTAAGAAACCTTTCTGACCCTTTGCATGATCTTGAATAGCCCAATGAACCTTGGGGATAGCTTACCTCCCTGTACAAACCTCTTCTTTCCTCATCATGGGTATAATCTCAGGAAAACATGGTCTCACTGCTCTAACTCCAAGGGCATATGCTGTTGATTTGTTTAAGATTTTTGTCTACTCTATTATGCCCTCATCCATTCATGGATGACCTGTAATTTCTCTATTGTCACCTACACCATCTCTGGGCCCACAAGATATGTCTCACCTATCTATTTCCAGTACAAGGGTGACCTTAAAGGTCTCCCATATAGGGCCTCAAAAGGTTACATGTCAATGGTAGAGTAGTATCTGATGTTTTACAAAAACTCTACCAAGGGAAGTTGATCCTCCAATCTCTGACTAAAGTCTAAAATCTAGCCTCTCAACATATCCTCCATCACCTGGATAGTGTTCTCGGTCTTCCCATCGGTCTAGAGGTGGAAGGATTTACTCATCTGTAATTGTGTCTTGAATTCCTCCTAAAGTCCTCTCTATAATCTTGATGTAAACTAGGAATCATGATCAGAGACAATCATCGAGAGAACCTCATGAAGGAGAATAATATCTCATACGTACAACTTCCCCATACTCTCCAACAAACTATGATCCCTCATGGAAAGGAAGTGTTCCAACTTCATGAGCCGATCAACTATCACCCAAATGGTGTCATTAACCTTCACTGTGTGTGGAATTCCTATGACAAACTCCATGTATATTTCGTCTAACTTCCACTCTAGGGTATTAAGGGGATGCAACAAACCTTCTATAACTTGGTACTCAACCTGTACCTATTGATAGGTTAGGCATTGAGAGACGAAATCAGCTACGCTTTGCATCATGATGTACCACCAAAACTACCATTGAAGGTATTTTTACATCTTCTCTGCACCGAGATGTACATCTAGCAGAGAATTGTAAAACTCCTGCATCACTTCCTCCTGTAACGTGACTTCAACCACTATTCAACCCTGGAATAAGATGATATTATTCCCACCTTCAAAATATCCATCTAGTGTATCGCATATAGATATATGATCATGTAATACCTTTTATTCAATGTCTCTCATCTAGGACTCCCTCACATGCTCAATAAGTGAAGGATTCAACACCATCAACTAAAGAAAAGTTGTACCCTCCTCCACCAGGGTAAGTTGTAGGGAAGCAAACTACTCCAAATCATCTTGAACTAAGTGAGCCTAGGACTTCATACTAAGAAAATATTATACAATGTTTTCCTTCCATGGATTATGGACTATCTCAAATTCATAGTCCTACAGGAACTATAATCAGTTTCATTGTCTTAGGTTCAGGTCTCCCTCGGTGAAGACATACCTGAGACTCTAATGGTCTAAGTAAACCACAAAGCACTCCCCTAGAAGGTAGTGTATCCATATCCTCAGGGAAATTACTACCATTACCAACTTTAAGTTATGATTTGTGTAGTTTTGATCATGGGGTAGCAAATATCTCAACTTTTATGTGATAACTACCAATCTATTCATCAACATGTATCCAAGACCCACTCTTGAGGCATCGCAATACACTAAAAACTTCATGCCCTCCTTTGGTAGTCTCAATACTGAATAACTCTTTAGCCTCTTCCTTAACTCCTTAAAGGCCCTTTGGCACTAGTAAAACCAAGTAAACGGCTACCCTTTCTGCACCAGGGAAGTCAAAGTGAATGTTATTCTAGAGAACTCTTCCCCAAACCTCCTGTAATACCCTGCCAATCCATGAAATCTCTACACCTATGACACATTCTTGGGTGGATCCCAAGAAATCACTTTTTATCATTACTGGATCCATGGATAAAACATGTTTATAAATGACATTCCCTAGAAAGTGAACCTCATGTATCCAAAACTGGCACTTCAAGAGATTTTTGTAAATTTGGTGCTCTCAAAGCAAGTCAAGAACCATCCTCAAGTGCTTTGCATGCTCCTCCTATATTCTAAAGTAGAAAAGTATGATGCCAAAGAAGATAATAAAGAACTAGTCCAACTATGACTGGGAAACCTGGTTCATCAAATCTATAAACACGGTAAGGTAATTCATCATACTAAAGGGAATAACTAAGAACTTGTAGCATCTATAGTGACATCGAAAATACAAATTTGGAATATTAGTCACAAGAACTCTCAACTGGTGGTAGCTAGAACTGAGATCGATCATTGAGAACTAACTCACACCTCACAACTAGTCAAATAGTTCTTGGATCCTCAGTAAGTGGTACTTTTTTTATCATGTCTTGGTTCAGGTGATGATAATCCATGCAAAGTCACAGGGTCTCATCCTCCTTTTTCATGAACAATAATGGAGCTGCCTAGGGGGACACACTAGGTCTGATGAAACCTTTCTCTCAAAGGTCCTCCAACTGCAATCGTAGCTCCTGAAGCTCATTAGGTTCCATCTAATATGTTGTAGAAGATATCAGAGATGTCCCTAGATTCAAGTCGATGAAAAACTCCATATCCCACCTCAGAGGTAGTCTCGGAACACCCTCAGGGAAAACATCCATGTAATCCTCCACAACTAAATGAATCCTGATTCCTAAAAATCCTACTACGCTAAGGTTTATACTCATTAGATAATGGGTGATAGGATGAAACCTCCTGCTTATAGAACCTACTTGTCCTACCATGAGATCTATCTCTCCATAAAAGGATAATCTCATCACATTAGAAAGTAGGCATCTGAATTGTCTGTAGTGACAATCAATCTGGTCTCGGACCATGGATAGTCAATCCATACCTGAGATCATGTCATAGGGTTCCATTGTGATGAAAAAAAGGGTCCACATAAACCTATCTCCACCAAATAATAACTGGCACTACCAGAAGATGAAAGATACATAAGAATTGTTCCCTGATGGAACCTCAAAATGAAGTTGTTGTGCTACCGCCTCAACTTGGAGCTCCAGCAATCACACCAAGAGTTAAGAGATAAAGTAATTATGGGAACCTATATCTACCAGTACTAAAAAAGAGTATAAAACACACAAATCCTACCTCAAATCATATTGTGTGCTATGGGGTCATAAGCCTCCAAATCATGTAGATGTCTGTGGTCCTGGCTGCCAGCTCCCTAAGCCTCACATGGGATTCCTAGTGGTGGTGGTGGAAGGGCCTCATAATAGAATCCACCACCCATGGCTCCTCTTTCTCTTATACTAGCTCTTCATCCCTAGGTACCACCCTTTCTGTGCTTGGGATATCTCTGATCACAGTGTTTCTTCTATCGTGGTGGTTCGTCAGGTATTTTCCTAAGCTACTCTATATTCCTAATTGGGCGGTCTCATTCCATGTGACCTCTATCATAATAAGTAAAGCACCACCCCTCTCTAGGCTACCATGGAGCTCTACAATTCCTCTAACCACACACTTGATTTTGATCATGTAAGGATCTCCTACACCGAGATCCTGGTGCTTGGAATCTTCTAGTTATTGTACATGATTAATCTCTATGGCACCCACTACTAGCTCCAGCTATCTGGAGCCCCTATAAAAAGAAAATCTCTATCACTATTTTCCACTCTAACACCCTGATATAGGTTGGGATGAACAAGGTAACAATGCTAGCTCAGATCTCTCTATAGAGTGTCTGGTCAAACTTTCATGCTCAGAAGTAGTCATATCAAATCATGTCAAGTGAGTAAAGTGTAAGGTCTATGAACCTCTCCACATACTCATCCACCATCATCCCTCCCTAATTCAACTCCAAAACCACCAGTATCTAGATAGAGCATAAGTAGGAGGGTTAGTACTCCTCACAGAATAGCTGCTGGAAGTCATCACATGAGAGTGTCGAATCATCATGAATCTACATAAAAAGGCCCCAACAACACCTAGATGATCCATGAAAAAGTTTGGATGATAGTTCCACCACTTGATCTGTAGGGGTCCAAACAAGCCTAATGATATGGACCATCTACTATATCCAATTATTTACTCCCTAAGCATCTAAATCACCATGGAACCTCAGTGATATTTGTGGATGGAACTCATGAAGTACACTAATTATGTGTGCATCCTCATCCTGGTCTGCTAGGATTATCTATTACTCGATAGGTGAAGGTTATACTACCATCCCACCTAGAGGAAGGGAATCGCGTGATACACCCTAAATTGAGGCCTCATCTCTCATAGGGTCATTTTCATGAACCAAAGTTGGTATCCTGTCTTTCCATCATCATTTAGGCATCCTGAAAGTTATCGAGGAGTACCTCGATCAGATAAGCACATATATATCAACAATAATGGGGATCCAACTCAAGAAGGAAAGTTAGAAACTCAATCTTATATGATGCATGTACCATTTATCCCTGCAACAAATGTTTTGGCATGCCAAGTCAACAAGCAGGTAGTCAAGGTCTTTGTGAATGGCTACATCATCTGATACACCATCATTGGATTCCCTAGCCAGAGAGGCGCACTCGAGATACCTTGACATTGTTTCCCTAAACCCAACCAGTCCTCTTAAGAAGATACGTCTGAACAACATCCAATGGAATGAACTTTATTTGATATGAATCTATCATGACCCAACCCAAGCTAGGGATTGAGCCTCAACTACCCCAAGCCCGCCTCCATAGGTCAGGTGGCGGTGACAAGCACCAAAGGCATAACTAACTCGAGGAGGACTTTTCCTAAGTACCTATATGCACACACATATCCAAACCTATAATGTCCCAAAAATTCCATGTAAATTTTTTTAAAATTATTTGGGATTATTTTGAGACCAGTTGTTGAGACAACATGTGATTCTGAGGCCCATTGATCCCAGAATAAATATTTGAACTTTTTTAAGTTTATTTAAAATAGTGTATGTGTGTAGTTTTGGAAGCTTCTAAATGGGTGATCAGATTAAAAATTTGAGGGCACCATTACATTTGGAATGATGACTTTACCCAATAGAGTACCTAACCTCGACCGGCATGGTTCGAGGGTAAAAGTTATTTTTTTAGCATTTTAAATAAAAATAAAATAAACTCAATAAATTTTATTTTATTCAAATTTGTTTCACTACAACACAATGTCAAAATGGATGTTTCATTTAATAAATGAAATAGAATAGTGGCACTGAAACTGAATCATAATAGAAACACTATTTCATTCCATAAATGAAACAGCATAGCAACGCAGCAACATAGCATAACTGAAAACATTGAAATGTGTTTCCCCCATTTAATTGTTTAAAATAGATACAGGATCATTGGCGTGATCCTGGAACCGCTCTGAACCTTTGGAAAAAATTTATTGGCTAGTGACAAACGATGAATATCCACCAAAAACAGATTGAGGATCAAAGAAATATGGATGATGATGGTGCAACTTCGATATTTACCATCGAAAAATCCAGCCTTGAGGTAGGTTTTTTGTTCTATCTGATTTTGTTTCCCCATTCTCTCTTTCTAAATGATGTACATGGATCAACCCACTAATAGGTTGATTTATGGGTCATTTTTTCATATGGGATGAATTTTTTATTGTGGGGCTTGAAGGGTTAGAAACTTATTGTTTATTCTTTTCCATTTCATTATAATGAGATGAATGAAGGTCGAACGAACAAGGCCAATGTACATCCCTCGGGTGTTATTGGTGCTTTTCCTATCCATGTTCTTACGTTCATCACTAATAAACCCACGTGGTCATGTCAGACTTTAACAAGGGGTTTCTGAGCACGACCCGACCCCTAGATCGATGTAAAGAAGAGTTAAATCCTGCGGTAAGTGATATGACAACCTGAGGACTACGGAACACCTTCTGGATTGAAGAACGAACCACTGGAGTAATTCCAATGGCCCACGAAACAAACATTCGGTGCATCAGCGTCGGTGGAGACCGCATGCATGAGAAGATGCACTTTAGTAATAAAGGAGGCCCACAGATATTTCGTGGGTGGAATACATGGGCAACCGGCAGTGGTGTGGGTGGATGTGGTTGGAGACCGCGGTCTGACCGGACCACTGTAATGACCCGCGACAACAGTTGTGGGTGGGATGCGGCACCTTCCACGTCTCGAGCAGATCAGACCATCCCACTCCATTGGATCGGACCAGCCCTCTCTAATGAGTCGGGTTGTTCAGGTGGGTCGGGCCGCCGCAACAGGCCGGTTTGGGTTGTCAGACCCTGGGTTGGGTCGGGTCAAATTGGATTGGACCCAGACCTACCAACCCCTTTTCACTAAAAGGATCTATCTTCCAAGACATACATCTGATTGATGATATGTTTTCATCATTGGGACCCTCACGATGATGCGGTCCTTTTGAAATACTCTAAGTAGTTTTTATGTGAAATTGACTTATGAATGAGGGCTTAAGGAGTAGATTCTCTTGTAATTAGGTGCACTATGAGGAGGAATCATACTGCTGGCTGTAACGAGAAGATAGGGATGAGCGGGTCTAGGTGCCCCAGCAGGATGAATTGATGAGTAGCTCTAGGTGCCTCAGTAGGCCAAAGTGATGAGTGGGTCTAGGTTACCCATTAGGCCAAAGTAACAAGTGGATCTAGGTGCCCCAGTAGGATGAAGTGATGAGAAGGTCTAGGTTCCCCAGCAGGCCTAAGTGATGAGTGGGTCTAGGTGCCCCAGCAGGCCTAAGTGACTCATCGGGGATGAGTGACTCAACAGTACAATGTGTTCAATGTTTATGACTAATAGCATTGCTTTCCATACTTTATATTTATACCTATTTGAGCTGACTCTAGTGACTCTCTCTTGACTGTACTTCTTAGGATCTAAACTTCATGTACCTCATTGGTAGTCTAATTTGTACATACTTTCCTTGTTGGTATTATCTTTGTGTTTTGGGGCCCTTACTGAGTATTGTGTTACTCACCCCTACACAGTCTTCTCCTGCACATGTTGTGTCTTGTGCAGATGATAGATGATTCGATAGAGGCCTTGGTGGTCTGGGACCAGGTGGTTCCCAGTGAGGTCTGACAGACGAGTCATACTTCTATGGATTTAGGCAACACCCCCTTCACCTACCCTTTAGGTAGGGTCTATCGTTGGTGGACTTCAGGATCTTGTACTTGTATTTTGTTGGGCTTTTATTCTGACTCCTTTACTTTCAATTTTGTATTGTTACTCTCAGTGGTTGTCTTAGTGGCATGCATGTTTACTTTTCAGCATTGGGATGGGGATGTGTGTGTGTGTGTGTGTAAAAGTAATTAGTAAAATGCCTCACACTTGTAGGATAATGCCTTTGGAACTAGTCCCCAGACCCTGAACTTTGGGAGGCGAGCTTGGGGTAGTCACGGCATGGGCCCTGGGGGACAATTCATGACAGAGTGGTATCAGAGGTGGTCAGTTCTGTCTTAAGGACAGAAGGTCAGTGGATTTGTTTTAGGGAAACAGTGTTAAATGTTTCAAGTTCGAATTTCTAACTTGGGGAGTCTGGTGTTGGTGTGGTAGCCGACTTATCCATACACTAGGACCCTTAATTCTACTTTTTGACTCGGTATATGAAAAAACTGGTTACATGCATCATGTAGGAATTGACAGTTTTCTTGTGTCCTTCTTCAATAATATTTAGATCCCCAGGTATAATCTATTAATTATGGTTCGTATTGATATGTTTCAGGATGCCACTATGTAGATAGCCAGCTAGGATTCTGGTGTGTGACCGTGAGGATGACACACCTAGTAATAAGGCATCAGTGTAGGGACCAGTACTAGAGATGTCCCCACTGGGTGGTTCACCAATTATACCACCACCCATCGATCAGTAGTTCCTACCAGCGTTACCAGTAGAGGATGCATGCAAGCTTAGTGCCTTACATGAGTTCCATAAGTAGAGACCTCTTAAATTCAGGGGTGAGACTAACCCCTAGATAGTTGAGGATTTCATGGATTCGATCACCCGTGTCTTCCATATTGTGAGGACACTGCCCGACCAGACTGTGATATTAGCTGCGAGCCTTCTTGAGGGCTCGGCATGGAGATGGTGGAGCTTAACGATCCAGACACATGACGAGGCAACCCTCACATGGACTTATTTTGAGTGCCTCTTTAGGGAGGAATTATTTCCGGCAACTCTACACTTATTACAAATCTAGGATCTACTGTACCTACAGTAGGGTAGCATGAAAGTAGAAAAGTACTCTGTGAGATTCACTGAGCTTTCTCACTACTCTACAGATATGGTGCGAGACTTGTTATTCAAGGATAGAGATATTGAGAAGGGACTACACTAGAATATCATTGCATCCATGGTATCGCTTATCATCCCTACCTAGGCTAGGGTGCTTGAGAAATCTCTTCTCATGGAGAGATTCCTCATGGAGCAGGCACCAGTAGTAGTAGCTACCAGTAGACATCAAGCGGTAGAGTATTCAATAGTGGGTATCAGCCAGCAGACACGAGGACCCAAGCAGGCCAAGCCTTTCAGGGGATAACCCCAGTAAAAAGGGTCAGAAGTATGAGGCTCCCAGGTCAGATGGAGTCAGTAGAGGAGCAGGGTGTTCTATGCATGTGGCGGGTAGGGAAAAGTAACTCATGACTACCTAACTCACCATGAAGATGATCAAAATAAATTCAAGGGACCATTGAGTAAGAGGCAGAGGGTTGAGCAGGGTGGTTTGTAGGAAGGCGGATGTGGCAGGGGAGTAGGCAGAGTGACAAGCAATGGGTGTAGGTTCGAGGTGCTACCGCCACCACCCCCAGGTGGTCCACCATGGGCTCCAGGAGCAGGTGGACAGGGGAAGATCTAGCTTTAGGTGATAGAGGCCTTTTATCCCAATTCTCTAGAGATGATAGGAGGTATGATCTATGTTTTCTCCACCTTAGCTACAGTTATTATAGACACAGGTTTCAGTCACTATTTCCTTTACACGGACCTTGTTTAGATCTCAGAGATTCCAGTAGAGTTGTTGGCTCAATACTTATGATTAGAGACTCCTACGATAAGGGATTTGATGATAACACATTGGTGCTGGCAGTGTAAGATTACTCTCGGAGGTGAGAGAATCAGCTAGGATCTCCTAGTACTGGCGTCAAGGCCTTACGATTTCATTCTAGGTATGGACTGGTTATCCATAGTTTATGTTCATATTAACTATTTTAGGTGTAGAGTGTGGTGTTTCTATGGATATGGAACCAAGTTATCCTTTACCGGAGAAAAGGGAACACTTGTTGCGCAGGACGGACTTACTCAGAGGAGGGTATAGACAATCACTCACCAATTAGCTATCCTTACCCTCGGTTTGGTGGACGAGAGGAGTCCTCAATTTCCTATAGTGGTGGACAAGTATAAGGACATATTCCCTAAGGAAGTTTCAGGATTACCTCCTCATAGGGAGGTTGACTTATACATCGATCTATACCCCGGGACAACACTGATATCCACATCGGGATGTCAGATGACTCCTGCGGAGCTTTGTGAGTTGAGGGTATAGCTAGAGGACCTATAGAGGAAGGGCTTTGTGAGGTCCAGTGTTTCACTTAGGGAGGCCCCAATTCTATTTTCCAAGAAGGTAAGCAAAAGTTTGAGGTTGTGTGTAGACTATCGGTTCCTGAATCAGGTAACCATGAAGAATAAAAATCCACTGCCAAGAATTGACGACCTCTTTGATCAATTAAAGGGAGAGAGGTGGTTCTCAAAGCTAAACCTTAGGTCTGGCTATCATCAGCTTCATGTATGAGATGAGGATATACCGAAGACATCCTTTAGATGTTGGTATGGCCACTATGAGTTATTGGTTATTCCATTAGACATGACCAATTCCCCAGTTGTGTTCTTGGAACTCATGAATGGGATCTTCCAGCCTTACCTTAACTAGTTCGTTGTGGTCTTCATTGATGAAATCCTGGTGTACTTAGCATCTGAGGAGGAGCATGTGACACACCAGAGGATGGTCTGAGATACGCTCCGAGAGAACCATATTTATAGGAAACTCTCAAAGTTTTAATTCTGGATTCAGGAGGTCCACTTTCTAGGACACTCCATTTCGAAGGCTGGAGTTGCAATGGACCCGGTGAATATAGAGGCATTGCTTTCTTGGGAGCCACACAGGAGTGTGACTGAGATGTAGAATTTCTTGGGTTTGGTCGGGTACTACTAGAGGTTTGTGCTCTACTTTTCCAATGTAGTAACACCCTTATCATATTTAACACAGAAGGGATATCCCTTCATGTGGATAGATAAGTGTCAGCAAAGTTTCTAAGAGTTTAGGTTCATACTGATGAGCACCCCTATCTTGAGACTTCCAGAGGAGGGAATGGGGTATATAGTGTTCTGTGATGCATTAGGTACCGGACTGGGTTATGTCCTGATGTAGGAGAAGGTAGTTATTTCTTAAAGTTTGTGATAGTTGAGGTAGCATGAGCAGAACTATGCGACCCATGATCTTGAGCTAGCAGCAGTGGTCTTTGCTTTGAATGTGTGGTGGAAATACTTGATGGGTGATTGATTTACCTTCTACTCCAACCACAAAAGTCTCAGGTATATCTTATCCCAGAAGGACCTAAACTTGAGATAGTGGTGGTGGATAGAGTACCTCAAGAACTATGACTTTGAAATAGTCTATACTCATGGGTAAGGGAATGTAGTGGCGAACGCGCTCAACAGGAGAAACGAGTTATAGTTACATAGTGAGGTGTTGGAGTAGTTATCCTTAATGCAGATATCCTTCGTAGATGGTGATGGAGCAGCTTACCTTCAGTCAATGGTTGTCACTCCCCCACTCTTGCAGCAACTTAGGGAGGCACATCATGGGGATGTCAACTGCAAGGCCCGATGTTCTCAGTTATCCATAGGGTAGACCCCTAATGGATATTTGATATATGGGGATCACATCATCCTTTTCAGAGGGTGCACTATTGTACCATTGATGTTGCAAGAGGAGGTTATAAGAGAGTTCCACACCTCACCCTTTGCAGTACATCTAGGAGTGTCAAAGATGTACCAGGATCTCCGACATTAGTACTGGTGGATGGTGATGAAGAAGGTAGTAGAGGAGTTTATTTCTCAATGCCTCACTTTTCATCAAGTGAAGGCACATTAGGTTCCATCTAGCTTGGCTCATCCACTCAAGGTGATGGATTGGAAGAGGTATGGTATCTCCATGGACTTCATGACAGTTTTACCATGCACGTCCAGAGGGTATGGTACCATCTAGGTGATTGTGGACTGACTCACCAAGTTGTCCCACTTTCTACCCATCTAAGAGCAGGGTTTGGTAGAGATCTTGGGACACCTCTATGTTTAGGAGATAGTGCTTCTTCATGGGGTGACTGTGACGATCATGTCAAATCATGATGCTCACTTCACATCCCAGTTGTGGAAGGTATTTTAAGAGGTGTTAGAGACTCAGTTATGTTTGAACATGGATTTTCATCCCCATACGAAAGGTCAGACAAAGAGGACTATCCAGGTTTTAGAGGACATACTTCGTGCTTGTATCTTGGACTTCGTTCATAGTTGGGAGGATCGCCTACCACTAGTGTAGTTCACATAAAACAACATCTACCACTCCACCATTGGTATGGAACTGTTCTAGGCACTATATGGGTGACCATTAAGATCACTGTTATGCTAGAAAGACCTAGGGGAGTCAGCACTCATGGGTCCGGAGTTAGTAAGGGCTACCACCGAGAAGGTATAGATCATCCATTAGGGGATGAGGACTATATAGAGAATGCATAAATCTTATATTGATAGAAGACAGAGGCCCTTGGAGTTCAATTAGGGAGACCATGTGTTACTTTAGGTCTCACCTCAATGGGGATTGTGGAGATTTGGTTGGGGAGGTAAGTTGTCTTTGAGATTCATCATCCCTTTATAGATTCGTAGAAGAGTTGGCGAGGTGGAATACCACCTAGATATTCCCCCAAAAATGCACCGATTACATAATTTCTTCCATGTGTCACAGATGAGGATGTTGTACATGATCCATCATACGTCATCGGCTGGGGAGATCTTGACATTGATCATGTGGTGAGTTTTACGGTGTTCCCAATGGAGATTGAGGATCGATAGAAGTAGGTTCTTCATGGGTGGTCGATTTCTCTGGTGTGCATTTGATGGCAGAACGAGAATCTCCAGGAGAACACTTAGGAGTAGGAGACTCAGATTCATGCTTAGTATCCCCATTTTTTTAGCCCTTGTTTTGGATTTTGAGGATGTAAAACCTTAAGGTGGGGAGAATGTAATGTCTATAAAATTCCATGTAATTTTTTAAAAAATTATATGGTATTATTTCGAGATCATTCACTAAGACAGTATGTGATTTAGAGGCTCAGTGAGCCCAGAATAAACGTTTGAACTTCTTTTAAGGTTATTTAAAATAGTGAGCATGTGCAGTTTTGGTAGCTTATAAATGGGTGCTCGGATTAAAAATCCAAAGGCATTATTGCATCCAAAACAATTACTTTACCTAAGAAAGGACATAACCTCGACTAGCACGGGTCTAGGGTAAAAGTTATTTTTTTATCGTTTTAAGGAAAAATAAAATAAACTCAAGAAAGTTTATTTTATTCAAATTTGTTTCATTGCAATGCAACATTGAGCCGGATGTTTCATTTAATAAATGAAACAGTGTAGCAGCACTAAAACTGAAGCATAATGACTCATAATTTCCTCCATTTAATTGTTTAACAAAGATACAGGATTGTTGGTACGATCCTGGAATCACTCTGAACCTTTGGAGTATTTGCATTGGCGAGCAATGAATGACGAATCACCACCAATGACAGATTGAGGATCGAGGAACGATGGATGAAAATGGTGAAACTATGATCTTAACCATCGAATGATCCAACCTCGAGTTAGGGTTTTTGGTCTATGTGATTTTATTTCCCTTTAATATATTTATAAATGACTAATGTGGATGAACCCACTAACAGGTTGATCTTCGATTCATTCATTCATGCGGGATAGATTGTTTATTGTGGTGCTTGAAGGGTTAGAAAATTGGTGTTTATTCTTTTCCCCTTCATTCTACCAAGATGAATGAAGGTCAAAAGAAAAAGTCCAATTTCCTTCCCTCAGGTGTTCTTGATGCTTTTCCTATCCTCGTTCTTATTTTCTTCTCTAATAGACCCATGTGGTCACGTCGAACTTTTCAGGGGGGTTCCAAGCGTGATCAGACCCCCAGATCGATGGAAAGATGATTTGGAGCTTGCGACAGGAAACATGAAGACCCGAGGATTCCATAACACCTTACGGATTGAAGAACGGACCACTAGAGTAATTCTGTTGGCCCGCAAAAGAAACTTCCAGTGCACCGGCATAGACAGAGTCTGGAGGTGGCACGCGGCGAGGGCCGCGCGCAGGAGGTGGCACACGGAGAGGGCCGCGTGCAGGAGGTGGTGCGTTGTGGCAGTAGAGAAGGCATGCATCTATGTTGCAGATGGCAGATAGGGGCCACCAGTAATGGCCACCAGTGGTGCAGGTAGACACTGATGGAGGCCACAGTCCAGCTGGACCGTGGTGCCCTCTGTATCCCAGGCGGATCGGACCATCCCACTCCAGTGGGCCAAGTTGGTCAGGTGGGCCGGCCCCAGGCTAGGCCCAGTGCAGCAGGCAGGGCCACCATAGTAGGCCGAGTAAAACACAACCAGTCCGAGCTAGGCTCAATGGGCTAGGATGACCTGTTGGTTCAGGTCAGTGGACCTGGGTTGGGTTGGCGGACCCCGGTTCGGTTCGGTTCGACTGGGACATACCGGACCCAACCAACCCCTTTTCACTAAAATTATCATATGTTACAAACCATATGTCTAATTAATGAGTCGTTTGTGGATTTGGGACCCTCGTGATGAGGTAGTCCTTTTTATATACTCTAAGTGGGTTTTGGGGGAAACTGATTTACGACCGATGGCTTGAGGAGTATATTCTCTTGAAATCAAGTGCGCTACAAGTAGGAATCCTGCAGCTGGCTATGATGAGAAGATAGTGATGAGAAGTCCTATGTTCCCCAGTAGGCCTAATTGATGAGTGGGTCTAGGTTCCCCAGTAGGCCAAAGTGAGGAGCAGGTCTAGGTGCCCCAACAGGCCTAAGTGACGAGCAGTTCTAGGTTCCCCAGCAGGCCTAAGTGACGAGTGGTTCTAGGTTCCTTAGTAGGACCAAGTGACTTATCAGGGATGAGTGCCTCAATAGTGAAAGTTGTTCAGTGTTTAAGAATGATATTATTTCTTTTCATACTTTATATTTATACTTGTGTGAGCTGACTCTAGTGACTCTCTCTTGATTTTACTTCTTAGGGGCTACACTTCATGTACCTTGTTGGTAGTCTACTTTGTGTATAATTTCCTTTATGGTATTACCTGTGTGTTTTGGAGCCCTTACTGAGTATTATGTTACTCACCCCTACACAGGATCCACCATGTTTTGTGTCTTGTACAGACGATAGATGATTCGATAGAGACCTTGGTGGTCCGGGACCAGGCGGTTCCCAGTGAGATCTAACAGAGGAGGCGTACTTCTTTGGATTCAGGCGGAACCCCCATCACCTACCCTTCATGTAGGGTATACCATAGGTGAACTTAAGAATCTTGTACTTGTCCTTTGTTTGGATTGTATTATAGCCCCTTTACTTTTATTTTCTACCGTTACTCACAGTGGTTGTCTTAGTGGAATGTATGTTTACTTTTCAGCATTGTAGGCTGGGGATGTGTGTGTGTGTGCGTACAGGTACTCGGGAAAATGCCTCCCACTTGAGCGATAATGCCTTTGGAGCTAGTCACCATCCCCTAGACTTTGGGAGGTGTGTCACGACCCGTCCTCAGGGCCCGTGCCGTGACTACCCCAAGCCCGCCTTCCGTAGGCCAGGGGCTGGCGACTAGCACCAAGGCGTAAATCCCAACAAAAAGGGAAGGCATTTCCTTTGAAAAGTAAACAAACACCACAAAGTAAGCAAGCGGAAAAGTAAACACTAAGTAAAAACAGTACAAGCTGTGCTGAAAGAAAAAGGGGCCGGAAATACAAGCCCAACTGTAAAGTACAACTGAAAGGAAAAATAGCAACTTAAAAGGAAAAACTGCAGCGTCGAGCCGTCCTCTGGAAGTCCCACCTGAAGGGTGGGTACAGATAGCCTCCACTGCTCCTTGGGTCCACCTGACCGCTCCGAGTACGTACCGCCCAGTGGTCCACCTCCAGGTACTGTCCTGCTCCGCACGCCTCCACCACGGTCAGCGTTGTCCGTCGTCTGCAACCAACAGAACGTAGTGCGGGCATAGCCCATGCAGGGGTGAGTATAAGCTACTCAGTAGGGACCCCGAGACCCCCGAAGGTCTCCCGAAATCCACAAAGGATAATCCACAAAGGAAATATACAATCACAAAGTAACATCTGACACGGCTTAGGTATATGGCCATACATATACCTAAGTCTTCAATTCCTGTTTGGCTCCAACGTCTGAGCCCAAGCACAACCCAGTCCACACAGGAAAGCAAACGTATACCCACACAGGATAGAACAACAAAATCCACAAAGGAGAGTAAACAGTAAATCCATATAGGATAGCTCAACACGATCCACAAGGAGAGGAAATGTAGTCCACACAGGAAAACTCAACAGAATCCACAAAGGATAGCAAAACGTAATCCACACAGGAAATCTCAACAGATAACTCTCATAGGTATATGCCCATACATATATCAAAATTATCAGGTAACCCATCTCAATCAAGAGGAAACACAAGGATCATTGACTCAGCTCAAACCAGGATTTTCATTATCGAAACCGTAACTGCTGAAGAGCTCCGTCTCTAGAGTGTACAGTGGTCCTGTCACGACTCCGAGGTACTGCTCACTAACCTAAGACTGCTGAGGTACTCCTCCTGTCGAGTACCGCGGGTCTGCTGCCAACTACCGGGCGCTCTGTCCGCTGAGGGTCTACTGCTAAATACCGGGCGCTCACCCAAATAGCCTACAGAGGCACTCCTCCAGTCGAGTACCGCGGGTCTGCTGCCAACTACCAGGCGCTCCGTCCGCCGTGGGTCTGCCGCCGAATACCGGGCGCTCCGTCCACTAGGCTAGTCGACTCACTCCAAGTCGAGTCGGTCGAGCAGTCTTCAGGTCTCAGCCGGCTACACGGTCTCCGTACTCCGCACGCTCGTCTCCAGTATCACGGGTCTGCCGCTACAACCAAGTGCACCACCTCTATCGAGTACCGCGGGTCTCTGCTACAACCGAGCGCTCCACTGCCAAGGATATTCTGCTACAACCAAGCGCTCCACCGCCAAAGGTATGCTGCTACAACCAAGCGCTCCACCACCAAGGGTATGCTGCTACTCCGCTAGCTCGTCACTGGGAGGGTCTGCTCCACGAGCCGAGAGGCTGATACATCAACTGACACAAGTCCGAAGTTGATGTATCCAAAAGTTCTGTATCTCCAACAGGAACTCAACGTCGTAGACGGCGCGTCAATCGGACGCCCGGTCTGAGAGTTATTGGCTTTTTCGTCCCAGGGGCCCGGTTGGTTTTTAAGGCAAAACCAACCCGACTGTACTCCACCTGTGTCCAAACCTCGGTCGGAGTGTGACAAAAGATCCGTCTCACAAAGAGGAATTCAACAAAGCGGACGGAACGTCAATCGGACGTCCGTAGCTCAAGATATGAGCGTTTCCGCTCCGAAAGCCCGGTTGGATTCGTGTACAAACCAACCCGGACGAACTCAAATTATTCCGAAACCTTGAGTGCGATATACCAAAACGACCGTCTCGAACCAAGTATCGCGTTGCCGCTGACGGCGGGTCGTTTGGAGGCTCGTAGCTCAAGATACAACCATTTGAACGAAGACCGTCCGAAGACGGGGGGGTACGGGCCCGGGCCGACCCGGCCCGACCCCCCCCCCCCCCCGGAAGTCGGTCGAACCGGGTCGACCCAACCCGGTCCGACCCGGTCCGGTCCGGCCAGGGTGCGGCCCGGCCGGTCGAACCGGCCTGGTCCGGTTCGGCCGAACGGCCTGGCGCCGCGGGGCACTGCTCCCCGCGGCCTGGTGGTGTCCCCACCCCCCCCCCCCCCGCGTGGGGCCGTGCAGAATCATGGACGCGGCTTCAGCCGCGTCCGAGGGCACCGGACCCGCGGGTCCGCGGGTGCTGCCGCCGCCGCGGCGGCCTGTCTGGCGGCGCGCCGGGGCGCCGCCGCTCCCGGCTGCCGGCGCCTCCGCGCCGGCGACCCGCACCGCCGGCATGTTCCGCGGGCCACCGGGATCACTCTGGTGGTCCGATTCTCTTCCAGTCTGCGCCATTGCTCCTCCCGGGACTCATTCTTCACTGCGGGATCGTCAAACATCCGTTGCGGAACGTTCCGTCATCACCCGTCAAATCCGCACAAAATGAAGAACGGCGGAGGGTCATCGGGCCGTGTTCGTTTGGCCCGCACCCTCCGCGTTAGAGATAAACAACGGGAGAATCTTGTTCAACACATGAACCGACAATTTTAATAAAATAAAATTGTTCGTTTGAAACCGGTTCTTTAACTTTTTAAAGAAACACTTACAGGAATAATTAAAAAGGGGGGGGGGGTAAATCCCAAAATAAAATCCCTACTTCGTTGATCGTCGCGCGCGGGCATTCTTCGCGGAAAGGCTCGTCGCGGGAGAGAGGGATCGTCGCGTCGTCGCGGGGAGGCGTCGCGTCATCGCGGAATCCGGCGTTGAGTCGGCGAGCTCAACGGACCAAGAACAACAGATTTAAATTATAATTAATTAAATCTGTGTTTCGTTTAAAACCAAAAGAAAAGAACCTTGAGAGGGAAATCCGTAATCACTCACCTCAAACCGTTGGTGATCGGATATCGGAGCGGGGAAGAACATCTCGGACGGAAGCGTCGTCGATTTCCGGGTTCGGCATTCTTTGCGTTCTTCGCGTTCTTCGCAAGGGAGAAGAAGATGCAAGGGTCTTCTCAAATCTTCTCAAAGCGCAAATAACCAGAGGTCGTGCGTTGGCCTTACTTTATTATTACGCCAACGAATTTTGAAAACTGGTTAAGAAACGATCCATCAATTCGTTGAATTAATTCAACGAAAGAAACAGCCCATTTAATTCACGAAATAAACCGCCCAATTAAATGGTCTGTTAAGATTTTAAGAAATGTGTCAGTTGACTTTCATTAAGATGGGTTTTCGCGGGTGCGTTTCTTAGCGGAAAGAAACAGCGGGGCTCGTGTGGGCCCCACCTCACAAATATCCTACCAAGGGGGTAGGATATTTCTAGATAGCATCCTATCCGGTTCAACTCAGTTCAATCCGCCTTTAAGTGGCTTCAAGTGGCTTCCAAGCGGCTTAAGTGAAATAAATTAAAGTTGTCGCAAAATTATTTTATTTCTTAACCTTAAGCCCGAAAATTAAAAACCACACACGAGAAAACGTAACTCCGGAAGAGGCGTTTCTAAGCGAATACCGGCGCTACGATTTCATCGGAGCCCTCAGAATTCGATTCCGCGCACCGGTTCAAAATTTAGAAAAACCCGCTTGTCCGTTCACTGAACGTACCCGAGCCAAACTTCGGAAAATGATTCCGGGCACACCGGGCCTCGAAATCAGGTGCCGTCAGAGACTGCGCTCTTGTAAAATTCCAAAGAAAATTAAGAAAAAAATTTCCTTGAAATTTACGGGTCTTTAAATTACTCCCACCTCAGGGCTTTACGTCCCCGTAAAGATACATCAAAAACTAGGGAACAAATGTGGGTACTGAGCACGCATCTGAGCCTCCCGCTCCCAAGTGCTCTCCTGGAGGTTCCCGTGCTGCCATCTGATGCACACAAGAGGAATCGATCGCCCACGTAGGACCCGCTCCTGTCGATCCTCTATCTCCACTGGGACCTCCGCAAAAGTCACCCCATCATCCACGTCTAGCTCCCCATAGTCAATGATGTGCGTCGGGTCGTGCACGTATCTCCTCAGCTGGGATACGTGGAAGACGTCGTGCACCCGGTGCAACTGAGGTGGCAGAGCCAGACGATAAGGCACCTCGCCAAATCTCCGCAAACCACGCCGAGGTGAGACCCGCAAGAAGACGTGGTCGCCATCCTCGAACTCTAGTGGTCTCCGCCTCCTGTCAGCATAAGGCTTCTGCCGGCTCTGAGCTGTACTCATCCGCCCCTGGATGACTTGGACCATCTCCGGCCCCACAAAAGCTGCTAAGATTTCTTCTTTGCCGATAGGAGAAATCTGGTCTCATCCCCTGGATGAACCACATTCTTTGCCTAATACAGTCAATCCTAACATGGATGATACTAATCCATACCAAGGATGACGTCGTAAGGCCTCGACGCTACTACCAAGAGATCCAACCGTTACTCTCGCCTCCAAGGGTTGAGTCACACTATCAGCATCAGTGTGTGGTAACTGGGTCTCCTCCAGTAGATGTCTCACAAGTGAGGGTCAAGTCAACAGCCAAAACTGGAACCTCTTAGTAACATCACGAAAGAGGACAGGAATGAAAATATCACAAAGGTTTGCGTCTTTTATTATTGCAGCTCATAATACAAAGACGCTACCCAAAAGCAACAAGGAACTAGAAGTACAAAGGATGTATCCACTAGTTCTGCTCCTGTCCATCTGCTCCCAGAGCTCCATGATCGAAGGCCTCGGCTGCCTGAAGCTGAGCTCTCGCATGTTCACCTACTCCCTGTGGTCGGGGCGGACCTCCTGGTGGTGGTGGTGGCAGAGCCTCAAAGCGTCGCCCACCACCTACTGCTCGGCCAGCTCCTCTGCCTCGTCCGCCTCCTCCCTGCGGACCGCCACGGTCAAACCTCTGCCTCTGCCTAGGAGGTTCTTCACTTAGCTGCTGATCATCAGCATGGCGGGTCGGACAGTCACGAGCCATGTGACCAATCCCGCCATAGGAGTAACACTGCCCACTCTCGGCACGCCTGGCTCTGACTCCACCCCGGCTCCCCCGCACAACCGAGCCTGAGTCGTGAAGTCATCCACCGGTAGGTCTGGTCTGCCTGGAACCCTGAGTCATCCGTCGGCTACCTGCTGCCGAAGACTCCTCTATCTGCTGCCCTGCGGTAGGTCTCGTTATGGACTCAGCCAGGAAGCTCTCGATCAGGAGGGCTCGCTCTAGCACTCCTGCCTGGGTCGGGATGCTGAGGGAGATCAGCGATGCACTGGTCTCGTGTCTCAATCCCTGCTCGAAGGTCCGGGCCCGGAAGAAGGGGTCTCGTACCATGTCTGTCGAGTAGCGAGAAGGGTCGGTGAACCTCGCCGCGTACTGAGCGACCATCAAGTTGCCCTACCGCAGCTGAAGAAGCTCCTGAATGCGCACCGCATAGAGGGTGGCCAAGACGAACTCTGAGAGGAAGAGTCTCTCGAAGTCCGTCCAGATGAGGGAGGCCTCATCGTGTACCTGGAGCATCAGGCTCCACTATCGCCCTGCTGCTGTGTGCAGTAGGCTCGCCGCGAGGATCACCATGAGGTCTGTTGGTGTCCTCACTAGCCTGAAAACTCGGACGACCGCCTCCAGCCAGTCCTCAGCTGCCTGGGGGTCCGACTCCTCACGGAACCTGGGTGGTCGCTGGCGCTGGAACTCGTGCAGAGCTCCGAGGCGTCGTGCGTCGTCAGCTGCCAGTGCTGGAAGCATCGGGGGCTCGGCGGGTAAAGGTACCGCCGGTGCCTCTGCTGTCAACGGGCCCTGTACTGAGGCCTCGTCGCTCGGCGGGCTGTCGTCGCGCACTACTCTACGAACCCTAGCTGGCTGCTATCGTCGTGCCATCCTGAAAAGGAAACAAGTGCACCACGGTCAGAACAGTATACCTGGTGAGCTGACACAAGTAATCACAAAGAAAACTTGAAACACACATGCAATCAATGTTTTCGTGCATTAAGTCGGAAATCAGAAGTCAGGGTCCTGGTGTATGGATACGTCGGTCGCCGCACCAACACTGGACTCCCTGGACTGATAACCACACTCAATACGCTAAACACTATTGCTTCACATAGAAGAAAGATCAGAGTCTGCGGTAGAACTAACCACCTCTGATACCAATCTGTCACGACCCGTCCTCGGGGCCCGTGCCGTGACTACCCCAAGCCCGCCTTCCGTAGGCCAGGGGCTGGCGACTAGCACCAAGGCATAAATCCCAACAAAAAGGGAAGGCATTGCCTTTAAAAAGTAAACAAACACCACAGAGTAAGCAAGCGGAAAAGTAAACACTAAGTAAAAACAGTACAAGCTGTGATGAAAGAAAAAGGGGCCGGAAATACAAGCCCAACTGTAAAGTACAACTGAAAGGAAAAACAGCAACTGAAAAGGAAAAACTGCAGCGTCGAGCCGTCTTCTGGAAGTCCCACCTGAAGGGTGGGTACAGATAGCCTCCACTGCTCCTCGGGTCCACCTGACCGCTCCGAGTACGTCCCGCCCAGTGGTCCACCTCCAGGTACTGTCCTGCTCCGCACGCCTCCACCACGGTCAGCGCTGTCCGTCATCTGCAACCAACACAACGTAGTGCGGGCATAGCCCGTGCAGGGGTGAGTATAAGCTACTCAGTAGGGACCCCGAGACCCCCGAAGTTCTCCCGAAATCCACAAAAGATAATCCACAAAGGAAAGATACAATCACAAAGTAACATCTGACACGGCTTAGGTATATGCCCATACATATACCTAAGTCTTCAATTCCCGTTTGGATCCAACGTCTGAGCCCAAGCACAACCCAGTCCACACAGGAAAGAAAACGTATACCCACACAGGATAGAACAACACAATCCACAAAGGAGAGTAAACAGTAAATCCACACAGGATAGCTCAACATGATCCACAAGGAGAGGAAATGTAGTCCACACAGGAAAACTCAACAGAATCCACAAAGGATAGCAAAACATAATCCACATAGGAAATCTCAACAGATAACTCTCATAGGTATATGCCCATACATATATCGAAATTATCAGGTAACCCATCTCAATCAAGAGGAAACACAAGGATCATTGACTCAGCTCAAACCAGAATTTTCATTATCGAAACCGTAACTGCTGAAGACCTCCGTCTCTAGAGTGTACAGTGGTCCTGTCATGACTCTGAGGTACTGCTCACTAACCTAAGACTGCTGAGGTACTCCTCCTGTCGAGTACCGCGGGTCTGTTGCCAACTACCGGGCGCTCCATCCGCTGAGGGTCTACTGCCAAATACCGGGCGCTCACCCAAATAGCCTACAGAGGCACTCCTCCAGTCGAGTACCACGGGTCTGCTGCCAACTACCAGGCGCTCCGTCCGCCGTGGGTCTGCCGCCGAATACCGGGCGCTCCGTCCACTGGGCTAGTCGACTCACTCCAAGTCGAGTCGGTCGAGCAGTCTTCAGGTCTCAGCCGGCTACACGGTCTCCGTACTCCGCACACTCATCTCCAGTATCGCGGGTCTGCCGCTACAACCAAGCGCACCACCTCTATCGAGTACCGCGGGTCTCCGCTACAACCAAGCGCTCCACTGCCAAGGATATGCTGCTACAACCAAGCGCTCCACCGCCAAAGGTATGCTGCTACAACCAAGCGCTCCACCACCAAGGGTATGATGCTACTCCGCTAGCTCGTCACTGGGAGGGTCCGCTCCACGAGCCGAGAGGCTGATACATCAACTGACACAAGTCCGAAGTTGATGTATCCAAAAGTTCCGTATCGCCAACAGGAACTCAACGTCGCAGATGGCGCGTCAATCGGACGCCCGGTCTGAGAGTTATTGGCTTTTTCGTCACAGGGGCCCGGTTGGTTTTTAAGGCAAAACCAACCCAACCGTACTCCACTTGCGTCCAAACCTCGGGCGGAGTGTGCCAAAAGATCCGTCTCACAAAGAGGAATTCAACAAAGCTGACGGCACGTCAATCGGACGTTCGTAGCTCAAGATATTAGTGTTTTCGCTTCGAAGGCCCGGTTGGTTTCGTGTACGAACCAACCCGGCCGAACTCAAAGTATTCCGAAACCTTGAGTGCGATATACCGAAACGACCATCTCGATCCAAGGATCGTGTTTCCGCTGACGGCGGGTCGTTTGGAGGCCCGTAGCTCAAGATACGACCATTTGAACGAAGACTGTCCGAAGACGGGGGGTAAGGGCCCGGGCCGACCCGGCCCGACCCCCCCCCCCCCCCCCGGAAGTCGGCCGAACCGGGTCGACCCGAACCGGGTCGACCCGACCCGGTCTGGCCAGGGCGCAGCCCGGCCGGTCGGCCCGGCCAGTCGGACCGGCCTGGTCCGGTTCGGCCGAACGGCCTGGCGCCGCGGGGCGCTGCTCCCCGCGGCCTGGTGGTGCCGCGGCCCCCCCGCGTGGGGCCGCGCAGAATCATGGACGCAGCTTCAGCCGCGTCCGAGGGCACCGGACCCGCGCGGCCGCGGGTCCTCGGGTGCTGCTGCCGCCGCGCCGGCGACCCGCGCCGCCGGCGTGTTCCGCGGGCCACCGGGATCGCTCCGGTGGTCCGATTCTCTTCCCGTCTGTGCCATTGCTCCTCCCGGGACTCGTTCTTCACTACGGGATCGTCAAACATCCGTTGCGGCACGTTCCGTCATCGCCCGTCAAATCCGCACAAAATAAAGAACGGCGGAGGGTCGTCGGGGTGTGTTCGTTTGGCCCGCACCCTCCGCGTTAGAGATAAACAACGGGAGAATCTTGTTCAACACATGAACCGACAATTTTAATAAAATAAAATTGTTCGTTTGAAACCGGTTCTTTAACTTTTTAAAGAAACACTTACGGGAATAATTAAAAAGGGGGGGGGTAAATCCCAAAATAAAATCCCTACTTCGCTGATCGTCGCGCGCGGGCGTTCTTCGCGGAAAGGCTCGTCGCGGGAGAGAGGGATCGTCGCGTCGCCGCGGGGAGGCGTCGCGTCGTCGCGGAATCCGGTATTGAGTCGGCGAGCTCAACGGACCAAGAACAACAGATTTAAATTATAATTAATTAAATATGTGTTTCGTTTAAAACCAAAAGAAAAGAACCTTGAGAGGGAAATCCTAAATCACTCACCTCAAATGGTTGGTGATCAGAGATCGGAGCGGGGAAGAACGTCTCGGACGGAAGCGTCGTTGATTTCCGGGTTCGGCGTTCTTCGCGTTCTTCGCGTTCTTCGCGTTCTTCGCAAGGGAGAAGAAGATACAAGGGTCCTCTCAAATCTTCTCAAAGCGCAAATAACCAGAGGTCGTGCGTTGGCCTTACTTTATTATTACGCCAACGAATTTTGAAAACTGGTTAAGAAACGATCCATCAATTCGTTGAATTAATTCAACGAAAGAAACAGCCCATTTAATTCACGAAATAAACCGCCCAATTAAATGGTCTGTTAAGATTTTAAGAAATGCGTCAGTTGACTTTCATTAAGACGGGTTTTCGCGGGTGCGTTTCTTAGCGGAAAGAAACGGCGGGGCTCGTGTGGGCCCCACCTCATAAATATCCTACCAAGGGGGTAGGATATTTCTGGATAGCATCATATCTGGTTCAACTCAGTTCAAGCCGCCTTTAAGTGGCTTCAAGTGGCTTCCAAGCGGCTTAAGTGAAATAAATTAAAGTTGTCGCAAAATTATTTTATTTCTTAACCTTAAGCCCGAAAATTAAAAACCACACCCTAGCAAACGCAACTCCGGAAGAGGCGTTTCTAAGCGAATACCGGCGCTGCGATTTCATCGGAGCCCTCAGAATTTGATTCCGGGCACCGGTTCAAAAGTTAGAAAAACCCGCTCGTCCGTTCACTGAACGTACCCGAGCCAAACTTCGGAAAATGATTCCAGGCACACCGGGCCTCGGAATCAGGTGCCGTCAGAGTCTGCACTCTTGTAAAATTCCAAAGAAAATTAAGAAAAAAAATTCCTTGAAATTTACGGGTCTTTACAAGGTGGGCTTGGGGTAGTCACAAAACTGGCCCTGGGGGACAGGTGGTGACAAACTCAATGAAAAGGTGCATAGGAAAAGAAGAAAAAGATGAAATACTGCTATAAAAATAAACCAAGCATGCATGAACCTCTAGAAAATAAAAAATTATGGTATTGTAAACTAAAAAGTAAAGGGTAAAAATACACGCCAAACCAAAAATGTGTCCCAACCTAACAAAACTAGAAAAGTAAACTGTTGAAGGAGAACCCATCTCCTAAATCCCAAGCAATGACCATCGTACACAATCCAAGAACCCAGTAACCCTAAGTTCTTCAATAGTCACATTCAACCTTTCTGTCACCTGCATAAGACACAACACATGTGGGCAGTTCCTATGCATGGGTGAGTATATACATACCCATTTGAACACCATAAAAGATAAGGGGTAGTAAGAGATAAAAAGGGAATAGGAAGATAGTACGTCCTAAAGGTACGGTGAAAGAGTATAGCTCAACCCAACAAAGAGTGGAAGTAATATCATCCAATAAAAATGGGATAAACACGGTGAGTAGATGATCTACCCATCTAGCCTTTTCCACCTATAATAGGAGAGTATACTCATCCAACCATGGGAATCTAGATGCAGAAAGTACATGGAATACTCCACATGTATTTGCCTCTCCTAGAAGGAGAGTAACCAAACCCAAGGAATGGGTAAAGAAGAAGGTTATATATATATGCTCAGTAAAATAATCCTAAATGAGAGATTAATGGGATCTCCATATCATAGCTTAACCCAAGAATAATAGTATCCAATAGTTCCAAAAGTCTAACAATGATGCCCAACATCTCACAAATCTACCTTGAACACACAAGTCTAAGGAAATCATTCACCATGCCTTGATACTATCCTCTTTAGGCATCACTGACTCTCCCACATGGTTTTAGGTTGCATCACAAAAACTCATCTCGATGGGGAAAGTGTTCCTCTTCCTCATGAGTCCAAATCCACATAAAACCACATCTCATAATGGTGTCTCATAGTCAAGGGGGCATAAACTCTAAGTAGAGGACCCATGACCTGATATGATAGGAGGGTTCCACTCGGGTAGTCGATGGAGGACCCATGACCAACCTAGATAGAGGGTTCCACTTAGATGGTCGAGGACCCATGCCCATCTCAGCTGGAGGGTTCTACTCTAATTCATTGATGACTCATTCCCTTTTACTGCAGGAGGGTTCCACTCGAGAGGTTGAGAACCCATGCCCATTCAAACTGGAGGGTTCCACTCTAATAGTCATCGATGACCCATGCCTAGTATGGCTAGAGGGTTCCACTCAGGAATCTATAGAGGACCCATTCCCAGCTCGGTTGGAGGGTTCCACTCTAAAAGCTATCAAGGACCGATACCCATCCCATATAGAGGGTTCCACTTGGGAGTAATCATCTAGTGATCCTACCTAATCACTACCACCATCAGGGTCACCTTAGAAGGTTTTTTTCCTAGAAAATTTCACATCATGCCTTTAAATCCAAAACTGAAAACACCATCACATTTTACATGGAAAAAACCCAGGATAGGTAATTTGCATGCCAAAATCCGAGTTCAAAAGAATGAGATACATACATTTAAAGTTTGATCAGAAGAGATTAAGGGGTACACAGCATATGAGGGGACCCACACAGCCTATGGTCCCACTTCACAGCCTGGTCGTTTCCATGACTAGTACATGGCTCCCGACCATGTAGGAGTACACGCCATGTAAGTGGACTTCACGGTGTATCCAAGCTACTAAGAGATCAGGCCGTGTGCTACTCACCATTTCCATGTACCGGACCCTGTGTCTATGTACTTTTAAATGGAGTCCTACTCGTGTGGTCTACCACACAGTTTATCCAATAGGTATATGGTACATGGCGTGTGAGGGAGTTTTACATTCTGTGTTACCCTTAATTTTTATGAAAAGTTCCACTGTTAAAAGGGGATATATGCTATGTGTTATTCATTGAACATGGATTATAGTCGGGTTTTTCATCAAAACTTCAAATATGGTCTTACACTCTAGGAAATACTCGATCTTCCATAGATATTTCCTTGAATTGGCCCAAAATATTTGGATCTAGCTGTGGATCATTCTTGTCAGCCATCGTTCACTGGAAATCATCTCAGGTTCTTCAAGAGGGTTTCTCCATCCATTCTGCATGTAATTACACCTCCAATCATTTATTTATTTATGTATAATCATCATATTAGTCATACTCACCTAACAACAATCATAGATCTATGCGCTTCTTGTCGATATGTTGTCATTTTTTCAAACCACCATGAATTCCAGGATCTGATCGAGCTTGGTACCACCCTACAATGTCGAACCAGGACCACAATGATCCAACTAGTGAATAACATGAATAAAGGACGGGTAAAATCACAATAAAAAAGTTCAAAGGATCAATCCCAAGCTCTCTTGTCCAATCGATCAAGAATTGGTAGTTTAGATTAGAAAAAAAGGAAATAAACTTATATTTTAGTACATGGGCACATGCAGAGGCTGTAAAGGGGTGAAAATAAAAGAAAAACTATCAATCTACTCAATCAATTTAAAAAAAAATTGAAAACCCTAATTGATGATTCTTGCCTCAATTTCAAATCAATCGATGTTGAATAATGCATTCGGCAATGATTTTAAAGGAGTTGTTGCATTCTTTGCATCTTGATCCGATCCGATTCAAAGTTTCGTCATAATCTAGGATGATCTGTCATGAACCCCTCCCTCTAAAGATAAACCTCTTAGTATGGAAATGAATGAAGGGAGAAAATTATCCCTAAGTCCCACCTCCAATAGGCCCCATGTTAATGACTAGCACCAAGGCTGTACAAATATCACAATATGGGACACATTACACTTTATAAGAAACAAGATTAGGAGATAGAATGAATCATCCAAAAATAACTCCAAGACATAGTATAAAAGAGAAACCCAAACCATCCCAAATCCATACATAAAATAAAACTAATATAGATACAATAAAGTCTCCAAAGTAAATACCCAAGGTAAAGTTAAAGCAGTGACGTAGCAACTATCAAGGATCCATGTTATTAAGGTCCAACACGGTCTATGAAATCCTACTAAAAACCTAAAAAAATTATATACATCGGGTGAGAATACTAGTATACTCAGTAGAGAAACTAAATTCTCTCATGATCATGTGAAAGAAGTATACTAATGCACCTATGAGAAAATAGAAAAAACAAACAGCACCTAAAGAGGTATACTAACCATCCCAACCTCACCAGGACATGCTCACCAAATAACACAAGCCAAGTAATATAATATAAAGTAAATCACATTGATTATAGGGTTAACCACACCAATTTCCTACTGATTATCCACTCTTTCCCCAACGGAAAACGTCATAGTGCTCCCACATCTTCCTAATACCACATCACATCCTACCCACACACACCTGGGCCTCACAACACATCTCACCCACACACACCTGGGCCTCACAACACATCCTACCTGCACACACTTGGTCCTCACAACACATCCATCCCACACACACCTGGGCCTTACAACGTATCACATCTCATCTTGAAGACACCTAGGACATCACATCACAACTCATCCCAAAGACACATGGGACATCGCATCACAACTTATATCAAAGACTCCTAGGATACCACATCTCAACTCATCCTGAAGACACTTATGATGTCACATCTCAACCACCATATAATGCACTATTAGACCTCTATCCATCACAACCTGTGCAATACCTACCTTGTCTGGAAGAGGGAGCAAGAAAGAGCAGGTGTCCATCCATCCATCCTTTCACTGGGATGTTGGGAAAGACACCCCTCACGTGACGATGTGGGTGTTCAGTATACAGTGCTCAATATGGGTGGGGTGCATATAGAAATATCAAGGAAAATACAAGTATATATATGATACAAAACACTCAAGAATAACCTATGGGTTCTCATATAAACAACCAACTCATGACACTTTTACCTTTGTTGTTACCTCTAAATGAATTTATTAATATCTACAACAGTTATTTCAAAATTTGAAGATCCCTGATAATCTAATATGAATTCACATTTCCTCCATGTTTAACACTTATTCATTTTATTATTTATCATCAACCACCTTTAGTTACACAACCCATCATTAGATTATTTATTAACAATTCTCATCCCAATAACCAAACCAACCCCATGTCATTTCAAACATTATTAAACAATTATTTATTCCATCGCTATTGGGGAATCTAGCACAAAGTAACCACATTCTATAAATAGCTCAACATATCACCACCTCACCGCACCAAAAAACTATCATCCCCACATGACCTAACTAAATATCTTCATCCCACAAACACAGTCACACAACCACATATCACCCCACACCCCAAAATAATGGCCACACATCACATCACATCAAGATTATTTTTATAGATTTACAAAGGGGATTTTATCACATTCCACTTTATTTTAGTGGTGTTATCACAAAAATCATAATCTTGGGGAAACCAATTTTATTATCCAAGTATAAGTAATTAAAAAATTTACATTTAGGGTGATATCATAACAATCACAACCAAAAAAGAAAACACGGTAGATCTATCCAATGCAAAAAAATACCCCAATAGCCATAATTTTTAGCAGGGCATAAATCCTAAACAATCACAATATCATGATAATAATAAAGTTGTAAAAACAATGTGGATCAAACCCCTTTACCCATTTCAATTTAAATTAACCAATTATTTTTATTTAATTAATCCAACACAACCATGATCTATATGTAAACAGAAGTAAACCCCTACTGTATAATGGACAAATAAAGAGAAACAAGGGAATTCATTCTTCAAAGAAGCTTTCCAACTCGCTTCGCATCAAAAGGCGAAGAAGAATGCCTGTGAACCACAACCACACCAAGAGAACTACGTATCAAACTATACCACACCAAGGATACATTAAAACAAAACCCAAATTCACCCCCAAACCAAATAAATATCACTGTATCAAAACCCCAAAGAAGAAAGGAAGAAAACCAACCAAGAAATGGAGAAGAAATCACTACAAATCAACCACGGATCACTAACGAACAAACACCAAGATCAAAAGATCAAGAAGAGAGTATAAGAGATTTAAGAATACCTTAGGGTGGCTAGGGTTCACCGAAAATGAGATGAATGAGAAACCACATCTGAATAAATGAGAACTCATCCAAAAATAATTTTAAATCTGTATTGTATCGAGTAATTACACAATGTGAAATCCCCTTTCACATTGTGAAATCCCTGATGTTTGGTTTCCACTGAAAAATGAATCACCTCTTAATTTTATTATTTATTTAACCCCAAAAACCTATACGTTTTGAACCAACACTAGACAAGTCATGAAACAAACTTTTACATCATGAAATCCACTTACACGACATGAAATTCCTACAGCAGCTCTACTGCACCTCCAACTTCCACCAAAATCCCTCGGAACCTCCCTTGAACACCTCTAACACCCAAAACCAACAAAGTAACAGACCAGAAGGGCACAGAACATTAATTTCGATACCTATAAAATGATTCTCAACTTCAAGAATCTGAAACCAAACCCATAATAAAAGGTTTTAAACAACCACCCCACGAGATACCTCTTAAGGATCTCATCATACCTAAAATGATACTACCAGGCAAACACACCAACCCAAACCACACTGCCACACAATAACTACACAACCATATCAACCTTTGCGCATCCCAAACCAAAAACCACTATAACCAATGAACTACAGTGTCCTAAAAACACAGATTAGGGAATTTCATCCTCCATGTTAAGATACTATCTGCTCTAGGTGGCACTGACTCGCCTGCACAGGTTTAATCACATCACAGTTAATACGTCTTGATTAGGAATCTGTTCTTACCCTTTTCATATTTCAAGACTTTATCACAAATCACACCACACACATAAATCAAGGAAAATATATCATCTTATAAAACAAATGGATTCAAACATCACATTAAAAATCAAAATAGAGCAAAGAAAAACATAAAATAACTATGTGTAATGGACAATAATCTACATCTCTCACTCCCAAGTACTTTCCTCTAGGACACCATGCCTCCACAACACATGAACCAAAGTAATGATCCATCCATAAAACTTCTTCTCTTGACAATCTTAGATCTCCATTGTATAATCCACGAACGTCACGTCATCCTTGATATCAAACTCTCCCCAATCAATTCCAGGATATTAATCATGAATATGCTGAAGAATATAAGAGATGTTGAAGACGTCATGGATCCTTTCCAACAATAGTGGCAATGGAAACCGATATTCCACCTTTCCAAATATCCCCAACACCTCAAAGGGTCCAACAAACTTTGGAAAAATAGTACTCCCTCTGCCAAACCTTCACTGCCCACATCAAGGTTAAACCTTCAAGAACACGTGGTCCCCAACCTCAAACTCTAAGGGCCTCCTCCTATGATCTTCATAATACTTCTGATGGTCTTGTGCTGCTTTCATCCTCTCATGTACAAGCTAGACCTTTTCTATCATGCTCTGCACCACATCGGCACCAAGAACAGTTGTCTCCATAACCTCCATCTAGCACAACAATGAATGATATAGTCTTCTATACAAATACTCAAATAGAGCCATGTTAATGGAAGAGTAATAGTTATTATTATAAGAAAAATCTACCAAAGGAAGAAGTTGTACCCAAGATCCACCAAGGTCCAAGATGAACACCCGCAACATATCATCCAATGTATGGATAGTTCATTTCATCTACCCATCTCCATGAGGGTCGAAAGTATTGTTGAGGTGTAACTAAGTTCTAAAATCATGTTCCAATACCCTCCAAACTTGTGAGGTAAAATGTGAATCCCAATATGAGACAATAGACCTTGGAAATACATGGAACTGTACCACATCATCCACATACCTCTTAGCCAAATCATTCACTTTTCTTGACTCCTTGATCACTAATAAGTGAGCTGATTTCATCAACCGGACCACAACCGCCCACATAGCATCATAACATCCCTAAGCTCTAGGTAACCCTATGAATAAATCCATCAAATTTTCATCCCATTTACACTTAAGAACATCCAAGGGATACAACAAACCACCATGAACATGGTGCTCGGACTTTAGCAACTGAAAAACTAATCACTTCGCCACAAACTCTGACACTACCTACTTCATCCTGGACCACAAAAACAAAAGCCTCAAGCCATGATAAATTTTATAAATTCCTATGTGTATCACCAATGGTGAGATGTGAAACTCATGAAGGACTCCATCACGCATTACAACCAAAATTAATAGCCTTCTGTGAAATAACATTTGGTTGTGACCATCCTCTAGCTATCCCTCTAGAGCATCGCCATGGCCAACATGATCACGCATAACCTCTACCTATGATTCTCCCCATTGAGACTCCTACACCTCTTTCATTATATAAGACTTCACCATCATCTGAAAAAAATATCCTTCACCACCATCCACCCATGCATCCAAGTTCAGGGATACCAACTCCTGCATTACTCTCCAAGAATCCTCATACTCCCGAAAAACATCATTCCATGACTTACTGCTCAGAGCATCAGCCACAACATTCCCCTTTCTTGAGGTGTAGGAGATATCAAAATCATAATCCTAAAGAAATTCCATCCACCATCACTTTTGTAGATTCAGGTCACACTCAGAAAAGATATACCTCAAACTCTTGTGATCTTTGAAGACCACAAAGAATTCCCTAATGAGGTAATGCTTCCACAACTTCAGTGCAAACACAATCACTGCAAGATCTAGATCATGAGTGGAATAGTTACACTCATGTTGAAGAAACTTCTTAGACCCATAAGATATCACTACTCACTGCTTCATCATCACACATGCTAATCCCAAATAGGAATCATCACAAAACACCTCAAACATCGCCCCTTCCTTCGATAGCTAAAGCACTAGAGCACTAACCAACTTCTCTTTCAAGAAATTGAACACTGCCTGGAACTAATAACTACACATAAAATCTAGGTCCTTCCTAGTTAAATCTATGAATGGTGATATAACTCAATATAAATCGGGTAAAAACCTCCAATAATAGCCTGTGAGACCAAGAAAATTGTAAACCTCAACCATGTTCTTAGGTGATTCCCAAGAAACAAATACTTCAATATTTGATGGGTATACTACCACGTCCTATTGAGACACCACATGCCTAAGGAAATGCACCTCCTGTGTCCAGATCATACACGTGGAAAAATTTCCATAGAGCTAGTAGCATTGAAGAACATGCAAGATAGTTCGGAGATGCCTGGTGTGTTCATCCTCTGACTTCAAGTAGATTAAGATATCATCAATGAATATGAAGACAAACTGATCCAAGAACTCATGTAACATGGATTTCATAATCCCCATGAACACAGATGGTGCATTTGTAACACTGAATGGCATGACTACAAACTTGAAGTTCCCATACCTACATCTGAAGTCAATCTTTGGGATATCTCCCTCCTTCACCCTCAAATAGTGATATCCATACCGTAGATCGATCTTAAAAAAACCAACTCACCCCTATCAGTTGGTTGAAAGGATCATCTATCCTCAAAAGAGGGTAACTATTTTTTATCATAACCTGATTCAACCTCCAGTAGTCTATGAACAACCTTAGACCATTGTCCGCCTTCTTTATGAACAACACTGGAGCACCCCACAATGAAACACTGGGCCAGATAAAACTCTTCTGCATCAGATCATCTATCATAATCCTTAACTCCCACAACTCATAAGGTTCTATCTAATAAGGATCCATAAAAATCGGAGAAGCACCAGGCTACAAGTCTTTCCCAAACTCAAAATCATACTGAGGGGTAGCATCAAAAACTCCTTGGGGAAAACATCTAGTAACTCCCCAACGACCCTAGGAACCTCCACCATCTCAAAATCCATTGATTCTAATGACATCTCATCTAACAAGGAAAGAAGGGGCTCCACATGCTGACAACCCACTTGATAACCCTAATTGCCAATGAAAACCACACATTGTCCATCCACATCTGAAAACACAACTCTCTTACAGAATAATTCAATAAAATCACATATGGAATAGAACCAATTGATGTTGAGGATGAAATTGTATGGATGCATTTGTAGCAAGAAGATATCCCCATGGGACTGATGTAGTCCCATCATCTATCTACACCCCCATCACACATCAAACAATCTGTTCTAGCCTCTTAATGGCATACTCAACACCAAGGTAACAAGAATCCTCTCTATGTATAGTCCTAGATCATGGACTAGAGTGGGTATAATAAAGGATTGTGTAGATATTGAATTAAACAAGGCACAAACAAGGGTACTAAACCAACTGATCATACCTTTAATGGTTTCTGGACCCTCTAGAAATTCTACCTCTGTTATGTGTAATTGACCACACCCAACTCATATACCTCTCTAGTGATGACCACCTCCACATACATGCTCGGTTTGCGGTCCCTAAACACAAGGAACATCCCGAGGTCGGCCTCTACTTTCTCCATCTCTCCTAGGCAAAGAAAAATCCTACTGGACCTATTATTGAAACAGTGTCACTAGAAAATGATGTTGAAGCTAGTGTTGAACCTGTCCACCTCCCCCAAACTGATCTCAGGGAACTACTAGGAACTGGCTCTGACGATGACCATAAACCCTACAACCAAAAAACACTGGAACAAAGATCCTAGTAAAATCATGAAAACCAATGATACCAAAAGGCTATAAATGAAGCTACTGAGGTTGATTCCCTTATAGTCGAAATCTCAAAGTTCTTGGAACCTGATACCTACCACTGACAACTCTTCCCCTTGAAAAACTCTATTGAATATCCTTTTACAATAAACCTCCTCACGAGTGCATCTACTCGGTCACCTCTTCCTTCTTCTAAAAATCCAAATATGTTGACAACATAAAAGGTGTGACTATATACTGGATATAAGGATGAATTTCCTCCTCAATACATATCTCATGAGACTCCTCATCTAAAAAAAGATCTGGGGAAAAATGTAGAAGGTCCTTGAACTTAATTCCCAACTCCCGCACTAACATTATCCCCTACTAAAGAGAAAGAAGCTCATACCTCTTTATTTCATTCATGTTTGACAAAAGGAACTCTGCCTAGAACTCCTTTTGTAAGGGGACCCAAAAAACATTTACCTCTTTTCATTCTCCCAGATACAACATCCACCACTAATGCGTAGTTCCCCACATCTGACTGTCTGCCAAAGGGACCCAGTACTCCTTTGGGGCCTAGATAAAACTGAAAGCAATCTCGAGATCCTCCAACCATCCCTCTATCTCCACATTTGAAACACTTACCTCATACTTCCCTAACTCCTATTGTTGGAAAGCATGCAACATCCTATTCCACTAATCATCCTCTTCAACTAGATCAACCCTACGACGATCAACCAGATCAGCCTGCTGAACCTCCACTACATAAGACATACATGAATGATGAACAAGATCCATATCTAAAAGGAAAACAAGGATTTACTAAGCCTGATTAGTATGAAATTTTATTAAGATTTATTTTAATTCATTTCATTCATTTTATCCAATTTAACCTTCCCAAGACAACCCAATTAAAATAAGAACACAAGTCATTACAATGAATGTACCTTTACTTGGTCTCTACCATGCAAGAAAGTCTATCTCACTTGGTCATTCAATAAGCTCAAAGTCTATGCTCTAGATCATGGGGGCCCAAAAATCTCATGTCCTATCCATTCTATGGCATGTATCATGCACCAAGGTCAACTAGAACTGTTTCCATACCACCCCATGTAATCTTCACTATTCCTAACTCCAAACTTCATCCTATATCTCAACCATAAGCTCAGATACCACTCTGTCACAACCCCCTCTCTCTAAAGATACCCCTACTAAATTGTTAATGAATAAAGGGAGATAATTACCCCCATTTCTAGCCTCCAATAGGCCCCAGTTCGGCGACTAGAACCAAGGGTGTACAAATCTCACGATATGGGAGGAATTAACCTTTATAAGAAACAAGATAGAGAGATAGAATCAATCATTCACAAACAACTCCAAGACATAGTATAAAAGAGAAACCCAAACCATCCCACATGCATGCATAAAATAAAACTGATACAGATAAAATAAAGTCTCCAAAGTAAAGACCCAAGGTAAATCTAAAGTAGCGATGCAACAACTGTCAAGGATATGATCTAGTAAGGGTCTATGAAATACTCTGAGAAACCTTAAAAAAAATTTATATACATTGGGTGATCATACAAGTATACTTAGTAGGAAAAAAATTATCTCGTGCACATGTGAAAGAAGTATACTAATGCACCTGTAAGAAAATAGTATAACCAAAAAACACCTAAACATGTATACTAACCATCCCAACCTCACCAAGGAACGCTCACCAAATAATTCAAGCCAATTAATATAATATAAAGTAAATCACATTTATGATAGGGTATCCCGCACAACTTTCTCACTGATTATCCTCTCTCTCCCCAATGGAAAAGGCCCTAGCACTCCCACCTCTTCCAAATACCACATCACATCCCACATGCACACACCTGGGCCTCACAACACATCTATTACACACACACCGAGGCCTCACAACACATCACATCTCATCCCAAAGAAACTTGGGACATCACATCACAACTCATCCTGAATACACCTAGGACATCGCATCACAACTCATCCTGAAGACACATGGGATACCACATCTCAACTCATCTTGAAGACACCTAGTACATCGCATCACAAATAATCCTAAAGACACATAGGATACCACATGTCAACTCATCCTGAAGACACCTAGGATGCCACATCTCAACCACCATCTAATGCACTAATATAACTCCATCCATCATAGCCTGTGCAATACCTACCTCACCTAGAAGAGGGAACAGAGAATAGTGGGTGTCCATCCATCCATCCTCCCACTGGGATGTTGGGAAGACACCCCCAACATAACGATGAGGGTGTTCGGTACATAATTATCAACATGAGTAGGGTGAGTATATAAATCATAAATAAAATACAAGTATATATATATATATATATTATACCAAACACTCAATCCCAATGACCACCCACAGGGTGTTGTAAATTCCTATGGGTCTAACCAAATTTAGTAATTTATACAAACTCAAACAACATAACTAAATATGTACTATCTAGTAAGTCTAAGTGTCAAACCCACAGGGATGGATCATATGTTCTAAATTAATTAAGAAAGTAAAATTGAAATGGTTTAATTTGTTTGGATAAAAGGGAAATAGTATCAAAGATTGGGGTTTTGAATCAAGGTTATGATGCATGCTAGGTTCAATGATTTTCAGGTTCGTGTGCTAGGGATTTTCTTGAAAGTGGGTTCATTTAGTTTTGTATTTGGAATTAGATTAGCAGGGATCCTTGATCTTGGTATCCCACCCTAATCCTATGATTACATTGTTGGAATGTTCATCTACTATATTCAATCACAGGGATAGGAGACCCAAAACCTTGTTTAAACATAATCGTCCTAGCTTGCATAATGGTCATAAACAAACTAATATTATTAATTGATGTAAAAATAATAATCTTCAAATCACAAGAAATTGTCGTGAAATTTTAAAAATAAGGAGATTTGAAATTGAATAAACAGAGTTACAGCAATCCAAAACAAGAATAACAAAAATAAATAATCCCTAAGCACGCATCCCCCTAAAATCACATCACCCGACACTAAGTGGACTAATCGCTCATGCTAGGTATGATGACAATGAGCGCCATGGGTACCTAAAGAAGAAAGGTAGTGCATAGGGGATTTTGATCGTCACTCTGTTGTCTATTGGTGTATGGATTTCTTCTGTTGGTCCTAGAGTGCTTTGGCAGGGCGGATGGGGGTCTTATTTATAGGATTTTTTCATCACAGATCCCACAGCGTCGTATTTAACTTTATGCTCTCTGATAAATTCATGATGTGTAAATGGTCTACACATCATGTAATCCAAATCTAAGTTATCCTCTACACACAGGAATCTCGTGTGAATATCGTACAATGATTTGATTGTTTGACTCACCTCACAACATGAATTGGAGACTCATGAAGTGTAACTACTTTTAATGTTGTCTACCATAATCACGACATGTCTACCATGGAAATTTCTTTTTGAATGTGTCATGATGTGTAATGACATTACATGGTGTGTACTAGTTTCGCTCCATTTTTTATCTCCACTTCCTCTCAAAAATCTGGTGTCTCGCTGCAAGCAAAGTGAAGTGGCATGAAGTTTCTTTTGCTTTTATTTTCACCCATTTTTGTTCATTTTTCAAATATTCATAATATCCTACCATAAAATATATAAAAACTCAATTTTTTCCAAAATTGGAAAGATTATTCATTTAAATACAAGGATTCATTTATTAAAACACCTTAAAATATATACATGAGATAGAATTATCAAATCCCCCCACACTTGAATTCAGCCTTCTCCTCAAGGATGGAATCTCAACATACTTCAAAGGATGTTCACCTTACCATCCTTTAAATTTAAATTTAAATAAAAGAAATTGACTGAATGAAATATTAAATTTTCTAGCATCACACAAGAGAATTCATCAACGCATCATTTTTCAAAGAAACAAATCAATAATGTATTTTACTTTTCTTCATTTGAAATAACCATTCCTTTTAATTCATCCATTTACATTTTTCAATTCATTATCAGTATACATGCCACTTTAAATTTACCTCATGATTTTTTTTCTCATTATCATGGTACAAATGTAATTAGAGTTTAGAACATACCTAAAAATGTGTAACTTACCATAGGCTTGAAAATCATATAAAATCTCCACTATGTAAAGATAGAGATAAAAATTAATCATGAGGTATTTATCATTAAGGTTCAAATGAATTTGAGGCTTCAGGGTAGGTAGGTAAATGATGTAAAAAAGTAAATCTCAAAAAGTTGATTTAACTCTAAAGTACTTCGCATGATAATAAAAGATAAGCTCAATGATTGTCTCCCTTTACAAATGTCATTTCTATCTTCCCCCAAAAAATTCTCAGAGTGGGCCCACGATACATGTAAGTTTAATGAATAAATCAACCTCTCTTCCTTTTTTTCTTTTCTATTTTTTTTAAAGCTATGCTTAAGAAAAATCTCACATCCATCAATAACCACATACGATCAAAAATCATTAGTCTGGAAAATGGTGATTTTTTATCCTCATAAAACACAACCCAAATTTTTTTCAATTTTTTTCATATATCTCTCTTTTTCAAATATTTTTTTAGAAATAGAGGTGAATAATAATATATAATGAAAGATTTCACGGCCTTCCCCCATAACATAATTAAAAATCCCCAACAAAATATCCACAATAAAGGATATCCGGGTACACACTAAAAATTTCCTCCCTGATAAAACACAATTTTTTTGAACATTTTATTGATAATAAAAGATATAATTTCCTCACATTGTGGTAAATATGTTCATTTATGGAATATTTGGGATTAGATCATTCATTTGAAAATTTAATGAAAATTCTAGTTTTACCCTTTAAAAATTTACTGTAGTATTTCGAACATAAATAATTTTATTTGAATTCTTTGAACTTAATATTTTTTAAATGTGTTACTGAATTGATTTTATACAACTTTTATTCAGTACATCTGAGTTAAATCATGCATTTGGTTGGTGAAAATGGGCCATGAAGTTAAAAATGGTCTGGACTCGCTAGATTAGACATTGGTTTTGTATTTGGGACATAACTTCTTCATAAGTTATTTTATTAGGCCAAACTTTTGAGAGTAGACCCAAGACTCATTTTCACACAAATCATCCTTATATAAGGAGAGCTAGTTCACGCTTTTTAGTGGTAAAATGGGTGGTGTAAGTTGTATTAAAATATTTGTCTGAGATTCCCCATTCACACTTGAAACCACTTTGAACATAGCCTCCCCTCCACTCTATAAATTGGTGTTTTTATTATTTTGAGGGGTTGGTACATGCATTAGGATATTTAAGGCAGAGTATAATTTGTTTCACTCAAATTTTACAACCATTTTAATATGGTTATCTCTGGAAGCAAGGATCCCTTCATCGAAGCCTTCTTCTTCTTCTTCATGCTGTAAGGTTTGTATTTGTGTAATAAACTTCTCTGTTATTCTTTTATTTCTTATATTTTATCCTGTTTTGTTAAGATTTATTTTTCTATTAATATTCATCTTTGTTCTGGAATTAAATATTAGAAACAAGATTGGTCCATACCCTTTCTAAATCTTTGCAAATGCAATCCGTTTCTACGATAACTATGCCACCCATGGAAGAGTAGTTTTCTTAGTAATTGATCTACCTCTTACCTTATTCATTAATTTATTTTGAATCAATGAGATACTGTAATTCAATTAATACGATCTATTAATTTATTTTTTAATTTAATTGAAACTAATCAAGAAATTTAACAATTAACACAAAACACGCGAGGTCAGGAATTCTGTGAATTGTGAGAGCACAACCTTAATCGGTAATACAAAACCATATGGGGTAAATTTATAGTATTAAAATATAATACCTAAACTCAATTAATTCTAATTTACAGAGATTAAATGTACCTTAATTTACCACTGAACATAATCTAACCTTAGAACATCAATCAAAGCAGAGTGTTGTGATTGCATGTTCCAAAGTTAGCCTAGGGTTAAATTCACTTCATCTTTGTGGTAAAGTTAATTCTCATAGGGTTAAGAATTTAACAAATTAAGGGATCATAATTAAGTGGATATTAATGTAAATTATAATGATTAATAAATGATTTAATAGGTGGAGTGAGATCGATTATGCCTTTTAAATATTTTCTAAAAAACATCTTTTTGTCGTGTAATTTTAATTGAACTTCATTTCAAAAATAAAAACAAAAAAATACAATATTATTCCAGAAAACTTCTTCTAGTTTTATAAATGGTAAACAACCTCCATACTTTTTAATTGGTGTTTTTTTATTATCTTTTATTTTATTTTTTATAATACCTTTAAGAAGTTTTTTTAGTTCACTTCCTCCTTTGAGAGACAACCTTGGTCAGCCACTCTACTGCACCCAAGTACCCAAAAAATCACACTTCATTTAAAAGAACCCACGACAATGCCATTAAAATTAGTGTCATTTCCAGGGAGGCAAGTAATTATTTAAACCAATTAGATTTATTTATTTTATTTTACATTTTATTCTCTTCCTCTCTTCTTTCTTCCTTCTTTACCCAATCTGTATTTTTTCTTCTTCTTTTATTTTCTTCTACTTCTTTTTATACCATCAAATAAAACTTATCATTTTTATTTAACTAGGGCCCACTTTCCTTATTTTAATTTTTATTTTATTTATGACACAAACTAATACTAATGATATTTTAGATCTTGACCTTGAGATTGAACGCATCCTTCAAGCTTGAATAAGACATTCTCAGTCTACGGGGAGTGTCGACATTTACCCAACTGGGGAATTCATCCACTCTAGGAATTTTGAAATTGGAAAATCTTATAAAAAATTATTAAACAAGATACAATGGCTAAAAATAAAAATAATGAACTCAATAGGACTATTTGAGAGTTGTATGCACCTAAGATTAATTATCAACCTACATTCATTGCATATCCAACTCTCAAATCAAACTTTGAACTAAAATCTAGGTTAATTCACCTTCTTCCAAAATTTCATGGCTTATCTGGTGAGGATATAAATAAACTTTTAAAATAATTCAATGTGGTGTGATCAACAATGAAACCAAGAAATGTCTCTGAAGATCAAATAAAACTTAGATCATTTCCATTCTCACTTGATGGAACTGCTAAGGATTGGATTTATTATTTAAAACCTGAAGATGTAACATGTTGGAATGATTTGAAATGTATTTTCTTGCAGAGATTTTTTCCAGTATCAAGGAAAACTTCCATTCGAAAGGAGATCTCAAGGATCAAGCAGGCACATTGGGAGTCAATGTATGATTATTATTAAAGATTCAAGAAGATGTGTGAAAGAAGCCCGCATCACCAAATCAGTGAGAAAATCATCATCCAGTACTTCTATGAAGAAATAAAACCTATGGATAGGAGAATAGTGGATGCTACAGCTAGAGGAGTATTGGTCAACAAAACACCAGTATCTGCACATGTGTTGATTGACAAGATGGCATAAAACTCTCAACAATTTGGCGATCGAAGTGCACCGCATGTTAGAGGAGTACATCAGGTAAGTCCATATTCTCTCAAAAGTCATTTAATTGATACTAAGTTGGAATAATTGACCACTATGGTGAGGAATGTTGCTTTAAATATAATACATCCCAACCCCCTCCTTTAAGTCCCTGTGGAATTTGCACTAAGACAAGCCACTCAACTGACTGTTTCCCCTAACTACAAGAAAAAGAATATTGTGCAGTAGTGTTTCCTGAGAGATCGTATCAGCAGTAGCAACAACCACATCCCCAGAAGAAGTATGATCCTGTTTCACTAACATATAACCAATTATGGAAGGATAAAATGGACATGAGGTATGGCTCTGGACAACAACAAAGTCCCCCCTTTCAACAAAACTTCTAGCATCCTCCGCCTTACCAACAGGGTTTCCAACAACCCCAAAGGTTATTTGAAGCTCAAGCATCAACAATTCAAAAACAAGGGTATTCTCATACAAAGGTAGATTCTAATACAAATCATATTTTGAAACAAATTGTTCTTAATAAATATAATTAGTTGAAGATTCAAGGTTCAGAGCTCAAGGAGTTGAAAACTCAAATGAGCCAGATTACCACCACCCTCCATGAATTGGTAAGTAAGAATTCTAAAAATATACCTTCCCAACCTACTCCAAATCCCAAGGTGAATGTAAATTCCATCACATTTAGAAGTGGGAATAAAAAAATGATACATATTCACCTATCTTTCCACCGAGATCCACCTCAAATCCAGATAATCCACATTCAAAACTAGCTGATGAGCAACCCAAGGAGAAAGATAAAGGTAAGAAAAAGATTAATGATGTTCCTATTAAACCCCTTACTTTTCTAAATAGAGTTGTTCAAACCAAAAATATGGATGAAGAGGTGATTCAAAAATAAGTTTTGGATACATTAAAGTGTGTGGAGATCAACATCCCTCTACATGAATCCATCAAGAAAATCCCAAGGTATGTGAAATTCTTAAAAGAAATTTGTGCCAATCAAAGAGGGCTCAAGGTAAATGAGAGGATCAATCTTGGAAGGAATGTATCAGCACTCATTACACCAACTCAAGTAATGCCAACAAAGTTCAAGGATCCATGGATATTCATCATCCCATGCACCATAGGGTAGTTACACTTTTCTAATGCTTTATGTGATTTATTTGCTTCTATAAATGTGATGCCTCACTCTGTATTCTCTTCTTTACAGGTTGGAGAATTGAAGCCGGTAAGAGTAGTGGTGCAGTTGGAAAATTGAGCTTCAATATATCCAGTGGGATTCCTTAAGGATGTACTTGTTAGGGTAAGATAAATGATCTTTACATCATACTTCTATGTTATTAACATAGAGGATGATCAAGTAAGTTCTCGTTCCCCAATTATCTTAAGTAGGACCTTCATCAAAACTATAAAAACTATCATAAATGTCTATGAGGGTACCCTTTCCATGGATTTTGAAGATTAAGTTGTGATATTTAATGTTATGGACTCCATGAAGTACCCCTTAGAGAACCATTATGCTTTTTTTATCTCCCATTGTGAACCACCAAGTAAAAACCCCATGGAATTTGATTATCCTATGATTAGGGAGATTATGAGAATTGGTTCTAGTTTGATATCTAAGAGCACTTACACACCCATTTCTAATGAATAATACTTTATTATATTTGATTTTGAAATGGATTCATATTCTAATTTTGATCATGTGAACTCAGATTATGGCATGGCTGTTGAGTATGCTGATGGATTTGATGAACTGTTCTATGATTTTGATGGTGTCTATTCTTATATTGATGCTCTTTGTGCGAACATTTTAGTTCCTTCACTATATCCATCCATACAGCACCCCCCCCCCATATTGGAACTCAATCCATTGCCACCTAATCTCAAATACTCATACTTATTGAGTGGTAAAAGATTACTTGTTATTATTGCTAACAATATCTCTTTTGAACATGAAGAAAAACTTTTGAAATTTTTGAGGGAGAACATCAGGGAAATTGGGTGGACCTTGGGTGACATATCAGGTATTAGCCCCTCCATTTTCATGCATAGGATTCTTTTAGAGGATGGGGCTAAACCAGTGAGGTAGCCACAAAGGAGACTCAATCCAACCCTTCTAGAAGTTGTTAAAAAAGAAGTTGAGAAATTTCTCAAGGCAGGTATAATATTTCCCATTTCAGATTCTTAGTGGGTAAGTTCTCTTCAGGTTGTGCCTAAGAAAATTGGTGTTATAGTTGTTAAAAATAATAAATAGGAGTTAGTTCCAATGAGGGTACAAAACAATTGGCGTGTGTGTATTGATTATAGGAAACTAAATCAATCCATTCATAAGGACCATTTCCCCCTCCCATTTATTGATCAGATGCTTGAGAGACTATCTGGGAAAACACACTATTGTTTCTTGGATAGATTTTTTGGATATTTTTAGGTTCCTATTGCTTAGGAGTATTAGGAGAATACAGCATTCACTTGTCCATTCAGTATGTTTTCCTATCGAAGGATGCCATTTGGACTTTGCAATTCCCCGAGTACCTTCCAGAGATACATGATGAGTATTTTTTCTAATTTTATTGAGACCTACATGGAGGTATTTATGGATGATTTTACAGTGTATGGATCTTCATTTGATGATTGTATATCTAGTATTGGAAAGGTTTTGAATCATTGTATTAAGAAGAATTTTGTCTTGAACTTTCAAAAGTTTCATTTTATAGTAGAGCATGGCATTGTCTTAGGTCATGTAGTGGAAAACATGGGATAGAGGTTGATATATCTAAGGTAGATATTATTTTATTCTTACCCTATCCATCATGTGTGTGTGATGTTAGATCTTTCCTAGGGCATGCAAGATTTTATTAGTGCTTCATCAAAGATTTTAGTAAGATTTCTCTTCTTATGTCATGATTACTTCAAAAGGATTATGATTTTGTGTTTGATGATTCTTGTAGTACTTCCTTTGATGATCTAAAGAAGTGTTTGAACACTCCACCAATCACACATCCCCCATGGTGGGAGCTTCCTTTTGGGCTTATGTGTGATGCCTCCAACTTTGCGGTTGGAGCTGTCTTATCTCAAAGGGTGTAGGGATGACCACATGTGATTTCCTATACATCAAGGACATTGGATTCATCCCAATAAAACTAAACAACAATGGAAAAGGAGTTTCTTGCCATCATATTTTCTTTAGATAAATTTAGATCAAATTTATTAGTTTCTAAAGTAGTTGTTTTTTTTGACCATGCAGCTATGAGGTACCTCTTGAAGAATCTAGATGCAAATCCCAGGCTAATTTGATGGATGATTCTTTTTAAATAATTTGATATTGATAAAAGGACAAGAAGGGTTCATAAAAACTTGTGGTGGACCACATGAGTAGGATTACTCACACACTTGAGGCTGACACCTTGGACCAGGTACCACTTCGAGACACTTTCCCCAATGAGCATCTTTATGCCATCTCAGGTATGAATCCTTGGTATGCAGATTTAGTTAAATACCTTGTTTCCTATGAAATTACTAAAAATTTAAAGAAACATCAAGTCTAAAAGTTAAAGAGTGATTCTAGATTTTATGTGTGGGATTATCCCTACTTATGTTGCATGTGTAGTGACCAAGTTATTAGGAGGTGTGTTCCTGATCATGAGTTTGAGTCTGTTCTGCAATTCAATCACACACTTGCTTGTGGTGAACACTGTGGACCCCAACAGATAGCTAGTAAAGTCTTAGACTCTGGATTATATTGTCCTAGCTTATTCCATGATGCCCATGTGTTTTTTAAGTAATGATCTCATTTCCAACACACTAGGAACATTTCTAGGAGACATGAGATGCCCCAACAAGCCATACTATTATGTGAGATTTTTTATGTATAGGGAATAAATTTTATGGTCCCTTTTCCTAGTTCATTTTTTTTTATATTTTGGTTGTTGTTGATTATTTGAGAAAATGAGTGGAGGCTAAGGCCACCAGGACTGATGATTCTCATATTATGGTGGACTTTCTCAAGACATAGATTTTTTGTAGGTTTGGATTACCAAAGGTGGTCATCAGTGACCAAGAGACACACTTCTACAACCAGAATTTGGCTTCCCTCCTTCATAAGTATGGGGTGACACAAAAAAAACATCAACACCATACCACCCCCAGACAAATAGCCAGGATGAGGTTTCAAATCGTGAGTTGAAACAAATTTTGGAGAAAACTGTGCAGTCGAATATAAAGGATTGGAGAAAGTTCTTGGATGATGTGCTATGGGATTATAGGACAGCATACAATACCCCAATTGGTATTTCCCCATTTTGGATTTTTTTTGGAAAGTGTGTCATCTCCCCGTGGAAGTTGAGCATTGGGCTTATTGGGCTATATTGAAATACAACATGGATTTAGACCAAGCTAGAATTCAAAGGAAGCTGAAAATTCCAGAGCTTGAGTAGATTCAATTGTCTTCATATGATAACTAAAGGCTCTACAAGGAAAGATCAAAAGAATCTCATGATATAATGATCCAATGAAGGGAGTTTCATGTTGGATATAAAGTCCTTCACTACAGTTCATAACTGAAGATGATTTCTGGTAAGTTGCATTCCAGAAGGTTAGGTCCTTATGTTGTGACTAATTTTTTTCCTTAGGGTGAAGTGGAGATCAAACAAGAGGACATAGGAAGGATATTTGTAGTAAATGGGAAACGTTTGAAGAAATAAATTGAGTGACTTCTTACTGATGTAGTGGATTTTATCATACTACATGACCCCATTATCACTTGAGCATATCAGGCTATTTTTAACCCTTTCACTTTTTTATTCTTTGTCCTGTTTAAAATTATACATTTTATGTGCATATATCATCTCATTGGTCCACATTGATGACAATGAAATATTTTTAAGTGTGGGGGAGGGAACCTTTTATTTTACTAATTTCAATTGTTTTCCTGTTTTTCAATGATTTTCAAAAAAAATGTGTGTTTTTTAAATTTTGTGTGTTTATTTTTCAATTTTTTGTATGTTTTTTAAACTTTTTAGCTGAAATGATTCTCATCATGATTTTAAAATCCATATCAATAAGTGAAAAAAATTATCACATGAAACTGAGCTTAAATGAATGTTGAAAATGACTTTGTTTCAAGTTCAAATATTTAGCGATTTCATGAAAAGTACACTGAATTTTAAATATCATGCCACATCTATCTATCTTTATATTTGAAATCACTTTCCTGTGAGGATTTTGAACCATTATTTTCATATTCATTACATTTACCTTACTTCTTTAAAGACTCAATCCATGATTTATTTAACCAGAATTTGATTTATTCCTATTAAAACTTGAGGGTTTGAGGTACATATGTTTTAAATGATTGAGGAATTTGTTTGGTATTAAAACCCTATTTCATAAGAATACTTTTTATAATGGCCTACATTGAACATTTAATCCCTGTTTCCCTTAGAATCCATGAACATCTTGTTAGGTTTGCCACATTACAAGCCAATTTTCCCTATTCAACCAACTCTTGAAGTGAAATTGCATAATCTAGTTGAACTTAAGTGTGGGGGAAGATGTCTTGTGTTGTGCTACTACATTTTGTGATACTTTGGATGAAAAATTAAATTTTGAAGATATGTGTTTGCTAATAAAGAAAATCGTTATATTGAAAGTTGTGCATTTTCTAGAGCTTTCATGATAAGTGAAGTTGTGCCTTTCTAGAGATTCTAATAGAGGAAGAAAGTTGTGCCTATCTGGAGCTTTCAAGAAAATCAAGTTTGAGAAGATTGAAATTTTTACTGTTGAAATGTTGAATGGTGTGCACATTCCATTATTTTTCATGATGATGAAAATTAATTGATGCTATGGGGATTGAGGAGGAGACCATATTTAAGTGAAAATTATATTAATACAATTTTTCTTCAAAAAGAGTCAAGACCTCCTCATTCAGCCTCAGAATTTTTCACATATAAATCCTACCAATCGAAAGTCACGGGACAACCCTAAAAATTCCTTAGGATAAACATATGTCCTTGAATTCATCATGTGGTGATTTAAGAATTTATTAAACCTATGGTGACCCTTGTATGAGTTTGGATGAGAAATACATTGCTGAAAAATTGACATTTGTGTGATAAGAGAAAATTCAAGTGAGGTAAGTGTTTTGTGTGAATAAGAGGATAAATGAAGTGGAAATATATTGAATGATATAAATGGAGAACTTTAAATATTTTTTTTATGAGGCATTATATCTTTTTTTTCTTGGTATGGAATTTTTGGATCTTAAGGATATGTGTTTTAAATTTTGTTTTGATATTTATTTGTCACAATTTGTTGGAATACATGATATGAGATTTTTCCGAGGAGTGAAAAAGGGTAAGTGTGGGGGAATTTATAAAACACAATTTTATTGAATATTTTATTGATAATAACTGATATAATTTTCTCACATTATGGTAACTATGTTCATTTATGGAATATTTGGGATTAGATCATTCATTTCAAAATTTGATGAAAATTCCAATTTTACCCTTTAAAATTTCACTATAGTATTTCGAAAATAAATAATTTTATTTGAATTATTTTAACTTAATATTTTTTAAATGTGTTACTGGATTAATTATCTAAAACTTTTTTTTAGGACATCTGAGTTAAATCATGCATTGGTTGGTGAAAATGGTCCATGAAGTCAAAAATTTGATGGACTCTTCATATTAGACATTGGTTCTATATTTGCGCCATAACTTATTCATTCTTGTTGGATTAGGCCCAAATTTTTAGAGGATATCTAGGACACATTTTCTCACAAATAATTTTTATGTAAGGAGAGATGGTTCACGCATTTTTATTGTGAAATGGGCGGTGCAAGTTGGCTTAAAATATTTGGCTGAGATTCCCTATTCACACTTGAAACCACTTTGAACCTAAACTCCCCTCCACTCTATAAATTGATGTTTTTATATTTTTAATGGGTTGGGATTTGCATTAGGAGATTTAAGGTCGAGGATAATTAGTTTCACTCAAATTCTCTAACCATTTTAATAGAGGTATCTCTTGAAGCAAGGATCCCCTCATTGAAGCATTCTTCTTCTTCTTCATGTTGTAGTGTTTGTATTTGCGTAATAAACATTTTTTTTATTCTTTTATTTATTCTCTTTTATCCTGTTTTTTTCAAATTTATTCTTCTCTTAATCTTTCTATTTAGTCTAGAATTCAAGAGTAGAAACAAGATTGGGTTATACCCTTTATAAATATTTCCAAATGCAATTCGTTTCTACGATAACTGCACCGCCCATGGAAGAGTAGTTTTCTTAGTAATTGATCTACCTCTTACCTTATTCATTAATTTATTTTGAATAAATGGGATACTATAATTAACTTAATATGATATATTAATTGAGTTTTTAATTTAATTGAAACTAATCAATCAATTGAACAATTAACACAAAACACGTGAGGTCAGGAATTGTGTGAATTGTGAGAGCACAACCTTAATTGGTAATACAAAACCATACGGGATCAATTTGTAGTATTAAAATATAATCCCTAAAATCAATTAATTCTAATTTATAGAGAGTAAATGTTCCTTAATTTATCACTAACCATAATCTAACCTTAGAACATCAATCAAAGCAGGGTGTTGCGATTACATGTTCCAAAGTTAGCCTAGAGTTAAATTCACTTCATCTTTATGGTAAATTTAATTCTCATAGGGTTCAAGATTTAACAAATTAAGGGATCATAATTAAGTGGATATTAATTTAAATGATAATGATTAATAAATTATTTAATAGGTAGAGTTATTTCAATTATTCCTTTTAAATATTTTCTAAAACATCTTCTTATTATGTCATTTTAATTGAACTTCATTTCAAAAATAAAAACAAAAAAAATGAAATCTTCTTCCAGAAAACTTCTTATAGTTTTATAAATGGTAAAAAAAACCCATCATTTTTAAGTGGTGTGTTTTTATTCTCTTTTATTTTATTTTTTAGAATACCTTTAATAAGTTGTTTTAATTCACCTCCTCCTTTGAGAGATAACCTTAGTCAGCCACTCTACCACACCCAAGTACCTGAAAAATAACACTTCAATTGAAAGTGCCCATGACAATGCCTTTAACTCCCCTGTACTTATTCTTTTAAATATCATGAAAAACATTTAGAGGAAGGTATGAGTGAATAAAATAGGCTTTTAACACATCTCATTTCCTAACAAGGATATTCATGGATTCTATGGGATTAAAATGGGTAAATGCAAGGTGGATCTTCGGATAAGGGATAAACAAAAAATTTCCTCAATAATTTTAAAATTTATTATTCTTAGTCATATATTTGATAGGATGAAAATAAAGTTCTAAAAGAAAATATGTCCAAGTTTCTCAAGAAATATACTTACAGAAATAATGGGAAATATTGTCTTAGTGTATGTCTTGGGAATAAGATGAATGGTTGGTTCAATCACTCATGTAAATGCATACGAATAAGTAAATCAATTAATGTTAACATCAAAATTTAAAAACATGGACAAATATTATAAAAATTTCATCTAAAATGATTAACATTCTCCCTTAAATCATGATTTTTCAAATCATAATCCACATGCTTATCTCTACTAATTATTTTCCCCATTTTTATCATTTAAATTTATTGAAAAATAAATTTAAAATACATTGCATGGTAATTATCCTAGGAATTTTATGTCTTCTTTTTCTATTGAGTAAAGAATGAATCTAGTGTGGGGAATGCAATTGGAAATTAACACTCCCAAACAATTAAAAATATGGGGAATATAATAGAAAATTATAGTATTGAAACTCTTACTACCCTTGATATTTTATTCTTCAAACATGGGTTGTAAATGTTCTATTTGAACACTTTTACGATGTGTACTTACCCTTCATGATGTTTACTTACTCTAAAGATCCTCTTTCTACTTATTTTTTTCCTACCACTACCATGATGGTCCTATAAGAATAAAATTAAACAATTGAAATAATAGACCATAAAAATTAAATTAAAAATATTTTGGGATGAGTGATTTTTCCTAAAAATGGAAAATAAATAATGAAAATTATTAAAAACTCATGTTGCCTCCCAAAAGTGCTTTTTTTTTACCGTCTTTGGCTCAACCTTACCTCATTCAGCTCGGGTGATTGATGGTAGGAAATATGTTACCTGATTTGGATCTATGAAATGTAGAAGCTTGACTCCTCAATGTAGATTGGTCCTCTCCCTTTATCTGAAACTAATTTCACTCTTTCATTGTGGAAAACTTTATCTATCTCCATAGGCCCAATCCAATGGTTCTTGGTCCTTCCTAAATAGTTAAAAGGTATTTCACTAACTACTCAAACATTTTCTCTTTATCAGAATTCATCTTGAATGATTGTTCCTCCACAATCTTTAGTTGTTTCCAGCAACTAATTATATTTATTCATCTTTTTCTTACTTATTTAACTTACATAGCAACTACTTTATCTCTACTTTCATGTAAAATATTGTCTTATTTTTTTACCAAATCGTCTTATGAAAAATCGCCAACTGTTTCATTTGGGTTCTTCATCGCATTGTGCAAATTAAACTTCACTTCTAATTATCCTACTCTTAAACTCAACTCTCTATTGTGAACATCAATCAGTGCCCCTCCTGTAGCTAGGAATGGTCTTCTTAAGATTATTGGAAGCTTCTCTTCATCCATGACCATCACTAGAAAATAAAATGGAAAATATAACTCAACTACTTTGAAAATGAAATCTTCAAGTAGTCCTCGAGGATGTATCACTATTGTATCATCTAGTTGAATCATAACTCAAGTTGGTTGCATCTCCTTTAATCCCAAGATCTTGAATGTTGCATATCAAACTGTGTTCACACTGGCACCTAAATCACATAAATATATACCAAATTAATTAGTACCAATGGTAACTAGAATGGAAAAAATACCTAGATCCCTCTACTTATTTTGTAGGATGGTTGAGACTACTTAAATTTCAACTTCCAATGGAATGGTAGCTAATTCTTCGATATTATTCTTGTTTTTAACCAACTCCTTCATGAACTTTTCATACACCAGCATGTTTTCAATTGCCTCAGCAAATGGGATGTTTATGTGTATATTCTTGAACATATCAAAAAACTTATGCTTATTCTCATCAATATTCACTTACTTTTCCTAATATGAAAATGGTGGTGGTTGTTGGTATGGTGGTGGTGCTTCTTCTTCCTTTTTCTCCTTGTCTTCTATGTTCTTTTCCTAACTTACTTCAACTAGTTATTGTTCTTTATGTACTCTAAATTCTTTGCCACTACCTCATGTCTTCTTTCCACTTCTTAGTAATATGGCTTTCAAATCATCATGAGGATGTTGTTCTGGGCATCTCGGATGCTCTCCTCTTTTTATTTCTCTAAGTGTCTTGGTGATCTGACCGACTTGACATTCTATGTTCCTCATTCCAGCTTGTTGGTTTTGTGAGTTTGTTTTCAATTATCTAATTTCATTTATATGATCTCTTGAGTATGAAGTCAAATATTTAAGTACAGCTCCATTTTTGGTCATAAATGATGCAAAGGTCTCCTCCAGTGAATTGAACTGACTAGTCAGTGTTAGCCCTTGTTATTGAGGTTAAAATCCTTGTTGTCTCAACTGAAATTATTGGCATTGATTATGATATTGTTGTTGTGGTTTTTGTGGACTCTATACCAGAACATAATTTTTTAAATTATAATATAAATAATTTTAATCTTCACATTAAATACCTTGGGGATTTTGATTGGACCTCATCACATCCATCTTCTTTGACATGAAATTCATTTGTGTGGAAACCCTGTTTTTGTCTACCATGTTCACTCCTTATACTCTTTCTTCTTATGTCTATCACTGAAAACAATTTCTAGACATCTCATCCAATAATTAATAACTCTCCTCAGGTGACTTTTTCATAAGCAAACCTCTTGTAGCATCATCAATTATCAAACGATTTACCTACGATAAACCTTTATAAAATGTTTTAATTAATAGCCACATCTCGATTCCATTATTAGGACATCATCTGATCATACCTTTAAATAATTCCCATGAACTATATAATGAATCTTCATTTAATTGCTCAAAATTTAAAATACTTTCCCGTAGATCCATAGACTTTGATGTCGGGAAAACCTAGTTAAAAATTTTCTTAACAGATCCTCCAATGTAGTGATTGAATGTGGATACATACTTTGAATCCACTCCTATGATTTTTCTTTTAGTGATAATCTGAAGAAGCATAGACTCACTACATCATTAGTTACATTCTAGAATTGGGACCTGTTACAAATCTCTAGGAAACTTCCTATGTGTGAGTTTGGATATTCATGAGGTATCCCAATGAATTGTAGTGAATGCATGATCATCTGGATGACCTCTAGATTGATTTAAAAATGTTAAGAAGCCACTAGGGGTATGATAATTCTAGGTTTGACTCCCATATTCAGGGGTCTACTGTAATTTATCAACTCTTGTCCCCATTGAATTCTTCCTTGGACCGGTGGTCCTCCTCTCTAGCCTAACTCATTATCAGCTCCTTCAAATTTCTCTCTTCCGGCCATGATGACTTGTTCTTGGTTGGCTTCCTCCTTCTCATTTATTTGATTGTGTAAGGTATTCTCCATATTTGGATCAAATACAAGATCTTTAATTTTATCCTTACCTCGAGTGGAGTAGTCATGCAAAGGATTGTTTGACTCACTTCACAACATGAATTAGAGACTCACAACATGTAACTGGGTTACACATCATGTAATCCAAATCTGAGTTGTCCTCTACACGCATGAATTTCACGTAAATCTCATACGTTGATTTGACTGTTTGACTCACTTCACAACATGAATTAGAGACTCACGACATGTAACTGCTTTTCACACTGTGTACCATCATCACAACTTTTCCAGTGTGTCAATTTCATTTTGAGAATGTCATGATGTGTAATGACATTACACGGAATGTACTGATTTTGCTCCATTTTCAAGCTCAGCATCCTCTCAAAAATCTGGTGCCGTTATAGGAGAAAATCGAAGTAGTGTGAAGTGTATTTTGCTCATATTTTCACCCCTTTTTGTTCCTTTTTCAAATATTCATCATCTCCTACCATAAAATATAAAACAACTCAATTTATTCCAAAATTGGAAAGATTATTCATTTAAATACAAGGATTAATTTATTAAAACACCTTAAAATGTATGCATGAGATAGACTTATCATCCAACCTATGGGTTCTCAAGAAAATAACCAACTCAAAAAACTATAACTATTTTTGCTACCTATAAATTCATTTATTAATATCTACAAAAATCATTTTAGAAGGTGAATATCCCTGATAATCTAATATAACTTCACATTCCCTCCACGTTTAACACCCATTCATTTCATTATTCAGCATAAACCACCATTAGTTACACAACCCATAATTAGATTATTTATTAACAATTATAATCCCAATAACCAAACCAACACCATGTCATTTCAAACATTATTAAACCATTATTTATTCCATAACTACTTAGGAATCTAGCACAAAGAAACCACATTACACAAAAAACTCAACATATCACCACCTCTCCATACCAAAAGCATGGTCAAATAAACTGTCATCCCTGCATGCCCCAACTACACATCTTCGTCCCACAAACATGGCCACACAACCACATATCACCCCACACCCCAAAAGTAGGGCCACAAATCACATTTCATCAAGATCATTTTTATAGATTTACAAAGGGGATTTTATCACATCCTAATTTATTTTAGGGGTGTTATCACACAAATCATATTCATGAGGCAACCAATTTTATTATCCAAGTATAATTAATTAACCAATTTCCATTTAGTTTTATATCATAAAAATCACAACCAAATTAGAAAACACAAAAGATATATCCAGTTCAAAAAAAACCCAACGGCCACAATTTTAAATAGGTCATCAAGCCCAAAAAATCACGATATCATGATAATAATAAATAAGTAAAAACAATGAGGATCAAACCTATTTACCCTTTTAAATTTAAATTAACCAATTATTTCTCTTTAATTAATCTAGTACAAACACAATCCATAGGTAAACAGAAGTAAACCCCTACCACAAATGTGAAAATAAATATAAAGAAGGGAATCCCTACCTCAAAGAATCTTTCCAACTCATTGTGCACCACAAGGCAATAAAGAACGCATGCGAACCACAACCGCATCATGTGAACTAAGGATCAACCTATACTGCACCAAGGATCCATCAAAATGAAACCCAAACACACCCCCAAACCAAAGAAACACCACTGTAGTGAAACCTCAAAGAAGAAAGGAAGAAAACCAACCAAGAAAAGGAGGATAACTCACCATGGATCAACCACGGATCGCCAACAAACAACCACTGGGATCAACAGATCAAGGAGGGGGGAAAGGGGCTTGAAGAACACCTCATGGCACCTAGGGTTCATCTAAAATGAGAGGAAGGATAAACTATAGCCGAATAAATGATAATTCATCCAAAAATAATTTTCAATCTGTACAGTATGGGGTAATTACACGATGTGAAATCCCTTTTCACATTGTGAAATCCCTGGGGTTTGGTTTCTGCCAAAAAACATGTCACCTCTTCATTTTATTATTTATTTAACCCTGAAAACCTAAACATCATTAAATAACCCTATACAAGTCATGAAATTAAATTTTACATCGTGAAATCCACTTACACGACATGAAATTCCTAGAGTGTCTCTATTGCACCTCTAACTTCCACCAAAAACCCTCAGAACCTCCCCCAAACACCTCCAACACCCAAAACCAACAAATTAATGGACCAAGAGGTCGTGAACAATTACATGATCTTCCATATGAAGGAGGAAGAGATATCTCACTGGCGATTCTAGAAATTATGGGGCTAACCCTGGAAAGGTTTTCTAGGGAGATATATTTATAATCTTATCCATTACGCTGAAAATAAACTAATTAATTAAATAATTCATTCATTCATTAATTAAACACACCACCAATGAGAGAGGGGTCTGAATGTGTTGTTCCAACTTAATTTATGTCATACCTAGGGTAAACACCACATTCCGAATCTAATTGTTGTCTCAGATTTCTAATCTGGTTAACCTTTTAAGAGTTATCTTGTATTCTTTGAGGTATCATGCGTGCTCAATATAAAATATTTTTAATATTTTTATAAAATTAATTCTAGGTACACCAGGCATCAGAATCACATGTCATCTTAGTGCCTAGATATGAAAATATATATAGAAATATTTCAAAGTCTTGTAAGGAAAAAACCAGGTCTCTATAATTTCATTAGATAGATACCTCAATTCTAGTGGTTATCCCCTAGCTTACTAGAGGTGGGATTAGGGAGTTCACTTATCAATGATGTTGGTCTACTCAGGTTAAGCCCCAATAAATCTAGGATGTGACATAACATATAAAAACATATTGATTAAGAAAACACCATATGGTGAAGATGTTTTTCTTGAGTACTAACATAAGAAAAATGATCCATGGTTTCTAGGAATAATGTCATAGTTTAAAATAATAGAGAAGGAAAGTTTAGTTATTTTAATTTTGGTATGTTTTGATTTTAATATATGATTTCATGAGGATCAAGGTCATTTGAAAAGGATCATTCCATGTTCATGGAAAAGTTATTATATAAATACAAGTAATTAATTTAATGGGGGAAACTATCAAAATAAATTGAAAAATTCAAGAGTTATATTTTTTATTTATGAATCTAGATTAATTTTTTTATTATGGAGTTGGTGAATATTTTCTTTATAAATTAACATATGTTTTTGAATTTTTTTAGTTGAAGTTTCTAGGTGATCATATCCAGAATACAAAGGGGGTGAATCAATATTGAAAAAAATTCACTTCTTCTTTGTGAAGTAAATCATGATGATTGGTTAAAATCAATATCTTATCCACAATTAAAACTCTAACTTACCTGTAAGCATAAAATAAACATAAATGTAAGGAACCCAAGATTTTTACAATGTTTATCCTCAATAAGTGTGAATAAATCCTTAATATTTTTAATTCAAGTCTGAGATATAGGTGTATCACTAATATCATAAAGTGATTACAATAGGGAAGGTATCATTCTTGACCCTTGAGTATTTCCCAACACTTATGTATTTTGATAGTTCTTTATATTGGATCCCTATATTTTATAAATGGTTCTTAAACTATAAATGAAAAAAAACCTTCAATGAATTGGAAAGTTTCTAAGGGATGATTAATGATTAATCAAAAGAGCATAAATATTTAAAAAAATGAAACTCAAGAATAATATTCCATAGAAAATGAAATCATATGAATATTGGAAATGAATAATGTGCACATGAAATCATAGAATGATACTCCTATTTCCTTTTGAGTGATTTATGGTGACCACTAAAGGAATAAAAAAAATCTTCCCTCTATGGTGTATCCATGGGTTTCACTGAATCACCCAAAAACTTTAGACAATATCATTTCAACCTCCATGATATGAAAGTATTTCTAAATAAAATAAGGAAGAAGGATGAGATCATCAACAATAGATAACTTGAGGAGATAACACACACACACAAGACTCATAGTCTTTCCTCCTTTTATATAGGCTATGGGGAAGATCATGAGCCCATGAATTTACTTTTACTTTTCACAAACTTATGAGTAATTCCTTCAATTACAAATTTTGTAACCCTCTGTTGTTAAATTAGGTTCCCTAGACTCAACTTAAGTAACACTTTTTTATTACCATATCATGTATATAAATAATTTTCAGGTTTTTATCTTATTATAACAGTGATATTACTTTTATATGCACTATTTACTTGGTAATTTCCCTATATTATTTATCATATGAAAAGTTTATAGAAATTCCTTTCTATAATGAGTACCTTGAGATACTATGACAAAAATCTTAAACATATGTACTATGGTCCAGATATATCATTCTGATGAGACACAGATGATTCCTAACTATTAGGTGTTGGGGGATCATAATCATTGAGACTTCTTTTCAGAAAGGTCATGCTTGGTGATCTCGATTAGAGGATATCATAAGGACTTATCCACTTATTGGAACACTACATGTTTCAAGTGTCATTAGATGTTTCTATCTATGAGAACGTGTATTAGTCTCTCAACTTGAGATTATTATCAATGCATATCATTTTATTTTTTACTTTGATGCAAAACAAAAACCTTGAAATTTATTTTAAGGTAATGTAGCTTTCATTGGGTGCGTCATTGGTTGTATGACATTGATTGAATAATAAAGGTAATATTTTTCACTTTCAAAAGGAAGAAGATGTCATTAGTAAATTGACTAGGATGATAGTTCCTTAACTCAATCCATTTCCATGGTAGATAAAGGCAAGTCCATCCAATAATAGTCAATAAACATAAATAATGAATTAAAGGATGAGTACACAAAGTATCCATTATACTTTTACTACTGGAAAATATTCCTATTACCATATACCTATTACTAAATTTAGATAAACCATATACATAGGTATACCCATGGACACAATTCAATTTTGAATATGCCCACATGTAACACCCCAACCCAAATCACCAGGTCCGATCTAGGGAGCCACAAGACCTCATGCTCGCCTCCTCGTATGTAATAAGTTACTGACTATTAGCGAGGGTATGAATTCCATCAGTGAGGATACTATACCCTCAATACCATATTCTTACACCAATAATATAAATAATATAAATAACAACTCAGAGTAAAAAAGTGGAAGAAAAATGATATCATGTGACACTCATTTCATACAAAAAAAATCAACATGCTCCCAGTGTGGAAAGCCAAGCTAGAGTAATAGTGCAAGCAGATAAATAAATAAAAATATATAGAAATACTTTAGAGTATGTCCATATACTTCCATCATCTCCATACTCTATGACCCAGTTGTCTTCCATAGACCCCTTTCCCTTTCTTGGATCCCTATATATGAAGTCTGCACACTCATTGAGATGCTCGTACATGGTTTGAGTAATAAAACCTAGAAGGACACCACCAATTCATCCTTAACAAGTGTAAACAAGTATAACAAGTGTATTTTATGATAACAATAAATTTATAGACATGTAAAATAAATCAAATATTGAGCATCCATGTGCTAACAAATCCACCATGAGCCCCGGCCATTTCTACTTTAGCTCTTTATCAGAAGGATTATCAAGATATCAGAAGTTATCAAGATATATCCATAAGGATAGTAAACATACTTCTTGACATCCTAAAGGAATCATGTGAACATGATACTAGGCATCCACTAGGCATAAATTGAATGATTATACTCAACATCTACTAGGAATCTAGTGATCATGATACCTGATATCTACTAGGCATCGAGCAAACTTGATACTTAGAATCCACTGGGCATTGAATGAATCATAGAACATTTATGAGGCATCATAATATCTATAACCCATGATCAATTCCATCATCTCCATCATAATAATTCATGTACACTCCCCCTCTAAGGGATAACCATTTCACAATGGTCCACTTATTCCAAGCATCAAGAACAATACCTCCAAAGGCATGGTAGTGCACATAATAAGGTAGATCATATGAAGAAAAGAATAATATATCATCATGATAAAATAGTTGAAACATACATTATTTTTTATCAACATCAAACATGATGAAACAAGAGACAAGAATACTCATAGAAAAAATTATCATAAACAGTACTCATAGCTATGCACACACCCACATGTGATCACAATCAAGCATGATCACAAAAGTATTCCAAAATTATAAATATACCAAGTCAACATGTGCATAAAAGATCCCAAAATGGTATTAAACTTCCTACCTAAAGGTTATTTATGAAGAACTATAAGGTTATTCAAGGATTAATTCCTGAACCACGCCACACACCCATAGATAACTAGCTCACACATTAAGGATTCCTATCTCAGGTTCTGGATCATCAAGAAGGGGTTTAGAAAATAGACTCAATGAGATTTCATGTTAAGAAAGGTGGTTCTATAATCACATACCTCACAAAGTCCATTAATGGAACCAATTCCTAAGTATATCAAAGGAGAGAATTCTAATTCAATGGATCCATAGTCGTTAGATTAAAAAATCAATAATTCCTCATCAATTATAGAAGATAACCTCAGGTATATCCAACAAACATCGATCCATCATCAATCCTTAAATGGAAAGGATATTCAAGATGACAATCAATAAGAAGAGTGTATCAAGATGATCGATCTATGAAAACTTACATAGAAACATCCACCATTCATGAGGTATTTAACTATGACAAAAAGGGACTTCATTGACATGTGAAAACCACCATTTATCTAAAAATAATTTAAGAATCCATCATTAGTTGTAATTATAATTAATATATCAGGAAAAAGAATTTCATATCTATGAATCATATCAAGATAAAAGAGGTATATTAAGGAGAAACCTAAATAATAGAGGGTCTCACATTACAGACCTCAATTCTAGATCTTTAACCCACATGGATTCACCGTAATATAGATTTGGAGGAGAGAAAATCACTAGGGAAGGCTATAGGAGTCTCATAAATAGAGAGATATTCCTATATAAAGAATAAAAGGTAAAAATGGGCCATAAATGGACATTAAGGATGAATTTAGATCATTTTTTTCATGATTTCATGGTTTGACTATACAGTTTGATAAATTGTGTGCCAACCATGTTCCCTTTCATGGTTTTTGGACAAGTTTCATGGTTTGGATGCATGTTTTGTTAAGCCATATGCCAACTGTTCTATTAGACACCAAATATTATCACATTATTTTCTAGGTGAGGCCCCACAGTTTTTCAAACCATGTGCCTTAACTGTGTTCCACCCCTACATATAGTTGTAAGGTTTCCTGAATAATCCACATGCCTTTTTAAAACCATGATTAAACTATATACCCTTTAAAAGGCCACAAAAACATTCAAAACCCATCAAAAAAACCCCAAACTTAGATTAAACAATTAATATCTCAAAAAAATATGATTAATAGATGAAATTAACCCATAATGCACCTAAAAATCTAAGTTCATTACATTATCCCCCATTAAAGACTTATCATCCTTGAGAAGCATCTATATGAATCCAACTTGAAATAATTAGTCCAATTAACCTGAAAATTTTCCTCCCTCTCCCATGTATCCTCTTAGATTTATCCATTATTTCATAGAATCTAGAAAAGTGGTTCCATATTCCTCATAGTTCAATCTCACTCTGGTCTACAATCTATATTGGTCATTATACATACGATACATCATGCTCCATATAAACATCTTTATAATTGATGACTTGCGTGGGGTCGAGCATGTACCTATGAAGATGAGAAACACGAAACACATTGTGAATATCTTGGTAACATGAAGGAAGATCCAAATGGTATTAGTTTATCCCAACTCATTCAGTGATATAAATGAGTCCAAAAAAACATAGGTCTAGATTCCCTTACTTCCTCAAACATTAGTGGTATAACCGAGGAATCACTCTTAAGAAAACTCTATCACCTATAAGAAACTCTAGAGGTATCCTCCTACGGTAAACATAACATATTTTCATGCACTAAGCTATGTTCAACCTATTTTGAATCAGTTGCACCCTATCAGAGGTCACCTATATCATATTGGTCCCTATAACCACTACCTCATCGGCCTCATTCAAATAAAGTAGTGAATGACATGGATTATCATATAGATCCTTATGAGGTGAAATTTGAATTGAATCCTTGTAACTATTATTTTATATGAAATCAACCAAGGCTAGGTGATTATCACATGCTCTATCAAAGTCTAGGACACAAACTCAAAGAATTTCCTCCAGTTTATGAATCTTCCACTCCAACTTTCTGTCTATTTGGGGATGGTTCACTATGCTCAATCTCAGCTGAGTCCCTAAGGACTTTTTAAATCCCTTACAAAAACATGAAATAAAATTTGAAACATTTTTAGATACAATGCTCAAGGGAACTCCATGTATTCATACAATCTCGTGGACATACAACTTCCCTAACTCATATACTGAGTGACTCTCACAGCGGTAAGAAATGAGAAAAAAATTAGTCGATCAACAGTCACCCAAATAGAGTCATGAATCCTAGGGGACTTAGGTAACCCTGTCAAAAAGTCCATCATGAAATCATCCAACTTACACATGGGCACAAGAAGTGTCTTGAGTTGTCCACCAATATGTTGGTTATAATCCTTTATCCTATTCTATCAAAGAATATGTGACCAATAATGGGGCATATGTTATCGATCCCTAGTCCTCAGAAGCATTGATCCTCCAATCATCCAACAAGTTCATTAGATTCCACTATTCATCTGATGTCTATTCACAAAGATCCAAAGATACCCAAATCTTATAAAAAAGAGAATTTATAGTGACGTTAACATTACCTGGTGCATAAGCCATATCAAAGTCAAACATTTTTAAATACTCACCTAGTGCCTCTACCTCAAGTTTAGGCCCCGTTGTTTAGATATATAGTAGATTATATTATGTTCTATGTAGAAAAAAACCTATCAATGAAGAGATAATGTCTCCAATACTTCAAATAGTATACCATGGCTTCTAGATCCAAGTCTTGGGTATGATGGTTTCGCTCATGGGATTGCAAATAACATTTCACATATGATGTTACATGATCCCTTTTCATATTCGCTACCCCCAAAACAACTCTTGATGCATCATAGTATACATTATAACTAACCCCTAGTTCAATAATAATCAACACTGGAGCATTATCCAGCCTCCTCTTTAGGTCAAGAAATGCCTCATCATACTGGTTCGACCACTGGAACTTCACTCGCTTCTTCATCATCACAGTCATGGGTGTTAATAAATGGGGTAAGTCCTAGATAAAATGTTAGTAGTATCTTATTAAACCTAGAAATATCTTGATGTCAAACATGTTCTAGGTATGTTTCTTGTACATCACCACCTCCAATTTCTCTAGTTTCATTGATATATCAGTCTCAGAAACCACATGTCCCATGAACTTCACCTCCTGAATCCAAAAGTGACACTTTAATAGCTTGGAATAAATATTATGTACTCAAATTGTACTCAATGTTATCTTGATATGTATGGTATTCTACTCTGGGTTCGGTGAGTATATGAGTATGTTTTAAATGAATCTCATGATAAATGAGTTAATATATGGGTGGAAGACCTTGTTCATGAGAGAAATTAACACTACTGAAGAATTCATTAGACCAAACAACATCACCAACTACTCATATATCCTATACATTATTTGAAATTTCATCTTCAGGATATCCTAATCTCTAACTCATAACTAGTGATAGCTTGAGTGGATATCGATCTTAGATAACCACCGAGATCCCTAAAACTTATCAAAAAAATAATCAATTCTAGGAAAAGGATGACTATTCTTTACCATCACCTGATTCATCTTCTGATAATCTATGCAAATATGAATACTACCATCCACCTTCTTGGAGAACAAAATAGGTGCACCCTAAAATGATGTACCCAGCTTGATAAAACCCTTCTGTTTCAAGTCCTCTAGTTGTACCTTTATCTCTATCAACTTAGATTTATCCATATAATAAAGGGATGTCAAGATGGGTTACTCACTTAAAACAAGTTTTATCTCGAACTCAACTCCTCTATTAGATGGAATTCCTAGGAAGTAATCTGTAAATATGTCTTGATAGAGATCCACAACTAGAGGAAAAGACAAGGGGACAACTATTGATCTTTCTAAAAGATCCAATACTGCAATTTATTTCATGATCATCCCAAGTTGAATCATTTCTTGACCCACTCTACATACTCCTAGTTATCATTCTTCATCCATTATGTACTTCCCTCACTTGGCCGATGTAAATGATACTCATCCCTGATAGCAATCAATGTGGGCTTAAAAACTAGTCAGCTAATACATGCCTAAATCACATCAAATCTTTTCATATCTAGAATTAACATAGATTTATATAAACTAAAATTAGTATAAGACACTCTAGGAATCATTGAAGATGGTTCACTTTCATGACCAATGGTGTATAAAGGGAAAAACTAAGAATACAAATTGATTGGTAAGTCAAGTCCAACAACTTGTGAAGATATAAAGTAATGGGAAGCACCAATATTGAACAAAGTAGTAAAAATGTAAAAGTTATCAAGACCATTTCTCGAATAGCAGATAGTACCTCTCCACTATCTAATGGAGTCTGGTCCACTATATATACTCAACCTACCTTAGCTCCATAACACTATCATTTATATGCATGACACATCTGAGTCATCATTGTCTGAGCCTAATACTATGGGCCCTGACTGGATCCTTAGTTTGATAATCGCATCTTCCTAGATCCTCTACAAAATATGGTCCTCAAAAACTTGGTGCAAAATTATTGACGGTGTCTCATCTTTCTTCATTGAAAACTTTGTCTCTAAGGTGCTATGTAGACCTTGTGGTAATGACTAAAATCTGCATAGTTGAAGCATTGTGGTACTCCTCCTGAGGGAATTAAAGAATCCAAACTTTGCTCTACCTTCTTAACACTACCATACTATACATACCCAGTCTCACTCATTCTACTACTAAAAGAGACACTTATATTAATAGTAAGAGGTTCATTGTCCTGATTACTAAAAGGTGTAAGAATTCCAACTTCTTGATCTTCCTCTAGAACTTTCTTGATAGTCAAGTCCTTACATTGAACCTATGGGTATGTCAATAGGTCAAAACTGTGAACCCTTCATCTGATTTATGGATGAATTATGATATCAAACTTCTTTTCCTTCCATGACTTGTTTCTATATAAGATAGAAGAAAAGATAAGTAGTTCATTGAAATGAGTAGAGTATGCAGATACTGTCATGAACCCATACTATAGCTCCATAAAATCTTGCTCTCGGTCTAGCATTAGCATATTGGGAAAGAAGTCCATGAAGAACAAGCTCTTGAAAGTACCCTTGGTGATACCCTCTTTCCTTCCAACCTATATCATCACTCTCCATCACCTCCTGATGGGTACTTATATCATTAATGATTCCAACTTTACCTTTATGTCATCAGGTGTATCAATGAGGTCAATGATTCCCTTAACGATGTCTATCTATTCCTCTATATCCTATGGACCTCCAGTACCCTAAAAGGCTAGTGGATGCTAGAGTTGGAAGTCTCTGTAATAGTCGACCATGGATCTCAGTGACCCTCCTCCTTAGGTAGAAACAAGTGGAAAGACTCCTAGATGAGGTGGGCCTGCTTACTGCACCACCAAAATAGGTATGAGAAAATACTCTTCTACACCCTCCCGCAAAACAAGTGGTGGAACAAGGGAATCATCTCTGGCAGGAGTATCTCAGACCATGTTAGTGGGTGGTCCCATTATTCTCCTTCAAGTTGTAATATTTTGTAATATAAAGGAAACATTAGAACATTTAACTCATTAATGTAGTTCATAATCAGACTGCGGGATCACACATGGTTCTCCTAGGAGTCTACCCATAACTTAAGATATATCTCTCTTAAAACTAACCAAGGTCTACATCCCTACACATTAGCCACAGTCACATAAATATTTAAAAACATAGCAACATGATCAGGTTATAATAATTAATGACATCATAGATATATCATAATAGTTTATAAAACATATATATCACTCAATCAAAGGACACAAGTCCATCCCAAACAAATAGCATAAATCAAGGAATTAATTAAATAACTAGTATGCAATACACAGGAGGTATATATATGACATGTGATCCTATGTTCCTAGTCATGATGCATAAACACACCCAAATTCTATAAAATAATGAAATCAGTCCTATAAATGGTAACTCAGAGGTTCGTTACACATGAGCTATCTAAGAACATGGAAACTCCCCTACTCGAGTCTCACATAGCCGATCTTATTTCTACCATGGACCATACAAATTAAAAGAAAAGAATAAAATTGTGCTATGATATCATTTTTTAATAAACCAAAATAAACCACTGAATCTATGTTAGGGATCTATAAAACCTCATGTGCACCTTCCCATATACAAGAGGCTTCCAACTAGTAGTGAGCTTCTGGATTATATTAGTGAGGAGACTGTACTATTAGTACCATATCCTTGCACCAATAATATAAATAAAAAAATAAAAACTTAGAGTAAAAAAGTAAGAGTAAAAATAATATCATATGGCACACATTCTCTACAATAAATAAATGGGAACCCAGTACAGAAATCCTAACCAGAGTAATAGTGAAAGAAGATAAATAAATAAAACTCTATGGAAATATCCTGAAGTCTGTATTGATCCTACCATTATCTCCATGCTCTATGAATCAACTGTCCTCCATGAACCCCTTTCCCATACTACCCATATATGGTGTGAGTGATAAAATCAAGTAGGACACCACTAACACATCCTTGACAAGTGTGCACAAGTATAACATGTGTATACCATGATAACTATAAATGCACCGGCAAGTATAAGCAATCACATACTGAGAACCTATGTGTTAAACAAGTCACTGTGATCCATAACCATGCCTGCTTCAGATCCTTGTTGAGAGTAATATCAAGATATCATAAGTAATCAAGAACTATCCATAATTCTAATAAAAATACTTCTCAAAATCCCTAAGTAATCATGTGAACATGCTACTCAACATCAATTAGGAATCAATTGAACCATGTTACTCAGCTTCCATTAGGCATCAAGTGATCATGATTCTTGACATCCACTAGCCATAGAGTAAACATGCTACTTGAAATCCACTAGAAATCAAGTGAATCAAACAAAATTCATGAGGCATATTCGTATCTATAACCTATGCTCAGGTCCATCATCTTCATCATCACAAGTTGTGTGCACTTTCCCTTTAAGGGATAACCATGTCACGATGGTCCACCTATTCCAAGTATCAAGAAAAATACCTACAAAGGCATGGTAACACACATAATAGGGTAGATAATAAGAAGAAAAACATAAAATATCATCATGGGAAAATAGTAGAAACATACAATACATATGATCAACATAAAAAATGATAAAATAAGTTTCAAATATACTCATGGAAACAAGGATCAAAAATGGGTCTCATGGTTATACACACACACCCACATGTGATCACAATCAAGAACAATCATCAAAGTATACCAAAAAAATAAACATAACAAAGAAATGTGTATATACAAGAGCCCCAAATAGTAAGGAACATCCCACCTCAAAATTATTGATAAAAAACTCCAAGTTTTGTCAAGTATTAACACCCAAGCCATGTCACACACCCATGAAGAAATAGATCACATTTCAAGGATACCCATAACATGTTTATAACTCATAAATCACCTAGAAAATCTAAGGTCATTACACCACAGGCCTTTCCCATGTCACTTGTGGCCACAGTTGATGTAGACCATGAAGATAGGTTAACATGAGAATTTTCTAATAATGAGGGAAATGCCTACAACCATGGTCCACATAAACCATGGCCATAGGCCTTTCCTATGACATCTATGACCAAAGTTGATGTGTACCTTGGTCGTATGTTCAAGGATCCGCCGTTATTTTTATTTTTTAAAAGTATAATAATTATAATTATATATATGTTTATATCAATATATATATATATATAGATCATCACAATGTTGTGGTAAATACTTAGGTGAAATGTAAAAGAGTCTTGAGGATCAAACCTCATTGTTATGTTTAATTTTTCAAAGGTCACAACCTTATTCATGAAACATGGTTATAAATACCCTATTGACATGGTCCACCCATGGGGATTGAGCCCTATGACCATAATTAAAAAATGTGACCATAGACTAAACCCTATACCAATGAAAATAGGGCCCACATTCTATATGGACCATGAACATAGGCTACGACCATGGTCTCAAGGCCTACTTCCATGGTTTTTTCCCATGACAGTTGGCAAATTTTCCAGTAATGTTTATAATATATCACAATATAGAGATATTATATTACACTAAGTCTATTTTTAGGAGGTTTTTATAGATATGAATTATCCTTATCTCTTTATAGGCCATAATTTTTTTTCTATATACCACTCTTGGTGTATGAGTATGACTAAATTCTACCAAGATAAGGGCTCATAGGGTCATACACCAAGTGTGTCAATGATTTCTAGAAATTTGGATGAATTGGAGTATATGATAAAGTAGTACTCATGTGAGGGTATGGTATACAACCTATTATGAATGATCATAGGTTAATTTCAGTACTTAAATTATACATGTTTATAATAATTAAAATTGAATTTATTTCTCAAGGAATTCACAATCCATTTAATTATAAAAGTGAATATGAGTAACTATTTTTTTCAAATAAACACTATGCATTCAGGGTTCATTAAATAAATTTGGGAGGAATGGGTTAGGTTAATGGATTTTTTTTTAAACATGACACATGAGAGTGTCATAAGTGAGTGGTGAAATATTTGTGACACTTCTGACTTGGGTAAACTCTTTTAAAGGGGATAAAATGAAATTTTTTGAAGATTTAAAACCTAATTTTAAAAACCATTTTAAGATCCAAATAGTTCATGTGAGAGGTAATCTATAATATTAATCCTCATATCTCCTCTCAAGCTTCATATCATGGTTTAGAGAGATAAACGTAAGGAATAACAAGATTCCATCGATTCCTTCACACGATTCGATCATTTTTTATTCATGCAATCGAATGGATGTCATGAAGTACTTTTATTTCCCATGATAAAAACTGTTAATCTAATAAAGACATTATAAGGGTTGTAATGAACATGTTTATGATATATAGGGTATCTCATTTGGGGCCATTTTTATACGACATGCTGAAAATGAGAAGATTACATTAACATTTGATGAACAAATGAGGTACAGTTTTGTTTTCATTCTTTATACTTAAATTTAATTTCATGTGATATATAAGATAATATGGGAACTGATATAATTTATTAGATGCTATAACACTAATATGTTTGATTTTTTTTGAAAATACTAACAATTCATGATTTCACTATGCCTGAGTTCTTTCAGTTGGTATCAAATCAGTCATGCATAAATTTCATTTAAGAATTCAATTAGATGTGATAGAATTTAGATAGAGGGATTTGATATAGTCCCAAATATACTAATGGAATGTCAATCAGAGTTTTAATGATCAATTTATTATTGTTAAATTATTGAAAAATTATTGAATTATTATTATTAACATTTGTTTTCAATTTTTTTAAAACAAAATAAATATATTTAATCAGATGAACAGTAACCCACCACTGAATAATATCTATAGGTGAACAATTGGTGGGGATGATTACATGTAAACATGAAAGAGGATGAGTGGTGGAGGTTCTTGCATGCCTAAAACAAAGGAAGAAAAAAAGTAATTAATAAAATCAAACCACCGCTCAATAATTGTGGGCAGTTTCAGGCCACCCCCAAGTTAATAGGAGCAGGTATTTGAATGTGATCCATGCTTAATAGGTACAAGTGTTAAATTTTAATTTCTTTATAGAAAAGATCACCTTTTTTATATGAGTATTTCTATTTAGTATTTTTTTATTTTCACTTTTTCATAGGTGTTTAATCTCCCCCATTAATGAAAAATTCCTCCCATTAATGCATGACCCGACCAATAATTGGGTCGACCCAACCTAGGGAGGGGCAGGGTGGGGCTATCCAGACCCACCCCACCTGGCCCAGCAGACCTACCTGATGTCTTAAAACTCCTTCATGGGCCCATTTTAGGTCCAAATAGACCTGAAAAAATCTAAAAACAATTCATAAATTAAATAAAAATGTTTATATTTTTTGGAAAAAACCAGGAGTAGTGAGATACATCAACAATTGTTTAAAATTATTTTAATGAAACCTTAAAGCATTAAAAATTTCCTCAAGATGAATTTTAGATTATTTAAGTTTAATTATTCAATTTTATTGCATGTCAATTATTCATGAGTTGAGACCGGTCTATGCATGATTGTTTTTTTATTAATTAAATTTAATTATTATGATATATGATTTTTTATAATAATTAATTATTAAATTTCAGTTTTATATGATCTATGTATCAATCATTAATATTTAAATGTACAAGAGCATATGTGTCTACATTTTGAGTGATAAGAGTTTAATCCCATATCCTGAGTACTGGCTCACTAGCACGTGAGTAGACATTGTAAAATTGATGAGTATGTGATGGTGTGGTTCGAGTCAATAGTTGATGTGGGACTAAATGATAAAAATGCATGAGAGTTGATGAGAACTAAAATTTCAGTCAAAAAACAACTCAGGTAATCCCCTTAAGGTATCAGTTGATCCATTGTCAGCTCGATGGATCAACTAGTGGAAGATAACTCATGATTGTGTCTTTGTTTATTTATTTTTTTATGCATGGTTAATTATTTGTGGATGTGTGTATTTTATGTGATCACATAGCATAGTTAATGAGAATTCATAGATAAAATAAATGAACATGTTGGATGAATGTATTCTATTTATGCATGGTTAATTTTTTATCAAAAAAAATAGTAATAAACATGATAAATAGAATCAGATTTAAATCATAAAGATACATAAAAACTTTTAAAAACAATTAAATAAAATATCAAGTCATAAACACCTCCACTAATCAAGTTTGAACAAAACCATATTGCAAGGTTCTCATCATCCATAGTTGAGGGTGGATCCTCCTATTGAGGAGTTCTAATAAGATTGGTGGGTAGACATAACTAGCATCAACATCAAAGAAATAATTATAGCTAGTTTAGTGTAATTTTATTGGCAATGTTTTGAGTAAATCAAGGATTCATAGGATATGGGAATCCACTCAACATATAAAGTAGCTACAAGTTAATGAATTTAGTCAGCCAAAATACTACCTTCAAACTCTCTGAGTAGTGGTGTAGCTATATAATGGACTATGAGGTGAGGTTTTAAGGACCCTTTATTCTAAAATAATCAAGAAACTAAGTATTTTGAATGTAGTAGTTTAGGGTTACTAGGATTTGATAAAATAGTGAGATACATTTAAGATTTATATATTAATAATGTGTAAATATTGGTAATCAAGATAAAATTACTAATATGCTGAGTTTTATTTTATAAAAAAATGGAAAGTAATACCACATATTCACTAGGATTAATATTGGACAAAGAACATGTCCTAACTAATATTAATTTCTAAAAGTGGTATAGGCTCCTGCACATGGTGCTACAATGTGAAAGGAAATATCATGTGATGGAGTCCCCACTACCTGATGAGTCGCATTGGGAAGTAAGTGAGGGTAAAAAAAGAACCTTATAGGAGACTCGTTGAGGGTTATACCACATTGTATCATCTTCAAGAAGTTTATGAGGATAAATTGAATTGATAGATGAATGATATTACGATTACACTAAACATATGGATATTTCAAGATGGAATTCATACTAGTACTCGTATACACAAAATAAACAAGTACATTGATTGATTATAGAATTAGATTTTAGGATGGTCCTCATATACTGAAATTGAATCCTATTTAATCTAGTTTCATTAAGAACTATAAAATTAATAGAATGGATAAACCACTTTAATGTCTTTTGGGTAAGGTTTTCCAAGATGGTAAGAACTTATAGAAATATAATTCTTTAGTTCCTATGGTGAAAAGGAATGATGATAAGGATAAAAGTACATTTTAAAGTGTGACACTAAAGGTACCTTCACAATATCCTTATAATAAACCAAAGGTAAATAGGGATAGAACCAAATATGATGCCACTTGCTTCACATATTGCAAGAAAGGTCACTGGATGTGAAATTGAAATGAGTTGAAGAAGAATCAAAAAGTAACTTGTACTTCAAGTATATTTATATTTATGTATAATATTTATATTTTAATTTTGGGTATTTAATATAATATTTTTATTCAAATAGAATAACCAATGAAGTTCAGAAACATTATAATAAGTGAGGTGAATTCTCCCAATAACTAAGAAAGGGTGGTTCCTATGTCACCAGGGAGAAGAACATGACTCCTATTTTTTCAAGTTGATTGATTCTAGTTGAACTATTATTTTGTATTGAGTATTACAAAAACATTTATCTCATGAGTCCATTGGACACAATGAGACATTATTTCATGTTGGTGTGAATGTTTTTTTTTTTCATACTCAATTAATAGTTCAGTAATACTTGAGTCATCAGTGATAAATTGTGAATATAAAATATAAGACTCATACTCAGTTGTGGAAAGATAATTCTTTGTTCAAGTAAAGAAACCTTTATAAATAAATAAGATCCACAAAGCTTCTAGAGTTAGTCCATCTTGACCATGTGAACTATTCTAAGTATAATTTAGAGGTAAAATTTATATACCTTGTGAGATTATTTTAAAAAAATTGGAAATCTCAATAAAGAAATGAATACACTTGGTAAAGGATATTAGATCCTCCTATTGGGCTTGTCAGAGTATATCTTAACCAATCATATATTGATCATTAAAATATATATTGGAGTTATTCCTAAACTCACATTTCTTTATACACATTAGATCCAAGATGTTTGTAAAAGAAGGATAAATAATGAGTCTTACAAGTTTTACAAGTCTTTCATCATACTTTTGAGTTATTCTTTAAAAATAACAATGTTAACCCTTAACCATATTCCAAATATAATGAAAAATTAATATCATATGAGTTATAATATGAAATAAATCCATTATTCCATAATTAATGTGTTTAGATGAAAAGAGTTTGTTAAGTCTAAGTAAATGAACAAACTTGAATTAAGAAAAATATATGCATGTAAAGTAATTATCTTAAATTATTTAAGGAAATTACATAAATACTTAAGATAGAAAATATATAGTTAATTGAAATGATATATTTTTATAAGAGGTATAACATATCTTTTTGAGATAGTGGGATCAAGCTAGACTTGGATAATGTCAAGGCTCAAACTTTACAAATAGTTAGCATAAGAACAAGTTCCACAAGAGATCATGGAAAGGGAATTATCCAAAGACACATGCTATGTAGGAAAGTTAAAACCATAGTGGTTTTTTTATAATAGAAAATATAGGTGATATATTATTAAATAAGAATAATGAATCCTACTTAGAGTAGTAAGTTTCAACTAGATATGATTAAAAAGTTTATATAAATTCAAAGATGGATTCTAGTGGGTTTTAGGGGTTCATCATAAGAACTTGTAAGTAGAATAAAACCTGTATTTTTGTGATCTATCCTCGATATAATCAAAAAATTTAATTTAAATAAATAACATCATGTGTGTACCTCAAGTGATAAATCCATCTTTTATTATTCGACGCACGTTTGATGAAGATCACAAAAATATACAAATGAAAGATTCCTAGATTTTAGGGATCACTGAAAAACCAAAATATTTTATGATATATATATATATATATCAAATAAATTCAATTTCTTTGATAGCTTAAGATAAATGAAACACCGTGTTTAAGCAAACTGTGATGTACTATTAAAATACTATTATATAATATGATTATTACCACCTAGCCATTGGATTGGTGGGTATGAATAGGACTAGCTAAATTATAAAAAATGTATGGTTTAAACATGTATAAAATTAATTCAATGGTTATCATTTGATTATAAATTAAAATAAAAATAATTTGAAATTAAAAGATATTTTTTTCTAAAAAAACTATTTTTATGTGCCCAATGTGTTTTAATCTTAATAAATTAAATTAATCACCATTAGTGAATAATTTTAATGAAATCTATATATTAAATATTAAATAAAAAAAATTAACATGAATCTAATGTTTTTTCTAGATGTGGGATAAGAATAAGTCATGTTTTATGCTTAAAATTTTATTTTTATAAAAAAATTATTTTCATAGTGTTTTGTCCACTTATTTTAAAATTATTCCACTTATAGATATTGAATCTTGAAAAATACAACCCATATTTTTAATCATAATATTAGAATTTTTTAAATATGTCCCTTTTATTTTTGGTCAATATGCATTATAACCATATTAATTTTCCATCACCCTGATAAGGGTAAAATGGGTAAAATAGGGTTTAAACTTTGGGATAAGGATTTAAAATTTCTATAACACTTTAATTTATCCTATATGATGATTTTATTTGGGTCATTTCCACAAAATTATATAATTATGGTCACTTGTTGTCATATTTCTTTGATTATGGTCTTTATATTAATTTAAGAAAAGAATAAGTACAAAATGTCACTCTCTTGGAATTAATATCTCTAAATTTTTTACATGAAGATAAAATGAGGATATGTTTAGTTATAAATGTTTATTTTAATGATAAATTAATTTTTTGTATCATATTTATTTATGTATTGTTTTTATCAATTGAATAATTACCTTAAATTCTTACGCAATACCGACACAATATTTATTCAATTAATAGAAACATAAAATGAATGATTTTAAAAATATTAAAAGTAATAAAATTTGGGTCAATGATTGTGTTAAAAAAATTATAGATTAATATAACATATTAGATTTGTGTGAAAGGTTTATATTTAAAATATAAGACTTTCTTATTATCTTTAAAGTCAAATTAAATGAATAGTTCTAAAAATAACATTAATGATATTTTATAAAAATAATATTTTATTAAATTATTTAAAAATAATAAAAATATTTAAAGAGTTAAATATGGATAATATATGGTTTAAAATTTCATAAATTGGAAATTAATTATCCTAATGTCACCTTGTAAGTAAAATTATAACCCTTTAATATTGAAAAAAGCCATTACCATGGGTAAGGTTAAAATTGGTTAACCAAGGGATTAATAAACAAATAAGGTTTAAAATGAAATAAAAAACCTATATAAATTTCTTTGGTTGATGATATTTCGACCTTATAATATTTTTATTTGGAATAATCTTTCTTGAGAATTACTCAATTATATTTTAATCTTTTTTGTAATTCTAAGAGTGTCCCTCCCCTCACTTATAAAAGGGCACCTCTTCTCCTCTCTTCCTCACACATTTTTAGCCTTATATCTCATTAAATACCCACCATAATATCTTCAAATATTCCTTAAACACATCATAGATCTTATTTCCTTTCAAAAATACCATCCCTTCATGGATTAAGGTGTAATCCAAAATAGGGTTCTCAATGAAGAGGTATAACTCTTAACCGAGCATTTTCAATTTTATTTCTTCTTAAACCTCTACTAAATACATGGTATATATTATAAAATAATTAATTAATTATATTAAATGTGATTAATTTTAATTATGATCATGGAACAACTATTATTAACATTCTTTCCATTCTACAGAAAGCAGAAACATCACTTGTGCGTACGTACAGCTTATCACCTCCATACAACTGTGTAATTCGTTTTTCATCACCACTTTACTTGGATGGTTATAATGATGGATTTAATAAATATATATTTTATTTATTATATTATTATGATTTTTACAATGTGAATTATTATTTATATTTCTTTTTCCATCCATCAAAAAATGGAAACATCGTTCATGCATATGTACGACCTACCGTCTCTATGAACGGTGTAATTCATTTTTCTATATCTACTTTTTATAGATACCTATAAATACATATACATATATATATATATATTATTAATATAATGGTTAAAATTATATATAGTATGGAACCATGATCAATATATAAAGACTAATAATTCTGAATAGAAACATGCATGAAAAATGAAGCAGTTATCACCCAGAACATTGATTTTTAATAAAGAATTGTTAATAAAAAGGTGATAAGATGTTATAATAAAATAATATATGATATTATATATATTATTATTATTATTTAATACATTTATAATAAATATATATTTATTATAAAGTAATTTTTAATGTTTATAAATAAAGATGAGACTTGAGGTAAGGGTATATCATCTCAAATTGTCTTCTTTGAGAAATATTATATTACTCACCTATCTTATTTTATAAGGTGTTAATACTGGATATTTGAAATTTTATATCATGAATCTAATTATTTTCATGATATTTAAAGTTTTATTTGAATTTATTCATTCATGGGGCTTACAATTCAAAATTTACCAAATTGGTAAGGGTTTTATGTTACAATGTCATTATTTATTCGGATTGTTTATGACTAAGTTCTGATGATGAAATATTATTATATACCCCTCAATAAACTCATGAATTTTATTATACTATTTTTATTTCTATAAATTAAATTTTTTTCATTTAATTTTTCTATTTTTAGTACTTAAGAGATCAAACAAATATTTTTAAGGAAAACCTACTTTATTTCTCTCTTCGGTCAAAAATCCTTTTTCTTCCATATCCATGTTTCTAAAAATATTTTAAATAATGTTTTTAATATTATTATATGACTTTTAAATTAATTTTTACCCATTTTTTAATTTTAATAGTATGGTTTAAAAGGAATATTCTTGTCATTTTCAGAATGAGGAACTTTTTTTACTTTTTTTACAAAAGTATAAAAGGAATGTTTTTTTTAATTTATAAAAAATGAATGGAATTTCCCACCATCATGAACACTAAATATATTGAATATTAATTTAAAAATTTCCAATTTTATTTTAAAATAAAATGTTTACTTTAATATTTTGGAAAAATTTAGATTTTAAATAAGTGATTTTAAAGTGAAAAGGGAATTTTCCTCAAGAAATGTTCTAAGTGATCTTTTAAAGTTATTTTTAATCTAAGATGACATCCTTTGATGTTATCTAATATTTACTGTAGATATGATCCAATTATACCATCCTTATTATTTATTTGGATGGTTTATGGTTATGATGACAAGATATTTTTTAAACTCATTCATTTTCCATGGGTTGTGCTATAATGAAATGATGAAATGTTTATTAAAATCATTTATTTTCCATGGTTTATTCTATGATGAAATTTTTATGAAACCCAATTAATTTCTATAAATTATGATAAATTAAAGTTTATGATATTGTGGTACACATCTGTATGATTTTCAATATGTGATGGGTGGGCCTGAAATTATATATCCCTCTAATGCATTAGGTAAATATGGATATCTCATGAGATAAAAAGGACTGTAATGAGGTGTGAACCTAGTTCAGTAAGGAACTCCATCCAATTTTATAGTATTAGGAGTGAACCTTGAATAATATTTTGGAATGATGAGTGAACCTTGAATAAAACTATGGAATTAAGAGTGAACCCAATCCACTACAACAGTCTTGGTAGTGATACTTGACTACTAAAGAAATTATTTTATATGATTTTGTGTATACCAAAAATCTATGTCTTATGAAAATTTTATTCTCTCATGGATCATGTTCTTTGATTCATTTTGGATGCATGTCTTAAGAACTACCAAGATTTATTCCATGGATCAAGATTATTATCTATGATATATAGGGTATGGTTTTCAAATGTTAATCTCATTTTCGCATACCCTTATGCTCATGTTATTCATGTGTTATCATTGATATCTCCCTTATTTACTCTTACTGAGTAAATTAGATCACTATTTATTATATTTTCCTTTTATAAGATATAAAGGATTTTTTAAGTATGATATGTATAAGAAGGGTAAAAGTTGTGAATAATTAAGTGGGATACAATATAGATCTTATATGAACATGTTGTTTATGTATCCAAATTTATAAATGCACTAGACAAATACAATTTTGGCATGGATTATTATGTTATGTAATGAATATTTATCTAATAAGATGTAATATCTATGTATGAAAAGTATGGGTCATTATAGTTGGTATCAGAGTAAGGTTTGGTTACCTTTTGAAACTAGGATAAGAAAACTTTAGTGAGAAGCCTTAATATAATATTATATATAGAATAATGTACTATGTTGTGGTAAATAAAGGAGTGTTATTTTCCTATAAAAATATCCCTTTCTAGATACTACAAGTGGATGTGGTTTGGAATAGATGCATCTAGGGGTAATAACCCTGAAAATATTTGGTCTAGTTAATCTCATCCATTATTCTGGTGCATGGTGAATGTGCCCTTACTATGCACCTAATTTGACACTCTTGAGGAATATTCATGGGTTAATTAAAAATTTATTAACATTTGGAATTATTTTAATAGATGATGACCATGTATGACCTTGGTTAAACCTAAGTTTCCATAGGATAAAAAAAAGGTGTTGTGTATTAGTTCTAGTATGAGTTTATAAATAATTAAACTAAGCATGTATTAACAACATGCATGTCATATTTAATCATCCACATAATAAACCATCTTACCTTGTGAAGCCAAGATAAATAGATCATGCTCTACCCATTCAATAGTATAGATCAATAGAGAGAATTTTTCAGAAGTAAAATGTAACGAATATTTTATTATACCCCTATCAATGTTAACCCGCTTTCATTTTAATAAGACAACTAAAAATTGACCATGATAGTTTAATTAGATTATATCAATCAAATTTTCATAGTATCCTATCTATGAAAGTGTAAATATAGTACTATTTTAATTTTTCAAGCATTTTTCAGGATAAATTGTATGAAACTTGAAGCCATGAATATTTTAGGCATCAAATGACTTATCCTTCCTTAGAGGACCTTGATCCAAAAACTTCAAATCATTTGATATTTCATCTTGATTCTCAAAGATATAAGTTGTTACTTTTAACATAGAAAAAATAAGTATATTTCAATAATATGAATATGATTGTATACTTACAAGATGAGTGAATTATTTAGTAATCTCATTATTATCAACTTATGTTAATTCCATCTCATTTCTAGCTTGACCCCATAGTCATATCTTTGTTTGAAATCTCAATTATTCAATAAATGGATCTATAGTAAAACTATTGAGTATCACATATCTATGTCCTTATTGTAACTTTAATTAAATTAGTGTAAAATTTTACCCCTTTCCAACTGATCGTCCAATAGTTGGAAATACTGATGACTGGTTTTCAGAATGAAAATTATCATAGATGTCATCAACACATACAAAATGATTGAATCTAGTCTCAATACAATACAAATATATAAAAAATAAGATCAATCACTCTTCAGTTATGAAACATTCAATAAAGGATCTTTTGGTTTATCTTTATTCCTCACATATGATTTCAAATTACCTAAGTACCTGATAAAAAATAATAATAAACATATTAAATTTTTTTACACAATTATTTGATAAAATTTAATTCATAAATGAAAATAAAAATAAAATTAACATACCTCTCAATTAGATACATCCATAAATAGTGTACTAATCCACCAAGTTTATATTCTTCAACCAAATTAATAGTAAAATGAATCATTACTGTGAAAAATGATGGGGGAAATAACATCTCCAATTTAAAATGTCAAAATAATTATTTCTTAAAGTTTATCAAGCTTGGTTGGATTTAGAGATTTCTACAAATATATCTAAAGAAGGTACATAACTCAACTAGAATTGTAGTTACTTTTTAGGTTAATGTATTACAAAATTCTAATATAAACAACTTCTCTATTAGAATATGTGAGTCATGACTTTTCAGTCCATGTAACTTTCAATGTTTTAAGTCAAAACACCATAAAATGTTACTTGAATATCCATTTGGAACTTTTATATTATTTAAAGTTCAAATAAATGCCTCTTTCTCATGATATTTCATTGTAAAAATAGTTGAATGATACTTTCCATTATCATTTTCACACAAACCACACTTTATATTCATTGATTCCAAATATTTACAAGCATTAAGGTGATCCTTCGATTTACCCAGCTCATTTAGAAATGTAAAAATTACATTTTCATAGACGTTATTCTCAATATTCGTTATGTCAAGATTATGACATATTAAATTAAACTCTCAATAATGAATTTTTATAAATATACTCATTTTCTTCCACTATTGTGTTCTAGATGCTTTGGATAGTGTACCTTGTACCCTTTCCCCATTCTTTAAACCGATTACATTTTTCGAATTCTACAGTGACATTCATTAATTATCCTAATAATTCTGAACCAGATAACACATTTGGTTACTTTATAAATTAAATATATTCATTAAAATGTGTCTTTTTTAAACTATAATTTATGATAAGCATCAAGAAATCAAATATTAAACATAAAACACCATTTTCTACTTGAGGTAATCATTAAGGTTCAAAATAAAAATTACAGATTGGACAAGACAAACCAGTATGAGTGTTCCAATTGAATAAGTTTCCTATTATAGGAAATTCACTAACTATCCAAATTAAAGTCGCATGAATTTTGAATATTTTTATCATTTAATCATCATATTTTTTCATTCCATCATCCCATAATTATTGTAATTCTTTTATTAGAGATTGAAGGTATACATCAATATCATTTCCATGAATTTTATTTGTAGGAACAATCATAAAAATATTGAAATAAGTCTTCTTAATATACATCCATAGAGGCATATTATCGGTGATAAAAATAATTTTCAATATTCTATAATTATTACTTAAAGTACTAAAATGGTTAAAACCATCAGAGGACAATCCCAAATGTACATTCCTAGGATTCGAAGAAAAATATGGATATAATGAATCAAATGCATTTTATGATGTTTAATCTTTTGGATGTCTCATCAATACATTGTTGTTTATATTATAATAATTTCACTTTATATAATATATAGTATTGGATAAAATGAATAATATTTTTAAGAATGGTTTCAGTTAAAATTTCTATAATACCATTTTGGGAGTTTTTTCTTCTACTTATTCCTGGTGTGGTATTGATTTGTACTCTTATTTTTGCTCATTAACTTCCATCTAATTTTATGAAATATTATGAATTATTTTTTATTGGGTTCTTCTCCCCCAATAAATCATGAAATCATTAGGGAATGTATGTATATTTATATAATCAAGTCCAAGTTTGTTGATGATTTTATTCATCTCATAGAATGATGTGGGGATCTTAGATTCATTAAATGAATCATGAAGCAACTCTAAAATCATGGAAATTTATTTGTAAGTAATTTAACATAGACACTTGATATGATACAACTTAAGTTGAAAAGATAACTCTGAATACTTGGTGCACTATTCATACAGTTATTGTTTTATGACTTCAAAAAATTCATAAAACTATTTTTTTTATCACTGAAGTTATGAGAAATATTAGCTTTCTCAGGGTCAATTGAGGGTTTTTTATCTATTAAAATCTTATAAATTGTATCCTGTAAATCCAAATGCATCATTTATCAAGTTTTGAACTGAATTCTCCTTTAGCAGGTCACTTTGTGTTTCATTGACAGGATGGTCATTATTTTGACTTTTCATAACATTTGATTCATAATGAAAAATCCAATATACATATCATCCTAGAAACTTTTTCAATACCAAGTGCTCATATACTATGTTTCTATTTAACCATCACTTATTACAATCAGGGCACGAAAATTTTATTCTACCATGCACTGATTGAATTTTTGTTGGATAATCTAAAAAATATTCCAAACCCTTAGCATATTTAGGTGTGTTTCAAGGTAAATTAATAAAAATTCTATCCATAGGTATTGTATTTCCAAACTTCTCCCTATACATTCAAAAATAAATATATAAAAATTTAATCCAACAAGTACAGTCAATTCTTAACATCATTGTGTAAAAAATCATTTCTAAAAAAATTATACAGATATGAAAACTCAATTTAAACTAAAATATGATAAATAAATTAAAAAGATCAGTAACATACTGTAAAATGATTATAATTTTTATAACCATTTAAATTAATTTAATTTAATAATATTAAATAAAGAAAACATTCATAATGATTCAATAAAATAAGTATAAGTTATAAATATAATGAAAATATATATCATCACATAATTAGTATTAAAAAAAGAATATGAATACATACAAGTGTAAATATAATTTCAATAGATATAAAACATGATTAAATTAATAAATATATATAAATATTATATAATTAATAATAATTAATCATTATAATAAAGAATGATTTAATATTTAATCACATTATAATGTATTATTATGAATTGATATTAATTTCTAATATATTTTTAGGTCATTATCATAGGATAATACTTTCCATAAGTGTGATTTTTTGGAAAAGTTCTCTGGGTAGGTGTAATATCCCATCTTTTTTTCTAAGGTATGTCCCTCTTTGAGATTTTCGTTAAACTTATTTTGTTGGGTTTCCTTTTGTCATTGGACCTTGGTAACCAAGTCTTGTTTATAGATAAAGTGTCTTTATTGGAGAAAATAACCTAATGTTTAGGGATGTATGTCTATTTGAATTAATGGAATCCAGGTATAAATGTATTAAATGAGTTTAGGAAGGTTTTTCCATGCTTTGTAAGGATTTGGAGGTTGTTTGTGTCCTTTTATAGAATTTGGGATTAAAACTACATGTTGGGAGATTGCACACCGTGTACCTGTTACATGATGTGTAGCTTCCCCTATACATGTTATGAACCAGTGCAGGGCATTAAATGGTTACACATCATGCATGTAAACTATTAATTTCATGTAAAATTCTAGTAGGGTTAAATATTAATCTAAGGTAATGGGTTTTTCAGTGTACCCCTCTAAAAATAAATACACGATGTGTAAATGAGTTACACGATGTGTAAATGAGTTACACGTCGTGTAGTATCCCATGCAGTTTTTTTAAAGGTTTTGAGAAGATGATTTTTCATTCAACCCACTACAGAATTTCTCCTCCTGACCCTAGGTAATTTCCCAGGTGATTTTGGAGTGCCATCCTCCCTTCCAAACATCTTATTTGAGAAATAAATCCCCGGTAAGTTGTTTTGTTTGGGTTTTCCCTTATCTCCTTTTGTTCTTCATACATTGTGGTGTAACCCTTTGATCATGGTCATTGTTAGTTTTGATCTTGATTGGTTATGATTTATGATCCTTATTATGATCATATTCACCTTATTCCTTTTTGGAATTTTCCATTGGAAGTGTTTCATTAATCACTTGTTAAAGGTAGGGGGTTTAAATCTTAACCTCATGGCCTGATTTGAATTGCTAAGTATATGAAATATTGGGATTGCACTAATTCTTGTGCGCAATAATTAACTAATTGAATAGAATGATGAAAATAATAAGTTTTATTCTTCATTTCATCCCATTGGATTCAATTAATGATGTGAACTAGATTATAGTTACCCATTGTAGGTTCTGGGCATAGTGGAATCATGTGGATGGGTATACCCAAATTTAATTTTTTAGTTAACAATGATCAATCCGAGATCTATCACGATGATAAAATGTTGGATCTTCAGAATAGAATGAAGAATTAAAGAAAAAAGGGGAGTCTCAGAACCATAGAGAGGATCATCATATGTTGGTTATAATTAATTTAATTAAAAGACAAGAATTACCTTTATGGAATTCTCTCTCCATTGATGTTTCTAGTCATGATCTGATTTGATCTGTCATTGCATTTCAGAAGCCAAGTGTAGGATTCCTCTAGTAGTGATCCACACATGCTCCACATATCTTTGGACATCGACAAAGGAATCTCCGGGTGCTAGCACAAAATGGCCTTCGCTTGTGATGTCTGCCTTAGATCTCCTTAAGAACCTCTTCCAAATCACTCTCCTTGATCTAGTGGAGGAGGATCTCTCTTGTAACTTGAGATCATTCTTGGAGGAAAAGAATTATCTCTTGTCTTGAGAGCTTTCTCTAAATTAATTGTGCACAACCAAAAAGAATTTCTAGACCAATGAGAATAATGTAATTGGGATTTTATTACTTAGAATAATAAAATGAATTAATTACCTGAAATCATTTATTCATTTAATTTAATTCTTATTAAGTCCTCATGTCTAATAATAATAGTTGAATATTATTATCACTTGACATATTCCCAAATAATTACACCTAATATTATTTAGTTAAATAAATAATATTATTTCTCACAAATCCCTAGAAAAACTACACGGCGTGTATATTAATATACATGGTGTGTATTTTTGTTTTTTCCATTTTATTTATTTCCTCCACCACATTTATCAGACCTTGAATAATGACTATTTATTTCTCAAATAAATATCACTGCATTACTCACTAATAAATATATTATTTTTCTCAAAATATATTCTCTTAAATAACTAGTGTCAGAATAAATACGATCAGGCATCCTTGAATAATTATTAAACCACAATCGAGAATAATCTTTATTCAACTTTTTAAATGAAAATTTAACTGAGATACTTAGACACACTTAGTGTGTGACCCTCTAGGCCTCTTTCTCAATGGCATTAATCAGAGCTTTCCTAAATTCCAAGGTTAGCATCTAGAAACACATCAAGGAATCCGTATAGAAAGAAGTTAACATCACAATGATGTGTCACCTCCTACAAATGATTACCATGTAATGTAATCCCTTTGTCTCTATATCTCGAATCAAGTGGGTTTCATGCTAGTTCCATCAACTCCTGTGCTCAATTATTCTTTCTTTGACTTCCTAGAATTTAATTCACCCATTCCTCATCATGGCCATGGATTTATTTAGGCTATATCAATTCCATCAAAGGGCTTGAGATATCAACTTTCATTATGGAATGGAAGAGAAAAATCATTTCTCCCATTATCTATTAATATAGTATTACTCATGACACACCCAACATATCTCACCTCACTACGAATAGTGTGTCATCACAATTTTCTTCAATACATCTAAGTGTGTGATTTGTAATAACCATTAATAATAATCTTAAAGTCTAAGGACCAATACACACGTCCGTAGGTAGGAACATCCAATGAAACTATGAAATGTGGATTTCCTACTGGCAGGTCTCGTTCTCATAATATCTTCCTTGATATTACCAAGGGTGAAAACCATGAGAATTTGCCTCAAAGTTTTATGATTCCTTGCCTCTGATGCCCTATATTATTTATTTCCCTAAAATAACATCATCTGGTAATAAAAAATATATTCAATAATAGTGTTATGGAACTTCTAGGTCCTCATCATAGTAGGGATCCACTATAACCCTTTAGTGTAATATATATCCATAATAAATTATCATATACATTGTCATGTAGAAGAACAATCAATATGTGATAAGGTATTAATACAAGTTTATCATAAAGTACAAAGTAGTTGGTTCTAGGACACCAACTCCAATAGACTACCACTTGGACTAGATCCAACTGCTAACAACATTTAACCTACTATCTCTCACATGATATTCATGCTTCTACTGAGATAGGCCTTTAGTCATGGGGTCTTCCATGTTCTCTTCCATGGACACTCTGATCACTGCAACTTCACCCCTTTGATATAAATTCCTCAAAGGTGATACTTCTAGAGAATGTGCTTTTTCCATTGATGTGGCCTTGGTTATTTTGAAAGATCCACCACTGCAGTATTATCACAATACAATGTGATAGGATCTTTACTGCTAGGCACCACATAAAGCTCCTGAAAAAAGTTCTGAATCTAGATGACTTCCTTGGCTGCATTAGAAACTGCTATATTTTCATATTCTTCTATAGAATCGGAAATAACTGGCTTCTTTTAACTCTTCCAGATCACATCTCCTCTATTGAGACGGAAAACATATCCAGATTATGACTTCAGATCATTCTGATATGTCTAAAAACCAGCATCAGCATACCCTCTGATGACAATATCCTCATCTCCTCCATACATTAAGAGCATATTCTTAGTTATTCTCATATACTTATGGATATTCTTAATAGAATTCCAATTATGTTCTACTGGATCTTCTTGATATCTTCCTATCATGCTCAGTGCATAAGAAACATCAAGCCTAGTACATAACATGGCATACATGATGGATCCTATAGCCGAAGCATATGGGATCTTACTCATACTATCTTTCTCATGTTGTGTTTGAGGAAATGTTTTCTTAGAAAGATTTAGGACATGTGACACTGGAACCAATCCCTTATTAGATTGTTCCATAATAAATCTCTTTAATATCTGGTCAATGTATATACCCTAACTTAGTCCAAGTAGCCTCTTGTATCTATCATGAATGATCTTTATCCCTAGAATGCAGGTTGCTTCACCTAAGTCTTTCATGGAGAAACACTTGTTCAACCAATCCTTAACTGACTGTAATACTGGTATATTGTTTCCAATAAGTAATATGACATCAACATATACTACTAGGATAACGACTTAATTCCCATTAAAGCATTTATAAACACATGGCTCGCATTCATTCTTAATGAAACCAAATTCATTTATAGATTTATCAAAATGAATGTTCCATAACCTGGATGATTTATTTAATCCATAAAGGTATTTCAGCAACTTGAAAACCCGTTTTTCTTCACCTGGTGTCACAAACCCTTTTGGTTGTGTCATATAGACATCTTCCTGAAGGTTCCCGTTAAGGAATGTTGTTTTGACATGAATTTTCCAAATCTTGTAGTCATGGTAAGCTATTATATAAAGTATGATTCTTATGGATTTAAACATGGAAACTGGAGAGAAGGTTTTATCATATTCAATTCCTTGATGTTGTCTAAATACTTTAGCCACTATCCTTGCTTTATAGGTGCTAACATGACCTTCTATGTCTAGTTTTCTCTTGAATACCCATTTACATCCAATAGTCTTTAAATCAACTGGATCATCGACCAGAACCCAAACTTGGTTCTGATATATGGAATCTATCTCAGAATTCATAACTTCTAGCCATCGTGTATCTTCTGATCTATCTACTACTTCCTTGTAGGATAAAGGTTCATCATTGTCCAACAATAATGATTCACCATCTTCAATGACTAGGAAACCAAATCTCTTCGGTTCCCTTACCTCTCTTGAGCTCCTATGTAGTATTTGTGTTTCTAGAACCTCTTCCACAGGGACCTATGGAACTTGTTCTTATACCAACTCCTATATATCTTGAACATCAACTTTGTTGAAGTAAATCTTGCTCCCACTATCCTTTTTTAGGATGTTATCCCTCTTAAGAAAGACGGCTTGTCTGGAGCGAGTCACTTTCTTGATTGAATTGTTATATAGGTAATATTCTTTCGTTTTCATGGGATATCCTATAAAGATACACCTCATACCCCAGGGTTCTATTTTGTTTCCTGATAAGGCCTTAATAAATTCCTTGCATCCCCATACATGTGTGTGCAACAAATGGGTTTATTTCCATTCCATAACTTGGAGGTAATTCTATTTTCCACCTTAGTTGGTACTTGGTTTAATGTGTATACTGCAATTTGTAATGCATATCCCTAGAAGGATAATGGAAGATTTTCATGACTCGTCATTGACCTCACCATGTCTAACAAGGTGTGATTCCTCCTTTCACTAACACCATTCCATTGTGGTGTATAAGGAGGAGTGAGTTGAGATAGAATCCCAGACTCCCATAAAAGTTTGATGAACTCTTGGTTAGGATATTCCCCACCTCAATCTGATTGAATATTCTTTATCTTCTTACCAAGCTGATTCTCTACTTCATTATTGAATTCCTTAAATTTCTCCAAGGACTCTGACTTATACCGCATTAAGTAGATATATCCATATCTACTCAAATCATCAGTAAAAGTAATGAAGTGAGAATATACACCTATAGATTCTACTAAAAATGGTCCACACACATCCGTGTGTACCAATCCTAAAATATTTGTGGCCCTTTCACCCTATCCACTGAAAGGAGGCTTGGTCAATTTACCTTGTAAATAAGCGTGACATATATTAAATGGTTTTAGCTCAGTAGAGTCTAAATAAACATCTTGGAAGAGCTTTGTCAAGCATTTCTAGTTTATATGACCAAGACGGTGATGCCACAACTAGGTGTTGTATGAGTCATGTGAGTTTGTTTCATTGTTGATTTCCAACACTTGGTTTTCATAATTTAATACATACAAACCATTATTTAAATGCATCATACCATAACATACTTTGTTCTTATAAAATAAAAAACCCTTATTTCCAAACCTAAAAATAAATCCATCCTTATCCAAACATGATATAGAAATTATGTTATTGGTAACACTAGTCACATAATAACAGTTATGTAAAACCAAAAGCATCTCAGTTGGAAATGAGAGATGGTAATCGGAAATGTCTAACGCAGCCAGCCTCACGCCATTGGCAGCTTGAAGATCCACCTCTCCTCTGTAAATCTTTCTAAATCTACTTGGTTCCTTCATTTGAACATAGATGTGATCCTCACAAGATGTATCTAATACCCAATGTTTAGAAATGGAAAGATTACACTTGATAACGAATGCACCTTTATCATCCTCATGCTTCTTGGTGCAGTTCCTCTTCCAGTGGCCTATCTTACCACATGAAAAACATAATGCCTTCTATTCCTTACCCTGCCTTTGGATCTTTCCCTTCTTTTAGGGATAGTTCTCTGGGGATTTAGACAATTTATAAATCCTTGGCCCCTTTTCCTTGTCCTTCCTCTTCTTATTCACCATAAAGACTGCAGGTTTTTCATGCCCCATGTCCTTATCTACCTGGTGAATTAAGGTCAGAAGTTCTGATAGACTCTTCTCAGTGTTTCTCATGTTTTAGTTGACAATAATTCTAGAGAAGTTCTTGGTCAGTAATGATAGGATGAGATATTTATGCAACTCATCTGAGAACTGAATCCCTAAGATGTCCAGGCGTTCAATATAGACAATGAGCTTGACTGCATGAGGACCAACTGACACAGACTCTCCCAGCTTAATTGTGAACAAAGAGTTAGAGATATAATATCTATCCTGCCTCACCTTCTCTTGATAGAGATCCTTAAGGTGAGACATCATGTTATACACGTCCATGTTTTCATGTTGCTTCAAGAGCTCATTAGACATACCTGATAACATGAAAAATTGGACATATGTGGCCTCATCCATATGTTTCGTATAGAGAGATATTTCCTCATCACTGGCCTCTTTTCTAGGTGAAACTAGAATAGGCTCCTCCAGTGCATACAATTTCCTCTCGTGGAGAAGAATGACACATAAACTCCTCTGCCACTCCTGGAAATTGGTGCTGGTGAGAAGGTTTTCCTTCTCGAGTATGGTTTGTAGTGATATATTTGAAGTCAATTTTCTTGTCATTTCTACAAATTAAGATAAGAAAATATTTAGTACTTTATCATGATAAAACTGAGACAAATAAGTAAATTAATACTTATTAGTCTCCCACTATTTTATCGAAATCCAATATCCCTCACCATTGACTTTGGAATATTCTGTTGCCTTAATATTCTAATGGAAAGGATCCATAGTACCCTTCGCATTACCCCAACTAGGGTTGGTCAGGAAACTTGAAATATTTTAGGTAGGCATTCCAAATTCCAACTTCATTAACTCACAACTCCTTGATCCACTGAGTGGACTCCCCAATCATGAAATCCTTTTATTTTGGATTTCCTCAACATTTGCCTCTTGGTCACACCAAGTCCTGCTATGGTAGTAAAACCTTGATGTGAACCAAGTCAATTCAACCCAAAACCTTGAATTATAATTCCCTGATAATTGAAAGCACCCCAACTAGGTTTGGTCAAGCACTTTGAATTATAGTTTGATTCTAACCAAGACTATGTAAGGTTATACCGACTTAATATTTCTTTGAGGTATTTTATCTGTATACATAAATTTATATTTTATTATCTTTCTTACATGATTTTTAATATTAATTGGGATATAATTAAATGATTAACCATGTCTAAGATAATATTTACTCATAACATGGTCTTATTTTAGTTCCATCTTGCATGCTTGTTTAATTCATTAATTGTGTGATCGCGACAACACACCCAAAATAAATAAACCATGGAACTGGTAGAAATAAAATAAATGTAATGATCATGAGATTGTTATATTGGTTAGTTTATCAAGAGGTTGATAAATTAACCTAATACCTAGGATATAAAACACCTTGAACCTTTTGGGTTCATGTTTATAGCTTTCCACTTGTCCACATTTGTATCTCCTTGGATTGGTTTCACCATGGCTCCTAACTTGAGCCACCTCCACTAGCATAGAGCTCCATCCATTAAATATGATTTTATCTCACACATAGGTGAGGGGTAAAAGGGGGTTTTATATAAAAGAAACCATGGTCACATATACCCTACATATTAATGAGGAGAAGGCCCGTAGGCCAACAAATTTAATTTAAATAAATAAATTAAAAGAAGCTGTCCACATACAAAGGTTCTGGTCTGTCTCATGATCATCCATGCAACATGAAATGATATTTACTCATAAATAAAACTAGTTTTCAATTATTTAATATTTTTTTTTTAAGATAAATCACACTCAAATCAATTAATTATCTTTAATTAATCAATATTTTTATCTTAAACTGTTTTCTGAATTTTCTTGAGATTCTCATCCATAATAATTTTAAACAAATAAATTCATTTAAAATTTTCTTTGTACGTAACTTGTACTTTGGAGGAAACCCAGTGAATTCCCATTCATAACTACCCAATGATTATAAATTAACATTACATATATCTTAAATTAAACACATATCACGTGTTGTGCCTTAGCTTTACGCCCACACCATGGTACACGTCTCAAGGGTTTATATAATATAATAATAAATTTTAATAAATCAGTATAATTTGGATGAGTACACAGTGTATAGTTCTAACTACATGGAATGTACTATCGTTCACCATCCATCCGAAGTACACTCTTAGGGATATGGTGTGTAGATGTACTTAGAAAATTTTTGGAGTACACGACATGTCCAGTGGGCCACATGCCGTGTAGTGTCTGCGTTACACGGTCTCCAACTGGGCAAGCCATGTATGGGGTACATGGTCCAACACTAACCCAAAGGGAGTACACGTTGTGTATAATGGTCCACACGGCGTGTAATCTAGAAACTGTGTACCACCTATTCTTGGTCAACACATGGCATTTTTAATAATTAGACAAACTCCAATGACATGGCTTGGTCTGGCAGACTGATCTGATGCATTGAACCTTGACTAGATGGTGTGTACTACCAAATACATGTTGTGTGTTCTAGTGTTGTATGTCCAGGAATCTTTGACACCTTTGTATGAGATCCCCTATTTTATTTTAATCAAAAATTAAAAGAAAATATTGTTTCTATAAGGTGAATGAGAAACTAAAGAGGAGGAACAGATCTCGAGATTCAGATTTACAAAACGATTAACTTGAATTGAAAAAACTAAATTCTTAAATTCTTAAATCATCAATGAAAACTAAATAATTATAATCAACGATATGACCACTCTAATACCACTTTTAGGTTTCGGGCATAGTGGAAGCATGTGGATGGGTGTACCCAACTTTAATTTTTCTGTTAACAACGATCAATCCAAGACCCATCATGATGATAAAATGACATATCTTTGGCATAGAATGATGAATGAAAGAAAAATATGGGAATCCTAGAACCATATATAGGATCATCATATGTTGGTTATAATTAATTTAATTAAAATACAATAATTATCTTGATGGAATTATCTCTCAGTTGATTTTTCCAGCCATGATCCGATGTGATCCATTGTTTCATCGTAGAAGCCAAGTGTAGGATTCCTATAGCAGTGATCCACACATTCTCTATGTATCTCTGGACATCACTGACAGAATCTCTAGGTGCTATCATGGAATCTCCTTCGCTTGCGATGTCCGCCTTCGATCGCCTTGAGAGCCGCTTCCAAAGTGCTCTCCTTGATCTAGTGGAGGAGGATCTCTCTCGTAACTTGAGACCATTCTTGGAGGAAAGGAATTCTCTCTTGGATTGAGAGATTTATCCAAATACATTGTACACAACCACAAAGAATGTCTAGAAAAATTATAATAGTGTAATTGGGATTTTATTACTTAGAATAATAAAATGAATTAATTATCCAAAAGTATTTATTCATTTCATTTAATTATTAGTAAGACCCCATGTCTAATAATAATAGTTTATTATTATTATCACTTTACATGCACCCAATGAATTACACCTAATATTTTTTAATTAAATAAATAATATTATTTCTCACAAATCCCCAGAAAAACTACGCGGCATGTATATTAATATACACGGTGTGTATTTTTGTTTTTCTATTTTCTTTATTTCCTTAACCACATTTATTAGATCTTGAATAATGACTATTTATTTATTAAATAAATATCACTACATTACTCACTAATAAATATATTATTTCTCCCACAATATATTCTCTCAAATAACTAGTGTTGAAATAAATGCGATCAAGCATCCTTGAATAATTATTAAACCACAATCATGAATAATCTTTATTCAACTTGTTAAATGGATATTTAACTGAGATACTTGGATACACTTAGTGTGTGACCTTCTAGGCCTCTTTCTCAATGTCATTAAGTGGAGTCTGCCTAAATTAAAAGGTTAGTATCTAGAAACATGCCAAGGTATCCATAGAGAAATAATTTAACGCTGCAATGAAGTGCCACCTCCTACGAATGCTTACCGTGTAATGTAATCCCTTTGTCTCGATATATCAAATCAAGCGGGTTGCATGCTAGTGCCCTCAACCCATGTGCTCGATTATTATTTCTTTGACTTCTTGGAATTGAACTCACCCATTACTCACCATGGACATAGATTTATTTAGGCTATATCAATTCCATCAGAGGGTGTGAGATATAAACTTCTAGTATGGAACAGAAGGGACAAATCATTTCTCGCATTATCTATTAATGAATTATTACTTGTGAGGCACCCAAAATATTCTACCTCACTATTAATAGTGTGTCTTAATAGTTTTCATCAATACATCTAAGTGCATGAGTTGTAATGCCCATTAATAATAATCTTAAAATCTAAGTACCAATACACACATCCGCAAATAGAAACATCCAATGACACTGTGAAATGTGGATTTCCAACTGGAAGGTCTCATTCTCATAATATCCTCCTGGATATTACCAAGGGCGCACACCATGATAAGGTACCTCAAAGTTTTATGAGTCTGATTCTCGCTCAAATTTACCCAAGAGAAGAAGGTAAGATGGTCCTTGTAGTTTATCTTGGGTTATCGAATCCACAAAGACCTAAGAAGTAACCTATAGACGCGCACATTCTAAGTATTTTTTTTTTGCTATGAAGTGGCCAACTTTGGGTTGATTTTGGATGGGTTTAAAGGATAACTAATAGATTTAAGTGAATTCAATTTAAAATAATGAGTTGATCCTAGGTTATCGCTCGGGGTGGATTGGATGAATTACTTTTTTAATGATTTCAATTTCTTATAATTGAGATGGATTCATTTAAGAAGATAAAACAAAATCATCACTTAATATTTTAATGCCTACACACCCTAATACTAATCACATATACACTTGAAGGATCAAAGTTTTGAGCACTCCAAGGTAGAGGTTCGTATTAGCACTTGAATGTGTGACCTTAAATTCAATAAGGATGAAGATGTTTTAAAATCATCAAATAAAAATCTCATTTAAAAGAAGTGATTTGCCATTAATAGAGTGATAAATAACATCCAATCCAGCACCTTGCTACTCCCTTGGATCAACCCATAAAATATTTAGCCCTCCATTGATGACATGTTTTCAACGGAAGTGGGAAGTAGACTTACAAAGGTGGAATTGAAGAAGTAAAAACAACAACAAAAAAAGATCACTCCTCCGTTGTGTGATAAATATCACAAGGTTTGGTAAGAACAAGTTCACACCTTGAACCAACGGTATCAAAGTGATAAGTATAAGAACATAATAATAAGAGAAGAATATCTTTTATTAAGAAACTAAGGTGAATTAAACAACTTACATGAGAAAGAAATGCGATTACAAACACAAAGCGGCAGCATAACACTGCAATGAAACCAAGCACCAAAGATTATTCAATCATTCAACACCACTGCCTTAAATAGGAATTTTGAGCCCTTGGGTCGAGCCTCCAACAGTCCAAGTCTCCTCAATTAATTTTGGTAGGCCATAGGTGGGTGGAAAGTAAGGGAGAGTTGATTTTTCCACCCTTGACCCGAGGTGGCAGCCATCTTTCCTTCACTGAACAAACGCATCTGGAAGACCTTATAGATGGACAAATCAGAGTGGTCCATAAAAACTAAAATGGATCTCTAGATATATTCTAACCACCTGTAAAATTTGGGCCCATTTGGAGTTTTGGATTCCGAGATATGATCAAATTAGTGGGCTGTTTTTCTAGGCTGGAGAATCTGGCCCAGAATTGTATCTCTAACTTGGGCCGCCTTAATGACCACCATAGAGGCAGAATTAGCATTATCTCCTGAATATTTATTTGTTCCTATACATGTATTCTATAATCCCACGAAATTTGGGAATAATTGGGCCTTTATGTTGGTCCCCACAGTCTCATCAGTGGGCTGGTGTCCAATCTGCCTTCTCTAGAATTGCTTCCTTTCATCACAAAATATCTCTATCTTCTTCCATGAATTCTCCATTGATCCCTGAATGAAAAATGTTCAGATTTAAGTTTAGATAAAGTTCCCAAAATATCAAATTAAAAAATTGATAATTACATTCCTTATAATCAGATGACTCATTGGGCCTAAATTGGTGTATATTAGGCATTAAGTGCACAAATGATGAGAATGGATGTTCATAATGAAAATGCACTAACTCAGGCCCATAAGATCAAAAATGAACATTTAATACCATTAAAATGTAATTAAAATATATTTTTTTATTGGATAATCACACCCCCCCCCAACTTGATATTTTCTAGTCCCGAGAAAATAATTCAATGATTTTATTTGAATTCCTTTCTTCAAACACATTATAACAAACAGTGCTCACAATGTAAACTGCACACAAATATATTTTTATAACCTATCAAGATAATTTAAAACAAGATGAATTTAAAAGCATATCCCAATCCCAAGCCCATTCCTTTGATCAAATCCATCATCATACTTCATCCAACTCAATTAGGTGTAATGATGTGTTGTGTATCACAATAGATATGGGGGTTCATTTTCATTCAAGGGGGAAATCATGGAAGCGCTAGGTGGAATCACATTTAATCCTAATATGAGTATTCTTAATTCTTTTTTTTTCAATATTGCGATAGTAATTGAGATTACAGTTAATCAAATTAACCCATGTAGCAAGACTTTGCCGATGACTCCCAAACTCAAAGGCCTTAGGGCACCAAGTGAAGCCCATATACTCGGGCATCGTCTCGAGTTAACTTAATCAAAAACAAAGTCATGTTACTATAAATAGAGATATATTGAAAAACTCAGGGCTAGACAACTCTGGAGTCACAATCCCCAAGTGCCAAAAGCCTCGCATTTTATCAATCCATTACTCTACACGCAATTTTTTTTTTGTTGTTTTTTTAAAAAAAAAATTGAATACTCATATTATTCATAAAAATAAAACCAGCCTATGCTATTTATTATGGGACCCCAAAAATTCAAATTATTACCCCACAGTCTAAAGGACGTGCATTGTGGCATTTTGATTTAATGGATGAAAATAAAAATGATGAAAATTTTCATTGGACAACCAAACTTCCAAAATCAATGTTTTTAAACTTAATCATGAATTAAATTAAGAGTCAAGGAAATAATAATTATTTGATATGTAGTTTTTATGTGATCAAATATGTTATTATATGAATGATAAAGGAATTTTACTTCTTTTTGTTATCATTGTTTTTTTTTTAAACAAACATTTTGTTTCCACACCCCCCAACTTAGAATGAAACTGTCCCTAGTTTTGTAAAAACAAAATTTAGAATGGGGTAGAGTAATAAAAAGGGGAGTTCAATAAGGAAATTGAAATATGAGGATCATGGAATGAATTCACCTGGTGGTTGAAGTTTGAAGTTCTTGCCGCTCAAATTTATTCCTTTGATATCCATGTCGCTTGCAAAGTTCCCTAGTGGAAAAAGGAAAAACAAAACAAACAAAACAAAAACAAACAATATATATATATATATATATTTATATAATAAAGGAAGTAAAATATAAGAATATATATAAAAATTATAGAATAAGGAAGCACAAGAAGCCGCAGGTCAGTGGTAAGCGCGCGCCCCTGTCTCCCTTTGGTCCTGGGTTCGAGTCCCCGCGGCTTCGCCGGTTGTGACGGGGTTTGCCCTATGGCCTATGGCGTGGACTTTTTTTTATTATTATTCTATTTTTATTTTTATCTTAACCTATAAAATAATAAAAATAAAACAAAATAAACTGATGATACATTGTCTTCTTTTTAAATTTCTGGGTAAGGTATTACTCAAGGATCACACCACGTGACACGGATGAATATGGTACTCCTCTTTCGTACCCATCCATACTCATAATAGAAGAACAGGTCAAAAGTATATTTTTTATTTTTAAATATAAAAATTATTAAGTAATCTTATTTGAAAAATAAAGATGATTCAGAAAGATTAGAAACATAAAAACCACGGGTTGCCTCCCATGCAGCGCTTTGTTTAACGTCATTAGCCCGACATAGATCCCAAATTTATCAATTTTTTTCTGGTTCATAGATTCGATCAATTAACTCAACATATATTTATTTTTTATTGAATGATTCAATGAATGTTTTTAACCTTTGACCATTGACCTTGAAAATGTTACCACTTGTGGGATCTTAAATCTCTACTGCCCCATGGGGGTATACATGATGCACTATAAAAGGACCTGACCATCTAGACCTTAACTTTCCCAGGTGTAAATGAAGTTTTGAACTATACAAGAGCACAAGTTTTCCCGGTTCAAAATGTTTTACCTTGATATTCATAGATTGGTAGGCTTGAACTCTAGCTTTATTGATCCTTGAATTTTCATAAGCCTCCATCCTTAATTCCTCCGGTTCATTGAGATCTAATTTCCTTTTTGTTCCAGCCAATGAGAGGTCATAATCCATTTTCTTAATTGCCCAAAAGGCCTTATGCTCAATTTCAACAGGTAAATGGCATGTTTTTTCATAAACCAACCTATATGGGGACATTCCTAAAATGGTTTTATATGCGGTTCTATAGGCCCAAAGAGAATCTAAGAGTTTCTCAGACCAATCTTTCCTAGAGGGGTTGACAGTTTTTTCAAGAATTTGATTAATCTCCCGATTCGCTAACTTAGCTTGACCATTGGTTTGAGGGTGGAAAGCAGTGGACACTTTGTGAGAAATTCCATATTTTTTCATGAGTGATGAGAATGGACGATTGCAAAAATGAGTTCCACGGTCACTTATGATAGCCCTAGGAATTCCAAATATTGAAAATATGTTCTCTTTCAGAAATCGAATCACAACTTGATGATCATTGGACTTAGTGGGAATGGCCTCAACCCATTTTGAGACATAATCAACATCTTAGAGTATGTAGAGGTATCCCCGAGAGTTTGGGAAGGGACCCATGAAATCAATTCCCCAACAGTCAAATATTTCAACCACTAAGATGGGAGTGAGTGGCATTTGATTACTTTTTGTGATGGACCCTACTTGTTGACACCTAGGACAGCTTTGACAAAATGTATAGGAGTCCCTTGAGAGGGTGGGCCAAAAGAGACCACATTGAAGAATCTTAGAAAATGTTTTCTTAGAGGAAAAGTGACCTCCACATGCCTCACTATGACAGAATTTAAGGATGGACTCTTGTTCAGATTCTAGAACACACCTCCTAATGACTTGGTTAGGGCAGAACTTATAGAGGTATGGATCATCAAACACATAGTGTCTAACATCAGAAAGTAATTTCCTTCGAGCTTGAGTCCCTAAGAATTTTGGAATGACTCCTGTCACTAAGAAATTTGCTATGTCAGCATACCAAGGGCAGTCACTCACAGAGTATAGGTGTTCATCAGGAAACGAATCAGACACAAAAAGGTGATTTGAGTTGTCTTTGAATTCCATCCTAGAGAGGTGATCAGCTACAACATTTTCAACACCCTTTTTATCCTTGATTGTGAGGTCAAATTCTTGTAAGAGAAGGACCCACCTAATCAGTCTAGCCTTAGCATCTTGTTTTTGGAAGAGGTATTTTAGTGCTGAATGGTCAGTGAACACAGTGATGGGTGATCCTAAAAGGTAGGACCTAAACTTCTCTAAGGCAAACACAATAGCAAGTAACTCCTTTTCAGTGGTAGTGTAGTTGATTTGGGCATCATTTAAGGATTTTCTTGCATAAGCAATGACATAAGGAGTTTTATCACAATGTTTTCCTAACACAGCTCCAACAACAAAGTCACTGGCATCACACATAAGTTCAAAAGGAAGGTTCCAATTTGGAGATTTTATAATGGGAGGAGAGGTGAGAGAGGATTTGAGGGTTGAGAATGAACCCTCACAGCTTTATGTCCAAACAAATGGAGCATCCTTTACTAAGAGAGCAAAAAGGGGACGGGATATTGAACTAAAGTCCTTGATGAATCTTCTATAGAAACCAGCATGTCCTAAGAAAGACCTCACTTCCTTGACAGTTTTGGGTGATGGAAGGTGACGAATGATGTCAACCTTTGCTTTATCAACTTCAATCCCCCTACTCGAGACCAGATGTCCTAGAACAAGTCCCTCTTTAACCATGAAATGGAATTTTTCCTAGTTTAGGACCAGATTCTTTTCTTCACATCTTGACAAGACTCTCTCCACATTCTGCATACATCCCTCAAAAGTATCCCCAAACACAGAGAAGTCATCCATGAAGACCTTTAGAAAATCCCCTACCATGTCTGAGAAGATTCCCATCATGCACCGCTGGAAGGTTCCAGGGGCATTGCATAACCCAAATGGCATGCATTTGAAGGAAAAGGTACCGAAAGGACATGTTAATGTAGTCTTCCCTTGATCCTCTAGGGAGACCTCAATTTTATTGTACCCCGAGTACCCATCTAAGAAACAGTAGAAGGCATGACCTTCCACTCTCTCAAGGACTTGGTCAATGAATGGTAAGGGGAAATGGTCCTTCTTGGTGAATGAGTTTAGTTTCCTATAGTCAATGCAGACCCTCCATCCACTACTCACCCTTGTTGGAAGAATATCTTCATCCTCATTGATTATCACTGTGATTCCAGCCTTTTTTGGAACCACTTGGATTGGGATCACCCATTCACTCTCAGCTATGGGATATATGATACCAGCTTTTAACAATTTCAGAAGTTCTTTCCTTACTACCTCTATGAGATTAGGATTGAGTTGCCGTTGAGGTTGATGACATGGCTTTGAATCAGATTCCAGAACAATCCTATGAGTCCCGATAAGTGGGATAATCCCAGGAATATCATAAAGGGTCCAACCAATGGATTTCTTATGCTTCCTAAGGACATCTAGAAGCATCCTCTCATGATTGGCTTCAAGATAAGAAGAAATGACAATAGGATGTGTTTGATTGTCCCCTAGGAAAGCATACTTGAGTGTAGCAGGAAGTTCCTTCAATTCAAGATCAGGTTGGTTTAGAATTTTAGCAGAAGATTGGGACATTGGATCAAGATCAATTTCTTTTTTTAGAGTTCCAGATAGGATTGATTCCTCACATGTAGAAGTTTCAGCTACTAGATTGGCTTGATCATATTTAGGTAAGGAATTTAGAGGGGTCTCTATGAAATTGGTTTCTTGAAAGGTTTCACTGATTGTTGGACCTAAGACTTCATCATAAGAGCAATTTGAAAATGATTCAAGCCAAGGAGATAAAATTCCTTTATATGAACAAAGGAAATCAATCTCATCCTGACTTAAACATTCATTAAATATTCCTTGATGTTCCATGGATTCATTATCAATGCTTCCTATCATGTTTACTTCATGAATTTCCTCATCATCCCCTATTTGTGAGCTTGCATTATAGATGTTCAAGTCTAGACTCATGTTCCCAAAGGTGATGGTCATGTTCCCATTTCGAAATCAGATAACAGAGTTGATGGTTGCAAGGAAAGGACGACCAAGGATGATTGGGGTTTGTTCCTTATTTCCTAAATTTGGATGGTTGTCAAGGACAATGAAATCAGCAGGGTAGATGAAGTTTTCAACCTTTACCAGAACATCCTTTAAAATCCCATTTGGAACCCTAATGCTACGATCAGCAAGCTGAAGTGTGACAGATGTGGGTTGGAGTTCTTCTAGGCCTAACTAGCAGTACACAGCATATGGGATGAGATTGACACTAGCACCTAGGTCACACAAGGCCTTAACAACTTTACTTTATCCTAGTTCAACATTGATGTAAGGGCAACCTGGGTCTTTCAACTTAGGAGGAATGGTCCCTTGAATGGTGGTACTCACATTAGCATCCAAAAGGACTTGGTTTTTATGTGAAAATTTTCTTTTAAAAGTGAACAAATCCTTAAGGTACTTTGAGTAGGAAGGTATGGTTTGGATTTCATCGAGAAGGGGTATGTTCAACTTGACTTGTGAAAATATTTCCCTCAATGTTTCATTCAGTTCAGGCTTGGGTTTCCCCCTCATGCGTTGAGGAAATGGTGCAGGTTGTGGGGTTGTTTGTTGAAGAGTTGTTTCCTTCACATTGTTATTAGTTTCCTCAGTTTTATCTTGTGGTTCATTTGAATTTTCATCCAAGTTTGAATCTTCGGGTGGGTTCTGAATTAGTTATTCAGGTTTCTCAATTGATTTCCCACTTCTTAAAATAGTCACAGCCTTTAGTTGTTCATGAGTTGTTTGAGCACAACTTGACTCTCCCCTTGAAGTTGAGGATGGCACCTCCTGAGTAGGCATGGGTGCCTTTCCAGTTTTGATGGTTTGAAGTTATTTTTTTAGTGAAGATACCTCCGAGTTCATCCTCTCCATTTGTTTGCACAGTTGTTCTAGTAGGCTTTGTGGAACAGTTTGGGTGGGTGTTTGAGTAGGTTGGTTTATCCCAGGGGGATATTTTGGAGGTGGGACGGTTTGTTGAAAATGGACCGGTGGCTATTGGTATTGGATAGGTTGGGTTTGGAACTAGTTATGGGTTTGGTAGTTCTGATGGGGGTAAGGATTTTGTCCCTGTGGTTGGCTAGGTTGTTGGTTATCTTTCCAACAGAATCCTGGGTGGTCGTTATACCTTGGGTTGAAGGTGTTTTGGTATTGAGGCTTTTGAAAGTTCATAGCATTTACTTCCGTTGGGGGTCCTCCTAAGAGAACATCCTTGATGGATGGAATGGTTGGGAAGTTGTCTGTCTTATGGTCATGTTTGTCACAAATTATGCAAACAGGGTCAACAGTTTGGATTTCATGGACTTTCCTAAGGTCTATCTCTTCAACCTTCCTAGAGAGTGCTGCGAGTTTAGCCCTAAGGCTTTCCTCTTCTCTAAGTGTATGAATTCTAGTAGTTCTTTGTGGCTTTTCAGAATAAGGTTAAGTTCCCCATGTTTGGTTTTGTTCGGAAAGGCTTTCTAGATACTCGTAAGCATCATTTGGGGCTTTGTTTTTAAAGGTTCCATTACACATCATGTCAATGAATTGTTTGTTCCCCGGACCCAACCCTTCATAGAAAATTATCACTTGTTCAGGAATAGAAAAACCATGGTGTGGAACTATGTTTAGAGTGTCTTTGAACCTCTCCCATGTTTCATAGAATGACTCTCCCTCTTTTTCAAAAAAGTTTTGGATACTCTTTTTAAGTGCAATTGTTTTGTGGTGGGGAAAGTATTTTTTGTATAATTCTCTTTGTAGTTGGTCCCAAGAGTTTATGGATGATGGTCTCAAATTTTTTATCCAATTTTTAGCTCTATCCTTTAAATAAAAAGTAAATAGCCTCATCTTAGCAAATTCTAGTTGATGTGGGGGACACATGGTTTCTACAATGTCATTGAACTCCTTAATGTGCAGGTATGGCATCTCGGACTCCATTCCATGGAATGTGGGAAGGTGGTTTAGGACATGGGGTTTAAAGATGTATTTGGAATCTCCTAGGTAATTGTGTCTAATACATGAGGGGGCATTGTTCCAGGAAGGTGTGAGGTAGTCATTCATGGTTTGATCAATTGCATTCCCCAAGTTTGGGGCTGCCTCATTTGGGTTTCCATTTTGGTTCCCACCCAGGTTTATGAGTTGGTTTCTTTGAAGACCTTCCATTGAAATTGGCTCAATTTTTAACTCGGGGGTGATAGAAATATTAGTATCTAATGGAAAGAGTTCCCTTGGTGTACTTGACTCCCCAACCCCAGGACTATCCACCCTAACAAGACGGTTTGATTGATCGCGGGTGTAGGCGGACATGCGCCAAAAGAAAAACAAACGAGAAAGGGACAAGATAAGAGAATTTGGATGAGAAAAGAAGAAATTGGGGATAATAGAATGGGTGTTTAGATTAATTACTTGGGTCCCCGGAAACGGTGCCAAAATTTGATTCTCGCTCAAATTTACCCAAGAGAAGAAGGTAAGACGGTCCCTATAGTCTAGCTTGGGTTATCGAATCCACAGAGACCTAAGAAGTAACCTATAGACACGCACATTCTAAGGATTGTTTTTGGCTATGAAGTAGCCAACTTTGGGTTAATTTTAGATGGGTTTAAAGGATAACTAATAGATTTAAGTGAATTCAATTTAAAAGAATGAGTTGATCCTAGGTTATCACTCGGGGTGGATTGGATGAATTACTTTTTTAATGATTTCAATGTCTTATAATTGAGATGGATTCATTTAAGAAGATCAAACGAAATCATCACTTACTGTTTTAATGCCTACACACCCTAATACTAATCACCTATACACTTGAAGGATAAAAGTTTTGATCACTCCAAGGTAGAGGTTCGTATTAGCACTTGAATGTGTGACTTAAATTCAATAAGGATGAAGATGTTTTAAAATCATCAAATAAAAATATCATTTAAAAGAAGTGATTTTCCATTAATAGAGTGATAAATAACATCCAATACAGACCCTTGATACTCCCTTGGATCAACCCATAAAAGATTTAGCCCTCCATTGATGACATGTCTTCAACGGAAGCGGGAAGTAGACTTACAAAGGTGGAATTGAAGAAGTAAAAACAACAACAAAAAAAGATCACTCCTCCGTTGTGTGATAAATATCACAAGGTTTGGTATGAAAAAGTTCACACCTTGAACCAAAGGTATCAAAGTGATAAGGAGAAGAATATAATAATAAGAGAAGAAGAGCTTTTATTAAGAAACTAAGGTGAATTAAACTAAGGTGAATTAAACAACTAAGGTGAACCAACATAGGGTTTAGGATTGGGGTTTTTTTAAGTTTATTTGTATCAGTATATCTTTATTCTGTATTATTTTCAGTTTGACATTAGATACATATCAGCCTATTATTACATGATTCCTTATTATTGGTATATTGTTTTCTCCTTTATTTCCTAGTTGTTCTATATGGTTTCCTATATGTCTATTAATTGGATTTATTTTGTTTATAAGGCTTATTTCTGTTGTTATGACACTTAATACGAGGGGGTATAGTCTCTCCATTATACATATCACACCCCCTCTGCTAGTAGACATCCTCTGACGTACAGGGAGGCATGCTTGGGGTATCATAACCAACCCTTTTTGGCCACATGAGAGAGTACCGGATCGAGGGAGGATACGAAGTGATATCATAGGAGCAGGTCTTCTTTTCTATTTTTTACTATTTAAGAAAGGTAGAAAGGAAACTATTTTGTTTTAGGACTTGGTAATGAGCTTGTGTATGGGAGTAGTTAACCCATGTATGGGGGGAAATTTGAGTTCCCTAGGATGGGATTGTTTTTCATGATATTCTCTTGTTATGGTTTAATGTTATTTCATCTTGGGTGATTCATATGTTGTGCCATGTTATTGTTTCTTGAGATTTATACTCATGTCCTAGTATGGCATGAGACGAGTATGCATGCATCATGATAGGCACATAGGGATATATACTAATATTCATTTTTCATGATAGGGACATATTTATATGCATGTGATATATTTCTTATGTAAAATGTGATATGATATATCTGTTATAACTGATAAATAAAATTAAAGAACTGTTATTTCAGGCCAAAACACATGTCAAGCCATGTATAGAGAGATCAGGAGTCAGTGGTTTTCTATTGTATTCACATATTGAGGTTAACCATGTTTTTACCTAGTTCTCTAAGTTGTGTGTTTGTCTTTTAGAGAAAATTCATCCTCTTCGTCTTCGAATTAAGCATTAGGAGGGTGGTAATCAGCATGCTCCTAACATAGTTGGTTTGGAGATTCCTATAGTTCCAAAGCATCATATGGATGTTCATATTTTTGATAGCTTCCTGAGGGTCATATGATCCATGGAAGGGTAAATTTTTTGTACCATGCCTTTGATGTCTGAGTTGATGAGTGTAACACCCTGAAATTCTAAAGTGCAACCTTGTATTTGATAGCATGTATAACACACGACACCAAGTGTAAAAAGGGAATATAATAACCTAATACTTTAAAATATATTTAATATCTTAAATAAATATAATATATTATATATCTTGAAATTCATTCAAAATAAACCTTCCTTTATAGCTTTTGTTACATGCAATAGCAACCTCCTGATAGATTTCATTACACGCAAGACTCAGTTTCACCAAATAACAATGTATTGTTAAAATATTATTATTTAATATAATATGATATAAACTAGTTATTATGTTAGAGTTTATGAATATTATTAACTAACTTATGAAAATATATGTTTTATATAAATATAAAATGAATTCATTGGTTACCAACTAATGAGAAATGAAAATAAGAACCAATTGGATATAAAAAGAAATATTATTATTATTAGGCTTCCAAAGAATTTTTATCATAATAAAAATAATGAATTACAATTAGTAATTGATTTTAATGAAATATATATTTTATATATTAAATAAAATATTTTTTATATTCATCCATTAGGTTTGATATGCATAATATAAGAACAAACCCTATTTTACACATAAAAACCTATATTTTTATAAAGAAGATTTTATCGCCTTTTAACGGAGAACCCATTTTAAATATGAATTTTGAAAATTTAATTGATTTAATATTTAAAAATAAACTTAGTATTTGAAATAGAAACATAATAATTATTTTATTGTGAATTTTTTATTTTTTTGGAAACATATCATTTTTTAATGAATAGTTAAAAATACTGAATTTTAGTTCAGAACTGCTTTTTCATCTAATTTATTTTTAAGGTTAAATTATAATTTTAATTGGTTTTAAAGTTTAATTAGATAAAAAATTACCAATTAATACAATATATTCCATTTTATTCAATTTCAATTTGAAATTGATTATAAAAACATACCAAACTTTCAGACGTTTTTACATTAAAAACCTGCATTGTCATCCCGCCTGAGGGGTGAATTTTAAATTAATTCCCGTCACTTCTATGATTTGAATTTTAAAAAATTTATTAAATATTTGTAATAAGAATAATTTCTAATTTCTAATAATACCAACTTTTTTTGACCAAAAATATTAGTGAAATTAATTAAAATTAATTACAATTGATAAGGTAAAATTAAGCTTAATAAATGACTAAACCTTTAACTTAAGGTCCCAAATGACCTAGAAACTTGTTCAAAACCCATTTTATGGTAATAATTCGGCAATTAAACTTACATTATTATGTTTTTTTTTGTTTTGGAGACTTTTTTTAGGTAAAAACGTGGGTACACCTAACTTCTTTTCAAAAATACCAAGTGAGCCCTTTTCCTCCCTTATAAAAGGCCACCACCTCTCCCACTTCCTCACACATCTAAAACCACTTAGGTTTGGAAAATATATTCTTAAATATCTTCCTAAGATCCATCACCTTTACCTTTAATCCTATATTTGGGCATAAATATTTCCATGAAATCCTTTTGGTGCAAACCAAAAGAAGTTACTGATTAATATATAACAAACTTTATTAAGATTTTTAGTTTTATTTCCATTCTCCAACCACTCAAATCTTATTATTATATGATTTTATAAAAACAACAGTATCCTAAATATACTATTATGTTGTTATTATAAGTTTTAGACCTACACTTACACACACTTCCATCTAATGGGTAATGAATATACTGTTTCTGGGTACGACGAACTACTGCCTCATGAAACGACGATTGTTCATTTTTTCTTTACCACCTCTCAGGGTCAAAATTATGATTAACACCCTATTTATATATGTTATATATGATATTTAAAATTTATTTATACTTCTTTAATTATTTTACAACACATATCTTTATACTTTCCATTTTATGTAAAAATGATAACATCATTTGAGGAAGTGTGGACTACCGCCCCCTCAAAGCGATGTGATTTGTTCACACGGTCCATGGAATGTATAGAGAATTATTATAATTAAACATATGATATATAAAAAAGATATATATTATATTAATTGCATAATTACCTTTATATAAATATATATATACATATCATTTTCTTTATTATCCTTTCACACACTAAAAAGTGATAATGTCGGTCGTGGACATGTGGATTACTGCCTCCTCGACAAGATGTGATTACTTTTTACATCACAATAATTCTATATATAAGTATATATGAATAAATAATATGGTATTTATGATATAATGATAATTATATAAAGATATAATTCTAATTAAATTCTTTCCATAATGATCATTGAAAAATGAGAACATTACTCATGTGTACAAATGGCTTATCATCTCCATGATCATAATGTTGATTCATTTTTCATATCCATATTTAATAATTGTTTTTAAAAGTATAATTGATGTATAAATATGACAATTATGTCATGATTATTATTTTTGAGATGTTATATAATGACCCCTTTGACCATAGTTGACATACAAAAGTTGTTTTTGACATATAAATCAAATTTGGTCAAAATAACCGACGTAAACATAATTGTTTAAGTAGTTGTATACAATATAGTAATAATTGAAATAAAATTAATGATAAAAATTATAAAGGTTATAAATAAATTATAAAATTAACATAATTTTATTATACTATAAGTTAAAGGACGTTCACCAGAAAGGAAACGCGAGGTAAGGGATTTTCATTTCAATTAACATTCCATTGAGACTTAATTGTTGTTATGCACCTAGTTTCTTTTATATGGTGTATATACTGCCTTTGACATGTTATATCATTAATACCTTTATTATCCTGATATTATAAGTTTTTTTAATATTATTTATTCGTGAGGATTGTGATTTAAAATGTTTCGAAGTAGAATGGTACACATTGGGATGTTTAAAGATTATTTTCCTCAAGACTAATACTAATTATCTATCAATGGAATTTCTTTTTGAGGAAATTATATAGCCATTGTTCAATAAATCCTTTCATTCTTCTCTGTTTATCCATGACCATTTTCAAGTATTAGTGCCATTTTTCCACTCTTTGGTACTCAAAATGTTTTAGAAAATTTTTTTAAGAAAACCTGACTTTATTTCTCTCATTAGTTGGAGAACCTGTTTTCTTCTAAAAATCATATTTTATTAAAATATTTTCAAAAAAAAATTAAAATTATTTAGTAAAGAAATTTTTACCAGTTTTTTCTTTTAGAAATTTTTTCAAAGTAATATTCTTATTGCTTTCCAAACACGTCATCTTTCTAACCTTTAACCATGAAAAAGGAATGTTCTTTTTACCTCGTACGGCTTATATGGATTTACTCGCCATAATTTATTTGAAGATTCCTTTGAATTTTTTAAAATTTTACCTTTTTAATAAAATATTTTCAAAATTGATTTTCAAGGAAAATGTTTTTCAAAAAAATCATAATGAAAGGATATTTTCCTCAAGAATTTTTTTAAAAGATCTTTTTATAATGTTTTCATTAATCAACGACAACAATTATTTATTTTAATCTAAAGGGGGTATGTTGTATTTATGTCATCCTGAATCTTACAATATATGTTTTATGATTGATTTATCCAAGTATAGTATTCACATTCACTTCCTTGATTTCTTTTAGTCCCCTTGAAATATTCAATCTCATATGATCATTGAACATTGAGTTTCCCCTAAATTATACATATTATTTATCATGGATATGTTCATTACCTAAACCTTATATCATTTTACATAAGGTGTCTACTTTGAAATTTATTTGATTATTTGGGGAAATATTGATAGATATTTATTCTTTATTCAATACGGATATTTGATAAGGCATATTATTTATTAGATATAAGGAATGCTTTGGATAGTTATGACATGGTTTGGGGACCATTTAAGGTAAGCCCTATGGGTTGGAGACTAGTTAATAAAAGCCCCATGAGAAATCAGTAGTCTCGTCAGATGAAATAGTTGGATAGCTTCTTTAGATGGGTTTTTACTCGATAGCTAAACTATCTTGTGAAAGGTCTTGATGGTACTGGCTCCATGTACCTATGAAACATGGCATCCAATAATTAAGAATTTCCCTCATTTAGTTTTAGTTCTTATTCATCCATGAGATTTTTCATTAACATATCTATAGATACATTTCATTTTCATTTCATTGATTAAATGAAATGTGTTTTAGTTTCTTACCTTTCCATATTTATTTTTCCTTATCTATTTTTTTAAATGGAATTTGTTTCTGATTATTACATTTCTGTATTGACTATTCTCATTAATTCATTATTGATTCTGCTATATTTTTTTCTTAGTAATCATTTGAGCTCACCCTTATTATGTTTCTTTCCCTCTGAATCTAAGAAGCATATTATGAAAGATATACAAGAATTTACTATATGTATTAGAGTTATCCTCGAAGTTTTTTATTTATTTAGGAGAAAAAAAATTATATTGTAATTAGTGTAATCATTTGTAATACAAGACTCATTTATGAATATGGTTTACCAAGAATACTAAACTGATCATTACTTCAAGTCTTTATTCCTTATAATCATGTCAATGTAATTAGTAGCAGACATCGGCTCCATGCTATTTGAGTTTGGGTCACTACCAAAGGAAGTTTAGTAGAAACCTTGGGAACTACACTTAAGAAAACATAGGTTAGAGAAAATAACCCTAAGGTAGAATTTGAGGATAAGTATAGAAGAACATCCTAATATTTTTTAAGGTAGAGATTATGTGGTTATTCCTAGAAATAAATCTCTGTCTGGATATTACAAGTGGACGTGCTTCTATCATAGATGTACCTAGGAGTAACAACTCTGATAAGGTGTTCTAGGCCTGACTTGGGGTAACTCAGTACATGAAAAAGGGTCTTACTGCGCATCTTGTTTGATACTCCCAAGGGATATACTTAGGATAATTCACATTTTCTTTACAAACCATTATAAAGGATTTAGATACATAATAAGTAACCTAGGTTAAACCTAAGGTGTTTTATATTGAATATAAGGTGTTATTATTTATAAATCCAACATATTATATTATAGTTAAACCTTAAACTAAGGAAGGACTAATTTTTATGAAGTATTTTTATGATTCAATAATTAAATTGTAGAATTATTTTACTAGTGTTATTTTAGCTGTAAGAATCATGAAACATCTAAGGAATATGCTTGATTTTAAAATCATATGTTTTAGAGGAAAAAATTATTTTAGTAATAATGCCTTTACATTTATATAGACATAATTTTAAAGGTATTTTTAACCTTTAGGGTTCATATGATTAGTAATTACATCGTACTAATAATAAAATAATATTATAATACTTAATAAAAATGGTTGAAGTATTTATGTATTGAGGTTGTATTGAAAACCTTTGTTAAAAGATTATTTAGTGATTAACTTTATTTCAAGGATGTCCATCATATTTATTTTTGTAAATTATATTAATTTGGTTTTAGAAAAGGATAACTTGTAAGTCGGGTGACAAACAATCAAATCCATCAAATCCATGAGTCTTGAACCCATGACTGAAGGATGATAAGGATTTCACACCAACCACTTACCTACATAATGTCCTGATTAAATTTTCGTTGTTTTTAGTTAAAAAATTGACAAATAATTTTTAATGATGAACTAGTAGTATAAATTTTGAGGATTAGAGATTAATATACTAACCATATTGGTTTTGGAAGATAGCTAAAGACAAATAGTTAGACTTTTAACTCTTTTATAAGCCTTATGATCCTTTAAAAGTTTATTTTAGTGCTTCAAGAATAAAAATCATTATTAATAATTAATTTCTGTGAGTAAAGTAATGAATTAGAATTTGATAGAAGGACAACCAAAATTTAGGATTGTTTACATGAAATTAAAACCTATAAAGTAAGAATATTTCCTTATACTCTTGGTCAGTAATATAATTACCCAAAATTGGGAGAATGACTTCGAAATAAAATTTTGTTCTAATACCTTAATTTCTGTTGAACCAATGGTCTTCTAAATCATCTCAGATTTATGGATTTGAGGCCCTCAAATTTCTATTGATAATTCACTTATTTTTGATTTATGACCTAAATCACTCCCTAAAAATATTTATGATTTTTCTCCAAGTAATTATTTTCATTTTCCACAAATTTTCTCATACTTATAGACCTAGTTACATGGTAGTCTAGGTGACCCTTGTACTTCCCATTCTTTCTTTTATAGAGGATGTTTTATGAATCCTTCTCACAATGTGGGATTTCAATGTAGGAAATATCAAAAAATATATTACCAAGATTGATTTTAAATTGTTAGTATGTAATTTAATTAAGGTGGAGAGAATGTAACACCCCAAAATTCTAAAGTACAACCTTGTATTCGTTAGTGTGTTTAACACGCAACACCAAGTGTAAAAAGGGAATATAATAACCTGATACTTTACAATATATTTAATATCTTAAATAAAGATAATATATTTTATAGCTTTAAATTAATTCAAGATAGAACTTCCTAGATATCTTTTGTTACATGCAATAGTTACCTTCTAAAATAGCTTGTATTACACACAAGACCGAGTTTCACTAAATAAAAATGTATCATTAAAATATTATTATTTAATATAATATGATATAACCTAGTCATTATGTTAGAGGTTATGAATAGTATTAACTAACTTATTAAAATATATGGTTTATATAAATATAAAATTAATTCATGGATTACCAACTAATGGGAAATGAAAATAAGAACCAATTGGATATAAAAAGAAATATTATTATTATTATGCTTCCAAAGGAGTTTTATCTTAATATAAGTAATTAATTACAAATATTTATTGATTTTAAGGAAATATATATGTTATATATTCCATAAAATATTTTTTATATTCATCCATTAGGTTTGGTATTCATAAGATAAGAACAAACCCTATTTTATACATAAAAACCTATATTTTTATAAAGACAATTTCACCACCTTTTAATGGAGAACCCATTTTAAATATGAATTTTGAAACTTTAATTGATTTAATATTTCAAAATAAATTTCAACTTTGAAAGAAAAAATAATAATTAGGTTAGGGTTAATTTTTTATATTTTTGGAAACATATCATTTTTTTAATGAATAGTTAAAAATACTGAATTTTAGTTCAATACTGCTTTTTCATATAATTTATTTATAAGGTTAAATTATACTTTTAATTGGTTTTAAAGTTTAATTAGATAATATTTGTATCAATTAATACATTTGATGTCATTATAATCAATTTCAATTTGAAATTGATTATAAAAACATAGCAAACTTTCAGATGTTTTTACTTTAAAAATCCACATTGTCATCCCACCTGCGGGATGAATTTTAAATTAATTTCTACCACTTATATGATTGGAATTTGGAAAAATGAATTTCATATTTTTAATAATCATAATTTATAATTTCTAATAAGACCCAAAAAATTTACCAAAAAGATAAGTGAAAGTAATTAAAATTAATTACAATTATTAAGGTAAAATTAAGCTTAATAAAGAACTAAACCTTTAACTTAAGGGCCCAAATGAACTATCCACTTGTCCAAAATCCATTTTATGGTTATAATTAGGCCATTAACCTTACATTATTTTGTTTGTTTGGTTTTTTATTACTTTTTTAATTAAAAATGTGGATACACCTAACTTCTTTTCAAAAATACCAAGCGAGGATTTTTCCTCCCTTATAAAAGGCCACCACCTCACCCACTCACTCACACATCTAAAAATACTTAGTTTCAGAAAATATATACCCAAATATATTCCCAAAATCCATCCCCTCAACCTTTAATCCTCCCATTGGTTATAAATCCTTCTATGGAATCCTTTTGGTACAAACCAAAAGAAGTTACCCGATTAAGAGTTAACAAACTTTTTTAAGCTTTTTAGTTTTATTTTCATTCTCCAACCCATAAACTATTATTATTATATTATTTAATGAAAAGAATAGTATCCTAAATATACTATGATATTTTTATTATATTTTTTAGACCTAAAATTACACACACTTCCATCTAATGGGTAACGAACATACTGTTTCTGTGTACGATGAACCACTGCCTCACGAAACGATGATTGTTCATTTTTCCTTTAAAACCTCTCATGGTGTCCATTATAATGGTAACTCTATTTATATATTTTATATATGATATTTAAAATTTATTTATACTTATTTAATTATTTTAAAACACATATCTTTATACTTTCCATTTTATGTAAAAATGATAACATCATTTGAGGAAGTGTGGACTACCAACCCCTCAAAGTAATGTGATTCGTTCACACGATCCATGGAATGTATAAAGGATGGTTATAATTAAAAATATGAGACATATATAAAATATATATGATATTCATGGAATAATTAAATTTCCAGAAATGTATATATATATATCATTTTCTTTATTATCCTTTCGCACATTAAAAAGTGATAATGTCGGTCATGTATGTGTGGACTACCACCTACTCGACATGATGTGATTCATTTTTACATCACAATAATTATATATATAAGTATATATAACTAAATAATATGATATTTATTATATAATTATCATTATATAAAGATATAATGCTGCTTAAATTCTTTTCATAACAATCATTGAAAAATGAGAAGGTTACTCATGTGTATGAACGATCTTCCATCTCCATGATCGTAGCGTTGATTAATTTTTCATAACCATATTTAATGATTTTTTATAAAAGTATAATTAATGTATAAATATGATAATTATTTCATAATTATTATTTTTTATATTTAATATAATGACCCCTTTGACCATAGTTGACCTATAAAAGTTATTTTTGACACATAAACCAAATTTGGTCAAAACAACCAACGTAAATATAATTGTTTAATTAGTTGTATAAAACATAGTAATAAGTGAAATAAAAGAAATTATTAACATGAAAAAGGTTCTAAATCAAGTATAAAATTAACACAAGTTTATTATATAGGAATTTAAAGGACGTTCACCTGAAAGGAAATGCAAGGTAATGGATTTTTGTCTCAATTTACATTCCACTAAGACTTAATTGTTGTTATGAACCTAGTTTATGTTATATGGTGTATATAATGCCCTTGAAATGTTATATCATGAATCCATTTATTCTCATGATATTATAATTTTCATTTATTATTATTCCTTTATGGGGATTATGATTTAAAATATTTCAAAGTGGTATAGGACACTTTGGGAAGATAATTTTCCTCAAGACTAATACTAATGATATTTTAATGGAATTACCATTTGAGGAAATTATATAACCATTTATAAATAAAATATTTCATTCTTATATGGTTATCCATGACCATTTTCAAGTATTATTACCATTTTTTCACTCTTTTATACTCAAAATGTTTTATAAAATGTTTTTAAGAAAACCTGAATTTATTTCTCTCTTTAGTCGGAGAAACTGTTTTCTTCTAAAAACCATGTTTTATTGAAATGTTTTTAAAATGATTTGGTAAATAAATTTTTACCCTTTTTATTTTACCAATTTTTTCAAAGTAATATTCTGATCGCTTTCTTAACAAGGAATATTTCTAACATTTAACCATGAAAAGGGAATGTTTTTTTACCTCGTATAGCTTGTATGGATTTACCCGCCGTCATTTCTTTGAAGCTTCCTTTTCTGTTTTAAAAGGTTACCTTTTAAAGAAAATATTTTCAAAAGTGATTTTCAAAGAAAAGGTTTTTAAAAAGTTTTTTCATAATGAAAGGATATTTTCCTCAAGAATTTTTTTAAAATATCTTTTTATAATGTTTACATTCATCAACAACAACAACCCTTTATTTTACTCTGCATGGGGTATGTTGTACTAATTACATCCTTAATATTCCTCTAGATGGTTTAGGATTGATTTATCCAAGGATAGTATTCACATTCACTTCCTTGATTCCTTTTAGTCCCCTTGAAATATTCAATCTCCTATGATCATTGAACATTGAATTCCCCCTAAATTATCCATATCATTTATCATGGATATGTTTATTGAATAAATTGTATACCATTTTACATACAGTGTCTACATTGAAAGTTATTTGATTATTTGGGGAAATATTTATATATTCGTATACTTTATTCAATATAGATATTTGATAAGGCATATTATTTATTCGATATGAGGAATGATTTGGATAGGTAAGACATGGTTTGGGGACTATTTAAGGTAATCCCTATAGGTTGGGGACCAGTTAATGAAAGTCCCTTGATGCATCAGTAGTCTCATGGGATGAAATGGTTAGCTAGATGCTTTTGATGGGTTTTTACCTGATATCAAAACCGTCTTGTGAAAGGCCTTGATGGTATTGGTTCTATTTTCCTATGAAACATGGCATCCAATAATCAATCATTTCCCTTATTTAGTTTTAGTTATTATTCATCCATGAGATTTTGTGTCAACGTATCTATGTATACATTTCATTTTTAGTTCATTTATTAAATGGCATCTGTTTCAATTTCTTACCTTTCCATATTTATTTTGCTTTATCTATTTATTTGAATGGCATGTGTTTCTAGTTATTACCTTATCATATTGAATATTCTCATTGATTCATTATTGCTTCCACTGTATTTTTCCCTTACTGATCATTTGAGATCACCCTTATTATGTTTCTTTCCCTAGAAATCTAAAAATCATACTATGAAATATATATAGAAATTTACTATATAGATTAGAGTTATCATTGAAGTTATTTATTTAGAAATAATAAGAAAATTATGTTGTAATTAGTGTAGTCATTTATAATACAAGACACATTCATGTATCTGTTTTACCAATAATACTAAACTAATTGGTCATTTGGGGATTAATTCTTTGTAATCATGACAATGTAATTAGTAGAATATTTTTTCTCTAGGATATCTGAGGTCAGGTCACTAAAATGAGAGAGTTTTAGCTACAGCATATGCCTATATTCACTAGGTAGGGAGGCCCCCAGGTAGCTGAGTTCTGGATTGAGTTAGTCTATATGATCTTCAAGAACCTAAAAACACATGTGGATAGAAGTTTGAAGATTACTACATACATAATTTATGGACCAACCAAGCATTGGTGGGAGATTCTTGAGAAATTCATAAAATAAGAGGAGTTGTCATAGAATGACTTAGAGATGAAGTTCCTAAGTCACTTTTATCTTGAGATGTTGAGGGATGAAAAGGCTAGTGATTTCATGCATCTGAGATGGGAGGGAATGTCAGTGTTGGATTATGCTGGATGTTTTACTGACCTGCAACATTTTTTTCCATCTCTAGTAGTTGATGAGATCTACATGGTGAGAAGTTTTTAGTATAGGCTGTGAGATCAGGTCACTGGTGAAATTTTTTTGTTTGAGCAATTTTTAGGATGTGATGAATCAGGAACTCATCATGGAGGGGAATCCGAGAGAGGCCCCAAGCAGCAGCCAAGCTATTTCAGCAGGGTGAACTGGGAGCTCTTCTTTAGGTAGCAAGAAGTACTGCTCTGAAAATTTTCACTAAGGAAATAGTGGGCAAAGCAGTCAAGGCATTGGATATCCATCTCAGGACCGTGTTCTATTGCAATTTTATTAGTGTGTTAAGTTTGGATATAAGAACCTGCAGTGTTCTTACCCCATAGTTGGGTGTCGTGTCTGCGTAATATTGGGTAATATTTAAAAGTTTTTTGAAAAAATTTCATAGAATAACAGTGGAAGGGGATCGGGATAGGAACCTGAGTCTGGAAGGGGCTCAGCTACCCCTCAGTAGGCTGGTATCTGGAGTTTCATTGACTGTTTAGGCTAAGTCAGGGGACGTGGTACCCTACTGCAGAAGTGGAAGTATCTACCAGAGCCCAGGTTAGAGAGGAAATTCATTTTCATGTTATGAAAACTACTCCAGCTATTGTGGATGAATTACCTTCTACTATTATAGTTACAATTCTTGTATCATCTACCTTAGTGTGCATTTTGTTTTATGTAGGAGCATCGTATTCCTTTTTATCTACTCTTTTTTAAAATGGTTTGGGATTGGTTTTGGAAATATTGGATGGTGATTTGACCATAAATACACTATTGGGATTGTGTTCAGATAATATCAAATGTTTCAAAGCATGTTCTTTAGAGATTGGTGGTTACCATTTCTTTTTGAAACTGTTTGTGTTGGAAATGACTGAATTCAATTTGATTCTTAGTATATATTGGCTATTTCTATATCAGGATCATTTCAACTATTACCAGAGGAGATTTACCTTTATATCTCCATAAGGAGGTAGTCATTCTCACCAAGGTGGGTGGGATCTTCATGTTGGTCGTACATGACCATTTCGGTGCATATTAGATTTTTTTCATAGATTAAATAGCTGGTCTTGATATAGATAATGGTGGAATGTTGCAAGATTATTTTCCTCTAGTGGTATATTGTTTTCATGATGTTTTTTTTATGAGTTATATGGATTACTGCTTGAATGAGAGATCGGGTTCATAATCAAGTTGGTGTTGGGAGAAGATCTAGTTTCTATCTCGCCTTACCAAATGGTACCAGTAGAGATTTGAGAGTTTAAAGTATAGTTGGAATACTTGGAAGATAAAGGTTTTAATTAGATGAGTACTCTCCTTGGAGTTCTCCAATTATATTTTGAAAAAAGGCTGATGGTACCATGCACTTGTGTGTGGATTATCATAGATTGAACCTGATGATGGTCAAGAACTGGTATCCCCTTCCATGCATCGATGATCCCTTTGATCAACTAAGAGGTTCTAAAATATTAACCAAGATCGATTTGAGATCGGGATACCACCAGTTGAGGGTGAGACCATCGTACATACCTTGGAATTATTTTTGGAGTAAATATGGCTTGTATGAGTTCGTTGTGATGTCGTTTAGGTTAACCAATGCATCAGTGGTATTCATGGCCTTAATGAATCAGATATTTCATCATTTTATAGGTAATTTTTTGGTTATTTTCATCGATAAAATATTAGTGTACTCTCAATAGTTAGAAGAGTATGCTCAATATCTTGACATTATCTTGAGTAAATTGATATAGAATCAGCTTTATGCCAAGCTATCTAAATGCATTTTATTGATTAATAAAGTGCACTTCTTGGGCCATGTCATCTCATAGGTAGGAGTGTTAGTGGACCCAAAGAAGGTTGTAATCATAGTATCTTGGAAGAATCCCAATAATGTCTTTGAGATTCAGATCTTTCTATGTTTAGTAGGTTATTATCGATGTTTTATCCAGGGCTTCTCCCATATGACAGCACCGATGTTAGGACCGACCAAGAAGGGGGTGAAGTTTGTTTGGTCTGATGCTTGTGAGATGGATTTTAAAGAGCTTAAAGTAAGGGTATCCTAAGAATATATCCTCCCTTTACCTGTGTCGATTAAATCATATATCATGTACTATGACACATCCAGAGTTAGACTCGGAGCAGTTCTGAGGTAGGAGGATCGAGTGGTTTCTTATGGCATTAGACAGCTAAGATCACATGAGAATAATTACCCTACTCATGATCTAGAGTTAGAGGTGGTGGTACATGCCCTGATATGTTGAAGACACTATCTTATGGGTGAGGTGCTTGTGGTATACATGGACTATAAGATCCTCAAGTACATCTTATCTTAGTGGGACTTCAACCTTTGACGGAGGTGGTGGGTTAAATATCTAAAGTATTTTGACTTTGAGTTGGATTATTCACCTAAAAGGGGCAATGTTTTTGCCAATGATTTGAGCTGAAAAATGAAGATAGAGGAAGTACGGGAGCCTTGAGATGAGTGGCAGATGATGACACTCTTTGCAGACATGCATCTAGATTTTCAGGATTCTCAAGGATGAACAAATCTGACTTCAAAAATAGTTATACCTATGCTTTTGGATTTGATCAAGAAAATGAATTTATTTAATCCTAAGGGACTAATTTTAAAAGACATATTATATGGTGGGAAGACACTATCAAGATGTTCTCTTGGCAGTGACAATTCTCTTCTTTTTCGTGGATGAGTATGGGTTCTTATGGGCTTGCACAAGTTGATGAGTGAGTTTCATGGTTCTAGATGGGTGGTACATCCTAGTTTGAAAAATATGTATTGTGATCTTTATAGATAGTACTAGTGGTTGGGAATGAAGGAGGTAGCAGGATTTTTAGTGAGATGTTTCACTTTTCAACATGTGAAAGTTGAGAATCAGAGGCATGTTGGGCTATTATATCCTATGCCCATTTCTGAATGGAAATGGGATGATGTTACTATGGATTTTATTATAGGATTACCCAGGATAACCCATAAGAATGATGCAGTATGGGTGATTATGGATTGACTGGTGAAGGTGTCCCACTTCTTACTTATTAGGGATACCTTCATAGTCAATGATTTGGGTAGTCTTTATGTGCACGAGATAGTTCGATTGCACGGTGTTCCAATGAGTATTGTATCTAATAGAGATCCTTGTTTCACATTGCAATTTTTTTAGGGTCTTCATAACAATAGTAGAAAAATGGTTTTTAACGTCGGTATTTTTTTATTTTCGACGTCGGTTTTTAACCGACGTCTAAGTCGCCGATGTAAAAAATATGAATTTTTACGTCGGTTTTTGTAAAACGACACGAAAAATTAATTACATTTGTTTTTTGGCATCGGTTTTGTAAAAAAATGATGCCAAAAAAACTAATTCATTTCATTTTTGGTTTCGGTTTTCATAAAAACCGATGCGAAAAATAAAAAAAATAGTTTTGGCGTCGGTTATTTAAAAAAACCGACGGCATAAATGAAAAAAAAAATATTTTGGTGTCAGTTTTTAAAAAAACCGATGCCAAAAAGCAAAAAAAAATTCTATGTTTTAGATCATTTCCTAATCTTTGATTTGATAGGTTGTGGACCTAAAACGGAGTTACGGATCAAAAGTTATCGCCGTCAAAAGTTAAACCTATCAAAGTTTTGATTGATACAACTCGTTTCAAAGAAAATATGATAAATATAAATTAAAATCATATACACCAAATAAAATAAAATAATCATAATACTTCAAACATATTTCAATGGTTTTAGGGGCTTCCATTGAAATGATATGTTTTTATCATCATATAACTTGTATTTAGAAATTAGAATGAATCATCATTATAAGAAAGCTAATCAAGTTGTTTAGAAATGAAGGATAATAATAATAAAGAAAACAAATGAATAGAATATGTACCGTGTTCAAATTAATGATTGAAGTCACATTTAAATCTTGATTGAATCGAAGATGTTGAAAATGATGAACGAAGGAGAAACTGGATATATATATATATAGTAAACAGAAATATTTTCAATTGCATTGTACGAAAATGTAGGTAGGATTTTAAAAAGTTAAACGCGCGTTGTGAAAAAAATTGAAATTCTGATCCCGTGTTACTCTTTGGCGTCAGTTTTGTTCGAAACTGATGCAAAATAGTATTTACATTGGTCTTTTGGCGTCGGTTTTTAGAAAACTGATGCCAAAAATGTCAATCGATATTTTTTTTGGTGTTGGTTTTTAAATAAACCGACACTAAAAAGTTAAAAAAAATACATTTTTCGCATCGTTTTTTTTAAACTGATGCCGTAAAATTTTAAAAAAAATTCTTTGGGGTCGGTTTTTTAACAAACTGATGCTAAAAATTTAAAAAAAAACTTTTTGCGTCGGTTTTTTAAAAAACCGATGCCAAAAACAAAAAATAATTTTTTTGGTGTCGGTTTTTAAAAAAATCGACGCAAAAAGCTAAAATATATTTTTGGCATCGGTTTTTATGGAAACCGACACCAAAAAATTAAAAAACAATTACAGTGTTTTAGATAATTTCTTAATCTTTGATTTGACTGGTCATGGAGCTAAAACGGAGTTACAGATTAAAAGTTATGGCCTTTGAAAGTTGAACTTCTTTAAGACTTATTTTAGAGAAGGTCAACTTCCGACATCCATAACTTTTAATCCGTAACTCCGTTTTGGCTCCACGACCAGTCAAATCAAAGCTTAGAGAAATATCTAAAACACTGTAAATTTTTTTTAAATTTTTTGGCATCAGTTTTCATAAAAACTGACGCCAAAAATATATTTTATCTTTTAGCGTCAGTTTTTTTAAAAACCGACACCAAAAAATTATTTTTTGTTTTTGGCATCGGTTTTTAAAAAAACCGATGCGAAAAGTTTTTTTAAAAAAAAAATTAGTGTCAGTTTGTTAAAAAATCGACGCCAAAGATTTTTTTTAAAAATTTTATGGCATCAGTTTTCATAAAAACCGACGCCAAAATATATTTTTTTTAGTTTTTTGCGTCGGTTTTTTTAAGAACCGACGCCAAAACAATTTTTTCCCCTTTTTGGCGTCGGTTTTTAAAAAAACCGACACCAAAAATTCACCGCAAAAATTATTTACATCGGTTTATAAGAAACCGATGTCAAACTGGCGACGTTAATAATCATTTTTCTACTAGTGTAAGTCTATGGGATCATAGGTTCTTTTGAGCACAACCTATTATCCTTAGACCAACGGTCAATCAGAGCGAACTATTCAAGTTCTGGAGGAAATGTTACGAGCCTATGTTTTGTATTTTGGTGGTTTGTGGGAGTAGAATATGACACTTGTGAAGTTTTCATATAATAATAGATTTCATTCATCAATCTAAATGGAATATTTAGAGGCTTTGTATAGAAGGCCATGTTGTTTGCCTCTTTGTTAGTTGCAAGTAGGTGAGTCAGATCTTGTTGGACCTAGTCTCGTGTAGGAGACACTTGAGTAGGTTCAATTTATTAGGAGTAAATTGGTGACCATGTAGAGTAGGAAAAAATCTTACACTGACCATCGGAGATGACCAATGGAGTTCAATTCTGGACATTATGTTTTCCTATGGGTGTCACCTAGGTTGGGGCAATGTTGTATCAGGAAACATGGAAAGCTAGCACCCAAGTTTTTCAGGACGTTTGATATGGTGGGAAGGGTTGGTCCAGTGGCATACCTATTAGCCCTTCCACATTGTTATAGTGCCATGCATGACATGTTTCAAGTGTCTCAACTTCAGAGATATTATCCTGAGACTTCTCATGTGATAGACATTGAGGATTTTGAGATTAGTGTTGATGTTTCCTTTTAGGAGCATCCAATGTGGATTTTGGATCATAGTGAGAAGTATCTTCGAGGTAGGACTATACCTCTAGTTCGAGTGCAGTGATAGCATGAGCAAGTTCAGAAGGAGACTAAGGAGAGGGAGTCTGATATGTGAGCACAATGGCTAGACTTGTTCTCCAAGATCCTACAGTGATTCTTGGAGCAGCTCAGGGATGAGATGTTATATAGTGGGGAGGTTGTAAGATCCTGTCTTTTTTTCAGGTATGTCCCTCTTTTATTTTTTTATTAAACCTCTTTTTTTGGGTTTCCCTTTATCGTTGGACCTTGGTGGTCGAGTCTTGTTCGGAGATGAAGATCCTTTATTAGATAAAATGACCTAAAGTTCAAGGTTGTATGTTTATTTTAATTAATAGAGTCAAGGTATAAATGTGTTAAATGGGTTTATGAGGGTTTTATATGATTTAGAAGGTTTTGGAGGTGGTTCAAGTCCTTTTATAGAATTGGGGATTAAAACTGCCTGTTGGGATATTACACATTATGTACCTATTACGTGATGTGTAACTGCCGCTAGACATGTTGTGAACCAGTGCAGGGCGTGAAATGATTACACATCATGTAAATTGTTCACATCATGTAAAATTTGAGAAGGGTTAAATATTAATCCAAGGTGACAAGTTTTTCAGTGTATCCCTCTAAAAAGAAATACACAACGTGTAAATGATTTGCACGGCATGTAATATCTCAAGCAGTTTTTTTAAAGGTGTTGATTGGCTGATTTTTCATTCAACCCACTACAGCCTTTATCCTATTGACTCTATGTCATTTTCGTGACAATTTTGGAGTGTCATCCTCCCTTATAGATGTCTCATTTGAGTAATAAATCCCTGGTAAGTCATCCTATTTTGTTTTTCCTTTCTCTCCCATTGTTCTTCGGTCATTGCGGTATAACCCTTTAACCTTGGTTGTTGTTGGTTTTGATCTTGATCGGTTATGTTAGGATCCTTCTTGTGATCATTTGTGCCTTCATCTGTTTTGGCTCCTGTCATTGGAAGCATTGTGCTAATTACTGGTTAAAGGTTGGGGGTTTAAATATTAACCCTATTTTCTGATTTCAATTACTAATTATATGAAATGTTGTGATTTCACTTATGCTTTTGTGCAATAATTAACTAATTTAATAGAATGATGATGATCCTATTTGATCCCTTTAGATTCAATTAATGGTGTGACCTAGATTATAACTACCCATTGGATGAGAAAACCCTTGAAAATAATGAATTTGCAATTGATTTAATATAATTTTAGAATGACATGTGATCAAGTGATTGATTGTTATAGATTCACCTTGGAAAATGGATTATTTGATTAATTTAATAAAGGGAAGTTGAAAGACAAATGGTAATTAGCAGAATTAACCATTTGGCCTTATGTGGTCATATTGTGATATTTTTGTTGTTGTGATATGCACTTGTGACACAAGCTGAGATGTTTATATATTGGGTTATGCCCTGACACATACTGAGATGATTATATATTGGTATTTTCCCTAACACATGTTGAGATGCTTATATATTGGGCTATTCCCTAACACATGTTGAGATACTTATATACTAGGCTAAGCCCGGATACATGCTGAGATTTTTATATAGCAGGCTTGGTACAGTGATTTGTTATTGAAGGACCCCGGAACACCCTGAGAGGGGAGGGGTGAATCAGGGTGTCAAATTTTTCTTTTAAACTGATGGATCTAGTGCCCATGTTGGTAGGAACATGTTAAACCTGTCTGAAGAGGATGTGCAGAAAATAAATAATCACATGAAAAGCAATGACACGGTGATTTTATTTGGTTCACCACTAAGGGCTACATCCAAGGATCATACACCGATAGTGTGTCGGTTATACTAAAACCAATAATATTCACAAGTTGTGAATTACAAGTGTTTATCATAGTCACTCTATGCCAGGTGCACTACCTTTACAAGGTTTTAGGGATAGCACATTGCATCCCTTAGATCACTTCTGCTGACTCCCCCTTGCTCAATAAGTTGGAAAAATCTTCACTCAGTTTAACGACTTGAAGGTTACTTCAATGTTTTAGCATCAAATCATGAATCCTCAACTATAAATGGATGCTCTGTTGAAGTCTTTTAATCATCCATAGATGTAATTTATTATCCCATACACTGATATGTTATGAAAAATAATTTTACAAACTGATTTGGTCAATTTTCAAGCTTCCTTGATTGTTTCGTGTACTGCTACTGATTCCGAGTACCACTGTTGTTTCCACATATCATCCAGTTCCTCTATGTACCATCCAAATTCTCTGAGAACTACCCTTCTCAGCGTACTGCCCTACTCCACATACTACTCCACTCCTCCATGTACCATCCTGCTCTGCATACTGCCATGCTCTGCCGTGTACTGTGAGGCCTACCTGTGCGAATCACACTCTCTTCTGCATATTGTTTTCTGTACGCAGATGATTCTCTCTGCATACCATCTCCTCCACCGTGTACCACTTCGTACTTCACTGAATTTCTTCCTGAAATTTTAATCTCTAATCTCATCATCCAAAAAAGAGGATTATTGTTCCTTAAAAAGGCATAAAAGTCCACAAATTTTGATAATCTGATTTACCTAAATTTTCAATGTGAGGTTACCGCTACTGTAAAATGAACTCCATTTACGTACTATTAGGCTCCATCACATACCACTCCTATTTCGCAAACTGCAGTAATATTTCCAACCTTCAGCACTCCATGTACTACATGCCTTCACCACATACCATCACTATAAACCATTTTTCATTTCTTCCTTCATAATTTCGTGTACTGCATGCCTTCACTTCATACCGTTGCTGAGAACTATTTTCAATTCCACGCACTACTCTGTGCACCGCTTCGTTCCCCACTCCCCACACCACTCCATATACCGCTCCTGCTGCCTGGAATGAGGCCGCAAACCATCCCCAAAACATGGTATGCATTCCATGTTTTGTGGTATGTGGTTCCCTTATTTTAATGATTTTATTTGTCGTTCTATATACCATTCACTCGTAACTGAAATACCTTTGTTTTCCAAAACCAAACTCCCGATCTTGAGGTCCAAAACATTGTAAAACACTGGGAAACTGCTACACCTTCAATACTGCTTTCAGCCTCAAACGTATGACCTCATTCCTTAAAAACTCCCTAGTCATCTATGTGAAGATTGAAAAAAAACACAAACTAAACTCCATTATTAGAAATGAACGGCCTTGGTTCCAACAATATCCCCCTTTTTGTTTGTTGGCAATCTCCAGATAAATTCACTGATGCACCAACCACGATCAAAACTTGAACCTTCAAGAAACAACTCATCCATCACTCTAAGTCTACATAAGTAGTTCTCGGTGTAGAAAAAAAGAGAGAGGACATGAATTGAGTTCTCATTTAACCTTATCCATCTTGCCTATCCATTGAATTTATCCATTATCCCCCATTGGAAATAAACCCAAAAAACGATTATTTAAACATTGTAGAGCTCATAAAAAACTCCCCTAGATCGTATCTCCCCCATAAACCTGTAACACTTACATAAATAGATTAACACAGTTAAAACAGTTGGGGAGAGGGGAATTTTGTAACTTCATTATGCACTGGGAGGTGTATGAACACCAAGGTTCAACTAATGTTTCTCAAACACAGTCGTTGACAGTGGCTTGGTCATAATGTCATCCACTTGCTCATCAGTTCCCACATGGTCTATTTTGATCACGCCTTGTTCAACTTTTTCCTTGATGAAGTGATATCTGATATCAATATGTTTTGTATGATAATTCTGAATATGATTCTTCATAATATCAATTGCACTCTTGTTATCACAGTAAATCAACATTGGTTGTTTCACCTCATCACCTATGTCAGTCAGTTTCTACTTCATCCAAAGTAACTGAGTACAAGACTTGGTAGTAGATATATATTCATCTTCAAAAGTACTAAGAGAATTACTTTCATGTTTCTTTCTTAACTATCCCACACATTTCTTCCCAATATAGAATGCTCCACCACTGGTAGACTTTATATCCACTACATCTCTAGCCCAGTCAGCATTAGAAAAAGCGGACAGTTCACTACCTCTTCCTGCATCAAAGTATATCCCATAATTATGTATACCATGAACATATATCATGATTATTTTCCCTTCCACCATATGTTTTTCCTTTAGATTACTCTAAAAGTGGGCCACAATGCAAGTTTCAAAGACAATATTTGGTCGTGTCGCCGTCAGGTACAGTAGGATTCCAATGATTCTTCTGTACACGGTGGGATCCACAGAAGTCTTGTCCTCATGCTTACCAAGATTTATTCCAATTGTAATCAGAGTCAACATTGGTTTGGAATCATGCATATTGAATTTATTCAGCAGCTCTCTTGTATACTTTTCCTAAGAAATGAAAGCATAATCCTTCTTCTGAATCACCTGCAACCCTAAAAAGTATGTGATTTCACCAATCATGGACATTTAAAATTTTGATTTCATGTGATTGGAAAATTCATCCACTGATCAATGCCTGCTTCCACTAAAAATAATATCATCCACATATACCAATGCCATGAATTGATCCTTTTGTGAATTTTTCACATAGAGATTGTGATCCACTCCTCTTTTAAACTCAAGATTTATCAAATAAGAGTCCAACCATAAGTACCACACTTGTGGTGCTTATTTCAGGCCATAGAGAGATTTCTTTAATTTGAAAACTTTCAGTTCATCATTTCCAAGCAAGATCCCTACAAGTTATTTAATGTAGACTTCTTCTTCTAATACTTAATTTAATAATTTTGTCTTGACATCCATTTGATACAATTTAAAACCTATTTGGATTTCCATGGAAATAAATAGCCTGATTGACTCCAGTATCGCTACAGGAGTAAATTTCTCCTCAACATCAATGCCCTCGATTTGTGAATATCCTTTATAGACCAAGCATGCCTTATTTCAGATCAAATTTCTATGCTCTTCAAATTTGTTCTTGAAAATCCACTTTGTACCAATCACATTGTGACTTTCAGGTCTTTTGACAAGATCCCAAGTATAATTTTTGTCAATCTAATCTAACTCTTCATTCATTTCTTTTACCCATGACTCATACTTTACATCCTCTTCAAATGAGGATGGTTCCACAACTGATAGAAATGTATAATGTGCATTATTCATCATTCTCCTTTTCTGTGTAGGTGCATTTAGATCCCCGATAATGTTGGACTGATCAATCTATGCTCTTCAATTTCTCCTTTGTGGCTCAACCAAATTCTCTCCAGCTATGGCTTCCTCTTCTGATTCTTTTTCAGAGTCAGCATCATGATGTGACTCCTGAGAGTTTTCCACACCTTCCTCTACCTTTGTATTAACATTTTTTCCATGTTCACATCCTTCCTTATCTTCGATCATATCTTCATAATAATTCCTTTAAGCATTCATGTTTTTCTTTTCAATGATCTTTACATCACTGAATTCCACAATTATTCCCAAGAACTTATTGAAAAATTTGTAGTCTTTGCTATTCATTGAGTATCCAAGAAATATTCCTTTGTTTGTATTGTCTTTATACTTCCCTTGATTCCATTATTTGTTTCAGATAAAACATTTTCTTCCAAAAACATGAAAATATTTCAAAGAGGGCTTCCTTCCATGCCATAATTCATAGGGTGTCTTTGTCTTTCCCATATATATCCCTGGTAGATTTTTAATATACACTATTTCTTGTACTGCCTCTTTCTAGTAATGTCGAGGAATATGACTCTCGATCAGTATAGTTCTGGACATGTTGTTTACATGTCGATTCCTACACTCAAAAAATCCATTTTTTTGTGGAGTTCTCACAGAATCCACTTCATGTTGTATCCTATGCTTCTCTAGGTAATTTTTGAATTCAATGGATGTGTATTTCCCTCCATTGTTAGACTTAAGAACTTTGATCTTCCATCTAGTATCATTATCAGTGATTCGACAATAGGTTTTCATGTAATCAATAACTTTTCACTTCCTGTGTATAATGATAACACATTCCATTCTACTGTAATCATCTATGAAAAGAACAAATTACCTTTCTCCATGTGTTCTAGAAACATTTATCGGGCCACATACATTTGTATGGATGAGTTCAAGGAGATTTGATGCTCTTTTATTCTTTTTCCGGTAGTAATTGTAAACTAGTTTCCCTCACATGCACACATCACAAATCTTTTCTCGTTCACACTTTAGATTAGTTATATCCATGACTATATTCAACTTAGATATCTTTTCCATGTCTTTATTATTGTTGTACCTCAATCTTTGATGCCATAAGTTGTTTTCCTCTTCAACTGTTAAGTAAAAAATGTTATCTTTGTTGTCAACTTGATATAAGTTTTCATCTATTCTACAGCCTTTCATGAGTGAATTCCCAAACTTTCCTCTTATAGTAAAGCCATTCTGATTGAATGTCACAATAATAATTGAGTTATAGAGTTGACTCACACTAACAATATTGTGATGCAGACCATCCATATAAAGGACTTCAGTTTTCTTCAGCTCTCCATTAGCTAGCTAGTACTTCCACTACCTTTTATCTTCAAAGCACCATCGTTACCGAACCTCACTGTTCCATCGACCTTTTTCTTGACATTTGTTAATAGGTATTCATTACCCGTCATGTGGGATAAACATCTGCTATCAAGAATCCAGGTGCTTTTTTTCTTTATAGCTTTGAGGGATACTTCTGCAAAATTGGACTTTCCCATTTTCCTCTTTTCTTTCCATGAGATATTGGATTGAGTGTAAAACATTTATGGCCTTTCAATTCTCTCTTCCATGTAAATGGGTTCTTCATATTCAAATTCTTATTCTAGATGAGAAAACTTGTTTGAAATAACAATACCATCTGGTTGATGTGTATTGACTCATCTCTGATAATTGAAAGAATTTCTCCTATCATACCACTGCCTACAATACATAGCTTTATAGCCAAAGTTATAATAGTAAAAACAATATATATAGAAATTATTTCTTCTATAAGAAGTAGGATATAAATATTTTCTCCTTTTTTGAACTCTTAACTCTTCCCCATTCATATATCTCATTGCCTCTTCACAATATGACATGGTATAGCCCAGATAGCCACAAAACTGACACTTCATGAAAGGAAATGTCTTATCACTTCTATTTATCCTCATTCCTTCTTCCTCAAGAAAATAGTTTTACTACCTATAATTTTTTTAGACTCAAGGATAATCTTCAGTTCTCTTTTTAGTTTGATTTAAGGGTTTCCTTTTCAGCACTTATGGTGGCTTTTCAACATGATCAACTTTCATCATTCCTTTATTATAGTTCACTTTATTTATATCATTTGACGTTTCGGCATCACAACCAATTCCACTATTTCCCATTAATTTGAGTCTTTGATCAATCAAGACCTTTTCAACTCCATTAGAATCACTTTTTTATCTCTCTAGCAGTTCAACATCTCAGAACCTTCCAAATTGTATTTTATTCTTTGCTTCTTTTGAAATTGATTCACTTTCGAGTTTACTTCTCAAAGTAACAACTTATTCTTCAAGTACTTCAATGGTCTTGTACTTCTCCTCCAATCTCAAGGTAAGTTCATTGATGACCTTTGCTTGTTCTTCAATTCTGAGTTTTAGTTCTACAACATCATTAGTGCTTTCAAGGATTAATGATTGAACTTTCACCAGTTCTTTCAGTCGTTCAATTTCCGCTTCCAGTTGATCAATATATTCTGATGATTCCTCCATCATTGCTTTCCACTTATTACATCTCTTATATTTAATCTCAATATTACCAAAATAATCCTTAAGTTAAAACTTGGGATCATCATTAGTATACAACTGATTATCTCTAGATTTATCTGTCAATGGTTATGACTTTTCAATGGTAGCCATCATGGAGGCATGGTTTCCAGTCTTAAATTCTAGTTCATCTTCCTCGAATAATTCATTATCATCATCTTCCTCCTCATAGACAAAACTCTTCTTCTGTACTTTGTTTGCAAATTTGAAGTTTCCCTTTTTGAAGAATCTTTTATGAGGCTTCTCTATGTTTTCAACTTCACTTTCTTCATCATCAAATTTTCTTGAGCACTGAGAGGCAATGTGCTCAACTCTTCCACAGTGAAAACAATCTAGAGGTAGCTTGCCTTCAAATTTCCCTATTTCCTTCTTGATCTTATTGTAAATGAGAGAAAGAGTTTCATTTTACTCATCATCTACATCACTAATATCTCCTGAAACTTTTAGTTTGTCCATGTATTTGAATTTCATTTCCTTGCTCACATGATTCGTAGCTTCTTCTGGTTTTACTCTCATTTCATAAGCTGATAGATTGCTCAGAAGATAATCCACTGAGAGTTTGGAGAGATATCTTTCCTCAAGGGCTAACACCTTTTCATTGTAAAGGGGTGGAAGTATTCTCATGATTTTCTTCACTATGTCAATGTCTTTTATTTCTTCACCCAGACCTCGGATTTCTTCTACAACTTCAGTAATTAGATTGAAAAAGGAATATGCATTCTCATCAGGGTGCATCTTCATATCATCAAACCTATTGTGTAGAACTTGAAGTTTTTCCTCTTTCACTTTTTTATCTCTTTCATAAATATTTTCTAGTTTATCCCACATTGACATGGAAGATGTGAAACTCGTTACCTTTAGATAAATTTGATCAGAAAGGGATACAGTGAGAGAATTGTGTGCTTTTACATCAGCATCAAGCAATTTCTTATCTGTATCTATCATTGAAATTCATGTAGGATTAGTAACTTATATTCCCTATGTAGTAGAAAATAAGACTTCCATTCCAAGAGATATTAGGTGAGATCTCATCTTGTTTTTCCATATTTGAAAATCACTTCCATCGAAGAGGGGAACTCCCCTAACGTTGACTGGATTCTCCATGATAGTAGAAGACAGATTCAACATCAGCAACCTTTATCCTCTAATACCACTTGAAGGACCCCAGAACACCCTGAGAGGGGAGGGGTGAATCAGGGTGTCAAATATTTCTTTTAAACTAATAGATCTTATGCACATGTTGGTAGGAACCTGTTAAACATGTCTAAAGAGGATGTGCATAAAATAAACAATCACATGCAAAGCAACTACACATCAATTTTACTTAGTTCACCAATAAGGGCTACGTCAAAGGATCATATGCCGATAGTGTCTCGGTCATACCAAAACCACTAATCTTCACAAGTTGTGTATTACAAGTGTTTATCATAGTCACTCTATGACAGGTGCACTTCCTTTATAAGTTTTTAGGGATATCACAATGCATCCCTCAGATCACTTCTGTTGACTCCCCCTTACTCACTATGTTGGAAGAATCTTCACTCAGTTTAACGACTTGAAGGTCTCTTCAATGGTTTAGTATCAAATCATGCATCCTCAACTGTAAATGGATGTTATGTTGAAGTCTCGTAATCATCCACGGATGTAATTTATTATCTTGTACATTGATATGTTATGGAAATTAATTTCTCAAACTGATTTGGTCAATTTTTAAGCTTCCTTGAGTGTTCTGTGTACTACTACTAATTCTGCGTACCTCTATTGTTTTCGCGTACCGTCCAGTTCCTCCGCATATCATCCATATTCTCCATGAACTGTCCTTCTCGGTGTACTTCCCTGCTCCGCGTACTGCTCCACTCCTCCATGTACCATCCTACTCTGTGTACTGCCTTGCTCTGCTGCGTACTGTGAGGGCTACCTGCATGAACCACACTCTCTTATGTGTACTGTTTTCCTTATGCAGATGATTCTCTCTGCATACAATCTTCTCCACCATGTACCACTTCGTACATCACTGAATTTCTTCCCGAAATTTTAATCTTCAATCTCATCATCCAAAAAAGAGGATTATTATTCCTTAAATAGTCACAAAACTCTAAAATTTCTGGTAATCTTATTTACCCAAATTTTAAATGTGGGATTACTACTGCTGTAAACTAAACTTCATCTGTGTATTGTTAGGCTCCAGCGCGTACCACTCCTATTTCGCGAACCGCAGCAATCCTGCCAACCTTTAGCACTTCTAATACTGCATGCCTTCACAGCATACCATCGATATGAATCATTTTTCATTTCTTCCTTCATCATTTTGCGTACCACATGCCTTCACCACATACCATTGTTGTGAACTATTTTCAGTTCCGCGCACCACTCCCGCTACCTAGAATGCGGTCGCGAACCATTCTTGGAACATGGTATGTGGTCCATGTTCTGAGGTATGTGGTTCCCTTATTTTTCCAATTTTATTTGTCATTCTACATACTATTCACTCCTAACTGAAAACCATTTATTTTCCAACACCAAACTCCCTATCTTGAGGCCCAAAAAATTGGTAAGCACTGGGAAACTACTCCAATTTCAATATTTCTTTCAGCCTCAAACGCATGACCTCATTACTTGTAAACTCTCTAGTCATCCATGTGCAGATTAACAACAAACACAAACCAAACTCCATTATTAGCAACGAATGGCCTTAGTTCCAACAGTTATACCATGGGTATATGGTTGTGGTTGGCATGGTTGTGCTACATGATCAGAGACATTTCGAAAGAATGCTGAAGTAGGTTATTGTTGTATTTATTAATTATTGAATTAATTAATACACTTGTTTATCGCATTATTTCATGCACTTATTATCAGTCTATTTTGTTTTGACATAGTGTTGTCGACCTACTGAGTTTTACTCACACCCTATTCGGCTTGTTATTTGGTGCCCAAGCAGATTAAATGGATGCAGGTATGGACAAGGTTAAGGGACCGTGTAGCTAATTGTTGAATGTTGGAAGGCCTGGAGTTTGGGGATAGGACTGACATAGGGTTCGGGACCTGGGTCTTTTGAGTTTATTTGTATCAACATGTCTTTATTCTATATCATTTTTAGTTTGATATTAGATTAATATCAGTCTCAAATTACATGATTCCTTATTATTAGTATATTGGTTTTTCCTTTATTTCCCAGTTGTGTTATATAGTTTTCACTATGTATATTACTTTGATTTCTTTTGTTTATATGGATTATTTTTACTATTATGACACTTCATACCATGGGGTATAGTCTCTCCACTATACATATCACACCCCTGTTGTTAGTCGCACTACTATAAATTTAAGCTTTGGATCCCCATGGAATGGGTGACCGCCAATGGAAGTCGCTAGGCTTAAAAAAATCATGTGATCCCCCCCCACTCCTCCATCATGCACCACCCTCAGCAAACCCTACCTCTGCCTTTACCACCGCTCATCCTCTCCCTCGCTAAACCTGCCTCCTCTTCCTACTCCAGCTCCCTCTTTCTTTGACTCCCTCTCCCTCCCTGGATCCCCTCCCCACCTCTGCATTTACCTCCCTCAACCCTGAATCCCTCTCATTGCAGATCGTTCTTTGTCGCCCCTGCACCTGGTTCCTCGCGTCACCCATCCGCCCTAATCGTTTCCCCTCCTTCACGTCTCACCCAGCCTCCAAATCCACATCTTCACCTAGTTTTATATTTTACATGCTATCTGTTAATCCCTAATTTTGGTTTTAGGGTATTATTTTGGGAACTTCCATCACTCATATTTCATAATGTATTGGCTTTGTGATTTGTTTTTTTTTTTGATTGTTTAGTCTTTGTAAAATGAAATTTGTTCTCATTTCTTCCCCATATGTATTTCAAATTTAGTGTGACCACAAAGGTGTGTGGTTTTAAGAAATGAATTATGAGATGATTAACCTTAATCATGGTAATTATAAGATCTTCCCCATAGGCAATTAATTCCACTAATTATCCACTTTTGATGCTACTGTCGTAACAATTTTATGATCCACAATAAATTTTTAATATAATTTCCAGGGTGGAAACTACAATGACTAAAAAACCAAGTTATTTGAGATATATATCTAGAACACTTTACATATTCTGCAAATATGAAAGGCGGAATTTCAAGGCCCCTTTAAGTTATAGACAACTGCATAATCATGATGAAAAACATCAGTCTGGATAAGTTCATTCCTATGATTTTTTTCCCTTACAATGCTGAAAAGTTTAAATAAAGCTGTCCAAGATGATGTAGATGCCTATAATCTACTGTATCTCGGTGTAAGGAATATGAATTGTGTATTTTTTCCCTCATTATATGTGTCTTTATTTGGGACATGCTTCTAGGGTATTGGGTAGGAAGGTGGTTTCTCATATGTTGGGCTATCTTAGTGGAAGGAGCATGGATGAAGCTTTCTTATGGTGGTTTCTAAGGAAAGGAATACTCATGTGTTAAACTCTCATTTTAAATGCTGCAAGAATGGATATTTCTTATGATAGAGATAAGATTTAAATTCACTAATTCACTTGCCTGCTATTTGTTTATAAATTTGTTTTTGATGCATTAATGAATGAATAGAATCAAACTATAAGGGCATGTCTTAGATAATGTCTTTACTTTGTGAAAAATGTTTCATTTTAGTGTATAAACAATGTTTTAATTGTTGAGTTAGTTTTACATTTTAGATCATTGGCGAGGGGTGGTTTGAAATTTAGTGTATAAATAATGATATCCACTTATGCTCTAAGAACTCTTCATTTTTATGTGTCTATAGCAATTTTTTATAACTAGAAATAAAATCATTAAAATTCAACACCCCTTTATATTTGATGAAATATGTATGCAATAAATAAAAAGTACATGAGGCATCTGTAGTTCACATTATATGGAACTATAATAGGCATCAGATCCTTTACTTATTAATTATTTCGATGACTGCAGATATGTCAGGGGAACAAACACTATATCCATATCATTTTGCAGAGTCATCTGCATCTAAGGGTCGAGGTATGTATGAATGTAAATGTGTTTATTTTTTAATTAATCATTATACATATATATGCACATCTGTTTATCTACTTTGCACGATTGAGAAACAATGGAATATGGATTTTATTATCTTCTTTGCATAACTAAATGCACAATTTTTTTCACACACAACCCAATAGATTCTTGTTCTTTTAAATTACTCAAATGTACTTCTAAAACTAGTGTTGATTATAGCTGTGGAAAAACTTGACACTATAATTGTTGAGTGCACTCACAAATACGCTTCCAGTATTTATAAAACTTATTATTAATTCACAAACCTCAATGTTTAGGATGCTCAAAACATCATGCAGTCATAAAGATCTATATGAACATGCTCACTTAACGCACACACATACGGGTAGGTTAAAGGTAGTTGGGGTTTGGTTTAGTGGTAAGCACCCCATAATCCTACATGAAAAATGGAAGTTCAAAACCCATTGGACGCAGGTACTGTAGTAGTACTGTAGCAGTACTGTAGCAGCGGCAGAACTATTCATCAGTGGGTACTGTAGCGGCGGCAGTACTGTGCGGGTTCTGTAGCAGGCGAGTTACTATTCACAGAATGTGAATTGGGCCAAAAATTTGGGCCTACGGGCTATGTAATGGGATACAAGCCCACTGGGCCTTCAGGATATGTAATGGGTTTCCCTCTACCTAGTTAAAAGAGGTCTTTGCTTTGATTTAATAATAAATATGAGGCTTCAGCCCCAACCTTTTAAAAAAAATACGGGTAGGTTAAAGAAAAACCTCCATAAAATACACACTTAAATTCCTTTGGCACAAAACATGGAACAACCTGTGTGTATCAACATGAAACCCCAAATCCTAAACATTTTAACACCCAAAGGCCCATCATCTCCTTCATAAAACTGAAAATAGAGGAGGTAAACAAACAAGATCATTGGTGTGAGTATGAATCACTGGATTTTTAAGCATATTGTAAGTTTTAGGTTTAGTTTGGATTTTTGTTTTTATTTTCCATTCAAGGTAAATGTTTTGTGGTGGAAGTGTTTCTAGGTTTGGAAGAAGAAATTTGGGCAGCAACTTGTTTTATCGTGCAATTTATGCTTGAGGACTGAAGAGAGCATGCAAGACCTATTCATGAGATGCATATTTTCTTGGAAGATATGGAAATATGTTGGCAGCATGTTTGACATTAAGATTTGTACAAGCATGCACCTAGAAGATCTCATGGCTGACATCAATATGACCAGTCTGAGTGAACAGGTACACAAACAACTATTAACTATTGTTGCCTTTGTTTTTTCATTGTGTGGACAGTAATAAATGTTTGCATTTTCAACAACTAATCACCTACCTTCCATGAGGGAGTCATCACATAGCACCCAAGGTAGCACTAGGAGAGGTAGAACGATCTAGGAATGCAGCAAAGTAGTATCACCTAATATTAGATCCTTGGACTCAAGTTACATTTTCTTTCTAAATACATTTAAATTTTCATTGAGCCTGTAAACAACACCAACAATGTATTATTAATTTCAAATTAATTTTTTTCTTGTATATGTAATTCCTTTTAATTAAAATTTTAGTCATTCTTTTTCAAAATCAATTTGTTTATTTCTATAATTTTATTTTTAGTAGTATTAAAGGATTGACTATAAATCTCTTAGTCTTTATTAATATCACATATCATCTTCTTAAATATATTCTCAACATCAAGTAACTTAGATTGAGTATCTATTTGATCATTTCCCTTAGTAGAAAACTCAACATCAATCTATTATTTATCAAAACTAGATCTGAACATGATGAGGACGTTTGGGTTAGATTTCATGACTAAAATTAATATATTATAATGACTGCAGATGAGAATACTAGTGAGTATAGCCTGAGTCTTCTATGAGTTTCTTCAGTCGTTGAAGGCATAACATCTTTTTATTTCCCATGATTTTGACTTCATTCAAGAAACATGAAGCACTTATATAAAAATTACATGGATACATGCATATCCTTCTATGAAAATCCATTTGGTGATAGTCCAATAATCATCAAGCATGTATTTCAGTAGCTCTCATGAAAACATTACTATATTTTTTATGAATTAATGTCTGGTCATTTGCCTTTATGTGAATATGTTTTTTACTCAGCATGAGTTGTGATTGAAATGGATTCCAATCACACCATATTCCAATCAGCTATATCAATATGATATTTTCCATTATCATACTTCTGGCGGACTGAATTATCCAGACTTACTTTAACATAGGTATCTTTCAGTCATGGGTTACTGAATGTTGTTCATCTTAGGTGAGTTCTAAATTGCAGTTGTCTTCCACTTAATCCACACACACGGACACATTGAACCTTTTTCATGTATTTCTGTTTGTTATAGGTTGTTTTTTTGGTTCATTGGCTACTGTCAAAATGCAGTATTTTTTTAAAAAAAAAATCTTAGGTTAGCGACCTCCTTAGGCAGTCACTAATGGTTTCATTTTTCAGAGAATTAGTGACCGCCAAAAGCAGTCTCTACTCCTCCTCCCAGCGACTGCCATCGCTGTTGTCCATAGACCCCCTATAGTGACCGTTGTTGGTGGTCTCTATTGGCCTTTAGTGACAGGCCAACTATGACCGCCATTGGTCTTCAGTAAGTGGGTTCTAATGGTCAATTTTGTAGTAGTTTCAGAAGTCTCTGGCGTACGGGGAGGTATGTTTGAGGTCTCTTAACCAACCTTTTTCATCCACATGAGAGTGTCAGATCGGGGGATGTTGTAGTAGGGCTCACCCAGCTTCTTCATTGATCAAAGTGGGACCTTGATTCGACAAAACACATATCCAACATGAAAAAATGTTTATCCAGTCAAACATTAAACATAAAAAATGAAAAAAAAACAAAAAGTAAAAAAATATAATCTCTCAATCAAAGAGGTTGGATATCATGGAATAAGGATGACGAGATGATCACAATGAGGAGAGGGAAACTAATGGCATGGAGATTGGGGAGGTGATGTTGCTAACGTCAGGATCGCAGACAGACGGGGGATCGACATATTTGGGTCTAGACAGAGGGGAAAGGAGGACGGGGGTCCGGGTCGTAGGGAGAAGGGGATCAAGGTGAAGTTGGAGTCAGGGATCAAGGTCGCGAGGGATAGGGGTCACCGGGAGAAGGGGAACGAGTAGCCACCATCAGGGGCCGCGGTCGCAGGTCGCCACCATCAGAGGTCGGTGTGGGGTCAGCGTCGAAGAGAGAGGCCACATGGGGGGGTCGATGACATGGAGGTCGGGGAGAAGGGCCATTGTCAAGGGCACTGTCGTTGAGGGGCGGAGTGGTGGTCAAGAATGAGGGGAGAGGTCACACACGGGTCAGGATGGGTCATCCAGGTGGGGGTGAGGTGACAAAGTTTTTTTTTAAGATTTCACAATGATTATAATTAAATCGTCACTAAATCTAATAGTATTTATTATTATTAAAAAAATAGTGTTGGTTACAATAACTGCTGCTAACAAACCGCCACTAAACCCTATGATTTTTTAGTGTAACCCACACCCCAACCCACCATGTTAAACATCTCACATCTCTCCTCCATTTCTTAAGTCTTTCACCAAGCCTGGGAGTGGATCATTGGAGGCACATCAAGTGAGGTAACGATGGATGATCCACTGGTGGGAGATTACGATGTCGGGGCCAATAATGTGGGCTTGATGGGTTGGTTGATCAAGCACTACTGAAATTTGTGCTATTTGCAATGGGCTATTTGTGACGGGATCCCGTCGCAAATAAACTTTAGCGATGGATTCTCATCGCAAATAGCTCGTTGTAGAAAACGGCATCGCAAATACCATTTTTTTGCGACGGGCCCATCACAAATAACTCTCTGATTATATACATTATATATAAATAATTTTTTTGCAAGGGGCCCTTGGTACCGTCGCAAATTGTATTTAAAAATATATATTTAAACTATTTGCGATGGAATCCCATCACAACAGGTCTCGTCGGAAATAATAACCAAAATAAAAAAAAATATTTAATAAAATTATAATTAATGAAAAAATAATATTAATATTATTAAAATAATAAAATAATAAAAAATATTAAAATTCTCAATATTCTCAAAAAAATATAAAATATTCATAAAATATTATTATTATTATTAGTAAAATAAACAATAATTAAAAAATATAATACCAAAAAAATATATTTAATAAAATTATGATTAATGAAAAATAATATTAATATTAAAAAAATATTAAAAAAAATATTAAAATTCTCAATATTCATAAAAAAAATATAAAAAAACTTATAAAATATTATTATTAGTAGTAGTAAAATAAAAAAACATTAAAAAATATAATAGTAATAATAAATAATAAAATATTAAAAAAATTATGCAATATTCGCACCAATATAAAAGGCTGAAACTAAAAATAGTTCATATTAGAACAACTCTTGAATTCAAATGTTTTTAACATTAAAAAATCACTAGGGTCGTCTTCTGGAGGAGGTGGAGGAGCTGTAGGAGATGGTAGAGGAAACTTCATACCTAAACTATGAGTCAAATGATGCATGTACTCCATCTACTCGTGATGATGATGCTGCCATCGACACATCTCCTCATCGTGATGTTGTTGCTAAAGCTGATGCTGCTAACACATCTCTTCATGCTGCTTCTGCAAACTCTCTATAATCTCAGTTTGAGTTCGCAAATGCTCCTGATAATGTGAGGTAAAATATGATGCCTCTCCACGAGCTCCTCTCGAGCTGGATGCCAACATCGCAGTAGTACCATAATAAGTATCAAGAGTCACATGAGAGTCAATACCAACTACTCGGCATTTCTCAAAGCCATACTGAGTCTCTCGAATCCATGCCGCCTCATTGAAATGGTGTGCACTGAATCTCAGCCTATGTCTGAGAGGTCGCAGCCTCATATGACTCCTTCAATTCTAATTTGAAATTAAAATTGTTAAAATATTATATGTAGTTAATTTTCAAACTGAAAAAAATAATACTAACCACAATCCGACGCTGGAAATCACCTCTAATCTCTCCAGTGGATGGATCGCTTTATATCCTCTGATAAACATCGTACTCCATAATATTAGGATGCTCAAATGCCTATAAAAATATAAAATAAACTGTTTATATTTAAAGTTATATAAAATATTTAAAAAATATACTTACCAGATGCTCTCTATGCATACTAAATTTATGACTACCAACTCGATGCGTCACCTCCTGTCTCCCCCAGTTCTTCCGACCCACTGAAGACCTCCTCTGAAATCCACCACCCAACTAGTGTAAACATAATTTATCCCAAACGTGAGATGAAATGTACTCTGGTCGGTAGGCTCTACACAGCTCATCAAAATCTATCACTCCTGCATTCTTAATGGTCGTCCTTCTCAAATTATGCAAAAAATGAAGGAAACAGTCATGCATAGACGTCTCCCATGTCGCGTGGATAGCGTCACACATTCTATCATCTATGGGATACCATAAACCCTATAAATAATTTATAATATCAAGTTATTAATAAAATAAATTTCAAAATAAATATTATTTATTTACGTACTAGCCAATGATTGAACATCTCGAGCTACACATCAACGGGAATCTGTTCCCATGTGATCCATGGCTGAGAAATATAATTGCACAAGATAGCGCTCTCCTGTCCAACAGCTACATGTGCAAAACTGAGAAAAAATAATAAATAATCAAATAATTAGTATATATATAAATAAATTAATGAAAGATAAAGAAAATATATAGGTTACCATACCTCAATGTGCGTGGATCAAAGCCAAGATGTGTACGTCACTCGAGGATAGGGTCGGGAATCATCAGTCGCGCAAGACCGTGCCCCCTCTGTGTACCCCCTGAACCGCCAGTAAGTTGAGGGTCAGATGATCCCAAATCCCCCTCATCCAAAGGTAGCTCAGCCTCCTGTAACTCAAGAAATAGATTAGGTTCCATATGAAACATAAAATTACTATTGTTGGTAGATAGTTAAAAATAACTATTATATATAGATATATATTAGTTATGATTATAACCAGCATTTAACTGTGTCAATGTTCACCTTCATCATCATATTCATATCTAATGATGTCAATGTCTTCATATTCCTCCTCAACATCATTAATATCCATATGAGTTTCAGTTTCATCATCTCTTGTCATTTCAAATTCATTTGTAACATCATTAACATCTTCGTCACCATCGACCCTTAATTATGGGGTATCATCATCGATATTCACGTCTCTTTATGAAAAAGATGGATTTTGAGTAGTCTCTTGAAAAATTTCAATTTCTTCCACTTCAGCATAACCACATTCAGTTTGAGTAAACTGATTTTCCTGAGATTTCATTTTTATTATGCTCCACCAATCACTCAGGTCTCTTGAAGTAGCATAGTACTTTGTGTAATAAATTTTATGTGCTTGTAAGCTAGTAAAAATGGTTTATTTACTACAAGAAGACTTTTATATTTAATATCAATGATTCCATGAGTCGGATTAACATGCAAGCTTCTCTCAGTATCCAACCACCGACATTTAAACATCTTTATGTAATTCTGTCCTAAATAACACAACTCAATAATTTCATCCAAAATGCCATAAAAGTCAACTTCAGTTTCTCTATGATGCAATCCTCTCAAACAAACTTCATTGTTCATTGTTTTTTTTTAATTCCCCATATGCATGTGTATGAAATCGAAAACCATTCACCACATATGCATTATAAGATTTAACCATTTTGTATGGTGGGTTACTCAATATACACAGTCGCTTACCAATTTTATCAGCATGTTGAGACACCTGAAAATTTGTAAAACAATTATCAATATAATAAATAGTAAACTGAATTGATATTAAACCATCAATAATTTATATTACCAGTTTTTGAAACCATTGAGAGAGAAAATTATATGCATTCTTCAAGAGCAGCTGCTGTAATTTTTGGAAGTTGTTTCTTGATATGATTATCATATAACCTAAAAATAAAATAAGTTTACATACTGTAACATAAATTATAGAATAAGTGATAGAATCAATCACAGTACAAATGATTTCATTTCTTCACAGTTGATCAAATCATATGTATGAGCTATGTGATGTTCATTGTCTGGAATCCATCATTCTTGAACTCCACCAAAGCCAAAATTTGGATGATTAAAAATGGATAATTGATTGTCCATTTCATCATTAAAATTTCCCTCATCCTATTCTATGCAGTTTTGTTTTGAGGGATATTTAGATTCAAAATAGTGAGAGCAGAAAAAGGCAATTTCCTCTTGAAAATAAGCTTTAGCAATTGAGCCTTCAATTGATGCTTTGTTGCATACTTTTTTCTTCAATTTTTGCATGCATCTCTCGAATGGGTACATCCATCGAAACTGTACTGAACCTCCACATTTAGCTTCATGTGGAAAATGTAATATCAGATGTTCCGTTGAGTCAAAGAAAGCCAGTAGAAATATTATTTTTCATTTTACATATAATTACAGCAACATCTTCTTCCAGTTTTCTTAGCGCATCGTAGTCTGTTGTTGATTCACAAATGTCTCAAAAAAAATATGATATGTCTTTTATTGAATCTCAAATCATATAATTCAACAAACCTCTGAATCCAATCAGTATAAGTCTTTCCATTATAACATGACAATCATGACTTTTTAATCTGGTAATATGACTATTATTAACACATCTACCTAAATTGGAAGCATAGCCATCAGGAAGTCTCAAATCTGTAATCCACTGACAAAATAATAAGAGACTCTCTTTGGACAGTGTATAATATGATTTTGGCTTCATTAACCTTTGTGATCTAACATTTTCAAATAGTTCAAGTTATGATCGCCTGCAAATTTGGGCAAGATCTAATCATGCTTTTATAGTATCTTTGGTCTTACCTGGTGTATCCAAAACTGTATGAAATAAATTATCAAAACATTTCTTCTCAATATGCATGACATCCAACAAGTGGTGGACCAACAAATCAGACCAATATGGAAGATCACAAAAAATGCTATGTTTTATCCAATTATGTTATTTTCCAAAGCCATGAATTTTATGTTGGTTTACTGTTGGCCCAAATGTGATGGGAGGTAATGAAAATACAACTGGTTTTAACTCTGTACCTGAGATCATTTTTGGAGTTTCATCCCTTTCAATTGTGCCTTTTCTGAAATGAGATTTGTTCCTTCAAAAAGGATGATCAGTTGGAAGAAATCTGTGATGACAGTCAAAATAGAAAGATTTTTTTCCATTGACGAGCATAAAGTCTTTGTTTTCTTTCATACAGTAAGGACGTGATTTTGGATCATGTGTACTCCAGCAAGATAACATGCCATGTGTCAGAAAGTCACTAATCTTCCACATTAATGCACCTTTTAATATGAAATTTTGTTTCGTAGCAACATCATATGTACTAACACCATTACTCCACAATGTATTTAACTCATCAATCAATGGTTTCAAATAAACATTAATATTCTTTTTCAGATGTCCTGGGATTAATAAGGTCAAAAAGATATAGGGATCCTTCATCATCATCCATGGAGGTAAATTGTACGAAGTTATAAAGACAGACCAACATGAATACTGACTACCATAAGAACCAAACAAACAGAAATTGTCATTAGAAAGACCCAATCACATGTTTCGGGCTTCTAAAGAAAAAGACGGATGCAAATGGTCAAAATGTTTCCATGAATCACCATTAGATGGATGATTCAAAATTTTATCGGTTGAAATATTGATTTTGTTTCATGACATCATTGAAGATGTGTTCTGAGACATAAATAAACGTCATAGCCTGGGTGTAAGGGGAAAATATCTTAACTGTTTTATAGGAATCAATCCAGACTTCCCTGGTTGAGCTTCTTTATACCTCGATTGTCCACATGTGGGACAACTATCCAATGACTCATTTTCACCAGAATATAAGATGCAATCATTTTCACATGCATGAATATTTCGATAACTAAGGCCCAGATTATGAACCAAACTCTTGATCTTATAGTAATTTGCAATCAACACATTTCCTTCAAGTAACAGTGTTTTAACTAAAGAAAATATCTGATCAAAATAGTTGTTTTACATTACATTATTTGATTTAATAGCCATAAATTTTTCAACTGCTTCTAATTTTCTTATCTTGAAACCAGGATATAATGCATCCTTAGCAGACCTCAACAACTCATAAAATTAGGATGGTGTCAACTTAGGAGTTAAATCGATATCATCTTGAGTTTTAGTTTGTTGAACAGATGGACCTACAACATCATTTACTAAATTTTGAAACCGTGATGGATCTGGAATCAAGTTATTAGTATCTTCTCTGGAACTGCATTCACTGTTTTGATACCAAAAAATATAATCTGGTTGAAAATCAAACCGCAAGAGATGTCCCCCAACCTTGTCAAATGTGTTAAACGTTCTCAGAGCACATTTTTTACAAGGAAACTTAATTGTGCCTTCTGAAACATATTCTGGTTTTGATGATGAAAATGATAAGAAAGATTTAACACTCTTAATATATACAGGATTTAAATCAAAACCATTTGGATTTTTGCACTGATTTATCCAAGTGTGATCATCTAATAATGACTGATTTTGATTTCCTTGTTCCATATTTTTCTACAAAATATAAAATTATCATTGTTTTTGAATAATTTGAAATTATAAAAACACTATCTGAAAAAAAGAAGATAAATAATTACAACTACTTCTTAATAATTACCATTAATTTTGGGCGACACAATTTCCAGTGGATTGACGACTACTCTTTTGTCTGACAACTCATTTACTTGCAAATTTCTCTCACTGAAATCACAATAAAGAATCTGCTCAGAGGTATGCATATGCATTCTTGTGCATACGAGAATGTATAAGTGTACCTCAGAGCAGATTCTTCATTCTGATTTCAATGTGAGAAATATGCAAGTAAATGAATTGTTAGACAAAAGAGCCCCCTTTTCATCGATGAATCATCTTCTTGCAACCATTACTGCCTGAAAACATTGTGAAAAATGTGGTCCTACGAATGCATATTCAAACTCGTGCATACGATATTGGATATGCATACGTATAAGCATACTTTTCATAATATTTTGAGTCGGTGAAAGTTGAAAGAATGAGAGTCATCGAGCAAAAGGAGTGTCATCAATCCACTGGAAATTGTGTCAAGTTATTACAATTTATTACAATTTATATTATTACTAATTATTCCTAATTATTCCTAATTATTACTAATTATTACTATTTATTCCTAATTATTCCTATTTATTCCTATTTATTCCTATTTATTCCTATTTATTCCTATTTATTACTATTTATTCATATTTATTCCTATTTATTCCTATTTATTCCTAATTATTCCTATTTATTCCTAATTATTCCTATTTATTCCTAATTATTTCTATTTATTCTTATTTATTTCTATTTATTTCTATTTATTCCTATTTATTCCTATTTATTCCTATTTATTCTTATTTATTACTATTTATTCCAATTTATTCTTATTTATTCCTATTTATTCCTATTTATTCCTATTTATTCCTATTTATTCCTATTTATTCCTATTTATTACTAATTATTACTATTTATAACTATTTATTCCTATTTATTCCTATTTATTCCTATTTATTCTTATTTATTCCTATTTATTCCTATTTATTCCTATTTATTACTATCTATTCCTATTTATTCCTATTTATTTCTATTTATTCCTATTTATTCCTATTTATTTTTATTTATTCCTATTTATTCCTATTTATTCCTATTTATTCCTATTTATTCCTATTTATTCCTATTTATTCCTATTTATTCCTAATTATTGCTAATCATTCATAATTATTGCTAATCATTGCTAATTATTCCTAATCATTGCTAATTATTCCTAATCATTTCTAATTATTGCTAACTATTACTAATTATTGCTAATTATTACTAATTATTACTAATTATTACTAATTATTACTAATTATTACTAATTATTACTATTTATTCCTAATTATTAATAAGTATTCCTATTTATTCGTAATTATTGCTAATTATTCGTAATTATTGCTAATTATTCGTAATTATTGCTAATTATTCGTAATTATTGCTAATTATTTGTAATTATTGTTATTTATTCGTATTTATTGTTATTTCTTCCTGTTTATTGCTCTTTATTCCTATTTATTGCTATTTATTAGAATTTATTACTAATTATTACTAATTATTAATAATTATTACTAATTATAAATAATTATTTTTAACTATTAAAAATTATTAATAATTATTAATAATTATTTCTAATTATAAATAATTATTACTAATTATTCCTATTTATTACTAATTATTCCTACTTATTACCAATTATTCATATTTATTACTATTTATTCCTGTTTATTGGTGTTTATTTCTATTTATTTCTATTTATTGTTAATTATTGCTAATTATTGCTATTTATTGCTAATTATTCCTATTTATTGCTAATTATTCCTATTTATTCCTAATTATTCCTATTTATTCCTAATTATTACTATTTATTCCTAAATATTACTAATTATTCCTATTTATTACCAATTATTCCTATTTATTACTAATTATTCCTATTTATTACAATTTATTACTATTTATTAGGAATTATTGTTAATTATTACTAATTATTGCTAATCATTACTAATTATTACTAATTATTGCTAATTATTGTGATTTATTTCTAATTATTGCGATTTATTTCTAATTATTGCGATTTATTGCTAATTATTGCGATTTATTATTAATTATTCCTAATTATTCCTAATTATTTTTAATTATTCCTAATTATTCCTAATTATTCCTAATTATTCCTATTTATTCCTATTTATTCCTATTTATTCCTATTTATTCCTATTTATTCCTATTTATTCCTAATTATTCTTAATTATTCCTAATCATTCCTATTTATTACTAATTATTTCTATTTATTACTAATTATTCCTATTTATTACTAATTATTCCTATTTATTACTAACTATTCCTATTTAATACTAATTATTCCTATTTATTGCTAATTATTCTTATTTATTACTAATAATTCCTATTTATTGCTATTTATTCCTATTTATTGCTAATTATTCCTATTTATTGTTATTTATTCCTATTTATTGCTATTTATTGCTAATTATTCCTATTTATTGCTAATTATTCCTAATTATTGCTAATTATTTCTAATTATTGCGAATTATTGCTAATTATTCCTAATTATTGTCAATTATTGCTAATTATTACTAATTATTACTAATTATTCATAATTATTACTAATCATTCCTAATTAATACTAATTATTCCTAATTATTACTAATTATTCCTATTTATTACTATTTATTCATAATTATTGCTAATTATTCGTAATTATTGCTAATTATTCATAATTATTGTTAATTATTCGTAAGTATTGCTAATTATTCGTAACTATTGCTAATTATTCGTAATTATTGTTAATTATTCGTAATTATTACTAATTATTTCTAATTGTTATCATTTATTCCTATTTATTTCTAATTATTCCTATTTATTGCTAATTATTCCTATTTATTCCTAACTATTACTATTTATTTCTAATTATTACTATTTATTACTAATTATTACTAATTATTATTAATTATTCCTCTTTATTACTAATTGTTCCTCTTTATTACTAATCTACTATATCTACTAATCCCGGCATTCCTCCATGCCACGTGTCCATCTAATATCCCTCCACATCATTTTTTACTTACGTGCCCTTCGTATGTTCATCCATGTCGCCCCTCTGCTACCTATCTCATTCTTTATCGGTCTCGCACTCCTGCTCCTGCTCGGGCCTCAACGCATCTCGTGACCTAATCATCCCGAGAACCCTCGCCTCCGTCATGCTTCCTATCCCAGTCAACTTGCAATCTGTACCCCTCCTTCGATGTCCTCCTTCAACTCTGACCTCAACTCTCCACGGTCTTCCTTCACCCGCTCATGGTTCGAAATCACCTCCTCCTGACCTAGGGTTCCCACAAACTCCCGACGGCGGCGTCATCATTCTCCAGATTTCACTGCAGTCTGTCGTCCTCCTACCATATCTTCCTTTTTATCCTGGTTACTCCTTACCTCTCCGTCGTGTTCATTATCCCACTCGCAATTACCTTCAAAGCTTCTCCGGATCGTGAATCCCTTAAGAACCAATCCCACGACGTTACGGTAATCTTACCCAAGTCTCCATCGATTCCTTCGATTTACATTAAATCCCTTCAAATCCCCCTTAATTCGTTGACACTCCATCCCTACGAACCCCCTCCAGGTTGCAATTTTATATGACTATTCAAGGGATTTGGGTTTGGATTTTCAACCGACGTCACCTAACATTCTCGGCTCGCTTCCTAGGTCTCACATTCCCTTCTGCAATGTCTTCCCACCTAAGGTATGAGCTTACTTACCTATTGATAAACCTAAATCTGTGCATCTCCATTACTCACATCATTTCAATTCTATAAGCTTATGGGTTCATATAATGTTTTCTGATTTTTCAATTCTTGTTTGAAAAAAATATACTTCTACTGTGGTCTGTTGTAGGATTTTCCTTGCAAGTTTTTTAGATTTTCATTTCGGTTAACCATGTTGGTATCCAACTACAGATTCTCTTGTCTGATTTATCAATTCCTGTCTTACAAAATTAAACCTCTACTATGGTATATTGTAGGATTTGCGTTGCAACTCAATTCAATTTCATTTCGGTTATGCATGCTGATATCAAACAGCATGTTTTGTTGTCTGAATTTTCGTTTCATGGTTGGAAAAAAACCGCTTTTGTGGTCTGTTATAGGTTTTAGCATGCAACTAGGTTTTGTTACTGGTTCATATTATTTTCTAGGGTTCATATTCTTTTACACGGTTCAAATTTTGAAAAGTTAATATTTTTAACAGGTTCATTTTTTGTTAACCGGGTTCATACTTTTATATGTTCATATTTTTTCTGTTCAATGATGTCCACTGTGATGTAAACAGCAATTCACTTATGTGATTCCAAGGGTGTTGCAGTGCATGGCCTACTGCTTTTTCAAATAGAAGGTGTCTTCCTGATGCAATGTTCTTCCACCAGAATGCCTGAGTTGCCGACGATATTGAATTGAAATGCATCTCCACCAGAACACTTGAACTACCAATTCTAAAGGTAACTACTAAAGGTTTGTCTTTCAGCACTCCGATTTGGTAACACACATTCTGCAATCTTTTAGTATAAAATGACCTATTACAAAAACATTCTTCAGTGTCAGCTCTACTTATAAAGTAGTTTGGTAATACACTGTAATGAAAGGATAATATCCTAAAATCATTAATCTTTATGGGAAAATTATATACATTAAGACATATAATCCAAGTTCTGATATGTATTGATAGTTTCCAGTAATAAAGTAGTCCCATATTATGAATTGTTACATTTGTCTCCAGTTGAACAGATTTACATTTAATGGAATTGATACTGTTTTTTTAGTGAAACATTTTAATCTACAACTGAACAGATTTACCAGTACTAGAATATTTTCCAGTACTGTAAATTCCTTTCAATTTACCATTACACATATTCAATGATGTTATGGTCAATTTTGTTTTCCAGTATAATAGAATTAATAGTTTAGTAGTTTCACCTTTACTATAGTCATTTTATTTCCATTAACATAATCCTGGAAAGACTCTGACATTATGTGGTGACCCAAACATAGATGGGGATATCAATTTATGCGATCCCAGTTGAACAGATTTACATTTCATGGAATTGCCTCTGTTTTTTATATTTTGCAGGGAAACACATTTAACCACAACTGAACAGATTAACCAGTACTGGAATTGTTACCAGTATTGTAAAAGCTGGTCACTTTACGAGTACTGGAATATTCACTTCAGTTAGGGTCATTTTTGTAATCCATTGTAACAAAATTACCAGTTTAATAGTTTCATCTTTACGGAATCAATTTTTTTCCATTAACATGATCCTAGAAATAGTCTGACGTAATGTGGGTGACCCTAACATAGATTTAAATTACAGGTTATGGGATCCAAGTTCTACATATTTACATTTCATGGATTTTACACTATTTTTTAGGTTTTGCAATGAAATAAATTTATCTACAACTGAACAGGTTTAGAAGTACTGGAATACTTCCAGTACTGTAATATCTGGTCAACATACAAGTGTTGGAATATTTGATGGTATCAATTTCTATTCTCATTGTTTATCCATTTTTACTTTGTTTTTAATCTCTCATTGGTTATGGTTTATTTAAATTTCCTTTGTAAATAGTTTATTTGATTTCAGTTCTCGACCTGTTATCAAAAAATTAACTTGCCTATTTAGGGTGTTTGATTTCAGGTGATGTTATTAGTCTTCCTGCGGGTATGTTTTAATGTTTTTACTCATTGTATTTTTTTATCATTCATATTCTATATTGTTATGTATTTTTTGATGAATTGATGTAATTATCATTGCACTATTTTCCATTATAGAAGTCCATTTAAGTGACTGGGCTATCTATGCTGTAAATTATCCATTGTTCTATCTTTTTCATCAACATGTTTTGTTGCAATCTTGTGCTCTTATACAGTTGACTGCTAGAAATCAAGGAAGTATAACAGTGTATAAATCTCAATGAAATTCATAGGTTATTTTATTATCCTTTTCCAATCCATTCTGGTTAGAATTCATGCATGATTATATCAAATCCATTCTGGTAAAATTATGGAACATGAAAAAACCAAAAATACATAAGAACATAGTGGTTCATGAATACCATGACTTTTATAGTTTCTGACTAATTCTAACTTCAACTAGAACTGCATTTTATATTAAATTATACTGTAATTTATATAATCATGCATATTTTACTTTATATTAGTTCATGTTGCACTGAAATTGCAGTTGTGCTTCCTGTTTTTATAGCTCTTTCAATATAACTTCATGTTGTAGTTTTTGATTCCTATATTTATGTCTACTTATACCATAGTTTACTATTACACTACAATGAGATTATAAAATCATAAACTGAATTTCCTTGATGTAAAATTTATATACATTAAAACAGATAATCCATGTTTTGATATGGATTGATAGTTTCCAGCAATTTAGTGTTCTCATAATATGATATCTCAATGTTTTCTCCACTTGAACAGATTTGCCATTCTAGGATTTTTCAATGATTTTTTTTCAGTAAAAGAAATTTCATTATTTTTTTTTCAAGTTTTTTTCCATAAAAACATTTTTTTGCATTATCTGAATTATGAAGTATGTTTCCTGTATAACAGAATTCCAATATTCTAAATTATTATGTATGTTTCCAGTTAAACTAATTTTCCATATTGTTATTAAGCGTTTTTTTACTAAAACAGATTTCACTATTTCTAATTATATATTTCTATATCCTATAACAAATTATACCCAATTTATGTCTTCTTTTGTTTGTTTCCATTATTAGTGATTTACCATTTTGTTATTAGGCATTTTTTCCCTGTCAATTTTTTTTGTATGCTGACTTGTAATGTATGATTATTATAAAAAAGAACACCAATTTGATGATGTCGTGTCTGTTTCCAGTACCAGATTAAAAAAATCCAGATTGGTCACGGTTCCCTCCAGTAAAACTAAAACCCCATAAAATGAAATCCTATTATAGCTTCTGGTTAAACAAGAAAACCATTTTCTCAATACTAATGTTTGTTTCTAGATTTAACATTTTATGAGTACACGTGTTTCATTGTAGAAAAAATTATATCATATGTTATGATATGTCATGTTTATTTATTTCTACACAATGAATGAAACTATTGTTGGCTTGGCAATTAGATCTCATTATTCTGAATTGCCTCAGTGTGCAGGTCTTGGAATTAAAGAATCGTTGGTAGGTGTTGGAATTTAAGAAGCGTTGATGTATAAAGGAGCTACTTTTTGTGATCACGCCCATCCTATGTGTTACTCTAAAGAAGGTTAGTCTTTAGATTCAGGGTTTCATTCAAATTCTATCATATTTATTACTGGATTATGGATACACCTCACCTTATATTTCTACATATTCCCTCTCATTTCAAAATGTTGTGATTCTCTTTAACTCCACCAGGAGAGGCTGCTAGAATTATTGGTTTGTTTATAAATTTATAGAAGAAATGGTGCTGTGTTGTGATTAGTGATATAGATGGTGATGTTTTTGCTAATATTATTTAGCAGGTATGGTGTTTGGATTATTTGAATACAAATTATGGTGACAAATTATCATATCCATAGGGTGGTTCCAAATGGTGTTTTCAAATGGTGGATCTAGATGGAGTTTTTCATTTTGTAGAGTTCTGATGTTTTCAACTGGAGTGTTGTATTTTCCATTTCTGCATTTCATATTTTTGGTAGTTATTTAAATGATATTCCTTTTCAATGTTTTCTGCCTACGATTATCATCATTCCAATGTGGACAACATAGTGATGTTTTTTTCAACATTATTGTTTCTTCTGAAATTTTATAAATATTAATCTCTTATTAAAAGAACAACCCAGTAATCGAATGCGTCGTGCAATAGCACGGGCGAGTACTAGTTATTATTATTTATTAGGAATTGTTCCTATTTATTACTAATTATTAAAAATTAGTACTAATGATTTCAATTTATTATTACAAATAAATATTGATAACAAGACAATTTAAATCTGATTTAATTACAACTAATCAAAAATAATTAAAATTAACATAAAAAATGAAATAAATACTAAATTAAATTAAATATAAATACCTTTAAACTTGATCCTCTATTGATGTAGACGGGTTCACAACTTTTTCGTGAAAAAAAACTAACTCACACAAATTTTCACTCTGAAAATAGAGTTCAGAGAGAGAGTGAGTGAAAATTAAGAGGAGGATATGAAAAAAGAGATTGGGGTATATATAGGTTGGATTGATTAGGACGGGACTATTTGCGACGGGTAGCCCATTGCAAATAGTATTGTTGCGATAGTACTCGTCGCAAAAACCTTCGCCCACATTAATTACAGTCGGCGGTTAAAAGAGTATTTGCGACGGGACCCGTCGCAAATACTCTCCTACCGACGCACTATTTGCGACGGGGGAATCCCCCTGTCGCAAATAACCTTCGCGCGGTTTGCCGCGCAAACCGCGCCAAACTTTTTGCGACGGGACCCTAAATCCCATCGTAAATAACCAATTATTTGTGACGGGGGATTCTACCTATCGCAAATAATCTCTAGGACGGACTATTTGCGACGGGATTAATTCTCGTCGCAAATAGTCCGTCGCAAAAAGCTATTTTGTCCGTAGTGAAGGTTCACATGTAGGGAGAATGCACTACTATAGATATGATCTTTAAAAGCACTAGAAAAGACCATTTATAGCGCTAAAAAAACGTTGTTAATCGAGGCGCTGATAAAAGGGGGTCCCTTTTAACAACGCTAAAAAAACATTGATAAAGACTCTTTATCAACGTCTTTTTAAAAGCACTAATAAAAGTTTAAAAAAATTAAAAAAAAATATGCAAATCAGAGGGGATTTTAACATCACTTGACCCCCCCCCCTTCAACAGCGCTATGAAGCACTCCGCCCACTCGCATGCCTCTACCACCCCTGTACACCCCAGCCCCACTCACAACCCTTTAATAGCGCTAGCACCCCCTTTAATAGCGCTAGCACAACCCTTCAGCACCGCGCGCTCCCCTATCTCCCCCAATATTTGAACTCAAGACCTCTCACTGTGCGTCTGGACCTTTTACCACCCCTCTATATTGTTTTGTTGTCTATTTAATGATATATATATATAGTTATATTTATTCGTATATTAATATATATTTATATTAACATATATATATATATTCATATATTAATATATATATACACACATGTATAGTTATATTTATATATTTATATATTTATATATCTATATATTTATTCGTATATTAACATATATCAGTTTGTTAATACAGACGCAGACAAACACACACACACACACATTATATAGGTATATAAATATTCATATATCTGTATTTTAAATAAAATGGATATTAGTTTTTTATTTAGATAAATATTATATATTGAGAAATATATTTTATATGTAAATAAGTTTAATTATTTATTTATAAAATTAATTTTTTTATGTGTGAATATATAAAAAATATGTATATATTGTTATATATTTAATTATAAATAATAATACATTGTGAAAATCGATAAAATTTCAAAACCGTATTATCAATATGAATGTAATCTCTTGGAATAAATTCATTCCTCACTGAAAAAGGGGAAAAAGACCCCCTGGAACGAGGTTGAAATTTCATTGAATGTTAAAAAATTTGGGTATCCCGACTAAAAACTTAGTTTTGGATGACTTTTGGGCATTTTTTTGTCATAAAAAATGCGACAGAATGTTCTCTTGTATTGTTAGCGCGTAGAGATCGTCGCGAGTTTCGATTTGATATGCTGTAGAGCTCAAACGGACACTCGGATCAAAAGTTATGACTGTTAGAAGTTTGAGTTATGTTTTTAACTTATTTTAGATATTTTATTAATTTTTTGATTTTTTGTGTCTTCAAATTATTATTAAATGACTATTACTCGATGATAATTAACAAATTATTAATTGATAGTATTTTTTAAAATATTTTACAAGCCATTTTCACCAAATATCTTACATATTGAGTGTAGATGTCTATTTATACTTATCTAAAACATATTTAAAAAATATATATTATATTTATGTCAATATAAATATATTTATATATTTATATTTTATTTTTAATGAAATGTGATTTTTTAAATATACTCTTTATCGGCGATAGTAAACAAAATGTTGATAAAGACTACCTTTTATCAGCGATATTAAAAAAAGCGCTGATAAAGGGGTGCCCTTTAACAATGCTAAAAAAAGCGCTGATAAATGGGTCTTCTTTATCAGCGATGTTAAAAGGTAATGCTGCGGAAACCCGTTCTTGTGGTAGTGAGTTGAGTGGGTGATCAAGAGGATGGAGAAGATTGGGGGACTAATGGATGAGTATTTTAGAGACATCACCTCATACCAGGTCCTAAGGAACACCTGCGCCTGAGACAACATCAATGGGGTCTATTAAGCCATCGACATCTACCTCTAGGTGACTCCTCAAAACCCTAATATTCTAATCCATTTTGTGTTTCTTTATCTTTGTTGGAAGTCTAATCAGGTAACATGCATGACCCATCCTCAACTTCCGTGGGAGGAGTGATCTTACCTTTGTGGACGCCTCAACTATGACAAGCTCACCCTCCCCACCATCAAAGAATTCTCCAATAACCGTCGTCATGCGGGCCTTGATGGCGCAGTCGACTCTTCTGTTGTCATCCCCGACCAATGGTGTTGGGGCCTGTTGTCTGCGCAGACTCTAACCCCTTTGTCGTGGACGCATGGTGTTCATCTTTTAAAAAAATATATAAAAAAGTAAAAAAGTAAAAAATAAAAAAAACAAATACATAGGGTTTAAAAAGAGTATTAACTTTATTATTCAGATTGAGATTTGGATAGTATTATTGATTTTTAATAGTTATCATTTTATTAATCGGTTCGAGTTCACTTACCTTCAATACCGGATGGGTTGACATCTCTAATTATTGTTAATAAAAAATATGCTGTTTTGTTGTTTTTTTTTTGAAGTAAATAAATACTATTTTTTACCATTTATATATTTAGTTGTGACCATTTGATGTCTCCCGTAATTTCACTGTAACGTCTCCCCGCGCTCGACATGGGAGCAGAGGAGATTGCGAGGGTTGAGTGCGATGCCCTAGGTTAGGATTGAAATGGAGGGTTCCATGAAACAGGTTTGGGAACCGTGTCTTCAATAAATCATAACCACGGATGGGGTGTGGGGCATCAGCACCGTCGGCGGAACCGGCGTATCGGACGTCGATGACACATTCTGATCGTCAAAACCCTGATCCTTCATCCGCGGAGATGGATCCATACACGCCATGCCCCTCGCTGTTGACGGTGGTGGGTGGACTCAGTGATCCGTATAAGCATCTTTCTGTCTTCCAGTTTATGGTCGAGAGTGCCTCTTAGGTCCTGGAACGGATCCAAGCATGGATCCCAGGCGGCCAAACACATCCTCTTAAACCCTAAAACCCTCTGCTCCGCCATACCCATTCCCCAGCGCTCGTACAGCAGATTAGTTTCATTTCATCTAGGAATATGGTAAGATCCAGCAGTGGGTGTGCTTTCCGGAGACTCAAGTGCAGTCTGTTCAAGAAGATCTCCGATTGGAAGGTCCTCTGCAACAGTGAGAACGGCCGTCGGATCACTGCTGGAACCTGGCCCCCGGATGATGCTAAACACAGCCACCGCGCACACCGTGTGGTGGAGAATAGTCGTCCCGCACCCAGGTCGACCACCAATGGGGAATGGCGTTTGGCCACCTGGGATGCATGCCTGGATCCACTGGACGCACAGGGACTCCAGGATCTAAACGTACTCTCGACCATAAACTGCTGCAAGGTAGAGAGATGATTATGACTATCGTTGAGTCCACCCACCACCGTCCAGGGGCGATTGAGCGTATGGATCCATCCCCGCTGATGAAATATAATGAGAATGTGCCATCAACGTTGGAGACCACCGCCGGGTGACGGTGCTGATGCACCTTACCCCCATCCGTTGTTATGGTTTCTTCCTCCCTGGCCACCCTTGGTCTATCACATATGCAAGATCCTTATCGCCCTGCACTGCACTTCGAAGAAACTGTTGGGCCAGACCACTCATCACAGACCACTATAAAGGGATGCTCTGATAGCTTCCTGGTTGCCCAACCCATCGTCGTTCTGTTTTCGAAAGCTCGGATTCATCAGCGCTGCTGCCGTCCTTTCGCTCCTGCACTGCAATTTGTTCCGATATGGTGAGTTGAGTTTTGTTATTGCCTGCGCGCATGTGCCTATTTGCATTTAAAATTGCATTATTGGGGTTTTTGTGGAGTTTTTTTTTTTTTGAATTTCGAAATTCAGTGAAACTTACTGGCGCTGTTACAGTATTTGTTCATTTTAATATTAACTGTACTTGAAAACAAATAATTGCCATGTATGAACTAGTTGCTGTTTTGTAGCAATCAAACAAAATGTTCTGATGATGTAGATATTGGGAGTCTATATTTTGTTCTGTTGGAGTAAAATTTTCTGTTGCCAGTGCTCCTCAATTGCATCACTTGAAAACGTTACAGTTATTTGAAGTCTGCATGTTAATTATGTACTGATAAAAAATTGTTTTGCTTTGGTGTGTGGTTGCTTTTCAGGTAAATGGAAGGCTCTTGGACTTAAAATTGTGGTACCTGTTCTTCTTCATCATCATCATTTTATGGTGATTTGAATCCTCCATGTTCTTCACATTTTTGTGCCAACTCATTGGTGAAACCCCTGCAGGAAGAGTTTACTCACAGATCAGCTAGAGTTAAATCATTGGATGTACACCCATCGGAGCCATGGTGACTACTTTTCGGTTTCATTATTTGATTTTATTCTTTCCTTCTAAATTTAGTGTCTCTATAATTAGAACACATCATAAACCATGTCTCATCTTTTTTTCTCAAACACATATAGATAATTCGGCTGAATTGTCATTTCCATCTGTAGGATTTTGGCGAGTTTGCACTCAGGAAACATTTTCATTTGGAATCACCAGTCTAGGGTAATTAATTTATATACTGAAGTTGACGCATGTTTGTCCTTAAATCATAAGCATTTGACACTAACTCCGTTGCTATTCCAGATTGTGGAGAAAACCCTTGAGGTCACTGACCACCCTGGTTTGTATTCCTGCAATCTTCATTCTCTGTTTTGTTTCTGTGTCATGTTTATATTTATGTATGTATGCCGTTGCAGTTAGGTCTGTGAGGTTCGTAGCTAGCAAAAGGTGGCTGGTCATGGGAGCCCACAATGGGTTGATTCACGTGTACAATTATGAGACCATGGATAAAGTTAAAGAACTCGAAGGGCATTCAGATTTCATTAGAAGCTTGGCTGTTCACCCCACCCTACCTTATGTACTGTCTGCCTCGGATGACAGTCTTATAAAGCTTTTGGGATTGGGAGAAGGGCTGGGCTTGCTCCAAGGTTTTTGAGGGCCACAGCCATTATGTAATGCAGGTAGCATTCCACCCAAAAAACCATGATTTATTCGCAAGCGCTTCACTTGATGGCACTGTCAAGGTATTGTTCTTCTTTAATAACTTCATAATTACATTTTTCATTGGGCTTGTTTAAATGCAAATGGGAAAATCTGTGCCAGTTAATTTCATTCTGGAGCTGTGGGCACTTGGGTCCTCTACCCCAACTGCTACACTGGATGGTCATTCAAAGGGTGTCAACTGTGTTGATTGCTTTCTGGACAGCAATAAGCCATATCTGATCAGCGGTTCTGATGACTGTACTGCTAAGGTCCCAAACTCCCTCCCTCCCATTTTTCTATTGAGAGGTGTTGAATATTGAAACATTTGGTTCTTTTTCCCCTTCTGACTTCTGCACAAAACAGGTTTGGGACTATGAGACTAAGAACTGTGCTCTTACTTTGGAAGGCCACACAAATAATGTCACTGCAGTTTGTGTTCATCCCGAGCATCCCATCATACTGACAGGGTCTGAGGATACGAACAACTGTGTATGGAATGCAACCACTTGCAAGTAGGTTTCGGTCAGCCAGCCAAGTCCATTCTGAATGTTGCAAAGTTGGACCGATATCTGATTTGGAATTTTGGACCGATATCTGATCTGGGAAGAGTCTGGACTCTTGCATACCTCAAAGATTCACACCGGTAAAGATTCCCATTTGAAGTCTCTTCATTGTTAAAAAAACCATTTTGCAAAGCTTTGCCTGTGTTGGTGCAGGCTGCTGGCTGGCCATGATGAAGGAACCGTTATCCTGAAAGTTTACTAACAGCTCCGTGATTGGACGGGAATCCTGCACCGATCCTCACTGATCTTGTCCTGATTCTCAATGTTGTTGCTCCAGTGATTTTCTGTTGATCGTTGTGATTGTTCAGTGTTCGTTGTTGTTGGGTGATCGCTGCTGTTGTTTTGCAGACGTGTTGTAAATATGTCTGATTCTGTGATATAAAATAAATCACTTTTTGATTTGATTTCGTTTCATTTACCATTTTGATATATATTTTACTGGGTCCATATTTATTTTACGTTCTATTGATAAATGTAAATGGTGTTGACCGTTAAATCCTACAAATAAAATGTATTAAAGTCATAAAAGAAAAGAAAAACATCAGTAATTCCAACAACATGGATGAATAAAATACCGTTTTCCTTTTTCCTAAAAGCCAAATTGATTCAAATCAATTGATCTAAGTAAAATTGAATATTGTTTGATTTTTTTGTGGAGCCCAAAGTTATGACAAGTTGTGTTCTAACTTGTTAAATTGTATTTGTTGACATCAAATTGTCCATTTTCAATTATAATTGTGACAATGGTACATTTTTTGCAATAACAGTAAAATGTACTAATAAAAAATCAGTTAATCCAAGTTCACAGGTTGGTGTTTTAGTTGGCAATGGAGATTGATTTTAGTCTAACAATTAATTTATTTTTTTGATTGATTGATTTTATAGTATCCAATCATCTACCCAACAGTTAGCCTATCATCAATCATATATTGTGTTCACCATAAATGAGCAACTAAGTCAACTTCACATCAAATGTTTACTTGTATTTCAAATCAACAACATAGAAGAATCAAAGAAACGTCTCAAAATGGAGGTAGCCCTGCGAGAAGTAACAAACTAAATTGTAGAACAATCCATTACATGGCATATGACAAAATTATGAAAGACATGCTCATTGCAACCAACAAGGTATTGATATGCTTATACGTTATGAAATTCATCATTTAGTATCATTGGAATCAAAGGAAATGAAAACAACATATGGAGGTGGGTGATCATTGGAATCATGGAAACAAATTTATCATTGACCAACCACATGGAAAATGAAGGTTAAAAATAATTGAGCAACCTACAAAACCTTGAAGATGTTGAGGTATGCTCCCCACCCCATTCCCTGTATTTATATTTGGATTATGTAGTCAAATGAGGAGAGAGACACAAATCCAAAGGTATGTTTAACGAATAAAGTGAAACTATCACACTATCGCATCTAAGGTGATAAAATGGCGGGGGTGGGGGGGGGGTGAGCCTTTGTGATGAGAATATTGTTCGAGTTTTTCATTGCAGTTCACAAATTCAAACAACATTTATAATGCTCACATGTTCACAAAAAAACCAACTAGGGATATGGAAGATCTCATGTCACCGTTGTATTTTTTTTTCAAAATAACATAAAGGAGAAGGTGAGATTGAAGGTTCTGGCTGTTGTGGAAGAGCTTATTGGGCATAGCCAACTTAGTTTTTTGTCATAATCCGTGTATAATCCGTGATGTACATGCTGGAGAATCATTAATAAGAAGATTAATTGACAAGAACTCAGGACCAAAAGAGAGAACCTTTTCACGTATAATTTATAATTAATTAATTTAGTTAAGAATTGTATTTCATTGAATTATTTCTCCATTGTCGATGATCGGATGAAGACCGCTTATTGCACCGTTGTTGCGTGAGAGGAATCAATGATAGATTCTCTTTAGCGGTGATCCACACGTGCTTCGCGAACCTTTGATCGTCGCCGTAGAATCCTCAGTGTGCTAGCGCAGATGAATCTAACGCTTGCGACGATCACTATTGATCGCAACTAAATCATTCAAGATGAGAAAGATTCGCTCTAGTGGAGGAGAAGAAATGCTCCGCACTCTTCATAACGTTCTTGGAGAGAGCTCTCAAGGGTTTGAGAAGATCCTCTTTAGAATTCGTTGTACACAACGAAAAAATATGACTAGAGCTTAGGAAAAATGTTATAATCAAGTTTAAATAATTCAAGGGTTAGAAAATAATTATTGCACAAAGGCCCATATTATTTTTTTAATCCTGACGAACCCATGTCTAAATACTAATAATAATATTATTATTTACATGACAATGTGCTAAACTCACAAATAAAATAAATATTATTTTCTTGAATAAACAAATTAATATTTATTCAAACAATATTTAATATGGCATTCCTCGCTTGACCATCAAACTAGATTCGTTAATCCTCAATATTTACCGAGCATTAAATTATGACTATTTATTTAATTAAATAAATATCACTGCATTATTCGCTAATAAATATATAAATATTACATTCATCGAATCAGTGAATAAATATTTATTAAATATTCACATAACCAAAAAAACAAATATTTTGATATCTTGTGAATAAACCAGAATAAATAAATATTATATATTCAAAAAATTAAATAAATAATTACTTGGTGAATACATATTTATTTAAATATTCAACTCACATATATATTCTTTCGAATAACTAGTGATTAAGTATTTACAATCAAACTAACATGAATAATTATTAAACCATGTATGAGAATAATATTTATCTAACATGTAAAATTCATATGAAATTTAACTGAGGTTCCAAATATACTTAGTCTGTGACCCTCTAGGCTAATTTCTCTGTGACATTAGGCTACAATACCAAAAGTTCAATGTTACCATCTAACACGCCAAAGCTCCCATAGAGAAAGATGTTAATGTCACAACAACATGTAACCTTCAACGAACACACACTATGTAATATAATCTTTTTATCTAGATATCTTTAATAAAGCAAGTTGCATACTAGTTTCATCAACTTATATGTTCAATGACTCTTTCTTTGACTTTTTTGGAAATGAACTTGTCAATAAAATGCCATGGTAATGGACTTAATTAGGTAGTTTCATTCCCATCAAAGAGCTGGAGATATCAACTTTCATTAAAGAACAAAAAGGAAAAAACCTTTCTCTCATTATTTATTAATATAATATCACTTACAACGCACCCAATGTACCCTACTTCCCGCGAACATATTACATCACGATTTTGACCAATACGTCAAAGTACATGACTCATGGGGAACATCCAATGACACATATAAATATGGATTTCCTACCGTCAGGACACGTTCTCATAATCTCTTGCACTGAAGATTACCAAGAGCGTACACCATGAGAAAGTGTCTCAAAGTCCTATAAGTCTCCACCCCTGATAGCCTTTATCATTTGTGTTCCGTCAAATAAATCATCCAGATATAAAACTTATATTTAAGAATACTGTCGTGACACTTCTAAGTTCTCATCATAATAGAGAACTTATCTATAACTTTTCAGTGAGACATGTATACTTAGAACATTATCATATACAATCACTACCACAAAACTGGGTTTCCGCAGCGCCACCCTTTATCAGCGCTAAAAAAAAAGCGTTGATAAAGGGGGACCTTTATCAGTGCTAAAACAAAATCGCTGATAAAGGGGCACTTTTAACAGCACTAAAAAAAACACTGTTAAAAGTGACCCTTTATCAGCGCTTTTTCTAGCGTTGATAAATGCCCCCCCTTTATAAGCGTTTTTTTAGTAGCGCTGATAAAGAGGGGCTTTATCAGCGCTTTTTCCTAGCACTGATAAATTTTATGTTTCAAAAAAAAATTCATGAAAAATATATATTGTTATATGAGTATATTTATATTGATATAAATATAATATATATTTTTTAAATATGTTTTTGATAAGTATAAATAGACTATTAAATTTAATATATAATAAATTTAGTGAAAATAACATTAAAATATTTTAAAAAATATTATTAATTAATAATTTTCTAATTATCATCGATTAATAATCATTTAATAACAATTGGAAGACACAAAAAATCAAATTTTTTTAATAAAAGATCTAAAATAAGTTGAAAATGCAGCTCAAACTTCAAACGACCATAACTTTTGATCCGGGTGTCCGTTTGAGCTCTACAACATATCAAATCGAAGCCTGCGACGAGCTCTACGCGCTAATGATCCAAGGGAACCTTCTATCACATTTTTTAGGACAAAAAAGGCCTAGAATGCCTCCAAAACTGAGTTTTTAGTCGGGATACCATGATTTGTTAACATTCAAATAGGTACAACTTCTGATCCGAATGTCCGTTAGGCCTGTACTATATATCATATCGAATATTGTTTCATTTTCTTCGATTTGACTAGTTGTGAAGTAGAAATGAGCTTCTGGATTAGAAGTTATGCTCGTTTTAACATTCCATGGCTTTTCAAATACACATATATATGTATTTATTCGTAAATATATATATGTGTGAGTGTGTGTGTGTGTCTGTGTGTGTGTTGTATATATGTATGTATGCAATTATTTATTTATTTATAAACACACATAAAAAACATATTTTATAAATGTATTTAAAACTAATCTTATAAATATATATTAATATACAAATAAATATACAGATAAAAATTTATAATTAAAAATATATATATAAATAAATATAAATATATATTAATATATAAATGAATATATATACACACACACACTAATATATGAATAAATATATATGTATTAATATAACTAAATATATTTATATTAATATGAATCTATATTAATATACAAATAAATATAACTATATCTATATATAAATAAATAGATATATCATTAAATAGAGAAAAAAATGAAATGACTTAGTGGTAAAGGTGCAGACGCGCAAGGGGGGAGGTCGCAGGTTCGAGTTCCGGTGAAACCAAGGAGGTGCCCCGCGCGTGGGGGATGTGCGGGAAGGGCAGTGCGGGAGAGTGTTAGGCTCGGGGTCCTCCTAGCGCTGATAAAGGGGGGGGGGGGTGTCCAACGTTGTTAAAAGCTCCCCCCCGCATTATATAATTCTTTTTTTTTACTTTTATCCGTGCTAAAAAAAAGCGCTGATAAAAGGTGCCTTTATGAGCGCTGATAAAAGAGACCCCCTTTATCTTCACCTCGATTAACAACGCTTTTTTAGCGCTGTTAATGCACTTTTCTAGCGCTGATAAAGACCATATTTGTAGTAGTGAATGTTATACAGAAAAACAATCATGACGTGATAAACTTTATATTAATATTAAAAAAAATGGATACAGGTAATCACGATGTACATAAAACTTGGTTTCAAGGCACCGAATCTAATAGACTCCCACTTTCACTAGAGCCAACTGCTAACAAATTTTAGTCTGCTAGCTCTCACATAGTATTCATGCTCCTACAGAGATAATGCCCTAGTCAAGGGGTCCACCACATTTTCCTCCATGGAAACTCTGCCACTACGACAAAAGGGTTATTTTTGACGAACTTTTTGCGACGGGGAAGGGTCTCGTCGCAAAAAGTTTGGCACGCACTGCGTGCCAAATCATGGGAAGGTTAATTGCAACGGGTGGTTACACTCATCGCAATTACCATTCAGTGGTTTTTTAGCATTTGCGAGGGGATTTACCGCCCATCGCAAATGCTATGTCGGAAGATAAATATTTGCGACGAGACTCATCGCAAATACCTTTTAAACCGCAATCCCTAATTAATAGGGTGATTAGCATTTGTGACGGGACCCACCACAAATAGTATTATTTACGATGAGAATCCCGTCACAAATCCTCCCGTCGCAAATAATCTAACCTACATATACTCCCATCTGATTTTTTCACATTTCACAACTCTCTCAACTCATCTCTCTCTCTCTACTCTCATATTTCTCTCTTAAATTTTTTAAAAGTTTAAAATTTTACATCAGAGCAATTTTCAAGCCTTGCATCGTACGAAAGATTCTGTTTCAAGACATTTATTTATTGTTTTAATTTTTAGTTAATTCATTTTATTTTATATTAGTTATAATTATTATTAATTAGCAACAATTAAATTAAATTAATACAAATATATTGTTTCATTAACATTTGTTTTTTTTATTTAAAAGTAAATAGTATTAATTTGTAATAATTTGGTTCAACTATCATTAATTAATAATAATTACGTGTAATTAGTATTAATTATTATTAATTAGTAGTAATTAGTATTAATTATTTTGAATTAGTAGTACTTAGTATTAATTATTATTAATTAGTAGTAATTATTATTAATTAGTAGTAATTAGTGTTAATTAGAAATAAATCGTAATAAATTGTAATAAATAGTAATAAATAGTAATAAATAGTAATAAATAGTAATAAATAGTAATAAATAGTAATAAATAGTAATAATTAGTAATAATTAGTAATAATTAGTAATAATTAGTAATTATTAGTAAAAATAGTAATAAATAGCAATAAATAACAATAAATATTAATAATTAGTAATAATTATTAATAATTAGTGGTAAATAATAATAATTTGTAACAAATAATAATAATTAGTAATAAATAGTAATAATGACTAATAATTAGTAATAAATAGTAATAAATATTAATAATTTGTAATAATTAGCGGTAATTAGTAATAATTAGTAATAATTAGCGACAATTAGAAATAAATAGTAATAAATAATAACAAATAGTAACAAATAGTAATAATTCCTAATAAATATTAATAAATATTAATAAATATTAATAATTAGTAATAAATATTAATAAATATTAATAATTAGTAATAAATATTAATAAAAAACAATAAATATTAATAATTAGAAATATTTAGTAATAATTAGTGATAATTAGTAATAATTAGTGGTAATTAGTAATAGTTAGCAGTAATTAGTAATAATTAGTGGCAATTAGTAATAATTAGTAATAAATAGTAATAATTAGTTATAATTAGTAATAAATTGTAATAAATAGTGGTAAATAGTAATAATTAGCGGTAAATAGTAATAATTAGTAATAAATAGTAATAAATAGTAATAATTAGTAATAATTAGTAATAAATAATAATGAATAGCTGTAATTAGAAATAATAATTATTAATTAGTAATAATTATTAATAAATATCAATAATTTGCAATGAATATTAATAATTAGTAGTAATTAGCGGTAATTAGTAATAATTAGTGGTAAATATTAATAAATAACGGTAAATAGTAATAAATATTGGTAAATAGTAATAAATAGTGGTAAATATTAATAAATAGCAATAAATATAAATAAATAGTAATAATTAGAAATAATTAGCGGTAATTAGTAATAATTAGCAGTAATTAGCAGTAATTAGTAATAAATAGCGATAAATAGTAATAATTAGTAGTAAATAGTAATAATTAGTAATAAATAGTAATAGTTATTAATAAATAGTAATAAATAATAATAATTAGCGTTGATTAGTAATAGATAATAATAATTAGCAGTAATTAGTAATAAATAGTAATAATTAGCGATAATTAGTAATGATTAGCGGTAATTAGTAATAATTAATAATAATTAGCGGTAAATAGTAACAATTAGTAATAATTAGTAGTAATCAGTAATGATTAGTAATAATTAGCGGTAATTAGTTATAATTAGCGGTAATTAGTAATAATTAGCAATAATAAGTAATAATTAGCAGTAAATAGTAATAATTAACAGTAAATAGTAATAATTAACGGTAAATAGTAATAAATAACGATAAATAGTAATAAATAGTGGTAAATATCAATAAATAACAATAAATATTAATAAATAGTAATAAATAGTAATAAATAGTAATAATTAGTAATAATTAGCAGTAGTTAGTAATAATTAGCGGTAATTAGTAATAAATAGTAGTAATTTGTAATAATTAGCGGTAATTAGTAATAATTAGTAATAAATAGTAGTAATTAGTAATAATTAGTCATAATTAGTAATAAATACCTATAATTAGTAATAAATAACGGTAATTAGTAATAAATTGCAGTAATTAGTGGTAAATAGTAATAAACAACGGTAATTAGTAATAAATAGCGATAATTAGTAATAAATACCAGTAATTAGTAATAATTATGAATAAATAGCGGTAATTAGTAATAAATTACGGTAATTAGTAATAATTAGAAATAAATATCGGTAATTAGTAATAAATTGTAATAATTAGTAACAAATTGTAATAATTGGTAATAAATAGTAATAACTTGTAATAATTAGTAATAAGTTGTAATAATTAGTAATAATTAGTAGCAATTAGTAATAATTAGTAATAATTAGTAGCAATTAGTAATAATTAGAAATCATTAGTAATCATTAACGTTGATTAGTATTAATTAGTGGTGATTAGCGGTGATTAACAACGATTAACAGTAATTAGGAATAATTAGTAATAATTAGAAATAATTAGCAATAATTAGAAATAATTACCAATAATTAACAATATTTAGGAATAATTACTAATAATTAGGAATACTTAGGAATAATTAACATTTTTTCTTTTTTTGGATCATGTTTTTCTTATATCAAATTATTCATAAATAAACTAATTATTTTATATTTTTTAGAGAAATATAGAACAAGGAAGTCAACAACAGTCATTATTAGATGATTGTGCTTGGATAAATCAGCACAAGAATCCAAATGGTTCTAGTATAAATCTTGTATATATTGAGAGTGTTCAAACTTTCTTATTATTTGTATCATCAAAACCAGAATTTATTTTAGAATTGATAATTAAGTGTCCATATAAAAAGTGTGGTATGAGGACGTTTGACACATTTAAAAATGTTGGGGGTCATCTATTGTGTTTTGATTTTCAAACAAATTATGTTTTTGGTATCAATATGGTGAATATTATTCTAGAGAAGATACTAATAATTTGGTTCTAAATCCATCATAGTTTCAAAATTTAGTACACGATGTGGCAGGTTCGTCTTTTCAACAAACTAAAACTTAGAATGATATTGATTCAACTCCTAAGTTGTAACTATCTCAATTTTATGAGTTGTTGAGGTCCGATAAGGATTTCTTATATCTTGGTTACAAGATAATAAAATTTGAAGAGGTTGTAAAATTTATGGCTATTAAATCAGATAATAGAATGTCAAATAGCTGTTTTGATCAGATATTCTCTTTGGTTAAAACACTATTATCTAAAGGAAATGTATTTACTATAAATTTATATGAGTGAAAGAGGATGGTTCACAATCTAGGTCTTTGTTATCAGAAGATTCATGCATGTTCAAATGATTACCTCTTATATTATGGTAAAAATGAGTCGTTGGATAATTATCCTACATGTGGACAATCGAGGTATAAAGAGGCTCAACTAGGGAAGTATGGATTGATTCCTATAAAATAGTTGAGGTATTTACCGCTTACACAAAGATTTCATCATTTATTTCTATCTCAAAACACACCGTCATTGATTTCATGACACAAAACCAATATTTCAATAGGTAAATGCTTAAATCATCCCTCTGATGGTGATTCATGGAAACATTTTGACCAAGTACATCAATATTTTGCTTCAGAAGCCCGAAACGCATGATTGAGTCTTTCTACTGATGGTTTCTGTCCATTTGGTTCTTACGGTAGTCAATATTCTTGTTGGCATGTCTTTATAAATCTATACAATTTATCTCCTTGGATATTGATGATGGCCCCATATATCTTTTTGACCTTATTAATTCCAGGACATCCAAAAAAGAACATTGATGTTTATTTAAAGCCATTTATTGAGGAGTTAAATGTATTATGGAGTAATGGTGTCAGTACATATGATGTTACTGTAAAATAAAATTTCATACTGAAAGTTTCATTGATGTGGACAATTAGTGACTTCCCATCATATGACATGTGATCTTGGGGGAGTACACATGGTCCAAAATCATGTCTGTATAGTATGAGAGACAAGAAAGTGTTTATTCTCATCAATGTAAGAAAACCATATTTTTTCGACTATCGTCATAGATTCCTTCCAACCAATCATCATTTTCAAAGGAATATATATCATTTTAGAAAAGGAACAATTAAAAGAGATGGACCTCTAACAATGATATCAGGTACGAAGTTAAAATCATTTGTCTCTTTATTACCTACCATTATATTTGTACCAACTATAAACCAATAGAAAATTGATGGCTTTGGGAAAGAACACAATTGGATAAAACAAATCATTTTTTAGGAACTACCATATTGGTTTGATTTTTTGGTAATCCACTTGTTGGATTTCATGCATATTGAGAAGAACTATTTTGAAAATATATTTTATATAGTTTTGGATACACCAGGTAAGACCAAAGATAATATAAAGGCATGATTAGATCTTTCCCAAATTTACAGGTAAGCAGAACTTGAACTGTTTGAAACTGTCATATCATAGAAGTTAATGAATCAAAAAGTAGATTATACACTTTCTAAAGAAAATTGATTATTATTTTGTCATAAGATTGTAGATTTGAGACTTCTAGATGGTTATTATTCCAATTTGGGAAGATGTGTCAGAAATGGTTATATTACCAGATTAAAAATTCATGACTGTCATGTTATTATGGAAAGAATTATGCCAATTGGATTAATAGGTTTGTTGAATTATATTATTTTAGATGTGATAACAGACATATCATATTTTTTCTAAGAAATTTGTGCGGAGATAATAGACTACAGTGCACTAAGTAGACTACAATAAGATGTTGTTTTAATTTTATGTAAACTGGAAAAAATATTCCCACTGACCTACTTTGTCTCAATGGAATATTTTATATTACATTTGATACATGAAGAAAAATATGGAGGTCTGGTACAATTCTGATGAATATACCCATTCGAGATATGCATGCAAAAATTGAAGAAAAAAGTACGCAACAAATCATCAGTTGAAGGATCAATTGCATAAGCTTATTTGCAGGAGGAAATTTATTTATTTTTGTTCTCATTATTTTCAATATGAATATACATCAAAACAAAACTACATAGATCATAATGAGGGAATTGATGATGATGAAATGAGCAATCAATTATCAGTTTTTAATCAGCCAGAACTTAGCTTTGGTGAAGTTCATGAATGATGGATTTTAGATGATGAACATCACAGAGATCATACATATGTTCTTCTCAACTGTGAAGAAATGACACCATTTTTACCATGAGTGATCCTATAAATTATTCTATAATATTTTTTTATTGTAAATTAATATTATTTTATTTGTAGGTTATATGATAATCATATCAAAAAACAGCTTCCACAAATTACAACAGCTTCTCTTGAAGAACATCAACAAAATAATTTTTCCTACTGGTTTCAAAAAATGGTAACATAAATTATTTATGGTTTAAAATATAAAATAAAATTATTAATTTTTATATTGATAATTTTTTTACAAATTTGTAGGTATCTCAACATGCTGATAAAATTGATAATTGATTGTGTGTATTGAGTAACCCACTATAAAAAATGGTTAAATCTTATAATGCATATGCGGTGAATGGTTTTTGATTTCATATATGTGCATATGGGGAATAAAAAAACAATGAATTTTGGTGACTTCTTGAGAGGATCTCATCATAGATAAATTGAATTTGACTTTTATGTCATGTTGGAAGAAATTATTGAACTGTGTTATCTGAGACCAAATTACATAACAAAGTTTAAATGTCAGTGGTTGGATATTGATAGAGGCCTATGTGTTAATTTAAGCCGTAGAATCATTTATATTAAATATAAAATCCTTCTTACAGTAAATGAACCATTTTTATTGGCTTATCAGGCACAACAAATTTATTATGAAAATTACCGTGCTACTTTAAGAGAGCTGGGTGACTGGTGGAACATAATAAAAATAAAATCTCAGGAAAATTAGTTTATTCAAAGTGAATGTGGTTTCGCTGAAGTAAAAGGAATTGAAAATTTTCAAGAGACTACTCCAAATCCATCTTTTCTATGAAGAGACATGAATATCGATAACGACACCCCACAATTAAGGGTTGATGGTGACGATGATGTTATTGATGTAATAAATGAATTTGAAATGATAAGAGATGATGAAACTAAAACTCCTATGGAAATTGATGATACTAAAGAGGAATATGAAGATATTGACACCATCATATATAAATATGAGGATGGAGATAAAGACTGACATAGTTAAATGATGGTTATAATCATATATAATATATATCTATATATAATACTTGTTTTCAACTATTTTCTAATAATAGTCATTTTGTGTTTCAGATGGAATCAAATCTGTTTCGTGAGTTGGAGGGTGATGACCTACCTGATGATGAACATGATGTTGAATCATCTCACCCTCAGACTACTAGCAGTGCAACGAGGACTCAGAGGGGCCGTGGTCTTACGAGATTGATGATTCCCAACCCTATCCCCGAGTGACGTCCACATATTGGATTTGATCCATGCATGAAGAGGTATGTTTACTTATGTATTTTAGTTAGTTTTCATTAATTATCATTAATTTATTTATATACTAATTTTTTGATTATTTATTCTTTTTTTTCATAGATTTTCGCATATATCTATTGGAAAGGGAAGTGCTATATTGAGAAATTATTTTTCTGGAACAAGGGTTACATGGGATCAGATTACCATAGATGTTCAATACTTTATGTTCAATCATTGGATGGTACGTAAATAAATAATATTTATTTTGAAATTTATTTAATTAATAACTTGATATTATTAATCATTTGTAGGGTTTATGGTATACCATCAATGAGATCATGCATGAATCTATCTGGTAGGCATGGAAGGGATGTATGCGTGAGCATTGCCGTCAGTTTTTACACAATTTGAGGTGGACAACAATAAGGAAAGTAGGAGTTATAGAGTTTGACCAGTCTTGATGCACCCATTGACCTAATTACATTTCATCTCAGGTTTGGGATGGATTATGTTCACACTGTATGTGTGATCATTTTCAGAGGAGATCATTAGTAGGTCAACAAAACCAGGGGAGATAGGAGGTGACACATCAAGCTGGTAGTCATATATTCAATACGCATAGGGAATATATGGTAAGTATCTTTTTTTAATTAATTTATATAACTTTAAATGTAAAATATTTATTTTATATTCATATAGGCAATCAAACAACTTGATATTATAGAATTTGACATTTATAGGAGGATATACAACGATCCTGTCACTAGAGATATTAGAGGTGATCACCAGCATCAGATTATGGTTATTATAATTTCTTTTTGAGTTTTAAAATTAATTTTAAATAATATTTTAACTACTTTAATTTTAAATTACAATTGAAAGTGTCATATGAGGCAACGACATCTTAGACACAAACTAAGAGTCAGGCTGAGACCGATGATTAGACCAGTGTAACAAGATTTGATGTGACATCATGGATGCAGACGTACCATTATGCTTTCAAGAAAGGCCAAGTTATTGGTACCATCTCTCGATTGATGCCTAAGAGTTATTATGGTCTAGCTGCGATGTTGGTGTGCAGCTCGAGAGGAGCTCATGGAGAGTAATCATTATCAGCTGCACAATATCAAGAGAAGCTATGAGATCAGGGTGAACTTATAGAGAGTATGCATAGGGAGCATGAAGAGCTCCATTGACAATAATAGAAACTGGAGGAGGAGATGCGTCGATGCCAAAAATAGCAGCACAAACAGACGATGGAGTACATGCGACGTCTGACTCATGGTTTAGGGATGAAGTTCCCTCCACCATCTCCTCCATCTCCTCCAGAAGACCCCCCCTTAGTGATGTATTTACTTTTTATGGTAAAACATTTGAATGTATTTTTTTTATAATATTATATATTTACATTTCTATATAGTTCATTTTTTATATTGTTGCGAATATTGCATTTTTCATTATTTTATTATTTATTTAATTTTTTATTATTTTATTACATTATTATTTATTTAAAATGTCTATTATTTTTATTAGATTATTATTTATTTATTATTTTATTAATTTTTTTTTATTATTTTATTATTTTATTTTTGTGAATATTGAGGTTATTATTATTATCAATATTGATATTATTATATTAATATTTATTATTATTATTATATTAATACTATTTATATTATTATTTTATTAATATTTTTTTTTTATTTTTTTAATGATTTTTTGCGATGGACCCGTCGCAAATCGTATTTACGAGGGGCCCATCAGAACATGTTTTTTTAAAAACTCAGAAAAACTATTTGCAATGCCATCTTCTGAAATGGGGCATTTGTGATGGGACCCTATCATAAATGACCTTTTGTGATGGGTTCCCGTTGCCAATAACTCAATTTCCAGTAGTGTGCTCACAATGACTTCACCCCTTTGAGAAAAATCCCTCAAGAGGTGATATTTTCAAAGTATGTGCTTCATTTATTGATGCAACCTTGGGTCACTTGAGAGATTCACCACTGTAGTATTATCACAATATAATGTGATAAGATCTCTACTTTTAGGAACACATCAAGCTCTTGGATGAATTTATGAATCCAAACTAATCCTTTGGTTGCATCAAAAGAAACTATATACTCAGAATCCACTATAGAATAGGTGATAAGATCTCTACTTTCACTTGAGTGTAATGTTATTGATTTATGTGATTTCTATGTTTGGACGTTATGAAAAAGGGTGTGTTCATTCATGAATTATACTTGGCACATAGGATTGGTATGACATCCATATGTTTCCTATGATTGATATCTACCTAGGATTCTCATGTACTAGTGTTTATTTATTGTCTGTGGTTTATATATGCTAGTAATTTATATCTACCTTTGGTTTTAGATTATTGTCTTTATAATCTTTCCATTGGGAAGAACATAAGGGTGATGATGCACTTTCTTTGCCTCTCCTAGAGTGGTTTGTGTCCTTGGAATAATCACAACCCTTCTAGGGTGGTTACCCCACATTCACACCTTCTAAAGTTGGGTGACCTCTACCACTATGATTGATGATGTTGACTCCTTGATTGGAACATGATGATGGGATGTAGGTTCCTCCTTATGTACTCCTACTTAGCATTCACCACCTAGTCCAGGTCTCCCTCATAGATTTGAGACAAGTTTTTGAATATCATTCCCAACTCTAGCTTGAAATGGACACTAGTTAATTATATTAATTATTGTCACAAGAGGGAAGATACCAATGGTTTGAGTTGAAGGTGATGCTGGAGATATTTGGACATCTGTGGAAATTGGGTGTGTTGGGAATCTATAAAGGTTTTCTTCTTTCAGAGTCGAGGGAATCTCATATATGATCCATATTGGGTTTGGAACCCAAGGCATCCTGTGTCCATCATGGGGAAACTTGAGCCATGGGCATAAAGCATCCGAGGATCATTTCCTCGGGCATCTCATGTTCATCATATGAGGTAAAGATTATGATACAATAGGTTTAGGGTATTTCAAGGACATGATCAAAGGTTTAAGGCCTTATGTGACCTGATCACCAATTTAAAGTCATGTGGGGACATGATCATAAGTTTAAAGTTTTGTGGGGACATTTCCCACATATTATCATTACATACTAGGACATATATGGATTAGAATCACATGGAAACACCAAAGTTTAGTGGGAACCTCAAGTTTGGATGGTTAGAGGTTGAGTGTACCCTCAGAGGGGAAATGATCACACTTTGCACTATTGAAAAAATGACATATACCCATGGTTCAAAACTATGGGTATAGTCTCCAAATCCATGGGTATAGGCTATACCCATGGTTTTGGGAACTGTGAGAAACTGAGGTGTCAGTATAGCTCCATGAACTATACCCATAGTTTGAAAATTGTGGGTATAAGCTCGCAACCTGCACCTTCATCTCAAAGTATCACACCACCCAACCTATTTGACTTACATATATATATATAACTATATTTAGTGAATATATTAATATAAAAAGTTGGTATTAGACAAAAACGAGGCAGTGAGTTTAGATCCCGTGACCTGGTATTCCGATAGCCAACACCTAACCACCCCACCTACTTCACCTATGTATATATATATATTTAAATTTACGTAAATATATTAATTTGAACCATCCTTATGGAATAATGGGAGGCCAATATCGAACTTGGGGCCTTCTATTCAAACAAAACAGCCTTACCAATCCAACTAATGAAGTTATATTAATATTTACCTACATTTATTTTAATATATTAATATAAATTGTCAATATTAGAAAAATAATCACACCGCAAGTTTCGATCATGAAACCTCGCATACGACTACACAATGCCTGACCAACCGACCTAATTAAATTACTTGAATATGAATCTACATTTATATAAATATATTAATTGAAACCATCGGTATAAGGTTTTCCCATCCAATTTTTTTTGTTCACGCAGGAAACCTATACCCACAATTTTACTAAAGAACTGTCAGTAGAGGTTTTGAACTGAGACCTATACCCACAGTTCTGGGAAAACAACAGGTATAGGTTCAAAATAGATACCTATTACCATAGTTTTGAAAAAAACATGGGTATAGGGTGACCTATACCCACATTTTTGGGAAAACTATGGGTATAAGTTTGGATATACCCCTATACTCATGGTTTTTAGAAAACTATTGATATAGGGGGACCTATACCCATAGGTTTTCCCAAAACTGTGGGTATAGAGGCATTTTCCAGTAGTGTTGGGGTTGTCTCCTCCCAGTGGGAACACTGACAGGTTTGTGATGGTGTCAGAATGTCAGGATTGAACCTCAAGGAGGTGTCCCACATACCCTTTTAGGAGATAGGGATAAAAACCCATATAGTTCAAATGTACAGTTTAAGTTCATATAGTAGGACAGGTCCATGTATTTTAACATCTTGTGATAAGGATGCTTGTGTCGTGAAGGAAGTGATAACAGGGGATAGTGTGGAGATTATGCGTAGGAGCTTCCCAGAAGATGGGGTATCATATCAGGATTATCACATGAGGCATCCTATGTTATTTAAAAATAGTAAGAGTATAGTTTAACATCTTCAGATGTAGATGTTTTCATACAATTTAATTTCATGTGACTAAGACATGGATGCTATGCAGTTTAAAGTCTTACATCTTAGACGTTGTTGGGAATTATGCATGGGGAAGCCCAGTTGCTGTTGAGGATAAAAAATGGTATGAGTGTGGATTAAGAATGGAATCATATTGGGTGATACTAGGTAACAATGATGGTTTTATTGGGGAATATGCGTGAAATCTACCCGTGTGCTGCTGAGGAGCAGTGATGGTGTGATTGGGACTTACGCGTGGAAGCTACCTGGGTGATGGGGGTATTGTCTCATGCTTATCACATGAGGAATATTGTTCTCATCACATGAGGAATCCTATGATTATGACATAGGTTATCCCATGTTAAATGCATAGGTTAATGCCATTATTTAATGTCATCTGCAAGGATGTTGTGTGAAGGGCTTACACATCAAGTTTCCCATTATTTATTCCTCATATTTGGTCACAAGTTCATCTCGGCCAGCTAACAGGTTGAGGAATATGATTGGGGATTACACCTAAGGAGGAGTCCCATGGGGAATGCTTCAGATTAGTAGGGATAAATCTGGGTCTTTCATTCTAGGGATTCCCACTGTTTCCTCCTCATGTTAGGTAATGAGGTAATCTTGACCCACTGATGGGTCGAGGAATATAATTGGGGATTACACTTAAGGAGGAGGCCCGTGGGGATTTTTTGGAGTTCATATCATGATCATATCATGAGGAATATTATGCACGAAACATAAGGAATATCATTATTATCACAAGAGGCATCATATTCTCATTGCATAGGGTATACTATAATTTAATATCGTATAGTGAGGATTAGTAGGCATGACACTACACAAAAATCAGGATTTAACGATATTTATTTGGTGACAGTTTTTCAAACTTCCACTAAATAAAATTTAAATATTTTAGTAGTGGATTTTTAAAATCCATCACTAAATATTTACTAAAATTAAAAAAAACATGCTTTCTTCCCCCCCTGAGCCCTCTACCCCCTCCCCCTACCCCGAGCCCTTCCCATCATTTCCATCGCTCTCACCCTTATCACCGCCACCAGTCTTGATCTCACCCTGAACATTGACCTCATGGTTTCCCTCACTCTCCTTTCCTCCTCTATAACCCTCTACCCCTATCATTGCACCTATTTTCCAAACCCTTTCTCCTTGTCGTCATGCTAATCACCCCTCTTACCCTCTTTCAGTGCACTGATCACCCCTTTCTCTCAGAAGATCCCCATCACTCTGACATCACATAAATTGTTTTCCCTCATTTACCCATGACATCCTTGAGGACCCCACACCCTCAAAATTACTAGGTACTTCTATTTTACATTTTAAATCACATGTAAATTAAAATTATTGATAATATTTTTTGAAAAAATCACCTCGACTAATTTGTTTTGGTATTTTGAGGTGTGCTATGAAATTATACTCAATTAATTCATCATATATTATATGTGTTATAAGTAGTTTAAAATTAGTGTGAGTGTTATGTTTATACTTAGCATTAATTATTAAATCAATTAAAACCCATCATATTGTTTTTTCACAGAGAAAATTGAGTAATTTGTCTTCGTAGATTGTGGAGTGTTGTAAAAAATATACAATTAACTCATAACATGTGAAAAGTTCTATAATAAGTTTTCAATTAGTGTTTTATTATTATGTTTACACAAATATACACTTATTAACTTAATTAAAAATTCATTATTGTGTTATATATTCATATAAAAATGTAACAATTTGGAATGAATTTTATTTTTCTATTTTTTCCAAAGAAAACCTTGATGAAATTTTGTAATGAACTGGCTCAAGTCGATCAAACACATCACTAGAGTTGGACCACCATAAGGTGATCATCAAAAAACAACCAAAATAGTCTCATGTAAAACTAAAGAATATCGAATGTACACAGTGGAATAAACAAACATAATCACGAGACATACAAAACCAAGACAAATATCTAATCCTAAAATGAAAAAAGACAAGAAAAATCCAAAACTCCATGTAACTATCTATCACTGCCAAACTGTTCCTCTATGGAGACGTTGAAACTCAAGAGAAATCAGCTCAGTACATGACACCCTTCCCTTTATCAATGTCCAAAAAAACCACATCCATAAATGACCAAAGGACAAAGTAGGGTGTGTGAAAAAAGGCTGGTATGATTTCACCAAAGAATAAATACAAATTCTAATATCATGAAAAAGTTATCTTTAACTTTAAAAATAATCCAGTTTATAAAGAATTTTTATAAGATAAAACCATTTTTGTAAAACATACCTTGGTTTTCTAATTGAATTTCCATATTATCAAAATCAAGGAACATGACAAGTATGTAAGAAAAACAAATGATCATAAGAAAAACCACCCATGGTCACACCATAAGATAAAAATGTTAGAAAATAACCATAAAATATAATCATGTGATAAAAACCAAGCATTAAACGAACATAATTAGGGCTGTATCCTATGAGAATATGTACTAGACATAAAATAAGCATAAACAAATCATATGTTATATACAACCAATATTGAGTCCCATAACGGTCTATCAATACCACAAAACCTATAATGTAATTATGAACACTAAAGTGACAAGTCTTTTTCCTAATACACCCAAGGTTACTAATGTTCTATGCTTTTCAAAACCATTTTGAAAAACTTGCTCGTATTTTATAAACAATTTTTCAAAAAAAAGCATCACTACTTCCATGCTTGAAAACCCATTTTTAAATCAAAATAATTTTTAAATAAAATATATTTTAAAAAATATATTTCAGAAGGAAAATCCATCTTGAGATCAAATATAACATTTACAGAATCAAAAATGAGGAATTGAACAAGAAAATCAAGTTATTCAAGAATTAGAACCTTTTTATAGAGACACTTACCCTAAGGGTGAAGAGGGAATGACAAGTATTGATCTACCAAATCTAGAGGTCAAATACTATAAATAAAGGATTAAAAGGACTTCAAAGAGATCTCTAGGGAACCTAAAGTTAAAAAGAGAATAATGGAAAAAGTGGCTATTTAGAGGGTGTTTGACTATTTATATCCATACTTTAAAATAGAAGACTATGGTTCAACCACTTGGACAGTGCCACAACCCCCTACATTATGGAATAAGATTCCCCCACCATGGTGCAAGATGGGATATCTGAGCAAACAACTACAATGAAATCCTTGGGACCATGCCACAACCCTTCAATTTAAACTGTGTTCAAGATCTATGACCCTTCACATATAATAGATCTGATGTACATGGGGAGATTCCACACTACAACTAGATACACCACACTACAAAGATGTCCAAATGGATAGAACTGACCAAAAAAATCCCTAAAACCCCTATGCCACAACCTCCCATTATACACCACAGGGATCACTAGAACATAGGGGCTACACTGCAGACCCGACACCACGACACGGTTGTTCTTGAAATGAAAGTATCCACAAAATTTCTCCCTACAATGGTCTATGCTGTATCCCACTGGTCCAAAAAAAACCAGTATCACCATGCACAACCTGTACCCTCCACGATGCAACTCCTTGTTGAAATACATAAAAATTACAGAAACTCAAAATCACCTCCAAAACTTTCGAGACTCATACCAAAAACTCATAAACATTAAAAGGGAGCGTACCCAAACCCAAAAGGTGTCACAATTCTCCCCACCATAAAATATTTCTATCCTTGGAAAGTGTTCAAGACTCCAGACTCATCAAAATAGAAGGACACTACTGCCTCATCAATGATTCCCATCACCACGTCTCATGGATATCCCATCCGAACTGTCACAATATATAGACCAAATGAATCATTTTACCACACAATACCTTATCTTGATGATCCATAATCTAAACTGGTTCCTCAACCACTATGGGTTTAGGCTCAAGATTAAAATCTTCCCATTCAATCACATGGGAAGACTCTGGTTGATACCTCCTTAATTGGGAAACTTGAAACATGTCGTGAATTGTTGTTAAGTGGTACATAAAGTCCAACTAATAAGCCACCTTTAAAATTAATTCAATGATATCAAAGGGTCCAAAAAACCTTAATGCCAACTTACCCTTCTTACCCAAATGATGGTTTTCCAAGCAAGGTGAAAATCTGAGAAAAATCTGATCACCAACCTCAAACTCTAGCGGTTGCTGACGAAGGTCCACAAAGCATTTCTGACAACTCTGTTCCATGAAAATTTCTTCCAGATCAGCTGCACCTTTTCTGTCATCTCCTAAACAAGGCTTGGTCCAACCAAGTACCATTGTACCAACTCTATCTAGCATAAGAGAGATATACATGGCCACCTATACAATGCTTCAAAGGGCCCCATATTAATTGAAGCTTGATAACTATTGTTATAGTAAAATTTTACCAGAGAAAGATGCTTTTCCCTAGAACCACCAAAGTCAAGCACACACGCTTGAATCATATCCTCAAGAATATGAATACATGTCTTCATCTGCCTATCTTTCTACAAATGACATGTCATGATAAAATTCAATTGAGAACCCATCACCTCTTGAAAACCTCTCCAAAACATAGATGTAAACCTAAGTTACCTATTAGATACAATCTCATAGGTAACCCCATTAATTTTTACAACCTCTTAAATATATAAGTCTACGAGTAGTTCCACCTTCTTCATCTCCTTGATAGAAAGGAAATGAAATGTTTTCATAAGACGATCAATGATCACCCAAATAACACTCTTCCCACTAGGATTCTGTGGAAAACTAATGAAAATTTCCATGGAAATATCATCCCACTTTTATAATGGAATGGAAAAAGGTTTCAAAAAACTAGCAGGTCTCCTATGCTCCACCATAATCGTATGATAGGTCAGACACCATGACATGAAAGCTACAAACGACCCCCTCATTCCTGACCACCAATATCAATGTTTCAAATCATGATACATATTGGTAGTCCCAGGGTGTACGAACCAGTAAGACCCATATCCTTTATCCATCAACTCTTATCTTAGATAAACAGGAACAACCAATATTCTATGGAAATAAAAAGAACCAATAAGAGACTGAGACTACTCACCTGAGGTCTCCCCACCATTTAAGATTTTACTAAATCACTGTAAATCAGTGTCTGTCACCTTCTTGAGCCGCACTCGACCATAAAATAAAAATTCAACCTTCAATTAAGCTAAAACACCTTCCCACCAGCCTCTTCCACTCCCATTCTCATCTTAGTGAACAAAATCACACTACTACAAATTGCGCTTTTAAAAGCTCTAAAAATAGGCTTTATTAGCTCAAAAAATGCACTGATAATCCGAGTGATGTTAAAAGGTAACCTTTATCAGCGTTAGAAAAAAGCACTGATAAAGGGTGAGTTTATGAGTGTTTTTAGCACTAATTAAGGCACCCATTATCAACACTAATAAAATTTGAATTTTTTTTCACGCACTGCCCCTTTATTAGTGCTCACACACTCCTTTCTAAGCTCTATCCATTCCATCGACCACCCTTCAATCGCTCTCATGCACCCCCCTTTAATAGTGCTCATGAACCCCATTTCTTAGCGCTATAAATCTTCTCACCAACCCATGCATGCCTGGATTCAAACTTTTGACCTGCCTTATACAATGAAAACCCCTTTACCATTGCCATACCTTGTTTTATTCTACAATTTATGATATTTATATTTATTTATAAATATTCACATACATATTTTTTATTCATATATTTATATATATAATTATTTTGAAATACATTTATAAAATATATGTTTGTGTGTGTGTGCACTCGCGTGCTCGTGTGTTTGTGATATATATATATATATTTAAATTTATTTAAATATATTATATATTATATATTATATATTATATATTATATATTAATATTAATTTACATATATTAGAATATAAATCTAAATATATATATTTTTATTAATATGAACACATATGTATATATAAACATTATATATACATTTGTATAAGTATATATATATTCATATATTTTTATAATTTAAAAAATGGTTAGATATTATTTTAAATAAAATGGATAATAATTAATTACATATGATTTATATAATTATTTTTAAATACATTTTTAAAATATGTCTTTATATTTTATATTTAGATATAATTTTTATACATTACATATATATTTATATGTCTATATATTTACATATATATTTATACATATTTACATATAATTATATATTTAGATATAAATTTTTTATAATGTATTTATAAATATTTACTATAAATACATTTATATACTATATTTAATGATAATGATAGATTTATAAAAACACCTTTATATAGGATGTATATACACATTACATATACACATATTATAACACCCTTAGATTTTAAAAGAAGAAAATTATATTCGATAACATAAACGACATGAAACACTGAGCTTATATGAGAATGTAACACCCCGAGACATTATGATATATTTATTTTTAAATAAATTTAATCCCTTATATAGATTTCAGCACATGAAACCCTGATATTTTTATGTTCAATAGCGTATTCAATACATAACATTGAGCATAAATGACCCACGATATATATAACCATTATAACTTAGCTGTTAAATTGGTGGGTGCGAATAGTATTAACTACTCTAAGAAATATATATATACATATAAGTGTCTTAATAAATATAATTTATTTATAATTTTTTAGTAAATAATGAATTAGTTTTTAGTAAAGTAATTTTATTCTTTAAAAAATTGTTTTCTTCAAAAATGTTTTTTTCTTTTCATGAAAAAATATTATAATTAATTTTTAATACATTTAGAAAATGTATTTGATAAAATGAACTTAATTTTTAAAATTATAATATTGAAATTTATTTTGGGTAAACTTTTTGGGACTTTTTAGAAAATATTGATTTATCAGTGAATAGTGAAAAATATCATTTTTTGTAAAAATGTCATTTCCTTTCAATAAATTAAGTAATTTAAATGTCTCATTATATTTTGAATATGATTTCAAGAAGAATAAGTATTATTTACTTATATTTAATATAATTAATTTAATTTTAATCAACTTCATATTGGATTTTATCATAAGGTTTTCTTTGGGTAACAAATAGGTTTTTTCTAAAAACTGTTTTAAAGTACATAATGTTTCTCCATTTTAATCAATTAAAATAACCCCTAATAAAGAATGATTTAAATTAAACGTATATATTATATATAAATAAATATTAATTGATATTCATACAATGATTATTTTTATACATAGAGTTCATATGAAATCATCTTGTGCTTAAAAAATACACTTCTCAAAGACCCACCTTTCCATCGCATTTGCAGGTTTTGTTTTAAATTTAATTTTTTTTTTAATTTTAGAAAATTTATTTGAAAAAAAACTTAATTTTTAAAATCATAATTTAAAAATTATACTGGGGTTAATTTTTTATAATTTTCTAAAAGGATTAATTTTTTGATGAATAGTGAAAATACTGAATTTTAATTGAAAACTACATTTTTGGTTAAATTATTTATAAAGTAAAATTATATTTTAAATTGGGTTTAAAGTAAAATTAGTAAAATTATATATCTATTAATTAAATTTAGTTTATTTTAATCAATTTAATATTGAAATTGGATAGAAAAACTATATAAAAATTTGAACATTTTCTCTTTGTGTCGTTTATATTATCAAACACAATTTTCTTTGTCTTATGTTATTGTAGTTGTTAAATTTCTCTTAATCATTAAAATTATTGTGATAATTAATATCTATAAATCTATATAATTATTTGGGCATTATGATTTTCTTCCATGTTCAAATGTTCACTTCCCACCCTTGTTCTCTAATTTGGAAACCCAATATGTGTTATTCAAGATGACCTCCATACGTTCTTTTCTCTCTTATAAAAAAGATGTTTTATTAACCTTTTTTTACGATGTGGGTTTACAATTTTTTTTTCAAATTTCCAAACTTTGATCACCAAGATAAATTTTAAATTGTGAGGATAAAATTTATTAAGGGGGGGGGGGGTATGTAACACCCTAAGATTTTAAAAGAAGAAAATTATGTTCGATAACGTAAACGACACAAAACATAGAGCTTAGATGAGAATGTAACACCCTGATAATTTAATATACATTTATTTTTAAACAAATTTAATTAATTCTATAACTTTAAGTACACACAACCCCGATATTTTTTTGTTTAATAGCATATTCAATACGCAACACCGAGCATAAATGACCCATGATATATATAACCATTATAACATATCCGTTAAATTGGTAGGTGCGAACAATATTAACTAATTTAAGATATATATATATATATGTGCGTGTGAGTGTGTAAATTTCATACTCAATATAAGTTATTGATAAATTTTTAGTAAATAATCAATCAATTTTTAGTAAAATAATTTTATTCTTTAAAAATATGTTTTCTTCAAAAATGATTTTAATTGATTTTCATGAAAAAATATTATAATTAATTTTTGGAACTTTTAGAAAATGTATTTGATAAAAATAAATTCATTTTTTAAATCTATATATCAAAATTTACTTTGGGTTAAATTTTGGGATTTTTTAGAAAATATTGATTTTTCAGTAAATAGTGAAAAATATTTTTTTTGGTAAACATGTCATTTGTTTTCAATAAATTAAGTAATTTAAATGTAACATTATATTTTGAATATTATTTCAAGAAAAATAATAATTATTTAGTTATATTTAATATAATTAATTTCTTTTTAATCAAATTCATATTGGATTTTAGTATAAGGTTGCCTTTGGGTTTAAAAAAATGGGGTTTTTTCTGAAAACTGTTTTAAAGTACACAATGTTTCTCCATTTTAATTAATTAAAATAACACCTAATTAGGAATTATTTTAAATTAAATTTATTTATTATAAATAAATAAATATTAATTTATATTTATAAAATGATTATTATTATACATAGAGTTAATATGAAATCATCTTATGCTTGAAAAAAATACACTTCTCGAAAACCTACTTTTTCATCGCGTTTGTGAGTTTTATTTTAAAATAAATTTATAACTCTTTTAGAAAATTTATTTTAAAAAATGTACTTAATTTTTTAAATCATCATTTAAAAATTACATTTGGGTGAATCTTTAATAATTTTTTGAAAAGATTGATTTTTTGATGAATAGTGAAAAATACTGAATTTTAATTGAAAACTGCCTTTTTGTTTTAATTATTTGTAATGTAAAATTATATTTTAAATTGGTTTTAAAGTAACATTAGTTAAATTATATATCTATTAATAAATTTTATTTTATTTTAATCAATTTTATTTTTAAATTGGATATAATTTTTTTGTAAACATTTGAACATTTTCTCTTTGAAAACCCACTTTCTAGTTGCGTATATGAGATTAATTTTAAATTAAAATTTTCCACTTATATGAATATAATTTGGAAAAATAGATTAAATATTTATAATAATAATAATTTATATTATCTAATAAGTTCATATTAATTTTTTACCAAAATGAATAGTGAAAATAGTAAAAATTAATTACCATGTTTAAGGTAAAAATGGATTTACCGGGGGTTAATATCTGAGCCTACGGGACTTGTAAGGGTTCCCCATCATCCCTTAAAATGGGGGTTATCAAAAATCAATAAAAATGAAGGCTTTTGGGCCATTCGGGCGGGGGTTAATCTAAAAAGACAAGGGTTAAAATGAACTAAAAACTTGTATAAAATCTATTTTATGACTATATTTATACCTTATAAATTATATTATCTATAATGATATATTATTGGATCCTTTTTACATGAAAAAATCATGGGTGAAATTCATCCTTTTCAAAAATTACAAGTGTGTCACTCAACTCACTTATAAAAGGCCACCCCTACCCTCCCCTATTCACACCTACAAAACTCATTGGTTCTGCCAAAACATATCCAAATAAATTCTATAATTCACTCAAATCATCCTATAATCCTTATTTTAATCAGGAATCCATCCAAGGAATGTCTTTAGTGCAAACCAAAAGAAGTTACCCAAAGAAGAGGTAATGTTCTTCAACGAGCAATTTATTTTATTTCTTCCTACACCTCTTTAAATTTTTCTTTAACCATGATTATATAATAACCTCAGTATCTTAAATGTAATTATATGTTATTATATTAATTTCATAATCTAAATATTTCTCCTCTTCCATCAAATGGTTTATTAAATTATCATTCGTGTGTATGGAAGACTACCGCCTCGTGAACTGATGTCATTCATTTTTCCATTACCACCTTTCATGATTGGGTATGATGATGGTTATAAAGTATATATATGATATTTATAATATAATTATATGTTTTTAGTAATTATATAATATATACCTTTCTTACATTCCATTCCGTAGGGGATAAAATAACATCGCTCGTGTGTACGGTGGATTACTGCCTCACGAAGCAATGTGATTAATTTTCACTAACACTTTACATGGAAAATTATAAAGATAAAGTAAATAAATAAATATTATATAAATTAAATAATTATTATATTAATTAAATATTTATCATTCTAAAAATATAATATATCATTTTATTTCTTACCTTTTCACTCGCTGAAAGATGATAACGTCGTTCGTGTATGTGTGGACTACCGCCATCACAAAGCGATGTGGCCCTCTCTTTTCACCACCACACCACATGGATGATACATATATACATATATAAGTATATTTAAAGAAATAATATGTTATTTATGATATAATTATAATTATTTAAAGATAAAATATTACTTAACTCGTTTCTATAATGACCATTGAAAAATTGAAATGTTACTCATGTATACATATGACCTACCCTCTCTATGACTGTAATGTACTTAATTTTTCAAAACCATATTTCATAATTGGTATTAAAAGTATAATTGATGTATAAATATGATAATTATTTCATTATTATTATTATTTATATTATACAACTATATAATATGCACAATAAATCAAACTTTCATAACAAAACAATAATTAGAAAATAAGGCAATTAACACCCGAAACAATGAAAATAATAAAATATTATTAACGAATGGGTGATAAGATGTTATAAAATGATCATATAAGACATTATAAATATTAATATGGTTCTTTAATAAGTTAATAACATGTTTAAAACCAATATATAAGATTTTAAATCATGTTCAACCAAAATTAAGCGTGAGGTAAGAGTTTTCTTAACTCAATTTCCATTCATTGGGATAACTTCAACTTCATTGATTTTTTTCATGCTAAGATTATGTGTTTAATTTAATTTTATTATTTTATGTTTTATTTAAACTTTTTTTATTTGTATTTAAATTTTATACACATAATAAATTCATTTATTAATCCCAGCTTCAATGATATGATCTTTATAAGGGATTTCTAGTCTCTCTTTTATTTCTGGGATACATATGAAAATTCACCACTCATTTATTTTGTTTGGTGTAAATAATAACACTTTGATATGTTATATCATGAATACCATTTATTTAATGATATTTAAAGTTTCATTTTATATTATTATTTATTGGGGATTAGTATTCAAAATATTACTAAAGCGGTAAGGTATTTTTGTCTCAATTTTCCTTGTTTGTGACTTATGTCATGTTATGCACCTATCTTCTTTTATGAGGTGTATATAAATCCCTTTTTACATTTAATATCATGAATATATTTATTATAATTATATTTTAAGTTTAATTTAATTTTATCCTTTCATGGGGCTTACGAATCAAAGTTACCAAAGTGGGAAGAGTTTTATGTTATAATCTCATCGATTATTTAGATTTTTTATGATTAAGTCTCTAATTTTGAAATATTATGATCTAAATATCATGGATTATCATTATTTTTATTATAATTTTTTATTCATGTTATTTTCAAGTAATAGTACCAATTTACCACTATTTGGTACTTCAAATAATTGAGAAAATGTTTTTAAGAAAAATCATCTTTATTTTTATCTTCAATCGAAAACCCTTTTTCTTCTAAAACCATGTTTTCTAATTTTTTTTTAAATTTTTTAACATTATTAAAATGATTTATTAAATAATTTTTTACCCATTTTTAATTTTTACAAAATGTTTTGAAAGGAATATTTTTGTCATTTTCTAAACAATTCCCATTTGAATTTTACTGAAAATGTTAAAGGAATCTTTTTTTAACATGTATGGAAAGAACATAATTTTCCACCATTATGACCATTATTTTATTTGAATATTCCTTTATAATATTTCAAGGTTAATTTCAAAGAAAAGTATTTTAAAAAAGTTTTTATTTTTTTTCAAAATTAAAAGGATATTTTCCTCAAGAAACGTTTTAAATTATTTTTAAAGTTTCATTTATGTCTTTCAGATGTTATTTTCAAGGAAAAAGATTAATATAATATTTTTTGAATTTTTAGTTTTTAAAAAGTGATTTATTTTCAAAATGAAAAGGTTATTTTCCTCTAAATGTATTTAAAAATATTTTAATGATATCCCCATTCATCAACATCAATAAAACTTTTTGTTACTTATGTTTTAATGAGGATATTTTATAATTATACCATCCTCATTATTTCTCCATATGGATTAAGATTGATTTAAAGAGATTGTTACAGAACCCATTTATTTCTCATAGGTTAATCATATTTAAAAGATATTATTATGGAACTTGTTTTTTTCCCACTGGTTAATCATATTTCAAATAGATTATTATGGAACCCATTTCTTTTCCAAAGGTTAACCATCTTTAAAAGATATTGTTATAGAACTCGTTTCTTTTCCGGGAGTTAACCATGATTCAAAGAGATTATTATGGAACCTGTTTCTTTCCATGAGTTAATCATGTCTCAAAGATATTGACATGAATCCCATTTCCTTTTCATGGGTTAATCAAGCCATAAAAGGAATAATAATTGTTTTTATGAGTTTTATGATGCGATATCTTTATAATTTATTCATGTTATTGATCTTAGACATTACTTATTTGATGGGTGTTCCCAGATAGCACTGGGTGACTCTGTTATAGATTATATGATAGGTGCACCCAGATAGTTCTCCAATGCATTGGGTAATTGAAAGGTACTGTCTTAGGAGATCTTAAATGATGTCTGGTTTTTGGTTATTTAGGTGGAGTAGAGTAGATGACCAAGGTTTTCTCTCAAAGGAGGAAGTAATTAAAACAACATATTAAAGGTATTTTGAAAATAAAATAAAATAAATGAAACACATTACTTAAAAGTATGGGTTTTTTTTATCATTTATAAAACAAGAAAAATTATTATGGAAGAAAATTATATATATATTTTTGTTTTTTGTTTTTGAAATGAGACTTAGAAAATGCAACGAGAATATATATATATATTTAAAATATTTTAAAATTCACAATTGATCCAACTCTACCTATTCACTTAATTATTAATTATTATCATTTAAATTATACTCCACTTAATTATTATCCCCAAATTTTTTAACCCTCTAACCCTATGGGGGTTAATTTAACCACAATGATTAAATGAATTAAAAACAAGGCTAGCTTTAGAATATGAAATCGTAACACCTTGATTTGATTGATGTTATAAGGATAGATTATGGTCAATGGTAAATTAGGAAACATATAAATTATATAAATGAGGATTAATTGATTTTAGGTATTTTATTTGAACTTTAAAAATTTATCTCATGTGGTTTTGTTTTACCAATTAATATTACGCTCTCACAATTCACACAATTCTCGACCTCACGTGTTTTGTGTTAATTGTTAAATTATTTGATTAGTTTATTTTAAATTAAAAACTCAATTAATAGATCATATTAAGTGAATTATATTATTTCATTTATTCAAAATAAATAAATGAAGAATGTAATAGTTAGTTCGATTACTAAAAAAACTACTCTTCTATGGGCGGTGTAGTCATCATAGAAACGTTTTACATTCGCAAAGTCTTAGAAAGGGTATAACCTAATAAAATTTATACTTTTGAGTTCTAGAATAAATCTTTAAATAAAATAATAATAAAATTGAATAAAACATAAAAAATAGAATATAAACTAATAATTTTATTGAAATAACAATAACATTAGAACAAAGAAGAGGAAAAGAAGATCATTTTGGAGGAGATCCTAGCTTGATAGATTCCATCCTCAAATGGTGAGTTGAAATGGAAAGGCACCAATTATCATATGATCCAAATCCTATAAGGAACATAAAAACCCATACAAATTATAAAAACACACATTTATAGAGTGGAGGAGAGGCTAGGGTTTCAAGACTTTTCAAGTGTGAATGGGAAATTCAGCCACATATTTTAATCCTATTTTCACTGACTGTTTGACCTCTAAAACTCATAAACCTTTTATCTATTTAGAAGAATTATTTTTAATAAATTGGGTATTCTATATTTGGTACAAATTTGGGTCTAATAAAATCATTTATTAAGAAGTTATGTGTCACGACCCGTCCTCGGGGCCCGTGCCGTGACTACCCCAAGCCCGCCTTCCATAGGCCAGGGGCTGGCGACTAGCACCAAGGCGTAAAATCCCAGTAAAAGGGAAGGCATTGCCTTTGGAAAGTAAACAAGAACTACAAAGTAAGCAAGCGGAAAAAGTAAACACTAAGTAAAAGCTGGTACAACAGTAAGTGCGGAAAAGTAAAGGGGGCCGGAAATACAAGCCCAACTGTAAAGTACAACTAAAAGGGGAAAAACAGCAACTGAAAAGTAAAACCGCAACGTCAAGCCGTCCTCTGGAAGTCCCACCTGAAGGGTGGGTACAGAAAGCCTCCACTGCTCCTCGGGTCCAGCCTACCGCTCCGAGTACACCCCGCCCAGTGGTCCACCTCCAGGTACCGTCCTGCTCTGCAAGCCTCCACCACGATCAGCGCTGTCCGTCGTCTACAACCAACACAACGTAGTGCGGGCATAGCCCGTGCAGGGGTGAGTATAAGCTACTCAGTAGGGACCCCGAGACCCTCGAAGGTCTCCCAGAATCCACAAAGAATAAACTACAAAGGAAAGATACAATCACGAAGTAACATCTGACACGACTTAGGTATATGCCCATACATATACCTAAGTCATCAATTCTCGCTCGGCTCCAACATCCGAGCTCAAGTACAACCCAGTCCACACAGGAAAGTAAAACGTAAAATCCACACAGGATAGCTCAACACAATCCACAAAGGAAAGTAAAACGTAAATCCACACAGGATAGATCAACACAATCCACAAAGGAAAGTAAAACGTAAATCCACACAGGATGGCTCAACACAATCCACAAAGGAAAGTAAAATAGAGTTTCAACTCACACAGGTATACTTCTTCGAATGACGATAGAGATGATCACTGATCCATCTAAGTCGTCGGACCCACAAAGGATCGATAGGTACTAACCCCCGCAATGTCCCACAAAGGATCTGACCCACAAAGGATTGATAGGTAACTAACCCCCGCAAAGACCCACACAGGATCGGGCCCACACAGGACCTGTAGGCGCTGGATCACACAGAACCGCTAAGTGCTGACCCACACAGGATCGGTAGCACTGACCCACAAAGGATCGCTAAGTGCTTTAGTCGTCGCCGTTGAATCTACCGAGGATATCTGCATAGTCGTCGTCGTCACAGTAGCAGTCGCAGCCAACTCTAGGGTTCCCGCACACAGCAAGCTCGTTTGGAAGGGTCCGCTCCACGAGCCGAGAGGCTGATACATCAACTGACACATAGTCCAGAGTTGATGTATCCAAAAGTTCCGTATCGTCATCAGGAACTCAACGTCGCAGACGGTGCGTCAATCGGACGCCCGGTCTGAGAGTTATTGGTTTTTTCATCCCAGGGACCCGGTTGGTTTTTAAGGCAAAACCAACCCGACCATACTCCACCTGCGTCCAAACCTTGGGCGGAGTATGCCAAAAGTTCCATCTCACTTAGAGGAATTCAACAAAGTCGACGGCACGTCGATCAGACGTTCGAAGCTCAAGATATGAGCGTTTCCGCTCTGAGGGCCCGATTGGTTTCGTGTACGAACCAACCCGGCCGAACTCAAAGTATTCCGAAACCTTGAGTGCGATATACCGAAATGACCGTCTCAATACAAGGATCGCATCGCCGCTGACGGCGCATCGTTCGGAGGCCCGTAGCTCAAGATACAGGTAAAATACCGAAAACGGTCTGAAGACGGGGGGTCTGGGCCCAGACCGACCCGGCCCAACCCCCCTGGGTCGGCCCGGTCCAGCCAGGGCGCGACCCGGCCGGTCGGGCCGGCCCGGCTCGGCTCGGCCGAGCAGTCGAGCGAGGGAGCCGCGGGGTGGCGCTGCCCCCGCAGGAAGAAGGTGCCGCGGCCCACGTGGGGCCGTGCTGGAGTCAGCGGACGTGGCTTTGCCGCGTCCCGTGCGTGCCGGACCCGCGCGGCCACGGGTCCGCTGGCTGCCGCCGCCTCCGGCTGCCGGCACCGCCGGTGGGTTCCGCGGGCCACCAGAGTTGCTCCGGTGGTCCGATTTCACTCCCGTCTGCGCCGTAGCTCCTCCCGGGTCCCGTTCTTCACTGCGGAATCAACGAATCACCTCTGCGGCATGTTCTGTCGTCGCCCATCAATCCGCACAACAACGAAGAACTACGGAGGGTTGTCAGGCTGTGTTTGTTTGGACCGCATCCTCCACGTTAGGTGATAACAATCGGGAATAAAATATTCAACACATGAATAATAAACAAGGCACAATTTTAAATAGAATTAAAATTGAACTTGATCCGGGTTCTTCGTTTTTAAAGAAACAATCACGGGAATATAAATTATTTCACAACAAACCCCTACCTCGTCAAGTCGTCGCATGCACGTTCTTCGCGGAATTGATCACCGCGGAAGGAGGTGATCGTCGCGTCGCGGAAGGGCGTCGTGTCGTCGTGGAAGGGCGTCGCGTCGTCGCGGAAAACGGTGTCACGTCGACGAACTCCGAGGTTCAAGAACATAAAGATTTAATTAATAATAATTAAATCCATATTGTTGTTATAATCCACAAAGAAATTAAAAGGAGATACCAGAAATCTCCTACCTCAAGCAGTTGGTGATCGGAGATCGTTGCGGGGAAGAACGTCTCGGAAGAAGCGTCGTCGATCTCCGAGGGTGACGGCGTTCTTCGTGTTCTTCACGTTCTTCGCGAAGGAGGATGAAGGCACAAGATTTCTGCTAAAAGCCTCTCAACGAGCAATCCTCAAGATGTCCCACGTTGGTATTATTTTATTATTACGCCAACGGATTGTAAACAGGTTAAGAAATGATTAAATTAATTCATAGAATTAATTTAACGAAGTTAACCGCCCAATTAAATGGTGCGTTAAGAATTTAAAAACGCGTCAGTTGACTTTCATAATGACGGGTTTTCGCGGGTGTGTTACTTAGCAGAAAAGAAACAGCGGGGCTCATGCGGGCCCCACCTCACAAATATCCTACCAGGAGGGTAGGATATTTCGGGTTCTACCCTATCCGCTTCAACTCAGCTTAAGTAGATTAAAGTGACTTTTAAGTGGCTTTAAGTGAAATAAAATAAAGTTTGTCGTACCAATTATTTTATTTCTTAACTTTAAGCCCAAAAATTAAAAACCACACCCGAGCAAATGCAACTCCGGAAGAGGAATTTATAAGAAAATACTAGCGCTGCGATTCCATCGGTGCCCTCAGAATTCGATTCCGAGCACCGGTTTAAAAGTTAGAAAAACTCGCTCGTCCGTTCACTGAACGTACCCGAACCAAACTTCGGAAAATGATTCCGGGCACACCGGGCCTCGGAATCAGGTGCCGTCAGAAACTACGTTCTTGTAAAATTCCAAAGAAAATTAAGAAAAAAAAATTTCCTTGAAATTTATGGGTCTTTACATTATGACCCAAATACTGAAGTGGTGTCCAATCTGGAGATTCCAGTCCAAAATTGAATTCATGGCCATTTACTCCAATAAAATGAACAATCCAGCTCAAATATCCTAATTCAAAGTTTTAACCCATTGAGTGAGGAATAGTTTCCAAAAATTTTAATTTCAAATAAGTCATAGAAAAATATTTATAGCCTAAATAATACAGTTAAATTAAAAGGGAAAAAACTATAATTTTCATCAAATTTTCAAATGAATGATCTAATCCCAAATATTCCATAAATGAACAAATTTAACACAATGTGAGGAAATTATGTCATTTATTATCAATAAAATATTCAATATTTTTTTGTTAACTCCCCCACACTTACCATTTTTCACTCCCGAGAAAGAACTTATATCATATAATCTAGAAAATTGTGACAAGATATGCATGTTTATATTTCCCAAACTACAATGGAAATATAAGAAAAGTAAGAATCTCATAAAGAGTCAATATCAATAAATTTGAAAGTAATTGTCTCATAAATCATATCAAAACAAAATATGGTGATATTAATGACACTAATCATAGAAAAAAAAGCTATGGCTCTCTCATACCGTTAATTACCCATGTGTGTGTGTGGTATTTCCTAAATTTATCGATGTTTTTAGGGTTAAGTATTTGCTTGTAGTGTATCTTGGGTTTTCGAATCCTCAGAGACATAAGAAGAAACCTAAAGACACTTACATTCTATGGAATTTTTTTGTCTATGAAGTGGTCAACTTTGGGTTTATTTTAGATGGGTTTAATTCAACATTAAGTGAATTAAGTGAATTAAATTTAAAATAATGAGTTGATCCTAGGTTATCACTTGGGGGTGGATTGGGTGAATTCCTTTTTAGAATATTTTAATTTCATTAACTAGCGAAATATTATTTCAATAAAATAAATGTAACCTCATCACTTACTAGTTTAAAACCTTAAAAAACAAATTCTAATCACCTATACACTTTTAGGATCATATCCATGAGCACTCCCAGGTAAAGGATCTTATTAGCACATGAAAAGAGTGGCAATAAAATTCAATAAGGAAGAGGAAGAGAAAATATCATTGAATGAAAAAATAAAATAAAATAAATTTTTAAACTATTATTAAGTAAGAAATAACATCTAATAAAACCCCTTGATACTCCCTTGGATCAACCCATAATAATGTTATCCCTCCATTGATGCTATGGTTTCAATGGAAGTGGGAAGTAGACTCATGATGGAGGAATTAAAGAAGTGAAAAAACAATAAAAATAAAATGATCACTCCACCATTGTGTGAATAATTTCACAAGGTTTGGTGTGAATAAGTTCACACCTTGAGGAAATAGTATAAACGTGATAAGAAGAAAAACATAATAAGATAAGATGAATAAATTTTATTAAAAACTAAGGTGATTCGAACAACTTACAAGAGAATGAAATGCGGTTACAAACTCAAAGTGGAAACATAACATTACAAAGAAACTAAACACAAATATGCCTAAATCATCCAAAAAAACTACCTTAAATAGGAATTTTGGAAGCCTTGGGTCGAGCATCCAATAGTGTAAGTCACCTAAATTAATGGTGGTAGGTCTAGGTGGGTGGAAAGTTTGTGGAATTTTTACTTTTCAACCCTTGACCCGAAATGATATCCATCTTGAATCCACCAAAAGAGGTTCCTAAATTACCTTCTATATGGCCGAATTGGGGTGGGCTATAGAATAAGAAAATTAAGATCCGAATGTCCCCTAACATCCTATAAAATATCATCAAAAATTGATGTTTGTTTTTTGAGATATGGTTGAAATGGTTATCTATTTTTCTGGGTCACAAAATCTGGACCAGAATTTCATCACCAACTTGGTCCATCTAAAACCCCATTAAAAAATCTGAATTATCTTGGGAAAATGTTTAATTAAATATTCAACCTGATTAACTATGTATTTAATTAAATTTTGAGAATAATTAGTCTTGGATATTGTCCGCTACAAGCTCTTTATTGGGCTGCTGCCCAGTTTAATTTACCCAGAATGTGTTGGCATGAAAGCCCACTTTAGTCATATTCCAATATGAATTTACAAGTGATCCAAAAGAATGAATTGTTCCTTATATAATGGGGGACATGAAAATAATATATTAAAATAAAATCAAGACCATTTTTTATTTTAAGAGGTTTTAAAAAATGTACCATTTAATAGTACATTTTAAGAAGGAATTACAATCATAATGTGAATTAATGCTCAATTTGTAAAATGAACTAAAAATCGTGTTTATGAATAATGAAGCACATGAATATTATATATATTAAAAATTAATATTATCCTACTTCAGTGGCTAATCACACCCCCAACTTGAGTTTTTTTAGTCCCGAACAAAGTGTATCTCAAAAATATGAAATTTTAATTCCTCTTTCCAAATTTTTTTTAATAAACAATTATCCCCAAAAGACCTCATACCAAACATTTATGAAACCCATAAAAATAATTTAAAACAAGAAAGGTACATAGGCATATACCAATTATAAGCCCATTAAATTATTCAAATTCATCTCCACATTTCATCCAATTTCAATTAAGCATGATAATGTTTTGTGCATCACAATAGACATGGGGTTTCATCTTTATTGAAGGGAGAAAAGATGGAAGCGCTCAGTGGAATCAAATTTTAATATTAAGATGAGTATTTTTTTTTTCTATTTTGTTTTTGTTTTTTTGGTTGCAAATTTTCAATTATAATTTAAATTGAACTCAATCAAGTCAACCCCTATAGAGAGACTTTTTAGATGACTCCTAGGCTCAAGAATTTAGGGCACCAAGTGAAGCTCACAAACTCGGGCATCATCTCAAGTTTACTCAATCAAAAAAAAAAAAAATTAAAATTACCACAAATAGAGATAAAATTCCCAACTTTGGGCCAGAAAACTATGGATTCATGACCCCCAAGTGCCGAAATCCACACATTAGGTCAATCCATTGCTCTACGCGCAATTGATTTTTTTTGATTGTTTTTGATTTTTTTGAATACTCATGTTAAAATAAAAATGATCACTAAACCTATAAAATTTATTATGGAACCCCAAAAACATATAATAATACCCCACAATCCAAAGGACGTGTGTTGTGGATTTTTTTATTAAATGGATGAAAATATAGATGGTGAAAAATAACATCGAACAACCACACTTTCCAAAATCTATGCTCATGAACTTAAACTTACATTAAAATCAGAATCAAGTCATGAAAAATTATTTGATATTCAATTTCAAAGTGTACAATGTGTATTATCATGTTAAATGTTAAATGAAATTTTCCTTCCACACATTTTTTTTTCAAAACATTTTTTTTAATTTTTTAATTTTTTTATGCACAAAAAAGAAATTTTTTATCTCATCTCCCCCAACTTAAAATAACACTATCCCCAATGTTTAAAGAAATGAAAATTTAGAAGGGGGTAAAGGTATATTAGAGGAGTTCTAAAATGAATTTGAAATAATAAACATGGAACAAAGTCACCTAGTTTTTAAGTTGAAGTTCATGATGATCCTTATTAATATTTTGATCTCCATGTCACTTAGATAAGCCTCATCAATTATGATAGTTTGTGTTTTTACACCTATGATTTTCCTAGAAATCCATCAATCTTGGCAGCCCCTAAATCTTACACACCAAAATAATTAGAACACAATAGAAACCCCTTGAGGTTCCCTTAACTAAAAAAATAAAAAAGGAAAGGATAAAAAAATATACCTATTAAATTATGCATATCGAACACAGACTCGAGGTACAAAAGGGAAAAAATAAAAAAAATAAATATATACATATATCTATATACATAAATATATATATATACAAAAAAATATACAAAAATTATTAAATATATGTATAAATATATAAATTGTCGAAGAAGGAAATGCTATAGTGTGTAGGTAAGTGGAAGGCACGCTCCCCTATCTCCCTTTGGTCACAGGTTCGAGTCCCGTGGCTTAGCCAAACCTGATGGGGTTGTCCCCATGACCTACAGTGTGGAATTTTGCACAAATATATTATATATATATATATATAATTTCTTTCTTTTTTTCTTTTCCTATTTTTTAAATATAAAAATACATATATATAGAAGCACATAAAATAAAATATATACCATATAGAATAATATTAAATTGGTAATAAACAAAATAAAAGAAGAAATAATAAAAAAGGTAAAATAAATAAAAAAAATTGAAAAGATTTTATTTATTTTTTTGAAATTTATTTTTTTAACACATAAATACACAAATAAACAAAAAAATAATAATAAAATAAAATAAAAGTCACGTTGATGCTGGGTTGCCTCCCATAAAATGCTTAGTTTAAAGTTGTTAGCTTGACTTGGACCCCCAACTTACCCAATGCCAACTTTCAGCATATTAATGATTAAATTTTTCACCACTTCTATTAGATCGTGATCGATTCTCCATTGGGGTTGGTCGGAAGATTTGTAAATTGATTCAAGAAAAATCATATAGGTCCTAGTGAAAAGTATAATTCTAGGAATATCAAAAAGGGTCCATCCAATTGCTTTCCTAATCTTGCTTAAGACATCAAGGAGAATTTTCTTATCATTAGAATTAAGAGAGGGTGAAATGAAAATTGAAAGTTTTTTTATCAAATATGATGGAATACTTGGGAGAGGAAGGGTGGACCATGAGTTTGAGATTGGGATAGATAACACTTTTAGACACAAGTCGAGACTTTGAATCTAACTCAGTTTCATTTTAAAAATTTCTCAATAGAATTGGTTCCTTTTGAATAGAATATTCAACCACAAAATTGGGTTGATCAGTGTTAGGAATGGGTATGAACTCAATGTTTTTGATTTCTCTCAATGGTTCAGTGATTGGTGTTTTTGAAAAATCATCAATGGAGTTTTACTTAGGAGACTCAATCCATGATGTCAAATTATCCTCTTTTGAATCCAAAAAATCAATTTCCTCTTGATTTAAAGACTCATAAATAGTCCCCTCGTGTTCCTCAGGTTGAAATTAAACATTACCTAACCAATTCAACTCATTATCCAACTCTGATTTCTCAAGTTATAAAGTTGTTTCTTCAAAATTTTTCTCTAATTTTGAAGCCTCAAATGTTTTGGGAATCAATGGTTTGAGTTTTTCATTAATTTTCCCACTCTTGTAAGTAGTCACAGTGTGGAGTTATTCATGTGAAGTTTGTATGTAACAAGATTCTTCTATAAATGTTGAGGAGGGGATTACATAATTGAGAATGGGTTCTATAATCGTTTCAACACTTTGAAGTTTTAATCTTAATAATGATACCTCATAATTCATTCTCTCCATTTGTTGAAACAATTTATCAAGTAATGGTTGTTGATCAGGCTGGAAAAGGGTTTGATCCAAATGGTTTATTCTAGGAGTATAATTATATTGTTGAAATAACAGATGAGGAAGTTCATATTGTCTTTGTTGGGATTGAAACTCATTATAGCTTGGAATTTTTTGTGTAGAATAGGATTTCAAACATTATTGGTGATTAGGTTATTGATTATCCCACCATTAGAAACTAGAATGGTCATTGTACATCACACATGGGGTTGGGTGATCAATGTAGGGAGAGGTTCCCCATGTTTGGATTTATTCAAAATGTACTTCCATAAGAATTAAATTAGGGGTGAGAATAGAGAAGTGAGGTGAGAAAAGAGAAACAGATAACAATAGAATGAGTGTTAAGATAAATTACTTGGGTCCTCGGAAATGACACCAAAATTTGGCCTCACCCAAATTTACCCAAGTTTTTAGGGTTAAGTGGTCGCTTGTAGTGTAGCTTGGGTTGTTGAATCCTCAGATACCTAAGAATAAACCTATAGGCACGTACATTCTATGGACTATTTTTGGATATGAAGCATAAAGATTTGGGTTTATTTTAGATAGGTTTAAGTGAAAACTAAGATACTTAAGTGAATTCAATTTAAAATAATTATTTGATCCTAGGTTATTTCTTAGGGGTGGATTGGGTGAATTCCTTTTTAGAATATTTCAATTTCATTAACTCGAGAAAGATTAATTCAATGAAATCAATGTAACCTCATCACTTACTGGTTTAAAACCTTAAAAACACATGATAATAACATATACACTTGTAGGATCATATTTATGAGCAGTACTAGGTAAAGGATATTATTATCACATGAAAAGTATGATGATAAAATTCAATAAGGAAGAGGAAGATAAAATATCATTGAATGAAAAAATCAAATAAAAGAAATTGTTAGATGATTATTGGGTAAGAAATAAAATCCAATCCAAAACCTTGATACTCCCTTGGATCAAACCATAAAAGGGTTATCCCTCCATTGATTCTATGGTTTCAATGCACGTAGGAAGTAGACTCATAAGGGAGGAATTTAAGAAGTGAAAAAACAATAAAAAGAAAACGATCACTCCACCATTGTGTGAATAATTTCACAAGATTTGGTGTGAATAAGTTCACACCTTGAGGAAAAGGTATCAATGTGATAATAAGAAAACTAGAATAATAGAAGATGAATAACTTTTATTAAAAACTAAGGTGATTCAAAAAACTTACAAGATAATGAAATTTGGTTACAAACTCAAAGAATTAGTATAACATTACAAAGAAACTAAACAAAAAGATGCCTAAATGCTCCAACACTATTGCCTTAAATAGTTATTTTGGAAGCCTTAGACCGAGCCTCCAATAGTGTAAGTCACCCCTGTTGGTCAGAGTAGAATACTTAGGGGGGGGGGGGGTGAATTGAGTATCCATTAAAATTTATGTAAAATTTTTTCTTTAAAATGTTCCCCAATAAAAAATGAATACAACCCATTTAATCAAGGTAATATAGTTATAAAGGTTTAACTATTCAAATAACCTCTTAGAAGATCGATTAATTCTCAGTAATATCAATATGAGTTATTGATATCACTTTTGAAGCTATTTTAATTAGAAAAAAAAATTATAACTTCTATCGATGATTAATTATCAAAGTAAAATATAGTGTTTTCTGAAATATATAGTAAATCAGAGAAAAACTAAATTAAAATACATAGCGAATAAAACAAGTGGTTTAGTACCAAGCCGAGACCTAATACACTCCACTTGGTGATCACCTGCCACGAAGCAGTTTATATTAATAAACTTGATCCACACCCTAGATCAGGGTAAACAACAGTGCATAGGACTATCCAGGTCATATGACCTCTTACACAGTTCTTCGTGGGTATAAACTACCAGGTCACACAAATACCTCTTCCACACTTATCTATGGGAGTAAACAACTATAAAAAGATATGAGAGTAAGGATATCTTGTATCCTTAAGTTTAGTGCAGTATACAATGTGTGTTTTAATATAGAAACACACACACTGCTCAAAAGCTAAAAACAATACACAATAGAGAAAATATGATGAGATAAGGTTAGAAGTGCTATGAGTGTTATTCTATGCAGCTATGGACTTTTAGGATGAAGCAGATGCAAGTATCAAGTCCTCTTGTGAGAAACAGAGTATCAAAAGTCTGGTGCTCTAGTTTCTAGTTAGATCTAGCTCATGTTCTTCGTGGAGTTGGTACTGTGAAGATGATTTTTATTCTGATCTACAGTAGTCCAACCTTTGGATCGAGAGTGCTTCATGTGTTCTTCAGTTGTATATTATTGCTTGTATTGATTAACTATTCTAAAAATGATCGCACGTCTGCCGCTCTACTTCACTGTATATATGTGCATATCAGCTTATCTTCCTTTTTAATTATGGGTGCACACGTTGGGGCTGACATGATGCATGTATTATACACCTCATACCTTGTACTGTCAGGTAAAATTTCTACAAAGAAACATTAATTATATTAGTTCCTTTAAATGAATCAAATATGACCATTAGAAATTAAATTGACAATGAAAAAATAGATTAAATAATGGTATCACAATCTGTCTAGAAATAGTTTCACTTGGAAACGGTGTCACCACAAAATGGTGTCTTTTTCTTTGCCTTTTAGTAGTGAGATAGTCATGACGACATAGTTGTGTTAAGATCATGAAACGGTAGCACATATGCAGTGTTAGAATCACGGAGTATGGTGCTTTTCCAAAATTCGAATGGCGTCTTAGTGATGGTAGCATGGAACCGGTGTCACAAACTTCATGAGATTTGAAACTGGTCATAGTGTCTAGGTCACGATGTCTGGGTCATGGTGTCTGGGTCACGGTGTCTGGGTCACGGTGTCTGGGTCATGGTGTTTGGGTCACAGTGTCTGGGTCACGATGTCTGTGTCACAATGTTTGGGTCCTTTTCCATAAAACTAGAACCAGTGGAAAACTCATGGTTTCTCAGGCTTAGCCAAATATTTGTATACAAACTTAAGTAGTAATATTCACATAATGAATTAGACTTAATCATTCATATAAGAAGTCATTATAGAACAAAGTTAAATATATTTTACAATAATAAAGAATGATTTAGGATTAATAGGATTTAGTGGAAGTTTATTTAAATCATAAAGAAACCTACCATATCTACACATGATTTGAGACAAATTAAATAGGATTAATAAGATTTATTGGATGTACGGGATTTGTGATCATTAAAACACTAGGATTCCAACAATATCCCCCTTTTTGATGATCACAAATCATGTGAATGAGATATATGTTCTTAGTTTGTTCTTAGTGTTCTGTTCTCCCCCTTTTGGGATTATCAAAAAGAGTATAAAAAAATAATGAAGATAAATAAGAGAATAGAAAACAACAGTTCACATTGCATTATATGAAAAATATGTGGCAGTACAAGTAGTAGGAAAAAATAAAAAATATCCCTATCAAAATACATTTTTCACTTTTCTTAAACACCAGTTGTCTTCTCTTTTCCTTTTTCATCAACATCAAAAGGATCCACATGATTAGAATTAGAAGTTAAATAAGGGAGTGAGCCAACAATCAAAGAAGGAAGAGGGCGTCCTTCAAAAATAGAAGGTGCCAAAGTAGGTTTGGTGGAAGACCGAGGAATGTGTTGGTCATGGATAACAGGTCCGATCTGACTCAAATCCTAAGATATAGACATTGAGGTAGAGGAAAAGGTAGTGGATGAGGAAGGGGGTCAAATAGACCACAAGGGTGAATCTTCTAGAGCCACAATAGCAGTGCTCTGCACATGAAGATAAGGCTTCAACAACTGAATGAAGTAAATAATAATCTCACCACCATACTGTATTTCCTTCTTGAAATCATCTTTTTTCTCTATGAACTTGTACAATAGAGGAGTGAAATCTTTCATCTTTTGAACTTGAGTCTTGAATTCTTGAGTTACAGGGGGTATTTTCAAATTATCTACAAGATATTTGAAATGATTGGTCATATCATGCTTAGAGAAAATCCTATTAAAGTAGAAATCCACTTTCTTAGTAATTTATTCTTGAGCATCATTTGAATTTTTTTTAAAGGTTGGGGCCAAATACTCATTTATTATTTAAAGCAAAGACCTCTTTCAAACTGGGTAGAGGGGGACCCATTACATATCCCAAAGGACCAAGACCAAGTGGTCCAAATACAAGGCCCGAAAGGCCATTTTTTTGGCCCAAAGAGCCCTTTGGTGAATAGTACTGCTACAGTACCCGGGCTTCTACAATACCTACTACAGTACCACTGCCGCTACAATTCCTGCTGCAGTGCCTCCACTACTACAGATTGAGATGAATATCCAGAGGCACTAGAGGATGTAACCGCTAAAGTGAGGGACCTTAGTTGATTCATAACTTTATGTAGACATCCCTTATACTCATCAGTCATTTTTTTGAGACCAATAACAAGATCACACATCTCTTGGACTATTTTCTTGTTTCTCTCAGCCGCTTTGTCATCTAATGAAGTCAAGTTTGGTTAAATCAGATAGAAAACTTACTGTTGAATCTAACCACTAAAATATTAAATAGAATGAGCAATAGGAGATTGTCTTGATTGTAATACTTTTTTCATATCTTCAAACATAGCTCGGAGAGACTTCACTTTATCACTTATCTGTTTGATCTCAATTATAACCGCTTGAATTTCATGAAGTATTTTTGGTTGAATATACCATATGATCTTCTCTAGTAGCAAGGAAACATCTATTTTACTTAGGTTTGTTACAGGAGTAGGTTGGGTGTTCATGAGCTTTTCCACTCCAGCCAATAAAGTATCTCCAAAGGCTTTCAAATCACCCTGACTCATGAAAGTAGGAGGTTCTTGTGAAGGTTTAGGAATAGGAGATGAGACAGGCTTAGGTTACTTTGCATAGATTACTTTTAGAGAAAAAACTAGCTTCAATTGAAACAAAATAGATAGATCTATGCATTTAACTGAGGCTTCTTGGGTATCATTCACATCAAAGTATCTAGGGAACTTATACCAGGTATCCAAAGTGATTTGATCAACTGGATTAGGAATTTCAACACTTTCTAGACTAGGGTTCATCTCCCCCTCAACAAGTGCATCTCTCACAGGACTACGAGTTTCAGTTACTTGATCCAATTTTAAAAGATCATCTCCAATACTCTCACCCATTTCTTTTCTATCTAGTTGGAAGGATTGTTCCATTCTTTCCTCAACAGAAATGATAATTTCAGGATTATCTTGTTCTTCCAAATGTTCTTCAACCACAACTTCTTTCTCAATAGAAATTTCTTCTTCTAGATTCTACTTAGGAACAACATTTTCCCTTTTATTAAAACCATATTTTCTTCCAGAAGTAGGTTCTTCTTCCAAATCAATACTTATTTCAGTAACAGGTGATTCATTCTCAAATATGTCTTGTAGAATAGGTTCACTGTCTTCCTTATCCAAGAAAATTTCTTATAGAGGTTCAATAACTGCCTCTTCTTCCTCTTCAATTGGATAGTCAATAATTTCATCTGGTTACAAACCAGGATCAGATATATTCTTAGGTTTTCAAGGATGCTCAACCAGATTAAACTTTTCATATAACCTTTCATTATCCTCCACCGATTCCTTTTTCCACGGATTCCAACTAATTTTCATTCTTTTGACTGTAACCTTTGAGATACAGAATTCACAGTCATTGATGACTTCTTCATTAAGTCCAACCATTACTTTATCATATAACATAGTAGAGATTAAACTTGAGTAGAACATGGAGGTAGACTTTGAGGCTGTCTTAATCAACTCACACATATGAAGTATAACATACTTGCACAGGTTAATCATGTGTCCATTCCTCATAAGATGTATCAAAAATACATCATGATATTTAAGGGTAGAAAAATCTCATTTTCTTGGACTAATCAGATTCTGAATAAACTTAAATAGCAATCTGGTTTCACCATCTAACTTAGCAGAAATAGATCTAATTTTCTTTTTGTTTCCAGTCAAACTTCCCAAGGCCTCTTTAAAAACAAAAATATCACTAGGAGGAGGAGTACCTCTTTGGTATTACTTAAAAAAGTCCTTTATGAGGTATCCCTAGGAAGGAATCCCATAACCTCGAAGAAAAGGTGCATCTTTGGCCATTAATTCAGCTTCTCACAACAAAACCATCTTTTGTATCAAATGAGAACTGGACAAACTGATATAACTGAGCAATAATCTTTGGATAAATAGGCCTTGTCTCCTTTGTGAACCAATCCAGACATCCCTACTCTTTCAGTACTTTCAACACTAAATACTTGACAGTAACCATTTAGGGAATATTTCCTTTTCTGGTACCATTATTTTATCAATAAGGTTTGGGTTCAATGGTCCTTTGGGTGCTACCTTCAGTGCTCTTTTCACTTTCTTCTTAGATATGAACTTCTCAGGAGTTGAAGAAGATGGGTGCTTCATTCTGGGAATTCAACGAGGGGTTTAAGAGAGAGAGAAAGATATGAAGGGGATCTTATGGTTTGAGAGATAAGGGTTTCAGTTTTGAGAAAATAGAGCTTGAGTGAAAAAAGAGTGAAACCTATTTTGTTTTTATCATTTAGGGATATCAATCATCACAAATTCAAAAGTGTGGGATGAATATAGTAAAATAACCAACACAACGATATGGGTAATAAAATAAAAATAAAATGAAAAGGTGTCATTATGGTGAGACCAGAACAAGTTTTCATAGTGAGACCAGAACATGTTTTCACGGTGTCACCTTTACGGTGTGTCTCCACACGGTGAGATCGTAATACTTGAGACAATAAGTGCAAGAGAGTAACTGAGAGACAGTAATCGTGATACCTTAAACATGAAACAAAAACTTCAAGACAATAAAATATAGAACTACGAGAGTGAAAAAGTAATCTTAAGATAGTGACTTGTGAAACCGTAAACTGTGAAACAGTAAATTGTGAAACAGTACACTTTCTAGTTAAGATTTATCATTACTAATTCATGTATGATGTAATGTATCCTTTGATAATTTAATGTTTTGGTGAATATATCAGCAAGATGATATTCAGTTCCAATGAATTCCAAAGTGATATCACCTTTTTTATAATGGTCTCTCAAAAAGTGATGTCTTAAATCAATATGTTTTGTCCTATAGTGTGAAATAGGATTTTTTGAGATGTTAATAGAACTTGTATTATCACAATTTATAGGTACATGCCTGAATTGATATCCACAATCCAATAATGTGTGTTTCATACACAATATTTGTGCACAAGAACTAACAGTATCTATGTATTCAGATTCGGAAGTAGATAATGCAACATAGTTTTATTTCTTACTACACCATGATACTAGAGACTTGCCTAAAAAGTGACATGTTCTAGAGGTTCTTTTTTTTATCCAACTTACAACCACCAAAATCAGCATCAGAATAGATAACTAGCTCAAATGATTGTCCTATGGGATAGAATAGTCCTAGATTGGGTGTATGCTTGAGGTATTTGAAAATACTTTTAATAGAATTTAAATGAGATTGCTTAGGGTTTTCTTGAAAATGATCACATATACATACACTAAACATAATGTTAGGTCTGCTAGAAGTTAAGTAGAGTAAGCTTCTAATCATTCCTCTGTAAGTGGTTTGATCAACATATTTTCCATCTTTATCAAGATCCAACTTACAAGTAGTACTCATTGGAGTATCACTACTTTTAGTGCTATCCAAACCAAAAAGTTTTAGAATTTATTTAGTATATTTGATTTGATTTAAAATAATACCATATTTATTTTGAAAGATTTTAAATCCAAGAAAGAACTTTAGTTCACCCATTAAACTCATTTCAAATTCATTCTGCATCATTTTAGAAAATTCAATACATAAATAATTTTTTAAAGATCCAAAAATAATATCATCTACATAAATTTGAACTACTAAAACATCATTGAAAACTCATTTTATAAAAAGGGGAGGATTAGATATACCTTTTTTAAAACCTTTATAAATTAAAAAAGTACTTAATCTATCATAATAATCTCTTGGAGGTTATTTTAAACCTTACAAAGCTTTTAATAATTTAAAAACATGATTTGGAAATTGAGGAATTTTGAAACCTGGAGTCTATTAAACAAAAAAATCCTCAGCTATATACCTACCCAAGAATGTACTCTTGACAGCCATTTGATATAGTTTGAAATTCATATGGGTAGCATAAGAAAGCATGATTCTGATGGCTTCATGTCTAGCAACAGGTGTAAAGTTCTTCTCATAGTCAATTCATTATTCTCAACTATAGCCTTGTGCAACCAATCTAGCCTTGTTTCTAACTATATTAACAACTTTATCTACTTTATTTCTAACACACCACTAGGTATCTATGGTAAATATGTCTTTGGTTCTGCCAACAAGTTTCCAAACTTTTTTCCTTTCAAACTGATTCAGTTCTTCTTGCATGGACATAAACTAAAATTCATCATTGATAGCATCATTAATGTTTTTTGGTTCAAGTTGTGACAAGAAAACTTGATGTTCAACCTAATTTCAAAGATAAGATCTAGTTTTAGTTCCTTTATCTAAATATCTTACAACAACATCTAAATTATGGTTCTTAAGGGTTCTAACAGCTCTAGAAAAAGAGGGGCTAGTGATTTCAGGTTCTTCAATAGGTTCGGGTTCATTTTGACTTGAATCTAGAGAATTTCCAAAACTATAAGTTTTCACAAATTCCTTTACAGGTTGGTTAGAGGATTTAGCATTAATGTACAAATTTGATATATCATCCTCCAGGTTCTCTAGATAGGTCTTAGGCTCATGTAGACCTGTCTCATCAAACTTGACATAGAAAGATTCTTCCACACATTTAGTTATTTTGTTAAACACTCTATAGGCTTTACTAGAGATTGAATATACTAGAAAAATTCCTTAATCACTCTTGAATACAAACTTTTCAAGATTTTCCTTAGTATTAAGGATATAGACTTTGCAACCAAAAACTTTGAAGTATCTTAATTTGGGTTTTCTATTGTTCCATAACTCATATGGAGTTATTTTAAGAATATCTCTAATAAACACTCTATTAATAATATAGAATGATGTATTTACAGCTTCATCCCATAAATAAATGGGAAATTTATATTCACTAAGCATGGTTATAGAAATTTCTTGCAAGTTCCTATTTCTTCTTTCTACAACTCCATTTTGTTGAGGTGTTATAGGGGTAGAAAAATTATGATTATAGCCATTTTGTGAGAAAAATTATTCAAACACTTGATTTTAAAACTTACGACCATGATTACTTCTTAAGGATTTAATTCTAAGTCCACTAATGTTTTCTATATTTTTAGCATATTTGGTGAAATGAGAGCAGACTTCACTTTTGTGAGCTAAAAATCCAAATACAAGAACATAAACATAGTGCTTTCCATTTAAACTAGAAACTCTAGATGCTCCAAACAAATCCATGTGAACCAATTTGAAAGTTGGAGAAGTTGACACATTTTTATTTGGTATGAAGGAAATTTTGTGTTTCTTTCCCTTTTGACAAGGATTACACACTTTATCATCTAGAAACTCAAGTTTGGGTAGGTCTTTGACTAAAATTTTTCTAGTTAGCTTTATAAGGGAGCGAATATTAAAATTTTCTAGTCTTCTATTCCAAATCCATGATTCTCTGTGAAATAAACTCAAACATGAATCATTTTTAGAAACTAAAGAATCTAAGTTAATAGAGTATAAATTTTCATTTATCAATGAAAAAAATAATAATTCATTTTTAGAATTAAAAACATTGCAAGCATAATTTTCAAATTTAACATGAAATATATCATCACATAATTGTGAAATACTAAGAATATTATATTTTAGTCCATAAAAAAAGTACTTTGGAAATTAAAACTGAGTTAGAGTTACCGATTTGGCCTAAGGACAATGATTTTTTCTTTGGCATTATCACCAAAGGTGACACTTCCACCATCAATTTTTATTAAGTTCTTGAAGCATGAATAATATCATATCATGTGTCTTTAACACACACTTTCCAAGTACTATAATCTTTTACAGGAGATCTTTAAACAATTTTCTTACAAAATAGTCAAATAAAAATAGACTTTGGTACCCATATTTGTTTGGGTCTAGTAATATTAGTGACTAGTGCTTTAGGAACCTACATCTGCCTTATAGTTTTCCTATAAACATTATGTAAAGTGGTTGAAAAATAAACTCTATTTGGTCCAGAAAAGCTTGAAACAGTAGAGAGTGTATCATAATTTGAACTAGAAGAATGTTTTCTAGAACTAGGAGTAAAGCCATATGTTCTAGATTTAGAAACAAAATTAGTTCTTCCAAAATTTCTTTTACTAGGTTGATATCCAATACCAGTAGTGTATTTAGGGGCAATCTGTTTACCTAGAATTTGTACCAAGGTATGTTTACCATTACTAAACCTTTCAAGGTACTTTTTTCAATTGTTCATTAGATAGATTTAGTTTATTTTTTTCTTTGAGTAATTGAACATTTTTCTCTCTTTCTATAGTAAGTTCTGATTTAATAGTTGAGGTGAGAGCATACTATTTCTTTAAAGACATGTATTTATATTTTAGTTCATTACATATATATTCAAGCATATTGAAATAATAAAACATTTATTTATTAGAAATATTTTCATAATCACTTTCATCTCCAGAATAATAGGAATTGTGTACAGAATATTCTAGTGTTACCTCAGATGTGTTTGTCATGAAACACATATTAGCATTGTTAGCCTGTTCATCATGTGAAGATTCAGAGTCACTTGAACTATCCTCAGAAGCACTCCAAGTTTCTTTCATTGCCTTTTTATACTTTCTATCTTTGTCCTCATATTTATTTTTATACTTGATCTTGGGACAGTCAGCCTTTATATGTTCCTTTCACTTATATTCATAGCATACTATCTCATTAGACTTGTCACTTATTTTCCAATCTTTCTTCCAGCTTCCCTTTTGATCATATCTTCCTTTGAAGTTAGGATTTTTAAAAAATTTCTTCTTATTGTAAAATTTATTAAACCTTTTGTATAATTGAGCCATCTCCTCATCACTGTTAGGTGATGATTTTTCACTGCTGGAACTTTCTACAGAGACTTGTAGTTTCTCATTTTCTTTGTGCTTAGAGGTGGTGGTCTTGAATGCCACAAATTTTATTTTGGGTTCATCCTCCTCTTCCTTGTTGACTTTTATCTCCTCTTCATACATCATTAGTTTTACAATTAGTTCTTTGACATGTAATTTTCTGATGTCACATAAATCTCTAATAGAGACAGAGGTTCCTCTCCATCTATTAGGTAGGCATCTGAGAATCCTCACGATTTGTTCTTTGGTAGTGACTTCTCTTCCAAGAGAAATCATTGTATTGAAAATTTGGTTAAACCTGAGATACATGTCAGAAATAGGCTCATCAGGATTCATTTTAAAGTTATCATATTTAATAGTATAAGTATCGAGTCTCATTTATTTCACACTATAAGTTCCTTCATGTGAAATAGAAAAAGTATCCCAAATTTCATGGACAGTTTTACATATAGACATTCTATTAAATTCCTCATCTCCTAAAGAGTAGTATAAAGCATTCATGGCTTTGCAATTGTTATTTTATAAAGTATTAGTTGGGTCATCCAAAGTAATTCTATCAGTATCATGAATTTTATACTTATTTAAAATTGAATACCAAATTTCAAAGCCCATAATTTCTAAATGCATTTTCATTTTAATTTTCCATTGGGCATAATTAGTGCCATTGAATAATAGTGGTCTGTTTGTTGTAGAACCTTCCAGCATATCATCCATAATAAAGAAATACTTTCAAATAGATAGAAATTTAGAATTAACATAAATTTACAGATCTTTAAAGTAAAACTAAAATCATAGTTGAACAGATTTAAAAATAGAGTCTTAATAAGAATAAAAACTCCTCTGATACCAAATGTTGGTCGGAGTAGAGTACTCAGGGGGGGGGGGGTGAATTGAGTATCTATTAATTTTTTTTAAAAATTTTTCTTAAAAAGGTTCCCTAATAAAAAATGAATATATCCTAGTTAATCAAGGTAATACAGTTATAAAGTTTTGACTATTCAAATAACCTCTTGGAAGATTAATTAATTCTCAGTAATATCAATATGATTTATTGATACTACTTTTGAAGATATTCTAATAAGACAAAACAATTATAACTTCTATCCAAGATTAACTATCAAAGTAAAATCTAGTGTTTTCTGAAATATACAGTAAATCAGAGAAAAACTAAATTAAAAGACACAGTGAATAAAAAAAGTGGTTCAGTCTCAAGCTGAGACCTAATCCACTTCACTTGGTGATCACCTGCCACCAAACAGTTTATATTAATAAACTTGATCCACACCCTGGATCGGGGTAAACAATAGTGCATAGGATTTTCCAGGTCACACGACCTCTTCCACAGTTCTTCATGGGTATAAACTAACAGGTCACACAAGAACCTCTTCCACATTTATCTGTGGGAGTAAACAACTGTAAAAATATATGAGAGTAAGGATATATTGTATCCTTTAATTTAGTGAAGGAGATAGTGTGTGTTTTAATATAGACACACACACACACTGTTCAAAAGATAAAAATAGTACACAACAGAGAAAAGATGATGAGATAAGGTTAGAATTTCTCTGAGTGTTATTTTATGTGGCTCTGGACTTGTAGGATAAAGCGAATGCAAGTATCAAGTCCTCTTGTGAGAAATAGAGTATCAAAAGTCTGGTGCTCTGGTTTCCAGTTAGATCTAGATTGTGTTCTTCATGGAGTTGGTACTGCGAAGATGATTTTGATTCTAATATATAGTAGTATATCCTTTGGATCGAGAGTCCTTCGTGTGTTCTTCAGTTGTATATTTTTTCATATATCGGTTCACTCTTCTAAAAATGCTCTCACGTCTGCCACAATAATTCTCTGTATATATGTGTATCTTGTCTTATCTTCCTTTTTAATTGTGGGTGCACACATTGGGTCCGATAGGATTCATGTATTTTACAACTCATACCTCACACTGTCAGGTGAAAAGTCTATAAAGAAACATTAATTATGTCAGTTCCTTTAAATGACTCAAATATGATCGTTAGAAATTAAATTGAAAACGAAAAAATAGATTAAAGAACTATGTCACAATATATCTAGAAAAAGTGTCAATTGGAAATGGTGTCACCACTAAAGGATGTCTTATTCTTTAACTTTGATTGGTGATACAGTCATGATGGCATAGTTGTGTTAAGATCAGGAACTGGTAGCACATATGCGGTGTTTGAATCATGGCGTTTGGTGCTTTGCCAAACTTTGAACGATGTCTTTGTGATGGTAGCATGGAACCAGTGTCACAAACTTTATGAGATCTGAAACTGGTCATGGTGTCTAGGTCACGGTGTCTGCACCACAATGTATGGGTCATGGTGTCTGGGTCACGGTGTCTGGGTCCTTTGCCAGAAAACTAGAACCAGTGGAAAACTCATAGTTTCTCAGACTTAGCCAAATATCTGTATACAGACTTAAGAAGTAATATTCAAATAATTAATTAGACTTAATAATTCATATACTAATTCATTATAAAACAAAGTTAAATCTATTTTACAATAATCAAGCATGATTTAGGATTAACAGGATTTAGTGGAAGTTTATTTATAAAGAAACTAACCATGTCTACACATGATTTGAGATAGATTAAATAGGATTAACAAGATTTACAAGATGTACATGATTTTTTATCATTAAAACGTGATTAAAACATGAGGATTCCAACAACCCCAATTAATGGTGGTAGGCCTAGGTGGGTGGAAAGTTTGTAGAATTTGGACTTTTCCACCCTTGACCCAAAACAGAAGCCATATTTCATCCACCAAATAAAGGCACCTAAATGACATAATAGATGGATGAATTTGGGTGGGATATAGAATAAGAAAATAAATACAAGGATGTACCATAATATCCTGTAAAATATCAAACCAAATTTATGTTTTTATTTATAGATATTGTCGAAACGGTGAGATTTTTTTTTTCTGGGACGCAGATTCTGGACAAGGATTTCATCACCAACATGGGTCGTCTAAAACCCCATTAAAACATCCTAATTAGCTTGGGAAACTATTGAATGAAATATTCACCTTGATTTACTATATCTTCAGTTTAATTTTGAGAATAATTTGGCTTAGATATTTTTTGACACAGTCTCTTTATTGGGATTCTATCCAGTTTACTTTTCCCATAATGTGTTGGAATGAAATCCCACTTTGATCATCTTCCAATATGAATTTACAAGTGATCAAAAATCATTAATTGTCACTTATATCATTGGGGACCTGAAAATAAAATATGAAAATAAAATCAAGACCATTTTGTGTTTTATGAGGTGTTAAAAAATGTACCATGCAATAATGCATTTTAAGAAGGGATTAAAATCATAATGTGAATTAATGTTCAATTTATAAAATTCACTAAAAATGTATTTTATGAATAATTAATCACATGAATATTATATAGATTAGCAATTAATATTATCCTACTTTAGTATCTAATAAATGCACTAACCATTTCAAGATCATATCTCCACCCTTTATTCAATATATTCTAGTTAAGCAAAACAATTATTCTTACTTGGTTTAATTCACTAAAGATATTCTACATTCCATTTCAATAAAATTTCAATACCTACTAACTTAATCATTCCCAAAATTAAAAACTTAAGATCTCCAACTAGATATACCCATGTGTTTTACATTTCATCACTCCCATCTTTATTATGATAATATATATATATATATATATTTGTATTTTTTTGGATTTTTTTAGGTTGTACAACTATCGAATATTAGGTACACACGCATAGGTCAATTTGGTAAAGTAATGAAATTGTTCTAAATAGAAATGAACATATGGATCAACCATTTATATAAGATGATTTTTTTACCTAACTTGGCTATACCTTAAATTAAGTAGGAAAAATTTCACAAGACATGGTTGCATGAAAAGTTGTGTTTAGAAATCAATGACACAATTTACCATGAAAAAATATCACAAAGAATGATGTTAAAATATAAAAGGCTTTAAAATGACACAATTTATCATATCATCAACGACTTCTATTTTTATAAAAATTAACCTTTGATGATGAAATATTGCTCATGCTTATCATGCTACTAATGAATTTTGAAAACATGCATTTTTTATATGTTCCACATGTAAATGAACATGTTACATGATACATATTTTCCTATTATTTTGTTCTATTTTTTTGTAAAATTTAATAGAAAATCTAACAAAAAACACACACAAAACACAAAAATGAAAATCCTAAATAGCTACCCCAAAATGTTGTCCCATACCCCTAACTTAAAATACTACATTGAACTTAATGTGAACTGATGAGAATATATGTGAACTTTAATTTTAAAATTTTAAATAGGATAAATAATATAAAAGTTAAAGGGTTAAGAACAACCTGATATTCTCAAGTGATGATGGGGTCATGAAGTTTGATGAAATCAACTACATGGGTGGGAATTACCTCAATATATTACTTTAAAAGTTTCCCATTGAATTTAAATATCCTTTCTATGCCCTCTTTTGTGATCTCCACTTCACCATAAGAAAAAAAATTAGATACAACATATGGTCCTAACCATATGGAATGAAACTTATCGGGCATTAGCTTCAGTTGTGAACTGTATAAAAGGACACTCTCTCCAACATGAAACTACATTTTTAGGTCATTTTATCATGATACTATTTTTATCTTTCCTTGTAGAGCCTTGATTTCTCATATAATGACAATAAAATCTCCTCAAGCTCTTGAATTTGCAGCTTCCTTTGAATTCCAACTTAGACCAAATCCACATTTTATTTCTTTATAGCCCAATATTCCCATTGCTCAACCTCTATAGGGATATGTCAGGATTTCCCAAAAATAATCTAAAATGGGGACATACCAATGGTAGTATTTTATGACATCCTATAATCCCACAATGCATCATCCAAGTGCTTGATTCAATCCTTTCTATTCGGATGCATAGTTTTGTCCAAAATTTGTTCTAACTTCCGATTTAAAACCTCATCCTGACCATTTTTTTGGGGGTGGTATGAAGTAGAAGTTTTATGCATCACCCCATAATTTTGAATGAGGGAATACAAATTACGATTGAAAAAGTGTGTCCCTTGTTCACTGATGATAACCTCTAGTACTCCAAACCTGCATTAAATTTGAGCCTTGAAAAAATCCAGTACAGAACAAGAATCATTAGTCCTGTTGGTGCCTTTACTTCCACCCATTTTCTAACATAATCAAAAGTGACCAAAATTTAAAATAAACAAAATTAACTTGGAAAAGTAACCATAAAATCATTTCCCCCAAAATAAAAAATATCGTAGAATAATATGGGTTATTGGCACATCTCCTGTCTCCTCAAAATGTTTCCAGTGTGTTGGCAATGTGATCACGAGTTACAAAACACATGTGCATCATGGAAAAAGCTAGGAGAATATAATTTAGAGTCTAATAGTTTCCTAGCTATCCATTGGGGTCCAAAGTGTCCAACAAAAGCAAGGGTATGAAAAAAATGTAAAAAAAAAATCAAACTCATGATCAGTCATACATCACATAATGACTTGGTCACTACACATACACCATAGGTAGGTATCATCCCACAAGTAAAACCTATACTCACTCTTTAAATTTTGGACTTTATGTTTCTTTAAATTTTTAGGAATTTTAGAGGAAAAAAAGTAGTTCACTAAATCTACATACCCTGGATGCATACCTGATATGACATAGAGATAATCATAAGGAAAAGTATCCCAAAGTGGTACCTGGTCCCAAGTGCCAACCTCTAGTGTGTGATTAATCCTACTCATGTGGTCCACTACCAAGTTTTATAACCCCTTCTTATTCTTTATCTCAATATAAAATTTGTGAAGAAGGAGAATCCATCAGATAAGTCTGGGGTTTTCATTTGGTTTCTTCAAGTGGTACCTTAGAGGTGAATGGTTATAAAAAACAACTACTTTAGAACCTAATAAATATGAATGGAATTTATCTAAAGCAAATATAACAGAAAGAAACTTTTTTTTTTCTGTTTTGGTGTATTTTTCTTGGGCTTAATCCAAATTCCTCAATTTATAAGAAATCACATGGGACTACCCTTCCACCCTCTAAGATAAGATAACTCCAACTACAAAGTTGGAGGTGTTACACATAAGCACAAAAGGAATCTCCCACTACGGGAGATGTATGATCGGTGAAGTGGTCAAATTTTTTTATCTCATCAAATGATACCCTGCATGAATCATTAAAATAAATTCAATATATTTTTAAAGAAATTGAGATAATGGTAGAGACATCTTATTAAAATCTCTGATAAAGCATCAATAAAATCCTCCATTCCCCAGGAATGTTCTAACATCATGCACACATGAAGGATATGTTAAGGATGAAATAATATATACCTTATATCTATCAACATCTATTCCATGTTTTGACACCACATTCCCAAATACAATGTCATTCTCTACTATGAAATGAAAATTTTCAAAGTTCAAAACCAAATTTTTATCAATACAATGATTCAAAACATTTTCCAAACTAAATACACATTCATAAAATTAATATCTATAAACTATAAAATCATCCATAAATACCTCCATGCAGGTCTCAATGAAATTTGAAAAAATACTCACCATACATCTTTGGAAGGTACTTAGGGAATTTGAAATTCTAAACAGCATCCTTAGGTATGAAAATGTACTGAATAGACAAGTGAATATTGTCTTTTCTTGATCCTCCTAAGCTATAAGAACCTAAAAATATCCAAAAAATCCATCCAAGAAACAATAGTGTGCCTTCCCAGCTAGTCTCTCAAGCATTTGATCAACAAATGGGAGTGGTAAATGGTCCATAAGTGTGGATTGATTTAGTTTCTTATAATCAATACACACACAATAACTATTTTTCACCCTCATTGGAACTAACTCCACTCTATCATTTCTAAAAACTATAACACCACTTTTATTAGGCACAAACTGAATAAGAATCACCCAATTGGAATATAAAATGGGATAAATGATACCTACCTCTTGGAATTCATCAAATTATTTTTTAACAACTTCCATAAGGGTTGGATTAAGTATCTTTTGTGGATGACTAACCATTTTAGCCATATCCTCAAAAACAATCCTATGCATGCAAATGGAGGGGCTAATACCAGATATGTTATCCAAGGTCCACCTGATTTACCTAATGTTCTCCCTCAAAATATTTAAAAGTTTTTATTCATGTTAAAAAGGGATATTGTTAGCAATGATAACATGTAATCTCTCAACACTCAATAAGTATGATTATTTGATATTTGGTGGAAATATACTGATTTCCAATGAAGGGGGTTTTGTATGGATGGAGACATTGAAGGAACTTAAATATATGAAAAATGAACATCAGTGTCAAAATATACATCATAAAAATCATAGAATAATGTATCAAATCCCTCAACATACTAAACATACATGTCATAATCAGAGAAAACATGATCAAAAGCATAATATGAATCCACATAAAAATCAAGTCCAAGAGAGGTTTGTGCATTAGAAACAAGTGTGTAAGTATTCTTAGAAATCAGACTAGAACCAATGATTATATTATCTCTAAGAATAGTACAATAAAAATATATGGGGTTTTAATTGGTGGTTCTAAATGGGAGATGAAAAAAGTAGAATGGTCCATTGAGGGGTACTTCATGGAGTCCATAACATTAAATATCACAACTTCATCTCCAAACTCCATGAGAAGTGTACCCTCATGGAAATTTATGACCATTTTTTCAATTTTTAGAAAGGGACTACCTAATATAATGGGATCTTGAGAATTTACCTAATCATCCTTCATGTTAATCATGTAGAAATCTACTAGAAATATCATGTCTCTTACCTGAATAAGTACATCCTCAAGGACTCCCACTAGATATGCTGTAGCTATATTCACCAACTGCACCACTACTCTCATTAGCTTCAACTCACCAACCTATAAAGAAGATAATATAGAGTAAGAAATAACATTTATGGAAGTTCCCAAATCACATAAATCATTAGAAAAGTATAACTCCCCTATAGTGCATGGGATGGTGAATGTCCTCAGATCCTTGAATTTTGTTGGAATTTCTTGAGTTGGTGTAATTAGTACCAACAAATTCTATCCAAGATTGATCCTATCATTTCCCTTGAGCCCTCTTAGATTGTTACAAAGTTATTTTAATAATTTTTCAAACCTTATTATTTTTTAATGGCCTCAATAAGGGGGATGTTTATCTCAATGCGCTTGAATGTGTCAAAAACCTACTTTTCATCACCTCTTCAGCCATTTTTTTGGTTTGAACAACTCTATTTTAAAAGGGAAGGGGTTTATGTGGAATTCCATTAATTTTATTCCTACATTTTCCTTTCTACTTTGGGTTATCAATGAAGGGTGATGATGGGGGAATCTCCTTAGGTTGGGTGAATCCCAGTGGAATTGTAAGTGTAGGTTTATTAGTATTTTGATCCCCGCTTCTCAATGTGATGGAACTGACATCCCCCTTGGGATTTGGAGTAGGTTGGGAAGGTATATTTTTGGAGTTATTACTTACCAATTCATGGAGGGTGGTGGAAATATTCCTTATTTGAATCTTCAACTCCCTTAACTTTGAACCTTAACTATTTATCTAATTATATTGATTAAGAACAATTGGTTTCAAAAGGTAATCAATATTAGAATATATCTTTGATTTATAATTCCATTATTTTTGACTTTTTTATGCTTAGGCTTCAAATCACCTTTGGGGTTTTTGAAAACCATGTTAGTAAGGTAGAGGCTATTGGAATTTTTGTTGAAAATGGGTCCTTTATTATTGTCTAGAGACACACCTCATGTCTGATTGATCATTAAATAATTATTTGTATGTTAGTGAAAAGTAATCATACTTATTATGTATATGTGGTTTCTATTTATACGGATATTGTCTCCTAGGGAATATGACTGTGAAATCCTCTGTCTCCTGTAATTGGGGGAAACAATAAATATGGTGGTTTTTTTAAGTGAAAATTACGTAAGGAATTATAGTAGTGGGTTGGGATGTATTTTGAGACAAATAAATCTATCTCACCATAGTGGTTAATTATTCTAACTTATTATCTATTAAATTATTTTCAATACAATAAGGACTTACTTGATGTGCTGGGAGTTTTGAGCTATATTGTTAATCAATTACTGTGTAACTGATGGTGTTTTTTCGGCCAATTCCCCTCTAGTTGTGACATCCATCATTCTACTTTCCATAGGCATAAGGCCTTCATAGAAGTATTGTATGAGGAGTTGGTCACTAATTTGGTGATGTTTTTAGGTTTCACACAACATATTGAATCACTCCCAGTACTCATACTATAAGGACCCATCCTTAAACATTAGACAATATTGAGTTTTGATCAAGAATTTACTTTCTTTCACATTAAAGATCTTTTTAGGTTTAGAGTTTTAGATAATTAGGCCATAACTATTACATCACATCTAAAATATTACAAAGTAGACACTTTTACTCCAACCAATTTTTTTTCACAATAATAAAACTCCTTAAATAAAACAAGAATTATTTTCTTGATAAAAATATTCTTGAATTCTTCCTTTCTATTACCCTTATACCCTGTATTTTTTTTTCAAAAACTTGGGATTAGAATACAAATCTTAGTGAGGGATATAAAATAATTAAATAAAACATTAGTCCATAAATACATATAAATCAATGAAATCACACTTTTCACTCATAAAACATAATATCTTTAACATAACTCATGAAATCATAATATTTATGAATAAATCATAGAAATCATAAATCATAAAGTTAACTTGTGGAATCCATAACATATATACTTTTTAGCTTTCCCAACTACATAGGGATAACTTTTATAGTTACATTTGGAGTACCCATCACAATATATTACCTAAATCTCTTAGGAGAAACTTTAATGTTTACCTATGTCACATTACCCAATGCATTGGAGAGCTATCTTAGGCTCAACCACCCTCAATTTATCACAAAACCACCTGTATACATAAACAATTCCCAAGAACCATAACATAATCATAACACATAAAACAGGCATAAAGGAAAGATAAAATTTACACATTGCAATCACAATATATCATTTCAAGACATTGACATAATCAATGATTTCTCAAAACCATTTTCAATACCAAAATATGTAAAAAGGTTATATGGTATTTATTTTACTTTTAAAAACATTACAACTTGTTAAGGAATCCAAATATCAAATAATTCTTGCGGTGGCAGAAAGGTCGTTGTTGCCGCATACATTAAAAAGAAACATTACTTTTGTCGTTTAGTAAAATGATTTGTAAAAAAATATTCCCTTTTAAAAACTGTTGAATAAAATTAAAATTCAAAAGGGTTGATTATACACATTATAATAGAAGTTCATGTATAAACCAAAATATTCCTCAATGAAAAGAGATTGAGACGAAGTACCTTACCTTGAGTTCAACTTGGATTATTTGTTATTTATCTCCCTAAATAATAAACATAAGTTAATTTCTAATTTATTTAGAATATTTTTCATTTTTATTATTCCTATTACATTACCTATGACCATTTTATAATAATTAGTTAATTATTTGAGTTCATGTTGGACATTTTGTCGATAATTGGTTCTTGAGTCAAAAAATGAACTTGTTTTGATGTAAATTGTCCATGTAGTCAAAAGTAAATCATATCCATAATGATATTAATGATTTAAATATCACATATATATAGTATATATTTATTTTATAATAGTCCACAACATTTGGAGATAAGAAATGAAATGCACCGTTCATGGATACGGTAAGCCGTACGTACGCATGAAGGCTACTTTCATTTCTTTGTCATATTTAAAGGAATGAAAAAATGATACATAGGTATTTTATAATTCAAATATAATATTTATGTTATATATGTTACATAAGTTCATTAATTTTATCCTTTATACGTTCCATGTATGGAATGAACGATTCATATCACTTTGAGGGGGCGGTAGTCCACACTTCCTCAAATGAAATTATCATATTTACACATTATAGAAAGAATAAAGGTATGCTGTAAATAAAAAAATACAGAAGTATAGAGAAAATATAAATATAATATATATCATATATAAATATAGTTCCATCATAATTTCCACCATGATAGGTGGAAGGATAAAAAAGAACAATCATCGTTTCGTGAGGCAGTAGTCCACCGTACACAGAAACAATATGTTCGTATCCATTAGATGAAGGTGTGTGTAAGTGTAGTTAGAATAATTCTCATAAAAACATACTAGTATATCTATTATATTGGTTTTTTTATGTAATCAAGGAATAATAAGATCATAGGGGGTGTATAAGAAAAATAAAAGAAAGGATCTTGAGAGAAGACGTTACTTCTAAATCGGGTAACTTCTTTTGATTTGAGCCAAAAGGATTTCTTGAATTACCTTATGCCCAAGGTAAGGATTATAAGAGTAAGGGATAGATGTTGTAATATTATGTGATTAGGATCTGGACAATCCAAGGGGATTGAGAGGTGTGAGTAAGTGGGTGGAGGTGATTCCCTTTTATAAGAGGGAGGAGGGGTACTTCAGGAAAGTATTGAAATATTATTTTATTATAAAAATATTTTAGAATTATAATAGTTAAAAAGTGATATATTTATAGTATAAGATGATAATGGGTCTAAATATTTTCAACCAATAGGTTTTAGAGAAGTTCAGGTCCCAAAATTAACCTTATCTTTTCGCTTTAACCCTTAGCTAAAAACATTAACTCTTGCCATGTCTTCTTGTATTTTCATAATATATAGTTACTATAGTTACTATAAAATAATAATAGAACCAAAATTGGATAATTAATGACATTTTTAACATTATATAAGTCATTTGGTTGAATATTAGATTTTTAGGAATATTATATTATTTAATAAAATAGTATTTGTTTTAAAAACTCATTTATGTCAATTTTGACATTATTTAGAAATTGATTTTTGTTAAAGTAATAAAAACTTGATTCCTTAAAAAAATAATTAAATAAAATATAATATGTCAATATAATCCATAAATTTTTTTTATGGCATCAAAATATTCAAATTACATTTATTTTAATGTTTATAATATCATTTTTTGAATCTTTCATTAATAAGGTAATCACTGCATCATCATTGTGTCATAAATAAATTTATTTATTTAATGTTAAAAAATTATAAATAAAATACCATGATTTATTAAATATTATTATCTTTCTAATTAATATTTATAGTCAAATATATCAGTTATATAACCCCATATTAGAATTTTTTTAGTAAAAGATACATGTTTATGTCATATTTCTCTTTATTTTAAATTAATTCTTATAACAGGTCATTATCACACCCAAGTGGATCCATGGGGTCCTAAAATTTACCCAAGGATGCACATAGTTAGAAATATGTCTACCAATAGTACTATAAAATGTGTTACGGTAGTTTAATATTATCATAATATTATTTTTTACCCTTATTTACTAGATTTACCCTTTAACCATGGTAAATAAAAATAATTACTGAAGTTACTATTCATAATGTAAAAAAATAAAAGGTACTTACTTAAAAAATTTAGAATTTTTGATTCCAAATATGGAATCCATTTTTCCAAATTCAAAACATAGAATTATCAGAAATTAATTTAAAATTAATTTCCGTTGTCAAAACCAAAAAGCGTGTTTTTAAGAAGCAAGAAAATCAAAAGATTGACATGTGTTTATGTCCAATTTAAAATTGAAATTACTTACAATGAACAGAATTGGATTAAATGATAAAAACATAATCTAATTACACTTTAAAATAAATTAAATGGACAATCTAACTATATAAATAAATTAAACGAAAATGCAGTTTTAACTTAAAATGTGGTATTTTTCATTATTCATTAAAAAAATCAACTTTATCACAAAATCACAAAAAATTTATCTAAAGTAAATTTTGAAGTCTCACTTCTATAGAAGAAGTTTATTTTGTCAAATATAAAATATAAAAAGTTAGAAAAACTATTTTTAAAAAGGGTTCTCCATCAAAAGGCGGTAAAACGACCTTTTAAAAATATTAGAGTATTTTATGCTTAAAATTGGATTCATTCTCATTTTAAGCCTCTAATATTCATTGTATAAATGTAAAAACATTTAAAAAATATGTAAAATCATAATATAGTTAATTCTGTTCATTCTCTCCAATACAACGGCTAGGAATTAACTACCATTTTAAAAAATAATAATATTATTGTATTATTTTTCGGTATAACTCAACATTGTGTGCATTTTAGAGAAACCCATTATTGCATGTTGAGTATGCTATCAGACAAAGTATTCTATTTAATGTAAAATTAATATCTTATTAATAAATATTAATAGATATGAAAAAGTATTATTCTATAAATACCTGGGTTGTTACATCATCCCCCCCTTTTGGGAATTGCATCCTCAAAATTTTATTCACTTATTAAATAAGTGGGGGTATTTATCCCTCATAGCATTTTCAGATTCCCATGTTGCCTCTTCAACCATATGGTTTTTCCAAAAAACCTTTACCCGATGAATTACCTTATTCTGCAACACTTTCTCTATACGATCAAGAATCTGGACCGACTGTTCCTTATAAGAAAGATTCTCTTCCAACTGAACTACCTCTAGACTCAAAACATGAGACATATCCAGTATATACTTTCTCAACATTGAAATATGAAAAAAATTGTGTACCTGGGATAAACTTGGAGGAAATTTTACTCTATAGACAACTGATCCAACTTTCTCCAGGATTTCATAGGGTCCAATGAACCTCAGACTCAACTTTCCCTTCTTACCAAAACACATCACACTTTTCCATGGAGAAACTTTGAGAAAGACATGATCACCTACTCCAAAAGAAAGATCCTTCCTCTGGTTATCCGCATAACTTTTCTGCCTACTCTGAGCTGTTATCATGTGCTTCTGAATCAACTAAACTTTTTACACCATCTCTTCTTCCAATTATGGTCCCATCAACTTCCTTTCACCTACTTTATCCCAAAAATCTGTAGTTAGACACCTCTTTCTATATAATTCTTCAAATGGTTCCATCTGTATACTGGAATGAAAACTGTTATTAAAAGAAAACTCAACCAAAGAAAGATGTTGGTCACAAATTCCCTAGTAATATATTGAAAAATCATGTAGCATATCCTCAAATGTTTGAATTGTTCATTCTAATTACCCATCTGATCGCAGATGAAAAGCTATACTGAAATTTCATTCAGTACCCAACAATTTTTGAAGGCCTTTCCAAAAATTAGAAGTGAACCTAAGATCACGATCATATAAAATGGAGATATAAAATCTATGTAACCTAACTCTCTCTTTAATATACAATTGATAAAGTTAATCTAGAGAGAGTGTATCTCTAATAGGAATACAATGATTATATTTAGTCAATCGATCAATAATAACCCAGATTGCATTGTTACCTTGAGAAGTCTCCGGTAACCCCACTACAAAATCCATGGACACATTTTCCTATTTCCAATCTGGCACTGGAAAATGCTAAAGCATACCTTTCGGTAACTATCACTCTTCTTTAACCTATTTACAAATCAAAAAACTCATGGTAAAGTTAGAAATATCTCTTTTCATTCAATCCCACCCTAAATACTCCCAAATATCTCTGTAGATCTTAGTAATGCCAAGATGAATTGAATAAAAAGAACTATAAGCTTCACATAACAACTATTTCTTAAAATGTGAATCAAAAGGCACACATAATCTATTTCAAAACCTCAAAACACAGTCTCTATCAATGTTAAATTCAAGTAACTTACCCTTCTGAACCAATTCTACCTTTTTCTGCAACTCACTATCTTCTTTCTGCACTTTCTTAATTCTGTTTGATGGAGATGATTTCACTGCCACCTAAAAAAACCCGAGGAATATCTCGCACCATAAAATTCCATTCTAAAGTTCATTAAATAAAAAAACCAAAGGATCTCATTCCAAACATAACATGGTTAATGTAGAATTACTTTTCTGACTCAAAGCACCAACCACTTTGTTTTCTTTTTCTAGATGGTAATGAATAATTCAATCATAATCCTTGTTTAATTATATCCATCTTCTCTATCTCACGTTTAATTATTTATGAGTGAATATATACTTCAAAATTTTGTGATCATTATATATTTCACACTTTAATCCATACAGACGATGACTCCAAATTTTTAAAGTAAAAACAACAGAAGATAATTCCAAATCATGTGTTGGGTAATTTAACTCATGAGTTTTCAACTAATGTGAAGTATAAAAAATTACCTGATCATTCTACATTATGGAACAACCAAGTCCTTTCAAAGAAGAATCACTATAGATAACAAATTCACCATTTCTGGAAGGCAGTGTAAAAACTAGAGCATTCACCAATATTCTTTTCAATTCTTGAAAACTTTCATGACATTATTTTGTCCATATAAACTTAACACCTTTTCAAGTTAACTTAGTTAGTGGTCTAGATAACCATAAAAAATTTTCAACAAACCTCTGGTAATAAACTGCTAAACCAAGAAAACTATGAATCTCGATTATATTTGTGGGTCTTGGCCATTCTTCAACAACTTTTGTTTTAGCATGATCAACAAGTATGCCATCTTTAAAAACAATGTGACCAAGGAATGAAATTTGTTGTAACCAAAACTCAGACTTTCTGAATTTCCCATACAATTTCTTTTCTTGTAAGTTTTTTCATGAAAACCCTTAAATGAATTTCATGCTCCTCTTTAATTTTAGAATATACCAAAATATCATCAATAAAAACAACCACAAACTTATACAAGAACTCATGGAAAATTCTATTAATAAGATCCATGAATACAACAAGTTCATTGGTCAATACAAAAGGCATAACTACAAATTCATAATGGCCATATCTAGTACGAAACACAATCTTGGGAATGTTTACTCCTTTACTTTCAACTGATGGTACCCTGGCCTCAAGTAAATATTTGAAAAATAATGAGCTCAATCAATGAAAAGTCTCATTGAACCATATTTCTTTTTCACAAACAAGACAGGAGAATCCTATGGTGAAGTGTTAGTTCAAATTAAACCTTTATCTAATAACTCCTGCAATTGCTTCTTTAACTCTAAAAGTTCAATTTGAGCCATTCAATAAGGGGGTTTTGAAATTATCTTAGCATCAGTATCCAATTCAAGAGTAAATTTAACTTCTCGATTAGGTATTATACCATAAAACTCATTAGAAAAAATATCAAGATACTCATTGACCACCAACACATCATTAATATGAATAGTTCATTTGTTTTCAACAATATTTACAAGGTAACATTCATTTACATATTTTACTACTTTCTTATCTTCTTAATATGTTATCAAAAGTAAGGGTTCATTATTTTACACAGACTGAAATTCTTTCTAAAAAGAAACCGCTTTAACTTTACAATCAATCTCAGCATGATAAACAAAAATCCAATCCATACCCAAAATAATATCAAACTTTACTAGAAGAAAAACAATAAGGTTTGAAGGTATATTCTTTCCACACATAAGGAAAATAAGGTTATTATAATTTCTTTTTGTATAAACATTTCCCCTAGGTGTTTTTACCACAAGTTCATGTTTCATATCTTGAGATGGAATTCCCAATTTACTAGAAAATTTATTAGAAATGAAAGAATGTGTAAACCTAGAATAAAAAAACATATTGGAATGATCGGAATAAACAAACAATGTACCTGATACTACTTTATTTAATGGCCCAAAATCTATTGAAGTAGTTTCAAATGATTTCACCACCCCTTTCTGCTTGTAGTCTAGATGCTTTCCATTATTTGAGTTCCCAGTTGGATGCTCATTTTCATAATGACCCATTTCATTTCACTTAAAACATTTTATTGACTATAAATCATATTTTATCTTACCACTACCTTGATCTTGTTTGGGGAAATTATGAGCCTTATGTACAATTTTACCACATCAGAAGTACTTACCAGAATTCAAAAGGCATTCCCCAGTGTGCTTTTTACCACAATTTTCACAAACTGTAAACTTAAGTTTCTTACCATTAAACTTTTTTTAAGAGTTATTGCCTTTCATTTACCACCTCAACCTCTTATTCTATTTCTTTTCAAAGAAAACCTTATTATTGGAAAACTCCATTTCCACATTATCCGCACATCGAACAAGTTTTTCATAACTTTTGAACTCACGAGAATCTAATGACCTTCGATACTTTGGTTTCAATCCTGAGTAAAAATGATTGATTTTACTATCAAGATCCTGTATTAAATTTGGATCATAACTTACTAGTCGAGTGAATTTTTCTTTATAAGTAGCCATTGAGTTATCCTCCTGCCTCAATTTCAAGAATTGTTTTTCCATCCTATGTCGAACCGCCTTAGCAAAATATTTCTCAAGAAACATACCTTTGAATGAATTCTAATAAATAGTATCAATCTCCTCACTATCACTGATATTTTTAAACATCGACCACCACTGATTGGATTCACCTTCAAAATGGTAAATAGAAAGACTAAACTTTTGATGTTCTAAACACCCCATGACATCGAAAATATTTTCGAGTTCTTTAATCCACCCTTAAATTAGTACAGGGTCAGATGATCCTCTGAATGATGGGGTATGTTGCCTCATGAAATTATCCACTACCAATATGTTCCTTTGTGGTTGATCTGGATGATCTCATGCATGGATACAACCACTATTTATAGTTTGAGTCAACTATTCCATCACTGCAACAAACTGTTCAGTTATAATTTCAACTATTTATGGTTGATGATTTGGTAGGTTGTTTTCCTCTTGATGTCATCCCATCATAGCTGCCCAGTTTCTTCCATGGAAAACCATTCTGAACATAGACATATCTTAGATGAAGTAACATGGTAATCTTTAAATGATATATCATTTCAATTTGACCATAAATTAAAAATAATTTATGGATATTCATTTAAAAATATCATAACTCCTAAAGTTATCTAAACCAACCTATGATACCAACTATAAGGCGCCAGACTTAAAAATTACATAATCTTGAGTTTTGATCAAGAATCTACTTTCCTTCACATTCAAGATCATTTTAGGTTTAGAGTTTTATAGAATTAGGCCATAACTATTACATTACATCTCAAATATTACAAAGTAGAGACTTATACTCTAACCAATTTTTTTCACAATAATAAAACTCCTTAAATAAAAAAAGAATTTTTTTCTTGATAAAGATCTTATTGAATTTTTAATTTATCTTAACCATCCTTATACCCTATGAAAAACATTTAAAAAACTTGGGATGAGAATAAAAATCTCATTAAGGGATTTAAACTAAGGGAAGAAAACATTAGTCCATAAATACATATAAATCAATGAAATCGTACTTTTAACTCATAAAACACAATCTATTTAACATACCTCATCAAATCATAAGATTTATGAATAACTCATAGAAATCATAAATCATAAAGGTAACTTGTGGCATCCATAATATACATACTTTTTTGCTTTCACAACTACATAGGAAGTAACCTTCATGGTTATGTTTGGAATACCCATCACAGTATATTCCCTAAATATCTTAGGATAAACTTTAACATTTACCTCCATCACATTACTAAATGCATTGGAGATATATCTCGAGCTCACATACCCTCAGTTTATCATATAACCACCCGTACACGTAAACAATTCCTAAGAACCATAACATAATAATAACACATAAAACAAGCATAAAAGAAAGATAACATTTCCACATTGTAATCACATATATCATTTAAATATATTTACATAATAAATGATTACTAAAATCCATTTTAAATACCAAAATATGTAAAAAGGGTATATGGTATTTATTTTCCTTTTAAAAACATTACATCTTGGTAAGGAATCCAAATATCAAATAATGCTCACGACGGCGGAAAGATTATTGTCGCCACGTATGTTAAAAAGAAGCATTACTTTTTTCATTTAGTAAAACTATTTATAAAAAAATATTCCCTTTTGAAAACCTTGAATGAAATTAAAATTAAAAAGTTTTTATTATACACTGTATAAGAGAAGTTTGTTTATAAACCAAAATATGCCTCAATAAAAGGAGATTTAGACGAAGTCCCTTACCGTGAGTCTGACTTGGATTGTTCATTATTTATCTCCATGAATAATAAAATTAAGTTAATTTATAATTTATTCAGAAATATTTTCATGTTTATTATTCCCATTAAATTACCTATGACCATGTTATAATAATTAGTTAATTATCTGAGTTCATGTTGGATGTTTTATCGATAATTGGTTCTTGAGTCAAAAAATGAACTTTTTTTGATGTAAATTGTCCATGTAGTCATAATTAAATCATATAAATAATGATATTAATAATTTAAATATCACATATATCCAGTATATATTTATTTTATAATAGTTCATAACATTTTGAGATAATAAATGAAATGCATCGTTCATGGAGATAGTAAGCTGTAGGTACGCATGAACGCTACTTTCATTTCTTTGTCATATTTAAAGGAATAAAAAATAAATGATAATTAGGTATATTATAATTAAATTATAATATTTATGTTATATATTTTACATAATTTCATTAATTTCATCCTTTATACGTTCCATTTATGGCATGAATGAGTCATATCACTTTGAGGGGGGAGGGGGGTAGTCCGCACTTCCTCAAATGAAATTATCATATTTACACATTATGGAAATCATAAAGGTATGGTGTAAATAAAAAAAATAAAAAAGTATAGAGAAAATATAAATATAATATATATAATATATAAATATATTTTCATCATAATGGCCACCATGAGAGGTGGTAGGAGAAAAATGAACAATCATCGTTTCACGAGGTAGTAGTTCGCCGTACAGAGAAAAAATATGTTCTTATCCATTAGATGGAGGTGTGGGTAAGTTTAGTTCGAATAATTCTCATAAAAAAAATCCTATTATATTTATTATACTGGTTTTTTTATGTAATAAAAGAATAATAAGAGCATAGGGGGTGGATAAGGAAAATAAAAGAAAGGAACTTGAGAGAATATGTTACCTCTAAATCGGGTAACTTTTTTGATTTGTGAAAAAATGATTTCTTTAATTGACTTATTACCAAAGCAATGATTCTAGGAGTAAAGGATGAATGTTGGGAGATTATTTGACCATAATTTTGATGATCCAGGGGGCTTGAGTTGTGTGAGTAAGTGGGTAGAGGTGATGCCCTTTTATAAGAGGGAGGAAGGGCACTTTAGAAAATTATTGAAATATTATTTTATTATAAAATGATTTTAGAATTATAATAGTTTCAAAGTGATATATTTTTAGGATAATATGATAATTAGTCTAAATAATTTCAAAAAATATGATTTAGACAAGTTCAGGTCACAAAATTAACCTTATATTTTAGCTTTAACCCTTAGTTAAAAACATCAACTCTTACCATGCCTTCTTGTATTTTCATAATATATAGTTACTATAGTTACTATAAAATGAAAAGGAAACAAAAATTGGATCATTAATGAAATTTTTAGCAATATATAATTCATTTTTCTTAATCTTATATTTTTAGGACTATTATATCATTTAATAAAATAGTATTTTCTTAAAAACTCATTTATGTAAATTTTGACACTATTTAGTAATTGATTTTAGTTAAAGTCATAAAAACTTTATTCCTTAAAAAAAAGAAATTAACTAAAATATAATATGTCAATTTCATCCATAAAATTAGTTTATGGCATCAAAATATTCAAATTACATTTATCTTAATATTTATAATATCATTTTTTGAATATTTCATTAATAAGGTAATCACTACATCATAATTGTGTCATAAATAATTTTATTTATTTAATGTATAAAAATTATAAATAAAATACCATAATATATGAAATATTATTATATTTATAATGAATATTTATAGTCAAATATATTAGTTATATAATCTCATATTAAAATTGTTTTAGTAAAAGATACATGTTTATGTCATATTTCTCTTTACTTAAAATTAATTCTTATAACATGTCATTATCACACCCAAGTGGCTTCATGGGATCCTAAAATCAACTCAAGGATTCCCATGGTCCTAAATATGTCGTCCAATAGGATTATGACACGTTTTAGGGTAGTTTAATATTATTATAATATTATTTTTACCCTTATTTACCAGATTTACCCTTTAACCATGGTAAATAAAAATAATTACTGAAGTTACTATTCATAATGTCCAAAAATAAAAGGTACTTATTTAAAAAATTTTGATGTTTTGATTCCAAATATGGAATCCATTTTTCCAAATTCAAAACATATAATCGGTATAAATTAATTTAAAATTAATTACCGTCGTGAAAACCAAAAAGCGTGTTTTTAAGAAGCAAAAACTATCGAAAGATTTACATGTGTTTATGTCCAATTTAAAAGTGAAATTACTTAAAATGACCATAATTGGATTAAATGATAAAAAAATAATCTAATTACACTTTAAAACCAATTAAATACAAAATATAACTATATATATAAATTAGATGAAAAGGAAGTTTTAACTTAAAATGTGGTATTTTTCACTATTCATTAAAAAATGAACTTTATCAGAAAATTACCAAAAATTTATCCAAAGTAAATTTTGATGTCCCTATTCTATATAATAAGATTATTTTGTCAAATAGAAGATATAAAAATTGACAAAAAACTATTTTTATAAAGAGTTTTCCATCAAAAGGTGATAAATGACCTTTTAAAAATATTAGAGTATTTTATGCTTAAAATTGGATTCATTATCATTTTAAGCCTCTAATATTCATTAGATAAATTTAAAAACATTTAATAAATATGTAAAATCATAATATAGTTAATTCTGTTCATTCCTGGAAATACAACAATTAGGCGTTAACTACTATTTAAAATAATAATAATATTATTGTATTATTTTTTGGTATAACTCAAAATTGTGTGCAACGTAAGATTTTAGAGAAACCATTGTTGTGTGTTGAGTACCATTAAATCCCCTTGGGCTTGTTTGATTCCTAATATCTCTTTTCAAATGGAAACGGTACTTGATTCTGGAAAAAATATCTGTAAGAAAAGAAATTTCAAATCATTCCAATATGTTACATATTAAGTTTGTAAATAATACATTCAATCTTTTTCAATTCCATAAAGTGAGAATGGTAATGCTCTTAGTTTTATTTTATATTCAGATAAATTTTTTGGTTTCAAGTTTGAGAAAACCAAATTAAATTATTTTAAATGTTTTTTTGGATCCTCTCTAGCGAGGACATGAAATTTTAAAAGAAGGTTTATCAATCCAGATTTTAGTTCGAAGTCTAATTTGATATTTGGGTATGTAATATAATTTGGTTTAAATTTAATATCTGGTGCATCCAATTATAGAATTGTTCTATTCAGTTCATTATTATTATTATTTATAGACTCTGGTTCTTGTTTTAGGTTTGATTCTGAAGTGTTTCAAATTTTAATGTTCCCAAAATGGAGGAATTATCTAATTGGTTGAATGTTGAAACTTCCTATAGACTAAGACTATATAATTCAATACCTAATGCTAAATTCAATATCAGGGTCAAGATCTAATAGATCCTAGATATTAGTTAATGTCATAAATTAAATAAATATGAAATGAAGAAAAGTAAACCATAATAAAAAGATAATAAGTGTGAGTTGATGGTCTAAAAAAGATTAAGAAAAATAGGAAAAAATGAGAAAGGGGAAGAAGGAAGAAATAAGAGACAAAGATAATCAAATGAAAAAATAAAATAAATAACTCTAATTAGTTGAAAAAAAAATAATTGACTCATTGACAGTAGCACCAATTTAAAAGGTTCTTTTGTGGGCACTCTAAAATGATGTTTGTTTTTTGGTTATTTAGGTGTAGTAGAGTGGCTAACCAGGGTCACCTCTCAAAGGAGAAAGTAATTAAAACATTATAATAAAGGTATTTTTAAAATAAAATAAAGTAAAAGAAAAAAATACTTAAAATTATGAGTTTTTTTATCATTTATGAAATAATAAGTAGTATGATTAAATAAGATTATATTTTTTTGAAACGAGATTGAGAAAATGAAACGAGAATATGTTTATTTACAAAAATATTTTAAAAAATAATAACTGATCTAAATATAACTATTCACTTACTTATTAATCATTATAATTTAAATTATAATCCACTTAATTATGATCCCTAATTTTTCAACCCTTGAACTCTATAAGGGTTAACTTAACCACAATTATGAAATGAATTAAAACCTAAGCAAGCTCCGAAACATGAAATCATAACACCCTACTTTGATTAATTTTATAAGGATAAATTAGGGTCAATGGTAAATTAGGGAACATATCTATTATGTAAATGAGTATGAATTGAGTTTATAGATTGTATTTGAACTCTAAAAATTGACCCCATGTGGTTTTTTTTTACCGATTAAGATTTCACTCTCACAATTCACACAATTCTCGGCATTGCGTGTTTTGTATTAATTATTCAATTGCTTTATTAGTTTCTTTTAAATTAAAAACTAAATTCATAGATCATATTATGTGAATTAAATTATATCATTGATTAAAAATAAATAAATTAAGAAGGTAATAGGTAGATCTATTACTAAAAAAACTAATCTTCCATGGGTAATATAGTTATTGTAGAAATATTTTGTATTCGCAAAAGATTAGAAAGGGTATAACCCAATAAAGTTTATAATCATGAGTTCTAGACAAAATAATTAATTTAAAGAATAATAAAATTGAATAAAACATAATAAATAGAATAGAAACAAATAATTTTATTGAAAGAACAACAATGTGACGCCCCAAAACTCATTTCTCAAATAATAATAATATTATGGTTTTATTCTATTTAGTTTTTGTACTTTCCTAACAAAACATATGAAATAAGAACAAGGCATTTTATTCAATAAAACATTGAAGTGTTTACATTACAACAAGATAAAATGAAACCATACTACCCAAAAATACCTATTAAGAGACCTATTATAATTATAGGGAGACCACCAAATACAAAAAAACCCCAAGAAGATAGTAAGGGTCCTTCAGATCCGTCACAATAAACATCAGTATGGCCAGAGACACGACAACCGCACTGAGCATCAGTGGAATGATGTGCACAATCTTTCACCAAGTTGAACTAAATATGGAACACCTTGATACATGTATTTATAAGGCCTCAATCTGACCGTTGATCCTTAGGTGACCATTGAACGGTTATAATTATATCTATTGGTCATTCTGGTGGGTTAATTTAAAATAAATAGGTATAATTAGTTTTCAAAAATATTTAAAGTATGTATTGAAATTATAACTTTAAAACATATAAAATCTTTTTATAAATATTTTAGATACATTTAATAAAGATTCAAAATTAGGTATGTATTTCAAATACCTTTCAAATATTTCAAATGTGTTGAAAAGCGTTTATAAAATTTTTCATTCTTGATGTTTAAACTAAGGGTTTAACTAAAACTATGTCTTTGATTTTTATAATACAAGTATAATATTTTCTTAATGATGTATTAAACATTGATTTATCACTTTATGTTTTAAAACTTTAGCATTTATAAAACCAAGAAAAATATTGGTTTTAGGACTTGATTTAGTTAAAAAAGAAAATTCATATTTTTTTAAAAACACTTACATACATGTATATGGAAACATAGTTTTATATTTAACAAAATAAAATAAAATTTTACTATGTTAAAATTTAGGTGAGTACCCCACCTAGCTGAGGGCCACCTCTTGGGAAGCCCTCTAAGCCATGATGGGAACCTCACCCACAACCCCCTGGCTATGGCCCAGGGGCGGTGTGCACGTAGGGTTCATACTAAGTCACACACAAGGGAAACATAGATTTCCCTCAGCACGCACGGGTGCATGTGCATGGACTAGAGCGCACCACCGTGCGGGGTGGCACGACGACATGGGTGGGCATGGGATCATGCCCGTAGAAGAACCCTGTACAGGGTGGTACCGGGAGGGTAGAGGGAGTAATCTGACATATGGTCGGATGCCTTAGGATTATAAGGGAGCTCAGGAAATTCCTCTATTTTGATGTGGGATGACGAAAATCAGTCAGGATCGCATCTAGGTCATTTGATCGTGCTGCACGCGATCTGATCCATTCGATCAGTCTATCCATCAATCCCTAGTGTCCATGGTATTTATACCACATTTTTGTGCACCATCCGATTCATCATGATCTAATCGCAACCATTCAAGTTATTTTAAAATCCCACATCGCTCACAGCCGTTAGATTACATATGATCTAATCTGGACCGTTCATCTCTTTTTAAAATCTCCACGTCTCCTGTAGCCATCCGATCATCTCCACAGTGGATCTCATCCATCCATTCCTTTTTAAATTCGAAGACGCACCCCAGTTGTCGGATCTGGGTGAGATTTAATCTCCACCATCCATTTATTTTCTAGATTTTCTTTTTCGTGGAACCTTCTTTTTCCTCAGTGTGCGCTACACCAATGGCTTCTTCCTTTTCCACTTGCACCAATTTCTCCACCCATGACACCAATGGACCCTCCTTACTCTCATCTTCCACAAGAATGACACCCAAAATCATTTTATAAACCGAGTAGGTCTTGGTTTTCCTTGCAAGTTGTATTAAACATATAATATATACAGTTTATATATTATTGCATTTTGAATTTGAACCTCTCAGTTGTTCTTCCTCTCAAGCCTCTAGCGCCTCCTTCGAGTTTCCTGAACCTCTCCTCCTCCTAATTAAAATTAGTTAAGGGTTCTATGTTGGCTTTATTTGATTCGGTTTGTGTTTTTATATATATACATACATATAGATGAATACACTTGTATATATGTATATGGTTGAGTATAGGACTACAAATTTCTTCTAAGTTAGTGAGTCCTTAATACTATATGTAGTCTTTAATTCTTTATCATGAAAAGGATGTGTGAGGTTTTTTGATTCTATACAAATTGAAATATACATAAGCATATATATATGTATACATATTTTATAAACAAAACTTTTTATAATTAATGGCACATTTTGAAATTTATGAACCCTTGTTTTCACTAATGTTCTTAATAATTTAAAACATGTAAGTGTTGATATATCTTGGTGTAAGACCATTATATATATATACTATGTATAATCAGTTATACACATAAATAATCTATGTATATAGATGTTACATAAACACATATATGAGATGTTTAATAAATAAACCTTTTAAATTTTATAAAATTTTAGGGACCCTTGTTAATTAACGTGACTAATATATTAAAGTCATATGGGTGTCATTGGATTTTTGGGTATAAACACTTTAATACATAATGTATATTCGGTTATGTGAATATGTGTGTATACATATAAACTTTGATCCTAAATTTTATTTAGAATTTTCCAAGGATTTATAATAAAGAATAAAACATGTTTCTTTCGAAATATGGATGGTTTTTATTTTAAAAAAACTCTTTATATAAACCCTTGTGTATAAATGGATTTAAACAAAACTAAAACCTAATTTGGATATTCCAAATATTATACTTTTGATGCATTTATTAATTATAGAGAAGTCATGAGTATAATATTTGGGGTTTTCTACTCTTATATACATATGTATGAATCACTTATTCTCATATATATTAAATGGTATTAGTTATGTTTGAATTTCATGATTTTAATTTTTAACATTATGTGTACCCTTGTGATATGTTATACATAAGCATACCATTAATAAATGTTTGGGAATATATGTGTATAATACCCCACATGAAATATTTGGTTTATCTTTTAATTAATTATGCATCCAATCCATGATGAAATTCCAATATGTATTTGACTAATAAGGTTTTAGAATTTATGGTTATCATTTTATGTGACAAAACTTGTATTTCATTTTGTGCATTAGTTTTCATCACATATGCTATAATCTTATTATCATACTTTCCATTTAATTCCATATCCATGTAGTTGATAGTTTTGTAATTAACACATATATGCCTGATTCACTAAATATATGTAAATTCTAAAGAATGAAATTAAATTCTTATGACCTTTTATGGAGTAAGTATTAAATTATTCAAAGTGGTATGGGAAACTTTGAATAATATGAAATTAGAAATTAAATATTCAAAGTGGTATGAGATATTTTGAATATACAACCCTATTTGGCATATGAAGAATGTATTAGACTCAGTATAATGGGTTGGGGACTGGTTAATGAAAGACCCTCAATGCATCAATAGTTCTCATGAGACAATCAGGACATGGCATGAGGCCATTGAAATTTCAGGTCTTGACATGAGATCTTGACAGGGTCTGGCATTATACGTTCCCTCATTTTGTCTATAGAATTTAATTAATCAAGTGTGTATTCAACTATAGAATATGATTGATTAAGAAATTTATAGAATTTAATTAACCAAGTGTGTATTAAACTGGAGAATATGCTTGGTTAAAGAGCCTGTACCTATGAGTATTAGAGAATATAAAATCTTATGGCTTATTAATTATTCAGCACTCAGAGATTTATCAGCCAATGTATGTTTCACAGTAGTCAAGGATGAAATTAAATTTATTATTTTATTTGAAACTCTGAACATGTATTATTCTCAGTTATTAATTTTGTACTAGCATATTCACATGTCATACCTATTAAATTTATAATGTCTCTTACTTATTATTCTGAATGAGCATGCTTATAATTTGATCATGTTTCTTTATAACTCTGTTAGTATTCCATGAAATGTTCTCTTATTATTTTTAGAATAAATGCTATTTTATGATACATGTGTTACAACATTACTTAAGAAAATGTTTTATGGAAATTTTTTAAAGGAATGTTTTCAAAAAGTTATAATTGGTATTTTATTTTATATTAAAGCTCATTACTGGGAATTCGTATTCTCACCCTACATTTTCAATATGTTTTCTTTTATAGGTTTAGTAGATTTAAGTCCCTCTATTTGGTGACTCCTTAATGAAGACATTTTTATTCCTTTTTAAAGGAAATGTAATAATTGTATCTGATTCTCTAGGACCTAAACCAAAACGACCCTCTCTAGTGGAACATGTGTGTGTGATTTCAGCTCTCCTTTTATTTAATTTTTTTTACACACCATGTTTTCAACGAAACTGCACCGGCTTCAGGGTATTCTAGGGATGGGGCATGACAAAAAATGTTACAATAAAGAAGAGGAAAAGAAGAGCATTTTGGAGGAGATTATAGATTTATAGATTCCCTCATCCAATGGTGAATTTAAATGTAAAGGGGCCAATTATAATTTTTCCCAATCCTCTAAGTCACTTACAAACCCCTAAAAATTATAAAAGCACAAATTTATAGAGTGTATGGGAGGCTGGGGTTTCAAGAATTTTTAAGTGTGAATGATAAATTCATCCAAATATTTTATGAGTAATTGAAATGGATGTTTGGCCTCAAAAAATAGTGAACTATATGTACTTACTAAATAATTATTTATGTGAAATTAGGTATTAAATATTAGTTCTAAATTTGGGCTCAATACAAGCACTTATGAAGAAGTTATGGTGTAAATACTCAAGTGGTGTCCAATCTAGTGATCCCAGTCTAACTTTGACTTCATAGACCATTTAATCCAATCAAATTCACAATATATCTTGAATGTCCTAAATAAAAGTTTTATACCATTTTTTTACGAACACTTCTACAAAATTTTAAGTTAAAAAAAGTCACATAAAAATATTTATTTCCGAAATACTATAGTGAACTTTAAAGGGTAAAAACTGGAATTTTCACCAAATTTTCAAATGAATGATCTAATCCCAAATATTCCATAAATGAACATATAAAACACAATGTGAGGAAATTATTTCATTTATTATCAAATAAATATTCAATAAAAATATGTTTTATTAGCAATGATTATGTTCTTCAGATAATTATATTGTAAGTTGACCATATGATTATTCCATCTATAAGGGTTATACAAGGGTTTTATAATGATGATGTTCCAAGATAACAACACATTTTATATATTATTTCCATGCATTTATAATGTTTCATTTTATCAATATTTATATCACATGACTCATTATTATTGATTATTATGACTCTTTAATTTTTTAAATCCTTATTCCATATTCCACAATTTATGATTCAGGTATTGATGGGTATGAGTTCTTTTATGATTCCCTCCTGCACTCTGATTATGTCATCATACCCTTACACACTTATTATGATCATTGATGACATTAAAATGTTAATGCTTATGTTTACCCTTACTAATCATTTGAGATTACTATTATTATTTTTCCTTTCCCCCAGGTTATAAATAATGAGGTTGAAGTAATTATGTCTAGAAGGGATTTCATATGGATGATGATGAAGAATTAATGTGAAAAAATAAAAGCTGAGCTAAGTGAGAGAAATAATCATTTAATTACATGGGTATTGTTAATGTATGATTTTTCCCAATACTCTAAAACTCTCAACCTAAAAGGTCCTTGAGAATGTAAGTGATCCAATATTTCCTTTTGATGTTGTAAGGTCTTGATAGAAAAAAATTGGGTCACATTTATCTGTGTCAAATATGAAAACATAAATTTTATGATTTCAGCACCAGATCCGAGAGTGTGGGTTCAGGGTTGTTATACATATTTACACACATGTACACATTTATATTTCTCACATACATGCACACATATTTACATATATTTATTTATTCACATATATTAGAATATATATATATATATATTTATTGACACAAACATGTTTATAAATAAACATTACTTAGGAAGATATATATATCAATGCATTTTTATAAGGTAAATAAAATGGGTAATTTTTTATTTTAAATAAAATTAATAATAAATATTTATTTCCATATGTTTTTATATATTTTAAAATACATTATGTAAATATGTTTAAATGTGAAATTATACTTTTTATTTATTATATGTAAATATAAGAAAATATGAATATATTTAATTATATAGTAAACTAAAATATGAAAAATGATAAAATTTTAAAACCATAATATTTATATGATTGTAATACTTGGGAATAAATTTAGTCTCCACTAAAAAGGAAAAAAATACTCCTTAAATAATGTTAAAATACTATCAAATATGAAAAAATTAGGACACCCCAACTAGAAACTCAGTTTCAGAGGCATTTTGGGCCTTTTTTTACCTCAAAAAAGTGGACAAGGTTCCCCCCTAGTTAACATTGTGTATTTCTCTTCGTAGGCTTTAATTTTATATATGGTAGAGCTTAAATAGACACCCATATCAAAATTTATGGTCGTTTGAAGTTGAAGTAATGTTTCTAACTTATATTAAATCATTTATTTATTTATTGAATTTTTATGTCTTACAATTGTTATTAAATGAACATTACTAAATAAATATTATGAAATTATTAGAAATATTTTTTTTATTAATTTATAATCAATTTTCACTAAATATTGTATATATTAAGTGTAAATTCATATTTATCCTTATATAAATCATATTTAATAAAATATTTTATATTTATATCAATATAAATATATTTATACCAATATACATATATTTATATATTAATATATTATTTTTAATGATATTTTATTATTATGAAATATACCTTTTATCAGCGCTAGAAAAAAGTGTTGATAAAGGGGGGCCTTTATCAATGCCAAAAAAAAAGTGCTAATAAAGTACCCCATTATTAGTGATGATAAAAGGTGCCATTATTATCTCTTTTTTAGAATTTATAAAATCCCCTTTTATCCATGCTAGAAAAAAGATATGATAAAGGAGGGACTTTATCAGCATTATAAAAAGTGTTGATAAAGGGGGATGAGATTTATCAATGCTAAAACAAAATCATTGATAAAGGCCCCCCTTTATAAGAATTTTTTGTTAGTGCTGATAAAAGTAGCCTTAATCAACACTTTTTTTAGTGGTGATAAAGGATTCATTTTATTAGTTCCTTTTTCTAGTGATGATAAAGGTTATCACTAGAGTTTTTATGATCTATATTATTTTCATCAGAGACCACTTCCCCACTGACTCCTTCATGGATTGAGTTGGAAATTTCTTGCTTAATTCATCAATGACCAAATTCCCTTTCCTAGTAGTATAAGTAGTATAAAAATCAAAAGTATGAAGATATTTATCCCATTGTCTCTATTGAAAGTTAAGATCCCTCTGAGTGAAAATATATTCTAAGATCTTATGATTATAATAAATTATAAACTGCTTCCCAAAGATATAGTGTAACCACATTTTGAGTACATTCATAACCACTTCCAACTCAAGATTTCAGATAGTGTAGTTATTTTCATGAGGGTGTAATTGGCGAGAGCTATAGGCCACTATCTATTTCCCCTGAATCTAGTCATACCCCAAACCTATACCAAAAACATTAAATAAAAAATCATAACCTAAAACAAATTTTATAAGAATCAAGGTGGGATATGAAGTCAATATTACATTCAATCCATTTTTTTTATTTTTTAAGAAGCCGCTTTTTGGAAAAGTGGGAACCAAACAAAACATCCACAAACCACCCTTACATACCCAACATGACGACCAACACACTGCAAACAAATTTCAAAATGAAAACAAAATTCAAAATTCAAAATCCTTACCGCCACCGTAGCCATCCAAAAACCACAATTTTCAAAATTCAAAAACCTAGGCCTCACCATCTAGTTGTCTCGATCCATGCATCACCTCGAGTCCACCACCCTGCCTCGAGTAACACACCGAATGCGTCAGCCGCCCAGTCCACATCAAACCAGATCGTCGTCGATCTCCTCCGGCATCCGCCATCGCAGACGATAAAATCACCATCGTCTCATCGGCCTGTGCTCCGATGTCCACCGCCTGGCACCAAACACCATCGCCGCTATTTCACAGAACCTCCCTCATCATGACAGTCAAAAATGCCGATCCACCCCCATAAGCGTTGTCACCGTTCAAACATAGCCCAACCAAACTGAGGTCCCTCCATCGCCTGAACTCTGGCCGGGCTACTTGGAACCCCCACCACAACGCACAACACAACCCAAAGCCTCTAAGGAAACACCACATCCGACCGACTTGGAAGGGAGAAGTGGATCTAGAGGCCAGAGAGGAGTTCGAGTGGCCAGGACTTCCAAAGCAAGCCACGACCGAGAAAAACCCCATCTGAATCCCCATAATAAAACATTGATGAACCATTACCCACAAAACAGAAACTAAAACTCAATCGGCACCCCAACAGAAATAGAATCACACCCCGTATGGAACCAGGAAGAGGGAAACGGGGTTGAAACCCTAAACAGAACATAGAAGGAGATTCGAAACCAGTGAAAAAACTGGACAAGAAAAATTGAAAGCGGGACAAAACCCGGAAAGGAGCATGGGATTGAAACCCTAGGAAGAAGAACCAGCTCTGGTAATGCCTGGAAATCTGTCGTCCGCCAAACCACTACCCAAACCCTCAGCGATTCCCGTGCTCCAAATCCGACCTAGAGAGGAGCTAGGGAATGCAAGAGCAGAGCACAAAGAGACGGACGGGGAGAAAAGCAGGGCGCCCTCAGAGAGTAGGGAGAGTCAAGCAATATAGAAAGAAAAGCCGAGATAAAGCGCCGTCCATTGAGAACGAGAGAGTAGAACCTGAGAGGAGCGGCATGGTGGAACCATTGCCGCAGGGGAAATCCGAAACCCTAGGAGATGAGAGCTCTGGAGTATCCAGGAGAGTGAGGCGCCATGTATCAATATTACATTCAATTACTCAAAATATCTCTGATATTTTTCATTCCATTCAAACTTTACACCCTTATGAGTCAAAGCTGTTATCAGAGATGCGAGCTTAAAAAAATACTAAACAAACTGCCTATAATAACCAGTCATTCCCAAGAAACTCTGAATCTCAAACATATTTTTGGGCTAAAACCAATAAATAAACACCTTTATTTTCTCAAGATCCACTGAGATATCCTTCTAAGATATAACATTCCACTAAAACTTCACTTCTCAAATCCAAAACTCACATTTGGAATGTTTACCATAAAAATAATGTTCTCTAAAGCTTCTAAGGATGATATCCAAATGATCTATCTGTTCCTATTCTAACTTGTATTACACCAAAATATCATCCACAAACACAACCACAAAATATTCCAAGAACCAATGATATATTTGGTTCATCAATGCCATAAATACCACATGAGAATTAGTGATATCAAAAAATATAACCAGAAACTCAAAATTCACATACCAAATCCTAAACACTATATTAGGTGTATCATATTCTTATATTCTCAAATGTAAGTACCCTAAACAAAGTTCAATCTTTTAAAACCAAAAAGCCCCTCTGATTTGATCAAATAGATCATCAATCCTGGGCAGGGATACTTGTTCTTAATGATCACCCGATTCAGCTTTCGATAATCAATGAAAATTTTGAGGCTCCCATATGACTTCTTAGAAAAGAAGATAGGTGAAGCCCCAGGTCACATGCTAGGATGAATAAATACCTTATCCTCAAGGTTCGCAAGAAAAACCTTAAGTTTTTATAACTGAGTAGGCTCTATTCGATAGGATGACATAGAAATAGGCATCATACTAGGTAGTAGGTCAATGGTAAACTCGACCTCTCTCTATGGTGGTAAACCAAAAAAACCATTTGGAAATACCTTAGGGTATTCACACACTACCATAGGAAGAAAAATACCCAAATAAGGGTCAATGACATTAAGGAACATCTCTAACAACTAGCATGAGATTACCCCAGTATATGGAAAAACATGACCTGATATCCCATATCGACATGAGGGGCCCCAACAGAAGATAGAAACTGGAATCAGTGACAATAATTATCAATTTGGTCCTTAACATTGATCATCCAATCCATGCCAATGATCAGGTTGAAGATATTAGGATCAAGGACTAAGAAATCCCACACCACTTTGAACTTGACTACCATCACCCAACACATAGTACATTTAAAACCTTGTTCATACCTCTTCACCAAAGGTGTGGAAAGATCCAACAATAATGACATATGCTCCAAACATAATACCAACACGCAAACTAACATTGATGATATAAAATAATTAGTAGTACCTATATCAAAAAAAGATAGCACCATATAAGATGAAATAAACATGGTACCTATCACAATAGTTGGCACTAATTTAGATTCCTCTAGTGCATAATCCATTGTATAAAGATGTCTGGTCATAGCTCCTCCCTAATATTTCTTAGCCACATGAAAATCCCCCTTTTCCTAAGGACAAGACCCACCACCCTTGTAAGCTTCAGAACAAACCTACGAACCCTTGGTGAGAGTGGATCCATCCCTACTGTCTTGAGAAGTTCTTCCACAAAAAATATTTATATGGACATATTATCTATAATGATGAAAAGTTTGGGGTTCTTTCATACAATTAGTCTTAGTATGAACATACCTAAAACACTAATAGAAAATAACATACAAATATCCTGATGATTCCCTTGAAATAGTTCCTAAAGAAAAATGTCTACCTTTGCACTTCCTTTTTTGTCCATAAGACACACCTTGGATGAAAAATGCACCAATTGAATCTACAATAAAACATTTTCCCCAGCTATATCTACCACTACCATAGAATCTTTATCGATCACCTCAAAAAAATTTATAAGGAACATGAGAATCAGTATCGACTGAATATGAACCCTCATTCCCATATCAAACCTCCAATATTTAAGGTAATCATTGGTAACAAGATCCAATTTTAAGTGAACTATTATCGATAAATGAGTGGAATACCCCAAAACTATATAATATCTTTACTCCATGGTCAGAAATTCCTAGGTCTATGCCACAAAAAATATCTCAGGATAAAACTACTGATCAAATATTTTCTTAAAGGAAGCCCAGGTAATATCCTCTTGCAACTTATATTTCAAAATAGAGTCCCACCATCTCCTTACTGAACCTTCAAGAATAAATGTGGAAAAAATACCTTTGAGTCCTCAGGAGTTTTCAGAAAATATAAGATCCTCTCAATCTACTCAAGACACTCCTTAGATTACTAAGGTCCTTTGTCACTGCAGAATATGGGTGGATTATGTTTAGTGAGTTCTAAGAAATGATCCACCACTCATTCTTGGTGCCCAGTACCCACCTGAATGAGAGTCAAAATGGTGCAGATTACAGCTTCCACCAAAGAAGGGTCCGTGAGAGGATTCACCTACAAAACTTGTCTCACAATTTCCTCTCTTAGATGTAGAAGATCCCTTCTTGTATTCATTGTCTATTATATATAGGAAAATAACTAATCAACTTATGAGAATCTCCAAAACCATAAGACCACTTTAGGAATCTATACAAATTCCTTTAAACAATAAGAATTTCAAGAAATTATGGATTCTATAAACCAAACTAAACACTTTAAAAAGAAAAAAGTCCATTTAAATAAACCTCAAACCTAGTTTATTCTAATGATAAAAAACACCAAGTCTCAAGATTGACAAAAAAAATTCCTGACCACCCATAATAATTTGAGTTTAGACACAAAAGTGAGCTGGCCAAGCACCCTCTTGTACTTACTATTAAAATTTATAGGGACCTAAATCCTATCTACCAAAGATCCTAAACAAAACACAGGTAGTGTCATAACACTTATGACTGGGTATTACCTCTAATACCATTTTGTAATGAAATATCCTGGGTCAATTAAACACATCACCCAAGTGGAACCACTATAAGGTGAGCATCAAAAAACAACCAAAATAGTCTAATTAAAAACAAAATAATAAACAAATTAAATAGAGGAAGAAATGAACATAATCACAAGACATACAAAACCAATAAAAATGAATAATACTAAAAGGAAAACAATACAATCCAAAGTTGAAACTCCACTTGACTATCCATCATCACCAAACTATCACTCTATAGAGATATTGAAAATCAAGAGAAACTGGCTTACTACATGATGCCCTTATCTTTACCTGTGTCCTGTAAAACCACATCTACAAACACAGAAAGGCCAAAGTCAGATGTGATCATAAATACCGTTAATATTTCACCAAATAATCTAAATAATATCTAATATCATGAAAAAATTAACTCTAGATTTAAAAAAATTCCAATTTATAAATAATTTTCATAAGATAAAACCATTTTGAAAAACATCCCTTGGATTTCATAATTCTAGTTCCGTATTCTCAATATCAAGGAACATGAGAAGTATGTAAGAAAAAATAATTGATTATAAGAAAAACCATCCATGGATACACTATAAGATAAACATGTGATAAAAAAACCATGAAATTCCATCACGTGATAAAAACCAAGCATCAAAAGCACACAATTTAGGATCTATCCTAGGGGAATATGTATTAGGAATAAAATAATCCTAAACTAGGAAAATGATGGATCCAACCAATATTGAGTCCAAAAATGGACTTTCAATATCAAAAATCCCTAGTGTAATTATTCACACTAAAGTGACATGTCTTTTTCCTGATAAACCCAAGGTTCCCAATGTGATATGATTTTTAAAACCATTTTAAAACTTTGATCACATTTCATAAATCATTTTTCATAGTGAAGAATTACTGCTTCCATGCTTGAAAATAAATTTTTGAATCAAAACTATTTTTCAATAAAATACCATTAAAAACATGTTTTTTCACAATTAAAATCCATATTTATATCAAATACAACCTTTTCATAGTACACACCATAAATTTGAATAAGAATGTAAAGTTATTAAAGAATTAAAACCTTTATATAGAGACACATACCATAAGAACAACGGGGGAACACCAAGGATTTATCTGCCAAATCCTGAGGTCGAATCCTACTAAGAAGGGATTTAAATAAATTCAAAGAGCTCTCTGGGGTGCCTAAAGTTTGAGAGATAAAAATGGAATAAGTGGATGTTTGGAGGTTGTATGGATATTTATAGCCAAACTTTAAAATATAAGACCACAAAATAGATTCTCAGACTATATTGAAATTCCATACATTATGTTGAAATATTTCCCCACCACAGTGCGAGACGAGATATCTGAATGAGGAACTACAATGCAAGGCTTGGGACCACAATGCAGTAATTTTGTTCAAACTATGTCCAAGAACCACAACCATTCACATGACTTATATACTTTTTATCTTAGGAGACACTACACCACAACCATTCACATTCCTTAGATACTTTTTATCTTATGAGACACTACACCACATATTGATACACCATTCCGCAAGGGTGTCTACATTAGAATAACCGACCAAAAATATACCTCGAGACCCTATGAACCTATAGCAGTAGCCCCAAAATTCCTCCCTATAGGGTTCTATACCACAACCTATTGGTCCACACTGCATCCATCATCACCACGATATAGGTTGTACCATCCATGACATGGCTCCCTGCTGAAATCTATAAAAATTATAGAAACTCAATATCACCTCCAAAAATTATAGGACTCGTACAAAAAACTCTTAAATGTTAAAAGTGAGTATACCCAAACCAAGTGGGTGTCACACATTTATTAAATTTTTTAATATAGTTATCTCCATTAATGTTTATAAGTTTTCATAAGATGAGATGGAATGATCATTAAAGAAATGTGATGGAATGGAATGCTATTGAATTCTAAATGAAGATAATTTATTCTTTATAAAAGATTACTTTAGAGAACATGTTATATGAAAATTCCAATAATTTTTTCATGATTATGGAATCATAAGATAGGGAAGATGATTCAATCAACATTTTTTCCTACTAAATTAGTAATATTTATTTAAATGACATAATATTTCTTATGTGTTTTAATTTTCTTTAATAAAGTGTAGGAACTTTGTGATATATGGATAAAAGTTGGATCACATTATGAAGTAAGACACCTTATTATGCTAAGGGATTAGAATATTTTTTTTTTCAATTTACAATTGATCTTTTTATGAGAAAATAATATTTCCATACCCTAATTGTAAATTTAAAAGATTTTTTTAAGAGACATGAAGTTTATAAACACTTGATATTGAATTAATTATATTATGAACATGTGTGTTATATTTGGATTAAAGAATAGAATATTATTGAATGTTTGATAACTGATTTTAGTCAATATAATGTGGTCCCAACTTCATTGAAAATGGACAATGAAATTTAAAACCCTTTTAATGATTATTTTTTCATTTCAGGGAAATATCGTCAGCATTAAAACATATCAGTACAACCAGTATAGGGTGTGACAAATAGTAACTTAAAAAATAATGTTTTTGGTACCATAGGAAAACCATATTAAGATTGTAATATATTAGTGGATCCTTATCATAATGTTGTAGAGGATAATGTAAGAGAGAACTTTACCGGGTAGAAAAATGTGTTTCATGATTTAGTTGGTGATGGAAATAAAGAGATGTATAGAGGATAACTGAAATATTCAAAACTTTCATTACTAATGTATTTTTACTATATCAAATGCCTATGAGGAATTAAAAATAAGGCGATGTCCATGATATTATAATTTTTTTGTGACACATTTCTTGAAGTTATGATCCCAGAGTATTTTTATGATACGAAAAAAGTTGTTAACATTATTGGTCTGAATTACACAAAAATACATGCTTGTCCTAATGATTATATGCTTTATTGGGGAGAGGATTCAAGTAGACAAGATTGATTTTTTTTTCATCTTTTACATGGAAGACAATGGGTAATGTTAGAATTCTTAATCAACATACTACTATGAATAAGCATAAGAAGAAAACACCTATAATTTTTTTTAATTACTTCCCTTTCAAACCTAGATTAGAAGATTATTCATTTTATCAAAAACCACCAAGAACATGAAGTGGAATTATATAGATAATAAAAATTATGGGTTAATGAGACATCCCAGAGATTTAAAATCATAGAAGAAATTTTATTCATTATATCCAGATTTCTTATCAAATCCTAGGAATATGTGATTGGGATTGGCTGCTGATAAATTCAACCCATTTGGGACTTTGAGTACTAATTATAACATTTGGAAAGTTGTTTTGATCCCTTACAATATACCTCTATATATGTATATAAAAAAACACACTTTATCATTTTTATAATTATTCCTAAAAAACAATGCATGGAAATGTTATTGATGTATACTTACAACCACTAATTGATGAATTGTATGAGTTATAGTGAAAAAATGTTGAGAAGTATGATGAAACTTCTAGAATAATTTTTAAAATGTATGAATATATAATGTGGACCATTAGAAACTTTCATGAACTTTGAAACTTATCTAGTTTTAAAAATTACAAAGGTTTGCCTTGTCATATTTTTAACTTTTATCTTTGAGACGGAATGAATACCTTATAATAAATAATGGCGCTTATTGTTTCATTATAGAGTTCTAAATTAATCTCATAGATTTCGGTTGATCAATTCAAAATTCAATGGAACAATTTATTGTAGACCAAATCTGAAGTTATTTATAGTTTATGAAATATTGGAATAACTAGTAAATATTGAATAAGAATTTGGGAAAGTTCATCATTGAATGATAGTGGGAAACGAGTTCAAAGTGCATCATCAGTTGAAATCATAATGTAATAATATAAGAAAAAAAACATATTCTTCAAACTTCCGTATTGGGAATTTAATTTTATACATCATAATGTTGATGTTATGCATATTGAGAAGAATGTTTGTGATAATTTTATCTTCACATTACTTCATGAGTAAGGAAAATTGAAGGACTATCTCAATGATTGTAAGTAATTACAAACAATAAATATAAAGCATGATATATGGACAAATGGGAATGAAAATTATGCTCCAACAATTTTTACAATGAAAATTAGGGAGAAATATATTTTCCTTCAAATTTTAGAACATGTGAAAGTAACTGATGGGTATTCAAGTAACATATCATGGTGTGTCAACTTAAAGCATCATAGGTTACATGGATTGAAAAGTCATGATTCACATATTCTGTTACAATAGTTACTACCATTAGAATTATGTATATTATTGCCTAAAAATGTTAATGTAGTTATACTCAAATTCTACACATTCTTCAGACAAATATGTGATAAAACTCTACAAAAAACTGAGTTTGAAAATATTTAGGATGGATTTTTACTGATACTTTGTGAAATGGATATAATCTTTCCTCCATCATTTTTTACATTCACAATGAACTTAACTATGAATTTGACCAAGGAAACTAAATCAGGAGGTACTGTACATTATAAATGGATCTATCCAATTGACAGGTACTTTATTTATATGTTTTCATCTTATGTAAACCATTATTGACACTTCATTAAATATGTAACTCTATTTTATTAATTTTATTTTATAGTTAACTTGATAATTTGAAATCATACGTGAAAAATAAAGCTCAACCTGAAGGATCTATTTCAAAAGGATACTTAAAAGAGAAGTGTCTTCCATTTATTCTAGATACTTGGATGTTATTAAGAAAATATTCAATTGAGTTGGATGTGTTGAGGACATATTGACTCAGTCTAAACTATACAAGAAATAAAAAATCTTTCATACTATTGGATAACCAATTGGGATGATATCAAATATTAAATTGATAGAAATTGAATTATTAAAAGCACATATATATATTCTAATAAATATTAAAATTTAAGATTTATTTATTAAAGATTATAATATACAAATAAAGAGATGAATAAGAATTTAAACATGAAATGATAATGATATAAAAAAAGTTTTTAAAGACCTTGAGGAATGGTTTTCATGTCATGTATGTTCATAAATACTATAATCAACAAAGATATTAGGTTGACATATATATATTTTAAATATAATAATATAATTTACTTTTTTGGATCATGAATATGGATACTCAGGCTGAGTTGTCAGAACATTTAAAGTTTCCATCTTGGGATCATCTAAAACAAGCTAGAAAATTTGACACTTACAATGTGAATGGCTTAAAATTTAAAATAGTTGATCATGAAGAGAGTTTTAAAAACCCAAAATAGTGGTATATTTATAGTTTCCAAATTAGGATACTATGTGAAGTTTAATGATATTATCTAATTAAACTACCATGGTAATTTTTTAGTTATTTTATTTAAATGAAAGTGAGTCAATATTCCTAGGGGTATTAAAAGTGATTCCTTACAATTTACTTTTGTGAAAATATCTCGCTTTATGGATATAAGTGACCATGAAGTAAATGATCTATATATCTTCTCATTGCAAGTGAAAATGATATATTATGTGGAATATGCCTAGGAAGAAGTGTGGAGTGTAGTTTTTCACCTAAAAAAAAGACTTTTATGATATGGTTGATGAAGTGAAAGATTTGACCTCTAAAATTTAATCCCAGAAATAGAAATAAATTTAATTATTTTTCCATTATGATATTAAAAATATTAGTCTTTCAAGGGTAGATGAAGTTGAATAACTAATGATCGAGAATGATAATGACCTGATTGAAGGAAAAATGATTGTATATACAGTCATCAAAACTTATCAACTACCTATGTTATATGTTTTTCATTTATAGTACTTTGTATCTGTTATCATATTTAAATTGGTTCTTATGAATGTTTTGTTTAATTTTGGAAAATTAAATGTTATATTTGTTTATATTTTTAGTCATTCATTAAAATATCTCTATATATTATGTTTTTCAGTATTATGCATCTATTATCATTTCTAAATTTCTTTTTCTACAATAAACTTTCATAATATAAGTTTTAAAGTTTTTTACTTGTTTAAATGATAGAAATTCCAAATAAGAAGTGATTCACGGATCATTGTTGACTGCCCATTTAAATTCCCCCAACCATATAGACATCATCAATGTTTTCTCATGACCCATCAGGATACCTCCCTAGAGCATTTAGGAAAACCTCTCTCTCTCTCCCATCACCATCTTCCATTCCCTCTATATCCCTCCCATCAACATTTTCTACACCCTCCTTCTCCTTCCCATCATAATCATCTGACACACTACCTCTCGATTTAGAAGATTCAGCATGCGATGATCCTATAGTGAGGGAACATGTGTTCACTCATATTTCTTTATAAGGATATTTGAGGGAAATAGTTATAGTTAAATTTTTTAATGTGAATAAAGTTATTGAAATTTTTATACTAATAACTACATTTTTCCAAAAAAGATAAAAGCAATGTTACTATTGAGACAAACATTAATAGTTCTGATGTGTAGAATATTAATGGATTGAAGGTAGTTGTTCCCTTTAATTATTATGGGGTCCACAATGATGATGCTACATGAATACTTGGATAGATTCTAGATTAGTTGGAGGCTGATCTGATGAATCTTCTGATTACATATTTTGATTGGAGGTATATACCTCAATCATGGAATAATGAGGTGTTTTATTCCTAGATAAATGAAATTTTAATAAATTATGGCTCAACTGATTGTCATTATTTAATTAAATTTTTATATTTTAAAAATTAATCTCTTTGTATATATGTTATGTCACTTTACCATCACTGATCTTATCACATAAAAATGGATATTGAAAAATTTGGGTAAGAAATAGAAATATTATAAATAGAGATCATGGAATGAATTTAATAATAAATCATTTACCAATCACCATCTATATGATAAGGTACCTAAAGGGGTACCTAGAGAGCAATGAAAAGTGTTTATTGATAGCCATCACCATAAGAAGCACATGGTATTGAAGAATATATTAATATATTGACCTCAATTTAAATATATACATGCATATGAAAATGATATGTCATTGCATACATTACTATTAAATTACCTGTTATTTATTTCATAAAGGTTCAAGAAAAAATGTATCAAGCCAAGTGAAACAAATCATCCCCATACCGTCAGTTTAAAGAGTTTTTTAAGAAACAAATCCACTATGGTAATATTTAAATAAATTTAAATATTTATATGATAATATTATCTACTTAATATATTAAATTGTCGATTTATATTTGTTTAATATAGATAAAGAATTTAAGGAACCAAGTCTCCCAGAAAAAACTTTGGTTGGACGTTCATATAAAATCTGATTGGAGTTATGTGAATGATCCTGCCAAATAATTTGAGGTATGAATTTATTTTTCATTGTAATGGTTCACACAAACATATTTAATATTGTAATAACTTATGAAACCAAATATATCAATGAAATTATTCATTTATAATCATCAAACTGTAGTAAATAAAAAATATGTGTTATATTTTATAAAAAAACTTCAATTTCTAAAAATTTAGATATAAATGATCAGTATAAACTTAGTTTGATAACTTGTATTTTCATTAATACATTCCCTCATACTTAGACTCACACTTTATTATTATTTTTCACTTTGTTAATATATATTACTTTAAAATTTATTAATTTTTGATTTATAGGTAAAAATAAAAGAACTATGGGATTCCAATCACGCATTTTCCTTCTTAGTCTCCCAGGATAATCTAGTTGGTAAGGTCCTTAGGAAGGATAATCCTATCTATGTTCATGGGATAGGTTTGGGACCATTACCATCTAAGGTATTTTAAAGGTCACTAGGGATTAAAATAACATCTACTCTAGGTTTTAGTTACTCCCTACCCCTAGATTCTCAGTGGTAGTTTATTATAATGAAAAGAATAATTAAAAAATAGAGGAACACAATCCAGCAATAGGGTAATCATATACAACTATAGGATATGAATTTTTTTTCTCTTCCAAAATAATTTGTTGAATTATATTAGAAGATGACTAGATGTGTCCCTGATAATATTTCATCGATCGATTTTTTGAATCAGTATGAAAATCAAACAATTTCATAATAATTTAGTACACAATAATTATTCATTTTAAGTTTTAATTTAATATACATAATTGTTTAATTTTCAATAAAATTGTTATTTAGGTGCCGAGATAAGGTAGTAGAGACAAAGATGAGGACAAATATGGTGATGATATTAGTTCTTCAAGAAGTGATGGGTATTAAATTTGGATTTAGTGTTGTTGTTGTGAAACTAAACTCATTATATATAACTTTTTTGTATTTAATTATACATATATGTTCATAACATAAAAGGTATGTTTATGTGATCATTGATATCTATTTCTATTTCTGTTTGTGTTTTTGCTTATGTTTTTGTTTTTTAATATGTTTTGTTTTTTTGGGACTGCAGATTCTGAAATTTTTATATTTTATGAACAACCTATGCTATATATTAAAAATTATAGTAGCAGTTTAAACTACCATCAAATTGTTGAAATGTTTGAAATCCAACTTCCACTAAAAACGAAAATAACATCTGTTAAATAGTGTTTCATAATAGTCCCCATAAACTGCCTCTAAATGGGTAAAAATGAAATGAGATGATTCTCGATGACAAATTTAGTGATAATTTACAAAAAACATCTCAAAACCATTTAGTGGTGGTTTAAACCACCACTATTATCATTATTTTTCATAGTTAGAGATTCCTAGAAATGGAAGGTGTGGGACTTATGCTGAAGCACCCCTTTCTGTTTCAACATGGTATAATAATTAGGTGGTGGTATTTTTGGAATTTATTGAGGAGTATTTCGACTCAAGGTATTTAAGGAAACCAAGAGGACTATATTAAATTATGGTGAAATGAATAGAACAAGATTAATATCTTAATTCAAGGTATTTTAGGGTGCCAAGGGGAGTATCTAAACTCATGGTATCATCGGGGAAGGAGGTTGGTTCTGTAGATATCGCAACCCAAAATGTAGTTGACCTGGTCCAAAAAGATCATGGTGTGACCATTGATTTTACATGGGGGTTAATGATGGAAATGAAGGGATCATGACAGAGGCCCATAACCATATCTTGGCACTGATCTCGAGTGGGGGTGTGAGGGCACAACCCCAACAATATGGACTAATGAGCACAAATTTAGAAAACACTATTTTGCGCAATTGTGAACTATTCCATACAACTAGGAATTGTGTCATGTAATTGGGTACTGTTTTATGCAACTGTTCACTGAGTCACACAACTATGCATTTGGTTACACAATTCTGTGATGTGTTGCACAACTTTTTGCTTTGTTGCAATTTGTTTTGTTATTTCATGAAAAGGAGTTTGCACGAGGCATAATCTATGTGCGTGATTTTGGAAAACACTCTGTCATGAAACTTTGTAGTTTCACACAAATATATTTGCATACATTTTTTTTAATTTACATGAAATTAGGTTCTCCATGGAGAAAGTTTCATGAAAATGTCTTAATTATAAGCCTATGAATTAAAGGATTTCATGAGGTAATTTCATTCAAGTTTTGGATTTTGGGGTTGAGTGAAGTGTGCAACCCCAAGTTTCATGGTAGAGAGATTAGGAAATTGAATCCTATATCCCCCCCAAAATGAGGGGTTTATTCCATATTTATAGGCATTTTGGTTGCATCATGTAACTTAGCCTGTGTTGTGAAACTTTAGGCTGATTCACACAACTCTATGATGTTGCATGAACTTACCTTTATTTTTATAGGCTGGATCACATACGCATGGAACTTATACATTTTAAATTGAATTTATCTAACAAATGAGTTACAAGAATATAAATAGGGTTTCATACACTTTTGGAAAGTTTCATGAAATTATAGACTTTTCTCAAGAATCACCCCACCAGATGGCCATTTTAGGAAGTCGAAATTCAAATAATCATACTTTTTTATATGTAAATCCTTTTAAGCTCCATAATCGGTCAAATAAAATTCTATGAAATTAAATACGCTCCTTTATTTTTTTTTTAATAATTCAGTCCATTCATGGATGAGATTTTTAGAACCAATAATATTTGATATGGGTTGGTTATTTAAAGTGTTTGTAACCATTTATATAATATTTTCCCATATAAATTTATGGTGGTATTATACTTGAAAAACTCTTATGGAATCTTATAGCTAATAGGCATGTATAAATGAATTATAAAGTGATTATTTTGGTTATATAAAGTTCAAGTAAGAAACTTATAAGGTGTTTTACTTTAGAACTTGTGAATTAAATTTTATCTGGCCAAGACATGGAATGTGAAACTTGATAAAGTTTTGGAATTTTTAAAATGATGGGTAATGAGAAGATTTAAAATGTGAATCCTTTTATTTTAAATTTTGTACCTTTTTAATAATGTAAAATAAGAAAAAATAGGACATTTTAGGTACTGTGGTGATGATTATCCCTTTTATTTATGACTGGACCTTATGTATGGGTAGTTGGTCTAGAGAGAGAGAGCATGTGTTATGAGAACCTTGGATATGGGTTGTGAGACCTTGATGAGTTTGTGTGTACTAGAACTTGATAAATTTGGTATGTGACCTTGAGATCATGAGATATCATATTGTATCATGATTTATTGTGACCCTTTTGGGTTTGTGGATCCTAAAAGATGCGTTGGACCCTAAAATGGGTGTCATGGATTATATTTACAATAATAATGGTTGTGTATATATGGGAATGTTGGACCTAGAGTAAGTGGTTGGACACAAAGCATTAAATGCTAACATTTTGAGTGTTTTAGATATGCGGGAAATGTAAAACATGGGTAGATGATTTGTATTATGGAATTGATGCATGGAAGCTGGTTTGTAGTTCTGGTAAAGGCATGGTTCAACCTTGGATATTTTATAAGGGAGACACTCGAGTTATTTAGTTTTTGGGTTTAAGGCCGATTTTGGGTGGGAAAGATCATTTAGATGCCTTCCCATGCTATTCTAACATTTTTTTATGTGGTGATTGATGTTGACCCTTGTTATATGGGTCAAGGGTTGATAGAGCATGGGTAAATACCTCTGATCTTGGAAAAACTTCATGGGGTGGTGTGTGGTAATGTGGTTAGTCTTGACTCTTGAGAAATGTCAATATAGTTTTATGAAAGCATTGCGGATTCCTCGAGTCTGATTAGACTAATGGGCTAAGAGGAACAGTCAGATGCTTGAGTGGGCGCTTGATCCTTGAATCAGTAATGCACAAATCATGGGATCCTGAGTTAGTTTCAGTGAATAGTCCTGGAGGAGCATGCGACCCTAGGGATTTTATGAGATTGAGGTGGTAAGAGTGTGCCTGAGATGTGTGATATCATTTGGGTTCGATGATTGGGTAGATCGAGAGTAAGAAACCATTGTTTTTCAGTAATATCAAGGTGGTACACAATGGTAATTTTAAGGTCCTTTTTGGATTTGGATCGGTAAAACAAACCATGTACAATTTCATTGATAATTTTTTGGGGATTAAAAAAGCTCAAGAAATGAAGTCATGGTAGTGCCATGATGAATTCTAGTTCAGATCTATTTGATAGAGAGTTGTGAGGTGATAGTGGGTTTTGGATGACAATTCCCTCCCAATGTGAGGTGACCAAGGGTTGATGATACCTCTTGTGGGTAGAGGGCCCAAGGTTGTTGAATGGAAGTTGAGATATCCTTGTAAATAGAGGTGACATTGCGGAGGGATCAGAGTGTGGTGGAAAATATGATAGGGTTTGAACTATAAAGAGTCATTAGGGGTTAATTGATGTGTTGATCATGGCTTGGGATGAGGAGAACATGTTGTTTTAGTTGGATCCTTGGAGTCTATAATTGAGGAAAAGTATAAGTAAATTCACATGGTGGGGAGTTCACCATAGACCATTAGAGGTTGAGGTCCTCATTATGGATCATATATTGGTGAATGTTGTGAGTCCCATTCCCAAAATCCGATAATAGGTGGTAGTTTACGTTTCATGTTGTCTCTTAGGTGAGAGTGAGATGACCACATGTAGTCTTTAAGTTCAATATTTAACGGAGTGTTGGATGTTTTGGTTGGGATTTACTTTATTTAAGTGATGATAAAGACACTCCTATGGTGGGGAGTAATGTGTCATTCATGGATGTACGACCCTTGTACTGAAAGGGTTGTGGGAATATGGAGTTAACCATTGAGTGGTTGTGGTGGAATCACTATAAGAGTGCACAAAAAGTAATATTTGTACCTAGATTTCTCTAAAAATTACAAATAGGTAATCAGATGTGATGGTGGACTGAGACCAATTATTGGATTTGGCTCAACGAGGAATTAAAGTTATTTGAGGGTGCTTGGATTAGAGGCATGTTAGTGTGTGTGGCAGGATACAATGACAATTTTGGGCAGTTTAGGATCTAACCGTGGAACCTCACTAGGATTCAAGTATGGAATCCAGTGAGAATTTTTGGGTGATCAAAGGATTCCTATGGGTATGAAGGTATCATGATTGGGTAAGTTGGTGATGTGTCAATAGTTTGAGCCAATCATTTTTGAAACGAGTCAGCCAAGGAAGTTTAGAATTTCATTCACGTAAAAAATTGGATATGGTGGTTTATAAATCACGTCCTACATGTCTTTTAAAGATGAGAAATGAATTTTGGGAATCAAAATAGGATTTCAAGGAAAATCCATTATATTCCTAGTTCATTCATGAACGATGATTATGCATCCATCCCAGTTTGGAATATAATTACAAGGACATGAAATGATGTTTAATTTGTGTTCTCATGTATATTCGAGTTTGGTAAATTGGAAACCACATCAAGTACATAATTAGAATGTGGGTATGGAGTTTAATAAACAAATCTAATGGATGAAGGTCCATAGTGTTAGAACTGGCCATTATGATCTAACCCCTATGGTGGGCAACACAATGAGTCAAGTGTTTAATTAGACAACAACACCTTTTTTGTCTTAGGATGAAAGTATCATGTAATAACCATCTCAATGTTTAAGTAATTGTTATGAATATTGACTCCGATTATGGAAATTTAAGTTCCTTAGTTATGGAATTGATCTATTGAGCATGTTGAGCATTTAAAGATTGAACATGTTGAGATGACCATGAATTAACAACCCTGGTAGGCCAGGATGAATGATTGAATTACCACCAATAATTCTTAGGGATGATAAGTGTTATGGTGGGGTGTTTTTAATACCATGTGTGTATGAATAAGTTTGAATATTAAGGGAAATATGAATTTTTATTTAGTGAACATTATAGATTTTGAATCAGGGTTTAGAATGGAATTATGAACATTTGGATGTCTTAAAGGATGTTTTGGGATATGATTTGGGACTTGGGAGGTACCTTGGGTTCTTGAGCAATTCTTAGGAAGCTTCAAGTTAAGTTTTACGAGTTTTTGAGGTTTCTGGATAGGTTTCATGGTTTGGTGTGCATGGTTTAAGAGAAACCATGTATCACCTCAGGTGTGAGGAGGTTTTCAATTCCTTTTATAAAGTGAATGGTTGAGTTTCATGGTTATCACATATTTGAGGGTTAAACATGCGAGATATAAAAAAAATCATGTGATCTTTCTAAGACTTGTGGCTTGGAATACTACTTGTGAATGGTTGTAGACAAACTGTGTGAAATATTGAAAACTGAGGCACCGTCAATTACTATAGTTGGCACATTTTTTTTAAACCGTGTAACTCATCCATGCAAGATTAGTGTACTTATACAGTTCCTACCTCATGGTTGGGACATGGTTTGAAAAAACATGTGTCTAAACTATACAACTAATTAAAAGTGGATTTTTATGGTTTTAACCTATTTGATTTTAAGTCCCAACCCCACCTTTTCCTTTCTCTCCCTTTCACGCATGCCTAGTCAACTGGGACCTCCTCCCTCCTTCGATCTTCCCTTAATTTGGGGTGGTTTCAACTTTTTTCTTAGGTTTTTTATGTAAGGATTCACCTATATAAACATCTATTTCTCACCTCCTTCCTCTCTAAATTTTGAGTTCTTTATTTAGGGTTTTTGGTGCCTATTCCACTATGTACTGGTTGAATCAACCAAGTTTCATGGCGATTTTGTATGGATTATGTAGGGGATATTTTGAGAAGACATCTACACACCATCTCACTTCATTTCGAAGAAGGCATTCCTTGCCACAAAATTTATTAATGATTTTCATTTAAATAAAATTAAATGGGTTAATATAATGGTGATTCATGTTAGGTATTTACTTGGGAATAGTGTTGGGAGTCCACTAGGGACCTCCTATGGGTGGTCACTCGAGCATTAATTGAACTACGTGTGCCCGATGAGTTAATAAAAAATTATTCCAAGTTGTTTTAAGTTTCTTAATCAATTATAATTGTTAATTAATTAAAAATTTATTATAGTTGATTACCTTGGGTTCTTGGGTTTAGGTTAGTTGCCTAAGTGTTGATGTGGGATTGGTTTGGTCTTAGGTAAGGCTTAGATATCATAGGAGGAAACTACTGGACTGTGGAATTAAATGTGAAAAACATCCTAAAATATATGTGATCCTTAAATTTTCCCATAGTCTTGTTTTTCTTCTAAGTTATTTTGATTTACATCTTACCAGTTTTATAGGTTATGAATTTAGAAATTAATTAACTGTTTTAATTAATTTTTCCTCCATTAAAATCCTTTGAAATTCCTTGATTCTTTTGGGGAGGTGGTTCTTAGTTGAACACCTTAGTAATAATGAAAACTTGGTAATTGGATAATTAAATAGAGTTTTAAATGGAAATAATTTTTTTTGGGAAAATGGAATTTGAAATAGAAATTGGAAATGGTACTTGAAATGATATTTTAGAATTGGTAAATCGGTTTGGTTTTTGAAATGAAAAAAATGTAAAATGGTGCTAACGACATGTGTTGGGTATTTTGGAATTAGTGTTTAAAATGGGTGTTTGAGACGTTCTTTGGATCAATATTTTGGAAATGGAATTGGAAATGGTTTTGAAAATAATAATTTGAATGGATTTCAGAAAAATGTTAATTAAACCCTTATTTATTGTAATTGGTTATTATGTGTTATTGGAAATGATGATTTATGTGTACATTATAGTTTGATGTGAATATAATTTATATTTGTTATGATGTTTAAACCTAAGGTGAACATGGACCACAGAGTGGAAGATTGAGAATTATGGTTAAACTTGGGGTGAACATGACCCCTGGGTGGACACTGGAATTAATGGTTAAACTCAGGGTGAACATAGCCCATGGGTGGATGCGGGGATTGCTAGTTAACCCCGAGGTGAACATGGCCCCCATGTGGACTTTTACTAGGATCTGGGGATGGGTATATTACTGAAAAATTACATTGTTTGAACAATTATGGGTATATTACCTTCGATGGGAAATTTGTTGGTATAATCATTGTGAAATTCTCAGAGACACCCTGATACTAACCGAAGAAGGTATGCACAATTCCTAGGGTAAATTTGGACCTTAGGTTCAAGGTTTATTTTATTATTTTAATTTTAAATATTTTAAAAGGTGAAATAATATTTTTTTATCTTGATCACTAACGCATAAAATTTGTACATAATGGTTATATTTAAGGATGCTGTTGGTGGTGGACTTCTGAGTTGTACTCACACACTACTCGGGCTTCCATGGAACTTGAGTACTTGAGAAGACACTGTTCTTATTCACATGTATAGTTTTCTATCAAGGCCTAATTTTTTTTTGATTAGATTCCTAGTTTGGAGTTGGATGATGGGACTGGGTAGGACTTAGGACCAATTTATCATTTTCTATTGGCCATAATTTTATTCTTGTTCTTTTAGTACTGCTTGTGTATGATCTTCCCAAGAGGGATATAGTTGGTATGCATGAAATTCATTTTATTATTTCATCTCATGTTATATTATTTTATTGAAAATTTACTTGTATGAAATGTATATCTAGACATGTATCTGATTTATATTATTTACATTGTGTTTCACACTTTGATAACAAGGTAATAGTCTCCCCATGGTAACCACACAAGCCCTTTCCATTAGTTAGCAATCTATGGTGTATGAAGAGGTGTGCCTAAGGTCATGTGGTTAACCGGTCCGGTTATTGTTCATAGAGTGATATGGGATGGGATGTTACATATATCTTCTTACCAATTTGATTCTACACACCATTCTTGAAATCTTTGATTTTCTTGATGGATTGAAACTTATACCTCATTAAGTAGACATATCTATATCCTCTTAAATCATTAGTAAAAGTAACGAAGTAAGAATAAAAACCTCTTTATTATACTAGAAATGGTATGAAAACATCCATATGTACCAATTATAGAATCTCTATATCCCTTTCACATTTTCCACTAAAAGTTGAGTCGGCAATTTTTCCTTGTAAACAAGCATGACATATATCAAGTGGTTTTTGATAAAAATTTTCAAAGTAACCATCTTAATATAGATTTTTCAAATTATTCTTGTTTACATAATCAATATAGTGATTCCACAACTGGGTGTGAAATGAGCCATGAAAACTTGATTCTTTATCAATTTCAATACTTGGTTTTCATAATTTAATATATACGGATTGTAATTTAAATGCACCATACCATAATATATACTGTCTTTTAAAAGAAAAAAAATTTTATTTATGAACTTCAAAATAAAACCATTAGTATCTAGATAGGATATATCAATTATGTTCTTGGTAATGGTTGGTTCATAATAATAATATTTTAAAACCTAGACCATTCCAGTTGGAAATAGAAGGTTGTAGTCTCCAATGTATAGATTAATCAGCCTCACACCATTGGAATCCCATAAATCTACCTCTCCTATAGAAATATTTTGAAATATAATTGGTTCATACATTTGAATATATATGTGAGAACCAAAATATGTATCAAATAACCAATGTTTAGATATAGAAATATTCCACATGATAACAAAATCACATGACGCTTCCCCTTTCTTTTTTAACTGGGTGCAATTCTTCTTCTAGTAACCTATCTATCTTCAGGAAAAACATATTTCATATTTTTCCTTTGCCTATCTTTAGATATTCCCTTTCTTGGAAGGATGGTTCTCAAGATCCTTATACATGGAATGAGTCTTGGGCCCCTTTGACTTGTTCTTCCTCTTATTCACCATAAGGAATATAGGTTTTTCTCACCACATGTCCTTGTCAAATAGAATAATCAATGTAAGGGATTTACAATAGATACTTCTCACTATTTCTCATATTATAATTAACAATGAAACATGATAAACTCTTAGGGTAGTGAGAAAAAATGTGATTTGTGCATAGATCATCAGGGATTTTAAACCCCAAAATGTATAAGTTCTCAATGTATCCAATAATCATGACTAAATAAGGGCCATATAACATTGACTCTATAATCTTACACATGAACAATGAATTAAAGATCTCATATCTCTCTTGTATCAACTTCTCTTGATAAAGATCATTAAGAAGATATGTAATTATATACACATACATATCCCCATGTTACTTTAAAAGATCATTGTAAATGGATGAAAACATGTCACATTGGACATTTTTGGCATCATAAAAGTGTTTTATATAGAGATATAGTTCTTCCTTACTATCCCCATTACCATGAGTCTCGATAATGGGGTTTTCTAGTACATATAACGTCCATTCACGGTGTTCTATAATGTGTAAGAATCTATACCATTATTAGAAATTTAGACCGGTGAGAAGGTTATTCTTCTCTAATATGGATCACAATGATATATTTGAATTCATGTGGGTTGAAATTTCTAAAATAAATAGGTGAATAATTTTATTACTTTATTTGGATTACTAAATTTATGTAATAAATTTTAAATTTATCAATTTCCCATTATTTTATTGAAACCCAATATCCTTCACCATTGGTTTCAAAATATTCTATCGCATGGATATTCTAGTGTCAAGGATCCTTATTCCCCTTTTCATAACCCAATTGAGGGATTGGTCAGTTACTTAAAGGTATTTAGGTAGGTGTAACTCACCAAGTGTATTGATTCACAACTCCTTGATCTCTTGAGTAGAATTCCTCTTTTCCACCAAATTTACACCAAGTATAGTGAAGGATACTCCTCTTGATATAAAATTGGTTAATTTAATAAAAAACATTATTTACAAATCCCCATTAAATGGTGGTGTCTTTGTGAGGGCTAGATCATACACTATGATATATTGGTTCTATTATAAATTAGATAATGGAAGGCTATATCAACTTAATATTTTTATTTTGATGGATTTTTTTCTTTATTTGTAAATTACCCACTTTATCTTGTTATATGATTATTAATATTAAGTGGATTTTATGAAAGTGATTAAAAATACATATATAAAATTTAAAATTACTTTAATATTTTTTTTAATTCCATCATTCATGCTTGTTAATTAATTAATTGATTGATTTAAATATCCATAAATAATTAACCATTCAACTGATATAAATAAAATAAGTAAATTGAAATGACAATGAGTTTCTATAATGGTTGGTTTATTAAGTAGATTATAAACTAACCCTTGATCCTAGGGAATAAACTCCTAGAACCAGTCATAGTTTGATTTTCCTCATTGCACTTGTGCTTCTATGAACCTCCAAGATTGGTTTCATCTCAAATCTGAACTTGAACTGCCTCCACTCACCTAGGAGCTCCATCCATTATAAAATTTTACTTACACATAGATGATGGGAACCAAAGGATTAGTTGGTGGGGGAGGGGGCGAGTTTACATAAAAGAAACTTCAAGCATGTAGGACCTTACATAATGAGAGGAGATAAATGACTCACATTCCATTATTTAATTTAATAAATTAGTATAAAAACCATGCAATAATAATAAATTAAATAAACCAATCACATATATACTCTATTCTAAGATTATGGATAACCACATACATTCAATGAATATGCAAGAGTACACTAGCTAGTATTAACTTCAATTCATTCTCCATTATTAAGAAAAATGTGCTTGAATTAATAAATTAATTTTTTTATCTCAATGACCATCCATAGTCTCTTGGGGATACCCATCATAAATTAAACATGGAAAATAAATGACTTGAAAAATATTTATATATAATTACATGGAATTAATTGAGCCTTTATTAACTCTTAAAACCTTGTTATGTAGTCAACACATCAGATTCCAATAATGTAATTAGGTTTTTAGTATCACAATTAGTTATTATTTATGTAATTTATTTCTATTATTCATTGAGTGACTAAAAAACATTTACTAACTAGATAAACATAATGTTTATCTCTTTCCATATATCCAAGATAGATGTACATGGACTCATCATGTATCTCATTCAGGATACACGATTTGTATAAACAAGATATATACCATGTATTCTGCTTTCCACGTGTCTGTAAAACTCACCCGAGGACTCAATGTATTCTTTAAACATAATAATTAATGAGTCATAGGGTATGCATGCTAGATATACTTTTTGTATCTCATTAATGATACAACCCATCGGTATCACATAATGCATTCCATGTATTTGACCAAATAGTTAGCATGAATTTCACTGCTAAACCATGTAGACCACATAGCGTGTACATGAGATACACACCATGTGGTCCGATAGACCGTGTGCTAGGATGGCCTGGTCAACACGTGGTATGCATTTAATACACCATGTGTCATTATTTCTCAGGGCATCATGTATCCCATGACGTGTCTAGGTATAGTGACCTTGGGCACACAATGTGAACTTTTAATCACATGTTGTGTAAATGTATCTACCAGCCATAATCCTTATCACCTACCGATGAAATCTCTTTATATATTCTTAATATATTTAAGAAGATATAAAACTTGAGTGATGAAAATCAATATGTAGAAAACATATTAATTTAACTTACAAATTTAAATAATGAATAAAATAGAAGTGAAAACTAATTTTTTTTGTGTATAATCGATCAATGAATAATAAATAATTATAAATTGTCATGTGACCACTTTAATACCACTTTACAGTTTCAAATACATCAAAAACACCCATTGTGCATAGACAAATCAATTTTTTGTCATAATCCATGCATAATCCATTATGTATATGAATAAGAATCCTTATGACCAATGAAATTATTATGCCTATTAATTGATAAGAACCCAAAATAAAAAATAGGGTATCTTTTAATATATAATTTATAATTAATTTATTTAGTTACGAATTAGATTTTGTTGAATTTTTTCTTTATTTTCAATGATTGCATGAAGACCAATTTTCTTTCCATCGTTTCATCAGAGGAATCAAGGATATATCCCCTCAAGCAGTGATCCACATGTGCTTTGTAAACCTCTAATCATCACCATATAATACTTTGGGTTCTAGCATGGATGAATCTAATGATTACGATGATCACTAATGATCGAAAATAAATCCTTCAAGGTTATAAATATTTTCTCTGATAGTTTAGAAATTATTTTCATTATTCATTGTGTTATAGGAGAGAGATCTATAGGTATTGATATGGTCCTCTATAGAATTCGTTGTACACAATGAAATAATGTTGCTAGAGATTAGGAAAAAATGTCATAATTGGGTTTAAATAAATCTAGAGTTATAAAATTATTACTACACAAATTTCTTTATTATTTTATTAATCCTCAGAAAACCGCATGTCTAAATAATAACAATGTTATTATTATTTAATTGACATTCATTAAAATAACTGATAAAATAAATATTATTTTTTTGAATAAATAATCTAATATTTAATATGAGATTTCCCTCCAGACCATTAAACTCGGTCCACCAATCCTCCTCAATATTTATTAGGCCTTGAATAATGAATATTTATTTAGTTAAATAAATATAACTACATTATTATCCAATAAATATATAAATATTATATTCACTGAATTAGTGAATAAATATTTATTAAATATTCACGTAACTAAATAATTAAATATTTTGTTGCAATTTGAATAAACAAAAATAAATAAATACTATATAATCATGTAATTAAATAAATAAATACTTGGTGAATAAATATTTATTTAAATATTTAACTCACATATATATTCTATCGAATAACCATTGATTAAATAATTTTATCAAACTAATATGAATGATTATTAAACCATGCGTGAGAATAATATTTATCTAACATGTTAAATTCATACGGAATTTAACTAAGGTTTTGAATATGCTTAGTGTGTGACCCTCAAGGCCCCTTTCTCAGTGGAATTAGATAACACTATCTAAAGTCTAAGGTTATCATCTAACAACATTCAAAGGATCCCATAGAGAAATAAGTTAATGTCACAATGACATGTAACCTCCTACAAACATATACTATGTAATAAAATCCCTTTATCTTGATATCTCTAATTAAAAAGGTTTCATACTGGCTCCATTGACGCATGTGCTTGATGCCTCTTTCTTTGACTTTCCAAAAATGAACTCACCAATAGAAAACCATGTCCATAGGCTTAATTAGGTAGTTATATTTCCATCTATGGTTCTGTGATTTCAAATTTCATTAAATAACAGAAGGGAAAAATCCATTCTTGCACTATTTTTTTTAATAAAATATCACTCATGATTCACCCAACATACCCTACTTTCCATGAACATATTACCTCATGGTTTGGTTAGTACATCAAATTATGTGACTCAAGATATGTATTAATAATAATATTAAAGTATAAGGATCATTACAATGTCCATAGATAGAAACATACAATGACACATATAAATGTGGATTTCCTACTATAGGGTCATGTTCTCATAATCTCCCACACTAAATATTACTAAGGATGTAAACCATGAGAAAATGTCTCAAATTCCTATAAGTCTCCACCCCTGATATACTGCATCATTTTTCCCATGAAATGATATCATCTAATTATAGAACTTATATTATGAATATTGTCATGACACTTCTAGGTTCTTATTATAGTAGGGAACTTCTATTACCTTTCATTGTGACATGAACACTCATAAAATTATCATATATTTATGAATATTTTCATGAATATTGTCATAAAAATCATGATGTGATGAAATTTATATTAATATTCAAAATAATTAATACAAGTAATCATGAAGTATATAGAAGTTGGTCATAGGGAACCAAATCCAACATAGATGGATTTTAAAAAAATAGACATGAGACAAGATGAGAAAAATAAAAGAATTAAAAAACTTTTGATATCCATGATAGGTTTATTAAGTCCATGAGAATAAGAATATGAATTATGGATATAAATGATCATTATGAGTAGTGAAAACTAGGATAAGTTGGATCCATGAGTAGTGAAATGAATATTTGACTCCATGAGTAATGGAATTAAGGTACAACATAACTATGAGAATTATTTATCATTGAGGAATGAATTTTACTTACAAAAAAAAACTCTATTTGGTGATGTGGTACAAAGTAAAGTTACCGGGAGCACAACAAAAGTAGATGGGCTGAGGGTTTAAAATTTTTCATCACTGATTGTTGTAACTATATCATCTCTGGATATGCACAGTTCGATACAAAAGCTGAGGATCTCACATGAAGATTTAAAGAATTAAAATAAATAAAAAAATACCTTGATTAATTTGAAGGTGCGTTCATTAATTACTCATCGATGATGACAATTTCTCAAAGGAAATGAATCCAGATCCCTCTAGATCCACTACAACAAACTGAGTATTTAGCGGTGGTTTATTAGCAGCGGTTTAGTAAACCACCACTAATATTTTTTTAAAAAATTATGTTGATTTTTTTTATAAACCACTGCTAAATAATTACATTTTTTTAAACAATCGACTCTCTACCCTACCCTGACACCGCTGACCCCCACCCTCCGACTCCCTGAAGCCCTAGCCTCCCTCACCTCACCGATCTTTTCCGACCGTCACCATGCCAGCCTCATCGCCAGTCTTCACCGCCAATCATAGCCCCATGCCTCACCTCACTGTTCCCCACCGACCCTCACCACCCCTCGGCTTGTGGTCCCTTTCCGCACCTCACTCCGCTAGCTATTTGTCATGGATATCCAAATCTGGTGTTTTATATTACACATATTTTGATGTGAAAAAGAATGAATACACCCTCTCTTTCTCTATCCCTTTGAATATAGTATCTTATGTGGGAATAATTAGGTTGTGTTTGATTAATGTATAGTGTATGGAGTCACATGACCCACAATTGAAGGTGGTCATGTTTAGGCAATTCCTTGAGGGAGAGGAGTGGATGAATGAATGTGTTTTTAGAGGTTAAGTTAGTGGGTTAGATATATTAATAAATTTTTTTTTCACATTATTAAGTTTTTGATCAATATATTAATGTGTTTACTAGATATTGGAGTGTTTAAAAGTTTTTCCATGACCCAATCACGTGATCAGTTTCTCATAGGGTTTTCCATGGATTAGTTATGTGATCAAAAAATGATCGAAGTCACATGATTAGGGTCAAATAAATTGATTCTTGTGAAATGATTTGATGAAATATATCATATGAAATGGTATATATAGAGTAGGTATCATGAAGGATATATATTCATGGGGTCACATACACAGGATATTATGAGGAGGGTTATGCGTTATCAGTCACGTGCAAGAGTTATATTCTCATGGTTACATTTCACTAGGGTTTTTGAAATTATATTTCTCAAAAAAGTATTCACATATATTAGTACTCAAATAGGTCATTATTGGTGAAAACATGTAGTATTGAACATATAAATTCATTTATTTTCAAAATATTTTAGAGTTCTTAGTCATTGTCTAAGATTTATTTTTGTAAAATTTAATTGTTTTAATTATGTATGACATTAAATTCATGAATTGGAATTTCATTTTTATTTATGTATAGATTTGATTAGTGGTATATCATCTTATCTCTTGTTCATTTTAATTTACAATAAAGAGGGAAATGACTCCCATTTAATATTATATACCCTAATTCAATGTTCATATCCAGTGTTCATATCCTATGGTCATTATCTCTCTATTAAATGTTGAAAATTACTTTCAAAGGTGAATAAATGTAGTCTAATAGATTCATCTATCGATATTAATATTGGTAGAATCATACTTTTACATATTTTTTTTGGGTTTTTATATTAGGTTTTTGTTGTTACATATTACATACTTTCCCTAATTTTCTCCTAAAATAGATAAACCCCAAAATTAATTGTTGGAATTCAATTATATAAATGATAAGAGACCTTGATATCCGGTTGGAGGTTGATTAACTCAACCAAACCACCACATGGGTCAGTTTCACTTTATTCCTTAATGAATTATGTTCCCTTTGTGACCTAAGAACCACTAAGTCATTTTAGGATTCGATTTAGCTATTGAACTTTGATAAAGTGAGTTAATAAAATGATGTTGTGGAATAGATTATACACCATTTCCCCTTATATTATTTAGCAACTATATGGATTAAATGATTAAATTAATTGAATAATGTATTAAGTGATATTTTTTATCCTTGAATGTAGTTTGGAAGGGATGCGATTACATCATTAATAACATCTATAATGTATAGTAAATTATTATTTTTTATTATTAATTTAAGGACATGACATTCATTAACATTCAATTCGAATATACAAACCTGATGTTCCTTATTTCTAATTACAATTAAAGGAAATGATACTTTATATTATTTATTTGGAGTATATATACATGAAATTCCTCTATGTTATTCATAATTAATGGTCATGATGTCCCATATTGTCAAAAATTAATTAATGGACATGATGTTACACATTTTATTTTTTCAAATCAATAGGCATGGGATCATCTTAACACACAAAACTGTCACTATGACATAGAGATACCTGAATTTGTATTTAAACTAAATATCATAGGACTATCATATATAGTTTTACATCCATCATGAAATGTGTAAAATATGGTTTCAATACATCCCCTTATATATGGAATTTATTTATTTATTTATATAGGAAAACCTTATTTAATATATTCATATTTTTTTTAAACTTTATATATGAATCTCTTTTTCTATTTAGTAATAGTTATGTGTTTTAATTTTTTTAATAATCTGTAGGCACATTGTGATATATATGGATAAAAGATAGATCACATTACTAAGGAACACACCTCAGTATGCTAAGGGTTTGGAGGAGTTTTTAGATTTTTCAATTTCTAATCGAACAATTGATGGGAGAATAAGATGTCTATGTACTAAATGTAAATCTAGAATATGGTTAAACAAATATGAATTTTATAAACAATTGATATTGAAGCAATTCCCTACTCAATATTTGTGTTGGATTTGGCATGGAGAATCTAACATTACAGAAAGGTTAAGCACTAATGTTAATCCACAGAATGAGCTCCCAACTTCAATGACAATGGAAAATGAAATTCAAAAACTTATAAATGATACATTAGGCATTTCAAGACACCAACATCAACATCAAAACATATTAGAACAACCAATTGAGGGTGCTACAAATACCAATGTGACAAGTGATGTTTTTGAGACTATAGGCCAACCAGACCAAGATTGTAACATATCATTGGATCCTCCTCTTGATTCTGTGGAGACTAATGTAAGAGAAAACTTCATTGAGAAAAATGTGTTTCATGGTTTAGTTTATGATGTAAATCAAAAGTTTTATAATGGATGTTTGAAATATTCAAAACTTTTTTTTCTGCTGAATTTGTACCATATCAGATGTCTATGTGGAATTAAAAATAAGGTGATGTCCATGTTGTTGTGTGATGCACTTATTGAAGCAAACATCCCTGATTATTTTTATAATATGAAAAAAATTTGTTAACAGGCTTAGTCTAAATTATAAAAAAATACAAGCATTTCCTAATGATTGTATGCTTTATTGGAGAGAGGATTCAAGCAGACAGGGTTGTAAAAAATGTTCTTCTTCTAGATGGTAGGAAATGAGTGATGTTGGAAGTCTGAATCAATATACTACCATGAAGAATAAGAAAAGGAACACACATAAAAAGTTTTTACGTTACTTTCCTTTAAAGCCTCAATTTCAAAGATTATTCATGTCATTGAAAACCACTAAACATATGAAGTGGCATTCTATAGATAATAACAATGATGGGTTAATGTGACATCTATGAGATTCACAATCGTGGAATATATTTAATTCATTACATCATGATTTCTCATCTGATCCTAGGAATGTTCGATTGAGATTGGATGATAATGGATTCAAACCATTTGGGACTTTGAGTACTAGTTATAACAATTGGCTAGTTGTTTTGATCTCTTACAGTCTACCTCCATGGATATGTATGAAAAAAACGTCATTTATCATTTTGATTATTATTCTTGGAAAAGGAATGCCTAGAAATGATATTGATGTATACTTGCAGCCTTTAATTGAAGAATTATAGGATTTATGGAGAAACGGTATTGAGACATACGATGCTTCTTCTAAAACAATGTTCAAAATGAAAGTAGCTCTAATGTGGACCCTTAGTGACTTCCCTAAACTTGGGAATTTATTTGGTTGGAACACTTACACGGGGTTGGATTGTCCTATTTGTAATTTATATTTGGAGTCCAAATGGCTACCTCATAGTAGAAAATGGTGCTTCTTGTTCCATTGAATATTTATCGATCCATCTCATAGATTTTGGCTGAACAAGTCAAAATTCAATGGTTTCATTGATCGTAGACCACCTCAAAAGTTGTTAAAATGGTTCTGAAATATTGGCATAATTTGTAAATGTGGAAATAGAATTTGGGAAGGTGCATCATTTGAATGATAGTGGGAAACGAGTTCAAAGTTCATCGTCAAGTGAAATCAGAATGCAATAATGGAAGAAAAAAAGAATATTATTCAAACTTATGTATTGGGTATTTAATTTTTTATGGAATAATATTGATGTGATGAATATTAATAATAATGTTTATGACAATTTGATCTTCAAATTATTTATTGATCATGGAAATTTGAAGGATTATCTAAATGCTCGGAAAGACTTACAAGCAATGAACATAAAGCATGATCTCTGGCTATATGAGAATGAAAAGTATGATCCGACAATTTTTGCAATGAAAAATAGGGATAAAGATACATTAATTTTAATTTTAAAACATGTAAATGTAGTTTATGGGTATTCAAGTAACATTTCAAGGTGTGTTGAATTAAATAATCATAGGTTACATGGATTGAAAAGTTACGATTCACATATTTTGTTATAGTAGTTATTACCATTGGCATTGCGTATATTATTACCTGAAAAGGTTACTACCGTTGTACTCCAATTATACACATTTTCAGAAAACTATATGACAAATATCTACATCCATTTAATCTTAAAAACCTTTAGGAGAGATTTTTATTAACACTTTGTGCAATGAAGATGATATTTCCTCTATTATTTTTTACTATCATGATGAATTTAACTATGCATTTAGTTGACGAAGCTAAATTAGGAGGCCCCATACATTATCTATAGATGTATCCAATTAAGAGGTACTTTATTTATATGTTTTTTAGTTAAGTAAAAAATTATTGGAACTTAATTAAATACATAATTATGTTTTTTTATTTTATATCACAAATATCTTGGGCATTTGAAATCATACATGAGAAATAAAGCTCAACCTAAAGGATCTATATATGAAGGATATTTGTCATAGGAGTGTATTAGCCTTTTTCTAGATACTTGGATGATATTGATAAAATATTTAATCAAGTTGGACATGTTGATGACACATAGAATGAATCTCAAATACATGGGAAATCAAAAATATTTCCTATTATTGGCTGATTAGTTGGGAGGACCTCAAATGTTACACTTACAGAAATTGAATTATTACAGGTACATAGATATGTGCTGATAAATAGTCAAATTGAAGATCCATTTATTGAAGAGTTTAAAATAAAAAGAAAGAGATGAATGAGAGGCCGAACAAGAAATGAGAAATATATAAAAAAATCTATTAATAAAGAGATTGCAGAATGATTTTCACAACATTTAAGTTCATAAATATTGAAATAAATACATATATTAAGTTGAAACATATATTTTTTAAATATAATAATGTATATTTATTTTTTTAGATCATGAATATTGATACTCGAGCAGAGTTTTTAGAAGATTTGAAGCTTCTTACTCGAGGTCCTATAAAACAAGCTATAAATTTCGACGCTTACAACATGAATGGATTTATATTTCATACAGTAAATTGAGAAGAAGGTTTGAAAACATAGAATAGTGGTATATTTACATTTTTTAAGTGGGATACTATATAAATTTTACTGATATTATCGAATTAAACTACCATGGTAATTTTTCAGTTGTTTTATTAAAATGTAATTAGGTTGATATTACCAGAGGTGTTAAAAGAAATTCCTTGCAATTTACAAATGTTAACTTCTCTCACTTGATGGATGTTGGTGACCATGAACTACATGATTCGTATATCTTATCATCACAAGTGAAAATGGTATATTATGTGGAAGATTTTTTGGATGAAGGGTGGATTGTATTTACTCATGTAAAACAAATAGATTTGTATGATATGGGTGATGAAGTGGAAGATTTGACCTCTGACATGAATCTCATCAATAGAAAGAAGTAGACTTATTTGTCCACCATGATATTGAAAATATTAGTATTGCAAGGTTGGATGAAGTGAATGAAGTAATGGAGTAGGAAACCAATATTATTGATGGGAAAAATGATTGTATGTATAGTTATCCATTCATTTATTAACCACTTATGTCATTTGTGCAATCATTCATTATCACTGTTATGTATATTTTGTTTGATAGTATTGTGCATATGTTATCATTTTTATTTTTTTTCCTGCATATTTTTTTTGAAATATATGTTCAAAAGTTAAATTTATTTGATTAAATGACAAGAATTCCAAGGAGAAAGTGTCACATTGTTTCATCGACCACACCGAAAAATAAAGATCCATCTGTTTCCCTCTCTACAGCATGTGAGACACCATCCGATTTCCCCCTGCACAATATCTCAAACCCTCTGTGAGTGTCCCTTCAGTAGCTTAGGTGATGCCTTCCCCTTCAGGATCCTCAATAGTGAGAGAGTGGGGAGCCACTCCGAGTTCTTTGTGGGGATACTAGAGGGTGAAAATTATAGGTAAATTTTTTAATATGAATAAATTTATTGCACTTTTTTATACTAACTTTTTGTTCATAAAAGATGGAAACAATTCAAGTATGGAGAAAAATATGAAAAGTTCAGATGTGTGGAATCTGACCGGAGAAAAGATAATTGTACCATTTAATTCTTATAGGGTCCCTACAGATGATGCCATAGGAATACTGGGCCAGATTCTGGGTTAGCTGGATGTGGAGCCGATTTCACTTCCTATTACTTATGATGATTCGAGGCATATGCCTTCAAATTAGAAAAATGAAGTTTTTGATTCACAAATAAAGGTAATTTTAATACATTATAGTGTAATTTAATGTCATTATGTTATTAAATTATAATATTTTTAAAATGAATTTATATGTATAGATGTTTTTCCAATTTACGGTTGCTAATGTTCTAGCACAAAAGTGGATATTGAAAAATCTGGGAAAGAAATGGAAAGAATTTAAATGGATATTATGGGGAGATATCAATGATACTTAATTGATAACCCAACAGATGTATGACAAGGTACCCAATGGGGTAACCAAATAGAAATGGAATTTTTTTTTGACAGACATCGTGATGAGAAGAAGATGGTATTTAAATATATATTATTATATTAATATCATTTTACATTTATAAATGTATATTAAAAGGATATTAAATTTCATACATTACTATTAAATTAAATTTTATTTATTTTAGGATCTTTCAAGGAAGAATGCATCGAGATGGTCTAAGAAAATAGTCCCTCACACCACGGGGTCAAAGAGTTTTTCTAGAAGCCGATTGGATATGGTGATATTTTCATTAGTTTAAATATTTATAATACAATATTTTTTTTAATATATTATAATTATTGATTTATCATTGTTTAATACAGTTATAGAGTTTAGGGAACCCAACATCTTGAACAGAACTGTGGTTGGATGTTTCTAAAAAATCTGATGGAAGTTTTGTTAATGAGTCTATCAAAGAAGCTGGGGTATGAATTCATTTTTCATTATAATAATTTATTTTCATTCATCATTATGTTAATATATATTTCTTATAATATGAATGATATTTTATTTAAAGGTAAATATTAAAGAACTATGCGATGCCAATCCCACACAGTCCTACTCAGTCTCCCAGACTGACCTAGTTGGTCAAGTTCTTGGGAAGGGGTATCCTAGTCGAGTGCGCAGGATGGGTTTGGGACCCATACCATATGAGGTATTTGGAAGACCATAAAGGATTGATGCTACATCTACTCCTATTTGTAGTCACTCCCTATCTCGTGATGATCAGAGAGATTTTGTTTCAATGCAAAATAAAATTGAGGATCAGGGGAATCAGATATACACTTTTCAAAAAGCATTGATTGATTTATATTAGAAGACAAATGGATCTATCCCAAGTGATATTTCATCGATGATGGGTGGTAGTGATCCGGGAAATCACAAAAATTCAAAATCATTTATTTTGAAAACATTTATTGGTTTTAAGATTAAATATAAATAAATAACAGTATTTAATTTTTAATATAATTGTCTTATAGGTGCCGATACCAGGAAGTAGAGATAGAGGTGGAGAGGGTGAGGAGCTGTATTTATCATCAGACAATGATTAGTGGTTTTTTATATGTTAGAAAAATTTAGAAACAGTTGGTTTGTTTATGTATCATGTGTGGCACAGAGTAGTCACCAAACATATTTTGTTTATTTATCATGTGTGACATAGAGTAGTCACCAAACATATTTTCATTTTAGTTTTGTTAGGATTTGTATATTAGTATTTTAGATGGTTGATTAATGAATACTTTTTGATGTATTAGATTATTATGTTATACAAAATCTACGCATGTTTTTTTTAGGGTACCGAAATTGGGGCTACAGAAAAAGCAGTAGTTTTTTATTTATAAATATACATTTAGTGGTGGTTTAAACCTCTGCTAAGTAAATGTCACATATTTAGCGGCAGTTTAAACTAACACTAAAATGTGGTAGCCTATTATCGACAACATTTTAAAACATTTCTAAATTATAAAGTGCATGTATTTTAGTAGCAGTTTTTTAGTTTTACCAGTATTTTTTACAGGGAAAATTGGATGTTTTTTAGCGGCAGTTAAAATCACCGCTAAAAAAGTTTGAATTTTTCCTTGGAAACCACTGCTAAAACCTCACAAAATTGCCGCTAAAAAAGTTTCTATGACACTTAATGAAAAATTCCGCTAGATTGAACAAACCACCTCATATTTGTTTCCAAAACCCAATTTAGCCGCAGTTTTATGAAACCACCATAGAATCATATGGAGGTGGTTTAAACTGTAGCCATATAAAAAAATCACCTCTATGCGGTGATTTTCTTATAGCGATCATCCACACCTAGGGATGCTGTCCATATATATCATGTCCATAATCTATAATTATGGCCATGGTCTACATGAACCGTTACCATAAGAAAAACTTATGGACATACTCTATGTGGACCATGGATATAAGACAAATGTATAGCCACAATCCACGTGGGCTTTGGCTATAAGTCTATGCAGACCCACAATGTTTACATTTTTTGGAAAGTATAATAATTATAATTATAAATCTATAATAACTAATATATATATATATATATATATTTGATATTCATATTCATATGTATATATAAACATGTATAATGTGTTTTAGTTTAGTGGTAGAAGGTTATAAAAATATATATGAGGTTGTAAGATTAAACCACCTTGGTTGTTTTTTTAAATCTTATGAAGGATACAATAATGAGTGGTTCCAATGGACATATAAATATAGAAACTATATTGCCATATGAAAATAGGCCTATGAATATAAATACGCATAATTCATTGTAGGTTATTGGTAGATGGTTATAAAAAATATATATGAGGTTGTAGGATTAAACCTCCTTGGTTGGATTTTTTTTTAAATTTCACAAGGGCTACGACTGTGGCCGTAGCCACCCTAGGGCCAGTCACAGTCAAGATGTATAAGTTACTATATTTCATAGTAAAGGTATAAAAGTTACTGTATTTATCATCAATGTTTTGTTTGTGGATGTTTTTGAGTTTCAAGTGAGGATTAATTTCTTTCATTTTTCTAATTATGGTTAAGAAATAGTAAGAATTAGAATTGTTATGATGTTTATATGATTTTAATAACAAACATTTCATGAGTTTATTAAAAATGAATACTAGTCGGAGCATGTAGAACTGTGTGTGACTACATGGGTGGATCACCTAGGTCAATGACCCCAGTATCTTTGGTTTATTGGCTAATAGAAGCGGGATGCATGTTAAGGCAAAGAGCATCCTAATAAAAAATCTGATATGGGATGTCAACCATTGGATACTGTTCACAATTTTAAATATATATATATGAAAATAAGAATTATCTTCAGTATCCCATAATCTTCAAACAAGAACCACATCTATAAAAACATGATGCAACTACTAGGATCTCAACTCTAGGAAAAATCACAATAAGAAATTTTCAATTTAGTGATTTTTTAAAACTTCAATGATGTATTTACTGATGTTTATGAAAAGAGTCATTAAACAGTGTTTCCCTAATGAGAAAAATTTATAAACATAGTTAATTGGTGATGTTTATATATATCATCAATTATCAACACACTGTTTCTCAATTTTTTTTTCAGAAAAATTGGTAAATTAGTAATTAATTATCCTTGTTTTCAATAAACAAGTCTATTTTTTTCGATATTCATGATATAAAATATTTTTTTTAAAAAATTCATAGCATTTTATCTGGGGCCAATTCTACCTGATCTTCATGTGTCCCCCTTCACTCTAAGTCACCCCCATACATGCAAGACATCATACCCTTAGCCACCCCACCCACAACCAGGACCAACTAATCTAAACTATCTTTGATTATAAAAATGTATTATCCTATATTTATACATATATTAATATATTTCAGTGTAAAAAAACTAATATATATATATATATATATTATTTATTACTAGTAAAGGGTATTGAAAAACTGAAGCATCCATTAGGATTAGGTGATACCTCACCCACATCGGTTTTCTGATCCGGATGGTCTATAAGCCATGTTAATAACTAATAAATATGTTTATATATATATATATCTGTGTGTATATATGTTTATATATATATGTTTATATTATATATATATGTGTGTGTGTGTGTGTGTTTATATATATATGTTTATATTATATACATGTGTGTGTGTGTGTGTTTATATATATGTGTGCATGTGCATATTTACAAAGACACACACACACACACATGTATTTATATATGTGTATGTATGTTTATATATATATATATCTTATATATATATTATTATATTTAAATACATGTTAATGTATTTGTATATCAATATAAATTTATATATATATATATAAATAATTATAATTATAATTTTTTTTATTTTTATATACATATAAATTAATAAAATTATAATTATATATATATATTATTATCCATATTTTAAAACACTAATAAAAATGTCACTAAAATATCCATGTTTTCTTAAAAACGTGTCTAAATTTAAAATGTATATGTGTTATATATATAGATATAAATAAATAAATACATTTATATATATAAGTGTGTTTATATATTTATATATATATCTAAATATATATTTACATTGATGTGGGGAAAGGGAATACATTATCAATAAAAGTATGCAACACAAAAATGCAGGGAAGAACTCGATGAGACTCGAACTCGAGACTTCCCTGAGACCCACAGGGGCAGCTACCACTGAGCTGCACCCCAAGTCCTATTTAAATAAATAAATAAATGTGTGTGTGTATATATAAATAAATATAAATATTATGACATTTAAATATTTGTTAATATATTTGTATATAAATATAAATTATATATATATATATATACATATATATATAAATATAAATATAAATATAAATATAAATATAAATATAAATATAAATATAAATATAAATATATATATATATGTAAATTAATAGAATTATACTTATATATAATTAACCATATTTTAAAATAGTCGTAAAAATGTTACTAAAATAGTCGATTTTTCTTAAAAACATCGTTAAATTAGCCACATTTTCTAGATAATCTGTCTATTTTTAAATTTAGTAGCATTTTCCAAAAACGTGGCTAAATTAAGGATTCCTTCTTAAAAATTTGGCTAAATTTGTGATGTTTTCTTAAAAACATGGCTAAATTTAAAATTAGCTATGATTTTAAACATGGTTAAAAAACATCACTAAATTAGCCACATTTTTAAAAAACAAGGCTAAATTAACAAATTTTTCTTAAAAACATGGCAAAATTAAAATTTATCCATGCTTTTAAACATCATTAAAAAATGTTGTTAAATTAGCCACATTTTTTTGAAAAATGTTACTAAAAATGGTGATAAATTATAGTTTTTTTATAGTGAATCATGATATGATCTTGATCTACATATGAAGATACTGAATCAAAAAGATAAACTTACCAACAACTCATTATATGGAAGATAAATATAGTGGAAGCTGTGAAGTTATGTGTAGTTCATTGGAATATCGATTTTGGGTATTTCCGAATGATGCAGCCAAGCACCAGAGGAAGGTTATAGGAGGTAAAAAGTTTCTATGAAGTGTCTATAAGATAAAAGCATCAAATGTTTTATAAATTTTAATGAAAGATGATCTTTTTAAATGATATTGTTAGATATGCACAAAAATAACTAAATAGAATATTTTATTTAGGTGCATTTATCTTCCATGCAGTTTCATTAAATGATAATCCATTATGAATGGACTAAATGGATTAAATATTCATTGAATATGGCTTAATGAATTAATGATAATGGGAATTCATGTATATGAATACATAAATATGGCCGATGCATTTAATTTAATGAAATGTGTCATGGATGGATATATAAATGAATGTCATCCCTTCTATTGAGTACAACTGATTGTCTGTAATCCTCTCAATTCTCTCTTCCTCTCATATTGTTTTTCATTATCTAAGATGAAGGTTCTAACATCCTTTCAACATTTGGGTATCCTCTTGATATGATCGCGAATCCATTGTCTGGTGTACCTCCTTGAGGATGGGTTCTTTTGTTCACTGATTCATGATCTTTATTAAGCATTCTCCTTCATTGAGGAAGAAGAATACTGCTACAATTTTCATTTTCTAGGTACTCTATTTTTATAGTTTTATTTATGCATTGATTCTCAAAGATGAATTTTCCTCTATTTGGGTTTTCTTTTTCTACATATGATCATATGATGATCGTATGAAACCCATCAGTGGTATTAGAGGGAAGTTTCTTTGACGAATCAAGGTGTTTATAATTTTAAGAAAAAACACATTTTGATAGCAAAACGAGATTTTTCAAGCCTAGAAGTAAATATGAAAAATTCATATTTAGTAATTAAGTAACAAGTATATTTAATTATTTATGTTATTTGTATTTATAAAATGGATTATAAAATGGGAATAACATCAATAAGGATTAATAAAATTTGTTTTATTAACCTTTGTCAAATATGAAAAGTTTATATTTATTACTATTGTTTATGAAAAATAAATAAAGTATTTATTTTAATCAAGATAATTAAAATATGAATTGAATTATATATTTTTTTTTAAAATTGTCTATAAATAGTGAAAATATATTTTGAAATATTTATAAAAATTTATAATTTTTTTTATAAATTAATTAGCGATAAAATTATTATGGTTTATTGATAAATAACTTTCAAATATGTATGGTTTATAAAAGTTTATAAATCATTAAAAATTATATTTTGGGAATATTTTAATTTATAAATGGTTTATAAATTAATTAATTATATTTTTTTATAATTAATCATATAAATGTTTAAGGATCATTTATTGAAAAAATATTTCAAATATTAAATATTAATATTTAAAATTGCTTTTGAAAAATTAAATGGTGTTCTTTATGATATAGGAATAAATGGTTTATTTAGAAATCATAAAATATGGTTTATAAAGTGTTTAAAAATTACAACATACATGATATTTAGATCATATAAAAATGTTCATATAATATATATTGAATTATAAAATGTTTATAATTCATGAAATATCAAATAAATGCCATTTAATATTAAATATTAAGGGCTTCATATTAATTGAATATAAAATGTTTATAATTATCATTTATTTATGAATATTTCAAAAATGTCTCATGATTTGGAAAATAAATAAATTGTTTATTTATTTTTTAAATTTCCTTAATATTCATGTTTAATTTATAATTAATTAATTGAAAATATACAAATTAAAGGGGATTTATTTGTATATTATTTAAGACATATCAATTTTTTTAATGATTTATATGATCAAGGTTTAAATAATAATTAAAAATATGATATTTATTTTATATAAAAGGTTTACATAACAAAAATTAAATTATAAATAGTTTATAATTCATAAAATATCATATATTTAAAAAGAAAATGCTAAATAATGATAAATATGAAAGTGTTCATATAGAATATAAAGAGTTTATATTCAAAATTGTGGAATGTCTATAATGTTAAAGATGAAATTATAAAATGGTTTATAATTAGATTTTATTTATGAAATTGTTCATAATTTTTTATAAAATGTACAAACATTTGAATTAACCATTTATTTCAAGAATATTACCTATTTTATTCACAATTATCAATTTTTTATATTATGAGAGACTATATGCCAAAGTTTATATGATAAATTGATTCTAGGAAAGATCCTTTCATTACATGTTTGGTATGATAACGAATTTAGTCTTTCATCTACCTTGACCTTGGTTTATATTTTAGTCATGATATTGAGAATAATTTTTAAGTATAATTTGTGTATATTAGGTGTTAAATATATCATAAATTTAATTCTCTATTGATTAAAGTATCCCCAAGTAGAGGGACTTGGGGTCGGACCAATTACTTTCCTAGAGGCCTGCCTTGGCTAGGAAAGTGAATTGGGTTGGCTATTTGTCGACCTGGGCTTACACATGTGGAGTTTTTCAATATAATATAACTCTATTCATTTACATGAAGCATTCATCCACTTAATGCATATGATACATTTGGATGTGTATTAATATACTTAGCTTCTATTTTTTGGTGATTAACACAGACTTGTGGGTTGTGTAAGTGTTACACATTAATGTGGTTTAAACACATTAATTTGTTGGCCAAAATAAGGATTTTAAAAACTAAATAGTTATAAGCATGCATACACAGAAATGGAATAAAACATGAGAATGGGATTATTAAATAGGATGTAATAATTTTGAATTTAATATACATACAATGAATATTAAATTTGTGACACTTTAAAAATGAAAAAACCTCAAATACTAAGTGTGATATTTTTTTTCCAAAGAAACACTTTTCAAGACAAAGATAATCCAATTAGGTAGTTTCATGCTTAAATTGACTGCCGCTAGATTATCTTGTATAGGGAAAGAAAGTAATTAGTGACTTTGGATTGTCTTCTTGGGTAGTTTCATGCCTAATCTAGGTTCCCCTAGATTTTACTTGGTTAGTTTGTTTTTGGAATTTTATTTGGGTTAAGCTATTAGAGAATACCTAATGGTTAGGATAACAGAGGAATAGAGTTGATTGAATCCATATTATGGTTTTGGATAAAGGGTTATCCACTCAACTATCTAGGAGTCACAAATATTGTGATTAGGATGATTTCCTATCTAAATAACTAAGTAGTTATATGAACTCCCAAGTGGACTCATCACTTAGTGAAATAGAGATATTAGATCATTAAATGCATATGATGTATAGGGTCATGAATTTTAGTGGGATCACTTTCATTAAATCCCTTAGTGAAAAGATATATAAAATGATATTTATCTGATAAAAATTTACATTATAGATAAATGAATAATCATCATGAAAATAAGATTTATATTAATACATTAAGTAAGAAGGTTAGAGTAAGTAACTCCTAAGACTGGTACCTTAAGAAGAGTTCTTGATCAAGTGATATATTTTATTTTTTAGAACAGTTCCTTCCTGTGTAATATATAGTTTAAATTGTTTAAAAAGTGAATCTAGTTACTTATGGAATCATGGAATTATTCATTTAAGGTTTTATAGTAATTTAATGCATAATTCATTTAAGGAATTTTAGTTTCATATTCTCAATATGATTGGGTATTCCATGATATTCAATATGACTAAATATGTTTGGAAAGAATGAAGAATTGATATAAGGCTTGTTCTAGTTAGGGAATTTATCCTTTTTTCATATGTACAAATGTTATGGAAAGATGGATGAATTCAAGAGAAGCTACCTAATACTCTTAAAGCGTTTATAATAGATCAACTAGGCATAATATGTCTATATTTTGGTACTATTAGAATAGTACAAGTGGGTAAAAGTTCACACCATAAGAAGAAAAGTTTGTTGGAAAAGTTCAATAATGTTTCTTTAAAAATATGATCAAGGTCATTGAAACATCAAGTTATCAATAAAGAATAGTAATAATTCAATATGATTAGATTATTTAGAAAATACCTGAAGGGGTTCGGGAACTCCATGGAATGTCCATGTCAAGTATTAATGTTATAATAATTATTTCTTCAATTTTGAAGCGTATTTGATACCGAGTTTATGTTTTATAGGTGTTGTAAATATATATGATTTTAAAATCAAATTAATAATTGATTGTTCTTGTAGTTTATATTCATTAGATGAAGTAAATATTTACTATATTGAGAATTTTAATGTAAAGGAATGTGTCAAGATTAGATGAATCTAAGTAAAAGATGTGTATCTTTATCTCACTTTTCTTATATGATAAGATAGTATGTTTGGAAACAAAGGGTTGTCATGAGATGATTAAATTTATACACACGATTTATTATTAATCAATTTCTATAACATGTTTTTGATAAGAATATTTGTGTAAAAGTTTTTATCAAAATATTTTTTAAATATGTGGAAGGTATTCCTCCCACCCATCAATGGTATATTTTAATAAGGTCTTATTTTCAAATAGAGAAAATTTAAAACACATAGAATACCATATATGATATATAAAGAAAATATTATTTTTTAAATATTCCTATTAAAATTAAATAGAGGTTATTTCCTAAAACACAAATTAGTTTGTGTTGTATATTAGAAAAATATCTCAAATAGAATATAGTTTCTAAGAAGCTAGTAGAAGTATGTTTAAGCCTAGAGAAGTTAGAAGTTAATGAACAAAATATTGTACCAGATTTAGTTTAATTGATTATTTACTTTATATCCTAAATATTTAGGATATGTGATAGTAAAGAAAAATGTAAATAGTTACATTTAGTTACTGTGAGAAAGTGAATATCATTATTAATTAAAGGATTATACCAGTATAAGATTATATTGATTCATAGTTTAATATACTAAAGAGGTTTAGGATATTTATTGGTAAATAGAAATATAAAGAGTTATATTTAGTAACCATAACAAGTGAATATCACTATTACCTTAAGGTTTATAACAGCTAATACACAAAGTGTATAACTTGATATCCTAAAAGGGTTTAGGGTATGGTGGTTAATAGAAAATGTAAAGAGTTACATTAGTTACCATAACAAAGTGGATATAATTTTATCCTTAAAATAATTTAGGATGTTATGGTAAAGTGATAATGTAAATAGTCACACAGGGACGTGACATGAATTACATTTTGATGTAATGTTTAGAAAACCATTTATGTAACAATAACTTGAAATCCATGTAGAATATCTTAAGAGATTGGTTGTAATGGTTGTAAATGTATCATGTAATTTATAATAAATGAAATTTCCATTTATCATTCATTCATGTGTGATGTAACTTTACTTTATATGAATGGTCATATGATAAATATCCCCTAAAAGTACAAATATGGAGTTATCCCTAGCTGATGATATTTATGGTGTATAATGATTTGAGATGATATGTAAAGGTTAGGCTGAATAGATTCTTATATCCATTTCAAAGGGTTGTATGTGATATATTGAAGAATAGATTCTTGAGGTAATAAGTAGAGACTTATTACTTGTCCTAATCCACTAAAGTATATCTCATAAAATTTTATACAGTCATGGATATACTTAGGGGTGTATACTTATTATCAGTCCTTATTACCTAAGGTTTATGAGATACCTATCATGAGAAGACTTATACTTTGATACCCTACTTACAAAATTCACCATATGAAATTAGATAATCTGGGGGTTATGGAGTATGTTACTGATCATTTTATTGGATAGAGTGCAGCCAAGATGGGATTTGTCAACTTGTATGACAATAAAATACACCTAGACCTTGATTGAATTTAAATGAGGAAATTCATGTACATTCTTAGTTGTTTCATATATAATGTATTCAACTAGTTAAATAAGTGACATGTCATGTGCTTATCAAATAGATGAATGAAATATGATGTATTCATCCAGTTGGTTAGTCTTTTTAAAATATCCAAGAAAATGATCATAAGAATATTATAGATTGACATGTTCCATGTCTAGTGGCTGCTCGATGTCATGGAAAAAGGTATTATATAAGATACATATAATTTTATAATACATATTTCAATGGACATGTTTGTATTTATATATGAGTTTATTTGATTGAGATCACACCAAACCCCTTAGTATCCTGAGTATCATTGATATTTTTCTAGAGGATTATCTTTTATTACATATATGAAATATATATTTTATTGTTGTTGTAAATATTTCTAAGGCTCACAGGCTCACATAGTCAAGACATTAGATAAGGATAAAATTTTGGATTTTTTTTTCAAAATAAAGAGAGTTTGAGGAAAAAATATATTCAAAATATTTTAGATGGATTCAAAAAGAGATATAAAGTTATGCATAAATTCCTTATGGTATTTTAGTAAAAGTGGGATATTGTTTGATATTAAAAAAAATAATTAAAATGAATATTTAATTTAGGTAGATTTATCTTACATGTGATTTCATTAAATTATAATCCATTAGGAATGGATTAAATGGATTTAATATTTATTTAATAAACTCAATGAATTAATGAAAATGGTATTAAATTTATATAGATACAAAAATATGGCCAAAAAGTTTCATTTAATGAAATGAATCATGGATGGATATATAATGGGATGAAATCCCCCCTATTGAGTACAACTGATTTTTTTAAAGCCTCTCAATTCTATCTTCCTCTCATATCACTATTTATCATATGAGACGAAGGCGTTAGCACTCATTAAACATTTGGGTATCCTTATGATACAATCATGGATCCATTGGCTGGTGTACCCCCTCATAGGTAGGGTGATTTTGTTTACTGATTCATGATCTTTATCAAGCATTCTACTTCATCGAGGAATAAGAAGACTACTACTTTTGGAATTTTATAGGTACTGTATTTCTACAGTTTTATTTATGTATTGATTCCTGAATATAGATCTTACTATATTTGGGTTTTCTTCCACTACATGTGATCATATGATGATCGTATGAAAACCATTAGATACATTCTCGGGTAGATGATAAATATCTGAGTAAAAAATGGTGATGAGAGAAATATTATATTAATGTGATAAATATCACAGTGCTTACCATGACTCTAACTTGAAGCATGCTGAATGATTAGTGAGTGGATATAGAGTATCTTTTCATAGAGATGATTATTTATTCAGTGTTGACATGAGAAATAAATTCAACTTTTCTAAGGTTTATGTACATAGATTATACAAAAATTATACTGTAAATAAGTGCTAGTTGTATTACAAATGGAGCTGATGTAATATTTATGAACAGAAGTTACCTGTATAAAAGTTCTCATGGATGGTGAACTTAGTTTTTATCAATTATGTGATGAGATGATATCTAATGATGAATTCGATAAAAATAACTCATTCCAGAAGGTTACTAGAAACTAGTATGATAAAAATCTATCTCATTCACAGTCATGTTAGAGTATAATATTTAATTTTCATGGAAACAGGAAATCAAAGGCTATCATGAGTCTTAAAGAAACATATTAACCACAATGGATGTTTAAATACTATATTTATTAGTTTTTTTGAAGTATTATAGGACTATGTATTATTTTGAATGGTATGTGAAGTGAGTGACATATTGAGACAGAAGGAAGATAAAACCAATGCTTTAAAGAAGATGAAGTGAGAAACATAAAAAGATGAGGTTTGGAAGCCAATGCTCGAATGAAAATTTAATATCAACACATGTATACCACTAGAATTGAATGATAGATGTTATAAGTTGTTTTAATATTAAAAAAAATAGATTTTTTGAGTAATATGCAGTAGAAAAGACATGTGACCAGAAGTTAAAGTGGATAGTGAAGTTGAGGCACACATGTATAAAGAATTGTTGTGATTTGAAGGAATAATACAACCAATGTTTTGGGTTAAATCCAAATTGATGAAGGGACAATTTCATGAGATAATTAAATTGATTATAAATCATGGTGGTTAAAGCACTGGAAAATTCATGGTCTAATGATGTCACATTAGATGTCTAAGGATATCTTCATGAAGTAAAATATATGATTGTTGCTGAGATCCTAGGGAGTATTGAGGATTATTGAAGACTATTGAAGCTTATTTTAATGGAAGTTATGAAAAGGAATGGTTAATCTAATAAATAAGGAGTCTTTTAAAGGAGTTGGATATAAAATAAATAATCATTAAATTTATGGAGTTCAAATACCATGAATCTCTGATCATTTAATTAAATGAAGGAGTATATAAGAGTCAATTTTATTTTATACTTTCTGCTATATTTTTTTTGAATTTGGAGAGAAAATATTATGGAGGAGTGTTTGACCAACCTTGTTTTTAAAATCAGAATAAGGTTGGAAAAAGTTATGAAGTTATTGAGGTTTTAAAAGCCAAAGAAGAAATTAAAAATTATAGGGATATCTATATTTTAGAGATCAGGAGTATATATTATAATAAATCTAGATTTAGATAATTTATTCTGGATATATTATATAGTGATAATAAATAAATGTCCAACTATTATTTTGTTTTGGAAGAAGAATAAAATTGTATAACTTGTGGGAACCAGTAATATTTTTTATTGGGAGAAAGAAGTAGCTTTATAAGAGTTAGATAATTTTCTTGCAGTTGTGTTATATAGTGGATATTTGTGACACAGGATAATAACTATACACATAAAGGATTAAGTACCCACATTATGACTTAACCTTTCAAAAACCTATGTGCCTTTAATTTATTTTCTTTATCATCATAGGTGAGTGTGGTTGATTTATAATGTTGATATGATAGAAACTTTAACAAGTTGGAGAGGTTTATTTTAGGAGAAATGAAATTATAAAATATATCTACTAATTCAACCCCCAATCAGTGGTTCATACATTCTAAAAAAATTCAATTTTTATCAAAGCAACCTAAGTTCCATTTGTAAGATCATTATATTTTTATAGTAGATAATCCCAATATATTTAACATCATAGGTATTCACACCTTCATTGATAAAAATAATCATGTATGGGAAAACATAATGATAGCCTATCTTTTGTCACTTGGTATGGTGGTGATCAATGAAGATACTATAGAATTTCCACCAATGGAAAAATATGCTCCAATGACCTTTGATGGAAAAATAAATCTTGAGGTAGATGAAAAAGATCAAAATTCTATTATAAAATACTTGTCTAATAATGTGTATATGAAGGTGATGGGCCTACAAACTATGGAGGAGACCAAAGAAAAAATATAAAGAATATTTTATGGAAATATAAACTTAAAAGAAGCAAAAATTTAGATCTGTATAAGAAAGTTTAAAGATATCAGGATGATTGAGGAAGAAATCATTGATGACTATTTCACTATAGTGAATAAAGTAGTCAATAATATCAAAGGATTCAAAGATACTTTGTAACATTCAATCATTTTTAAAAAATTTATGAGGAAATTTTTAGACAAGTTTAATTATACAATCTCTCTATTAGAATATAGAGAAGATTAATCTCATTATGAGCAGTATAACATACATGTTGTGTGTAAAGAGAGAAAACTCCAACATTCAAAAAGAAGATTAAGGATTAATTTTTTTTGAAGATATTATGAATCTTAAAATCCAAAAATTTGAAGATTATATTTTGTTCTATAGTGAATTAGATGATAATTAATATGATGATGATGAGTTTTAAAAGGGTTATATCCCTTATCTCTAGAAATTTATAGAAAGGTATAGGTAAGTAAAATGGAAAACTCCCACTAATTTTTTTTGGGTGTGGGGGTATAAAACACTTCATATTAAACTATATAAAGAATAAAGTTAGAGAATATGATAGTAATGATCCTGAATAAAAACCTTATATGAATAAGTGGGGTAAAAATTCAAAGAAAGTTAACAGGAAGGAAGAAAAAGTTCATCAAAAAGACTATAAGAATTATGTTTAGTAAAAAAGAAGAGGATTACTCTATTGAAAATAGTCCATCAAAATATAAACCTCTAGAAAAATTTAGAACCTTCATAGATCACATTGAAATATAGGAAGATACTTTAATTAGTGAAGAATATAGAGACAAAGAAACTTACATGGAAAAAATGATAAGACTGGAACTTGAGTCTTTGTCTTGAGAAAAATACCAAACTCAATAAAAAGTTAGGGTATTGAAAAATGAAGTTAAAGATAAAAGTGAAAGAAGATAATAATTTCATAAAAAGGAAGATGTGTACATTTAGGAAATTAAAAAACTCAAGTTGAAAGTTACATAACAAGTAAAAATGGTGAAAGATATTGATGAAAAACTTTGTTCTAAGGAAGAAGAGCTATAAAATACACAATCAATTTTTCATGAGGTTTAATATAATTTTAAGAATATGAATTACAATTTAAATAATGCATTAGATCTAAAGGTTTAAATATCTCAAGATTCTGAGAAAAATTCACCAAAAAATTAAGTGAAATCTAATTCCAGTAAAATTAAAGTTTCATCTAGTTTTATTAACAATTTATATTAAATAAATAATAACTTGAGATCTTGATTTAAGAAAATCTGTGAGAAAATTTTCATATAAATGAAATTTAAAATTAAAATTTTAAAAAATTATTCCTCACACCAAGGGAAAATAAAATTTGTAACAACCACTGGATCTCAAAAAAACTTATCCCATGAAAAAGTCATACTTCCATGAAAGATCAAGATTAAAAAAATATTATTGGTTTTAAAGGATATTTATAAAAAAGTATATAACTTCCTTTACAACATGTCACTCCTTGGAAGTAGGCATGATTTTAGGTGGGTAAATAGTTAAAGTAAAGTAAACAACATTACGAAGTTAAAGGAAGTTATAAAATTGAGGTCACCAAAAGTTAAAAAACTCTCAAGGAAAAATTAATTTGATTTCCTGGATGAGATTTGTGAAATATGTGTCTAACCAGGTCATTATGATAAATAATGCATGAAAAAACTTTTGGGATAGAATACTTGTATCGAAAAAGAAAAGGAAGATGAGAAAATAAATATAGAAGTAAAATATTTTATTGTTGAGGTCATAGTGAAATATTTTCAAAATTGTAAACCATGGATTCTTGATAGTGATTATTCCTCACATATGATAGGCTTTGTTAAAATCTTTGAAAAAATTGAAGAACATGAGGGAGGATTAGTTACATTTAGAAATTATAGTCCCTAAAAAATAATAGGAATTTGTACGACTAAAATTTACGACCAAAAGATAAATTAAAAGGAAATTTTATTTATTGATGGACTTAAAAAAATTACTTAGTATTTGATAACTCTATGATGATAGGAATGAAGTTATATTTAGAAGATATTCCCATACCATCCAATACTTTAAATATTAAAAAATTATTACTAAGGGAGATAGAATCAATGGTAATTTATTCTAAATTGGAAAACTTAGTAACTATTTTTATTTTAGTATAGAGGATGAAAAAAATTTGTGGCACTAGAGAATTAGTCAACTTAGCTAAAAGAGTATGAAAAAAATTTCAAAGGAATAAGTTGTGAGAGATTTACCAAAACTAAATATGAAATATGATATTATTTTCACAACTTGTTAGAAAGGATGGATGGCTAGGGGAAGTCAGAATAAAGTGGAAATTTATTCGACCAAACCCCTTAAGTTCATACATTCTGACCCATGTGGGATGATGAAATATCAATAAAAAAGGTTGATTTACACTTTATTACTTTCATATATTATTTTAATTGGATTTGAAATATAATTTTCATGAAACATAAATCATAACCTATTAAGTTATTCAAAATTTTCATAAGGGAAGTTGAGAAGGATTTAGGTGTATATATTTCAAATTTGAGAACAGACAATAAAAAGAAGTAAAAAAGTAACTCTTTTGATTCATACCTAAAAAAATGTAATTAAACACTATTATAGTGATCCCTACACTCCTCAACAAAATAGAGTTGTGTAAAGAAAAAAACAAAAGTATAGTTGATATGAAAAGAACCATGATCACTGAATATAGACATTAAAGTTATTTTAGAGAGAAGCTGCAAGTACAGTTGTATATGTTCAACATAGATGTTTTCTATAACTAGAATGAAAATTTTCTCTTTAAGAGATGTGGTATAATAAGAATCCTATAGTGAAATATTTTAAGGTTTTTGGGATTCCTTTCTTGACAGTGATTAAAAATATAAATTTGGGTAATTTTGATGAAAAATAATAAGAAGGTGTTTTTATGGGATATTCATCCAATAGAATAATATACATGTGTTATAATAAATGACTATATAAGAAAATTGATTCCTTTAATTTAAAAGTCATTGAAAATAACTTAAATTTAACAGAAGTTGTTAAAGTATATGTGGATGGGTTAACAGAAGATAAAACGATAAATTTTGGAGAAGTTAATTAAAATTAATATGATTGTGAGACCAAAATTATACAGAAAGATTCTAATTAGTCCAATGATGATGATATTAAGACCATAAGAAAAAAACTGGAAGTTTGGACTTTACAAAAACAAGTTTAACTAGATAATATAATTAGAAGTTTGGAAGCTCTAGTTTAGACCAAATAAAAATCAAGGTTTGATAATAAAATTACTCTTATCTCATAGGTGGAACTAAAATAAATTTCTGAAGCATTTGAGCATAAAGAGTGGTTAAATACTATGAATGAAGAGTTGTATGAAATTGAGAAAAATGATACCTAAGATCTTCTTACTTGACTAGAATGAATTAATGTTATAGGAACTAAATGTGTGCTAAAAAATAAACTCAAATAAAAGGGATAAATATCATGAAATAAATTTTGGTTAGTTTTCAAGGCTTACTCATAGGTATAAGGTGTTTATTTTGAGGAAACGTTTTCTCTTGTTATAAGGATTGAAACCAAAAAAATGTTTTTAGATATTACTACTTAATAAAATTAAAAATTCTACTAGATTAGTGTTAAGTAAAAATTATTTAATATATAAATTTAATAATAATTTCATGTTGAGAAACTTAATGGGTTCATACTTGATAATTATAAAACCATGGTGTGAAATTTAAAAAAAATATTTGTATGGATTGAAGAAGATCTCTTATGCCTGGTATAAAAAACTTAAATGTTTTATGAAGTAGTTGAAATTTTATAAAGGAAAAGTTGGTAGAATATTATATGTGAAATAGATGGGTATGTGTACCTTGGTTTTCATTGTTTACATAGATGTTATAATTTTTTTCTAGTTCCAAGTATAAAGGTTATGAAGAATTTACTAATCAAATGTATAGAAACTTTGAGATGTTAATTATTGGAGAGTTAAATTTCTTTCTGTAAATTCATGTTTATTAGAAATTAAGAGACATATTCCTTTCACAGGAAAATTATTCCAATTAATTATTAAATAAATTTGGAATAGAATAATTGAAGGAAGTTTGCAAACCCATTACTGTTGGTGTGAAAATGAGAAATGATGAAACTAGATAATCTATGAATCAAAAAGATTTCTATAAGTTAATGAAAATTTTGATTTATCTTACCACATATATGATAGAAATTGTATATATAGTAACTTTGTGTATAATATATCATAGTGATTAATCAGAATCACACATGATGATAGAAAAAATAATACCTAAGTATATTAAAGTAACATCAACTTAAGTCCTAATGAATAGAACAAGTAATGAGTTGAACATACTTGGTTTTACTTATACTGATTATTATAGAGGTTACAATGATTAAAAATTAACATATATAAAAACTTTATTTTTGTGGGAAAGTTGTGTGAGATGGCATAGTGAAAAATAATATTCTATGACTTTAAGTAAAATGAAAGTAGAATATATTTACTCCACCCATTCATGTACTCAAATGTAGGTGATCAAAGTTAATCTAGAATGTTTGAGGGTGAATGTTAAAAATCCACTAAAAATTATTTGTGATAATAAAAGTGTGATTGGTTTATCTAAAAATATGGTATAACACTCTAAATCTAATTATATTGATATTAAGTATCATTAACTCAAGGATAAAGTTTATAATAGATATATAATGATGGAGTATATTTCAATAAAAGATCAAATTGCTGATGTATTAACCAAAGCTACACCACATGAAATATTTGAGGAATTGAGGCTAATTTTTTTTGTTCAATATCCGCACCTCGCTTAAGGAAAATTTTGAGGCACCCCCTCTTTTCATTGGATTATGTTTTTAAAGGGGGATAAGAAGTAAAACACTTTATAATTTAATTATATTTTTTCAATCTGAAGCTAGTGTTTTCATTGAAAGTAGGATTATAAGTTATATAAGTTAATCCCACAGAAGGTGATTTAGGGAAATTAGATCAATATCAGGACCAAAAACTTACTTATCACTGAGGGAATAAATTCCTCAAAAAAAATTCATAATATGGTAGTGTGGTTTTGGGACACCTCTTTATGAGAATTTTTGTGGTTTCATGGAAAGTTTACAATTATTGATGTGAGATTTGTTGATATTGATGTTGACAACAAATCCAAAGGGGGAGACTAAAAAAACCATTATTTGAAATTATTGAATTTATTTTATTTGTTGTAAATATTTTATTTGTGAATGTTTTTTGAGTTTTAGGTATGGATAAAGTTGTTAGTTTCATTTTTTTGACTCTATAGGATGCATTGAATATTATCTAGTCAAGTAACTAGAATATATAATTATTTTGAAGTTTATATACTCTGAAGGAATGTTTTAGGAGTTTTTTAAAAATGCATTACCAATCTGAGTCATCCATCTAAGTCCAATATTAAGGAAAACATTCTCTAGGTTAAATTAAGAGAAGTATTGGTATATAAAATCACCAATGTGAAGACATTGTATGTGGATTAGTGAGTGTAGGATTAGGGTCAGACCACTGTATGGATCGAAATAGGCAGACCAATGGAGACAGTGGACCCAAAATGTTTTGTTTAGAGGATATGAAGAGCATGGTAGATGTTAGGGAAGGGAATATCCCATTTAAAAATCTAATGTGGTGTTTCTTCCATCAAATAATATTCATATTTTTAATAATATATATGTGTGTGTGATATTTATCTTCATTAGATCGTCATATTCAACCACACACCTCATCTGAAAAAATAAAAAGAAACTTCTAGAAGATTGGATTTAGGGAAAATAATGATATGATCTCAAGTAATGTCTAGATCACTTTCATCATAATGATAACCTTACTAGAAAATGAATTCTCTATAATATAAATGTAGTGAATACTGTGAAGTTAGGTGTAGTTCATTGGAATACTGATCATTGGTATTATTCGATGATGCACCCAAGAATTGGAGGAAAGTGACAAGAGGTATAAATTATATATAAAGTGTTTGTAAGGTGAAAGCATCAAATTATGTAGTAATGAAAATGGGAGTTGATCTTTCTAGATGATACACTCTATATTAGATAAGAAATATCTATGTAAAATTAGTGATGAAAGAATTATTCTATCAATGAAAAAAATATTACAATGATAACTATGATTCTAGATTGAAGTGTGCTAGAAGCTTAGTGAGTGGATACAAAGAATTATTATATCAATGAAAAAAAAATATTACAATGACAACTATGATTCTAGATTTAAGTGTGCTAAGGTTTCTATGTGGAGAGTATACAAAATTTTCACCATAAAGAAGAGTAAGATGTATTACAAAGAAAGCTAATATGAACTCCATGAATAGAAGTTACCCATATCTAAGTGCTTATGACTAGTGAACACGGTTTGTAAAAAGTATATGATGAGGTGATATCAGATGATGTATCTAATAAAAATATATCTACTATAAGGTTACCAAAAAATAATATGATAACAAGCTATCTTATTCACAATCACGTTGGAGTATAATATTTAATTTTCATAAAATATGGAGATCAAATGTTATCATGTGACATGAAGAAATTAATGAAGCATACCGAAGATTAGATTCTATATGTGTTAGTGTGTTTTAAGACTTGAAGAATTTCATATATGTTTGTATAGTGATAGGTTGAGATAGAGAAAAGATGAATCCAATTCTCTAAGAAAGATGAAGTCTGTGAACCCTAGAAGATGAGGTCTGGGAGCCAATAATAAAATAGAAATGTAAGATCAAAAGATTCATTCCACCAGAAGCACATGATAGATTATATAGTTTGTTCAAATATTCAAAACTCTAGATTGTTTGAGTACTATGTATTGGAAAACTTATGTGACCATAATTTAAAGGGGGTAGTGAAGTTGTGGCACACATTCATTTAGAATTGTTATAATCATAAATAGTAATAAAAGAGATATTTTTGGGTTTAATGAAAACTTAATAAGGATTAATTTCATGAGATAATTAAAGTGAGTATAAGTCATGGTGGTTAAAACACTATAAAATTCACGGTTTAGTGATTTTATGTTGGGAGTATGAGGATCTCTTCATAAAGTAAAATATGTGATTGCTTATTAGATACTAAGGATAATTTAATACAATTGAAGTTTATTTTTATGGAAGGTTTTATGAGGAAAGTTGAATCTAATAAATTAATAAGTTTTTAATTTGTTCAATCTAAAATGAAGAAGTGATAAAGTTACAGAGTTCAAATACCATGAATCTTTAGTTATTTTGGGAAATAGAGGAGTATATAAGAAGCGAATTCATTCAAGAATTTCTATTGAGTTTTTGATAATTCCAAGATAAGATATTATATAGGATTATCCAACCAATTTTTTTTGAAAAATCATAATAAGGGTTGAAGAAGTTCCAAAATTTCAAATATTTTTAGATTTAAAGAAAAAGTTAAAAATTATAGAGAATAACAGAGCTGAGAAACCAGGATTATATCATCTGGTAACTTAAGTTCCAAAGAATCTATTCCTGATATATTACACAGTGAATAGAAATTAAAGTTAAACTTTTATGTTATCTTAGAAGAATAATCAAATCTTGTAATTGGTGGGAACCAATAATATTTCCTATTAGGAGACAAAAATCTCTTTATAAGAGTTAGATCATTTATATTCACTTGTGTTATTTAGTGAATACCTATGTATTGGGATAATAACCATACATAGTAAGGATTAGGTAACCACATTGGGACCAAACTTTTTAAAAAATCATGTTCCTTATATTTTACTTATAATTATATATTGGTGAGGATGAGTTATATATTTTAGAGGATTAAGCTTTAATAAGTCACATCGATTAATTTCTGGAGAAAGAAAATTATAAAAGATCACCGTTTATTAAACCAACCCTTATCAGTGGTTTATATATTCTTAGTAAATTCAATTCCAATAGAAATAGATGTCATGGGCCATTGGACCATGGTCATAGGATATCACCATGGTTTAAGGACCTATTTTCATGTTTTTGGATCATGGAAATATACCCATTTTATAGTAGTGTGTGAATATAATAGAGTTTAATTCTATTAGATGAAACACTGTATGAGTATTTTACCAAATATATAAATATTGGATTCCACAAGATTTAACATGTGAGAATTTCCACTGAAAATAATTGAATGGAATCAAATTGTTGAAGTGTTGTATATATAGAACAAAAGTAAAAGTTATATAGAGTAGCTTTGAATTATTCTAGATATTATAAGAAATATAACTCTAAGCATCATAAAAAAGTTCTATAAGACATGATCTATACAAATTCTATTTTATATAAGGATAACATGTTTTACCAAGTACAATATATTAAATTTTACTCAACACATCACATGATAATTCTACTCAACATAACACTAACACAAGTATACTCAAGACAATATATTATAGTACAAGTTCTCTTATGAGAATGAGTTTGATCATATATGGAATTCAGTTCTAGTTTCAATTTCACTAACTTTATTAGATCTCATTTTAATTTAAATAATTATTTTTTGTGGATTAATTGAGTGCTAATGATCGTTTCATGAGAAACATTAATTTTTAATTAAAAAGGGTAAAATATTAAATTCATCTTAAATTGAATATCATTTTAGAAAATAAATTTTCCATTGAGTCAAGTACAATGTGCTTCCTTTGGGATTTTTTTATATTTTTTTATTGACATTTTATATTTTTATAGTTAGTGGTGAGAATTATTAAAGAATAAATAATATTTATTAAAATATTATTTGACTTAAAAACCATTATATATTCAAAATTTAGAGTAATTTTTAGGGGAAATAGGGTTATAAGACTATTTGGGAGATAGAGGCTACCTTCGAAGGGAGTAAAATCCTAGAGAATAAGAACTTGATGCGGTGAAAATATGGTCCTTTGATTACAACATGCCCCATTAGATCCTTTAAGCCTTTGAAACTCTCTCTTTATGATCTATGTATAAACCAATGATTCATACAATATAAATTTATTATGTTCATTTGGAAATCTACATGAGAATAACAGAATTGGGTTGATTAAAATATAATTAATGGATTTTGAGAAAACCTAGATATAATTTTGATATATAAAAACTTATCTATAGATTTTTAAGGAATAAACCATAAATTACAAAATCATGGATCAAATATTTTAATCCTTATACCTTTAATATTAAAGATACATAAATTATTAATAATTGATATTTACATTTATAGCGATATTTTAGGGATAATTTTACATTACTTTTTCGATTTTTTTAAAACTATGAATAATATTTCAACAAATTATATACCATTGTAAATATTTTAAAATAAAAAATAAAATGGTACTAAGAGGATGAAAATATAAATTATGGATTAAAATTTATTTTAGAGAGAATTTTAAACTTATCTCTAACTTTTGGTGGCCCTAATAATTTATTTTACATTTTAAAATTATAATTTTTTATCCTCATATTGATTTGAATCCAACAATATATAGTTTGTATCAATTGACCTGAAATTTTTTCCTAAAAACATGTCCAAAGTTACGAATGATCTTACTTTGACTGTAAATATCACTAAAACCCTTAATAATTAGTTTTTTTATAGAATGTAAATTTTGAGATCAACTTATATATAATAAAATTCTAAAATTTAATAAATTTTTTGGTTAGGTAACTTTTAGAGTGTGTATTAAATTATTTAAATCAATAACAATAAAAATATTTATTATTATTATTTGGAATTTGTGGTGGAGGTAACACCTTATTGATGGGGTTTAAATAATACAATAAATAGGGGTACTTCATTATTTATGGTGTTTAATGAAAATAATAAGTAATAAATATTTACTATATTACAGTGTTTATTAAAAAATAAAATACTTACTTAGGGCCTCCCTCCCTTATTCCTTGTAAAATTTTAAAGTATATGCTATATTTATGATATGTTTTATAATAATAATAATGTTAAAAATATATTGTTATTATTTTTATTATAATTTCCATTTATCTACCCTTACTAATAACTTTTGGGTAATATATCATACTCACGACCTATCTATGACATGCATATCGTGACATCAGGAAAAAAACTTCAAGATCAATAATTCATAGGTGATTTTGATCCATTGCATGGGTTCCAAGCCCACTATGTGATATATTATGTTCAAGTTCCAATTAGATAAAAAATTATTTATGGGTTACCATTTTGGGTAAATAAATAGTCCATTTTATTTGTTTCACCCCATAAATCATTATGGAACAATGTTTTGATAAATTTAGGTTGACCAATTTAGCTATTAAGTTGAAATTTTTGGAAATTATTATTATTAAAACAATAATAATTTTTTGACATAATAAAGTGTTTGAAAACTTATTTATGATAAGACACGTTAAGTTAAATTGTTAATAATTATGTAAAACATTATTTATGAATAATAATAATGTTATATAATGACATAAAAGTTATGAAAATTATGAGTCATTGTAGACTATAAATAATGATCTTGAGAAAATTATGATAATGAGGAATTAATATGTTAATGAATTAATTAATTGGGATTTGAAGTGATTATGTTAAATAAATGTTATGATGGAGATTAAATATTAACAATACATAAAGGGAAAATAATTAAAACTTCTATAATTTTCCTTGGAGGTTATCTTTATGTATTGGAAAGAATTTATTTATTCTAATTTTTTAAAAGAGAATTTATTACTCAAGGATGAGTGGAATAAATTATATTTATGGATTAAAAATAATTATAAATATATGATAAAATAAAAATTATAATAAAATAAAAAAAATCATTAAAAATAATTAATGATTTACCAAGTGATACTTTGATAAATTTAAAGCTGTTTAAAAAATTCATTATAATTAAATGAATTTTAGGTGATGGTTTGATTAATGAATTTAAATTAAAGAAATTATGTTTTACAATTAATGAATCAAATTGTGGATTATCATATGATTTATGATAATGACTAATAAACAAATGAATGATGTGAGTTAATTACTTAAGTTAAAAGTAATTATTTTAAAAAATCCTATGGATTACTACTTTTATTAATTAGATTACAACCTAGTGTTGTTATATTTAAGGACATACATTTATTTATGTTATTTACTAAAGTTTTAAAATTTGTTTTAAGATGATGGGTTATATTAAAGATAGAATTAAATGATATTAATGGGAATTATAAAGAATAATGAGCTTAATAGTGATTAAATAAGTATCTTGTAAAGGATAAAGTGTTTCCTTTGAGAATAAATGAATACTAAATAGTTAGTTTGAGTATTCTTAAGAAGGAAATTAAGATTGATGAAAAGAACCTGGTTAATTTAAGTAGTGAAATATTTTTGATAAAGATTCAAATAAACTTTGAGAGGTCTAGGAAACATATTGATGATACTTATAAATGATACAAATAATGATATCAACCAAGTTATGATATTACTATATGGATAATTTAATAACTAAAATTTAACTATTATTGAATTATTACTTATATATTTCTATGATCTATGAATATAGGGATATATTGAGGATTATTTAATAACTTTGAACTATTATATGGGAAGTCTCATGTGACCAATAGGAGGATCCTTGATTTTGAAGAATTAATTTTTTTTGTTCATGTCAACTTTGAGGTGTGATGAAGACCAATGAAAGATGAATATCTATGGAGATAAGATTACATAGTGATTATCATCACCAATTACTCTGAGTTAGAGGTAGAAAACTACATTATAGTAACTCTCCATTCCTCACCCTTTGACTGAGGTTGAGGTTGATGATAAAATTTTAGAAATTACTCTCCCACTCTTAGCACTCATTATCATTAATATATGAGGGAGAAGTATTTAGATCCTATATGAGGTTTGGTACCCTCTTGATCTACTTATCATTGATAAGGTGTAGGCCCCCTTATATTTAATATAGTTAGGTTCTCCCCCGATGGTTGGGGTATTGGTCCTCCATATCAAGCATGGTGTTTTAGTAATCTATTTATTTTTACATTAATAACAATGTGTGAGTTGTCCATGAGATTAATAGAGTGTGGAACTCTCCTGAGATATAGAGTGTGGGTCATCTATATATGAGTTCGATACTCCCCCAACTAATGTATATCACTTTTATAAGGTGTGGGTACTCCATTTATGGGGTTAATACTCCCTCGACTAATGCATATTTCTATGGTGAGGTGTGGGTCCCCCTATAATTAGAATATTAATGCGGGTATTTTTAGGTGAGGTAATTTTATTTCATTCTTATAGATAATTCCAAAGTGTAAATGCAGCGTACCATATGTGACATTACCTATGGATGGAAATTAATTTAGTTTACATGGTTGGTTGGGCCAAGACCCCTATCACATACAGTACTATTATCTTCAGTATACAATTAGTTCTAGTTTTATGTGGGGGTTGACTCATATAATGGGATGGCCATATTGAGTTTCATTTCTCATACTTGAATACACACTTGCATGTTTCCACTCTTCTTTTCACATAGATTTGCAGGTGTAGCTAGTGATATTATCAGATATTGGATATGTGTTAGAGAATTGGTTGTGGAAAACATGGAGTCATTATAGAGGTGATCATATAATATTTACCCATTTTCAATTCTCATTTCACTTCATGTGTTTTATAAGAGTTTTTTATATCAATTTATGGTATTTTATATTTTATATGATGTGTTTTGGTGGAATTATGATAAAAATGAATGTTATCTATTTCATTATTCATAGATGTAATCTATTATATTTTGGATGAAGATTCTTGTTAGAATATGATTGGTTACATATAATTCCTCCCATTTCATTATGTGAATACCTCAATGCTAGTTTCTATCCCCTGACTTACTAGAGGTGAGATTGGGGATTTCACTTACTAGTGATGTTGGTCCACTCATGTAGAGCCCCAATGAAGCTAGGATGTGACATAACATATGAAAACATAGTACTTAAGAAAACACCATAATGTGAAGATTTTTTTCTTGATCACTAACATAAGAAAAAACAATCTTTGGATTCTAGAAATAATGTCATAGATTAAAATAATAAAGAAGGAAAGTCTAGTTATTTTAATTTTAGGATTTTTTGATTTTAATATATGATTTCATGAGGATCAAGGTCCTTTGAAAAGGTTAATTTCATGTTCATGTACAAGTTATTATATAAATATAGGTCATTAATTTAATGGGGGGAAACTATCAAAATAAATTTTAAAATTCAAGAGTTCCATTTTTTATTTATGGACCGAGAATAATTTTTTATTAATGAGTTAGTGAATATTGTCTTTATAAATTAGAATATGTTTGTGAATTATTTTAGTTTAAATTCCCAAGTGATTATATCAACAATACAAAGGAGGGGGGGGGGGTGAATCAATATTACCAACATTTTACTTATTCTTTATGAAGTAATTCATGATGATCGGTTAAAGTCAATATCCTATCCATAATTAAAACTATCACTTTCTCATAATCATGAAATAAACATAAACATAAGGCACATAAATTTTTTACAATTTTCCCCAATAATTGAGACTACATCCTTATTATGTTCGATTCAAGTATGATATATATGAGTATCACTAATATCATAAAGTGATTACAATAAGGAATTTATCATCTTTGAACCTTGAGTGTTTCCCAAAACTTATGTCTCTTGATAGTTATTTATATTGGATCCCTCCATTTTACAAATGGTGCTTAAAATATAAATTAAAAAACCTTCAATGAATTAGGAAGTTTCTAAGGGATGATTAATGATTAATCAAAAGAGTAGAAACATTTTGAAAAAATAAAACCCAAGAATATTATGTAATAGAAAATGAAATCATATGAATACTAGAAATGAAGAACGTGTACTTAAAACCACATAATTATACTTCTATTTCATTTTGAGAGCTTTATAGTGACCACTAAATGAATAAAAAAAGGTTCTTCCCTTCAAGGTATATCCATGGGTTTCATTGAATCATCCAAACACTTTAGATAATATCATTTCAACCTCCATGATATGCAAGTATCTCAAAAGAAGGTAAGGAAGAAGGATGAGTTTTTTAGTAATAGATCACTTGAAGAGATCACACACACACAAACACAATATTAATACCCTTTCCTCATTTTATGTAGGCTATGAGGCTGATCATGATCCCATGAATTTAGTTGTACTTTTCAAAAATTTATGATTAATTCCTTCGATTACAAATTTTGTAACCATCTGTTGTAAAATTTGGCTCCCTAGACTCAACTTGAGAAACCCTTTTTGATTACCATATCATGTATATAAATAGTTATTAATGTTTTTATCTTATTATAATAGTGATATTACTTCTATATAAACTATTTATATGGAAATTTCCCTAGATTATTTATCATATGAAAAGGTTATAGTAGTTTCTATCTATAATGAGTATTTTGAGATACTATGAAAACAATATTAAACATATTTACTATTTTCCAGATACATCATTCTGATGAGACAAAAATGATTCCTAACTATCAGGTGATGGGGGATCATAAGTATTGATACTTCTTCTCATGAAGGTCTCACTTGGTGATCTTGATTAGAGTATATCATGAATAATGACCCACCTATTGGAACACAACATATTTCAAGTGCCATTAGATGTTCCTATCTATGAGAACATGTATTAGTCTCTCAAATTTATATTATTATCAATGTGTATAATTTTATTATGTAATTTTATGCAAAACCAAAACCATGAAATTTTTGTTATGGTTAAGTAGATTTCATTGGGTGTGTCATTGATTGTATAAAATTTATCGAATGATCAAGACAATATTTTTCACTTTTAAATGAAGAAGATATCTTTGGCCACTTGAATAGGATGATAATTACTTGACTAAATCTATTTCCATGATAGATGAAGGCAAGTACATCCAATAATAGTCAAAAACATAAATAAAGAATTAGAGGATGAATAAAAAAGTATCCATTTTTCTTTTACAACTAAAAAATATTATTATAAACACATACCTATTAACTCAGTCAGCTAAACCATGGCCATAGGTTTGCATATGGACAAAATTTAATGTTGAATTTGACTGTATGTAGAACCCTGACTCGAATCACTAGGTTCGAGCTAGTGAGCCACAAGAACTCATGAATGCCTCCTCGTATGAAAGAGGTTGCTGACTAGTATCGAGGGTCTGAATGCCATCAGTGGAGAGGCTATACCCTCAATAACATATTCTTACACCAATAATATAAATAATAAAAATAACAACTCATAGTAAAAAGGTGGAATAAAAATAATATCATATGAAACACATGTCATATAATAAATCAATAGGTTCCTAGTGTGGAAAGCCAAGACAGAGTAATAGTGAAAGTAGATAAATAAAAAAAATATGTTTAAATCCTTCAGATTATGCCTCTATCATTCCATCAAGTCCATTATCTATGGCTCAGTTATCTTCCAAAGACCCCTTATCCTTTCCTAGATCCCTATATATTAAGTTTGCACACTCATTGAGATTCTCAGGAAAGTTTTGATTAATAAAAAATAGTAGGACACAACCAATGCTTCCTTAAAAAGTGTGAAAAAGTATAAAAAGTGTATGTTGTGATAATAATAAATTCATAGGCATGTTCAAGAAATCACATAATGAGAACCCATGTGCTAACCAAGCCACCCCGAGCCCTAAATGTACCTACTTAATCTCCATATTAGAAGGAATATCAAGATATCAGAAGTTGTCAAGATATAGACATAAGGATAGTAAACATAATTCTTTACATCCTCAAGGAATCATGTGAACATGGTAATAGGAATCCACTAGGCATAAAGTGAATCATGCTACTCAACATTCACTAGGAATCAAGTGATCACGCCACACAATATCTTCTAGGCATCAAGTGAACTTGATACTTGATGTCCACTAGGCATTGAGTGAATCACACAACATTCATGAGGCAACATCATATCCATATCTCATGCTTAGGTCCATTATCTTCATTATCACAAGTCACACACACCCCCCCTCTAAGGGATAACCATGTCATGATGGTCCACCTATTCCAAGCATCAAGAATAATACCTCTAAATTCATGGTAGCACACATAACAAGGTAGAGAATATGAAGAAAAGAATAACATATCATCATGAGAAAATAATAAAAAAATATATTATATGTGATCGTCATTAAACATGATCAAACAATCCATAAGAATACTCATAGAAAAAATTATCATAAACGAGACTCACAACTACACACACACCCACATGAGATCACAATGAATCATGATCATCAAAGTATTTCAAAATAAGAAATATGACAAGAAAAAATGTACATAAAAGAGACCCAAATGGTAGTAAACTTCATAACTAAAGGTTATTTATGAATAATTATAAGGTTATTCAAGGATTAACACCCGAACCACACCACACACCCACATATAACTAGATCACATGTCAAGGATTCCTATATTAGGTTCTGGTTCATAAAGAAGGGGTTCAGAAAATAGACTCAAGGAGATTCCATGCTAAGAAAGGTGGTTCTAGAATTACATGACTCATAGATTCCATTAATGGAACCAATTAAATGGTATATCAAAGGATAAGATTCTAATTCCCTTGATCCGTTGTCGATCGAGGACAAATGAAGAATTAATCCTAAATTCTAGAGGAGAGCCTCAGGTCCAGACAACAAACATCGATCCATCATTAATACTTGAATGGAAAGGTTATTCATGATGAGAATCAAGAATAAGAGTATTTCTATATGGTTAATCTATAGAAAATTACATATAAACATCCACCATTCATGAGGAATTTAACTATGTCCAAAAGGGAAGTTGTTGACATGTAAAAGTTTCCATTAATCTAGAAAAAAATTAAGAATCCATCATTAGATGGAATTGGAATCCATATATTAGGAAAAAACATGCCAAATTTATGAATCATCTAAAGATAAAATAGGTAGATCATGGAGAAACCTAAAGAACATAGGGTTTCAGATTAAATAACACAATTCTATATCTTTAACCCACTTGAATCCACTGTAATATAGATTTGGAGAAGATAAATTCACTAGGGAAGGCTAAAGGAGTCTCATAAATCGAGATATATTCCTATACAAATAAGAAAAGGTCAAAACTAACCATAAATGGACATTAAGGAGGAATTCATATCATTTTTCACACATTCATGGCTTTTCTGCACATTTTGATAAATTGTGTGCCAAATGTGTGCCCTTTCTAGGCTTTTGAACAAGTTTCATGGATTGGCCACATGTTTTGTTAAACCATGTGCCAACCATTCTATTATCCAGAATATCTTATCACATGATTTTCTAGGTGAGGCACCATGGTTTTCAAAACCATATTCCTTAATCGTGTTCCACCCCTACATATAGTTTCAAGGTTTCCTAGATAATCCACATGTCTTGAGAAAACCATGCTTAAATTATATACCCATTAAAAGGACACAAAAACATTTGGAAACCATCCAAAAAACCCCAAACTTAGAGAAACAAATTCATAGCTCAGAAATATATGATTAAAGGATGGAATCAACTCATAAAACACTTGAAAAATATGAGTTTGTAACATTATCCCCATTAAAGACTTCTCATCCTTGAGAAGCATATCTAGGAATCCTACTTGAAATAATCCATCCACTGAACCTGAAAATTTTCCTCCCTCTCCTATGAATCCTCTTAGATTCATCCATTCTTCCATATAATATGGAAAAGTGGTACTGTCATACTCGTAGGTCTTTCACACTCTGGTCTACAATCTATACTGGTCGTTCTATATATGATACACCAGGATCCAACTCAACATACTTATATTTGATGAATTGCATGGGACCGAGCATGTACCTATGAAGTTGAGACACATGAAACACATTGTACATACCTCAGTAACATGAAGGAATATCCAAATGGTATTCCATTATCCCAACCCATTTAGTGATATAAATGGGTCTAAAAAAATGTAGGTCAAGATTCCATTACTTCCTCAAATGTCTATGGTCTAACTAAGGAATCAATGTTAGGAAAACTCTATCACCTATAAAAAACTATAGAGGTATCCTCCTATGGTACATAAGATCTTTGTATACTCTATGCTATGATCAACCTATTCTGAATTAGCTGCACCCTCTCCAAGGTCACCTATATCATATTGGTCCCCACAACCACTACTTCACCAACATCATACCAACAAAGAAGTGGGAAACATGGACTATCATAGATATACTCATAAGGTGAAATCTAAATTGAATTCTTATAAATATTATTATATATTAAATTGGCCAAGGATAGGTGATTATCCCACGCTCCATCAAAGTATAGGGTGCAAGATCAAATAATTTCCCCGAGTTTATGAATATTACACTCTAATTATCCATCTATCTGGGGATGGTGCACTATGATCAATCTCAGCTGAGTCCCTAAGGCCTTCTTCAAGCCCTTACAAAACCATGACATAAAATGTGAAACGTTTTCAGATAAAATTCTCAAGGGAACTCCATGTATGCATTAAATATCATGGGGATACAAATTCCCTAGCTCGTATACTGAGTGAGTCTAAAATATTATTAAGATATGAGAAACTTTTGTTAGTTGATCAAAAATCAACCAAATAGATTCATATATCCTCAGGATCCTAGGTAACCCTATAAAAAAGTCTATCATGGAATCCTCCCACTTACACAGGGGCATAAAAAGTGTCTTAAGTAGTCCACAAAGATGATGTTGCTAAGCCTTTATCCTAGTCTACCAAAGAAGGCGTGTCAAAAAATGGGGCACATGTCATCGACACCCAGTCCTCAGAAGCATCCATCCTCAAATCATTCAACAAGTTCATTAGGTGCCACTAATCCTCCAAATTATATTAACAAATCTTCTAGGATACATGCATCTTACAGCTAAGAGTATCTACAATGATGTTACCATTACCTAGTGCATAGTCCATCTCAAAGTATCACATTTGTAAATAATCACCCAGTGTCTCTACCTCAAGTTTAGGCCCTGTTTTGTGGATATATAGTAGAGTCTCTAATAGTATGTGTAAAAAAACCTCTTAATGAATAGATAGTGTCTCCAATACTTCAAATATTATAACATGGATTATTTCTCTAAGTATTGGGTAGGATAGTTTTTTTCATGGTGTTGCAACTGAAATTTACCATATGATGCTACTTGATCTATTTTAATAAAAAATACCCCAAAACTAACTCTTGATTCATCATAGTACACTTTATAACCAACCCCTAGTTTAAGAATAATCAACAGTGGATCTTTAGTCAACTTACTCTTCACCTCAATAAATGTCTCTTCGCACTAGTCTAACCACTGGAATTTTACTCTCTTCTTCATTAGAAAAGTCATGGGAATTAATAAATGGGGGAATTCCTAGATAAAATATTGGCAGTGTCCTACTAAACACAAAAATCTCTTGATATCAAACATGTTCTGGTTATGTTTCTAGGAAATCACCACCTCCACTTTCTCCAGGTCCACTGATATATCAGTCTTTTAAACCACATGTCCCAAGAAATTAACCTCCTAAATCCAAAAGTTACAATTTGATATCTTGTCATAAATACTATTCACTCAAATAGTACACAATGATATCTTGAGATGTATGGTATACTACTCTAGGGTCAATGAATAGATGGGGATGTTTTTAATGAATACCATGATGAACAAGTTAAGATATGGGTGGAATATCTTGTTCATGAGAGTCATTAACACTACCTACAAATTTTTTAGAACAAACGACATCACCAACTACTCATATAGCCTATACCTTCTTCAAAATTCCATCTTCAGGATGTCCTTATATCTAACTCACAACTAGTGATAACTTGAGTGAAGATTGATCTTAGAGAACCATTGAGATCTCTACAACTGATCAAGAATATAATCAGTTCTAGGAAAATGATACATATTCTTCACCATCATCTGATTCAGATTCTTGTAATCTATGCATAGATGAAGAATACTACCCACATTCATGAAAAAAATAGATACACCCTACAATGATGTACTCTTATTGATAAAAAAATTCTCTTCCAAGTCCTCAAGCTGTACCTTGAGATCTATCAACTAGGATGAATCCATATGATAAAGGGATATAAAGATGGTTTGTGCACATATCATGAGTTCTATCTCAAACTCAACTCCTATATCATGTGGAAGTCCTATGAATTTATCTGAAAAGATGACCTAACAGAGATCCAAAACTGAAGGAAAATATGAGGGGGATACTACTGATCTTACTGAAAGACCCAATCCTACAATCTACAAAACAATCATCCCAAGATAAATCATGTGTAGACCCACTCTACCTACTCCCAGTTATCATTATATGTCCATTATTTACTTATCTACCTTGGGTTATTTAAATGATACCCATCTCTAATAGTAATCGATGTGGGATCAAAAACTACTCAGCCAATCCATACCTAAATCACATCGAAGCTTGTCATATATAGAATTCCCATAGATTTATATAACCTGAAATTACTATAGGTCACTTTAAGAATCATTAAATATGGTTCACTTTCATGTCCAATGGTGTATCAAGGGAAATTAAATCAGAAGAAAACTTGATCATTAAGTCAAGTCCAACAATAACTTGTGAAAATATAGAGCAATGGGAAGCACCGGTATCAAAAAAAGTGGTAAACAATGTAAAAGTGATCAATACCATTTCTCAAACAATAGATGGTTCCTATTCACTATTTTTTGGAGTCTGATCTACTGTATATATTTAACCTATCTCATCTCTATGACCCTATCCCTGAGATGCATGACCCATCCAAGTTATAATTATATGAGCTTGATGCTAAGGGCCCTGACTGGATCCCTAGTTTGTTAAACACACCTTCCTATATCCTCTAAAAAATCCTATCCTCAAAGACCTATTGAAAAATTACTAAAGTTGTCTCATATTTATGTATTTCCAACTATGGCTCTAAGGTGATATGTAGAACTTTCAGTAATGTGGTACTCCTCCCGAAGGAATTGAAGAAGCTAAACTCTACTTCACCTTATTACCACTACCCTGATATGTATCCCTAGTCTTCCTCTTCCTACTACTAGAAGAGAAATTTATAATAATATTAAGAGGTCCAATATCCTGATTACTAAAAGGTGGAAGAATAAAAACTCCTCAATCTCCTTATAAAACCTTCTTAATATTCAAGGCCTTATGTAGAACCTATGGTTATTACTCTAGGTCAAAACTCTAAACCCTTCATCTGTTTTTTGGATGAATTATGATCTCAAACTTCCTATCCTTCCATGACTCATTTCTATCTAAGATAGAAATAAAGAGAATTAGTTTAGTGAAATGATAAGAGTATAAAATACCATCATGAACCCATACTGAAGCTTTATAAAATCTTGTTCCATGTCTAGCTTATGTGTATTTAGAAATAATTCCCTAAAGAATAGGTTTTTGAAAGTCTCCCTGGTGAGACCCTCTTGCCTTCCAACCTCTCTAATCACACCCCACAACCTCCTAATGGGTCCCTACAGTATTAATGATTTCAAATTCACCTTCATGTACTCAGGTGTATCAATGAGGTCAATGATACCCTTGATAATGTCTATCAATTCCTCTATATCCAATGTCCCTCCAGTGCCCTAAGAGGCTAGTGAATTCTAGTTTTGTAAGTATTTGAAATAGTAGAACATGGTTCTCAGTGCCCCTCCTCCTTAGGAAGGAACAAGTGGAAAGACTCCCAGTTGAGGTGGGCCCACTTATTTCACCACCGAAATAGGTGTGAGAGGTTTCTCTATTGCACCCTCCTACATAAAAAGTGGAGGAACAAGAGAATCCTCCCTAGTAAGAGTATCCTGGCCCATGATAGATGGTGGTACCATTATTCTTCTTTAAGTTGGCATTTTCTATATCATGAAGGAAACATTAGAACATCTAAACCATTAATGTCATTCTTAATCAGTCTGTGGGATCACACAAGGTTCTCCTAGGAGTCTACAAATAACTTAAGATATATTTATTCTAACAATAACCAAGGTCTCTATCACCACACATTAGTCATATTCAAATATATATACAAAAACATAATATCATTCTTAGTTTCTACTAACTAATTCCATCATAGAAATATCATAACAATGTTGAAAACATATATATCACTCAATCAAAGAACACAATTCTATCTTGAAAAAATATCACACATCGAGGAATTTAATTAAATAACTAGTATGAAACACACAACATGTATATATATGACATGTGATCCTATGTTCCTAGTCATGATGCATGAACACACCCAAATTCCATAAAATATTTATAGCAATCTCATTAATGGTAACTCGGATCTTTGTTACACATGATCTATCCAGGAACATGGAAACTCCCCTACCAGAGTCTCACACAACCTATCTTTTTTCTACCATGAACCATGATAGTTAAAGGAAAATAATAAAACTCTACTATGATAAATTTTTTGTAATACCCTAACCCAAACCACCGAGTCTAAGCTGGGGATCCATAAGACCTCATGCATGCCTCCCCATATACAAGAGGCTTCCAACTAGAAGTGAGGGTATGGATTCTATCAGTAGGTAGATTGTACCATTAATACCATATCCATGAAACAATAATATAAATAAAAAAATAACAACTCAGAGTAAAATATTTAGACTAAAAATAAGATCATACATCACACATTCCATACAATAAATAAAAGAGAACCCAATATAGAAATCCCAACCATATTAATAGCATAAGAAGATAAATAGATAAAAATTTATGTAAATATCCTGAAGTTTGTCCTGATACTACCATTATATCCATAATCCATGACTCAGATATCTTCCATGAACCCCTTTCCCTTACATGGATCTATATATATAAATTATAGACACCAAATAACATACCTGTGTAGGGTTTGAGTAATAAAACATAGTAGGACACCACCAACACATCCTTAACAAGTGTTCATAATTATAACATGTGTATTCCATGATAACAGTAAATGAATAGGAAATTATAAGCAATCACATACTAGATAACCCATGTTCTAACCAAGACACCATGATCCCTGACCATACCTACTTCAAATCCATTCGATAGGAATATCAAGATATCAGAAGTAATCAAGATCTGGCCACAATTCTAGTAAACATACTTCTCAAAATCCCCAATGAATAATTTGAACATGCTACTTGAAATCTATTAGGAACCAAGTAAACCGTGATACTTGACATCCACTAGTAATTGAGTGATCATACTTCCCAAAATCCACTATCTATTGATTAAACATGATACTTGAAATTCACTAGTAATAGAGTGAATCAAAAAAAATTATTGAGGCATATTTATATCCATAACCTATTCTTAGTTCCATCATCTCTATTATTTCAAGTCCTGTTCACTCCCCCTATAAGGGATAACCATGTCATGGGGGTCCACCTATTCTGAGTATCAATAAAAGTTCATAAAAAGGAATGGTAACACACATAATAGGGTATAGAATATGAAGAAAAACATAACATATCATCATCAGAAAATAGTATAAACATAAAATGCATATGATCAACATCAAAAATGATAAAAAAGTTTCAATCATAATCATGGAAACAAGGATCATAAATGGGTATCACAGTTATCCACACACACCCAAATTTGATCACAATCAAGCACAATCATCAAAGTATAAAAAAAAACATAACAAGGAAAAATTTATATAAAAGAGCCCCAAAAGGTAAGGAACTTACCCCCTCAAGGTTATTGATAAATAAATCCAAGGTTTGTTAAGTATTAACACCCAAACCATGTTTCACACCCATGAAGAACTAGATCACATGTCAAGGATACCCATCACGAGTTTTGATTCATTAATAAGGGGTTTACAAAAGATAATAAATGAGATTCCATGTTAAGAAGGGTGGTTCTATAATCACATAACTCATAGATTCTATCAACAGAACCAATTTTGAGGTATGTTGAAGGAGTGGATACCAATTCACTAGATCCATTATTGATTGAGGAAAAAATCACGAATTCATCATAAATTCTATAAGATAACCTTGCGTCTAAACAAAAAAAATAGATCCACCATCAATACATCAATATAAATGAGATTCAAGATGAGAATCAAGAAGAAGAGAGTCTCAAGATGATTAATCTATGTAAACATACCTAGAAATATCTGCTGTTCATGAGGAATTTAACTCCAATAAAAAGAAATGTCATTGACATATCAAAACCACCATTGATCTAGTAATGATTCAATAATCCATCCATAATTGGCATTATAATCCATATATTATGGATTGGTATACCAGATCTATGATTCATATTAAAATATAATAGGCTGATAAAGGATAAACTTGAATAATTTAGGGTTTCACATTATATACCTCAGTTTTAGATCTTCAACCCACATAGATTCACTGGAATCTATATTTAGAGGAGGGAAATTCACCAGGGAAGGCTAGATAAGTCTGATAAATCAAGATAGATTCCAATATGTATAATAAAAGGTCAATACATACAATAAATGTTCATTAAGGATGAATTCATACCATTAATTTCAAGCGTACATGGTTTAGACACACAGTTTGACAAACCAAGCACAAACCATGCACCCTTGCCAGGATTATGGACAAGATGCATGGTTTGAATACCTAGTTTGTTAAACTATGAAACAATAGTGATATTGGAAACTATATCTTACCACATAGTTTTCTATGTGAGGATGCACAATTTTTCAAACTGTATACCACCCCTTGAGCCTTTGCCTCTAGTTGCGCAGTTTCTTAGAAAATATGCATGGTTTGGGAAAACTGTGGTTAAACTTTTCACCCTTTAAAAGGACAAAAAAATTTCCAAAACCTTCAAAAAACCCATTGAACTAAACCAAAAAGATTCAAAACTTAAAAAAAATATGATTAAATGATGAAATTAACTCATAAATCACCTATAGAATCTGAGGTCATTACACCGTAGGCCATTCCCATGACACCTGTAGCAAGGACTGATGTAGACCATGGAGATAGGTGGACATGATAATTTCATAGAAATGTGGGAAAGGCCTATAACCATGGTACACATAGAATGTGTCCATTGGAATTTACTATGACACCTATGCCTATAGTTTATGTGGACCATGGTCATATGTTCAAGGATCCACCATTATTTTTGTAAGGTATAATAATTATAATTATCTATATGTTTATATAGTTATATATATATATACATATATATAGATAAACATTATGTAGTGGTAAACCCTTAGATGAAGTATAGAAGAGGCTCGGGGATCAAACCTCATTAATATGTTTAAAATTTCAAAGGTTATGACCATAGTCATGAAACATTGTTATATATACCTTATAGACATGGTCCATCCATAGGGGTTGAGCCCTATGGCCACAATTACAAAATGTGACCATATCCTAAACCCTATAACAATAAAAATAGTACCCATAGTCTATGTATACTATGAACATTAGCTACAACCATGGTCTCAGGACCGACTGCCATGGTTTTGGCCCATGACTGTAGGTAAATTTACCAATAGTGTTTTTGATATATCACATGACAGAGAGATTATATTACACTAAGTGTATTTTTATAAAGTTTTTATAGCTATTAATTATCCTTATCTATTTAGAGTCCATGATTTGTTTATATATACCACTCTTGGTATATGAGTATGACTAACTTCTATCAAGATAAGGACCAATAGGTTCATACAAAAAGTGTATCAAAAAGTTCTATAAATTTGGATGAATTGGAGTATATAATAAACTAGGACTCAAGTGAGTGGATGGTGTAAAAATAGGTATGAATGATCATAAGGTAATTTATTTAATTAAATTATACATGTTTATAACAATTAAAATTGAATTTATTTATCAAGGCATTCATAATCCATTTAATTATAATTGATGGGCTCGTTTAATCTAGAATGGGAGAGATCGTTCCTCCTAGTATTGCAGAATCTATAGATGACCCTAGTTCAACTATTCTTCCCTGCAAAGGGATCTCCTTTGCAGAAGCAATCTCAGATTCTTGTTCGGACGTGCGCATTCAAGGCAAAAATCCTATAATAAAGAGGTCTGGAGATAGAGGTATTAATGTGGTTGTGGATCAAGATGCGGTTAATCGAAGGATGGAGGTGTGAAAATTTTCAGTGCTTGGTCGTATCTCCTATGAAAGAGGTGTGAAGCCTTGGTCAGTATCTGATCTCAAGAAACACATTTCAAATTTCTAGAATCTTCGCAATTGTCATCTAATTCATTTAGGAAAAGGATACTTTCATTTCATACTACAAACACAGGAGGAGATGAATGGTATATGGTGCTATGGAAATCTGAATCTTAAACCAGGAGTCTTTCATCTCTCATAATGGGAAGCAAACTTTAATCCGTTTACTCAAAAACAATCTATTACAAGTTTGGGCAAGAATTCATGGTCTTCCATGGATATATTGGCATCCTAAAATGCTTGGTGATCTTGCATCTAGAATTGGAACGCCCCTAAGTATTGACCAACGATCAATTAGTGGATACTTGGGACTCTATGACAAAGTCTTGATTGAGATTGATATGGATTCCACACCTCATGACCGTGTTTCACTAGATGTCAATAATCATCTTATTGAGGTTAAGTTTGAATTTGAAAACTTACCTAAATATTGTGAACATTGCAGGATGGTGGGTCATGTCATTGATAAATGCAGCTCTGTTCAAAGGATGGTACAAGCTAAAGTAAAACATACTGCATGGAATGAGGTACCAAGAAAAGCACCCGCTGCTTCTAAGCAGTACGTAAGGAAAGCTGAAACTGGGAGCTTAAAGAAAGTTGAACTAAAATTAGGAGACACTAGAAGGTCCTGGACTGATCTTGTTGAAGAGGAAGAGAAAGGTAGTATTAAATAATCCCAGAAACTCAGTATTATACCTCAAAAAGATGAATGCACTGACTAATAGATCTTCTCAGATTGCATTTTCCAGCTAGTGATTGACATACAATATGATGAGTTCACTCTGGATCTCATTAGTGAAAACATCCTGAGGGACTTAGATAAACATATTGAGGGGATAATTGATTGTTCATCACCTCCGCGGCCAATGGAGAATGCTATGATCTTACAAGGAATTTCACACCAGAATTTGAATGCCCACTCTAAAAAGGAAATTGGAAATACAGCTGAGAATCCTGTTGCTCATTGCAATACAATCACCCCAAGGTGGACACTGTCATTTGATGACTCTCGAAGGATAGAGTTGAGAAGATATGGTAGGAATAATGTTTTAGAAACTGTTGAAAAAGGGGGCCACACCCCCAAGCAGAAACCAAAATGAGGATTATTTTTTGGAACTGTCAGGGCTTATCCAACCCTGGCACTTTAAGTTCCCTTAGGCTATTGGCAAGTAAGTATACACTTTATATAATTGGGATTTCTGAAACTAAAACCAAGGGTTACAGATCTTCTAATATTTTTTCTGGACATGGATATTCTCTTCTTGGCTCTATCCAGGATTATGATCGTGACAGATTATGGATTCTGGTTCATAATAGTGTTACTAATCCTGTTATTCTCACAGTGGACAAGCAGATCATTACGTGCAGGTTTACTGTCTATGGTTATAATACTGTCTGTTCTATGGTTTATGCCTCAAATTATTATTATACTCGAATATCCCTCTATAAGCACATAGTGAACTTGTCCACTTCCATTTATGATGCTTGGGTGGTTATGGGTGATTTCAATGAAATACCACATGCAGATGAAAGGCTTGGGAATTCTCCTGGTGCCATGTCAATGAATGATTTCAGATCCTGTATTGATGAATCAAAGCTAACTGAAATTAACCTGCTTGGGGCTAAATACACTTGGTATAGAAAATATTTGCACAACATGAGAGCTAGCAGGCTTGATAGAGCCTTTGTAAATGGAAACATGCTTGATAGATGGAAAAATATTTCATGTGTCACTCTTGAAAGGCACAACTCAGATCATCATCCAATTATGACAAACTTTATTGTGAAAGGTGAATGAGATCCTTTACCATTTCAGTTCAATAATGCTTGGATCACCATTCTAGAATTCTCACAAATTGTCAGGGACACTTGGGCCACCACATATTTCAACAATAATCTGCTAGCTTGTATTTTCAAGCTGCGATCTCTAAAATTGAAACTCAAGAACTAGAGAAAAAGAAGGTTCAACACCCTAGATCAGGAAATTGATGCTCTTGAAAAATCTTGACATGATATATAGAAATCAGAAACCATCATTGATTTCTCTAGTGAGGATGAGAAAGAGGATAAAGTTTCCCTAGAACTGAACAATATGCTGGTTCTTAGAGACAACATTAATAAAGAACTTTACAGAGTAAGGTGTCTCACTGATGGAGACAGAAATTCCAAATTCTATAATGAACTTCAATGAGCCAAAAGGGTTAGCAGACCTATATCTCTCTTGAAATATGGGGATATTATTATGGATGACAGAAAAAGTCTCTCAAATTATATTGTCTCCTTTTATAAAACACTCTTCAATGGTCCTAGTACTGCTGATCAAATTATGGAAGGTATTATTCCAAAACTTTTCACTGAATATGACAACACACTCCTTACTCAAATTCATACGGTTATTGAAATTAGAGAGGCAGTGATGGGACTTCAAAAAGGTATCTCTCCAGGTCCAGATGGTTTCAAAAATGATTTCTTTAAATTTTATTGGAATGATATTCAGAATGATGTTGGCAAATTTGTGAATCATTTTTTCAATGGAGGCTCTCACATTCAAGGTCTCAATTCTCAATTCATTATCTTAATTTATAAGGTTGAGAATGCAAGCGACATTAGTCAGTTTAGGCCAATTGCTCTCATAAATACTATTCATAATATCATTACTAAAATTCTGGCCAATCGGATTTCTCACATTTCTGATAAAATAATCTCTTGGAAACAATATGGATATGTTAATGGAAGGATAATCCATGAATGTCTTTTTAAAGCCTCCAAATGCATTAATCTTCTTCATAAGAAAACAAGAGGAGGGAACATTGCTCTTAAAATAGATATCAGGAAATCCTTTAACACCATTGACTAGAGTTTTATTTTTCGAGTTTTGAAAGAATTTGGTTTTCACACCACTTTTATACGGTGGATTTATATGCTGCTCAGCTCTGCTCAAATATCCATCCTTATTAATGGCTCACCAGAAGGTTATTTCAAGTGCTCCAGAGGTGTGAGGCAGGGAGATCCCCTCTCTGCTATTATCTTTGCTATATCAGAAGATTACCTAAGTAGACTTATTACTTACAAAGTTGATAAAGGAGAAATAAAATTAATTAAAGCATCTAGAGGTATTTGTGCACCCCCACTTAATTTTTGCAGATGACATTATTCTCTTCATGTAGGGATACAGGAGGAACATTCATCATATTAAAAAACCTCTTTTACATTATGAAAAAGTCTCTGGATAGCAAGTTAATTGGAGCAAATATTTTATCTATTTTGGGAAAAACATTGATATTACTAGGAAGCTTTGCATGATGCAAGATCTTGGAATTAGAGAGGGATCCCTGCCTTTTATTTACCTTGGGGTACCTATGTTCCTAGGATGTCCTCGTTCCTCCAACTTTAATGAGGTGGTGAGTGGGGTTAGATGAACCCTCTCTACTTGGAAAGGAAAGACCCTATCAATGGAGGGAAGGATTTGTCTTTTTAAGCATGTGATTGTCTCAAAATTGGTTTACTCCTTCATGGTGTATCTTTGGCCTGCCTCCAATATTAAAACTCTCAACTCTCTTATGAGGAATTTTGTGTGGGGTGGTAGTATTTTGGAAATAAAATTTATTGTCAAACCTTAGAAGAAATGTTGTTTACCACATGCGCTTGGGGGATTGGGGATTAAAAACATTAAAATTTTTAATCAATCCCTTCAGGATCAATTTATTTGGAGACTCGTTAATATTAAATCTCACTCCCTTAGCTTTCTTAGGGATAAATTTCCGGGAAAACTTATTGAGGGGAGGATTACACACATGCATTCCCCAGTTTGGCCAAGTCTTAGAAAGATTTTTCAAAGGATTTATACACATTCATATTGGCTGGTCAATGTCAATTATTCTCTGAAATTCTAGAAGGATAATTGGACAGGCTCTCCTTTGATTGACAGTATTTATATTACTAATTTTGACATTGATTATAATGCTTCCATACAAGTTCATCTTCAACAGATCAACTCTTGGCCATCTCAAATTGTAGAGAAAGTCTTGGATTATCACTTCCTTAAAAATGAAGATATGCTTATTTGGGAATGAAGCAGAAATGGGATTCTGGATTCCAAACTTTTTTGCAATCACCTTCTCCCAAGAACTGGCCCTTGACTTCTAAATTTTCACAAACAGTGGATTCAGCCATCCCGTTATACACTGTTATGGCGCCTCCATCGGGGTAAGCTTCCAATTGATGGTAATCTGCAGAAAGTGGGCATCTCATTTTGCTCTAGGTTCTCACTGTGTCATCAGTATAGGGATGATATCAACCACTTATTTATGTCTTTCAAGATGGCTTCATCACTCTGGACTTAGGTTTTCACCTTCTTTGAGGTTCATGTACTGCAGGTCCAGAATATTAGTGACCTTATTATTTAAATTTCAGAAGTTCCTCTCTCAAAATAGCTTCACATGCTTTTCCTGGTTGCTTGTGCAGAGACAATATATATTATTTGGATGGGCAGGAACAAATGTCAACATGATAATGATCCTTTTAATCTTAATTCTACTATCTCAAGCATTTTATTGGCAATGAAAATGGATAATAAACTTCATGCTGTGCATTGTAATAATACAATCAGATAATTTCCTATCTTAAGGAGATTGCAACTTTAAGGTAATTATCCTAAACCACTTTGCACCTTTAAAGTCTTATGGACTCCTCCTTTTGCAGGATGAATCAAATGCAACTCAGATGGTGCATCACGAGGCAACCCTGGACCTACTGGATATGGAATTTCTTTCAGGGATTATAATAGTGATTTTGTGAAAGGGATTTATGGACCTTGTGGACAGGTCACTGCTCTGGAAGCAGAAATGATGGATTTTATTACTGCAGTGGATGTTGCACAACAGAATAACTGGGATAGAATTTGGTTTGAAAGTGATTCATCCACAATTGTTCAAGCAGTCAAAATGGGGAAAATTCACCTGGATTGGAGACTCACATCCAAATGGATTAAATGCCTTGATATCCTTGATTCAAAGTAATACATAATAACTCATGTCTATCGTGAATCTAATCACCTTACTGATAGCCTTGCTAATATAGGGATTTCTGCACACTCTCGAACTCACATTTTCAGCATCACAGGTGATCTGCTCACTATTTTGCAAAGATATAAATGTAAATTTCCTATCTTTAGACTTTTGTAAGTTCCTTCTTGTATTTTCTTGTTAATAAATCTTTGCTGATTGCTCTTTTAAAAAAAATTTAATTATAAAAGTGAATATGAGTAACTATTATTTTTCAAATAAACACTATGGATTCAAGGTTTATTAAATAAATTTGGGAGGAATGGGTTAAATTAATGGATCATGTTTTAGTACATGACACATGAGATTTTTATAATTGAGTGGTGAAATATTTTTGACACTTATGATATGTTAACTAAGTCATCAGTGGTGTCAAATGTTTGTTTTTGGGTCAACACTTTTTAAGGAGATAAAATAAAATTTTAAAAGAGTAAAAACCTAATTTTAAAAACAATTTTAAGATAAAAATAGTTCATTTTAGATGTAATCTATAATATTAATACCCATCCATCCTCTAAATCTCCCTATCATGGTTTGGAGAGATAAACTAAAGGAATAATAATCTTCGATCGATTCTTCTCACGAGTTGATCATTTGTTATTCATACAATTGAATGGATGTCATGAAACAATTTTATTTCCCATGATAGAACCTATAAATCTAAAAAATAAATTCTAATGGTTGTGGTGAACACGTGGATGATATATAGGGCATCTCATTTGGTATCATTTTTCTACGACATGCTGAAAATGAGAAGATTACATTGACATTTGACAAACAAATGAGGTACAATTTTTTTTCATTATTCATACTTAAATTTAATTTCATGTGATATATAGGAGAATATTTTTTAATGGTATAATGTATTAGATTATATGACACTAATCCATTTTTTTTGAAAATACTGATAATTCATGCTTTCACCATGCCCGAGTTCCTTTAGTTGGTATTAGAGTGGTCATGCATAAATTTTAGTTGAAATTTCAATTTAATATGATATAATTTAGATAAAGGAATTCAATATGGTCCCAAATCCATTTATGACATGTCAATCAGAGTTGTAATGATCAATTTATGACCATTAAATTACTGAACAATTATCTAATTATTATTAATAACATTTGTTTTCATTTTTTTTTAAAAAGTAGGAAAAATATATTTAATCGGATGAACAGTAACCCAAAAATGATTAATATCTATAGGTGAATAATTGGTGGGGAGGGTTACACATAAACATGGAAGATGATGAGTGGTGGAGAGTCTTTACTAACTAAAATAAAGGAATAAAAAAAGGAATTAAAAAAATCAAACCACCGCTCACTGATTGTGGGCAGTTTCTAGCTGCCCCCAAGTCAATGGGGGGAAGCAATTTGAATGTGAACCTTACATGATTGGTGTGAGTGTTAAATTTTAATTTTTAATAGAAAATATCACCTTGTTGATATGAATATTACCATATAGTATTTTTTAGTTTCAATTTTTCATAGGTGTTCACTCCCCCCCTTTAATGATTAATTCCACATTAGAGTTTATGAGCATTTCAATTTGAGTCAAAAAACAACTCAAGTAATTCTCTTAAGGTCTCAGGTGATCTATTGTTTTCTATATAGAACTACTAGTGTAAAATAACTCATGATCATGTATTAATTTTATTTTGTTATGAAATGTTAATTATTTATGGATGTATGGATTATATGTGATCACATAGAAAAGTTAACAAGAACTCTTAGATAAAATAAATGAACATGTCAGATGAATGTATTCTATTTTTTCATGGTTAAGTTATGATAATGATAATATATTAAAAAACATGATAAATAGAACTATATTTCAGTTTTAAAGAGTCATAAAAACTTTTAAAATCTCTCAAAGAAAATATTAAGTCATAAACACCTCCACCACTCAAGTTTGAACAAAACCATAGTATAAGGTTATTATCATCCATAGTTGAGGGTGGATCCTCCTATTGTGGAGTTATAATAAGAGTGGTTGTTATACTTAACTAATATCAATATCAAAGAAATAACTATTGCTAGTTTAATGTAATTTTAGTTGCAATGTATTGAGTAAATCAAGGATTGATAGGATATGGTACTCCACTAAACATATCAAGGGGATGTGAGTTAATACATTTGGTCATCCAAAATCCTAACTTTAAACTCTTTTACTAGTGGTGTAGCTATATAATGGACTATGATGTGAGGTTTTAAGGACCCTTTCCACTAAAATAATCAAGAAACTAAGTATTTTGAATGTTGTACTTGAGGGATACTAGGATTTGATAAAATTGTGGTAGATATTTAATTTTAATATTTTAATAATGTGTAAATATTGGTAATCATGATAAAATTACTAATATAAAATGTTTTCTTTAAAAAAAAATGGAAATTAATACCACATATTCATTGGTATTTAATACTGGACAAAGAACATGTACCAAATGACATAAATTTCTAAATGTGGTATAGGATCCTGCACATATTGCAACAATATGAAAGGAAATTGTATGTGCTAGAGTCCCCACTACCCGATGAGTCACATTGGTAAGTAAGTGGGGGTAAAAAAGGAAGATTATAGGAGACTCATTGATGGATATACCACACTATCTCATCTTCAAGAATTTTACAAGGAGAAAGTGAACAAGAGATTTATGAGATTATGATTACACTAAACATATGTATATTGAAATATGTAATTCATACTAGTCCCCATATACTAAAAATAAATGAGTACATTGATTGATTAGAATAATTAGATTTTATCCTGGTCCTCATATACTGAACTTAAATCCCAATTACTCTAGTTTTATTAAGAACTAAAAAATTAATATAATGTAGAAAAAACTTTGATATATTTTGGTTAAGGTTTTCGAAGAAGATAAGAACTTACATAAATATAATTATTTAGTTCCTATAGTGAAAAATAAGGATGATAAAGATAAAATTCCATTTGAAAGTATGATGCCAAAGGTACCTTCACAACATCATTCTAAGAAACCAAAGGTAAAGAGGGAGAGAATCAAATTTGAAGCTACTTTATTCAAATGTTGTAATAAAAGTCACTGGATGTGAAATTGTAATGAATTCAAGAAGAATCAAAAAGTAACTTCTACTTCAGTTATATTTATCTTTGTGTATAATATTTCTGTTTTAATTTTGGGTATTTAATATAATATTTTTATTCAAATACAAGAACCAATTAAGTTTAAAAACATTATAATAAGTAAGGTGAATTCTTCTAGTAGCTGATAAAGGGTGATTCCTATGTCACGATGAAGAGGAATATGACTCCTATTTTTCCAAGTTGATTGATTATAGTTGAAATATTATCTTGTATTTACTATTACCAAAACATTTATCTCATGTGTCCATTAGAAACAATGATAAATTATTTAATGTTGGAGTGAATGTTGTTTATGATTTCTCATAATCAACTAATAATTCAGTAATACTTGAGTCATTAGTAATAAATTATTAATATAAAATATAAGACTCATACTTAGTTGTGGAAATATAATTATTTATTTAGGTAAAAAAACTTTAGAAATAAATGATATCCACAAAGATTCTTGAGTTATTCCATATTTATAATGTAAGCTATTCTAAGGATAAGTTAGAGGTAAAATTTATATACAACATGAGATTATTTTGAATTTTTTTAGGAATGATCAGTGAAGAAATTAATACACTTAGTAAAGTATATTAGACCCTCCAAGTGGGATTATCAGAGTATATATTAAACAATAACATATAAATCATTAAAATAGATATTTGAGTTATTCTTAAACTCACATTTCTTTATACACATCATATCCATGATATTTGTAAAAGGAGGATAAATAATGAGTCTTATAAGTTTTACAATTATTCCATCATCCTTTTGAGTTATTCTTTAAAAAATAACAATGTTAACTCTTAACCATATGGAAACTATAATGAAAAATGGATATCATATTAGTTGTAATATGAAGGAAATCCATTATTCCATAATTAATGTGTTTAGATGCAAAGAGTTTGTTAAGGCTAAGTAAGTAAACAAACTTTCATTAAGAAAAATATATGAATTTCATGTAATTATCGTAAAATATTTTAGAAAATTACATAAATCCTTAAGATATAAAAGATATAGTTAAGTTAAAGACTATATTTTTTATAAAATGGAAAATGTATCTATTTGAGATACTGGGATCAAGATAGGCATGGATAATGTTAAGTCTCAAACTGAAAAAATAGTTACCATAAGAAAAAGTTCCTCAAGAGATCATGGAAATGGAATTCTATAGAGACACATGCTATGTAGAAAAGTTAAAACCATAGTGGTAGTTTTATAATAAACAAGATATGAGATATATTATTAAATAAGAATAATGAATCCTACTAAGAGTAGTAAGTTACAACTAGATATGATTGAATAGTTCATATGAATTAAAAGATGGATTCCGATGGGTTTTAGGGGTTCATAATAAGAACTTGGAAGTGGTATAGAACCCATAATTTTGTGACCTATCCTAAATATAATCAAGATGTATAATTTAAATAAATAACATCATGTGCGTACCTTAAGTGATGAATCCATCTTTTATTATTCATTGCACGTTTGATGAAGATCACAAAAATATACTAATGAAAGATTCCTAAATTTTAGGGATCAATGTAACACCACAATATTTTATGATTTATATATATATTTTAAATAAATTTAATTTATTTTATATCATGAGATACATGTAACACCGTGTTTAAGAAAACCACGATATACTATTGAAATACTATTATATAATGCGATTGTTACCGCTTATCCATTGGATTAGAAGATAAGAATATGACTAACTAAATTATAAAAAATTTATAGTTTAAACATGTATAAAATTAATTCAATGATTATAAATTGATACGTCTTGAAAATAAAAATTATTTGAAAGTAAAATAGATGTTTTTTTTGAAAAACTGTTTTTATGTGCGCAATGTGTTTTTATCTTAATAAATTAAATTGATCACTATTGGTGAATTATTTTAATTAAATTTATAGAATATATATTCAATAATATTTTTAACATTCATATAATGTTTTTTCTTGGTATGGGATAAGAATAAATTCCATTTTATGCTTAAAAATGTATTTTTCTAGAAAAATGTTTTTTATCATGTTTTGCGCACTAATTTTAAAATGAATTTAATAAACTTATAGATATTTAATATTTAAAAATATATTACATATTTGGAATCATTATATTAAAATTTGGTAAATATTTAACTTTTATTTTTGGTCAATTTTCATAGTAACCATGATAACGTTTTCACCCTGATAAGGTTAAAATGGATAAAATAGGGTTAACACTTTGGGATGAGGATTTAGAATTTCAATAACATGTTCCTTTATCATATTTAATGAGTTTATTTTTTCCATTTCCATCGATGTCTCAAATTATAGTCACTTTGTGTCACATTTATTTTATTTTTATCTTTATATTAATTTTAGAAAAGAATAAATATAAAATGTCACTCTCTTGACTTTAATGTCCCTAATTTTTTTACATAATGATAAAATGAGGATAATTTTGGATATAAATGTTTATTTTAATGATAAATTAATATTTTTATAATTTTAATTTATTTATAATTTTTATTAATTGAATAATTACCTTAAATTCTTACGCAACACCGACACAATATTTGTTAAATTAATAGAAACATATAATAAATGATTTTAAAAATACTAAAAGTATAAAAAAATTGGGTGAATGATTATGTTCAAAATTTTTTTAGATTAATATAACATATTATAGTTGTGTAAAAGGTTTATATTCAATTTTTTTTCTTTTTTATTGTATTTAAAGTCAAATTAAATGAATTGTCTCAAAAGATGACATTAATGATATTCTATGAAAATAATATTGTATTAAATTATTTAAAAATCATAAAAATATTTAAAGAGTACAATATTGATAATATATGGTTTAAAATTTTATAAATTTTACATTAATGAGCATAATGTCACCTTATAATTAAAATTATAACCCTTTTATATTGAAAAAAGTTGTTACCATGGTTAAGGTTAAAATTGGTTAACCAAGGGGTTTATAAAAAAATAATGTTTAAAATGAAAAAAAAAACCTATCTAAATTTCATCAGTTGATGATATTTCAATCTTATAATGTTTTTTTGTAATAATATTTCTTGAGAATAACTCAATTATATTTTAATTTTTTTTGTAATTCCAAGAGTACCCCTCCCTTAGCTTATAAAAAGGAACCTCTTAAACTCTCCCCCTCACAATTTTTTAGCCTTATATCTCATCCAATACCTACCATAATATTTACATAGATTCCTTAAACAAATCATAGATCTTTTTTACTTTCCAAAATATCATGTGTAATCCAAAAGAGTGTTCTCAATGATGAGGTATAACTCTTAACCAAGTGTTTTTAATTTTATTTCTTCTTCAAACTCTTCTAAATACATGGTATATATTATAAAATAATTAATTAAGTATCTTAAATTTACTTAATTTTCATTATGATAATGGAACAATCATTATCCAAATTCTTTTCATCCTATGTAAAGTGTAAACATCGCTCATGTGTACGTATAACTTACCGTTTCCATGCAATAGTGTAATACTTTTTTCTCCACTACTTTACATGGATGGTTATAATGAAATATTTAATAAATATATATGTTATTTATGAGATTATTATGATTTTTAAAATTTTAATTATTATTTATTTTATTTTTTCCATCAATCAAAAAATGGAAACAACATTCATGCGTATGTACGACCTACCATTTCCATGAATGGTGTAAATCATTTTTCTATATCTACATTTTATAGATAAATATAAATAGAAGTATATATATAATTAATATATATTATACTAATATAATGGTTAAAATTATATAGAACATGGAACCATGATCAATGTATAAAGATTGAGAATGACGAACTGAAACATGCGTGAAAAATAAAGCAGTTATTACTTGAAACATTGATTTTTAATAAAGAATTGTTAATAAAAGGGTGATAATATGTTATAAGAAAATAATATATGGAATGATATATATTATTATTATTTAATACATGTATAATAAATCTATATTTATTATAAAGGGGTTTTTAACATGAAGAAAGAAGAGACTTGAGGTAAGGGTTTATCGTCTCAAATTATCTTCTTTGAGACATGTTATGTTATGCCCCTATCTTAATTTATGGGGTTTAAATACTAGAAAATTGAAATTTTAATTCATTAATATAATTATTTTCATGATATTTAAAGTTTCATTTAAATTTATTCCTTCATGGGGCTTACAATTCAAAAGTTACCAAAGTGGTAAGAGTTTTATGTTACAATTTCATTATTTATCCAGATTGTTTATGATTAAGTTATAACAATTAAATATTATGGTATAACTTTCAACAAACTCATTAATTTTATTATCATATGTTTATTTATATATATAAAATGTTTTCCTTTTATTTTCCTCTTTTTTGTACTTAAGTGATCAAAAGAATATTTTTAAGGAAAACCCACTATATTTCTCTCTTCGGTCAAAAATCCTTTTTATTCCATATATATATTTTATAAAAAAAATTTCAAGAATTTTTTCAATATTATTATATCATTTTTAATTTAATTTTTACCCATGATTTAATTTTTATAGAATTGTTTAAAAGTAATCTTCTTTTCATTTTCTGAATGAGGAACTTTTTTAACTTTTTTTACAAAAGTATGAAAGGAATGTTTTGTTTTAACTTATATAACATGAATGGAAATTCCCACCATCATGAAAACTCAATATATTGAATATTATATTAAAAATTTCCAATTTTATTTTAAAATAAAATATTTTCTTTAATATTTTGGAAATTTTTAGATTTTAAATAAGCGATTTTAAAGTGAAAAGGGTATTTTCCTCAAGAAATGTTCCAAGTGATTTTTAAAGGTATTTTTAATCTAAGATGAAATACTTTGATGTTACCAAATATTTAAAATGGATATGATCCAATTATACTATCCCTATTATTTATCTGGATGGTTTATGATTATTATTATAAGATATTTTTAATACTCGTTCATTTTCCATGGGTTATACTATGGTGAAATGATTAAATGTTTATGAAAACCATTTCTTTTCCATGGGTTATTCCAGAATGAAATGTTTATGAAACCCAATTTATTTTCATACATTATGATACAATGAATGTTTTAAAATATTGTAGCACACAACTGTATGATTTTCAATATGTGATGGGCATACCCAAAATTATATAGCCCTATAATGCATTGGGTAAAGACGGATATCTCATGATATAAAAAGGACTAGAATGGGGTGTGAAACCAATTCAGTAAGGGAATCTATCCACTATGATATTATTAGTATTTAACCTTAAATAATACAATTGAACAAGGATTGAACCTTGACTAATATGATGTAATGAGAAGGGAATCGAATCCACTATTATGGTCTTGGTATTGATACTTGAATACTAAGTAAATGATTTTCTATGCTTTTATGTATGAAAAAAATATATGTCTTATGCTAATGTTATTATATCATAGATCATTTTCTTTAATTCATTCTTGATGCATGTCTTACAAACTACCAAGATTTATTCCATGGATTAAGATTATGATCTATGATATGTAGGGTATAGTTTTCAAATGTTAATATCATTTTCTCATACCCTTATGCTCATGTTATGCATATGTTATCGTTAATATCTCCCTTATTTACCCTTACCAATTAAATGAGATCACCCTTTCTTATGTTTCAATTTCATAAGATATGAAGTATTTTTTTAAGTATTATATGTATGATAAGGGTGAAAGTTGTGAAGAATTAAGTGGGAGATGATATAGATCTTATATAAACAATTTTTTTATGCATCCCAGATTCCAAAGGCACTAAAACTATAAAATTATGGTCTGGATCATTATGTTATGTAATGAATATTTATCTAATAAGATTTGATATCTATATATGAAAATTATGGGTCATTATAGTTTTTATTACAGTAAGGTTTAGTTACCTTTTGAAACTAGGATAATAAAACTTTAGTGAGAACCATTAGGAGAATCCTATGTATAGAATAATTTCGTAAGTTTCAATAAATAAAGAAATGTGATTTTCTTAAAAAATACCTTTATTTATAATACAGGTGGACATGGTTTGGAAGAGATTAATCTAGGGGTAATAACCCCAAAAATAGTTGGTCAAATATATCTCATCCATCATTCTGGTAAATAGTGAATATTCCCTTACTATGAACCTGATTTGACACTCTTAGGGAAAATGCATGAGTTAATTCACATTTTATTTATGAACTATTATGAATTATTTGAATAGATTATGACCATGGATGATCTAGGTTAAACTTAAGTTGTCATAGGATAAAAAGAAGGTGTCATGTATTAGTTCTAGTATGAGTTTATAAATAATTAAACTGGGAACATATTAATAACGTTTGTGTCATATTTCATCATCCACTTAATAAACCATCTTCCCTTGTGAACCCAAGATAAATGGATGATTCTCCTCCCATTCACTGGTATAGATCAAGATATATAATTTTAAATAAGTAAAATGTAATTAATCTTTCATTATACCCTAATAAATGTTGACCCACTTGCATTTGAATAAGATAACTAAAAATTGACCATGATAGTTTAATTAGATTATATAAATTATATTTCCACAGTATCCCACCTTTATAAGTGTAAATATATAACTATTTTTAGTTTTCAAACATTTTAATGATAAATTTTATGAAACTTTAATCCATGAATATTTTAAGCATCAAATATTTTAACTTTCCTTAGAGGAACTTGATCCAAAAACTTCAAATAATTTGATATTTCAACTCGATTATCAACATTAATTATCTTGAAAAAAATATATGGTGTTAATTTTATCATAGAAAAAATAAGTACATGTCAATAATATGAATATGAGTATATACTTACAAGATGGGTGAATCATTAGATAATCTCCTTATTAACAACTTTTGTTAATTATAGTATATTTCAAGCTAGACCCCTTAGTCATATATTTGTTTTAAATATCAATTATTCAATAAATAAATCTGTAATAAGACTATTGAGTAGAACATATCTATGAAATTTTAGTATCTCCAATTCAATTGGTGTAAAATTTAACCCCTTTACAACTATCCATCCAATAGTTGGAAATTATGATGACTGGTTTTCAGAATGAAAATTATTAGATATGTCTTAAACATATGATTGAATATAGTCTCAATACCATCCAAATAACTAGAACAGAAGTTAAATCACTCTTTGGTTATGTAACCTTAAATAATATAGCCTTTTGGTTTAGCTTTATTCCTCACATATGATTTGAAATGACCTAAGTACATTATCAAAAAAAAAAAACAAAAAACATATTAATTTTTTTTTCACAATGATTTGATAAAATTGAATTCATTAATGAAAATAAAAATAATATTAACATACTGATTAATTGGATACTTCCATTAATAGTGTACCAGTAGCGACTCAGATTTTGTCCCTGTCAGACTTTGGATTATTTCTACAAATAATTCCAGAGCTAGGCGCGAAGACGACGTGCGATTCTGAGGCCCAGTGTGCCTGAAATAAATTTTATAAAATTATTAAGTATTTTTATACTATACACATGGAGGGGGTGTGATATCTCCTAAACGGTAGCTTAGAATGGGAATTCGAGGGCACGTTTGCGTCCAGAACATACCGTTTACCCTAGGAGAGGTGTAAACTTCGCGGGCGCGGGCCTGCTGTGGAAAACACCACCAGGGGCGTTTTCGTAAATAAGTGTAAAAGTTGGTTTACGAGCGTCGGCTCGAATAACTTATGAATGGAGTCTCGGATCCCAAATCTAAGTCCACCATTGTGTTCATAACGTCGTGTTTACCCTAGGGGCGGCTTTAACTTTGTCCGCGTCAGGCGCGAGGTCGGGGGCATTGCGTTGTTGGAGGTTTTTTTTAAAAAAGGAATGAAAAACATATCTCTCCTCCCCACGCACCTCCAATGCGCAGCAGACGGAACCCCTCCTCCCGACCTCCGTTTCTTCGCCAAATCGAGCCCGAATCGTCCGTTTTCTGCGTCGATCGTCAGCGGATCTAGCTTCAGGGCGTCACCGGCGTCGATCTGCACCCGAAGCTTCAGCGTTTCTCCTATGAGGTAGGCGGTTTGAGTTTTAATCCCCCGATCCCGTTTTTGCTGTGAATTTCTTCATTTTGAGGTCGTTGCAGGGTAGATCGCGTCCCAGGGGTCGCACCGGTGCTTTCAGATCGCAAAACGGACTACCGGGGTGCCCCCGACGGTCCGCGGAAGGTCCGCCAGTGCGGCACCCGCGCTGGCGGAGCGCGGCGGCACTGTGCGCCGCGCGACGGAGGGCCGTCGGCCAGGGCGGGCCGGCGGCGGCCTGACCGGCCGGTTTAGGCCGGTCCGACCACTTTTATGTCATACAGGGGTCTTTAAACCCCCATATCTTGCAATTCGGGAGTCGGATTCGCGTACCGTTTGCGGCGACACGACCCTGAAGACGAGGCGAACCCTCCGGTGTAGGTTCAATGGTTTAAGGGTTTGGGATCGTGGCCCGGGAGTTAGAAACGTTGTATAAAATAATATTATTTTATTATTTTACGACTTCGGGCCGTTGTAACTTCTACCCAGAGCGTCCGAATGACGTGCCGTTAGTGGGGCTGAGACCCTGGTGGTACGACGGAATTTTTGAGTTGGTTCCAGGGTGTTGGGATGGAGAACGGGGTGCGGGCCCCACGAGGCCGGGTTTTGGCATTTGCGGAGAAACGCAGCTTTCTCACCAGGAGTCTGATTTTGGAAGATGAATAGTCGATCCTGTGTGTTTTTCCGAGAGGATCACAATGATGCAATCCATTCGACGTGTTTCGGGATCGAGGTGTGGGCCCCACCCGGGCTAGCCTTTAGTGAATAGTGCCTTTTTCACCGAGTGTCCGTTTTGGACGAACGAGTAGTCGATTCTGCTTGTTTTTCCGAGGGGATCGTCGTGGTATGATCCGCCCGATGAGTTTCGGGATCGTTGTGTGGGACCCACATGAGCTAGCTATGGTGAATAGTGCCTTTTTCACCGGTGCTCCGTTTCGTGTGAGTAAGCATCCTATGCTGCGTGTTTTTCCGCGTAGATCACAATGGTTGGCTCGGTATTGGCCTTGGAGGTGCGTAGTGTGGTGTTGTTGCGGGTCGCTTGGGTTAGCGACGTTTTGGACTAGCGGTGGTTGAGGGTACTCCCTTGGTTCATTCCCAAGAGGGTTCGTGTGGCATCACAACCTTCGTATAGGTTTTTGATCCTCTCGATGGGATGTTTAAACCGTTAGAGTTGTGGCATCCCTTCGGTGGGCCCGGAGTAGGATCCTCTAGAATCTTTTCCCTAGATCGGGTTATTGGTATCGCTGTGACCACTTATTCACAGGCGACGACCCCCTATCTAGCTGGTTAACCCTGTAGGGTTGTGGCATCATCGGGATTATGATCCCCTACGCGGTGGGCCGTACTCAGTAGGGTTGTGGCATCGTCGGGTATACGATCCCCTACTCAGCATGAGGTGTATAGTAGGGTTGCGGTATCATTGGTTATGCGATCCCCTACTCAGCGCGTGGTTTCTATAGGGTTGCGGCATCGTCAGCTCGATCCCCTACATTGCGAGTTATACCGGGTAGGGTTCTGATATCCTCGTAACCACCTTTATATGGGCGATGATCCTCTGTCTGAGTGATGTGCTTCTGTCGAGTGCCAGATCGGGTTGTGGTATCCCCCAGCGGATCCTGGGTGTGATCCCCTATCTATGAGATCTATGAATGCCAGATCGGGTTGCGGTATCCCCTAGCAGACCCTGGGAGATATCCCCTATCTGTGAGATCTTCGTCTACCGAAGTGGGTTATGGTATCCCCTAGCGAACCCTAGGAGCGATCCCCTATCTGAGGAGTTTTGTGGTTATGTTATTTCAGCGAGGTTTCTTCGGTGATGCTATCCGACGAGCATGATCTCTCGGGTGAGCATCTGAGAGGTTTGAGAGAAACTCGATGGAGTGTATCTCTCGGATGAGTGTCAACTGGGATGACAGTGATCGTGTGGTGTACTCTTCTGGTTGTGGATAGTTGTTGGTGATGAGGTTGGTACCTCTTTTGGCTTGGCGCGTGAGCTGGGTATATCTAGATTGTTCAAGGTGTATGTATGGGCATACACCTGAGCTGAGCTGACTAGTTGTGTTTAGCCGAGGATGGTCACGAGATGGAGTTTCTCTCTCGTCTGGGTTCTCTCTGGCTGGGATGAGCGGATTGTTGCCTTTCAGTTGCTCTCTTTTGTTTTGGGTTTTGGGGTGCCTACTGAGTATGTTTATACTCACCACTACATGGGCTTTTCCCGCACATGTTTGTGTCTTGTGCAGACCACAAGCCTTTCGAAGGAGTCCCCGGAGGACCTGGAGCAGGCGAAGTTGAGTGAGTGAGATTGACCGAGGTGTTTACTGGTGCAGTGCCGAGGGAGTTTTCCGGAGGGTGTTTGTGGCAGCGTTCCCCTTCTTCAGAGCAGGTTGGACGTGCTTTTCTAGTTTTCTTTTGGTGGGCCCTGTTTTTCCCTTTGTACTTCTGCTATACTCTAGTTGTGGAATAGTGTATGCATGATTTTTTTTTTCAGTTTTATATATCTCTGCACTATTGCATGGAGGTGTATGTGGGTGCATGTGTACAGGTACCTTAGGGTAATGCCTCCCGTGTGTGTGATAGCCTACTCGGCGCTGGACGCCAGCCCCTGGCCTATTGGAGGCGGGCTTGGGGAGTCGCGGCTCGAGCCTTGTTGGGTCGGGTTGTGATAGAGTGGTATTATAAGAGGTTCCACCTTTGGGATCTCAGAGCGTATCTAGTCTAGTTGTGAGTTTGGTTTGGGTTGCATAGCGACAGTGTTAGGGTGTTTCGAGCTCGGCTTTCAGGCCAGAGACTCCAGTGTTGGTGCGACGACCGACGTATCCATACAATAGGACTCTGATAACCTGCCTTCTGACTCGGGACATTCTTACACTGTTCACAGGGACATAATGGTACATGCATCATATAGGACTGGGTTTTTGGGTATTTCCTTGTCCTTCTTGAGTCAGCTCTCCAGATATACTTTTTGACTGTGGTGCGTCTTGAATGTTTTTCAGGATACCTCGATGACGACAGCCAGCGAGGGTTCCGCAGCAGGATTGTGCTGATGACCCACCCCGTGTTGAGGCTGTGGAGCAGGGTGTGGGTTCTGAGGTTTCACCTCCAGGTGGTCTGCCAGTTGAGCCGACACTTGTTGAGAAACTGGTTGTGCCGGTAGTGCAGGATGAGGTTGCGCGCAGGCTGAGTGCACTACACGAGTTCTAGAGGTAGTGACCTCTGAGGTTTCAGGGTGATCCAGACCCCCAGGCAGCTGATGATTTTCTTGAGGCAGTCACCCGAGTTTTCCGCCTAGTGAGGACACCTCTAGATCAGATGGTGGTCCTAGCAGCGAGCCTTCTGAATGGTTCTGCCGGGTGATGGTGGAGTTTGGTGATGCAGTCCCATGATGAGGAGATGATCATGTGGGAAGAGTTTGATTTGATCTTCAGGAAGGAGTTCTATCCGGTGACGTTGAGATCAGTGCAATTCCAGGAGCTTCTGCAGCTTCGGCAGGAGGGCATGACCGTGTCAGAGTTCTCGGTGAGGTTTACAGACCTGTCCCGCTACTCCCTGGATATGGTTTGAGACCCATTATTTAGGGCTCAGACCTTCGAGTAGGGCTTATGTAGGGACATCCGAGTAGGTGTGGTTTCCTTGTGCCTACCCACCTATACTGGAGTGCTGGAGCGAGCGTTGGTGGTGGAGAGATTTCTGGCTGAGCAGATTCCCCCTATTAGTGCTGGGCATGTGAGAGCTGAGACTTGGTCAGTCGGATCGACATCTGGTAGCCGACGATAGACTCAGGGGTCTGGACGTGGCCGATGTTTCAGGAGGAGACCCCAGGATGGAGGATATGAGGCTCAGGGCTCACAGGGCTCACATGCCAGTTTTGGACAGCCGCAGGAGAGGCGGTGTTATGCTTGCGATGGTCGGGGGAATCTTGCGCAGGATTGTTCGACCCGACGTGCTTCTGAGAGGGAGCCGATCGATGGACCGCCTTGGTAGAGGCAGCGTCTCGAGCAAGGAGGTCCGCAAGGCCTCGGCCGTGGCGGCAGAGCGGGTACAGCAGGAGGAGGTGGTAGGCGGTACCAGTTTCCACCACCCCTACCCCCAGGTGGTCCACACCAAGTTCAAGGAGCTGGTGGCCGAGGGTGAGGACAACTGCATTCCCTAGAGGCTGTTGACCCAGAGGCACCACAGATGGGTAGAGGTACACCTTGTGTCCTTTCTACTTTCTGCAGTAGTTTGATAGACACTGTTTAGTGGTACTCTTTCCTTTTTGTTGATTGCTCGAGTTTTGTTCAGGGCGTTGGTAAGACCCTGTGTGGGTGTTGTTCGACATGCTTCGAATGTGTGAGGAAGAGGGATCCTTCCCCCACCGAGACGCGTTTTTGTGGCGCGATTAAAACCATGTGGGCAAGTCAGTGCCGCCCAAAGCGGATAGTATCGAGGTGAGGTGGATGAGTTTCTCTGACTTATGTGTTCGGGCATGGGTGTTTGTTAGCGAACTCACTGGTGTGTGAGACCCAGTTGAGAGTCCAATCGCTTGCCTTGAGCTTAGGGATTTTCGGGGACGAAAGGTTCTAAGGGGGGAAGGATGTAGTGACTTGGATTTTGGCCCTGTCAAACTTTGGATTATTTCTACGAATAATTCCAGAGCTAGGCGCGAAGACGGCGTGCGATTCCGAGGCCCGGTGTGCTCGGAATAAATTTTATAAAAATATTAAGTATTTTTATACTATGCATGTGGCGGGGGTGTGATATCTCCTAAACGATAGCTCAAAATGGGAATCCAATGGAACAGTTGTGTCCGGAACGTGCCGTTTACCCTAAGAGAGGTTTAAACTTCGCGGGCGTGGGCCTTCTGTGGAAAACGCCACCAGGGGCATTTTCGTAAATAAGTGGAAAAGTTGGTTTACGAGCGTCGGCTCGAATAACTTCTGAACGGAGTCTCGGATCCCAAATATGAGTTCGCCGTTGCGTTCAGAACATCGTGTTTACCCTAGGGGCGGCCTTAACTTTGTCTGCGTCGGGCGCGAGGTCGGTGGCGTTGCGTTGCTGGAGGTTTTTTTTAAATAAAAAAAAGAAAAACCTCTCTCTCCTCCCCACTCACCTCCAACGCGCAGCAAATGGAACCACTCCTCCCGACCTCCGTTTCTTCTCCAAATTGAGCCAGAATTGTCCGTTTTCTGCACCGATCGTCAGCAGATCTAGCTTCAGGGCGTCGCCGACATCGATCTGCACCCGAAGCTTCGGCGTTTCGCCTGCGAGGTAGGCGGTTTGCGTTTTAATCCCCCGATCCCGTTTTTTCTGTGAATTGCTTCGTTTTAAGGTCGTTGCAGGGTAGATCGCATCCCAGGGGTCGCACTGGTGATTTCAGATTGAAAAACAGACCACCGGGGTGCCCCCGGTGGTCGGCCGCCCACCGCGGCGGCGCGCTGGCGGAGCGCGGCGGAGGGCCGCCGGCGGCAGCCGGTCCAGGCCGGTCCGACCACCTTTTGTCATACGGGGGTCTTTAAACCCCCATATCTTGCAATCCGGGAGTCATATTCGCATTCCGTTTGGGGAGACATGATCCTGAAAACGAGGCAAACCCTCCATTGTGGGTTCGAGGGTTTAAGGGTTCGGGATCGTGGCCCGAGAGTTAGAAACGTCGTATAAAATAATATTATTTTATTATTTTACGACTTCGGGCCGTTGTAACTTCTACCTAGAGCGTCCGAATGACGTACTGTCTATGGCGTTGAGACCCTGGTGGTATGACAGACTTTTTGAGTTGGTTCCCAGGTGTTGGGACGGAGAACGGGGTGCGGGCCCCATGAGGCTGGGTTTTGGCGTTTGTGGAGAAACGCAGATTTCGCACCAGGAGTCCGATTTTGGCATATTAATAGTCGATCCTGTGTGTTTTTCTGAGAGGATCGCAATGATGCAATCTGTTTGATGTGTTTCGGGGTTGAGGCATGGGCCCCACCCAGGCTGGCCTTCGGTGAATAATTCCTTTTTCACCGAGTGTCCATTTTGGACGAACAAGTAGTCGATTCCTCTTGTCTTTCCGAGGGGATCATCATGGTATGATCCGCCTGATGAGTTTCGGGATCATTGTGTGGGCCCCACATGAGCTAGCTATGGTGAATAGTGCCTTTTTCACCGGTGCTCAGTTTCGGGTGAGTAAGCAGCCTATCCTGCGTGTTTTTCCGTGTATATCGCAATGGTGGCCACAATATTGGCCTTAGAGGTGCGCAATGTGGCATTGTTGTGGGTCGCTCGGGTTAGCGATGTTTTGGACCAGTAGTGGTTGAGGGTACTCCCTTGGTTCGTTCCCACGAGGGTTCGTGTGGCATCACAACCTTCGTATAGGTTTGTGATCCTCTCGATGAGATGTTTAAACTGTTAGAGTTGTGTCATCCCTCCGGTGGACCCAGAGCGGGATCCTCTAGCATCTTTTCCCTAGATCGGGTTCTTGGTATCACTGTGACCGCTTATTCACGGGCGGCGATCCCTTATCTAGCTGGTTAACCCCGTAGGGTTGTGGCATCACCAGGATTATGATCCCCTACATGGTGGGCCGTACTCAGTAGGGTTGTGGCATCGTGGGGTATACGATCCCCTACTCAACATGAGGTTTATAGTAGGGTTGCGGTATTGTTGGTTATGCGATCCCCTACTCAGCGCGTGGTTTCTGTAGGGTTGCAGAATCATCAGTTCGATCCCCTACATCACGAGTTATACCAGGTAGGGTTTCGGTATCGTCGTAACCACCTTTATATGGGCGATGATCCTCTATTTGAGTGATGTACTTCTGTCGAGTGCCAGATCGGGTTGTGGTATCCCCCAGCGGATCCTGGGTGTGATCCCCTATCTACGAGATCTACGAATGCCAGATCGGGTTGCGGTATCCCCCAGCGGACCCTGGGAGAGATCCCCTATTTGTGAGATCTTCGTCTACCGGAGTGGGTTATTGTATCCCCTAGCAAACTCTAGGAGCGATTCCCTATTCGAGGAGTTTGGTGGTTATGTTGTTTCAGCGAGGTTTCTTCAGTGATGCTATCCGACGAGCGTGATCTCTCGGGTGAGCGTCTGAGAGGTTTGAGAGAAACCCGATGGAGTGTATCTCTCAGATGAGTGTCATATGGGATGACTGTGATCGTGTGGTGTACTCTTCTGGTTGTGGACAGTTGCTGGTGATGAGGTCTGTACCTCTTTTGGCTTGGTGCATGAGCTGGGTATATCTGGATTGTTCAAGGTGTATGTATGGGCATACACCTGAGTTGAGCTGACTAGTTGTGTTTAGCCGAGGATGGTCACGAGATGGAGTTTATCTCTCGTCTGGTTTCCCTCTGGCTGGGATGAGTGGACTGTTGCCTTTCAGTTGCTCTCTTTTGTTTTGGGTTTTGGGGGTGCCTACTGAGTATGTTTTTACTCACCCCTGCACGGGCTTTGCCCGCCCATGTTTGTGTCTTGTGCATACCACAGGACTTTCGACGGAGTCCCAGGAGGACCCGGAGCAGGCAGAGTTGAGTGAGCGAGATTGACTGGGGTGTTTACCGGTGCGGTGCTGAGGGATCTTTCTAGAGGGTGTTTGTGGCAACATTCCCCTTCTTCAGAGCAGGTTGGACAGGCTTTTGTAGTTTTCTTTTGGTGGGCCCTGCTTTTCCCTTTGTACTTCTGATGTACTTTGGTTGTGGAATAGTGTATGCATGCATTTTCTTTTCAGTTTTATATATCTCTACACTATTTCATGGAGATGTATGTGGGTGCGTGTGTACAGGTACCTTAGGCTAATGCCTCCCGTGTGTGTGATAGCCTACTCGGTGTTGGACGCCAGCCCCTGTCCTATTGGAGGCGGGCTTGGGGAGTCATGGCTCGAGCCCCTTTGGGTCTGGTCGTGACAGTACCGATATACCAAGTTTAGATTCTTTAACCAAATGAACAGTTAAATGAATCATGATTGTTCAAAATAATGGGGTAAATAAAATCTCCAAATGAAAGTGTCAAAATTATTCTTTCTTGAAGTTTATCAAGATCAATTTCATTTTGAGTTTTTCCAAAAATCTCTCTGAAGAAGGTATACAAGTCAACTAGAATTTTAGTTACTTTTTCAGGTAATTTATTACACAATTCCATTGGTAATAACTTCTCCATCATAATATGTGAGTCATGAATTTTCAATCCATTTAAATTATGATATTTTGAGTCAATGCACTATGAAATGTTACTTGAATATCCATTTGAAACTTTTAAATTATTTAAATTTGAAATTAATTATTCTTTCTCATGATATTTCATTGTAAAAATAGTTGAATGATACTTTCCATTCTCATTTTCCCACAAACCACTCTTTATATTCATTGATTCAAAATCTTTACAAGAATTAAGGCAATACTTCGATTTACCTGGATTATTTAGCAATGTAAAAATTACACTTTCATAGAAATTTTTCTCAATATTAATTATATTATGATTATGACATATTAAATTAAACTCTAAATAATAAATTTTTACAAATATACTCATTTTCTTCCACTGTTGTATTCCAGCTGCTTTAGATATTGTACCTTGTATCCTTTCCCCCTTCATTAAACTGATTACATTTTACAAATTTTATTGTGACATTCATTAATTGTCCCAATATTTTTTAACTAGATAATACCCTCAGTGACTTTATAAATTCAATATATTCATTTAAACATTACTTTTTAAACCTGAATTTATGATAAGCATCAATAAATTGAAGATGAAACATAAAAAACCATTTTCTACTATGAGGTTATCATTGAGGTTCAAAATCAAAATTACAAACTAGACAAGAAATATTGGTATGAGTGTACCACCAAGAAAAGTTTCCTAGTCCCAAAAAGTTACCAATATTCCACATTAATGTAGCTAGAATTTTGAATAGTTTTCTCGTTGAAGAATCATATGTTTCTTTACTATAATTTCATAATTCTCACAATTCATTGATTAAAGATTAAAGGCATACATCAATTTCATTTCTAGGAATTTTATTTATAGAAATAATCATAAAAATAATTAAAGAATTCTTCTTTATATATATCCATTTAGGTAGATTATAGGGGTTTAAAACAACTTTCCATATTCTATAATTAATACTTAAAGTACCAAAAGGGTTAAAACCATCAAAATGCAATCCCAAATGTAAATTCCTAGGATTTAAAGAAAAATATGGATATAATTAATCAAACACCTTACATGATGTGTAATCTTTTGGATGTATTATAAATCCATCATTGTTACTGTCCTGAGTATGTAACTTCATATTATACTCATTCTTGGATAAAATGAATAATATTTTCCAAAATGGTTTCAAAGAAAAGTAACACAATACCATTATGGGACTTTTCTTCTTCTGTTTCTTCCTAGTGCTGCATTGATTTTGTACTTTTATTATTGTTCATTAATTTCCATCCACTTGTATTAAATCTTATGCATTATTTTTTATTTTACTATACTCCCCCAATAAATCATTTAATAATTAGGGCATGTATGTATCTTTATATAATCAAGTCCAAGTTTGAGATGATTTTCTTTATCTCATAGAATGATGTAGGGATCTTAGATTCAATAAATACATCATGAAGAAACTCTAAAATCATGGACTCTAATTTCTTAGTAATTCCACATAGACACTTGAAATGATAAAACTTAAGTAGAAAAGAAAACGTTGAATACTTGGCACACCATTCATACAGTTCTTTTTTTTCGACTTCAACTAATTCATAAAAATATTTTTTTGATCACTAAAGTTTTGAGAATGATTAACATGATCAGGGTAAATTGAGGGTTTTTTTGATCTATTATAATCTTGTACATTTTATCCTATAAATCCAAATACACCAATTATTAATTTTTGAACTAAATTTTCCTATGGCGGGTCACTTTGTGTTTTGTTGATAGGATGTTCATTATTTATACTTTTCATAACATTAAATTCATCATGTCAAATCCAACATCATATTGAGTAGGAAACTTTTTAAATACCAAGTGATCATATACTTCGTTTCTATTCAACTATCACTTGAATTTATAATTAAAACACAAAAATTATATTCTACCATTCAATGATTGGTTGGTTGTTGCATAATCTAAAAATTATTCCAAACCCTTAGCATACCAAGGTCTGTTTAAAGGTAAATTAATTAAACTTTTATCTATAGGTATTGGACTACTATACTTATCCTTATACATTCAAAAATAAATATATAAATGTTTAATCCAATAAGTACAATCAATTATTAACATCATTATGTAAAAAAAATTCTCTAACAAAATTATAGTGATAAGAAAGCTCAATTTAAACTAAAAGATGAAAAATAAATTAAAAAGTTCAGTGACATACTATAAAATGATTAGAATATTTATAACCATTTAAATAAATTTAATTTAATAATATTAAATAAATAAAATAGTAATAAAGATTAAAGAAACTAAGTATAAGTTATAAATATAGTGAAAATATATATCACCTCATAATTAATGTTAAAAAAATAATATGAATACATAAAAGTTTAAATATAATTATAATATATATAAAATATAATTAAATTAATAATGATATATAAATATTATATATTTAATATTAATTAATCATTTTAATAAATATTGATTGGAGATTTAATTCTCCAATGCAACTTTTTATTTTCAAACACTTTTAAGGGGAAAGTGAGAACCAGCTTTTTTTTATTCTCCAATCTAACCTTTTATTTTAAAACACTTTTAAGGGGAAAGTGAGAACCCTCATAGATTACCAGTTTTAACACCAAAAGAAACTACAGATTTGTTAAAGAATAGTTTGAGTTGATTGGAACCAATCTCCCTAAATAATATCCAGGGAATAAAATTTACCTAGTGTTAAAGATTTAATCACATTATAATGCATGATTATAAAATGATATTAATTTATAATATAGTTTTAGGTAATTATCAGAGAATAATAATTTCCATAAGTGTGATTTGTTAGAAAATTTCATTAGGTAGGTGTACGATCCTATTTTTTTTCAAGTATGTTCCTATTTGAGTTTTTCATTAAACCTATTTTATTGGGTTTCCCTTTATCTATAGACCTTGGTGGTGGAGCCTTGTTTAGGGATAAAGAGCCTTTATTGGGAAAATGAACCAATGTTCAGGGATGTATGTATATTTTAATTAATGGAGTTTGGGTATAAACATGTTAAATGGGGTTATGAGGGGTTTTTCATGCCTTGGAAGGATTTGGAGGTTGTTCATGTGCTTTTATAGAATTCGGCCTTAAAAATGTCTTCTTGGAGATTACACACGGTGTACCTATTACACGATATTTAACTACCCCTAGACATGTCATGAACTGGTGCATGGCGTGAAATGGTTATACATCATGTAAACTATTCATATCATGTGAAAGTTGAGTAGGGTTAAATATTAATCTGCGATAATGGTTTTTTGGTGTATCCCTCTAAAAATAAATACATGATGTGTAAATGAGTTACACGCCATGTAATATCCCAAGAATTTTTTTAAAGGTTCAGAGTGGATGATTTTTCAATAAAACCAGTATATCCTTTCTCTTATCGACCCTAGGGTATTTCCCATAAAATTTTAGAGCACCATCCTCCCTTTTTGATGTCCCATTTGATCAATCAATCACTAATAAGTCATTCTATTTAGTTTTTACCTTCTCTCCCTTTTGTTCTATGACTGTTATAGTGTAACCCTTTAACCATGGTAATTTTTGGTTTTGATCCCAATTGGTTATGATCTAGGGTCATTCTTTAAATCATCTTCACCTTTATCATTTTTGGAATTTTTCATTGGAAGTGTAGCATTAATCATTGGTTAAAGGTAGGGGGTCTAAATCTTAACCCTATGGTCTGATTTCAATTTATATATATATGTAATATTTTTCTTGTTCTAATTATTATGTGAAATAATTAACTAATTGAATATAATGATGTTAATCCTATGTTGGATTCTTCATTGGATCCCATTATATTCCATTGATGATGTGACCTGGCTTATAGCTACCTGTTGGCTAAGTGAACCTTTGAAAATAATGAATTGGAAATGGATTAAATATAATTTTAGCATGACATGTGATTTAGGTGATTGATTGTTATAGATTCACCTTGGAAAATGGATTATTTTATTAATTGAATAAATGGGAAATTGAAAGACAAATGTTAATTATAAAAATCAACCATTTGGTCTCATGTGGTCATATTGTGATATGCTTTCTGTTGTGTCATGCACTTGTAAAACATGCTGAGATTCTTATATACTGGGCTATGCCTTGACACATGATAATATGCTTATATAATAGGATATGACCTAACACATGATGAGATGCTTATATACAAGGCTATACCCTGACACATACTGAGATGCTTATATACCATTCTATTCCCTGAAACATGATGAGATGATAATATATCAGGATATTCCCTAAAACATGCTGAGATGTTTATATACTAGGCTAGGCCATGGAACATGATGAGATACTTATATAATGTGCTAGGACTTGAAACTTGCTAAGATTATTATATAGAGGGCTTGGACTAGTGATTTTCTATACCATGGGTATATGGTTGTGGTTGGAATGGTTGTGCTACATGATCAAAGACATTATGGAAGGATGCTGAAGTAGGTTATTGTTGTATTTTTATTAATTATTGGATTAATTATTACACTTGTTTATCACTTATTGCATGCAATTCTTATCAGACTTGTTTGTTTCGACATAGTGGTGTCGACCTACTGAGTTTCAAACCTATTCAGGTCACTGTTTGTTACTCGAGAAGAATACATGGATTCAAGTATAGACAAGGGAAAGGGACCTTGTATCTGATTATTGATTACTAGATGGGATAGAGTTTGGAGATAGGACTGACATGGGGTTTGGGACCAGGGTATTTTTGAGTTTATTTGTATCAACATGTATTTATTTTTTTATGGTTTCAGTTTGACATTAGATACATATCAGCCTGGAAATACATGATTCCTTATTATTGGTATATTAGTTTCTCCTTTACTTCCCAATCGCGTTATATATTTTTTTCTATGTCTATTAATTTGATTTATTTTGGTTATATAGATTATTTATACTACTATGACACCTCATACTAGGGGGTGTAGTCTCCGACTATACATATCACACACCCTCTACTAGTCGGCATCCTCTAGCATATAGGGAGGAGCACTTGACGTCTCATAACCATCCCTTTTCATCTACATGAGAGAGTTCCAGATTGGGGGATGTTTGAAAGTGGTATTAGACGATCCTATTTTCTTTTCTATTTTGTTACTGTTTGGGAAAGGTAGAAAAGAGACTAGGATGTGTCAGTACTTGGTAATGAGGTTGTGTATGGAAGTAATTAGCCCATGTTTTGGAAAAAATATGAGTGCCCTAGGATGGGATTGTTGTTTATGATGTTATCTTGTTACAATTTGATGTTATTTCACCTTGGGTGATTCACATGTTGTTTCATGTTATTGTTTCTTGAGATTTATACTCATGGCCCGGTATTGTGCTAAATGAGTATGCATGCATCATGATATCCACATAGATATATATACTAACATGAATTGTTCATGAAATGGACCTATTTATATGAATGTAATATATTTGTTGTGTAAACTATGATATAAGATATATTTTATACCTAATAAATGAAATGAAAGAACTATTATGTCATGTTAAAACACATGTGAATCCATTTATAGAGAGACTAGGAGTCAATGGTTCTCTATTGTAGTCACCTATTGAGGTTAAACTTATTGTTACCTAGTGCTCTATGGTGTGTGTTTGTATTGTAGAGAAAATTCATCCTTTTCATATTCAAATTGAGCATCAAGAGAGTGGTAATCAGTATTAATCTAACATAGTTGAGTTAAAGCTTCATGTATTTTTGTAGGATCATATGGATGTTCAGATTTCTGACTGCTTCCTGAGGGTTATGTGATCCATGGTATGAGAGAATGTTCATACCATGCCTTTGATGTATCATCTGAAAAGAGAGTTTTAGCTATAGAATATACCTAAGTTCACTAAGTAGGGAGGCCCCTAGTAAATTAACTTTTTGACTAAGTTAGTCTAGATGATCTTAAAGAACCTCAAGACTCTCATATATAGGAGGGTGAAGCTTTCTACACACATGCTTTGTGGACTGGCCAAACATTGGTGGGACATTCTTGAGAAAGTCATACAATAAGAGTAGTTTTATTGGAATGACTTCAAGATGAAGTTTCTAAGACATTATTATCCTGAGATGTTGAGGGGTGAAAATTCTTGCAATTTCATGCATCTAAGATGGGAGATAATGTCAATATTGGACTATGTTGGATGTTTCACATACCTGTGATGTTTTTATGCATCTCTAGCAGCTAATGAGATATCTAGGGTGAGACATTTTTAGGATGGGATTCACTATGAGATCGGGCCACAAGTGAGATTTTTTTTGAGAAGTTTTGAGGATATGATGAATTAGGAACTCATCACAGAGGGGAATATGAGAGAGTCCTCGAGCAACATCTAGGATATTTCAATAGGGATAACTAAGAGGTCTTTTTCGCATAGCAAGAAGCACCACTATGATAGTTTTCACCAAGAAAATAGTGATAAGAGTAGTTAGGTCAATAGAAAACCATTTTAGGACCATGTTCCATTGCAATGTTATTAGTGTGGCAAGTTTGGCCACAAGAGTCTGCAGTGTCCTTACCCCATAGTTAACTATCGTGTATGTGTAGGACTAGGTCATCTTCAGAAGATTTTTGTGAAATTTCTACAGCAGAACAATGTTAGAGGATCAGGGAAGACACCTGATTCTAGAAGGGGATTAACTACCCCTCATCAGGCTGGTAGATAGATTTCCACTAGCCATTCAGGCCAAGGTAGGGGATTTGGTACCCTAGTTCAAATGCATAAATATTAGGTAGAGGAAATAGCTCAGGGGAGTCATACTAGAGCCCAGGGCAGAGGGGCAAGTCAACTACAAATTATGCCGACTACTCTAGCTATTTTAGATGCAAGAACTTCTACTATTAGAGGTATGATTCTTGTATCATCTACCTTAACTTGTGTTTTGTTTGATATAAGAGAATCACAATAAATTTTATTTTCTCTTTTTTTATATGTTTTGTACTTGGTTTTGGAAATCTTGGAGGGTGATTTGATCATAAATATACCACTGGGAGTGTGGTTAGAGAATATCAAATGTTGCAAGGCGTATTCTTTATAGATTAGTGGTTACCATTTCTTTTGGGAACTGTTTGTGTTGGAAATGATAGGCTTCAATTTTATTCTTGGTATGGATTTTATAGTTCTATATCAGGTTCATATCATTTTTTATCAGAGGATAGTTACCTTTACATCTCTAAAAGGAGACAGTTATTATCACCAAGGTGAGTGGGACCTTTAGGCTGGTCATGCAGGACCAATTCAGTGTAGATTGGATTATATCAAGGATCAAATATCCAGTATTAATCTAGATAATGGTGTAATGAAGAACGATTCATTTCCTCTAGTGGTAGATAATTTTCAAGATTTTTGTTCTGATGAGTTATAGTTCTTTATTCCAAAACAAGAGATCGAGTTCATGATCAAGTTGGTGATATGAGTAGATCTTGTTTCCATCCCACCTTATAGAATGGCACCAATAGAGATTTGAGAGTTGAAAGTTGAGTTTAAAGATCTAGAAGCTAAATGTTTCATATAGACGAGTACATCTCCTTGGGGTTGTCTAGTTCTCTTCTCCAAAAGGATGATGGTATCTTGCACTTGTGTGTGGATTATCAGATATTGAACCTAATGACGGTTAAGAGTTGATATCCCCTTATTCACATTGATGATCTCTTCAATCAATTAAGAGGATCTAAAATCATATCCAATATAGATTTGAGATTATGATACCACAGGTTAAGGGTGAGACCATCAGACATACCTCAGACTAATTTTAGGAGCATGTATGGATTATATGAGTTCATTGTGATGCTGTTTGGGTTAACCAATGCACCGATGATATTCATGGACTTGATGAATCATATTTTTTATCCTTTTATACATCATTTTGTAGTTTTTTTTTCATCAATGACATCTTAATTTACTCCCAGTCAATAGAAGAGAATTCCAAACATCATGACATCATCTTGATTACATTGAGAGAGCATCATATTTATTCTAAGCTATCTAAATACGGTTTTTGGATTGATAAATTTCACTTCTTGGGCTGTGTCATCTCAAAGGTAGGAGTGCTAGTGGACCCGAAGAAGGGTGCAACTGTAGTATCTTGGGATCAACCTAATAATGTCTTTTAGATTCAGATATTTCTTGATTTAATAGGTTATTATAGGATCTTTATCTAGGATTTCTCCCATATGAGATCATCAATGTTATGACTGACCAAGAAGGGAGTGAAGTTTGTTTGGTCAGATACTTGTGATTAATATTTTCAGGAGTTGAAAGAAAGGCTAGAATCATTACCTATTTTCAATTTAATTGTGCTAGGGAAAGAATAGACCTTGTACTGTGACACATACAGAGTTGGAATCATAGAAGTTTTGATGTAGGAGGATTGAGTGGTTTCTTATGGATCTAGATAGATAAGACCACATGATAGGAATTTCCCTACTCACGATATAAAGTTAGTGGTGGTGGTACATACCCTGATATTTTGGAGATACTATCTTATGGGTTAGAGGTTTGTGGTATACACAAACCATAAGAGCCTCAAGTACATAATTTCTTTAGCAGGACCTAAACCTTCGAAATAGGTGGTGGTTTGAATATCTATAGTCTTTCCACTTTGAGAATACTTATTCACCAAGAAATGGAAATATTTTTTCCAATGATTTGATCCATAAAATGTAGATAGAGGTAATATGGGAGTCTTGTAATAAGTGGTGGATGATGAAACTCTTTGAAGACATGAATCTAGATGTTCATGAATCTTAGGTATGAGCATATCTGACTTCGACATCGGTTATACCTATAATTTTGGACTTAATCAAGACATATAATTTATCTGATTCAGAGGGCCTAGTTATGAGAGACAACTTATATGGTGGGAAGACACCATTGCGATTGTCTCTTGGTAATTAAAATTCTCTTATTTTTTGTGGTCGAGTATGAGTTCCTATGGGCTTGTGTGAGGAGTTGATGAGGGAGTTTCATGGTTATAGATGTGCGGTACATCCTAGTTTGAAAAATTTGTATCATTATCTCCTTAAGAATTAATGTTGGTCATGAATGAAGATGAAGGTAGTGGGATTTTTGCTGAGATTTTTCACTTGTTAGCAGGTGAAAACTGAGCATCAGAAGCCTACTGGGCTATTATAGCCTCTTCTGATTCTTTAATGGAAATGGGATGATGTAACTATGGATTTGGTGATAATATTACCTAGTACAACCCATAATAATGATTTAGTATGGGTGATCATGGATATAATTATGAAGGTATTCCACTTCTTACCTATCAGGGAGACCTTCATAGTCACTAATTTGGGTAGTCTTTACATGCGTGATATTGTTTGGATGCATAATGTTTCAAGGAGTATCATATCTAATAGAGATACTCATTTAACATCATGGTTTTGGAAGGGTATTCAAAAGGCTATGAGATCGTAGTTTTTTTAAGAACAACCTATCAACCACAGACTAACAGTCAATTGGAGTAGAATATTTAAGTTCTATAGGATACGTTATGAGCTTGTGTTTTAGATTTTTGAGGTTTTTGGGAGTATCATATGACACTCGTGAAGTTTTCATATAATAATAGCTTCCAAGAATTGATCCAAGTGAAAAATTTAGAGTATTTGTATAACAAGGTCGTTCTGTTCACCTTTTTGTTGGTTGCAAGTAGGCGAGTCAGCTCTTATTAGACATAGTCACATGGAGGAGATGTCTGGGTAGGTTCGGTTGATCAGGAAGTAATTAGTAACCACACAGAGTAAGAAGAAATCTTAATATGACTATTAAGATGACCTGTAGAGTCCAAGGTTGGTTATTTTGTTTTCCTATAGGTGTATCCTAGGTTGGGGAAATGTTGTATTAGAAAATAAGGAAAGCTAGCGCTTGAGTTTTTCAAGTCCTTTGAGATACTGAGAAGGGTTGGTCTTATGGAATACTGATTATCCCTTAAATAGTTCTACAGTGAAATCCATGATGTGTTTCATGTGTCACAACTTTAAAGATATTATCCCGACCCTTCTCATGTGATAGACATCAAGGATATTGAGCTTAGTGCTGATGTGTCCTTTGAGGAGCATTCAATGCAGATTGTGGACCATAGTGAAAAGTATCTTTGGAGTAGGAATATGCCTATGGTTTGAGTGTAGTGGAAGCATGGGAGAGTTCAAGAGGATACCTAAGAGAGGTAATCTGATATACAACCACAGTGACCAGAATTGTTCATCAAGATCCCACAGTGAAGCTTGGAGAAGCTCAAGGATGAGATTTTATATGGTGGGGAGGTTTTAAGATACCTTCTTTTTCCAGGAATGTCCCTCTTTGAGGTTTTCATTAAAACTCTTTTTTGGGTTTCCCTTTGTTGTTGGACCTTGGTGGTAGAGTCTTGTTTGGAGTTTAAGATCCTTTGTTGGGGAAAATGGCCTAAAGTTATGGTATTCATGTTTATTTGAATTAATGGAGTCCAAGTATAAACTTGTTAAATGGGTTTATGAGGTTTGTTCCATGATTTGGAAGGATTTGGAGGTGGTTTAGGTCCTTTTATAGAATTTGGGCTTAAAACTGCCTGCTAGGTTATTAAACACCATGTAACTATTACATGACATGTAACTATGGATAGATATTTCATAAACCAGTTTAGGGTGTGAAATGGTTACACATCATATAAACTATTCACATTGTGTAAAAGTTGAGAAGGGTTAAATAATAATTCGAGTCGATGAATTTTTCGACATATCCCTCTAAAAAGAAATACATGATGTGTAAATGAGTTGCTCTCCATGTAATATCCCAAGTAGTTTTTTTAAATGAGCCAAGAAGCTTATTTTTCATTCAACCAACTATATCCTTTCTCCTCTCAATCCTTGGGAATTTCCCAAGAAATTTTGGAGCACCATCATACCTTAAAAACATCCAATTTTAGCAATAAATCCCTAGTAAGTCATCTTGGTTTGGTTCAATCTCTCTCCCTTTATTCTCCAGCCATTGCGGTGTAACCCTTTAACCATGGTCATTATTGGTTTTGATCTTAATCATTCATGATCTAGGATCCTTCTTGAAATCATCTATACCATCATCTGTTTTGGTGTTTTCTATTAGAAGTGTTGTGTTAATCACCAGTTAAAGGTAGGGGTTCTACATCTTAACCATATGGTATGATTTCATTTACTAAGCATATGCAATATTGTGATTACGTTTAAGACTATGTTCAATGATTAACTAATTGAATAAAATGTTGATAATCCTATATTGGATTCTTCATTTGTTCCCTTTGGATTCAATTGTTGATGTGACCTAGATTATAGCTACCATTTGGGTTATAGAACCTTTGAAAATAATGAATTGGAAATGAATTACATATTATTTTAGCATGACATGTGATTCGGGTGATTGATTGTTATAGATTCACCTTGGAAAATGGATTATTTGATTAATTTAATAAATAGGAAATTGAAATACAAATGGTAATTAGCATAATTAACCATTTATTCTTATGTGGTCATATTGTGATATGATTTCTATTGTGATATGCACTTATAACACATGCTGAGATGCTTATATACCAACTTATGCCCTGAAACATGCTGAGATGCTTATATACCGAGTTATTCCCTGACAAAAACTGAGATGATTATATACTGGGCTATGCCCTGACACATGTTGAGATGCTTATATACCAGGATATGACCTGACACATGCTGATATGCTTATATATTGGGATATTCCCTAACACATGATGACATTCTTATATACTAGGCTAGGCTCTAACACATGATGAGATTCTTATATACTGGTCTAGGACATAACACATGCGTAGATGCTTATATAGTGAGCTTGTCCAAGTGATTTTTTATACCATGGGTATATAGATGTAGTTGGAATGTTTATGCTACATGCTCAGATTCATTCCAATAAGATTATGAAGAAGGTTATTATTATATTTCAATAATCATTGAATTAATTAATACACATCTTTATCACATTATTGCATGCACTTCTTATTAGTTTAGTTTTTTTAGACACAGTGGTGTCAAGCTAATGAGTTTTACTCACACCCTATTTGGGATACCATTTGTTATCTTATAAGATTACAAGGATGTAGGTATGGACAAGGGAAAAGGGGCCTTGTAGCTAATTTTTGATTGCTATATGGGCTCAAGTTTGGAGATGAGACTGACATGGGGTTCGGGATTGGGGTATTTTTGAGTTTATTTATATCAGCATGTATTTATTCTATATTGTTTTTAGTTTGAAAATAGATAAATATCTGTGTGGAATTACATGATTCCTTATTATTGGTATATTGGTTTCTCCATTATTTCCTAGTTGTGTTATATGGTTTTCTCTATGTCTATTACTTTGACTGATTTTTTATATGGATTATTTATGGTGTTATAAAACTTCATATTATGGGTTATAGTCTCTCCACTATAGATATCACACCCATGATACTATTTAGAAGCCTCTACTGTATGGGGATGCATGATTGAAATATCATAAACAACCTTTTTTAGCTAGGTGAGAGAGTGTCAGATTGAGGGGATGTTATAGGGATCACCCAACTTCTTCAGTGAATAGAGTTGGACCTTGATTTGAAAAAACAAATATCCCACATGAAAAAATGTTTATCCAATCCAAAATTAAACATAAAAAATAAAAATCATAAACAAAAAAATATTACCGCTCAATCAAAGAGTTTGGATGTCAGGGAATAAGGCTGATGAGACAATCATGATGAGGAGAGGGAAGAAAATGGTGTGGAGATTAGAGAGTTTATATCGGTAGTGTCTAGATTACTGAAAAATGGGGGATCGATAGATTTTGGTCTATAAAGAGGGGAAAGGAGGATAGGGGGTTTGGGTCATGGGGAGAATTTGGTTAAGGTGATGTCAGAGTTAGGGATTAGGGTTGCAAGGGATAGGGGTCGCCGAGAGAAGGGGGACTTAGAGCCACCGTTGGGAGTTGCAGTAGAGGGTCACCATTGTCAGAGGTTAGGGTGGGGTTCAATGTATAATTGAGAGGGTGTATGGGGGTATGGAAGGGGTCAATGATATGGAGGTTGGGGAGAAGGGCCGTTGTTTAGGTCACTATTGTCAAGGGATGGGGTGGTGGTCAACATTGAGGGGAGAGGAAAAATGTGGTTCAGGAGGGGTTGTTAAGGTTGGGGTGAGGTGATAATTTTTAAAAAAAATATTTATTGGTAATTTTAATTAATATTTTGATAAATATATTAGTATTTATTATTTTTTTAAAAATATCAGTGGTTGAAATAACTATTTCTAATAAACCACCACTAAGACCTATGTTTTTTAGTGCAATCTCCACCCTAGACAGCCCTATTAAACATCTACCATCTCTCTATTTCTTGAGCCTATCACCAATCCTTGGAGAAGATAATCAGAGGCACATCTGGTGAGGCAATGATGAATGATCTGTTGGTGGGAGATAACAATACCATGGACAACAATGTGATCTTGATGGTTTTTTTGTTCAAGGTTTACATTTAGGGAGAAGGTGAGTGGGTGGTCCATAGGATGAAGAAGATGTGAGTATTGGTGGATGATTATTTTAGATACATCACCCCAAACTAAGTCCTCAAGATCACTTGCACTCAAGACTACTTCAATGGGGTCTATTAAACCATTAACATCTACCTCTAGGTGACACCTCGAAACCCTAATCTTATAATCCCTTTTCATGTTTCTTTATCTTTTTTGGAAGTCTAATCAGGTAACATGAATCTCCACACCCAAATTCTATGGGAGGAGTGATCTTACCTTTTTGGGTGCCTCAACTACGACAAGCTCACCCTCCCACCAGCAAATAATTCACCAAGAACCTCATCATACCTCCAACCATCGATGTTTGGGCCTTGATGGTGCATTCTAATCTTGTTTTTTCATCCCCAACCAAAGATGTTGGGGATCATTTTCTACTCTGCCTTCAACCCCTATACTGTGGACACATGGGGTTCATCTTTTAAAAATTATATAAAAAAGTAAAAAAGTCAAAAGTAAAAAAAAAACAAATAGGTTGGGTTTAAAATGTGTATTAATTTTATTATTTAGATTTATATTGAGATTAGATTATATATTTATCATTTTATTAACTGGGTTAGATATTATTTACCTTTAATACCATATGGGTTAACATTTCTAATTCTTATTAATAAAAAACATGTTTTTTTGAATTTTTTTAAAAATGAAATAAAAACTACTTTTTACAATTTATATTTTTAGTTTTGAGAATTTTATGTCTCTATAATTTCACAATAACATCTTCTAATGGTTCTCATTGGATCACATGGAGAGGAAAATTGTGTGAAATAAATTTATGAGTAATATGGAACTTCAAGACGAGTGCTCCATTCATTCGGTTATGGATTCAAATCCATGCAACTTTGGCCAATTATGATGGGGAAGATAGAAGGTTAAGGTACATAGGAGATTATGAGGGATGAGTATGATACATTAGGTTAGGATTGAAATGTAATTTTCCATGAGAGGCCACACCTATAATCTAAATTTATTTATAAAAAAATATCAATTTGGGTAGGCTCAATGGATGAAAAATTCAAAGTTTGGTCACCATTTTAACCTATTTTATTATCTATAAGCTACCCTCTATCCTTCCTCCCTGAACAACCTTGTTATATCATAGATACAAGATCCTCATCGTCCTATATTGTAGTTTGAGGAAAATTTCAGGACGAACCACTCATCACATCACATGCCGATGAAAAGTATTTGTTCAACGATGAGCCCTATTAAGGATGTAAATGAAATATGTAATCCAAACACACCCATTATTAGTAGCTAAGATTTAATTATTTCTATAACACTATAAAGGGATGTTCTGATAGCTTCCTGGTCATCAAACCCATCATTATTCTATTTTTGAAAGCTTGGATTCATCAGTGCTAATACTCTCCTTTCTCTCCTACACTGCTATTTTCCCCTTTTTCCTAAAATCCAAATTGAATCAAATCAATTGATTAAGTAAAATTGGACATTGTTTTATTTTTTAGAGCCCAAAGTTATGATAAGTTATGTTTTAACATTTTATATTGTATTTTTGACACAAAATCTTCAATTTTCAATTATAATTTTGATAATTGTATATTATTTGCAACAATAGTAAAGTTCTATTTTAATAAAAAATCAGTTATCCAAGTTTACATTGGGTGTTTTAGTTGGTAATAAAGATTTATTTTAGTCAACAATTAATTTATTTTTTTTGAGTGATTTTTTAATTATCTAATTATCTATCTAATAGTTATCTTATCACTATATATTGTGTCCACCATAAATGAGCAAATAATTCAATAATGAGTATGTACAAAACTAAAAATATATTCTTCAATTATGAATATTTTACTCGACAATAGATGACTTGGTTAGTAATTTTGGAATGATGTTGATAATGATTCAAAATTATATTAGAATAGTAATTGGTGTATTAATCTATATGGGGACTCACACATAAAAGAAATAAAAAAAAATTCTCTTATAAGAAGACCACTAATGCAAACTATTTGAGAAATGAAGTTCTATAGATAAAGAAACCACATGAAAGTAATTTTTTTGCTAAAAATATTTTAAATGATCATGTATGAATTTGAGTAATATCTGGGATTTTATGGATCTAAAAGAATTCTTATAAAATTTTGAAATGGTTGAGTACATACAGGAAGTATCCCATGACTTTTCCCTCAAAAAATAGAACTCATCTGAGGATTAAAAGAGTTAGTGGAAAATTAACTATGAAATATGGACATAACTCATGTTATGGGAAGAAATGAAAGATAAAAGGTCACTATAAGATTTTTTGTTTCCTTGGACACACATCAAATGTTTACTAGTATTTCAAATCAATAATGGAGGAGAATAAAAGAAATGTCTCAAAATGGAGGCAGACTTACGAGAAGCAACAAACTAAGTTATAGAAAAAATAATAAATTACATGGAATTGGTCAAAATTATGGAAGATATGTTCATTGAAACCAACAAGGTATTTACATGCTTATACATTAAGAAATTTGTAACATCCCAGACCTAGATTCCACCCAACAGTGCTCCGATCTCGATTGGGTACATGGACTCAAGCACATCTCCGCAAATTCTAGAGGATTTCAAATATTAATAGGGGCCTAGGTGTTTTAGTGGGGAGACCATGCCCTCATTACCAGATTATACATAGTGGAATATCAATAACATATCAATTTTGGAAGAAGATACAATAGGAAGTCAATTAATAACTAAATAAGACAGAAATATGTAAAAAAAACCCAGAAGTAATATCATAAAAAGATGATGATAATGATACATGTAATATGTCTAAGAAAACATCCAAAATAGGTACACAATAGAGTAGTACAATACATGTCTCCAAATGATCAAAAAGAACAAAATTTGCTATCTCAAAATAGTATCGTGACCCTCAGCTTGGTCCCATTCTCCCCTTCTCCTATATGAAAATCAAAAACCTATGTTAGGGATCTTTCCCATTTTATTACCTACAAACATATAATCCATTTGGGTTCCCCATGGTAGACCCAAATAGGGTGTGAGATAACATCACAATAGGAAACCACCCAAGATCTATACAATTCATGGTGTGTAATATAACAAGCTATACAGGTAAGTAGTAAATCATATGACCAATAAATAAAATTAACGTGCCCATGGAACATCCACTACCATGCTAGTGATACTAATTATCCTCTCAAGGCTCCCTATAAAAAAAGTGTCAACTCCTATATCCAGGAAACTTTAACAAACAATATTAAACCACATATCCTCTTCGTACATCCATATGTATCAACCACCATGGCCTTTCCATATACTCAGAGTGAATCACCTTACCACATTCGTGCCATAATAACTAAAGTATTAGTCCATGAAGGTAATGATACAATGTTTCATGAACAAGGAATCCTCATCAAGTCCCTGGAGCATCTCGAGGGAAAATTTTTATAGGCACTAGTTGGATTCCTAGGAGCATATCATACTCGACAAGTACTATGTGAGTCCAATCAAGCTGGATCCTAGGGGTAGAAAAGTCGAGGCATCCCATGAAATGAAGATACAAGGGTCATGATCAACCCAAGGCATCCACTACCACATTAAAGATCCGTAGAGATCCATCCATGGCATCTATATAATCATTCATCCATTCATACCATTTTCATACATTACACATGAGTTTACCCACTCATGTAATCCATTCATACCATTTTCATACACTACACATGAGTCTACCCACTCATGTAATCCATTCACATTCCATCATATAACATGGGTATACCCTCCCATTTATCACTATTCACAATTAATAATATCACATGGGTACACCCACCCATTCATCCCAATTGACATTTAAGACATTTAATGAGTATACCCACTCACTGTCCATTATTCATTTTAGTTTATGTTCAAAGAGTACATCCACTCATTAACCAATTACCAAATAAGCCAATTAAGCCATGTCAAGTTAAATATAAATCACTTGATCAATTAAATAATTAAACAATTCATTTACACATTTAAAATAATAATAAAAGTGGAAACCCATCACCTAAGCAAGAAAATCAATTCCATTTAGTCATAATTAAACTATATTAATTAGTAAAACACTAGAACACATCCCATGGATGGTACAATAGGGCATTAAAAAGTATTATTCTTATGGCACACCCCATGGGTGACCATGGTTGGGAAACAACCACCAACACACCTCAAAGGAACCTAAGAGCATCCCTAACAGGTCCATGTTTTCTAAATTCCATTAGCTGGTTCAATTTCAGGTCCGTGCTGGAAGGTATGATGGGCTAGATAATATTCAATAAATCTATAAAGAACCAAACTCAAAATAAAAGTATATAACTCCTACCTTAGCTCGGTTATGGAGTGCTCATCCAATATTAAGTCCTGATTTTACTCGAATTAGGATAAATATGAAGAACTGATGAAGAATGAGAAATTAGGGAATATGATCCTAAATGTAAACAGTGAAGCTAATAATTAGAAGAACGAGGAATGACTAAAAAGAAATATATATCTTACCAATGTGGATCTGATGAGACAAACCGTTCTTGAATTAGAGATCAGTTGAAGGATCCACCTCAAATCCTAGGTTAGTTTCCTCTGAGATATTCTCAAACCATCTCTAACTGTATGTAGGAAGGAAACTTAACATAGGGTTTAAAAAGAAATTAAATTAATTTTAAAAAATTAAATGTCTCAAAATAGTAGGGGTTTCATGGTTTAGGTATAGGGTTTAGAAAAATGTGTTCCAACTGTGCATGAATTCTTATAGGCCAAGGGGAAATCACACTGTTTACCCACACGGTTTGAAAACCATACAGAAATCATGTGAAAAGCCACTTTCAAGTTATGAAAAAACTGAAGACCTGTCTGCATGGCCATGTGCCTACTCTCACACGATTTGACCAAATTGTGCAGCCTATAGACCCCCATTGTCCAAACTCACATGGTTTTAACAAACCATGTAGTTTCCCCGTACAGTTTGTACTAACTATGTACTAGGCTATTTTCAGCCCAAAACCCGGTTCTGGGCTCCAAAAAAGCTTTATACACCTCCAAAACACCCGTAACCTCAATGGTCACTCACATAAGACCATATTTAAGTATTAAAATTGAAAAATAAGGGATCTATACCTCATAAAAAACCCGGGTTCTTACAATCCTCTCCCCTTAAAGCAATTCATCCTCAAATTTCCCTCTCAAGGGTGGTCAAGATTCATCTGAGAACAATTTTGGACATTGATCATGTACATTGGCCTCTCTCTCCCAAGAATATTCCTGTAAATGACTGTTCTTAAATAGAACCACTACTAGAGGAACTGATTGACCTTAGAGAACCTTCATGATCCTATCAATGATTCGAATCAGATGTTCCTCAAAGGATGCATCAACCTGCAGCTGAAATTCCTCAGGATGAAAAGCATGAGACATTTCTGAATGATAGCAACACATCTAAGATACATGGAATACATCATTCATGGATCATTACCTCTAAGAAAACTACAACTGATAGGCTACCAACCTGACTCTCTCTAGAATCTCAAACGACCTGACATATTGTGGTGAAAACTTACCCTATCTCATGATTCATTTGTGTCCCAATCTTAGAGAAACCCATAAAAAGACCTGATCCCCAACCTCAAACTCCAAAGGTCATCTACAATGATTGGTGTAAGATTTATAATAATACTACACAGTAGAAATATACTTTTTAATTAACTGAACCTACTCAGATGTCTCCTGCATGATACATGGTCCCAATAATGCTACCTCACCTGGCTCTAGCTAGCACAAGGGTGATCAGAATGAACTACCATAAAAAGCCTCATAATGTTCCATCTGTATCATCAACTGATAACTGTTATTGTAGGAAAATTCAACCAGGGGTATATGCTTCTCCCAAGAGCACCAAAAATCTAGGGTACATATGCTCTGACTGACCATTAGTATGAGGGTGGTATGTTGTGCTCAAAATAACATGTAATCCCAATTACCTCTAAAAATTTTTCTAGAAATGAGGTGTAAACCAGGAATCCATATAAAAATCAATAGTTAACAGGACCCCATGGAGTCACACTATCTCATATATATACTACCTCCCAAGATCATCCACACTAAAGGTATCCTTGATCGAAAATAAATGATCAAACTTCCTGAGCCTATCTACAAAAACCTACACAACATCGTTAACTTGAGGTGACCACAACAAACCAGTCAAGAATTTCATCACAACATCATCCCATTTCCACTCCATAATACGTAACTACTATAAAATACCTACTGGTCGCTGATGTACCATCTTCACTTACTAATATGTGGAACACCATGTAACAAAACCAGAAACCTCACACTTCATGCCCAACCACCAGTACTGATGGCATAATTCACGATGCATCTTGGTGACTCTAGGATGAATTTCCCAAGATGATGCATGAAATTATTGCATCATATCCTCATATATTTCCACTAAAACCCAAAAAATACCATGAATACATATAATCTCATCCTCACCTATGGTCCAACTAGGAGGTGGTACCTCACTAGACACACTCTCCCATAGGAACACGACCTCTAAATCTGATAGATGCCTCATCCTCACTCTATCCAGTATGGTAGTGGTCACAACTAAGGATGATAAATATGTCTATCCCTATCCATCATGAACCTACAAGTGAATCTCAGAGAACAAAGACATGAGATACCATTCCCTACTATCCTAATGAACTACCTATATCTGAGTCCTCCTGCTTAGTGCACCAGCCACTACATTTCTCGTCCCAAGAATATATGAAATCTCGATGTCAAAAGACTATCGATACTCCACACACATTTGCTTCCTCAGATTCAGATCACGCTGTGTAAATATTTACTTGAGGCTTTTGTGGTATGTGTACACCACAAAATTCTCTCCTAATAAGTATTTTCTCTAACAATGTAAATTGTGAATGAATGCAGCTAACATGAGATCATGCGTTGGGTAATTCCTATCATGTGTCCTTAGATACCATGACCTTTACGCCACTACTATATCCCCTTGCATTAGCACTGCTCCAAGTAAGATACCTGATGCATCACAAAACATAGTGTAACTCTTTCCCTATTCTGGAAGTATCAGGACTGGTGCTGAAGTCAATCTACCTTTCAGCTCCAGAAAGGATACCTTGCAGGAATGTGAACACACAAACTTCACACCCTTCTTAGTCATGCCCATAAGTGGCACTGCTAAGAGAGAGAGGTCCGGTATATAAAGACTGTATAACCAGCTAGCCCCAGAAAATTCTGTATATCAAAAACGATCTTGGGATTCTCCCATTAAATCACAACTCTCACCTTCTCTAGGTGTACTGATACACCTATCTTTGAGATAATGTGACCCAAAAAATGAATATTATCCATCCAAAAGTGGAACTTTGTGAGGTTATCATACAACTGATGCTATCTCAGTGTATCCAAAAAAATCTCGAGATGTTTGGAATGTTCATGTCGATTTTGAGAATACACTAAGATATCATCCATAAAAACAACTAAAAATGAATCTAGATAAGGATGGAACACTCAGTTCATCAGTTCAATGAAAATTGTTCGTATGTTTTTGAGACCGAACGACATTACTAGATACTTGCATAGACCATAAATAATATGAAAGGTTGTACGAGGTATATATGTAGGTAAAACATGGACCTAGTGACATCTAAACCTCAAGTCAATTTTTGAGAACATGTGAGATCCTATAAGCCGATCAAATAGGTCATCTATCCTTGAAAAGGGATATTGGTTCTTAACCATCAACTGGTTTAACATTTGATAGTCCATGCATATCCTAAGGTTACCATCTACCCTTTTCACAAAAAGGACTGGTGAACCATCCAGATAATTACTGGGTCTTATAAATCTCTTTGCCTCCAAATCCTCTTGCCACTGCTTGAGCTCCTACAACTCCATCGTAGACATCATATAAGGAAGAATAGATACCAATGTATCTATTATCACTAACTCAATAGATAATTTCACCTCTATATCAGGAAGTAAAGAAGATAAGTAGTCTAGGAACACATCCCTTAAATGATCAACCACTGTAGGAAAGTCCGTTTGATTCACTACCTAATCATACAAATATAGACTAGCAATCTGGGATGTCATCCCACCTATCCCACAATGCTCTGATCCAGCTCATCTCACCTAGATATCCCATTCACCCTTGTGATTATACACTACACCCTATAGTGATGTTAAAGTCACACTTCGGTGATAGCAATCAATATACACTCGATAATCCACAAGATAATCCATCCCAAGTATGACATCAAACCCTATCATCTCAAAGATATAAAGATACCATATGAAGTGACACCCACCAACCTAAAGGGGACACTCCTTATACTGGTTCACATGCTCCATTCTAATTCCCAATGGTTTGTATAGCATCAAAACAACCTCAGAAGATAGCAAAACAAGACCAAGGCTTTTCACCACTGATGCATATATAAAACTCTGTGATACACCTATATCAAAAAGAGATGATGCAATAGTATAGGATACTAGGATCATACCTCTCACTATAGATTGTCTAGCACCAAAATCATTGTGGGTAGGATGTACAAAATAGAACTGACTTCTACCATGACCCTATGATACAACCTCACTACCTGTAGTAGGCCCACCAAGATGTCTTAGTGTAAATGGTGTTTGGATGCCTCAGACATGACCACTACTGCCTTGGCCTGATCGGTCGGTACTACTTCAACTATCTATCTGATATAGAGATAAGGAACCTACTCCTAAACTCGGTGTTGGAGATGACCATACCACTCACTACTATAGGGAAGGTCCTACAAAAACGCTTCATGTGACCCATTTTGTCACAAGCTCAACACTCGACTAGGTCAAAGTTGTACTGATTCTTTACATAGCCTCACTTTCCACACTAATATCATATCATAGAGATACAATTACTCAGAGCCTAACTGGTATTCATCTCACAAGAAGTCTCAAAATGACACTTCCTACCTAAAGATGCTGAACCACTGGGTCAACAAGCAGCACTACCCTGCTCTGTGCCCCCATTTTTTCTTAGGTTTCGCTCTATAATCAACAATTGATTCACAATTTCAGTGATAACGGTCAACATGAACACATTGACCTAATATTTGATAGCATGTAAAAGACCTTCCTTGAAGCGTCTCTCTCTAGATAGTTCATCAACAAGATACATAGGTGCAAAATGATGTAGCTCTATAAAGCATTCTGAGTACTCCATAACCGTCATCATTCCCTACACCAGATGCATGAACTCACTAGGCTGCTCTACACATAGATTATCAGGGTACAAGTAGTCATAGAAGTAGGTTTGGAAATCATCCCAACCCATATCTTTCATCCCATCAGCCTAGTTCAGTACATCCCCATAGTACTTTGATACTCTATGTAGTATAAAGGTGGAGATCTTGAACCTCATCTCAAGAGGTGTACTAAGATTCTTGAATATCAGTAGCATAGTCTCAACCCATAGCTTTGTAACCTATGGTCCACCATCCCCTGAAAACATGAGAGGATTTTGCTTCTGGAAAACCCATGTTAGCTCATCCATAGACAAGGTAGGCTGTGGTTCTCACTGATAAGTATGCATGAAGTGAACGAATCCTTCACATGAATATGCCTCAAAACCTGTGTCCAGAATAACAGTTGGTTCCATAACTATCACTAAAGGATGATATGCTAGTAGCACATGGCCCATTGCCTCTAAAGCATGGTCATATCCACCCTCATGACATACCATTGGATGCCATGGTGGTGGAATGCCTCTACAATTCCAAACACATGCCTCCGAAAATAAAAAGATCAATGATCATAGATCAAAAGTGAATGATAGGTCAGAAACCTCCCAAAACCAAGTTATAAAATTTAGACTACTCCTAAATCCAGGACTACAGCAAGAACAACCACAAACACATCTAGAAAGACCACCTCTTTCCAACTCAAAAGTCGGGTCTAGGTCAAGTTTATGTTTATCACTTAAAGTTTCCATTTAATTTTTCACTTGAATCCACATTCATTTTACATTTCATTTCCATAATTCAATTACTCAAGGGATTTACCCAATGGTTTACCAAATCCAAATCCATGAGGGCCCATAACACCCCATGAACCCAAATTCGATGCCCATCTATTCCATACCAAGTCAATTAAATTTAACAATTAAAACAAGGTGCATCACTTCCCAATCCATAAGGGACCATACACCTTATGAAGTGAAATATTACATAACTCTTCTATCCACTACAAAAAATCTATCAAACAATAGATACATCTATCATAGCACCTATCACAACATCATGTGTCAAGTAATGCATCCTAAATGGAATAGAATAATGCATAACATGTAATTTATAGTAAGTGTCTATATGACACATGAGATGGAATACCCTCATCGCATTGGGTTTCAACTAAATATAACCCATAATAACATCAATAAAAATAGTATAAATTAAGCGTGTCACCCAATGATGGAATCAAATCAACTATAATTGTCAAAATCCATAAAATAGTATTTTCATTTGAGGAAATTTTGATTTTTCCTATATAAAGGATATCTACTCCCAAGACCAACTCATTAATTTACTCCATTCCCTTTATATCCTTTTCTATTGTCATAAAATAGTAAAATAACCAGAAAAGAGATCTGATGTCACTTTGTAACATCTCGAACCCAGATGCAACTCAATAGTGCTCCAAGCCTAGTTAGCTACATGGCCTCAAGCACATCTCCCAAAATGCCAAAGGCTTTTGACTAGAAGTGAGGACCTAGGTGTGTCAATGGGGAGACTATTCCCTCATTACTAGAGTATAAACAAAAGAATATCAATAATATATTAATAGCAGAAGAAGATACAATAGGTGGAAAATTAATAACTAAATAATATAGGAATACATAAACAAAACCAGAAGCAATTTCATACAATACACAACATAATAGTACAAAAAAATAAATAAAGATAATGATACATGTAATATGTCTAATAAAACATCCAAAATATGTAAAAAACATAGTAGTATAGTACATGTCTCCAAAATCCCAAAAGAATAAATGGTTCTATCTCTAAATAGCATCACGAGCCTCTGCTCAGTCCCATGCTCTCCTGCTCCTAAGCAACAATCAACAACCTGTGTTAGGGTGCTTTCCCATATGATTATCTGTGATAATATAATCTGTTTAGGTTCCCTAAGGGAATTACAAACAGGGTGTGAGATAAAATTTGCGTATGCAACTACCCAAGATCTATAGGTGTGAAATATAAAAATATATTTTGGTAAGCAGTAAAGCAGATGAATAGTAAAGAAAACTGAAGTACCCATGGAACATAAAGTACCAAGCCAGTGATACTAACTAGCCTCTCAAGGCTCCTTTCAAAACAAGTGTCGGCTCCTGTATCCAGGAAATTATAACAAATAGAAGTAAACCACATAGCCTCTCCATACATCCATACGTATCAACCACCATGACCTTTCCATATACTCTTAGTGAGTCACCTTCCCACAGACACACCATAATAACTAGATTATCAAAACATAAAGGGTTGGATGTAAGGTGTCATATCCAAGGAATCCTCATCAAGTCCTAGGAGCATCTTGATGGAAACTCGGTATAGGAACTGGTTGAAGTCTTAGGAGCATGTCATACCAGAAAAGTCCTATCAGAGTCCAAGAAATCCAGATCCAAGGGGTAGTAAATCCCAATGAATCCCATAGAATCAAGGCCCAAAGGGCATGATCAACCCAAGGCATCCACTATCATGTTAAATATCCATAGATAACCATCTATGGAATGTATACAATCATTTATCAATTCATACCATTTTTATACATTACACAAGAGTCTACCCACTCATATAATCCATTCATACCATTTTCATACATAACAAATTAGTCTACCCAATCATTTAATCCATTCTCATTCCATCATATAACATGGGTATACCCTCCCATTTATCACCATTCACAATTAAGAATATCACATGTGTATACCCACCCATTCACCCCAATTCACATTTATGTCATTTAATGAGTATACCCACTCATTGTCCATTATTCATTTTAGGTTATGTTCAAAGGGTACATTCACTCATTAACCAATTACCAAAAAATCCAATTAAGCCATTACAAGTGAAATACAAACCATTTTATCAATTCAAAAATTAACCAATTCATTTAAACATTTAAAAGAATAAACAAAGGTGGAAACCCATTACCTAAGCAAGTAGATAAATTCTATTTAGTCATAATTAAACTCCATTTAGTTACGAAAACACTAAAAAACATCCCATGGATGGTCCAATAGGTAATTAACAAGTCTTATTCTTATAACACACCCCATGGGTGACCATGGTTGGGAAACAACCACCAAAACACCTCAAAGGAACCTAAGGTAATCTATAATAGTTCCAAGTTCATTTAATTAAATTAGTCAGTTCAATTTCTAGGTTGTGCTATAAAGTTTAGTGGGAGGCATAATGGATGATAGCTCTATGAAGTACCAAAATTTGACTAAAGAGTATAGACCACCTACCTTAGATTGATAGTGGAGTGCTCATCCAATATAAAGTCATTATTCAACTCGGATTAGGAGAAATATAAAGAATAGACAAATAATGAGGAATTAGGTCATATGAACCTAAATCCAAACTTTAAAGACGATAGCCAGAAGAATGAGGAATGACTAAAAAGGAATATAGATCTTACTCATAAAGATCCAGTGAGACAAACCATACTTGAATCGGAGATCAGACTAAGAATCAGCCTCAAATCATAGGTTAATTTCCTTTGAGATATTCTCAAACCCTCAATTTTTGTATATAGGAAAGAAACTTAACTTAGGGTTTAAAAATAAATTTAATTTATTTAAAAACATTAAATTTCTCCAAATAGTAGGGTCTTCATGGTTTGGAAAACCATGCACCAACCATGCATCCGATAGGCCAAGGGTCACCCACATGGTTTACCCACATGGTTTTAAAACTATTTGGAAACCATGTGAAAATACACTATCATGTTCTGAAAAAATTGCAGACTTGGCCAAATGATCATGATCCTCCTATTACTTGGTTTGAATAAAACATGTATCCTATAGACTCCTACTGTACAGCCTCGCACGGTTTTCACAAACCGTGTGGTATACCCATCACGGTTTTTTCTAACCATGCACTAGGATATTTTTATACCAAAACCTAGTTTGGGGCTCCGAACAAGCCCTAGAAACCTGCAAAACACCCATGAACTCAATGGTAACTCACATAAATCCATGTTTAAGCCTTAAAATTGAAAAATAAGGGATCCATACCTCATATAAAAACCTAAGTTCCTATAAAATTCACCATTTAGTATCATTGGAATCAAAGTAAATGAAAACAACATATGGAGGTGGTGATCATTGGAATCATGGAAACAATTTCATCATTGACCAACCACATGGAAAATGAAGCTTAAAAATAATTGAGAAACCTACAAAACCTCAAATATTTTGAGGTATTATCCCCACCATATTACCTCTATTTATATTTGGATTATGTTGTCAAATTGATAGAGACACAAAAAAATACAAAGCTATATTTAATGAATAAAGTGGAACTATCACACTATTGTATATAAGGTGATAAAATGGTGGGGGGTGAGGGGGTGAGCCTTTGTGATGAGAATATTGTTTGAGTTTTTCATTGAAGTTCACAAATTCAAACAACATTTATAATGATCACATGTTGAAAAAAAATCCAACTGGGGATATAGAAGATCTCATTTTAGTGTTGTTATAATTTTTTCAAAATAACATAAAGGAGAAGGTGAAATTTAAGGTTTCGACTGTTGTGGAAGCACTTATTGGGTATATTTAACTCGATTTTTTATCATAATATATGTATAATATGTGATGTACATGATGAAGAATCATCATGACCAACCAAATTAATACGAATATTAATTGATAAGAACTCAGAACCAAAAAGAGAGAAACTTTTCACATATAATTTACAATTAATTTATTTAGTTAATATTTTTCTTTCATTGAATTCTATCTCCCTTATTGATGATCAGATAAAGACCTCTTATTGTACTATATTTACCTCAAAGGAATCAATGACATATTTTATATAGTGGTGATCCAAACATGCTTTGTAAACCCTTGATTTTCACTGTAGAATCCTGAGAGTTATAGCACGGATGAATCTAACATTTTCGATGATCACTGTTGATTGCAACAGAAACACTAAAGATGAGAAAGATTTTCTCTTTTGGAGGAGAAGAAATGCTCTATGCTCTTAGTAGCATTCTAGGTGAGAGCTCTATAGGTCTTTATAAGATCCTCTCTAGAATTTGTTGTGCACAAAAAAAGAATATGACTAGATCTTAGGAAAAATGTCATAACCAGGTTTAAAAAATTCAAGGGTCAGAAAATAATTAATGCACAAAGGTCCATATAATTTTCATAATCCTAGTGAACCCCATGTCTAAACACTAGTAATAATATTATTATTTATATAACATGCTATAAACTCACAAATAAAATAAATATTATTTTCTTGAATAATTTTTTTAATATTTATTCAAACAATATTTAATATGGAATTACTTGTTGGACCATCAAAAATAGATTCATCAATCGTCAATATTTATCAGTTATTGAATAATTACTATTTATTTAATTAAATAAACATCATTTCATTATTTTTTGATAAATATATAAATATTATATTCATCAAAATTGTGAATAAATATTTATTAAATATTCACATAACTAAAAAAATAAATATTTTTCTATCTTGTGAATAAACCAAAATAAATAAATATTATATATTCAAATAATTAAATAAATAATTACTTGGTGAATAAATTTTTAATTAAATATTCAACCCACATGTATATTCATTCAAATAACTAGTGATTGAGTATTTACAATCAAACTAACATGAATAATTATTAAACCATGTATGAGAATAATATTTATCTAACATGTTAAATTCATATGAAATTTAATTTAGGTTTTGAATATACTTAGTGTGTGACCCTCTAGGCCCTTTTCTTAGTGACATTAGTCTATAGTACCAAAAATCCAAGGTTAGCATCTAAAAAAAATGCCAAAGCTCCCATAGAAAAATATATTAATGTCACAACAACATATAACCTATGACAAATGTACATTATGTAATACAATCTATTTATCTCGATATCACTATTCAATAAAGTTGCATACTAGTTTCATCAACCTATATTCTCAATGAATCTTTCTTTGAATTTTTGGAAATAAAATTTCAAATAGAATTCCACGGACATGATCTTAATCAGACAGTTCCATTCCCATCAAAGATCCTGAGATATCAAATTTTATTAAATAAAAAAATGGGGAAAACCTTCCTTGCATTATTTATTAATACAATATCACTTATGACACACCCAATATACCCTACTTTTTGCGAACATATTACATCATGATTTTGGTAAGTACATCAATATACATGACTCATGGAATACATTAAAAATAATTTTAATTTATAAGGACCATTATACACATTCACAAATAGGAACATCCAATGACACATACAAATGTGGATTTCTTACCATCGAGTTATGTTCTCATAATATCTTGCACTGAAGATAACCAAGGGTGTAAACCGTGGGAAAGTGTCTCAAGGTCATATGAGTCTCCACCCCTAATTTATTTTATCATTTTTGTTTCGTCAAATAAATCATCCAGATATAAAACTTATATTTAAAAATACTATCATTAAACTTCTAGGTTCTCATCATAATAGAGAATTGGTGTGACATTTTAGTGATACATGTATACTTAGGACATTATCATATACAATTTCATATAGAAAAACAATCATGATGTGATAAAATTTATATTAATATTCAAAAAAACGAATACGTTTAATTATAATGTATGTAGAAGTTAGTTCCAGGGAACCAAATCAAATAGACTCACACTTTCACTAGAGCCAACTACTAAAAAATTTTAGTCTACTAGCTCTCACATAGTGTTCATGCTTCTACTAAGAAAAATCATTAATCAAGGGGTTCACCAAATTTTCCTCCAAGAAAAATATACTCACAACAACTTCACCCCTTTGAGAAAAATACCTCAAGAGGTGATATTTCTAGAGTATGTTCTTTGTACATTGATGCAACCTTGTATCCTTTGAGAGATCCACCATTGTAGTATTATCACAATGCAATGTTGTAATATATCTACTTTCAGGAACCTCATTGAGCTCTTGGATGATTTTATGAATCCAAAATAATTCTTTTGTTGAATTAGAAGAAGATATATACTCAGAATCTACTATAGAATCAATGATAATTGGATTATTTTAATTCTTATAGCTCATAGATCTTCCACTGTGACTAAATACATATCCTGATTATGAATTTAGATTATTCTGATCTATTTGGAAACTATATTATTATATCCTCTAATGAGTAGTTCCTTGTATCCTCTATATAATAATAATATATCCTTACTATGCCTCAGATAATTAAGGATTTTCTTAAAAACATACCAATATTGTTTTATTGAATCAACTTGATATCTACCTACCATGATAAAAGTGTAGGAAACATTAATACTATTAAAAAAAATTACATACATGATAAATAATATCACATATGTGTATGGTATCTTATTCATTCTCTATCTCTATCTCCTATTATGTCAGAGGGAACATTTTATTAGATAGACGTATACTATGTGACACTAGAACCAATACCCTCTTGGATTGTTCCATATTAAATATCTTTAGTATCTAGTCACTGTATGCAATTTGACTTAGTATAAGAATCCTTTTGGATCTATCATGAATGATCTTGATTCCAAGAATATATACTACTTCACCAAAATCCTTCATGGAGAAACACTTGTTTAACCATTCCTTAACTAACAGTAATAATGGTATATCATTTATAATAAGTAATATATCATCAAAATATACTACTAATAATATAATAACACTCCCAATAAACCAATTTTAAACACATGATTCACATTCATTAATTATGAAACCAAAATCTCTTATAGCTTCATCAAACTGAACATTCTATAACCTAAATACTTACTTTAACCCATAAATGGATGCTTGTAAATTATATATATATATTATTGGAATTTCTTGGAGTCAGAAAAACTTTATATTGTGTCATATAGATATATTCCTAAATATTACCATTATGTAAAAATATTTTAACATCCATATGCCAAATCTCACAGTTAAGGAGGGTTACTATGGCAAGTGGAATTCTAATAGATTTAAACATGGAAACTGAAGAAAATATTTCATAATATTCAATACCTTGAAGTTTTTTAAACCCTTTATCCACTATCCATACATTATAGGTATTTAACCTACCTTCCACATCTTTTTTTCTCTTGAATACTCATTTTTACCCAATGGATTTCATATCAACAGGAAGATCAAATAGAACCTAGACTTGGTTTTAATACATGGAATACACATCAGAATTCATTTCCCCTCACCATCTTACATCTTTTGATCTCTTTACTACTTCCTTATAGGAATTAAGATCATTAATTTCAACTAATAATAAGTCACTATCCTGAATGACTAGAAAAATACATCTTTATAGTTCTCTAACCTCTATGGTGATCCTATATAGCACTTGTGTTTCAAGAAAAACATTTTTCATGGGGACCTATAGAATATTTTACTATAACAAATATTATATATCTTGGGCATAAAATTCATTTAATTTAATATTTCTCACCCTATCCTTTTTAAGGAAGTTATCCCTATCAAAAAATCTAGAATTTCTTGTGATGATTAAGTCATTATATGGGGTGTTGTATAGATAATATCCCCTTGTTTTCTTAGAACACCCTATCAATAAATTTTTTTTACCCCAAGGTAATAGTTTTTTTCTAGTGGTGGCCTTAATAAATGCATCGTATCTCCATACATGTAAGTTTTTCAACACGAATTTCCTTCCATACATTAACTTGTATGGTATTTTGTTTTCCACTATAGTTGGCACCTAGTTTAGTGTGTATGATATAATGTGTAATGAATATCCCCAAAAGGATAATGAAAGAATTTCATGGATCATCATAAACCTTACCATGTCAAGCAAGGTATGGTTCCTCCTTTCACTAACACTATTTCACTATAGTTTATAAGTAGGATTAAGTTGGGATAAAATTACATAATCTCATAGAAATTTGATGAATTATTAGTTAATATAGCCACTTACTCGATCTAATTGAAGTTTATTTATTATAATACCTCATGTGCACAGATGGGTTTTAATTTCCAGGGGAAATCTAAACTTTTTTTGGTGGATGTTCAAGATTTTGAATTGGGGTTCATAATGGAATTATAAATAGTTATATTTATTAAAATAATGTTTTGGGATGTGGTTTGGGACTTGGTAGAAACTTTGGGTGCTTGGGTGAGTCTAGTGATCTCTCAGTTAAGTTTCAAGAGTGTTAGAGGTTTCTGTCTAGGGAACATGGTTTGGTGTGCATTGTTTAGGAGAAACCATGAATCACCCCAAGAATGAGGAGGTTTTAAATTCCTTTTCTAAAGCACATGATTGAGTTGTAAAATTTGTGAACAATTGAGGATTAACCATGTGAGGTCTGATATAAAACCATGTGAGCTAGATTGGACTTGGGTATTGACACAAGGTTTGCGCACAGTTGCAGACAAACCATAAAAAATGTTGTAGACCAATAAAATTCTAATTTACATGGTTAACACATAGTTTAGAAAATCATTCAGTTCAACCATAAGATAGGGATGTACTTAGATAATGCCTACCACATAGTTGTTATACAGTTTAGAAAACCGTGTGGCTAAAATTTGAAGCTAATTAAAAGTTGTTTTTATGGGGTTTCTCCTATTAAAATTTAAGTCCCTACCCCTAATTTTCCTTTATATACCTCACATAAATTCCCAACTAACCAATCCCTCATCCCTTATTCGATTCCCCCTTCATTTGTGGTGGTTACATATTTATTATTTTGAATTTTGAGGTAAGGATTCACCTAAAAAACTAACTTTTTTCTAATTCTTCCTCATCTCTAAATTTTGAGTAATTTTTTTAGAGTTTTTGATGATGATTCCACACAAGAATTATGTAATCACCCATGTTTCATGGGTATTTCTTATAGAATTCATATGGTACATCCTGAGACGATATCTGCAGACCGTCGCACATTGTTTTGATGAAGGTATGTATCACCACCAAATTTATAAAGGTTTTTTCATTTAAATTAAATTAGATATGAATATTTAATGGGGATTCAAGTTAGGTATTTACCTAGTAGTGGTTTTGGGTGTGCACTAGGAACCTCCCATGGATGGTTGTTTTAGGGGTTTTTGAAAGATGTGTGCCTGGTGAGTTAATCAAAAATTAAGCCAAGTGGTTTTATGTTATTTAATCAATTATAATTGTTAATTAATTATGAATTTATTATAGTGGATTAACATGGGTTCTTGGGTTTGGATTAGAGGCTTGGGTGTTAATGAGGGAATGGTTTGGTCTTGGGTGGGGCATAGAGAGACTAAGTGGAAACTACTATAAAAAAGTAAAATGTGGGAAGTGTACTTAATGGTAAGTGGTCCCTAAATTTTCCCATAATGTTGTTTTTATTCTATGTTATTATGATTCCCATATCAAAAACATTTCAGGTGATGAATTTAGAAATTAATTAACAATTTAAATTGTTTTTTCCATATTTAACACCCTTTGACATGCCTTGAGTCTTGTGGGAAGGTAGTTCTTAGTGGAAAACCTCAGTAATAACATGAACTTGGTAATTTTATAATTAAATGGTATTTTAAATGGAATTTTTATTTTTGGGAAAATTTCATTTTAAATGAAATTGGAAATGGTACTTAAAATGGTATTTCACAATTAGTAAATTGGGATCATTTTTGAAATTAGAAAAAGGTGAAATGGTGTTGACAACATGTGTTCGGTATTTTGGAATTAGTGCTTGAAAAGAGTATTTAAAATGTTATTTTGATAAATATTTTGGAAATAGAATTGTAAATTGATTTGTAAATGGTAATTAGAATTTATTTTAGAATAGAAATGTTAAATGAACACTTATTCCATGTAATTGTTTATTATGTGTTATGAAAAATGATGATATGTGTGTAAGTACTTATTTGATGTAAATAGAATTTATTTTTTTATTATGGTTAAACCTATGGTGAATAAGGACCCCAGGAAGATGCTTAAGATTGATAGTTAAACCCATGGTGAACATGTCCCCCAGGTGGATGCTGATATTGATGATTCACCCTAGGGTGAACCCGACCTCCAATTGGATGCTGAGTTTGTTGGTTAAAACCATGGTGAACAGAGCACTAGATGGACTTTAGTTGGGAACTGGGTTATGGGTATATTACCACTATATGCTATTGTTTGACCAAGGATGTGTATATTACCCCCAACAAGAGATGATTTGGAACTTTCATTGCGACATTCTCATAGACACCTCGAAACTGGTTAGTATGTACCATTCCTAGGGTAAATCTAGCCCCTAGGTTTGGAATTTGTTTTATGATTTTAATTTTAAATGTTTTAGAATTTGTAATAGTATTTTATTATCTTGATATATACTGCATAAAATTTTTATAGACTGGTAATATTTAGGGATGCTATTGATAGAGTCCTACTGAGTTTTACTCACACCCTTCTCAGAAGGCTATGCCACATGGGCTCCCGATAAGACTCTGTTCTTGTTCATAGGTAAAGGTTTCGAGCAAGTATTGGTGTTGATGCATGTTGATTAGTTTATTTGGTTGGAGTTGGATGATGGGACTGAGCAGGACTCAGGACCAGTTTGGGATCGACTATTTTAATTATTTTAATTCTTTTTCTTTTAGTACTACTTGTGTATGATCCACCCATGAGGGATCCAGTTAGAATTTATGAAATTCTCTTAATTATTTAATATGATGTTGTATTATTTTATCATAAATTTCCTTGAATGCAATGTATATCCGGATGTGTATCTAATTTATGTAATTTACATTGTTTTTTTCACTTTGATAACAAGGAATTGTCTCCCCATGGTAACCTTATAGGCCCTCGTCACTTGTCAAAAACCTCTAGTGTATGGAGAGGCATACTTGAGGTCATGTGGCAAACTAGTCTGGTTATTATTCATAGAGTGAGTTAGAATGAGACATTATAATGTGGAATCAGATAATTTTATTTTATTTTACTATTTAGGTATGGTAGATAGGATACTTGGATATTTTTTGGGATTAAAAATGAGCTCATGTCTGGGTGATACTTCCCCACATACGAGGGAAAATCAAAGCTACCAAGGATGAGAATTGTTATTCTCAACTTTCACTTGTACAGTTGATTGGTTTCTAACTTGAGTGGTTAAATTGAGTGTGATGTTATTTATTTATGGTATTTCTATGATTTTCCGATACGAACAAGGGTGTGTTAATTCATGAATTGTACTAAGCACATAGATTTGGTATAACATCCATATGCTTCCTACGATTGATAGTTGTATGAGATTCACATGTACTAGTGTTTACTTACTATTTGTGGTTTATGTATGCTAGTAATTTATATCTAACTATGGTTTTAGATATTTTTTTCATAAAATTTACACTAGGGAGAACATGTAGGTGATAATTCACTTTATTTGACTCTCATGGAGGATTTTGTGTTCTTGGACTGATTACGACCCTTCCAGGGTGGTTACCCCACATTCCTACCTTCCAAAGGTGGGTGACCTCTACCACTGTGATTGATGACGTTGAATACTTTATTATAATATGATGACGGGATATTGGTTCCTCATTCCATGTATTCCTCCTTATCATTCATCACCTAGTCTGGGTCTCTTTCATAGATTTTAGACAAGTTTTTGAATCTCATTCCCGGCTCCATCATGAAACAGACACTGGTTAATTTTTCTAATTTTTTTCACAAGAGGGAATATAACTATGGTTGTAATTGATGGTGATTTTGGACATGTATAGACATATATGGACGTTTTTTGTGTTGTGAATCTCTAAAGGTGTTATTCTTTTAGAGTCAAGGTCATATCATGTATGATCCATCTTGGGTTTAGAACCCAAGGCATCCCATGTCCATCATGTGGAAACTTGATCCATGGGAATAAAGAATATGAGGCTCATTACCTTGGTCATATAATGTTCATAATATGAGGTAGAGATTATGATAAATTATGTTTAGGGTCTTACAAGGACATGATCAAAGGTTTAAGGCCTTATGGGGTCCTGATCATAGGTTTAATGTCTTTTGGGGACATGGACGCATGTTTAAAGTCATGTGGGGAAATGATGTCAAGTTAAAAGTATTTTTGGGACATGATCATAGTTTTATAGTTTTGTGGGTAAATGTACCACATACACTTGTTTCATACTGGGATGGATGTGGATTGACATCACATTGTGACACCAAAGTCCAATAGAAACCTCGAGTTTGGATATCGAGAGGTTGAGTGTTCCCCCATAGGGGGAATGATCCCACTTTGGGGTTTCCGCCTCCCAAGAAGAACACTGACATGTTTGTGATGGTGTCGGGATGTCAGGATTGAACCTCAAGGATGTGTCCCATATACCCAGTTAGTAGATAGGGATAAAAACCCATGTATTTTGAGTGTGAAGTTTAAGTTTGTATAGTAGGACTTATCCATGTAGTTTAACATCATGTGGCAAGGATTCTTATATTGTGAAAAAAGTGATAATAGGGGATATTGTGGGGATTATGTGTAAGAGCTACCCAGAAGATGGGGGATCATCTCAGACTTATCACTTAAGGAATCCTATGTTTGTTACATAGGGTAAGGCTACAGTTTAACATCATGATATATAGATTATGTCATGCAATTTAACATCATGTGACTAGGACATGGGTGCTATGTAGTTTAGAGTCTTTCATCTTGGATTTTGTTGGTAATTATGCATAGGTAATCCTAGTTACTATTAAGGATAAAAAATGTCATGAGTGGGGATTAAGCGTGGAAGTCGATTGGGTGCTACTATGTAACAACAGTGGTGTGATTAGGGCTTACACATGAGGAGGAGGCCCATGGGGTCTTCTTGGGATTAGTAGGGATGTATCTAGTGCTTTAGTTATAGGGATTCCAACTATTTACTCATCATGTTAGGTAATGAGGGCATCTTTACCTCCTAACGGGTCAAGGAATATGATTGGGGCTTACACCTGAGGAGGAGACCCATGTGTACTACTTGGGGGTCATCTCATGATCATCTCATGAGGCATCTTATGCATGAAATATAAGTCATATTTTTCTTGTCATAAGAGGCATCCTATGATCTTCACATAGGGTATATTATAGTTTAACTTAATGTAGTGGGTACTATAAGGCATGAAACAACATAAAAATTAGGATTTAGTGGTAGTTATTTGGTTTTAGTTTGTAAAATGGCCACTAAATAAAATTTAAATATTGTAGTAGTGGTTTTTTAAAAACCTCCACTAAATATTTACTAAATTTAAAAAAAAACACACTTTTTTCTTTCTTCTGAGCCCTATTACCCTCTACCCACCATGATCCCTTCCCCTCATTGTCTCTACTATCGACCACATCCTCGCCACTACTCCCCCTCACCATCAACCTCACGATTTCCCCCACTCTCACCTTTTCCCAAGTCGTCATGTCGGTCACCCCTCTCCCCCTCTATCGGTGCACCGATCACCCCCTTTCTCCCTATGGATCCCTCTAACCCTTCCATAACACCAATTTTTTTACCTTATTTCCCTATGAAATTGAAAATAATACCAAACCATCAACATTACTAGGTACTTCTATTTTATATCCAAAATCAAATGTAAATTGAAATTATTGATAGTATTTTTTGAAAAAATCATCTTGAATAATTTTTTTTTGATATTTTGAGGTGTAATCTGAAATTATAATCAATTAATTCATCATATATGATAATAATTATAAGTAGTTTAAAATTTTTGTGAGTGTTATGTTTATACTGATCATTACTTGTTAAATCAATTAAAATCCATCATATTATTTTTTTCATTAAGAAAATTGAGTAATTTTTATTTGTGGCTTGAGGTGTGTTGTGAAAAATATATAATTAAATCATCATATCTGATAAGTTCTATAATAAATTTTCAATTAGTGTCAACTTTTATGTTTAAAAAAATATACACTTATTAAGTCAATTAAAAATTCATTCTTGTGTTATATATTCATATAAAAATTTAACAATTTTGAATGAATTTTATTTTATTATTTTTTTCCAAAGAAAACCTAGATGAAATTTTGTAATGAATCAGACTGGGTTGATCAAACACATTAATCAAGTTATACCCACATAATGTAAGCATAAATAAACAACCAAAATAGTCTCATGTAAAAATGAAGAATAAACAATGTACATAGTGGAAGAAACAAACAGAATCATGAGACATACAAAAATAAGAAAAATGGTTAATAATAAAATGATAATAAGACAAGACAAATTCCAAACTCCATGTGACTATCCATCACCACAAAAATATACCTCTATGGAGAAATCATCACTTAAAATAAATTATCTCAATACATGATTCCCTTCCCTTTATCTATGTCCTGGAAAACCCCATCTACAAACACCCAAAGTCCAATTTAGGGTGTGAGAAAAAAAGAGAGTAGGGTTTCACAAAAGAATTAATACAAAGTCTAATATCATGAAAATTTTATCTCAAACTTAATAATCTAGTTTATAATGTATTTTTCTAAGATAAAACCATTTTGTAAAACATCCCTTGGTTTTATAACTACATTTCTATATTCTCAAAATCGAGGAACAATACATGTATGTAAGAAAAATAGATGATCATAAGAAAAACCACCCATAGATAAACCCTAAGATAAAAATATGATCAAATAACCATAAAATATCATAATGTGATAAAAAAAAGCATAAAAAGAACAAAATTTGGGATATAGCCTATGGTAATATGTACTAAACATAAAAGAAGCATAAACCATGCATATTCTTATATAATCAATATTGAGTCCCATAAAATTCTATCAATAATATAAAAAAATAGTGGAATCATGCACACTAAAGTGACATATATTTTTCCTAACAAACCCAATGTTCCTAATGTTCTATGCTTTTCAAAAACATTTGAAAACATTTCTCACATTTTAAAAATCATTTTTCACAATGAGAAATAAAGATTCCGTGCCTGAAAACCCATTTTAAATCAAAACCATTTTAAATAAAATCCATTTAAAAACATGTATTTCACAATAAAAATCCATATTGAGATCAAATCCAACCTTTACACAATCAAAAATGAGGAATTGAACAAGAGAATAAAGTTATTCAAGAATTAGAACCTTTTTATAGAGATACCTTCAGTGTGAAGAGGGAATGACCTTGATTGATCTACTAAATCTTGGGGTTGAATCCTATCAAGAAGGGCTTCAAAGTCCATCAAAGAGCTCTCCTAGGTGCCTAATGTTCAAAATATAATAATGGAAGAATTGGACATTTAGAGGGTGTTTGGATATTTATATATAGACTTTAAAATAGAAGACCATGGTGTAGCCTCTTGTACTGCACCACAAACCCCTACATTTTGGAATAGGAATCCCTCACCATAGTACAAGATTTGATTTCTGAACAAGGAACTACAACGTACGACTTCACACCATGATGCAACCCTTCAGTTTAAACTATGTCTCAGATCCATGACCCTTCACATGCATCAAATCCTATATACCTAGGGAGATTCTATGATAGAGATAGATACACCACACCGCAAGGGTTTTCAAATGGATAAAACTGACTAAAAACATTCCTCGAACCCCTATGGTAAAACCTACCACTCTACACCAGATGGTTCAATAGGATAAAGGGGATACACTGTAACCTGTACACCACAGTGCAATTGTGCTCAAAATGGAAGTGGCCCCAACATTTATCCCTCTAGTGGTCTATGTTGTAGGCCATTAGTCCACACCATATCCAGTATCACCATGTGCAGTGCGTACCCTCCACGACAAAACTCCCAACCAAAATCCATAAAAATTGAAAAAACTCAAGATCACCTCAAAAACTTCTGAGACCCATACCAACAACTCTTAGACATTAAAAGGGAGTGTACCCAAACCCAAAAGGTGTCACAATTCTTCCCACCTTAAAACCTTTTTTATCCCCAAAAAATTCTCAAGACTCCAAACTCATAAAAATAGAAGGCCACTACTGCCTTATAAATGATTCCCACTCCCAAGTATCATGGCAATCCCTTTTTCACTACCACAGTACATAGACCAAAGGAATAGTTTTACTACACAATACCTTATCCTGATGATCCATAATATAAACTAGTTCCTTAACCACTATGGCTTTAGGATCAAGACTAACATCCTCCCATTCAATCACATGGTAAAGGTCTGGTTAATACCTCCTCAATTAGAAAACATGAAATACATCTCTAATTAATGTCAAGTGGGATAGAAATTCCAACTGATAGGCCACATTTCTAATTCATTAAATGATCTCAAAGGGTACCGAAAACCTCAATGATAACTTACCATGATTACCCAACCGATGGTGTCCCAAGAGAGGTGAAACTATAAGAAAAATATGATTACCAACCTCAAACTCTAGCGGTTTTTGATTACTTTCTATATAGTATTTATGATGACTCTATGCCATGCCAATAACTTCTGGATCAACTACAACTTTTCCATCATCTCCTAGGCAAGGCTTGATCTAACCAAGTACCATTATCCCAAATTTTCCTAACATAAGGGAGATATACATGGACGACCATACACTACTTCAAAGGTAACCATCTTAATCAAAGCCTAAAAACTACTCTTATAAGAAAATTTGACCAGAGGATGAGGCTTTACCATGGAACCACTGAAGTCAAGAACACATGCTTGGAGCATATCACCAAGAATTTGAATAGATCTCTTTATCTACACATTTGTCTATGGATGACATATCATGCTCAATTTCAACTAGGAACCCATCACCTCTTTAAAACCTATACAAAACATGGGTGTGAACTAGACATCCCTATCAGATACAATCGCTTAGGGAACCCCATGAATTTTCACAGCCTCTCAGATATACCCCCGAGCTATTCCACCTTCATCATCTCCTTGACAGGGAAGAAATGAGCTGTTTTCATAAGATGATCAATGATCACCCAAATCGAATCCTTTCAATTAGGATTCCATGGAAAATCAATGAAAAATTTCAGGGAAATATCATCCCACTTCCATACCATAATGGCCAAAAAATAAAACTAACCAGCAGGTCTCTGGTGCTCAACCTTAATCATTTGACAAGTCAGACACCATGACATAAAATATGCAATTGATTGCCACATACTGACCACCAATATCGATGCTCCAAATCATGATACATCTTGGTAGTCCCAGGGTGTACATACCAGTAAGAACCTTTCTTTTATCCATCAACTCTTACCTTATATAAATAAGAAAAAACAATATACTATGGAAATAAAAAGCACTAATGATATACTCAGACCACTCACCCGAGGTCTCCCCACCATTTAGGATTTTACTAAAGCATTGGAAATCAGTGTCTATCACCTGATTGAGCTGCACTCTCTCATTAAACAACAATTCAACCTTCACTAAATCTAATAACACCTTTTCACTAGCCTATTCCATTCACATTCTCATCTTAGTGAAAAAACTCACACTACTACATATTGCACATTTAAAAGCTCTAAAAACAGTATTTATCAGCACAAAAAATGAAATGACAATATGAATGATGTCAAAAGGTGACATTTATCAACATTAGAAAGAAAGTGATGATAAAGGCTCCCTTTATTAATACTGATAAAATTTGAAAAAAATTATTATTTTTCACACACTCCCCCTTTCTAAGTGCCCATGAGATCCTTTTTCAGCATTATCCTTTCCCTTGACTACCCTTCAACTACTCTCACACACCCCTACCCCTATAACATCACTCATTACCCCCTTTCTCAGTGCTAGAAATCAGCCCACCAAATTGTGCACACTTGGATTCAAACCCGTGACCTACCTTGTACAATGTGAACCCCTTTACCACCGCCCTACCTTGTTATATTCTACATTTTATGATATTTATATTTATTTATAAATATTTACATACATATTTTTTATTCATATATATATAATTATTTTGAAAGATATTTATAAAATATATGATTGTGTGTGTGTGTGCACATGCGCTCGTGTGTATGATATATATATATATATATTTAAATATATTATATATTAATATTCATTTACATATATTAGAATATAAATAAATAAATAAATAAATATTTATTAATATTCCCACATATATATATAAACATTATATATACATTTGTATAAGTATATATATATATATATCAATGTATTTTTATAATGGAAAAACTGGTTAGATATTTTTTTAAATAAAATTGATAATAATTAATTCCATATGATTTATATAATTATTTTTAAATAAATTTTTAAAAAATGTATTTTTATTTTATATTTAGATATAAATTTTATACATTACATATATATTTATATGTCTATATATTTACATATATATTTATACATATTTATATATAATTGTATATGTAGATATAATTTTTTTATAATGTATTTATAAATATTTATTATAAATAAATTTATATACTATATTTAATGATAATGATATATTTATGAAAATACATTTATATATGATGTATATACACAATATATACACACATTTTGTAACACCCCTAGATTTTAAATGAAGAAAATTATGTTTGATAGCATAAACGACACGTAAAACCGAGCTTAGGTGAGAATGTAACATCCTGAGACTTTATGATATATTTATTTTTAAATAAATTATATCTATTTTATAGAATTAATTATAGACAACCTCAAGTTTTTTATCTTCAATATCATATTCAACACATAATATTGAGCACAAATGACCCATGCTATATATAATTGTTATAATCTAGCCATTAAATTGGCACATATGAATAGTATTAACTACTGTAAGAAATATATATATATATATTTATTACTCAATATAATCTATTGATAAAATTTCATTAAAAAATCAACAATTTTTTTAAATTAATTTTATTATTTTAAAATATGTTTTCTTCAAAAATGATTTTTTTTCTTTTTAAGAAAAAATATTTTAATTTATTTTTAGAAAATTTATAAAATTTATTTGATAAAATTAATTTAATATTTTAAATAATAATATAAACATTTACTTTGGGTTAAAATTTGGGTTTTTTTCAGAAAATATTGGGTTTTCAGTGAATAGTGAAAAATACTGATTTTTTGAAAAAATGTCATTTCTTTTCAATAAATTATGTAATTTAAAAGTATTATTATGTTTCAAATAAAATTTCAAGAAAAATAAGTATTATTTAGTTATATTTAATCCAATTAATTTATTTTTAATCAAATTCATATTGGATTTTAGTATAAGGTTTTCTTTGGGTTAAAAATGGGATTTCTTTGAAAACAGTTTTAAAGTACATAATGTTTATCCCTTTTAATTAATTAAAATAGTACCTAATGAGGAATGATTTAAATGAAATTTATAGATTATATATCAATATATATTAATTTAGATTCATAAAATTATTATTATTGGACATAAAGTTAATATGAAATCATCTTGTGCTTGAAAAAATATACTTTTTTTGAAAACCCGCTATTCTATCATGTCAGCGGGTTTTGTTTTAAATTTATTTATTTTTGATAATTTTATAAAATTTATTTGAAAAAATAAAAATAATTTTAAAAATAGTTTTTTAAAAATTATATTAGGGTTACATTTTGATTATTTTCTAAAAATATTATTTTTTAATGAATAATGAAAAATACTGAATTTTAATTGAATTTTTTTTTCAGTTAAATTATTTATAAAGTAAAATTGAATTTTAAATTGGTTTTAAAGTAAAATTAATTAAATTATATATATATTAATACAATTTAGTCCATTTTAATCAATTTCATATTGAAATTGGATATACAAGTATTGTAAATATTCGAACATTTTCTTTTTCATAACCCGCTTTCTCATCGCATCTGTGAGATTAATTTTAAATTAAAATTTTCCACTTATATGAACTGAATTTTGAAAAATCAATTAAATATTTATAATAATAAAAATTTATATTATCTAATAAGGTCAACTTAATTTTTTTACCAAAATGAATAGTGAAAATAGTAAAAAATAATTACAACAGTTAAGGTTAAAATAGATTTACCGTGGGGTTAAACTAAACATATAATGGTAAAAATGACCAAAATACTTATCTAAAATATATTGGTTGGAAATATTTAGAACTTATAAATTATATTATACAAAATGTTCCATTATTGGAGCCTTGTGACATGAAAAAAATGTGGTTGGAATCCATTTATTCCAAAAATTACAAATGTGCCACTCACCTCACTTATAAAAAGCCACCCCTCTCTTCCTCCCTACACACCTTAAAAAAACATTGGTTTGGACGAAAACTACCCAAATAACTACTATAATTCCATTCTCTCATCCTATAATACTTATTTTAGGATGAAATTTAACTAAGGAAGACATTTTGTGCAAACCAAAAGAAGTTACCCAAAGAAGAGGTAATGTTCTTCAATGAGCATTTTTATTTTATTTCTTCCTCTACCTCCATAAATTTTTCTTAAACCATGATTATATAATAACATAAGAATAATAAATATACTTATATGTTATTATATTGATTTAATAACCTAAATAATTCTCCCATTTTCTCAAATGGGTTATGAAATCATCATTCGTGTGTACGAAGGACTACCGCATCGCAAACCGATGTTATTCATTTTTCCATTAACACCTTTCACAATTGGGTATGATGATGGATATATAGTATATATATGATATTTATAACATAATTATACATTTAGAGTCATTATATCATTTATACATTTTTTTAATTTCTATTTCTTAGGGGATACAATACCATTTATTGTGTATACGACGAACTACTTCCTCACGAAGAGATGTTATTCATTTTCACTAACTCTTTACATAGAAAATAATAAGAATAAATTTAATAAACACATATGATATAAATTACATAATTATTATATAAATGAAATATTTATCATTTTTAAAAGACAATATATCATTTTATTTCTTACTTTTCACTCACTAAATGATGATAACATTATTCGTGTACATGTGGATTACCCCCCTTCACCTACTCACACACACCCCACCCCCATTTAACAATAATCATGAACCACCTTTAGCAGTTCTAGAAATCTTTTCACTAACTTGTGCACGCCTGGATTAAAACCTATGACCTCTCTTCTACAATGCGACCCCCTTTACCCCTACCTAACCTTGTTTTATTCTATATTTTTTGTTATTTATATTCATTTATTAATATTTACATTCATATTTTTTATTCATATATTTATATATATATAATTATTTTGAAGTAAATTTATAAAATATATGTTTGTGTGTGTGCGCACACACACAATCATGTGTGTGATATATATATACATTTAAATTTATTTAAATATATTATATATATATATATTCATTTACATATATTAGAATATAAATATAAATATAAATCTATTTATTAATATTAATACATATGTATATATGAACATTATATATATATATATATTTGTATAAGTATATATATATTCATATATTTTTATAATAGATAAAATGGTTAGATATTATCTTAAATAAAATTGATAATAATTAATTCTATATGATTTATATAATTATTTTTAAATATATTTTTAAAATATTTATTTATATTTTATATTTAGATATAAATTTTATATATTAGATATATATTTATATGTCGATATATTTACATATATATTTACATATATTTTTATATATTTGTATATTAAGATATAAATTTATTATTATGTATTTATAAATATTTACTGTAAATACATTTATATACTATATTTAATGATAATTATATATTTATAAAAATAAATTTATATATAATGTATATACACAATACATACACACATATTGTAACACATTGAGATTTTAAATGAAGAAAATTATGTTCAACAATATAAACGACACACAAAACTGAGTTTAGATGATAATATAACACCTTGATAATTTATGATAAATTTCTTTTTAAATAAATTTAATCTCTTTGATAGCTTATACTACACACAAATATGATATTTTTATGTTCAATAGCGTATTCATCATATAACATTGAGCATAAACGTCCCACAATATATATAACTATTATAACCTCATTGTTAAATTGGCGGGTATGAATAATATTAACTATTATAAGATATATATATATATATTTATTTATTACTCAATATAATTTATTGATAAATTTTTAGTAAATAATTAATAATTTTTTAGTAAATTAATTTTTTTATTTAAAAATTTGTTTTTTTTTTCAAAAATGATTTTTATTCTTTTCATGAAAAAAATAATATAATTAATTTTTAGAAAATTTATAAAATTAATTTGATAAAATGAAATCAATTTTTTAAATAATAATATCAAAATTTACTTTGGGTTAAATTTTGGTATTTTTTAGAAAATATTAATTTTTCAAAGAATAGTGAAAAATACCATTTCTTTGTAAAAATGTCATTTATTTTCAACAAATTAAGTAATTTAAAAGTATCATTATGTTTCAAATTATATTTCAAGAAATAAAAGTATTATTTATTTATATTTATTCCACTTAATTTCTTTTGAATCAACTTGATATTGGATTTTAGTATAAGGTCATCTTTGGGTTAAAAAAATGAGATTTTTTTGAAAACTATTTTAAAGGACATAATGTTTCTCCATTTTAATTAGTTAAAATAATAACTTATGAGGAATTATATAAATGAAATTTTTATATTATTATCATTAAATATTAATTTAGATTCCTACAAATGTTATTAATATACATAAAGTTAATATGAAATCATCTTGTTCTTGAAAAAATACACTTCTCGAAAACCCACCTTTTTATCGTGTCTCTCGGTTTTGTTTTAAATTTAAATTTTTGATAATTTTAAAAAAATTATTTGAAAATATAAATTTAATTTTTAAGATCATAATTTCAAAATTATATTATGGTTATTTTTTTCTAATTTTCTGAAAGGATTAAGTTTTTAATGAATAGTGAAAATACTAAATTTTAATTGCAAACTGCCTTTTCAATTAAATTGTTTATAAAGTAAAATTTAATTTTAAATTGTTTTTAAAGTAAAATTAGTAAAATTATATATATATATATATATTTATATTAATCCAATTTTTATCATTTTAATCAATTTCCCATTGAATTTGGGTATAAAAACTTTGTAAACATTTGAACATTTTCTCTTTGAAAACTCGCTTTCTCATCGTGTCTGTATGATTGATTTTAAAATATATTTTGAAACTTATATGAATTGAATTTCTAAAAATGGATTAAATATTAATAATAATATTTGTTTATATTATCTGATAAGGTCAAATTAATTTTTTTTTACCAAAATAAATAGTTATAATAGTAAAATTTAATTATCGCAGTTAAGGTAAAAATGGATTTACTGGGGGTTAAACTAAAAATATAAGGGTTAAAATGACCTAAATACTTGTATAAAATATATTTTTTTGAAATATTTAGAAATTTTACCTTATATTATAAAAATGGTCCATTATTGGTGCCTTGTGACATGAAAAAATGTGAGTGGAATTCATTTTTTTAAAAAATTACCAATGTGCCACTCACCTCACTTATAAATGGCCACCCACTTTTTTCCTCTCTTCACACCATACAAACTCATTTGTTAGAACAAAAATACCAAAATCACTAATATAATTCACTTATCCATTCCTATAATCCTTATTTTAGGATTAAATCCAACCAAGGAAGACATTTGACGCAAACCAAAAGAAGTTACCCGAAGAAGTGGTAACGTTCTTCAATGAGTGTTTTTATTTTATTTCTTCCTCCACCTCATTAAATTTTTCTTAAACCATGATTATATAATAACATAATAATATTAAATATATTTATATTTTATTATATTAATTTTATAACCTAAATCATCCCCTATTCCACCAAATGAGTTATGAAATCATCATTCATGTGTATAGAGGACTACCATCTCGCAAACCGATGTCATTCATTTTTTTGTTACCACCTTTCATGATTGGGTATGATGATGGATATAAATTATATAAATTATATTTATAAAATAATTATACCGTTATATTCATTAGATCATATATAAATTTTTACTTTATATTTATTTTGGGATTCGATAATGTTTCTCATGTGTATGACGAACTACTTCCTCAGGAAGCGATGTTATTCGTTTTCACTAACACTTTTCATTGAAAAGAATAAGAATAAATTTAATAAATATATATAATATAAATTACCTAATTATGATATAAATGAAATATTTATCATTATTAAAAGATAATATATCAATTTATTTCTTACTTTTCACTCACTGAGAGATGATAACGTCTTTCGTGTACGTGTGGACTAGTGTCTTTAATAAGAAATGCGACTCTTTGTTTTCATCACCACACCGCATGGATGATATATATATAAGTATATTTTAAGAAATAATATTTTATTAATGATATTATAATTATTATGGAAATATAAAATATTACTTACCTCATTTCCATAATGATAATTGGAAAATGGAAACGTTACTCTTGCGTATCTATGGCCTACCATCTCCATGATCGTAAAATACTAAATTTTTTCAAAACCAAATTTCATAATTGGTATTAAAAGTTTAATTGATGTATAAATATGATAATTATTTCATGATTATTTTTATGTAGATTAGATAACTATATTATATGCACAAGAACCAGAACATTCATAACAGAGCACAAATGAGAAAACAAGGCAATTAACACCTGAAACAGTGAAAATAATGAAATATTATTAACTAATGAGTGAAAAAATGTTATAAAAGGATCATATAAGATATTATAAATATCAATATGGGTTTTAATAAGTTAATAAAATGTTTAAAACCACTATACAGAAGTTTAAATCACATTAGACCAAAAGGAAGTTTGAGGTAATAGATTTCTTAACTCAATTTCCTTTCATTGGGTTAAACTTATACATCACCGATTATGTCATCCTAAGATTATGTGTGTATTGGAATTTGATAATTTTATGTTGTATTTATACTTATTTAATGTGAATTTACATTTTACACACATAAAATTTTTATTGATTAATCTACACTTCAATGATATGATCTTTGTAAGTGATTTATAATCTCTCTTTTATTTCTTGGAGACATGTAAAAATTCACCACTCATTTCTTTTGTGTGGTGTATATAAATCTCCTTTCACATGTTATATCATGAATAAAATTTTTAAATAATATTTCAAGTTTCATTTAATATTATTATTTATTTTTTATTATGATTCAAAATATTACTAAAGCGGTAAGGGATTTTTTTTCTCAATTTTTCTTCTTTGAGACGTATGTCATGTTGTGCACCTATCTTATTTTATGAGGTGAATATACATACCCTTTTACATGTAACATTATAAATTTATTTATTCTTATTATATTTTAAGTTTAATTTAATTTTATCCTTTCATGGGGAATATTATTAAAAGTTACTAAAGTGGTAAGAGTTTTATGTTACAATCTCATCGATTATTGGGATTTTTATGATAAAGTCTCCAATGATAAAATATTATGATCTAAATATAAAAAATATTATTATTTTTATTCTCCTTTGGTTATTCATGATATATTTCAAGTAATATTAACATTTTAACACTCTTTTGTACTTAAAATAATTGGGAAAACGTTTTTAAGAAAAATCATCTTTATTTATCTCTTCGACCAAAAACCCTTTTCTTCCAAAACCATGTTTTCTAAAAATGTTTTCAAAAAGTTTTTTAGAATTATTAAAATGATTTATTGATTATATTTTTACCCAAGTTTGACATTTTTTAAAAAATCAAAATTAATTTTATGTCATTTTCAAAACAATGCATGGCTGTATTTTACCAAAAATGTGAAAGGAATCTTTGTTTTAACATATACAGAGAGAAAAAACATTTCCGCCATTATGATTATTATTTGATTTGAAGATTAATTTATAAGTTTTCATGGTTATTTTCAAATAAAAGGACTTTTAAAATGTTTTTTTTTCAAAATGGAAAGGATATTTTATTCAAGAAATGTTCTAAATGATTTTTAAATCTTTATTTATATGTTTTTAGGGTTATTTTAAAAGAAAGGTATTTTTGTGATATTTTTTGATATTTTTTGTTTTAAAAAGTTATTATTTTCAAAATGAAAAGGTTATTTTTCTCCAAATTTATTTAATGATATTCTAATGGTATCCCCATTCATCATCATCAACAACCCTTGTTTTTACTTATTCTCCAATAGAGATATTTTGTAATGATACCATCCTCATTCTTTCTCTAAATAGATTAATATTGTTTCAAAGACATTGTTATGGAACTCTTTTCTTTCCCACAGGTTAATAATATTTCAAATAGATTATTATGGAAACTATTTCTTTTATATGGGGTAACCATGTTTCAAAAAATTATTATGGAACTCAATTATTTTTCTTGGGTTAACCATGTTTCAAAGATATTTTTATAGAACTCATTTTTTTTCCACAGGTTAATCATGTTTCAAAGAGATTGAAATGAACCCATTTCTTTTCCATGGGTTAATAAAGTTATAAAAGGAATAATTATTGTTTATATGTGTTTTATGATTCAAGATCTCTTAACTTTATTAATGTTGCGGTTTTTAGAAATTACATAAAAGATGGGTGCTCCCAGATAGCACCGGGTGAGCATGTTATAACTTATACGATGGGTGTGCCCAAATAGCATTGGGTGAGCTCATTATATCTTATATGATGGGTGTGCCTAGATAGCACTGAAATTAATTGGGTAATGATTAGGATATATGTATAATTATATTGTAATTTGTATGTATGGTTATTCTTTTTGTAGGGGTTCTGTGAGGTTTCTATGATGACGATGTTACAAGATACCAACACGTTTTTTCTATGAATTACTTTAGTTTATAATGTTTTCTTTGATCAAGATTGATATCACATGGCTCATGATTATTGATTCCTATGATTATTTCATTTTTTTAAATCCTTATTCCATGTTTCACGATTGATGATTAAGGTATTTATGGGTATGAGTTCTTTTATGATTCACTTATGCAATATGATTATATTGTTATACCCTTACACACTTCTTATTCTCATGGATGGTATTCAATTGTTAATACTTATGTTTACCCTTACTGAGAATTTTATATCATCATTATTATGTTTCTTTTAACCCTAGGTTATAAAGAATGAGGTTGAATGAATTATTTCTATACAGGATTTTATATGGTTGATGATGATGTCTTAACATGAAAAAAAGAAAATATGGGTTAAGTTAGAGAAATACTCATTTAAATACATTGGTATTGTTTATGTAAGAGTTTGTAATAATTATAAAAACTTTGAACAAAAAAATTCCTTGAGAATGTAAGTGATCAAATATTTCATTTTGATGTTGAAAGGTCTGGGTTGAAAAAAATTGAGTCACATTTATCAATATCAAATCTAGAAACATAATTTTTATGATTTTAACATGGGATCTAGGAGTGTAGGTTCATGGATGTTATAATTGGTATCATAGGAAAAGTTTAGATAAATTTTAAGATTAGTATGTCTTTATGTGATGTTATATTAAGAGTTATGGATACCTTCATGGTTCTATAAGATTAAGGATGATCATAAGTTCAAAGTCTTAGACACCCCTTTGAGGTTTTAGGCAATGAGATCTTAAAGTGATTAAAGAATTTTTAGGAGAAGTTTTAGTAGGTTGATGTATATATAAAGCTTTACTTTAATTTTAAGTATTCCTTTACATTTTTTAGACATAAGTTTTAAGGTATTGATAAACTTTAGGGTTTATATGATATTGGATTTTGAGGTAGTTATGGGAACATAGGTTTTATCATATAGATAACCACATGATTAAAAAGTGATTTGGCGACTAAGTGATTAATGTTTTTTCAAAATAAGATATCATATTTTTGTTATTGAATGATGAAATTTATTTTATAACCTTTGATTTTAATAAAATATTTAATTTTTTGGTGATTGAGGTTATTTGGGATGTAGGGTAATTCATTTTTATAATGATTTTGTTTGAACTTTAGATATTACTGTTGAATTTTAAAGATTAATGTATCATGTGAAGGTTTAATAATTTTGGGAATTATCATACCATGTGAAACCATTTTTGTTTTGGTTAATTTATAATGATATGTGGAATATATTTTTACACCTTTTATGGTTATATGATCCTTTAAAAGTTGTTTTTTAGTTTTTAGGCATGAAAAATTCATATTGATTACACATTATTTGGAGAAGAAGTTTAGATTATGGTGGAATTTGATAAAGGATAAAACTTTACTATTCAAGTAATTATATTTAATTTTTCTCTTAGTTTATATGTAAAAGGAATTCATCAACTCTATGAAAAGCATCTTGAAAAAATATTTTTCATATTACTATCATTTCTGATGATATCAATGACCATTTTCACACCTCTTTGGCTTATGTTTTTGTGGTTGTTAAATTTCTATTAATCATTAAAATTATTTTCATATATGATCTCTATAAATCTTTATCATTATTTGGGAATTATTATTTTCTTCCATGTCCAAATGTTCACTTCCCACCCATGTTCTCCAATTTGGAAACTTGGTACGTGTTATTCTAGATGACTTTTATACGTTATTTTCTATCTTATCAAGAGGATGTTTTATTAACCATTTTTACGATGTGAGTTTTAAAAAAATTATTTTAAAATGTTCAACAATTTATTATCAATATAAATTTTAAATTTATAGAATGAAATTTATTACAGGGGGATGTAACACCCTGATATTTTAAAAGAAGAAAATTATGTTTAATAGGGAAAAAGACACACAACACTGAGCTTTGATGAGAATGTGACACCCCAATTCATTAATATATATTAATTTTAAAATAAATTTACTCTATTTTATATCTTTCAGTAAACACAACCACAATATTTTTAAGTTCAATAACATATTCAATATGCAACACCGATCATAAACGACCCAGGATATATATAACCATTATAACCTAGCCATTAAATTGATAGGTATGAATAATATTAACTAATTTAATATATATATATATATATTTAATTTTTATTCTCAATATTTTTTATTTATAAATGTTTAGTAAATAATCAATCAATTTTTAGTAAAGTAATTTTATTCTTTAAAAATATGTTTTCTTCATTTTTTTTATTTTCATGAAAAAGTATCATAATTATTTTTTGTAAATCTTAGAAAATTAATTTTATAAAATGAAATTAATTTTTTAAATCTACATATCAAGATTTACATTGGGTAATTTTTTTTGGATTTTTCATAAAATATTGATTTTTAGTAAATAGTGAACAATACCGATTTTGTAAAAATGTTATTTATTTTCATTAAATTAAGTAATTTAAAAGTACCATTATATTATGAATATGATTTAAAAAAACATAATTATTTTTTATTTATATTTAATAAAAATAATTTCATTTTAATCAACTTCATATTTGATTTTAGTGTAAGGTTGTCTTTGGGTAAAAAAATGGAATTTTTCTAAAAACTATTTTAAAGTACATAATGTTTCTCTATTTTAATAAAATAAAATAAAAACTAATGAGGAATTAATTAAATTAAACTTATATATTATATATAAATAATTATTAATTTATATTCATATAAATTTTATTATTATACATAGAGTTAATATGAAATCATCTTGGGCTTAAAATAAAATACACTTCTCAAAAACCCACTTTTTCTTCGCGTCCGTGGGTTTTGTTTTAAAATTAATTTACAAATTTTTTAGAAATTTATTTTAAAAAATATAATTTGTTTTTTAAATCATAATTTAAAACTTATATTTGGGTAAATGTTTTAGAATTTTCTGAAAATATTAATTTTTTGATGAATAGTGAAAAATACTGAATTTTAATTGAAAACTTCCTTTTCGTTTAAATTATTTATAAAGTAAAATTATATTTTAAATTGATTTTAAAGTAAAATTAGTTAAAAAATATATATATTAATCCAGTTTAATTTATTTTAATCAATTTTATATTTAAATTGGATATAAAAATTTTGTAAACATTTGAACATTTTCTCTTTGAAATCCCGCTTTCTTGTGGCATATGCGAGATTAATTTTAAATTAAAAATTTCCACTTATACGAATTGAATTTGGAAAAATAGATTTATTATTTAGAAATATAATAATTTATATTATATAATAGTTTCAAATTAATTTTTTACCAAAATGAATAGTGAAAATGGTAAAAATTAATTACCAGGGTTAAAGTAAAAATCGATTTACCAGGTGTTAAACTAAAAAGAAAAGGGTTAAAATGACCTGAAAAATTATCTAAAATATATTTTATGTACATATTTAGACATTATAACATATATTATCAATAATTTTATATTATTGGTCTTTTTTACATGAAAAAAACATGGGCGAAATTCCTTCTTTTCAATAATTACAATTGTGCCACTCACCTCAGTTATAAAAGGACACTCCTTATAATCCTCTCTTTACACCTTAAAAGTCCATTTATTCAGACATTACCTACCCAAATAACTTTTATAATTCCATCATATAATCCCATAATCCTTATTTTTGGTATAAATCCAACCAAGGAAGGTCTTTGGTGCAAACCAAAAGAATTTACCCAAAGAAGAGGTAATGTTCTTAAATGAGTTTTTTTATTTTATTTATTCCTCCACCTACTTAAATTATTTTTTAACCATGATTATGTAATAAACTCAGTATATTCAATATACTTATATTTTATTATATTAATTTAATAATCTAAATATTTTTCCTCTTCCATCAAATGGGTTACAAAATCACTATTCATGTGTACGATAGACCACTGCCTCATGAACCGATGTCATTCATTTCTCCATTACCACCTTTCACAGTTGGGTATGAATAAGTATCTAAAGTATATATATGATATTTATAATATAATTATATCTATATATTTATTATATCATATATACCTTTTTAATTTACATTCCATAGGGGGTACGATAACATCACTTGTGTGTATGTCAGATTATCAACTTGCGAAGCGATGTGATTCATTTTCACTAATGCTTTACATGGAAAAAAATAAGGATAAAGTAAAAAAATATATTATATACATGAAATAATTATGATATTCATGAAATATTTATGATTCTAAAAATATAATATATCATTTTATTTCCTACCTATTCACTCACTGAAAGATGATAACGTCGTTCGTGTATGTGTAGACTACTACCTTCACGAAGCGATGTGACTCTCTTTTTTCATCACCAAAACACATGGATGATATATATATATAAGTATATTTAAATAAATAATATATTATTTATGATATAACTATAATTTTAAAAATATAAAATATTGCTTACCTCCTGTCCATAATTATCATTGAAAAATAGAAACATTACTCATGAATATGTACGACCTACCGTCTTCATGATCATAATGTACTTAATTTTTCGAAACAATATTTCATAATTGGTATTAAAAGTATAATTTATGTGTAAATATGATAATTATTACATTATTATTATTATTATTTATATGATATTACAATATTATATGCACAAAAACTAGAACTTTCATAACAAAACATGAATCAGAAAACAAGACAATTAACACCCGAAACAATGAAAATAATGAAAGATTATTAAATAAAAGGTGATAATATGTAATAAAAGGATTATATAAGATATTGGAAATATTAATATGGTTATTTAATAAGATAATAACATTTTTAAAAACACTATAAAAGAGGTTAAATCATGTTTAACCAAAAGGAAACATGAGGTAAGGTATTTATTAACTCAATTTCCATTCATTTGGTTAAACTTATACTTCATTGATTATGTCTTGATAAGATTATATATGTAATGTAATTTTATTATTTTATGTTGTATTTAAATTTTTTTATCTAGATTTAAATTTTATACATGTAATTAATTCATCGATTAATCCCAACTTCAATGATATGATCTTTGTAAGGGATTTATAGTCTCTTTTTTATTTCTGGGAGACATATGAAAATTCACCACTTGTTTCTTTTGTTTGGTGTATATAATAACCCTTTGATATGTTATATCATTAATCCCATAATTTTAATGATATTTATAGTTTCATTTTATGTTAAATTTATTGGGAATTACGATTCAAATGATTACTAAAGAGATAATGGATTTTTGTCTCAATTTTCCTTCTTTGAGACTTATATTATGTAATGCACCTATCTTATTTTATGATTTGTATATAAATCCCCATTTACATGAAATATAATGAAACTATTTATTATCACGATATTTGAAGTTAAATTAAATGTTATCCTTTCATGGGGGCTTATGATTCAAAGTTACCAAAGTGGTAAGAGTTTTATGTTATAATCTCATCGATTATTGTGATTTTTATGATTAAGTCTCCAATGTTGAAATATTATGATCTAACTCTCAAGGATTCTCATGATTGTTATTCTAATTTTTTTATTTAAGATATTTTCAAGTAATAATATTATTTTCCCACTCTTTATTATATCAAATAATTAAGAAAATGTTTTTAAAAAAATCTTCTTTATTTCTCTCTTTGGTCGAAAACCCTTTTTCTTCCAAAACGTTGTTTTATAATTTTTTTTAATTTTTTTAATATTCTTCAAATGATTTATTAAATAATTTTTTACCCATGTTATACTTTTTACAAAAGTTTTTGAAAGGAACTTTCTTGTAATTTCCCAAACAATACCTGTTTGGATTTTACCTAAATTGTGAAATGAATATTTGTTTTAATATGTATGGCATGAAAATTTTTTCCACTAGCATGAACATTATTATCTTTGAAGCTTACATTATAAGATTTCAAAGTTATTTTCAAATAAAATTATTTTCAAGTTTTTTAAAAGTTTTTTTCAAAATGGAAAGTATATTTTCATCAATAGACATTTTAAATTATTTTTAAAGCTTCCTTTATGTGTTTCCAAGGTTTCCTTCCATGAAAATAATTTTTTCAATATTTTATGATTTTTTAGTTTTTAAAAATTTATTTTTTTTTAAAATGAAAATATTATTTTCCTCAAAATGTATTTGATAATATTTTAATGCTATCCCCATTCATCAACACTAATAACACTTTTTGTTACATATGTTCCAATGTGGATATTTTGTAATGATACCATCCTCATTATTTCTCTAGATAAATTAATATTTATTCAAAGAGATTGTTATAAAACCCATTTCTTTCCCACAATTTAATCATATTTCAAAGTGATTTTTATGGAACCTATTTATTTACCATAGGTTAATCATATTTTAAAGATAATTTTATGGAACCTATTTCTTTTCCATGAGTTAATCATGTTTCAAAGATATTTTTGTGGTACCTATTTATTTTTCGTGGGTTAATCATGTTTGAATGAGATTGAAATCAAACCCATTTATTTTATATGGTTTTATAAAGTTATAAAAGGAATAATAATTATTTCTCTAAGTTTTATGATGCAATATCTTTATACTTTATTCATGTTGTGGTTCTTGGACATTAATTATATGATGTGTGTTCCTAGATTGCATCATATGATCCCGTTATAGCTTATATGATGGGTGAACCCAGATAACACCCTAATAAATTAGGTAATTTAAATGCTCTATCGTGGGAGATCTCAAATGATTTTTGGTGTTTAGTTATTTAGGTGTAGCAGAGTAGCTGACCAGGGTCGTCTCTCAAAGGATGAAGTAATTAAGACAACATATTAAAGGAATTTTGAAAATAATATAAAATAAAATAAACAAATTACTTAAAAAGGATGGTTTTTTATTATTTATAAATTAAGAAGAAGTATGTTGGAAGAAGATTGTATTTTTTTGTTTTCATTTTTAAATGAGATTGAGAAAACACAATGGGGATATGTTTTTTTAAATATTTTAAATGGTTTAATTGATCTAACTATACTTTTTCACTTACTTATTAATAACTATCATTTAAATTATACTCCACTTAATTGTGACCCCATAATCTGTTAAACCTCAAACTATAACACCCCAAGTTTAAAAAAAAAAATTAGAATGCATGAAACTTTGTTTTAAGTAGATATTTATAACTATCCTTTGAACATAATTTTGTCACTTCCTATGTTTTGAATTTCAAAAAACGACCATTTACAATCATGATCATTAAGTTATTTGAGTCTAATGGAACCAACTTGATTTTTAGTGAATAGTAACATACAAGTGTGAATAGTAATATGAATAGTAATATGACCCTGATGAATAGTAAATTGTTTTATTATTTTATTTTATTAATTCTTTAAGATAATGATAACTTGATTAGTTTTTCAAGGTGTTAAAAAATGAGTTATAGATTTAAAATTGTTATTTTTGAATAAATTATGATTTTATTTAAAAACTAAATTAATAATATTTAGAAAGTTATTTTAAAAAAATGGAGTTCATTTTTAAATTCCACACATAAAAAAAAGGTTATGGTGATTTTTTGGGATTTTTCTGAAATTCTTGAATTTTTGATGAATAGTGAAATACGGTAAAATGCCATATATTCAAATTATCAATTAAATACACTATTTTTGACATTATAAGTTATTTAAGCCCAATTTTTTTAAAATCACATGACATTATTACTATTTGGGGTCACATTAATTAATACTACTCATAGTCTTGAGCAAAAATATTATAATAATGATTAAAATAATGAAAAATACCTCCTCTCCTCCACTATAAATACCACCCTCGTTCCACTCTTCCTCTCACACCTCTCAATCCTTGATCCTTACCTAAGTTCTTCACAATACTCCTCCCAAGTCTCTTACCCACATCTAAGACCTTATGGTCTCACCAAAACGCCAAAACCAATGGCCTTAAGAAGGATCTCGAGGAGAAGAGATCAAGAGGTAAACATCCTCTTTTGTTTTCTTTCTTTTCTTTTCATTTACTTTTTCTATTATTTTTCTTTCCTAACTTACCATTATCTAAGAGGAATGAATTATCCAGTATCTTACATATTTTTTATTTAATCATGTTTATTAAAGACACACCATTATACTTCTTCTCCTCCCCCTCTTATTCAAGAAATTAAAACATCGTGGACGATGTGATTTCAATATATTTTAATTCCCTCAATACTGGTAATGAAACAATTTTTATGTTTGAAAAAGATTATAATTTATGTATTCTATCTTATATAAGGTTTTTGAATCATTTTTTACACATGTTATTAATTTATAAAATAAAATGAGTTCTTTACGATCGAGGAATTCCCAAAATGACCTAAACAAATATAAATAATGTTTTAACTTATGAGTCATACTCATGTAAAAATTAAAAATGATAAATTGTTTAATTTATTGTTTTGTAAATATTTAAATACCACCCCATTAAAATTTTATATTTTCTCTTCCAATCAACAAGAATATCCATCATGAACCGATCATGGAAATCATGTAAAGAACAAACCCAAAACAATGCAAAGAACAAAATATTAACATTTAAAGGGTGAAATTATGTAATTAAATGATCATATAAGGTATTATAAATAATAATATTCTTTTTTAAGATATTAATAACAAGTTTTTTAACCATTATACAATAGTTTTAAATGATTTTTAAGAAAGACAAACCCGAGGTAAGAGAATTCTTAACACGATTTCCATTCTTTGGGTTAACCTTATACTTCATTATTTATGTGGTATTAAAATTTTTTGCGTGATGAATTATGATTATATTATGTTTAATTATGTTTATTTATAGTTTATATACATATTACATCAACTCTATTAAGTCTCAATTCAATTATATGATTTTTAAGGGGTTTTTCTTTTAAAATCCTCTTTTTAAAATTCCGTTTTACAAGATTCAAAAGAAATATTTTTATGTAATTATTAATGTTGTATGATTATGTTTTGGTTATTGGGAATTTATTATGATTAATGGTGGGACCTATATCTTCCTCTAATTCATTGGTTATGTGTCAGTTGGAGGTCAGTCGTATGGTTACTTCAAGTGTAACTATAATGGTTACACAAATTGTATGGTACCCGTGAGGGTTACGAATTATAAGGTAGCCAAGAGGGTTACATGATTATGTAAGTTTACCCCAAGATAATTTATGGTTCTAATTATGTTCTATATGTTTTTTGTAAATCTCATGTAAATCTCAAGTTTCAAAAATTAAGTTTATATGGGTACAAGTCTGTTTTTTTTAAAATGATTTCACATGTTACATGTAATCAGGGAATAATGTTTTATTTCCTTATTTAATATCCCTTAATGAGATTTTTGTTCTCATACCAACTTTTTAAATTATTTTCACAGGTTATAAGGATGTTTAAGACAAATAAGGAATTCAATTTAAATGTTATGAATATTTTTCAAAGAAAACATATTTTATTTAAAAAGTTTTATATTTTAGAAGATATGGATATTGTTTTTGTGGTATCTGCTCCATATGAATGTGGAATGTCATGTATATATTATATCGCAATTATCTAAAACTATGAACTTGAAAAGATCCTAAATTTTAAGGGAAATTATTTGTTGATTAAAATTCAAGATTATTTAATGTAATAATACCAGGTCGTTATACGAACCCTATGGGGGTTAACATAACCACAATAATGAAATGGATTAAAACTTAGGCTAGTTTCAAAACATGAAATCATATCACCCTAATTTGATTGATTTTATAAGGATAGATTATGGTAAATTTTAAATTAGGAAACATATCTAATTTGTAAATGAGTATTAATTGAGGTTAGGTATTTTATTTTAACTATATGGATTGATTTTTTGTGGTTTTGTTTTACTTATTAAGATTGCACTCTCACAATTCACACAATTCTCGACCTCACGTGTTTTGTGTTAATTGTTCAATTTCTTGATTAGATTATTTTAAATTAAGAACTAAATTACTATATCATATTAAGTGAATTAAATTATCTCATTTATTCGAAAATAAATAAATAAATAAGGTAATAGGTAGATCGATCACTAAAAATACTACTCTTCCATGTGTGATGTAGTCATCGTACAAACGTTTTGCATTCCCAAAGGCTTAGAAAGGGAAAAAATCAATCACATTTCAACTATTGAGTTAAAAACCAAATAAGTAAATAAAATAAGAATAAAATTGAATAAAAAAATAATAAATTTAAGAGAAACTAAGATGTATATTGAAAGAACATCAACATTACAACAAATAAGAGGAAAAAGATCATTTTGGAAGAGATCCTAGATTGATAGCTTCCCTCCTACACTAATGAATTTAAATAGAAATTCACCAATTATTATATTCTAATAATAATATAAGGAACTTAAAACGACCTCCAAATGATAAAAAAACACATTTATAGAGTGTTGGGGAGGCTAGGGTTTCAAGACTTTTCAAGCGTGAATGAGAAATTCGAGAAACTATTTTAAGCATCATTGCAATGAATGTTTGACCTAAAAAAAGCATGAACCATCTTTACTCACATAAAAATGTTTTTTGAGAAATTTTTTATTCTATATTAGTTCTAAATTTAGGCCCAATCCAAGTACCGATGAAGAAGTTATGGCCGAAATACTTAATTGGTGTCCAATATGGCGAGTCCAGTCCAACATTGACTTCATGAACCATTTACTCCAATCAAATCCATAATCCAGATTATATGTACCCAATAAAAGTTTTATACCATTGAGTTAGGAACACTTTCAAAAAAAAATGTTAAGATAAGTTAAATAAAAATATTTATGGTCAAAATAATACAAGGAACTTTAAATAGGAAAAACTATAATTTTCATCGAATTTTCAAATGAATGATCTAATCCCAAATATTCCATAGATAAACATATTTAACATAATGTGAGGAAATTATGTAATTTATTATCAATAAAATATTCAATAAAAATGTGTTTTATCAACTCCCCCACACTTACCCTTTTTCACTCTTGGGAAAAACCTCATATCATGTAATTTAGAAAATTGTGACAAGATATGCATGTTTATATTACCTAATCCATAGTGAAAATATAGGAGAAGTAAGAATATAATAAAGAGTCAATATCAGTAAATTTTAAAGTAATTGTCTCATAAATTGTATCAAAAAATATCTGGTGATATTAGTGATACTAATCATAGTGAAACAAGTTATGGGTCTACCATGCCATTAATTTCCCATGCGTGTGTGTTCCAACCATTTCAAGCTTACATCTCCACCCTTTATTAAATATATTTAGGTTATGTAAAGTAATTATTCTTACCAGGATTAATTCACCAAACCTGTTCTATATTCCTTTGTAATAAAATTTCAAGACCCACTCACTTAATCATTCCCTAAAGTCAAACCTTAAGCTCTCAACCTATATATCCCCACTTGTTATACATTTCATCAATCCCTTATTTTTTAAGACAATATATATAGATATTGTTTCTTTATTGATTTTTTGAGGGTATACAGTTGTCTAATATCAGGAATATACACATAGGTCAGTTAGGTTTAGTAATGAAACTGATTGGAAAAGAAACGAATATATGGATCAACCATTTATATAAGAAGATTTTTAAACTAACTTGGCTATAACTTAAATTGAGTAGGAAAAATTTCACAAGATGTGGTTGTATGAAAAGTTTTGTGGAAAAATCAATGAAATTATTTAATATGAATAATATCACAAATAATAATTTTAAATTCTAAAAGTTTTTATAATGACACAATCGACCATATCATCAATGAATTATATTTTTATAAAAATCCACCATTGATTATGAAATCTTTCTCTTTATTATTATGCCACCAATTAATTTTTAAAAAAATTATTTTTTCATACATTACACAGGAAAATGATAATGTTAAATGATATATATTTTTCTATTATTTTTTTCTTTTTTTTTTTCAAATTTAACATAAAACCTAATAGAAAACACACACAAAACACAAAAATAAAATCCTAAATAGCTACTCCAAAATATTTTCCCCTCACCATACTTAAAATAATACATTTTACTCAATGTAAACCAATAAGAATATATGTGCACATGAAATTTATATTTTTATATAGGAAAAATAATATAAAAGTGAATGGGTTAGGAACCACATGATATTTTCAAGTGATGATGGAGTCATGTAGTGTAATGAATTCAACAACATGGATAGGAAGTCCCTTAATGTATTACTTCAAGCATTTCCCATTAACTTTAAATCTTCTACCTATTTCCTATACTGTGTTTTTAACTACACCATAAAAAAAAACATTAGATACAATATACGTACCTAACTATATGGAACACAACTTACTGAGAATTAGCTTCAGTCATGAAATATATAGAAGGACTTTCTATCAAACATAAAACTACCTTTTTTGGATCATTTTATCATGATCCTATTTTTGTCTTTCATTATATAGACTTTAGTTCTCATATGATGATAACCGAATCTCCTCAAGATCTTAAATTTGTAGATTCCTTTGAATTCCATCTTGGGATAAATCCATGTTTTATTTATTTATAACCCAATATTCCCGATGCTCTACCTCCACATGGAGGTGACATGATTTAAAAAAAAACAATCCTAAATGGGGAAATATAGATGGGTGTATTTTATGCCATACTATAAGCCCAAAATGAATCATCCAAACACTCGCTCTAATCCTTTCTATTTGGATGCATGGTTTTCTACAAAATTTATTTTAACTACCAATTTGAAACCTCATTATGGCCATTTTTTGGTGGTGGTATGGTGTATAATGTTTATGCATCACCCCATACTTGTGAAGGAGGGAATAAAAATTCTAATTGAAAAAGTGTGTCCCTTAGTCACTGATGATTGGCTTTGGTACTCTAAACCAGTAGAAAATTTGAGCCTTGCAAAAATACACTACAACATGAGAATAATTAGTCCTAGTGTCCTTGGAGTCCACCCATTTTCTAACATAATCAACATCGACAAAAATGTATAATAAACCAAATGAACTTGAAAAATGACCCATAAAATAAATTCCCCAAACATAAAAAATATCATAGAATAATATGGGTTGTTGGAGCATCTCATGTCTCCTAAAAATGTTTCCAGTGTGTTGGAAATATGAGAACAACTTACAAAAAACATGAGTATCATAAAATAATATAGGATAATATAATCCAAAGTCTAATACTTTTCAAGATGTCTCTGGGGTAAAAAGTGTCCACCACAAGAAAGAGTATGATAAAAATGTAAAACTAAATCAAACTCATGACCAGACACACATATCCTAATGACTTGGCCACTATAAATGTGTCAGAGGTAGAGATCATCCCACACATAAAATCTAGACTCGCTATTTAATTTTTGGACTTGATGTTTCTTTATATTTTCAGGAATTTTAGAGAAAACAAGGTAGTTAAATAAACCTTCAAACCAAGGATGTGTACCTGAGATGACATAGAGATGCTCATTGGGGAAAGTGTCCCAAAATAGTACCCGATCCAAGGTATCATCCTCTAGTGTGTGATTAATGCTACTCATGTCGACCGCCACCAAGTTTTTTAACCCCTTCATGTCATTTATATCAATATATAATTATTAAATAAAAAGAATATATCAGATAAGTCTAGGCTTTTCATTTAGATACTTCAAGAGGTACCCTAGAGATTCATAGTTAGAAAAAACAAATAATTTAGTGCTCAATAAATATGAATAGAATTTATCTAAAGAAAACATAACAAAAATAAAATCCTTTAACATTGTGGTGTAATTTTCTTGGGCTGAATCCAAATTCCTAGATGAATGAGAAATCACATGGGACTTCCCTTCCACCATCTAAGATAATACAACTCTAAAAAAGAAGTTGGATATGTCACAAATAAGCTCAAAAGAAAGATCCCACCATGGGGATGTATGATCGATGGAGTGGTCAGATGCTTATTTAGCTCATCAAATGATACCCTTCATGAATCATAAAAAAGTAAATATCTTTTTGAAGTCATAAAGATAAGGGTAGAGAGATCTTAATGAAATATCTGATAAAACATCGATAAAATCCTACATTCCCTAGGAATGATCTAACATCATGTATAGATGAAGGATATAGTAAGGATGAAATAATATCTACCTTAGATCTATCAACCTCTATTCCATGTTTTGACACTACATGCTGTAAGATAATTTCATGCTCTACCATGAAATGACATTTTTCAAAGTTTAAAACTATATTCCTCTCAATTTAATAATTTAATACCTTTCCCAAACTAATGATACATTCAGCAAATAAATATCTATACACTATAAAATCATACATAAATACCTCCATGTTGGTATCAATGTAATCTAAAAAAGTACTCATAATGAATCTATGGAAGGTACTTGGGGCATTGAAAATTACAAATGGAATAATTTGGTAGGAAAATGTACTGAATAGAAAAGTAAATGTGGTCTTCTATTGATCTTCTAGAGCTATATAAACCTGAAAATATTTAGAAAAGTAATCAAAGAAACATTAGTGTGTCTTCCCAGCTAGTCTCTCAAGCACTTGATCAATAAATGAGAGGGGTAAATGGTCCTTGTGAGTAGATTGATTTAGTTTCTTATAATAATTACACACACACCAAATATTTTTCACCCTCCTTGGAACTAACTCCTCTCTCTCATTTATAACAACAGTAACACCACTTTTCTTAGGAACAACCTTAATAGGATTCATCCACTGAGAATCTAAAATGGGATAAATGATCCCTACCTTGAGTAATTTTTAAAATTATTTATTTAATAACTCCTAGAAGGGTTGTATTAGGTCACCTTTATGGAAGCATCAATGATTTAGAAACATCAACTAAAATAATCCTATGCATTAAAATAGAGGGGATAATACTAGATATGTCAGCCCAGGTCCACCCGATTTCCCTAATGTTATCCCTCAAAATATTCAAAAGTTTTTCTTCATGTTAAAAAGGGAGATTGATAGCAATGATAACAGGAAATATCTCACTAGTCAAAAAGTGTGAGTATTTGATATTTGGGGGAAATGGGTTGAGTTCCAACAAAGGGGGTTCTATATGGATGGAGACATTGAAGGAACTAAAATATGTGCATAATGAACCTCACTATACAAATAGACAACATAAAAATTAGAGAATAATACATCAAATCCATCAGTATAATCAACAACCATGTCATAATAAAAGTGAACATGATTAACATTAGAATATTAATCCACATAAAAATCAAGTCCAAGTTAGGTTTTTGTATTAAAAATAGGTGTGGAAGTACTCTTATACATCAAACTAGAACCAATTCTCATAATATATGTAAGCATATAAAAATAAAAATCCATGGGATTTTTACTTGGTGGTTCAAAATGGGAGATTAAAAAATCATAATTTTCTTATAAGGAGTTCTTCATGGATTCTATAACACTAAATATCACTACTTCATCTCCAAAGTCCATGAAAAGTGTACCCTCATGGACATTTATGATTGTTTTTTCAATTTTGAGGAAGGTCCAACCTAATACAATGGGAGATAGAGAATTTTACTAACCATACTCCATGTTAAGAATGTATAAATTTGCTATAAATATCATGTCTCTTACATGAACTAGTACATCATCAAGGACTCCTACTGGAAATGCTATAATTCTATTCACCAACTGCACCATTACTCTCATCGGATTCATCTCACCAACTTGTAAAGAAGAGAATAAAGAGTGATACATCACATTTATGGAATATCTCAAATCATATAAAGTATCAAAAAAGTGTAACTCCCATATGGTTCATCAGATGGTGAATTTTCTCAGATCCTTAAACTTTTTTAGCATTACTTGAGTTGGTGTAATTAGTGCTAAAACATCAATTCTCAGATTTATTATCTCATTTCCCTTGAGCCCTATTCAATTCTTACAAAGTTATTTTAAAAATTTGGAATACCTTAGTATTTTCTTGATGGCCTTAGTAAGGGGTATGTTTATCTCAACACACTTTAATGTGTCTAAAACCTCTTTCTTTCATCATCACTTCAGCTATTTTTTTTGTTTTAAACGACTCTATTTGTAGAGGGAATGGGTTTAGTAGGAATATCATTAATTTTATTCTTAACTTTTTATTTATCATTTCATTGTTCAATGAATTGTGATAATGGGGGAATCTCCTCAATTTGGGTGAATCCCATTGGAATTTTAAGTAGATATTTTTCAGTCATTTTCTTCCCTATTCTCAATGTGATGGAATTGACATTCTCCTTGGGATTTGGAGTATGTGAGGAAGGAATATTTATGGAGTTCTTACTTACTAGTTCATGGAGGGTGGTGTCAATATGGCTCATTTGTGTCTTCAAATCCCTCAACTCTGAAACTTGAATCTTTAACTCATTATGTTGATTAAGAACAATTTGTTTCAAAAGGTCATTAGTATTAGAATCTACATTGGTTTTAGAATTCTCTTATTATTGACTTGTTGATGATTGGGATTAAAATATACTTTGGGGTTGTTACAAACCATGTTGGTAAGGTAGAGGCTACTGGAAGGGTTTTCAAAAAGGTGGAATTTGTTGTTGTCTGAATCCATACATCATTTCCGATTGATCTTTCCATACCTATTTGTATGTTGGTGAAAAGGAATCATACTTATTCTGGGGATGTGGTTGTTGATGCTGTTGATATGTTCTCCCAAAGAATACAGCCGTGCAATCCTCTATCTCTTATAATTATGGGAAACAATCGGTTGAGTGGTCTGTTTCAGGGAAAATTCTACAAGGCCTCATGAGAGTGTGTTGGGAATTATTTTGATCCAAAGAAATATGTCTCACCATAGTGTTTAATTATTCAAACTTAGTATCTATTAAATGATTTTCTAGAGAAGGACTTAATTTATGTACTCATAAAACACATTTTATACCTAGATCACCAAATTACTGGGAGTTTTGATCCATATTATCAATCAATGCACATGCAGATGCTGGTGTTTTATCAACCAATACCCCTCCAACCACATCATCCACCATGCTCCTTTCCATAGGAAAGAGGCCTTCATATAAGTATTGGATGAGGATTTTTTCATTGGTTTGGTGATGTGGTAATATTGAACTCAACTTCTTTAATCTCTCCAAATACTCATACATTGACTCCCCTTTGGATTTCTTGATCCCTAAGATCTCTTTTTGAATAGAAGTGGTATTTGGTGCTAGAAAAAATTTCTACAAGAAAAGAAATTTCATTTCATTCCAACATGTTACATCTTCATGTTTTAAATAACACATATTGTCTTTCATAGTTCCATAAAGTGAGAATGGAAATTCTACTAGATTTATTTTATCTTAAGATACATTTCTTGGTTTTAGGGTTGTAAAAACCACATTAAATTCTTTTAAATTTTTGTTTGGATCTTCTCTAGAGAGGCTATGAAAATTTTGAAGAAGGTGTATCAATACAGATTTTAGGATGAAGTCTAATTAAATATTTGGGTATGCAATAGAATTTGGATGATAGTTAATATATGGTGCATCCAATTATAGAATGGTTCTATTAAGTTCATTATTTTTATTTTAATCAATTAGTTATTGTTTTAGGTTTGATTCTGAAGTGTTTTCAATTTCAATGTTCCCATAATGGAGGAATTCACCAACTGGTTAAATGTTGAAGCTTCACATAGGTTGAGACTATATTATTCAATAACTAAGTCTACATTCAATATCAGGGTCAAGATCTAAGATATCCTAGGGATTAGTTTGTGTCATAAATCAAATAAAAATTAAATGAATAAAATTGAACCATAATAAAAAGATAAGAAGTTTGAGTTGATGGTCCAAAAAGTAATAATAAAAATTGGAAAAATTGAGAATGGGGAAATAAGGAAGAAATAAGAGAAGAAGATAATGAAATGAAACATAAAATAAGTACCTATAATTAGTTGAAAAATTACTTGCCTCCATGGAAATGGTGAAAAATTTAAAGGCACTGTCATGGGAACTCACAAATGATGTTTAGTTTCTGGTTATTTAGGTACAAAAGATTGGATGAACATGGTCATCTCTCAAAGGAGGAAGCAACTAAAATAAAATATTAAGGGTATTTTGAAAATAAAATAAATGAAACACAGTACTTAAAAGTATGGGGGTTGTTTATAATTTATAAAACAATAATAGGTATGTTGGAATAATATTGTATTTTTTTTTGTTTTTGAAATGAGATTGAGAAAACAGAACGACAATATTTTTTTTAGAAAAATATTTTAAAAGGTGTAATCGATCTAACTATAATTATTCAATGAATTATTAATCATTATAATTTAAATTATAATACACTTAATTATAATCCACTAATTTTTTAACCCTTGAACCCTATGGGGTTAACTTAACCATAATGATGAAATGAATTAAAAACTTGGCGAGTTTCAGAACATGAAATCGTAGCATCCTTCCTTGATTGATGTTATAAGCCTAGATTATGGTGAATGATAAATTATGGAACATATACATTCTAAAAATGGGGATCAATTGAGTTTATTTATTTTATTTTAACTCTAAAAATTTATCCTTTATGTTTTTGTTTTTTTGAATAAGATTAAGCTCTCACAATTCACACAATTCTCGACCTCACATGTTTTGTATTAATTTTTAAATTACTTACTTAATTTATTTTAAATTAAAAACTCAATTAATAGACAATTTTAAGATAACTGCATTATATCATCTATTCAAAATAATTAAATGAATATGGTAAGAGGTAGATCGATAACTAAAAATATGACTCTTTTATGGGTGGTGTAGTCATCATAGAAACATTTTGCATTCACAAAGGATTAGAAATGTTATAACCTAATAATGTTTCTAATATTGAGTTCCAACCCAAATAATTAAATAAAACTAGAATAAAATTTAACAAAATAGAATAAATGGAAGATAAACAAATATTTTTATTAAAATAACAACAATGCTACAACAATGAAGAGGAAAAGAAGAGAATTTTGGAGGGGACCATAACTTGATATCTTCCCTCCTCAAATTTTGAATTAAAATATAAAGGAAATTTTTTTATATAGTCCAAATACTCTAATTCATGTAAAAATCCCTCCAAATTATAAAAACACACATTCATATAGTGGAGGGGGGGATAGGGTTTCAAGAATTTTCAAGCGTGAATGGGAAATTCAGCCAAATATTTTAAGTCAAATTACACAAATTATTTATCCTTTAAAATGCATGAAAAATATGTCCTTATAGAATAATTATTTGTGATAAATTAGGTATTCTATTGAGTCCAGTAAAACTTTTAATTCATGGCCCAATTACTCCAATCAATGCACAATCCATCTTCAATTTCCTCAATCAAATTTATATCCTATTTAGTGAGTAACAATTTAAAAAATATTTAAGTTCAAATAATTCACATAAAAATAGTTATGGCCAAAATACTACAGTGAACCTTAGAGAAGAAAAACTAGAATTTCCATCAAATTTTCTAATGAATGAACTAATCCAAAATATTCCATAAATGAACATATTTAACACAATTTGAGGAAATTATGTAATTTTTTATCAATAAAATATTCTATAAAAATGTTTTTCATCTGTAATTATTATGTTATTCATAGAATTATATTGAAAGTTTACCGTATGGTTATTCCTCTTGTAAGGGTTCTGCAAGGGTTCTATGATGATGATGTTCCAAGATACCAACACATTTTATATGTGGTTTCTATGACTTTATAATGTATCATTTGATCAATATTGATATCACATGGATCATTATTATTTATTATTATGACTCTTTCCTCTTCAAAAGCCTTATTCCATGTTTCATGATTGATGATTCAAGTATTGATGGGTATGAGTTCTTTTATGAATCAATCATGCACTCCAATTATGTTATTATAACCTTATTCATTTATTATGATCATTGATGAAATTAAATTATTAATGATTATATTTACCCTTACTAATAATTTTAGATAAATATTCTTATATTTACTTTCCCCCCAAGTTATAAATAATGAGGTTGAATGAATTATGTCTAGAAGGGATTTCATATGGATGATGATGATGAATTAATGTGAAAAAAGAAAAGTTGGGTTAAGTGGGAGAAATGATCATTTAAAGACATGGATATTATTAGTTTATGAATTTTTACTAATTCTATAAATCTATAAACCTATAAGGTCATTGAGAATGTAAGTGATCCCATATTTCATTTTGATGTTTTGAGGTCTGGATAGAAAAAATTGGGTCACATTTATCAGTTTTAAAGCCAAAAACGTAAAGTTTATGATTTCAACATTGGATCTGAGAGTGTGGGTTCATGGTTGTTATACATATTTACACACACACTTACACATATATATTTCTCACATACACATAGAAATATTTTCACACACACACACACACTCACACGCATATATATATATATTAGAATACACATATAAATATATTTTTTATTTACACACACATGTTTATAAATAAATATTACTTAGGAAGATATATATATATATTAATGAATTTTTATAATCTAAATAAAATGGATAATTTTTTATTTTAAATGAAATGAATAATAAATATTTATTTACATATGTTTTATATATTAAAAAAAACAATTTTCTATAAATATGTTTAAATGTGTAATTATATTTTTGATTTATTATATATAAATATAAGAAAATATGAATATATTTAATTATAAATAAAAATAAAATATGAAAAATGATAAAATTTCAAAACCATAATATCTATATAAATTTAATACTTGGGAATAAATTCTTTCTCCACTGAAAAAGTAAAAAATAGGCTTAAATGAAGATCAAATCCCATCAAATATGAAAAATTAGGGTTCCCCAACTAAAAACTCAGTTTTAGAGGCCTTTTGAGACTTTTTTTACCTCAAAAAGTGACCAAGTCTCCCCTTAGTTAACATAATGTAAATATCTTCATAGTATTTTATTTGATATATGGTTGAGCTTAAATGGACACCCATATCAAAATTTATGGTCATTTAAAGTTCAAGTCATGTTTTCAACTTATCTTAAACCATTTATTTATTTATTTATATAATTTTTATGTCTTACAATTTTTATTAAATGACTATTACTCAATAATAAATAGAAAATTATTAGATTTTTTTATTAATTTATAATTTATTTTCACTAAATATCTTATTTATTAAGTGTAAATGTGTATTTATCCTTATATAAATCATATTAATAAAATATATTATATTTATATCTATATAAATATATTTATACCAATATAAATATATTTATATATTAATATATAATTTTTAATGATATATAATGTTTTATGAAATATACCTTCTATTAGTGCTAGAAAAAATTACTGATAAAGGGGGGGTCTTTATCAACACTAAAACAAAAGCACTGATAAACACCCCCATGATTAGTGCTGATAAAAGGTTTCATTATCATCTCTTTTTTAGTGATGATAAAAGTCTCTTTTATCAGTGTTATCTAAAAGCACTAATAAAGGAGGGTATTTATCAATGATATAAAAAGAATTTATAAAGTGGTAATGGATTTATCAATGCGAAAAAATGTATTGATAAATTACCCCCTTTGTCAACACTTTTTGTTAGCACTAATAAATGAATCCTTTATTAGCACTTTTTTAGTGGTGATAAAGGATTCCCTTTATTAGTAACTTTTTCTAGCACTGATAAAGGTTAGCACTGGATTTTGTCCAAAATATAATATTTTCATTAGAGACCACTCCTCCACTCAATCCTTCACAACTTGGGTTGGTAATTTCCTGGTCAATTCATCGATAACCACATTTCCTTTACCAGTAGTATAAGTAATATAAAAATCAAAACTATGAAGATATTCAACCTAGTGTATCTATCACAAGTTTCAAAACCTCTAAGTGAAAATATATTTTAGGTTATTATGATCATAATAAACTATAAAACACTCCCCAATGAGATAATGTCACCACATTTTGAGTGCATGCATAAACACTTCCAAATCAAGATTGTGGGAAGGGTAGTTATTCTCATGAGGGTGTCATTGGTGAGAGATATAGGACACTATCTATTTACCCTACATCATGACATACCCCAAACCTATACTAGAAGGATTACATAAAACATCATAACTTGAAACCAATTTTATAAGAATCAAAGTTTGATATTAATTCAATTTTACCTTTAGTTCCTCAAAAGATCTCTAATATTTTTCATTCCATTAAAACTTGAAACCCTTTTGGGTCAAATTTATCATCAAATATGAAAGCTTATAAAAACCCTAAACAAACCACATGTAATAAAAATACATTCATGAGAAACTCCGAATCTCAAACATATTTATAGGCTACACCCAAGAAATAACCACCTTTATTTTCTCAATATCCACTGATATTCCATTCTCAAATATAAAATTCCCATGAAACTTCACTTCCCAAATCCAAAACTCACATTTAGAAGATTTACCATATAGATGATGTTCTCTCAAGGTTCTAAGAATGATACCCAAATGATCCATGTGTTCCTCCTCTGACTTAGAGTACACAAAAATATCATCCACAAACACAACCAATAAATAGTCTAAGAACCAATGAAATATATGGTTTATAAATGCCATAAATACCACATGAGTATTAGTGAGATCAAATGGAATAAACAAAAACTCAAAATTACTATACAAGATTTTAATCACTATCTTAGGTATATCATCTTCTCAGATTCTCAACTTAAGGTACCCTAACCAATGGTCAATTTCTGAAAACAAACAAGCCCCTATGAGTTGATCAAAGAGATCATCAATCCGGGGTAAGGGATACTTGTTCATAATGATCACACGATTCAACATTTGATAATCAATGTAAAATTTGAGGCTCCCTCATGCCTTCTTAGAAAAGAATATAGGTTAATCCCAAGGTGACATGCAAGGATGAATAAATACCTTAGCCTCAAGGTACTCAAGATGAACCTTAATTTCATGTAACTTAGTAGGTTCCATTCGATAGGATGTAATAGAAATAAGAATCATACTAGGTAGTAGGTCAGTAGTAAACTCGTCATCTCTCTATGTTGGTAAACTAGAAAAATATTTCGAAAATACCATATGGTATTCACACACCACTATAGGAAGAGAACTTACCAAATAAGGGACAAAGACACAATGTAACATCTCCAATAACTGGCATGAGATCACCTCATTACATGGAACAATAGGCCCCGATCTCCCATATCTAGAATCCCAGTCAACTTGAAATAAAAGAGGGGCCCCATCAGAAGATATAAACTAGACTCAATGATAATAAAAATCAGTCTAGTCCTTAACACTGATCATCTAATACATTCCAATAATCAGGTCAAAGAAATCAAAATCAAGGACTATGAAATCCCACAACACTTCAAATTCTGCTATCATCACCCAACACATGAGACATTTAAAACCTTATTCAGACCTCTTTCCCAAAGGTATGGAAAAATATAATAAGAATGAAATATGATGAAAGTGAAAGACCAACACTTCAACTAATGTTTATGATATGAAATAATGAGTAGTACATATATAAAAAGAATATAACACTATAAAAGATGAAATAAAAACATTACCTCTCATAGTAGCTAGACCTACTTCAGATTAATCTAGTGCATACTCCATTATATAAAAATGTCTGGTATCAGCTCATACCTAATATTTATTATCCAAATTAACATCCCCCTTATCCCGAGGATAAGACCCATTACCCTTTGAATCTTCAAAAAGAACCTGTGTACCCTTGGTGATAGTGGATACAACCCTACTATCCTAGGATGTTCTTCCACAAAAAATATTTATATGGATATTTTATCCACAGTGATGAAAAGTTTGGTGTGCTTTAATTCAATTAGGCTTGGTATGAATAGAGCTACCAAATTGATAGAAAATAACCTATTGCTGTCCTGATGATGCCCCTGAAACTGGTCATGAAGAAAACTATCTACCTTTGTGCTTCTTTTTCTTGCCATTAGAAACACCCCATATGAAAACTCTACCAGTTGAAGCTCCACTAAAACTTGTTATCCCATGTATGACTGCCTCTACCATAGTCACTTTATTAATCACCTCTAAAAAATTCAGAAGGCACATGATAATCAATATCGATCTAATATCATCCCGCAGCCCCATCTCAAAACTCTAATATTTAAGGTTATAATTAGTAATAAGCTTCGATGATAAGTGAAATAATTTAGATAAATGAGTGGAATACTACTAAACTATAAAATCTCCTTACTCCAAGTTCATAAATTCTCAGGTCCAGACCACACACAATGTATCTAGATAAAACTATAGATTGAATATGTTCTCAAAGGAAACCCGGGTAAGATCCTCTTGCAACTTAACTTTCATAATAGATTCCTGACATCTCTTTCCTGACCCTTCGAGAATATATGAGAAAAAAACCTTAGAGTCCTTGAGAGTTTTCAAAAAATATAATATTCCTTCAATCAGCTCAAGCCAATTCTTAGATTACTTATGTCCTTTATCATCATATAAGATGGGTGGATTTTTCTTAGTGAATTCTGATCAATGATCCACCACTCATTCTTGGATCCCAATACCTACCTGACCCAGAGTAAAAATGGTGCATATTAGAGCTTCCACCAAACAATTTTACACTAAAGGATTCAACTATGGAACTTGTCTCGAAACTTTATCTCTTGGATATAAAAGATATCTTCTTGGATGAATTGTCTATTATATATAGGAAAATACCTAATCAAATTATGAGAGACTCCTAGACCATAAGGAAAATTCATAAATCAATAGAAATTACATTAAACAATAAGAATTTAAGGAATTTATGGATTCCTTAAATGAAATTAAACACTTTAAATAGAAACAGTTCCATTTAAATAAACCTCAAACCCAATTTATTCAAAGGACCTCAAACACCAAGTCTCAAGATTGATAAAAAAAATTACTGACCTCCCATGGTAACTTGAGTTCAGACATAGAGGTGAGCTAGACAGGAACCCTCCTGCACTTATTATACAATTAAAAAGGTCCTAACTCCTATCTACCAAAGACCCTGAACCAAACCCCGGTAGCATCATAACAATTCTAGTTGGGTATTGCATTTGATACCATTTTGTAACAAACCAATATGGGTTAATCAAACACATCACCTGAGTTGGGCTTCCATATGGTGAGAATCAACAAAAAACCAAAATATTCCAATGAAAAAATGAAGAATAACCAACTTACATAGGGGAAGAAATGAACATAATCACAATAAATACAAAACCAAGAAAAATGGATAATACTAAAAGAAAGGAAAGACAAGAAAAAGATGAAAATTTATGTGACTATTGGTCATCACCAAACTGTTCCTCTATAGAGACATCAACACTTAATATAAACCAGCTCACTACATGACATTATTACCTTTACATGTGTCCTATAAAACCACATCTATAAACACCCAAAGGTTAAATTAGGGTGTGAGCATAAATACTAGTTGTATTTCACCAAATAATATATACAAAGTCTAATATCATGAAAACATTAACTCTATATTTAAAACAAATCTAGTTTCATAAGAATTTGCCTAAGATTAAACCATTTTGTAAAACATCCCTTTGTTTTCATAATTTCATTCCCATATTCTCAATACCAAGGAACATGATTAGTATATAAGAAAAAAAAGTGATCATAAAAAAAACCATCCGTGGATACACCATAAGATAAGCATATGAGAAAATAACCATGGAATACCATCATGTGATAAAAACCAAGCATCAAAAGCACATGATTTAGGCTCTAGACTAGGGGTATATGTATTAGAAATAAAAGAATCCTAAACTAGGAATATGTTGGACCCAACCAATACTGAGTCCCATAATGGCCTGTCAATATTAAAAAACCTATAGTGGCATTATTTACACTAAAGTAATATGTATTGTATCTAATGAACCCAAGGTTCCCAATGTGCTATGATTTTTAAAACCATTTAAAATCCTTGGTCACATTTTATAAATCATTTTTCATTGTGAATAATTACCAATTCCATGATTTAAAACCCTTTTTTGAATCAAAAATATTTTTAAATCAAATACCTATAAAAACATATATTTCATAAGGATAATCTATCTTGAGATCAAATAAAAATCACACACCATGAAATTGAATAATAATATCAAGTTATTCAAGAATTAAAACCTTTTTATAGAGGCACGTACCTCAAGAACAAAGGGGGAACACCAAGGATTGATCTCTCAAATCCTGAGGTCAAATCCTACTAAGAAGGGATTCAAAGTCATTTAAAGAGATCTCTAGGGAGCCTAAAGTTTGAGAGATATGAATGGAAGAAGTGGATATTTGGAGGATGTATGAATATTTATAGTCAAAATTTAAAATATAAGACCAAAGTGTATCCTCTCAGACTATGTTGAAACCCCATATATTATGTCGTAAGATTCCCCCACCATAGTGCGGGATGGGCTATCTAAATGAGGAACTATGATGTAAGGATTGGGACCACATTGTATCCATTTAGTTTAAATCATGTCTGAGAACCACAACCCTTCACATTCCACAAATCCTATTTATCTAGGGAGACACTACACCAAATATTAATACCCCATGCCGAAAGGGTGTCTAAATTGGAAGAACCAACCAAAAACATCCCTTAAGAGACTATTCCAAAACCTTATACTCTGCACCATAGGGATCAATTGGACATAGGGGCTACACTGCAGCCCCTGCTCTATGCCAAATATGTACTTGAAATGGTATTATCCCCAACATTCCTCCCTCTTGGGATCTACACCACAATCCATTGGTCCACACATCATCCATTATCACCACGATGTAGGATATACCATCCATGACCTAACTCCATTCTGAAATCTAGAAAAATTATAGAAACTCAAGATCACCTCCAAAACTTCTGGTACTCATACCAAAAACTCTTAAATGCTAAAATTGAGTATACCCAAACTAGGAGGGTGTCACACATTTAGTGAATTTTTAAATATAGGTATCTCCATTAATGTGTAGAAGTTTTCATAAGATGATATGTAATGATCATTAAAGAAATGTGATGGAATAGAATGATATTAAATTATAAATAAAGATAATTTATGTTTTATAAAAGATTAATTTAGAGAACAAGTTATTTGAAACTTCACATAAAATTTTCGTTATTATGACATCATAAGAGAGGGAAGATGATTTGATCATCACCCCCCCCCCAAATTAGTAATCTGTATTTAAATGACATAATATTTATGATGTGTTTTAATTTTATTTAATGAATTGTAGGAACTTTGTGGTATATGGATAAAAGTTGGATCACATTATAAAGGAACACACCTCAGTATGCTAAGGAATTAGAGGAGTTTTTATCTATTTCAATTTCCAATTGATTCATTGATGGGAATATAATATGTATATTCCCAAAATATAAATTTAGAATATGTTTTAAGAGACATGAAGTCTACGAACAATTTATATTGAATAAATTCCATGCTCAATATGTGTGTTGTATTTGGCTTTAAGAATAGAACGTTACAGAAAATTTGAGCACTGATGCCAGTCAACAGAATGCGGTCCCAACTTCATCAACATTGGACAATGAAATCCAAAACCATATAAATGATGATTTTGTCATTATAGGAAAATATAATCATTATCAAACTATATCAGTATAACTAGTTGAGGGTGCTATAAATAGTAACTTGAAAATGGTATTTTTTGGGACCATAGGGCAACCAGATCAAGATTTTAATATATTTGTGGTTCCTCCTCCTAATGTTGTAGAGACTAATGTAAGAGATAACTTTACTATGCAGGAAAAGGTGTTTCATGATTTAGTTGATGATGGAGACAAATATATGTATGGAGTATGATTGAAATATTAAAAAAATTATTTTCTAATGAATTTGTACTATATCAAATTCTTATGAGGTATTAAAAATAAGAAGATGTATATGATATTATAATTTTTGTGTGACACATTTCTTGAAGTTACAATCCCTAAGTATTTTTATGATATGAAAAATATTTTTAACAAGTTTTTTATGAATTATACAAAAATACATGATTGTCCCGTTTATTTTATACTTTATTGTGGAGAGTATTCAAGTAGAAAAGAGTAAAAAAATTCAACTTTTAGATGGAAGTTAATGGGTAATGTTAGAATTTTTAATCAATATACAACTATGAATAAGCATAAAATTAACACACCTATAAAGGTCTTTCATTAATTACCTTTCAAAACCAGATAAAAATATTATTCATGTTATAAAAAACTATCAAGCACAAGAATTGGAATTCTATATATAATAAAAATTTTGGGTTAATGTAACATCCCAGAGATTTAAAATGATGTAATACATTTGATTCATTACATCTAGATTTCTTATAGAATCCTAGGAATGTGTGATTGGGATTGGATACTAATGGATTCAACCCATTTAGGAATTTTTGTACCAGTTATAGAATTTTTCTAGTTTTTTTGATCCCTCACAATAAACCTCTATAGATGTATATGAAAAAAATTTACTTTATCATTTTCATGATTATTTGTAAAAAAATTCCTTGAAATATTATTTATGTATACTTATAGCCATTAATTGAATAATGAATGCTTTTATGGTGAAAAAATGTTGATAAGTATGATGAAAATTCTATAATAATTTTTAAAATACATGATGCTATAATGTGAACCATTAGTGACTTCCAGTTACTTGGGAACTTATCTAGTTGGAACACTTACACAGGTTTATATTTTCCTCTTTATAACTTTGATTTTTGAGCCTAAATGACTACCTTACAGTAAATAATAGCGCTTCTTGTTTCATCACATATTTATTGATTCATCTAATATATTTCGGTTGAACAAGTCAAAATTTAGTGGGTCAATTGATTATAGACCACCTATAAAGTTTTTAAAAGTTTAAAAAATATTGGCATAACTAGTAAATAATGAAGGAGAAATTGGGAAGGTGCATCATTTGAATGATTGTGGGAGACGAGTTCAAAGTGAATCATCCGTTGAAATTAGAATGCAACAATGGAAGAAAAAATATATTATTTAAAATTTTGTTTTGGGAATTTAATTTTCTATATCATAAAATTGATATTATACATATTGAGAAAAATGTTCATGACACTTTTATCTTTACATTACTTAATAATCATGTAAAATCAGAAGGATATCTCAATGATCATAAGGACTTACAAAAAAGGAATAGAAATCATGATACATGGGCATATGAGAATGGATAGTATGATCCAACTATTTTTACAATGAAAATTAGGGAGAAAGATATATTCCTTCAAATTTTAGAACATGTGGAAGTAACTGGGTATTGAAGTAACATATTAAGGTGCTTCAACTTAAATAATCATAGGTTACATGGATTGAATTCATGATTCACATGTTCTGTTATAATAGTTACTACCCTTGGAAATGCATAAATTATTACCTAAAAAGGTTACTATAGTTGTACTCAAATTCTAGACATTCTTCAGAAAACTATGTGAGAGAAATCTACAACCAACTGAGCTTGGAAATCTTTAGGATAAATTTGTACCCACACTTTAAGCAATGGAGACAATCTTTACTACATCATTTTTTCTTTCATGATGAATTTAACTATGAATTTTTTTAGAGGAAACTAAATTAGGAGGTCCCATACATTATCAATGGATGTATCCAATTAATAGGTACTTTATTTATATGTTTTTCATCTTAATTAAACCAATCTCAAAACTTAGTTAAATATGTAACTATGTTTTATTAATTTTATTTTACTGATAACTTGGTCATTTGAAATCATACCTAGAAATTAAATCTCAACCTAAAGGCATTATTTTGGAAGGATACTTAGTAGATAATTATTTTCCATTTTTTCAATATACTTGGATAATATCGAGAAAATATTCAATCAAGTTAGACGTGTTGATGACATATCGACTCAGTCTCAACTACATAAGAAATTAAAAATCTTTCATACTATTGAATGGCCAGTTGGAAGGACCTCACATATTACACTGAAATGAATGGAATTATTAAAAGCACATAGATCTATTCTAATGGATATTGAAATTTAAGATTCACTTTTTGAATATAATAAGATACAAATAAATAGATTCATGAGAATTTGATCATGAAATGATAAAGATATAACATAATAAAGACCTTGTAGAATGGTTTACATATCATGTATATTTAAAAATACTACAATAAAAAAAAGATATTAGGTTTACATATATATTTTGTAAAAATAATAATGTATATTTCATTTTTTGGATCACGAATATTGATACTTAGTCTGATTTGTTAGAAGATTTGATGTTTCCATCTTGGGATTATCTAAAACAGGCTAGAAATTTTCACACATACAATGTTAATGGATTAAAATTTCATATAGTTGATCAGGAATAGAGTTTTAAAAACACGAAATAGTGGTATATTTAGAGTTACTAAATTGGGATACCATGGGAAGTTGAATGATATTATCAAATTAAACTACCATAATAATTTTTCAGTTGTTTTATTAAAATGAAAGTGAGTTGATTTACTAGGGGTATTAAAAGTAATTACTTGCAATTTACTTTTATGTAATTCACTCACTTGATGGATGTTAGTGACTAAGAAGTACATGATCCGTATATCTTCTCATTGAAAGAGAAAGTGGTATATAATGTGGAAGATTCCATAGAAGAAGTGTGGATTGTAGTTATTCACATAAAACAAAGAAACTTGTATGATATGGATGATGAAGTGGAATATTTGACCTATGAAATTTAATCCTATCAAAATAAATTAATTTAATTGATATTCTATAATGATAATAAAAATATTAGTCTTTCAAGGGTAGATGAAGTCAAATATGTAATGATCGAGAATGATAATGACATGATTTAAGGAAACAATTATTATATATACAGTCATCCAAACTTATTAACTACCTATGTTATATGTTGTTAATTTACAGTATTGTGGATTTTTTATCATATTTAAATTGATTATTATGCATGAGTTGTTTAATTATGAAAAATTAAATGTTATATTTGTATTTATTTTTAGTTATCCATTAACATACCTATGTATATTATGTTTTTCCATAATGTGAATCTATTACAAAATATAAATTTCTTTTTATAAATTAATCTTTTAAAATATATGTTTTGAAGTTTTTTTTACCTGTTTAAATGATAGGAATTCAAAATAAGAAGTGATTCACTGATCGTAGTTGACTACTAGTTGATGTTACCCAAAACATATATACATTGTTAGTGTTTCTTGATAACCCCTTAAGATCACTACCTATAGCATCTGGGACATACTTTTTCTCTTTCCCATCACCAACTTCCATGCCCTTTATATCCTTCCCATCGATATTTTTCACACCCTCCATCTCCATCCCATTTTTCAAAAAAGATAGAAGTAATGTTATAAATGAGAAAACATTAATAGTTCATATGTGTAGAATATGAATGGATTTAAGTTAGTTGTCCCATTTGATTATTATGGGGTCCACACTAATGATGATACAAGAATATTTTGCTATATTCCAAACCAGTTGGAGGATGAGTTGATGATTCTTCTGATTATATATTCTAATTGGAGGAATATGTATCAATCATTGAAGAATGAGGTGTTTTATTCCTAGATAAATGTAATTTTAATACATTATGGATCAATTAAATGTTATTATTTAATTAAATTTATATATTTTAAAAATTAATCACTTTTTATTGATGTTATGCCACTTTTCCATCACAGATATTATCACACGAAAGTGGATGTTGAAAAATTTGGGTAATAAATAGAAAGTTTATAAATATATATTTTTTAATGAATTTAATAATACATCTTTAACAACTCACCAAATATATGATAGGGTACCTGAATGGGTAACTAGAGAGGAATGTAAATTCTTTTTTGATATTCATCACCATGAGAAGCACATGGAATTGAAGAATATATTTTTATATTAACCTCATTTTAAATATATACATGCATATAAAAAGGAGATGACATTTCATACATTACTATTTAATTACTTATTATTCATTTCATAAAGGTTCAAGAAAAAATGTATTAATCCAAGTGAAACAAATCATCCCCACACTACCGACTCAAAGTTTTTTTCATAAAATATTTCAACTATGGTAATATTTAGATCAGTTAAAATATTTCTATGGAAATATTATCTCCTGTAAATATTAAAATGTCAATTTATCTTTGTTTAATGCAGATAAATAATTTAATGAACCAAGTATCCCAGATAGAACTTTGGTTGGATATTCTTATGAAATCTATTGGGAGTTATGTAAATGGTCCTTCCAAAGAAGTTAAGGTATGAATTTATTTTTCGTTGTATTGGTTAACAAAAAAATCTTCAATATTTTAATAACTTATGAAACCAAAGATATCATTATAATTTTTCATTCATGACCATTAAACTATAGTTAATAAAATATGTGTTATATTTTATAAAAAAACATCAATTTCTAAAAATTTATATATCAATGATCAACATAAACTTAAACTAGTGTTTCAAATAATATATTACCTCAGGCTTAGACTCACAATTTATTTTTAGTTTTCACTTTGTTAATACGTATTAATTAAAAATTGATTGATATTTGATTTATAGGTAAATCTAAAAGAACTATGGGTTTAAAATCCCACATTATCCTTCATAGTATCCCAAGATAATTCATTTAGTCACGACATTGGGAAGGAGCATCCTAGTTGTGTGTGCAAGACGGGTTTGAGACCATTACCATATGAGGTCTTTGGTAGGTCATTGGGTATTACAATAGCATCTAATATAGGTTGTAGTTACTGCCTACCTCTAGATATTCATAGGTAGTTTATTTTAATGAAAAGAACAATTCAAAAATAGTGGAACACAATCCAGTAAAAGGATACTCATATACAATTTTATGATATGAAGGTTGTTTCTCTATAGAAATCATTGGTTGAATTATATTAGATGATGATTATAGGTGTCCCTAATGACATTGTATCGATGGATTGTTTGAGTTATTAGGGAAATCATAAAATTTTTTAATCATTTAGCACACAAAATTTTATTCAGTTTATGTTTTAATTTAATATACATCATTGTTTAATTTTCAATAAAATTTGCATATAGGTTTTGAGATAAGGGAATGGATATGGATATAGAGATGGAGATGGAGGTGATATTAGTTTTTCAGGTAGTAATGGGACTTAAATTTATATTTAATGGTGTTGTTGTCCAACTAAATGCATTATTTGTAACTTATTATATTTAATGAGAAATATATGTATATAACTTAAAATGTATGTTTATGTGATCATTTATATCTATTTATATTTTTATTTATGTTTTTATTATGTTTTTGTTTTTTCATCTCTTTGGATTTTTTTGGGACTATATATTTTTCATTTTTTATTTTTTTTGAACATCCTATGCTATATATTTTAAATTAATATAATAGTTTAAATTGCCATCAAATTATTGACATTTTGGATATCTAATAACAACCACTAAAAAATTAAATGACCTCTATTAAATAAAGTTTCATGAAAGTCCCAAAAAACTACCGCTAAATGGGTGAAATTGAAATGAGATGATTCCCAATACCAACTTTAGCAGCAGTTTACAGAAAACATCGCAAAACCATTTATTAGTGGTTTAAACCACAACTATTATCATGATTATTCATAGTTATATATTCCTAGAAATGAAAGGTTTGGGACATATTCTAAATCACCCATTTCTAGTTTAACCTGGTGTAGGAGTTAGGTGGTAGGATTTTATGAATTTATTGAGAAGTATTTCAACTCAAGGTATTTGATGAAAGAAATAGGTGTTTGAACTAGACTTTTCTTTTCTAGGAATGGATTATGGTTTGTATTTTTTGTCAATAATTACATTAAATATTAGGGAGTTAGAAATGAAAGGGATCTTATAGTTCAAACTGACAATAGTATTGAAGGTGTCATTGTTTTCCAGTGTTTTCCAATTTTTTCAGCTCAAAATATGGAGGAAGGGATAAAACCATTAAAGATTATTTTCTTGAATCAATTATTCATAAATATGTTAAAGGCTTGGGTTTAATGAATACTGGGTTAAGGATGTGAAAATATGGATCATCTTGAATGGAGACAGTGTTTTTATGCAATTATGAGAAGTGAAGCATCGTGACTATGTGATGTGGTGATGGAGATCTCCACAACTACGCTAAAATTGGAGCATCGTGAAGGGAGGAGCACTGTGAAGGTTTTTTTGAAAGATTTTGAAAAAACATTGGAGTTAGTGTAGTATCATGAATGGATGAACCTATAAATATAAGGATACCCTCACTTCATTTAACACAAACTTTATAGATAAAATCTGGAATCACTCTATGAAAATGACATTCCATGAGAGCTTGAGCATCATGAAAATTATAATTTAGTCTTGAATGATGATAATGATTTTGATTAAATGGTTATTTGTGATTATTGGGTATTCTATTTTGACTCAATGATATTCGAGAAGGATTTTGTTCTACGAAGGCAGTGAGCTTCACGAAGGTAGGAAGCTTTGCGAAGGATCTTTGTGAAAGGCAGTATTGAACAACAAGTTTAAGGGGATAAGAATTTCAGAGTGAATCAACTCAGGTCTATGGTGAAAGAAGAGTATTTTACTAAGTTAGGGACAAAGACTTTAATGACAAAACCTTGAAAGAAACTTCAAGTCAATAAACTAAGTTAGACCTCTCTCAAAGCAGTGAGCTTAGGGGAGTGGACAGAAGTGTTCTGAGGGACGCAATGTGCTATCCCTAAAACCTTATAACAGAAGTGCACCTAGAATAGAGTGACTATTTCAAAACATTTTTATTCCAAATATAGTGAAGAATAATGGATTTTGGTATGATTGAGAACCTATTGGTGCATGCTCCTTGGACTAGCCCTTAGTAGTGAACCAAGTAAAACTCATATGTTGACTTTCTACATGTGAATGGTTGATTGTTGATCGAATCCATTATACAAGTTTAATGAGTTCCTAAAAATGTTGGAACAAGATTTGTCACATTAAAAGAAAAAGTTGACACCCTAATTCACCCATCCCCTCTTAGGGTGCTTCAGGGTTCTACAAGTGGTATTAGAGCCAAGGTTCACGTATGTTGGATACTCTATAGTAAAACTATTCTCTATTTAATATTTTAGTTTCACTCATAAGACAATAATGATGTGATTTTTGATTAAGATTTAGTTATCTCTGAGTATAATTATATATCCATCAAGACCATGATGAACATGAAAAAGAAAGAGACGATAAAGTTAAAGAAGTCCCTCTTATCTAAAAAAGATTTAGTATCTAGTTCCCCATGCCTTTATGAAAATAAAGATATGTCAGGCTTGGAATGTAAAGATAAGGTAGCTCAAGTTTCTACCAAATAAGAGGAAAAACTTTCCACCACATATAAATCAACATTTTTAAATGATCAGAAGGTATGTGTTAGAAACTTTGAAAGCTTTCCTCAAAGTAATGATCCGATCATAAGTGGTGATTTTGATCAATCTATAATATCAAATGAATTTGGAATTGAGAGATTAAGAAAATATTTGGATGATATTCCTGAATAAAGATTCACATATTTTTGTAAAATCTTTCAATGTATGCAGGCAGAGATCATCCAGCTGGAAAGAGAATATGATTTATTAGAAAAGGGATTGCAACAAAAAATTCTTGAATTTTTACAGCTTTACAGATAGGTTGGAACCTTTGATTTAGAAAATAGGGAACTTGTAATAACTTTATCAAAATACCTCAAATAATTTAAAGAAAAAGAGGGAGTGAAAAATTCTCTTGAAAATATATCCATGCACTTAAATAGAAATTGAAAAACAACACTAATGTCAAGGGTATACAATTAGATAAAATATCCAAGAAGATCAATGAAATTGACTCCTTGATTTAGAATAAATTTAATCTACATGATGAAGATTTTTTTTATAATAAATAAGGCTTGTGAAGAAAATTTTATTTCTATTGGAGATTAGAAAATCATCCTCAATATGAAATGTCTTGATTTGTAAGACTTGTTGGTCAATCTTGAGAAGACATATATTGATACTTTAAAAAATAAGGAAACAATTTCTGTTGCTACTCAATGCTCACTGGAGGATTATAAAGTAGAAATACCATCAACATGTGATAATAAGATCATGAAATATTTTGATGATCTATATTAAGAAGTTGAGAATAAATTTGTACCATCAAAAACAACTTGTGTTAATGCCTCTAAACCTATTATCATGAAGAGTATAGGTTGTAAGACAAATACTAGACCAGTATGGATGAAGAAAGGAGATAATAAACCTACCACCATGACTAGGGTGGATAAGGAAAAGTGTATATAATATAGTTTCCTAGAAAGAGATCAAAAAGTCATGAAGAATACCCAACAACCTTATTCAAGAGATATAAAGAAATAAAGATTTGTGGGTCAATGTTTGTGCTGCAACAGATTTGGGAATTTTGCATTAAATTGTTGGTACAATCTTCAAAATGTAAAAGTACAAATAAATACTCTCTCATGGGGGAGAAATACAGAGATGAGGAAACAAAATCCACATGTCCAGAAGCATCTATTTACTACAAAAAATATTTTGAATTATTGATAACATCAGTGTTGTATGCAATGGCAGTGGTCATAAGGTTGGTACAATCTTATCTCAACATGTGCCCAAATCTGATAAGAAAAGAAGATTGAAAAATCTATCTTGAAATGAAGATGAAACCTTGGAATATCCTCCAAATAAGGTATCAAATAAGTATTGTGAGAATACCTTGAATTAAAAATCCATGAATATGAAAGGTAGTGCATCCAAGAGAATTACTAAGATAGATGACACTCAGAAGAATCCATGTGGAATATCCAATCTTTCTTTGATGGTTCCCAATGACATGTTAGTTATCTAGCCATAATATTTGAATAGAATGAGAAAACTTGAATATGAAAAGGCCAAGTCAGGTGAAAACGGAAAATATAGGCTTCCACATGAAAAATAAAAAGTTTAGGAGAGTTTTCACACAAAAGGTAACTCATGTGTTAAATAAGTTCTGTGTGAGAGATGCATAAAATCTGGTCACATTGCAAAAAGGTTGTTTAACCTTAATTCTAGAGTAATAATAAGTCCTTAAAAGTAGTAATATTGTATCATCCACGATGGTCATTAAGAAGATAAATTATACACACAAAGTAGAAGATAATGTGAATCGATCCATGCCCTAACAATAAAAATCAGTACAAATATTCAGATGTGAAGGCATGATGACTAGTTCAAATGGAGAAACATGGTTGAGAAGATCATCTTAATCATGCAGTTCATTTTGATGAAGCAATAAGGAACCACCTTATTCCCGTAATACTTTGTGTATTGTATTTGTGCTTATAATGCATGGAATTGAAGGTGAAGCATGTTCTCTAGGAGAGAACCTGAGAAAAATATAGGGCTATCAATTTTTGACAGCCAAGATGAAGAAGTCACTATACTTGAATGATTCCTCAATTTGATATTCAAATATAGATATGATGAAGGATCATTTTTTGATGAATAAATAAATGTTATCTTCTATACAATTATGGTAAATAAGGCACCATCATGGTTGGATCTTATCTATGGAATCCTAGAGAATAAGTGTTCAAGAAGACCATCCTTGGTGATGTTGTCCAATATGGACAATCACAAGTTGAAGAACCATTATAGTGAAATCTCTATACTTACTTTTCTTTAAATTCATTCTTGATGAGATCCACCATTATGAAGATTTTGAGAAGTTTTTCCCTTGAGGGGGATAAAAATGAAGAATTATGAAGAAGCTTTCAGAATCATAATTTCAATTAATAACTAACCTGATTATTCTGGAAATTGATTAAAGACCATGTCATTGGAAAAAGGAGTTTTAATGGTTAAGGAAAATATAAGGATTCTAAAATAGTGGAAGGGTTGTAAAATATTCTAGTTTGGAATAAAAAATATGATTCATAAGAAGAATCAGAAGAAGAAATGATGGATAAAGAAACACCATCTAAAACTCACAAGAGAAACATAATAGGAGAAATTGATCAAACCAATATCATAAAGGATTGTATGAATCCAACATAGAGAAGAATAATGAGAAATGATGGACATTATACATTCCTATCAATTTTGGAACCATCCTTGTTTAAAGAAGCTGTAAAGTAAATTCACAGATTTAAGGTGTTGATATTGTAGAGACATTTTCTCCAGTAGTGAGACTGGAATCGATTAGACTTTTCCTTGCAATGGAAATTCAAAGAAGATAAAAAGTATATCTTATGGATATCAAAACAATATTTTTGAAGAGTGTTCTTAAATAAGAGGTCTACATTGAACAACCAGTTAGATTTATGATTAGAAATGATGAAGAAAAGGTCTTTAGATTAAATAACTCTCTATGGTTTGAAGTTTCACCACAAGTGTGGTATTCCTGACTATATTATTATCTAAAGAATATTTAATTTAAAAGAGGATAAGTGGATCACAATCTATATGTAAATAATACTTAGAAAGATCAGTTCATGGTACTGGTGTATGCAGATGATATTATATTTGGTGGAAGCAAGAAGGGGTTTGTGGATGAATTTTCCAATCACATGAAATCATAATTTGAAATGTATATGATTGGTAAATTCACATACTTATTTGGGTTTCAAATGATTTATAGGAAATACTACACTTTCATTTCTTAGGAAAAATATTCAAGATATTTTCTAAATAAGTTCAATATACATGACTCCAAACCAATGTCAACTCCGATTGCAGTTAGAATTTTTTTTGGAAAGAATGTGGATGAGACTTTTGTGGATCCCACCATGTACAAGAGAATCATCGGTAGCTTACTATTCATAACTGAAACATGGTCAGATATTGTCTTTTCAACATGATTAATAGTCTGCTTTCAAATTAATTCGAAGGAAGAACATATGGAGGTAGTTAAAATAATCGTGACTTATTTTCAAGGTACTCACAATTATGGATTATACTTTGGTGTAGGAAGAGATAATGAACTATCAACAATTTTTGATGCTGATTGGACTAGATATGCGGTGGATAAAAAATCCATAAGTGGTGGAGAATTATTTATTGGTACGAAATGTGTGGGTAGGTTGAGTAATAAATGGGAAAACACTTATCTCAGTACTGCTGAAGATGAGTATATCTCCTCTACAAAGGTTTTCACTCAATTATTATGGATGAAGAAACAAATGAATGATATTGGTGATGAGGTGAAATTGTCGATGGTGATTCACTATGAATACAAGAGTGAAATTGATCTTATGAAGAATCTTGTTGATAATTCTCATATGAAACACATTGAAATCAGATATCACATTATCAAAGAAAAAGTCAAACAATGCATGATTAAAACGGATCATATTTGTACTGATGATCAAGTGGATGACATACTGAACAAGCCAATGTCAACACATTTGTTCGAGAAGCATCGATTGAACCTTAGTGTTCAACCACCTCTTAGTGCATGTGGAGGTTATGGTTGTCCCCTATCCCCAATTGAATTAACTGTTTTAGTATGTTTGTGGATGTGATGCAGGTTTATGGGGGAGATATGATCCAGGGGGAGTGTGTTTTTGGGATTTATAATGTACAATTACAGGTTCTTTTGGTTTATTTACAATGGGGGATAATGGATATATTCATTGAGGTTTCTGGAGAAGGTGAAATGGAGAATATTAGTTACAAAGGGGGATAATGAGATAATGAGAATGGAGAAAACAATTTGGTGTTATGAGGAAACATTAAAAGTTTATCTTGGACATCTTTAAGCTTTCAAGAAAATGAGAACACAATTAATAATTCCCCTCTTAGTTACTACATTTATCATTGATTATGTAGACTTAGAGTGTTGGCTAAGTTATTTCTTGCGTATCTGGTTGAGATAATGGCTAGTGTTCTATTGAATTTTTCTACAGATCAATAAACCCATAGGGGGAGATTGTTGGAACTAGGTTTTTCTTTGTGGGAAATAGAGTATGGTTTGTGTTTTTTGGAAATCCTCACATGGAAGATCAAGGAGTTAGAAAGGAAATAGATCTTATAGTTCAATCTAACAACAATATTGAAGGTGGTATTGTTTTCTAGTTCTTGTCAATTTTTTTGGGCTAAAAATCTGGAGGAAGGTATAACATCACAAAAGGTTGCTTTCTATAGTCAACTATTCATAAATATGGAAAAGGCATGGGTTTTATAAAGACTAGGTTAAGGATCATGAAGATATGGAGCATCATGAATGGAGATGGTGTTCTTACATGATTATGAGAAGTGGAACATTGTGACTGTGTGATGTGGTGGCAGAGAGCTCTGCGACTACGTTAAAAATGGATCATTGCGAAGGGAGGAGCTCCGAGAAGGTGTTTTCAAAATATCTTGAAACATGTTAGAGGTGGTGGAGCATCACAAATGGCCAATCTAATTAATATAAGTCTACCCACACTTCATTTAACACGAAATTTTCGTAGAAAATCCGGAATCACTCTAATTTCGTGAAGCCAGGTGAGCTGTATGAAACTAAAATTCCATGCGAGCTTGATCATTGCGAAAAGACTACTTTAGTCTTCAATGATGCCAATGATTTTGATTAAAGGGTGCTTCGTGATGATGGGTCAATCCAAATTGACTCAGTGAGCTTCATGAAGGAGTTTATTCTGTGAAGGCAGCGAGCTTCACAAAGGTAGGGAGTTTCACAAAAGGCAGTATTGAACATTAGGTTTAGGAGGGCATGGATTTCAGAGTGCATCAACTTAGGTCTATGATGTAAGAAGAGTCTTGTACAAAGTTAGAGACAAATAATTTAATGCCAAACCATTGAATCCACCTTTAAGTCAATAAATTGAGTTAGACTTCTCTCAAAGTAGTGAACTTGGGGGATTCGACAAAAGTATTCTGAGGGATACAGTTTGTTATCACTAAAACCTTGTAAAGGTAGTGTGCCTTTCATATAGTGACTATGTAAAAAATTATGTATTCCACATCTAGTGAAGAATAGTGGATTTAGGTATGACAGAAAACCTATCAGTGTATGCTCCTTGGACTATCCCTTAGTGGTTAACTAAGTAAAACTGTCGTGTTGACTTTCTACATGTGAATGTTTGATTTCTAATCAAATCCATCATACAGGTTTAATGAGTTCCTACCAACATGGGAATAAGAGCTGTCACATTAAAAGAAAAAGTTGACACCCTGATTCACCCCTCCCATCACAGTGTGCTCTAGGGTCCTACAAGAGGACTATCTCAAATTATTATTCAATGAATAAAACAGTAGTAATATCTCAATTGATGGTATTTGAGGGTGCTAGGGGGAGTATCTTAAGTCATGGTATCATCAGGGATGGAGGTTTGGGATGCAAATTTCACAACCCATAATGTAGTTTACTTGGTCCAAAAATATCATGGTGTGACCTTTTATTTTCTATGGGGGTCAATGATGGAAATGAAGGGATCATAAAGGAGTCGCATGACTATATCTTGGAACTAATCTTGAGTGGGGTCATGGGGGCACATCCCCCACAATATGGACCAATGATCAAAAATCCAAAAAACATTATTTTTTACAATTGTACATAGTTCCTCACAACTAGACATTATGTCATGTAATTGGATACTATTTCATTCAAATATTAACTAAGTCTCATAATTGTGTGTTGGGTTACACAAATCTGTTATATGTTGTGAAACTTTATGCTTGGCCACAAAACTTTTGTTATTGAATGAAAAAGAGTTTTCACAAAGCATACCTTACAAGTGGGATTTTGGAAAACATTGTGTCCTGAATTTTTGTACTTTCACACAAATATATTTTCTTAAAATATTGGAATTTATGTGAAATTGGGTTCCCTATGGAGAAAGTTTCATGAAAATGTCTTAATTAGAATCCTATGAATTGAAATAATTTGTGTGGTAATTTCATTCAAGTTTTGGATTTTGGGGTTGACTGAAGTGTACAACCCCAAGTTTCATGAGAGAGATATTAGGAACTTGAATCCTAGATCCACCCCCAAATTAGGGGTTGATTAAATATTTATAGGAATTTTTTTTGTGTCGTGAAACTTAGCATGTGTCATGCAACTTTAGGCTGAGTCACACAACTCTATGATGTTGTATGAACTTACCTTTGTTTTTTGAGGATGGATCACATATGCATAGAGATTATACATTTAAAATTGTGTTTAACTAAAAACTAAGTTGCATGAACATAAATAGGGTTGAATACACTTTTGGAAAGTTACATGAAATTACAGACTTTTCTCTAGAATCACCAGGAATGGCTATTTTAGGAAGTCTAACTTCGAGCAGCCATAACATTTTATCGGTAAGTCTATTTAGGCTCTATGAATAATAAAATATAATAGAATAAAATTAAAAATGCTCATTGATTAGGGTTTTAATTAATTTAGTCCACTCATGGATGATATTTGTAGAAACAACTATAATTAAGAGGGGGTGGTTATTTAATGTATCCACAACCATTTATATAACATTTTACCATATAAATTTATTGTGGTATTATATTTGAAAAACTTATATGGTGTATTCTAGTTAATAGTAATGTATAAATGAATTATAAAGTGATGTTTTTGGTTACATAATGTTCCAATAAGAAACTTTTAAGGTGTTTTCCTTTATAAATTATGAATGAAATTTTATCTAGCCAAGCCATGAAATGTGAAACCTGATAAAGTTTGGGAATTTTTAAAATTATGGGTAATGATAAGATTTAAAATGTGAATCCTTTGGTTTTAAATTATATAGATTTAAATAAAGTAAAATAAGAAATAATAGGACATTTTAGGGATAATGGTTATGAGTAACCCTTATATTTATGTTTGGACCTTGTGTATGGGTAGTTCATATAGAGATAGAGAATGAGTGATGAGAACCTTGGATATGGGTTATGACACCTTGATGAGTTTGGGTGTACTAGACCCTGATGAGTTTGGGATGTGACCTTGAGATTGTGATATGTCACCTTGTATCACAATTTCTTGTACCCCTTATGGATTTTTGGATCTTGTGAGATGTGTAGGACCCTAGAATAGGTTTCATGGATTATATTTCCAATGATATTGGTTGTTTGTATATGGTCATGTTGGACTTAGAGTAAGTAGTTGGCCATAACACATTGGATGCTGATGTTGTGAGTGTTTTAGATATGCAGGGAATATAAACATGGGTAGATTATTTGTCTTGTGGAATTTATGTACGAAAGGTGATTTGAGGTTCTGGTAAAGTAATGGTTTAACCTTTGATATTTTCTAAGGGAGACACCTGAGTACATTCATTTTTGGGTTTAAGGCCAGTTTTTGGTGGGAAAGATAATTCAGATGCCTGAACATGCTGTTCTGAAACTTTTTATGTGGAAATCAATGTTGAACATTGGTAGATGAGTCAAGGGATAATAGAGCATGGTTATATCTCTCTAATCTTGGAAACAATTCCTAGGGTGGTGGGTGGTAACGTGGTTAGGAATGACTATTCAGAAATGTCAATCTAGTTGTTTGAAAGCATTGAGGATGCCTCGAGTCTGATCAAAATGACGGTCCAAGAGGCATGGTAACATGCTTGAGTGGGTACTTGAGCCTATAATTGATAATTCACGACTCATGGGATCTTGATAATGTTTTAATGAATAGTCATGGGGGAGAATCTGACCTCAAGGTTTTGATGTGATTGAGGTGGTAATCATGTACTCAAGGTGCATGATATCATTTGGGTTTGGTGATTGGTTGGATCAGGAGTAAGAAACCATTTTTTTAATGAGATCAAGGTGGTATGAACTAGTAATGTGCAAGGTCTGTTTGGTTTTTGATCTTCTATATTTTCATTATTAATTATTGGGGTCTTAAAGAAGCTTAATAAATGTAGTCATGGTAGTGACATGATGAATTCTAGTTCAAAATTTTTTAGTAGAGAGTCGTGAGGTGGTAGTGAGTTTTGGATTACGAGTCCTTCCGAATGTGAGATGAATAAGGGTTGATGAGAATGATTTTGGGTAGGGAGGCCCAGGACTATTTAATGTAAGTTTATATATCCCTATAGAGATAGGTCACATTGAAGAAGGATCGGAGTGTGGTGGAAAAGATGACAATTTTTGAACCAGACAATGTCTTTAGGGGTTGATTGATGTGTGGATCATGGATTGGGATGAGCGGAACATGTTGTTTCATATTGATCCTTAGAGTATATACATGAGGTAAAGTACAAGTAAAATCATTTGGTGGGGAGTGTACCATTGACCATCGGATATTCAGGTCCTCATTATGGATCAGATATTGGTGAATGTCATGAGTCCCTTTCTCAGAATTTGATAATGAGAGGTAGTTGATGTTTTGTGTTGTCGCTTAGGTGAGAGTGAGATGACTACATCCAGTATTTGAGTTCGATGTTGAATGTAGTGTTGTACATTATGGTTGGGATTTACTTTAGTAAATTGATGATAAAGACATTCCTATGGTGTGGAGTGATGTACCTTCATGGACGTACGACCCTTTTACTAGAAGGGTTGTGGGAATGTGGAGTTGACTGCAGAGTGGTTGTGGTGGAATCAACATGATGGTGTGAAAAAAGTGAGATGTGTACCTATATTCCTATAGGAATTCCAAATAGGAAATCAGATATGATGGTGAATTAAGACCGATTATTGGATTTGGATCAGTTAATTTTTAAAGTGATTTGAGGGTGCTTGGATTCATGGTGCATCGGTGTGTGTGGCTGATACAATGATAGTTTTGGGAAGTTGAGGATATAGACATAGAGCCTCACTAGGAGTCAGGTATGGAATCTAGTGATCATGTTTTGGTGATCAAAGGATTCCTTAGGGAATGAAGGAATCATGGTTTGGTAATTTTATAAGGCATCAATAGTTGGAGCCAAGAATTTTTTAAATGAGTCAGCCGAGGAAGGTTAAACTTTCATTCACATAAAAGAGTGAATATGGTGAGTTATAAACCACATGATACATGTATTTTGAAGATGAAAAATTCATTTTGGGAATCAAACATGGATTTTTAAGGAAAATCCATTATATTCCTGGTTTTTTCACGGATGATGATTATACATCCATCCCAATTTGGAATATGATTTCAAGGACATGAAATTATTTTTAATATGTGTTCTCATCTATGTTTGGTTGTGGTAAGTTGAGAACCACATTAGGTACTCCAATGGAATGTGGGTATGAATTTCAAAAAACAAATCCAATGGAAAAAGGTTTATAGTGTTAGAATTTGTTGTTATGAGATATGCCTTATGGTGGGTATCACAATAAGACAAGTGTTTAATTAGAAAAAACAAATTCTTTGTCTCAATATAGTAGGATTGTGTAATAATCCTCTAAATTTTATGTAATTTTTATCAAAATTGACTCAGGTTATATAAATTTAATCACCTTAGTTTTTGAATTGATCTATTGAGTATGTTGAGTATTTGAAGATAGAATGTGTTGAGATGACCATGAATTGAAAACCCTGGCAGGTAGGTATGAATGATTTGATGGCCTCTAGACTTCTCAGGGATGATAAGAATTGTCATGATTTTTTTAATACCATGTGTGTATAAATTAGTTTGAACTTTCAAAGGAAATATGAACTTTCATTTGGTGGACATTCCATATTTGGAATCGGGGTTCATAATAGAATTATGAACATTTAGATGTATTAAATGATGTTTTGGGAAGTTTTTTTAGGACTTGGGAGGTACCTTAGGTTCTTAGGTGATTATTTGGAATCTTTAGGTTAAGTTTTTGGAGTTTTTGAGGTTTTTTGATAGGTTTCATGGTTTGGTCTGCATGGTTTAAGAGAAACCATGTAGCACCCCAAGTCTGAGTAGGTTTTGAGTTCCTTTTCTAAAGTGAATGGTTGAGTTACATGGTCAAAAAATAGTCCAGGGTTAACCATGCGAGATATCAGAACCAATCATGTGGTCTTTCTCATACTTGGGGCCTAGTTTACAACATGTTAATGGTTATAGACAAACCATGTGAAATGTTGCAAATCGAGGTAATGTCAATTCCTATAATTGGCCCATTATTTTTCAAACCATGCAGCTCAACCAATAGAGAGTAGTGTACTTAGATAGTTCCTACTGTACAATTAGAACATTGTTTGAAAAATAATGTGGCCAAAATGTAAAGCTAATTAATAGTGGTTTTTTATGGTTTTCCCTATTTTATTTTAAGTTCTAGCCCCACCTTTTCCTTCATGTCCCTTGCACACATTCCCATCCAATCAATGCCTCCTCCCTCATTCGATCCTCCCTTCATTTGGGGTGGTTATAGCTTCATTAATCGGTGTTTTTATGTAAGGATTCACCTATATAAACCTCTATTCCTCTCCTCCTTCCTCTTATCTAAGTTTTGAGTTCTTTGTTTAGAGTTTTTGGTGCCGATTCCACCAAGGAATGGTGGAATCATCCATGTTTCATGGTGATTTTGTGTGGCTTGTGTAGGCGATATTATGAGATGATATATTCAGACAATCTCACTTCATTTATATGAGTGTATTCATTTCTATAAAATTTATTAAGGGGTTTACTTGAAATAAAATTTAATGGGTGTATGTAATGGCGATGCATGTTAGGTATTTACATGGGAATGGTGTGGGGAGTCCTCTAGGGACCTCCCATGGGTGGTCTCTTGAGAATTCATTGAACGACATGTTCCCGATGAGTTAATCAACAATTATTCCAAGTCATTTTAAGTTTTTTAATAAATTATAATTTTTAATTAATTAAAAATTGTCTATAGTTAAGTACCTTGGGTTCTTGGGTTTGGGTTAGTTCCCCGAGTGTTTACGTGGGATTGGTTTGGTTTTAGGTGAGGCTTGGAGTGCCTAGGAGGAAACTACCATCCTGTGGAGTTAAATGTGGAAATCATCCTAAAATGTTGGTGGTCCTTAAATTTTCCCATAGTCTTGTTTTTATTCTAAGTGCTTTTGATGGCCGTATCATCAGTTTTACGAGTGATAAATTTAGAAATTAATTAAGTATTTTAATTTGGTTTTCCTTTATTAACACCCTTTGACATGTCTAGATTCTTATGGTGATGTGGTTCCTAGTGGAATACCTTAATAATAATGTGAACTTGGTAATTATATAATTAAATGGCATTTTAAATAGAAATAGTATTTTTGGTAAAATGGTTTTTGAAATGGAAATTGGATGTGATACTTGAAATGGTAATTTAGAATTGGTAATTTTTTTTGGTTTTTGAAATGGAAAAAGGTCAAATGGTGTTGACGACATCTATTGGGAATTTTGGAATTAGTGTTTTAGACCGGTGTTTGAGACGTTATTTGGATCAATATTTTGTAAATGGAATTAGAAATGGGTTTTAAATGGTTTTGGAAATAGTAATATGAATTTATTTTAGAAAATATGTTAAATTAACCCTCATTCCTTATAATTGGTTATTATGTGTTATGGAAAATGATGATATGTGTGTACATTCTAGTTTGATGTAAATAGAGTATATATTTGTTATGATTTTTAAACAATGGGTAAACAAAACCCTGTGGGTGGAATCTTGAGAATTTTGGTTAAACATGGGGTGAACAAAAACCTTGGGTAGACATTAGGATTGATGGTAAAACTTGAGGTGAACATATTCCCTAGGTGGATACTGGTATTGTTAGTTAAACCTGGGATGAACATGGCCCCCATGTAGACTTTGACTAGGCTCTGGGGATGGGTATATTTCCACCAGAGCCATTGTTTGACCAAGGATGGGTATATTACCCCCAGAGGTTGATAGGTAGGAACAATCATTGCAATGTTCTTAGAGACACCCTGATACCGACCGAAGAAGGCATGAACTATTCCCAGGGTAAAGTTGGAACTCAGTTTCATGTTTTGTTTTATTATTTTAATTTTAAATGTTTTTAAATATGAATAATATTAATTTATCTTGATCACTACCATATACACTTTGTACAAAATGTTTATATTTAACGATGTTGTTTGTGGTGGCCTACTGAGTTGTACTCACACACTTCTTGGGCCTCCATGGAACATGGGTACCTGATAAGACAAAGTTCATATTGACATGTATAGATTTAAAGAATGGCCTAATTTTGATGATGATTATATTCCTAGTTTGGAGTCAGATGATGGGAATGTGTAGGACTTAGTATCGGTTTATCATTTACTATTTTCCTTAGATTTATTATTTTTCTTTTAGTACTACTTGTGTATGATCTTCCCATGAGAGATCTAGTTGTTATGCAAGAAATTCATTTTATTATTTCATCTAATGTTGTATTATTCTATCAAAACATTCCTTGGTTTCAACGTATATCTAGATGTGTATCTAATTTATATTATTTTCATTGTGTTTCACACTCTGATAACAATGGCATAGTCTCCCTATGGTAACCTCACATGCCCTTGCCTCTATTCAACAACTTATGGTGTATGAGGAGGTGCACCTAAGGTCATGCGGTGAACCAGTCAAGTTATAGTTTATAGAGTGACCTAGGATGGGTCATTACATTTATCCTCATACCCAGATGATTTTATACTTCATTCTTGAAATCTTTGATTTTCTTGATGGATTCAAACTTATACCCCATAAAGTAAAAAAATACATACTCACTTAAATCATTAGTAAAAATAATTAAGTAAGAATACCCACCTCTTTCTTCTACTAGAAATGGTACACACACATCAATATGTACAAAATTCTATAAGCTCTATAGCCCTTTCACATTGTCCAAGAATGGTGAGTTTCTCATTTTTCCTTGTAAACAAGTGTGACATCTATCAAGTGGTTTTTGATCAAAAGAGTCAGAGTAACCATCTTGAAAGAGATTTTTCAAATTATTCTTGTCAATATGAACAAGATAGTGATTCCACAATTGGGTGTGAAATAATTCATGTGAACTTGATTCTTTATAAATTTACAATATTTGGTTTTCATAATTTAATATAAAATATTGTTATTTAAATGTTCCATATCATAATATATACTATCCTTATAAAAGAGACAAATTTTATTTACAAACATCAAAACAAAACCATCAGCATCTAGATAGGATATAGAAATTATGTTCTTGGTAATGGTTGTTATATAATAACAATATTTTAAAACCTAGACCATTCTAGTTGGAAATAAAAGGTGGTAGTCTTCAATTGATAGAGTAGCCGGCCTCTCACCCTTGGCAGCCCAAAAATAAACCTCTCGTATGGAAATATTCTAAAATATACTTGGTTAATAAATTTTAATAGAGATAAGAGAACCAAGCGATGTATCTAATAACCAATGTGTATATATGGAAATATTTTACATTATAATGAATTCACCTGAAGATTACCCTTGATTTTTTAATTAGGTGTAATTCTTTCTCTAGTAACCTATCTTTCTACATGAAAACAATATTTCATATTTTTTATTTTCCTGTATTTGGATATTCCCTTTCTTGGAAGGACGGTTCTCAAGATCCTTAGACATAGAATGAGTCTTCAACCCCTTTTCCTTGTTCTTCCTCTTATTCACCATAAGGAATATAGGTTTTTCATACCTCATGTCCTTTTCAACATGGAGAATCATTTTACGGATTTAAAAGAGATACTTATCACTATTTCTCATATTATAATTAATAATAAAACTAGAGAAACTCTTAGGTTGTGAGAAAAAAATCTGATTTGTGCACAAATCATTAATGATCTTAAATCTAAATATGTCTAACTGCTTAATGTATCCAATCATCATGACTACATGAGATCCTTAGACATGGAATGAGTCTTGGGCCCATTTTCCTTATTCTTACTCTTATTAACCATAAGGAATCTAGGGTTTTCATTCCTAATGTCCTTTTAAACTTTTAGAATCAATGTAAGGATTTATAAGAGATACTTCTCACTATTTATTATATTATAATTAATAATGAAATTGGAGAAAATCTTCGGTAGTGAGAAATAAATTTGATTTTTTCACAACTTATCAGGGATTTTAAATCCCAATATGTCTAAGTTCTCAATGTATCCAATCATCATGACTACATAAGATCCAAATGGCACTGACTCCCCAAGATTTCACATTAAACATGCATTAGAGATCTCATATCTCTTTGGTCTCACATTCTATTGATAATGATCACGCAGGTGATATGTGATTCTATATACATCTATATCCTTGTGTTTCTATAAAAGATAATTTGAAATGGATTATAACATGAAACATTATACGTTTTTGGAATTATCCAAATTTTTTATATAGATATATAGTTCTTTCTCACTAGCCCCTTTACCAAGAACCTCTATAATGGAGTTTTCAAACACATATAATTTCCATTCATGGTGTAGTATAATGTGTAAGCATCTATACCATTCCTAGAAATTCAAACTAGTGATAAGGTTATCCTTCTATAATATGGATCAAAATGATATAGTCAAATCCATGTGGGCTAAAATTTATAAAATAAATAAGAGAATAATTTTTGTACTTTATCTGTATTACTAAATTTAGATAATAAATTTTAAATTTATATATCTACCATTATTTTGTTGAAACCCAATATCCCTCACCATTGGTTTCAAAATATTCCATCAAATTGATATTCTAGTGGCAAGGATCATTGTTTCCCTTCTCATAACCCAATAGAGGGATTTTTTAGTTACTTAAAGTTATTTAGGTAGTTGTAACTTTCCAACTTTATTGATTCAAAACTCATTGATCTATTGAGTGGACTCCCTCTTTGCCTACAAATTTACACCAAGTATAGTGAGGGATACTCCTATTGATGTAAAATTGGTTAAGTTAACATAAAAACTTATTTAGAAATCCCCATTAAATGGTAGTGTCCTTGTGAGGGATGGATCAAACACTATGATCTATCGGTTCTATTATAAATTAGATAATGGAAGACTATACCGACTTAATATTTTACTTTTGGGATTTTTTTTATTTATGTGTAAATTTACCACTTTATCCTATTAAGTTATTATTAATAATAAGTGGATTTCACTTAAGTGATTCAACATATCTAGATAAAATTTACACATACTTTAATATATATTTTAATTCTACCATTCATGCTTGTTGATTAATTAATTTATTGATTTAAATATCCATAAATTATTAACCATGAAACTAATATAAATAAAATATATAAAGTTAAACGATAATGAGTTTCCCTAATGGTTGTTTTATCTAGAAGATAATAAAACAACCCTTGAACCCAAGGAATAAACTTCTAGAACCAATCCTCATTTGATTTGTCTCATTACACTAGTGCTTCTGTGCACCTCCTATATTGGTTTCGTCTCAGCTCTGAACTTGAAAAACCTCCACTCACCCAGGATATCCAACCATTATATAATTTTACTTACACATAGGTGAGGGGAACTCAATTATTTGTTAGTAGGGGAGGGTTGGGTTTTCATATAAGAAACAGTGGGAATGTAGGCCCTTACATAATGAGAGGAAATAAATTACTCACATGCCATTATTTAATTTAATATATTATTATAAAAACCATGAAATAATAAAATATTAAATAAAACAATCACATACACAAGATATTTTAGGATCATGTCCAACCACATACATGTAATTAATATGAAATATTACACTAGCTATTATTCACTTCAATTCATTATTTATTATTATGATAAATGTGATTAAAATAATTAATTAATTCTTTTTTCTTAATGACCATCATGAGTCTCTTGGGGATACCCATCATAAATCCAATAAGGAAAATAAACAACTTGACCAATATTTATAGATAATTACATGGAATTAATAGTTCATTTATTAATTCTAAAAACCTTATTACAAAATCAATGCATCAAATTCTAACAATGTAATTAGGTTTTTAGTGTTATAATTAGTTATTATTTATATAATTTTATTCTATTATTTATTGAGTGAATACAAAATATATACTAACTAGATACACATCATGTTTATCACTTTCCATGTATACAAGATAGACATCCATGGACTCATCATGTATCTCAGTCATGATACATTACTTTTATAAACAAGTTACATTTTGTATATTCTGCTTCCCGAATGTCCTCAAAAATCACACGAGGACTCAGTGTATTCTTCAAACACTATAATTAATGATTCACTTAGTATTTACACCGACTACACTTTTTTTATATCATTAATGATACAACCTATCAGTTTCAAATAATGTATTTCATTTATTTGACCACATAGTTATCGTGAATTTCATGGCAAAACCATGTAGACCACATGTTGTGTTAGCCAAATACATGCCATGTGGCCTGACAGACCGTGTGCTAAGATGGCTTGGTCAACACATTGTTTTCCTTAAATTAACCATGTGTCATTATTTCTTAGTGAATCATGTAACCCTTGAAAAGTCTAAGTATAGTGAACTTGGGTACACAATGCGTAATTTTGATCACATGCCATGTAAATGTATCTAACCACCATAATCCTTAGCACCACCCGATGACATATCATTATTTTTCTTAATCATTTTAAGACTATATGAAAATTGAGTGTTGAAAATTAATATGTTGAAAACATATTAATTTAACTTACAAATTTAAAGAATGAATAAAATTGAAGTGAAAACTAAAGAAATTGTGTATAATAGATTAATGAATAATAAATAATTATAAATTATCACGTGACCGCTCTGATACCACATGAAGGTTCCAAATACAGTATAAGTACCCATTGGTCATAGAAAACATGATTTTTTTGTCATAATACATGAATAATCCATGATGTACATGAAGAATGATCCTTATGAACAATGAAATTAATATAATGATTAATTGACAAGTACCCAAAACAAAAAATAGGGGATATTTTCATATATAATTTATAATTAATTTATTTAGTTGAAATTTATTTTTTGTTGAATTGTTTCATCATTTTAAATAATTGTATAAAGACCTCTCATCCTACCATCATTGCATCAGAGGAATCAAGGACATATCCCCTCAAGTAGTGATCCACATACACTTTGTGAACCTCTCATCATCATTATATAATTCTTTGGGTGTTAGAAAGGATGAATCTAATGCTTACGGTGATCACTAATGATAAAAAAAATAAATCATTCGAGGTGAGAAATATTTGATTTGGTGGTGGAGAAATGATTTGTGTTCTTCATAGTGTTCTAGGAGAGAGTTATCTAGGGATTGAGATGATACTCTCTAGAATTAATTGTTCACAATGAATGAATGTTTCTAGAGCTTAGGAAAAAATGTCATAATCAGGTTTAAATAATACTAGAGTTAGAAAATTATTACTACACAAATTTCCTTATTATCTTATTAATCCTCAACAAACACCATGTCTAAATAATAATAATAATAATATTATTTACTTGACATGAATTAAACTCACAAATAAAATAAATATTATTTTTTTGAATAAATAAACTAATATTTATTCAAATAATATTTAATATGAAATTTCACTCGAGGCCATCAAACTCTATCCTACCATACTCCTAAATATTTATTGGGTCTTGAATAATGATTATTTATTTAATTAAATAAATATCACTGCATTATTCACCAATAAATATAAAATTATTATATTAACCAAATTAGTGATTAAATATTTAATAAATATTCATGTAAATAAATAAATAAATATTTTTTTTTCATTGTGAATAAAATAAATAAATAAATATAATATATTCATGTAATTAAATAAAAAAAATACTTAGTGAATAAATATTTATTTAATTATTTAACTCACATATATATTATACCGAATAATTATTGATTAAATATTTTGATCAAACTAATATAAATAATTATTAAACCACATATGAAAATAATATATATCCAAAATATTAAATTCATATGTTATTTAGCTGAGGTTTTGAATATGCTTAGTGTGTGTCCCTTTAGGCCCCTTTCTTTGTGTCATTAGACAACACTACCTAACGACTATGCTTAACATTTAGAAACATTTCAAGGCTCCCATAGAGAAATAAGTTAATTTCAAAATGACATATAACCTCATAAAAATGTATACTATGTAATATAATCCATTTATATTGATATCTATAATTAATAAGGTTTCATACTAGAATCATCAACCCAGATACTCGATGTCTCTTTCTTTTACTTACAAAAAATGAACTCGCCAATAAAATTCTTTGTCCATGGACTTAATTAAGAAGTTATATTTCCATCAAAGGGTCTGAGATATCAACTTCCATTAAATAAAATAAGGTAAAAACCCTTTCATGTATTATTTTTAATACAATATCACTCGTGATGCACCCAACATACCCTACTTTCCATGAACATATTACATCATAGTTTAGTCATCACATCAAAGTACATGACTCAAGATAGTATTAATAATAATATTAAAGTCTAAGGATAATTAAACATTTCTAAATATAGAAACATCCAATGAAACATATAAATGTGGATTTCCTACTATAGAATCATGTTCTCATAATCTCCCACACTAAATATTACTAAGGGAGTAAACCATGAGAAAGTGTCTCAAAGTATTCACCCCTGATGGATTGCGTCATTTGTGTCCCATCAAATGATATCATCTGATAATAGAACGTATATTTATGAATATTATCACGACACTTCTAAGTTATCATTATAGTGAGGAAATATTATGACCTTTTATTATGACATACATACTTAGGACATTATTATATACTATGTAACATAGAATAAAAATCATTTTATGATGAACTTTATATTAATATTCAAAATAATAAATATAGGTAATCATGAAGTACATAGAAGTCGGTCATAGGGAACCAAATCCAACATAGATGGATTTAAAAAAATAGATACGATAAAATATTATAAAAATATAAGAATTCAAATATTCTGATATCCATGAAAGTTTTCTTAAATTCATGATAAGAAGAAGATGAATCATGGATACAAATGTTCATTATGAGTAGTTGAAATCATAAGAAGTTAGTTCCATGAGTAGTGAAATTAATATTTGATTCCATGAGTAGTTGAATTAAGGTACTACATAAGTATGATAATTATTTTTCATCAAGGAATGAAGTTTCCTTAAAAAAACTCTATTTGGTGATGTGGTATAAAGTGAAGGTATTAGGGTGCATAGAGGAAGATGATGGGTTGAGGGTTTAAAAATTTTCATCACCGATCAATGTAAATATGCCGTCTTCAGAGATACACATCTCAATACAAAATCCAATGATCTCCTATGAATATTTAAAGAATAAAAATAAATAAAAAATTACCTTGATTTATTTGAAGTTGTCTTCATAAATTTCTCATATTTGATGACTGTTGCTTAAAGGAACTAAATACTAATCCATCTAGATCATCCACACATGTTTAAAATACCACGAGAGCATCAATAAGAAGTTGGTGAAATATAGTTGTCAGAGAAGTTGTTGAAACAGTTCACACAACACATAGTTTTTGTCTTCTATATTATTATATAATCAAATAGTCTACATTGATAATAATATCAAGTTGGGAGACCATTATAGGTTTTCATAGATAGAAACAACCAATGACACCTAAAACATATGTTTTTTATTGGTGGTCCAGTCCCCATGATCTCATGTACTCAAGATCGCCAAGTGAAAAATTTATGAGAAAACTTATCAATGATTATGATCCCAAAACACCTAATGGTCATACATCATATGTTTCCAATCATCATGACGTATCTAGACTATAGATAATATTTTTAATATTACTTTAATGGTGTCTCTAGGTTTTCATTATAACCTAAGAACTATTATAACCTTTTGATATGACAAATAATATATATAAATTTCCATGTAAATAGAGGATGAATAAATATCAATACTATTATGGTAAGAATAAATCATATATAACTCACTGTATATATGATATATTGATAAAAAATTACTGTTAAATTTGGGTATAGAGAACCCACTTTTACAACATAAGGAGCCTATCATTGAGAGAATAGACTAGGAAGAAGATTATATGATTAATAAAAAGAACCTAGATATATATTATACATGATTATTGTGCTTATTGAATGTTGATTAATTTTTTGATAACACACCATTAGAAACTGATTGTTAAAGATCCCTTGATATGCGTTAAAATATATTCCAAAACAAGTGAGAAGACTTAAGACAAGGGGAACATCCCTAGGAAAAAAATAATTAGTAGAGAGAAGAAACCATACACAAAAAAGAAATTTTCTACAGAGTATATATATATATAATCTAATTAACTATATATGGATTATATTTATAAAAGGTTTATCAATTTATAAAAGGTTTATCAATTGAGTAATTCAAGTGGATAAACTAAGCAATACATGAAAATTGACAATGAGAATCTTCAGTGAGTAAAATATGGTTAATGGATTTATTAGATGAAAGAAAAAATCTATCAAAATTTTTATATCATTTATGATCAATAAGAATATTTATGAGAATGAATATTTTTTTTCCTGATTATATAAAAGTATTTATTGTTATGTCAGGATGAAAACTAACATGAATAATTTAAATCATATGAAAATGGATTTCTTAAAGAAATTTTTTTGAGAGTTTATTTTTGAATTGATTTCAAAAAAATTATTGGTTGTTTATTAATTTATATTTTTTGTTTTAATGATTTTTGGAATTATTTTATATCAATTGGTGAAATTTTTGAAGAAGCTATATGATCCTAAATAATTGTTGGAGAAATCCATAAATTTGGAAAAGTATGGGTTGTGTGAAATATCATTGAATCCTACTTGACATAATTTCAATTTAATTATACTAATGTATCAATAGGGATATAAATTTGGGTAAGAATCTCTACTAGAAACTAGGAATACAACCATGGTTAATAGACACAATCAATATAACCATGGTCATAGATTGCCTAAGACCACGATCTATATAAACTGTGGCCACAAGTAAGCATAAAGTCACCTATGGATTCTATCCATATATATCATGGACATAATACATACTTATGGATATGGTCAACATGGAACATCTCCCAAGGCCAAACTTATGGCCATACTCTATGTGGACCATGGCCATAGGAAAAACATATAGCCAAATTCCACATGGGATATGGATATAATTCTACACAGACCCAATTTTTTTCATTTTTGAAAGGTATAATATTTATAATTATAAATATATTATATAATATATATATATCTATGTGTGTGAATATTTATATGTATATATAAATATGAATAATGTGTTTTAGGTTAGTTGTATAAGGTTATAAACTATATATATGAGGTTATAGGATTAAACCTCCTTTGTTGGATTTTTTTTAAAATCTTACAAGGGATAAAACCATGAGTGTTTCCCCTATCCATAGACATATTAACACTATATCCCCCATGTAAATATTCATATTAATATAAATAAACATAATGAATTGTTTGTTACGGTAGAAGGTTATAAAAAATATATATGAGGTTGTAGGATTAAACCTCCTTGGTTGGATTTTTTTGAAAAATTTCACAAGGGCTATGACCATGAACGTAGCCACCCTAGGGCCTCTCAGAGGAAAGATGTATAAGTTACTATATTTCACATTCAAGGTGTAGAAATTACAATATTTTTTATCAATTTTTTTTCTATGTTTTTGAGTTTCAAGTGAGGATGAAGTTTCTCCATTTTTCTATTTCTAGTTAAACAACAATACGAATTTTAATTTTTATAATGTTTATATGATTTTAAGAACAAAAATTTTGTCAGTTTGTTAAAAATGAATGTTGTTAGGAGCATGTAACATTGTGTGCAACTACACCGGTTGATCACCTTGGTCAATGACCCCAGCAGTTTTGGTTTTTTGGAAAATAAGAGCGCGGTGCATGTTAAGTCAAAGCGTATCCCAATGAACAATTCAATGAGGGATTTCAACCATTGGAACTATTCACACATTTAAAAATATATTTATTCACAAAGGATTTATCTTCAGAAACCCATCATCTTCAACCACGCACCACGTCTGTAAAAACATGATGAAACTGGAAGGAGATCAACTATAGTAAAATCACAATAATAAATTTTCAATTTAGAAATATTTTAAAATGTTGGTAATTTATCTACTAATGCTTATGAAAAACATCATAAAATAGTGTGGCTCTAATTAGAAACATTTATAAACATCGCTAATTAGAAATGTTTATATACTTCACCAATTATAGACACATTGTTTCTTGATTTTTTTCAGAAATATAGGTAAATTAGTAATTAATTATCCATGTTTTCAATAAATTCAGTCTTTTAAAAATTCATGATATAAAATATTTTTTTATAAAAAAATTCATAATTTTTTTATGTGGGGCCGATTCCACCTGATCGGCGTGCATTCTTCCTTCACACTACATCACCCCCATACACGCGCGACATCATACCCTTAGCCACCCCGACCAAAATCAGGACCAACTGATCTAAAATATTTTTGATTATAAAAATGTACTATCCTATATTTATACATATATTAATATATTTTACTGTTAATATATATATATAGATATTATTTATTAATAGTAGCAGGTATTGAAAAAATGAATCATCTATTAGGATTGGGTGATACCTTACCCACATCGATTTTCTGATCTGGACGGGCTGTAAGTCACGTTAATAAATAATATATATATATATATATATATCTCTGTGTGTGTATGTTTATATATTTATATTATATATATATATATATATATATACATTTATGTGTGTGTGTGTTTATAAATATTTGGTTATATTATATATGTGTATGTTTTTCTGTGTGTGTGTTTACAAATACATGAATATATATATATATGTCTGTTTATATATACATGTGTGTGTGTTTTTATATATATGTGTGAATGTGTGTTTTTACAAACACACACACACACACACATGTTTGTATTTATATATGCATATGTATGTTTATATATATATACATGTCATACATATATTATGATATTTAAATACATGTTAATGCATTTGAATATCAATATATATATATATATATAATTTTTTATTTTTATATACATATAAATTAATATAATTATAATTATATATATTATTATCCAAGTTTTAAAACACTAGTAAAATGTTACTAAAATATTCATATTTTCTTAAAAACATGGCTAAATTTAAAATGTATATGTGTTATATTTATAATTATGTATGTATATATATTTATTTATATATGTGTGTCTTTATATATATATATATATATCTAAATTGATGCGGGGAAAGGGGACACATTATCAATAAAAGCATGCAACACACAAATGTAGGGAAGAACTCAGTGAGACTCAAACTCGAGACTTCATTGAGACACACATGGGAAACTACCACTGAGATGCACACTAAGTCCCATTTAAATAAATATATATGTGTGGGTATATATATATATATATACAAATACAAATATTATGATATTTAAATATTTTTTAATGTATTTGTATAAAAAAATAAAAATAAATATAATTACAAAATTATATATATATATATATATATTTAAATTAATAGAATTATAATTATATATAATTATCCATGTTTTAAAATAGTGGTAAATTTTTTCACTAAAATAGCCATATTTTCTTAATAACATTGCTAAATTAGCCACATTTTCTTTAAAATGTCCCTAAATTAGAAATATTTTTCTAGAAACATTAGAAAATTTGCTATGTGTTTTTGGATAAAATGGATAATTTTAAATTTAGAAACATTTTCCAAAAACCTGGATAAATTAGGGATTTTTTCTTAAAAATGTGGCTAAATTATTGATGTTTTCTAAAAAACATGGCTAAATTTAAAATTTACCACATTTTAAAATGTGTAGATAAATTAGTGATGTTTTCATAAAAATGTGGCTAAATTTAAAATTATCCCTGATTTTAAAAATGGATAAAAAACCTCAGTAAATTATCCTTTTTTATAAAAAACCTGGCTACATTTTAAATTAGCCATGATTTTAAACATCAATAAAAATTGTTGCTAAATTAGCCATGTTTTTTTTTGAAAAATGCGTCTAAAAATGGTGTTAAATTATAGTTTTTTATAGTGAATCAAGATATGATATTGAGATATATTCAGAGATCTTAAATCACAAAGATATCCTTATCAACAACGCATTCTTTGGAAGATAAATGTAGTGGATGCTGTGAAGTTAGGTTTAGTTCATCGGAAGACTGCATATGGGTATTTCCGAATGACACAACCTAGAACCGAAGGAAGGTTATAGGAGATAAATAGTTTCGATGAAGTGTTTTTCAGATGAAAGAATCAAATGTTTTAGAAATTTTAATGAGATATGATCTTTCCAGGTGATACTGTTGGATATTCACTAAAATGATTAAATGTATTATTTAATTTGGATGCATTTATCTTCCATGCTGTTTCATTAAATGATAATCCATTATGAATGGATTAAATGGATTGAATATTCATGAAATATAGCTTAATGAATTAATGATAATGGGAATACATGAATATAAATACATAAATATGGATGAACTATTTAATTTAATGAAATGCATCATGGATTGATATATAAATGGTTGTGATCCCTCCAATTGAGTACATATGATTGTTTGTAAGCCACTCAATTATCACTTCCTCTCATATAATTGTTCATCATCACAGACAAAGGTTCTAGAAACCTTTCATCATTTTGGTATCCTCACGATACGATCATGAATCCATTGGTCAGTGAACTCGCTAGAGGACGAGTTCTTTTATTCACTACCTCATGATCTTTATCAGGCATTCTCTTTTACTAAGGAAGAAGAATACTATTTTTGTTGGAATTCTCCATGTACTCTTTTTTTATAGTTTTATTTATGCATTGATTCTTGAAGATTAATTTTCCTCTTTTTGGGTTGTCTTCTACTACATATGATCATATGATGATCATACGAAACCCATCAGTGGTATCATAGGAAAGTTTATTTAACAAATCAATGTGTTTCTAATTTTAAGAAAAAAAAATTTTGATTATAAAATGAGATTTTTCAAGCCTAGAAAGACATATGATAAAATTAAATTTTGTAATTAAATAAAAATTTTATTTAATTATTTATGTGTTTGTATTTATAAAATGGTTTAAAAATGGGAATAACATTAATACATCTAAATAAAATTTATTTTATTAACCTTTGTCAACTATGAAAAGTTTATATTTATTAATATTGTTTATGAAAAATAAACAAAGTATTTATTTTAATCAAGATAATTTTATTATAAATTGAATTATTTTTTTAAAAAAGTATCTATAAATATCAAAAAAATATTTGGAAATATTTATAAAAGACTATAAAAATGTTTAATAAATTAATTAGATATAAAATTATTATGATTTGTTGATAAATAGTTTTCAAATATGTATTATTTATAAATGTTTACAATCCATTAAAAATGGTATTTTGGGAATATTTTAATTTATAAATAGTTTATAAATTAATTAATTATATTTTTTTTATAATTAATCATATAAATGTTTAAGAATCATTTATTGACAAAATATTTCAAATATTAAATGTTAATATTTAAAATAACTTTTGACAAGTTAAATGGTATGATTTATGATATAGGAATAAATGAATTATTTATAAATCATAAAAGGTTGTTTATAAAGTGTTTAAGATTTACAAAATATATGATATTTAGATCATATAAAAATATTCATATAATAGATATTGAATTATAAAATGTTTATAATTAATTAAATATCATATAAATTCCATTTAATATAAAATATGAAGGGGTTAATGATAAATTAAATATAAAATGTTTATATTCTTGATAATTTATAAAATGTTTATAATTAGAATTTTTTTATGAATTGTTTATCTATTTGTTAAATTTCCTTGATATTCTTATTCCTTTTATAATTAATTCATTGAAAATATTCAAATTAAAAGGGAATTTTTGGATATTATTTAATCCATATCAAAAAATGTTTTGATGATTGATATGATCAAGGTTTAAATAATAATTAAATATATTATATTTATATTATGTAGAAGGTTTAAATAATAAAAATTGAATTATAAATAGTTTATTATACATAAAATATAATATATTTAAAAAATAAATTCCAGATAATAATAAATATAAAAGAGTTCATATTGGATAACATATAAACAATTTATATTCAAAATTATGGAATGTCCATAATGTTAAATATGAAATTATAAAAGTGTTTATAATTAGATTTTATTTGTGAAATTGTTTATAGTTTTTTATCACATGTTTAAATATTTTAATTGTTCATTTATTTAAATAATATTCCCAGTTTTATTCATATTTATCAATTGTTTATATTATTAGTGACTATATACCAATGTTAACATGATAAATTGATTCTAGGAAAGGTCATTTTCTTAGATGATTTTTATGATAATGAATTTAGTTTTTCATCTACCTTGACCTCACTTTGTATTTTAGTTATGAGATTGAGAAAAGATGTCGGGAATACATTGTGTATATTATGTGTTAGAGATGTCATGAATTGAATTATATCTTAAGTAATGTATCCCCAAGTATAGGGACTTGGGGTCGGACCACCTAACTTCTTAGAGTCTTAACTTGGCTAAGAAAGTTAATGGGGTTAGCTATCTTTCGATCTGGGATTACACATGTGAAGTTTTTTAGTCTCATATAACTCTTTTTCTTTACATAAATCATTTATGTACATAATGCATATGATGCATTTGGATATGTATGAATATAATTAACATCTGTTTTTGGGTGATTAACACATACTTGTGGGTTGTGTAAGAGTTACACATTAATATGGTGTAAACACATTAAGTTTTTGGTTGGAATTGGGATTTCCAAATCTAAATAGTTAGAAGTATGCATACATAAAAAGGGAATAAAACATGGGAAGATTATTATTAAATATGATGTAATACTTTTGAATTAAATATGCGTATGATTCATATTAAATTGGTGTGAATTTAAAGAAGAAATACCCTCAATTAATAAGTGTGTGATTTTTCCAAAGAAATTATTTTAAAGAGCTCAATTTTAAAATTGGGTACTTTCATTCCTACATTGGGTTCCCCTATATTATATTGTGAAAGTAAAGAAAGTAATGAGTAACTTTGAATTTTATTGTTGGGTAGTTTCATGCCTATGTCAGGTGTGCCCAGATTTTCCTTGGTTTCTTTTTGCATTTGATTTGGGTTACACTTACTAAGAAACCCTAACAGTTGAGACACCAAAGGAATTGATTTGAGTGAATCCATATGATGGATTTGGATAAAGGGTTATCCACTCAACTATACAAGAGTCAAAAATTTTGTGATTGTGATTATTCTCTACCTAAATAACTAAGTAGTGAGATGAACTCAAAAGTGGACTCATTTCTTAGAGAAATAGGGATATTGGACCACTAAATACATATGATGTATGAGGTCATGAATTTTAGTAGGGGAAAATTCATTAAATCCCTTAGTGAAAATATATTAGACATAATATTCATCTCATAAAAAGTTATGTTATAGATAAATACATAATCATCATAAAACTAAACTTTATATTAGTCCTTGAAATAAGAAGCTTAGTGTAATAAACTCATAAGTCAAGTACCTTAAGGAAAGTTCTTAAGAAAGTGATATATTCTATTTGTTAAAACAGTTCCTTCCTGTGTAACATATATTTTAAATTGTTAAACAAGTGAATCTATTTGATTATGGAAGCATGTAATGATTAATTTAAGGTTTCAAAGGCATTTAATGAAAAATTCACCTAATTATATTTTAACATACTCTATATGATTGGGTATGTACATGATATTCAATATGATTGAATATGTTTAGAAAGACTACAGAATTCTTATAAGTCTTGTTCTAGTTAGTGAATTTATTATATTGTCATCTATGTAAATGTTCTGGAAAGAAAAATTAATTCAAGAGAAGTTAACTCAATACTCTCAAAATTTTAATAATAGATCAAATGGGTATAATATTACTACATTCTAGTACTGTGAGGATAGTACAAGTGGGTAAAAGTTCAAACCATATGAAGAATTTTTTTTTGAAAAAGTTAGAAAATATTTCTTTAAAAAGATGATCAAGGTCATTGAAAATTATAGTTATCATGAAGGAATAGTAATAATTCAATATTATTGGATTATTCAAGAAATACCTAAGGGGGTTTGGGAACTTTATGGGATTTCCATTTCTAGTATTATTGTTATAAGAATTAATTCTTCAATTTTTTAGTGTATTATATACCAAGTGCATGTTTTATAAGTTTTTTAAAAATATAAGATTTCAAAATCAAAGTAAGAATTGATTTTTCTGGTATTTTATATTCATGAGATGAAGTAAATAGTTACTATATTGAAATTTTGAATATAAAGGAATGTGTCAAGATCACATGAATCTAAGTAAAAGATGTGTATATTCATCTCACTTCTCTTATATGATAATAGTGGATGTTCAGTAATAAAGGGTTGTTATGTGATGATTAAATGTATACACATGGTTTATGATTCCTCAATTTCTATAACTTATTTTTTAGACTAATATTTAGATAAAAGTGTTTATCAAAATATTTTTTAAAATATTTGGAAGGTATACCTACCACCAATCAATGGTATATTTTAATAATTTTTTATTTTTCAAATAGGGAAAATTTCAGACACATAAAATACCATATATGACATGGAAACAATATATTAGTTGTTAAATATTCCTATTAAAATGAAATAATGGTTTTTTATTACAACAAAAAGTAGTTTGTGTTGTATCTTAGAAAGATATTTCAAAGATAATATAGTTTTTAAGAAGGTAGTGGAAGTATGTTTGAACCTATAGAAGTTAAAATTTAACAAGAAAAAGATTGTACTATATTTAGTTTAAGTGATTATTTACTTTATATCTTAAAGAGTTAGGATATGGGATAGTAAATAAAAATGAAAGTAGTGACATTTAGTTACTATGAGAAAGTTAATATTAGTATTAAATAAAGGATTATACCAGTCTAAGATTTTAGTGATTCTTCATTTAATATCCTAAATAGGTTTAGGATATGTAATAGTAAAGAGAAATATAAAGAGTTACATTTAGTTACCATACCAAGTGAATATCACTATTCCCTTAAGGTTTATAATAGCTAATATAAAGTGTATAACTTGATTTCCTAAAATTATTTAGGGTATGGTGTTAAATAGAAAATGTAAAGAGTTACATTAGTTACCGTAACAAAGTGGATATCATTTTATCCTTAAAAGAATTTAGTATGTGTTGGTAAAGTGAAAATGAAAATAATTACATTATTTACAAATTATTTAAATGAAAAATTTTATTGTAAAAGGTTCCAAGGATGATGATGATATACTTAGAAATATTTCTAAGTAGAAGACAAAATATAACATTATAACATTTAATATTATGAAGTTAATTATTTTGAATATATGTTCAAATATTTTAACTTAAGGAATATGATTCCCATGTATCACTTTTATTTAAAACATATTTCTTTATAAATTTTACTCACTAAGAGGTTAGTAGGATAATTTTATCAGATGGTCACATAGGGGTGTGACATGAATTACATCTAGATGTAATGTTCAGAAAACCATTTCTATAAAAACTACATGAAATCCATGTAGAATCTATTAAGAGATCTATTGTAATAATTGTAAATTTATCATGTTATTTATAATAAAAGAAAGATCAATTTATCATTCATTCATGTGTGTTGTAACTTTACATTACATGAATGGTTGAATGATAAATATCACCTCAAATTAAAAACATTGAGTTATCCCAAACCGATCATCTTCACGATGTATAATGGGTTGTGATAATATGTTAAGGTTATGTTGAATAGATTCTTATATCCATTAAAAGGGTTGTATATTATATATTAAATAATAGATTCTTGAGGTAATAAGTAGATACTTATTTATCATCCTGATCTGCTAAATTATATCGCATGGAATTTTATATAGTCATGGATATACTTAGGAGTTTAAGCTTATTATCGGTACTTATTACTTGAGGTTGGTGAGATAACTAGCATAAGAACCTTCATACTTTGATACCCTACTTACTCAAGTCACCATATGAACTTATATAATCAGTGGGTGGTTGGGTATGTTACTAATCATGTCATTGGTTGGAGTGTAACCAAGATGGGGTTTTCCAAATTATATGACTAGAAAATACACCTAGACCATGATTGAATTAGAATAAAGAAATTTATGGCCATAGTTATGAGTTTCACATATTATGTGTTCAGCAACTTGAATATGTGACATGTGATGTTCTTATTAGATAGATGAATGACATATGATGTATTCATCCCCTTGGTCAGTCCATTTCAAAGAATCAAAAAAATGATGAGAAGCCTATTAAAAATTTACATGATCTATGTCTAGTGATCACCCGATTCCATGGAAAAAGGTATTATATAAAATAAATAATATTTTTTGATACATATTTTGTAGGACATGTTTGTATTTATTTATGAGTATATTTTATGGAGATCACACTAGACCCCTTAGTAGCTTGAGTAGAATTCATGTTTTTCTATAGGATGCACTTTTATTACATATATTAAATATATATTTTTTAGTTGTTGTCAATGTTTCTAAGTCCTGTAAGCTCACACAGTTAGGTCATTAGATAAGGATAAAATTTTAGACAAATTTTCTATTCACAGTCAAGAGAGCTTGATGAAAAAATATATCTAAAATAGTTTGGATGGATTTGAAAATAGTTATGAATAAATTCCTTATGTAATTTTAGTGAAATTATGAGATTATTTGATATTAACTAAAATAATTAAAATGAATATTTAATTTAGGTGTCTTTGATGTGATTTCATTAAATGATAATCCATTATGAATGGATTAAACAGAATGAATATTAATTGAATAATATCCAATGAATTAATGAAAATGGGAATAAATTTATATTTATACATAAATATGAATGACATGTTTCATTTAATGAAATTCATAACAGATGGATATATAAAGGGATGTGATCCCTCCTATTGAGTAAAACTAAATTTATGAAACCCTCTCAATTATCTCTTCCTATTATATCGATGTTTATCATTTGAGACGAAGGTGCTAGCCCCCATTCAAAATTTTGATATCCTCAAGATTAAACCATGGATCCATTGGCTAGTGTACCTCCTCAGAGGAAGGGAGATTTTGTTCACTACTTTATGATATTCATCAAGCATTCTCCTTCCCCAAGGAACAATGAGCCTGCTTCTTTTGGAATTTTCTAGGTACCCTATTTCTATAGTTTTATTTATGTGTTGATTATTAAATATAGATATTCTTATGTTTGGGTTGTCTTCAACTACATGTGCTAATATTATGATCTTATGAAAACAATTAGATACATTCTCGGGTAGATGATAAATATTTGAGTAAAATGGTGATGCAAGAAATATTATATTAATGTGACAAATATCACAATGATTATTGGGATTCTTACCTAAAGCATGCTGAAAGATTAGTGAGTGGATACAGAGAATCTTTTCATGGAGAATAGTATCTATATAGTGATGACATGAGAAATAAAGTCTAATTTTTAAGGTTTATTTACAAAGAGTGTAAAAAAGTTTCCCCATGAAGAATAATAGGTTGTATTATAGTAAGAGTTGATATAATATTTATGACCAGAAGTTACCTATATATAAGTGCTCATGTCCAGTGAACTCAGTTTTTCCAAAGTATGTGATAAACTAATATTGAATGATGAAGCCAATAGAAATAGATCCTCTATAAGGTTACCAAAAACTAATATGATATAAATCTATCTCATTCATAGTCATGTTAGAGTATAATATTTACGTTTCATAGAAGAAGGATATCAAAGGCTATCATGAGTCTTGATGAAAAAATTAACCACACTAGAAGTTAATATTCTATAAGTGTGATTGTGTTTGAAGTCTTGTAAGACTTTGTATTAGTTTTAATGGTATGAAAAGTTATTGAAATGTGGTGATATATGGAAGATAAAACTAATGCTCCAATTAAGATGAAGTCTGTAGGCAATGAAATATGTGGTTTGGAATCCAATGCTTGAATGAAAATATAATAACAACAGATATATAACACTAGAAGAACATGAATTATGTTATAGATAATGTAAATATATTTAACATCATAGGTATTCACACCTTCATCGATAAAAATAATAATGTATAGAAAAACATAATGATACCCTACCTTTTTTCACTTGGTATGGAGGTGATCAATGAGGCTACTATATAATTTACACCAATATAAAAAGATGCTCCTATGACCTTTGATGGAAAAAATGAATCTCTAGGTAGATGAAAAAACTAATAATTCTATTCTAATTTCCTTGTTTGATAAGGGTTATATGAAGGTGATGGGCCTTTAAACTGTTAGGGAGACATGATACAAACATTAAATAATATTTTATAGAAATGTAAAAGTAAAGGAAGAAAATATTTATATTTTTAGAAGAAAGTTCAAAGATATTAGCATTACTGTGGAAGAAACCATTGATGAATATTTCACTATAGTGAGTGAAGTAGTCAAGAAAATAAAAGGATTCAGAGATATTTTGTAATATTCAATCATTGTTAAAAAATTAATGAGGAAATTTTCCAAGATTTTTAATCCTACAATCTCTATATTAGAATATATAAAAGATTAATCTCTTTATGAACTTCATAATATACGTGTTTTGTATAAAATGAGTAAAACTCCAACATTAAAAAAAATAAGGAGGAAATGTATTATAAATCTATTATGAATAATAAAATCTAAAAAATTAATGATGAGTTTATGTGATCCAGTGAATCAAATGATAAAGAAGAAGATGATAAATAGTTTAAGAGGGTTATGTCCCTTATCTCTAGGAATTTACAAAAAGGTATAGGTAAGTACAAAGTGAAACTCCCATTGAAATGTTTTGGGTGTGGGAGTTATCAAACACTTCATAGTAAACTATCTAAAGAATATAGATGGGGAATATGATAATGATGATCCTGAAGAAAAACCTTAGAGGAATAAGTGGGGTAAAAATTCAAAGTAAGTAAACTAGAAGAAAGAAAAAGTTCACAAAAAATACTAAAATAAGTATGTTATATAAATAAGAAGTGAATTACACTATTTAAAATAGTCCATCAAAATATGAAGTTATATAAAACTTTAGAACTTTCATGGATCATGTTGAAATAAAGGAAGATAATTTAATCAGTGAAGAAGAAGGTGTTAGATGAACTTACATGGAACACATGTTAAGACAAGAACTTGAGTCTTTGTCTTGAGAAAAATACCAAACTCCAGAAAAAAGTTATGGGATTGAAAAATTAATTTCAAGATAAAATTGAAATAAGAGAATAATTTATTAAAAAGGAATACGCATACATCAAGGAAATTAAAAAACCCAAGTTGAAAGTTTTATAATAAGGAAAAATGGTTAAAAAAAATGATGAAAAACATTGTTATAAGGAATAAGATCTTTGTAAGACACAATGAATGTGTCTTAAGTTTTAATATAATGTTAAGAATAAGAGTTACAATTTAAATAAATCTTTTAAGGTAAAGGTTGAAATATCTTAGGATTTTGAGAAAACTTCCCCAAAAATTTAGTTGAAATATACTTTTGGTAAAATTAAAATTTCATCTAGTTTTATTAACCATGTAGATTCAAGTAATAATAAATAGAGATCTTGAATTAAGAAAATATGTGAGAAATATATCTTATCAATGGAAGTTAAAGTTAACTTTTGAAAAAATTATTCCTAACACCAAGGGAAGAAAAACTTTGTAATATGCACTTAATCTCAACAAAACTTATCATAGGAAAAAGTCATACTTCTATGACATATCAAGATTAAATAAATATTATTTGTTTTGAGGGATCATCAAAAAAAATATAAATTCCATTACAAAACGTCACTCTTTGGGAGTAGTCAGGATTTGAGGTGGATAAATAGTATAAGTAAAGGAAACAACATTATAATGTAAAAGGAAGTTACAAAATTGAGGTCACGAGAAGTTAAAAAACCCTCAAGGAGAAATTAATTTTATTTTTTAGAGGATATTTGTGGAAGATGTTTCTAAATAGGTCACTATGATAAATAATTCATGATAACTCTTTTATAATAGAATACGTGTATCGTAAAATAAAAGGAAGATGCGAAAATAAATATAAAATAAAAATCTCTTATTATTGAGGTCATAGTGAAAGCTTGTCACAATGATAAACCATGGATTCTTGACAGTGATTCTTCCTAAAATATGATTGGTTTTGTGAAAATCCTGGAAATCATTGAATAACATGTGGGGGGAGTAGTTACATTTGAAATTATAGTTCCTAAAAAATAAGAGGAATTAGTATGACTAAAATTGAATATCAAAAGATAAATTCTAAGGGAGTTTTATTTGTCGATGGACTTAAATAAAAATAACTTTGTGTTTGAAAGCCCTATGATTATATGAATGAAGTTATATTTAGAATATATTACCATACAATCTAATTCTTAAAATATTGAAAAATTATTATTAAGGTAGATAGAATCAATGGTAATTTATTCCAAATTAAAGAACATAGTAACTATTTCTATTTTATTACAAAGGATGAAATGAATTTATAAAATCAAATACTTATTCATATTATCTATAAGAGTATTAAAAACATTTAAAATTATTATTTTTTAATATATTTACCAAAACTAAATAGGAAATATGATATTATTTTCACAACTTGTTAGAATGGATGAATTGTTAGTGGAAGTAACAATAAAGTGTAAGTTTATTCCACCAAACCCATTAAGTTCATATATTCTGACCCATGTGGGATAATTAAATATCAACTAAAAAAGGATTATTTATACTTTATTACTTTCATTGATGATTTTAATCATATGAACAATATAATTTTCATGAAACAAAAATCATAAGCTCTAAAGTTATTCAAATTTTTCAGAAGGGGCATTGAGAAGGAGTTATGTGTATATATTTCAAAGATGAGAACAAAAAATAGAAAGAAGTAAAAAAGTAACTCTTTTTATTCCTAAATAAAAAAACATGGAATTAAACACTATCATATTGATCCCTATGATAGTGTTTAATTCCATGATTTTTTATGTAGGAATCAATAAAGTTACATTTGTACCCATTTCTATTTTTTGTTCTCATCTTTGAAATATATACACCTAAATCCTTTTCAACTCCCCTTCTGAAAATTTTGAATAACTTCATAGCTTATGATTTATGTTTCATAAAAATTAAATTTTTCATATGAGTCAAATCATCGATGAAATTAATAAATTATAAATAATGATTTTTGATTAATATTTAATTTTCCCACATGGGTAAGAATGTATGAACTTAAGGGGTTTGGTAGAATAAATTTACAATATATTGTGACTTACACTAACAATTCATCCTTTATGACAATTTGTAAAAATAATATCTTCTTTCCTATTTAGTTATGGTAAATATCTCAAAAAATATTCATTTTAATTTTTTTAATACTCTTCTAGCTAATATGAACAAGTATATAATTATATAACTTGTTTTCATCCTTTTTAATATAATAGAAATAGTTACTAAGTTCTACAATTTGGAATAAATTAAAAAAACTTATATCTCCCTTAATAATAATTTTTAAATATTTTAAAAATAAGATGATATGGGAATATATTCTAAATATAACTTCATTCATATCATCGTAGGGCTTTCAAACACTAAGTAATTTTTGTTTAAGTCCATTGATAAATAAAACTCCCTTAGAATTTATCTTTTTATATTCAATTTTAGTCGTACTAATTCCTCTTATTTTTTAGTAACTATAATTTCAAATGTAACAACTCCCCCACATGTTCTTAAATTATTTCCAAGATTCTCACAACACCTATCATATGCGAGGAACTATCACTATCAAGAATCCATGGTTTATCATTTTGACTAGTTTTCACTATGACCTCAACAATAAGATATTTTTCTTATATATTTATTTTCTTAGCTTCCTTTCCTTTTCCGACACAATTATTATTTTATAGAAGAGTTATCATGAATTATTTATCACAATGACCTATTTGGAGTTGTCTTCCATAAATCTCCTCTAGGAAATAAACTTAATTTTTCCCTAAGGGTTTTTTAACTTCTGGTGACCTCAATTTTGTAACTTCCTTTTACTTCATAATGTTGTTTCCTTTACTTATACTACTTATCCACCTAAAATAATGACTACTAACAAAGAGTGACATGCTTTAAAGGAATTTATATTATAATTTCATTGATTATTCCTCAACACCAATAATATTTATTAAATATTGATCTATCATAGAAGTATGACTTCTTCCTAGGATAAGTTTTGTTGATATTTAGTGGATATTACAAAGTTTGTTTTCCCTTGGTGTGAGGAATAATTTTTTTCAAAATTTAATTTTAACTTCCATTAATAATAAATATTTCTCACATATTTTCTTAACTCAAGATCTTTATTTATTATTTCATGAATCTACATGGTTAATAAAACTAGATGAAATTTTAATTTTTGCAGAAGTATATTTCACCTAAATTTTTGGGGAAGATTTCTTAGAAGCCTGATACATTTCAACCTTTTCCTTCAAAGATTTATTTAAATTGTAATTATTATTCTTAAAATTATATTCAAACTTAAGACACATTCATTGAATTTTACAAATATCTTTATCCTTATAACAATAATTTTCATCAAGGACTTTCACCATTTCCCTTGTTATGAAACTTTCAACTTGAGTTTTTTAATTTCCTCAATGTAAGCATATTCCTTTTTGAGAAATTATTCTCTTCTTTCAATTTTATCTTCAAATTAATTTTACAATTCCCTAACTTTTTTATGGAGTTTGGTATTTTTCTTAGGACAAAGACTCAAGTTCTGGTCTTAACATGTGTTCCATGTATGTTTATCTACCACCTTATTCTTCACTGATTAAAGTATCTTCCTTTATTTTAGTGTGATCTATGAAAGTTCTAAATTTTTTTGGAACTTCATCTTTTGATGGACTATTTTCAATAGAGTAATCCTCTTCTTATTTACAGAACATAATTATTCTAGTATTTTCTGGAGAAATTTTTATTTCATCTAGTTATCTTACTTTGAATTTTTACCCCACTTATTCCTATAAGGTTTTTATTCAGGATCATAATTATCATATTATACACCTATATTCTTTGGATAGTTTACTATGAAGTGTCTGATAACTCCCACACCCAAAACTTTTCAATGGGAGTTTTCATTTGTACTTACCTATACCTTTCTGTAAATTCCTAGAGATAAGGGACATAACCCTCTTAAACTCTTCATCATCATCTTCTTTATCATCTGATTCACTAGAGAACATAACCTAATCTTCCATTTTTTGGATTTTAAGATTCATAATAGATTCAAAATACCTTTCCTTATTATTTTTTGTTTTTTAATGTTGTATTTTTCCTCATTTTATACACAACATGTATATTATAAATTTCATAAATAGATTAATATTCTCAATATTCTAATACAAATATTTTAGGATAAAAAATCTCAGAAAATTTCCTCATTAATATTTTAACAATGATTGAATATTACAAAATATTTCCGAATCCTTTTATTTCATTGATTACTTCATTCACTATAGTGAAATATTCAGCAATGGTTTATTCCTAAGTCATTTTAATATCTTTGAACTTTCTTCTAAAAATATAAATCTTTTATTCCTTTACTTTTACATTTCACTAAAATATTATTTAAAGTTTTTCTCATGTCTCTTTAACAGTTTGGAGGCCCATCACCTTCATATAACCCTTATCGAACAATGAAATTAGAATAAAATTATTATATTTGTCATCTACCTAGAGATTATTTTTTTCAATTAAAGGTTATAGGAGCATATTTTTCTATTGGTGGAAATTATATAGTATCTTCATTGATCACCTCCATACCAAGTGACATAAGACAGGGTATCATTCTGTTTTTCTATCCATGATTATTTTTATCGATGAAGGTGTGAATACCTATGATGTTAAATATATTGATATTATCTATAATCCAAGTGACAGAAGATAGGATATCATTTTTTATCAATGATTATTTTTCTCAGTGAAGCATCATATGTTTCCTTTCCATCATCCCATAATTTTTTCAATTATTTTATTAGATATTGAAGGTATACATCAACTTCATTTCTAAGCATCTTCTTTGTAGGAATAATAATGAAAATAATTAAATAATTATTCTTCATACACATCCATGTAGGAATATTATAGGGGATCAAATTTTTTTCCATATGATATAATTAGTACTTAAAGTACCAAAAGGGTTAAAACCATCATAAGACAATCCCAAATGTATATTCCTAGGATCTGAAGAAAAATATGGATATAATGAACCAAACACCTTCCATGATGTTGAATATTTTGGATGTCTCATTAAGACATCATTATTAATATCTCGATCATGTGACTCCATACCATATGTAGTCTTGGTTTAAATGAATAATATTTTCTAGAACAATTTTATAGAAAAGTAACATAATACCATTGTGGGAGTTTTCTTCTTCTACTTCTTCCTGGTGTTGCATTGATCTGTACTCTTATTACTGCTCATTAACTTTCATCTACTTATATGAAATATTATTTAATATTTTTTTATTGTACTATTCTCCCCCAATAAATCATGCAATCATTAGGTAACACATGTCTCTTTATATAATCAAGTCCAATTTTTCTGATGATTTTCTTCCTCCAAATTCATTTTTTCATATTTTCTAAATACACTTTAAGGTTTTGAATGATACAGGGATTTTAGATTCACTAAATGCATCATAAAAAAATTCTGATATCCTGGATAATACTTTGACAGTAATTCCATAGAGACACTTGATATGATACAACTTAATTATAAAATACAACTACAAATAATCAGTGCACCATTCATATAGTTCTTGTTTTTAGACATCAACAAATTCATAAAACTCTTTTTTTAATCACTGAAGTTCTGGTCAAGATTAACATACTCAAGGTTCAAATGAGGTTTCTATTGATATATTAAAATATTATACAATTTATCTTGCAAATATAAATTCTTCATTTATCAATTTTTGAATTGAATTCTCCTATGGCATGTCACTATGTATTTTGTTGATAGGATGTTCATTTTTTTTATTTTTTTATAACATTATATTCATCATGCCAAATCCAAAATTCATATCGAGAAGGAAAATTTTTCAATACCAAGTGATCATATACTTAATTTCTATTTAACCATCACTTGAATTTACAATTAGGACATGAAAATTTTATTCTACCATCTACTGATTAGTTGGTTGTTGTATAATCTAAAAATCCTTCCAAACCCCTAGTATACTGAGGTGTGTTTCAAGGTAAATTAATCAAACTTTTATTCATAGGTATTTTATTACCACAATTCTCCCTATATAATAAAAAATAACGATATATGTTTCTAATTCAAAAAGTATAATCAATTCTTAACATCATTGTGTAAAAAATAATTTCTACAACAAAATTATACTGATAAAAAATCTCAATTTAAACTAAAATATGAAAAATAAATTAAAAATATTTTTAATTTACTATAAAATGATTAGAATATTGATAACCATTTAAATTAATTTAATGTAATAATATTAAATAAATAAATCATTCATAATAATCCAAGAAACTGAGTATAAGTTACAAATATAATGAAAATCTATATCATCACATAATTAATATTAAAAAAAGAATATGAATACATAAAACTGTAAATATAATTTTAATAGATATAGAACATAATTAAATGAATAAAGATATATAAATATTATATAATTAATAGTAATTAATCATTGTAATAAATATTGATTGAATATTTAATCACATTATAATGTATCATTTTGAATTGATATTAATTCTTAATATAGTTTTAGGTCATTATCATAGGATAATACTTTCTATAAGTTTGATTTTTTGAACAGTTCCTTGGGTAGGTATAAGATCTTGTCTTTTTTTCTCAAGTATGTCCCTCTTTAGTTTTTCATTAAACCTATTTTGTTGGGTTTAACTTTTTCATTAGACCTTGGTGGATGAGTCTTGTTGATATAAAAAGATATTTTATTAGGGAAAGTGACCTAATGTTCAGGGATATTTGTCTATTTTGAATTAATGGAGTCTGGGTATAAATGTGTTAAATGATTTTACAAGGGGTTTTCCATTATTTAGAAGGATTTGGAGGGTTTTGAGATCCTTTTATATAATTTGGGCTTAAAAACGACTTTTGGGAGATTACAAACCATGCACCTATTACAAAACATGTAACTACCCCTAAACATGTCATGAACGAGTGCAGGGCGTGAAATGGTTATACATCATGTAAGCTGTTCACATTTAGTAAAAGTCAAGAAGGGTTAAATATTAATCCTAGATAATGGTTTTTGGAGTATCCCTATAAAAATAAATACATGATGTGGAAATGAGTAACACACCATGTAATATCCCAAGATTTTTTTAAAGTGTTGAGCAGATGAATTTTCATTCAAACCACTGCAGCCTTTCTCTTCTCAAACCTAGAGCATTTACCAGGTGATTTTAGAGCACTATCCTCCCTTATAGACATCCCTTTTGAGAAATAAATCCCTAGTAAGTGATTCTATTTTGGTTTTCCCTTCTCTACCTTTGTTATTCAGTCATTACAGTGTAACCCTTTGATGTCAGTCATTATTGGTTTTGATCTTGATCTGTTATTATTTAGGATCCTTATTGCAATCATATTCACCTTCATCATGTTTGGTGTTTTATATTGTAAGCTTTTCATTAATAATCGGTTAAAGTTAGGGGGTCTAATCTTAACCCTATGGTTTGATTACAATTTCTAAGTATATGAAATATTGTGATTATGCTAATGCTTGTGAACAATAATTAACTAATTGAATAGAATTATGATAATCTTATGTTGGATTTTTTCATTAAATCCCATTTGATTCAATTGATGATGTGATATGGGTTATAACTACCTATTGGGTGAGAGAAAATTTGAAAATATTGAATTATCAATGGCTTATATATGTTTTTAACATGACATGTGATTCATGTGATTTATTGTTATAGACTGACCTTGGAAAATGGATTATTTAATTAATTGAATAAATGGAAAATTGAATGAAAAATGGTAATAATCATAATTAACCATTTTATCTAATGTGGTCATATTGGGAACTTTATATTTTTGTGATGTGCACTTGTGATACATTCTGAGATTCTTATATATCGATCTATGACTTGAAACATGATGAGATACTTATATACCAGGCTATGAACCAACACATGTTGAGATGCTTATATATCGGGATATACCCTGACACATGCTGAGACTCTTATATACTGGGCTATTCCCTAACACATGATGAGATGCTTATATATCTGTTTATGCCCTGACACATGCTGATATGATTATATACCGGGTTAGGCCTTAACACATGTTGGTATGCTTATATTGTAGGATAGACCCTAACACATGCTGAGATTCTTATATAGCAGGCTTGTCCTTGTGATTTTTCATACCATAGATATATATTTGTGGTTTTCATGGTTATTCTACGTGATCAGAGTCATTTCAGCAAGATGTCGAAGTAGGTTATTACTGTATTTTTTTTTAAATTTTTGAATTAATTAATACTCCTATTTATTGTGTTATTGTATGCACTTTTTATCAGGATGGTTTTTTTAGAAATGGTGGTGTCAACCTAATGAGTTTTTATCACACCCTATTAGGTCTTCCATTTGGTACCTAAGCAGATTACATGGATACAAGTATGGATAAAGGTATGGGACCTTGTATTTGATTGTTTATTGTTGGATGGGTTGGAGTTTGGAGATGGGACTGACATGAGGTTTTTGACTAGGTTATTTTTGAGTTTATTTGTACCAACATATCCTTATTCTATATTGTTTTCAGTTTGAAATTAGAAACATATCAGCTAGGAATTACATGATTCTTTTTTATTGGTATATTAGTTTCTCTTTTATTTCCTAGTTGTGTTATATGGTTTCCTCTATGTCTATTAATTTGATCACTTTTTTATGGAATATTTTTTCTACTATGAAACTTAATACCAAGGGGTATAGTCTCCCACTATACATATCACACACCTATACTAGTCAAAAACCACTGGTGTGCAAGGAGGTGCTCTTGAGGTCTCATAACCAACCCATTTCATCCACATGAGAGAGTGTCGGATAGAGGGAAACTATAATGTGGAATGAGAGGATCATGTTTTCTTTTTATATTACGTTATTGTTTGGGAAAGGTAGAAAGGCGACTAGGATGTGTTGAGACTTGGTAATGATATTGTGCATGATAGTATTTAACCCATGTACGGGGGGAAATCTGAGTGCCTTGGGATGGGATTGTTGTTCATCATGTTTGCTTCATACGGTTTGATGTTATTTCACCTTGGGTGATTCACATGTTGTATAATGTTATTGTTTCTTGAGATTTATACTCATGTACCGATATGGCCCAAGATGAGTATTCATACATCATGATAAGAATATAAGGATACATACTTACATACATTTTTCACGATAGAGACCTATTTAAATGGATGTGATATATTTCCTGTGTAAAATATAATATGATATATTTGTTATACCAAATAAATGAACTGAAAGGACTATTATTTTAATCTAAAACACATATTAATACATGTATAGAGATACCATGAGTCAATGGTTCTTTTTTTTTTGTAACATGTTGAGGTTAACCTTATTGTTACTGAGTGGTCTAAGGTGTGTGTCTATCTTGTAGAGAAAATGCATCCCTGTCATCTTCGAATTGAGAATCAAGATATTGGTAACTAGCACTCTCCTAACATAGATGAGTCAGAGATTCCTATAGTTCCTAAGGATTAGATGTATGTTCAGATTTGAAATAGATTCATGAGGGTCATGCAATCCATGAAAGGGGAGACTGTTTGTACAATTCCTTTGATTTTTGTGCTAACAAGAGAGTTTCAGTTGAAGCATCTACATACATTCACTAGGGAGGGAGGCACATAGGTAGCTGATTTCTAGATTGAGTCATTCTATATGATCTTAAAGATCCTTTAGGCACCCATGGATAGATGGGTGAATCTTTCCTCATACATAATTTACGAACCAACCAAGCATTTTTGGGGCATTTTAGAGAAAGTCAGACAACAATAGGAGTTTTATTTGGACGGACATATAGATGAAGTTCATGAGACACTTTTACCTTGAGATGTTGAGGGATAAAAATCCTCACAAGTTCATGAATCTAATATGGGAGGGAATGTCAGTGTTGGACTATGTTGGACATTTCACTAACCTATATAATTTTTCTCCTTCTCTAATAGTTGATGATATCTTCAAGGTGAGGCATTTTCATGATGGGTTTCTCTATGAGATCAGTTCACAGGTGAACATTTTTTTTTGAGTTGTTTTGAGGATGTGATTAATCAAGAAATCATTTTTGAGGGGAATCTAAGAGAGGCCTTGAGCAGCGACCAATCTGTTTCAGTAGGGTGAACTGGGAGATCTTCTTTGGGAAATAATAAGTGCCTCTATGATATTTTTTGCTAAGGTATTAGTGGGAAGAGAAGTCAGGGTAGTGGACAACCATCTCAGGACCATGTTTTGTTATAATTTTATTAGTGTATAAAGTTTGGATACAATCACCCATAGTGTCCATACACCATAGTTGAGTTTCATGTTTGTGGAAGATAGGTTCATATTCATAAGTTTTGTGTTAAGTTTTGACTACTTAACAATGGTAGGGGTTTAGGATAAGCACCTGAGTTTGGAAGGGCCTCAACTACCCCTCAATATCCTGGTAGCTAGAGTTCCAATATATGTTCAGGCCGACGAAGGGGAAGTGGTACCCTAGTGAAGAAGCAGAAGTATCAGGGAGAGGAAATATCTCAGGGGAGTCAGACTAGAGCCTAGAGAAAAGGGTAAATGAAACTACATGTTTTGTAAAAAACTTCATCTATTTTGGATGTAAGACCTTATAAATTAGATATATGATTCTTATATCATCAACCATAGATTACATTTTTTTGATAAAGTATCTTCACATTTGCCTCTTATCTCCCCTTTTTGAAAATGGTTTGGGCTTGGTTTTAGAAATCTTATAGGGTTCTTTTACCATAAATACACCATTGATGGTGTGGTTAGAGAATATCTAATGTGTCAAGGTGTGTTCTTTAGAGATTGGTAGTGACCATTTCTTCTGGGAACCATTTGTGATGGAAATAACAAGCTTTGATTTGATTCTTGGTATGGATTTTATAGTAATATATCAGTCTCATATCGACTGTTACCAGAGGAGAGTTACCATTCTATCTCCAAAAGGAGGCGGTTATTCTCACTAAGGTGAGTGGTGTCTCCAGGCTGGTTGTGTAGGACAAATTCATCGCAGATTAGATTGCCCCATGTCACAAATAGTCGGTCTTTCTCTAGATAATGTTGGAATGCAGCAAGATTATTTTACTACAATTTTAGATCATTTTCAGAACATTTTTTATAATGAGTTATATAACTTACCGACTGAATGATAGATCGAGTTCATGATCATTTTGGTGCCAGGAGAAGATCCAGTTTCTATCCCACCTTAAATAATGGAACCAATAGAACTTTGAGATTTGAAATTCCATTTGAAATATCTAGATTCTAAAGGTTTCATATGGATGAGTATATCTCCTTGTGTTTCTACATTTCTATTTACCAAAAGGTTAATGGTACCTTGCCATTGTGTTTGGATTATTGGATATTGAACCTAATGACGATCAAGAACTCATATCCCCTTCTGCACATTGATGATCTATTCATTCAGCTGAGAGGTTTAAAAATCTTCTCCAAGATATATTTGAGATTAGGATACCACCAGTTAAGGTTGAGACCATCATAAATTCCTTAAAATACTTTTAGGAGTAGGTATGGCTTGTATGAGTTTTTTGTGATGTCGTTTGGGATGAACAATGCATCGATGATATTCATGGATTTGATGAATATGATCTTTCATCCATTTTTCGGTCAGTTTTTTCTTGTTTTCATCGATTTCATCTTAGTGTACTCTCAATCATTAGAATATAATTCCCAACATATTGAAATTTTCTCGAGTACATTGAGGGAAAGAAAAATTTACTCTAAGCTATATAAATTTAGTTTCTTGGTTGATAAATTCCACTTGTTGGTCTATGTCATCACAGAGGCATGAGTGTTAGTGAACACAGATAAGGTTGTAGCCTTAGTATATTGGGAATGACCCCAGAATGTCTTTGAGATTCGAATATTTCTAGATTTAGTAGGTTATTATCAACACTTTCTCCAGGATTTCTCTCGTATGACAACACCAATGTCAGAACTAAACAAGAAGGGAGTGAATTTTGTTTTGTATGATGCTTGTGAGATATATTTTTAGGAGATAAAAGGTAGGTTGGCCTTAGTACATATCCTCCCATTACCTATTCTAGGTAAATTATATACCATGTATTATGACACATCCAAATTTGGACTCAGAGTAGTTCTGATGTAGGAGGTTCGAGTGGTTTCTTATAGCTCTAAACAACTGAGACCACATGAGAGGAATTACCCTACTCCTAATCTGAAGTTAGCGACGATGGTACATGACCTGAGATGTTGGAGACACCATATTATAGGTGAGACATTTGTTGTATACATGGAAAAAAAGTGCCCAAAGTGCATATTTTCTTAGTAGGACATGAAACTTTGATATAGGTGGTGGGTTAAATATCTATAGTATTTCGATATTGAGTTGGATTATTCACTCTAAAAGGGTGAAATTTTTTCTAATTATTTGAGTTGGAAAATGAAAACAGAGGCAGTATGAGAGTCTTGTAGAAAGTGGTGGATGATGAAACTCTTTTAAGACATGCATCTAGATGTTCAGGAGTCTCCGGGATGAGCATCTATGACTTAGAAATTGGTTATACCTATGCTTTTGGACAAAATCAGGATATAGAATTTATCTGATCTAGAGGACCTAGTTTTTATAGATAGCTTATATGGTGGGAAGACACCATTTGGATGGTCTATTGGTAGTGAAAATCATCTTCTTTTCTATGGATTAGTATGGGTTCCTATGAGATTTAGTGAGGAGATGATGAGGGAGTTTCATGGTTCTAGATGGGCGGTACATCCTAGTTTGGCTAGATGTATCGTGATCTCTGTAGACAATACTGGTTGTCTTGAATGAAGAAGAAGATATCATGATTTATAGTGAGATGTTTCACTTGTCATCAGGTGAATGCGGAGCATGAGAGGCCTGCTGGTCTATTACAGCCTCTTCGCATTCTAGAATGAAAATGAGATGAGGTCACTATGCATTTTGTGGCAGGATTACCTACGAAAACCCATAAGAATGATACAGTATGGATGATCATGTATCGACTGAAGAAGGTAGCCCACTTCATACCTATCAAGGATACCATCAAAGTTGATGATTTGAGTAATATTTACGTGTCTGAGATAGTTTTATTTCATGGCATTCCAAGGATTATTGTCTATGATAGAGATCCTCATTTCACGTCGTAGTTTTTGATGGGTAATCAGAAAGCTCTGGGATCATAGGTTATTTTGAGCACAACCTATCATCCTCAAACTGACAGTCAATCGGAGTGGACTATTCAGGTTCCATAAGATATTTCATGACTTTTTGTTTTGGATTTTGGTGGTTCATGGGAGCAACATATGACACCCATGGAGTTTTCATATAATAATAGCTTCCAAATATCAATCCAAATGTAACCTTTTGAGGCTTTTTATGGAAGGTCATGTCGTTTGCATCTTTTTTGGTTGCAGGAAGGTGAGTTAGCTCTTGTTGGACCTAGTATCATGTAGGATACACCTGATTAGGTTCATTTGATCAAGATGATGTTGGTGACCACACATAGTAGGAAGAAATCTTATAATGACCATTAGTGATAACTCTAGTGTCTGAGGTTGGTCATTGTGTTTTTTTATGGGTGTCACCTAGGTTGGGGAAATGTCATATCAAGAAATAGGGAAAGCATGTGCCTTGGTTTTTCAGTCCATTTTAGATTGTGAGAATGGACAGTCCAGTGGAATACCAACTATCCCTTCCATTTTACTACAGTTCCATGCATGAAAATATTAACATGACATAGATTTATAGATATTATCCTGATCCTTATCATGTCATATACATCTAGGATGTCAATCTTAGTGTTGATGTATCCTTTGAGGAGAATTAAATGTGTATTTTGTATCATAGTGATATGTATCTTTAGGGTTGGACTATACCTTTTGTTCAAGTGTAGTGGTAGCATGAGTGAGTTCACAAGGAGACCTGGGAGAGAGAGTCTGATATGAAAGCACACAGGAAAGACTTGTTCGCTAAGATCCCATAGTGATGCTTGAAGAAGATCAGGGATGAGCTATTACATTATGGGGAGGTCATAAGATCCCATATTGTTTAGGCATGTACATATTTTAGTTTTTTATTAGACCTATTTTTTTTTGTTTTCCTTTGTCATTGGACATTGGTTGCTGAGTCTTGTTTGGATATACAGATCCTTTTTTGGGGGAAATGACTTAATTTTTAGTGATGTATGTTTATTTCAATTAATGGAGTCCATTTATAAATTTGTTAAATGGGTTTATAAGGGGGTTTCCATGATTTGGAAGGATTTGGAGGTGGTTTGGGTCCTTTTAAAGAATTAGGGATTAAAATTGCCCGTTGGACGATTACACATTGTGTACCTATTACAGGACATGTAGTTGCCGCTAGAAATGTTGTGAAACAGTTCATGGAATGAAATAGTTACACATCATGTAAAATCTTCATATTTTTTAAAAGTCAATTAGGTTTAAATATTAATCTAAGGTGACAGGTTATTTGGCGTATCCCTCTAAAATGAAAAACACAACATGTAAATGAGTTGCATGCTATATAATATCATGAGTAGTTTTCTTTAAAGGTGTTGATTATCTGATTTTCCATTCAACCCACTACATCCTTTTTTTCCCTCTCAACCCTAGGTCATTTCTCATGAAATTTTAGAGTGGAATCTTCCCTTCTAGACATCCTGTTTGAGTAATCAATCCCTAGTAAGTCATCCTGTTTTGGTTTCCCCTTATATCCCTTTGTTCTCCGGCTGTTGAAGTGTAACCCTTTTACTGTGGATGTTGTTGGTTCTAATATTGGTTGGTTATTATCTAGAATCCTTTTTGTGATCATCAGTTCCATCATCCATTTGGGTGTTTTCCTTTTGAAGCATTGTGTTAATCTCTGGTTAAAATCAGGGGGTCTAAATCTTAACATTATGGTCTGATTTAAATTTATATGTATATGCAATGTTGTGATTGTGCTAACGCTTGTGTGAAATAATTAACTAATTGAATAGAATGATGATAATCCTATGTTGGATTATTTTTTGATCCATTTGGATTTAATTTATGATGTGACCAAGATTATAGCTACACATTGGATAAGTGAACCTTTAAAAATAATGAATTGGAAATGGATTACATATGATTTTAGTATGACATGTGATTCCAGTGATTTCTTATTATAGATTCAACTTGAAAAATGAATTATTTGATTAATTGAATAAATGGGAAATTCAAAGGCAAATTTTAATTTTCATAATTAACCATTTGGTATTATGTGGTCATATTGTGATATGCTTGCTATTGTGATATGCACTTATGAAACATGTTGAGATGATTATATACTTGGGTATGTCCAGAAACATCCTGAGATGCTTATATACTGGGATATTACCTGACACATGTTGAGATGCGTATATACCGGGATATGCCTTGACACATGTTTATATTCTTATATATCAAATTAATCCCTAAGACATATTGATATTCTTATATATTGGGATATGCCCTGACACATGCTGATATGCTTATATATAGGGCTAGGACCTAGAATATGCTGAGATACTTATATAATGGGCTATGCCATAACACATGTTGAGATGCTCATATAGAGTGTTTGGATTACTGATTTGTTATACCATGGGTATATGGTTGTAATTGTCATGGCTATGCTACATGATTAGAGAAATTTCGACAAGATGACAAAGTAGGTTATTGAAGTATTTTATTAATTTTTGAATTAATTAATATAACTGTTTATCACATTATTGCATGCACTTGTTATCAGTTTGGTTTGTTTAGATGCGGTGGTGTCAACCTAATAGGTTTTACTCACACCCTATTCAGAACATCATTTGGTACCTAATAATATTATATGGATGTAGGTATGAAAAATGGAAAGGGACCTTATAGATGATTGTTGATTGCTGGATGGGTTGGAGTTTGGATACGTGACCGACATAAGGTTTGGGACCATATTCTTTTTGAGTTTATTTGTATCAGCATGTATTTATTCTGTATTGTTTTTAGTTTGGAATTAGATATATATTAGTCTATCACTACATGTTTCCTTATTATTGATATGTTGGTTTCTCCTTTATTTCCTAGTTTTCTTATATGGTTTCCTCTATGTCTATTCCTTTGATTACTTTTGTTTATATGGATTATTTATGCTACTATGACACTTCATACCAGGGGGTATAGTCTCTCCAATATAAATATCATACCCCACTACTAGTAGGTAGTCTCTTACATATGGGGAGGTGCGCTTGAGGTCTCAATCAAAGAGGTTGAATGTCATGGAATAAGGATGATGAGATGATCACAATAAGGAGAGGGAAACAAATGGAGTGGAAATCAGGGAGGTGATGTCAGCAATTTCTAGATCACAGATGGATGGGGGATCAATAGATATGGGTCTATAAAGAGGGTAAAGGGGGATGGGGGGTCCATGTCATGGGGAGAAGGGGTTATGGGTGATGTTGGAGTCATGGATCAGAGTCACAAGGGACAGGGGTCGTCAGGAGAAGGGGAATGAGGAGCCACTGTTGGGGTCACGGTTGAGATTCACCACCGTCAGAGGTCTGGGTGGGGGTCAACATTGAAGAAAATGGTTTATGTGAGGCCAAGATGGGTCGATGACATAGAGGTTGGGGGAAAATGTTTATTGTCAAGGTCACTATCCTCGGGGGTTGGGTGGTGGTTAACATTAGGGGAGAGGGCACACGCGGGTCAGGAGGGGTAGTTAGAGGTGGGGGTGAGTTGATAATTTTTTTTAATATTTACTTGTGATTTTTATTAAAATGTCACTAAATATAATATCATTTATTATTATTTAAAAAATAGCAATGGTTACAATAACCACTACTAATAAACCACTACTATGCCCTATGTTTTTTAGTGTTTCTCCCCATCCCACCCTTTTAAACATCTCTCCCCTCTCATATATTTATTGAGTCTTACTATAAGAGAGAAAATCACTAGAGGTGTATCAAATAGAGAAATTATGGATGATCTGATGATGGGTGATGAAAATGTGGAGGCCAAAAATATGGGATTGATGGTCTAGTTAATCAAGGTTTGCATGTAGGGAGAAGGTGAGTGGGTGGTCAAGAGGATAAAGATGATGGGGGGGGGGGAATGGTGGATGAATATTTCAGAAACATCACCCCATATCAGGACCTAAGGATCACTTGCACCTGATAATACTTCAATGGGGTCTATTAGGACATCGACATCTACCTCTAGGTGACTCCTTGAAACCCTAATGTTCTACTGGCATTCATATTTCTTTTTATTTTTTGGATGTCTGATCAGGTAACGTGCATGTCCATCCCCAAAGTCCATGGGAGGAGTGATCTTACCTTTTTGGGCACCTCAACTATGAAAAACTGTCCCTTCATACTAGTAAATAATTTTACAAGAACCTCATCATCCCTTTTACCGTTGACATGCTGGCCTTGATGGTGCATCCAAATCTTCTATTGTTATCCCTGACCAAAGATATTGGGGCCCATTTTTTGCTCTTCCTCAGTCCCCTTTACCATGGACACTTGGGGTTCATATTTTAAATATATATATATATATATACATATATATAAAAGTAAAAAGTAAAAAGTAAAAAATAGAAAAAATAGGTTGGTTTTATAATGTGCATTTACTTTATTATTCAGATTGATATTGAGATTAGATTATTTATTTTTAATAGGTATCATTTTATTAATCGGGTTTGAGTTCATTTACCACCAGATGGGTTTACATATATTGGGGAAAAATCCCTCAAGGTACCATTGAAGAATTTTTGGGTTGGTTGTGTTTGTTGACAAAGCATATTTCCATGTTTAATTATCATGTTTTAGAGATATTATTGACAATCTAGGTTGAAAATGAACTATGAAAAAGGAATAGATGATCTAGAGGTGGTATAAAAATAACATATACAAGATGGATATGTTTTCCTGTGTTTTTCTAATTTTTGTGTCTCAAAATTAGAAAATGGAGAAAGGTATTTTTGGAAAATAAAGGTGCATGAAATATTTTGAATGTGCGTGAAAGATTGGGTTTTTCATGAAATATTGAAGGTGATTTAGAAACTTGTATACAAGTCATTTTTTAGGATTAGAAAGTCGAAAAATGGAAAATACATAAAGTGCACGAAATATTCAAGAGGTGCATGAAAGATGATGATTGTGCGAAAGAAGTTTGCATGAACAATGTAACGTTAAGATGGGTTCTACACGATGCATTATAATTTTGTGTGACGCATCAAGGTTTTACACATAGGGGCCCACATTTCCTATAAATAAGATGTTACCCCCTCATTCAACAAATCGCAACACTTAGAGAGGATCTGAGCTCTGAATCATGTAAGAAAAATATACTAAGGAAGTTGCGTGAAATTTTTGGATTCACATGCAAGTTGCGTGTAATATTTGAGTTGTGTGCAAGATTGAAGTTATGAATAAGAGGTGTTTCATAGGAAAAGTGGAATCTTGCACGTAATTCATGAAATTTGCGCGCAAGTCATAGTAAGGGTATCACGAAATATTTTATATTTCTTAGTACATCTATGGTAAAGAGGTATTCATCAGTGGATGAAAGTGAAACATCAATAGAGAAAATACATATAGTGGATGATGAATTCATTAGATATAATGAAGGGAAATAAAAGTTTATAAACTGTGAGTGGATCTTCTAAAGAAGCAGTGAGAACACCTCTATTGAGAGAGTAGTAAACTTTAAAATTGTGATTAGTTGTAAACCAAGAGAGACAATGAGTCTAATATGAACTTTTTAAATAGTAGTGCACTTATAGTGGATTTGGTACATCAACATATTGTCGATGTATGATCCTTGGACGTAGCAGGCACTAGTCGGTACTGTAGCAGTCAGAACTATTCATCTATATGGGCCTTTGGGCTACCGGTTTGGTCCTCGGGTCCTATAAGGCTTTTAGGCCACCCAAGGCCTTTGGGCCAGTTAATTCTCAAGGCCTTCAAGCCATCTTAAGGCCTTAGGGCCACCCCAAGTCCTTTGGGCCACAAGAAATGTAGATTTACCAGTCAGACTACAAGGCGAAATGCTTTAGAGGAGGATTCATTGCAGGCAAATTCACTAGAGAATAGATTACTAGAATTGGATGAATGAGAGGGTATGGTTTTTCCATCAGTAATGGGCCTGTGAAGCTTTGCATTGGACAACTAGCTGACTAGCCCTACGAAGGTGGAGTGCTGATGTCATGAAATATGCTGGGGAGGAGAAATTCTAAGTTGTCTTGTCTGGGTGATTCCCTCTAAGACCTACGGGTCATGTAATTGTCTCTAAGCCTTAGAGCCTTGTAAGGGTTCCACCTCACCCCTTGAAAGGTTGATTATCAAAAAAATGAAGGCCTTCAGGCCATTCCGACTAAGAGAAGAGAGGTTTGATTAATAGTGCAATAAGATCAAAAGGGGAATCTATTTTTATCTATCATACCCTAATTCACCCCCCTTTAAGGGTATTTGAACTAGTGGTCCTAAAAAAATCTCTAATTATTATTAATAAATAATATTTTTTTGAATTTTTTTAAAAGGAAATAAATACTATTTTTTACAATTTATATTTTTAGTTGTGAGAATTTGATGTCTCCATAATTTTATAGAACCGTCTTATTTTTCTTGGCATATAAGCACACAGAGAGGAATTTTTTTTTTCATATTCTGGGAAATCTCCTCCCTTTTTTTCTTTTCTCCCCCTAATGCTTAGAATATTTATTCATTGAAGTGACATTCATCTAAATGTGTTATAAATAGATCAACTATTTACGGTTCAAGATATCTAATTATGGATAAAGATTCATATCTTACATATATTATCAACTTCCTTTGAGTTCTAATATTTTTATGTTGTGGAGGGGAAATTGGTACATATATTGCACAACCAAAAATTCTTAAGTGAGAGATATCAGAATCTTGAAAAAAATCCAATTGGAGTGGAGATTGATTATGATATTCACATGGTCTGATGCAAATTAATGTTGAGGAATGAAATATTGAAAGACCGCATATGAAGCTCGGTAGTTTTCTTCTCATTATTAATGGTATAGCAATAAGTTGGGGTTGTTTTATTAGTGATTTAGATAAACCATTTGGTGTATGAATATAGGTGATTGGATGGTCTATAGTAAACCCCATTTCCATATAATAATCATTGAAAGATTGAAAGGTAGATTATCCATTATTATGGAGTCTTTTTTTCTTGATGACATAATTAGAGAATTATGTTATCAATTTAATTTTTTTATTGAGAAATCATGAAAGCTCTACCCTAGTTGATATCAAACATACGTTTGAGTAGCATCCAAACAACAAATACTATTTTTACAATTTATATTTTAATCTAGTGAGAATTTTATATCTCGGTAATTTCACTATAATGTCTTCCCATGATTGTCATCAGAGAACATGGAGAGTAAAAATGTGTGAAATAAATTTATGATTAATCTGTAACTTCAATATGAGTGCTCCGTTAATTTGGTTATGGATTCAAATCCATGAAAATTTTGGAAATTATGACGGGGAATATGGAATGTGAAGGCGTAGAGAAGATTCTAAGGGCTGAGTGCGATGCCCTAGGATATGATTAAAATGGAAGGTTCCATGGGGGTCCACCCCCATGATCTATTTTTTATTTTTTTATTTTTTATTTTTAAAATGGTTAGGGAAGGGAGAAACAAACAAAAATAAAAAGTAAACGCACACAGGAAGGCTCCAAATCGATACCTCTCATAAAACCGCCACAGGGCGCAACCAGAACTCAATACATCTATGATCTAAATTTATTTATAAAAAATATCAAATTGGGTCAGCCAACCAAGTAAATTATGATTTTTTCAAAGTGGGATCAATGTATGATTTGTAATTTTGGTTATGAAATTGGTGTTTTCTTTGTTGACGCATAATTGTATACTTGAAATCACTTTGAACTATGGTATGAGAAGAGTCTGGACTCTTGAATACCTCAAATATTCACACTAGTAAGACTCACATTTGAAGTTTATTAATTTTTAAAGAAACCATTTTATAGAGATTTGGATAAGGATGATATTTCCTTGTGTTGGTATAGGCTACTGACTGGCCTTGTTGAAGGAACCATTCTCCTAAAAGTTTCTAACAGCTCTATGACTGAACTGCAATCCTGCACCAATCTTCACTGATCTTGTCCTAATTGTTGATATTTTTTCTCTAGTGATCTTCTATTGATCATTGTGATTGTTCAGTGTTTTTTGTTTTTGGGTGATCATTTTTTTTATTTTGCAGATGCATTGTAAATATGCCTGATTCTGTGATATAAAATAAATCACTTTTTGATTTGAGTTTGTTTCATTTACCTTTTTGATATATTTTTTACTGGGTCCATATTTATTTTACATTCTATCAATATATTTAAATTGTGTTGACCATTAAATCCTAGAAATAAAATACGTTAAATTCATAAAATATAATAAGAACATTAGTAACTCAACAACATGGATGAAAAAAACTGTTATCTGTTTCCCTTTTTCCTAAATGTAAAATTGAATCAAATCAATTGATTTAAGTAAAATTTGATATTTTTTGATTTTTAGAGCCCAAAGTTATAATAAGTTATGTTCTAACTTGTTAGATTTTATTTTTTGACCCCAAATTGTCCATTTTCAATTGCAATTGTGACAATGGTACATTATTTTCAACATAAGTAAAGTATTATTTTAATAAAAAATCAGTCATCCAAGTTGACATAGAGTGTTTTAGTTGGTAATGGAGATTGATTTTATTCAAAAAATAATTTTTTTCTGGAGTCATTTTTTAATTATCAAATCATTTATCTAAAATTTAGCTTATTAGCATATATTACGTCCACCACAAATGAGAAACTAAGTCAAAAACAAGTAGGTATGTAACTACAAATCTATTCTTAAATTATAAGTATTTTACTTAACAATAGATGACATGGTAAACAATTATGGATTGATGTTGACAATGATACAAAATTATATCACAAAAGTAATTGGTGTATGTATCTAGGTGGAGACTCAGACGTGAAAAAAATTCTCTTATAAGAAAACCACTACTACAAACTATTTGAAAAATGATGTTCCATTGAAAAAGAAACCACAAGAAAGTTATTTTTATGAAAAAAATATTGTCAATGATCATGTAGGTATTCGAGTAATATCTATGATTTCATGGGTCTATAAAAATTCATATAAAACTTTGAAATAGTCTAGGACATAAAAGAAGTGTCTGATGAATTTTTCCTCACAAAATAGAACTCATCTAATGTTTGAAAGAGTTAGTGGAAAATAAAAGATAAAATCTAGGCATAAATCATGTTATGTGAATAAATGAAAGATAAAAGGTCATTGCAAGAGTTTTGGTGTCCTTGGACAAACATAAAATTTTTAATAGTATTTTGAATCAAAAATAGAGGAGAATAATAGGAATGTCTCAAAGTGGAGGAAACCCCGCTAGAAGCAATAAACTATGTTGCATAAGAACAATCCATTAAATGGAATTGTAAAAAATTATGGAAGATATTCTAATTGAAAACAACAAGGTATTAATATGCATATATGTTATGATATTAATTATTTAGTATCATTGGAATAAAAGGAAATGATAATGACATATGGAGGTGGTGATCATTGGAATCATGGAAACAAATTCATCGTTGACAAACTTCATGGAAAAGGAAGGTTAAAAACAATTGAGAAACCTACAAAACCTCAAATATGTTTAGGTATTATCCCCGCCCCATTCAATAAGTATTTATATTTAGTTTATGTTCTCAAATGGGGAGAGACAAACCTAAATCCCAAGCTATTTCTCATAAACAAAGAGGAACAATCACACTATTGTATCTATGGTGATAAATTGGAGGGGGAGGGGGTAAGCCTTTGTGATGAGAATATAGTTTGAGTTTTTCATTATAGTTCAAAAATTAATATAACATTCTTAATACTCACAAGTTGACAAAAAATATGACTAGGGATATAGAAGATATCATGTCACCATTGTTGTATTTTTTCAAAATAAAATAAATGAGAAGGTTAGATTGAAAGTTCTAAGTGTTGTGGAAGCACTTATTGGGCATAGCCAACTTGGGTTTTTATCATAATCCATGTCGGGGGCCTGCAATGCACAAGGTAGTCCCCAATCTAACAATCATGATCCATTGTGTCTAATTTTGGTTCACATCATCCCTAAATACAACTTCTAGAAAACTTTTTTTTATTTTCTAGTATTATTAACATAAGGAAATAAACATAATTAAAATAATTCTTGTACAATTCCAACAAGCTAGAAAAGTGACAGCAGCAAGCAGTGACATACCCAAGAAAAATAATGCTTAAATAACTTATTTATAAAAAATGAATTCAAATTAGAATTTAATTAATTTAAGAATAAGTGTTCAACATTAACCAGGTCAATGTGAAAATCATTAAAAGGGAGAATGATATTTACGTGCTTCGGACAATTGACCTATGTGAATGGGGTACAATCAACAAGGGTTTTTTACTATCCAATAAAGGAGTACAAAAGATGAGAATGGAACTACAGAAAAACAAGCATGTACTAGGAATAAAAGACAAAGAAAGAAATAGGAAATGATCAAGACCTCCCTTACCAGGGGCTCGACATTACCTTTTTCAAAGATCCTCCATGCTCATGGTGCTACACATCATTGAAATCAAGCTTGTGTCCTGTAGGTCCATCCTCCAATAGATTAACATCACTTTCCATGTTGATATTCGATGTCCATGTTGATCACATCCATCTAGAAATGTTAACGATCACTACCAGTTGAAACAATATCTAGATCTATTTGAGGCTGAATCACTAAAGATGAATTTGAAATGATGCTTCTGCACCGAGCTTCCATAGGAAAAGAAGGTCGACCATTGTGAGTCACCTCTGCCAAAGCTCCATCAACTAGATCTTTAACCAGATATACTCAAACCCTATCCTCAGCACTATTGAAAGAGGAAAAATAAAAGGCCAACCCCTTTGGATCAAGAACCCTTTCCATTGAAGTCCATCACAGCCATCAAATTGCACCGCTGTGATCCATGTTCGCACAAACCAAAATAAATTCACTCCGAGTCCAAGTTCTACCACTGGTGTCCCTTATTCTCCCCTATAATGAAGCACCAAACTATGAAAACCCTAAATCAAAACTCTCCCTATGAACAAAATTAAGGATCTACGTATTCTGGCTGCCCATATTTCTTTCACCCGAATTAAGAAGCGCTATCAAAAAAATGAGGACACGAGCCCAAAAATTGAAGATGTGAAAAAAATCCAGGATGGAGTGAACACATGTAAGGTGAAGGGGTGATCGATAGTTCCTCATAGCTGTATAAAAACTATTAAAACATCATATTAAAAATGAATTTTAATTAACAAAAAAAAGTGAATTGAAAATTGAAAATTATCCACCTTGTTAATTAAAATTCATAAAATGGTTTAGTATGCAACAACAACATACCCTCCACCTTACAAATAAACTCCTAACCACATGATGATTCTACACCGCTAACCATCATTAATTTGGGAATTGAATCCTAAATAGGAAATACCTATAGGGTACGACCCAAATATTCCACCATCATGGATCAACATGAGGCACACTGCCCAAATTAATGATATTCTAAACTACTGTTAAACATGATTAGAATAAAAAAATACAACCATAAATAGAGAACATACCTGCATTTATTGAGCCAACCCATGATATAATGCCATAGAGGAAGACCCATACTAATCACTAGTACCTGAAACACAAGGAAGAACACAAAAATTCACATCCTCTAACAAAACATGAAAAAAACTCAAACAAAACACAAAAAATCACTCAAAAAACTAGTACAATAATGTAAATAGCAGTAATAAAATAATCATTGAGAAAAAAAGAATAGAAAAAGAAAAAATGGGTCTCTACATGAACCCATAACATACTCAGAAAAATCTCTATATAAAGGAAAGACGCATCCTAGAACTGAACAAATAGGGGGCTCAAACAGTCCTAACCAGTACCACTATAAAATCCATATAGCCCCAATCCTAAAGTTCATCTTATAACCATGAGAGAAAAAAACCAGCAAGAAAGGGAATCCCAATACTTTCCTAAGGAAAACCCCCTTAAATATATCCAACCAACAACATCAAGCACCTAATTCCTAGGTACTATCCAATGTCATTAAAGAGATACTAGCACAACCATTATGAGGTTTAGTGATATACCAAACATTAAGTGATAAACTTCTTCTATAACCACTACCAAATACATCAATACTCTCATAATTGGTTATTTCCCAAGAATAAAAAACCTCATAGGACATAAAGGAAAAAACCACCCATAGTTGAATTCACAACTCTGCCCCACTGAATTAGAACTAGACAGAAACATATCCTAGACCAAGCCAACAAGAGAGGTTACTTAATAATCGGGTACCACTGTAAAACCCATGTAGTCTCAAGAGTCCTAAGGGAAAACTCTAAACAGAAGAGAACAATGGTGATCCAAGGGAATCTAGCTACTAACCAATAAAACTCATTCCAATCTAGATTCCTAACGATATCTAGGAACCGCCAAACATCACCAAAGAGATCCTGATAGAAATTTCATGAATCTCAATCATCAACAAAACTATTTCACATGACCCTTTTACTCTAAACACTACCCAAACCGAATCACCAATCATACTAGGTTGAATCCTAGTGACACCAGCCCAAAACTAGGACACACACCAGAGGAACAAACCTGAGCTAATTAACATCTCACTCACCTAAGGCTAAAGGAAGTACTTAGAGAATAAAAAAACAAATAGACCCTACCACACACCCCACTGCTAACCTATACACTCTTGCTCAGAACAACTTCACACAAACCCCTCCTACCCCAAAATCTGAGACAAAAACTAGAAAATAATACACTACCTAAGGTCTCTACTAATGAATTCAAAATAGGGATACAACAAGTGAAACAACAATCAATAAAAGATTACAAAATTATAACCAAAAAAGTAAATGACCAAGAATAACAAAACATAAAAGCATACTAAACAAGTAAAATCCCCTAAAAAATCATTTAAAGAAATGAATTATTGATTCCAAATTTTGATGATACAAAATTATACCCAATTTGGATATGATAACACTTGTTGGGGGGCTGTGCTACACAAGGAAGCCCCAATTCGAATATATAAGATCCATTGGGTTTAATTTTTGTTTGTATAATCTCAAAATCCAAAATTTAGAAAACATATGTTTATTTTAAAATATTATTAAAATAATCCAATAAAAATACTTAAAACATTTCGTGTAAAATTCCAAAATTCAAAAAAGTTAATACAAAAAATAGTGATGTAACCAAGAAAAATAATGCCTAAATAACATCTTTATTAATAAATGAATTTAAATCAGAATTGAATTAATTTAAGAAGTAGAGTTCAACATTAACCAAGTCGATACAAAAAGAAGTAAAAGGGATAACGAGATTTACATGCTTTGGACAATCATCCTATATTCATGGGACAGAATCAATAGGGATTTTCACTATGAAATGAAAGAGTAGAAAAGATGAGAATGAAACAACAACACAATAAGAATGTACAAGGAATAAAAGACCAATAAATAAATAGGAAAAGGTCAAGACCCCCTTAATAGGGGATTGACATAACCTCTTCCATAGATCCTCCATGATCAAGGTATTTCACAACATTGACATCAATATTGAGTCCTCCAAGTCCGTCCTCCAATAGATCGACAACATTGTCCAAGTTGATCATCAATATCTATTTTGATCCCAATCATCCAGAAACATCAGTTCTCACTTCCAGTTGAAACCAAATTTGGATCTATTTGAGGATGAAGCACTAAAGATAATGCCAAAAATCATCTTCCGCACCAAGATTCCACTAGAAAAAAGGCCGACCATTGCGTGTCAACTGTGCCTGATCTCCACCACCCATATATTTAACCAGATATGCCCAATCCCTACAATCGACACTGTTGGAAGAGGAAGATATGAAGGCCAACCCCCTTGGATCAATAACCCTTGACGTCAAATTCCATCATATCCATCCAACTTCACTGCTGCAATCCATGTCTGCACAAACCAGAATCAATTCCCCCCTGGTCCAAGTTCGACCAGAGGTGTCCCTTATTCTCCACTCAAATGAAGTAACACACTTCAAAAACCCTAAATCTTAGCTCTCCCTACGAAGAAAACCAGGTATCTCAGCAATCTAGCTAACTAGATTTCTTACACCTAAATTGAGCTGTGTTATTAGAAAAATGGGGAAACAAGCCCTAAAATTGAATAAGTGAAAACAAATATAGGGTTGAGTTCACCTATGTACGGAGTAGGGGTGTTTGACAGTTCATCATATCTAGTTGTATAACAACTCTTAGAAAAGAATATTAAAAGTAAATTTTAATGAACAAGAAAAATGTGGAATGAAAACTCACAATCCATGTATAATCCATGATGTACATGACGAGGAATCATCATGACCAACATAATTAATATGAATATTAATTGAAAATAACTTAGAAAAAAAATATAGAACCATTTCACATATTTTTTTTAAATAAAAAATGTCTTTGTAAAATACCAAGACAAAATTTATTTAAAATTCAAGAAATGAACAACAAAAGTCTAAAAGAGGGAATTTTTTTACAATATTTTCCACAGAAGGGGAAAAGATCAACCAAAAAATCATCGCACCACATAATGTCCTGGTTGATTCCATTTTTAGAAAGACCATCAACCACCCTGTTCGCTTCTTGATAGGTATGTGTGGAAATGTATCTGAGCTCTAGAAGCAAGTTAAGGTAATTAATCCAACACACTGTAAGAGGGAAATCAGGGTGAACCACACCATTCCAAATTGCTTGAACAATGGTGGTGGAGACACTTTCAATCCAAATGTTGTTCCAGCATTTTTTCTTAACAAAATTAATTGCCTGAATCATAACCAACATCTCCGTTTCAAGGGAAGAGGCAATGCTACAACTGCCATAGAAAAAACCATGACACTGACTTAGAGAGTCCCAAAATATGACCCCATAACCTGTAGGTCCAATATTTCCTTTGGAAGAACCATAAAAATTATTTTTAATCCATCCAGGAAGTGGGGCTTTCCAGAACACCTAGAAAGAGAATTTTAGTTGTTGAAATATGCCATAAACTCTAAGCCATTGTAGGATCATAAAGTCACCAATCGAGTTATCACAATGCGCTTTCTGAAGCGTGGTAGCATCCCTAATGGAAATAAGAATTCTCGTGCAACCTGGATTAAGGTTAAATGAGTAATTATTTTGAATAATGTCATTTTTTTCATACCAGATAATGTAGAGGAGCTCAGTAACAGTGGATAAGAAGAGGTTCTTGATTTTTAGAAAAGTGTCAAGCTGCACAGACCGTTTTATCTGAGAGCAAATAGAGTCAGAGCATAACCATCTGCAGTCAAACATGTTAGTAATAAAATTCCAAATAGTAGAGGCCATAGCACAAGACAAAAATAAATGATTGGTGTCCTCCCTATGTTGATTAAAAAGGTGAAATTTAGAGCAGAGATGGATACCAAAAGGCTAGAGACAAACCTCCGCAGGAATACAATTATGAACAATACACCAGACTAGATTAAGTTTTGAGGGTTTAATCCAAGTCTTATAAAAAAACTTTAACCAAGAAAAATTAGAAACAGAGTTAGTTAAGTAATGATTATAAAAAATTCTCGAATAAAGAATACCATTGTGGTATGGTTTCCAAAAAAGAAAATATTCATCGTTTGAAAAAGAGTAATCATCAACAACCTGCATGATAGGATCATGGAACTCTAGATTTCCAGTTTTCATAACCTCTTTTATAGTGTAGTTGATGCTATCCAGATAGGAATTAGGAGGAAACATTGAAATAAGAGTGGATCTAGTCCTGTTGTCAGGCCAGAATCTCATGGTAGATTTAGAGCTAACAATCCATATAAAGTTATGCATGATTTTGACAAAATAGCTTCTAATGGAAGGCCAAATCAAGGAATTTACATAGTGAAAATTTCTTTTTTTAAGCTTCTACAGGAACATTTTTCTAAGAAAATCTATGGAGTCAGATTTATTATTGATTAGTCTTCAGGTGAGTCTGGCTTGGAGGGACTTATTAAAAAGTTTGAGATTTTTAATTCCAAGACCACCTCTCTCAAGAGGTTTGCAATAGGTAAACCGAGGAATGGTAACAAGCTTCTATTAAATAATACTACTAGTTCAAACAATGTTTTCAATGTAGGCATTAATTTTCTTGAGAATAATAGAAAGCCATTTGTAAATCATCAGCGAGTAAACCCTTTTGGAAACAATAGTATATTTCACCAGGAAGATCCTTCCAGCCATGGAAACAGATTCCCCCTTCCAGGAGGAAAGTTGATTAATAACTTTATCAATGACAGTGTTGAAATACATGAGTTTAGGCCTGCCCCAAAATATGGGAACCCCCAAGTAGTTAAAGGGGGTGGATCCTTATTTGATGCCAAGGCTTTCAATGATGTGACTTTTCCTAGCGGGAGGGAAATTTCTTTCCAAAGAAGACAAATGATTTTCTCCAACTAATGGATTGACCTGAGACTTCTTCATAGTGAGATAAGGAATTTTTGAGGTTAATGATATTTATTTTACTTCCATTTAGGAACAAAATTATATCATCACCATAAAGAATATGGGATGAATCATTTAGATTTCTGGCATCCTGTATAGGTTTGAGTTTTTTTGAAGAACAAGGCCAGTGATAAGTCTGCTAAGATAGTCCTCTGCAATGGAAAAAAGAGTAGTATAATTTCACATATAATTTATAGTTAATTTATTTTGTAAAGATTCATCTTTCATTGAATTATTTATTCACTATTGATGATTATATGGAGACCTATTTTTGTACCATTTTTGTGTCAAAGGAATAAATGATATATTCTCACTAGTAGTGATCCACACATGCTTCATGAACCTCTAATAATCACTATAGAATCCTCAGGGTGTTAGCGCAGATGAATCTAACACTTTTGATAATCACTATTGATCGTAACCGAATTCTTCAAGATGAGAAAGATTAACTCTGGTGGAGGAGAAGAAATGATATGCACTCTTCATAGCATTCTAGGAGATAGATCTCTAGGGTTTGGGTAGATCCTCTTTATAATTCTTTATGGAAAATTAAATAATATGATTAGAGATTAGGAAAAATTTTATAATCATGTTTAAATAATTCAAGGGTTAGAAAATAATTATTGCACAAAGGACCATATTATTTTCTTAATCTTGGGGAACCCCATGTCTAAATAGTAATAATAATATTATTATTTACATGAAATGTGATAAACTCAAAAATAAATTAAATATTATTTTCTTGAATAAAAAAATTAATATTTATTCAAATATTATTTAATGTATCATTCCTCATTGGACCATTAAACTAGATTTGCTAATCCTCAATATTTACCAAGCATTAAGTAATTACTATTTATTTAATTAAATAAATATCACCACATTATTCTCTAAAAATATATATAAATATAATATTCATCAAATTAGTGAATAAGTGTTTGTTAAATATTCACATAACAAAAAAAATATTTTTCTATCTTGTGAACAAACCAGAATAAATAAATATTATATATTCAAAAAATTAAATAAATAATTACTTGGTGAATAAATATTTATTTAAATATTCAACCCACATATATATTCTCTTTAATAACTAGTGAATGAGTATTTATAATCAAACTAACATGAATAATTATTAAACAATGTATGAGAATAATATTTATCTAACATGTTAAATCTGTATGTAATTTAACCAGGGTTTTGAATACACTTAGTGTGTAACCCTCTAGGTCCATTTCTTAGAGACATTAGGCTATAATACCAAAAGTAGAAGGTTAGAATCTAACAACACATCAAAGATCCCATAGAGAAATATTTTAATGTCACAAAAACATATAACCTTTGACAAAATTACACTATGTAATATAATATCTTTATCTTGATGTCTCGAATCAAGAAAGTTTCATATTGGTGTCCTCAAAATATATGCTCAATTAATCATTCTTTGAATTTTTGGAAATGAACCTTTGAATTTAATGCCATGTCCATGAAATTAATTAAGCAATTACATTCCCATAAAAGATCCTAAGATATCAACTTTCATTAAAGAAAAAAGGGAAAAAACATTCTTGCACTATTTATTAATACAATATCACTTATGAAGCACCCATTATACCTGACTTCCCATGAACATATTACATCATGATTTCGGTCAGTACATCAAAGTACATGACTCATGGAATACATTTATAATAATTTTAAAGTCTAAGTATCGTTACATACATTCATAGATAGGAGCATCTAATGATACATATAAATATGAATTTCCTTCCGTTGGGTCATGTTTTCATAATCACTTACACTGAAGATTACTAAGGGAATAAACCATGGGAAAGTGTCTCAAATTATAATGAGTCTCTACCCTTGACAACATTTATCATTTGTGTTCCATCAAATAAATCATCTAGATGTAAAACTTATATTTAAGAATAATGTCATGACACTTCTAGGTTCTCATCATTGTAGATAACTACTATGAATATTCAGTGTGACATTTATAATTAGAACATTATAATATACAATGTCAAAAACAAATCGTGATGTGATAAAATTTATAGTAATATTAAAAAAAATTGAATACATGTAATTATAAAGTACATAGAAGTTGGTTTTAGGGAACCAGATCTAATACAATCCAACTTTCACTAGAGATAATTTCTATTTTTTTGTATGATAGCTCTCAAATAGATTTCATGATTCTAATTGGATAAAACATTAGTAAAGGGATCCTCCACATTTTCCCCCAGGAAAAATCTTCTCACAACAACTTCACCCATTTGATAAAAATCCCTCAAGAGGTGATACTTCTAGAGTAAATGCTTTTTATGTTGATGTAACATTGGATCCCTTGAGAGATCAACAACTATAGTATTATCACAATACAAAGTGACATGATCTATACTTTTAGGCACCACATCAAGATCTTGGATGAATTTTTTATTCCAAACTAATCCTTTGGTTACATGTGAAGTGACAATATACTCATACTCCACTATAGAATCATTTATAACTGAATGTTTTGAACTCTTCTAGATCACGAATCCTCCATTATGACTAAATACATATCCTGATTACAACTTCAAATTTTTATTATATATTTTTGAACTAGAATCAGTATATCCTCTAATGATTAGTTCCTTATATCCTCTATATACAAAGAATATATCCCTATTATGCCTTATATACTTAAGTATTTCCTTAAAAACACACCAATATTGTTCTCATAGATCAACTTGATATCTTACAACTGTGCTTAAAGTGTAGGGAACATTTAAACTAGTATATAAAATTACATTCATGATAAATCCTATCATAGATGTTTATGATATCTTACTCATTCTCTCTACCTCTCTTGTTGTGTTAGAGGGCACATTTTATCAGAGAGATGTATACTATGTGACACTGAAACCAATACCCTCTTATATTAGTCCATATTAAATCTATTTATTATCTATTCAATATATTTACTATCACTTAGTATAATAATCTTTTTGAATCTACCATGAATGATCTTGATTCGAAGGATATATGCTGCTTGACCTAAATCCTTCATGGAGAAAGACTTGTTTAACCATTCCTTAACCAATTGTAATAATGGTATATGATTTATAATAAGTAATATATCATAAACATATAATACTAACAATATGACCAAAATCTCACAAAACCACTTGTAAACACATGGTTCACATTTATTCATTATGAAAACAAAATCTCTTATAACTTTATTAAAATGGAATTCTATAACTTAAATGATTGATTTAACTAATAAATGGATCTATGTAAATTATATATATATTTGGCATTTCTTGGATTAAATAACCCTTAATATTGTTTCATATTGACATATTCCTAAAGATTTACATTAAGGAAAGATATTTTAACATCCATCTGCCAAATATCACAATCATGGAAAGCTACCATGGAAAGTGGAATTCTGATAGATTTAAACATGGAAACTAGAGAAAAGGTTTCATAATATTAAATGACTTGATTTTTTTAAACCATTTAGCCACTATCCCTAATTTATAAGAATTTATATTACCTTACATATCTAGTTTTCTCTTGAATACCCATTTTCACACAATGGTTATTACATCAACTAGAAGATCCAATACAACCTAGAATTGGTTTTGATACATAGAATACACCTCAGAATTCATGGCCCCTTACCATATTACAACTTCTAATCTCTCTACCACTTCTTTATAGGAAATAGGATCATTTTTCTAACCAATAACAAGTAACCATCCTCGATGACTAGAAAACCAAATCTTTGTGGTTCTATAACCTCTTTGGTTCTCCAATACAGTACTTGTGTTTCAAGAATAAAATTTTTCATGGGGACCTATGTAATGTTTTATTATACCAAAACTTACATATATTGATCATCAAATTCATTGAATTCAATCTTTATCCCACTATCCTTTGTAATAATATGACCCTCTTAATAAATATGGCTTTTCTTGTGATGGTTACATCCTCGTTTGTGGTGTTTTATAGATAATATCCACTTTTTTCCTTAGGATACACTATAAGGATACAATTTTTACCCCAAGGTGATAGTTTATCCCCAGTGGTGGCCTTAATAAACGCCTCACATCCCCATTATTGTAAGTTTGAAAAAAAATTCCTTCCATACATTAAATCATTTTGTATTACATTTTGCACTTTAGTTGGCACCCATTTTATTGTGTATCCTATAGTGTGTAATTCATATCCCCAAAAGGATAATGGAAGAATTTAATGGCTCATCATCAACCTTACCATGTCAAGAAAATAATGGTTCCTCCGTTCACTAAAACCATTCCACTATAGTGTATAAGGAAGATTAAGTGTGGATAAAATTACACACTCCCATAGAAATTTGATGAATTATTAATTAAGATACTCACTACATCAATAAAATTGAATCTTATTTATTGTAATGTCCCATGTGTACATATGAATTTTATTTTCTAGGAGAAGTATAAAATTTTGTTTGGTGGATGGGATATATTTTAAATTAGGATTAAAAATAGAATTATGAATAATAGTAGGTCTTGAAATGTTGTTTTGGTATGTATTTTAGTACTTGGGAGATACTTAGGGTTCTTGGGTGAGTGTTGTGATCTTTGTGTTAAGTTTCAAGAGGTTTAGAGGTTTCTTTCCAGGTCGCATGATTTGGTGTGCATGGTTTAGGAGAAACCATGCAGTACCCCAAGCATGGGGAGGTTTTCAGTTCCTTTTCTAAAGCTCATGGTTGAGTTGCACAATTAGTGAACATTTGAGGTTTAACCAAGTGAAGTCTCAGAAAAACTATGCAAGATGTCTTGTACATGGGTCTTGACATAAGGTTTTCACAAAGCTATAGAAAAACTATGAAAAATATTTTAGATCAAGATAGTTCCAATTAATATGGTTAGTACACAGTTTGGAAAACCATTCGGCCCAACCATAAGAGAGGGATGTACTTAGAAAATACCTACCATATAATTAGAATATAGTTTAGAAAACTGTGTGGCTAAACCATGCAGATCATTAAAATTTGTTTTTTATGGTTTTCCCCCTTTTTGATTTTAAGTCTAAGCCCCTCATTTCCCTTTATCTCCCCCACATGCACAACCAACTAAAAGATACATCCTCCTTCGATTCCCCCTTCGTTTTGGGTGGTTCCAGCTTCATTATTTTTCATTTTGAGGTAAGGATTCACCTCCAAAAACCTTCATTCCTCTCCTTATTCCTCATTTCTAAGTTTTGAGTTCTTTGCTTAGGATTTTTGATGGTGATTCCACTCAATCATTTTATAATAAACTAAGTTTCATGGGTTTTTTATGGATTTCTTATAGGAAATCCTGAAATGATATCTACATACCATCACACATCATTTCATTGAAGGTTTATCTCACCGCCAAATTTATTAAGGTTTTTCATTTAATTTAAATTAAATTAGAATATGTAATGTAGATTCGTTTTAGGTATTTACCTAGTAATGGTGTTGGGTGTCTGCTAAGAACCTCATGTGGATGGTTGATCGAGGGTTCATTGAACGATGTGTGCCTAGTGAGTTAATCAACAATTATTCTAACTAGTTTTATGTTTTTAATAAATTTTAATTGTTAATTAATTATGAATTTATTATAATTGATCACCTCGTGTGATTGAGTTTTGATTAGATGTTTGGGTGTCAATGCATGCATAGTTTGGTCTTGGATGGGGCATAGAGTGCCTAGTTGAAAACTGCTAGATGATAGAGTTAAATTTGGAAAGAATCCTTAATGGTAGGTGGTCCCTAAATTTGTCCAAAATATTTTTTTATTCTATGTTATTTTGATTCCCATATCACCAGTTTTTGAGTGATGAATTTATAAATAAATTTTGTGTTTTAATTGGTTTTTCCATATTTAATACCTTTTAACATGCCTTAAGTCATGTGGGAAGGTAGTTCCTAGTGAAACACTTTAGTAATAATGTGACCTTGGTAATTGGATAATCAAAGAGTATTTTAAATGGAAATGGTTTTTTTGGGAAAATTCCATTTGAAATATAAATTGGAAATGGTACTTGAAATGGTATTTCAGAATTGGTAAATTGGGTTCATTTTCGAAATAGAAAAAGGTGAAATGGTGTTGACAACATGTGTTGGGTATTTTGAATTTAGTGTCTGAAAAGAGTATTTAAAATGTTATTTAGATCAATATTTTTCAAAAATAATAATAAATAGTTTTGAAAATGGGAATTTAATTTTTTTTAAAATATAAATGTGAAATGAACCCTTATGCCTTGTAATTGTTTATTATGTGTTATGAAAAATGATTATATGTGTGTAAGTTCTTATTTGATACAAATAGAATTTATTTTTTATAATGTTTAAGACCATGGTGAATATGGAACCCATGAGGATACTTGAGATTGATGGTTAAACTTGTGGTGAACATGGCCCCAGGTGGATATCAATATTGATGATTAAACCTAGGGTGAACATGACCTCTAGGTGGATGTTGAGTTTGTTGGTTAAAAATGTGGTAAAGGCAGTAGTTTGTTAGACTTTATTTGGTCTCCTAAGATGGGTATATTACCCATGTATTCCATTTTTTGACTAAGTATGGGTATATTACCCCCAACAAGAAATGATTTTTCACTATCATCATGAAATACTTAGAGACACCTTGACACAGGTTAATATGTACCATTCCTAGGGGGAAGCTGCCCCCTAGGTTTGAAATTTGTTTTATACTTTTCATTTTAAATGTTTTAAAAGTTATAATAATATTTTATTATATTGAGCACTACTGCATAGACTTTTCATAGACTAGTTATATTTAGGGTCTCTACTGGTGGTGGCCTACTGAGTTTTATTTACACCATGATCAGGACACCAAGTCACTTGGGTACCCAAGCATACTCTGTTCTTATTCACATGTAAATGCTTTGGACAAGGCCAGGTGTTGATGCATATTGACAAGTTTCCTTGGTTGGAGTCAGATGATGGGACTGAGTAAGACTCTTTACTAGTTTGGGATCAACTATTGGACTTAGTTTTATTATTTTTTATTTTAGTACTACTTGTGTATGATCCACCCATGAGGGATCCAGATAGAATGTATTGAATTTTCTTTATTATTTCATCTGATGTTGTATTATTTTTTTGAAAATTCCTTGGATGAAATGTCTATCTAGTTGTGTATCTAATTTATGTTATTTACATTGTGTTTCTCACTCTAATGATAAGGTAATAGTCTCCCCATGGTAACCCTAAAATCTCTCATTACTAGTCAACAACCTATGGTGTATGGGGAGGCATGCTTGGGGTCATGTGGCAAACCGGTCTAGTTACTATTCATGGAGTGGGTTGAACTGAGTCGTTATAATGTGGAATCAGTGAATTTTATTTTATTTTACTATTTGGGTTTGGTAGATAGGATACTAGGATGTTTTCAGGGCTTAATAATGAGCACATGTCTGGGTGTTACTTCCCCACATATATGGGAGAAGCAAAGCTACCAGGTTTGAGAATTATTGTTATCACCTTGTGCTTTTATAATTGATTGGTTTCCACCTTGAGTGTTTCACTTGATCATGATGTTATTGATTTATGGAATTTCTATTCTTCGAAGGTATGACAAAGTGTGTGTTTATTCATGCATAATACTCGGCACATAGGATTGGTATGACATCCATATGTTTCAAGTGATTGATAACAACCTAGGATTCACATGTGTTGGTGTTTATTTACTGTATGTTGCTAATTTATATCTACATATAGTTTTAGATAATTGTTTTCAGACTCTTTCCATAGGAGAGAACATCAGGGTGATTATGCACTTTCTTTTCCTATCATAGAGTGGTTTGTGTCCTTGGATTGATCATGAACCTTCCAGGGTGGTTACCCCACTTTACCACCTTCCAATAGAGGGTGACCTCTACCACCATGATTGATAATGATGAATCCTTGATTATAACATGATGATGGGATGTCAATTACTCCTTCCATGGATTCCTCCTTATCATTCATCACCTAGTCTGGGTCTCCCTCATATATTTGAGATTAATTTTTGAATCTCATTCCCGACTCCATATTTAAAAGGACACCAGTTAATTATGCTAATTTTTTTTCACAAGAGGGATGATACCTATGATTGGAGTTGATGGTGATTTTGAACATATCTAGAAATATTTGGACATTGGGTGTGTTGGAGATTTGTAAAGGTTTTCTTCTTTCAGAGTCGAGGGAATCTCATGTATGATCCATCTTGGGTTTGGCACCCAAGGCATCCCATGTCCATTATGGAGAACCTTGAGCCATGGGAGTAAGGCATCTAAGTATCCTTGCCTCAGGCATATAATGTTCATCATATGATGTAGAGATTATGATACAATAGTTTTAGGGTATTTTAAGGATATGATCACAGGTTTAAAGCCTTTCGGGGACCTGATCACAAGTTTAAAGTCTTGTGGGGACATGATCATATGTTTAAATTTTTGTGGGGACATTTCCCACATACGCTCATTGCATACTGGGATGTATGTGGATTGGAATCACATAGAGACACCAAAGTCTATTGGAGACCTCAAGTTTGAATATCGATAGGTTGAGTGTTCCCCCAAGAGAAGGAATGATAACACTTTGGGGTTGTCGCCTTACAGTGGGAACACAAACAAGTTTTTGATGGTGATGGGATGTCAAGATTGAACCTCAATGAGGTGTCCCACATACACTATTAGAATATTGGGATCAAAACCCATTTAGTTCAATTTTGTAGTTTAAGGTCATATAGTAAGACCAATCCATGTAGTTTAACATCATGCGATAAGGATCCTTGTGTCGTGAAAAAAGTGATAACTGGGGATAGTGTGGGGATTATGCATAGGAGATGCCCAGAAGATGGGGGATACTCTCAAGATTACCACATGAGGAATCCAATATTTATTATATAGGGTAAGGATATAGTTTAAAATCATGAGATGTATATTTTTTAATGAAATTTAATGTTGTGTGATTACTATGTGGGTGCTATACAGTTTAAAGTCTTACAACTTGGATGTTGATAGAAATTATGCAGGGGGAAACCTAGTTGCTACTGAGGATAAAAAATTGGATGAGTGGGGATTAATGGTGAAATAATACTGGGTGATACTAAGTAAAAATGGTGGTGTGATTGGGTAATATGCGTGAGATATTCCTAGGTGCTTTTGAGGAGAAACAATGGTGTGATTGGGGATTATGTGTAGAAGCTTGTCGGGTGATGAGGGTATCGTTTCATTCTTATCACATGTGGAATATCATGATCATCACATGAGTCATACTATGATTATGACATATGGTATTCAATGTTAAATGAATAGGATAAGGCCACGATTTAATGTCATCCATAAGGATGTTGTGTGCGGGGCTTACACATTGAGCCACCCATTCATTCTTCCTCATATTTGGGCATAAGGGAATCTCAGCCCACTAACGGGATGAGGAATATGATTGGGGATTACTCCAGAAGAGGAGGAACATGGGGACTACTTGGGATTAGTAGGTACATATACGGGGCTTGTGTTCTAGGGATTCCCACTATCTCATCCTTATGTTAGGTAACAAGGTCATCTTGACCTACTAAAGGGTCAAGGAATATGATTGTGGCTTACACTTGAGGATGAGGCCCATGGGGATTTTTGGGGGTCATCTCATGATCATATAATGAGTAATATTATTCATGAAACATAAGGAATCTCATTATTATCACAAGAGTCATCCTATTATCATCACATAGGGTGTACAACAGTTTAACATCATATAATAACACAAAAATCAGGATTTAAAGATAGTTATTTGGTAAAGGTTTGTAAAACATACAAGAAATAAAATATAAATATTTTAGCTGTGTATTTTAAAAAACCACCACAAAATATTTACTAAAATTAAAAAAATACTTTCTTCCCTCCCCCGAGCCCTCTACCCCCTTTCCCACCCACCTAGAGCACCTCCCCTCATTAAAACCACTCTATACTTCCTCACCACCACTGCTCTTGCCTTCACCATAGAACTCACAGTCACCCTAACTCTCTTTTACCCCTATGTATCCCTATCCCCTGCCATTATATTTCGTTTTCAACCCCTTTCCCCATGTCTTCACGCTATCACCCCTATCACCCTATTTTAGTGTGTTGATCACCCCCTTTCTCCTTGAAGATCCCTCTCTCTTTTTTCCATCACACCAATTTTTCCCCTCCTTTAGTCATGTTATCATTGGGACTCCCACACCATCAGAATTACCAGGTTCTTCTATTTTCCATCCAAATCACCTGAAAATTAAAATTATTGATAGTATTTTTTGAAAAAATAAATTGACTAATTTTTTTGGTATTTTGAGGTGTACTATGAAATTATACTCAATTAATTCATCATATATGATAAGTGTTATACATAGTTTAAAATTAGCGTGATTGTTATGTTTATACTGATCATTACTTACTAAATCAATTAAAATCCACCATATTTTTTTCATAGAGTAAATTGAGTAATTTGTCTTTGTATCTTGAGCCGTGTTGTGAAAAATATAGAATTAACTCATCATATGTGAAAATTTCTATAATCCGTTTTCAATTAGTGTTCTATGTTTATGTTTACACAAATATATGCTTATTAGATTAATTAAAAACTAATTATTGTGTTATATATTCATATGAAAATGTAAAACTTTGGAATGAATTTTATTTTATTATTTTATTTCCAAGAAAACCAAGATGAAGTTTTTTAATGATCTAGCTTGGGTCTATCAAACACATCAATCAAGTTGTCCTTCCATAAGGTGAGCATAAAAAAAAAACCAAAATAGTCTCCTGTAAAACTAAAGGATATCCAATGTACATAGTGAAGAAGAAAAATAATCATGAGAAAAACAAAACCAATAAAAATGGATAATCCTAAAATGAAAACAAGACAAGAAAAATCTGAAACTTCATGCGATTATCCACCACTACCAAACTGTCCCTCTATGGAGACATCAAAACTCAAGAGAAATCAGCCTAGTACATGATTCCCTTCCCTTTATCAGTGTCCTGAAAAACCATATATAAAAATTCCCAATGGCCAAAGTAGGGTGTGCGAACAAAGGCCAGTAGGATTTCACTAAAGAATCAATAAAATTATAATATCATGAAACTTTTAGCTATAAAATTAAAAAGAGTCTAGTTTATAATGAATTTTCATAAGATAAAACCATTTTGTAAAACATACCTTGGTTTTCTAATTGAATTTTTATATTCTCAAAATTGAGGAAAATGAAAAGTATGTAAGAAAAATAGATGATCATAATAAAAACCACCCATGGATACATCATAAAATAAACATGTGAGAAAATAACCATGAAATATCATAATGTGATTAAAACCAAGCATCAAAATCACACAATTTGGGTTGTAGCCTATGGGAATATGTACTAGACATAAAATAATCCTAAACTAAGCATATGTTATATAAAACCAATATTGAGTCTCACAATAGTCTATCAATACCACAAAACCTCTAGTGTAATTATTCACACTAAAGTGACATGTCTTTTTCCTAATAAACCCATGGTTCCTAATGTTCTATTCTTTTCAAAACTAGTTTAAAACCTTTCTCATATTTAATAAATAATTTTTTTTAAAAAAAAATAATTACCACTTCCATGCTTGAAAATTGATTTTTAAATAAAAATAATTTTAAATAAAATCCATTTAAAAACATGTATTTCTTAAGGAAAATCCATCTTGATATCAAATTAAACCTTTACACAGCCAAAATTGGGGAATTGAACAGGAACATCAAGTTTTTCAAAAATTAGAACCTTTTTATAGAGACCCTTACCTCAAGGGTGAAGAGGGAATTCTAAGGATTGATCTACCAAAGCTCATGGTTGAATCCTATCAAGAAGGGATTCAAAGTCCTTTAAATATGTCTCAAAGGAATCTAAAGTTCAAAAAAGAACAATGGAAGATGTAGATGGTCATAGGGTGTTTTTCTATTTATATCCAAACTTTAAAATAGAAGACCATGGTGCATCCTATTGGGATATTCCACAACCCCCAACATTATGGAATAAGATTCCCCCACCAAGACACAGGACAAACTATCTGGCCGAGGAACTAAAATGAAATCCTTGGGACCATATTGTAACCCTTTGGTTTAAACCATGTTCAAGATCCATGACCCTTCTCATGCAACATATACGATGTACATGGGGAGATTCCATGCTCCAACTAGGTACACCACACTACAAGGGTGTAAAAATGGATAAAAATAAAAAAAATAATCCCTTGAACCCCTATGCCAAATCCTCCCACTCTATACCATAGGGATCACTAAGACAGAGGGGCTAAGCTGTAACCCCCTCACCATGACACAGTTGTGCTCGAAATGGAAGTATGCCCAAATTTTCTCCCTCTAGTGGTCTATGATGTATCCCACTGGTCCATGGCACAACTATTATCACCATGAAAAAATTATAGCCTCCACAAAATAACTCCTTGATCAAATACATAAAAATTACAGAAACTCAAGATCACCTCCAAAACTTCTGAGAGTCATTCAAAAAACTCTTAAACACTAAAAGAGAGTGTACCCAAACCCTAAATGTGTCAAAATTCTACCCAAAATAAAATATTTCTATCCCTAGAAAATGTTTAAGACTCCAGACTCAGGAAAATAGAAGTCCACTACTACCTCATCAATGATTCCCACTCCCATGTATCATGGCTATCCTGTACGCACTGCCACAATACATATACCAAAGGAATAATTTTATCACACAATACCTTATCTTGATGATCCCTAATCTAAAATGGTTCCTCAACCACTGTGGATTCAAGATCAATATTAACATACTCCCATTAAATCACATAGAAAGAGTTTGGTTGATACCTCCTCAATTGGGAAACATGAAAAATGTCGTGAATTGATGTTAAGTGGGACATAAATTCTAATGGATATGACACCTTCAAAATTCATTTAATGATCTAAAAGGGTCCAAAAAAACCTCAATGTCATCTTACCCTACTTACCCACTTGATGGTGTCCCAAGATATGTGAAAATATGAAAAAAATCCAATCACGAACCTCAAACTCTAGAAGATGATGACAATGGTCCGCATAATTTTTTTTCACAAATCTATGCCATGCCAATCTCTTCCACATTAGCTGCACCTTTTCCATAATCTCATGAACAAGGCTTGGTGTAACCAAACACCATTATACTAACTTTACCAAGCATAAGGGAGATTTAAACGTCCACACATACAATGCTTCAAAGGGATCCATCTACATCAAATCCTATTAACTATTGTTATAGAAAAATTTAACCATAGGATGATGCTTTTTCCAAGAACCACAAAAGTCAAGAACACACACTCAGATCATATCCCCACGAATCTAAGTAGACCTATTCATCTTCCAATCTATCTAGGGATCACATTCTATGATCAACTTCAACTAGGAACCCATCATCTCTTGAAAAACTCTCCAAAAACATGGATGTGAACCTTAGTTCCCTATTAGATACAATCTCATAGGGAACCCCATGAATTTTAAGAACCTCTTAGACATACAAGTTTCTCAACTATTCCATCCTCATCATATCCTTAATGGGGAGGAAATGATCTGTTTTCATAATCCAATAAACTATCATCGAAATCGAATCCTTCCTACTAGGAGTTTATGGAAACTAATGAAAAAATCCATGGAAATATAATCCCAATTTCATACCATAACAGTAAAAGGTTGCAATAAAACAATAGTTATCCTATGCTCCACTATAATCCTTTGACAAGTCAGACACCGTGAAATGAAATCAACCATCGACTACCTCATTCCTGACCACTAATATCAATGTTTCAAATCATGGTAAATCTTGGCTGTCCCATGGTGTATGGACTAGAAAGACCCCAATCTTTCTTCCATTAATTATTTCCTTATATAAATAGGACCATCAAATCTTCTATAGAAACACAAATCACTAATGAGATATTGAGTCCACTCACCTGAGGTCTCCCCACTATTTAGGATTTTACTAAAGCACTATAAATCAATTTCTATCACCAACTTGAGCTGCACTCACTCATCAAACGAAAAATAAACCTTAAATGAAGTTAAGAACACTTTCCCACTATCCTCTTCCATTTACATACTCATCTTAGTGAAAAAACTCACAATAATTCAAATTACTCTTTTAAAATATCTAAAAATAGGCTTTATCAGCACAAAAAATGTACTCATAATCTGAGGGATGTTAAAATGTGACCTTTATCATTGTTAAAAAACCGATAAAGGGTGGCTTTATCAGTGCTAAAAAAGCATTAATAAATGGTACCTTTATAAATGTTTTTATCACTAATAAAAGAAGCCTTTATCAATGTTGATAAAATTTAAAAATAATAAGTTTTTTCATGCACTTCTCTTTTCTCGGTGCTTGCATTCTCCTTTCTCAGTGCTATCCATCCCCTCAACCGCCCTTCACCCACTCTCACGAAACCACCTTTAATAGTGCTCATGAACACCTTTATCAGCACTATAAATCTTCTCACCAACCCACACAAGCCTGGATTCGAACAAGTTACATGCCTTTTATAATACAAACCCCTATACCACTGGGGGGGGGGTATGCACTGGGTTTGACCTTGATGTGTGTGTGTGTGTGCATGTTTGATTTTAATTGTACCCCCAAAAACCTAATATAATATATAATATAAATATGAACATACATATTTGTTATTCATATATTCATATATATATATATATATAATTATTTTGAAATACATGTTTATGTGTGTGCGCACTAGAACACTCGTGTGCGTGTGTGATATATATATATATATATATATTTAAATTTATTTAAATATGTTATATATTAATATTAATTTACATATATTAAAATATAAATAAAAATATATATCTATTTATTAATGTGGACACATATGTATATATAACCATTATATATATTCTAAAATTTTTATAATCTAAAAAAATTATTAATTATTGTTTTAAATAAAATGGATAATAATAAATTCTATATGATTTATATAATTATTTTTAAATACATTTTTAAAATATTTATTTATGTTTTATATTTAGATGTAATTTTTATACATTACATATATATATATATACATATTTACATATAATTTTATATTTAGATTTAATTTTTTATAATGTATTTATAAATATTTACTCTAAATATATTTATATACTCTATTTAATGATAATGATAGATTTATGAAAATACATTTGTATATGATGTATATACACAAAACATACACACATATTGTAACACCGTGAGATTTTAAAAGAAGAAAATTATGTTTGATATCATAAACGACATGAAACATTGAGTTTAGATGGGAATGTAACACCCTGAGACTTTATGATATATTTATTTTTAAATTAATTTAATCTCTTAAATGGATTATAGTACATGAAACCCTAATATTTTTATCTTTAATATCATATTCAATACATAACACTGAGCATAAAGAACTTATGATATATATAACCGTTATAACCTAGACATTAAATTGGCGGGTATGAATATTATTAACTACTATAAGATATATATATATATATATATATAAATTTGTTACTCAATATAATTTATTGATAAATGTTTATTAAATAATCAATCAATTTTTAGTAGAGTAATTTTATTCTTTGAAAATATGTTTTTATCAAAAATGATTTTTTTCTTTTCATGAAAAAATATTATAATGGTTTTAATAATTCTAGAAAATGTTTTTTCTAAAATAAAACTCATTTTTAAAATCATAATATAAAAATTTATTTTGGGTGAAATATTGGGATTTTTCAGAAAGTATCAATTTTTCTGTGAATAGTGAAAATACTAGTTTGTTTTATAAAAATGTCATTTCTTTTCAATAAATTAAGTAATTTAAAAGTATCATTATGTTTAGAATATCATTTCAAGAAACATAATAATTATTTATTTATATTTAATCCACTTAATTTTATTTTAATAAACTTCATATTGTGTTTTGGTATAAGTTTGTCTTTGGGTTAAAAAAACTGGATTTTTCTAAAAACTGTTTTAAAGTGCATAATGTTTCTCCATTTTAATTAATTAAAACAACCATTAATGAGTAATTATTTAAATTAAATGTATATATTATATATCAATAAATATTAATTGATATTCATATAATGATTATTGTTATACATAAAGTTTATATGAAATTATCTTGTGCCTGAAAAAATACACTTCTCGAAGACCTGCCTTTTCATCGTGTCTCTGAGTTTTGTTTTAAATTTATTTTTTGATAATTTTAGAAAATTTATTTGAAAAAATAAAATTAATTTTGAAAATAAAAATTTAAAAATTATCTTAGTGTTAGTTTTTTAGAATTTTTTGAAAGGATTAATTTTTTGAGGAATAGTGAAAAATACTGAATTTTAATTGAAAACTGCATTTTCAGTTAAATTATTTGTAAAGTAAAATTATATTTTAAATTGGTTTTAAGGTATAATTTGTTAAATTATATAAATATATTAATACAATTTAATTCATTTTAATCAATTTCATATTGAAAGTGCAAAGAAAAACTTTGTAAACATTTGAACATTTTATCTTTGTGTTGTTCACATTATCGAACATAATTTTATTTTCTTTATGTTTTTATGGTTTTTAACTTTCTCATAATCATTAAAATTCATTTGAAAAATTATATATATAAATAAATATCATTATTTGGGCATTATTATTTTCTTCCATGTCCAAAGGTTTACTTCCCTCCCATGTTCTCTAATTTTGAAACCCAATCTGTGTTATTCAAGATGACCTTCATACGTCATTTTCTATCTTATCAAGAGGATGTTTTATTAATTTTTTTAACATGTGGGTTTTAAAAAACTATTTTAAAAATTTCAAAATTTTATTACCTATAGAAATTTTAAATTGTGAGGATGAAATTTATTAATGGGGGGGGGGGGGGCTTGTAACACCCTAATATTTTAAAAGAAGAAAATTATGTTCGATAATGTAAATGACCAAAAACACCATGCTTAGATGGGAATGTAACACCCTGATACTTTAAGATATATATATTTTAAATAAATTTAATCAATTATATATCTTTTATTATATGCATCCCCAGTATTTTTGTGTTCAATATCATATTCAATATGCAACACCGAGCATAAACGACCCATGATATATATAATTGTTATAACCTAGCCGTTAAATTGGAAGACATAAAAAATATTAACTAATTTAAGAAATATATATATAGATGTTTGTGTTTTTAAATTTCATACTCAATATAATTAATTGATAATTTTTTAGTAAATTATCATTCAATTTTTCGTAAAGTATTTTTATTCTTCAAAAATATGTTTTCTTCAAAAATATTTTTTATTGTCATGAAAAAATATTATAATTAATTTATGTAAATTTTATAAAATTTATTTTATAAAATTAACTTCATTTTTTAAATATACATTTCAAAATTTACTTTGGGTTAAATTTTTGGATTTTTTGGAAAATATTTATTTTTCAGTAAATATTGAAAAATAAAGATTTTTGTAAAAATGTCATTTCTTTTCATTAAATTAAGTAATTTAAAAGTATAATTATATTTTAAATATGATTTTAAGAAAAATAATAATTATTTAGATATATTTAACACACTTAATATATTTTGAATCAATTTCATATTTTATTTTAGTATAAGGTTGTCTTTGGGTAAAAAATGGGATTTTTATAAAAACTGTTTTAAGGCACACAATGTTTCTCCATTTAAATTAATTAAAATAAAAACTAATTAAGAAAGATTGAAATTAAATTTATAGTTTATATATCAATAAATATTAATTTATATTCATAAAATGATGATTATTAGACATAGATTTAATATAAAATCATCTTGTGCTTGAAAAAAAATACACTTCTCAAAAACTTACTTTTTCATCGCGTTTACTAGTTTATTATTAAAATTAATTTATAACAATTTTGGAAAAATTATTTGAAAAAATATAATTAATATTTTAAATCATCATGTAAAAATTATAATTGTGTGAATTTTTGAGAATTTTCAGAAAAGATTATTTTTTGTTGAATAGTGAAAAAATACTGAATTTTAATTGAAAACTGGATTTTTCATTTAAATTATTTATAAAGTAAAATTATATTTTAAATTGGTTTTAAATTAAAATTAGATAAATTATATATCTATTAATCCAATTTATGTTATTTTAATCAATTTTATATTGAAATTAGATATAAAAACTTTGTAAACATTTGAACATTTGCTCTTTGAAAACCCGCTTTCTCGTTGCGTCTACGAGATTAATTTTAAAATAAAAATTTCCACTTATGTGAATTAAATTTGAAAAAATGGGTTACATATTAAGAATAATCATAGTTTATATTATATAATAAGGTTAAATTAATTTTTTTAATAAAATGAATAGTGAAAATAGTAAAAATTAATTACCACATTTAAGGTAAAAATGGATTTACCGGGGGTTAAACTAAAAGGAAAATGGTTAAAATGAAATAAAAATTTGTATAAAATCTATTTTATGAAACTATTTAGACCTTATAACTTATATTATCAATAATTTACCATTATTGGATCCTTTTTACAAGAAACAATCATGGGTGAAATTCATTCTTTTCAAAAATTACAAGTATTCCACTCAATTTACTTATAAAAGGCCTCCCCCTATCCTCATATATTCACACCTTCAAAACCCATTTTTTGGGAAATAAATATAAAAATAAGTTCTATAATTCCCTTATATAATACTATAATCCTTATTTTGACCATAAATCCAACCAAGGAAGACCTTTGGTGAAAACCAAAAGAAGTTACCCAAAGAAGAGATAAAGCAATTCAACAAGCATTTTTACTTTATTTCTTCTTACACCTCATTAAATTATTATTTAAACATTATAATAAAATAACCTCAGTATCTTAAATATATTTATATTTTATTATATTAATTTCATAATTTGTATATTTCTCCTGTTTCATCAAATGGGTTACAAAATCATGATTCGTGTGTACGATATACTATCGCCTTGTGAACCGATGTCATTCGTTTTTTGCATTACCACCTTTCACGGTAGGGTATGATGAAAGATATAAAGTATATATATGATATTTATAATATAATTATACATATGGAGTAATTATATAATATATACCAATTTTTAATTTCCATTCCATAGGGGATACAATAACGTTGCTTATGTGTACGATTGATTACTGCCTCACGAAGCGATGTGATTCATTTTCACTAACTCTTTACATGGAAAATATTAAGGATAAAGTAAATAAATATATATTATATACATGAAATAATTGTGATATTATTGACATATTCATCATTCTAAAAATATAATATATCACTTTTTATCTTTTCACTCATTGAAAGATGACAACATTGTTCATGTATGTGTGGACTACCGCCTTTATAAACCGATGTGACTCTCTATTTTCATCACAAAACCACATAGATTATATAAATATAAGTATATTTATGGAAATAATATGTTATTTATGATATAATTATAATTATGGAAATATAAAATATTACTTAAATGATTTCCACAATGATCATTAAAAAATTGAAACATTACTCATGCATACGTATGACCTACCGTCTCCATGGTTGTAACATACTTTATTTTTGAAAACCATCTTTCATAATTGTTATTAAAATAATTGATGTATAAATATGATAATTATATTATTATTATTATTATTATATATATATGACATAAATATATAATATTCACAAGAACCGAAACTTTCATGAAAAAATAGGAATTAGAAAACAAGGCAATTAACACCAAAAATAATGAAAACAATGAAATATTATTAAAACATGGGTTATAATATATTATAAAAGGATCATATAAGATATTATAAATATAAATATGGTTCTTTAATAAGTTAATAACATATTTAAAACCACTATACAAGAGTTTAAATCATGTTCAACCAAAAGGAAGGGTAAGGTAAGGGCTCAATTTCCATTCATCGGGTTAAACTTATACTTCATTGATTTTGTCATGCTAAGATTATGTGTGTAATTTACTTTGGTTATTTTATTATTTATTTTCAGTTTTTTTATTTGGATTTATATTTTAATCATTCAATAAATTCATTGATTAATCCCAACATCATTGATATGATCTTTGTAAGGGATTTCTATCTCCCTTTTATTTTTGGAAGACATATGAAAATTCACCTCTTATTTATTTTTTTGTGTAAATACTAACCCTTTGATATGTCATATCATGAATCCAATTTTTTCATGATATATAAAGTTTCATTTTTTGTTATGACTTCTTGGGGACTATGATTAAAAATATTACTAAAGAGGTAAGATATTTTTGTCTCAATTTTATTTCTTTGAGACTTATGTCATGTTATGCACCTATGGTCTTTTATGAGGTGTATATAAATCCCCTTTGACATGTAATATAATGAATCTATTTATTACCTTGATATTTTATGTTTGATTTAATGTTATCCTTTCATGGGGATTATGAATCAAAGTTACCCAACTGGGAAGAGTTTTATGTTATAATCTCATTGATTATTGGGATTTTTTATGATTAGGTTTACAATATTGAAATACTATGATCTACCTATCAATAATTCTCATTCTTTTTCTTCTCATTTGTGTATTAATGATATTTTCAAGTAATATTACCATTTACTAATATTTGTAACTCTAAATAGTTTAGAAAATGTTTTTAATAAAAATAAAATTTATTTCTCTCTTCAGTCAAAAACCCTTTTTCTGCCAAAACCATGTTTTCTAAAAATATTTTAATTTTTTAGCACTATTAAAATGATTTATTAAAGAAATTTGTACCCATGTTTGGATTTTTAAAATTATTTTTGAAAATAATATTCATGTCATTTTCCAAAGAATGTCCATTTTATTTTTACCAAAAATGTTAAAGGAATATTTGTTTTAACATGTATGGAATGAATATAATTTTCCTCTATCGTTACCATTATTTTCTTTGAATATCACTTTATAATATTTTGAGTTCATTTTCAAATTAAATTAATTTCAAGATGTTTTTATTTTTTTTCAAAATGGAAATGAAATTTTCCTTAAAAAACATTTTAAATTATTTTTATAGATTTCTTTATGTGTTTCTCATGTTTTTTCATGTAAAATGATTTCTACAATATTTTCTGAATTTTTAGTTTTTAAGTAGTGATTTTTTTTCAAAATTAAAAGGATATTTTCCTCCAAATTTCTTTAATAAAATTTTAATGCTATACCCACTCATCATCGTAAATAACCCTTATTGTTACTTATGATCCAACATGGATATTTTGTAATGATACCATCCTCATTATTTCTCTAGATAGATTAATATTTCTTTAAAGATATTTTTATGGAACCCATTTCATTCTCATATATTAATCATATTTGAAAGAGATTGTTATAGAACTCATTTCTTTACCACTAGTTAATCATATTTCATATATATTGTTATGGATCCCATTTCTTTTATATTGGTTAACCATATTTCAAAGACATTTTTATGTAACCCATTTATTTTCCATGGGTTAACCATGTTTCAAAGAGATTATTATGAAACTCATTTATTTTCCATGGTTTAATAATGTTCCAAATAGATTGACATGAAACCCATTTTTTTCCATGGGTAAATCAGCTCATAAAAAGAATAATAATTTTTTTCTATGAGTTTTATGATGCAATATCTCTATTCATTATTAATTTTATGGTTATTAGACATTAATTAAAAGATGGGTGTGGCCAGATAGCACCGGGTGAGCCCGTTATAGCTTATACGATGGGTGCACCCTGATAACACTCCAATTAATTAGGTAATTTAAAGGTGATACCATGGGAGGTCTCAAATAATGTTTGGTTTTTGGTTATTTAGGTGCATCTGAGTGGCAGAACAAGGTAATCTCTCAGAGGATGAAGTAATTAAAACAACATATTAGTTTTATTTTTAAAATAAAATAAAATAAAATAAAATAAAAAGTCTACATAAAATTATGGGGGTTTTTTTTATTTAAAAAACAATAAGAAGGATGATGGTTGAAGATTGGATTTTTTTTTGTTTTTTTCAAATGAGATTGAGAAAACACAACCAGAATATGTTTTTTATAAAAGTATTGTAAAATAAACAATTGATCTAACTATACCTATTCACATACTTATTAATAATTATCATTTAATCTATACTGAAATTAATTATGATCCCATGATTTTTTAACCCTTGAACCCAATGGGGGTTAACTTAACCACAATGATTAAATGAATTTAATCCCAGGCTAGCTTCAGAACATGAAATCATAGCAGCTTGATTTGATTGATGTTATAAGGATATATTATTGTCAATTTTAAATTAAGACACATATATATTCTGAAAATGAGGATTAATTGAGTTTAGTGATTTTATTTTAACTCAACAAATTGATATCATGTGGTTTTTCTACCGATTAATATTGCGCTCTCATAATTCACACAACTCTCAAACTCCCGTATTTTGTGTTAATTGTTCAATTTCTCGATTAGTTTCTTCTAAATTAAAAACTCAATTAATATAAAATATTAATTTACTTTGAGTATCTCATTGATTCAAAATAAATAAATTAATAAGGTAATATTTAGATCGATTACTAAAAAAACCACTCTTCCATGGGAGGTGTGGTCATTGTAGAAATATTTTACATTCACAAAATCATAGAAAGGGTATAACCCAACAAAATTTCTACTATTGAGTTCACAACCAAATAAGTAAATAAAATAATAATAAAATTGAACAAAATATAATAAATGGAAGATAAACTAATAAGTTTATTGAAATAACAACAACGTTACAACCAAGAAGAGGAAAATAAGAGCATTTTGGAGGAGATCCTAGCTTGATATCTTCCATACTCAAATAGTGATTCGAAATGAAAATGAACCACTTATTATATACTATCAATACTCTAAGGAACATACAAACCCTAAAAAATTAGAAAAAACACATTTATAGAGTGGAGGGAAGGCTAGGGTTTCAAGGATTTACAAGTGAGAATGGGAAATTCAACCTAATATTTTATGATGATTATATCCTACTATTTGACCAACAAAACTCGTGAATCTACTATCTATTAAGAATAATAATCAGTGAGAAATTGGGTCTTAAATGTTTGGTACAAATTTGGTCCCAATATAAGTGCTGATTAAGAAATTATGACCCATATAATGAAGTGGTGTCCAATCTGGAGAGTCCAGTCCAACATTGAATTCATGGCTCGTTTACTAAAAAAAATGCAAAATATAGATTAAATGTCACTAATAAAATTTTTAACCCATTTATTTAGGAACACTTTTATAAAATTTTAAATTAAAAAATTCCATATAAAAGTATTTATGGCTGAAATACTATAGAAAAATTTAAAAGGGAAAAAATTGAAATTTTCATCAAATTTTCAAATGAATGATCTAATCACAAATATTTTGTAAATGAAAAAATTGAACATAGTGTGAGGAAATTATATAATTTATTATAAAAAAAATATTTAATATTTTTTTATTAGTTTCCCCACACTTATCCTTTTTCTCTCTGAGAAAAAATTTTATATCATTTAATCCATAAATATTTTACAATATGTACATGTTTATATTTCCCAATCCACAATGACAATATAAGAAAAGTAAGAATAACATAAGGATTCAATATCAATAAATTTGAAAATAATGTTTTCATAAATTTTATCAAAACAAAATACTATGAGATTAATGAAACGAATCATAGAGGAACATTTTATGGGTTTACCATGCCATTAATTCCCCACATGTGCGTGTGCCAATAATTTCAAGCTCATATCTCCACCCTTTATTCAGTATATTCAGGTCAAGTAAAACAATTCTTATTACCTAGTTTAATTCACTAAACATGTTTTACATTCCTTTTCAATAAAATTTCAAGACCCTCTCACTTAAGAAATCTCAAATGTGAAACCATAATATCACAAAATAGATATCCCCATGTGTTGTACATTTCATCACTCCCCTATTTATTATGATAATATATGTTTTTTTCTTTTTTATTGTTTTTAAGGCGTACAACTATCAAATATTGGGCTAACACACATAGGTTAATTCAGTATAGTAATTAAACTGATCAGAAGATAAATGAATGTATGAATCGACCAATGGTATAAGATGATTTTTTACCTAACTTGGTTATACATTCAATTAATTAGGAAAATTTTCACAGGACATGGTTGCATGAAAACTTTTGTGGAAAAATCAAGGAAAGAATTTACCATGATCAAACATCATAAAGAATTATGTTAATATATAAAAGGTTTTATAATGACACAATCAATCATATCATTAATGACTTCAATTTTTATAAAAATCAACCATTGATGATGAAATCCTAATCATTCTTATCATGCTACCAATGAATTTTGAAAACATATATTTTTCATATGTAACACAGGTAAATGAACATGTTACATGATATATATTTTTTCTATTTTTTTGTTTTTGTTAAATTTAATAGAAAACCTAACAGAAAACACACAAAAACACAAAAATGAGAATCCTAAATAGCTACCCCAAAATGTTTCCCCTCCACCACACTTAAAAGAATACATTTACCTCAATGTGAACTGATGAGAAGATATGTGCACATGAAATTTATAATTTTAAATAGGATAAATAATATAAAATTGAAGGGGTTAGGAATGATATGATATTCTCAAGTGATGATGGAGCCATGGAGTGTGATAAAATCAACTACATGGGTGGGAAGTCCCTCAATGTTTTACTTCAAATGCTTACCACTAACTGTAAAGATATTTATTATTTCCTCTTGTGTTATCTATAATAAACCATAAGGAAAAACATTATATACAACATAAGGACCTAACCATATGGAACACAACTTACTAGGAATTAGCTTTAGTCGTGAACTATATAGAAGAACTTTTTATCTAACATGAAACTACCTTTTTAGATCATTTTATCATGATCCACTTTTGGCCTTTCCTTTTAGATCCTTGAGTTCTCATACGATGATAATTGAATATCCTCAAGCTCTTGAATTTACATCTTCCTTTGAATTCAAACTTGTGAAAAATTCATGTTACGTTTATTTATAGCCCAATATGCTCGATGCTCGATCTCCACAGGGAGATGATAGGCTTTCCCAAAAACAATCCGAATTGGGAATATATTTATGGGATTATTTTATGCCATCGTATAATCACAAAACACACCATATAAGTTATTTCTCCAATTCTTTCTATTTGGATGCATGATTTTCTCTAAAATTTGTTTTAACTTACGATTTGAAACCTCGACCTAGCCATTTGTTTGGGGGTGGTGAAAAGTATAAGTTATATGAATCACGTCATACTTCTGAAGGAGGGAAGACAAATTTTTACTCCAAAAGTGTGTCCCTTAGTCACTTATTATAGACTATGGTAATCCAAAAAAATATTAAATTTGAGCATTGATAAAATCCACAACAGCAAAAGAATCATTATTCTTAGTGTAATTTCCCTCCACCAATTTTCTAACATAATAAAAACCAACAAAAATTTACAATAAACCAAATTAACTTGGAAAAGGACCCATAAAATCAATTCCGCAAACATAAAAAATCTCATAGAATAATATGGTTTATTCGTGTATCACATGTCTCCTCAAAATTTTTCCAGTGTGTTGGCAACATGACCACGACTTACAAAATAAATGTACATCATGGAATATGATAAGACAATATAATTCATGGTCTAATACTTTCCTAGTTGTTCGTTGGGATCCAAAGTGTCCACTAAAAGAAAAGGGTATGAAAAAAATGTAAAATAGACTCAAAATAATGATAAGGAAAACATCTCCTAATGACTTGGTCACTAAAAATATTCTAGAGGTATGGACCATCCCACACATAAAACCTAGTCATTGAATTTCAGGTATTTCATAGAAAACAAATTAGTTCACTAAATCTATAACCAAGGATACATACCTGATATGACATAGAGATTCTAATTAGGAAAAGTGACCCGAAGTGGTACCTGGTCCAAGGTGTCAGCCTCTAGTGTGTGAGTAATCCTAATAATGTGGTCCTACACCATGTTTTATACCTCTTATTTTCCTTTGTCTCAATATAGAATTATTTAATATGGATAATCCATTAGATATGTCTGGGATTTTTATCTAGCTTCTTCAAGAGGTACCTCAGAGCTGCATGGTCAGAAAAACAACTACTTTAGAGCCTAATAAATATGAACAAAATTTATCTAAAGAAAATATAATAGTAAGAAACTCTTTTTCCACTATGTTGTAATTTTATTAGGTTGAATCCAAAGTCCTATATTCATAATAAATCATATGGGAACACCCTTACACCCTCTAAGATAATAGAGATCTAATCAAAAAGTTGGACGTGTCACACGTAAGCTCAAAAGGAATCTCCCACCATGGAGGATGTATGATCAGTGGAGTGGTTAGAATATTATTTAGCTTATCAAATGATACCATGCATGAATTATCAAATTAAATTCAATATCATTTTGAATCAATTGAGATATGGTTCGTGTGATCTTATTGAAATCTCTGATAAAGAATCGATAAAAGCCTACATTCCTCAGGAATGATCTAACATCATGCACACATGAAGAATATGGAAATGATGAAATAAAATATATATAACTTAGATCTACCAATCTCTATTCCATATTTTGACACTACACGCCCTAATAGAATGTCATGCTCTACCATGTAATGGAACTTTTCAAAGTTTAAAACCAGATTCTTCTCAATACAATGATTCAAAAACTTTCCCAAGCTAAAGATAAATTCATCAAATGAAGATCCATACACTAAAAAATCATCCATAAAGACTACAATACTGGTCCTAATGAAATATAAAAAAATACTCACCATACATATTTGGAAGGGACCTAGGGAATTGAAAATTATAATTAGCATCCTTTTTTAGGAAAATATATTTAATGTATAAGTGAATGTTGTCTTTTCCTGATCCTCTTGAGCAACAGGAACATGAAAATGTCTAGAAATTACATCTAAGAAAAAATAGTGTGTCTTCCCAGCAAATCTCTCAAGTATTTGATCAATAAATGAGAGGGGAAATGGTCCTTATGAGTGGATTGATTTAGTTTCTTATAATAAATACACACATGATAGATTTTTTTCACCCTCAATGGAACAAACTTCACTCTCATTTACAAAATCCGTAACACCACTTTTCTTAGGAAAAACAAGAATAGGACTCCCCCACTGAGAATCTGAAATGGGATAAATGATTCCTACCTTATAAATTCTTCAACTTCTTTTTTTAAAACTTATAGAAGGGTTGGATTAAGTCTCCTTTTTGGATAACTAACCAATTTTAGCCCCATCATACATAATAATCCTATGTATGAAATAATAAGGGATAATACCAGATATGTTAGGGAAGTTCCACCTGATTGCCCTAATTTTCTCCCTCAAAATATTCAAAAAAAAAATCTTTATGTTCAAAAATGGAGATTGTTTCCAATGATAATAGGAAATCTATCACCACTTAACAAGTATGAGTATTTGAGAATTTATGTAAATGAATCTAGTTACAATGAAGGGGATTCTATATGGATGATACATTAGGAATTGAAATATGTTCACAATGAACGTCAGTATTAGAATAGAAATCATCAAAATTATATAATAATGGATCAAATTCCTTAGTATACCCAACATCCATGTCATAATCAGAGAAAACATGATTAAAATTAGAATATGAATCCACATAAAAATCATGTCCAAGAAAGATTTGTGCCTTAGAAATAGGTGTGTAAGTAATATTAGACATCATTCTAGAAAAAATTCTCATTATATCTCAAATAATGGGATAATTAAAATCCATGGGGATTTTACTTGGTGGTTCTAAATGGTAGATGAAAACAACAAAATGGTCCTCTGAGGTACTTAATACAATCCATAACATTAAATATCACAAATTTATCTCCAAAATCCATGTAAAGTATAACCTTATAGACATTTATAATCATTTATTCGGTTTTGAGGAAGGTACTACCTAATATAATGGGAGCCTAAGAATTTACCTATTCATCCTCCATGCTAATCATGTAGAATCTGCTATAAAGATCAAGTCTCTTAACCAAAAAAATACACCCTCAAGGACCCCCACTGGATATGTTGTAGCTCTATTCACCAACTGCACCACTACTATCATCAGCTTCAACATTACAACCTATAAATAAGAGAGTATAGATCAAGAAATCACATTTATGGAATCTACCATATCACATAAATCTCCAGAAAAGTTTAACTCCCCTATGGTGCATGTGATGGTGAATATCCCCATATCATTGCACTTTTTTGGCATTGCTTGAGGTCGTGTAATTAGTGATAACACATTCCTTCCAAGTTTAATCTTAGAATTTCCTGTAATACCACTTCGATTGGTATAATGTTATTTTAAGAATTTGACATACCTTGAGATTTTCTTGATGGCCTAAATGCTCTTGAATGCATCCAAAAACTCTCTTTTTCATCGCCTCTTCATCCATTTTTTTTGGTTCGAACAGCTCTATTTGGAAAGGGAAAGGGTTTAAGAGGAATATAATCAATTTTATTCTTACCTTTTCATTTCACTTTTACTTTCTCAATGATCGGTGATGATGGGGGGATCTTCTTGGGTTAGGTAAATCTCGGTGGAATGGTAGGTGCAAGTTTATCAGTCTTTTTCTTCCCTCTTCTCAATGTGATAGATCTTATATTTCCCTTGGGATTTTGAGTAGGTTGGGAAGGAATATTTATAGAGTTATTATTTACCAATTAATAGAGGGTGGTGGTAATCTAGATCATTTATGTCTTCAACTCCCTTAACTATAAACCTTGAATCTTTAGCTAATTATTTTGATTAAGAACAATTTGTTTCAAAAGTTCATCAGTATTAGAAACTATATTTTGCTGAGAATTCCCTTGTTGTTGAATTGTTGATGCATGGGATTCAAATATACTTTGATGTTGTTGAAAGCCATGTTGGTAAGGCGAAGGCTACTTGAAGTTTTGTTGAAAAGAGGACCTTTGTTGTTGACCAGAGCCATACCTCACGACTAATTGATCTTTCTATCCTTGGTTGTATGTTGGTGAAAAGGAATCATACTTCTTCTGGGGATGTGGTTTTTCTTGATGCTAATATGTTATCTACATGAATTCGACTATGCAATCCTATGTATCTTATAATCTGGGGAAAAATTTAGTTGGGTGGTTTGTTTCAGTGCAAATTCTGTAAGGCCTTTCAAGTGTGGGTTGGGATTTCTTTTGATTCAAATCAATCAGTCTCACTATAGTGGTTAATTCTTACAACATAGTATCTATTAAATTATTTCTAAGACAAGGAATTACCTAATGTACTCCTCTAACATGTGGTGTACCTCTATTGACAAATTACTGGGTGTTTTGAGCCATATTGTTAATCAATGCCTGTTTAGTTGCTAGTATTTTGTCAATCAATGCCCCTATAGCCATGATATCCACAATGCTACTTTCTATAGGCTTTATGACTTCATAAAAGTATTGGATGAGGAATTTATCACTTATTTGGTGATGTGGGAATCTTTCACACAACTTCTTTAATATCAAAAAGTAATCATACATTTACTACCCTTGGGCTGGCTTGATTCTTGAGATCTCTTTTCGAATGTCAGTGTTCCTTGATGCTATAAAAAATACCTGTAGGAAAAGATGTTTCAAATCATTACAACATGTTACATATTCAAGTTGTAAATAATACATCTAGTCTTTTGCAGTTCCATAAAGTGGGAATGTGAATTATCTTAGTTTTATTATATATCTAGATAAATTTCATGGTTTTCGGGTTGAGAAGACCACATAAAATTCTTTTAAATGTTTTTTTGGATCCTCTCCAGAGAGTCCTTGAAATTTTAGAAGATGGTGTCTCAATCTAGATTTTAGTTTGAATTCTAATTCAAGATTTGGGTTTGAAATACAATTTGGTTGATAGTTAATATATAGTGCATCCAATTATATAAAGGTTCTATTAAGTTCATTATTATTATTTTCAGCCATTGGTTCTTATTTTTGGTTTTATTCCAAAGTGTTTCCAATTTTAATGTTCCCATAATTGAGGAATTCTCCTATTGGTTCAATGTTGAAACTTCCCATATTCTGAGACTTTCTATTTCAACCCATAATTTTATGTTCACTCATATGATCTAGATTTAAGAAATCCTTAAGATTAGTTCATTTCATAAATCAAATAAAAATTAAATGAATAAAATTGAACCATAATAAAAAGATAACAAGTTTGATTTGATGGTCCAAAAAAGAATAAGAAAATGAGGAAAAACTAAGAAAGGGGAAAGAAGGAAGAAGTAACAAACAAAGATAATGAAAAAAATACCTTTAATTAGTTTAAAAAATTACTTTCTACCCTGGTAGTGGTGCCAATTTTAAATTAGTTGTTATGGGACCACTCAAATGATGTTTAATTTTTGGTTATTTATGTGTAGCAGAGTGGATGGCCGAGGTCATCTCTCAAAAGAGGAAGTAATTAAAACAACATCTTAAAGGTATTTTGAAAATAAAATAAAATAAAATGAACACAATAATTGAAATTATGGGGTTTTTTATCATTTATAAAACAATAATTAATATGTTGTAAGAAGATTGTATTTTTTTTGCTTTTGAAATGAGATTGAGAAAATAGAAGAAGAAAATGTTTTTTAAAAAAAATATTTTAGAATGAATAATTGATCTAACTCTAGATCTTCACTTAATTATTAATAATGATCATTTAAATTATAATCCACTTATTATTATCCAATAATTTTTAAACCCTCAAACCATATGTTTTTTAACGTTACCACAATGATGAAATGAATGAAAACCTAGTCTAGATCTTGAACATGAAATTACAGAACCCTAATTTGATTGATGTTATAAGGATAAATTATTGTAAATGGTAAATTAGGGAACATATCCATTCTATAAATGAGGATTAATTGAGTTTAGGTATTTTATTTGAACTCTATAAATTGATCCTGTGTGGTTTTGGTTTATTGATTAAGATTGTGCTCTCACAATTCACATAATTCTCAACCTTGCATGGTTTGTATTAATGTTTTAGTTGATTTATTAGTTTATTTTAAATTAAAAAATCAATTAATAGATCATATTAAGTTAATTTTATTAGATCATTGATTCAAAATAAATAAATTAAGAATTTAATAGGTAGATAGATTACTAAAAAAGTATTCTTTCATGGGTGGTGTAGTCATTGTAGAAACATTTTTCATTCGCAAAGGCATAAAAAGGATTTAACCCAATCATATTTATACTATTTGGTTCCAAAACAAATAATTAAATAAAATAAGAATAAATTTGAACAAAATAGAATAAATTGAAGAGAAAAAAAGAAGTTTATTTAAATAAAAACATCGTTACAATAAAGAATAGGAAAAGAAGATCATTTTGAAAGAGATACTATATTGATATATTCCCTCATAAAATGGTGATTTTAAATGAAAATAAACCACTAATATTCTTATCTCAGTCCTCTATGTCTCATAAAACCCATTACAAATGATAAAAACACACATTTATAGAGTTGGGGGGGGGGGCTAGGATTTCAAGACTTTTCAAGTGTAAATGAGAAATTCATCCAAATATTTTAAGACTACTTGAAATGGATTATTGTAATAAAAAACGCTTGAGAAACATGTCCTTATTAAATAATTATTTGTTTGAAATTGGTTATTATAAATTATTTCCAAATTTTGGACCGATATAAGCACCAATGAAGAAGTTATGGTCCAAATTCTGAAGTGGTGTCTAATATGGAGAGTCCAGTCCATCTTTGACTTCATAAACCATTTAATATAATAAAATTCACAATACATATCAGATTTAATAAATAAAATTTGTGTCCCATTGAGTTAGGAACACTTTAAAAAAAATTCTATGTTTGAATATGTTATATAAAAATATTTATTGCTGAAATACTATAGTGAAATTTAAAGGGTAAAAACTGGATTTTTCATAATATTTACAAATGAACGATCTAATATAAAATATTCCCTAAATGAACATATAAAACACAATGGGAGTAATTTATGACATGTATTATCAATTAAATATTCAATAAAAATGTTTTTTATTAGTAATGATTATGTTCTTTATAGAATTATATTATAAGTTGACCATATGATTATTCCACCTATAAGGGTTCTCCAAGGGTTCTATGGTGAGGATGTTCCAAGATACCAACCCATTATATATATATGATTTCCATGAGTTTATAATTTTTCCTTTTATAAATATTGATATCACATGACTCATTATTATTTATTCTTATGAATATTTCCTTTGTTAAAGCCTTATTCCATGTTTCACGATTAATGATTCTAGTATTGATGGGTATGAGTTATTTTATTATGTGTTCACGCACTCGGATTATGTCATCATAACCTTATGAACTTCTTATTCTCATTGATTAAATTCAAATGTTAATGCTTATGTTTACCCTTAATAATCTTTTAATCTCACTCTTCTTATGTTTCCTTTACCCCATGTTATAAAGAATGTGGTTGAAGAAATTTTTTCAAAAGGGATTTCATATGGATAATGAAGATGACTTAATATGAACAAAGAAAAGCTAGGTTAAGTGGGAGAAATACTCATTTAAATACATACGTATTATTAATATATGAATTTTTCCTAATTATATAAAACTCTAAACCTAAAATTCCCTTGAGAATGTAAGTGATCCAGTATTTTCTTTTGATGTTATAAGGTTTGGATGGAAACAAATTGGGCCACATTTATCAGTATCAAATCCAAAAATGTAATGTTTATGATTTCATCACTGGATACGTGAGTACAAGTTTAGGGTTATTATACATATTTACACACACACAAACACATTTATATTTCTGATATACTAACATAAATATTTAAATATATATATTTATTTATATATATTATAATATACATATAAATATATACTTTTTATTGATAGACACATGTTTATAAATAAACATGAATTAGGAATATATATATATATTAATTCATTTTTATAAGGTAAATAAAATGGAAAATTTCTTATTTTAAATAAAATTAATAATAAATATGTATTTCCATATTTTTTATATATTTAAAAATAATTTTTAATGTAAATATGTTTAAATGTGTAATTATAATTTTGATTTATTATATGTAAATATAAGAAAATATGAATATATTTAATTATAAATAAAACTAAAATATGAAAAATGATAAAATTTCAATACCATAATATCTATATGAATGTAATCCTTGGGAATAAAGTTAGTACCTACTGAAAAAGGAAAAAATGTATCTCTTATATGAAATTTAAATCCCATAAAAAAAGGTTACCCACCCAAAAAAATAGTTTTGGAGGCCATTTAGGCATTTTTTGACCTAAAAAAGTGACCAAGGTTCGCCACTAGTTAACACGATGTAGATATATTTGTAGGACATGATTTTATATATGATAGAGCTTAAACATACCCCTAGATCAAATGTTATGGTCGTTTGATGTTAAAGTCATGTTTCTAACTTATCTTAGATTATTTATTTATTTATTTATTTTTTTGTTGAGACAGAAGTATCTTTTTACTTTTAAAATCATTTTGTTTTGTAAATCACAAACTCTTTCTTAAATACTTAATTAAATAATATTTCCTGACCAATGTGTTTTAAGACATTTTTCATACTTAAAAATATTTTTAAACTATTCAAGGATAAAAAAGAACTTTATTCATTAAAATAATCATAATGAGCATAGATCCAATACTGATCAGATTCACCTTTATAAAATCTGATTTAAGACTTTCTATCCCATCTTTATATATACCAAATTTCATATAATCAGACTTGATATTGGAACCGATAAAAATTGGATTCACACTCATAAAAATTATCGTAATGATATATGTAAATCCATTATATTGACTAAAGGATAAAATGTAGATATGAAAAAACTATATTATATCGTAATGATATTCCTTTTATAATATAAATTAATAAATAAAAACAATATTGGACATTATGTTACATTATCACCTTTAAAGTTCCAGGTTTCTTAGTCATTGTGAAAAACATGGTGAAAATATGACCGTTGGAGGATCAAGATGACTATTGGAAGCATGCCTATAAATACCCAGTCATTTAAAGAGTTTGGAGCAACTGATTCGATTTCGCACTCAAATTTTCTGAATTGTAAAAAGTGTGAACAAATTTTTCTTAGACACTTTTATTACTTTAGATAGATTCCTTCTTATGTAAACCTTTTTGAGTTGTCTCCTTAATATATTTTTTTGTAATTTATTTGTGCATCTAATTGTGTGAATACTACCGAGGCTTTCGTAGGCTAGGAACATTGAGATATGATATGCTTTATTGAGGACTTATAAGTATAATAAGATAGAATACGACCCATCAGATCAAGGGATGGTGGGGGTAGGCAGATAGAGAATCTGATCATCGTATCGAGGGCTCATGGAAATAGCAAGAAAGATCAATCATTGTATCAAGGGCTTACCTTGGTATGGTAAATTTATACATTATTATAATTATAAAATAAGGTACATTTATCCTAGGTTATTGGATTAACTACTATTTGGGATAAAACAAGGGTATTCATTTGTTGTACTTGTTTTATTACAAGTCTTTTATTTCCACAACATATAATAAAATGTGATAATTGTGTATTCATCTTTCTATTTTGTATTTTTTGTATCATAATTGTTTTGATTACAATACAAATTCTTTTAATATGATTAAAATTCTATAAAATTTAGGATAAAATCAATACTCTTTTAATACTCTGGTTTATCATAACCTTTGTGATTATGATTATTTTTGCATTTAATATGATTAAATAGTTTTCTATTGTGAATAAAATTAAACTCTGATTATGATACCACTACTTATTTATTATGATTATATACAATATTAAGATAAAATATCATTATGACCTATGAAATTACATATCATAATCTACTTTATTTAAATATTTCTTTTTTCTGAATTAATGTCCAAGTCCAATTAACAATTAAATACTTAAGAGGTTTGTGAATACAATTTATTTAACCTTGTTAAAATAAGTTTCCTTTAAGGATTAATAAAAGTTTTTAAACCTATAATTTAACCCCCTCTTGTATTTAGTCATCTACATATACATTATGATCAAGTAATTGGTATTAGAGTAGGATTTCACTACTCGAATACTTGATAACTTTTTTTGTTCTGTACTTTTGCAAGTTTTTTTGAATTTTGTTTTAAACATTTTGTTTATAAAAATTCATATTACTCACATGTATTATTGAAAATAATTTTTTATATATATTTTAAATGATAGAACAGATCAATGTAGAATCAATTGATAATCTCAATCCCACTAGACCATAAATTTTTGATTATTTTTATTATAAATACTAGAGGGATAAAATGAAGACATTTATGATCAACCCTGGAGTTGACAATTATGTAATGCTTACTGATGATTAAAAAATTTTAATATGGAAGTTTTAACTTTTAACAATCAAGAAAATATGGAATATCAGTTGAATTATAAGGTAAGTAATACTTTTTTATGTTACATTACTAGAAACATATATAGTGATATTTCTTCTTGTGAAGTGACTAATATTTTTTAGAAGAAATTATAAGTTACCCATTTCAAGACCTCAAAGTTCATGGAAACAAGAAGAGAAATTCTTAGAGATGACTATCAAGCATCTAAATTTCTATCTGGTGAACCTGTTGCGAAGATAAATCGAAGGTTTATGAAAATAGTAAACAATCTATAATCTATGGGAGAGAAAGGATTAGATGATGAAATTCATGTAGAAATGATTATCGACATCATGACCAATGAATGTGAATCTAAGAGAACATTTGTTGATAAATCAAGGAAGATAACAAATCTCACTCTTGATGACTTGTTTGGAACTCTCTTTCAATATGAGGGTAGATTGAAAAGAGATTTTGAGAAACCTAAAAAGAATAATGGTGGAGTTTCTTTCAATACTACTATTTTTTCTACTAAATATCCATTACTAGAAAAGTTATTAAGTCTTCTATAAAGAAAAAGATTGTTATTCAATCTGATTCTAGTGATTATGAGAAATCTGAAAATTAATTAAAAAATATTTCTTAGAGGATTAAAAAAATATTTGTAAAGAATTATTTTCAGAATCATTATAAGAAAAGTAATAAGGAAAGGAATAACAATAGAGATTTTGAAATTACTTGTTATGAATGTAAGTGAGATGGACATATCATACCAGATTGTACAAAACTGAAAAGGAATGATAGGAAGGAAAGAAATTATGATAAGAATTTTAGAAAGTAATACAAGTTAAAAATAAATAATGTATTAAAAGATAATGATTCCTAGAGTGATATTTTTTGGAGACTCATCAGACAATTATTCTTATAATGAATGTTCCAGTCAGAAGAACATTGGTCTTCTTTCCAAAATAAAAAATGAAAATATATGTCCTATGGATAATGTATACAACAATAAGAACCTTACTAATTTATCCTTAAATTAAAATTATCTATATTCTTATGTTGATAAGGATTCTAAATCTTTGAATTAAGAATTTACTTCAGTAGAGGAAAATACTCTTCCTTCATATGAAGAAGTTTCTCATTTTTTAAAACTCCTTGAAAATGAAAATTTGTAAGTTTGTAAAATAATTTATAAAGAAAATTAAAGTATAAATGTTTTAATAAAATAATTATCAGATCATTATAAATATATTGAAAAGGATATTTTTGAAAAAGGTAATATTTATAACTATTTATAAAATATTGTTTCTGAAAATAATAGTGTGATAACTAGTTTTGAAAAACTCAATTAAAAAACTATTACTCAAGAGGATAATAATTTAATTGTTAAACTAAAGTCTAATATTTCTTCTCTAAGAAAACTTTTGTCAAATTTTACTTATGGTAAGGAAGGATTTGATAAAATGTATAAAAAATTCATCCTCATGATACTAGTTTTGTAATAGGTTATACTCATAGAAAACAAATTTTTAGTAATAATTAATTTATTTTGAAAAGTGAACCATTTTATACAAAATTACAAAGTGGTGGTTACTCAAATAAATTTTTTCCCTTAATAAAATTCAATCCTCAGGGTTCCAAAAAACCTATTTTTTTAAAAAAATGTGGATTCCTAAAATCTTGTTTTCTAACATTTACAGAACCAAGAAGCTTTGGGTTCCGAAATTCTAATTTTTTTGTTTTTAGGAAAACAAAGGTTGTACAAAAAAAGTATATGTAGTACATGGATAGTGGTTGTTCCCATAATATTAATAGTAGTAAATAATTTTTTGAAAATATCATCAAGATGAAAGGTGGAAGATTTACCTTCGAAGATAATTCTTAAGGAGAAATTATCAGTATAGTTAATATGGTTCTTCTTAGAAAAGATTTAATTTCAAATGTTTTGTTTGTTAAAGGTACTAAGTGCATCCTCATAATCATAATTCAATTATGTGATGAATTTTATCGTGTTAATTTTAGAAATGATAAATGTGTGGAAAAAAATTCTAAGGATGAATGCATTCTTTCTACAAATAATCATGATAATTTTTACTTTCTAAACTTAGAATACTTTAGTTTCCAAGATTTACCTTGATTTAGTGAAATGGAAGATCAATCTTGGTTATGGTATAGAAGGTTAGGAAACTGTAACCTTATAAACTTATGGTATTTTACTAAGAAATGAATTGTTAAGGATCTACCAGATCATAGATTTGATTTTTCAAAAAGTTTGTGACCCCTATCAATATGGTAAGAAACATAAGTCAAGATTTAAATCTAATATTTAAGTTTCGACTATTTATGATTTATAGTTTGTGAAAATGTATTTATTTGGTCGTAAACAAACTATAAAGTATTTGGGGGTAATTACTATATTTTTTTAATTGATGACTACACTAGATATACATAGGTTTATTTTCTAGAAAACAAATCTGAAGCATTTTGTAATTTCAAAACTTTTATATCCAAAGTTAAAAAGGAGAAAAACCATCCCTTGATAACTATTTTTAGTGATCATGGTGGAGAATTTTTAAGTTCTTATTTTGAAACTTTTTTGTAGTAAGAAAGGAATTGCACATAACCTTTCATCTCTTAGAACTAATTAGAAAAATGGTGTTGTTGAAAGAAGAAATCATATTCATCATGAAATAACAAGAAACATGTTGAGTGAATACTAAATTTCTAATTTTTTCTGTCTGAAGTGGTTATTACTTATTTTTATACTATAAGTCGAGTTTTAATTCTTTATTTCATTAATAAAACTCCATATGAGTTGTAGAGAGGATAAAAACCAAAAGTTTATTACTTTTAGAGTATTTGGATACAAATTATACATATTGAATATGAAAGATAACTTATACAAATTCAAAACCAAATCCGATGAAGTAATATTTTTAGGTTATTCCACTTCTTCTAAGGCATATCGAGTTTTTATTAAAAATTATTGTATTATTGAGGAAACAATACATGCTAAATTTGATTAAATTTATCATTTTTTAAACAAACCCAACAAAAATCCTTAGATGTGTTTTCCAAAATTGATTCTCAACATTTGATAGAATATTATTATTACAAGGAAAATACTCAAGAATACTTTATACATTATGTTTATGAACATGTTTTAAAAAACCCAAATCAGTTTTTTCATAGGAATTATCCTAGTAATAGTATCATTAGTGATGTAAATCAACCAATCAAGACTAGAAGCTCCTTAATAAATGAAGTAGAACAACTTTATTTTATTTTTCAATTTGAACCTAAAAATCCTGGTGAGGATTTAGTTGATTAGGATTAGATTAAAACTATGCAAGATGAGCTAAATGAATTCAAGAGGAATAATGTCAAGAAACTTGGTTGAAAGACCCAAAGAAGCTTATGTAATTGGAGTAAAATGGTTCTTTGGAAACTAATGTGATTAAAATGGAATAATAATTAAAAATAAAGAAATATTTGTTTCTAAAGGTTATAATTAACAAGAGGGAATAGATTACGAATAAACCAATGCTCTAGTTGCTAGACCTAAAATAATTTTTATCCTACTAGCCTTTATAGAATTATTTAATTTAAAACCTTTTCAAATGGATGTAAAGTGTTATTTAATTAATGATTATGTACAATAAGATTTTTTTTATCAAGATCATATTTTTGAAGATAAAAAAATCATGAATATATTTATAAACTTACCAAGGATTTATATGGACTTTAAAAACCCCCTAGAGTCTGGTATGATAGACTAATACGATTTTTGTTACAAAAATTATGTTAAGGGAACCCATGATCCAACTCTTTTTTTAAATAAAGTTAACAAAAAAATTATGATTATTCAAATCTATGTTGATGACATTATATTTGTATCTACTCAAAAATCCTTAACCAATTACTTTACAGATCTTATGATATCCGAGTTTTAAATGAGTATGATGAGTGAGTTAGAATAGTTTTTAGGTTTTCAAATTTCTCAAAAAACTAGAAGGAATTTTTATATTACAACATAAATATATAAAATATCTTCTTTAAAAGTTTTGATACAATAACACTGAATGTATTATAATGCCTATCGGTACCTAAAATACAATTTATCTTGATGAAAATGGGAAACCAGTTGTTCAAACAATTTTTAGAGGTATGATAGTATGTTTACTATAATTAAATGATAGTCAACCAAAATTAATATTTTTTGTATGATTATGTACAAGGTATAAAGATAATATAAAGGAATACCATTTAAAATAATTCAAAAAAAAATATTGTTATCTAAAGGGAACTATGAATTTAGGAATTTGATATTCTTATGGAACTGATGTTGATTGAAAAAGTTTTTTGGTTTATGAATTTGGTGGTTGTATAATGGATAAGAAAAGTAATTCCGAAACATGTCATTTCTTAAGAGATTCATTATTTTCTTGGTCTTTTAAGAAACAACACTTGATAGTACTTTACAATACTTAAGCTGAATATGTAGCAGGTGGAAGTTGTTGTGCTCAAGTGTTTTGGATGAAACATATACTCACTAATTATGGAATAAGTTTTACAAAAACTCAAATACTTTTGATAACACAAGTTCCATATATTTAATAAAAAACAAAACACATCACTCTCATAAAAAACACATAGATATTATACATCACTTTCTTACGGATCACACACTTAAATGAGATATCATTTTATAATTCATCGGAATGAAATAACAACTTACTAATATTTTTAAAAAACCATTACCTTTTGATTTTTTTTAAAAGGTTGGGGCTGAAGCCTCAATTTATTATTTAAAGCAAAGACCTCTTTAGACTCGGTAGAGGATGACCCATTACATAGACCGAAGACCCAAGGCCAAGTGGCCTGAATACAAGGCTTGAAAGCCCATTTTTTGGCCCAAGGGACCCCTCAGTGAACAATACTGCTACAGTACCCGTGCTGCTACAGTACCTGCTATAGTATCACTGCCGCTAGAGTACCTGCTATAGTCTCTTCGCCTCTATAGTGTCGCCGCTGCTACAGTTCTGCCGCTACTATAGTACTACTATAGTGACCTGCTATAGTACCCCAAAAATTTTCCCCTACCTAGATTTGATCCTGGGTATTTTTGATGCCAAGAAGGAGCATGTACCACTAGGGTACATTCTCGTTGGAAAACCATTACATTCTAATAGATTTTAATACATTAAATAAAATATAGGGATGATAAATGTAAAGTGATCATTAATATTTACTTCTTTTTTAAACAATATCCTTACATTAAGTTACTTCTTTTCATAAGTAGAGTATATATGATTGTTATTTTTGAAACTTTTATTTTTTCAAAACTTTAGTTTTCCTAATTTTTTTTATCATAATAGGTTATTTGGACTCATAATTCCTTATAAAATTTTTTAGAATCAATTTTCTAGAAAGAATTTATTTTAAACTCAGGAACTGTATAAAAATTTCTAGACTTTAGTTTTCTTCAAATCAAATTTGAAAATTTTCCATAGTCATGTTTTTATTTCAAAATTTTCATATTTAATTTTTTTAAAAATTGAATTATATTTAAAAATATTGAAATATCTTATTTTATAAAACCAAGAAGAATAAATTATAATACTGATGATTCCACTTTGAAAGGTATTCTTCTTTCTTTTATACTTTAATAATATTCCATTAGGATTAGTTTTATTCTTTCCAATTGTTATTATAAATTTCATTTTAATATTATTCACCAAATACGATAAAATGTATTATAAAATATCAAGAGTTTAAATTCTTTAAATATATATTTTTTCATATAATTTTATAAACCATCTATTAGTTGTATTTAATATCAACCATTAGATCTTTTTATGGGATCAACAATTTCTTGAAATATCTTATATAAAGGGGACCCTAAGTGTCCCACATTAGTTGTTTTAATATTTATACCTCGAAGTGCTGTTGTATTTAAGTCTCCCAATCCGATTTATTTCTTCATGTCTAAATCATTAGCTTCAAGTCCCAATACAATGGAACTTGTGAAGAATAAAAAGTGGTATGTTTTCTAGGAAAGTTTAATAGAGAAAGTTCTCTATGAAAAGTATGATTATTAATTTAAGAGTACAATAGATTTCCAAGGTTGGAAATCATTATGCATAGAACAATAAAATCTAGATTATTAGTTGTTTTACTTATATCTAGTTAGAGATTTTTATGCCATCGTAATTTTTTTTTGAAGATGGTGGAAAATAGATTCTTTCTCTATAAATCTATGATAAAACATACAATATGAAATATTGTGTAACCATAGGCTATCTAGGTATTTTAGAAGAAGGATATGATTTTTGTCCTTCACACAAACTACATGATTCAAAGGATTCGTTTAACAAAGAAAGAGACAAAAAGTCTTTGTTTTGAAATATTTTAAAGGATGGACCATGAAAGGTTACACACCTCATTACAGATCATAGAGTTATAGCCCATTGGATGCAAGGGTTTCTTATCCCAATGAAGGGAGATAGATATATTTTGAAGGTATCTAATATTTTTATTTTGTATTAACTAGTCATCATAAGGAAGATCAATTTCACAGGTTTTTTTCTTTTGAAAATCAAGTACATAAAATCCCGTTCAATCAAATCTTATATTATAAAGTTTCAAGATTGGATAAGTAATATTATTGAAGAAAGTATGAATCACCTCAACATAGAAATAAAATATGAATCCATCAGATAAAATATGATGTTTATCAGTAATGATACAATGAAATGAATAAAGGATGTATTTGATAACGAATCAAATATGTTTGTAAATAATACTCAGTTTTTTCCATCGAAATATGAACCTTTTTCAAAATAAAATAAATTTGAGAAATTTGAAAAAAGGAGAAAGTTTGAATAACTTCCTACAAAAGAAAATAAAAGAAAAAAAATAAAGTATATGATGAAGTAGCCGTAAAATAGAGGAGGAAAGAAGAAGAAAAGAAAGATGGATATCGTCAGTTTAGAATCAACCCCACTGAAGCTTTAGCTAAGAAAATACAAGGATATGAAACTCAATAAAAATAAATAAAAATAGAAGAATAAGAATAATAAATTTCTTTTTTCCAAATTAGTTGATTCATTGATGAAAGGAGTAGAGTTATCTTCTGCAAACATTGTTATACCAAATCTGGATGCAATATTTTCTTTGCAAGAATCATCTGTTGTCTATGTCGACATTACCTCTGTCAAAGATAAGGGAAAGGATATTTTGGTGAATAAAGAATAAATTCTAGTTGGGAAATTTGAATTAATATCAATAGAACAACTTCATGAAAAGTTTATTAAATAAATGAAGGAAGAAGCTATGTGTAAGAACCCGTATCTTATTTTCAGGTATGTTTTCCTTTTTCTGGTGTTTTTGAGGAAAAAGAGGTTTTTTCTTAAAATTTATTAAGTACATACCATGTAATTTATGAGTACACGTAGTGTACTTTATGATTACAATCCTTGTACTCGGTTACTACGGGTAGATGTGTGCTGGCCATGTAACATCTGTACACACGACCGTGTATGGTGACCTGGAGACCGCCTAATACGGGGGCTGGTAAGGGAAAGTACATGTCGTGTACTTCTAAATTATATGTTGTATAATTATAAAGTACACGCCGTGTACTATTTTTTTCATTAGACATATTGGGGTCGCGTCTGACGGACAGAACCGTCTCCTTCTAGTTCTGGTTCGACCGAGAGAGAGACCGTACGGCCGCAAAACTTCTCCAAGCCCTCGAACGAGCATTTGTTCTCCAATTAGAGCTCCGTCAATTGTGTTGGGATTGCCTCATTAAGCTCTTACTTCTCCTAGATCTATGTTTCATTCTTCCGCCTCTTTCTCAAGTTATCTCTGGTTGATTTTTTTATCATTTTTCTAGATCTACGACGTTATAGGGAGATTCAAGGCATGAGGTTTACATATAATGATCCTACAACATTGAGGTAGGTGGTTTGTTCCTTTTCGTAGATAGTCATTGAATTTAATGTGCAAAAGTGCCCAATACCCATGAATGGGGTATTGCATGTTCTTGGTTTTCACCGTCATTGTGCCTACTATGGCTAGTTTGATTGGATAAGGGTTATATATTGAGAATAGGGTTTATTTAGCCATGATATGGAGGTTTTTCCCATGTATGCTTATTTTGATCATTTGGCCTAGTTTTTCCTGTTAGGCTGCTACTTTGTTTTCCATGCCTTGTATTGTTAGGATAGAGTGATTATTATCTGTCTTGTTTTTATGTTGTAGACTGGTTATCCAAGTAGTTATTGAGGTTTACTTCAGCCGCTTTACATTGCTATGCTCATTTGACTTACATAAGGCCGTGAAAACCTGGTGTAGTGGAACATAGGGAGAATGGACGTAAGGGATTCTCCAGAGTGTCTGTTATTATTGTTACTGTAACATCCCAAGTAATTAATAATAGATATTTTTATCTATGTCTATTAAATTAGATATTTTTTAGAGGCTTAAAATGAGAATAAATCCAATCTTAAGCATGAAATAAACTAATATTTTTAAAAGATTGTTTTACTGCCTTTTGATGGAAAACCATTTTTAAATCAAACTTTTGACAATTTTATAAGCTCTATTTGTCGAAATAAACTTATTCTTTATTATTGGGACATTGAAATTTACTTTGGGTAAATTTTTGGTATTTTTCCGATAAAGTTAATTTTTTTAATGAATAGTGAAAAATGTTGTATTTTAATTCAAAACCTCTTTTTAATCTAATTTATTTATATGATTAGATTATCTTTTTAATTGGTTTTAAAGTTAAATTATAATATATTTTTACCATTTAATCCAATAGTGGTCATTTGAATTAATTTCACTTTGAAATTGGACTTAAACTAGTGTCAATCTTTTGATACTTATTGTTTCATAAAAACACGCTATTTGCTCTGAAAACGGGAATTAATTATTAAATTAATTAATGTAAATTATATTTTTTGAATTTTTTAAAATAGAAATCATTTTTTAATTCAGAATATCAAATTTATCTTAGGGTGAAGTTTTGGTATTTTTCTGAAAAACTTAATTTTTGATGAATAGTGAAACCACTAAGTTGTACTTAAAAAACTAATTTTTCATTTAAATGAAATTTTACCACCTCTGTATTTTGAATTTCAAAAATCTGACATACATGGTTTTCATTAGGAAGTAAAATGTGGTTCAATGGGATTAAAATAATTTTTTTGGTGAATAGTAACTTTTAAGTTTTTAATCCCGATTAGAGGTAATTAGTGTAATTTAAGGTAAGAATAATGTTTTAATAATATTAAATGAACTTTACACATGTCCTAACCTTATTTGATGTGTCATGTCCGACCAAGAAAATCCATGGTTCAACTTGGGGATCCCATGGAGCCACTTTGGTAGGAAAATGGCATTAATGTCTTTTTATTTAAAGTTAAAATAAAAATGTCACAAACATGAGTTGTTTTACTAAAACAATTTTTAAATGGGGTTATACAAGTCATATTCTTTACTATAAATATTCATTAGAAATCTAAAAATATTTCCTACATCATTATATTTTTTTTATAATTTTTAGACATTAAATAAATTAAATTATTTATGACATCATAATGATGTAGCGATTACCTCATTATTTAACGATTTAAATAAAATGAAAAGATAATGTAAAATATAAGACCTACACATGTCAAAAATTTATTGTATGAGTATATTTAGAACCCTTATCACCTTATCCTCGAAATACATTAATGTGGGACCTTTAAAATACGAAACTCATTTGAAAATTAAGTAACCTTTTATAACTTTCCAAGAGTGCCCCTCCTCTCCTCTTATAAAAGGCCCCCACCACTACCAACTTACCCACACTTCCAAAGCCTTTGGCTCGACCAAAACCTTCCTATTTTGTCTATCCAAATCCTTCTCTAACTCTTAGAAGCCTCACTTTGGGCAGAAGTCTTCCCAATGAAGCCTTTGAGCTCAAATCAAAGAGAGTTACCCGATTTTAAGGTAATGTCTTCACTCGTGTTCTTTTGTTTTATTTTGCTTCTCCAACCCCCTAAACTCATTTTATTCATTTATTTTGTAACAACACCAGTATCTTCCATATACTAGGATGTTGTTATAATAAGGATTTGAGCTACACTTACACACACCTACATCTAATGGTTAAAGAACATACTGTTTCCGTGGATGGTGAATTTCTGACTCACGAAATGATGATTGTTCAATATTATTTTAACACCTTCAAAGGTGTCCATTAAGATGAAACTATATTTATATATGATATATAATATTTTTATGTTTTACTTAAGCTTATATATTTTTCATTTATGGAATACCTTTATGGTTTCCATTATGGGTAAACGCGATATCTTCATTTTAGGAAGTGGGGACTACCACCCCCTCAAAGTGATTTGATTCGTTAATGCCATATGTGGGATGTATAAAGGATGTAATTAATGATATTATATATTATATTATAATGGAATTATAATATACCTTTATTTCATTATGATTTCATTCCATAAAATACGAAATAGAAATGAAAGTAGCATTCATGCGTACGTACAGCTTACCGTCTCCATGAACGGTGCATTTCATTTCTTACCTCTAAATGTAATGTAATATTATAAATGAATGTATATACTGGATATATATGATATATATTATATCTAAATCATGAATATAACTCTGGATATAATGGATACATGAACAAATTGTAATTATAAAGAGTTTATTTTTGACTCGAGTATCAATGATCGTTAAAACGACCGTTATTAACTTAAATAATTACATAGTGTTCATGAAATGGTAATAAGTGATAAAAAAGGAATAATGAAATTGAAAAAGGTTCTTAATAAAGTAGAAATTAACTCAATTTTATTATTCAGGAGATTAAAGAACGATCAAGTCAAGTTGGACACAAGGTATGGGACTTCGTCTCAATCTTCTTTCATTGAGGCATATTTTGTTTTATACACAACCTTCTTTTATACGGTGTATAAACCCCTTTTACTTTTATGCTTATTCAAAAGGAATATTTTTTATATGAAGCATTTTACTAAACTATAAAAGGAATGTTTTTTTGTTGTACGTATGCGGCAACAACGACTTCTCCGCCGCCGTGACCATTATTTGAGTTTCAGCTTCCTCTACAAGCCATACCTTTTTTTAAATGAAAAATAAATACCATGTTTTACTTTTCTTTTATTTTGGTATTGAAAATGGTTTTCATAATGTTTTTATTATATCAATGTGTTGTATTGATATCTTGTGATTCAAATGTGGAAATGTTATGTTTCCTTTATGCATGTTTTATGTGATATGATTAAGTTATGGTTCTTGGGCATTGTAATGAAGATGGTGGTTCCGTGATAAACTAAGGGCAGGTGAGCCTGATATAGCTCTCCAATTCATTGGGTAATGTGAAGGAGTTAAACGTTAAGGTTTCTCTGAAGAGATTTAGGGAATACACTATGATGGGTATTCCAAACGTAACCAAGAGGGTTACTCCCTACGTAAGAATATTATGAATGCCTCAAGTTACCTTTATGTCTTATGATTTCTATGATTTATTCATGATTTGATGAGGTATGTTAAAGTGATTATGTTTATGAGTAGAGTATGATTTCATTGATTCTTATGTATACATGTACTCATGTTTCCTTTCCATATTTTTAGATCCCTTATTGAGCTTTTTATGCTCATCCCAAGTTTTTGAAATGATTTTTATAGGTCAAGGGAAAGGTACATGATGTGATGATAGTGTCAAGGAAGTGTAAATAAAGAATCCATGTTTTATTTTAAATATGTTTCCATTGATGGGAAAAATGAATACTATCTTTTATGTAACCACTTTGCTTAAATGTGGAATGTAATGCAAGTTTTATGATCTAATTATCTAAAACTCTAAACCTGAAAAGATCCTCAATGTGTAATATTGTAATAACTCAAGATTAAGTAAGGTTTAAGGCTGGGGCCTTATAGTTACGATGTGAGACCATAGGGGGAATTGACATAAGTGCTTTCTCAGAGTGTCTATAGTTCCTCGACGCGGGCCATTGGGGGAATGAGTCGTAAGTGCTTCCCCAGAGTTCCTTTTAGGTTCTGATACAAGACTATAGGGGGAATTAATAGTGAGTGCTTCCCTAGAGAGTCTATACAAAAGCTGAACCAGAGGGGTTAGACTGTGTGTACTTCCCAGAGGGTTTCTTGTGTTTTCTAGGTAGGACCAGAGGGGATTAAGCTGTGAGTACATCCCAAAGTTTTGCCTGTTTGTGATTATCTGTTTAATTTCTATGTGGAACTGAATGCATTGAAATTGTTGAATTGGTTACTGTTGAGTACTTCCTTGTTTACTGCTTCTTTTTTTTATTTCTTTCCATATATATTCACTGACTGTTAGGCATATATCTATTGGTGGTTGCCTACTGGGATTTAATCTCACACCCTATTTGGGCCATGCTTTTGAGCCCAAATAGATTGTTTTTTTGTAGGTATAGAAAATGTCAATAACCCTTCAACTTTAGGTACTTGACTTCATTGGAGATAGAGAGCCTGGGACCAAGCTTAAGATTGTGATACTGCGAAACTGTTTATTGCTTTCCTTTATACTTTGGATTAGTACTATATTTTAGCATTGTGAGTTGTTTAGCTACTTTCCTAGACATATGTATCATGCATCATTTATAAATATATGTTCTCTAGTTGTTATTTCTTCAGTCTTGAGTTGTTTCTTTATGTATGGTTATATTACTACTTCTGCTATTGTTATCTATTTTTCTTCCACTGTGTTACTCTTCAAATTAGGGCATAGTTTCCCCACAATCACACCCAAAGCCCTCACTGCTAGTCGACAACCTCTATCATTAGGAAAAATGCACTTGAGGCCATGTGACCAAATGGGTACGGGGCACTTCTGGATGGCATCCAGAACTAGGACGTTACAAAGTGGGTAGCCATGTGTTGGCCACGTAACATGTAGGACCCTGAGACACCCTAAGAGGGGAGGGGTGAATCAGGGTTTCAACTTTTTCTTTTAAGGTGATGGATCTTGTTCCCATATTGGTAGGAACTTGTTAAACCTATATGATGGATATGAATAGAAAGAAAACATTCACATGCAGAGAGATGACACATCACTTTTTAATTGGTACACCACTAAGGGATACGTCTAAGGAGCATACACCGACAGGTTTTCGGTCATACCAAATTCCACTAAACTTCACTAGATGTAGATTACAAAGGTTCATGCACATTCACTCTGTCCCAGGATCAGTGCCTTTAAAAATATTTAGGTATAGCTCACTACTTCCCTTGGGTCACTCCCGTTGACTCCCCCTGGCTTACTTTTCTTGGTGAAGCCCCACTCAATTTATAGACGTGAAAGTCTCTTCATCATCGCTAAAGAATACATCCTCTATTGCGTGTAGATGCACTGTTGAAGTCCAACTCTCGCCTGTAGTCAAATCTCACTTCCCTTCAAGGGTATCGGGAAATATCCCAACTTTCACACAGCTCAAAAAACACTGGCGCGCTTCTTTACTGCCTGGCACACAGGTATCCTGCACGGCATAAATTCGGCGCACAAGTTCAAACTGGCATGCAGGTCTCAACCAACGACCTGTACGACACTGCCTACTTTGACTTCAAACCTGTGTGACTCAATTCCGTTCTCACAAAAACTGCCTTAGGCGCGCAGCCAACAACCGGCGCGCAGCCTCTACCTACGCAGCCCAACTACCAATTGCGCGAATCAACTACTTGTGAGACGGGAGCTCAAAAATTCTCTAAGTCTTGAACTTCATTACAAATGAGGATGGATGGTCCTCTATTTATAGGCAAATTGGACCCCCTGCGTGGGGGCGCACAAGTATCCTCATGGTGCGCATGTCTCAGCGCGTAGCTCAAACTTCCCAAGCCTCCATCGCGCAACTCACTTGCACAACCAAACCAATACTTGCGCAACCCTCTTTACTTTTACATATTTTAAAGTTCTGATCATGAATAACAATAGGCGTTCAAGTTTCCAAACCTCATAGGCACTGGCGCGCAAGTTCCTTCTCAGCATGCAGGTCACTTGCGTGACCCAACCAATACTTGCACGACCCTTATCCCTTTGAAATTTTTCCTTGTTCTAATCTTTAAAAACAATAGGTGCGCAAGTTCTCTCTCCTTCAAGTACATAGCGCGTAGGTCTCTTTTCCAAAATCACTTTTCTCCATTTGTCGATTTTCAGGGAAAAAAATTTGGCAAACACTGGAAGATGGTGCCACCTTTAATACTATAATCTGCTTGACCTGTATGAGCACTTTGCTGGAATACATTCTGAAATTCCTCTGAGGATTGACAACAAACACAAACCATACTCCAATCCAAGCAAAGATGACCATGGTTCCAACAATCTCCCCCTTTGGGTTTGTTGGAAATCAGAAAATAAATTCAATAGATCCCTGTCCACATGTAAACCAAAAATGAAAGAATAAACTCAGCCAATACTCTAAGTCTACGTGAGTAATGCTTGATGTAGAAAACAAGGGAGGAAGCTTAAATTGGGTTCCCGTGTTTTGGAATTCTCGATGACGCCCAAGAAGCATTACATGAACAATGTATTCCTTCTCATCCTATCACTGACATTGAATTCGCATCGTGTCACAGAAGCATTACATGCCTGAACATGCCTGAATTTATTCCTTTCTCCCCCATTATAAATAAACCCAAAGACTGGAAATTTGTTCATTTTTCAGCTCAAATCATACTCCCCCTAGATAGTATCTCCCCCACAAACCTGCATCACATCCATAAATAGATAAAAACAATTATCATAAATGGGGAGAGGGGTATTGTGAAGCCTCCTTATGCACTGGGAGGTGGCTGAACACTGAGGTTCAACCGATGCTTCTCAAACACAGCCGCTGATAGTGGCTTGGTCAGGATATCAACCACTTGCTCATCAGTTCCCACATGATCCATTCTAATCACCCCTTGATCAACTTTTTCTTTGATAAAGTGATACCTGATTTCAATATGTTTTGTACGAGAATGATGAATGTGATTCTTCATGAGATCAATTGTGCTCTTTTTATCACAGTAAATTACTATTGGTTGATTCACCTCATCACCAATATCTATTAGTTATTTCTTCATCCATATCAGTTGTGTTCATGCCTTTGTGGCGGATATATAATCCTCTTCAGCAGTTCTAAGAGAAGTACTTTCTTGTTTCTTGATCAACCAGCCAACACATTTCTGCCTAATATAGAAGGCTCCACCACTTGTGGAATTTCTGTCTACTACAACACCAGCCCAGTCAGCATCAGAAAATGCTGATAGTTCACTGTTCCTTCCTGCATCAAAATATAACCCAAAGTTATGTGTACCTTGAATGTACCTCATGATTCTTTTTACTACCGCCATATGTTCCTCCTTTGGATTACTCTGAAAGTGGGCCGCAAGACATGTGGAAAAGACAATATCTGGTTGTGTCACTTTTAGGTACAGTAGGCTCCCAATGATCCTCTTGTACATGGTGGGATCAATAGAGGCCCCATCCTCATGCTTTCCAAGTTTAGTTCCAACTGCAATCGGAGTTGACATTGGTTTGGAGTATTGCATATTAAACTTTTTCAACAGATCTCTTGCATAGTTTTCCTAAGAAATGAAAGTGTAATACTTCTTTTGAATCACCTGTAGCCCCAAGAAATATGTGAGCTTTCCAATCATAAACATTTCAAATTTTTATTTCATATGATTGGAAAATTCATCCACTGATTTCTGCCTACTGCCACCAAATATGATATCATCAACGTAGACTAAAACCATGAATTGATCTTTTGGAGAATTCTTCACATATTGATTGTGATCCAATCCTACTCTTTTTAACTCTATCTTCTTGAGATATGAGTCCAGGCGGGAATACCATACTCATGGTTCCTGCTTCAAACCATATAGGGATTTATTCAGTTTGTATACCTCTATCTCATCAGTACTAAGAACAAAACCCACTGGTTGTTCAATGTAGACTTCTTCTTTGAGTACACCATTCAAGAATGTTGTCTTGACATCCATTTGATATACATTATATCCTCTTCAGAGTTCCATGGAAAGGAAAAGTCTGATTGACTCCAGTCTAGCCAATGGAGCAAAGGTTTCTTCAATATCAACACCTTCAATCTGGGAATACCCCTTACATACCAGTCGAGCCTTGTTTCTGATAACACTTTCATGCTCATCAAACCTGTTCTTGAAGATCCATTTTGTACCAATCACATTGTGACCTTTGGGTCTCTGGACTAGATCCCATGTCTGATTCTTGTCAATCTGATCTAGCTCTTCATTCATGGCCTTCACCCAAGATTCATCCTTTGCAACTTCTTTTAATGAGGATGGCTCCACAACTGATAGAAATGAAGATTGCATGTTATTACTCATACTCCTTGTTTGTGTGGGTGAACTCCTATCCCCAATAATGTTAGATGGATCAATCTCAGCCCTATGATTTCTCCTGTGCGGTTTAGTTGCATTATCTCTAGCCACAGTTTCTTCTTCAGATTATTCTTATGAGTCAACATCATGATGTGACTACTGAGTTTTTTTTACAACTTCCTCTATTTCTGTATTTGTATTTTATCCATGTTCACTTTCTTCCTCACTTTCGATCACATCAGCATATCATGTTCTTGAAGCATTTGTGTTTTTCTCTTCAATTATCTTAACATCAATACTTACTACAATCCTTCCTAATCTCTTGTTGAAACACTTGTAGGATTTTCTGTTCATTGGATACCCAAGAAAAATTCCTTCATCAGTATTGTCACCAAACTTACCTTGATTTCCTTCTTTATTCTGAATGAAAAATTTACTTCCGAAAACATAAAAGTATTTCAACGAAGGCTTCCTTCCATGCCACAATTCATATGGTGTCTTCGTTTCTCCCATATAAAGCCCTGTTTGATTCTGAATGTGCACTGCAGCTTCAACAACTTCCTTCCAGTAATGGTGAGAGATACCACTCTCAATCAATATAGTCCTGGCCATGTTGTTGACCTGTTGATTCTGGTGCTCAACAACTCCATTTTTCTGTAGATTTCTCACAGCAGCTACCTCATGTTGTATTCCATGCTTTTATTGGTAATTCTCAAACTCAATGGACGTGTATTCCCCTCTATTATCAGATCACAAAACTTTGATTATTTGTCCAATATCATTCTCAGTGATTCACCGATATGTTTTCATGCAGTCAAGAACTTGTCATTTCCTGTGAATGACCATAACACATGGAATTCTACTGTAATCATCAATGAAAAGAACAAATTACCTCTCTCTATGAGTTCAGACAATATTTATCGGCCCACATACATCTGTATGAATTAGATCAAGAAGATGAGATTCCCTTTTCTTCTTTGGCCGATATGAACTATAGACCATCTTTCCATGAATTCATGCATCACAAGATTTTTCACACTCACGCTTTAGGTTTGGAATTTCCATGACAATACTCAATTTTGATATTTTCTCCATGTATTTTTGATTAATGTGACCCAGTGTCCTATGCCACAAATTGTTTTCTTTTTCAACAGTCATGTAGCAGACATTTTATTTACTATCAACCTGATACAGGTTGCCTTCTCTTCTGCAACCTTTCATAAGTGAATTTTCTGTCTTTCCCTTGATAGTGCAGCCTTTCTGATTCAAAGTAACAATAATTCCCGTGTCACAGAGTTGACTCATGCTGAGTATATTATGACGTAGGCCATCTATGTAAAGGACTTCAATATTATTTAGCTCTCCATTATCTAATTCAGTACTTCCACCACCATTGATTTTCATAGCTCCATCATTACCAAATCGAACCGTTCAATCAACATTCCTTTTGATATCTGTTAATAGGCCAACATTACCTATCATATGGGATAAACAACCACTATCTAGAATCCAAGTACTGTTGCTTTTTGTAGCTTTGAGGGAAACCTATGTAAGGTTGGCTTTCTCAATTTTCTTCTTTTCTTTCCATGAGACATTGGAATGAGTATAGAACACTGATGTCCTTTCAATTATCTCATCTGTGTACATTGGTTCTTCATAGTTGAAGTCTTCTTTGAGAGGAGAAAGATTGTTTGAAAGAGAAACACTATCATGTCGACGAGATTTGACTTGTCTTGAATTCCGGTATGAGGTGTCCATGTCTCTTCTCTGCCTGAAATTAACATCCTTATGACCAAAGTTAGAGCAATGAAAACAGTATCCCTAGAAACTGTTTCTTCTATAAGATGGAGGATATTAAGTCATTATCCTTTGTTGATGTCCCAAATCTTCCCCATTCAGATAGCTCCTTGCCTCTTCGCAATATGACATGGTATGGCCCAGATAGCCACGGAACTGACACTTCTTGAGAGGAAATGCTTTCTCACTGGGGTTTCTCCTCATACTTTCTTCCTTGGGAGAATAGTTGGACTACCTATCATTTTTGAATGTTTAAGTATAATTTTCAGTTCTTTTTTTAGTTAGGATTTAGGGTTTCTTTTTCAGCACTTTAGGAAATGTTTCAACATGTCCAACTTTCATCTTGTCTTTCTTTTGGATTTCTTTACTTCCACTAGTTGATGTCTCAGCTTCATATCCAATTCCACTATTTCCCATGAAAGCGGGTCTTTGATCACTCAAGATTTTTCCTACCCCTTCTGAACCACTCTTGGATCTTTCCAATAATTCTGTATCTGAAAATTTTCCAAACTGTATTTCATCCTTGATTATTTTGAAATTTACTCAGTCTCAAGTTTACTCCTAAGAGTAACTACTTCCTCCTCAATACCCTCAACAGTCTTTGATTTTTCTTCTAGTCTGGAGGTGAGGTCATTGATAACCTTTTCATTATCTTCAATTATTATCTTCAGATCCACTACATCATCATTGCTTTCAAGAATTTTAGACTGTACTTTCACAAATTATTCCAATGATTCAATTTTAGCTTCAAGTAGATCAACATATTGAGTTGATTCTTCTACCATTTATTTCCACTTATTACAACTCTTACATTTAATCTTAATATTGCTTACAACATCCTTAAGTTGCAACTCAGGACTAGCACTAGTTTTTAACTGATTTTCTCCACCAGTATCTTTTGATTTTTCAATAGTGGCCATCATGGAAGCATATTTCCCAGTTTTAAATTCTGGTTCTTCTTCTTCACAGAATTCATTATCATCTTCTTCATCTTCATAGAAAAAACTATTCTTTAGAACTTTCTTTTTAGATTTGAAGTCTCCTTTCTTGAAAAACCATTTCTAAGGCTTCTCAATGTTTTCAGCATCGCTATCATCATCATCGATATTTCTTAAGCACTTAGAAGCAATGTGCCCGACTTTTCCACAACAAAAGCAAGCTAGAGGTAACTTCCCTTTGAATTTCCCTTTTACCTTTCGGAACATCTTGGAAATGAGAGAGATAATTGATTTTTCCCCATCGTCTTCACCACAACTATCTTTTTATATTTTCAGTTTCTCCATGGGTTTGAATTAAATTTCCTTGCTTACTCGTGTAGTAGCATCTTCTGGATTGACTCTCATTTCATATGCCACCAAGCTTCTCAACAGATCATCCAAAGAAAGTTTGGAAAGATCTCTTTCCTCAAGGGCTGACAACTTTGCATTGCACATGGGTGGTCATCTTCTCAGTATTTTCTTTACAATGTCATTGTCTCTGATTTCTTCTCCTAGGGCCCGAATTGCTCGAACCAATTGAGTAATTCGATTGAAGAAGGAGTCTGCATTCTCATCAGGATGTATCTTCAGATCATCGAACCTATTGTGTAGCACTTAAAGTTTTTCCTCCTTCACTTTGATATCTCCTTCATAAATATTTTAAATTTTATCCCACATGGTCTTTTCTGAGGTGAAACTCATCACTTTTAGATAAATCTGATCAGAAAGTGCTGTAGCGTGAGCATTTTATGCTTTAGCTTCTGCATCAAGATTTTTTCTATCTGTATCAGTCATAGCCAGCCCTATTGGATCAGAAACATTAATACCTTGAACAGTGAAAAATAGAACTTCCAATCTAAGGGATCTTGGATGATATCACATTCTGTTCTTCCAGATCTGGAAATTACTTCCCTCGAAGAGAGGGACTCCCATGACATTGACTGAATTCTCCATGAAAAAAAGGACAGATTCAACACCAGCAACCTTTACGCTCTGATACCACTTGTAGGACCCCAGGACACCCAGAGAGGGGAGGGGTGAATTAGGGTGTAAAATTTGTCTTTTAAAGTGATGGATCTTGTTCCCATGTTGGTAGGAACTTGTTAAAACTGTATGATGAATATGAACAGAAAGCAAACTTTCACATGCAGAGAGACGACACAACACTTTTTACTTGGTTCACCACTAAGGGCTACGTCCAAGGAGCATACGCCGACAGGTTTTCATTCATACCAAATTCAAATAAACTTCACTAGCTCTATATTAAAAAGGTTCGGGCACAGTCACTCTGTCCCAAGCTCACTACCTTTACAAAGATTCAGGGATAACTCACTGCTTCCCTCGGGTCACTCCCGTTGACTCCCCCTAGCTCACTGCCCTTGGTGAAGTCCCACTCAGTTTATAGATGTTAAGGTCTGTTTATCATCACTAAATAATACATCCTATATTTCATGTATATGCTCTGTTGAAGTCCAACTCTCACTTGTAGTCAAATCTCACTTCCCTTCAAGGGTACCGAGCAATCTCCCAACTTTCACACAGCTCAAAAAACACTGGAGCACTTCTTTACTGCCTGGTGCGCAAGTCTCCTGCACTGCAAAAATTTGGTGTGCAAGTTCAAACTGGTGCGCAGGTATCAACCAACCACCTGCGTGACACCGCTTACTTCGAATTCAAACTTGCGCGACTCAATTCCGTTCTCACCCAAACTGCCTTGGGCACGCATCCAACAACCGGCGTGCAACCTCTACCTGCGCGGCCCAACTACCACTTGCGTGAGTCAACTACTTGCGTGACGGGAGATCAAAAAATCTCTAAGTCTTGAACTTCATTAAAAATGAGGAGGGATGTTACTCTATTTATAGAAAAACTGGACCCCCTGCACGGTGGCGCGCAAGTATCCTCACGACGCGCAGGTCTCGGCACACAGCTCCAACCACCCTAGACTCTGTCACGCAACTCACTTGCACGACCAAACCAATACTTGTGCGAACCTATTTCTTTTTCCATATTTTGAAGTTATGATCATAAATAAAAATAGGTGCACAAGTTTCCAAACCTCCTAGGCACCGGTGTGCAAGTCCCTTCTCGGCATGCAGGTCACTTGCGTGACCCAACCAATACTTACGCGGCCCTTATCCCATTGCAATTTCCCATGTTCTAATCTTTAAAAACACTAGGCATGCGAGTTATCTCTCCTTAAAGTACATGGAGCGCAGGTCTTTTTTCCAAAATCACTTTTCTCCATTTGTCGATTTTCAGGCCCAAAAATTTGGAAAACACTGGAAAATGGTGCCACCTTTAATACTGTAATCAGCTTGACCTATATGAGCACTTTTCTAGCATACATTTTGACCTTCCTTTGAGTATTGACAACAAACACAAACCATACTCCAATTCATGAAAATATGACCATGGTTCCAACATAATGGATGTAAACACAGCCGTGTATGGTGACTGGGAGACCACCTAATGTGGGGCTCGGTAAGGGAAAGTACACACTGTGTACTTCTAAAGTACATGCCATGTACTTTATTTTTTTCATTAAATTTATTAGGGTCGCGTCTGACAGATATAACCGTCTCTTTATAGGTCTGGTTCGACCGAGAGAGAGACTTTATGATGGTGGAAATTCTCTGAGCCCCCGACTGAGCATCCGTTCTCTGATTCGACCACTATTAATTGTGTTGGGATCGCATCGATAATCTATTCCTTCTCATAGATATTCATTTCCTAATTCCTCCTCTTTCTCATGTTATCCCCAGTTGTGCGTTTTTATCATTTTTTGTAGATCTATGGAGTTATAGGGAGATTCAAGGAATGAGGTTCACGTATAAAGATCCTACAATACCGAGGTAGGTGTTCTGTGCCTTTCCATAGATAGTCGTTGAATTCTATGTGCAAAAGTGCCCAATACCCATGAACGAGGTATTGCGTGTTCTTGGGTTTTATCCCTAATTATGCCTGCTATTCATATTTTGACTGGATAGTTATTATTTGTTGAGAATAGGGTTTATTTTTCCATAATATGGAGGTTTTTCCCAAGTATTCTTGTTTTGACCATTTGGTCTAGTTTTACCTGTTAGGCTGCTGCTTTGTTTTCCATGCCTTGTTTTGTTAGGATGGAGTGATTATTATGAATCTTTCTATTATTCAGTTGAATGGTTATCCAAGTAGTTATTCAGTTTTACTTTGTCCACATTTCATTTCTATGCTCGTTTGACTTACAAAAGGATGTGATAACCCGGAATAGTGGACTATAGAGAGAATGGACGTAAGGGCATATTCATAGTGTCTGTTATTATTGTTACGATGTGAGACAATAGGGGGAATTTACGTAAGTGCTTCCACAAAGTGTATATAGTTACTTGATGCGGTACATATGGGTAATGATATGTAAGTTCTTCCCCAGAGTACCTTTTAGTTACCGATATGAGACTATAGGGGGAATTGACGATGAGTGCTTCCCCAGAGAGTCTATACTAAAGCTGAACCAGAGGGGTTTGACTATGTGTACATCCCAGAGGGTTGCTTGTGTTTTCTAAGTAGGACCAGAGGGGATTAGGATGTGAGTACATCCCAGAGCATTATCTATTTTTGATTATTTGTTTACTTGTTGTGTGGAACTGAATGCTTTGAAACTGTGGAATTGGTTACTGTTGAGTACTTCCTTGTTTACCCCTTCCTTTGTTTATTGCCTTCCATATATATTCACTGACTATTAAGAACTGATCTCTTGGTGGTTTCCTACTGGTATTTAGTCTCACACCCTGTTTGGGCCATACTTTTGATCCCAAAAATATTATATTGTTGCAGGTATAGATAAGGGAAAGCCCCCTTCTACTTCATGTACCTGACTACATTGGAGTTGGAGAGCATGGGACCAAGCTTAAGCTTGCAATGCTGTGGATCTATTTACTACTTTCCATTATACTTTGTTTTAGTACTGTATTTCATCATTGTGACTTTTTTGGCTTCTTTCCTAGAAATATGTATCATGCATCATTTATATATATATGTGCTCTAGTGGTTATTTCTTCAGTCTTCCTCTATTTCATTTTGTATGGTAATATTACTACTTCTGCTATTGTTATCTGTTACTCTTCTGCTACGTTACTCTGCCAATGAGGGCATAGTTTCCCCACTATCACACCCAAGGCCCTCACTTTTAGTTGACTTCCTCTGGCGTTAGCAAAAATGTGCTTGGGGCCATGTGACCAACCGGGTACAGGGAACTTTTGGGCATCTTCTAGAATTGGGACATTACAAAGTGGTATTAGAGGAATTATTTTCTTCTTGACTTATTATTTGAAGACTATAGTCAAGGATAAGATAGAAATAAGTACTTGGTAATAAGCTATGCCCAAGAGTAGCTAACCCATGTACAGGGAAAATCTAATCAACCTCTTTATTGAAATTATTCTGGGTTTTCAATTTTACAGTTGATTTGATTTCACCATTTGGGTGATTCAAATGATTTTTTATGTTATTTTTTATGTTATTGAGGTTTTATTTCTATTTCAACCTGATGAGATGAGGGTATTCCATCTCATGAATCGTATAAGCACTTGCTAGGAATCACATGTCATGCATTCTTGTCCTGCCATTTAGGGTGCATTAGCGATTATATGTTATTGTGATAGATGTTGTGCTAGATATTCATGTAGTTGTGATAGATGCCTTGATAAAGTACCATCTATTTGATAGGTTATTGATTTGTGTAAGGTTTTGTTTGAATGAACGCCAAACATTGGTTCTTGAGGTGTTATGGGCCCTCATAGATCAAAATTTGGTGGATCATTGCCTTGTTTTTCTTGTATATGACATGTAAGAGATTCCAAGATTTGATTCGTGGGGAGTATGGGTCCTCACAGATCAGAATTTGGCATTTTAATGTTCATTTTAGTGTTTTTCCGGGCTCTGGATTATTTTCTGAGGCTTACTATTCGGAAAAACCTAGAATGCACACCGTATTGTTTTGAATACATGCCATGTGTTTCTCTGTTTATGATGAAATGATTTTTCTTAAGTACACACTGTGTACTCTATGTATACACCGTGTAGTCTCTAAACGTGTCACTGGCCGTGTGGGCAGGGACACGGGGTTGGGAAAATTTTGGTGGGACACGCTGTGTTCCAGACGTACGCACCGTGTGTTTAGAACATCTGTCCTCCCGTGTGAATAACGACACAGATGGATAAAAACTTAGGCAATACACACTGTGGCAGTCTTGACATGCCGTGTAGTGCAATCCTTGGAATCTGGATGTGTAGTTTACAAATTGGGTCAGTGGAAATCCTTTAGTACACGCCATGTCCGTTTGGAACACACCGTGTAGTGTGAGCCGTGTATCCGGCTGTGTTAGTAACAACATGGGTCGGTCAAGCTCATCTAATACATGATGTGTCTGGAAAAAACACGCTGTGTAGTCTTGTTCTGGGAGAAATATATAGCTTAGTCATGTAGAAGGACTCAGGCAGGGGAAAAGGATTCAAGTACAGGTCGTGTGTTAGGACAACACGTCGTGTGTTTGGGGTGTTACATGACCATCTTTGGAAGAAGTACATGCCCTTGTGAAAGGATTAAGGGTAATTTCATTTTAGTTAAGTATAAATGTCGTGTATCCATATTTTGTAAAACTCAAATGATTTATTTCTCCTTTTCCCTTCTTACCCGGCCCATTTTAAGTCCTTGATAATCTTGGTCGAAGGTGTGTTCTTGAACTTGCAGAGTCATGTCACCGAGACATCCTCTCGTTGTACGCCAGTTGCAAGGTAGTGATTAGACACTGGGCATTGTTGAGTAGGGACTTTCATCAAATCCTCCAGTTTTCTAGTCTTATCACTAGCCTTCATTCTAGGCACAGGTACTAATGCACAGTTCTGAGAGGGATTTATGAGGTTCATGAAAACCTTCCGCAGAGTACCACATCCTGCCCCATCTATTGAAGGGTTGAAGAGAGTTTTCCAGCAGCAACATCCTCCCACCTTCACAGGGGAATGAGAATCTCAGGCTATAGATTCATGGTTGGAAGCCATGATTTCCATCTTTAAGAATCTAGAGTTTCCTCAAGAGAGGAGGGTCAAGCTCTCTATGTATATGCTTTGGGATTCCTCCAAGAGATAAAGGGATGTGTTATCACAGGTGGGATTCCAATAGGTCATGGCCTAGGATGAGTTCCAGCATTCCTTCTATGATTACTTGTATTTAGAGAATTTTAGGGCTGATAGAGCCTGAGATTTTATGAGTCTAAAGCAGGGTACTCTTTCCTTTATAGAGTATTCTTCTCGCTTCACTGAGCTGCAGTGCTTCATTCCTATTCCAGGAGGTGATGAGTTATTTCTGGAAAGGAAGTTTGAGGATGGTATAAGGAACGACATCTGATCGCAGGTGAATATCTTCAGGTTGACGTCTACCACTTCTATCGTCAACCAAGCGCTAATCACTGAGCATAATCAAAGGTATTCTGAAGTTGTGAGCCAGGGCGGTTCAACATCTGGAGTTAGTATCCCTCCCATTGACAACAAGAAGCACCACAAGGAGTCTTCACACGGTGATCCATATAGGTGAGACACTTCTTCTGGTAGCTAAGTGGTATGCTTCCAGTGCTGGAAGAGCAGGCATACGAGGCCACATTGCTCGAGAGACCCATTGGAGTGCCGATATTGTGGCAAGATGGGTCATCTTCAGCATTTCTATCCATTATTCTCACCAATAGCTGTTGACAAGGGTTCTTCTGTGACTCCTCGTACAGGAGAAACGCCACCAGTTTCTCATCAGTTTGGGAACTGGAGTTATTTTGGCTGTTTAGGCCGAGGTGGCGATCATAGTCATGGTAGTCAATCATCCAGATTTTAGCGAGAACATGGTGGATCAGCTCAAGGCAGTTAGGCTGGGTCATAGGGCCGTGGAGTAGGCCAGACTTTTGCAGTGGAGTATACCCAGCAGGAGAAGGGTCCCAGACCCTCTACGGTTTGAGGTACGATCCTAGTTTCCTTAGTTTTAGCTTCTTCTTTTTTTGATATAGGGGCTTCCTATAGCTTTATATTTTTTGCTGTTATGGAGAGCCTTGGACTCTATGTATTTTCTTCTACTGATATCATGATGTTAGAAACTCCATTGGGGTCTAGAACGGCTGGTGTACGTTAGTGTAAGGAGTTCCCTCTTATGGTTGGTGGGTGTAACTTCTTATGGGACCTATATGTCTTAGAGACGACATGTTATGATGTCATTCTCATAATGGACTGGTTAGTTCCCTTCCAGGATGTTGTCAATTTCTATCGTCGTAGGGTGAGTTTCACATCACCAGAGGATAGATCGTTTCTTCATAAGGGTGAATGGGATGTCCAGGCGAGCAGAACAGGACCCGAGCATCATGGGTTGGGAGGAGTTACATCCCAGATTGCAAGCCTATATCTGGATGAATAGGGGACTTCACAGATGTACATTCCTCCAGTGGTGGATCATTTCAGGGATGTCTTTCCAGAGGACTTTTTAGGTTTTCCTCTGAAGCAAAAGGTGTACTTTTATATAGAGCTCATACCAAAAGTCACACTGGTTTCTATTCCTCTTTATAGGATGGCTACGCCAGAGTTACAGGAGCTCAAGAAGCAGTTGTAGGATTTTCAAGAAAAGGGTTTCATCTGACATAGTACTTATCCTTAGGGTTCGCCTACCCTATTTGAAAATAATATGGATGATTCCCTCAGAATTTGTGTGGATTATTGGAAGTTAAACCAGTTGACAGTCAAGAACTGATATCCCTTACTGAGGATTGATGATCTCTTTGATCCACTTTGAGGATCCTAGGTGCTCTCAAAGATTTACATGAGATCTAGTTATCATCTGTTGTGCATTCGACCATCAGATTTACCTTTTATAGCCTTTTAGAGAAGGTATGGCCTATACGAGTATGTAGTTATGTTGTTCGGTCTCACGAACGCACTTGTAGTTTTCATGGAACTGATGAACAGAGTGTTCCATCCATACTTTTATTCTTTTGTGGTAGTCTTTGTGGACGATATCTCAGTGTACTATCACACTCGACACGACCATGCCACCCATCTTGAGATCATTTTGAGTACACTAAGAGAGCATCATTTATATGCTAAGATCTCAAAATGACACTTTCGGATGGACCAGATTCACTTCTTAGGTCATGTTATCTCACAGACAGAAGTATCAGTAGACCTAGAGAAAGTGAGAGTAGTAGTTTCCTGGGAACATCCAAAGAACATCTTTGAGGTACGAAGTTTTATAGGGCTAGTTGGATACTAAAATCATTTCATACAAGACTTCTCATGCTTAGCAGCGCCACTAACGAGCCTCACTAAGAATGGTGAAAAGTTCTTGTGGTCAGATTCTTGGGAGTTAGCCTTTCAGGAGCTAAAGGGGAGGTTGACTTCAGCACCGATACTAGTTTTTCCAGATCTAGGAAAAAGCTATACCGTATACTGTGATGCATCTGGTATCGACACTACCACAAAATAGGGCAAGGGCAGCTCTACCCTTTATCAGCGCTAAACAGAAAGCGCTGATAACGGGGTATGCCTTTATCAGCGCTATATAAAAGCGCTGATAAATATTACATTTATCAGTGCTTTTTTTTAGTGCTGATAAAAGGTAACATTTATCATTGCGTTTTTTAGCGCTGATAAAGGTATCTCTTTATCAGCGCTAAAAAAGTGCTGATAAATGAATGTTTTATCAGCGCTTTTATTTTAGCGTGGATAAAACATACCTTTATCAGCACTTTTAACGAGCACTGATAATGTTTCTGTCAGTTTTTATTTAATAACCCTAACATGCCATCCTCACTTGCACGCGGTCAATCTCTCGCGGAAGCTGAACCAGGCCCCTCGCCGCGCGACCTCGTCCTCCTCGTCCTCCTCATCCTCCTCCTTCCTCCTCCTTCCTCCTCCTCTTCCTCCTCATCCTCCTCCTTCTCCGCCGCAGCCGCCGCCTCCGCCCCCGCTCCCACTACCACGACCGCCTCTGCCTCTGCCGCCTCCACCCTCGCTGCCGTGACCGCTGCCGCCTCTGCCGCCGCCGCCGCCTCCGCCTCTGCCATCGCCGCCGCCTCCACCCTCGCTGCCACGACCGCCACCGCCTCCTCCTCCTCCTCCTCATGCTCTCAAGGTGGGAGGTGAGTTACATGGATGGTATTCCCTTGGTATATTATTTATATATTGTGTGTGTGAGGACCAAATAGTGAATATAGATGTGAGATAGGAATAATACGATATCTTGAGCCTAATTCCAGTAAGGATTTCCATAATAGATAGTGTGGTCTTAATGTGATTATGATTATGTCTAGGGATGTGATTCATAATTAGTGATGAGTGTTGAAATAAGAGATGTTATTGATATTTAGAAACACAAGTGGGTTGTTTGTGAATGATGTGGAATTGGATACCCTATAGGTTCCATAGGGATATCTTGAATCTAAGATGAAGTATATGGTAATTGTTTAGTTATGATGGTTCACATGTGTGAGAGGTCTACCAAGGTTATGTGTGATGACTTCTGTGGATAACCAACCCTTGTTTTCATTTTTTTATTTTGAGTTACCATGGGCGGTAAGTTCTACCCCTTCGAGTTGAATATTTATGTATGAGATACAAAGGAAATAGTTTTTAATCTTATGGTTATATGGATTCCCAAAGATTATCCCAATGGAAATGATAATGGATCCATATTAATTTTCATCACATAGCATAATCTCATAGTTATATGATTAGACAAAGATGAACGCATAATACAAAACATATCACCTAGTATGTCTGTCACATATACGAATAAATAAATTAGAAAAAAGACAAGCTACAAAGCATAAAGGTACCATTAAATACTTACATTGGTTAACTTGATTTAGAAATTGTTTATCTTCATCCTTACCTTGTACTTGAACCCATGAATTTGAAGGTGAGTATGCGTACACGATAGTTGACCTTATTAGAGAAGAGTTTCTGGAAGAGTATAAGAGACATGATGCAATGAAGATCATTAGAGTGTTGGAGCAAATGTGGTTGCTACAAACAATGTGGCAATTGGCTTGTACAAGGTGGTCGAAGTTACAACTTGTAGGTATTGTAACTTAGGCCACATTGTACAAGCTGATTTCCACAATGAATAGCAAGATATTAATTGCTTCATGTCTCTTATACTCTTCCAGAAACTCCTCTCTAAGAAGGTCAAGTATCGTGTACAAATACTCACCATCAAATTCATGGGTGCAAGTACAAGGTACAGATGAAGATAAACAATTTCTAAAACATGTTGACCTATGTAAGTATTTAATGGTACCTTTATGCTTTGTAGCATGTTTTTTTCTAATTTATTTATTTGTTTATGTGACAGACATACTAGGTGATATGTTTTGTATTATGGGTTTATCAGGAGTCTGTATGATTTCTAGTTTCCACATTTCATTTTAAATATCATGTTATAATTATATATTTACTGTACCCTATTGGATCAAATAGTCAGGCATATTGTAGATGTTTCTAGAATGCTGTAGGATTCTTTTTCCCCAATGGTAGTACATTTTTAGGATGTTTTCACTGATGAGGTATAAAATTTACTTCTTAATAAAGAGATAAACTTTATAATCTAGTTAGTTTTGGGAGAAAATTCAGTTTCTATCACAATTTCTAAAATAACATCAAAAGAGCATCAGTTGTTTGAATTACAATTTGATGATATAGAATATAATGGTTTCATATGGCATAGTACTTTACCATGGGGTTTTATAGTTATCTAAAATAGATAGTTGATTGGTATTTATTATTTTGTTGGACTATTGGAGATTGAACCTGATGAGAGTCATTAATATATATCCTCATCCACGCATTGATAGTCACATTGATCATCTATGAGGTTCTATGATCTTCTCCAAGATAGATTTGACATTAGGATACCATTAGATGAGTTGGACATCGATGGACCTACCGTGGACTACTTTTAGGAGTAGTTATGGCCTGTATGATATTTTAGCGATGATTTTTGGTTTAACTAATGCATTGGTTGTATTAAGGGACTTGATAAATAGGATATTTCATCCTTTTCTAGATCAGTTTTTAGTAGTTTTTTTCAATTAAATATTAGTGTACTCCCAACCCATAGTTGATCTTGACCAACATCTTATCATCACCTTGAGTACATTGAGATATCATCATATTTATTACTGTTTTCTCCTATTACTCATTGGTTTCCTCTTGTTCACATGTCATGTATTTTCTAAGGCATCATTCAGTCTTTGTAAGACTAACTTGGAATAAATTTGATATATGTCAGATTAAATCAGGTATCTTATACATACACGATGTTCACCCTACTGGACACACCATGTATATGGATTTCACATGTGTTTAAAGTCATTTGTACCATGATTTGTTTTTATAAAACCCAAACAATACTACCTGATTAATTAAAACATAATATTAGGAAAGTTCTCGAGATCGAACCCATAAAGATGATGAATATGAATAAAGAATGGATGAATGTCAATCAGTTGACAAAAGAGTATGAAGATGGCGTGAAAGAGTTTATCAAGTTTGCAGAAGATCATGCATGTGACCCTTCTCAAATCCTTTGTCCGTGTTTACACTATTGTTATTCAAGAAAAATTAGTCCAGAGGAGTTGGAAGAACACCTGAGCTGTCATGGAATAGATCGAAGTTATACATGTTGGAATAAACATGGGGAAAAAACCAATGTAGGTAGTGAATCAGAGAACACGAAATTTTATAGATCATCTGATATGATTAGAAGCGTGAACAGTGAAGACGATCGTATGGAGGGTGTGATTACAGATGTGAACGATGATGAAGATCGTATTGAGGAAATGACAAGGACAATTGAAGATGAACTTCGTGATTGCCCAAAATTGTTTGAGAAGTTAAAGAGTTGTGAAAAAACATCATTGTATGTTGGTTGCACTAAATATACAGCATTGTAAGCCGTATTGAAGCTGTATAATTTGAAAGCAGGCAACGGGTGGAGTGACGCCAGTTTTACGGAACTACTTGCTCTCCTGAATGACATGCTCCCAGAAGATAATGAACTCCCAAGCCGAACATATGATGCCAAACTAATGCTACAATCGATGGGTATGATCTCTGAAAGAATACATGCTTGCCCTAATGACTGTATATTGTTTTTCAAGGACCAAAAATCACTTAAAGAATTACCAAAGTGTGGTGCTTCCCCATACAAGAAAGATGATTCTAGTCCTACGAAAGTTGTATGGTACTTTCCAATCATTCATATGTTTAGACGCTTATATGGAAGTGAGGAGACTGCAAGATAATTGACATGGCATGCAGATACAAGAATTAATGATGGAAAACTACGTCACCCTGTAGACTCTCCTCAATGGAAGAGAATTGATCACGAGTATCCTGAATTTGGGAACAAGCCGAGAAACCTTCGTCTGGCGTTATCTATAGATGGGGTGAATCCTTTTGCTTTTCAAAGAAGCAGTCACAGTACATGGCCGGTTATGTTGGTAAATTATAATTTACCACTGTGGTTATGCATGAAATGAAAATACATCATGTTATCTAAGCTTATATCAGGACCAAAACAACCGGGTAATGATATTGATGTTTATTTGGCCCCATTCATCAAGGATTTGAAAATATTGTGGGATTCAGGTGTTACGATGTATGATGCTTACAAAAATGAACAGTTCACTTTGAAATCCATGTTGTACGGGATGATAAATGACTTTCCTTCTTATGGAAATTTGTCAGGATATAGCATTAAAGGAACTCAAGGGTGTCCTGTTTGCGAACAAGGTACACAGTCAATTAGGTTGAAACATTCATCGAAAACCGTGTTTCTAGGACATCGCAGATTTCTACCCCGACGACATAAGTACTGATCTTGGACGACATCATTCGACGGAAGTTCAGAGGAATGTACAACACCGTCTCCACTAACAGGTGATCAATTGTTTGAGAAAGTGAAAGATTTGGACACTACTTTTGGTAAACCATTTTCGAAAAACCTTACGAAAACTGGTTGGAAAAAGAGATCAGTTTTTTTTGAATTACCATACTGGAATTGTCTGTATGTCAGACATTTTTTTGATGTTATGCATGTTGAAAAAAATGTATGTGATAGTTTCATCGGAACGTTTCTAAATGCACCCGGCAAAACAAAGGATGGAATTAAAGCTAGATTAGACATGGTTGAGATGGGAATACGTGAAGAGTTGGCACTAGTGAAGGGTGAAAAACGAACATTTCTTCCTCCTACTGCTTACAATCTTTCCAGGCAGGAGAGATATCAGTTTTGCAACTTCTTGAATGACATAAAGGATCTAGAGGGGTATTCATCAAATATCAAGAACATCGTGTCAATGGGAGATTTAAAATTAAAGGGTCTAAAATCACATGACTGCCATGTTTTGATGCAAGATCTAATTCTTATAGATTTACGTTGCATTTTGCCCAAGAATGTCTTCCATACATTAACGAAGCTTTGTTTCTTCTTCAAATCTATATGCAGCAAAGTTATAGACTCGGCGAAATTGCCAACTATGGAAAGAGAAATTTCCGTCATATTATGTGAATTAGAAATGTTCTTCCCACCGACATTTTTTGATATGATGGTTCATTTGATGGTTCATTTGGTGAGAGAGATTCGACTATGTGGTCCTATACATTATAGATGGATGTACCCCATTGAACGGTATATGAAGATTTTGAAAGGGTATATCAAAAACCGAAGTCGGCCAGAGGGTTGTATTGCAGAGAAATATATTGTTGAGGAAGCTGTTGAATTTTGTACCGAATACCTGTCTGGTGTGGAAATCGTTGGCCTACCGAAATCTCGTCACACTGAGTGGCTTGAGGTTGAAGGAATTTCTGGAAGAGAGGTTGTCACAATCAATATTACAGATTGGGAGCAATCCCACCTTTATGTTTTCCATAACAGTTTCGACGTTGACCCATATGTTCAAACCCACAAAGAAATTCTTAGGAATTTGAATCCTTCTAGGGCTGAAAAATGGATATCAGATACACATAATCGACAGTTTATAGGATGGTTTCGAGACCATATTTTTAATCAGTTAGATGAAAATCCAGAGTCAATTTCAGAACGACTTCGATGGCTGGCCGGAGGAGCAAGTGTGTACGTATTATCTTACAATGCTTATGCAGTTAATGGTTATACATTCTATACTAATGAACATGATGAAGACAGTACCATGCAGAATAGTGGGGTTACACTTGTGGCTGAGGCGATGAATGTTTCCGATGATAAGGACAAAAATCAAATTTATGCGAATATGTCATACTTTGTCATCATCAAACAAATATGGGAGTTGGATTATACGAAATTCAAAGTGCCGATTTTTCAATGCAAGTGGGTTGATAACAGGACTGCTGTTAAAATAGATGAATTAGGATTCGTGAAAGTTGATTTCAGTAAGGAAGGGGAGAAAGATGAACCATTTATAATGGAATCACATGCAGTACAAGTATTTTATGTTCCAGACCCCGCAAACCGAATTTGGTCAATTGTTCTGTTATCGACCAAAACAACTGAAGGGTCAGATGAAAGTTCAACAGAGGTTGAACCTTTTATAGGGACTTCACAATCATTTCACAGTGGTCCAAATGTAGACGGTGTTTTGTATGTCAGAGGAGACCACAATGAAGGAATTTACATAGTCGATAGAGGAGTCAAATCACTTAATCCTTTAAAGAAAAAAAGAGAGTACAATAATCAGGTTATTTGTTTATTGTAACATACATTGTGTTACGTTATGTTATTATCTGTTCGCTTCCATTTTTGTGTAATCTTAATTAAATATTAAACCACTTCGGTAGATAATGACTTCTGCACCTGCTAATGCGCCCAATCCCGAGGCACAAAAGCTCTCTCAACTAGTAGCTGGTGGTCCCACTGCAAAGCAACAACAAGTTTCTCAACCAAATGCTGGTGGTCCCAGTGTAGAGCAACAACAGGTTTCTCAACCTGTTGTTGTTGGTCCCAGTGCTGAGGTACAACATGTTTCTCAACCTGTTGCTGCTGGTCCCATTGCTGATGATAGTGCTCCAGGGGAAGATATTGATGCTACTTCTGAGGAAATGGTAAGAAATGAAACCTTGAAAGCACAAAAAAAACAAGAGCGTCGTAGTTTGACAGTGTTGGCCAAAATCCTTAAGGCAAAATAAAAAGGCATCAAATTTGAGGTGGGATGGAATAAGCGAGGCCAACATGTTAACCCCAACAAATCCATCTTTAGTAGCTACATTGGAATCGTCACTAGGCAACGCGTGCCGATTGATGTACAGTCGTGGCACCATGTTGTCACCGGGCTGAAGACACTAATGTGGGAAGAGATTATGGTAACATTATGATATCATTTTTTTAATTTATTAAAATAAAATAAAATACCAAAACATTGACTTACTCTTCATTATCCATTGCAGAGTGAATTTATAGTAGATGTCTCTCACAAGGAATATGTATTAAGAGTTGCAGGAAGGATTCATAGAGGTTTTCGCACAATTTTAACGAAATATCATCTTAAAGATGCAGAAGGGAAAATCAAGCCGCACCCACCTCCTCTTTATGCACACTTGATATCCCAAGGAGTGTGGGATGCGTTTAGAAACCGTCGTGGGGAGATTACTTTTCAGGTACATTGTGTGGGGTAATAAGTTGTTTGACGTTTGCATGTATTCATCACTCTGATTGACAGCTTTTTATTTATGAAACAACTACTGAGTGCCGAAAATAAAAAATGCACAATAGAACCAGCGTACCCTTACCGTAAAGCAAGGATGGGGTACGCTGAACTTGAGAAAAAATTGGTACGTATTTTAAATCTACCCTACTACAAGTATCTGACATAAAACAACACCATAAACATGTTTCTCTGTTTATATGCATATTGATGAATTGAAATCGAAATCCATATCCATCCCACGCCTTGTGCTCTGGAAGGAGGCTCGTGTAAATAAATAGGGGACATTGATAGATGAAAACACACAGAAAGTGTGGGAAACATGTGTAAGTATGAAATAATATAAATTTGAGTTGCTTTAAATCGCTATTACATTACAATAACTAATTATTTTTCTATATTTTCTATCTGAAATAGTCACAAGAATCAACAAGAACCGCACCAGATGCAGACATACTTTCAGCAGCCTTGAAGCAGCCAGAAAAGTATGGCCGCGTCAGAGGTGCGGGTTTTGGGGTGACACCCCGAACATATTTTCAAAAACAAAAACAAGCGGAGGATCAAAATGAAAAAAATGGAAAAGCTGCAAGAACAATTATCTATTTTCAAGAAGAATTACAATACCAGAGAGAGATGATAGAAAAATTGATGGGGGAGAGGAAAAGAGAAGAAACAACTCAACAGCAACCCGTGCGTGACGATCTTTCCCCACCCCCACCAGCTTTGACGCGAGCCATTCCCCTAAAAAACATGACTTAGATGAGGTAATCAATGTTTTAATAATTGTTTCTGTGAGATGTGATTTACATAGACACTGATACCTTTCCTGTACTAATATTCCATAGGGTGAAAATGACTGTGATTTATATTTATCAACTCCCACCTATCACCTTTTAGCAAGGGCTACGATGTTCAATACGCAAAACAACATGATACACAACAAACAACTTCCAAAAGATCATCTTAGAGTGTCAATTAACGTAGATAATGAGTTGAGTGCTGAGATACCTATTCCAAATGATGATGACGACATTCATACGGTTGAACAAGCTGTTGGAACATTCATTTCATGGACGACAGTTCTTGTAAAAAAACATGTCGACAAAAAGGTATTCATTTCTTATTTATTTTTCAAGCTGGGCCTTTAAAATTTAATGAAAAAAGGTCTGAACCGATGACTGTTATTACAAAATGACAAAGACTGTGGGGTGAAACGAAATATCAGCTCAAAACTATCTCAAGGATCAACCAACTGATTGAAACGGTCTACTGAGAGCACCTTCACCCCGCCCGTTCTATATCCATAGTTAATATCATTGCAGGCTCATGTGGATACAAAGTTGAAAGACAGAAGTACTCACATAGTTTCTTTTGAAAAAGATATGTATGGAGATGAGATATCATATTTCATTAGTGCTAAAAATGTAAATGAACTCCTCAAGTACGAATGGCTAGGTGCATCAGTTGTAAATGTATACATGAGGTAAGTTTTCATGATTTGATTTTACAAAAGCTGATATACTCTGATAATTTTGACTAAATACATTTTCTATTTGTCGCAGACGTATATATGAAAAAAATTTGAAGGGATTTACCCATGAACAAAAATTTGGACTCGTTAGTCCTCACACCACATCTTCAAAAGACGAAATAGATTCTGTTAAAGAGGCTGCAATAATGTCATCCCTGCTCAAATCGTTTGAAAACAAAATTACGGATGACAGACTCTTTTTAATACCAATGATGCAGGGGTAAAACTCTAAAATTTAATCATATCAACTATATTTTCATTTCTTTCTTTACTTATTCCTTTTTGTATTTTTAGGGAGCATTGGATGCTGATTGCAGTCAATTTGGATACTCCAAAGATTTATTTTCTGGATTCAATGCATGGATATCCAACAAACCGACCACACATGATGGCGTTTGTTAATTTGTAATACACTAGATCCAACATTTTAAAACTAAACATCTAGTTATATAATTTATTTTATCTTTTAATGAGGATTCTGTTATGATAGGGAGGTGCATCAATATCGTCTAATGCATGGAATGAATCCAGGGCATAAGGATAAGCATGCCTGAAAGATCTACAACTGGAAAATTATCCAGGTATATATAATAACATTTCACTATCCAAACACATATCAAAACAAATTACTTATTGTCGTCGATGTTTCTGTAGTGTCCAAAACAAACAAACGAAAAGGACTGTGGTTATTATGTTTGTAAATTTATGAAATAGATCGTATTTCATCAACAAACTATCATCCCTAATGAGGTATTTTTAAAAATAATTACGAGTTCATTTAAAATATTTATTAATCCTTTGTGTATTTATATTTTTTCAGTACTACCATGACTTTCGCAAAAACTCATATTCAGAAGATGATATACATGTGTTTAGAAACGAATAAGCAACATACCTGATGGAAGATTGTACACAAATAGAATGAAGGTGAATTCATACCACTTATGTTATCTATATATGATCATTGATTATCCTCCAACATTCTTTGGCGAATTGAGAATGCTCTGATGTATTGAAATCATAATTTATTACTCAATGTTTTCTATCTCCGGATTCATATTATTGATCTTTGAACGAATCAATATTGAAGTAAGGCATGATGGTGTGCAGTGTGTATGGGGTGAACGACGAAACCACTGAGGATCAACAAAATCCATTTTCTGTATCTCGTTTGTTTGAACTTGTATTTGAGCACCTGTGTTGTTGTTTGACTTGCACAATTATTTCTAGGTAGATGCATGAGATAATCAGTATCGTTGAGGGATTTTTTGGAACCAAAATATGTGTCCCAGGATAATTCTAGTAAGGGAAAGGCTGGTTGAGATGAAATCCAAGCACAAACGACCAGTACATCATCAAAAGAATCAACCCTGTGATGCACCATCATGTAGAATCTGGTCCTCGTGATGTTTTGAGGTGTTTATAGAAGGTATGGGGAGTCTGATAAGCCCCATGGCCACCATAAATAATGTTTACAGATAGCTCCACATGTTTTTTGTGCCTCATGCCTCTTTACAAGGATCACGCCATTCACATGGTCCATCTTAGCATGTATGTCCCATTCAGCCCATTGCTACTCTTGGAAGAACCTGAGAATCTGACAATGCATAAGCCCCACAAGACCCATACTCATCCAACCAAGAGTATTCCTAGTGTGAAGGGAAGCTAACCATGGGTAATACCCACAACATACCTCTTTTAAATATATGGGTTTTGATCCTTGTATTCTAAATAGGGTACGTAGGAAGCCTCCATGAGGTTAAATCCCAACCAATGGTAAACCATGGTGACCCCCTCACTGGGGTACACCTTCACTTATTTTCCCTATTGTATTTCCCTTAGTGGCGTCCGAATAATTCTTCAAAATGAGAAACCTTACCTTTATGGGATGCACCACACTTTCGTCAGACCTCATTGGGCGTTTTGATCCATCTATCAGGTAAACATTCCAGGTTCTCCCTCCTAGAGATGTACCTACCTAATCCACCTTTATAAGTGTTTTGATCCACCCAGGTCTTACATCTCTGTAAGACATTAAATCATGACCCTCTATCCTTGTGGGATGTTAAACTCATGGAATACCACAAGTTAAACATGGGTTTCCATTAATATATTCAATATTAATGTTTAATCAGTCCTTATTAAGGTATTGTGGAGGTGTGGTTTTATTTTTTCCAGCAGATTTCAGAAGATTCCACGCTTTATGTAGGTGATTCCATGATTTTACATTATATGATGATTTTATTATACAGTATTTGCTTGCTAAGTGTACTATATGAAATGTTTGTGTGGTTAAAAATGTGTTATCAAAGGAATTTGGGGTGTGTATAGACTTGAAAGTTATTTTTAAAATGAATGCAGTTGTATTTCTTGTGGATTTTCATGCTTAAGTCCTTTAAATGTGTTTGAAGAAATGAGAAATTTGTGTGATGGGTGTTTTCAAATGGATTTAATGTGTTTGTGAATTTTAAATAGGGTTTTCTTATGAGATGTAGAGATTCTATATATGTGTATTTACATTGAATGAAAGTACATGAGAATGTGTTGATATATATGATGTGTATAATTTAAATTGAGCACAATTTCCATACAAGGTATTTTCTTTATGATGTGAAGGGGACAGGGTGAGAGGGCAGGTGTAGTTTTCTGGGGGAGGGGGAAGGGGGAAAAGTGGTAGGGGGAAGGTTTAGGGGGTGTGCTGGGTTCTTTTGAAATATATAGTGGGTGGGAAGGGGGGTGTGCAATGGGCAGGGGGGAAGTGTAGTGGGCAGGGGTGTGCTGGGGAAGGGGGCAGGGGGTGTTCAGGGGGCAGGGAGTGTGCAGGGGTAGGGGGTGTGCTCGGGGGTGGGCAGTGTGTAGGGGGTGTGCTGGGGAAGGGGCAAGGGGTGATTCTTTTTTATGGAATGGGGGGACATAATATTTGTTTTATGTTTTGTGCCTCACTAGTATAATTGGTTATTTTATGTTTTGTTCCTCACTAGTATAATTCCATTTAGCAACCCCATTATTTATTTCATTATTGTATTACTAACATAATATTTGTTTTATTATGTAGGTGAAATATTTTTCCTCAGTTCGAATGCTTTGTTTGGAAACCGCCGCCATGGACAACAATTTTTTAGAGCAGATGGATGCAAAAAGGATGGAAAATCATTGTTTTTTAACTGTTTGTTGGATAAATGTAATTGTAACCAAATTAAACGTTGTTTGAAATGTATATAGAAGTGTGTTGTTTTGTATTCATGATTTCAAGTAAATGTATGTATCATTTTTTGTTCTTCTGTGCTTTGTGTGTGGGTGTTGTGTGTGCTGTGTGCAGGTTTTGTTTGGACTGTGTAGGTGCTGTAATGTGTGCAGGTGCTGGGCAGGTTCTAGATTTGGATAGGATCTTTGGCCTTTATCAGCGCTAGTTAAGCACTGATAAATGGATAATATATCAGCTCTGAAAATAGCGCTGATAAATACTACCTTTATCAGCGCTCACTTAGCGCTGATAAAGGGGAGTCCCCTTTATCTTCACCGAGATTAACAGTGCTTTTTTAGTGCTGTTAAAGGCCGTTTTTAGTGCTATTATAAGCCATATTTGTAGTATTGTGGGCTGGTAGCAGTGCTTATGCAGGGAGAAGGGGTTGTTGCATACGATTCATAACAGTTGAGGCCACATGAGAGGAACTACCTGATGCATGATCTTGAGCTGGTTGTAGTTGTTCATGCTTTATGCTGTTGAAGACACTACCTATTGGGGGAGCATTTTATGGTTTCCACTGACTACAAGAGTCTCAAGTCTATCTTCACTCAACATGATATGAATTTGAGATAGCTAAGGTTGGTTGAGTACCTTCATTCTTTTGACTTCGAGCTTACCTACATGCCTAGGAAAGGAAATGTTGTGGCTGATGTGCTGAGCAGGAGGAATTAGATACAGGCTATTTAGGAGGCTAACAGTGAGTGGAAACTTATGGCTCTATTCTCTGAGATGCATTTGGAGTTTCATGACAGACATGGGAAGACATTTCTTTATTCTATAGCTGTTACCTATACTCTTCTTGATCGAGTGCGAATGAGGAAGCTATCATATTCTGAAGGCCTAGTCCTACGAGAAAGTGTGTCAGGAGAGGACCCTATTCCTGGATAGACCATAGGTGAGGATGAGATCTTTCATTTTCATGGGTGCGTATGGGTGTCAGTAGATATACATGATGAGATGATGCAATACTTTCATTCCTCAGTTTGGACAGTTCATCATAGTGTCACCAAGATATATCATGATCTACGCTATCAGTATTGGTGGCCAAGTTTGAAGAGAGATGTTTCTGGTTTCGTCATGAGGTGTTCCACCTATTAGTAGGTAAAGGAGGAACATCAGTGACCAGCAGGGATTTTTCACCAGTTACCCATTTTCGAGTGGAAGTGAAATGATGTCACGATGTATTTTGTGATAGATTTACTGAGATCGCCTTGAGAAAATGATTTTGTTTGGGTTGTCATTGAAAAACTCATGAAGGTTGATCACTTCTTGAAAATCAAGGAGACTTTCAGTGTGGATGAGCTGGGATGGTTATACTTCTTCAATATAGTGCATTTACATGGGGTTCCACACTCCATTGTTTCAGAAAGGGACACACATTTTACTTCTCAGGTCTGGCGAGGATTATAGAAGGCTTTGGGCACACAGGTACTTCTGAGTACAGCTTACCATCCCCAGACATATGGCCAGTTTGAGCATACGATTCAGGTTCTTGAGGACATTCTTTGAGCTTGCATCCTAGATTTTGGAGGTTCTTGTGAGAAGCACATACCTCTTGTAGAGTTTACCTACACCAATAGTTTTCAAGAAACTATTCAGATGGAACCTTATGTGGATTTTTAAGGTAGACCATGCCGATGACCCTTATGTTGGCTAGAGATAGGAGAGGCAGCTATGCTAGGACCTCGTCTTGTCTAGGATACCATAAAGCAGATAGAGTTGATTCAGAAGAGGATGGATACTTCACAGTCTCGAGAGAAGTCTTATGCTGATCGTCAGAGACGACCTCTGGAGTTCAAGGTTGGGGATCAGGTTTTCCTGCATGTCACTCTGAGGTTGGGGCACAGGAGGATTATGAGGCAGGGTAAGCTTTCACCGAGGTATATCGGGCCATTTGAGGTGTTAGATAGAGTTGGGATAGTTGACTATTAGTTTCATTTACCTCAGAGGTACCGAGCTATGAATAACGTCATCCATGTTTATCATCTTCAATGTTACTTCTCAGACCCATCTCATGTTTTCCAACCTAAGGAGGTTGAGTTGGATGTGGAAAACTCCTTTGATGAGTATCCTATTCGGATTGTTTATCACAATACAAAGGTTCTCCATGGCTAGTATGTTCCTCTAGTATGAGTGATATAGCAGCACAGATGAGTACATGATGAGATTTGGGAGAGGGAGGATGATGTATGATCATAGTGGCCAGAGATGTTCAAGGATTATTCTTCTATGCCGCCTTTCTAGGGAAATTCAGGGACAAATTTCTTTAATGGGGAAATTTTTTAATAACCTGGATCTTCTTTTCAGGTATGTTTTCATTTTTCTGGTGTTTTTGAGGAAAAAGAGGTTTTTTTTGGAAATTTATTAAGAACACACCGTGTAATTTATGAGTACACACCGTGTACTCAGTTACGGTAGGTAGCCTTGTGCTGGCTATGTAACATCCATACACATGGCCATGTATGGTGACCTAGAGACCACCTAATGCGGGGGCCGGTAAGGGCAAGTAAACACCATGTACTTTTTTTTCATTAAACATACTAGGTTCACTTTTGACGGACAAAACCATCTCCTTCTAGGTCTGGTTCGACCGAGAGAGAGACTATACGACCATGGAACTTCTCCGAGCCCCCAAACAAGCATCCGTTCTCTGATTCGACCATTTTCGATTGTGTTGGGAACGCCTCAGAAAGCTCTTACTTCTCCTAGAGCTTAATTTCCTGATTCCTCCTATTTCTAAAGTTATCTCTAGTTGAGAGTTTTTAGCGTATTTATAGATCTACGACATTCTGGGGATATTAAAGGCTTCAGGTTCACATATAATGATCCTATAATGCTGAGGTAGGTGGTTTGTTCCTTTTCATAGATAGTCGTTGAAGTTTATGTGAAAAAGTGCCCAATACCCATGAACGAGGTATTGCGTGTTCTTGGTTTTTAGCCCTGATTGTGCCTGATATTCCTTGCTTGATTGGATAAGGGTTATTTTTTGAGAATAGGGTTTATTCTGCCATGCTATGGAGGTTATGCCCATGTATGATTTTTTTTACCATTTGGCCTAGTTTTTCCTGTTAGGCTGCTGCTTTGTTTTCCATTCCTTGTATTGTTAGGATGAAGTGATTATTATCTATCTTGATTTTATGCTGTAGACTGGTTAGACATGTAGTTCTTGAGGTTTAATTTGGCCGCATGTCATTTCTATGCTCTTTTGACTTATAGAGGGCCATGAGAACCTGGTGTAGTGGACCATAGAGAGAATGTACGTAAGGGATTCTCCAGAGTGTCCGTTATTATTGTTATGATGCGAGACCGTAGGGGGGATTGATGTAAGTGCTTTATCAGAGTCTCTGTAGTTCCTCGACACGGGCCATTGGGGGAATGAGATGTAAGTTCTTCTCCAGATCACCTTTTAGGTACCGATACGAGACTATAGGGGGAATGGGTGGTGAGTACTTCCCCAGAGATTCTATACAAAAGCTGAACCAGAGGGGTTAGACTGTGTGTAATTCCCAGAGGGTTGCTTGTGTTTTCTAGGTAGGACCAGAGGGGATTAGGCTATGAGTACATCCAGAGGGTTACCTGTTTATGATTATCTTGTTATATTCCATGTGGAACTGAATGCTTTGAAACTATGGAATTTTTTACTATTGATTACTTCCTTGTTTACTAATTCTTTTGTTTATTGCCTGCCATATATATTCACTAACTATTAGGCATAGATCTCTTGGTGGCTGCCTGTTGGGATTTAGTATCACACCCGGTTTGGGCCATTCTTTTGGGCCCAAATAGATTATATTTTTGCCGGTATAGATAAGGGAAATCGCCTTTCTACTTCAGGTATTTGACTGCGTTTGAGCTGGAGAGCATGGGACCAAGCTTAGGCTTGAGATGATGCGGAGCTGTTTATTGCTTTCCTTTGTACTTTGGTTTAGTATTTTATTCCCTTATTGTGAATTGTTTGGCTGCTTTCCTAGACATATGTATCATGAAACATTTATATATATATATATATATATATGCTCCAGTGGTTATTTATTTATTCTTCCACTGTTTCTTTTTGTATGGTAATGTTAATGCTTCTACTATTGTTAACTTTTTCTCTTCCACTATGTTACTTTGAGAATGAGGGAATAGTTTCCCCACTATCACACCCAAGTCCCTCGCTACTAGTCAACAACCTCAAGTGTTAGGGGAAATGTGCTTGAGGCCATGAGACCAATGGGGTACGAGGCGCTTTTGGTCGGCTTCTGAAACTGAGACGTTACACTGTGGAAATTGTTATTCAAGAAAAATCAAGATAAGGTTTTGAAGAAGACAGTCTGTACAAATAAATAGAATAATATTAAGAAGAAGAAAAAGAGGAAGGAAGAAAATAGGATTAATATAAGAATAATGAGAATGAAGATCAAGGTAATGAAATTCAAAATGATGATAAATAATATCTCCCATCTGATAATATTTACTTAAAGACTTCACAAGCTTCATCAAAATTATTTTTTTCCTTGAGCAATCAAAAAGATAAATATGTAAGTCTATAGAAATTAAAGTACCCATAAATTCAATATATCAAATATTCATTGAAGAAGGATGAAACAAATCAACTTCAAAAAGAATAAGGTAGTAAATGTAAAGACCCGTAAATTTCAAGGGAATTTTTTTCTTAATTTTCTTTAGAATTTTACAAGAACGCAGTTTCTAACGGAACATGATTCCGAGGCCCGGTGTGCCCGGAATCATTTTCCGAAGTTTGGCTCGGGTACGTTCAGTGAACGAACGAGTGGGTTTTTCTAACATTTGAACCAGTGCTCGGAATCGAATTCTGAGGGCACCGATGGAATCACAGCACCGGTATTTGCTTAGAAATGCCTCTTCTGGAGTTGCGTTTGCTCGGGTGTGGTTTTTAATTTTTGGGGTTAAGTGAAGAAAATAAAATAAAGTGGTGCGACAACTTTATTTTATTTCACTTAAAGCCACTTAAAGCCACTTAAATCCACTTAAAGCTACTTAAGCTGAGTTGAAGCGTATAGGGTGGAATCCAAAATATCCTACCCTCTTGGTAGGATATTTTTGAGGTGGGGCCCGCATGAGCCCCACCGTTTCTTTTCCTCTAAGTAACGCACCCGCGAAAACTCCTCTTTAATGGAAGTCAACTGGTGCGTTTTCTAAAACTCTTAACGCCCCTATTAAATGGACAGTTGAGTCATTTCCATCAATTCACCAAATTAATGGTTCGTTTCTTAACCTATTTTTCAAACTGTTGGCATAATAATAAAATAAGACCAACACCCTTTTTGTTGAGGGGTCGCTTGTTGAGAGGATTTGGAGAAACTGTATCTTCATCCTCCTTCGCGAAGAATGTGAATAACGCGAAGAACGCGAAGAACACGAAGAACGCAAAGAACGCCGGCCTTCGACAAAAGGCGACTAAGAACACCGAACCCTCGAAGATCGACGATGTGACGCTGTGTACCGCAATGCTGATGCTTCTCCTCCCCCGACATTCTTCTGCGACGATTCTCATCCCACGTGAAATCTTCGATCAACTGCTTGAGATCGTCGACGCGGCACTGTATACTGCGACGACGTGATGCGATCCTTTGACCGAGATGGTCGTTTTGAAAGATCACATTCAAGGTTTCAGAATACTTTGGGTTCGGCCGGGTTGGTTCGTACACGAAACCAACCGGACCCTCGAAGCGGAAACGCTCATATCTTGAGCTCCGGACGTCCGATTGACGTGCCGTCAACTTTGATGGATTCCTCTTAGTGAGGTGGATATTTTGGATTACTCCACCCAAGGTTTGGACACAGGTGGAGTACGGTTGGTTTGGTTTTTCCTTAAAAACCAACTGGGGCCCTAGGACAAAAAAGCCAATAACTCTCAGACCGGGCGTCCGATTGATGCGCCATCTACGACGTTGAGTTCCTGTTGACAATACGGAACTTTTGGATACATAAACTCTGGACTATGTGTCAGTTGATGTATCAGCCTCTCGGCTCGTGGAGTGGACCTTCCCGAACGAGCTTGATGTGTGCAGGAACCCTAGTGCTGGCTGCGACTGCTACTTCGACGACGACTGTGCAGAGATCCTCAGTGGATTCGACGACGACTGTGTAGAGATACTCAGTGGATTCGATGATGACTACAACACTCAGAGATCCTTTGTGGATCAGTGCTACCGATCCTGTGTGGGTCTGATCCTGTGTGGGTCAGCGCTCAGCGGTCCTGTGTGGGCCAGCGCCTACAGATCCTGTGTGGGTCCGATCCTGTGTGGGTCTTTGCGGGGGTTAGTTACCTATCGATCCTGTGTGGGTCAGATCCTTTGTGGGTCTTTGCGGGGGTTAGTTACCTATCGATCCTTTGTGGGTCAGATCCTTTGTGGGTCATTGCAGGGGTTAGTACCTATCGATCCTTTGTGGGTCTGATGGCTTAGATGAATCAGTTGCAATATCTGGTCATCTTTATCGTGATATGAAGAAGTATACCTGCGTGAGATGAATCCTGTTTTGTTTTCCTTTGTGGATTGTGTTGTGCTATCCTGTGTGGATTTACGTTTTACTTTCCTGTGTGTTATGGGTTGTACTTGGGCTCGGATGTTGGAGCCGAACGAGAATTGATGACTTAGGTATATGTATGGGAATATACCTAATCAGTGTTATATGTTACTTTGTGATTGTATATTTACTTTGTGGATTCTGGGAGACCTTCGGGGGTCTTGGGGTCCCTATTGAGTAGTTTATACTCACCCCTGCACGGGCTATGCCCGCACTACGTTGTGTTGGTTGCAGATGACGGACAGCGTTGATCGTGGTTGAGGCTTGCAGAGCAGGACGGTACCTGGAGGTGGACCACTGGGTGGGACGTACTCGAAGTGGTCGGCTAGACCCGAGGAGCAGTGGAGGCTATCTGTACCCACCCTTCAGGTGGGATTTCCAGTGGATAGCTCGACGTTGTGGCTTTACTTTTCAGTTGCTGTTTTTCCCTTTCTAGTTGTACTTTACTTTCAGTTTGGGTTTGTATACTGGCCCACTTACTTTTCCGCACTTACTGTTGTACCCGTTTTTACTTAGTGTTTACTTCTGCCTACTTGATCTGTGGTGTTTGTGGTTTACTTTACAAAGGAAATGCCTTCCCGTTTACCTGGATTTAAACCTTGGTGCTAGTCGTCAGCCCCTGGCCTATGGAAGGCGGGCTTGGGGTAGTCACGACTCGGGCCCCGAGGACGGGTCATGAAAAATTGGTATCAAATAAGTTCTGTTCTACCGCAGACTCTGATCTTTCTTCTATGTGAAGCAATAGTGTTAAGTGTATTGAGTGTGGTTATCAGTCCAGGGATCCCAGTGTCGGTGCGGCGGCCGACGTATCCGTACACCAGGACCCTGACTTCTGATTTCCGATTTAATGCACGAAAAACTTTATTTCATGTGTGTTTCAAGTTTTCTTTGTGATTACTTTGTGTCAGCTCACCAGGTATACTGTTCTGACCGTGGCACACCTGTTTCCCTTTCAGGATGGCCCCACGACGGCAGCCAGCTAGGGTTCCGAGAGTTGAGCGTGACGACAGTCTGTCGAGCGACGAGGCCTCGATGTAGGGCCCTTTGACAGCAGAGGCACCAGTGGTACCGCTACCCACCGAGCCACCAATGTTACCAGCCCCAGCTGCTGACAATGCACATCGCCTTAGTGCACTTCATGAGTTCCAGCGCTAGCGACCGCCCAGGTTTCGTGGGGAGATAGACCCCCCAGGCAGCCGAGGACTGGTTGGAGGCAGTTTTACGAGTTTTCAGGTTAGGGAGGACACCAGCAGACCTCATGGTGATCCTCGCGGCAAGCCTACTGCACGCGACAGTGGGCCGATGGTGGAGCTTGATGCTCCAGGTGCACGATGAGGCATCTCTTCTCTAGACAGACTTTGAGAGCCTCTTCCGCTCAGAGTTCGTCCCCGACACCCTCCGTGCGGTGCGCATCAAGGAGATTCTTTAGCTGCGGCAGGGGAGCTTGACGGTCGCCCAGTACTCGACGAGATTTACCGATCTCTCGCGCTACTCGACAGACATGGTACGTGACCCATTCTTCCGGGCCCAGACCTTTGAGCAAGGATTGAGACATGAGATCAGGGTATCGCTGATCTCCCTCAGCATCCTGACTCAGGCAAGAGTACTCGAGCGATCCCTTTTGGTCGAGATCTTCCTTGTTGAGCCTTCATCAGCAGCGAGACCTACCGTGGGGCGGCATGTAGCAGAGTCTTCTGCAGCAGGAATTCGATGGATGACTCAGGGGTCCAGGCAGACCAGACTCGCACGCAGACGACCTCAGGACACTGGCTCAGCAGTGCGGGGCACACAGCGTGGAGCCAGTCTTTCGAGAGGTAGGCAGTGCTACACATGCGGCGGGTAGGGCCACATGGCTCGTGACTGCCTGACCCACCATGCCGAGGAGAAGTAGACGGTTGAGGGGCCACCCAGGAAGAGGCAGAGGGTCGACAGTGGTAGTCCACAGGGAGCAGGAGGACAAGGCAGAGGAGCTGGCTGAGCAGCAGGTGGTGGGAGACGCTTTGAGGCTCTACCACCACCACCACCAGGATGTCCACCCTAGCCACAGGGAGTTGGCGGGCATAGACAGTCACAACTCCAGGTAGCAGAGGCCTATGACCACGGTGCACCCGAGATGATTCGAGGTACTATCAGTGTCTATTCCAACCTTGCTGCAGTTCTTATAGACACAGGAGCGAGTCACTCTTTCATAGCCGCTACCCTTGTTCGGAGCTCGGAGATTCCGACAGAGCCGTTGGCTCGATCCTTACGGCTAGAGACTCCTACAGGAGCAGACTCGACGATTACGCACTAGTGTCGGCAGTGTGATCTTACTCTAGGAGACGAGAGCTTCAGCTGGGATCTTCTTGTAGCAGCGTCGAGGCCTTACGACGTCATCTTGGGCATGGATTGGTTATCTACAGTCCATGCACAGATTGACTGTATTAGGTGCAAGTTGTGATGTGTACGCACCGACGGGAGCAGGTTCACCTTCACCGGCGATAAGGGAGCCCTCGCAGCACAGGATGGACTCTCGCAGAGGAGAGGACATCCCATCACTCATCAGTTGGCTAGCCTCATCCTAGGAACAGTTGAGGTGCGAAGTCCTAGTTTTCTTGCAGTGGTGGATCAGTACGCAGACGTCTTTCCCGACGACGTTCCAGGGATACCTTTTCATAGAGAGGTAAACTTTTATATTGACCTATACCTCGGGACAACCCCGATATCGACTCCAGCATATCGGATGGCCCTCGCTGAGCTTCGAGAGCTATGAGTACAATTGCAGGACTTGCAGGGAAAGGGATTCATCCAACCCAGTGTTTGACCCTGGGCTTCCCCGATATTGTTCGCCAAGAAGGCGGACAGGAGCTTGTGACTTTGTGTCCACTATCGTCACCTAAACCAGGTGACGGTGAGGAACAATTATTCGCTACCGAGGATTGATGACCTCTTCGATCAGCTCAAGGGAGCACGGTGGTTCTCAAAGATAAACCTCAGGTCAGGCTATCATCATCTCAGAGTTCGGGATGAGGACGTGCAGAAGACGGCCTTCAGATGTTGGTATGGCCACTATGAGTTCTTGTTTATGCCTTTCGGAATAACCAATGCTTCGACAGTGTTCATGGGCCTCATGAATAAGATCTTTCAGCCATACCTCGATCGATTTGTCATGGTCTTCATCGACGACATTTTGATATACTCGACGACTAAAGAGGAGAACGCCTATCACTTGCGAGTTGTACTGGGCACACTCCAAGAGAACCAGATTTATGGAAATCTCTCAAAGTGTCAGTTATGGATACGTGAGGTCCACTTCTTGGGACACATCTTCTCTGAGGCGGGAGTTGCAGTGGATCTTGTGAAGATCGAGGTAGTGCTAGCTTGGGAGCCACCCAGGAGCGTGACAGAGGTGCGGAGTTTCTTGGGACTAGCTGGATACTATCAGAGATTTGTGCCAGACTTCTCCAGAGTTGTAGGACCACTCTCAGCTCTTACGAAGAAGGGGAAACCCTTTGTGTGGTCAGACAGATGTCAGCAGAGCTTTCAGGAGCTGAGACAGAGATTGACCAGTGCCCCTATCTTGAGGTTGCCTGAGGAGGGAGTAAGGTATGTAGTCTACTGCGATGCATCAGGGGCCAGACTCGGATGTGTCCTGATGCAGGAGCAGGCTGTGATTGCCTATGGATCACGTTAGTTGAGGTCGCATGAGCAGAACTACGCTACCCACGACCTGGAGTGAGCAGTAGTGGTCTTCGCTCTGAAGACTTGGCGACACTATTTGATGGGTGAGCGCTTTACAATCTTTTCTGACCATCAGAGTCTCAGGTACATCTTCTCTCAGAACGACCTGAACCTGAGACAGCGGCGATGGCTCGAGTTCCTCCAGTACTATGACTTTGAGATAGTCTATACTCCTGGGAAGGGGAACGTAGTAGCCGATGCTCTCAGTAGGAGGATGAGCATTCAACTGCTTGAGGAGGTGACAGAGCAGCTAGTCGCTTTGCGTATATCCTTATTGGATAGGGATGGAGCAGATTTCCTTCAGTCTCTCACAGTCACCCCTCCAATACTGCAGTGGGTTAGAGAAGAACAGCGTGGGGACGCTGACTGTGAGACGCGGTGTGCACAGATATCCTCAGGACAGGCACCTGATGGTTTCTCCTTTGGAGCAGAGCACGACATACTTTTCATAGGACGTACCTTGGTACCAGTCGCATTATGAGAGGAGGTGCTGAGAGAGTTTCACACTTCCCCTTTGGCGGTACATCCTGGAGTGGCGAAGATGTACCAGGATCTCAGACGACAGCACTGGTGGCCGGGCATGAAGAAGGCTGTGGCAGAGTTCATTTCACGATGCCTCACCTGCCAGCAGGTGAAGGCAGAGCATCTGGTACCAGCAGGCTTGGTACAACCCTTGGAGTTCCCGGAGTGGAAGTGGGACGGGATATCTATGGACTTCGTGACTGGACTTCCACGCACTTCCATAGGTCATGACTCCATTTGGGTGATTGTCGAGTGACTCACCAAGTCGGCTCACTTCTTACCCATCAGAGAGCAGGGCTCAGTGGAGAGCTTGGGATGCCTCTACGTTCAGGAGATTGTACGGTTTCATGGTGTGCCATCATCTATCATCTCCGATCGAGATGCTCGCTTTACATCCCGACTTTGGAAGGGGTTGCCGGAGGCGTTCGGGATGCAGCTACATCTGAGCACCGCCTTTCACCCTCAGAAGGATGGTCAGACGGAGAGGACCATTCAGAATCTCGAGGACATGCTCCGCGCATGTGTCCTCGACTTTGGTCGCAGCTGGGAGGACCACCTACCCTTGGTGGAGTTTGCATACAACAACAGCTACCACTCCACCATCGGGATGGCACCATACGAGGCGTTGTACGGAAGACCTTGTAGATCTCCATTGTGCTGGACAGACCCTGGGGAGTCAGCACTTGTGGGACCAGAGATGGTCTGGGCTATGACAGAGAAGGTCCAGGTCATCTAGGAGCGGATGAGGACAGCTCAGAGCTGGCAGAAGTCTTATGCTGACAGGAGGCGGAGGCCACTAGAGTTCGAGGATGGCGACCACGTCTTCTTGCGTGTCTCTCCTCGACGTGGATCATAGAGATTTGGCTGAGGCGGCAAGTTGTCTCCACGCTTCATCGGACCATTCCAGGTCCTCAGTAGGATCGGTGAGGTGGCATATCGCATGGCTCTACCACCTCAGTTGCACCGGGTGCACGACGTCTTCCACGTATCTCATCTAAGGTGATACGTGCACGACCCGACGCATATCATTGACCATGGGGAGATGGACATTGATGATGGGGCGACTTTTGCAGAGGTCCCAGTGGAGATCGAGGATCGACATGAACGGGTCCTACGTGGATGATCGATTCCTCTAGTGCGCATCAGATGGCAGCACGAAAACCTCCAGGAGAGCACTTGGGAGCGGGAGGCTCAGATGCGTGCTCAGTACCCACATTTGTTTCCCTAGTTAATGATGTATCTTTATGGGGACGTAAGGACCTGAGGTGGGAGTGATAAAGACCCGTAAATTTCAAGGAAATTTTTTTCTTAATTTTATTTGGAATTTTACAAGAACGCAATTTCTAACAGCACATGATTCCGAGGCCCGGTGTGCCCGGAATCATTTTCCGAAGTTTGGCTCAGGTATGTTCAGTGAACGAACGAGCGGGTTTTTCTAACTTTTGAACCGGTGCTCAGAATCGAATTCCGAGGGCACTGATGGAATCGCAGACCGGTATTTTCTTAGAAACGCCTCTTCCGGAGTTGCGTTTGCTCGGGTGTGGTTTTTAATTTTTGTGGTTTAGTGAAGAAAATAAAATAAAGTGGTGCGACAACTTTATTTTATTTCACTTAAAGCCACTTAAAGCCACTTAAAGCTACTTAAGCTGAGTTGAAGCGGATAGGGTGGAACCCAAAATATCCTACCCTCTTGGTAGGATATTTCTGAGGTGGGGCCCGCACGAGCCCCACCGTTTCTTTTCCTCTAAGTAATACACCCGCGAAAACGCCTCTTTAATGAAAGTCAACTGGTGAATTTTCTAAAACTCTTAACGCCCCTATTAAATGGATAGTTAAGTCATTACCATTAATTCACCAAAATAATGGTTCGTTTCTTAACCTATTTTTCAAACTGTTGGCAATATAATAAAATAAGACCAACACCCTTTTTGTTGAGGGGTCGCTTGTTGAGAGGATTTGGAGAAACAGTATCTTCATCCTCCTTCGCGAAGAACGCGAAGAACGCGAAGAACACCGGCCTTCGACGAAAGGCGATGAAGAATGCCGAACCCTCGGAGATCGACAACGCGATGCCGTGTACTGCGACACCGACGATTCTCCTCCCCCGACGTTCTTCTGTGAAGATTATCCTCTCACGTCAAATCTTCGATCAACTTCTTGAGATCGTCAATGCGACGCCGTATACCACGACAACGTGACGCCCTTCCACGACGCGACAATCCTCTTCTTTCGCGACGGTCTATTCCATGAAGAACTCGTCCGACGACAACGAAAAGGTAGGGGTTTTTTTATTGAATCTTTGTGATTTATACCCACGACGTTTCATTATTAAAATTGTTGTGAGACCTTTAAACCGCTAACGCGGTGGGTGCCGACTAACGAACAAGTCCGAACCCACCGCCCCTTTCGTTCTTGGTGTGCGAAACGACAGACGTCGACCAAGCAGGCCGCACGGGCGATGCGTGGTCCTCGCAGTGAAGGACGGACCCTGAGAGGACTTTTGGCGAAGACGACAAGGATTTATGACCACCGGAACTCATCCGGTGGTCCGCAGAGCAAACCGACGGTGCGCCACGCCGGCACGGCGGCTGAAGGCGGCGGCGCCCGGCGTGCCGCCGAGGAGAACCGCCGCGACTGAAGCCGCGGCGGAGGCCGGCAGACCCGTGACTGTGCTGGTCCGGCGAGAGACTGGACGCGGCCGGCTGCCGCGTCCGCTGGCAAGGGCGGACCCACGCGGGGCCGCGGTACTCTCACGCGGGTGAAGCACGCCCCCTGCGCCGCTCAACCGTAACTGGCCTCGCCGTCCCCTAGCGGTCGGGCCGCGCCTGCGCCGACCGGGTCGAGTCCCGCCCAGGCCGGGCCGGGCCACCCTGGCCGGGCCGGGTTGCGCCCAGTCGGGTCGGACCCGGACCCAGTTCGGGTCGACCCGGTTCGGGCTGACCCAGGGGGGGTTGGGCTGGGTCGGTCCGGGCCCAGACCCCCCATTTTCGGACCTTTTTGGTCTTTTGCCCATATCTTGAGCTACGGGCCTCCGATCGACGTACCGTCAGTGGAGATGAGATCCTTGGACCGAGACGGTCGTTTTGGCATATCACACTCAAGGTTTCAGAATATTTTGTGTTCGGCTGGGTTGGTTCGTTCATGAAACCAACCGGGCCTTTGAAGCGGAAACGCTCGTATCTTGAGCTCCAGACGTCCGATTGACGTGTCGTCGACTTTGATGGATTCCTCTTAGTGAGGCAGATCTTTTGGCTTACTCCTCCCGAGGTTTGGACGCAGGTGGAGTATAGTTGGGTTGGTTTTTCCTTAAAAACCAACCGGGCCCCTGGGACGAAAAAGCCAATAACTCTCAGACCGGGCGTCCGATTGACGTGCCGTTTGCGACGTTGAGTTCTTGTTCACGAAACGGAACTTTTGGATACATCAACTCTGGACTATGTGTTAGTTTATGTATCAGCCTCTCGGCTCGTGGAGCGGACCCTCCCGAACGAGCTTGCTGTGTGCGGGAACCCTAGTGCTGGCTGCGACTGCGACTTCGACGATGACTGTGCAGAGATCCTCAGTGGATTCGACGACGACTGTGCATAGATCCACAGTGGATTTGACGATGACTACAACACTCAGAGATCCTTTGTGGATTAGTGCTACCGATCCGGTGTGGGTCCGATCCTGTGTGGGTCAGCGCTCAGCGGTCCTTTGTGGGCCAGCGCCTACAGATCCTGTGTGGGTCCGATCCTATGTGGGTCTTTGCGGGGGTTAGTTACCTATCGATCCTGTGTGGGTCAGATCCTTTGTGGGTCATTACGGGGGTTAGTTACCTATCGGTCCTTTGTGGGTCAGATCCTTTGTGGGTCATTGAGGGGGTTAGTACTTATCGATCCTTTGTGGGTCCGACGGCTTAGATGAATCAGTGGAAATATCTGGTCATCCTTATCGTCATATGAAGAAGTATACTTGTGTCAGCTGAATCCTGTTTTGTTTTCCTTTGTGGATTGTGTTGTGCTATCCTGTGTGGATTTACGTTTTTCTTTCCTGTGTGTTCTGGGTTGTACTTGGGATTGGATGTTGGAGCCGAACGAGAATTGATGACTTAGGTATATGTACGGGAATATACCTAAGCAGTGTCGGATGTTACTTCGTGATTGTATCTTTCCTTTGTGGATTATCCTTTGTGGATTCTGGGAGACCTTCAGGGATCTTGGGGTCCTTACTGAGTAGCTTATACCCACCCCTGCATGGGCCATGCCCGTACTACGTTGTGTTGGTTGCAGACGACGGACAGCGCTGATCGTGGTTGAGGCTTGCGGAGCAGGACGATACCTGGAGGTGGACCACTGGGCGGGACGTTCTGGGAGCGGTCGGCTGGACCCGAGGAGCAGTGGAGGCTATCTGTACCCACCCTTCAGGTGGGATTTCTAGTGGACAGCTCGACGTTGCGACTTTACTTTTCAGTTGCTGTTTTTCCCTTTCCAGTTGTACTTTACTTTCAGTTTGGGTTTGTATACTGGCCCACTTAATTTTCCGCACTTACTATTGTACTAGTTTTTACTTAGTGTTTACTTCCGCCTGCTTGCTCTGTGGTGTTTGTGGTTTACTTTACAAAGGAAATGCCTTCCCTTTTACCGAGATTTACGCCTTGGTGCTAGTCGCCAACCCCGGGCCTATGGAAGGCGGGCTTGGGGTAGTCACGGCTCGGGCCCCGAGGACGGGTCGTGACAGTAAACATATTTATATTGATTCCATTGATATTTATAATTGAAAAAAGTAGTAAAAATAATTTAAAAGTCAGTTGCAAATAAAGAAAAAGGGGAAATAGTTCAATAAGAAATCAGAACCAGGCACATCTTTTATCCTGATGATCAAGAAGAAGATAAATGGGAGTCATCCAGAACAACCTATTCAGAAAGAGTATATTTTATTGTTCAGAATTGGAAAAGGTTTGAAGGAACAATTCCATATTTTCTAAATTTGGAGTCTTGATTTTAGATACTTTAGGATTTTCTCAATGAAAAATCATATTCAACAAATATACTAACATAGAAAGTGATTAAAATACAAGATTATTCAAAATCTCATCAATATTTTTATTATGTTCATACAAAATTATGTAGTCAATTGACTAAGTGGTCTCGACAATTCAATAATAATATAATTATTTTTTATGATAATTTTGAATAGATAAGGAAGGACTTGAAATATTTAGCTGAAAATTTCCACTTATTAATAAAGGATATGTTTGAAAGAGTAAATTTTGTTCAGTCTTTCAATGATAAAACTGATAATAATACTAAGATTGTAAAAGAGTTGAATGGAAAGATGAGGTATTTCAAATATTATATAAGGAGAATCAAAAATTGTATTGAGGAATTCAATACCCTAAACAATGATTTTTCTCAAAGACTTCAAAATCAAGATGAAAAGATTCAAATTCAAGATGAAAAGCTTCAGATTCAAGAGGAATGGTTATAGGATCTGGAAAAGAAAAATTGGTCTTAGGAAGAGTTCATTTCAAATCATGAAGTGGATGGAAAGGAGCTCAAAAAGTTAAAGACCATCATTAGATTTTTGATTTTGAAGAAAGTTTAATTGTTTTTCAAACACTTGTTGTATTTTTTTTTCTTTGATGAAATGAATAAACTAATATTCTCATTCAAATACAATTGTCTAAATGTTTTCCCAATTATTATTGATTTAATATTCATTCATAATTTTTATGAAAGATTAGATAGTTCATTATTTTTATTTCATATACTTGTTTCTCTAACCCATTTCAGGTATTAACAAACCCTTTCCCATTCCTTTTTGAAAATAAAAAATGGGGAGAAATTTATACAAAGGGGTAGAATTTTATAGAAAGTGGGAGATGTTTTTAGAGAGATAAATATATTTAAATAAAAGAATAAAATCCTTATGGGGATTTCTTATCTAAAGGGGGAGTTATTCGTATTCATCACATTATTTAGATGAGTTATAAACATAGGCGGAGATAAGTATTTCTTTCTAAATTCTGAATAATGTAATGAAAAGATAATGGAATTTAATTTTTTTTAAAAATTTATTTCTTATTTAAGTCTTTTGGTTTGTTCTTTCCAAAAAAGGGGGACATTGTTGAGTCAAAAGTATCTTCTTGACTTTTCCATTCCTTTTATTTTGTAAATCACATACTATTTATTAAATACTTAGTTACTAAATATTTAACAACCAACGGGATTTATGATGTTTTCAATACTTAGAAATTGTTTTAATGTATTCATGAGTAAAAAACTACTTTATTCATTACAATTATAATAATGAGCATAGATCCGATATTGACCAGATTCACTATTATCAAATTGGATTTAAGAATTTCTGTCTAATCTTCATACTGAAAAATGTTCATTCAATCAGACTTGATATCGAAACCAATAAGCAAAAAATTTTAACTCTTAGATATTATTGTAATAACATATATAAATCCATCTAATTGACTGAAGGTTAAACTATGAATACATAAAAACAACATTCTATTTTAATGATATTCCTTTTATACTATAAATGTGTAAATCAAAATGATGTCAGAAATTTTGTTATATTATGACCGTTGAAGTGACTGTGTCCAAGATATTGCGAAAAACTCAAATAAAATATGACCGTTTGTGGACCAAGATGACCATTTGAAGCATGCCTATAAATACCCAGTCATTTGAAGAGTTTGGAGCTGTTGGTTCGATTTTGATCTCAAATTTTATAATGTGTACAAAGCATGAAAAAATTGTTCTTAGTCTCTTTTATTGCTTTAGTGAGAGTCCTTCTTAAATAAACTTTACCAGGTTATCTCCTTAAGAATTTGTTTTGTAATTGATTTGTGCATCAGATTATGTGAATACGATCAAGGGATTACAAGTCTAAGAAGACAGGGATATGATTTTCTTGATCAATGGATTTCAAGGAAAACAAGAATGAATCCAATCCATTAGATCAATGGATACTGAGGATAGGAAAGCAAAGAATCTTATCATCGTATCAAGCACTTTTGGGGATAACGAGATATACCGATCATCATATCGAGAGATTACCCTGGTAAGGGAAAGACAAACTTTCTTGTAAGTATAAAATAAGATACATTTATCCTAGGTTATTGGATACCCTACTATTTGGGTTAAAAGGAGTGTATTCATTTGTATTTATTGTTTTATTGCAAGACTTTTATTTCCACAACATATAATAGAATGTGATAGTTATATATTCATATTTCTATTTTGTATTTTCTTTACCGTAATTGTTTTGATTACGATAAAAATTATTTTACTCAGATGACAATTCTATACAATTTAATATAAAATCACTAATTTTATAATACCATGGTTTATCGTAACCTTTGTGATTACGATTCTTTTTCTTGTTTACTCAGATTAAACTATTTTCTACTATGAGCATGATTAAACTCTGATTACATTACCACTACTTACAGATTACAATTCTATATGATATTAAGTTATAATCTCATTACAACCTATGGACAAGATATCAAAATCTACTTGATTATGATATTTCTTTTGTTGAACCCAAGGTCTAAGCTTGATTATTATTTAAATACTTAAGAGGTTTTTGAATATGATTTGTTTAACCTTGTCAAGCAAAGTTTCTTTTAAGTATTAAAAACAAATCTTTTTAAACCTATAATTCACCACCTCTTTTTTTCATCCTTCTACATATACATTACAATCCAACATTTTTATGTCTTACAACTGTTATTAAATGACCATTAATTAATAATTATTGTAAAATTGTTAATTTTTTTTATTTTTTGATTAATTTATAACCATTTTCACTAAATATCTTATATATTAAGTGCAAATTAATATTTAGCCTTATATAAATCATATTTAATAAAATATAATATATAAATATTTTATAAATATATTTATACCAATATATATATTTATATATTTATATATTATTTTTAATGATATATAATTTTTTTATAAAATATACCTTTTATCAATGCTAGAAAAAATTATTGACAAAGGGGGTCCATTATCAGTGCTAAAACAAAAGTGCTAATAAAGATCCCCATTATTAGTGCTGATAAAAGGTTTCATTATCATATATTTTATAACATTGATAAAATACCCTTTTATCAATGCTACCAAAAAGAACTGATAAAGTGGTGACTTTATCAACATTATAAAAAGTGATGATAGAGGGGGTGGGGATTTATTAATGCTAAAGTGAAAGCATTGATAAAGGCCCCCCTTTATCAAAACTTTTTTGTTAGTGCTGATAAAAGCATCCTTCATCAACACATTTTTAGTGGTGATAAAGGATTCCCTTTATCAATGCCTTTTTCTAGTGATGATAAAGATTAGCACTAGATTTTGTTCAATATATAGTATTTTCATTAGAGACCACTCCTCCATTGACTCCTTCATAGCTTGAGTTAGAAATTTCCTACTCAATGCATTGACAACCAAATTCCCTTTCCCTGTAGTATAAGTAATATAAAAACCAAAAGTATAAAGATATTCAACCTAGAATCTCTGTCGCAAGTTCAGATCCCTCAGAGTGAAAATATATTTCAGAATATTATGATCACAATACATTATAATCCACTCCCGAAAGAGATAGTGTTGACTTGTTTTGAGGGAATGAATAACCACTTCCAACTCAAGATCATGGGTGGGGTAGTTCTTCTCATGAGAGTGTAATTGGTGAGAGCTAAAAGACACTATCTATTTAGCCTACATCAACACATGCCCCAAACCTGTAACACCCTGACCCCAGTTACCTAGATTCAGTGCATTATTTAAATACATTGGCATGATTACAAGGAATAAAGTCCTGAAGGACCGATCAGTTTAGCAGTCTTGGAAAATAGATTACATACATGAATGTTAGATTACATTATAAAATGAAAAAAACAAAAACATTGTCTCCATTGACCACATTCATATCCTATAAACTATCCATGCAGTTCAGTCATAATATACTTCTTCGCATCCTGAAAAAATGAAGCATAGAAAGAGGTGAGCTCAAACACTCAGTAAGGGTAAGCAATACAACGGAAGATAAAATAAACATTAGGCATGTTGAATAATTGAAAACACATGTCTTTACAAATAATAAACATGAAAAATTTATGGCAAGAATATGAATTGAGTAAATAATTCCAAAATAAAACATAGTCATGGGCATTCTGCTAGTCGAATAACCACATGAACCATCAATAATATTTTCATAATGAGGGAATTTATAATGCGGGACATTCTGAAACATTTTTTCAAGGCCTCAGCCATGACATCTAAAAATGATTAAGGCCTCGACCAAAACCATATATCAAAATTGGGAAAGGCCTCGACCAATTCCACGTATAATTGTCTCATGAGACCTACCGATGCATCATGGAGCTATAACGGGCTCCACTTGTCACTTACTAAGTCCAATACATTCCTCATATGAAAATGTTGAAACATAACATAAATATTCGTATTAAAACTAGCATACAAAATGTCAATACTTTAACCATAAAACATGAATGGTATAAAAATAACACATCCACAGTCAAACATATCACAAAACCTTAAATACAATATGGAATATTTGTATCATAATAAATCAACTTCAAACAAGTGTAAAATTTATCGAACGATGTTGACATAGATGAAAACAAAACTATTTGAGAGAAATATCTATTTCTATTTTGAAATCATTTAAGAGTCACATAATTATAAAAGAAAAAATTTATTTTAAAAATATTCCTATAAGCTTGTAAGGGATGCTTCGACGATGTTATAATGGTGGAATATAGCCACAACCATCGTATAAGTTAAAAAGGACATTCTTACCTTGATTTTGTCGAAAAGGTCATAAAGTACCTTGTTTGGAAAACGACATAAAGATTCCTTTTAAAACATATAAGGTGAAATAAGGGTATTAATGACTTTAACCAATAGTCTAGTAAATAGTAAAAGTGTTTTGAAATACATTTTTAAGAAACACAGATGTGGATGATGAAGAGGTCCCAGTAGATACTTACGTAAAAATAACCTCACATAATAAAGAGATTGTGAAATTAACCCTTACCTTGTACTTTTCCTTGGTCAGGGGTATGTTAACCTCCTATATAATAGTTAAATAATTTTTATTAAATTATACAAGAATCATATACACAAATATGATATCATATATGATCTTTTAATATTTCTTTGTTAATAATATTTTAGTAGTATCATCGTTTTGGGTGTTTATTGATTCGTTTTCCTTTATATGATTGGTTACGTAAGCCATTTTTGTTATGAATTGGATGTATTTAATTAATATCCAGAATTATATTAAGTTCTTAAAAATTATTTTTAATCATAAAATGAAAATTATTCTTGAATGACTGTGATGGGGAATGAATATCATCGCGCACATGGAGACGGTAATCTATACGTACGCACGAGCGACAATATCATTATATTGATGGTAAAATCATATGTAATTGGATGATATATCATATATACAGAAAAATTAACATGTTATATTTATTATTTACATCATATATACTCATTATTATACCCCTCCAAATAATGAAGTGTTTGAATAACAAACTACACCACGATGTGGAGATGGTGAGCCGTACGTACACACGTATGGTGAATCTGTCATTTATAGGATGGATAGAATAAAGAATATGGTTGTTCCATATTTATAATAACATCAAAGTATTTAGATGGTATAGGATTTATTATTTGGGTATGGAAACAACAATGAAAGAGGAAATGGAAGAAGAAACGAACTTGAAATAGGGTGGTGAAATTATTACCTCTTCTTTGGGTGTTTCCTTTTGAGTTGATCAAAAGGGATCCATAGGCTGACTTTAGGATCAAAGTAAGGCCTCTAGGTTGATGTGAGGGAAGTTGGGAGGATTTTTGGGTAGGGTTTGGCCAAGACAAATTTCTTTTGAGGTGTGATTTTGAGATAATGGGAAGTTCTCTTTTATAAGATGGGTGAGGGTCACCTTAGGAAAAGCTTGAAATATTATTTTGTTATAAAATTATTTTCGGTTTCTCATAGATCCAAATTGATTTATTTCAAAGGTAAGGTGGGTATGGGTTGAAATAATCTTATCCAATATGTTTTAGACATGTTTAGGTCACTGTAAAGACCCGTAAAAATTCAAGGGATTTTTTTATAATTTTCTTTGGGATTTTACAAGAACGTAGTTTCTGACGGCACCTGATTCTGAGGCACGGTGTTCCCGGAATCATTTTCCGAAGTTTAGCTCGGGTACGTTCAGTGAACAAACGAGCGGGGTTTTCTAACTTTTGAACCGGTGCTCGGAATCGAATTCCGAGGGCACCGATGGAATCGTAGCGCCAGTAATTTCTTAGAAACACCTTTTCCGGACTTGCGTTTTCTCGGGTGTAGTTTTTAATTTTTGGGGTTAAGTTAAGGAATAAAAATAAAAGTGGTGCGACTTTTTATTTTTATTTTACTTAAGTGGCTTAACCTAGGTTAAGCGGATAATATGGGACCCATAATATCCTACCCACTTGGTAGGATATTTGTGATGTGGGGCCCACATGATCCCCAACGTTTCTTTCCCCCTAAGTAATGCACCCGCGAAAACCTCTTTTTAAATAAAGTCAACCCGTGCGTTTAATTAAATATTAAACGCCCCTTTTAAATGAATGGTTTAAGCGTTGAAATTAATTCAATTAATTATTGGATTCTTTTTATGAATTCCAAAACGTTGGCATGAGAAATAAAAGAAGACCAACACTTATTTTGTTGAGGGGTTGCTTGTTGAGAGGATTTGGAGAAAGCTCTAAGGCTTGAAGATCTTCATCCTCCTTCATTGAAGAAAGTGAAGAACGCGAAGAACGCATTGTCACCGACAAAGAACACCGGCCTCCGATGAAGGGCGACGAAGAACGCTGAACCCTCAGAGATCGATGACGCGACACCGTGTACCGCGATGCCGGCGATCCTCCTTCCGCGACGCTTCTTCCGCGACGTTCCTTCCCCCGCGACAATCTTCGATCAACAACCGATTGAGGTAGGGGATTGCAGTTCTTTTAATTCTTTGTGAATTATATTCCTCAACCTGAAATCAAATGGTGCATTTAAATCTTTGTGATTTTATACCCACGACGTATGTCTAAAATTGTTGTCGGAAGACTTTTTAAAACCGCTTACACGGTGGGTGCGGACCAACGAACAAGTCCGAACCCACCGCCTCTTTGTTCTTGGTGAGTGGATTGGCGGGCGACGACAAATCATGCTGCACAGGCGATGTGAGGTCCTCACAGTGAAGGACGGGCCCCGGGAAGGCCTTTGGCGAAGACGACACGCAATTCCGACCACCAGAACTCGTCTGGTGGTCCGCGGAGCGGCCCGCCTGCACGCCTCGCCGGCACGGCGGCGCCCGGCGCGCCGCCAGGAGGAGCTGCCGCGGTCCCGCGACCGCGTGGGACCAGAGGGAGCGGGACGCGGCAACCGGCCGCGTCCGCCGGCAAGGGCGGCCCCACGCGGGGCCAGGGTCTCTCCACGCGGGGGCAGCGCGCCCCCCGCTTCGCTCGGCCGTAACGGCCGAGCCGATCCGCTGTCCACCCAGCCAGCGCCAGCCGAGTCGTGCCCAGGCCGGGCCGGGTCGCGCCATCCGGGTCGGACCCGGACCCGGGTCGGTCCGGGCCCAGACCCCCCGTTTTCGGACCTCTTTCGGTCTTTTGCCCATATCTTGGGCTACAGACCTCCGATCGATGCACCGTCAGCGGTGATGTGATCCTTGGATCGAGACGGTCGTTTTGATATATTACACTCACAGTTTCGGGGAACTTTGGGTTCGGCCGGGTTGGTTCGTACACGAAACCAACTGGGCCCTCGGAGCGGAAACACTTATAACTTGAGCTCCGGACGTCCGATTGACGTACCTTCGATTTTGTTGGATTCCTCTAAGTGAGACGGATCTTTTGGCTTACTCCGCCCGAGGTTTGGATGCTGGTGGAGTACGCTCAGGTTGGTTTTGACTTAAAAACCAACCGGGCCCCTGGAACGAAAATGCCAATAACTCACAGACCGGGCGTCCGATTGACGCGCTGTCTGACTCGTTGAATTCTTCTTGATGAGACGAAACTTCTGGCTTACTCTGCTTGAGGTTTGGACGCCGTCGGAGTGCGGTTGGGTTGGTTCGCTCACGAAACCAACCGGGCCCCTGGAACGAAAAAGCCAATAACTCATAGGTCGGGCGTCCGATTGATGCACCGTATGTCTCGTTGAATTCCTCTTGATGAGACAGAACTTTTGGCATACTTCGCCAGTGATTTGGATGCAGTTGGATAGTGGCCGGGTTGGATTGCACCCGAAATCCAACCGGGCCCCTGGAACGGAAAAGCTGATAACTTTCAGACTGGACGTTCGTTTGACAAACCGTCAGTGGCGTTGGTGATCACGTGGAGGAACGGTCCCTATGAGTATACCCTATGAGAGTTCGGGGTACAGTTGAGATATGACTGGGTTGGTTTGCACACGAAACCAACTGGGCCCCGGGGACGAAAAGGCTAGTAACTCACAGATCGGGCGTCCGATTGACACGCCGTCTGTTGCGTTGAGACCCATGTGACGAGGCGGTCCTTTGAGATACTTCTTCGTGGAACTTTTTGATACTTGTAGTATTGACCAATAGCTCGTGGAGCGGACCCTCCCAGAGACGAGTGTGCGGAGTACGGAGACCGTGTAGCCGGCTGAGACCGGATGACTACCTGACCGATAGACTTGGTGTGTTTTGGATAGCCTAGTGGGGAGAGCTTGGTTGTAGCGGCAGACCCACGACGGAGGAGCGCTTGATTGTAGCGGCAGACTCGCAGTACTCAACAGAAGGAGTACCTCTGGAGGCTATGAGGGGTAGCGCTTGGTTGTAGCGGCAGACCCACGGCAGAGGAGCGCTTGGTTGTAGCGGCATACCCGCGGTACTCAACAGAAGGAGTACCTCTGGAGGATATGAGGGGGAGCGCTATGTTATAGTGGCAGACCCATGGTGGGAAGCGCTTGGTTGTAGCAGCAGGCCCACAGTACTCGACAGGAGGAGTACCTCAGCAGTCTTAGGTTAGTGAGAAGTACCTCAGAGTCGTGACATGACCACTGTACACTCCAGAGACGAGGCTCTTCAGAAGTTACGGTTTTGATAATGAAAAATCATGGTTTGAGCTGAGTCTATGACCTTTGTGTTTACATCTTGATTGATATGGGTCATTTGATAACTTAGGTATATGTATGGGCATATACCTGGGTAGTGGTTATCCGTTGATTTTATAATCTTCTGTTTCCTCATGATTGAGATGGGTTACTTGATAACTTAGGTATATGTATGGGCATATACCTAAGTAGAGGTTATCTGTTGAGATCTTCTTTGTGGTTATCCTTGTTGGTTTTAGTGAGACCTTGAGGGTCTTGGGGTCCCTACTGAGTATCGTTATACTCACCCCTGCACGTGCTATGCCCGCACCTCGTTGTGTTGGTTGCAGATGACGGGAAATGCTGAAGGAGGCCGAGTGTTTGAGGACTGGACAGTACCCGGAGGTGGACCACCCGACGGGTCAGTATCCGGAGGTGGACTTCACAGCGAGATGACACTCGGAGGGGGTTGATGGACGAGAGCATTGAGGAGCTGCACTATCTGTACCTAACCTTCAGGTAAGATATGTGTTGGAAGATCCAGGAGCTGTGCTATCTGTACCTACCCTTCAGATAGGATCCGAGGAGGGCGACCTAGGAGCTGCTTCCTTTCTTCCGGCTATTTGTCTTTTTCTGTTGTACTTTTGTTCAGTTGTAGCTGTTTTTCCAGTTGGGATTGTATTCTGGCCCATTTACTTTTCAGCACTTTCTTTGTACTTATTGTTTTCCTTCCGCTTATACTATGTGGTGTTTGGTTACTTTTATAAAGGTAATGCCTTCCCAGTTATCGGGATTTACGCCTTTGGTGCTAGTCGCCAGCCCCTGTCCTATGGAAGGCGAGCTTGGGGTAGTCACGGCACGGGCCCCGAGGATGGGTCGTGACAAATTGGTATCAGAGGAGTTTGGTTCTACCGCAGAACTCAGGACTCTGATCTTTTTCTATATGAAGCAATAGTGTTGAGAGTATTGTGTGCGGTTATCAGTCCAGGGATTCCAGTGTTGGTGCGGCGGCCGACGTATCCATACACTAGGACCCTGACTTCTGATTTCCAACTTAATACACGAAAACATTGATTTCATGTGTGTTTCAAGTTTTCACTATGATTACTTTGTGTCGGCTCACCAGGTATTCTGTTTAACTGTGGCGCACCTGTTTCTTTTCAGTATGGCCCCATGACGACAGCCAGCTTGGGTTCCGAGCGTTGTGCGGGACGAAAACCCACCAAGCGATGAGGCCTCGGTACAGGGCCCTTTGATAGCAGAGGCAACAGCGGTACCTCTACCTACTGAGCCATCGATGCTACCAGCCCCAGCCGCTGATGGTGCACGTCGCCTTAGTGAACTGCATGAGTTTCAGCATTAGCGAACGCCCAGGTTCCGTGGAGAGACGGACCCTCAGGCAGCCGAGGATTGGATGGAGCCAGTTGTATGAGTTTTTCGTTTGGTAGGGACACCAGCTGACCTTATGGTGGTTCTTCCAGCGAGCCTCTTACATGTGGCAGCAGACAGATGGTGGAGCTTGATGCTCCAGGTGCACAACGAGGCATCTCTCCTTTGGACGGACTTTGAGAGCCTTTTTTGCTCAGAGTTCTCCCCAGCCACCCTCCGAGCGGTGCACATCCAGGAGCTGCTACAACTGCGGCAGGGCAACATGATAGTAGCCCAGTACGCGGCGAGGTTTACTGATCGCTCGCGTTATTCAACGGACATGGTACGAGACCCATTATTCAGGGCCTGAACCTTCGAGAAGGGGCTCAGGCGAGATATCAGAGCTTCAGTTGTTTCTCACAGCATTCTGACACAGACAGGGGTGTTGGAGCGAGCCCTCTTAGTGGAGAGTTTCCTTGCTGAGCAGTCTCCAGCAGTAGGACCCAGCACTAGCCGGCATACGACAGAGTCTTCTGCAGCAGGCAGTAGACAGATGAAGCAGAGGTACAACAGGACTAGACCTACAGGTGGTCGACCGCATGGCACAGGATCGTTTGTGCGAGGCACCCGGGGTGGAGAACGATGAAGGACCCCGGGACACCCTGAGAGGGGAGGGGTGAATCAGGGTGACCACTTTTTCTTTTAATGTGTTGGATCTTGTTCCCACGTTGGTAGGAACTTGTTGAACCTGTATGATGATTATGATCAAAATGAAAACATTCACATGCACAGAGAGGACACAGCCATTTTTACTTGGTTCACCACTAAGGGCTACGTCCAAGGAGCATACGCCGACTGGTTGCCGGTCGTACCTAAATCCACTATGCTTCACTAGCTACGGATACAAAAGTTCGGGTACAGACACTCTGTCCCAGGCTCACTGCCTTTACAATTGTTCAGGGATAGCTCACTGCGTCCCTCGGGTCACTCCCGTTGACTCCCCCTGGCTCACTGCCGTTGGTGAAGTCCCACTCAGTTTATAGACGTGTAGGTCTCTTCTTCATTTGCATAAGAGTGCATCCTTTGTTGAATGTAGATGCTCTATTGAAGTCCGATTCTCACTAGAAGAAGAATATCACTTTTCCTCGAATGAACCGAGTAGATTCTCGGCTTTCGTGCAGCTCCAGCAAGGCAGGCGTGCTTCAATAGTGTCTAGGTCTCCTTTTCAAGACCGGCGTGCAAGTCTCCCGGCGGCGCGCAAGTCTCAGGCGCGCAAGACTAAACTGGCGCGCAAGTGTCACTGAAGCACCTGCGCGACACTGCCTTCTTGAACTAAATACTTGCGCGATCCACTTCCTTTCTCTTCCAAACTGCCTTGGGAGAACAGCCAAACACCGGCGCGCAAGCTCTACTTGCGCGACAAAACAACCACCTGTGCGACTCAACCACCTGCGCGACGAGAGCTCGAACAATATCTCGGCCTTGAACTCCGTTAGAAATGAGGAGGGGTGGTCCAGTATTTATAGGCAAACTGGACCCCCTGCGCGGCGGCGCACAAGTCCCTCGACGGTGCGCAAGTCCTGTCTCCAGATCCTCTGTCGCGCAAGTTACTTGCGCGACCCAACCAACACTTGCGCGACCTTCTTTCCTTATCCAAATTGTGATGTTCTGATCCTCAAAAACATATGGCGCGCAAGTCTTTCATCCTCCAAGAGCTCGGCGCGCAAGTATCTTTGCCAAAAACACTTTACTTTATTTACGGATTTTCAGGCCCAAAAATTTGGCAAACACTGGGAAACAGCGCCACCTTCACTACTGTTTTCTTCCTGAACGGTATGATCGCTTTGTTGGTTCACACCCTGAACTTCCACTGAGGATTGACAACAAACACAAACCATACACCAAATCATGCTTTGAATTACCTGGTTCCAAAAATCGACTTACCATGCACGGGCAGTGTTACTCCTGCGGCAGGGTTGGTCACATGGCTCGTGATTGTCCGACCCACCATAAAGATGACCAACAGATGAACGAAGGACCTCCCAGGCATTGGCAAAGGTTCGATCGAGGCGGACCGCATGGGGCAGGAGACCGTGGCAGGGGAGCTGGCCCTACAGCTGGAGGTGGACGACGCTTCAAGGTGTTGCCACCACCACCACCAGGAGGTCCTCCCCGACCGCAGGGAACAGGTGGACGTGGGAGAGCTCAGCTGCAGGCAGCTGAGGCCTACGATCATGGAACTCCGGGAGCAGATGGACAGGAGTGGGACTAGCTCTAGACCTAGATACTTTTGTTCATGTTTCTTCTAGCTCTATTGATGTTTTTTTGTTGTGGCTTTGTGTCTTTGTACTTTGAGCTGAAGTAATAAAAAGACACATTTCTTGTGGCTTTTACCTTCCTGTCCTCTCTTTTAGTTGTTACTAAGAGGTTCTGGTTTAAAAACCGTTGACTTGACCCTCACTTTGAGATACCTACTGGAGTAGACCCAGCGACCACACACTGATGCCAACAGTGTGACTCAGCCCTTGGAGGCGAGAGTAATGGTTGGATCTTTTGGTAGTAGCGTCGAGGCCTTACGACATCATCCTTGGTATGGATTAGTGTCATCCATGTGGGGATTGACTGTATTAGGCAAAGAACATGGTTCATCCAGGGGATGAGACTAGATTTCTTTTATCGGAAAAGAAGAAATCACATCAGCTCTTATAGGACCAGAAAGGTCCAAGTCATCTAAGAGCGGATGAGGATAGCTCAGAGCTGGCAAAAGTCTTGTGCTGACATGGGGAGGAGACCACTAGAGTTCGAGGTTGGTGACCACGTTTCCCTATGGGTATCACCTCGACGTGAGTTACATAGATGTGGACGAGGCAAAAAGTTATCTTCGAGGTTCAACGGACCTTTCTAGGTCCTCAGCAGGGTAGGCGAGGTGGTTTACCGCTTGACCCACCCACCTCAGTTGCACCAGGTGCACGATGACTTCCAGGTATCTCAACTGAGGAGATACAAGCTCGACCCTTCGCTTTTCATCAACCATGAGGAGCTGGACTTGGGCGATGGGGTGACCCTCACAGAGGTTCCAGTGGGGATCGAGGAACGAAAGGAGCGGGTCCTATGAGGATGGGTCGATTCCTCGGGTGTGCTTTTACTGGCAGTATAGGAACCTCCATATGAGCACATGGGAGCGGAAGACTCAGATGCGTGCTCAGTAACGCTTTTGTTTCCCTAGTTTGTGTTATAGCTTTACGGGGACGTAAATCCCTGAGGTGGGAGTAATGTAAAGAACCATAAAAATTCAAGGGATTTTTTTTAAATTTTCTTTGGGATTTTATAAGAACGCAGTTTCTGACGGCACCTAATTCCGAGGCCCGGTGTGCCCAGAATCATTTTCCGAAGTTTAGCTCGGGTACGTTCAGTGAACGAATGAGCGGGGTTTTATAACTTTTGAACCAGTGCTCGGAATCAAATTCTGAGGGCACCGATGGAATCATAACACAAATAATTGCTTAGAAACACCTTTTCCGGAGTTGCGTTTTCTTGGGTGTGGTTTTTAATTTTTGGGGTTAAGTTAAGGAATAAAAATAAAAGTGGTGCGACTTTTTATTTTTATTTTACTTAAGTGGCTTAACCTAGGTTAAGCAGATAAGATGGAACCCATAATATCCTACCCACTTGGTAGGATATTTGTGAGGTGGGGCCTGCACGATCCCCACCATTTCTTTCCCTATAAGTAACACACCCGCGAAAACCTCTTTTTAAATAAAGTCAACCCCTGCGTTTAATTAAATATTAAACGCCCCATTTAATTGAACGGTTTAAGCGTTGCAATTAATTTAATTAATTGTTGGATTCTTTTTATGAATTCCAAAATGTTGGCATGAGAAATAAAAGAAGACCAACACTTATTTTGTTGAGGGGTTGCTTGTTGAGAGGATTTGGAGAAAGCTCTAAGGCTTGAAGATCTTCATCCTCCTTCGTTGAAGAACGCGAAGAACGTGAAGAACGCTTCGTCGCCGACGAAGAACGCCGGCCTCCGACGAAGGGCGACGAAGAACGCCGAACCCTCGGAGATCGATGAAGCAACATCGTGTACCGCGATGCCGACGATCCTCCTTCCGTGACGCTTCTTCCGCGACGTTCCTTCCCCCGCGACAATCTTCGATCAACAACTGATTGAGGTAGGGGATTGCGGTTCTTTTAATTCTTTGTGAATTATATTCCTCGGCATGAATTCAAATGGTTCATTTAAATCTTTGTGATTTTATACCCACGGCGTATGTCTAAAATTTTTGTCGGAAGACTTTTTAAAACCGCTTACACGGTGGGTGTAGACGAACGAACAAGTCTGAACCCACCGCCTCTTTGTTCTTGGTGAGCGGATTGGCGGGCGACAAAAAAGCAGGCCGCACGGGCGATGTGAGGTCCTCACAGTGAAGGGCGGGCCCCGAGAGGGCCTTTGGTGAAGACGACACGCAATTCCGACAACCGAAACTCGTCCGGTTGTCCGCGGAGCGGCCCGCCTGCGCGCCGCTGTGGCGGCATGCCGCGGTCCCGCGACCGCGTGGGACCAGAGGGAGTGGGACGCAGAAACCGGCCGCGTCCGCTGGCAAGGGTGGCCCCACGCGAGGCCGCGGTCTCTCCACACGGGGACAGCGCGCCCCCCGCTTCGCTCGACCGTAACGGCCGAGCCGACCCGCTGGCCACCCGGCCAACGCCAGCCGAGTTTCACCCAGGCCGGGCCGGGCCACACCGGGCCGCGCCGGCCGGGCTAGGTCACGCCATCCGGGTCGGGTCGGCCCGGGCCCAGACCCCCCATTTTCGGACCTCTTTCGGTCTTTTGCCCATATCTTGGGCTACAGACCTCCGATCGATGCACCGTCAACGACGATGTGATACTTGGATCGATAAGGTCGTTTCAACATATAACACTCATGGTTTCAGAGAACTTTGGGTTCGGCTGGGTTGGTTCGTACACGAAACCAAGCAGGCCCTCGGAGCCGAAACACTTATAACTTGAGCTCCGGACGTCTGATTGACGTACCGTCGATTTTGTTGGATTCCTCTAAGTGAGGTGGATCTTTTGGTATACTCCGCCCGAGGTTTGGACATAGGGGGAGTATGGTCTGGTTTTTTTTGACTTAAAAACCAACCGGGCGTCCGATTGATGCACCGTCTGACTCGTTGAATTTCTCTTGATGAGAAGAAAATTTTGGCTTACTCCGCTCGAGGTTTGGACGCCATTGGAGTGTGGTCGGGCTGGTTCGCTCACGAAACCAACCGGGCCCCTGGAACAAAAAAGCCAATAACTCACAGGTCGGGCGTCCGATTGACGCGCCGTCTGTCTCGTTGAATTCCTCTTGATGAGATGGAACTTTTGGCATAATTCGCCAGAGATTTGGATGCAGTTGGATAGTGTCCAGGTTGGATTGCACCCGAAATCCAACCGGGACCCTGGAATGGAAAAGCTGATAACATTCAGACTGGACGTCCGTTTGACGAACCGTCAGCGACGTTGGTGATCACGTGGAGAAAAGGTCCCTATGAGTATAACCTATGAGAGTTTGGGGTACAGTTGAGATACGGCCGGGTTGGTTCGCACACGAAACCAACCGGGCCCCAGGGATGAAAAGGCTAGTAACTCACAGATCGGGCGTCCGATTGACGCGTCGTCTGTTGCGTTGAGACCCCTGTGACGAGGTGGTACTTTGAGATACTACTTCGTGGAACTTTGTGATACTTTTAGTATCGAGCAGTAGCTCGTGGAGCAGACCCTCCTGGAGACGAACGTGCAGAGTACGGAGACCGCGTAGCCGGCTGAGACCTGACGACTGCTTGACCGATCGAATCGGTGTGTTTCAGATAGCCTAGTGGGGAGCGCTTGGTCGTAGCGGCAGACCCACATCGGAGGAGCGCTTGGTTGTAGCGGCAGACCCGTGGTACTCAACAGAAGGAGTACCTCTGGAGGCTATGAGGGGGAGCGCTTGGTTGTAGCGGCAGACCCACGGCGGAGGAGCGCTTGGTTGTAGCGGGAGACCCACGGTACTCAACAGAAGGAGTACCTCTGGAGGCTATGAGGGGGAGCGCTTGGTTGTAGCGGCAGACCCATTGTGGGAAGCGCTTGGTTGTAGCAACAGGCCCACAATACTCGACAGGAGGAGTACCTCAGCAGTCTTAGGTTAGTGAGCAGCACCTCAGAGTCATGACAGGACCACTGTACACTCCAGAGACGGGGCTCTTCAGCAGTTATGGTTTAGATAATGAAAAATCCTGGTTTGAGCTGAGTCTATGACCTTTGTGTTTACCTCTTGATTGAGATGGGTAACTTGATAACTTAGGTATATGTATGGGCATATACCTGAGTAGTGGTTATCCGTTGATTTTATAATCTTGTGTTTCCTCATGATTGAGATGGGTTACTTGATAACTTAGGTATATGTATGGGCATATACCTATGTAGAGGTTATCTGTTGAGATCTTCTTTGTGGTTATCCTTGTTGGTTTTAATGAGACCTTGAGGGTATCGGGGTCCCTACTGAGTATCGTTATACTCACCCCTGCACGATCTATGCCCGCACCTCGTTGTGTTGGTTGCAGATGACGGGCAGTGCTAACGGAGGCCGAGTGTTCGAGGACTGGATGGTACCCGGAGGTGGACCACCCGACGGGTCAGTATTTGGAGGTGGACTCCATGGAGAGATGACACTCATAGGGGGTTGATAGGCGAGAGCATTGAGGAGCTGCACTATCTGTACCTACCCTTCAGGTAGGATCCGTGGTGGACGATCCAGGAGCTGCGCTATCAGTACCTACCCTTCTGGTAGGATCCGAGGAGGGCGACCCAGGAGCTGCTTCCTTTCTTCCAGATCTTTGTCTTTTTATGTTGTACTTTTGTTTAGTTGTAGCTGTTTTTCTAGTTGGGTTTGTATTCTGGCCCATTTACTTTTCAGCACTTTCTTTGTACTTAGTGTTTTCCTTCCGCTTGTACTCTGTGGTGTTTGGTTACTTTTATAAAGGCAATGTCTTCCCAGTTATCAAGATTTACACCTTTGGTGCTAGTCGCTAGCCCCTGGCCTATGGAAGGCGTCCTTGGGGTAGTCATGGCACGATCCACGAGGATGGGTCGTGATAGTCACCATATTATCCCTATCTTTTAGATTTAACTATTAGTTAAATAGTTTAACTTTTACCATGTCTTCTTGTATTTTTACACTATATGGTTAATAAACTTACTTAAACTTACAAGGGAACCTAAAGTGCTTCATTAATGACATATATAATTTTATTTGATCCCTTTTTATAAACCTTGTATTTTTAGGAATATTATATAATTTAATAATATAATATTTGTTTTAAAAACTCATTTATGTCAATTTTGACACTATTTAGTATTTGGTTTCTATGAAAGTCATCACAACTTTATTACTTCAAACAAGATACATTGAATAAAACCTAACATATAATATTCAACTATAAAATTCGTGTATTTTATAAAAACTTTGAAATTATATTTATTTTAATATTTATAATACCATTAATTTGATTATTTCATTAATAAGGTAATTATTGCCTCATCATTGTGTCAAAAATAAATTTAATTATTTAATGTCTGTGAATTATAAATAAAATACCAGGATGTAGGAAATATTTTTATCTTTATAATGTATAATTATAGTCGAATTTATCTTATGTATAACCCTATATTAAAAATTGTTTAGTTATTAAACATGGAATTTAACACTTTTAACTCTTCTTTAAATAAAATAATAATAAATGTCCTAATCTAATACAAGTGGATCAAAAGGATCATATTTTATTCCTAAGGTTGTTTTTGGTCGAAATACACTTATCAAATAGAATTAGTACATGTGTTAGGGTAATTATAATATCATTTTTACCTTTAATTAGCCTATTTACATTTAACCGTGGTAAATAAAAGTCAAAAGTTACTATTCACGAAAAATTATTTTCATATTATTGAACCACATTTTACTTACTGATGTAAACCGTGTCTCTCGGATTTTTGAAATTCAACTCATAGAAGCGATAAAATTAAGTTTTATGCAAATTTGAAAATGCTCCTAGAAGGTGGGTAAAAGACGGTACAAAGTTCAATAAAAATTTATACATCTAATTTTATTATAAAACGACTCCAATGAATTTCATTGAACTTATATAAGTATTATATATCTATTTTGACTTAAAATAAATTTAAATAAAATAAATAGTGTTTTAAATAAAAAGTCGGTTTTAAACTATAATGCAGTGCTTTTCACTATTCATAAAAAATCGAATGTTTTTTAGAAAAATACCAAAAATTCACCCTAAGATAATTTTGATATTAAAAATTGAAAAATTAATTCTATTTTACTAAATTCAAAACATAGAAGTTTTATTAATTAATTTAAAATTAATTTCTATTTTCAAAACCTAAAAAGCTGGTTTTTAAAAAGTAAAAACTATAGAAAGATTGACATGTGTTTATGTCAAATTTAAATTTGAAATTACTTATAATGACCTAAATTGTATTAAATGATAAAAATATAATATAATTATACATACAAACCATTCAAACTCATAATTTAACACAATAAATTATTTTCATTAAAAAAGTTTTTTTCAATTAAAATTTAGTATTTTTCACTATTCATCGAAATATGAATGTTATAAGAAAAGTACCAAAAATTTATCAAAAGTAATTTTTTATGTCACAGTTCTAAAGAAGAATTTAATTTCCTTAAATTTTGTATATAAAAGAGTCAAATATTTGTTTTAAAAAGGATTCTCTATTAAAGAGGCGGTATAATTTCATTTTTGGAAAAATACTTATTTTGTGTGAAAAAATGAATTTGTCCTTATATTATGTCTAAGAAACACAAAATATGAGTGTCAAAATTCAAAATACAATTAATACTATTCATAACCACTTTTTGAACGGCTAGTTTGGTAAGTCGTGGTGTGCTCGAACTCATTGTTGCATGTAGCACAAGTTATTGAATTACTTTGAAGAGATAACATACTATGAAATCTTAGGGTGTTACAAAACCTGTACCAGAAGAATTATAGAAAACATAAATACCTACACCCAATTTTATAAGAATCAATGATGGATATGAATTCAATATTACCTTTAGTTCCTCAAAATATATCTGATATTTTTCATTCAATTCAGACATTACACCCTTACTAGTCAAAGCTGTCATCAGAGATGTGATCTTGGAAAAATCCTAAAACAACGGCCTATAATAACCATCCATACCTAAGAAACTTTAGATATAAAAATTATTTATTTGATAAACCCAAGAAATAACCACCTTTATTTTGTCATTATCCACTAATATTCCCTTATTATATATAATATTCCCATGAAACATCACTTCCCATCTCTAAAACTTACATTTGTAAAGTTTACCATAGAGATGATATTCTATCAAGGTTATAAGGATGATATCAAAATGATCCATGTGTTCATCCTCTGACTTGGATTACACCAAAATATCATCCACATGAAAAACCACAAAATATTCCAAGAACCAATGAAAGATCTGGTTCATCAATGCCATAAATACCACATGAAAATAGTGAGATTGAACAAAATTACCAAAAACACAAAATTTCCACACCAAATCCTAAATACTATATTAGGTGTATCATATTCTTTGATTCTCAACTATAAGTACCCTAACTGAAGTTCAATCCTTGAAAACCAACAAGCCCCTCTGAGTTGATCAAAGTGATCACCAATCCTGGGAAGAGATACCTGTTCTTAATGATCACCTGATTCAACTTTACATATTCATTGTAAAGTATGAGGCTCCCATATGCCATATTAGAAAAGAACACAGGCGATGCCCAAGTTTAAATACTAGGATGAATAAATAACCTAGCCTCAAGGTCTGCAAGATGAACCTTAAGTTTCTATAACTTCGTCGGTTCTATTCAATAGGATGGAATAGAAATATCCATCATACGAGGTAGTAGGTCAATGGAAAACTCAACTTATCTCAATGGTGTTAAACTAGAAATATCCTTTGGAAATACCTTAGGTTATTCACACACAACTATAGGAATAAAAATATGCAAATAAGTGCCAATGATAATAAGGAACATATCTAACAACTAGAATGATATCACCCTAGTATATGGAACTGTCACAACCCGTCCCCCAGGGCCCGTTCCGTGACTACCCAAAGCCCGTCTTCCATAGGCCAGGGGTTGGAAACTAGCACCAACGGCGTAAAATCCCTAAACTGGGAAGACATTTCCTTTATAAACTGAAAACCCACAAAATAGAGTACATGCTGGAAGTAAAACACTAAGTAAAGCTGTATACAAAAGAAGTGCTGGAAGTAAAAGGGGCCGGAAATACAATCCCAACAAGAATGTAAAAGTACAACTAAAAAAAGTACATATGAAGAAAAGTAAAGTAGCTACTGGGTCATCCTATGGTGTTCCTACCTGAAGGGTAGGTATAGATGACCTCCTCAGCACTGCACGTCCGTCAGTCTCCTCCATGTACCGACTCGTCGTATAGTCCACCTCTGGGTACCATCCAGTCCTACGACTCTGATCCTCAGTCAGAACTGTCCATCGTCTGCATCCAACACAATTAGGTGCGGGCATAGCCCGTTCATGGGTGATTATAACAATACTCAGTAGTGACCCTGAGACCCTCAAGGTATCACAAAATCCAACAAGGATAAACCACATGGTATGAAATCGACAGATAACACCACTTAGGTATATTCCCATACATATACCTAAGTTATCAAGTTATCTATCTCGTTCACAAGGAAACATAAGATTTGTTGACTCAGATCACACATGTATACAAGTTATATAGGGAAATAGAGATGATCAGATATAGCCACTGAATCATCAGAGATGTCAGACCAACACATGATCCAGGACCAGCTATTCTGTCGGACCAACACATGATCCAGGAACAGAAGTCAGAACTGTTAGACCAAAACATGATCCAGGAATAGTCATCAGAGATGTCGGACCAACACATGATCCAGGACTAGCTATTCTGTCGGACAAACACATGATCCATGGATAGAAGTCAGAATTGTCGGACCAACACATGATCTAGGAACAGTCGTCAGTGCACATCCAGCCATAGGGTTTCCAAAAAGCACGCTTGATTCTGGGAGGGTATGCTCCTCAAGCCAAGTGTTAACACATCAAATTACACCAATTCCCACGAATAAGTATCTCAGAGGTCTATCTCGTCATAGGGGTCTTAACACAATAGACAGTGCATCAATCGGACGCCCGGTCTGTGAGTTATTAGATTTTTAGTCCTGGGGGCCCGGTTGGATTCGTGTACGATCCAACCTGACCATATCACAACATTACCCCAAACTCCAGTGGGGTATACTCAAGGTATCTTCATGCTCCAAGAAAACCAGCATCGCTGACGGTTCGTCAAATGGTCGTCTGGTGCCAAAGTTACAACCAAAGGAAGTAACAGGGGCGCGACTCGGTGACTCGGACCAGGAGGTCAGGTCGGTTTGGCCAGCGACTCCGCGAGGGACTCCATGGGTCAGCTTGGGAGGCCGACAGCCTAGAGGCTGGTGGTCAGGCCGGTGGGGCGTGGACAGGCCACGGGCTGGCGCGGGCAGGCCGGTGGGGCGTGTGCAATGCGCGGGGCAGGCCGTGGGGCGCCGGGCTAGGCACGAGGCAGGCAATGAGCGCTAGGCAGGGCGCGAGGTGCTAGGAAGGGTGTGGGACAGGGCGTGAGGGAGGCCGCGGGGTGCCGGGTAGGGCGCGAGGCAACATGCGGGCATGCCTGCGGGGCGCCGGGCAGCGCGCGGGCATGCCGGTTCGACGTGGCTCGGGCCGGCGATGTTCAGTTGGGAACACCGGTGTGCCATGAGGGTGCTGCGGTTCACGGATGCTGCGGGTAGCGTGTCCTTTGTCATTTCCACCTTCGTCACCTCGTTTCCTCTTCAAAGATCACCACAAGGAAGAAAAATCGACGGAGGGTGTCAGGACATGTTAGGTTGGACCGCACCCTCCGTGTTTAGGGAGGTATCATTTGTCTCATCACGAAAAGTAGATAATCAATAACACATCCTCAACAATCCCTTTTTATCCAATGAGGAAGATAAGAAAATTATATAATATTATCAATTAATAAACCCCTACCTTGCTCGTAGTTGGTTGACGTTGGCGCAAGAAGGCGGATGAGGACGTCTCACGTCGGAAGGAGTTCTGAGGAAGATGTTCGATGTCGAGGTCAATGTTCTTCGTCGATGGACCATTCTTTATTGGAGAGTGTAATCCTCTAAGTGTTTGGCATCACGTCCCTTTACCAGCGCTTCGTCACTTGGTGAAGCCATCCCAAATCCTCCTCCCAAGCTCCCGATATATAGGAGAGGGGGATATGTATGTAACCATCATGGAATTTATGACGGTTTATTTATTAGGAACCTTCCTAAATTACAACGATGTAGTTACATAATTTATAAAGGGGGGTCAAGCGAATTAAAAAGTGTTGGCGGAATTTAAGAGGTGCGTAGGCTTAATTATTGGGAGGATTCTAAGAGGTTTCCCCCACATAGACTGTATCAAAACAATTGAAAGGATTTAATTTTATGTTGACACATAAAATTAGTTTATAGAATTTAATGTTTGTGTTGACACATAAAATTAAATTGAAAGAATTTAATTTTACGTTGACACATAAACATAAATTGAAAGCATTTAATTTTACATTGACACATGAAATTAATTGAGGGAGTTGAGAGGGTTTTCCTCTCCTCCCATTAATAGGGGGTTAAGCCCCGTGTGGTCCCCACCACATTAATCCTCTAATGGGAGGTTGAGTTTGGGTGGGCCCCACCACCATAACCTCTCATGGGAGGTTAAGGTGAGGTGGCCCCACCTCCAACCTCCATGATGAGGTTTTAACCTCTACACACCAAAATGGTGGCTCAAATAAAATAAAGTGTTGCACACTTTATTTTATTATTTTTTTTATGAAAATCCAAAAACTAACTTTTATTCTCAACCATCTTCCATCGAGGTGGACGTCTTGTTAAGTGAATACCGGCGCTGCGAGTTCAATAGTGACCTCAGATTTCAGTTCCGAGCACCTGTTCAAAAGTTATAAAATCCCGCTCGTACGATTACTGAACGTACCCGAACAAAACTTCAGAAATTGATTCCGGGCACACCGGACATCAGAATCAAGCGCCGTAAATTTTTGAGAACTCATAAAAATCCCATGTATTAAAAAAATATCTACGAGATTTCCGGGTCTTTAAATTCTCCCCACCTCAGGGCTTTACATCCCCATAAGCTACAACTTTAACTAAGGGAAAAAATGGGGGTACTGAGCATCCATCTAAGCCTCTTGCTCCCATGTGCTCTCTTGGAGGTTCCCGTGCTACCAGAGAATGTGAAATAGAGGTATCAACCATCCATGTAGGACCCGCTCCTGTCGATCCTCAATATCCACTGGGACCTCCGTAAAAGTCACCCCATCGTTGACATCTAGCTCTCCATGGTCGATGATGTGAGATGGGTCTTGCACGTATCTCCTCAGCTGAGATACGTGGAAGATGTCATTTACCCAGTTCAATTGAGGTGGAAGAGATAAGCGGTATTCCACCTCGCCAACTCCACGGAGGGCCTGGAATGGTCCGACGAAACTCAGAGATAACTTTCTACCCCGTCCAAATATCCATAGACCTCATCGAGGTGAGACCCATAGAAAGACATGGTCGCCATCCTTGAACTCTGGAGGCCTCCATCTCCTATCAGCATACTAATTCTGCCTGCTTTGTGCAGTATTCATCTACTCCTGGATGATCTGAACCTTCTCCATGGCAGCTCGTACCATCTATAGTCCCACCAGTGCTGACTCCCCAGGGTCTGTCCAGCACAAGTGTGATCTACAAGGTCACCCTTATAAAGACTCAAAGGGTTCCATCCCTATGGTGGAGTGATAACTTTTTTTTTAGGAAAACTCCACCAAAGGTAAGTGATCCTCCCAGCTGCGACCAAAGTCAAGGACACAAGCACGTAGCATGTCCTCAAGGGTCTGAATGGTCCTCTCAGTCTGGCCATCTGTCTGAGGATGGAAGGCGGTGCTCAGACGTAGCTGTGTCCTGAAAGCCTCCTAGAACCCCTTCCATAGTCGGGAAGTAAAGCATGCATCATGATCAGAGACAATATAAGAAGGTAATCCAAGTAGTCGCACAATCTCCTTCATGTAGAGGCGTCCCAAGATCTCTATTGAACCCTTATCTCTGATTAATAGGAAGTGGGAATACTTGGTGAGTCGGTCAACGATCACCCAAATCGAGTCATGACCCCTTGATGTATGTGGAAGACCCGTCATGAAGTCCATGGATATCCCATCCCACTTCCACTATGGGAACTCTAAAGGCTGGACCAAGCCTGCTGGTACCTGGTACTCCGCCTTCACTTGCTTACAAGTGAGGCATCGAGAGACAAAATCCACTACTACCTTCTTCATACCTGGCCACCAGTGCTGTCGTCAAAGGTCCTGGTACATCTTCACCACACCTGAATGTACCGCTAGAGGGGACATGTGAAAATCCTTCAACACTTCCTCCTGAAGTGACACTGGCACCATAGTACGTCCTCTGAAGAGGATGATGTGCTCCCCACCATCATAAAATCCATCAGGTGCCTGTCCTGTGAATATCTGAGCACGTCGGGTCTCACAGTCAGCGTCCCCATGCTGTGCCTCCCTGACTCACTAAAGAAGTGGGGGAGTGACCACAAGAGACTATAGGAAGGATGCTCTATCTCTGTCCACAAAGGATATATGCAAAGTGGCTAGCTGCTCTCTTGCCTCTCCTAGGAGCTGTATACCAGACCTCCTGCTGAGTGCATCTGCAACAACGTTCCCCTTCCTAGGAGTATAGACTATCTCGAAGTCATAGTCCTGGAGGAACTCAAGCCATTGCTGCTGCCTCAGATTCTGGTCCTTCTGAGACAATATATACCTATGACTCTTTTGATCAGAGTACATGGTAAAACGTTCACCCATTAGATAGTGTCACCACATATTCAAGGTGAAGACCAATGCTGCTAACTCCAATTCATGGGTAGCGTAGTTTTTATCATGATGTCTCAGTTGCGGAGAACCATACGCGATTACTACTCACTCCTGCATCAGGAAACACTTGAGTCTAGTCCCTGATGCGTCACAGTAAACTACGTACCCTACGCCTTCCTCTGGAAGCCTTAAGATGGGGGCACTAGTCAGCCGCTGTCTCTGCTCCAGAAAGATCTGCTGGCATCTCTCTGACCACATGAAAGGTTTACCTTTCTTCGTCAAGGCTGATAGTGGTGCTGCAACTCTGGAGAAGTCTGGTACGAACCTTCAGTAGTATCCATCCATACCCAGGAAACTCTGTACCCCCGTCACACTCCTGGGTGGCTCCCAAGAAAGTACCGCCTCAACCTTCGCTGGATCCACTACAATCCCAGCCTCTGAGAGATGACATGTCCCAAAAAGTGAACCTCTCGGATCCAGAACTGGCACTTCGAGAGCTTACCATAAAGCTGGTGCTCTTGAAGTGTATCCAGTACTACCTGAAAATGGTAGGCATTTTCATCCTCAGTAGTCAAGTAGATCAGAATTTCGCCGATAAAGACTAAGACAAATTGATTGAGGTAAGGCTGGAAGATCCTGTTCATGAGTCTCATGAACACTACTGAAGCGTTGGTTACTCCATAGGGCATAACCAAGAATTCGTAGTGGCTGTATCGACACCTGAAGGCCGTATTCTGCACATCATCATCTCGAACTCTGAGCTAGTGATAACCTGATCTGATGTCTATCTTTGAGAACCTTCATGCTCCCTTCAGCTGATCAAAGAGGTGGTTGATCCTCAGGAGTGGGTACTTGTTCTTCATGGTCACCTGATTTAGGCGCGGTAGTCAACACAGAGCCTCATGCTCCCGTACGCCTTCTTGGCGAACAGAATAGGGCCTGCCTATGGAGAAACACTGGGCCAGAAGAATCCCTTCCCCTGTAAGCCCTCTAGTTGTACCCTTAGTTCACAAATCTCAGCAAGAGCCATCCGATATGCTGGTGTAGATATCAGTGACATCCCAGGGTACATGTCCATGTAGAAGTCCACCTCTCTGTGAGGAGGTAGTCCTAGAACATCATCAGGGAAAACATCCACGTATTGTTCCACCACTACAGGATAGCTCGGACTCTCCACATCAACTGCTCTGAGGGTAAGGCAGGCCAAATGATGATTGATCGGCTACACCCTCCTCCATGTAAGTCTGTCCTGCACTGAAAAGGATCCCTTCTCGCTTGTGAAGGTTAACCTTGTCCCATCCGTGTGGACACACTACACTTTGTGCCTAATACAGTCGATATGAGCAAGGACTGTAGATAACCGGTCCATACCCAAGATGATGTCGTAAGGTCTCCACTCTGCTACGAGGAGATCCCAGCCGAAGCTCTCACCTCCTAGAGTAAGCTCACACTGCCAGCACTAGTGTGTAATCATCGAGTCTACTCCTGTAGTATTTTCTTTCCATAAGGATCGATCCAATGGCTCCGTCGGAATCTCTAAACTTCGAACGAGGGCAGTGGAAATGATAGAGTGACTGGCACCTGTGTCTATAAGAACTTCAGATAAGGTGGAGTAGACACATATCGTACCTCAAATCATCTATGGAGCGCCATTTTTGTATGCCTCAGCTGCCTGGAGCTGAGCTCTCCCTAGTCCACATACTCCCTGCGGTCGGGGAGGACCTCCTAGAAGTGGTGGAGGTAACACCTTGAATCATCGTCCACCACCAGCTGCACGGCTAGCTCCTCTTCCTTGTCCGTCTACTCCCTGCGGTCCTCCTCGATCGAATCTCTATCTCTTCATGGGTGGTCCTTCGACCATCTGCTGATCGTCAGTATGGAGGGTCGGACAGTCACGAGCCATGTAACCCTGCCCACTGCAATAGTAACATTGCTCGCTCCTGGAATGATAGGATCTATCTCGTGTGCCCCACAAAAATAAACCTGTATGCTGAGGTTGTCCACTGGATGGCCTGGTCTGCTTGGACCTCTGCGACAACTGTCTACTGCCAGTTGTAGAAGACTCCACTGCATGTTGACTAGTGATTGGTCTCACTACTGGTGATTGCTCCGCAAGAATACTCTCCACTAGGAGGGCTCTCTCTAACACCACCTCCTTTGTGAGGATGCCGAGGGAGATCATCGAGGCTCTGATATCTCTCCTGAGCCCCTTCTTGAAGGTTTGCTCCCTGAAGAATGGGTCATGTACCATATATTTAGAGTAGCATGAGAGGTCGGTGAACCTCACTGAGTACTATGCCACCATCATGCTACCCTGCTGAAGATGCAGTAGCTCCTATATCCGCACCTCACATAGGGTGGCTGGGATAAACTCTGCCTGAAACAGGCTCTCGAAGTCTGTCCAGAGTAGTGTCGCCTCGTCATGCACCTAGAGCATCAGGCTCCACCATCTGCCTGCTGCTACTCAAAGGAGACTCGCAACAAGAATCACCATAAGGTCGGCTGATGTCCCTACTAGTCTGAAGACTCTAACCACAACCTCCAGCCAATCCTCAGATGCCTGCAGGTCCGTCTCTCCCCTGAACCTGGGAGGCCTCTGGCGCTCGAACTCATGCAATGATCTCAAGTGGCATGCACTCTCTGCTGCTGGGGATGGTGGTATCAGTGGACCAATAGGTAGTGGTACCATTGGTGCCTCTGCTGTGATGGGGTCCTGCACCAAGGCCTCTTCGCTCAGTGGGATGTCATCTCGTATAACTCACAGAACCCTGGATGGCTGTCTGTGTGGAGGCATCTTGAAAAGAAACATGTGCGCCACAGTCAATAATTTATACCTGGTGAGCAGACTCTAGAGATAAAAAAGAAAACTCTTGAAAACACACAAGTAATCAATGTTTTCATGCACTGAGTCAGAAATCAGAAGTCAAGGTCCTGGTGTATGGATATGTCAGCCGCCACACCAACACTGGACACCCTGGACAAAAAACCACACTCAGTACTCTTAACACTATTGCTTCATAGAAAGAAAAATCAGAGTTCTAAGTTCTGTGGTAGAACCGAATCCTTTGATACCAATTTGTCACGACCCGTCCCCTGAGGCCCATGCCGTGACTACCCCAAGACCACCTTCCATAGTTCAGGGGATGGTGACTAGAACCAAAGTTGTAAAATCCCTAAAATGGGAAGGCATTGCCTTTATAAACTAAAAACACACACAATAGAGTATGAGCTGAAAGTAAAACACTAAGTAAAGATATTTACAAAAGAAGTGCTGGAAGTAAAAGAGGTCAGAAATACAAGACCAACAGGAAAGTACAAGTACAACTAAAAAACAAGTAAAAATGAAGAAAAATAAAGTAGCTATTGTGTCGTCCTTCAGTGTTCCTACATGAAGGGTAGGTACAGATGGCCTCCTCAGCACTCCACGTCCGTAAGTCTCCTCCGTGTACCGACTCGTCATAAGGTCCACCTCTAGGTACTGTCCAGTCCTACGACTCTGATCCTCAGTCAGCACTGTCCATTGTCTGCATCCTACACAACGAGGTGCGGGCATACCCCGTATAGGGGTGAGTATAACGATACTCAGTAGGGACCCCAAGACCCTCAATCTCTCACAAAATCCAACAAGGATAAACCACAAGGTATGAAATAGATAGATAACCCCACTTCGGTATATGCCAATACATATACCTAAGTTATCAAGTAATCCATCTCATTCACGAGGAAACACAAGAGTTTCTGACTCTGATCACACATGTATACAAATTATGTAGAGAGATAGAGATGATTAGATATATCCACCGAATCATCAGAGCTGTCAGACCAATACATGATCTAGGGCCAACTATTTTGTCGGACCAACAGATGATCTAGGAACAGTCATCAGAGCTGTCAGACCAACACTTGATCTGGGACCAACTATTCTGTCGGACCAACAAATGATCCAAGAACAGAATTCAGAACTGTCAGACCAACACATGATCTAGGAACAGTCGTCAGTGCACAGCCAGCCATAGGGTTTCCACAAAGCACGATTGATTCTGGGAGGGTCTTCTCCTCAAGACAAGTTTCTACATGTCAACTACATCCAAGTACCACAAAGAAGTATCTCAGAGGTCCGTCTCGTCATAGGGGTGTCAACGCAACAGACAGTGCGTCAATCGGACGCCCGGTCTGTGAGGTATTAGCTTTTTAGTCCCGGGGGCCCGGTTGGATTCATGTACGATCCAACCTGACCATATATCAACATTACGCTAAACTCCAGTGGGGTATACTCAAGGGACCATCATGCTCCAAGAAAACCAACACCACTGATGGTTCATCAAACAGTTATCCAGTACCAAAGTTACGACCAAAGGAGGTAACAGGGTCGTTAATGGGCCCGTGTCCAGTCCGACCCGGTTGGACCGACTCGGCCCAACCTCGTATGGACTGACCTGGTCTGGGTCAATCCGGATAGACCCATTGGGTCTGACCTGACCCGTTGGGCAGGTAATCCCATTAGGTACAACCTGGTCTACTAGGCCAGGCCCAGTGGACTGTGAGGGTGGTTCGTCCCGGAGGCTGATATGTAGGTGGCTCGACCTGAAGCCCGGGGCCGGTTCAGCTAGCGCCACGAGGGGTGCGGCTAGACGACTCAGCTTGTGAGTCTAGGTCGGTTTGGACTGCGACGCCGCGGGTCAATTTGGGAGGTCGGTGGCCCGGAGTCCAGAGGGCAGGCCAGCGGGGCGCGGACAAGACGCGGGCTGGTGTGGGCAGGCCGGCGGGGCGCGGGCAGCATGCGGGGTAGGCCATGGGGCACCGAGCAGGGCGCAAGGTAGGCCGCGGGGGCACCAGTAAGGACACGAGGTGCCGGGAAGGGCGTGGGTAGGCCGGCGGGGCGCCGGGTAGGGCGCAAGGTAGGCCGCGGGGCGCCGGGCAGGGCGCAAGGTGCCGGGCAGGGCGCCTGGAAACATACTGGAAAACAGCAGGGTGTGCGGGAATTTCGCGGGCAGGTCGGCGTGGCGTGCGGGAAGTGCGTGGGAAGGCCGGTTTGGCGTGGCTCGGGCCAGCGTGGGCTGACGGTGTTCGGCTGGGAACACCAGTGTGCCACGTGGGGCGGCGCGGTTCGTGGAGGCCGCAGGTAGCGCGCCCTTTGTCAATGCCACCTTTGTCGCCTCTTTGCCGCTTCGAAGATCACCACAAGGAAGAAAAATCTACAGAGGGTGTCGGGCCATGTTAGGGTGGCCCGCACCCTCCATGTTTAGGGAGGTATCATTTGGCTCATCAATAAAAGTAGATGATCAATAACACATCCTCAACAATCCCTTTTTATCAGATGAGGAAGATATGAAAATGGTATAATATTATCAAGTAATAAACCCCTTACCTTGCTCATAGTTTTTTGAGGTTGGAACAAGAAGGAGGATGAGGACATCTCATGTCAGATGGAGTTCTGAGGAGGATGTTCAAAGACGAGGTCGACGTTCTTCATCGGTGGAGCATTCTTCATTGGAGAGCGTAATCCTCCAAGTGTTGGGTGTCGCGTTAATTTAACAGCACTTTGTCGCTTGGTGAAGCCATCCCAAATCCTCCTCCCAAGCTCCCTATATATAGGAGAGGGGGAGAGGTATGTAACCATTGTGGAATTTATGATGGTTCATTTATTAGGAACCTTCCTAAATTCCAACGATGCAGTTACTTAATTTAAAAAGGAGGGTCAAGCGAATTAAAAAGCATTGGCACAATTTAAGAGGTGCGTTGGATTAATTATTTAGAGGATTCCAAGAGGTTTCCCCACATATCCTTCATCAAAACAATTGATAGGATATAATTTTATGTTGACACATAAAATTATTTGATAACATTTAATTTTTATGTTGACACATAAAATTAAATTGAAAGCATTTAATTTTACACTGACACATAAAATTAAATTGAAAGCAATTAATTTTACGTTGACACATGAAATTAATTGAGGGATTTGAGAGGTTTTTCCTCTCCTCCCATTAATAGGGGGTTTAGCCCCGTGTGGTCCCCACCACATTAATCCTCTCATGGGAGGTTGAGTTCGGGTGGCCCCACCACCATAACCTCTCATGGGAGGTTAAGGTGCAGTGGCCCCACCTCCAACCTCCATGAGTAGGTTTTAACCTCTACACACCAAAAGGTGGCTCAAATAAAATAAAGTGTTACACACATTATTTTATTATTTTTTTATGAAAAGCCAAAAACTAACTTTTATTCTCAACCAACTGCCATCGAGGAGAAAGTATTATTAAGAGAATACCAGGCACTGTGAGTTCAACGGTTCCCTCAGATTTCAGTTCCGAGCTCTAGTTCAAATGTTATAAAATCCCCTCTCATACACTTACTGAACGTACATGAACAAAACTTCATAAATTGATTCCAGGAACACTGGGCCTCGGAATCAAGTGCCGTAAATTGTTGCGGACTCGTAAAAATCCCATTTGTGAAAAAATATCTATGGAGTTTCCGGGTCTTTAAATTCTACCCACCTCAGGTATTTACGTCCCCGTAAGCTACAAATCGAACTAAGGGAACAAATAGGGGTACTAATCATGCATCTGAGCCTCCCACTCCCATGTGCTCTCCTGGAGTTCCCGTGATGCCAGCGAATGAGAACCAGAGGTATTGACTATCCATGTAGGACCCGCTCCTATCGATCCTCAATCTCCACTGGGACCTCTGTAAAATTTACCCCATCGTCGACGTCCATCTATCCATGGTCTATGATGTGATATGGGTCGTGCACATATCTCCTCAGCTGAGATACGTGAAAGACGTCATGCACCTACTGCAACTGAGGTGGAAGAGCTAAGCAGTATGCCACCTTGCCAACTCTGCTGAGGACCTGGAAAGGTCCGATGAACCTCGGAGATAACTTGATTCTCCAACCAAATCTCTATAGACCTCATCAAGGTGAGAACCATAGAAAGACGTGGTCTCCATCCTTGAACTCCAGAGGCCTCCATATCCTGTCAGCATTCGACTTCTGCCTGCTCTATGTAGTCTTCATCCACTCATGGATGATCTGCACCTTCTCCGTAGTAGCTCGTACCATCTATGGTCCCACCAATGCTGACTCCCCAGGGTCTGTCTAGCACAAGGGTGATCTGTAAGGTCACCCATATAACACCTCAAAGGGTTCCATCCCTATGGTGGAGTGATAGCTATTGTTATAGGAAAACTCCACCAAAGGTAAGTGATCCTCCCAGCTACGACCAAAGTTGAGGACACAAGCACGTAGCATGTCCTCGAGGGTCTGAATGGTCCTTTCAGTTTGGCCATTTGTCAGAGGATGGAAGGAGGTGCTCATACATAGCAGTGTCCCAAAATCCTCCTACAACCCCTTCCATAGACGAGAAGTAAAGCGTGCATCACGATCATAGACAATAGAAGAAGGTACTCCATGTATTTGCACAAACTCATGCACGTAGAGGCGTCCCAAGCTCTCTACAGAACCCGACTCTCTGATTGGTAGGAAGTGGGATGACTTGGTGAGTCGGTCGACAGTCACCCAAATTGAGCCGTGACCCCTGGATGTACGTGGAAGACCTGTCACAAAGTCCATGGATATCCCATACCACTTCCACTCTGGGACCTCTAAAGGCTGGACCAAGCCTGCTGGTACCTGGTGCTCCTCCTTCACTTGTTGACAAGTGAGGCATCGAGAGACAAACTCCGCTACTACCTTCTTCGTACCTGGACACCCGTGCTGTCATCGAAGGTCCTGGTACATCTTCTCCACTCCTATATGTACCGCTAGAGGGGGTGTGTAAAACTCCCTCAACACTTCCTTCTGAAGTGACACCGGTACCATAGTACGTCCTCTAAAGAGGATGACGTGGTCCCCACCTTTAGAAAATCCATCAGGTGGCTGACCTGTGAATATCTGAGCATGTCGTGTATCGCAGTCAGCGTCCCCATGTTGTGCCTCCTTGACTCGCTGAAGAAGTGGGGGAGTGACCGTAAGAGACTGTAGAAAGGCTGCTCCGTCTCTATCCACAAAGGATATCTGCAAAGCGGATAGCTACTCCGTCACATCTCCTCTCAGCTGTATACCAAACCTCCTACTGAGTGCATTTTCAACAACCTTCCCCTTCCCAAGAGTATAAAATATCTCGAAGTCATAGTCCTGGAGGAACTCAAGCCATATCCACTTTCTCAGATTCAGGTCCTTCTGAGAGAAGATATACCTAAGACTCTTGTGATCAGAGTACATGGTAAAATGTTTTCCCATAAGATAGTGTCGCCACATATTCAAGGAGAAGACCACTGTTGTTAACTCTAGGTCATGGGTATCATAGTTCTTCTCATGCTGTCTCAGTTGCTGAGAACCATATGTGATCACTGCTCGCTCCTGCATCAGGACACACCCGAGTCCGGTCCCTGATGCGTCGCAGTAAATTATGTACCCTAAGCCTTCCACTAGAAGCCTTAAGATGGGGGCACTAGTCAGCCTCTTCCTCATCTACTTAAAGCTCTACTGGCATCTCTATGACCACACAAATGGTTGAACCTTCTTCTTCAAGGCTAATAGTGGTGTTGCAACTCTGGAGAAGTCTGGTATGGACCTTCAGTAGTATCCAGCCAAACTCAGGAAACTCCATACCTCCATCACACTACTGGGTGGCCCCCAAGCAAGTACCGCCTCAACCTTCGTTGGATCCACTGCAACCCCAGCCTCCAAGATGAAATTCCCCAAAAATTGAACCTCTCGGATCTAGAAATGGCACTTAGAGAGCTTACCATAAAGCTGGTGCTCTCATAGTGTATCCATTACTACCTACAAATGGTATGCATGCTCCTCCTCGGTAGTCGAGTAGATCAGAATGTCGTCGATGAAAACTATGATAAAGAGATCAAGGTAAGGATGGAAAATCATGTTCATGAGTCCCATGAACACTACTGAAGCATTGGTTACACCAAAGGGAATAACAAAGAACTCATAGTGGCCGCACCGACACCAGAAGACCGTATTCTGCACATCCTCGTCTCGAACTTTGAGATGGTGATAGCATGATCTGAGATCAATCTTTGAGAACCATCATGCTCCCTTCAGCTAATCAAAGAGTTCGTCGATCCTCGGGAGTGGGTACTTGTTCTTCATGGTCACCTGATTTAGGTGGCAGTAGTCAAAAAAGACCCTCATACTCCCATCCACCTTCTTGGCGAATAGAATTGGGGTTGCCCATGGAGAAACACCTGGCCAAATGAATTCCTTCCCCTGCAAGCCCTCTAGCTGTACCCTCAGCTCGTGAAGCTCAGCAGGAGCCATTCAATATGCTGGTGTAGATATCGGTGTCGTCCCAAGGTACAGGTCAATGTATAAGTCCACCTCTCTGCGAGGAGGTAGTACTATTACCTCGTTAGGGAAAACATCCACGTACTGGTCTACCACTATAGGATAGCTCGGACTCTCCACATCAACTGCTCCAAGGGTAAGGCAGGCCAACTGATGAGTGATTAGCTTCACAATCCTCTGTGTAAGTCTGTCCTGCGCTGCCAAGGCTCCCTTCTTGCTGGTGAAGGTGAACCTAGTCCCATCAGTGCAGACACACTGCACTTTGCACCTAATACAGTCGATCTGAGCATGGAATGTAGATAACCAGTCCATACCCAAGATAACATCATAAGGAATCGACGCCGCTATGAGGAGATCCCATCCGAGGATATCACCTCCTAGAGTAAACTCACACTAACGACACTAGTGTGTAATCATCGAGTCTGCTCCTGTAGAAGTCTCTAGTCGTAAGGATCGAGCCAAAGACTTCGTCGGAATCTCCGAGCTCTGAATGAGGGTAGTGGCAATGAAAGAGTGACTGGAACCTGTGTCTATAAGAATTGCAGCTAAGGTGGAGTAGACACAGATTGTACCTCGAATTATCTCCGGAGCACCATGGTTGTATGCCTCAGCTACCTAGAGTTGAGCTCTCCCCTATCCACCTGCTTCCTGCGGTCAGGGTGGACCTCCTAGCGGTGGTGGTGGTAACACCTCAAATCGTCATCCACAACCAGCTGCACGACCAGCTCCTCTTCCACGTCCACTTGCTCCCTGCGGTCCGCCTCGATCAAATATCTATCTCTTCTTGGGCGGTCCTTCGACTATCTACTGATCGTCAGTACGGAGGGTCAGACAGTCACGAACCATGTGACCCTGCCCGCCGCAAGAGTGACATTTCCCACTCCTGGCATGACAGGATCTATCTCGTGTGCCCCGCAAAACTGAACCGGTATCCTGAGGTAGTCCACCGGATGGCCTGATCCACTTGGACCTCTACGACATCTGTCTACTGCCAGTGGAAGAAGAATCCACTGAATGTTGACTAGTGATGGGTCTCGCTACTGGTGACTGCTCAACAAAAAAAATATCCACTAGGAGGGCTCTCTCTAACAGCCCCACCTACATCAGGATGCTGAGGGAGATCATAGAGGATCTAATCTCTCACCTGAGCCCCTGCTCTAAGGTCCGGGCCCTGAAGAATGGGTCCCGTACCATATTTGTAGAGTATCGCGAGAGGTCGGTGAACCTCACTGAGTACTATTCCACCATCATGCTACCCTTCTGTAGACACAGTAGCTCCTGTATCCACACTGCAAGAAGGGTGGCTGGGACAAACTCAGCCCGAAACAGGCTCTCGAAGTTTTTCCAGAGTAGTGTTGCCTCATCATGCACCTGGAGCATCGGGCTACACCATCTGCCTACTTCTGCCTGAAGGAGACTCATGGAAAGGATCTCCATAAGGTTTTCTGGTGTCCCTACTAGTATGAAAACTCTCACCATAACCTCCAGCTAATCATCAACTGCCTGCGGGTCCGTCTATCCCCTGAAACTGGGCGGCCTTTGGCGCTCGAACTCTTGCAACGCGCTCAAGAAGCGTGTAATCTTTGATGCTTGGGCTGGTGGTATCGGTGGCCCAACAGGTAATGGTACCACTGTTGCCTCCACTATGATGGTGTCCTGCACAGAGGCCTCGTCGCTCAATGGGATTTCATCTCGTACAACTCTCAGAACCCTGGCTGGATGTCTGCGTGGAGTCATCCTGAAAAGAAACAAGTGTGCCACGGTCAATAAGTTATACCGGGTGAGATTACTCAAGAGATCAAGAAGTAAACTATTGAAAACACACACACAATTAGTGTTTTTGTGCACTGAGTCAGAAATCAGATGTCATTGTCCTGGTGTATGGATATGTCAGCCGTTGCACCAACACTGGACTCCCTAGACTGAAAACGACACTCAGTACTCTTAAAACTATTGCTTCACAGAAATAAAAATCAAATTCCTAAGTTATGTGGTAGAACCGACTCCTTTGATACCAATTTTTCATGACCCATCCCTCGGGGCTGATTCTATGACTACCCCAAGCCCGCCTTCCATAGGCCAGGGGCTAGAAACTAGAACCAAAGGCATAAAATCCCAAAATCGGGAAGGCATTGCCTTTATAAACTGAAAACACACACAATAGAGTACGAGATGGAAGTAAAACACTATGTAAATCTATTTACAAAATAAGTGATGGAAGTAAAAGGGGCCAGAAATACAAGCCCAGTAGGAAAGTACAAGTACAACTGAAAGACAAGTACAACTAAAGAAAAGTAAAGTAGCTACTGGGTCATCCTCCGATGTTCCTACCTGAAGGGTAGGTACAGATGACCTCCTCAGTACTCCACGTTCTTCAATCTCCTCCGTGTACTGACTCGTCGTAAGGTCCACCTCCGGGTACCATCCAGTCCTAGTACTTTGATCCTCAGTCAGCGCCATCCATTATCTGGATCCAACACAATGAGGTGCGGGCATAGCCCATGCAGGGGTGAGTATAAAGATACTCAGTAGGGACCCCGATACCCTCATGGCCTCAAAAAATCCAACAAGGATAAACCACAAGGCATGAAATCAACAGATAACCCCACTTAGGTATATGCTCATACATATACCTAAGTTGTCAAGTAATCCATCTCGTTCATGAGGAAACACAAGAGTTGCTAACTAAACTCACATAGGTATACAACTTATGTTGAGATATAGAGAGATATAGATTATCAGATATAGCCACTGAATCATCAGAGCTGTCAGGCCAACACATCATCTAGGACCAACTATTCTGTCAGACCAACACATTATCCAGGAACAAAAGTCGGAATTTTTAGAGCAACACATGATCCCAGAATAGTTTTCATAGCTGTCGGACCAACACATGATCTAAGAACAACTATTCTGTTAGACCAACACATGATCCAGGAACAAAATTTAGAACTGTCGGACCAACACATGATCCAGGAACAGTCGTCAGTGCACAGCCAACCACAAGGTTTCCACAAAGCACGCTTGATTCCGAGAGGGTCCTCTAATCATGCCAAGTTTCGACATGTCAACTATCACCAAGTCCCATGAAGAAGTACCTCAGAGGTCTGTCTCATCATAGGGGTCTCAACGCAACAGACGACGCGTCAAGCGGACACCCGGTCTGTGAGTTATTAGCTTTTTAGTGCCGGGGGCCCGGTTGGATTCGTGTACAATCCAACTTGATCGTATCTCAACATTACCCCAAACTCTAGTGGGGTATACAAAAGGGACCGTCATGCTCCATGAAAACCAGCACCACTGATGGTTCATCAAACGGTCGTCCGGTGCCAAAGTTACGACCAAAGGATGTAACATGGTCGGTAATGGGCCCAGGTCCGGTCCGACCTGGTCGGACCGACGCGACCCAACCCAGTCTGGGCCGACCTGGTTTGGGTCAACCCGGACAGACCCGTTGGGTCTGACCCAACCTTTTGGGCTTATCAGCCCGTTAAGTTTAACCCGGTCCGCTGGGCCCAGCCCAGCGGACTGCGAGGGTGGTTCATCCCGGAGGCCGCCACGTAGGCGGTGTAACCCAAAGGCTAGGGCCAGTTAGGTTAGTGCCGTGAGGGGCACGACTCAGCGAATCATCCTGGGAGGCTGGGTTAGTTTGGCCAGCGACGCTGCGCGGGACGCCGCAGGTTGGCTCTGGAGGCCGGTGGCTCGGACGTAGGTGGGTATGCCGACGGGGCGCGGGCAGGCCGCGAGCTAGCGCGGGCAGGCCGGAAGGGCGTGAGTAGAACATGTGGCAGGCCACGGGGCGCCAGGTAGGGCGCGAGCTAGGCTGCGGGGCACCAGGAAGGGTGCGAGGCGCCAGGCAGGGCGTGGGCCAGCGCACGTGCAGGCCGGTGGGGCGCCGGGCAGGGCGTGAGGCGCCAGGCAGGGCATGTCAGAAGGCAGACGAGGACGTCTCACGTTAGAAGGAGTTTGGAGGAAGATGGTCGAAGTTGAGGTCGACATTCTTCATCAGTGGAATGTTATTCATTGGAGAGTGTAATCCTCCAAGTTTTGGGCATCACGTCACTTTACCAGCGCTTCGTCGCTTGGTGAAGCCATCCCAAATCTTCCTCCTAAGCTCCCTATATATACGAGAGGGGAGAGGTATGTAACCATAGTGGAATTTATGATGGTTCATTTATTAGGAACCTTCCTTAATTCCAACTATGCAGTTACTTAATTTAAAAAGGGGGGTCAAGTGAATTAAAAAGCGTTGGCACAATTTAAGAGGTGCGTTGGATTAATTATTGGGAGGATTCCAAGAGGTTTCCCCCACATAGCCTGCATCAAAACAATTGATAGGATTGAATTTTATGTTTACACATAAAATTAATTGATAGCATTTAATTTTTATGTTGACACATAAAATTAAATTGAAAGCATTTAGTTTTACGTTGACCCATAAAATTAAATTTAAAGAATTTAATTTTACGTTGACACAAGAAATTAATTGAGGGAGTCAAGAGGTTTTTCCTCTCCTCCCATTAATAGGGGGTTAAGCACCGTGTGGTCCCCACCACATTAATCCTCTAATGGGAGGTTGAGTTCAGGTGGGCCCCACCACCATAACCTCTCATGGGAGGTTAAGGTGTGGTGGGACCACCTCCAACCTCCATGAGGAGGTTTTAACCTTTACACACCAAAAAGGCCGCTCAAATAAAATAAAGTGTTGCACATTTTATTTTATTATTTTTTTTATGAAAAACCAAAAACTCACTTTTATTCTCAACCAACTGCCAGCAAGGTAAAAGTATTATTAAGCGAATACCTACGCTACGAGTTCAACAGTGCCCTTAGATTTCTGTTTCGAGCACTGGTTTAAAAGTTATAAAATCCCGCTCGTACGTTTACTGAATGTACCCGAACAAAACTTTAGAAATTGATTTCAGGAATACCGGGCCTCAGAATCAAGCGCCGTAAATTTTCAAGGTCTTGTAAAAATTCCATGTATTAAAAAAAAATTTCTAGGCGATTTCTCACTACTGGAAAATAGGTATATACCCACGGTTTTAAAAAAAACCATGTGTATAGGTATAGTACGTGAACCTATATCCACGGTTCTCCAAAACCGTGGGTATATGGTATTTTCTGAATGCATATTCCCACGGTTTTAGAGAACTGTGGGTATTGGGGTTTTTTTGAAGACCTATACCCATGGTTTTAGAGAACCGTGGGTATAGATTATGGAGGAGTATGAAAATTAGGCGGGAAACGAAAAAATTTTGGTGGGAAGATATTTTTTTCACAGTTTTGTTTAATATATTTATATATTCAGAATTTGTATAGCTCGGTTGGTTACAAGTGGAGGCGTGGCTGTGAGACTCGGGTTTGAATCCCGCGGTTCGAGTTTTTTGAATTTAAATACCCGATGTAGATTATATTAATATATATATGTATATGTATTGTTAAATAATAATTAAAAATTCTAGGCCGGTTGGTGCCACGCTGTACAGCCATGGTGCACACTTTGACCCCCCCTATACCCACAGTTCTCCAAAACCGTGGGTATAGATTGAGACCCCTATACCGACGCCGTTCCAGCCCATGGTTCCCAAAACCGTAGGTATAGTCTATACCCACGTTTTTTGGGTCTATACCCATGGTTTTGAACCATGGGTATAGGTCATTTTTTCAATAGTGTCTGGGTCTTTATAGGAACAACATGATTCTATCTACTAGATCTATACTCCCACTCACTGTGAAAGATATAAGGGGCCCCATTAGGAGATAGATACTGGAATCAATGATAATAAATGTTGATTTGGGCTGTAACACTGATCATCCAATCCATGCCAACAATTAGGTTGAAGATATCAAGATCAAGGACTATGAAATCCCACACCACATTAAAGTTGGATATCATCACCCATCACACGAGACATTTGAAACCTTGTTTGGACCTTCTTACCAAAGGTGTAGAAATATCCAACAATAATTAAATATGATCAAAGTAGAATCCCAACATTTCAATTGACTTTGATGATATAAAATAATGAGTAGTACCTATATAAAAAAAGATAGAACCTTAGAAGATGAAATAAACACGGTACCTCTCACAGTAGCTGACCCTACTTCAGATTCCTCTAGTACATACTCCATTGTATAAATAAGCTTAGTGTCAGATACTCCCTGAGCTTTCATAGCCACATGAACACCCCCCTTTTCCTGAGGATAAGACCTAACACCCTTGGAAGCTTTAGAATAAACCTACCAACCCTTGGTGAGAGTGGATCCAGAGCTACTATCTAGGGATGTTCTTCCACAAAAAATCATTAGATGACCCAATTATCCACAATGATGAAAAGTTTGGGGTACTTCCATATAATTAGGATTGGAATTAATATTACTAACACACCGATAGAAAATAATCTTCTTCAGTCCTAACGATGCCCAAGAAATTGGTCCCAAAGAAAACTGGCTACCTTTACGCTTCCTTTTCTGACCATAAGACACACCCTAGATGACAACTGCACCCACTGAGGCTCCACTCAAACATATTTTCCTAGATATATCTTCCTCTAAAATAACCACATTATTGATCACCTCTAAAAATTTTAGAAGGCACATGATAATCAACATCTACCTAATATCATCCCTCAATCCCATCTCAAACGTCTAAGATTTAAGGTATTCATTGGTAACAAGATCCCATAATTAGTGAACTAACATAGATAAATGAGTAGAATAATCTAAAATTATACACTCTCCTTACTCCATGGTCATAAATCCCCATGTTTATGCCACACACAATGTCTTAATATAAAACTAATGATTGAATGTTTCTTTAAAGGAAGCCTATCTAAGATCCTCTTGTAACTTATCTTTCATAATAGAGTCTGACCGTCTGCTTCCCGACACATCAAGAATATATGTGAAAAATACACCTTCGAGTCCTCATGAGTTTTTAGAAAATATAAGATCCTCTAAATCTTCTCAAGACAATCCTTATATTCTTGATGTCATTTTTCACCACAGAAGATGGGTGGATTCATCTTAGTGAATTCTAAGCAATGATCCACCACTCATTCTTGGGGCCTAATACCTACCTAACCCAGAGTTAAAATGGTGTAGACTATGTCTTCCACAAAAGAAGGGTCCATAGGAGGATTCATATGAAAAATTTGTCTCATAGATTCCACTCTTGTATTTGGAAGAGCTATTCTTAGAGTCATTGTATATTATATTTAACCAATATATTTATGAGAAACTCCCAAACCATAAGACCACTTCAGGAATCCATAAAAATTCCTTTAAAAAAATAAGAATTTAAAGAAATTAGGGATTATATGAATGAAATTAAACAATTTTAAAAATAGAAAGGTTCATTTAAATAAATCTAAAACCCAGTTTATTCAAATAACCTCAAAGACCATGTTTCAAGATTGATAAAAAAATTCCTGACCACCCATAGTAACTTGAGTTTAGACATAGAAGTGAGTTTTCCAGGAACACTCCTACACTTACTATCAAAATTATGAAGGTTCTAACTCATTTATACCAAATACCTTGATCCAAACCCAGGTAGTTTCATAACACAACCAACTGGGTATTCCCTCTGACACCATTTTGTACTGAACCATCCTGGGTCAATCAAACACAACACCAAAGTGGCACCGCTATAAGGTGAGAATAAACAAACAACCAATATAGTATAATGAAAATAGAAGAATAACTAGATTAAATAGTGGAAGAAATGAACATAATCACAAGACATAAAAAACCAAGAAAAATGGATAATGCTAAAAGGAAAACAAGATGAGCCAAATATGAAACTCCATGTGACTAATCATCATTTCTAAACGGCCCCTCTATGGAGACATCGACACTCAAGAGAAATCATATCACTACATGACACCGTTATCTTTACATGTGTCCTATATAAAAACATCTTCAAACCCCCAAAGGCCATAATAGGGTGTGAGAATAAATAAAATTAGGAATTAAACAAAGAATCAATACAAAATCTAATATCATGAAAAAATAACTCTATATTGAAAAAAATATAGTTTATAAATAATTTTTATAACATAAAACCATTTTCTAAAACATCCCTTGGTTTCCATATTCTTAATATCGACAAACATGATAAGTATTTAAGAAAAAATATGCTATCATAAGAAAAACCGTCAATGGATACACCATAAGATAAACATGTGAGAAAATAACCTTGAAATACCATCATATGATAAAAACCAAGTATTAAAATCACACAATTTAGGCTCTACCCTAGGGTAATATGAATTAGAAATAAAATAAGCCTAAACCAGTCATACTTTGAATCCAACCAATATCGAGTCCCATAACGGCCTATCAATATCAAAAAATATCTAGTGAAATTATTCACACTAACGTGACATGTCTTTTTCCTGATTCACCCAAGGTTCCTAATGTGATATGATTTTGAAACCATTTTAAAACATTACTCACATTTTATAAATCATTTTTCATAGTGAATAATTACCACTTCCATGCTTGAAAACCCATTTTTGAATCAAAACTATTTTTAAATCAATTACCTTTTAAAACATGTATTTCATAAGGAAAATCCTTCTCAAGATAAAATGCATAATTTCCATAGTACACACCGTGAAATTGAATAAGAATGTCATGTTTTTCCAGAATTAATACTTTTTTACAAAGATACCTACCTTAAGAATGAAGGGGGGAACACCAATGATTGATCTACCAAATCCCAAGGTTGAATACTACCAAGAAGGGATTAAAAGGCATTAAAAGAGCTCTATGGGGTGCCTAATGTTCAAGAGATAAGAATGGAAGAAGTGTCTATTCTTAGGGTGTATAGATATTTATATCCAGACTTTAAAATTTAAGTATATATCATAGCATCTCAAACTATATTGAAATTCCATACATTATGTCACAATATTCCCCCACCATGACACAAAATGATCTATCTGAATGAGGAAATACAATGCAAGGCTTGGGACCATACTAAAAAACTTTAGTTTAAACCATGTATAAGAACCTAAACACTTCACACAACTCATATCCTATTTATCTACAGAGATGCTACACCGCATATAGATACACCACACCATAAGGTTGTTTAAATTGGGAGAACCAAACAAACACATCTCTTGAGACCCTATGCCCACAAAATCATTATTTACACTATAGGGATCTCTTGTACATAAGGGCTACACCATATCCTCAACTCCATGGTGAAACTATGACCAATATAGTAGTATCCCCAACATTCTTCCCTCTAGGGATCTACACCATAACTAATTAGTGTACATTGAATCCATCATCACCACAATGTAGGATATACCTTCCATGACATAGATCCCTTGTAAAATCTAGAAAAATTATAGAAACTCAAGATTACCTCCAAAACATCTGAGACTCATACTAACAACTCTTTAATATTAAAAATGATTATACCCAAACAAGGCAGGTGTCAAAGTTTTTATAAATTTTCAATATAGGTATCTCCAACAATTTTTATAAGTTTTCATAAGATGAGATATAATGATAATTAAAGAAATGTGATGGAATTGAATGCTATTGAATTCAAAATGAAGATAATTTATGTTTTAGTAAATATTATTTTAGAGAACATGTTAAATGAAACTTCCCACAACTTTTTCACTATTATGGAATCATAAGATAGGTAAGATGAGCCGATCAAAATTTGTTTCCCACTAAATTAGAAATCTTTCTTTAAATAACATAACATTTATTATGTTTTTTAATTTTCTTTAATAAATTGTAGGAACTTTATGATATATAAATAAAATTTGGATCACATTATGGAGGAATACACCTCAGTATGTTAAAGGATTAAAGGATTTTTTTTTTCAGTTTCCAATTGATTTATTGATGGGAAAATAATATTTCCATTCACTAAATGTTAATTTAGAATATTTTTTAATATAAATTAAGTTTATGAACACTTTATATTGATTAAATTCCATGATCAACATGTGTGTTATATTTGGTATGAAGAATAAAAAATTATAGAAATTTTGAGCGCTGATGCCTATTAATAGAATGTGGTCCAAAAATTTCTAAAAATAGAAAATGATGTTCAAAACCATATAAGTTATGATTTTTAAATTGTAGGGAAATATCTATAGCATCAAAACATATTAGTAAAACCAGTTGAGGGTGCTACAAATAGTAACTTGAAAACGATGTTTTTGGGACCATGGGACAACCATATCAGGATTGTAATATATTTGTGGATCCTATTCATAATGTTATATAGTAAAATGTAAGAGAGAACTTTACCAAGTAGAAAAATGTTTCTCATGATTTAGTTGATGATGGAAATAAAGAGATGTACGAAGGATGAATGAAATATTCAAAACTTTCTTTTCTACTAAATTTGTACTATATAAAATTCCTATGTATAATTAAAAATTAGGTGGTTTATATGATATATAATTTTTATGTGACACATTTATTGAAGTTATAAACCCTGATTATTTTTATGATATGAAAAAAGTTGTTAACAAGATTGGTCTAAATTATACAAAAATACATGTTTGTCCCAATGATTTTATGCTTTATTGGGGAGAGGATTCAAGTAGACATGATTGAAAAAAATGTTCATCTTTTATATGGATGTAAATGGGTAATGTTATAAGTATAAAATCAACAAACTATTATAAAGAAAAATAAAAATAACATGCCTATAAATGTTTTTCATTAATTCCCTTTCAAACCTAGATTACATGATTATTCCTGTTATCAAAAACCACTATGCACATGAAGTGTAATTATATAGATAATAAAAATGATGGTTTAATGAGACTTCTTAGAGATTTAAAATCATGGAAAAATTTGATTCATTACATCCAAATTTCTTATCAAATCCTAGGAATGTGTTATTGGGATTAACGGTATATAGATTCCACCCATTTAGGACTTTCAGTACTAGTTATAGAATTTGGATATTTTTTGATCCATTACAATATACCTCTATAGATGTATAATATAAAATTAACTTTATCATTTTGATGATTATTCCTAGGAAAAAATGCATGTAAATGTTATTGATGTATACTTATGACCACTAATTGAAGAATTGTTGGAGTTATGGTGCAATAATGCTGAGAAGTATGATGAAACTTCTAGAATATTTATTAAAATTATAGATTCTATAATGTGGATTATTAGTGACTTTCATGGAAATGGAAACTTATCTGGTTATAACACTTACATTGGTTTGGATTATCCTCTATTTAACATTTATTTTTGAGCCTAAATGACTAACTTTCAATAAATAATGGTTCTTCTTGTTTCATAAAAAATTTATAAATTCATCTCATAGATTTCAATTGAACAAGTAAAAATTCAATTGGTCAATTGATTGTATACCACCTCTTAATTTTTTGATAGTTTATGAAATATTTTCATAACTAGTAAATATTGAAGGAGAATTTGGGAAAGTGCACCATTTGAATGACAGTGGGAAATGAGTTCAAAGTACATCATCAGTTGAAATTAGAATGAAAAAATGGAAGAAAAAAACATTCTTCAAACATTCATATTGAGAATTTAATTTTCTACATAATAATATTGATGTTATTCATATTGAGAAGAATTTTTGTGAAAATTCCATCTTCACATTACTTAATGATCATGTAAAATAGAAGGATAACCTCATTGATCGTATGGACTTGTAAAAAAATGAATAGAAAGAATTATATATGGATATATGGGAATAAAAATTATTCTCCAACAATTTTTTCATTGAAAATTATTAAGAAAGACACTTTATTTCAAAATTTAGAACATGTGAAAGTTACTTATGGGTATTCAAGTAACATCTCATGGTGTGGAAACTTAAAGAATCATAAGTTACATGGGTTTAAAAGTCATTATTTAAATATTCTGTTACAATAGTTACTATCATTAGCATTGTTTATATTATTACTTAAAAAGGTAAATGTAATTGTACTCAAATTATAAACATTATTTTGACAATTATGTGTGAAAACTATTCAACAAGATTAGCTTGAAAATATTTAGGATGGATTTTTACTGAAACATTATGCAATGTAGATAATCTTTCCTCCATTAATTTTTACTTTCATGAAGAATTTAACTTTGAATTTGACCTAGGAAACTAAATTAGGTGGTATCATACATTATCAATGGATATATCCAACTGATAGGTACCTTTTTTTATTTTTTCAACTTATGTAAACCATTATTGAAACTTTATTAAACATGTAACTGTGTTTTATTAATTTATTTTATATATAACTTTGTCATTTGAAATCATACATGAAAAATAAATCTCAATCTGAAGGCTCTATTTTGGAAGTATACTTATAAGAGAAGTGTCTTCCATTTTTTATAAATACTTGGATTATATTGAGAAAATATTCAATCCAGTTGGATGTATTGATGACATATCGACTTAGTCTAAACTACATAGGAAATCCAAAAATCTTTCATACTATTGGAAACCCTGTTGGGAGGATCTCAAATATTACACTGAAAGAAATTTAATTATTACAAGAACATATATATTTTCTACTAAATATTGAAATTTTAGATTCATTTATTGAAGATAATAAGATACAAATAAATAGATGATTGATAATTTTAACATTAAATGATAAATATATAACAAAAGTTATTAATAAAGACCTTGTTGAGTAGTTTTCATGTCATGTATGTTCATAAATACTAAAATAAACAAAGATATTGGGTTGAAATATATATTTCCTAAATCAAATAATTTAAATTAATTTTTTTGATCATGAATACTAATACTCAGGCTGAGTTTTCAAAAGATTTGAAGTTTCTATCTTAGGATCATCTAAAACATGCATGAAAATTCTACACTTACAATTTGAATGGCTTAAAATTTCATACTATTGGTTAGTAATAGAGTTTTAAAAACATAAAATAGTGGTATATTTATAGTTTAAAAATTACGATACTATAGAAAGTTGAATTATATTATCGAATTAAACTTCCACAATAAATTTTCAGTTGTTTTATTCAAATGTAAGTGGGTCAATATTACTATGGGTATTAAAAGTGATTCCTTGAAATTTAATTTTTTGAAAATTTCTCTCTTGATGGATAACAGTAACCATGAAGTAAATGATCCATATATCTTCTCATTGTAAGAGAAAATGATATATTATGTGGAGGATTCCCTAGAAGAAGTGCGGAGTGTAGTTGTTCACATAAAACAAAGAGTCTTGTATGATATAGTTGATGAAGTGGAAGACTTGACCTATGAAATTAAATCCCATATAAAAAAATAATTTGAGTTATTTTTCCATCATTATATTAAAAATATTAGTCTTACAAGGGTAGATGAAGTCAAATAAGTAATGATCGAGAATCATAATGGCATGATTGAAGGAAAAAAATGATTGTATATACAATCATCCAAACTCATCAAATACCTATGTTATATTTTTTCATTTCCAGTACCGTGGATCTGTTATCAAATTTAAATTGTTTCTTATGGATGAATTGATTAATTTTGAAAAAGTTAATGTTATATTTGTTTTTATTTTTAGTCATTCATTTACATGCTTCTATATATTATGTTTCAGTATTATGCATATGTTATTATTTATAAATTTCTTTTTCTACATGAATATTTTAAAATAGATGTTTTGAAGTTGTTTTTAATGTTTAAATGAGAGGAAAAACAAAGAATAAGTGATTCACTGATCGTATTTGATTGCTAGTTGACATTCCCCCAACCCCATAGACATCATCAGTGTTTCCTGATGACCCCTCAAGATCCCTCCCCATAGCAACTGGGAAACCCTCTATTTCCCTCCCATAACCATCTTCCATTCAATCTATATCCCTCCCATCAGAATTTTCCAGACCATCGATCTCCATCCCATCATAATTATCAGAAACACTAGCTCCCAATTCAGATAGTTCAACACGTGATGACACTAAAGTGAGGGAACAAGTGGTCACTCATGTTTATTCATAAGGATATTTTAGGAAGATAGTTATAGATAAAACTTTTATTGTGAATAAAGTTGTTATAGTTATTATACTAATAACTAAATTTTTCAAAAAATATAGAAGAAATGTTACTACCATGACAAACATTAATAGTTTAGATGTGTGGAATATAAATGGATAGAAGGAAGTTTTTCCCTTTGATTATTATGGGGTCCACACCAATGATTCTCCATGAATATTTGGATATATTCTAGACCAGTTGGTGGTTTATTCAGTGACTCTTCTAATTACATATTATGATTGGATGTATATGCCTCAATAATTGAATAATGAGGTGTTTTATTTTTAGATAAAGGTAATTTTAATACATTATGGCTCAAATGAATTTCATTTTTTAGACAAATTTTTATATTTTAAAAAATAATCGCTTTGTATAGATGTTATGCCACTTTACCATCACTAATCTTATCACACAAAAGTGGATGTTGAAAGATTTGGGTAAGAAATAGAGAGATTATAAATAGATATTGTGGAATGAAATCAATAATAAATCATTTACCACTCACCATCTATATGATAAGGTACCTAAAGTAGTACCTATAGAGAAATGGAAACTGTTTTTTGATATCCATCACTATGATAAGCACATGGTATTGAAGAATATATTACCATATTAACCACATTTTAAATATATACATGCATATTAAAATGATATGGAATTACATACATTACTATTAAATTACCTATTATTTATTTTATAAAGGTACAAGAAAAAACACATCAAGCCAGGTGAAACAAATCATTCCCACACTGTCAGTTCAATTTTTTTTTTCTAAAAACAGATCCGTTGTTATAATATTTAAATAAGTTTAAATATTTATATAATAATATTATTTATTTCATATATTAAAATGTCTATTTATATCTGTTTAATGTAGATAAATTATTTAAGGAACCAAGTCTCCCAGATAGAAATTTTTTTGGATGTTCATATGAAATCTGATTGGAGTTATGTGAATGATCCCACCAAAGAAGTTGTGGTGTGAACTTATTTTTCAGTGTAATGGTTCACACATACATCTTTAATATTTTAATAAATTATGAAACTAAAGGTATCAATTTAATTTTTCATTTACAAACATCCAACTCTAGTTAATCAAAAATAGATGTTATATTTCATAAAAAAACATCAATTTCTAAAAATTTAGAAATCAATGCTCAGCATAAAATTAGTTTGATAACTAGTGTTTTCATTAATACATTCCCTCATGATTAGACTCACACTTTATTGTTAGTTTTCACTTTGTTAATACATATTAATTTAAAATTGATTGATATTTGATTTATAGGTAAAAATAAAAGAACTATGTGATTCCAATCCCACATTTTCCTTCTTGGTCTCTTAAGATAATCTAGTTGGTTAGGTCCTTGGGAAATAGAATCCTGGATACGTGCGTAGGATGGGTTTGGGAGCAATACCATCTGAGCTCTTTCACAGTTCACTGGGGATTTAAATAATCTCTACTCTAGGTTGTAGTTACTCTCTACCACTAGATGCTCAGATGTAGTTTCTTCTAATAAAAAACACAATTCAAAAATAGGGGAACACTATATAGAAACATGGTAATAATATACAACTACAATATATGATGCTTTTTTCTATTCATAAAACATTGGTTGAATTATATTATAAGATGACTAGATATGTCCTTGATGACATTGCATCGATGGATTGTTTGATTCAGCAGGTATATCACACAATTTCATAATAATTTAGTACAAAATATTTTATTCATTTTATGTTTTAATCTAAAATAAATCATTATTTAATTTTGAAGAAAATTATTATATAAGTGCAAAGATTTTGGAGTGGAGACAAAGACGAGGATGGAGATAGTGACAATCTTAGTTTTTCCGGTAGCGATGGGTCTTTAATTTGGATTTAGTTTTGTTGTTGTGAAATTAAACTGATTATATATATCTTATTGTATTTAATTAGACATAAACATTCATAACTTAAAATTTATGATTATATAATCATTGGTATATATTTCTATTTCTTTTTATGTGTCTCCTTATGTTTTTATTTTTTCATCTGTTTGGTTTTTTGGGACTATAGATTCTGTAATTTTTCTTTTTTTGAACATCCACCAATTTATATTATAAATTATAGTATCTATTTAAACATCCATAAAGTTTTTAAAATTTTTGATAGCCAAAAACAAAAACTAAAAACTGAAATGACCTTCATTAAATAACGTTTCATGATAGTCCCCATAAACTGTCTCTAAATGCGTTAAAATGACATGATATGAATACTGACAACAAATTTAGTGGTAATTTACAAAAAACACTAAAAAAATATTTATAGGTGCTTTACACCACCACTAGTATCATGATTTTTCATATTTAGAGATTTTTAGAAATGGAAGGTGTGGGACTTATGCAAAATCACCCCTTTCTGGTTCAACATGGCATAGGATTTAGGTGGTGGGATTTTTGGAATTTATTGAAGAGTATTTCAACTGAAGGTATTTTAGGAAACTAAGAAGACTATATCAAATTATGGTGAAATGAATATAATAATAGTAATATCTTGATTCAAGGTATTTCAGGGTGCTATGGGAGAGTATCTTAATTCATGGTATCACCAGTGATGGAGGTTGGGGTTATAGATATCGCAACCCAAAATGTTGTTGACTTGGTTCAAAAATATCATAGTGAGACCATTAATTTCACATGGGGGTAAATTATTGAAATGAAGGGATCACGATAGATTCACATGACCATATATTGGCACTGATCTCGAGTGGGGGCTTAAGGATGCAATGCCCGCAATATGTACCAAAGATCAAAAATCTTGAAAAAACTGTTTTGTGTAACTATTCACTATTCTGCACAACTAGAAATTGTGTCATGTAATTGGGTATTGTTTTAAGAAATTGATAACTGAGCCACACAACTATGTGTTGGGTCACACAACTCTATGATGTGTTGATATTTTTTTTTCATTGTCACGTAACTTTTGTTATTTATTGAAAAGGAGTTTGCATGAGGCATAACCTATGAGCGTGATTTTGGAAAACACTATGTCATGAAACATTAGAGTTTCAAACAAATATATTTGAATAAAAGTTTTAACTTTAAGTGAAATTGGGTTCCCCATGGTTAAATTTTCATGAAAATGTCTTAAGTTGAAGCCTATAAATGGAAGGAATTCATGAGGTAATTTCAGTCATATTTTGGATTTAGGGGTTGAGTGAAGTGTGCAACACTGAGTTTCATGGGAGAGATATTAGAAACCCAAATCCTAGACCCCCCAAATGTGGTTTTGATTCCATATTTATAGTCATTTTTTTTGAATCATGAAACTTATCCTGTGTCATGCAACTTTAGACTGAGTCACACAACTCAATGAAGTTGCATAAACTTTCCTTTTTTTTGGAAGATGGATTGCATATGCTTGGAGCTTCTACATTTTAAATTTCTTTTATATAAAAAATGAGTTTCTTGAACATAAATATGGTTTCATAAACTTTTGGAAAGTTTCATGAAACTACCAAATTTTCCCAATAATCACCCCGGATGGCCATTTTAGGAAGTATAAATTCGAACAACCATAACTTTTTATCTGTAAGTCTGTTTTGGATCCATGATCAGCCAAATAAAATCCTATAAAATTAACTATGATTCATGATTAGGGTTTTAATAATTTAGTCCATTCCTGGATGATATTTGTAGAACCAACAATAATTGATAGGGGTTTGTTATTTAATGTGTATGTATCCATTTATATAACATTTTCCCATATTAATGCATGGTGGTATTATACTTAAAAAACACCTATGGAGAATTTTGGTTAATAGGTATGTATAAATGAATTATAAAGTGGTTTTTTGGGTACATAAATCTCTAGTAAGAAACTTATATGGTGTTTTCTTTTATAACTTTTGAATGAAATTTTATCTTTCCAAGCCATGGAATGTGAAACCTAATTTTTTTGGGAATTTTTAAAATGATGGGTAATGAGAATATTTAAAATTTAAATACTTTGATTTTAAATTGTGTATCATTTTAATAAAGTAAAATAAGAAACGATAGGATATTTTAGGGACTGTGGTGAAGAGTATCCCTTATATTTATTATTGGACCTTATGTACGAGTAGTTGGTCTTTTGAGAGAGAGATAATTTGTGATGACAACCTAGGATATGGGTTGTGGGACCTTGATGAGTTTGGGTATACTATACCTTGATGAGTTTGGGATGTAATCTTTGAGATAGTGAGATGTCACCCTGTATTGTGATTTCTTATGACTCTTGTGGGTTTGTGGATACTGTAAGATGTGTTAGACCCTAGAATGAGTGTCATGGATTATATTTTTAATGATAATTATTGTGTATATATGGGAATGTTTGACCTATAGTAAGTGGTTGGACACAAAACATTGGATGCTAATGTTGTGAGTGTTTTTATATGTGGGGAATGCAAAGAATCGTTAGATGATTTGTCTTATGGAATAGATGTAAGGAAGGTTCTTTGTGGTTATGGTAAAGGCATGGTTCAACCTAGGATATTTTATAAGGGAGACAGATGAGTGCTTGATTTTTTGGTTTTAAATCTAGTTTTGGGTGGGAAAGATCATTCCGATCATTGACCATGCTGTTCTGACACTGTTTTTATGTGGTGATTGATGTTCACCCTTGGTAGATTGGTCAAGGACTGATAGAGCATGGTTTGATGCATCTGATCTGGGAAAAACCGCCTGGGGTGGTTGGTGGTAATGTGGTTAGTCTTGAATCTTGATAAATGTCATGATAATTGTATGAAATCATAGAGGATGCCTTGAGTTTGATCAGACTGATGCTCCAAGAGGCATGGTTAGTTGCTTGAGTGGCTGTTTGAGCCTAGAATTAGTAATGCATGACTCATGGGATCTTGAGTCAGTTTTAGTGAATATTCATGGGGGAGAATCTGAACCCAGGGTTTTGATGAGATTGATGTGGTAATCCCATTATCGAGAAGCATGATATTGTTTGGGTTCAGTGATTGGGTGGATTGGGAGTAAGTAGCCATTGTTTTTTGGCGATATCAAGTTGGTATGTATTGGAAATGCATTTGGAATTTTTATTTGGATCAGTAAAACATAACATGCACATTTTTATTGATAAATGTTCGGGGCTTAGAGAATCTCAAGAAATATAGTCATGGAAGGTCTATGATGAAATCTAGTTCATAGATATTTGGTAGAGATTCATGAGGTGGTAGTGGGTTTTGGCTGATGAGTCCCTCTCGATGTGAGGTGACCAAGGGTTGATGAGAATAATTGTGGGTAGGGAGGCCCATGGATGTTTAATGGAAGTTGATACATCCCTCTAGAGGGAGGTGACATTGTGGAGGGATCAGAGTGTGATGGAAAAGGTGACAGGGTTTGAACCAGATAGAGTCATTAGGGATCGATTGATGTGTTGATCATAGCTCTGGATGAGAGGAACATGCTATTTCAATTGGATCCTTGGAGTCTATACTTGACTAAAAGTATAAGTAAAAAATTATGGTGGGGAGTGAACTATTGACCATCATAGGTCTAGGTCCTCATTATAGATTAAATATTGGTGAATATAGCTATTACTGTTTCAGAAGTTGATAATGAGAGGTAGTTGATGTTTCGTTTTGTCTATTAGGTGAGAGTGAGATGACCAAATCCCATCTTTGAGTTTGATATTGAATATAGTGTTGGACATGGTGGTTGGGAGTAACTTTATTTAATATATGATAAAGACACTCCTATGCCGAGGAGTGATGTATCATTAATGGACATTAAACCCTTATGTTGGAAGGGTTATGGGAATGTGGAGTTAATTATGGAGTGGTTGTGGTGGAATCAACATACTGGTGTGAAAAAACTGAGATACATAACTAGACTCTTCTAGGAATTCCAAATAGGAAATTAGATACGATGGTGCACTGAGAAAAATTATTGGCATTGTCTTAGTAAGGAATTAAAATGATTTTAGGGTGATTGGATTGGAGGTGCGTCAGTGTATGTGGAAGAATACAATGATGATTTTGGGAAGCTAAGGATATAACCTTGGAGACTCACTATAAGTAAGCTATTGACACCAGTGTGATTGTTTGGGTGATTAAAGGATTCCTATAGTAATGAAGGCATTGTGATTGGGTAAGTTAGTGGCATGTTAATAGTTGGAGCCAAACATTTTTGAAATGAGTTGGTCGAGGAAGGTTAGAAATGAATTCATAGAAAAAATTGGATAAGGTGAGTCATAAAACACATCTTACAAGTCTTTTGAAGATGAAAAATTTATTTTAGGAATCAAAATGGGGTTTTCAAGGAAAACACATTATTTTTGGGGTTCATTCATGGATTATTATTATGCATCCATCCTTGTTTGGAATACAATGACAAGGATTTGAAATATAATATAATTTGTGTTGTCATGTATGCTAGGGTGTGGTAATTTGGGAACTGCATTAGGTACATCATTGGAATGTGAGTATGGAGGTCAATAAACAAATCCAATGGAAGAAGGCCCATAGTGTTAGAATTGGCCATCATGAGCTAATCCCTATAATGGGTAGCACAATAAGGCAAGTGTTAAATTAGGCAACAACACCTTTTTTTGTCTCAGGATGGAAGGATTGTTTAAGAACTACATTTATGTTTAAGTAATTTTTATGAACATTGAATTAGGTTATGGAAATTTAAGTTCCTTATTTTTGGAATTGATCTATTGAGAATGTTGAGAATTAAGAGATATAACATGCTGAGTTGACCATGAATTAATGCCCATGGTAGGTTGGGATGAATGGTTGGATGACCACCAATACTTATTAGGTATGAGAAGTGTTATGGTAGGTTATTTTAATACCATGTGTGTATAAATAAGTTTTAATTTTTAGGGGAAATATGAATTTTAATTTTGTGGATCAGCCATATTTTGAATTAGGGTTCAGAATAGAATTAAAAATGTTTTTATGTATTAAAGGATGTTTTTGGATGTGGTTTGGGACTTAGGAGGTACTTCGGGTTCTTAGGTAATTCTTGGGAACATTCCGGATAATATTTTGGAGTTTTGGAGGTCTTGGTATAGGTCTCATGGTTTGGTGTTCAATGTTTAAGAGAAACCATGTATCACCCTGGGTGTGAGGAGGTTTTTAGTTTCATTTCTAAAGTGCATGGTTGAGTTTCATGGTCAACACATATTTCAGGGTTAACCATGTGAGATATCATAAAAAATAATAAAATATTTCTAAGACATGGGACTTGGTGTATAACTTGTGCATGGTTTTAGACAAACCATGTAAATTTTTTCAAATGGATGCAATGGAAATTCCTTTAGTTGGCACATTTTTTTTCAAACAATGCAGCTAAACCATGAAAGAGTAGTGTACTTAGATAGTTCCTTCCACAAATTTGGATCATGGATTGAAAAAACATGTGGTAAAACCATACAACTCATTAAAATTGGATTTTCATTGTTTTATACTATTCGATTTTAAGTCCCATCCCCAACCTTTCCTTCCTTTCCCTTGCACACATACCGAGCCCACTGATCCCTCCTCCCTCTTTTGATAATCCCTTAATTTAGGGTGGATCCAGCTTTATTCATAAGTGTTTTTATGTAAGTATTCACATACATAAACCTATATTGCACTCCTCCTTCCCTCTCTCTATGTTCTGAGTTCATTTTTTTAGGGTTTTTGGTGTTGATTCCACCATGTAATGGTGGAATCAGCCAGGTTTCATGGTGATTTTGTATGGCTTATGTAGGGGATATTTGGAGATGACATCTACAAACTATCTCACTTCATTTCGATGAAGATATTCCTTTCCAAAAAATATATTAATTATTTTCATTTAATAAAAATTAAATGTGTGTATATAATTTTGATTTATGTTAGGTATTTACTTGGGAATGGTGTAGGGAGTCCACTAGGAACCTCCCATGGGTGGTCACTCGAGAAGTCATTGAACAGAGTCAGATCGATGAGTTAATAAAAAATTATTCCAAGTTGTCTTATGTTTTTTAATCAATTATAATTTTTAATTAAATAAAAATTTATTATAGTTGAGTACCTTTGGTTCTTGGGTTTGGGTTAGTTGGATGAGTGTTTATGTGGGATTAGTTTTGTCTTAGGAGAGGCTGGAGAGCCTCAGAGGCAACTACCATCCTGTGGAATTAAATGTGGAAAGAATCCTAGAATTTAGCTGGTCCATAAATTTTTCCATAGTCATGTTTTTCTTCTATGTTCTTATGATTTATTTCTCACCAATTTTATGAGTGATGAATTTATAAATTAATTAAGTTTTTTAATTAGGTTTTCCATCGTTAACACCCTTGGTCTTTCCTTAATTGTTATGGGGAGGTGGTTACTAGTGGAACCCGTTAGTAATAATGTGAACTTGGTAATTGGATAATTAAATATAAATAGTATTTTTGGGAAAATAGAATTTGAAATAGAAATTATAAATAGTTCATGAAATGGTATTTCAGAATGGGTAAATTAGTTTGGTTTCTGAAATAGAAAAAGGTAAAAAGGTGTTAATGACATGTGTTGGGTATTTTGTAATTAGTGTTTGAAAAGAGTTTTTGGGATGTTATTTAGATCAATATTTTGGAAATGGAAATGGAAATGGTTTTGGAAATAGTAATTTGAATTGATTTCAGAAAAAAACTTAAATAAACCCATATTCCATGTAATAAGTTATTATGTGTTAATGGAAATAATGATATGTGTGTATATTCTAGTTTTTTGTAAATATAATTTATATTTTTTATGATATTTAATCCTAGGGTAAACATGGACCCCTCGGTGGAAGATTTGGAATTATAGTTAAACCTGGGGTGAACAAGATCCCTTGGTGGACAATGGGATTAATGGTTAAACTCATGGTGAACATATCCCCCAAGTGGATGCTGGGATTGTTAGTTAAACCTGGGGTGAACACAACCCCCATGTTGACTTTTACTAAGATCTAGGGATGGGAATATGATTTACATATTCAATTTTTTAACCAATGATATGTATATTAACTTCATCGAGAGATGGGTTGGGACATTCATTGTGACGTACTTAGAGACGCCCCGATACTAATTGAAGAAGGTATGAACCATTAACAGGGTAATGTCAGGCCTCAAGTTCAATGTTTATTTTATGATTTTTAGTTTAAATGTTTTAAAATGAGCAATATTATTTTATTATCTTTATCAATAACACAAAAACATTGTATAGAATGGTTATATTTAAGGATGTTTTTGGTGGTGGACTATTGAGTTGTACTCACACCCTACTCGGGCCTCCATGGAACTTGGGTATCTGATAAGATACAATTCTTATTCACATGTATAGTTTTTGATAACGGTCTAATTTTGATTCCAATTTTCTTCCTAGGTTGGATTCAAATGATCAAACTAGGTAAAAATTGGAACCAATTTATCATTGGATATTGGCCTTAGTTTTATTCTTGTTATTTTAGTACTTCTTGTGTATGATATTCCCAAGAAGTATGTAGTTGATATACATGATATTCATTTTATTATTTCATCTGATGATGCATTATTTTATCAAAAATTTACTTAGATGTAATGTATATCTAGATGCGTATCTGATTTATGTTATTTACATTGTGTTTCAAACTTTAATAACAAGGTAATAATATCCTCATGGTAACCACACATGCCCTTGCTATTAGTCAGTAGTCTGTGGTGTAATAATAGGTGCTACTTGGGTCATGTGGTGAACCGGTCTTGTTATTGTTTATAGAGTGACATTGTAACGACCCAAACCTTCATTAATGGTAATCCATCCTGATCTAATTTAATGTCTCTTTATGTAAAATGTTTATATAAAATGTCAAATTATTTTGTTCTATGTTTCTAGATTTTAAAATATTGTTTAGAATTGTGACCATTGCTAATATAGCTATTGAATAGTGATCCCATGATTAGTATAAATATAGGGCTTTAACAAATCCAATTTACACAGAAAAAGGAAGCGATGGCCTCATCCAGTAGATGTACCCCATAAGAATCCCATTTGTCAAAGATCGGAAAGGATTTTGCGTCTTTGGGATTTGATCTTGAACAATCCCAAGCCAAGATTGAATATATTAAGCTTGAGCGGGACCGCCTATGAGAGAATTGAAAGTTGATAGAGATTACCACCCGAGTAATGTTGTCTGAGCAACCCCAAGAGTCCTTCACCATCGCACACCTTACTCTTTGGTCTTATGTGGGTGTTATAAGGGGTTATTTAACAAGACCTTAGTACTATGTTTATGTACATTATTCTTTTATTTAATAATGGATATACTTTCATTTTATTATTATTACCCTGTAAATAGTTTTGAAAGCACAAATAGTATTTTTAGTTAATGTTCAACTAAGAAATCTATTTTGATGAATTAATGGATTTTTGAATTAAATAATATTTTAATAATATTTTATTATTATTATTAAATTAATTTTTATTAAATATAAATTATCGTATAATTTTATGAATGCAATTGTAATTTTTATTAAGGTTTGAAATCCATTTTTGTCAAAACCCATGAAATTTCGATAAATGTCGGTTTTTATTTTAAAAGTAAAAATTAACATATTTAGAAAATTATTTAGATAAAGTGAAAATTATTTCTGGAATCAGGATGTCAAAATTATCTAGTGGTGATTTTTTCATAATTTTCTAAAACAACCAAATTTTTGAGTAAAAATTTAATACCATTTAAAAATATAATGTGTTTTATGACATCATAATGACCCAATAGTGATGTAATAAAATACTATAAACTTTATTTTCGGCCAATATATGTTTTACCATTAAAATAATGTGATTCTGGGTTTTATTTATTTTACAAAGCTTTAGTGGACCCTTCAAGACTTATTAAACATTTTGTCATTTAAAATTGTTTTCCTTGGGAGTGTGACTCACCTCCACATAAGAAACCCCATTATTTTAAGAAATTCAGAATTTGGACTTATAATTTTTTTTTTCCACTTTCCTTTTCGAAAAACCATGGGAAAAAACCATGGGCTGGTTTGTGGTTTGGATTAGTTTAATGTGAGGTGTCCCTAACCTAAATAATAAAGAATTCTTTCACCTTTCCTATATAAACCCACCCAAGATCCCACTTCCTCCTCCCTAAAAGCCTTTGGAGTTCGTCAAAACTCTTCCCTACTCTCTCTTGAATCCTCCCAAGGCACCCCAAGCTCCCAAAAAGCCTCTCTTAAGCCTCTCTCAAGCCTTTGGAAGCACACTTCCAAGTAAGGGTTTTTCTTCCTTTCTCATTTTTGTCCTATATTATTTAAATTGTTATACCCTTTTAATTTCAATTATAAATATTGGGGTATGATTTTTCACCTCCCCCATACTGCCCTATTTATATTTTAATGATGATATACCCCTTTCTCTCTCATTAAATTCCTCCCATGTACACCCGTTACTATGCTGAAATTCCGTAAGGGATTTCTCTCTCCTCTTTTACATCCAAGTAATTATTTTGTACTATTCATCTAAATTCCATTATGTTTGTTGGGACATGTATCTATATAACCCCCTTACTGTCCAATTCATGTATATATGATGAGACACCTTTTTATCTCTCATCAACCATTTTCATGAATCGTTATGTCACGCCGTTATGCTGCCAAAATTGCACCACCTTTTTCCAAGCCAAGATCATTGTGTAGTGAATACCACACCCATGTCTCTATCAAGGGTATTCACCTTTATAAACACATACATATTGAATGGTACTTTCATGTATTTATTACACATTACCTAATCGTAGAATAACTTATGATATTGATTGATTCCATGATCCATGTGGCACACTTATGCATGAAATGAAATGTTTAAGAAGGGTGCACCCTGATAGCACTCCTATGCATTGGGTAAAGTATAGTATCATGATAAGTCATGTGAAATGGGTGTGTACTCATTCTAATTCAAGTGAAATGAGGTTTTACTTGTGCTTCATGTTCAATGAGGGTTTACTCATGCTCCATGTGCTATGATCCTTGGCTCATTCTAATTCCATGTTAAGTGTTGTTGCCACATTTCCATGTTAGGATTATCATGATTTATCATGACCTTATGTTTATGATTCTCTTGTTCTCTATTGATATGCCTATTTTCTAACATGTATTGTATTCCTCATGTTATTCCATGATTATTCACTTATTGGTATTTATATCTCACCATTTTCTTATGCATGTCCTCAGGTTATCCCATGCAATGCTAAGTACGAGGGAATGTAGTGGTCTTGTAAAGGATTTTTTTAATAGAGATGTTGTATTTCATGTTTTAGGTTGTTATGTAATTATCCTAAGCCCCAAAGACACTAGAACTATTGATATTATACATTTTATCAAGTGAAGTTTATGTAATAAATTATGTTTAATTTTGTAATAAAAAGAAGGGTTGTCATAGACATCGGATAGGTTATTACCTATATCTTATTACTAAGTTGATTCGCTACTTCATTCTTGAAATATTTGAATTTCATGATGGATTAAAACTTATTTCTCATTAAGTAGATATATCCATATCATCTTAAATATTCAGTCGAAGTAATGAAGTAAGAATAACCACCTATTTATTCTACTAAAAAAGGTACACGCACATAAATATGTACCAATTCTAGAAGCTTTATATCCCTTTCACATTGTCCATTTAAAGGTGATTTGGTCATTTTTTCTTGTAAAAAAGAGTGAAATATATCAAGTGGTTTTTGATCAAAAGTTTCAAAGTAACCATCTTGATAGATCTTTTTAAAAAAATTCTCGTTCGCATGATCAAGATAGTGATTCCAAGACTGGATATGAAATGAGTCATATAAAATTGATTCTATTTCAATTTCAAATAATTTTTTTCAAAATTTAATATATAAATATTTTTATTTAAATGCGACATGACATAATATATACTATCTTTATAAAATAAACATCTTTTATTTTCTAACATCAAAATAAAACCATCAGTATCTAAATAGGATAGAGAAATTATGTTTTTGGTAACAGTTGGTGCGTAATAAAAACATTTTAAAACCTGTACCATTCCAGTTGGAAATGGAAGGTGGTAGTCTCTAATGGATAGAGTAAACATCCTCACACTATTATAATCCCATAAATTCACATCTCCTATAGAAATATTATGAAATATACTTTGTTCATGAATTTTAATAAAGATTTGAGAACCACAAGATGTATCTGATAACTAATTTTTAGATATGAAATTATTGCACATGATAATAAAAGAACATTAAGCTACCTCTTTCTCTTTTAATTGGGTATAGTTCTTCTTCCAGTAACCTATATTTCTACATTAAATTCAAATTTCATATTTTTCCTTTACCTATCTTTGGATTTTACCTTTCTTGGAAGGAAGGTTCTCAAGATCCTAATACATGGAATGAGTCTTGATCCCCTTTTCCCCATTCATCCTCTTAATCACCATATGAACTATAGTTATTTCACACCTCATGTCCTTTTCAAATAAAAGAATAAATTTAAGGATTTCCAATATATACTTCTCACTATTTCTCATATTATAATTAATAATGAAACTGGAGAAACTCTTAGGTAGTGAGAAAAAATGCAATTTGTTCATAGCTCATCAGGGATCTTAAATCCCAAGATGTCCAAGTGCTCAATATATCCAATATTCATGACTATATACGGGATAGATAGCAACAATTATATAATATTTCACATGAACAATGAATTAGAGATCTCATATCTCTCTTGTCTCAAATTCTCTTAATAAAGATCATAAAGGAGATATGTGATTCTATACACATCCATATCCTCATGTTACTTTAAAAGAACACTATAAATAGATGATAACATGAAACATTGGATATTTTTGGAATCATATAAATGTTTTTTATATATATACAGTTATTACTCACTATACCCTTTACCAGGAACCTTGAGAATGGGGTTTTCCGAAACATATAATTTCCATTCATGGTGGAGTATAATGTATAAGCATTTATACCATTCTTGGAAATTTGGACTGGTGAGAAGGCTATCCTTCTATAATATGGATCATAGTGATATAGTTTAAGTCATGTGTGTAGAGATTTTTAAAATAAATTTGAGAATAATTTTAGTACTTTACCTGGATTACTAAATTTAGATAATAAATTTTAAATTTATCATTCTCACATTATTTTATTGAAACCTAATATCCCTCACCATTGGTTTCCAAATATACCTTCTCAAGTATATTATAGTGTCAAGTATCCTTTTTACCCTTATAATAACCCAATAAAGGGCTTTTCTAGTTTCATAATGGTATTTAGGTTGGTGTTACTCACCAAATATATTGATTCACAACTCCTTGATCTCTTGTGTGGACTCCCTCTTTTCCACTAAATTTACACCAAGTATAGTGAGGGATACCCCACTTGTTGTAAAATTGGTTAAGTTAATCAAAAAAAATATTTACAACTCCCCATTAAAATGTAGTATCCTTGTGAGGGTTGGATTAAACACTATGATATATTAGTTATATTATAAATTAGATAATGGAAGGCTATACTGACTTAATATTTTATTTTGAGGGATTTTTACTTTAGGTGTAAATTTCACACTTCGTATTGTTAGATGATTTTTAATATTAAATGGATTTCACTCATGTGTTTAAACAGATATAGATAAAGTTTACACATACTTTAATATCTATTTTAATTATATCATTCATTCTTGTTAATTAATTAATTGATTGATTTAAATATTCATAAATAATTAACCATGCAACTGATATAAATTAAATAAATAAAGTGAAACCACCATGAGTTTATATAATGGATGGTTTATCAAGAATATTATAAACTAAACCTTTAAAATATAGAATAAACTCCTTGAACCAATTCTGGTTTGAGTTTCCACACACCACTTGTGATTTTTTGCACCTCCTTGATTGGTTTCATCTCAACTCTAAACATGATCTGCCTCCACTCACCTATGAGATCCATCCATTATATAATTTTAATTACACATATGGGTGGGGAACCAAAGGATTAGTTGGTAGGGGAGGGGTGGGTTTACATAAAAGAAACTGCGGGCATGTAATCCCTTACATAATGAGAGGAGATGAATGAATCACATTCCATTATTTAATTTAACAAATTAATATAAAACCATAAATAGTAATAAATTAAATAAAAAATCACATACATAGGCTCGTATATGATCATGGAAAACCACATACAAGAAATGAATACACATAAGTACACTAGATAGTATACAGTTCAATTCATTCTTCATTTTAAGATAAATGTGCTTGAGTTAATTAATTAATTTCTTTATCTTAATGACTATATAAAGTCTCCTGGGGATACCCATAATAAATGAAACATGGAAAATAAATGACTTGACCAATATTTATAGATAATTAAATGGAATTAGTTAGGACTTTATTAATTCTACAGTCCTTGTTACATTATCAACACATTAGATTCCAATAGTGTAATTAGGTTTTTTGTGATGCAATTAATTATTATTTATGTAATTTAATTATATTAATTATTGAGTGACTACACAACATGTACTAACTAGATACACATAATGTATATTTATTTACATGTATCCAAGATAGACATACATGGACTCATCATGTATCTCAGTTAGGATACACGACCTATATAAAAAAGATATAGTTCGTCTATACTACTTGTTGTGTGTCTACAAAAATCACATGAGGACTCAGTGTATTCTTCAAAAACAAGAATTAATGAGTCAAAAGATATGTATTCCAGCTACACTTTGTTTATATTATTAATGATACAACCTACCAGTCTCACAAAATGTATTCCAAATATTTCACCACACAGTTAGCATGAATTTTACCACTAAACCATGTAGACCACACGACTTGTACGTGAGATACACGCTATGTGGTTTGACAGAACATATGCAAGGATGGCCCAATCAACACATGGTGTGCATTAAATTAACCATGTGTCCTTATTTATCAGTGCATCATGTATCCCACAACACATCCAGGTGCAGTGAACTTGGGTACACAATGTGTAATTTCATTCACATTCCATGTAAATGTATCTACTAGCCATAATCCTTAGCACCTATCAATGACATATCTTTATCTATTATTTATCTATTTAAGATGATATAAAACTTGAGTGATGCAAATTAATATGTGTAAAATATATAAATGTACCTTATCAATTTAAAGAATGAATAAACCAAAAGTGAAAACTAAAACAAATTATGTATAATTGATAGATGAATAATAATTAGTTATAAATTATCATGTGATCACTCTAATACAACTTCTAGGTTTGAAATACATCAGAATAACCCATTATTCATAGAAAAATCTATTTTTTTATAATCTAAGAATAATCCATTATGTACATGAAGAAGAATCTTTATTACCAACAAAATTAATATGAATATTAATTGAAAAGAACCCAAAACAAAAAATAGGGGGTATTTTAATGTATAATTTAAAATTAATTTATTTACATAAGATTAACATTTTTTGAATTATTTATTCATTTTCAATGATTAGATGAATACCTCTTATCATACCATCGTTGAGTTAAAGGAATCAAGGATATATCCCCTCAAGTGGTGATCCAAATTTTCTTTTTGAACCTCTGATCATTGTAGTAGAATCATATGGGTTCTACAATAGATGAATCTGACACTTAAATCGATCACTAATGATCACAAATAAATCCTTCAAGGTGAGAATATTTTGCTCTGGAAGTGTAGAAATTATTTACATTCTTCATAGTATTCTAGGAGAGAGATCTTTAGGGATTGGTATGATCCTATTTAGAATTTATTGTGCACAACGACCGAATATTTCTAGATCTTAGGAAAAATATTATAATTGGGTTTAAATAAATCTAGAGTTATTAAATTATTACTACAAAAAGTTCCTTATTATTTTGTTAATCCTTTGTGAACCCCATGTCTAAATAATAATAATGTTATTATTATTTACTTGACATGCATTAAACTCATAGATAAAATAAATATTTTTTTTGAATAAATAAACTAATATTTTCTCAAATAATATTTTATATTAAATTTCCATCCAGACCATTAAACATGGTCTGCTAATCATCCTCAATATTTATCATGCCTTGAATAATGACTACTTATTTAATTAAATAAATATCACTTCATTATTCACCAATAAGTATATTAAATATTATATTCACTAAATTAGAAAATAAATATTTATTAAATATTCACGTATCTTAATAAATATGTTTTTTTTCATTTTGAATAAACCAAAATAAATATTACATATTCACATAATTAAATAAATAAATACCAGGTGAATATATTTTTATTTAAATATTTTACTCACATATATATTCTATCGAATAAAATTTGATTAAATATTCTGATAAAACTAATATGAATTATTATTAAACCATGTGTGAGAATAATATTTATGGAACATGTTAAATTCACATGGAATTTAAGTGAGGTTTTTAATATGCTGAGCGTGTTACCTTCTAGGCCCCTTTCTTAGTGGCATTAGACAACACTTCCTAAAGTCTAATGTTAGCATCTAGAAGCATGAAAAGGCCCTTATAGAGAAAGAAATTAATGTCACAATGACAAGTAACCTACTAAAAATGTATACTATGTAATATAACCGCTTTACCTTGGTATCTCTAACTAAGAAGGTTTCATACTCATACCATCAACCCATATGCTTGATGTATCTTTCTTTGATATTACAAGAATGAACTCACCAGTATAATTCCATGTCTATGGACATAATTAGGCAATTCTATTTCCATCAAATGGTTTGAGATATGAACTTACATTAAAGAAAAAAAGGCAAAAATACTTTATTTCATTGTTTTTAATACAATATCACTCCTGATGCACCCAAAACACCATACTTTCCATGAACATAACACATCATGGATTGGTTAGTACATCAAAGTACTTGAATCAAGACATGTATTAATAATAATATTAAAGTATAAGGATCATTATAGATACACATAAATAGAAACATCCAATGACACATATAAATATGGATTTACTACAATAGGTTCATGTTCTCATAGTCTCCGATACTAAAGATTACCTAGGGAATACACCTTGAGAAAGTGTCTCAAATTCCTATAAGTTTCCACCCCTAGTAGACTATCTCATTTGTGTCCCATTAAATGATATCATGTGACAATAGAACTTATATTTAGGAATATTTTCATAACACTTATAATTTATCATTATAGTGGGGAACTTCTATGAAATTTCATTATGGCATGAAAACTTAGGGAATTATCATATACTATATCACATAGAATAAAAATCATGATGTGATGAACTTTATATTAATATTCAAAAAAATGAATATAAATAATCATGAAGTGTGTAGAAGTTGGTCATAAGGAACCAAATCCAATATATATGTATTTTAAAATAACTTTCATGAGACAGGATAAGAAAAATAGATGAATTCAAATCTTCTTATATCCATGAACGATTTCTTAATTCCATGAGAAGAAGATGATGAATCATGGATACAAATGATCATTATGAGTAGTTAAAATCAGAAGATGTTGGCTCCATGAGTAGTGAAATAAGTATTTTACTCCATGAGTAGTGGAATTAAGGTACTACATAAGTATGAGAATGATTTATCTTTCAGGAATGAAGTTTCCTTAAAAAAACTCTATTTGGTTATGTGGCATAAAGTGAATGTATTGGGGAACACAGTGGAAGTAGATGGGATGAGGGTTTAAAATTTTTCATCATCGATTGATGCAACTATGTAATATCCGGTGATGCAAATATTAGTAAAAAATACAAGGATCTTGTATGAATATTATAGGAATGAAAATAAATAAAAATTACCTCAATTTATTTGAAGGTGCATTCATCAACTGCTCATCATCGATGACCTTTTCTCAAAAGAACTGAATTTAGATCCCTCTAGATCAACCACACCTATAGAAATTGTCTATATATATATATATCATTTCCATAATCCATAATTATGGCCATGGTACACATGGACCATCACCATAGGCCTAACTTATAGATATACTCTATGTGGACCATGTCTATAAGACAAACGTATAACCACAATCCACGTGGGCAATGGCTATAAGTCTATGCGAACCCACAATGTTTACATTGTTTGGAAAGTATAATAATTATAATTATAAATATATAGTAAATAATATATATATGTAAATGAAAATGTGTATGTATATATAAATATTCATAATGTTTTGTAGGTTAGTGGTAGAAGGTTACACAAAATATGAGGTTGTAGGATTAAACATCCTTGGTTGGATTTTTTTTAAATTTTACAAGGGATACAACCATGAGTGGTGCCCATGTCCATAGACATATTTACATTATATTCCCATATAAAAATATTCCTATGAATATAAATACACATAATGAAATGTAGGTTATTAGTATAAGGTTATATAAAATATATATGAGGTTGTAGGATTAAACCCCCTTGGTTGTATTTTTTTTTAAAATTTCACAAGGGATGCGACCATGGCCATAGACACCCTAGGGATAGTCACCATCATGTTTTATAAGTTACTATACTTCATAGTAAAGGTATAGAAGTTACTAAATTTGTTATCAATGTTTTTTGTGGATTTTTTTAGTTTCAAGGGAGGATGAATTTGTTCCATTTTTCTAATTCTGGTTAAGCAATAACAAAAATTAGAATTTTTATGATGTTTATATTCTTTGAAGACCAAAAATTTTGTGGGTTTATTAAAAATGAATGCTTGTTGGAGAATGTAACACTTTGTGCAACTACATAGGTGGATCACCTGGGTCATTGACCCTAGTGGCTTTGGTTTTTTTGGATAATAGGATCACAATTCCTGTTAATACAGAGAGTATCCTAATCCAAAATATGATGTGGGATTTATACTATGGGATATCGTTCACACTTTTAAAAATATATATATATTCATGAAAGATATATCTTCATCAACCCATAATCTTGAAACACATATCATGCCTGTAAAAACATTATGCAACTACCAAGAGATAAACTCCAGGAAAAATCACAACCAGAAATTTTCAATTTAGTGATGTTTTAAAACGTCACTAATGTATTTACTGGAATTTATGAAAAGCATCGTTAAAAAATGTGTCCCTAATTAGCAACATTTATAAAAATTACTAATTGGAAATGTTTATAAACATCATCAATTAGTAACACACCGTTTCTCAATGTTTTTCAGATTCATAGGTAAATTAGTAATTAATTATCCCTATTTTCAATAAATGAGGCTAGTTTTTTCTAAAATTCATGATATTAAATATTTTTTAGAAAAAATTCATAATTTTTTTATATGGGTCTGATTACACTTGATATCCATGCACTCCCCCTTCACACTAAGTCACCCCCATACATGCAATATGTCATACCCTTAACCACCCCATCCATAACCAGGACCAACTGATCTAAAGTAGTTTCTATTATAAAAATGTATTATCATACATTTATACATATATTAATATATTTCATTAGTAAAAAATTAATTTATATATATATATATATTTACTAGTAGAGGGTATTAAAAAACCAAATCATATATTTGGATTGGGTGATACCTCACCCACATCGATTTTCTAATCCAGACGGGCTATTAGCCTTGTTAATAACTAATTAATATATATATATATATATATTTGTGTATATATGTTTATATATATATATATATGTTTATATTATATATATATATATGTGTGTGTGTGTGTGTGTTTATATATATGTTTGTATTATATATATATGTGTGTGTGTGTTTATATTTATGTGTGCATGTGTGTATTTACAAACACACACACATGTATGTATTTATATATGTGTAAGTATGTTTATATAAATATATATAAGTTTCTTATATATATATTATTATATTTAAATACATGTTAATGTATTTGTATCTAAATATAAATTTATATATATACATATAAATTAATAGAATTATAATTATATATATATATATTATTAGCCACATTTTAAAACACTAGTAAAAATGTCACTAAAATATCCATGTTTTTTTTAAAAACATGGATAAATTTAAAATGTATCTGTTATACATATAAATATATGTATGTAACACCCCAGGATTTCAGAGTGTGTTATTTCTTAAAAATAATTCAATAACTTGCACTACACGCAACACCGAGTTCAATCACACCATTAAAAGAGTTCATGAATAGTATTAACTACATTTTGAACTTTATATAATCCTTATAATTTTAGAATCCCTATTATGAGTTTCTTAGTCATATTGCAAGAACAGATTCATTTTCAGTATTATCAACTTCTAATAGTGAAACCTTTTTAAATACAATATTTTAATCTTTTTGACTAAATTGGGACATCAAAAATTTAAAATGAAACATCCCAAGCTTCCACGGTACGCTTTCTTTGAGTAATACAGTAGCGTGTGTTGTACGCAACCTTGAGTTTTAACACACACCACAACCAATCAAACTAGCCGTTATGAATAGTAATACCTAATTTTTGAAATTATATATATTTTATATTTAAAAATGGACTTCATTTTTGGATTCGGAATATCGAAATTAGCCTAGGGTGAAATTTTGGTACATTTCGGATAACTTTTATATTTTGATGAATAGTGAAAATTACTAAATTTTAATTAAAAACAACTTTTTTAATCAAAATAATTAATATTGATAAATTATGAATTTGAGTGGTTTTAAAGTATATTTAGAATATATTTTTACCATTTAATATAATGTTGGTCATTGGACATAATTTTACAATTAAACCGAACATAAACAAGTGTCAATCTTTTGGTAGTTATTATCTCTTAAAAACACGCTTTTTGTTTTGACAGCGGGAATTAATTTTAAATTAATTTCTGCCACTTCTGTGTTTTGAATTTAGAAAAATGGATTCCATATTTGGAATCAGGATGTTCAAATTGTGTAAATAGGTAACTTTTATTTTTAGACATTTTGAATAATTACAGCGGTAAATATTTTATTTACCATGGTTAAGGGTAAATCCGGTAAATAAGGGTTAAAAAAATAATATTATAATAATACTAAATTACCCTAAAACGTGTCTTAACCCTATTGGTTGATACATAGTCGACCATGGGCATCTTTGGGTCTATTTTGGGACCCCATGGATCCACTTGTAAGTGATAATGACACTTTATTTTAATTAAGTCAAAATGAATACAAAAATGACACAAGCATATATCTTTTAGAACAACAATTTTTACATAGGGTTATACATGTTGGATTTTCGATTATAAATATTCATTAGAAAGATAAAACGATTTCCTACATAATGATATTTTATTTATAATTTTTAGACATTAAATAATTTATTTTATTTATGACACAATGATGATGCAGTAATTACTAAAATAGTAAAAAATTAACATAATTGATATTATAAATACCCAAATAAATATAATATGAAACTTTTAATGAATTAAACTAATTTTCTAGGCTAATATGATATATTAGGATTGATTTAATGGACTTTGTTCGAAGTAATCAATCTGTTATGAGTTTCACAAAAATCAACTATTGAATAGTGTCAAAATTGACATAAAAGAGTTCTTAAAACAAATATTATATTATTAATTGATATTAAATTCCTAAAAATCTAAGGTTCGGCCAAGAGACTTATATTATGATAGGTTAATCATTAATGGACCACTTGGGGGTCGCTTGGATGTATATAGTAAGTTTATTAACCATAATATATAAAAATACAAAGAGACATTGTAAAAGTGAAACTAATTAACTTAGAGTTAATACTTAAAGATAAGGTTAATATAAGTACCCAAACCTGTCTAAATTCTATTGGATGAGTTGTTTTAGACCTATCCCCACCTCATCCTTTGAATAGTCAACTTTGGAGCCTTTAGAAACCGAATATGAATTTATTATAAATTAATATTTCTAGCTTTTCCAAAGGTGCCCCTCACCCCTCTTATAAAAGGGCACTCCTCCTTCCCATTTCTTCACACCTTCAAAGCCTTTTGGTTCGGCCAAAATCTGCCCAAATACTCTCCCAACATCCCTCAATACAACCTAGAGGCCTTAGTTTGATCAGAAAGCCAACCTAAGGAGCCCTTTTGATCAAATCAAAAGGAAGAACCCGAAGAAGAGGTAATGATTTCACCACCCTTTTCTAAGTTCATTTCTTCTTCCACTTCTTCTTCCTTTGTTCTTACCATTCTGAAATAATAACTCCAGTATCTCACATATACTGTGATGTTATTATAAATATGGTACAATCATATTCAGTATTCTATCCACCCTTTGAATAACATGTCACCATACGTGCGTACGTACGGCTTACCGTCTCCACGTCGTGGTGTAATTGTTATTCAATATAATATTATTTGGATGGGTATAATAATGATGTGTAACTCATGTAAATAATAAATATAACATGTTAATGATTCTGTATATATGATATACCATCCATTTATATATTATTTTAATATCAAAAGAATGATATTGTCGCTCGTGCGTACGTACGGACTACCGTCTCCACGAACGCGATGAGATTCATTCTCCATCGTATCCATTCAAGTATAATTATCATTTGATGATTTAAAAATGATGTTTAAGGACTGTATATCATTCTGGATATGAATAAGATACAACAACCATGGCTTATGTAACAAAACATATAAAAGAAAATGAGTAAGTTAACTCCCGAAACGACGATAATTCTAAGATATTATTAACAAATCAATGTTAAAAGATCATATATGATATCATATTAATATATATGATTCTTGTATAATTTAATAACAACTATTTCACCATTATACAGGAGGTTAACCTACCCCAACCAAGGAAAAGTACAAGGTAAGGGTTATTTCACAATCTCTCCATTATCCGAGGTTGTATTATACGTAATAATCTACTGGGATCTCTTTATCATCCACATCCATGTTTCTTCGAAATGTATTTCAAAACATTTTTACTATTTACAAGAATATGGGTTAAAGTCATTTATACCCTTGTTTGACTTTTTTATAAGAGGTTTATAAAGGAATCTTTCCGTCGTTTTCAAAACAAGGTCCTTTTTAACCTTTTCGACAGAATTGAGGTAAGAATGTTTTTTTTAACTTATACGGCGGGTGCGGTTACTTTCCGCCGTTATAAAATCGTCGAAGCTTTCCTTACAAGCTTATAAGAATATTTTCAAAGAAAATGTTTTATTTTATATGGATCTTAAATGATTTCAAAATAAAAGGAGATACTTCTTTTAAAATAATTTTGATTTCATCTATGTCAACATCCTTTGATGGATTTTAAGATTATTTGAAGTTGATTTATTATAATACAAAACTTCTATATTGTATTGAAGGTTTTGTGATATGTTTGAATGTGGATGTGCTATTTTATACCATTCATAGTTTATGGTGAAACTATTGACATTTCGTATGCTAGTTTTAACCCGAATGTTTATGTTATATTTCAAAGTTTTCTTCAGATGAATGTGCTAAACAAGTATGTTCCGGGTTGGGGACCGGTAAAAGTAAGCCCTCCAGGTTGGGGACTGGTAAAAGTAAGCCCTCCAGGTTGGGGACTGGTTAAAGTAAGCCCTCCAGGTTAGGGACTGGTAAAAGTATGCCCTCCGGGTTGGTGTCCGGTTATTAGAGGCACTCCGGGTTGGTGTCCGGTTATTAGAGGCACTCCGGGTTGGTGTCCGGTTATTAGAGGCACTCCGGGTTGGGTTCCGGTTAGAAGTAACCCCTAGGTCTTGGGATGAGGCCTAGACAAAGAAATTAACGTTTAGCATTATGCATTCCAACATTATGAAAGTGGTTATTTATTTTTGCATGTGATTATTCGATTAGTGGAATATCCATGTGAATAAGTAAATGGCATTATTTCATTTTATTTATTCCATACCATGTTGAAAGTTCATGTTTAAAAGGCTTTTGTTTTAGTTATACATTGCCTTAAATGTTTATTCTTATTGATGAAAGTTTCCGCTATATTGTTATCCTTACTGGGCATTTGAGCTCACCCCTTTTCTATGTTTTATTTTTCCCAGGAAGTGAAGATGTAAGTTATGAATGACCTGCAGGGATATTATGAGGGGATAGTAGTGTGGATTATGGAGACATTATGTTGTTGTAGTAGTTTTTCATTTTATGATGTAATGTAAAACTTATGAATATATCTAGTGTTTCCAAGGCTACTAAACCAATCGGTCTTTCGAGATTTGATCTTTCTTGTGATCATGCCAATGTTATGTAATAATGCACCGACTCTGGGTAACTGGGGTCGGGGCGTTACAGTTGGTATCAGAGGAAGTTTAGTACAAACCTTGGAAGCTAGATTTAGATAAACTCTGATTAGAGCACGTAGACCTAAGAGGAACGTTGAGGATTAGTATAGAAGAACTTCCTAGAATTTTGGTATTGTAGAGATTTTGTGAGTTTTCCGAGCAATACATCCCTGTCTGGATACGAGCAGGTAGAGGCGGCTCTAGCACAGATGTACCTAGGGGTAAAACCCGAAAACACCGCTTTGAGCTAGACTCGAACGGGAACTGGTGCACGACAACGGGCCTTGCTGCACTCTTGGTTACGACACTCCCGGGGGATATGCTTAGGATAACTCTCATTTTCTTTACAAATCATTATGAAGGGTTTATGAGTATATACTTCCTCAAAGAAAACATTTTTATGATTATGGATTATATCCATAAATAGTTCAATTTATGTTAAGTGTTTTATAAGTATGGGATTATGTATTTTGATTCATAAACTGATCTAGTTTATGCCATTGTTTAGAAATGGCGCCCAGTAGAAGGAATGAGAACTCCAGAAATACACATGATTCAAAGAGAAGGAAGGATCATATCTTTCATGGTCTTAAGCTAGAATTTATAAGAGAAATAGTCTCCCATGTATTATCATCATATGAAGAAATAATATCATGTGTTGATAAGATAAGTAAAGAGTTTACTGAGTCCTATGGCTTTGAAGGGAATCAAGAGAAGACAAGGATGGAAGAGAGAAAGATGGATAAAGGGAAAAGGGAAAAGAAGAATTTTCCCATATGTGGTAACTGTGGAAAGAAACACCCTGGAACTTGCCTGAAAGGAATGGGAGTTTGTTATAAGTGTGGAGGAAAAGGGCACAAGGTACGTGACTGCAAGGGTAAGAAAATGGTTTTAAATGTACAATGCTTCATTTGCAAGGAGTTTGGACACTACGCGAACCTATGTCCCAGTCATCAGACTATGCCGAAAATGATGTTATTGGATAATAATCAAGTTATGATACTACCACAGATGAAGAGGAATGATTAGAGTTCTTATGTTGATTATGTCTATTGAGTGTTGTATCAACAATGTACTTGTTACAATAATTATGGAGTATATAAGGATTGTACTGCAGTACTATTTCATTAAGGACTTGAGATTGTGTGGAACAAAGAAAAGTGACTCAATAGCAGGATAAATTTTTGGAAAATATATGGTTGAGAGAATGATAAATCATAACATAGTTCTGATACTGAGGTAGTGATTTTGGAATAATATGTGATTGTTTTGGATAAATTATATTGGATATTCCTGACTACCCTGGAACTGATTAATGATTTGTATATTCCATCATTGTTGGGGTTTAAAACATTTTTGGATTAATGAAGTATATCCAGCTTTCTATATGGAATAAGGGAGCATGAAGGTAATCAATAAGGAATATGGTAATTCAGGATGTTTCGGTGTATTAAAAGAATACATGATGAAGGTATTCATATGCTATTACGGGGTAAAAAGGTTCTACATTATGTTTACCTTACTTATAAATGTTGTACTGTGAGTTTGGATAGAAGTATTTTGGATAGTTCTAGTTTGGATTATTTTGGATTGCCATAAAAGGACAACCCGGAGGTCGGGCGGCAACCCGTCGCGTCCGGCAAGGCTGCGAGACTTGGACCCGAAACCGAAGGGCGACAAGGGTGTATCACCTACCACTGGCCCACGAGATGTCCTGGATTAAATAATGTAGTTTTTATTAAAAGATCTTGTAGATGAATTATAAATTCATTTATTTTGGAACCCTATACGAATAGTGTAAATAGAATTTTTCTTACATTCTATTATCTTTTAGAGTGAAAGATGAGTTTGTGGTAGAAATTTATTAATGGATAAAACTATAATTATAAAGTAAGTATATCTCCTTATGATCTTAGTCAATCTCATAAATAGATTCCTCAATATTAAGAAAAGCAACTTAGAACAAAAATGTTTTCCTAGATGGTACCTTAAATCATCACTAATTTATGGCTTTGGGATTGTTGGCCTTTTCATAGCCATGTTCTCTACCACTCTCCATCATATAATTGATGGTTAGATTTCTCTTCCATATCCATATTTTCCTAAATGGAACCCTAGTATGTGTTATTTTCGGTAATCTTCATACTTTCCACTCTTTATTTTAAATAGAGGCCTCATTAATTCATTTTTCGATGTGGGATTTCAACTAAGATATTTTGAAATGTCAAAAATGTGTTGTCCCAATACCCTATATTTTGTTGAACCGATGGTACTTCAAATCATCATAGATTGATGAGTTTAAGGACCTCAATTTTATACTTGTTTGTGATTGATGACCTCAATCACTACCTATAAATATTTACGTTTTTCCTCCAATTATATGTCTCTAATTGCCACCAATGTTCTCCTAATCGAGATCATAATTTGGTGGTGACCCTTTCATTTATCTTTTCCTCATATTAAGACTAAATTTTAGTAACCCAATTTCCGATGTGGGTTTTCCCACAAATATATTTTCTACTTTCAACCTTTTATTTTCGAAGAACAATTTCAAATTGCGAGGACGCAATTTATTGAAGGAGGGGAGAATGTAACACCCCAGGATTTCAGAGTGTGTTATTTCTTAAAAATAATTCAATAACTTGCACTACACGCAACACCGAGTTCAATCACACCATTAAAAGAGTTCATGAATAGTATTAACTACATTTTGAACTTTATATAATCCTTATAATTTTAGAATCCCTATTATGAGTTTCTTAGTCATATTGCAAGAACAGATTCATTTTCAGTATTATCAACTTCTAATAGTGAATCCTTTTTAAATACAATATTTTAATCTTTTTGACTAAATTGGGACATCAAAAATTTAAAATGAAACATCCCAAGCTTCCACGGTACGCTTTCTTTGAGTAATACAGTAGCGTGTGTTGTACGCAACCTTGAGTTTTAACACACACCACAACCAATCAAACTAGCCGTTATGAATAGTAATACCTAATTTTTGAAATTATATATATTTTATATTTAAAAATGGACTTCATTTTTGGATTCGGAATATCGAAATTAGCCTAGGGTGAAATTTTGGTACATTTCGGATAACTTTTATATTTTGATGAATAGTGAAAATTACTAAATTTTAATTAAAAACAACTTTTTTAATCAAAATAATTAATATTGATAAATTATGAATTTGAGTGGTTTTAAAGTATATTTAGAATATATTTTTACCATTTAATATAATGTTGGTCATTGGACATAATTTTACAATTAAACCGAACATAAACAAGTGTCAATCTTTTGGTAGTTATTATCTCTTAAAAACACGCTTTTTGTTTTGACAGCGGGAATTAATTTTAAATTAATTTCTGCCACTTCTGTGTTTTGAATTTAGAAAAATGGATTCCATATTTGGAATCAGGATGTTCAAATTGTGTAAATAGGTAACTTTTATTTTTAGACATTTTGAATAATTACAGCGGTAAATATTTTATTTACCATGGTTAAGGGTAAATCCGGTAAATAAGGGTTAAAACAATAATATTATAATAATACTAAATTACCCTAAAACGTGTCTTAACCCTATTGGTTGATACATAGTCGACCATGGGCATCTTTGGGTCTATTTTGGGACCCCATGGATCCACTTGTAAGTGATAATGACACTTTATTTTAATTAAGTCAAAATGAATACAAAAATGACACAAGCATATATCTTTTAGAACAACAATTTTTACATAGGGTTATACATGTTGGATTTTCGATTATAAATATTCATTAGAAAGATAAAACGATTTCCTACATAATGATATTTTATTTATAATTTTTAGACATTAAATAATTTATTTTATTTATGACACAATGATGATGCAGTAATTACTAAAATAGTAAAAAATTAACATAATTGATATTATAAATACCCAAATAAATATAATATGAAACTTTTAATGAATTAAACTAATTTTCTAGGCTAATATGATATATTAGGATTGATTTAATGGACTTTGTTCGAAGTAATCAATCTGTTATGAGTTTCACAAAAATCAACTATTGAATAGTGTCAAAATTGACATAAAAGAGTTCTTAAAACAAATATTATATTATTAATTGATATTAAATTCCTAAAAATCTAAGGTTCGGCCAAGAGACTTATATTATGATAGGTTAATCATTAATGGACCACTTGGGGGTCGCTTGGATGTATATAGTAAGTTTATTAACCATAATATATAAAAATACAAAGAGACATTGTAAAAGTGAAACTAATTAACTTAGAGTTAATACTTAAAGATAAGGTTAATATAAGTACCCAAACCTGTCTAAATTCTATTGGATGAGTTGTTTTAGACCTATCCCCACCTCATCCTTTGAATAGTCAACTTTGGAGCCTTTAGAAACCGAATATGAATTTATTATAAATTAATATTTCTAGCTTTTCCAAAGGTGCCCCTCACCCCTCTTATAAAAGGGCACTCCTCCTTCCCATTTCTTCACACCTTCAAAGCCTTTTGGTTCGGCCAAACTCTGCCCAAATACTCTCCCAACATCACTCACTACAACCTAGAGGCCTTAGTTTGATCAGAAAGCCAACCTAAGGAGCCCTTTTGATCAAATCAAAAGGAAGAACCCGAAGAAGAGGTAATGATTTCACCACCCTTTTCTAAGTTCATTTCTTCTTCCACTTCTTCTTACTTTGTTCTTACCATTCTGAAATAATAACTCCAGTATCTCACATATACTGTGATGTTATTATAAATATGGTACAATCATATTCAGTATTCTATCCACCCTTTGAATAACATGTCACCATACGTGCGTACGTACGGCTTACCGTCTCCACGTCGTGGTGTAATTGTTATTCAATATAATATTATTTGGATGGGTATAATAATGATGTGTAACTCATGTAAATAATAAATATAACATGTTAATGATTCTGTATATATGATATAACATCCATTTATATATTATTTTAATATCAAAAGAATGATATTGTCGCTCGTGCGTACGTACGGACTACCGTCTCCACGAACGCGATGAGATTCATTCTCCATCTTATCCATTCAAGTATAATTATCATTTGATGATTTAAAAATGATGTTTAAGGACTGTATATCATTCTGGATATGAATAAGATACAACAACCATGGCTTATGTAACAAAACATATAAAAGAAAATGAGTAAGTTAACTCCCGAAACGACGATAATTCTAAGATATTATTAACAAATCAATGTTAAAAGATCATATATGATATCATATTAATATATATGATTCTTGTATAATTTAATAACAACTATTTCACCATTATACAGGAGGTTAACCTACCCCAACCAAGGAAAAGTACAAGGTAAGGGTTATTTCACAATCTCTCCATTATCCGAGGTTGTATTATACGTAATAATCTACTGGGATCTCTTTATCATCCACATCCATGTTTCTTCGAAATGTATTTCAAAACATTTTTACTATTTACAAGAATATGGGTTAAAGTCATTTATACCCTTGTTTGACTTTTTTATAAGAGGTTTATAAAGGAATCTTTCCGTCGTTTTCAAAACAAGGTCCTTTTTAACCTTTTCGACAGAATTGAGGTAAGAATGTTTTTTTTAACTTATACGGCGGGTGCGGTTACTTTCCGCCGTTATAAAATCGTCGAAGCTTTCCTTACAAGCATATAAGAATATTTTCAAAGAAAATGTTTTATTTTATATGGATCTTAAATGATTTCAAAATAAAAGGAGATACTTCTTTTAAAATAATTTTGATTTCATCTATGTCAACATCCTTTGATGGATTTTAAGATTATTTGAAGTTGATTTATTATAATACAAAACTTCTATATTGTATTGAAGGTTTTGTGATATGTTTGAATGTGGATGTGCTATTTTATACCATTCATAGTTTATGGTGAAACTATTGACATTTCGTATGCTAGTTTTAACCCGAATGTTTATGTTATATTTCAAAGTTTTCTTCAGATGAATGTGCTAAACAAGTATGTTCCGGGTTGGGGACCGGTAAAAGTAAGCCCTCCAGGTTGGGGACTGGTAAAAGTAAGCCCTCCAGGTTGGGGACTGGTTAAAGTAAGCCCTCCAGGTTAGGGACTGGTAAAAGTATGCCCTCCGGGTTGGTGTCCGGTTATTAGAGGCACTCCGGGTTGGTGTCCGGTTATTAGAGGCACTCCGGGTTGGTGTCCGGTTATTAGAGGCACTCCGGGTTGGGTTCCGGTTAGAAGTAACCCCTAGGTCTTGGGATGAGGCCTAGACAAAGAAATTAACGTTTAGCATTATGCATTCCAACATTATGAAAGTGGTTATTTATTTTTGCATGTGATTATTCGATTAGTGGAATATCCATGTGAATAAGTAAATGGCATTATTTCATTTTATTTATTCCATACCATGTTGAAAGTTCATGTTTAAAAGGCTTTTGTTTTAGTTATACATTGCCTTAAATGTTTATTCTTATTGATGAAAGTTTCCGCTATATTGTTATCCTTACTGGGCATTTGAGCTCACCCCTTTTCTATGTTTTATTTTTCCCAGGAAGTGAAGATGTAAGTTATGAATGACCTGCAGGGATATTATGAGGGGATAGTAGTGTGGATTATGGAGACATTATGTTGTTGTAGTAGTTTTTCATTTTATGATGTAATGTAAAACTTATGAATATATCTAGTGTTTCCAAGGCTACTAAACCAATCGGTCTTTCGAGATTTGATCTTTCTTGTGATCATGCCAATGTTATGTAATAATGCACCGACTCTGGGTAACTGGGGTCGGGGCGTTACATGTATATATATGTGTGTGGTTATATATATATATATATATGTATAAATATATATTTACATCGATGTGGGGAAAGGGGATACATTATTAATAAAAGAAGGAAACACAAAAATGTAGGGAAGAACTCGGTGAGACTCTAACTAAAGACTTCACCAAGACCCACAGGGTAGCTAATACTGAGCTATACTCAAAGGCCTATTTAAATAAATATATATGTGTGTGATTATATATATATATATGAATATAAATATTATGATATATAAATATATTTTAATGTATTTGTATATAAATATAAATATAAATATAATTATAAATAAATATATATATATATATGTAATTTAATAAAAGTATACTTATATATAATTTGCCATGTTTCAAAAAAATGATAAAAAATGTCACTAAAATAGCCACATTTTATTAAAAACATCACTAAATTATCCACATTTTCATAAAAACATCCCTAAATTAGCCACATTAAAAAAACATTAGTAAATTAGCCACATTATCTGGATAATGTGGTTATTTTGAAATTTAGAAGCTTTTTCCATAAATGTGTATAAATTTGGTATTTTTTCTTAAAAATGTGGCTAAATTATTTTCATTTTCTTAAAAACATGGCTAAATTTAAAATTATCCACATTTTTCAAAAGAATTGATAAATTAGTGACATTTTCATAAAAATGTGAATAAATTTAAAATTAGCCGTGATTTTAAACATGGATAAAAAATTCCACTAAACTATCCACATTTTTTAAAAACATGGTTAAATTAGCAACATTTTCTAAAAAAATTGGCTAAATTTAAAATAATACCCACTTTTAAACATCACTAAAAATTGTTTCCAAATTAGCCACATTTTTTTGATAAATGTGGCTAAAAATTAGAGCTAAATTCCATTTTTTTATAGTGAATCATGATAGGATCTTAAGATACATTCGAAGATCTTGAATCACAAAGATAAACTTAAAAACAAATCATTATATGGAAGATAAATTTATTAGATCCTTTGAATTTAGGTGTATTTCATTGGAATACCCATTATGGGTATTTCCAAATAATACATCCAAGCATCGTAGGAAGGTTATAAGAGGTAGAAAGTATCTATGAAGTGTCTATAAGATGAAAGAATCAAATGATTTAGAAATTAAAATGGGAGAGGATATTTATAGATGATACTATTGGATATGCACTAAAATAAATAAATGGAATACTTAATTTATGTGCATTTATATTCCATGTGGTTTCATTAATTGATAATCCATTATGAATGGATTAAATAGAATAAATATTTATTGAATATGTCTTAATGAATTAAGGACAATGGGAATAAATTTATATGAAAACATAAATATGGACAACACATCTAATTTAATTAAATTCATCATGGATTACTATATAAATGTATGTGATCCCTCATATTGATTACAACTGGTTGTCTATAAGCCTCTCGATTGTCTCTTCCTGTCATACTATTGTTCATCATTTGAGATGAAAAATCTAACAACATTTCAGATTTTGGGTATCTACTCATTATGATCGCAAATCCATTGGATGGTGTACCCCCTATAGGTTGGGTTCTTTTGTCCAATTATTCATGATCTTTATCAGTCATTATCCTTCAATGAGGAAGAATAATGCTACTATTGTTGGAATTTTCCAAGTACTCTATTTTTATATTTTTATTTATGAATTTATTATTGAAGATAAATTTTCCTTTATTTGGGTTGTCTTCTGCTACAAATGATCATATGAAACCCATCCATGATATTATAGGGAAGTTTATTTAACTAATCATGGTGTTCATAATTTTAAGAAAAATTGTTTTGATAGTAAAATGATATTTTTCAAGTCTATAAATAAATATAAAAAATTAATATTTAGAATTTAAATAATAATTTTATTTAATTATTTTTGTTATAAAAATTTATAAAATGGTTTATAAAATGTGAATAACATTAATAAGGCTTAGTATTTTTTTAACCTTTTTCAAATATAAAAAGTTCATATTTATTACTATTATTTATGAAAAATAAATAATGTATTTATTTGTATCAAGATAGTTCAATTAGGAATTGAATTATATTTTTTAAAACATTGTATATATGTAACAAATTTGTTTTTAAAATATTTATAAAAACTTATAATTTTTTTACAAATTAATTAGATATATAATTATTATTGTTTATTGATAAATATTTTTCAAATTTATAAGGTTTAGAAAAGTTTATAAATCATTGAAAACTATATTTTAGAAATATTTTAATTTATCAATGGTTTATAAATTAATAAATTATATTTTTTTAATTAATCATATAAAATTTTAAGATTCATTTATTTAAAAAATATTTCAAATAAAAAATGTTAATATTTAAAATAACTTTTGACAAATTAAATGGTATGATTTATCTTATTGGAAATAACGGTTTATTACAAATCATAAAAGGTGGTTTATAGAGTGTTTAAAAATTATGACATATATGGTATTTAGATCATATAAAATGTTCATATAATAGATATTGAATTATAAAATTAATATAATTCATGATATATCATATAAATTCCATTTAATATTAAATATGAAGGGGTTAATATTTGTTTGAATATAAAATTTTTATATTCTTTATAATTTATAAATATTTTATAATTACCATTTATTTATTAATAGTTCATAAAGGTATCATGTTTTGGAAAATCAATAAATTGTTGTTTTAGTTGTTAAATTTCCTTGATAATCATGTTTAATTTATAATTAATTAATTGAAAATATTCAAATAAAATGTTATTTATTTTGATATTATTTAATCCATGTCAATAAATTTTTTTATGATTGATATGATCAAGGTTTAAATAATAATTAAATATATGATACTTAGTTTATGTAAAAGGTTTACAAAACAAAAATTTAATTTTAAATATTTTATAATTAATAAAATACCATATATTTAAAAAGGAAATGATAGATAACGATAAATATAAAAGAGTCCAAAATGGATAGAATATAAGAAGTTTATATTAAAAATTGTGTAATGTCCATAATGTTAAAGGTGAAATTCTAAAATGGTTTATAATTAGATTTTATTTCTAGAATTGTTCATAAAATTTTATCACATGTTTAAATATTTGAATTGTACAATTATTTAAAGAATATTCCCTATTTTATTAATTATTGTCAATTTTTTATATTATGAGTGACTGTATACCAAAAATTATAAGATAAATTGATTCTAGGAAAGATCCTTGCATTATATGCTTGGTATGATAATGAATTAAGTTTTTCATCTACCTTGACCTTGGTTTGTATTTTAGTTATGAGTTTGAGAATAGTTGTTGGGCATAGTTTGTGTATATTTGGTGTTAGAGATATCATGTAATTAATTATCTATTGATTAAAGTATCCTTGGGTTGAGGGACTTGGGTTCATACCACCTACTTTCCAAGAGGCCTACCTTGGATAGGAATGTGAATTTGGTTGGCTAACTGTCGATCTGGGTTACACATATGGAGTTTTTCAAACTCAGATAACATTATTCCTTTACATAAATCATTAATGTACCTAATGAATATGATGCATTTGGATATGTATGAATATACTTAACTTCTATTTTTTGGGTGATTAACATAGACTTGTGGGTTGTGTAATAGTTACACATTAATGTGGTGTAAACACATTAATTTTTTGGTTGGAATATGGATTTCCAAAACTAAATAGTCAGAATCATGCATACAGAGAAAGGGAATAAAACATTCAGAGGGGATTATTAAATTTGATATAATAATTATAAATTTAGTATTCATACAATTCATATTAAATTAGTGATACTTAAAAAATAAAAAACCCTCAAATACTATGTTTGGGTTTTTTTTTTCTGAAGAAACACTTTTCAATACCTTGATCATCCAATTCATTAGTTTCATTCTTATATTAGGTTCCCTTGGATTATCTTGTGTATGGAAAGAAAGTAATGAGTGACACTGGATTGCCTTTTTGGGTAGTTTTATGCCTACACCATGTTCCCCTAAATTATCATTGGTCGGTTTTTTTATGGAATTTTATTTGGTTTACACTAGATGAGAATCCAAAATGGTTAGGATACTAGGGGAATAGAGTTTAGAGAATCCATTTATGGATTTGGATAAAGGGTTATCCACACAACTATCAAAGAGTCACCACAATTGTTATTAGGATGATTACCTACCTAAATAACTAGTAGTGAGATGAACTCCTAAGTAGACTCATTGTTTATTCAAATATGGATATTTGATCATTAAATGCATATGATGTATGAGGTCATGAATTTTATTGGGAGAACTTTAATTAAACACCTTAGTGAAAATATTTAAGACATGATATTCATTTGATAAAAAGTTATGTTATAGATAAATACATAATCATCATAAAACTAAAATTTATATTAACCCTTGAAATAAGAAGCTTAGAGTAAGAAACACCTAAGACCAGTAACTTAAGAAAAGTTATTGAGAATGTGATATATTTTATTTGTTAGAACAATTCCTTCTTGTATAACATATAGTTTAAATTGTTCAAATAATGAATCTAGTTTCTTATGGAAGCATGGAATGATTCATTTATGGTTAGAAGGAATTTATTTCATAATTCACATAAGAAATTCTATTTTCATATCCTCAATATGATTGGGTATGTCCATGATATTCAATACGATTGAATATGATTGTAAGGACTGATGAATTTCTATAAGGATTATTCTTGTTAGTGAATTTTTTCTTTTTTCATCTATATAAATGTTCTAGAAAGATGGTTGAATTCAAGAGAAGATACATGATACTCTTAAAGTGTTGAGAATAGGTCAACTAGGAATAATATGTCTAGATTCTGGTATTGTGGGAATAATACAAGTGGGTAAAAGTTCAAACCATAAGAGGAAAAGTTTGTTGAAAAAGTTCAACAATGTTTCATTACAAAGATGATCAAGGTCATTGAAAACTCAGGTAATCAATAAGGAATGGTAATAATTCAATATTATTATATTATTCAATAAATAACTGAAGGGGTTTGGAACTCCATGGAATTTCCATGTCAAGTATTAATGTAATAATAATTATTTCTTCAATTTTAAAGGGTATTTGATACTGAGTGTATGTTTTAAAAGTGTTGAAAATATATAGGATTTCAAAATCAAAGGACGATTTGATTGCTCTTGTAGTTTATATTCATGAGATGAAGTAAATATTTACTATATCAATAATTTGATTGTAAAGTAATGTGTGAAGATCACATGAATCTATGTAAAATATGTGTATCTTCATATTACTTTTTGTATATGATAAGATAGAATGTTCGGTAACAAATAGTTGTCATGATAAGATTAAATGTATACACATGGTTTATGATTCATAAATTTCTATAACATTTTTTTAAGAAGGGGATTTGGATAAAAGTGTTTATCGTAATATTTTTTAAAATATGTGAAAGGTATTCGTACCACCCGTAAATGGTATATTTTAATAAAGTATTATTTTCAAATAGGGAAAATTTCAAACACATAGAATACCATATATGATATTGAAAGAATATATTATTTTTTTAAATATTCCTATTAAAATGAAATAGATGTTATTTCCTAAAACAAAAAGTAGCTTGTGTTGTATATTAGAAATATATTTCAAAGTGAATATAGTTTCTAATATTCTAGTGAGAGTATGTTTGAGCCTAGATAAGTTTAAAGTTTACAAAAAAATATTGTATCAGATTTAGTTTTAAGTGATTATTTACTTTATATCCTAAAGAGTTAGGATATGTGATATTAAATAAAAATGTAAATAGATACATTTAGTTACTGTGAGAAAGTTAATATCACTATTAACAAAAAATTATACCAGTCTAATATTTTAGTGATTCTTCATTTAATATCCTAAAGAGGTTTAGGATATGTAATGGTAGAGAGAAATATGAAGTGTTACATTTAGTTTCCATAAAAAGTAAATATCCCCACTCTCTTAAGGTTTATAACATCTAATACAAAAATTGTATTACTTGATATAAAAAAACATTTTAGGTTATGGTGGTAGATCAATAACTTAAAGAGTTAGATTAGTTACCATCAAAAAGTGGATATCATTTTCTATTTAAAATAATTCAGGATGTTCTGGTAAAGTGATAGTGTAAATAGTCCCATAGGGATGTGATTGGAATTAAATTTGGCTGTAATGTTCAGAAAACCATTTATGTAACAAAAACATTAAATCCATGTGGAATATCTTAAGAGATTGGTTGTAATGGTTGTAAATTTATCAGTTTGTTTATAATAAAGGAAATATCCATTTATCATTCATTCATGTGTGCTGTAACTTTACATTATATGAATGGTCATATGATAAATTTCCCATCAAAGTACAAATATGTAGTTATCCATAGCTGATGATCTTCATGGTGTATAATGGGTTGTGATGATATGTGAAGGTTAGGTTGAATATATTATTATATCTATTTCAAAGGGTTTTTTGTGAAATATATAAGAATATATTTTTGAGGTAATAAGTAGAGACTTATTACTTTTCTAGATCCTCTAAAGTATATCTCCAATCATTGACATACTCTAGGGGTGTATGATTAATATCAGTCCTTATTACCAGAGGTTAGAAATATACCTAACATCAGAACATTCATACTTTGATACCCTACTTACACAAGTCACCATATGAACTTAGATAATCAGGGGGTGGTTGGGTATGTTACTGATCATGTCATTGGTTGGAGTACAAAGAAAAAAGATAGTATTTGTCGACTTTTACAAAAACAAAAGAAACCTAGACCTTGGTTGAAATATAATGAGGAAATTCATGGCCATTTTTAGTGGTTTCATATATGATGTGTTCAGATACTTTAATAAGTGACATATAATGTGCTTATCAGATAAATGAATGAAATATGATGTATTCATCCACTTGGTCAGTAATTTTAAATGAATCAAGAATATGAAGAAAATATTATTCCATATTGACATGTTCCATGTCTAGTGGTCACTTGATGTCATGAAAAAATGGATTATAAAAGATACATATGATGTTATAATACTTCTTTTTGTGGACATGTTTTTATTTTTATGTGATTATATTTGACGGAGATCACACCAAACCCCTTAGTAGCTTGAGTATCATTGATTTTTTTTCTAGAGGATTATATTTTATTACATATACGAAATATAGAATTTAAATATGTGGAAATCATTTCCAAGGCCTGCATGCTCACATAGTTAGTCCATTAGACAAGGATAAAATTTTGTATTTTTTTTAAAAATGAAGAGAGTTTGATAAAAAAAACATATTCAAAAGAGTTTTTATGGATAAATAAGTTAGGTTAATTCATCTTCCATGTGATTTCATTAAATGATAATCCATTATAGAGGGATTAAATGGCTTGAATATTCATTGAATAAGATCCAATGAATTAATGAATATGGGAATAAATTTATATAGATACATAAATATTGCTGATAGTTTTCATTTAATGAAATGTATCATGGATGGATTTATAATGGGTTGTGATCCATCCTATTAAGTATAACTAATTGTTTTAAAGCCTATCAATTCTATCTTCCTCTCATATCAATATTTATCATCTAAGACAAAGGTACTATCACTCATTCTGCCTTTGGGTATCCTCACGATAAAATCATGGATCCATTTTACGGTGTACCACCTAAAAGGTATAGGATTAGGTTACTTCTTCATGATCTTTATTAAGAAATATCCATCATTGAGGAAGAAGTAGGATACTATTGTTGGTATTTTATAGGTATTATATTTCTACAGTTTTATTTATGTGTTGATTATTGAAGATAAAAATTACTGTGTTTGGATTTTCTTCCACTTAATGAGATCATATCATGATCATATAAAAACCATTAGATACATTCTCATGAAGATGAGAAATATCTGGGTAAAAAATGGTGATACAAGTAATATTATATTAATGTGGAAAATATCACAGTGGTTACTATGATTCTAACCCAATGCATGTTGAATGATTAGTAAGTGGATATTGAATAGACTTGTATAGAGATGAGTATCTATATAGTGTTGACATGAGAAATAAAGTCAAATTTTCTAAATTTTCTGTACCGAGGGTGTAAAAATGATGCATAATGAAGAAGATCTAGTTGTATTATAGAAGGAGATGATATAATATATATAACAAGAAGTTACCTGAATATAAGTTCTCATGGATAGTGAACAAAATTTTTCCTAAGTATGTGATGAGGTGATTTCTAATGATGAAGACGATAAAAATAGATCCTTCTAGAGGGTCACTAAAACCCGTTCTAATATAAATCAATCTCATTTAAAATCATGTTAGAGTATAGTAGATAATTTTCATAGAAGCAGGAGATCAGAGGATATCAAGAGTCTTAAAGAAACATATTAAGCACAATAGATGTTCAGATTCTATATGTGTGAGTGTGTTTGAATTCTTATAGGAATGTGTATTAGTTTGAATGGCATGAAAAGTGAGTAATAGGTTGTGATAGATGGAAGATAAAAATAAGGATCTATGGAATATGAAGTCAGCAACATTGAAAGATGATGTTTGGAAGACAATTCTCCAATGAAAATATAAGAGAAATAGATGTATACCACTAGAAGCACCTGATAGAAGTTATAAGTTGTTTGAATATTACAAAAAATATATTTTTTAAGTAATATATAGTATAAAATTCTTGTTACCAAAAGTTTAGGTGGAAAATGAAGTTGAGGAATTCTTGTATGCTGAATTATTGTAATTGGAATTAAGAAGACAACCAATGTTGTGGGTTAAATCCAAACTAAAGAAGCAATAATTTCATGATATAATTAAATTGGTTATAAATAATTTAGAGACCCAAAGATTGATGTACATGGACATTGCATTACTTTTGCGGAATACTTAGTACATAACAAAAACACACACACACAAGGACCATAATAGTTTAGAGTCTTTGGAAACTCAGAATATAATATTCTTATCGTGGTGAAAGATCTTCAACATCTCCCATAAAGATCTTATTTTTTTTTCTTACCTAAAACCTTTCTTTATATCCTGGGGAAAAGAAAACATAAAAAGGGTGAGCTCAAATTCTCAGTAAGGGTAAGCATGGATAAAATAAAACATACCATATACATTTGAGCTTAAAAACATGAACATAATTTTTAAACATCAAAAGCTTGAGAAATGACACAAAACATGGAAGTACGTAAGGCATAGATCATAAAGAAACATTAAGAATGATAAAATAGCATGGGAATAAAACATTTAATTGTGTAAACCATTAAGCACATGATATGATTTCCATATTAGCAAAGGCATTGCTTCCAAGACCATCTTAGTGGACAAAGTCCCTTTCTGAATCGAGTTCACTCCTCGTTTCAGTCCTATAACACTGAACCAGATTAACTTACCGTTCCAGCCATGTCTATCTCATGAGATATAAATCTTTACGCAATGCATTGGAGGGAGATATAGGTCCCACCCATCTCATAGTGAAATCATTCTTACTTGTGCCACAAAATAAACTTAAAACATTCATCATAACCCAAAGAATAAAATGGGTTTCATAAACATCATCCCATCATCACATAATCCATATAAAACAAATGGATATTTCATCATAAGAAAATTGAAACCATGTAAATCATAGAGACATTATACTTGAAACATACACATATGAAATAATGTCATCTTAGATAGAAAATGGTTTTGATAAAACACTTGAAATGAATTCTTGAGGAAAATATCCTTTCTTCTTCAAAATAAATTTCTTTTCACAAAACATCATGAAATTTTAAAAGAAAATGATTTTGTTGAAAATAGTCATGAAATATTTTGGAGGAAGCTTCATGAAAATAAGGCTTTATAAAACCGTAAAAATCCGTTCGTGCCGTATAAGTTAAAAAAATATTCTTCTCATACTTATTCCGGAAAAGTAAAAAAAGTTCCTCGTAACATAAAAAAAGAATGATTCCTTACATACCATGTAGTAAAAGTAAAAAGTGGGTAAAAAGGACTTTAAACATACATGAAACCATTTTTAGGAAACATGGACATGGATGATAACAATAACCCAAGTAAATAATTACGAATAAGCAATCTCGGATAAAAATGAGATTTGCAAAATTATCCCTTACCTTAGGTCCGATTTGCTTCGTAAGTGTCCGAACCTCCTGTATAATGATTTAAATAATGTCATTGACTTATTCTAGAACATACTCATTGTTATGATATCATATATGGTTCACTTATGACTTTATATGACCCGTTCTTTTGTAAATTCCATGTTAAAGAGCGTTTTGGGTAAAATCGTTTCATTTGTTGTCCATGTTTTGACTTTTAATTATTCATATGATTACTTAGATCATGATTAATTATTTCCAGAATTTAAAACATGATTTATATATAATATATATTCAGAATATAAATATATATAATAGATCAGTAAATGGAAAGAAATACACCGTTCATGGAGACGGTAGGCCGTACGTACGCATGAACGTTGTTTTCGTTTCCTTATTGAGTTGAATGGAATTAAGTACATGACATACATATATGTTAAGTCAAAAGTCTTCTTTTGGCTTTTACATCATGTTTTGGAAATCACAAATATATTCTGTCATGTTTTGGAAATCTCAAATGTATTCTATCATATGATTGTAAATAACAAATTGTCTTTTATCATGTTTATCGTATCGTACGATGTTGATCGTACAGACCAAAACGTATCGTACTGACTCTGTCAATCATATCGTACTGACGCTGTCAATCGTATCGTACTGACGCTGTCAATCGTATCGTATTGACTTTGCTATTCAGATGACCATTATTTGTTTTGGTACTTTGTCAAAAACTCTCTCTGCATATGAATCGTACTCATGTTTTACATTTCTATATATCTCTTATCCTAACAAAACGATGTCATTGAGTTAGTTATATACTAATCAAAACGATGTCGTGCTTTCTGTTTCAATATGACCGTTGGAGGCAATATGACCGTTGGAACCCGAGGCCTATAAATAGGAGGTCATTTGAAGCTGAGAACATACTGATGAACGAAGAAAACAAAAGAGACTCTGTGAACTACGAAGATTCTAGAGAGAGACGCTGTGACTTCTCTCATCAGCCTTGTGCGTCCGATCATCGTATCGAGGGATTTCAAGTAATTGAAAGACAGAGGTGCCGATTACCTGCAAAATCGAGGGCTGCCGGGGATAGGCAGACAGACGTGCCGATCATCGTATCGAGGGCTGCCGGGGATAGGCAGACAGACGTGCCGATCATCGTATCGAGGTCTCACCAAGGTGTTGGTGAGACATACCTTTTATCCTAGGTGAAAGGATAACCCTTCTCTTTGGGTTAAAAGAATTGTATTACTTTTACATTTCCGCTGTTGTATTAGAAAGGGATTTGTATTGTTTCCTTTCTTCTTTACTTATTCAATTGTAATTGTTTCAATTACAATCATTCCATTACATATTGTATTGATTGGTTCTATACGCTTTAAGGTAGAATCATTCATATCTGTATTACTCTGATTATTGTGTTCATCTTGAATACAATTGTTTTGCATTACATTAGTATTACAATACATCATACCTTTTACATTCAATACAATTGTGGGTGTTTGTATTAGTATTAGTTTAAGTTCATTTAAACTAATCTCTTTGTTACTAAAACTCAAAGGTTTTTAAACCTACAATTCACCCCCCCTCTTGTATTGTTCCATCTAATAGACTTTTATATCGACTATTCGATCCAACAATTGGTATCAGAGGAGGTTTTCCACTGACTTGTATTACTAGCTTTATTTCTTATTACTTTCTTAAATACTTACTACACTAACGTGTGGAGTGGAAAAGTTGTTTTTTTGTTATATTAGATGGCAGGAATGAATATCGGATCAATAGATAATCTGAATCCTTCTAGACCACCAATCTTTGATGGGAATGATTATGAGTATTGGAGAGATCGTATGAAGACTTTCGTCATCAATACTGGTGTAGACAATTTTATTATGCTTACTGGGGGTTACAAAATTCCTGACAAAGAAGTTAATACTTTCACCAATCAAGAGAAGCAAGAATATCAACTGAATTACAAGGTACGCAATACTTTATTATGTTCTATGACCAGGAATATATATAGTCAGATATCTTCATGTGAAGCAGCCAACTGTATTTGGAAGAAATTAGAAGTCACTCATTTTGGTACATCCAAGGTTATAGAAACAAGGAGAGCAATGCTTCGAGCAGAGTATCATGGATTTGTTTTTCCTTATGGAGAGCCAGTATGTAAAGTGCAACAAAGGTTTATGACAATTGTCAACAGCTTACAATCTATGGGAGAAAAAGGTCTTGATGATGAAGCTCTTGTTGTTAAGATTATAGATATTATGCCAAATGAATGGGAGTCAAAAAGAACAGCTATTGATGAAAATAGAAAAGTTTCCCAGATTACTCTTGATGAACTCTTTGGAACTCTTCTACAGCACGAGACAAGAATGAAAAGAGATGCTGATTTCAATAAAAAGAAGAATGGGAATGGAAGTGTAGCTTTTGCATCTAAAGCTAAAACACCTGAAAGGGTTACAAGGTCTAAATCCAAGAAAGTTGTTGTTTCTGATTCAAGTGATTGTAATCTTTCAGACAATGAGTTAGCTAATCTTTCCCGGAGGATGAACAAGATTGTGGGAAAGAAAGATTTTCAATATAGATTCAAAAAGAAAGACAGGAAAGATAGGAAAGATTCAGAGGTAACTTGTTATGAATGCAAGAAAGCAGGACATATAAGGCCTGATTGTCCTTTACTGAAGAGGAAAGACAGAAAAGAGAAACACTCTGAAAGAAACAAGAAAAGGTTTTATAAGACAAATAAAGTCTTGAAAGCAAATGATACATGGAGTGCAAGTGGTAGTGATTCCTCAGATGATTCTTCAGAATATGAGACGTCAGGACAAAGGAATATTGGACTTCTAGCCAGACTACCTATTGAAGATCATTGTCTCATGGCTAAGGTACATAATGCTGAAGCTGTTACAAATGTCTCTTTAAATGCAAATTTTGTTGATAATAGATATTACGAATCTTCAAATGATGAAACCTCATCATCAGAAGATGATACATTACCTTCTTTTGAAGAAGTCTCTAGATTTGCTAAGTTACTTGAAAATGAAAATTCTAAACTCAAAAAGAGATTTGAAAAAACAAATTCTTGAATTTCTATTTTGACTAAAGAAGTATCAGATCTCTCTAAAGATCTTTATGGGAAAACTTCTGATTTTGAAAGTATTTTGAAAACCCTTGAGAAAGTCAAATCTGAAAAAGATAAACTTTCTAAGGATCTTGAAACTGCTATTTCAAAGAAAAACTTTTTAGAGTCTAACTCTAGTTCTAATTCAAATGTTTTAGAAAACAAGAATTTGGTTTTAAAACTAAAGTCAGAGATTTTATCCTTGAAAAAGTGTTTGTCAAACTTTACTCATGGAAAAGAAAACTTTGATAGGATGTATTCTCAAATTAGACCATTGAGAAATCGTTCTGGTCTTGGTTATACTTATTCCAAACCTGTTTTTAGTAATAACTATTTTGTTCCTCAAAAAACCATTTTTTGTTCCAAGTGTCAATGTGGTGGACATTGGAGAAGAGATTGTTCTCTTAACAAAACTCAATCCTTAGGATTTCATAAAGCTCATTTTGCAAAACAAATGTGGATTCCTAAAATTCTTTTATCTAACCCTTCTGGATCCAAACAAGTTTGGATTCCGAAAATCTAATTGTTTCTTTTTCAGGAAAACGAGAAGTGTATCAATAAGAACATTTGGTACATGGATAGTGGTTGCTCTCGACATATGACTGGAAACAAAGATTTCTTTGAAAAGGTTATCAAAACAAAAGGTGGAAAAGTTACCTTCGGAGATAATGCTCAAGGAAAGATTGTTGGTATAGGTAATATCGTTTTTCTTGGAAAAGTTCTTATTTCAAATGTTTTATTTGTAAAAGGTCTTAGGCACAATCTCATCAGCATAAGTCAATTATGTGATGAAGGTTACCTTGTGAATTTTAGAAATGATAAGTGTCTAGTTCACAATTCCAAGGATGAATTTATTCTATCTGCCCATAGGCAAGAGAATGTTTACACTATTAACTTAGAAGACCTTAGGAACCAAAACTTACCTTGCTTAAGTGTAATAGAAGACCAATCGTGGCTATGGCATAGGAGATTAGGACACTGTAATTTGAGAAACCTAAGAAGACTCTCAAAGAAAGGACTTGTAAAAGGGCTACCAGATCTTAGATATGATTCTTCAAAAGTCTGTGATCCTTGTCAATTTGGCAAGCAACATAAAACTAGCTTTAAACCAATTGATGAAGTTTCAACTTCTAATGCATTACAGCTTGTGCATATGGATCTGTTTGGTCCTTCACAATCTGGAAGCATTGGAGGCAAATACTATGTATTTGTTTTAGTTGATGACTTTACTAGATTTACATGGGTCTACTTTCTCACAAAGAAATCTGAAGCCTTTTCCTATTTCAAAACTTTTAGAGCCCAAGTTAAAAATGAGAAAAACCTACCATTGATAACTATTCATAGTGATCATGGTGGTGAATTTCAAAACTCAGATTTTGAAACTTTTTGTAGTAAGAAAGGTATTACTCACAATTTCTCAGCACCAAGAACTCCTCAGCAAAATGGTGTTGTTGAAAGAAGAAATCGTATTCTTCAGGAAATGACTCGAACCATGTTGAGTGAATACTCAATTGCTAAGCACTTTTGGGCTGAAGCTGTAAGTACTGCCTGTTATACTATAAATCGTGTTTTAACTAGACCATTTCTTAATAAAACTCCTTACGAGTTATGGACTGGCCGAAAACCTAAAGTTTCTTACTTCAAAGTTTTTGGATGCAAAGTATTCATTCTGAATACAAAAGAAAATTTACACAAATTTGCACCAAAATCCGATGAAGGAATATTTCTAGGCTATTCCACAACCTCTAAGGCTTATAGAGTTTTCAATAAAAACACTTGTACTGTTGAAGAAACAGTACACGTAAAATTTGATGAAACTAACCCTTTTGTTTTCAACCAACCCAATCCTACATCCTCGGATGTGTTTTCTAAAGATGTTTATCAACCTATATTAGAAGAACATTCTGATAAGGAAAATGTTCAAGAAAGTGTTCCTGAAACATTTACCACAGAAGATTTTCTACCATATGTTGATGAACAGGTTTTACAAAACCCAAATCAATTGTTTCTTAGGAATCATCCCAGTGATAATATCATTGGTGATATAAATCAACCTGTAAGGACCAGAAATTCCTTAAGAAACGAAATAGAACATCTTGCTTTTCTTTCCCAATTTGAACCTAAAAGTCCAAGTGAGGCCTTAGGTGATGATGATTGGATCAAAGCAATGCAGGATGAACTAAATGAATTTGAAAGGAATCAAGTCTGGACTTTAGTTGAAAGACCTAAAGAAACAACTGTAATTGGTGTAAAATGGGTTTTCAGAAACAAGTGTGATGAAAATGGAATCATTGTAAGAAATAAAGCAAGACTTGTTGCTAAAGGCTATAATCAACAAGAGGGAATAGACTATGAAGAAACATATGCTCCTGTAGCTAGACTTGAATCTATTCGCATTCTATTAGCCTTCGCAGCATATTTCAATTTCAAACTATTTCAAATGGATGTCAAATGTGCTTTTTTAAATGGTTTTGTTCAAGAAGAAGTTTTTGTCGAACAACCTCCTGGTTTTCAAGACCCAAAACATCCTAATCATGTCTTTAAACTTACCAAGGCTCTATATGGTCTTAAACAAGCCCCTAGAGCATGGTATGATAGACTTACAAGATTTCTTTTACAAAACAATTATAGAAAAGGTACAGCTGATCCAACTCTTTTTATCAAAATGGAAAACAAAAATGTTTTGGTTGTCCAAATCTATGTTGATGACATCATATTTGGATCAACTCAGAAATCTTTAACCGATTCTTTTGAAAATTTAATGAAATCTGAGTTTGAAATGAGTATGATGGGTGAGTTAACATTCTTTCTAGGTTTTCAAATATCTCAAAAACCAGAAGGAACTTATATATCTCAACATAAGTATATTAAAGACTTACTCAAAAAGTATCGATTTGACAAAACTAAAAGTATTAGCACCCCAATTAGTACCTCAAATACTCTTGATCTTGATGAAACTGGGAAACCAGTAGATCAAACAATTTTTAGAGGTATGATAGGGAGTTTGCTATACTTGACAGCTAGTCGACCCGACTTGATGTTTTCTGTATGCTTATGTGCAAGATATCAATCTAATCCAAAAGAGTCTCACTTAAAAGACGTAAAGAGAATCTTTCGGTATTTAAAAGACACTATGGATTTAGGACTTTTCTACTCTTCTGGAAATGATTTTGTTTTAAAAAGTTTTTCAGATGCTGACTTTGGTGGTTGTAGAATGGATAGAAAAAGTACATCTGGAACTTGTCATTTCTTAGGAGATTCTTTGGTTTCTTGGTCTTGCAAGAAACAACACTCAGTAGCACTCTCCACTGCTGAAGCTGAATATGTAGCAGCTGGAAGTTGCTGTGCTCAAGTATTGTGGATGCAGCACACACTCACTGACTATGGTTTGAGTTTCTCCAAAACTCAAATTCTGTGTGATAATACAAGTGCCATAGCTCTTAGTAAAAACCCAGCACATCACTCTCGTGCAAAACACATAGATGTTAGGCATCACTTTCTTAGGGATCACACACAAAAAGGAAATATTGTTTTACAATTCATCGGAACGCAAGAACAACTTGCTGATATTTTTACAAAACCTTTACCTTCCGATAGATTTGAATTTATAAAACAGAAGCTAGGAATGATTACATTAAAATAATCATTCATATCTACTTCCTGTTTTACATCTCTCCTAATAGTAAGAAACTCCTCGTAGAAAGGGGGAGGACATTTCTTTATGTCTTTATGTTTCTGATCTTTAAAATATTTACTCTCTTTATATATGTTTCTTTCTGTTTATCGTATTGACAGTTTTATCGCTTCATTTTAAGTTTTCCTGTATCGTATTGACCATTTCAGTTTTTCTGTTTATCGTATTGAAAATCTTTTCCATCGTACCATTCAATAATCTTTGAATCGACCGATGATGGTATTGAAATTCTTTTCCATCGTACCATTCAATAGTTTTTGAATCGACCGATGATAGTATTCAAATTCTTTTCCATCGTACCATTCAATATTTTTTTGAATCGACCGATGATAGTATTCAAATTCTTTTTCATCGTACCATTCAATATTTTTTGAATCGACCGATGATAGTATTCAAATTCTTTTCCATCGTACCATTCAATATTTTTTGAATCGACCGATGATAGTATTCAAATTCTTTTCCATCGTACCATTCAATATTTTTTGAATCGACCGATGATAGTATTCAAATTCTTTTCCATCGTACCATTCAATATTTTTTGAATCGACCGATGATAGTATTGAAATTCTTTTCCATCGTACCATTCAATAGTTTTTGAATCGACCGATGATGGTATTGAAATTCTTTTCCATCGTACCATTCAATAGTTTTTGTATCGACCGATGATAGTATTCAAATTCTTTTCCATTGTATCATTCGTTTTTTTTATCGACCGATGATAGTATTGAGATTGTTTTCCATCGTACTGTTGGTTAATGGTAACAACTATTTTCCATCGTACGGTCCGATCATAGTAATGACTTTGTTTTCCATCGGCATCATTTTTTTTTCTTCTTACGATTGTGTTTACTTTTGATTCATACCAAAACGAGCAATCACCTTATGTTCTCCGACAGGTTTCTTTTCATTTTTTTTATTTTATTTTCTTTGTTTTAATCCTAACCATTGATCTGCTATTATCTAATCCTGACCGTAGAAGATCAACAGTCATCTCTTTATTGCCTATAAATACCCCCCTCCCCTCCCCAAACCCACATTGATTGTCCAGGAATTGAGGCGAAGCTCTGCTCCCCCAGCTATAAACAATCGTACGATCTTCTCAATCGGCATCATCTTTATGTCTCAATCCTCTGCCAACACTCCCGCTGAAATGTCTTCAAAGACCTTTACAGAGAAAGTCTTTCACAGAGAAAGGTTAGTATCCCGAGAATTTTTCGATATGTACGATTCTACAATCAAGAGGATTATTTTGTTTCAAGGATGGGAACATCTCTGTGTGGAAAAGCCTGATATTCAAGATCCAGTTCTTTTTGATGAAGTTTGTCAGTTTTACAAAACCGTTTCTTTCGACAAAGATATGACTATAAACTTCGCTGTGTACGATCGAAAATTATCCATGTCTGTGAAACAAGCGGCACACTTTCTGAATGTTTCTATAGAAGGGGATTCATTCTGTCCATCTCACAAACTACCAGAGGAAGTTGGTACGTTCAATAGAGAAAGTGCTGAAAAATCTTTGTTTGTTGTTAATGAGGGAAAGAGGAAAGTTTATCATCTTTCACCGGACAATCGGTTTGTCACTTTATGGATGAAAGGTTTTCTTGTCCCAAGAAAAGGGGATAGAGAAACTCTTAAAGTTTCTGATGTCTTTATGCTCGATTATCTTGTGAATATGAGGAAAGTAAATCTCATGGGATATATCTTTGAAACCATCAAGAATGTCAAGAAAGGAGGGATTAAATCCCAAATAATAATGTATCCAGCCATCCTTACGAAATTCATTCTTGAGAGTATGAAGTTTTGTAACATTCCTTTGAAAGGAGAACCTATGGATTTGTGGCCGTCTTTGATTAATAAGAGTACGATGAAAAATCTGAATGTTTGTTTTGATTCAAATTCAAAACATTTTGTCAGAGATATAGAAGCTGAATTGCCTGAAAATCAATCGGCACCTATGCCAGCCAAGGACAATCAATCAACCGGTGTTACTCGAAAGTCTGATCCGCAGACTAGTTCAAAGCCAAAGAAGAAGCCGAGGTACAGTAAAGAAGTTGTTGCAAAGTGGAGAAAGGACAAGGAACAGAGAAAAGAGGGTGATCCAAAGTTTGGACTTGACCCTGCTGAGGCCTTTGCAGAAAGAATAAGGGTAGAAGAAACCCTTCAAGCTGAAAAGAAAAAGAAGACTCTTTTGAAAAGAAAGGCTCAGGACTTTGATATCTCTAAAGTCTTGAAAGCAGTTGAAGATGCTAGTGCTCAATTAACTGTGGAAGTGCACCAAGAGCCCATCGTACAGAGTCTGCCTGAGAAAGAAAAAGGAAAACAAGTGATAGAAGAAGTGGAAGTAGAAGAAGGATATTTTCTTTTAGAATTTCTTCAGAGTTCAAAGAAAAGTAGAGAGGAATCGCTTCAAAAGCTGAGCGAAGGTGTTCAACAAATTCCTCATACTGATCAGGAAAGATCTCTGGACAGAATGTTATCTCGAGAAAAGCAAGATGCTCAATCTTCTCAGTCTGATAAAGTAGTTGTCATTAGTGACAAAGTGGAAGATGAAAGAAAACAGAAAGAAAAAGCGAAAGGGAAACAGCCAGTTGTTGATTCAAGCAGATCGTATGAACTAGCATCGTACGATGAAGATACTGATTCAGAGCATACAATCTCTCTCAAGAAGAGTGATTACATTGTTCATGTTTTGAGAAGGGTGGAGAAAACAATTCCTTATTTCCCGAGGCTGGAAGGGAAGATTGATTTTATTACTGAAAATCAAAGGAAAAAGTTTGGATCTGTGAAAGAATTGAGGAAGAAAGTTTTGTCTGTAGAAGCCGATTTAAAAGTTCTTTCGGAAAGCTCAGTTTCTCATAAGAAAGCTTGCAATAAGATGACCAAGTGGTCATACAAAACAGAGAGCTCAATCAATGACCATGAGATTGCTATTGAAGATATAAGAAGGTTATCAAATGATCTTGCAATTGCTTTCAACAAGCTTGATAAAGAAACAATTGAAAGGATGAACCTTTTATCTTCTCAAAGAACCGATGTTCCTTCAATGAAAGACTTGCAAGATAGGATGAATGCTTTCCAATCTGAATTCTCGAAGGTTTCATCTTTCAAAGATGAAATGGTTTTACTGAAGAATCAAAATTCTGAGTTGTCCAAGGATAACAAGACTCTGCAAAACAGAATTGATACCCTTGAAGAAGTAATCAGAGTACAGGAGGAAACCATCAGAAATCAAGATCAGATTTTTGCGGATCAACAGGACCTTCTCAAAACTCAGGGTGAATCAATTTCTGAAGACAAGAAGGAGATCAAGAAGATGAAAGCTGTGCTTCATGAGCTTATAAAGAAAGAGAAGGAAAGAGAAAACAAATGATTGTTGTATTTGTTTCTTTTGGAACTTGTTTGTTTTGTAATAACTCTTATAATCCTTTCTCTTTTATCCATTGTCTTGTATTACTTCACTAATTCTTCCAGACAATTCGAGATTCCTTTCTTTTTGTAAATCACAAAGGGGGAGAATATTTACAAAGCAAAGATTGTTTTACAAAGGGGGAGAATGCATTACAATGCTCTTAAGGAAAATCTATGAATACAATCCTTAGGAAAGTCAATACCTAAGGGGGAGTTAGTTGTATTCAATTTCTTATTCAGAAGAGTTTTCAATAACTCAGGGGGAGATAAGTATTTCTTGTTTCATTTACTTTGTGTGTTTGTGCTTTCCAAAAAGGGGGAGATTTTTAAGTCAAAAGTCTTCTTTTGGCTTTTACATCATGTTTTGGAAATCACAAATATATTCTGTCATGTTTTGGAAATCTCAAATTTATTCTATCATATGATTGTAAATAACAAATTGTCTTTTATCATGTTTATCGTATCGTACGATGTTGATCGTACCGACCAAAACGTATCGTACTGACTCTGTCAATCGTATCGTACTGACGCTGTCAATCGTATCGTACTGACGCTGTCAATCGTATCGTACTGAATTTGCTATTCAGATGACCATTATTTGTTTTGGTACTTTGTCAAAAACTCTCTCTGCATATGAATCGTACTCATGTTTTACATTTCTATATATCTCTTATCCTAACAAAACGATGTCGTTGAGTTAGTTATATACTAATCAAAACGATGTCGTGCTTTCTGTTTCAATATGACCGTTGGAGGAAATATGACCGTTGGAACCCGAGGCCTATAAATAGGAGGTCATTTGAAGCTGAGAACATACTGATGAACGAAGAAAACAAAAGAGACTCTGTGAACTACGAAGATTCTAGAGAGAGACGCTGTGACTTCTCTCATCAGCCTTGTGTGTCCGATCATCGTATCGAGGGCTTTCAAGTAATTGAAAGACAGAGGTGCCGATTACCTGCAAAATCGAGGGCTGCCGGGGATAGGCAGACAGACGTGCCGATCATCGTATCGAGGGCTGCCGGGGATAGGCAGACAGACGTGCCGATCATCGTATCGAGGGCTCACCAAGGTGTTGGTGAGACAGACCTTTTATCCTAGGTGAAAGGATAACCCTTCTCTTTGGGTTAAAAGAATTGTATTACTTTTACATTTCCGCTGTTGTATTAGAAAGGGATTTGTATTGTTTCCTTTCTTCTTTACTTATTCAATTGTAATTGTTTCAATTACAATCATTCCATTACATATTGTATTGATTGGTTCTATACGCTTTAAGGTAGAATCATTCATATCTGTATTACTCTGATTATTGTGTTCATCTTGAATACAATTGTTTTGCATTACATTAGTATTACAATACATCATACCTTTTACATTCAATACAATTGTGGGTGTTTGTATTAGTATTAGTTTAAGTTCATTTAAACTAATCTCTTTGTTACTAAAACTCAAAGGTTTTTAAACCTACAATTCACCCCCCCTCTTGTATTGTTCCATCTAATAGACTTTTATATCGACTATTCGATCCAACAATATATATACAAATAAATCCAGTATCATTATTATGTCATATATTTCATGATTACTTATTATATATACTTTATAATCATTCATGAATGGTTAATGTGGAGAATGAATCTCATCGCGTCGTGGAGACGATAGTGGGTACGTACACACGAGCGATGATATCGTTCTCATGATCGTGGAATTATATTGGAGTGTATGTATACTATTTCAGAATAAATATAACTTTATAATAATCATATATATTCATTCTTTACACCATTATACCCATCCAAGTAAGGTGGTGGTGGAAAATAGATTACACCACGGCGTGGAGACGGTATTCCGTACGTACGCACGCGCGGTGGTTTCATTTTCCGTAGGATGGATAGATGGTGAAATAGGATTGTTTCATACCTATAATAACATATCAGTATATTAGTGATACTGATGTTATTACTTCATAATGAAACAACTAAAGAAGAAGAAGTGGAAGAAGAAATAAAGTTCAAAGAATTGGTAACGGACATTACCTCTTCTTTGAAACGCCTATTTGAGATCTCCTTTTAGTGCACTAAAATTGGTCTTTGAAGAAGACCAGGACCTCTAGGATGTTTCTAGGGAAGTGGAGATGAGAAATTGGCAGGGTTTGGCCGAGCTTGAAGGCTCAAAGTGGTGTGAGGAAGAGAGGGAGGAGGTGCCCTTTTATAAGGGAGGAGAGGGACACCTTTGGAATAACTAAAAATATTATTTTATTATAAAGCCAAATTCGGTTTTAAATAGCTCTAAATTGATTTATTTATAAGATAAGGTGGGGAGGAGTCGAAATAATCTCATACAATAGAATTTATACAAGTTTAGGTTCCTATTTTAACCTTATCATTTAGAATTAACATTAAGTTAGATAATTTTACTTTTACCGTGTCTTTTTGTGTTCTTACACTATAAGGTTAATAAACTTACTATAAGAATCAAAACGAACCCCAAGTTGTTTATTATTAATATATATAACCTTATCTAAGTAATTTTTCCGAACCTTATATTTTTAGGAATAAAATAACAATTAATAATATAATATTTGTTTTAAAAACTATTTTATGTCAAATTTGACACTATTTAGTAATTGATTTTTGTGAAAATTATAACAGACTGATTAGTTCGAAAAAAGTTAATTATATCAATACTAACATGTCATATTAACCTATAAAATTAGTGTAATTCATAAAAAGTCTCAAATTACATTTATTTTGGTATTTATAACATCAATTATGTCAATATTTCCTTAATAAGATAATTACTGCATCATCTTTGTGTCATAAATAAATTAAATTATTTAATGTCTAAAAATTACAAATAAAATACCATTATGTAGGAACTCCTTTTAGATTTCTAATGAATATTTATAGTAGAATTTATCTTAGGTATAACCCTATATTAAAAATGATATACTTATTAATCTTTGATTTTAATTATTTTTACCCTTCTTTAAATAAATTAATAATAAATGTCCTAATCTAATCCAAGTGGGACTAAATGGTCATATTTTATTCCTAAGGTTGTTTTTGGTCGAATTACACTTATCCAATAGAATTAGGACATGTGTTAGGGTAATAATAATATCATTTTTACCCTTAATTACCCTATTTACATTTAACCATGGTAAAAAAGTAAAAAGTTACTATTCACCAAAAATTATTTTCATCTCATTGAACTAAATTTTACTTACTGAAATGAACCGTGTCTCTCGGATTTTTGAAATTCCACTCACAGAAGCGGTAAAATTATGTTTTATGAAAAATTCTTTTTTTAACTACCACTTAGTGGTTTCACTATTAATCAAAAAATGAAAGTTTCCAGAAAAATACCAAAAATTAGGCCTAAGCTATATTTGATATTATGAACTCAAAAATGATGTCTATTTTAACAAATTCAAAACATATCAGTTTCATTAATTAATTTAAAAATTAATTCTTGTCGTCAAAACATATAGCGTGTTCTTAACAGATAATAACTATCAAAAGATTGACACTTGTTTATGTCTGGTTTAAATGTGAAATTACATCCAATGACCAACATTTTACTAAATTGTAAAAATATATTCTAAATATAATTTAAAACCACTAAAATTAGCAATTTATCACTATTAATTATTTCGATTAAAAAGGTTGTTTTTAATTAAAATTTAGTAATTTTCACTATTCATCAGAAAATGAAAGTTATCCGAAAAGTACCAAAATTTCACCCCAAGCTAATTTCGATATTCCTAATCCAAAAATGAATTCCATTTTGAAAAATAAATTTTACAAAATTTCAAAAAGTGGTTATTACTATTCATAACGGCTAGTTTTAATAATATTTTAATAGCATATTGTTGTTTAGTGAAACTCGTTATTGCGTACTACACACGTTATCGAGGAAGGTCGCGATTGTGTGTAATGCAAGGAAAGTCAAAGATGCGTGTTATGCAAGCTCCTTTTGGTGTAGCGTACAACACATGACATTAATGAAATTAAAAAGAATATTTTTCATAAAATCTCAGGGTGTTACATTCTACCCCCCTTAAAATGAATTTCGCCCTCGAAATTCGTCGGGGTTATAAATGGTTTACTACTCGGAAGTTTCTTTAATAGAAACCCACATCATAAAAAGGAATACCAAAACCAATCTTTAAAAACTAAAGTATGAAACGTAATGGTTACCCAAATAAACTAATCACTGGGTTTCGATATAGATGAAAATATGGATATGGAAGAGAAATATAATCATCATGTTCTGATGGAGAGTGGTAGAGGACATGACTATGAAAAGTCCAGCAATCACAAAGCCATAAATTTGTGATGATCTAAGGTACCATCTGATTCATTAGATATAAGAGCAATAGGACAACATTTTTGGTTTTCAAGATCATTTCCCTAAAGTTGATGAAATTGGAATTTGAAGAAATACTTTCGTGATTTTGGTATAGTCTCACCATTGGTCGTTCTTTGGACAATTTCCACTTCATCTCTTAATGAAATGCAGTTGAATTTGTCATTCGTGATGTGTTAACAGATCATGTGATAGAATGATGGGTCATTCCATCTATCTCAAACAAAAGGTTTGAAAAGTTATCAAAAAAATACATAAGTCCATTTATAGTGAGATTAATCATATATGGTTCCTAAAATGGACTTATACTTATTATATCATACTACTTAATATAATAAAACTAGTTTCTACAAAACAGGGACTTCTTGTAGGCCAGTGGTAGGCGAAAAAGGCCAGTCAAACTTCGGTTGTGGGTTCAATTCCCACAGCCTTGTCCGACGCGATGGGCTGTCGCCCGTCCTATAGGTTGTCCTTTTTCTAAAGCAATATTACTATAACATCCCATCAATAATATCGAAAAAAGTTCTATCCTAACTTATGTCCAACATAATCCATTCCAATCTTTAGGCTTATCTAAAATACTTCGGTCCAAGCTCATAGTATAAAGAAAATGATTACTTGAAATGTCACATAACAATCACATGAATTCCATCATTTATCCCCCATATATCATAAGATATATCTTGTTGGTCAAATTACAAACATGTGAATACCTTAATCATGTATTCTCTTGAAGAATGAATACCCATTGAACCTTAGTGAAAACATGAATACAGTCAAAAGTTAACTCTTTCCACATACCAAAATCCAAAAATTCTATATACTCAAACCATGATATAACCTTCTCCTTATATCAGTCATGAGCTCATGAATACGGTCAAACATTTCATTTTCTCGTTTTCCTTTCATTATGCGCATATCATCTTTTTTTCCAAAAATATCTCAATCACATTCTATGGTTACCGGTACCATTGAAAACCACAATAGACCATAAATATTCCAATATTCCACGATACTATATACAACATTATTTTGGAATCCCATTATATAAACACTTAATCATTCCACCACATTGTTTTCATATTCAACATCGCCAATAGTGATCTCATGTGACTTCCCTTTTTTCCTTTGCCTTAAGTGGTTGCTCATGTCGATCATCACTAACCCTTGGATTAGGGCATTTATTAGCATAATGCCCCATTTCCTTGCACTTGAAGCATTGAAGTGTTGGTGGTGCGTTCTCTGCAGTCTTTTCTTTATTCACATCATTAGAAACCCTTTTTCCATTACTTCGACACTCAGCTGCTCGATGAACTTATTTTCCACACTTAAAACATTTTCTAGTCCCTTTAAGACAATCTCCACCATGCTTCTTTCCACACTTTGAGCATAAGGAAACATTCATCTTCTTTTCACCATTATTCTGAGATTTCTCCTTGAACTCCATCTTTCGTTTCTTGTCAAAACTATGAGATGGATAAGTAACACCAAAATCCATTTCTACCTTGATAGCACAACGCACAATTTCTTCATAGCTACTGAAGTCTCTTATAGCTAATTCCCTTCGAAGATTTGGTTTTAAGCCACTGAAGAATCGATCAACTTTACTTTCAGGTTGGATGATAAATCCATATGCATACCTTGCAACCCTTGTAAAATTCGCTTCGTATATACCAACAGATTCATCATCCTTTTGCTTTAGTTCAAGAAACTCCTTCTCCATATTTGTTCGAAGAATACGAGGGATGTACTTATTGAAAAATAAGTTCTTGAACTCGTCCCATTCCATGGACTCAATTTCATCTCTTGGCCTCGTATTCTTGATAAGATTCCACCATTGATCAGCATCACCTTCCAAAAGATACACTGCTATGATGACTTTATCATGTTCAGAACATTGGAGAACTGAAAATATCTTTTCAGTGGTACTAATCCATTGTTCAGCAACAAGTGGATTAGAAGACCCACTGAAAGAAGGTGGACGTTGCCTCATGAAGGACTTAATAGAATATTGTTCCCTTCTCTGCTCATTTGGAAGTCCAGAATGATTAATATCTTGTGTAAGTATAGCAATAATATTTTTCACTCCATCTCCCATAACATTTGTTTGTTCAAGAGGAAAATCATTGCATTGTCCATTACATTGATCAAGACGGTTCATTCGGGTTCCAGCCATCGTCTAAAACCCAAAAAGAATAGTGTGAGAGGCAAAAATCACGCTAGGGAAAACAATATAATAAAGGGGGAGTAACTTCAATAACTAACATCTTGGGTTACTGTAATTCTAGTACTATAACCTATACTTATACTTAACCTTAGGGACATCCCTAGACATACCATAGAAATATCTCTAGGGATCTCACTAAAGTTCTCGCATCCTAGTTTCCAAAGGTTGACTAAACCTTTCCTCTGATACCAACTGTAGAGACCCAAAGCTTGACGTACATGGACATTAAATTACTTTTTCGGAATACTTAGTACATAACAAAAACACACACACACAAGGACTGTAATAGTTTAGTGTCTTTGGAAACTCGGAATATAATCTTCTAATTGTGGTGAAAGATCTTCAACATCTCCCATAAAGATCTTCCTTTTTTTTCTTACCTAAAACCTTTCTTTATATCATGGGGAAAATAAAAAATAAAAAGGGTGATCTCAAATGCTCAGTAAGGGTAAGAATGGATAAAATAAAACATACCATATACATTTGAACTTAAAAACATGAACATAATGTTTAAACATAAAAAACTTGAGAAATGACACAAAACATGGAAGTACGTAAGGCATAGATCATAAAGAAACATTAAGAATGATAAAATAGAATGGTAATAAAACATGTAATTGTGGAAACCATTAAGCACATGATATGATTTTCCATATTAGACAAGGCATTGCTGCCAAGACCATCTTAGTGGACAAAGTCCCTTTCTGAATCGAGTTCACTCCTCGTTTAAGTCCTGTAACACTGAACCAGATTAACTTACCATTCCAGCCATGTCTATCTCATGAGATATAAATCTTTACCCAATGAATTGGAGGGAGATATAGGTCCCACCCATCTCATAGTGAAATCATTCTTACTTTTTCCACAAAATAAACTTAAAACATTCATCATAACCCAAAGAATAAAATGGGTTTCATAAACATCATCCCATCATCACATAATCCATATAAAACAAATGGATATTTCATCATAAGAAAATTGAAACAATGTAAATCATAGAGACATTATACTTGAAACATACACATATGAAATAATTTCATCTTAGATAGAAAATGGTTTTGATAAAACACTTGAAATGAATTCTTGAGGAAATTATCCTTTCTTCTTGAAAATCAATTTATTTTCACAAAACATCATGGAATTTTAAAAGAAAATTATTTTGTTGAAAATAGTCATGAAATATTTTGGAGGAATCTTCATGAAAATAAGGATTTATAAAACTGTAAAAATTCGTTCATTCCGTATATGTTAAAAAAACATTCTTCTCGTACTTTTGCCGGAAAAGTCAAAAAAGTTCCTCGTAACGTAAAGAAAGAAAGATTCCTTACATACCATGTAGTAAACGTCAAAAGTGGGTAAAAAGGACTTTAAACATACATGAAACCATTTTTAGGAAACATGGAAATGGATGATAACAATAAGCCCAATAAATAATTACGAATAAGCAATCTCGGATAAAAATGAGATTTGCAAAATTATCCCTTACCTTAGGTCCGATTTGCTTCGTAAGTGTCCGAAACTCCTGTATAATGATTTAAATAACGTCATTGACTTATTATAGAATCATAATCATTGATATGATATCATATATGGTTCACTTATGACTTTATATTACCCATTCTTTTATAAATTCCTTGTTAAAGAGCGTTTTGGGTAAAATCGTTTCATTTGTCGTCCGTGTTTTGACTTGTAATTACTCATATGATTACTTAGATCATGATTACTTAATTCAAGAATATAAAACATGATTTATATATAATATATATTCAGAATATACATATATATAATAGATCAGTAAATGGAAATAAATACACCATTCATGGAGACGGTAGGCCGTACGTACGCATGAACGCTGTTTTCATTTCCTTATTGAGTTGAATGGAATTAAGTAGATATAATACATATATATACACATAAATCCAGTATCATTATTATGTCATATATTTCATGATTACTTATTATATATACTTTATAATCATTCATGAATGGTTAATGTAGAGAATAAATCTCATCGCGTCGTGGAGACGGAAGTCCGTACGTACGCATGAGCGATGATATCGTTCTCATGATTGTGGAATTGTATTGGAGTGTATGTATAATATTTCAGAATCAATATAACTTTACAATAATCATATATATTCATTCTTTACACCATTATACCCATCCAAGTAAGGTGGTGGTGGAAAATAGATTACACCACGACGTGGAGACGGTATTCCGTACGTACACATGCGCGGTGGTTTCAATTTCCGTAGGATGGATAGATGGTGAAATAGGGTTGTTTCATACTTATAATAATATATAAATATATGAGTGATACTTATGTTATTACTTCATAATGAAACAACTAAAGAAGAAGAAGTGGAAGAAGAAATAAAGTTGAATGAATTGGTAACAGACATTACCTCTTCTTTGAAACGCCTCTTTGAGATCTCCTTTTAGGGCACTAAAATTGGTATTTAAAGAAGACCAGGACCTCTAGGATGTTTCTAGGAAATTGGAGAGGAGAAATTGGCAGGTGTTGGCCGAGCTTGAAGGCTCAAAGTGGTGTGAGGAAGAGAGGGAGGAGGTTCCCTTTTATAAGGGAGGAGAGGGGCACCTTTGGAATAACAAAAAATATTATTTTATTATAAAGCCAAATTCGGTTTTAAATAGATCCAAATTGATTTATTTAGAAGATAAGGTGGGGATGGGTCGAAATAATCTTATCCAATAGAATTTATACAAGTTTAGGTTCCTATTTTAACGTTATCATTTAGATTTAACATTATGTTAGATAATTTTACTTTTACCGTGTCTTTTTGTGTTCTTACACTATAAGGTTAATAAACTTACTATAAGAAGCCAAAAGAACCCCAATTTGTTTATTATTAATATATATAACCTTATCTAAGTCATTTGGCCGAACCTTATATTTTTAGGAATAAAATAACAATTAATAATATAATATTTTTTTAAAAACTATTTTATGTCAATTTTGACACTATTTAGTAATTGATTTTTGTGAAAATCATAACAGACTGATTAGTTCGAAAAAAGTTAATTATATCAATAATAACATGACATAATAACCTAGAAAATTAGCGGAATTCATCAAAAGTCTCAAATTACATTTATTTTGTTATTTATAACATCAATTATGTCAATACTTCATTAAGAAGATAATTACTGTATCATCTTTGTGTCATAAATAAATTAAATTATTTAATATCTAAAAATTAAAAATAAAATACCATTATGTAGGAAATCTTATTATCTTTCTAATTAATATTTATAGTCGAATTTATCTTATGTATAACCCTATATTAAAAATGATGTACTTATTAAACTTTAATTTTAACTATTTTAACCCTTCTTTAAATAAATTAATAATAAATTTCCTAATCTAATCCAGGTGGGCCTAAATGGTCATATTTTATTCCTAAGGTTGTTTTTGGTCGAATTAAACTTATCCAATAGAATTAATACATGTGTTAGGGTAATAATAATATCATTTTTACCCTTAATTACCCTATTTACTTTTAACCATGGTAAAAAAAGTAAAAAGTTACTATTCAACAAAAATTATTTTCATCTTATTGAACCACATTTTACTCAATGACATAAACCGTGTCTCTCAGATTTTTGAAATTCCACTCACAGAAGCAATAAAATTAAGTTTTATGAAAAATTCATTTTTTTTAACTACCACTTAGTGGTTTCACTATTCATCAAAAAATGAAAGTTTCCAGAAAAATACCAAAAATTAGGCCTAAGCTCTATTTGATATTATGAACTCAAAAATGATGTCTATTTTAACAAATTGAAAACATATCAGTTGCATTAATTAATTTAAAAATTAATTCCCGTCGTCAAAACATATAGTGTGTTCTTAAGAGATAATGACTATAAAAAGATTGACATTTGTTTATGTTTGGTTTAAATGTGAAATTACATAAAATGACCAACATTGTATTAAATTGTAAAAATATATTCTAAATATACTTTAAAACCACTCAAATTAATAATTTATCACTATTAATTATTTCGATTAAAAAGGTTGTTTTTAATTAAAATTTAGTAATTTTCACTATTCATCAGAAAATGAAAGTTATCCGAAAAGTACCAAAATTTCACCCTAAGCTAATTTCGATATTCCTAATCAAAAAATGATGTCCATTTTAAAAAATAAAATTTACAAAATTTCAAAAAGTGGTTATTACTATTCATAATGGCTAGTTTTAATAATATTTTAATAGCATATTGTTGTTTAGTGAAACTTGTTATTGCGTACTACACACGCTATCGAGGAAGGTCGTGATTGTGTGTAATGCAAGGAAAGTCAAGGATGCATGTTGTGCAAGCTCCTTTTGGTGTACCATACAACACAAGACATTAATGAAATTAAAAATAATATTTTTCATAAAATCTCGGGGTGTTACAAATAATGGTGGTTAATGTACTAAAAAATTCCAAATCTGATGATGTCATGCTGGATGTCCAAGGTCCCCATCATGAAGTAAAATACATGATTGTCACTGAGATCCTAGGGAGCATTGAAGACTATTGGAGACCATTGAAGAAGATTTTAATAGATTTTTTGAAGTGTAATGGTCACTCCAATAAAGAAGGAGGCTTTGAAAGGAGTTTGATCTAAAATAAATAAGAATGAAATTTATGGAGTTTGAATACCATGAATCTTTGATCTTTCTCAGAAATGAATGAGTATATAAGAATCAAGTTTATTTGGGGCTTTATGCTATGTTTTTGGAAATTTGGAGAGAAAATATTATGCAGGAGTTTTTGAATAAAATTGTTTGTAAAAGAAGAAGAAGAGTTAAACAAGTGATGGACTTACAGTGGTTTTCATAGGTAAAGAAGAAATTTCAAAATCTAGGGATCTATAGAGTTGAGAGATGAAGAGTATATATTAAAAAAATTTAGTTTTTGATAATTTATTCTCGATATATTAAATAGTAAGAATAAATCAATGTTCCACTATTATTTTGTCTTGTAAGAAGAATAAAATATTATAACTTGTGGGAACTAGTAATATTTCGTATCTGGAGAAAGAAGAGATTTATTGAAGTTAGCTCATTTTCTTGCAGTTGTGTTATGTAGTGGATATCTGTGAATTAGAATAATAACCAAACACATAAAGGATTAAGTACCCATATTAGGACCAAAACATTCAAAAACATGCATGTATTTAGTTTATTTTATTTATAATCACATGTAAGTGAGTTTGATTTATAAAATTTAGAGGATAAAAACATTAACAAGTTAGAGAGGTTAATTTTAGGAGAAATAAAATTATAAAATATATCTACTAATTCAACCCCCCTCTCAATGGTTCATATATTCTCAAGAACTTAAATTAGTATCTAAGAAACCAAGGTACCCTTTGTATGATTATTATATTTTTATTATAGAAAATCTCAATATATTTAACATCATAGGTATTCAAACCTTCATTGATAAATATACCATGTATTGAAAAACAGAATGATACCATATCTTTTATCACATGGTATGAAGGTGATCAATAGAGCTACTATAGGATTTACACCAATGAAAAATATGATCCCATGACCTTTTATGGAAAAAAGAATATCATGGTAGATGAAAAAGCTTATATTTATATTCTAATGTGCTCATCCAATAAGGTGTATATGAAGGTTATGGGCCTCCAAACTTTTAAGGATACCTAAGAAAAAAATTTAAGAATATTTAATGGAAATGTAAAAAAAGGAAACAAATATTAAGATCTATATAATAAAGTTCAAAGATAAGAGGATGAATGAGGAAGAAACTATTAATGACTACTTTACTATAGTGAATAAAGTAGTCCACAACATCAAAGGATTCAAAGATATTTTGTAAGATTCGATAATTTTAAAAAAACTGATGATTGACCATTTTAGACAGGTTTAATCATATAGTTTCTATGTTAGAATATATAGAAGATTAATATCATTATGAATTGAATTACATAAATGTTGTGCATAAAATGATGAAAAATAAAACATTCAAAATAAAATAAGGAGTATAATTTTTGATGCAATGATGAAGCTTAAAAACAAAAAATGGAAGATGAGGTTCTCTGTTCTAGTGAATTAGATGATAAAAAAGATGATGATTAAGAGTTTAAGAGGGTTCTTTCTCTTATCTCTAAGAATTTATGGAAAGGTATAAGTTATTACAATGGAAAAATACCATTGAAATGTTTTGGGTACAGGGGGGGGAGGGTATCAAATCCTTCACATTAAACAATTCAAATAAAAAAGGTAGAGAATATGATAGTGATGATCCTAAATAAAATCCTTAGGGAAATAAGGGTGGTAAAAATTCGAAGGAAGTTAACTAAAAGTAAGAAAAAGTTCACCAAAAGAACTATAAGAAGTATGTTCAGAAAAGAATAAGTATATTACACTACTGAATATATTCCATCAAAAGATGAGGATCCAAAACAATTTAGAACCTTCTTGGATCATATTAAAATAAAGTAAGGTACTTTAAGCATTGAAGAAGATAGAGACAGATAAACATACATGGAACATATGATTAGATCAGGACATGAGTATTTGTCTTATGAAAAATACCAAACTGAAGAAAAAATTTTGGGTAATGAAAAATTATGTTTAATATAATAGTGAAAGAAGAGAGTAATTTATTAAAATGGAAGATGTGTACATTGATGAAATTTAAAAACTCACGTTGAAAGTTACATAATAAGGAAAAATAGTGAATGACCTTGATGAAAAATTTTGTTCTAAGTAATAAGAGATATGTAATACACAATCAAAGTTTTTTTGTAGTTGAATATAATTTTAATAAAATGAATTACAATTTTTATAAAGAATCATAGGTAAAGGTTGAAATATCTCAGGCTTCTGAGAAAAATTCCCCATAAATTTATGTAAAATCTAATTTTGATAAAATTAAAGTTTCATATAGTATTATTAACCATGTAGATTTAATAAATAATTACTAGAGAGATTAATTTTAGAAAATATATGAGAAATATTTCACATAAAAATAAGTTAAAAGTATATTTTTTAAAAATTATTCCTCGCACCATGGGAAAATAAACTTTTTAACATCCACTGTATCTCAACAAAATTTATTCCATGAAAAAGTCATACTTCTATGAAAGATCGAGATTTAGTAAATATTATTGGTGTTAAGGGATATTCAGAATAAAAATATATAACTTATATTAAAACATCTCACTTATTGAGAGTAAGAAATATTTGAGGTAGATAAATAGAATAATTAAAGGAAACAACATTATTAAGTTAAAGGAATTTATAAAATTGGGGTCACCCAAAGTTAAAAAACCCTCAAGGAAAAATTAATTTGATTTCTTGGTTGATATTTACGAATGATTTTTCCAACTAGTTCATTGTGATAAATAATGAATGAAAACACTTTGGGGATAGAATACTTATATCATAAAAGATAATAAATATGAGAAAATAAATATAGAAGAAAGACCAATTATTGTTGAGGTTACAGTGAAAGATTTTCAAAATGGTAAACCATGGATTCTTGATATTGATTGTTCCTTACATATGATATGTTTTGTAAAAATCATGGAAAAAAATAATAAACGCGATGGAGGATTATTTACCTTTGGAAATGATAGTTCCTAAAAAATAAGAGGAATTGGTACTACTAAAATTTAAGATCAAAATTTAAATTCCATGGATGTTTTATTTGCTGATGGACTAAAACAAAATTACATAGTGTTAGAAAACTTTGTGATGATAGGAATAAAGTTATCCTTTGAAGATATTCCCATATAATTTTATTCTTGAAAGATTGAGAAATTATTATTAATATAAATAAAATCAATGTTAATTTATTCCAAATTGGTGAACCTAGTAACTATTCAAATTTTAGTATAGAGGATGAAAAAATGTTGTGGCACCATATAATTGGTCATCTTATCTATAAGAGTATTAAAAACATTTCAAAGTAAGATTTTTTGTGAGGTTTTCCAAAAATAGAGAAGAAATATGATATTCTTTAAATAACTTTTTATAAAGGATGGATGGTTAGTGTATGTCACAATAAAGTGGAAATTTATTCAACCAAACCCATTAAGTTCATACATTTTGACCCATGTGGGTAGATGAAATATCAATCTACAAATGGTGATTTATAATTTATTACTTTAATTTATGATTTTAATTGGATTACAAATATAATTTTAATGAAACATAAATAATAATCTATGATATTATTAAAAATATTCATAAGGTATGTTGAGAAGGAGTAGGGTGTATATATTTCAAAGTTGAGAACACACAGTATAAAGGAGTACAAAAAGTATCTCTTTTGAGTCCTACCTAAAAAAACATAAAATTAAACACTAGTATAATTCTCCCTATAAACATAAAAAAGTAGAGTTGTAGAAAGAATAAAAAAAGGTTAGTTGATATGAGAAGAACCATGCTCACTGAATATAAACATTCAAAGTTCTTCTAGAGAGAAGATGTAAGTACAACTGTATATTTTCAATATATATGTTTTCTATAACTAGAATTAACATTTTCTCCTTATGAGATGTGGTATAAGAAGAATCCTATAGTGACATATTTTAAGGTTTTTGGGATTCATTTCTTAATGAAGATTAAAAATATGTATTTTCAGAATTTTGATGAAAAATAATATGGTGTTTTCATGGAATATTATCCAATATAATAAGCTACATGTATTATAATAAACAACTACATAAGTTAATTGATTCCATTGATGTAAAAGTCATTGAAAATAAGTACAACTTAACCGAAGTTATTGAAGAATATGTGGTTGGGTTAACAGAAGATATAATAATAACTTATTGAGAAGTTAATGAAAACGAAGATTATTGTAAGCCTAACCTTATGCAAGAAGATTGTAATAAGACCAATGATGGTGATAGTAAGACCATAAGAAAATATCTATAATACTGGACTTTACAAAAACAAGTTGAACTAGATAATATCATTATATGTCTAGATACTCTAGAGTAGACCAAATGAAAATCAAGGTTTGATAATCGAATTACTCTTATCTCATTGGTGGTAATATAATACATTTAAGAAGAATTTTAGCAAAAAGGGTAGTTAAATATGATGAATTAAGAGTTGGATAAAATTTAGAAAAATGATACCTATGATCTTATTCCTTGTATGGAAGGAATTAATGTTATAGGAACTAAAAAGGTGCTCAAAAATAAACTAAAAGAAAAGGGATAAATATCATGAAATAAATATTGGTTAGTTTTCCAGGATTACTCATGGTAGAAGGTGTTTATTTTGATGAAATTTTTTCTCTTATTATAATACATGAAACCAATTTTTTTTTTAGTTATTTATACATAAAAAAATTAAAAATTCTATCATATATATGTTAAGTCAACATTATTTAATGGATAAATTGAAGAAGAAGTTTATTTTGGGAATATTAATGGGTTCATACTTGATAATGAAAAAACCGCGGTGTGAAAATTTAAATAAATAATTGAATGGATTGAATTATAGATCTTATACATGGTTTAAAAAACGTGATAGTTTTCTGAAGAAGATGAAATTGTCTAAAAGAAATTTTGGTAGCATCTTATATGGGAAATAGATGAGTATGTGTACCTTGGTTTCCACTGTCTACATATATTTCATAATCTTTTCCAGTGTTCGGTATAAAGGTTGTGAAGAATTTACTAATCAAATGAAGATAAAATTTGATATGTTAATGCTTGGAGAGTTATATTTATTTTTTGGAAATCATGTTTAATATAAAGGAATATATATCTTCCTTTAATAAGAAAATTATTCTAATTAATTATAAAATAAATTTGGAATTGAATAATTGAAGGAAGTTAGGACACCCAGTATCATTAGGGTGAAAACGAGAAATGATGAAATTGGAAAAGGTGTGGATCAAAAGGATTTTCAGAAGTTAATAAAAATTGTGCTTTATCTTACTACATATATTCTAGAAATTTTATATGTAGTAACTTTGTGTGTAAGATATCAGAGTGATTAAAAGTAATCACACATGATGATGGAAAAAATAATAACTACGTATATTAATGTAACATAAACTTATGTCCTGATGTATATAAGGATCAATGAGTTAAACATACTTGGTTTTACTTATGATTATTAGGCTAGAGATTATAATTATTGAAAATAAACATATGTATGAACTTTATTTTTATGAGAAAGTTGTGTGAGATGGCATAGTGAAAAATAAATTTTTGTGACATTAAGTACAATAGAAGTAGAATATATTTACTCTACCCATGGATATACTAAAATGTTGTGGATGAAAGTTAATATATAATATTTGAGGGTGAATATTAAAAATCCACTTAAAATTATTTTTGATAATCAATGTGTGATTGATTTATCTAAAAATATGGTATAACACTATAGATCCAATTATATTGATATTATGTATCATTACATCAAGTATAAATTTTCTAAGATATATGTAAAGATAGAGTATATTTCAATAAAATATCAAATTTCTGATGTATTCACTAATGATACAACATATGAAAGACTTGATGAATTGAGGCTAAAAATTTATGTTCAAGATCCACCCCTCTCTTAAGGAAATTTCTGAGGCACCACCTCTTTTCATTGTATTATGCTTTTAAAGGGGAAGAAGAAGTATACAAATTTATACTTTTATTATACTATTTTTCAATACAAAGATGATTTTTTCATTTAAAGTGAGAGTATAAGTTCTATAAGTTAATTATCTATAAAGTGATTTGGGGAAATTACATCAATATCATGACCGAAAACTTACTTATCTTTGATGGAATAAAATTCTTCAAAAAATCATAATATTATAAAGTGGTGTTGTGAAACATATTTATGAGAAAGGTTGTGGTTTTATGAAAAGTTGATAATATATGAAGTTAGATTTTTGATATTTATGTTGCCAACAAATCCAAAGGTGGAGATAAAAAACCCATAATTTAGAATTATTTAATTTTTTTTATTTGTTTCCAATATTTTATTTTTGATTTCTTTTGAGTTTTTGGTATGGATGAAGTTTTTTGTTCAATTTTCTGGATTCTAGAGGATGCATTGAATATTATCTAGTCATGTAATTATAAGATATAATTGTTGTAAAGTTTACATGCTCTGAATTATTTTTTTGGAGTTTATTAAAAATGTGTCACCACCCTAAGTCATCTATCTAAGTCAAATATTAAATAAAACATTATCTATGTTATATGTGGGAAAGTATTGGTATGGAAAACAACCAATGTGAATACATTTTATGTGGGTTTGTGCATAGAGAATTCGGGGTCGAACCACTATGCGAGTTGACATAGGCAGACCAATGGACTCAGTGGCCCCAACATGTTTTGTTTAGAGGCTATAAGGATCATGGTGGATTGTTAAGGCAGATAATATCCCATTTAAAAATATTATGCGGTGTTGCTTCCATTAGACACTATATCCACTTTTAATATATATATATATATATATTTATGTGTGTGTGTGTGTTTGTGTGTATGTGAATTATCTTTATTAGATTTATATCTTCAACCACACACCTCATCTAAAAAAATACAATGAAACATGCATGATATTGAATTTAGGAAAAATAATGATATTATCTCAAGAAATGTCTAGAGCACTTTAATCACAATGATTACCTTACCAGAAAATGCATTCTCAAGAAGATAAATGTAGTGAATGCAATGATGTTAGGTGTAGTTAATTGGAATACTGATCATAAGTATTATTTCATGATGCATCAAAGAAATGTTGGAATGTGAAAAGTAGTAGATAGTATCTATTAAGTGTTTTAAGGTGAAAACATTGAATGATGTAGCAATGAAAATGGGAGTGGATCTTTCCAGATGATATTTTCTCTTTTAGATGAGAAATATCTAGGTAAAATTGGTGATGCAAGAATTATTCTATCAACATAATAAATATTAAGATGCCAATTTAATTCTATATTAAAATGTTCTATAATATTAGTGAGCGGATATAGTGAATATTTTCATAGAGGTGAGTATATATGTTTTTTTCACGTGAGAAATAATGGATTATTTACTAAAGATTATATATGGAGAGTATAAAAAAGTTTCACCATAAATAAGAGTAAGTTGTATTATAATGAAATCTAAAATTATATTTATTATTATAAGTTACCCATATCTAAGTGATCATGACTAGTGAACTTAGTTTGTCAAAAGTAAGTGATGAGGTGATATCAGATGATGTATCTAATAAAAATATATACACTAGAAGGTTACCAAAAAAAATATGATAACAATCTATCTTATTCACAGTCATGTTAGAGTATAAAATTTAAGTTTCATAAAATGAGGATATCAAAGGATATCATGAGTCATGAAGAAATGAATGAATCATAATGAATTTTAGATTCTATATGTGAGAGTCTGTTTGAATTCTTGTGGAATTTCATATATGTTTGAGCAGTATACAAAGTGAGTGATAGGTTGAGATAGACAAAAGATTAATAAAATTATCTATGGAAGATGAAATCTATGAGCATTAAAATATGAGGTAGGAGAGAAAATAATCAAATGAAAATGTAAGATAAAAAGATGAATTCCATTAGAAGCACATGTTAGATTCTATAGTTTGTTCAAATATTAAAAACTCCAAATTGCTTAAGTACTACTGATGGCATGTCAATAGGAGTTTGAATGATCAATTTATGACCACTAAATGATTGAACAATGATCAAATCATTATTAATAACACATGTTTTCAATTTTTTTAAAAACAAGACAAATATATTTAATCAGATGAACAATTACCCACATATGAATAATATCTATAGGTGAATAATGTGTTGGGAGGATTCCACATAAACATAGAAGTGGAAGAGTGGTGGATGGTATTTTATTCCTAAAACAAAGGAATAAAAAAATGAATTCAAAAAATCTAACCACCACTCACTAATTAGGGATTATATCTGGACAACCCTAGTCAATGAGGGAAACTATTTAAACATAACCCATATCTAATTAGTGTGAGTGTTAAATTTTATTTTATTTACATAAAATATAACATTTTTGATATGGTTAATACCATTTATTATTTTTTAGTTTCACTTTGTCAAAGATGCTCACTCTCCCCCTTTTAATGAAAATTACCTTATTAACGCATGACTCAGACAATAGTCGGGTTGACCTGACATGGGGTGGGGTAGGGTGGGGAAGTCTAGACACAACCCTCCTAGCCCATAAGACCATCATGAGGTCCTAAAATGCATTTAGGGGCCCAGTTTAGGTCCAAATAGACTTGAAAAACTAAAAAGTGATAAATTAAATAAAAAAGTCTATATTTTTGAAAAACAAACAGGAGGTGTGAGAAAAATAAGAAATTTTTTAAAATTATTTTAATGAAAATTTAATGCATTAAAAATTTCCTCAAGATGAATTTTAGATCATTTAATTTTAAATATGAAATTTTGTTTCATGTTTACTAATCATGAGATGTGACTGGTCTATGCATGATTGGATTTTTATTAATTAAATTTCATTGTTATGATATGTTATTGTTTATAAAAATTATTTATAAAATTTAATTTTTAGATGATATATGTATCAATAATTCATGTTTATATTTACAAGGGCCTATATGTCCACATTTTTAGTGATAAGAATGTAATACCGCATCCTGAGTACCAACTCACTAGATCTTTATTATACATTATGAAATGGAGTAGTACATGAAATGTGGTTCATGTCAAGATCTGATGATAGATCAAATGAGAAAAATGCATGAGAGTTGTCGAGAATTTTAATTCGAGTCAAAAAAAATCTAGTAATTATATTAAGGTCTTAGTTGATACATTTTCTTCTCGATGGAACTACTATTGGAAAATAACTCATGATAATGTATTTGTTTATTTATTTTGTAATGAATGGTTAATTATTTGGGGATGTGTGAATTATATGTGAACACATAGCATATTTAATTAGAATTCATAGATAAAATAAATGAACATGTCAGATTAATTTATTCTTTTTATGTGTGGTTAAGTTGTGATCATTGTAACATAGTGAAAAATATGATAAAAAGAATCATATTTCAGTCATAAAGAGACATAAAAATTTTGAAAATACCTCAAAGAAAATATTAAGTCGCAAACACCTCCACCAATCAATTTTGAGCAAAACCAAAGTACAAGGTGCTTATAAGCCATAGTTGAGGGTAAATACTCTAATTGAGGAGTTATAATAAGAGTGGTGGGTAGAATTTACTAAAATCAACATAGAATAAATATCTATAGCTAGTTTAGTGTAATTTTAGTGGAAATGTTTTGATTAAATCAAGGATTGATTGGAGGTGGAACTCTACTCAACATATTTGGTCAGCCAAAATACTAAATTTAAACTCTCTTAGTAGTAGTGTAGCTCTATTATGGACTATGATGTGAGGTTTTAGGGGCCCTTTCAAGTAAAATACACAAGAAACTATTAATTTTTAATGTAGTACTTGAGGCTTACTAGGATTTGAAAAAATAGAAGGATACATTTAAGGTTAATATTTTAATAATGTGTAAATATATGTAATCAAGATTAAATTACTAATTTGAAATGTTTTATTTTATAAAAAAATGGAAATTAATACCACATATAAACCAGGACTTAATATTGGTAAAATAACATGTCCTAAATGACATGAATTTCTAAAAGTGGTATAGGTTCTTACACATAGTGCTAAAATTTGAAAGGAAATTTTCTATGTTGGAGTCCTGACAACCTGATGAGTCATATTAGGAAGTAAGTGAGGGTAAAAAAGGAAGATTATATGAGACTCATTGATCTTTATACCACAAAGTCTCATATTTAAAAAGTTTATTATGTTGAAGTTAATTAAGAGATGAATGAGATAATTATTACACTAAACACACACACACACACACATATATATATATTGAAATATGGAATTCATACTAGTCCTCATATACTCAAACTAAACAAGTACATTGATTGATTAACATAATTATATTTTATGATGATCCTTATATACTAAACTTGAATCCCAACTACTATAGTTTCATTAAGAACTAAAAAATTAATATAATAGAGAAACCGCTTAGATATCTTTTCGGTAATGTTTTCCGAGAAGATAAGAACTTACATAAACATAATTATTTAGCACTTATAGTGAAAAAGAAGGGCGATAAGGAGAAAATTACATTTTCAAGTGTGACACCAAAGGTACCTTCAAAAAATCCCTCTAAGAAACCAATGGTAAAGAGGGAGATAATCAAAGATGGGGTTAGTTGAATCAACTATTTCAAGAAAGGTCACTGGATGTGAAATTAAAATGAATTGAAGAAGAATCAAAAAATAACTTCTACTTCAGTAATATTTATCTTTGTGTATAATATTTCTATTTTACTTTTGGGTATTAAAAATAATATTTTTATTCAAATAAAAGAACCAATGATGTTTAGAAACATTATAATAAGTAAGGTGAATTATCCCAGTAGCTAAGAAATGGTGATTCCTATGTCACTACGGAGAAGAACATGACACCTATTTTTCAGAGTTGAATGATTCTAGTTGAACTATTATTATTTATTGATTATTACCAAAACATTTATCTAATGTATCCATTGAACATAATGAGACATTATTTCATGTTGGAGTGAATATTGATTGTGGGTTTTCATACTAAACTAACAATTCAGTAATACTTGAGTCAAAATTAAAAAATTACGAATATAAAATTTAAGGCTTATAATTAGTTGTGGAAAGATAATTATTTGTTAATATAAAGAAACCATGAGAAATAATAGTTATCCAAAAATCTTCTAGATTTTGTCCATCTTGACCATGTGAACTATTATAAGGATGAGTTAGAGGTACAATTTATATACCTCATGATATTATTTTAAATTTATTTAGGAATTCTCAATGAAGAAATGAATACACTTGGTAAAGGATATTAGATCCTGAAAGTGGTATTGTCAGAGTATATCATAGAAAATAATATATCTATAATTAAAATAGATATTATAGTTATTCCTAAACTCACATTTCTTTATAAACATCAGATCCATGATGTTTGTTTAAGGATGATAAATAATTAGTATTATAATATTTACAAGTATTATATCATGATTTTGAGTTATTCTATAAAACATAACTACATTAACTCTTCACCATATGCCAACTATAATGAAAAATTGATATCATATGAGTTATAATATAAATGAAATCCATTATTAAAAAATTAATGTTTATAGATGGAAAGAGTTTTTTAAGGCTAAGTAAATAAACCAACTTGAATTAAGAATAATATATGTATGTCAAGTGAATATCTTAAAGTATTTAAGTAAATTATATAAATACTCAAGATATAAATGATATAGTTAAGTGAAAAAATGTATTTTTATAAGATTCCGACATATCTATTTATGATAATGGGATCAAGCTAGATATGGATAATGTCAAGGCTCAAGCTACACAAATAGTTAGCCTAAGAACAAGTTCTATAAGAGATCAGGGAAAGGTAATTATCTAGAGACACATGATATGTAGGAAGTTTAAAACCATGAAAATGGTTTTATAATCACCAAGATAGATGATATATTAAGAAATAAGAATAATGAATCCTATTAAGTGTAGAAAATTAAAACTATCTATGATTGATAAGTTTATATTAATTTAAAGATGGATTATGGTGGTGTTTCGGGTTGACCATAAGAACTTGTAAGTATAATAAAACCCATATTTTTGTGACCTATCCTCAATATAATCAATTTTTTAATTTAAATAAATAACTTCATTTGATGAATCCATCTTTTATTATTCGATGCACATTTTATAAAGATCATAAAAATGAATGGTTCTATCATTTTAGGGATCTATATAACACTATAATATTTTATGATATATATATATATATTTAAAACAAATTAATTTTCTTCAATTTCTTGAGATACATGCAACACCGAGTTTAAGAAAACCACAAAATAATATTATATAATGTAACTATTACTGCCTAGTTGTTGGATTGGAAGGTTTGAATATGAATAAATAAATTAAAAAAAATTAATGGTTTAAACATGTATAAAATGAATTAAATGGTTATAAATTGATTATAAATGACAATAAAAACCCTTTTAAAGTAAACAAGATGTTTTTTCTGAAAAATTATTTATATGTGTGAAATGTGCTATAATCATAATAAATTAATGTAATAATTTTTGGTGAATTATTTTAATTAAATGTATATATTATATAATCAATAATTTTTTTTAACAAGCATCTAATGTTTTTTCTAGGCATGGGAGAATAATAAATCCCATTTTATGCTTAAAAATGTCAGTTTATAAAAAAAAAATTTTCTTCGTGTTTTGCACACTTACTTTAAAATGAATTTATGAAAGTTATAGATGTTGAATATTTAAAAATAGATCCAATATTTGGAATCATGAGATTAAAATTTGGTAAATATATCCCTTTTTTCAATATTCATAATAACCATGGTAAATATTTGTCATCCCGAAAAGGGTAAAATAGGTAAAAAGTGTTAAAACATTGGGATATGACTTTAGAATGTCTATAACACTTTCCATTTTCATATTGGATGTATGGATTTTTTCCATTTCCATCCAATTCTCTAATTATGGCCACTTGGTGTCATATTTCTTGGATTATTATCTTTATATTAATTTTAGAAAATAATAAGTATAAAATATCACTCTCTCAACTTTAATATCTCTAATTTCATTTACATAAGGATAAAATGGGGATGAGTTTGGTTATAAATGTTTTTTTGAATGATAAATTAATTTTATTATGATAATAATAAATTTTAATTTTTTATTAATTGAATAATTTCCTTAAATTCTTACGCAACACCGACACAATATTTATTTAATTAATAGAAAAAAAATAACTGTATTTAAAAATATTAAAAGTAATAAAAGTTTGGTGAATGACTCTGTTCCAAAAAAATTATAGATTAATATAAAATATTAGAGTTATGTAAAATGTTTATATTGAAATTCCATTTATTTATTATTTTCTTTAAATTCAAATTAAATGAATAGTATAAAAAATGAAATTAATGATATTATGTGAAAATAATATTTTATTAAATTATTAAAAACAATTAAAGAGTAAAATATTGATAATTTATTTTTTAAAATTTCTTAAATTGGACATTAATGATCCTAATGTCACCTTATATGTAAAATCACACCCCCTTAATATTGAAAAGATTCTTTACCATGGTTAAGGTTAAAATTTGTTAACTATGGGTTTAATAGAAAAATAATGTTTAAAATGAAATAAAATACTATATAAATTTTATCTGTTGATGATATTTAAAGAATATAATTTTTTATTTGGAATATTTTTTCTTTAAAAAGACTCAATTATATTTTAAACTTTTCTATAATTTTAAGAGTGCCCCTCCTCTGACTTATAAAATGGAACCTCTTATCCTCTCATCCTCACAAATTTTTAGTCTTATATCTCATAAAATAATACCATAATATCTTTATATATTCCTTAAACACATCTTATACATTTTTTCCTTTCCAAAATACCATCCCTTCATGGCATAAGGTGTAATCTGAGAGAGTGTTCGCAACGATGAGGTATAACTTTTAACTGCGCGTTTTTAATTTTATTTATTCTTCAACCTATTATAAATACAAGATATAAATTATAAAATAATTAATTGTGAATATTAAATGTACCTAAATTTCATTACGATCATGGATCAACCATTATCCACATTCTTTCCATCATACGGTAAGTGGAATCAATGCTCATGGGTACGTACAACTCATCATCTCTATGCAATGATGCCACTCATTTTCCATCACCACTTTACTTGGATTTTTATAAAGATGGATTTTATAAATATATATGTCACTTATGATATTGTTATGATTTTTTAAATTTTAATTATTATTTATCTTTATTTTTTCCATCCATTGAAAAATGGAAACAACGTTCTTGTGTACGTATGACCTACCATCTCCATGAATAGTGTAATTATTTTATATATATATACATTTTAGAGATAAATATAAATATATATATATAATTAACATATATTATAATAATATATTGATTACAATTATATAGATTATGGAACCATGATCAATGTATAAATACTGATAATATCTAATTGAAGCATGTGTGAAAAATGAAGTAGTTTTATCGAGAATATTGATTTTTAAAAAATAATTATTAATAAAAGGGTGATAAGATGATATAAGAAAATTATATTTGATTTTATATATAAAATTATGATTCTGGAATACATTTATAATAAATATATATTTATTATAATGGAGTTTTTAAGTTGTATGAATAAAGATGAGACACGAGGTAACGATTTATCATCTCAAATTGTCTTCTTTGAGACATGTTATGTTTTTCACATATATTATTTTATGATGTGTACATAACGAAACTTTGAAAATATATTTCATGAATCTAATTATTTTAAATATTTTTAAAGTTTCATTAAAAGTTATTATTTCATAGGGATTACAATTCAAAAGATACCAAAGCAGTAAGGGTTTTATGTTACAATCTCATTATTTATCCGAATTGTTTATGATTAAGTTCAGATAATGAAATATTATGGTATATCTCTAAAAAAACTCATGATTTTAATTTTCTTCAATTTGTTGTTGTAAATAAAAAATTTTCCTTTAATTTTACACTTTTTAGTACTTGGAGATCAAAATAATATTTTTAAGGAAAACCAACTTTATTTCTATCTTCGGTCAAAAATCCATTTTTTCCATATACATGTTTTCTGAAAATGATTTCAATAATGATTTTAATATTATTATATTTTTTAAAAAATAACGTTTAACCATGATTTAATTTTTATAGAATTTTTTAAAAGGAATCTTCTTGTCAATTTAAGAATGAGGAACTTTTTTGACTTTTTTTACAAAAGTATGAAAGGATTGATTTATTTTAAATTATACGACATGAATGGAAGTTATCACAATCATAATAAATCAATATATTGAATATTAATTTAAAAATATACAATTTTAAATTAAAATAAATTTTTTTCTTTAATATTTTCTATTTTTTTAGATTTTAAATAAGTTATTTTAAAGTGAAAAGGGTATTTTACTTAAGAAATGTTCTAAGTGATCTGTTAAAGGTATTTTTCATCTAATATGACATTTTTTTAAGTTACCTAATATTTAATGGGGATATTATGCAATGATACCATCCTTATTATTTATTTGAATGGTTTATGATTATAATGACAATATTTTTTTGAAACACGTTCATTTTCATGGGTTATACTATGATGAGATGATGAAATGTTTATAGAGACCATTTATTTTCCATGGGTTATTCCATGATGAAATGTTCATAAATTCCAATTAATTTTCATACATTATGATATAATGAATGTTTTATGATCTTGTGGCATACATTTGTAGGATTTTCAATATGTGATAGGTGGGCCTGAAATTATATATCCCTCCAATGCATTGGGTACAGATGGATATATCATGAGATTAAATGGAATATAATGGGGTGTGAACCCAATTCAGTAAGAAAATCTATCCACTATGACAATATTATGAGTGAACCGTGATCAATACAATGGAATGGGGATTGAAACTTTAATAATGCACTAGAATGATGACTGTACCCAATCCACTATGATAGTCATGGTATTTATATTTAAATACTAAGGAAATGATTTTATATGCTATTATGATGCCAAAAACATATGTCTTATTCCAAGGTTATTCTCTCATTGATTATTTTCTTTGATTCCTTTTTGATGCATGTTTTAGGAACCTCCATGATTTATTCCATGGCTCAAGATTATGACCTATGATTTGCAGTGTATGATTTTAAAATGTTAATATAATTTTCTCATACCCTTATTCTCATGTTATACATTTGTTATTATTAATATATCCCTTATTTACCCCTATTAAGTAAATGATCTCACCCATTCTTATGTTTCCCCTTCATATGATATAAAATATTTTTTTAAGCATGATATGTATAAGAAGGGTGAAGGTTGTGAAGAATTTAGTTGGAGATGATATAAATCTTATATGACCAAGTTGTTTATGTATCCATGTTTACAAAGGCATTATACCTATAAAATTATGGCATGGATCGTTATATTATGTAATTAATATTTATCTAATAATATTTAATATATATGTATGAAAGTATGGTTCATTATAGTTTCTATCCGAGGAAGGTTTAGTTACCTTTTGAAACTAGGATAAAACAACTTTAACAAGAACCCTTAGTACAATCCTATGCATTGACAATTTTACTCAGTTAAAGTAAATAATGGAGTGTGATTTTCCTTGGAAAAAATAAATTTCTAGATACTACAAGTGGACATGGTTTGGAAAAGATTCATCAAGGGGTAATAGCCTTAAAAATAGTTTTTTGGGTACATCTCATCCATTATTATAGTGCATAGTGAATGTGTCCTTATTTCCCAACTGATTTTAGAATACTAGGGGTATGCATGGGGTAATTCACATTTTATTTATGAACCATTGTGAATTAGATTAATAAATTTTCACCATGGATGAACATGGTTAAACCTATGCTTTCATAGGATAAAAACAAGGTGTCATGTATTAGTTCTAGTATGAGTTTAAAAATAATTAAACTAGGAACCTATTAATGACATGTGTGTCATATTTTATCATCCACATAATAGACCATATTCCCTTGTGAATCCAAGATAAATGGATCATTCTCTTCTCATTCATCGGTATGGATCAAGAGTGATAATTTTATGGTAATAAAATGTAATGAATACTTCATTGTACCCCAATCAATGTTGACCCACTTTCATTGGAATAAAAAAACATAAAATTGACCATGATATTTTAGTTATATTATATTAATAAAATTTCTATAGTATCCCACCTCTATAATTGTAAATACATCACTATGTTTAGTTTTCAATCATTTTTCATCATAAATTTTATGAAACTTTAAGGAAAGAATATTATTTGGAAACAAATCACTTAGCTTGCCCCAGAGGACCACGATCAAAAAACTTCAAATCATTTAAAATTTTTAGCTTGATTATCAAAATTATTTATCTAGAAAATAATATATATGGTGTTACATTTGACATATAAAAAATAAGTAAATTTCAATAATATTAATATGATTATATACTTACATAACAGGTGAATCATTTGATAATCTCATTATTACCAACTTTTATTAATTCTATTTGAATTCAATATTGACCCATTAGTCATATCTTTTTTTGAGATATCAATTATTAATAAATAATTATGTAATAGAACTGTTATGTAGCACATATCTATGACCTTGTAGTAACTCTAATTAATTATGTGTAAAATTTAACCTGTTTCCAACTAGCCACACAATAGTTGGAAATACTGATTATTGGTTTTCAAAATGAAAATTATCATAGATGTATTCAACACACCCAACATGATTGGATCTAGTCTCAATACGATAAAAATACATATAATAGAAGTTAAATCACTCTTAGGTTATGTAACCTTCAAAAAGAGATCCTTTTGGTTTATCTTTATTCCTCACAAATTATTTTAAATAACCTAAGTACCTGATCAAAAAAATAAAATAAAATATTAATTTTTTTACACAATTATTTGATAAAATTGTATTAATAAATAAAAAAATAGTATTAAAATACCTCTCAATTTGATACATCCATCGATAGTGTACCGATCAACCAATTTTAGATTCTTTAACCAAATGAATAGTCAAATGAATCATGACTATACAAAATGATGGGGGAAATAACATCTCCAAATGATAGTGTCAAAATAATTACTTCTTTATGTTTATCAAGATTAGTTTCATTTAGAGTTTTTACATAAATATCTATGAAGAAGGTACAAAACTCAACTATAATTGTAGTTACTTATTTAGGTAATGTATTATGCAATGCCAATGGTAACAACTTCTCCATCAAAATATGGGAGTGGGGACATTTCAATCCATGTAACTTTTTATTTTTTAATTGAATGCACTATGAAATGTTACTTGAATATCTTATGGAACTTTTACATTATTTAAGGTTCAATGGAATGCCTATTACTCCAAAAATTTCATTATAAAAATATTTGAATGATACTTTCCACTATCAATTTCCCCCAAAATACAATTTCAATTCATTGATTCCAAATCTTTACAAGAATTATTGTGATCCTTTGATTTACCCATCTCAATTAGCAAAGTAAAAATTACATTATAAAAACATTCTTCTCAATATGTATTATATCAATATTATTATGTAAGAAATTAAACTATCAATAACGAATTTTTACATATATAATCATTTTCTTCCACTATTGTGTCTTAGCTTTTATAGATATTATACCTCATACCCTTTCCCCTATTTATTAAACTGATTATTTTTTTTAAATTCTATATTGGTATTTATTAATTGTACCAATAATTTTGTACTAGATAACACCTTTAGTGACTTTATTAACTCAATATCTTCATTAAAATGTGTCTTGTTAAACCTTAATTTATGAGAAGCATCATGAAATTGAAGTTGAAACATAAAACACCATTTTCTACTATGAGTTAGTAGTTGAGGTTCAAAATAAAAATTACAAACTGGACTAGACAAACCAGTATGAGTATTACAACGAAATACGTTTCCCACTACATGAAAGTTACTAACTATCCATATTAAAGTGGCATGAATTTTGAATATTTTTCTCATTAAAGCATCATATATTTTCTTTCCATCATCCCCTAATTCTCATAATTATTTGATTAGTTATTGAAGTTACACATCACAGTCATTTCTAATAATTTTCATTGTACAAATAATCATCAAAATAATGAAATAATTCCTCTTTATATACCTTTATTGAGGTAGATTATAGGGGATCAAAACAAGTGTCAATATGATATAATTATTACATGAACTACCAAAAGGATTAAAACTATCAGTAGACAATCCCAAATGTACATTCCTAGGATCCAAAAAAATATGGATATAAGGAATCAAACTCCTTCCACGATGTCGAATATTTTAGATGTACTATAAATACATCATTGTTACTATACTGATCATGTCATTTCATATCATATGATTTCTTGGATTAAATGAATAATATTTTCAAGAATGGGTTTAGATAAAAGTAACAAAATACCATTTTGTGAGTTTTCTTCTTATTCTTCTTCCTGGTGTTAAATTGATTTTTACTATTATTATTACTCATTAACTTCTATCTACTTGTATGAAATAATATACATTATTTTTTATTGGGATCTTCTCCCCCAATAAAGAATGAAATTATTAGGGCTTTCATGTATCATTATATAATCATTTCCAAGATTGCTGATGATTTTCTTTATCTCATAAAATGATGCAGGGATCTTACCTTCAATAAATCCACCATAAAGAACATATAAAATCATGGACAACAATTTTATAGTAATTTCAAATAGACACTTGACATGATAAAACTAAATTATAAAAGGAAACTTTTAATACTTGGTGAACCATTAATAAATTTCTTGATTTCCAACATTAACTATTTCATAAAACTCTTTTTTTGATCACTAAAGTTTTGAGAAAGATGAACCTGCTCAGGGTCAACTGAGGGTTCTTTTGTTCTATTAAAATCTTGTACATATTTTCCAAAAAATCCAAATGTATCATTTATCATGTTTTAAAATGAATTCTCATCTAGAGGGTCACTTTGTGTTTCTTTGATTGGATTTTCATTATTTTGACTCTTTATAACATTCAATTAATCATGTCAAATCCAACATACATATGAAGCATGAAACAATTTCAACAACAAGTTATCATATAAATAATTTTTATTTAACCATGTCTTGAATTTATAATTAAACACAAAAATTAAATTCAACTCACTTGTGGTTGGTTTTCTATTGTATAATCTAAAAATTATTCCCAACCCTTAGCATATCGAGGTGTGTTTCAAGAAAAATTCATAAAAACGTTATTCATAGGTATTATATTACAATACTTATCCTTATATATTCAAAAATAAATATATAAAATTTTAATCCAATATGCATAATGAATTATTAACATAATTGTGTAAAAATCATTTCTCCAACAAAATTATACTGATAAGAAAACTCAATTTAGATTAAAAGAAGAAAAATAAATTAAAATGATAGTGACATTCCGTAAAATTATAATAATATTTATAACCATTTAAATAAATTTAATATAGTAATATTAAATAAATAAAATATTCATAAAGATTCAAGAAACTAAGTGTAAGTTATAAATATAATGAAAATCAATATCGACACATAATTAATATTAAAAAAAGAATATGAATACATAAAAGTTTAAATATAATCAAAATATATATAAACATAATTATATTATTAAATATATATAAATATTATATTATTAATAGTAATTTATCATTTTAATAAATATTGATTTAAGACTTCATCACATTATGATGTATGTTTACGAAACGATATTAATTTATTATATAGTTTTAGGTAATTATCAAAGAATAATACTTTCCATAAGTGTGATTTGTTGGATGATTGATTTGTGTAGGTGTAAGATATGGGATTATTTTTCCATGTATGTCATATTTATGTTTTTCATTAACCCTCTTTTTTCGGTCTTCCTTTGTCGATGAAGCTTGGTGGCCACCTATTGTCTGGAGATGAGTAGCATTTATTTGTGTAATTACCTAATGTTTTGTGATGTATGTCTATTAGAATTAATAGAGTCTTGGTATAAACATGTTAAATGGGTTTATGATGGGTTTTCCATTCCTTGAATAGATTTGGAGGTTGTTTGGTTCCTTTTATAAAATTTGGTCTGAAAACTACCTACTGGGAGATTAAAAATTGTGTACCTAATACATGATGTTTAACTACCCCTAGACATCTCATGAACTAGTGTAGGGTGTGAAACATTTACACACCATGTAAACTGTTCATGTCATGTAAATATTGAGGAAGGTTAAATATTAATATGATGTGATGGGGTTTTCATTGTGTCCATCTAAAAAGGAACACACGATATGTAAATAAGTTAGATACCAGGTAAAATCTCAATCCATATTTTAAAGGTTCTGAGCAGTTGATTTTTCATTGAAACCACTACAACCTTTCTCCTCTCTACCCTAGGGAAATTCGTAGTTGATTTTGGATCATCATCCTTCCTTATAGATGTCCCATTTGGGCAGTCGATCCCTGGTAAGTTGTTATGTTTAGTTTTTTCCTTCTCTCCCTTTATTAGTTTAACCCTTTGATGGTGGTTGTTGTTGGTTTTGATCTTGATCGGTTATGATCTAAAACCCCTCTTTCTATCATCTTCACCGTCATCCATTTTGGAAATTTTCATTGGAAGTGTAGTGTTAATCACCAGTTAAAGGTAGGGGGTCTAAACATTAACCTTATGGTATGATATCAATTGCTAAGAATATTCAATATTTTGATTGGGATGATTCTTGTACATAATAATTAACTAATTGAATAGAATGATGATAATCTTATGTTGGATCCTTAATTGTATCCCATGGTATTCAATTGATGATGTGACTTGGGTTATAACTACCTGTTGGTTGATCCAAGCTTTGAAAATAATGAATTTGAAAAGGATTAAAAATAATATTTCCATGAAATCTAATTCAAGTGATTTCTTGTTATATATTCACCTTGGAAAATGTATTATTTTATTAATTTAATAAATGGGAAATTGAAAGAAAAATGCTAATTAGATAAATTAGCCATTTGGTCTTACATGGTCATTTTGTGATATGCTTGCTATTATGACATGAACATGTGACAAATAATGAGATGATTATATACTGGGATATTCCCTAACACATGATGATATGCTTATATACTAATATATTACTTGACTCATGATGAGATTCTTATATACAAGGCTATACCCTAACACATGTTGAGATGCTTAAATATCATTCTATGCCCTGAAACATACCGGGATACTTATATATCGGTCTATTCCATAACACATTATGAGATGTGTATATATTGGTCTAGTCCCAAAAATTTACTAAGACAATTATATACCTGACTAGGACTTGAAAAATACTGAGAAGATTATATAGCGGGCTTGGCCCGGTGATTTGTTATACCATGGGTATGTGGTTATGGTTAGCATGATTGTACTACATACTCAAAGACATTCTAGAAGGAACTTGAAGCAACAATACTTGAAATTCCATCATTCCCAACAGTTTTAAACCATTGGGATATCCACTGAAACTATTGGGATATTATTTCCCAATGGTTTCAAAACCCGTTGGTGTGTGAGGTGTGGCAGTAGCTCTATACCAAAGGTTCCTAGAGAAACATTGGCATATATGGTCTGAAATTTATCTATACCAACAGTTCTACTTAAACCATTGATATATATATGTACCAATGGTTCATCAACCGTTGGTATTGGTGGGTATACCAATGGTTTTCCGACCATTGGCATACATTTTATTCCAACCCATATTATAACAACGGTTTCAGAACCATTGGAATAATCTTTCCAACATACTCTGTATACCAATTGTTTGAAGAACCGTTGGTATACATTTTATATCCCCAAAACAGGACAACCTACATGTCAACAGCCTACATCCTACATGTGGACAAACTGCATCCTGCATGTAAACAACATGCATGTAAACCCCTGATTGCAAAGATGTAAACCCCAACCTGTAAAACTATAAACCTGCACCTCTCCAACATATTTCCCAACCTGTAAACCCCAACCTATAAAACTAAAAACCTGCACCTCTCCAAGATACAAATTTTTTGTTAAACTAACCTTTAAGTTAAATAAAAAGTGTTAATAGTTTAAAGATAACTATTTACAAAAGGTTTGATAAATTTTGAGAAGCCATTAGTTGGAGAGATTGAAAATACAAAGGAAATTTTGCAGATATATTAAAGAAACTGGTTGGTTAATAGAGATTGAAATTCCAAAGGAAATTTTGGAGATATATTAAATAAACTGGTTGGTTAATAGTAACTAGGTGATCATAAAATTCAATGGCCAATTTATTTCCTTTATTAATTCCATTATAGTAGAAAAATGTTGGTTTCTCATCCGCTTACTCTAATAAAGTCTGATAATTCTTAGAAGGTTCAATTGCTCCTTCTTGAATCACTGAAGAGTTCTCCTATTTAAAATTCCTATCCTTATTGTGATTTCTGTTACCAACCCTTTTCTACTCCATGAATCATCATCATCTAAAGGACCTTCACCTAAATATAAGAATTTGTTCTGAAGGGGAAATCCCTTGGAAATGGCTATGCCGACATCAACCTCCTTCTAGACCTCCGCTTCTTCCATGTTCTGTTAACCTACATGGTATGCCTCTTTTTTCCCAAGATCCAAGCCAAAAATACCATATCTATAGGTCATAGATGAAGGACCAGACCACTAAACCACTAGTCGACCACAAGCCACACAAAACATGCAGGAGGTTTTGAAACATCCAAAGTGTAGCAGTCAGAGGATCTCGATTCCAGTGAAAGTCACAGGACCACTGAAAGAAATGGATTGAATCTATTTGGTGAGTTCGAAACCACCAAGAGAAATGGATTCCACGGAAAGGGGGACAAGTAGATTTCTCCCCAATGATTACAGCCATCTTCAAATCGTCCCAAAATCAGGATGATTTTGGTTAATAGACTAACTAGAAGTCACACACTTTACTTTTGAAGGTTTTATAAATACTGAGAAACTATGGTCATCAAAATATGAAGAAAATAGGATGATTGAAAGAATATAACACCTTAACGAATTGAAAATTTCCTTAATATTGATTCCATAAGATTGATTCCTGAGGAATGTAAGGTTAAATTCACCTTATGAAGAGATTTTTAATAAAAAAATATGAAAAAACATGGTGTAGTAATCACTGAAAGAAATTATGAAATGTTGAATTGAAAATAATTTTAAATAAATAAGAAGAAAATATATTGTTTAAGGCTATGTAAGCAGATGAGAAAATGAAAGGAATAAATGTGTGATTACTTCAGAAGTAAAATTAATCTTAGATAAATGCATTAGAAGATGAGATAGGTCAATTAGGCTATGTGTGATTTTTGGTGTGTGACATCAAGATGTATTTTTTGGACCTTTTAAAGTAGGACCTGAATGGTGAAACCTGATATGGGTTTTGGAATGTAGGGTGTATTTGGTTTTGAGAAAGATAACTTCAGTGCTTGTGGTTTACCCTTGTGGTTGGCTTCTAGAGGGATGAACATGTTTGGGTGCCTAGCCCATGTAATGTATATTAAAATGGGTGATCCTTATACTTATAAATTAGATCATGAGAATAATATGTGATCAAGGAAATGTGGGTTGATGTGGTTTTATGTTCAAACTTTCTCTTTGGGTGGAGACTATGAATGTGAGATTTGGTTTTGGTAGGAAGCACAAGGAGGTTCCTGGTTTTCTTTAAATGGGAATCTCTTTGAGTGTTGGTGTTTTTCTAGTGCATGTGTTTTCTAGGGGTAGGACTAGTTAGAGGGCGTAGGCTGAGTTTCTTGAGTAAGGAATAAAACTATGAGTAAACAGATGAATGATTTAGATGTGATAATATTATCATGGGTATGGATGTCCAAGACTTTTAAATTAATTTGACATGTCCAGGTAGTGATTGGAAACATCTGAAATTGATGAATTTTGGTGGTATTCATCGATAAAATCATAGCATAATATTATTTAGTGATGATCATTCCAAAAATAATATTATCTTCATTAGAATAATGGGAGGAAATTTCTATATGTTTAGATACCCTACTGTCTTTTGGAAAGATATGAAACATCTTAGGGGTTATGATCATGGAATGTTTTTATGAAGCCACATGGTGGAAAATACACCGTTGAATATTTATGGGAGTGGTCCTCATAGTGGATCAAATATTGAATAATACCTTGGGATTCATTCAAGGATGTAGGGAATGAGTGACAGTTGATGTTTCATTTGGTTGCTCATGTGTATGAAATATAGATAGGTCTAATAATGTCTTTAGCAGAGGTTGGAGAGTTTGACAATGTAGTTGAGGTTTTTTGGGTGAGTTGATGATGATGAAACATCTATGGTGGGGAGTGATGTATTTGTTGAAAAGATATATTCCTTGTTCTAGAAGTCTCATAGGTTTGTGGAACTGTCATTGGATTGGTTGGGGTGGCATTGTGATTGGATTGGATGGGGTGGCATTGTGATTCTAGTGATGAATCCTTGATGTGTGCAATTAGTTTTCATAGAATGTTTAAATAGAAAATCATTTAGGGTATATTATTGAGCTGATTGTGGGCATGGGATTGGGGTGTTTTCAAAAAGAAATATGAGGTGTGGGTATCTAAGGTGAGTTGTTACATGTGGTAGGAAACAAATGTGGGTTTGAGTTAGTAGAGGATTTGACTATTGAACTACACTAGGTTCGAGTACAGATTTCAATTGGTGGGTTTGGGTGGTTGTGTAATTCCTTTGTTAGTGAAGGAATTGAAATGAATTGAGGTGGAAACATGTCGAAGAATAGAGATGGGTGCTCAGGGAATGAGTCAAATGAGGATAGACTAACTGAGGTTAGCACATAGTGTGGGTTCTTATGGTTTCACGATACATCTATTGTGTTTTTTTTGAAAATGATAGGTGCGTTTAGAGTTTTATATGTGACTAAACTTTTTGGGGAGTGATTTATAAAAGGGAAGCATGTATTTAGAAATAGATGCTAAAAGGGATAAGTCGTGAATTCAGCAATGTGTTGGGTTGTCAAAATCTGAAATTTGTTTATAGAAAACTGAAAATATGAAATATGTTTACAAAATCAGAAATTTGTGAACTTTTTTTGTTACCTGTGAAATGATCTAAATGTTTTTAGAGCATGGTTGTAGGAAATCTTAAATCGGTTTAAAAAATCAAGAACTTGTGAACAATTTTTATAACCTGTGAACTGCCCTAAAACGTTTTTGATCATGGTTGTAGAAAATCTAAAATATGTTTACAATATCAAAAAACTTGTTAACTGTTTTTGTAACCTGTGAACTGCTCCAAAAGTATTCTAAGAATGGTTTCATGAATATGTCATTTATAGGTTCAATGAATGATTTTTATATTGAAGAAATATTGATTCCCTACTCATCTCTCATGATATTTCAACGTGGTATCAAGAGATTCAATGTTTGTGAATGTATGAATGTAAATCACTATCTTATGGACATCCTACACCGAGTTCTCTCAAGTAGACATAGAATTATTGAATGATGATTCATGGATAAGTGGTTTGAGTTTGAAAGTGATTTATGTTCCGTGGTTGGCAAAAAAATCTAAAGGGGTATATTGCTGAGCTCACGAGATTTTTTGAAGATGTTGATTACTTAAGGAGATAGTTGAGACAAGAAGTTCCCTCTAGCATGTGGAATTTGTCTAGAGAAGAAGGTATTGATAGTTTTGAAGTAGATATGGTTAATGTGTTGGTTTTTGTTTTCAATACATAAATCATGTTCCAAATCACTTAAAATAAGATGTCTTAGATGATTTGAAGGTTGTTGAAAAGGTTAAAGATGATTGGAGTTGATTTGAGAAGGATTTGATATTATTTGGAAGGCTGTGAATTTTGAACTAAAATGTGAAGGAGACCTTCATAGGGTATACCCTGATACTAGATTTTATAGGGTCCCCAATACTGGATTTCATAGGGTACACCTTGATGCTATTTTGGGTAGAGGCATGGAAACCTACTAGGGTACATGTAGATCATCGTAATGTACAATAGAATTTCATGGTAAATTGGACATTGTAAGATTCCTTCCTAATGGTCATGAAGCTCGTAAGGTTCCTTCGTAAAGTCCAGAAAGTTCAAAAGGTATAATGAAGACTTCATAAGGTACATGAAACTTATGATTGGATCTTCAAAAGGAGCACCAAAGGAAAGAGAGACTTTGTAGGGTACAATGAACCCTACGATGAAACTTCAAAAGGTATGAGTTGAGCTGAAATGAACCCTACGCACTATTTCAGATAAGAATGACTAGGAATCATTCACCCAACACAAACCATTTGCAAATTCATTCACTTCACCTAAACATGACAATTTCATTTATAATATTCAAAGGGTGAAAAGAAAAGTGACATGGTAAGGAATATGCCTAATCGGGCAATGTCATTTGAGCTAAACGAGTATGATAAGACAATTTATATTATTCAAAGAAAACAAAAACTATCTAGCCACTAAACAAACACCAATAAGAGGCATATAGAAAACTCAAACCAAGTATAAACATGATACAAATAACTATCACTACTCTTTGGTTTAGAAGACAGTTCACCTCTGTTAGAGGGGTTTTATTATAAAATCATGGCATTTCTTTATCACAAAATTCATTTAATTATATTTAACATTTATTCTAAAATTCATTCAGCACAAATCAAATGCAATAAGTTAAGCACCTAGATCAATATAACTATCACTGTGAGTTTTTGCAGACAACGCACCTCCATTGGAGGGGTTTTATTATAAAAACATGACTTTATTTATCAAATGAAATTATTACATAAAAGAAAACTTATTCAAGATATGTAGGTCAATATAAATAAGAATAATTAAGAAATAAGGTAAATACAATTTAAAGAATTATTGAATTAAAGATACTAGTAGAGGGACCCTACCTCAAGGTGGAACCAAACCATCCACTTCGGCTCTTGGAGCTTTCTAACTAAAAGTCAATGCTCCCCTACCGGGTATACGCACCTTCACACACATGCAAGGACACCTATCCCCTATGCACACACCCGCATGGCCATGATAATGTACAAGGGGATCCTTAGACATATTCTTATATGCATATACCAGTCTCCACTCACATGCATATGCATTTTTATATATATACATGGGAACACATATCCCTATACATGCATAATCATTTCCATGGTTGACTGTACACATAACGGGGGAACCCACATACATATACTTACCTACCTATGCACACGCAAGTGAGTCACCCATGACTTGGTGACTCGAAACCAATGAGTAGGGATCAACACACTACGCAAAGGATATTAAGAACCTTAAAACACATAAAGGACCCTACATAACCATTGAAAAACCAACCAACAACAATAAAGACTTACCTCGATTGGTGAGAACGAAATCCACCCGAACCAACACAAAACGATCCAAATCCCTACCAAAAACATAATATGGAATCAAAAAAATTGAAACCCCCAAAATATATAATGTGTGAGACAATTAGTAATCATAGAATCTTACCTCAGATCAAAGCTGGTAGACTGAAACAATCTGAACCCCTTCTGGCCTCCTTCATAGAATATAACTACTCCTTGTCCATAGAAACTAGTAAAAGACCTAAGTGGCCAATGCGATAAAGAAAATAAAATAAAAACTAAACTAAAACATACCTATCTCTTGTGACTATACATGTCACCTCCCAACATATAAGAACCACAATGCCACATGGGTCAAATCATGTTCCTGCAAGCAAGGGGGAAACAAATCCATGTTTCAAAATGATAATATCAAAAAGTAAATTCCTATTAATTAACAATTAATCTTCCTATAAGTGGTACATAATTAGTTTGGCTTGAGTTTCAGCTTAGTTTGGTTTTATTCAATGCAAGTTTGTTTGGGAAATTGCATGACTACACCATTACTAAAGGGTCAATATTGGTTGTGGTGTAAAGTTATTGTGGAATGGAAGGATGAATACATTATTAGAAAAGATTCCAACTAATATTCAATAACCAAAACTTCCTAGATGATATTAAACAAGCTAGATCATGAGATCTCTTAGATATTGTATAGGAAAAATTTCTAGTGATTGAATATGAATCAGCATTCACTAATCTGGTAAGTATATGTCAAATCATATGATTAAGATAAGGCTTAAGGTATGAATATTTGTGATGAAGCTATGACTAATGATGTGATCATGGACCAGTCCTCTGATTTTTCTCACCTATATATTTTTGGTTAGTATGATGTCTTTGGAAAAATTAGGTTTTACATGAACATGGAATGGGATTTATTTAATCCCTCATTCAGGTGGAGGGAATACATCATTTAGCAGTTAGAAGATGAAGTATAAACACCTCCATGGGTGGTCAACCATTACTTAAATTAATTGTTTCTTTAAAGAAGACTTTTTATGTATATAAAGACAGTATTAAGAGCCTCAATAAACCCTTAAACATTAACTTGATTACTCGATCATTGATTTCCAAGGGATTGATTATAACTATGTTCCATGGGAGTCATAGAGTCTAAGGATGGTAAATGAAAGTAAATAGATTAATATAGTAGACCTATAGATATGGTGTTCACAAGCCACCTAGGTTTAAATAAAATTCTTTAGTGATTTTATGGAAATGAGATCACCTTGTCACTAGGTATCCAAGTGAATAAGATATCGATTGGGATATGAGTGGTCTAACATATGTCTTATAATTTGGGTGATATCTATATGTATTGGATGAGGGTTTAGATCAAGTAAAATATTCCTAAGAGGATTGGGCCTTATGGTGATAGATTTGGAAATTGTACATCTAGTGTTTTATGAGCAAATAATTATGAGGATGGATTGGAATCTTGGTGGTTTCTTAGAGTAGGATGGTCCCTCAGAGTCTATAAAATTTATTATGAAAGGTTTTACTCCATTTAATGATTCAAAAGTTCAACTAAGGAGATCAAGGATGAGATGCTAGTGTGAGTATTGGGTATTTTCATACATATTGGCATTATAATTCCAAGAGGCTTGGTGTGTTAGTGGGGATGGGTTATAATACATGATTTTAATGAGGTTCTTGAACGGATTCTTGAGAATATAATTAAGGAATGGTAGAAATTCCGAGAGAAGACTATAGTGTGTGGGATGAGGATTATGGGATAATCCTTGAGAGATGAGTCTATACTATGTGATTGAGAGGATAGAATACGATATGTTTGATATGATTGGGTGAGTTCCCAACCCATGCGAGGAGGGTACGATGTATGGAGACACTTGGGGTTATTTATGCTATCTCATGGAGACATTTGGGGTTATTTCATGACTCCAACATACTCCGGAAATGTTCTCACATAATGTTTTAAAAAACAAATCAATCTCATGGAAGACCCTAAGGCTACTCTAGCTTCCAATGTTTCCTCACACAAACAAGTGAGAAACCTCACCAATTGACCATAAGAAAAAAAGAGAGATTTCATATTCAAATAAGGGGTGGAAAAAAAACTAGTAACTGCATAATCAGACAAGTTACCACATGGACAAGAAATAAAATTCATGATCAAATAAGTGAAACCATGAATAAAATTATAATTTGAAAATGTAAAAGGCTCTAATAACCCTCTTGAAACCTCCAACCCTCATAAAACACAAAGGGTTTTATAAATTTGGGACCCTATAACATATATCTCTCAAACAATTAATGTACTTTATAATTTAAAACAAACATGGAAAGGAGAGAAAGGGGCATGGACATCCACCCTATGAGATGACTCCCAAGGATCTCATTATATAAATAACATAGCTTCAAATCAGATGAACAAGGTTTATAACAATGAAAAATCATTAAATAACCAAAAAAAACAATCTCGTGTGAGTTGCCTCTCAAAAAGGGAAAATCCATTAAAAAGAATCAAAACGAAGAAGAGAAACAATCTCATAAAATAGTATAAAGTAAAAAACATTGTATCAATAGAAAGGAAACAAGAAATGAATCTAAATAAGAAAGATCACCCCTCAAAAAAATTGGGATACTGATTATAATAAACATGTCCTGTAGTTATTGGGTTTCACTTATGAAAATATGGAATCAAAAAACATTGATTCAATGTAAATGTGAACTCAATGATGTATTGTTGAATCACCCTCCTTTGGATAATTTTTTAAAGGCATGAATCATCAACAGAGCTAAAATAAATCATATAAAACATTGGAAATGACTGGTATATAGCCTGAATGAATCATATAAATACTAATAATAACTCATAATTAACCTGAATTCAAGCTAACAGAGAGTTAGAATTGATTCTTACACAGCAGAAGGGGGATTCACGAGCGACCATGAGCGGGGAGCTGTGAGCAGTGAGTGGGAGTTGGGATGGGAGGAGGGGAACTCAAGGGGGATGAGAGTGGCGACAATGACGGGAGGAGTGGAGCGGCCCTATAGGGTTTGAATAACTGTTTATTGAAGGGGGATGCGTGAGTGCCGATGATCGGGGAGTGGCGAGTGGCGAGCGGCGAGTGGCGAGAGACGATCAGCGAGTGGAGAGGGGTGGTCGGGATGGGAGAGATGGAAAGGGGTGGTCGGTTTGGGAGCAGCGGTGGGGACGGGAGGAGTATGTGAGTGGTGAGGGGTGGTCGGGATGAGAGCGACGACAAGGGGTGGTCTGTTTGGGAGTAGCGGTGGGGATGGGAGGAGTATGTGAGCGGCGCTGAGGGTTTTGGAGAAGTGCGGCTTAGTGATGTGATAAGTATCCTGATGGTGAAGTTATTTTAGATAGATATATCCCAATGGTTCATTTGAACCATTGGGGAAAACTGGTCCATATGACTTATATCCAACAATTCATATGAACCGTTGGTATAGGGTCTTTTTGCCAACTGTTTTAAGAAACCATTGGGAAAAAAGCGTTGGTATAAGTGTAATTTCCTTCTGTGCAAGCTATTTTTATATTTTATTAATTTTTGGGTTAATTAATACTTATATTTATCACATTATTGCATGAAATTCTTATCAGACTAGTTTATTTAGACACGATGGTGTCGACCTACTGAGTTTTACTCACACCCCATTCGATCTGCTGTTTGGTACCTAAGAATATTACATGGATAAAAGTATGGACAAGAGAAATGGACCATATAACTGATTATTGATTATTAGATGGGATGGAGTTTTGAGATGGGGCTAACATGGGGTTTAGGACCATTTCCTTTTTGAGTTTATTTTCTCAACATTTCTTTATTATTTATTGTTTTTAGTTTGACATTAGATACATATCAGCCTGGAATTACATGATTACTTATTATTGGTATATTGGTTTCTCTTTTATTTCCCAGTTGTGTAAAATGTTTTCTACTATGTCTATTAATTTTATTTATTATATTTATATGGATTATTTCCTCTAATATGACACTTCATACCAGGGGGTATAGTCTCCCCACTATACATATCACACACCTTATACTAGTTGGCATCCTCCAGCATATAGGGAGGAACACTTGAGGTCTCATAACCAACCATTTTCGGCCACATGAGAGAGTGTTGGATTAGAGAAAATTGTAAAGTGGTATCAGAGTAGAAAGTTTTCTTTTATATTACCTTACTGTTTGTGAAATTTAGAAAGGATACTAGGATGTGCCGTTACATGGTAATAATCTTGTCCATGGGAGTAGTTAACCTATGTATCGGGGAAAATCCATGTTCCCTGATATGGGATTGATGTTCATGATGTTCTCTTATTATGGTTTTATGTTATTTCACCTAGGGTGATTCACATGTTGTGTCATGTTATGGTTTCTTGAGATTTATACTCATGACCCAGTATGACACAAAATGTGTATGCATGCCTCATGATATCCACATAGGGATATATACTGACCTGAATTATTCATGAAATAGACCAATTTATTTTCAGATGACATATTTATTGTGTAAACTATGATATGTGATATCTATTATACCTGTTAAATGAAATTAAAGAACAATTATGTCATTTTAAATACATGTGAATCCATGTATAGTGAGACCAAGAGTCAGTGGTTCTCTATTGTAGGCACCTGTTGTGGTTAACATTGTTGTTACCCAATTCTCTAAGGTGTGTGTTATTCTTTTATAGAAAATTCATCATTTTCAGCTTGATATTGAGTTTCAGGAGAGTGGTAATCGACATGATTCTAATGAAATTGAGATGAAGTGTCCTGTAGTTCCCGAGGATCATATGGTTTTTAGAATTTGAGACATCTTTTTAAGGGTCATGTAATATATGGAAGGGGAGACTGTTCATACCATGTCTTTGATGTTTGATCTGAAAATAGAGTTTTAGATACAACATACACCTATGTTCACCGAGGAGTGGGGGACCTAGTAAACTGAGTTCTTGATTGAGTTAGTCCAGATGATATTCAAGAAGATCAAGAGACCCATAGATAGAGGGAAAATCTTACTACATACATGCTTCATGAACCATCCAAACATTGGTGGGACATTCTAGATAATGTCAGACAAAAAAGAAGTTATCTTAGATGGAATTCAAGATAAAGTTATTGATAAAATTATATCATGAGACATCAAGGGATGAAAAGGATCATAAGTTCATGAATATGAGATGGGAGGTAATGTCAGTGTTGTACTATGTCAGACATTTCACTGACCTGTAGCATTTTTCTCCATCTCTAGGAGCTGATAATATCTCTAGAGTGAGGAATTTTCAAGACGAGATTCAACATGAGATCAGGTTTGAGGTGATAATTTTTGGTTTGAGTAGCTCTTAAGACATGATGAATCATGCACTCACTACAGAGGGGAATCTAAGAGAGGACGCAATCAGAAACCAAGATGTTTCATCTAGGAAAACATGAATCACTATTTTAGGTAGTAAAATAACCATTATGACAGTTTTTTCCAAGATTGAAGTGGGAAGAGAAGTCAGGGAAATGTACAACCATCTTAGGACAATGTTTTGTTTCAAAGTTATTTTTGTATAAAGTTTGTCCACAAGTGCCTAGAGTGTCCTAACCCCATAGCAGAATATTGTGTATGTGGAATATTGCACTATCTTTATAAGTTTTGAGTGAAATTTTTGTAGCATAATAATGAAAAGGGATCACAACAAGAACCTGAGTCTAGAAGAGACTTAGCTACCACTCAGTAGGCTGGTAGCTAGAGTTCCAATGGATTTTTAGGTAGAGAAATGAGATGTGGTACCCTAGTGAAGAAGCAACAATATTGGGTAGAGGAAATAGCTCAGGGGAGTCAGACTGGATCCCTAGGTGGAAGGCCAAGTCAGTTATATTTTATAAAGACTAATCCAACCATTGTGAATGCATGAACTTATACTAATAGAGGTACGATTCATGTATTATCTACCATACATTGCATTTTTTTGATACAAGAGAATTTATTTTTGTTTTTAGATATTTTTTTCATATTTTTTGGGATTGGTTTTGGAAATTTTTGAGGGTTCTTTAATCGGCAATACATGACTAGGAGTGCAGTCAGAGAATACCAAACATTTCAAGGCGTATTCTTTAGATATTTATGGTTATAATTTTTTTAGGAACAATTTTTTTTGGAAATTATAGGATTTGATTTAATTATTGGTATGGATTAGATAGTTCTACATCAGGATCATTTTAACTATTATTAGAGGAGAGTTACCTTTCTATCTCTAGAAGGAGGCAGTTATTCTCACCAAGTTGAGTGGGATCTTCAGGCTAGTCATGTAGGACCAATTAAGTGTAGATTGGATTATCTCATTGCTTAAATATTTAGTATTACCCTAGATAATAGTGTAATGTAGTAGGATTATTTTTCTCTAGTGGTAGATCATTTTTAATATTTTTTGATGAGTTATATGTATTAATGCTCGAACGATAGATTGAGTTCATGATCATGTTGGCGCGGAGAGATGATCCAGTTTCTATCCCACCTTACATAATGGAACTAGTAGAGCTTCAAAATTTGAAGGTATAGTTGAATGATCAAGAAGATAAGGTTTTACATGGACGGGAAAATATCCTTGGGGTTCTCAAGTTCCCTTCTCCAAAAAGGTTGATGAAACCTTACACTTGTGTGTGGATTATCGGAGATTGAACCTGATGAAGGTCAAGATCATGTATCCCTTTCCATACATCGACGATCACTTTGATCAGTTGAGAGGTTCTAAAATTTTCTCCAAGATCGATTTGAGATTATGATACCACCAGTTAAGGGTGATAACATTAGACATAACTTGAACTTATTTTAAAAGAAATTAGGGCTTTTATGAGTTCATTGTGATTCCATTTGTGTGCACCAATATATCAACGATATTCATGGCCTTGATGAATAAGATATTTCATCATTTTATAGATCAGTTTTTCATTGTTTTAGTTAATGAAATATTAGTGTACTCCCTGTCATTATAAGATCATACCCAACATCTTGACATTATCTTTATTAAGTTGAGTGAGAATCATCTTTATGGTAAGCTTTATAAATGTTTTTTCTTGATTGATAATGTTAAAATTTTAAGCCATGTCTTCTTAGAGTCAGGAGTGTCAGTGGACCCAAAGAAGTTTTCAACCGTTGTATCTTGGAAGATTCCCAATAATGTCTTTTAGATTTAGATATTTCTTGATTTAGTAGGTTATTATCATCTCTTTATCGATGATTTCTAATGTATGAAAACACTTATGCCAGGACTGACCAAGAAGAAAGTGAAGTTTGTTTGGTCAGATTCTTATGAGATCTATTTTCATGAGCTTAAAGGAATAATGGAATCAACACCTATCCTCAATTTAACTATGTCGTGGAAAGAATACACCATATACTGTAACACATCCAAAGATAGAATTAGAACAATTCTGATATATGAGGATCGAGTGGTTGCTTATGGATCCAGATAACTGAGATCACATGAGAGAAATTACCTTACTCATGATCTAAAGTTAGTAGTGGTGGTACATGACCTAAGATGTTAGAGACATTATCTTATGGGTGAGAGTTTTGTGGTATACAGAGACCACTAAATCCTTAAGTACATCTTTTTTTAGCCAGACATAATCCTTTGGCATAGATGGTGGGTTGAATTTCTATAGTATTTTGACTTTGAGTTTACTTATTCATGGATAAATGGAAAAGTTTTTTCCTATTATTTAAGATATAAATCTCAAATAGAGGAAATACGAGAGTCTTTTGATGAGTGGTGGATGATGGCACTATTTTTAGGCATGCATCTAGATGTTCATGAGTCTTAGGGATGAGAAGCTCTAACTTCAACATTGGTTAAACCTATGCTTTTGGACTGAATCAGGATATAGAATTTATCTGATATGGATGGCTTAGTTCTAAGAGAAATATTATATGTTTGTAAGAAACCTACGGGATGGTCACTTAGCAGCAACAATTCAATTCTTTTCTAGGGTCGAGTATGGGTTCCTATGGGCTTGTGTGAGGAGTTGATGAGGGAGTATCAAGGTTACATATGGGAGGTACATCCAAGTTTGAAAATGATGTATCATTATCTCTATAGACATTAATGGTGGTCAGGAATGAAGAAAGAGGCAACATGCTTTGTAGTGAGATGTTTCACTTATCAACAGGTGAAAGCCAAGCATCAGAGGCATTCTGGGATATTATAGACTCTTCCCATTACTGAATGGAAATGGGATGATGAAACTATGGATTTGGTGAAAATATTACCCAAGAAAAACCATAAGAATGATGTAGTATTATTAATCGTAGATTGACTGAAAATGTTTTCCCAATTATTACATATCAGATATACCTTCATAGTGGACTATTTGGGTTGTATTTACATGAACGAGATAGTTTATTTGCATGGTTTTTCAAGGAGTATCATCTCTAGTAGAGATACTAATTTCATATCATAGTTTTCTAAGGGTATTCATAAGGATCTAGGATCACAGGTTATTTTGGGCATTTTTTATCAGCCATAGGCTAAATATCAATTGAAGCAGACTATTCAGGTTCTATAGGATATGATGCAAGCCTATTTTTTGGATTTTGGTGGTTTGTGGGAGTATAATATGACAATCATAGAGTTTTCATATAATAGTATCTTTCATGCATTAATCTAAATAGAACCATTAGAGGACTTGTATAGAAGGTCGTGATGTTCACCAATTTGTTGGTTGCAAGTAGGCGAGCCATCTCTTGTTGGACCTAGTCTCGTATATGAGATGTTTGAGTTGATTTAGTTGATTAGGTGGTAGTTTGTGACCATGTAGAGAAAGAAGAAATATTATGATAACCATCTAAGATGACCTCTAATGTTTGAGGTTGGTCATTGTATTTTCATATGGCTGTAGCCTAGGTTTTGGAAATTCCATAACAAGAAACATGGACAACCAACACCCATGTTTTCAAGCCATTTGTGTAGTGGGAAGGTTTGTTTTAGTGGAGTACCAATTATCCCTTACATAGTTCTACAATTCCATGCATAAAATGTTTCACATGTCTCAGCTTTATAGATTTTATCCTTACCCTTCTCATGTGATAGACATCAAGAATTTTGAGCTTAGTATTAATACATCCTTTAAGGAGTATCCCATGAAGATTGTGGATTGTAGTGAGAAGTATCATCGGGGTAGGACTATACCTATAGTTCGAGTGCAGTGGTAGTATGGGAAAGTTCAAGAGAATATCTGAGGGAGGGAGTTTGATATGTGGGCATAGTGGCCAGTATTTTTCTCTTAGATCCCATAACGATGCTTGGAGTAGTTGGGGATGAGCTGTTATATGGTGGGGATGTTGTAAGATACCATATTTTTTTAGATATTTCCTTCATTTGGTTTTTCATTAAAGTTATTTTCTTGGGGTTCCCTTTGTTTTTGGATCGTAGTGGCATAGTCTTTTATAGAGATGAGGAGATTTTATTAGGAAAAATGACTTAATGTTCAGGGATGTATGTTTATTTGAATTAATGGATTCCAGGTATAAACATGTTAAATGGGTTTATGAGGGATTTTCCATGATTTGGAAGGATTTGGAGGTGGTTTGGGTCCTTTTATAAAATGTTGAATTAAAACTACCAGCTAAGAAATTACAAACTGTGTACCTATTAAATGACATGTATCTATCGCTAGATATATCATAAACTAGTGCAGAGTGTGAAATGGTTACACGTTGTATAAATTGTTCATGTTATATAAAATTATAGAAGGGTTAAATAGTAATTTGAAGTTATGGTTTTTTGGAATATCCCTCTTAAAATAAATACATGACATGGAAATGAGTTTTATGCCATGTAATATTCTGAGGAGTTTTTTTAAAGGTGTCGAGCAGATGATTTTTCATTCAACCCGCTATAGCCTTTCTCCTCCCAACCCTAGGGAATTTCCCAATATATTTTGGAGTGCCATACTCACTTCTAAATGTCCAATTTGAGCAATCAGTACCTATTAAGTTGTCCTATTTTGGTTTTCCTTTCTATCCATTTGTTCTATGGACATTGTAGAGTAAACATTTAACCATGGTCATTGTTAGTCTTAGTCTTTATTGGTTATGATCTAGGATCCTTCTTATGATCATCTGTGCCTTTTTTTTCATTTTCTGTTGGATGGGTTGTGTTAATCACTGATTAAAGGAAGGGGGTCTGAATCTTCACCACATGGTATGATTTCAAATACTATGTATATAAAATATTATGATTGCACTGAAGCTTGTTCACAATAATTAACTAATTGAATGGAATATTGATAATCATATATTGGATTCTTCATTTGATCATGTTGGATTCAATTGATTATGTGAACTAGATTATAGATACTCATTGTGTGATCGAACCTTTGAAAATAATGAATTGGAAATGGATTACATATGATTTTATATTGATATGTGATTCAAGTGATTTCTTGTTATAGATTCACCATGGAAAATGGATTATTTGATTAATTTAATAAATGGGAAATTGAAATACAAATGGTAATTATAATAATTAACCATTTTCTCTTATGTGGAATATTGTTAAGTGCTTTTTTTGGGATATTAACTTTTGACAAATGATGAGATGCTTATATACCGAGTTATTCCCTAACACATGCAAAGATACTGTAACATCCCGGATCTGGGTACCACTCCACGGGTGCCCCGAACCCGGTTCACCACATGACCTCAAGCACATTTCCCCAAACACCAGAGGCTTCCGACTAGCAGTGAAGGACCAGGTCTGATAGTGGGGAAACTATGCCCTCATTTGTCAAAGTGTAGCGCAACCGAATTTAAATAAACATACAACAACAGCGGAAGCAGTAAACCATACACAACTGGGTTAAAAACTGCAGTAGATATATCCAACCAGTATATATAATGATGCAACATGCCACAATTCTATGAAAATAGCCAGAACATGTTACACAAAAGTGCAATATAATACATAGTACAAGTACAGAAAGAAAAACAGAACAGCCAGTGGCATCACGAGCCAGTACTCGGTCCCATGCTCTTATACACCTCATCAGCAATCAAACACCTGTATAAGGACATTTTCCCTTATCTACACCTACAGAAATGTAATCTGTTTGGGCCGAATAGCATGAACCAAACTGGGTGCGAGAAATATATCTCAGTAGGCACCCACCAAAGGCTCGTGCTCAATTGTGTGTAAAACATGCAACAATGGTGTGCAGTAGTAAAATGAAATAAAGTAAGCAGTACTAAAAAGTAACTAACTTAATCAATTATATTGCCATTTTAATATTCATTTAATAATTTAATTTTAAATATCACCACATTGAATATTCCAAGTAAACAACTAATTTCCTCAGACACGTAAACTCCTACCCTCAGGTAAAGAGTATCCAACACAAGAATCTTCCCACATGCACACGGATATTTCCCACAGGTGTAATAAGTGTCACCCATAGGCATAGAATTAGCTGCCCACATGCACAGAAGAAGTTACCCACATGCTATGTAGAACAATGACCACAGACTATTTATAACACCACCCTCAAGATTAACAGGTAACCGTGCCAAGCCCAACATGCAAACAAGCAGAAAACAAGAAATTTCTCTCAAGGAAATTCCACAATCATTTCATTAAAGGCATAAATTAAACAATGAATACCCTAGGGTATCCTGGCCAAATGGCTAAATAGAGGAACGCACCCACCCGGGGTGGTCCTGGATCCAAGCACGATCCCAAACAACATTTTCTTATGACAATTAATTACCTATTCAATTCTAGTTATTTAATATAGCTATGGCCTCAGCCACACGACACCCCAATATGGGTTCATGGCACTAAAAACGCATAAAAATGCACGACATTTGGAAATAAACACCAAGCAACCTACCTTTAACACCAACGAGTGGTATACATGATCGTCGATCCCAGAAACGCCCAATAACGAAGCATATCTGATGAAGAATAAAACCCTATCAAACATAAATAACTCATGTTAGGGAAAGAATGTTTATAAACCACACCAGGAGAAGAGAGGTCTTACCCGTGCGGTTCCAACGAGATCGTCCAAGGCGGAAACAGATTCCAGACGAACACCCGACGGATCTTCAAAGGTTCGGTCGTCCCCTCCTGCTCCTTCCTCTGGTTCTAAGCCGTACCTGTGAACAGGGGAGGCTACTGCCCATTTTAAGTGAAAAAAACAAAGTACACGGCGTGTACTTCCCATATTTTAAAATGTTCCTCTGGTGGCTTCCCGCCAGTGCGACACTGTTCACCTGCTGACATGAGTACATGACATGTACTCTCGACTACATTGCGTGTACTATCATCCAGTTGGCAGCTGCTCCACTGCCTTACTGTTTTGGAATGCCTACTGACTACACGGCGTGTAAAGGACCACTACACGACATGTAGTTGGTTCCTACACCCTTCATCCTCGGCATGGCCACAAGCCCCGTGTACCCATCCCACATGGCCAAAAGTACACAGCGTGTACTTCCAAAATTTAGGATTTTTCCCCATTTTCCATATTTTTCACAAAAACTCTTTAGGAAATGAGAAAAGAAGAAGCCCGTACCTCAAAATAAGAACCGGGTTCTTACAAACTTCCCCCCTTAAAGTAATTCTTCCCCAAATTTCCCTTACAAGGGTGGTGAAGGTATAGCTGAGAATAACTATGGCCACTGAGCACGTACATCGGTCTCCCACTCCAAGGTTTTGTCCTGCACTCGGCCATGCTTCCATAACACCCGTATGAGAGGAACTAACCGGGCTCAGAGAACCTTCGTGCTCCTGTCAACGATACGAATATGATTCTCCTCAAAGGATGCATCCATCTGAAGCTCAACCTCCTCTGGCTGAAAGGTGTAAGATGGGTCTGCATGATAGCGGCACAACTGAGATACCTGGAAGACATCGTGCATGGCTTGGTATCACTGTGGTAACTGCAACCGATAGGCCACTAGCCTGACTCTTTCCAGAATCTCAAATGACCCCACATACCATGGTGAAAGCTTACACTGTCTCCTTATCCTCTTGTGTCCCAGCCTCGGTGAAACACACAAGAAAACCTGATCCCCAACAACGAACACCAAAGGTCATCTGCGACGATCGACATATGACTTCTGATGAGACTGCGCGGTAGCCATCCACTTCTGAATCAACTGGACCTACTCAGAAGTCTCCTGCATGAGACATGGTCCTAGCAGAGCTACCTCACCTGCCTCTAACCAGCACAAAGGTGATCGGCATGACCTGCCAAATAAAGCCTCGTATGGTTCCATCTCGATAGTCTCCTGAAATTTATTTTTATAGTCAAACCCGACTAAGGGTATATGCTTCTCCCAAGATCCCCCAAAGTCTAGGACGCATGCTCGCAGCATGTCCTCAAGCCCCTGTATAGTACGCTTTGACTGGACATCTGTCTGAGGGTGGTAAGCTATGCTCAGAAGCACCTGTGTACCTAGTGACCTCTGAAGACTCTGCAAAAAATGAGACATAAAGGGAGCATTCCAATCTGAAATGATAGAATGAGGGACCTCATGAAGACTGATGATATCTCATATATATAGCCTTCAGAGCTCGTCAACATCGAAGGTCTCCTTGTTTGGAAAGAAGTGAACTACCATTATGAGTCTATCTACAACAACCCACACGGCGTCATTACCTCGAGGTGACCTAGGCAAACCAGTTACGAAATCCATCGCGACATTATCCCATTTCCACTCCGGAATGGGTAACTGCTGTAACATCCCAACTGACCTCTGATGCTACGCCTTCACCTTCTGATAGGTGGAACACCTCGTAACATAACCAGCTACATCTCTCTTCATACCCAGCCACCAGTAATGATGTCTCAAGTCTCGGTACATCTTGGTAACCCCGAGATGAACTACCCAAGGTGAAGCATGAAACTCCCGCATCAGATCCTCGCGTATGTCCACTAGGACCCATACGCGTCTAGGGAAACACAGAACTTCATCATCTCCTATCGTCCAACCAGGAGGAGGGTCCACACTTTCCACCAACTCCCGTAGAACTAGTCCTTCTGAATTAGATAGCTGTCTCATCCTCACTCTGTCCAGGAGGGTAGATGTCACGACTAACGAGGAATGATAAGTCTACCCATGACTGTCGTGCACCACCAGATGCATCTCCGAGAACAAGGCCATAAGCTGCCACTCACCACTGGCTTCCTGCACTGCCTATATCTGAGTCTTCCTGCTCAGTGCATTGGCTACTACATTACCTTTACCAGGTGTATAGGCAAGCTCAAAATCAAAGGACTGTAGGTACTCGACCCACCATCTCTGCCTCAGATTTAGGTCACGCTGAGTAAAGATATACTTGAGGCTTTTGTGGTCGGTGAAGACCACAAAATTCTCTCCCAATAGATAATGTCTCCAATAGCGCAACACCTGCACAACTGCAGCCAACATGAGATCATGCGTCGGGAAATTCCTCTCATGTGGCCTCAACTACCGAGACCCGTACGCAACAACTCGATCACAAGGCATCAACACAGCTCCCATCCCAATACCTGATGCATCACAGAAAACTGTATAGCTCTCCCCCTGCTCTGGGAGTATCAGGATCGATGCTGATGTCAACCTTCCTTTCATGTCCTAAAAGGATGTCTCGCAAGCTTCTGACCAAACTAACTTCACACCCTTCTTAGTCTGACCCATCAACGGTGATGCTAAGCGGGAGAAGTCATGTATGAAGCCTCTTTAGTAACCAACCAACACTAATAAACTCCGTATCTCAAACATGTTCTTAGGCTGCTCCCAGGAAACTACTTCTCTCACCTTATCTTGGTCTACTGCAACTCCTGCCTCTGAGATGATATGACCCGAGAAGTGAATCTGGTCCATCCAAAAGTGGAACTTTGAGAGCTTATCATATAGATTATGCTCTCTCAGTGTACCCAATACGATCTCAAGGTGGGTGGCATGGTCGTGTCGAGTGTGAGAGTACACCAAGATTTCTTCCACAAATACTACCACAAAATAATCCAAATACGGATGGAACACACGATTAATCAGAGCCATGAAAACCGCTGGCGCGTTCGTGAGTCTGAACGACATAACTGTATACTCATATAGAGCATACCTTCTCCTGAAAGCTGTGAGAGGTATATCAGATGGTTTAACACACATCTGATGATATCCTGATCTCAAGTCAATATTCGAGAAGTCTCGTGCTCCAAAAATTTGATAAAAAAGATCATCAATCCTCAACAAGGGATATCAGTTCTTAACCGTCAATTGGTTCAGCTTCCGATAATCCACACAAAGTCTGAGGGTACTGTCCACCTTTTTCACAAAAAGGACCAGAGAACCCCATGGAGAAGTACTGGGTTGGATAAAACCCTTTGACTGTAACTCCTCTAACTGTCTATTAAGCTCCTACAGCTCAGGTGTGGCCATACAATAAGGAGGAATGGATACCGGTGCTGCTCCTGGCACAAGCTCAATAGAGAAATCCACCTCTCGCACTGGAGGTAGACCTAAAAATTCATCTGGGAATACATACCTAAAACGATCAACCACTGGAGGGAAATCCGTCTGACAAGTCCCCTGGTCATCCAAATATAATCTCGCAATCTGGGCTATGACTCCACCTCGCCCAAGATGCTCTAGTCTAGCTCGACTCTCCTAAACATCCCACTCGTCCTTGTATAGAAACTCTCCACCCTCTGGTGACGTGAAACTCACCCTGCGATGATAACAATATACAAAGTCTCGATAGAGAACCAACCAGTCTATCCCAAGAATGATGTCATAGCTTGTCATCTCTAAGACATAGAGGTCCCAAAGGAAGTGACACCCACCAACCTCAAGGGGGAACTCCTTGCACTAATGCACACCAACCGTTCTAGTTCCCAATAGAGTTTCTAGAGTCATGATATCAGAAGAAGGAGAAACACAGAGCCCAAGGCTCTCTACAACAGTTACAGATATAAAACTATGTGTAGCACACGTATCATAAAGTATGGAAGATAAAACAGAAGCTACTAAAATAATACCTCTGACTGTAGAAGGTCCAGGATCCTGATACTGCTGGGTCTACTGCACTACATATGCATGCCCAGTGCCGCGGCCCCGCGACACAGCTTGGCTACCCTGAGTTGTCCCGCCCTACAGTCTTTGAGATCCTGGTGTCTGGCTACCATGGCCACGACCACCATCTCTACCTGCACACCCTGACGTATTATAGTTCCATGACTGGTAAGAAGCTGCTGGTCCTTCTCCCGCATGTGGAGTTTGCATAGAACCTATCTCACTAGCCCCTGGTGAAAACGCCCTACAAAAGTGCTGCAGGTGACCCATCCTACCGCAAGCTCGACACTCCACTGAGTCTCATGGAAACTGTGGAATCTTGTTCCCCTCTCTACCACACTGGTAGCACATGACCTGGCCACCTGATGCATTCTTTTGACTGGTACTGCCACCCTGAGAGAAGTCCATCTGTCTCTTTCTCTTGCCAGTATAAATAGTACCAGTAACTGGTGCTGAACCGCCTTGGCCCACACCACTAGATTCCCGCAGGTTCCTCTCCATAATCAGTGCCTGATTCACGATAGCATGTCCTGAAGGAAACCTGAAAACATTCACCAGCGCTCGGATGTCATAACGAAGGCTATCCTCAAAACATCTGGCTCTCAACGTCTCATCACCCACCAGAACGGGTGAAAAACGTTGAAGCTCGGTAAAGAGAGAAAAATAGTCCATCACCGACATAGCGCCGTGCTGCAGATTCATGAACTCTCGAGCTCTGTCTGCCCTCAACATGTCGGGAAAGAAGAATTCATAGAAGACTGCCTGAAAATCCTCCCACTCCATGTCCCTGTGATGCTATGACTGGGTGGTAACATCCCACCACCTCTTGGAGGAATCACGTAGCAAGTATGTCGCGAGCTTGACCCTCCCCCTAGAGGCGTCTCTAGATGGTCGAAAATAGTCTGCATCGATCCTATCCAAGACTCTACATCCTGTGGTCCTCCATCCCCTGAAAACGTAGGCGGATGCTGCTGCTAGAAGATACGTTTCAGCTCAGCCATAGATGTGGTAGCCGGCGGTGCTCCCTGAAAGGTCTGCATGAACCGTATAAAGCCTTCATGTTACTGCGCATCTGTGCCTGTGTCTGGTATAACGGCTGGCACTGCATCTGGCTCTGCTGGAGGATCAATTGGTAGCCCATTGCCCACTATTTCTGTAGTATACTCGTTGCCGCTCTCTTGGAGAATGACACACGGTCGTCTAGGCGGCATGACACTACAAGGTCAAAAACACGCCTTAGAACAAGATTATCAAGACCGAAAACGAAGAAACCCAAAAGGGAACCGGAGGAATAAGGCATTCAATATTTGAAAAACAAGACTACACGGTGTGTATACTGACTAAATAGTGTGTACTTGACTTCCCTTCCCCTACCCGAGTCCTTCTGCATGGCTAAGACACACATATCCCATTTGAACAAAACTACACGGCATTTATATTATCTACACGACCTGTATGGTGTTATTTCCAACTACCCATGTCTCTTGTGACATGGCCGACTACTGGGCTTGACACTACACGACATGTTACACCCACACACGGTGTGTACACTACCCCGTCTCCCAGTAACATAGCTAAAACCACATGGTCTGTCCTCGGACAAGACTACACAGCATGTTCCCACAGGTACACGGTGTGTACTAGACGAGCTCCTCTGACCCGTGTTGTTAGTTACACGGCCGGGTACACGACTCAACCGACACGACATGTTCTATATACACACGACGTGTACTCGAAAGGATTACCCTGACCCGTGTTTTTAGTTACACAACTGGGTTCCCAGGTCACACTACACAGCGTGTTCCACAATGGACACCGCGTGTATGTCTTAAGGTTTCCTCCGCCCGTGTTGTTAGTTACACGGAGGAAACTAGGTCAACAATAGACGAAGTTTTTCCCCAATCGCTTCCCTTCACCGTGTCACCACCAACACGGTTTGTGACATGGGTAGAGAATACACAGCATGTACTCTGGGTACACAACGTGTACTCAAAAAGTTTTTTTTTCTTCCCGAACAGAAGAACACACACAACATGTATACTTACTACACGACGTGTATACTGGGTTTCCGGACGGTGTGCCTCAAAAACTTCCCTAGAACCCAGAAAATACTGGAAAAAAACACCTAAGTGCCAAATTCCGATCCGTGAGGGCTCATACTCCCCACGAATCAAAGTTTGACATCTCATCTGTGTTATAACATAATAAACAGTCAATGATCCACCAAATTCCGGTAAATGGAGGCCCATACTCCCCAAAAACCGAAGTTTGGTGTCCATTCTTTTAACAAGTTTATACAGAAAAACCCTATCACATAGTAGGTATTTATTAAGCAGTTATGAAAACAACATACTTTTCTAGAACAATAACTAGCACAACAACATGAAATTTCTAATGCACCTACATGGCATGGAAACTATGAATGGCATGTGATTCTAGAATGTGCCTAAATGATGCATGAGATGGCATACCATCATCTCACCTTGTTGAAACTAAATAGAACTCATGAATAACATATAAACAGGACAATAGAAGTGAGTCACCCTTCGGTGAAAACAAATCAACTATAAATTGCAAAATCAGTAAAATTGAAATACGAGGTAAATTGGATTTTCCCTGTACACGAGTTAGCTATGTCCGGGCACAACTCATTACCAAATACTGTTCCGTCCTATCCCTGACTGAGGCTCCAAATAGTAAGTCCAAGAAAAGAAACAACCTCTGATACCACTTTGTAACGTCCCGGATCTGAATACCACTCCACGGGTGCCTCGAACCCGGTTCTCCACGTGACCTCAAGCACATTTCCCCAAATTCGAGAGGCTACCGACTAGTAGCGAGGGCACAGGTATGATAGTGGGGAAATAATGCCCTCATTTGCAAAAGTGTAGCACAGTGGAATATAAATAAACATACAACAACAGTGGAAGCAGTAAACCATACACAACTGGGTTAAACAACTGTAGTAGATATAACCAATCAGTATATATAATGATTCAACATGCATCAATACTATTAAAATAGCCAGAACAAGTTACAGAGCAGTGCAATATAATACAGAGTACAAATACATGAAGAAAAATAGAACAGCCAGTGGCATCGCGAGCCAGTGCTCGGTCCCATGATCTCAACACCCCAACCGTAATCAAACACATGTATAAGGACCTTTTCCCTTATATACACCTGCATAAACGTAATCTTTTTGGGTTGAAAAGCGTGACCCAAACAGGGTGTGAGAAGTATATCTCATTAGGCACCCACCAAAGGCCCATGCTCAACTGTGTGTAAAACATGCAACAATGGTGTGCAGTAGTAAAATGCAATAAATTAAGAAGTACTAAAAAGTAACTAACTTAACCAATTATATTTCCATTTTAATATTCATTTAATCATTTAATTTTAAATATCACCACAATGAAAATTCTAAGTAAACAGCTAATTTCCTCAGACACACAAACTCCTACCCTTAGGTAAATCGTATCCAACACAAGAATATTCCCACATGCACATGGATATTTCCCACAGGAGTAAGAAGTGTCACCCAAAGGCACAGAATCAGCTGCCCACAGGCATGAAAGAAGTTTCCCACAGGCTAGGTAGAACAATGCCCACAAGCTAATTACAACACCGCCCTCAGGCTTAACAGGTAACTGGGCCGAGCCCAACATGCAAACAAGCAGAAAACAGGAAGTTCCTCTCAAGGTAATTCCACAATCATTTAATTAAAGGCCTAAATTAAACAAGGCATACCCTCAAGTATCCTAGCCAAATGACTAAACAGAGGAACCCACCCCCCTGGGGTGGTCCTGGATCCAAGCACGATCCCAAACAACATTTTGTTATCAAAATTAATTACCTATTCAATTCTAGGTATTTAAAATAGCTATGTCCTCAGCCACACGACACCCCAACATGGGTTTGTGGCACTAAAAACGCACAAAAATGCACAACAGTTGGAAATAAACACCAATCCGCCTACCTTTAACACCAACGACCGGTATACACGATCGTCTATCCTAGAAATTCCTAAGAACGACATATATCAGACGAAGAATAAAACCCTCTCAAATGTAAATAACTCCCGTTAGGGAAATAATTGGTATGAACCACACCAGGAGAAGAGAGGGCTTACCCGTACGGTTCCAACGAGATCGTCCGAGGCGGAAACGGATTCCAGACGAACACCCAACGGATCTTCAAAGGTTTGGTCGTCCCCTCCCACTCCTTACTCCGGTTCTAAGCCTTCCATGTGAACAGGGGAGGCTACTTCCCATTTTAATCAAAAAAAAAACAAAGTAGACGGCGTGTACTTCCCATATTTTAAACTGTTCCTCTGGCGGCTTCCCGCCAGCATGACACTGTTCACCTGCCGACTTGAGTACACGACATGTACTCCCGACTATATGTTTTGTACTGTCATCCAGCTGGAGGCTGCTCCACCGCCTTTCTGTTTTGGCCTGCCGACTGACTACACGGCGTGTAAAGGACAACTACACGACGTGTAGTTGGTTCCTACACTCTTCATCCCCGGCATGGCCACACGCCCCGTGTACCCATCCCACACGGCCAAAAGTACCTGACATGTGGACAAAGTACACGACGTGTACTTCCAAAATTTAGGATTTCACCCCATTTTCCATATTTTTATCAAAAACACTTAAGGAAAAGAGAAAAGGAGAAGCCCGCACCTTAAAATTAGAACCAGGTTCTTACAGATACTTATATACTAGGCTATGCCCTAAAACATATTGAGATTCTTATATATTGAGATATGCTCAAAAAAATGTTGAGATGATTATATACAGAGCTATTCACCAACACATGTTGAGATGATTATATGTAGGATTATTCCTCGACACATGATGAGACACTTATATACCGGGATAGTCCCTAACACATGATGAGATGCTTATATACTAGGATATGCCCTATCACATGTTGAGATTCATATATAGAGGACTTGGATCCAAGATTTTTTAAACAATGGGTATATGGTTGTGGTTGGAATGGATGTGCTACATGCTCAGAGACATTCCGACGATAAGAAGAAGAATCTTATTTCTATAATTTATTAATTGGTGAATTAATTAATACACCTATTTATTACATTATTCTATGCATTTATTTTTAGTAGGGTTTATTTAGACATGGTGGTGTCGACTTATTGTGTTTTAATCACATCCTATTCAGACTATCATTTGGTACCTGGGCAGATTATATATATGCATTTATGGACAAGGGAAAATGACCTTGTAGTTGAGTATTGATTTTTGGACGGGATTTAGTTTGGTGACGATACCGACATGGGGTTCAAGAAAGGAGTATTTTTGAGTTTATTTGTACCATAATGTATTTATTATCTATTATTTTTGTTTAAAATTAGATACATATTCATTTGGAATTACACGATTCCTTATTATTGGTATATTGGTTTCTCCTTTATTTCCTAGTTGTGTTATATGGTTTCAGTTATGTTTATTACTTCGAATTATTTTCTTTATATGAATTATTTCCTCTATAATGACACTTAATATTAAGGGTTATAGTCTATCCACTATATATATCACACCCCCACTACTAGTCAGAAAGATATACCGTATGGGGAGGCACTCTTGAGATCTCATAACCAACCTTTTTCATCTTGGTGAGAGAGTGCTAGACCGAGGGACATTATAGGCTAACCCAACTTCTTCATTGATCAGAGTGGGGCCCTGATTTGAAAAAACACATATCTGACATGAAAAAATGTTAATCCAATACAACATTATATATAAAAAAATAAAAAAAATAAAGAATTAAAGTAAAAAATATTACTGATAAATCAAAAAGGTTGGATGTCATGGAATAAGGATAATGAGATGATCATGATAAGGAGAGGGAAATACATGGTTTTGAGATAAGAGATGCGATGTTTGAAATTCTTGTCTCATTGATGTATAGGGTATTAATGGATATGTGTCTTGATATAATGGAAAATAGGATGGGGGTACTAGTCCTATGGAGAAGTTGGTCAAGGTGATGTTGAAGTCAGGGATCAGGGTCACAAGGGACATGGGTCGTCAGGGGAACGGAAACTTAGAGGCACTGTTGGGGGTCACAATCATGGGTCTCCACTGTCAAAGGTTAGGGTGGGGGTCAGTGTTTAAGGGAGAGGGTTCATGGGGGGATGGGGGGAGTCAGCAACATGGCGGTGGGTGATAAGGGCCATTTTCTGGGTCACTACCATTAAGGGTTGGGGTGGTGGTAAACATTGAGGGGAGAGTACACACGTGGGTCAGGAGGGGTCGACAGGGGAAGGGGTGAGGTGATAAAGTTTTTTTAAAAGGATTAGTGGTGATTTTAATTAAAAATTCCCTAAATATAATAGTTATTTTTATTATTTAAAAAATAGAAACATTTAAAAAAATAGCTACTAATAAACTGCCACAAGGACGTATGTTTTGTTAGTGTAACCCCCACCAAATTCCACCCTATTAAACATCTACCATCTCTCCATTTGTGGAGTCTTCAACCAAGACTTAGAGAATATCATCATAGGTTTATCTGGTGAGGTAATGATGAATGATATGTTAGTGGGAGATGTCAATGTCAAGTCCAACAATGTGGGATTGATGGGTTGGTTGATCAAAGTTTATGTATAGGGAGAAGGTGAGTGGGTGGTCAAGAGGATTAATAAGATGGGGGGGGGGACTGGTGGCGGAGTATTTTAGATACATAACCCCATACCCGGACATAAATATGACTTACACTTGAGACTACTTCAATGGGGTCTATTAAGCCATCGACATCTACCTCTAGGTGGCTCCATGAAACCCTAATCTTATAATCCCTTTTTGTGTTTCTTTATCTTTGTTTGAAGTTTGATTGGAAACATGCATCCCCATCCAAATATTCTATGGGAGGTGTGATATTAAATTTTTTTTAATGTCAAATATGACAATATCACTTTCTATATGAACAAATAATTCACCAAGAACCTCATCATCCCTCTGAATATTGATGTGTTGGACTTGATGACACATTAAAATCTTCTGTTGTCACCCCCAACCAAAGACATTGGGGATCATTTTCTACTCTTCCTCGGACCCCTATTCCATGGACGCATGGAGTTTATCTTAAAAAAAATACAAAAACATAAAAAAGTAAAAAGTAAAAAAAAACAATAAAAAAACGTAGTGTTAAAAATGGGTATTAATTTTTTTATTCAGTCTAATGTTCAGATTAGATTATTTATTTTTAATAGTGATCATTTTATTAATTGAGTTTGTGTTCATTTAACTTCAATACATTATGTATTGATATCTCTAATTATTATTAATCCAAAATATGTTTTTTTGAATTTATTTAAAAGGAAATAAATACTTTTTTAAAATTTATATTTTCATTTGTGGTAATTTGATGTCTCTATAATTTCACTATAACATCATCACATGGTTGACATATGATTACATGAAGAGGAAAATTTTGCAAAATAAATTTAGGAGTAATATGTAAGTTTATGATGTGTGCTATGTTCATTTAGTTATGGTTCCTAATTTAACTAACACATTCTACTGTTGTGTATAAGGAGGATTAAATTGGGATAAAATTATAAAATATCATAAAAATTCAATCAATTCTGAGTTATGATAATAAATACCTCAATAAAATTTATGATTCTTTATTATAATACAACATGTGTATAGAAGGGTTTTAATTTCTAGGGGAAATCTAAAGTTCAGTTTGGTGTATGGGATAAATTTTGAATTGGGGTTATGTATAGAAAGATGAATAGGTGAATATCTTAAAATGATTTTTTTGGATGTGGTCCAAGATCTGGGAGTTACTTTGGGTGATTGAGTGAGTTTTGTGATCTTTTGGTTAAGTTTCAATAGTTTTAGAGGTTTTTGTCTAGAGAACATAGTTTGGTGTGCATGGTTTGGGAGAAACCATGCAACACCCCGAGTGTTAGGAGGTTTTATATTCATTTTCTAGAGATCATGGTTTATTTACAAAATTAATGAATTGTTGGGTGTTAACCATGTGAGGTCTAAGAAAAAACAATGCGAGCTAGATTGAACTTAGGTCTTGACAAAAGGTTTGCACAAAATTGTAAAAAAACCCTAAAAAATATTACAAGCTAAGTTAGTTTGAATTCACACAATCATCACACTTTTTGGAAACCTGTGTGGCTCAACCATAATTGTGGTATGTAATTAGAAATTTTCTAGCACAAAGTTTCGAAAACCATTTGGATAAATTATGCAGATCATTAAAAGTGGGTTTTAAGGGTTTTCCCTTATTCTATTTTAAGTCTCTGCCCCTCATTTTCCTTCCTCTCCCTCACACACATGCCCAAATTACTGATCCCTCAACCATCCTTTGATTCCCCTTATTTTAGTTTGGTTCTAGCTTCATTGTTTGGAATTTTGAGGTAAGTATTCACCTATAAAAACTTCCACTACTCTCCTTATTCCTCCTATATAAATTCTGAGTTCTTTGTTTTGGGTTTTTGATTTTTATTCCACTCAATAATTATGGAATCAACCGTGCTTCATGGGGGTTTTGTATAGATTGCATATGGGACATCCTGTGAAGAAATCTCAAAACTCTTTCATGTCGTTTCAATGAATGTATGTCTCACCACAAATTTTATTATGGTTTTTTCCTTTAAATTAAATTAAATAGGCATATGTAATGGGGATGTATGTTAGGTATTTACCAGGTAGTGGTGTTGGGTGTCCTATATGAACCTACCATTGATGGCTTCTTAAGGGTTAGTTTAATGATGTGTTCCTGGTGAGTTAATATAAAATTATTCCAAGTAGTCTTATCTTTTTTAATCAATTATAATATTAATTAATTATTAATTTATTATAATTTTGTACCTTGGGTTATTGGGTTTGGATTAAAGGCTTGGGTATCAATGCATGCATGTTTTGGTCTTGGGCGGCGCTTAGAGAGCCTAAGTGGAAACCACAAGACAACAAAGTTAAATTTGGAAAGCATCTATAATGGTAGTTGGTCCCTAAATTTTCCCATAGTATTGTTTTTCTTCTAATTTATTATGAATCCCATCTCACTAGCTTTTTGAGCAATGAATTTTGAAATTAATTAATAATTTTAATTGGTTTTTCCATAGTTAACACCCTTTTACATGAATTGAGTCTCGTGGGAATGTAGTTCCTAGTGGAACACCTTAGTAATATTGTGACCTTGGTAATTAGCTAATTTAATGGTGTTTTAAATGAATGTGGTATTTTTGAGAAAAATTCATTTGAAATGGAAATTACAAATGGTACTTGAAATGGTATTTCATAATTGGTAAATTGGGTTTATTTTTGAAATATGAAAATGTGAAATGGTTTTGGAAATATGTGTTGGGTATTTTGGAATTAGTGTTTGAAAAGAGTATTTAAAACATTATTTGGATCAATATTTAAAAAATAGAATTATAAATAGTTTTGGAAATGGTAATTCGATTTGATTTCAGAATTGAAATGTTAAATGAACTCTTATGACTTGTAATTGTTTATTATGTGTTATTGAAAATGATGAAATGCATGTACATAATTCTTTGATGTAAATAGAATTTTTTATTATGGTTTAACCCAGGGTGAACATGGACCCTGAGAGAATTCTTGAGATTGATGGTTAAACCCCTGGTGAACATGTCCCCCAGGTGGATGCTAAGATTTATGATTCAACCTAGGGTTAACATTACCTCCAAGTGGATGCTATATTTGTTGGTTAAAATCATGGTGAACACAAGACTTGGGTGGACTTCAGTTCTGATATGGGGATGGGTATATAACCCCTATATGAAATTTCTTGAACAGGGATGGGTATATTACCACTAAAGAGATATTATTTGGAGCTTTCATCCGAATGTGCTCATAAACAGACTCACACTAGTTTCTATGTACCATTCCTAAGGTGAAGCCAATCTATAGGTTTGGCATTTGTTTTATGCTTTTCATTTTAAATGTTTTAAAAGGTTGTAATAGTATTTTATTATCTTGATAACTACTTCATACACTATTTAGAGACTAATTATATTTATAGATTCCATTGATTGAGGCCTACAGAGTTTTAATCACACACTTCTCAGAATTCCATGTCACTTGGGTACATGAGAAGACTATATTATTGTTCGTATATAAGGGTTTCAGGAAAGTCTTGGTGTTGATGCATGTTGATTGGTTTTATGGGTTGGAGTTAGATGATGGGACCAGTTAGTACTCAAGACAAGTTTGGGATCAACTATTGGACTTATTTTTATTATTTTTCTTTTAGTACTACTTGTGTATGATCCACCCATGAGGGGTCTAGTTAGAATGTATGGAATTATTTTTATTATTTTATCAAATGCGGTGTTATTGTATCGGTACTTGACTTGGCTGTTCTGTCTATCTTTATTTGTATATTATTTTTGTTATTTACATTGTGTTTGTAACTTTTACAAGAAGGTAATAGTCTTACCATGGTATCCTCATATCCCCTCATCACTAGTTGGCCACCTCTGGTGTACGGGGAGACATACTTGAGGTCATGTGGTGAAATATTCCTAATACTATTCATAGAGTGAGTTAGGACAAGATTTTATAATATTCCATTAGAGAATTTTATTTAGTTTTACTATTTAGGTTTGGTAGATTGGATTCTATGATATTTTTAGGGATTAATAATGATATCATGTCCATGTTCTACTTACTCACATATGGGGGAAAATCAAATCTACCAGGGATGATAATTATTATTCTTACATTGAGCTTTTATAGTTGATTAGTTTCCACCTCATGTGGTTCACTTGAGTGCGAAGTTATTGATTTATTGGATTTATATGATTGGATGATACAATAAATGGTGTGTTAAATTGTGCATTATACAAGGCACAAATGATTTTTATGACATCTATATACTTCATATGATAGATAGTTGTCTGAGATTCACATGTGATAATATTTATTTGATGTATATGGTTTATGTATGCATGTAATTTATATCTAACTATGGTTTTAGATAATTTTATTCAGACTCTTTCCACTGGGGAGAAAATTAGGGTGATAATTCACTTTATTTTACTCTCCTAGAGTGGTATGTGTCCTTGGACTGATCACGACATAGGTGAGGTTGTTACCAAAAATTCACACCTTCCAGAGGTGGGTGACCTATACCACTATGATTGATGATACAGAATCCTTGATTAGAACACAATGATGGGAAGTTAGATCCTCCTTCCATGAGTTTCTACATAGAATCAATCACCTAGTATGGGTCTCCCTCATATATTTGAGACAAATTTCTGAATCTCATTCCCAACTCTATCATCAAATGGACCTCAGTTAATTATGCTAATTTCAGCCACAATAGGGAATATACCTTTGGTTGTAGTTTATGGTGATGTTGAAAATATCTAGAAATATATATACATTTGGTGTGTTTGGAATCTCTAAATATCTTCTTCTTTCAGAGTCGAGGGAATCTCATGTATGGGACTTCTTGGGTTTAGAACCCAAGGCATTTCATGTCCATCATGAAGAAACTTGATCCATGGGTATACAGAATATGAGGCACGATACGTTGGGAATCTCATGTTTATCGTATGAGGTATATATTATGATACATTAGGTTTAGGTTCTTACAAGGACATGATAAAAGGTTTAAGGATTCATGGGGACCTTATCATAGTTTTAAAGTCTTATGGGGACATGTCCATGGGTTTAATGTCATGTGGATAAATGTTCACAAGTTTAAAGTATTTTGGGGACATGATCACATGTTTAACGTTTTTTGGGGACATTTCAGACATATTCTTGTTTCATACTAGTATGGATGTGTATTGGCATCAAATAGGGACACCAAATTCTTGTGGAGAGCATAGGTTTGGATAGCGAGTGGTTGAGTGTGCCCCCAGAGTGGGAATAATCATACATTGGGGTTTTTTCCTCCCAAGGGGAAGAACGATAGGTTTGTGATGGTGTTAGGATGTCGAGATTGAACCTCAAAGTGGTTTCCCACATACCTTGTTAGGATATAGAGACCAAAACCCATGTATTTTGAGTGTGAAATTTACAGTTGTATAGTAGTACTAATCCATGTTGATTAACATCATGTGGTAAGGATGGTTCTGACATTTAAAAAGAGATAATAGGTTATAGTGTGGGATTATAAATAGGATGTGCCCTAAAAATGGGAGACCATATCAATATTATCACATGAGGCATCATATGTTTGTTACATAGGGTAGAGAAATAGTTTAACATCATGAGATGTAGATGTTGTCATGAAATTTAACACCTTGTGACCAATACATGGGTGCTATGCAGTTCAAAGTCTTACATACTAGATGTTGTTGGTAATTACTCATGGCCCGGAATAGTTGTTGCTAAGTATCAACAATGTTATGAGAGGGGATTAAGCATGGAAGTAGGCTAGGTGATACCAAGTAACAACATTGGTGTTATTGGGGAATATTCATGAAAGCTATCGGGAGATGTTGAGTAGCAGTGAAGGTGTGATTGGGGATTACATATGGAATCTTCTAGGGTGATGGGGGTATCATCTCATTTACATGAGGAATCTCTTTCTCATCACATGATGCATCCTACGATTATGACATAGGGTATCCCATGTTCAATTCATAGGTTAAGTCTATGATTTAATTTCATCTACAAGGGTATTATTTGCGGGGCTTACACATTGAGCTGCCCATTCTTTCTTTCCCATATTAGGCCATAAGGGAATCCTGACCCACTGATGGGTTGAGGAATATTATTGGGGATTAATCCTAAGGAGGAGGAACATGGGGACTACTTGGGATTATTAGGGATATATCTGGGGCTTGCGTTATAGTTATTCCCACTATTTCCTCCTCATGTTAGGTAACAAGGGAATATTGAACTGATGATGAGTTGATGAATATGATTGGGGATTACACCTAAGAAGGAGGCCCATGGGTACTTTTTGTGGGTCATCTCATGATTATCTCACGAGGAATATTATGAATGAAACATAAGGCACCTCATTCTTATCATGAGAGGCATCCTAATATCTTTTCATAGGGTATACTATATTTTAACATCGTGTAGTGAGGACTAGTAGGTGTGAAACCACACAAAAATTAGGATTTAATGAAAATTATTTCATGGAAGTTTGTTAAAAGGGTACTAAAAAAATATGAATATTTTAGCAGCATATTTTTAAAAACCTCCATAGAATATTTACTAAAAAATGTTCCCTCTTCCCCCTTCACCCCTACCCTGAGCCCTTCCCCTCATTGTCACTACTCGCTCCCTCATCACCGCCACTACTCTCTCCCTTACCATCGACATCACAGTCAACCCCACTCTCCTTTCCCATTTTGCATCACTCTCCCCTACCATCACACTACTTTATCATCCCCTTTCCCTATGTCGTCATGTCGGTCACCCCTCTCCACCTCTATCGGTGCGCTAATCACCCCCATTCTCCCTACATACCATTCTCACCCTTCCATCACACCAATTTTTTCCCCTACTTTTACCATGACATTTCTGAGCATCCCACGTCATTAGAATTTCTAGGTACTTATATTTTCCATCTAAAATCACCTATAAATTAAAAGTATTGATAGACTTTTTTCAAAAAATCATATTGACTTATTTTCTTTTTTATTTTGAGGTGTACTATGAAATTATAATCTATTAATTAATCATATATGATAAGTATTATAAGTAGTTCAAAATTAGTGAAAGTGTTATGTTTATACTAATAATTACTTATTAAATCAATTAAAATTCATCATATTATTTTTTTATTGAGAAAATTTGTAATTTTTTATTGTAGCTTTAGGTGTGTTGTGAAAAATATAGAATTAACTCATCATATCTGATAAGTGATATAATCTATTTTCAATTAGTGTTCAATCATTATTTTTACAAAAGGATACACATAATAACTCATTTAAAAATTCATTCTTATGTTATATCTTCATATAAAAATGTAATGATTATGAATGAATTTTATTTTATTGTTTTTTTAGAAGAAAACATGGATGAAATTTTGTAATGAACCAACACTGGTCAATCAACCACATCACTCGAGTTAGCCCACCATAAGGTCAGCATCAACAAACAACCAAAACCATATCATGTAAAACTAAATAATATCCAATGAATAGAGTAGAAGAAACAAAATAACCACGAGACATACAAAATCAAGGAAAATAGTTAATCCAAAAATAAAAACAAAGACATGAAAAATTCAAAACTCCATGTTACTATCCATCATCTCCATATTGTACCTCTATGAAGACATCAACACTCAAGATAAATAATCTTATTACATGATTTATTTCCCTTTATCTATGTCCCCAAAACCACATCTACAAAAACTAAAAGTAAAAATTAGGGTGTGAGAACAAAGGCCTGAAGGATTTCACCAAAGAATCAATACTATGTATAATATCATGAAAGAGTTATATACAAATTTAAAAAGAATATAGTTTATAAAAAATTTAAAAATATTAAACAATTTTGTAAAACATACCTTGGTTTTATAATTAAAATTCTATATTCTCAAAAATTGAGGAACATTACAAGTATATATGAATAATAGATGATCATAAGAAAAACCTTCCATGGATACACCATAAGATGAACGTGTAAGAAAATAACAAAGAAATTTCATCATGTGATGAAAACCAATCATCAAAATCACATAATCTGGGCTGTAGCCTATGAGAATATATACTAGACATAAAATAAGCCTAAAGAAAGAATACGTTAGATAAAACCAATATTGAGTCCAATAATGGTCTATCAATACTATAAAACCTATAGTGGAATTATGCATACTAAGGTGACATGTATTTCTTCTAATACACCAATGGTTCCTAATGTGTTATTCTTTTTAAAACCATTTGAAAACATTTCTCACATTTTATAAATAATTTTTCAAAATGAATAATTACCATTTCTATGCTTAAAACCCCATTTTTAAACCAAAACTATTTTAAATAAAATCAATTTAAAAACATGTATTTCATAATAAAAACCCATTTTGAGATCAAATCCAACCATTACACAACTGAAACCAAAGAATTGAACAAGAAAATCACATTATTCAAGAATTAGAACTATTTTATAGTGACACTTAGCTCAAGGGAGAAGAGGTAATGCCCTGGATTGATATACCAAAGCCCAAAATTGAATCTTGTCAAGAAGGGCTTTAAAGGCCACCAAAGAGATCTTGGGGTGCCTAATGTTAAAAAGAGAATAATGGAATAAGTGGATGTTAAGAGGGTGTTTGGATATTTATATCTAGAATTTAAAATAGAAGACCATGGTAAAACCTATTGGACTGCACCATAACCCCCTATATTGTGGTGTAGGATTCCCCCACCACATTGTAGGATGGGATGTATGAGAAAGGAACTACAATGCAAGCCTTAGGACCATGGCACAATCCTTTAGTTTAAACAGTGTCTGAGATCCACAACCCTTCCATGCAGAAGATCCTATCTACCTATAGATATTCTACGTTGCAATATTATGAACTACTGTAAGGGTGTACACATGGATAAAACCAACCAAAAAATCCCTTGAACCCCTATGCCACAACACCCCACTCTACACTACAGTGTTCACTAGGGAAGAGGGTCTATGATATAGCCCTTGCACCATGGTACAATTGTGTCCAAAATGGAATTGGCCCCAACATTTATCCCTTTATTTTTCTATGTTATTACCTACTAGTCTATGCCATAGCTAGTATCACCATGTGCATCTTGTATCCTCCAGGGCACAACTCCCAGCTAAAATCCAAAAAAATTACAAAAAAAAAGATAACATCCAAAACTTCTAAGACTCATACAAATATCTATTAAACATTAAAAGATAGCATAACCAAACCCAAAAGGTATCACAATTCTCCCCACCATAAGATCATTCTATCCCTAAAAAATTATCAAGACTATAAAATTATAAAAATAGAAGGCCACTACTTCCTCATCAATGATTCCAACTCCCACGTCTCATGGATATCCCATTTTCACTTCCATAGTACACATACCAATGGAATAATTTTACTGCACAATACCTTATCATGATGATCCATAATCTAAACATTTTCCTTAACCAATGTGGTTTCAAGATAAAGATTAATATCCTCCAATTCAATCACATGGGATGGTTTTTGTTGATAGCTCCTCCATTGGTAAACATGAAACATGTTGTGAATTGATGTTAATAAGTAAATAAAGTCCAACCATTAGACCACCATTCCAATTCATTTAATGATCTCAAAGTTTCCAACAAACCTAGATGCCAAAATACCCTTCTTACCCAACCAACGGTGTCCCAAGAGAAGTTAGACTCTATGAAAAATATAATTACCAACATCAAACTCTAGAAAATTACGATGAAGGTACTCATATGATTTATGATGACTCTATTCTATTCCAATATCTTATGGATAATCTGCACCTTTTCATTCATCTCCTGAGAAAGGCTTGACCCAACCAAGTACTTTTCTCCCAAATCTTCCATGAATAATGGATATATACATAGACACCCATAAAATAATTCAAATGGAACTATATTAATCGAATCCTGATAACTATTTTTATAAGAAAATTAGATAATAGGATTATTATTTTCCCAAGAATCACCAAAGTCAAGCACATGATCTTAGAGCATATCATCAAGAATCTAAATAGCTCTCTTTATCTGCACATCTGTCTGCAGATGACATGCCATGCTCAACTTCAACTAAGAACCCATCACCTCTTGAAAAACTCAACAAAAAAAATGGATGTGATCCACATGTCCATGTTAGATACAATCTTATAAAAAACACCATGAATTTTAACAACCTCTCAGATATATAAGTTCATGAACTATTCCAACATCGCCGTCTCCTAGACAGAGAGGAAATGATATGTTTTCATAATTTGATGAAAGATCCCCAAAATTGTATCCTTACAATTGGGAGTTTTTGAAAAACTAATGAAAAAATCCATGGAAATATCTCCCCACTTACATACTAGAATAAAAAAATGTTGAAACAGTGTAGAAAGTCTATAGTGCTCCACCTTAATCCTTTGACAATTCGGATATTGTGGCATGAAATCTAAAATTGACCACCCTATTCTAACCAACAATATCCACATTTCAAATCATGATACATCTTGGTAGTCCTAGGGTGTATGGACCATTAATACCCCCTTCCTTCATCCATCATCTCCTGCTTTAGATAAACAGGAACAACCGATCTCTTATGAAAACACAAAGCACCAATGGGAGTTTAAGACCACTCACCTGAGGTCTCTTCAACATTTAGGATTTTACTAAAGCACTGGAACTTAGTTTATATCACCTTATTGAGCCTCACTTACTCATCAAAAAAACATTCAACCTTCACTGAAGCTAAGAACACCTTCCCACTTACCTCTTCTATTCCCATTATCATCTTAGTGAAAGAACTCACACTACTACAGACTCCACTTTTTAATGCTCTAAAAATATGCTTTATCAGTGAAAAAACATCATTAATAATCCGAATGATGTCAAAAGGTGACCTTTAGTAGCATTAGAGAAAATATCTAATAAATGGTGCCTTTATCAACGTTTTTTTAGCACTGATAAAGGAACCCTTTATCAATGAAGATAAATTTTAAAAAAAATATTATTTTTCACACACTCTCCCTTTCTCAGTGCTCATGCACTCCTTTCTTTGTGTTATCCATTCCATCAACCGAACTTCACCCACTCTCACACACCCACCCCCTTTAATAGCACTTGGAATCCCCCTTTCCCAATATTATAAATCTTCTCACAACCTCGTGTACTATAGGATTCAAACCTGTGACCGCCTTCTACAATTTGAACCCCATCACCACTACCCTACCTTATTTTATTCTACATTATATGATATTTATATTTATTGATAAATATTTACATACATATTTTTTATTCAAATATTTATATATATATACTTATTTTGAAATACATTTATAAAATATTTGTTTGTGTGTGTGTGCACACACGCGCTCCTATGTGTGATATATATATATATATATATATTTAAATGTATTTAAATATATTATATATTAATATTCATTTACATATATTGGAATATAAATATAAATTTATTTTTATTTATTAATATTCACACATATTTATATGTAAACATTATATATTCGTCTACATAAGTATTTATATATTCATATATATTTATAATGTAAAAAACATTTAGATATTATTTTAAATAAAATGGATAATAATTAATTCCATATGATTTATATAATTAGTTTTAAATAAAATTTTAAAATATGTATTTATATTTTATATTTAGATATAAATTTTATACACTACAAATATATTTATAATGTAAAAAACATTTAGATATTATTTTAAATAAAATGGATAATAATTAATTCCATATGATTTATATAATTGGTTTTAAATACATTTTTAAAATATGTATTTATATTTTATATTTAGATATAAATTTTATACATTACAAATATATTTATATGTCTATATATTTATATATATATATTTATACATATTTACGTATAATTATATATTTAGAAATAATTTTATTATAATATATTTATAAATATATAATGTAAATAAAATATATAATATATTTTATGATAGTGATAGATTTATAAAAATACATTTATATATGATGTATATATATAATACCTACACACATATTGTAACACCCTGAGATTTTAAAAGAATAACATTGCGTTTGATAGCATAGATGACACATAATAGTGAGCTTATATGAGAATGTAACTCTTGGATATATTTAAGTACATGAAACACTGATATTTTTATGTTCAATAGCATATTCAACACATAACACTGAGCATAAACATCCCAAGATATATATAGCTATTATAACCTAACTGTTAAATTGGCTGTTATGAATAGTATTAATTGCAGAATGAAATATATATATTTATATATATGTATTAATATATATAAGTTATGGATAAAAGTTTTAATAAATTATCAATAATTTTTTAATGAATTAATTTTATAATTTAAAAATACGTTTTCTTCAAAAATGATTTTTTTCTTTTCATGAAAAAATATTACAATTATTTATTAGAAAATTTAGAAAATGTATTTCATAAAATTAAAATCCTTTCTAAAATATAAATATCAAAATTTACTTTGGTTTATATTTTTGTATTTTTTAAGAAATATTGGTTTTTAGTGAATAGTGAAAAATACAGATTTTTTTAAAATGCTATTTCTATTCAATAAATTAATTAATTTAAAAGTATTATTATGTTTGAAATATGATTTAAAAAGACATAAGTATTATTTAGTTATATTTAAACCAATTAATCTCTTTTTAATCAACTTTATATTAAATTTTAGTTTAAGGTTCTCTTTGGTTAAAAAAACAGAATTTTTTAAAACTATTTTAAAGTACATTATGTTTCTATATTTCAATAAATTAAAATAATCCCTAATGAGAAATTATTTAATTGAAATTTAAATACTATATATAAATAAATATTAATATTTATTAATAAAATTATTATTATACATAAAGTTAATATAAAATCTTCTTGTTCTTGAAAAAATACACTTCTCAAAAACCCACCTTTATATCGCATATGCGAGTTTTGTATTAAATTTATTTACTTTTACTAATTTTATAAAATTTATTTGAAAAAATAAAAATAATTTTTAAAATACCCATTTATAAATTATATTTATCTTATTTTTTTGATAATTTTATGAAAATATTGATTTTTTAATAAATAGTGAAAAATACTAATTATAATTGAAAAATTCCTTTTCTATTAAATTATCTATAAAGAAAAATTATATTTTAAATTGGTTTTAAAGTAAAATTAGTTAAATTATATATATATATATATATATATCCAATTTAGTTCATTGTTTTCAATTTCATATTGAAATTTGATATAAAAACATGGTAAACAATTGAACATTTTCTCTTTGAAAACACGTTTTCTCATCACTTCTACATGATTAATTTTTAATTATATTTTCCCACATATATGAGTTTAATTTCAAAAAATGTATTAATTATTTATAATAAACATAATTTATATTATATTATAAGTCCAACTTAATTTTTTACCAAAATTACTATGGAAAACAGTAAAAATCAATTACCACGGTTCAGGTAAAAATTGATTTATCAGTGGTTAAACTAAAAATATAAGGGTTAAAAAGACCTAAATACTTGTATAAAATATATTTTTTTGAAATATTTATAACTTATAACTTATATTAGTGATTAATATTTACTATTTATGCCATTTAACACAAAAAACATGGGTGGAATTCAAACTTTTCCAAAATTACAAACATGTCACTCACCTCTCTTATAAAAGGCAACCCTTATCCTCCTCTATCAAAACTTAAAAAGAATTTGGTTAGACAAAAACATACCGAAATAAATTTTTTAATTCCATCCTTACATACTATAATCCTTATATTAGGATGAATTCAAACCAAATAATACATTGGGTGCAAACCAAATGAAGGTACCCAAAGAAGAGGTAACATTCTTCAATGAGTAATATTATTTTATTTCTTCCTACACCACTATAAATTATTTTTAAAACATGATTATATAATAAAATAATAATATAAAATATAATTATATTTTATTATGTTAATTTTACAACCTAAATCCTTCTCCTATTTCATCAAATGGGTTATGAAATTATCATTTGTGTGTACGGCGGACTACAACCTCGCAAACCATGGTCATTCATTTTTCTATTACCACCTTTCATGATTGGGTATGAAAATGGAAATAAATTATATATAATATATTTACAAACTAATTATACCTTTAGAGTAATTATATCATACATACCTTTTTTTACATTACATTTATTAGGGGATCCGATAATGTTGCTCTTGAGTATGATGAACTAATTTCTCGCGAAGTGATGTGATTCGTTTTCACTAACGCTTTACATGGAAAATAATAAGGATAAATTTTATAAATACATATGATATAAATTAAATAATTATGATATTAATGAACTATTTATCATTATTAAAAGATAATATATAGTTTTACTACTTACATTTCACTCACTGAAAGATGATAACATCCTTCATGTACGTATGGACTACCACCTTCAGGAAGCAATGTGACCCTTTATTTTCATCACCACACCACATGGATGATATATATATAATTATATTTAAAGAAAAAATATTTTATTTATGATATTTTATCATTCTATAAATATATAATATTACTTTCCTTATTTCCTTAATGATAATTTGAAAATGGAAACGTTACTCAGGCGTATGTATGGCCTACCATCTCTTTTATCGTAACACACTTAATTTTTTTCAAAACCATATTTCATAATTAGTATTTAAAGTATAATTATTGTATAAATATTATAATAATATCATGATTAATATTATGGATATGATATAACTATATTATATTCATAAGAACCAGAACTTTCAGAAAAAAGAAAAAATGAGAAAACAATGAAATTAACACCCAAAATAATAAAAATAATGAAATATTATTAACAAACGGGTGATGATATGTTATTAAAGGATCATATAAGAAATTATAAATATAAATATGGTTTTTAAATAAGTTAATAACATTATTTAAAACACTATATACTATTTTAAATCATATTAAAACAAAGGGAAGTGTGAGGTAATGGATTTATTTACTTAATTCCCATTCATTTGGTTAAAATTATACTTCACCGACTATGTCATGCTAATATTATCTATGTTTAGGTCTCTTATTATTTTATATTTTATTTACACATGTTTAATTTTGATTTTCAATTTATAAACATAATCAATTCATTGACTAATTCCGACTTCCATGATACGATCATCGTAAGGGATTTCTAGGAGACATACACATATTCACCTCTCATTTATTTTATGTGGTGTATATATTACTCCTTTGACATTAAATATCATGAATACAAATATTTAAGGTATATTTAAAATTTCATTTAACTTTATTCTCTATTGCGGATTACAATTCAAAATATTACTAAAGAGGTAAGGGATTTTTTCCCAATTTTCCTTCTTTGAGAGTTATGTCATGTTATAAACCAATATTCTTTTATAAGGTGTATATAAAGCCCATTTTACAAGTAATATTATGAATTTATTTATTCTCGCAACATTTTATGTTTAATTTGATGTTATCCTTTCACGTGGGTTACAATTCAATGTTACCAAAGTGGTTAGAGTTTTCTCTTACAATCTCATTGATTATTGATATTTTTTATGATTAAGTCTCAAATGTGGAATTATTATGATCCAAATCTCAAGGGGTCTCATTATTTTTATTATCCTATATTCATTCATGATATTTCCATGTAATAGTACCATTTTTCCAATCTTTGGTACTTGAAATAACCGGTAAAACATTTTTAAGAAAAATCATCTTTATTTACCTCTTTGGATGAACACATTATTTATTCCTAAACCATATTTTCTAAAAAATGAAAAATGTTTTTGGAAATATTAAAATTATTTTTTAAAGACATTTTTATCCATTTTTAAATTTTTTAAAAAATTAACAGTAATTTGTTTCATTTTGAAAACAATGAACATTTGGATTTTACAAAAAATGTGAAATGAATCTTTATTTTAACACATACGAAATGAATGGATCTTTCAACCATCATGACTATTATTTAATTTTAATATTACTTTATATGTTTTTAAGGTTATTTTAAAAAAAGGATTTTAAAAGGATTTTAATTTATTTTTTCAAAATGGAATGGATATTTTCCTAAAAAAAATGTTTTAAATGATTTTAAATCATCCATTTATATGTTTCTAAGGTAATTTTAAACGAAAAGGATTTTCATGATATTTTTTTATTTTTTAGTTTTAAAAAAGTGATTGTTTTCAAAATAAAGAGGTTATTTTCCTCCAAATTTATTTAATGATATTTTAAGGGTATCCACATTCATTAACGATAATAACCATTGTATTTTACTTATACTCCAAGAGGAATATTCTGTATTGATACCATCCTCATTCTTTCTCTGGATAGATTAATATTGTTTCAAAAATATTGTTTTGGAACACATTTCTTTTCTACAGGTTAATCATATATCATAGAGATTGTTATAGAAACCATTTATTTTCTATCTGTTAACTAAGTTTCAAATAGATTATTATGGAACCCATTTATTTTTAATGGGTTAACCATGTTTCAAATAGATTTTTATGGAACCCATCTATTTTCCAGAAGTTAATCATATTACAAAGATATTTGTAAGAAAATATTTATTTTACATGAATTAATAATGTTATAAAAGGAATAATGATTGTTTCTATGAGTTTTATGATGTAATATATTTTTAATTTATTCACATTGGGGGTTTTAGACATTAATTAAAATATTGGTGTGCCCAAATAGAGCTGGGTGAGCCCATTATAACTTATATGATGAGTGCACCTAGATAGCATTGGGTGAGCGCATTATTACTTATACGATGGGTGTGTATAGATAAAAAACCAATTCATTTGGTAATGATTATGTTATATGGATACTTTTATTGGTAGTTGTACATATGGTTATTCCATCTGTAAGGGCTCTATAAGGTTTCTATGATTCTGATTTTACAAGAATACCAATACATTTTTTTATGAATTCTACTAGATTATAATGTTTCCTTTGATCAATATTGATATCACATGGCTCATGATTATTGATTCTTATGAATCTTTCATTTGTCAAATATTTATTCCATGTTTTACAATTGATGATTTATGTATCGATGGGTATGAGTTATTTTATTATTCATTTATGCAATATGATTATGTCATCAAACCCTTATACAATTTTTATGATCATTAATGATATTAAATTTTTTATACTTATCTTTAACCTTACTGAGAATTTTATCTCACCCTTATTATATTTCCTTTTCCCCCAGGTAATAAAGAATGATGTTGAATGAATTATGTTTAGAATAGATTTCATATGGATTATGATGATGACTTAATGTGAAAAATTAAAATATGGGTTAAGTGGGAGAAATGATCATTTAAATATATTGTTATTATTTTATATATGAGTTTATAATAATTATCTAAAAATATAAACCAAAAAGGTCATTGAGAATGTAAGTGATACGATATTTTCTTTTGATGTTTTAAGGGAAGGATGAGAAAAAATTGGGTCACATTTATCGATATCTAATCCAAAAACATAATGTTCATGATTTTAGCATCAAATCTGGGAGTGCGTGTTCATGGATTTTATAATTGGAATCAGATAAAGATTTATATAACTTTGGATATTGGGATGTCTTCATATGATTTTTATTAAAATTTATTGGTACTATCATTGGTTTATAAGATTAAGTATGATCATAAGTTAAAAGTCTTAGACACTTCTTTGAGGGTTCAAGAATTGAGATCTTAAAGTGAATAATGAATTTTTAGGATATCTTTTAGTAGGTTGATGTATGTGTAAAGATTAAATTTGTTGTGAAGTATTCCATTACATTTTTTAGAAATAATTTTTATGGTATTTATAACCTTTTTGATTTATATGAGCTTGGATATTTATGTTCTTATGGGAACACCTATTTTATCATATATATAACCAAAATATTGAAAATTAATTTGGTGACTAAGTGATTAATGTTATTTATAAATAATATATCCATATTTTTGTCTTGAATGTTTAAATTTATGTGATAACCTTTGAATTTAAGTAAATCTTTTAATTTTTAGGTAATTAAGGTTAATTGGGATATAGGTTTATTCATTAATAGAATTATTTAGTTTGAACTTTGGGTATTACTATTTAATTTCGAAGATTAATGTATCATGTAAAGATTTGTTAATTTTGGGAATTATCTTATTATGTGATTCCAATTTTGGTTTTTTTAATTTATAATGAAATGTGGAATATATTTTTATACCTTTTATGGTCATATGATCCTTTAGAATTTGATTTTTAGTTTTCAGGAATGAAAAATTCCTCTTGAATACTCATCCTTTGGAGAAAAACTGAGATTATTGTGGAATTTGAAAAAGGATGAAACTATTCTCATAATATAAGTATATTTACTTATTCTATTATTCATTATTGAAAAATAATTCATCAATTATAGGAGAATGATCCTGAAAAAATGTTTTCTTATTAATTTCCTTTCTGATGATATCAATAACCTTTTTCACACCACATTTGTTTAGGTTTTTATGGATTTTAAGTTTATCTTAATAATTCACCATTTTTTGACCAATTATCTCTATCAATCCATGTAATTATTTAGTAATTATTATTTTATTCCATGCCTAAATGTTCACTTCCCACCCATATTCTCCAATTTGAAAAATCAGTACGGGTTATTCCAGATGACCTTCATGCATCATTTTCTCTCTTATAAAAAGGATGTTTTATTAACCCATTTTACGATGTTGGTTTATAAAAAATATATTTTCAAATGTTAATCCTTTGATTACCAAGAAAAATTTCAAATTTATAGAATGAAATTTATTGGGGGGGATGTAACACCCTGAGATTTTAAAAGAAGAAAATTATGTTTGATAGGGTAAACGACTCACAAATCTAAACTTCGATGAGAATATAATACCCTAATTCATTTAGATATATTTATTTTTAAATGAATTTAAACTCTCAGATACATTTTATTACATGAAACCCAAATATTTTTAAGTTTAATAGTATCTTTAATATACAACACCAAACATAAACAACCCATGATATATATAACCTTCATAACATAGATGTTAAATTTACATGTATGAATAATATTAACTAATTTATGAAATATATATATTTTTGTAAATTTAATACTCAATAAAAATTATTAATAAATGTTTCTTAAATAATCAATCAATTTTTAGTAAAGTAATTTTATTCTTTAAAAATATGTTTTCTTCAAAAATGTTTTTTTATTTTCATAAAAAATATTATAATTATATTTTGGAAATTTTTTAAATTTATTTCAAAAAATTAAATTCATTTTTTAAATATAAATATTTAAAATTAATTTGGGTGAAATTTTGGGATTTTTCATAAAATATTGATTTCTCAGTCAATAGTGAAAAAACAGATTTTTTGTAAAAATGACATTTATTTTAAATAAAATAAATAATTTTAAATTCCCAATATGTTTTGAATATGATTTCAAGAAACATAATTATTATTTAGTAAAATTTAATACACTTAATTTATTTTTAATCATCCTCATATTGAATTTTAGTATAAGGTTGTGTTTGCATTTTAAAAAATGGGATTTTTCTGAAAGCTATTTTAAAGTACACAATGTTTATACATTTTAATTGATTAAAATAACTCTTAATGATGAATGAATTAAAATAAATTTATCTATAATATATCAATATATATTAATTTAGTTTCATACAATGATTATTATTAGACATTGAGTTAATATGAAATCATCACGTGAATGATAAAAATACATTTCTCAAAGACCCACTTTTTTGTCACATTTATGGGGTTTATTTTCATGTTAATTTATTAAAATTTTAGAAACTTTATTTGGAAATATATAATTAATTTTTTAAACCATAATTAATAAATTATAATTGGGTGAATTTTTGATAATTGTCTGAAAAGATTGATTTTTTTTATGAATAGGGAAAAATATAGAATTTTAATTGAAAACTGTCTTTTCATTTAAATTATTAATAAATTAAAATTATATTTTAAATTGGTTTTAAAGTAATATTAGTAAAATTATTTATATATTAATAAAATTTATTTTGTTTAATAAATTTTATATTTTAATTGGATATAAAAATTTTGTAAACATTTGAACATTTTCTATTTGAAAACCCGCTTTCTCGTTATGTTTGTAGGATTAATTTTAAATTAAAATTTTACATTTCTGTGAATTGAATTTGAAAAAATAGATTAAATATTTATAATAATAAAAATTTATATTATCTAATATGTTCAAATTAATTTTTTTTCCAAAAAATGATTAATGAAAATAGTAAAAATTAATTTTCATACATAAGGTAAAAATGGATTTACCAGGGGTTAAACTAAAACGATAAAGGTTAAAATGACATGAAAAATTAATTGAAATATAATTTATGGACATATTTTGACCTTATTACATATAGGATAAGGAATTATATATTATTTTATCCTTTTTATATGAATAAATCATGGGTGGAATTTATTCATTTCAAAAATTACAAGTGTGCGACTCACGCCACTTATAAAAGGACAACCCATATCCTTCTATCATCACACCATAAAAACCCTTTAGTTATTCAATTAAATACCTAAATAACTACTATAATTCCCTCCTATAATCATAGAATCATTATTTTCAGTATCAATCCAACCAAGGAAGGCCTTTGGTGAAAACCAAAATAATTGACCCAAAGAAGATATAATGTTCTTCAACGAGCATTTTTATTTTATTTCTTACTCAACCTCCTTAAATTATATTTTAACCATGATTATATAATATTATCATTATATTCAATATAATTATATGTTTTTATGTTAATTTCATAATATTAATATTTAAAATCTTACATCAGATGGGCTATAAATTCATTATTCGTGTGTATGTTAGACTACTACCTCGCAAACCGATGTCATTCATTTTTCCATTACCACCATTAATGGTTGGTTATGGTGATGTATATAAAGTATATATATTATTTTTAGAATATAATTATACATATAGAATCTTTATATCATATATAACTTTTTAATTTCCATTTCACTGGAGATACGATAACATCGCCCATGTGTTTATTGGATTACTGACTCGCAAAGCGATGCGATTCATTTTCACTAATGCTTTACATAGAAAAAAATAATGATAATGTAAATGAATATATTTTATACATGTTAAATAATTATGGTATTAATGATATATTTATCAATCTCAGAATATAATATTTCACTTTATTTCTTACCTTTTCACTCATTGAAAAATAATAACATCATTTGTGTAGGTGTGGACTGCCGCCTTCACCAAGGGATGTAACTCTTTATTTTAATCACCTCACCACAAGGATTATATATATATAATTAAAATTAAATAAATAATATGTTATTTATGATATAATTACCATTTTTAATGATAAAATATTACTTTCTTTCTGAAATTATCATTGAAAAATGGAAATGTTACTCATACAAACATAGGACATACAGTTTCCAAGATCGTAACAAACTTCATTTTTCAAAAACAATATTTCATAATTGGTATTGAAAGTATAATTTATGTATAAATATGATAATTAATCCATTATTATTATTATTTATATGAAATAAATATATTATATACAGAAGAAATAGAACTTTCATAGCAAAACAAGAATTATAAAACAAGGCTATTTACACCCGAAGAAAAGAAAATAATGAATGATTATTAATGGACATGTGATAAGATATTATAAAAGTAACATATAATATATTTTAAAAATTAATATGGATATATAATAAGTTAATAAATGGTTTAAAATCATTATAGAGGATATTAAAAAACATTCAACCAAAATGAAACATGAGGTAAGGTATTTTTAACTCAATTTCCATTCATTGGGTTAAACTTCTATTTCACTAATTTTATCAAGATTAGATTATGTGTGTAATGTAATTTTGTTATTTTATGTTGTATTTACACTTGTTTTATGTGGATTTAAATGTTATAAACATAATCAATTAATTTATTAATCCCAACTTCAATGATTTGATCTTTGTAAGGGATTTATAGTCTCTCTTTTATTTTTAGGAGACATATGAAAATTCAGTACATATTTATTTTTTTTGGTGTATATAGTAACCCTTTGATATTTTAGATCCTAAATCCAATTATTTTTATGATATTTAATTTTTCTTTTGATGTTATTATTTATTAGTGATTATGATTCACAATATTACTAAAGTTGTATTGGATTTATGTCTCAATTTTCCTTCTTTGAGATTTATGTCATGTTATACACCTATATTATTTTATGAGGTTTATATAAATACCCATTGAAATGTAATATATTGAATCTATTTATTATCCTTAAATATTAAGTTTAATTAATTTTTATCCTTTCATGGGGTATATGATTCATAGTAACCAAGGTGGTAATAATTTTATGTTATATGCTCATCAATTATTGTGATTTTTTATGATTAAGTATCTAATGTTTAATTATTATGATCTAAATCTGAAGGATTATCATGAATTTTTTTCTCCTTTATCAATTCATGATATTTTCACCTAATAGTACAATTTTATCACTCTTTGGTACTTCAAATAATTGATAATTTTTTTAAATCAACTTTATTTCTCTATTCGATCGAAAAACCTTTTCCTTCCAAAACCTTGTTTTCTAAAAATGTTTTGATTTTTTTAACATTATTAAAATGATTTATTAAAGAAAATTTTACCCATGATTTAATTTTTATTATTTTTTTGAAAGGAACCTTAATTTCATTTTCCAAAAAATTAATTTTTGGATTTTAACAAAAATGTGAAAGGAATCATTGTTTTAATTTTTTTGGAATGAATTTTTTTACTCCAATACGAACATTATTTACTTTTAATATAAATTTATAATATTACAAGTTTATTTTCAATGAAATGGATTTTCAAAAAGTTTTTAAAAAGTATTTTTCAAAATGAATAGTATATTTTCTTCAAAATATGTTTTTTTAAATTTTTAAATATTTCATAATATGATTCCAAGGTTGTTTCCAAGGAAAACAAATTTTTTGATATTTTGGGAAATTTTTGTTTTTAAAAAGTTATTTTTTTTTTCAAAATGAAAATGTTAATTTCCCCCAAAAGTATTTAATTATATTTTATTGTAATCCCCATTTATCAACATTAATTGTTCAATTTACTTCTTAGTATATTTTAAATTAAAAAAATAAATTCATAGATCACATTAATTGAATTAAAGTAGATCATTTATTCAATATAAATAAATGAATATGGTGTGAGGTAGATCAATTATCAAAAATACTACTCTTTAATGGGCGGTGTAGTCATCGTAGAAACATTTTCCATTCACAAAGGATTAGAAATGATACAACCCAATCACATTTCTAACCTTGAGTTATAGTGAATATATGTAAATAAAATAAGAATAAAATATAATAATATATTAGAAATGTAAAAGAAAATATAATTTTATTGAAAAAACAAAAACATTAAAATGAATAAGAAAAAAATAATTGTATTTTGGAGGAGATTCTATATTGATAGATTCTCCCATAAAATGGTGAATTTAAATGGAAAGGAACCACTTTTTCATTGATTACAATCCAATAATGAAAATATAACTCCCTCCAAATGATAAAAATAATCATTTAAAGAGTGTAGGGGAGGCTAGGGTTTCAAGACATTTCATGTGTGAATCGGAAATTAAGCCAAATATTTTAATCCAAATTAAAATGTGTTTTTGAACTAAAAAACATGAACCTTCTATACTTATTTAATAATAATTTATGAGGAATTTTTTATTCTAGCTGAGGTCCAAATCTGAGACCAATTCAATCACTGATGAAGATATTATGTCCCAAATACTAAAGTGGTGTCCAATCTGGCGCATCTAGTCCAAATTTAACTTCATAGCCCATTTAATCCGATAAAATACATAATATATCTCATATGTCCTTATTAAAAGTTAGATACCATTGATTGAGGAACAATGTTACAAAATTTTATCTTCAAATAATTCAAATAAAAATATTTATGGTTGAAATACTACAGTGAACTTTAAATGGGAAAAACTAGAATGATATAATCCCAAATATTCAATAAATAAACATATTTAACACAATGTGAGGAAATTATGTCATTTATTTTCAATAAAACATTCAATAAAAATATGTTTTATCAACTCCACCACACTTAACCTTTTTCACTCTTGGGAAAAACATCATATCATGTAATTCATAAAATTTTGACAAGATATGCTTGTTTATATTTCCCAATCCATAGTGTAAGTATAGGAAATGTTATAATATCATCAAGATTAAATCTCAATAAATTTGAAATTCATTGTATCATAAATTGCATAAAAAAATTTAGTCAGATTAATGACATTAATCATATCAAAACACGGTTTGGGTATACAACGCCATTAATTCCCCATATGTGTGTGTGTTAACCATTTCAAGATCATATACCCACCATTTATTCAATATATTATGGTTAAGTAAAATAATTCCTCTTACTTGGTTTAATTCACCAAACCTATTCTATATTTGTTTGCAATAAAATTTTAATACCCACTCACTTATGCATTCCAAAAAGTCAATACTTAAGATATCGACCTAGATGTACCCATATGTTGTACATTTCACCACTCCACTCTTTATTAAGATAATATATATATATATATATATTATTTTATATTTTTTTTGAGGGTGTACATTTTTTTGATATCAGGTACACACAAAAAGATCAATTTGGTATAGTAATGAAACTGATCGGAAGAGAAACAAACAAATGGTTCAACCAATTATATAATAATAATTTTCTTTACCTAGATTGGATATACCTTCGATTGAGTAGGACAATTTTCACCATACATTTCTTCATGAAAAGTTGTGTGGAGAAATCAATGACACAATTTACCATGAAAAAATATCATAAATAATGATGTCAAAATATAAAAGTTTTTAAAATGACACAATAAATCATATCATCAATGAATTATATTTTTATAAAAATAAACCATTGACGATGAAATATTTCTCATGATCATCATGCTACCAATGAATTTTTAAAACATGAATTTTTCATATGTTACACATGTAAATGAGAATGTTACATGATATATTTTTTTCTATTTTTTTTAATTTAATAGAAAACCTAATAGAAAAAAGAAACAAAACACAAAAATATAAATCCTAAATAGCTACCCCAAAATGTTTTCCCCTATCCTACACTAAAAATACTTAATTTTACTCAATGTGAGTTTATGAGAAGATATGTGCACATGAAATTTATAATATTAAATAGGAAAATAATATAAAAGTGAAAGGGTTAGGAACTGCCTAATATTATCAAGTGATGATGGGGTCATGCGGTGTAATGAAATCAATTACATGGGTGGGAAGTCCCTCAATGTATTAGTTCTAACTTTTCCAATTTACTATACAACTCTATACTATATCCTATTTTGTCATATCCACTACACCATAAGTGAAAAAAATTGATACAACATAAGGACCTAACCATTTGGATCATAACATATCAAGCATCATCTTCGATCGTAAACTTTTTAGAAGGACTTTCTCTCCAAAATGAAACTCCCCTTTTGGATAATTTTATCCTGACCCAATTTTTATCTTTCCTTTTAGAGACTTGAGTTATCATATGATGTCAATATAATATCCTCAAGATCTTGAATTTGTAGCTTCCATTGAATTTCATCTTTGGATAAATCTATGTCACATTTCTTTATAGCCCAATATGGTTGATGCTCGACCTCCACATGGAGATGAAATGCTTTGCCAAATACAGTCCAAAATGGGGACATACCAATGGGATTATTTTATTCCTTCCTATAAGATCACATCACATCATCAAAGATCTTTATCCAATCATTATTATTTGGATACATGGTTTTCTACCAAAGTTATTTTAACTCTCGATTTTAAACCTCACCTTGGCCATTTGTTTGGGGTTTGTATGGAGTATAATGTTTATGTGTCACCCCATAATTCTAAATGAGTTAAGATAAATTCATTTTTCAAAAGTGTGACCCCTGGTCACTAATGATGTCCTTTGGTATTGCAAACTAGCAAAATATTTGAGCCTTTAAAAAATCTACTACAGTATGAGAATCATCAGTTTTAGGGGCCTTGGCCTCCACTAATTTTCAAGCATAATACATAATGAGAAAAATGAAGAAGAAACCAATGATCTTAGAAAAGGACCCATAAAATCAATTCCCCAAAAATATAAAATCTCATAGAATAATATGGATTGTTGGGGATATCGCATCTCCTTGAAATGTTTCAATTGAATTGGCAATGTGAGCAAAAATTAAAAAAACATGAGTATCATGGAATAATCTAGGACAATATAATCAAGAGTCTAAGACTTTCCTAGCATTCTCTCAAGGTCCAAAGTGTCTACTACATGCAAGGGTATGAGAAAAATGTAAAACAAACTCAAACTCATGATTATGCACAAATATCTTAATGACTTGGCCACTACACATGTGCTAGAGGTAGGGATTATCCCATACATAAAACTTAGGCTCAATATTTTATTTTTTGACTTTAAATTTATTTAAATTTTTTGTAATTCTATAGTTAAAAAGGTAGTTCAATAAATTTTCATACCAAGGATGCGTACCTAAGATGACATAGAGATGATTATTAATGAAAGTGTCCTGAAGTGGTACTTGGTCCAATGTGTCAGCCTCTTGTGTCCGAGTAATCCTACTCATGTGGCCCACCACAAAGTTTTATGACCCCTTCTTTTCCTTTATATCAATATCGAATTCATGATGAAGGAGAATACATTGGATAAGTATAGTATTTTCTTCTGGATTCCTCAAGAGGCACCTCATAGATGCATGCATAGAAAAAACAACTACTTTAGATCTCAATAAATATGAATGAAATTTATCTAAAGAAAATATAACAAATAAACTACTATTCGAATGTAGTATAATTTTCTTATTCCAAATCCAAAGTCCACGATGCATAAGAAATCACATGGGACCAACCTTCCACCCTATGAGATATGATAGCCCCAACAACAAAGTTCGATGCATCACAATTAATTTAAAAAGGAATACCCCACCATTGGGTTGTATGATCATTGTAGTGGTTAGACGATTCTTTAGCTCATCAAATTATACCCTCCACAAATCATAAAAAAATACAATATCTTTTTGAATAAATTGAGATAAGGGTAGATAAATCTTAATTAAATCTCGGATAAAGCATTGATTAAAGCCTGAATTCCCTAGGAATGATCTAATATAATGAATAGATGAATGATATGTCATGGATGAAATAATATCAACCTTATATCTATCAACCTGTATTATTCATTTTTACACTACATTCCATAAGAAAATTCCATTATCTACTATGAAATGACATTTTTAAAAGTTCAAAACTACATTCATATCAATTTACAGATTCAAAAAATTTCCCAAACTAAAGATACATTCATCAAATAAAGACCCATACACCATAAAATCATCCATAAATACCTCCATGTAGGTATTAATGAAATTTGAAAAAATACTGACCATGAATATCTAGAAGGTACCTAGTGTATTGGAAGTCCAAATGAAATCCTTCAGTATAAAACGTAAGAAATGGATAGGTGAATGTGGTCTTCTCTTAATCTTATAGATCTATAGAAACCTGAAAATATCCCAAAAAAGCCATCTAATAAACAATAGTGTGTATTCCCAACTAGTCTCTAAAGAATTTTATTAATAAATAGAAGTGTAAAATGGTCCTTAAATGTTGTTTGATTTAGTTTTTTATAATCAATACACACATGCCAACTATTTTACACCCTCATTATAAATAACTCCACTCACTCATTTCTAATATTGGCAACACCAATTTTCTTAGAGACCAACTTAATAGGACTTAGCCCCTAGGAAGATGAAATTTTATATATGATAAATACCTTGAGAAAATTTTCAAATTATTTTTTGATAACTTATATAAGGGTTGTATTAAGTTACATTTGTGAAAATCTAACCTGTTTATCCCCATCCTCCAAAATAATCCTATGAATTAAAATGGAAGGTCTAATACCAGATATGTCTACCAACATCCAACCAATTTCCCAAATTTTTTCCATCAAAAGATTCAAAAAAATATTCATTCTCAGAAGGGAGATTTCTAGAAATGATAACAGGTAATATCTCACCACTCAATAAGTATGATTATTTTAGATTTAGGTGGAAATGGATTGTGTTTCAATGAAGGGGGTGCTGTATGGATGGATACATTGGAGGAACTAAAATATGAGTATAATGAACCTCAATATCAGAATATAAATAATAAAAATTATAGAATAATACATCAAATACATTAGCATACTCAATATCCCTATCATAATCGGAGTGAACATTATCAAAATCAAAATATGAATCCACATCAAAATCAATTCCAAGAGAGTTTTTTAAATTAAAAACAGACATGGAAGTACTATTATACATTAAAATTGAACCAATTATCATAATCTCTCTATGAATATTATAATTAAAAAAATGGGGTTTTTAATTGACAGTTCAAAATAGGATATTCAAAACAGAAGAATGGTCCTCTCAGGGGTACCTCATAGAGTCCATAAAATTAAATATCATAAATTCATCTACAAACATCATGGAAATTGTACCCTCATAGACATATAAGATCAGTTTTTCAATTTTGAGAAAGTTCCTACCTAATATAATGAAATCACGAGGATTTACATAATCATCCTCCATATTTAGCACACAAACATTTATTGAAAAGATCATGTATCTTACCCAAACAATTACATCCCCATGACTCCTATTGAATATTCTATATCTCTACTTTCCAACTGCACCACTACTATCATCAGATTTACCTCAGAAACCGGTATATAAGAGAATACATAGTGAGGTATCACAGTGATGGAAGATCCCAAATCGCATAAAAGAATCAGAAAAGTGTAACTCCCCTATGGTTCATGGGATAGTGAATATCCCCAGGTCCTTTCAATTGTTTTGGATTTTCTTGAGTTGGTGTAATTAATGCTAAAAAATTCCTTACAATATTAATCCTCTCATTTCACTTGATCCATCATCAATTGGTACATAGTTCTTTTAAGAATTTAGAATACCTTGGGATTTTCTTAATGGCCTCAATAAGGGGGATGTTTATCTGATCATTCTTGAATGTGTCCAAAACCACTTTTTTCATCACCACTTCATCTATGTTTTGGTTTAAAAAACTCTATTTGGAATGGGAAGGGGTTTAGGAGGAATATAATCAATTTTATTCTTCCCTTTTTCTTTCTCCTTTTATTTCTCAATAACCTATGCTGATGGGGGAATCTCTTCGATTTGGGTGAATCTCAGTGGAATTATAGGTTTATATTTATCATACTTTTTCTTCCCTATTCATAATTTTACGAAACTAAAATTAACCTTGGTATTTGGAGTAGAGTGTAAAGGAATATTTTCATATTTCTTACTTACCAGTTCATGGATGGCAGTGGAAATATGGATCACTTGTGTCTTCAACCCCCTTAACTCGAACCATTACTCTTCAACACATTATGTTGGTTAAGAAAAATTTGTTTCAAAATTTAATAATTATTAGAATCTATCTTTGATTGAGAATTACATTGTTTTCAACTTGTTGATTCTTAGGCTTTAAATCTACTTTGGATTTTCTGAAAACCATATTGGTAAGGTGGAGGATGTTGGAAGTTTTGTTGGAAAGGGGGACTTTGTTGTTGTCCAGATCCATACCTCATGTCAGACTGATCATTCCATACTTGGTTGTATATTTGTTAAAAGGAATCATACTAATTTTAGGGATGTCATTATTGTTTCTACTGATTTGTTCTCTCAGGTAATTCAACTATGCAATCCTCTCTCTCTCTTATAATTGCTTGAAATGATCGGTTAGGTGGTTTGTTTTAGTGAAAATTTCACAAGGCCTTATAAGAGTGTGTTAGGCTGTCTTTTGGGGAAAATAAATCTATCATTCCAAAGTGGTTAATTATTTCTACTTTATATCAATTAAATGATTTTTAAGGAATATGTAATTACCTGATGTACTCATCTAACATGTGGTGTACCTCGATCACCATATTTTTAGGAGTTTTGAGTAATATTGTGAATCAATTCATGTGTAGTTGGTGGTGTTTTTTACCAATGCCCCTCCAGCTATGACATCCACCATGCTCCTTTCCATTGGTGTGGTACCTTCATAGGAGTATTGTATGAGGAGTTTCTCATTGATTTGGTGATATGGGTAGCTTTCACAAAATGTATTGAATCACCACTTCTTAATTCTTAAGATATACTTTTTTTAATTTATGTGGTTCATGATGTTGTAAAAAATCTCGATAATAAAAGACATCTCAAATCATTCAAACATGTTACATCTTTAGGTTGTAAATAATACAACTAGTCTTTTTTTCTATTCCATCGAGTGAGAATAAGAAATGATATTATTTTTATTTGATATTAAACTACATTTTTTGGTTTTAGGGTAAATAATACCATATTAAATTCTTTTAAATTTTTGTTTGTATCCTCTCTAGAGAGACCATTATATTTTGGAAGAAGGTGTATCAATCGAGATTTTAGTTTGAAGAATGATTCAAGATTTGGGTATGCAATAATATTTGTTTTATAATTAATATATGGTGAAACCATTTCTATAATGGTTTTATTCTGTTCATTATTATTATTTTTATCCATTAGTTATTTTTTAGGTTTGATTTCAAAGTGTTTCCAATTTCAATGTTCCCATACTAGAGGAATTCTCCAAATGGTTGAATGTTGAAACATCGCATAGACCGAGATTTCCTTATTTGAACCCTAAGGCTACATTAAATCTTAAGGTCAAGATCCAATATATCATTAGGATTATTTAATTTCTTAAATAAAACAAAAATTAAATGAATAAAATTGAACCACAATAAAAATATAAGAAGTTTCAGTTGATGGTCTAAAAAAGAATAAGAAAAAGAGGAAAAATTGAGAAAGAAGATAGTTGTAAGAAATAATAGAAGAAGATAATGAAATGGGGAGTAAAATAAATACATCTAATTACTTGAAAAAATAACTTTCCTCTTTATAAGTGGAACCATTTTGAAAGGAATTGTCGTAGGTGACCTCAAATTATGTTTGGTTTATCGTTATTAAATTACAATAAACTAGCTACCTAGGGTCATATCTCAGACAAGGAAGTAATTAAAAAAACATTTTAAAGGTATTTTTAAATTAAAATAAAATAAAATAAACATATTACTTAAAATTATGGGGTGTATTTTATCATTTATAAATCAAGAATAAGTATTCTAGAAGGAGATTATAATTTTTTAGATTTTTTTGAAATGAGATTGAGAAAATGAAATGAGAATACATTTTTCAAAAAAAAATATTTACAATAGATCTAAATATACATATTAACTTACTTATTAATCATTATAATTTAAATTATACTCCACATAATTATGTTCCCCTAATTTGTTAACCATTGAACCCTACATGGGTTAACTGTACCACAATGATGAAATGAATTAAAACCTATGACTAATTGAGAATAAGAAATCATAGAACCCTTATTTGATTGATGTTATAAGGATAGATTAGGGTCAATGGTAAATTATTGAATATATCAATTCAGTAAATGGATATTAATTGAGTTGAGGGATTTTATTTTAACTCTACAAATTGATCATATGCGGTTTTGTTTTACTGATTATGATTTCACTCCCACAATTAATACAATACATGAACTCAAGTGTTTTGTGTTAATTGTTTAATTGATTGATTATTTTATTTTAAATTAAAAACTCAAAAAATTGATCATATTAATTGAATTATAGAAACTCATTTATTAAAAAAATAAATAATTTAAGAAGGTAATAGGTAGATCAATTACTAAAAAACCTAATCTTCTATGGGAATTGTAGTCATCGTTTAAATGTTTTACATTTGAAAAGGAATAGAAAGGGTTTAACCCAATAATTTTTCTACTATTGAGTTAAAACCAAAATAATTAAATAAAATAAGAATAAATTTGAAGAAAACATAAGAAATGGAATAGAAATAAATAAATTTGTTGAAAGAACAACAATGTTGTAACAAAGAAGAGGAAAAGAAGATCATTTTCGGGGAGATTGTAACATGATAGATTCCCTTAACCAATGATGATTTTAAATGGAAATAAAAAAATTCCTTTGATACCAATATTATAAGTCACACATAACCCCCTAAAATTGAGAAAAACACACATTTATTGAGTGGGGGGGGGGGGGGGGGGGTTAGGGTTTTATCACTTTTCAAGTGTGAATATGAAATTCAGCCGGATATTTTAAGTTGAATTAAATAGACTATTTGACCTCTATAACACATGAAATAGATATCCTTATTGACTCATTATTTTTGATAAATTGGGTCTTCTATCTGAGATCCAAATTTGGGAAAAATCCAAGAACCAATGAAGAATTTATGGCCCAAATACTAAAGTGTTGTCCAATCTATTGAGTCCAATATAGCTTAGATTTTATGGCCCATTTAATCCAATAAATTCACAATCAATCTCAAATGGGATAAATCAAATTTTTATCTCATTGAGTGCGGAACATATTCAATAAAAATTATGTTCAAATAAGTCCCATAAAAATATTTATGGCCAAAATACTACAGTGATCTTTAAAGAGGAAAAAATAGAATTTCAATAAAAATTTCAAATTAATGATCTAATCCAATAATATTCCATAAATGAACATATTTAATAGAATGTGAGAAAATTATGTAATTTATTATTAATAAAATATTCAATAAAAATGTTTTTTATGAGTAATTATTTTTTTTAGAGAATTATATTAGAAGTCAAACATATTGTTATTCCATTTTAAGGGTTATCTAATGGCTCTATGACGATGATGTTCCAAGATACCAACACATTTTATCTATAGTTTATATGAGTTTATAATGTTTCCATTGATAAATATTGATATCACATGTCTCATGATTATTGATTCTTATGAATCTTTACTTTATTAAAGCCTTATTCTATGTTTCAAAATTGATGATTCAGGTATTGATGGGTATGCGTTCCTTTTTGAATTTCTCATGCACTCTGATTATGTCATCATAAACATATGCACTTCTTATGTTCATTGATGAAATTCAATAATTAATTATTATTTTTACCCTTATAAATAATTTTAGCTCACTCTTATTATATTTCATTTCCCCTTGGTTATAAAGAATGAAGTTGAAGGAATTATGTCTGGAATGGATTTCATATGGATGATGATTATGAATTAATGTGAAAAACAGAAAAGATGGGTTATGTGGGAAGAATGATCATACAATGACATGGGTATTATTAATGTATGAATTTTTTCTAATTCTATAAAGCTCTAAATCTAAAAGGTCATTGAGAATGTAATTGATCAAATATTTCATTTTGATGTTGTAAGGTCTTGATAGATTTTTTCGTCACATTTATCAGTATCAAAGTAGGAAATGTAAAGGTTACGATTTCAGCACTGGAACCGAGAGTGTGGGTTTAGGGTTGTTATACATATTTACAAATACATATGGACATTTATATTTACCACATGTAAATATATATATATATATATATTTACATATATTATAATATATATATATATAAATATTTTTTCTATTGACATACACATGTTTATAAATAAACATTACTTAGGAAGATATATATATTAATTTATTTTTATAAAGAAAATAAAATTGAATTTTTTTATTTTAAATATTATGAATAAGAAATATTTATTTCCATATGTTTTATATTTTTAAAAATAAATTTTCTATAAATTTTTTAAATGTGTAATAATAAATTTGACTTATTATATGTAAATATAATAAAATAGGAATATATTTCATTATTAATAAAACTAAAACATGAAGAATGATAACATTTCAATACCATAACATCTATATGAATGTAATACTTGGGAGTAAATTCATTCTCCACTGAAAAATACAAAAAATACTCACTTAAATGATGTTTCAATCCCATCAAATATGAAAAAATTAGGGTTCCCTGACTAAAAACTTAGTTTTGGAGGCCTTTTGATCCTTTTTAACTGCAAAAAATTAACCAAGTTTCCTTCTAGTTAACATGGTGTAGATATATTTCCATGATTTTATTTGATATATGGTAGAGCATAAATGGACACCCAAATCAAAATTTATATTCATTTGAAGTTTAAGTTGTGTTTTCAACTTATCTTAGATTGTTTATTTATTTATTTAATTTTTATGTCTTCCAAATGTTATTAAAGGACTATAACTCAAAAATAATTAGCAATTTTTTTTATTAATTTATAATCAATTTTTACTAAATATATTATATATTATGTGTAAATGTGTATTTATACTTATATAAATCATATTTTATAAAATATATTATATTTATATCAAATATAATTATATTTATACCAATACAAATATATTTATATATTAATATATTATTTTTAATGATATCTATTTTTTTACGAAATATGAATTTTATCATCTCTAGAAAAAAGTACTGATAAAGGGGGGTCCTGATCAGTACTTCAACAAAAGCAATGATAATGACCCTCTTGATCAGTGCTGATAAAATGTACCGTTATCAACTCTTTTTTAGTGTTGATAAAAGTCCCTTTTATCAGTTCTAGGAAAAAATATTGATAAAGGGTGGCCATTATCATAACTATAAAAAGAACTGATAAAGGGGGTACAGATTTATCAAAAATAAAAAAAGCATCGAGAAAGGACCCACTTTATCAAAACATTGTGTTAGCACTGATAAAAGAGTCCTTTATCAGTACTTTTTTAGTGATGATAATGGCTTCCCTTTATTAGTAACTTTTTCTAGTACCGATAAAGGATAGCACTAGTTTTTTTCTAATCTATAGTTTTTTAATCAAAGTCCACTCCTCCACTGACTCCTTCATGACTTGAGTTGGTAATTTCTTAATCAATGCATCAATGACCACATTCCCTTTCATAGTAGTAAAATACTATAAAAATAAAAAGTATGAAGATATTCAACCCAATGTCTCTACCACAAGTTCAAATCCCTATAGGCGAAAATATATTCCCGGATATTATGATCATTATACACTATCAACTACACCCTAATGACATTGTGTCACAAAATTTGGAGTGCATGAGTAAACACTTACAAAACAACATAATTGGTTGGGTAGTTATTCTCACGAGGTTGTAATTGGTGAGATCTATAAGCCACTTTCTTTTTCCCCGACTTCAAGAAATACCCTAAACACATACCAAAAGCATTTTAGAAAAAATCATAACCTAAAACCAATTTTATTAGAATCAAAGTTTGAGATAAAATCAATCATACCTAAAGTTCCTCAAAATATCTCTGATATTTTTCATCCCATTAAAATGTTATACCCTTACGATGCGAAGTTTTCATTAGAGATGCAAGTTTGGAAAAATCCTAAAAAAACCACATGTAATAACTAGCCATTCCTGAGAAACTTTGGATATCAAACATATTTCTAGGATACACCAAAGAAATAATGACCTTTATTTTCTCAAGATACACTAATATTTCCTTCTCAGATATAACCTTCACCTAAAACTACACATACCAAATCCAAAACTCAAATTTGGAAGGCTTACCATATAGAAAATTTTCTCTCAAGGTTCTAAGGATGATATCCAAATTATCCATGTGTTCCTCCTTTGAAATTATATACACCAAATATTCATCCATAAATAAAACCATGAAGTATTTAAGAACCAATGAATTATATGGTTCACAAATTCCATGAATACCACATGATCATTAGTGAGATCAAATGGAATAAATAGAATATAAAAATCCCCATACTAGATCCTAAACATTGTATTAGGAATATCATCTTCTCATATTATCAATTAATGGTTCCCTAAACAAGGGTCAATCTTTGGAATCCAACAATCCCTCTTTGTTGATCAAATAGATCATCAATCCTGGGTAAGGGATACTTATTATTAATGATCACCTGAATCAACTTTTGATTATTAAAGTAATGTCTAAGGCTCTCGTATGCCTTATTAAAAAAAAGATAGGTTAAGTACAAGGTCACATGCTAGGATGAATAAATACCTTAGCCTCAAGGTCTTCAAGATGAAAGTTAAGTTCTTGTAACTCATTAGGTTCTATTCAATAAGATTGATTAAAAATAGGCATCATACTGGGTAGCAGGTAAGTAGTAACCTCGACCTCTCTCTATGGTGGTAAACTAGAAATATCCTTCATAGATACCTTAGGGTATTCATACACCATTTTAGGAAGAAAAACTCCCAAATAAGGGCTAATGAAAATAAGTAACATCTACAACAACTAGAATGAGATCAACCCAATATATGGAATAATAGACCGTGATCTCCCAGGTCTAGAATCCCACTCACCTTGAAAGACATGAGGGGCCCCATCAAGAGATAAAAAATAGACTCAAAATAATAATATTTGACTTGGTCCTCAACACAAATCATCCAATCCATGCCAGTAATCAGGTCTAATATATCAAGATAAAGGGCTAAGACATCCCACACACCTTCAAAGTCGGCTATCATCACCCAACACATGGGACATTTGAAACCTTCTTTAGACCCCATTTCCAAAGGTGTGGAATTATCCAAAAAGAATGAAATATTCTCAAAATTCAATCAAAACATGTCATTTAATGTTGATGATATTAAATAATGAGTAGTATCCGTATCTATAAAATATAGCTCCCTAGAAGATGAAATAAACACAGTACCTCTCACGGTATCTAGACCAACATTAGATTCCTCTAATTTATACTCTATTGTATAAATATGTTTGTTCTTAGATACTTCTTGAGTTTTCATCATTACATGAGCATACCCCTTGTCCTAAAGATAATACCCACAACCCTTGGAAGCTTCAGAAAGAACCAGTGAACCATTAGTGAGAGTGGATCCAACCCTACTGTCTTGGGAAGTTCATAAAAAAAAACAATTTATATGGACATGTTATCCATAATGATGAAAATTTTGGGGTTATTAGATACAATTAGGCTTGGTATGAATATTCCTACCATATTGAAAGAAAATAACATTATACTATCCTGAGGATTCCCCTGAAACTAGTCCGGAAGAAAATAGGCTACCTTTATGCTTCCTTTTCTTGTCAGAAGACACACCCCTGATGAAAACTACTCCAACTGAAGATCCACTAAATCATGTTTTCCTAGATATGTATTCCTCTAACATAACTACTTTATTGATCACCACAAAAAAATTCAAAAGGCACATTAGAATCAACATCAACTGAATATCATTTCTTAGTCCCATCTCAAGCCTCAGAGATTTATGTTAGTCATTAGTAACAAGATTTGATGCTAAGTGAACTAACTTAGCTAAATTAGAGGAATTCTCTAAAACCATACACTATATTTAATATAATGATATAAATTCCTAGTTATACACCACACACAATGCATCATGATAAAACTACTAATTGAATATTTTATTAAAGAAATCCCATGTAAGATCCAATTACAACATAACTTTCACAATAGAGTCTCACCATCTCTTTCCTGACCATTCGAGAATAAATATGAAAAAACACCATCATGTACTTGATAGATTTAAAAAAATATAAGATCCTATCAATCCTCTCAAACCAATCCTTATATTCCCGAGGTCTTTAATCACTGTAGAAGATGGGTGTATTTTTCTTAGTCAATTATGAGCAATGATCCACCACTCATTCTTGGTACCCAATACTTGCCTGACCTAGAGTCAAAATGGTGCATATTATAGCCTCCACCTAAGAAGGGTCTACTGGAGGATTAAACTATGTAACTTGTCTCACAAATTTCACTCTTGGATCTAGAAGAGATCTTATTAGAGGGATTTTCTATTCTATATAGTAAAATATCCAATCACTTATGAGAAACTCCCAAACCATAATACATCTTCAAGAATCTATTGAAATTATATTAAAAATAATAATTTAATGAAATTATGGATTATATGAACGAAATTAAACAATTTAAAAAGAAACGGGTCCATTAAAATAAACCACAAACCCAATTGATTGAAAGGAACTCAAAAACAATGTTTACAGATTGATATAAAAAATTCCTAACCATACATGGTAACTCGAGTTGAAACGTAGAAGTGTGAGGGCTAGGAACCCTCTGAAACTTACTATCCCAATTCCAATGGTCCTAAATAATGTCTACCAAATACCCTAAACTAAACCCAGGTTGTTTCATAACACTTCCTGTGGGGTATTACTTCTAATACCATTTTGTAATGAACCATCCTGGGTTAATCAAACACATCACCCGAGATGGATTTTCATATGGTGAGCATCAACAAACAACCAAAATAGTTCAATGAAAAACTATAGAACAACCAAATTAAATAGAATAAGAAATGAACATATTCACAAGTCCTACAAAACCAAGAAAAATGGAAAATACTGAAAGGAAAATAAGTCAAGGAAAAGATAAAACTCTATGTGACTATTGGTCTTTCCCAAACTGTCCCTCTATGGAGACATCAAAACTCACGAGAAACCAAATCACTACATGACACCCTTACCATTACCCATGCCCGGTAAAAACACATCTACAAACACCTAAATAAAAAATTAGGTTGTGATTATAAATACGATCATTATTTCACCAAATAATATCTACAAAGTCTAATATCATGAAATAAATAACTCTAACATCAAAACTAATCCAATTTATAAATAATTTTAATAAGATAGAACCATTTTTTAAAACATCCCCTGTTTTTCATAATTTCATTTCCATATTCTCAATATTAAGGAACATGAGAAATATGTTAGAAAAAAATGATCATAAGAAAAATCATCCATGAATACACCATAAGATAAACATGTGAGAAAATAGCCATGAAATAGAATCATGAGATAAAAAACATTAAAATTACACAATTTAGTCCCTAGCCGAAGGGAATATGTATTAAACAAAAAATAATCCAAAACCAGGCATATTTTGTATCCAGCCAATATCAAGTCCCATAATGTTCTGTCAATATCACAAAACCTCTAGTGGTATTATTAAAACTAAAGTAACATGTCTTTTTCCTAACGCACCCAAGGTTCCCAATGTTCTATTCTTTTTACAACCATTTTAAATCCCCTACCAAATTTTATATATGTTTTTTCATAGTGAAGAATTATTAATTCCATGATTGAAAACCCATTTTGAATAAAAACTATTTTTAAATAAAATACCTTTTAAAACATGTATTTTATAATGAAAATACATCATGAGATAAAATACAACCTTTCCAAAGAAAACACCGTGTAATTGAACGAGAATGTCAAGTTATTTAGGAATTGATGTGTTTTTATAGAAACACACACCTCAAGAACAAAAGGGGAACAAAAAGGATTGATCTATCAAATCATGAGGTCAAATAAAACCAAGAAGGGCTTCAATGAATTCAAAGAGATATTTAGGGAACCTAAATTTTGAGAGATAATAATGGAAGAAGTGGTTGTTTGGAGGATGTATGGACATTTATAGCCATAAATTAAAATAAAATACCATAACATAGCCTCAAAAAATATTCTGAAAACCCATACATTATCTCACAAGATTTAACAAAAATAGTGCGGGGTGGACTATCTGAATGAGGAACTATGATGCAAGGATTAAGACCACACTGTAGCCCTTTAGTTAAAACCATGTTTGAGAACCACAACCCTTCACATGCCACAAATCTTATATATTTGGGGAGAAACTACACAACATATTGTACCCCATACTACATGGGTGTCTAAATTGGAGGAACAACCTAAAAAATCCCTTAAACCCCTATGAGAAAGCCTCCCACTCTACGACATAGGGATAATTTATACATAGGGGCTATGCTGTAGCCCCCACTCCATGGAAAATATTAGCTCAAAATGAAATTATCCCCAACTCTCCTCCCTCCTGAGCTCTACGTCGCAGCCCATTGGTCTACACTTCATCCATAACCACCAAAACATAGGTTTTACCATCCATGACACAACTCCCTACTGAATTCTAGAGAATTTTTAGAAATTCAATATCACCTCGAAAATATCTAGTACTCATACCAACAACTCTTAAATTTTAAAAGTGAGTATACCCAAACAAGGAGGGTTTCACACATTTAGTAAATTTTACAATATAGGTATCTCCATTAATGTTTATAAGTTTTCATAAGATGATATGCAATGATCATTAAAAAAATGTGATGTAATGGAATGATATTGAATTCTAAATGAAGATAATTTATGTTTTAGAAAACATTACCTTATAAGACTTGTTATATGAAACATCCCATAAAAGTTTCCTGATTATGGCATCATAACATATGGAATATGAGTCGATCAATATTTTTTACCACTAAATGGGTAATCATTATTTAAATGACATAATATTTCATATGTGTTTTAATTTTATTTAATTAAGTGTAGGAACTTTGTGATATATAGATAAAAGTGAGATCAAATTATGGAGAAACACACCATAGTATTCTATGGAATTAGAGGAGTTTTTATTTTTTTCAATTTCTAATCGATCCATTGATGGGAAAAATATGTCTATTCCCTAAATGTAAATTTAGAAGATGTTTGAAGAGTCATAATGTTTATGAACATTTGATATTTAATCAGTTCCATGATCAATATGTGTATTGTATTTGGTATCAAGAATCAAATGTTATAGAAAATCTTATCACTGATATCATTCAACAGAATGTGCTCCCAAATTCATCGACAATGGACAATGAAATTCAGAACCTTATAAATGATGCTTTTAACAATGTATGGAATCATCTTTGGTATCAAAACATATCAATACAACCAGTTGATGGTGCTATAAATAATATATTTAAAATGATATTTTTGGGACAATAGGACAACTATATCAATATTATAATATAACTATGGTTCCTCCCCATAATGTTTTAGAGACTAATGTAAGAATGAGATTTACAGAGTAGACAAAGATGTTTCCAGATTTATTTGATGATGGAAATAAAGTGATGTATGGAGTATGAATGAAATATTAAATAATTTATTTTCTACTGAATTTTTACTATATCCAATGCCTATGCATAATTAAAAATAAGGCGATGTACATGATATTATAACTTTAGTGCGAAAAATTTCTTGAAGTTAGGATCATAGATTATTTTTATGATATAAAAAATGTTTTTAACAATATTGGTCTGAATTATAAAAAAATACATGTTTGTCATAATGATTATATGCATTATTGGGGAGAGGATTCCAGTAGAAAAGAGTAAAAAAAATTAAACTTTTAGATGGAAGTCAATGGGTAATGTTAGAAGTCTAAATCAATATACTACTATGAATAAGAAGGAAAAGAATACACCTATAAAGGTTTTTCTATACTTCCATTTCAAACCTAGATAAAAAGATCATTCATGTTATAAAAAACCACTAAACACATAAAGTGGAATTATATAGATAATTAAAATGATGGGTTAGTGAGACATCATATAGATTTAAAATGATGGAATACATTTGATTATTTACATCCATATTTCCTATCCAATGATTAGAATGTTTGATTGGGATTGGATGCCAATGGATTCAACCCATTTGGCACTCTGAGTACCATTTATAGAGTTTGGATAGTTATTTTGATCCCTTATAGTATACCTATATGGATGTATATGAATAATTTTTACTTTAGCGTTTTGATGAATATTCCTTAAAAAAAATGCATAAAAATATTATTGATCTATACTTAAAAATATTAATTGAGGATTTGTAGTTGTATGGTGAAAAAATTTTGATTAGTATTATGTAGATTCTAGAATAGTTTTTTAAATGCATGATGCTCTAATGTGGTCCATTTGTCACTTTCATGGACTTGGGAACATATCTGGTTGGAACACATACACATGTTTTTTATCTCCTCTTTATAACATTGATTTTTTTTAGCCTAAATGACTACCTTAAAGTAAATAATGGAGGTTCTTGTTTAGTCACATTTTTATTGATTCATCTAATAGATTTTTATTTAACTAGTAAAAATTCAACGGGTCAATTGATTGTAGACCACCAATTAATTTTTTGATTTTTTTAAAATATTGGCATTAATAGTTAATATTAAAGGAGAATTTTGGTAGGTACATAATTTGGATGATAGTGGGAAACTAGTTCAAAGTGCATCATGAGATGAAATTAGAATGCAACAACAGAAGGCAAATAAAATTCTTTAAACTTTTGTATTGGGATTTTAATTTTCTATATCGTAATATTTATGTTATGTATATTGTGAATTTTTTTTTGTGAAAATGTTATCTTTACATTACAAAATGAGTATGGAATATCAAAATACTTTCTCAATGGTCCTAAGGATATATAATAAATGAATAAAAATCATGATATATGGGCATATGAGAATGGAAAGTATGATCCAATTATTTTTCCAATGAAAATTAGGGAGAAAGATATATTACTTCAAATTTTTGAACATGTGTATGTAATTTACAGGTATTCAAATAACATATCTAGGTGTGTAAAATTAAATCATAATAGGTTACATAGATTGAAATTCATGGTTCACATGTTTTGTTATAATAGTTACTACCAATGGAATTGTGTACATTTTTTCTAAAAAGGATATTGTAGTTGTACTCAATTTTTATGAATTCATAAGAATACTATGTGAGAGAACACTACAACCATCTAGGATTGACAAGATTTAGGATAGATTTATACTCACAGTGTTTGTAATGGAGATAATCCTTCCTCCATAATTTTTTTCTTTCATGATGCATTTAAGTATGAATTTTATTGAGGAAACTAAATTAGGAGGTCTTGTACATTATCAATATATGTATCCAATTGATAGGTACTTTATTTATTTTTTATCATTTTAATTAAACCATTATATACACTTCATTAAATATGTAAATATGTTTTATTAATTTTATTTTACAGATAACTAGGCCATTTGAAATCATACATGAAAAATAAATTTCATCCTAAAGGTGCTATTTTGATGGGATACTTAGAAAAGAAGTTTCTTCCATTTGTTCTAGATACATGGATGATATTGAGAAAATATTCAATCAAGACAGGAAATTGATGGCATATATACTTAGTCTCAAATACACAAGAAATTAAAAATCTTTCATACTATTGGATGACCGGTTGGGAGGATCTCAAACATTATACTGAATGAAATTAAATTATTACAAGAAAATATATATGTGTTATTAAAAATTGAGATTTAAGAATCATTTATTGAAGAGGATAAGATATAAATAAAGAGACGCATGATAATTTGATCATGAAATGATAATGATATTACAAAATTTGTTAATAAAGGCATTGTAGAATGCTTTTCATATCATGTATGTTTATAAATAATAATAAAAAATTATGTTAAAATATATATATTTTAAATATAATAATGTATATTACATTTTTGGATCATGAAAACAGATTCTCAAGAAGATTTCTCAGAATATTTGATATTTCCAGCTTGGGATCATCTAAAACAAACTAGAAAGTCTTACACTTACTATGTGAATGACTTAAAATTTCATACAACTGATCAAGAAGAGAGTTTTAAAAACATAGATTAGTTGTAAATTTATAGTTTACAAATTTGGGTACTATGGGAAGTTGAATGATATTGTTGAATTAAAATACCATGTTAATTTTTTAGTTGTTTTATTCAAATGAAAGTATGTCGATATTACTAGGGGTATTGAAACTGATCCATTTCAATTTACTTTTGTGAAATTCTACCACTTGATGGATATCACTAACCATGAAGTACATGATATCTATATCTTATCATTGTAATATAAAATGAAATATTATGTAGAAGATGCCCTAGAATAAGTGTGGAGTTTATTTGTTCACATAAAACAAAGATAATTCTATGATATGGTTGATGAAGTGGAAGATTTTACTTATGAAATTTAGTCCCATAAACAAAAATAAATTGAGTTATTTTGTCATTAGGATATTAAAAATATTAGTCTTTTGAGGGTAGATGATGTTAAATAAGTAATGATCAATAATGATAATGACATGATTGAAGGAAAAACTGAATGTATATAAAGTCATTCAAACTTGTCAACAACCTATGTTATATATTTTTTATTTCCAGTATTATAGATATGTTATCATATTTAAATTTTTTCTTATGCATGTGTTGTTTAATTCTTAAAAAGTAAATGTTATTTTTTTTATTTTTAGTCATTCAATAACATACATCTATACATTATGTTTGTCGTTATTTTTTATCCATTATCACTTAAAAATTTCTTTTTCTACTAGAATCTTTTAAAACACGTGTTTTTAAGTTATTTTTACTTATTAAAATGATAATAATTCCAAAAAAGAAGAGATTCACTGATCACAGTTGAATAATAGTTGACATTCACCCAAACATATAGAAATCATCAATGTTTCTTAATGACCACAATCTCCCTCTCTATAGCATATGGGAAGCCCTATGCATCTCTCCCATCACCATATTTCACACCCTCCATATCCTTCCCATCAGTATTTTCTACACCCTCCATCTCCATCCCATTTCTAAAAAAAGATAGATGTAATGTTACTACCAAGGAAAATAATAATAGTTCATATGTGTGGAATATGAATGGATTAAAGGTAGTTGTATCCTATGATTTTTGTGAGGTCCACATTCATGATTCTATATTTATATTTGGAAATATTCTATACTAGTTAGAGGCTGATCGGGTGACTCTTCAGATTATATATTCAAATTGGAGGCATATGTCTAAATCATTGAATAATGTGGTGTTTTATTCCTAGAAAAAGGTAATTTTAATACATTATGGCTCAATTGAATTTAATTGTCTAATTAAATTTTTATATTTTAAAAATGAATTTCTTTTTATAGATGTTATTCCACTTTACCATCACTAATCAATTCACACAAAAGATAATGTAAAAAAATTTCATTAAGATATAGAAATATTTTAAATAGATATTGTAGAATGAATTCATGAATAGATATTTTAAAACTCACAACTATATGATAAGGTACTAATGAGGTACCTAGAGAGAAATGGAAAGTGTTTTTTGAAAGTCATAGCCATTAGAATCAGAATTGTATTAAAGAATGTATTATTATATGAACCACATTTTAAATATATACATGCATATGAAAAGAAGATGAAATTGCATACATTACTATTATATTTGTTGTTACTAATTTTATAAAGGATCAAGAAAAAATGTTTCAATCCAAGTGAAAAAAATCATTCCCACACTACCAAATCAAATAGTTTTTTATGATACATTTCCACTATGGTAATATTTTAATTAATTGAATTATTTATATGATAATATTATCAACTGTAAATATTAAAATGTCAATTTATCTCTATTTAATATTGATAAATAATTTATGTATCCATGTCTCCTAGATAGATCTTTGGTTGGATATTCATATGAAATCAGATGGGAGTTATGTTAATGATCCCTTCAAATAAGTTAAGGTATGGATTTCTTTTTCATTATATTGGTTATCACAAACATCTTTAATATTTTTATAACTTATAAAACCAAATATAACAATGTTATTTTACATTTATGATCATAAAATTGTATTTAATAAAAAATATGAGTCATGTTTTATAAAAAAAATCAATTTCTAATAATTTAAATATCAATGCTCAACATAAACTTAGTTTGATAACTAGTTTTTTTATTAATATATTCCCTCATTCTTATACTCACACTTTAGTTTTAGTTTTCTATTTGTCAATATGTATTACATTATAATTGATTTATATTTTATTTATAGTTAAAAATAAAAGATCTATGGGTTTCTAATCCTATTTTTTCCTTCTTGATCTCCCAGGATAGTCCAGTTGGTCAAGTCCTCGGGAAGGAGAATCCTGGTTTTGTGCAAAAAATGGATTTTGGGATCATTACTATGTGAGGCCTTTGGAAGGTCAGTGTGGATTACAAAAGCATCAAATATAGTCTGTAGTTACTTATTACCTATATATTTTTAGAGGTAGTTTCTTATAAAGAAAATAACAATTCAAAAATAGGGTAACACAATCCAGCAATAGGATACTATCAATGTTTTAAGAATAGATCAAATCAAAATAAGATGATTGGATTATGGTACTGTGAGGACATTACAAGTGGGTAAAAGTTCAAACCATAAGAAGAAAATTTTGTTGAAAATGTTTGAAAATGATTCTCTAAAAATATGATCAAGGTCATTGAAACCGTGGGTTATCAAGAAGGAGTAGTAATAATTCTATATGATTGGATTATTCGAGAAATACCTGAAGGGGTTTGGGAGCTCCATGGAATGTCCATGTTAGGTATTAATTTTATAAGAATTAATTCTTTAATTTTAAAGGGTATTAGATATATAGTGTATGTTTTATAGGTGTTTTAAATATATAGGATTTCAATATCAAAGAAAGAATTAATTTTTCTTATAGATTATATTCCTGAGATAAAGTAAATTGTTACTATATTGAAAATTTGAATGTAAAGAATGTGTCAATCTCAGATGTAGTTGAGGTTTGGCTTAGTGGTAAGCACCCCTTAATTATACCTAAAAAATGGGGGTTCAAAACCCATTAGGGGCATGAACTGTAGCAGCTATAGCGTAATGTAGTAGCGGCAGGTACTGTGCGGTACTGTAGAAGAGCAGGTACTGTAGAAGTACTATTCACAGAATGTGTTTTGGGCCAAAATAATGGGCCTACAGGAAATGTAATGGGATAAAATTCCTACTGGGCCTTCGGGGTATGTAATGGGTCTCCATGTACCCAGTTAAAGAGGTATTTGCTTTGATTTAATAATAAATTAGGGTTCAACCCCAACCTTTAAAAAAATGTGTCAAGCTCAGACGAATCTAAGTAAAAGATGTGTATCTTCATCTCACATCTCTAATATGATAAGTGTGGATGTTCAGTAACAAAGGGTTGTTATGGTATGATTAAATTTATACACATGGATTAAGATTCATCAATTTTTATAACAAGTTTTTGAGAGGAATATTTGGATAAATTTCTTTATCAAAATATTTTTTAAAATATGTGTAAGGTATTCATACCACCCATGAATTGTATATTTTAATAACGTCTTATTTTCCAATAAGGGAAATTTAAAACACATAAAATACAATATCTTATATGGAAACAATATATTATTTGTTAAATATTCCTATTATAATTATATAAATGTTATTTCCTAAAACAAAAGTAGTTTGTCTTTTATCTTAGAAAGATATCTCGAAGAGATTATAGTTTCTATGAAGATAGTGGGAGTATGTTTGAACATAGAGAAGTTAAAAGTTAATAAACAAAAAATTGTATTAGATTTATATTAAGTGATTATTTACTTTATATCCTAAAGAGTTAGGATATGTGATAGTAAAGAAAAATGTAAATAGTTATATTTGGTTTCTGTGAGAAAGTGAATATCACTATAAAATAAAGGATTATACCATTATAAGATATTAGTTATTCTTAATTTAATATCCTAAAGAGGTTCATGATATTTAATGGTAAATAAAAATATAGATATTTACATTTAGTTACCATAACATGTGAATATCACAATTCAATTAGGGTTTATAACATCTAATACACAATTTGTATAACTTGATATCTTAAAAGGGTTTTGGGTATGTTGGTAAATATAAAATGTAAAGAGTTACATTAGTAACCATAATAAATTGGATATCATTTTATCCTTAGTGGAATTTAGGATGTGTTGGTGTATTGATAATGTAAATAGTTACATTATTTTTAAAGTTTTACAAAGAAAACATTTAATAGAAAAGGTTCCAAGGATGATGATGATATACTTAGAAAGATTTATAACTAGAAAAAAATATAACATTATAACATTTAATATTATGAATTTGAGGATTTTGAAAATATGTTTGAAGAGTTGAACTTAACTAATATGATTCAAAAGTCTCACTTTAATTCAATCTATCTTTCTTCATAAATATTAATCATTAAGAGGTTAGTGGGATTATTTTATTGTATGGTCACAAAGGTAGATGACATGAATTACATTTGGATGTAATGTTCTACAAACCATTTCTATAACAACAACATGAAAACCATGTAGAATATATTAAGAGATCGGTTGTAATGGAAGTAAATTTATCATTTTATTTATAATAAAGGCAATATCAATTTATCATTCATTCATGTGTGTCATAACATTACATTACATGAATGGTTGAATGAGAAATATCCCCTTAAAGAATAAACATTGAGTTATCCCTAATGGATGATCTTCATGGTGTATAATGGGTTGTAATGATATGTAAAATTTAGGTTGAATAGATTATTATATCTATTTCAAAGGGTTGTATATGATATATTAAATAATATATTCCTGAGGTAATATGTAGAGGATTATTACTTTTCACGATCTGATAAAGTATATCTCATGGAATTTTATACATTCATGGATATGCGTAGGACTGTATGCTTATTATTGGACCTTATTACATGAGGTTGTAAAGATACCTAACATGAGAACCATCATACATTGTTACCCTAATAATTCAAGTCACCATATGAACTCAAATAATCCGGGGTGGTTGGTTATGTTTTTGATAATTTCATTGGTTGGAGTATAGGTGAGATGGGATTTGTCAACTTGTATGACAAGAAAATCCACTTAAACCATGATTGAATTAGAATGAGGAAATTTATGTTCATTCTTATTTGTTTCACATATGATGTGTTCAAATACTTGAAGAAGTGACATGTGATGTGATTATTAGATATATGAATGACATATGATGTATTCATCCACTTGGTTAGTCCTTTTCAATGAATTAAGAAATTGATAAGAAACCTATTCCAGATAGGCATGTTCCATGTCTAGTGGTCGCTTGATGTCATGGAAAACAGGACTATATAATAAACCTATGATGTTATGATACATATTTTGATGGAAATTATTGAATTTATATATGAGTATATTTGATGGAGAAAACACCAGACCCCTTAGTAGAATTATTATCATTGATGTTTTTCTAGAGGTTTCCCTTTTATTACATATATGAAATATATATTTTAAAGTTTTTTTCAACCTTTCTAAGGATCTCATGCTTACACAATTAGGTCCTAAGATAAGGATAAAATTTTAGACAAATTAATTGTTCAAAATGAAGAAAGTTTTATGAAAAACAATATCCAAAATAGTTTGAAAGGACTCAGAAAGAGTTATGAAGCTATACATAAAGTCCTTATGAAATTTTAGCTCATGTGATAGATTATTTTATATGAACTAAAATAATTAAAATGAATATTTAATTTAGGTACATTTATCTTCCATGTGATTTCATTAAATGATAATCCATTTTGAATTAATTAAATGGATTGAATATTCATAGAATAAGACACAATGAATTAATGAAAATGGGAATAAATGTATATATACATAAATATGGCCTACATGTTTCATTTATTGAAATAAATCATCGATAGATATATAAAAGAATGTGATCCATCCTATTGAGTAAAACTGATTTTCTAAAAGCCTCTCAATTATACCTTCCTCTCATACTGCTATTTATCAATTAAGATGAAGGTATTAACACGCATTTAGAATTTGGGTATCCTCATGATATGATCATGGATCTATTTTCTAGTGTACCCCTTTAGAGGCCGGGTGATTTTGTTCAATTATTCATGATATTTATCAAGAATTCTTCTTCACTGAGGAATAATAATACTACTATTGTTGGCATTTTCTAGGTACTATATTTCTACAGTTTTATTTATGTGTTGATTCTTGAAGATATATCTTCCTATATTTGGGTTGTATTCCACTGCATGTGATCCTATAATGACATTATTAAAACAATTAGATAAATTATTAGGTAGATGAGAAACATTCATGTAAAAATGGTTATGTGAGAAATATTATATAAATGTAAAAAATATCACAGTTCTTACTATGATTATAACCTGAAGGATGCTAAAATGTTATTAAGTGGATGAAGAGAATGTTTTCATGGAAATGAGTATCTATGTAGTGTTGATATTAGAATTCAAGTTTAATTATTATGTTTTATGTATATAAAGTGTAAAAAAGTTGCACAATGAAGAAGAAAACGTTGTATTACAGCAAGATCTAATATAATATTTATGACCAGAAGTTACCTGTATACAAGTACTCATGGTTGGTGAACTCAGCTTTTACAAAGTATGTGATGAATCGAAATCTAATTATGAATCTGATAGAAATAAATCTTCCATAAGGTTACCAGAAACTATTATGATAGAAATATGTCTCTTTCATAGTCATGTTAGAGTATAATAATTATGTTTCATGGAAGCAGGATATCAAAGGCTATCATGAGTCTTAAAGAAACATATTAACAACACTGGAAGTTATGATTCTATATGTGTGATAATGTTTGAAGTCTTCTTGGAATTTGTATCATTTTGAATGGTATGCAAAGTGAGTGATAGGTTGAGACAAATGGAAGATAAAACCAATGGTCTAATGAAGATAAAGTCTAAAATCATTAAAAGATGTGGTTTGAAAGCCATACTCAAATTAAAATATAATAAAAACAAATTTATACCACTAGAAGAACATGATAGATGTTATGGGTTGTTTTAAGATTCTAAAAAATAGATTGTTTGAGTACCTTGCAGTGGGAAAGTTAGGTGACCATAATTTAAAGTGGATAGTGATGTTGAGGCACACATGCATGCATAATTTTTATGATTGGAAGGAATAAGAGAGACAATATTTTTGGGTTAAATCCAAACTAAAGAGTGAATAATTTCATGATATAATTAAATTAAGTATAATTCAAAGTGGTTAAAGCACTAAAAAATCTTTTTCTTCTGATTTCATATTGATTGTCCAAGAATCTATTCATTAAGTAAAATACATGGTTATTTTTGAGATCCTATAGATAATTGGAGGCCGTTGAAGACCATTGTAGCTAATTTTAATGGATTTATGATGAATAATGGTTCCTAGGATAAATAACGAGTCTTTAAAAGTTGTTCGGTCTAAAAAAATAAGGGATAAATGTATGGAGTTAAAATACCATGAATCTCTACTCATTTCAAGAAATGAATACGTATATAAGAAGAAAATTCATTTGAGAATTTATACTATGATTTTAAAAATTTGGAGAGAAAATATTATGGATGAGTGTTTTATTATCCTTTTTTGGAAATAAGAAGAATGGTTGAAGAGGTGATGAAGTTCTAGAGGTTTTCAGAGCTGAATAAGAAATTGAAAATTAAAAAGAACTATAGAGTTGAGAGATCAACAATATATCATTCAATAAATTGATATTTATATAATTTATTCATGATATATTACATAGTGAGAATAAATCAAAGTTTAACTAATATTTTTATCTTTTAAGAAGACTACAATATTATAACTAGTGGTAACCACTAATATTTCATATCCAAAGATTTAAGGAGCTTTAAAAGATTCAATGAGCTCGTACCCGAGTGGTAAGGGCTCCTGCTTGGCATCCAAGAGACCCAAGTTCATAACTGGGTGGAGGTGAATTTTTGGGTTACTATAGCAGTGCTGTAGTAGTTATTGTTCAGTACTGTATTAGCTGGAACTATTCACTCGATTTGGGCCTTCGGGCCACCAGTTTGGGCCTACTGGTCTCAAGGGACTTTGGGTCATCAAAGGCCTTCGGGACACTGGGCCTTCGGGCCACATAGACCATGGAGTAGCCCAGTTCACACATAAAATGCCCAAGAAGAGGATCAGAGTAACAAGAGTATTAGCCATGAGAAGAAAAGATAACCGAATTAGAAGAATGGGAGGGTATGATAGCTGCCATCGGGACTAGGCACCGTGAAAATTTGTACCAGGCAATGCCAGCTGATCAGCAATGCAAGGTGGGGAGCTAGGTGATCAATGATGTAGAATATGGGGAGATGAAGTTCTAGTGGGTTGGGCCTAAGGGTCGTGTTATGGGAATGGTATTCCTCTGGGCCTTTGGATCAGTAGGGCCTTGTGCCTTGGGCCTACTGGTCATGTACATGTTCCCCTTCATCCCTTAAAAGGGGGATTATCAATAATAAAATAAAAATAAGGCCTTTAGGCCATTTTAGGTTAACGAGAATTAAAAGAGTTAGCTCATTTTCATTGAGTTGTGTTACTTAGTGGATATATATGACTTTGGATAATAACAGTACACATAAATGATTAAGTACCAAAATTAGGAATGAACCTTTAAAAAACATGTGTACCTTTCATTTATTTCCTTTATCATCACATTTGAGTGTGGTTTATTTATAATTTTGATCGCATAGAAACTTTAAAAAGTTGGAGAGGATAATTTTATGATAAATTTAATTATAAAATATATCTACTGATTCAACCACCCTCTTAGTGGTTTCTATATTCTTAGGAGCTTCAATTAGTATCAAAGAAACCCAGGTTCCCTTTGTAATATTCTTATATTTATATTATAGATAACCTTAATAAAATTAACATCATAGTAATTCACACCTTCATCAACAAAAATAATCACGGATGGAAAACAGAATGATACCCTATCTTATGTCACATGGTATAGAGGTGATTGATGTAGCTACTATAGGACTTCGACCAATGAAAAAATTTGATCTTGTGCCCTTTTATGGAGAAATAAATCTCAAGGTAAATGGAATTTCTAAAAATTATATTTTAATTTACTTTTCTGATAAGGTTTATATGAAGATGATGGGCCTCGAAACCATGAAGGATACCCGATAAAAACAATAAATAATATTTAAGGGAAATTTAAAAGTAAAGGAAGCAAGGATTTAGATCTGTTGAAGAAAGTTCAAAGATATTAGGATGACTAAGTAACAAACAACTGATGAATATTTCACTATAGTGAATCATGTAATGAACAAAATTGACGGATTCAAAAAAAATTTACAATATTCAATCATTATTAAAACATTTATGAGGAAGTTTTAATAAAATTTTAATCCTACAATCTCTATATTAGAATATAGATAAGATTAATCTTTTTTGAAGTACATAACATACATTTTGTGTATAAAATGAGGAAAAATAAACCATTCAAAAATAAAATTTAGGAGTAAATGTATTTTAAAGCTATTATGAATCATAAAATCTAAAAAATAGAATATGAGGATATGTTCTCCAGTTAATTAGACGACATGGAAGATAATAATGAAGATTTTAATAGTGTTTTTTCTTTATCTCTAGAAATTGATGGAAAAATAGAGGTAATTACAAAGGAGAACTCCCACTGAAATGTTTTATGTGTGGTGGGTATAATAAAATTCACAGTAAAATAACTAGAGAATAAAGGTGGATAATACGAAAATGATGATCCTGATGAAAAACTATAGAGGAATAAGTGGGGTAAAAATTCAAAGGAAGTTAACCAGAAGCCATAAAAAGTTCCCAAAAAAGACTAGATTAAGTATGCTCAGTAAATAAGAAGTAGATTAATCAATTGAAAACAGTCCATCAGAAGATGAAGTTCTAAAAACATTTACAAAATTCATAGATCACATTGAAATAAAGGAAGATACTTTAATCAGTGAATAAGGAAGAGGTGGATAAATTTACATGGAACACATGTTAGGACCAGAACCTTAGTCTTTCTCTTGATAAAAATACCAAAATCAATAAAAAATTTAGGTAATTGAAAAATGAGGTTGAATATAAAATTTAAATAGTAGAATAATTTCTTAAAAAAGAAGATGCATATAATGGGGAAATTTAAAAACTCAGGTGGAAAGTTTCATAAAAAGGAAAAATGGTGAAAGAATTTGATGAAAAACCTTTTTCAATAGAATAAGAGCTATTTAAAGCACAATAAATGAGAATTGAGGTTTAATATAATTTTAATAATATGAATTACAATTTAAATAATGCTTCATAGGTAAAGGTAGAAATATCTTATGATTCTCAGGAAACTTCCCCAAAAATTTAGATGAAATAAACCTCTACTAAAATTAAAATTTCATCTAGTTTTACTAACCATTTATATTAAAGAAATAATAACTAAATATCTTGAGTTAGGAAAATATGAGAAAAATATTTCTCATTAATGGAAGTTAAAATTATATTTTGAAAAAAATATTCCTCACACCAAGGGAAAACAAAATTTGTAACATCCACTGAATCTCAACAAAACTTATTCCAATAAAAATGAATACTTTTATGAAAGATCAAAATTGAAAATATATTATTGGTGTTGAGGGATATCTAGAAACAAATAATATAACTTCCATTAAAATAGTCACTCCTTGGTATTAGACATTATTTAAGTTGGATAAATAGTATAAGTAAAGGAAAATTTTTTTGAGGTTAAAGGAAGTTACAAAATTAAGGTCACCAGAAGTTAAAAAACCCTCAAAGAAAATAAATTTTATTTCCTATAAGATATTTTTGAAAGATGTGTCAAGACACTTCACTATGATAAATAATTCATGATAAATATTTTGGGATAGAATACTTGTGTTGGAAAAGAAAATTAATATGAGAAAATAAACATAGAAAAAAATCTATTTTTGTTGAGGTCATAGTGAAATTTTTTCAAAATGGTAAACCATATATTCTTGATAGTGATTGTTTCTCACATATGATAGGTGTTGTGAAAATATTTGAAATCATTTAATAACATGTAGGGGAGTAGTTAAATTTTTAAATGATAGTTCCTAAAAACTAAGAGAAATTAGTACGGCTAAAATTGATGATCAAAAGTTAAATTCCAAGGAATTTTTATGATGAACTTAAAGAAAATTTCATAATGTTTGAAAAATCTATGATAATATGAATGAAGTTATCTTTACAAGATATTATTGTATCATTTTATGCATTAAATATTAAAAAATTATTAATAGGGGAGATATAATCCATAGTAATATATTCCAAATTGGTGAACCTATTAACTATTTCTATTTTCGTACAGAGGTTGAAAAAAAGTTATGTCACCAGAGAATTGGTCATCTTAGCTAGAAGTGTCTAACAAACATTTCAAAGGAATATGTTTTGAGATATTTACCATAACTAAATAGGAAATATGATATTATTTTCATAGATTTTTCATAAAGGATGGATGGTTAGTGGAAGTCACAATAAATATTAAATTAATTTTACAAAACTCGTTAAGTTAATACATTCGGACCCATGTGGGATAATAAAATATCAATCAAGAATCAGTGATTTATACTTTATTACTTCCGTCTATCATTTTACTCATATGTCCAAAATAATTTTCATGAATCATAAATCATAATCTATGAAGTTATTCAAGATTTTCAGAATGGAAATTGAGAAGGATATGGGTGTATATATTTCAAATTTGAGAACAAAAATTACAAAAGAGTAAATAAGTAACTCTTTTTAGTTTTATCTAAAAAACATGTAATTAAACACAAGTATATTAATCACTAAACTTCTCAAAAAAAATATATTTGTGGAAGGAAAAAAAAGTTTATTTGATATGAGAAGAACTATGTCACGACCCGACCCTACCCAGGCACGAGCCACAAATACCCCAAGCCCGCCTCCATAGGCTAGGGGCTGGCGATAAGAGCCGAAGGCTAAACAACTCAGGGAGTCCATTGCCTGAGTACCTGTACACACACACACGTAGCCCACTCAATGCAGAAGTGTAGAGTAAAAAAGAAAACAAAAGTAAAGTAAAGTGCAGAAGATAAACTAAAAAGAAAAGTGGAAAACACGCATTCAACCAGAAAATGCCACAACCCGGCAATAGGTAAACAAAAGTAAAACAACTGGGAGAGTCCCACACCTAGAACCCGGCTATGACCGCCGCACATGGTCCAAGATCTAGAACTCATAAGATCCTCTGTAGTCACGAGAAACCTATCCGTCATCTGCAAGGGCACACCAAGTGCGGGCAATGCCCAATCATGGGTGAGTATAAAAATACTCTGTAGGATACCCTGAAGGCTCGAGGGAGAAAAAAAGGAGGTACCAAAGAGTGAGTAGTAGATCGAACATGGAATAGTAAAGGAGTACAATAGAGAGTGCAGTAAAGAGTATAGCTTGACCTAACAAGAGGAAGGAGGTAGACTCGTCCAAACACAATGACCTAGAAACAGTGAGAAGATGAAATTCTCATCGATTCTTTGCTACCTATAGTAGGAGAGTAGACTTGTCTAACCATGAGAAGCTTGACACAGAAAGTACGTGGCATACCCCACACGTCTTCACCTCTCCTGGAAAGAGAGTAACCAAAACCCAATAATTGGGTACTGGAATAAGGTATATACATATCCATATGCTCAACAAGAAACCCAAACAAGATCTTAAGGGGATCTCTATCTCATAGCTCAGCCCAAGAATGTGAGTCGCCAACAGTCTCAGAAGTAAACACCATCAATGCCTAGTATCCCACCTATCTTCCCCGAACTGCATGTCAAGGGGCTTAAATCACCGCACCTTGACACTATCCGCTTTGGGTGGCACTGACTCGCCCGCACGGTTTTAGGTCGCGTCACAAGGATGCATCTTGGTGGAGAAAGTTCCCCTCATACTTGAGAGTTATGGGGAAAGTCAAACTACAACACTTCAATGTCACACAATCGAGAGGTCTTCTCAAATTCAAAGCTATGACATACTGAACTGTACAACCAAGGGTACCACTCCGATAGTCACGGATAAAAGCCATAGACTAGACTAGTAGAAAGGAATGAGTCTGAAAGAAGTCACCGGGTAACCCATTGCCCAACCTCGCTAGAGGGTAAACCCAAAGAGGTCGCCGGGTAACCCACTACATTGTCTCTGCTAGAGGGTAAACCCTAAGAGGTCATCGGGTAACCCCCTTCCCTGTCTCTGCTGGAGGGTAAATCCTGAGAGGTCGTTGGGTAACCCACTACCCAGTTTCTGCTGGATGGTAAACCCTAAGATGTCATTGATCAACCCACTGCCTAGCCCCACTGGAGGGTAAACCCTAAGAGGTCGATGAGCAACCCACTGCCCAGCCCCGCTGGAGGGTAAACCTGGAACTGCTCTGGCCATCCCTACATGATGGTACAACACTGGCCAATAGAACAGGGAGTGGGTATCACACAACCACCCAACTCCAAAACAATTATTCTAGTAGAGGTTCAACGCCCGTGTAGTGTGGGTCATGACAATAACTGAAACTCTGCCTAAGTAAACACATCACAGTAGATCGTGGAAGGAAGATATGATCTCGAAAGAGGCTCTACTCTTTCAAACAGATTACATCGTTGTAATCATCATGGGAAAACACGCGAGATAGACTACTTACTAGCTGGAAATGGGCTACTGGTGGAAGAGTTATTCAACACCACTTTATGTCCATATGGAGTCTCGTGGGGACCGCATATCAGTCCTAAAAGAGGTCGGGAAAACTGCACCACTGTGATGCTCTGGAAAAAATACGCCGAATAAACTATTCATACGCCCAAAACGGACGCCTGAAGAAAAAGGCACAGCACGCTGCACACAGCTTAAGAGAGGGCCTGTATGGCCCATGCCCCAACTCCGTCTTCAACACCTTAAACCACCCTGGTCAACATTTCCTCGATGCTAGGGTCACAATGCCACTAACGAAACCTAAAACAGACTCCAGACAAAGAAGCTGCAACTCCCCGCGTTATCAGCCAACGGTGCCCTGTGGGGCCTGCACCTCGATCCCCAAACATGTCACGCAGATCGCACCGTTACGCTCCTTGAAGATAACCACGCAGGATAGGATATTCATTTTACCTAAACGGAATTATGTATCATAATTCTTAAAAATGAAGTATGCTTCCGAAATCTGCCTCGTGAGGCCAATGCCTCTGGCCCAAACATAGGTGGGTAGATTGCACCATTGCAATCCCCTCGGAAAAACACTCAGAAACGATTACTCAAACACCCCAAACGAATGTCGGGTGAAAAAGTGGTGTTTCACCGTAAAACGTGCGAACTAGCACCTGTGGGGCCCATACCTTGTCTCCAACCCGAACGCTTCGAAAAGTGCCTCAAAAAGTCTGCACGAGAAATGGGGTCATGCTGCCACTGACGACGTGTCAATCAGACATCCCAAACAGGTATTAGGTCTGATGCAACAATTAATTAATTAATTAATTAATCAAATAATTATTCACATTTAACGTTTCGTGCCACTGAGAAACAAAACCAACCCTCAAGGCTCCGAACCAACTGTGGAAGAACCGTCTCAGCCTCGAGGCCACCACGCCTCTGACGACACGTCAAACGGACGTCTGGCTCGCAAAGCACATCCGTCGCAAGCTTTAATAATAATTTATTATTATTAAATTAAAGCTCCTCAGGTCACCCATATTCGGGTGCAGGGCCCAAAAACCCTGAATCCCACTTCAAAAAGTCTATCTCGCTGACACGGACCTGTCGCCATAGACGACGCGTCAATCGGACGCGCCGTTTAGAAGATACGACCCCTTGAACACAAGGGGCCCAGACTGGGCCGGTCTATACCGGTCGGCCCAGTCCGAACCGTCTGCCCAGATCACCGCGGCCCACTGGATGCAGCCCACACAGAAACCGCTAGACCCCTCAGGTCCGACTTCTACAAAAAGACCGGCCAACTGGCCGGTCTTCATTCCACGCCGTCCAGAAGGACCCGCAATGCGTGGGTCCTTACCTCCCAGCAGACCGACCTTTGGCCGATCTTCTTCGTCGAGCCCGCATGACCCGCAAGGTGTGGGTCCTTGCATCTTTATCACCCCCCTGAGGTCCCCCTCGGGCTCCTCTGCCGAGTGCGCCTGGCTGGCCGGACACCGGCGCCTCCGGCTCCCGCAGCACCACCACGACATGCGGTGGCCCGCATTGCTCCTCCGCCTAGTCCTCCATGATACGCCACACCACCGCACTACCCCGGTCAACACCACCTCATGCCGCACGCCACACGCTTCTCACCACTACCACGACCATCAGATCCTCCTGGTCGCACCTGAGCCAGCCGCACACCCCGGCCACCCGATCACCTCTGGCCGCGCACCACCTTCGGTCCGAACCCCATCCACGCCAGCCACCTCGTCCGAACCCCCGATCGCCCGACCTCTACGCTCGCCCAACGCCTCCACCGTCAGCCCTCACCAACACACCCCTGGCCAGCCCAGCTGATGCCACTACCACCCCGCTCTGAGCCACCCTGCTGTGCCTCCGCTCGACCACCCTGGACCGTCGGAGACCCACAAGACATGCTAGATCCGCCTGAAAACATTAAAACAACCTCAAATTTTCTCCGGATAGTTGCGGACGCCTCAGAATTCAGAATTCAAATCCAAAAGATGCTTCGGAAAGCATAGAACTCATACTACTTGAATATGGGAGTTGGTCGACAAACAGACAGAAATTTGAAACTACAAACTGAGCTCAAAGTATGCGGGAAATTAAAATGGAAATGAAAAGATCCTACCTTGTTGGGAGTAGCCCGTATCTTTCCGAGAAATCTACCAAAGCCGCGCACCACCTTGGGGAGGAGAGGATGGAGGATGGTTGGTGAGGAGATCTCCTTGGTTGAGACTTCTTTTTCCAGAGGAAACCAGAAGAAGAAGAAGGGTGGGGTGGTTTTAGGTTTAAATAAAGAAAACTTAACTAAAATGTTTAATTAATTTAAACCCCCCAAATTTACCCGCATCTGAAACTCTCGACGTGGTTGTGGTTAAGCCTCCCCTAGGGTAAACACCGCCTCTCAATCACAACTAAGGTCTCATAATTTTAATCCAATCCTCCATTCGAATGTTATAAAACTTAACACCCGAGGCCGCTCAATTACAAAAAAGCCTCTGGTGGCATTTTTCACAGGAGGCCCATGCCCACAAAAATTACACCCCTCCTAGGGTAAACGAAAAGATCTAGACTCAACAGTGCCCTCGGGTTTCCCATCCGAGCTACCGTTTAGGAGTTATTCTATTTATTTGTCTTGCCCAGTGTCAACGCATGAAAAATTTAATCCCGGCCACACCGAGGCTTGGAATTGTACACCGTCTGAAGGCGCTGCTCCGGAATAAAATCAAGAATTTTCCAAAGTATTTTATAGCAAAACCCGGGTTCTTACATCATTCTCTCATTCAATATTTTCATCCCTGAAAATAAAAACCAGGGAACGACACAGAGTATTAAGCCCGTACCTGGCTCTTCCGTACCTAGAAGAACACATGCACAGTTCTGCATCACCGCGCATGGACCAAAGGATTTGGTCCATTCACATGAGGTCTTCCCTTGACGAATACATGCATAGGAGCACGCACACATCTCATTAGGCATGTCACATGGTAGGCATCATACACCCACTCTAGACATTGGGGGGGGGGGATTAGGGAAAGTTGGTAGAAAACCTCGCCCTCCCTTCGCACGGTCTCAAACGGTCCGATGGCCCTCAGGGGTAGCTCACCTCCCCAGTCAAACCCCCACATCGCACGCCGCGACTGGAATCACTATTCAGACCTGAGACAAAGCTCGGTGATTCCCTCCTTTAGAATATTCATATGGTGAAACACTCAAGGATATCCGGTCATGCAAGGTTTCACAGTCGATGTCCCACGACCAAGACTCTCTTACACGCTCTGAAAGTGAAGGAGTTGATACCATTGACTAAAGAAAAGGTTCCACGTCTTCTAATATACTGACACAGGGTTACACTGATGCCCCGTGTCACCCTAATAACACCTCAAACATGGAGCAGGGAGAAAATCATTTGACATATAGAGTCTAACAATTCTACTAAAAAAAGTAGAAGAGCTGTAGAGAATACCTCTTATCACCTCATGATTTGCAGTATCATAGAAATCCAAAGATCGTGGCTGTCCGTGGTCCCAACTGTCAGCTCCTAAAGCCTGAGGTGGACCGCCTGGTGGTGATGGGAAGACCTCATAATGTTTTCCCCCACTTCTAGATCCTCTTGATCCTCTGCTAGAACCACCTCTCTAGGCACTACTCCGATCACGACGCTGCCTCTGCCATGTTGGTGCACCTAGTGCCTGCCCGATATTCTCAGCATGCCTGGTCGGGTAGTCATGTGCCAAGTGACGTTTCCTATAGAAATAATAGCACCAATTCTCTCTAGGGTGCCCTGGTTCCCTTTAGCGCCATTGTGGTGTAAGAACCTGCCCTTGGGTCTACCAACAGAAGGGTCTCCTCGGCTGAGCCCTTGTGTTTTTCCGCCACAGTGGTGCACGACCACATCTCCGAAACTGGCGGGTGGAAGGTCGCCTACGTCGAGGTTTGGTCTGCTGACGCCTGCTAGATGTGGCAGACTTCTCGGCTCTATTGTTCCTATTGCAACCATCAATTGTATAATGTGACAGGAAGATCTTTGTCACCAGCGCTTGCTCTCGCACCGCGACATAAGTGGGAATTCCCAAGGGTACTATGATAGCACGAATCTCTCTGCAGAGACCCTGCTCGAACTTATGCGATTAGAATTTTCCATCATAGACCAAGTCCGGGTAAAAACATGCATGGTTCGCGAATCCAGTCACGTACTTAGTCATCGTCATCCCTCCCTGCTGAAACTGTAGGATCTCATGGATCTGAACGGAGCGTAAGTAGGAGGGGTAAAAATCCTCACAAAACAGTAGCTGAAAGTCATCCCACGAAAGTGACGACTCATTGAGTAACTATGTCACCAGACTCCACCAATTCCCAACTTCTCTGTGGAGAAGGATGGAGGCCAAAGCCACTATCAGAGCTGCCGGTGTGTGAACAAGTCTGAATAGACGAACCACTGTCTCTATCCAAACCTCTGATACCTGAGGGTCTGGATCACCACTGACCCTCAGTGGTCTCTATCGCTAGAAGTCATGGAGCGTGCTCAACCTACGCTCAAGCTCCATCTACTCTACTAGATCTGTCTGCTTCTCACCAGGTGGGGGTGCTAGTACCGGCCCACCCGGAGAAAGGGGCTCGCATGATGGGTTCTGGACAGAGGCCTCGTAGCTCGCATGGTCCTCGTCACGAACCAAAGATAGTATCCTAGCTGGATGTCTTCGCGGAGGCATCCTGAATCTTATCAAGGAGCACCACAATCAGATGAGAATATATGTATATGACAGTAACAACTATGGGGAGATGAATCAAGAAGGACAGTCAAAGACTAAATCCTATGTGATGCACAAACCAATTTTCCCTACAATGGGTGTCTCATCATGTCGAGTCGACAAGAAGGTTATCAGGGTCCTAGTGAATGGATACTTCGGTCGATGCACCATTACTGGACTCCCTAGCTTGAGATCCACTCTTGAGACATGTTGAAACAATTGCCCTAGATCCCAACCAATTCTTTTTTATGGACACCTGAACAACGTCCCAAGGAACAAACCACCTCTGATACCATGTTGTCACGACCCGACCATACCCGGGCTCAACCTGTAACTACCCCAAGCCCGCCTCCATAGGCCTGGGGCGGGCAACAAGCGTCGAAGGCTAAACACCTTGGGGAGGCCTTTTCCTGTGTACCTGTACACACACACGCAACCCACTCAATGCAGAAGTGCAGAGTAAAAAGAAAAGAAAAGAAAAGTAAAGTGCTGAAGGTAAAATGAAAGGAAAAGGAAAAAACACGTGTCTAACCAGAAAAATGCCAAAACTCAGAAACAGGTAAAAAAATGTTAAATAGATGGGAGATCCCCACACCTAGAACCCGACTACAACCGCCGCATGAGGTTCAAGCTCCCGAACTCCTAAGATCTTATGTTGTTACGAGAAAACTGTTCATCGTCTGTAAGGGTACACCAAGTGTGGGTAAATCTCAAGCAAGGGTGAGTAAAAAAATACTCATTAAGATACCCTGAAAGATCGAGGGAGTAAAAAACGAGGTACTGAAGAGTGAGCAGCAGATTGAACAGGGAATATTAATGGATTACAATAGAGAGTGCAGTAAAAAGTACAGCTTGACCCAACAAGAGGAATGACGTAGACTCATCCCAACAGAAGGATCTAGAAACGGTGAGAAGATGATATTCTCGTCGAGTCTTTTCTACCTATAGCAGGAGAGTATACTCATCCAACAACGAGAATCTAGACACAAAAAGAACGTGGCATAAACTACGCGTCTTCACCTATCTTGGATGGAGAGTAACCAGAACCCAAGAATCAGGTACTGGAACAAGGTATATACATATCCATATGCCCAACAAGAAACCCGAACAAGATTGTAAGGGGATATCCATCTCATAGCTCATCCCAAGAAAATGAGTTGTCAACAGTCACACAAGTAAACACCATCGATGCCCAGTATCCCACCCATCTGCCCTGAACTGCAAGTCAAGGGGCTCAAATCACCGACCTTGACACTATCCGCTTTGGGCAGCACTAACTCGCCCGCATGGTTTTATTTCATGTCACAAGGAAGCATCTTGGTGGGGAAAGTGCCCCTCATACTTGAGTGTTCTGGGGAAATTCAAACCACACCTCTTCACTATCACACAATCGAGAGGTCTTCTCAAAGTCAATGTTGTCACATCACTGACCCGTACAACCAAGGGTCTCGATCCGATAGTCCTGGAGAAAAACCATAGACTAGCCTAGTAGAATAGATTGAGTCTGAAAGAAGTCGTCGGGTAACCCATTACCCAGCCCCAGTGGAGGGTAAACCCTAGGAGGTCATCGGGTAAACCACTACCCAATCTCTGCTGGAGGGTAAACCTTAAGAGGTCATCGGGTAACCCACTGCCCAGTCTCTGCTGGAGGGTAAACCCTAAGAGGTCAATGAGCAACCCACTACCCAGCCCCGCTGGAGGGTAAACCCTAAGAGGTCGATGAGCTACCCACTACCCAGCCCTGCTGGAGGGTAAACCCGAAACTGCTCTGGACATTCCTACTAGATGGTACAAAACTATCCAATAGAACACGGAGTGGGTATCGCAAAACCGCCCAACACCAGAACAATTCATCTAGTAAAGGTTCAATGCCCATGTAGTGTGGGTCACGCCGATACCTAAAAATATGCCTAGGGAAACACGTCACAGTAGATCGCGGAAGGAAGATATGATCTCGAAAGAGGCTCTGATCTCCCAAATACATTACACCGTTGTAATCCTGATGAAAAAACATGCGAGATAGACTACTTACTCACTGGAAATGGGCTCCCGGTAGAATCGTTTTTCAACACTGCTTTATGTCCATAAGAAGTCTCATGGGGCCTGCATCTCGGTCCCAAAAGAGGTTGGGCGAACCACACCACTGTGATGCTCTTGAAAAGACACACTGAATCGACTATTCATACGCCCCAAATAGACTTCTGAAGAAAAATGCGAATCATGCTGCACACAACATAAGATACGGCCCATGGGGCCCATGCCCCAACTACAGCTTCAACACTTGAAACCACCCTGGTCAACATCACCTCGATGCTAGGGTCACAACGCTGCTGACAGTGCCTAAAACGGACCCTGGACGCAGAAGCTAAAACTCCCTGCATTATAAGCCAATAGTGCCCCATGGGGCCCGCACCTCGATCCCGAAACATGTCACGCAGATCATACCTTTACGTTCCTTGAAGATAACCACGCGAGATAGGCTATTCATTTTCCCTGAACAGACTTATGTAGCATAAGTTGTAAAAATGCAGCATGCGTTCGAAAGCCGCCTCATGGGGCCCATGCTTCGGGCCTGAACATAGGCAAGCGGAGTGCACTATTGAAATTACCACGTAAAAACACTCAAAAATGAGTACTCAAGAACCCTAAACGAATATCGGGTGAAAATGTGGCGTCTCACTATAAAATGTGCGAACTAGGACCTGTGGGGCCCACACCTTGTCTGCAACCCGAACACTTTGGAAAGCACCTAAAAAAGTACGCATGAGGACTGGGGTCACGCTGCCGCTGACGGCGCATCAATCGGACATCCCAATCAGGAGTTAGGTCCGACACAAAAATTAATTAATTAATTAATTAATCAATTAATTATTCACATTTAGAGTTTCATGCCACCGAGAAATGAAACCAACCCTCAAGGCTCCGAACTAACCTTGGAAGGATCATCTCAACCCCGGGGCCACCGTGGCTTTGACGGTACGTCAAACAGACGTCCGGCTCGCGAGCACGTCCGTCGCATGCTTTAATAATAATTTATTATTAATAATTTAAAGCTCCTCGGGTCACCCATCATTGGAAGTAGGACCCAAAAACACAGAATCCTACTTCAGAAAGTTTGTCTCACTGACACGAACTTGTCGCCGCAGACAACACATCAATTGGACACGCCGTTTAGAAGATACGGCCCCTTGAACACAAGGGGCCCAGAATGGGCTAGTCCAGACCGGTCGGCCCAGTCCAGACTGCCGGCCCAGCTCGCCGTGGCTTGCTGGCCGCAGACCACCTGGAAACCTCCAGACCTGTTGGGTCCAACTTTTTCAAACAGACCATCCAGCTAGCTGGTCTTCGTTCCACACAGCCCAGCAGGACCCACAATGCGTGGGTCCTTGCCTCCCAGTAGACCGGCCTTTTGTCGGTCTTCTTCATTGAGCCTACAGGACCCGCAAGGCGCGGGTCCTTGCTTCCTCCACACCCCCCGAGGTCCCCCTTGGGCTCCTCTACCGAGGGCGATAGGCCAGCCGGACGCCGGCGGCTATGGCTCCTACAGCACCCCCGCAACACGATGCGACCCACGTTGCTCCTCCGCTTGGCCCTCCATGCTAACCACGCCGCCACCCTACCCCGGTCGATGCCACCTCACACCGTACGCCGCAAGCTGCATGCCGCTACAATGACCATTGGCTCCGCCTTGCTGCACCTGAGCCAGCGGCACACCCCGTCCACCCGATCATCTCCGGCCACACACCACCTTCAGTCCGAACCCTATCGACACCGGCCACGTATTCCGAACCCCCGCTCGCCTGGCCTCCACGCTCGCCCGGCGCCTCCGCTGTCGGCCCTCACCACGATTCCCCTGAATGGCTTAGCTGAAGCCACCTCGCTCCGAGCCGCACTGCTGCACCTCCGCTCGACCACCTTGGACCGCCAGAGACCCACCAGACCGGCCAGATCAGCCGTAAAACATTAAAACAACCTCAAATTTTCGTCAGATAGCTACAGATGCCTCAGAATTCGGAATTCAAATTTTAAAGATGCGTTGGAAATCTCAGAACACATACTATGCAATTATGCTCTTCGATTGACAAACAGACGTCAATTCGATGCTACAAATTGAGCTCAAAGTATGCGGAAATTAAAATGGACACGAAAAGATCCTATTTTGTTGGGCGTAGCCTGTAGCTTCGTGAGCGATCTACTGAAACCGCGCACCACCTTGGGGAGGAGAGGATGGAGGATGGTTGGTGAGGGGATCTCTTTGGTTTAGACTTCATCCTCCATAGTTAATAAGTTGAAGAATAAGGGAGGGGTGTTTTTAGGTTTAAATAAAGAAAACTTACATAAAAAGGTTAATTAATTTAAACCCCTAAATTGGCCTGCATCTAAAACTCTCGACGAGGTCAAGGTTAAGCCTCCCCTAGGGTAAAGACCACCTTCCGAGCACAACAACTATCTTGGAATTTTAATCCTAGCCTCCGTTCGAAAGTTATAAAACTTAACGCCCGAGGCTGCTAAATTACGAAAACACCCCTGGTGGCATTTTTCATAAGAGACCCGCGCCCACGAAAATTAGACACCTCCTAGGATAAACATCACTCTCTGGAATCAATGGTGCCCTAGGTTTTCCTGTCTGAGCTATTGTTTAGATGTTATTCTATTTATTTGGCATGCCCAGTGTGAACGCAATGAAAATTTAATTCCGGACACACCGGGGCTCGGAATCGTACGCCGTCTGAAGGTGCTGATCCGGAATAACATCAAGAATTTCCCAATGTATTTTATAAAAAAAACCAGGTTCTTACAAACTATGACCACTAAATATAAACATGCAATGTTATTCTAGAGAGAACCTGTAAGTACATCTCTATATGTTCAACATATTTGTTTTCTATAACTATAATGAAAATTGTTTTCCTATGAGATGTGGTATAAAAGTAATCTTATATTGATATATTTTAATGTTTTTAGGAGTGTATTCTTAATGAATTTTAAAAATATGGATTTGGGTAATTTTGATGAAAAATCATAAGAAGGTGTTTTCATGGGATATTCCTCTAATAGAATATGTTACATGTGTTAGAATAAACAACTAAATAATTTAATTGATTACTTTGATGTAAGTCAATGAAAATAATTCCACCATAATAGAAGTTTTTGGAGAATATGTGTATGGGTTAATATAATATAGAATGTTAACTTCCAAAAAAGATAATGAAAATAAGATGATTTTGATCCCAACCTTGTATATGAAAATTCTAATCAGTCCAATGGTGATGATAGTAAGACCGAAAGAAAAACATATGTGTTGAACTCTCTGTGAGATGGCTATTTTAATAATCACAAATCATTGTTTAGTATTTTTTTCAAATTGTTATAAATGTGTTTATCTATGCTTAAATCTTGTCTACATATGTTTATATATGCTAATTTATGTTTTACTATTGACCTAGAGGTATTCTGGACCGAACAGACACTTTGTGAAAATTCCATGTTTTGACTCACCGTTAGTTATTTTCCTGAGTCACCAATGATGAACGGTCGCACCGATGATGAACAGTCACACCAATGATGAACGGTCGCACCGATGATGAACAATTGCACTGATGATGAACGGTCGCACTGATGATGAACGGTCGCATCGATTATGAACAGTCACACCGATGATGAACGGTCGCGCCGATGATGAATGGTTGCACCGATGAAGAACGGTCTCACTGATGAAGAACAATCTCACCGATGATCAAAGGACCTACCGATACCGATGATCAAAGGAGCTACCGATACTGAAGATCAAAGGAGCTACTGATACCGATGATCAAAAGACCTATCGATATCGATGATCAAAGGACCTACCAATACCGATGATCAAAGGAGCTACCGATACCGATGATCAAAAGAGCTACTGATACCGATGATCAAAGGACCTACCGATACCGATGATCAAAGCACCTACCGATACCGATGATCAAAGGAGCTACTGATACCGATGATCAAAGGACCTACCAATATCGATGATCAAAGGACCTACCGATACCGATGATCAAAGGAGCTACTGATACCGATGACCATGACCTACTGAAACCAATGTAGATTCAAAATGACTCACCAATCTCATGACTCACCGATAGTCATAAAAACTATTTCAATTTTATTAACTTATATTTAATTCCAACGGTTATATTTGATGTTTTAATGCAATTAATGACATTTAATGTTATTTGTTGGCATGTTAGGGAACTTTGCCTTGTACCTAGGGAAAGGTAATCATTCCTATTTCTAGAGCTCGTGGAATATAAGGAAGATCGAGCTACAGTAACAAGACACACAAGAAAGAGAGAAAAAAGAGGAATTTTTCCCTGCACGCACATATATGAAAAGAAGAACACACGAAAAACTCTCATACTCATCAAGAACAGAAATTCAAAGAAGAAGTTTAAGGGCTATAAAGTTTACTCAAACTCGAGCTAAACAATTACACTAGAAGTGAAAGAAGGAGAACCACAACACTCTATGTTTCTACACAAAAACTAGAGAAGGACTCAGAAGAATTTCTGCTGAATCGAAGGAGTCCAGAGCTGCACTGCTTATCACTAGAGCATTCTAAACTCTCATATACTCAATCTAAGTGATTCATTATTTACTTTTTTGAGTAGTGTGTGTACTCTGTATAATTTACACACACACTGACTCCTGTGCTGAACTGGAGGATACTAAATCCTCACACCATTCTTTCCACACTTTCTTGTATACCACTAAGGATAGTGGTAGAGGTCAAGTAAGACCTGGATAGCCTGCGTGATGTTGCTATCATTTTTTCCCATGTATAACTATGGTAGAGGTCTTATGACCTGGACAGTCTCTTGTACTCTTGTTTACCCCGATCCAGGGTGTGGATCAAATTTATATAAATTATTTGAGAGGGCTAAGTCTCGTCTTGAGACTGAACCTCTTATTCCAGAAACTATTATGCTTATCTATTTTGGTTATAAACTATATTGAATATCCCGCTGCTAATTAATTTGAAATACTATTTGTTTTAAAGTTACATTGATAGCTAAACTAGAAAGTGGTTATACTTATTGTGAACCATTAAGTTAGTTTCAAAATTTAATTTAATCCCCTGATTAAATTAACTGAGACCTAATCAATATTTGAGAAACTAATTGAACATTTACAATATGTATAAATTCACTACAGTTTAACTTGTTTTTCAATTTGGGGGATTTTATTAGAAATATTTTTAACAGAAATTTTAATTGGAACTCAATTCACCCCCCCTCTTGAGTGTCCACTCCGACAAACAATAAGAAATATAGGCTTTAAAAGAAAAATTTAAAATAAATAATATCATTACAAGTTTAGAAGCACTAATTCAGACCAATTGAAAATCAAGGTTTGAAAATAAAAATACCCGTATCTCATAGGTGGAAATACAATACATTTCATAATTAGTTAAGAATAAATACTGGTTAAATATGATGAATGAAGAGTTAGACCAAATTAAGAAAAATGATACCCGATATCTTCTTCATTCAATAGAAGGAATGAATTTTACTGGAGCTAAATAGGTTCTCAAAAATAAACTTCAAGAAAAAGGATAAATATCATGAAATAAATCTTGGTTAGTTTACAAGGATTACTCAAGAATATATGGTGTTGATTTTTTTGAATCTTTTTCTCCTGTTGTAAGAATTGAAACCAATTTTTTTATAAATTACTACTTAATAAAATTAAAAAGCCTATGAGATGGGTGTTAATTCAACATTATTTTATTGATACATTTACAATGATGTTTATGTTGAGAAACATGATGGGTTCATAATTGATAATGATGAAACAATCGTATGAAAATTTAATTAAATATTTTTATGGATCTAATTAGAGATCTCATTCTAGGTATAAAAAACGTGACTATTTCCTAAAGTATTTTAAATTATCTAAAGGAAAAGTTGGTAGCATCTTATATGTGAAATATATGAGTATGGGTAACTTAGTTTTAATTCTATACATAGGTGTCATAATATTTTATAGTTCTAGGTGTAATTATTTTGAAGAATTCACTAATCAAAGGAAGATGAACTTTGAGATGTTAATGCTCAGAGAGTTAAATTTATTTTTAGGACATCATGTTTAACATAAAGAAAGATACATATTACCTTCACAAGAAAGGTATTACAATTAATTATTAAATAAATTTTTAATATGATAATTTAATTAAATTAGAATACCCTTTAGCATTGGTGGGAAAATGAGAAATGATGAAACAATTCAATGTATGAATCAAAAGGATTTTCATAAGTTAATTAAAATTTCACATTTTCTTACTACACATATGATAGAAATTTTATTTGTTGTATCATTTTGTGGAAGAAAATATAGTGATTAAAAGGACCCACACATGAAGATAAAAAATCCTAGGTATATTAAAATAACATCAACTTATCTCCTGATGTATAGAATAAGTAATTAGTTGAACATAGTTGGTTTTACTAATACGGATTAGGTTAGAGATTTTAATGTTTGAAAATCCTCATATAGGGGAACTTTTTTTTTGTGGAAAAGTTGTGTGAGATGGAATAGAGAAAACTAAAGTTAAATGACTTTAAGTACAATGGAAATATAATATATTTCCTCCACCCATGCATGTACTCATATGTTATGGATGAAAGTTATTCTAGAATATTTGATGGTTAATGTTAAAAATACACTAAAAATTATATGTGATAATCAAAGTGTGATTTGTGTATCTAAAAATATGGTATAAAACTCTAGATCCAATCATATTGATATTTTCTATCATTAAATCTTGGAGAATGTTTCTAATATATATGTAAATATGAATAATATTTCATTAAAAAAACAAATTGTTTATGTATTCACAAAAGATACACCACATGAATGTTTTCAGGAATTGAGGATGAAAATTTATGTTCAACATCCACTCCTCACTTAAGAAAAATCATTATTCACCCCTACATTTCATTGGATTATGTTTTTAAATGGGGAGAATAAGTACACAAATTTATACTTTGATTATCTTTTGTGAATCTGAAGTAAAGGTTTTCATATAAATTATGAGTATATGTTATTATAGTTAATCCTCCTGAAGGTGATTTAGGGAAATTACATCAATATCATTACCAAAAACATACTTATCACTGAGGTAATAAATTACATAATTTTTTTTTCATAATATGGTTGTGTGGTGTTGGGAAACCCCTTTATGAGAAAGGTTATGGTTTGATGGAATTTTGAGAATAGAAAAATTGAGAGTTGTTGATAATGATATTTACAACAAATACAAAGGGGAAATTAAAAGGCCCATTATTTGGAATTAATGAATTAATTTTATTTTTTTTCAATATTTTATTTGTGAATTTTTTTGAGTTTTAGGTATTGATGAAGTTATTAGTTCCATTTTTTAAGTCTGGAGGATGCATTGAATATTATCTAGTCATGTGTCTAGATGATATAATTTATTTACATTTTATATTCTTTGAAATAATTTTTTTGAAAGTTTTTTAAATATTCATCACCAACCTGAGTCATCCATCTAAGGAAAATATTAACTACAACCTTCACTAGGTAAAATGTGGAGAAATATTGGTATGTAAAATCACCAATTTGAAGACATTTTATAGGGGTTAGTGCATGGAAGATATAGGGTCGGACCACCATGCAGGTCGACAAAGGTAGACCAATGGAGTCAGTGGCCCAAACATGTTTTGTTTGGAGGATATGAGGAGTGTAGTGTATTTTAATGTAGAGATTATCACATTTAAAAATCACATGTGGGGTTGCTTAAATCATACAATATTTAAAATTTTAATTATATATATATGGGTGTGAGATTTATCTTTATTAGCTCTTCATATTCAACCACACACGTCATTTACAAAAATATAAATAAACTTCCATGAGATTGAATTTTGTAAAAATAATGATAGGATCTCAAGAAATGTGTAACTCACATTCATCAAAACTATTACCTAATCAGACAATTCATTCTCTAGAAGTTAATTATAGTGAATGTTGTGTATTTAGGAGTTATTAATTTGAATACCTATCATAGGTATTATTAGATGATGAAGAAAAGAACCCGGGGAATGTGAACAGTGGTAGAAAGTATCTTTGATGTGTTTTATGGTGAATGAAACAAATGATATAGAAATGAAAATGAGAGTTGATCTTTCCAGATGATATGTTCTATGTTAGATAAGAAATATCCAGGTAAAATTGGTTATGCAAGCATTATTCAATCAATTTAAAAAATATTACAATTATAACTATGATTCTAGATTAAAGTATGATATAATCTTATTAAGTAGATACGAAGAATATTTTCTTGAAGGTCAGTATATATATAGTGTTTACATGGGAAATAATGGCTATTTTTCTAAGGTTTCTATGTATAGAGTATACAAAAGTCTCACCATAAGGAAGATTAATTTTCATTATAATAAAATATAATATGATTTTCATGATTGGGAGTTACCAATATTTATGTGCTCATGACTATTGAACTCAGTTTATCAAAATTATGTGATGAGGTGATATCAGATGATGTATCTGATAAAAAATTATCCATTAGAAGGTTACTGAAAACTAATATGATAACAAGTTTTCATATTCCCAATCATGTTGGAGTATAATATTTAAGTTTCATAAAATAAAGAGATCAATGGTTATCACAAGTCATGAAGAAATGAATAAACCATTATGAAGTTCATGTTCTATATGATTGAGTGTGTTATAAGTCTAGAGGAATATCATATCAATTTGGGTAGTATGAAAAGTTTGTGATAAGTTGAGACAGATGTAAGAAGAATCCAATTCTCTATGGAAGATAAAGTTTTTGAGCATTAGAAGATGAAGTCTAGGATCCAATAATCAAATAAAAATATAAGATCAACAGATGAATTCCACTATAATCATATGATAGATTTTATAGTTTATTCAAAGTTTCAAACCAACATATTGTTTGAGTGTTGTGCAATGGAAAATTTAGGTGGCCAAAAGTTAATGTAGGTAGTGAATTTTGGGAACATATTCAAGTAGAATTGATATGATCAGAAATTAGAATACAATAGTTATTTTAGGGTTTAATCCAAACATAAGTAGGATTACATGAATTAGAGAATTAAAGTGAGTATAACTCATAATGTTTAAAGCATCATAAAATTCATGGTGTGGCAATGCCATTTTGGGAGTACAAGGATTTCTTAATAAAGTAAAATGTGTGATTATTTCTGAGATCCTGGGAAGAATTGAAGACCATTGATGTCAAATTTAATGGAAGGAATGATGAGGAATGTTGAATCTAATAAAGTAATAATTTTTTAATGTGTTGAACCTAAAATTAATAAGTGAAAAAGTTGTATATTTTAAATGAAATGAATATCTATTTATTTTAGGAAATGTAGGAGTATATAATAAGTGAGTTAATTCAATAATTTCTATCATGTTTCTGATAATGTTGAGAGAATATATTATGGAGGAGTTTTAAACCAAAGATTTTTTTGAAATCATAAGAAGGGCCAAAGAAGTGCTGACGTTTTAAATAGTTTCAAATCTAAAGAATAAGTTCCAAATTATAGAGAATAACATAGTTGGGAGACAAGGATTATATCACTTGGTAACTATTGTTCTAGATAATTTATTCTAGATATATTACACGGTGAACATAAATCAAAGTTTCACTACTATATTTTCATGGAAGAATAATCAAATATTTTTAATAGAGGGAACCTATAATATTTCCTATTGGTTGACAAAATGATATTTATAGGAGTTATCTCATTTATATTCACAAGTTTTATTTAGTGAATATCTATGTATTGGGATAATAAATCTACATAGTATGGATTAGGTACCCACATTGGCACTAATATTTGAAAAAAAAAATGGATGCCAAACATTTTCCTTATAATTATATGTAGGTGAGGATGAGTTATAAGGTTGAGAGGATTGAAATTTAATAACTCACACAGGTTAATTTCTGGAGAAAAAAAATTATAAAAGATCACCATTAATTCAACCACCCCTTTTTAGTGGTTCATATATTATTGGGAAATACAATTCCAATTGAAATTGGTGATATGGGGAACTGGACCATGGTCATAGGATATAAATAAGGTCCAAGGGACCATTTTGAATGTTTTTGGCCCATGGAAATAGAATCATTTTATACTGGTGTATACATATAAAAGATTTTAATTCTATAAGATGAAACATTATAAGTGTATTTCTACCAGATAAATAAATAGTGAATTATGCAAGATGTAATATGTGAGAATTTATAGTGAAAACAATTCAATTTCATAAATTTTTTTAAGTGTCATATATATAGGACGAAAACAATTACATAGAGTATCTTTGAATTATACTAGATATATTATGAAATATAACTCTATGAAACATAAACAAGTTCTATAAAACATGACATATAAAAATTCTATTTGATACAAGGTTAACACGTTTTATCAATTGAAACATATTAAATTTTACTCAACACATCAATGATAATTCTACTCAATATAACACTAACATGAGTATACTCAATACAATATGTAATAATACCAGTTCTCTTATGAGATTGAATTTTATTATACATTTAATTCACTACTAGATTCAATTACATTGACTTTATTAGAACTCATTTCAATTAAAATAACTCATTTTTGTGGATTAATTGAGTGAAACTAATCATTTCAAGAGAAATAATAATTTTTAATCAGAAAGGATAAAATGGAAAATTTATCCTAAATATAATATTGGTTGAGAAAAGATATTTTACATTGATTCAGGGATAGTGCAATTCCTTTGGATTTATTTATATTTTTTGGTTAAAAATTTATATTTTCATATTATTAGTGAAATTTTTTAAAGAATAAATAATATTTATTAAAATATTATTTGAGACAATACCATTTACATATTCATAATTTAGAAGAATTTTAGGGGGTATAGTGTTATAAGACACTTTGGGAGATAGAATCTACCATCGAAGGGATGTAACTATCTATAGGCTGAGAACATGATGTAGTGAAGATATGGTCCTCTAATTCCAACATGTTCCTTTAGAACCTTTATGCCTTTGAACCTCTATCTTTATGATATATTTCAAAACCAATGAATCATTCCATGTAAATTTATATTGTTAATTTGGAAATCTATACGAGAATAATATAATTTGGCTGATCAAAATTATATTAACAAGTTTTGAGCAAACCTAGAGAGAAGTTTGATATGTCAAAACATATCCTTGATGTTGAAGGCATAAACCCTATATTCAAAAAGTTATTTTAGATAGAATTTTAATCCTCTCCTTAAATTTTTGTGGCCTTAATAATTTATTTTAATTTTGAAAATTATACTTTTGTTATTTTCATATTTATTTAAATCCATCAATGTTTAGTTTTCATCAATTGACCTGAGAGATTTTCATAAAACCATAGACAAATTTATTAATGATCTAACATTGACTCTGAATATCACTAAAAACATAAGAATTCTATTTTTTTGTAGAAGTTAATTTTTTAGATCAACCAATGTAGAATATAATTCTCAAATTTTAAAAAAACTTGGTTTAGTTTAAATTTAGAGTGTTTACTAAATTATTTTAAACAATATCAATAAAAATATTTATTATTATTTGGAATTAGTGGTGGGGGTAACAAATTATTTAGTGTGATTAAATAATATAAATTGTTTTGGTGTAGCCTTATTTATAGTGTTTAAGGAAAATAATAAGTAACAAATGTTTACTATATTACAATGTTTTTTTAAAAAATAAAATAAATATTGATTGTAACCCTCCCCTAGTCCTTGTAAAACTTTAAATTATATCATATATATATGATATGTTTTAAAATAATAATAATATTAAAAATATATTATTATTATTATTATTATTATAAACTTATCTTTATCTTCTATAACTAATATCTTTTGGGCATTATATCATACTCATGACCTATCTGCAGCACGTAGATCATGACGTGAAGATGGAAACTTCAAGATCAATAAGTGATACATAATTTTGAGCCATTTCATGGGTCCCATGCATTCTATGTGATATATTATGTTAATGTTCTAATTAAATACAATATTATTTCTCGATTACTATTATGGGTAAATGAATTTTCCATTTTATTCATTTTTCCCCGTAGATCGCAATGGAACTATGTTTGGATCGATTTAGGTTGACAAATTTAGATATTAAGTTAATATTTATGGAAATTATTACTATTAAAAAAATTATTATTGTTTTACAAAACGAATTGTTTGAAAAATTATATTTGAAAAGAAGTGTGAAGTTAAATTGTTTATAATTATGTAAAATATTAATTATGAATAATAATAATGTTACAAAATAACATGAAAGTTATGAAATTTATGAGTAATTGTGGAATGTAAATATATATCTGGATAGAATTATGATGATGAGTAATTAATATTTTAATGATTTAATTAATGGGGATATCATGTGATTATGTTACAAAAACATTATGATGGACATTAAATATTAATATTATATAAAGGAAAAATCATTAGAAATTATGAAATTTCCTTTGGAGGAAATATTGATGTCCTGGAAGAATTTATTTATTCTATGTTTTTAAAATAGAATTTATTACTAAAGTAAGAGTGGTAAAAATTATATTAATGGTTTAAAAATAATTATAAAGATATGATAAAATATCACTTATAATTAAATAAAATAAATCATTAAAAAATAATGATTTATTAAGTGATACTTTGGAAAAATTAAAGGTGTTTAAATAATTCCTGAAGATTAAAATAATTTTATATAATGGATTGATTAATGTATTGAAATTAAAGACATTATGTTTTATAATTATTACAATGTCTCTGAAATTACATATAATGTTTTTAGTTATATGAAATTATTTCGAGACTGCAAAATTTGACGGCGCGCGATTCCAAGGCCCAGAGTGCCCTGAATGATCCATCGAGGTTTTGTTAATCTTTAATTAGCTCGGTTAAGCAGTTTTCCTAAAAAAGTGGAATAACACTTAAACAGTTACTCAGATTAGAAATCTGAGGGCATCATTGTAGTCAGGATGGTGGGTTTACCTTAGGCACAACTTAAGTTTAGTCGGCCCGAGCCTCCTGTGAGAAAACCTGAAAATGGCATAACCTTTAATAAAATAATTAAATAAAATTATTTAATTTTTCAAATTCTTATAACTCATAAATAGTAACTCGGATGAAAAATCCGATACCACCATTGTACTCATGAGGGTATGCTATCTTTAGGAAGATAATAAAATTGGTTGGAGCCGGCCACCAGCGAATGTTAGTTTTTGGCCTTAAAATAATTAAGTGATAATTATTTTATTATAAAATATATAACTTTTAAATGGTATCTCATATTGGATATACGAGAGTACCATTGGGTTAGTTGGGCCATGTTTTACTTATTCTGATCCTAACCTTGACCGGAGCGGGTCGAGGGTGACTGTTAATAATTTTCCAAACATTTTTAGGTATGTTCAGTAAACGTGTGAGCGGCATTTTCTAACTTTTGAACCATTTCTCAGATTAAAAATTTGAGGTCATAGTTGAATCCACAACACCAGTATTCGTTTAAGGGAGTCCTAACTTCAACCGTAGTAGGTCGGGTGAAAAATATATTTTTGTGGTCTTTTGAAAGATTAATAAAATAACATGTTTTGTTATCTTATTTTATTTCTTTCCTCCAACGGATGAACGATGCTCGAGGGACCGGTGATGTGTCAAGATAATAAATGTCATGAATATTATTTTCATATAATCACACTATTGGTAATTTAGGTGGTTAATTAATTAAATGAAACTCATTAATTACCTGAGTGTTTTACACTCTTTCTCCTCTTCTATTTATATGGAGCTCGGGGAGGGGTGTTGGCACGACTTCACCAAGTGAGTAAGCCATGTAATAGTACCGGGATTCCAACCACCAGGAGGATGATACTGGTTCTAATGAGCGGTGATGAGCTCCAATGAGTCACGAACTGACGACAACGATGAAGGAGGTTCTGTCGACTGTCGTCAGCAGACGTCTCTTCCAGGTAGGGGGTTTAATTCATTTATGCATTAAAATGATTTTCCTCTTCTCTGTTCTTGAATAAGATAAAGAACACGGGTCGAATGACTAACAGGTTGACCTGCGATTGATTCGTCTTTGCGAGAGATTATTGCGAGAAATCTTGTGGGGTTAATCCTTTGTTCAATACAAATGTTTATTGAACTCCCTCAATATCCTCCATAGTGCGATCTAGCACAGAGGGTGTGGGCCTAACAAACCCGGCCCGAACCCTCCGCTATCTTGCTTTCCTTGCGCTACCTCAGAAAACTGCGAGCACGTCGACACATGTCGCAAGAGGAGGGCCACAACTCGTTAGCTGTGGAAAATGGAGGAGGCATCGGGCAGGACGACCGACCGTGGGAAGAAAGGCAGTGTGACCGCTGCACTGCTGATGAATGGAAGACGCAAAAGAAGCCACGATGAAGGCTGAACCTGCCTCTGGCAGGTTCCATGGCAACTGAGTGGAACCCACATGGTGCCTCCACCTCACTAACCGAATGGCCTCCAGGAAGTTTGGGAATCCGGGTGACCGGGGGGTTACACCCCTCACGTTAGACCAATCCAGGCCGCCACCCACAAAGTGGGCCACTGCCCTTGAGCCGAGTCGCCACCTTCAAGCCGGGTTTCCACCCTAGAGCCGGGCCGCCACCCTCGGGTTGGGCCATTGCCCTCGCACAGGGCTATCTACCTCGCATGGGACCACCACCCTCAGAACGGGCCGCTGCCCTCAGACCGGGATTCGCCCTCGGAACGGGCCACCGCCCTCGCAGTGGGCCACCACCCTCGCACCGGGCTACCGCCCTCGCACCGGGCAGCTGCCGTCACTCCGGGCCTCCACCCTCACACTGGGCCCCCATCCTCACAACAAGCCATCTTTCTTAGAACGGGCCTCCCCCTCAGAGTAAGACGAAGCCCTCGGACTAGGATGCCACCCTCGGACCGGGCCGCTGGCCAGCAGGCCGCTTCCCCAGTGGGCCACTTCCCTAGCAGGCCACCACCCCAGAATGGGCCACCTCCCTAGAAAACTACTTCCCCACGTGGTCCGGGCTTCCCCCCTTGTGGGCTACCCCATTCTAGCTGGGCCACCCTAGCGGGCCGCCCCTCTTATGGGTTGGACCGAGCATCAGCCCAGCGGGCCTAGTCCACCCTAGCCCAGTGGGCCGAGTCCACCCCGACCCAGCCTAGACTGAGTTGGGCCGGGTCGGTCTGACCGGGTCTGACCTGACACGGGCCCAACCAGACCCATGAACTCTTAAAGGGGAATATATTGAGAACCGAACGTCTGCTTGACAAACCGTTTACAACATTGGGATCCTTGGATTGAGTCGGTCCTTTTGGTATACTCCACTTGAGATTTGGAGAAAGTTATAGTTTGGCTGGGTTGGATCGAACCCTAATCCATCCAGGACCTCGGTGTTAAAACACCTATAACTCACAGAACGGGCTTGCGATTGAAACACCTTCTATCACGTTGGAAGCCTTACAACATGTAAGTCCTTTGGATTACTCCTTTGTGGAGATTATTGGCTGTCAAGTTACAACCAATATCTCTAGGGGAAGATTCTATGGAAATCGAGCGCATAGGGTGTGAGGAAACCTGTTGCAGGCTGCAATGTTAAGAAAGAACGTTGATACTATGTGGGTCAGCATCTATCAATACTATGTGGGTCAAATCCTGTGTGGGTCAGCGCTCAACGATCTTGTCTGGGTTAGCGCATAATGATCCTGTGTGGGTCAGATCCTATGTGGGTTATCAGGGGTTAGTTACCTATCGATCATGTGTGGGTCAATGATAGTTAGTTACCTATCGATCTTGTATGGGTCAGCAGCAGTGCTTCTTAACAGAATAAGATGATCTATTTTACGACTAATCAGATGTACTTTAGTACTTAAGTTATACATGATTATGAGTTGAGTCTTTTACATGTGTCGTACTTCAATCTTTGTGGTGTTACCTATGTGGTACTTCTATCTTCATGGTGTTACCTGTGTTTTACTATTATCTTCATGGTGTTACCTATGTCGTTCTTCTAGCTTCGTGGTGTTACCTATGTGGTACTTCTACCTTTGTGGCATCGTGTTCATGGTGTTACCTATGTGGTACTTTTAACATTGTGGTATCGTCTTCGTTGGGTTACCTGTGTGGTAATTCTATCTTCGTGGTGTTACCTGTGTGGTACTTCAATCATTGTGGTGTTACCTATGTGGTACTTCTATCTTCACAGTGTTACCTATGTGGTACTAATATCTTCGTGGTGTTACCTATGTGGTAATTCTAGCTTTATGTTGTTACCTGTGTGGTAATTATACCTTTGTGGTATCATCTTCGTGGTGTTACTTGTGTGGTACTTCTATCTTCACGGTGTTACCTTTTCCGTACAACTATCTTTGTGGTGTTACCTATATGGTACTTCAAGCTTCGTGGTGTTACCTGTGTGGTACTTTGACCTTTATGGTATTGTCTTCATGGTGTTACCTATGTGGTACTTCTATCTTCTTGGTGATACCTGTGTGGTACTACTATCTTTGTGGTGTTACCTCTGTGGTACTTCTAGCTTTGTGGTGTTACCTGTGTGGTACCTATACCTTTGTGGTATTGTCTTCGTGGTGTTACCTGTGTGGTACTTCTATCTTGATGGTGTTACCTATGTGGTACGCCTATCTTCGTGGTGTTACCTATGTGGTACTTATGCCTTTGTGGTATTGTCTTCGTGGTGTAACCTGTGTGGTACTTTTATCTTTGTGGTGTTACCTGTGTGATACTTCTACCTTCATGGAGTTACCTTCGTGGTTTTATCTCTATGGTGTTACCTGTGTGGTACTTCTACCTTCGTGGTGTTACCTATGTGGTGTCTTTCATTCATGTATGAGAAGAGTATATATTGATTACTTAGGTATATGTATGGGAATATACCTAAGTAGAGTTGTTGTCTTGCATTCTAGTTTTTCCTTTGTGGAACTCTAGGAGACCTACGGTGGTCTTGTGGTCCCTACTGAGTATTTTTAAACTCACTCCTACCCGGGCTTCTCCCACACCTTTTTGTGTATGGTGTAGATGGCGTACAATGTTGATTGAGGATGAGGGATCTACGACTGGACGATGCTCCGAGGTGGACTATTAAAAATGACATGACGCAGAGGAGACGAACGAATGTGGAGTGTAGAGGAGGTGATTTGTACCTACCCTACAGGTAGGAACCGTAGAGTACAACCAAAAAGAAATTTTCTTTTTTCTTTCAGTTGTATTGTACTTCCAGTTGTACTTGTACTTTTATAGTTGGGATTTTATTCCGTCCCATTTTTACTTTCAACACTCTTTTACTACAATAGTTTACTTTGTGGTTGCATCTTATTGTGTTCTAGTATGTGTGGTTACTTGTTGTTGTGTTCTTGGATTGTGTGTCTATACAATTTAAAAAGGAAATTCCTTCCCGTTTAAGGGATATGCCTTTCCAGTGCTAGTCGCCATCCCCTGACCTTTGGAAGGTGGGCTAGGTGTAGTCAGGGCATGGGCCCCAAGGGACGGTTCGTGACAATTAATAAACAAAATGGTGAATTTTCATATGATTTATGATAATGAACAATAGTAAATGAATGATGTGAGTTAATTACATAACATAAAAGTAATTATTTTAAAAATAATCAATGGGATTTGTACTTTTATTAATTAGGTTACAACCTAGTGTTGTCAGAATTAATTAAATAAATGTATTTATGTCATTTACTAAATTTGTAAAATTTATTTTAAGATGGTGGGTTCTTATAATGATTGAATTAATTTCTATTAATGGGAATTATAAAGATTAATGATCTTAATAGTGATTAAATATGTATGTTGGGAAGGATGGAATGTTTCGTTGGCTAATAAATGAATTCTAAATAGTTGATTTGATTATTCTTAAGAAAGAAATTAGGATTTATGAAAAGAACCTGCTTAATTTAAGTAGTGAAATCTTTTTGATAAAGATTCAAATAAACTATGAGAGGGATTAGAATCATATTGATGATACTTAAAAATGATATAAATCATGATATTGTAAAAGTTATGATGTATTATCTAGATAATTTAATAACTAAAATTTACCTATTACTAAATTATTACTATTTTATTTCAATGATCTAGGAATATAGGGATCTATTGAGGATGATGTAATATATTTGGTCTTTTATATGAGAACTCTCATGTGACCAATGAGTGGATCCATGATTTAGAAGAATGATTTTTTTATACTGATCTACTTTGAGGTGTGATTCAAAATAATGGATGATGAATATCTATGGATATGAGATTCCATAGTGATTATCATCACCCATTGGTCTGAGTTAGAGTTTGAAAACTACATTCTTGTATCTCTCCATTCGTCACCCATTTACCGAGGTTGACGTTGATGATATCATTTGACCAATTAATCTCTCAATCATCTCACTCATTATCATTAATATAAGAGGGTAAAGTATTTAGATACTACATGAGGTTTGGTACTCTCTTGATCAACTTATCATTGATAAGGTGTAGCCCCTATTACATTTAACGGAGTAAGGTGTTCCCCAATGGTTGGGGTTTTAGTCCTCATTCTCAAGAATGGGGTTCGAGTAATCTATTTATTTTTACATTAATAAAAATTTGTGATTTTTCCATGATATTAATAGAGTATAGAACTATCTTAAGATATGGGGTGTGGGTCATCCATATATGTGGTCGATACTCCCTTGACTAACATATATACCCTTTATAAGGTTTGGATACTCCATTTATGGGGTTAGTACTCCCTCGACTGATTCATATTTCTATGATGAGGTGTGGGTCCCCCACTACAGTTATAATGTTAATGTGAGTATTTTTAGGTGAGGTGATTTTCTTTTTTTTAATAGATAATTCCACAAATGTAAATGTGGAAAACCATATGTGGAATTACCTATGGATGAACTTTAATTTAGCTGACATGGTTGGTTGGGACCTGATTCATATCACATACAATAGTGCTATCTTCCGTATACTATTAGTTCTAGTTTTATGTGGGGGTTGACTCACTAAATGGGATGGCCATATTGAGTTTTATTTGTCATCCTTGAACACAAACATTCACATTTATATCCTTTTGTTCACGTATATTAGCAGGTGTATCTAGATATAATATTGAATATTGGATATGGATTAAATACCTGATGGTGGAAAACCTGGAATCATTATAGAGGTGATCATATCATATTTAACCCTTTTCAATTATTATTTCACCTCACATATTTTATAGGAGTTGTTATACCAATTTGTTTTATTTTATATTATATATGATGTATTTTGGTGGTATTATGATATAAATGCATGTTATCTTTTTCATTATTCGTATATTTCATCTATTATATTTTGTTTGAAGATTCATGTTATAATATGACAGGTTACATATAATTAATCCCATTTCATTATGAGGATACCTCAATGCTAGTTTCTAGCCCCTGGATTAGTAGAGGTGGGATTGGGAATTTCACTTACTAATGATGTTTTTCTAGTCACATAGAGCCCTAACTAATCTCTAATGTGACATAACATATGAGAACATAGTTTTTAATAAAATAACCTGAGGTGAAGATGTTTTTATTGATAACTAATGAAAAAAAACAATTTAGGGATTTAGTAATATTTTTATAGTTTAATAGTACATATAATGAAAGTTTAGTTATTTTAATTTTAGTATTTTGGGATTTTAATATATGATTTCAAGAGGATCAAGGTCATTTGAAAAAGAAAATTCCATGTTCATGGATAAGTTATTATATAAATATACGTCATTAATTTAATGGGGGGGGGGAATAAATAAAATAAATTTTAAAATTCAAGAGTTCCATTTTTAATTTATGGATATAGATTATTTTTTTTATTTTGGATTTGGGTAATATTGTCTTTATAAATTAACATATGTTCATGAAATGTTTTTGTTGAAGTTACTATGTTATCAGATCAATAATAGAAAGGAGGGGTAAATAAATATTTTGAACATTTTTCTTCTTCTTTATGAAGTAAATCATGATGATTGGTTAAAGTCAAGAACATATCAACAATTATAACTATCACTTAACCATAACCTTAAAATAAAAATAAACATAAGGAAAAAGATATTTTTATAATGTTTCCCCTAATAAGTGAGACCAAATCCTTACTATATTCGATTCACATTTGAGATATAGGTGTATCAATAATTTCATAATGTGATTACAGTGGGGAAGGTATCATCCTTGAACCTTGAGTGTTCCCAAAACTTCTGTCTATTAATACTTCTTTGTATTAGATCCCTCCATTTTAAAAATGGTTCTTAAAATAAAAATGAAAAAACCTTCAATGTACTGTAAAGTTTCTAAGGGGTGATTAATGATTAATCAGAAGAGTAGAAAAATTTAGAAAAAAGGAAACACAAGTATATGATTCTATAGAAACTGAAATCATATGAATAATGGAAATGATGAATGTGTACTTGAAACCATAGAATGATACACTTATAGAATTTTTAGTGCTTTATGGTGACCACTAAAGGAATAACCAAAAGTTTATTCCCTCTAAGGTGTATCCATGGGTTTCAATGAATCACCCAAACATATTAGACAATATATTTTCAACATCTATGATATGAAAGTATCTCAAAAGAAAATAAATAATAAGGATGAGATATTTAGCAATAGATCACATTAAGAGATCACACAAACACAAGACTCAATTAATTTCCTTATTTTATATAGGATATTAGGATGATTATGAGCCCATGACTTTACTTTTACTTTTCACAAACTCATGACTTAATTCCTTTGATGAAGGAATTTATAAATCTTTGTTATAAAATTGGTGTCCCAAGACTAAAATTGGTAACACTTTTTGATTAAAATATCATGTATACAAATATTTATTAATGTTTTTATCTTATTATAACAGTAATATTACTTCTAAATTAACTATTTACATGATAATTTCACTAAATTATTTGTCATATGAAAATGTTATAGTAGTTCCTATATATAATGAGTACCTTGAGATACTATAAAAATAGTCTTAAACACATGTATTATGGTCTAAATATATCATTTTGATGAGACACAGATGATTCTTAACTATCTGGTTATGGGGGCTCATAAGTAATGAGACATATTCTCATGAAGGTCTCACTTGGTGATCTTTATTAGAGGATATCATAAGGACTAACCCACCTATTTGACCACCACAGGATTCAAGTGTCATTATATATTCCTATCTATGAGTACTTTTATTGTTCTCTTAACATGAGATTATTATCAATGAATATCATTTGATTTTTTTAATTTGATGAGAAACAAAAACAATGACATTTATGTTATGGTAAGGTAGCTTTAATTGGGTCTATCATTGGCGGTATTACACTGATTGAATGATCAGGATATGATTTTTCAATTTTTAAAGGAAGAATATATCTTTGTTCACTTAGCTAGGATGATAGTTTCTTAAATAACTCCCTTTCCATGGAAGATGAAGGAAATTCCATTGAATAATTGTCAACAAACATAAATAAATAATTAAATGAAAAATAAAAAAAGTATCCACTATGCTTTTACTACTAGAAAATATTTCTATGACCACATACCTATTAACAGAGTTAGTCAAACCATGGGAATAGGTTTGACTATGGAGACAATTAAATGGTGAATGTGCATATATGTAACGCCTCGACCCGAATCACTAGGTTCGAGCTAGGGATACACAAGACCTCATGGGTACCTCCCCATATGGAAGATGTTGTTGAATAGTAGTGAGGGTCTGAATGCAATTAGTTAGGAGATAATATCCCCAATAACATGTTCTTACAATAATAATATAAATAATAGAAATAACAAATTATAGTAAAATATGTAGAAGAAAAATAATATCATATGACACACATTTCATATAATAAATCAATAGGAACTTAGTGTGGAAAGCCATGACAGAGTGATAGTGGAAGTATTTAAATAAACTAAACTATGTAGAAATCATTTAGGGTATGTCCCTACCCTTCCATCAGCTCTATTCTCCATGACTCAGTTTTCTACCACATAACCCTTTCCCTTTCTTAGATCCCTATATATGAAGTATGCACACTCATTGAGATTCCCATGAATTTTTTGAGTAATAAATCCTATAAGTACACCACCAATGTGTCTTTAACAAGATTGAACATGTTTTAAAAGTCTATTATATTATAATAATAAATTAATAGGAATGTATAAGAAATCACATAATAATCACCCATGTGCTAACCGAGCCTCCACGAGCCCTAACCACAACTTCTTTAGCTCCATATCTAAATGAATACCAAGATATCATAAATTATAAAGATATATCCATATATCTAGTAATTTTTTTTATTGATGTCCTCAAGGAATCATGTGAACATGCTACTAGGCATCCACTAGGTATCAAGTGAATTATCCTACTCATCATCCACTATGAATTGAGTGATCATACTACCCGATATCTAATAGCCATCGAATAAACTTGATACTTAGAATCAAATAGTAATTGAATGAATCATATAATATTTATAAGGAATCATTTTATCCATACCCCATTCGTAGTTTAATCATCTCCATCTTTATAAGTCATGCACACTTCCCCTCTAAGGGATAACAATGTCATGATAGTCTACCTATTTCGAGAATCAAGAACAATAACTCCAAAGGCATGGTTGCACACATAACAATGTAGAGCATATGAAGAAAATAATAACATATAATCCTAAGAAAATAGTATAAAGATACATTATATATGACCAAAATAAAACATGATTAAACAAGTTGGAATCATACTCATAGAAAAAAAATATTATAAATGGGACTCATAACTACGAGCGCACCCACATGTGATCACAATCAAGCATGATCATGAAATCTTTCGATAAAAAGAAATATACCAAGAATAAATGTGAATAAACGAGACCAAAAATGGTAATAAACTTCCTAAATAATGTTTATTGATGAATAAATACAAGGTTCTTCAAGAATTATTGCATGGACCATGCCACACACCCATAGAGAACAATCTCACACATCAAGGATTCCTACATCAGGTTCATGTTTATCCCGAAGGGATCTAGAAAAGAGATTGATGGATATTCTATGTTAAGAAAGTTTTTTCTAGAGTCACATACCTCACAAATTCCATTAATTAAACTAATTATAAGGTATCTCAAAATATAGGATGCCAATTTAATGTATCCATTTTCTGTTGAAGAAAAAATAAATAATTACTCATCAATTATAGAATAGAACCATAGGTATATCCAAAAAACACTGATACATCATAAATAATTCAATGGAAATGATATTTAGGTTGAGAATTAATAATAATAGTGTCTCAAGATGATCGATCTATGGAATATTACCTAGAAATTTCCACCATTCATGGGGAATTTAACTATGGCCAAATGGGAAGTTTTTGACATGTCAAAATGTTCATTAAATTAGAAATAATTTAAGAATACATCATTATTTGTAATTTAAATTCATATATCAGGAAATGACATGATGCATCTATGAATTACCTCAATATAAAATAGGTAAATCAATGATAAACCTGAAAAACATTGGGTTTTATATTACAAAACTCAATCCTAGATTTCCATACCACTTGGATTCACTATAATATATTAGTAGAGGAGAGAAGTTAAATAAGGAAGTCTAGAGGAGTCTCATAAATAAATAGATATTCCTATACAAAGAAGAACATATCAAAACAGACTATAAATGACCATTAAGGAGGAATTATGATCATTTTCTTAACACATGCGTCTCTTGGTTGATAGTTTGATATATCGTGTTCCTACTGTGTGCCCTTTCTAGGATTTTGGGAAATCACATGGTTTGGATTCATGTTTTTCTAGACCGTGTGTCAACCATTCTATTATCCACCAAAGATTATCACATGATTTTCTAGGTGAGGCCACATATTTTTTTAAACCATGTTCCTTAATTGTGTTCCACCCCTACATATACTTTCAAGGTTTCCTAGAGAATCCACATGTCTTGAGAAAACAATTCTTAAACAATATACCATTTAAAGGCCCCCAAAACATTTGAAAACCATCCAAAATACACAAAAATTAGATCAGAAAATCCATATCTAAAAACATTTGATTGATGTATTAAATTAACTCATAATGAACTTGAAAAATATAATGTTATTACAATACACCCCTTTAAATATTTATCATCCTTGAGAAGAATCTCTTCGAATCCTACTTGAAATAATCAGTCCACTGAACCAGAACATTTTCCTCCCCCTCCCACATATCCTCCTAGATTCATTAATTATTCTATAGAATCTAGAATATTGGTAATGTCTTCATGATAAGTCTTACTCACTTTGGAAAATTATCTCTATTGGTCATTCTAGGTATGATTCATTAGGCTCCAGCTCAACATCCTTATAGTTGATGACTTTCATGGGATCGATCATGTACCTCTGAAGTTGAGACACATGAAACACATTGTTCATAAATTTTCAACATGAAAGAAGTTCCAAATGGTATGCTATTATCCCAACCCATTCAATGATATAAATAATACCAAAAAAATGTAGTTTTATATTCCCTTACTTCCTCAAACATCAATGGTCTAACTAAGGAATAACTCTTATTAAAACTCTATCACCTATAAGAAACACTAGAGGTATACTCCTATGGTCGACATAAGATAGTAATATGCTCTAACTTATTATAAACCTATTTGAAATCATCTTCAGCCTCTCAGAGGTCACTTATCTTATATTGGTCCCCATAACCACTACCACATCGGCCTCATGCTAACAAAGTAATGAACGACCTGGCCTATCATAGAGATCCTCATAAGGTGAGATCTAAATTGAATACTTTTAACTATTGTTGAATATAAAATCACCCAAGACCAAGTTATTATCCCATCCCCCACCGAAGTATAGAGTTCATGATCTAATAATTTCCTCCAGTTTATTAGTCGTCTACTCCAACTATCTATCTATCCCGGGATGGCACATTGTGCTCTGTCTCAGCCAAGTCCCTAAAGCCTTCTCCAATCCCTCGAAAAACCATGAAATAATATGGTCAATTTTTTTTGATAAAATTATCAATGGAACACCATGTATTCATATAATCTAATGGACATACAACTTCCCAAGCTTGTATACTGAGTGAGTCTCACATATCAGTAAGAAATTGGAAACTTTTTTTAGTTTATCAACAATCACTGAAATAGAGTCATGAATCCTTAGGGTCATGGGTAACCTTATCAACAATTCAATCATGAAATCCTCCCACTTCTACATAGGAACCAAGTGTTTCTTGAGTAGTCCACCAAGACGCTGGTGGTAATACTTTATCCTAGTCTACCAAAGAATATGTGACCAATAATGTAGAATGTGTCATCTATCCATAGTCCTAAGAAGCATCCATCCTCCAATTAGCCAATAATTTCATTAGGTGACACTATTACTCTGAATTACATTCACCAAGCTCTTGAGATACCTACATATTATTGCTAATATTATCATCAATGACGTTACCATTAATTGGTGAATAGGCCATTTCAAATTCAAACATTTGTAAATACTCACCCAATGCATCTGCCTCAAGTTTAGGCCCCATTGTGTGGATATATATTAGAGTATTTTATGGTCTGTGTAGAAACAAGCCTCTCTATGAAGAGATAGTGTCTTCAATAATTCATATAGTATACCGTTGATTCTACTTCCATGTATTGGATAGGATAATTTCTCTCATGGGGTTGCAAGTGACATTTCCCATATGGTACTATTTGATCTCTTTTCATCAACACTTCCCCCAAAACAACTCATGATTTATCATAGTGCACATTATAACAAACCTATATTTTATAAATAATCAATACTATATATTTATTCAACATCCTATTTAGCTCAAGAAATGCCCTTCACCCTTGTACAACCATATGAACTTCCCTCACTTATTCATCAGCACAATCATGGGTGTTAATAAATGGTGGAAGTCCTAGATAAAATGTTAGGAGTATCCTATTAAAACTAGAAATCTCTTGATACATAACTTGTTATGGGAATGTTTCCAATACATCACCACCTCCAATTTCTATAGGACCACTGATATATCGATCTTAAAAACCAAACCTCTTGAATGAAAAGTTACACTTCGATAGCTTGGCATAAATAGTACACACTAAAATTATACTCAATGATATCTTGAGATGTATGGTATGATGATTTGGGGTTAGTGAGTAGATGATGGTGCTTTCAATGAATACTTTGATGAATGAGTTAATATATGGGTAGAAGATATTATTCATGAGATACATTAGCACTATCAACATATTCCTTAGACCAAACAACATTAAAAACTACTTGTATAGACTATAACTTATTTAAAATTCAATATTTAGTATATCCTCTTATTTAAATAGAAACAAATGATAGCTTGAGTAGAGATTGATCTTGGAGAACCACTAAGAACCCTTCAACTAATCAAAAACATAATCAATTATAGGAAAATGATACATATTCTTCACTATCACTTGATTCATATTCCAATAATATATGTAGAGTTGAAGGCTACCATCTTTCTTTGTGGAGAACAAAATAGTTTCACCCTATGGTGATGTACTCATCCTGATAAAACCATTCTGTTCTAGGTCCTCAAGTTGTACCTTGAGCACTATCAACTCTGATAAATCCATATAATAATGGTATATCAAGATTGGGTTTTTACCTAGCATGAGTTCTATCTCAAACTCAACTATTCATCAGGTGGATATATTATGAAGTCATATGGAAATATTTCAAGATATATATCCTCAAATAATGGAAAATATGAGTGGGATATAATAATCCTAATGAAAGGTCCAATAATACAGTCTATTCCATGACCATCCCAAGCGAAATCATGTCTGGACCCACTCTACCTGCCCCCAGTTATCATTTTTTGACCATTATGTACTTATCTCCCTTATGTGATGTAAATAATACCTGTATATAATAGAAATAAATGGGGTCTAAAAAACATGTCAGTCAATCCATGTCTAAATCACATTGAATCTTGTCATCTATAAAATTATCAAGGATTTATATAAGCTGAAATGACTATTGAACACTCTAGAAATCACTAAAGAAGGTTTAATTCCATTTCTAATGGTGTATCAAGGGAAAGTAACTCAAAATATAGCTTGATCGATAATTCAAGTCCAACAACAACTTGTAAAAAATATAAAGCAATGGGAAGCACCAATATTGAAAAAAACAATAAACAATGTAAAAGTGATCAAGGGCATTTCTTAATAGTAGATGGTCCCTCTACACTATATACTGGATTATGATGCACCATATATACTCAAATTACCTCAGCTCCATGAACCTGTCACTGGGATATATGTCCCATCTAAGACATCATTGTCCAAGCCTAATTCAACGGGCCCTGACTAGATCCCTAATTCATTAACAGTAACTTCCTAAATCCTCTACAAAATCCTATCATAAAAGACATGGTGAAAAATTACAAGACATGTCTCATCTTTCCGTATTTCTAACAATGGATCTAAGGTGCAATTTTGACCTTGTGGTAATGACTGACCGTCACATAGTAGAAGCACCATTATACTCCTCATGAGGGAATTGAAGAATCCAAACTCTGATCTACCTTTTTACCACTACCTTACTATGTATCCCCAGTATTACTAATCTTGATACTTGAAGAGACACTTATATTAATAGTAATAGGTCTAATATTTTGATTAATGAAAGTTTGAAGAAGAACAAATTCTCGATCTTCTTCCAAAACCTTCTTGATAGTCAATGCCTTATATAGTGCCTATGGGTATATCACAATGTTGAAATTCGAAACCCTCCATCTAATTTCATGAATAATTATAATGTTAAACATCATATCCTTTAATGACTTATTTCAATATAAGAGTAACACAAATAGAATTAGTTCATTGAAATGAATAGAGTATATAGATACCTTCATGAGCCCATACTATAGCTCCATAAAATCTTGTGCTTGGTCTAGCTTCAGCATATTGGGAAATAATTCCCTGAAGAATAGGTTTTTGAAAGTCTCAAATCTAGGACCTTCTTTCCTATTAACCCATACAATCATGCCCCGCCACCACTTGATGAGTCCTTATAACATTAATTATTCCATCTTCATCTTTATGTTATTTGTATCTTAATGAGTTCAATGATACCCTTGATGATGTCTATTGATTCTTATACAACTTATGTCTCTCCAGTGTTCGGAAAGGCAGGTAGATTCTAAAGTTGTATGTCTCTATAATAGTAAACCATGGATCTTCATGACCCTACTCCCTAGGAAAGAACAAGTGGAAAGAGTCCCTAATGAGGCGAGACCACTTACTGCACCACCGAAACAGGTGCGAGAGAAAGCTCTGTTGCAACCTCCTGCACAACAAGTGGTAGAACAAGGGAATCCTCCCTAGTATGATATGTTTCTTGTAAATAAATTCAATTCATTTGATAGACTATATTTCATAAAGCACCGAGTCTCTATGAGGCATCACTTGGTTATTTACGGGATATAGTCATAACATATCCATTAAACTTAAATTTTCCACTTCTGTGTTTTGAATTTAAAAAAGTGGTAATCTACGGTTTTGATCAGTAAGTTATTTAGAGTTTGATAGAACCAAATTGTTTTGTTGGTGAATAGTAACATACCATTATGAATAGTAATATGAATATTAATATGACCCTTATGATTGGTAAATCATATTATTATTTTATTTTCTTATGTTTATAAGGTAATGAGATGTTGATTAAGTTTTTAAGGTGTTAAAATGAGTTATAGATTAAAAATTGTTATATTTGAATAAATTTTGATTTCATTTAAAAATAAAATTAATAATATGTATAAAATTATTTTTGAAAAATTGAGTTTCTTTTGGAATTCTACATGTTGAAAAAATTTTAGGGTGAATTTTTGGGTTTTTCTGAAAATTAGTAATTTTTTATGAATAGTAAAATATGATAAATTACGATAAATGGTAAATACTTGTTTTACTACATTATAGGTGATTAAAGGATGATTTAATCCCAAATGGTTAGAAATAACAAGAAATTATTACTATTTTTTGTCACATGAATAAATACAATTCATATTCTTGAGATAAAATATTAAAATAATGATTAAAATAATGTAAAATCCCCCATCTCCTCCACTATAAATACCACCATCATTCCCATATCCCTCCCACACCAATAAAGATTTTATCCTTACCTATATTATTACAAATACACTTCCCAATACATACCACCACATCCAAGACCTTCTAGTCTCAACAAAAGGCAAAAAACAAAGGCCTTAAAGAGATGCTCCAAGAGGAGTACTCAAGAGGTGAACCTCTCTTCCTATTTATTTAAACTTCTTTTACAAGTTACATTCTTTTGATTCTATATCCTCACATCCCATCATACAAATTCTATGATAAATCCATTAACTTACATCAAATGGAATTTTATTATGCTAATATAATATTTCATCATCAACTCTCTTTTATCCTCCTCTTATACTAAAAAAGAAAATATCGTTTGAGATGTGTTAATTTATCAATTTCAAGGATGATGGGTTTTAAATTTCTATTACCATATTCCATACTATTCATTAAGCCTTTTTAATGGTTGTACCAGATAATAATATATGTATTTTAACATATGAAATGTTCTTTAAACCTTACACACTCATAATATAAAACAATTATACAAAACAAGTTCATTGTGCACAAAACCGCCAAGTTAATCCACGCGTTTAACATTAACTTTTATCTAGTCATTCATCCTCATGGATATAACTAAAATAATTATAAGATAATTTATAATTTCAAAAATAATATATATTAACAGTTATTTATTTTATCCACATTTCAAATGAACTTCTATTTATGAATACAGGTAAACCTATCATGAAAACCAAGAAATAAAATGATTCCAAAACAAAATAATTGAACCACTTAAACCCATAAAAAAGTCAATGAATGAACCTAATAAGGTTATAATAAATAAATTAAATTTATATGGGGTTCTAGAATTATTAATTAATGATGCTAAATTTGATAATTCATGTCATTAAGATCAATCGAGAACACCTTCAGGCATAAGGTAAGGGGTTTATCATATCACTTATATTTCTATGCGATTTCCACTATTCTCCACTTATTTCTTGTATTTGGAGTATTTTACAACTATTAGATATATAATATCATGATTCTATTTATATTCATGGTATTTAGTGATTCATTTTATTATTATTAACTCAATTGATTACAATGTTGTAAGGGTCTTTGTTTCAGTTTCCATTTCATTGTGATTTACTTGGTATTGTGCACCTAATAATTCTTATGTAGTGTACCTACTGCCCCATTGAGATAATTTTTCATTTGAAAGTGTAAATATATTATATATCCATATTATTTTTTCATGTATATGATTATTATATTAATCCATATACCCTTTTACATACAGTGTTTATTTGGAATGTTGTATTATCTATGGAAATATTGATGAATGCGTATCATCTACTCTATATGGATATTGAGAAGGCATATAGTAATTGTGTTAAATATATGTATAAATAATTATTTGTAATTTTAGTTATGGGAGGGTCCTGCTATATCCCCTCGATGCATCAACATATCTCACAAGACAAGTCAGTTGGGGATAAACCCTTTGAGTTTGTTTCAAAAATAGAATCAGACAGGTATCTACCCACAGAATTAAACAGTTTAGATGGTTTAGTGGTATCATGTTCTTGATAGATAACATCCAATTAATAAGAATTATATTGATTCATTTTCATTTAGTACTATCCATGAGGTTTTCACTATGAAAAAATCTATGGTTTCTATTTCATTCGCTATTTACTAATGATGTGTGTTTTCATTTGTTCACCATTCCATATTAACTATTCCAATTTGATTATAATTCAGCTATTATTGATTCATGATTCCGATATTTGTAATCATTACTGATCATTTGATCTCTTCCATTTCATTTTTTTACCTTCAATAGTTTATGAAGGGGATACCATTTATTGAGTTCACATTGATGCAGTTTATTAGTTTTTGTTATGTATTGTATTTTTTTACCTTTACCAATGTATGAAGAGTTACATATACTTATCTAGTTTCTTCATGACTACTAAACTGATCATTTCATTGATATTTAATTCCTTGTAAACATTCCACTCTAAAAAAGTAATGCACCATCTCCGGGCTTCTGGGGTCAGGGAATTACAGTTGGTATCAGAGGAAGTTTAGTAGCAACTTTGGAAACTAGATTTAGGAAACATAGTTCATAGGTCATAACCCTAAGTTATAATTTTAATATAATCATATAATAACCACCCACATATTTTTAGAGGGAAACATACATGAAAAATTTCGAGGAAAAAATTTCTGAAGGAGGGAAGAATATAACACCCCAAACATTTTATTATAGGTTCCTCTTAAATACTTTCAATTCATTAGATATCCTATATTTCATGAAACACTGAGTCTCTATGAAACAAAACTTGGTTATTTATAGGGTATGGTCACAACCTATCTATCAAACTTAAATTTTCTACTTATGTGTTTTGAATTTCAAAAAATGGTCATCTATGATTGTGATCAATAAGGTATTTGGAGTTGGATGAAACCAACTTGTTTTTTGGTGAATAGTAATATACCAATATGAATAGTAATATTAATAGTAATATGAACCTCATTAATATTAAATCATATTATTATTTTATTTTCTTAAGGTTATTAGTAAATGATATGTTGATTAATTTTTCAAGGCGTTAAAATGAGTTGTATATTAAAAATTGTTATTTTTGAATAAATTGTGATTCTATTTAAAAAATAAATTAAAAATATTAATAAAATTATTTTCAAAAAATGGATTTCATTTTTTTATTATTGCACGTTAAAAAATGGTTAGGGTTAATTTTTGGGATTTTTTTTTGAAATTCTTGAATATTTGAGAAATAGTAAAATACGATGAATTACGATAAATGGTAAATACTTGTTTTACTGCATGATAGGTGATGAAAGGATAATGTAAGCCCACTAGGTTCAAATTCACAAGAATTTATCACTATTTGGGGTCAAATGAATTAGTACTATTCATATTCTTGAGAAAAAATATTAAAATAATGTAAAATCCATCGTCTCCTCCACTATAAATACCACCCTCATTCCCCTCTTCCTCCCATGCCACTCAAGAATTAATCCCTAACTAAGCTCTACCAAATAAAATTTTTGATCCTTATCCCCAAATACAAGACCTTCTCATCCCACAAAAAGGCAAAAAACAATGGCCTTAAAGAGATTCTCAAGGAGGAGTACTCAAGAGGTGAACCTCTCTTCCTTTTTCTTTCAACGTATTTTAAAAGTTACATTATTTTGTTACTCTCTCATAACCTATACTCATCAAAATAATATGATAATTCTAGTACCTCACATGAAATTGAATTTTATTTTTCTAATGTAATTTTTCATCATCATATTTCTTTTTCCCTCCTCTTATACTAAAAATGAAAATAGCATCCCAGATGTGTTAATTTATCACATTCAAGGAAAACGGGTTTTAAATTTCTATTAATATCTTCAATACTGGTCTTGAAACATTTTTAATGTTTTAACCAGACCATAGTATATTTATTTTAACTTATTTAATCTTCTAGAATCCTTACACACACATAATATACAATAATAATACAAAACAAGTTCATTGTGCTCAAAACTACCAAGTTAATCCTAGTGTCTATCATTAAATTTTATCTAATGAGTCATCCTCATGGTATATTAAAAAATCATTATAATATCATTTATAATGTCACTAATAATATATATTGACAATTATGTATGTTTAACAAAATTTTAAACAATCTTCCATTCTTGAATACAAGTAAACCTATCTTGAAAACCAAGGAAGAAAAGGCTTCCAAAACAATAAAATTGAACCTCTTAAACCCATAAAAAGGAAATGAATGAACATGATAAGGTTATAATAAATAAATTACATGTATTTTAGGTTCCGTAATTATTAATTAATAATGATAAAATTTATTATTTAGGTCATTAAGATCTATCGAGAACACCTTCAGGAATAAGGTAAGGCGTTTCTCATCTCACTTTTACTTCCATGAGTTTTATATTGTTCACCACTTATTTATTTTCTGTGGTGTATTTTTACTACCATTCTTTGTATAATATAATGATTCTATTTATATTCATGTAATTCAATGATTCACTTGATGATTATTAACTAGATTTATTACAATGTTGTAAGAGACTTTGTTTCGATTTCCATTTCATTGTGACTTACTTTGTATTGTGCACCTAATAATTTTTATGTGGTGTTCCTAATGCCTCTTTGAGATCAATTTTCATATCAAATTATAAATATAATATATATCCATATTATGGTATCATGAATATGATTATTTTCTTAATCTGTATACCCTTTTACATATGATGTTTTTTTTGGAATATTGTTTTAACTATGAAAATATTAATGACTCTATATCCTCTACTCTATATGAATATTTAGAAGGAATATTTTACTTGTATTAAATCTATGTATAAAGAATTATTTGTATTTGAAGTGATGGGTGAGCCCCACTATATCCCATCGATGCATCGAAAGGTCTCATGAGACATGTCAGTTGGTGACAAACCCTTCGAGTTTGTTTCCAAAATAGAATTTGACAGTTAACTATCCACAAAAAATAAACTATTTAGATGGTATAGTGGTATCATGTTCTAGATTAATGACATAAAATTAATAATCATTATCTTTATTCATTTTCATTTATTACTATGCATGATGTTTTCACTATGACAAAATCTATGGTTGCAGTTTTATTCACAGTTTATTAAAGGCATGTGTTTTTCATTTGTTCACCATGCCATATTGAATATGCCAATTTGATTATGATTTTATTATTTTTGATTCAGGATTTTTCTATTTGTAACCCTTACTGAGCATTTGAGCTCACCCCTTTCATTTGTTTTTCTTCAACAGGTTATGAAGAGGAGATCATTTATTGTGTTCTCATGGATACGGTTTATTAGTTTTTGTTACATATTGTATTTTGTTACCATTCCCAATGTATTATGAGTTACACATATATATCTAGTTTCTTCAAGACTACTAAATTGATTGTTCCTTCAGAATTTCATTCTCTGTAAACATTCCAATGTAATAAGTAATGCATCGACTTCGATCTTCTAGGGTTGGGGCGTTACAATAGGAGTATCCTGGCCCATGCTAGTTTCTGGTCCCATTTTTCTCATTCAATTTGGAATCCTCTATAACATTAAGGAAACATTAGAACACCTAAAACATTAATATAATTCATAATCATTCAATGATATCACACAAGGTTCTCTTAGGAGTCTACCCATTACTTAAGATATATCTCTCATAACACTAACCAGAGTCGTCATCCCTACATGTTAGTCACTGTCATATGTATATATAAAAACATAACATCATTATAAGGTTATACTAAATAATTATTTCTTATATATATATATATATTATAATAGTGTAAAAAATATATATATCACCAAATCATGGAAGAAAAGTCTACCTTGAACAAGTATAACACATCGATGAATTTAATTAAAAAACTAATATGAAACACACAATAGGCATGTATATGAAATGTGATCCTATGTTCCTATACATGATGCATGAACACATAAAAATTTCAAAAAATAATGATAGTAATCCCGAAATGGTAACTCAAAAGTTCATTACACATGAGTTGTCCAAGAACACGGAAACTCCCATACCTGAGTCTCACACATCCTATCTTCTTTCTACCATAGCCCATAATAGTTAAAATAAAAGAATTTTTTTTTGATATGATACCGTTTTGTAATAACCCGACTAAAACCGTCGAGTCTATGTTAGGGAGACATAATACCTCATATGCCCCTCCCCATATACAAGAGGTTTCCAACTAGTGGTGAGGGTCTGGATGCTATTAGTGGGGAGACTGTACTGTTAGTACCATATCCTTGTACAAATAATATAAATAAAAATATAATAACTCAGTGTAAATAAGGGAGAATAAAAAATAATATTATATGGAAGACATGAAATATAATAAATAAATAGGCACCTGGTATAGAAATCCCAACTAGAGTAATAGTGAATGAAGATAAATAAATAAAAATATATGTAAATTTCATGAAGTCTGTCCTTATCCTACCATTAGGTGTATGCTCAATGACTCAACTATCTTCCATGAACCCATTTCCCTTACTTTGATCTATATATATAAATTTTACACAAAAAATAAGATACCTATTTTGGGTGTGAGTAATAAAGCCTAGTAGGACACCACCAAAAAATCCTTAACAAGTGTCCAAAAATATATCATGTGTATTCCATGATAAAAATAAATGAACAGGAAGGTATAAAAAATCAGATACTAAAGCACCTTTTTGCTAACCAATCTACCATGATCCCTGACCATACCTGCTTCAAGTCTCTGTTGAGAGGAATATAATGTTATTTCATGTAATCCAGAGCTAACCACAAGGATAGTGAACATACTTCTCAACATTCATAAGGAATCAGGTGAACATACTACTCGACATACATTAGGATATAAGTGAACCATGCCACTCAGTATCCATTAGGCATCGAGTGATCATGCTTCTCAACATACACTAACCATCAATTAAACATGCTAATTAAAATCCACTAGGCGTAAAGTGAATTAAACAAAATTCATCAGGTATCTTAGTATCCATAACTTGTGATCAGTCCCATCATCTAAATTATCACAAGTCATGTGTACTCCCCCTCTAAGGGATAACCATATCATGATGGTCGACCTATTTTGTGTATCAAGAATAATACCTATAAAGGCATGGTAATGCATATAAAATGGAAGATTATAAAAAGAAAAAAGTATCATGTAAAATAGAATATAGTAGAAGAAAACAATAGATATGATAAAAAACATGATCAAATAAGTTTCATGTATAATCATGGAAACAAGGATCATCAACGAGTTCACAGTTAAACACACACCCACATGTGATCATAATCAAGAACAGTCATCAAATTATACCCAAAAAATAAACATAATAATGAAACATGTATGTAAAATACCCTCAAAAGGTAAGGTACTTCCCACCTAAAGGTTACTGGCGATTAACTCTAAGGATTTTCAAGTATTGACATCCAAAACATATCACACACCCAAGAATAACTAGATCACATGTCAAGGATATCCATCACGGGTTAGATTAATAAAGAAGGGGTTTATAAAAGATACTCAATGAGATTTCACTTCAAGGAGGGTGGTTCTAGAATAACATAACTCATGGTGTCTATAAATAGAACCAATTTTGATGTATGTAAATGGAGTGGACACCAATTCACCAGATCCATTTTTTGATCGGGGAATGAGTCACAAATTCATCACCAATTATAGAAGAGAACCTTGTTTCTAGAAAAAAAATATTGACCCTCCATCAATACATAAAAAAATGAGATTCAATGTGAGAATAAAGAGGAAGAGGGTATCATGATGATCGATCAATGGAAGGTTATTTAGAAACATCCACCGTTTATGAGGAATTTAACTCCAGTAAAAATGGATTTTATTGACATATTAAAACCACCATTGATCTAGAAAATATTCATGAATCCATCATTAGTTGGAATTAGAATTCATAGATAATGGATTGGTAAGTTTTACATATGATTCATACCAAGGGATACGAAGTATATAATGGAGAAACATGAATAACTGATGGTTTCATCTTACAAACCTTAATTTTATATCTTCAACCTATATAAACTCACTAGAATCTAGCTTTGGTGGAGATAAATTCATTAGGGAGGGACATATATGTCTCAGAAATCAATAGATATTCCTATATAAATAAGAACATGTAAGATATTAAAGGGTAATTAAGGGGTATTTCATACCATTAATTTCACACATGCATGGTTTAGCTGCATGGTTTGAAAAACCATGCGTAAACCACACAACCTTTTTAGGATTATGGAGAATCTACATGGTTTAATGTCATAGTTTGTTAAAATGTGAACCAATAGTGAAATTGGAAACTTAATATTACCACATAGTTTTTCAGGTGAGGTTTCACAATATCACAAACTATACACCACACATTGACCCTCTTCCTTTAGTTGTGCAGTTTCATAGAGAAACTTTATGGTTTCGAAAAACTGTGATTAAATTGTGCACCATTTATAAGGCCATAAAAATTCCAAAACATTCTAAAAACCCATGTAACAAAACCAAAAAAATTTATAGCTCAAAAAATATGATAAAAGGATGAAATTAACTGATAAAAGACCTAGAAAATTTGAAGTTGTTACACTATAGGCTTTTCCCATGACAACTATGGCCATAGCCAATGTAAACCATAGAGATAGGTGGACATGAAAATTTACCTATAATGTGGGAAAGACCTATAACCATGGTTTACATAGACCATGTCCATAGGCCTTTCCTATGACACCTACAACCACCGTTGATGTGGTCTATGGATATATGTTCAAGGATCCACCGTTATTTTAATTTTTTTAAAGTATACTAATTATAATTAAATATATGTTTATATGGATATATATATATCCTCATAGTGTAGTGGTAATGTCTTAGATTATGTATAGAAGAGGTTGGGGATCAAACCTAATAGATATGTTTAATTCTTCAAAGGTTTTGACAACATTCATGAAACATGTTTATAGGTACTCCATAGACATGGTCCGTCCATGGGGGTTAACCCCTAAGTCCAAAATTAAGAAATGTGACCATATCCTAAACCCTATAAAAATGAAAATAGGGCCCATATTCTATATAGACCATGACTATAGGCTACAAACATGGTCTTGAGGCATACTTCCATTGTTTTGGCCCATGATAGTAGGCTGATTTACCCGTAATGTTTATGATATATCACAAGACAAAGAGATAATATTACATTGGGAATATTTTTAGGAGGTTGTTATAGATATGAGTTATCCTTATCTATTTATAGTGCACAATGTTTTCTTTATAACACTCTTGGTATATGAGTAAGAGAAACTTCTATCAAGATAAGGGCCTAGAGGGTCATACACAAAGTGTATCAATAAGTTCGAGAAATTTGGATGAATTGGAGTATATGATAAACTATGCCTCATGTGAGGGGATGATGTACAACCATGAATGAATGATTATAGGGTAATTTTTTTAATTTAATTATACTTTTTTATAATAATTACAATTGAATTTATTTCTCAAGGTATTTACAACCCATTTAATTTTAAAAGCGAATATGAGTAACTATTATTTTTCAAATAAATACTACGTATTAAAGGTTCATTAAATAACAGTGGGAGGGATGGTTTAGGTAAATAGATCACGTTTTAGAATATGATACCTGAGATTTTCTTATGTGAGCGGTGAAATATTTTTGTCACTTACGACATGTTAACTATGTCATCAGTGGTGTCACATGTTTTTTTAGGTCAACTCTTTTTAAGTGGATAAAATAAGATTTTTAAAGAGTTAAAACCTATTTTTAAAAACCATTTTAATATAAAAATAGTGCATGTGTTGATAATATTGAATATTAACCCCTAATATCCTCTCAGGATAAATCTCATGATTTATAGAGACAATAAAAGGAATAAAAATCTTTGATCAATTCCTTCTCATGAGTCAATCATTTTTTATTCATGCAATCAGATGGATGTCATGAAGAAATTTTATTTCCCATTATAATGAATTGGAATCTAAGGAAAAAATTATAAGGTATATGTTCAACATTTGGATGATCGAGATGGAATCTCACTTGGTTCCATTGTGCTATGACCTGCTAAAGATGAGAAGATTACATTGTAATTTGACAAACAAATAAGGTACAATTTTGATTTCATTATTCGTACTTAAATTTAATTTCATGTGATATATGGGAGAATATAAACATCAGTATAATGAATTAGATGATATGAAACTAATTTGATTGATTTTTTTTAAATACAAATAATTCACACTTTCATTGTTCAAGAGTTCCTTCATTTGGTATCAAATCTATCATGCATAAATTTCAGTTCAAAATTCAATTAGATAATATAGGATTCATATATAGGGATTTTATATAGTCCCAAAGACACTTATATAAAGTAAATGTAAGTTTTAATGATCAATTTATGAATTTTAAATGATTTAATAATTATTAAATTATTATTATTAATATTTGTTTTTCAATTATGAAAACAAAATTTTTAATCGGATGAAAAGTATCCCACAGATGAATAATATCTATATGTGAAAAATGGTTGGGGGGGATTCCATATAAACATAAAATATGATGAGGGGTGGAGGGTCTGGTATTCCTAAAACAAAGGATTAAAAAAGGGAATTAAAAAAATAAAACCACCACTCACTGATTGTGGGCAGTTTATAGTCGCCCCTTAAGACAATGGGGGAATGCTATTTGAACATGACCCATGAATGATAGGTGTGAGTGTTAAATTTTAATTTTTTATATAAAATATAACCTTGTTTATATGATCAGTTCTATTTAGTATTTTTTTAGTTTGACTTTTTCATAGGTGCTCAATCCCCCCATTTAATGAACAATTCCCCATTAATGCATGACCTGACCAACAACCTGGTTGACCATACCTGGGGTGGGGTAGGTTGGGGAAGTCCATACCCAACCTTCCTGGACTAGAAGACATGCATGAGGTCTTGAAACTCTTTTGGGGGCCTATTTTAGGTCCAAATAGAGCTGAAAAAATACAAAAAACAATTCATAAATTAAATAAAAATGTCAATATTTTTTAAAAAAACAAAGAGTCGCAAGACACATAAATAATTGTTTAAAATTAATTTAATGAAACTTTAATGAATTAAAAATATCCTTGAAATGAATTTTAGATCATTTAATTTAAATTAAGAAATTTTATTTCATGTTGACTAATCATGAGCTAATACCAGTCCATGTATTATTTGATTTTTATTAAATAAATTTAATTGTTATGATATGTGATTTATGATAATAATTAATTATTAAATTTCATTTTTTGATGATCTATGTATCAATATTTTTGTTAAATGTACATGGGTCAATGTGTCCACATTTTGTGTGATAAGAACATAATCCTACACCTCAAGTACCATCTCACTAGCGCATGAGTAGAAATTGTAAAATTGAGGAGTACATGATGATGTGGTTTGGGCTAAGAGGCAATGTGGGACCAATTGAGAAAAATGAATGATAGTTTAGGGGAACTGAAATTTGATTTTAAAAACCACTCAAGTAATTCCCTTAAGGTATTGGCTAATCCATTGTTTCATCAATGGATAAACTAGTGGAAAATAACTCATGATTGTGTCTTTGTTTTTTTTTGTTACGGATGATCAATTATTTGTGGTTGTAAGGATTATATAAAATAACATTGAATAGTTAACGATAATTCATAGATAAAATAAATGAACATTTCAGATGAATGTATTATATTTTTTAATTCATAAGTTTTGATCATGATAGCATAATAACAAACATGAAAATAGAATCATATTTCATTTGTAAAGATAGATAAAAACATTGAAAATATCTCAAATAAAATATTAAGTCAGAAAAACCTCCACCAAAAAAGTTTGAACAAAACCATAGTACAATGTCCTCGTCAGCCATATTTGAGGGTCGATCCTATTATTGAGGAGTTCTAATAATATTGGTCGGTAGAATTAACTAACATCAACAAAACAGAAATAACTAAAGATAGTTTAGTGTAATTTTAGTGGAAACATTTTGAGTAAATCATGGACTAATAAGAGATGTGACTCCACTCAAAATATCAAGGGGATGCGAGTTAATACATTTGCCTAGCCAAAATCCCACCTTAAAACTCGGTGAGTAGTGGTGTAGCTATATAATGGACTATCAGGTGAATTTATATAGACCCTTTTTACTAAAATACTCAAGAAACTATGTATATTTAATATTGTAGTTTAGGGTTATAGGATTTGATAAAATACTTGGGAAAATTTAAGATTAATCTATTAATAATGTGTAAATATTGGTAATCATGATAAAATGACTAATATGCAAAGTTTTATTTTATAAAAATAGAATGTAATGCAACTGATTCACTGGGATTTAATATTGTAAAAAGAACATGTCCTAACTTACATGAATTTTTAAATATAATATGGGATCCTACACATAGCGCTACAATATGAAAGGAAACTGCATGTTCTAGAGTCCCTACTACCCGCCGAGTCACATTGGGAAGTAAGTGAGGATAAAAATGGAATATTATAAGGGACTCAATGATGGTTATACCACACTATCTCATCTATAAGAATTTTATAAGGAAAAAGTGAATCAAGAGATAAATGATATTATGATTACACTAAACGTATGTATATTGCAAGATGAAAATTATACTTGTCCCCATATACTCAAAATAAATGAGTACACTCATTGATTAGAAGAATTAGAATTTAGGATGGTCCTCATGTACTGAACATGAATCACAATTAATCTAGTTTAATTAAGAACTATAAAATGAATATAATGGGGAAACCACTTTTATATATTTTGGGTGTGGTTTTACAAGAATATAAGAACTTATATATATATAATTATTTAGTTCCTATGGTGAAAGAAGGATGATAAGAAGAAAAGTATGTTTGAAAGTGTAACGCCAAAGGCACCTCCAGATCATCCTTCAAAGAATCTAATGGTAAATAGGGAGAGAATAAAATATATGGCTAATTGATTAACATGTTGTAAGAAATGTCATTAGATGTGAAATTGATATTAATTTAAGAAGAATAAAAAAGTAACTTATAATTTATGTATATTTATCATTATTTATAATATTTATATTTAAATTTTGGGTATTTAAAATAATATTTTTATTGAAATACAAGAACCAATGAAGTTCAAAGACATTACAATAAGTAAGGTGAATTCTCCTAGTAGATGAGAAAGGGCGATTCTGATGTTACTAGAGAGTAGAACATGAATTTTATTTTTATGAGTTGATTGATTCTAGTTGAACTATTTTTTTGTATTCAGTATTACCAAATCATTTATCTCATGTGTATATTGGACAAAATGAGACATTTTTCCGTGATGGAGTTAATTTTTCTTGTTGTTTTTCATACTTAACTAACAGTTCAGTAATACTTTAGTCATTGGTAATAAATTTTTAATATCAAATATAGGACTCATACACACTTGTGGAAAGATAAATCATTGTTTAGGTAAATAAACCTTTAGAAATTAATTATGATCAATAAAGATTCTATAGTTATTCCATCATGACCATGTGAAATACTATAAGGATAAGTTAGAGGTAAAATTTATATACCTCATGAGATTATTTTAATTTTTTAGGAATGCTCAATGAAAAAATGAATACACATGGTAAAGGATATTAGATCCTCTAAGTGGGATTGCTAGATTATATCATTACAAATCATATATTGATCATTTAAATATATATTGGATTTATTCCTAAACTCACATTTCATTATACAAATAAGATCAATGATGTTTGTAAATGGAGGATAAAAAATGAGTCTTCTAAGTCTTAAAATTATTCCATCATCCTTTTGAGTTATGATTTTAGAAAAACAAAATATACTCTTAACCGTATTCCAACTATAATGAAAAATGGATATGATATGAGTTATAATATGAAATAAATCCATTATTCCATAATTAATGTGTTCAAATGAAAAGAGTTTGTTAAGGATAAGTAAATGATCAAACATGCATTAAAAAATTATATTCATGGTAGGAAACCATCTTAAAGTATTTAAGGAAATTACATAAGTCCTTAAAATAGAAAACATATAAGTATGTGAAATACTATATTTTTATAATAGGTAGAACCTATCTATTTTATATAGTAGGATCAAGATAGACATGGATAATGTTATGGATCAAATGGCACAAATAGTTAGAATAAGAGAAAGTTCTCCAAGATATCAGGGAAATGGAAGTATCCCAGACATATTCTATATAGGAAAGTGAAAAACATAGTTGTGGATTTATAATCACCATGATAGTTGATATATTATCAAATAATAATAATGAATCCTACTAAGAGTAGTAAGTTTCAACTAGATATGATTTAAAAGTTCATATGAATTCTAGGATAGGTTTTGATCGGTTTTATGGGTTCGTCGTATGAACTTAGAAGTAGAATAGAACCTATATTTTTATGACATATCCTCAATATAATCAACATCTATAATTTAAATAAATAACACCATGTGCATACCTAAAGTGATGAATCCATATTTTCTTATTCGATGGACGTTTGATGAAACCACAAAAAATATAAAAATTAAAGATTCCTACATTTTAGGGATCATTACAGCTCGACAATATTTTTTGATAGTTATATTTATATCAAATAAATTTAACTTTTTCAATAGATTGAGATACATGCATCACTGTGTCTAATAAAATGATGATATACTATTAAAATACTATTATAATTTGATTGTTACCTCCTAGCCATTGGATTGGTGGGTAAGAATATTAAAAAATAAAATATATAAAATTAATTATTTAAACATGTAAAAAATTAATTCAATGGTTATCAATTGATTATAAATGAAAAAAAATCATTTTAAATTAAAAGAGGTGTTTTTTATGAAAAACTGATGTTATGTGACCATTGTGTTTTTATCTTAATGAATTAAATTAATCACTATTGGTGAATTTTTAAAAGGAAATTTATATAATATATATTAAATAATTTATATTAAAATTTATATAATGTTTTTAAATACATGGCATAAGAATAAATCATGGTTTATGCTTAAAAATTTATTTTTCTAAAAAATGATTTTCATCACGTTTTGCGCAATTATTTTAAAATTAATTTATGCCACTTAGTGATATTGAATATTAAAAAATAGATCCAAAATTTGGATTCCAAATATTTTTTTAAATACGTCCCTTTTATTTTTTGTCAATATACATTGTAACCATAGTAATTTCTCATCACACTGATAAGGGTAAACAGGTAAAATAGGGTTAAAACTTTGGGATAGGGAATTAAAATTTCAATAACACTTTACTTTATCTTTTTGGATGAGGGAATTTTGAATATTTCCATAAAATACTTTAATTACGGTCAGTTTTTTCATATTTTTTTTGATTTATGATCATTATATTAATTTAATAAATGAATAAGTACAAATGTCACACTCTTGACTTTAATATCTATAATTTTTTTAGATAAGGAAAAAATGAGGATAAGTTTGGTTCTAAATGTTTATTTTAATGATAAATAATTTTTTTATCATTTTAATTTATTTATAATTTTTATTAATGGAATAATTTCTTTAAATTCTTATGCAACACTGACACGATATTAATTCAATTAATAGAAACATAAAATAAGTGAATTTTAAAATATTAAAAGTAATACAATTTGGATGAATGATTCTGTTCCAAAAAAATTATAGATTAATATAACATACTAGTTTCATTTAAAAGGTTTATATTAAAAATCCATTGATTTATTATTTTATTTATAGTCAAATTAAATGGATAATGTAAAAAATGACATTAATGAAATTTTATAAAAATAAAATTTTTATTAAATTATTTAAAAGTAATAAAAATTTGTTAAGAGTAAAATATGGATTATTTATGGTTTAATTTTTTTTAAATTTTACATTAATGATCCTAATTTAACCTTATAAGTAAAATTATAACCCTTTAATAATAAAAAATGTTATTACCATAGTTAAGGTTAAAATTGGTTAACTAAGGCCTAATAAAAAAATAGTGCTTAAAATGACACAAAAAACCATATAAATTTCAATGGTTGTTGATATTTTTATGTTATAATCATTTTATTTGTAATTATTTTTCTTAAAAATGAATAAATTATATTTTAATTATTTTGTAATTAAAAGAGTTCCCCTCCCCTCACATATAATAGGGAACCTCTTCTATTATCTTCCCCACTCATTTTTATCCTTATATATTAGCCAATAAGTACAATAATTTAATCATATTTTATTTAAACACACACTATATAATATTTACATTCCACAATACCATCCCTTCATAGATTAAGGTGTAATCCAAAAGAGGGTTCTCAACAAAGATGTATAACTCTTAACTGAGCGTGTTTAATTTTATTTCTTCTTCAACCACTTCTAAATCCCCGATATCTATTCTAAAATAATTAATTAAGTATATTAAATATACTTAATTGTAATTATGATCATGTAACAAACATTATACACATTCTTTCCATTATACAGAAAGCCGAAACATCACTCATACGTACGCACAACTTTCCACCTCCGTGCAACGATATAATTCATTTTCATTACAACTTTACTTGGATGGTTTTAATTATGGATTTAATAAATATATATGTTATTTAGGATATTATTATGATTTTTTTAAATTTTAATTATTATAAAATTTCTTTTTTCCATCCATCAAAAAAGGGAAACAACATTCACGTGTACATATGGCATACAGTCTCCATGATCGTTATAATTCATTTTTCTATCTCTAACTTTTATGGATAATATAAATAAATAAATACATAAATATAATTAATATAAATTATATTAATATAATTGTTAAAATTATATATATTATAGAACCATGATCAATGTATAAATACAATGAATTCCAAACATAAATATGCATGAAAAACAAATTAGTTATCAACCGAAACAATAATTTTTAATAAATAATTGTTAATAAATGGGTTATAATATGTTATAAAAAATAATAAATGGTATGATATGAAAGAATATTATTATGGAATAAATATATAATAAATCTGTATTTATTATAAATGAGTTTTGAATGTGTGTGAAGAAATATGTGATTTGAGGTAAGGGTTTATCATCTCAAATTTTCTTCTTTGAGAGTTATTATACTATACACCTATCTTATTTAATGAGGTGTACATATTGAAAATTAGAAATTTTATGTCATGAATGTAATTATTTTTATGATATTTAAGGTTTCATTTAAATTTATTTTTTCATGGGTCTTATAATTCAAAAGTAACTAAAGTGGTAATGGTTTTATGTTAAAATCTCATTATTTATCCAGAATGTTTATGATTAAGTAATGATGATGAAATATTTTTCTATACCTCTCAATAAACTAATTAATTTTATTATACAATATATATTTCTTTAAATGAAAAATTTTCCTTTCATTTTCCTCTTTTTAGTACTTAAGAAGTCAAAATAATATTTCTAAGGAAACCCCACTTTATTTCCCACTTCGATTAAACATACATTTTCTTACATTTACATGTTTTCTAAAAATGATTTCAATAATATTTTTAATATTAGTCTATTATTTTTTTAATTTAGTTTGTACCAATGATTTAATTTTTATTGAATGTTTTAAAATAAAACTTATTTTCATTTTCCCAATGAGGAACGTTTTTGATTTTTTTTACAAAATTATGATAGGAATGTTTTATTTTAACTTATACAAAATGAATATAATTTCACACCATCAGGACCGATCAATATACTAAATATTATTTTATGAATTTGCAATTTTATTTTAATGTAATATTTTTTCTGTAATATTTTGGAAATTTTTATATTTTAAATCAGTGATTTTGAAGTAAAAATGATATTTTCCTCAAGAAAGAATCAAAGTGGTCTTTTAAAGGTATTTTTCATATAAGATTAAATAATTTGATGTTACTTAATATTTATAGGGGATATGATTCAAAGATTCGATCCTTATTATTTATCTCGATGGTTTAAGGTTACGATGAAAAGATTTTTTTAAAACTTGTTCATTTTCGATGGGTCATGCTATGATGAAATGATGAAATTTTTATGAAAACCATATCTTTTACATAGGTTATTCCCTGATCAAATGTTTATAAAACCCATTTAATTTTCATAAATTATGATATAATAATTTTTTTATGATCATGTGGTAAACATATGTATGATTTTCAATATGTGATAGGCAGTGCTGAAATTTTATATCCCTCTGATACATAGGTAAATAAGGATATATCATGAGATAAAAAAAACAGTAATGGGGTGTGAACCCAATTCATTAAAGGAATTTTACACTATGATTGTATTAGGAGTGAACCTTGAACAATATGATGGAATTAGGAGTGAACCTTTAATAATATGATGGAATAAGGAGTTAACTCAATCCTCTATGCCAATCTTGGTAGTGATACTTAACTACTAAGGAAATGATTTTCTATGATTTGGTGTAATTCAAAAATCTATTTAATATTTTAATGTTAATCTCACGTGGCTCATGTTTTTTTATTACTTTATGATTCATGTCTTATAAACTACCAATATTTATTCCATGGCTCAAGATTATGATCTATGATACGTAGGGCATGGCTTTAAAATGTTAATCTCATTTTCTCGTACCCATATGATCCTGGTATACATATGTTATCATTTATATTTCCCGTATTTACCCTTAATGAGAAAATTATCTCATTAATTCTTTTTTTCCTCTCATAATAAATGAATAATTTTTTTAATTATGATATGTATAAGAAGGTAGAAAGTTGTGAATAATTAAGTGGGGGTGGTATAAATCTTATTTGAATAATTTTTTTTATATATCCCTATTTCCAACGTAATTATACCAATAATATTCTTGGATGGATTTCTATATTGTGTAATGAATATTTATCTAGTAATATATAATATCTATGTATGAAAAGTATTTATCATTATGGTTGGTATCAAAGTATGGTTTTGTTACCTTTTGAAACTAGGATAAGAAAACCAACCCTTAGGATAATAATATTTATAGAATTGTGCCCCAAGTTACGATAAATAAACGAGTGTGATTTTATTAGAAAAAAACCATTTCTAGATACTATATGTGGACATTATTTGGAACAAATTTATCTAGGGAAAATAACCATGAAAAGAGTTGGTTGAGTATATATCACCCATCATTCTGGTGCAAGGTGAATGTTCCCTTACTGTGAACTAGATATAACAATATTGGGGGATATGAATGGGTTAATTCACATTTTATTTACGGACCATTATGAATAATTGGAATAGATGATAACCATGAATGACCTAGGTTAAACCTAATGTGTCATAAGATAAAAATAAGGTATCATGTATTCTTTATAGTATAGGTTTATAAATATTTAAATAAGCTACATATTAACGATGTGACTATCCTATTTCATCATCCACACAATTAATTGTATTCCTTTTTCAAACCAAGATAAATGGATGAGGCACTACCCATTTACCGGTATAGATCAAGAGGGAGAATTTGAAAAAATTAAAATTAAATGAATCTTTCATTATACCACTATCAATGTTGGCTGACCTATATTTGAATAAGATAATTTAAAATTGACCATAATTGTTTCATAATATTATAACAATCATATTTTAATAGTCTCACTCCTCTAAAAGAGTAAATAAAACAATATTTTGAGTTGTCAAGCATTTTTTCATGATAAATTATATGAAACTCGAAGCGATAAATATTTTAGGCATCAAATCACTTAGCCTTCCTTAGAGGACCTCGAGCCAAAAAAATTAAAATCAATTGATATTACATCTTAATTATCAATATTAATTATCTATTAATGAATATATGAGGTTTTACATTTATCATTGACAAAATAAGTACACGTTATTAATATAAATACGAGTGTATACTTACAAGAAAAGTGAATCATATGATAATATCCTTATTAACAAATTTTGTTAAATCCATCTCATTTAAATATTTAAACCTTAGTCATCTCCTGGATTAAAATCTTAATTCTTCAATAAATAGATATGTAATAAGACTATTGAGTAGAACAAATTTATTCCCATATAGTAACTCTAATCCAGTGTGTGTAAAAGTTTACCTATTTCCCACTGGTATTCCAATAGTTGGAAATAACAATGATTGGTTTTCATAATGAAAATTATTAGTGATGTCATAACCAAATCCAAAATGATTGAATATAGTCTCAATCCCATCCAAATACCTATAAAATAAGTTCAATCACTTTTTGGTTATGAAACCTTTAATAATAGAGCCTTTTGGTTTCACTTTAATCCTCACATATGATTTCTAAATGCCTAAGTACCTGATGAGTAAAATAAAAAACATATTAAAAAATTTATACAATGATTTAATAAAATGTAATTCATCAATGAAAATCAAAAAAATTCTAACATACATCTCAATTAGATATATTCATCGACAATGTATTGATCAACCATGTTTAGATTCTTCAACCAAATGAATAGTCTTGTGAATCCTGACTGTGAAAAATGTTGGGGGAAATAACATCACCAAATGATAGTTTTAAAATAATTATTTCTTGATGTTTATCAATATTAGTTGGATTTAGAGTTTTTTCACAAATCCTCCTAAATAAGGTACACAAATCACCTAGAGTTATAGTTACTTTTTTTATGTAATGTATTATAAAATGACAATGGAAACAACTTATCCATCAGAATATGTGATTCATGAATTTTCAATACATGTAACTTTCAATGTTTTAAGTCAACACACTATGATAGTTTACTTGAATATCCATATGCAACTTTTAAATTCTTTAAATTCATAATTAATGTGTGTTTCTCATGATGTTTCATTGTAAAAATAGTTTAATAATACTTTCCACTCTCATTTTCCCACAAACCACAACTTATATTCACTGATACTAAATCCTTATAATCATTGAGGCGATCCTTAGATTTACTTGGCTCATTTACCAATGTAAAAATTACATTGTCACAAACATTCCTCTCAATATGAATTATGACATGATTATGATGTATTAAATTAAACTCTCATTAATAAGGTTTTAAAAATATAACAATTTTCTTCCATTTTTGTGTTCTACCTACTTTAGATATTTACCTCACACCCTTTCCCCTTTATTTGAACTGATTACATTTTCTAAATTCTATAGTGATAGTAATTACTTTTCCCAAGATTTTTGAAACGTATGTCACATTCAGTGACTATCTCATTTCAATAGATTCATTGAAATGTGCCTTGTTAAACATGAATTTATGAGAAGAATTATGAAATCAAAAATGAACCATAAAACACAATTTTCTAATATTAGGTAATCATTGAGGTCCAAAATCAAAATTACAAACTAGATAAGACAAACCTGTATGATGGTTTCAACCAAATAAAATACACAGTCTAGGAAAATTCACTAACTTCCAATAAAAAATTAGCATGTATTTTAAATAGTTATCTCATTAAAGCATCATATGTTTGCATGTAGTCATCCCATAATTCTTGCAATTATTTAATTAGATATTGAAGGTATACATAAATTTTATTTACATGAATTTTCTAGATAGGAATAATCATCAAAATAATTAAATATGTGTTCTTCATACACATACATGGTGTCAGATTATATGGGATCAAAACAACTAGCAATATGGTATAATTAGTACTTAAAGTACCAAAAGGCTTAAAACCATCATAAGAAAATCACAAATATATATTCCTGGGATACAAAGAAAAATATATATATAATGAATCAAAGAACTTCCAGGATGTTGAATCCTTTGGATCTCACATCAAGCTATTGTTGTTACTATTTTAAGAATGCCACATCATATCATATGAAGTCTTGGAAGAAACGAATAATCTTTTCAACAATCGTTTTAGAGAAAAGTAACACAATACTATTATGGGAGATCTCTTCTTATTCTTCTCTTCCAGGGGTTGCATTGATCCGTACTCTTAGTATTTCTCATTAACTTCCATCTACATGTGAGAAATATTATGCATTATTTTTTATTAAATTCTTATTCCCCAATAAATCATGAAATCATTAGGGAATGCATGTATCATTATATAATCAATTCAAATTTTGTTGATGATTATGCTTATCTCATAGAAAGACAAAGGGATTATATCTTTACTAAATGCAATATTAAGAAAATCTAAAAGAATATAAACTAATTTTTTAGTAATTCTATAATGAAATATGATATGATATATCTTAAGTGTAAAATACAACATCAAATACTTGGCTCACCATTCAGAAAGTTATTATTTTATGACATCAATTAATTCATAAAATTATTTTTTTAATCACTAAATTTCGGATCAAGATTAACCTACTTAGGTTTAATTGAGGGGTTTCTTGATATATTAAAATCTTGAACATTATATTATACAAATCCAAATGCATCATTTACCACATTTTGAACTAAATTATCCTCTGGTGGATAAATTTGTGTTTCATTGACTGGATGGTCATTATTTTCAATTTTCATAACATTTGATCTGTTATACCAAATCCAACATACTTATCAATCATGAAACATTTTCAATACCAAGTTCTCATATACTTTGTTTATATTAAACCATCCCTTGAATTTATAATTAGGACGCAATCATTTTATTCTACAATCCACTTATTGGTTTGATGTTGCATAATTCAAAAATCCTTCCAACCCCTTACCATTCTAAGGTGTGTTTTGAGGTTAATTAATCCAACTTTTATCCATAGGTATATGATTACCACACTTCTCCCTATAAATTGAAAAACAAAGATATATATTCTTAATCCATCAAGTACAATCAATTCTGTACCGCGTTTTGGAAAAAATAAATTTTCCAACAAAATTATACTAATAAGAAAACTCAATTTAAACTATAAGATAAAAAATAAATTAAATAGATTAGTTACATACTATAAAATATTTATAATATTATTAAATATTTAAACTAATTTAATGTAATAATATTAAATAAAAAAATATTTATATTGTTCCAAGAAACTATGTATAAGATATAAATAAAATGAAAATCTGTATCATTAAATAATTAATATTATAAAAAGAATTTAAACACATAAAACTCTAAATATAAGTGAAGAAGATATAAACCATAATTAAATTAATAATGATATATAAATATTATATAATTAATACTAATTAATCATTGTAATAAAGATTGATTAATGATTTAAAAACATTATAATGAATGATTATGAATTGATAATCTTTTCTAATATAGTTTTAGGTTATTATCATGGGATACTAATTTTCATAAGTGTGATTTGTTGGAAAAGTTATTTGGGTATGTGCAAGATCTCTAATTTTTTTCCTAGGTATTTCCCTCTTTGAGTTTTTCATAAAACCTATTTTTTTGGGTTTTCCTTTGTAATTGGAACTTGGTAGATGGGTCTTATTCAAAGATGAAGATCCCTTATTAGTGAAAATGACCTAATGTTCAAGGATATATGTCTATTTTCAATTAATGGAGTCTAGATATAAATGTATTAAACGGGTTTAAAAGGATTTTCAATACTTTGGAAGTCTTTAGAGTTTGTATGGGACATTTTATAGAATATGAGATTAAAACTTCCTACTGTGAGATTACACACCATGTACATGTTATGCGATGTGTAATTTCCCCAAGACATGTGGTGAACCAATGCCAGGCGTGAAATGGTTACACTTTGTGTAAATTATTCACATTGTGTAAAAGTCTAGTAGGGTTAAACATTAATCTTAGTAGAAAGTGTTTTTTGCAGTATCCCTATAAAAAGAAACACACGACACGTAAATGAGTTAAATCTCATTTAGAATACCAAGATGTTTTTTAAAGGTTTCGAGCATATGATTTTTCATTCAACCCACTGCAGCCTTTCTATAAGTAACCAACAACTAGTAACCAATAACTAGTAATTCATTCTATTTAGGTTTTCACTTATCTATTTTATTCTCTGGTTGTTATGGTGTAACCCTTTAACCTTGGTCGTTATTGGTTTTGATCTTGATCTGTTATGATTTAGGATCCTTTTTGCGATAATCTAAACCTTCATCCTTTTTAGAATTTGTCATTGGAAGCATTGTGTTAATCATCGGTTAAAAGTATGGGTGTCTAAATCTTAACCCTATGGTCTAATTTCAATTGTTAGATATATGAAATATTTTGATTGTGTTGATTCTTGTTCACAATAACTAACTAATTGAATAGAATGATGATAATCCTATATTTGATTCTTTATTGGATCCCATTGGATTCAATTGATGATGTGACCTAGCTTATAGCTACCCATTGGGTGAGGAAACCATTGAAAATAATGAATTAGAAATGTACTACATATAATTTTAGCATGAAACGTGATTAATGTGATTTTTTGTTATAGATTCACCTTGGAAAATGGATTATTTCGTTAATTGAATAATTGGGAAATTGAAAGGCAAATGGTAATTAGAATAATTAACCCTATGGTATTATCTGGTCATATTATGATATGTTTGATGTTGTGATATTTGCTTGTAATACATGCTGAGATGCTTATATATTGGGCTATTCCATGACACATGCTGAGATGATTATATATTGGGCTATGACCCGACACATGTTGAGTTTCTTATATACCAGACCATTCCCTGGCACATGCTAAAATGATTATATACCTTACTATCCCTTAGAAAATTATGATATGATTATATATCTTGTTATTCCATCAATCATGTTGAGATGATTATATACTTTTCTAGACCTGGAACATGCTAAGAAGCTTATATACTGTGATAGGCTCTAACACATGCTGAGATGCTTATATAACAAGATTTTCCCAACGATTTTTTTATACCATGGGTATATTTTTGTGGTTGGCATATTTGTGATATATTATCATAGAAATTTTGGTAGGATGTTAAAGTAGGTTCTTAATATATTTTATTTATTATTCAATTAATCAATACACCTATTTACCAGGTTATTGCATGAACTTCTTATAACCGACCATTTTCAGCCACATGAGAGAGTTTTGAATTAGGGGGACCACATAAAGTGGTATGAGAGTATCATGTTTTCTATTAAATTTCTTTACTATTTGGGAATGATATAATGGAGAATATGATGTGTCTATATGTGGTAATGAGCTTCTGCATGGGAGTAGTTAACCCATGTATGGGGGGAAATTAGAGTTCCCTTGGATGGGATTATTGTTCATGATGATCGCTTGTTATGGTTTGATGTCATTTAACCTTGGGTGATTCACATGTTGTGTCATGTTATTGTTTATTGAGATTTATACTTATGCATCAGTATGTTGTGAGATGAGTATACAAGTATCATGATTGGAATATAGGGATATATAATGACATGCATTGTTCATGATAGGTATATATTTATATGCATGTCATATATTTCTTATGTAAACTATGATATGAGATATTTTTTGTACATGGTAAATGAAATGAAAGAACTATTTATTCTTATAAAGACACATGTCAATCCATGTATTGAGAAACTAGGAGTTAGTGGTTCAATGTTTTAGTCACGTGTAGAGGTTAACCTTGTTGTTACTGAGTGCTAAAAGGCATGTGTCTGTATTGTAGAGAAAATCTATCCTCATCATTGTCGAATTGAGTGTCCAGAGAGTGGTAATAAACACACTGCAAAGGCATTTTATTTATAGATTCCTATAGTTTCTAAGGATCATATGGATGTTCATATTTTCAACAAATTCCTAAGGTTAAAGAAATCAATGAAATGGTGACTGTTTGTACCATGCCTTTGATTTTTGAGATGATGAGAGAGTTTTAGTTGAATCATTTTCAATCAATCACTGGGGTGGGAGTCCACCAAGAAGCCGAATTCTGGATTGAGTCAATCCTGATGAACATTAAGAACCTAGAGACACCTATGGATAGGAGGGTGAAACTTGCTAGATACATGCTTTGTGGACCAACCAAGTATTGGGAGGATATTCTAGAGAATGTCTGACAACAAGAGGAGTTATATTTGGATGGGCATAGAGATGAAGTTCCTAAGCCACTTTTATCATGCAATATTGAGGGATGAAAAGGATTGTGAGTTAATTCATCTAATATAGGAGGGAATTTCTATGTTGGACTATGTCATATGTTTCACTGACATGTAGCAATTTTCTCTCTCTCTAGCACTTGATGAGATCTCTAGCGTGAAAAATTTTCAAGATGGGTTTCGCTATGAGATCAGGTCACAGGTGAATGTTTTTCTATTGAGTAGATTTGAGGAATTGATGAATCAAGAACTCAATATAGTGGGAAATATGAGAGAGGCCACTAGTTGCAGTCATGCTATTTCAGTTAGGCGAACTAGGAGATCTTCTTTGGGAAGCAAGAAGATCCACTGTTATAGTTTTCTCCAAGGAAGTATTGGGAAGATCATTCATGGCAGTGGAAAACCATCTTAGGATTGTGATCTATTGAAATGTTATTAGTGTGGAATTCTAGCATAAAATCTCTTGCAGTGTCCTTACCCCAGAGTTGATTGTCATGTCTACAATAGACATGGTCATATATAGAAGTTTTTTATAAATATTTCAAAAAAAATCAATGGAAATGGATCAGGATATTCACCTGAGTCTAGAAGAGGCTCTGATACCCCTCAACAGCCTGTTATATGGAGTTCCATTGGTTGTTCCAGCCGAGGTAGGGGAAGTTGTACCATAGTGAAAAAGAGGTAGTATTAGGTAGAGGAAATATCTCAGGGGAGTTTGAATCTATCCTAGGGAAGAGGGGAATTTAAACTATACATTATGTACACTACTCCAGCTATTGTGTATGTAGTAACTTTTAATATTAGATGTAAGATTCATGTAACGTATACCTTAGTTTTTATTTTGTTTGATAAAGGAGCAACACAATCCTCTTTTATCATCACTTTTTTCAAAAAATTTGGGAATGGTTTTGGAAATCATAGAGGGTTATTTGACCATAAATACACAGTTGATTGTAGAGACAAATAATATCAAATTTTTCAAGGCATTTTATTTAGATATTAGTGGTTTCCATTTCCTTTAGGAATATTTTCCATTGGAAATATCGGGATTCAATTTGATTTTTGGTATGAATTTTCTAGTTCTATATCAGACTCATATACACTATTATCATAGGAGAGTTACCTTTATATCTCCAAAAGGAGTTATTTATTCTCAACAAGGTGAGTGGGGTCTTCAGGTTAGTCATGTATGACTAATTCAGTGCAGATTGGATTGTATCGTGGATCAAATAACTAGTCCTTCTCTAGATAATGGTGGAATTAAATGGGATTATTTTCCTCCAATGATAGATCATTTTCAGGATGAAATTTCTAATGAGGTTTATAGATTACCACTTCAATGAGAGATTGAGTTCATGATCAAGTTGGTTTCAGGAACATATAATATTTCTATCCCACCTTATATAATGTCACCAGTAGAGCATCAAGAGATTAAAGTCATGTTAGAAGATCTAGGAGATAAAGGTTTCATACAGATGAGTACATCTCCTAAGGTTTCTATAGTACTCTTTACTAAAATGATGATGGTACCTCAAAATTGTGTGTCAAACATTAGAGATTGAACCTGTGAAGGTCGAGAACCTATATTCCATTACGCACATATATGATCTATTCGATCAACTGAGTGGTGAAAAAATATTCTGAAATGTCTATTTGAGATTTTGATACCACCAGTTAAGGGTGATCCCATCAGACATACCCCAGACTACATTTAGGAGTAGTTATGGCTTGTATGAGTTCATTGTGATGTTCATTGGGTTAACCAATGCATTGTCGTTATTCATGGCCCTGATGAATTAGAACTTTCATCCATTTATAGATTAGTTTGTTGTTGTTTTCACTGATGACCCCTTAGTGTACTCCCAACCATCATAAGAGAATTCCCAACATCTTGAAATTTTCTTGATTTCATTAATAGAGAATCAAATTTATTATAAGATATCAAAATGTAGTTTTTGGATTGATAAAGTACACTTTGGTCATGTCATCTTAGAGGCAGGAGTTTCAGTGGGCCTAGAAAAGGATGCAATCATAGTATCTTGGGAGTGTCCCAATAATGTCTTTTATATTTGAATCTTTCAAGATTTAATAGGTTATTATCAACACCTTATCTAGGATTTCTCTCATCTTATAGAACCAATGTCAAGACTAACCAAGAAGGTAGAGAATTTTTTTTGGTTTGATTATGTGAGACAACTTTTCAGAAGTTGAATGCCAGGATGTCCTCATCACCTATCCTCTCTTTTTCTATATTGGGAAAATAATATATTATGTCTTGTGATGCATCCAGAGTTGGAATCGAAGTAGTTTTGATGCAGTATGATCAAGTTCTTACTTATAGCTCCAAATAGCTGAGACCACCTGAGAGGAATTACCCTACTCAAGATCCGGAGTTAGTGGTGGTGGTATGTTCCCTGAGATGATGGAGAAACATTATTATGGGTTAGAGGTTTTTTGTATACATGGACCACAAGATCACCAAGTAATATTTTCTTAGTAGGACCTGAAACTTCGAAAGAAATGGTGGGTCGAATATCTATAGTATTTCGTATTTTTGTTGGCTTATTCACCGAGAAAGGGAAACATTGTTACTTATTATTTGAATAGGGAAACATATAAAAAGGAAGTATGGGAGTCTTGTGACAATTAGAGGATAATTAAATTCTTCTTAGACATGAATAGAGATGTTCAAGAGTCTCCAGGGTGAGAAGATATAACTTCAACATTGACTATACCAATGATTTTGGACTGGATCAAGACAACAGATTTCTCTGATCGGGAGGGCCTAGTTCTAGGAGACAACTTATATGGTGGGAAGAAACCATCAATATGGTCTCTTGGAATCAAAAATTCTTTTCTTTTACATGGTCGAGTATGGGTTATTATGGGATTTCATGAGGAGCTGATGAGGGAGTTTCATTATTCTAGATTTTTGTTACATCATAGTTTGAAAAAAAGATATATCATGATCTCCATAGATAGTATTGGTGGTCATGAATTAAGATGGAGGTAGCGGGATTTGTAGAAAGATGTTTCATGTGTCATTAGCTGAAAGCTGAGCATTAGATGCCTATTGGGCTGTTAAAACCTATTCCCATTCATGAATAGAAATGGGATGATATCACTATGAATTTTGTGATAGGATTACCCCAGAAAACCCATATTAATGATGTCTTATGGGTGATCATGGATTGAAAGATGAAGGTATCCCAATTCTTACCTATCATAGAGACCTTCACAGTCAATGATTTTTGTAGTCCTAAAGTGTGTGATATAGTTTAGTTGGATGGTGTTCTGATGAGCATCATCTATAATAGAGATCCTCATTTCGCATTGGGGTTTGGATGGGTCTTCATAATTCTATCGGATCATAGTATCTTTTGAGCACAACCAATCATCCTTAGACATATGATCAATCAGAGCAGACTATTCAGGTTCTGGAGGATATGTTGCGAGTTCTTGTTTTGGATTTTGGTGGTTTTCGGGAGTAGCATATGACACTCGTGGAGTTTTCATATAATAATATCTTACATGCATCAATCCAAATGGAAGATTTTGAGGCTCTGTATTGTAGGTCGTGTTGTTCATCTATTTTTTGGTTACAAGAAGGTGAGTTAGCTCTTATTGGATTCAGTATCGTATAGGAGACATCAGAGTAGGTTCATTTGATTATGAGGTAGTTGGAGACTGTTTATAGAAGGAATCGATCTTATACTGACCATCATAGACGAACATTGTAGTTAGACGTTGGTCATTGTGTTTTCCTATGATTTTCACTTAAGGTTGGGTCAAAACTGTATCAAGAAACAAGGAAAGCTAAAACATAGGTTTTTCAGGCCATTTGAGGTAATTAGAAGGGTAACTCAAATGGAATACTTATTATACCTTCCATAGTGCTATAGCTCTATGCATGACATATTTAAAATGTTATAGATTCAGTGATATTTTTGGGGCACTTCTTCTGTGACATAAATCGAGGTTGATGAGGTTAGTGCTAATATGTACTTTGAGGATCATTCGATGTGGATTGTGGATTACCGTGAGAGGCATCTTTGAGGTAGGACTACACCTATGGTTCAAGTGCAGTGGAATCATGGGTGAGTTCCTAAGGAAACCTGGGAGAGGGAGTTTGATATGTGAGAAATGTGGCCAGACTTGTTCACCAAGATCCCACAGTGATGCTTGGATCAACTCAGTGATGATCTATTATATTGTGGGGAGGTTATAAGATCAGGTATTTTTTTCAGTATGTCCCTCTTTGTGTTTTTAGTTAAACCTATTTTTTTGGGGTTCCCTTTGTTGTTAGACCTTGTTGGTCGTGTCTTATTCAGATATGAAGAGCCTTTGTTAGGGAAAATAACCTATTATTCATGGATTTATTTTTATTTTAATTAATTAAGTCTGGGTATAAATGTTTTAAATGGGTTTAGAATTGTTTTTCCATTCTTTAGAAGAATTTGGAGGCTGTTCGATTCCTTTTATAGAATTTGTGCCTAAAACTGCATGTTTGGAAGATTACACATGGTGAACCCATTAAATGATGTGTAACTACCACTAGACATGTCATGAACCAGTGCATGGAATGAACTGGTTACATGTCATGTAAACTATTCACACCATGTAAATGTTAGGAGGGGTTATATATTAATCGGAGGCAATTGGATTTTCAGCATATCCCCTAAAAATAAATACTTGATTTGTAAATGATTTTAATGATATATAATATCTTGAGGAGTTTTTTAATGGTTCCCAATGGAGTATTTTTCATTTAAAACGATGAAAACTTTATATACTTGGTCTTTCAACATTTCGTATGAAATATTGGAGTACCATCCTTCCTTTCAGACACCTTTTTTTAGTAATTAATCCCGAGTAAGTCATCCTATTTTGGTTTTCACTTCTCTCCCTTTATTCTATAGCCATTATGGTGTATCCCTTTGATTGTGTTCATTGTTTGTTTTGATCTTGATTGATTATGATCTTCAATCCTTCATGTAATCATCTATTACTTCATCTGTTTTTCCATTTTCTATTGGAAGCATTGTGTTAATCATTGGATAAAGGTAGGGGTCTAAATCTTAACCCTATGTGCTTATTTTAATTTCTAATTATATGAAATATTTTTATTTAATTTATGATTGTGGGAAATAATTAACTAATTGAATACAATTATAATAATCCTATATTGGATTCTTAGTTTGATCTATTTGGATATAATTGATGATGTGACCTAGATTATATCAACCCATTAGCTGAGAAAACCTTTAAAAATAATGAATTGATAATGGCTTACACATTATTCTAGCATGAAATATGATTTAGGTGATTTAATGAAATAAATTCACCTTGGAAAAAGAATTATTTTATTAATTTAATAAAAGGTAAATTGATCGAAATATGGTAATTATCATAATTAGCTATTTTCTTATATGTGGTCATATTTTGACATGCTTGATGTTGTGATATGATCATGTGAAATATGATGTGATGATTATTCACCTAGGTATGCCCGAACACATTTTGAGATGCTTATATACCGGTCTAATCCCAGGCACATTCTGAGATGCATATATACTAGGCTATATCCTGACACATGTTGAGATGCTTATATACTGGGCTATGCTCTGACACATGCTGAGATGCTTATAAATCAGTCTATGAACAGAAACATGTAGAAATGATTATATATCAAGATAGGTGCTAACATAAGCTAAGATAATTATATATAAAACTATTCCCTGACACATGATGGTATTCTTATATAGTAGGATTGTCCTAGTGATTTGTTATACCATGAGTACATGGTTGTGTTTTTCATGGTTGTGCGACATGATCATATACATTCAGATAGGATACCGAAGTAGGTTATTGCTGTATTTTCTTAATTTTTGAAACAACTAATACACCTATTTATCACATTATTGCATGCACTTATTATCAGTATGGTTTGTTTATACATTCTAGTTTTGAACAACTGATTTTTAATCACACCCAATTCAAACAGTTATTTGGTACCCAAGAAAATTATATGGATGTTGGTATAGATAAGGGAAAGGGACCTTGTAGCTGATTGTTGATTGATGGAAGGGCTAGGAATTGGAGATGAGACCGACATGTGGATCGAGACTAGGTTCTTTTTGAGTTTATTTTTATCAACATGTCTTTATTCTTTATAGTTTCAATTTTGAAATTAGTTTCATATTAGTCTAGTGTTATATGATTTTTTTAGTGATATATTGGTTTTTTTCTTTTATTTCCCAGTTGTGTTATATGGTTTCTACTATGTATATTACATTGATTACTTTTGTTTATATGGATAATTTAAACTGCAATGACACTTAATAACATGGGGTATAGTCTCTCTACTATACATATCACACCCCCACTAATATCTGGACACGTGAGAGAGTGCTGGATTAGGGAAAGTTATATTAGGGATTACCCAACATATTCACTGATTAGCGTATGACCTTGATTCGAGAAAACCCATATCCAACATGAAAAAATGATAATTAAATCCAACATTAAACATAAAAAATGAAAAAACATAAACAAAATTAAATAAAAATATTATAGACCAATCAAATAGGTTTGATGTCAGGGAATAAGGATGATGAGATGATCACAATGAGGAGAGGGAAAAGGATTTCATGGAGATTGAGGAGGTGATTTCATCAACATCTGATTCACATAATGATTCTAAATTGAATGATATAGGTCTATATAGAGGGAAAAGGGGGATGTGTGTCTAGGTAATGGGGAGAAGGGGGTGAGGGTGATGTCAGTGTAACCACTGGACCCTAGAATCCTGGAGTCGGTGCATTATTTTATTACATTGGCACGATTACAAGAAATAAAATCCTGAAGGCCCAATCAATTTAGAAGATTTGGAATTCCATATTATATAAATGACACCTACAATACATTTTAAATATAAAATAAAAACATGACACATAATAAAATGAAATCAACTAAATCTTTGAAACTCATTCAAAGGTTTCCTTTTCATAACCTGGGAATAAGAAAAAAATAATGGTGATCTCAAATGACCAGTAAGGGTAAGTAAAATGGAAGAAATAATTAATCGATGAGAATAATTCAAAATGAAAGTGTAAATATTTGATAGCACATACCATTAAAATAACTAGATAATGAAAATTCAATATGGCAAGGTAATAAACTGAAACAGATTCCATTTAATCAATGAACTAGAAATTATATGTATCCATAGATATGTTGATGAAAAATCTCATGGATGAATAATAACTAAATATAAATGTGGGAAATTATTTGTTATTTGATGACATGTTTCCTAGGTACATGGAACCATTACCTTCAATACCTTTTATAAAACAATTTATCTATCAGTTAAAAACGATATATTTTGGCCAACTATTTCATCTCCTAAGACTATCGATACATCAATGGGATATCTATATCTGGGCCCCAACCATTTCATACATATCCAAATCATTAATCATATATAATAATCAATTTAAATAGTGAATAACACTTTTACAAAATATCTTTAATGAATAAAGGATACAAATTTATCAATTATTCCCTAGTTAACCAAATAACTTTCAAACTAAACATTGTATATAAAATGATATATGGTTTAAGAAATAATAATATAATTCATATTAAAATATATATATTCAATGATATTTATAAGGAAAAATTATTACCATAAATTTATTGTTTCAATATAATGTTAACAATAAAAAAAAGTGAGATTGGAAAGATAATATTTAAGAATATTCTTGAGGAAAATAATCTCTAAACATTCCAAAGTGTCTCATACCACTTTAAAACATTTAAAAAATAATAACCATGAAGGAATATAATAAGACTTATATTATCATGATATTAAGTATATTCATTTTATAACAAGTCAAATAAATATATAAACACCATATAAAAGTGAATTGGTGCATAGCAAAAAATAATTCTTAATGGAATGTAAATTGAGATGAAATCTCTTACCTAAACCTTAATTTATGTTGTGTGGTATTTATCCTCTTGTATATTTGTTCAAAATAGGTTACTAACTTCTACCAAAACCATACTCATGTTTATAATATCAAATATTAACTTCTTATAATATTTTATTAGCCATTTGTTAACACTCTTTCATTATTTTTCACTACTTTGGGGGTTAGCTGTCTAGTTTTCTCGAATATGTTTTAACTTGTAATATGTTGTTACTATTAACTAGATCATGATTTAATCATCTTCAGAATGTAAACCATGACTTAATTATCACATATATATTCCCTAAATATGTATTTATAAAAATCTATAATGTTTGGAGATAATAATTTAAATGCACCATTCATGGAGATGGTAAGTCATACGTATGCGTGAACACTACTTTCATTTCTTTGTAATATTGAAGGAATGAAAATTAAATGATATATATGTATACTATTATTATATTATCATATCTATTTTATATATGTTACATAGGTTTTTTAAAATTATCGTTAATATGTTTCATTTATAGTGTGAATGAGTCACATTGCTTTGAGGAGGCAGTAGTCAACACTTCCACAAACTATGTTATCATATTAATAAAAAATGGAAAGTATAGAGGTTTGAGTTATAAAATAATTAAATAATCATAAATAAATAATAAATATAATATATAATATATATAAATATACTTTCCATCATAATTTCCATTGTGAGAGGTGGTAAAGGAAAAATGAACAATCATTGTTTCGTGAGGCTGTAGTTTGTCGTACACAGAAACAATATGCTCGTTACCCATTAGATGGAAGTGTGTGTAAGTGTAGGTTCAAAGAATATCATAAATAAATCCTTGTATATTGAGTATAATGGTGTTTTTATACAGGCATATAATAAAAATATTTTAGTGGTTGGATAATGTAAATAAAACTAAAGAGTTTGATAAAAGACGTTACTTCTTAATCGAGTAACTTATTTTGGTTTATACCAAAATAATTCCTTGGATAGAATTATGTAAAAGTGGAGGATTATTGGATGAGGGGAGTGATTTTAAGAATATATTTTGGTAGATTTTTATTGATCCAAAGTGGATTTAGTGGTGTGAATAAGTGGGAGGAGAGGAGGCCTTTTTATAGTGGAGGAGGAGTGACACTCTTGTAATATTTTGGCAATGGAATTCCATACACGTTTTTCACATTTCGTATGGAAAATATAATAGAACAAATTCAATACAGGGGTGTATAGAATCTAAATATGGTCATACAATTTGTTTTGGATAAGTTAATAGGTTATTTGGGTGCCTAAGATTAAGGTTTAGTATGTTATTAAGCTTAATTTTACCTTAATCATTGTAATTAATTTTAATTACATTCTATAATATTTTTTTTGGGAAAAATCAAATTGAAATTATTATAAATTTTAAATTATTATAATTCCAACTATGGAATCCAATTATCCATATTTTAATCAGATAAAGGGTAAAAATTAATTTAAAATTAATACCGCAGATGAGACGACAATTCAGGTTTTAAAGTAAAAACATTCGAAAGTTTTCTATGTTTTTTAGTTAATTTGAAAGTGAAATAGATTACAAGGAACAAAATTTGATTAATTTATAAAAAATTTATATAATTAAACTCTAAAACCAATCTAAAACCTAATTTATGCTGATAAATAAATTATATGAAAATGTTTTTTTGAACTAAAATTCATTATTTTTCACAATTCATTCCAAAAATAAATCTTCATAGAAACCAACCCAAAATTCACCCAAATCTAATTTTTATGTTTCATTTTCAATTATGAAGTTTATTTTGACATATTAAATTTATTTAAGGGTAAAAAATGGATTTAAAATGGGTTCTCCACTAAAGGGTGGTAAAAATGTCATAATAAAAATATAGTATTTTATACATAAAATTGGGTTTTTTATCTTAATCCTATAAAATATATTTGATGAAAATCAAAAATATTTTATTGAATATAATATATATATATATATATCATTAATATCACCCACTAAATGTAATTAATTTAATTGATTAGGGTATTACATCTTTGTGACCATAAAAATATTTTTTTATAAAAATATTCCATTTATATTCAATTGGTTCTTATACTCATTTCGAATTAATTTTTTACCAACTAATTAGTTGTTTAAACTATATATTTTCATTATTTAGTTAATTCTATTCATAATTACAAATTTATATCTTATTATATTAAATAATGATATCTAATAATATATTATTTTTCAGTAAAACTCGACGTTGTGTGCAATGCAAGCCATCACACTCTTACTCGGTGTTTCAAGAATTGAAATATATATAATATATTAAATCAATTTAAAATAGTAATATTTTTAAAAAATATTGGGGTAATATATTCCCTTACGTGCTTGTTGTCATGTTTCATGTATTATATCGAATATAATGTTGTTACTTTAGAATTTTAGGGTGATATTGTTAGATTCAGGGATCAGAGTCGCAAGGGACAAGGGTCATTGGGAGAAGGGGAACGAGGAGCTTCCGTCAAGGGTTGGGGTAGTGGGTCACCAAATTAGGAGGTCAGGGTTGGGTTCTCGATCAAAGGGATAAGTTGCATGGGGGCTAGTAGGATTTGATGACATGGAGATCTGGGATAAGGTTCATTGTTGAGGTTACTGTCACCATGGGTTGGGTAGCGGTCATCATCGAGGGGAGATGGTGTACATGGGCCATGAGGGGTCATTAGGGGTGGGGGTGTGGTGATAAAGTTTTTTCATAAGATTTAGTTTTTATTTTAATTAAACCATCACTAAATCTAATAGTATTTTTTATTAATTTAAAAACAGTAGTATTTACAATAACCACTAATAATAAGCCGCCCTTGTGCCCTATGTTTTTTAGTGTAACCCCCAACCCAGCCCACCCTATTAAATATATCCAATATCTCCTATATTTTATGAGTATTCCACCAAGACTTAGAGCATATCATCGAAGGCACATCGAGTGAGGCAATAATGGATGATCAAGTTGTGGGAGATGACAATGTGGGGGCCAACAATGTGGGATTGATGGGATGGTTGATAAAGGTTTATGTGTAGGGAGAAGGTGAGTGGGTGGTCGAGAGGATAAAGGATATGGGGGGATTTTTGATTTTGTATTTCAGAGAAAACACCCCATACTTGGTCCAAAGGATTACATTCACTTGATACTACTTCAAAGAGTTCAATAAGGCCATCAACATCTTCCTATAGGTGACTCATCAAAACCCCAATATTCTCTTCCCTTATAAGTTTACTTATTTTTGTTGGAATTATGATCAGGTAACATGCATGCCCATCCCCAAATTTCATGGGAGGAGTGATCCTACCATTGTGGATGCTTCAACTATGACAAATTCACCCTCCTCACCAAAACATAATTCTCCATGAACCACTTCATCCCTTTAACCATCATCTTGCGATCCATGATGGCTCATTTAACTCATTTGTTGTCATACCCAACCAAAGATGTTGGCGCCCATTGTTTTCTCTTCCTCCGACCCCTTTAGTATGGATGCCTGGGGTTCATCATTAAAAAAAATACAAAAAAAGTAAGAAAGTAAAAAAATTAAAAAAACTAGGTAGGGTATAAAATAGGTATTAATTCTATTATTCATATTGAGATTCATATTTGATAATTAATTTTTAATGGTAATAATTTTATTAATTGGGTTTGAGTTCTTTTAACTTTACTACTAGATGGGATGCAATCTCTAATTACTAGTAGTATTTTTTATTTTTTTAAATTAAAATAAATACACTTTTTTACCATTTATATTTTTTGTTGTGAGAATTTTATATATTCATTATTTCACTTCAATATCTTCCCACGCTTGGCATCAAAGCACATGGAGAAGAAAATTATGTGAATAAAATTTACGATTAATCTGGAACTTCAATGTTTTCTATATCCTATGAATTATCTTTATGATTCGCGTCATGTGTTTCTTTAAGAAGATATAAATTTCATGTTTCTTCTAGATCACACACCTCAATATTGGAGTTTTAAATTATACCCATTAATTTTCGTTTTCTAGGATTTCTATACTTAGATACAATTGGTATTTCATTCTTCACGCATGTTTTTGATATTTCTGTAACATTATTATGTAATTGCATCTCTGAGACATCAACTATAGATGACACATTTACAACTGTAACAAGCGATCTATCACAGCCATTAAATTAGTAAATTCATCAAGCAATTTATTTGATAATTCATGAAAATTTATATTCTTTTCCAATTATATATCACACAACCTTGTGGGAGGATTAATAAAATATAACATTTTCATGTTCCATAAAATCTCCTCCCTTTGTTTCTTTTCTCCCACTAATGTTGGGTATATTTATTTATTGAATGGGAAAAAAAAATGTGTTGTAAATACATCATCAGTTTGTGGTTCAAGATATTTTATGATGGATAAAGATTCATATATTATAGATATTCTCCACCTTCTTTGAGGTCCCATCATTGTATGTTTTGGAGGAGGAATTGGTATATATACTGCACAACCAAAGATTCTTAATTGGGAGATATTAAACTCTTGGACAAAATCTAATTGGATTAAAGAGGTCTTAGGATATGCACTTGGTCCGATGCGAATTAATGTCAAGGAATGAAATATTGAAAGAGTCCTTATAGAAATCAATAGCTTTTTTCTCATTATTAATGGTCTAGAAATAAGTTGGAGGTGTTTTATTAGTGATTTAGAAAAACCATTTTTGTATGCATATGGGTGACAGGACGGTCAGTAGTAAACCTCATTACCATATAATAATCATTGAAATATTTAAAGGAAAAATATATATCATTTTTTAGGATTTATTTTATGATGAAATAATAATATAATTAGGCCCTCTATTTAGTTCTTTGATAATAAATTAAGAAAACCCTATGCAAGAATCCATGTTTTGGACAGAGGGGTTTTGACAAGGGTTTTTCATTTTTTTGAAATAATTAGAAAAGAATAATTTAAAACCGAGCATTTGAATTATTTTCTGTGAGTTGGACCCTTTAAATGTGATGTTATCGGGATTGGGTAAAGGATCAATGAGTTTCTCGGGTGGTTTGATGGGTTTCGAGATAGTCAGATGAGGAAAGGTAGTTTTTTAAGGACCTACATAGGGATTTTTTTTCTGAGACTATGCATCCCATAGCAGTTAAATGTGAAACCTATTCTAGGAGGATAGATTTTTTCACATGGTCTTCTCTTTGTTAGTCTAACTATAGGGGACAAACCATGTGTGGGGGTTTCTTAAATAGGGGGTTCCACACAGTTGGCACACAATTTTCCAAATAGTACGAATGAGTCCGTTTAACGAATTGAATTAAAATGAAATGAAATGAAAAAAAATAATAAAACATAAACTCACCCCTCCCCCGTCTCATACTTGACACACCCGAGTAGGGGGCTTCCCCCTTCAACATGCAATACCCCTCTACCACATCTCCCTTCGATCTTCATTTTTTCTGGTCTATTCTCTTGTGGATTCTTGTCCAAATCAACATTGTAGGTCATATACCATTTCCAATCTTATTTTATAGATGTTTTTAGATCTCAATGACTTTTGGAAAGGGGTGGCTGAACCAAGGGTTTGGTGATAATTCATAATTCATATTTCCTTTTGGTTGTTGGTTGTACAAAGGGTGTCTTGGGACCCATTGGTTTGTGTTTCAGTAATTGCCACCAAATTTGAGGTGGTTGAGGCTGATTTAGTTTTCCACCGTCACCTTGAGGTAATGGTTCATACCACTATTTTGGTTCTCCCCATATATTTAGGGTTTAGTGGTATTTATGAGACCTAGGAAAATTTATATAGGGATTTGAGATCAATTCAATGGGCGCGCATGAATTTTTCCTAGGTATGAATATATAAATAAATGTATATATCATCCTGTGCAAGTACCCTCCTGGAATGGGAAACATTTACATTGGTTTAAGGATATATGTATGGAAGTGCATGTGGGTGAGCAGGTAGCTGCTTGAGTTAGAATACTTTGGCTTGGCCATCCTTTGAGGTAGGATCCTTAACCACTCCTTTAATTTAAAAAGAGTAGTAGTTTATTAATTATTTATTTTCATAATTTTGATGGTAATCTTGGAATAAATTTCCAATTTTTTGTTCAATGATTTTTTATAAAAGAAAAATCCTGTTTTTGTAATGAAACCCATCAATTGAGGTGCACTTCCTTCAATATAAAAACGTAGTGAATAGACTATTACATTTTCTTGGATAGATGAATTTTTTTTCATATGATTTCTTAGTTAGGGGAAGCTGTTAAATTAAAGGAATATGGTTTTCTTATCTAAGAGAGGAACTTCCTCCTTTTCACATTGACACTCTTGAGTTAAACCATTCTAATGAACTGGGAAATGATATATGGGTGGGTGAACCCTTGTGGTATTCTTGAGGGTAATTTGTTAATTGAGTGGGAATATACAATTGGTTGGATTGCTTTGTTTAAATGGTTAATTAAAAAATGATGTAAATGAGTTTGTATACTTATTATTTTCCTTGAATGAAAGAATGGATAAATTAGTTTGTAAACTCGTGAATGTGTTTAAAGAGGAACTGTCATCATGAGAGGGTATGATCATTTTTTGGTGTGTGATGTATTTAATAGAAAATGGTGATATGGGTTGGTACACCCATTTGGCTTGTTTAAAAGGAAATATAATACATGAGTGGTACACTCATATAGTTAGTGACATAGTTGAGTGGTTGTACTCACTAAGGGCATTGATATGGTTATAAGGGTGGGTATACTCTTATACTTATGTATAAAGCCACATTTGGAATTATGATGAATGGGTTGGTAAACCCAAGGGAAATGATTAAACAGATGATATGAAATGGAATTTTTAGGTGGTTTATATGAGTGGGTATACTCATATGGTAAATTATGGAATGTTTTATATAAGTGGGTTTACTCATATGGTTTGAATTGCTGAATGATTTGAATGAATGAATGATAGATTCCATGAACTTCTCTCTATGGATCTAAAATGCAGAAGTTGATTCCTTGGGTTTGTTATACCCCATGGTCCTTAATTCCATGGGATGCCTCAGGATATACTACCCAATGGATCTGGACTACTTGGAATCATGCTGGATATGTCGGTACACATGCTCCCCAGACTCCAACAAGTTCCTAGATCAGGTTTCCACTAGGATGCCAATGGGAGTCGATGTGGATTACTTGGATGATTTCCGTGGATCTGACCCTGTGTAGTATATATTTCTTATGTGGATTCCTTGGTACATGACACCTTGGATCTGGCCCTACATGGTCTACATTTCTTATTACGACATGACCGTGAGGTAAGTGATACGCTAGAGTATACATATTGGCCATGGTAAACTGTGATATGTAGATATACAGTAAGGATATGAAGGTTTGACATGTTGGATGTATGAAAAGGCCATGTTAGTTATTTATTTGTGAATTATTTATAGCTTTCTTGCTAAATGATTTTGGATGTTTGTGCAGGGATCCTTGAGGGATATTTGGTATCATTGTTAGAAGTTTAAATTCCATTGACATTTCTTAATTTTAATTTTTTCTTACGTATTTAGCTGCACACTACCTATTTACATATTACACATATCAGTTAGGGCTTAAAACTGTGGGTGCTGGCCTACTGAGATGTTATCTCACACCCTACTTGGGTACCATTGGTGCCCGAGTAGACTCTTCTTATTTTCAAGGATATGGATCTATGTTTGTACTATTTTCTCTCATACCTAGGATTTAGGAACAGATGACTAATCTAGATCTTGAGATGCTTGTGGTGATTGCCTTCGAGCATTACTCTTATTTATGCATTCTTGTAATGAAATGTAAATCATGTAGTATTTTTTACTTATTTAAAATTATGTATCATCATAAGCATGCATGCATTGTATAAACTAGCATTGGCCATATTTCTATATTCAGTTGATATTAAAATTATCTTCCAATTATTTTATTATTTCTTTATATTTCTTATGTTGTTGTTTGAGTTTTTCTACCTATTACCACTATGAACTCTGAATATTAGGGTATAGTCTAACCACTGACCACATTTACACCCTTATTGTTAGTCCACAGCCTCTAAAATATGAGGAGATGCACTTGAGGTCTTGTGGTGACTAGTCTGACTACCGGTTTAGTGGAAAGTAAGGTCGAGATGTTATAAAGTGGTATTAGATCCTGATTTTCCTTTGTATTACTATTTTGGGCTAGTAGACATGAGAGTATGAATGTATCATTACTTGGTAGATATCCATGATTGGGATTGAAAACCCCACATACGGGAAATGACCAAGTGGTCGGGGATGGGAATTACTATTATACAATTGATGTTATAGTTGATGTTGTTTCAACTTCTGTGAATGTTGTATTTTCCTTCACCTACAGATTTATGGAATTTTTGTAATTTTTTCTTGGAATGAATGGAAAGGAAGTGACATGAATTGAATCATATTAGGAATTTATAAATTCACATTCCATTCATATAACATTCCATGTAGTTTCATTAGTAGTATGCCTTAAAAGTTTGGTTGTGAGCCTTGGGTTATGTTCCATGCCTTTTATTTTCTTTATCATGACTACTTGTATAACATGTTTAGATGATTATATTCCATGCTACCGATATTTTTAGTATATTTTGTTGTTCTTCCTTGTTTCTATGTTATATAATGATTATGGATTACTACTTATGATATCATGCGAATGGTGTTTCGATTTGTAAATTGTTTCATGGGATGAATTTGTTGGTTTCTTTTATGATAGTTGGTAGTTTCAATTATAAGGTGTATGGGTGCCTTATTACTGGTAAAAGGGTAACCAGTGTTTTTGAGCCATTATAAAAAGGGATGCTAAAAATAAAATGTTAAATGGAATTGGATGTGATTAATGGGAGCCAATTTTCAGTTTATGAGGTGTATGGGTGCTTCATGAATGGGGAAATGGAAACCCACATTAAATATAATGGCATGGTGAATTTTAAATGGGGTAATGTGAATGTTGATATGTTTTGAACTTAAATGAAAGGTTTTTAATTAATGGGATCCAAGTGCCTACAATAAGGTGTGTGGGTGCCTTATCAATTAGTATATATAAACCCATGTAACTGATCCTCTCTATAAATATGGTGTGTTTGGGAATGATTATAAATGTAAAACTATTGATTTTTTATTTGAAATTATTTGGTTAATTTAAAAAATGATTAACTGGACCCAAATAAGTCAATTGAGGGTATTTTTTGGTGAAATAAACTGTCCTGGGGTTTATTTTTGAAGAACTTGGGTTGAATAAATGAGACCCTCATAGGTTACCTAATTAGTTAAAAGGAATTTTGATGCTAAAATTACTATTTATGATGAAATTATACTGAATTTTTAATGCTTAAAAAGAAATTTGATGAACCTTGTCTGTTTTCCCATGGGGTGTTGAATAAAACCATGTTCCTTCTTGTGAAATGATACTTTGGGGTTGTTAAAACTCTTTAATAATTTTTATGGTTGAAATGAATTAATGGAATGGTTTTAAATTGGAACCAAAAGTGGTTTCCTTTTTTGATCCCTCCAGGAAGTGTAGTTTTAAATGTTTTTATGTTATTTCTTGAAATAGATATGTGAGCGATCATCTGTAAGCTGTTTCTTTTACCTTTTTCTTAATTAAAGAAGGATTTTGAGCCCAATGAAATCTGTTTTATGTCACTAATGCATACAGTCAACACGTGTGCTTTCTAAGGGGTTACCCATGGTAGGTATCACCCTTATAGATTGAGATGCCTTGTTTCTTCTATGATATTATTGACAATGGTTCCATTTGGGTGTTGTTTTCCCTAGTAAGAATTTTGGGTTTTAAAGGACACCCTTGTTCGGTAGGGTGGTGATTTTATCTTAACCCTTGGTATGTGAATTAGGATCGAGGAATGATTCGTTAAGTAGGTTGGACATGCCTTGTGTAACGCCCCGAACCTAGTTACATAGATTCAGTGCATTATTACATAACATTGGCATCATTACAAAAGATCAAGTCTAGAAAGACCGATTAGTTTAGCAGCCTTGGAAGTACTGGATACATTCATAAGGTTTACATTACATCATAAAATGGAAAACTACAACAACATTGTTTAAATGGACAACATTGAGATCTCATAGACTATCCCTTTAGGTCGGTCATAATATACTTCTTCATATCCTAGAAAAAATAAAACATAGAAAGGGGTGAGCTTAAATTCCCAGTAAGGATAACAATATAGAAGAAACTTTCATAAATAAGAATAAACATTTAGGGAAATGTATAAAACTAATACAAAAGACTTTTCAACATAAAATTCAACATAATATAGAAAATAAAAATCAAAATAATTCCATTTACTAACTCACATGGATATTCTACTAGTTGAATAATCACATGCAATATCAATAGCCACTTTCATAATGATGGAATGCATAATGCTAGACTTTCATAACCACATAGTCAAGGACTTGTGCCAAGACTAAAAATAAGATTTTTTCAAGGCCTTGTGCCAAGACAATAGTTTTTCTCATGAGACCTACCGATGCATTGAGGAGATATAGTGGGCTCCACCCATCACATACTAAGTCCAATGCATTCCTCATATGAAAAGGTTTAAACATAACATAAACATTCATATTATGACTAGCATACGAAATGTCAATACTTTATCTATAAACCATGAATGGTATAAAAATAACACATCCACAATCAAACATATCACAAAAACTTCAATACAATATGGAGGTTTTGTATCATAATAAATCAACTTAAAATAATATTAAAATCCATCAAAGGATGTTGACATCGATGAAATCAAAACATTTTTAGATAAATATCTCTTTCTATTTTGAAATAATTTAAGAGTAACATAATTACAAAGAAAACATTTATTTTGTAAATATTCTTATAAGATTGTAAGGGAAGATTTGATGATGTTATAATGGTAGAAAACATCCACACCCACCATATATGTTAAAAAACATTCTTACCTTAATTTTGTCAAAAAGGTCATAAGGTACCTTGTTTGGAAAACTACGGAAATATTCCTTTCCAAAATATTTTATAAAAAGTAAAACAAGGGTATAAAATAATTTAACCCATAGTCTAGTAAATAGTAAAAAATGTTTTGGAATACATTTTTCAGAAACATGGATGCGGATGATAAAGAGGTCCCATTAGATACTTGTGTAAAAAAACCTCGGATAATAAAGATATTGTGAAATTAACCCTTACCTTGTACATTTATTTGGTAGAGGGTAGGTTAACCTACTTTATAATGGTGAAATAGTTGTTATTAAATTATGCACAAGTCGTATACATTAATATGATATCATAAATGATCTTTTAACATTGCTTTGTTAAAAATATCTTTGTATTATCTTCGTTTCAGGTGTTAACTGATTCGTTTTGCATTATATGATTTGTTACGTAAGTAATGTTTGTTATGGATAGAATGTATCTTATTCATATTCAAAATGATATTAAGTCTTTAAACATTTTTTTAATCATCTAATGGAAATTAATATTGAATGGATAAGATATGGAATAAATCTCATCGCGTTTGTGGAAACGGTAATCCGCACATACGCCCGAGCGACAATATCATTTTATGATATTAAAATAATATATAGTTGGATGGTATATCATATATACAGAATCATTATAATGTTATATTTATTATCTAAATCAATTAAAAATCATTATTATACCCATACAAAAAATAATGTATTGAATAACAATTACAACACGATGTGGAGACGGTAAGCCGTACGTACACACGTATGGTGACGTGTCATTCAACGGATGGATAGAATAATGAATATGGTTGTAACATATTTATAACAACATCACAGTGTATAGAAGACACTGGATTTATTATTTTATAATGTAAAAAACAAAGAAAGAGGAAGCGGAAGAAGAAAGAAACTTGAAGGAGGTGATGAAATAGTTACCTCTTCTTCAGGTTCTTTCTTTAGATTTGATCAAAAAGGCTTCTTAGGTTGGCTTTCTGACTAAAGGAATCCCTCTAGGATTAATGGAGGACAGTTGAGAGTGTATTTGGGTAGGTTTTGGACAAGACAAATAGCATTTATGGTGTGAATTAGAGAGAAGGGGGAGTGCCCTTTTATAAGAGGGGTGAGGGGCACCTTAGGAAAAGCTAGAAATATTATTTTATAATAAATTATTTTTCTATTTTTAATGGCTCCAAAATAATTTATTTAAAATCTAAGATGGGTATGGGTCGAAAAACACTCATCCAATAGGTTTTAGACAGTTCTAGGTCAATATATTAACTTTATCGTTTAGATTTAACTCTTAGTTAAATAGTTTGACATTTACCATGTGTCTTAGTATTTTTATATTATATGGTTAATAAACTTACTATAAACTTCCAAGAGAACACCAAGTGGTTCATTAATGATAAAAATATCATTATATATGTCTTTCGTAGGAGCCTTATATTTTTAGGAATAGAATATCAATTAATAATATAATATTTGTTTTAAAAACACTTTTATGTCAATTTTGACACTATTTTGCATTTTGTTTTTTTCTAAATTTATAAAAACATTATTACTTCGAAATAAATTCATATATCCAACCCTAACATGTCATATTAACCTATAAAATTAGTTAAATTCATAAAAAGTATAAAATTACATTTATTTGGATATTTATAATATCAATTATTTTAATATTTAATTAATAAGGTAATTACTGCATCATCATTGTGTCAAAAATAAATTAAATAATTTAATGTATAAAATATATAAATAAAATAATATTATGTAGGAAATAATTTTAGATTTATAATGATTATTTATAATCTAATTTATCTTATGTGTAACCCTATATTAAAAATGGTTTAGTTATTAAACATTAAATTTAACACTTTTAAATCTTCTTTGAATTAAATAATAATAAATGTCCTAATCTAATCCAAGTGGACCTAAAGGATCATATTTTATTCCTAAGGAAGTTTTTGGTTGAATTATACCTATAAAATAGAATTAGGACATGTGTTAGGGTAATAATAATATCAGTTTTACCCTTAATTACCATATTTACTTTTAACCGTGGTAAATAGAAGTAAAAAGCTACTGTTCGCCAAAAAATATTTTCATCTTATTGAACAAAATTTTACTTACTAATATTAATCATGTCTCTCGGATTTTTGAAATTCAACTCAAAGAAGCGGTAAAATTAAGTTTTATGTAAATTTTCAAATGCTCCTAGGTGGTGGGTAAAAGGCAGTAAAAAGTACAATAAAATTTTTATATATCTAAAATTATTATAAAAAGACTCTATTGAATTAAATTGAACTTATATAGGTATTATGTGTCTATATTGACCTAAAATAAATTTAAATAAATAATTATTTAAAAAAAGTCAGTTTTAAACAACAACTCAGGGTTTTTCACTATTCATCAAAAATTGAAAGTTTTCAGAAAAATACCAAAAATTCACCCTAAGATAATTTCTATATTATGAATTCAAAAATGAATTATATTTTACGGATTTCAAAACATTTAATTTTCATTAATTAATTTAAAATTAATTCTCGTTGTCAAAACCAAAAAGCGTATTTTTAAGAAATAATAACTATCAAAAGATTGCCACTTTTTTATGTCCAATTTCAAAGTGAAATTACATAAAATGACTATAATTGGATTGAATGGTAAAAATATAATCTAATTATACTTCCAGATCATTAAAGTTTATAATTCAACACTATAAATTATTTTGATTAAAAGAGTTGTTTTTAATTAAAATATAGTATTTTTCACTATTCACCAAAATATGAAAGTTATCAGAAAAACACCAAAAAATTATTGAAACTAAATTATTATGTCCAAATTCTAAAGAAGAAGTTTATTTTTTCAAATTTAATATATAAAAGTTTCAAATACTGGATTTAAAAAAGGATCACCATAAAAAGGCAGTAAAATTGCATTTTTTTGAAAAATAATTCTTTTATATGAAAAAATGAATTTGTTCTACATTATGTCTAAGAAACCCATAATATGGATTATAAAATTATAAGGATTATATAATGTTCAAAATTCAATTAATACTATTCATAAAAAATTTTGAACGACAAGTTTGGTAAGTCGTGGTGCGCTTGAACTCAGTGTTGCGTACAATGCAAGTTATTGAATTATTTGAAGAAATAATGTACTATGAAATCATGGGGTGATACATTATTCCCTCCTTCAATAAATTCTGTCCTCTAAATTTTAAATTGTTCTTCGAAATTAAAAGGTTGAAAATAGAAAATACCGTTGTTGGGAAACCCACATTTGAAATTAGGTTAATAAAATTTAGTCTTAATAAGAGGAAAAGGGAAATGAAAAAGTCACCAACAAATTATGATCTTTATTAGGAGAAAATTGCTGGAAATTATATACAAATAATTGGAGAAAAAATGTAAATATTTATAGGGAGTGATTGAGGTCCTCAGTCACAAACAATTTTAGAATTTAATTCCTCAAACCCATCAATATATGATGATTTAAAATATCATCGGTTCAACAAAACATAAGGTATTAGGATAACACATTTTTAGTTCTAATATCCCTAACCTAAAGTTTAAGAATTAATTTCTTCATAGAATAAGTAAATAAAAAAAATTATACTTGAGAAGTAGAGTTTCATCCCTTACCTAATTTTTACCACAAACGCATCTTTCACTCTATAAGATAATAGAACATAAAACAAATAATCTTTTTATCCTATTAGTATAGGGTTCAAAAAAAAAAATTGTAATTCACCTACCAGACCTTTTAAAAAAACTACATTATTCAATCTAGGACATCACGTGGGCCAGTGGTAGGTGATACACCTTTGTCTCTCTTCGGTTGCGGGTTCAAGTCTCACGCCCTTATCGGACACTACAGGTTGCCGCCTGACCTCTGGGTTGTCCTTTTTGTGGAAATCCAAAAAATATCTCAAACTATAATTATCCAAAATACTTCTATCCAAACTCACTATCCAAAATTTATAAGGAAGGTAAACACAATGAAGATCCCTTTTTCCATGTAATAACATGTGGACACCTTCATCATGTATTCTTTTAAAACACTATAACATCCTGAATTACCATAAATCCTTATTGATTAGATTCATGATCCCTTATTTCTTATAGAATACTGGATATAATCCTTCTATCCAAAAATGTTATAAACTCCATCAATGATGGAATATACAAATCATTAATCAGTTTCAAGGTAGTCAAGAATATCCAATATATTTTATCCAAATCAATCATGTATTATTCCAAAATCACTACCTCGGTATTAGAACCATATTATAGTTTATCTTTCTCTCAAACATATATTTTCCAAAAATTTAACCTGCTATTGAGTCACTTTTAATGGTTCCACATAATCTCAAGTCCATAATGAAATAACACTGTAATAAAATCCGTATATACTCTATAATTCCTATAACATGTACATAATTAATACAGTACTCAAATGAAACAATACTTTAATAACAACGTAAGAAATATAATCACTCCTCTTCATCTTCAGTAGTATCATAACTTTATTATTATCCAGTATAAACATTTGGGGTATACTCTGATGATTTGGACATTGATTCATATATTGTCCCAACTCCTTGTAGATGAAACATTGTACATTTGAAACTTTTTTCTTACCCTTGAAATCACGTACATAGTGTCCTTTTTCTCTACACAAATAACAAACTCCCATTCCCTTCATGAATTTACCATGGTGATTCTTTCTATTGTTATCACATATGGGAAAATCCTTCTCTTCTCTCTTCCCTTTATCCATATTTCTCTCTTCCATCCTTTTCTTCTCTTTCTTCCTTTCAAATCCATATGACTCCGAGAATTAATTACTCATCTTATTAACACATGATACTATTTCTTCATATGTTGAGAATACATGGGAGACTATTTCCCTTCTAAATGTTGGCTTAATACCGTGAAAGATATGATCCTTCTTACTCTTTGGATCAAAGGTATTTCTGGAGTTCACATTCCTTTTACTGGGCGCCATTTCTATACAATGGCATACAGTAGTTCATTTTATGAATTGCAATGAATAATTCCTAACATGTAAAATACCTAATTTAAATTGAATAGTTTATGGATATAATACATAATAATAAAAATATTTTCTTTGAGGAGGTATATACTCATAAATTATTCATAATGATTTGTAAAGAAAATGAGAATTATCCTAAGCATATCCCCCGGGAGTGTCGTAACCAAGAGTCCAGCAAGGCACATTGTCGTGAACCAGTTCCAATTTGAGTCTAGCTCAAAGCTGTGTTTTTGGGTTTTACCCCTTGGTACATCTGTGCTAGAGCTACCTCTACCTGCTCGTATCCAGATAAGGATGTATTTTCTTAGAAAACACAAAAAATCTCTACAATATCAAAATTCTTGGAAGTTCTTCTATAGAAATCCCCAAAGTCTATCTTAGGGTTATGTGCTCTAATTAGATTTTATCTAAATCTAGTTTCCAAGGTTTTTACTAAAAATTCTCTGATAACAACTGTAGCAGCCCGACCCTATTTACCCAGAGTCGGTGCATTAGTACATAACATTGGTATGATCACAAAAGATCAAGTCTCGAAAGACCAATTAGTTTAGTAGCCTTGGAAGTACTAGATATATTCATAAGGTTTACATTACATCATAAAATGGAAAACTACAACAAAATTGTTTCCATGGACAACACTAAGATCCCATAGAATATCCCTACACGTCAGTCATAATATACTTCTTCACATCCTATAAAAAATAAAACATTGAAAGGGGTGATGTCAAATGCTCATTAAGGATAACAATATAGCATAAACTTTCATAAATAAGCATAAACATTTAAGGCAATATATAAAACTAAAACAAAAGCCTTTTCAACATAAAATTAATCATAATATGGAAAATATAAATCAAAATAATTCCATTTACTTACTCAGATGGATATTCTACTAGTCTAATAATCACATGTAATATCAATAGCCACTTTTATAATGATGGAATGCATAATTCCAGACTTTCATAACCACATAGTCAAGGCCTTGTGCCAAGACTACAAATAATATTTTGTCAAGGCCATGTTCCAAGACATTAGTTTGTCTCAGGAGACCTACCTATGCATCTAGGAGCTATAGAGGTCTCCACCCATCACTTACTAATTCCAATTCATTCCTCATATGAAAAGGTTTGAAAAACATAAACATTCGTATTAATACTAGCATACTAAATGTCAATAATTTATCCATAAACCATGAATGGTATAAAAATAACAAATCCATAGTAAAAAATATCACAAAAGCTTCAATAAAATATGAATGTTTTGTATCATAATAAATAAACTTCAAATAAGCTTAAAATCCACCAAATGAAGTTGACATAGATGAAATCAACACATTTTTAGAGAAAAATATCTTTCTATTTTGAAATCATTTAAGAGTCACATAATTATAAAGAAAACATTTATCTTGAAAATATTCTTATAATCTTGTAAGGGAAGCTTCGATGATGTTATAATGGAAGAAAATAGTTGTACCCTCCGTATAAGTTAAAAAACATTCTTACCTTAATTTTGTCAAAAAGGTCATAAGTACCTTGTTTGGAAAATGAAGGAAAGATTCCTTTCAAACCATTTTATAAAAATTCAAACAAGGGTATAAAGAACATTAACCCATAGTCTAGTAAATAGTCAAAAAATGTTTTGGAATACATTTTTATGAAACATGGATGTGGATGACAAAGAGGTCCGAGTAGATACTTATGTAAAAACAACTTCGGGTAATAAAGAGACTGTGAAATTAACCCTTACCTTATAATTTTCCTTGGTTGATGGTAAGTTAACCTCCTTTATAATGGTGAAATAACTGTTATTAAATTATACAAGAATCATATACATTAATGTGATATCATATATGATCTTTTAATATTGCTTTGTTAATAATATCTTAGTATTATCATCGTTTCAGGTGTTAACTGATTCGTTTTACTTTATATGATTTGTACGTAAGGTACCTTGTTTGGAAAATGAAAGAAAGATTCCTTTCAAACCATTTTATAAAAATTCAAACAAGGGTATAAAGAACTTTAACCCATAGTCTAGTAAATAGTCAAAAAATGTTTTGGAATACATTTTTAAGAAACGTGGATGCATATGATAAAGAGGTCTGAGTATATACTTATGTAAAAAGAACTTCGGGTAATAAAGAGATTGTGAAATTAACCATTACCTTATAATTTTCCTTGGTTGATGGTAAGTTAACCTCCTTTATAATGGTGAAATAATTGTTATTAAATTATACAAGAATCATATACATTAATGTGATATCATATATGATATTTTAATATTGCTTTGTTAATAATATCTTAGTATTATCATCTTTTCAGGTGTTAACTGATTCTTTTTACTTTATATGATTTGTATGTAAGTAATGTTTTTTATGGATAGGATGTGTCTTATTCATATTAATAATGATATTAATTTTTAAACATTATTTTTAATCATCTAATGAAAATTAGTCTTGAATGGATATTATGGGTAAAGAATCTCATCACGTTCGTGGAGACGGTAAGCTGTACGTACACCCGAGGGACAATATAATTCTTTTTTATATTAAAATAATATATAGTTGGATGTTATATCATATATATAGAATAATTATCATGTTATATTTATTATTTAAATCAATTAAACATCATTATTATTCTCATCCAAGTAATAATGTATTGAATAACAATTACACCACGACATGGAGACAGCAAGCCGTACGTACGCACGTATGGTGACATGTCATTCAAAGAATGGATAGAATAATGATTATGGTGGTACCATATTTATAATATCATCACATTATATAGAATATTCGGGATTTAGTATTTTATAATGGAAACAACAAAGAAAGAGGAAGTGGAAGAATAAAGAAACTTGAAAGAGGTGATGAAATATTTACCTCTTCTTCTGGTTCTTCCTTTTTATTTGATCAAAAGGGCTCCTTCTGTTGGCTTTCTGACAAAAGGAATAAATCTAGGATGAATGGTGTATATTTTAGAGGGTATTTGGGCATGGTTTGGCTGATCCAAATGGCTTTTAAGGTGATAATTAGAGATAAGTGTGAGTTCCCTTTTATAAGAGTGGTGAGGGACACCTTAGGAAAAGTTAGAAATATTATTTTATAATAAAATCATTTTCGGTTTATAATGGCTCAAAAATAAATTCTTTAAAGGCTATGGTGAGTATGGGTCGAAAACCACTCAACCAATATGTTTTATATAGGTTTGGGTCACAATATTAACTTTATCATTTATATTTAACTATTAGTTAAATAGTTTGACATTTACCATGTCTCTTGGTATTTTTATATTATATGGTTAATAAACATACTATAAACTTCAAGAGAACCCCAAGTGGTTAATTAATGATACAAATATCATTATATATGTATTTTTTCCAATTAATGGATTTATAGGAATATAATATCAATTAATAATATAATATTTATATTAAAAACTCTTTTATATCAATTTCGACACTATTTAGTATTTGGTTTTTCTAAATTCATAACAGCATTATTAATTCCAAAACAATTTATATAACCAACCCTAATATATCATATTAACCTATAAAATTAGTTTAATTTATAAAAAGTCTCAAATTACATTAATTTGTATATTTATTATATCAATTAGTTTAATATTTCATTAATTAGGTAATTACTGCATTATCATTGGGTCATAAATAAATTAAATTATTTAATGTCTAAAAAATATACATAAAATACAATAATGTATGAAATCTTTTTATATTTCTAATAAATATTTATAATCTAATTTATATTATGTGTAACACTATATTAAAAATGTTTTAGTTATTAAAATTTGAATTTAACACTTTTAACTATTCTTTGAATTAAATAATAATAAATGTCCTAATCTAATCCAAGTGGACCTAAATGATCATATTTTATTCCTAAAGTTGTTTTTGTTCGAATTATACCTATCCAATAGAATTTTTACCTGTGTTAGGGTAATAATAATATCATTTTTACCCTTAACAACACTATATAATTGTAACCATGGAAAATAAAAGTAAAAAGTTACTATTCACCAAAGATTATTTTCATCTTATTGAACCACATTTTACTTATTGATATCAACCATGTCTCTCATATTTTTTAAATTCAACTCACAGAAGTGGTAATATGATGTTTTATGTAAATTTTCAAATGCTCCTAGGAGGTGGGTAAAGTACGGTAAAAAGTTCAATAAAATTTTTATATATCTAAAATTATTATAAACTGGCTCCAATGAATTACATTGAACTTATATAGGTATTATGTATCTTTTTTGAACTAAAATAAATTTAAATAAATAATTATTTAAATAAAAATCCGGTTTTAAACATTAAGTCAATGTTTTTCAGTATTCATCGAAAATTAAATGTTTTTAGAAAAATACCAAAAATTCACCCTAAGCTAATTTCAAAATTCCAAATTCAAAATTTAATTATATTTTACAAATTACAAAACATATAAGTTTTTTTAATTAATTTAAAATTAATTCCCATTTTCAAAACCAAAAATTATATTTTTAAGAAATAATAAATATCAAAATATTGACACTTGTTTATGTCCAATTTCAAAGTGAAATTAATTAAAATTAATATCATTGGATTAAATGGTAAAAATATAATCTAATTTTACTTCCAAACCATATAAATTTATAATTCAACAATATAAATTATTTTTATTAAAAACGTTTTTTTCATTATTCACCCTAATATGAAAGTTATCAAAAAAACACCCAAAATTTATTGAAAATAAAATATTATTTCCCGATTCTAAAGAAGAATTTTATTTTGTGAAATTGAATATATAAAAGTTTAAAATATTGGATTTAAAATGGGTTCTCCATTAAAATGCGGTAAAATTTCATTTTTTTTGAAAAATACTTCTTTTATCTGAAAAAATTAATTTGTTCTTACATTATGTCTAAGAAACTCATAATATGGATTCTAAAATTATATGGATTATATAAAGTTTAAAATTCAATTAATACTATTCATAACTTCTTTTAAATGGATAGTTTGGTAAGTCGTGGTGCGCTTGAACTCAGTGTTGCGTGTAGTGCAATTTATTTAATTACTTAAATAAATAACATACTATGAAATATTGGGGTGTTACACCTTGGGCATGGTCAGATATTTAAGAGGTCATGTGAACCACTCTTTTCTTCAGTGAGGAAAAACTCCGTAAATCGTTATTCAAGTTACGATTGTATGAGTTGATGTAACAAACTTGTTGAGTTCTGTGTGACCATTGAGCTTTGTGATGATGAGAACATTTTTGGGTTAATTCATGAGTTGAGTAACTAGGGAATTGAGGTATTTTTGTCCCACTTATCCGTATGATTTTTTTATAATCATGTGTTTTTACATGATAGTCTGATTGATTTTAGTTTTCATTCCAAATTTATTGACATGGTGATCATGGTTCTTGGAATTTCACACATTCATTTATAGTGTTTCTGATATAGTGCACTTGTGAGAAGCTGGTATTTTCTTTCAACAACACAGACACTCCTAATGTGGGTAGCATTACATCAGTTCGGTGGTACTTGTTGATGCTTTCTTGGAAACATGAATTTGATGAGGTTGGAAGTATGACAAACCCTTACAAAACTCCAATAATTTTAGAACAGTTTTATTGGTAAATATTTAATGAACTTGAATGATTCAGATGGTATATGTGTTAGGGTTCAATTTTGGATGAATCGGTAGGTGATGTCAAGCTATTGTAAATAGTCAGCCACTAATGGTTCGCCTGATCTTCTTGGTGACCTTTGGTTTACTATTAATGTTATCTTCTGAATGAGGAGAACATTCCCCTATCACGACCTCATCTAAGAGGCACTAATATATTTTCGGTCTTACGCTGTGCTAATATCTAAAAAGTTATTGGGCTTGGTACATTGTTGTTATCTAGGTTGTACATGGGAAGCATTGTTCTTTGGGTTATGCCCATGTTCATGTTGAGGCATGATAGTTTTAAAATAGTATTTTGATTTATTGTTCTAGTAATTTCACTAGAAGTTGGGTAAGAACCTCGGTGTATGTTATTTTTTTAGATGATGAATGGATATGGGAGGAAAGATTTGTGGTTCAATTTAGGATGCGCCCGCTATCTAAGTTAGGCATCTTTGTTGGTGGTTAGCCTGATGTATCTTGGTTTGTTCGCTTTTTTTCTTGTGGTATTTGGTTGGTTTTGGAAATGTTTTAAAAGTACATCTAATATTTAATGGAGAGTGTGGTTTATGGATCGACGATGCCTTTTGAGGAAAGAATGTGTGACAAGTTGTTGTTGGATGATTGAGATTTGATCTTTCTTTTGATGAGGTCCATGTTATGGCCTTGGATGTAATCGGGTTTTCCATTTAAATAATTCACATGAAAAGAATTTCTAGGATTCTTATAACATGGCCCCTTTGGAAATTCCAACTGTGGAAGAACCATTGTTTGGAATTGGCCATTAAAAGAAAATACACTCTATGGAAACCACCAACATGAAGATGGTTAAAGAGAAAATGATGAGTTAATGTCTCTAGTTGTGTGGGCTCAGTAAATAATAGGTCGAATGTTTTGGGTTATATTTTGAGCATTAGCTTGGGTTTTAAGGGATTATGTGCCTTTGGATTGTGAATTTTTTAAAGGTGTATTTGGAATTTGGAAACGTAATTCAATCTATTGAACTAATCCTCACAACCACTATGAGTTTGGTGATTTTTTCTTAGTTCCTGAAGGCTTCTTTGGGATGAGAACTTTTATGGTGGGATTTTTGTAAGAACCTATTTCTTGGACAAGGTGGTTTTTATGAGGTATTTTGAATATTTTAAAATTATTGGATAAGATAAATTTAAATCCATGATTCAGAATGATGTTCCGCTAGTGGGACCCTTTAAAAGTGATGTAATCGGGCTTCGATAAAGGAATGATGAGTTTCTTAGGTGGTTCGATGGGTTTCAAGAGCATCAGACTAGGAAAAGAAGTTTTTGAGGACCTGAAGTGGGCACACAGTTTGTTTGAAACTATATGGTCTATAGTAGGTAACTGTGTGGCCTATTATAGGTGGATCGAGGCTGTATAATGGTCTATTCATAGTTATTCTAATTGTGTGGGACAAACCATGTGATGGGGGTTGCTTAAATTGGGGGTGTTGCATGGTTAGCATGTGATTTTACATACTGTGCTAGTCAAACCATGAATATGGGGCTATTTAAATAATTAGATATAATTAAAATGAAATAAAAACAATTATAAAACATAAACTCACCCCTCCCCCCTCTCCTATGTTACACAACCAGGAAGGGTTCTTACCCCCTTCAACACACAACACCCCACTACCTCCACTCCCTCCAATCTTCATTTTCCAGCGGATTATCTTGTGGATTATCCTCATAATCATTAAGGTAGGTTATTTTCACCCTCTTCTCTTCATTTCCAGCTATTTTTCTGTATCTCCGGCATCTAGGAAGTGGGAGGCCAAACCTAGGGTTTATTTATAATTCATATTTCTGATTTCCTCTTAGCTGTACATTATGCCGAGGATGTCTCGAGATGCATTGGTATGTATTCTGGAAATTTCCACTGAAGGAGAGGTGGTTTAAGCCGATTCATTCTGCCTCCATCCATTTGAGGTAAGGGTTTATACCACTATCTTGTTCTGTACCCTCTATTTAGGGTTTATTGGTGATTATGAGACCCATGCAAATTTATGTAGGGAGTTGCGATCATTTCCAAGGGTGCATACACATTTTTCCAAGGTACGAATATATATATATAAATATATATATATATTGCGTACGGGTTCCCCCATGGAATGAGGAACATGTACATAATTTTAAGGATATATATATATAATTTTGTGTAGGGTAGAGGGAAGCTAATTGAGTTAGAATGCTTTGGTTTGGCCATCTATTGAGGAAGGGTCCTTGTAGAGACCCAAATCTTGACGTACATAGACATTACATTACTTTTGAGGAATACTTAACACAAAATAAAAAATACAAGGACCATAATAGTTTTGTGTCTTTGGAAACTCGGAAAAATAATCTTCTAATCTTGGTGAAAGATCTTCAACATCTCCCATAAAGATCCTCCCCATTTATTTTCATACCAAAATCCTTTCTTTAAATCCTGGAGAAAATAAAACATAAAAAGGGTGATCTCAAATTCCCAGTAAGGGTAAACATAGAGAACATAAAACAATCCATAAACATTTGAATGCAAAAACTTGAACATAATGTCTAAACATCAAAATATTGAGAAAATACATGAATCATGGAAATACGTAAGTCATATATCATAAGGGAACATCAATCATGTTAAAATAGCACGGGAATAAAACATGTAATTGTGGAAAAAAATTAAGCACATGATATGATTTACAAAGTAGCCAAGGCATTGCTGCCAAGACCATCTTAGTGGACAATGTCCCTTTCTGAATCGAGTTCACTCCTCATTCCAGTCCTGTATCACTGAACCGGATTAAAATACTATTCTATCCATGTCTATCTCATGAGATATAAATCATTACCCAATTCATTGGATGAAGATATAGGTCCCACCCATCTCATAATGAAATCATTCTTACTTGTGCCACAAAATATACTTGAAACATTCAACATAACCCAAATAAAATGGGTTTCATAAATATCATCCCATCATCACATAATCCATATAAAACAAATGGATATTTCATCATTAGAAAATTGAAACCATGTAAATCATAGAGACATTATACATGAAACATACACATATGAAATAATGTCATCTTAGATGGAAAATTGTTTTGATAAAACATTTGAAATGAATTCTTGAGGAAAATATCCTTTATTCTTCAAAATCATTTTCTTTTCACAAAATTCCATGAAATTTGAAAAGAAAGGTATTTTGTTGAAAATAGTCATAAAATATTGTAGAGTAATCTTCATGAAAATGAGGCATTATGAAACCGTAAAAATCTATTCACGCCATATAAGTTAAAAATAACATTCTTCTTGTACTTTTGTCGAAAAAGTCAAAAAGTTACCTGTGTGGTAAACAAAAGTAATATTCCTTTCATAAAATGTGGTAAATTTCAAAAATGGGTAAAAAGGACTTTAAATATACATGAAAACATTTTTAGAAAACACGGGCATGGATGATAACAATAACCCCAGTAAATACTCACGAATAACAATCTCGGATAAGTACGAGATTGGAATAGTTACCCCTTACCTTAGGTCTGATATGCTTAGTACGTATCCAATCCTCATTTATAATGATTTAAATAATGTTATTGAATTATTACAGAATCATATTCATTGTTATGGTATCATATATGGTTCATATATGGTTCATATATGACTTTATATTTCCCATTATTTTGTAAGTTCCATGTTAAAGCAGCATTTTGGGTAAAATCGTTTTATTTATCGTACGTGTTTGGACTTGTTGTTTCTTGATATTATTATTACTTATATCTTGATTTACTTACTTACAAAATGTAAATCATGATATATATATCATATATATATTCATTATATATATATAATAGATATATAAATGAAATGAAATACACAGTTCATGGAGACGACAAGCTGTACGTACGCATGAACGTTGTTTTCATTTCCTTATTTAATTAAATGGAATTAATTATATGACACATATATTTAAATAAATACTGTATCATTATTATGTAATATATTTCATGATTATTTATTATATATACTTTATAATCATACTTTAATGGATAATCATGGGAAATGAATCTCATCGCGTTCGTGGAGACGGTAGTCCGTACGTACGCACGAGCGATGATATCATTGCCATGATTGTGGAATTATTTTGAAGTGTATGTATACTATTTCAGAATCGATATTTCTTTACAATAATAACATATAGTTATTCTTTACACCATTATACCCATCCAAGTAAGGTGGTGGTGGAAAACAAATTACACCATGGTGTGGAGACAGTTTTCCGTACGTACGCATGCGTGGTGATTTCATTTTCGGTAGGATGGATAGAAGGTGGAATAGGGTTGTTTCATATTTATAATAACATATAAGTATATGAGTGATACTGATGTTATTACTTCATAATGAAACAACTAAAGAAGAGGATGTAGAAGAAGAAATAAATTTGAAAGAACCGGTAATAGATATTACCTCTTCTTCGACATGCCTCTTTGAAACCTCCTCTTAGGGCACTAAAATTGGTCTTTGAATAAGACCAAGACCTCTATAATATTTCTAGAGAAGTTTGGAAGGTAAATGGGCAGGGTTTGGCCGATCTTGAAGGCTTAATGTTGTGTAAATATGAGAGGGAGGAGGTTCCCTTTTATAAGGGAGGAGAGGGGCACCTTTGGAATCATAAAAAATATTAGTTTAATATAAATTCAAAACCCACATAAAAACCTCCAAAAATGACTCAATTCGAATATTATAAGAGATAGGGTTTTAATATCATCAATAAATCAAATTTATACATGTTTTGATCTTATTTTAAACCTTATCATTTTGATTTATCCTTAATTAATCTATTTAATTTTATTTCTGGTAATAAAATTATAAATTTTAAATGGTGATAAATAATTAATTATGTGTTGTTAATTTTCCATAATTGGATAATTTATGAAATTTTGGACTATATAAATTTCAATTTATAATTTTTAAATATTTTTTTGAGTTTTAAACAATTTAATAATATGTTATTTTTATAAAATAACAATAGTGTCAATTTTGACACTATTCATTTATTTGAATTTAAATAAATGCCACACAGAGGATATATTCGAACTAAAATATTTAATAGGTTCCTAACATATCATATTAATCTATAATATTATTGTAGAACATTAAATAGTTCATATAATATATATTTTACTATTTGTAAAACCAATTATTTGATACTTCCCTTAATAAAATAATTTCTAGAACATTTTTTTATAATAATTAAATGTACTTATTTTTTTCATAAAAATTAAAAATAAAATACTAGACTGAAGATAAATCTTATATATTTCATATTAATACTTTTAGTCAGATTTATATTCAAAAAAATCCAACTTTTAAAATGTTATATTTATTAAATTATGAAGGTGACAACTTTTACATCATTTAAAATAAAATAATATAAGAGTCAAAATAAATTTTATAATACTGAAAACGGTCATATATTCGGTCATTGGATGATTATGGTGTATATATACACTAACATTAAGTTTTTATCAGGTTTGTGATCCTTTTAATGGGTATTAGCATTTCAATAAGAACTATATTACTTATTTTTCACTAAATAAATAATTTCTGCATCATTAATGTATAAGCTGTTGAGGCAATTAAATATATGTTAAAAATTATAAATAAATTACACTGGTAAAGAAAAAAAATTTATCTTTCAAATGAGTATTTATAACAGAATTTATATTCTGTATAAACTTATATTAAAAATACTTTAATTATTAAAGTTGAGTGAGACATATTTCACTTTCCTTTAAATAAAATAAAATAAAGGTCTTAATCACCTCCAAGTGGGTTCCAATGGATTCCATTTCGATCCAAACATGCCTTATGACGAAATATAAGCATCCAATTATATTAATACAGGTGTTAGGGTAATTTTATAATATTATATTTACCCTTAATTACGCGATTTACCTTTTACTATAGTAAATAAAATTTACTGTAGTTACTATTCATAATGCCCAAAAATAAAAATTATCCTATTAGCATACTTTTGACCCACTTATTCCAAATACAGAATCCATTTTTCTAAATTCAATACACAAAAGTTTCAGAAATTAATTTAAAATTAATCCTGTTGTTAAGAAAATGAGTTTTAAAAGTTAAAACATTGCAAAAGATTGAAATGATTTTACCTAGGAATTCAATGTAAAATTAATTCTAATGACATACATTATATTAAATGGTAAAAATATATTATATTTATACTTTAAAACCATTAAATATTATAATTTAACCATATAAATTATTACGATGAAAAAAGTTGTTTTTAATTAAAATATAGCGTCTTTTTACTATTCATTAAATTATGAAAGTTATCAGAAAAATATCAAAACTTTATCCAATGTAAATTTTTATATCTTGATTAAAAAGAAGGATTTTATTTTGTAAAATTTAACTTATAAAATTTTCAAAAATTATATTTAAAATGGGTGCTCCATCAAAAGGCGGCAAAACTGCATTTTTTGAAAAATACTTATTTTACCCGAAAAATTTATTTTGTTCTCATACCATGTTCTATAAAATGTGTAAGATGAATTATAATGTCATAATATTCAAAATTTATTTACTAATATTAATAATAGCTAGTTTATAATAATATTATAACCATATATCGTTGTTTAGTGAAACCCAATATTGCGTACAACACACGCTATCGAGGAAGGTTGCAATTGCGTGTAATGCAAGTCAAGTCAGGGTTGCGTGTAGTGAAAGACTTTTTTGTTGTTGTGTATAACAAAATCCAACCATATTTCATTTATACATTGAATATATATATATATATATACAATCAATGTTGCGTAGAATAACTACTATCAAACAAACTTGATATTGTGTGTAACGTGATCCAAGATTAGTGTTGCGTATACTGCAAGATAATATGGTGTTGCATATAGTGCAAGATTGTCTTGGTGTAGCATACAAAAGAAGATATAAAATAAATTAAAAATAATATATCTTATAAAATCTCGGGTTGTTACATTCTACCCCCCTTAAAATGAATTTCTCCCTCGAAATTTGTCGGGGTTATAAATCGTTTACTATTCCTAGAAACCCACATTGTAAAAAGGAATACTAAAACATAATTTTAAAAACTAAAGTACGAAACGTAACGATTACCCGAAGTAACTCCTCACTGGGCTTCCATATAGGAGAACATAGGTGAAAATATGGATATGGAAGAAAAATATACCCATCAAGTTATGATGGATAGTGGTAGAGAACATGGATATTAAAAAGACAACAATCACAAAGACATAAATTTGTGATGATTTAAGGTAACATCTGATTCATCGGATATAAGGACACTATGAATTTTTTGTATTCAATATCATTTCCCTAAATTTGAATAATTGTTGAATTAAAAGAAATAATTACTTGATTTTGGTAAAATCTCACCGTTGGTCATTCCTTGGACAATTTCCACTTCATCTCTTAAAGAAATGAAGTTGAATTTGTCATTTGTGAATTGTTAGCAGATCATGTGATTGAATGATGGGTCATTCCATCTGTCTCAAAAATAATGTTAGAAAAAGTTATCAAAAAATCATATATGGTTCCTAAAATGGACTTATACTTCATATATCATACTACATAATATAATAAAACTAGTTTCTACTAACCAGAGACTTTTTGTAGGCTAGTGGTAGGCAATAAAGGCTTGCCGCACTTCTGTTGTGGGTTCGATTCCCACAGCCTTGTCCAACGCGATGGGTTGTCGCCCGTTCTGCATGTTGTCCCTTTTCTTAAACTACACTATTATAACATTCCATCAATAATATCAAAAAAAGTTCTAGCCTTAAACAATACTAACTTATGTCCAAAATAATTCATTCCAATCATTAAGCTTATCTAAAATACTTTTGTCCAAGCTCATAGTATAAAGAAAACAATTACTAGAAATGTCATCTACGGATCATGTGAATACCATCATTTATCCCCCATATATCATATGATATATCTTGTTGGTCACATTCCAAACATGTGAATACCTCAATCATGTATTCTCTTGAAACATAAATTACCATAGAACCTCATTGAAAACATGAATGCTATAAAAAGTTAACTCCTTCCACATACCAAAATCCCAAAAATTCTATATACTCAAACCATGATATCACATTGTCCTTACATCAGTCATGAGCTCAATAATACTATCAAACATCTCATTATCTCTTTATCACTTCATTATGCGCATATCATCTACTTTCCAAAAATATTACAATCACATTTCATGGTTACAGGTACCATATAATTATTGAAAACAAAAACATAGATATTCCAAAATTCCACGATGCCATAAATGAGATTCCATGATACTATTTTGAAATCCCATTACATAAACACTTAATTATTACACAACATCATTCTCATACTCAACATCAAAAATAGTGATCGCATGTGACTTCCCTTTGTCCTTTTCCTTAAGAGGATGCTCACGTCGATCATCATTAACCCTTGGATTAGGGAATTGATTAGAATAATGCCCCATTTCCTTGTACTTGAAGCATTATATGTAGTATTTTCTCTATTCACGTCATTAGAAACCTTTTTCCCATTACTTCGGAACTCAGCTTCTTGATGACATTATTTTCCTTACTTGAAAAATTTTCTAGTACCTTTTAGACAATCTCCCCCATGCTTCTTTCTACAATTTGGGCATAAAGAAACATTCACCTTCTTTTCACCATTGTTATGAGATTTTTCCTTGGACTCCATTGTTCATTTCATGTCAAAACCATGAGATGGATATGTTACACCAACTTCCAGTTCTACCATGATATCACAACACACAATTTCTTCATAGCTACTGAAGTCTCTTATAGCTAATGCCTTTCGAAGACTTGGTTTTAAGCCACTGAATAATCGATCAACTTTACATTCAGGTTGGATGATAAAGCCAGATGCATACCTTGCAAGTCTTGTAAAATTTGCTTCATATATACCAACAGATTCATCATCCTTCTGCTTAAGCTCAAGGAACTCCTTTTACATCTTTGTTAAAAGAATACGAGGGAAGTACTTACTGAAAAAAAGTTCTTGAACTCGTCCCATTCCATGGATTCAATTTAATCTTGGGGCCTTGAATTCTTAATTAGATTCCACCACTAGTCTGATTCACCTTCTAAATGGTAAACAACTAAAATGAATTTTTCATGTTCTGAACAACGAAGTGTGGAAAATATATTTTCAATGGTACTGATCCACTATTTAGAAACAAGTGGATCAGAAGACCCACTGAAAGAAGGTGGACGTTGCCTCATGAAGGACTCAATAGAACAATGTTCCCTTTTCTGCTCATTTGGAAGTCCAGAATGATCCATATCTTGTGTAAGTATAACAATAATATTTTTCACTCCATCTCCCAAGACATTGGTTTGTTCAGGAGGACAATCATTGCATTGTCCACTACATTGATCAACACGGTTCCTTCAGGTTCCATCCATCGTCTGAAACCCAAAAATAATAGCGTGAGAGGAAAAAATCATGCTAGGGAACACAACATAATAATGGGGGAGTAACTTCAATATCTAACATCTTAAGTTTAATTCTAAGATCGTTAGCGCAATTCTAGGACTATAACCTATATGTATACTTAACCTTAGGGACATCCCTAGACATACCTTAGAAATATATCTAGGGATCTCTCTAAAGTTTTTTCATCCTAGTTTAGAAAGGTTAACTAAACCTTCCCTCTGATACCAACTGTAGAGACCCAAAGCTTGACGTACATAGACATTACAGTACTTTTGCGGAATACTTAACACATAATAAAAAAACACAAGGACCTTAATAGTTTAGTGTCTTTGGAAACTCGGAAAAATAATCTTCTAATCTTGGTGAAAGATCTTCAACATCTCCCATAAATATCTTCCCCTTTTATTTTATTACCTAAAACCTTTCTTTATATCCTGGGAAAAAGAAAACATATAAAGTGTGAGACCGAATTCCCAGTAAGGGTAAACATAGAGAACATAAAACAATCCATAAACATTTGAATGAAAATACTTGAACATAAAATCTAAACATCAAAATCTTGAGCAAAGACATGAATCTTAGAAGTACGTAAGGAATATATCATAAGGGAACATAAATCATGATAAAATAGCAAGGGAATAAATCATGTAATTGTGGAAAACCATTAAGCACATGATATGATTTCCAAAGTAGCCAATGCATTGCTGCAAAGACCATATTAGTGGACAAAGTCTTTTTCTGAATCAAGTTCCTTTCTCGTTCTAGTCTTTTATCACTGAACTGGATTAACATAGCATTCTAGCCATGTCTATATCATGAGATATAAATCTTTACCCAATGAATTGGAGGGAGATATAGGTCCCACCCATCTCATAATGAAATCATTCTTACTCGTGCCACAAAATAAACTTGAAACATTCATCATAACCCAAATAAAATGGGTTTCATAAACATCATTCCATCATCACATTATCCATATAAAACAAATGGATATTTCATCATAGAAGAATTGAAACCATGTAAATCATAGAGAAATTATTCTGGAAACATACACATATGAAATAATGTCATCCTAGATTGAAAATTATTTTGATAAAACAATTGAAATGAATTCTTGAGGAAAATATCCTTTCTTCTTCAAAATCATTTTCTTTTCAGAAAATGCCATGAAATTTTAAAAGAAAAGTATTTTGTTGAAAATAGTCATAAAATCTTGTAGATTAAGCTTCATGAAAATGAGGCATTATGAAACCATAAAAATCCGTTCACGCCGTATAAGTAAAAAATAACATTCTTCTCGTACTTTTGTCAGGAAAGTCAAAAAGTTCCCCGTGTGGTAAAAAAAAGTAAGATTACATTCATAACATGTGGTAAATTTCAAAAATGGGTAAAAAAGACTTTAAAAATACATGAAAACATTTTTAGAAAACATGGTCATGGATGATAACAATAACCCTAGTAAATACTTACGAATAACAATCTCGGATAAGAACAAGATTGGAATAGTTATCCCTTACCTTAGGTCCGATATGCTTCGTACGTATCCGAACCTCCTATATAATGATTTAAATAATGTCATTTACTTATTAAAGAATAATATTCATTGTTATGATATCATATATTATTCACTTATGACTTTATATTACCCTTTATTTTGTAAGTTCCATGTTAAAGCGGCGTTTTGGGTAAAATCGTTTTATTTATCTTACATGTTTGGACTTGTTGTTTATTGATATTATTATTACTTATATCTTGATTTAATTACATACATAATTTAAATCATGATTTATATATCATATATATATTCATTATATATATTTATATAATAGATTTAAAAATGAAATGAAATACACCGTTCATGGAGACGATAGACCGTACGTAAGCATGAACGCTGTTTTCATTTCCTTATTGAATTAAATGGAATTAAGTAAATGAAAAATATATGTACATAAATCCATTATCATTATTATGTAATATCATTAATGATTATTTATTATATATACTTTATAATCGTACATGAATGGTTAATCAGGGAAAATGAATCTCATCGCGTTCGTGGAGACAGTAGTCCGTACGTACGCATGAGCGATGATATCATTCCCATGATCATGGAATTGTATTGAAGTGTATGTATACTATTTTAGAATCAATATAAATTTACAATAATCACATATAGTTATTATTTACACCATTATAACCATCCACGTAAGGTGGTGGTGGAAAACAGATTACACCACGGCGTGGAGACGGTATTCCGTACGTCCGCACACGCGGTGATTTCGTTTTCCGTAGGATGGATAGAAGTTGTAATAGGTTTGTTTCATATTTATAATAACATATCAGTATAAGAGTTATACTTATGTTATTACTTCATAATGAATCAACTAAAGAAGAGGAATTAGAAGAAGAAATAAATTTTAAATAATCGGTAACGGATATTACCTCTTCTTCAACACGCCTCTTTGAAACCTCCTCTTAGGGCACTAAAATTGGTCTTTGAAGAAGACTAGGACCTCTAGAATATTTATAGGGATGTTGATAATGGAAATGGGCAGGGTTTTTTCGAGCATGAAGGCTCAAAGTTGTCTAAATATGAGAGGGAGGAGGCGCCCTTTTATAAGGGAGGAGAGGGGCTCAAAAATATTAGTTTAATATAAGTTCAAACCCCACATAAAAACCTAAAAAATGACTCAATTAGAAGAATAGATGATATAGAGTTGTAATATCATCAACCAATCAAATTTAGAAATGTTTTTATCTTATTTTAAACATTATCATTTTGATTTATCCTTATTTAATCTATTTAATTTATTTGTGGTAATAAAATTCTAAATTTTAAATGGTTATAAATAATTACATATGTGTTGTTACTTTTAAATAATTGGATACATTATGAAATTTTAGACTATATATATTTCAATTTATAATTTTTAAATATTTTTGTGATTTTTAAAAAATTTAATAATATGTTAATTTTATAAAATAACAATAGTGTCAATTTTGACACTATTCATTTATTTGAATTTAAATAAAATCCAAACAGAAGATATATTCAATATAAAATATTTAATAGGTTCCTAACATGTCATATTCATCTATAAAATTAGTCTAGAACATTAAATCGTTTATATAATATTTATGTTACTATTTGTAATACCATTTATTTGATACTACTCTAAATTAAATAATTTCTACAACATTATTGTATAATAATTAAATATAAATATTCATTGCATAAAAATTAAAAATAAAATACTAGGATGAAGATAAATCTTATATATTTCAGAAGAATACTTTTAGTAAGATTTATATTCTAAAACACTCAACTTTTAAAATGTTGTATTTATTAAATTATGAAGGTGACAACTTTGACATCATTTAAAATAAAATAATATAAGTGTCATAATCACATTTATAAGACTCCAAACGGTCATAAATTCGGTAATTGGATGATTATGGTGTATACATACACTACCAATAAGTTTTGGTTAGGTTTGTGAGCCTTTTAATGGGTATTATTATTTCAATAAAAACTATATTACTTATTTTTCACTAAATAAATAATTTCTGCATCATTAATGTATAAGCTATAAAGGGAATTAAATATCTCTTAAAAATTATAAATAAATTACCATGATAAAGAAAAAAAATTTATATTTCAAATGAGTATTTATAACCTAATTTATATTCTATATAAACTTATTTTAAAAATACTTTATTTATTAAAGTTGAGTGAGACATATTTCACTTTCCTTTAAATAAAATAAACTAAAGGTCTTAATCACATCCAAGTGGGTTCCAATGGATTCCATTTCGACCCAAATATGCCTTAGGACGAAATATAAGCATCCAATTATATTAATACAAGTGTTAGGGTAATTTTATAATATTATATTTACCCTTAATTACCCGATTTACCTTCTACTATGGTAAATAAAATTTACTATGGTTACTATTCATAATGCCCAAAAATAAAAAGTAGACTATTAATATAATTTTTACCCATAGATTCAAAATATGGAATCCATTTTTATAAATTCAATACAAAAAAGGTGTAGAAATTAGTTTAAAATTAATCCCATTGTTAAGAAAACAATTTTTAAAAGTTAAAACATTGCACCAGATTGAAATGATTTTACCTATGAATTCAATGTAAAATAAATGCTAATGACATAAATTATATTAAATGGTAAATATGTATTCTATTTATACTTTAAAACCATTCAATATTATAATTTAACCATATAAATTATTACGATGAAAAAGAAGTTGTTTTTAATTAAAATATAGCATGTTTTTACTATTCATTAAAATATGAAAGTTATCAGAAAAATATCAAAACATTATCAAATGTAAATTTTTATATCCTGATTCAAAAGGAGAAGTTTATTTTTAAAAATTTATATTATAAACTTGTCAAAAATTATATTTAAAATGGGTGCGCCATCAAAAGGCGGAAAACTGCATTTTTTGAAAAATACTTATTTTACCCGGAAAATTTATTTTGTTCTCATACCATGTACTATAAAATGTGTAAGATGAATTATAATGTCAAAAAATTAAAAAATTATTTAATACTATTAATAAAGTATAGTTTATAATAATATTATAACCATATATCATTGTTTAGTGCAACCCGGTATTGCGTACAACACACTTTATCGAGGAAGGTTGTGATTGAGTGTAATGCAAGCCAAGTCGGGGTTGCGTGTAGTGCAAGACTCCTTTGTTGTTGAGTATAAAAAAATACAACCATATTTCATTTATAAATTGAATATATATAATTGTATACACTCAATGTTGCGTAGAATAACTACTATCAAACAAACATGAAATTGTTTGTAACACGATCCAAGATTAGTGTTGCGTATACTGCAAGCTCATATTGTGTTGCGTATAGCACAAGATGATCTTGGTGTAGCGTACAACAGAAGATATGAAAGAAATTAAAAAGAATATATCTTATAAAATCTCGGGTTGTTAGAGTCCTTAACCTTGCCTTTAATTTAAAAAGTGCAGTAGTTTCTTATGTACCACTTTTTATAATTTGGACTAAATCCTAGAATTAACTTTCTATTTGTTTCTTCAATTATTTGTTAGAATACAAAATCATTTTTTAATAAAACCCCTCAATCGAGGTTCCCAACCTTCTAGCTAAAAATGTAGTGAATAAACTATTATATTTTCTTGGATTAATGAATTGTGATTTTTCTTAGGCTTGCCTAGTTAGAGGAAACTGTTGAATTAAAGGAACATGGTCTTCTTATATGGAGAGGTACTACCGTATTTTCATGTTGATTCCTTGAGTTAAACAGTTTTAAATAACTAAGAAAGGATATTTGTGTGGGTGAACCCATGTGGTATGTTTGAGGGTAATTAATTAATTGAGTGGGAATTGTTAAGTGGTTGGATTGGTTTGTTTAAATGGTTAATTAAAAAATGATGGATAATGATTGGGTATAATGATTGTATATGTTGAATGGGAAAAATGATAAAATGGTAGGTAAACTTGTAGGATGTGTTTAAAGAGGAAATTTTAACATGAAAGGATAATATCATTAGTTAACATGTGATGTATTTAATATTAAATTGGGATATGGGTGGGTATACCCTTATGGATTGTTTAAAAGGAAATAGAACACATGATTGGTATACTGATGTTTTGTGTGACATAGGTGAGTGGGTTTACTCACTAAGTGCATTTTTATGGTTATAAGTGTTTGTATACGCATATTATTATTTATAATGCCTCATTTTGGATTGTGATGAATGGGCGGGTAAACCATGGGAAATGGTTAAACGAATAATATAGAATGGAATTGTTAGGTGTTTCTATGAGTGGGTACACTCGTATGGTAAGTGATGGAATGATTTATATGAGTGGTTAAACTCATATGGTTTGATTTGATGAATGGTTTGAATGAATTAATGATAGATTCCATTGACTTATATCTATGGATTTGGAATATAGTAGTGGATTCCTTGGGTTGATTTTTCCCCTTGGGTCTTGATTCCATGGGATGAATCAGGTCTTACTACCCTATGGATCCAAATTTCATGGACTCAATAGGAAATGTCGGTACACATGATCCTAGGACTCCAATCAGTGCCTAGACCGAGATTCCACTAGGAAACACATGGGATTCGATGTGGATTCCTTGGATGAGTTCTTTGGATCTGGCCCTTCATGTTCTAGATTTATTATGTGGATTCCTTGGTACATGAAACATTAGATCAAACCCTTTGTGGTATAGAATTCTTATTACGATATGACTGTGAGGTATATGATATGGTTAAATATATGTTTTTTCAATGGAAAATTGTGATAAATGGTTATACGACATAGCCATGAAGGTATTAAATGTTGGATGTATGATGCGGCCATGTTAGATATTAATTTGTGCATTATTTGTAGCTTCCTTGCTAATGGTGCTTGACTGTTTGTGAAGGGATCCTTGAGGGCTATTTGGTATCACTATTAGCAGTATGCATTCCTTGGTAATTTCATACTTATAATTACAACCTACATATTTACCAACACACCGCCTATTTACATGTTGTACATATCGGTTAGGGCTTGAAACCATGAGTATCAGCCTACTAATATGCTATCTCACACCCTTCTTGGGTACCATTGGTGCCCAAGTAGACTCTTCTTGTTTGAAGGTTTATGGATCTATGCTTGCGATATTTTCTCTTGTACATGGGTGTTAGGAGAAACTGACTGAGATGGAGATCAGGATGATCTTGGTGATTTCCTTTGGGATTTTTTTTGTCTTTTATTCATTCTTGTACTAAAATGTAAAGCATACTATATTTTTTACTACTTTAGAATTATGTATAATCATCAACATGCATGCATTATATAGACTGGAATTGGCCATATTTATATATTTAGTTGATATTAAAATTGTCTTCCACTTCTCTGATTATCTAATTATAATAATTTATTTGTTTTGTGGGTTTTTTTATCTGTTATCACTGTGAAATCTGAATACGAGGTTTTAGTCGCACCACCGACCACTTTTAGACCATAGATTCTAGTCAGCAGCCTTTAGCATAAAGGGTGACATGTTTTAGGTCTTGTGGTGATTGGTCCTGCAACCGGTTTAGTGGAAATTTGGGCTGGGATGTTACAATGTTGTATTATAGCCTGGTTTTCCTTTGTCATATATTTTTGGGATGGTATACATGAGACTAGGAATGTTTTAGAGCTTGGTATATATCTATGATTTGTTCTAATCACCCAAAATATAAGAGATTAACAAGTTTCTAGGGTAGGTAATTGATGTTACAGGTTATAAGATCTAACCTTGGGTGAATGTTTTATTTTCCTTGGATTATGGATTTATTGAATTTTGGTAAATTTTCCATTGAAGGAATAGAAAGTAAGTGACATGAAATGCATCATATTAGAAACTTATAAATTCAAATTCCATGCATATGACATTCCATATATATTCATTTTTGGGATGCATGCTAATTTTGGTTGTGAGCCTTTGGTGAAGTGTCGTGCCTTTGATTTTATTTAGCATGCCTACTTGTTTAATAGGTTTAGATGATTATATTCAATGTTTCCTATGTTTTTAGCATGTTTTTATATTCTATCATGTTTCTGTGTTATATAATGTTTCTATGTTACTTCTTATAATAACTTTCTAGAGGTATTTTGATATGTAAAGGGTTTAATGGGATGGATTTTTCCGTTATGTTTACGATGGGATAAAGTTTCAGTTATAAAGTGTATGGATGCCTTATTAATGTGAAAAGGGTAACCCATGAATTGAAAACATTAAAAAATTGATTTTAATATTAAAAAATTAACTAGAATTGGATGTGATTAATGGAAACCAATTTTATATTTATGAGGGGTATGTGCAGGCTATTGGCTAGTCATGATGAGGGAACTATTATACTGATAGTTACTAACAACTATATTACTGGACAAGAATCTTGCACTTATCATCAATAATATTGTATTGATTTTTGATGTTGTTTATTCTATGATATTCTATTAATTCATTTTGATTTTTCAGTGTTTTTTGGTGTTGGGTAATCACTGTTGTTGTTTTGTAGATGTGTTGAAAATATTTTGGATTTCGTGATATAAAATAAATCACTTTTTAATTTGGTTTCGTTTCATTTACCATTTTGATATATTTTTTACTGTTTCCATAGTTATTATACATTCTATAGATAAATTTACATTCTTTTGACCATTAAATACTACAAAATGTATTAATGTTATAAAATAAAATAGAAACATTAGTAATCCCAACAAAATGGATGAAAAAAAAATACCATTATCTATTTACCTTTTTCCTAAAATCCATTTTATATCAAACCAATTGATTTATGTAAAAATGGATGTTTAATTTTTTATAGACCAAATTTATGTTATGTTATCACCTATTAGATTATATTTTTTGACACCAAAGTTTCCATTTTTAATTGTAATTGTGACAATATTACATTATTTTCAACAATATTAAAGTGCTCTTTTAATATAAAATAAGTTATCGAAGTTGACAGTGGGAATTTAAGTTGGTAATGGGGATGGATTTTATTCGATAATAAAATATTCTTTTTTCTTCAGTGATTTATTAATTATCCAATCATTTATCTAGAAATTATCTTATCATCATACATTGTGTCCATCATAAATGAGAAACAAATTCAACAATGATTATGTAGACAACTGCAAATCTAGTCTTCAATTATGACTATTTTACTCAATAATAGATGACTCAGTAAAAAATTATTTATTGATAGGGACAATGATTCAAAATTATATCATAGATTTAATTTTTGTATGTATCTAGATGGGGAATCAAACATGAAAAATAATAAAAAAATTCTCATATAAGAAGACCGCAACACCAAACTATTTGAGAAATGATGTTCCATTGATGAAGAAAACATATGAATGTTATTTGTTTGAAAAAATATATTTTCAACGATCATGTAGGAATTAGGGTAATATTTGGGAATCTATGGATCTAAAAAAATTATTTGAAAATTGTGAAATAGTCGAGGATAGACAAGAAGTGCCGCATGACTTTTCCCTCACAAAAGAGAACTCATTTGAGGCTTGAAAGGGTTAGTGGACAATAAACTATAAAATCTTGACATAAATAATGATATGTGATGAAATGAAGTATAAAAGGATTCTTCAAGTGTTTTCATGTCCTTTTAAAACATCAAATGTTTATTATTATTTAGAATTAATAATGGAGGAGAATAAAAGGAACATCTCAAAGTGGGGGCAATGTTGTGAGAAGTAACAATCTAAGTTGTAGAAGAAAAATTCATTACATTGAATAGGGAAAACTATATAAGATATGATAATTTAAGCCAAAAAGGTATTTATATGCTTATACATTAAGAAATTAATCATTTAGTATCATTGGAATCAAAGTAAAATAAAAATAAATTTAGAGATGGTGATAATTGGAATCATGGATATAATTCATCATTGACCAACCGCATGACAAATGAAGGTTAAAAATAACTGTGAAACCTAAAAAACATTAATATGTTGAGTTATACATCCCATCCCATCCCATGTTTATTTATATTTGGAATATATTATCAAATGGGTAGATACATAGACAAATCTAATGCTACATTTAATAAATAAAGAGGAATTATCACACTATCGTATCTAAGGTGATAAAATGGTGGGGGTAAGACTTTGTGATGAGAATATTGTTTGAGTTTTTCATTGATGTTTAAAAATATGAACAAAATTTATAATTCTCACATTTTGACCAAAAAATAAATCTGGGATATGGAAGATCTCATATCATCGTTGTTGTATTTTTTTTCAAAATAACATAAATTAGAAGATGGGATTAATGGTTTCAGATGCTATTAAAGCACTTATTGGGCATATGAAACTCAATTTTTTTATCATAATACTTGTATAATTTGTGATGTACATGATGAAGAATCATTATGAACAACATAATTAATAAGAATATTAACTAATAAGAACTCAAAAATAAAAAGGGAGAACCTTTTCACATATAATTAATAATTAATTTATTTAGTTCTGAATTGTCTTCCATTGAATTCTCTATTCATTGTAAATGATAGAATGAAGTCCTCTTACTGTACTATCATTGTTTCAGAGGAATCATTGAGAGATTCTCTCCAGTAGTGATCCACACGTGATTTGTTAACCACTGATCATCACTGTAGAATTCTTAGGGTGCTAGCACAGATGAATCTAATGCTTGCGATTATCACTTTTGATCACAACTGAATCCTTCAAAATAGGGAAGATTCTCTCAAGTGGAGGGGAAGAAATGATATGTTCTCTTCATAGAAATCTAGGAGATAACTCTATAGGGATTCAGAATACCCTCTCTATAATTCATTGTGAAAAACGAAAGAATATTACTAGAGTGTAAGAAAAATGTCATAATCTAGTTTAAATAATTCAAGTGTTAGAAATTAATTACTTCACAATGGTATATATTATTTTTTTTAATCCAAATGAACCCCATGTATAAATACTAATAATAATAATATTATTATTTACATGAAATGTTCTTAACTCACAAATAAAATAAGTATTATTTTCTTGAATAAACAAATTAATATACATTTAAACAATATTTAATTTGGAATTCCTTACTGGACCATTAAACTAAATTTTCTAATCCTAAATATTTATCGAGCATTGAATAAATAGTAATTATTTAATTAAATAAATATCACCTCATTATTTTATAATAAATATATAAATATTATATTCATTGAATTAGTGAATAAATATTTAATAAATATTTAAGTAACCTAGACAAATAAATATTTTTCTATCTTTTTAATAAACTAGAATAAATAAATATTATATATTAAAATAATTTAATAAATAATTAAAATGTTGATTCTGAATACTTAGTTTATTTGGGTAAAGGGGCTCTATTAAATAGAAAACCAGACTATATATAATACGAAGATGTACTCGACAAGACTCGAAATCGATACCTCAGCGAGACACCTAGGGGTAGATACCACTGAGCTGCACCCAATGTGCTTAAATAAATAATTACATGATGAATAAATATTTATTTAAAGATTCATCTCACATATATATTCTCTCTAATAACCAATGATTGAGTATTTACAATCAAACTAACATAAATAATTATTAAACCATGTATGAGAATAATATTTGTATAACATGTTAAATTCATATGAAATTTAACCAAGGTTACTAATATACTTAGCATGTGACCCTCTAGGACCATTTCTCATTGCCATTAAGCTTTAGTACCAAAAGTAAAAGTTTAAAATCTAACAACATCCCAAAGATCTCATAGAGAATCATGTTAATGTCACAAAATCATATGACATCTAAAGAACATACACTATGTAATATAATCTATTTACCTCGATATCTCTAATCAACCAAGTTGCATACTTGCGTCATCAACCAATATTCTCAATGTATATTTCTTTGAATTTTTGGAAATGAACTTTCCAATAGAATTCCATGGCCATAGAATTAATTAGTTAGTATCATTCACATCAAATATCCTAAGATATCAACTATAATTAAAAAACAAAAAGGAAATAACCTTTCTCACATTATTTGTTAATACAATATCACTTATGTCCAATCCAATGTACCCTACTTCCCACAAAAAAATTATGTCATTGTTTTAGTCAATACATCAAAGTACATGACTCATGGAATACATTAATAATAATTTTAATGTTTAAGGATCATTACATAGATTTGTATATAGGAACATCCAATGACACATATAAATGAGGATATCCTACTGTCGGGTCATTTTCTAATAATTTATTACACTTAATATTTTTAAGGTAACACACAATGGAAAAATGTCTCAATGTCGTATGAGTCTCCACCCTTGATAGCCTTTATCATTTGTGTTCCGTCAAATAAATCATCCAGATATAAAACTTATTTTTAAGAATACTGTCATGGAACTTATTGGTTATCATTATACCAGAGAACTTCTACATCCTTTTAGTGTGACATGTAGTCTTAGGAAATTATAATATACCATGTCATACAAAAAACAATCATGATGTGATAAAATTTATATTAATATTCAAAATAATGAATATAGTTAATCATAAAGTACATAAAAGTTGGTTCCATGGAACCAAATATAACAGACTCCCAATTTCAATTGATCCAACTACTTATAAATTTTAGTATGTTATCTCTCATATAGTGTGAATTTTTTTACTAAGAAAATCCATAGTCAATGGGTCCACCACATTTTCCTCCATGAAAAATATGCTCACAAAAACATCACCCCTTTGAGAAAAGTCCCTCAAGAGGTGATATTTCTAGAGTATGTGATTCATCTGTTGATGAAAACATGGATCCCTTGAGAGATCCACTACTATGGTATTATCAAAATAAAATGTGATAAGATCTTTAATTTTAGACACCACATCAAGCTCTTGGATGAATTTGGGAATTCAAACTAATCCTTTGGTTCTATTAGAAGCAACTATATACTCAGAGTCCACTATAAAATCGGTGACAAGTAGATGTTCTGAACCATTCAACCTCTTAACTCCTCCATTTTGACTAAATAAATATTCTAATTGTGATATTATATTATTCTGATCAATTTGGAAACTAGCATCAGTATATCCCTTAATTATTAGTTCCTTTTATCCTCTATATACCATGAATATATCCATAATATTCCTCAAATACATAAGGATTTCTTTAAAAACATACCAATATATTTCTCCGGGATCAACTTGATTTATACCAACCATTATCAAAGCATAGGTGTCATTAATACTAGTACTTAACATGACATACATGATAAATCCTATCACATATGTGTATTAGATCATAATCACTCTCTATATCTCTCACTTTTTGTGTCATAGGGAAAATATTCATTGAGAGATATATACTATGTGACACTGGAACCAATCCCCTCTTGTATTATTCCATATTAAATCTATTTATTACATATTAAATGAATTCACATTGACATAATACAAGAATCCTTTTGGATATATCATGAATGATTTTGATTCTAAGGATAAATGATGATTTTCCAAAATACTTCGTGGAGAAACACTTGTTTATCCAGTCCTTAATGGATTATAAGAATGGTATATCATTTATAATAAGTAGTGTAACATAAATATATACTACTAAGAATATGACTACACTCCCACTAAACTTATTGTAAACACATGGTTCACATTCATTCATTATGACACCAACATCACTTACCACATCATCAAACCGAACATTCTATAACCTAAATGATTTATTTAACCCATAAATCGATCTCTAAAACTTATATATATAATTAGAATTTATTTGAGTCAACAAACCACTATATTTTCACATAAAGATATCTTTCTAAAGATTCTCTCAAGGTAAATACATTTTAAAATAAATTTTTCAAATCTCATAGTCATGGAAATCTAGCACGGAAATGGGAATTTTGATAGATTTACACCAGAAAATACGTGAAAAGGATTCATTAAATTTAATTCCTTGAAAATATTTAAACCCTTTATCAACTAGCCCTAATATATAGGTATTTAACTTTCCTTCTATGTATAGTTTTCTCCTGAATACCCATTTTTACCAAAAATGGTTTTACATCAACTAAAAGATCAATCAGAATATAGACTTGGTTCTTATACATGGAATACACCTCATAATTTATGTCCCATTACCATCTTGCAGCTTATGATCTCCCAACTTCTTCCTTATAATAAAGAGGATCATTATTTTCAACCAATAATAAGTCACCATACTTGATGACTAGAAACCCATATCTTTATGGTTCTCTAAACTCTCTCATGCTTTTATACAATACTTATGTTGTAGGGAAAATATTTTTCATAGGGACCTGTAGAATATTTTCCTATATGAAATATTATGTATCTTGATCATAAAATTCATTGAATTAAATATTTTTACCATTATACTTCTTAATTATATTCTCCCTCTTAAGAAATGATTCATGTCCTGTGATAGTCATATCATTGTCTAGGGTATTTTATAGATTATATCCCCTTTTTTACTTAGGATTCCCTATTCAGAAACACTATGTACCCCAAAGTACTAGTTTGTTCGCAGTGGTAACCTTAAAAAATTCCTCACATCCCCATACATGTATGTTTAACAATATAAATTTCCTTCCATATGTTTACTTGTATGGTATTTCATTTTCCAATATAGTTGAAACATAGTTTAGTGTGTATTATATCATGTATAAAGCATATCCAAAAAATTATAATGAAATAATATCATGGCTCATCATAAACCATTCCATGTCAAGAAAGGTTTGGTTCCTCTATTCACTAACACCATTATACTATATTGTATTTGGGGGATTAAGTTTGGATGATATTAAAAAAATCCTGTATAAATTAGATGAATTATTAGTTAAGATACTCACTACCTCAATCAAATTGAAATTTCCTTTTAAAATACCCCATGTGTACAGATGGGTTTTAATTTCAAAGGGAAATTTAATTTTGTGTGTGGATGGTCTAGATTTTGAATCGGGGTTCTGAATGGAATTATGAACTATTAGATGTCTTTAAAGGATGTTTTGGGATGTGGTTTATGAATTGGGAGGTAGGTCAGGTGCTTGGGTGAGTCTTATGAGCTTTGGGTTAGGTTTCATGTGTTTTAGAGTTATTTGTCGATGGAATGCAGTTTGGTGTGCATAGTTTAGGAGAAATCATGAAGTACCCCAAGCATAAGGAGGTTTTCAGTTCCTTTTCGAAAGTGTATGGTTGAGTTTCATAATTAGTGAATAGTTATGGTTTAACCATTCTAGGTCTCATAAAGAATTATGGGATCTATATTGGATATGGGGCATGACACAATGCTTATTCCACGTGCATTCAAACCATGAAAAATGTTTTAGATTGAGATGGTTCAAATTCCCATAGTTACGACATATTTGGGAAAAATCCATGGCTCAACCATAAGAGAAGGATGTACATAGATAGTGCCGACCACATGTTTGGAATATAGTTCAGAAAACAGTGTGGATAAATCATGTGGCTCATTAAAAATTGGTTTTATGGGGTCTCCCCAATTCAATTTTAAGTATCATCCCCTCATTTGCCTTCCTCTCCCTCACACACAAGCCCAAATGACTGATCCCTCTTCCCTAATTTGATTCCCACTTCATTCGGGGTGGTTCCAGAATCATTATATGTAATTTTGACGTAAGGATTCACCTCCAACAACATCCATTCCTATCCTTATTATTCATCTACGGTTTTAAGTTCTTTGTATAGGATTTTCAATGATGATTCCACTCAAGAATTGTGAAACGAATCATATTTATTGGGGATGCTTTACGGATTTCATAAGGGATATCCCGAGATGACATCTAAATACCATCTAAGATCATTTCGATGAAGGTATGTCTCACCAAAAAATTTATTAAGGTTTTTTACTTTAATTTAAATTAAAAAAGAATATGTAATGGGAATTAATGTTGGGTATTTACCGAGTAATGTTGTTGGGTGTCCTCTAGGAACTCCCATGGATAGTTTCTCGAGGTTTTATTGAACAATGCGTTTCTAGTGTGTTAATAGACAATTATGATAAGTAATTGAATGTTTCTTAGTCAATCATAACTGTTAATTAATTATAAATTTATTACAGTTGAGTACCTTTGGTTCTTAGATTTGTATTAGAGGATCAGGTGTCAACGTGGGCATGGTTTGATCTTGGGTGGGGCATAGAGATCCAAGGTGGAAATTGTTAGTCCCTGAACATGTTAATAGTCTTTTTTTTATTCTATGTTCTTATAATTATCATTTCACCTATTTTTCTACTGATGAATTTTGAAATTAATTAAGTATTTTAGTTTGTTTTTCCATTTCTAACACCCTTTGGCGCCCCTTGAGTCTTATGGGAAGTTAGTTCCTAGGAGAACACATTTGTAAGAATCTTACATTGGTAATTTTCTAATTAAATATTGTTTTAAATGGAAATGGTATTTTTGGGAAAATGTCATTTGAAATGGAAATTGGAAATGGAAAATGGAAATGGAAATACAAAAAAACGGTATGTAGTGGTGGGTTTTTATTGAACAAGTGAGAATTTAAACTACCACATCATTTTTCAGCCACATTTATTAAAACCAACACGTATTTCATGGTCGCTAGTCATTTCATTGTAGTTTATATATTTTAGCGGAGATTTTGTTAAGTTTAATTTTTGGAGAATTTTGTGGAGGGTTTTTATTTATTTAGTGGTGGTTTTTAATTTTAAAAAATATCCAGGGGAAATATAAATAAAATTGAAAAAACATCCATGGAACATATTAGTGGTGATTAATCATATCTGCCGCTAAATATTTTTTATTCAATGTATTTAGCAGCCAGTATATAAAAACATAGCTAAATCATATTCATTTTTTAAGAAAATTTAATAAAAACTATAAATTATAATGAAAAATACATATAATAAACTAAAACATAAATATATGATAAAAACATCATACATATATCATACATAAAAATATCAAGTCATCATAAGGTAAATCTATGTTAACCCATAAATATTTCAATATACATATACAATATTCCCAATAAAAACCAATTCCAAATATAAATTTATGTCCCAACCTTCACTGCATCTCTCTACCTTCACATCATTTCATCAACTTAGACTGACCACGTCATCTCACCAACTTTAACAAAAAGGTAAAAAATAATTAAAACTACCCATAATAAATCATAATTATAGAAGAATAATTGATAAAATTTTAGCATACCAAAATATATAAGAACCCTCAAAAATTCCTTAGGAATAATCTCATGGATTGGAATGGTCATTCTCTTTCAAACTACTAGAATCTATCACCTATAATGAAAGATATAACATTTATGAAAATAAATACGAATGAAAAAAAGATACAGAATACATACAGAGTTTTGTACAAAAAATTTTTTATTTGGTTCATGAAACAAAATAAATTTTTACATAAAACAAATAATATATAATGAAAAACATTTTAAGAACATAAACATACCTATTTAAGATAATATTTAATAGATAAAACTGAAAATGGATGAGTAAATATTCTAATTTACATTTAAGGTGTCGTGTATTGTGCTTGAAATTTACTTAATAAACAAATTTTAAAATTTCAGATATCAAAGCATGTCCAATATTTCCGAAAAAAACTCAATGGTGGTTTTCCCATGATTTCACATCAATTTCAGGTCATTTTCTGTTGTTTTGACTATTCCACACTCATTTTAGTGTTTTAAAACAATAAAATCATTTTTAAGGACATAACGGGAAAAACATAATTTGGAATGAAGTGGCGTTAGTTACTACATTTAAAAATTAAATATATGGTAGTTTTCCAATGATTTCAAGCCATAATGACATAGTTTTCCTACTTTTTACCCCCACACTTGTTTTTAAAGGATTTTGTACCTTTTAGAAGTGTATACCGAGTAAATCCAACAACACCTCATGTCAGATTGGTATGTTTTTGTGCATACATATAAAAAAACGTTTTGATGGTTTCCCCATGATTTCACCTCAATATAAGGTTTTTCCTATTCTTTTTACCATTCCATGCATGTTTTAGTGTTTTAAAAAACTAAAAATGAAATTATGACCATAATAGTAAAACCATAATTCAAAATAATGTGTAGTCCTTTCCTAAATTTTGAAATTAAATATACGGTCATTCTCCCACGATTTCATTATAATTCGATATTGTTTTCATGATTTTGGCCCCCAAAACTTGTTTTTAAAGGATTTTATACCTTTCAAAACTGTATATCGAGTAATTACAACCACACTGCACATTAGTTTGATGTGTTGTATGCCCATACATGTAAAAAACAAATAAAAGGTGGTTTTACCATGATTTAATATCAACTTGTGGTTGTTTTCTATGGGCTTTACTATTCCACTCACGTTTTAGTGTTTTACTACACTAAAACTCATTTACATCTATAATAGGAAAACCATATTTCATAATTTCTTTCCATCAGTTCCTAAATTTCAAAATTAAATATACGGTGGTTTTCCTATGGCTTTAGAGAAATATGACATCGTTTTCCTAGTTTTGACCCCTAACACTTGTTTTGAAAGGATATTACACCTTTTAAATCTATATACTGAATAATTCGGACCAGACCGCGCATCATGTTGATGTGTTGTATGAACATACTCATAAAAAACAACTCAAATGTATTCATCCCATGACTACACATCAATCTGAGATTATTTTCGATGTTTTTGACTGTTCCACGGAGGTCTTAGTGTTATAATACACTGAAAATGAATTTACCACTATACCGAGAAAACTGAAATTCAGAATAATGTGTCATAAATTCCTATATTTTCCAATTAAATATATAATCATTGTACTTTAATTTCATGGAAATTTGAAATTGTTTTCCATGTTTTGACCCCTGACACTGTTTTTAAAGGCCTTGAACCTTTCAAAAGTGTATATCGAGTAATTTAGACCACATCACATGTTGGATTGATTTTTGGTATTTGCATACACATCAAGAACAACTCAACAGTAGTTTTCCCATGATTTCAAATCAATCTGATCTCATTTTCATGGTTTTGACTATTCCACGCATGTTTTAGTGTTTTAAAACAGTAAAAATGTGTTTACAACCATTTCATGAAAACCAAAATTAGAAATGATATGTAGTTAGTGTTTATATTTCACAATTACATCTACATTCATTTTCTTGTGATTTCAAGACAATCCAATGCCATTTTCATAGTTTTCTCCATGACACTTGTTTTTAAAGGCATTTGTGCCTTTAAAATGTGTATACTGAGTAATTCTAACCTCACCGCATGTCCAATTGATGTGTTGTCTATGTGTACATGTTAAAAACAACTCAATGGTGGTTTCTCCATAATTTCACATCAATAGGAGGTTGGTTTATATGGTTTTGACCATTCCATGCATGTTTTAGAGTTTTAAGACACTAAAAACAGATTTACGACCATAATGGGAAAACCATATCTCAGAATGACATGGTTTCAGTTATTACATTGAAAAATTAAATATATAGTATTTTTGCCTATTGTTTTAGGGAAATATAACATATTTTACTAGTTTTGACCCCGAACACTTATTTTTAATGGTTTTTGTACCTTTCAAAAGTGTATAATAAGTAATTCCAACCACAATGCACATAAAATTGACATGTTATCTATGTTTACATACAAAAAACAACTAAAATTTTATTTCACTAGATTTATAATCAATTTGAGTTTATTTTCTATGGTTTTGATAGTTCCATGCTCATTTTTAGTGTTTTAAAACACTAAAAACATGTTTACAACCATAATGGGAAAACCAAAATTCAAAATGAAATTTTTTCGGTTTCTACATTTAAAAATTAAATCCAATATTATTTTTCAATGATTTCTGGGAAATATTACATCATTTTCTTGGTTTTGACCCCATCCCCCAATACTTGTTTTAAAGGATTTTTTACTTTTCAAAAGTGTATACCAAGTAATTTTGACCACATCACACGTCATACTGACGTGTTATCTACGCGTACACATAAAAAAAACTCATCTCTATTTTTCCCATGATTGAACATAAATATTATTTAATTTTATTTAGTTTTGACCATCCAATTAATGATTTAGTGTTTTAAAACACTAAAAACATGTTTATAGGAATAATGTGAAACTATATTTTAAAATGACATACCATTGGTTTGTACATTTTACAACTAAATATAAGGTCATTATCCCAATATTTTTTGGAAATATGGAATCCATTTCATGGATTTTACCCCCCATATGTATGTTTCTAAAACATTAATATCTTTTAAAATTTTTTATCGAGTAATTCAAAGCACACCACACATTGAATGGGCATGTCATTTTCTTATACATGTCACAAATAAATAAATGGTGGGTTTTACATGATTTAACATAAATAAAAGGTATTTTTTTTATTTTGATCATTAAAAATTCATTTTAGTGTTTTAAAAAACCACAAATGTATTTATGGGCATTAGAGGAAAGCAGTAACTCGAATGGATATGGCATCAATTCCTACTTTTCAAAAATCAATATGCAGTTATTGTCCTATTATTTCTTTTATAATCATTAAATATTTTTTAAAAATTATAATTGTATAATTAATATATTTTTAATAAAACAAATGATTTATCACTATTTCTAATATTAGTTTAATTAATTAATAAAATGCATATTGGTTATTTTATATCATTCAGTGCATGCATTTCATTAAATAATGAGAATTTACTTTCTAAACTATAATGTATTTCATCGTCAACAATCATTTATTGGTGCTTTTTATAGTTGAGTGATAATATTTAAATGTTTTATTTTTTGGGTACTTATTAGTGCGTTTTATTCACTTAGAGACAATTTTTTAACAATAATAAATAAAAAATAACATGGGAGAAGTTAATATTACCATTGAAAAATTAGTTAGTGGTGGTTATCTGGAATCATCACTAAATAGATAAAATAATTTTTTTAGTTATGGTTATCAGAAATTGCAGCTAAATATATTAAGGATGTTTTATGTGTTTTTTAAAAATGTGTAAATGATCTATGGAATTTAGAATTTACCTCGGTGGGATGGGCTATAAGGATGAAAATATATCCAGGGATCATATTGGTCATCTACTGAAATACAGGAACAAAATCATTATACATTTTTGATGACCACTGATCATGTCTTTTCCTATAACAATCTTTTTCTTGAACTTTTTCTTTTAATCCTGCAATTTCCCTTTTGGATTCCTGATCAACGACACAACTGAAACCCCCACTAGGTGTATCAATAATGAATGATGCCACCCTACCAAATACAATGGATTGAGTAGGCCTAAAACCCATCTACCATACACATCTGGGATACTCCTTCCCTAAAACCATTCCAACTACATCATTCATTGAAACTAATGTATATTTTGAGGGGTTCACATCCTAGACTTATTGAATTTTAACTTTTTAATTAAAAAATATGAAAACCGTTTTTTTTCAAATATTTGTAATTCATAATGTTATCTAATTGATAATTTTTTCATTAGTATTTATTTTTATATAAAAAATATATAATCATAATATTAAAAATTATATTATGACAACAAACAATCTTTAAACCAGATTAATTGGGTCTAGTTATATGTTTCAAACAATGCCAAATTGTTATCATTTGATCCATGTAGGTGGACACATTTAATTGTATTTATGGATTCTTAGTTTTTATATTATATTTTTCATTATTTCAATTTTATGGTAATGAAATAATATGAAAGGATAATGAAAAATTTGTACTCTAACCTCTTTAGTAGGTTCATTTACAAAACTGTCATCGGGTTTGATATGCATTTTAGACCACTTCTCTATTCAACCAACAGATTGACCTCATTCATTAGCCTTTATAAAAAAGTTAAACAAGTTAGAAAAAACCATGAGTTATAATTAAATGATATAAATAATAATTAATAAAATAAAAACCAAAACTATCCTTTTTCTTGAAAAACTATTAGACCCTTTAGTGTGAGGAATGCCTTTCTTCTCATGATTGATATACTTTTTTAGAAAACTCTAACATAAAATAGAAACATAAATAAAAATTATAATTTTATTTCATTTAGTATATTAAGATACTATAAAATATGAAATTACATCATGATTTTAATCTCTATTGATATCGACAAAGAGCATACAATGCTCATGAGAAATGACTCCAGGCACTTTGTTATACAGTTGTCATGATCTCAAAGAAGTGTCATTAAACTCATGCCATAATATCCATTTAAAATATCTCCATTTCTTGCCCAAATTTTTCAATGTCCATGTGTGAAATAGAGTGAGGGACATTAAAAAGAAGAAAACATCCAAAAATAAAACACATAACACTTTATCAGTATATTAAAATTTTTTACTCAGGTATGTTAAATTAGTTATCAAGGAATATTAAATTAATATTACACTTACTTGAGTATCAAAGACCTAGTTTTCCCAAGCTATATGAATATTACTTTAATCATTATAATTAATGGGAAATCTCACCATATCATAAGAATACTACCCAAGAATACTCACAGAGATTTTGGAAGCTTCCGCAATAGGAACCCTGAACTCATAAAAAGGGATGATAATCTTAACGTCCTTCAAGTCCCATACATATTGTGTGTTCATATTTTTATTACTTGTATCATTGTCTTTATTTATATGGAAAATGAATTAAATAATTAATAAAATATAAATACTTATTGAAAAATTACATACATACCTGTAATGGTAACTCTCCAATATCCCCTAGATAGAGGGGTGAAAGACTGAGACATCATAGGAGGTGAATCATGTGGTGGGATACAAATTAAATCTTGGGAAATTGCTGGATCACTTGAATTCTTAGGTACAATATAATCACTAGGAGTCTCAGAAAGTGATGGTAGTGGTAGCGTTCTTTGAGATGTTGTTCTTATATGATCCTAGATTTTTTTGTTCTCGAGATTCCTAAATTTCAAATGGTTAAGGACTATACTGTTACAAATTTATATTGTAGGAAACTGATTAAAATGATTGGAAATGATTTTTATATAAAATGAATTTTTTATAAACCATTTTAATTTGAGTTTTGATGGATTCCCATAGAATATTGAAGTATAACAAAAAATATTTAAAGGACATTATTACTTGTGTGAAACTGATAAATATTCAATAAAATTTTAGAATCATATATTATGAATCACTATTATATTTTAAAATATTATTTTAATATTATATATATTGAACAAAACATTATAATAGTTACTGAATCCTAGGGTATTTACCATATTCTTATATCATATCATACATTAGATCTGTGATATGGTTTATGTAATATAATGTTCCAATTCATATTTCTATATTGGTTATTATTATTATATTAATAATTATAATGATTTATATAATAATTGATAATAAATATATAATTATAAGAATTTTCTTAAATTATTTTATAAAAACATCGATAATGTTGTTAGCTACAAATTAGATTTATCTCTTAGGAAATGTAATTTAACGAAGTAATGAAAAATAAAGATTGTTATCCATATATTTTTGTAGTAATGTTAAAGTAACAATACTAGATTATTCTATCTTCATACATCTTCCTTATTAATATTCATTGATAGGGTGATAAAACAAATTTTTATGATCTGTCAATATTGACATAGTATATGTAGATTTTGATGACTGATATAAAAACATTATAATCAAGAGAAAGAAAACTATTTCTTAGTGATTATAATCAAGTAGGCTTTGTCGATACAGATAATAGATTACTTTTGGTACACAAAGTTATTTTACATCATTTTTATTCGATTTTTATTTTTTGATGATAGATTCATATTTAAAATGGGTCCATACACCATTTATGAGAATATGACCTTCTGAAAAAACCCATTTTGACTCATTCAGGTTATAATCAAGAATAAAATCTAAAAACCATTTTAATATGAATAATAAAATAATTTTTGTGTCTTGATTGACAAATAGAAATGATCATAGTATCCCCATGTAATTTATGTACAAAACAATTACTATTATATGAATATGTAGGTAATAACCCACAATCATGATGCACTAAAAGAGTACTATTAACACTATATATCTTTATATCTATATATATTTAGATATAAGATATTATTATTGTTTATGAACTCAAAATCATCTATATTCACATATTGAATTCAAATAATTTGATTAAAAAAACAACATTATTATATATAAATTAACAAAATAATCCTTATTCATAGTATATGTATCTAACCCTTCATAAAAAACTTCATTATCAAGACCACTCTCACGATGTTTTTTAATCAATATGAAATGACCATTATATTGTGTACTCACTCTATGAGGGTAAATATAAATCTATGTGATTATTTTTACGTATTTCAATTCAAATTTAAATTTTTCTTTCTGATATTTGAACTTCTATCCTAGTTATGGTGTATGTAACTATTTATGCATTCTTAACATAGTTGAATACATTAAAAAAATAAACCAGCGATAGAATCTTCTATTATTTTTTCATGGATGAAGAATAATGTGGGAATATTGACCTTATTGTTTTTAGGATGAGATTTATATAAAACTTTATCGATAAAAAATTATATTTTATACACGTTTAAAATAACATATCATACATAAAACTATAATTACAAGGGGTTGGTTGATATTATACACAATAATAGATTTAGTGTAATGATTTTTCCACTATTAAAGGGGTATGCCTTGCTGAAAAGGAGGGGATATGAGCTAGGAAGAGGGATCTCAGAGGGGTGGGGGGGGGATCACATCACCAGTGAGCCAGACATAGATGAGGTTTGGGGGGGGGGGGGTTGAGGGGTTCGAGGACATGGGGTCATGGGGGTCAGGAGTCATGGTCTTAGGGTCAGAGGCTTAGATTTTTCTCTACGGATAGGAGAGGAGGAGGGGTGGGGAGAAATTGGGTCACAAGATCAGGGTCACCACTAGGGAGAGGGGAGGAAGAGGTCAGGGGAGGGTGGGATGAGGAATGGGTTAAGGTCACATAGAGGGATATGTGAATGGGAGTGGATTAGAGTTTTTTTTAAATTATTATAAGTGGTTAATTTTAAAACTATACTTATTGAAAAAATTTAAAAAATATTGTGGCGGTTTTTTAAACCATCACCTTATTATATATTTTTTTATCAGATCTATTTCAAAGAAGTTACTAGAACCACCTTGAATAAATAACCACTAACCAATAATTTTTCTATTGTTTGGTAGTTGAAAAGGTATTTCCTAATTGGTAAATTGATTTCATTTTTGAAATAGAAAAATGTGAAATGGTGTCGAAAATAAGTGTTGTGTATTTTGGAATTAGTGTTTTAATAGATTATTTAAAACATTATTTGGATAAATATTTTAGAAACATAATTTTAAATAGTTTTTAAAATGAGAATTAGAATCTATTTTAGAACAAAAATGTAAAATTAACCCTTATTCATTTTAATTGTTTATTATGTGTTATGAAAAATGATGACATGTTTGTAAGTTCTTCATTTATGTAAATATAATTTATTTTTTATGATGGTTAAAACTAGGGTGAACATGGCCCATGAGAGGATGCTTAAGATTGATGGTTAAACACCTGGTGCACATGGACCTTGGGTGGATTCTAGGATTAATGATTAAACCGAGGGTGAACAAGATATCTGATTGGATGTTGAATTTTTTTTCTTAAAACCATGGTGAACACAACACTAGGTTTATTAAGTGTTATGGAAAATTATGACCTGAGTATTCATTATTATTTGATTTAAATAGAATTTATTTTTTATGATGGTTAAACCTAGGGTGAACAAGACCCTAGTGAGGATGATTGTGATTGATGGTTAAACACATGGTGAACATGGCCCCTAGGTGGATGCCAATATTGATGATTAAAACCAGGGTGAACAAGACCTATGTGTGGGCATTGATTTTTTTGGTTAAAACTGTGGAAAACACAACATATGGGTGTAATTTAGTTGGGATAACGGGATTGGTATATTAACCTTGTATTCCATTGTTTGTCCAAGGATTTGTATATTACCCCCTATGAGAGATGATTTTGTGTTTTCAATTTGACATTCTTAGAGGCACCCCAACACTGGTTGGTTTGTACCGTTCCTAGGAGGGAATATGGCCCCTAGGATTGGCATTTGTTTTATGCATTTCATTTTAAATGTTTTAAAAGTTTTACTAGTATTTTTTATCTTGATCACTACTGCATACATTTTTCATAGACTGGTTATATTTTGGGATTCCATTGGTGGAAACCTACTGAGATTTATTCACACCCTACTTAGGATTCCATGCCTCTTTTGTACCCAATTAGACTATGTTATTGTTCGTAGGTAAACTATTTTTGCAAGGTCGGGTGATAATGCATGTTGATTGGTTTCCGTGGTTGGAGTCGGATGATGTGACATAGAAGGACTCGAGGCCAGTTTGAGATCGACTATTGGACATACTTTTATTCTAGTTCTTTTAGTACTACTTGTGCATGATCCGCCCAAGAGGGACCTAGTTTGAATATATTTAATTACCTTTATTATTTCATATGATGTTGTATTATTTTATAATCTCTTTCCTTGGCTACAATGTCAATCGGTATGTGTATCTAATTTATGTTAATTACATTGTGATTTTCACTCTGATAATAAGGGAATAATCTCCCCATGGAAACCTCACATTCCCTCATCACTAGTCAACTGCATCTAGTGTATGGGGAGGATTGTTTAAGGTCATGCGGTGAACCAATATTATCACTATTCATAGAGTGAGTCAGGATGAGACGTTATAGTATGGAATCAAATATTTTTTATTTTTTTACTATTTTTGTATGATAGATTGGATAATATGATGTTTTTAGGGTTTAATAATGAGCGCATGTGTGGGTATTACATACCTACATATGTGGGAAAATAAAAGCTACTAGGGATGATAATTTTTCTTCTTACCTTGAGATTTTATAGTTTATTGGTTTCCACCTCGATTGGTTCACTTGAGAGTGATGTTATTGATTAATGGGATTTCTATGCTTATCCACTATGAAAAAGGGTGTGTTAATTTTTGTATCATACCAAGCATATAAGATTGGAATGATATCAATATGGTTCATGTGATTGATAGATTCTTGGGATAATCATGTGTTGGTGTTTATTTACTGTCTGTGATTATGTATGTTGGTAATTTATATATTCCTATGGGTTTTGAAAATTTTTTAGACCCTTTAAAATGGGGAGAACATTGGGGTGATGATTCAGTTTCTTTGACTCTCCGGGAGTGGTTCATGTCCTTGGAATGATCATGGCCCTTCTAGGGTGGTTACCCCACATTTGTACCTTCTAAAGGCAGGTGACCCCTACCACTGTCATTGATGTGTTAAATACTTTATTGGAACATGAATATGGGTGTTTGTTCATTATTACATGGATTCATCCTTATCATTCATCACCTAGTCTGGGTCTCCCTCATATATTTGAGACAAACTTTTTAATCTCATTCTTGGCTCCATATTGAAATGGACACCGGTTAAATATGATAATTATTTTCATAAGAGGTATGATACATGCGGTTAGAGTTAATGGTGATGTTGTAAAAATAAGGAAATCTATGTATGTTGAGTGTGTTGGAAATCTATAATGTTATTATTCTTTCAGAGTTGAGGGTATCTTATATATGAACCATCTTGGGTTTGGAACCAAATGCATCCCATGTCCATCATGGGGAAAATTGAGTCATGGCCATAAGGCATCCAAGGCTCACTGTATTAGGAATATCATGTTAATTATATGAGTTAGATATTATGATACATTAGGTTTAAATAATTTCAAGTACATGAACAATGGTTTAAGTCCTTATGGGGACCTAATCATAGGAATAGAGTTTTGTAGGGACATGATCATAGGTTTAAAGTCTTATGGGGACATGATCATTCATTTAATGTATTGTGGGGACATGATCACAAGTTTAATGTTTTCTGGGGGAATTTACCAAAAATTATCATTACATACTATGATGAATGTGGATTAAAAAAACTTGGATTCACCAATTTCTAGTGGGGACCTCAGGTTTGGACAATGATAGGCTGAGTGTTCCCCCATAGGGGGAATGATCACACTTTGGGGTTGTTTCCTCCCTTGGGGAAGAGTGATAGGTTTGTGATGGTGTTGGGATGTCATTATTAAACCTCAAGGAGGTGTCCCACAAGCCCTATTAATATATTGGTATCAAAACCCATTAAGTATGACTATGCAGTTTAAGGCTGTATAGTAGTACTCTTCCATGTAGTTTAACATTGTGTGATAAGGATGCTTGTGTCCTGAAAAAAGTGATAATATGGGATATTGGGGGCCTTTTTCATAGGATCTTCCCATAATACGGGATATACTCTTAGGATTATCACTTGAGGCATAATTTGTCTTTTACATAGGGTAATGATACAGTTTAACATCATGAGGTATTGAAGTTGTCAGCGAATTTAGTGTCCTGCGACTAGGCATGGGTGCTCTATAGTTTAATGTATTACAACTTGGATGTTCCTGGGAATTATGCTTGGTGTAGCCCTATTTCTACTTGAAATTAATAATGGTATGAGTGGGGATTAAACATGGAATCAAATTGTGTACTACAAAGTAACAATAAGGGTGTTATTGGGTCATATACGTGAAAGCTATCTGGGTGTTGTTGAGGATATGCGATGGTATGATTTAGGCTTATTCATGGAATCTCCTGAGGTGATGGGGGTATCATCTCATGATTATCACATGGGGAATATCAAGATCATCACATGAGGCATCATATGAATATGAAACAGGGTATCCAATGTTTGATTCATTAGTTAAGGTCGTGATTTAATGTCATCTGAAATGATGTTGTGTGTGGGACTTACATAGTGAGATGCCTATTCTTTCTACCTCATATTATGTCACAAGGGCATCTCAACCTACTGATGGGGTCAAGGAATATGATTGGTGCTTACAACTAAGGAGGAGTCCCATGAGGACTACTTAGGATTAATAGGGAAATATCTGGGGCTTGATTTCTAGGGATTCCCACTATTTCTTACTCATGTTAGGGAATGATGTTCCCAGTCAGAATCCAAGTATCACTGAGTGGGGGAGGGAGTGAATTGGTGATATCGTTTTGTTTTAATGTTTCCTATTTTTTGAAACAACCTTCACCTCTTGTTAATGTGTTTCTTCCCTGATGAAGATACACAACCACAGGATCACAAGATTTACAAGGTTCACTACTCAATAAGAGTAGCTACGTCCTTGGAATGGTACGGAAACAATCTAGTACCACACAATACACTAGAAAACAATCCTTTTATGTGGAATACAATGACTAGGATATAACCTTACACTCGTGTAGCACTTTAAAAACAATCCAATAGTGTGTGTGCTCCCTATTAGCACAAATAGGGTAATGTAATGATTCTGTGCTTCTTAGTGAACTTTCACAAATCAAATATTTCAAAAAAGTTCTTCACATTCCTACCTAGAAGATGGTAAGAACCTCCTGGTGTAGATAGCTTGTGCGCCTCCCTGCTTGCGCGCCACCTGCTTGCGCGCCTCACTGCTTGCGCGCCACCAGCTTGCACGCCAACTCACCACTTGTGTGCCACCATTGACCACAACTAACAACTTGCGCGCCACCTTTGTCTTCTACTCATTCCACTTCTTGAAAGAGCCTCCCTTCTTGCGTGCCTCTGGAAACGTTCACATCAAAACATGCGTGACAAAAGTTGTGCGACACCCTACACATGTGCCTTATAAATAACCCTCATATTGCGCGCCACTTCAGCTTGCGCGCCGCCCTCTACTACTTGCGTGATCAGAGAACCTTCATCTTCTTACGCGATCAGAGCTCTAATTTTCTCTTAAGTGTTGGGAATCTAAAAATGAGGAGGCTAGTCATCTATTTATAGGCATTTTGGTGACTTGTGAACCACATACACTTGCGTTCCATTCCTACTTGCGTGTTGCTCCATCACTTGCGTGCCGATCCATCACTTGCATGCGCTTTTATCACTAGCGCGACACTTTCTTTACTTTGTCATATTTTGAAATGATGATGTTGGAACATGACTTGCACGCAACATACACTTGCGTGCCACTTATACTTGCATTCCAAACTTGCACGCCACTTATACATGCGCGCCACACTTGCGTGCCACTTATACTTGCACGCCAATCTTTAACTTGCGTGCCATTATATTTCCTTTGTGAAATTTTGATGTGATGATCTTGAAATATGACTTGCGCACCATATAAAATTGCAAACCAATACATACACACCACTCTTGACTTGCGCACCACTTTCTTTCCTTTTCCAAAATCACTTCTTTACTCTCTCTACTCTTCATAATGCTTGCATCACAAGTTCTCCAAACTTATGATATTTGTGGAATACAAATCAGAAAAACATCACAATAGTTTCTGGTCCTTTTACAAAGTGAATTGATTTATATTCATTGATAGAAAAAAACAACACTCTGCGCAGGATAACTCTTCAAACATCCTTCTCCATCCAACTTGGTCCCAAAAATCTCCCCCTTTATAATTTTTTGTCAACCAAGATTCATAAATCACTAATCTCTGTAACCTTATACAATGTATTACTTATCAAAAATCCTATGTGAGCTAACTCTTTGTAAGAAACACGAATTATTGACAGCCAAAACCATGCTGTCCAAAGGCAGTGACTATGAAATCTCATGATCATATCTCCTCAGCCTTCTTCAGAACATCTTCCAGACCATATTTCAAGCTTCTAATTCAGAATTATTTACTTCTTCAATATTCTTGGAATACAAAAAAAAATTGTTTCCTACAACCACTCCAATAAATAGTTAGAATAGTTCACACACATACATGCTAGATTCAAAGCTTACCCAAAACTCCCCCTTTATGCATGTATCTATAAGGATAGATTTATAAAACAATTCTCCCCCTTGAAATCACTATCTAAGGGAAAGATGAGAGTGGGGACATAAACACGTACCTTAAGCTTGATGAGAAAAAGGTTGGACACCCATGTTCAACCTCAATTTTGAAAATGGTTCTTTCAGTAAAGGATTGGTGAATATATTATAAACTTGGTCTGATGTAGGAACATACTCTAGCCTTAATTCATTCTTCTCCGATTTCTCTTTGATTAAGTGGTACTTTATATCAATGTGTTTTGAACGAGAATGTTGTACCAGATTTGTTGTAAGATTGATTACACTCTGATTATCACAACCCAAGAGCAATGGTAGATTTACATCAACAAGTATATCTTATAATTGAGTCTTCATCCACATTAGTTGAGTTGCATCTTGAGTAGCAGAAACATACTCAGCTTCATCTGTGCTAAGAGTTACTGAATTTTTATTCTTGGTTTTCCAACTAACACAACTTTTCCCCAGAAAGAAAACTCCACCAGATGTGGATCTTTGATCATCAACATTTCCTTCCCAATAAATATCAGAATACCTGAATAGATCAATATTTCTTGAGCCATCATACCTGATTCCAAAATTTTTTTACCTTTGATATATCTAAGAATTATTTTTCCAGCAATCAAATTTGATTCTTTAGGAGCACTCTGATATCTTGAACATAAAGTAACAGCATAGACGATGTCAGGTTTTGTGGTAGTCAAATACAACAGACTTCCAATCAGATTTTTAAACTCTTTCTGATCAACTTCCTTGCCTTCTCCATCTTTAGACAACTTGGTTCCCACTGAAATTGGAGTGGAAAATGTTTGTGAATTTTCCATGCCAAACTTATTCAAAAGTTCCTTAACATACTTTTCTTGAGACAGAAAAATGTGATTCTTCTTTTGTGAAATTTTTAGCCCAAGAAAGTACGTCATTTCTCCCAGCATGGACATCTCAAATAACTTCTTCATCTCCTCAAAAAAATTTCACATGATCTTTCATCATTTTCAGAAAATATAATATCATCAACATAAAAAATAATGATCAGTGAAAAATCTTGACATTCCTTGATATAGAGATTTCTGTCAACTCTCCCCTTCTTAAAGTTCATATTCTTTAACCAAGTATCTAATTTAGAATACCATGCCCTCAGACCTGTTTTATCCAATAAAAATCATTCATCAATCTGCACACATAACTTTCATCCTTTCCAATAACAAATCCACAAGTTTGATCAATGTAAACTTCCCCATCAAGGTCACCATTCAAGAATGCAGATTTTACATCCATTTGAATGATTTTTTCCCTCGTTGTGTAGAAATAGAAAGAAATATTTTAATTGTTTCTAATAATTACACCAGAGAAAAGGTTTCATCAAAATCAATGCCTTCAATTTGTGAATACCCTTTACAACCAATCTTTCTTTGTTTCTTATTACATTACCTTCTTCATTCAGCTTGTTTCGGAAAACCAACTTTGTACCAATAATGTTCCTATTGTTCGGCTTGGGTACAATTTCTCAAGTATCATTCTTCTCTATCTGATAAATTTCTTTATTCATTGCATGAACCCATTCTGGATGCTCAAATGCTTCATTTACATCATTCGGTTCAACTTTTGAATAAAGAGAAGTATGTGATATAGCATTTGTTGTTCTTCTTGTTTGAACCCTATAATGTTTATCTCTAATAATATTCTGAGCCTATACTTGTTTCGTCAACACAGGATGAGTTGTTCAAACTTCATCCTCATCACTTGATATTTCTAAGTTTGATTCCTCTTCATCGGTTGGATTAACAAAGTATGTAGCATTATCAGAAACATTAACAAATGATTCTCTATCCTGCTCATCTTCCACATCAACATATAACATCTTTTCTTTCTCAAAATTTTCAACAACATTAACATATGAAGAATCAATAATTCATCCTATTTATTTATTGAGACATCTATATCATGTTCCTTCTAGAGAATAGCCAAGAAAAATTCCATCATCTCCTATTTTCTCAAACGTTCCAAGGTTTCCACCTTTCTTTTTTATAATGCACGAACTCCAAAATACTTTTAAATGTTTTAGACTTGGAGTTTTTCCATAGAAATTTTCATATGGAGTCATATCTAAGTTTGGCCTATAAAAGCATTGGTTCTGAATATAAACAGTAGTGCTCATGGGTTGACTCCAATAATAATGGGATATACTATGCTAAGGTAACATAGTTCTCTCCATTTCCACCAGTCTTCGATTCATTCTTTCAGCAACCCCATTTTGTTGAGGCGTGTATGGTGAATTGAACTCATGATAAATTCCATGTTTCTCAAGGTTACTTTCAAACTCTTTATTCTTATAATCACCACCATTATTAGTTCTCAACTTCTTTACTAAATACTCACATTCCTTTTCTACTTTCCTCCTGAAAATCATAAACATTTTCAGATCATCTGACTTATGTCTCATGTACATAACACAAGTAGTGTGAGTAAAGTCATGAATAAAAGTAATTAATCACTTATCTCCATTTTTTGATTGCTTTCTCATTGGTCCACATATATCAGAATGTATAAGTTCCAAGGGTTGTTTTGAATGAATTCCAACTCTCTTCTAAAAAGAGTTTGTAATCTTCCCTTTTTCACAGATTGTGCAGCACCAATCTCTTCTTCTAGATAAATCAGGCATATCTCGGACACTATCTCGCATTGATAACATACACATATTTCTCTGACACATATGTCCCATACTTTTCTGCCATAAATTATTTTCATCCACCATGCCCATGTAACAATAATTTTTTACTTCACCAACTTGGAACAAGTTTCCTTTTGTACGTTGGCCTCTTGTAACTATATTACCATCATTTTCACATTTCACAATAAACCCATATTTTCTGAATGTAACTTTGTTGCCCTCATCACAATTTTGTGAAACACTCAGTAGATTATTTTCAACCCATCAAAATATAATGTTTTCTTAGATTTCATTTTTTCTGTTCCGATGATGACTAATCCAACACCTTTGATTCTCAGAGATTCATCATTTCCAAATGTAACGGTTCCTTCTTTGAAGTATTTCACACTCTTCAGAAACTTTAAGTCTTCTGTCATATGAGAAGAACACCCATAATAAAAAATCCATGGACATTCTAATTTTGTAGCTTTCAAAGCAGTTTCGACAACAAGAGATTTTTGTTCTTCCTATTCCTTCACTTTTTGTTGTGCTTCCTCCAATTTTCTAGCTAGGTCAATGTGTTCTGGCTAGACAACCATGCACTATTTCTTTTCGGACATATCAGACCTGTCCTTTTTAGCTTTTAAAAACTCCGGCTTTTGAGAATTATTAATTATCTTTTGTTGCTCTGGTAACACACTAAGGCATCGCTTGTCAAGATGTCCAGGTTGATCACATCTTTCATAAATATTTTCTAGTGGTTGGAACCTATTCTCAAATTTCACACCAGTCTTCTCAGATATCTTCTAAAATATTTTTGGAGACTTTCTATTTTGAAAGGATTGACTCCCCCTCAATCCTTGTCTTTCAAAACATGTGATATAGTTATAATGTTGTTGGTTTAACCGACACATATTTTCTATGTGTCTAAACCCACCACAATACAATCAATAACCATATAAAGAATATTTTCCTATGAAACTTCTATTCTGACCAGATTTGTGAACACGCTTCTCAATAACCTTCTTAATTGAACTGTGATAACAATCAACCTTCATGTTTTCATTTGTAACTCCCTTTCTCATTTCAGATTTAACAGCACCAGAAGTATTATATTTTTTTCTTGACTTATTATTTTTATGCACTTCTGATTTTTCAACATTGCTGAATTTGATCACATACATGTTCTTTCTATCCTTGTTCTTATCAGAACCAGTTCTGTATTTAATTTCGACCTTTGAAGTTAAATTTTATGGATCCTTGTTTGGTTCATTATTATTAGAACATTCACCAACTTCTGAGATAGAATTTTTGAAACTAATATTCATTTATTTATCTTTATAATGTTTTTGTTGGACAAGTTCTGAATCTTCTTCTTTTTCCTTCAGCTTTAATTCAATATGATCATTACGATTATTTGTATTCTCAAGAGAATTTTTCAGATCATAAATATCCTTTTCCATCTTTATTTTCTCATCAGTAAAACCTTATTCATTGTTAATGTGGACTTTTTATTTATCAGCCTGTTGTTTTCCTTCTCATGTATTCTGATCTTCCTCAAGAATTCTTTCAAATCTTCTTTCAGATGATATAAAAGTTGATTTTCTTCTTCTTCTGAACTTTTTCTCTTGTACTCTTCCTTATTCACTGTAGAAATAAAGGTATTGACTCTAGTGTTTTCAGAAAATAATTTCTCAGATTCAACTTCGATATTTTCTTCATCTTCATCTTTAGATAAAACTCTTCGTCTTTTTGATTTGAAGAACTTTTTATCCTTCCCCTTTGAAAAATATTAATCTTTGTCAGCTTGTTTCTTCCACAACCTTCTTGTCATTTTGTTATCATCATCACTATATTCTTCTTTATTATTTTGAGGATAGTTAGCTGCAAAGTGACCAACGTATCCACACTCAAAACATTTCAAGGGAAGTTTACCATTGTATTTTCCTATACCTCTTTTCACATTCATAGAAAACAAGGATAATATATCATCAAAATTTTTACATACCACATCTTCAGAATCATATTTACCAGCATCATCTTCAATAAGTTTTTTCTTTGAATTCTCTCTCTTTGCATCCTTGAATGACATTTCTCTATCATCTTTTATTTTTCCCATCATAGTGTTCTCCCTTATCATCTCATAAGTAATGAGAGTGCAATGAAAATAATCCAAAGATAATGTTTTAGGGTCTCTATCTTCTAATGAAGACACTTTAACATCAAACTTGTCCGACAGAATTCTCAAGATCTTTTCAACAACAATAGAATCCTCCAATGTTTCACCAATACATCTGATTATAATGACAATATATTTTATCCCGGTAACGAAATCCCCAACAGATTCGGATTATCCCATTTTCAAGTCTTCATACTTCAGTCTCTAGATTTGTAGTTTATCATTCTTCACTTTTGAATTTCCTTCATAGATGTTCTTCAGTTTGTCCCAGATTCCTTTGGCTATAGAAACACTATTCACTCTTAAAAATTCACTCTCAGAAAGAGATGACAGTAACACAGTTTTAAATCTTCCAACATTCTCAAGTTTCTTCTTATCGATAGGAGTAAGAGGAACCATGTCATCAATAGAAGGAAATACATCTGTTTTAGTTTCAAGAACCCCATATCCAAAAGACATAAGATAAGGCATCATTCTGTCCTTCTAGATGTGATAGTTCTTTCCATAAAAAATCGAAATCCCCTTACTGTTCATGCAATTTAGATTTTCTATCAAAACTTCTCTTCAACCACTTAATCAAAGAATAAATGAAGAGAACCTTGCCTCTGATACCAATTGAAGTTCCCAGTCAGAATCCAAGTATCACTGAGAGTGGGAGGGGGTGAATCATTAATATCTTTTTCTTTTTATGTTTCTTGTTTTTTGAAACAACCTTAACCTCTTTTTAAAGAGTTTATTCCCTTCTGAACACACACAACCACAAGAACAAAATATTTATAAGGTTCACTACTCAACAAGAGTAGCTACGTCCTTGGTATGGTACAGAAACAATCTAGTACCACACAATCCACTAGAGAACAATCCTTTGATGTGGAATACAATAAGTAGGATATACCCTTACACTCATGTAGCACTTTGAAAATAATAAAATAGTGTGTGTGCTCCATATTAGCACAAATAGGGTAATTTAATGATTATGTGATTCTTAATGAACTTTCACAAATCAAATCTTTCAAAAACAAATCTTCACTTTCCTACCCAGAAGCTAGTAAGAAACTCCTGCTATAGATAGCTTGAACACCACTCCCTTCTTGTGCGCCTACCTGCTTGCACGCCACCTGCTTGCGTGCCTCACTTCTTGCACGCCACCTGCTTGCGCGCCTACTAACTACTTTCTCACCAACATTGATCACAACTCACAACTTGCGCACCACCTTTGAATTATACTCTGGCCACTTCTTGAAAGCACCTCCATGATTTTTTGCGTTTGGCAACTTGCGTGTCAAAACATGCACAACACCCTACTTGCGTGCCTTATAAATTACCCTCACCTTGTGCGCCACTTCATCTTGCACGTTGCCCTCTGCAACATGCGTGATCAGAGAACCTTCTACTACTTGCGCGATCATAACTCTAATTTTCTATTAAGTGTTGAGCATCAAAAAATGAGGAGGCTAGTCGTCTATTTATATGAATTTTGGTGACTTTCATGCCACATACACTTGTACGCCATTCCTACTTCTGCGCTGCTCCATCACTTGTGCGCCGCTCCATCACTTGCGCGCCCTACTATCACTAGCGTGCCACTTTCTTTTCTTTGTCATATTTTGATATGATGATGTTGGAATATGACTTGAGTGCAACATACACTTGCGAGCCACTTATACTTGTGCACCACACTTGTGCGCCACTTATACTTGTGTGCCACTTATACTTGCGCGCCACTAATACTTGTGTGCCACTTTTTGACTTGTGTTCCATTGTTTAACTTGCGCGCCATTTTATTTCCTTTTTCAAATCTTTATGCGATGATCTTGAAATATGACTTGTGCGCCACATATAATTATGCGCCAATACTTGCGCGCTACTCTTGAATTGTGCTCCACTTTATTTCCTTTGCCAAAATCACTTCTTTACTATCTCTACTATTCATAAGGCTTGCATCACAAGTTCTCCAAACTTATGATATTTTTGAAATAAAAATCATCAAAGCATCGTCATAGTTTCTGGTCCTTTTACAAAGTGAACTGATTTATATTCTTTGACAACAAAATAAAACACTCTAAAAAGGCTAACTCTTCAAACTTACTTGTCCATCCAACTTGGTCCCAACAGGTAATGGGGTAATCATGACTTATTGATGGGTTGAGGAATATGATTGGTGCTTACACCTAAGGAGGTGGGCCATGTGGACTACTTGGGGGTCATCTCATGATATTATCATGAGGAATGTTACATATAAAACATAATTCTTATCGTTCTTTTCATGATATTCCTCCTATTCTCATTGTATATAGTATAATACAGTTTAACATTGTATAGTAAGGGCTAGTAGGCATGTCACTACCCAAAAAATTGGATTTTACAATAAATATATAGTGATAGTTTATCAAACATTTACTTAATAAAATTTAAATATTTGAGTGATGTATTTATAAAATCCCACCCAAAATATTTACTAAAATATAAAAAACATGCTTTCTTACCTCCCTTGGTCCCTCTTCCCTCTTTCCCCCACCCCAAACCCTTCCCATCATTTCTACTTCCCTCCCCCTCCTCACCACCACCACTTTCTTCATCACCATCGACCTCATGGTTTCGCTCACTCTTCTTTCCCCCTCCATAGCCTTTAAACCCTTCCATCACACCGCTTTCTCAACCCCTTTCCCCCTATCATCATGTCGGTCACCCCTCACCCCTTCTATCGGTACACTAACCACCCCTCTCTCACATCAGATCCCTCTATCCTTTCCATCATAAAAAAATTCCTTCTTTTCCCTATGTCATCACTAAGCATCCCACTCCATCAACATTACTAGGCACTTCTATTATACATCATAAATACCCTTTAAATTAAAATTTTTGATAGTATTTTTAGAACAAGGAATCTTGACTATTTTTTTTGTATTTTTAGGTGTTCTATAAAATTATACTCAATTAATTCATCACATATGATAAGAATTATAAGTATTTTATAATTAGTGTGATCATTAAAATTATACCAATGATTACTTATTAAATAAATTAAAATCCACCATAATTTTTTTTTCATATATACAATTTTGTAATTTTTCTTTACAACATGAGGAGTGTTGTGAAAAAAATAGAATTAACTCATTATACAAGATAATTTCAATTGTTGGTTTTTAGTTAGTGATCTATTGTTATGTTTACACAAAGATAAAATTATTAACACAATTAAAAATTAATTATTGTTTTACATATTCAGATAAAAATGTAATAATTTTGAAATAATTTTATTTTAATATTTTTTCCCATGAAAACCTTAATGAAACTTTGTAATGAAACAACTCGGGTCGATCAATCACATCACTCGAGTTGGCCCTCCATAAGGTGAGCATCAACAAATGACCAAAATAGTATCATGTAAAACTGATGAATATACAATGTACGTAGTGCAAGAAACAAACATAATCATGAGACATAAAAAACCAATCAAAATGGATAATCCTAAAATGATAACAAGGCCATATAAAGCTGAAACTCCATGAGACCATCTATCACTACAAAACTATCCCTCTATGGAAACGTCAAAACTCAAGAGAAATAAGCTCATTACATATCTTTCTTCCAAAAAAACAACATCTATAAACACAAAAATTTTAAAGTAGGGTGTGAGAAAAATGGAAGAAAGGATTTCACCAAAGAATAAATAAAAAGTCTACTATCATGAAAATGTTAGATCTAACTTTAAATAGAATCTAATTTATAAATAAATTTAATAAGAAAAACCTGATTTCTAAAAAATCCATTGGTTTTCTAATTGAATTTCCATATTCTCAAAACCATGGAACATAACTAATACGTAATAAAAATAGATGATCACTAGAAAAACTACCCATGGATACACCCTAAGAAAAAAATGTTATAAAATAACCATTAAAACATCATCATGTGATAAAAAACAAACAACAAAAGAAAATAATTTGATCTATAGTGTATGAGAAAACAAACTGGACATAAAAGAATCATAAACCAAGTATATGATATATACAACCAATATTGAGTCCCATAAAGGTATATAAATACCAAAAAACCTCAAGTTTAATTATTTCCACTAATGTGAAATGTCTTTTTCCAAATGTAACAAAGGTTTTTAATGAGATATGATTTTCAAAGCCATCTGAAAACATTGTTCACATTTTATAAATCATTTTTCATAATGAAGCATTACCACTTCCATGCTTGAAAACCCATTTTTAAATCAAAATCTTTTTGAAAATAAATCCATTTAAAAAACATTTATTTCATAAGCAAATATAATTATGAGATCAAATCCAAAAATTTTACAACCAAAATCAAAGAATTGAACAAGAAAACCAAGTTATTCAAGAATTGGATATTTTTTATAGAGACAATTACCTCAAGGGTGAATTGAGAACACCAATAATTGATCTACAAATGATAGAGGTTGAATCCTACCAAGAAGGGATTCAAATGACTTCAAAGGTCTCTCGAGGGTGCTTAAAGTTCAAAAGATAAGAATGGAAGAAGTGTCTATTCTGAGGGTGTTTGAATATTTATATACATACATTAAAATAGAAGACTAGGGTTTATCCTCCTGGACTGCAACACAAACCTCAACACAATGGTTCAGGATTCCACCACCATGGAGTAATATGGGCTATTTGACCGAGGAACTATGACTCAATCATTGGGACTATGCCACAACCCTTTAGTTTAAACCTTGTTAGATATCTATGAACATTCACATGAAATAGATCCTATGTACATGGGGAGATGAAACGATCTAGCTAGATAACCAAAACTACTTATAACAACCTTGTTACTTATTAAATAATTTGTTTTTATTCTAAAATTAAATAGTTAAATTAATTATAAATGTGTAATGAAATATTGGGAATTTACATAAATTAATGAATTTATACTAATGGAATGGTAACTTGACGTAAGGATTAGTAACATGACCATTATTAATAGTAATGTATGAGATATAATTGTAATCTCATCTATGAAATTATAAATAAAATTTATGTATCTTATAAGTTAAAATATGATATATTTATATCATGGAATAAGTAAATGAATATTTCGAAAATGATAAATTAAGTGTTGATTTTTTTGTGACAAAAAAATTTTTATTTACAATTTTATAAATAATAAAATTATTTAAAAGAAAATTTAACTTTATGAAATATATTAATAGATTAATATTTTTTTTGTATTATTTTAACATGTTACAAAACCAGTTGTAATTTTAAAATTTGTATTTTTGAATTACTGATTATTTTAATTAAAAAATAAATTTCTCATATTAATTCAATTATTTTTATAAAATGGAGTTAATATTTAAATTCTACATATAGAAAAATGTATTGTGTGAATTTTGGGAATTTTTTAAAAACATTAGTTTTTTGGTGAATTGTGAAATATGGTAATTTACGGTATAAGATAAATACATGATTTATTGAGTCATATATTATATATGGATGATATAATCTCATAATATAAAACTCAAATTAAATTATTTGAAGATATTTATTGACAATTCATAAACTAGTAATAGTCTTGAGGAAAAATAATAAACTAATTAATAAATTATTGTGAAAAAACCTCTCTCATCCACTATAAATACCACCCCTCACCACATCTTCTCCTCACACCTAAAATCTATGTATCTTGATTAATTTATACCCAATTACCATGCCATTACTATTACGCACTTCCCTGACTTGATGGTCTCACCAGAAAAGCCAAGACTAAGTGCCATGAGGAGGTTCAAAATGAGAAGAATTCATGAGGTAAAATCCACTTTCAATTTCTTTTATATTCTTATCCTATTATCATCTCCAGTTATCCATGTGGGAATAATACACTATTATCTCAAATATAAAATAATTTTGTCATGTTTATGGAATAATTCATCATCAACCTCCTTCTTATCTCCCTTTTATTTAAAAAAAATGAGAACATCTTTTGTGATGTGTGGATTTACCGCCGTGATGAACGATGCCTTTTAATTTTCATTCACCTCCTTCAAGGCTGCTCATAAAACCATTATTATGGTCATATAATATTTTACTATACATTTTATAAGTTAAATAATGTTATATTACAAATATATATAACAAGATATTAAATAAAATGATATACGTTCACGATGGTCGTAAAAACTGCCAAAATAAATTAAATCATTTTCATTGATGTTTTATCTAATGAATCATCCTCATATAATAAAAAATTTAATGTGATATCATTTAAATTATTTAAACATATTAATAAAATTTATTTCCACTTCTTCAGTATTCCTTCCATTTTATAAGAAAATCCACAATGGACAAACCGTGGAAACCATGAAATAATTACACCCGAAATAATAAACAAAAAGATATTATTAATAAATTAGTGGAAAGATGTTATAATAAGATCATATAAAGAATTATAAATATTCATATAGTTCTATAATATGTTAATAATAGTATTTAAACCATTAAACTTGAGGTTTGAACATGTTTTATGTAAGAAAAACATGAGGTAAGGTACTATTCTTTAAAAGTCCACCTTTTTTACAAAATTCAAAATGAATGTTTTGTTGATGAAAGTATTCATATTTTATGATTATTTTATGGTTCTTGGGAATTTATATCTATGAATAATGGGACCTATATTTCCCTTAAAAAATTCATTGGGTATGTTTATGTTGTAAGCTGACAATAATGGTTATTCCAAGTCTAACCGCGATGGTTCTGCCAGAATGTAGCCACGAGGGTTTCATTGTAAGGTAGTCATGAAGGTTAAAAATCATATGGTATTTGTTATGGTTAAAATATTTAGTATGTAATGACATAAGTTACCTATATAATTTTATTTAGGTTTTCTATGTTTTATGGAAATATCTTATTTTCATAAAGTAAGTATTGTATTCTTTATGAGTGAGATGTATGCCTTTGTAAAAATGAGTTCACATGTTTATATGTATTTATAGACCAACAGTTGTTTCTCTCTATAATGACACTTACTGATATTTTTATGCTCATACCTTGTTTTTAAATGTTTTTCATAGGGTTTAAGGATTGGTAATAGAAAATAAGAAGCCAAGGTGAGCGTTGTGAAAAATATCATGAAAAAAACTCATGTTTATTTAAAAAATATTGTATAATGGAATAAATGTATTCTATTTTAATTGTATCCAATTTTTATGATTGTGTGTTTTCATGTATATTTTATGAACTAATTATATGAAAATCTAAACAAAAAATATCTTTATGAAATTTAATAAGTATATTCTTTTTTAATTAACTAGTTTATGTAATATTTAATGTTGGGTCGTTATAGTTGGTAGCATAACATAGTTTAAATGAATTTAGGTGTTATGATGATGTTATTAGAATACCATTAATTATTTTTACCTTATGAATCTACTGATATGATATAGGATTTTAATATTAACATGTTTTTTCATCTAAGATACTTCTTTTCACAATAGTTTTCCATATAAGAAATAGGGAAGCTGAAGTCAGAGGGAACCGAGAGGATTATATTATTATGAATCCACAACCTAGAATGGTTGGAATTAGAACCAAGAATTTTGTGACAGAAATAGATCAATTGACATAGGATTTAAAGGGTAGATAAATCCATATAAAATAATATAAAGATCTACTATAAAGGAATATGAAGATAGTCGATCATTTTATAAGTAAAATCCCTCCCGCTTTCAGAGAATCTTCTGACCAAGTGGGGGATAAAGGGTGGATTAAAGAATTTGAAAAGATATTCGATGCCATTGTGTGTTCATTTAATCAAAAGGTTAGTAATTCTAATTATCATTTTTAAGGTGAATATGGATAATGGTGGTTAATGGTCAAGAATATCTTAGATAATGAGGAGACTGATGCTTTCGAATGGGATGAATTTAAGAATATTTTCTTTGAAAATTATTCTTATAAGGTTGTATGACTTTAGATGGAGAAGAAATTACATTAATTGAAACAAATGTAGGAAGATTATGTGGATGTGTATGAAGCAAATTTCACCCGATTGTGAAGGTATGCTCCAAATATTATCCATGATCTTAATGGTAAAACAATTGTTTTTACTCAGGATTAAAGCCATGATACAAAAGGGATTTGGCCTCCCAGAAATTCAAAAGTTATTATATAATTTTTCAATGTTCTAATAGTGTATAAATTGAGTTTTCTGATGATCACATGTACTTTTAAAACAACAAGAAGAATAGGTCTAGATGGAAACCAATGGGAAATAGTTATTCAAATAAATCTAAAGGAAAGAAAATGCAGTTTTATGTTTGTGGGAAATGTTGTAAAAACCATTATGGGGAATTCCATAAACAAATTCAGGAAGCATTTACAATGTGGTAGGTTTGGGCATATGACCCATGATTGCAATGAAAATGATCTTAGTTATGGTATGCTCCATTCTGATAAGAAAACTGTAAAGTGTTTTCAATTTGGTGAGATGGGAATTATGAAAATACCTACCCAAATAAGGATCTGAATGATGGGAAGAAGATAGACTATCCTTTGTGACTAATTCAGTAGATATTACACCATATAATTAATTGGTATCAAGAACTTTGTCGGTTTTGTCATATTATAAAAACGTCTTGTTTGATACGGAGTCTACACATTCCTTTATTTCTGAATAATTTTTTGGAAAATTTGTAATTTCACCTATGTAAATGAATCAAGAGATTGTGGTAAAAATAGCCAGGGGTAATGTTAGGGAAAAATGAAATTATAAGAATATTCATGTTGTTGTATGTCAAAATACATTACCTGAAAACCTAATTGTTTTTTCCTTAGTATATATTGATGTTATTATAAGTATAAAATGGATTTCTTTTTCACATTCTATGATTTATTATAGAGATAAAGGAGTTGTTTTTCAAAAAGTTTTTCAGTATGTATACAAGAATGAACCCACATTATTGATAACATATCAGGAATATGAGAAACTATTAAATAGTTTGAAATGAAATTTATCTTTCAAATATTGTTGAAAACAAGGTACATGTTCATATTAATGATGTGGAAGTGGTAAATGAATTCATATATGTTTTTTTAGATGAGTTTTTGTTGTTATGACTGACTGAGATGTTTAATTTACTACTAACTTAGTTCCTGATGCTATGCCAATTTCAAAACCCCCTTATTTAATGGAACAATTGGAACTTCTAGAATTGAAAAAGAGGTTTCTAGAGTTACTTGATAATGTTTTCATTCATCCTAGAATTTCACCATGGGATTCGATTGTATTTTTTGTTAAAAATAATGATTTTTCTATGTGAATTTTTATTGATTATAGAGCTTTGAATAACATTAAATTTATGAATAAGAATCAATTACCTCATATAAATGACTTGTTTGATCAAATCCATGGAGCTCAATATTTTTCCAAGATTGAATTGATGTTTGGGTACCATTAGTTGAAGGTTAAGTAGGATTAAATTCCAAAAATATAATTCCTTTCTAGATATGGGAATTATGAGTCTGTTGTAAAGTTATTTTGTTGACAAATTCCCCTGCTTTATTTATGTTCCTTATGAATAGAATCTGACATGAATATTTGTATATGTTTTTTTCTATTTATATTGATAATATTTTTGTGTTTTCAAGAAGTTATAAATATCATCAAAAAAATTATGCATTGTCCATCAAAATCTCAAAGAAAAGAAGTTATACAGAAAATTTTAAAAATGGGATTTATGATTTCAAAAAATTTATTTTCTTAGGAACATTTTATATAAGGATAGAATAATAGTTAATCCCAACAAAACAAAAGTTGTTGATGAATGAACAAGACCGAAAAATGATGTTATGATTTTTAGTTTTTCTTGGATTACATGGTTATTACTGATAGTTTGTTAAAACAAATCCCTTATTATATAGCCCGCTAACTATGTTAACAAAAATAGTGATTAAATTTATTTGCACAGACAAATGTGATGTCTATTTTTAGGAACTGAAAAGAATATTGGCGAATGCTCTAGTTTTGGACCTACCAAATTTTTTTCCTTTTCACCAATAGTGATGCTTTACTGAAGGCACTTGGTTGTGTTATGATGTAGAATTACCAGTTAATTGGTTATGCTTGAAGACAAATAAAACCTTATTAGTTAAATTATCCCACACATGATTTTTTATTAACAACTATGATTTTCTCTTTAAAACTTTGGGCACATAATTTATATGGATACAAATATAAAATATATTCTAATCATAAATGTTTGAAGTATATATTTACATAGAAGGAATTTTACATGAGGCAAATAAGATGGCTTTAACTGATAAAGGATTATGATTTCTTGATCAATTACCATCCTATAAAAGTAAGAAAAGTGGAGAATGACTTGAGTAAAAAAAATGATATATTAACCATGTTATGTTTGGAACATAACCTCGTGATTAATGATTTGATGAATTTTGTCTTGGAACTTGTTGATGGAGGAAATTCCTCAGTTTTGTTTCTAGTATCAATAAAGTTGTCTCTCTCAAACAGAATTAAGAAAGCACATAATGAAGATCATGAGTTACAGAAAAAGGGAAGAATTGTTAAATAAAGGTAATCTCTGGGAATTTAATGTTAATTAATACTATGTCTTGATATTTGGAAAGATTATGTGTTCTTTGTGATTCCTAGCTAAAAAAATAATTGTTAAGTGAAGCTCATCCGTTTTCAATTCATCGTGGAAGAACAAAGATGTATAGAGACCTTAGGGATTATTACTGGTGGGATGTAATGAAAATATTTATACTGAAATTTTTGACATGTAAATAGGTTATAGAAGAGTGGAAACTACAAAAGGAGATGTTTCAGCCTTATCCAGTGATAGAGCGTAAATCTGAAAATATATCCATGGACTTAATTGTGGGACTACCAAAGATATCTCAATGTAACAATCTGATTTTGGTTATTTTTTATTAGCTAGCTAAATAGACACATTTTCTTCCTATTTGATATAATATTTCTCTATACCATCATTCCCAATAGTATCACAATGATATTTTTAGGTAACATGGTGTTTCTATCTCCATTGTATCTAACCATGATCCCAGGTTAATTTCTATCTTTTTCAACAGCCTTTAGAAGACGATGTGAAGTAAATTAAATTTCATCACATGCTTTCATCCTAAATATGATGGACAATAAAAATTAAAAATTTAGACAATGGAATATATTCTTTGAGTTTTTTCAATGGATTAATAGGAAATTTGAGATCAATATCATTATTTTGTTGAGTTTTCTTACAATAACAGTTTCCATTCATGTGTACAGATGACTCCTTTTGAGGAATTATATGGAAAACAGTGTCAGAATCTAGCATTTTGGGATGAAGTTAGGGAAAGGATGTTGATGGGAATAGAATTATTATATGGAGTGGAATAGAAAGTAACAATAATCCATCAACATTTAAGGATTGCTCAAAGTAGGTAGAAATGTTATGTAGATGACGAGAGGATGGATATTTATTTTTTTGTTAGAGATCATGTTCTCCTTAAAATATCTTCATGGAAAAGTGTTAATTGATTGGAAGGAAAGTAAATCTAAGTCCACTCTCCCTTAGACTTTTTAAAATCCATGATAAAGTTGTGATAGTTATTTACCGTGTATATTTTCTTCTGAGTGTATATTAGGTACACAATGTTTTTCATGTTTTGAGGTTGAGAAAGTATGTGCCAAGTTAATCACATGTTTTGTATCCCAAAAGTAGTTTTGATGGAAGAGAACCTTTCTTATAAGAAAAATCCAATTCAGATTATTAAATGTAAAGTATAATTATTTCAAAATAAGGTAATTCAATAGTTTAAGGTTTTATGGAGAAACCATAAGTTTTAACAAGAAACATGGGAATCTAAAATGTCTATGAGGGAATGGTATCACCACTTGTTTAAAAAGTTAATTATAATTTCGAGAATGTAATTTCCATAAGGGGGGATAATGTAAAAACCTAGGAACTTATACAATTATTTATTTTCATTCTATAATTAAATAAAAAAATTCATTATAAAATTATAATGAAATAAGTGTCATTTATTGAAATTAAGGAGTTTATACCAAGGGAATATTAACTTGACCTTAGGAATAGTAACATGACCTTTAAGAATAGTAATCTAGCCAATAAAATAGTAACTTCACCTATGAAAGTATAAATAAAATTTATGTATATTATAAGTGAAAATATGATATATTTATATCATGGAATAAGTAAATAAATATTTTGAAAATGATAAATTAAGTGTTTGTATTTTTGTAACACATAATTTTTTATTTACAATTTTATAATTAATAAAATGACTAAAAAGAAAATTTATCTTCCTAAAATGGATACATAAATTAATATATTTTTTTCTTATTACTGTAATATAATTTTATGAGACCTTAATTATTCTTTCAAAGTGTTATAAAATCAGTTATAATTTTAAAATTGGTATTTTTTTAATAAATTATAATTTTAATTAAAAATTAACTTTATCATATTTATAAAATTAGTTTCATAAAATGGAGTTCATTTTTTACACGATGAAAAATGGTTATAGTTAATTTCTTTTTCTAATTGATTTATTTGAGGAATTGTGAAATACAGTAATTTAGGGTATAAGTTAAATACATGATTTACTGAGTCATAGATGATGTATGGATGATGTAATCCAATAATATCAAACCCACCTTCATTGTTTTAATATATTTTGTGATAATTCTCAAACTATTCATATGAATAAGCCAAAATAATAAACCAATTAATAAAATAAAGAGAAAACACCCCTCTCTTCTATTATAAATACCACTCCTCACCACCTCTTCTCCTGACAACTTAATGACTTGTGGATTGTTTAATTTATGCCCAATTCCCTTCCCAATCATCTTCCCCACTATCAAGACCTTATTATCTCCCCAAAAAACCAAAAACATGTTCCGTAAGGAGGTTTTCATGGAGAAGAATCCAATAGGTAAAATCCTCTTTCATTTTCATTTTATTTTCTTTCAATTTATTTTCTTTTATTTTCCTATACTAACCTCCCCTTATCCATGTGGCATGAAAACTAAATTATATTATATATACAATAATTTTTTTATGTTGATGGAATAATCCATCACAAAGATCCTTCTACTCTCCTTTTTTTTTAAATGAGAACATCATATGTGACGTGTCAATTTACCGGCATCATGGATGATGCATTTTCATTTTCCATTATCGCCCTTAAGGCTAGTCATAAAACAATTATTTTGGTTAAATCATATTTTATTAAAAATATTATAATTTATAAAATTTTATATAATAAATATATAAACATGATATTATATAAAATGATATATGTTCATGATGGTCTTAAAAAAATCCAAAATAAATTAAATCATTTTCATTAATGTTTTATATAATGAATAATCCCCTTATCAAAACACAAAATGATATATCATATCATCTAAAATTATAGAAACATATTAATACCATTTATTTCTACATTTCTAGTCTTTCTTCCATTAAAACAAAAAATCCATAATGGACCAACCATGAAAATCATGAAATAATTACACCTGAAACAACAAAAATAACAAAAAATTATTAATAAATGGATATAAAGATGATATAATAAGATCATATAAGAAATTATAAATATGAAAATAGTTTTTCAAAAAGTTAATAACACTATTTAAAACATTATACAATATTTTTGAACATGTTCGAAATAATAAGAACCCGAAGTAAGGGTAATTTCTATAAAAATCCTCTCTTTCTATTTTTTACAAAATTCAGAAGGAATATTTTTATAATGCATGGATTATTGTTTTATGATTATTTTCTAGTTATCTGGAATTTTTTATGATGAATGGGGGAATATATATATCCCTTCAATGAATTAGGTATGTTTATGTAGGAAGTTTCCCATAATGGTTATTATATGTGTAACTACAGTGGTTACACCATAATATAGTTGCGAGGGTTACATTATAAGGTAGCCATGAGGGTAAAAAATAAGATGGTATAAATGGGGGTTAAAATATTATGTAATTAATTTCCCATGTTACCTATATGAATTTATTTTTTCTACCTTTTATAGAAATATCTTGTTTTCACAATTTAACTATAAGACGATTTACGGGTGAGAATTATGTCTTTGTTAAAATGATTTCATATGTTTATAAGTATTCATGTACTAACCATTATATTCTCTTTTTTGAAACTTTCTATTCATTTTGTTCTCATCCCATGTTCTTAAATGTTTTTAAGAGGGTTTATGTATTGGTAAGTGAAGAGAAGAATCAAAGTTGAGCTTCGTTTAAAATATTCATGAAAAGAACTTATGTTTATTTTTTAAAAATATGTAATATGGAAGAAATAGATACTATTTTAGTAGTATCCACATTATATTCTTATGGGTTTTCATGTAGGTTTTATGACCTAATTATCTAAAATTATAAAGTGAAAATATCTTCAGGAATGTAAGAGGTTCATTCTAGTTTAATTAACTATATTTTGTAATTTTTATGGTTAGGTCCATATAGTTGGTACAAAAGATTGGTTTATATATATTTGGGGGTTTGGATGATGTTAATAGAATATAAGAATTTATTTTTACCTTATGGTTATGTTGGAATTGTATAGAATTATAAGATTACCATGTTTCCTCATCTAAGATATATCTATTCAAAATGGGTTTTTGAAGAAGAAACAGTGAAGCTAAAGTAGGAAGGCACTAAGAGGATGATATCTTTCTGAATCCTCAAACTAGAATGGTGGGAATTGGAACTGAGAAGTTTTTTATTGTAATGACTCTTTTGAAGAAGGCTATAAATGGTGGAGGGATCATTTTGAAGGTGAATCTGATCAGTGGTGGTTAATTGTCAAGAATATCAGCGATAAAGAGTAGATTTATGCCTCGAAATTGGATACATTTAAGAAAATTTTACTTGAAAAATATTTTTCTAAGGTGTTTCTACATAAGATGAAAAAGAAATTACTATAAATGAAACAGGAGGAAAATTCAGTGGCTTTGTGTGAAGAAAAATTCATTCATCTTGAAAGGTTTTATCCACATCTTATTCAGGACATTAATAGTAAAATCTATCCTTTTTTACTCAGGATTGAATCTAAGATACCAAATGGAGTTGGATAATAATGAATTAAAAAGTTATGATAATCTTATTCAATGTTCTAAGAGGGTAGAAATGGATTTTACTAACGATCACATATACTTCGACAACAAGTAGAAGAAGAGATCCAAATGGCTAAAATTGGGTAACTATCAATCAAAGAAATCTGATGGTAATAAAACTCAGTTTCCAGTTTTTGGGAATTGTGGTAAAAAGAATCATGGAGAATTAAATAAAAAATTTGATAAGTGTTTCTAATGTTTTATGTTTGTAAATATAGCCCATGATTGCAGTGAAAAAATATTAGTAACAGAACATTTAATTCAGATAAGAAAATAGTAATATGTTTTAAATGTTCTGAGATGGTTCATTATGAAAATATATATCCAAAAAAATATATGAGTGATGGTATGTAGCCAGACTATAATCAGAAAGGTGTAGTGAAATATTTTTCAACTACTTTAGTAGATGTTAGGTCATCCAATGAAGTGGAATCAGGTACATTGTTTTTTTAATTAGATTTTTATAATGTCTTTTTTGATATGGGGTCTACAAATTCTTTTATTTCTGAAGGATTTTTAAAAAATTTGGAAATTTCACCTAAATAAATGAATCAAGAGTTTGTGTATAAAACACTAGGGGAAATATTAAGTTAAAACTTCATTATATGAATCTTCCTGTTGTTTCATGTGGAAATACATTACCTGAAAACCTTATTCTTTTTCCCTTTGTAGAGTTTAATGTTATTATAGGTATAAAATGGATTTATTTTTATCACGATAAGATTTATTATAGAGCTAATGAAGTATTTTCCAGAAAAGGTTTCATTTTGTATAAACGAATGAAACCATACCATTGATAACATATCATAAAGCTGAGAAAGTATTAAAATATGGAGATGAATGTTATCTTGCACATATTGTTGAAAATAAGGGAAGTTTTGTGATTAATGATGTTTTAATGGTAAATAAATACTTGGATTGTTTTCATGATGAGTTTCCCAGTGTTATACATGATTTGAATGATTATTTTACTATTAACCTAGTTTATAATGCCAAGACAATTTCAAAACAACCTTATCAAATGGAACCAGTGGAACTTATTGAATTGAATAATAAGCAGCATGAGTTTCTTGATAAATGTTTATTCATCCTAGAACTTGAACAAGGGTTGCCTATAACATCACGTTACATTTTCAGGTACTTTTGATGTTTCCAAGTATCTCTGTTTTGGAGTAATGACTTGGTGGTGCGTTTGGGTGAACTTTTAAGTAAAACAAAAGGGAAATGGCTTGTGCATAGTTTTCACATGGTTTGATAAACCTTGCGACCAAACTATGCCAACCAAGAAACACTGGACAGAGAGGTATGCATGGTGTTTGCATGGTTTAACAAACCATGTGCCACTACCCAGGTAAACTGTGCGTGCGGTTTCTAATTCTGAATTTTTCTTTTAAAACCACCCAAACCCCTGTAACATCCATAATTTCGAGCTTTGATCAGTCTTGACTCATTTTAGGACTTTTCAAAGCCTCTTAGAGAGATTCTAAGGTGATCCAAACATCTTTCTTCGAGATTAAAGGCTCAGAATGAATACCTGCTCTCCTCCCGGTATGTGGATTTCATCCCATTGTGTTTCTCGTTTATTCATCTATCATTCCTTGATCTTTTCATGGGATATTTCCTTTGATTCCATTGATCTAAACCTACGAGTTGAGGTGTAGATCTAGGATTGTGAATCTAGATCTAGTTTTGCAAGTTCTTGATTCCTTTGATCTTAATTTTGGTTTTAAGTATTTAGATCCAAATTTTGATCTATGTCGTTGTGCCGCTCGGTTTTTGGGGTTTCTCATTGGGATAACTCCCGTCAATAAATCGAGGCAGGTTGTTATGTTTTGATTAGCCAAACTGATTATCCTTGTTTTACTTGATTTATTTCATTGTTGATTTAAATTCAATTGCTTAAATCTACTTTCAATTAAATTGATAAAAACTTGATTCCAGTTAATTGAGATATTGGAATTGGTTTTGGCCTGGAAATTTGGAAAACCATCGATTCCATTGAATTGGGTGTGTTTGTGGATACTTTATGCTTTAAATTGTTTAATTTTAAATTGTGGATTTTATGGAAATTATTTCAATTAAATTTTTGAATTTATTTGTTGAAATAAATTGTGTGATGATGGAATTGGTTTTGAATGGATTTCAAATTGGTGAAAATGGCTTAAGATGATTTGAAAGAAACCCATTGGTTTTATCTTGTGAAAAGGAATGTTTTGAATAAAACCTGTTTTGGTTTTAAATGGAATGAATTTGGTACTTTTGAAATCGAAGAATTGGATTTATCATATTTTAAGCATTCTTAAAATAGTTCGCCCATCATGTAATAGCGCATGCAAGCCTTAGTTAGTTAGTGAGTTATTTGGATACACTCTATGCTATGACAACGTTCTAAAACATTCTTGTAGTGGGTCACATCCCCAATGGGTTGGTGATGAGTCTCCTTTGGCCCGTGTCACATGGACGTGTGTATACACATTTTACTGAGTTCACATAGAGAGTGAGGAATCCTATAACTGGTTAATACTATCGTACCTTTTGGAAGATGACCATGTTGCTCGCTTGTTAATTTATATCTGAGATATAAATGTATGCCAATTATTTTGAACTGCCTACATATATGATGAATTTATATAAATGGTTTTATATAAATGTTTTACTTAAGCCATTGTTTTAGAAATATTCCATCATTTTTAAAGATTTTTCTTAAAATATTTATTTCCATCATTTGAAAATGTGTAGCATATTTTGTTAGAATATGCTTTGAATTTCCAAACCTGTTTATTTAAAAATTGAAATATTTTATTTGGATAATCTATATTTGGCATCTGTTACAGAATATTTGGTGGTATCCTACCTGGCTTAGGCTCACACCCTTCTTTTGCCTTCAGGCGTTTGTAGATTTCCTTCTTCCAGGCCCGACCAAAGGGAAGGAATCTCATGAAGGAGGATCCAGTTGTTGATCTTCTACTGTTGAATTGGGTACTTAGAGACTTTGGAACTATTTTTCTCTATTTTTTTACTTGGGTTATAGTACTTTGGGATTTTATGCCTCTTTGTATTCTAGTACATCACTCCCAGTGGAGTTTCTTTTGTAATTCATACTGTTTCGTTATCGATTGCTTCCACATTCTAATGGTGGAAACCATTACCACTCGCATGTTGTGTGATGCCAGGTGCTAGTAGCCTACCCGTGGGGATCGGGAATTCCCTTCAGGCTATGTCAGGGCCGGCTCGGTTATCGGGTTACCAGGGTACCCGGGATGGTTCATGACAAAATGGTATCAGAGGGAGGTTTAGAATCTTTCCTTGATGACAGTATTCATTTGAGTTTTCTTATCGGGACTTAGGAGGTAGTTGTGATTGAGTGCCTGGCCAGCTCTCACCACAATGAACCTTAATTCCCCAGGGTTGGTGAGGGAAATACGACTTGTGGATTAGTTCTAGTATTTTACATTTCTTGGTTTGGATAGAGTGCAATCAATATCTTAGTATCCCTTATTTTAAGAATAGTTTTCCTTGTTTCTCGGTAAGCTGCTGCAGAATCTCATCAAGCGAGTCCTATTGTGGATCCGAGTCCGGTTGAGGTGATTTTTCCCATTGTCCAAGCTCTGAGAAAGGCGCCACCTCCAGTTCCTGTTCAGGCTCCAGCTATAGATCCTCATAGTTATATTCTCTGAAGTCATTCTCAAGAGTTCTTATGCTAGAAGCCACTAGTTTTCAAAGGCTCCAATGACCCTCAACATGCTGAGGAATGGTTGAGTAAGATTGAACGTCTGTTTGGGTTCTTGGAGACACCTGATGTGAACAAGGTGATGTGTGCCACCTTTGTACTGGAGGGACCAAATAGGAGATGGTGGGAGAATATGGTGATGGCTGGGAAACATGAGGGGTTGGAGCGGAAAGATATTAGGGTTATTTTCACTAACCAGTTCTATCCAGAATCAATGGTGTTGGCCAAGGATGTGAAGTTTTTCAAGCTTGAGAAGCCCAACAAAACGGTGACTGAGTACTCCAATAATTTTTATGAGATGGTACAGTTTTCTCCTTATATTGTATCTAATGAGAGGATAAAGGATCAATGATTCGAGTTGAGACTTCGATCAAATATCCATTCTCAGGTTTTCCTACTGAAGCTACCCACTTATGCTGATGTGCTGGATAGGGAGATGATGGTTGAGATGGACTTGGAAGGAAAGTCAGGGTTGAAGGAGTTTCTTTTCCCTCCTAGTGGCAGTGCAGGCTTCTTTAATGGAAAATGGAAGAATGACTTTTCTCATGGTAGTTCTCGACAGAAGAGTCATCCCAGACCTCCGGTATCATCCGGAGGGGATTCTTTGACTTGCTATCAGTGTGGGAAGCTATGACATTATAAGGGGGTTTTCATTGTGGTACCCAAGAACTTTAGATCCTATGGATGTTTAGGGAACTTACAGAGATTCTACCATCACTTCTCTACTCTGCGTAGTGGAACATGATCATCAGAACCAGAAAATACTATAGGGAAATCAAATGATTCATGTACGAAAGGTTTCCAGCCACAGGAATCCGGAACGAAGCTTCTTCACGCTAAGGAAGAGTCTCCATAGGTAGCTGATACAGGTCCTACAACTATGGGAGGTTCCATTACTATAGCTTCGTCTTTAGTGATAGATATTTTTGATACCGGTGTATCTCACTCTTTTATTTCAACCCATATTGTTAATATGCTTAATCTACATATGGATCTTTTATCTTGTGCGATCGATATTACTACACCCCTTGGTACAATGAGAGAGAAGGGTCTCCGTAGTCCTGCTTGTGTCTTCTCTCTATCAAATGTAGATCATGCATGGAGTTTCTTGGTTCTCGACATGAAATATTTTGATGTCATATTTGGAATGGATTTTCTTATTTCCAATAAATCCTGGTTCGATTGTTATCTTTGACGGGTCTACCTTACTACACCCAGTGGTGTTCCTCTTGTTTTTCAAGGACAATGGGACCCAATGTCATGTAGAGTCGGACCCTCTTATACAGAGTTGGGGAAAGCTATAGTAGTGTTTGCTTTTGATTTGGAGTGAGATTCAATGAGTAGAGATCTTCCTCCAGTTGTCGCTGAGTTTCCCGACGTGTTTCCTTCCGACTTCTCTGGTTTGCCACCAGTAAGAGAGATTGGTTTTTCTGTTGACTTGTTACCTGGTACTAAACTAGTTTCTATTCCCTCTTACCAAATGGCTCTAGAAGAACTAAAATAACTGAAGTCTCAGTTAGACGATATTATTGAGAAAGGTTTTATACGCCTAAGTGTGTCACCTTGGGCATCACCTGTTCTCTTCACCAAGAAGGCTGATGTTTATCTTCGCTTATGTGTTGATTATCGAAATCTCAATCGAGTTAGGATAAAAAACAAATATCTGTTACCATGAATTGATGATTTGCTTTATCAATTTAAAGGGGAAAAGTGGTTTTCAAAAATTGATCTTCGATCTGGTTACCATTAGTTGATGATAAAAGAATCCGACATTCATAAGACTACTTTTCGGAGTAGGCATGGCCATTATGAGTACCTTGTTACGCCCTTCGACCTAAAAAATTATCATGCAGTTTTCATGGATTTGATGAACAAGATTTTCCATGAGTATATGGATACTTTCGTGGTAGTATTTTTGGATGAAATTCTTGTCTACTCCAAGTATGAGGAGGATCATGTGCATCATCTAAGAACAGTTCTGAGTCTTCTAAGGAATCATCGACCTTATACCAAGCTCTCAAAGTGTGATTTCTGGATTCGGGAAGTGAAATTATTGGGACATGTCGTCTCAGAACAAGGAATATTAGTTGATCCTAAAAAGTTGAAGGCTGTTATTACATGGTAAAAACCACAAATTGTTTTCAAGATTAAGAGCTTCTTGGGCTTAGTAGGATATTATCACCGGGTTGTTAAAGACTTCTCAAAGTTAGCATCTCTAATGAATGCTCTGACTCGAAAGGGAGTGAGGTTTTCTTGGAATGATATATGTCAGAGTTATTTTGTTGAGCAAAAGCATATCATAACTGTTACACCGGTGTTAACTCTTCATGAGGCTGGGATAGGTTATGTGGTCTTCTGTGATGCATTGGGTTAAGGTTTCAGATGTGTACTCATGCAGGGTAATCATGTTGTTTCCTATGGGTCTCATCTTCTTAAGCCTCATGAGAAGAACTATCCTACACATGAACATGGACTTACAGCTGTAATGCACACACTTAAGTGTTGGAGACATTACCTTTATGGAGAAAGGTTTACTAGGTATTTAGACCACAAGGGCTTGAGTTATATCTTCTCTCAAAAATATTTGAATCTTCGGCAAAGGCGTTGGGTGGAGTACCTGAAATCTTTCAACATTGACATTGCCTATACCCCAGGGAAAGGGAATGTAGTTGAAGATGCGTTAATTAGGAAACTTCCATCACAGGCAGTGAAAGAATCTTCAGAAGAGTGGAGATTGATGGCTCTTTTTTCTCAATTGCATATTGTAATTCAATGGAAGGGGAATGAAGTTTCGTTATCCAGTGTCCAGTTGACATCTACTCTCCTCGAGTTAATTCTTTAAGAACAAGAACTGGATGATGAATTACATAACATTAGGGACTCTATTTATGGTGGGGATACCAACACCCAGTGGTCTTTCTCCAAAGAGGGTGTTCTGGGTTATCAAAATTGTTATTTTTTTGTCATTAGAGGCAAAGAAGGATGTGATGGGTGGGGGTTTCCATAAATCTCAGTGGGCTATACACCCAGGAACCACAAAAATGTTCTATGACATTCGGCGATAGTTATGGTGGCCAAGTATGAGATGAGACATTGCAGAGTTTGTATCTCATTGTTATACATGCCAGCAGGTGAAATCCGAGCGCCAGAAACCTTCTGGTTTGCTTTAAATACTTCCAGTCCCTACATGGGTGTGGGATGAAATCTCTATGGACTTTGTGGTTGGGTTACCTCAAACCCAAAGGAAGAAGAACACAATATGAGTTGTGATCGACAGGCTGACCAGGTCAGCTCACTTTATACATATTTGAGATACAACCAAAGTTGTGGAGTTGGGAAATTTCTATGTGAGAGAGGTTATTACTTTGCACGGAGTTCCGTCTGCTATAGTCTCTGATAGGGATCCTTGGTTTACTTCTCGCTTTTGGAGATTCCTTCAAGAGGCACTGGGATCTCAGGTTCGTTTGAGCAAGGCCTACCAACCATAGTCAGATAGCCAGACAGAAATAGCTATTCAGATCCTTGAGGATATTCGCTGAGCTTGTGTTCTTGACTTTGGAGGGTCTTGGGATGATCATATGGGGCTCGTTGAATTTTCTTATGAAAATAGTTATCAATATGCGATCAAAATGGATCCTTTTGAGGATTTGTATGGCCTCCCTTGTAAATCTCCATTATGTTGGTCAGATATTGGTGAGAGTTCTTTGGTAGGACCAATTTTGGTTCAATAGATGACAACTAAGATCCAGTTGACTCTTTCGAGAATGTTGACAGCTCAGAGTCAGTACAAATCTTGTGATGATCATCGCTGTAAACCTTTAGAGTTCTCAGTTGGGGACCAGGTGTTTTTGAATGTTTCACCTCGATTAGTTCATCGACGGCTTGGGAGGCAATGGAATATTGGTCCTCGTATTGTGGGACCTTTAGAGGTTGTTGGACTTGTAGGAAAGGGTTCTTACCATCTAGCTCTACCACCATAGCTGACGTCGATACATAATGTGTTCCATGTATCGCAGCTGCAAAAGTATCTCTCGGATCCATCTCATGTTGTGAGGTGGAGTGATCTTGAGATTGAACCAGATTTATCTGTTACTGAATGACCAATCAGGGTTGTTGATTCTGAGACCAAGGTACTTAGTGGGAAAATGATACCCCTGGTCCGTGTACTTTGGCATCATGGTTCTGATTCTCATGAGGGGTGGGAAAGGGAGGCGCTTATGAGAGAGCCGTGACCTCTTCTTTTTGACATGGAGGTTTCTTCATACTCTTTCTGGGGACATAAAGATCTTATGGTGGGGGAGGTTATAACATAATGTTATGTTTTCAGCTACTTTTGATGTTTCCAAGTATCTCTGTTTTGGAGTAGTGACTTGGGGGTGTGTTTGGGTGAACTTTTAAGTAAAACAAAAGGGCAATGTCTTGTGCATGGTTTGTGCACGGCTTAATAAACCATGCAACCAAACCATGCCAACGAAGCAGCACTGGACCGAGAGGTATGCACGGTGTGCACATGGTTTGAAAAACCGTGCGACCAGACCATGCTGATCGTGTATCTCTGGACTATGAGGTCTGCATTGTGTGCGTACGGTTTAACAAACTGTGTGCGCGGTATCTAATTCTGAATATTTTTTTTAAAACCACCCGATCCCCCAGGACATCCATAATTTCAACCTTGGATCAGGCTTGACTCATTTTAGGTCTTTCCAAAACCTCCTAGAGAGATTCCAAGGCGATCTGAACATCTTTCTTCGAGATTGAAGGCTTGGATTGAAGATTCTCTCTCCTCCGGGTAAGTGGATTTCATCACGTTGTGTTTCTTGTTTATAACTCTAACATTCCTTGATCTTTTCAAGGGATATTTCCTTTTTTTCCATGGATCTAAACCTATTAGTTGAGTTATAGATCTAGGATTGTGAATCTAGATCTAGTTTTGCAAGATCTTGATTCCCTTGATCTTAATTTTGGTTTTAAGGATTTAGATCCATATTTTGATCAACATCGTTGTGCCGCTCGGTTTTTGGGTTTTCTTGTTGGGCCAACTCCCGTCAATAAATTGAGGTAGGTGGTTCTATTCTGATTAGCCAAATTGATTATCGTTGTTTTTCTTGATTGATTTCATTGTTGATTTAAATTCAATTTCTCAAATCTAATTTCAATTAAATTGATAAAAACTCGATTCCAGTGAATCGAGATATTGGAAATGGTTTTGGCCTAGAAATTTGGAAAACCCTTGATTCCATTGAATATGGTGTGTTTATTGAATCTTTCTACTTTAAATTGTTTAATTTAAATTGTGGATTTGATGTAAATTATTTAAATTAAATTGTTGAATTTAATTGTGGAAATAAATTTTGTGATGATGGAATTGGTTTTGAATGGATTTAAAACTGGTGAAAATGGTTTAAGATTATTTGATAGAAACCCATTGGTTTTATCTTGCGAAAAGTCATGTTTTGAATAAAAATTGTTCTGGTTTTAAATGTAACAAATTTGGAACTCTTGAAATGGAAGACTGGGATTGATCATATTTTAATAATTCTTAAAATAGTTCTCCCATAATTTAAGAGTGCATGAAAGCCTTAGGTAGTTAGTGAGTTATTTGGATACACTCGATGCTATGAAAATGTTCTAAAACATACTTGCAGCAGGTCACATCCCCGATGGGTTAGTGATGAGTATCCTTTGGCCAGTGTCACAGGGACATGTGTATACTCATTTTTCTGAGTTCACATAGAGAGAGAAGAATCCTATAACTGGTTAATACTATCATACCTTTTGGCAGATGACCTTGTTGCTTGCTTGTTTATTTATATTTGAGATATAAATGTATGCCAATGCTTTTGAACTTATTACATGCCTGCTGAATTTATATAAACTGTTTTATATAAATGTTTTGCATAAGACATTGTTTTAGAAATATTCCATCATTTGTAAATATTTTTCCGAAAATATTTATTTCCATCATTTGAAAATGTGTAGCATATTTTTTAAGAATATTCTTTGAATTACCAATCCTTTTTATTTGAAAATTGAATACTTTTATTTAGATATTCTATATTTGGAATCTGCTATGGAATCTTCGGTGGTATCTTACTGGGATTAGGCTCACACCCTAATTTTTCCTTCGAACATTTGTAGATTTCATTCCTCTAGGCTCGAAAAAAGAGAAGGAATCTCTTGAAGGAGGATCTAGTTGTTGATCTTCTCTTGGTGAATTGTATCCTTAGGGACTTTGGAACTGTTTATCTCTTTTTTGTACTTGGGTTATAGTACTTTGGGCTTTTATGCCTCTTTTTATTCTGGTACATCACTCCCGGTGGAGTTTCTTTTTTAATGCATACTGTTTCATTATCTATTGCTTCCACATTCTTGTCACAGAAATCATTCCAACTCGCATGTTGTGTGATGCCAGGTGCTAGTCGCCAACCCGTGGGGATCAGGAATGTCCTTCGGGCTATGTTAGGGTCGGCTCGATTATCGCGTTACCAGGGTACCTGGGCTAGTTTGTGACATTTCCCCTGTTTTATTTGTTAAAAATAAATATGGTTCCATAAGTATTTTCATTTATTATAGAGCTCGGAATAAAATTATCGCTAATAATAAGTATCCATTACCTCATATCGATGACATGTTTGATCAGATCTAGGGAGATTGGAATTTTTCATAGATTGACTTGATATCTTGGTACCAATAATTGAAGGTGGAGGATGAAATTCAGAAAAAATTATTCAGTACTAGATATGGGCATTACGTGTTTGTTGTTATTCCCTTTGGTTAAAAAAATTCAGCTAATGTATTTATAGATCTTATGAATAGAATCTTCTGTGAATATTTGGATATGTTTTTGGTTGTTTATATGGATTATATTTTGGTGTTTTCAAAAAGTTTTAATGATAGTGAAAAACATTTAAGGATTGTACTACAAAATCTCAAAGAAAATAATCCATACAAAAAATATAGAAAATGTGATTTTTAGTTGAAACAGATTTCTTTTCCTGGGAAAATTATAAATATGGATAGAATAATAATTTATCCTAACAAAATAATAGTGGTTGTTGAATGTACAATAGCTAGAAATGAAACTAAGATTCATATTTTTCTTGGATTGGTAGTTTATTATCGATGATTTGTTAAAAACATTTCAAGGTTATCAAGCCTGATAACTATGTTAACACAAAAGGGGTTAAATTTATTTGGGAATAATACTGTGATGTTTGTTTTTAGGAACTAAAGATAATATTGGGGGATGCTCCAATTTTGGACCTACCATTCTAAACGGTTGTTTTTAATCTATAATGATTCTTCATTGAATGGACTTGGTTATTTTCTAATACATACTGATTAGGTAATTGATTATGCTTAATGATAATTGATACCTCATGAGTTAAATTATGCCACACATAATCTAGAATTAGTAGTTGTGGTATTTGCTATAAAATATTGGCGAAATATTTTATATGGAGACAAAAGTAAAAAATATACTGATAATAAAATTTTGAAGCATATATTTACTCAAAAGGAATTGAACATGAGACAATGAAGATGTCCAAAATAGAAAAACGATTATGATTGCACAATAAATTACCATCCCAAAAAAGAAAACAAATTACCATATGTCTTGAGTTAGAAAAATCTAGCTACAGTCTCCATGCTACATTTGGAACATGCCCCCCTGGTTAATTATTTGATAAATTATTACATGGATGTTTTTGGTATAATAAATTCCTCTATTTTGTTTTAGGTGTCTGTGTAGTCTTCTCTCTTATACAGAATTAAGAAAGCAGAAAAGGAAGACCACAAGTTACCATGAAATGATATAATTGGAAAATAACGGTATGTTTCTTGAATTTAATGATGCTCAACATTGTGTCTTGAGATTTGGAATGATATTATGTATTCCTTGTGATTCCCAGATGAAGAAAAAAATTATTAAGTGTATCTCATAGTTCTCTTTTTTCAGTTCATCTTGGAAGCACTAATATGTATAGATACATTACTGAGTATTACAAGTGGGATGGAATTGAAGGACTTACCATGAAATGTTTGACATCTCAACACGTCAAAGTAGAGAGACAACTACCAAAGGGGATGTTTCATCCTTTTCCAGTGCCAGAGTGGAAATGGAAAAATACATCCATGGACATCGTGGAGAGACTACTAAATACTTCTCAAGCTAAAAATGTGATTTGGCTTATTGTTGATTGGATGACAAAATCTATACAAATTTTTCCTATGTGAGATACTCATTATATAGATCATCTTTCTGGACTATAAATCAAATATATTTTCAGGTTACATAGAGTTCCTCTCTCTATTTTAGATGACTGTGATCCCAGGTTCACTTTTAACTTTTGGAATGGACTTCAGAAGTTGTTGGGAACTAAATTAAATTTTAACATAGCCTTTCATCTTCAATCAGATGGATAGTCAGAATAAAAAATTCAAACATTGAAGGATATGATTTGAGATTGTTCAATGAATTACTAGGGAATTTGGGATCAATATATTTATTTATTTTATTTTTCTTACAATAACGGTTTTCATTCTAGTATAAAAATGGATCCTTTTGAGGAATTATATGGAAAGTAGTGTTGAACTCTAGAATTTTCTGATGAAGTCAGGTAAATGAAGTTGATGGACCCATATTTAGTATAGAAAGTGGATAAAAATTTAAATATGATCCAAATATATATGAGGATATCTCAAAGAAGGAAAAATGTTATAAAGATAACTGAAGGATCATTCTTTCAATGTAGGTGATCATGTTTTCCATAAAATATCTCCATGGAAAAATTTTATGTGTTTTCATAAGAATGTAAAGATAATTCCTTGGATCATTGGACCTTTTTCGTGTTTCAGTGATGAGAAAGTAAGTTCCATATTCATCTCTTGTTTTGAGCCTAGAAGTCGTTCAGCTAGAAGAGAACCATTTTTATAAGGAATACCCTATTTATATTCTTTACTGTATAGAGAAAGTATTGTGGAATAAGGTGATTCACCAGGTTATGGTATTTTGGAGAAACCACATGGTTGAAAAAGAAACATTGGAATATGAAAATTATATGGGGTAAAGGCATCCTCACTTGTTTAAAAATTGAATAAAAATTTCCTAGACACAATTTACAGAAGGGTGGAGAATGAAAAAACCCGGGTAATTATAAAATAATGCATTTTCATTCTATAGTTAAATAGTTAAATTTATTATAAATGTTTATCTAAATAAGTAGAATTTATATAAATATAAGGAATTTATACTGATGGAATAATAACTTGACCTTAAAAATAGTAACATGACCATTATGAATAGTAATCTAGAAAATACATTATTAACCTCATCGATAAAATTATAAATAAAATTCAGATATCTTATAAACGAAAATATGATATACATATATCATTTACTATGTAAATAAATATTTTGAAAATGATAATTTAAGTGTTGGTATTTTTATGACTCATAAATTTTTATTTTTATTTTTAAAATTAATATAATGATTTCAAAGAAAACTTATCTTCAGAAAATAGATTTATAAATTAATATTTTGTTTTCTTATGATTTTAAGATAATTTTATGAGACCATAACTAATTTTTCAAGGTGTTCTAAAATATTTTGTAATTTTAAAATATGTTTTTTTGAATAAATGATCATATTAATCCAAAATTTAAATTTCTCATATTTAGAAAATTATTTTCATAAAATGAAGATAATTTTTGAATTCTAAAAATCAAAAAATGGTTGTGTTGAATTTTTTGGGTTGTTCTAAAATAGTTGAATTTTTTGGTGAATAATGAAATATGATAATTTATGATATACACTAAATAACAGATTTATTGGGTGGATGATGTTATCCCATGATTTCTAACTCTGATTCATTATTTTAATATATTTAGAGATAATTCTCAATCTATTCATATTATTGAGTAAAAATAATAAACTAATGAAGAATACAATGCGAAAACACCCCTCTCGTCCACTATAAATTCCATGTCTCACCACCTCTTCTCCTCACACCTAAAATCCTTGTAGCATATTTAATTTCTTTTCAATTACCTTCCCAATCCTCTTCCCTAATTCCAAGACCTTGTGTCTCACAAAAAGGCCTAAAACAAGTCCTTAAAGAGGTTCTCATAAGGAAGAAATCAAGAGGTAAAATCCTTTTTCATTTTATTTTAATTCTATATTTAATTTATTTTCTTTACTTACCCTCTACCAACATCCCCATATCCATGTGGCATGAAAAATAAGTTATCTCATATATAATATAATTTCATAATTTTTATGGAATAATTCATTATCAAACTTATTATCATCTCTCTTTTATGTTTTTGAAAATGAGAATATTGTATGTGAAGTGTTGGTTTACCGCCATCGTGGAAGATGCATTTTCATTTTCCTTTATCACCATAAAAGATGATTATAAAACCATTATTAGGGTTAAATCATATTTTAGAGTACATATTATAATTTATATAATTTTTTGGAACCAATATATAAACATGATATTGAATAAAATTATATATGTTCATGATGGTCGTAAAAACCACCCAAATAAATTAAATCATTTTACTTAATGTTTTATATAATGAATCATCCTCATATTATAAAACAAAATGAAATATGGTATCATTTCAAATTATAAAAACATATTAATACCATTTATTTCCAATTCTGGATTCTTTATTCTATTCGATAAGAGAATCAACAATGGAAGAATAATGGAATCCCTGAAATAAATGCATCTAAAACAATAAAAATAAAAACATGTTACTAATAAATGGGTGAAAATATGTCATAATAAGAACATATAAGGAATTACTAATTTGAATATAGTTCTATAATAAGTTAATAACACTCTTTAAACTATTATACAAGATGTATGAACACATTTTATGTAATACGAACCCGAGGTAAGAGACTTTCATTCAAAAATCATCTTTTTATTTTTTTTACAAAATTTGAAAGGATTGTTTTATAATGCACGTATTCTTTTTTTATGATTATGTTATCATTCATGGGAATTTTTTATGCTAAGGTGTGGGACCTATATCTCCCTACAATGTATTAGGTACTTTTATGTTGGAATTTGATCATAATGGTTAGTCCAAGTGCAACTACGATGGTTACACCATAAGGCAGCCATGGGGGTTACATTTTAAGGTAGTCACGATGGTTACAAATAAAATGTTAGATATGAGGGTTAAAATATTAATTATGTAATTCCACAAGATACCTATAAGATTTTATTTATCTTTTCTATTTTTTATTTAAATTTATTATTTTCAAAAAGTTATTACACAATTATTTATGGGTCAAAAATTATGTATTTTTGGAAATGATTTCATATGTTTATAAGTATTAATGGACTATACACTCTTTTATATTTTATGAATCTTACATAGATTTTTGTTCTCATCCCATGTTTTAAATATTTTTAATAGGGTTTAAGGACTATTAATAGAAAATAATAATCCAAGATAAGAATTGTGAAAAAATTTCATGAAATGAACTCATGGTTATTTAAAAATTTATGTATTATGGAATAAATGGATACAATTTTAGTAGTATTAAATTTTATGCTTTTAGGTTTTCATGTATGTTTTATGACTTAATTATGTAAAACACTAAACCAAAAAGTTCTTTGGGAATGTAAAAAGTGTATTTTAGTTGAATTAACTAGATTATGTATTATTTAAGGTCGAGTTATTATACCGTAAGGGTGTCCAAATCGATAAAACAGAAAAACATCATCCCTCGAACCCCTATACCAAATTCACCCACTCTACACCACATGGATCACCAGGACAGAGGGGCTATGCTGCATCCCCTACACCATGGTGCATTTGTTCCCAAAATGGAACTAGCCCCAACTATTCTCCCTCCAATGTTCTATATTGTATCCCACTAGGCCACACTACAACCATTATAACCATTCATAGTTAGTAAACTCCACAAAGTAACTCCCTGTTGAAATACATAAAAATTATAGAAACTAAAGATCACCTAAAAAACATCTGATACATATAACAAAAACTCTAAAAAAATAAAATAGAGTATACCCAAACCTGAAAGGTGTCACAATTCTCCCCACTATAAATTTTTTCTATCCCTAGAAAGTGCTCAAGACTCTGGATTCATGAAAATAGAAGGAAACTTATGAATCATTATTGATTCCCACTACCATGTCTCTTGGCTATCCCATCTTCACTGCCACAACATTTACACCAAATAAATTGTTTTACCAAAAAATACCTTATCCTGATGATCCAAAATCTAAATTGGTTCCTTAAACACTATGGTTTAGGGTTCAATATTAACATCCTCCCATTCAATCACATGGGAAGAGTCTAGTTGATACCTCCTCAATTTTGAAACTTGAAACTCATTGTGAATTGTTGTCAAGTAGGATAGAAATTATAATCAATTTTCCACCCTTTTAATTAATTTAATGATCTAAAAGGGTCTAACACAAATTAATTCCAAATTTACACGCTTACCTAGCCAACAGTGTCCTAGGTGAGGTGAAACTCTAAGAAAAATAAAATCACCAACCTAAAACTTGAGCAGTATCCGATGATGGTCCTCAAAATATTTTTGATGACTCTATACCATGATAATCACTTCTAGATTAGTTACACCTTTTCTATCATCTCATAAACAAGGCTTGGTACAAACAAGTATTGTTCTCTCGACTCCTTTCATAAGGGAGATATACAGGGACACCCATGCAATGCTTCAAATGGGGCCATCTTAATAAAATATTAATAATTATTTTAATAGTAAAATTTGACCAAAGGAAGATTCTTTTCCCTAGAACCTCCAAAGTAATGAACACACCCTCAGAGCATATCCTCAAGAATCTAAATAACTCTATTTATCTTCCCATCTTTCTATGAATGACAGGTCATTCTAAACATCAACTAGGAACCCATCGCCTCTTTAAAACAACTCCAAAACACAGATATTATCTTCAGGTCCCTATCAGATACAATCACATACGGAACCCGGTGAATTTTCACATCCTCTCAGACATATAAGTTCCTGAGCTATTCATCCAATATTGTCTCCTTGATATGGTGTAAATGAGTTATTGTCACAATATGATCAATGAAAAACCAAATTGAATCCTTCCCACTAAGAATCTATAGAAAACCAACAAATAATTATAGGGAAATATCATCACACTTCCATACCATAATGGAGGATGTTTGTAACAAACCAGCAGGTCTTCGATGTTCCATATTAATCTTTTGACAAGTCAGAGACCATGACATGAATTCTGTAATCGACCACCCCATTCCAAACCACCAATATTAATTTTTCAAATCAGGATGCATATTTGTAGACCTAGGTTGTACAGAATAGAAAGTACCATGTCCTTTATCTATAAACACTTTCCATATATAAATAAGAATAACCAATCTACTACAGAAACACAAATCACCAATGATATATTGAGACACTCACTCAAGGACTCCCCACCATTTAGGATTTTACTAAATCACTAGCAATCAGTTTCATTCTTCTGCTTGAACCGCACTTTCTCATGAAATGAAAATTCAACGTTTATTAAAGCTAATAACACCTCCCCATCATCACCTTCCACTCCCATGATCATCTTAGTGAAAAAACACACACAACAATATATTTCAATTTTAGAAGCTCTAAAAACAGGTTTTATCAGTGGAAAAAATGCTCTAATAATCCAACTGATGTTAAAATGTGATATTTATTAGCATTAGAAAAAATCGTTGATAAATGGTTCCTTTATTAGCACTAAAAAATCAATGATAAAGAGTACCTTTATAATTTCTTTTTTATCCCTCATGAATTCACCCTCAATCAACATTGATAAAATTTGAAACAAATTATTTTTTTCAAGCACTCCCCCTTTCTTCGTGCTCACATTCTCCTTTCCTAGCGCTATCCATTCCCTCAAACACCCTTCAACTACTCTCATTCACCCCAACTACCTTAATAGCACTCACACCCACTTTCTCAGTGATCAAAATCTTCTCACCAATCTGTGCATGTCTAGATTCGATCATTTGACCTACCTTCTACAATGTGAACCCCTTTACCACGTCCCTACCTTGTTTTATTCTACATTTAACAATATTTATATTTTTTATTAATATATTCACAATTTTTTTAATAATATATTTTTATATATAAATATTTTCAAATATATTTATAAAATATATGTTTGTGTATGTGCGCGTGTGCATGTGCTCATGTGTGTGGGTATGTATGTGCACTCATGTGTGTGTGATATATATACATACATATATATAAATTTTTTTAAAAAAATTATATATTAATATTAATTTACATATATTATATTATAAATATAAATACATATCAGTTTATTAATATGAAAACATATGTATACATCTGTATAAGTATATATATTCATATATTTTTATAATATAAAAAAATTGTTTGATATTTTTTTAAATAAAATGGATAATAATTAATTATATATGATTTATATAAATATTATTAAATAAAATTTTAATATATTCCCTTACATTTTATATTTAGATATAGAGTTTATACATTACATATATATTTATATGTCTATATATTAACATATATATTTATATATATTTACATATAATTGTATATTTAGATGTAAAGTTTTTAAAATGTATTTATAAATATTTTCTATAACTAAATTTATATAATATATTTAATGATAAAGAATAATTTATAAAAATAAATTTAAATATGACGTTTATACACAATATATACATGCATATTATAGCACCCCATGATTTTAGAAAAAGAAAATTATGTTCAATAGTATAAACGACACAAAACACTAAGCTTAGATGATAATGTAACACCCCAAGGCTTTGTGATATATTTATTTTTAAATAATTTTATTCTCTTTAATAGATTTTAGTATATGAAACCTTTATATTTTTATGTTCAATAGTGTATTCAACACATAACACCGATCATAAATGACCGATGATATATATAACTATTATAATCTAACCATTAAATTAGCAGACATGAATAATATCAACAACGCGATGATATATATATATATATATATATACATTTTTTAATCAGTATAATTTATTGATAAATATCTATTAATTAAATAATCAATTTTTAGTAATGTATTTTTATTCTTTAAAAATATTTTTTCTTCAAAAATGATTTTATTTTTATTTTCATGAAAAAATATTACAATTAATTTTTAGAACATTAATAAAATTTATTTGATAAAATTAACTTCATTTTATTGAATCGGAATATCAAAATTTACGTTTGGTGAAATTTTGTAATTTTTTTAAAAAATATTGATTTTCAGTGAATAGTGAAAATACTGATTTTTGTATAAATGTCATTTTTTCGATAAATTAAGTAATTAAAAAGTATCATTATCTTTATAATTTGATTTAAATAAAAATATTTATCATATAGTTATATTTAATCTACTTATTGTTTTTCAAATCCACTTAATTTTGGATTTTAGTATAAAGTTGTATTTAGGTTAAAAAAAGGAATATTTTTTGAAAACTTTTTTAAAGTACATAATGTTTCTCCATTTTGATTAATTAAAGTAACACCTAATGAAAAACAATTTAATTAAAATTTTTATATTATATATCAATAAATATTAATTTATATTCCTGAAATTATTATTGTTAGATATAGAGTAAATATGACATCATCTCCTATTTAAAAAAATACACTTCTAAAAAACCCGCCCTTTCATCGTGTGTGCGGGTTATGTTTTAAATTTAATTTTTGATAATTTTATAAAATTTATTTTAAAAAATAAAATTGATTTTTGAAATAATTATTTCAAAATTATATTAGGGTGAATTTTTGAGAATTTTCTAAAAATAGTAATCTTTTGGATAAATAGAGAAAAATAATGATTTTAATTGAAAACTAAATATTATGTTAAATTATTTATAAATTAAAATTTTATTTTTAATTGGTTTTAAAGTAAAATTAGTAAATATATATATATATATTAATCCAATTTATAACATTTTAATAAATTTCATTTTGAAATTTCATAAAAAAACCCTTTTAATCCTTTGAACATTTTCTCTTTAGAAACTCACTTTCTCATTGCACCTATAGGATTAATTTGAAATAAAAAATTTCCACTTATGTGAATTTAATTTGACATAATTTTTTTACAAATTTATAATTATAATAATTTGTATTATCTAATAATTTAAACTTAATTTTTTACCATAACGAATAGTAAAAATAGAAAAAATTAATTACTATGGTTACAGTTAAAATGGATTTACCTAGGGGTTAAACTAAAAATATAACAATTAAAATGACCTAAATAATTTTATAAAATCTATTGGGAGAAAATATTTTGAACTTATACCATATATTATCAATAATGGTCAATTAATTGGAGCCTTTTTACATGAATATAATGTGGGTGGAATTCATTCTTTTCAAAAATTACTACTGTGCCACTCAACTCACTTATAAAAGGCCACCCCTATCCCCCTCCTTTCATAGTAAAAAACCCAATTGGTTCAAAAAAAACCTACCCAAATAAATTATATAATTCCCTCATATCATCATAGAATCCTTATTTTTGGATAAAATTCAACCAATTAAGGCATTTGGTTCAAACCTAAAGAAGTTACCTGAAAAAGAGGTAATTTTCTTCAATGAGAATTTTTATTTTATTTCTTCATTCACCTCATAAAATTTTTCATGAACCATATTATATAATAAAATAACAATATTACATATAATTTTATGTTATTATGGTAATTTAAAAACCCTAATAATTATTCTATTACATCAAATGGGTTTTGAAGTCATCATTTGCATGCACGAGAGATAACCGCCTCATGAACTGATGTCATTCATTTTTCCATTACCACCTCTCATGATTGGATATGATAATTGATATAAAATATATATATTAAATTTATAAATATAATTATAAATTTTTTTTCTTTATATAATATAGAACTTTTTTAATTTCCCTTTCGTAGAGTATAAAATAACATTGCTCATGTGTACGTCGAAATACTTCCTCACGAAGCGATGTCATTCATTTTTTCTAATGATTTACATAGAAACTAATAAGGGAATATTTAATAAAAATATAGGAAATAAATGAAATAATTATGATATAAATGAAAATTTTATCATTTTTAAAAGTTTATATATCATTTTATTTCTTACCTTTTCACTCACTGAAGGATGGTAATGTCATTCAGGTACGTGTAGACTACCTCCTTTTAGAATAAATGTGACTCTTTCTTTTCATCACCACAATACATAGATGATATATATAAGTATATTAAAAGAAATAACAAGTTATTTATAATATTATGATTATTCTGGAGAGATAAAATATTACTTACCTTCTTTCCATAATGATCATTGAAAAATGGGAACGTTAATCATGCGTATATACGGCCTACCATCTCCATGGTCATAACATACATCATTTTTTCAAAACCATATTTCATAATATTTTTTAAAAGTATAATTGATGTATAAATATGAAAATTATTTCATAATTATTATTATGGAGATGATATAACCATATTATATACATAGGAACCAGAACTTTCATAACAAATAACAAGTGAGAAAACAAGGAAATTAACACCCAAAACAATGAAAGTAATGAAATATTATTAATGAATGGGTGATAAGATGTTATAAAAGGATTATATAAGATATTATAATTATAAATATGGTTTTTTGATAAGCTAATTACTTGTTTAAAACCACTATACTGGAGGTTAAATCACATTCAATAAAAAGGAAGTGTGAGGTAAGGGATTTCTTAACTCAATTTTCAATCATTATGTTAAACTTATACATCACTTATTATGTCGTGATAAGACTACGTGTGTAATGTAATTTGAATATTTTATGTTTTAATTCCACCTATTTTATTAGTATTTAAATTTTATACACATAATCAATTAATATATTAATCCCCACTTCTATAATACAATCTTTGTAAGGGATTTATAGTATCACTTTATTTCTAGGACACATATAAAAAATACACAAATCATTTATTTTTTGTGGTGTATATACATCCAATTTGAAATATTATATCATGAATCCCATTATTTTCATGATATTTAATGTTTCATTTAATAAAATTCTTTATTATGGATTATGAATGTAAATATTACTAAAGCGGTAATAATTTTTTTTCTCAATTTTCCTTATTTGAGACTTATGTCATGTTATACACCTATATTATTTTATGAGGTGTATATACATCCCATTTTACATCTGATATTATGAATTTATTTATTCTCATGATATTTTATGTTTATCTTAATTGTATCCTTTCATGGTGCTAACAAATCAATTTTACCAATTTGGTAAATGTTTAATGTTACAAGCTCATCGATTATTATGATTTTTTATGATTAAGTCTCTATTAATGAAATATTACGACCTAAATCTCAAGGACTATAATAATTTTTATTATACTATTGTTAATGATGATATTTTGTTATAATAGTACCATTTTACAACTCTTTGATAATTAAAATAATTGATAAAACGTTTTTATGAAAATTCATATTTATTTATCTATTCGTTAGAAAAATATTTTTCGTATTAAACCATGTTTTCTAAAAATGTTTTTAAATTATTTTGAATAATGTTTTTAAAAATATTTTCATAATTATTGAAATTATTTATTTAAACCATTTTTACCCATGTCTGATTTTTTTAAATAATGATTTGCAAGAAATTTTTATGTCGTTTAAAAAAATGTGTATTTGGATATTACTGAAAATATGAATGGAATATTTGTTTTAATAGGTAATTCATGAACATAATCTTCTACCATCATGAAAATTATTTGATTTAATGATTTACCTATAATTTTTCAAGGATATTTAAAAAAATGATTTTTGATTTTTTTTTTCTTTTCAAAATGGAATTTTTATTTTCCTCGAGAAATGTTTTTAATGACTTTTAAAGAATCCTTTATATGTTTATAAGGTTTTTTCAAAGAATGGATTTTCATAAAATTTTGTGAATTTTTAGTTTTAAAAAATTGATTATTTTCAAAATAAAAAATTTTATTTTCCACCAAATTTCTAATGATATTTTAATGGTATACCCATTCATCAACATCAACAAACTTTGTTTTTTACTTATGTTCCAACAAGGATATTTTATAATGATTCCATTCTCATTCATTATCTGGATGAATTAATATTGTTTAAAGGATATTTTTATGGAAACCATTTCTTTCTAATAGGTTAATCATACTTCAAATATATTTTTATGCAACCCATTTCTTTTATATGGGTTAACAATGATTCGAATACAATGTTATGAAACCCATTTTATTTTCATGTGTTTACCTTATTTCAAAGAGATTGTTATGGAACCTGTTTCTTTTTAATGGGTTATTCATGTTTCAAATAGATTGACTTGAAACCCATTTATTATCTATGGGTTAATAAAGTTATAAAAGGAATGATGATTTTTCTATGAGTTTTATGATTCAAGATCTTTTCACATTATTCAGTTTTTGGCTCATTAAAATTATTTATATATGTCTGCACCTTGATAGATCTGGGTAAGCCTGTTATAACATATACGATGGGTGAACCTAGATAGAACTCATTGAGCCTTTAATTTCATATATAATTGGTGGTCCTAGATAGTGCTACAATTCATTGGTTAATGATTATGTTCTTCATATAATTATATTGGATGTTGTATGTATGGATATTTTATTTTTAAGGGTTCTATAAGGGTTCTATGATAGTGATTTTACAAGATACAAACATGTTTTATCTATTAATTCCATTAGCTTATAATTTTTTCTTTGATCAACAATTATATCACAAGGTTTATGATTATTGATTCTTATGACTCACTTTCTAAATCCTTATTCCATGTTTCACGATTGATGATTCAAGTATTTTTGGTCTGAGTTATTTTATTATTCTCTCATGAAATCTGATTATGATATCATACCCTTACGAAATTCTTATTCTCATTTATGATATTCAATTATTAATTATTATGTTTAACTTTAATGATAATTTGATCTCATCCTTTTTATGTTTCCTTTCCCCCAAGTTTTAAAGAATGATGTTGAAAAAATTATGTCTAGAAGGGATTTCATATGGATGATGATGATGATAATGTATTAACATAAATAAATAAAAGCTGGGTTAATTAGGATAAATATTCATTTAAATACATCAGTATTGTTTATATATATTTTTATCTAATTATATAAAACTATAAACATAAAAAGTCAGTGATAATTGAAGTGATCCAATATTTTCTTTTTATTTTTTAAGGTATGGATGAAAAAATTGGGTCACATTTCTTTGTATCAAAGACAAAAACAAAACATTTATGATTTCAGCCTATGATATGGGAGTGCAGGTTCAAAGCAATTATAGTTAGTATGAGGGGAAAGTTTTATATAATATTTTATATTTGGTTGTGTTCATGTGAGATAATTTTAAGAGTTGTGGATATAATCATTGGTATATAAGATTAAACACGATCATGACATCAATATCTTAGACACCCTTTTGAGGTTTTATGAAATTAGATCTTAAAGTGATTAATGAGTTTTTAGGATATGTTTTAGTAGGTTAATGTATATGTAAAGATTCTATTTATTGTGAATTATTCTAAATTTTTTTAGATATATGTTTTAAGGTATTGATAACCTTTATGGATTTTATGATCTTGGATATTGAAATAGTTATGGGAACACATGTTTTATCATTTAGATGACCACAAGATTAAAAATTGATTTGGTGACTAAGTGATTAATTTTATTTCCAAATAAGATATCATTATTTTTTGTATTTAATTTTGAAAGGTATGTAATAACCTTTGAGAATAAAAAACTCTTTAATTTTGAGGTTATTGAGGTTATTTGAGATGTAATTTTATATGTTATGGAATGACTTAGTTTGAACTTTGGATATTATTATTGAATTTTTAAGATTAATGTATCATGTGAAATTTTAATCATTATGAAAATTATCTTAACATGTGATAACCATTTTGGTTGTGGTTAATGTCTAATGATAGGTAGAAAATATTTTTTTCCCTTTATGGTTATATGATCCTTTAAAAGTTTATTTTATTTTATTAGACATGAAAAATTCATCTCGAATACTCATCCTTTGTAGAAATTGAAGATATTGTGGTCGAATTTGACAAAGTATGAAACTATAATAATAAATTAAGTATATTTACTTGTAATCTTACTGTATATGGAAAATTAATTCATGAAATCTAGGAAAAGGATCCTGACAGAAATTTTGTCATCTTTATATCATTTCTGATGAATCAAATGACCATTTTCATACCTCTTTGGTTTATGTTTTTGTGATTATTAACATTATATTAATTAGTCAAATTATTGTGATCAATGATCTCTGTCAATCCAAATCATTATTTGGGCATTATGATTTTCTTCCATGTCTATGTATTCACATCCCACCCATTTTCTCCAATTTCGAAACCCAGTATTTGTTATTCTATATGTCCCTCATGCATCATTTTCTCTATTATCAAGAGGATATTTTATTAACCATTTTTATGATGGGGGTTTAGAAAAAAATTATTTTAAAATTTCCAACCTTTTATTACCAAGATAAGTTTCAAATTTTGAGGATGAAATTTATTGGGGGGAGGATGTAACACCCAGAGATTTTAAAAGAATTAAATTATGTTTGTTAACATATACAACACAAAAAACTGAGCATAGATGAGAATGTAAGAGATGATAATTTAATATATATTTATGTTTATATTAATTTAATCTCTTATATAGCTTTCAGTACATGATCCCCTAACTTTTTTATATTCTATTGCATATTCAATACACAACACCGAGCATAAACGACCCACAATATATATGACCATTATAAACTAACCATTAAAGTGATAGGTATGAATAATATTAACTAATTTAATGATATATATATATATATTTAAATTTCCTAGTAAATACAAGTTATTCAAAAATAATTACTAAATAATAAATCAATTTTTTAAAAAAGCAATTTTATTCTTTAAAAATATATTTTTTCAAAAATGATTTGTATTTCTTTTCATAAAAAATATTATAATTAATTTTTATAACATTTGTAAAATTTATTGGATAAAATAAAAATTATATTTTTAATCAAAATTTAAAAATTTACTTTAGGTGAACTTTCGGTATTTATCAGAAAATATTGATTTTTCGGTAAATAGTGAAAAAATACCGATTTTTGTAAAATACCAGTTATTTTAAATAAATTAGGTAATTTAAAAGTCCCATTTTGTTTTGAATACCAATTAATGAAAAATAATTTTCATTTAGTAATATTTTATACAATTAATTTATTTTTAATCAACTTCATATTGAATTTTAGTATGAGGTTGTATTTGGCTTAAAAAACAAAAATTTTCAAAAAATTGTTTAAAGGTACACAATTTTTCACCACTTTAAATATTTAAAATAACAACTAATGAGGAATTATTTAAATTAAAATAAAATAATATATATAAATAAATATTAATTTATATTCATACAATATTATCATTATACATCGAATTATTATTAAATCATCTTGTGCTTGAAAAAATATACACTTCCCAAAAACCCACTTTTTCATCACGTCTGCAGGTTTTGTTTTAAAATTAATTTATAACAATATTATAAACATTATTTTAAAAAATCTACTTTATTTTATAAATCATAAATTAAAAATTATATTTGGGTGAATTTTCTGAAAAAATAATGTTTGATGAATTGTAAAAAATACTGAATTTTAATTGAAAGTCGCATTTACTTTTAAAATATTTATAAAGTAAAATTATATTATTAATTATTTTTAAAGTAAAATGAGTAAAATTATTTATCTATTAATAAAATTTATGTTATTTTAATAAATTTTATCTTAAAATTTGATATAAAAACATTGTAAATATTTGAACAGTTTCTCATTGAAAACTCACTTTCTCATTGCATCTGTGGGATTGATTTTAAATTAAAAGTTTAGACATATATTAATTGAATTTGGAAATATGAATTAAATATTTATAATAATAATAATTAATATAATCTAATAATTTCATATTAATTCATTACCAAAATGAATAATAACAATTAGAAAAATTAATTACCACAGTTAAGGGAAAATGGATTTTCCAGGGGTTAAATTAAAAAGATAAGGGTTAAAATGACCTAAAAAATTATATATAATATATTTTATATCAATATCTATGCCTGATAACTTATATTATTGATAATTTTCCATTATTATATCCCATTTACATGAAAAAAACATGGATGAAATTCATTCTTTTCAACAATTACAAGTGTGCCACTCACCTCACTTATAAGAGGACACCCCCTATCCTCCACTCTTCACACCTTAAAGACCCTTTGGATGAGAATATAACTACCAAAATAACATATCTAATAACATAATCTCAACATATAATCCTTATATTTTTTCATAAATCTAACCAAGGAATGCATTTTTGGTAAACAAAAAGAAGTTACCCGAAGAAGAGGTAATACTGTTCAATGAGAATTTCTATTTTATTTCATCCTCCACATCATTAAATTATTCATTAACCATAATTATATAATAACTTAATTATTATAAATATATGTATATGTTATTATTTTAATTAAATAATATAAATATTTATCATCTTCCTTCAAATGGGTTACGAAATCATCATTCGTGTGTACAATAGACTACCACCTAATGAAATAATGTCGTTTCTTTTTCGATTACAACAATTCATGGTTGGGTATTATGATGGAAATAAAAAATAAATATGATATTTATAATATAATTACACCTATGGAGTCACTATAGCATGTATACATTTTTTAATATAAATTCTGTAGGGGATATGATAACATCACTCATGTGTATGGTGGATTACTGCCTTGTGAAACGATATGATTCATTTTCAGTGACGCCTTACATCGAAAATAATAATGATAAGTAAATTAATTTATTTTATATACATGAAATAATTATTATACTCATGAAATATTTATCATTCTGTAATGATAAAATATTACTTAAATCCTTTCCATAATGATGAATTAAAAATGGAAACGTTACTCATGCATACGTATGACCTACCGTCTTTATGATCATGAAATACTTCATTTTTTAAAATAATCCTTCATAATTGGTATTAAAAGCATTATTTATGTGTAAATTTGAATATTATGTCATTATTATTATTCAGAATTTGATATGACAATACAATATACACATGAACCAAAAAATTCATAACAAAACATGAATTAGAAAACAAGGTAATTATCACCCAAAATAATGAAAATAATGAAAGATTATTAATAAATGGGAGAAAATATGTTATATAAGGATAATATAAGACATTATAAATATTAATATGGTTCTTTAATAAGTTAATAACATTTTTAATACCACTATACAGGAGGTTAAAGTAAGTTCAACCAAAAGGAAGCACGAGGTAGGGGACATCGTAACTCAGTTTCTATTCATTGGGTTAAACTTCTACTTCAATGATTATATAATTCTATGACAATGCGCGTACAATATATTGATTATTTCATGTTTTATTAACACCTTTTTTATGTGTATTTACATTTTATACATATAGTCAATTTATTTATTAATCCCAACTTCCTGGATATGATCTTTGTAAGGGATTTCTATTATCTCTTTTATTTCTGGGAGACATATTAAAATTCACCACTCATTTCATTTTTTTGGTGTATATAATAAAAAATTGATATTTTATATCATAAATAATATTATTTTAATTATTTTTAATATTTCATTTGATTTTATGATTTATTGTGGATTACGATTCAAAAGATTACTAAATCGGTAAGGAATTTTTGTCTATATTTTCCTTCTTTGAGACATATATCATGTTATGAACCTATCTTAATTTATGAGGAATATATAAATCCTATTTTACTTGTCATAACATGAATCTATTCATTTTAATTATATGTTATGTTTTATTTAATTTTATCCTTTCATGGGGCTTACGATTCAATGTTACTAATGTGGAAAGAGTTTTATGTTATAATCTCATCGATTATTGGGATTTTTTATGATTAATTCTCCAATATTAAATTTTTTTGATATAAATCTGATGGATTATCATTATTTTTTTTTATTTTTTTCAAAGTTATTTTAATGTAATAGTACCATTTTCCCTATCTTGGTTACTTCAAATAATTGAGAAAATGTTTCAAGAATAATCATCTTTATTTGTCTCTTCGGTTGAAAACCTTTTTTCTTACAAAACCATGTTTTATAAAAATGTTTTAATTTATTTAATTCTTAAAATCATTTATCATATACATTTTTACCCATGTTTTTGTTTTTACAAAAAAATTAAATGAATCTTCATGTCATTTTCCAAATAATGTCAATTTGGCTTTTACAAAAATGTGAATAGAATCTTTGTTTTAACTTATATTCCATGAACATAATTTTCCACCATCATGAAAATTATATTCATTGAAGCATAATTTATAAGATTTCATGGTTATGTTCAATGAAAATAATATTCAAATTTTTTTAAGAAGTGTTTTTGAAAATGTAAAGGATATTTTCTTTAAGAAACATTTTAAATTATATTTAAGGATTCATTTATGTGTTTTATGGTCGCTTTCAAGGAAAATGATTTTTGCAATATTTTGTGAATTTTTAGTTTTTTAAAAGTGATTTATTTTTTCAAATGAAAAAGTTTATTTTCCTCTAATTTTCATTAATGATATTTTAATTCTATCCTCATTAATAAATGTCAATAAACCTTATTTTTTACTTATACTGCATTGGGGATATTTTGTAATGAAATTATCCTCATTTTTTCTCTGGATGGGTTAATATTGATTTAATGAGATTGTTATGGAACCTATTTCCTTACCAATGGTTAATAATTTTTTAAATAGATTGTTATGAAACACATTTATTTTCTACATGTTATTAATTTTTCAATGATAATGGTATGAAACCCCTTTCTTTTCCATAGGTTAACAATATTTTAAATAAATTATTATGGAACCATTTTCTTTTCCATGAGTTAATGATGTTTCAAAAAGAGTATTATGAAACCCATGCATTTTTAATGGGTTAATCATGTATCTAATATATTTACATGAAACAAATTTCTTTTCCATGGGATAATCAAATTATTAAATTAATAACATTTGTTTATATTAGAGTTATAGTGAAAGCTCTTTATACTTTATTCATGTTGTGGTTCATAGAAACTTCTTATACAATAGGTGTTCCCAGATAGCACTAAATGATCTCATTATATGTTATATGATGAATACACCAAAAGTTTTCTCCAATGTACAAGATAATTGAAAGGTGTTATCATGGGCTCTCACGAATGATGTCTAAATTCTGGTTTTTTAGGTGTATTAGAGTGGCCAACCAGGGTTTTCTCTCTAAGAAGGAAGTAATTAAAACAATATATTAAATTTATTTTGAAAATAAAATTGTAACGCCCCGACCCCAGTTACCCAGAGTCGGTGCATTATTACATAGCATTGGCATGATCACAAGAAAGATCAAATCTCGAAAGATCGATTGGTTTAGTAGCCTTGGAAACACTAGATATATTCATAAGTTTTACATTACATCATAAAATGAAAAACTACTACAACAACATAATGTCTCCATAATCCACACTACTATCCCCTCATAATATCCCTGCAGGTCATTCATAACTTACATCTTCACTTCCTGGGAAAAATAAAACATAGAAAAGGGGTGAGCTCAAATGCCCAGTAAGGATAACAATATAGCGGAAACTTTCATCAATAAGAATAAACATTTAAGGCAATGTATAACTAAAACAAAAGCCTTTTAAACATGAACTTTCAACATGGTATGGAATAAATAAAATGAAATAATGCCATTTACTTATTCACATGGATATTCCACTAATCGAATAATCACATGCAAAAATAAATAACCACTTTCATAATGTTGGAATGCATAATGCTAAACGTTAATTTCTTTGTCTAGGCCTCATCCCAAGACCTAGGGGTTACTTCTAACCGGAACCCAACCCGGAGTGCCTCTAATAACCGGACACCAACCCGGAGTGCCTCTAATAACCGGACCCCAACCCGGAGTGCCTCTAATAACCGGACACCAACCCGGAGGGCATACTTTTACCAGTCCCTAACCTGGAGGGCTTACTTTAACCAGTCCCCAACCTGGAGGGCTTACTTTTACCAGTCCCCAACCTGGAGGGCTTACTTTTACCGGTCCCCAACCCGGAACATACTTGTTTAGCACATTCATCTGAAGAAAACTTTGAAATATAACATAAACATTCGGGTTAAAACTAGCATACGAAATGTCAATAGTTTCACCATAAACTATGAATGGTATAAAATAGCACATCCACATTCAAACATATCACAAAACCTTCAATACAATATAGAAGTTTTGTATTATAATAAATCAACTTCAAATAATCTTAAAATCCATCAAAGGATGTTGACATAGATGAAATCAAAATTATTTTAAAAGAAGTATCTCCTTTTATTTTGAAATCATTTAAGATCCATATAAAATAAAACATTTTCTTTGAAAATATTCTTATAAGCTTGTAAAGAAAGCTTCGACGATTTTATAACGGTGGAAAGTAACCGCACCCGCCGTATAAGTTAAAAAAACATTCTTACCTCAATTCTGTCGAAAAGGTTAAAAAGGACCTTGTTTTGAAAACGACAGAAAGATTCCTTTATAAACCTCTTATAAAAAAGTCAAACAAGGGTATAAATGACTTTAACCCATATTCTTGTAAATAGTAAAAATGTTTTGAAATACATTTCGAAGAAACATGGATGTGGATGATAAAGAGATCCCAGTAGATTATTACGTATAATACAACCTCGGATAATGGAGAGATTGTGAAATAACCCTTACCTTGTACTTTTCCTTGGTTGGGGTAGGTTAACCTCCTGTATAATGGTGAAATAGTTGTTATTAAATTATACAAGAATCATATATATTAATATGATATCATATATGATCTTTTAACATTGATTTGTTAATAATATCTTAGAATTATTGTCGTTTCGGGAGTTAACTTACTCATTTTCTTTTATATGTTTTGTTACATAAGCCATGGTTGTTGTATCTTATTCATATCCAGAATGATATACAGTCCTTAAACATCATTTTTAAATCATCAAATGATAATTATACTTGAATGGATACGATGGAGAATGAATCTCATCGCGTTCGTGGAGACGGTAGTCTGTACGTACGCACGAGCGACAATATCATTCTTTTGATATTAAAATAATATATAAATGGATGGTATATCATATATAAAGAATCATTAACATGTTATATTTATTATTTACATGAGTTACACATCATTATTATACCCATCCAAATAATATTATATTGAATAACAATTACACCACGACGTGGAGACGGTAAGCCGTACGTACGCACGTATGGTGACATGTTATTCAAAGGGTGGATAGAATACTGAATATGATTGTACCATATTTATAATAACATCACAGTATATGTGAGATACTGGAGTTATTATTTCAGAATGGTAAGAACAAAGGAAGAAGAAGTGGAAGAAGAAATGAACTTAGAAAAGGGTGGTGAAATCATTACCTCTTCTTCGGGTTCTTCCTTTTGATTTGATCAAAATGGCTCCTTAGGTTGGCTTTCTGATCAAACTAAGGCCTCTAGGTTGTAGTGAGGGATGTTGGGAGAGTATTTGGGCAGAGTTTGGCCGAACCAAAAGGCTTTTAAGGTGTGAAGAAATGGGAAGGAGGAGTTCCCTTTTATAAGAGGGGTGAGGGGCACCTTTGGAAAAGCTAGAAATATTAATTTATAATAAATTCATATTCGGCTTATAAAGGCTCCAAAGTTGACTATTCAAAGGATGAGGTGGGGATAGGTCTAAAACAACTCATCCAATAGAATTTAGACAGGTTTGGGTACTTATATTAACCTTATCTTTAAGTATTAACTCTAAGTTAATTAGTTTCACTTTTACAATGTCTCTTTGTATTTTTATATATTATGGTTAATAAACTTACTATATACATCCAAGCGACCCCCAAGTGGTCCTTTAATGATTAACCTATCATAATATAAGTCTCTTGGCCGAACCTTAGATTTTTAGGAATTTAATATCAATTAATAATATAATATTTGTTTTAAGAACTCTTTTATGTCAATTTTGACACTATTCAATAGTTGATTTTTGTGAAACTCATAACAGATTGATTACTTCGAACAAAGTCCATTAAATCAATCCTAATATATCATATTAGCCTAGAAAATTAGTTTAATTCATTAAAAGTTTCATATTATATTTATTTGGGTATTTATAATATCAATTATGTTAATTTTTTACTATTTTAGTAATTACTGTATCATCATTGTGTCATAAATAAAATAAATTATTTAATGTCTAAAAATTATAAATAAAATATCATTATGTATGAAATCGTTTTATCTTTCTAATGAATATTTATAATCGAAAATCCAACATGTATAACCCTATGTAAAAATTGTTGTTCTAAAAGATATATGCTTGTGTCATTTTTGTATTCATTTTGACTTAATTAAAATAAAGTGTCATTATCACTTACAAGTGGATCCATGGGGTCCCAAAATAGACCCAAAGATGCCAATGGTCGACTATGTATCAACCAATAGGGTTAAAACACGTTTTAGGGTAATTTAGTATTATTATAATATTATTTTTTTAACCCTTATTTACCGGATTACCCTTAACCATGGTAAATAAAATATTTACCGCTGTAATTATTCAAAATGTCTAAAAATAAAAGTTACCTATTTACACAATTTGAACATCCTGATTCCAAATATGGAATCCATTTTTCTAAATTCAAAACACAGAAGTGGCAGAAATTAATTTAAAATTAATTCCCGCTGTCAAAACAAAAAGCGTGTTTTTAAGAGATAATAACTACCAAAAGATTGACACTTGTTTATGTTCGGTTTAATTGTAAAATTATGTCCAATGACCAACATTATATTAAATGGTAAAAATATATTCTAAATATACTTTAAAACCACTCAAATTCATAATTTATCAATATTAATTATTTTGATTAAAAAAGTTGTTTTTAATTAAAATTTAGTAATTTTCACTATTCATCAAAATATAAAAGTTATCCGAAATGTACCAAAATTTCACCCTAGGCTAATTTCGATATTCCGAATCCAAAAATGAAGTCCATTTTTAAATATAAAATATATATAATTTCAAAAATTAGGTATTACTATTCATAACGGCTAGTTTGATTGGTTGTGGTGTGTGTTAAAACTCAAGGTTGCGTACAACACACGCTACTATATTACTCAAAGAAAGCGTACCGTGGAAGCTTGGGATGTTTCATTTTAAATTTTTGATGTCCCAATTTAGTCAAAAAGATTAAAATATTGTATTTAAAAAGGTTTCACTATTAGAAGTTGATAATACTGAAAATGAATCTGTTCTTGCAATATGACTAAGAAACTCATAATAGGGATTCTAAAATTATAAGGATTATATAAAGTTCAAAATGTAGTTAATACTATTCATGAACTCTTTTAATGGTGTGATTGAACTCGGTGTTGCGTGTAGTGAAAGTTATTGAATTATTTTTAAGAAATAACACACTCTGAAATCCTGGGGTGTTACATTCTCCCCTCCTTCAATAAATTGCGTCCTCGCAATTTGAAATTGTTCTTCGAAAATAAAAGGTTGAAAGTAGAAAATATATTTGTGGGAAAACCCACATCGGAAATTGGGTTACTAAAATTTAGTCTTAATATGAGGAAAAGATAAATGAAAGGGTCACCACCAAATTATGATCTCGATTAGGAGAACATTGGTGGCAATTAGAGACATATAATTGGAGGAAAAACGTAAATATTTATAGGTAGTGATTGAGGTCATCAATCACAAACAAGTATAAAATTGAGGTCCTTAAACTCATCAATCTATGATGATTTGAAGTACCATCAGTTCAACAAAATATTGGGTATTGGGACAACACATTTTTGACATTTCAAAATATCTTAGTTGAAATCCCACATCGAAAAATGAATTAATGAGGCCTCTATTTAAAATAAAGAGTGGAAAGTATGAAGATTACCGAAAATAACACATACTAGGGTTCCATTTAGGAAAATATGGATATGGAAGAGAAATCTAACCATCAATTATCTGATGGAGAGTGGTAGAGAACATGGCTATGAAAAGGCCAACAATCCCAAAGCCATAAATTAGTGATGATTTAAGGTACCATCTAGGAAAACATTTTTGTTCTAAGTTGCTTTTCTTAATATTGAGGAATCTATTTATGAGATTGACTAAGATCATAAGGAGATATACTTACTTTATAATTATAGTTTTATCCATTAATAAATTTCTACCACAAACTCATCTTTCACTCTAAAAGATAATAGAATGTAAGAAAAATTCTATTTACACTATTCGTATAGGGTTCCAAAATAAATGAATTTATAATTCATCTACAAGATCTTTTAATAAAAACTACATTATTTAATCCAGGACATCTCGTGGGCCAGTGGTAGGTGATACACCCTTGTCGCCCTTCGGTTTCGGGTCCAAGTCTCGCAGCCTTGCCGGACGCGACGGGTTGCCGCCCGACCTCCGGGTTGTCCTTTTATGGCAATCCAAAATAATCCAAACTAGAACTATCCAAAATACTTCTATCCAAACTCACAGTCCAACATTTATAAGTAAGGTAAACATAATGTAGAACCTTTTTACCCCGTAATAGCATATGAATACCTTCATCATGTATTCTTTTAATACACCGAAACATCCTGAATTACCATATTCCTTATTGATTACCTTCATGCTCCCTTATTCCATATAGAAAGCTGGATATACTTCATTAATCCAAAAATGTTTTAAACCCCAACAATGATGGAATATACAAATCATTAATCAGTTCCAGGGTAGTCAGGAATATCCAATATAATTTATCCAAAACAATCACATATTATTCCAAAATCACTACCTCAGTATCAGAACTATGTTATGATTTATCATTCTCTCAACCATATATTTTCCAAAAATTTATCCTGCTATTGAGTCACTTTTCTTTGTTCCACACAATCTCAAGTCCTTAATGAAATAGTACTGCAGTACAATCCTTATATACTCCATAATTATTGTAACAAGTACATTGTTGATACAACACTCAATAGACATAATCAACATAAGAACTCTAATCATTCCTCTTCATCTGTGGTAGTATCATAACTTGATTATTATCCAATAACATCATTTTCGGCATAGTCTGATGACTGGGACATAGGTTCGCGTAGTGTCCAAACTCCTTGCAAATGAAGCATTGTACATTTAAAACCATTTTCTTACCCTTGCAGTCACGTACCTTGTGCCCTTTTCCTCCACACTTATAACAAACTCCCATTCCTTTCAGGCAAGTTCCAGGGTGTTTCTTTCCACAGTTACCACATATGGGAAAATTCTTCTTTTCCCTTTTCCCTTTATCCATCTTTCTCTCTTCCATCCTTGTCTTCTCTTGATTCCCTTCAAAGCCATAGGACTCAGTAAACTCTTTACTTATCTTATCAACAAATGATATTATTTCTTCATATGATGATAATACATGGGAGACTATTTCTCTTATAAATTCTAGCTTAAGACCATGAAAGATATGATCCTTCCTTCTCTTTGAATCATGTGTATTTCTGGAGTTCTCATTCCTTCTACTGGGCGCCATTTCTAAACAATGGCATAAACTAGATCAGTTTATGAATCAAAATACATAATCCCATACTTATAAAACACTTAACATAAATTGAACTATTTATGGATATAATCCATAATCATAAAAATGTTTTCTTTGAGGAAGTATATACTCATAAACCCTTCATAATGATTTGTAAAGAAAATGAGAGTTATCCTAAGCATATCCCCCGGGAGTGTCGTAACCAAGAGTGCAGCAAGGCCCGTTGTCGTGCACCAGTTCCCGTTCGAGTCTAGCTCAAAGCGGTGTTTTCGGGTTTTACCCCTAGGTACATCTGTGCCAGAGCCGCCTCTACCTGCTCGTATCCAGACAGGGATGTATTGCTCGGAAAACTCACAAAATCTCTACAATACCAAAATTCTAGGAAGTTCTTCTATACTAATCCTCAACGTTCATCTTAGGTCTACGTGCTCTAATCAGAGTTTATCTAAATCTAGCTTCCAAGGTTTGTACTAAACTTCCTCTGATACCAACTGTAACGTCCCGACCCCAGTTACCCAGAGTCGGTGCATTATTACATAACATTGGCATGATCACAAGAAAGATCAAATCTCGAAAGACCGATTGGTTTAGTAGCCTTGGAAACACTAGATATATTCATAAGTTTTACATTACATCATAAAATGAAAAACTACTACAACAACATAATGTCTCCATAATCCACACTACTATCCCCTCATAATATCCCTGCAGGTCATTCATAACTTACATCTTCACTTCCTGGGAAAAATAAAACATAGAAAAGGGGTGAGCTCAAATGCCCAGTAAGGATAACAATATAGCGGAAACTTTCATCAATAAGAATAAACATTTAAGGCAATGTATAACTAAAACAAAAGCCTTTTAAACATGAACTTTCAACATGGTATGGAATAAATAAAATGAAATAATGCCATTTACTTATTCACATGGATATTCCACTAATCGAATAATCACATGCAAAAATAAATAACCACTTTCATAATGTTGGAATGCATAATGCTAAACGTTAATTTCTTTGTCTAGGCCTCATCCCAAGACCTAGGGGTTACTTCTAACCGGAACCCAACCCGGAGTGCCTCTAATAACCGGACACCAACCCGGAGTGCCTCTAATAACCGGACACCAACCCGGAGTGCCTCTAATAACCGGACACCAACCCGGAGGGCATACTTTTACCAGTCCCTAACCTGGAGGGCTTACTTTAACCAGTCCCCAACCTGGAGGGCTTACTTTTACCAGTCCCCAACCTGGAGGGCTTACTTTTACCGGTCCCCAACCCGGAACATACTTGTTTAGCACATTCATCTGAAGAAAACTTTGAAATATAACATAAACATTCGGGTTAAAACTAGCATACGAAATGTCAATAGTTTCACCATAAACTATGAATGGTATAAAATAGCACATCCACATTCAAACATATCACAAAACCTTCAATACAATATAGAAGTTTTGTATTATAATAAATCAACTTCAAATAATCTTAAAATCCATCAAAGGATGTTGACATAGATGAAATCAAAATTATTTTAAAAGAAGTATCTCCTTTTATTTTGAAATCATTTAAGATCCATATAAAATAAAACATTTTCTTTGAAAATATTCTTATAAGCTTGTAAAGAAAGCTTTGACGATTTTATAACGGCGGAAAGTAACCGCACCCGCCGTATAAGTTAAAAAAAACATTCTTACCTCAATTCTGTCGAAAAGGTTAAAAAGGACCTTGTTTTGAAAACGACGGAAAGATTCCTTTATAAACCTCTTATAAAAAAGTCAAACAAGGGTATAAATGACTTTAACCCATATTTTTGTAAATAGTAAAAATGTTTTGAAATACATTTCGAAGAAACATGGATGTGGATGATAAAGAGATCCCAGTAGATTATTACGTATAATACAACCTCGGATAATGGAGAGATTGTGAAATAACCCTTACCTTGTACTTTTCCTTGGTTGGGGTAGGTTAACCTCCTGTATAATGGTGAAATAGTTGTTATTAAATTATACAAGAATCATATATATTAATATGATATCATATATGATCTTTTAACATTGATTTGTTAATAATATCTTAGAATTATCGTCGTTTCGGGAGTTAACTTACTCATTTTCTTTTATATGTTTTGTTACATAAGCCATGGTTGTTGTATCTTATTCATATCCAGAATGATATAAAGTCCTTAAACATCATTTTTAAATCATCAAATGATAATTATACTTGAATGGATACGATGGAGAATGAATCTCATCGCGTTCGTGGAGACGGTAGTCCGTACGTACGCACGAGCGACAATATCATTCTTTTGATATTAAAATAATATATAAATGGATGGTATATCATATATACAGAATTATTAACATGTTATATTTATTATTTACATGAGTTACACATCATTATTATACTCATCCAAATAATATTATATTGAATAACAATTACACCACGACGTGGAGACGGTAAGCCGTACGTACGCACGTATGGTGACATGTTATTCAAAGGGTGGATAGAATACTGAATATGATTGTACCATATTTATAATAACATCACAGTATATGTGAGATACTGGAGTTATTATTTCAGAATGGTAAGAACAAAGGAAGAAGAAGTGGAAGAAGAAATGAACTTAGAAAAGGGTGGTGAAATCATTACCTCTTCTTCGGGTTCTTCCTTTTGATTTGATCAAAAGGGCTCCTTAGGTTGGCTTTCTGATCAAACTAAGGCCTCTAGGTTGTAGTGAGGGATGTTGGGAGAGTATTTGGGCAGAGTTTGGCCGAACCAAAAGGCTTTGAAGGTGTGAAGAAATGGGAAGGAGGAGTGCCCTTTTATAAGAGGGGTGAGGGGCACCTTTGGAAAAGCTAGAAATATTAATTTATAATAAATTCATATTCGGTTTCTAAAGGCTCCAAAGTTGACTATTCAAAGGATGAGGTGGGGATAGGTCTAAAAAAACTCATCCAATAGAATTTAGACAGGTTTGGGTACTTATAATAACCTTATCTTTAAGTATTAACTCTAAGTTAATTAGTTTCACTTTTACAATGTCTCTTTGTATTTTTATATATTATGGTTAATAAACTTACTATATACATCCAAGCGACCCCCAAGTGGTCCATTAATGATTAACCTATCATAATATAAGTCTCTTGGCCGAACCTTAGATTTTTAGGAATTTAATATCAATTAATAATATAATATTTGTTTTAAGAACTCTTTTATGTCAATTTTGACACTATTCAATAGTTGATTTTTGTGAAACTCATAACAGATTGATTACTTCAAACAAAGTCCATTAAATCAATCCTAATATATCATATTAGCCTAGAAAATTAGTTTAATTCATTAAAAGTTTCATATTATATTTATTTGGGTATTTATAATATCAATTATGTTAATTTTTTACTATTTTAGTAATTACTGCATCATCATTGTGTCATAAATAAAATAAATTATTTAATGTCTAAAAATTATAAATAAAATATCATTATGTAGGAAATCGTTTTATCTTTCTAATGAATATTTATAATCGAAAATCCAACATGTATAACCCTATGTAAAAATTGTTGTTCTAAAAGATATATGCTTGTGTCATTTTTGTATTCATTTTGACTTAATTAAAATAAAGTGTCATTATCACTTACAAGTGGATCCATGGGGTCCCAAAATAGACCCAAAGATGCCCATGGTCGACTATGTATCAACCAATAGGGTTAAGACACGTTTTAGGTTAATTTAGTATTATTATAATATTATTTTTTTAACCCTTATTTACCGGATTTACCCTTAACCATGGTAAATAAAATATTTACCGCTGTAATTATTCAAAATGTCTAAAAATAAAAGTTACCTATTTACACAATTTGAACATCCTGATTCCAAATATGGAATCCATTTTTCTAAATTCAAAACACAGAAGTGGCAGAAATTAATTTAAAATTAATTCCCGCTGTCAAAACAAAAAGCGTGTTTTTAAGAGATAATAACTACCAAAAGATTGACACTTGTTTATGTTCGGTTTAATTGTAAAATTATTTCCAATGACCAACATTATATTAAATGGTAAAAATATATTCTAAATATACTTTAAAACCACTCAAATTCATAATTTATCAATATTAATTATTTTGATTAAAAAAGTTGTTTTTAATTAAAATTTAGTAATTTTCACTATTCATCAAAATATAAAAGTTATCCGAAATGTACCAAAATTTCACCCTAGGCTAATTTCGATATTCCGAATCCAAAAATGAAGTCCATTTTTAAATATAAAATATATATAATTTCAAAAATTAGGTATTACTATTCATAACGGCTAGTTTGATTGGTTGTGGTGTGTGTTAAAACTCAAGGTTGCGTACAACACACGCTACTGTATTACTCAAAGAAAGCGTACCGTGGAAGCTTGGGATGTTTCATTTTAAATTTTTGATGTCCCAATTTAGTCAAAAAGATTAAAATATTGTATTTAAAAAGGTTTCACTATTAGAAGTTGATAATACTGAAAATGAATCTGTTCTTGCAATATGACTAAGAAACTCATAATAGGGATTCTAAAATTATAAGGATTATATAAAGTTCAAAATGTAGTTAATACTATTCATGAACTCTTTTAATGGTGTGATTGAACTCGGTGTTGCGTGTAGTGCAAGTTATTGAATTATTTTTAAGAAATAACACACTCTGAAATCCTGGGGTGTTACAAAAATAAAATAAAATAAACACATTACTTAAAATAATGGTGGTTTATTTATCATTTATAAAACAAAAATAATTATGTTGTAAGAAGATTTTATTTTTTTAATGAGATTGGGAAAATGAAACCAGAATATATTGTTCTATAAAAATATTTTTAATCATGTAATAGATTTAAATATACCACTTTACTTAACAATTAATCATTATCATTTAAATTATACTAAACTTAATTATGATCCATTAATAGGTTAACCTTCGAACCCAGTTGGGGTTAACTTAACCTCAATAATGAAATAAATAAAACATAGGATAGCTTCAGAACATAAAATTGTAGCACCCTGCTTCGATTAATGTTCTATGGATAAATTAAGGTCAATTGTAATTTAGGTCTCATATATATTTATTAAATGAGTATTAATTGAGTTTAAGGATTTTATTTGAACTCTATAAACAGATCCAATGTGGATTTGTTTTGCCAATTAAGATTGTGCTCTCAAAATTCACACAATTATCAACCTCACCTTTTTTGTTTTAATTCTTCAATGGAATGAATAACTTATTTTAAATTTTAAAAATAATTTAATTTATAATATTATGTTAATTAGAGTACCTCATTGATTAAAAATAAAAAAATTAATATGGTAAGTGTTATATCAATTACCATTACAGGGTTGGTGTAGTAATTGTAGAAATGTTTTTCATTAGCCAAGGATTAGAAAGTGTATAACCGATTCATGTTTCTACTGTTGAGTTACATACCAAATAAATAAAAAAATAATGAAAAAAATTAACATAATAGAAAAAATAGAAGTGAAACTAATACTTTTATTGAAAGGATAACAACATTACAACAAAGAAGCAGAAAGAAGATCATTTTGGATGAGATATTAGATTGATAGATTCCATCCCCCAAAGGTGAATTGAAATAGAAATGTACCACCTATCCTCTTCTTCCAATCCTATAATAAACTTCTAACCCCACCCAATTAATAAAAACACACATTTATAGAGTGGATGACAGGCTAGGGTTTCAAGACTTTTCAAGTGTCAATGGGAAATTCCTCTAAATATTTTAATTCAAATATCACCGACTGTTTGACCAACCAAATGTATGATCATTCTGTACTTCTAGAATAATTATTTTTTAAAAAATTTGGTCTTCTAGATGTGGTCCAAATTGGGCCCAATATAATAATTTTTGAATAAGTTATGTCTTAAATATGGATGTGGTATCCAATCTATCAAGTCCTATCCAATGTTTACTTCATGGTCCATTTATTCTGATATAATGAACAATATATCTTCTATATTATATATATATATTGTAACCCCTTGTGGGAGGAACATTTTTACCAAATTTAATGTCGAAATACATCAAAAAAAGTATTTATGGTCTAAATATTATAGTGAACATTAAATTGAAAAACTAGAATTTTCAACAAATTTTCAAATAAATTACCTAATCCAAAATATTCCATAAATTAACATATTTAAAAAAAATTTGAGAAAATTATTCCCATTATCATCAAAAAATTATTCAATATTTTTTTATCAACTCCCCCAAACTTACACTTTTACACTTCTAGGAAAAATATCATATCATGTAATCCAGAAAATTATGATAATATATGAAGGTTTAAATTTCCCAATCCACATTGGAAATACAGGAAAAGTAAGAATATAATAAAGATCCAATATTAATAAATTTTAAATAAATTGTCTCATAAATTTTATCAAAATAAAATCTGGTGAGATTAATGACACTAATCATAGAGAAACAAGTTATGGGTCTACTATGACATTAATTCCCTATGTATGTGTGCCTACCATTTCAATATCATATCTCCATCCTTTATGTAGTATATTCAGGTCAAGTAAAATAGTTCTTCTTACCTAGTTTAATTCATCAAACTTTTTCTAGATTCGTTTGCAATCAAATTTCAAGAACCACTACCATAAAAATTTTAGAAATTCAAACCTTAAGCTCTCAATCTAGATAGCCCCACGTGATGTGCATTTCATCACTCACCTCTTTATTAAGATAATATATATATATTGTATTTTTTAATCTATTTTGAGGGTATACAATTATAATATATCAAGTACACTCTCATAGGTCAATTCAGTATAGTAATGAAATAGATCGGAAGAGAAAAGAACTTATGGATCAATCATCGATATAAGATGATTTTTTACCAAAATTGGTTATAGCTTCAATTGAGTAGGAAATATTTCACAAGATATGGTTGTGGGAAAAAATTGTGTGGAGAAATCAATGCCACAATTTACCATGAAAAAATATCACAAAGAAAGATGTCAAAATCTAATAGTTTTTATAATGACACAATCCATAATATCAATGAAAAATTCTAATTTTATAATGATAAACCCTTGATGACTAACTCATTATAATTATTATTATTATACAAATAAATTTTCAAAACATGCGTTTTTCATATGTTCCACATGTATAAGTCATTGTTACATGGTATTTTTTTTTGTTTTTTTGTTTTTTTTAAATTTAACAGAATACCGAATAGAAAATACACAAAAAAATTAAAATCCTAAATATCTACCCTAAAATATTTCCCCCTCCCCCACAATTTCAATATATATTTTTATTTAATGTGACCTGATGGGAAGATATGTTCTCATGAAATTTAGAATTTTAAATAGGATAAATAATTTTAATGTTAAAGAGATAGGAACATCTTGATATTCTCAAGTGATGATGGGGTAATGAAGTGTGAAGAAATCAACTGCATTGGTGGGAATTCCCTCAATGTATTGATTCAAAAACTTCCCATTGACTATAACTCTCCTCCACATTTCCTATTATGTGACCTCCACTACACCATAAGGAATAACATTAGACTAACCATCTAAAACACAACTTATTGGGAATTAGTTTCAATCATGAATTGTATATAATGGTGTTTTATCTAACATGAAACTCTTTTTTGGATAATTTTATCATGATACACTTTTGATATTTCCTAGTGGAGCCTTGAGTTCCCATATGTTGATAATCAAATATGTTTAAGTTCTCGAATTTTCAACATCCTTTGAATTCAGTCTTAGGACAAATCCACATTGCATTTATTTATAGCCCAATATGCCCGATGTTTGACCTCACGAGGGAGGATAAAATATTTCCCAAAAAACAATATGAAATTGGGACATACCGATTGGATTCTTCTATGCCTTCCTATAATCCCAAACACATCATCTAAGTGCTTGCTTCAATCCTTTTTATTCAGCTGCACATTTTTCTCCAAAATTAGTTTTAACTCCTAATTTGAATCCTAATCCTGACCATTTTTTTGGGGGTTGTAGGGAGTATAAGTTTTATGTGTCACCGCATACTTCCAAATATGGGAATCGGAATTCCGATTATAAAATTGTGTCCCTTGGAAATTGATGATGACCTTTGGTACTACAAACCTGCATTAAATTTGATACTTGAAAAATTCCACTACAACCTGATAATCATCATTCTAGTTGGCCTAGGCCTCCACCCATTTGCTAATAGAATCAAAACTTACCAAAAATTATAATGAACCAAATGAAAATGGGAAAGGACCCATAAAATCAATTCCCCAAACATCATAAATCTCACAGAATAAAATGGGTTATTGGGGAATCCCATGTCTCCTTGAAATGTTTCAAGAGTGTTAGAAATTTGAGCATGACTTAAAAAACACATGAGCATCATGGAACAAGCTAGGAAAATATAATCCAGAGTCTAAAACATTCCTAGTTTTCCATTTGGGTCCAATGTATCCACCACATGAAAAGTTATGTTAAAAATGAAAAAAAGACACATACCCATGATCAGACACATATCTCATAATGAATTGGTCACTACACATGCGATAGAGGTAAGGATCATCCCACACATAAAACCAATAATCCAGTTTTAATTTTTGGACATAATATTTCTTTAATTTTATTGAAATTTAAGAGACAATAAGTTAGTTCACTAAATCTGCATACCAAGGATGTACACCTGAGATGACATAGAGATTCTTATCGGGGAAAGTGTCATAAAGTGGTACCAAGTTCAAGGTGTCAGACTGTAGTATATGAGTAATTTTAATTATGTGGTAAACCACCACGTTTTCTAGCCCCTTCTTGTCATTGATCTCTAAATCATATTCTCGAATAAGGAGAATCCATCAGAATGGTCTGAGTTTGTATCTAGTTTCATCAAGAGGTACCTCAGAGCTACATGGTAAGAAAAAACAACTAATTTAGAGCCCATAAAATATGAATGGAAATTATCTAAATTAAATATAATAGCAAGAAAATCCTTCTCCATTATTGTGTAATTTTTTTAGGCTGAATCCAAAGTTCTCAATGCATAACCAATCACATGGTACCTCCATTTTATCCTCTGAGTTAAGAAAAATGAAACCATGATGTTTGAAACATCACAGATAAGCTCAGAGTGAAGCTACCACCATGGGGGTTGTATGATCTATGGAGTGGTCAAACAATTATTTAGCTCATAAAATGAGTCCCTATGTGAATCATAAAAAATTAACATCTTTTTGAAGCAATCCAGATAAGGGTAGATCCATTTTATTGAAATAACTGATAAAGTGTCGAGAAAAATGCCACATTACCTAGAAATGATCAAGCATCACTTGAACATGAAGGATATGAAATGGATGAAATAATATCTACCTTAGATATATAAACCTTTATTCCATGTTTTGACACTACATTCCCTAATATAGTTCCATGCTCTACCATGAAATGAAAATTTTAAGAGTTTAAAAATCGAGACTTCTTAATAAAATGCTTCGACACCATTCCAAAACAAAATATAAATTCATCAAATGTTTACCCACACATTTTAAAATCATCCATAAATACCTCCATTCAATTCTCAATAAAAACTGAAAAAATAATCACCATGCATCTCCTGAAGGTACCTATGGAATTACAAATTCCAAATTACATCTTTTGATAGGAAAATGTACTAAATGGACAAGTGAATATGGTCTTTTCCTAATCCTATTGATCTATAAGAACCTGAACATATCTTTAAAATCCAACTAAGAAAAAATAGCGTGTCTTCCCATTTAGCCTCTAAATCATTTGATCAATAAATGGGAGGTGGAAATGTTTCTTATGAGTGGATTGATTTACTTTCTTATTATCAATACACACACACCAACTATTTTTCAGCCTCATTGGAACTAACTCCTCCATATAATTTCTAACAATAGTATCAATATTTCTCTTAGACACAACCTAAATTGGAATCACCAAATGAGACTTTGAAATTGGATAAATGGTACCAAACTCATGAAAAATTTCATCTTTTTTTAACAAGTTACAGAATGGTTGGATTAAATATTCTTTGTAGCTACGTAACTTGTTTAACCCCATCCTCCAAAATAATCCTATACATGAAAATGGAGGGTCTAATACCGGATATGTCAACAAATATCCACCCAATTTCCATAATGTTCTCCCTCAAAAGATTCTAATGTTTTTTTTTCACATTCAAAATGAAGTTTGTTATCAATGATAACCGGTAATCTCTCATGAATCAACAAGTATGAGTATTTTGTATTTGAGTAAAATGGATTGAGTTCCAATGAAGGGGATGATTTATGGATGGGGACATTGAAGGAAATAAAATATGTGAACAATGAACATTCATATCAGAATATACATCATAAAAATCAAAGAATAATGCATCAAATACATCAGAATACTCAATAGCCATGTCATACTTTGAGTGAACATGATCAAAATTAGAATATGAATCTACATAAAAATAAATTCCTAGAGAGGTTTTTGCATTTTAAATAGTAGTGTAAGTACTCTTAGAGATAAAAATAGTACCAATTATCATAATCTTTCTAAGAAGTGGATAATAAAAATCCCTGCAATTTATACATGGTGATCCAAAATGAGAGATGAAAATAAATAGCCATTTGAAGGGTACTCCATGGAGTCCATAACATTAGATATGAAAACACAATCTCAAACACCATGGAAAGTGTACCCTCATGGATATTTGTGATTGTTTTTTCATTTTTAAGGAAGGTTCTACCTAATATAATGAGATCATGAGAATTTTCTTAATCATCCTCCATGTTAAGAACATAGAAATCTACTGAAAAGGTCATGTCTCTTACATGAACAAGTACATCCTCTAAGAATATTGTTGGATAGATTTTATCTCAATTCACCAACTACACCACTACTCTCATTGGATTCAACTCACCAACCTATAAATTAGAAAATACAAATATAGGTATCACATTTATAGAATCAACCAAATCAAATAATCCATCATAAAAGTGTACCTCCCCTATGGTGTATGTTTTGGTGAATGTCTCTGGATCCTTGCACATTGTCGGAATTGCATGAGTTGGTGTAATTAGTGTTTACACATTCCTTACAATATCGATCCTCTCATTTCCCTTGAACCATTTTCAATTTCTATAAATTTATTTATAGAATTTTTAATATCTTGGGGTTTGATTAATGGACACAATAAGGGGTATTTTTATCTCAATGTGCTTGAATGTGCCTAAAACCTCCTTTTTTATACTCTATTAATCCATTTTTTTCATTGAACAAATATTTTTGGAAATTGAATTATTTTAAGAGAAATATCACCAATTTTATTATTACCTTTTCATTTATCCTTTGGTTTCTCAATGATTGATGATGATGGGGAAATCTCCTTATGTTGGGTTAATTTTGGTGGAATTTTAGGTGCATATTTATCAATATTTTTCATCCCACTTATCAATGTGATGGAAGTGACATGCCCCATGATATTTGTAGTAGGTGAGGAAGGAATATTTATGGAGTTATTACTTACCATTCCATGGAGTCTAGTGGAAATATAACTCATTTGTGTCTTCCACTACCTCAAATACAGGCCCAGGCTCTTCAACTCATTCTGTTGATAAAGAAAAATGTGTTTCCAAAGGTCATCCATATTATAATCTACCTTTGTTTTAGAATTAATTTTTGTTGAATTATTGATATGTAAGATTAAAATATCCTTTGGGGTTTTTAAAACTATGTTGGTAAGGCAGAGGTGTAATGTCCTGGTTTCCGAATCTGCCCAGAGGTACCCCATACCCGGTTAGTCACATGGCCTCAAACGCATTTTCCCAAACGCCAAAGGCTGCCGAATAGAACTGAGGGCCTTGGGTGTGATAGTGTGGAAAATATTCCCTCATTGGCAGAGTAACACAGCGACAATGAACAAATGGAAATAGAAGAAACAATAATGATAACATACAACAGTAAATATTAGAAGACTGATAAAGAAGCATCTGGAGCACATATATAAAATGATGCATGATACATAGGTCTAGAAAATTATCCAAACAAGTAACAATGCTGAATACAATAATAATCCAATTTGAAAAATAAAATAAAGTAATAAACTCCTCTGTATCGCAAGCCATAGCTTGGTCCCTCACTCGATAGCTCCACAACAATCAAGTACCTGAAGTAGAAGAGTGCTGGCCCTTATCTATACCTGCAACAATATAATCAGTTTGGGCCCAAAAACATAACCTAAATAGGGTGTGAGACTAAATACTTATAGGAAACCACCAAAATATCTGTTCCTAACAGTTAGGGAGTATATAGCATGTAATAATATAGTGGAATCAGTAAACAAGGATGTACTCAACATTAACAATTCCACAGTTTCAAATCATTCAATTCCTCATATCAAGTAAGCAGCTAATCAAATCAGGTAAACCTCTGGGAGTACTCACATCCTAACCCCTCTGGATCAACCAAACAACACAAGCAATAAGATAAACACAATGGTAACCCGTTGGTAAGTACTCACAACCTATCCCCTCTGGTTCAACCAAACAGTACCAGCAACCCTTTGGGAAGTACAGAAAGCCTATCCCCACTGGTTTAGCCTAAGAATAAAATCTCTAAGGAATCACTGTCCATCAATTCCTCTTATAGACTCATATTGGCAACTAAAATGTGTTCTGGGGAAGCACTTATGTCACATTCCCTAGTGGCCTGCGTCAAGGATATAAAGACACTCTGAGGAAGCAGTTACATCAATTCCCTCTATGGTCTCACATCGTAATAGTAAAAACAGACACACTAGAGAAGCCTTTACGTCCATTCTCCCTATGGTCTACTACAGTAGGTTACCACATCCTTGTGTAAGTCAATCGAGCATTGCAATTCAATGCAACCAATGTAAACCTCAAGAACTACTAGGCTAACCGTCCACAACATAAAAACATGTTAGATGAAAAACACTCCATCCTACAATACTACGCATGGAAAAAACAATAAGGCATCCTAAAAAGTTAAGGAGGACCAAATGGTCAAAATAAGGAATACATCGACAAACACTTCCAAAGCATATCATTTACCCCTATCCACATTCAATCAAACTTTACTCAAGCATACAAGCATAGCAGGAAATTTACAGTGCTAAAAAAATAATCATTCAATACCCCCGTTCATGGGTATTGGTAAAAATTCACATATAACTAAAAGAAATTCAACAAAAAGTCAAAAACCACCTACCTCTGTGTTGGGAGATTGATATACATGAATATCAAGCCTTGAATCACCCAAGAACACTGTATATCTACAAAAATGCTAAAAAAGCTCAAACAAAGATAACATGAGAAAGAGGAGGAATCATGAAACTATGCTCTAGAAGAATAAAGAGATTATTATGGTGATACCAATGCAATTGATGTTAGTCAATTCGGAGAACGGGTACGCGATTGGGGGCTCTGGGAAGACTACGGCTATATGGTTTATCCCAGATGAACTAGGTCGATAAAGAGGGCATTATTTCTGTCAGAAGAGACCTCGATACGTTTAATGAAATAAATAGAAAGTACATGGTGTGTTCTTTGTTTGTACATGGAATTTACTTTCCCTTAGTGAGTCCCTCTTTAGGCGGCCTCAAAGTCACCACACACGGCCGTGTGCATGACCGCTACATGGCCAGCACACGACTACCTACGGTGACCGAGTGCACGACATGTACTTCAAAAATTTCCAGAAACTCATATTTTCTTCAAAAACACCAGAAAAGGAAAACATACTTGAAAATAAGATCTGTGTTCTTACCAACTTCACCCCTAAAAGAAATTTGTCCCAGAATTTCCCTAGCAAGGTGGCATAGAAGAAGGATCCCCGAACAGCTCCAACCATTGAGATAGTACATCGGTCTCCCTCCCCCAACTCTCATCCTGTACTCGCCCATGCTGCCATAGCACACGTACCAGAAGAAAAAACCGTCCACGAAGAACATTCATACTTTTATCAACAATATAGATAGGATACTACTTGAATAATTCATCCACCTCCAACTCAACTTCCTCAGGTTGGAAAGCACGAGACAGGTCTGAGAAGTAACATCAAAGCTGAGAAACAATGAAGACGTCATGCATAGCCCGATAGCACAAAGATAAATGAACCTAATAAGCCACCGACCCAAATATCTCCAACACTTCAAATGGCCCGATGTACGTAGATGAAAGCTTACCCTATCTCCTATTCCACCTATTTCCCAACCTCGGTGTGACCCGCAGGAAAACCTGATCCCCAACCTTGAACACTAGAGGTTGTCTCTGTTGATCAGCATAAGACTTATTTCGAAACTGTGAAGTTGTTATCCTCTTCCAAATCAACTCTACCTAGTCTATGGTATCTTTGAGAAGACGAGGTCATAGCATAGCTCCGTCTCCTACATCCATCCAACATAATGGTGATCAGCATTGCCTACCGTACAAAGCCATATATGGTGCCATCGAAATAGTTTCTTGAAAACTACTATTGTAGTAAAACTCCACAAGAGGTATGTTCTTTTTCCAAGAACCTCCAAAATCCAATATGCATTCTTAAAGCATGTCCTCAAGCACCTTAATTGTACGCTCAGACTGTATATCTTTCCGAGGGTGGTATTCTATACTCAAAAGTACCTATGTACCCAAAGCCATCTAATGTCCCTACCAGACCCGAGAAGTAAAACATGCATCCTTGTATGAAACAATGGAGTTTGGAACTCCATGTAAATGAAAAATCTATCAGATGTACAATATTCCTTGCTCATCAACAATGAAGGTCGATTTGATTGGAATGAAGTGAGAAACCATTTTGGGTTTGTCAATGATAACCTATACTCCATCATTCCCCCGAGCTGACCTCTGCAATCCTGTCACGAAATCCATCAAGACGTCAATCCACTTCCACTCGAGAATGGGTAACTACTACAAAAGCTCTGCTGGTCACTGATGATCTGCCTTCACATGCTGACAGGTGGAACACCTCATGAAGAAACCAGAAAAATCTCTCTTCATACCTGGCCATCAATACTGATGGTGTAGATCACGATACATCTTGGTGAAACCAGGATGAACTGCCAAAACTGAGGAATGAAAGTCCCACATCAGCTCTTCGCGTATGTCTGCTAACACCAATACACGCCCATGAAAACGTAAGATCTCATCCTCGCCTATGGTCCACCTAAGAATAAGGTCCTCTCCTGACATGATTTCCAAAATAATAGGCCTTTAGAATCAAATAGCTGCCTCATTCGCACTCAATAAAGACGTGTAGAGGTAATAAATACAGAATAAAGAAAAGTCTACCCCTGTCTGTCATGCATCTCCAAATAAATCTCAGAGAACAAATCCATAAGTTTCCACTCACTCCTGGCCTCTGGAACTGCCGGTATCTGAGTCTTTTTTCTCAACACATCAGCTACTATGTTGCCTTTCCTAGGTATATAGGCAAGTTCTGAGTCCAAAGACTGAAGGTACTCAACCCACCTTTGCTATCTCAAATTCAGTTCACATTGAGTGAAGATGTAATTGAGACTATTTTGGTCCTTAAAAACCACAAAACTCTCTTCCCATAGATAATGACTCCAACAACGTAAAGCATGGACAATAACAACCAACTCTAGATCATGCATCGTGTAATTCCTCTCATGTAGCCCTAACTGCCGAGACCCATACACAACGACTCCTTCCCCCTGCATAAGCACAGCTCCCAGAATAATACCTTAAGCATCATATTAAATATTATACTTCTTGCATGGCTCTAGAAATACTAGTATCTATGCTGAAGTCATCCTCACTTTCAGCTGTTGAAAGGCCGAATCACAGGAATCTGACCATAAGAACCTTGCACCCTTCTTAGTCAGTCCTATCAATGGTGCTACTGAACATGAAAAGTCTGGTATGGAATGTCTGTAGTAACTAGCTTTCCCTAGAAAACTTTTTACCTCGAATATGTTCATTGGAGTGTGAGAGTACAACAAGATATCGTCCATGAAGACTGCCAAAATGGAATCCAAGTATGGATGGAACACTCGGTTCATCAATTCCATGAAAACTCCAGGCACATTTGTGAGACCGAACAATATAAACACATACTCGTATAGACCATACCTACTACGGAAGGCTATAAGAGGTATATCAGATGGTCTAACATGCAACTGATGGTAACCGGATCTCAAGTCAATCATTGAGAACACCCAGGCTCCTCGAAGCTGATCAAAGAGATCATCAATCCTCAGTAAGGGATATAGGTTCATGACCGTCAACTGGTACAAATTCCGATAATCCAGACAAAGTCTGAGGGTATCATCCTCCTTCTTTGCAAACAAGACAGGAGAAACCCAAGGAGAAGTATTGGGTCAGATGAAAGCCTTTGTCTGTAACTCCTCCAACTGCTTCTTGAACTCCTTTAACTCTGGTGTAGCCATCCTATAAATATGAATGGATACCAGTGTTTCTCCTTACACAAGCTCAATATAAAAGTCCACATTTACCTCTAGTGGAAAACCTGAAAAGTATTCTAAAAAGAAGTCCTGGAAGCGATCCCCCACTAGAGGAAATTACATCTGTGAAGTCCCTTGGTCATCGTGATATAGACTAGAAATATGGGTTATAACTCCTCTCAACCCATGATGCCTGGGTCCCGCTCAACTCTCCTGGACATCCCATTCTCCATTATGAAGAAATTATTTTCCTTCTAGTGATGTGAAAATCACCCTACGATGATAGAAATCGAAAACATCCTAGAAGGTAACTAACCAATCTATTCTGATAATGACACCATATCCTATCATCTCTGAGACATTGAGGTCCCATGAGATGTGAAACCCACCAACCTCAAGAGGGAACTCCTTAGACTGACATAAACTAGCCATTCTTGTCCCCAAGGGAGTGTCTAGAATCATGATATTAGCAGAAGAAAAGATATAGAGCCCAAGGATCTCTACAACAACAACAGATATAATGGTATGGGAAGCCCCTGTATCAAAAATAGTAGATGATAAAACAGAGGCAACTAGGATCATACCTTGAACTGTAGTGGGTTTGGGATCCTTCTCTTACTGGGTCTGCTCTACTCCAAATTTCTGACCTCCACTTTAGCCCTGATACCCTACCTGACCACTCTGAGCTAATCCACCCTCTTGTCACTGAAATCTTGGAAATTGGCTACCATGACCATTACCTCCACCTCAACCTAAATGGCCAAAAGATCTCAAGTTACCTGACTAATGAGAAACTGGTGGTGTTTCTCCTGAATTTGGAGTCATAGAAGAACCACTATCACCAGTTGTAGGTGAAAAAAACTGACAGAAACGCTAAATATGGCCCATTTTTTCACATGATCGGCACTCCACTGGGTCTCTTGGGCAATGTGGTATCGTATGCCCACTCTTCCTGCACTGGTAGCACACCACCTTGATTTCAAAAGATATATTTATCCTCCTCATATCTCCGCGTGTAGACTCCATACGGCGCTTCCTGTTGTCAGTAGGAGGAGTATTAACTCCAGATGTCGAGCCGTTCGGGATCACAACTCAAGAATCCCTAAAATTTCACTCCACGATCAGCACCTAGTTGGATATATAAGTGATGGAAGTCAACCAAAAGATGTTCACCTATGATTGGATGTCACCCCTGAGACCATCCTCAAACTTCCTTTCTAGGAATAACTCATCACCTCCTGGAATGGGCTTGAAGCGATGCAGGTCTGTGAAGTGAGAGGAATACACCATAACTGAAAGAGTACCCAGCTCCAGACTCATGAACTATCAAGCTGGATTAGACGTCAATGTATTTGGATAGAAGTTGTCATAGAAGGCATTCTAGATCTCATCCCATGCCTTAACATGCCAGCGTCCCGCCTGTGAGATCACATCGCACCATATCTTGGTGGAATCATGTAGCAAGTAAGTAGCAAGATTCACCCTCCTCTCTGGAGGGTTCTCCAGATGATGAAAGATAGAAATCATGCCTTCTAACCACGACTCTACTGCTTGAGGTACTCTTTCTCTTGTGAAGGTGGGAAGATGCTGCTTCTGGAAAACTTTCATTAGTTCTTCCATCGATGGGGCTGGAAGTGGTAATCCATGGAAGGTATGTATGAACCTCATGAAGCCCTCTTGGAACTATGTGTCATCCACTGCATCCAGAATGATGGCTAGTGCCAATACTGGCACTACTGGAGGATCTGTAGGTAGTCCCTGATCAGCCATGTCCATTGTCTGATCAGCACCTTACAACTGATATACAACCGTAGGATGTCTTGGTGGCATGACTCTGTATGGTCAAGCACACACCTTAGATCAATATTAACATGGACTAAACTTAGAAGTATAAGAAGGGAATAGGAGAAGGAAATCATTCATTTTTTTTCAAAACATGGATAAAAGACGTGGTTAATGCCTACATGGTGTGTTCCCTAAAGCCTTTCACATGGCATGTACTCCATCCCCAATTGTTCGTATAACACCCCAAACACACGGCGTGTTGTCCAAACACATAGCATGTACTTTACTTCTCTTCCCCTACATGAGTTCTTCTACATGGATAAGCCACAAGGTTCTCCTAGAAGAAGACTACATGGAGTGTTCTTTCTAGATATGGAGTGTACTAGACGAGCATCACTGACCCGTGTTGTTAGTGACACTGGCGGATACATATCTCACACTACACGACATGTACATCTGGAACACTGAGTGTTCTACCATGATGTCCCAACCCCATGTTTGTACCCACATAGTTAGTTACATGGATAGAGACTACACGGTGTGTACATACAGTACACGGTATGTACTTAAGAAAAATAGTTTCCTCTCAAATAGAAGAACATATGGCGTGTACTCATCATTACACGCCTTGTATTCTGGGGTTTTCCGGACAATAAGCCTCAGAAACTACTCTGGAACCCATAAAAACACTGAAACAAACATTAAATTCCAAATTCTGATCCGTGAAGGCCCATACTACCCGCGAATCATAGCTTGGAATCTTATACCTATCACATACAAGGAAAAAGAGGAAATAATCCACTAAATTCCGGTCCATGAGGGCCCATAACACCTCACGAACCAAAGTTTGGCATTCATTCAAGAAAATAATTACCCAAAGAAATACCCTATCATAAGAAAGTATTTTACCAAGTCATCTATCACAACAACATGCATATATATCAAAACATCTATCACAACAACATGCAATTAATAATGAACCCTAATTAGCATGGAAGGAATGCATGACATGTGATTTCTAACAAGTTCCTATATGATTCATGAGATGAAATACTCTCATCTCATCAGGTTGAAACAGATATAGAACCTCAATAATATCAACTATAATAACACAATAAATGTGAATCACCCAATGGTGAAATCAAATCAACTGTAATAATTGCAACACCAGAAAAAAATCACAATATCGAGGTAGATTGGATTTTCCCTGTACACGGGTTAGCTACGCCCGGGCACAGCTTATTACCAAGTACCTATTCAGTCTTATCCCTGACTATAGGCACCAAATAGTATGTCAAGAAGAAAATAATTCCTATGATATCAATTGGTAATGTCCTGGTTTCGGAAGCCGCCCAGAGGTGCCCCGTACCCGGTTGGTCACATGGCCTCAAGTACATTTCCCCAAATGCTAGATGTTGGAAACTAGTAGCGAGGGACATGGGTGTGACAGTGGGGAAACTATGCCCTCATTGGAAGAGTAACATAGCGGAAGTGAACAAATGGAAATAGCGGAAACAGTAATGATAACATACAACAGTAAATAGCTGAAGACTGGTAAAGAAACAATTAGACCACATATATAAAATGATGCAAGATACATAGGTCTAGGAAAATAGCCAAACATGTCATAATGCAGAATAAAATACTAATCCAAATTGAAAAAGAAAAATAAAGTAAATAAATCCTCAACATCTCAAGCCATATCTTGGTCCCTTGCTCTCCATCTCCACAACAATCAAGTAACAGAAGTACAAGGGTTCTTGCCCTTATCTATACCTACAATAATATAATCTGTTTGGGCCCAAAAACATGACCCAAATAGGGTGTGAGAATAAATCCCAATAGAAAACCACCCAAAGATCTATGCCTAAAAGTTAGTGAGAATATAACAGGTAATAAGTAAAAGGAACCAGTAAATAAGGAAGTACTCAACATTAACAATTCAACATATTCAATGCATTCAATTCCACATATCAATAAATAATCTAATTAAAGTAGGTAACCCTCTTAGAGTACTCATAGCCTAACCCCTATGGTTCATGAAAACAACACAAGAAAGTAGCTAAACATAACAGTAACCCTATAGGAAGTACTCATAGCCTAACCCCTTTGGTTCAACCAAACAATTACAAGAAACCCTCTGGGAAGTACATACAGTCTAACCCCTATGGTTCAGCTTATGCATAGACACTCTGAGGAATCACTCACCATCAATTCCTCCTATAGTCTCATATCGGTAACTAAAAGGAACTATGGGGAAGCACAAACATCACATTCCCCCTATGACCCGCGTCGAGGAACTACAGACACTCTGAGGAAGCACTTACGTCAATTACCCCTATGGTCTCACAACGTAAGAGTAAAAATAGACACTCTAGAAAAGCCCTTATGTTCATTCTACCTATGGTGTACTACACCAGGTTACCACAAACCTATGTATGTCAATCGATCATAGCAATGCAATACGTCCAAATTAAACCTCAAGAACTACTTGGCTAACAATCTATAACATAAAACATGTTAGATAACAAACACTCCATCTTACAATACTAGGCATGAGAAAAAAACAAGGTAGCCTAACGTAATAAGCATGACTAAATGGTCAAAACAAGATATGCATGGGAAAACAATTCAAAAGCATAGAAATTTAACCTATTCACATTCAGTTAGCATTTAATCAAGCTTACAAGTATATAAGGAAATTAACAGGGCTAAAAAAGTAATTACACAATACCCCGTTCAAGGGTATTGGTAAAATTGCACATATAACTCAACGACTTTCATTGGAAAGTCACAAACACCCTACCTCGGTGTTGGGAGATCGATATATGTGAACCTCTAGCCTTGAATCAACGAAGAACACCGTATATCGACAAAAATAGTAAAAACTCTCAACCAAAGATAACTTGGAAAGAGGAAAAATTAGGAAACGAAGCTCTAGGAAAAGGAAGAGATTACCATGGAGTTCCCAATGAAATAGACGATGGTTGATTCGAAGAACATGTGCATGATTGGGGGATCAGGGGAGATTGTGGTCATACGGTTGTTCTCGGATGAACTAGGTTGAGAAGGAGGGATTTCTATCCGCCAGACGGGGCCTCGGTACATTTAATGAAATAAAAAAAGTACACGACATGTACTTTGTAAGTAAATGACGTGTACCTTCCCTTACTGAGCCTCGCTTTAGGAAGCCTCCAAGTCACCACACACGGCCGTGTGCATGACCTCTACACGACCAGCACATGGCTACCCGCGATAACCGAGTACACAGTGTGTACTCATAAAATACACAGTGTGTACTTCAAAAATTTCCAGAAACTCCTCTTTTCCTTAAAAACACTCGAAAAAGGAAAACAGACCTAAAAATGAGATCTGAGTTCTTACAAGAGGATTCTAGAGGTTTTTTTCCAAAGGGGGCCTTTGTTGTTATCAAGATCCATACCTCATGTTTGATTGATCATTCCATACTTGTTTGTATGTTTTTGAAAAGGAATCATACTTATTCTAGGTATGTTGTTTTTGTTTAATATATGGTATCCAAGGTAACATGGATAAGAAATATTATGACTCTTTTAATTAGGGTAAATAATCGGTTAGGTGGTCTATTTCAGTTCAAATTCCATGAGGCCTCAAGAGAGTGGGTTGGGATGTCTTTTGAGCCAAAGTAATTTGTCTCACCATAGTGGTTAATTCATCTAACATAGTATCTATTAAATGATTTTCAAGAGAATAAGTACATTCCTAATGTACTCTTCTAACATGTGGTGTACCTTGATTTCCAAATTTATGAGAGTTTTGATCCGTATTGTCAATCAATGCACATGTAGCTAGTGGTATTTTTTTTCCAATGCCCCTTCAGCTACAGAATTCACCATGATCCTTTCCATAGGCATGATGCCATTATATAATTATTGGATAATGATTTCCTCACTATTTGTTTTGATGTGGGAAGCTTTCACAAAACATCCATAAACTCTCCCATTAAACATAAATTAACTCCCCTTGGGTTTTCTTCATTCCCAAGATCTATTTTGAAATTGTAGTGGTCCATTATATTGGCAAAAACACTATAAGAAAAGACATTTCAAATCATTCCAACATATTACATCTCTAGGTTGTAAATAATACGTCCAGTCATTTGTATTTCAATCCTATTATAATGGGAGTGGCCTTAGTTTGATTTGATATTCTGATACTTTTCTTGGTTTTACGGTTGATAAAACCTAATTAAATACTATTGAATGATTGTTTAGATCCTCACCAATGTGTCAATAAAATTTTGAAGAAGGTGTATCAATCTGGATTTTAGTTTAAAGTATTAATATAGATTATGGTATGAAATAATATTAGTTTGATAATTCATATTTGGTGAATCCAATTCCCAAATAGTTCTACTAAGTTCATTATTACTATTTGAAGCCATTGGTTAATGTTTTAGGTTTTATTACAAAGTGTTTCTAATTTCAATGTTCCTAGAATGGAGGAATTATCCAACAAGTTGAATGTTAAAATATCCTATAGACTGAGACTATTTGATTTGATCCCTAAGGATACATTCATTCTCATGGTCAATATCTAATATATCCTCAAGATTAGTCTGTTTCATAATGAAAATAAAAATGAAATGAAGAAATGTAAACCATAATAAAAATATATGATGTTTTAGTTGAGAAGATAATGAAATAAAAAATAAAATAAATATCTCTAATTAGTTAAAGAAAATTACATGACTCTATAGAGTTAGTTCCAATTTGAAAGGCTTCTATCACGGTCACTCTAAAATTATGTTTTGTTTTTGGTTATTTAGGTGCATTAGAGAGGCTTCCTAGGTACATCACTCAAAGGAGGAAGTAATTAAATTAAAATATTAAAGGCATTTTGAAAATAAAATAAAATAAAATAAAGCAATCCCATTAAATAAAAGGATTAGGGTTGTCTATCATTTATAAAACATTAATAAGTATGATAGAAAAAGATTTTATATTTCTTGTTTTTGTTTTTGAAATGATATTTAGAAAACATAATGAGAATTTGTTTTCTTTAGAAAAATATTCGAAACGTTGTATTATATATAACTCTACCACTTAACTCACATATTAATAACTATTATTTAAGTTATACTTCACTTAATTATGATCCTATAACTTGTTAACCCTAAAACATTACCAGGGTTAGCTAAACCACAATGATGAAATGAATTAAAACCTAGTGTAGCTTCAGAACATGAAATCCTAGAGCCCTACTTTGATTGATGTTATAAGGATATATTATGTTAAATGGTAAATTAAGGAACATATCCATTCTGAAAATGAGTATTAATTTTGTTTAGGGATTTTATTTTAACACTATAAATTGATCCCATGCGGTTTCGTTTTACCGATTAATATTACACTCTCATAATTCACACAATTCTCGACCTCACATGTTTTGTGTTAATTGTTAAATTGTTTTATTAGTTTATTTTAAATTAAAAATTAAATTTATAGGTCATATTATGTGAATTAAATTAACTCATTTATTAAAAATAAATTAATGAAAAAGGGAATATGTCGATTAATTACTAAAAAACCTACTTTTCCATGGGATGTGTATTCATCACAGAAACGTTTTTCATTCACAAAGGATTAGAAAGGGTATAACCCAATCATGTTTAAAATCTTGAGTTCTAGACCAAATAATTAATGAAAATTATAAGAAAATTTGAAACAATAAAAGATATGTAAGATAAAAAAATAATTTTATTGAGCGAACCACAAAATTACAAAAATGAATATGTAAAGAGAAGCATTTTGGATGAGATCTGAGAATGATAGGTCCCCTCATATAATCGTGAATTTAAATGGGATGGAAAAACCTATAATATTATTATTATCATATAAGTCACATAAAAACCCCTTATAAATGGGAAAAACACACATTTATAGAGTGGAGGGGAGGCTAGGGTTTCATGACATTTCAATTGTGAATGGGAAATTCATCCTATTATTTTAATGTAACCTGAACAGACTGCTTGGCCTCCAAAATACAAAAACCATATATTATTAAAGAATAAATATTTATGAGAAATTTTGTAATCAATTTTTTGTAAAATTTTGGTCCAATCCATGAATAAATAAAGAAGTTATGACCCAATTACTGAAGTGGTGTCCAATATAGAGATTGCAGTACATCTTTGTATCCATAGACGACTTACTCAAATCAAATGAACAATTCGACATAGATTCCATCAACAAATTTTATAGGTAATTCACTGAAGAACACTTATAATAAAGGTTTATGTTTAAATAAGTCACATAAAATTAATTATGTCCTAAATACTATAGATAAATTTAAAGGGTAAAACTATAATTTTCATCAAATTTTCAAATATATTATATAATCCAAAATATTCCCTATGTTAACATATTTAACATAATTTGAGGAAATTGTTTCATTTATTATTAATACAACATTATATAAAAATGTTTTTTATCAGTAATTATTATTCTTTTTAGATAATTATACTAGAAGTTGACCATATTGTCATTCCATCTATGACAGTTCTGTAAGGGTTATCAGATGATGATGTCCCCTGATACAAACATTATTTATCTATGGTTTCAATGAGTTTATAATGTTTCATTTGATCAATATTGATATCAAATTACTCCGGATTATTTATTATTATGGCTGTTTCTTTTTTTAAATCCTTATGCCATGTTTCATGATTGATGAATCAGGTATTGATGGGTATGAGTTTTTTATGATTTTCTCATGAACTTTGATTATGTCATCATACCCTTATACACTTATTATTATCATATATGAAATTAAATTATTAATGATTTTTTATCCTTAATAATCATTTGATCTCACACCTATTATGTCTCCATTCCCCCTAGGTAATAAAGAACAAGTTTGAAGGAATTATGTCTAGAAGGGATTTTATATGGATGATGATGATGACTTAATTTGAAAAAAGGAAATCTGTGTTAAATGGGAGAAATACTCATTTAAATTCATGGGTATTGTTAATGAATGAACTTTTACTATTTATCTAAAACTCTAATCATAAATGGTTCTTGATAATGTAAGTGGTCCAATATTTTCTTTTGATGTTTTATAGTCTGGATGAAAACAACTAGGTAACAGTTATATTTATCAATCCCAGAAACATAAAGATTATGATTTCAGAAGTGGATTTGAGAGTGTGGGATCAGGGTTGTTGAACATGTTTACACACACACACACATTTATATTTCTCACATACATTCACAAATATTTACTTGTATTAATTTTTTTAAATATATTTTAGTATACATAAAATTATATATTTTTTATTTGAACTCACATGTTTATAAATAAACATCACATAGGAAGATATAAATTAATCTTTTCTACAAGGTAAATAAAATGGATAATTTTTTATTTTAAATAAAATTAATAATAAATATTTATTTTTATATATTTTTTATATATTTAAAAATTCATTTTAATGTAAATATGTGTAAATGTGTAATTATACATTTAATTTATTATATGTAAATATAATAAAATATTCTTATATTTTGTTATAAATAATAATTAAATATGAAAATTTATAAAATTTAAAAACCAAAATATCTATATGAATGTAATACATGGGAATATATTCATTATCAATTGAAAGAGGTAAAAATCTCTCCTAAATGAAATTGAAATTCCATCAATTATGAAAAAGTTAGGGCACCCCAACTAAAAAATTACTTTTGGAGGCATTTGAAGCCTTTTTTGACATCAAAAAGTGACCAAGGTTCCCCCTAGTTAATACGACACAAATACCTCCATAGGATTTTATTTGATATGTGGTAGAGCTTTAGCAGACACCCAGATCAAAATTTATGGTTATTCAAACTTCAAGTCATATTTTCAATTTATCTAAGAATGTTTATTTATTTATTGAATTTTTATATCTTTAAATTGTTATTAAATGAATATTGCTCAATAATAATTAAAAAATTATTAAAAATTATTATTATTTCGTTATTTTATAATTCATTTTCACTAAATATCTTATATATTAAGTTAAAATGCGCATTTGGTCTTATATAAAACATATTTAATAAAAAATATTATATTTATATAAAGATAAATATATTTATACCAATATTAATATATTAATATATTAATATACTATTTTTAATGATATATAATTTTTTTTATGAAATATAATGTTTAGTAGTTCTAGAAAAAAGTGACGATAAAGGGAGGCCTTTATCAGAAGTAAATAAAAAGTGCTCATAAAGACCCCCATTATCACCTCTGATAAAAGGTTACATTATCAACTATTTTTTAGCATTTATAAAAGATGCTTTTAACAATGATTGGAAAAAGTGCTGATAAAGAGGGGCCTTTATCTGTGATGAAAAAAGCACTTATAAAGGGTGAAAATATTTATGAACACTAAAAAAGCATTGATAAAGACCCCTTTATCATCACTTTTTGTTAGCACAGATAAAAGAAGCCTTTATCAACACTTCTTTAGTGGTGAAAAAGGATTCCCTTTATCAGTGACTTTTTCTATCATTGATAAAGTATATCACTATACTTTTTCTGATCTATAGTATTTTCATGATAAACCTCTCATCCACTAACACCTTTATGGATTGAGATGGTAATTTCATGCTCAATGCATCAACAACCACATTCCCTTTCATAGTATTATAAGTAATATAAAAATAAAAATAATGAAGATATTCAATCCAACATCATTGTTTCAAGCTGATATCCCTATGAGTGAAAATATATTTCAGGCTCTTATGATCATAATACACTATAAACCACTCCCCAAAGAGATAGTGTCACCACATTTTGTGTGCATTCATGATCACTTCCAACTCAATATCATGGGTATTGTAGTTGACCTCAAGGGGGTGTAATTGATGAGAAATATATGCCACTATCAGTTTCTCATTCCGTGTTCCCAATACCTACATAACATAGAGTCAAATGGTGTAGATTACAACTTCCACCATAGAAGGGTCCACTGGAGGATTCACCTATAGAACATGTCTCAAAACATCCTCTATTGGATCTATAAGATCTCTCCATAGAGGAATTGTTTATTATATATAAGAAATATCTAATAAACATATGAAAAACTACCAAACCATAATACCATTTCAAGAATAAATAAAAATTCATTTAAAAAATATGAATTTAATGAAATTATGGATTCTATGAATGAAATTAAACACTTTGAAAAGAAATAGGTCCATTTAAATAAACATCAAACCATGTTTATTCCGATGACATCAAACACCAAGTCTCAATATTGATAAAAAAAATCATGACCACCTATATAACTATAGTTTAGAAAAAAAGTGAGATGGAAAAGCACCCTACCAGATTTAGTATCCAAATTCATAAGGTACTAACTAATGTCTACCAAAGACATGGAACCAATCCTTGGAAGTTTCATAACACATCCTCTTGGGTATTATCTATAACCCCATTTCGTAATGATCCATTCTAGTTTAATAAAACTCATCAACTAAGATGCACTACCATAATGTGTACATCAGAAAACAACCAAAACAACCCAACAAATAAAATAAAGAAAAACCAACTTAAATAGTGGTAGAAATGAACATAATCACAAGATATAAAAAATAGATAAAAATGGATCATCATAAAAAGAAAAAAATACAATTTAAAGCTAGAACTCTATGTGACTATCTTTCATCACCAAACTTTCCCTCTACAGAGACATCGACACTTAAGAGAAACTGGATTAATACATACACACTTACCTTTACCTATTTCATGTAAAACCATATCTAAAAACACCTAAAGGAAAAGTTGGGTGTGAGAATAAATACCTGTATTATTTCACCAAATAATCTTCAAAAATTCAAATATCATAGATACATCAACTATAGATATTAAAAAATCCTTTTTATAATGAATTTTCCTATGAAAAACCATTTTCTAAAACATCCCTTGGTTTTTATAATTTCATTTCTAAATTCTAAATATCAAGGAATATGAATAGTATGTATAAAAAATAAGTTATTATAAGAAAAATCATCCCTGGATACACTATAAGACAAATAAGTGAGAAAATAACCATGAAATGCCATTATTTGAAAAAATCATCAAAAACAAAAAATTTAGGCTCTAGCCTAGGGGGATATGTATTAGACATAAAAGAATCTTAAAACAAGAATATATTTTATCCAACCCATATCGAGTCCCATAATGGAATTTCAAAATCATAAAACCTCTAATGACATTATTCACACTAAACTAACATGTATTTTCCTTGATGCACCCATGTTTCTCAATGTGATATGCATTTTAAAACCGTTTGAACACCATGCCCACATTTAATAAATAATTTTTCACAGAGAATAATTTCTGTGATAATACTTGAAAAATGATTTTTTAATCAAAACTATTTTTAAATAACATACCTTTAAAGATGTTTATTTCACAAGGAAAATCCATCTTGATATCAAATCCAATCTTTCCAGATAATACACTATGGAATTGAATAAGATTGAAAAGTTTTACAAGAATTAAATCCTATTTATAGAGACACCTATCTCATGAATGAAGGGGTAACACCAAAGATTGATCTCACAAATCCAGATTCTGAATCCTACAAATATGTTCATCAAAGAAATTCAAAAAGACATCTAGGGTTCCTAATGTATGATAGATTATAATCAAACAAGTGGATATTCGAAGGGTGTCTGACTATTTATAGATGGATTTTAAAATATAATACCATAGAATAGTCTCTCAAACAATGGTTAAACTCCATGTATTATGTCTCAATATTATCCCACCACAACATGGGATGATATTTTTTAATGATTAACTATGATGAAAGGCTTGGGACCACACCATAACCCTTTGGATTAAACCGTGTTCGCAATACACAACTCTTCACACACTAGAGATACTATTTATCTGGGGATATTCTACACCAAATCCTAATAAACTATGCCACACAGGTGTTTAAATTGGAAGAACCAACTAAAAAAATCACTCTATCCCCTATGCTATAACCTCCTACTCCATGTCGTAGGGATCACGTGGTCATAAGGGCTACGATGTAGCCCCTACTCAATGGAACCACTATGCTCTAAATTGATTTATCCCCATCATTCCTCCTTCTAGGGATCTATGCCACAACCCATTGGTCCACTCTATAGCCATTATCACCACAAAGTAGATTATACCATCCAAAGTGCAACTCCCTACAACAATATAGAAAATTCTTGAAACTCAAGATCACCTCAAAAACATCCGAGACACATACCAACAACTCTTAAATGTTAAAAGTGACTATACCAAATACAGGAGGGTGTCACTCATTTAATTTTTCTATATATAGGTATCTTTATTAATTTTTAGATGTTTTCATGAAAATATATGAAATTATAATTAAATAAATGTGATGTAATATAAGTCCATTTAATTCAAAATGAAAATAATTTATGTTTCAGAAAATGTTAATTTAGAGATCATGTTAGATGAATTTTCCCCTAAATATTTCATAATTATGGCATCATAAGATAGGGAAGATGAGTTGATAAACATTTTTTCCAAATAAATTAGTAAGCGTTCTTTAAATGAAATAATATTTATTATGTTATTTAATTTTCTTTAAAAAATTGTAGGCCCTTTGTGATATATAGATAAAAGTTAGATCACATTAAGGAGGAATACACCTCAATTTTCTAAGGTATTAGAGGATTTTTTATTTATTTTCAATTTACTATTGATTGGTTGATGAGACAATAATATGTATGTGCCCTAAATTTAATGTTAGAAGATGTTTAAAGAGATATTAAGTTTATAAACACTTGATATTGAATCAATTCAATTCTCAATATATGTGTTTAATGAAGAATCGAATGTTTTAGGAGGTTTGAGCACTTATTTTAGTCTACATCATGTGGTTCCAAATTCATTTAAAATGGAAAATGAAATTCAGAACGTTTTAAATGAAGGTTTTTTAATTTTTGGGAAACGTCATTAACATCAAAACATATCAGTACAACCAGTTGAGGGTGCTATAAATAATAACATGAAAATTAATGTTTTTGGGACTAGAGGACTACAATATCAAGATTGTAATACGTCTATAGATCCTCCTCCGAATGTTGTAGAGAATAATTTAATAGATAACTTTACCAAGTATAAAAATTTGTTTCATGATTTAGTTGATGATGGAAATAAAGAGATGTAGAGTGGATGACTGAAATATTTAAAAAATTCATTTCTACTAAATCTTTATTATATCCAATGCCTCTGAAGAATTACAAATAAGGTGATGTAAATGATATTACATTTTTTGTGGGATACATTTCAATAAGTTATGATCCCTGAGTATTTTTATGATATGAAAACTATTTCTAACAAGATTGGTCTGAATTATATAAAAAAATATGATTTTCCAAACGATTATATGATTTATTGGGGATATGATTCAAGTATACATGAGTGAAAAAATGTCCAAATTTTAGATTGAAATCAATGGGAAATGATATATGTTTTAATCAATATACCACTATAAATAATAATAAAAAAACACACCTACAAATATTTTTCATTGCTTCCCATCCAAATCTAGATTACAAGATTTTTCATGTTATCAAAAACCACTGAGCACATGAAGTGGAATTCAATTGATAATAAAAATGGTGGGTTAATTCAAAATACTAGAGATTTAAAATCATATAATACATTTGATTCATTACATACTTATTTCTTATCCAATCCTAGGAATGTGTGATTGGGATTGGATATTGATGGATTTAACCTATTTGGGACTTTGTGTACCAATTATAAAATTTGGAATGTTGTTTTCAACCCTTAACTTATACCTCTATGGATGTATATGAAAAAAATGTACGTTATCATTTTGATGATTATTCATAGAAAAAAATGATTGAAAATGTTATTTATGTATACTTATATCCACTAATTGAAGAATTCTAGGAGTTATGGGGAATCAATTTTGGGAAGTATGATGCAACTTCTAGTTTTTTTTAAATTCATGTTACTCTAATATATACCATTAGTGACTTCCATGGACATGGGAACTTATTTTTCTAGAATAATCACTTATATTTGGTATGTTTCCTTTGTAATATTTATTTTTTAGCATGAATTTCTACCTTACAGTAAATAATACTGCTTCATGTTTGATCATAAATTTATCAATTCATCTCATAGATTTCTGTAGAACCAGTAAAATTTAAAGAATAAATTGACTGTAGACCACATTTGATGTTTTTGAAAATTTATAAAATATGGGAATTACTATTAAATATTAAAGGGGAATTTTGTAAGGTGCATCATTTAAATTAGAGTGGGAAATTATTTCAAAATTTATCATCTGTTGAAATAAGACTAAAAAAATGGATGAAAAAAATATATTCTTCAAACTTCAATATTGAGAATTTAATTTTCTACATAATAATATTGATATTATACATATTGAGAAGAATTTTTGTGATTATTTGATCATCACATTACTTAATGAGTATGGAAAATCAGAGGACTATCTCAATGATCATATAGACATACAAAAAATGAATAGAAAGCATGATTTATGGCCATATGATAATGGAAAGTATGCTTCGATAATTTTTTTCCTATAAAATTTTGGAGAAATATATACTACATAAAATTTTAGAACATGTGAAAGTAACTTATGGGTATTCAAGTAAAATATCAAGGTGTTCCACCTTAAATAATCATAGGTTACATGGATTGAAAATTAATGATTTAGATATTCAGTTAAAATAGTTACTACTATTGGCATTGTGTACGTTATTACCTAAAAAGGTTAATGTAGTTGTACTCAAATTCTGCACATTCTTTAGAAAACAATGTGAGAAAACTCTACAACTTTCTGATCTTGAAAATATTTAGGATATATTTTTACTGAAATTTTGTGTAGTGGGGATAATCCTTCCTCTTTCATTTTGTACTTTTATGATGAATTTACTATGAATTTTATAAACAAAAATAAATTAGAAGATTACGTACAATATTGATGGTTATATCCAATTTTCAGGTACTTTATTTATATATTTTTCATTTTAAGTAAACAATTCTTGATACTTCATTAAATATGTAGCTATGTTTTATTGATTTTATTTTATAGTTAACATGGTCATTTGATATCATACATGAAAAATAAAGCCCAACCATAATTCTATATTTTGGTAGGATACTTAGAAAAGAAGTGCCTTATATTTATTCTACTTACATGGATGATACTGAGAAAATTTCAATTGAGTTGGAAATGTTAATGATATATCAACTCTGTCTCAACTAAACATGAAACCAAAAATATTTCTTTCAATTGTATGACAAGTTGGAATGATCTCAAATATTATACTGATAGAAATGGAATTATTACCAGAACATAGATATGTGATACTCAATATTTAAATTAAAGATTCATTTATTGAATTAAATAATATTGAAATAAAAAGACACATAAGAATTTGAACATGAAATGATAATGATATAATAATAGTTGTTAATAAAGCCCTTGTAGAATGGTTTTCATGTCGTGTATGTTCATAAATACTACAATAAACAAATATATTTGGTTTTCGTATATATTTTGTTGATATAACAACTTAAAATACTTTTTTTGGATCACGAATACTGATAATCATGCTGAGTGGTAAGAAGATTTTATGTTTTCAGCTTGGGATCAGCTAAAATAGGTGAGAAAAATTGGTACATACAATTTTAATGGCTTAAAATTTAATACTTTTGATTAGGAAGAGAGTTTTAAAAACATATAATAGTGGTATATTTAATGTTTTCAAATTAGGATATTATGGGAAGTTTATTGATATTATATAATTAAACTAACATGCAAATTTTTTAGTTGTTTTATTACAATTTAAGTGGGTAGATATTACTAAAGGTATTGAAAGTGATTACTTGAAATATACATTCGGGAAATTATCTCATTTAATGGATGCCAATGACCATGAAGTACATGACCTATATATCTTCTCATTTTAAGAGAAAGTGGTACATTATGTGGAAGTTTCCATGGAAGATGTTTGGAGTGTAGTTTTTCACATAAAACAATGATAATTGTATAATATGATTGTTGAAGTGGATGATTTGAGATATGCAATTTAATCCCATAAGAAAAAGGAAATTTAATTATATTTCTATCATGATATAAAAAATATTGGTCTTGTAAGGGTAGATGAAGTTGAATAAGTAATTATTAAGAATGACAATGTCATGATTGAAGGAAAAAATGATACTATATACATTTATCCAAACTTATCAACTCCATGTGTTATATGTTATTAATTTCTAGTACCAGGGATCCGTTATCATATTTGAATTTATTCTTATGCATGAGTTGTTTAATTTTTAAAAAATTAAATGTTATATTTGTTTGTATTTTTATTCACTCATTAACATACCTCTATATATTATGTTTTTCAGTATTGTGCATCTATTATTATTAATAAATTTATTTTTATTCATGGATCAATAAAAATATATTTTTTATAGTTGTTTTTACTTATTTTAATGATATGAACATCTAAGAATAATGGATTCATTGATCATAGTTGACATCTAGTTGAAATTTCCACAACCATACAAAAATCAACAGTGTTTCCTGATGACCCCTAAAGCTCCCTCCCTATAAAGTTTGTTATTATCTCTATCTCTCTCCCATCACCATATTCTATGCCCTCTCCATCCCTCTCAGTAGTGTTTTCTACACCCTTTGTCTTCACACATCATTATCATCTGACACTGTCACGACCCGCCCTCGGGGCCCGTGCCGTGACTACCCCAAGCCCGCCTTCCATAGGCCAGGGGCTGGCGACTAGCACCAAGGCGTAAAATCCCAGTAAAAAGGGAAGGCATTGCCTTAATAAAGTAAACAAGCACCTCAGAGTAACAAGCGGAAGAAAAGCAGTACACAAAACTAGAACAACTGTGCTGAAAAAAAGGGGCCGGAAATACAAGCCCAACTGTAAAGTAAAGTACAACTCGAAAGGGAAAACAGCAACTGAAAGTACAAGCGGCTCCTGGAACGTCCTCCTCGATTCCTACCTGAAGGGTAGGTACAGATGGCTCAGCTCCTGGATCGTCCACCACGGATCCTACCTGAAGGGTAGGTACAGATAGCTCCACAACTCCTCGGTCCAACTGTCCGCTCCGAGCACGTCCCGCTCAGTGGTCCTCCTCCGGGTACCGACCTACTCCGTAAGCCTCAACCGCAGTCAGCGCTGTCCGTCGTCTGCAACCAACACAACGAAGTGCGGGCATAGCCCGTGCAGGGGTGAGTATAAGATACTCAGTAGGGACCCCGAGACCCTCGAAGGTCTCCCGAAATCCACAAAGGATAAACCACATGAAGGATACAATCACGAAGTAACATCCAGAATTGATTAGGTATATGCCCATACATATACCAATGTCACCAATTTCCGTTCGGCTCCAACACGATCCCAAGAAGATCCCAATCCCCAAAGAAGAGTAAACAGTAAAATCCACATAGGATAACAGTATAAGTCCACACGGTTTATAACAAGTTTATGAAATCAACGGATAACCATTACCCAGTTATATGCCCATACATATACCTAAGTTATCAAGCGACCCATCTCAATCATGAGGAAACACAAAGATCATTGACTCAGCTCAAACCAGGATTTTCATTATCGAAACCGTAAAAGTTGAAGAGCCCCATCTCTGAAGTGTACAGTGGTCCTGTCACGACTCCGAGGTACTGCTCACTAACCTAAGACTGCTGAAGTACTCCTCCTGTCGAGTACCGCGGGTCTGCTGCCAACTACCGGGCGCTCCGTCCGCTGAGGGTCTGCTGCCAAATACCGGGCGCTCACCCAGATAGCCTACTGAGGTACTCCTCCTGTCGAGTACCGCGGGTTTGCTGCCAACTACCAGGCGCTCCGTCCGCCGTGGGTCTGCTGCCAACTACTGGGCGCTCCGTCCACTGGGCTAGTCGACTCACTCCAAGTCGAGTCGGTCAAGCAGTCGTCAGGTCTCAGTCATCTACACGGTCTCCGTACTCCGCACGCACGCCTCCACCGTCGCGGGTCTGTCGCTACAACCAAGCGCACACACTCCGTAGAGTATCGCGGGTCCGCCGCTACAACCAAGCGCTCCACCGCCAAGGGTCTGCTGCTGCATCCAAGCGCACCACCACTGTCAAGTACCACGTGTCCGCCGCTACACCCAAGCGCTCCACCGCCCAAGGTAAACAGAAGATTCAGCTCACACAGGTTCGGTAGCACTGTTCCACGTAGGATCGCTGAGTGCTGTAGTCGTCGTCGTCGAATCCACACAGGATCTCTGTACTGTCGTCGTCGCAGTCACAGTAGCTGTCGTAGCAGTAGTAGCAGTTGTAGCAGTCGCAGCCAGCACTAGGGTTCCCGCACACAGCAAGCTCGTTCGGAGAGTCCGCTCCACGAGCCGAGAGGCTGATACATCAACTGTCACAAAGACCAGAGTTGATGTATCCAAAAGTTCCGTATCGTCAACAGGAACTCAACGCAACAGACGGCGCGTCGATCGGACGCCCGGTCTGAGAGTTATTGGCATTTTCGTCTCCGGGGCCCGGTTGGTTTTTAAGGCTAAACCAACCCGACCGTACTCCACCTGCGTCCAAACCTCGGGCGGAGTATGCCAAAAGATCCGTCTCACTAAGAGGAACACAACGCGACTGACGGCGCGTCAATCGGACGTTCGTAGCTCAAGATATGAGCGTTTCCGCTCCGAAGGCCCGGTTGGTTTCGTGAACGAACCAACCCGGCCGAACTCAAAGTAAACCGAAACCTTGAGTGCGATATACCGAAACGACCGTCTCGATCCAAGGATCGCGTTTCCGCAGACGGTTCGTCATTCGGAGGTCCGAGGCTCAAGATATGGCCAAAAGACCAAAACAGGTTCAAAACGGGGGGGTCCGGGTCCGGGCCGACCCGGCCCGACCCCCCCCCCCCCCCCCCCCCCCCCGGGGCGGCACGGCGGCCGGCGGCGGCGCGCGGAGGCGGCGCGGCGGCGCGCGGCGGCACGCGGAGGCGGCGCGGCGGTGCGCTGAGGTGGCGCGGCGGCGCGCGGTGGAGCCGCGGCGCGGGGAGCCGCGGCGGCTGTCGCCGCGAGGAGGCCGCACGCGGGGGCTAGCCCCCGCTGATTGATAAGGCGGCGCGGCCTTGTGCCGCGCCATTTGCAAGAAACGGCCCCCACGTGGGGGCCGGTTTAATTAAAAGAACCGGGGGGGCTGCTGCCCCCCTTTCATGGAACCGCCCCCCTCTTAAAGAGGGGGGTTTTATATGCTGGCCGGGGGATTAATTCCCCCGGTATAACTCCATCCGGCCGGCCAGTTGGCCGGCCGGTTTTCTCCAACGGGACCGGAAATTCCGGTCCCCCCCTTCGGCTTCCGACGCCGGCGGCCCGGCCGCCTGTCTTCTCTTCCGCCGCGGCCCGAAACCGGACGCGGTCTCCTCGTCCCGCCGCGGCCCGGAACCGGCCGCGGTGTTCGTCGTCCGGCGCGGTGCGACGACACCGCGCCCCTTCGTCGTGCTTTGATATTCATTCAACGCGGCGCGACGGCGTCGCGTTCTTGTTGTTTCTTCCATGGTGCACGCGCGACGGCATCGCGTAAGTTAATCGTAAAATTATCCACGTGGTGCGACGACACCACGCCACCTTGCTTCCGCCCGCAAGAATAAACAACATGAACGATGGAGGGGGGTTCGGCCGTGTTCATGCGGTCCGGCCCCCCTCACGTTAAACAATAACACTTATATAAAAATATTCAAAAGCCTCACGTAGACATGCGATCCACGAGCAAGAAATGGAATAAATTAACAATATTCAACAACCCCTACCTCAGGTAAGATCGAAGATTTGTCAACGTCCCGCGGAAGACAACGTCGCGGTGGTCGGGCGTCGCGGTCGTCGTTCGTCAATTCAGTTGACGAAGAGATACGCCCGAAGAGATACGTCGTTGGCGAATCTTCGTATGCCGACGAAGAAGGTCCGAGGAGGAAGCGGTGTTCCCTCTCGTTGACACGGAGGACGAAGAAGTGAGGCGTCGTTCTTCGTCGGAGCTTGAGCGTTCTTCGTGTTCTTCGTCAGAGCTTGAAGATGAAGAAGAAGCTCTCAAAAGCTCTCAAGGTGGCCCAAGCGTTCTCACCCAACAAAAAGAGGGAAGAGCTTAATTTAATCAAAAACTTCACAAAGAATTTCAAAGGTTTGAAATTCAAAATGGATAACTCCAAAATTAACTCACTTATTTAATATACATGAGTTGTATAATTAAATAGAAGTTAAGATGCCAAGCCATTAAGAGGGAGTGAGGGGAGTTAGGGGACTTGAAAAGGTGGGGGGTTCGTGTGGGCCCCACCTCCCTCATAACCACACATGGGAAGTTGGGTGGTTGTGGGCCCCACCAACAACTTCCCATGAGAGAGTCTAACCACCTCGAATAAAAAAAATTCCCTCGAATTTTACGGGTCTTTACATTACTCCCACCTCAGGGCTTTACGTCCCCGTAAAGATACATCAAAAACTAGGGCAACAAATGAGGGTACTGAGCACGCATCTGAGCCTCCCGCTCCCATGTGCTCTCCTGGAGATTCCCGTGCTGCCATCCGATGCGCACAAGAGGAATCGATCGCCCACGCAGGACCCGCTCCTGTCGATCCTCTATCTCCACCGGGACCTCCGCAAAAGTCACCCCATCGTCAACGTCAAGCTCCCCATGATCAAAGATGTGCGTCGGGTCGTGCACGTATCTCCTCAGCTGAGACACGTGGAAGACGTCGTGCACCCGGTGCAACTGAGGTGGTAGAGCCAGGCGATAAGCCACCTCGCCAATCCTGCTGAGAATCTGGAAGGGTCCGATGAAACGCGGAGATAACTTGCCACCTCGGCCAAATCTTCGAATACCACGTCGAGGTGAGACCCGCAAGAAGACGTGGTCACCATCCTCGAACTCTAGTGGCCTTCGCCTCCTGTCAGCGTATGACTTCTGCCGGCTCTGTGCTGTCCTCATCCGCTCCTGGATGACCTGGACCTTCTCTGTCGTGGCCTGGACCATCACAGGTCCCACAAGAGCTGCAAGATTTCTTCTTTGCCGAAAAGAGAAATCTGGTCTCATCCCCTGGATGAACCACATTCTTTGCCTAAAACGGTCAATCCTAACATGGATGATACTAATCCATACCAAGGATGACGTCGTAAGGCCTCGACGCTACTACTAAGAGATTCAACCGTTACTCTCGCCTCCAAGGGTTGAGTCACACTGTCGGCATCAGTGTGTGGTAACTGGGTCTCCTCCAGTAGATGTCTCACAAGTGAGGGTCAAGTCAACAGTCAAAACTGGAACCTCTTAGTAACATCTCGAAAGAGGACAGGAACGAAAATATCACAAAGGTATGCGTCTTTTATTATTGCAGCTCATAATACAAGACGCTACACAAATGCAACAAGGAACCAGAAGTACAAAGGATGTATCCACTAGTTCAGCTCCTATCCATCGGCTCCCAGAGCTCCATGATCGAAGGCCTCGGCTGCCTGAAGTTGAGCTCTCGCATGTTCACCTACTCCCTGTGGTCGGGGTGGACCTCCTGGTGGTGGTGGTGGAAGAGCCTCAAAGCGTCGCCCACCACCGGCTGCTCGTCCAGCTCCTCTGCCTCGTCCGCCTCCTCCCTGCGGACCGCCACGGTCAAACCTCTGCCTCTGCCTGGGAGGTTCTTCACTTAACTGTTGATCATCAGCATGGCGGGTCGGACAGTCACGAGCCATGTGACCAATCCCGCCACAGGAGTAACACTGCCCACCCTCGGCACGCCTGGCTCTGACTCCACCCCGGCTTCCCCGTACAACTGAGCCTGAGTCGTGCAGTCGGCCACCGGTAGGTCTGGTCTGCCTGGAACCCTGAGTCATTCGTCGGCTACCTGCTGCAGATGACTCTGCCACGTGCCGCCCTGCGGTGAGTTGCTGTGCTGGTGTAGACTCAGCAAGGAAACTCTCGATCAGAAGTGCCCGCTCCAGTACTCCTGTCTGAGTCGGTATGCTGAGGGAGATCAGCGATGCTCTGATCTCGTGTCGTAAACCCTGCTCGAAGGTCCGGGCCCGGAAGAAGGGGTCCCGTACCATGTCTGTCGAGTACCGAGAAAGGTCGGTGAACCTCGCCGCGTACTGAGAGACCGTCATGCTGCCCTGCCGCAGCTGTAGAAGCTCCTGGATACGCACCGCACGAAGGGTGGCTGGGACGAACTCCGAGCGGAAGATGCTCTCAAAGTCCGTCCAAAGTAGAGATGCCTCATCGTGCACCTGGAGCATCAAGCTCCACCATCGTCCTGCTGCTGCGTGTAGTAGGCTCGTAGCGAGGATCACCATGAGGTCTGCTGGTGTCCTCACTAGCCTAAACACTCGAACTACTGCCTCCAGCCAGTCCTCTGTTGCCTGGGGATCCGTCTCCCCGCGAAACCTGGGCGGTCGCTGCCGCTGAAACTCATGCAGTGCGCTGAGGCGACGTGCATCGTCAGCGGCTGCTGCTGGAAGCATCGGGGGCTCGGCAGGTAAAGCTACCGCCGGTGCCACTACTGGAAAAGGGCCCTACACCGAGGCCTCGTCGCTCGGTGGGCTGTCGTCTCGCTCGACTCTCGGAACCCTAGCTGGCTGCCGTCGTGGGGCCATCCTGAAAGGAGACAGGTGCGCCACGGTCAAACAGTATACCTGGTGAGCTGACACAAAGAAATCACAAAGAAAACTTTGAAACACACACGCAATCAATGTTTTCGTGTATTAAGTCGGAAATCAGAAGTCAGGGTCCTGGTGTACGGATACGTCGGCCGCCGCACCAACACTGGACTCCCTGGACTGATAACCACACTCAATACGCTAAACATTATTGCTTCACATAGAAAAGATCAGAGTTTGCGGTAGAACCGAACTCCTTTGATACCAATTTGTCACGACCCGCCCTCGGGGCCCGTGCCGTGACTACCCCAAGCCCGCCTTCCATAGGCCAGGGGCTGGCGACTAGCACCAAGGCGTAAAATCCCAGTAAAAAGGGAAGGCATTGCCTTAATAAAGTAAACAAGCACCTCAGAGTAACAAGCGGAAGAAAAGCAGTACACAAAACTAGAACAACTGTGCTGAAAAAAAGGGGCCGGAAATACAAGCCCAATTGTAAAGTAAAGTACAACTCGAAAGGGAAAACAACAACTGAAAGTACAAGCGGCTCCTGGAACGTCCTCCTCGATTCCTACCTGAAGGGTAGGTACAGATGGCTCAGCTCCTGGATCGTCCACCACGGATCCTACCTGAAGGGTAGGTACAGATAGCTCCACAACTCCTCGGTCCAACTGTCCGCTCCGAGCACGTCCCGCTCAGTGGTCCTCCTCCGGGTACCGACCTACTCCGTAAGCCTCAACCGCAGTCAGCGCTGTCCGTCGTCTGCAACCAACACAACGAAGTGCGGGCATAGCCCGTGCAGGGGTGAGTATAAGATACTCAGTAGGGACCCCGAGACCCTCGAAGGTCTCCCGAAATCCACAAAGGATAAACCACATGAAGGATAAAATCACGAAGTAACAGCCAGAATTTATTAGGTATATGCCCATACATATACCTATGTCACCAATTTCCGTTCGGCTCCAACACGAGCCCAAGAAAATCCCAATCCCCAAAGAAGAGTAAACAGTAAAATCCACATAGGATAACAGTACAAGTCCACACGGTTTATAACAAGTTTATGAAATCAACGGATAACCATTACCCAGGTATATGCCCATACATATACCTAAGTTATCAAGCGACCCATCTCAATCATGAGGAAACACAAAGATCATTGACTCAGCTCAAACCAGGATTTTCATTATCGAAACCGTAAAAGTTGAAGAGCCCCATCTCTGAAGTGTACAGTGGTCCCGTCACGACTCCGAGGTACTGCTCACTAACCTAAGACTGCTGAAGTACTCCTCCTGTCGAGTACCGCGGGTCTGCTGCCAACTATCGGGCGCTCCGTCCGCTGAGGGTCTGCTGCCAAATACCGGGCGCTCACCCAGATAGCCTACTGAGGTACTCCTCCTGTCGAGTACCGCGGGTTTGCTGCCAACTACCAGGCGCTCCATCCGCCGTGGGTCTGCTGCCAACTACTGGGCGCTCCGTCCACTGGGCTAGTCGACTCACTCCAAGTCGAGTCGGTCAAGCAGTCGTCAGGTCTCAGTCATCTACACGGTCTCCGTACTCCGCACGCACGCCTCCACCGTCGCGGGTCTGTCGCTACAACCAAGCGCACACACTCCGTAGAGTATCGCGGGTCCGCCGCTACAACCAAGCGCTCCACCGCCAAGGGTCTGCTGCTGCATCCAAGCGCACCACCACTGTCAAGTACCACGGGTCCGCCGCTACACCCAAGCGCTCCACCGCCCAAGGTAAACAGAAGATTCAGCTCACACAGGTTCGGTAGCACTGTTCCACGTAGGATCGCTGAGTGCTGTAGTCGTCGTCGTCGAATCCACACAGGATCTCTGTACTGTCGTCGTCGCAGTCACAGTAGCTGTCGTAGCAGTAGTAGCAGTTGTAGCAGTCGCAGCCAGCACTAGGGTTCCCGCACACAGCAAGCTCGTTCGGAGAGTCCGCTCCACGAGTCGAGAGGCTGATACATCAACTGTCACAAAGACCAGAGTTGATGTATCCAAAAGTTCCGTATCGTCAACAGGAACTCAACGCAACAGACGGCGCGTCGATCGGACGCCCGGTCTGAGAGTTATTGGCATTTTCGTCTCCGGGGCCCGGTTGGTTTTTAAGGCTAAACCAACCCGACCGTACTCCACCTGCGTCCAAACCTCGGGCGGAGTATGCCAAAAGATCCGTCTCACTAAGAGGAACACAACGCGACTAACGGCGCGTCAATCGGACGTTCGTAGCTCAAGATATGAGCGTTTCCGCTCCGAAGGCCCGGTTGGTTTCGTGAACGAACCAACCCGGCCGAACTCAAAGTAAACCGAAACTTTGAGTGCGATATACCGAAACGACCGTCTCGATCCAAGGATCGCGTTGCCGCAGACGGTTCGTCATTCGGAGGTCCGAGGCTCAAGATATGGCCAATAGACCAAAACAGGTTCAAAACGGGGGGGTACGGGTCCGGGCCGACCCGGCCCGACCACCCCCCCCCCCCCCCCCCCCCCCGGGGCGGCGCGGCGGCCGGAGGCGGCGCGCGGAGGCGGCGCGGCGGCGCGCGGCGGTGCGCTGAGGCGGCGCGGCGGCGCGCGGTGGTGCGGCGGCGTGGGGAGCCGCGGCGGCTGTCGCCGCGAGGAGGCCGCACGCGGGGGCTAGCCCCCGCTGATTGATAAGGCGGCGCGGCCTTGTGCCGCGCCATTTGCAAGAAACGGCCCCCACGTGGGGGCCGGTTTAATTAAAAGAACCGGGGGGGGGGCTGCTGCCCCCCTTTCATGGAACCGCCCCCCTCTTAAAGAGGGGGGTTTTATATGCTGGCCGGGGGATTAATTCCCCCGGTTTAACTCCATCCGGCCGGCCAGTTGGCCGGCCGGTTTTCTCCAACGGGACCGGAAATTCCGGTCCCCCCCTTCGGCTTCCGACGCCGGCGGCCAGGCCGCCGGTCTTCTCTTCCGCCGCGGCCCGGAACCGGACGCGGTCTCCTCGTCCCGCCGCGGCCCGGAACCGGCCGCGGTGTTCGTCGTCCGGCGCGGTGCGACGACACCGCGCCCCTTCGTCGTGCTTTTATATTCATTCAACGCGGCGCGACGGCGTCGCGTTCTTGTTGTTTCTTCCATGGTGCGCACACGACGGCATCGCGTAAGTTAATCGTAATATTATCCGCGTGGTGCGACGGCACCACGCCACCTTGCTTCCGCCCGCAAGAATAAACAACATGAACGATGGAGGGGGGTTCGGCCGTGTTCATGCGGTCCGGCCCCCCTCACGTTAAACAATAACACTTATATAAAAATATTCAAAAGCCTCACGTAGACATGCGATCCACGAGCAAGAAATGGAATAAATTAACAATATTCAACAACCCCTACCTCAGGTAAGATCGAAGATTTTTCAACGTCCCGCGGAAGGCAACGTCGCGGTGGTCGGGCGTCGCGGTCGTCGTTCGTCAATTCCGTTGACGAAGAGATACGCCCGAAGAGATACGTCGTTGGCGAATCTTCGTATGCCGACGAAGAAGGTCCGAGGAGGAAGCGGTGTTCCCTCTCGTTGACACGGAGGACGAAGAAGTGAGGCGTCGTTCTTCGTCGGAGCTTGAGCGTTCTTCGTGTTCTTCGTCAGAGCTTGAAGATGAAGAAGAAGCTTCAAAGGCTCTCAAGGTGGCCCAAGCGTTCTCACCCAACAAAAAGAGGGAAGAGCTTAATTTAATCAAAAACTTCACAAAGAATTTCAAAGGTTTGAAATTCAAAATGGATAACTCCAAAATTAACTCACTTATTTAATATACATGAGTTGTATAATTAAATAGAAGTTAAGAAGCCAAGCCATTAAGAGGGAGAGAGGGGAGTTAGGGAACTTGAAAAGGTGGGGGGTTCGTGTGGGCCCCACCTCCCTCATAACCACACATGGGAAGTTGGGTGGTTGTGGGCCCCACCAACAACTTCCCATGAGAGAGTCTAACCACCTCGAATAAAATAAAATTCACACACAATTTTATTTTACTTATCTTTTAATCCCCAAAACTAACTTTCAACCCGCAACAAACGCAACTCCCGAAAAGGTCTCTTTAAGCGAATAACGGCGCTGCGAGTTCATCGGTGCCCTCGGATTTCAATTCCGAGCACCGGATCAATAGTTAGGAATTCCCGCTCGTTCGTTCACTGAACGTACCCGAGCTCATTATCATCTGACACACTACCTCCTGATTCAACTAGTTTAGTAGGAGATGATTCTGTAGTGAGGGAACATGTGCTCACTTACATTTATTCATAAGGATATTTTAGGGGGATAACTATATGTACTAATTTTTATGTGAATAAATTTATCTCACTTTTTTAATAATAACTAAACTTTTCAAAAAACATTGATGAAAATTTACTACCGAGACACACATTAATAGTTCACATGTTTGTAATATGAATGGATTGTTGGTAGTTTTCCCCTTTTATTGTTATGGGCTCCATATAGATGATTCTATAGGAATATGTTTCTATTTTCTAGTCTAGTTGGTGGCTGATCGAGCGACTCTTCTGATTACAGATTCTAATAAGATTCATATGCCTATATTGTGGAAGAATGAGGTGATTTATTCCTAGATAAAGGTAATTTTAATACATTATGTCTCAATTTAATTTCATTATTTAATTAATTTTTTTATATTTTAAAAATGAATCTCATTGTATTGATGTTATGCCACATTACCATCACTGATCTTATCACACAAAATTGGATGTTGAAAAATTAGGATAATAAGTTGAAGGATTTTAAATAGTTATTTTGGAATGAATTCAACAACACATCGTTTAACACTCTCCATCTATGTGATAAGGTACTTCAAGGGGTACCTAGAGTGTAATGTAAAGTGTTTGTTCATATACATCACCATGATAAGCACATGGTTTTGAAAAATATATTATTATATTAACATCAACTTAAATATATACATTAATATGAAAAAATGGAATTTCATACATTATTATTAAATTACATGTTATTTATCTCATAAAGGTTCAAGAAAAAATGTATCAAACCATGTGAAACAAATCATTACCACACCGGAGGTTCAAATAGATTATAATAAATAGATCCACTATGGTAATATTTAAATCAGTTCAAATATTTATATAATAATATTATATACTAAATATATTTAAATGCTAGTTTATATTTATATAATGTGACTAAAGAATTTAAGGAACCAATTATCCTATATAGAACTTTGGTTGGATGTTTATACAAAATATGATGGGTGTTATGTGAATGATCCCACTAAAAAAGATGAGGTATGATTTTCTTTTTCATTTTAATGGTTCAAACAATTCTATTTAATTTATTAATACGTTATGAAACCAAATATATCAATGTAATTTTAATTAATGATCATAAAACTATAGTAAATAAAAAATATTTGTTATATTTTATAAAAAACATCAATTACTAAAAATTTAGAAATCAAGGAAAAATGTAACGTTTGTTTGATAATTAGTAATTTCAATAAAATATTCCCTCATTCCTAGATGCACATTTTTTCTGGTTTCCACTTTTAAATATGTATTACTTTTAAATTGATTTATATTTGAGTTATATGTAAAAATAAAAGAACAATGAGATTCCCATCCCACACTGTCCGTCTTGGTCTCCCATGATAAGCCAGTTGGTAAGGTCTTTGGAAAAGAGCATCCTGGTTACAAGTGTAGGATGGGTGCTGGAACATTACCATCTGTGGTCTTTGGATGGTCACTAAGGATTAAAATAGAATATACTCTAGGTTGTAGTTCTCCCTACATCTATATTCTTAGAGGTTGTTTATTATAAGGAAATTAAAAATTAAAAAATATGGTAACACAATCCATCAATTGGGTACTCATATATAACTACATAATATAGAGTTTGTTTCTCTATAGAAATCATTGTTTGAAATATATTAGAATATGACTAGATGTGTCCCATATGACATTCCATCAATGGATTGTTTGATTCAGAAGGAAAATCGCACAATTACATAATCATTTAGTAAAAATTAATTTATTTGTTTTATGTTTTAATATAATATAGATCATTGTTTAATTTTCAAAAAAATTTATATAGGATTCAGGATAATTTTGTAGAGATAGAGATAGAGATGAAGATAGAGATGATATCAATTCATTGGGTAGCGATGGGTCTTCAATTTGGATTTTGTGGTGTTATTGTGTAACAAAACACATTATTTGTAACTTATTGTATTTAATTAGACATATATGTTCATAACGTAAAATGTATGTTTATGTGATCACTGATATCTATTTCTATTTATGATCATGTTTCTATTTATGTTTTTTTCATATATATTTTTTGATTTTGACTATAGATTCCACATTTTTTATCTTTTTTAATCATCCTCATCTATAAATTATAAATTATAATACTAGTTTAAAATTACATAAATTTTTTTACATTTTTTACAACCAAAATCCATGACTCAACCAACGACAAGTGCTTTTCCCACAATGCACCAAAATCCATGACTCACGCCCGCAACATATCCTCCAAAGTTTTTATCGTCCTCTCAGATTGACCATCTGTATGAGGGTGATCCGCCATGCTCATATTCAATTGTGTCCTAAGGGATTGATACAAGGATTTCCAAAAATGAGATGTGAACCTCAGATCTCTATCAGATACGATCGAAACCGGAACACCATGCCTTTCTACCACCTCTCAGATATAGATTTTGGACAGATCCTCCACCGTATGAGATTCAAGAATTGGAATGAAATGGCCCGTATTTGTTATCTGATACACTATCACCCAAATGGCATCGTGCTTTTTGACCATTCTTGGGAGACCTGTGACAAAATCCATTGTTATTTTCTCCCACTTACAAATAGTGATTGGTAAAGACTAAAACATTCCCACTGGCCTCTGATGCTCTGCCTTGACGTACTATCAAGTCAAGAATCTCAAAACAAACTCATCTTCTCTTCTTTTCATACCAGCCCACCTGAACTGTTCTTTCAACGCATTATACATTTTCTGAATTCCAGGATGAACAGCCCAACTAGAATGATGATACGCCCTGAAAAGATCCTCCTGACAAGAAACTTGTACAAATATTCGATTTCAAAAACACAAAAATGAATCTCCATTAAGTTTCCAAACCTCAATCGTCCCCCCACCATTGATTTTTGACCTCATGGTCACACACTCAGAATTAGAAAAATTTGGCTCTTTAACCAGGCCAACCATGTCAGGAATCTACAAAATCATAAAGAAGACGTCCCTATCACCCTAGTCCTCACATTCCAACCTCATGTCAGATATAACCGACATTAACTGCCACTGATCTGATGCATGTTTCACCACCTAAGCATATGATTTTCTACTTAATGCATATGCCATAGAATTTCCCTACCCTGATGTGTACATCAAGTAAAAATCGAACATTTGGAGATATTCCATCCTTCTCCTTTGCCTCAAGTTCAAATCCCTTTCAGAGAAAATGTTCTTTAAGATCTTATGATCTGTATATACTGTGAATTTATCACCAAATTGATAATGACGCCACACTTTGAAAGCCTGGACCACTTTTGCCAATTCCAAATCATGAGTTGGGTAGTTCTTCTCATGTACCATCATATTCCGTGAGCCATACACAACCACATGATTCCCTTGCATAATAACGCACCCCAACCCTGATCCTGATTCAGCGCAATACACCACGTACCCTTTTCCTGGTTCTGAAAAATCAATGACTAGTGCTGATGTAAGGTGACCCTTTATCTCTTCAAAACAGTACTGACACTGTTCATTCCACTAGAATGAAACATTATTTCTTGTCAAAGCTGTCATCATTGAATCCAAAGGTGAAAAATCAAAAACAAAGTGCCGATAATACCCAGCTAGAACATGGAAACTCCATACCTCAAACACATTCTTTGCTGGTTTCCATGAGATAACAACCACTATCTTTTCCTAATCCACTAAAACAATCCTTTCAGAAATCACATGGCCAAGAAAACAGACATTCTATCTACAAAAGTCACAATTTGACAATTTGGTATACAACTGATGATCCCTCTAGATCCCCAATACTATCACCAAGTGTTGCTGATGCTACACCCTTGTCTTTGAATACAGCAGAATATCATCTACAAACACCACCACAAATGAATCCAGATATATCTGAAATATCCGACTCATCAATTCCATGAACATCGCTGGTGCATTTGTTAGACCAAAGGGAATAACCACATATTCATAATTTCCATATCTACTTCTGAAAGCTATATTTATAATATCGCCCTTCCTCACCCAAAATTGATGATATCCTGACCTCAGGTCTATCTTGGAGAACCAATGGGCTCCGCTCAACTAGTTAAACAAATCATCAATTTGTGGAAGTGGATATCTGTTCTTTATCATAACTTGGTTAAGTCTATGATAATCAACACGGAGCCTCAAATATCCATCCACCTTTTTCACAAACAACACCGGTGTTGCCAAAAGAGATGTGCTAGGCCAGATAAACACTTTCTTTTCTAACTCTTCCAACTATAATTTCAATTCCTATAATTCAATAGGTTCCATTAGGTAATACGGAAGTAAGATAGGATTTATCCCTGAAAGGAGATCAATCATAAACTCCACTTTTATTATGAAAGGAAAACCTGAGAATTATTCGGGAAAAACATCCATGAACTAATCCACCATTGCCGGAAGAACACTCTTCTCAACACACTCTACCAATTCAAACAACACCACATAATGATACGATAACGTTCCCACTGCTAGTTCCAACAAACATGTTGCACCGTAACTTTCATGCCTCTCTTCTCTAAAGAGATGTCTAACACCATAGTGTGTCTTAAAATCCACTATTCTCTCATTACAGTCGATGCGGGCCTTAAATTCCACCATCTAATCCATTCCCAGGATTATATCATACCCATCCATCTCAAGAACTGAGAAATTCCACATTATCTCAACCTCAACCTCAACGATACAATGTTCCCCACACAAGAAGGATTGACACTCTCTTCAACCAAGAGGAGTTTGAAGTTTCAAAACCAAAGCCATCATTTCTACCGTTAAACCCAACAACTCAACCACATTTTCAACAATAAAAGAGTGTGACGCACCCGTATCAAACAAAACTTGCATCAAGGTAGAATGTAAAAGAATAGTACCTCGCACCATGGATGGCCCCGACTGATCATCCACCACAACCTGATCAGCTCAGAAAAATTCCTTGGTTGCCACACTATAATCTTTATTGCCCTGCTGAGGAGTTGTGGTGTTCTGAGAATCACCATTACTGACTTTGCTCTGCTGATGAAGGGTATGCGGTTTTCCCCATCCCGTCAAAGCATACGACGTCTACGATCCCTGAGGAGTGTAACAGGCACCTGAACTTAGAGAATTCCTACAATAGTGGTGAAGATTCCCCCTCTTCTTGCAATTGTAACATGCTCAAGGTTGTTCCATACTGTCTCGCTTGATATGTGTCGTAGAGACACATTGAAAACCACCTAGATTGCGCTGAGGCTTTAGAGGAAGATTTACCGATCACTCCATCAGATTATGTTCCATACTACCGCCCTAGGAATAAGTGCCCCTCCTCCCCATAAACCCAACATTATATTTCCTATTATTCCCCATGTGTACCACCATGCTTCCTCTACACAGAGCTCCCAACAGATCCCACTCATCCACCGAAGCTCGATTCACCATCTCTGTGTAATCACCGATACACAAAATTTCTATTTTCGAATAGATCTCTTTCCTTCAATGACGTGCTACCCACCACCTCAGTTGAAAACCACACTATTCTCATAAACTGAGCTGAATAATCCATCACTACGCTCTTGCTTCAGTCTGAAAAAAATAAGTTGTGCGCTGAATTCTGAAAGTATATGGGTATAATTTTATATTAAACAATTCCTCAAAGCCTTCCCACATCATACCCTATTCCGTCCCCACTTAGACTACAAACTCCCCCCACTGAGGAGAAAAATCTTCAAGCTTATACATTTCTATCTTTAATTTCAGATCTACTGGCATCCCCAAGAATTCATAAATTCTGTTCATTCTGGACAGTCACGACTCTATCATTTCTAAAACTGAATCACCCCTAAAGATGGGTGGATCATGATTTTGAAGTTGAGCCGCATAATCAACATGCTTTGGATCTTCTGCTCTATTCACACTTCCCAAAGCATGGAAATCTTGAACTATGCTCTAGACTAACTGCTGGTTCACCTGGGGCTCAGGTGCAACCACGTTCTTATCGGCCACTTCCGGTTGGTCTCTACGATGCATACCTAGTTCCATTTCTATAAACAGAAAACAAACAACCATGAGTCTCACTTCAGTATACCTCAATAATTCCCATTTCAAATCACATTACACAACACTATCATAATGAGGCTTTCCACCTTTCCATATTTTCCATGTTTTACCATTTTTAAAATCCAAACCATTTTCAAAATACGGAATTTATTCACATTACAATTTCACACATCAGAAAAATAATTTCTCAATTCAGCCCATAAATCACTATGCCTAATGAAATATGCATCTTAGAGGGAAGTCATTTCTACCATATATGCCATGAACATCTCTTTGGCTACACCCATGACAATGAGATTTCCAATTCCTATAAGTGTCTCCAAAACACTTATGTACCCAACTCCATGGTAACTTTAAGTTCAGCATAAAAGGGTTAGTTACGTCCTTTTATTCTATCCATTCCATGTTCCAAAATTCCTATATCTTGCTACCATCCCAACTCAAGGAATATACCACAATTAATGTCAACTCCAAATCCGAGAATCAACTCCAATGGACCGAACAAGCTGATACCACTTGTAACACCCCGCCCCTACCTCATTGTCTTGAGGAGGTGGTGAGGGTTACATGGCCATAAGCGACATTACCAAGGTGCGAAAGGCTGGAAATAAATGCCTAGGGATTCAAGGAATAGTGGGGAAATATTTTCTCGTAAGAAGATAACCCAACTCAACCAACCAACATCTAAAGATTCATGCACTTTAAAACCCAACCATGTGATACTAACAATTCCATTATAAACCCCAAAACCATTCCACTAGACATGTCCACAAAACATTAGAGTAAAAAGTGGAAACTAAACACCAAAACACCACGAGCCACAACACCACCATAGCTCCACACCAAGCTCCAAGCTCCACCAAAACATCAAAATGCACCACTAAAGGAGGGTGATGCCTTACCATTTCCCACGTCATGATACACAACATCTAAAAAGACACCAAAGTGCCAAAGCAGGGGGTGACTAAAACTACTCAGTAGGATTTCCCCAACTGACTTACCTACACATGCCACTAGGATAAAACAGTTAGAAAATTTATATAAAACAGTTTAGATAAAATAATCACAAGTGAAACCAATACCATGAGCCAAACATAATCTTACCAAGACACCTCACCCAAACCAAGAACCCAAAGGGAAGCCAACAAATCATTCCATAATCCATCTCACCATTTAATATTAGCACAAAAATTTCGATCTTGCAAAGAAATTTAAAACAAGACAACCAAAATAGTGGTACTTCCGACCAATATCCATCCCCTTTTATAGTGATACTTCTCTCCCACTCTCACACAAAATTTCAAAGTCATAACCAAACATAACACACCGAGGCCACAACAATATGCAGTTACCCATTTCTATCACATGTCAATCCACTTCAATAAATCACCCATATATTGAAATCACTCATTTATCATTTTCCTTGCCAAAACACCGATTAAATAAAACAACCTATTTATTGAAAACCATTTTCATAAAAAATTTCCTTAACTCAAGAGAAGATTTTTTTTAAAATATACATTATAAAATTTATCAATAAGAGCATTCAACCGTAATACCCCTTTTTCCAAAAAGAATTCACAAAACATCACTAAAGATATTTCCAAACAATTGTTACACCTCAATTACACAATTAATTTCAAGAAAAAAAATAATTGTAACCAAGCTTTAGGTTCTAAAAATGTGGTTTCAAGAGAGAATCCACCTTCCTTTAGGGTTCTGGCGAAATCGAACCAAAAACAACCACATCCCAATCCAGGAAAACGCTTCATGAAAACCACTCTAGATCTCCTTACCTATCATACACAAGCCTTTAAATCAACACCCAAGGCAGCCCCAACACTATATCTACATGAAAAGGATGTTGATCTAGAAGACCTAGAGAGAGAGGGAGATACAGATCTAGAGGAAAGCACAAAGAAACCAAGAGGAGAGACATACCCGGGAGAAACCACCTTCAAAACACCAAGAAACCCCTTTGAATTGCTTCCAAAACAAGTGGGAGAGAACCTTAAACCTATGAGAACCCAAAATCCTAAGTGAGGCTCGCGTGGGAGAATATTGGGAGTGAAATAGATCAAGCCCGGAGGAGCCTGAATTGAAAAATCCTTCCTCTAAGTGGTCTCACGGTTGGTTTGTATGGTTTGAAAAACCATGCGCTAACCATGCAAACACCACAATCTTGAGAGGAGGGGTCTACATGGTTTCCTCGCATGGTTTGTCAACCCATGCATAGGCCATGCGAAGCCTATTGCCTCCCCCTACACGGTTTCTTGAAGAACCCACACAGTTTCCCCTAACCATGCTCAAACTGTGTTCCATATAAAAAGCCTCCAAACTTATTCATAACCATTCCAATCTCTCACAAACTCTTATAAACTCATCCCATGCACTATAAACACATATAAAAAATAAAAAAGATACATAATTCAAACCGGGGGTGCTCAAAACTCCCATGTGGGCTCATTATTTAGTGAAAAATGTATTTGGGAGCACTGAATACATATGATGTACATGGTCATGAATTTTAGTGGGATCACTTTCATAAAATTTCTTAGTGATCAGATATAATATATAATATTCATTTAATAAAAAAATTATGTTGTACATAAATTCATCATCATCATAAAACTAAATTTTATATTAATCCCTAAAATAAAAATCTTAGGGTAAGGAAATCCAAAGATCGGTACCTTAATAAAAGTTCTTAATCAAGTGATATATTATATTTGTTGGAATAGTTCCTTCCTGTGTAACATATAGTTGAAATTGTTTAACAAGTGGATCCAGTTTCTTGTGGAAGAATGGACTGATTAATTTATGGTTTCAATGAAATTTAATACATAACTCACCAATGTAATTCTAGTTTTATATAATCAATATGATTGTGTATTTACATGTTATTTTATGTCAATGAATATGTGTGGAAAGACCGAATGATTCCTATAAGGGTTATTCTATTAAGGGAATTTATCCATTGTCATATATGGAAATGTTTCTTCAATGTGAATGAATTCAAGTGAATTCTACCTGATACTCTCAAGGTATTGAGAATCGATCAACTAGGAATATGATTTTTGGATTTTGGTACCATCAAGACAGTACAAGTGGGTAAAGGTTCAAAGCATAATAAGAAATTTTTGATGAAAATGTTTGAAAATGTTTTTTTAGAAAGACGATCAAGTTCATTGATTCCTTAGGTTATAAATAAGGAATAGTAATAATTCTATATGATTAGATTATTCAAGAAATTCATGAAGGGGTTTGGGAACTCCATGGAATGTCTATCTAAGGTTTTAATGGTATGAAAATTATTTCTTTAATATTGAAATTTATTTAATACTGAGTGTATGTCTTACAAGTGTATTAAATATATAGGATTTGAAAATCAAAGGATGAATTGATTATTATTGTAGTTTATATTCATTAGATTAAGTAAATAGTTACTATATTGAGAATTTTAATGTAATGGAATGTGTCATGTTTATATGAATCTAAGTGAAAGATGTGTATCTTTAAGTCACTTCTATTATATGATAAGTGCAGATGATTTCTAAGAAAGGGTTTGAATAATATGATTAAATGTATACACACGATTCATCAATTTATATAACATGTTATTGAGAAGAATATTTGTATAAAAGTGTTTATCAAAATATTTGATAAAATATGTCGAAGGAATTCCTACCACCCATCAATGGAATATTTTAATAATGTCTTATTTTCAAATAGGAAAAAATTCAAACACATAGAATACCACATATGATATTGAAAAAATATATTATTTTTTAAATACTCTTTATTAAAATTAAAGAAAGGTTATTTCCTAAACCAAAAAGTAGTTTGTGTTATATATTAGAATGATATTTAGAAGAGAATATATTTTCTAAGAAGCTAGTGTAAGTATGTTTGAAACTAGATAATTTCAAAGTTAACAAACAACAGATTTTTATCAATTCAGCTTAAGTTATTAATAACCTTATATCCTAAGGAGTTAGGATATGTGATATTAAAGTAAATAGTTACATTTAGTTTCCACGAGGAAGTGAATATCACTATTAAATAAAGGATTATAAAAGTCTATTATTTTAGTGATTATTCATTTATTATCCTAAATAGGTATATGATATATAATGGTAAAGAGAATTATAAAGTGTTAAATTTAGTTACCATAATAAGTGAATATCACTATCCCCATAAGTTTTATAACGAATAATACAAAAAGTGCATAACTTGATATCATAAAAGGGTTTAGGGGTGGTGGAAAATATAATATTTAGGGAGATTCATTATTTATCATAAAAAAGTGAATATTATTGTATCCTTAAAATAATTTATGTTGTTCTTGTATAGTGACAATTTAAATAGTCACATAGGGATTTAAATGAATTACATTTTTATGTAATGTTCAGAGAACCATTTTTGTAACAACAACATGAAGTCCATGTAGAATCTCATAAGATATTGGTTGTAATGGTAGTAAATGCATCATGTTATTTATAATAAAGGCAATCTATAATTATTATTCATTCATTTGCGATGTAACTTTACATTATATTAATGGTTAAATTATAGATATCCCCTAAAATTAAAAACATTGAGTTATACCTAACTAATGATATTCATGTTTTATAATGGGTTGTGATTATATGTAATGGTTAGGTTGAACAGATTCTTATTTCTATTTCAAAGGGTTGTATATGAGATATTTATGAATGGATTCCTTGGGTAATAAGTAGAGATTTATTACATGGTATGATTCTCAAAAGTATATCTCAAAGAATTTCATACATTCATGGATATTATATGAGTTTATACTTATTATCAGTCTTTATTACCTTAGGTTGGTGAGATACCTATCATGAGAACCATACTAATTTGATACCCTACTTACACTAATTACCATATGAAGATAGATAATTGAGGGTGGTTGGGTATGTTACTGATCTTGTCAGGTCAAAGTTCATTCATGATGGGATTTGTCAACTTTTATGACAAGAAAAGACACCCATACCTTGATTGAATGAGAATGAGGAAATGCATGGACCTTATTAGTTGTTTCAAATATTATGTGTTCAACTACATCAATAAGTGACATGTTATTTTCTTATCAGATAGATGAATTCCATATGTTGTATTCATCCAAATGGTCGGTATTTTTCAAAGAATCATGAAAATGATGAGAAGCCTATTCCAGATTGACATGTTACATGTCTATTAGTCACTCAATGTCATCTAAAAAGTATTATATAAGATACATATGATGTTATGATACTTCTTTTGGTATAAATGTTGGTATTTATATATGAGTATATTTTATGGAGATCACACTTGACCCCTTAGTAGCCTGAGTAGCATTGTTGTTTTTCTATAGGTTTCTCTTTTATTACATATATAAAAAATAGATTTTATAGTTTTTTTCAATTTTTCAATGGCCCATAGGCTCACACAGTTATGACCTTATATAAGCATTATATTTTGGAAAATATTTTTTGTTCAAAATGAATAGTTTTTTATGAAAAACTATATCCAAAAGAGTTTGGATGGATTCAAAAATAGTTAAGAAGTTATGTATAAAGTCTTTATGTGATTTTAGTGAAAATGGGAGATTATTTGAGATGCACTAAAATAATTAAATTGAATATTTAATTTAGGTTCATTTTTATTCTATGTGATTTCATTATATGATAATTGATTATTAATGTATTAAATGGCTCGAATATTCATTAAAAAAGATTCAATGAATTACTAAAAATGGGAATATATGTATATAGATACATAAACATGGACGACAAATTTCATTTAATGAAATTAATAATCGATGTATATATAATGGGATGTGATTCCTCATATTGGGTAAAAATGATTTTATGAAATCCTCTCAATTATATCTTCCTCTCATACCATTGTTTATCATTTGTGATGAAGGTTATATATCCCATTCAACATTTTGTATCCTCATGATAATATCATGGATCCATTTTCCAGTGTACCCCCTCATATGTAGGGTGATTTGTTCACTACTTCATGATCGTTATCAAGTATTCTTCTTCATAGAGGAAGAATAACACTACTGTTGTTGGAATTTTCTTGGTACTTTATTTCTACAGTTTTATTTACATATTGATTCTTAAATATAGATCTTTTTAGGATTGGGTTGTATTCCACTACATGTGATCAAATGATGATCACATAGAAACCGTTTGATACATTCTTGGGTAGATGAACATGAGCCTCAGCCTAGTTGGTGAGATCTCTCTATATGCATCAATGAGGCCCAGGTTCGAAACCTGGAAGAGGCATAATTCCGGGTATTGTAGCAGCACTGTAGCAGTGCTGTGAAAGCAATGTAGCAGTTACTGTAGCAAGTACTATTTGATACTGTAGCACCCAGAACTATTCACCTTGGGCAATTGGTTTGGGATTGGGGTCCTTTAAGCCTTAGGGCCACCCAAGCCTTCGGGCCAGTAAGGCTTTCATGCCACCTTTAAGGCCTTCAGACCACCTAAAGGACTTCAGGCCACCTCAAAGGCCTTTAGGGACACCTGATATGCATATGGAAAAACCGATTCTTCATTGAACCAGCTCCTGAGTTGTATTCAAGAGTAGGGTTCATTCACCAGAGAAGGGCTAAACAGATATGTAAGAATGAGAGGCTATGACATTTCCTATCGGTACTAGGCCTGTGAATCTCTTCATAAGACAGATAACCGAACAACAATGCTAAGCTAGAGAGCTGATCATGATCCAGATGTTGGGGAGGGGCAGTTTCAAATACTCATAGTCTATATGGATTCCTTAAGACCTATGGGTCCTGTAATTTCTCCAAGTCTTACGGGATATGTAATCTCTAAGCCTATGGGACTTGTAAGGCTTCCCCCTCATCCCTTGAAAGGGGGCTTATCAAAAATCAATAAGAAATGAAGGTCTTAGGGCTAGTTATCCAGGGTAGATTAGATATATATGATTAAAAATGGTGATGTAAGATATATTATATTAATGTGACAAATATCACAGTGCTTACTATGATTAAAAAATTAAGCATGATGAAATCATAGTGAGTTGATATATATAATCTATGCATGGAGATGAGTGTCTGTAGAGTGTTAACATGAGAGATAAAGTATACTTTTCTTATTTTTTTGTACCAAGAGTGTACACAAGTTTCACCATGAAGAAGAGAAAGCGATACTAAAACAAGAGATGATATAATATCTATGATCAGAAGTTACCTGTAAATAATTGTTCATGGATGGTGAACTATGTTTTTTTTAAGTATGTGATGATACAATATATAATGATAAATATAATGGAAATATCTCCTCTAGAAGGTAACCGAGAACTATTATGATAGAAATACGTATCATTCATAGTCATGTTGGAGTATAATATTGTATTTTCATGGAATAAGGATATTAAAGGATATCATAAGTCTTAAAGAAATATATTAACCACACCAAATGTTCTGATTCTATATGGGTGAGTTTTTTGAAGTCTTGTAAGATTGTTCGTTAGTTTGAATGGTATGTGAAGTGAGTGGAAAGTTGAGACAAATAGAACATAAAACCAATGCTCTAAGGAAGATATAGTTTGAAAGAATCAAAATATGTGGTTTGGAATCAAATACTCAAATGAAAATAAAATAGAAATAGATGTATACCATTATGAGAACATGATAGATGTTATATGTTATTTTATGATTCAAAACACTAGATTGTTTAAGTACAATGCAGTAGAAAATTCTAGTGAACAGAAGTTAAAGTGGGTAGTGAAGTTGAGGCATGCATGCATGTATAATTTTTGTGATTGTAATGAATAAAAAAACTAGTTTCTTAGGTTAAATCCAAACTAAATACCGAATACTTTTATGAGATAATTAAATTGTGTTTAAATCATGGTGTTTAATGAACTGAAAAATTCTTAGTATGATGATATCGAGTTGGATGTCCAAGGATCTCTTAATTAAGTAAAATACATGACTTGTTCTGAGATCTTAGGGATCATTAAAGACTATTAAAGACTGTTGAATATGGTTTTAATAGAAGTTCTTATAAGTAATGGTTACTATAATAAATATTGTGGATTTGAAAGGTGTTTTATGTAAAATAAATAATCCTAATATTTGTAGTGTTCAAATACCATTAATCTATGATCAATTTAGGAAATTAATGAGTATATAAGATGAAATTTCACTCAATAATATCAATTTTTTTTTAGAATTTGGGGCGAAAATATTATGGTGGACTATTTCACTAACCTTTTTAGGAAAATTAGAAGAAGGGTCAAGGAAGATATGAAGTTCTGGAGGTTTTCAGAGCAAAAAATAAATAAATTCCAAATTATTTAGAACTGTCGAGTTGAGGGATAAGTAGTATATATTATAATAAATTGACTTTTAGATAATTTATTGCAGATATATTACATATTGAGAACAAATAAAAGTTCTAGTATTATTTTAACTTGGGAGAAGAATAAAATCTTATAACGGGTGGGAAATAGTGATATTTCCTATAGAGAGATATAAGTTGCTTTAAAAGAATTAACTCATTTTTCATTTAGATTTGTTATTTAGAGGATATCTATGACTTAAGATAATAATAAGATAAATAAAGGATTAAGCACCCACATTAGGATCGATCCTTTCAAAAACATGGTTGCGTTTCATTTACTTTCTTTATCATCACATCTGATTGTTGTTGATTTATAAAGTCGATAGGATAGAAACATTTACAAGTTAGAGATGTTAATTTTTTGGGAAATAAAATTATAAAAGATATTTGATGATTCATCCCCCCTCTCAGGGGTTCATATATTACCAGGAACATCAATTGTTATCAATGTTACTTAGGTTACCTTTACAAGGTTATTATATTTTCATAATATAAAATTTAAATATATTTAACATCATCATTATTCACACCTTCATCAAAAACATAATAATGTATAAATGGAAAGAATGATACCATATCTTTTTTTCACCTGGTATGGAGGTGATTGATGCAACAACTATAGGATTTCCACTAGTTGGAAAATATTCTACTATGACCATTGATGGAAAAAGGAATCTCGATGTAGAAAAAAGCACAAAATTCTATTGTAATGTCATTATCTGATAAGTTTTATATAAAGGTGATAAGCCTATATACTACAAAGGAGACCCAATAAAAAATTTAAAGAATACTTGAGGGAAATATAAAAGTAAAGGAAGAAAAGATTTATATTTGTAAATTAAAGTTCAAACATATCAGGATGACTGAGGAAGAAACCATCAATGAATATTTCACTATAGTGAATGAAGTAGTCTACAACATCAAAGGATTAAGATATATTTTTTAATATTTGATCATTGTTTAAAAATTATGGAGGAATGTTTTAGATAGGTTTAATCATACAGTCTCTCTATTAGAATATAAGGAAGATTAATGTCTTTATGAACTACATAACATACATGTTGTGTATAAAATGAAGAAAAATCCAACATTCAAAAATAATATTAAGGATGAAATTTATTTTGAAACTATGATGAATCTTAAAAACCAAAAAAATGGAATATTGGGTTATGTACTCCAGTTAATTTTATGATAAGGAAGATGATGATGAATTTTTAAGAGGGTTATGTCACCTATCTCTAAGAATTTATAGAAAGGTAGAAGTTTCTATAAAAGGAAAACTCCCACAGACATTTTTTGGTTGTAAGGGGTATTAGAGACATCCTAATAAACTATACCAAGAATAATGGTAGATAATATGATATTTATGATCCTAAAGAAAAATATCATAGGAATAAGTGGGGTAAAAATTAAAAAGAAGTTAACTGGAAGCAATAAAATGTTCACCAAAAATACTAGAGGAGGTATGTTTAGTAAATAAGAAGAGGATTACTCAATAAAAAATAGTCCATCAAAATATAAAGTTCAAAAAAAATTAGAACCTTCACATATCACATTTAAAGAAGGGAATTTACATTAAGTAGCGACAAATAATTATGTGGGAAAACTTACATGGAAAACATGATAAGGATAGAACATGATTCTTTTTCTTGAGAAAAATACCAAACTCAAGGAAACATTTAGGGCTTTTAAAAATTAATTTAAAGATAAAAGTTATAGAAGAGAATAATTTCTTAAAAAGTAATATGCTTACATTGAATAAATTAAAAAACTCATGTTCATAGGTACATAATAAGGACAAATGGTGAAAGACCTTGATGAAAAACATTTTGATATTGAATAAGAGATATGTAAGACACAATAAAGGTGTATTGAGGTTGAATATAATTTTATGGAGATGAATTAAAATTTCAATAAAGCATCATATGTAAAGGTTAAAATATCTCAGGCTTCTAAAAAAACATCCCCAAAAATTTAGGTGAAATATACTTATACTAAAATTAAAATTTCAAATACATTTATTAAACATTTAGACTCATGAAAGAATAAATTTATACCTTGTGTGAAGAAAATATGTGAGAAATATTTCACATCAATGGAAGTTTAATTTAACTTGTGAAAAAATTATTCCCCACACCAAGGAAAAAAACTTTGTAACATCCACTAAATCTCAATAAAACTTATCCCAGAAAAAATCCATACTTATATTAAAGATCAATATATATAAAATATTTTTAGTTTTGAAGGATATTTAGACATAAAACTAATAAATTCCATTAAAACATGTCACTTATTTGGAGTAGGCCTGATCTGAGGTGGGTAAAATGTATAAGTAAATGAAATAACATTATAAAGTTAAAGGATGTTATAAAATTGAGGTCACCAAAAGTACAAAAACCCTCAAGGAAAAAATAATTTGATTTCATGGATGATATTTGTGGAAGATGTGTCCAACCAAGTAGCTATGATAAAGAATTCACGAAAAATATTCTGTGATATAATACTTATATTGGAAATGTAAAGGAAGTTAATAAAAAGATAGAAGAAATATATCTTATTAATTAGGTCACAGGGAAATCTTCTCAAAATTGAAATCCAGGGATTCATGATAGTGATTTCTCCCCACATATAATAGGTGTTGTGAAAATCTTGGAAAACATTGAATAATGTGATAAAGTAGTAGTTACCTTTGTAATTTATAGTTCCTAGAAAATAATTATAATTATTACAACTAAAATTGATGAAAAAAAGTTACATTCCATATAAATTTTATTTGTTGATGGAATTAAACAAAAATTACATAGTGTTTGACAACTCTGTGATGATAGGAATAAAGTTATCTTTAGGAGAGATTAATGTATCATATGATTCTTTAATTATTTAAAAATTATTACTAAGGGAGATAAATCAATGGTAATTTATTACAAATTATAGAGCCTAGTAACTATTTATATTTTAGTATGGAGAATGAAAACAAGTTGTGGCACTGAATAATTGGTCATTTTAGCTTGAAGAGTATGAAAATAATTTCAAAGGATGGTGTTTTGAGAGATTTACCAAAACTAAATAGGTAAGATGATATTATTTTCACGACATTTCAATAGGATGTATGGTTAGTGGAAGTCACAATAAATTGGAAATTTATTCTACCAAACCCCTTATGTTCATACATTCTGACCAATGTGGGATGATGAAATATCAATCAACAAAGACTAATTTACACATTATTACCTTCATCTATGATATTACTCAGATGTCTAATATTATTTTCAGGAAACATAAATCATAATCTATGAAGTTATTCAAAATTTTCTGAAGGGATGTTGAGAAGGAGTTGTGTGTAAATAATTCAATGTTGGGAACATACAATATGAAGGATTACAAAAGAAACTCTTTTGATTCATACCTAAAAAACATGAAATTAAACACTAGTATAGTTCTCCCTGTATTCCTCAACAAAATAGATTTGTGGAAAGGAAAAACAAAAGTTTAGTTAATATGAGAGGAAACATGCCCATTGAATATAAACATTCAATGTTCTTCTGGAGAGAAGTTATAAGTATAGTTTTATATGTTCCATTATAAAAGTGGGTTCCATAGACCCAACTTTATTAGTACTTTTGATTACCATGTGTATAGTGAGTTATACACAATGTTAGCTTACTATTTTGTGTTGAAATTTCTACATACTCTATTTGATGGTATGGTTCATAGATTACTTTTCAAATCAAATGTTTTTAGCAAATCCCAGATTATAATGAGAACCCCGTGATATTATGAAATTTTTATTAAATATATGTCATATGGTCTAGATAAATTATACTGATTGGAAAAAGAATATGTTAGACTATTGGGTTTTGGGAGATCATAATCATTGAGACTTCTTCTCATGATGTTCACACTTGGTGATCTATAGTAGTGGGATCATGAGGACAGACTCACAAATAAGAACACCACCTATTTTGGGTGTCATCGGTTATTCCTATTTATAGACATGTGTATTGGTCTCTTGAATTTAAATCATTATAAATGTGTATCATTTGATCATGTAATTTTATGCAAGGTGAAAACTATGAAAACAAATTTGTTATAAGGTAGTTTATTTTGGGTTCAACATTGGTGGTATGACATTGGTTGAACGATCAAGATATAATTTGTCACTTTTGTGTTGAGGAGGTGATATCTTAGGCATATCTGATCAGGATGGTAGTAAATTCATTAAATTTGTGGCCTTGGTAGTCGATGGTAATTCCATGAAGTTAGATCAACAATTAATAATTCATGGAGAAGATAATGGAATAAGTGTTTCTCTGACTTTATTAAGATATCATATGAAAAAGAGATTATATTACATAGTGCATGTACATAGATTGGTTATCATTTCTTTGACTACTCCTTATATAATTAGAGGCTATTATGGGTATCTAGATTCTACTCTAAGTATGTGAATATAATTCACTACTATCAAGATGATGCCCTAGAGGGTTACACAATATATCACCTTCAAGATTCTCCCTTATTCTAAAGAATAGGTACATAGGACATGGTGGGTCCCACTATAGGGTCTGAGAGTTTTCCAAGATTTATCGATCACCAATAAAGAAATAAATTCTTTATTATTTGAGTATAGAATAATTGGGTTGAATTTCTTTAATTAAATTATTTACAATTGTTTAAATAGATACATCGAATAATATTATATGAACGAATATAATATTTAATATTCAAGGTTCATTTAATATTAGAAGTAATTATGAGTCATATTAATGACTCAGGCTTATCAAATAATAAAATTATTATATATTACAAGTATGTGATAGAATATAAAAAATATAAAAAATATAAATGATGTAGTTGTTTCGTCATCATTATTTATTTATTACTTTTTTAAGAGGATGATAGATATATGAGGTCCCCATAATCCTAATGGGGTATTTTACCCATCCACTATATAAGTAATTGAGGAGCTCATTTTCTTCTGTGCAAGGTAAAAAACTCATTCCAATGGATTGAGAGCTCCACTAACTTCCTTCATCATTGAGAGAGAAATGTACCGTCGAAGAAATCAATCCAAGGATGTATTCATGGATCATATGAATATATTTAATGTGATTATGATGATGTTGAAGTAATTGTTGGAGCTCTGTGTTAGCACTCAAAATTAGATGATCAACATTTAAATAGTTTCATGAAGCCTGTGTGGATGATGTAGAGGGAATACAGTTTTCATCCTTTAACAAAAAATCACTAATGAAAAGGTGCAGTCAAAAACACCAAATCAAATGTTGTACATGTTTTTCTATTTATTTTGTGATTATTTAATTCACATGATATCCTTGAACCTCTACTGGGGTATGTATCACCATATACAAACTAGTTACATCAATTTTGTGATGAAATATTTTAAATTCCCCATCCCACCGGCTTTTGATGTGTGCCATGGTACCTCAAATTGGTATCAGAGGTATCGTCTAAATTTTATGAGCCAAATAAAAATAATTTTTCGTCAAATTAAGTAGATTAATTTTAATCGGTCTGAAGAGAATAGACCGTGTGTCAATTCAATTCTAGATGAACAAGTTATGGTCATACAAAATTTTGGGTATGGATTGAAAATGAAACTGTTTCATAATAAAAATTAATGAATAATATAATTTAATATATGTTCATGTTTTTTTATTTTAATGATATAGTTTTTATGAAGGTCTGACTAGAATAATTTTAACTGATGAGTTTTTTCACCCCTAGATACTTTTATGAAACAAACATATTTTATTTTGTATAATTCCAATAAAAGAAGGAAATAAAAAATACACCATTTTTCATTTAGATTCTTCCTATGGAAGCATGGAATAAAAACTTTTTTAAAAAATTGAAGGATGTTATCTTTTTCTAAATCTAATTTACTAGGATTTTTTACAAAAAAGGGTACTTTTTGTGCAATGAGATTCTTATGGATGCAATACATTTAGGTTAATATAAAAAATAAAATTACTTGGATTCTTAAGGAAGTCAACCACCACAACCTTCCCACTCGTATAGACCAAATGACCACTGCAGCCCAATGGCGCCACTCCTTCATATAAAGTCGAGGCCAACCACCCTCACCATCCAATGGACTCTGCCACCACCTTGAGCTGCCATAATCCATCCTCAACCTAGCCCCAGTCGATCTACACTGGATATCCATTATCTTGCATATTTTATCAACACCATAACACCAGCATCTCCTCCCTTTTCTATCGATTTTCTGACCTCACTCAACAACCTACCCAAAATTAGTGTTTGGAGGTTCGACCCTTCCCCGCAAACACCCTACCCAGCCACCATTCCACTTTGGTTGGCTTATTTTGATCCAACCTACCTCTACATTGGGTTGGATAGGTCATCCCAACTAGAATGAGTCTATACATGCATGTATTGTTTAAACATCCCAATATAAGGTTTTCCTAGCCCACAAAGTCCTTGGGTGGGTTTGTCCCTACTCAGAATGGTCCTGCCAGGTTTGGCCTCACTCGCTATGAGTCTGGATGGGAATTTTTGACCCCAAAAAACAATTAATTGAATCATAAATTAATTTAGATATTTAATTTAATTTTTTTATTAAATTAAATTGACTAAATATTAATTTATTAGTTTAAAATTGTTTTAGTTTTATCATTTTAAATAGTTAATTTTATTTCACTATTAAATATAAATTAGTTGATAAATTTAATTTATGGAATAGAAATTAAATTAATATATGGATTGAAATAAAGAAATTATTTAAATTATATAATTCATCTAATTTATATTTAATCTATAAAATTTAAAATTATTATAATTTTGTTTTCTGACGCATATACATTTTTTACCGACTGATCTTGAGAAATTGACCGAACCTATGTATGTCTTGTTATTTTCATATAAATATTTATTACTGTGTGTTATGTTTGTAATAAGTGGTTAATTTAAGATGGTCTACACATCATCATTTTTCTCATTCAATTTTTTATATGGACCATGTGTCTATTTAATCCATTGTATATTGTGCCCCGCAGACCCCCACCCTTGCCTGTGAGTATATCAGTATATTTTATGATGATGTTGTAAGGTGAAAAACTCACCAAGATGAGGTGATACCATAGATGAGAAGTGGATATACTAAAAGTGTACGAGATGCATCAAGAGTCAATGTTCAGCTCTCGTATGATTGCCCTAGGTTATGATAGATTCATTGAGTTTAAATGGGTCAACCGTGTTTAGATGCTCAAGACCAGTTGGGTGATTTATTTATTTTATGTACTATTTATTATTTTTGTGCATATTATTATTTACTCTGAGAAAAAATAAAACAATAAAGCGATAAAATGAATCAAGATTCAATAAATATTTTTCTACTAATGATCAATTGAGAGCATGACGATATATAATGAACAAATTAATATAAATGGGTGACATTAAACAAAAAATATAAAACCCTAAAAGAAATATTAAATCTCAAATACTTTCCATCATTTAAATTTTAAAAAAACCAATAGAATGGGGTGTTCAATCAGTCGTAGTTGATGGTTCCCCTACTACTAGGGAGTCTTATGAGAATGATGGGTTGAATTAAATAATGTTGGCAGAAAAGTAGTTGTTGTATATATCTTTCTGCAACATCGTAGGAAAGTGTTGAGTAAAACTTTTTATGATTTTTAAAGATGGTACTTCACTCAAAAAAATTATAGATCCACAATTTAACACGGTTGGCCAATAAAATTCCTACCTTGAACTCTCCAAGTATTGGTATAACCATAACTTGTAGACAATCAGGGGGGATAAAGGATCCTTCTCACTAGAATAATCATGTGACAAAGTATTCTGATTATAGTTTAGGGGGTTGTCAAAGTTTGAAAAAATATAATGATACATTTGATAATGTAATAAACAATGTCTAAATGGTAATCATGAAAAAATTATTATCCTTCTAGATTTTATTTTTGGTGAAAATGGAAAGTAATTCCACATGTACAGTATGAAAATCATGGGAAAAGTAAATATTCAAAATAACATGAATTTCCAATAGAATTATAGGATCTTTTATTAAGTACTATGATAAAGTAAATTCAGGGATCTAGTGTCCCCAATTCCTGTTAAGACACCTTAAAAAGCAAGGGTGTTAAAATTTGTATAAGTGACTCATATATTACACATATGATAGTGTTTTCATAATGTCATCTTAAAAATCTGATGTATGTTTTGGATACGACATTAGTAAATGGATTATTTCACATGATATCCCATCACCAAGAAGCTTTCATGGAGAAAGTGAAGAAAGATATGGATTTGTGATAATTACATTAGTTATGAGTAATTATTAAAGGTGAATCATGGTCTTTCAGTGGATCCCTTTATCAAATAATATTCACCCATTTAATCCAGTATTGTTTAATATTATAAAATGAATAGTTTTTAGAAAAATTAATTGTTACCATCTATATATGGTTATCTAAGAAATAATAACTTAAATAAAGATTCATATTTTTGTATTATGGTTAATAATTAGAAATAAAAGGAAAAAATGACTATGGAAAGGGAATTTCCAAATCCATATTCCAAATTTCCTTCAAATAAAAGAGTTTAGTTTTCAAATAAATATTTATTGTCATTGAATATCATGAAATAAATCTATTGAAGTTTTAATTAAATGAACTAAATTAAGGACACAAGTAATTTCTTCCTATTCAGTGAATATTCATAATTATATGTTTCAATTGTACTTCGTGGGTATTAAATATTATATTTTTCCACAGACGTGTATTCAATTACAGTAACAAAGTAAGAATCGAAATATTACAATAAGTAAGGTGTGTTCTCCAAGAATTTTAAAAAGGTTGTTCCTAAGTCGCCGAGGATATGCACACAACTTCTAAATTTCTTGGTTTTAATGATTCTAGATGAACTCCGATGTATTACCAAAAAATATCTCATGTGTATTTTAGAAACAATGTGACATTGTTCCACATCCTGAAATTAATATTTTTTTTGGTGTGTAATACTCACCTAATAGTTTAGTAATACAGGAATCAATGGAAATACTCGATGAATATAAAATATATGACATATACCCAGTTGGGGAATGATAATACCTTTTCATTAAAAACAATGTGGTTTTCAAGGATGTATCAAGTAGGGTTATAGAAGTTTTAGAGTCAAATACCATAGGTATTATTGACAAAATTATGTACATAGTTTTGTTCAAATATACCTTCAGAAATAAATGTAAATCACAAATATTTCAGAATTAGTTCATCTAGAGAGCATGAACTATTCAAAGAATAAGATGATGATAAATATACATTATTAGATTCCTTTATGTTTTCTTAAGGAATGAGAAAATAAAGATTGTTATATGGTAAAAAGATATGAGTTTCTTTAGGTTGGTGTGTCAAAAAAATATTTTGACGAAGCACTCATCAATCAATATTATGTAGCATAGAGAAATTACTAAGTACACATTACCTTGTGCAAATTATGACATTGGCATAAATAAATATGATCAGTGATGAATATAACATGTTAACATCGATCAATATAATGTTGCATGGTGTAATTCTGAAATACACATTACTTTTTCCACATCATGGAATTGATGTTAATAAGGAGGATCAGTGATGGGTATTACATGTTAACATTGATTAATAAAATGTTGCGTGGATCAATTAATAAAAAACATTTCCTTATACACATTGGAGTCATGATGTATGTTAAATGATATTCATTATTAATACTCATGCATTTAAAATACTCCATTTTTCAAGACTTGTATAAAAAATAGTTAATTTATCACTTAACAACCAGATAACTATAATGAAAAATGGATATCATATGAGTTATATTATGATATAAAATCCTTATGATTAGAACATTTTTTCTAGATGAAAAGATTTCATTGAGGGTATAAAATAACTTGCATCAAGAAAATATTAATGTGAATCTCAATTAATATCCTAATTTTTATACTTGATATTGTTTAAATCCCTACCATAGAATATGTATTGTCAATTTCTTGACTATATATCTATAAAAGGGTAAAAATATCTATTCAAGATAGTGGGAGTAAGATTGAACTGGGTTGAGTTAATGTTATAGGTGCACAAATAGTTGGCATGGGAACGAGTTCCAGCAATGGTGTGGAAAAAGAATGTTTTAGAGACACATACTATATAGGATGGTTAACACCATAGTGATGGTTTAATTTTCACTGCAATTAGTGATATATTATTCATTGAGAATAATAATTATTAAAATCAGTGTATGGAAATTATCTAATATTGATAAGATCAATTATAATTCAATAATGTATTATATGCATAAATTTACATGAGATTACTATTTTGAATACTGTAGTATGTATTCATGTAACACTATACATGGATGGTACAATCATGTTACTAATAAAGCATGAATTGTTATACCAAGTCGTTATTCCTAAATCCATTAAAATTTTAATTATCATAGATAATTTATATTTAGATTTCATTATGCATTTTATGCAAAGACAAACATTCATGGATGGTGTCTATATGACACAACCTGAAAGTGTTAGTGACATCAATGAATTCCAATATGAGTGAAAGTTACTGAAATCGAGGTCATGATTGAAGTAAGAAAATAGATCATAGAATAGTCATTTGAACTAAATCTCTTCCATGGTTCAACAATATTTTAGTGGGAGTTCCATAGTTTTATGAGTAAATTATGTTTGATAACATAGGGAAAACAACTATTGGTCTTATTGTTAGTTGAGACTAGAATGAAACCTTCTCTCTAGAGATTAACTTAAAGTAGAAACCTAGGTTCTACGGAATATGATCTACGGAGATAGATACAATGGTTGTTTAGACTAGGTCAATTTTACATATACTTACAATGTATTAACATACAAGTTGAAACAATTCAATATAGAATCGTTACCAGTGTCACATGACATTAATCTCTCCAAGAAGACATGTGTGAAAAATAAGATGAGATTAATGTGGTAAGATGAATTCTATACACTTCTACGATGGATTAATCACATATTAAATTATATATACAAGAATTTATAATGAGAACATATACATTATGGTACGTAAATATCAATTATATCCAGGAGGACTACATGGGATGTAATCAGAACTGTCCTATTGTACAAGGAAATGTAAAAAATATATAACTAGTACGTGGAGTGGAAGGGATACAAGTTATGGGTGAAAAAACTAGTATTCATTGTTTAATCATGATCTAATATCACAACCAGTCTAAGGTGATGAGAAAGATAAGATCATATAATCCAGTGGAAGCTATCCCTAAAAATACCAAGTGCATTACTGCATTAGTTGCATCTAAATAACTAGTATATAATACACAATGATTTTTTCTGGTTCTTGGACTTATACCCAGTGAGTAATGTTTTATCATAATATAAATTATGATTATTCAAATACTTGTACAAGAAAATATATCATGTTTTGACAAATGAAAAAAGTAAAATACCCATAGATATCATCTCTTGATAAGTTTTACACAAAGAAGTAAAGTCGTAGATAGAAGATTTCCTCATCGTGGAAACATGGCAGACCAAGAAACTAAATTTGTAACTAAAAAAAGATCTTAATCATGTGATAGAAAAAAATGACGTTTATCACATTGGATCTAGTGCATGTGGGAGGGTTGTAAAAGTGGGTTCCCTAGAACCAACTTTATTAGTAATTTTTTATTATCATACCGTGTATACAATGATTTATACATGATGTAATCTTATCATTATAGTGATGAAATTTCATCATCCACTATTTTATGGTAATTTACATAGGTTATTTTTCATATCAAAATTTTATAGAAGATCCTGGACTATAATGAGAACCTCAAGATACTATGACATTAATAATATATATATCATATAGTCTAGATACATCATACTAACTAGACACAATTGATTTCATACTATCAGGTGCTTGGGGTCATAAGTAGTGAGACTTATTCTCATGATGTTCTCACTTGGTGGTCTCTTATAGTGAGATCATGAGGATAGATCCACCAATAAGAACACCACATGTTTCGGTGGTCATTGGTTGTTCCTATCTACAAACATTTGTATTGGTCTCTTAACTGGAGATAATTATTAATGCATATCATTTGATCACATACATTTATGCGAGGATAAATCCATGATAATGAATTCATGGCGATTTAGTTTGTGTTGGGTGTGTCATTGGTGGTGTGACATTGGTTGGATGATCAAGATAGAATTCTTCTCATCTGAGTTGAGGAAGTGATAGCTTAGGGCTAGTATATAATACCCCAGGTGTCACATTGTATTTATTTTGGATTATTTTATTTTATTATGAGTTGCATTTGAATTTTGATAATTATCGTGCCAATCATTTATGTTTTTGGAAGAATTTATCCATTGAATGGTTTTTATTAAACGTGACATGCCTATGCGGTTGCCTAGTTGAGTCAGTGGTGTGGTTTATGGCTTGCAGGCAATCTATTAAACCATGAAGAGATCATGCAGTTTGGATTCGCAAGTTGGTAGTGTTGAGTGGCACAATTTGATAATATTTTTCTCAACTGTGCACCTACATATACGTAACCATGAAAGGGGATCCTTTTCATGGAAGTGTCTAGTGCGTGGTTAGTAGAAAATTTTGTAAACCATGTACAAACCATGTGAGTTGAATTTTTTTAAAAAAAATTGAGTTTTCATTTTATTTTTCTTTCTTTTTTCTTTTTTTTCCTTTTTTTTCTCTACTTCTGCTCCATGTTCATCATGTGAGGTGCCTCCCCCTCCAACCATGGAGTGAGACCCCCTCTCCCAACCACCCTCTTCAATCTATGTTTCCACTGTTTTCTCCAAAATTTCTCTTCAATCCTTAATGGATTGGTTTCTGGTCCCTTTCCTCTCCTTTTTCTGTATTTATTTCCCTCTCCCTGTCGCCCGGTGACTTGCGGCTAAAACCAAGGGGTTTCTTTTAATCACTATTTCAATTATTCTTTGATATTAGGGTATGTAAAGGGTCTCTTGGGACCCCGTCATGCGTATTCGTACATCCGAAACTGAAGGCAAAGTGGATTAGTTTGATTTGGCTTGTCACCACCATTCAAGGTAAGAGTTTTCTTCTAATATTTTGTTTCACACCTTTATTTTTGGCCCCCTTTGGTGATTTAGGGTTCCTGGAAATTGTTTGTATAGAGTTAGGTGGTTCCTTGAAGGGTTGTACTCACATACATAGATACATAATTATATATATTAATATATATTACTTTTCAAAATTCTCTCATGGTGAGGGGAATATGTAAATTGTATTAAGGGGTATATATATATGAATTTATGTGTGAGTAAGTGTGGAATGATCTTTATAAAAAGAATAAAGTACCAATGTGTTCTGACTTGATATTATTGTCTTTGAGGTATGATTCAATATGCAATTTCATTCTTTTGTAATTCTAATATGATTGTGCCTTTTAATTACATTTTTACTAAATAATAAATATATTTAGTGTCCTTATGATGATTTGATCCCATTTAAATTTTCCTTGGACTTTTCATAAATGATTGATTTTTTTTTCAATTCATGTTTTTATATTTAAATTGGAATATTTATATATGCTAATCATTTCATGAAATTCATTTTGAATTTTTGAATAGTTTTAATTTTGGTCATTAGGTTCTTACCTTGTTTGGCCGTAATTGGGTGAAATTGGTATTTTAAAAGGGAATTTGGTCTTACGTTTAGGTATTAAACTCTTATGACTTAAAAAAGGGATTTCAGTTTTATTTCAAATGGTGTTTTGAAATGTGTGGGTGGTTCACCTATTTGTGGAAATACCCAGTTGGATTCTTTAAAGGTGGAATGATGGAAATGAAAAGAGATTTTGTCTTGTTTTGGTTTTACATTGGGTATCTTGAAATGTTTTATGAAAATAATTATTTTGTTGAACCTCCAAAAATGTTTTAAATTGTGTTTTATGGAATGTGGCATGAAAGAATGGCCTTTGGACATGGTTTTTATTTTCAAAGAAGAAAGCCTCTGTTTTGGGGTAACTTAGATATGATATAGAGTCTTGGGTTCTTCCTTTGAAAATAAGGGGTGGAATACCTTTTGTAATGGAACTTTCTTTAGAAAAGGGGTACTAAAAATTATACATGTTGATAAAAAAAAATCCAAAGAAGGTTTTAATTGTGAAATGAACTTGTTACTTGGGCTTTAGGCCAAATAGTGGGTTTTAAGTTGTATTCCTTTGGTGTTTGATGGGTTCCTTGTTTTAAAAAGGGTTTTTTTTTTGATTTTACAAAGTGAGAACAGATTTTCCCCTGGTTTATGTGGTTTTTCTTGGAAGTTTTTATGCTTACCTTTATAATTTTTCTTGAAATTTAAAATTGTTTTAGAAATAGATTTAAAAATGTATACAATATGAGTTATGTTTTAGTTGGCAGTTGTCATGTGATTTTTATTTCCCCTTATTGAACACTATAGTTTGTAGACGGTGTTTAGGTTTCTCAGGTGATTAATACTAATATGTGAAAATTAGTTGTGAAAATGGTATCTTATTGTTGTGATTTTAGGTTCCCTTGATTTATTAAATGACAGAGTGATACAATAAATGATAATTGAAATCCTCATGATCCTTATGGGATTCATAGAGGATGTCTGGGTTGAGGTTGGGGCTACCCATGGGTTGTGTCATGTTCATGTCCTTGGGTTTGGGTTTTCATATATGAAAATGGAGGAACATAAGAGGTTATCCTGTGTTTTTTATGATTAATAGGTTAACATGTGATTATTAATGGAAATTGGGATAATTGGGTTTAATTGGTTAACAGAGGTTGTAAATAAAATTTATCTTTATTGTTCCTACTCGATAGCATAGAATAAGGGAGTGCTTGGTAAAATATTAATGGGTTAATGAGAAAATGATTTGAAAATGGTAACTCTGTTAAGGGTTAAGGCATCATGTTGATTGATGTGTTAAATGAAATGTGAAATGTGATTGTTATGTGGTTGGATTATGTTTGGTCAGGGATATGGTAATTGTGTTTGATGGATATTTTTAATAATGGGAACATGTTTTTTTAGAGTGGGGTATTGACATGAGGATTCAACACCCACATGTCGAGTTAGACTATGGATCTAAACTCCACCCCACAATCCACAGGTTAGGGATGGGGATAGAGCTCTATTCCCCTAATTACTACATTCCACTTGAAAAAAGGCTTTGAGGTTAAGATAATATGTTTTTGGTGATGCATTTTTCCCAAGTGAGATAGGGGCTTGTCTTTTTCCCTTATTAATGGTAATTTAATGACCTTAGTCATAGTGTAAATGATATAAATTCCTAACCCATGGAACTTGTGATGAAAATGAATTTAGTGAAGAAATGGAATTAATGAAAAAAATGATTAAAGTGAATATTTTCAGCTAATAAAACCTTGTTTATTCTTATTTATCTTTTCAATCCCTTAGAACATGCTCTAGGTTTTTGGCCTCCTGACCTAGAGGTTGGGATGATTGGACATGGCATTCCGGACCCCTTAAGACGTTGACTGGTTGGTCGGACTAGTTTTTTTGCTTGACATATATTTTTAGTGCCATGTTTGAAATGATGTATTGAGATGTATTATGACCATTTTTTTCATTGTGTATATGTTGATTATTATGTTCTATTTTTCCATGCCTTGTTGATATTTGACTATGTTGTGTCTATGTGGTCTTGGGTGTCTATTTGACCCTTTTTGGAAAATATTTCAAATTAATTATTATTTTCAAATAAAGAAAGTGAGTTGTTTTTGAGAAATGATAATGGTGTTTGTGTTTTATTATAGGGATTAGTCCCATGGTTTTGTTTCTCAAATGCATGTGTTTGGTTTTTGGAAAGAAAATGAAATATTTTTTTGGAAATTTTCAATGTATTTGATTTGTTTTTCCCTATAATGACTATGTATGTAAAGCCTACATTTTATCATTGTTTTTAAACTTGAATTGGTGAATTTTTATAGGGAACCAATTTCATAGTTTTGGCTGGTTGTGGTGACCAACTGGGATTTTATCGCATTCCTATATATTTAATAGTTCTCAACTAGTTTCCTATTTATTCGTCATAGCTAGCATGGGGAATAGTTGGGTGGAGATGTTTTGGGTCTTGGCTTGAATCGGTTAGTTTTCCTTCTTACAGTCTTGTATCTATTTACTTTAGTTAGATTGTTTCTTCCTAGAATGATTCCTTCTTATTTATTTATTTTGATTATTTAATTTATATCATTATTTTTCTTTTATCTATTTTAGGAAAAAAATTCCCAAAATATTTTTAATGATGCCCAGGCACTAGTCGCCATCCCATGGGGATTTGGAACACCCTTTGGGCATTGGGGTGAATCAGGATAGGTGCCGGGTAGGATGGAATCCCAGGTTGGTTTGTTACAAAGTGGTATCATAACCTAAATTCCTAATGGGACCTAGGTTTTTTATATCCCATGTTATTTTGAAGATTTTCAGATAAGAGGTAGGCTAAGGTTATCGAAGCATGAGAGGAAAAAGAAAGGAAACTCTAGAAAGCTCTCAATTTTCCTGAACCTCAAGCTGCTGGGGGAAGTTGGGTTCTGAATAATTGATTCAAGTTGTTCTAAAATGTTTTTATGGTTTTGATGTGATTAATTTCTTTGTCCCCTTTAATAATGTGCATGATATTGGGGTCACTCTTAGTCTCAGGTTTGAAGGGAAAGAAAACATGAGCTGCGTGGTTGGCATGAATGGCCTATGAAACCATATGGTTCCCATGCAGTCAAGTCTACCTCTTTTATGGAGTGTGTTCTAGGGTTGGTTTGTGGTCCCCCAACCATGGGTACAATACATTCATAACACTATTCCCACTCTAGATGCCCTGTTATAGGCTCCTCTTGATTTTGTTTTTATCTAATGGGGGTTTCTGCATATTTGTTGAATATTGAAGAGTTTTTTTTGGGATTTTCTTTTATTTTTATATAGGTTCTTGGGTATTGTTTGTGTGTTCTTGGTTTTGAAATAATTATTGGGAAATAAAAAGGGTTTTTGAGTAAAAAAAATTATATTGAAATTTTGTTTTATGGAAAATGGATAAGGGTGAATTTAATTATTTTTATGAAATGATTTTTAAAAATTGTTTCCTCCTTGTGAAATGGTGTTTTCAAAAGTAAAGTGATTTTGAATGGGAATATTTGGTCACATGGTTTTCAAAAATGAATTGTAATTTTGAATGGATTTTATGTGTGTTTTATCATTTTGGAAATTCATGGGTTCTACCAAGGTATTTGGTTTCAAAGTGGGGTGGATTTGTTTTTGAAAAATACCATGGTGGAGGGTAATTTTTAAAATTCATTGGTGAACATGATGTTTTTAAAAGAAATTCTCTTTTGGAATAATTGTGTGTGTGACTATTTTGAGGTTTGTTATGAAAACTATTATTGTTTGAAGTTTTGATTTGATCCCCTAATTTTTTTGGAATCATTTGGTTTGTGTTAAGAGGCATGGATTTCCTAGGTCCAAGTATAGTGTTGTTGTTTCTATCCCCTAGAATGGTCGAAAGAGTTTCTTTGAATCTAGTTATTACCTTGACTTCGAGTGAATTAGTGGGCACAAAACCATCCTTATGAGAGAAGTTGAGCCTTTGACTATCATTTTGGTTGAGTTTGATGAGTTGAGTTTCATTGGTAAGCCTTTATTTTGGTGGTTGTGAACTCAGGTTTTGAGCCTGGGATGTGGTTATTTATATCTTGTGGATGTTTTTCATCTTTTCTCTATGAGCCATTGAGGTTCTCATTGCATTGAACAGATAGAGGCCTTGGGTTCAAAATCAAGTAACTAGGGTGTTTGATCTACTAGCAGAGTTTGGAATACTAGTTGGAGTTTTACTGTGTCCTTTTTGGATACAACATGTTAGGGTGATCCGTTCTTTGAGCCCTAGGTTAACCATGTGTGTTGGGACCAGTGGTGAGACCTATTGTCATCTTTTAAGACTCCTTGTGGTGGTTCTTTCTTCTTTGTGTGAAAAAGTAATTTTTAGGATGTTTCTGTCTTTGATGTTAATTTTTTTAATACTAAGACTCTTCGTAGTTCTTCTTAGTACCACCATTATAGATGAACTCTAAATAGTAGGGATACTATGTTTGAGGTTCCCATGATTAATAAGTTTTCTTATTTGAGGTTCTTGTTCTAGTATTTATTGGAGATGTGGATTCTTTATATTTAATTAGATATATCATTTTTATGATTTCAGTTTTTGCCTTTGAGGTTAAGTTGTATTGAATGTTTCTTTTGGTTTGGTCCTCCTTGGACATTTTTCCCTTTTTATTCCTTATATTGGGACTTTATTTGGATAGAGTGTGTCATGGTGGATAGATTTTAATACCCCATATGTCATGGTGTAATTATTTTGGATTATTTTGTTTTATTATGAAGATGGTGTGAGTTTTGGTAGTTGTACGGCTGGATTTTTATTTATTTATATCTTTTTATCTATTTCATGGCTAGCTTGAATGATTACTAGTAACTGTGTGTTGCCCATGTGGGTTCCCAAGTGAGTCTGTGGTGTGGCGCATGGCTTGTGCATGGTCTATTAAACAGTTCTATGATTATATGGTTGGGCTATGTAATTTTGCTGTGTCAAGTGGAATAGTTTGAGCATGGTTTGAAAAACCATGCTTTTTGACTACAGGTAACCATGAAATGGGTGCCTATCCTTAATAGAGGCTAACACACGATTTGGTAAACCATGAGAAAACCATGCGAGTTGCCATGATTTTTAAAAAATACGTTTTTTATTTTCTTTTTCTATATTTTTTCCTTTATTTATTTTCCCCCCTCTTCTCCTCCTTGTGCGTCATGTGAGTCACCTCCCCCTCCCACCATGGTGTGTGACCCAATCTCTCAGCATCCATCTTCTTTAGTCATTTCCACCATTTTTATCCATGATTTCTCTTCAACCCGTAAAGGTATGGTCTCCAATTCCATTTCCTCTCCTTTTCCATCCATTTTTTCATCTACCCATTGCTCGTTAAGGTGTGGAAAACCCTATGGTTTCAGAATAATATAGATTTTGGGATTCCTTCGATGTTATAGTATGAAAAGGTTCTCTCAGGACCCCTACATTTGTATTATAGAATTCTCTGTCGTATGAGAAGGGGATTTGTTCAATTCGGCTTGTCACCATCGTCTATGGTAAGGTTTTTCTTCCACTCTTGGGTTTCACACATTTCTTTTGGGTCCCTTTAGTGACTTATGGTACTTATAAATTTTTTATAGAGTGTTTGGTGGCTCTTTTAAGGGTTTCAATCACATACATAGGTACATATATATGTGTGTGTGTATATATATATATTCTTCATACATATTCCCTAAGGATAGGGTAATATTTACATCAGATTAAGGGGTATACTTATAATAATGTTTGTTTGTAGAAGTGTGGAGTGATTATCAACTAAATTTTGATGTGTCAAAGTGTTCTTTCTTGATACTCTTCTCTTTGAGGTACGTTTCACTATGATATTAGATTCTTTTAGAATTCTAATATGCTTGTGCCTTTTTTAATTCACTTTATATGAAGGAATAAATATTTGTAATATCCTTGTGATGATTTGAGCCCATTAAATTGTTACTTGGACTTCCCATAATTTTTTTTTGTGAAATTCATGTTTAAAGACATATATTGGAATATTTAGATATGCTATGATTTTCTTGGAATTCATTTGGGGTTATTTAATGGTTTTAAAGTAGGTAAATGGGGTTTTACCCAATTTGGTCTTCATTGAGTTAAAATGGTATTTTGAAAGGGAATTTGGTCTAAATTTTTAGTATGGACCACCATCGACTTAAAAAGGGGAATTTAGTTTTATTACAAATGGTGTTTTGAAACATGTCGGTGGTTCAACTCTTTGTTGAAATTCCAGGTTAGATTCATTAAAAGTGGATTCATGAAAATTAAAATTGTTTGTGTATTTTTATGGTTTTTTAGAGGTTTGTGTGAAATATTTAATGAACTTAATTATTTTTTTGAACCTCTAAAAATATTTTAAATAGTGTTTTATGGAATGTTTGATTGAAGACAGTAATTGTTCCAAGTTTTTTTCAATGAAAAAAATCCTTTTTGTGGGGGTCACTTTGATTTTATTTAAAGGAATGGGATCTTACTTTGAAAAGAAGTGATGGATTACCTTGGGTAATGGAAATTGGTTTTGAAATGGGATTTTACACATCCTTCATGTTGATGAAAAAAATTAAAAATAAGGGTTTCATTGTGATATGAATACGACCCTTGCGATTTAGGCCATATGGTGTTTTCTAAGTGAGTTTCCTTTTGTGTTTGATGTTTTCCTTTCTTTAAAAATGGTTTTTGGGTTTTATAAAGTGAAAATGGAGTTTCCATTGTCTTATTTTATTCTTCATGAAAGTGTTTATGCTTTCCTTTCGATTTTTCTAGAAATTTCAAATAGTTTAAGAAAGGGATTTTTAAATGTATACGATATGTGTGAAGGCACATTGGAAACTTGTGAAGTGATATTGATTTCCCCTGGTTGAGCCCTCTTGTTTTTAGGTAGTGTTTATTATTTTCATGTGATTGATTCTTATGATGATATAAATGATTTTTCTAATGGTCTCTTCTTGTTGTTCTTTTGGGTTACCTTGATTTATTAAATTATAGAGGGATTTACTAAATTATAATTGAAACCCTCATTATCCCTGTGGGATGTATAGAGTATTTCAGGGTTGGGATTGAGGCTACCCGTGGGGTGTTTATAGTAAATGGACATGGGTTCGGGTTATTAAATATTAAAATGGTGGCACATGAGAGGTTAACCTAGGTTTTTATGATTAAATGGTAGACATGGGATTATGAAGGGAATCCGTGAGAATTGGGGTTAATTGGTTAACATGGGTTATAAATAAATTTTATGTATATTTTTCATAATAAATATCATAGAATAATGGGGTTTTTGGTATAATGTTAAAGGGTTAATGTGAAAATTATTTTCAAATGGTAATTGTGTTAATTGGTTATGGCATAAGGCTGATTCATGTGTTAAATAAAATGTGAAATGTTATTGTTATGTGGTTGTATTATGTTGGTTTGGTGATATGGTATATGGGGTTGATAGATATATGTAATAATGTTCCCATGTCCTAGTAGAGTGGGGAATTAAAATTAGTATTCTACTCCCACAGGTTGAGATATATTGAGGCTCTAAACTCCACCACCCAATGCATGGGTTATGGAAGGGGACATTGCTCTATTTCCATAATGATTGCATTTGTCCTGGACTAAGGATTCAATGTGAGGATAATGTGTTTTTTTAATGAATTTATCCTTTTTGAGATAGGTACATGACTTATTCCCTTATGAATGGTAATTGGCTGGCTATGACCGTAGTATAAATGATGTAAATACCTAACCCATGGAACATGTGATGAAAATGAATTTATTGATAAAATGAAAATAATGAAGAAAATTATTAAAGTGAATATTGTTAGCAAATATTGACTTGTTTATTCTTATTTACCATACCACTCCACTAGTACATGCTCAGTGTTTTTCAACATGTGACCAATAGGTTGGGATGATTGGACATGGAATTCCAGACCCCTTGAGATTTTCACTACTTTATAGGGATTGTTTTTTTCTTGAAATATTTTTTACGTCCCATGTTTTACATGAATTATTGAAATATGTTATTACCATTGTGTTTATTGAGTATATGTTGATGAGTGTACTCCTTTTCTATGGCTTGTTGATATCTGAGTATGTTGTGTCTATGTAGTCTTGGGTGTCTATTTGACACTTGTTAGAAAAGGTTTCAAAGTAATTATTTTCATTAAATAAATAAAGTGTGTTGTTTTTGAAAAATGATAACAATGTGTGTGGTTTATGATAGGCCTCTGTATTATGTATTTGTTTTCAAACACATGTTTTTGGTTTTTGGAAGTAAAGGAAAATGTTTTGGAAATTTTAAATAAATTTTATTTATTTACCTAAGATGACATTGTATGTAACGCATAATTTCAAACATTAAATTTAAACTAGAATTAATGACTTGGATTTTGGAATATATTTAATAGTTTCGGTAGGTTGTGTTGAGGTATTGGGATTTTATCTCACACCTATATCTTTCTAGCTTCTCATTTGGTTTCCTTTTTATTCTTCCCGGTCCGTATGAGGAAGAGTTTGGTGGATATTTTTTGGGTCTTGGCTTGAGTTAGTTAGTTTTTCCTTATTTCTTTACTAAAGTTGTTTCCTTTAGTTAGTTTGTTTCTTTTTATCCTACTACCTGATTATTTATATATTTGGATTATTTAATTAATAGCCTTTATATTGTTTATTTCTGTTTTGTGTGAAATCCTTCCCAAAAGATTTTTGATGACGCTCAGGCTCTAGTCTCCTGCCCATGGTCATTGATAACTCCCTTCTGTCCTTGTGGAAAATCAGGTCAGGTGTCGTGTATGATGGATTCCTAGGCCAATCCATCACACATTTGATCAAGATGGTAGTACATTAATTATATCCATGTTCATGGTAGTCAAAGGTAAGTTTATCCGGTTAGACCGAAAATTAATAATTTAAGGAAATGATGACGCCACTAGTGTTCCTCCTACATTATTGAGATATCATATGATAAAGAGGTTATATTATATGGTGTGTGTATATAAGTTGGTTTTAATTTCTATGAATATTCCTTATCTCATTATGGGACATGATGGGTTGCTTTATTCCCCTATTAGTATGTGAATATAGTTAACTTCTATCAAGATGAGGGCCTATAGGGTCATACACAATAGAACTTTCAGGATTCTTCCATATTCTATTGAATAGCTATATTGGACATGGTGGGCCCTACCATTGGGTCTAAGAGTTTTCCACAATTTATTGATCACCAATAAGTAAATAAATTAATTATTATTCGATTATAGAATAATTGGGTATAATTAATTTAATAAATTCATTTACCATTTTTTAAGTAAATACATGGAATAATATTATATGAAAAAATATTATATTTAATATTCTAGGTTCATTTAATATTAGTGTGAATTATGAGTCAAGATAATGACTCAGATTTTTCAGGTAATATATTTAATATATAGTACAAGTATGAGATAAAATATAAATAATGCAAATGATTCAATTATTTTGTTATAATTATTTATCCATTTCATATTTAAATGGATGTTAGATTTAAGGGGTTTGGGAACCTGAACCATATTTTTCAACATCCACTATATAATTAAATTAGGGGATCATTTTCTTATGTGTAAGGAAATAAATTCAATATGATGGATTGAGATCTCCTCTATCTTCCCTTTTCCTTGAGAGAGAAAGACACAATCTAAGCAATCAATCTAAGGACAGCTTCATGTATCGTAGTAAATGAGTCGAGGTGGTCATCGTGGAATTAAAGGAATCATCATAACTCCACATTAGCACACGGAATTCGACAATTTACATTTGTACTATTTCTTGGAATGTGTTTGGGTGACCTAGTGGGGTTTGGATTTGGATCCTTCAATAAATGATCATCGATGACAAGCCAAATTCAAACTCACCAAATCAAAAAAGGTACATGTTTGTTTATTTATTTTCTTCTTATTTAATTCACATGAGATCCTCAGACCTCTATCAAGGCTTGGATTATTGGAGATGAAAAATATACATCTCTCCGTTGATGAGAATTTTTAAATTTCTCGTACCACCATCTTTCGTTGTGTGTACAAGTACCTTCATGTTCAATAAATATGTTTTATATAAATAGAATGAAAATTGTCTCCCAATGATATGTGGTATAATAATAATCAAATAGTGAACTATTTTAAGGATTTTAATATTTATTTCTTCTTTGATATTAAAAATATGGATTTTAGGTATTTTGATGAAAACAATAACAATGTGTCTTCATGGGATATTCATCCAATAGAATAAGCTACATGTATTAAAATAAACTACAACATAATTAAAATGATATCATTGATAAAAAATTAATTTAAAATAAGTATACCTTAATGAATGTTTTTGAAGAATATATGGATGGGTTAATATAATATAAAATGATAACTTCTAGAGAAGTTAATGAAAGGAACATTATTGTGATCCCCTATACATGAAGATTATAATCAGTCCAATGAGTATGATAGTAATACTAGAATAAAAACACTATAATCATGGACATTAATAAAACATGATGAACTAGATAATATCATTAGAATTTTGGAACCTCTAGTTCAGACTAAATGAAAATCAATATTTGATAATAAAATTACTCTTATCTCATAGGTGTAAATATAATAGATTTTAGAATAAGTTTATCATAAAGAGTGGTTAAATATTATGAATAAAGAGTTTGATCAAATTGATAAAAATGATACTTGATATCTAGTTCCTTGACTGAAATTAATGAATGTTATAGAAACATTATGGGTGATCAAAAATGAACTCAATGAAAAGGGATAAATATCATGAAATATATATTGTTTTAGCTTTTATGGATTACTCATAGGTAGAAGGTGTTTACATTAAATAAACATTTTCTCTTTTTGTAATACTTGAAACCAAGAAAAACATTCTTAGCTATTACTACTTAATAAAATTAAAAATTCTATAAAATAGGGGTTAAGTCAACAATATTTAATATATAAGTTGAAGAAAAATATTATATTGAGAAACATTATGGGTTCAAAATTGATAATTATGAAACCATGGTGTGAAAAGTTAAATATATATTTATATGGATAGAATCAGAGATCTCAGGCCTGGAATAAAAAACTTAAATCATTTATAATGTAGTTGGAATTTTGGTATTACATTTTATATGAAAGAGAATAGTATGGGTATCTTGGTTTTTATTGTCTATATAGATATCATAATGTTTTATAGTGCTAGTTATAAATATTGTGAATAATTTACTACTCAAATGAAGAGGAACTTAGAGATTTTAATTCTTGGAGAGATAAATTTTGTTTCTGGAACATCATGTTTAACATAACGAAATTTCTATCTTCCTTTCCTATAAAATTGTTCCAATTAATTTTTAAATAAATTTTGAATAAAAGAATTGAAAGAAGTTAGCACACCCATTACTGTCAGTGTGAAAAATGTGCGGTGAAGAAACTTGGTAAAGTGTGAATCAAAAGTATTGTTAGATGTTAATAAAAAGTTTTCTTTATATTATACTTATATACTAGAAATTTTATATGTAGTAACTTTATGTGCAAGATATTAAAGTGATTATAAGGAATCACACATGATGATAGAAAAAATAATACCTCAGTATAATAAAGTAAAATAAACTTATGTCCCGATGTATAGAAGGAGTAATGATTTGAACATAATTAGTTTTATTGATTCTGATTAAGCTAGATATTAAAATGATTGAAAATAAACATATGGAGGAATATTATTTTTGTTATAAAGTTTCCTGAGATGGAATAGTGAAAAATAATGTTTCGTGACATTAAGTACAACATAAGTAGAATATATCTCCTCCACCCATTTATGTACTCAAATTTTTTAGATGAAATTTAATCTAGAATATTTGTTTGTGAATGTTAAAAATCTACAAAAAATTATTTGTGATAATCAATGTGTGATTTATTTATCTAAAAATATGCTATAACACTCTAGATCTAATCATATTGATATTAGGTATAGTTATGTCAAGGAGAATGTTTGTAACAAATATTTAAAGATATAGTATATTTCAATAAAATATCAAATTAATAATTTATTCACTAATGATACATCACATCAAATATTTGAGTAATTTTGGATTAAAATTTAGGTTCAACATCCACCCATAATTTAGGGAATTTTTTTATGCACCATTCCCTTTCATTGGATAATTTGTTTAATGGGAGAAAATATGTACAAAAATTTATACGTTCATTATCTTTTTTTAATATGATGTTAGTGTTTTAATAGAAATATGGTTTATGGGTTCTAGAAGTTAATCCTTTAGAAGGTGATTTAGGGAAATTACATCAATATCACAACCAAAAAATTTCTTATCACTGAAGGAATAAATTCATTCAGAAAAATTTCATAGTATTATAGTGTGGGGTTCATACATATCTTTATGAGAATGTTTATGGTTTTACATAATGAGAATAGATGAAGTAATAGTTTTTGATATTGATGTAGAAAACAAATCCAAAATGGGAGATCAAAAAATCCATGATTTGGAAATATTAAATTTTTTGTATTTTTTGTAAATATTTTATTTGTGAATGTTTTTGAGTTTTACGTATGTCTAATGTTGTTAGTTTCAATTTTCGGAGTCTGGGGGAAGCATTAAAGATTATGTGGTCTAGTAACTAGAAGACATAATTATTGTGATGTTAATATGCCATGGAGGATTTTTTTTGAAGTTTGTTAAAAATGCATCACCAACATGTTTCGTCAATCTAATGACAATATTAAAGACAACCTTCTCTATGTTAACTATGGAGAGGTATTAGTATCTAAAATCAATAACATGAAGACATTGTATTTGGGTTAGTTCATAGAGGATGCAGGGTCGGTCCATTGTGAATGTAGACATAGGAATACCATTGAAATTAGTGGCCCCAAAATGTTTTTTTGGAGTCTATGAGGAGCATGGTGTATGTTATGGAAAAGAATATCTCATTTAAAAATCTGATGTGGGGTTACTTCTGTCAGAAACTATTCACACATTTAATAATATATATACACATGTGATATTTATCATCATTATCTCATCATTTTTAATCACACACATCATCTAAGAAAATACCAAGAAAATGAAAGAAGATTGAATTTAAGAAAAATATTGATGTGATCTCAAGAAATTTCAATACGACTTTCATCACAATGATAGACTGAACAAAAAATTCATTCTATAGAAGTTAAATACAGTGAATGCTGTGAAGTTAGGAGTTGTTAAATAGAATATCGATCATAGGTATTATCAGGTAATGCAGCCAAGAACTAGAGGATAGTGAAAATAATTAGAAACTATCTATCAAGTGTTTTAAGATGAAAACATATAATAATGTATAAATGGAAATGAGATTCGAGCTTTCCAGATGATACATTCTCTAATAAATGAGAAATATCCAGGTAAAATTATCGATCCAATAATTTTTCAATCAATGCAAAAAATATTACAATTCTATCTATTATTTTAGCTTGATGTGTGAGATAATTTTATTGAGTGGATACAAAGATTAATTTCATGGAGGTGAGTATATATGTATGGTATACATGAGAAATAATGGATGAATTACTAAATATTATAGGTGGATATTATAAAAAAGTTTCACCATAAAAATATTATATTGTATTAAAGTGAATGAAAATATTATCCTCATGATTGGAAGTTACCTGTATCTAAGTGCTCATGACTACTGAATTTAGTTGGTCGAAATTATTTGATGAGGCGATATCAGATGATGTATTAGAAAAAACATATCTCCATTAGATGGTTAGAGAAAACTAATATGCTAACAAGTTTTATTATTCACAATCATATTTGTGTATAATATTAATGTTTCATAAAATAATAAAATCAAAGGAAATCACGAGTCATTAAAAATAAACGAATCTCACAAAATTTTACATTCCATATGTGTGATTGTGTTTGATGTCTTGAATAATTTCATATTTGTTTGTGTAGTATGAGAAGCGAGTGATAGTTTGAGATAGACAGAAGATGAATCTTATTATCTATAGAAGATGAAGTCTGCAAACATTATAAAATGAGGAATAAGATCCAATTATCAAATGAAAATGTAAGATCAATAAATGCATGCCACTAGAATCACATGATAGATTCTATATTTTGATAAAAGTTTCAAATATCCATATTTCTCTAGTGTTGTGTAGTGGAAAAGTATGGTAATTATAAGAAAATCTAGTTAGGGAAGTTGAGGCACACATTTATGTAGAATTTGTTTCATCAAAAACAAGAATACAACATGTATTTTTGGGTTTAATTCAAACTTATGAATGATCACTTTCATGAGATAATTAATGTGAGTATAAATTAGAGTGGTTGTAGCAAAAAAAATGTATGGTGTGGCGATGTCAATATGGGAGCACAAGGATATCTTCATAAAGTAATATGTGTGATTGTTGATGACATACTGGAGAGAATTTAAGACCATTGAAGTATATTTTTTTGGAGGGTTGGATGAGGAATATTGACTCCGATAAAGTGATATGTTATTAATATATTAAATATAAAATTATTAAGTGAAAAAAATTGTGGAGATAAAATACCATGAATCTATAGATATTTTAAGAAATTAGTGATTGTATAATAAGTGAGTTCATTAGATAATTTCTATCGATTTTTTTATAATTTTGAGAGAATAGACTATGGACAAGTGTGCAACCAAACTTTTTTTTTCAATTCATAAGAAGGGTTGAATAAGTATTGATGTTTCAAATATTTTCATATCTAATGAAGAATATCCTAATTCTAGAGAACAATAGAGGTGAGATACTATGATTATATCATATGATAACTTAAGTTCTCAATATATTATTACAGATAGATTCCATAGTGAACATAACTCCATGTTCAACAATTATGTTGTCTTAAAAGAATAATAAAATCATGTAACTGGTGGGGACCAATATTATTTCCTTTTTGGGTAAAAAGGATCTCCATTGGAGTTAGATCATTTATATTCACTTGTTACATTTAGTGAATATCTATGGATTGGGATAATAACTATAAATATAAAAGATTAAGTACCCACATTTAGATTGAGCTTTGCAAAAAATAATATGCCTTACACATTCCATATAATTATATGTAGTTGAGGATGAGTTATAGAGTTTATAGGATTGAACTTTAAAATTTGGAGTGGTTAATTTCTAGAGAATGGAAATTATAAAATATCACCATTTATTCAACCACCCCATATCAGTGGTTCATATATTCATTGGAAATTCAATTCTAATAGAAATAGAGGCCATGGGCCACTAGAAAATGGTCATAGGATATAACTGAGGTCCAAGTGCCCATTTCCATGTTTTTACCTCATAAAAATAGGCCCATTTTGTATTATTGTATGCATATAATATATTTTAATTCTATTAGATGAATCATTTTATGAGTATGTCTACCAAATACGTAAATAGTGAATTCTACAGGTTGTAACATGTGATAATTTCTTCTAAAAAACATTTTATTTGAAAAAAATCTTGAAGTCAAGTATATATAAATCAAAATTAAATGTTAAATAGATTAAATTTTAATTATAATATATATTGTAAGAAATATAACTCTATGTAACATAAAAAATTTCTATAAGACATGACATATGAAAATTCTATTTGATACAAGGTTAACATGTTTTACTAAGTGCAAAATAATAAATTTTACTCAACACATCACATGATAGTTATACTCAATATAATAGTAACACAAGTATACTAAAGACTATATTTAATAGTACATGTTCTATTATGAGAATGAATTTTCTCATATATGGAATTCAGTGCTAGTTTCTATTTCATCAGCTTTACTAGAGTTCATTTTAATTAAAATAAGTATTTTTTGTGGATTAATTGATTTCCACTGATCATTTCATGAGGAAAAATTATTTTTAATTTAAAGGGGTAAAATGGTAAATTTATCTTAAATGGAAGATCTATTTTGAAAATAAATTTTCCATTGAGTTGGGGATAGTGTGATTCCTTTGGATAAATATTTATATATATTTTTCTTGAAATTTTATATTTTGACAGTTAAGGGAGAATTATTAAAGAATAAATAATATATATTAAAATATTATTTTATTTAAAACCATTTATATATTCATACATTAGATGAATATTTAAGGGAAATATTGTTATAAGACTCTTTGGGAGATGGAGGCTACTATTGAAGGGAGAATAATCTCTAGAGAACGAGAACTCGATGTAGGGAAAATATGGTCCTCTAATTCCAACATCTCTCTTTAGATCCTTTAATCCTTTCAACCTCTCCCTTTATGACATATGACTAAACAATGATTCATACTATGGAAATTTATAATGTAAATTTATAAATCTATATGATTCTTACATAATTAGGTTGATCAAAATCCAATGAATTTTTTTTGATAAAACCTAGAGATAAGTTTGATATGTCAAAACATCTCCCAATATTTTGAAAGCATAAACCATAGTTTCAAAAATCATGGATCAAAAATTTTAAACTTTATCTCTTTAATATTAAACATATATAAATTATAAAAATTCATTTTAAAATCTCTAGTGATATTTGAGAGATAATTTTACATGACTTGTTTTATAATGTTAATATTTTTTAAAAACTGTGAATAATAATGTTACAAACGACATACCACTGTAAAAATAATGAAATAAAAAATACAATGGTACAAAAAAGTAAGTCTAAATTATGGTTCAAAATTAAATTTAGAGAAAATTTTAAACTCATATCTAACATTTGGTATCCATAATAATTTATTTTATGTTTTAAAATTGTACTTTGGTTATCATCATTTTGATTTCAATCCAACAATGTATAGTTCTCATCAATTCACAAGACATATTTTCAAAAAACTATGGAAAAAGTTATGAATGATCTAAATTTTACTATAAATATTACTAAAACCCTTTCAAATTAGAAATTTTTATTTAAGGTATTATTTTAGATCAACCTATGTAGAATATAATTATAAAATTTTATATTTTTTGGGTCAGTTTACTTTTAGAATGTTTATTAAATTATTTAAAACAATAAAAATAAAAGTATTTTATTATTATTAATTGGAATTGGAGTGGGGGTAAAACCTTATTTAAGGGTTTTAATGAATATAATAAATAGTGGAAATTTATTATTTATGGAATTTAAGTAAAATAATAAGCAACAAATGTTTTCTTTATTACATTGTTTATCAAAAAATAGAATACTTTTGGAGGGATTCCCTCCCCTATTCCTTGTTAAATTCTAAAGTATATTATATATTTATGATATGTTTTATAAAAACAATAATATAAAAAAATAGATTTTTATTATAATTATTATAAATTTCCCTCCCCTATTCCTTGTTAAATTCTAAAGTATACTATATCATTCTCATGACCTATCTACAACATGTATATTGTGACATCATGTTGGAAACTTCAAAGTCATTAAGTGAAATGTGATTTTGAGCTATTTCATGTGCCCAAAGACCACTATGTGATATATTATGTTAAATTTACAATTATACACAAAATTATTTTTGGGTACCCATTATGGGTAATTAAATAGTCTTTTTTATTAGTTTTTCCCCATAGATCATAATGGAACTGTGTTTGGATCAATTTAGGTCGACCAATTTAACTATTAAGTTGAAATTTGTGGAAATAATTATTATTAAAACAACAATAATTGTTTGAAATAATAATGTGTTTGAAAACTTAATTATTATAATATGTGTGAATTCAAATTGGTAATAATTATGTAAAATATTATTTATGAATAAAAATAGTGTTACATAATGACATGAAATTTATAAATCATTGTGGAATGTAAATAAATATCTCATGAAAATTATGATGATGTTGAATTAATATGTTAATGAATTAATTAATGGGTATGTCATGAGATTAAGATAAATAAATGTTATGTTTGAGATTAAACATTAACAATACATAAAAGAAAAATCATTAAGAATAGTGTAATTTTCCCATGAAGTAATCCTGATGTCTGAGAAAGAGTTTATTTATTAATTTTTTTTAAAAGAGAATTGATTAATCAAAGGTGAGTGGAATAAATTATATTTTTGGTTTAAAAATAATTATGAATATATGATAAAATATCACTTATAATAAAATATCTTTTATAATAAAACAAAACTAATCCTTAAAAATAATTAATGATTGACCAACAGATACTTTGAAAAAATTAAAGTTGTTTACAAAATTCATTATGATTAAATGATGTTTATGTCATGGATTGATTAATGAAATTAAATTAAATAAAATATATTTTATAATTAATGAATCTAATAGTGTATTATCATATGATTCATGACAATGACCAATAGTAAAGGACTGATGTGAGTTATTTAGTTAAGTGAAAAGTAATTATTTAAAAAATATCTAGGGATTACTACTTTTATTAATTAGGTTTCAACCTAGTTTTTATTGATTTAATGATATAAATTTATTTATGTAATTTAAAAAAGTTGGAAAATGTATTTTAGGATAGTGGGTTATAATAAAGATAGAATTAAATTATATTAATGGGAATTATAATGAATAATGAGCTTAATAATGATAAAAAACTATCTTGGAATGGATAGAATTTTTCTTGGGAGATTAAATGAAGACTACAAAGCAGATTTGAGTATTCTTAAGATGGATATTAAGATTGATGAAAAGAACTATTTTAATTTAAGAAGTGAAATATTTTTTTTAAATATTCAAACAAACTATTAGAGGGATAGGAAATATTTTTACGATACATAGAAATGATACAAATAATGATATCGACCAAGTTATGATATAGCTTATTGGAAAATTTAACAAATAAAATTTATCTATTATTCAATTATTACTATTATATTTCAATGATCTAGGAATATAGGTATCTATTTGGGATGATGTAATAGCCTTTATCTATTATATGGGAAGTCTCGTGTGCCCAATAAGAGGATCCTTGATTTGGAATTTTTTTTGAATTCTTTCAATTTTGAGGTGCAATGCAGACCAATGAAAGATAAATATTGATAGAGATGAGATGTAATACTGATTATCCTCACCCATTTATCCATGTTAAAGGCACACAAATACATTCGAGTAACACTTCATTCCACACCCTTTTACTAAGGTTTAGGTTGATGATAAAATTTGAGAAATTACACTCCCACTCTTCTCACTCATTATCATGAATATTGAAGGGTTAAGTATTTAGAGCTTATATGAGGTTCATTACTATCTTCATGAACTTATCATTGATAAGGTGTATGCCCCCTTATATTTAATGGATTTAGGTTCTAATCCATTGGTCGGTATATCAGTCCTCCATCTAAAGCATGGGGTTCTAGTACTCTATTTATTTTTACATTAATTACAATGTGTGAGTTGTCAATGAGATTAATTGAGTATGAAACTCTCATAAGAAAATGTGTGTAGCTCATCCATATATGAGGTTTATACTCCAACAAATAATATATATCCCGTTGTTAAGGTGTGGTTTTTTCCATTTATGGGGTTAGTACTCCCTCTTCAGATGCATATTTTCATGGGGAGGTGTGTTTCCCCCACTACAGTTAGAAGATTAATGAGAGTATTCTTAGGTGAGGTAATTTTACTTATTTCTTATAGATAATTACACAAGTGTAAATGTGGTTAACCATATATGAAATTACTAGTGGATGGACATTATTTTACTTGATGTGGTTGGTTGGGACATGAACCCTATCACATACAACACTATTGTCTTTAGAATACAATTAGTTCTAGATTTATACGGGGTTTGAATCACTGAAAGGGATGACCATATTGAGTTTCATTTATCATCCATGAACACACACTTGCATGTTACAACTCATTTGTTCACATAGATTAAAAGGTGTAGCTAGATATAATATTTGATATTGGAGATGGATTGGATACCTGGTATTGGAAAAAATGTATTCATTAAATAGTTGATCATTTCATATTTACCCATTTTCAATTCTCATTTCACCTCATGTGTATTATAGGATTTTTTATATCAATATATGATATTTTATATTATTTATGATGTATTTCTGTGGAATTATGATATAAATTGACGTTATATTTTTCATTTTTCATAGAATAAATATATTATATTGTGGATTAATATGAATGTTAGAATATGATAGGTTTCATTTAATTCCCCCAATTTCATTACACGAAAACCTCAATACTAGATGCTATCCCCTAGCATACTAAAGGTGGTATTGGGGAGTTCACTACAAGTGATATTTTTCTACTTAGGTAGAGCTCCAGTGAATCTAGGATAAGACCTAACATATGAAAACATAGTGATTAATAAAACACAATAAGGTGAAGATTTTTTTCCTGAGTACTAACATAATAAATATAATCCATGGTATCAGGAATAATGTCACAGTTTAAAAGAATACAGAATGAAAGTTTAATTAGTTTAATTTTAGGATTTTTTATAATTTTTATATGTGATTTCATAAGGATCATGGTCGTTTGAAAAGTATCATTCCATGTTCATGGAAATGTTATTATATAAATACTGGTTATTAATTTAATAGGTGGAAACTGTAATGATAAATTTTAAAATTCATGAGTTTCATTTTTTATTTATGGATATTGATTTTTTTATTGAGGAGTTAGTGAATATTTTCACTAGAAATTAACATATGTTTTTTCAAGTTTTCAGTTGAAGTTCTCAAGTGATTAGATAAACAATATAAAGGAAGGGGTGAATCAATATTTCCAACATTTTACATCTTCTTTGTGAAGTTAATCATGATGATTTCTTAACATCATGATCATATCCACAATTAAAACTCTCACTTACCCATAAGTATAAAATAAATATAAACATAAGGAAAACATGATTTTTACAATATTTTTCCAAAATAAGCGTGACTACATACTTACTATTGTTTATTCAAGTATAATATATAGGTGTATCACTAATATCTTAAATTGATTATATTAGAGAAGGTTTAATACTTTACCCTTGAGTGTTTCCCAACACTTATGCCTCTTTATAGTTATTTATATTGGATCCCTTCATTTTAAAAATGGTATAGAAACTAGAAATGAAAAAACCATCAATGAACTGTAAAATGTTTAGGTGGTGATTAAGGATTAATCAAAAAATATTTTTTAAGAGAAAATGGAACCCATGAATATGATTCCATTGAAACCAAAATCCTATGAATACTAGAAATAAATACTTTTTACTTGAAACCATATAATTATACTCATATTTCTTTTTGAGTTCATTATTGTGACCACTAAAAGAACAACAAAAATGGTCTTCCCTCTATGGTGTATCCTTGGATTTCACTGAATCACCCAAAAACTTGAGTCAATAACCTTTAAACCTCCATGATATGAAAGTATCACAAATGAAAATAAGAAAGAAGGATGATAAATTTATCAATATATCTCTTTATGAGATCACACACACATTCAACTCATATCCTTTCCTCTTTTTATATTGGTTATGGGGATGATCCCGATAACATGAATTTACTTTTACTTTTCACAAAATATTGAGTAATTCCTTCGATTACAAATTTTTTAACCCTCTACTGTAATTGTGGGTTCCCGAGACTCAACTTGAGAAACACTTTGTGAAAACCATCTCATGTATACAAAGAGTTATTCAAGTTTTTATCTTATTATAATAGTGATATTACTTATTCAAACACTATTTACATGGTAATTTACCTATATTATTTATTATATGAAATGGTTATAGTAGTTCCAATCTATAATGAGTACCTTGATATACTATGAAAACAATATTAAACTTATGTACTATGGTCCGAAAACATTATTCGGAGGAGATAGAGATGATTCCTAACTATCAGGTGATGGGGGATCATAATCATTAAGACTTATTCTCAAGAAGGTAACACTTAGGGATCATTATTAGAGGATGACCTGAGGACTTAAACACCTATTTGAAAAACATCTGTTTCAACAGACATTAGTTGTTTTTATCTATGATAACATGTATTGGTCTCTCAATTTGAGATTATTATCAATGCATATCATTTAATTTTTTTTTACTTTTATGAAAAATAAAACCAATGAAATTTATGTTATTGTATGGTAGCTTTCATTGCGTGCATTATTGGTGGTATTATATTGATTTAATGATCAAAAAATTATTTTTCACTTTCTAAAGGAATAAGATATATTTGGAAACTTGACTATGATGGTACTTCCTTAATTAAATCAATTTCCAAGGTTGATGAAGTCAATTACATCCATTAATAGTCAACAAACATAAATAAAAATTAAAGGATGAATTCAAAAAGTATCCATTCTACTTTTACTAATGGAAAATATTCTAACGACCATATACCTATTACCATATTCAGCTAAACCATGGCCATATTCCTACCTATGGACATAATTCAAAGTCAAATATTCCTGCATGTAACACCCTGACTCAAATCAAGAGGTTTGAACTGGGGCCCATGTGTGCCTCACCGTATGCAGGAGGTTTCTGACTAGTAGCATGGTTTTGAATTCCATTAGTGGGGAGAATATTCTATAAATACCATATTCTTACACTTATATTATAAATAATAAAAATAAAAACTCAGAGTAGAAATGTTGTAAGGAAAATATTATCAGATGACCCACATGTCATATAATAAATCAACAGGCGCCTTGTGTGGAAATTCAAGACAGAGTAATAGTGAAAGTATATTAATAATTAATTTTTTTTTAGAAATATATGAGATTATGTTCCTATCCTTCCATCAGATCCATTCCATTTGACTCAGTATTCTTCCACAAACCCCTTTCCCTTTCATGGATCCCTATATAATAATTCTTCATACTCATCGAGTTTATCATTCACAGTTTGAGTAATAATACCCATAAGGACACCAATAATGTGTCCTTAACAAGTGTGAACAAGTATAACAAGTTTGTGTTGTGATAACAATAAATTCATAGGAATGTATAAGAAATCACACACTAAGAACCCATGTTCTAACCAATCCACATTGTGCCGTGACTGTACCTTCTTTAACTCCATATCGAAAGAAATATAATGATATTAGAAGTCATCATGATATAGTCATATGACTAGTAAACATACTTCTCGACATTCTCAAGGCATCATGTTAACATTATACAGGTCATCCTATAGGCATCAAGTGAATCATACTACTCAATATCCACTCACAATTGAGTGATCATGCTACCCAATATCCAGTAGGCATCGAGTAAACATGATACATGGCATCCACTAGGAATTGATTGAATCACACAAAATTCATGAGGCATCGTTGTATGAATATAAAATTATCATGTATATCATCTCTATATTTATATTTCATGCACACTTCTCCTCTAAGGTATAGCCATGTCATGATGATCCACCTATTCTAAGCATTAAGAACAATACCTCTAAATTCATAGTAGCACACCTAACAAGGTAAATGATATGAAGAAAAGAATAAAATATAATCCAATTAAAATAGAATAAACATATATTATATATGATCAACATTAAACATGATCAAACAATCCATGAGAATAATCATAGAAAAATTTACCATAAATGGGACTCACAACTACGCACACACCCGCATGTGATCACAAAGAAGCATGATCATCAAAGTAATACAAACAATGAAATATTCTAGAAATACATATGACTAAAAGAGACCAAAATGGTAATAAACATCCTAAATAATGATAATTTTGGAATAACAATAATTTTATTTGAGTATTTATTTAATAACCATGATGCACACTGACAAATAATAGGCTCACACGTCAAGGATTCCTATCCCAGGTTACGATTCATCAAGAAGGGGCATAGAAAATTGACTTGAGTAAATTCTAATTCCAGAATGGTGTTTCTAGAATATCATACCTCAAAGATCCAAATAATGGATCCAATTCAAAGGTATTTCAAATTATGGGATTCCAATTCACTAGATCTATTTTAGATTGAGGAATAAATCAAGAATTCCATATCAATTCTATAATATAACCTCAAGTATAGCCAACAGACATCGATCCATCATCAATCCTAGAATGTAAATTATAATTAATATGAGAATAAACAAGAAGAGTATATATGTATGACTGATCTATATAAACATACAAAGAAACATCAACCATTCATGAGAAATATAACTATGGCCAAAAGGGAAGTCGTTGACACGTCAAAACCACCATTGATTGGAAACAATTTAAGGATCCATCATTAGTTGGATTGGGATTTCATACATCTAGAAATGACAACCGATATCTATGAATTATCTAAAGATAAAAGATATTGATCAAGGAGAAACCTTAATAATATAGGGTTTCACATTACATACCTCAATTATAGAAATTCAACCCACTTGGAACCATGATAATATATCTTTATATGAGGTAAAGTCACTAGACAATTCTAGAGAAATATTAGAAATCGAGAGATATTCCAATACAAAGAATAAAATGTAAAAAAAATCCATACATTGATATTAAAGAGAAATTCATATCATTTCATTCATTCATGCATGGTTTGGACACATAGTTTGATAAATTGTGTGGAAACTGTGCTCCCTTTCTGGGATTTTGGACAAGTCACATGGTTTGGAAACATAGTTTGTTAATCAATGTGACAATACTTTTGTTAGCGACCAATTATTATCACATGATTTTATAGGTGGGTCCCCATGGTTTTTCAAACCATGATCCATCACTAATTATATTTTCAAGGTTTCCTCAAGAGTCCACATGGCTAGAGAAAACATTTCTTAAACTATATACAAATTATAAGGTCACAACAACATTAATAAGCCATCCAAAAACACAAAAACACAGATCAAACAATTAATATCTCAAAAAACATGTTTAACGAATGAAATAAACTCATAATGTACCTGAAAAATATGAGTTAATTATATTTTCCCCATTTTAAGACTTCTCATCCTTGAGAAGAATCTCTAGGAATCCTTGTCGAAATAATATGTCCACTAAACCTGAAAATTGTCATCCCTCTACAATGTATCCTCTTGGATTCACCCATTCATACATAGAATCCTAAATTATGCTACAATATTTCTAGTATGTATTTCTAACTCTAGTCTACAATTTATACTCGTCATTATACATTTGATACATCATGCTCCGTCTCAATATACTTATGGTCTATGACTTGCATGGGATCGAGCATGTACCTCTAAGGATGAGAAACATGAAAAAAATTATTCCTAAATTGATAACATGAAGGAATATACAAATGGTATTTTATTATCCCAAATTATTTGGTGATATAAAAGGGTCTAAAAAATACAGGTCTAGATTCCCTTACATTCTCAAACATCTAAGGTCTAACCGAGGAATCAATCTTATGAAAACTCTATCACCTACAAAAAAATCTAGAGGTATCCTCTTACAGTTTACATAAGATTTTTGTATTCTCTAATCTATAATAAACCTATATAATTCACTTTCACCCTCTATGAGGTCACATATATCATGTTGGTCCCCAAAACCACTACCTCACTAGCCTCATGCCAATAAAGCAGTGAATGACAAGGACTATCCTCGAGATCCTCATAAGGTGAAATCTGAAGTGAATCATTTTAACTATTATTGTATAAAAAATAATCCTATATTAGGTGATTATACCATGATACACCAATTTATAGGTTGAAATATCAAATAATATCCTATAATTTATGAATTTTCTGAAATAACTATCTAGTTTTCTGGGGATGGTACTTTGTGCTCAATCTTAGATGAGTCCCTAAGACCTTCTTCAATCCCTAAAAAAAACCATGACATAAAATGTGAAACTTATTCATATAAAATTACCAAGGTAACCTCATGTATTCATTCTAACCCATGGACATATAACATCCCCTACTCATAGACTAAGTGAGTCTCATAGATTAATAAAAAATGATAAACATTTGTTAGTCGGTCAACAATCACCCAAATAGAGTCATGACTCGTTAGGATCCTCAATAACCCTATCAAAAAGCCCATAATGATGTCCTACTACATACAAATGGCCAAAATTTGTGTCTTGAGTATTTCACCAAGACATTAGTGTTAATACTTTATCTTAGTCTACCAAAGAAGATGTGACCAACAATTGGGCACATGTCATTGATCCCTAATCTATATATGCATCCATACTCGAATCAATCAACAAGTTCAATAAGATACAATATTCCACCAAAGTCCATTTACCAAGCCCTTAAAATAATTTAATATTATATATAATAATATCCATAATGACGTTACCATTACCTAGTTCATAGGCCATCTCAAAGCCAAAAAAATTTAAATACGCACCCAGTGCATCTGCCTCAAGTTTAGGGCCTATTGTGTGAATATATAGTAGAGGCTATTATGATATATGTAGACAAAAACCTATCAATGAAGAGATAGTGTCTCTAATAATTCAAATATTATACCATGAATTATAACTTCAAGTCTTAGGTAGGATATTTTCCCTCACGGGGTGAAAAATGATGTTCCCCATACGATGCTACTTGATCCCTTTGCATGAGAACTTCCCCTAAAACAACTCCTGATACATCATAGAACACATTATAAAAAAAAGAGCTTTAGTCATCCTCATATTCATCTTATGAAATGCCTCTTCAAATTGGTCTGACCATTGGAACATCAGTCACTTCTTTATCATCCTAGTCATTGGGCTTACGAAATGGGGGATGTATTAGAAAAAATATTGGTATTATATTACTAAACCCAAAAATATATTATTGTCAAACATGTTATGGGTATGTTTCCAAGAAATCACACCTCCACTTTTTCTAGGCGCAATAATATATTGTTCTTAAAAACCACATACCCCAATAAATTAACCTCCTTAATCCAAAATTAACTCTTTGACAGCTTGTCATAAATATTATGAACTCAATATTTACTCAATGATATCTTGAGATGTCTAGTAAACTGCTCAAGGGTAGGTGAGTAGATGAGGATGTTTTCAATGAATACCACAACGAATGAGTTAAGATATGGGTGAAAGATCATGTTTATGAGATACATTAACTCTGCTGACACATTCATTAGACCCAATGACATCAAAAAATACTCATATATCCTATACCTTCATCAATATTCCATCTTTAGGATTTCCTCATCTCTAACTCGTAACAATTGATAGCTTGTGCGGAGATATATCTTGGATAACCACTGATCTCCCTAAAACTGATCAAAAATATAATCAATTCTAGGAAAAGGATGATTATTCTTCCCCATAACTAGATTCATCTTCAAGTAATCTATTTATCGATGAATACTACCATCAACCTTCATTGGGAACAAAACAGGTGCACCCTACAGTGATGTACTCGGCTTGATAAAATTCTTCTATTCCAAGTCCTTGAGTTGTACCTTGAGCTCATTAACTCATATGACTCCATATGATAAATGGATACCAATATGTGATGAAAACCATTCAAGAGTTATATTTCGTACTCAACTCCTCATTCAAGTGGAATTCATTTGAATTCATCTATAAATATATCCTGATAATGATCCACATCTAAAGGAAAATATGAGGAGGGATACTATTGATCTTTCTGAAAGAAACAATCCTATAATCTATATCATGATCATACTAGGACGACTCATGTGTATACCCATTATACTGACTCCCAATTATCATTCTCCACTCATTATGTTCTTATCTCCCTTGGATGATGTAAATGATACCCATCTCCGATATCAATCGATGTGGGCTCCAAAACTAGTTATCTAATCCATCCTTATATCACCTCGAAGAAAGTCATCTCTAGAATTCCCATAGATTTATATAACCTTAAATGACTATAGTAATCTCTATAAATTAGTGACGATGGTGAAATTTCTTGCCCAATCGTGATCAAGGGAACATAAATCGATAGAAAACATGATCAATAAGTCTTGACCAACAACAATTCGTAATGATATAAAGCAATGGGTAGCACTAATATCGAACAGAGCAGTAAAAAAGGTAAAAGTGGTCAACAAAATTTCTTGAACAGTAGATGGTACCCCTACACTATCTTCTGAAGTACGATCCACTATATATACATTACTAATATCAGCTTCGGAACCATATCACAGAGATTCATTACACATCAAAGTCATCATTGTTTGAGGATTATGTTAAGGGACCTGAATGAATACCTTGTTTTCTAATCACATATTACTATATCCTCTACAAAATCCTATCCTCAATGACCTATTGAAAAATTTCTAATGGTGTCTTATCTTTCTTCATTTCCAACAATGGATTCGTGGTGCTATTTAGACCATGTGGTAAGGAAAAAACTTTTCACAGTTGAAGCACTATGGTAATTCTATTGATGGATTTGAAGGATCCAAACTTTTCTCCACCTTCTTACCACTACCATGTTATGAATACCTAGTATTACTCTTCCTAATACTTGAAGATACACTTATTGGAATAGTAAGAGGTCCACTATCATAATTACTAAAAAGTGGAAGATGGAAAACTTCTCAATCCACCAATAGAACATTCTAAATAGTCAAGGCCTTAGGTAGAACCTATGGGTATATATCCAGGATGAAACTCGGAACATTTAATATATTTTTTAGATGAATTATGATATCAAAAATCATTTTCTTCAATGCCTAATTTCTATCTAAGAGACATGAAAAAAGAAGAAGTAGTTTGGTGAAATTAATAGAGTGTGTAGATTCCATCATGAACCCATATTGTAGCTCCATAAAATCTTCCACTCAATATCGCTTCAGCGTATTGGGAAATAATTCCGTGAAGAATTGGTTCTTGAAAATATCCTAGAGGAGACCACCTTTCTTTCAAACCTCTCCCATCATTCCCACCACAACCTGATGGGTTATTATAGAATTAATGAATCTATCTCTACCTTCATGTCCTCAAGTGTCTCAATGAGATCAATGATACCCTTGATGATGTATATCCATTACTCTGCATCAAATGGAACTCTAGTTCCCTGTAAGGATGGTGGATTATAGAGATGTAATTCTCTAGAATAGTCCACCATGGATCTCATTTCCCATCCTCCTTAGGCAGGGACAAGTGGAAAGACTCTCGGATGAGGTGGTCCCACTTACTACACCACCAAAATAGGTGCATGAGCATGCTCTACTACACCCTCTTACAAAACAAGTGGTGGAACAAGGGAATCCTCCCTAACATATGTATACAGGCCCATGTTATCTTGTGGTCCCATTATTCTCCTTCAAGTTGGCATCTTCTATAAGATTATGGAAACATTATAACAACTAATCCATTAATTTAGTTCCTAATAAATATTTGGGATCACACAAGTTTCTCATAAGAGTCTAACCATACCTTAAGATATATATCTCCTAAAAATAACCATGTTCTATATCCCTACATGTTAGTTATAGTCATATATATACACAAAAACAAAACAGCATGATTAGGTTCATGTAACTAATTAAATCATAGATATGTCATAACAATATAGAAAAAAAATATCACTCAATAATTGAACACATGTCTATCCCAAAAAAATATCACACATTGAGGAATTAAATTGAAGAAATAGTATGCAACATACAACATGTATATATATGACATGGGATCCTATGTTCCTAGTCATGATTCATAAACACACCCAAATTCCATAAGATAATGACAACAATCTTGTCAATGGTAACTCAAAGGTTCGTCACATATGAGTTGTCTAGAAACATGGAAACTCCCCAACTCGAGTCTCACATAGAATATCTTATTTCTACCATGGCCCATTCTAGTCAAAAGAAAATAATAATACTATTCCATGATACTATTTTTTAATTCCTCTAATGAAAGAACCGAGTCTAATTCGGGGTTCAAAAAGACCTCATGTGCGCCCCCACCCCCATACATAAGAGGCTTCCAACTAGTTGTGGGGATCTAGATGCTATTAACGGGGAGACGATACCATTTGTACCATGTCCTTTCACCTATAAAAAAATAAAAAAAAATAGCTCATAGTAATCAAGGCATACTAAAAATAATATAATATGGAACACATTCCATACAATAAATAAAAAAGAACCCAATATAGAAATACTAACCAGATTAATTGTGAAAGAAGATAAATAAATAAAACTATATGGAAATCACATGAAGTCTATCTATATTCCACCATCAACTCCATGCTCCATGACTTAGCTATATTCCATGAACCCCATGTCCTTACATGGATCTATATATATAATTTCTACACACACAATAAGATACTGGTGTAGGGTGTGAGTAACAAAACCCAGTAGGATACTACCAACACATCCTTAATAAGTGTGCACAGGTATAACATTTTTATTCCATGATAATAATAAATTCTTAGGGAAGTGTAAGTAATCACATGTGGAGCACCCTTGTGCTAACCAAGCCACTATGATTCCTAACCATAACTACTTTATATCGAATCCAAGAGGTATATCAATATATTAGAAGTAATCAAGAACTATCCACTATGATTGTTAACATACTTCTCAACATCCCCAAGGAATATTGTGAACATGCTACTCAACTTCTATTAGGAATCAACTGAACCATGCTACTTTGAATCCACTATGTGTCGAGTGATCATGCTTCCTGACATCCACTAGCGATTGAGTAAACATTCAACATGAAATCTACTAGGCATATAGTGAATCAAAAAAAATTATTAGGAATATTCATATCTATAACCAATGCTTACGTCCGTCAAATCTATCATTTCATGTCTTATACACTCACTATCTTTGGGATTACCATGTCCTGAAGGTCCACCTTTTCTAGGAATCAATAATAATACCTACAAAGGCGTGGTAACACACATAATAGGGTAGAGAGAAAACATCAAAACATAACATTACATCATGATAAAATAGTAGAAACATACAATACATATGATTGACATCAAACATGATCAAATAAGTTTCAATCATACCCATGGAAATAGGGATCATAAACGGGTCTCATGGTTACACACACCAACATGTGATCAAAATCAAGAACCGTCATCAAATTATACAAAAAAATAAACATTACAAGGATAAATGTATATATAAGAACCCCAAATGGTATGAAAGTTCACACATCATTGTTATTTGTGAATTAATCCAGAATTTTTCAAGTATTAACTCCCTAACTATGTCACACGCCCATAAAGAACTAGATCTCATGTCAAGGATAACCATCATAGTCTTTGTTTCATCAATAAGTGGTTTATAAATTATAATCATTGATATACCTTTTTAATAATGTTATTTCTAAAATTACATACCTTAGGGAGTCTATGAATAGAACTAATTATGAGGTATGTTGATGGAGTGGACACTAATTCACTAAATCCAAAGTCAATTGGGGAATGAATCATGAATTGATCATAAATTATAGAGGATGACATTATACCATGAAAAAATATATGTCTATCATCAATCCCCCATCAGAAAAGATATTCAATGTGAGAATCAAGAAGAAGAGAGTCTTAAGATAATCAATCTATGGAAAGTTACACAAAAACTTCCACCGCTCATGAGGAATTTAACTTTGGTAAAAAGGGATGTCATTGAAATATCAAAACCACCCTAGATATAGAAAAGATTCCAAAATCCATAGTTATTTGGAATTAGAATTCATATATTAGGGATTTTATGCCATATATATGATTCATATCAAAATTTAAGAAGTGGATATAGGATAAACCTAACGAATTGAGGGTTCCACATTACATACCACAATTTTAGATCTTCAACCCACATGGATTCACCAGAATATTTCTTTAAAATAGATAAATTCATAAAGAAAGGATATATTAGTCTTATAAATCAAGATATAATCCTTTATAAATAAGAACGGGTCATGAAAGATAATAAATTATCATGAAGTAGTAATTCATACGATTAATATCACATATACATTGTTTTTCCGTACAGTTTGAAAACTATGCACAAACCATGCACCCTTGCAAGGATTATAGAAAATATTACTGGTTTGAATACAAAATCTGTTAAAATGTGTTCCGATTGTGATATTGGAAACTGGATCATACAAAAATGATTTTCAGTTGAGGCTATGTGATTTGTCAAACTATACGCCACCCCTTAATCCTCTATCACTAATTGTGCAGTTTTGTAGATAATCTGCATGGGTTGGGAAAAATATGATTAAATTGTATACCATTTATAAGTCTAAAAAACATTTTGAAACCATAAAATAAACCCATGTGACTTAACTCAAACAATTCAATACTCACAAAATATGATTAAAGTCTGAAATTATCTCATAATTCACTTAAAAAATCTAATGTCCTTACATCGTAGACCATTCCCATAACACCAGAGATCATGACTAATGTAAACCATGGAGGTAGGTGGAAATGATAATTTCTTAATAATGTGGGAAACTAATATAACCATGGTTCACATATACCATTGCCATAGGCCTTTCCTGTTACACATATGACCATAGTTGATGTTGACCATGGTCGTACGTTCAAGGATCCACCGTTATTTTAATTTTTTAAAAGTATAATTATTATAATTATATATATGTTTATATTTATATATAATAGTGTAGTTTCAGAGTTTTAGATGATGTTTAGGAGAGGCTCAAGGATCAAACCCCATTGCAATGTTTATTTTTTCAAAGGTTATTACCACAATAATTTAACATTGTTATAGATACACTATAGACATGGTCCACCCATAAGGGTTGAGCCCTATATCCACAATTACAAAACATAACAACAGATAAAACCAATACCAATGATAATAAGGCCCATAGTCTATGTGAACCATGAACATAGGCTATGACAATGATTTTGGGCCCTACTTCCATAGTTTTGGCCCATGATATTGGGCAGATTTTTTAGTAGGGTCTATGATATATCACAGGACAAAGTGATTATATTACACTAAGTGTATTTTCAGGATGTTTTTATAGCTTTGAATTATCCTTATCTCTAAAGAGGACATTTTGTTTCTAGGTACCACTCTTGGTATATTATTTTGACTAACTTCTTCCAATATAATGACCCAAAGGGTCATAAACCGAGTGTATCAATAAGTACTTGAAAATTGGATTAATTAAGGTATATGATAATGTAAGACTCATGTGAGGGGATGGTGTACAATAGATAATGAATGATCATTGGTTAATTGATTTAATTAAATTATACATGTTTATAATAATTCCAATTGAATTTATTTCTCAATGTATTCACAATCCAATTAATTGTAAAAGTGAAGATGAGTAGCTATTATTTTTAAATTAAACACTACCCATTCAATGTTCATTCAATATATTTGGGAGGAATGGATTAAGTTAATGTGTTTGGTTTTAGAACGTGACACCTGAGAGTTTCATAAGTGAGTGGTTAAATATTTTTGTCACTTCTGACATGTTAAGTAAGTCATCAGTGGTGTCACATGTTGGTTTTTTGGTCAACTCTTTTTAAGGGAATAAAATGAAGTTTTTAAATAGTTTAAACCTAATTTTAATAACCATTTTATGATCTAAATAGTGAACATGATAGTTAATCTATAATGTTAATCCCCCTTTCTTTTCTAAATATCCCTATCATGGTTTATATAGTGAAACTGATGGAATAATAAGATTTGACTGATTCCTTATCATGAGTCGATCATTTGTTATTCATGAAATTGAATGGATGTTATAAAGAACTTTTATTTCCCATTCTAGAACCTTATATTCTAATAAAGACGTTCTATGGGTTTTGGTGAACATGTGGATGATCTAGAGGGCATTTAATTTGTTGCCATTATGCTACAAAATTCGAAAAAATGACTAGATTATATTGACATTTGATGAAAAAACAAGGTACAATTTTTTCATTCTTCATACATATTTTTAATTTCATGATATCTACGAGTGTAGTTGGGAACCTGTATAATGTATTATATTATATGACACTAATTCAATTGATTATTTTAAAATAATTTTAATTAATCATTTTTGTATGCCCAAGATCCTTCAGTTGGAAATTTATGTTGAAATTTAAATTAGATATACTAAAATTTAGATAGAGGGATTCGATATAGTTAAAAATACACTAATGGAATGTCAATAAGAGTTTTAAAGATCAATTTATGTCCGTTAAATGATTGAACAATTATTGAATTATTATTTTTAACAATTTTTTTTAAAAGTTTTCAAAAATAAAACAAATGTACCTAATCAGATGGGCAGAAACCCACAAATGAATAATATCTATAGGATGAAAATGAGTGGGGTGGATTACACATAAACCTAGAAGAAAATGAGTCGGGGAGGGTATTGAATTCCTAAAATAGGAAGAAAAAAAGGGATTGGTAAAATCAAACCACTAAACACTAATTGTATGTAGTTCTTAGCCACCCCCAAGAAAATGGTGGAATCTATTTGAACATGACCCATGCCTAATTGGTGTGAGTGTTAAATTATAATTTTTTGGATAAAAATATAATCTTATCGATATTATTAGTAAAATTTATCATTTTCTAGTTTCAATTATTCACATGTGTTCATTATCACCCATTTAATGAACAATTATCAATAAACACATGACCCGACCAATAGCCAGGTCAACCCAACCTGGGGTGAGGCAAGGTGGGGCATTCTATACACAACCCACCAAGCTTAAAAGTCTCACATGAGGTCCTAGAACTTAATTAGGGGAACATTTTTTTGTCCATATAGACCTGAAAAAATATAAAGACAATTCATAAATTACATAAAAATTTCATGATTTTTGGAAAATGACTATAGGGAATGAGATGCATAAATAATTTTTTTTAATTTTTTTAATGAAACATTAATGCATAAAAAATTCCGTAATGCTGAATTTTAGATAATTTAATCATAATTATGATTTTTTTTATTTATAGAAATCACGTGTTGATACTGGTCTACACATGAGTAATTTATTCATAATTAAATTTAATTATTATCATTTTTTATTTTTCATAATAATTAATTAGTAATTCTTTTAGATTATATACTTATCAATAATTCATATCTAAATGTATAAGGGCCTACATGTACATATTTCGAGTGATAATAATGTTATCATGCATCCAAAGTACCGACTCACTAATGCGTGAGTAGACATTGTGAAATGGAGGAGTATGTGATAGTGTGGTTTGAGTCAAGATCCAATGAAGGAATATATGAGAAAAATGAATAAGAGTTGATGAGAAATATAATTTTTTTTGAAAAAAAATTCATGTAATTCTCTAAAGGTATAATTTGATCCATTGTCTACTCGATAGATCAACTAGTTGAAAATAACTCATTATCATGTATTTGTTTTTTTATGAATGATATATTATTTGGTGATGTGTGGATTATACGCCATCACATGGAATAGTTGATGGGAATTCTTAGATAAAATAAATGAACATGTGGGGTAAATGTATTCAATTTGTTCATGGTTAAGTTATGATCAAGATAACATAGTAACAAACATGATAAATAGATTCAGATTTCACTCAAAAGAGGCAAAAACAATGAAAATACCTCAAATAAAATACTAGGTCATAAACACCTAAACCACTCATGTCTAAACAAAACCATAGTACGATGTTCTTTACAACCCTTATTGAGGGCGGATCCTCCTATTTAATAGTTTTAATAAGAGTTGTGGGTTGAATTAACTAGAATAATCTTCAAAGAAGTAGTTTTACCTTCTTTAATATAATTTTAGGGGAAATGTTTGGAGTAAATCAAAGATTATTAGGATATGGGACTCCATATACATATCAAAGGGCTATGATTTAATGAATTTGATCATCGATAATCCTACATTTAAACTCTCTATGTATTGGTGTTGCTATACAATGGACTATGAGGTGAGGTTTTAGGGTCCCTTTCCACTAAAATACTCAGGAAGCTAGGTCTTTTGAATATAGTAGTTGAGAATTACTAGGATTAAAAAAACTGGGAAACATTTACAATGAATATATTAATAATTTAGACATATTTGTAATCAAGATAAAATAACTAATATGTTATAGAGTTAATATTTTAATTATTATTTATATGTTTTTCAATGATTTAACCCCTCCCAATTATTCAATGTGAGTGTATTTTCATAATTTATGTGTTTTTGTTGTATTTTGTGCTTAAATGTGAATGCGGGGTAATTCTATAAAATATAAAGTTTTATATAGCTCTTGTTTTTTTGGAATAACTTTATAATATTGAAACAATTGAATTGAATCCTTTTTTAGGCTTTCTATGCTTGTGGGCTTCAAATGCTCCCTCTAAACCAAGACCTAATTCGAAACCCAATGGTACTGAAAATTCAATCAAGTGAAGAACTTAGTCTGGCTGGAAAAATAGACCCCACCACATTAAATCAACAATATATCATTCATCTGACCTTAGAATTAGGTTCTTCTAGCTGTTTTCGATAGAGGACATACAAAGGACGGTTCACGTTAAATTTCATAAAATATTAATCTCATTAAGGCATCTTTTGCCGGGTCTAAATAGAGTGTGTGAAACAGTGTTTGGAGGCCAGAAAATTAATGTCCATTGATTCGGCCATATCGTTCTTTACACCTGTCAAATTACTCTCAAATTTTGAAGGTCTATAGCCAACTTCCTTTCCAACATCCCATAAGAAGGAACCTCAGTGATTTTATGCCGTCTCATGGGCAGAACATAGGCAAAATTCTGGAGGAAAGATTCTGTAGCATCGAATTTTATGTTCTTTGTTTTCTCTCTTTTGTTCTTCTTAGATTTGTAATATCTTTTTCTTCCCCCTTCAACTCAGTTACTCTTACAATGGTGGGGTATATCTTTTTAGTTATTGGGGAAGGTTAGGTCTCCCCTTTTGTAATTCTTTATTTCTTGCACGTAATGTTTTAATATCCTCTTTTCTCTATTCTACAAAATCAGTTTCAATTTCTTACAACGGTTTGTATTATGATGTGTGATTGTATTATGATTTCAGATTGTTTTGTTGCTATTTCTTCGGTCAATGATCAATTTCTCCCTCCATTAGGTTCTGATTTATATACGATGGAATAGATCGGGGTTTAGTGGTGAAGTACTTGGCGATCTCCAGTACGTGTGAGAGAGGTAGTTCATATTATTGATTGTTTGGGATAAACAAGGCCCGATTGGGAATTTCCTAATCTAATTGAGGGTATTATCTACAACTCTATAACATATTTAATGAATAGTACAACAAGACAATATTTTGTTATGTTTTTTTCTTACCATTTCTATTTGACTAAAGGAGTGAGATGAATCGATTGATGAATCTCACTTTTATCGATTTAACAGAAGAGAATTGGATAAATTGGAACAATGATAGAATTACAAATGGAGAACCAACCCTAAACTAATCAACCTTCTCATATAATAGTTTCAATACCTTGTTTTATCAATTTGTTCTTAATATTTTTAATAGTTAATTTTCTTTGTTGTATTTTCAAAAATAAATCAATTTTTAGAAAAACAACCTCACTTCTTTCTCTTATTTTAAGGTGATAGCTTAATTTTTGGGCACTACTCTCTGGAGACAACCTAGGTTAACCACTCTACTATATTTTATATTAGGTAATATTTGATTTTTTCACACCCCAAGATAGGCACGAGTCAATATGCTATGTTTATTTTATAAAAAAATGGAAAGTAATACCATAGATTCATTGGGATTTAATATTAGACAATGAACATGTCCTAACTAACATGAAGTTATATAAGTGGTATTCTATCTTTCACATAGTCCTATAATATGAAATGAAATTGAATGTGCTGAGTCCCAACAACCAGATGAGTCACATTGGGATGTAGGTGACTAGAAAAAAAATGAAGCTTATAGGAGACTCAATAATGTTTATACCACATTGTGTCATCTTAAATAAGTTAACATGTGGAAAGTTAATCAATAGATGAATGTGATTATTATTACATTAAACATATGTATATTTTAATATGGAATTCATACTAGTCCTCATATACAAAAAATAAACAATTACATTTATTAATTAGAAGAATTATATTTCAGGATTGTCTCCATATACTAAACATGAATCCCAATTAATCATGTTTCATTAATAACTATAAAATTAAAAGAATGGAGAAACCACTTTGAAATATTAGGTAAGGTTTTCCAAGAGGATAATAACTTACAAAAATATAATTCTTTAGTTAATTTGATGAAAAATAAGGATGATAAGGATAAAATTCAATTTGAAAGTGTGATACCAATGGTACCTTCACAAAATCCTGCTTTGAAACCATAGGTATAGAGGGAGATAATCAAATATTAGGAAACATTCTTCACATGTTGTAAGAAAGCTCAATAGATGTGAAATTAAAATGAATTAATGAATAATCAAGAAGTAACTTCTACTTCAGGTATATTTATCTTTCTGTATAATATTTATGTTTAAATATGGGTATTTAATATTATATTTTTATTCAAATACAAGAAGAAATTATGTTCAAGAAAATTATGAGAAGTAAGGTGAATTTTCACAATATCATAGAAGGGGTGGTTTCTATATCACCAAGGATAAGAACATGACATGTATTATGGTGATTTGATTGATTTTAGTCATGCAGTTATTTTTTATTGAGTATTACTAAAAAAATATCATGCTTCCATTAGACAAAATGTGACATAATTTCATGTTGGAGTGAATGTGTTTTTCGTTTTTCATACTCAAAAATTAGTTCAGTAATACTTGGTACATCAGTAATAAATTATGAATATAAAATATAAGACTCATACTCAGTTGTGGAAAAATAATTCATTTTTTAGGTAAATAAACATTTAAAAATAAAGAATAACCATAAATATTTTAGATTCTGTTCATATTTACCTTTTAACCAATTATAATGATATGTTAGAGGTAAATTTTTTTCCCCATGATATGATTTTAATATTATTTTGCAATTCTCAGTCAAGAAATGATGACACTTGGTAAAGGGTATTAGAAACTTCAAGTGGGATTATAAGAGTATATCTTAACCATTCATATATTGATCATTAAAATATGTATTTGAGTTATTTGTAAACTCATATTTATTTATAGACATTAAAACCATGATGTTTGAAAAGGGGGATAAATAATGAGTCTTATTACTTTTACATGTGTTGTATCATCCTTTTGAGTTATGATTTAAATAATTACTATGTTAACTGTAAGGACCCAACCCTAGTTTCCCAGAGCAAGTGCTTTATTGATTATATTGGCATAAAAACAAGGAATAATCATCCCGAAGGACTGAGTAGTTTCGTATTTTTGGAAATAGGATACATACATAAGTTCATCATTACAGCATGAAATGAAAAAAAAACTTAGAAACTCCTTAAACTACTTCCATAACTCCTAGGTTATTTCCACCTGTCATTCATAATAAAATTCTTCTTGCCCTATAGAAATGAAACAAAAGAAAGGGGTTAGATCAAACGCTCAGTAAGGGTAAACAATACAACGTAAGATATCATAAACATTAGACATGGTGAACAATTTAAAACACATTCCTTTAAAAATAAATTTGAACATAATATGGTAGAAATATGAGATTAGTAAATACTGCCATAACATAACATAATTATGGGTATTCTACAAGTAAAATAACCACATGAACCATCAAAACAATATTCATAATGAGAGAATTCATAATGTGGGACAACATATCCATACCGTAAAGGCCACATGCCCAGACAATAAATAATAATTGTGTCAAGGCCTTGTGCCAAGACCGTAGTTTTCTCATGAGACCTACCGATGCACTGAGGGGCTATATCAGGCCCCAAAAAACACTTACTACATCTGATGAATTCATCATATGAACTAGGATAAACATAAACAACATGTACATTCATATTTAAATTAATATATGAAATGAAAATTACTTTCCCCAAACATTAATCATAAACACTAACCCTTCGAGGTAAATTGGTGAATGGTTTAAAGATAATACATCCAGAGCCAAAATAATAATAAACCCTTAAATTGAATATGGTATATGATACCATGAATTATTAATCCAAATAATACATAATAAACTTCCAAAATGATTAAATAGAGGAAAATACACATATAAAATCTTCGAGTAATTCTTGAAATAAATAATCTTATACTTTGAAAAAAATAGTTATTTTGAAAAAATAGTCGTATTAAACCAGAAGTGAAGTAAGTTGTTATTTTCATAATAACATGAGTTATTTTATAAATATAATGGTTTCCAAAAATAGATTATATTTTTCATTGAATATAGGTAAGAAGTTGAGAAATTCCCTTGAATCAGGCTTGTATTTCGGAAACAATTTTGAAATCTCGTTTTGAAACATGTAACTATAAATAAAATAAAGAAGGATTCTGGTTGGTGTAAATATATAGAAAACTCACATATAATTTATGCTTATTATATAATAATACATAAGAATTTCATTGATGTAATTAGACAATGAAAATAACCCGAATGGAAATGGAGGTTTGGGTGGAAAACCCCTTACGTTAACTCTGAACGTGTTCCACTCTTGAAATTAAGCTCCTAGAAGATGAAATTATACTTATTAATAACATATTTAAGAACATATTATACATTTATTTAGATTATAATAATTATATTTAGTTCATCTTTTCTTTATGGATATGTTATTATGTTGAATTTCATCGTTTCGTAGTGTTCGTTTTCTTTATTTTCATAATCAGTTGACTTGTTCTTATGTAATGGAGTTCATGTGAAATGGATGTAAATATCCAGAATTGAATTCTAATATTATTTATGATCATTCATAGGAGTTATATGTCATTTATATAACTTTTTTACATGGATTGAGGATGAATTATTATATATAACTTTAATGATAACTGTTTCGGTTAATTTGTGGGTTTGGATTACAACAAACTCGTTTTCCTTTATAACTTAATACCATTTGAACAAAGGGATTAAAGAACCTTAAATTTGTTATATTAAATATATAATAATCTGATTCAACCATAAAAATAATGGTTTCATGACCAGAATTGGGAATGATAATAGTAATCGAAAGCCCATCGTCCTTGAATGTGGTAAATTGACACATCTCGGATGGTGTTCATGCTACTAGTATAAAAGTAGGTAAAAGGGAGAGATGATGATAAATTATTACAATATCATGAAAAAATTACATTACATATAAGGTACTAGATTCATAACAAAATTTTGATAAGGAGAGGTAATATAAAAAAGAAAACAAATGAACTTGAAAGGAATGACAAATAATTGAAAAGAAGAATTTAACTCTTGAACCAAACATCCTTGAGAGTCTCTTTAAGGGAATGGTTTTTGTCTTTCTATGAGACCCAATGCTTTCTGGAAGTGAGAGAGGAGGTAGGGAGGATATTTGGACATAATTTGGAGAAGGAACAAGGATTGAGAGGAGTGAAGAGAAGGGGGAGTGAGAGGGGTTTTTTATAGTGGAGGAGAGAGGGTGATTTCATAATATAAAATTAATTAATTTTTTATATCCCCATAAGAGAAGGAATAGCGAGTCTTACATTACCAAGAAAAGTAATTTTATCCTAGGAGTTCTAACCAAGTGGGATAACATCACTTGTGATGCCATGAATAGTGTATTTAACTGATATACAACATTTTACCATATTTCACTATTCATAAAAAAAATCAAGTATTTCAAAAAAAATCCCAAAAATTTAGACCAACCATTTTTCAATGTGTATAATCCAAAAATGAAGTCCATTTTTCAAAAATAATTGTATAAATACGATTAATTTATTATTTAATGAAAATCATAATTTATTCTAAAAATAACAGTTTTAAGACATTTTTTACTCATTCCAATTCATAGGTATATCATACTTTCACTCGAAAATTACTTATATACTATCACATGTCAGGTTAATATTCATTTGGGTATTTTACTATTCATAAGGGTTTGTTACAATTCATAATGGTTGGTTACTATTCACCCAAAATTATGTTTTTCACAGAAGTGACAAACTTATGTTTTAAGGGTCACATAACACTTTGTAGTTAATTATGTTATGATTTTATGTGATTATGAAATATTTATAAGATTGAAATTTCCATTGAAAAATATTTGGTCGTTACATTCTTCCCCCCTTCACTAATTTCTCCCTTGAAATTTCATTTTACAAACTAGGCCAAAAATTTGTGGGGTACTTTTCCTTCATTACCTCCTCCAGTTCCCACAATTCCTCTTCGTAATTATGGTTATGCCATAGTACCTTGAACAAATGAGTAGCCTTTTTCATAGAACATTGTCTCTATGATCCAAGATTTCTACTGGCTAGCCCTCATAGGTAATATCATCATCCAACTCTACCACCTCTGAAGAGAGTACATGTGAAGGGTCTGGTATGTACTTATATAAGAGAGATACTTGAAAAACATCATGTACTTCCAACATGGTAGGTGGATGTTCTAGTCGATAGGCCAGAGCTCTGACTTAATCAAGGATCTCAAAGGGGAAAATATACCTGGGACTTAGCTTTTCTTTCTTCACAAACCTTAGGACCTTCTTCCATGGAGATATGCATAGAAATACCAGGTCTCGAACATTGAATTCAATGTCTCGTTGACGGTTATCCGCATAAATATTCTATCCACTTTGGGCTTCTTTGATATGATGCCGAATGGTTTTCACCTTCTCCACTATTTCATCGACCATTTGAGGTCTTAGCAGCTTACACTCACCGACTTCATCCCAACTCACCGGTGTTATACACATTTTCCAATAAAAGGATTCATATGGTGCCATTCAAATGCTTGAGTGGAAACTATTGTTGTAGTAGAATTCAACTAGTGGAAGATGTTGGTCCCATCCTACTTTGAATTCCATAGAACATTCTCTCAACATTTCTTCTAGTGTATGAATTGTCCTCTTAGATTGGCCATCAATTTGAAGATGATAGGCCGTACTGATGTTCAGTTCAATGATAAGAGCATGTTGGATACTTTTCCAAAACATCTAGGTGAATCTTATATCACGGTCAAGTACAATAGATAGTGGTACTCCATGAATCCATACCACTTATTTGATGTAAATACGTGAAAGTTAATTCAATGAGAAGTCCTCTTGAATCGTGATAAAGTGAGCTGTCTTTGTAAGATGATCCACAACGACCCATATAGCATTGTTTCCTCTGGGTTTCCATGGAATTCCAGTGACAAAGTCCATGGTAATGTTCTCCCACATCCATGTTGGTATGGGTAGTGGTTGCATCATCTCTTTAGTCTTTTTCCTCTAAGCCTTCACTTTTAGAAATTCTAGGAATGTTGATGTATATTCATCAATCTCTCTTTTCATATTGACCCACCAAAAGTTTTATCGCAGATCTCGATACATCTTTGTGGTACCATGGTGTATAGAGATATTAAATCTATGAGCAACATCCAATAGTTCACTCTTTATCTCAATAATAGCAGGAACACAAAGCCTCCTCTCAAATTTCAAAATGCCACCTTCATATGCGAAGTCAGTCAGCTTCCCATCATTTATAGTTTTAATTTTATTTTGAAACTCCTCATCCTCAGCCTAAGAACTTTTTATCATTTATAGTAAATAAGGTTTGGGAACCATTTGAAAAACTAGTGATTTGTTAGCTTCCTTGATAATATCTATATCCATCTTTACTATATCCATTAACATAAGAGACCTTTCAACTCTCATCTTGTTCAGAATTCCATGGTCCTTTCTACTCAAAGAATCTACCATTTTTCATTCCCTGGGTGGTAGTGTATTGTGTAATCATAGCCTTGGAGTAGATAAATACATCTCCTTTGTCTCATGTCTTGTTCTTTATGTGAGAATATATATTTCAAACTCTTATGATCTGTATATATCTCAAAGTTTTCTTCATAGAGGTAATTCCTCCAAATCCTCAAAGAAAATATTAATGCTGCTAACTCAAGATCATGAGTTTGATAGTTTTGTTCATGAATTTTTAGCAACCTAGATTCATAGGAAATCACTCAATCATTCTATACAATGACATAACCAAGCCATTTATTTGATGCATCACTATAGATAAAAACCCATAATTCCCTGATGGTAGGGTTAGGATCATAGAATTCACCAACCACCTCTTCAATTCTTCGAAACATTATTCACATTCATTTGTCCATACGAACTTATCCTCCTTTCGTGTGAGTTGGGTCATTGGGGTGGATAAACGGGCGATGTTATGAATGAAACACCGATAATAACCTGCTAGACCAATAAAACTTTATACCTCAGTTACATTCATTGGAGTGTGCCATTCGTTCACAGCCTTTGTCTTCACAGGATCTATAGACATTCTATCCTTAGAGATAATGTGTCCTAGAAAGGAAACATATTAGAGAAATAAATCACACTTTCTAAACATCCCATATAATTTATTTCTTCTAAGTTTCATCATAATAGTGTGAAAATGATTTTAATGATCTTCATGGCTTTTTGATTATTTCAAGATATCATCAATAAACACCACCCCAATGTCATTATGATATTCCATGAAAAATATATTCATCAGATCCATAAAAACAGATGGTTCATTTATTAGTCCAAAGGGCATTACTGTAAACTCGTAATGCCTGTACGTAGTCCAGAAATATTTTTTTGGAATGTCTTCCTTCCTCACAAGCAACTGATGATATCCATATCGAAGATCAATCTTCTAAAAAAATAGGGCTCCATGAAGTTGATCAAATATGTCATCAATTCATGGTATAGGATAATTATTCTTTATTGTAATAGAAATTATATCCCTATAATCAATAAATAGACTAATGGATCCATATTTCTTCTTGACAAAGAGGACAAGGTCTCCCCAAAGAGAAACACTTGGTAAAATAAATCCGTTGTCACTCAATTCCTCTAGTTGTTTATTTATATCCACTAACTCTATGGTGGCCATTCTATAAGGGGTCTTTATTATGGGACTTGAACCAGGAATTCAATCCATGGAAAACTCAGTTTTCCACTCTGGAGGATGTCGAGGTAAATCCTCTAGAAATACATCAAAATATTATAGTACAATAGGTGTATCCTCTATCTATACATTCTTCTCCTCACCTCTATTTATTTCATTCCCTTCCTCCCCAATAATTTAATTTAGTAGAGCTACTAGGGGTGCATCTAGATCAGAATCAAATGGTGAGGTTTCAACTCTAAAAATAAGGGATTAGACACCATTCTCAAAAATTGAAATTTCCTTCTTCTTGCAATAGATATTCGCATCATAATTTTATAGCCAATTAATACCGAGAATTATATCATAATTAACCATTGGAATGATGATAAGGTTAGAAACTAAATCACATTTATTTTTCATGAGGGGAACTAATCGACACGCCTTTGTTGCATTGATACATACAAAAGGGTTTATGATTGATAACTCCATTATTAAATAAAATTAGACATATCTAATATTCATGGAAAACTGGGATGATATAAATGAATTGGACGATCTAGAATCAAATAATTTATTGGCTATGTTGGATGAAACAATAAATGTACTTACCACCAATTTCATAGGAACTTCAACCTCCACAGTTGTGACTGCATAAGCTTAGCCTTGCTCCCTTGGCCTTATTTGGGGAACATTTCCCTAACGCTTAGGACATTCATGTGCATAATGTCCCATATCCCTGCAATTATAGCACAAAATATTGGTAGCTTCTTTCTTCCCCTTACAATCCCGAGATAGGTGGACTTTTTCTCTGCACTGGTAATGGAATCCCATTCCCTTTAGGCAAGTGCCAGAGTGTCTCTTCCCATAATTACTGCATGATGGAAATTCAACTCTTCCCTTCTTCCCCATTTCAATATTTCCTTTCGCAATGTTTTCATTAGCCATCTTCTTCTCTTGATTTATATTAAAGTCATAATACTTAGAGAATTAATTTTCTGTCTTGATAACACTTGAGACTATATGTTCATATGATGAGAAACTTTGGGAGACTAGAGACCGTCAGAGGAATTGTTTTAAACCATCAACGAATCAATAAATTTTAGTCTTGGGATTACATATATAGTCCACAACATGCCTTTCCACCCTTGTAATGTTGGATTCATACTTGGAAACATTTCCAGCCTCCTTCTGCCTCAGATTCAAGAATTTATTCTCTATATCTGATCACTATTAATGAGGGAAATATTTTTCTATGAATATTTCCATTAAATCCCTTTATTACATCTTTTATGTTTCTTCCTCATCCTTTGTGTTTTGGATTAATGACCACCACTGATCCACATCTCCCGTTAGATGATTAACTACCATGAAAATCTTCTCTCTTTCATTACACCCCATAACGATAAATATCTTCTCAAGGGAACATATCAAATGCTCTGCTACAAACAGGTTTATAGTCCCATTGAATGGTGGAGGTGGTTGTTGAATAAATCTATCTAACATAGCTCCTCCACGTGGTGGATCCAGATGATCCATACAGGTAAGGTTATTTTTCATAACCTGAGTATGTTTTCCCAGTATAGTTATGAGTTTCTCAACAACAGTCATTACACTACAGCCAACATCATTATCCTGCATCAGAGGAAAATCCCTAAAGGGGACATGTGCGTTCCTGTGGTTTTCATTCATTCTACAAGTCACCATTTCTAGATAATGGAATACACTAGATTAAGCTTTGAATAAAAATGTATAATCATGACTTAACAAAATACTTAACACAAATTGAAATCCTACACATAATTAATCCCATAATCACAAAAATGGTTTCTTTGAGTAAAAATTTATATTTAAATCATTCATAATGGCTTATAAAAAAATTTAAATTATCCTAAGAATATCTCCCTGTAGTGTCGTAACCAAGAGTGAAACATGGCCCATTCTTGTCTACCAGGATACCCAAGGTCAATCCCAAAACTCCTTGATGGAGCTTTCACTCCTAGGTACAACTATGCCAGAGCCACCTCTATCTGCTCGTATCCAGACATGCATTTATTTCTTGAAATATCCACATAATATATTCTTTACCAAAATACCAGAACGTTCTTGTATGTTTATCCTCAAATACTAACTTAGGTAATCTTCCCTAATCTACGTTTTCTAAATCTAGTTTCCATGTTTTCTACTAAACTTCCTCTGATACCAAATGTAAGGACCCAACCCCTATTGCCCAGAGCTGGTGCCTTAAAAATTACATTGCCACACAAACAAGGAATAAGAATCCTGAAGGACCAAGTATTTTATTATTATTGGAAATAAGATACATACATAAGTTCATAATTACAACTTGAAATGAAAAACAGTCTAGAAACTCCTTAGACAATGTCCATAACTCCTAGGTTTTTTCAGCATGTCAGTCATAATAAAATTTTTCTTGCCATATGGAAATGAAACATAATAAAGGGGTGAGATCAAACACTCAGTAAAGGTAACCAATATAGCAGAAGATAACATAAATATTAGACATGGTGAATTATTGAAAACACATTCCTTTAAAAATAAACATGATCATAATATAGTAGAAATATGATTTTAGTAAATATTTCCATAACATAACATTAACATAGGTATTATACTAGTTGAATAAAAACAATAACCATCAATACTATATTCATAACGAGGGAATGCATAATGTGGTACAACATATCCATATCGTCAAGACCTCGTGCCAAGACCATAAACAATCATTTTGTCAATGCCTTGTGCCATGACCGTAGTTTGTCTCATGAGACCTACCAATGCACTGGGGGGCTATATCAAGCCCCACCCGACACTTACTATGTCCAATGAATTCCTCATATGAAAAAGGATAAACATAAACAATATGTACATTTATATTGAAATTAATATATGAAATAAAAATAAATTTCCCTAAACATTAAGCACAAACACTAACCCTTCGGGCTAAATAGGTGAATGGTTTAAAGATATCACATCCATAGCCAAAATAATCATAAACAATTAAATTGAATATGGTAGATGGTACCATAAAGTATTATTCCCAATAATACAAAAGAATTAGCATTTTTTGGAAATAGAGGAAGATACTTTTATAAAATCTTCGAGTAATTCTTGAAATAAATACTCTTTTACATTGAAAAGAAGAGTTCTTTTGGGAAAATATTTGTATAAATATACAATTGAAGTAAGTTATTATTTACATAATAAAATGAGTGGTTTTATAAATATTATGGTTTCCAAAACCATATTAGCAATTTCCCTTGAAAATAGGTAAGAAGTTGAGATATTCCCTTGAATCTGGCTTGTATTTTAGAAACAATTTTGAATTATCCTTTTAAAACATGTAACTATACATAAAATAAAGAAGGATTCTAGATAGTGTACATATATAGAACACTCATAAATAATTTATGATGAGTATATAATGATAATTTATAATTTCATTGAGGTTATTAGGCAATGAAAATAACCCGAATGGAAATGGAAGTTCGGGTGGAAAAACCCTAACATTAACTTTGAATGTGTTCCGCTCTTGAACATAAGATCCTGGAAGATGAAATTATAATTATTAATAAATTATTTAAGAAACTATTAGACATATATTTATTTTCTCATTATTCTATTTAGTTCATTTATTTTCTTATTGATAATTTATTATATTGAATTTTTTCATTCTATAGTGTTCGTTTTCTTTATTTTCGTAATCAGTTAACTTGTTCTTAAGTAATGGGGTTCATGTGGAATGGATGTAAATATATATAATTGAATTCACATATTATTTATAATCATCCATAGGTCTTAGAGGTCATTTATATAACTTGTTTACATGGCATGAAGATGAATTATTATATAGAACTTTAATGATAACTGTTTCGGATAATTTGTGGCTTTTGATTACAACAAACTCTTTTTTCTTTATAACTTTACACCATTTGTAAAAAGGGATTATAGAACCTTAAATAGGGTATATTAAAAAAATAAAAATCTAGGTCAACCATTAAAATAATGGTTTCATGACCAGAATTGATAATGATAATAGAAATCAAAAGCCCATTGTCCTTGAATGTGGTAAATTGACACATCTCGGATGGTGTTCTTCCTACTAGTATAAAAGAAGGTAAAAGGGAGAGATGATGATAAATTATTACACTATCATGAAAAAATTCTAGTACATATAATATACTGGAGTCATCACAAAATTTGGATAAGGAGAGGTACTAGAAAAAGAAAACAAATGAACTTGAAAGGAAAGACAATGAATTGAAAAGATGAATTTACCTGTTGAACCAAACTTCATTGAGAACCTCTTTAAGGGGGTGTTTTTGGTCTTTTTATGAGACCAAGGATTGATGGAAGTGGTAGAAGTAGTTGGGAGTATATTTGGAAAGAATTTGGGTAAGGCACAAGGATTAGGAGGAATGAAGAGAAGGGGGGTGAGAGGGGGGTTTTATAGTGGAGGCGAGAGGGGATTTTTTAATATAAAATTAATTAATTTGTTGTTTCCCCACAAGACAAGGAATAATGAGTCTTCCATGACCAAGAATAGTAATTTTATCATGTGAGTTTGAACCAATAGTGCTTACATCACTTGTGATGCCAGGAATAGTGTATTTAACTGATATACGATGTTTTACCGTATTTCATTATTCATAAAAAATTCACGTATTTCAGAAAAATCGCCAAAATTCACCCCAACTATTTTTTGATGTGTAGAATCAAAAAATGAATTCCATTTCACAAAAATAAATTTCTCAATATGATTAATTTAAAATTTAATTAAAATCACAATTTATTCTAAAAACAACAGTTTTAAAACATTCTTTTACCTATTCCAAAGTATAGGTATGTCGTACTTTAACTTGAATATTATTTATATACTATGATAAGTAATGTTACTATTCATTAGGCTATTTTACTATTCATAAGGTTGTGTTAATATTCATAAGGGTAGGTTACCATTCACCGAAATTATGTTTTTCTTATTGGACTCCAAATTACATACTGATCGCAATTGTATATGTCAGATTTTTAAAATTCATATCACAGAAGTGACAAAATTTTGTTTTATGGGTCACATAGCACTTCGTAGTTAATTATGTTCTGATTTCATGTGATTATAAAATATTTATAAGAATGGAATTTCAATTAAAAAATATTTGGTCGTTACATTAACCCTTAAACATATGCCAAATATAATTAAAAATTGATACCATTTGAGTTATAATGTGAAAGAAGTCTTTTATTCCTTAATTAATGTGTTTAGATGCAAAGAGTTTGTTAAGGTTATGTAATTGAACCAACATGCATTTAGAAAAATAAATACATGTAAATTAATTAATTTAAAGTATTTCAAGAAATTACATAAATCTATATGATATAAAAGATATAGTTATGTGAAAGATCATATTTTTATAATATGGAAAAATAATATATTTGAGATATTGAGATCAAGCTAGACTTGGATAATGTCAAGGCTCAAACTATACAAATAGTTAGCATACAAATAAGTTCAACAAGTGATCGTGTAAAGGGAATTATCCAAAGACACATGCTCTGTTGGAATGTAAAAAACATAGTGGTGGTTTTATAATCACTATGTTTGAAGATGTATTATTAAATAAGTATAATGAATCCTACTAAGAGTGGTATGTTTCATCTAGATATGATGGAAAATTAATATGATTTCAAAGATAGATTCTAACGGGTTTTAGGGGTTTATCAAATGAAATTTTGAGTAGATTAAAACCCATATTTTTGTGACCTATCCTCATTATAATCAACTTGTATAATTTATATTAAAAACATCCTGTGTGTACCTCTAGTGATGAATCCATATTTTATTTTTCGATGCATGTTTGATGAAGATCACAAAAATATACAAATGAAAGATTAATACATTTTAAGGATCACTGTAACACCAAAATAGTGTATTGATATATATTTATTTCAAATAAATTTAATTTCATTGATAGCTTGAGATACATGAAACACCGTGTTTATGAGAACTGTGATATACTATTAAAATACTATTATATAATGTGATTGTTACCGTCTAGCCATTGGATTCAAGGGTATGAATAGGACTGGGAATATTATAAAAAATTTATGTTTTAAACATGTATAAAATTAATTAAATTTTTATTAATTTATTATAAATGAAAATAAAAATCATTTGAAAGTAAAAGAGATGTTTTTTCTAAAAAAACAGTTTTTATGTGAGTAATGTGATTTTATCTTAAAAATTAAATTAATCAAAATTGGTGAATAATTTTAACGAAATTAAAATTTTATATATTCAATATATTTCTCTAAAATTCATCTAATATTTTTTCTAGTCATTAGATGAAAATAAATAATTTTTTATGCTTAAAAATGTATTTTTCTAAAAAACAGTTTTTAAGGCGTTTTGTTTAATTATTTTAAAATGAAATTGTTCCACATAAAAATATTGAATATTGAAAAATAGATCCCATATTTGAAATAATTAAAATAAAATTTGTGAAATATTTCCCTTTTATTTTTGGTCGATATTCATAGTAACTATAGTAATTTTTCAACACCACGATAACGGTAAAACATGTAAAATAGTGTTCAATCATAGGTATAAGGCTTTAAAATTTCTATAACACATTATTTTATCCTATTGGATGAGTTTATTTTTTTCATTTTTCATCAAAGTCTTAGATTATGTCAATTTGGTTTCATATTTCATTGACTATGATCTTTATATTAATTTTAGAAAAGAATAAGTACAAAATGTATCTCCCTTAACATTAATATCTCTAATTTTTTTTACATTAGGATAAAATGAGGGTATGTATGGTTATAAATATTTATTTGAATGAAAAAATGATTTTTTAAAGTATTAACTTATTTATAATTTTAATTAATTGAATAATTATATTAAATTCTTATAAAACACCAACACAATATTTATTCAATTAATATAAACATAAATAATTGATTTTAAAAATATTAAAATTAATAAAATTTGGGTGAATTATTATGTTAAAAAAATTATATATTAATATAAAATATTTTATTTGTGTTAAGTGTTTATATTCAAATTCCATTGTGTTCGTAATGTCTTTAAAGTCAAATTAAATGAATAGTGAAAAATGACATTAATGATATTTTTATGAATATAATATTTTATTAACTATTTAAAAATCATAAAAATATTTAAAGAGTACAATATGGATAATATAAGTTTTATGTTGTCATAAATTTTAGGCTAATTGTCCTAATTTCACCTTATAAGTAAAATTATAACCCCTTAATATTGAAACAATTTGTCACCATGGTTAAGGTTAAAATTGGATAACCAAAGGGGTTAATAAATAATAATGTTTAAAATGACACAAAAACCTATCTAAATATCATTATTTCATTATATTTCTGCCTTAAAATATTTTAATTTAAAAACAATTCTTGATAATTATTCAATTATATTTTATTCTTTTTTGTATTTACAAGAGTGCCCCTCCCCTCACTTATTAAAGCGCACCTCTTCTCCTATATTCATCACAAATTTTAACCTTATCTCTCAACCAATACCCAAAATAATATCATCAGATATTCCTTAATCAAATCCTATAACTTCTATGATTTCCAAAATACCATCTCCTCATGGCTTAAGAAGTAATCCAAAAGAGGGTTCTTAGCGAAGAGATATAACTCTTAACAGAGAGTTTCAATTTTATTTCTTCTTCATCCTCTTCTATATCCATGGTATCTATTATAAAATAATTAATTAAGTGTATTAAATATACATAATTTTCATTATAATCATATAAAAACAATTATACACATTCTTTCCATCCTATGTATAGTGGAAACATCGCCTGTGCTTATGTAAAACTTTTTTTCTCCACACAACTGTGTAGTTATTTTTTCATAACCACTTTACCTGGATGGTTATAATCATAGATTTAATAAATATATATTTTATTTATAATATTATTATGATTTTTAAATTTCAAAACATAATTTATCTTTCTTTTTTATATCCATGTAAAAATGGAAACAACAATTATGAGTATGTACGACCTACCATCTCCAAGAATAGTGTAATTAATTTTTCTATCATTATATTTTATTGATAAATATAAATACATACATACATATATATATATAATTAATATATATTATATTAATATAATTGTTAAAATTATATATATTATGGAACCATGATCAGTTTATAAATATTGATAATGTCGAACTGAAACATGCATGAAAAACGAAGTAGCAATCACCTGAAACATTGATTTTTATTAAATAATTGTTAATAAACTGGTGATAAGATGTTAAAATAAAATTATATATGGTATGATATATATTATTATGATAATTTATTATATTTATAATAAATATATTAATATTATAAAAGAGTTTTTGACATGTATAAAATAAATATGACACTTAAGGTAAGGGTTTATCGTCTCAAATTGCCTTATTTGAGACATGTTATGTCATGGACCTATCTTATTTTATGAGGTGTACATAATGAAACTTTGATGTTTTAAATCATGAATCTAATTATATTCATTATATTTAATGTTTCATTTAAATTTATTCTATAATGGGGATTACAATTCAAAAGTTACCAAAGTAGTATGGGTTTTATGTTACAATATCATTATTTATCTGTATTGTTTATGATTAAATACTGATTATAAAATATTATGGTATACCTCTATATAAAAACATTAATATTATTATTGTATATTTATATCCATAAACAATTTGTTTTAGTTTAATTTTCCTCCTTTTATTACTTAAGATATCAAAATAATATTTTTAAGGAATACCCACTTCATTTCTATCTTTGACCAAAAATAATTTTCTTCGATATTTTTGTTTTATAAATTTTTTTTCTAGAATATTTTTAATATTATAATATCAATTTTTAAAGAAATTTTTACCAATTATATAATTTTCATATAATGGTTTAAGATGAATCTTCTTGTTGTTTTCTGAATGAGTAACTTTTTTGAGTTTTTTTACAAAAGTATGAAAGAAATGTTTTCTTTCAACTTATAGGACATGAATGGAATTTCCCACAATAATTTCCACTCATTATATTGAATATTCCAATACAAATTTCCAATATTATTTTAAAATAATTTTTTTTAATTGATATTTTTGGAATTTTTTATATTTTAAACAGGAGATTTTGAAGCGAAAAGGGATTTTCCATCAATAAATATTCCAAGTGATCATTTAAAGGTAATTTTCATCTAAGATATAATCCTTTTATGTTGCCTAATATTTAATGGGGATATGATCCAATGATACCATATTTATAATTTATATGGATGGTTTATAATTATGAAAAAAATATTTTTTTGAAACTTATTTATTTTTCATGGGTTATGCTATGCTAAAATGATGAAATATTTATGAAAACCATTTATTTTCCATTAGATATTTCATAATGGAGTTTTTATGAAACCGAATTATTTTTCATTCATTATGATACAATGAAATTTTTATGATCGTATGGAACCAAACTTTATGATTTTCAATTTGTGATGGGTGGGCTTGAAATTTTATATCCCTCATATTAATTGGGTAATGATGGATATCTAAAGAGATAAAAAGATTGGAATAGGGTTTGAACCCAATTTAGTAACGGAATCTATCCATTATGATAGTCTTAGTAATGAACCTTAAATAACACGATGGAATGAGGAGTGAACCTTGAATAATATTATGGAATGAGGAGAGAACCCAATCTATTATAACAGTCTTGGTAATGATACTTGACTATTATGGAAATGATTTTTTTTATGTTTTTGTGTTTGAAAAAGATATATGTTTTCTTCCAATGTTATTCTATTTTGTATTGTTATCTTTGATTTATTTATTATTTACTTCTTACTAACTTCCAAGATTTATTCAATGAGTCAAGATTATGATCTTTGATATATAATGTATGGTTTTCAAATGTTAATCTCATTTATTTATACCCTAATGCTCATGCTATGCGTATGTTATCATTGATATCTACCTTATTTAACCTTACTAAGTAAATTATCTCACCCTTTATTATGTTTCCAATTCTAAAGATATTAAGGATTTTGTTAATTATTATATATTAGAAGGGTGAATGTTGTGAAAAAAAGTGGGAGACGATATAGATATTATATTTTCACGAACCAGCCTTGATAACCTGGTAACCCAAAACTATGATGGCCCCAACATGGGCCCAAGGGAATTCCCAATCCCCTTGGGTTGTCTACTAGAACCTAGAATCATACCACATGCACATGGGAATTAATTTTCCACAAAACAAAGGGGAAGTAAAATAAGAAGGAAAGTATTCATATTAAAATAAAACTGCATTGGGAGTAAAGTACTAGAATACAACCAGGCATAAAATCTCAAAGTACTACAACCCAAAGCACTAAAATGGTAAAGAAACTACCAAGGTACCAAAGGAAAAAACATTCCAAGACCATGGTTTAGCAGATAGATCCACCTCCAAGAGATCCCTTCTTTTTTCTCCAACATGGAAGAAGAATGTCTAAAAAACATGAAGGAAAATAGTAGGTTGTGATGCTCAGCCCAGTAAGATACCACCAAAGATTGGTTTGGAAAGTCAAAAGTATATTTAACCAAAACATGCAATATATTTTCAAAATGATTGAAGGATACTTTTAAAAAACATGCTTTTATTTACCAGGTATGGAACATTTATAAAATAATGGATTAAGTAAAACATTTATATAAAATAGTTTATATAAATTCAAAAGGCATGTAAAGAAGTACAAAAAACATTGTCATAAATTTATATCTACAATATAAATAAACAATTGACCAACATCATCATATTTAAAAAAGGTATGATACTATTAACCAACAAATTATTTACACACTCTCTATGTGGACACAAGAAAATGAGTATACCCACATCCCCCAAACACTGGCCAGAGGTGACTCGTCACCCACCCATCAGGGTTGTGACCTGCCACATGTATGTTATTGAACATTATCATAGTGTAGAGTGTATCCAAATAACTAACCTTCTACCAAAAGCTTTCATGTGCTTTTAAATGATGGAAAATTTATTTTAAGACTACATAAAATACAATAAATCCCATTATTACATTTCAAAAATGCCAATTTCTTTCAATTTAAAGCCAAAACAGATTTTATTCAAAAGCAAACCTCTTTCATAAGATAAAACCACAAGGTTTCTATCAAATAATTTAAGCCATTTGTGATGAGTTTTAAATCCATCCAAAACCAATTCCATCATTTACACAATTCATTTTCACAATTTAATTCAACAATTTAATTAAAAAAGTTCCGTACAATCCAAAATTTAAATTCAACAATTTAAATCAACTAATTATAATAAAAACACACCAATTCAATGAAATTGGTGGTTTTTCTAATTTCCGTTCCAAAACCATTTTATAATTCCCAATTTACTAGAAATTGGTATTTATCAATGAAATTGAAATAATTTTTACTCAATTTAATTGAAACCAGAAATTGAATTAAATTAAGAAATAGAGTTGTAATCAAATTTTCAAAATCAGGATAGAACAACCTATCTCTTTCTGAAACAAAACACTCACAATGACACCTATAAATGAGAAAGAAGGTGTAGAGGACCTCAAAACACATACTAGAATCATGATCCAACACCATAAGGAATAGATCCATTAATTCCTAGATGATCTATCAAAAAATCAAGAGAGTAGAATGTGAGATACTTAGCGAATGGTGGAGAAAACTTACCCGAGAATAACACTACAAGTGAAAGGATGATCCAAAGCAGGTTAGTTTGATCATTGATAGGGGGATCCTCTGAAAAACATATTGGAAGGGTTTTGGTTTGAGATCTGGGAGGTCTGAAAAAAAAAGACTGAGAAAAACTACCAAATACAAGACTTAAAGCTTGGAATGGGCTGAGACACGATGTTTACCTCAGGAAAAAGATGTGTAGTCCACAATAGATAAGTAACACTGGAAAACCCATTTCCTTAGGGTAAAAATAATCATTTTATCCATTCACATCTTGTAGGACATAGTCACAATGTGTAATTCATGTACTTGACATGTACCTACATTGTAGCATGTAGAAAAACCATAATCCCAATTCTAAGGACATTAAACCTAATGGGAACATAGAAAAAGGTAAAACACACCCGACCAAGGTAACAAGATGTTACATATATGAAAATTTTGTTTATATATCATGGTCTCCAATTACACTAGACCTATAAAATTATTGAATGTATCATTATGTTATGTAATGAGTATTTATTTAATAAGATTTAATATCATTGTATGAAATGTATGTGTAATAACCAAAACATTTGATTAATATTTTTTTCACAATTTTTTGTATTATTTTATTTTTTAATAAAAAAACTATATCATTAAATTAATGATGTGAGTATAATTAAAATAAAACCACCGAGTTTTGATATTTATATGATAGTTGGTCAACATGACCATTGGAAACTAAATTCATAATGTTATTATTATTTTTTATAAACTCAAGTGATCATGGTTAATTAACACAGAAAGAAGAGTCGATGGCCTCATCCTGTAGACTTGGGCCATATGAAGCCTATCAGTCAGAGCTTGGGAAGGAGGTCTCATCACTGGGCTTTTCTCTTGACCAAGCCCAAGACAAACTCCAACATGTGAATCTTGAATGGAATCACCTATGGAAAAAGTTCAAGCTGATTGAAATCACCACTCAAGAAATGTTTTCCAAACTGCCTCTAGATTATATCACCACCACACATCATTAAATTAAGTCCTATGAAGGTGTTATAAGGGGCTAGGTAACGAGACCATAGTTATTTTTTGTAATCATTTTGTATAAATAATATTGTTATTTATTATCATGTTAAATTTTTGAATTTCAAATGTATGGATAAATGTAGGATGATTTTATATAAGTTCCATATTATTGATGAATTTTGGAAAAAGGGTATTTTAAAATATTTTTTGTATACTTTAAATAGTTAATAACGTAAAATGATTTTCAAAAAATGGTATTCTACAGTTGTGACCAGTAAGAAATTTGGAGTCTAATAAGATCAACTTAATTTTTAATTAATAGTAATGTATGATTAGTAAGATACCCTTATGAATAGTAATGAATAGTAAATTGGCCAAAAAAATAGAAAATTCACCCATGAATGTATAATTACAATTTAGACATCTTAAAAGTGAAAAAACAATCATAGTATATGTTTTGGTATTTTTGTACGTCATGAATATTTTATTTACAATTTTATAATTAATTTAATAATTTAAAATGGAAATTTATTTTCATAAAATGTAATCATAAATTGTTACTTTATTCTCTTATGGTTATATGATAATTTTATGGGACCTTGATCACTTATTCAAGGTGTTACCAAATGAGTTATAGATTTAATGTCATTTTTTTAGAATAAATAATGATTTTGTTTAAAAATTAAATTACAAAAATTTAGAAAATTATCTCCATAAATTGGAGTTTATTTTTTAACTCACAACTTCGATATTTTGTTACAATGAATTTATGATATTTTTATAAAATGTTTTGTTTTTAGGTGAATAGAAAAAAATACAATTTTGAGTTTCTGTGTGATTAATGACATTATTTATGAAGTAATAATTCTGGACAACTTTTGAATAGTAATATATGTTATGAGGTGCCCCAAGTGTCCAATATCATGGGAAAATATCATGGTAAAGCCCATGGTTTTTCAAATACCTCTGATGAGGTGTCCCTTGAAAATTAATTAAATATTCCTTCAATTTTGCATTAAATACCAAGCCATACCCTCATTCCTTTAATTCAAAAATCCTCTTCAATGAATATCTAGTCTTTTTTACCTCTCAATGAGTCCTCCCAAGGTTCCCTCAAGCCTTAGAGGTCCCAACCATGGAGCTTTAAAAGTCACTCTTCACTATAAGGGAACCTCTCACCCTCTTCTTTTAAGTCACGACTTCCTTTATGTTATGTCTTCTTGTTTCCATTTTATTATGTGGGGGGCATGTTCTTATATTTCATAAATTCTATCAATTTTATTTCCAAATTATGAGAGACCCTTTCCTCTCTCATCAACTGATTTTCTGGATTTTTATGTGATGTCGTTATGCTGTCAAATTTTTGTAAAAGAAATCTTATATTCTCTTTTCATTCAAGTTTCCTTTCCATGTGGTATTTCATTAAAATATAGATACCATGTTAATATTTCTATTTTATTATGTCCCTATACTGTATTATGTGTTATTTTTTAGTGGTTTATCCTTGTCCTCTCTCTTTTAATGTTTTTTAATAATCATGTCATGCAGTTGTTCTGCTGTAGAATTTTCGTCTCAAAATATATCCCTTTTCCTCAAGAAATTATCTTGTTTTATTTATGTGAGTACCCAAAAATATTTTAATTTCCATAGGTATTCATAAATACTTATATTTTAACTATTTTATTCTGTAATTTACATGCATATAACCCACACTCCCTTTCTATGGGTTATAAATGACATTATAATCTTATTTTTAAGAACTTCTAATACGTCACGATTTTTATGTGAAAACCATTTCTTTTACTCTATTTGAGTTATTTATGAAATATATGATTATTATATATATGGATAACATGAAAATAAATACATATTATGGGTTCTCCCTGATAATACTCCAATGAATTGGGTTACGATTTTAATCTCTAGAGATGATAAGTTTCATGATACCATGGTGAATAACCTTGGTAATTTTTATGACACCATGGGGATACACCATGGTTATATGTTAATTAATGTGTAAATTAAATGTTTTAGCCACATATTCATGTTATGATTCAGGTTATTTTCATTATGATATTCCACTACGTCCATTTCTCTTGTATTTATGTTTTTCATCAAGTTCTTATTGATATCACAAGGAATCTAATTCCCTTACTTTTTTTACTGGGCCTTCTGCTCACCCTTTCTTTTGATGTATGTCTCTAGGTTATGAGATACAGTAGTTTTATATAGGATGAACTTCCCAAGAGACTTTTAAAGGTGAATTAAAAGAGTGCTTTATGTACTCACTTATTTTATTCTTGATTCCCAAGAAACTAGACTTTAAAGGTCCTCTGTTTTTATAATGTAATGACAAGTTATTTATTAAAAAGTCAGGATTATATAGTTGGTATCAAAGGATAGTTTAGTTATTTATGAAAATTAGGCTATGAAAACATTAGGAAGAATCCTATATAAGAGTTTAAATATAAGAAAACATCCTGGTATTTTTGTGAAATATTAAGTAAGTGGTTTCTAAATAAATTAATCCATGTCTGGATATGAAGAAGTGGATGTGGCTCTAGCACAGATATACCCATGAGTGAAAAGTCTAACAAGGTGTTTCAGGCTTCACACAAGGTATCATGATACATGAAAACATGCCTTGCTTCACTCCTTGTTTGACACTCCTGGGGGATATGTTCGGTTCATCATAAGGTTTTTTATGAATCATTATAATGTATTTATAGAGAAATGTGATTGTTTAAGCATGACAATTTAAGACATAAATTCTTTTATAGTTAAAAGATTCATAAATGAAATATGCTCCTAACAAAGGTTTTATTATTTTAGAAAATGGAAGGAAAAAGTAAAAACCCTAAAAATGGTGACCACAATGGACCATCCACTGATGGTCCACTGATGGAAGCCAAAATGGAAACTTTCATGAGAATGATGAACCAACAGACTCAAGTTATGGAAAATAACTTGAATCAAGCTGAAAGAACGATATCACCACAAAGGGAATAATGTGTCAATGACCAAAATCCACCGGTGAATCTACTGACCCATTGATTTCAGAATAGTGGATCATCTCTATAGAGAAGATCTTTTGTATTCTCCATTATTCATATCAATATAAGGTCACCATGGTTGTCTATCGCTTAGAGGGAGAAGCTGATTAGTGGTGGGAACTGATTAAAAACATGAGGCCTAGAGTGGAGGTTCAACCTATGGAGTTGGAAGAGTTTAGATGGATATTATTCAATAAGTATTTCCCTCATTCTATGAGAACAATAATGGAGAAGGAGTTTATTGAGATAAAGCATAAGGAGAATGAATCTGTGGGAAGCTACGAGATGAAATTCACTAGGCATTCATGTTACACCTCTAGCTTTGTGATGTATCCAAATGGTAAGGTTGATAGATTATTTGGTGGACTGAGACTTCATCTGGATAAGAATCTATCCAACCGAGACTATGATATCTATTAGGAGATCATGTAGAGTGTGATGAAAGTCGAAATAGAGTTTGGTGAGACATAATGGTATCATAAATATAGTGATAAGATAATATCGCTGGAGCCCAGATTAAGGCAGACTTTGGGTCAATGAAGAAGTGGAAATCAAGTGAAATATCCCATGTGTAATTAATGTGGGACGAAGCATTCGGGGAACTGCCTGCTCAAGAGAAGGAACTGCTACAAGTGTGGAAAAGATGGACATATCGCACAGAACTGTCATAGTGAGGTGAAGCCTCAACTCCCAAACACTAATGATAAAGGGAAGATGGTGCAGGCCCTACCTGATGTCCAATGCTATATGTGTGGAAATCTTGGACACTTTTCTAATCACTGTACAAATACGAGGGCAATGGAGGGGAATCACCATCAACCTTAGCATCGACCAAGTGAACAAGGTCGTAATTTTTCAATCACTAAGGATGAAGTTGAAGCGCCAAATGATGTGACGACAGATACTCGTATTGTTCTCTCAAAGCTATCAAGTACATTTTTTAATTGTGGTTCTATGAATTCCTTTATTTCCTCATAGTTTAAAAAGAATTTAGAATCATCCCCCGATTTTCTAAAAGTGGATTTATCAGTCAAGACTCCTGGTGGGATTATTCAAGCATCATCAGTGTTTAGAAACACTAGTATTTAAATTAGTGAGCACAATCTTATCACAAATCTAGTAGTCATTCCCATGTCGGAATTCGATATTATACTATGGATTGATTGGATCATAATGTATAATTCTTGGATCAAATGTAGAAGTATGGAAATCTATGTAGTCTTGAATGGAAAACCTATCGTTATCTTCCAAGGAGAGATATCTCAACCTAATATTTGTATAGAATAACCTCCTTTATCCTTAATTATGGGTTTGATTGGTGAGGAAGAACAATGAAATGAGAGTTTAAGGATAGAAAATGTCTCCATCCACTAGGAATACATTTATGTATTTCCTGAGGATTTACCCAGACCTCCCCTAGAAAGGGAGGTAGAGTTCTCCATTGAACTCGTACCTAGATCTCATCCAATATCAAAGACACCGTATATAATGGAAAATGTAGATCTATAATAATTATAGAAGAAACTCCAAGATATTTTGGAGAAGGGGTTTATCCATCCATGTGTGTGTCCTTGGGGAGCACCTCTTTTATTTGTGAAGAAGAAGGATGGATAAATGCAACTATGCATTGATTGTAGATAACTGAATGGGATCACAATAAAGAACAAATACCCTCTTCCAAAAATTAATGACTTATTTGACCAACTTATTGGGGATCACTTAATCTCTAAGATTGATCTTCTATCTGGTTATCATCAATTTAGTATGAAGAAAGAAGATATTCCCAAAAATTCATTCCAATCAAGATATGGGCAATATGAGTTTGTTGTTATGCCCTTTGGACTGACTAATGCTCCTTCTATTTTTATGGATTTGATGAAAAGATTATTTAAGGACTACTTTGATAAATTTACAGTAGTTCTTATTGATGATATATTAATATATTCAAAAAGTTACACGGAGCATGAGGATTGTCTAAGGGTTGTTTTGAACACTTTTCAGAAGGAGAGGCTTTTTGGAATGTTCAGGAAGTTGAATTTTGGTTACAAGAATTCGCTTTCTTGGGGAACATTTTAACCAATGAAGGAATCACTGTTGATACTGAAAAGACCAAAGTTATAGGGGAGTGGCCTCATCCTATAAAAATAACTGAGATTCGTAGTTTCCTTGGATTAACAGGATATTATAGGAGGTTTGTGAAAAACATTTCATGACTTTCTAATCCATTAACCAAGTTAACTCGAAAGTGGGTCAAGTTCATATTGATATATCAGTGTGAGGAAAGTTTCCAAGAGATGAATAAGAGATTGGTTACCTCACCCGTGTTCACTATGACCTCAAGTGGAGAAGGATTTTTTATTTTTAGCGATGTATCTCTAAAGAGGCTTAGGTGAATCCTCATGAAAAATGACAAAGTCATTGCTTATGAATCTCGACAGTTAAATACTCATGAGAAGAACTATCCTACACATGATCTGGAGCTAGCTGTAGTCATTTTTCTCTCTGAAGATATGTATGCACTATCTTTATGGTGAGAAATATGATATATACACAGACCATCAATGTTCGAAGTATATTTTCACATCAAAGGTATTGAACATGAGACAAAGGAGATGGTTGGAACTTATTAATGACTATTATTGTTCAATTCATTATCATCCCGGAAGAGCAAAAACAGTCACTGATGAATTATGTAGAAAAGACCCAATAGTTATTTCCATCATAAGGATTCAAACAGATACTTTGATCAATGACCTAGTAAATATGGACATAGGGATTATAAATGAAGGGACATCATCAACCCTAACCCAAATGATTTATCAACTGTCATTAGAAGAAAAGATCAAGATAGCTCAGAAACAAGATCATTTGTTGGATAAGAAGTTTGAAGCTTTGAAGGATGGAAAGTTTCTTCAGTTTAATATTGATCAAGAACATGTACAAAAATTTCATACAAAACAATGTGTTCCATCTATTCCAGAAATAAAGAAGGAGCTGATGGATGAAGCTCATAGCTCAACTTTCTCTATACATTTGGGAAGCACAAAAATGTATGGAGAACATAATGATAATTATTGGTGGGATAATATGAAAATGGATATTGATAACTACAGTTCAAGGTGCCTAGTATGTCAGCATGTGAAGGTAGAGAAACAAATTCCTAAAGGGGTATTGCAACAACTACCCATACCAGCATGGAAGTGGGACAATATCAATATGGACTTCGTCACTGGACTCTCAAGAACATCCAAGGGAAAATATGAGATATGGGTTATTGGGGACCATCTCACCAAGAATTCCCATTTTATCTCCATTTAGGAAGATTTCTCTATTGATAAAATTGACAAGATTTATGTGAAGGAAGTATTAAGGCTACATGGAGTTCCAATTTCTATTGTATCTAATTGTAATCCAAGGTTGACATAAAAATTGTGGAGAAGTGTTCAACATGATCTGTGCAATGAATTGAATTTCAGTATGCCCAATCACCCCCAAACAAATGGCCAATATGAAAGGAATATTAAAACACTTGAGGACTAGATGAGAACATTCACAATGAAATTTAAAGGTGGATGGGATCAACATATCCCTTTAGTTGAGTTCTCTAACAACAACAGCTTCCACTCGAGCATTCCAATGGCACCCTATGCATATCTATTTGGTAAGCCATGTAGAAATAATACTTATTGGCATGAAGCTAGTGGTAGAAGGATTCTTGGGCCTGATATTGTGTAAAATATGATAGAAAAAGTCCATGCCATCCAGCAACATATTAAGGCTGCTTAGAGTTGAGAATAGAGATATGCCAAAAACCATCGAAGGGACTTGGAGTCTGATGTTGGTGAAAATGTATTTCTTTGAATTTCACCTTGGAATAGATTCATGATGTTTGGGAGGAATGGGAAGCTCAGCCCTAGGTACATTGGCCCCTATGAAATCCTTGATCGCGTAGGAGTAGTGGCCTATCGACTTGTAGTTCCTCAAAATCTAGAACAAGTTCATGATGTATTCCATGTATCCCTTTTGAGAAAGTACATACCAGACCCTTTACATGTACTAAATCTAGATGTGGTACAATTGGAACATGACCTCTCTTATAAAGAGGATCCAGTGGAGATCTTGGATCATTGGGACAAGGTTCTATGTAACAACACTACCCACCTTGTTAAGGTGTTATGGAGAAACCAAAAATGTGAAGAAGCCACGTGAGAAGTAGAGGACTCTATGAGGAAAAATTACCCACACATTTTCTTTTCTGAGGGTACGAGTTAAAGTTTCGGGGAAAAAATTTATTAAGGGGGAAAATATAACAGCCTGAACTTTTGAATAATATTTGTTTCACAATTTTATGTATTATTTTGTTTCATACTCAATAAAAAACCATATCCTTAAATTAATGAAGTGATTATAATTAAAATAATACCATTGAGTTTTGTTTGTTATATGACAGTTGGTCAATATGACCATTGGAAACTAAATTCTTAATGTTATGATTATTGTTTATAAATTCTTATCATGGTTAATTAATATAGAAAGACGAGTCGATAGCCACATATAGTAGACTTGGGCCATATGAATCCCATCTATCAAAGCTTGGGAAGGAGGTTGCATCAATGGGTTTTTCGCTGGACCAAGCCCAAGATGAACTCCAACATGTGAAGCTTGAACAAAATCACCTACGGGAGAAGTTCAAGCTATTAAAAATCACTACTCGGGCAATACTGTCGGAACCGCCCCAAGATTCTATCACCATCGCAAATATTTCACTTAGGTCATATGCATGTGTTATAAGGGTCTATGTAACAAGACCTTAGTTACGTTGTATAATAAAATTGAATAAATAAAATTGTTATTTCTTGTTATGTTAAATTTTTAAATTTCAAATGTCCAGATAAATATAGGATGAATTTATTGAAGTTACATATTATTGATGAATATTGGAAATATAGTATTTTAAAATATTATTTCTATACTTTAAATAATTAATAATGGAAAATGATTTTCAAAAAATGGTCTTCTACAATTCTGACCAGTATGAAATTTAGAGTCTAATAAGATCAACATAATTTTTAGTTAATAGTAATGTATAAATTGTAATACACCCTTATGAATAGTAATGAATAGTAAACTGGTCAAAATAATTAAAACTTCACCCATGAATGTATAAATATGATTTAAACATCTTAAAAGTGAAAAATGATCATAGTATATATTTTGGTATCTTTGTATGTCACAATTGTTTTATTTACAATTTTATAATTTATTTAATAATATAAAATGGTAATTTATTTTCATAAAATTTAATCACAAATTGTTACTTTATTGTATTATGGTAATACGATAATTTTATGGGACCTTGATTAATTTTTCAAGGTGTTACAAGATGAGTTATAGATTTATTGTTTTTTAGTTGGAATAAATAATTATTTTATTTAAAAATTAAATTAAAAATATTTAGAAAATAATTTCTTAAAATGGAGTTCATTTTTGAATTCAAAACGCCAATATTAGGTTATGGTGAATTTATGATATTTTTATAAAATCTATTGTTTTTCATTGAAAAGTAAAAATATAGTTTTGAGTTTCAGTGTGATTAATGACATAATTTATGATATAATAATGATGTAATAATTCTGGTACATTTTTGAATATAATTATATGTTATGAGGTGTCCGAAGTGGAAAATAATGTGGGAAATTACCCTAGGCAATCCCATGGTATCGCAAATACCACCAATGAGGTGTCCCTTTGAAATTAATTAAATATTCCCTCATTTTTACATTAAATACAAAGCCATTCCCTCGTTCATTTCATTCAAAAATCCTCCTAGATGAAGCTATGGCCTTTTTAAGTCCCAAAGAGTACTCTTATGGTTTTCTCAAGCCCCCCAAGGTCCAACCTTTGATCTTTTGAAGTCACTCTTCAAGGTAAGGGAACCTCTCACCCCCCCTCTTTTAAGTTGTGCCTTCTTTATGTTATGTCTTCTAGATTCCATTTTATTATGTGGGGTTATGTTTTTATATATCATTCATTATGTCCATTTTATTTCCAAATGATGGTAGCCACTTTTCTCTCTCATCAACTAATTTTATAGATTTTTAAGTGACACCGTTAGGCTGCCGAATTTTCGTAAAAGAAAGCGCATCTTCTCTTTTCTTTCAAGTCTCCTTTCTCTGTGGTTTGTCATTAAAATATCCATACCTTATTCTTATTTATATTTTATTCTTTCCTTATACTTTATTATGAGTTATTTATTAGTGGATTATTCTTTTCCCCTCTCTTTTAATGTTTTCTAAAAAACATGTCATGTAGCCGTTATGCTACAAAATTTTCGTCTCAAAATCCCTCCATTTTTCTCAAAAAAAGTATCTTGTTTTATTTATGTGAATACCCAAATATATTTTCATTTCTAGAGGTATTCATAAAGACATAAAATTTATCTATTTGATTCTATAATTGAACACATATAACTCACACTCCCTTTTAATGGGTTATAAATGACATAATGATCTTATTTTGAAGCACTTTTAAAACGTCATGATTTTGAAGTGAAACCCATTTCTTATACTCTATTTGGGTTATTCATGAAAATTATGATTTTGATATATGTGGATCACATGAAAATAATTAAATATTATGGGTGCGCCCAGATAGCGCTCTAATGCATTGGGTAAATAATTTAATCTATAGAGATGACAAGTTCCACGATAACTTGGTGAATAACCTTGGTAATTTTTATGACACCTTGGGGATGAACCTTGGTGATATGCTCATGAATGTATAAATTAAATGTTGTAGCCACATATTCATGTTATGATTCAAGTTATTTTCATTATTGTATTATTGTTCTTCCATTTCCCATGTCATTATTATTTTCATTATGTTCTTATTGATATCACAATTAAACAGATTCCCTTTCTTTCCTTACTAGGCCTTCTACTCACCCTTTCTTTTGATGTATGTATACATGTTGTGAGATGCAGTAGTCGTACATAGGATGAAAATTTCAAGATCCTTTTCAAGTGTATTTAGAAGAGTGTTTTATGTTCTCATGTATATTGTTCTTGATTTCCAAGACACTAGAATTTAAAGTTCCTTTGTTTATAAAATGTAATGAAAAGTTATGTATTAAAAAGGTGGAATTCTATAGTATGGGTCATTATAGGTGGTATCAATGTTTGGTTTAGTAACATTTTGAAACTAGGATATGAAAAATTTAGCTATAACCCTTTGGAAAATCCAGTGATTATAAGAATTTCTTATGATGCGATAAATTCATGGGTAATATATCCAAAAAAGAGTTGGTCAAGTATATCTCATCAGTTATTATTGTTCATTGTTAATGTGCCATTACTATGCACCATATTTGACACTACTAGGGGATATTCATGGGTTAATTTATATTTTATTTAAAAATCTATTATAAAATTATTTGAATAGATGATGACCATGGAAAATCTATGTTAAACCTAAGATGTCATAGGATAAAAATAAGTTGTCATGTATTAGTTGTTGAATGAGTTTTTGAAAAATTAAACAAGGAACATATTAATGATGTGTGAGTAATATTTCATCATCCACATAATAAACCATATAACCTTGTGAATCCAATATAAATAAATCTTGAACTACCCATTCAGTAATGTGGATCAAGAAAGAGAAGTTGATAGAAGTAAAATGTAATTAATCTTTCATTATAACCCTATCTATGTTGACCCACTTGTATTTGGATAAGATAACTAAAAATTGACCATGACAGTTTAATTTGAATATATCAGTCATGTTTCCATTATATCCCTCCCCTTAAATTTTAAATACAACAACAAATTGATTTTTCAATCAGTTTTCTTGACAAATTGTAAGAAAATTAAATCTATAGATATTTTAGGAATTTAATGACTTAGCCTACCATAGAGGACCTCGATCCAAAAACATCAAAACATTTGATATTTCAACTCAATTATCAACATTAATTATCTAGAAAATTATAAATTTGGTGTTAATTTGAACATAGATAAAGTAAGTACAAGTCAATTATATGAATATGAGTATAAACATACAAGACAAGTGAATAATTTGATAATCTCCTCATTGAAAACATTGGCTAATTCCATCTCATTTTAATCTTGAACCCTTAGTCATATCATTGTTTGAAATCTCAATTCATTAAAATATAGTTCTATAATAATACTATTGAGTCATACAAATCTATTCCCTTTTGGAAAATCCAATTTAGTCAACATAAAATTTGACCTAATTCCAACATGTCATCCAATAGTTGGAATACCGATGAATAGTTTTCATTATGAAAATTATCAGTGATGTCATCAACACAACCAAAAAGATTGATTCTATTATCAATCCCATCCAAATACAATGAATAGAAGGACAATTACCCTTCGGTTATGTAAAATTCAATAATAAATCTTTTTTTGTTTAGTGTTATTCCTCATATAAGAATTCAAATGATGTAAGTACCTGATGAAAAAAATAAAAAACATATTAATTATTTTAATTAATTATTTGATAAAATTAAATTCATAAATGAAAATAAAAAAATATTAACATACCTGTTAATTGAATACACAAATCTATGTTGTACCATTACACAAAGTTTAGATTCATCAGCCAAGTTAATATTCCAATGAATCATGACTGTACAAAATGATGGGGGAAATTAAATTTCCATATGATAATGTAAAATTAATTATTTATTGATGTTTATCAAGCTTGGTTTGATTTAGAGTTTTTTCAAAAAAACTCTCTAAAAAAGGTAGAAACTTCAACTGGAATTGTAGTTACCTTTTCAGGAAATTTATTATGCAATTACAATGGAAAAAACTTCTCTATCAAAATATGTGAGTCATGACTATTCAATCCATGTTACTTTTAATTTTTATGTCAACAAACCGTAAAATGTTACTTAAATATCTATATTAAAATTTTATATTATTTAATGTTCAAAGGAATGTTTCTTTATCATGACATTTAATTTTTAAAATAGTTTAATGATACTTTTAATTATCATTTTCTCACAAACCACACTTTATATTCATTTATTCCAAATATTTATAGGAAATAAGGTGATCCTTCGATTTACCCAGCTCATTTAGAAATGTGAAAATTACACTTTTGTGACTATTATTCGCTATATAAATTATGTTAATACTATTATGTATTAAATTAAATTCTGAATAATGAATTTTGATAATTCTATTCATTTTCATTCACTTTTTTGTTCCAACTAATTCAGATATTGTAAATCATACCCCTTTCCCCTTCTTTAAACTAATATAATTTTCTATATTCTATAGTGAAATTCATTAATTGTCCCAAATTTTTTTAACTAGATAACACATTCAGTTACTTTTTCAATTCAATATATTCATTGAAATGTTTCTTGTTAAACAAGAATTAATGATAATCATCAAGAAATTGAAGATGAAACAAAACAACAACTTTTTTCTATGAGGTAATCATTGAGGTTCAAAATCAAAATTACAAAATGGACATGAAAAACATGTAGGAGTGTTCCAAATGGATAAGTTACCAAGTCTAGTAAAGCCACTAACTATCCACATAAAAGTATCCTGAATTTTGAAAATTTTTCTCATTAAATCAGCATATTTTTTCATGCCATCATTCCATAATTCACGCAATTCTTGGATTAGTGGTTGAATGTATACATTAATGTCATTTCTTGTAATTTTTTTGGTAGGAATAATAATCAAAATAATAAAAAGTTTTATCCTTATACACATATATATAGTCGTCTTATATGGGATAAAAAATGGAAAGATTCTATAATTAGTACTTAATGTACCAAAAGGTTTAAAACCATTAGAAGACAAGCCCACATTTACATTCTTCGGATTCAAAGAAAAATATGGATATAGTGAATCAAACACCCCCCATGATGTTGAATCTTTTAGATGTCTCATCAATAAAACATTGTTACTATCCTGATCATGTAACTTCATGTCATATGTAGTCTTGGATGAAATGAAAAATATTTGGAAGAATGGTTTCAGAGTCAAGTAACACAATACCATTGTGGGAGTTTTCTTTTTTTTTCTTCTACTTCTTACTTGTGTTGAATTTATGTATACTCTTATTATTTATCACTAACTTACAACTACTTCAATAAAATTATATTCATTCTTCTTATTGTACTCTTCTCCCTTAATAAATCATGAAATCAATAGGAAATTCATGTCTTTTTAAATAGTCATGTCAAAGTTTACTAATGATTTTATTCATCTCATAGAATGATGTAGGGATCTTAGATTCTCTTAATTCATAAAGAAGAAACTCTAAAATAATGGAAATATCTTGGTTAGAAATTCCACAGAGACACTTGATATGATACAACTTAAGTAGGAATGAAAACATCAAATAATTGGTGTACAATTCATATAGTTCTTGTTTTTCAACTTCAACTAATTCATAAAACTCTTTTGTTGATCATTGATGTTATGAGAAATATTATCCTCCTCAGAGTAAACTAAGGATTTTTTTGATCAATTAAGATCTATTACATTGTATCATATAAATACAAATGCATCATTTATCATATTTTGAACTGAATTACCCTCTGGAGGGTCACTCTGTGTTTCATTGACATGATGGTTATTATTTTTTACTTTCACAAAATTAGATTCATCATTCCAAATCCAACATACATATCGAGTGAGAAACTATTTCACCAATAGGTTCTCATATACGGCATTTCTGTTCATCCATCACATAAATTTATAATTAGAACACACTCATTTTATTCTACCAACCACTGATTGGTTTTCTATTGCAAAATATAAAAATTTATCCAAATCCTTAGCATACTAAGATGTGTTTCGAGGTAAATTAATCAAAATTGTATCCATTGGTATTGGATTAAAGAACATTTCCCTTTACATTCAAAAATAAAGATTTCAAAGTTTAGTCCAATAAGTATAATTAATTATTAACATCATTGTGTTAAAAATCATTTCTCCAATAAAATTATACTGATAAGAAAACTCAATTTAATCTAAAAGATAACAAATAAATTAAAAAGAGTAGTGAAATACTCAAAAATGATTGGAATATTGATAACCATTTAAATTTATTTAATGTAACAATATTAACTAAAAAAATATTCATAAGGATTCAAGAAACTATTTATAACTTATAAATATAATGAAAATGTGTATCATATCATAATTACGATTAAGAAAAATATTAACACATAAAAGTCTAAATATAATTGAATTAGATATAAAACATAATTAAATTAATAAGATATATAAATATTATGTAATTAAATGTAATCAAACATTATAATAAATATTGATTTAAGATCTAATCACCTTATAATGTATGATTATGAATTGATATTAATTTATAATATAGTTTTAGGTCATTATCATAGGGTAATAAATTACATAAGTGTGATTTGTTAAAAAATATCTTTATGAAAGTGTAAGATCCCATCCTTATTCCTAGGGTTGTCCTTATTTATGTTTTTTATTAAACCTATTTTACTGGGTTTCCCTTTATCATTGGACCTTGGTTGATGAGTGTTTTTTGGAGACGAAGAGCCTTTACTGGAAAAAATGACCTAATGTTTAGGTATGTATGCCTATTTGAATTAATCGAGTCTGGTTATAAATGTATTAAATGGGATTATGAGGGTTTTCTTTGCTTGGGAAGGATTTGGAGGGTTTTCTGGTACTTTTATAGATTTTGGTATTAAAACTACCTGTTGGGAGATTACAGACTACGTACCTATTACACAACATGTTATTGCACCTAGGATTGCTTTTAACCTGTGTAGGGTATGAATTGGTTACACATAGTGTAAATGATTAATTTCATATAAAAGTTGATTAGGGTAAAATATTAATCCAAGGAGATGGGTTTTTTGGTGTATCCCTCTAAAAATAAATATAAGATGTGTAAATTATTTACAAGCCGTTTAATATCCAAAGTAGTTTTTTAATGTTTTAGAGCGGCTAATATTTCATTCTACTCACTTTTAGATTTCTCCTCTTGACCCTATGATATTTCCCATGCAATTTTATAGTTCCAACCTTCCTTCTAGATATCCAATTTGAGAAATCAGTCTCGTGTAATTCTTTCTGTTTATTTTTTTCTTTTCCTTCTCTCTCTTCTTGAGCCATTGCAGTGTATCCCTTTGACCGTGGTCACTGTTAGTTTTAATCTTGATCGATTATGATCTAGGATTCTTCTTGTGATCATTTTCACCTTTGTTCTTTGGGTGTTTTTCGTTGGAATCAGTTTTTAATCCATGGTTTAAGGTATGGTGTCTAAATATTAACCCTATGGGTTTATTTCAATTTTTAATTATATGTAATATTGTTATTAAATTTTATCTTATTTACAATAATTAACTAATTGAATATAATGATGATAATCCTATATTTTATTCTTTGTTGGATCGCATTGGATTCAATTGATGATGTGACATGGCTTATAGTAATTCATTGGGTGTGTGAGCCTTTGAAAAAAATGAATTGGCAATAGAATAAATATGATTTTTTGCATGACATGTGATTCATGTGATTATATGTTATGTATTCACCCTGGAAAATGGATTATTTGATTAATTTAATAAATATAAAATTTTAATACAAATGGTAATTAGTTAAATTAACCATTTGGTATTATGAGGTCATATTATGATTTGATTTCTGTTATGATATGCACTTGTGACACATGTTGAGATGTTAATATACTGAGTAATGCCCTGATACATGATAAGATGCTTATATATCAGTCTATGACCTGACACATGTTGAGATGCTTATATACCAGGATATATCAAGACAGATGATGAGATGCTTATATATCATGTTGTGCCCTGACACGTGATTAGATGCTTATATACCGGTCTATTCCCTAACACATTTTGAGATGCTTATATACTGAGCTGGGACCTTGAAGAACTTGTTGTGATTCTTATATATCGGGCTAGCCCCGGACACGTACTGAGATGCCTATATAGTGGGTTGGCCCAACGATTTATTATAACATGGGTATATGGTTGTGGTTGTCATGGTTGTGCTAAATGATCATAGACATCCTCGAGGGGTTTTGAAGCTGGATATTACTCAATTTTATTAATTGTTGAATTAATTAATACCCCTTTTATCACTTTATTACATGCACTTCTTATCATACTGGTTCTTTTAGACACGGTGGAGTTGACCTACTATATTTTAGTCACACACTATCTAGACCACCATTTGGTACCAAAGTATATTGCATAGATGCAAGTATGAACAATGGAAAGGGACCATGTTTTGATTATTGATTAATGGACATGCTATATTTTTTATATGGGACCAACAAAAGGTTTGGGACTAGGGTATTTTTGATTTTATTTGTATTAGCATGGCTTTATTCTGTATTGTTTTTAGTTTGAAATTAGATACAAATCATTCTTCCATTACATGATTCTTTATTATTGTTATATTTGTTTCTCCTTTATTTCCCATTTGTATTAAATGGTTTTGGTAATGTCTATTAATTTGATTTCATTTTTTTATATGAATTACTTCCATTGGTATAACAGTTCATGCTAGGGGGTATAGTCTCCCCATTATATATATAATAACCTCTCTACTAGTCAACAACCTTTGGCATACTCGGAGGCATTCTTTAGGTCTCATAACCAACCATTTTTGGTCACATGAGAGAGTAAATGATTGGGGGTCATTACAGAGTGGTATCAGGGGAGCATGTTTTCTTTTCAATTTATTTAATATTTTTGATTGTTGGAAAGGAATCTAGGATGTGTTGGTCCTTGGAAATGACATTCTTCATGGGAGTCGTTAACCCATTTACGGGGGAAATCCAAGTGCCTTGGGAATGGATTGTTGTTCATGATGTTTTGTTGTTATGGTTTGATGTTATTTTAGCTTGGGGGAATCACATGTTGTATCATGTTATTATTTCTTAATATATATATTCATGATCTTGTATGGTGTGGTATGAGTATGCATGCATCACGATTGGAAAATAGGGATATATACTAATATTCATTGTCTATAATAGGGACCTATTTATATGCATGTGATATACTATCTATGTAAATTTTTATATGAGATATATGGTATACCTATTAAATGAAATGAAAGAACTATTATTTCATTCTATAAAAAATGTTAATCCTTGTATATAGAGACCAGGAGTAAATGGTTCTATGTTGTAGTCACCCATTGAAGTTAACCTTGTTGTTTCCCAGTGCTCTATGGTGTGTGTTTGTATTGTAAATAAAATGAATCCTCATCATATTCAAACTATGAATCAAGAGAGTGGTAATTTGAATAATTATAATGTAGTTGATCTGGAACTTCTTATAGTTCTTGAGGATTAGATCGATGTTCACAATTTTGATAGCTTCCTGCGGGTCATGTGATCCATGGAAGGGGAGACTATTCATACCGTGCTTTGATATCTCAGTTGACAAGAGAGTTTCAACTACAACATCTACCTATGTTCACTAGGGAGAGAGGCCCCCAGGATGTCAAGTTCTAGATTTATTTTATCCAGACGATCTTCAAGAACCTCCAGACACTTGTGGATAGGAGGGTGAATCTTGCTGCATACATGCTTATTTGACCAACCAATCATTAGTGGGGAATTCTGGAAAAAATCAGACAATAAGAGGAGTTTTCTTGGAAGTAATTTAGATGATGTTCCTGATCCACTTTTATCCTGATACATTGGGGGATAAAGAGGCTCATGATTTTAGAAATATGATATGTTAGGGAATGTCTGTGTTAGACTATGTCATTCATTTCACCAACCTTCATCATTTTTCTCAATCTCTAGCAGCTGATGAGATCTATAGGTTGAGGTGTTATTAGGATGGGATTCTCTATAAGACTAGTCTATAAGTGAATGTTTTTGGTTAAAGTATTTTTAAGGATGTGATGACTCGGGAAATCATCATGAAGGGTAATCTAAGAGAGGCCTCGAGTTGTGTCCCTGTTATTCCAACAGAACGAACTCAAATAAATTCTTCGGGTTGCATAAAATGCCGCTATGACAGTTTTCTCCAAGTCAACAGTGAGAATATCATATAGGTATGTGGATAGTAATCTTAGGACCATGTTTAATTACTATGATCATAGTGTTTAAAGTTTGGCCACAATCCCCCACAGTGTCCTTACCTCACAATTGTATGCTAGTTCTATAGAAAACTGGGAAATCATTAGATGTTTCATGTGATATTTCTACAAAAAAAATAATGGATGGGGATTAGGATAGGCACCTGAGTGGAGAAGGGGCTTATTTACCCCTCAGTAGGAAGGTAGTTGGAGATCCACAGACCATTTAGGCCAATGCAGGGGATGTGGTAACCTAGTTCAGAAGAAATAGTATCAAGTAGAGGAAATAGATAAGGGGAGTGGGACAATAGCCTATGGTAGAGGGGAATGTCATCCTCATGTTATATAGACTACTCCAACAATTATGGATATGAGACCTTATACTGTTAGAGGTACGATTCTTGTAACGCACTGACCCTAGTTACCCATAGTCAGTGAATTATTACATAACATTGGCATGATCACAAAAGATCAAGCTCGAAATACAGATTAGTTTAGTAGCCTTGAAAGTACTAGATACATTCCTAAGGTTTACATTACCTCAAAAAATGTAAAACTAAAAAAAATTGTTACCATGGACAAAACTAAGACCCCCAAGACTATCCGTGCAGTTCAGTCATAATATACTTCTTCACATCCTAGGAAAAATAAAACATAGAAAGGGGTAAGCTCAAATTCGCTATAAGGATAACAATATAGAGGAAACTTTCATAAATAAGCATAAAAATTTAAGGCAATGTATAAAACTAATGCAAAATACTTTTCAACATAAACTTTATCATAATACGGCAAACATAAATCAAAATAATTCCATTTAATTACTCACATGGATATTCTACTAGTTGAATAATCGCATGAAATATCAATAGCCACTTTCATAATGATGGAATGCATAATTCCATACTTTCATAACCACATAGTCAAGCCCTTGTGCCAAGACTACAAATAAGAATTTGTCAAGGCATTATGCCAAGACCCTAGTTTTTCTCATGAGACCTACCAATGCATCGAGGAGCTATAGCGGGCTCCACCCGTCACTTATTAAGTCCAATGCATTCTTCATATGAAAACGTTTATACAGAACATAAAAATTCATATTAAAACAGGAATACGAAATGTCAATAATTTATCCATAAACCATGAATGGTATGAAATAACACATACATAGTCAAACATATCACAAAACCATCAATACAATATGGATGTTTTGTATCATAATAAATAAACTTCAAATAAACATAAAATCCATCAAAGCATGTTGACATAGATGAAATCAAAACCTTTTTTATAGAAATATCTCTTTCTATTTTGAAATCATTTAGAAGTCACGTAATTATAAAAGAAAACATTTAGATTTGAAAATATTCTTATAATATTGTAAGGGATGCTTTGACGATGTAATAACGGTGGAATATAGATACACCCACTGTAAATGTTAAGAAAACATTCTGACCTTAATTTTGTCGAAAAGGTCATAAAGTACCTAGTTTGGAAAATGAAAGAAATATTCCTTTATAAAAATCTTATAAAAGTCAAACAGGGGTATAAATGAATTTAACCCATAGTCTAAAAAATATTAATAATTTTTTGAAATACATTTTTAAGAAACATGTATGTGGATGATAAATAGGTCATAGTAGATAATTACATATAAACAACCTCAGATAATGAAGAGATTGTGAAATTAACCATTACCTTGTACTTTTCCTTGGTATAGGGTAGGTTAACATCATGTATAATGGTGAAATAATTTTTATTAAATTATACAAGAATCATATACATTAATATTATATCACATATGATCTTTTAACATTTCTTTGATAATAATATCTTAGTATTATCGTCATTTCAGGTGTTAAGTGATTCATTTTACTTTTTATGATTTGTTACGTAAGTAATGTTTATTATGGATATGATGTATATTATTCATATTCAGAATTATATTATGTATTTAAACATTATTTTTAGTCATTTAGGGAAAATTAGTCTTGAATGTATACGATGGGGAATGAATGTCATCGCGTTCGTGGAGACGGTAATCTATACGTACAACCGAGTGACAATATCATTATTTTGATATTAAAATAATATATAGTTGGATGGAATATCATATATAAAAAATCATTATCATGTCATATTTATTATTTACATCAGTTACAAAACATTATTATAACCATGCATATAATAATTTATTGAATAACTATTACACCACGACGTGGAGACTGCAAGCCGTACGTACACATGTATGGTGACATGTCATTCAAAGTATGGATAGAATAATGAATATGGTTGTACCATATAACTTCACAGTATATATATGATACTAGAGTTATTATTTTAGAATGGAAACAACAAAGAAAGAGGACGTGGAAGAAGAATTGAACTTGAAAGAGGTGATGAAATATTTACCTCTTCTTCGGGTTCTTCCTTTTTATTTGATCAAAAGGGATCCATAGGTTGGTTTTTTGACTAAAGAAAGGCTTCTAGTATGAAGGGAGGATAGTTGAGAGAGTATTTGGGTAGAGTTTGTCCAAGACAAATGTATTTGATGTTTTTAATTAGAGAGAAGGGGGAGTTGCCGTTTATAAGAGGGGTGAGGGGCACCTTAGGAAAAGTTAGACATATTATTTTACAATAAAATCATTTTCGTTTTATAATGGCTCTAAAATAAATTATTAAAAGTATAAGGTGGATATACTTCTAAAATATCTAAAAAATAGGTTTTAGATAGGTTTGGGTCACTATATTAACTTTATCTTTTGATTTAACTCTTAGTTAAATTGTTTGACATTTACCAAGTCTCTTTGTATTATTATATTATATGGTTAATAAACATACTATAAACAACCAAGAGACCCCCAAGTGATTCATTAGTGATAATCATATAATTGTATAAGTCTTTTTTCAGAACAATAGTTTTTTAGGAACATAATATCAATTAATAATATAATATTTTTTTATAAAAACTCTTTTACGTCAATTTTGACACTATTTAGTATTTTGTTTTTACTAAATTTATAACAGCATTATTACTTCTAATAAAACCCATCTAAAAACCCTAACATGTCTTGATAACTTATAAAATTATTTTAATTCATAAAAAGTATCAAATTACATTTATTTGGATATTTATAATATCAATTATTTTAATCTTTCATTAATAAGGTAATTACTCCATCATCATTGTATCATAAATAAATTTAATTATTTAATGTCTAAAAATTATAAATAAACTATAATTATGTAGGAAATATTTTTATCTTTCTAATGAATATTTATAGTCGAATTTATCTTATGTGTAACCCTATATTAAAAATGGTTTAGTTATTAAACATTGAATTTTACACTTTTAACCCATCTTGGAATTAAATAAAAATAAATGTCCTAATCTAACCCAAGGGGACATAAAGGATCATATTTTATTCCTAATGTTTTTTTGGTCGAATTAAACTTATACAATAAAATTAGGGCATGTGTTAGGGTAATAGTAATATCATTTTTACCATTAATTGCCCTATTTACTTTTAACTGTGGTAAATAAAAGTAAAAAATTACTATTCACCAAAAATTATTTTCATCTTATTGAACAAAATTTTACTTAATGATATCAACCATGTATCTTTGATTTTTGAAATTAAACTCACAGAAGTGGTAAACTCATGTTTTATGTAAATTTACAAATGCTCCTAGGAGGTGGGTAAAGGACAATAAAAAGATCAATAAAATTTTTATATATCTAAAATTATTATAAACTATCTCCAATGAATTACATTTAACTTATATAGGTATTATGTATGTATTTCAACCTAAAATAAATTTAAATAATATAAATAATTATTTAAATAAAAATCAGTTTTAAACTATAACTCATTGTTTTTCACTATTCATCAAAAATTTAAAGTTTTCAAAAAAATAAAAAAAAATTAACCCTAATCTAATTTCGATATTAAAATTCCAAAAATGAAGTCCATTTTAAATGAAAAAAAATATAAAATTTCAAAAGGTGGGTATTACAATTCTTAACGGCTAGTTTGATTTTTTGTGGTGTGTTAGAACTCGAAGTTTCGTACAACAGACGCTACTGTATAATTAAAAGGAAAGCGTACCATCGAAGCATGGTGTGTTACATTCTCCCCTCCTTCAAATGATTTCATCCTTGAAATTTAAAGAGTATTACTGCATAAAAAGACTCGGGTGTTTGTTTATCCTAAGTTCCTTGGGTTCCCACGTTGCCTCTTCTATCTTATGGTTTCTCCATAGAACATTTACCAGACGAGTCATCCGGATTCTCAACACTTGTTTTCTTCTATCAAGAAACTTGACATTCTCTTCTCAATAAGACAAACTGGGTTCCAGTTCTAATTCCTCATAGGTGAGTACATGCGTTGGTTCAGGCATGTATTTTCTCAATAGTGATACGTGGAACACATCCTGAACTTTGGAGAGACTTGGAGCCATTTTCAAACGATAAGCTACAACCCCAATTCGTTCAAGAATTTTTAAAGGTCCGATGTACATGGGACTCAATTTTCCCTGCTTAAAGAAATGTATAAAACCCTTCCACAAAGATACCTTCAAGAAAACATGATCTCCTACCTGAAATTCCAAATCCATCCTTCGATTATCAGCATAGCCTTTCTACCTACTTTGAGCTGCTTTGATGTGGTTTTGGATTACCTTCTCATTTTCAATCATTTCCTCCACATGTTTTGGGCCTATAAGTTTTCTTTCGCTAACATCATCCCAACAAGTTGTTGTGAAAAATCCCTTTCCGTATAACGCTTCATATGGTTCCATCTGAATACTTGAATGAAAGCTATTGTTATATGAAAATTATACCAGAGATTAATATTGATCCCACACACCTTGAATGTCAAGTGAGCATGATCTCAACATGTATTCTAACATTGGAATAGTCCATTCTGATTGTCCATCAGTTTGGGGGTGGTAGGCAGTGCTCCAAAAATGTTCAGTATCTAGAGCATTCTCAAGACTTTTCCAAAATCCTCATGTAAAATGAGGATCACGATAAAAAACAATCGATAGTGGTAATCCATGATGTCTTACAACTTCATTAATATATAGTCTTTATAAATGTTCAAGTGGTAATTCTTCCCTTATAGAAAGAGAATGTGCTGACATGGTAAGATGATCAACAATGACTAATATTGCATCGTTCCTTCTAGGAGTCCTTGGTAGCCCCATGACAAAGTCCATCGTGATACCATTCCATTTCCATTTAGGTATAGGAAGATGTTTCATGACTCCTCCAGGCTGTTTCCTTCCGGATTTCACTTGTTTAAAAACCATACATCTTGACACAAAATCTGCAATCTCCCTCTTCATGTTGTCCTATCAAAAATGTTCTTTAAAATATCTATACATTTTGGTGCTCCCAGGGTGTATAGAGAAATTGGAACTATGAGCATCATCCAAAAATTCCATTTTTAGATCAGGTATATCGGGAATACACTGTATCTTCCCAAATTTTAAAATTCCATCTTCATACACAAAGTCACTCAATCTCCCACCATTCACAACTTTAATCGCCTTCTGAAACTCTTCATCACAGGTCTGAGAATTCTTTATCATTTATAGTAATGTTGGTTTGGAAACCATATGAAAAAAATATTTATGTTTCACCTTCCATGGTGATTCCCATATCCATCTTTACTAGATCTATGTATATAGGATCCTTTTCGACTCTCATCTTATTCAAAACTCCCAAATCCTTTCTACTCAAAGCATCGTCCACCTTATTTTCCTTCCCTGGGTGGTAGTGTATAGTGAAATCATAATCCTTGAGTAGTTCAAGACACTAATTTTCATCATTTTGAGTTCTTTCTAAGAGAAAATATACTTCAAACTCTTGTGATCGGTATATATCTCACATTTTTCACTATAGAGATAGTGTCTCCAAATCTTCAAAGTAAAGATTATAGCTGATAACTCAAGATCATGAGTAGGATAGTTTTGTAATGAATTTTTAGTTGTTTTGATTCATAGGAAATAACCCTATCTTATGTATAAGGACCCAACCAAGTACTTTCATTGAAGCATCACTATAAATAACAAACCCATCATTCCCCGATGGTAGATTCATGAGAAGAGAATTTACAAGTATTCTTCTCAATTCTTCAAAACATTATTCACACTCTTTTTTCCAAAAAAATTTAACCCCTTTTCATGTGAGCTTTGTTTATGGGTTTTCCAACTGGTAAAAATTCTGGATGAAATGTCAATAATAACTTACTAAACCAATAAAACTGTGTTCCTTAGTTATACTTGTTTGTGTTGGCCATTATTGGATTTCCTGGGTCCTAGAAAGATCAACAGAGATTCCATCCTTAGAGAGAATATGGCCAAGAAAAGAAATCCCCTGAAGTCAGAATTCACACTTGCTAAACTTCCCATAATATTCGTTTCTTCTAAGAGTCTTTAGAATAATACGCAACTGATTTTCATGATCTTCCTAGATTTTGAATTATACCAAGAAATCATTAAAAAATACCACTAAAAATTCATAATGATATTCCTTGAAAACTCTATTCATTAGATCCATTAAGATAGAGGGTGCATTAGTCAATAAAAAAGGCATAACTAAACACTTGTAATGCACGTACCTAGTTCAAAATGTTGTTCTCGGAATGTATTCATTCCTCACACAAAACTAATGATATCCAGATCAAAGTTCAATCATTGAAAAGTATTCAGCTCCATGACGTTGGTTGAATAAATCATCAATGCTAGGTAGGGGATACTTGTTCTTTATTATTATAGCATTGATCTACCTGTAGTCAATGCACAACCTCATAGATCCATATTTTTTCTTAAGAAATAGGACAGGGGCTGAACAAGGACAAACACTAGGGTGAATAAATCCTTTATTAATCAATTCCTATAGTTTTTTCTTTAGTTATACTAATTCCACAGTGTCCATTCTATAAGAGGTATTTGATGTGGGCCTTGATCCCGGAATTAAATCAATGGAAAACTCAGTTTCTCATTTGGGAGGATTTCCAGGTAAGTCTTCTAGACACACATCAACATATTCTTTCACAACAGGTACATCCTCTATTTGACCATTCCTTTCCTCACCCACAATTATTTCTTTCTCTAACTCCCCAATAATTGATTTTTTGAGATACTGTGGGTGGATCTAGATACGAATTAGGTGGTGGTGATTCTTCTCTAAAGATAAGGTGTTCTTTATCAGTGTCATCAAAAATAGTAACCTCCTTCTTCATACAATAAATTTTTGCATCATGGTCTGAAAAAAATATATACCCAGGATTATATCAAATTCAATCTTGGGTATGATGATGAGATCAGCAGATAAAGAACATTTATATTCCCTAAAGGGGACTGAATCACAAAACGTTGTTGCAATGATACTTCTAGTAGGAGTTTTGACTGAATAATACCTTGTTAAATAAAATTGGAAATATCTAATTTTCTTAGCAAAATAGGAAGATATCAAACAACGTGATGATCCAGAATCAAATAAAGAATTGGTTAAACTTGAGGAAACCATTAAATTATCTTCCACTACATATTTCGGAGCTTCAACCTCAGCAATAGTGACAGCATAATCTTGGCCTTGATCCCTTATCCTTTTCCAAGGTAAGTTACTTTTAATATTAGGACATTCATTTTCATAATTCCCCCTTTCTCTACAATTAAAGCATTCAACATCGATAGCCTATTTCTTCCCCTTTCAATCACGAGCTTGGTGGATTTTTTCACCACCCTTGTAACAGACTCTCATTACCTTTTGGAAAGTACCATGGTGTTTCTTCCCACATTTACTACTGGATGAATATTCATATTTTCCCATATTGATATATTTCCATTTACAGAGTGTTCACCAGATCTCTTATTCTCTTGCTTTGTTTTAAAGTAGTAAGACATAGAGAATAATTTTTCTGTGTTGATAGCACATGAGACAATATCTTCGTACGATGAGAAGGATTGTGAGACTAATTCTCGATGGAGAAATGGATTTAACCCATCAAATAAATGATCTATCTTACTTATTGGGTTACGTATACAATCTGCAGCATGCCTTGCTAACCTTGTAAAGTTAGCTTCATGCTTTGCGACATTCTCATCCTTCTTTTGCCTCAGTCTCAGAAATTTCCATTCCATATCTGCTCGATGGTCATGAGGAAGGTATTTTTCTAATTAAATTTCTTTAAACTCCATCCATTCCATATATTATACTTCATCATCTTCTTTTGAGTTTCGAATCAATGACCACCATTTATCAGCATCTCCACTGACACAGTAAACTGCCATGAAAACTTTTTTCTCTTTCTCAACTCCCCAAGGCATGGAATATTTTTGCTAAGAAATTTATCCATTGCTCAGATACTAGTGTATTTGTACCCCCATTGAATTTTGGTTGTCATTTCCTCATGAAGTGATCTAACATTTATCATCCACACTACCGATCATTGTTCTCCATACGGGTAAAGTTATTATTCATAACCCGAGTGAGTTGTCCCAAAATGGTGATTAGCTGATCAGCACTGGTTGCATCATCATCTCCACTATAATTATCTTGAGTAGGAGGGAAATACCTACATAGAGTGTGTGCATTGATACAATTTTCGTTCCTTCCATTAGGCGCCATTTCTAAACATTGGCATAAATAAGATTAGTTTATGGATCGAAATACATAATTCCAAACTTATAAAACACTTAAAATAAATTGAACAGTTTATGGATATAATCCAAAATCATAAAAAATTGTTTTCTTTGAGGAATTATACACTCATAAACCCTTCATAATTGTTTGTAAAGAAAATGAGAAATATACTAATCATATCCCTTGGGAGTTTCGTAACCAAGAGTGTAGTAAGGCCTGTTGTTGTGCACCAGTTCCCATTCGAGTCTTGCTCAAAGAGGTGTTTTCATGTTTTACCCCTAGGTACATCTGGGCCAGAACCGCCTCTACCTGCTCGTATTCAGACAGGGATGTATTTTTCGAACAACTCACAAAATATCTACAATACCAAAATTCTAGGAAGTTATTTTATTCTAATCCTCAAAGACAATCTTAGGGCTATGTTTTCTAAACAGAGTTTATCTAAATCTAATTTCCAAGGTTTGTACTAAACATCCTCTGATACCAACTGTAACGCCTTGAACCTAGTTACCGAGAGTTGGTGCATTATTATATAACATTTTCATGATCACAAAAGATCACGTCTTGAAAGACCGATTAGTTTAGTAGCCTTGTAAGTAAAAGACACATTTATAAGGTTTACATTACATCATAAAATGGAAAACTACAACAACATTGTTTCCATGGAAAATTCTAATATCCCATAGACTGACCTTGTAGGTTAGTCATAATATACTTCTTCACATCCTGGGAGAAATAAAACACAGAAAGGGGTGAGCTCAAATGCTCAGTAAGGATAAAAATATAGTGGAAACTTTCATAAATAAGTATAAACATTTAAGGAAATATATAAAACTAAAAAAAATCCTTTTAAACATAAAATTATTCATAATATGGAAAATATAAATCAAAATAATTCCATTTACTCACTCACAAAGATTTTATACTATTCGAATAATCACATGTAATATCAATAGAAACTTTTATAATGATAGAATGCATAATGACGGACATTCATAACCACATATTTAAGGCCTTGTGCCATGAATAGAAATAAGATTTTGTCAAGGCCTTATTCCAAGACACTATTTTGTCTGATGAGACCTATCGATGAATCTAGAAGCTATAAAGGGATCCACCCGTCACTTACTAAGTCCAATTCATTCCTCATATGAAAAGGTTTAAACATAACATAAACATTCGTATTAAAAATTGCATACAAAATTTCAATACATTATCCATAAACCATGAATGGTATGAAATAACACATCATCATTCAAACATAACAAAAAAACAACAATACAATTTGGATGTTCTGTATCAAAATAAATCAACTTATAGAAAACATAAAATCCATTAAAGGATGTTGACATGGATGAAATCAAAACCTTTTTTAGAGAAATATCTCTTTCTATTTTGAAATCATTTAAATGTCACATTATTATAAAAGAAAACTTTTATATTTGAAAATATTCTTATAAGATTGTAAGGGAAGCTTTGACGATGTTATAATGATGGAAAATGTTCGTTCCCATCGTATATGTTAAAAAAACATTCTTACCATAATTTTGTTGAAAAGGACATAATGTACCTTGTTTGGGAAATGGCCGAAATATTCCTTTATAATCATATAATAAAAGTCAAACAAGGGTATAAATGACTTTAACCCATATTCTATAAAACAGTAATAATGGTTTGAAATACATTTTTAAGAAACATGGATGTGGATGATAAAGAGGTTCCATTGGATAATTACATATAAACAACCTCAGATAATTAAGAGATTGTGAAATTAACCCTTACCTTGTATTTTTACATGGTAGAGGGTATGTTACCCTCCTATATTATGGTGAAATAATTTTTATTAAATTATTCAATAATCATATATATTAATATGATATCATATATGATCTTTTAACATTTCTCTGTTAATAATATCTTAGTATTATCATTGTTTCGGGTGTTAACTGATTTATTTTCCTTTATATGATTTGTTACATATGTAATGTTTGTTATGGATAGGGTGTATCCTTTTAATATTCAGAATTATATTAAGTATTTAAACATTATTTTTAATTATCTAATGAAAATTAGTATTGAATGGATACGATGGGGAATGAATATGATCGCGTTCGTGGAGACGGTAATCGGTACATACGCCCGAGCGACAATATCATTTTTTTGATATTAAAATAATATATATTTGGATGGTATATAATATATACAAAATAATTATCATGTTATATTTATTATTTACATCAATTACACATCATTATTAAACCATCCAAATAATAATGTATTGAATAACAATTATACCACGACGTGGAGATGGTAAGCCGTACGTACGCACGTATGGTGACATGTCATTCAAAATATAGATAGAATAATGAATATGGTTGTACCAAATTTAGAATAACATCAAAGTATATAGAATATACTGGATTTAATTTTTTAGAAAGGAAACACCAAAGAAAGAGGAAGTGGAAGAAGAAAGGAACTTGAAAGAGGTAATGAAATATTTTCCTCTTCTTCGTGTTCTTCATATTGATTTGATCAAAAGGGCTCCATAGGTTGGATTTATGACTAATGGAATACCTCTAGGATGAAGTTAGGACATCTGGGAGTGTATTTGGGCAAGGTCTGGCCTATCCAAATGGCTTTGAAGGTGTGAATTAGAGAGAAGGGGGAGTGCCCTTTTAAAAGAGGGGTGAGAGGCACCTTAAGAAAAGCTAGAAATATTATTTTATAATAAAATAATTTTTGGATTATAATGGCTCAAAAATGAATTATTTAAAGGATAAAGTGGGTATGTATCTAAAACCACCCAACCAATAGGTTTTAGACTGGTTTGGGTCACTATATTATCTTTATCTTTTAGATTTAACTCTTAGTTAAATAGTTTGACATTTACCCTGTCTCTTTGTATTTTTATATTATATGGTTAATAAAATTACTATAAACATCCAAGAGAACCCCAAGTGGTTAATTAATTATACACCAATCATTATATAATTCTTTATGCTGAATCTTATATTTTTAGGAATATAATATCAATTAATAATATAATAATTGTTTTAAAAACTCTTTTATTTCAATTTTTACACTATTTGGTATTTTGTTTTTTCTAAATTCATAACCATATTATTACTTCAAAAAAAACTCATCTCACCAACTCTAACATGTCATTTTAGCCTTGAAAATTAGTGTAATTCATAAAAAGTCTCAAATTACATTTATTTGTATATTTATAATATCAATTATATTAATCCTTCATTAATAAGGTAATTACTATATCATCATTGCGTACCGGGAACCCATAAACCGACTTTTGAAAATGGGAAAAAAATGATTAGCCTACCGTATCATCATTGGGTCATTAATAAATTTAATTATTTTTTGTCTAAAAATTATAAATAAAATTACATTATGTATGAAATCTATTTAAATTTATAATGAATATTTACAGTATAATTTATCTTATATGTAACCCTATATTAAAAATGGTTTAGTTATTAAACATTGAATTTAATACTTTTAACTCTTATTTGAATTACATAATAATAAATGTCCTAATCAAATCTATGTGGACATACAGAATCATATTTTATTCGTAATGTTGTTTTGGATCGAATTACACTTATCTAAAAGAACTAGGACATGTTTTAGGGTAATAATAATATCATTTGTACCCTTAATTACCCTATTTACTTTTATCCATGGTAAATTAAAGTAAAGATTTATTATTCACCAAAAATTGTTTTCATCTTATTGAACCAAATTTTACATACTAATATCAACTGTGTCTCTCGGATTTTTTTAATTGAAGTCACAGAAGTGGTAAAATTAAGTTTTATGTAAATTTGAAAATACTCCTAAGAGGTGGGTGAAAGACGGTAAAAAGTTCGTTTTATTTTTATGTGTCTAAAATTATTATAAATTGTCTCCAATGAATTAATTTGAACATATATATCTATTATGTGTCTATTATGACCATAAATAAATTTAAATAATATAAATATTTATTTTAATAAAAATCCAGTTTTAAATTATAACTCTGTGTTTTTCACAATTTATCAAAAAATGAAAGGTTTCAGAAAAATTAAAAAAATTCACCATAAGATAATTTCAATATTCCGAATTGGAAAATGAATTCAATTTTGAAAGATAAAATTTATAAAATTTCAAAGAAAGGGCATTACTATTCATAACGGCTTGTTTGATTGGTTGTGGGGTGTTAGAACTCAAAGTTGCATACAACACACACTACTATATTTTTCCAAGAGAAGCATACCATGGAAGCTTGGGGTGTTAAAATTATTGTATCATCTTTATAAGCTTGAATTTTTCTTGATATAGGGATTCAAATTCCTTTTTATCTACTATTATTTTAAAAATGGTTTTTACTTAGTTTTGGAAAGGTTAGAGGGTACTTTGAGCATAAATACACCATTAGAAGTACAATCAATGAATATCAAACATTGTAAGGTGTATTATTTAGATATCAGTAGTTATAATTCCTTTTGGGATCCATTTGTGGTAAAAATGAAAACTTATATTTGATTCTTGGTATGGATAGCCTAGTTCTATATCATGCTCATATCAACTGTTGTCGGAGGATAGTTACATTTATATCTCTAAAAGGAGGCTATTAATCTCACTATAGTGAGTAGGATCTTCAGGCTCATCGTGCAAGACCAATTCTATAGAGATTGGATTTCCTCATGGCTCAAATATGCAGTCTTGTTCTAGATAATGGTTAAATGTAGCAGGATTATCTTCCTCTGGTGGTATATTATTTTTGAAAAAAAAATATTCTAATGATTTCTATGACTTATATCTCGAATGAGAGACTGAGATCATGATTATGTTGGTGTCAGGAGCAGATCCTGTTTCTATCACACCTTATAAAATGGAACCAGTAGTGCTTCAAGAGTTGAAAATCTAGTTGGAAGATATGGAAGCTAAATGTTTCAAAAAGACACGTACATCTTCTTAGGGTTCTATGGATCTATTGTTCATAAAGGCAAATGTTAAGTTACACTTGTGTGTGTTTTATCAAAGATTTAACCTGATGGTGGCCAAGAACCTGTATCCCCTTTCATGCATCAATGATATATTTGATTAGTATAGAGGTTCTATATTATTCTCCATGATCGATTTGATATTAATACACCACCAATTACGGGTGAGACCATAAGACTTATATCATAGTAATTTGAGGAGCATGTATGACTTGCAAGAGATCATTGTTATGTTTTTTGGGTTGACCAATGCACCGATGGTATTCTTGTCCTTGATGAATCAGATCCTTCATCATTTTCTTGATCAATTCATTGTTATTTTCATCGATGACATCATAGTGTACACCTAGTCATGAAATGATCATAACCAACATCTTGACATTTTCATGAGTAAATATAGGGATACTAATCTTTACATAAATCAATCTAAACATAATTTTTGGATAGATAAAGGAAAAATTTTAGGCCATGTCATATCAGAGGATGGAATGTCAATGTAACCAATGAAGGTTGCAATCATTGTATCTTGGGAGCATCCCAATAATGTCTTAGAGATTTGTATATTTATGGATTTATTATGTTGTTATCAGTGCTTTATCCACGATTTCTCCCATATCACAAAACTGATGTCTGGACATGACAAGAATGGAGTCAGGATTTTTGGATCTGATGATTATGAGAGATATATTAAAGGGATGAAAGGTAGGCTAGACCTATCACCTATCCTTAATTTACCTATGCCCAATAACTAATATACCATGTTCTATAATGAATCTAGAGTTGGACTCAAAGTAGTTTTGATGCATGAGGATCCTATGGTTGTTTATGACTCTAAAAAATTGATACCAGATGATAGGAATTGCCCAAATCATGATCTAGTGCTAGTGGGTTTGGTATATGCCTGGAGCTTTTGGAGACACTATATTATGTTTGAGAGGTTTTTGGTATACATGAACCATAATATCCTCAAGTAAATATTTTCATAGCGGGACCTGAACCTTTATCAGAGGTGGTTGGTTGAATATATGCAGTCTTTAAACTATGAGTTAACTTATTCATCAGGCAATGAAAATTTATTTTTTCGATTCATTGAGTCGAAAAACCTAGATATAGGTATTATAGGAGTCTATCGATGAGTGTTCGATGGTAAAACTATTTGTAGACATGCATCTAGATGTTTAGGATTCTCACAGATGAGAAACTATCACTTTTACAATGGTCATACCAATTTTTCTAGACCATATAAAGAGAGAATAATTTGTCTAATATAAAGGGACTAGTTCTGAAAGACAACATATATAGTTGGAAGAAACCATTAGGATGGTCTCTCAGTAGTGACAATTCTCTCTTTTTTTGTGGTTGATTATGGGTTCTTACAGGCATGTGTAAGGTTTTTACGAGGGAGTTTCATGGTTCTAGATGGGAGATACATCCTAGTTTGAAAAATATGTATCGTGACCTTCATAGATAGTACTAGTGGTAATAAATGGGGAAGGAGTTGTGGGATTTATAGAGATATGTTTCACTTTTCAGTAGGTGAAAGCCAAGCATCAGAGGCATGTCGGGCTATTATACCTCTTTCCATTTCTGAATGGAAATGGGATGATGTCACTATGAATTATATGACAGGATTAATCTAGATAGACCATAAGAATGATATAGTATGGGTGATCATGGATCGACTGATGAAGGTATCCTAATTATTACTTATAATGGAGACTTTCATAGTTTATTATTTGGGAAGTCTTTATGTGTGTGAGATAGTTCAGATTCACAGTGTTCTGTAGAGTTTTGTATCTGATAGAGAACCTCATTTCACATCATAGTTTTGGAAGGGTCTTTAGAAGGCTTTAGGATTGTAGGTTCTTTTGAGAAAATCCTATCATCCTTAGATCGAAGCTCAATCATAGAAGACAATTCAGGTTCCATAAGATATGTTACGAGCTTGTGTTTTGGATTTTGGTGGTTCATGGGGGAAGAATATGACACTCGTGGAGTTTTCTTATAATAATAGATTCTAGGAATTGATCTAAATGGAACCTTCTGAGGCTTTGAATAGAATTATGTGTAATTCTCCACTTTTTTGGTTTTAAATGGGTATGTCAGTTCTTGTTGGACCTATTCTCATACTGGAGACATCTGAGTTGCGGTATCTGATCAAAATGATGTTTTTCACCGCACTAAGTAGGCACAAATCTTACACTAACCATAGAATATTACCTATGGAGTTTGAGGTTTTTCATTATGTTTTTCTATGGGTGTCATCTAGGTTGGGGAAAAATTGTATCAGGAGATAGGTAAATCTAGTGCCTAGGATTTTCAGGTCGTTTGAGATAGCAAGAAGGGTCAATTTAATGGCATATTAATTATCCCTTCCATAGTGCTATAGTTCCATTCACAATGTGTTAATGTGTCTTGGATTCAGAGATATTACCCAAACCCTTCTCGTGTGATAGACATCGAGGATGTCTAGTTTGGTGCTGATGTTCCCTTTGAGGAGTATCAGATGCGGATTGTGGATCATAGTGAGAAGTATATTTTGGGTGGGACTATATCTCTGGATGGAGTACAATGAAAACATGGTCATGTTTAGGAGGAGACCTAGGAGAGGGAGTTTGATATGTGAGCATAGTGGCTAGACTTGTTTGTCGATATCCTATTGTGATTCTTGGAGCATCTCATGGATGAGCTGTTATATGGTGGGGTGGTTGGAAGATCCCATTGTTTTTTAGGTATGTCCCTCTTTGAGATTTTCATTAAATCTATTTTGTTGGGTTTCCCTTTTTCATTGGACCTTGGTGGTTGAGTCTTATTTAGAGACTAAGATACATTATTAGGGAAAATGACCTAATGTTAAAGAATGTATGTTTATTTGAATTAATAGATTCCAAGTATAAACATGTTAAATAAGTTTAAGATAGGTTTTTCATGATTTGGATTCTTTCAATGTGGTTCAGTACCTTTCATATAATTTGGGATTAAAATTGACTATTGGGAAATTACACACCATGTACTTATTACATGCTGGGTAACTGCTGCTAGAAATGTTGTGAACAAATGCAGGGCAGGAAACGGTTACATGTCATGTAAACTATTCACATCATGTAAAAGTCGAGCAAGGTTAAATATTAATCCAAGGTGACATGTTTTTCTGCATATCCCTCTAAAAATAAATACCCAGTTTTTAAATGAGATTAACTCCATGTAATATCCTAAATAGTTTTTATAGGTGTTGAGAAGCTGATTTTTCATAAAATTGATGATGTGGCCTAGCTTATTGCTACATATTGGGCGAGCGAACCTTTGAAAATACTAAATTGGAAATGGAATACATATGATTTTATAATGACATGTGACTTAGGAGATTACGTGTTATATATTCTCCTTGCAAAATGGTTTACTAGATTAATTACATAAACAGAAAAGAGAAATACATATTGTAATTTTCAAAATTAACCATTTGTTCTTTTTTGGTCATATTGGGATATGATTTCTATTGTGATATAAACTTGTGACACATGCTGAGATTCTTATTTACCGGGTTATGCCTTGAAACATGACCGGATTCTTATATACTAGGCAATACTCTGATACATGATGAGATGCTTATATATTAGGCTATTCCCTAACCAATTCTAAGATAATTATATATTGTTCTATTCCCTAACACATGCTGAGATTCTTATAAATAAGGTTATTCCTTGACACATGATGAGATTCTTATATACCAAGATAGGCCCTTAAACATGTTGAGAAGATTTTATAGTGGGCTTCACTAAGTGATATGTTATACCATGTGTATATGGTTGTTCTATATGATTAGAGACATTCTATAGGATATCAAAGCAAGTTATTGTTGTATTTTTTTAATTTTCGAATTAATTAATAACATGGTTATCACATTATTTAATGCACTTCTTATCATTTTGGTTTCTTTAGAGACATTAGTGTGGACCGACCATGTTTTACTCACACCCTATCCGGGTCCTTGTTTGGTACCTGAGAACATTACATGGATGTAGTTATGGACAAATTAAAATGACCTTGTTGTTAATTATTGATTGATAGATGGGCAGGAGTTTGGATATGAGTCTAACATGGGGTTCAAGATGAAGTTATATTTTATTTTATTTATATCAAAATATATTTATTCTGTATTGGTTTATGTTTGACATTAGATACATATTAGTACAACCTTACGTGATTCTTTATTATTGGCATATATGTTTCTCCTTTATTTCCCAGTTGTGTTATATGGTTTCCACTATGTTTATTACTTTGATTTATTGTGTATATATGGATTATTTCTTATTTTATTACACTTCATACTAGGGGTATAGTCTCTCTACTATACATATCACACCCCCCCTACTAGTTTTCAGCATCTTGTGTATTGGTAGGCACACTTGAGGCCTCGTAACCAACCTTTTTCTTCCATGTGAGAGAGTTCCAGATATGGGGGGCATTACAGTATGGCACACCAAAATTCTTCATTGATCATAGTGGGACCTTTTTTAGAAAAACACAAATCCAACATGAATTTTTTTTCCAATCCAACATTAAACATACAAAATGAAAAACAAAATCACCATAGTGTAAAAAATATCATCGCTCAATCAAAGAGGTTGAATGTCATAGAATAAGGCTGACGAGATGATCACAACGAGGAGAGGGAAGCATATGGCGTGGAGATCGAGGAGGAGATGACATGAATTTTTGGCTCGTAGATGGATGAGGGATCAATATATTTGGGTCTAGACATAGGGGAATGGAGGATGGGAGGTCTGGTTCATGGGAATAAGGGGGTCATGGTGATGTTAAAGCTGGGGATCATGGTCACAAGGGACAGGGGTTGCTGGGAGATGAGAAATAAAGAGTCGCCATTAGGGGTCGCGGTCGTCGGTTGCCACCATTAATGGTCGGGGTGGGGTCAGCCTTAATGGGAGAGGGTGCATGGGGGATGGGAGGGGTCAATGATATGGAGATTAGGGAGACGGTCTATTATAGAAGTCACTATCTTCGAGTGTTGGGGCGGTAGTCAACATCAAGGGGATAGGGTATCTGTGGGTCCAAAGGGGTCGTTTGGGGTTGGGATGAGGTTATATTGTTTTTTAATGATTTAGTGGATATTTTAATTAAAAAATTTCTTAATATAATATTATTTATTATTATTTAAAAATAGTGGTGGTTATAATAACACTGCTAACAAACCGCCACTAAGACTGTTGTTTTTTTAGTGTAAACCCCACCCCAGACCACCCTGTTAAACATCTCCCATATCTACATTTATTAAGTCTTTCACATATCCTTGGAGAAGATCATTGGAAGAACATTGGGTGAGATAATGGTGGATGATATGCAGGTTCATGATGATAATGTCGTGTCCAACAATATGGACTTGATGGGTAGGTTGGTCATGGATTACATGTAGGGAGAAGGTGAGTGGGTGGTCAAGAGGATGAAAATCATGGGGGGACTAGTGGATGACTATTTTAGAGAGATCACCTCATTCCATGTCTTAAGGATCACTTACTCCCAGGACTAATTCTATGTGTTATATTAAGCCATCGACATCTACCTCTTGGTGACACCTCAAGACCCTAATATTCTAATCTCTTTTGTGCTTCTTTATATTTTTCGGATGTATGATTGGGTAATGTTCATGTCTATACCCAACATCTATGGGTGGAGTGATCTTAATATTGTGGGTACCTCAACTATTACATGATCACCCTGCCCTGCTGGAAATAATTCTCCAAGAAACACATCATCCCTCCAACCATCAACGTGCAGGCCTTGATGACTCATTTGACTCTTCTATTGTCATCCCCAACCAAATAGGTTGGTTAAAATTAATTTCATTTAATTTGGAAAATAGAAAATCTATATTTATAACACATATAAATAAAAGTGAACATTCGGTATTGGAGTATACTTGATTTTATCACACTTAAAAGGGTTTCTATCATTTTCCCACTCTCTCTTCTATAGTGATTTTGTTGGAGCATATCAGAATTGTAAGTTGAGACTTGATTATAAATGGAATAACCATTTAAATAGATATAAACCATTTCTCAAGGGTGGTTATTTAATTAACTATAAAAGACCATAAATTTGAAAAGTTTATCCCTCATTATCCCATTATAACAGTATTAAAAAAAATATGACATGAGTTATTCCAACATTCTCCCACTCAACTCATGCGATATTAATTTATGATGTTTAATAAATTCAATCGGTCATTATTCACATTTATATCTATTCTATAATGTATAAAAAATTCATAATAATTAAGGATAATGTACACATGTGTTATGGAAGTCGTATATTATCTATTAATATACTACCTTGTACTATAAAATTGAAAATTTCCCTATCATAATTAAAATGGGATATATATAACTTATCCAATTATAATGTCTTTTTTAAATAATATTCCTATTAAAATTATTCAATTAAATCATGTATACTTATTGGAAAAATAGGCAACACAATCAAAATATTTATAACTCCAGGTGTCAATTGTAATAATCATAATAATAAATACATACAATGAAACATACTCGGTTACAATTCTAATTCTTTCAACATGTCCAATAATTTTCTTGGGTGGAACTCTTTCATCCAAGGGTAAGCAGTGATAATATTTTTTCTAATATTTTTTTTGACAACATACTTTTTTGAACTTCGTCTTTAACTACATTGTACTTTAATTCCATGCTTTTAAAACCATTGTAATATTTCTCATTCATGGATAATAATACTGCTAAGGTACTGTCACAATAAATTTTTAATGTATTGGATAAAATGTCAATTATTCCATGTCTTGAAATAATATTCTGTAACCGCATACCCTGAATTCTCACTTCTAACCATGATAGAGATTCAGCTTTCAATGTAGAAGCAAATATAACTGATTTCTTTGAATTTTCCCTGATATTTCTACTTCATCTAGAGGATAAACATAAAAAAATTGACTTTCTAGTTTCAAAAAATCCAGAAAAGTCAATATTATAGTATCCAATCACCTCAAGATCATTTGATCTTTTATAATTATGCATGTGGTCCTTTGTTCCTTGAAAATAAAAAAAAATTCTTTGCAACTCTACAATGATCAAGTTTGTGATTACTTTGGTATCTTCCCAGCATACCAACTAAAAATCTAATATCTATCCTTGTGCTTTTTTGATCATACATAAAGATTCCAATAACATATTCTTAAAGAATTACCTCCATATATTTTTGTTCTGAATCATTTTCGAGATATTTATTGAGATTAAATGTATTTCCTTTCTGAATTTGAACTAGTGGTTCAGAACATTTTTCACCCTAAACCTCTCTAAAATTTTATTAATGAATGAGTTTTGAGATAATCACAATAACCATGATGTTATATTATAGAATATTTCTATTCTAATCACATACTTGACTTCTCCCATGTCTTTCATTTCAAAATTATTAGAGTGCAACTTCATGGTTTAACATAACAGAACAAGATCATTTTGAGAAAGCAATATGTCAAAAACATATAGAATCAGGAATATAAATTTACTCCCACTTATATTCTAGTATATACACTAATAAATGACTTTTCCCGCAAATCTAAAAGATCTAATAGTATCATTAAACTAATATACTATTGTTGGGAATCTTGTTTAAGTCCATAAATTGACTTCATTAATTTTCATACCATGTGTTCCTTTACTTAAATGGAAAAACATTTTGGTTGATCCATGTATACATCTTCCTCTATGTTTCAATTAAGAAATTCAATTTTAAAAACCATTTGATGTAACACTAAATCATACTGAGCTACCAATTCCATAATAATTTTGAAAGAATATTTCTTAGATACTGGTGAGAAGTATTCTTTATAGTATATATGAACCTTTTGAGTGAATCCGTTAGCAACAAGTATGGCCTTGTAATGTTCAAGGTTACCATGAGTTTCATGTTTGGTTTTGAAGACCCATTTACATCAAACTCTATTTTATCCTTAAAGAAATTCCATAAGATCCCTTAAATTATTTTGTTCTATGGAATTCAAATCACATTTCATAGAATCCAACCATTTTTCAGAAATATCACAATTAATGTCTTGAGAATATGATACTAGATCATTATAAATTCCAACATCACTTACTATTTCTTGTAGATATTATACATAGTCCTCAGAATCAACTGACCTTCTTTCCCTCTAGTATATTCTTAATAATATTTCTTGTGGTTCATCAAACATTTATTCATTGTGAATTTTGGAAACATTTTATTGTTGTTCTACATGATTATTTGGTGTTTCAATAGTTTGAAGAACAATATCATTTGAAATTAGAGTACAAGTAAATAGGACATAAATTCTAGATTCTTTAATTTCCACATTTTGTAGAACTTCACTCCCACTAGATTAACCATTCTAAATAAACCTAGCATTTCTAGTTTCAACAATTCTCATACTATAGTTAAGATAATATAATATATACCCCTTTGATTTCTCTAGATAACTAATGAAATATCCACAAAATTTTCTTCCATGTAGTTTTATTTGTTTTTGATTTTATGCTTTTATTTCTTCCTGTCAACCCCATAGATGAAAGGGTCTCAAACTAGTTTTTCTACTAATCTAAAGTTCAAATGGTGTATTTGGAACTGCTTTAATAGGAACCCTATTCCATAAATGCATGGAAATTTTTAAAGCTTTAATACAAAATGATAAGGGTAAATAAGAATAACTTAACATAATCCTAACCATATGCATTAATATTATATTACACCTTTCTATTACACCATTTTGTTGTGGTATACATAGAATAGTGTATTGTTCAAATATGCCATGAATTTCTTGAAAATTATAAAATGGACCAGGGTTTTTTCCACTTTCATCAAATCCTCCATAATATTCACCACCCCTATCAAAACTTACAACCTTCACATTTCTATTTAATTACCAATCGACTACATTTACATAAATTTCCACGGAATTTATTTGATTGATATGTCTCATACAATTAATAGATATATCCATAACATGAAAAATAATCAATACAGGTGATAATTTATTTTTCTTTACCAAAAAATGACATCAAAAGGTCCACATATATCGGTAAATATGATATCAAGGAGTTGAAAACTTCTTATAAAACATTTCTTATAGAACCATTATTTGTGTGTTTTTTCCATTTAATACAATGAACACAATTTTTTAGGATAGTAAAGCCAAATTTGGAAGGATTTAAATCATAATCAATCTCACCAATATTTATTTGAAAATATGACCGAAATATTTTTTTCATAAATTAGAAAACCTTTCATTTATTAACCATGATTAGTACCATAATTATGATGCGATGTCATAATTTTTTCAGCATACATATTATCATGATTTAGTTTATATAAACCATCATATAATAATCCACATCTAATCCTATGTGTATGATTTAAAAACAAATATATCCATTCCAAAAATTAAAAGAGTATCCAACAACATCATATTTTGATAAAGAAACCAAATTACATGACATAATAGGTGTATAAAAGGATTCACATAAATCCATACTATATCCACTATCAAAGATTAAATGGTAACTCCTGATTGTTTCCACTGGAACATTAACTATATTCCCCATGAAGATGAACATTTTTGTTGGTCTTGTGATTTTGGTTGAATGGAATCTGTACATTGTATTAGAAACACGATTCGTACAACTAGAATCAATCCACCTAATATTATATGAAACTTCGTCAATGCTTTACTCATAACTTGTATATGTAATTGGTTTACTTTTTTTTCAGAAAAATCCTTCATTTCCATAAATAATTTTGGAAATGTCCAACTTTCCCAAAGAAATTACATTTATCTTTATTTGAAATCTTCTGGTTTTCGCTAGAAGACCCATTACCCTTAAATGGACCCTTTCCTTTTTCATGATTATGTATACCATTATTCTTTCTTTTTTGATGATAAACATAATGGAAAGAGTGTATTCCTTGACTCTTTAAACTCGTTTCCTCTTGAACTATCACACTATGAAATTCATGAAATTTACATTTATCTTTCACGGTGTTCTAGATCATTTGGAATGGTCGATACTCAAACGGTACTGAGTTGGGACAAACTATAAAAGGAAACATTCATCCACTTATATTCTAAATGAATTATGTCTTACGGTAATATTTTTCATTTCAATGACATGCTCATGCATAGTATGAGAATCATCAAACTTCATGGTGGTTAATGTAATAATTAATGTCCTGAAAAGAGATTGGTCATCAGTTTGATATTGGTATCCCATATATTTCATAAATTCTTTAGCCCTTTGAGTTTTAGGGAGACTAGATTTGATGTTACCTATATTGCTCATTCACATGAACATCAAACTTAACATGTTCAATATTTTCCATGTTGTACAATATTCTCTATCATTATCACTACTTTCATCCGTTATAGTTGCAGGATTCTCTGCTAAGTGCGAAAAATCAAGATCCAATACATCAAGGTGAAATTGGATTTTTCTTAGTACCACAGATCTAGGAAAGAGATGCACTGGTTTTTATCAAAGCTAAATAGAAACTGCTAATAAAGGGGGGGGGGACTTTTTCAGTGCCACCAAAAAGAGATGATAAATCTACACTTTATCATTGCTAAAAAAGCACTAATAAAGGTGTACCATTTATCAACCCTTTTTCTAGTGCTGATAAGTGTTTTTAATAAAAAATATTATTAATTTATATAATATTTTTATTTTTATATTCACAAATAATATTTATATTTATATATTAAATAAAAAATTCTTATTTATAATTAATATATTTTTTTAATAATTCAAATATATATATAGATATAGTTTTTAAAAAATAACTTATATGATTATAATTAAATAATATATATTTAAATAATTATAAGATTGTAATAAATTTCATTAAATAATAAATAATTTTTATTTATTATATTTATAATATTTATAATTATATATTTATAATTATATAAATACTTTCTAAATATATATATATTTATAATTATAAATATAAATATAAATATAAATAAATATATGTTTTCAATGAATTTGGCCAATAAATATATTTATACAAGAGTATAATTGATGTGTATATATGTTTTGTATTCATCATGAATGTTTGTTTATACATTACACCCTTATTTATGTTGTTCATATGTGATAACACATTTTCTTTTTATCTATACTTTACTAGGTGTATGATTCATTTATGTTATACCCATGAATCTATTATGTTCACAAAAATACATATAAAATTACAGTTAATATATTTAAATAATAAATACATTTATTATATTTATAATGATAAATTTTTAATTATAGGTTAATACTATTTAAATATATTTATTTATAATTATAATATATATATACATAAATATATAAATATATTTATAAAAATATTTATTTATAGTTATAATTATAAATAAATATAAATATATATGTTTAAATAATTATAAAATTATAATAAATATATTTATTATACTTATAAAGTCATAAATAAATATAATTAAGTAAATATATTTTTAAATATATACAAATATTTATAAATAAATTCAATGATTTATAATTATAATTCTTAAGAAATGCAGAGAAATTGTAATAATTATAAAATTATAATAAAAATTAAACTTATATTTATTTATATACCAATATTTATAAATAAATACAAATTGTTTTAATTATAATTCTAAAAAAATATATATATATTTAAATTATTATAAAATTATAGTATATATATTAATTACATATATTTATAAAATTAGAAATATATTTTTTCTAATTTATAATTATTTAAATAAATATATAAAAAATTATAATAATAATAATAAATATATTTATTATAATAATTAATTAAAAATACATTTATATAGTTATAATTATAAATTAATAAATATAAATTTATAAATAAATATTTATTATTCTTATAATGCTATATATATATAAATATTTTAATAAATATATTAATAAATATAGAAAAATATTTATAAATAAATAAAAATATTTATAATTATAGTTATATACATATACAGATATATTTATATAATTATAAAATTATATTAAATATATGAATTATATATTTTAATAAAATAATAAATATAATAAATATATGTGTTATAAATTTATAATTATTTTAATAAATATATAATTATTTATTTATAGTTATAATTATAAATAAATATATATAAATTTATTTTCATAAATATAAATAAATATATATAAATTTATAGTCATAAATAAAAAAAAATTATTTATAAATATTTAAAATAAATTTATTAATTATATATATTTATTATATATAATTATAAATAAATAAATAAATATTTATTATATATATAATTTTATAAATATATAAACTAATATAAATAAATTATCAACATTATATCTTTATCAGCATTTTTTTAGCACTAATATTGATAGGCCTTTATTAACACAAAAAATCACTGATAATTTGTGTCTTTATGAGTGCTATAATTTAGCGCTCATAAAGGTATATCTTTATCATTGCTAAAAAAACTAAGGAAGGTCTGTTTTATCACCGCTTTCTATTTTTGCACTGATAATAAACACCTTTATCAATGCTTTTTAAATAGTGCTGATAAAACCTTGACCTAATTTTATAAATGAACATTAACTATCTGCTTCTTCTCTCGCACACCTAATGCTCTTGTGGAAGCCAACCTCTACCATTGCCAAACCTCTCATCTACGGAAACCAAACCCCTCATTTACCACCACGAACCCCACCTCCACCGCTAACCCCACATCTGCTTCTAAACCCCTCCTCTATCACTGTTAAACCCTCATCAACTGCTATAAACTCTTCCTCCACCGTAAACACCACCTCCACGGTGAACTCAACATATGCTGTTTAATCCCTCCTCCAGTACCTTTAACCCCTTTTTTTGCTGTGAACCCCACCACCTTCTCGAAACCCACCTTTTCCATCTTACCCCACCTCTACCACTAAACCTCTCGCTTATCACTGCTAACCCCTCCTCCGTTGTCGAAGCCTTTCTCTTCCACTATTTTCATTGTCGTTTCCCCTGTACTTCCATCAAACCCTATGGCTATCACAAACCCCCCTCTAAGCTAATGTATCACCCATCCCTTTCTTGGGTATTTTTCATTCTAGGGACTATAGAAATCATCCTAACCATTATTTGGGATCCTCATGTTATAAGAGTTTAGTTCCTCTTCAATATAAGATATGTGTTTTTATGAAATCCATTTTTTGGCATGTATGGGATGTTTTAGTTTCATTAAAACCATTTCCTGACAAATTATAACTATATATTTCTCCCATGATGAGTTTCAAATGTTTTTCATGGAATTTATGACTTGAAACATATGGTTTTCTATGGTTTTATGTTTTAAATCATAAAATTGTTTAATTTAGACTACCAAGTAAATATATAAATTTCCTAGGGGTTATTTTATAATGAATATAGACTTTGAAAGGGTTGTTTGAAACTAGTTTGGTTTTCTTAAGAAGTAGTTCAAAAAAATTAAAGAGGTTTTTTGTTTTTGAATGACCTTTCAGTGGGGAATATTCTTGATTTCAAAGTGGTAATTGTGTTTGAAATGGTTTCCCTGGGAGGTTTTCATTTGTAAATTATTTTTAATGTACATTTTAAAGAACTATATGTTCAAATATTAGGTTTATAATTTTGTATCCCTAGCTAGATTTCTAAGGATCATTTTTCTCTTCTAAAAAGTAATTTAAATTGATATTTTTTTAAACCCTAAAAATTGGTCCCCTCATTTTATATGTCTATTTAGGCCTTTTCCCTTAGAGGGATGTAATTGATTATTAATATGAAATCACTGAGGCATATTCATGGATGTGAAAATTTACCCTTTCTGGTGAGGGTGTTATAGTTGACATGTGATTTACTACATATAATATACTTATTAATGTGATGATAATTGGCTTTTTGTTTCTCACTTTCACTTGTATGGATGCATGAGAACCCTTGGAATCAAAAAATATGTCAAGATGTGTACTACACTAGTTAGATCACACACTAGCTAGTTTCCCCTAGTTGTATAGTTTTTCTTAGTTTATAAGAGTTCACATAATAAGTAATGTGTGAGTCAGTCAAGTGGATTTTCTATTTTTATGGATTCAACATAGGTAGACTATTGGCCTCATTATAGTGTGATTAAAAAATGAAGTGACAATTGAATTCCCTCAATTATTTTGATGCACACTAGATAATAGAATTGGAACCAGGAAATAGGGATCTATGGAACAATTAAATTTGTCATTTAAAGGATAATGTGGATGGTAGGAAATATTTCGAAGCATCTATAATTGTATTTTTATTTCAATAACTAGAAGGATTAGATTTTAGTTAAAGTTTCTCTCTTTCTATAAATCATATATGGTTCTCAGCTTGGTTTCCATTAAAAGTTTATTTCTTGGAAAAATTGATGTAATGATTATATTCCTTTATAAAGATTAAGGGGAAGAGATATAAATATATCAACTAGAAGTTTTCATGCTAAATTTGATATAATGTTTTGTTCTAGAATTATATGCTGTTTTTGTGGGCATAATTGGGCAGCAAGATAATGTTACTGGAATCAATGCACATAAGTGTTGTTCCACCCATTAGGAGAAAAATCCAAATAATTATTATATACACTAATAATAATAAAAACCATATAAAATGATCGTGAAAATCAATAAAGGGACTTTCTTACCATTTATAAGGAAAGGTTCTTGTACGTATAATATATTTATTCTATATAGAGGGTCTAGATTTATCATTCAAAGAAAGGAGTATATTGCATCTAATCATACTACAATGAATGATTCTTGGGAATCTTTTTTTATGGAATTATAAGCTAAAATCATAGATTAAGAATATATAAGTAGGTATGATGAAAATGTTATGATATTATTGAATGGGTACTATAAGGATAAAGAAATCATTAATAATACTCATGTTATATCAAAAAATGAATTAGAAATGTTACAGACTAAAATGGAAGATATGGCTAGTCAATTCAATGAATATAGTATATTTAATGAGGCTTTATATCTAATTAAACTATTTATAGAAAAAGATCTTATAAGTGGTTGATATTGTTTATATAAATACCTACCTCAAGATATTTATTATAGTAATATAGCTTAGTTTGGAGAATATATATAGGAGGATATCATTATATATGTCCTAGGGGTGTGGTATAACAGTATTCAAGAGTCCTCAGTTGTGTGGTTTTTACATTATTGGATAAGGTAGATAGTAGTATTCGAGCACATGCAAATATAATCAATAAAAATAATATAGTAAGTAGTACTGAAACAAGTACATGAGTTGATAGTATTAAGGATGATGATATAAAGTAGAAAAAATGTAAGAAATATGAAATTGGTAAAAGATTTATCGAGTTCATGATTGAAAGAAAATTGATCTATATTGACACCTTTTCAACAAATGATCATATAGCCGTAGTTAAAGATAATGGAAAGCGTTATATAAAATCCTATTTATTCACAATATGTTATTTTGGCATATATCTTATCCCATTGAAACTCAATCTTCTAATGGTTTGCAATAAATTATATTAGGATCACATATCATAAGAACAATTATTTTTTTAGTTTGAGTTATGTAATCCTTTTAGGTTATCTAAATTGAGAGGAGGTTACTTATGTTGTCCTACTATTAATATATATAATAGTTTTAGTAATAGATCATCCGTAGCTAATAGGTTTAGTCTTATATCATCCAACAAATTAAACAATTTAAATATATAATTATATTAGTATAGGTATAAGGACATGTTAAACAAATTGAATGGGCTTCATAAACTAGGATTTCAGATCAATAAAAATATATTGTGGTTCATTCGGAAGAATTGTGCTACTTTTGAATAAGAAGGTATTATCATGCATGGAATACTGACACACATGATTCTAAAATAGGCATACGATCATTTGAGGAAATATTATTACCTAAATTAAGAAATACAAAATGTTTCTATCCTTACTGTTCTCTAAAAGGAATTATCTAAGAGGGTGCAAACAGCTAGGTGTGAAGATTTCATAATCAGGCTAGCGTCCACATATGAGGATTATATCTTTTATCTACCTTCCTTCCTTGACTTCCATGGTAGAATTTATATATCAAGTATCTTACATTTTCATGGGTGTGATTTATCTATAATATTAATAGTATTTTCAAAAAATCATAAAGAAGAATGTAACTAGTCAATAAAGGATATAGTAGCGACATCATCTTCCTTTAAGTATCAGAAAGTTAATATTTATGTTGAGGATCTTAAATTGTATAAGGAAAAACTATGTGAGATCTATGATACTAATGATATTGAAAAAAATTTGACAACATTTTATAATAAGGCTAGTGATCCATTTTAGTTTATAGAAAAGTTACTATGTAACGAAAAAGTTCCAGGATTTAACAGGATCCCAATTACTCAAGATGATGTTGTTAGTGATTGTATGATCTTGAGTTATTTCATGATTAATGAAGAAATGGCCAGAAGAAAAAATCTTACTCCCATCATAGATGAAAAAATATAATATGTATATATGTATTTGATTCATGATTATAAAGAGTTTTTTCATCATCAAATCCATGATAAATTGAAGATAGAAATCATTAAATCTAAGTTAAAAAGATCATCAAAAGTCTATTTGTTCCTTTGATCTATGGGAAGACAATGATCAGTATGGAACATGATATTGGGATAAAATGTGGTGAATTTAAAAGTCTAAAGGATAGCTATAACCTCACTAATCATAGCATAGAATTTTGGAACCATAAATATCTAGACATAGTCTATTTTATGAAGATGATTACTATTATTAATAGGATTTTTTATGCAATAGATAGATCTATTGTATATAGTCTACCATATTTCACTACTAAAAATGATTATATGTCATTCATAAAATAAGAGATAATGGTTTATTAAAGTAATACAAAAAATGATGGATTACTATATGTGTACCTTTTATGACATGTGATAAGTGAAAGACTCAATCTTTATCATGTGATAACATTATTCATCAGAAGGATGTATACATTTACATAAAATTAGTAGAATTATTATTGAAATAAGGAGATCCTTTATATACCATACATGATAATTTTTTAATGACACCACCTTATGTAAGAATTTTACCAGATATATATATCAAGTATTTTATTAATATGGGTCCTCCACTTCAGATTTTTAATGAATTGATTAGGATCAATCTTATTCAACCTAACTATGCTAATTGAGATATATGTATCACATCACCCATAACATGTTACTATAATAGAAATCCTATTCCATCTGATTATCTTAATTATTATTTGAATTAACTTTACCCCTATCATCAATGAAAGATAAAAATAATTGGGATAAAAAGGTATCCAACTTTGTTAAGTCTTACAACTAATATGTAGATGATGTGTGATTTAATACAAATCAAGTTTATGATGTAGGGTCTTTAATTTCTCATGATAAGTGGAATCAATTTATGAACCTTATAGAGAACATAATTCATAATTAAAATGTACATTAATAATTTATACAAATTAATTAATTCCTTATGTATAAATGAAATAGACTAGTAGAATTAATGTTCATGTAGTTAAATATAAAAAATTTCTACTATATTAATGTGTATTATGATGGGATTATTTTTAGTTTACTTCTTTATGTGGATGGATTTCTCTTTTTTTGTACTAATGAAGGAAAGGTTGGAAGAGATGATGATTTATTTATCTAGAAGACCACAAATGAAGGACATTGCTTATGGAAAGTTTATATTAGGGATAAATATTGAAAGAGACATAAAGACTATAGATTTTTTCCTGACTTAGATGGAAAATATCTAGAAGGTGTTGAAAATATTCAGAATGATTGAGTTAAAACCTATGATAAATCCCTTATCCTGAATTTTAAAACATTCAAAAGATGCGTCACATGAAATAGATTATGATTTCATGTTAATAGAAAAGGGTCTACATGCATTACATATTTCATGTGTGATGTATATCATGGTTTATATAAGAGCTTATATCATTAATGAGGTTTTTCTAGTTAAAATATTAATAGTAAATCCAGGGAAGGAGAACTGGATGGTTTTTAATAAGTTTTTTTTACATCTTAATGGTTTTGTGGAGCTAGAACTCTATTTCAAAATGGATGATCCATTAAAGAAGTTATTGGATTTGAACTTCGGATGATATAAAGACTCACCGTAGAGCACTAATGACTTAGAGGAATATATGATCATCACTGAATTGATGTTTTAAAAAATTTTCTTTTGTTAATTGTATTTTAAACCAAGAGTTTGGGTGATTTGAAAGTGTTAAAAATGTTGGAAGATGTTGTTTTATTTTTAAATTGGTTTGTTAACCCTTGTTATCTATATTTAAAACCACCTATTAGACTTGTTTAATTTTAAATGAATGTTTAATGTATATATTTTGTTAAATATTATTATTATCAAATCAAATAGTTTAGATTTGAATAAATAATGGATATATGCCAATCATCTGAAAAATGAATATGAATATGGACTGAAATAGTTTATCAAGTTTGTAAAAGATCATTAATATGACCATTCTCAAATCCTTTGTCCTAGTTTATGATATTTTTATTAAATACTAATTAGTCGAGAGGAGTTGGATGAGCACATATTCTATTATCAAATAGATCCAAGTTATAAATGTAGGAATAAAAATGGGGGAAAATAAAATGTATCCAATAGTTTGGATTACACTGTGTTTTATGGATCATCTGATATGATTACAAGTGTGGATATTGAAGAAGACCATATCGAGGATGTGATTACAAATGTGACTGATGATGAAGATTGTTTTGATGAAATGAAATGGATTGTTTAATATGACCTTCGTGATTTCCCAATTTTTTTTGAGGAGTTAAAGAGTTGTCAAAAGATGCCATTTTAAGTTGGTTACACTAAATATACTACATTTTAAGCCATACTGAATTAGTATAATTTGAAAGAAGAAAAAATATGGATTGATGCTAGTTTTATGGAACTAAACTCTCTCCCTAATGAATTGATCCACGAAAATAATGAGATCCTGAGCTAAAAATATAATGAGAAACAAATTCTATTCTATATTGTTATGTTATTTGAATGAATACACGCCTACCAGATTGACTGTATACTATTTTACAAGGACAAAAAATCACTTAAAAATACTCGAAGTGTGGTGATTATTGATACAAGAAAGAAGAATCTTGTCCTATGATATTTTTATAGTACATTACAATAATTCCAAGGTTTAGGTTCCCATATGGAAGTGAGGTGACTACATGGAAATTCACATGGAACATAGTTAAAATAAATTAAGATAGTAAACTATGTCTCCTAGTAGACACTCTTTAGTGGAATAGGATTGATCAAGAGTATATAGAATTTGGAAATTATCTGAGAAACCATCTTCTTATGTAATCTAAATATGGAGTGAATCCTTTAGGTTTTCGAAGAATCATTAATAGTAAATTACCAGTTATGTTGGTAAATTATAAATTTCAACAATGGTTCTGTATGAAACAAAAATACATCATGGCATCTGTTATTATATTAGGACTAAAACAACCAAGTAATGACATTTTTGTTTATTTGGCTCCATCGATGAAGGATTTGAAATTATACCGGGATTCATGTGTTACATTGTGTGATGCTTATAGAAATAAAGATTTCATGTTGTGATCAAAGTTGTACATGATGATAAATAAATTTCATACTTATGGAAATTTTTTATGATATAGAATTAAAGGAACTCAAGAGAGTCTTGTTTTCAAAAATGATACACAGTAAATTTAGGTGAAATATTCATCCAAAATTATCTTTCTAGGATATCAGAAATTTCTAACATGATGGAATAAGTACCAATATTGGATGATATCATTTGATGGATGTTTAGATGAATGTTCAACACCATCTCCACTAATAGGTTATCAACTTTTGGAGAAAGTAAAGGATATGGACCAAACTTTTGGTAAACTATTTTAAAAAAACCTTATTAAAACCAATTAAGAAAAAGGGATTAATTTTTTTGAATTAATTTACTTGAATTGTCGATATGCCAGTCATTTTTTTGATGTTTCCCATGTTAAAAAAAATGTGAAAGTGACATAGGCACATTGCTAAATACACCCAAAAAAGGATGGAATTAAGGATATGATGGAAATGGTTGATGTGGGGATACGAGATTAGTTGGCACCAGTAATGGGTGAAAAAAAAAACGTTTTTCCCCTCTTGCTGCTAACACTTTTTCCAGGTAGAAGAGATACCAATTTTTCAACATCATGAATGACGTAAAGGTTCTATAGGGGTATTCCTCGAATATCAAGAACATAGTGTTAATGGATGATTAATGTTAGAGGTTCTGAAATCACATGACTGATATGTTTTTATGAAATATCTAATTACTATAGATTTATGTTGAATTTTAATCAAGAATTTACATCCTAAATTTACCATTATCCATTTCACCTTCAATGCTATATGTAGCAAAGTTATAGACCCAGTGAAATTCCTAACTATGGAAAGAGAAATTATTATCAAATTATGTGAATTAGAAATGATCTTCCTTCCAATATTCATTGATATTATGGTTAAAATAGTTATAGATATTTGACTATGTTGTCTTGTACACTATAGATGGATGTACCCCATTTAATCCGCATTGTTCTTTACATTTTTGTGCCAACTAATTAGTTAAACCCCTACCGGAAGAGTTTACTCACATATTAGCTGGAGGTAAATCACTGGATGTACACCCATCAGAGCCATGATGACTAATTTTGGGTTTAATTGATTTATTTTATTATTTAAATCTAAATTATGTGTCTCTGTAATTATAAAATATCATAAACCATGTATCATCTATTTTCTCAATAACATAAAAAATCTGATTGAATTATTATTTCCATCTATAGGATTTTGGTGAGTTTGATCTCAGAAAACATTTCCGTTTGAAATCACTAATCTAAGGAATTAATTTATATATTGAATTTGATGAAGTTTTTATTATTGAATCATAATCATTTGATACTTATCCCATTGTTATTCTATATTTTGGAGAAACCCTTTAAGGCCACTAACCACCCTAGTTTGTTTTCCAGTAATATCTATTCTATGTTTTGTTTCCATGTCATGATTATATTTATGTTTGTATTACATTACATTTAGGTTTATGATGTTTGTAGATAGAAAAATGGTGTTAGTCTTGGGAGCCAATAATGGTTTGATTCACATGTATAATTATGAGACAATTGATAAAGATAAAGAACTCGAAGGGAATCCAAATTTCATTAAATGATTTTATATTTTCCACAAACTACCTTATGTGATCTATACCTTGGATGATAGTCTTATAAATATTGTTATTTTGAGACGGGATTGGCTTACTAGAAGGTTTTTGAGGGCCGCATCCATTATGTAATGCAGGTATTGTTCCACAAAGAAACCCACTATTTATTCCCAAGTGCAACACTTGATGGAACTATAGTGGTATTTTTATTCTCTGATAACATTATAATTACATTTTTCATTGGTCTTGTTTAAATGAAAATGATAAAATCTAATGCCAATTAATTTTATTTTTCAAATGTGGGAACTTGGGTCCTCTACCCCAACAGCTACACTGGATGGTCATTCAGAGGGTGTTAACTATGTTGAATTTTTTCTAGATAGCAATATGCCATATCTGATTAGTAGTTATGATGAATATACTTCTAAGGTATAAAATTCCCTCCCTCCATTCCATTTATCTATTGATAGGTGTTTAATATTGAAATAATTGATTCTTTATCCCCTTTAGAATTCTTCATGAAATAGGTTTGGTACTATGAGACTAAGAACAATTTTTTTACTTTGAAGGCCACATAAATAATGTTACTACAATTTATGTTCATACTGACTATCTCATCATACTTACAGGATCTTCAGATATGAACATATATGTATGGAATGAAACCACTTTCCTGTAGGTTTCAGTCAGCCAACCAAGTCCATTCTAAATGTTACACAGTTGGATCGATATCTGATTTGAAATTTTCGTTATGAACATAGTGTTTTCTCTACTAATGCATAATTGCAGGTTTTAAATCAATTTAAATTATGGTCTTGGAAGAGTATAGGCTCCTGCATACCTCTACAATTCATACTAGTAAGATTAAAATTTTATGTCTCTTCATTTTTAAAGAAACCATTTTTGAAATCTTTGGCTCAGGAAGAGATTTCCCTATGTTCGTGAAGGCAGCTGGATAGCCATGATGAAGGAACCATTCTCTTAAATGTTACTGACAACTATGTGATTGGACTAGAATCCTATAATGATTGTCACGGATCTTATCCTTATTGTTGATGTTATTGCTCTAATGTTATTCCACTGATCATTGTGATGATTTAGTGTTCGATGTTGTTGGGTGATTGCTACTGATGTTTTGATGATATGTTGCAAATATTTCTGATTCATTGATATAAAATAAACCTGTTTTTGATTTTATTTCAATTCATTTACCTTTTTGATATATTTTTAATAGGTCCATATTCATTTTACTTTATATTGATAAATATAAATGGTGTTAACTATAAAATTCTACAAATAAAATGTATTAAAGTCATAAAATAAAATCCAAACATTAGTAATTCTAAAAACATGAATGATAAAAATACCATTGTCTATTTCCCTTTTTCTTGAAAGCCTTATTAAATCAAATAAACTGATTTATGTAAAAATGGATGTCTGATTTGTGTAGATACCAATGTTATGTTATGTGATCACTTGTTAGATATTAATTTTTGACACCAAATTTTCCAATTTCAATTGTAATTGTGACAATGGTACATTATTTTCAACAACAATGGAGTATTATTTTAATAAAAAATAATTTATCTAAGTGGATAGTTGGTGTTTTAGTTGATAAAGGAGATTGATTTTAGTCAATGAATAATTTATTTATTTTTGATTGATTTTTTGTTATCCAGTCATCTATTCAATAGTTATGTTTTCATCATATATTGTCCACCATAAATGAGATTTTATTTCAACAATGAGTATGTACAAAACGGTAAATATATTCTTTAATTATGACTATTTTACTCAGTAATAGATGAATCAGTAAACAATTATGGATTGATTTTGACAATGATTCAAAATTATATCACAGAAGTAATTGGGGTATGAATCTAGATGGGTACTCACACATGAAAAAAACCAATAAATAAAATATCTTATAAGACTACCACTACCACAGACTATTTGAGAAATTATGATCAATTGACCAAGAAACCATGTGAATGTTGTCTGATTGCAAAAGAAATTCATTGATAATAGAGGCATTTGACTAATATCTAGGCTTCTATGGATCTAAAAAAATCATAGAAATTTTGAAATGGTCGAGGATATATAAGAAGTGTCCCATGATTTCTCCCTCACAAAATATAACACATATGATTCCTAAAAGTGTTAGTGGACAATAAACTATAAATTCTGGACATAACCCATTTTATGTGAATAAATGAAATATAAAACGCCACTGTAAGAGTTGAAAAGTAATTGGAAACACATCAAATGTTTATTGATATATTGAAACAACAATGGAGGAGAATAAAAGGAATGTATCAATGTGGAGGCAACCACGTGAGAAGCAACAAACTAAGTTGCTGAGGAACAATACATGACATGGAATGAGAAGAAATTATGGAATGTAGTCTCATTTTAAACAAATGGGTATTGATATTAATATACATTATAATATTCGAAATTTAGTATCATTGGAATCAAATGAAATAAAAATTATATATCGAGGGGGTGATCATTGGAATCATGGAAATAAATTCATCATTGACCAACTTCATGACAAATAAATGCTCAAAAATAATTGAGCAACGTACAAAACCTCGAAGATGTTAAGGTATGATCCTGACCCCATTCCCTATTTATTTATAATTGGATTATATTTTCAATTTGGGAGAGACAATGACAACTCTAAATCTACATATAATGAATAATGTGAATTAATCACACTGTTGTATTAAAGGTGATAAAATGGTGGGGGATGAGGTGAGCCTTTGTGGTGAGAATATCGCTCAAGTCATTCATTTTTGTTTACAAATTCAAACAACATTTATAATGCTCACATATGGAAAAAATCCAACTAGGGATATGTAAGATCTCATGTCATCATTGTGGTAATTTCTTAAAAATAACATAAAATAAAAAGGTGAGATTGAAGGTTCCAACTACTATAGAAGTACTTATTGGGCATATCCAACACTGTTTTTATCGTAGTTTATGTATAATATGTGATGTACATGATGATAAACCATAATGACCAATATAATTAATATGAATATTAAATAACTAGAAGATGGAATAAAAAAGATGGAACCTTTTCACATAAAATTTGTAATTAATTTATTTATTTAATAATTCTCTTTCATTGAATTATTTATTCATTTTCGATGATTGGATGAATAAATCATATTGTACCATCATTTTTTTATTATAATAAAAGAGTGATTCTATATAGTGGTGATCCATAGGTTCAACGTGAACCTCTAATAATTGTTGTGTAATCCCCATGGTGAAAACATGGATAAATCTAATGCTTGTGAAGATCACCATTGATTGAAAATGAATCCTTCAATATGAGAAAGATTATCTCTAGTCGAGGAGAAGAAATGATTTATTCTCTTAATATAATTCTATCATAGATCTATCTAGGGATTGGTAAGACCCTCTATAATTCATTGTCTAAAATGAATTAATATGACTAGAGCATAGGAAAAATGTCATAATCTATTCTAAAAAAAATCAATGGATAAAATATAATTATTTCACAATGGTCCATATTATTTTCTTTATCCTGATGAATCCCATATCTAAATACTAATTATAATAATATTATTTACATGAAATTAACTAAACTTGAAAATAAATCAATATCATTTTCTTGAATAAACAATTTAATATTTATTCAAATAATATTTAATATGGCATTCCTTGCTAGACCACCAAACTAGATTCGCTAATCCTCAATATCTAATAGGAATTGAATAATCACTAATTATTTAATTAAATAAATATCATTGAATTATTATATAATAAATATATTAATATTATATTCATAATATTTGTGAATAAATATTTATTAAATAATCACATAACCTACAAAAATAAATATTTTACTATGTTGTGAATAAACAAGAATAAATAAATATTATATATTCAAATAATTAAATAATTAATTAATTTGTGAATAAATAGTTATTTAAATATTCAACCCACATATTTATTTTCTCTAATAACTAGTGATTGATTATTTACATTCAATCTAACATGAATAATTATTAAACCATGTATGAGAATAATATTTATTTAACATGTTAATTTCATATAAAATTTAACCGGGGATCCAAATGAAATTAGTGGGTGACCTAATAGGTCCAATTCTCAGAGAAATTAGGCTACAATACCAAAAAACCATGGTTATCATATAAAAAAATTCCAAAGCTCCCATAGATAATGTTGTTAATGTCACAATGACATGTAACCTCCGGTGAACGTACACTATGTAATAAAATCCATTTATATCAATATCTCTTATCATGAATGATTCATATTGGCGTCATCAACCTATATTCATAATGACACTTTCTTTGAATATTTGGAAATAAACATTTCGATTGAATACCAGGGACATGGACTTAATAAGGCAGTTCCATTCCCATCACAGGGCCAGAAATATCAACATTCATTAAAGAACAAAAAGAAAAAATAATTTCTCACATTATTTATTAATACAGTACCAGTTATGAATCACTTAAAGTACATGAATCATGGAATAAAATAATAATAATTTTAAATTAAAAGTATCATTACACAAATTTGAAGATAGGAACATAAAATGAAACATATAAATATGGATTTCATACCGTTGGGTCAGGTTCTCATAATTTTTTGCACTGATGATTACTAAGTAGATACACCATGGGACAGTGTCTCAATGTCCTATGAGTCTCCACCCATTATTTCATTTATCTTTTGTGTTCCATCAAATAAATCTCCATATATAAAATTTACATTTTTTAATACTATCAGGACACTTATAGGCTCCCATACTAGTGGAGATCTACAATGAACTTTCAGTGAGACATGTATACATGGACATTATCTTATAAAATTTCATGTGGATAAAAAGTCATGATGTGATAAATTTTATACTAATATTCAAAAAACTGAATACATTTATTCATAAATTATATAGAATTTGGTACCAAAGAATTGAGTCTCATACACTCCCACTTTCACTTGATCCAACTACTAACAAATTTTAGTCTACTAGATCTTACATAGTGTTCAAGCATATACTAAGATAAAGACATAGTCAAGGAGTCTGTCACTTTTTACTCCTTGAAAACTCAACTAACAACAACTTCACCACTTTGAAAAAAATCCCTCAAGAGATGATATTTCTATAGTATGTGCTTTGGTTGTTGATTCAATCTATGATCTCTTGAGAGATCTACCACTGTAGTATTATCACTGTAAAATGTGATAATATCTGTAATTTTAGGAACCAAATCAAGATCTTGGATGAATTCTGAATCCAAAATAATCCTTTGGTTGCATTAGAAGTGACTATATATTCAGAAACCACTATAGAATCGATGATAATGGGATTATTTGAAATATTCTAGATCATAGTTCATCCATTATAACTAAATACATATTATGATTGTGATAATAAATTATATTTATATATTTGGATACTTGCATTGGAATATCCTCTAATGAGTAGTTCCTCATATCCTTGATATACAGAGAATATATCCTTAGTATACCTCAAATACATAAGGATTTCCTTAACAACATACCAATGTTGTTCTCCTAGATAAACATGATATATACCTACCATGTTCAAAGTGTATGCCTCATTAAGACTAGTACATAACATTACATACATAATAAATCCTATAATAGATGTGTATTGGATATTACTCATTCTCTCTCTCATATTATGTTATAGAGAACATTTTCATAGAGAGATGTATACTATATGACACAAGAACTAATCACCTCTTGGATTATTCAATATTAAATCATTATAGTATCTTGTAATTGTATGTTTTATTAATTAGTACAAGAAGCCTTTTGGATCTATCATGAATGATCCTGATTCCTAGGATATATGACGCTTCACCTAAATTCTTCATGGAGAAACACTTTTTTATGAAATCCTTAAATGATAGTAAGAATGTTATATCATTTTTAATAAGTAATATATCATCAAAATATACTAATAAGAATACGATCACACTCCCAATAAACTACTTGTAAACACCTAGTTCACATTCATTCATTAGGAAACAAAAATATCTTACAACATCATCAAACTGAACATTATTCAGCTTAAATGATTACTTTAACCAATAAATGGATCTATATTACGTATATATATTAATAGAATTTTTTAGAGACACAAACACTTTATATTTTGTCATAAATATACATTTATAAAGATTCTCATTATGGAGAGATGTTTTAACATCCATCTTCCAAATATCACAGTCCTGGAAAGCTACCATTAAAAGTGGAATTATAATATATTTAAACATGGAAATTACAGAAAATGTGTCAGCGTATTCAATGCTTGAAGTTTTTTAAACCCTTTATCCACTAGCCCTGCATTAGAGGTATTTACCTTACCTTCCAGGTATAGTTTTCTCTTGAATGGACATTTGTACCCAATGGGTCTTACATCAACTAGAAGATCAAATAGAACCTAAATATTGTAATACCCCATGCTTCCATGGCACGTTTCCCTTTGAATAATGCAATAGCTTGCATTATAGGAAACATGGAGTTTTAACACACCACAACTAATAAAACTAGTCGTTATGAATAGTAATAACCACTTTTTGAAATTTTATAAATTTTATTGTTCAAAATGGACTTCATTTTTAGATTCAGAATAATAAAATTAGATTAGGGTGAATTTTTGGTATTTTTATGAAAACATTCAATTTTTGACGAATAGTGAAAAACACTATATTGTTTAAAACTGACTTTTTATTTAAATAATTTTTTATTTTATTTAATTTTATTTTCGGTAAAAATAGATACAAAATACCTATATATGTTTAATTTAATTCATTGGAATAATTTATAATAATATTTGATATATAAAATTTTAATGACCTTTTTACCGTCTTTTACCCCCCTTCTAGGCACGTTAGCGAATTTGCATGAAACATAATTTTACTGCTTCTCTGAATTTAATTTCAAAAATTTAAGAGACATGGTTGAAATCAGTATGTAAAATTTGGTTCAATAAGATGAAAATAATTTTTGGTGCATAGTAACTTTTGAATTTTATTTACCACAGTTAAAAGTAAAATGGGTAATTTATAGTAAAAAATGATATTATAATTACCCTAACACATGTCCTAATTCTACTGGATATGTTTATTTCAACCAAAATCAACCTTATGAATAAAATATGATCATTTTGGTACACTTGTATTAGATCACGACATTTATTATTATTTTATTTAAAGAAGATTTAAAACTGTTAAATTTGTTGTTTAATAACTAACCCATTTTTAATATTTGTTTATATATATGATAAATTGGACTATAAATATTAATTATAAATATAAAAATACTTCCCATATAATTTTATTTTATTTATAAATTTTAGAAATTAAATAATTAAACTTATTTATGACACAATGAGGATGCAGTAATTACCTTATTAATGAATGATTAAAATAATTGATATAATAACTCTCCAAATAAATATAAATTTAGACTTTTTATGAACTCCAATAATATTATACGTTAATATGAAATTTTTGAGTTGGTTAAATAAATTTTGTTTGAAGTGATAATGTTGTTATGAATTTCACAAACATAGAATACCAAACAAAGTCAAAATTGACATAAATGAGTTTTAAAAAAAAATAATATTTTACTAATTGATATAATATTAATAAAAATATAATGTTTATCCAAAAGACTGATATAAGGTTATATATATTAATAATTAACAACTTTGGGTTCTCTTGTCTTTGAATAGTATGTTTATTAACAATTAATTATAATAATATAAGAATACATTGTAAAAGATAACCTATTTAATTAAGAGTTAAATATAAAACATAAGGTTATTATAGTGATCTAAAACTATCTAAAACCTATTGGTTGAGGGTTTTTCAACCCATTACCACCTTATACTCTAAAGAAATAATTTTGGATCCATTTTAAACCGAATATAATTGTATAATAAAATAATATTTCAAGCTTTTCCTAAAGTGACCCTCTCCTCGCTTATAAAAGGGTACATCCCCTTCTCTAAAAATCACACAACCAAAGCCATTTATCTCGGCCAAAACCTGATAAAATATCCTCCCAAATACCATAATATAGATTTAGAGTCCTTAATTTGATCATAAATCCAACCTAATGAGACCATTTGATCAACTCAAGAGGAAACACCCGAAGAAGATGTAGTAATTTCACCACCTCTTTCAATGTTCTTTTCTTCTTCCACATCCTATTTTTGTTGTTGTTTCCATAAAAATAATAATAAATCAAGTATATTATACATAGTATGATGTTATTATAAATATATTACAATCATATTCATTATTCTATCCATCCTATGAATGAAAAGTCACCATACGTGCTTACGTACGATTAACCGTCTCCACATCATGGTGTAGTTTGTTATTCAAATACTTCATTATTTGGATGGGTATAATAATTGATGTAAATAATAAATATAACATGGTAAGGATTCAGTATATATGATATAACATCCAATTAAATAAGATTCCACCATCAATAAAATGGTGTTGTCACTCATGCGTACGTACATATTACCGTATCCGTGAACATGATGAGATTCATTCTCCATCGTAACCATTCAAAATAAATATAATTTTATGATTAAAAAACATTTTTTAAGAATTTAACACTAATATGGATATTAATCAAATACGTCCTATCCATAATAAACATGGCTTACGTTACCAATCATATAATGGAGAATGAATCAGTTAACACCCGAAACTATGATTCTACTGAAATATTATTAACAAATCAATATTATAAGATCATATATGATATCTTATTTATGTATGTGGTTATTGTATTATATAATAACAATTATTTAACTTTTATATAGGAGGTTAATGTACCCTCGATCATGGGAAATTACAAGGAAATGATTAATTCCACAATCTCTTCATTATCTGAGGTTGTTTATACTTAAGTATATACTGGTACCTCTTTATCATCAACATCAGTGTTTCTTAAAAATGTATTTCAAAACATTTATACTATTTACTAGACTATGGGTTAAATTCATCTATACCCTTGTCTGAATTTCTATAAAATGGTTTGAAAGGAATATTTCTGTCGTTTTCCAAAGAAGGTACTTTATAACCCTTTATAAAAATTAAGGTAAGAATGTTTTTTAACTTATATGGAGGGTAAGGCTATTTTCCACCGTTATAACATCTTCAAAGCTTCCCTTACATGATTTTAAGAATATTGTCAAAATAAATGTTTTCTTTTATAATTATGTGAATTTTAAATGATTTCAAAATATAAAGAGATATATTTATCAATTAGTTTTGATTTTATCTATGTCAATATACTTTGATGGATTTTAAACTTTTTTGAAGTTGATTTATTAAGATACAAATCTTTTATATTGTATTGAAGGTTTTGTGATATTTTTGAATATGGATGTGTTATTTTTATACCATTCATGGTTTATAGTTAATGTATTAACATTTCATATGTTGGTTTTAATAAAAATGTTTATGTTAAGTTTCATCCTTTTCATATGAGGAATGCATTGGACATAGTAAGTGATGGGTGGAACCCACTATACCTTCTTGAGGCATCAGTAGGTCAGATGAGACAAACTATTGTCTTTTCAGAAGGCCTGGAAAAAAATATTATTTTTAGTTTTGGTAGAAGGCATTGACTATGTTTTTATGAAGTCTAGCATTATGAAATCAATCATTATGAAATTGGATAATGATGTTATATGTAGTTTTTCTACAAGTAGAATATACTTGTGAATAATTAAATGGAATTATTTGAATTAACTTTTCCATATTATTCTAAAGTTTATGATTAAAATTCATGTGTTTTAGTCTTATACATTGCCTTAAATTTTTATGCTTATTTATAAAAGTTTCTGCTGTATTGTTTTCCTTACTGAACACTAGATCTCACCCTTTCTATGTTTTATTTTCCTGGGATGCGAAGAAATATATTATGACTGACCTGAATGGATATTCTAAGGGATATGAATGTTTTAATAGGAGAGAATTTTGTTGTTGTTTTTTGATTTTATAATTTAATTGAAAACTTATGTATGTGTATAGTACATATAAGGCTACTAAACAAATCGGTCATTCTTGATATGATCAATTGTGATCATGCCAATGTTAGGTAATAATGCACCAACTCTAGGTAACAGGGGTTATGGAATTACAGTTAGTATCAGAGGGAGGTTTAGTACAAACCACGGAAGCTAGATTTAGAATAACTCTGATTAGAAAATAGTTCCCTAATATAGACTTTGAGGATTAATATAGAAGAACTTCATATAATTTTGGTAATATAGATATTTTATGAGTCTTCCAAGAAATACAACCCTGTCTGGATATGGGCAGGTTGAGGCGGCTCTGGAATAGATGTACCTAAGATTGAAAACTCCGACAATGAGTTTTGGGCTTGACCCAAGGTATCCTAGTTCACGACAGTGGGCTTTGCTGCACTCTTGGTTACGACACTCTCAAGGGATATGCTTATGATAATTCAAATTTTTTACAAACCATTATAAAGGATTTATGAGTATATACCTCTTCAAAGAAATTTTTTTATGATTATTAATTATATATGTAAACTGTTCAATTTATGTTGACTGTTTTACAAGTTTTAATTATGTATTGCGATTGATAAACTAATATAGTGTTTGCAATTTTTAAAAAATTGTGCCAAGTGGAAGGAATGGAAACCGTATCAATGCATGTAATCTTTGAATTAATTTTACTCCTACTCAAGATAATTAGAGTGGAGATGGTTATGAAACTATTTATGATCAACTTATCACTATACCAGGACAACTCACTCGGGTTATGAATAATAACCTTACCCGTATGGAGCATCCAAATCCACAACGCAGAGGATCAATGTTAGACCGATTCATGTGGAAACCACAACTAATTTTCAATGGGACTACAAATATATTTGCAGATGAGCAAGAGATATGTTCCGTAGAGAAAATATTTCATGCTTTTGGGAGAAATGAATGAGAAAAAGTTATCATGGTAGTTTATTGTGTCACGGGAGATATAGATCAATGGTGGTAACTAATTAAAAACAAAAAAAAAGGATGAATAAGTATCAAATATGGAATGGAGGGAGTTTAAATATATTTTCATAGAAAAATACATTCCTCATAACCATCGAGAGAATACGTAAAGATAATTTCTGAGTGTGAGGAAAAAAGAGGATGAGAATGTCGCAAAGTATGAGGCTTACATTACAAGGTTATCAAAGAATGAACCAGATTATATAAGTAACACAAGGATTAAAATTGATCCATTCATATATGGGATAAAACAATTTCTCTATCGAGCATTAGTCTCACAATCCTTCTCATCATACGAAGATATTGTCCCATGTGATATCAAGATAGAAAAGGAATTCTCTATGTCTAACGACATTAAAGAAAAGCAAGAGAAGAAGAGATCTGGTGAAAACTATGGAATTGAAAATAAGGGGAAGAAGGGAGATGATGAATATCCATTCTATGGTAAATGTGGTAAGAAACAACCTGGTACTTTCTTGATGGGAATGTGAGTCGGTTACAAGTGTGGTGAAAAGGGCCACCATGCTTGTGATTGTAAGGGAAAGAAAGAGGCAGTCAATGTTGAATGATACAATTTTAGAGAAAAGGGGCATTGTGTAAATGAATGTCCTATGCACCAAGGTAACATACCTCAAAAAATTCCAAGGGAGAAAGGTCAAGATTATACGTTCACTGCTGCTGAGATTGTAGCTCTGAAAGGCATTGTGGAAAGTAATTTAACGGTTTCCTACAGTTTAGAAAATTCTTTATTGGATTCTGGACCATCACATTGCTTCATATCTTCCTAGTTTTCTAAGAAAATTAGATATTTCCAATTTCATTTAACAAGGGAGTTTTCAGTAAAAACCCCTAAGGGAAGTATCATTGAAACAATGTTTTGTGAATCAGTTCCCATAAAGGATTATAAATGTTATTTATATGATGATCTCATAGTCATACCCATGATTGAATTTGATATAATCCTCAGTATGGATTGGATTTCAGAGCATGATGTGATGATTTATTATAAGAAGAAGGATGTTACAAATTTCGATGATGATAAAGAGTAACTTATCTTTAGAGTAGAAAAGTCACCATCTGATTCTAATCTAGATCTACCCCTAGAAGCACTACTAAATTCAATTATTGGGGAAGAAAATAGTAGATTAACTCTAGGTGAGGAAATGTATATTCAAATAGTGGATGTATGTATTCTTCAAGAATCTGTTGTTGTGTTTCCAAATAATTTACCTAGACATCCTCCATAATGAGAAATTGAGTTTTCCATTAATTTAGTCCCTCGTTCAAGGACCATATCAATGACCCCTTATTTAATGGACACTCTGAAATAAGTGAAACTAAAGAAACAGCTAGATTAATTGAGTAATAAGAGATTTACTCACCCTTGTGTTTCTCCATGGGGAGCCCCTATTCTTTTGGTTAATAGGAAATATGGACCTATGAGGTCTTGAATTGACTATAGGGAGATAAATTCTATAACAACAAAGAACAAGTATCCCCTACCATTCATTGATGATATATTCGACCAACTTCCTGGAGCTCAATATTTTTCAAAGATTAACCTTCGAGATGGATACCATCAGTTGTGTGTGAAGAAGGAAGACATTCTGAAAATAGAATTTGAAACCAGGTACATACATTTGGAGTTTATAGTAATGCCTTTTGGACTGACTAATGCACTCTATGTTTTCATGGATCTAATGAATATAGTTTTCAAGTAATATATTGATAACTTTATAGTGGTATTTATTGGTGATATCTTCGTATAATCGAAAATCTACAAAGATCTTGAGAATCTCTTTTACACTATTCCAAAGACTCTTAGACGAAAAGAATTATATGGGAAGTTCAACAAATGTGAATTCTGGATTTATGAGATTTCATTTCTTGGCCATAATGTCTCTAAATATGGAATGTCTCTTGATACTTCAAATACTAAGGAAATCCAAGAATGGAAAAAATGAAAAGTATAACTGAGGTACACAGTTTTATTGGTTTAGTATGTTCTTATTAGTGTTTCGTCCAAATGTTTTCCCAATTGGCTTACCCATCAACCAAGCTCACGGTAAAGGGGTTGATTTTTTTTGGAAAATTGAGTGTGAAGAATGTTTTTAAGAATTGAAGATAAGATTAGTCAATGCTCCTATATTGAATTTACCATCGGTGAATGATGGGTTTGTTATTTATAGTGATGCTTCAAAAAAAGGACATTGTTGTATGGTTATGCTGAATGATAGAGTTATTGCCTATGTATCACGACAACTAAAAATTCTTGAAAAAAAACTATCCCACTCTTGATCTTGAGTTAGAAGTTGTAATATTTTCTTTGAAGATATGGAGACAATATCTCTATGATGAAAAAATGTGAGATATATACCGATCACAAGATCTTGAAGTATATTTTCTCATAGAAATATCTCAACATGAGGAAAATATGATGGATTTAACTACTCATGGATTATGATTACACTATACACTACCACCCAGGGAAGGAAAATAAGGTGGAAAATGATTTGAGAAGAAATGATCATGTAATTTTCAACAAGATGAGAGTTTAAAGGGATCCTATGTTCTTAGATCTAGCAAATATAGATATGGAAAGAATAATTGAAGGTGAAACAACAAAACTTTTTCAAATGGTTGCTAAACCATCTTCACTAGAAAGGATAAACAGTTCTCAGGCTGATGATGAGGAGTTTCAAAAGAAAATTAATTATATGAATGCTAGGAGATTGATCAACTTCGTATATGAAGACGGGATTTTGAAATTTGGGAAACAATTTTGTGTTATTGATATACAAGATATAAAAATAGAATTTTTGTATGATACTCATTGCTCCAATTTCTCTATACACCATGGTAGCACTATGATTTATGGAGATTTGAAGGAACATTTTGGGTGGACAACATGAAGATGGATATTGATGATTTTGTGTCAAGAGGTATGGTTTTTCAATAGGTGAAGGCTAGAAATCATCATCCTTGAGGAGTCAAGCAATCACTTCCCATTCCTGATTGGAAATGGGATGATTTTATGATGGACTTTTTCATGGGGCTGCCAAAGACTCCAAGAAGGAATGATGCAATATGGGTCATTGTTAATTGCCTTACCATGTCAGCACATTTTATTTCTATAAGAAAATATTTACCACTTGAATGTCTAGAAAGACTGTATATTAATTATGTTGTAAGACATCATGGGGTACCCCTATCGATTGTATCTGATCATGATCCCCATTTTACATTATGATTCTAGAAATGTCTTCAGAACGCCTTGGATAATGAACTTCGTTTGAGCACTACCTACCTCCCTCAAACTGATGGACAATAAAAATGGACTATTCAAACCTTATAAGACATGTTGAGATCTTTCTCAACTGACTTTTATGGTAAGTGAGATCAATATTTAGCTCTGGTAAATTTTTTATAAAACAATAGCTTACATTCAAGTATTCATATGGCACTATATGAAGCGTTATATGGAAGGAGATGTTCCACGTCAACTTGTTGGGATGATATTGGTTAAAGAAAACTTTTAGGCCTAGAACTTGTTAAGGAATCAATGGTAAAGGTGAAGGATATTCAATCCCACATCAAAGTATCTCAAAGTAGGCAAAAGAGCTATGCTGATAACCGGAGGAAGGATTTGGAATTTCAGGTATGTGATCTTGTTTTCATTAAGGTATGTCCATGGAATGATATTATAAAATTCGGTAATAAGGGTAAATTAAGTCTCATGTACATCAGTCCTTTAGAAATTGTAGAATGGATTGGAGTTGCTGCTTAGCGTTTTGAAATGCTGCCAAGTCTATCTAAAGTTCACGATGAGTTCCACGTATCACAGTTGAGAAAATACTTTCCAGGCCCAACATGTGTAATCACCTATGATGAAATAGAACTTGAACCTGACCTAACTTATTGCAAAGAGCCTGTCAAGATTCTTGATACCAGATATCAGGTATTGAGAAACTAGACGGCTCATCTGGTAAATGTTCTATGTAGAAATCATAAGATGGAAGAGGCAACGTGGGAACCTAAGAAACTTATGATGAAGAACAACCCTAATCCTTTTATGCCGTAGAATTATTGAAATTTCGAAGAAGAAATTGTTTGATGGTGGGGAGAATGTAATATCCCTAACTTCCCCAGTATATTTCCCTTTGAATAATGCAATAACTTGTGTTGTACACAATATGGAGTTTTAACACCGCACGATCAATCAAAGTAGCTATTATGAATATTAATACCCACTTTTTAAAATTTAATAAATTTTATTTTTCAAAATGGACTTCATTTTTAGATTTGGAATATCAAAATTCAGTTAGGGTGAGTTTTTGGTATTTTTCTAAAAAAATTCAATTTTTGATGAATAGTGAAAAACACAGCGTTATTGTTTAAAACCGACTTTTTATTTGAATAATTAGTAATTTTATTTAAATTTATTTTATGTAAAAATAGATACATAAGACCTATATATGTTCAATTTAATTCATTAGTGTCATTTTATAATAATATTATATATATATAATTTTATTGAAATTTTTATCGTATTTTACCCATATTTTAGGCACGTTAGTAAATTTGCATAAAATGTAATTTACCACTTCTGTGAATTTAATTTCATAAATCTGAGAGACACAGTTAAAATCAGTAAGTAAAATGTGGTTGAATAAGATAAAAATAATTTTTTTAATAGTAACCTTTGACTTTTATTTACCATAGTAAAAGTAAATAGGGAAATTAAAGGTAAAAAATAATAATATAATTACCGTAAAACATGTACCAATTCTATTGGATAAGTTTATTTCTAAAAAAATAAACCTTAGGAATAAAATATGATCCTTTTGGTCCACTTGGATTAGATTAGGACATTAATTATTATTTTATTTAAAGAAGTGTTAAAAGTGTTAAATTTAAAGCTTAATAACTAAACCAATTTTAATATAGGTTTATACATAAGATAAACTAACTATAAATATTCATTATAAATATAAAAATATTTCCTACATATTGGTATTTTATTTATAAATTTTATACATTAAGTAATTAAATTTACTTACGACACGATGATGATGTAATGATTACCTTATTAATAAAATATTAAAATAATTGTAATTATAAATATCCGAAATGTAAATTGATCCTTTTGATAAATTATACTAATTTTTGAGGTTAATATTTCATTTTAGGGTTGGTTAGATAATTTTTTTTGATGTGATAATGTTTTTATGAATTTCACAAAACCAAAATACCAAATAGTGTCAAAATTGACATAAATGAGTTTTTAAAACCAATACTATATTATCAATTGATATAATATTCCTAAAAATAAAAGGTTTGGAGAAAGTAATTAGATAAGATTATATATATTAATAATGAACCACTTGGGGTTATCTTGTCTTTTTATAGTAGTTTTATTAACAATTTATTAAAATAATTCAATAATATTTGGTAAAAGTTAAAATATTTAACTAAGAGTTAAATATAAATTATAAGGTTAATATGGTGATATAAACCTATCTAAAACCTATTGGGTGAGATTTTTCTACCCATCCTCCCCTTATTCTGGAAATAAATCATTTTGGAGCCATTATAAACCGAATAGGTTTTTAAAATAAAATAATATTTCAATCTTTTCCTAAAGTGACCCTCACCTCTCTTATAAAAGGGTACTTCCCCTTATCTCAAAATCACACCTCCAAAGACATTTGGCTCGGCCAAATACTTCTCAAATATCCTCCCAACTACCATAAATTATTACTAGAGGCCTTAGTTTGATTAGAAATCCAACCAATGGAGCCCTTTTTATCTACTCAAAAGGAAACACCTGAAGAAGAGGTACTAATAACACAACCTTTTTCAAAGTTCTTTTCTTCTTCCACTTCATCTTTACTGTTGTTTCCATAACAAAATAATAACTCTAGTACCTTATATATAATGTGATATTTTTACATATATGGTCAACCATATTCATTATTCTATCCATCCTATGAATGACAAGTCACCATATGTGCGTACGTACAGCTTACCGTCTCCACGTCGTGATGAAGTTTGTTATTCAAACACTTCATTATTTGGATGGGTATAATAATTGAGGTAAATAATAAATATAACATGTTAATGATTCTATATATATAATATACCATCCAATTACAAATGATTCCACCATCAATAGAATTTTATTGTTAATCATGCGTACGTACGAATTACCATCTCCACAAACACAATGAGATTAATTCCCCATTATAACCATTCCAGAATAAATATAATTTTATGATAAAAAAATTATATTTAAAAACTAAATATCATTTTGGATATTAATCAAATACATCCTGTCCATAACAAAAAAGTCTTATATAACCTAGCATATAAAGGAGAATGAATCAGTTAACACCCGAAACAATGATAAAACTGAAATATTATTAACAAATAAATATTAGAAGATCGTATACGATATCATATTTATGAATTTGGATCTTTTATAATTTAATAACAACGATTTAACTTTTATAAATGATGTTAATGTACCCTCGATCAAGAAAAAATACAATTTAAGGTTCAATTCTACAACCTCTTCATTATTTGAGGTTGTTTATACTTGAGTATCTACTGGGACCTCTTTATCATCCACATTCGTGATTCTTAAAAATGTATTTCAAAAACATTTTTACTATTTACTAGACTATATTTTTAAGTAATTTATACAATTGTTTGACTTTTTATAAAATATTTTCAAAGGAATCTTCCCATAATTTCCCGAACAAGGTACTTTATGACCTTTTTGACAAATTAAGTTAAGAATGTTTTTTTAACTTATACAGTGGGTGAAGATATTTTCCACCACTATAACATATATTATGATTCCATTAAAATATTATAAGACTATTTTCAAAATAAATGTTTTATTTTATAATTATGTGAGTTTTAAATGATTTCAAAATTTGAAGAGACATTTCTCTCAAATAGTATTGATTTCTTCTATGTAAACATCCTTTTATGGATTTTACAATTAGTGGATGTTGATTTATTAAGATAAAAATCATCCATATTTTATTGATGTTTCTGTGATATGATTGACTGTGGATGTGTTATTTTTATATCATTCATGGTTTATGGTTAAATTATTAACATATCATATGCTAGTTTTAATACGAATGCTTATGTTTTGTTTTAATCTTTTTATAAGAGAAATGAATTAGACATTGTAAGTGACGGGTGGAGCCCGCTATAAATTTTAGATGCATCGGTAGAACGCATTAGAAAAACTAGTGTCTTGTCATAAGGCCTTGACAAAATCTTATTTGTAGTTTTGGAATGAGGTGTTGACTATGTAGTTATGAAGTCTAACATTATGCATTCCATCATTAAGAAATTGGATATAGATATTACATGTAGTTATTTGACTAGTAGAATATCAATGTGAATAAGTAAATGGAATAATTGGATTTATCTTTTCCATATTATGCAGAATTTTATGTTTCAAAGGCATGTGTTTTTTCTTATAAATTCCCTTAAATTTTTATGCTTATTTGTGAAAGTTTCTGCTATATTGTATTCCTTACTGAGCACCTGAGCTCACCTCTTTCTATGTTTTATTTTTTCTAGGAAGAAAATAAGTATATTTTGACTGACCTTCATGGATAGTCTAAGAGATGTGAATGTGTTCAAAGGACACAATGTTGTTCATGGTTTTCATTTCATAATGTAATGTAAAACTAATGTATGTATCTAGTACTTCCAAGGCTAATAAACTGATCAGTCTTTCTGGATTTGATCCCTTGTGATCATGCCAATGTTATGTAACAATGCACTGACACTAGGTAACTAAGGTTGGGGAATTACAAAAATGGTTCTTATACATAGAATACACCTCAGAATTCATGTCCCCTTACCATCTTGCAGATTCATATCTCTCTACCAATTCCATATTAGAAAGAGGACCATTATTTTCAACCAATAATATGACACCATCTTTGATGAATAGAAAATTGTATCTTTCTATTTATATTACCTCTCTGGCACTCCTATACATTACTTGTGTTTTAGGAACAAAATTCTTCATGGGGACATGTGGACTACTTTCCTATTGGAACTCTTATATATATTGAGTATCAAATTCATTGAGTTAAATCTTTCTCCTAGTATCCTTCTTAATTATGTGAACCATATATATAAATGTAGGATGACTTGTTTTGGATACATCCTTTTCTGGAGTTTTTTATAGATAACATCCCTTTGTTTCCTTAGGATACCCTATAAGGTTACACTTTGTACCCAAAGGTGCTTGCTTGTTCCCAGTGGTGGTCTAAACAAATATCTCACATCCTCATACATGTAAGGTTGACGACATGAATTTCCTTCCATTCATTAACTCATATGGAATTTTGTTTTCCACTTTATTTGTCACCTATTTTAGTGGGTATCCTATAGTGTGTAATAAATATCCAAAAATGGATAATGGAAGTGTTTCATGGATCATCATAAAACTTACCATATCAAGAAAGGTATGGTTCCTCTTTCACAAACTCCATTCCACTATAATGTATAAAGAGGATTAAGTTAGGATGAAATTACACACTCCCATAGAAATTCAATAAATTATTATTTATGATACACACTACCAAGATCAAATCATTTATTATTTATTACTATACCTAGTGTGTATAGATGGGTTTTAATTTCTAGGGGAAATCAAAAATTTTGTTTGGTGGAAAGGCTAGATTTTGAATTGTGTTTCAAAATGGAATTATGAACAATTGGTTGTCTTAAAATCATTTTTTGGGATATTCTCTAAGACATGGGAGGTACTTGGGGTACTTGGGTGAGTCTTGTGAGATCTGGGTTAAGTTTCAAGAGTTTTAGTGGTTTCTATCTCGGGCACATGGCTTCGAGTGATGGTTTAGAATAATCCAAGCAGGACCCTAAGCATTAAGAAGTTTTCAGTTCCTTTTCTAAAGTGAAAGGTTGAGCTTCACAATTATTGAAATGTTGAGGGTCAATCATGTGAGGTTAATGAAAAAACCAAACATGTTGGATTGGACTTGGGGCTTGACATAAGGTCTAGCCACAGTTATAGAAAAACCCTAAAAAATGTTGTAGACTAAGATAGTGCCAATCCAAATGGTTAACCCCCAATTTGGAAAATCATGTAACTCAATCATAATAGAGGTATTCACATAGACAGTTCCTACCACATGATTAACATACAGTTTAGAAACTTGTGTGGATAAACTTTGCATCTCATTAAATGTAGATTTTATGGGTTTTACCATATTATAGTTTAAGTCCCAACCCCTAATTTTCCTTCCTCTCTCTGACACATGTCCAACTAACCAATCCATCCTCCCACTATGATTCCCCTTTCATTTAGGGTGGTTACAACCTCATTATTTGTAATTTTTATGTATAGTTTCGCCTCCAACACCCTCCATTCCTTTCCTTCTTCCTTATCTATATGTTTTGAGTTCCTATATAGGGTTTTCATTGCTAATTACACTCAGGAATTGCAGAATCATCCAATTTTCATGGTTATTTTTGTAAGGATTGCATATGGGACATCCTGATATGACATATATAGACCATCACAAATTATTTCAATGAAGGTATGTATCACCATCAAATTTATTAAGGTTTTACTTTAAGTTAAATTAAATAGGAATATGTAATCTGGATTAATGTTTGGTATTTATTGGTAATGGTGTTGGGTGTCCTCTAGGAACCTTCCTTGGATGGTTTCACAAGGGTTCATACAACGATGTGTGCTTGGTGTGTTAATTCACAATTATGCAAAGTAGTTTTATGTTGTTTAATAAATTTTAATTTTTAATTAATTATGATTTTTTTATAGTTGACTACCTTGGTGTTTGAGTTTGTATTAGAGGCATGGGTTTCAATGCATGCATGGTTTGTTCATGGGTGGGGATTAGATATCCTAACATCAAGAATAAACATAACATCAAGCACAAATGACCCATGATATATATAACAATTATAACATAGTCGTTACATTTTTAGATATTAATAGTATTGACTACATTAATATATATATATATATATAAATTTCTTACTCAATATACTTTATTTATAAATTTTTAGTAAATAACCAATCAATTTTTAGTAAAGTAATTTTATTATTTTGAAATACATTTTCCTCAAAAATGTTTTTTTCCTTTTCATGAAAAAATATTATAATTAATTTTTAATACATTTGTAAAATGTCCTTGATAAAATTAAAATAATTTAAGAATTTATAATATCAAAAAAAATTTGTCTGAAGGTTTTTAATTTTTTTAGAAAATATTATTTTTTCTGTAAACAGTGGAAAAATATCGTTTTTTGTTAACAATGTCATTTATTTTCAATAAATTAAGTAATTTAAATATATCACTATATTTAGACTATGATTTAACAAAACCTTAGTATTATTTAATAATATTTAATATAATTATTTTTTTAATCAACTTCATATTATATTTTAGTAAAAGGTTGTCTGTAGGTTAAAAAAATAGGATATTTCTGCAAACTATTTTAATGTAGATAATGTTTCTCCATTTTAATTAATTAAAATAACTTGTAATGATGAATTATTTAAAAGAAATTTAAAAATTTTTAATCAATAAATATTAATTTTTATTCATAAAATTATTATTGTTCTACATATAATTAATAGAAAAACTTCTTGTTCTTGAAAAAACACACTTTTCAAGAATTGGCCGTTTCATCGTGTCTGCTGGTTTTGTTTAAAATTTATTTTTTATAATATTATAAATTTATTTAAAAAATATAATTTTATTTTTAAAATATTAATTTCAAAATTATATTTTGTTGAATTTTTGAGAATTTTCTAAAATGATTTGTTTTTTGATAAATATGAAAAATACTGAATTTTAATTAAGAACTGCATTTTCAGTTAAATTATTTATAAAGAAAAATTATATTATAAATTCTTTGTAATGTTAAATTAGTTAAATTATAAATTTAATAATAAAATTTGGGTCATTTTAATAAATTTTATACTGAAATTGGATATAATAACATTGCAAAAATTTAAACATTTTCTCAATGAAAATATGATTTCTCATCGTGTTTGGATGATTAATTTTAACTTAAAATTCCCAAATTATGTTAATAGAATTTGAAAAAATGGAATACATATTTAGAATAATAATAATTTATATTATCTAATAAGTTCAACTTAATTTTTCTCTAAAATCAATAGTGGAAGTAGTAAAAATTAATTACCACGATTAAGGTAAAAAATGGATTTACCAGGGGTTAAACTACAAATACAATTGATAAAATGACCTAAATAATTATATAAAATATATTTTCTGGGAATATTTAAAAATTATACCTCATATTATCTATAAGTTTCCATTATTTTCACCTTGTGACATGAAAAAATAGTGTGATGAATTCGATATTTTCAAAAATTACAAGTGTGCCACTCACCCCACATACAAAAGTCCACCCCCTCTCCTCCTCTCTCCATAACTTAATACCCATTGGTTCGACAATAAACTACCCAAATAACGTCTATAAATCCATACTCTCATCCTATAATCCATATTTTTGGATGAAATGCCATCATGGAAGGAATTTGTGGTGAACCAAAAGAAGTTATCTAAAGAAGAGGCAACGTTCTTGTATGAGGGGTATTATTTTATTTCTTCCTCCACATCATTAAATTCTTATTAAACCATAAATTTTAATATAATAATATGTTATTATGTTAATTTATTAATTTATTAACATAAATTATTGTCTTTTTTAATCAAATGGGTTAGGAAATCATCATTCGTGTGTACAGCGGACTACCGCCTCATGAACTAATGTAATTCATTTTTCCATTTCAACCTTTCAAGACTGGGTTCTATGATGTATATAATTTATATATATTATATTTATAGCATATTTATATATTTTTAGTCAGTATGTGATATATTATTTTTTTAATTTTCATTTTTCATGAGATACTATAAAGTTTCTCATCTGTACGATGAACTACTTCCACACAAATTGATGAATTCATTTTCACTAAAGCATTACATGGAAAATAATAAGGATAAATTTAATAAATTTACATGATATATATAAAATAATTATTATATACATTACATACTTATTATTATAAAAATTAAATATATCATTTTATTTCATACCTTTTCACTCACTTAATGATGATAATGGCATTTGTGGACTTATGGAGTACTGCCTTCAAGAAGCAATTTGAATCTCCCTTTTTATCACCACACCTCATGGATGCTATATATAAGTATATTTAAATAAATAATATTTTATTTATTATATTATTATCATCATGGAAATTTAAAATTTCACTTACCTCATTTCCATAATGATCATTGATAAATGAAAATGTTACTCATGCGTTGGTACGACCTAACGCCCTCATGGTCATTACATACTTCATTTTTTGAAAACCATATTTCATAATTGGTCATAAAATTATAATTGATGTAAAAATATGATAATTATTTAATTATTATACTTATGTAGATGATATAACTATTATGTATGCACATGAACATGAACCTTCAAAACCAAACACAGATGAGAAAATAGGGAAATTGACACCCAAAACAATTAAACTAATGAAATATTATAAATGAAAGGGTGATAAGATGTTACAAAAGGGTCATATAAGAAATTATTAAAATAAAAATGGTTTTTTAATAATTGTATAAAATTTTTAAGACCAATTTATGGGAGGTTAAATCATGTTCAACCAAAATAAAGAATGAGGTAATAGATTTCTTAACTCAATTTAAATACATCAGTTTAAACTTCTACATCACTGATTATGTCATGATTAGATTATTTTTATATTGGTATTTAATTATTTTATTTTTTATTTAAACATGTTTAATATGGGTTTATATTTCATACACATATTAAATTCATTTATTAATCCCACTTCGAAGAGATTATATTTGTAAGGGATTTCTAGTCTCTCTTTTCTTTCTGAAAGACATATAAAAATTCACCACTCATTTTCATTGTGTGATGTATATACATCACCATTGACATGTTATATCATGAATACCATTATTTTAATGAAAATTAACTTTTCATTTATTATTATTTTTTATTGAGGATTGTGATTAGAAACATTACTAATGTTGTAAGGGATTTTTTCTCAATTTTCCTTCTTTGAGACTTATGTCATGTTATACACATGTATTCTTTTATTAGGTGTATATACAACCCCTTTTACCCATAATATTGTTAGTTTATTTATTCAAAATATATTTTATGTTTAATTTAATGTTATAAAATCATGGGATTTTATATTCAATGTTACCAATGTGCTAAGAGTTTTATGTTATAATGTCATCGATTATAGAGATTTTTTATGATTAAGTCTCCAATGTTGAAATATTATGATCTAGAACTCACATATTATCATTATTTTTATTATTATTTAGTAATTAATGATATTTTCAAGTAATATTACCATTTTCCTCCCTTGTATACTTCAAATAATTGAGAAACAAGTTTTTAAATAATCATTGTTTATCTATTATGTCGAAAACACTTTTTCATCAAGAACTATGTTATCTAAAAATGTTTTAAATTTTTTTTATCATATATATAATGATTTATTCATGAAATATTTATCCATGATTGAATTGTTAAGAAATGTTTTAAATGTAATTTTCAGGTTTTTTTCCAAATAATTTCTACTCGTATTTTACTAAAAATATGAAAGGACTCTTTGTTTTTACATGTATAACATGAATAAAATTTTCCACCATAATTATCCTAATTTTATTTGAAGATTACTTTATAAATTTTCAATTTTATTTTTAAATAAAATAATTCTAATTTTTTTAAATTTTATTTTAAAATGCAAAAAATATTTTCTTCAAGAAATGTTTTAAATGATTTTTAACGATTCCTTTATATGTTTCCAAGGTTGTTTTCAATGAAAAGGATTTTTAATATATTTTCAGAATTTTTATATTTTAAAAAGTGATTCATTTCAAAATTAAAATGTTATTTTAACCTAAATCACTTTAATGATATTTTAATTGTATATCCATTCTTCATCATCAACAAAACTTGTTTTTTATTTATGCTCTTTTAAGGATATTTTATATTGATACCATTTTCTTTCGGCCTCTAAATGAATTAAGATTTTTTAAATGAAACGGTTTCAAATATATTATTGTAATGAGATTGTTATGAAGTTCCTTTAATTTTCACAGGTTTATCATATTTTAAAAATACTATTCTGGAACATTTTTCCTTTCCATAGGTTATCTATATTTCAAATAGATTTTTATAAAACCCTTTTCTTCATTATGATTTAACCATGTTTCAAAGAGATTACTATGAAACCTTATTCTTTTCCATGAGTTAATCGCATTTCAAATAGGTTTACATGAAACCCATTTCTTTTCCATGTGTTAATAATGTTATAAAATGAATAATGATTATTTTTAGTAGTTTTAAGGTGCACAATATTTTTGATTTATTCATTTTGTGGTTATTTATAATTATATAAAATATGGGTGCACCTAGATAGCAACGAGTGAGACTATTATAACATACATGATGGATGTGCCCAGATAGCTCTGGGTGATCCCATTATTGCTCACATGATGGGTGTGACTAGATATAACTCCAATTCATTGGGTAATGATTATGTTCTCTGAATAATTATATTGTAATATTTCTGTATGGTTATTATATTTTTAAGGGTTCTGTAAGGGTTCTATGATGATGATGTTATAAGATACCAATATGTTTTATCTATGAATTCAATTATTTTATAACATTTCATTTGATCCATATTAATATTACATGGCTCATGATTATTGATTATTATGAATATTTACTCTATTAAATCCTTACTCCATATTTGATGATTTATGATTCAGGTATTGATGGGTATGAGTTCTTTTCTGATTCGCTCATACAATCTGATGATTCCTTTAGAACCTTGTGCACTTATTATGATCATTGATGAAATTCAATCGATAATTATTATGTTTACTATTACTAATAATTTGATCTCATAATTATTATCTTTCCTTTTCACATAGGTTATAAAAAATTATGTTTAACAAATTACTTGTAGAGGGGATTTCTTATGCATTATGATGGTGAAATAACATGAAAATATAAAAGTTGGGTTAAGTGAGAGAAATAATCAAAAAACATTGGTACTGTTTATGTAATAATTTTTCTTATTTATTTTAAACAATAGAACTAAACAGTCTTTGATAATGTAAGTCATTCAATATTTCCTTTTGTTTTTGTAAGGTCTGGATGGAAAAAATTGGGTCACATTTATCGATATCATATCCAGAAAAATAACGTTTATGATTTTAGTATTGGATCTGGGAGTGCGTGTTTAGGAATGTTATAGTTAGAATCAAAGTAATGGTTTAGATAAATTTGGAGATTATGATCTCTTCATGTAATGTTCTATTAAGAGTTAAGGATACCATAATAGTTCAGTAATATTAATGGTGATCATAAGTTCAGTGGCTTAGACACCCCATTGTGGTTTTAAGAAATAAGATCTTAAATTGATTAATTAACTTTCCAAATATTTTTAGTAGGTTGATGTATATTTAATTCTTTAGTTTAATGTGAAGTATTATTTAACATTTTTTAGACATAAGGTAGTAGGTATTGATAACCTTTAGGGTTTATATGATCTTGGATATTGAGGTATTTATTGGAATATATGTTTTATCATATATATTTCCACATGATTGAAATGTGATTTGGTGACTAAGTATTTAATGTTATTTCAAAATAAGATATCCATATATTTGGTATTGAATAATGAAAGGTGTGTAATAACCTTTTAGGTTAAAGAATCTTTAATTATTAGGTTATTTTTGTTATTTGGGGAATATGGTTATTCATTTATGAAGTGATTTAGTATGAACATTGGGTATTACTGTTGAATATTGAAGATTAATGTATCATGAAAAGTATTTTCAAATTTTTGAATTATCTTACCCTCTTCTAACTATTTTTGTTTTGGTTGATGTCTAATGATAGTTGAAATATATTATTATCACTTTTATCATTATATGATCCATTAAAAGTTTATTTTTAGTATTCTAGCATGAAAAATTCATCTTGAAAACCCATCATTTGGATAAAAAGATGAGATTATGGTGGAATTTTACAACGGATGAAACTCTACTCATAAGCTAAGTATATTTACTTATTCGATTAGTCTATATGAAAAATTATTTCAGCAACTATAGGAAAAGGATTTTGAAAAAAATATTATCCTATTATTATCATTTATAATGATATAAATGACCTTTTCACACCTCTTTGGTTTATGTTTTTTGGTTATTAATGTTTTATTAATAATTAATCCTCTTGTGATCAGCGATCTATATGAATCCATATCATTATTTGTGAATTATTATTTTCTTCTATTTCTAAATGTTCACTTCCCACCTATGTTCTCCAATTTGGAAACCCAATATGTGTTATTCCAGATAACCTTTACATGTCCTTTTTTATCTTCTCAAGAGAAGGTTTCATTAACCCTTTTTATGATGTGGGTTTTAAAGAAATATTTTCAAATGTCCAACCTTTGATTACTGAGATAAATATCAAACCGTGAGGATTCCATTTATTGTGGGGAGTATGTAATACCCTGTGATTTAAAAAAAAGAAAATTATGGTTAATTGTATATACGACATACGAAAAATATCTAAGAAGAGAACTTAATACCACAAGACTTTAATATAAGTTTATTTTTAAATAAATTCAATCTCTTTTATACCTTTATGCACATGAAACCCCCTGATTTTTATGTTCAATAATGTATTGAATATGCAACACCGAGTGAAATGACACACAATATATATAACTGTTATAACCTAGCCATTAAATGGGTAGTTAGAAATAATATTAAATAATTTAATAAATATATAAATTGAATTTAATACTCAATATATTTAATTGATAATTTTTTAGTAAATAATAAATCAATTTTTAGTAAAGTAATTTTTATCGTTAAGAATATGTTTTCTTCAAAAATGATTTATATTTATTTTCATGAAAAAATAAAATAATTAATGATTCTAAGTTTTATAAAAATCATTTAATAAAATTATATTCATTTTTTAAATATACATATCATAATTTTATTTGGTAAAATTTTGGTTTTTTACATAAATTATTGATTTTTCTCTAAATATTGAAAAATACTGATTTTTGTAGAAACACAATTTCTTTTCAATAAATTAAGTAATTTAAAAGTCCCATTATGTTTTTAATATGATTAAAATAAAAATAATAATTATTTAGTAATATTTAATACCATTAATTTTTTTAATCAACATCATATTGAATTTTACTATAAGGTTTACTTTGGGTTAAAAAGATTGATTTTTCATAAAACTATTTTAATGTACACAATGTTTCTCTATTTTATTTAATTAAAATAACATCTAATTAGAAATTATTTATTTTAATCTTATAAATTATAAATAAATAAATATAAATATAAATTTATATAATTATTAATATTATATATATAGTCAATATGAAATCATGTTGTCCTTGAGAAAAATACACTTCTTGAAAACCAACTTTTTCATCGCATTTGTGGGTTTTGTTTTAAAATTAATTTATACCAATTTTAGAAAAATTATTTCAAAAAAAATAATTTATTTTTTTTAAATCATCATGTGAAAATTATATTTTGGGGAATGTTTTATAATTTCCTGAAAATACTATGTTTTTAATGAATAACGAAAAATACTAAATAATAATTGAAACATGCTTTTTTGTTTAAATTTTTTATAGAGTAAAATTATATTTTAAATTAGTTTTTATAGAAATTTTAGTTCAATTATATATCTATTAATATAATTTAGGTTATTTCAATTAATTTTATATTGAAATTTCATATAAAAACTTTGTAAACATTTGAACATTTTCCCTTTTAAAACCAACATTCTTGTTTCAACTATGGGACTCATTTTAAATTAAAATTTTAAATTTATGTGAAATGGATTTATAAAAAAGTATTAAATATTTATAATCATAATAATTTATATTATCTAATAAGTTAAAATAAAATTTTTCCAAAATTAATTGTGAAAACAGTTTAAATTAACCACATTTAGGGTAAAAATGGATTTACTATAGGTTAAACTAAAAAGATAGGGGTTAAAATGACCTAAAAATGTATAAAATATATTGTATGGAAATATTTTGACCATATCAATTATATTATATAGAATGGTACATTATTAAACCCTTTTTAAAGGATGAAAACATGGGTGAAATACATTCTTTTCAAAAAGTACAAGGGTTCCACTCACCTGAATATTAAAAGGCCACCCCTATCATTCTATCTTCAAACATTAAAAATGCAATGGTTAAGAAAAATAAAACCCCAAATTACTTCTCTATTACCCCCATATAATCATATAATCCTTAGTTTGTGTATAAATCCGACCATATAAGGTCATTGGTGAAAACCAAAAGAAGTTACCTGAGTAAGAGGTAATGTTTTCAATGAATATTTTTATTTTATTTCATCCTACACCTCCTGAAATTATTATTTAACCATGATTATAAAATAAATTTAGAATATTATGTATAATGATATTTTATTATATTAATTTAATAATCTAAAAATTTCACTTCTTCCATCAAATGGGTTACAGAATGATTATTTGAGTTTATGACAGGTTACCACCTCGCGAACATATGGAATTTATTTTTCCATTACCATCATTCATAGTTGGGTATGATGATTGATATAATGTATATATAATATTTTTTAGAATATAATTATAAAATTTTAATTATTATATCATATATACCTTTTTAATTTCCATTCCATAAGGGATACAAAAATGTCATTTATGTGTATGGTATATTATCGCCTCATGAAGTGATGTGATTAATTTTCACTAATGCTTTACTAGTACAGTAATAAAGATAATGTAAATAAATATGCAGTATATACATGAAATAATTTTTAGATTCGTGCATTATTTTTCATTTTTAAAATATAATATATCATTATCTTTAATACCTTTTCAATCACTCAAATATGATAACATCATCTGTGTGAGTATGGACTATTGCATTCATAATGTGATGTGACTCTCTCTTTTCATCACCAAACAACATGTATGATATATATATGTTTATTTAAATAAATAATAAGTGATTTATGATATAATTATAATTATTTAAAAATAAAATATTAATTACTTATTTTCCATCATTATCATTGAAAAATGGAAATGTTACTAATGCATACCCATGACATACTGTCTCCATGGTCGTAACGTACATCAATTTTCAAATACATATTTCAAAATTGGTAAAAAATTATAATTGACATAAAAATATTATAATTTTGTATTTATTATTATGTTGTAAATTATATAACTATATTATATGCCTATGAACTGGAACATTCATAACAAAACAAGAATTAAAAAAAGGGAGTTAACACCCGAAACAATAAAAAAATGAAATATTATTAACGAATGGGTGATAATATGTTATAAAACAATATTATAATATATTATAAATATTAATTTGGTCATTGGAATGTTAATTACTTGTTTTAAACTACTATAATTGATTTTAAAACATGTTCAACAATAATGAAGCATGAGGTAAGGTATTTCATAACTCAATTTTCATTTATTGGGTTAAACTTATACTTCACTAATTATGTCATGATAAGATTACGTGTGTAATTTCCTTTGATTATTTTCTATTTAATTTCCCCTTGTTTTTGTGGATTTGAATATTATACATGTAATTAATTAATTTAGTAATACCAACTTCAATGATGTGATCTTTATAAGGTATTTCACGTTTCTCTTTTATTTATGGGAGACATATACAAATTCACCACTTGTTTATTTTGTTTTCTGTATATAATAAAACATTGATATGTTATATCATTATTCCTATTATTTTAACGATAGTTAAAGTTTTAATTTATTTCAGGACTTATTGGGGATTATGATTCAAAATATCACTAAAGTGGTAAGTGATTTTTGTCATAATTTTCCTTATTTGAGACTTATGTCATGTAATAAACCTATATACTTTTATAAGGAGTATATAAATCCCATTTGACATGTAATTTCTGGAATATATTAATTCTCATTATATTTTTTGTTTAATTTAATGATATCCTTTCATGGGTATTATGATTTAATGTTAATAAATTGGTATGAGTTTAATATTATAATTTCATCGATTACTGGGATTTTTTTATTAAGTATCCAATTTTGAAATAATATGATCCTCATCTCAAAGATTCTCATTATTTTAATTCTCCACTTTTTATTGATTATATATTAAATTAATTTTTCCATTTTTCCACTCTTTAGTACTTTTATTAAATGAGAAAATAATTTTAAGAGAAATCATATTTATTTCCATCTTCAGTGAAAAACCTTTTTTCATTCAAAACGATGTTTTCTAAAAATGTTTTCTATTTTTTTGAATTATTTAAATGATTTATTAAGTAAATTTTTATGAATTTTTTCCATTTTACAGAATGTTTTGAAAGGAATATTCTGGTCATTTTCAAAACAATTACCATTTGGATTTTACCAAAACTATGAATGAAATATTTTCTTAAAATATTTGGCAACAAAAAAAATATTATGTCATCATGACCGTTATTTTATTTGAATTTTAATATATAATATTTCAATGTTATTTTAAAATAAAAATATTTTAAAAATGTTTTTTAATTTTTTTCATAATTATACATAATTTTTAATTAATAAACGTTTTAAATTATTTTTAAATCTTCCTTTATGTGTTTTCAATTTTTTTTAAAAGAATTTGATTTTTCCAAAATTTTATTAATTTTTAGTTTTTACAAAGTGATTTTTGTTTAAAATATGAAAATTTGATTATCCTGAAAATGTTTTTCATTATCCTTTAATGATATCCCCATTCATCAACATAAATAACCCTTGTTGTAACATATGATCCAATGAGGATATTTTGTAATGATACCATCCTCATTATTTCAATGGATAGATTAAGATTTCGTCAAAGAGATTTTAATAGAACATATTTATTTCACACATGTTAATCATATTCCAAAGATATTGTTTTGGGACCAATTTATTTCCTATGGGGTAATCACATTTCAAAGAGTTTGTTTTGGAACTGGGTTTTTTTTTCACAGGTTAACCATGTTTCATATATATTGTTATGGAACCCATTTATTTTCCATGAGTTTACCAAGATTCAAATAAATTATTGTGGAACCCATTTCTTTTCCAAGGTTCAATCATGTTTCAAAGATATTGAAAAGAAGCCCATTTATTTTCCTTGGTTTAATCATGTTATAAAAGGAATAATATTTTTTTATTTTTATGAGGATTGTTATTTTTAATTTATTCATTTTATGGTTCTTAGACATTACTAATATGATGGGTGCACCTATATAGTGTCAGGTGAGCTTGTTATAGCTTATATACCGGGTGCACCCAGATAGCGCTCTAATGCATTGGGTAATTAAAATATTATATCATGGGAAATATCAAATTATGTTTTGTTTTAGGTTATTTATGTATAGAATATTGGATGACTAGGGTTGTCTCTCAAATAATTAAGTAACTAAAAAACATATTATATGTATTTTTAAAATAAAACCAAATAAAATAATTACATAAATTTATGCGGGTTGTTTATAATTTATAAAAAATAAGAATAATTCTTTGAGAAGATTGTTTTTTTTGAGTTTTAAAATTATATTGAGAGGATTCAGCAAGAATATGTTTTTTAATTGTTCCTGTGTGGTTTTGTTTTACCGATTATGATTGCTCTCTCCCAATTCACACAATTACTGACCTCATGTGTTTTGGGTTAATTTTTAAAATTCATGATTAGTTTCTCTTAAATTAAAAAATAAATTCATATATAATATTGAGATAATTAAATTATCTCATTGATTAAAAATAAATAAATACAGAAGTAAATATATATATCGATTACCAAAAAATATACTCTTCCATGGGAAATGTAGTAATCCTAAAAATGTTTTTCATTTTAAAAGGATTAAAAATGGTACAACCCAATAATGTTTCTACTAGCATGTTCAATAAATTATATGTAAATTAAATAAGAATAAAATTGAAAAATAGAATAAGTGGTAGAAAAACTAATAAGTTTATTGAAAGAACAACAATGTTACAATAAAGTGGAAAAGAAGAGAATTTTGGAGGAGATCCTATCTTAATCGATTCCCTACTCCAATGATGAATTTAAATTTAAATAAAACACTTATTCTTGGATAAAAATACTCTAAGTCACATAAAACCCACTAAAAATGAGGAAAACACACATTTATAGAGGGGAGGGGAGGATAGGGTTTCAATACTTTTGATGTGTCAATGGGAAATTCAAAAACATATTTTAAACTGAATTGCATCAACTTGTTGACTTCTAAAATAAGTGAACCGTAAACCCTTCAAGAATAATTATTTTTGAGAAATTCATTCTTCTATCTTTAGTTTAAATTTGGGAACAATCTAAGAAAAAATTAAGAAGTTGTGGCCTATATACTAATGTGGTGTCCAATCTAGAGAGTCCAATATAACTTTGACTTCGTGGCTCATTTAATCCAAAACAATGCACAAATCCCACTCATATTTTCTAAATGAAAATTTTAACCCATTGATTATGGAACACTCCTGCAAAATTTTATGTTCAAATAAGTCACATAAAATATTTATATCCCAAATACTATAGTGGACATTAAAAAGAAAAAACTAAAATTTTCTTCAATTTTTTAAATGAGTGATATTATCTCAAATATTCCATTAATGAAAATATTTAACACAGTGTGAGGAAATCATGTTATTTATTATTAATAAAATATAAAATAGAATTTTTTTTAAACACCCTCACACATACACTTTTTCACTCTAGGGAAAACCATCATATCATGTAATCTAGAAAATTGGGACAAGATATGCATGTTAATACATCCCAATCCATAGTATAAATATAGGTAAATTGAAAATATCATAAAGAGTCAATATAAAAAAAATTTATGTTATTTGTATCCTAAATTTTATCAGAATAAAATCTAGTGAGAATAATGACACTAATCATAGAAACACAAGTCATAGGTCCACCAAGCCATTACTTCCCCATGTGTGTGTTCCAAATATTTAAAGCTCATATCTCCACCCTTTATTTAGTATATTCAGTTCATGTAAATAAATTTTTCTTACATGGTTTAATTCACCAGTCATGTTATATATTTGTTTTGAACCAAATTTGAGTTCCCACTCCCTTAAGAATTTCCAAAATTCAAACCTTAATCTTTTATGCAAGATATCACCATGTGTTGTACATTTCATCCCTCTGCCATTTATTAATATTATATTATATATATATATATATATATATATATTATTTTTTGGTTTTTTTGGAATTTTGTGACGACATACAACTATTGGATATCAAGTACACACATATAGGTTAATTCGGTATAGTATGGAAACTAATTGGAAAAGATATGAACATATCAATCAACCATTGATATAAGGTAATTTTTTACCTAACTTGGATATACCTTAAATAGAGTTAAAAAATTTTCAAAAGAGAAGGTTGCATGAAAATTTTCATAGAGAAATCCTTGACACAATTTACCATTAAAAATATCACAATAAATTATGTAAATATCTAAATGGTTTTATAATGAAATAATCGAACATATCATTGATGACTTATATTTTTATAAAAATAAACCCTTGATGATGAAATATTTATCATGCTTATAATGCTAGCATTTAATTTTCAAAACATTCATTTTTTATATGTCCGACATGTAAATGATCATGTTACATGATATATTTGTTTATATTATTATTTTTATATTTTTTGTGAAATTTTAATAGATAACCTAAAAGAAAACACACACAAAATAAAAAAAATGAAAATTTTAAATCGAAGCCCCAAAATGATGTCCCCTCCCCCACAAGTAAAATATTGATTTTTCCTCAATGTGAATAGATTATAAGACATGAAAACATGAAATTTGATATTTTAATTAGGAAAAATAATATAAAAGTGAAAGGGTTATGAACAAATTGATATTCTCAATTGAATATGGGGTCTATAAGTGTTATGAAATAAACTACAAGGGTGGGAAGTCCCTCAATGAATTTCTCTAAACATTTCCCATTGATTGTAATGATCCATCATATATAATCTTTTGTTAATCCACTATACCATAATGAAAAACATTAGATATAACATACAAACATAAGAATTTGGAATGAAACATACCAAGAACTAACTGTAGCCACGAACTATAAAAAATGAATTTCTCTCCAAAATTATACTCCCTTTTTTGGATAATTTTATTTGGAGATTTTTTTGTTATTTCTTTATAGAGAATTGATTTCTTATATGATGACAATTTAACCTTCTCAATCTCTAAAATGTGTTGTTTTATTTTAATTCCATCTTTGTCCAAATCCAAGTTTCATTTCGTTATTGCCCAATGTGCCTGATGCTCAACCTCTGTAGGGAGATGACATGATTTCCAAAAATCAATCCGAAATGGGGACATGCTGATGAGGGTCTTGTATGCCATCCCATGATACTAAAATTCATCATCAATAACTGTATCCAAACCTTTCTATTTTGATTCACGAATTTCTTCAAAATATATTTGAACCCATGATTTGAAACCACATCCTTTCCTTTTTCTTGGGGATGGTATAAAGAATATGTTATTTGTGTCACACAAAAATTACAAAGGTGGGAATCCAAATTATGATTCCAAAAAGTGCTTCCCTTGGTCACTGATGATGGCCTTTAGTACACTAAACATGCATTAAATTTGAGCCTTGAAAAAATCCATTATAACATGTTAATCATTAATCATTGCGACCTTATCATCCTCCAATTTTCTAATATAATCAAAAGTTAAAAAAATGTTCAAGAAACTAAATGAACTTTGAAAAGGACCCATAAAATAAATTCTCCAAACATAAAAAATCTCTTACCATAATATGGACTGTTTATCATATCATGTCTCCTTGATATATTTCCATTGTGTTGGAAATGTGATCAAAACATACAAAACACGTGAGAATCATGGAATAATCTAGGAAAATATAACTCAAAGTGTAATAATTTCTTATATTTTTATTTTTGTTTAATGTATCCACAATATTCATGGGTGGGACAAAAATGTAAGACATACCAAAACTCATGATCAAACAGACATCTCTTAATGACTTGGTTACTACACATGTGCTATAGGTTACAATCATCCCACACACATAAAACATAGAAACACTATTTAATTTTTAGACTTTCTGTTTCTTCAAATTTACCGGAATTTTAGAGGCAACAAGTTAGTTCACTAAATTTTCATACCACAGATGCATACCTGAGATGACATACAGACTCTAATGTGGGAAAGTTCCCCAAAGTGTAACCTGGTCTATGGTGTCATCCTCTTGTGTGTGATTAATCCTACTCATGTGGTCCACCAAAAATGTAACTGAACACTTATTCAACATTATCTCAATATTGAATTCTTGAAGAAGGAGAAACCATCAGATAAGTTAGGGATTTTCATCTGGATTCTTCAAAATGTACCTCCGAGATATATGGTTTGAAGAAACAACTACATTTGAGACCAATACATATGAAGGGAATTTATCTATGAAAAATATAACAAGAAACTCCTTTTCCATTGTGGTTTAATTTTTATGGGATGAATCTAAAGTCCTCAACACATAAAAATGAAATGGGACCTCCATTCCACCCCATGAGATAAAACTTCTCTGGCCATAAAGTTGGATTCATCACAAATTAATTCAAATGGAATCTCCCACTAATGGGGTTGTATGATCGGTGGATAATACATATGCTTCTTTAGCTCATAAAATGATACCCTTTATGAAACATAAAAATTCAATGTTTTTGTGAACGAATTGAGATAAGTGTAGTGCAATATTACCTAATTCTCGAATAATGAATTGATAAAAGAATAAAATATATAGGAATGATCTAACATTACACACAAATGAAGGATATGGAAAGGATGAAATAATATCTACCATAGATATATAAACCTCTATTCCATGTTTGACACTAAATTCCCTAAGACGATGCCATGCACTACCATGAAATGACATTTTTCGAAGTTAAAACCCAGATTATTATTATTAGAATGATTCAAAAAATTTCTAAAACTATATATACATCCATCAAATGAAGATACATAAAATATAAAACCATCCATAAATAACTCCATTTTGGTCTCAATGAAACCTTAAAAACTCACCATGAATATCTAAAAGGATCCCATGGAATTGAAAAGTCCAAATGGCATCCTTCAGTATGATAAATGCATTGAATGGAAAACATAATGTTGTCTTCTCTATATCATTTAGAGTTAAGGGAACTTGAAAATATCTGGGAAATACATCCAAGAAACAATAGTGTGTATCCACATCTAGTCTCTCAATCATTTGATCAATGAATGGGAGAGGGAAATTGTCATTGTGAGTGTATTGATTTAGTTTTTTATAATCAAAACACACACACCAACTATTTTTCACACTCATTTGAACTAACTGCTCACTCTCATTTAAAACATTAGTAACACTATGTTTTAGTAAAAAACATGAATATGACTCACCCACTAAGAATATGAAATGGGATAAATGATACCTACCATGAGAAACTTTCAATTTCTTTTTTAACAAATTCCAAAAGGGTTGGATTAAGTCTCCTCTGTGGCTACCTAAACAGTTTATCCCCATCCTCCAAAATAATCATATGCATGAAAATAGATGGGCTAATACTAGATATATCTTCTAAGGTCCACCTGATTTCCCAAATGTTCTCCCTAAAAATATTTAAAAGTTTTTCTTCATGTTAAAAACGATATTGTATGAAATGGTAACAGGTAATCTATCACCACTCAAAAAGTATGAGTATTTTAGATTTGGTGGAAATGGATTGACTTTCAATGAAGGTGGTAATGCATGGATGGATACATTAAAAAAACAAAAATATGTACATAATCAACATCAGTATCTGAATATACATCTTTAGAATCATATGATAATGAATCAAATCCATCATCAAACTCAATATCCAGGTCATAATCTGACTAAAATTGATCAAAATCAGAAAAAGAATCCACATCAAAATCAAGTACAAGAGAGGTTAGTGCATTAGAACTAGGTTTGTAGTACTCTTATAAATCAAACTAGAGCTAATAATTATAATCCCTTGAAGAATATTACTATAAAAATTGATGAGGTATTTACTTGGTGGTTAAAAATGAGAGATTCAAAAAACAATAATGGTCCTATTAGGGTTATTTCATGGAGTCCATATACATATCCAAACTCCATGGAATGTGTACCCTAATAGACATTTATGATCATTTGTAAAAATTTTTTTAACAGACTACATAAAATAATGGGAGAACATGAATTTACCTAATCATCCTCTTTGTTAAACATAAATAAATACACTGGAAAGATCATGTATCTTACCAAAAAAAGTTCATACTCAAGTACTCCCACTATATATGTTGTGTCTCTATTCCCAAACAGCACCACTACTCTCACTGACATCAACTCACCAAACTATATATATGAGAATATAGATTGATATTGAACATTTATTTAATATCCCAAATCACATAAATCATCATAAAAGTCTAACTACCCTATGTTTCCTAGGATGGTGAATGCCCTCTTATCCTTTCACTTTGTTGGCATTTCTTGATTTGGTGTAATTAGTACTAAAACATTCCATCCAAGATTGATCATGTCATTTCCCTTGGAACCTCTTCACTCCCATTACCCATACAATAACTCCCATAATTCTTGTTTGATTCTTGAGATCAATTTTTGAATGGTAGTGGTCCTTAATTTTAGAAAAACGTATCTGCAAGAAAATGTGTTTCAAATCATTCTAACTTATTTTATCTTCAGGTTTTAAATAATACAACTATTATTTTTCACCATAAAGTGAGAAGGGGAATGGACTTTTTTTGATATGATATTTAGATACATTTCATGGTTTTTGTATTGATTAAAACCTATTAATTTAATTTAAATGTTTTTTTGTAACCACTCTATAAACTCTATGAAATTTTTGAAGAATGTGTACCAATCCAAATTTTAGGTTGAAGTCCGATTCAGGATTTGGGTGTGGAATTTTATTTGGATGATAGTTAATAAATAGTGAAACCAATTCTTGAAATTTTATATCATGTTCATTATTATTATTTATATCCATTGTTTCCTGTTTTTCATTTGATTCTAAAGTGCTTCCAATTTTGATGTTCCCATAATAGAGGAATTATTCAACTGGTTGTTTGTTGGAACAAACCATAGAATGAGACTGTCTGGTTAGAGCCAAAGTATATGTTCAATATCAGGTTCAAGATCTAAGAGAACCTTAATAGTATTTTTTATTATAAATAAAACAAAAATAAATTGAAAAAAATTGAGTCGTAATAAAATGATAATAAGTTAATTTCAATGATACAAAAAAGAATAAGAAAAGAGGAAAAATTGAGAAAGAGGAAAGAAGGAAGAAATAATTGAAAATGAGAATGAAATATAAAATAAAATAACCACCTCTAATTAGTTTAAAAATTTACTTCTCACCAAGCACGAGTTCCAATTTGAAATGTGATGTCGTGAACACTCTCAAATGTTGTTTGGTTTTTGGTTATTTTGGTATATCAGATTGGATGACAAGGGTTATTTCGCAATGGAGGAAATAATTAAAACAACATATTTAAGGTATTTCGAAAATAAAATAAAATAGAATAAACACATTACATAAAATGAAGGGTTTTTTATTGTTTAATAAACCATAAGAAGTATGTTGGAAGAAGATTTTATTATTATTTTTTAAATGAGAGTGAGAAAAAAATAGAATATGTTTTTTTAGAAAAATATTGTTAAGGGAATAATCAATCCAAATCAACCACTTCAATTAATTATTAATCATTATCATTTAAATTATACTTCACTTAATTATTATCCATTAATTTATTATCCCTAAAACCCTATGATGGTTAACTAAACCATAATAATGAAATGAATTAAAACATTGGATTTCTTTAGAATATGAAATCATAGCACCCTGATTTGATTGATGTTATAAGGATAGATTATAGGAAATGATTAATTAAGGCACAATACATTCAATAAATGAGTATGAATTAATTTTATAGATTCTATTTTATCTCTATAATTTAATCCAGTTTGTTTTTTTACCAATTAAGATTGCCCTGTCCCAATTCACACAATTTTAGACCTCACATGATTTGTGTTAATTTTTCAATTTCTTTTCTAGTTTATTATAAATTAAAAACACAATTAATAGATCATATTAATTTAATTATAGTAGTGCAATATTTGAAAATATATAAATTAATAATGTAAAAGTTATATCTATTACTAAAAAAACTACTCTTCCATAGGTTGTGTTGTCATCGTAGAAATGTTTTGCATTATAAAATTCATAGAAACACTATAATCAAATAATGTTTCTAATATTGTGTTATAGGCAAAATTATTAAATAAAATAAGATTAAAATTGAAAAAATAGGAGAAATAGAAGAAAAACAAAGAAGTTTATTGAAAGAACAACAACGTTACAACACACAGGAGGAAACGAAGATCATTTTGGAGGGGATCCTAGATTTCTAGCTTCCCTCCTCTAATGAGGAATTTAAATTGAAATTAACCACTTATCCTCTTCAAAAACTCCTCCATGTCACATAAAAACTACCCTAATGATAAAAACAAACACTTATATAGTGGAGGGGAGGCTAGGATTTCTAGACATTTCAAGTGTGAATGGGAAATTTGTCCAAATATTTTAAGCCAAATTTCACCGACTATTTAGCATATAAAATACGTTAACCAGATATTCTTCCTAAATAATTATTTCTTATAAATTGTGTATTCTATCTACAGTACAAATTTGGGAACAATCCAAGAATTGATGAACAATTTATGGTCGAAATACTAAAGTGGTGTCTGATTTGGAGATTTCATTCCAACATTGAATTCCTGGACCATTTAGCCAATTAAAATTCAAAATCAATATTGTATTTATCAAATAGAAGTTTTATCCCTTTTAGTTTGGAATAATGTTACAAAATTTTAAGTTAAAATAAATCAAAAAAAATTATGGCCAAAATAATATAGTAAACTTTAATGGGGGAAAACTGGAATATTCATCAAATTTTCAAATGAATGATATAATCCCTAATATTCCATAAATTAATATATTTAATGAAATTTGGGGAAATTATGTCATTTATAATAAATAAAATATTAAATAATGTTTTTTATCAGAAATTGTTATGTTCTTCAGATAATTTTATTGGAAGTTAAATGTATGGTTATTCCATGTGTAAGAGTTTTATAAGGGTTCTATTATGAAGATGTTCTGAGATACGAAAATGTTTATCTATGATTTCCATGAGTTTATAAGGATTCCTATACTCAATATTGATATCATGTGGATCATTATTATTAATTCTTATGAATATATCCTTTTTTAAAGACATATTCCATGTTTCAAAATTGATTATTTGAGTATTAATGGGTATGAGTTCTTTTATGATTCGCTCAGACACTCTGATTATGTCGTTATACCCTTATGCACTTATTATGTGCATTAGTCACATCAAATTTTTAATTCTTATGTTTCACCTTACTAATAATTATATCTCACTCTTCTCTTAATTCATTTCCCCTCAGGATACAAAAAATCCATTCGAAGGAATTATTCCTAGAAGGGATTTCATATGGATGGTTACGATGACTTAATGTGAAAAAAGAAAAACTAGATTAAATGGGAGAATTATCCTTTAAAGACATCGGTACTTTTAATGTATGAATTTACATAATTATTTAAAATATTAAACCTGAAAGGTCCTTAATAACATAACTGATCCAATATTTCTTTTTTGATGTTGTAAGGCCTGAATGTAATAAAATTGGGTCACATTTATCGGTATCTTAGACTAAAAAAATAATATTTATGATTTCAAGACCAGATCGAGGAGTGTGAGTTTAGTGTGGTTATAGATATTTACACACACACACAAACAATTATATTTCTCACAGACACACACATATTTAACAAATATTTATTTATTTACATATATTATAATATACATATAAATATAAATATTTTTTGTTGACACACAAACATGTTTATAAAAAATTTACTTTGGAAGATATAAATATAAATTAATTTTTATAAGGTAAATAAATTTGATAATTTATTATTTTAAATAAAATGAATAAAAAATATTTGTTCCCATATGTTTTATATATTTAAAAATAAATTTTTATGTAAATATGTTTAAATGCTTAATTATACTGTTGATTTATTGTATTCAAATGTTAGAAACTATCCATATATTTAATTATAAAAAAAACTGAAATATGAAAAATGATAAAATTTAAAAACCATAATATCTATATCAATGTAATCCTTGGGAATAAATTCAGTCTCTAATGAAAAAGAACAAAAAACACTCTTAAATGAAGTTGAAATTCTATAAAATATGAAACAATTAGTGTACCCCAAAAAAACTCAGTTTGGGAGGACTTTGGGGCCCTTTTTAACCTAATGAATAGTGAAAAAGGTTTCCCTTGTTAACATAGAGTAGATATATTAATAAGCATTGATTTGATATATGGTATAGCTTAAAAAACAGCTAGATCAAATTTTATGCTCGTTTGAAGTTCATGTCACGTTTTCAAATTATCTTAGATCATTTATTTATTTGTTGAATTTTTATGTCTTTTAATTTTTATTAACTAAATATTACTCAATAATAATTTTCAAATTATTATAAAAATATTATTTTTGATTGATTTATAATCTATTATGACAAAATAACTTATATATTAAGTGTAAATGTGTATTATCCCTATATAGATAATATTTAATAAAAAATATTATATTTATATCAATATAAATATATTTATAACAATATAAATATATAAATATATAAATATATTATTTTTAATGATATATAATTTTTTATAAAATATTCGTTTTATTAGTACTAGAAAAAAGTCCTGATAAATGGGGGCTTACCCGCACTATAACAAAAACATTGATAAAGACACCCATTATCAATGCTCATAAAAGGATCCATTATCAGTATATTTTTAGCATTGATAGAAACCCCTTTGATTAGATCTAACAAAAATCACTTATAAAAGTCGGCCTTTATCCGCACTATAAAAATCACTAATAAAGGGGGTGGGGATTTATCAATGCAAAAACAAAATCATCGATAGAACCCCCCTTTATCAGTAATTTTTATTAGCACTGATAAAAGAATCCGTTATCGACATTCTTTAGTGGTGATAAAGGCATCCCTTTGTTAGTGCCTTTTTCTATAATTGAAAAAGGTTAGTGCTATATTTTTCTGAAATATCGAATTTTCATCAGAGACCACTCCTTCACTGAGTCCTTCAATGCTTGAGTTGGTAATTTCATACTCAATTCATCGAAGAACACATTCCATTTACTAGTAGTTTTAGTTATTTAAAAACTAAAAGTATAATGATATTTAACCCAGCACAACTATCATAATTTTAGATCCAACTGAGGGAAACTATATTTTGGCCTCTTATGATCATAATACACTATAAAGCACTCCCCAAATGGATAGTTTCACCACATTTTGTGTGCATAAATAACCACATCAAACCCAAGATTTTGGGTAGTGTAGTTCTCTCATGAAGGTGTCATCGGTGAGAGCTATGTGCCACTATCCCTTTACCCTGCATAATAACATACCCCAAACCCATACCAGAAATATTATAGATAAAATCATAACTAGAACCCAATTTTATAAAAATTAATGTTGTAGATTAAGTCATTCTTAACTTGAGTTCCTCAAAAGATAACTGATATTTTTCATTTCATTCAAACATTACACCCTTATGGGTCAAAGATATCATCAGAGATTTGATATTGGAAAAATTATAAATAAACCACTTATAATAACCAACAATTCCCATGAAACATAATATCTCAAATAATGTTCTTGGATACACTCAATACATAACAACCTATTTTTTCTCAAGATCCATAAATATTCCCTTCTCAGATATAACATTCCCCTAAAACATCCCTTCCCAAAATCTAAAACTCACATTTGGAAATATTACTATAATGATAATGTTCTCTCATGGTTATGTGGATGATATCCTAATAGTCAATGTGTTCCTCCTCTAACATGGAGTACACAAAAATATAATCAAAATACACAACCACAAAATTATCCAATAACCAATGAATGTTATGGTTCATCAATGCCATAAATATCACATGAACATTAGTGAGATCAAATGGAATAACTAGAAACTCAACATTCCCACATTATATCCTAATCACTTTCTTAGGTATATCATCTTCTCTAATTCTCAACTGGAGGTACCCAAACTGAAGGAAAATCATTCAAAACTAACAAGCCCCTCTAAGTTGATCAATAAGATTATCAATCCTAGGTAATGGAAACTTGTTCTTAATAAGAACTCGATTCATATTTCGATAATCAATGAAAACTATGTGGATTCCATATGTGTTCTTAGAAAAGAAGATATGAGAAGGACAAGTTCACATTTTAGGATGAATAAATACCTTAGCCTCAAGGTCTACAAGCTGAAACATAAGTTCTTGTAACTCAGTAGCGTCTATTATATTGTATGGAATAGAAATAGGCATCATCTAGGTAGTAGGTGAATAGTAAATATGACCCATATATATGGTGGTAATACAAAAAAATCGATCAGAAATACCTTAGGGTATTCACACACCACTATAGGTAGAGAAATACCCAACTAAGTGCCAATGACATTTAAGAACATCTCCAACAACTGACATGATATCACCCTAGTAAATGGAACATCATGACCCAATCTCTGAGATCTAAAATCCCAATCACCTTGAAATACATTTAGGGTCCCATTAAGAGATATAATCTAGAATCTCCTACAATATAATTTGATCTGTTATATAACAATTATCATTTAATCCATGATAATAATATGGTTAAAGATATCAAGATCATAGACTATGAAATCTCACACCACTTCAATGTCGGCTATCATCACACAACACATCGAACATTTAAAACATTGTAAATACCTCTCTCCCAAAGGTGTGTAAAGATCCAAAAAAATATTATATGATCCAAATGCAATCCCAAAACATACACTAATGTCGATGATATAAAATAATGAGTAGTACCAATATCAAATAACTAGCACCATAAAAGATGAAATAAACATGGTTCCTCTCACAGTAGCTAGACCTAATTCAGATTCCTCTGGTGCATACTCCATTGTGTGAATTTGTCAGGTCTCAGATCCTCCCTGATATTTCCTAGACATATGAACATCTCCCTTGTCACGAGGATAACACCCCCAACCTTAGAAGATTCATAAAAAACCTGTGAAACCTTAGAGAGAGTGGGCATATCCCAACATTCTTAATATGTTCTTCCATAAATACACTTTAGATGGCCAAATTGTCCATAGTGATGAAACGTTGGGGGGGGGGAGTTTCAAAAAATTAAGATCGGAATGAACAATATGAGCACATGGATAGAAAATAACATACCATTGTCTTGATGATTCCCCTAAAACTGGTCCTGAAAAAAATGGGCTACCATTGTGCTTCCTTTTCTAGTTAGAAGAGAAATCATGGATGACAACTACACCAACTAATTATCCACTCAAACATGTTTTCCCATATATTTCTTCCTCTACCATAGCCTCTTTATCGATCAATTCTAAAAAGGATTGATGGGACATGAGAATCAGCATCGACCGAATATCGTCCCTCCATCCCATCTCAACCCTTTGAGAGTTAAGGTAATCATTGGTAACAATCCATATTTCCAAGTGAACTAACTTAGATAAATGGGAGAAATACTAAAAAATGATACACTATACTTTCTCCATGGTTATAAATTCTCAGATTTATTCCACCCAAAATGTATCAGGATAAAAGTTTTGAATGAATATTTTCTAAAGTAAGCCTATGTAAGACCCTATTACAACATATCTTTCATAATAGAGTCCCATCATCTTCTTCCTGACCTGTAAAGAATATATTTGAAAAAAAAACACTCTCGATTTCTTGTGTGTTTTCAAAAAATATAAGATCGTATCAATCCATTCAAAAAATTCATTTGATTCCTAAGGAACTTTTTCACCATCGAAGATTGGTGGATTCTATTTAGTGAATTCTGAGAAATGATCCACCACTCATTCCTTGTCCAGATTACCTAACTAACCTCGAGTCAAAATGGGGAATACTACAGCTTCCACCAAAGAAGGGTCCACTGGAGGATTCACCTATAGAACTTGCCTCAATACTTCCTTTATTTGATATAGAAGATATCTTCAAGGAGGAATTTCTTATTATATATAGGAAAATAACCAATCAACTTATGAGAAACTCAAAAAACATAATATCACCTTACAAATATATTAAAATTACTTTAAACAATAATAATTTAAATAAATTATGGATTCTATGAACAAAATTGAACACTTTAATAAAACATGTCCATTTAAGTAATTTTCAAACTGAGTTTATTCCAATAGCCTCAAACCTCAAGTATCAAGATTGATAAATAAATTCCTAACCATATATGATATATCTAGTTGATACAAAAAATGTAGCCAGCCAGAAACCCTCATGCACTTAGTATCCAAATTTTTAAGGTCCTAACTCTTGTCTACCAAAGTCCCTGAACAAAACCTAGGTAGTGTCATAACACTTTTAGTTAGGTATTCCCTATTATTCCATTTTGTAATAATCCATCCCAGATCAATAAAACACATCACCTGAGTTTTACATCCATAAGGTGAGCATCAAAAAACAACCAAAACAATCGAATGAAAAACTGAAGAATAAAAAAAAAATTTCTAAAATAAATGAACATAATCACTAGACATAAAAAACCAAGAAAAAGTGATAATCCTTAAAGTAAAAAAAGATAATAAAAATATCAAAATCCATGTTACTATCCATCATCACCAAACTATCCCTCTATGGAGACATCAACACATAAGAGAAACCGACTCACAACATGGTGCCCTTAACTTACCTGTGTCCTATAAAACCACATCCACAAATACACAATGAAAAAATTAGGGTGTGAGAATAAATAAAAGTAGGATTACACAAAAGAATTGACAAAAAGTCTAATATCATGAAAATATTAAATTTAGCATTAAAAAATTCCAGTATATAAAGAATTTTCATAAGATAAAACCATTTTTCAAAACCTCAAATATTTTTCATATTTTCATTTCCATATTCTCAATATCGTGGATCATGATATTTATGTATGAAAAAAAATTGATCATAATAAAAACCCTCCAGGGATACACCATAAGATAATCATGTGACAAAATAACCATGAAATACCATCACGTGATTAAAATCAAGCATCAAAAGCACACAATTTAGGATCTAGCTTAGGGTAATATGTATTAGACATAAAAGAATCCTAAACATGTAATATGTTAGATCCATCAAATATAGATTCCCATAATGGTCTATCAATATCACAAAACATCTGGTGGAATTATTCTCAATAAAGTAAAATGCCATTTTCCGGACACAATCATGGTTCCCAATGTGCTATAATTTTTTAAACCATTTGAAAACCATGGTCACATTTTATAAATCATTTTTCATAGCGAAGAATTACCACGTCCATGCTTAAAAACCCATTTCTGAATAAAAAAAATTCAAATAAAATAAATTTAGAAATAAATATTTCACAAGGAAAATCCAACTTGAGATCAAATAAAACCTTTTGGTGGCACAAACCATGGAATTGAATAAGAATTTCAACTCATTCATAATTTAAACCTTTTTAAAGAGTCACATGCCTCAAGAATTAAGGGGACATAAGGATTGATCTCCCAAATTGTGAGGTTGAATCCTTCCAAGAAGGGTGTCAATGGTATTCAAAGAGATCTCTAAGGTGCCAAAATTTCAAGAGATAAGAATAAAAGAAGTGCATATTACAAGGGTTTCTATATATGTGTAGACCGACATTAAAATATAAGACTATAACATAGCCTCTCAAACTATGTTGAAGCCCCTACATTATGTCTCGAGATTCCCCCACCACAACACGGGATGAGATATCTGAATGAGGAACTATGATATAAGGATTCGGAACACACCACATCCCTTTAAATTAAACTGTGTCTGTGAACCATTACCTATCAGATGGTTCATATCCTATTTATTTGGGTAGACACTGTTGTACCTCTCGTACCCCTAGTGGATTAATTTTCATGATCACAATCACTCTCTTATTTATCTAATTTTGTTTTAAGTGTTTTTGGATGATAGGCATGATTTCAGGTTGCCAAGGAATTGGGCCAAGAAAGCCAGAAGGCAAAAGTAGACTGATTTCAGTCCACCGGACAACCGGTGGATGACCACCGGCCAGCCGGGGGAATCTTGACAGAAGGCATCCCCTCTGTCCAGACCACCGGCCAACCGGTGTCCCATCACCGGCCAGCCGGTGGAACCCAGATAGAAGGGACACCTACTGTCTCACCACCGGCCAACCGGTGGCCTCCTCACCGGCCAGCCGGTGGTGCCTGGGCAGAAGGCCTCTCCATTTTCCAAAGCACCGGCCAACTGGTGGCCAAGCACTGGTCAGCCGGTGGAGCCAGTCAAACTAGCCGTTGGGCTTTGACCAGCCTGCTCCCAACGGCTCCGAAGACTTTTCCAACGGCTTCGAAGACCCCGAACAGCCATATGAGGGTTCCCCCTCTATAAACAAAGGACTAGGAATCCCCGGAACACGTAGTGGAACAATAACCAAGCCAACGGAAGCCCACGAGAACATTTTTCATCATTTGGAAAACCTCCGGCAGATTCCTTCAAGGAACCTCAATTGCTCCAACCCACTTCCACATCCAAGGAGCACCATCAAAGAAGCTTGGGAGCGCTCTTCATCAACTTCATCAATCCTTTGGCGCCCAAGACTTCTCCTCTTACGGTTTTTCATTATTTATCTTTTTGAGCATCAATTTGGGTTTGTGCCTACAAATCCCTCTTTCTTTTATCTTCCTTTTTGTTTGTGTTTTCACACTACCTTCAAGGTGTGAAGAGGTTAGTCAAGCCTTCACTTTAAAAGGCTTGAGTCATAGGTGAGCTAGCCTTCACCTGTAAGAAGGCTAGTGGGTTCTTGCTCAACCATTAAAAGCAAGCTGTAATAGGTTCTAGACTACCTTAAAGTCTAGTGGGTTTCTTGCTAAAACCATTAAAAATAAAGCGGTAGTAAATCTCTCAACGGTTGAGTTGGGAGCGGAGACGTAGGCTTTGGTTTAAGCCGAACTCCGTTATCAAGTTTTGTGTCTTGCCTCTTTTATTTCCGCTGCACTTTTAACTTTGATTTTAAATTTTTAAATATTTTTTAAAAGGCAATTCACCCCCCCTCTTTCCATCACTCTCCGTCCCAACAATTGGTATCAGAGGGAGTGTTTGAGTAATACCTTAACCGGTTTCAAATTCAATATCCATTGTGATGGCTTCATCTTCTTTCTCCCCCGAAGGTTATTCATTGGGTCGTGCTCCTTTCTTTGATGGAACCGACTATACCTATTGGAAAACCCGCATGCCCACTTTTCTTAGAAGTATAGGTTATCCTATTTATAAAATTGTCATGCATGGTTATTCTCTTTCTTCTCCCGATGAATCCAAATGGACTCAAGCCGATATTAAAAATTTCGAGCTTGATGGAAAAGCCATGAACTCTCTTCATTGCGGCCTTGATCGTAATGAATTCAATCGAGTTTCCACATGCACTTCATCTCATGAAATCTGGAAACTTTTGGAGGTTACCCATGAGGGGACCAACAATGTTAAGGATACTCGATTGGATATGTACCGTCAAGATTTTGAGTCTTTTACCATGCATCCATCTGAAAATATAACTAAAATGTTTACACGTTTTACTGATGTTTGCAATGGGAGAAAGTCCTTTGGTGATGATGTGTCTACAGAAACGATGGTCAAGAAGATCCTTTAGATCTTACCAAGCACATGGGCACCGAAAGTCACGGAAATCCAAGAAGAAAAAGACATCAAGAACATGCCGGTCGAAGAGCTCATCGGATCCCTCATGACCTACGAGATCACCATGAGGAGGAAAGCTGAAAAGGAAGGCAAACTGATCAATGTTCCAAAGAACATCGCCTTCAAAGTTCAAAAAGAAGAAAGCTCCTCCTCCTCATCGTCTTCCTCTTCAAGCGGCGATTCCGAAATGGAGAATCTTGCCCGCAAAATGCACAAATTCATGAAGAAGCACAAGAAGAAGAAATCATGCAAGGCTCAACCCAACGAAAAATCCAAGCCCGAGGTAACATGTTACGGGTGTGGCAAGAAAGGCCATTACAAGCCCGATTGTCCACTCAACAAGAAAAAGGCCAAGCAAAAGGAAAACAAGAAGGCATTCAAGGCCACATGGAGTGATAGCTCCACATACTCCTCCTCCTCCTCCTCAAGTGACAACGGTAAAAAATGCCTAATGGCATTTCATGAGGTATCCTCTTCCGACTCCTCATCCTCTAGTTCTTCAAATTCTTTCAATCATTTATCTTATGAGGATCTCCAACATGCTAGAGATCAATTAGAAGAAGGTTTTCACGAACATTCTTCCAAATTTATTGCTTTAAAAAAGAATTTCAAAAAAATTTCTTCCAAAAAGGATCCACTTCTCAAAGAGAAGGAAGACTTGTCCCTCAAGATCCAAAACCTTCCCGATGTTGATTCTATAGAATCAACAATCAAGGATTTAAGGGAATCCCTAGCTAAGTTCACCGAAGGTGAACATAACCTTTCTATGCTTCTTGGTTCCCAATGCGTATCTAGAACCGCCCAAGGGCCTGGCTATTCAAAGCAAGCTTCCTCTTCCCACGATTCGACTATTTCTGTAAGGGGGAGCTCCCAATATAAATTTTGCAACTATTGTAAAAAACCCGGGCACTTAATTTATGAGTGCAATTGCAAAAATGCCCGGTATGGAAGGCCCAAAACCATTTCCTTTAATGATGAATTTCATAGGAGAAGACCCGCCACTAGACAAGTATGGATTGAAAAATCTCTTTTAGCGAGTCTCTCCGGACCAAAATTTGTCTCAGTTCTAAAATCCTCTCCCCGGTGATTTGTTGTGGGGGAGTTAGGATCGTTTAAGCCTTTTTGCTTTATTTTCAAAACTTTCATTTCAAAACATTCAATTCAAAACATTCAATTCAAAACATTCAATTCAAATTTTAAAAATTTCAATTGGTTTAAAATCTCTATCTTGTTTTTCAACATTTCCCTCAATCAAGTTTTATGCCCCGTGCTATTTTGATCATCACAAAGGGGGAGAAATTCTTGGTTGATTGGGGGAGAAATCTTTCTCTCATGCTTTTCTTTATCCTTTAAAGCATTACTCTCATTTCAGTATTTTACATTGCTTGTTTTGGTGATTGTGATCATCAAAATAGGGGGAGATTGTTGTACCTCTAGTACCCCTCGTGGTTTAATTTTCATGATCATAATCACTCTCTTATTTATGTAATCTTGTTTTAAGTGTTTTTGGATGATAGGCATGATTTCAAGTTGCCAAGGAATTGGGCCAAGAATGCCAGAAGGAAAAAGTGGACTGATTTCAGTCCACCGGCCAACCTGTGGATGACCACCGGCCAGCCGGTGGAATCTTGACAGAAGGCATCCCCTCTGTCCACACCACCAGCCAACCGGTGTCCCATCACCGGCCAGCCGGTGGAACCCAGACAGAAGGGACACCTACTGTCTCACCACCGTCCAACCAGTGGCCTCCTCACCGGCCAGCCGGTGGTGCCTGGGCAGAAGGCCTCTCCATTTTCCAAAGCACCGGCCAACCGGTGGCCAAGCACCGGTCCGCCGGTGGAGCCAGTCAAACTAGTCATTGGGCTTTGACCAGCCTGCTCCCAACGGCTCCGAAGACTTTTCCAACGGCTTCGAAGACCCCGAAAGGCCATATGAGGGTTCTCCCTCTATAAATAAAGGACTAGGAAGCCCCGAAAAACGTAGTGGAACAATAACCAAGCCAACGGAAGCCCACGAGAACATTTGTCATCATTTGGCAAACCTCCGGCGGATTCCTTCAAGGAACCTCAATTGCTCCAACCCACTTCCACATCCAAGGAGCACCATCAAAGAAGCTTGGGAGCGCTCTTCATCAACTTCATCAATCCTTTGGCGCCCAAGACTTCTCCTCTTACGGTTTTTCATTATTTATCTTTTTGAACATCAATTTGGGTTTGTGCCTACAAACCCCTCTTTCTTTTATCTTCCTTTTTGTTTGGGTTTTCACACCACCTTCAAGGTGTGAAGAGGTTAGTCAAGCCTTCCCTTTAAAAGGCTTCAGTCATAGGTGAGCTAGCCTTCACTAGTAAGAAGGATAGTGGGTTCTTGCTCAACCATTAAAAGAAAGTTGTAATAGGTTCTAGACTACCTTAAAGTCTAGTGGGTTTCTTGCTAAAACCAATAAAAATCAAGCGGTAGTAAATCTCTCAACGGTTGAGTTGGGAGCGGAGACGTAGGCTTTGGTTTAAGCCAAACTCCGTTATCATGTTTTGTGTCTTTCCCCTTTTATTTCCACTTCACTTTTAACTTTGATTTTAAATTGTTAATTATTTTTTAAAAGGCAATTCACCCCCCCTCTTGCCATCACTCTCCGTCCCAACAGACACTACATCATATCCTAATAAACCATGCCACAAGGGTTTCTAAATTGGAATAACTAACCAAAAACATCCCATGATCCCCTATTACACATCCTCATTCTCTATGTCATAGGGATCACTTTGACAAACGGGCTACTTCATTTACCCTACTCCATGGAATAATTGTGCTCGAAATGGAAGTATCCCCAATATTCCTTCCTCCAAGGCTCTAGGACACAACCAATTGGTCCACACTATATCCATCATCACAGTGATGTAAGTAATACAATCCATGGTGCATCTCCTTTCTAAAATCTATATAAATTAATGAATTTTAAGATCACATCATAAAAACTTTTAGGACTCATACAAACAACTCTTATATTTTAAAAGTGAGTATACCGAAACCAGGAGGGTGTCACATATTTAGTAAATGTTTTAATACATGTATCTAAATTAATGCTTATATGTTTTCATAATATTATATGAAATTATCATTAAATAAATGTGATGGAATTGAATTTTATGGAATTCTACATGAAGATAATTTATGTTTTAACAAATATTACTTTAAATAACATGTTAAATGAAAATTCATACACTTTTTGTGATTATAGAATCATTAGAGAGGGAATATGAGTCGATCATCATTTGTTTCCCACTAAATATGTAATCATTGTTTAAATGACAGAATATTTCTTATGTTTTTTAATTTTATTTAATGAAGTGTATGAAATTTGTGATATATGGATAAAAGTTGGATCACATTATGGAGGAACACACCTTAATATGATAATGGGTTTGAGGAGTTTTTATTTATTTCCATTTCAAATCGATATATTGATGGGAAATAAGTACATCCATTCTCTAAATTTAAATTTAGTATATTTTTGAAGAGACATGAAGTTTATGAACACTTTATGTTTAATCAATTCAATGCTCAATATGTGTGTGGTATTTGGACTGAAGAATAAAAAAATTCAAAATGTTTGTGCACTAATGTCAATCAAATTAATGAGGACCCAAAATCATCGATAATTGAAAATGAAATTCATAACCTTTTAAATGATTCTTTTCGTATTGTAGGGAAACCTTGTCATCATTAAAACATATAAGTACAAATAGTTGAGGGTGATACAAATAGTAACTTGAAAAATGATGTTTTTATGAATATAGGATTGATAAATCATGATTGTAATATATATATATATATATGGATACACCTCCTACTGTTTTAGTGACTAATATAATAGATAACTATAACGAGTAGACAAATATGTTTCATGATTTAGTTGATGATGGAAATAAATATTTTTAAAGAGGACAACCAAAATATACAAAAAATTATTTTCTAAATAATTTTTACTGTATCAAATTCTTATGTGGAAATATAAATAAGGTTATCACTATGATATTATAAATTTTTTAACATATTTCTTGATGTTATTATCCTTGAGTATTTTTATTATATGAAAAAAATTAACAGGATTGGTTTGAATTATAAATAAATATATACTTCTCCCAATAACTATATACATTATTAAGTAGAGTATTCAAGTAGACAAGTGTGAAAAAAATTCTTTTCATTTAGATGGAAGGAAATGGGTAATGTTAGAATTGTGAATCAAATTACTAATATAGAGAAGAAGAAAAATAATACACTTAGAAAGGTTTTTCATTAATTCCCTCTCAAACATAGATTACAAGATTATTTATGTTATCAAAAACCATTGAGCACATGATGTTGAACTCTATAGATAATAAAAATGATAGGTTAACATGACATCATATAGATTTAAAATCATGGAAGGCTTTCGATTAATTACAACCATATTTCTTATCCAATACTAGGAATATGTTATTGGGATTGGTTGCTGATGGGTTCAAATGATTTGGGACTTTGAGTACATGTTATAGAATTTGGAAAGTTGTTTTGATCTTTTATATTATAACTTTATGAATTTATATATAAAAATTCACTGTATAATTTTTATGATTATTCTTAGAAAAAAATTAATTTAAATGATATTGATGTATACTTTCAACCACTAATTGAAGAATTGTAGGAGTTATGGTGAAAAAATGTTGTGAAGTATAATGCATCTTCTAGAACAGTTTTTATAAATCAGGATGGTCTAATGGGGACTATTAGTGACTTCCATGGACTTCGGAACTACTACTGTGGGAACACCTATATAGGCTTGGATTTTCCTCTTTGTAAATTTTATTTTTGAGCCTAAAAGACTACGTTATAGTAAATAACGACACTTCTTGTTTCATCACATATTTATCAATTCATGTTTTATATTTCAATTGAACAAGTCAAAATTAAATAAGTCAATTTATTATAGACCACCTCTAATGTTTTTTGATATTTTATTAAATATTGTAATAACTAGTAAATATTGAAATAGAATTTGGGAATGTGCATCCTGTAACAACTCAATGTTTCATCAATATAATTCCCTTCTTATAATTATATCTTATGGCATAATCACAAAATATTACTTATAGAACACAATAAACACCTTATAGATGAATAATGGGTGAAATAAAAGGTATATCTAGATGTTACGAAACATATACCTACTAAATAGTAACATGACCTATGGAATAGTAATTTGACCCTTACGAACAGTAAACCAGACAATGTAATAGAAACCTTTCCAATGAAATTATAAATAAAATTTTCCATTTTATATGTGACAATATGGTATAATTATATCATATTATAATTAAATAAATATTTTAAAAATTATTAATAAAGTGTTGGTATTATTGTAAGTCGTGTATATTTTATTAAAATTTTATAATTCATTTAATAAATTAATAGAAAACATATTTTTTAAAGTCGTGTATATTTAATTAAAATTTTATGATTAATTTAATAAATTAAAAGAAAAATTACTTTCACAAAATTTATTCATAAATTATTATTTTTATTTCTTATTAATATAGTATAATTTTATAAGAACTTAATTAATGTTTCAATGTATTAGAAAGGTATTTTTAATATTAAAATTTGAATTTTTAATGTAAATTATGATTTTAATTAAAAATTAAATTTCTTATATTTTTAAAATATTTTTGGAAAAATGGATTTCATTTTTTAATTAAAAGCATCGAAAAATGGTCAGGGTGAATTTTTCATATTTTTTAGAAAAACAAGTTTTTTTTTTTGAATAGTAAATTTCCGTTGTTTAATAAATAAATGAATTTAAGCATCATAGATGATTCATCATTGATGTTTTTATGATGTAAGCCCAATTGGTTCGAACTCATATTACCAATTTACTATTTTTTTGTCACAATAATAATGTCTATTCATAGTCGTGAGCAAAAATATTTTACTAATTATTAAAATAATGGGAAACCCCTCCTCACCTATACTATAAAAAACACTCTCATCCCCTTCTTCTCATAACTTCTCTCAAGCCTCGTTCCTTGTTGAAATTTTGTTCAAATATCTTCCCATGATCCTCCCCCACATCTATCATCCCTCTGAATCTTCAAAAGTCCAAATCCTCGCCCATAAAGAGGTTCTCAAGAAAGATATATTCAAGAGGTAAATTCCTCTTTTCTTTTCATTTATTTTCATTTTCATGTTCCTTTTCTATCGTGAACTCACTTGATCCAAATTTTATGATAACTATAGTAACTTAAATTTATTTTAATTTTCTTATTATAATGGAACAATTCATCGTCATCTCTCATTTACCCTCCTTTTATTCTAGAAATGAAAGCATCACCTGAGATGTGTTAATTTATCACATTAAAGGATGAAGAGTTTGAAATTTCTTTTACCATTTTCAATTATATCCATGAAACCATTTTTATGGATTAACCAGATATGTATTATGTCTTATTTAAGGTTTTGGAATATTTTTTACAGATGATATTAATTTATAAATCAAAATGAGTGCATTCTGATCAAAACTCACCAATTAACCAGAACAATTATCATTTAAGATTTATATAATGATTCATCTTCACTCCAATCAACCAAATGAATTTTATAACCATGTAATATTATCTATTTTCACTAATAACATATAACACAATTTATGGACAACCATTCTCATCTTAAATGTTCATCCTTACATATATATTAGTAAACCAATCATGAAAACCAAGGAAACATACACTCCCAAACAATGAAATTGAACCCCTTCACCGATCAAAAAGGTTATTAATGAACATAATAATACTATAATAAATAAATTAAATGTATAATATTTTCTTGAAATATTAATTAAAAAAATTAATTTCTTTATCCAGGACATTAAGATCAAGGGACGAACACCTTCTGACTTAAGGTAAGGGATTCTACCCAAACATCCATTATTCCTTCGGGTTTCTCTATATGTATGTTAACCCAAATAAAGTTATCTATTAATTTAATTCAAATATTATAAATGATATTTATATTATCAATACTCATTTATCAATATCCATTCATCATTATATTTTAGGTATATACGAGTTTTTAAATGATTCCCTCCTAAATTTTTCCCGATAAGCAAGCCTGTTTTAATGGAACTTTCTGAATTCTTACCCATTTTAAAGTACACTAAATAATCTATTTTGGAGCCACCATTATGTTTTAAAAATCAAAATTTTATTATGAAAACAATATTATTTCACATGTGTTTTTATATAAAATATTATTCCCTTTTATGTTTTAAACGACCTTTGATATTTTCCTTTAACCGCACTGAAATGTTTTAATTCTAAAGTTTCTATGTACTCATTTTACATGTTATTAATTCAAGTTAACATAAATTTTTATGATATATGCCTATTATACCCTATGGTTTTCCATTAATGATATAATTCATTTCCATCATTCATATTTTTATGATACTCCTATTTTTTATGTTTTATTACTAGGTTATGGTACCTAATTCTTACCACGAGTAACCCTTTTGTTTATGTATGATTAATTTTGTAAGATTACATATATGGAAATCATAATCATGAAAATTTTATTATGGGTTCACCCATATATCTCTCCAATTCATTAGGTAATTTTGAGTCTCATGAGATGTTATGTGCAATGATCTTGGCAGTTAGCCTTGGCTCGTGCTACCATGTGAAATTGTCTTGGTGGTTAACTGTGACTTGTGATACTCTATGTGAAATGAGACTTGAATCATTCTAATTTCATTTTTTATGTTTCATAAACATTACTATGACTCCATGTTTATATGATACCATGTTTATATGTTATCATTCAATATGTTCCATGCCTTTTTACATCATTATGTCATGCCTTCTAAACCATGAGATAAAGATTTATTATCTTATTAGGATTTTGAGATCGTACATTTTTTATGTTATCCAAATATTATCCTATTAAGATGTATGAACACAATTGATGTTATGATATCTTTATGATCATTAAATAATGAGATGTTTTATTTAGTCCCATGTTCTCAGTTTTATGAACCTAGTCTTCCAAGACACCAGAGTCTGTGATCCTTTGCAGGTAATATGATGCTTTATTATTGTTAAAATATTTTAATAAAATGTGTAAAAGTATAGGATCTCTATATATGGTATTATAGGTAGGTCTAGTTATTTTTTTAGATTAGTTATAGAATACTTTATTAGGAACCTTTTGGCATGAGACTAAGTATAAGAAAACATCCCTAAATTTTTGTAATTATAGAATAAGTGGTTTATCATGAAAATACATCTCTATATAGATATGAAAAAGTGGATGTGGCTTTAGTAAAAAATTATCTAGGGTTAAAACCTGAAAACATCACTTTGTAATAGACATGAACTGGAACTGGTGCCCTACAATGGGTCGTGCCACACTCCTGGTCTAACACTCCCAGAGAATATGGATTGGAAAATTCATAATCTTATTATGAACCATTATTAAGGGAACAAAAAAATACATAAGAATAAATGTGAGGAGATAGATCATGGGTAACCAAAATTGAATCTTATTTAATCAAAAGTTAGTATATATTTTCCTTTAAGTTCTTATCCTTTATTATTAATGTTCCCTTTTTTATGATTTCTAGCTATGTATTAAATCCCCCTGATTGAAATTTATTTTTCTTAGTTAATGGAGGGAAATAGATGAACATGTTTCAACCATAAATGTGATAGGAAATGTGATGATTTACCTAATTATATTCCTGAAATGATGGGAAAGTGTCCTCAAAACATTATGATTGTACTTACCCAGCTAGATCAAGTAATGAATAATTACATGAATCATGTATAAATACCTCCTTCTCCAAGGAAAGCGTATGTTTTTTTGTATAATTATTCATATAGAAAAGGCCTACCATGTTTGGTGGATATTCCAATCCCCTCCTTATGGAAGTGTGGATTAACAACATTGATAAGTTATTATTTTTCCTTCAGTTATTAGAAGAAGATAATGTTGTGTTGGCAGTCTATCGTTTTGATGGGGGAGCTGATCTGTGGTGGACATTGATCAAGAAGAAGAAGTTCAAGGAGGAAATTGATTTCATGGATTGAGAGGAATTCAAGAAAATTTTTTTCCATAAATATTTACCCCAACCCTTTTTCCCATGATTTAAATAGAGTTCCTCATACTTAAGAAGAAGGAAGATGAATCCAAAGGGTCGTATGATAAAAAATTCACAATTCCTTAGAGATACTCATCTTACTTTGTCATGAACACAAAAGGAAGGTAAATTGATTATTTAGAAGACTAAAGCTGAGTATATAGAAAGAGTTGGTGATTTTTGACCTTGATAGTCATGAGGAGATTTTCAGTTGTTCCCTTAAGGTTGAAATAGAGATAAAAAAATATCAATGTTCTTGTGGGCTCAGTGAAAAAATGTGGAAGATGAAGTCTAATATGGGTGGTGAAAAAAATAAATCACATCATGGAAAGAAGATCAAAAATCCCACGTATCAAAATTATGGGAAGAAGAATCCTGATAACTATGAAAATAGAACTAGGAATTGATTCAAATGTCGAAGAATGAGACATTTGGCTAACAACTATCAAAGGGATATGAAAAATTCCAATAATGTGGAAGAAGAAAGGATGGTTCATGTGAACACCCATATAGTAGTGTAATGTTTCAACTACAAGGAACATGGGAATTATGGAAACTATTTCCCAAAGACAAGGGTTGTCGAAGGCTATCAACAACAACGTCCAAGGAAACAAGGATGGGATTATGTTATCACTGCTGCTGAGTAGGTCCCAGACAAAAATGTAGTGACAGGTATGCTAGTTATTCATACATGAATAGAGAACTTACCATTTGATTATAGTGATACACATTCTTTCATATCATGCAACTTTAGTATAAATTTTCATACACCACATCAAAATTTGAATAATTTGTTATATGTGGGAATAAGAAATGGGGAAATTATTGCATCCAAAGTATATAACTCCTCCATGGTTAATTTCTGTATACCGAACCTCCCAGTAAATCTAGTCATACTTTCTCTAAGGGAGTTTGATGTAAACTTGGGCATGGATTGGATATCTTCATATAAATCCAAAATCAACTATCAGGAAAAGGAGAATACTCATCACATACTGAAGCATCCTCCAATTATATACATGTGTAAGGAGGTTGATGAATCACATTTAAAATCATTGTCTAAAGTGTTATCACAAACCATGATGGGTCGCTATCCGATCTAGCTCCCGACCCGGTCTGTGACAAGGTCCAAAAGGAGTTCCTAGTCCCCATGGGATGGCACAAGTTCCCAGGTATTTAGGGTAACAAAGGGGAACAATTTACCCAAAATAAGAGAGAAAAAAACAACTAAAAAATAGATAAAAACACTAGAAAACCAAACCAAAAAAACCATAACATTGGACCAGTATTAAAGTTTACAGTTCAACCCAAAAGTCTTAGAATACTATAATGAAAAGAAAACTAACACATTTATTCATACATTTATGCAACATGAGTAGCCACCTCCTCAACTCACCATCATAAGACCTGTATGGGAAAACCATCGACAACTTGAACCACCATCACTAAGCACGATACCTCAACCTGGAATACACAAAGGGTAATTTCTATAAACACCCAAGGGTGTATGTATGGTGTGAGCTAAGATCCTAATAGGAAACTACCCAATAAAAAGGTTCCATGCAACTAAATTTAATAGATAAATTTAATATGTTTATTAAAATTTATAATTTTAAGATTATTTTAGGGAAAACATTTAAAAGATGAAAGTAAAAAAAGAAAAGAGAAGTGGAAGAAAAATCATATCACAAATACTAATTTAAAATGGAATCTAAAACTCATAGATAACATTCACCTACTCATGTGGTCCTCCATATGTTGATAGAAGGAACCACATAATGAAGAGTAAAGCACTGCGGGTAAATCCCATAAGGTTCATCTAGAAAGAATGGGACCCTAGAAACCTGTGTCTCGGTGAAACGTGTCTTAGAAACCATGATCCTCAGTAAATGTGGCTTAGAAACCATGACTAAAATTAAATGTGGATTAGAAACCACAACCCTCATTAATTAATATGTTTAATTAGTGTTGTAATCATTAATCCAACTATGTGAAATAGGGACAATACCCATCTGGATCACCAGCACACTAGTTCTAGTCTTCCCACCTAGATACCCAGGGTTTTCCCTTGTGAACTATGATGTTTCACATTCACATAGTATATCACTTTCACATATCACAAACCAAACCAAACATTACAAAGGAAGTCACCACTTGCACACCCAAACACCATTTTAAGAACACACGCTCACCAAAATACCCATCCAAGATACATTTTTAGATACATAATCATATCACAAATACCTATTTGGTGAAACTCAATGATGAAAATAATCAGTTTTCACAACATAGACAACATTATTAAATAACATAGAATGGACTTACAAAATAAACATACTAGACTAAAAAGAAACTCATATTTAACTCTTTCAAAATAATACATTCGTATAATCTAAATAAGTTAATAAATCATTTAAACATTTTATTAAATCATTCTAAAAAAACCAAGAAGGGTTTTCATAATAATACATAAAAAATTACCTTTTTAAATCAAACACAAGCCCAAGGACCTTTCAAAATATGCCTCACAACTCTTATGAAAATTAGGAGATCATTTAAAAAGTTTCTAAAATAATTTCTGAAGGCACTACAATGCTTTACACCCAAACACATACCCAAAATCACCTTTTTCGAACACACAATCATAGAAACATATTGCATCATAATTCTCACCACATTTATGACTTTGTAAATCACTCAAATAGTTAATATAACATTTATAAATTGCATAAAAAAGGATTTCACAATAATCATGCTGAGTTTCACATATAATGGTCCCATTAAAAACATAACACCCATTTAATCATTTAAAATAAATTTTTCACACTCCCCATATAATTTATTAAGTCAAATTTAACAATTTAATAAGTACCTAATGTTTTAAAAAAATATACACAAAATAAAATAAAATCAATTAATTCATACAAAAATTCCACTTTAACCTTTATAATATTTTCACAAAACCTGATTCACACCTAATGATTTAGAATTTAATTTTTTTTTACAAAATAGCACACTAAATCACACATCCAAAATTTTAATCACTTTTCCCTAAAATAAAGTATTTCGCACCACATCGACACACAAAAAACACAAAATAATTTTTGAACCACACAACTAGATCATAGAACACTTTTGTAAAATCAAATAAGCATAAATAATGAATCAAATAATGTCAAGGTATGAAACCACCTACCTCGGTTAAAGAAACCCCCACAATTTGGTGCGCGACACAAATTTCTAACCAAATTCACAACATAAAATAAAAAATGAACCTTATGAAAAAAAAGAATTCCACAAATGCATCAAAATTGAACCAAATGCAAAAAAACCATAAATTAAAAAAATACCTACAACGAAAAACCCGGGTTTATTGAAAAGAGAGGGAAAGACAGTGGGGTGTCACGAAATGAGGAGGAGGGAGGTCGGCGGAAGACGGTGCCCGCTGGTGAGGAGTTCAGTTGGGAGGTTGGGGAGACGATGAATGTAGGGGAAGTGTGGCCGGAGTTAGTTCAAACTAGGGAGGTCCGACATGGCCAACCAAGGAGGGAAATGGCAGTCCATGACAACTGGAATCTGGGAGGGAGACAACAGTGTTTGAGGCTGGTCAAGGAGGGGGTACCAGTGCAATGGAGATTGGGGAGAAGGGCCGACGGCCAGCTCCAGTGCGTCAGGGGAGCCCCCAAGTGTGGCAAAAATGAGACCCAAGCGATAGGTAGGGGTGGTTGGAACTTTCTGGAAGGGGAGGATGGAGGTGGTGCAATTCAATGGGCTCCATAAGGAGGGGTGATACCAGCTTCAGGAAAGATGGGGGGACCATTCTCAAAAAAGAAGAAAAAATAAAGAAAATAAAACTAATAATAAAACTAATAATAATAAAAAATAAAATAAAAATAATAATGACAGTAAAAATAAAAATAATAATAAGAAAAATATTACTAAAAATAATAACAATATCCTCAAATAATTAAAATAATAACATTATTATAATCAATAAAAAAATTCATTTAATATTATAACATTTTTCTTATTTTATTTCACTTTTATTTTACCACTCATATTATGTTATTTAATTATTATTAATTCCTTTTATTTAATTAGATTCACATTAGGAAGTTGTGTGGGGAACCAGGCGAGGCTGCATGGTGAACTAGGCGAGGCTACGCTGCTTTGATAGTGGCACACTAAACGCTTTCCAGGCCAAAATGTGCATTTTTAAATAAGAAATAGATGTTTTAAGTTGTTATTCAACCGGGAATACCAAATACTAAGAAAATTAAAAAAATAAATAATTCAAAGATGGCGTGTGTGACAATTGTCCCCACCATAAAGCTTTCAGCCCCCAAAAAATCCATAACTAAGACTGAGACCCAAAGCAGAAAATGACATAAGCCTTAAGATCCATAGGGGATACCCTAAAATAATAACATGTGGAAGAGGAAAACCCACCATGCTTAGAGAAAGTGACTTAGATGAAAACCTCAATAAACTCGTAAAATGTATTTCTGATTTGTGTATCTCACCCCAAAGAGCTAGACACCCCCAGTTCATTAGTCAAGGAATGGAACACTTGCACCCACGGGAAAAATCTTCACAACCCAAAACACCTAGAGTACCAATGAATGAAAACCACACCATTTGACTAGAATGAACAAACCACACTGACCATGTACAAGGAATATTCTTATCACTTAACACCAAGTCATCTCTAGGAACATGACTAAATGCATAGTGGGGAAATCCTAAAGGGGCTCCCCACCATTAGAAACTTACTAAAGCCTGATGAGATATTGGAAAACAAGCATAGGGAGTCCAGGGTGGACTTCCCACCATTATGAAGAAATGCCAACAATGATTCATTCTAGATATATTTTCGAGAGACCCATAGAGGGTCTCCCCACCATTAGAATTGGCAGAAGATACAAAAACATCTAAATTTTCCAGTTAGTGACCAAACGCCCCACCACAGAGGGCGGGGAGGGAGGGCTTAACTACAAGGGTGTTAAAACCAAACCCACGGAAAATAAGCACCTCCACATCCCTAGATGAGAACTATTTAAATTTGAGACCAATTTACCCAATAGGCCCCATAAGGAACACTAAAAATGATTACCATTGGTGGGAGGCAGCCCTCGGGACTTTAAGGTAATGAGAAGACCACACCACCTCATAGCCACAGAAAACATCACACACCCAAATGGGTCATTAGAAATGGAGAAACTACATAAAGATTTTGAAACTACTTTGATTTTCAACACCAATGGCAGAAACAAGGTCGGGGTACCATAAAATCTTGTGGGACCTGAAAATACACTAGATTCACCCAGAGGCCTATGGATGGAGCCTTGATGTTTGAAGCTTATCCTGCCTCGTAGTCAAGCATCAAAGAATCCCAAATTAAGATTCTTATTTTTGGTTTCACACACATCCCCACCACAACTAGGAAAACGCCATCAAACACAACACACAACCACATCCAACTACTCCCTCACAGAACATCCACTAAAATAGGGGTTTAGATGAAGCACATGAACCACCTCTTCACCTTAACCAAGAAACATAAGAAGGATGGATTCACGACAACCACTCCCCTTTGAACAGTAAAATTAGAACTCCCTAATAGGAGGACTCCCTTATATGAAAATAGGGATTCTCGAAGGAGTATACAAAATACTTGGGCCAATGAAAGAACTATAAGCCTTTGAAGTCATCAGTTAACAATGAAAATCCTGAACAACCTTCACCTTCCCCTATTATAATTACTTTCACAATTTCCAAGGAGAACCATTAGAGACCACAATGTCAAACATTATACCTGATGACTCGGACAACTCAAAGTGACCAAAACTCCATCAAACATCCATCGATTATGTCATATTACTATGAGAGGATCCCCTTAACTAAAGAGGATGAGGTAAAAACTCAGCACTATCACAAAAAAAGAGTCCTTACTTTAATCAATTAGAGGGTCGGCCAACAACGAATTACCTGTGGCCGCAATTTAGTCGCATGTTAATGATTTATGGGGGCATACACTAGTCACAATCGAAAACCATGGACCCAATAAAACTTGTCAAACAACCAATACATACCGCAAGAGAACACTAAACGTGCAGGGGGGACCACTTAAAGGGCGGTTCAAACCACTTTTCAAGGAAACCACTAACTACACACTTTCACACCACCATACCATAAAGATTCCAAACCCCGGAAAAAAATCAATCAAAAAGGATTCTCGACTCAAAACGCCTCACATCCATCATTTCCAAAACACAAGGACACACCACACAATCACTACTTATTAAAACACCAAACATTCCTTTGATAAAACTATTTGAAAATAACAAATTTGGTGGGTTTCCCAAACGCCAATGGTGTCCCATTGGCCTCACACATGCATGTTCTCATGCCACACTGGCACCCACCTCATCTCTATCCAGGTACTCATCTAGTCATGCCATTAACCATTTCTCTCCCCATATACACTCATGCATGTGGTATCCCATGAGAACACTAGGAATGAAGACCAGACCTTTCCATTTTTTTCAAAATCAAAACACTTAACCCACACCTTTCGACCAACAGAAATCATTTTTCTTTTAAATCACTTTTTTTCAAAACATTTTCCTAGAAGAAATAATTTTTAATTGAAACCAGATTTACATGATCCCAAAACAAAGAGATGAGAAATGATTCAAGAGGAGACTAGTGTCGGTAGGTGACTAGGACATATGGTTTGCAGTCATATTCCAATCATTCCACCACCACAGAGATTATTCTAGGATAGCATCCCTAGATCCACATGGCTTGCAGACCCTGTGAGCTCACCGGGATCACTGACCCCACTACCTTTTCATTTCCCTTATACAAGATTAACCACAATGAAAAACGACTCAGAAAAACCTCAACTTAACCTGGTAACTCGAGTCCCACCACAAGGTGTGATGCCCAGGCACATTGCTTGTAACTAGAACATCATGCTTCGACACCATTAACATTGGTATACCCTGACTCTATCCCAAATAAACACAATCGGAAAGAGAAAACCGTCTATGATACCATTTTTTCAGGATCCCGACTAGGTCACCATTTGACCCATCACCCAACCCGGTCTGCGACATGGACTGAAGGGAATTTCCAATCCCAATGGGCTGGGACATGTTCCCAGGTATCCAGAGAAACATGTGGGAACATATTACCCAAAATAAGTGACAAAAAATAGCTAACAAGATAAATAAACAAATGGTGTAAAACCAAACCAAAAAAACCATTAACATTGGACAAAACTTATAGTTTACAATTCAACCCAGAACTCTAAGAAGACTACAATGAAAATAAAACTAACACATATATTCACACCATCAAGTAACATGAGGAACCACATTCTCAACTCACCATCATCATACTTCCATGAGAAAACCATTGACAACTTGAACCACCATCACCAAACATGATGCCTCATCCTGGAATACAGAAAGGACAAGATATATATACACCCAAGGGTGTATTTAGGGTGTGATCTAAGAAACCGGTAGGATACCACCCAATAAAATGGTTTCATGACACAACATTCAAGAGAAAAATTTAATATGCCTCTTTAAAGTTAAACATTTAAAATGATTTTAAGGAAAAATTTAAAAGATGAAAGTTAAAAAGAAAAGGGAATTAGAAGAAAGCCCATTTCACAAATACAACATTAAAATGAATGAGAAACTTCATAAAGAATATGAAAATAATCAAGTGTTCCTTACTAGGCCGACAAAAGGCACCACGTCATGAATAGTAGAGCACTGTAGGTAAATTCCCTAAGGTTCATCTAGATCGAGTGGGACACTAGAACCTCATGACTCCGTGAAACATTTATTAGAGACCCTGACCCTCAGATAACATGGCTTATAAACAATGAACCTTAGTAAAAACACATGCACACTAAAATATCTTTCCAAGATACATTTTTAGTTACTTAATCATTTCAAAAATTCATATTTGTATAAATTAAGAGATGAACACAATCAATTTTCACAACATATATAAAGTTATTAAATAATAGGAAAAGGGATTACACAACAAAACAAACTACTTTAAAAACAAATTGATATACAACTCTTTCAAAATACTACTTTCGCACCATCTAAATAAGTTAATAAATCATTTACACAATTTATTAAATCATTCCAAGAAATAATACAAGAATAATTTGCACCAAAATACATACCAAATTCCCTTTTTAAAATCAAACACACACCCAAGAACCTTTCTAAATATTCCTCACAACTCTTATGAAATTTAATAGTTAATTTAAAAAGTTTCCAAAATAATTTCCAAAGGCACTACAACGCTTTACACCCGATGACATACTAAAAATCACATTTTTCAACCACACATGAAAAGAAACTTTTTATATTATAATTCTCACCACATTAATGACTAGATAAGTTACAGAAAAAATTAATATAACATTTTTAAATAAAAGAACAAGAGATTACACTTAAAACATGATGATATTCACATATAAATGTCCCTTTGAAAACATAATGCACATTTAATCCATTCAAATACAACTTCTGCACTCCAAATATAATTTCATAAATCCAATTTAACAATTTATGATACACATAAAGTTAGAAAAAAAATTACACAAAATAAAATACACTCAATTAATTCATACAAAAATACCACATTAACAATGTAAATATTTTCACAAAAAATGAATCACACATAATGATTTAGGCATTAAAATATTTTTTTACAAAACATCACACTAAACCACACTTCCAAAATGTTAATCACTTTTCCTTAAAAGTAATTCATTTGCACGACATCGACATACCAAACAACTTAAAATAAATTTTTCACCACACAACTTGATCATTGAACAAATATATAAATTCAAATATGAATAAAAAAGTATCAAATAATTTCAAAGAATGAAACCACCTACCTCAGTTGGTAAATCCCCTAAAATTCGGTCCAGGATGCTAATTTCTCACCAAATTCACCACAAAAAATTAAAAAATAACCTTAAAAAACAAGGCATCCACAAATGAATTAAAATCAAACCAACCAAAAAAAAAACCTAAATGGAAAAAAAACATTATAATTAAAAATAGGGATTATTGGAAAGTGAAGGAATGGTAGCGGGGTGTCGTGACGAGAGGAGGGAGTCCAGTGGAAGGTGGATCTGGCTAGTGAGGAGTCTAGTCGGGAGGTTGGGGAGACAATGTGATGAGGGGAAGGCCAGCCGGAATGAGTTCGAATCAGGGAGGTTCAGCTCAGTCCACCAAGGAGGGAAACAAAGGTCCGACATATGAGGTATTCAGAAGGGCAATGACGACAATATGAGGATGGTCGAGGAGGGGGTGTCGCTGTGAGGGAGATGATAGAAGGTTCAGCGGCTAGCTCCAGCGTGCAAGGGGATCACACAAGTGTGGCGTAAAAGAGACCTAGGGGAGAGGCAAGGGTTGTCGGGACTTTCCAGAAGAAGAGGATGGAGGCAGCGTAATGGGATCTAGGGGGAAGGAGGGTGGCAGTGGGACCCGAAGGGCTCCATAGGGAGGGGTGTGGCCAGGTTTGGGAAAGAGGGGGTGGAACCTTACTCAAAGAAAAGAAGAAAAAAAACAAAAAAAAAACAAAAAAAACTAATAACAACAACAAAAACCACAAAAACAACAACAACAACAACAACAACAATAATACTAATAATGATAATAATATCCTCAAATAATAATAATAATACTATTATTATTATCATTAAAAAATCCTTAAAATTTGTCACATTTTTCTTATTTTGTTTTATTTTTTTTACCACTCATATAATGTTATTTTTTATTATTAATTCCTTTTATTTAACTAGTTTCACATCGAGCAAGGGTGCTGAGAACTGGGCAAGGCCGTTTAGTGACCTAGGAAAGGCCATGTGGCTTCGACCGCTGTGCACTGAATATTGGAAAGTCCCAAATGTGGGTTTTTAAATAAGAACTCAAATTTTTATGTCGAGCTTCAACTCAAACTACACGATGCAAAGAGAACTAATAAAATAAATAACTCATGGATGATGGGTGTGACATGTGTGGATATTACTACTTTATGAGAAATATTTTCTTTCTCAAATTGTTGAGACAGTGGAGAGAGTCATGCCCGAAGACATGCCCAATGTAAGGGACTACACAGATGTATTTCTTAAAGAATTGTTTGGCCTTCCTATTGATCGATAGGTTTAGTTCTTAATTGAACTTATTCTGAGATCACTACATATATCAAAGAAAACTAATATAACGGCCATTGTAGTGTTGGAAGAACTAAAGAATTAGTTATAAGAGAATCTGGAGGAGGGTTTTATATGCCATAGTGCTTCACTGTGGGGTGGACCAGTCCTCTTCCTCAAGAAGATAGATAAATCAATGTGCATCTTAATTGAATATTTTGAGCTCAACGAAATAAAGATAAAGAACAAGTATCCCCTACCCCGGATAGATGAACTATTTGAACGTTTTGCAGGGATATTTATTTCTCTATGGTGGACCTTTGGATGGGATATCTTCAATGAAAGGTGATGAAGGAAGATATTACCAAGACTACCTTTAGAACGATGTACGGACACAATGAGTTCATAGTGATGACCTTAGAACTCAATAATGATCCATCAATTTTCAATGATCAAATTAATAAAGTCTTTAGTGATTTCCTTAAAAAAAATTGGTTTTCATTCTCGATGATGTTCTTATACACTCTAAAAGTAAGAAGGAACATGAGGATCAAATGAAAGTTGTGCTAATGATATTTGTGAAGGGAGAAACTATTTTCTAAGTACAATAAATTTGATTTCTCGATGGGCGATGTATCATTCTTGGGGTATGTTACCACCAGAAAAGGTATATCTTTAGACCCTTCTAAGACAAATGCAATCAAAGAGTGGTCCAAGCCTACATCTATAATGGAGATCTGCCTATTTCTGGGTATATCTGGGTATTATTGATGATTTTTATAAACTTCTTGTGATTTTATACCCCAATTACTAAGATGAAACTGAAGGGAGTGAAGTTATTCTAGAATAAAGAATGCTAGGAAATCATTAAGGTGCTAAAAATAGGTTCACTACTGTGCTAGTACTCACACTTCCGATAAGTGGAGAACTATAAGTTGTGTACATATATGACTAAATGAAGGGATTGTGATGGGTACTGATGAAAAATAAAAAAGTGATAGACTATTCCTAAATGTTGTTTAAAATTCATGAGAAAAACTATACCATGCATGATATGGAGATGTAAGTTGTGGTCATTGTATTGAAAATATGGAAACATTATCTATATTGGGAGAAGTGTGAGATATATAATGATTACATGAGTCTCAAATATATATTGAAATATAAAGTGATTAATATGTTCTAGAGAATATTGTTAGATCTAATCAAGTATTATGACTACTCAATCCAATACCATCTTGTTAAGGAAAATAAGGTTGAGGATGCTCTAAGTAGAAAGGATACTACAACTTTTTCAATTATAAGAAATGAGAAGGATACAATCTTCATTGATTTTAATAGGATGGACGAGGGAATCATTGAGGGAGGAACATAATAAATACATTCTAAAATGGGTTCTCAAACATCCGTCATGGGGAAAATAATGGATGCTTAAAGAAATGATGCTGAAATTATGAAAATGGTGGAAACTGTTTGAAATAGGAAATCCCCTCAGTTTGAGATCGACGAGGATGGAGTCATGATATTTGGGTCACGACTATGTATACCATATAATCAATAGATAAATAAGGATCTTCTAAATTACCCACATATCCCAACATTATCTATTCACCCAGGGAGGAAAAAGATGTATCGAGATCTATGAGAGAAAATTTGGTGGGACAATATGATGAAGGGGATTTTTGAACATATATCAAAGTACTAGGTATGTCAACAAGTTAAAGCTGAAAGAAAAAAAGGATATGGGGATGATTCTACCACTACCCATACCAACATTTATGTTGGAGAACATTACCATGGACTTTGTCATTGGACCTCCAAGGACATATAGAGGAAACAATTTTATATGTTTCATTGTCGTTCGTCTAACAAATACAGCTCACTTTATCAAAGTTCAAGAGCACATCTCCTGGGATCAACTTGAATGGATATATATAAAAGTGGTTGTAAGTTTGTATGGAGTACCACAATCTATTTTATCCAATCTAGATACAAGATTCACCTCAATATTCTAGAAAAACCTCTAACATGCTCTAAGTATTGAGTTGAACTTCAGCACGACCTATCGACATCCAACTGATGAAAAATATGAGAGAACTATTTTGACACTATAATGTATGTTGATATCATGTTATATGGACTTCAAAGGAGGGTGAGACCAATATCTTCCACTGGTCTAATTCTCTTAACATAATAGTTTCCACTCTAGCATTTGAATTTCACCATATGAAACCCTTTATGGGGAATGATGTAGAATAAATGAATTTTGGGATGAAGTGAGTGAGAGTAAGCTTCTAGGACCTGAAATGGTCAAATAAATGGTGGATAAAGTGAAACCCATTCAGTAATATATCATGGAATCCGAATTTCAACTAATGATTTATGCATACAATCATTTATGGGACCATGAGTTCAAACCTAGAGACATGGTATTTCTCCACATATCTTTATGGAAGAAGGTCATGAGATTTGTGAAGAATGGAAAGAGAAGTCCCAGGTACATTGTCCCCTTCAAGATTCACGATCATGTTTGATTTTTGGCCTATCATCTTGAATTTCCAACTACAATATCAAAAGTACATGATTTGTTTCATGTATATCTATTAAGGAACTACATATCATATCCTTCACATGTACTCTCTTTATAGGTGGTATAGTTGGAGAATGATCTTTTTTACAAGAAGTAGTTAGTGAAGATCTTGGATCATAGATATAAATTTCTAATCAATAAGACTACTCACCTGGTAAACGTAATATATGTAATCCATAAGTACGAAGAGTTAACATGGGAACTGGAGGAAGCAATAAAGGAAAATTACCCACACCTATTTATGGAATAGAATGAAAAATGACATTTCAAGGGAGAAATTTCATAAGGGGGGAATAATTTAATGAACCAATATTTTATAATTGGAATTACCTTATTATAATTATGTATCATGGTATAATCACATAATATTACATATATAACACAAAAAACCTTATAAATGAATAATAAGTGAAATAAAAGGTATCTTTAATAGTTAAGGAACATATACCTAACTAATAGTAACTCGACCTTTGGAATACTAATTTGACCAATATGAATATTAATCTATCCAATGTAATAGTAACCTCACCAATGAATGCATAAATAAAATTTATCCATTTTATAAGTTAAAATATTGTTTAATTATGTCATAGTATATGCAAATAAATATTTTAAAATTTATTAATAAAGTGTTGGTATTTTTGTAAGTCATGTATATTTAATTAAAATTTTATGATTAATTTTATGAATGAGAAGAAAAATTATTTTTATAAAATGTATTCATAAATTATTATTTCGATGTATTATGTATATAAGATAATTATTGGAGATGTTAATTAATTTTTCAAAGTGATAGAAATGCAGTTTTAATTTTAAATTTTATATTTTTCAAAGTAAATTATGATTTAAATTAAAAATTAAATTTCTCATATTTAGAATTTTTTAAAATAGAGTTCCTTATGGAGTTATACATGCCGGAAAATGGTTAGGGTGAATTTTTGGGATTTTTAAGAAATACTTGTTTTTTGGTGAATTGTGAATTTTCATTATATAACAATTAAATGAATTTCAGCATCATGAATGAGTCATATATGATGTTCTACTGATGTAAGAACAATTTGTTTGAACTCACATGCTCATGTTACTATTTTTTCACAAGAATCAACACAATTCATATACTTGAAAATAAATATAAAACTAATTATTGAAGTAATGGGAAACCCCTCCTCTCATCCACTATAAAAACTTCCTTCACCCCCTCTTATCTTCACTCCTCACGGTCCTCATGCCTAGTCCAAATTCAGTTATAATCCCTTCCCAAGATCATCCCCTGAGTCTAGAATTCCCTTTTCTCTCCAAAACACCAAATCCACTCCCCTAAATAGGTTCTAAAGGAAGATATATTCAAGATGTAAATTCCTCTTTTTATTTCTTTTATTTTCCTTTCCACGTTCCTTTTCTATCATCACCTTCATTCATCCAAATGTTATGATAACTCCAGTAACTTACATGTACTATAAATTTTTATAATTTAATAATTCATCACCGTCTCTCATTTCCCTTCCTTTTATACTAGAAATGAAAACATCATTTGAGATGTGTCAATTTATCACATTAATGGATGATGAGTTTTCAATTTCTTTTACCATATTTAATTATGGTCATGAAACCATTTTAACACTTTAAACAAACTATAATATATGTATTGTATATTATTTAAGGTTATGGAATCATTTTTACTCATGATATTAATTTATAATGAAAAATTATCTTGTTGTGGTAAAAAAACTACCCATTAACCAAAATAGTTATCTATAAAATTTTATATAATGAGTCTTCTTCAACTCACCGAAAAAATTAATTTTATAAACAATTAATATTCTGTATGTTCACTAATAAAAAATAACTCCAATTATGTTCGAACATTCTCATCTTACATGTTTATCCTTACATATATATTTGTAAACCAATCAAGAAAACCAAGGAAACAAACACTCCGAAACAATGAAATTGGACCTCTTAACACATCAAAAAGGTCATTAATTAACATAATGAGGCTATAATAAATCTATTAAATGTATAATATGTTCTATAAATATTAATTAATCTATTTAATCAGGTTATCTAGGACATTGAGATCAGGGTTAGAACACCTTCGTACTTAAGGTATGTTTTTCTACCAGAACCTCCATTATTCTTTCAGGTTTCTCTATATTTCTTTTTAACCAAATGAAGTTATCAATTATTTTTATGAACATATTTTAAATTCTATATATATTCTACAAGCTCATTTATTAATATCCATTCCTCATTATCTTTCAGGTATATACATGTTTTTAAATGATTCCCTCCTCAATTCTTCCAGATAAGCAAGACTGTTTTAATAGAACTTCTTGAATTCTTACACATTTTATGAATACTATATAATCTATTTTTGAGCTACCATTGTTTTTTATAAAACCACTAATTTATTATGAAAACAATATTGGTTAACTTATTTTTTATAAAAAATGTGAATTCCCTTTTATGTTTTAAATTACCATTCATATAGTCATTTATCTACAAAAAAATGTTTAAATTATAATGTTTCTTAAGTACTCTATTTATATGTTATTACTTCAAGTTTAGATCACTTTTCTGAAATTTTAATATTATACCCTATTATTTTTCATGAATGATCTAATTCATTTCCTTCATTGACATTTTTACTATACACTAATTTGTTATGTTTTTTGACATGATTATGATACCCAATTCATACCATGGGTAAACCTCATGTTTTTGTGTGATTGATTATATATGATTATATATGTGGAAAGAATAATCATTACCATTTTATGATGGCTGAACCTAGATATATCTCCAATGAATTTATTAAATCTAAGTCTCATGATATGTTCTGTGCAACGGTCTTGGCGGTTAGCCTTGACTCATGCTACCATGTGCCACGGTCTTGGTGCTTAGCATTTAATTTTGCTTCATTATGTGGAATGAGCCTTAAATCATTCTAATGTCTTGTTTAATGTTTCTTAAACATTACTATGACTTAATTTTTATATGATAGCATGTTTATATGTTATGATTCCATATGTTCCATGCCTTTTTTTATCAGTATATCATGCCATCTAAACCATGTGTGGAAGCTTTATTCTTATGTTTTTTCCCATATTGGTGTTTTTAGCTCATCTATTTGTTCAGGGTATCCCCATGTTATCCTATGAATATCTATGAGCACAATGGAAGTTATGATATATTTATGAAGATTAAATGAAGAAATGTTTTATTTAGTCCCATGTTTTCAGTTGTATGTATCTAGTCTTCCAATAAACATGAATGTACTATCCTTGGCATGTAATATAATGAATTATTATGCTTAAAATCATGTAATGATGTGTGTAAAAGGATAGGGTCACTATAAATAATTTTAATGATAGGGGGAATGGAGTTCAATGTGCGTCATTAGTTGAAATCTGAATGCAGCAATTAAATAAAGATACATAATCTTTGAACTTATGTATTGGAAATTTATTTGTATACATCATAATATTGATTTTATGCATATTGAGAAGAATAATTGTGAAAATTTGATCTTGAAATTACATAATAATCATGTAAAATTTATATACTATCTCATAGATCAAAAGGACATACAAAAAACGAATAAAAATAATTATTTATGGGTAGAATAAAATGTAAAGTATGCTCCAAAAATTTTTACAATGAAAATTATAAAGAAATATATATTCCATAAAATTTTAGAACATGTAAATGTAAATTATGGTTATTTAAGTAACATCTCAAGCAATGTTAATTTAAAGAATCATAGGTTAAATGGGTTGAAAATTCATGATTCACATATTCTGTTATAATAGTTACAACCATTGGAATTGCATACATTATTATCAAAAATGGTTAATGTTTTTTTACTCAAATTATACACATTCATAAAAGAACTATATGAGAAAACTATATAACCAGTTGGGTTTGAAAATATTTTGGATATATTTTTATTGACACTTTGTTCAGTTGCTATAATCATTCCTCTGACATTTTTTAATTTCATGATGCATTTATCTATTCATTTGATTGAAGAAACTAAATTAGGAGGTCCTGTACATTATTGATGTATGTATCTAATTGATAGACACATTATTTATATGTTTTTATCTTAATAAACCCATTATTGAATCTTTATTAAATATTTAACTATATTTTATTACTTTTATTTTATAGATAACTTGTTCATTTTATATCATATGTGAAAAAAAATCTCAACATGAAGGGACTATTCTGGAAGGATACATAGTAGAGAAGCGTAATAAATTTCTTCTAGAAACATGGATACTGTTGAGAAAAGATTAAATTGAGTTTAATTTGTTAATGACATTTTGATTCAGTATCAACTACATAAGAAATAAAAAACATTCATACGTTTGGATTACCATTTGGGAGGATCTAAAATATTACACTTATAAAAATGAAATTATTAAAATCATGTTGATATGTTCTAATGAACTTTAAAATTGTTGATAAATTTATTTAAGATAATAATATATAAATAAAGATATAGATTATAATTTGATCATGAAATGATAAATATATAACACAAGTTTTTAATAAAGACATTATAGAATGTTTTTCATTCTATGTATGTTCATAAATACAATAATAAACAATGATATTAGGTTGAAATATATATTTTATAAATATAATAAAGTACATTACTTTTTTTGGATCATGAATATTGATACTCAGGTGAGTTGTTAGAAGATTTGAAGTTTCTAGTTTGGGATCATCTAAAACTGGTTATAAATTTAACACTTACAATGTGAATGGCTTAAAATTTCATATAGTTGATCAGAAAGGGAGATTTAAAAGCACATGATTATGGTATATTTATATTTTCCAAAATGGGATACTATGAGAGGTTGAATGATATAATATAATTAAACAAACATGATAATTTTTCAGTTGTTTTACTAAAATTCAAGTAGCTACATATTAGTAGGGTTATTAAAAGTAATTACTTGAAATTTAAATCTTTTAAATTATCTCTCTTGTTGGATACGAGTGACCATGAAGTACATGATTCTCATATCATCTCATGGTAAGAAAATATATTATATTTTTTGGAAGATTCTAGGTATGATGTGTGGATTGTAGTTGTTCACATAAAAAAAGATACTTGTAAGATATATTTTATGAAGTATAAGATTTGAACACTGAAATTTAATCCCATAAAAATTTATAAATTGAATTGATTTTCGATTATTGTATTAAAAATATAAATCTTACAAGGGTGTATGATGTTGAAGAATTAATGATCGAGAATGATAACAACATGATTGATGGAAAAAATGATTGTATATAATTTCATCCATACTTATCAAATAATTTTGTTATATGTTACTCATTTCCACTACTAGGGATATGTTATCATATTTAAATTGATTATTATGCCTGATTTGTTTAATTTTGAAAACTTAAATACTATATGTTTTTGTATTTTTAGATACTCATTAGAATGGCTCTATATAATATTTTTTTCATGCTTTTCATTTATTATCATTTCTAAATTTCTTTATTGCTTGAATATTTAAAAATATAAATTCTAATGTTATTTTTACTTGCATAAATGATAGGAATTATAAATAAGAAGTGATTCATTGATTGTAGATGTATACCAGTTGACATTCCTCCATACATACATACATTGTTAGTGGATCCTGATGATCCCTCAAGCTGCCTTTATATTTCATATGGGATTCATTCTATCTCTCTCCCATTACCCTCTTATATTCCCTATATATCCCATCCATCATCATTTTATCCACCGTCTGTCTCCCTCCCATCATCATCATCTTACACACTACCTCCCGATTCATCAAGTTCAACATACGACGATACTGTAGTGAGGGAATCTGCTTTAACTCATTTTTCTTTATAAAGATATTTTAGGGTGATAGTTATATGCATAATTTTTAATGTGAACAATGTTATTGGAAATTTTATACTAAAAAATACATTTTTCACAAGATAGAAACAATTTTACTACTACGACAAAAATTAATAGTTTAGATGTGTGGAATATGAATGTATTAAAGGTAGTTTTCCACTTTGATTATTATGGGGTCCACACTGATTATGCTGCACGAATATTTAGATAGATTCTAGACTAGTTAGAAGATGATCTGGTGATTCCTCTAATTACATATTCTGATTAGAGTAATATTCCTCAATCATGGAATAATGTGGTGTTTTATTCCTAGATAATGATAATTTTAATACATTATGGCTCATCTAAATGTTTATATTTACTTAAATTTTTATATTTTAAAAATTTATCTCTTTATATAGATGTTATTAAACATTACCATCACTGATCTTATACCATTAAAGTGGATGCTTAAAAAATTGGATATGAAATGGAAATATTTTAAATAGAGATAATGGAATGAATTCAATAATATATTTTTAACCACTCACCAGCTATATGATAAGGTATATGAAGGGGTACATGGAGAGTAATGGAAAGTGTTTTTTAATAGACATCACAATGAAAAGCACTTTGTATTAAATAATTTATTATTATATTAACCTCATTTTAAATATATACATGTGTATGACCAGGAGATGAAATTGCATACTTTATTATTAAATTAATTGTTATTTATTTCATAATGGTTCAAGAAAAATGTCTCAATCCAAGTGAAACAAATCGTCCCCACAGTTGCAGTTAAAATAGTTTTTCCAAAAAACATTTCCACTAAGCTAAAATTTAAATCTGTTCAAATATTTATATAATAATATTATCAGCTGTATATATTAAAATGTATATTTATCTATATTTAATATAGATAAAACTTTATAAACCCAGTCTCCCAGAAAAATATTTTTTGAATGTGAGTACAAAATCTAACAGGAGTTATGTGAATAATCTAGACAATGAAGCTGAGGTGTGAATTTTTTTTCATTGTAATGGTTCACACAAGAATATTTAATGTTGTAATAACATATGAAATAATTTATATCAAATCAATTTTTCATTTATGATCATCAAAGTATAGATAATAAACAATATGGGTTATATTTTATAAAAAACATTAATGGTTAAATATTTATATATCAATTCTCAACATCAACATTGTTTGTAACTATTTTTTTAATTAATATATTCACCCATGGTTATCCTCACTATTTATTATTAGTTCTCACTTTTTTAATATGTATTACTTTATAACTGACTGTTATTTTATTTATAGTTAAAAATAAAAGAACTATGGTATTCTAATCCTATATTTTCTTTCTCAGTCTTTGAGGATAATCTAGTTAGTTAGGTCCTTGGGAAGAAGCATCCTGGTTGCGTGTGCGGGATAGGTTTTGGACGATTTCCTTTTGAGGTATTTGGTAGTTCACTGGGGATTAAAATAGAACCTACTTTAGGATGTAGTTACTCACTACCTCTAGAGGCTCATATGTAGTTTCTTTTAATGCAATGCACAATAAAAAATAGGGGAAAATAAACCAAAAATAGGGTAATGTTATACAACTACCGGATACAGATGTTTTTTCTCTATAGAGAGCATTGGAATAATTATATTATAAGATAACAAGATGTGTCCTTGATGACATTGCATCAATGGATTATTCTAGTTAGAAGGTAAATAAAACTATTTAATAGTCATTTAGTACACAATATTTTATTAATTTATCGTTTTAATTTATTATAAATCATTTTTTAATTTTCAAGAAAATTTTAATATAGGTATTGAGATAAGGGAGTGGAGAGAGAGATACAGATAGAGACTGAGATTTTATTAGGTCATCGGGTAGTGATGGGTCTTAAATTTGGATTCAATGGTATTTTTTTGAAAATAAACTATAACACCCCAAGGGTTCATAGTATGTTATTTTTTCAAATTAATTCACTAACTTGCACTACACGCAACACTGAGTTCAAGTGCACCATGACTTACCGAACTAGCCATTCAAAAGTAGTTATGAATAGTATTAACTGAATTTTTAACTTTATATAATCCTAATAATTTTATAATTCATATTATGAGTTGCTTAGACATAATATATGAACAAATTAATTTTTTTTCAGATGAAATAAATATTTTTCAAAAAATAAAATTTTAACACCTTTTAATGGGGAACCTTTTTGAAATACATTTTTTGAAACTTTTATATATTCAATTTGAAAAAATAAACATCCTTTTTAGAATCAGGACATAAGAATTTAGTTTCAATAATTTTTTGGTGTTTTTTTTATAACATTCAAATTTGGGTGAATAATGAAAAATACTATATTTTAACAGAAAACAACGTTTTTAATAAAAATAATTCATTATATTGAATTGTCATTTTAATGGTTTGTAAGTATAATTATATTATATTTTTACCATTTAATCCAATAACAGTCATTATAAGTAATTTCACTTTGAAATTGGACATAAACAAGTGTCAATCTTTTGATAGTTATTATATCATAAAAATACGCTTTTTTGGTTTTGACAACGGGAATGAATTTTAAATTAATTAATTAAACATCAATGTTTTGAAATTGGTAAAATATAATTCATTTTTGAATTTTGAATATCAAAATTATCTTATGGTGATGTTTTGGTATTTTTCTGAAAACATTCTATTTTTGATGAATAGTGAAAACACTAAGTTATTGTCTAAAACAGACTTTTTATTTAAATAATTAGATATTTTATTTAAATGATTTTAGGTCAAAATAGATACATAAGACCTATATAAATTCAATGTAATTCATTGGAGTTAGTTTATAATAATTTTAGATATATAAAAATTTTATCAATCTTTTTTCTGTCTTTTGCCCACATCCTATGAGCATTTGTAAATTTACATGAAATGTAATTTATCCGCTTCTGTGAGTTGAATTAAAAATATCCTAGAGACACAGTTGATGTCAGTAAATAAAATGTGGTTCAATAAGATGAAAATAATTTCTTGTGAATAGTAACTTTTTACTTTTATTTACTACGGTTAAAAGTTAATAGTGTAATTAAGGGTAAAAATGATATTATTATTACCCTAACACATGTCCAAATTCTATTGTATGAGATTAATTAGACCAAAAAAACATAGGATTAAAATATGAACCTCTTTGATCCACTTGAATTAGATTAGGACATTTATTATTAATTAATTCAAAGAATAGTTAAAAGTGTTAAATTCAATGGTTTATAACTAAATCATTTTTAATATAGTGTTATAAATAAGATAAATTCGACTATAAATAATAATTATAAAGATAAAAATATTTCCTACATAATGGTTGTTTATTTATAATTCTTAGACATTAAATAATTTAATTTATACATGACACAATGATGTTGCAGTAATTACCGTATTAATGATAGATTAACATATTTTACATTATAAATATCCAAATAAATGTAATTTCATACTATTTGGGAATTATACTAATTTTATAGGTTCATATTACATTTTAGGGTTGTTTAGATGAATTTTTTTCGATGTAATAATGCTATTATGAATTTAGAAAAAAAAGAAAATACCAAATAGTGTCAAAATTGACATAAAAGAGTTATTAAAACATATATTATATTATTAATTAATTTTATTTTCCTAAAAATATAAGGTTCGACCAAAAGACATATATAATGATAGTTCATTAATTAATTAACCTCTTGGGGTCATATTGGAAGTTTATAGTATTTTTAATAACCCTATAATATAAACATACAAAGAGACATGGTAATTGTCAAAATATTATACTAAGAGTTAAATCTAAAAGATAAAGTTTATATAGTGACCCAAACCTCTCTGAAACCTATTGGTTGAGTGCTTTTCGACCCATAACAACCTTAGGATTTAAATAATTCATTTTTGAGCCATTATGAACCAAAAAGTATTTTATTATAAAATAATATTTCTAGCTTTTCCTAAGGTGCCCCTCAATCCTCTTATAAAAGGTCACTCCCCCTTCTCTCTAATTCACACCTTCAAAGCCATTTTGATCAGCCCAAACCTGCCCAAATACCGTATAAACTATCCTCCATTCATCCTAGAGGCCTTAATTTAGTCAAAAAGCCAACCTATAGAGCCCTTTTGATCAAATCAAAAGGAAGAACCCGAAGAATAGGTAAATATTTCATCACCCCTTTCAAGTTCCTTTCTTCTTCCACATCCTATTTCTTTGTTGTTTCCATTATAAAATAATAACTCTAGTATCTTCTATATACTTTTATGTTATTATAAATATGGTACAACCATATTCATTATTATATCCATCCATTGAATGTCATGTCACCATACGTGCGTACGTATGGCTTGCCGTCTCCATGTTGTGGTGTAGTTTGTTATTCAAACACTTCATTATTTGGATGGGTAAAATAATGATTATAACTGATGTAAATAATAAATATAACAAGTTAGTTATTCTTTATATTTGATATGAAATACTATTTCATATGATTTCACCATCAATATAATGATATTTTTGCTCGTGCGTACGTATGGATTACCATCTCCAAAAACAGTGTTTCCCATTTCATATATCTATCTATTATACATATTTATATTATAAATATATATTATATATAAAACATATTTTATATTATATAAGTATTTAAATCATGATATAAATGATACAATCAATAATAACAAGTTAAAATAATTATGATAAAGAAATCGATTATTACCCGAAATGTTAATTTAACATGGAAATCATTATTAAATGGGTAGTATAATGTCATAAATGAATCATTTATGATATAATAAATATTAATATGGTTCTGGTATAATATAATAACATACAATTATCATTATACATAAGGTTAAATGTACCCTCAACCAATGGAAAGTGCATGGTAAGGGTTAATTTCACAATCTCTTTATTATTTGAGGTTGTTTTTACGTAAGTATCTACTGGGACCTCTTTATCCCCCACATCCATGTTTCATAAAAATGTATTTCAAAACATTTTTACTAGATAATGGGGTAAATCCATTTATACCCTTATTTGACAATATATATTTTGAAAGTAATCTTTCCGTCGTTTTCGAAACAAGTTACTTTACGACCTTTTTGACAAAATTAAGGTAAGAATGTTTTTTAACTTATATGGCAGGTGCGGCTATTATCAGAGATTATAACATCGTCAAAGCTTCCCTTATAATCTTATAACAATATTTTAAAAAAAATTCTTTATAATTATGTGTCTCTTAAAAGATTTCAAAATAGAAAGAGAAATTTCTATAAAAAAGGTTTTGATTTCATCTATATAAACATCCTTTGATGGATTTTAAGTTTATTTGAAGTTGATTTATTAGGATACAAATCATCCATATTGTATTGAAGGTTTTGTGATATGTTTGACTATGGATGTGATATTATTATACCATTCATGCTTTATGGATAAATTATTGTCATTTCATATGAGTGCTTTAATACGGATGTTTATGTTATGTTTAAACCTTTTCATATGAGGAATGCATTGGACTTAGTAAGTGATGGGTAGAGCCTGCTATAGCTCCTCGATGCATCGGTAGGTCCAATGAGACAAACTAGTGTCCTGGAACATGGCCTTGAAATAATATTATTTGTAGTCTTGGAACAAGTCCTTGACAAAATCTTATTTTTAGTCTTGTCACATGGCCATGACTATGTGGTTATGTAGTCTGGCATTATGCATTCCATAATTATGAATGTGGCTATGGTTATTCCATGTGATTATTGTACTATTATAATACCCTTGTGAGTAAGTAAATGTTATTATTTTGATTTATATTTTCCATATTAAGATGATGTTTATGTTGAAAAGGATTTTGTTTTAGTTCTATACATGGCCTTAAATGTTTATGCTTATTTATGAAAGTTTCCCCTATATTGTCATCCTTACTGAGCATCTAAGATCACAAATTTATATGTTTTATTTTTCCCAGGATGAGAAGAAGTATATTATGACTGACTTGTAGGGATAGTGTATGGGATCTCAGTGTGTTCTATGGAATAAATGTTTTTGTAGTTTTCCATTTTATGATGTAGTGTTAACATTATGAATGTATCTAGTACTTCCAATGCTACTAAACTAATTTGCCTTTCGAGACATGATATTTTGTGATCATGACAATGATACATAATAATGCACCGACACTGAGTTTCTAGGGTTGAGGCATTACAGTTCGTATTAGTGGATTTTTATTACAATCCTTGGAAACTAGATTTAGATAAACTCTGATTAGAGAACAAAACCCTAAGATAGAATTTGAGGATTAGTATAGAAGAACTTCCTAGAAATTTGGTACTGTATATATTTTGTGTGTTTTCCAAGAAAATAAATCCCTATCTGGATACGAGAAGGTGGAGGTGGCTCTGGCACATATGTACCTAGGGGTAAAAACCAAAAACAATGCCTTGAACTAGACTCGAACGGGAACTGGTGCATGACAACGGGCCTTGCTGCACTCTTGGTTATGACGCTCCCGGGGGATATTCTTAGGACAATTCTCATTTTAATTACAAATCATTATGAAGTATTTATGAGTACATACATCCTCAATGAAAATATTTTTATGATTATGGATTATATCCATAAAATGTTCAATATACATTAGGTATTTTAGAGGTTTGTAATTATTCATTAAAATTCATAAATTGACCTAGTGTATGCCATTGTATAGAATTGGCACCCAGTAGAAGGAATGTGAACTCCAGCAATACATATGATCCAAATACTAATAAGGATCATATATTTCATGGTATTAAGACAAAATTTAGAAGTTAAATAGCCCCCATGTATTCTCTACATATGAAGAAATAATATCATGTGTTAATAAGATAACTAAATAATTATCTGAGTCCCATGGCCTTGAAGGGATGTAGGAGAGGAAAAGTATGGAAGGGAGAAATATGGATAAAGGGAAGAGAGAAAAGAAGGATATTTCCATATGTGATAACTGTGGAATGAATCACCATGGTAAATTCTTGAAGGGAATGAGAGTTTGTTATATGTGTGGAGAAAAAGGACGCCATATACGTGATTGCAAGGGAATGAAAAAAGTTTCAAATGTACAATGCTTCATCTACAAGGAGTTGGGAAACTATGTGAATCAATGTCTAAATCATCAGAGTATATCCCAAATGATGCTATTGGATAATAATAAAGTTATGATACTACCGAAGATGAATAGGAATGATTAGATTTCTTACGTTTCTGTTAATGTATTTTGTCATTCGATTATAGTATTAATGATATACATGTTATAAGAATTATAGAGTATATAAGGATTGTAATGTAGAACTATTTCATTAAGGACTTGAGATTGTGTGTAACCATGAAAAGTGACTCAATGGAAGGATATATTTTTGTGAAATATATGGATGAGATAATGATAAACCATATTATGGTTCTAATACAGAGGTAGTGATTTTTTGGAATAATACATGACTGATTTGGATAAATTATATTGGATATTCTTGACTACCTTGAAACAGAGTAATGATTTATATATTCCATCAGTGTTAGAGTTTATAAAATTTTTGGATAGAAGGAGTATATCCAAAATTCTATATGTAATAAGGGATAATTAATGTAATCAATAAGGTTTTATGGTAATTCAGTATGTTTCGGTGTTTTAAAAGAATACACGATGAAGGTGTTCACATGTTATTAATTGGAAAAAAGGATCTTCATTATGTTTACCTTACTTATAAGTTTTCGACTATCAGTTTGGATAGAAGTATTTTGGATAAATCTATTGTGAAATTATTTTTGGATTTCTATAAAAAGGACAACTCGGAGGTCGGGTGGCAACCCGTCGCATCCAGCAAGGCTGCGAGACTTGAACCCGCAACTTAAGGGCGACAAGGGTGTATCACCAACCACTGGCCCACGTGATGTCCTGGATTGAATAATGTAGTTATTTTTAAAAGTTATGGTAGATGAATTATAAATTCATTTCTTTAATCCAATATGAATAGGATAAATAATATATTTTATATGTTCTATTATCTTTTAGAGTGAAAGATGAGTTTGTGATAGAAATTAGTTAAAGGATGGAACTCTACTTTTCAAGTGTGATTTTTTTCTTCTCCTATTCTATGAAGAAAATAATTCTTAAACTTTAGGTAAGAGATCTTAAATCTAAAAATGTGTTATCCTAATACCTTATGTTTTGTTGAGCTGATGATATTTTAAATCATCATAGATATATGGATTTGAGGCCCTCAATTATACAATTTTTTGTGATTGATGACCTCAATAACTCCCTATAAATATTTATGTTTTTTCTACAATTATGTGTCTTTAATTACCACCAATTTCCTCCTAATTAAGATCATAATTTGGTTGTGACCTTTTCATTCCCTTTTTCCACATATTAAGACTAAATTTTTTTAACCCAATTTCTGACGTGGGTTTTCCCACAAAGGTATTTTCTACTTTCAACATTTTATTTTCGAAGAACAATTTCAAATTGTGAGGATGAAATTTATTGAAGTATGTAATAATGTAACACCCCAATCTTTCATAGTATGTTATTTCTTCAAAGTAATTCAATAAATTTCACTACACGCAACACTGAGTTGAAGCGCACCCCGACTTACCAAACTAGCTATTCAAAAGAAGTAATGAATAGTATTAACTGAATTTTGAACATTATAGAATCCTAATAATTTTAGAATCCATATTATGAGTTTCTTAGACATAATTTAAAAAACAAATTCATTTTTTCAGACGAAATAAGTATTTTTAAAAAAATGCAATTTTACCACCTTTTAATGGAGAACCTTTTTTAAATCCAATATTTGAAACTTTTATATATTCAATTTGAAAAATAAACTTCTTCATTCGAATCAGGACATAATAATTTAGTTTCAATTAGTTTTTGGTGTTTTTCTGATAACTTTCAAATTTGGGTGAATATTTAAAAATACTATATTTTAACTGAATTTTTTTTTAATAAAAATAATTTATAGTGTTGAAATATACATTTCAATGGTTTGGAAGTATAATTATATTATATTTTTACCATTTAATACAATTATGGTCATTGTAAGTAATTACACTTTGAAATTGGACAGAAACAAGTGTCAATCTTTTGATAGTTATTATTTCTTAAAAATATGCTTTTTGTTTTTGACTACGGGAATTAATTTTAAATTAATGAATGGAACATCTATGTTTTGAAATTGGTAAAATAGAATTCATTTTTAAATTCAGAATATCAAAATTATCTTACGATAAATTTTTGGTATTTTTCTGAAAAAATTCAATTCTGGATGAATAGTAAAAAACACAGAGTTATTGTTTAAAACTAAATTTTTATTTAAATAATTATTTATTTTATTTAAATTTATTTTAAGTAAAAATAGATAAATAGTACCTATATAAATTAAATTTAATTCCTTGGAGTCCGTTTATAATAATTTTAGATATATAAAAATTTTATCGAACTGTTTATCGTCTTTTACCCACCTCCTAGGAGCATTTGCAAATTTACATAAAACATAATATCAGCGCTTCTGTGAGTTGAATTTCAAAAATTTGAGAGACCTGGTTGATATCAGTATGTAAAATGTGGTTCAATAAGATGAAAATAATTTTTGTTGAATAGTATCTTTTTTACTTTTATTTACCACGGTTAAAAGTAAATAGGGTAATTAAGGGTAAAAATGATATTATTATTACAATAACACATGTCCTAATTATATTGGATAAGAATAATCCGACCAAAAAAAACCTTAGGAATTAAATATTAACCTCTTTGGTCAACTTGGATTAGATTAGGACATTTATTATTAATTAATTCAATGAAGAGTTAAAAGTGTTAAATTTAATGTATAATAACTAATAAATTTTTAATATAGGGTTATACATAAGATAAATTAGCTTATAAATGTTAATTATAAAGAAAAAAATATTTCATATATAAGGGTATTTTATTTATAATTTTTAGACATTATATAATTTAATTTATTTATGACACAATGATGATGCAGTAATTACCATATTAATGAACAATTAAAATAATTGACATTATAAATATCTTGATAAATGTAATTTGAGCCTTTTTATGATTTAAACTAATTTTATAAGTTAATATGACATGTTAGGGTTGGTTAGATGAATTTTTTTCGAAGTAATAATGCTGTTATGAATTTAGTAAAAACAAAATACTAAATAGTGTCAAATTTGACATAAAAGAGGTTTTAAAACATATTATATTATTAATTGATATTCAATTTATAAAAAATCTAATGTTTGGACAATAGACATATATAATAATAGTTTTATTATTAAATAACCACTTGGGGTTCACTTGGATGTTAATTGTAAGTTTATTAACCATATAATATAAAAATAAAAAAGACAGGGTAAATATCAAACTATTTAACTAAGAGTTAAATCTAAAAGATAAAGTTAACATAGTGACACAAACCTATCTAAAACCTATTGTTTCAGTGGGTTTAGACCCATACCCACCATATACTTTAAATAATTAATTTCTGAGCCATTAGAAACCAAAAATTATTTTATTATAATATAATATTTCTAGCTTTTCTTATGGTGCCCCCACTCCTCTTATAAAAGGGAACTCCCGCTTCTCTCTAATTCACAGCTTCAAATCCATTTTTCTCGGCCAACCCCTACCCAAATATAGTATAAACTGTCCTACCCTCATCCTAGAGTCATTACTTTAGTCATAAAGCCTACTTATGGATCCCTTTTAATCAAATCAAAAGGAAGAACACGATGAAGAGGTAAATATTTCATCACCTCTTTCAAGTTCTGTTCTTCATCCACTTTCTATTTCTTTGTTGTTTCCATAAAAAAATAATAAATCCAGTATATTATATATAATATTATGTTATTATAAATATGGTACAACCATATTCATTATTATATCCATCCTTTGAATGACATGTCACCATACCTGTGTATGTACGGATTACCGTCTCCACATCGTGGTGTAGTTTGTTTTTGAAACACGGAATTATTTGGATGGGTATAATAATGAGTATAAGTATTTTAAATAATAAATATAAAAAGTTAATGATTCTGTATATATGATATAACATCCAATTTCATACGATTTCATCATCAATATAATCATATTTTTGCTCGTCCGTACATACGGATTACCATCTCCATAAACGGTGTTTTCCATTTCATATATCTATCTATTATAGAAATTTATATTTTAAATATATATTAGATATAAATCATGTTTTATATTTGGGATGTATTTAAATCATGATCTAAATGACATGATCAAGAATAACAAGTTAAAATATGCATGATAAGGAAAGCGACTGTTACCCGAAATGTTAATTTAACATTGAAAACATTATTAAATGGATCATATAAAGTCATAAATGAATCATGTATGATATAATAAATATTAATATGGTTCTGATATAATCTAATAACATACAATTTTCATTATACATGTGGTTAAATGTACCCTCGACCAATGAAATGTGCAAGGTAAGGGTTAATTTCACAATCTCTTTATTATCCGATGTTGTTGTCACTTAAGTATCTACTTGGACCTATTTATAATCCACATCCATGTTTCTTAAAAATGTATTTCAAATGTTTTTTACTAGTCAATATGTTAAAGTCAATTATACCCTTATTTTACCTTATATTTTTTTAAATGAATCTTTCTGTTATTTTCCAAACAAGGTATTTTATGACCATTTCTACAAAATTAAGGTAAGATTTTGTTTAACTTATACGGCGGATGCAGCTATTTTCCACCATTATAATATCGTCGGAGCTTCCCTTACAAGTTTATAAGAATATTTTTAAAATAAATGTCTTCTTTATAATTATGTGACTCTTAAATTATTTCAAAATAGAAAGATATATTTCTCTAAAAAAGGTTTTGATTTCATCTATATCAACATCATTTGGTAGTTTTTATGTTTATTTGAAGTTGATTTATTATGATACAAAACATCCATATTGTATTGATGGTTTTGTGATATTTTGGATTGTGGATGTGATATTTTTATTCCATTCATGGTTTATGGATAAATTATTGAAACTTCTTATGGTAGTTTTAATATGCTTTTTATGTTATGTTTAAACCTTTTCATAAGAGGAATGCATTGGACTTAGTAAGTGACGGGAGGAACCCTCTATAGCTCCTCGATGCATAGGTAAGTCTCATTAGACAAGCTAGTGTCTTGGGACAAGGCCATGAAAAAATATTATTTGTATTCTTGGCACAAGGCCTTCACAAAATCTTATTTGTAGTCATGGCATATGTCCTTGACTATGTGGTTATGAAGTCTGGCATTATGCATTCTATCATTATAAAAGTGGATATTGATATTGAATGTGATTATTATACTAGTAAAATATCAATGGGAGTAAGTAAATGGCATTATTTTGATTTATATTTTCCATATTATGATTAATTTTATGTTGAAAATTCTGTTTTTAGTTCTATACATTGCCTTAAATGTTTATGATTTTTTATGAAAGTTTCTGCTATATTGTTATCCTTACTGAGCATCTGAGATCACCCCTTTATATGTTTTATTTTTCCTAGGATGTGAAGAAGTATACTATGACTGACCTATAGGGATAGTCTATGGGATCTCAGGGTTGTCTATGGAATCAATGTTGTTGTAGTTTTCCATTTTATGATGTAATTTAAACCTTATGAATGTATCTAGTACTTCCAATTCTACTAAACTAATCGATCATTCGAGACTTGATCATTTGTGACCATGCCAATGATATGTAATAATGCACCAACTCTGGGATTCTAGGGTCGGGGCATTACATAAACTCATTATTTGTAACTTGTTTTATTTCTTTAGACATATAAGTTTATCACATAAAAGGTATGTTTTGGTGATCATTGATATTTATTTCAATCTCTATTTATGTTTTCTCTTATGTTTTTGTTTTTTCAGCTATTTGGTTTTTTTAGACTACATATTCTACAATTTCTATTTTATTGATCATACTTCTCTAGATATTAAAAATTATTGTACTAATTTAAACTACCATAAAATTATTGACATTTTTAAAATCCAAAAACCACCACTAAAAAATGGAATGACCTTTGTTAAATAATGTCTCATGAATGTCCCCAAAAACTATCACTAAATGGGTGAAAATGACACAAGATGATTCCTGACATCAACTTTAGTAGTAATTTAAAAAAAATCATAAAAACATTTAGAAAAAATTTAAAAAACCACCAGTATCATGATATTTTATAGTTAGAGATTCCAAGAAAGTGAAGGTGGGAGACTTACGCTGAAGCACCCATTTCTAGTTTAACCAACAATAAGTTCTAGGAGGTGGTATTTTTAGAATTTCTTAATGAGTATCTTGACTCAAGGTATTTGAGGAATCTGATTGGACTATATTGAATTATGGTGTAATAAATATAATAAGAGCAATATCATGAGTCAAGTTATTTTAGGGTTCCATGGGGAGTATCCCTACTCATGGTATCATCAGGGATAGAGGTTGGTGTTGTATATATCGTAACCCCAAATGTATTTGACCATGTCCAAACAGATCATGGTGGGTCTAGTGATTTTACATGGGGATCAGTGATGAATATTAAGGGATCGTGAAGGAGTCCCATGACCATAACTAAACACTGAAATTGAGTGGTGTGTGGGTGCATTTCCCCCGCAATAAGGACCAACAAGAAAAAGTCTTTAACACATTGCTTTTTACAATTATTCTCTATTATAAACAAGTAGAAATTGTATCATGTAATTGTGTACTATTTCATACACCTATTTTCTGAGTCACACAACTATGTTTTAGGTCACACAACTCTATGATGTGTTTCATAACGTTTTTCTTTGTTGTACAACTTTTGTTATTGCACAAAAAGGGGTTTTCATGAGGTATTACCTATGAGTGCTCTTTTTCAGAAAACACTTTGTCACGAAACATTAGAGTCTCCCAAAAATATATTTGCAAAAACATTGTACGTTATATGAAATTGGGTTCCCCATGGAGAAATTTTTATGAAAAATTCTTAAGTAGTAGTGTATGCATTAACAAATAATGTGAGGTAATTTCATTCAAGTTTCGGATTTTGGGGTTGAGTGAATCATGCAACTGTAAGTTTCATGAGTGAGATCTTAAGAACATGAATACCAAACCCCCACCACCACCCTTAAATGAGTGGTTGATTCCATATTTATAAAAATTTTATTTGTTTCTTGAAACTTAACCACTGTCTTGAAACTGCAAGCTGAGTCACGCAGTACAATGATGTTTTAAGAACTTGACATCTTTTTTGGAGGCTGTATCACATATGCATAGATATTATACAATTGAAATTTTCTTTCTCTAAAAAGTGAGTTGTTTGACCATAAATAGGGTTGCATACTCTTTTGGAATGAATTATGAAATTACAGACTTTTCTCCAGTGTCACATCAGATGACCATTTTAGGAAGTCTTACGTAGAGAAGCTATAATTTTTTATTTTAAATTCCATTTAGGCTCCATTAATAGTAAAATAGAGGCCTATGAAATTTAATAAGCTACTGGATTAGGGTTTTCATAAATCAGTCTATTCATGGATGAGATTTTTTGAACCAATAATAATTGATAGGGGTTGGTTATTTAAAGTGTTCCTACACATTTATAAAACATTTTCCCAAATAAATGTATGTTGGTATTATACTTGCAAAAATACCATGGTATCTTCTATTTAATTATAATTTATAAATTATTTAAAAATTGATGGTTCTAGTTACATAATGTTCTAGTAAAAGATATATAATATGATTTCCTTTATAACTTGTGAATAAAATTTTATTTGGCCACACCATCTAATTTGAAACTTATATTGTTTGAGATTTTTTGAAATTATGGGTAATTAAAATATTTATAATGCGAATCATTTGATTTTAATTTTTTTAGATTTTTAAATAGGTAAAATATTAAACAATAGTACATTTTATGGACTATGGTGATGTGTATCCCTTATATTAATGGATTTACATTGTGTATGGGTAGTTGGTCTTGGGATAGAGATAATTAGTGATGAGAACCTTGGATATGGGTTGTGAGATCTCGATGAATTTGGGTGTAATGGAACTTCATGAGTTTGGAATGTGACCATTATATCAATTGATATCAACTTGTATCATGATTTCTTTTGTCCCTTGTGGGTTTTTAGCTCTTGCGAGATGTATAGGACCATAGAATGGGTGTCATGGATTATATTTTAAATGAAAATGATTGTGTGTATATGGGCCATTTGGAACAAGATTAAGTGTTAGGCCAAATATAATTGGATGAAAATGTTGTGAGTGTTTTAGATATGTGGGGAATAAAAATAATGGGTCGATGCTTGGGAATTTGGAATCGATACATGAAAGGTGCTTCAAGATTCTAGAAAATGCATGGTTAAACCATGAATCTTTACTAAGGGAGACACCTGAGTTCTCTCGTTTTCAAGTTTAAGGCTGGTTTTGGGGGGAAAAGATTGTTTGGATGCCTGACCTTGCTATCATGATAGTATTTTTATATGGTGATCAATTTTGACCCTTGGTTTGTGGGTCGAGGAATGATAAAGGGTTGGTAGATTCCTCTAATTTGGAAAACATATTAGGGTGGGGTGGGGGTAAGGTGGTTAGGCTTAAATTTTTATAATATTATATCTAGTTGTATGAATGCATCGAGGATTCCTCAAGTCATATCACATTGATGAACCAGGAGGAATGGTCAAATGCTTGATTCAGTGCTTGAGCCTAGAATAGGTAATGCATAACTCATTGGATCACAAGTCAGTTTTAGTGAATTTTCATGGTGAATAATGAGACCCCTAGGTTTTTATGAGTTTGAGGTGGTAATGATGTGCTCAATGTGAATGATATCATTTGGGTTTAGTGATTTTGTAGCTCGGGAGTAAGAAACCAATGATTTTTTGGGGAGATCAAGGTGGTATGCACTAGCAATGTATTGTGGCCAATTTGGTTTGGGATCATTAAAAATGATCATAAATATTTTCATTGAAACTTTTTTTCGGATTAAAGACTCTGATGTAATTAATTCATGTTAGTGCCATGGTGAATTCTAGTTCACAGATATTTTCTAAAGAGTCATGAGGTGGTTGTGGGTTTTGGATGATGAGTCTCACCTGGTGCGAGTTGAATAACGGTTGATGAGAATTATTATGGATAGGGAGGCACATGGATATTTAATGGAAGTTGAAAAAATCCTTATAGAGAGAGGTGAAATTGTGGAGGGATTCGGGTTTGGTGGAAAACATGATAGGGTTTGAACAAGATGAAGTCATTAGGGGTCGATTGATGTGTTAATCATGGCTCTGGATGAGCGGCACGCATTGTTTCATCAATATATTTGGAGTATATTCTTGAGGAAAAGAATAAGTAATGTAGTATGGTGGGGAGTGAACTATCAACCATCAGAGGTTGAGGTCCTTATTATGGATCATATATTGGTGAATGTTGTAAGCATCTTTCTGAAAATCCGATAATGAGTGGTAGTTAATGTTTTGTGATGTCTCTTAGGTGAGAGTTATACGACCACACTGAGTGTGATTTTGAATAGAGTGTTGGACATGGTGTTTGGGAGTTACATCATTGAAGCATTGATAATGAAACTCCTATGGTGGGGAGTGATGTATTGTTCATGGACGTATGAACCTTGTACAGTAATGGTTGTGGGAATGTGGAGTTTAAAATGGAGTTCTTTTGTTGGAATCGACATACTAGTGTGCAATAATTGAGATGCATCCCTATATTCCTCTAGGAATTCAAAATAGGAAACTATATGCAATGGTGGATCGAGACTGATTATTGGATTTGGCTCACTGATGAATTAATGTGATTTGAGGGTGATTGTATTGGTGGTGCGTCAATGTGTGTGGAAGGATACAATGATAGCTTTGGGAAGGTGATGTTATAACCATAGAGCCTCACTGGGATCATACATGGACTTCATTGGGAATGTTTGAGTGATCAAGGGATTCAACCGGGCATGAAGGAATTTTGATTGGGTCTGTTAGTGACGCATCAAAACTTAGAGCCAAGCGTTTTTGAAATGATATGTGTGAGGAATGTTAGAACTTCATTCACATAAAAAACTGGATATGGTGAGTTATAAATGACATCATACATATCTTTTGGAAATGAAAAATGCATTTTGGGAATCAAAATAGGAATTTTAAAAAAGATCAATTATATTCTTGGTTCATTCATAGACGGAGATTGTGTATGCATCCCATTTTGGAATACACATGTAGAAATTTTGGTTATATCTATGGCCTAAAACCATTTTTAGGGGTAAAAATTGTGGCTATAATCTATTGTCATGGTTCTAGCTATCTATGGAATGTATTGGCATGAATATAGCTAAAATCTATATCCACAGTTCTCTAGGATGTTTCCATGGTTATCGACCATGGAAATATAGATATTTCCATGGTTATCCAAATTTTTTGAATAGTTCCATAGTCGTCCACCATGAAAGTTTGGCTATATCCATGGTTTTACACCAAGGCTATAGCCTAAGTAAATCATGGCTATAACCCCAAAATAATATGTCCCTAGCCGGTTTCAATCTTTGTACCACATGTATCCACACCAAACACATAACCAATACCCCACTGATGAATTCAAGTATATATATATATATTGTTATATATATTATTAATACCCTTGACTATAGAATTTAAATGTGGCTTTAACCCTTCCCACTTTTTTTGCGGGTTAAATTTTTTCCCACATAAAAGCAGGAGACCTATATCCCTGATTTTTAGAAACTGTGGCTATAGTAAATAGAAATAATAAAATATAGTCAAGGTTTATAAAAACCATTGCAATATCCCTAAAAATTTATATAGCTAGGGTTTTGAAAAACTGTGGATATAGGTTCATGGATATAAAAATGTTTTCTAGTAGAGATACATTGAAATGGGTATGAAATGATGATTAATTTGTGTTCTTCTATATGTTCGGGTGTGGAAAGATGATATCCACATAAAGTAAATTATTGGAATGTCGGTATGGATTTAAATAAACAACTCTAATGGAATAATGTCCATAGTGTTATAATTGGTCATAATGAGATAAGTCCTATGGTGGGTAACATAATAAGTGAAGTGTTAAATTAGACCATAACACCTTTTTATACCAGGATGTCACGATAAGGTAAGAACCATATTTATGTTCATGAAATTTTTATATAAATTGACCTGGGTTATGGAAATTTATGTGCCTTATTTTATAAATTTCTTTATTTGTCATGTTGATAATTTATAGATAGAATGTGTTGAGATGACAATAAATTGAAAAACCTAGTAGGTTGGAATGAATGATTGGATGACCAACGATACTTTGTAGGGATTTGAAGTGTTCTGATGGGGGTATTTTAATACCATGTGTATATATATATGTTTTAATTTTCACTGTAAATATAAACATTCATTTGGTGGACATGCAAGATTTTTAATTGGGGTTCAAAATGTAATTCTAAACAATTGGATGTCTTAAAAGGATGTTTTGGGATGTGGTTTGGGATTTGGGAGGTACCTTGGGTTCTTGGGTGCTTCATGGGATGTTTTAGATTCAGTTTTCATGTTTTGGAGGATTCTAGATAGGTCGCACTATTTGGTGTGCATGGTTTAAGAGAAACCATGTATCACCCCGGGTGCAAGGAGGTTTTCAATTACTATTCAAAAGTGCATGGTTGAGTTGCATGGTCAACACATAGTTAAGGGTTATCCATGCGAGATCTCAAAAAAATCATGTGATCTTTATTTGATTTAGGACACAGAAAATATATTTTTTATAGTTGAAGAAAAACCATGTTAAATATCTCAAACTAAGGAAATGTCAATTCCTATAGTGGGAAATTTTTTCAAACTATGTAGCTCAATCGTGCAAAAGTTTTGTAATTAGACAGTTCCTAACACATAGTTGTAACATGCTTTGAAAAAGATATGTGGCCAAAATAGAAATCTCATTAAAAGCGACTTTTTATTGTTCTCCCCTATTTGATTTTAAGTCCCATCCCCACATTTTCCATCATCTTCCTTTCACGCATGCCCAACCAACTGATACCTCCTCCCTCCTTCGATCCTATATTCATATAGAGTGGTTCTAGTTTCACTATTTGTTGTTTTTATGTAAGGATTCACCTACATCAACCTTTATTACTCTATTTTCTATGTTTTTTAAATTTTTTAGTCAATTACAATTGTTAAACCTAGGGTGAATATGACCCCTAGGTAGACACGAGGATTGATGGTTAAATATGGGGTGAACATAGCCCCCCAAGTAGATATTAGGATTGTTAGATAAACCCTGGGTGAATAAGGACCCCATGTGGACATCAAATAGGAAATGGGGATGGTTATATTACATCCATAAGCCACTTTTTGACCAAGTATAGTTATAATACCCCTAAAAGGAGTTGGATAGGAACAATCATTACGACGTTCTCAAAAACACCCAGATACGAAATAAAACCGGTATGCACAATTCCTAGGGTAAAGTCAGACCTCAGGTTCAATGTTTATTTTATGATTTCTATGTTAAATGTTTTAAAAGGTGAAATAGTATTTTTTATCTTGATCAATACCACATACAATTTTTAGAGAATTGTTATATTTGAGGATGTTGGTGGTGGTGGACTACTTAGTTGTACTCACACCCTTCTTGGTTTTCTATGGAACATGGGTACCCAAGAATGAATCGTTCTTATTCACATATATATTTTTCTAGAAAGGCCTAATTTTGATGATAATTGGATTCCTAGGTTGGAGAAAGATAATGTGGATTTGAAGGACTTGGGGCCAGTTTTTTGTTGGCTATTGGCCTTAGTTTTATTCTTGTTCTTTTTGTACTGCATTTGTATGATCTCCCCATGAGAGTTCTAGTTGTTATGTATGAAATTCATTTTATTCTTTCATATGATGTTATATTATTTTTTCAAAACATTCCTTGGATTAAATTTATAACTACATTTGTATTTGATTTCTATTATTTACATTTTGTTCCACACTATGATAATAAGGGAATAGTCTCCCAATGGTAACCACACATACCCTTGCTACTAGTCAATAGCCTATGGTGTATGAGGAGGTTCTGTTGTGGTCATGTTGTGAATCAGTCTAGTTATTGTTCATAGAGTGTGATGGGATGGGACATTAAATTTATCTTTTTATCTAGTTGATTCTCCCCTTCATTCTTGAAATCTTTGAGTTTCCTGATGGACTCAAACTTATACCTCATTATGTAAACATATCCATATCCACAAAAATTTATAGTAGAAGTAATGAAGTAAGAATACCCACTTCGTGATTCTTCTAGAAATGGTATGAACACATCAATATGTACCAATTATAGAATCTCTATATTCCTTTCATGTTGTCAACCAAGAGGTGAGTTTGTCATTTTTTCTTGTATAAAAACATGGCATCTATCAAGTGGTTTTTTACCTATAGAGTCAAAGTAACCTTCTTGATATATCTTTGTCAAAATATTCTTGTTTACATGGTCAAGATAGTGATTCCAAAACTCGGTGTGAAATGATTCATGTGAACTTGATTCTTTATCAATTTCTAATAAATGGTTTTTATAATTTAACACTTAAAGATTATTATTTAAATGTTTCATACTATAATATCTACCGTCTTTATAAAATAAATATTTTTTACATACAAAAATTAAAATAAAAACATAAGTAACTAGATAGGATATAGTAAATATGTTATTTTTAATGGTTGGTACATAATAACTATATTTTAAAACCTAAAAAATTATAGTTGGAAATAGAACGTTGTAATATCTAATGGATAAATTAGCCAACCTCACACAATTGGCATCCCATAAATCCACATCTCCTATGGAAATATTCTGAATTATAATTAGTTCTGGGAATTTGAATATAGATGTATCTAATAACCAATGTGTAAATATGGAAATATTTCGTATGATAAAGAAAGAACCTAAAGCTTCCCCTTATTTTTTTACGGGTTGTAGTTCTCCTTCCAATATCCTATCTTTATACATGAAAAACAAGTTGACATTTTTTCCATTGAATATCATTGGATATTACCTTTAATGTAAGTATGGTTCTCAAGACCCTTAGACATGGAATGACAATTGGGCCCCTTTTCCTTGTTCTGCCTCTTATTCATTGTAAGGACTGTAGGTTTTTCATGCCTCATGTCCTTGTCAACATGAAGAATCAATGGATGTATTTCCAAAAGAATATTCTCACTATTTATCATTTTATAATTAATAAGGAAACTAGATAAACTATTAGGTAGTGAGAAAAAATGTGATTTGTGCACAGATCATTAGGGATATTAAATCTCAAGATATCCAAGTACTCAATGTAGCCAATCATCGTGACTGCATAAGGGACAGCTAGAACCGACTCTCTAATCTTTCCCATGAACAATGTATTGAGGATATCATATCTCTCTTGTCTCACCTTCTCTTGATATTGATCATGAAGAAGATATGTGATTATATAAACATCCATATCCTGATTTTTCTTTAAAAGAAAATTGGAAATAGAGGACAATATGAAAAGTTAGACATTTTATCATCATCCAATATTTTTATAAAGATATATAGATCTTCCTCACAACTGCTTTACAAGGAACCTAAATAATTGATATTTTAATAATTTATAATTTCCATTCATGGTGTAGTATAATGTGTATGAATATATACATTTCTTTTCAATTCAAGATATTGAGAAGGTTATCATTATCTAATATAGATCACAGTGACATAGTCTAAGTCATGTGGGTTGAGTTTTTAAAATAAATAATAGAGCAATTTTAGTAATTTATTTTGATTACTAAATTTATATAATAAATTTTGAATTTATCAACATACCATTATATTATTGAAACTAAATATACCTCACCATTGGTTTCAAAATAGTCCTTCACATGGGTATTCTATTGTAAATGATCTTTATTACCTTCTCATAACCCAAGCTAGGGATTGGTCAGTTACATAATGGTATTTTTGTACTTTTAACTCACTAATAATATTTATTCACAACTTGAGGATATGTTTAGTGGACTCCTTCTTTACCACCAAATTTACACCGAGTATAGTGAGGGTTACCCCACAATATGTAAAATTGGTTAAGTTAACAAAAAACCTTATTTATAACTCCCTGTTAAATGGTAGTGTCCTTATGAGGGCCAGATAAAACAATATGATCTATTGGTTATATTATAAATTAGATAATGGAATGCTATACTGGCTTAATATTTTATTTTGAGGGATTTTTCTCTTTATGTGTAAATTTAAAAATTTATCTTGTTATATAATTTTTAATATTAAGTGGATTATACTTAAGTGATTAAAAATATATAGATAAATTTCACACATATACAAATATTTATTTAAATTCCATCATTCATGATTGTTAATTAACTAATTTATTGATTTAAATACTTATAAATAATTAACCATAAAACTGATATAAATAAAATAAAAAAAGTGAAATTACTATGATTTTCTCGAATTGTTGGTTTATCTAGAATATGATAATACAAACCTTGACCCTAGTAAATAAACTCCTAGAAATAATCCTGGTTCAAGCTGTGGCATTACACTTATGCTTCTGTGCACCTCCTAGATTGGTTTCATCTCAAACCTAACCTTGAATTGCCTCCACTCACCTAGGATCTCCATCCCCTACATAATTTTAATTTAACATAGGTGAGGGGATCAAATGTTTTAGTTTGTGGGGGAGGGTGGGTTTACATAAAAGGAACAATGGGGATGTAGGCTTTTACATAATAAGAGGTGATGAATGAATCACATTCCATTATTTAATTTAATATATTATTAGAAAAAGCAAGGAATATAATAAATTAAATAAACCAATCACATACATAGTCTAGTCTAAGATCATGGGAAACCACATATATGAAATTAATACATAATATTAAACATTAAAATACCCACGTCAATTCATTCTTTATTATTAAGATAAACATGCTGGAATTAATAAAATAATTCCATTATCTTAATGAATATTCAGAGTATCTTGGGGATACCCATCATAAATTCCACATAAAAAATAAACTACTTGACCAATATTAATAGATAATTACATTTAATTAATTGTGAATTAATTTATTCTCAAACCTTGTCACATAATCAACACATAAGATGCAAACAATGTAATTTGAGTTTTAGTGTTGAAATTAGTTATTCATTATGTAATTTAATTCTATTATTTGTTGAGTGACTGCACAACATGTGCTAACTAGATACACGTCATGTTTATCACTTTCCAAGTATCTAGGATATAAATCTAGGGAATCATCATGTATATCATTTAGGAAACATGATATGTATAAAAAAGCTATCTTATGATTATTTTTCTTACCGTGTGTGCAAAAAACATACATGAGGACTCTATGTATTACTCAAACACAATAATTAATGAGTCACTTGGTATGTATTCCAGATACACTTTGTGCATCACATTAATGATAAAACCTATCAATCTCACACAATGTATTCCATATATTTGACCAAAAATTTATCCTAAATTTCATGGCTAAACCATGTATACCACACATCATGTGTGCCAGATACATGCCATGTGGTCTGACAGACAGTGTGCTAGGCTGGACCAGTCAACATGTGGTGTGAATTAAATTAATCATTTTTCATTATTTATCAATCCATCTTGTATACCATGACATTTCATAGTGATGTGAACTTGGGTACACAATGTGTACTTTCGGTCACATTCTGTGTAAATGTATCTACTGGCCAGAATCCTTAGAATCTCTTGATGAAATCTCTTTATCTCTTCTAAATCTATTTAAGATGATATGAAACCTGAGTGATGAAAATTAATATATAGAAAACAAATAAATTTATTGGATAGATATAAATAATAAATAAACAGGATGTTAAAACTAAAATAATTGGGTATAATTGATCAGTGAATAAGAAATAATTATAAATTATCATGATACCGCTATGATAGAACATGAAGGTTTTGAATACAATAGAATAACCCATTGGGAATAGAAAAATCTATTTTTTTCATAATCCATGAATAATCCATGATTTACATGGAAAATAATCATTATGACAAATGAAATTAATATGAATATTAATTAACAAGAACCCAAAAAATAGGGGATCTTTTAATATATAATTTATAATTAATTTATTTAGTTAAAAAATGGATTTTTTTTGGAATTATTTATTCATTTTATATGGTTAAATGATGTCAATTTTTCATATAATCATTTTGTCAAAGAAATCAAGGTATATGACCTCAATAGACTATCCACATGTTCTTTGTGAACCTATGATCATTTCTGTTGAATCCTCTGGGTGCTATCATGGATGAATCTAACACCTATGATGATCACTAATGATCGCAACTAAATCCTTCAAGGTGAGAAAGATTTTTTCTAGTGGTGGATAAGAGATTTGAATTCTTCATAGAGTTCTATAAGAGAACACTCTAGGGATTGAGATTATCCTTTCTAGAATTCATTGTGCACAATCAAATAATGTTAATAAATCTTTGTGAAAATTTCATAATTGGGATAAAATAATTCTAGAGTTAGAAAATTATTACTATACAATTGTCATAATTATTTTTTTAATCCTTAGTAAACCCCATGGATAAATAAAAAAAATAATATTATTTACTTGAAATTCATAAAACTCAAAAAAAAAATATTATATTTTTTAATAAATAAACTAATATTTATTCAAATAAAATATAATATAAAATTTCTCTTCATACCATCCAACTCAGTAATCCAATCCTCCTCAATATTTATCGGGTCATGAATAGTGGCTATATATTTAATTAAATAAATATCACTAAAATATTCGCCAAAAAATATATAGATATTATATTCACTAAATCAGTGAATAAATATTTATTAAATATTCAAATTAATAAATAAATAAATATTTTGATGAATTTTTAATATAAATAAATAAATAAATATTATATATTCATGTAATTAAAGAAATAAATACCTGGTGAATAAATATTTATTTAAATATTTAACTCACATATATTTTTTGAATAAATTTTTATTATTTATTTTGATCAAAATAATATGAGATATTATTATAACCACATATGATAATAACATTTATCCAACATGTTAAATTCTTATGGATTTTAATGGAGGTTTGGAATATTCTTAGTGTGTGACTCACTAGGCCCCTTTTTCAGTGGAATTAGACAACACTACCCAAAGTATAATGTTATAATCTCGAAACATGCCCAGTCTCCCATAGAGAAAGATGTTTTTTTAATTACCCCAGAAGCTCAGCCAGAGACAAGGTCTCTGACCGTTTATTAAAATAAAGGAAAAGTGCAGCAAATAAACATCACAAGCCAAGAAAAACAACTACAAGTCATAAAATCCATACCCGTCATTATTTCCATAATCATGTTATTCATCCGTAGTGGCCGAATCCCATTTCGAGCTGTCATATTGCTTCATCGTTTAAACATGATTCCTCCTAAGATTTAACTTTTCCAGATATAAAAACACCTCATTAGATTTAACTTTCTAATATAACTTATTGTTCATGGAATTAATTAGGTAGTTCTATTTCCATCAAAGGGTCTGAGATATGAACTTCCATTAATGAATAGAAGGGAAAAATCCATTCTAGTATTATTTTTTAATACAATATCACTAATGATGCACCAAACACACCCTAATTTCCATGAACATGTTACATCATAGTTTGATCATTACATCAAATTATATGACTCAAGACATGTATTAATAATAATGTTAATGTCTAAGGATCATTTCACATGTACAAAAATAGAAACATCCATTGACACATAAATGTGGATCCTCGATTTAAGGGTCATGTTCTCAGAATCTCCCACATTAATGATTACCAAGGGATTACACCATGAGAAAGTGTATCAAAGTCCTATAAGTCTCCACCCTTGATAGACTGCAATATTGGTTTCTCATAAAATTATATCATCTGACAATAGAACTTATATTTATGCATATTGTCATGAAACATCGAGGTTGTCATTACTCGGGGAACTGTTATGACCTTTCATTTCAATATGCCCACTAAAGAAATTGTCATATACTATGTCATATAAAAGAACAATCATGATATTATAAACATTATATTATATAAATTGATTGATAAATCTATTTTATTGGATTTTCAAACATCCATTTGGGTTGATCGGTAACTAAATACACGTGTGAGATACAAAACACACCATCCATATTGAAAATGATGATATTGGTAATAATTAAGTACATAGAATCTAGTCATAGGTCACCGAATCCAACATAGATAGATTTTAGAGTAATGGACATGATATAAGATGAGAAAATTTGAAGAATTAGAAGCTTATGAGATCCATGAGAGGTTTATTAAATCCATGAGAAAATGATGATGAATCATGGATACAAATGATCATTATGAGTAGTTGAAATTAGAAGATGTTTTCTCCATAAGTAGTCAAATGAATATTTGACTCCATTAGTAGTGTAATTATGTTAGTACATAAGTATGAGAATGATTTATCATTGGGGAATGAAGCTTCCATACAAACAGAACTCTATTTGGTGATACGGTATAAAGTGAAGGTACCGAGGTACATAACAGAAGCATATGGGATGTGGGATTAAAATTTGTCATCGTCGATCAATGATACTATGTCATCTCTGGTGATACACAGCTTCGTACAAAATCTGAGGATCTCAAATAATGATTTTATGAATGAAATAAATAAAAAATTACACTGATTGATTTGAAGGTTTTTTCATTAACTTTTCATCATTGAAGACCATTTCTATATGTAAATTAATTAGGATCCCTCTATATCATCGACATGTTATTAGAAATACCACAGAAGCATAAATCATTGAAATATAGGTGCTAGAGTAGAGATCTGATGATGCCTTCATCATCCGAATGATAACTATTACATCGATCCTTTGACCTATGGAGGTTAGCTCAGATCTGTAACTTGGATTGAGATACTATCTCTATATGATGTGGGTGACAAGAGAGTTATCAGTACTACAAAATCAGTCTATAACCATAGTTTTACACCGTGGTTATAGGCCCAAAAACCATAGCTATATGTTATAGCCACGGTTCCCACAACCGTGGATGGTATTGACCTAGATATAGGGTAAAATCTATAGCCATGGTTCCCAAATGTGGTTATAGACCTTTAGCCATGGTTTGAACCATGGAAACAACCCTAAAGACACGGTTTTCAACCTATGGCATAGGCTAAAATCACTCATCTCCTATAGCCACGGTTCGGAACCATGGCTATAGACCAATAGATACGGTTTAAAACTGTGGCTATATGCCTACACATTTTGTAAAAAAACCATCACCATTCAGCTGGTGTTGGCCCCTTGCATCCTCTCCACTGCCCCTGCACATCCCCCCACTCTCCCCCTTTCACCAACCTACACCTTCAAGCCCCCCATGCACCCCTCCCTCTATAGACCACCTGGAAGGACCCCACTAACCCCCTGGATAGACCCCCCCGGACAACCCCCCCCCCCTCCTGGAGACCCCACCCGGACAGGAGCCCCCACCTACTGGACACCCCTTACACCCCCTGCTAGACACCTCTTGCACCCCCTACTGGACACCCCCAAGACAGACCCCCCTGCATACCCCTCCCTCATGGACACTGGACACCCCCACCCTACATAAACCCCACTCCCCTAGATAGCCCCCTCCCCCTGGACATTACCCCTACAAATCCCCCCTCGGACAGACCCTGGTCACCCCCCAGACAAACCCTAGACACCACCCAGAACCTGGACACCCCCCAAACAGACCCTGGACACCCCCTAGACCCTGGACAACCCCCCGGACAGACCCTAGACACCTCCCTAGACAGACCATGGACACCCGCACGCAGATCATGGACACCCCCAGACCCTGGACAGATCCCCCTGGATAGCCCAGACCTCCACTCCCCTAGACAGCCACCCCCACCCTCCTGGAAAGACCCTGGAACCCCCCCAGCACCTGGACACCCAAATACCCCTAGTACCCGGGACACCCCCAGACCCTGTATAGATCCCCCTGGATAGACCATACCTCCACATACCTAAAGAGCCACCCCACCCTCCTAACCAGACGCTGGACCCCCCCCAGATCCCCCAGTCCTGCCCCCCCACCCCACACCCCACCTGTTTCTCCAAACCCCTACCCCTACCAGCCCCCACTTACACCCCCTTCCAGTCCCCTCCCCCTGCTAGTTTCCCCCCTACCCCCTGCCAGTCCCCTCTAAATTAAATCTTACATGAAATCTACATACATAATAAGAATTAAAAAATCAAAATATAAAAAAAACCTAACTACACATACATGAGTCTCCCTATAATACAAACTATCAAATAAGTCTGTAACTAGCTCAAAAGTACCTACAAAACAAGGTAGAACATAGTAGTGCTCATACCCTAAAATTATGGTAAGAGAAAACATCTTCTAATATTAACAAAGAATATAACTCAATAAAAAGAATAGTGCATCCCCCCTTCTGGACCTCCCTGGATAGAAGCCCGCCTGGACAACATCCCCCGTATACAGAACCCCCCTATTGAACCCCCTGGACAGAAGCCCCCCCGGACCCCCATGGACAGCACCCCCTGAACAGAAACCCACACCCCCCTTGGACCCCCCTGAACAGCAGCCCCCCCATAGAGAGCCCCCCCCCCCTACTGGACCCCCCTAGACTGCTGTGCCCCCTAGATAGAAACCCCATGTTGGACCCCCCTAAACAGCTGCCCCCCCTGCTGGACCCCCCTGAACAGCTGCCCCCATGCTAGACCCCCCTAGACAGCAGCCCCCTAACATTTGATTCTTTTTAAGGTTGAGGTTGGGAGATGCTTGGTTTATCCAATAGAGACGTACATAGATTCTCATAGTGGGGTTATAGGTTTCTTGTGGTGTATTTAGGTGGTGAGGTTGTGCGTTTCTTTTTTTAGTTTGGAATTATAGGACCTTTGAAGATGGGTTTCAGCTGGGGGTGTTGCTGTTTGGATTTTTCTATATGGTGTAGTACAGGATACACTTACATGGTGCATGGTGTTGGTTGGTTTGTGATTTTTACTATGGTTGGTAACATGTTTTGGGTGCATAGGGGTTGGCTTTCTGGTGTTTCTTCTTTGTTTTGTATTACTATTTTAGGCTTCTGGTTCTCTTGATTGTCTAGTGTGGTGGATATAGTTTGGGGTGGGTCTTAAGGTGGTGTTTTGGAGTAAGTTCAGTTGTCTTGTGCTCAGTTTCCCCCTCTTGTGTATTCTGGTTGTTGATGGTGTAGGAATTTCTATGGTGGATGTTCTAAAATTCCCTTGAGATGCTGGATGCTGCAGGTTGGGAGGCATGATTCTGGTAGATGGATGGTTTTCTTTCTAGGGTAGGTGCATGTTAACTACTTGGTGGGTCTAGAGGTGTTGGATTCAGGGTGGGTATTAGCTCACATTTGGATCAGGGACTGCTCGGGGATTCTTTAGGTTATATGATGGGGTAGGCGTGGGTGATGTGGGTCCCTTCATATGGATGGTAATAGTAGAATGCTGGTTTTTTAGACTTTCTTATGGTGGGGTGGTCCATTTTGATGCAAGGTGTTCAAATGGTGATGGATGGGGCCAGATGGGGGTCTGGGGATGATTTGGTTTCTAGCTAATATTTTGGGTGTTGTGTCTACTATAGGTGTTTATTGTGGTTGAATCTGGTGTGGTTTAGGGTTCTTAGTCAAGTAGGTGTTGGTGTAGTGGCCATTAGTTGGCATTGTTTTCTAGAGTTCTTTCACTCTAGGCTTTGTTTGGATAGGGATGCTAGTCTGGTTGGTTGATGTTGGCTAAGGGGTTGGGGGTTCAGTGGTTCTATTTCTTTGGATAAATCAACACTTTTGGATGGGTGATGGATTTTGGTAACTTGTGTGTGGGTGGATGTGTGTGTGTGTGTGTGGTTGGTTGTGAGTGATTTCATGAATGTGTGTGTGTTTTTGGTTTCTATCATTTGTGACTACTTTTTCTTGGGTTTTTATATTTCTCCATTAGCCACCTTGTTTCCTTGGTTATACATCCCCTAGGAGTGCTTGTTGGTTTTGTTCCTGGGAGCTTCTGCGGTTCCTTCTGCTGGTTTGTAAGTGGTGCATATGCTGGGATATTATGCTATTTGGTGTGTTTCTGGTGTGCTATTGATATGATACAATATATATATATGGGGTATTCTTTGGATGAAATTTGGAAACACAAGTGGTTCCCAACATATGCACCATTGAAGCTGCTTGAGTAGCCTACTGCCATCGACGCGTTGCTGGTTCCCTTCATCGGACGATCATGCCACCAAGGTTTATTTACATCAGACGCCTCGTGTTCAACAATGGAACACTCGGCCACAACTCATTAGATGGGGTGCACACCCACAATTGGCTGCCTAAATTGTTTTTCACGAAGAAAACAAAACAAATGAGGGCGGAGCTTGATATTTCCATTAAAAAACAAGGGGAGATAAACAGGGTGTTCTGAGATTTTGTTTTGGAGGAGAGTATTGCTCTCAAGCGATGATGATGATATCGAGAGATGAGGTGCTCCAGAAACTCAAGAAGCTTCAAGCATCTCCCATCTCGATCCAACAATGCCAGCTAGACCAAGAACTGGGGATGACTTCCGAAACGACAGTTCTGAGAATTCTTCGAAGCTATCAGACATCACCAGGAGCTGATGCCGCAACTCGAGACAAATGTATGGGAAAATTTCTTGGACCATAAATTTTCTAATGGTCCGTTGGTGCAACCCAAAGATCGCCTAGATCCGCCTCTACTGCCTCACTCTTTCGCACTACCTGCAGTACATCCTGGGATGTTTAGTGATTTAGAGGTGCAAGAGCAAGTTCCACTAACACTGCCTTATTTGGTGACAATGGTGGATTCAATTACGCTGGATATGATAGTTCAATCCTAGGTTGACGAATGAGATGCACCACTCAGGAATTTAGGAATTTTGTGATGGAGGAGGTATTTGGGTTCAATCTCTGTAAATAAGGACCACATCGTATTTGCGAGCATGAAGGATGACGAATATGGGAGATTTCATGGCACCAAGTGCGTGAAAGATGTTTTTTCAAGGACATCAACAACAGAGTCCTCCATTAGAAGTGTTGGGAATCTAACTGATGTTTAGTACATCTCGACACATATGCGTATGGAAAATAATTTGGAAGATCTCCTCCCTCATTTTCATACAGGACACCTTTCCCTAGTCTTGAGGACAAGACTACTTTTCAAGGTGGTGCGAGTGATAAACACCTTACTATAGGAGAGTGAGGGTAAAAAAATAATTATATTTGGGGAATATTATTTGTTAGAATGTGGTTAGTATTTTTCTAGGATGGGACCACATAAGGTATGGGGAGCTATTATAAATAAGTATCAAGGGGGTGAGAGGAGGCAGGGTGAATTAACCAGGAATCTGCTTCGGATTGGATCGACATTCGGGCTGGGGCGATGAGCACTTTCCCTCTCTATGTGTCCTCTTCATTCTTCTTCCACTCCACTATAGTTATCTGTTTCTATTCACAGATATATATAAAATCATTATTCTGCTTTTATCACACTATTTAACTTTTCCTTCAGTATTTTCTTTCCCTTTTTTAGTAGTTTAGGTTTTAAATAATCCCTTAGACTCTTATCTATCTTCCCTCTGGTTCAACCCTACTTTCCACTATATATTAAGAGCATGTGTTATAAATTGTATTTGATAGTACAAATGATAAGCTGTCTAAAATCTAGCATCATTTCCAAGGATGTTTTGGTGCTAAGTGTCTAGGGTAAAAAAACTAATAATAAATGTGCTACTGTTTTTGGGCCTAAAGATATTAAAACTACCTTTAGAAATTGTTTCTATCTATTTTAGTTTCATTTACATATATTTTTCTGTGTGAAATTTCATTGTAGTATATGTTTTTATTTTAATCACAGTATTAATCTTTTTAAAAATGCATAGAATAACTAGTCAGAGACATAGTCACTATAGGATCTTAATCACCAATTTCATTAAAGGGTAGCAAGGAGAGCTTTAATTATGCATGAGATAGATTTAATGAATTTCTTATTCAATATACAGAACACGGTTTTCCATTGAGAGTCTTGTTACATTCCTTTTTATGGATTAAATGATTACGAGAAACACGATTTGAAAAAATTCAGTCAAGGGTTTCATGTGTATCACAGTGATGAGAAGTTATGGAAATTTTATGTTGATATAGCTAGAAAAGATAGGAATAACTAACAAATTTTTAATGATAAAATCTCATTTTGGATTCTTTGAATGAACAATTGTTAGATCTGGTTATTAGTGGAAGACACACATTCTCTAAACTCATCGTATCTGAAATATCTTAATTTGAAGAAAGAACAATGAACTTGAAGTAGATTTGTGAAAGAAATGATCAAATGTCCAACACTTTTTGGAGTTGAAGAGATAAAATATTTCAATATACTCAAACTAAAATTCAAAATTTACAAAATCAAGGATGTAAAATTGATCAAAATCTAGAATTTGAAGAGGTTCAGATAAGTGATCTTGCATTAGAAGACAAACCCACCTACAAAATTTGAAAATGAGGTAGATAATAAAATTTTTCTGGAGTTTGTCTTAATAGAACATTAAATGGAAATTTTTAGTCATTTCTAAATAAAAACATTATATTTTCCACTGATTTGGGAACCAGGTTAGCTGAATTTGTTTTTGAAGATGATTTAAAAGTGGAAAAGGATTTTAAATTCATTTTAAATTCCCATAAATCTTTTTCAAAATGAACTTGAAATCCCTCTTCCTGGATTGATTTTTCAAAACTCGGCCACTTTCACATTTTTTATTGAAATATCAGAGGTGAAAAATAGGGAAGCTTCAAGATGGTATGGAAATAATCAGTTTTTTAGAAATTCCAGAATTGGAAATCTTGCTTTCCAACATTGTTAAAGGGTACATTCAAGGGTATTTTGCAGCTGTTAAGGGATTTAGTTTTATCCCAAAATGGCATGAAGTAGAAATAAATAAATTATCACATAAAATTGAATGGACCAAACATATATGGTGGTTTATAGTTGAAAACATACACCCCATGTGATTATGGATAGCTTTTTAGTGGTGTCCAATTGGGGACTTTAAATCTATCATTGCATGAGAGGAAACTCATAGTTTATTATTATTATTTTGTTTGTTTGTTTTCTTTCAAGTAAAAATCCCTCCCTGTTTTATTGATCTTCCCTCCCTGCTCTCCCATTTATTTCATCAATGACTTGGATTCATTGATATATCTTCTCACCTTTTAACTTGGATTTATTTTTTTTACATTCATTAGTTGGATTAAATTTTAATATTTTTCACCCTTGTTAATGGATAGGCCAAGAAAAGAATTTTTCAGGAGAGTTTCTTACTTGGCTATTTTAATGAAAATAACCAACTACAAAGGGAGCCTTCTTGATCATTTATACTGAATTTCAACTATTTAAATTAATTCACAATGCCTTTAATAGTAGAATTCCCTATGTGGATCTAACTATCACATATGGGTGAGATCAATTAATTCCATTTTTAATAGATTTTGATCATGTGTATTTATTAATTGGTGAGACTATTATTTCCATGAAGTTTAATTTACTATGGTTATGATTTCATTGGTGTAGTTTAATGTCATGTGGTAAGATGATATCTTGCAATTTAATTTCATACGACCAGGACATAAGAAATTGTGAAATTTAATGTTTTTCTTCTAGAACTTATTCTGTAAAGTATATAGACATGTGGCTAGGATGTCTCAGGATGTTTTAATTTCATTCAACCAGGATGGTTTCCTCATATTTTAACATCATTTGGTCCAGACGTGGGTTGTTGTGATGATGGTTATGGAAATTATTTCTTGAAGAACCCCCTTTGGTGGGGGGTGAGACATGTTCCCATCAATTGTGGCTAGTGAGTAAACATTATTATAATGGACATTATTTATGATACAATTCCATTCACATTTGGGTTCCAACATGGTAGGTTACAATCCTGGTATCATGGGGGTTCTAAGATCAAATACCAGTTCTCCTTGAAAGAAACAACGTAGAATAAATTTTTTATTAAAGGATTGTGTGGCCCAATTATGATGGAATTGAATGTTGTTTAGTGTTCATAACATATTCTCATCGATCAATTTATTCTGAAAAAATTTCTTTTTCAATTGATCATCATCTGAGAGTTTTCCCTAGATAGCTATTTGTAGCGATGGAAAATGGACTTCAATGGGAAAAACTAGCTCGGTTTTTTACACCAGTGAGTACGGTGTCTCTTGGGTTGTAGTTCACATGGTGGTATGGTAGGCCCATAAATCATGTATGAGCTTGTCCATATAGGACTTATTCTAATTTTCAACCATCTTCTACTACTTATTCGATAGAGACTTATTGGAGGCTTGAATCTGTCCATTTGTTGCTACATGATAGCGGTATGAGTTTTTAGACACAATGGTATACTATGGGTACACTTTCTTTAACTATCTATAGAAGAATTTGGTCTTATTGTCCTTATTGTAGAAGGATTTTTTTTCTTTTGGTCCATCATGAAGCGTAAAGCTCTATGGATGATGCAAAATTTATTCCATTCCAACTTGCTATATCAGGAGGGTCCCATTTTAAAGATAATCAATTATGGGAACCTACCATCTAGGCATTACCGCAGCCTGACCGCGGCGTGTTGGCCCGGTCCAGCGACATCCGCGGGGCAGCATCTTCCGGCCATGAGCGAAGGGAGTAGGAGGAGGTGGGGAAACATTCCGACCTTCGCCCCGCCAGCAGAAACTGTGATTATTTAGTATCAACATTGATCATAAGACTCATGGAATATTATCACTATGAAGCACCACAAGGTATCTTCCTAAAGTAGGTCCAAATCAAAAAATTACCAAGGCGTGACCGCGGCTTGTTGGCCCGGTCCAACGACATCCGCGGGGCAACATCTTCCGGCCAAAAGTGAAGAGAGTGGGAGGAGGTGGGGTAACATTCTGGTCGTCACCCTGCCGACAGAAATTGTGATTAGTCTGTCTCAGCAATGATCCCAAGACTCATAGAATACTATCACTACGAACCACTGCGGGGCGTCGTCCTGTAGAAGGGCCAAATCACGGAATTACCACGGCGTGACCGTGGCGTGACCGCGGTGTGACCACTATGTGACCACGGCCTGACCGCGACGTGACTATGGCGTGACCGAGGTGTGACTGCGGCGTGTTGGCATGTTCCAGATACATCTGCATGGTAGCATCTTCCAACCAGGAGTGAAAGGAGTAGGAGGAGGCGGGGCAACATTCCAGTTGTCGCCCCACCTACAGAAATTGTGATTAGTCAGTCTCAACATTGATTACAACACCGATGGAATACTATCACTGCGAACCGTCGTGGGGTGTCATCCTGGAGTAGGGCCAAATCACGGCATTACCATGGTGTGACTGCGGTGTGAGCGCAGCATGACCGTGGCGTGACCGCGGCGTGACCACAGCGTGACCGAGGCATGACCATGGAATGAACGCATCGTGACCATGGTGTGTTGGCCCGGTCCAGTGACATCCGTGGGGCAGCGTCTTCCGTACAGGAGATAAGGAAGCAGGGGGAGATGGGGAAACATTCCGGTCATCGCGCCACTAGCAGAAATTGTGAATAGTCAGTCTCAACATTGATTACAAGACTAATGAAATACTATCACTGCGAACCACCATGGGGTGTCATACAAGAGCAGGGCCAAATCACGGCATGACTGTGGTGTGACCGCGGCGTGACCGCGGAGTGACCGCAGCATAATCGCGGGGTGACCGTGCTGTGACCGCAGCATGACCATGGCATGACCAAAATGTGTTGGCCTAGTCCAGCGACATCCGCGGGGTATCATCTTCTGGCCATGAGTGATGGAATATGGAGGAGGCTGGGTAACATTCCGATCATCGCCCTGCCGGCCGAAATTGTGATTAGTCAGTCTCAACATTGATCACAAGAATAATGGAATACTATCACTGTGAACCGTCACATGGTGGCATCCTAGAGCATTTCCAAATCATGGCATTACTGCGGCGTGACCGCGGAGTGACCGCAGCGTGACCGCAATGTGACCGCAGCGTGACCACCGCGTGTTGGCCCGATCCAGTGACATTCGCGGGGGACCATCTTCCATCCAGGAGCGAAGGGAGCAGGAGGAGGCGGGGTAACATTCCGGTTGTCACCCCACCGGAAAAAATTATGATTAGTCAGTCTCAACATTGATCACAAGACTCATGGAATACTATCATTGTTAACCGCTGCGAGGTGTCGTCCTCGAGTAGGGACAAATCATGGCGTGACAGCAGCATCACCGAGGCCTGACCGCAGCGTCAACGCGGTGTGACCACGGCGTGACTGCGTCATATCGCGGTGTGGCCACGGTGTGTTGGCCTTGTCCAGCAACATCTGCGGGGTAGAATCTGCCAGCTATGATCGAAGGGAGAAAGAGGAGGCGGGTCAACATTCTGACCGTCTCCCCACCAACATATAATAGAACAGATCAACTATTTAATATTCTATAACAAGGGGTTTCTAGAGGAGGCTGTAGTGAGCAGCATAATGATGCAACATCTAAAGGGAAACAAAATGATGGAAAATAATCACACACCCTACACAAACCATTTACAAATTCATTCACTTTGACTAAACATGGAAATTTTATTTATAATATTCAAAGCGTGAAAATGAGTTTCATGGTCAAGGCATATGCCTACTCGGGCAATGTCATTTGAGTTAAACGAGTATGATAAAACAATTTATATTATTCAAAGAAAACAAAAACTAACTATACAAAAAACAAACACCAATAAGAGGCATATGAAAGAGTCAAACCAAATCTAAACATGATACAAATAACTATAAGTACTCTTTGGTTTAGAAGACAGTGCACCTCCGTTGGAGGGGTTTTATTATAAAATCCTGGCATTGATTTGTCACACAATTCATTTAATTATATTTAACATTTATTCTAAAATTTATTCAGCACAAATCAAATGCAATAATTTAAGAAACTAGATCAACATAACCATCACTATAAGTTTTTGCAGATAGTGCACCTCTGTTGGAAGGGTTTTATTATAAAAACATGACTTTATTTATCAAATGAAACAATTATATTAAGGAACACTTATTCAGGATATGAAATTAAATATAATTAAGAAGAATTAATAAATAAGATAAATTCAATTTAAAGCATTCTTGAATTAAAGTGGATAGAAGACGGATCCTACCTCAACGTGGAACCCAACTGCCCAATACGGCTCTTAGAGCTTTCTAACTAAAAGTTGTTGCTACCCCACTAGGTATACGCACCTTCACACACATGAAAGAGTTACAATGAGTGTCATCATGAAAGAATTGTTCTAAACAAGTAAAAACCAAATTAAGTAATCCCATGTAATGATATGATGCAGTTTTCTTCTTTTTAATGAGCCAACCACCCTCTTATATTTTTGACTCAAACTGGATATTTTCATTGAAGTACCTAAAAAGAAACAAAATCAACATCAGATTCCCAGAACTATATTCCTCATTAGATAATATTAAATAATCTGAAACGACATTGTAAATTACGGAGTTTCAAAGGACATATTCAAGAAAACACCCCCTCTTTCCTGGACATACCCCCCACCCACCCACCCACCACCCTCGATAGACCCCCCTGCACACACCACCAGACATACCACACCCCCCTGGACAGACCCCCCTTTCCTGACAGACCCCCTACCCCTCCCCCTCTGGAAAACCCCCCATCCCACCTGGGCACCCGCTGGACAGCCCCCATCCCCCTTGGATAGCCCCCATCCCCCCCTGGACAGTCCCCCCTCTCCTTTCTGGACAGACCCCCCCCCCCTCCTGGACACCCCCTCTCCTTCCTGGATAGACCCCCCTCCTTGACAGACCCCCTGTAAATCCCCCCATCCATCCTGGACACCACCCTGGACCGACAAAGGCATCATTCTAATTGATCGAATTCCAAGTTTCTTTTACAATTTTGTTATAATCCTCCATAGTGTTCCAGACATTATTGAATATAAAAGGAAGAATAGGTTTGTTGTATCTTGTCTTGAGGCTCACCAAAATTGGATGATGATCACGATTAATCCTAGGTAAAGTAATACTAGATATGGTATTCCAGTTATTGAGAGCTTTGATGTTTGTGAAATCTCTTTCAAGTTTACTTGCTAAACTTTTATTGCGTTTCCTTCTATACCATGTATACTTAGCCCCAACCAGATTTATCTCAATAAGGTTATTATCATCAATACAGTGATTAAAATCCTTAATGGAAGTGTTTGAGTTCAAGGGACCTAGATTTTCACTAGTTCCATGGATAACATTGAAATCACTGATAATGACCCAGGGCACCTTAATAGTGTTGTTAATGGAGGATATATTGTGCCACAAGTTTCTTCTATCTTGATATTTATTGCAGGAATACCCAAAAGTATAGCAGAATGTGTTATCATGCACGTTTATTTCTCATGTCAAAGTCTAATAATCATTATTAACAATATTAATTTTATCTATAGAGATTTGTGAAAAGACCCACAAAGAATAAAAATTGTAATTATTGGATGTTTCTCCTATAAAATTATATCTATATTTGTCAAGGCAATTAAATCTAGAAGTAAAAGTGACTTTCAGATCAGAGATAGCAAAAAGAATTGGTTTATAAGTAAAACAAGAATTTTTTAAAGTTGTGATGGTGTCAGGGTTAGAAATACCCTGATAGTTCCAATATAAAATATTCATTTATACATTAGTTTTGGGCTAGGACCCTTGTTTTTGTTACCTCCGGAATTCCTTCCGTGCTTGGATTTTCTTAATTACTTGGTAGAATTATCTTCAGGTGTCGCTTCATTTTTCCCTGCAAAGTCCATGAAGGGTTAGGAGAGCTATGATTATTTTTCATACCTATTGATACCTATTCTTGGTGCATTTATTTGTTATCAGTTTCCTTCTATACCAATATCCATTCTGTTTCTGGTTTAATGTGATCAGATTACCTAGATTGGTCACCCAGTTTCTAAGTGGTGAATTCAGCCATAGCAGGGGTTGTTGGTTGTATGTGTTTGTTGTAGTTCCAAACCTTCGTCATCATCTTGCATGTGTTGTGTTTTACTATTATCATCCATCATCATATTGAAAACTATATTCTAAACTACTACTTTGTCCAGCATCTCATCACTTTGTGAAGCAGAGAGAGTTGATGATGTTTTGCACTGTCAGTAGTCACAACATAGGTGTCCTGCAGACCCCCCCCTACAGACCACCCCCCTGCCCTACAGACCTCCCCAGTCCACCCTACCCCTGCGGCCTCCCCCTTGCCCTGCATACATCCCCCTACCCCCTTCCCCCCTCCACCCTACCCCTACCCCTACCCCCTTACCCCTCCACCGACCCCCCTACCCCCTGCGCTACAGACCTCCCCCCTGCCCCCTACCCCCTTCCCCCCTCAACCCTGCCCCCTGCCCCTGCCCCCTGCCCCCTGCCACCCTGCCCCCTTCAGATTTTTGACCTCTATCACCTATTAAGATGAGTGGACCCAATATGAAATGAAAAAATTAAATGAAATATAACAAAAAATATTTATATATTGTTCAATACTAACACTTACCCATTGCTAAAACTAGTTATACATACCCCGGTTATAGATTATTCATTATAATCTTAGCATTAATTATAATGGTTTACGAATCAACATGTTATACCCCATTAGTTAATACTCCATTTGATCCTAATTATTCCCCCAATGATTCAACTCTTTTTCCTCTTTAGTTAGACCCAAAACATTTGAATGGTTATAACCCCCAATGTTGATCCTCTTCAATAACTGGTCCCCCTATTCACAATGTCATTCTTCTTATCATTATCAATTATATAATGATTTCATGATATTCCTCAATGGGATTTCTATATTTGATTTGATAATGTACAACTTCAAATAAATTCAACATAAACAAACCTTTTTTGTAGATTTTTCTTAATAATTTTAATCTCTTATGTATGATCAATTGGGTAAGGGAAACCATGATCAGGAAAATATTATTTCTTCTCCTGATGTTTTAGCCTCACTTAATCACTAAATTCTCACGTGTGAAATCTTCTGATACTACACCCAGATTAGTCTCCAAACACTACACAATATTTATGAAAAATATATCTCATGGTCTTTTCTCAATCCACATTAATGTAAGAAACAATGAACCCCTATCAATTTAATAAATTTAGATACAAAAATTAACAATTTAATCACTTATAATGAATGAATTAATTTAATTTCCTTGAAAAAAACTCATTCATGCATATTATTTTATGTATTTTATTTCTTGTACTCTTCACCTAACTCACTGCTTAACAATAACGTCATTATTTATCTCCATCCTGAAAACACAAGAATTTATACTGTTAAATTTTATATGATCAATTTATTTTAACATTCAGGTATGGAATAATAGAATACATGATGTCTATTATTTCCCCCTCTCACCCAACTAAGATCTCACTTATATACCTCACAAAGTAGATGTATATGTGGAAACTTCTTCATGTGCCTCCTGAAATATAATGTGGATCATACACTGGATTGTGTAATCTGGCCATGATAATGAAAACATTAATGTATAGAAATAATCCGTATGAATTCATTGAAACCATACACAAGTATTGACCTTTCTTGTTTTCCCTATTTCACTCTCAGCTCTTCCAAATTATCTCATGGATTTTCTTACTATTTTTACCCAATAAGTGAGCATGTTGGGGTATTAATGGAGAATAATCCACTGAATTATCCCCACCGTATATGTGCACCACCTATAATATATATAAATCACTCCACTTAAAGCTTTTCAATTACGAAAGACACCATCTTTGTAAAACAAATCTCACTTCCACCATTTTCTATTCACTGTTTCAAATAATAAAATACACCACTAACATCAGTTTATTAATTTGTGGAATCTTACATCCATATTCAATCCCTCTTAGGATTTGAAAAGATGAATTTGATCAGTAATCATTATGACCTGATGAACTGTTTATTGAAGCTTCACTGATGAATCATAAGGAAGAATAAAACTCCTTATCTTGACCAGATAGCTCAAATAAAACATATCAAATAGATGTAGTTATATATGAAACATTTTAAGTGGATGTAAAGTGTTCCACATAGAACTTTTCCAAAATCAATTGTACGCTCAGAATGATACTCCTTAGTAATACATAGGTGTATATCCCTGCATTCGTACTGGCATTGGAGTTGACACATTGATACACTTTCACACACTATGGGATTTATATGGTATTTCCTCCCTATGTTATACCACATACCCACTCCTCATACGTGATCAAACCAAAACACATCCATGCTGGAACTATGAATCCCACAATCCTTAGGCACTCCATGTGAGTGTTATGCACTCTCACTGGATACAATGGGATGGGTGATTAAATATTCTTTCTTTCCTAATAAGTGGTCGTCCTTGGTTGGCCTATGGTTGACACCATTTTCTAATAAAGGATCACTATTTTGTTTTAAATCATATTCTAAATATTGAATACAATATCAATCCATTTTTCACCATCAAATACAAAACCACATAAATATGATCATCTATAATATTAATATTCATTTTTAAAATGTTGTAAACAATGTGCACTTATCCTAGTGTAATTAGATAATGACTTTGACATAATAAATAGTTCAAAAATAATCATTATTAAAAATCACTAAATTTTCATTGAATAAAATTATTAATATAAAATTAAAATTCAATAAATCAATTGGGTTCTTCAATCTACAAAATTGGATTTGTTGTCAATACCTATTTCATTTCAAAATTCAATGTTTCCATATAAAATTTATTAACAATAAAACCAATGATATAAATATGGGAATGAATTTTCATTTCTACTATTAAACATTTGATATCTTATTGTCCTCTTATAAAAAATATAGTATGATTTACTCTAAATAGGGATGGAATCAAAGTAATCATATAAATGAAGAGTCTTGATAAAAGATGAAATATCTTAATATTTATTTAGATTGGTCTCTAATAATGGAAGTGATGTCAAAATATAATAATTTAAGCGGGATACGATATCCTTCTATTTTGTTATCTGAGAGGTCAAATCATGTATATGGGCATGCATCTGATAGATTATCTAATGTATCTATTCAAGAACCTTTGAATATTCCCTTATTAATTCAACCTTGGGAGTCCCTTTATCAAAACTATGAAATTCTCCATCATTTCTAACCATTTTTTGTACGGTTAGGAAAAATTTTCTCATGATATCATACAATGGTTGGTAATCGAATCCACCTGCCCCCATATCGTGAAAATGCTGGTGTAGGTGTTCCAAATCACCAAATAACTCCTCCAAGGGAGTCTCTGTAATCCAGGCATGGATTTTATGCCAGATATGAATTCCTGATACATTGGTTTCTGTAACCACTTGGGTGGGTATGCCAAAAGTAGGAATTATTATCTGATAAGATGAATAAGAAAGAGAATAAGTTTTATTTTCTCTCCTCGCAATTGACACATCTTCCATCACTGATATTAAAGGACCATCCCACTGAAAAAATGTTTACCACTAATGGTATTTTCATCAATATGATGATAACACTTCATTGGTGGCTCACTTAAGTCCTGAGTAAACTCCATTACTACTACAGATATGGGGTTCAATGATGCATTGGTCTTCTCTACCTAATGGATCGGTCGATTCAATAAACCACCCAGATAATCTTCCACCCAAACCTGGGAATAGTCATAAAACATGAATACGGGTGAATCGACCAGTGGAAGAATAATCTCACCATTTTTGTCTTCACATGCCAATATAAGACGAATTTGGTGGATAAGTCCAGGATGTTGTTTGACTCTCATGACATATTAAGGGAGTGGAGAAACTCTATGAATACAAAAAAAACTGGAGAGAAAACTGATAGGGGGAATATTAATTGTATATAGTTATCTTTTCTAAGGAGCCTTAAGAACCCCATCCTATAGATAAATATTATATGACCTCTCATCCAGAGATCCCCTTCCATTATCGAAAATTATTCTAGATGGTGCAGGATATGGAATGATGTTGAAGTGACATTGTTGTATCAACATTCCAATAACCTCATAAGGACCTAGTGGCATCACCCCAACCATTGAATCATTCAACATCTGAGAATAGATCAAATAATCATGGATTCTTTTAGTGTTATGTTATTTGTAACACTGAAAATGCTCTCTTATCTATCCAAATAAGAATTGGAAGGGTCCTCCAATCCAGTAAGGGATGTTTCCTTACCTAATATGAATGTGGAGTTGATAAAGGCATCCAAGAGTCATCATTACTAGATTAATAAGGTTCCCCTATCCTAATCGGACTACCATCACCAATATTATTACTTGAATTCCCAATAATGTGTCCTCATGTAGGAAAATCCATCTATTCAAAATCATTTTTGTAAACCCCTCCAGCAGAAGGCTTGGGGATACCTCTAGTCTCAGTTATTATCCCCATGTGGTATACTCCCTAGCTTCAAATATTGCCCAATAAAATCTTGTTCTATTGTGAACCTATTAGGAAGAGCATCAATGAGGGTGTATAATAGTTGGTCTAGACCTGTTGTGGTAGAGAAATATATTAATTCAATCCTTAACAGAAACAAGTGACTGTAGGTTCAGATCCTTCCATAACTTATCCTTAACAATGGTGAGAACATCTATTTCCAATATCAAATCTCGTGAGGTGTCATCCCAAACATCTTTAACTGGAAGATTATCTTCATACATCTCCCAAAGAGGAGGTATTCCACCAAATCAATAAAAATTCCAAACATCAATCCCTACTTTTCAATGGGATTAAAGGAAGGAATTAGGTCTAGGAAACCAATGGATAATTAGATTTTATGTTTTTATTGATGAAACATGATGAAATGAGATGTCCATACTACCTGATAATGATAGATAAAAAGTAACTGGTCAGAGAATTATGATCATCTCTTCCTAACCTAAAAAGGTCATGCACATTCATCGGAGAAGTTACCTCTAGGTCATAAGACCATAGTAGAGATCCAACCACTTGTAAAATAATTCATGGAGGAGATGATTGTTCTCAAATAAATTTGATCAATTGGTTGGTGGAAGGTATTGAAACCTTCTAGATCTCAAGGGGAGTTACCCAACATGTCGGAGAACCCATGGAGGAGTGGTAAAAAATTGAGTATCTTTAGAAATCATTGTTTGAATAAAATCAAGGGGATATGATAGTCAGTAAGATGAAAGACTATAACCATGTGAAGGAGTGTAAACAGTGTCCAGTATACTAAATCCATTCAAATAAATTCAATGTAATCAGGGATATCTCTTAAGTTAGTGAGGTATAATCCCTTTAAAATCCATGTTGTTAGAGAACACATCATAATGAGGGTTGAAATTTGATTTCCAGTAATCATATTACTATGTATGGTTATGTTGGAAGATTTCTATGAATTGGAATCCTTTTATATGAACACAAGAAACACATGTATTTTATTATCATTAATTCTTATATCACCATCATTGTGTATGGTTCCCTTATATGTTCAGAATCATTACACCAATATGCCTTCAATTTCTACTCATACTCTACCCATGTCTTCTATAAATACAAGAGGAAGGGAGATCTAAATAACCATCACATGAAAATCGAATCACAGTATAACCTCAAAATAAAAACATTGATTAAATAGTATGGTATAAAATACCTATGTGGATTGGAAGCCAGAAGGAGGGCGTCGTGGTGACATGTCATTAGAGAGGAGGGTGCTGTAGTGAGAGAGGTCTCAGGGGAGGAGGGTGACACTGTGAGAGAGGTCTTCGGGAGGTTGGCACCATGGTGAGAGAGTTCGTCGGAGAGGAGGTCGCCATGGTGAGAAGAGGACGGGGAGGAGAGGATAGGAAGGAGAAGTCGTCAGGGGAGAGGGCGCTACGGTGAGGAGAAAATGTCAGCGTTGAGAAGTCATCGGGGGAGTAGGGTGCCACGGTCAGGCGAGGTTAGGTAGGAGGGTTACACGGTCATGAAATGTCGGGGAGGAGAACTCATCGGGAGGAGAAGAAGCCGGGAGGAGTGCGAGAGTAGCAAATCAGGACCCCGATACTAAATAGGAAAACACGATGTATAGCCACGGTTATTAAATTAAACCATGGAAATTAGAAATATATAGCCACATACCAATAAAACTGTGGCTATAGGTCCATGGCTATAGCTTTAATTTGTAGTAGAATTATTCTCTTAAATTCATTCAATTAATAGTACAATGAATGAGATCTATCTCCCACTTATATAGTGAGGTTCAAAATGCCTGTAACAGGATCCTCAAACCTCAAATATTTATTTCCAACTGAGTAAGCCATAAATGACATGTTATGACCAACTAACTATGTCATAAAAATAATTTATATTTTTATCACTTCCATATAATACAATAAATATAATATATGATAAAAGAGAGTCATTAACTAAAATATTCAGTCAAGAGTCCTCCTTAACACCTCATGAGGTCCTTTATCAAAAATAATAAATGAACCTTTAATTTTTTAAAAATATTTTTATTTTAAATATTTTCCCATATACTCACTTAATATCTTGTGAATAATTTTAATAAATAAAAGAAGTACCAATTATTCTAAACTAAAATAATGTGAAATTCTTTATTCCAGGAGATCATATTTTCTCTTACATCCCCAGACCCTAATGGTGGGGCTCCACCATACCCTAAACTCATATTCATTAGGTTATGCATAATTTTGAATATTGTTACTCTCTAAGCCTCTAAGACCTTATCTCAATAGAAATGAATACTATTGACAGAACAAAAGTAGTGTTTAGAAACATATCAAGGATTATAAAAAGATTAGGTAAATTCAAAGTAATGACAGCCTTTCCCACAAACACAAGACATATAATGTGATCTCTTTATCTCGTGATATATCTAAAAGTAGGATGCACACTTTGTGTCACCATCCTTTATTTATTTTATAGTTGACCTAACTTTAAAACAATACCGTCATAAACCATATCCATAGATTTAATAAAAGTAATATCATCTTGATCAACTAGTCTCGAGATATCCCATCCTTTCAGAAGTGATAAATTTAATATTGATTATTCAATCAATGTCATATCCTCAAGGATGAATCCAATGAAAGCTACATTTCTTTTAAATGAATTCCATAGTATTTTTATTCCATAAAAGTATGTAATTATATAGTATACACTAAAAATAATATCATGTCAGGTGTCCATAATAAGTGTTTCTAGATAGAAACAACTAATGACACCTGAAACAGGTGGTGTTTTTATTGGTGGTCCAGTCCTCATGATCTCATGTACTCGAGATCACTTAGTGAAAATTTTACGAGATTAAGTATTCATGATTTTGATCCCACAACACCTAATTGTCATACATCATATGTGTGTAGTCATCATGATGTATCTATACCATAGATAAAATGTTTCAGATTACATTAATGATATCTCAAGGTTCTCATTATAACCTAAGAACTACAATAACCTTTTGATATTGTAAATTATATACATAAATTTTCGTGTAAATAGAGGATTAATAAATATAAATTCTATTATGTTAAGAATACATCATGTATAACTCATTGTATACATGATATAGTAATAGAAATTTACTATTAATTTGGGGTCTATATAACCCACTTTTACAAAATAAAGAGCCTATCATTGAAAGAATCCACTTGGAAGAATCTTTGTTGATGAATAAAAGCATCCTGGATATATATTATACATGATTATTGTTATTTTTGAATGTTGACTCATTTTTTAATAAAACACCATGAGAAACTAATTGTTAAAGACTCCTTGAGATGTGGTAAAATATATTTCAAAATAAGTGATAGGAAATAAGAAAAGGGGAACATCATTTGTATAAGAATAATTATAAGAGAGAAGAAGTCACACACAACAAATAAATTTTCTTTGGAATATATATATATATATATACAAACTCTAATTGAATTTATATGGAGTATATATTTATTAATGGTTGATAAATTTCCCAATTAATGTTTATCGACTAAGTACTACATAAAAATTGACAATGATTATCTTTAGTGCGTTAAATGTGGTTATTGGATTTCAATGATGAATGAAAATATGGAAACTAAGTTGATGAATTTAAATCATATCAAAATGGAATTCATGAAGAAAAAACTTTTGAGAGTTTAATTTTCATTTTATGTCAACAACATTATTGGTGGTACAATAATTTATATATACTTTTTAATTATGTTTAAATTTATTTTATGTAAGTTGGTGAAATTTTTTAGAATGATATATTCTCCCAAATGATCATTGGAGAAATCCATAAATTTCAAAAAGTATGGGTTCTGTGAAATAGCACCGGAGCATACTTGATAACATTTAAATTTAGGTATAATAATGTATCAATACGGATATAAATTTTGGTAATTATCACTACTATTAAATGGCACTACTACCATGGTTCAGTAGACACAATCAACATAACCATGCCCTTCAGTGTCCAAATGCCATAATCCATGTGAATCGCGGCCACAGGTAGACATAAAGTCACCTATGGATGATGTACATATATATCATGGTCACAATCCATACATATGTCCATGGGTCACATGGTCCATAATTATATCCATACTCTACATGGACTACGACTATAGGATGAACATATATCCACATTCCATCTTGGGTACCACAATAAGTCTATGTAGACGCAAAATGATTACATTTTTTTGAAAAGTAAAATAATTATAATTATATATCTATAATAATAATAATTATTATATATCTATAATAACTAATATATATATGTGTATTTATATGAATATTTAAATGTATATATAAATATACATAATGTGTTTTAGTCTAGTGGTATGATTTTATAAAAAATATATATGAGTTTGTAGGAGTAAACCTCCTTGGTTGGATTTCTAAAAAATATTACAGGGGATAAAACCATAAGTAGTGACCATGGAATTAGAAATATTTAAACTATATTACCATATGGTAATAGAACTATGAATATAAATAGGAATAATTCATTGTATGTTATTGGTTAAAAGTTATAAAAAAAATATATTTGATGCTGTAGGATTCAATCTTTTAGGTTGGATTTTTTGTAAAAAAATTCATAGTGGCTATGGCTGTGGTCGTAGACACCCTTGTTGCAGTCACATTAAAGATGTATAAGTTACTATATTTTATAGTCTAGTTGTATAATCTATTATATTTTTTATAAGTTTTTTTTATGGATGCTTTTGAGTTTGATGTCATTCCGAATTTGTTCCATTTTTCTAGGTCTGGTTAAGTAACTGTAAAAATTAGAATTGTTATGATGTATATATGATTTGAAGAAGAAAAATTTTGTGATTTTATTAAAAATAAATTGTTTTAGAGAATTTAAAACTATGTGGGACTACATAGGTGGATCATCTTGGTTAATCACCCAGTGGCTTTGGTTGGTTGAATAATAGTAGTGCGATTCATGTTAAGGAAGAGAGTATCAAAAATAAAATATCCGATGTGGGATTTCAACAATTGGACATTCTTTAAAAAATATATACATGAATTAATGATTTATCTTAAGTATCCAATAATTTTCAACCACAAAACACATCTATAAAAATATTATGCAACTACCAGGAACTCTACTTCACGAAAAATCTCAACAGGAAATTAGAAAATTAACGTTGTTTTAAAACGTCGATAATGTATTTATTAACGCTTATGAAAAACGTCGAGAAATAGTTTTTTGATAATTATAATCATTTATAAACACCATTAACTAGTAATTTTTATAAACTTCACTAATAGTGACCCATTTTTTCTCAATGTTTTTCAAAAACATAGGTAAATTAGCAATTAATTATCAATGTTTTCAATAAATGTGGCAATTGTTTTTTAAATTCAGGGTATAAAATAGTTTTTAGGAATTATTAAATATTTTTTTATATAGGGATGATTCCACATGATCCATGTGTGTTACCCCGTCACACTACATCACCCCCAAACACGCATGATGTCGTACCCTTGCCACCCAATGCATTATGTGTGTGTTTTTGAAAATACATGAATATATATATATATATATGTGTGTGTGTGTGTGTGTGTGTCTCTCTGTGTGAGCGTCTATTTATATATAAATGTGTGATTGTGTGTTCATGTGTGTATTTACAAACACACACACGTGTATTTATTTATATATGTGTATACATGTTTATATATATATATATATGTCTTATATATATATGATGATATTTTTGTACTTGCTAATGTATTTTTATATTAATGAAAAAATATATATATATACACATAAATAATTATAATTATAATTTTTTATTCTTATATATATAAACTAATATAATAAATAAATAAATATATATATATATATATTATTAACCGTGTTTTAAAACATTCAAAAAATGCCACTAAAATATCCATGTCTTCCTAAAAATGTGGCTAAATTTAAAATGTATATGTATTATATATATAAATATATGTATGTATATATATATTTATATACGTGTGTGTCTGTTTATATATATATCTAAATGTATTTTGACATCGATGTGGGGAAAGAGGATGCATTATCAATAAAAGCATGAAACCCACAAATGCAGGGATGAACATGGTATGAATCGAAATCGAGACTTCACTGAGACCCACATGGGCACCTATGAATGAGTTACACCCTAATGCATAATTATATAAATATATATGTGTGTGTGTTTATATATATATAAATAAATATAAATATTATGATATTTAAATATTTATTAATGTATATTTTTATAATTATAAATATATATATATATATAAATATAATTACAAAATAATATATATATATAGATAAATATGTAAATTAATATAATTATACTTACATATAATTATATATGCTTTCAAATAATGGTAAAAAATGTCAATAAAATAGCCTTGTTTTTTAAAAACATCGCTAAATTAGAAACATTGTCTTAAAAACATCTATAAATTACCCTTTTTTGCATAATGTGGTTATATTTAAAATTAGCACCATTTTCCAAAAATATGGCTAGATTATTGATATTTTTCTAAAAAATGTTTCCATATTAGTGACGTTTTCCTAAAAACATCGCTAAATTTTAAATTAGCCACATATTTTTAATGCATGGACAAATTGGTGCATTTTAATAAAAATATGGATAAATTTAATATGAGCCATGATTTTAATCATGGATAAAAACATCACTAAATATTCTCCATTTTTCAAAAACATGGATAAATTTGTGAAATTTATATAAAAATGTGGCTAGATTTAAAATTACCAATGCGTTTAAACATCAATAAAAAATGTTGCTAAATTATCTATGTTTTTTTAAAATGCGGGTAAAAGAACAATTCTAAATACTTGTTTTTTACTAGTGAATCATGATATGATATTGAGCTACATCCAAATATATTGCATCACAAAGATAATCTTCTAGAAGATAAATGTAGTGGATTCTGTGTTGTTAGGGGTTGTTCATTGAAAGAACAATTATGGGCATTGCTGACTATTCCAGCCAAGCACTTTAGGAATGTGATAGAGGTAAAATGTTTCTATGAAGTGTCTGTGAGATGAAATAATCAAATTTTTTAGAAATTTTAATGGGAGATGGTATTTCCAGATGATACTGTTTGATGTGCACTAAAATGATTAAATTTAATATTTTATTTAGGTGCACTCATCTTCTATACAGTTTCATTAAATAATGATACATTATGCATGGATTAATTGGATTGAATATTCCTTGAATATTTCTCAATGAATTAATGAAAATTGTAATAAATATATATGAATAAATATATATGGTCATTGCATTTAATTTAATGAAATGTGTTATGGATGGATATATATGTGGATGTGATACCTCCTGTTGGGTAATACGGATTTTCTATAATCCTCTCCATTCTCTCATCCACTCATACAATTGATCATCATTTGAGACAAAGGTTCTACCACCCTTTCAACATTTGGGTATCCTCTCGATATGATTCAAAATCCATTAGACAATATACACCCTAGAGGATGGGTTCTTTTGCATACTACTTTATGATCCTTATCAAACATTCTCTATCACTGAGGAAGAAGAATACTAAGGTTGTTGGCATTTTCAATGTACTATTTTTATAGTTTTATTTAAACATTGATCATTGAAATTAAATTTTCCTTTGTCTGTATTGTATTCTTCTACATGTGATCATATAATAATTGTTAGGACCCGTCCCTCTGGGCCTGTGCCATGACAACCCCTTTCCCACCATCGATAGGTCAGGGGCTGACGACTAGTGCCAAGTAGGCATATCCCACAAATGGGAGGCTTTTTCCTATGATCTTGTACACACACATCAAAATTCAAGACACATTTGCTGGAGAGTAGAAACACTACGGAAAATGAAAGCATACCACTACAACCCAACAAAAGAGTATGATAGAAAGTAAGGCATTAAAGTGAAACTAGGCCAGAAACACAATCCTAATGAAAAGAAAAATGCAAAGTATGACCAGAAAATAAGGGCACTGACATTTCTATTGGACGCTTCTGGAAATACCTAGGCTCATTTGATCTCACAAGGCACCATCCGGTCCTGGTCCTGATGTGGGTAGGACTCCAACAAAGCATCATCCAACTGCACAAGACACGGCACATGTAGTGAATCCCATGTAGAGGTTAGTAACTCAATACTTAGTAGGGTACCCTAAAGCATGAGGTAATATACCACAAAGGAAACACTAGAATGAAGGTACAGTCTTCTCCACATAGGTATATGTCAACAACACATATAACCAGGACATCCAGGTATACTCGTAATGGATTCCAAGATAAAAAGTCTCAACAAATTATCATTATATGGTACCTCTCGTAGCACGCTCGATTCCAGGAGGTCCCGCTCTGCGAGATATCTGAATGTAAGCACATAGAAGATGTCTTGGAAAACTATATGAGAGAACATATTGTCTCAATACATCATGAAGATCCACAATACATTTGATCTTTCTAAAACAAGGAGTCTCGATATGACAACCCATCATTGGTCAAAGGATTAGGCTCAAGGTACACTCATTCCGAGAGAACTCACTCATTGATATGTGAAGTCACCGGGGACTCTTACATAAGGTCCCTCTAATTTGGGCCCCACCCAATGATGAAATTCTTGTCAATATTATGTTATACAGAGAGTGGATTCTCTTATAGAATACCATAAACTGAATCTATATTACCCCACGTCATAGGGGAGTCTCAGAGAATACCATGAACCCTACCAATGCGGCTCTTAATGTAGGGGATTCCAAATATTACCACGAACCCTACAGATAGGGACCACTAGATGGAGTATTACCACCCTTATCTTAGAGCTCACGTCAATACCCAAGGAACATCATTTGGGGTGATAGAGTCTCACTCAAGTTTGATGGAGGATTCCCTAACTCTATTTGGGACTCTGTCTCTTGAGGGGATTGTTATGAAATTTCATACTGAACCCTTGAGGAAAGAACCAAGGGGAAAATCTCTGCACCAACACTGGTCCCCACTAAGGTATCAAAAAGCCATCTCAAAAGGAATGCCTTTTCACAAGGGTCCCAATGCCATATATGGATCGTCAAATGGACTTACGGTTCGAAATTTATAGGGCTTTTTAAAAAAGGGTCTGGTTAGGTCTGGGTCTGGTCTGACCCAGTCAGTCCAACCCAGCCCACTGCGGTATCCCGACCCACTACATTGGGCCTGACCCGAGGCCCGCACACCTGACCAACCTGGCCCAGGGCTAGCCTGACAAACTAATCCGGCCCGCTGGAGTGGTCTTTTCTTCTATTTCCAGCACTTGCCAGGCGCCACATCCCACCCGCATCCATTGTCATTGGTCGCCACCATTTTCCAGATAGACTGCAGTCTCCAGGTGTGTGACGTGGCTTTCTAGGTGCATCCTCCAAACCTCTGATGTCTGTTACAGGCAGCCTTTGATCCCAACCTGTGGTGGATGTCACAGTCCTCTTTCGCTACCTATTGCACGTGTCTACCTCCATGTCCCACCACCAGCCATTGCTGAAACCACCACCAGTGCACTACGGGGCCCTTCTACAAGCCATCAGACAAGCTCTTGTGGTTAGTTTGTCAATAAAGAAGATGTTATAGAGTCCTCGGGTCATGTTCGTCATCATGAGGGGTTCAAAATCACATCTTGATCCCTTTAATGTGTAAAGATGTTCATGTGAGATATATATTACACTACATTAATCTGATCGCCATCGTAATTGTCGCACCTCTGGCATGCCATGTCCCTCTCAAACCTATGACCTCAGATCATTGTGTCAAGGATTGGTATCCCATTGATAAATCGACCACAAAAATTTGAGTCACTGGAAAAAGGAATAATGCCTACGACGAATGAAGAACAGAGGGAGGAAAGGCAGGAATCAAAAAAAGGGGAGAACCTCGATCGATGATAGTGTATATTGTGGTTCATCATGGTTAGAATGAAAATATAATTAAATGAAACATACATCACACATGATTAATAAAAATTTCATAACGAGGATCAATGTTCCATTAAAACCCTAGAAATCGAACTCCCTTCCTGCAAGAACGATTAAACCACGGGTTAACCAGTTTATTGGTTGATTAGAATTCATCATTTAAATACAAGAACGGGGAAATAAAAGATTCAAAATAACCACCCATACCTTTAGTTTGATCACCTGTAGACATAGATTGATGTCAGGTCGTCACATATATTCTTATCCCACCAGTGTCCATCAATTCACTGCCACTTTTATAAATCTAGACCTGTGATTCGTCAACACTGGTGATAGAGCCCCTTCCTCCTTAACATAAGTAAATTCTGGGGTTCCAAAGAAATTATCATGCTTTATGAATTCTAACACTGGACCCTTCCCTTAATTAATTGTGGAAACATATTAACTCTTTAACATGTTTCAACATTACTATTTCACTTTGAAATAGTTTCCCCATGATGCTTCATTAATGAAAGGAGAATAGGGTGATCTGTCACTGTGTCACAACATCCCCATGCTGGAAAATATTAAAACGAAATAAAAACAAACTTCTTTATGTTTATGTTATTCTCCTTTAAAATTTCCAAAAATTAACTTTTACCATCGACCCATGCCGACCGAGGTTAGGCTCCGCCTAAGGAAAGAACCTCCTCACGTGATCTATGGTAGTCATGGATGTCCAATCCATGTTACCATTTGTGAGTAATGAGGATTTAAAAAATAAAAATAATTTTTTTAATTATTTAATTTACAGTTATTTCATTTTTAGGTTTTGTCATTAGAGACTCGCACTGACTAATGTTAAGTTGTTTCTAGTTTAAACCAGCAATCCTAAACGTAACAGTGCCCACATATTTATTATTCAGTCAACCATTTAAGATTTATTCCACTTTTTTAGGGAAATCTCTCATGTAGGCTATTTAAAAACATTAAAAAAAATTGACGAATCATTCCAGGAACTTTAGGCACTGGAATCACATGTCATATCAGCACCCAGTCATGTAATTTTCCCTAGAATTTACTAAATATAGAACTGGGAAATTATGAGTCATTACATTCTCCCCACCATAATTCTTTATGTCCTTGAAAATCCAAAAAAGGATTACTCAAACTAAAGGTGAGAGTACCAAGCACAAATCTGAGCCTCTCGCACCCATGTGATCCTTATAAGATCCTCATCCTACCTCCGAACATGCACCAAGGGAAACTATCATGCATGAAGGATCCCCGATCATTATTTTCCATTTAACCAAAAACACTCCAACGTCGACGTCCAACTCTCCCCAGATTACGATGTGCAAGTATTAAGAACAAATCTCCTCAATTGGGACACATGGAAGGTGTTGTATACCCAGTCCCACTGTAGGGTAGATCCAAGTAGTACGCTACCTTTACAACTCTACATAGCACCTAGAAGAGGGATTATAAACCATGGAGATATTTTTCTGCCCCGAAAAAATCTATGTAACCCTCATCAAGGAGAGACCTAAAGGAAGATATGGTATCCTACCTCAAACTCCAAATATCTCTGCCATCTACTAACCAAAAAACTTCGGATGGCCCTATGAATACATCATCCACTCCTAGATGTTCTGCAAAACCTTTGAAAATACCATCTTCATGTAGATTCATCCCAAGACCTCGTCTAAACTCTACTTCTATGTAGTTAGAAAGTGGGCCAACTTGGGGTGTTATAAAACTATCACCCCGATGGTATCATGTCTCCTGAATGTATGTGGTAATTCTATCACGAATTCCATTTATATCCCTTCACACTTACTTCTTGGTACCCCAATAATAAGAAGGAGAAACCCCTTCCAAGAAAAAAGGGGGCTTGACACGGTGAGTTGAAAATACACAAAAATGATTCAAATAAGTTTTTAGATTTTATCTCAGTAGATAAACCCAAAATGAACCTGTTACGCATCCCTAGTGTCCTCCTTGACACCTACTTTCATACCTTGATGCATCTCCCCACTCTAGGAATCCACTACTAAAACAACGCATCCCCTGAAAATAACAACATGCTCCCCACCTTTATAATTCCCATCTTTGGGGCTCTATTTGGAAAAATAAGACTATAAAGCCTCACATCTGGTGTCACCGAAATGTGCCTCTCTAATATGTTTAAGAGTGGAAGGGTAACAACCAATGAATAGAGATACGCTGCTTCATCTCCATCCCTGAAGGATAACCACAATGAGATCTACCGATCCAATGCCTCGTTTAATAATAGCTAACAAGATTCTTATGTAGAGAATTTTCTTCCATGTTGCACTTCCCAGTAGTATAGAAAAATCCAAGTCATAGTCCTATAGGAACTCTAGGTTTCACCTCTATCTCAAGCACAAGTCCTTCTAAGAGAAGACATAATTTAGAATATTGAGGTTGAAGTGGATGTTGTATCAATCACGAATCAGGTAGTATCACCATATCTTCAATGTGAATACCACAAATAATAGATTTAGATTATGTATCAACAATTATTCTTATCAAACTCCACCTCAACCCACTTTATGTTCATTGCAACTCAAGCCTCTGAGGTGATGTGTCCTGGAAATAAAATACCTCTCAAATCCAAGACTGACACTTCATGTTATTTCTATGTAACTGGTGCACTCAAAGTGGGTCCATGAACATCCTTATGTGTCTGACGTGCTCCTCCTAGGAAACTGATTACACTCAGGTTTCATCAATGAAGATCACTTGGGGATGCCCGGGGTGAAACACCGAGTCATATCAAGCCCTTCCTCTACAAGTTGTCTATCTACACCCCCAACTCATGGAGATCTTTGGGAGCCATCCAATATACAGGCATAAATATCGGTTCCACCATAGAGTGTAGGACAACATAGATTTCTAACTCTCTATGAAGAGGTAAACCTATAACATCTTCAAGGAAGACGTCCTTATACTCTGCTTCCACTATGAAACTTGAGGACTAATAACATCTACTACACTAAGGGTCTTGCTAGCCAACTAAATAGAAATAAGCTACACCCTTCTCAGCCCGAGTCCAACAAGTGTTTAAAGGATTTACTCTTTCCCGACAAAGGGAAATATAGTTCTATCACCACGGAAGAACAAAATAAGTTTCTTAAAAAAATAAATCTAAATATGAACTGGGGATTTAGTCCATATCGATAATGATATCGTAAGGCCTCGATGCCACTACCAAGAGATCCCAACTAAAACTCTCACCTCCAAGAGTCAGTTCACATTGTTGGCACCAGTGTGTGGTCATTGAGACTTCTTTAGTAGAATTCTCTAAATGTGATGGTCAAGTCAATAGTTCAATCGAAACCTCTAGGTATCAAAAAAGAAAAGTGTTATGGTAGGAAATAACTAGTAAAAGTTTCTATCAATGTTTTTGCTCATGTAGAAATACACATATCATACCTTGAATTATTCCTGGAGTCCTAGGGTCATAATACTCAATAAAATGAAACTTTATCCACCCATATCCTCTAATTCCTAGTGTCTATTATAGGCCACATGTAGGTGGTGGTGGTAACAGGTCAAAATGTCAGCCACCTCCTACTACTTCCCAAGCTCTAGCACCACATCCTCCACACGACAGATTTGTCTTCTCTCACTATTTCCTCTTACTTTGTGCTTCATCAACCGCCTCTCTGACTATTCCATGAATGGTGGAGAAACATCATGTGATTTCCCCCTTTTATTACAAGCATATAAAATCCCTTTCCTCTGGGAACTTCTGTGTCCCCGGATATTTTGACCAATGTTATGGTTATGAGGCTTACATTTGACACCGACTATCAGTAGGTCTTGCTAACCCTTCTTCCCAATATATCATGGCCTAGAAAGCCTATAATACACAATTGAACCTTGTGATTCATCATCTAGAACCAAAAATACAGACATGACTCAGTCTAGAAAGATGCTTCTACAAAAATAACTGGAGGTGGGTTTGCTAACTGATCAACTGAAGAAATTGTCACCTACTGACCATCCTAAAGAGAAACTGCTCTTTGACTGGCTCCCATCAGGGAGGCCCCATCAAGCATTGGGCCAAAAATTCACTCCTACTATGGAAAACCTATTGAATGACATCATGAACACATCATAGGGAAAATAAGATGAATCATGGTTAAAAGAGTATACATGGTGAGTTGACTCAGTAAGGATATGAAAAAACACAACACATTCTTATATGTTGCATGTACCTTTGTTAATCTGCAATTCGTTTCTTCATGTACCAAGTCATAAAAGCATGTTCTTATAGTCCTGATGTATGGATACATCAGCCACCACACCAACACTAGAATCCATTTCCTGAAAGCCAAACTCGAAACACTTAAAATTGTTTCCCCAAATTAATCTCATAGTCTTATAGTCCCAAAGTGGCACTGACCACCTCTTACACCACTCTGTCATGACCCTTCCACCATGTCCCTTGCCACGACAACCCCAATCCCACCTTCGATAGGCCAGGGGTTGGAAACTAGCACTGGGTAGGAATATCCCACAAATGGGATGCATTTTCCTAAGATACTGTACACATTCACCCAACTCTAAACCATAGGGGTTGGAGAGTAGAAAAATTTATGAAAATGCATGAATACCACTACATCCCAACCAAAGAGTATGGAAGATAGTATATCGTTAACGTGAAATAGGGCCAAAAATAGAATCCCACTAAAAAGACATCTGTAATGTATGAACCATAAACAAGGGCACTGAAGCTACTGTAGGAAGCTTCCAGAAATACCTTGGCTCGTCTGATCTCACAAGGAACCTTCCAGCCCTGGTCCTAGTCCTACTGTGCCTATGAATCCACCAAATCATTGGTCAAATGCACAAGACATGGCATGTGTGTGAAATGCCTGTGACAGGGTGAATAAAACAATACTTAGTAGGGGACCCCCGAAACAAAAGGTATTGGACCACATATGAAGCACCACTAAGAAGGTACAGTCATCAAAACACAGGTATATGTCAAAAATAAATATAACAAGAACATTGAGGTATAATCATAACATATTCCAAGATGCAACGTCTCATCCCCTACAAGCCATATGGTTCCACTCGTAGCACACTCAATTCCCAGAGGTCCCACTCCTTGAGCTATCTAAAAGTAAGTACATAAAAGAAGTCTACCAAAAGTATCTGAGAGAACATATGGTCTCAATATGTCATAAAGTTCTCTGATACATCTGATAATTCTAAGATAAGGAGTCTCGATATTACATATAATCCTTGGTCACATGATTCTTCTCATGGTGAAATGATTCCGGGAGACCTGAATCCTCAAGTTATGAAGTCATTGGGGACACTCGCAATAGGTCCTAATAGTTTTGCCCCCGCCCAAAGAGAAAATTATGGTCAATATTATGTTACGTAGAGAGGGGATTCTACCGAAGAATATTGAAAACCAAATCAGTACCACCCCTTAACGTAGGGGACTCATAGAGAACACCATGAACCCCACCGATGTGGCTCATAACATAGGGTTTTCCAAATATTACCATGAACCATAGTGATATGGACCACTAGATGGATGATTTACACCCTTTTATTAGAGGTCACATCAATGCATAAAAAACTACATTTGAAGTGATAGAGTATTACTTAGATAAAAATGAGGACTCCATAACTCTATTCGAGACTCTATCTGTCAAGTGGATTGCTATGCAATTCCATACCAAACCTTCAAGAAAATAACCAAGGGGAAAATATTTTCACCTACACTATGTCAAAAGGAAATCCTTGTTGTAAGGGTCCAAACACTGCAGGAGGCTCATCAAACATACTTAGAGTTTGAATGTTACATGTATTTTTGTAAAAAGGGGCCAATAGTGGGATGGGTATGGTATGACCCGGTTTGTCGAGTCCAAACTGACTCATTGGGTTGACCCAGACCGTTGGGCCCAGGCCAAACTACCTGGGTTCAATCTGACCTGTTGTGGCAGCACTACTCGCTGCGCTGGCCCGGTCCGGTCCGGGGCTGTAACAGCCCATGATTTTATAAAAAATATTCTTTTTAATTTTATTAATGTCTTGTGTTGTACGCTACACCAAAAGGAGCTTTCACAACACGCATCCTTGACTTGCCTTGAATTACACGCAATCGCGACCTTCCTCGATAGCGTGTGTAGTACGCAATACCGAGTTTCACTAAACAACGATATGCTATTAAAATATTATTAAAACTAGCCGGTATGAATAGTAATAACCACTTTTTAAAATTATGTAAATCTTATTTTTCAAAATGAACATCATTTTTGGATTCGGAGTATCGAATTTAGCCTAAGGTGAAATTTTGGTACATTTCGGATAACTTTCATATTCTGATGAATAGTGAAAATTACTAAAAAACAACTTTTTTAATCGAAATAATTAATAGTGATAAATTATTAATTGGTGTAGTTTTAAAGTATATTTAGAATATATTTTTACAATTTAATACAATGTTGGTCATTGGATGTAATTGCACATTTCAACCAGACATAAACAAGTGTCAATCTTTTGATTGATATTGTTTCTTAAAAACACGCTATTTGTTTTAACAGCGGGATTTAATTATAAAATTAATTAATGCAACTTCAATGTTATGAATTTGGTAAAATAGACTTCATTTTTGAATTCGGAATATGAAATATAGCTTAGGATGAAATTTTGGCATTGTTCTGAAAAACATCAATTTTTGATGAATAGTGAAACTACTAAGTGGTAGGTTAAAAACTGAATTTTGCATAAAACTTAATTTTACCGCTTCTGTGAATGGAATTTCAAAAATCCAACAGACACGGTTGATATCAGTAAGTAAAATGTGGTTCAATGAGATAAAAATAATTTTTTGGTGAATAGTAACTTTTTACTATTTTTACCGCGGTTAATAGTAAATAGGGTAACTAAGGGTAAATATGATATTAATATTACCCTAACACATGTCCTAATTCTATTGGACAAGTGTAATTCGAACAAAAATAAACTTAGGAATAACATATGACCATTTAGGCCCACTTGGATTAGATTAGGACATTTATTATTAATTTATTTAAAGAAGGGTTAAAATAGTTAAAATCAAAGTTTAATAAGTAAATCATTTTTAATATGGGGTTATACATAAGATAAATTAGATTGTAAATATGAATTAGAAAGATAAAAAGATTTCCTACATGATGGTATTTTATTTGTAATTTTTAGACATCAAATAATTTAATTTATTTATGACACAAAGATGATGCAGTAATTATCTTATTAATGAAATATTGACATAATTGATGTTATAAACACCAAAATAAATGTAATTTGAGACTTTTTATGAATTCCACTAATTTTCTAGGTTACTATGATATATTAATGTTGCTTTAAGAAACTTGGTTCGAACATATAATTCTGTTATGACTTTCACAAAAATCTTATATCAAATAGTGTCAAAATTGACACAAAATAGTTTTTAAATCAAATATTATATTATTAATTGTTATTGTATTCCTAAAAATATAAGGTTCGGCCAAATGACATAGATAAGGATATATATATTAATAATAAACAATTTGGGGTTCTTTTCGCATGTTATTGTAAGTGTATTAACCATATAGTGAAAGAAAACAAAAAGACACGGTAAAAGTTAAATTAATTAACTTAGAGTTAAATCTAATTGATAAGGTTAAAATAATACCCTAAACTTGTCTAAATCCTATTGGTTGATAGGATTTCGACCCTTCCCCACTTTAGCTTCGAAATAAGACCCTTTGGAACTATTATAAACCGATTTTGACTTTAATATAACATAATATTTTGAGATATTCCTAAGGTGCCCCTCTCCTCCCCTATAAAAGGACACCTCCTCTCCCTCCTCCTCACACCAATTTGAGCACTCAAGCTCGGCCAACCCCTGCCAAAATATCTTCTCCACTTCCCTATAAACATCCTAGAGGTTATGGTCTTCCTCAAAGACCAATTTTAGTGCCCTAAGAGGAGGTCTCAAAGAGGCGCTTCAAAGAAGAGGTAATTACCGTTACCAATTCTTTCATCTTTATTTCTTCTTCCACTTCTTCTTATTAGGTTGTTTCATTATGAAGTAATAACATCAGTATCACTCATATACGGATATGTTATTATAAGTATGAAACAACCCTATTTCACCATCTATCCATCCTACGGAAAAAGAAATCACCGCGCGTGCGTACGTACGGAATACCGTCTCCACGCCGTGGTGTAATCTATTTTCCACCACCACCTTACATGGATGGGTATAATGGTGTAAAGAATAACTATACATAGTTATTACAACATCATATTGATTCTGATATATTGTATAATCCACTCCAATTCAGTTCAATATTTATGGAAATGATATCATCGCTCGTGCGTACGTACGGAATACCGTCTCCACGACGTGATGAGATTCATTCTCCATGTTAACCATTTAAGAATGATTATAAAGTATATATAAGAAATAATAATGAAATATATGACATTATAAAGCTACTGGATTAATGTATATATATATATATGTATGTCATCTACTTACTTCCATTTCAAGACAATAAGGAAAGTAAAATAGCGCTCATGCGTACGTACGGACTACCGTCTCCATGAGCGGTGTTTTTCATTTCATTTATCTATCTATATATATATATACTGAATATATATGATATATAAATCATGTTTTATATTCTGGATGTAAGTAAATCATGATATAAGTAATAATAATGTCAAGAACAACAAGTCAAAACACCTACGATAAATAAAACGATTTTACCAAAACGCTTCTTTAACATGGAATTTACAAAAGAACGGATAATATAAATTCATAAGGAACCATATATGATATCATAACAATGGGTATGATTCTGGAATAAGTCAATAAAATTATTTAAATCATTATACAGGAGGTTCAGACACTTACAAAACAAGTCGGACATAAGGTAAGGGAAATATCACAATCTCATTTTTATCCGAGATTGTTTATACTTTGGCATTTACTGGGGTGTATTTTATCATCCACATCCATGTTTCCTCAATATGTAATATTTATATCCTTATACAATAGTTTATATTCAATTTTACCCTTCGGTAAATTTTTAGTAAAGGATATGAAATAAATCTTTTGTCGTTTTTCATACGAGGTACTTTTTTGACTTTTCCGACAAAAGTACGAGAAGAATGTTTTTTTTAACTTATATGGCATGAATGGATTTTTAAAACATTATTTCCAAGAAGCTTCCTTTACAAGTTTTCAAGTTTATTTTTAATCAACTTCTTTTATTTTAAAGTCGTATGACATGTTTTGAAAGGAAAAATGTTTTTGAAGTAGAAAGGATATTTTCCTCAAGAATGGAGTTCAAGTATTTTATCAAAATTATTTTCCATATAAGATAATAAAAGGGTTCTGTTTTTATCCCTATTATTACATGGATTTGATTATGTTGTGATGGAAATATGTTTATCTTATATAAATTGTTTTATGATGTCATGTTGTTTAAGAATTCCATTTTTATTACATGGGTTATGAAATGATGTATGGATTATGATTTTGTGGCACACATAAGAATGGTATCATTATGAGATGGGTGGGACCTATATCTCCCTCCAATGCATTGGGTAAAGATTTTATATCTCATGAGATAGACAGGGATGGAACGGTAGGTTATACCGGTTCAGTGAAACAGGACTGAAACGAGGGTTACTCGATTCGGAAGGGACTTTGTCCACTAAGATAGTCTTGGAAATTAGTCTTGACTAACAAGAAATGATTCTCTATGATTATGTGTGTATCCCACAAAGTTTCATGTTTTATGTTATGATTATTGGGATTACTTTTTCACTGCCATGATTTATCCCATGATTATGAAATTATGCTCTCTTTTGCAGGTTATGATTTCCAAAATGTTATGTTCTTATGAATATGATGTGATTGATATTTATTTTGTTTACCCTTACTGAGCATTTGAGCTCACCCTTTTATGTTTTCTTTTCCCCAGGATATAAAGAAAGGTTTTAGGTAAAAAAAAGGGAAGATCTTTATGGGAGATTTTGAAGATCTTTCACCACGATTAGAAGATTATAGTCCGAGTTTCCAAAGACACTAAACTATTACGGTCCTTGTGTGTGTGTTTTTGTAATGTACTAAGTATTCCGCAAATGTAATGTAATGTCCATGTACGTCAGGCTTCGGGTCTTTACAGTTGGTATCAGAGGAAAGGTTTAGTCAACCTTTGGAAACTAGGATGCGAGAACTTTAGTGAGATCCCTAGAGATATTTCTAAGGTATGTCAAGGGATGTCCCTAAGGTTAAGTATACGTATAGGTTATTGTACTAGAATTACGCTAACGATCATAGAATTAAACCTAAGATGTTAGATATTGAAGGTACTTCCCCTTTATTATGTTGTTTTCCCTAGCATGATTTTTGCCTCTCACACTATTCTTTTTGGGTTTTAGAGAATGGCTGGAAACAAGATGATTCACGATAATGGAGGATATGATGGACAATGGAATGATATTCTTCATAATGAAATGGGATTTGGAAGTCCAAACATAATTATTATGCCGAATCAGAAATCTCATAATATGATCAATAAAGTAAAATTTGGTAAGTTTCCTGACTCGTCTAATAAGAGAAAGATAGAGTTTCATGATGATCATAGAGGAAAGAAAGTTCAATTTCCCCAATGTAATTCATGTGGGAAGAGGCATCAAGGAGAATGTTTGAAAGGAACTGGAAGATGCTTTGGGTGTGGAAAAGAAGGACACAAATCCAGTAAGTGCAAAGGAAAAGGTTCAGTTAACACCAGGGATGAGGATAATGGTATTGCTACGACATCAACACTGGTTAAATGTTTTAAATGTGGAATGTACGGGCATTATGCAAACCGATGCCCTAAGGGAAAGTCTCAAGAAGATAATCAGTATGGTCGTATGGGAAGTATTTATGTTGATGATGATGAAGAGACTAAAAATGATATGTGAGATGAAAGAATTATTGAAGCTCGGTCAATGGTTTAAGAAGGTAGTGGAATGATTACTTGTTTATCAAGTGTAATGTTGTACTATAGAATAAAGAGACATCTAAGGATTGTTACACTGTTGTCTTTCCTTAAGTTTTGAAAGTTTATGATGAATGGTATGAGTAATAATGAAAGGTTATTCAGATATTTTTTTGGAAAGTGGATGATATGCGCATAATGAAGGGATAAAGAGAATCTAATATGTTTGATAGTATTCATGAGCTCATGATTGATATAAGGACTAAGTGATATCATGGTTTGAGTATATAGAATTTTGAGGATTTTGGTATGTGGAAAGTGTTAACTTTAAACTGCATTCATGTTTTCACTAAGGTATTCAAGAGAATACATGATTAAGGCCTTTGAATGTTTGGAATGTGACCAACAAGACATATATATGGGGATTAACGATAGTATTAAATCCCAGGTAATCGTTTTCACTATATTATGAGAGTGGACTGCAGTATTATGGATAAGCCTAAAGATTAGAATGGATTATGTTGGACATAAGTTAGTATTGTTTAATGATAGAAGTTTTTTCGATATTATTTATGGGATGTTATAGTAATATAGTTTTAGAAAAAGGGACAACCTGCAGGACGGGCGACAACCCATCGCGTCGGACAAGGTCGTAGGAATCGAACCCACAACCGAAATGCGAATGGCCTTTATCGCCTACCACTGGCCTACAGGAAGTCCCTGTTTAGTAGAAACTAGTTTTGTTATATTAAGCAGTATGATATATGAAGTATAAGTCCATTTTAGGAACTATATATGATTAATCTCACTATAGATCGACTTATGTATATAATTTTTGCTAACCTTTTGTTTGAGACAGATGGAATGACCCGTCATTCTATCACATGATCTGCTAACACTTCACAAATAACAAATTCAACTTCATTTATTTAAGAGATGAAGTGGAAATTGTTCTAGGCACGAACAATAGTGAGATTGTACCAAAATAAAGAAAGTATTTATTCCAATTCAAATTTTCATCTTTAGGGAAACGATCTTGAAAACCAAAAATGTTGTCCTAGTGATCTTATACCTGATGAATCGGATGGTACCTTAGATCGTCACAAATTTATGGATTTGTGATTATTGGCTTTTCCATAGCCATGTTCTCTACCACTCTCCATCAGAACATGATGGTTAGATTTCTCTTCCATATCCATATTTTCACCTATGTGGAAACCCAATGATTAGTTTATTTGGGTAACAGTTACGCTTCATACTTTTGTTTTTAAAGATTGGTTTTGATATTCCTTTTTACGATGTGGGTTTCTATTAATGAAACTTTCAAATAGTAAACCATTTATAACCCCCGACGAATTTCGAGGGCGAAATTCATTTTAAGGGGGGTAGAATGTAACAGCCCAAGATTTTATAAAAAATATTCTTTTTAATTTTATTAATGTCTTGTGTTGTACGCTACACCAAAAGGAGCTTGCACAACACGCATCCTTGACTTGCCTTGCATTACACGCAATCGCGACCTTCCTCGATAGCGTGAGTAATACGCAATACCGAGTTTCACTAAACAACGATATGCTATTAAAATATTATTAAAACTAGCCGGTATGAATAGTAATAACCACTTTTTAAAATTCTGTAAATCTTATTTTTCAAAATGAACTTCATTTTTGGATTCGGAGTATCGAATTTAGACTAAGGTGAAATTTTGGTACATTTCGGATAACTTTCATATTCTGATGAATAGTGAAAATTACTAAAAAACAACTTTTTTAATCGAAATAATTAATAGTGATAAATTATTAATTGTAGTAGTTTTAAAGTATATTTAGAATATATTTTTACAATTTAATACAATGTTGGTCATTGGATGTAATTGCACATTTAAACCAGACATAAACAAGTGTCAATCTTTTGATAGATATTGTTTCTTAAAAACACGCTATTTGTTTTAACAGCGGGATTTAATTATAAAATTAATTAATGCAACTTATATGTTATGAATTTGGTAAAATAGACTTCATTTTTGAATTCGGAATATGAAATATATCTTAGGATGAAATTTTGGCATTGTTCTGAAAAACATCAATTTTTGATGAATAGTGAAACTACTAAGTGGTAGGTTAAAAACTGAATTTTGCATAAAACTTAATTTTACCGCTTCTGTGAATGGAATTTCAAAAATCCGACAGACACGGTTGATATCAGTAAGTAAAATGTGGTTCAATGAGATAAAAATAATTTTTTGGTGAATAGTAACTTTTTACTATTTTTACCGCGGTTAATAGTAAATAGGGTAACTAAGGGTAAATATGATATTAATATTACCCTAACACATGTCCTAATTCTATTGGACAAGTTTAATTCGACCAAAAACAAACTTAGGAATAAAATATGACCATTTAGGCCCACTTGGATTAGATTAGGACATTTATTATTAATCTATTTAAAGAAGGGTTAAAATAGTTAAAATCAAAGTTTAATAAGTAAATCATTTTTAATATGGGGTTATACATAAGATAAATTCGATTGTAAATATGCATTAGAAAGATAAAAAGATTTCCTACATGATTGTATTTTATTTTTAATTCTTAGACATCATATAATTTAATTTATTTATGACACAAAGATGATGCAGTAATTATCTTATTAATGAAATATTGACATAATTGATGTTATAAACACCAAAATAAATGTAATTTGAGACTTTTTATGAATTCCAATAATTTTCTAGGTTACTATGATATATTAATGTTGATTTAATCAACTTGTTTCGAACATATAATTCTGTTATCACTTTCACAAAAATCATATATCAAATAGTGTTAAAATTGACACAAAATAGTTTTTAAATCAAATATTATATTATTAATTGTTATTTTATTCCTAAAAATCTAAGGTTCGGCCAAATGACTTAGATAAGGATATATATATTAATAATAAACAATTTGGGGTTCGTTTGGCATGTTATAGTAAGTGTATTAACCATATAGTGAAAGAAAACAAAAAGACACGGTAAAAGTTAAATTAATTAACTTAGAGTTAAATCTAATTGATAAGGTTAAAATAATACCCTAAACTTGTCTAAATCCTATTGGTTGATAGGATTTCGACCCTTACCCACTTTAGCTTCGAAATAAGACCCTTTGGAACCATTATAAACCGATTTTGACTTTAATATAAAATAATATTTTGAGATATTCCTAAGGTGCCCCTCTCCTCCCCTATAAAAGGACACCTCCTCTCCCTCCTCCTCACACCAATTTGAGCACTCAATCTCGGCCAACCCCTGCCAAAATCTCTTCTCCACTTCCCTAGAAACATCCTAGAGGTTATGGTCTTCCTCAAAGACCAATTTTAGTGCCCTAAGAGGAGGTCTCAAAGAGGCGCTTCAAAGAAGAGGTAATTACCGTTACCAATTCTTTCATATTTATTTCTTCTTCCACTTATTCTTATTAGGTTGTTTCATTATGAAGTAATAACTTCAGTATCACTAATATACTGATATGTTATTATAAATATTAAACAACCCTATTTCACCATCTATCCATCCTACGGAAAAAGAAATCACCGCGCGTGCGTACGTACGGAATACCGTCTCCACGCCGTGGTGTAATCTATTTTCCACCACCACCTTACATGGATGGGTATAATGGTGTAAATAATAACTATACATAGTTATTACAACATCATATTGATTCTGATATATTGTATAATCCACTCCAATTCAGTTCAATATTTATGGAAATGATATCATCGCTCGTGCGTACGTACGGAATACCGAAACCACGACGCGATGAGATTCATTCTCCATGTTAACCATTTAAGAATGATTATAAAGTATATATAAGAAATAATAATGAAATATATGACATTATAAAGCTACTGGATTTATGTATATATATATATGTATGTCATCTACTTACTTCCATTTCAAGACAATAAGGAAAGTAAAACAGCGCTCATGCGTACGTACGGACTACCGTCTTCATGAGCAGTGTTTTTCATTTCATTTATCTATCTATATATATATACTGAATATATATGATATATAAATCATGTTTTATATTCTGGATGTAAGTAAATCATGATATAAGTAATAATAATGTCAAGAACAACAAGTCAAAACACCTACGATAAATAAAACGATTTTACCAAAACGCTTCTTTAACATGGAATTTACAAAAGAACGGATAATATAAATTCATAAGGAACCATATATGATATCATAACAATGAGTATGATTCTGTAATAAGTCAATAACATGATTTAATTCATTATACAGGAGGTTCGGACACTTACAAAACAAGTCGGACATAAGGTAAGGGAAATATCACAATCTCATTTTTATCCGAGATTGTTTATACTTTGGCATTTACTGGGGTGTATTTTATCATCCACATCCATGTTTCCTCAATAATTAATATTTATATCCTTATACAATAGTTTATATTCAATTTTACCCTTCGGTAAATTTTTAGTAAAGGATATGAAAGAAATCTTTTGTCGTTTTTCGTACGAGGTACTTTTTTGACTTTTCCGACAAAAGTACGAGAAGAATGTTTTTTTTAACTTATATGGCATGAATGGATTTTTAAAACATTATTTCCAAGAAGCTTCCTTTACAAGTTTTCAAGTTTATTTTTAATCAACTTCTTTTATTTTAAAGTCGTATGACATGTTTTGAAAGGAAAAATGTTTTTGAAGTAGAAAGGATATTTTCCTCAAGAATGGAGTTCAAGTATTTTATCAAAATTATTTTCCATCTAAGATAATAAAAGGGTTCTGTTTTTATCCCTATTATTACATGGATTTGATTATGTTGTGATGGAAATATTTTTATCTTATATAAATTGTTTTATGTTGTCATGTTGTTTAAGAATTCCATTTTTATTACATGGGTTATGAAATGATGTATGGATTATGATTTTGTGGCACAGATAAGAATGGTATCATTATGAGATGGGTGGGACCTATATCTCCCTCCAATGCATTGGGTAAAGATTTTATATCTCATGAGATAGAAAGGGCTGGAACGGTAGGTTATACCGGTTCAGTGAAACAGGACTGAAACGAGGGTTACTCGATTCAGAAGGGACTTTGTCCACTAAGATAGTCTTGGCAATTAGTCTTGACTAACAAGAAATGATTCTCTATGATTATGTGTGTATGACACAAAGTTTCATGTTTTAAGTTATGATTATTGGGATTACTTTTTCACTGCCATGATTTATCCCATGATTATGAAATTATGCTCTCTTTTGCAGGTTATGATTTCCAAAATGTTATGTTCTTATGAATATGATGTGATTGATATTTATTTTGTTTACCCTTACTGAGCATTTGAGCTCACCCTTTTATGTTTTCTTTTCCCCAGGATATAAAGAAAGGTTTTAGGTAAAAAAAAGGGAAGATCTTTATGGGGGATTTTGAAGATCTTTCACCACGATTAGAAGATTATAGTCCGAGTTTCCAAAGACACTCAACTATTACGGTCCTTGTGTGTGTGTTTTTGTAATGTACTAAGTATTCCGCAAATGTAATGTAATGTCCATGTACGTCAGGCTTCGGGTCTTTACAGGGGCAGGCCTGCCTGACCAACCCAGCCTACTGGAGCAGGCTGGACTTCTCCTCCAAGGATGCAGCGGGCGCCATGGGTCGCCACTGTGGTCGAGTTGGACCGCAGCCTCTAGCCACATTCTCCGAACCACCACCGGTCATTCCCAGAAACCTCTGATAACCACCCAACATGAATGTTGTGGGCCTCATTTTCCACCTTGTCCTACTGGAGGGGCCTTTAGAGGGCCACCAGATGCGCTCTATTAGTACGTTCTTCGATCATGAGGACGTTCTGAACTCCTCGGGTCACGTTCTTTATCTCTAGGGGTTCAAAAACATTCCATGATACCTTTGTGGTTCACAAATCTTCGTTTTTAATATCTTCTGCACTTCCTCGATCTAATCGCCACTGTCTTCATTGCACCTCCATCATGACGTGTCCCTCCTGGACCTGCGACCTTAGATCTTTGTGCCAAGGATTATTTGCACAATGGTCAATCAATTTACAAAAGTTGAGTCATAGGGCAAACAAAGAATTCCCATACCAAATGAAGAATGGAGGGGGGAATGAAATGAATCAATAAAAAGGGATGTACCACGATTGATGTTAGTGATGATCCTGGTTCATCGTCGTTAGAACCAAAATCGAATGAATCCAAAATTCCATCACACAGGATTAATCAACATTTGATAACTAGGATCAATCATCTATTAAAACCCAAAAAAACTCCATTCCCACAAGAACGATCAAACCACAGGTCAACCTGATCATGGGTGGATCTGTGTTTGTCATTTAAATCAATGAATGGGGAAAGAAAATATTCAAAATAACAACCCCTACCTCGAGTATGATCATTTGAAAATGTAAATTTAAGTCAGTTCGTCATGTCGATCCTTGTTCTGCCAACGTTCATTGATACATCGCCACTTGATCGAATCCCAACCTCAGATATGTCGTCACCGGCAAGAGAGCCTCCTCCTCCTTGCCATAGGGAAACTACTAGTTTCCCAATAAACTCTCCAGTGTTATGAATTCTAACGCTGGACCCTACCCCTGATGAATGGAGGAAACATGTTAACACATTAATGCATCTAAGAGTTATTGTTTCTCTTTGAAACAATGTCTCCATGCCACTTCATTTAGGAAAAGAGAATGATTTTCTCCATCACTACATGGAAATTTGAACACAATGAGAAACAATAAAAGGAAATAAAAATAAATTTCTTTATGTTTAATCTTTTCTCCTTTAAAATTTTTAAAAATTAACATTTACCCTCAAGCTGCGTCAGTTATGAATAGGCTATGCAGAAGGAAAGAACATCCTCACAAGCTCAACAGTACCCTCATATTTCAAATCTGAGTCACTCTTTATGGGTTATAAGGATTTTAAAAAATAAAATAATTTTATTTAATAATTTTATTTATGGTTATGCATTTTTCTGGTTTTCTCACTGGATACCCGCGCCAACTAATGTTAAGACGCTCCTAGGGTAAACCCACCATCTTGAATGCAATGGAGCATTTGGATTTCTGATTTAGGAACACATTTCATATTTATTCCCCGTTTTCCAGAAAACCATTCATGCGTGCCATTTAAAAACATAAAAAAATTCAACAGAACATTTTGGGCTCTTCGAGCCTCAGAATTACATGCCGTATCAGTGTATGTTCTCTTATTTTTTCTGAAAATTTTCTAAAAATACAATCGGGAAAATATGAGTTGTTACAATAATCGTACATATCCCATTATTTCTATTTGATGGAAATTTCTTTGAAGAATCACAGTGTTTATAATTCTATGAAAAAAACAATTTTTGATAGTAAAATGAGATTTTTCAAGAGTAGAAATACATATGAGAATTTCATATTTAGTAATTAAATAACATGTTTATTTAATAATTTATGTTATTGATATCTATAAAATGGATTCTAAAATAGTATTAACGTTAATAATGATTAATAAAATTTGTTTTATTAAACATTATCAAATATGAAAATTTTATGTTTATTACTATTGTTTTTGGAAAATGAATAAAGTATTTATTTTAATCAATATAATTAAATTATGAATTGAATTATATTTTTTAAAATATTCTATAAATAGTTAAAAGATATTTTGAAATAATTTAAAAAATTTATAAATTATTTTATAAATTAATTAGCTGTAAAGTTCTTATGGTTTATCGATAAATATTTTTCAAATATGTGTGGTTTATAAATTTTTCTAATCATTAAAAATGTTATTATTGGAATATTTCAAATTAGAAATGGTCTATAAATTAATTACTAATATTTTTTATAATTAATTTTAATGATGATAAAAAATAATTTATTGAGAAAAAATTTCAAATATTAATTGTAAATATTTAAAATATCTCTTGAAAAATTGAATGGTATGATTTATGATATATAAATAAATATTTTATTTAGAAATCATAAAATTTAGTTTATAAATTGTTTAGAAATTAAAACATATATGATATTTAGATCATATTAAAATTTTCATAAAATAAATATTGAATTATAAAATGTTTATAATTCTTGAATGATATATAAATGCCATATGATATTAAATATAATGGAGTTTATATTTAATTTTATATAAAATGTATATATTCTTTCTAATTTATAAAAATTTTGTAATAAAATTTTATTGATTAATAGTTCATAAAGGTATCATATTTTCTAAAATAAATATTTTATTTATTTATTTTTTAAATTTATTTGTTATTAATGTTTACTTTATAATTAATTAATAGAATATAATCAAATTAAATGGGATTTATTTGGATATTATTTAAACAATATCAAAAAATGTTTTGATGATTGATTTGATCAAGGTTTAAATAATAATTTAATATCAAATATTTATATTATGTAAAGGGTTTACATGATAAAAATTGGATTATAAATATTTTATAATTTATAAAATTTCATATATTTATAAAGTAAATTCCATATAATGAAAAATATGAAAGAGTTCATATTGGATAGAATATAAAGAGTTCATATTCAAAATTTTCTAATGTACATAATGTTAAATATGGAATTATGAAAGGGTTCATAATTAGATTTTGTTTATGAAATTTTTTGAAAATTTTATCACAACCTTAAATATTTGATTTGTTCATTTATATAAGAAATATAAAATGTTTTATTCATTGTTATCAATTTTTATATTATGGTTGAATGTATGCTAAATTTTATATAATAAATTACTTCTTGGAAAGATCCTTTCATTACATGCTTTGTATGATAATGAATTTAGGTTTTTATATACCATGAACTAATTTTGTATTGTACTTATGAGATTGAGAATAGTTATTGGGAATATATTTTATCTATTAAGTGTTAGAGATATCATGAATTGAATTCTTTCTTGAATAAATTATCCTTAGTTAGAGGGACTTGGGGTCAGACCACCAACATTCCTACAGGCTTGCCTTGGCTAGGAATGGGAATGTGATTGGCTATATATCGATCTGGGCTTACACATGTGGAATTTTTCAATCTCTTATAACTCTATTCCATTACATGAATCATTCATGTACTATATTCATTTGACACATTCATATATGTATGAATATACTTACCTTTTTTTAGGTATTTACATAGATGTGTGGGTTGGGTAATAATTTCATGTTAATGTGTTGTAAACACATTAATTTTTTGGTTGGAATAGGGATTTTCAAAACATAATAGTTAGAAGTATACATACATAAAATGGGAATAAAACATGAGAAGATTATTATTAAATAGGATGTAGTAATAGTTAATTTAATATACATGCAATGAATATTAAACTCATGAGACATTATAAATGAAAACCCCTCAAATACTAAGATTTAGATTTTTTTCCAAAGAAACAATTTTCATGACATTAGTCAACTAATTGGTTAGTTTCATGACCACATTGGGATCCCCTTGTCATGACCCGACCCTACCCGGGCTCAAGTCACAACTACCCCTAGCCCGCCTCCATAGGCCAGGGGCTGGTGACCAGCGTCGAAGGCACAACAACTTGGGGAGGCCTTGGCCTAAGCACCTATACGCACACATGCATCCCGCTCAATGCAGAAGTGCATAGTAAAAAGAGAGGTAATGTAACAACTTTAATAAATAAAACACAAATGTGCAAAGAGAGGTAATGTAACAACTTTAATAAATAAAACACAAATGTGCATCGACCTCCAATCAGTAAAAGCAAGTGCTAGAGGTAAACTGAAAAATAAAAGGGGAAAACATGCGCCCAACCAGAAAAGTGCCACAACCTGTCAATAGGTAAACAGAAGAAAATCATCTGGAAGGGTCCCCCACCTGGAACCCGACTCCGACCACCACACGCGGTCCAAGCTCCAGATCTCCTAAGCTCTCCTGAAGTCACGACCAACCTGTCCGTCGTCTGCAAGGGAACACCAAGTGCGGGAAAATCCCAAGCATGGGTGAGTATAAAAATACTCAGTAGGATACCCCGAAGGCTCGAGGGAGAAACAAAAGGAGGTACCGAATGGTGAGCAGTAGATCGAACATGGGAAATTAAAGGAATACAACCGAGAGTGCAGTAAGGAGTACAACATGGAGTGTAGTAGAGTAACAGTAGAGAGTCCAGCTCAACCCAACAAGAGGAAAGAAGGTAGACTCATCCAGACACAAGGAGCTGGAAACGATTAGAATATGAACTTATCATCGAGTCTTCACTACCTATAGCAGGAGAGTAGACTCGTCCAACAATGCGAATCAAGACACATAAATCATGTGGCATACCCCACTCATCTTCACCTCTTCTGGAGGGATAATAACAAAGACCTAAGGAGTGGGTACTGCAAAAAGGTATATACATATCCATATGCTCAATCAAGAAGCCCAAACAAGATTGTAAGGGGATCTCCATCCTATAGCTCAGCCCAAGAAAGTGAGTCGCCAACAGTCCCAGAAGTAAACCACCATAGATACCCAGTATACCGCACGTCTTCCCCGAACTGCAAGTCAAGGGGCTCAAATCACCGCACCTTGATATTATCCACTTTTAGAGGCACTAAATCGCCCTCACGGTTTTAGGTCACGTCACAAGGACGCGTCTCGATGGGGGAAAGCACCCCTCGCACTTGAGAGTTATGGGGAAAGTCAAACCACACCTTGTCACGACCCTGCCGTAGAGAGGTCTTCTCGAAGTCAAAGATGTCACATCACTGAACCGTACAATCTAAGGGTCCCATTCTGGTAGTCACGGAGGAAAGATACACACTAGCATAGTAGAATGGACTGAGTCTGAAATTCCAACAAGTGACCCACTACCCTGCCCTGCTGGAGGATAAATCATAATAAGATATCGGGTGAACCACTGCCCAGCCATGCTCGAGGGTAAACCCTAATACATCATCAGGAGACCCACTGCCCAGCCCTGCTAGATGGTAAACCTGGAATAAGTCGACAGGCAACCCACTACCCAGCCCTGCTGGAGGGTAGACCTAGAACAAGACGATGGGCAACCCACTGCCCAGCCCTGCTGGAGGGTAGACCCTCAAAATTTATTGGGTGAACCACTGCCTGGTCTCTGATGGAGGGTAAACCCTAGGAGTGTCATTGGGTGACCCACTTCCCAGTCTCTACTGGAGTGTAAACCCTAAAAGTCGGTGAGCTACCCACTACTTAGTCTCTAATGAAGGGTAAACCCAAAGAAGTCGATGACCAGCCCACTACCCAGTCTCTGCTGGAGGGTAAACCCAGAACTACTCTGGCCATCCCTACTGGATGGTACAACACTGGCCAACAGAACTCCGAGTGGGTATAGCGCCACCACCCAACTCCAAAACAAAACCAGGGGAAACCACTCAACCCTGTTGTACTAAACCATCACGAATAGGAGGACACTCTATGTCGCAAGAGGTCAAAGGTGCGTAAATCAGAACACAACACACAGATGGGGCCCACACAACATGTGGCCCCATCTCATCTCCCAACCAAGAACAAACATTCTTAGGTACAAACAACCACATGTACCTCCAAGCATTCTCGCATACTCCAAGAGTATGCCACGTCTCCAGCCCGAAGGCTAACATGCACACAACACCCAACGTCAATGCGAAGGGCATAAATGTAACAACCCCATCTTTCCACCTCGACGGCTCAGGCACCACCAATCACATATCTTCAAGCATTACCTCACTCACACGAGAGTGAATGCGATCACAGGCCAAGGGTTCGCTTCCGAACCCAGCAAAAAAGAACCGCCACCAGAGCACCATTCAGATTTACACATTTAATAAAATCACAAAAGAGGCTCCGCTCCCCTAAACATATTACACTATTGTAATCCTCATGAAAAAACACGCGAGATCGACTACTTACTCGCCCAAAACGGTCAACCGGAGAATATGGTACTATTCACTGTAGCCAGCCCGTGTGGAGCCCACACCATGATTCCAAAAATGAACAAATGTTTCACCCCACTGCGATCCCCTTAGAAAAACACATGGGGTTGACTACTCAATCACCCAAAATGGACACAGGGTGAAAACGATACTATTCATCGTAGCCAACCCGGGTGGGACCCACACCACAATCCCGAAAAAGGTCGGGCGAACTGCACCATCACGATGTTCTCGGAAAAATATGTCAAATTGACTACTCACTTGAGTGGAATGGATATATGGATAAAAAGATGCATTTCGTCAAACCGCACACAAGCGGTTCTACGTGGGACCCGCACCCCGGTCCCGATGTGCTGCCAACGGATCGCGCCATTGCGATCCTCTCGAAAATGTACACAAGATGGACTATTCACTTGTCCAAAATGGGCACCCAACGATAAAGCTGAAAATCACCGCCAACTCCCAAAATGGCCCTCGCGAGGTCTGCACCACCATGCGGAATTAAAGCGGGCGGATTGCACCATTGCAATGCCCTCGAAATAACACCCAAAATCGGCTGCTCCCACGCCCCGAACGGACGTCCGATGAAAAGTTACAAAACGCTGCTCGAATCTCAAAGGTCGGGCCGTGGGGCCCAAGCCTCAACTCCGGTTTCGACGCCCGAAACCACCATGGAATGCTGCTTCTCGGCGCTAGGGTCCCAATGCCGCTGACGGTACTCAAATCAAACATCGGATGTGTCCGTGCCGTCCAAAACAAGAACTTTCGGAAAACGCCAAACTTACTGAACGCACTTTTCGTGCCAACAAACCCCTCTCCTCGGGAATTAAAAATTTCCCAGACCAGCTCAAAAGTTCGTCTCAATTTAAGGCATGCGTCGCCGCATACGGTGCCCAAATCGGAGGCCATGTGGATGATTTATCAAATATAAATCATTTCCATAATAATAATAATAATAATAATAATATTATTATTATTATTGTTATTAATTTTTTTTTTTAAATATCCCTCTGAATGGCCAGCGCCGGTCGGCTGCTTTTCCATGCAGAGACCCACCGTTGGTGGGTCCACTGTCTCCCACAGGGTTGCACCGCGTGACCCCGGCTTCGCACGCACGCCGGCCGGCCGACCTCTCCTGCTCTCTGTCGCCCCCCCCGCTCGCCCAGCCGAGCCGCCGACCACCTCCGCTGTCTGCTCGCCTAGCCGAGCTCGCGGCCGCCGTCGCCTGCTCCGATCCACCGCATGCTGCCACCGTTTCGGAGCCCGCGCCACCTGCTGCCGGATCCCCCAAAATCCAACCGGAAAACCTCAGAAACCACCGGAAAACACCGTAAAACCCGCAATCTTTGGCGGACATTTGTGGGGTCCTCAGAACTTAGTTTTACAAACCGAAATAGGCGAAGGAAATCACGGAAAGAGTACTAAGAAAACATGGTATTTTCTTGGGAATTAAACAGAAATTCGGCGCGATAATTGAACATGAAAGAAGAGTTTTGAAATGAAAACGCAAAACCGAAAACACCTACCTATTGGGCATTTCCTGGAGCTTTGCCGATGATCCTCCGTAGCTGCCGCGCCTCGCCGGAGCTTCCGCGCCTTGCCAGAGAGGTGGAGGAGAGGAGGAGTTCCTCCTTGGTAGGGTTTGCTCCAGGGAGTGCAAATGAGGGAGAGGGAGAGTTATGGGTTAAAAAAATAGTTAACATATTAATTAATTTAAAACCCCCAAAATAACCCACATCCACAACTCTCAACGGGGTCGAGGTTATTCCTCCCCTAGGGTGAACACCACCTCCCGAGCACAACGGTGGTCTTTTAATTGTAATTTTAGGCCCCGTTCAAAAGTTATTAAACTCAGCGCCCGTGGCCTCCAAATTACGAAAACTACCCCAGGGCCACTTTCCACTGACAGACCGCTCCCGTGAAAACTACACCCCTCCTAGGGTAAACGGAATGCTCTGAACTCAAAGCTGACCTCAGTAGTCTGATTCGAGCCACCATTTAGGAGTTACTTGAGTTAAGCTGCTAAATGAATAAATTAATTATTTAATTTATCCGTTTCACGTTTTGATATCGAGCGAGGGGTCCAAACATCCCGCGCCTACATGTTTCATGTTATTACTAGGGTAAAAAAACCATTCCGGACCCATCCGTGCACTCATATCTCTGATCTGAATCACCATTTAGGATTCATCCAATTTATTTTGCATTCCAAGTGTGAACGCACTGAAAATTTAATTCCGGCCACACCGGGGATCGGAATCACACGCCGTCTGAAGGCGCTGCTTTGGAATAACATCAAGAATATTCCAATGTATTTTATATCCTAAAACCTAGTTCTTATATCATTCCCTCCTTCATGATTTTCTTCCCCTAAAAACAAAACCATGGAACAACTCAGGGTACTAATCCCGCACCTGGCTCTCCCGTACCCAGAGGAACTCTTACACAGTCCCACATCACCGCACATAGACCAAAGGATTTGATCTGCTCATGAGAGGTTTTCCCTTGCCGATGAAGTTCATAGAAGAATGCACACATCTCTTCGGGTGAGTCATGTGGGAGACTTCGTGCACCCACTCCAGAATTCAGGGTTAGGGCAAGGTGGTAGGGAACCTCACCATCCCTTCGCACGTTCTCAATCGGTCTGAAGGACCTCGGAGGTAGCTCACCTCCCCGACCAAACCACTACGTCGTACGCCACAACTGGAATCACCATTTTCACCTAGGAGAAAGCCCAGTGATTCCCTCCTTCAGAATATCCATATGGTGAAACACCCAAGGATATCTGGTCACACAAGGTTTCATAGTCGATGTCCCATGATCAAGACTCTCTTACACACTTGAAAAGTGAAGGAGTCGCTACCATTGACAGAAGAGAAAGGTTCCACGCCTTTTATTCCACTAACACAGGGTTACACCGACGCCCTGCATCACCCTGGTAACACCTCAACAAGGAGAGGGGAAAAATAATTTCTCACATAGAGTCTAACAATCCTACCGCAAAAAGTAGAAGAGTTGTAGAGCGTACCTCTTATCACCTCGTGCTCCGCAGGATATTAGACATCCAAAGCATGCAGTTGTCCGCGGTCCCAACTGTTAGCTCCCATAGCCTGACGTGGACCACCTGGTGGTGGTGGGAAGACCTCGTAAGGTCGTTCTCCACTTCTAGATCCTCTCGCTCCTTTTCTAGCACAACCTCTCTGTGCGCTACTCCAATCACGGTGCTGCCCCTACCATGGTGGTGCACCTGCTACCTGCCCGAAGCCCTCTGCATGCCTGGTGGGGAAGTAATGTGCCATGTGACCTCGCCCATCACAAACATAGCATCGACTCTCCTCGTTCTTCACTGGTACCATTCGATGCCACTGTGGTGTGTGGCCACACCCTGCGTCTGGTTATCAGAAAACCACATGTGTCGAGGTTCTGTCAGTCGACGCCCTCTAGCTATGGTAGACATCTCGGCTCTGTCCAGCTTGTGACCACCACCAACTTTAGAGCGTGACATGAAGCTCTCTATCACCAACACTTGCTCTAGCACCCAGGCATATGTGGAAATTCCCAAGGGTAATATGATATCACGAATCTCTCGGCGGAGACCCTGCTCAAACTTCCGCGCTCAGAAGTTGCCGTCATGAACCAAGTACGGGTAAAAGTGTACACGGTCTGCGAAACTAGCCGCATACTCAGCCACTGTCATCCCTCCCTACTGAAACTACAGGAGATCCTACATCCAAATGGAGCGTAACCCGGAGAGGAAACTCTCCTCACGAAAAAACAACTAAATTTTTCCCCACGAAAGTGACAACTCGTCATGAAATGAGTCACCAGACTCCACCAACGCCTAGCTGCTCCATGAAAAAGGCTGGCGGCCAAAGCCACCATAAATTCTGTCGGCATCTGCATAAGACTGAAGAGGCAAACCACTATCTTGATCCAAACATCTACTGCCTGAGGGTATGGCTCACCACCGAACCTCAGCGGTCTCTGCCGTTGGAACTCACGGAGCGCGTTCAACCTGTGCTCAAGCTCAATCTGCTCTGCTGAAACTGTCTGTTTCTCACCAAGTGGGGGTGCTCCTACCAGCCCACCTAGAGAAAGGGGCTATCATGATGGGTCCTGGACTGTGGCCTCATAGTGCATAAGGTCATCGTCATGAATCAAAGCATGTATCCTGGCTGGCTGTCTTCGCAGAGACATCTGTAATGTTATCAAGGAGTGTCGCGGTCAGATGAGATTATGCGTACATCACAAAAACAACAACGATGGGGAGATGACTCAAGAAGTATAGTCACAGACTCAATCTTATGATATGCACAAACGAATTTTTCCTACAAAGAGTGTCTTAGAATGCCGAGTCGACAAGTGGTTTATCAGGGTTCTGGTGAATGGATACGTCGGCCGCCGCACCATAACTGGACTCCCTATCCTGAGAGCCACTCTCAAGACATGTTAACACTGTTTCCATAAATCAAAATGAATTCCTTTTTTGGGACCTCTAAACAATGTCCCAATGAATGAACCACCTATGATACAACATTGTCACGACCCGACCGTACCCGGGCTCGAGTTGCAACTACCCCAATCCCACCTCCATAGGCCAGGGGCTGGCAACCAGCACCGAAGGCAAAACAACTTAGGGAGGCCTTTGCCTAAGAACCTGTATGCACACACACAGGCCACTCAATGCAGAAGTGCAGAGTAAAAAAGTGAAGTAATGTTCCAACTAATATAAATAAACCATAAATGTGCATCGAAATCTAATCAGTACAAGAAAGTGTTGGAGGTAAACTAAAAAAGAAAATGGGAAAACACGCGCCCAACCAGAAAAGTGACACAACCCAGCAACAAGTAAAAAATAGAAAAACAGCTGGAAGGGTCCCCCACCTGGAACCCGACTCCGACCACCGCACGCGGTACAAGCTCCCGAACTCCTAAGCTCTGTTGAAGTCACGACCAACCTGTCCGTTGTCCGCAAGGGCCCACCAAGTGCGGGAAAAGCCCAAGAAGGGGTGAGTATAAAAATACTCAGTAGGATACCCCAAAGGCTCTAGAGAGAAACAAAGAAGGTACCAAAGGGTGAGAGGTAGATCGAACAAGGGAAAGTAAAGGAAAAAAACTGAGAGTGCAGTAAGGAGTATAATAAGGAGTGTAGTAGAGTAATAGTAGAGAGTCTAAATCAACCAAACAAGAGGAAAGAAGGTAGTATCATCCAGACACAAGGAGATTGAAATTGTGAGAAGATGAACTTCTCATCGAGTCTTCGCTACCTATAGCAGGATAGTAGACTCGTCCAACCACGAGAATATAGACATGGAAAGCACGTGGCATACCCCGCGCGTCTTCGCCTCTCCTGGAGGGAGAGTAACCAAGACCCAAGGAGTGGGTATTGAAACAAGGTATATACATATCCATATGCTCAATCAAGAATCCCAAACAAGATCATAAGGGGATCTCCATCCTATAGATCAGCCCGAGAAAGTGAGTCTCCAACAGTCCCAGAAGTAAACCACCATCAATGCCCAATATCCCGCATGTCTACCCCGAACTGCTAGTCAAGGGGCTCAAATAACCGCACCTTGATACTATTCGCCTTGGGAGGCACTGACTCACCCTCAGGGTTTTAGGTTGCATCACAAGGACGCGTCTTGGAGGGGGAAAGCTCCCCCTATACTTGAGAGTTCTAGGGAAAATCAAACAACACCTTGTCACTACCTTGCAGTCGAGAGGTCTTCTCAAAGTCAAAACTGTCACATCACTGACCCATAAAATCTAGGGGTCCCGTTCTGGTAGTCACAGAGGCAAGCCCCAGACTAGCATAGTAGAAAGAACTGAGTCTGAAATGCCAACAGGTGACCCACTGCCCAGCCCCACTAGAGGGTAAACCTGGAATAAGTCGACAAGGGACCCACTGCCCAGCCCTGCTGGAGGGTAGACCTGGAACAAGATGACGGGCGACCCACTGCCCAACCCTACTAGAGGGTAGACCCTCAAGAGTCATCTGGTGACCCATTGCCCAGTCTCTGCTGGAGGGTAAACCCTAGGAGTGTCGTCAGGTGACCCACTGCCCAGTCTCTACTGGAGGGTAAGCCCTAGATGTCAGTGAGAAACCCACTGTCCATCTCTACAGGAGGGTAAACCCGATGAAGTCGATGAGCAACCCACTGCCCAATCTATACTGGAGGGTAAACCCGGAACTGCTATGGCCATCCATATTGGAGGGTACAACACTGGCCAACAGAACTCGGAGTGGGTATCTCGCCACCACCCAACTCGAGAACAAAAATAGGGGAAACCACTCAACCCTGCTGGTCTAATCCATCGCTAACAGGAGGACCCACTATGTCGCGAGAGGTCAAAGGTACATAAAGAAAAACACAAAATGAATATGGGGCCCACACAACATGTGGCCCCAGCTCATATCCTGACCAAGAACAAACATTCTTAGGTACAAACCACCACATGTACCTCCAAGTGTTCTCGCATACTCCCAGAGTATGCCATGTCTCCATCCCAAAGGCTAACATGCACACAAAACCCAACATCAATGTGAAGGGCGTAAATATAACAACCACAAATTGCAACCTCGTCGGCTCAGGCACCGCCAATCACATCTCTTCAAGCATTACCTCACTCACACGGGAGTGAATGCGATCACACGCCAAGCGTTCGCTTCCGAACCCAGTAAGAAGAACCGCCACCGGAGAACCTTTCATATTTCCACATTTAATAAAATCACGCAAGAGGCTCCGCTCACCAAAAGAGATTACACCATTGTAATCCTCATGAAAAAACATGCGAGATCGACTACTTACTAGCACAAAATGGTCAACCGGAGAATATGGTACTATTCACCGTAGCCAGCTCATGTGGGGCCCACACCATGATCCCAAAACTGAAAAAACACATCACACCACTGTGATCCCCTTGGAAAAACACAAGGTATTGACTACTCAATCACCCAAAACGGACAACCGGTGAAAAAGGTACTATTCACCATTGCCAACCCGGGTGGGACCCATACCACGATCCCGAAAAAGGTCGGGCGAACTGCGCCATCATGATGTTCTCAGAAAAAACATGTCAAATTGACTGCTCACTTGAGTGGAATGAATATCCAGAGAAAAAGATGCATTTCGTAAAACTGCACACGAGGGGTTCTACGTTGGACCCGCACCCCGATCCCAATGTGCTGCCAACAGATCGTGTCATTTCGATCCTCTCGAAATTGTACACAAGATTGACTATTCACTTGTCCAAAACAGGCACCCTGCGATAAAGCTAAAAATCACCACCAACTCCCAAAATGGCCCATGTGGTGCCTACACCACCATGCAGAATTAAAGTGGGCAGATTGCACCATTGCAATGCCCTCATAAAAACACCCAGAATCGACTGCTCACACACCCCGAATGGACGTCCGATGAAAAGTTACAAAATGCTTCTCGCAGCTCAAAGGACGGGCCGTGGGACCTACACCTCAACTCCAGTTTCGACGTCCGAAACCACCATGGAAAGCTTCACCTCGGTGCCAAAGTCCCAACGCCACTGAAGGTGCTCAAATCGGACATCAGATGTGTCTGTGCTGTCCAAAACAAGAACTTTCGGAAAATGTCAAACATACTTAACGCCCTTGTCGTGCCACCAAACCCCTCATCTCGGGAATTAAAAATTCCCGAGACCATCTCAAAAAGTTCGTCTCAATTTAAGGGACGCGTCGCTGTAGACGCTTCCAAAATCGGACGCCCTGCAGATGATTTATCAAATATAAATCATTTACATAATAATAATAATAATAATATTATTATTATTATTAGAAACTTTTTTTTATTTTTTTAAAGATCCCACCGACCAGCCAGCACTGGTCGACTGCTTTTCCACATGGAGACCCCCCGCTAGAGAGTTCGCTATCTCCCACGGGGTCGTGCCGCGCGACCCCGGCTTCGCACGCACGCCGGTCGACCGGCCGACCGACCTCTCCCACTCGCTATCACCCCCTGCTCATCCCGATGAGCCTCCGACCACCTCCGCTCTCCACTCGCCCAGCTGAGCTTGCTGCCGCCGTCACCTACTCCGATCCGCTTCCATCTTCCACCATTTTGGAGCCCATACCACCTACTTCTGGTACCCCCCAAATCTAACCGAAAAACCTCATAAACCACCGGGAAACAACATTAAACCCGCAATCTTCAGCGGATGATTGCGAGGTCCACATAACTCAGATTGACAAACCGAAATAGATGATGGAAAGAGCGGAAAGTGTAATATGAAACCGTGCACTGTTTGTGGAAATTAAACAGAAATTCAACGCTTTAATTCAACTTGAAAGAAGAGTTCTGAAATGAAAATGAAAAACAGAAAACTCCTACCTGTTGGGCGTTGCCCGGAGCTTTGCCGACGATCCGCCGGAGTTGCCGCGCCTCGCCAGAGCTATTGCGCCTCAACAGATAGGTGAAGGAGAGTAGGATTTCCTCCTTGGGAGGGTTTACTCTAGGGAATGAAAATGAGGGAGAGGGGAGAGTTATGGGTTAAATAAATTAGTTAACATTTTAATTAATTTAAAACTCCCTAAATAACCCCCATCCGCAACTCTCGACGGGGTCAAGGTTATGCCTCCCCTAGGGTAAAAACCACCTCTCAAGAACAACGTTGGTCTCCGAATTTTAATCCAAGGCCCTGTTCAAAATTTATTCAACCCAGAGCCCAACGCCGCCAAATTACAAAAACGCCCCCGGGGCCAGTTTCCACTGACAGCCCATGCCCGCGAAAACTACACCCCTCCTAGGGTAAAAGGAAAGCTCTGAACTCAACGGTGCTCTCCGTTTTCTGATCCGAGACACCGTTTAAGAGTTTCTTTAGTTAAGACATTAAACTAATAAATTAATAATTTAATTTATCCGTTTCACGTTCTGATAGCGAGAAAGGGGTCCAAACATCTCGCACATACATGTTTTATGTTCTTCCTAGGGTAAAAACCCCATTTCGGACCCATCCTTGCACTTAGATCTCTGATCTGGATCACTGTTTAGGAGTTATCCTATTTATTTGGGGTTCCCAGTGTGAACACACTAGAAATTTAATTCCGTCCACACCAGGGCTCGGAATCACACGCCTTCTGAAGGCGATGCTCTGGAATAACATCAAGAATATTCCAATGTCTTTTATAGCCAAAAACCGGGTTCTTACACCACAATATTATCTTTATTAAGGAAATAATGTATGTAACTTTGTATTTTCATGTTGCGTAGTTTTATGTCAACACTCGGTTCCTCTAGATTTTCCTTGGTTAGTTTCTTTGTGGAATTTTCTTTGGGTTAGAGTAGATGAGATGCCTTAATAGTTAGGATACCAGATTAATAGAGTTTATTGAATCGATATAATGGATTTGGATAAAGGGTATCCACTCAACAATCTAAGAGTCAAAACTATTGTCATTAGAATGATTCCCTATATAAATTACTAAGCATTGAGATGAACTCCTAAGTGGACTCATTTCATAGTGAAATAAGAATATGGGATCAATAAATTAATATGATCTATAATGTCATGAATTTTAGTGGGAGCACTTTAATTGAATCCCTTATTGAAAAGATAAAAGACATGATATTTATCTAATAAAAAGTATCATTATAGATAAATGCATCATCATCATAAAACAATACTTTATATTAACCCTTAAAATAATAAGCATAGTGTAAGAAACTATTAATAAAGGTACCTTAATAAATGTTCTTTAGAATGTGATATATTCTATTTGTTATAACATTTCCATCTTGTGTAATATATAGTTGAAAATTTTCAAATAGTGAATCTAGTTTCTTATGGAAAAAATGGAATTATTAATTTAAGGTTTCAAGGAAATTAATTCATATTTCAACTAAGGAATTATAGTTTCATATACTCAATATGATTGGATATGTCTATGATATTTAATTTTTTGGAATATGTTTGGAAATGATGAATAATTTCTATAAGGCTTGCTCTAGTTAGGGAATTAATCACATTTTCATCTATAAAAATGTTCAAACATGGTGGTCGAATTCAAGTGAAGTCTACTTGATACCCTCAAAGTGTTGAGAATAAATCAAATTGGTATAAGATGTCTAGATTCTGGTAATACAAGGACAATACATGTGGGTAAAAGTTCAAACCATTAAAATAAAAGTTTGAAGAAATTTATTTACAATGTTTCTCTAAAATGATGATCAAGGTAATTGAAAACTCGAGTTACCAAGATGAAACAGTAATAATGCAATATGTTTGAACTATTCAAGAAATACCTAAAGGGTCTTGGGAACTCCCTGGAATGTCGATGTCATATATTAATTTTATAATAATTAATTCTTCAATTTTTAAGGGTATTTGACACCAACTGTATATTTTGAATGTTTTGTAAATATATAGGATTTAAATATCAAAGGAATAATTGATTTTTCGTACATTTTATATTCATAAGATGAATTAAATAGTTATTATATTTAGAATTTTAGTGTAAAGGAACATGTCACGCTTAGATGAATCGAAGTAAAATATGTGTCTCTTCATCTCACATATCATATATGATAATAGGGAATGTTTGGTAAGAAGGGTTTGTTATGGGATGAATAAATGTATACACATGATTAATGATTCATAAATTTGTATAACATGTTTTTGAGAAGAAGATTTAGAATAAAGTGTTTATTGAAATATTTTATAATATATGTTGAAGGTATTCCACCCACCCATCAATGGTATATTATAATAAAGTCTTATTTTCAAATAGGGAAAATTTCAAACAAAAATAATATCATATATGATAGGGAAACAATATATTATTTGTTAAATATTTCAATTAAATTTAAATGATGGCTATTTCATAAAACATAAAGTATTATTTGTTGTATCTTAGAAAGATGTTTCAAGGAGAATAAAGTTTCTATGAAGCCAGTGAAAGTATGTTTGAACACAGGGAAGTTAAAAGTTAACAAAAAATGTTTGTACTAGATTTAGTTTTAGTGATTATCTACTTTATGTCCTAAAGAGTTAAGATATGTGATAGTAATGAAAAATTTAAATAGTTACATTTAGTTACTATGAGAAGTGAATATAAAAATTAACTAAAGGATTACACCAGTCTAATATTTTTAGTGATTCTTTATCTAATATCCTAAATAGTTTTAAGAAAAGTAATGGTCAATATAAATATAAAGAGTTACATTTAGTTACCATAAAAGGTGAATCTCACTATTCTCTTAAGGTTCATAACAGGTGATAAACAATGTTTATAGATTGGTATCCTAAAAGGGCATAGGGTATATTGGTAAATAGAAAATGTAAAGAGTTTCATTAGTTATTGTAACAAAGTGGATATCATTTTATTCATGGAGACATTTTTATGGTAATGGTTCCAAGGATGATAATGATATACTTAGAAATATTTCTGTGTATACAACAAAAAATAACATTATAAAATTTAATATTATTTAGTTAAAGAGTTGGAATATGTGTTCAATTAGTTGAACATAAGGAATACGATTCATATGTATCACTTTTAATCCGGCTAGATTACTTCATAAATGTTACTCACTTAGAAGTTTGTGGGATTTTTTTTATCAAATTTTCACATATCTATGTGACATGAATTACATTTGGATGGAATGTTTAAAAAATCAATTATGTAACAATGACATGAAATACATGTATAACGTCTCAAGATATTTGTTGTGATAGTGGTATAAGTGTCATATTATTTATAATAAAGGAAATCTCCATTTACTATTCATTCATGTGTATTGTAACATTACATTAATGAATGGTCGAATGATAAATATCACCTTAAAACATAAACATTGTGTTATCCATAACCTATTGTCTTCATGACATATAATGGGTTATGATGATATGTAAATTTTAGGTCGAATAGATTCTTATATCTGTTTCAAATGGTTTTATATGAGATTAGAGAATAGATTCTCGATGAAACAAGTAGAGACTTGTTAAATGGCATGATATTGTAAATTATATCTCATGGAATTTCATACAGTCATGGATATACTTAGTGGTGTATTCTTATTATTAGTCCTTATTACTTGAGGTTGGTGAGATACCTAGCATGGGAACATTTATAATTCGATACCCAACATCTGCAAGTCGCCATATGAACGTAGATAATCCTGGGTGGCTGGGTATGTTACTGATCATGTCATTGGTTGGAGTGAAACCAAGATGGGTGTTTTTTTACTTGAATGATAAGAAAATAATCCTGGACCTTGATTGAACTAGAATGAGGAAATTTATGTCCATGCTTAGTTTTTTCACATATGATGTGTTTAGATACATTAATAAGTGACATGTGAGGTTTTTATTAGATATATGAATTACATTTGATGTATTTATCATCTTGGTCAGTCTTTTTCAGAGAATCAAGAAAATTGTGAGATAATTACTCTAGATTGACATGTTCAATGTCTATTGATCTCTCAATGTCTTGGATAAAGGGATTATATAAGATACATTTGAGGTTATGCTACATCTTTTGGTGGATATGTTTGTATTTACATATGAGTATACTTGATAGAGATAACACCAAAACCCTTAGACTCCTGAGTATAATTGATTTTTATCAAGAGGGTACTCTTTTGTTACAAATATGAAATATAGATTTTACAGTTGTTTTCAACATTTCTAAGTCCCATAGGATCATATAGTTAGGCCCTTGTATAAGGATAAATTTTTTGATTGATTATTCAATGTAAAGGGAGTCTGATGAAAAAATATCGAAAATAGTTTTGGTGAATTAATAATGTGTTATAAAGCTATGATAAAATTCCTTATGCAATTCTAGTTCAAGTGGTAGATTTTTTGATATACACTACATTAATTGAATAAAATACTTAATTTATGTGCATTTATCATCCATGTGATTTCATTAAATGATAATCCATTGTGTATGGACTAAATGGATGGAGTATTAATTGAATAATATTCAATTAATTAATGAAAATGGGAATAAATTTATATAGATACATAAATATGCATGAAACATTTCATTTAATGAAATTAGTCATGGATGGATATATAAAGGGTGTGATCCCTCTTATTGAGTATAATTGATTTTCTCAAAGCCTCCCAATTCTCACTTCCTCACATATTGTAGTTTATCTTCTGAGATGTAGGTGCTAGCACCCATTCAACATTTTTGTATCCTCGTGATAGGATCATGAATACATTTTCTAGTGTACCCCCTTAGAGATGGGGTGATTTTGTTTACTACTTCATGATCTTTATCAAGTATTCTCTTTTACTGGTGAAGAATAATACTACTATTGTTGGAATTTTCTAGTTACTCTAATTCAATAGTTTTATTTATGTTTTGATTCATGAAGATATATATTCTTATGTATGGGTTTTATTTCACCTCATGTGATCATATTATGATTGTATGGAAACCATTACATAAATTCTTTTGTTTATGGGAAATATCTCAGTAAACATTTCTATGTGAGAAAAAATATATTAATGTGAAAAATATCATAGTTCTTATAAAGATTCCAACCTAAAGCATGATGAAAGATTAGTAAGCGGATAAAAAGAATATTTTCATGGATATAAGTATCTATGTCATGTTGACATGAGAAATAAGGTTATACTTTTCTATGGTTTCTATATAGAGAGTGTACAAAAGATTCCCCATGAATAAAAGCTGGTTGTATTACAACAATAGTTGATATAATATTTATGTCCAAAAGTTACCAATTTAAAAGTGTGTGTGGTGGGTGAACTTAGTTTTCTAGATGTACATGAGGAGATAATATATAATTATGAATCCAATAGAAATAGATCTTCTAGAGGGTTACTAAAAAATAGTATGATAGAAATCTATTTCATTCACAGTCATATAAGAGCTTAATATTTAATTTTCATGGATGTTGTAGATCAAAGGCTATCATGAGTCTAAAACAAAAATATTAACCACACCGGACATTAATATTATATATTTATTATTGTTATTAAGACTTATAGGACTATTTATTAGTTTTAACAGCACGATAAGTGAGTGATATTTATGCATGCATGCATAATTATTTTGATTGGAAGGAAGAAGACAACTGATGTTTTGGGATAATGAAAAATCAAAGAAGAAATAATTTCATGAGATAATTAAATTGAGTATAACTAATAGTTGTTAAAGCATTAAAAAATTCAATGTCTAATGATGTCCTATAAGATATAAATTGTTCTCTTCATCAATTAAAATACATGACTATTTCTAAGATCCTAGAGAGAATTAATGACCATTAAAGACCCTTGAAGATAATTTTAATGGAAGTTCTGAAAACGAATGGATACTCTAATATAGAATATGAATTGAAATGAATTCAATATAATATTAATAAATTTTAAATTTATGGAGTTCAAATACCGTGAATCTCGGATCATTTCAAGAAATCAAGGAGTGTATAAGAAGAAAGTTATTTCTAGAAATTCTGCTATGTTTTTTAGAATTTTGAGAGAAAATATTATAGAGGAGTGTTTGAATAACCTTATTTGGAAATGTATAAGAAGGGTAAAAGAAGTGATGGAGTTCTAGAGGTTTTCAGAGATGAAGAAGAAATTCCAAATTCTAGAGAACTGTAGAGTAGAGTGATCATAAGTATATGTTACAATATATTTAGTTTTATAGAATTTATTCTAGATATATTACATAGTGAGGATAAATCAGTATTACACTAATATTTTTTCATGGAAGAAGAATATATCCTTATAAATAGAAGGAACTAGTAATATTTCTTATTGGGAGATATAAGGATTCTTATTAAAGTTAGCTCATTTTTATTCAATTATGTTATTTAGTGGATAACTGTGACATAGGGGAATAACCAGACACATAAAGGATTATGTACCCACATTAGGATCAAACCTTTCAAAAACATGTGTGCCTTTTAGTTATTTTCTTTATCATCACAGGTGAGTGTGGTTGATTTATAATGTTGAGGGGATATAAACTTCAACAATTTGGAGAGGTTAATTTTAGGGTAATAAATTATAAAAGATATCTATAAATTCAACCCCCTCTCATTAGTTCGTATATTTCCAGGAACATCACATGGTATCAAAGAAACCTAGGTTCCCTTTTTTATATCCTTATGTTTTTATTATAGATAATCTCAATATATTTAACTGCATAGGTTTCCACACCATAATTGATAAAAATATTCAAGGATTGAAATATAGAATGATTCCCTATCTTCTATCACATGATATGAATGTGATTGATGTATATACTATAGGATTTCCACAAATGGAAAAATACAATCCTCTGACCTTTTATGGAAAAAGGAATCATGAGCTAGATGAAAGTGCATATAATTCTATTCTAATGTCCTTGTACTATAAGGTGTATACAAAGTTGATGAGACTCTAAACTAGGAAGGATACTTGAGACAAACATTAAAGAATCATTGAGGGAAATGAAAAATTAAATACGAATAGATATAGATCTATAGAATAAAGTTCAAAGATATAAGGATAGATGAGGAAGAAATCATATATGACTATTTCACTATAGTGAATGAAGTAGTCAACAACATCAAAGGATTCGATGATATTTTGTAAGATTAATTCATTGTTAAAAAACAATGAAGAACTTGTGAGACTGGTTTAATCATATAGTATCTATATGATAATATAGAGAAGATTAATCTCTTTATGAACTACATAACATACATGAAACATCCCGTTACTATTTTAGGTGTTCCTAAACAATCTTGTGTTAAATTATTATTATGTTAAATTGAAAAAAATGGTTTATCAGTGAAAATCTTTGTTTCTGTTAAACACGTCAAGAAATGGTAAAATTCATAATTACTACTCAGGAATATTCAATTAAATATTTTCAGAGTTAAACACAAAATAAGTATGAGTTTATGAGGCCCTAAAAGGCTCGACAATGATAAAATAAAATTATTAAATAGAAGATATTATGTGCGAAATTTTTATTAAAAATCTTTAAATAACTACAAAATGATGCATCATTTCTGAAATATAAGATCACTTTTATGTCTAAAATATGGTGTTTACCCTAGAAGGGGTATAACATTCGAAGGCGCTATACATTGGGATGTCTTTCTCCTTATATAAAGTTATTAAATAGTTTTTAATACATTATTTATTAAAAATAATTAAATATACTCAAATAGTGTGTCGTATGGGAAATTTGAGACCATAGATGGGTCTAGAATGAGGGGATTAACCTAGATGAGGTATAACATTTGTAAGCGTCGGGGGTTTGGGTGCCTCACTCGAAAAAATAACACTTTTTATTTTAATTAATTAATTATTCCAATTTTTCATTAATAAATCATTAATATCTCTCAAAACACTCATTTTTTAAGAAATATTAGACCACTATTGTGTCCGGAATAGGGAATTTACCCTAAGAGGGGCATAAAATTTATTCTTAATGGATTTTTGAGACAATATTATTTCATTGATGTGAAATTATTAATTAATTAATTTAATGGATATTGTGAAATTGTTCATCTTCTCCATAAAATGTATTCCCTCCCTTGGAAATTTCCCATTGAAACCAAAATCGTGAATTTTAATAGTTTTTGATGATTTAATAATGGAAATTATTTAATGAGATGATTCTATTGAGTCCGTAATCAATTTGTAGCTTATTTTTTGATTTAATTTGTGTTTAAAGGCGGGGTTATAAATCCAATGATTATAGGTTTATAAATATCTAAACCATTTAGCTGTGGCTCTTGGTTGATGTAGTCGAGTTTGATAAACATTGGGATTCCTTTATGTGCGACATGTGAAGCTCCTTTGATTCGATCAGTTGTTTTCCCTTCTTCCTTCGCACCTACTTCCGGTTTGGGCACTATGCATTAGGTGATTTTTTGTGTTATATTTTAATTATTCAATTACTCTCTTATCTTGTTCCATTGTTAAAATAAAACATTATTGAAGGTAAATTGATTGAATATTTAAATAATAACTCTAAAAAAATAATGGTTGATTTTAAATAAAATTTTAAAGACAAAAATTATCAAATGATAATCCTAAAATTATGATATGATAATTTAAATAGGTTTTTCATTATCAATAGACATTGAATTATCAATATATATATATATATATATATCAAAAAACACACTTGTGATAATCAATGTTTAATTAAATGAAATTGGAAAATGATAATTTCAATGATTTATTAAGGATAATTAATTTTTTATCAACGAATAATTATAAAAGGCCTCCACAGGTTTTATTGTTTTAATTTAATGATATTACAAAATCGAATGTGCTTTATAAATATTCCGAGGACAATATTGTGAACATATGTGTTGACATAAAATGATAATTTGTAATTTTATTGAGGATAGTAGAAGTATCATCACATGAGATAATCAAAATGATAATTTGAGAATTATCATGGAGAGAGAAGTTATCATCACATGTGAAATATCTAACTGATATTTTTATAATTATTCTTTAGAGGGAGAATATCATCATATTTGACATTTTAATTAATAATTACAAAAAATATCAAAAAGAGATAAAATATTATCTCATGTAATGTTTTTATCAATAATTTGTAATAATACATGATAAATAAAATGTAATAAAAGGTAATACATTATTTCCATGTGAAATAAAATAGATTTCAATACCCCATTATTTCATAGTACATTATTTCTTTAAAGTAATTCAATAACTTTTACTACACACAACCCTGAGTTCAAGCACACCACGACTTACCAAACTAGCTGTTCAAAAGCGGTTATGAATAGTATCAACTGAATTTTGAACATTATTAAATCTTTATAATTTCAGAATATATATTATGGGTTTTTTAGACATAATGTAAGAACAAATTCATATTTTTTAGATAAAATAATTATTTTCCAAAAAATCTAATTTTACCGCCATTTAATTACGAACCCTTTTTAAATCCAATATTTTAATATTTTATATATTCTATTGGAAAAAATAAACTTCTTGTTTAGAATAAGGACATAAGAACTTAGTTTCAATAAATTTTTTGTGTTTTTCTGATTAATATCATATTTGGATGAATAGTGAAAAATACAATATTTTAACTGGAAACAAATTTTTTAATCAAAATAATTTATATTGTTGAATTATACATTTTAATGGTTTGGAAGTATAATTAGATTATATATTTACCATTTAATCTATTTATGGTCTTTGTATGTAATTTCACATTGAAATTGGATATAAACAAGTGTCAATCTTCGGATAGTTATTATTTCTTAAAATTATGCTTTTTGGTTTTGACAACGGGAAATAATATTAAATTAATTTCAAATTGGTCAAATAGGATTAATTTTTGTATTTGGAATATCAAAATTATCTTAGGGTAAATTTTTGGTATTTTTCTGAAGACTTCCAATTTTTGATGAATAGTTAAAAACACTGAGTTATTGGTTAAAAAAACATTTTATTTAAAAAACTTTTTATTTTATTTAAATATATTTTTGGTTAAAATAAATTCATAATACCTATAAAGTTCAATTTAATTTATTGGAGTTAGTTTATAATAATTTTAGATATATAAAAATTTTACTGAACTTTTTACCATCTTTTACCCACCTACTAGGAGCATTTTCAAATTTACATAAAACATAATTTTACCACTTTTGTGAGATTAATTAAAAATATCCAAGAGACACAGTTGATATAAATTAGTAAAATGTGGTTCAATAAGATGAAAATAATTATTGGCGAATAATAACTTTTTATTTTTATTTACCATGGTTAAAAGTAAATAGGGTAATTAAGGATAAAAATTATAATATTATTACCCTAACACATTTACTAATTATATTTGATAAGTATAATTAGAACCAAAAAAACGTAATAATAAAATATGATCCTTTAGGTCCACTTGGATTAGATTAGGACATTTATTATTATTTAATTCAATGAAGAGTTAAAAGTGGTAAATTCAAAGTTTAATAACTAAAAAAAATTTAATATAGGGTTACAAAAAAGATAAATTCAACGATAAATATTGATTTTAAAGATAAAATTAATTCCTATATAATTGTATATTATTTATATTTTTTAGATATTATATAATTTAATTTATTTATGATACAATTATGATGCTGTAATTACCTAATTAATGAAATATTAAAATAATTAATATTATAAATATCCAAATAAATGTGATTTGAGAGTTTTTATGAATTAAAATAATTTTCTCGGTTAATATGACATTTTAGGTTTGGTTAGACGATTTTTTTTTTAATTTCATAATGCTTCTATGAATTTAGGAAAAACAAAATACCAAATAGTGTCAAAATTGACATAAAAGAGTTTATAAAACAAATATTATATTATTAATTGTTATTATATTCCTAAAAATATATGGTTCGGCCAAAAAACTTATATAATGTTAGTTGTATCATTAATGAACCACTTGGGGTTCTCTTGGATGTTTATAGTATTCTAATTAACCATATAATATAAAAATACAAAGAGACATAGTAAATGAAAAACTATTTAACTAAGAGTTAAATCTAAAAGATAAAGTTAATATAGTGACCCAAACCTGTCTAAAACCTATTGGTTGAGTTTTTGTTGACCCATCCCAACCATAGACTTTAAATAATTCATTTTTATTCCATTAGAAACCAATAAAGATTTTATTATAAAATAATATTTTGAGCTTTTCCTAAGGGGCCCCTCAGCCCTCTTAAAAATGGGAACTCCACCTTCTTTCTAATTCACACCTTCAAGGCCATTTGGATCGGCCAAAACCTTACCAAATACCCTCTAAACTGTCATAAATTCATCCTAGAGTCCTTCTTTTGGTCATAAATCCATCCCAAGGAGCCCTTTTGATCAAATCAAAAGGAAGAACCCGAAGAAGAAGTAAATATTTCATCACCTCTTTCAAGTTCCTTTCTTGTTCCACTTCCTCTAACTTTGTTTTATCCATTATTAAAAAATAACTTTAGTATATTCTATATACTATGATGTTATTATAAATATGTTATAACCATGTTAATTATTCTATCCATCCTTCAAATGACATTTCACCGTACATGCGTACGTACAACTTACTGTCTCAACGCCGTGGTGTAATTGTTATTCAATACATTATTATTTGGATGGGTATAATAATGATGTTTAATTTATGTAAATAATAAATATAACATGATAATTATTCTTTAAATATTATATACAATCCAATTTTATATTATTATAATACCAAAAGAATGATATTGTTACTCATGCGTACATACGGATTACCGTCACCACGAATGCGATTAGATTATTTCCCCATCGTATCCATTCAAGAATAATTTTTTTAGATGTTTAAAAATAATGTTTAAAGAATTAATATCATTCAGAATATGAATAAGATACATCCAATCCATAACAAACATTACTTAAGTGACAAATCATATAAAGGAAAACAAATCAGTTAACACCCGAAATGATGATAATACTAAGATATTATTAACAATGCAATGTTAAATAATCATATATGATATTATATTACTGTATATTATTAATGTATAATTTAATAACAATTATTTCACCATTATACAGGAGGTTAACCTACCCTCAACCAAGGAAAATTACAAGGTAAGGGTTAATTTCACAATCTCTTTATTATTTGAGGTTGTTTTTACGTAACTATCTAATGGGAAATATTTATTATCCATGTCCATGTTTTATAAAAGAGTTTTCAAGAGGAATATTTTAAGGGACATTTCTACTAAAACATAATTTTAAATGCTTTAAATATTTATTCTTATAAATCATTCTCATTAATTTCCTTGTTTGCAAAATGGGATTTATGGATTTATTTATATGGACATGAATGTTTTTAAAATGTTAATTCCTTTCAAAAGATTAAATATGGTATGAGAAACTTTGAATAAAAAATGTCATTAAATGTTTTCATTTATAAATTTTGTGTCATTTAAATGTTTTTATAAAAATTTATATTTCTCACAATGAGTTTTACAAATAAGTCTCATCTATATCAATATCCTTTGATGAATTTTAAGCTTATTTTAAGTTGATTTATTATGATACAAAATATCCATATTGTATTGAAGGTTTTGTGATATTTTTTACTGTGGATGTGTTATTTTTATACGATTCATGGTTTATGGATAAAGTATTGACATTTCTTATGGCAATTTTAAAATGAATGTTTATGTTACGTTTAATCCTTTTCATATGAGGAATGCATTGGACATAGCAAGTGACGGGTGGAGCCCACTATAGCTTCTTGATGCATTGGTTGTTCTCATGAGACAAATTAGTGTCTTGGAACAAGGCCTTGACAAAATATTATTTGTATTCTTGGAACAAGGGCTTGAATATGTAGTTATGATGTCTGTAATTATGCATTACATCATTATGAAAGTGGATATGGATATTGCAAGGGATTATTCAACTAGTAGAATATTCATGTGAGTATGTAAATGGAATTATTTTGATTTATATTTTCCATATTATGATGAGGTTTATATTGAAAATGATTTTTTTAGTTCTACACATTGCCTTAAATGTTCATGCTTATTTATGAATGTTTCCGCTATATTGATATCCTTACTGAGCATCTGAGCTCACCCCTTTCTATGTTTTATTTTTCCAGGATGCGAAGAAGTATATAATGAATGACCTATATGGATAGTCTATGGGATCTCACTGTTTTCTAGGGAAACATTGTTGTTGTAGTTTTCCATTTTATGATGTGATGTAAACTTTATGAATGTATATAGTACATCCAAGGCTACTAAACTAATCGGTCTTCCGAGACACGATATTTTGTGATCATGACAATGATACGTAATAATGCACCGACTCTGGGCTCTTGGGGTTGGGGCGTTACAATTGGTATAAGAGTAATTTTAGTACAAACCTTGGAAACTAGATTTAGATAAACTTTGATTAGAGCACATAAACATAAGACAGACTTTGAGGATAAGTATAGAAGAATTTCATAGAATCTTGATACTGTAGAGATTTTTTGAGTTTTTAATGAAAATGCATCCCCTTCTGGATATGAGCAGGTAGAGGCGGCTCTGGTATAGATGTACCTAGGGGTAAACCTGAAAACACCACTTTGAGCTGGACTCGAATAGGAACTGGTGCACAACAACAGGCCTTGCTGCACTATTTATTACGACACTCATAGGGGATATTCTCAGGATAATTCTCATTATCTATAAAATTAATTATGAAGGATTTACGATTATATACTTCCTCAAAGAAAATATTTTTATGATTATGGATTATATCCATAAACTGTTCAATTTACATTAGGTATTTTTCATTTTTGGAATTGTTCATTGCAATTCATAAACTGACCTAGTTTATGCCATTGTATAGAAATGGTGCCGCACATGAGCCTTATCCAAATTAGTGAGGTATCCTTAAGTACATCAACAAGACCCAGGATCAAAACAAGGTGGAGACATATTTATGGGCTACTATAGTAGTACTGTAGTAGACACTATAGCAGGTACTATAGCAGAACTGTACACTCTGCGAGTACTGTAGCAGAACTGTACACCGTATAGGTACTATACAGAACTGTACAGTGTGAGAGGTACTATATCATATATTGTAGCAGTTAATATAGTAGCACCATTTGGTACTTTAGTTATTGGAACTATTAACCTTGGGCCACCAGTTTGGGCTTGGAGTCCTTAATGATTTCAGGCCACCCAGGCCTTCAGGTCAGTAGGGATTTCGGGCCACCACAAGTCCTTCGGGCCACATGTAGTTTCCCCAGACACACTATAAAAAAAGAGCAGCCCCAGAAGAGGATTCAGAGCAGGTGCACTCACCAGAGAAGAGTCAAATGGATTTTCCAGAATTAGAGGGTATAGTTATGCTAGAGGGACCAGCTTGTGCTTGCACGGGAAGCCTAGCCAGACGGTCATGCGAAGGTGGAGAGATACTATCATGATGCAGATGTTGGGGAGGGGCAGTTCCTTGTAGATGGTCTGGTTGAATTCCTTAATACCTTCGGGACATGTTATCTCCTAAGCCGATGGTCCATGTCATCTCTGAGCCTACGGGCCTTGTAAGTGTTCCCCCTCATCCCTTAAAAGGGGGGTTATCAAAAAATCAATAAAAATGAAGGCCTTAGGGCCATTTGGGTATAGAAATAAGGCCTTGTAGAAGGAATGTAAACTCTAGCAATATGTATGATCCAAAGAGTAAGAATGATGATATCTTTCACAGTATTAATCCAGAATTTAGAAGGGAAATAGTCTCCCATGTATTATCAATATATGAAGAAATAGTATCATGTGTTAATAAGATATGTAAAAAATTATCTGAGTCCTATGGATTTGAAGGGAATCAAGAGAATAAAATGATGGAAGAGAGGAAGATGGATACAGGGAAGAGGGAAAAGAAGGATTTTTCCATATGTGATAACTGCGGAAAGAACCACATTTTGTAAAATCTTGAAGGAAATAGGAATTTGTTATATGTGTAGATAAAAATGACACAAATTATGTGATTGTAATGGTAATAAAAAAGTTTCAAATGTACAATGCTTCGTCTGCAAGGAGTTGGGGCACTACATGAATCAATGTCCAAATCAGCAGATTATACCCCAAATGCTGCTATTGGATAATAATAACGTTATGATACTACGAAAATGAAGAGAAATGATTAGATTTCTTATGTTGTTATTAAATTATTGTATCATTTGATTATTGTGTTAATGATGTAAATGTTATAAGAATTATAAAGTATATATGGATTTTACTGCAGTACTATTTCATTAAGAACTTGAGATTGTGCGGAACCAAGAAAAATGACTCAATATGAGGTTATATTTTCAGAAAATATATGGTTGAGAAAAAGATAAACCATAATATGGTTCTTATACCAAGGTAGTGATTTTGGAATAATACATGATTGATTTGGATAAATTATATTGAATATTCTTGAATAATGTGAAACCGATTAATGATTTATATATTCCATCATTGATGTAGTTTAAATAATTTTTGGATAGAAGGATTATATCCAGTATTCTATAAAGAATAAGGGAGCATGAATGTAATCAATAAGGTTTTATGGTAATTCAAGATGTTGTAGTGTTTTAAAAGAATACATGACGAAGGTGTTCAAAAGTTATTACTTGGAAAAAATGATCTTAATTGTGTTTACCTTCCTTATAGATTTTGGACTGTGAGTTTGGACAAAATTATTTTGGATAATTGTAGGTTGAGATTATTTTTGGATTTCCACAAAAAGCATAGCCCAGAGGTCTGGAAAAAACCTGTCATATCTGGAAAGGTCGTGACACTTGAACTCGCAACTGATGGGGGGAAAGGGTGTATCACCTACCACTGGCCCACATGATGTCCTAGAATGAATAATGTAGTTTTTTTAAAATGTATGGTAGATGAATTATAAATTCATTTTTAAACACTATACGAATAGGATAAATCGAATATTTTTTAAGGAATATTATCTTTTAGAGTGAAAGATGAATGTGGGGTAGAAATTAGTTAAAGGATGGGACTCTACTTGTAATGTGTATATTTTGTTCTTCTCTTTTTCTATGAAGAAATTAATTCTTAAACTTTAGGTAAGGGAACAAAAAACTAAAAATTAGTTATACAAATACCTTATGTTTTGGTGAACTGATGATATTTTAAATCATCACAGATTTATGGATTTGAGGCCCTTAATTCTACATTTTTTTGTGACCGATGACCTCAATCAATACCTATAAATATTTATGTTTTTACTCCAATTATGTGTCTCTAATTGCCACCAATTTTCTCTTAATATTGACCATAATTTTGAGGTGACTTTTTCATTCCCCTTTTCCTCTTATTAAAACTAAATTTTATTAACCCAATTTCTGATGTAGGTTTTCCCAAAAAGGTATTTTCTATTTTCATCCTTTTATTTTTGAAGAAAAATTTCAAATTGAGAGGATACAATTTATTGAAGGGGGGAATAATGTAATACACCATGATTTCATAGTACATTATTTCTTAAAAGTAATTCAACAACTCGCACTACACGCAACATTGAGTTCAAGCACACTACGACTTACAAAAATAGCCGTTCAAAAGCGGTTATGAATAGTATTAACTGAATTTTGATATTTATATAATACTTATAATTTTAAAATCCATTTTATGAGTTTTTTAGACATAATTTAAGAATGAATTCATTTTTTCAGATAAAAGAAGTAATTTTTAAAAAATGAGATTTTACCGCCTTTTGATGGTGAACCCTTTTTAAATCCAATATTTTAATCTTTTATATATTAAATTTGAAAAAATAAACTTCTTATTTAGAATCATGTAATAATAATTTAGTTTCAACAAATTTTTGGTGTTTTTCTGATTAATTTCATATCTGGGTGAATAGTTAAAAATATTATATTTTAATTGAAAACAACTTTTTAATCAAAATAATTTATAGTGTTGAATTATAAATTTTAATGGTTTGGAAGTATAATTAGATTATATTTTTACCATTTAATCTAATTATGGTCATTGTAAGTAATTTCACTTTGAAATTGGACATAAACAAGTGTCAATATTTGGATAGTTATTATTTCTTAAAAATACACATTTTGGGTTTTTAATGGGGAATTAATTTAAAATTAATTAATTCAACTTTTATATTTTTAAATTGGTAAAATAGAATTCAATTATGAATTCGTAATATCAAAATTATCATAGGGTGAGTTTTTGGTATTATTTTGAAAACATTCAATTTTTGATGAATAGTGAAAAAACACTGAGTTATTGTTTAAATATGACTATTTATTTAGATAATTATTTATTTTATTTAAAATTATTTTTGAGTAAATAAAGATACATAATATCTATATTTTTTTAGTGTAATTCATTGATGTTAGATTATAATAATTTTAGTTATAATTTTTTTTGAACTTTTTACCGTCTTATACCCACCTCCCAGGAGGATTTGAAAAATAACATACAACTTAATTTTACCGCTTTTGTGAGTTGAATATCAAAAATCCTATAGACATGGTTGATATTAGTAAGTAAAATTTGGTTCAATAAGATGAAAATAATTTTCGGTGAATCGTATGTTTTTACTTTTACTTACCACGGTTAAAAGTAAATAGGGTAATTAAGGGTAAAAATGATATTATAATTACTCTAACGCATGTCCTAACTCTATTGGATAAGTATAATTCGACCAAAAAAAACCTTAGTAAAAAAATATGATCCATTAGGTCCACTAGTATTAGATTAGGACATTTATTATTATTTAATTCAAAGAAGAGTTATAAGTGTTAAATTCAATGTTTAATAACAAAACCATTTTTATTATAGGGATAAATATAAGATAAATTTGACTATAAATATTCATTTTAAAGTTAAAAATATATTCTATATAATGGTATTTTATTTATATTTGTTGGACATTAAATTATTTAATTTATTTATGACACAATGATGATGTAATAATTACCTAATTAATGAAATATTAAAATAATTAATATTATAAATATCCAAATAAATGGATTTGGAGAGTTTTTATGAAATAATCTAATTTTATAGGTTAATATGACATTTTATGTTTGGTTATATTATATTTTTTTGATGTAATAATGTTTTTATGAATATATAAAAAACAAAATAGCAAATAGTGTCAAAATTCACATAAAAGAGTTTTTAAAACAAATATTATATTATTAATTGATATTCTATTCATAAAAATATATGGTTCAGACAAAAGACTAATATAATGATAGTTTTATCATTAATGAAACACTTTGGATTATCTTGGAAGTTTATAGTAAGTGTATTAACCATATAATATAAAAATACATTGAGACATGGTAAATGTTACACGATTTATCTAAGAGTAAAATCTAAAAGATAAAGTTAATATAGTAACCCAAACCTATCTAAAACCTATTGGTTGACTGTTTTTCGACCCATCCCCACCTTGGACTTTAAATAATTCATTTTGGATCCATCATTAACCTAAAATGAGTTTCTTATAAAATAATATTTCTAGCTTTTCCTAATGTGCCCCTCACCCCTCTTATAAAAGGGAAATCCCCCTTCTCTCTAATTCACACCTTCAAATCCATTTGGATCAGCCATCCACTACCTAAATACCCTCTAAACTGTAATTAACTCATCATGGAGGCCTTAATTTAGTCATAAATCCAACCTAAGGATCCCTTTTGATCAAATCAAAAGGAAGAACCCGAAGAAGAGGTAAATATTTCATCACCACTTTCAAGTTCCTTTCTTCTTCAACTTCCTCATTCTTTGTTGTTTCCATTATAAATTAATAAATCCAGTATATTATATAAACTATGATGTTATTATAAATATGTTAAAACCATATTCATTATTCTATCCATCCTTTTAATGACATGTCACCATACGTGCGTACGTATGGCTTACCGTCTCCACGTCGTGGTGTAATTGTTATTCAATACATTATTATTTGGATGTGTATAATAATGATGTGTAATTTATGTAAATAATAAAAGTAACATGATAATGGTTCTGTATATGTAACGCCCCGACCCCAGCTACCCAGAGTCGGTGCATTATTACATAACATTGGCATGATCACAAGAAAGATCAAATCTCGAAAGACCGATTGGTTTAGTAGCCTTGGAAACACTAGATATATTCATAAGTTTTACATTATATCATAAAATGAAAAACTACTACAACAACATAATGTTTCCACAGTCCACACTATAATCCCCTCATAATATCCCTGCAGGTCATTCATAACTTACATCTTCACATCCTGGGAAAAACAAAACATAGAAATGGGGTGAGCTCAAATGCCCAGTAAGGATAACAATATAGCGGAACATTCAAAAATAAGCATAAACATTTAAGGCAATGAATTACTAAAACAAAAGCCTTTTAAACTTGAACTTCAACATATTATGGCAAAAGTAAAATGAAATAATGCCATTTACTTGTTCACATGGATATTCTACTAATCGAATAATCACATGCAAAATCAATAACCACTTTCATAATGTTGGAATGCATAATGCTAAACTTTAATTACTTTTCAAGGCCTCGTCCCAAGACCTTGGGGCTAACTGTAACCGGAACCCAACCCGGAGTGCCTCTAATAACCGGACACCAACCCGGAGTGCCTCTAATAACCGGACACCAACCCGGAGTGCCTCTAATAACCGGACACCAACCCAGAGGGCTTACTTTTACCAGTCCCTAACCTGGAGGGCTAACTTTTACCAGTCCCCAACCTGGAGGGATTACTTTTACCAGTCCCCAACCTGGAGGGCTTACTTTAACCAGTCCCCAACCTGGAACATACTTGTCCAACACATTCATATGAAGTAAAGATTGAAATATAACATAAACATTCTTATTGGAACTAGCATACAAAATGTCAATACTTTCACCATAAACTATGAATGGTATAAAAATAGCACATCCACAGTCAAACATATCACAAAACCTTCAAAACAATATAGAAGTTTTGTATCATAATAAATCAACTTCGAATAATCTTAAAACCCATCAAAGGATGTTGACATAGATGAAATCAAAATTCTTTTTAAAGAAATATCTCCTTTTATTTTGAAATCATTTATGATCCATATAAAATCAAACATTTTCTTTGAAAATAATATTATAAGCTTTTAAGGGAAGCTTTGACGATTTTATAACGGTGGAAAATAACCGCACCCGCCGTATAAGTTAAAAAAACATTCTTATCTTAATTCTGTCGAAAAGGTTAAAAAGCACCTTGTTTGGAAAACGAAGGAAAGATTCCCTTATAAACCTCTTATAAAAAGTAAAAAAAGGGTATAAATGACTTTAACCCATATTATTTTAAATATTAAAAATGTTTTGAAATACATTTTGAAGAAACATGGATGTGGATGATAACGAGATCCCAGTAGATTATTACGTATAAACAACCTCGGATAATGAAGAGATTGTGAAATAACCCTTACCAGTTTCGTAACTTATGAAACATACAACCCATGAAAGAGGTATCATACAATGAATATGTAAGTACACATAAATTAGAGTGTATTACACAAAGAATATAATTATGGGCAGTACATACACCACACAAAAGGTAATGGTGGCAATATGGCATGAATCTCATGAGAATAAGGAGTGAGATGAAAACCCCTTACCACGTTAATCAACTGAGTCGTATGGCCAAAAGTTAATAACCACCAAATGATTTACAAAATAAAATGAATACAAATAGAATCATGATAATATATATCAAATGGCAGTACACAATACACCACTTTCAATAATTTAGTGGCGAACAATGGAAATCTCACGGAATTGAAAGTGAGATAAGAAAATCCCTTACCTTGTACTTTTCCTTGGTTGGGGTAGGTTAACCTCCTGTATAATGGTGAAATAATTGTTATTAAATTATACAAGAATCATATATATTAATATGATATCATATATTATCTTTTAATATTGATTTGATTATAATATCTTAGTATTATCGTTGTTTCGGGTGTTAACTTACTTGTTTTCTTTTGTATGTTTTGTTACGTAAGACATGTTTGTAAAGGATAGGTTGTATATTATTCAAATCCAGAATGGTATCAAGTCCTTAAAAATCATTTTTAATTCATCAAATGATAATTATACTTGAATGGATACGATGGAGGATGAATCTCATCGCGTTCGTGGAGACGGTAGTCCGTACGTACACACGAACGCAACTTCCATTTAATTTTTATTTTAAAAGAATTGAATCCAAATGATACTTAGGTATATTACTATTACAGTATAATATAATATTTTATATATGTTACTTAAGTTCATTAACACCATCCTTTATACGTTCCATGTGTGGTATGAACGAGTCATATCTTTTTAAGGGGGCGATAGTCCGCACTTCCTCAAATGAAATTATCGTATGTATATACAACATGAAACTAATAATGGTATGAAATAAAATGGAATTACAGAAGCTTATATATAAAATATATATCATTAATATCATATTTAATTACAGTGCCATCATAATGGCCACCATGAGAGGCGGTAAGATGTATTTGAACAATCATCGTTTCGTGAGGCGTTAGTTTGCCATCCACAGAAACATTATGTTCATCATCCATTAGATGGAGTTGTGTGTATGTGTAGTTTGAATCCTTCTTATAACAACATCCTAGTATATTGAGGATACTGGTGTTGTTACAAAAGAAAGGAAATAAAAAGAGTTTGGGGGTTGGAGAAGCAAAATAAAGGAAAATAATTTAAGAGAAATCATTACCTTTAATTTAGGTAACTCACTTTGGTTGGAACCAAAGGACTTCTTGAAATGCTTTCTGCCTAAGGGGAAGCTTCAAGGAGGAGGAGAGGGATGTGGGGAGCTTAGTTGGTCAGATTTTGGACGATCCAAGTGGCTTGAGAGGTGTGAGGAATGAGTAGAAGTGGTCTCCTTTTATAAGGGAGAAGAGGGGCTCTTTAGGAAAGAGTGAAAGTATTACTTTATAATATAATTATATTCGGTTTATAATGGTCCAAAAATCATTGAGGTCGAAGATAAGATGACTAATATTCTAAATAACATCAACCAATAAGAATTGGACAGGTTTTAGATAATATTTTAATCATTATAATCTTATTTATTTAAATGATTTATTAATGAGGTAAACATTGCATCATTATTGTGTCATTAATAATTTAAATTATTTGATGTCTAAAAATTATAAATAAAATATCATTACGTAGGAACTCTTTTTATCTTTCTAATGAATATTTATAATCGAAAATCCAACATGTATAACCCTATGTAAAAATTGTTCTTCTAAAAGATGTAAGCTTATGCCATTTTTATTTTTATTTTAACTTTATTAATATAAAGTGTCCCTACCACATACAAGTGGCTCCAAGGGGTCCCCAAATTGACCCAAGGATGCTCATGGTCGGGTATGTGTCCACCAATAAGGTTAGGACACGTTTTAGGGTAATTTTGTATTATTATAATATTATTTTTTAACCCTTATTTACCGGATTTACCCTTAACCATGGTAAATAAAATATTTACCACAGTAATTATTCAAAATGTCTAAAAATAAAAGTTACCTATTTACACAATTTGGAAATCCTGATTCCAAATATGGAATCCATTTTTCTAAATTCAAAACACAGAAGTGGCAGAAATTAATTTAAAATTAATTCCCGTTGTTAAAATAAAAAGCGTGTTTTTAAGAGATAATAACTATCAAAAGATTGACACTTGTTTATGTCTGATTTAATCGTGAAATTATGTCCAATGACAAACATTAAATTAAATGGTAAAAATATATTCTAAATATACTTTAAAACCACTAAAATTCATAATTTATCAATATTAATTATTTTGATTAAAAAAGTTGTTTTTAATTAAAATTTAGTAATTTTCACTATTCATCAAAATATAAAAGTTATCCGAAAAGTACCAAAATTTCACCATAGGCTAATTTCGATATTACGGATCCAAAAATGAAGTCCATTTTGAAATATAAAATATATATGATTTCAAAATTTAGGTATTACTATCCATAACGGCTAGTTTGATCGGTTGTGGTGTGTGTTAAAACTCGAAGTTGCGTACAACACACGCTACTGTTTTATTCAAAGGAAAGCGTACCGTTTAAGCTTGGGATGTTTCATTTTAATTTTTTTTGATGTCCCCATTTAGTCAAAAAGTTTAAAATATTGTATTTAAAAAGGTTTCACTATTAAAAGTTGATAAAAGTGCAATACTGAAAATGAATCTGTTCTTGCATTATGACTAAGAAACTCATAATATGGATTCTAAAATTATAAGGATTATATAAAGTTTAAAATGTAGTTAATGCTATTCATGACCTCTTTTAATTGCCATTTTTTTTGTAAGTCATGGTGTGATTGAACTCGGTGTTGCGTGTAGTGCAAGTTATTGAAGAAATAACACACTATGAAATCTTGGGGTGTTACATTCTCCCCTCCTTCAATAAATTGCGTCCTCGAAATTTGAAATTTTTCTTCGAAAATAAAAGGTTGAAAATAGAAAATATATTTGTGGGAAAACCCACATTAGAAATTGGGTTACTAAAATTTAGTCTTAATATGATGAAAAGAGAAATGAAAGGGTCACCACCAAATTATGATCTCGATTAGGAGAACATTGGTGGCAATTAGAGACATATAATTGGAGGAAAAACGTAAATATTTATAGGTAGTGATTGAGGTCATCAATCACAAACAAGTATAAAATTGAGGTCCTTAAACTAATCAATCTATGATGATTTGAAATACCATCGGTTCAACAAAACATAAGGTATTGGGATAACACCTTTTTGACGTTTCAAAATATCTTAGTTGAAATCCCACATCGAAAAATGAATTAATGAGGCCTCTATTTAAAATAAAGAGTGGAAAGTATGAAGATTACCGAAAATAACGCATACTAGGGTTCCATGTAGGAAAATATGGATATGGAGGAGAAATCTAACCATCAATTATCTGATGGAGAGTGGTAGAGAACATGGCTATGAAAAGGACAACAATCCCAAAGCCATAAATTAGTGATGATTTAAGGTACCATCTAGGACAAAATTTTTGTTCTAAGTTCCTTTTATTAATGTTGAGGAATTTATTTATGAGAATGGCTAAGATTATAAGGAGATATACTTACATTATAATTAGAGTTTTATCCATTAATAAATTTCTACCACAAACTCATCTTTCACTCTAAAAGATAATAGAACGTAAAAAAAATTCTATTTATACTATTCGTACAGGGTTCCAAAATAAATGAATTTATAATTCATCTACCAAATCTTTTAAAAAAAACTACATTATTTAATCCAGGACATCTCATGGGCCAGTGTTAGGTGATACACCCTTTTCGCCCTTCGGTTGCGAGTTCAAGTCTCATAGCCTTGCCGAACGCGACGGGTTGCCGCCCGACCTCCGGGTTGTCCTTTTATGGCAATCCAAAATAATCCAAACTAGAACTATCCAAAATAATTATGTCCAAACTCACAGTCCAACATTTATAAGGAAGGTAAACATAATGTAGATCCTTTTTACCCCGTAATAGAATATGAATACCTTCATCATGTATTATTTTAATATACTGAAACATCCTGAATTACCATATTCCTTATTGATTACATTCATGCTCCCTTATTCCATATAGAATGCTGGATATTAATCCAAAAATGTTTTAAACCCCATCAATGATGGAATATACAAATCATTAATCAGTTCCAAGGTAGTCAAGAATATCCAATTTAATTTATCCAAAACAATCATGTATTATTCCAAAACCACTACCTCAGTATCAGAACTATATTATGATTTATCTTTCTCTCAACCATATATTTTCCAAAAATTTATCCTGCTATTGAGTCACTTTTCTTTGTTCCACACAATCTAAAGTCCTTAATGAAATAGTACTGCAGTACAATCCTTATATACTCCATAATTATTATAACAAGTACCTTGTTGATACAACACTCAATTGACATAATCAACATAAGAACTCTAATCATTCCTCTTCATCTGTGGTAGTATCATAACTTGATTGTTATCCAATAACATCATTTTCGGCATAGTCTGATGACTGGGACATAGGTTCGCGTAGTGTCCAAACTCCTTGCAAATGAAGCATTGTACATTTAAAACCATTTTCTTACCCTTGTAGTCACGTACTTTGTGCCCTTTTCCTCCACACTTATAAAAAACTCCCATTCCTTTCAGGCAAGTTCCAGGGTGTTTCTTTCCACAGCTACCACATATGGGAAAATTCTTCTTTTCCCTTTTCCCTTTATCCATCTTTCTCTCTTCCATCCTTTTCTTCTCTTGATTCCCTTCAAAGCCATAGGACTCAGTAAACTCTTTACTTATCTTATCAACACATGATATTATTTATTCATATGATGATAATACATGGGAGACTATTTCTCTTATAAATTCTAGCTTAAGACCATGAAAGATATGATCCTTCCTTCTCTTTGAATCATGTGTATTTCTTGAGTTCTCATTCCTTCTACTGGGCGCCATTTCTATACAATGGCATAAACTAGATCAGTTTATGAATCAAAATACATAATCCCATACTTATAAAACACTTAACATAAATTAAACTATTTATGGATATAATCCATAATCATAAAAATGTTTTCTTTGAGGAAGTATATACTCATAAAACCTTCATAATGATTTGTAAAGAAAATGAGAGTTATCCTAAGCATATCCCCCGGGAGTGTCGTAACCAAGAGTGCAGCAAGGCCCATTGTCGTGCACCATTTCCCGTTCGAGTCTAGCTCAAAGCGGTGTTTTCGAGTTTTACCCCTAGGTACATCTGTGCCAGAGCCGCCTCTACCTGCTCGTATCCAGACAGGGATGTATTTCTCAAAAAACTCACAAAATATCTACAATACCAAAATTCTAGGAAGTTCTTCTATACTAATCCTCAAAGTTCATCTTAGGTCTACGTGCTCTAATCAGAGTTTATCTAAATCTAGCTTCCAAGGTTTGTACTAAACTTCCTATGATACCAACTGTAACACCCCGACCCCAGCTACCCAGAGTCGGTGCATTATTACATAACATTGGCATGATCACAAGAAAGATCAAATCTCGAAAGACCGATTGGTTTAGTAGCCTTGGAAACACTAGATATATTCATAAGTTTTACATTATATCATAAAATGAAAAACTACTACAACAACATAATGTTTCCACAGTCCACACTATAATCCCCTCATAATATCCCTGCAGGTCATTCATAACTTTCATCTTCACATCCTCGGAAAAATAAAACATAGAAAAGGGGTGAGCTCAAATGCCCAGTAAGGATAACAATATAGTAGAACATTCAAAAATAAGCATAAACATTTAAGGCAATGAATTACTAAAACAAAAGCCTTTTAAACTTGAACTTCAACATAGTATGGCAAAAGTAAAATGAAATAATGCCATTTACTTGTTCACATGGATATTCTACTAATCGAATAATCACATGCAAAATCAATAACCACTTTCATAATGTTGGAATGCATAATGCTAAACTTTAATTACTTTTCAAGGCCTCGTCCCAAGACCTTGGGGCTAACTGTAACCAGAACCCAACCCGGAGTGCCTCTAATAACCGGACACCAACCCGGAGTGATTCTAATAACCGGACACCAACCCGGAGTGCCTCTAATAACCGGACACCAACCCGGAGGGCTTACTTTTACCAGTCCCTAACCTGGAGGGCTTACTTTTACCAGTCCCCAACCTGGAGGGCTTACTTTTACCAGTCCCCAACCTGGAGGGCTTACTTTAACCAGTCCCCAACCTGGAACATACTTGTCCAACACATTCATATGAAGTAAAGATTGAAATATAACATAAACATTTTTATTGGAACTTGCATACAAAATGTCAATACTTTCACCATAAACTATGAATGGTATAAAAATAGCACATCCATAGTCAAACATATCACAAAACCTTCAAAACAATATAGAAGTTTTGTATCATAATAAATCAACTTCAAATAATCTTAAAACCCATCAAAGGATGTTGACATAGATGAAATCAAAATTCTTTTTAAAGAAATATCTCCTTTTATTTTGAAATCATTTAAGATCCATATAAAATCAAACATTTTCTTTGAAAATAATCTTATAAGATTTTAAGGGAAGCTTTGACGATTTTATAACGGCGGAAAATAACCGCACCCGCCGTATAAGTTAAAAAAACATTCTTATCTTAATTCTGTCGAAAAGGTTAAAAAGCACCTTGTTTGGAAAACGACGGAAGGATTCCCTTATAAACCTCTTATAAAAAGTTAAACAAGGGTATAAATGACTTTAACCCATATTATTTTAAATATTAAAAATGTTTTGAAATACATTTTGAAGAAACATGGATGTGGATGATAACGAGATCCCAGTAGATTATTACGTATAAACAACCTCGGATAATGAAGAGATTGTGAAATAACCCTTACCAGTTTGGTAACTTATGAAACATACAACCCATGAAAGAGGTATCATACAATTAATATGTAAGTACACATAAATTAGAGTGTATTACACAAATAATATAATTATGGGCAGTACATACACCACACAAAAGGTAATGGTGGCAATATGGCATGAATCTCATGAGAATAAGGAGTGAGATGAAAACCCCTTACCACGTTAATCAACTGAGTCGTATGGCCAAATGTAAATAACCACCAAATGATTTACAGAATAACATGAATATAAATAGAATCATGATAATATATATCAAATGGCAGTACACAATACACCACTTTCAATAATTTAGCGGCGAACAATGGAAATCTCACGGAATTGAAAGTGAGATAAGAAAATCCCTTACTTTGTACTTTTCCTTGGTTGGGGTAGGTTAACCTCCTGTATAATGGTGAAATAATTGTTATTAAATTATACAAGAATCATATATATTAATATGATATCATATATGATCTTTTAATATTGATTTGATAATAATATCTTAGTATTATCGTTGTTTCGGGTGTTAACTTACTTGTTTTCTTTTATATGTTTTGTTATGTAAGACATGTTTGTAAAGGATAGGTTGTATATTATTCAAATCCAGAATGGTATCAAGTCCTTAAACATCATTTTTAAATCATCAAATGATAATTATACTTGAATGGATCCGATGGAGGATGAATCTCATCGCGTTCGTGGAGACGGTAGTCCGTACGTACGCATGAACGCAACTTCCATTTAATTTTTATTTTAAAAGAATTGAATCCAAATGATACTTAGGTATATTACTATTACATTATAATATAATATTTTATATATGTTACTTAAGTTCATTAACACCATCCTTTATACGTTCCATGTGTGGTATGAACGAGTCATATCTTTTTAAGGGGGCGGTAGTCCGCACTTCCTCAAATGAAATTATCGTATGTATATACAACATGAAACGAATAATGGTATGAAATAAAATGGAATTACAGAAGCTTATATATAAAATATATATCATTAATATCATATTTAATTACAGTTCCATCATAATGGCCACCATGAGAGGTGGTAAGATGTATTTGAACAATCATCGTTTCGTGAGGCGTTAGTTTGCCATCCACAAAAACATTATGATCATCATCCATTAGATGGAGTTGTGTGTATGTGTAGTTTGAATCCTTATTATAACAACATCCTAGTATATTGAGGATACTGGTGTTGTTACAAAAGAAAGGAAATAAAAAGAGTTTGGGGGTTGGAGAAGCAAAATAAAGGAAAATAATTTAAGAGAAATCGTTACCTTTAATTTAGGTAACTCACTTTGGTTGGAACCAAAGGACTTCTTGAAATGCTTTTTGCCTAATGGGAAGCTTCAAGGAGGAGGAGAGGGATGTGGGGAGCTTAGTTGGGCAGAGTTTGGATGAGACAAGTGGCTTGAGAGGTGTGAGGAATGAGTAGAAGTGGTCTCCTTTTATAAGGGAGAAGAGGGGCTCTTTAGGAACGAGTGAAAGTATTACATTATAATATAATTATATTCGGTTTATAATGGTCCAAAAATCATTGAGGTCGAAGATAAGATGACTAATATTCTAAATAACATCAACCAATAAGAATTGGACAGGTTTTAGATAATATTTTAATCATTATAATCTTATTTATTTAAATGATTTATTAATGAGGTAAACATTGCATCATTATTGTGTCATTAATAATTTAAATTATTTGTTGTCTAAAAATTATAAATAAAATATCATTATGTAGGAAATATTTTTATATTTCTAATGAATATTTATAATCGAAAATACAACATGTATAACCCTATGTAAAAATTGTTCTTCTAAAAGCTGTAAGCTTATGCCATTTTTATTTTTATTTTAACTTTATTAATATAAAGTGTCCCTACCACATACAAGTGGCTCCAAGGGGTCCCCAAATTGACCCAAGGATTCTCAGGGTCGGGTATGTGTCCACCAATAAGGTTAGGACACGTTTTAGGGTAATTTTGTATTATTATAATATTATTTTTTAACCCTTATTTACCGGATTTACCCTTAACCATGGTAAATAAAATATTTACCACATTAATTATTCAAAATGTCTAAAAATAAAAGTTACCTATTTACACAATTTGGACATCCTGATTCCAAATATGGAATCCATTTTTCTAAATTCAAAACACAGAATTGGCAGAAATTAATTTAAAATTAATTCCCGTTGTTAAAATAAAAAGCGTGTTTTTAAGAGATAATAACTATCAAAAGATTGACACTTGTTTATGTCTGATTTAATTGTGAAATTATGTCCAATGACAAACATTAAATTAAATGGTAAAAATATATTCTAAATATACTTTAAAACCACTAAAATTCATAATTTATCAATATTAATTATTTTGATTAAAAAAGTTGTTTTTAATTAAAATTTAGTAATTTTCACTATTCATCAAAATATAAAAGTTATCCGAAAAGTACCAAAATTTCACCCTAGGCTAATTTCGATATTAAGAATCCAAAAATGAAGTCCATTTTAAAATATAAAATATTTATGATTTCAAAATTTAGGTATTACTATCCATAACGGCTAGTTTGATCGGTTGTGGTGTGTGTTAAAACTCGAAGTTGCGTACAACACACGCTACTGTTTTATTCAAAGGAAAGCGTACCGTGTAAGCTTGGGATGTTTCATTTTAATTTTTTTTGATGTCCCCATTTAGTCAAAAAGTTTAACATATTGTATTTAAAAAGGTTTCACTATTAAAAGTTGATAAAAGTGCAATACTGAAAATGAATCTGTTCTTGCATTATGACTAAGAAACTCATAATATGGATTCTAAAATTATAAGGATTATATAAAGTTTAAAATGTAGTTAATGCTATTCATGACCTCTTTTAATGGCCATTTTTTTGTAAGTCATGGTGTGATTGAACTCGGTGTTGCGTGTAGTGCAAGTTATTGAAGAAATAACACACTATGAAATCTTGGGGTGTTACAGTATATATGATATTCCATCCAATTATATATTATTCTAATACCAAAAGAATGATATTGTCACTCGTGCATACGTACGGATTACCGTCTCCACGAACGTGATGCGATTCATTCCTCGTCATTTCCATTCAAGACTAATTTTTATTGTATGATTAAAAATGATTTCTCAAGACTTAATACCATTCTGAATATGAATAATATACATCTATCCATAAAAAACATTACTTAAGTAACAAATCATATAAAGGAAAATGAATCAATTAACACCTGAAACGATGATAATACTAAGATATTATTAATAGAGAAATGTTAAAAGATAACATATGATATCATATTAATATATATGATTATTGTATAATTTAATAACAATTAGTTTACCATTATATAGGAGGTTAATCTACCGTCGACCAAGGAAAAGTACAAGATAAGGGGTAATTTCACAATCTCTTTATTATCTAAGCTTGTTTTTATGTAAGTACCTAGTGTGACATATTTATTATCAATGTCCATGTTTCATAAAAGATTTTTCAAAGGTAATATTTGCAGTGATTTTTTACTAAAACATCATTTTAAATGTTTTAAATATTTATTCTTCTAAATTTTTCTCATCAATTTCCATGTTTTAAAAATGGATTGAGGATTTATTTATATGGACATGAATGTTTTAAAAATTTTAATTCCTTTAGAACGTTTAAAAGTGGTATGGGAAACATTAATTAAAAAATGTCTTTAAAAGAATTCCTTTCTAAATTATGTGACTTTTAATTTTTTTAAAAAAAGGGAATTATCTCCCAAAGAGTTTTACAAATCATTTTCTCTATATCAAAATCATTTGATAGATTTTAAACTTATTCGATGTTGATTTATTATGATACAAAACTTCCATATTGTATTGAAGGTTTTGTGATATGTTTGACAGTGGATGTCTTATTTTTATACCATTCATGGTTTATGGATAAAGTATTGACATTTTGTATGAATGTTTTAATACGAATTTTTATGTTATGTTTAAACATTTTCATATGAGAAATACATTGGACTTAGTAAGTGACGGGTAGAGCCCATTATAGCTCCTCGATGCATAGGTTGGTCTCATGAGACAAATTAGTGTCTCGGCACACGGCCTTGAAAAAATCTTATTTGTAGTCTTGGCACAAGGCCTAGACTATGTGGTTTGGAAGTCTGGCATTATGAATTCCATCATTATGAATGTGGATATTGATGTTACATGTGATTATTTGACTAGTAGAATATCCATGTGAGTAAGTAAATGGCATTAGTTTGATTTATATTTTCCATATTTTGTTGAAGTTTATGTTGAAAAGGCTTTTGTTTTAGTTCTATAAATTTCCTTAAATGTTTATGCTTATTTATGAATGTTTCTGCTATATTGTTATATTTACTGAGTATCTGAGCTCGCCCCTTTCTATGTTTTATTTTTCCTAGGATGCGAAAAATTATATTATTACTGACCTACCGGGATAGTTTATGGTATCTCTGTGATGTCTATGGAAATAATATTGTTGTAGTTTTCCATTTTATGATGTAATTTAAACCTTATTAATGTATCTAGTACTTCCACGACTACAAAACTAATCAAGGTTTCGAGAATTCATCTTTTGTGATCATGCCAATGATACGTAATAATGCACCGACTCTTGTCTTATAGGGTCGGGGCGTTACATAGAAGTTTTGGTTCTCAGACCCCTTGACGAACATAGAACATTGGTGTGACAATGCTTACGATAATAAAGTTGTGAGGTGGTGTATTTAACCACATATGGTGGTTTATCATTACTGTTAACATTGATGACCTTAAGGTAGGTGGTTTCGTTCTAATTATATAAAATTATTATCCTTATTTTTCTCGATTTATCTCAATTTATATTGAAATTCAATTGCTCAAATATTATTTGAATTAAATTGATAAAAACTCAATTCTAATGAATCGTGATATTTAAAATGGGTTTGGTATTGAAATTCGGGAAAAAAAATCCTTGATTCCAATGTATTGGGTGTGTTTATCGGAAATGGATGATTTAAATTTTTTAATTTATATTATGGATTTGATGGAATTGATTTCAAGTAAATTTTTTTAATTTAATTATGGAAATAAATTATGTAAGGATGGAATTGGTTTTTAATGTATTTTAAACTGGTGAAAATGATTTTAAAAGATTTGATAGAAACCCATTGGTTTTATATTATAAAAATGGATGTTTTTTTAATAAAGCTTGTTTTTGTTAAAAATGGAAATAAATTGGAAATTTTTAAATAGATGAATGGGGTTGATCATATTTTTAAGCAGTCTTAAAAATGTTCACCCATCATGTAAAAGCACAACAAAGCCTTAGGTAGCTAGTGAGTTATTTGGATAAACTCAACACTATGACAACGTTCTAAAACATAATTCTGGTAGGTCACATCCCCGATGGGTTGGTGATGAGTCTCCTTTGGATTGTGTCATAGGGACGTGTGTATACATATTTTACTAATTTTACATAGAGAGTGTGAGATCTTATAGCTGGTTAATATTATCAAACCTTTTGACAGATGACCATGATGCTCGCTTGTTTATTTGTATTTGAGATATAAACGTATGCCATTGTTTGTTGGAGTTACTTTAATTGACTCTTTAATTTATTTAAATTGTTTTATATAAATGTTTTACTTAATCTATTATTTAGAAATATTATATCTCTTATAATGTAAATCATGTGATTTGAAAATATATATTTCCATCATTTTGAAATTGTATAGCACATTTTGTTTAAAAATAATTTTAAATTTAAAAACTTGTTTCTTTATAAATTGAAATTATTACTTTGGATAATCTATATTTAGTATCTATTGTGGAATTTTTGGTCGTATCCTACTGGGCCTAGGCTAACACCATACTTTTTCCTTTAAGTGTTTGTATACATTCTTCTTCCAGGTTCAAGAAAAGGGATTGGATCTCTTGGAGGTAGATCAAGTTGTTGAACTTTGGTATTTCTGAGCTATGTCCTTAGGGACATTTGGGCTGTTTTCCCATTTTAGTACTTTGGTTGTCATGATTTATGCTCGATTATGCCTTTTTGACTTCTGGTACATTACTCCTAGTACAGTTTCATTGGTTTTGCATACAGTCTTTATTCTTTTCTTCCACCTTGTTGGTGGAAAAATCGTTCCCACTTGTATATTGTTTGAGGCCAGGTGCTAGTCCCCAACCAATGGGAATTGGGAATTCCCTTTGGGCTATATCATGGGCAGCTTAGTTATCAGGTTACCAGGGTACCCAGGTAGGTTCCTGTCAAAAATGGTATTAGAGGGAGGTTAAGCATCTTTCTTTGACGACATTATTCATTTGGGTATTCCTGTTGGGACTTAGGAGGTAGTTGCGATTGAGTGCCTCCCCAGATCTCACCGCAATGAATCTTAAGTCACATAGGGTGGCTAGTGAAAGATTTCTTGTAGTGTAGTTTGAGTCTTTTCCCTATTTTGATTTTGATAGAGTGAAATCCAAATCTTTTTTTTCCTTCTTTTGAGAATAATTTCTCTCATTACTCAGTCTTAGTGTTAATATAATTCCTTCCTTATTTTCTACGGATGTTATGTAACATCATGACTCTATGAAGACATGTGAATCAGATCAAAGAAAGACCTAACGCGGAACATCAATGAGGGAATCCTCCATTAGACCTGATCCCTGTTGAGTTGATTGTACGCACTGTGTAGTCTTTGGGATAAGAACCACATCTAGTCCCCATTCAGGCTCCATCAGAGGAACCTGGGGAGTTCTCTTCCAAAAAAAATCTCAAGAGTTATTTCAGTAGAAACCACTAGTTTTCAAATTCTCTACTGATCCATAACATGCTGAGGAATGGTTGGGCATGATAGAACATCTATTTGATTTCTTGTAGACCCCGAACGAGATCAAGGTGAAGTGTTCCACCTTCGCATTGGAGGGACAAGAAATAGATGGTGGTATATGACAGTGATGAAAAAGAAAAATGAGGTCATAGATTAGAAGGACTTCATGGTTTTTTTCACCAAAATGTTCTATCCATAGTCAACGGTGTTGGTCAAACATGTGGAGTTTTTCATGCTTGAGAATGTTAAAAGAATTATGGCTCCTGTGGATGATTGGGGAACTTGAAAATGTTCTGCCACCACATTCACCCTCCATGTAGTGGCATCAACACATTAAAAAACAAGGGGGAAATCAAATTCTTCACCTACAAAAGGGTTCCAGCTACAAGCATCTAGAACAAAGCTTCTTCACATAGTGGAAGAGTCTCCAGAAAAATTAAATACTATTCCAATGACCATGAGAGGTACCATTACTATAACTTTGTCATTATTGGAAACTCTTTTTGATACGGGTGCATCTGTCCCATTTATTTCCACTCTTACTATTAATCTCCATAATCTTCATATGGACCTTTTATCTTTTTCAATGGACATTACTATACACTTTAGTATAAAGTGAGAGTAGGGTCTCCATAATCTCTCATGTGTCTTATCTCTGTCAATTTGCAAACATTCTTGGAATTTTTGGGTACTCGGCATGAAATCTATTGAAATTATATTTGGGATGGATTGGATCATTAAAAATAAATCGCATAATGATTGTTATCTTAGATGGGTCTATAATAATACACCAAGTGGTGTGCATCTTATCCTACAAGAAGAATTTTACCCAAGGTCAAGCAGAGATGGACCATATTATCCGATGTTGGGAAAAGTGATATCAGTGTTTCCTTTTAATTTGGATCGAGATTCAATGAGTGGTGATCTCCCTCCAGTCATCATTGAGTTTTACTGACATGTTTCTGTCTAAATTATCTGGTTTTCTAATGGTAAGGGAGGTTGTGTTTTCTATTGACATAATCTCTGGTACTCAACTAGTTTCTTTTCCCTTTTACCAAATGGCTCTATTTGAACAGAAAGAACTAATGTCCTAGTTGCACAATCTTCTTGATAATTCATTTATTATCCCAAGTGTGTCACCTTGGGTGGCCCTGGTTCTCTCTACCATGAAGGCTAATGGTTCTCTGAAATCTTCTCTTCTCAAGACGATTCTTTAGGAAAAAAATATTATCGAATAATTTTTAAGAATTAGAGGCTCTCTTTATGGTGGGGGACTGTTGCCCAGTGGTCGTTCTCAGAAGAGGGTGTTCTGTGTTATCCGAACTATTATGTTGCACCATTAATGACAAAGAAGGATATAATAGAGTATTTCTATTTGTACCAATGTGTTGTAAACCTAGGAATCACTAATACATTCTACGACTTGAATAAAAAGTTTTGGTGACCATTTATTCTTAAAGGCTTCACCTTGGTTGGGTCATCGGTGGCTTGGGAGGCATGGGAAGCTTGCTCCTTTTTTTGTGGGATTTTTTACATTTATTTATTAGCTGGAAAATGTTTTTTAACATTTAGCACTACCACCGAAAATGATGTCGATACATAGTGTGTTTCATGTATCTCAGATTCAAAGGCATTTATCTAACCCATCTCATGTTCTAAGTCGGCATGATCTTGAATTGAAACCTGTTTTATCTGTGACTGAATGACCAGTCAAATATGTTGATTCTAAGGCCATGGTACATCATGGGAGGATGATACCTCTAGTCCATATGATAATGAATCATGGATCTAATTCTCACGATTTGTGAGAGAGGGAGGTAGTGATGAGAGAATAATGGGATTGTCTTTTTGACCTGATGGATTATTCATAGGATTTCTGGGGATAGGTTGTTCTTATGGTGGGGAAGTTGTAACATCCCGTTACTATTTTAGGTATTCCTAAACCATATTGTGTTAAATTATTATCACATTAAATGGGAAAAAATTGTTTTTTAGTGACAAGTATTGTTTTATTTAAACACATTTGGAATGTTAAAATGCCCAATTAATAGTCTGTAATATTCAATTAAATATTTTCGGAGTAAAACACTGAGTAAGTATGAGTTTCAGAGGTGTGCAAGGGATCGATGAAGATAAAATAAAATTATTAAATAGAATGTATTATGAATGAAAATTTTATTAAAAATATTTAAATAACTCCAAAATAATTCATCATTTGAGAAATATGAGTCCACTTTTGTGTCTGAAATATGGTGTTTACACTAGGAGGGGTAGAACATTCGATGGTTCCAGACAATTAGATTCCTCTCTTTTGAGATAAATTTATTAAATAATATTTAATATATTATATACTAAAAATAATGAAATATATCTCAAATAGTGCACCTTATGGAAAATATGATACAACTTATGGGTCTGGAATGAGGGGTTTACCCTAGACGGGGTATAACATTTGTAAGTGTCAGGAGTCTGGATGGTTCCATCACAAAAATAACACTTTTTATTTTAATTTATTAATTGTTTGTATTTTCCATTAATAAATCATTTATATCTCTCAAACTGTTCATAGTGTGGGAAATCTGAGACCACCATTGTTTCTAGAAGAGGGTGTTTACCCTAGGTGGGGCATAACATTAATTCTTAACGAAAGTTTGAGACTATTTTATTTGTTTTATGTTAATTAAATAATTAATTAATTTAATTGAAATTGAGAAATTGTTAATCATCTCCATGAAACGTATTCCCTCCATTGGAAATGCCTGATTGAAACCAAAACCTTGAATTTTAATAGTTTATTATGATTAAAAAATAGAAATGACTTAACGAGATGATTCTATTGACTTTGTAATCAATTTTCGAGTTCAATTTTGGATTGAACGTGCATCTAATGGAGGGGTTAGAAATCATACGATTCTAGGGTTATAAATAGCTAAACCATTTTGTTGTGTCTCATTGTTGATGTTGTCAAGTTTAATAAACTCTAGGATTCATCTACTTGTGACATGTAATGCTCCATTGATTCGATCAGTTGTTTTTCCTTCATCCTTTGCACCTCCTTCCGGTTTGGGTGCTGCACATAAGGTGATATGTTGTGCTATATTTTAATTATTCAATTACTCTATTATCTTATTCCATTGTTAGAAAAAAAAATTTATTGAAGTTAAATTGATTAAATATTTAAATAATAAATCAAATGAAAATGACAGTGGATTTAAAATAAAATTATAAAGACCTAAAGTACCAAATGTTAATCCTATAATTATAAAATGATAATTTAAATAGAGTATTTATTGTCAAAAGATACTGAATTATCAATATATATCGATAATCTCACATGGGATAATCAATGTATAATTAAATGAAATTTGAAAGCAATACTTTCAATGATTTATCAAAGATAATTATTTATTTTATTAATGGATAATTATAAAAGGCTACCACATGTGTTCTTGATTTAATTTAATGATATTAAAATATTAAATGTGGTTTATATTTATTTTTAGGATAATATTGTGAACATATGTGCTAACATAAAATTATAATTTGGATTTTATTGAGGATAGTGGAAGTATCATCGCATATGATAATCAAAATGATAATTGGAGAATTATTGAGGTGAGAGAAGTTATCATCACATGTGATAATTCTAAATGATAATTTGAGAATTATTCATGAGATAGAGAATATCATCATATTTGGTATTTTAATAAATAATTCAAAAACCTTTATCCAGGAGAGATAAAATTTTATCCCATGTAATATTTTTCCAATATTTTGAAATAATCCTTGAGAAATAAAGTGTAATTGAATGTAATGTTTTACTTATTTTTGGAATAAAATAGATGTTTTGGTTCTTGGAACCCTATAAAAACATCGAACATTGGTGTGTTGACACTTACGAGAATAAGGCTGTGATGTGGTGTATTTAACCACACATGGTTGTTTATCATTAGCACTAATATCGACGGCCTTAAGGTTGGTGGTACCATTCTGATTAGCCAAATTGATTATCCTGGTTTTTCTTGATTTATATTAATTGTTTATTTAAATTCAATTTCTCAAAGATTCATTAAATTAAATTGATAAAAACTCGATTTCAGTGAATCGATATTATTCTAATAGATTTGGAATCCTAATTCCGAAAACCCCCCGATAATAATGAATTGGGTGTGTTTATGGGAAATGTCTAATTTAAATTGATTAATTAAAATTATGGATTTTATGGAAATTATTTCAATTAAATCTTTTATTTTAATTGTGGAAATAAATTGTGTAATGACATAATTGGCTTTTAATGGATATCAAACTAGTGAAAATGGCTTAGAATGATTTGATAGAAACCCATTTGTTTTTCTTTTGAAAATCCATGTTTTTGAATAAAACATTTTTTGGTTTTCAATGGAATGAATTTGGCACCTTTGAAATGGAAGAATGGGATCGATCATATTTCTATGAAGTTTTGAAATAGTTCACCAATCATGTAATTGTTCATGAAAGCCTTTGGTAGATAGTGAGATATTTTGATACACTCTATGCTACAACATCTTTCTAAAACATAATTGTCATGGGTCACATCCCCAATGAGTTGACAACGAGTCTCTTTTGGCTAATGTCATAGGGACTTGTGTATACACATTTTTCTAAGTTCACATAGAGAGTGAGGAATCCCATAGCTGGTTAATACTATCATACCTTTTGGAAGATGTCTATGTGGCTCTCTTGTTTATTTATCTTTGAGATATAAATGTATGCCAATGTTTGTTGGAATTTATTTACATGCCTGCTGAATTTATATAAACAATTTTATATAAATATTTTACTTAAGCCATTGTTGAGAAATATTCTTTCTCTTATAAAGTAAATCTTGTAATTTGAATATATTTTCAATCATTTTGAAAATGTATAGCACATTTTGTTTAAAAATGATTTTGATTTTCCTAACCCATTTCTTTAAAAATTGACAACATTACATTGGATAATATATATTTAGCATCTGTTATTGAATTATTGGTGGTATCCTATAGGGCTTTTTCTCATACACTACTTTTTCCTTTGGTTGTTTGTATACTTTATTCTTCTAGGTTCGAGAAAAGGGAATAGATCTCTTTGAGGTGGATCCAACTGTTGAGATTTGGTCTTGGTGAGTTGTTTCCTTAAGGACCTTGGGGATATTTTCCAATTTTAGTACCTTGGTTTCTGTGATTTTGGATGTTTTGTGCCTCATTGACTTCTATTACATTACTCATAGGGGAGTTTTTTTGTTACATACTATCTTGTTTCTTTTCTTCCATATTGTTTGTGTAAGAATCATTCCCACCTCCATGTTTTGTGATGCCAGTTTTTAGTCATCGACCCATGGGGATTAAGAACACAATTCGATATATGTCAGGTCTATCTCTGTTACCGGGATACCAGTGTGCTGATTTTGGTTCATGACAACACATGTTGTATATAAAATAATGAAAACATTAAAATTCAAAAATATGAATAAGTAGGAAATTTATTTTTAAGCTATGATGAACATTAAAATACAAAAAATGGAACATGAGGTTATGTTATCTAGTGAAGCTGACAATAAACAAGATGATAATGTGGTATTTTAGTGGGTTAAGTTCCTTATCTATAAGAATATAGGGAAAGGTATAGGTAAGTAAAAAGTAAAATTCCTACTAAAATGCTTTGGTTGTGGTAGGTATCAAACACTTTATAGTAAAATATCTATCAAATAAAGGTGGAGAATATGACAATGATGATCCTAAAGAAAAACCACTAAGGAATATGTGGTGTAAATATTCAAAGGGAGTAAATAGAAAGCCATAAAAAGTTCCTCAATAATACTATAAGAAGTATGTTCCATAAAAAAGAAATGGATTAATTTATTGAAAATAGTACATCAAAGGATAATGTTTTAGAAAAATTTAGAACCTTCATGGATCACATATAAATAATGTAATATAAATTAATCATCGAAGAAGGAGAAGTCAGATAAACATAAATGGAACAAATGATAAGATTAGAATAAGGGTATTTTTCATTAGAAAAATACCAATATTATCGCTCGTGCGTACGTATTGATTACCATCTCAATGAATGTGATGAGATTCATTCCCCGTCGTATCCATTTAAGACTAATTTTTATTATATGATTAAAAATAATGTTTAAAGACTTAATATCATTCTGAATATGAATAAAATACACCCTATCCATAGAAAACATTACTTAAGTAACAAATCATATAAAGGAAAATGAATCTATTAACACCTGAAATGATGATAATACTAAGATATTATTAAAAAAAATGTTAAAATATCATATATGATATCATATTAATATATATGATTATTGTATAATTTAATAACAATTATTTCAAGATTATATAGGAGGTTAACCTACCCTCGACCAAGGAAAAGTACATGGTAAGGGTTAATTTCACAATTTCATTAATATCCGAGCTTGTTTTTACGTAAGTACCTACTGTGACATATTTATTATCAATGTCCATGTTTCATAAAATAGTTTTCAAAGGGAATCTTTTAATTTATTTTTTACTAAAACATGATTTTAAATGTTTTAAATATTAATTATTCTAAATTATTCTCATTAATGTCAATGTTTTCGAAATGGTTTAAGGATTTATTTATATGGACATGAATGTTTTTAAAATATTAATTCCTTTAGAACATTTAAAAGTGGCATGGTAAACATTAATTAAAAAATGTCTTTAAATGTATTTCTTTCTAAATTGTGTGACTTTTGAATTTTTTTATAAAAAAGAGATATATTTCAGAAATATTTTTACAAATCATTTTTATCTATATAAACATCACTTGATAGATTTAAAACATATTTGAAGTTGATTTATTATGATAAAAAAATTCCATATTGTATTGAAGGTTTTGTGATATGTTTGATAGTGGATGTGTTATTATTATAGCATTCGTGATTTATGGATAATGTATTGACATTTTGTATGAATGTTTTAATACAAATTTTGATGTTTTGTTTAAAACAATTAATATGAGGAATGTATTGGTCTTAGTATGTGACGGGTGGATCCCATTATAGCTCCTCGATGCATCAGTTAGTCTCATGAGACAAATTAGTGTCATGGCACATGGCCTTGACAAAATCTTATTTGTAGTCTTGGCACAAGGCCTAGACTATGTGGTTATGAAGTCTGGGATTATGAATTCCATCATTATGAAAGTGGCTATTGATATTTCATGTGATTATTCGACCAGCAGAATGTCTATGTGAGTATGTAAATGGTATTAGTTTGATTTATAATTTCCATATTATGTTAAAGTTTATGTTGAAAAGGATTTTTTTAGTTCTATACATTGCCTTAATTGTTTATGCTTATATATGAATGTTTCCGATAAATTTTTATATTTACTGAGCATATGAGCTCACCCATTTCTATGTTTTATTTTTCTAGGATGCGAAGAAGAATATTATGACTAACCTGCAGGGATAGTCTATGGGATATCAGTGTTGTCTATGGAAACAATGTTGTTGTAGTTTTCCATTTTATGATGTAATTTTAACCTTATGAATGTATCTAGTAATTCCAAGGATACTAAACTAATCGGTCTTTCGAGACTTGATCTTTTGTGATCATGCCAATGATATGTAATAATGCATCGACTCTGGTCTTATAGGGCCAGGGCGTTATATATAAGTTTTGTTCTAGGACCCCTTGACAAACATAAAACTTTTGTATGACAACACTTACGATAATAAAGTTGTGAGGTGGTGTATTTAACCACATATGGTTGTTTATCATTACTGATAACATTGATGACCTTACGGTAGGTGGTTCTATTCTGATTAGCAAAATTGATTATCCTTATTTTTCTCAATTTATCTCAATTTTTGATTGAAATTAAATAACTCAAATCTTATTTCAATTAAATTGATAAAAACTCAATTCCAGTGAATTGAGATATTTGAAATGTGTTTGGCATTGAAATTCGGAAAAAAAAAATCCTTGATTCCAATGTATTGGGTGTGTTTATCAGAATTGGATGATTTAAATTTTTTAATTTATATTATGGATTTGATCGAAATGATTTGAAGTAATTTTTTTAATTTTAATATGAATTTAAATTATGTAAGGTTGGAATTGGTTTTTAATGGATTTTAAACTGGTGAAAATGGTTTTAAATGATTTTACAGAAACCCATTGGTTTTATATTCTAAAAATGAATGTTTTTTAATAAAACCTGTTTTGGTTACAAATGTAAAGAAATTGGAACTTTTTAAATGGATGAATGGGTTTGATCATATTTTTAAGCAGTCTTAAAATAGTCCACCCATCATGTAAAAGTACAACAAAGCCTTAGTTTTTTAGTGAGTTATTTGGATAAAATCAACACTATGACAATGTTCTAAATCATACTTTTGGTGGGTCACATCCCCGATGGGTTGTTGATGAGTCTCCTTAGGACTGTGTCATAGGGACATGTGTATAAAAATTTAACTAATTTAACATAGAGAGTGCGGGATCCTATAGCTTGTTAATTCTATCGTACCTTTTGACAGATGACCATGTCGCTCGCTTGTTTATTTTTATTTGAGATATAAATGCGGGCCATTGTTTGTTAGAGCTACTTTAATTTCATCTTGAATTTATATAAATTGTTTTATATAAATTTTTTACTTATTAAATTATTTAGAAGTATTAAATCTCTTATAATTTAATGCATGTGCTTTGAAAATATATATTTCCATCATTTTGAAAATGTATAGCACGTTTTGTTTAAAAATAATTATAAATTTCCAAACTTGTTTCTTTATAAATTGAAATCATTACGTTGGATAATCTATATTTGGTATCTATTGTGGAACTTTTGGTGGTATCCTACTGGGCCTAGGATAACACCATACTTTTTCCTTTGAGTGTTTGTATACTTTATTCTTCGAGGTTCAAGAAAAGGGATTGGATCTCATGGAGGTAGATCCAGTTATTGAACTTTGGTATTTGTGAGCTGTGTCCTTAGGGACCTTCAGGATGCTTTCCCATTTTAGTACTTTGGTTGTCATTATTTGTGCTCAATTATGCCTTTTTTACTTCGGGTACATTAATCCCAGTACAGTTTCATTGGTTTATCATACTATCTTTATTCTTTTCTTCCACCTTTTTGGTGGAAAAATCGTTCCCACTTTCATATTGTGTGAGGCTAGGTGCTAGTCCCCGACCCGTGGGGATTGGGAATGAACTTTGGGCTATATCAGGGGCGGCTCAGTTATCAGGTTACCAGGGTACCCAGGTTGGTTCTTGACAAAAATTTTATTCGAAGGAGGTTAAGAATCTTTCCATGATGACAGTATGCGTTTGAGTATTCCTGTTGGGACTTAGGAGGTATTTGTGATTGAGTGCCTCCCCAGATCTCACCACAATGAATCTTAAGTCACCTGGGGTGGCTAGTGACAGACGTCTTGTGGTGTAGTTCTAGTAATTTCCCTATTGTGATTTTGATAGAGTGAAATCCAAATATTGTTTTTCCTTCTTTTGAGAATAATTTCTCTCATTACTCAGTCTGAGTGTTAATCTAATTCCTTCCTTATTGTCTACGGATGTTCTATAACATCATGCCTCTAAGAAGACATGCGAATTAGATCAAAGAAGGACCTACTGCGGAACATCAATGAGTTAATACTCTGATAGACCAGATCCCTGTTGAGGTGATTGTATGCACTGTGAAAGCTTTGGGATAGGAACCACCTCTAGTCCCCATTCCGGCTCCATCTGTGGAACCTGGGGGGTTCTCTTCCAAAAAAAAATCTCAAGAGTTATTTCACTAGAAACCACATGTTTTCTAAGGGTCCGCTGATCCACAACATGCTGAGGGATGGTTGGGCATGATAGAACATCTATTTGAGTTCTTGTAGACACCAGACGAGATCAAGGTGAAGTATTCCACTATCACATTGGAGGGACCAAGAACGATATGGTGGTACATGATAGTGATGAAAAAAATGAGGTCATAGATTAGAAGGACTTCATGGTTTTTTTCACCGAATAGTTCTATCTAGAGTCAATGGCATTGGTCAAAGATGTGGAGTTTTTCAAACATGGGCAAGTTGAAATAATTGTGGCTCCTTTAGAAGTTTGGGGAACTGGAAAATGTTCTGCCACCACATCCCCCCTCCATGTAGTGGCATCAACACATTAAAAAACTAGGGGGAAATGAAATGCTTCACCTACAAAAGGGTTCCAGCCACACGAATCCAGAACTAACTTCTTAATGTAGTGGAAGAGTCTCCAGAATAATTAAATACTATTCTAATGACTGTGAGTTGTACCATTATTATAGCTTTGTCATTTGTGGCTACTCTTTTTGATACAGGTGCATCTCACCCATTAATTTCATCTCATACTGTTTATCTCCTTAATCTTCATATGGATATTTTATCTTTTTCAATGGATATTACTATAAAATTTAGTATAAAGAGAGATTAGGGTCTCCATAATCTCTCTCGTGTATTATCTCGGTCAATTTTCAAACATTCTTGGTGTTTTTTTGTGTACTCCACATGAAATATCTTGACATTATATTTGGGATGGATTGTCTCATTACCATTAATGCACATAATGATTGTTATCTTAGATGCGTCTACAATAATACACCGAGTGGTGTGTCTCTTATCCTTTAAGAAGAATTTTACCCAAGGTCAAGCAGAGCTGGACCATCTTATCCGATGTTGGGAAATGTGATATCAGTGTTTCCTTTTAATTTGGATCGAGATTAAATGAGTGGTGATCTCCATCCAGTAATCATTGAGTTTTACCGACATGTTTCACTCTAACGTCTCTGGTTTTCTACTGGTAAGGTAGGTTGAGTTTTCTATTGACTTAATCTCTGGTACTCAACCAGCTTATTTTCCATTTTACCAAATGGATCCGGTTGAATTGAAAGAACTAATGTCCTAGTTGTAAAATCATCTTGATAATGCCTTTATTCACCCAAGTGTGTCACCTTGGGCGGTGCTAGTTCTATCTGCCATGAAGGCTAATGGTTCTCTGACATCTTCTATTCTCAAGGTGATTCTTCAATACAAAAATCATATAGAATAATTTTTAAGAATTAGAGTCTCTCTTTATGGTGGGGGACTGTTGCCCAGTGGTCGTTCTCCAATGAGGGTGTTCTGTGTTATTCGAACTATTATGTTGCACTGTTAATGAGAAAGAAGTATATAATTGAGGATTTCCATTTTTACCAATTGGTTGTGAGCCTAGGAAGCACTAATACATTCTATGACTTGAATCAAAAGTGTTGGTGAACATTTATTCTTAAAGGCATCACCTCGGTTGGGTCATCGGTGGCTTTGGAGGCATGGGAAGCATGATACTTGTTTTGTGGGATTTTTTATGTCTATTTATTAGGTGGGAAATGTTTTTTACCATTTAGAACTACCACCGAAACTGATGTCGATACATAATGTTTTTCATGTATCTTAGATTCAAAAGCATTTATCTAACCTATATCATGTTCTAAGTTGGAATGATCTTCAAGTGGAACCTGTTTTATCTGTGACTGAACGACCAGTCAAAGTTGTTGATTTTGAGACCAAGGTACATCATGGGAGGATGATACCTCTAGTCCATATGATATAGAACCACGGATCTAAATCTCATGAGTTGTGATAGAGGGAGGTAGTGATGAGAGAAAAATGGCCTTTTATTTTTGACGTGCTGGATTATTCATAGGCTTTCTGGGGATAGAATGTTCTTATTGTGGGGAAGTTGTAACATCCTATTACTATTTAAGGTATTCCTAAACTATCTTGTGTCAAATTATTATTACATAAAATGGGAAAAAAATTTGTCAGTGACAAGTTTTGTTTTATTTAAACACATTATGGAATGTTAAAATTCCCAATTAACAGTATGTAATATTCAATTAAATATTTTCGGAGTAAAACACTTAGTAAGTATGAACTTCCGAGGCATGCAAGGGATTGATGAAGATAAACTAAATTTATTAAATAGAATGTATTATGAATGAAAATTTTATTAAAAATATTTAAATAAATCCAAAATAATTCATTATTTGTGAAATCTGAGACCACTTTTGTGTCCAAAATATAGTTTTTACCCTAGGAGGGTTAGAACATTCAATGGTGCCCGAAAATTGGATGCCTCCCTTTTGAGATAATGTTATTAAATGATATTTAATATATTATTTTTTAAAAATAATGAAATATCTCTCACACAATGCATCATATGGAAAATATGATACAACTTATGGGTCCAGAACGAGGGGTTTACCCTAGATGGGGTATAACATTTGTAAGTGTCAGGCATTTGGATGGTTCCCTCAGAAAAATAACACTTTTTATTTTAATTTATTAATTATTCAGATTTTACTTTATTAAATCATTTATATCTCTCAAACCATTCATAGTTTGAGAAATATGATACCATAGTTGTGTCTAGAAGAGGTTGTTTACCCTAGGTGGGGAATAACATTAATTCTTAAGGAATGTTTGAGACTATTTTATTTGTTTTATGTTAATTAAATAATTAATTAATTTAATTGAAATTGAGAAATTTTTAATCATCTCCATAAAACATATTACCTCCATTGGAAATGCCTGATTGAAACCTAAACCTTAAATTTTAATAGTTTTTGATGATTTAAAAATAGAAATGACTTAACTAGATGATTCTATTGAATCCATAATCAATTTTCCATTTCAATTTCGAATTGAACGTGTGTCTAATGGAGGGGTTATAAATCCTATGATTTTAGGGTTATAAATATCCAAACCATTTTGTTTCATCTCATAGTTGATGTTTCCAAGTTTGATAAACTCTAGGATTCATCTACTTGTGACATGTGAAGCACCTTTGATTCGATCAGTTGTTTTTACCTTCTTCCTTCGTGCCTCCTTCCAGTTTGGGCGCTGCACATAAGGTGATACGTTGTGTAATATTTTAATTATTCAATTACTCTATTATCTTGTTCCATTGTTAAAATAAAATATTATTTAAGGGAAATTGATTAAATATTTAAATAATAAATCTAATGAAAATAATGGTGGATTTAAAATAAAATTATAAAGACTTAAAGTACCAAATTATAATCCTATAATTATAAAATGACAATTTAAATAGATTATGGATTGTTAAAAGATAACGAATTATCATTATATATATATATATATTGATAAACGCACATGGGATATTCAAGGTATAATTAAATGAAATTGGAAAGAAATAATTTTTATGATTTATCAGAGATAATTATTTATTTTATCGATGGATAATTATAAAATGCGACCACATGTGTTCTTGATTTAATTTAATGATATTAAAATATAAAATGTGGTTTATATTTATTTTAGGACAATATTGTGAACATATGTGCTAACATAAAATTATAATTTGTAATTTTATTGAGGATAGTGGAAGTATCATCGCATGTGATAATCAAAATGATAATTGGAGAATTATTGAGGGGAGAGAAGTTATCATCACATGTGATAATTTTAAATGATAATTTGAGAATTATTCATGAGATGGAGAATATCATCGTATTTCATATTTTAATAAATAATTAAAAAACAATTATCCGTGAGAGATAAAATTTTATCCCATGTAATATTTTTATCAATATTTTGAAATTATCATTGAGAAAAAAAATGTAATTGAATGTAATGTTTTACTTATTTGTGAAATAAAATAGATATTTTGGTTCTTGGACCCCTATAAAAACATCAAACTTTGGTGTGTTGATGCTTATGAGAATAAGGCTGTGAGGAGGTTTATTTAACCACACATGGTTGTTTATCATTACCACTAATATTGACAACATTAAGTTAGGTGGTACCATTCTGATTATCCAAATTGATTATCCTGGTTTTTCATGATTTATCTTAATTGTTGATTTAAATTCAATTTCTCAAAGATCCATTAAATTAAATTTTTAAAAACTCAATTTCAGGGAATCGAGATATTTTTAATAAATTTGGCTTCAGAATTCAGAAAACCCCCTGATAATAATGATTTGGGTGTGTTTATGGGAATTGGCTAATTTAAATTGATTAATTAAAATTATGGATTTGATGGAAATGATTTCAATTAAATTTTTTATTTTAATTGTGGAAATAAATTTTGTAATGATAGAATTGGTTTTGAATGGATTTCAAACTAGTGAAAATGTCTTAAAATGATTTTATAGAAACCCATTTGTTTTATCTTTTGAAAATCCATGTTTTTGAATAAAGCCTATTTTGGTTTTCAATGGAATGAATTTGGCACTTTTGAAATTGAAGAATGAGATCGATCATATTTTTATGAAGTCTTAAAATAGTTCACCAATCATGTAAGAGTGCATGAAAGCCTTTGGTAGATAGTGAGATATTTTGATACACTCTATGCTACAAAATCTTTCTAAAACATACATGTGGTGGGCCACATCCCCAACGAGCTGATGATGAGTCTCTTTTGGATAGTGTCATAGGGACTTGTGTGTACCCATTTTTCTTAGTTCACATAGAGAGTGAGGAATCCCATAGCTGGTTAATACTATCATACCTTTTGTAATATGACCTTGTGGCTCTCTGATTTATTTATATTTGAGATATAAATGTATTCCAATGTTGATTGGAATTTATAAACATGCCTTCTGAATTTATATAAACTGTTTTATATAAATGTTTTACTTAAGCCATTGTTTAGAAATATTCCATCTCTTATAAAGTAAATCCTGTAATTTTAATATATTTTCCATCATTTTGAAAATGTATAGAACATTTTGTTCAAAAATTATTTTGAATTTCCTAACCCATTTCTTTAAAAATTTACTGCATTACATTGGATAATTTATATTTGGAATCTGTTATGGAATTATTGGTGGTATGCTACAGGGATTTGGCTCACACCCAACTTTTTCCTTTCAGTGTTTGTATACTTTCTTCTTCTAGGATCGAGCAAAGGGAATGGATCTCTTTGAGGTGGATCCAACTATTGAGATTTGGTCTTGGTGAGTTGTTTCCTTATAAACCTTGGGGGTATTTTACAATTTTAGTACCTTGGTTTCGATGATTTTGGATGGTTTGTGCCTCATTTACTTCTATTAAATTACTCTGAGGGGAGTTTCTTTTGTTACATACTATCTTGTTTTTTTTCTTCCATATTGTCTGTGGAAGAATCATTCCCACTTGCATGTTGTGTGATGCAAGATTTTAGTCATCAAACCATGAGTATTAAGAACACACTTAAATATATTTCAGGTCTATCTCTGTTATTGGGATACCAGGGTACCGATGTTGGTTCATGATAACACATGTTGTGTATAAAATATGGAAAACATCAACATTAAAAAAGAAGAATAAGTAGGAAATTTATTTTTAAGCTATTATGAACATTAAAATACAAAAAAGTGAACATGAGGTTATGTTATCTAGTTAATCTGAAAATAAAGAATATGATAATGTGGTATTTTAGTGGGTTAAGTCCCTTATCTATAGGAATATAGGGAAAGTTAGAGGTAAGTAAAAAGTAAAACTCCCACTAAAATGCTTTTCTTGTGGTAATTATCAAACACTTTAATGTAAAATATCCAGAGAATAAAGGTGGAGAATATGGAAATGATGATCCAAAAGAAAAACCACTAAGTAAGATGTGGTGTAAATATTCAAAGGGAGTAAACAGGAAGCCATAAAAAGTTCCCCAAAAAGACTATAAGAATTGTGTTCCATACAAAAGAACTGGATTAATTTTGTGAAAATAGTTCATCAAAATATAAAGTTTTAGAAAAATTTAGAACCTTCCTGGATCACATCTAAATAAAGGAATATACATTAAGCATCGAAGAAGGAGAAGGTAGATAAACTTACATGGAACAAATGATAAGATTAGAACATGGGTATTTTTAATGAGAAAAATACCAATATCAAGAAAAAATTTTGGTCATTGAAAAATAAAGTTTATTATAAAAGTGAAATAATATAAAAATTTTACAAAAAGGAATATGCATACATTGAGGACATTAAAAAACTCAAGTTGAAAGTTACATAACAATAAAAAAGGTTAAATACCTTGATGAAAAAAATTATAAATATTAAGATCTATTTGATACACAATCAAGGTCTCTTGAGGTTGAATATAATTTGAATAAATTTAATTACAATTTCAGTAAAGCTTTAGAGGTAAATGTTAAAATATCTAATGCTTCTCAGAGAACTTTCTCAAAAATTTAGGTGAAATCTACTTCCACTAAAATTAAAATTTCATCTAGTTTTATTAACCATGATAATTTAATAAGTAATAACTAGGGATATTGAGCTAAGAAAATATATGAGAATTATTTCACATGAATATATGTTAAAAGTAAAATTTTGTAAAAAATATTCCTCACACCAAGTGAAAAAAAACATTCTAACATACATTGAATCTCAACAAATATTATCCTAGGAAAAATTAAATTTCTATGAAAGATAAAGATTCATAAAATATTATTGGTGTGAAGAAATATTCGAAAAAAATATATATAACATCCATTAAAAACATCACTCCCTATGAGTAGGATTTTTTTGAGGTGGATAAATAAAAGAAGTAAAGGAAACATCATTTTTAAGTAAAAGGAAGTAACAAAATTGAGGTTAGATGATGTTGAAAACCCCTCAAAGAAAAATTATTTTGACAGCCTGGATGATATTTGTGGAATATTTTTCCAATCAGGTCACTATGATAAAGAATGAATGAAAACTTTTATGGGATAAAATACTTCTGTCGTAAAAGAATAAGAAGTTTGAAGAATAACGATAGATGAAAAATATCTTATTAAATAGGTCATAGTGAAAGCTTCTCAAAATAGTAACCCATGGATTATTTATATTGATTGTTCCTTAGATTTGAAAGGTTTTTTTAAAATATTGAAAACATTAAAGAACATGAGGGAAGATTAGTTACCTTTGGAAATGATAGTTCCTAAAAAAATAGTAATTGGTATGACTTAAATTGATGATCAAAAGTTGAATTCCAAGGATATTTTATTTATTGATGAACATATACAAAAATTACATAGTGTTTGACTACATTGTGATGATAGTAATATAGTTATATTTAAAAGATATTCTTGTATCATATGATGCTTGAAATATTGAAAAATCCTTACTAAGGGAGATAAAATCAGTCATAATTTATTCTCAATTAGTGAACAAAGTAACAATTTATATTTTATTATGGAGGGAAAAAACTATCAGGACCTGGACTTATTACATACATAAACTTTAATTTATTCATGAAAAAACATCCTCTTATGTGGAGGATATTTTCATGTTAAGAGATTTAGATAATTAGGATAATACATTCATAACATTACACATTATTAGAGAGTGGATACCATAAAAACAGTTTCCATTTTTTTCCGAATATAAAACATTAAAACATAAAACAAGACTCCTTGATAATTCTTCAACATTTAATATGGATTAATTCATTTTATTTCATATCCATTAACCACTTAAAATCATTTAAAATCTTGGGATGATCACAAAATCTAAGTAAGAGATGTAAAATAAGGAAAGATCACATTAGTCCATGAATACTCCTAAGGTATGAATGCATTTTCAAAAGACATTCTTGTCACCCATGTATACTTACTTTGTGTAACATGATATTTACACAAGATCCAAAATAACATGAGAGAATAAATGTAATCATAAAGGTATCTTGGGGCATTACATACATAATCTTGTAACCATTCTTGGCTACCCTATAATTTGTAACCCTCATGGCTACGTTACATTGTGTAACAATCATAATTACACTTGGAGTAACCATATGGTAGACCCCCAAATTACTCATAAACAATACATTGGAGGAAAATATAGGTCCCAAACTTCATAATAAATAATTCCCAAGAACCAAAACATAATCATACAACATTAATAATTCCATAAAAACATTAATTTGGAATTTTGTAAAACTGAATTAAAAAAAAGGATTTTTAAATAAAATCCCCTTATAAATATCATACAATTGAAGAGATACTTAATAGAGTGGAAGGAGTATGTATATATACTGTAAATACACGTAATAAAACCTAATATAAATAGAACCCATCACAAAAACAATTTAAATAGAATATAAATAATGAAGTAGAAGGTTAACCCAAAAAATGGAAATCGGGTTATGAATTCCCTTACCTTGGGTTTGTATTACTTCCAACTAGTTTAAAACTCTTGTATAATGGTTAAAAAAGTGTTATTAATATTTTAAAGAAACATTTTCATGTTTATAACATCATATATGATCATTTCATAACATCATTTCACCCTTTAATTGTTAGTATGTTTTCCCTTGTACTATTTTTGGGTGAGTTCTATACATGATTTCCATGATTGGTTCATGATGGATATTCTTGTTGATTTGGAAGTGAAACTCAAGAATTGTAATGAAATGGTATTTACATATTTCTAGTACCATAATTTATACCATTTATTATTTTAAATTTTAATATGAGTATGATTCATAAGTTAAAACATTAATGATGTTCGTTTAGATCATTTTAGTGGTTCTTTGATAATAACAACCTCATTTTGTCTTATAAATTAGAAACATGAGTAAAAAAGAATTCCAGAACCATGGGTGAGTCATAACACAAATATTATAACCTGTTTCAACCATATAAATGGTTGCATGACCAGACTTGAATGAATTAATGGAAATTGAAATCACATCGTCCACAATTTCGGTAATTCGACACATCACAGAAAATGTTTTTATTCCTTAAATAAGTGGGAGATGAGAAGAATAGTGATGAGGAATTTTCCATAAACATGATAAAATCAATAATATACATGATTATGGAGATTTAATTACTCTTGGATAAGAGTGGGTGAGAAAATAATAAAAAAATCGTGAAATAAAAGAAAACTTGAGAAATTTCTCACGAAAATTCGGCAGTCTAATGACGTCTCTTAAAATTTCATAAAAAAATGTTTGATGAGAGAAAGGGAATATCTCATCACTCATATATAATAAGGACCGTAATGGGGACATGGAATGAAATATTCCAACATAATTCAAAAGGTAAAGGAAGAGAATAACATAAAATGAATGAAAAGAAAGAAAATAAAAGAGGATGTTTACCTCTTGATCTCTTCTCCATGAGATCCTTATTAATGGCTTTGGTTGTGGTCTATTGGTGAGACCAGAAGCTCTAGGACGTGGGGAATAGATTTGGGAGGAGTATTGGGCAAAACATAGGCATGGATCAAGGCTTGGGACGTGTGGGAAGAAGAGGGGAGTGAGGGTGGTATTTATAGTGGAGGAGTGGGGGTATTTTTCATTATTTTAATAATTATTATATTATATTTCCCCATAATTATGAATAGTCATAGTTTTTGTGACCTAAAATAGTAATTATGTCATTTTAGTTCGAACTAAGTGGCCTCACATCACTTATGATGTCATAAATAGTGTATTTTGCTGATAATTTGATTATACGGTATTTTATCGTATTTCCCTATTCATCGAAAAATCATGAATTTCAGAAAATATCCAAAAATTTACCCTAATAATTTATCAAAATTTATAATTCAAAAATGAAGTACATTTTTTTGAAAATAATTTTCTAAATATTATTAATTTAATTTTTAAATAAAATCATACTTAATTCAAAAATTTACAATTCTAATTCTATAACTACTTCTATATCACGATGAAAAATAAACCAATATGTTATTATCTTAAATATTTAAGAAAATAAAATAATAATAAAATTTACTATTTATTATTGTCATATTACAATTCATATTAATATTCATACAGGTATGTTACTATTCACCAAAAAAACAAGTTAGTTCCAATATACTCCAAATAACATACACAACTCAATTATAAATGACAGTTTATTGAAATTAAAAACAAAGAAGTGGAAAATTTATGTTTTAAATGATAGTTATAAATATCTAATTAAATCATAATTCCATGCTTTTCATTTTATTTTTCGAAAAACAAGTGGTGTTTCAAAAACAAGTTGTGGAACCGAAGAATTTTTCATATTTTCATGAAGAGTATGAAAAAATGTCAAAGGAAGAAATTATAACATATTTAGAACAACTAAAGTGGAAATATGATATTATTTTTAAAACATGTTAAAAATTATTGATGGATAGTGGAAGTCACAATAAAGTGGAAATTTATTCTACTAAGCCCCTTGAGTTCATACATTCTAACCCATGTGGGATGATGAAATATCAATCAACAAAGGGTGATTTAGACTTTTTTACTTTAATCTATGATTTCACTCAGATGAAAAATATAATGTTCATGAAACATAAATCATAAGCTATGATTTCATTCAAAAATTTTAGAAGAAAATTTGAGAAAGAGTTGGGTGTATATATTTAAAAGTTGGGAATAGACAATAGAGGGGAGTACAAATGTATTTTTTTTGAGTCATACCTAAAAAAATATGGAATTAAACACTAGTATAGTGCTCCCAACACTTATAAAAAAAATTGAGTCATGGGAATAAAAAAATTTAGTTGATATGAGAAGAACGATTCTGATGGAAAATAAATATGCAAAGTTATTCTGGAGAGAAGCTGTTAGTAAAATTTTATATGTTCAACATAGATGTTTATTATAACAAAAATTAAATTGTCTCCCTATGATATGTGGTAATAAGAAGCATGTAGGGAAAAGATTAAAAGTTTTTGGGATTCCTTTCTCAATGGAGATTAAAATTATGGATTTGGGGAATTTTGATGGAAAATCAAAACAACACATTTTCATTGGACATTAATCTAATAGAATAAGCTACATTTTTTAGAATAGGAGAATACATATGTTAATTGATCCCTTTGATGTAATATTCATTGAAAATAATTCCACCTTTATATAAGTTGTAAAGAATAAGTGGATGGGTTAACATAAGTTATAATGATAACTTTGATATAAGTTAATGAAAAGGAAGATGATTGTGAAACCAAACTTTTACATAAAGATTCTAATCAGTCCAATTATGATGATAGTATGATCGGAATAAAAACACTAGAATTATATACTTAAAAAAACTAGCTGAAATAGATAATTTTATTACAAGTTTGTAAACTATAGTTAAAACTAAATGAAAATCATGGTTGGATTAAAAAAAATTCTCTTATCTCATAGGTGGACCAACAATACATTTCAAAAGCAGTTTTTCATAATGAGTGGTTAAATATGATGGATGGAGAGTTTGATCAAATTGAGAAAAATGATTCTTATGATCTTCATCCTTTACTATAATTAATCAATGTTATAGGAAGTAAATGGGTGATCAAAAATAAAATAAATTAAAAAGGATAAATATAATGAAATTAATCTCAGTTAGTTTGGAAGGATTACTCATAGGTAGAAGGTGTTGATTTTGAAGAAACTTCTTTCTTTTTGTAATACTTAAAACCAACCAATTTTTTTAACTATTAGTACTTAATAAATTTACAATGTCTATCATATGGGGGTTAAGTCAAAATAATTTAATGGATAATTTGAAGAATATTTTTCTGTTGAGAAACATGATGGGTTCATACATGATAATGATTACACCATGGTCTAAAGATTTAAAAAATTATTTTAATGGATCGAAGTAGACCTCTCATTCCTGGTATAAAAAACCATAATTTTTTTTAATTTGTTGAAAATTTATAAAGAAAAAGTGGTTAGATATTATATGTGAAATAGATGAGTATAGGTACCTTGTTTTTCATTTTCTTCATAGATGTAAAAGTTTTTTCTTATGCCATGTATAAAGAATTTAATGATTTTTCTAATCAAATGAAGATAAACTTTGAGATGTTAATTTTCAGATAGTTAAATTTCATTCTAGGAAGTCATGATTAAAATTAATGATGATACATATTCCTTTCACAAGAAAATTATTCCAATTAATTATTAAATAAATTTTTAATAGAATCTTTTCATGAAGTTTACACACCTAATATCATTGGTGTGAAAATGAGAAATGATGAAAAAATAAAAAGTGTGAATCAGAAATTTTTTTATAGTTTAATAACAAGTTTGATTTATCTTAGTTAATATATTCTATAAATTGAATATGTTGTAACTTTTTCTGCATGATATAAGAGTGATTAAAAAGAATCACACATGATGATAGAAAAAATAATACATAGGTATATTAAAATAAAATCAACTTATTTCCCAACATATTGAAGGAGTAATGAGTTGAACATACTTGATTTTAATATTTCTAATTAGGCTATTGATTACAATTATTTAAAATCAACATATCGAGGAAATGTCTTTTTGTTCAAAAGTAGTGTGAGCTTTAGTAGTGAAAAATATAGTTTTGTGACTTTATGTACAACTGGAGTAGAATATATTTCCTCCACCCATGAAAGTTCTCAAATGTTGTGGATGATAGTTAATCTAGAATATTTGAGGGTGACTATTGAAAATCCCATGAATATTATTTTTGATTACAAAAGTGTGATGGATTTATCTAAAAATATGGTATAACACTCTAGATACAATCCTATTGATTTTATGAATCATTACTTCAAGGAGAAATTTTCTAATTGATATGTAAAGATAGCGTATATTTCAATAAAATATCAATTTGTTGATTTATTCTCTAAAGCTCCACCACATGATATATTTGAGGAATTGCGGCTAAAAATCTATGTTCAATATCCACCCCTCACTTAAGGAAAATTTTTAGGCACCCACACTTTTCCTTAGATTTTTTTTAAAGGAGATAATACATACACCAATTTATACTTTCATTAACTTTTATGAATCTAAAGCCTATGTTTTCATATAAAGTGGAAGTATAAGTTCTAGAAGTTAATCCTCCAGAAGGTGGTTTAGGGAAATTACATCAATATCATAACCAAAAACAAACATATAATTGAAGGAATAAAGTCCATCAAAAACATTTCACAACATCGTAGTGTGGTGTTGGGTCACCACTTTATGAGAATGGTTGTGGATTGATGAAAATTTGAGAATAGATGAAGTGAGAGTTGTGGATATTCACATTAAAAAATCCAAAGGGGGAGATTAAAAAACCAATGATTTGGAATTATTGAATTTTTTATTTCTCTTATTATTATATTATTTGCAAATGTTTTTTAGTTTTTGGTATATATGATGTCGTTAGTTCAATTTTTATGAGTCCAGAGGATGCGTTGAAGATTATCTCATCGAGTAACTAGAATATATAATTTTTTTGAAGACTATATGCTATGAAGGAATTTTTTTGGGAGTCTATTAAAAATGAGTCACCAACCTGAGTAATCCATATAAGGAGAACATTAAAGGCAGCCTTCTCTAGGTTAAATATGGAGAAGTATTGGTATGGAAAAGAACCAATGTAAAGACATTTTATTTTTTTTAGTGCATAGAGGATGTAGGGTCTGACCACTGTGCAAGATGACATTGGCAGACCAACAGAGAAATTGGTACTGACATGTTTTATTTGGAGGCTATAAGGATCATGGTTTATGTTAAGGAAGATAATTTCCCATTTAAAATTATGATGTGGTGTTGGTTCCATCAATCACTATTTATAATTTTAAAAATATATTCACACATGTAAGATTTATCTTCAATTTCTTATCATCTTCAACCGCACATCGCATCTGAAAAAATACAAAGAAACTTATAGGATATTTACTGTAAGAAAAATAATGATATGATCTCCTGAAATTTATATAGCACTTTCACCACAATGAATACCTTATTAGACAATGTAATATCTGGATGATAAATGCAGCAAATGTTGCGAAGTTGGATGTAGTTCATTTGAATACTGATCATAGGTATTGTCGGATGATGCCGCCTAGCACCGAAGGAATGTAACAAGCGGTCTAAGGTATCTGTGAATTTTCTATAAGGTGAAATCATCTATTGATGTGGTAATGATAATTGGAGTTGAGATTTCAAGATATTATGTTCTGTTAGATGAGAAATATCCAGGTAAAATTGTTGGTGCAATAATTATTATATCAACTCAAAAAATATTACAGTTATAACTATGATTCTACCATGAAGTATGCCGGAAGCATAGTGAGTGGATACGAAAAATATTTTCAAGGAAGTGATATACATGCAGTGTTTTCATGTGATATAATAGATACATTGCTATGGTTTCTATGAAAATTGTACACAAAATTTTAACCATAATGAAGAGTGAGTTTTGTTACAATGAATGCTAACATAATCTTCTTGATATGAAGTTACCCATATCTAAGTGCTTGTTACTAGAGAACATAGTTTTTCAAAAGTATGTGATGAGGTGATATAAGATGATGTATGTGATAAAAATATCCCAGAGGAAGGTTTCCAAAAAAAATACGATAACATGTTGTCATATTCATAGTCATGTTGCAGTATAATATTTTAGTTCCATAAAAGAAGGAGATCAAAGGTTATCATGAGTCATTAATAAATCAGTGAAGCATACCAATGTTCATATTCTGTATGTGTGAGTGTGTCTAAAGTCTTGCAGAATTGAATATCTATTTGAGAAGTAGGCGAATAGAGTGATAGGTTGAGACATACACAACATGAATCAAATACTCTATGGAAGATTATGTCTATGAGCATTAGAAGATGAGGTCTAGGAGCCAATAATCAAATAAAAATTTAAGATCAATAGATGTATTCCAAAATAAGAACACGATAGATGATATAGTTTTCTAAATGATTTAATACTCAGATTGTTTGAGTGATGAGCAGTGGAAAAGACAGGTGACTAGAAGATAAAGTGGGTAGTGAGGTTGAGGCACACATTTACATAGAATTGTTATGATCATCAATAAGAATACAACATGTGTTTTTGGTTTTGATCTAAACATTATAAGGATTAGTTGCATGAGAGAATTAAAGTTAGTATAACTCATGGTGGTTAAAGAACTAGAAAATTCCTTGTGTGGTGATGTCATGTTGGGAGTACATGAATCTATTCATTAAGTAAAATGTGTGACTATTGCAGAGATCCTATAGATAATTGATGACCATTTAAGTTGATTTTTTATGGAAGATTTGATGAGTAATGTTGACTTAGATAATGTAATAAGTTTTTAATGTGATTAATCTATAATGAAGAAGTGAACATGTTTTGGAGTTGAAATACCATGAATCTCCATTTATTTCGGGGAATGAAGGATTATTTAAGAAGCGAGTTCGTTTGAGAATTTCTGTCGAGTATTGATAAATCTGAGAGACTATATTATAGAGGAGTGTCTAAACAACCATTTTGAAAAATCATATGAATGGTCAAAGAAGTCAGGATGTTTCAAATATTTTCATATCTAAAGAAGAATTACCAAATTGGAGAGAATAACAGTGTTGAGAGACTAGGATTATATGATCTAGAAAATAAAGTAACATAGAATTTTTTCCATATAGATTACATTGTGGGCATAAATCAAAGATCCACTATTTTGTTGGATTGGTATAATAATCAAATCTTATAACTGACAGGAACCAATAATACTTCCTATCGGGAGACAATAGGAGCTTTATATGAGATAACTCATTTATATTCACTCGTGTTATTTAGTGAATATCTGTGAATTGGGATAATATCCACACAAAGAAAGGATTAGGTTCCCACATTGGGATAGAACTTTGTAAATAATCATGTGCCTCACATTTTCCTTATAATTATATGTAGGTGAGGATGAGTTATAAAGTTGAGATAAGTGAATTTTAACAAGTCATAGAGGTTAATTTCATGATAATAGAAATGATAAAATATCAATATTGATTCAACTACCCCTTCTCAGTGCATCATACATTATTGGAAAATAAAATTCCAATAAAAATAGCAGTCATGGGCCACTGCACTATGGTCATATCATGTAACCATGGTCCAAGGGACCATTTCCATGTTTTTCCCATGTAAATAGATCCATTTTATAGAAGTGTATGAATTTAGTAGAATTGTATTCAATTAGTTGAGACATTGTTTGAGTATGTCCACCAAACACACAAATATTTAATTCTACAAGATGTAAAATGGGATAATTTCTACTTAAAACAATTGAATGGAATAAAATCATTGAATTGCAGTATATATAGAACAATAGTTAAATTAATATAGAGTATCTTTGAATTATACAAGATATAGTAAGAAATATAACACTATAAAACATAGAAAATTTATATAAGACATGATATATACAAATTCTATTTTATACAAGGTCAACATGATTTACTAAGTTAAACATATTAAATTTTAATTCAACACATAACATGATAATTCTACTCAGCATAACACTAACACAAGAATACTCAAGACAATATGTAATAGTAAAAGTTCTCTTATTATGTGAATGCATTTTCTCACACATGGAATTCAATGCTAGTCTTAGTTTCATTGAGTTTATTAGATCTCATTTTGATGAAATTAAGTCATTTGTGTGGATTAATTGAGTCCCACTGATCATTTCATGAAAAACATTAATTTTTAATTAAAAAGGGTAAATGGTAAATTTATCCAAAATGGAATATCGGTTGAGAAACTAAATTTCCCATTAAGTCAGGGACAGTGTGCTCCCACAGGGATTTTTTTTAATATTTTTGGGTTGAAATTTTATATTTTCATAGTTAGTGGTGACAAATATTAAAGAATAAATAATATTTATTAATATATTATTTGAATTAAAACCCTTTACATACAAAATGGTGCAGACGATGAGTTTTAGCGCATGATCACAAAATATTAATTAAAATCATAAAGTACAAGAAAAAAAAATTAGGAGTAAAAAATTCCCCCAAACACAAAAGTGGCCAACGAAAGACATAAAAAAATAACCCAAAAAACCCCACATTACAAGACCCATTAAATCCAAAAAAAACCTACCAAGGTCCCAACACAGAACATGGGCCAAATCCCCACAAAAATCCCATAAAATAACCCACCCAATGCCTATCAGTGGTGCCTACAACATATTCCTATCACGACCCACCCGTATTCTAAAGTTAGTCCCCACCGGTAGAAAACATCATCTGAAAATATGACATGCATCCCAAAGGAGATGCATAGTGCCAGAAGTCCCCTAGCTTCTAGAGACCTGCGCAATGTCCAACTCATCTAGCCTATCTCCATGCTACACTCACACATCCTAATGATATCTCTCGCATCCCAAAGTCTACCTTCTTTCTCGCCTTGTTCATCGCATCCTGAAACGAACTCATCTCCACCTGGAAGAATCATCACACCATCCGCAGGATCCTACACAAAGTCGACACCATCTAGAACTATCACACCAACCACCAACTCAACTTCTAGGTCTTTCTCCCACATTCGAGCCATGCCTCCCCGATGAAGCTAAATATCCCACCATGCGACTCCCCCTCCTCCTCCTCCTCCTCCTCCTCCTCTCGAGCCAATTAGTCTCTTTCATTCTCGCACCTCTCATGATTTTGCGGATGCTGACCCCTGCATGGTGACTCTTACTCCTCCTCCTCCTCCTCCTTCTCCAACTCCTCTCTCACCACCACTCCTCAATGGTGAACCACACCTCTACATTTCACCCTCATCACCGTCTCATGCCACACCACCATGATTCTCCTCTACCCTAATAGTCTCCTATGTTGTGCGTGAACCAGCCTTCGTCAACCTCTCTTCTTTCGCGTACCACACCTCGTCGTGTGCCACACCATCATCGTGTGCCTCTCCTATACTGGGCACCTCTTCTTCCTATGATTTTACTACTCTTTTTCATCTGTTTCATCTTATTTTCATGTAATTATAGTTCGATATTGATGGTATACTTGAATTGTATGAAAGCCCCACTGAAAAATTTGGTTGTTGGTGGTCCTTGTTTGCACACAATTTTGATTTTGTGTGAATCAGTTATGTATTTTAAGTGAGATTTTACTAGATTATAGTGTAATTTGTTTTTAATGATGAGTATTTTTGTCATTAGGAGTTGATTAGTATGACACTATACAATTTATGTGTTCTCCATTAATGTCAACAAGTTTTAGTTTCTATTTTTTTTGGAATGAGATAAGTGTTTCTTTGGAACTACCTTATAATAGATGTTATAAATTTCTTGGATGTTTATAAATGAATTCAGATATTCATATGTTATGACTTTATTGGGTTTCAATTTTTTTGAAAACAGTTTAAAGAGTTTGCATATACTTATGTCACATGCCAAGTGTTTTGTAAAAGGCCCGAGTGGATATTTTAAAGGAATTTAAATATTTTTAACATTTTTCAAAAAATAATTAATGTGAATATGTGATATTTTAATGTCAGAATTTGAAAAATGAATGGAATTGAACTTCAACATATTTAAATGGTTTTGAGACCCTTAACTCTCATAGTGGATAAATATGTTTTCATATGGATATTGAAGTTTAATAAAAGAGTTCTTATCACATATTTCCTTAAAAAATAAAAGGGTTTTTTAATTTAAAAATTTATGTATAGAAAATGGTTGATATTCCAAATGGGATTTCTAGTGTTTTTTGATAAATGGTTTTTGGTTGAAATTTGAAATGTTGTCCTCAAATGGGATGAAAATGGATTTCTTTCTCAAGAACATTTGTAAAATTCTAGTTGGTAATTTAAAGGCAGATATTTTATAAATATGTGAGACCCTCAGTTGATCTCCATTCATTTATTATTCCTATTAGGGATCATGACCCCTTGGGGATTATTAATATTATTATACTTATTATGAATCTAATAAAAGGATGTGAAAGGGGTTGTTTCTTATGAGGGTGTAAATTGTGGGTGAGGTTACATTTAAAATTATTGAAATTATATTTATGTGATGATCTATTATTTTTAATTGGTTGTTCATATCCACTATTGAAATGACATCGTTGTCCTAGGAGACTGGTAGGGATCCAGATAAGTGAAATCCCTTATGTGGAGTTAGTTGCTTAATGTAAGGACTCCGTTATATTGATATGGTTTCAAAGATGTTTAAGTGTCCCTAGAATGTATTGGATGGGACTTGGGTTTCTTTTAATCCCCTAATCATGATAGATCCTAGGGATGTGTATAAGACTACATGGATATGACATGTTAAAATGTATAGACCTAGGTTCCTTATCACCAGTTTAGTATTCCCCTAGTGTTTTTTATTATATTCCACCATCGTTTAGTTGTTTTTGGATTATGTTTCTTTGTTTCCTCAGTTCCTATGTATGATCACCATTTCACTTCGAGTGTGTATTTTCTTACATACAAATAGGTTGATTTAAATGGTTAAAAAATTTTATTTTAAAAGAAAAAAATTGGTTATTTGTTATATGAGTTTTAAGAAAATGGGTTTTCATTGTGGATATTTATGTAAAATAGTATTTTCAGAAAATGATCTAAATGTGGGATAAATAGTGATTTGACATGTCTTATATGGTTTTAAAGGCCGTATTTCCATTTTTTGATATGTTTATTTTAAAATCTTTTACGTCCTTGTTTTTAAATAATAAAATGGGTGGTTGTATGAAAATATGCAGGTTTATTGTTTTTACACTTGTTTTATAATTCATGTGAAAATATATTTTATACCTTATGTTCAAACTAACACTTTATGAACTATATAATTAAGGGATTCAAATAGAATTATTTATGAAATTGTACAAAGAATTTTTATCTCACACCCTACATATGAACTGGTGGACGTGAGTGTATGACACTCTTATGTCTCCTTTTTCTATGCCCTATTTTTTTGTTCTTAATGATCAAATTGGTCCACGGTTGGATGATCGTATGTGGTGATTTACCAGGGGTTACAAGTGTTTATTAGGGAGTTATTTGGGTTTTGATTCCCTTTGAATTAACTTTTAGGATATTTTAGTAAGAATTAGTTATGATTTTTTTATGAATTAGGTGATTCGACTAGGGTGGGTTCTAAATCACTTCCCATTGTAACAATTCTTATGTTTCCAAAGGCCTATTATACTCCCTAAATTGATGGTCTGGATAAGGCAAGATATTGATAAGACTCTATGAGATGGTGTAGGATTTTAATTTGAGAATTTAATTATATGATATATGGATGATCTAATAACATAAAATTTCCATCTATGATAATACCATTGAAATAGTCGTGGCATTATACGAGACCTGGCCTAAGTTGTGTATCCCAATTTGAGTATTTAGATGTTCACGAGTGATCCTTTTTGGATTTTAATGGGAGATTTATTAAATCACCCATCATAACAATAAATGAGATGTGTAATGAGTATGGATTATATTTTGATGTATCAGGATTCATGATTTGAATAGTTTTAGTCCATGATGGACATATGGTTGATTATAGTTCCAACTAGTTGAGAAAACACAAGAGAAACATCCCAAATCCTTTTCTAAATTGTGAAATAGTTGTTCTTTCTATAAGGTGTTATTGGAATACACCAAAAAAGTGTCCGGAAAATGTTTTCAATATAAAGTTTTTTTGTTTCAAATAAATTTAAAATGATTTAAACACATTGCATTTACATAGGTAGTGTGCGAAGTGTTTTTCAACTCTCCTGATTGGATATCAAAAATAGATGTGAAGGTTTTGGAAGCATATGTAATGATGGTTTCATTTTATGAAGGGGTGTGTGATGTTTTAAAATGATATTTTTTAAAATATAGAGGCTGATCTCAAATTTTAAATAATTAAAATTATTGGGTCATGATGTTTCCATTAATACTTTATAAAAAACGAATTGAGTTTTCAAGAAAGAGTTTTTGAAATTGATTGGTTTATTTGAAAAATTCCGTGTTATATTAAATAGGAATTTGTATAAATGGTTGGTTTTCATAATGAGATTTCAACTGTAATTATATATATATTTTTCAAAGGAGACATACAGTCTAAAAATGATTTTAGAATTTGTTAATTTTTATATCAATTATTTGTCAATTGTTTTGTTAAAAATTAATATATGCGCATCAAATAAGATGGCTATGAATAAAGACTAATTGGATGTCAATCATTTTACAAGAGAGTATGAAGATGTAGTGAAAAAGTTCATGATGTTTTTAAAAGATCATGTGTATACTCCTTCTCAAATAATTTTTCTGGGTTAATATTGTTTTTATTCGAGACATGTTAGGTAATAGGAGTTAGAAGAACACTTTATCTATCCCAAAATAGATCAAAGTTATAAATGTTGGAATAATCATGGGAAAAAGAAAATTTAGCTAGTGGATGAGATGACAATTTGTTTAATGGAATATTTATTATGATTACCATTGGGGATAAAGAAGAGTACTGTATCAAGGACATGATTATAGATGTGAATGATGATGAATAGAGTAATGAAGAAATGACAAAGGCAGTTTAAGGTGAACTTCGTGAATGCCAAAAATTGTTTGAGCATTTAAAGAGTTTTTCAAAAACACCTATGAATGGTGGTTTCACTAAATATACTTTATTTTCAACTATACTAAATCTGTCTAATTTGAATGGTGGCAAGAGATGAAGTGACACTAGTTTTATAGAATTACGTACTCTCTTTAATGACATGCTCCCATAAGATTATGAGCTCTCGAGCCGATCGTACGGCACCAAACAAATGCTACATTCAATGGGCATGATCTCTGAATAAATACACGTCTATCTGAATTATTGTATAGTACTTCATAAAGACTATAAATCACAGAGATAATTCCAAAAGTGTGGTGCTTCTTGATACAAGAAAGATTAATCTAGTCCTATGAAAGTTGTATGGTACATTCTAATCATTCAAAGGTTTAGGCACTTATATGGAAGTGAGGATACCATAGAGAAATTGATGTTGCAAGCATATAAAATAAATAATGTTTGAAAACTACGTCACTAAACAAACTCTTCTCAGTAGAAGAGAATCGATCATGAGTATCTTGATTTTGGAAACAAGCCGGGAAACCATCATCTTGCATTATCTACAGATGGAGTGAATCCATTTTGTTTTCAAACCAGTACTCAGAGTACATGGAAGTTTATGTTGGTGAATTATATCATTCCACCATGGTTATGACAAAAATGAAAACACATCATGATATCTATGTTTATATCGAGACCAAAACAACTGTGTAATGAAATTGATATTTATTTGGATCTATTAATAGAGGATTTGAAATTATTGTGGGATTCAGGTGTTATGTTGTATGATGCTTATAGAAATGAATATTTCATGTTGGGAGCCATGTTGCACTGTATGATAAATTACATTCTTGATTATGATAATTTTTCAGGATATAGCATTAAAGGATGTTATGGGTGTCCCATCGATGAACAAGTTACATAGTCAATTAGGTTAAAACATTCATCCAAAACCATGTTTCTAAGATATCACATATTTTTACCTCAATGTCATAAGTTTCGATCCTTGAAAACATCATTCGATGGATGTGCAGAAGAATTTAAAACACCATCTCCACTAACTAGTGATAAACTATTTGAGAATGTAAAAGAAGTTAACACTTCTTTTCGTAATCCTTTTTCGAAAAATCCTAAAAAAACCAGTTGGAAGAAGAGATCGGTTTTTATTAATTACCATACTAGAGTTTTCTGTATGTCGGACACTTTCTTGATGTTATGTATGTTGAAAAAATGTCTGTGATAGTGTCATCGACACATTGCTAAATTCACCTGAAAAAAAAGTATGGAATTAAAGCTGGGTTGGACATGGTTGATATGGGAATATGAGAAGAGTAGGCACTAATGAAGGGTGAAAAACAATTCTTCCCCTAGATTCTTACACACATTCTTGGTAAGATACATATCAAATTTGAAACGTATTGAATGACATAAAGGTTCTATAGGGGAATTCATCAAAAAAATAAGAATATTGTGTCAATGCACAATTTAAATTTAAATTGTTTAAAATAAGATGATCGCCATGTTTTGATGCAAGATATAAATTCTATATATTTACGTTGCATTCTTTCAAGAATGTCCATTATAAGTTAACGATGCTCTGTTTGTTATTCAAAGATATATGCAATAATGTTATAGACCTGGTGAAATTTATGAGCATGGAGAGGGAAATATTATTCATACTATATGAATTGGAAATGTTCTTATTGCTGAAATTATTTGATATGATGGGTCATTTGATGGTTCACTTGGTGAGAGAGATTTGATTATGTTGTCCTATACACTATAGAAGGTTGTTCCCCATTGAATGGTATATGAAGAATTTGAAAGGGTCTGTCAAAAATCAAAGTCAGATAGAGGGTTGAATTATGGAGAAATATATTGTTAAGGAAGCCATTTAATTTTGTACTGAATACCTGTCTAGTGTAGAAAGCATTGGTCTACCAAAATATCTTCACACTAGGAAGTATGTGGGTGATAGAATTTTTAAAGAGAGGTTGTCACAGTTAATATTACAGATCGGGAGCAGGCCCACCTTTATGTTTTGAATAATATTTTGGAGGGTAATCCATATGTTGAAACCAAAAATGAAATTTTTAGGCATTTGAATCTATGAAGGTATGAAAATGGATATCAAATACATATAATCAACAGTTTATAGGATGGTTTTGGGACCATATATTAAATGAGTAAGATGATAATCCAGACTCAATTTTATAACTACTTAAATTGATAGTTGGAGGACTAAGTGTGTGTGTATTATATTAGAATGCTTAGGTAATTAACAATTATACAATCTATACTAATGAATATGATGAAGACAACACCATACAGAATAGTGGAGTTACACTTATGGATGAATAGATTCACATTTCTATTTATAAGGAAAGAAATCCAATTTATGAAAATATGTCATAGTTTAGCATCATCAAACAAATATGGGAGTTGGATTATATGAACTTCTAAGTGAAGATTTTTCAATGCAAGTAGGTTGATAACCGAAGTGCTGTTAAAAAAATGAGTTTAGATTCATGAAATTTTATTTCAGTAAGTAAGGGTACAATGAATAACCATTTATAATGGAATTATAGGTAGTACAAGTATTTTATATTCCATATCCTGCAATCCAAAACTGGTCAATTTTTCTGTTATCCACCAAAACCACTGAAAGGTTAGATGAAAATTCATCAGTGGAATATCCTTTCATTGGGAAATCGCCATCATTTCGTAGTGGTCCCAATGTAGAAAAAACTCTTTATGTCAGAGGATACCATAATTAAGAGATTTGGATAGTTGATAGAGGGGTCAAATCCCTTCATCCTTTATTAAAAAATAGCGAATTCAATAATCAGGTTATATATTTTTTGTAATAAAAATCTTGTTACCTTATGTTATTATCTTTTTCCTACTAAATTTATATAATCTAAATTTAATGTTGAAACAATTCTATAGATAATGACTTCTGTAAGTGATGATGCTCCTAATCCCAAGGCACAACAGATCTATCAACCTGCTACTACTCGCATTGTAGAGGACCAATGGGTTTCTCAACATGTTGCTGCAACTTCTCCTAGTGTAGAGGTAGAACCACCATCTGCACAAGAAAATGATAGCACTATAAAGGAACATATTGATGCTGTTGAATCCGAGGAAATGGTTGGCACCAAATCTCTTGCAGCGCAGACAAATATGAGGTATGATAGAATAAGAGTGTCCAAAATGTTAACCCCAATAAGGACATGTTTAGCATTTACATAGGAATCATCACTCGGAAATACGTTCCAATTGATGTATAGTCGTGACACCATGTTTTCACAGGGGTTAGGACACTGATTCAGGGAGATATTACAATAAAATTATGATATATCATTTCTTTAATTTTCTAAAAATGATATAATGAAACATTGACTTACACTTCATCATCCGTTTTGGAGTGCATTTATAGTCGATAACTAGAATAAGGACTATGTATTAAGGGTTGCTAGAAGGAGTCACAATGTATGTAGAAATTTTTTAATGAAATTTTATCTTGATGATGGTGATGGGAAAAATAACACCACACCCACCTCCAATTTATGCACACCAGATAACCCAAGGAGTGTGGGATGTGTATACTTCCCATTGTGAGGAGAATTCTTTTTAGGTACATTGTGTTTGTTAATACATTGTTTGCTGATACATGTATTCATCACTTTGAATGAATTTTTTTATTTATTAAATAGAAAATTAGTGCTGCAAATAAGGAATGAGCCTAACAACTAGTGTACACTTACCGTAATGCAAGAATGGGGTACACATCACTTGAAAAAAAATGGTCCGTATTTTAAATCTACTATAATAATTTTCTTTGACATAAAAAACACTATAAGAATGTTCCTCTATTTATATGTATATTGATGAATAATAATCCAATTTCACTTCCATCCCACACCATGTTCTATAGAAGGAGGTGAATATGAATAAGTATGGGATACTAATAGATGAAAACAAACAATAAATATAGGAAACATGTGTATGTATGACATAATAAATATTTTTTTCCTTAAATTGTTAGTATATAACAATTATTAATTATTTTCCTATATTTTCTATATGACATATTCACATGAATTAGTAACACCCAAACCAGATGTAGGCATACTTTCAGTGGCCTTGAAGCAGCAAAAAAAGTATGGATGTGTCAGAGGAGTGGGTTTTGGTGTGACACCCCAAACATTTTTTGAGAAAAAAACAAGAGGATCAAAGTACATAAATAAAAATGGTGATATAATGAATAAGTATCCTTGAAGAAAATGTGAAATTATATAGAGATTTCATGGAAAATATGATGGTTGGGGTGTGTAAGAGAAGAAACAACTCAAAAAAACCAATATGTGAAGATATTGTCCCACCCCCACTAGCATTGAGGTGATCCATTCTCCTCAAAACACTATCTCAGCTCAAGTAATCAATGTTCTAATGGTTTTATCTATGAAATGTGAATCAAATATTCACTGATACCTTTCCTATACTCATTGTACATGGTGAAAATGACTGTGATCTATATCTATCAACACCCACTCATCGCCTTGTAGTGAGGGATATGAGGTTAAATATCCAGAACATCATTCTACACAATAGACCGCTTCCAATAGACCAGGTAAAAGTGATGATTAATGTATCCAATGAGCTGAGTGTCAAGGTACATGTTCCAATTGATGATGAATACATTCATAAGGTCAAACAATCTCTTGGAACATTCATTGCATAGACATCATAGTGTGTAAAAAAACATGTCTAATGAGAGGTATTCATTTCCATTTTTTTCGACATTAACCTTTATCATTTAACGAAAAAGGATTAAATCGATGAATTTTATTATAGAAGGACACAAGGAAGGGGTGAAAAGAATGAATAGCTCAAAACAATCTCCAGTATCATCCAAATTATCAAGACAATATACCAAAAGCATCTTGAACCCGCTCGTTCTATATCTACATTTATTCTCATTGTAGACTCATGTGAATAATAACTTCAAAGACGATGCAATTAACATAATTTTTTTGATGAAAATATGTACAATAGGGAAGATCCATATTTCCTTATCATTGAAAATGTAAGTGAAATCATGTAGTATGGTTGGTTAGGTGGCTCAGTTGTAAATGTATATTTGAGGTTTGTTTTCATGATTTGATTTTCCAAAAGATGATATACTTTGATAATTATGACTAAATACATTTCATAATTTCCACTAGTATTTTTATGAATTATTTTGAAAGGATTTCCCCATGAAATTGTTTTTGGACACGTTAGTCCTCACATGACCTCTATAGAACAAACCAATATATAATTCGTGAAAGTGGGTGAAATAGTGGCAGGCCTAATCAAATCGTTTAATTGAAAAAGTACAGATGATAGAGTCTTCATAATACCAACGGTACAGGGGTAAAACTGTAAAAATTAATCATATTAAATATATTTTAATTTATTTCATCACTTTTTCCTTTTTGTGTTTATGGTAGCATTGAATGCTCATTGCGGTCAATTTGGATACTCCAATGATATATTTCTTGGATTCAATGCACGAATATCCAAAAAATGACCACAAATAATGGCGTTTGTCATTTTCTAATACACTACATCCATCATTTTACAACTACAAATCTAGTAATATAATTTATATCATCTTTTACTGGGGATTATTTTTTGATAGGGTGGTGGGTGAATATCCTCTACATAATGGAATGAGGCTAGGGGAAAATGAAAAAAAACGTCACAAGTAATACGGCTAGATAAAAATTATGGTATATATAATATGATTTCAATAACTGAACACATATATAAAATTAATTATTTTTCTCAATGTTTCTGTAGTGCCCAATACAATCAAACGATGATGATTGTGGTTATTATGATTGTAAATTTATGAAGGAGATCATATTACCTGAACAAATCAGCATCCCTGAAGAGGTAGTTTTGAATATAATATGTATTTAATTTAGAATTCTTATTAATCCTTTATATATTTATATTTTTTTAGTACTACCATTATTTTTTAAGAGACTCATATTCATAAGACAAGATAGATTTGTTTAGAAATGAATGGGAATCGTACTTGATGGATGAATGTACAAAAACAACCTGAAGATGTGACCAGTATGACTCAAAGTGCTGTTTAAATTGGCAGTATTTTTTAGTAAAAAGGAAAATTGTCATAATGAAAACTGGGAAAACACATTAGGATTGTTATTGATACTTTCGGGCAACAATCCATATGTCATTTTTGATGTGTAGAATCCACCTCTCCTAAATCTGACACATGGTGTGACCATTATGACTTCAAGTGTGTATTTTTATATTAAATTAATAATAAATTTATCAAAAAAAGTGAAATATTTAAAGTGACTCTAATTAGTTTAAAATTTACATTTTAGCTCAAAACGCATCGCTCACTAAAAACCATGAAAACACATTACTATTGTCTCTGTAAGTTAGGACAATGATTTTTAAGTCCTTTCTAACATGTATGAAGGATTATCACAACAAATCGATGCACGATGTGACTGGTATGACTCAAAATGCATGTTTCTAGGTTTAAATGATACTTTAGTAAAAAAACCAAATATACATATTGAAAACTGAGAAAACACATTTGGATTGTTTTGATACCTTAGAAAAACAATCCATGAGTCATTTGTGACGTTTAAGAATCAACCACACCTCAAACTGATGAATGATGTGACTGATATAAATCCAAATTTGTTTTTAATTAAAATTGAAATTTATTTATGTAAAAAGAACAAGTGACATACAGAAAAATGAGAAAACGCATTCAGATTATTTTGATACTTTTATATAATGATTCATCAGTGATTTTTGATATGTATGAATCAACCACACCTCAATCTGATTCATAGTGTGAACAGTATGACTAAATGTGTCCATTATCAGTTTAAAATTGACATTTTAGTGTAAAATGTTTCACTCATTGAAAATAAAGAAAAATCCCTCCGATTTTCTTCTTAATTTAGGAGAGTGATTCTCAAGCCCATTATGACATGTATGAAACAGTCTCACCTCAAACCGACACACGATGCGACTGGTATGACTCAAAATATATTTTTTTATTAAAAATTAACATTTTATTAAAGTTCTCTCTTATATATATGTTTAATTTATTTTTTTATAGTATTACTACCATAATATTTGTTTTCATACATAGGTAGAACCTTTTTCTTGAGATGGAATGATTTTTTCAGTAATTAATACCATTGGCAGAAATTTTTGAGGGGGGGGATCACGTATGTCAAAGGATGAAACATTAATGTTTTTAACTGTTTGCTGGATAATTTAAAATGTAATTATATAAAACATTGTTTGAAATGTATATAGAATTGTTTTCAAAACCCTTTTGTGTGCTTTTTTGTTCTTTTATTCGTTGTGCAGGTGATGTTTTGTATAGGCGGTGCGTGTGTGATGTGCATGTGTAGGTGCTACTAGTGGCTGTGCTGCTATATAAAAAGCTTACCATAGGCAGCTAGGCCTTTATCAGTGCTATTTTGTGCACTAATAAAGGACCCCTTTATCAGTTCTACTTTGAACACTGACAAATGAACCATTTATTAGTACTCGAAATAGCGCTGATAAAGGGATCCTTTATCAGTGCTAAAATAGCAGAGATAAAGGAGGGACTTTATCAGGGCTTTTTTAACACTATTAAAGGGGACCCCCTATCGTCGCTGAGATTAGCAGTTCTTTTATAGCACAATTAAAAGAATTTCTTAGCACTGCTAAAAGCATTATCTGTAGTAGTTGAAACATTTTCCAGTCAAAAAATAGAGAAGCATTGGATACAAAAAATGTTACTCAAATAGAGAAAAATATAGAATCCCAATATCTACCTCATTAGAACATTTTTTATAATTGCTACAAAATAACAACTATTTAATACATGTAAATTATTTTTTTTCAAGTAAAATTAATATTAAAATAAAAAAATTCTGTAAAACCCTATGCCTTTATCATTCTAGTACTCTAATTAAAATTTTAGTGTCACTTACCAAATGAGAACAATAGAAAACATCACAAAACATCGTAATTAAGAAAAATATCTCTACAAAAACCCTTATAAAAAAATTTTAAATGAAAATAGGCACATGTGCGTAGGCGATAACAAAACTCAAATCCACATATCAGAACAAATTATAGTGAATGAAGAAAGGACAACAACAATACTAATGAATATGAGCATTCAAAAACATAATGATAATGGTTTGGGAGACTAGGAAGCTATCAAAGCATCCCTGTATAGCATTACAAAAATAAAAAATGCTTAGAAACTAATAACGGGTGCATTGGCTTACAGCTTTCATATTCATCCTCAATACGGCTCATCACTGAAAAAATACTTTTTTATTATCAGGTGATGTGATGAGTGGTCTGGACAGATAGTTTTTCAAAGTGAAATGTAGGGTGATAAGGATGTCGCATCTGTGATAGACCAAGGGGTCAGAGTCAGAGCAGGCAATGAGCCCCAACATATTTGGGCGGGGATGACAACAAAAGAGTTGTCAGAGCAGAAAATGGGCCCCAACTGTGGGAATGTGATTTGTATAATTGATAGGATATCATAGTATCCAAAATAATCCTTGTAATCCAAAGTAATAAATGTAATAGACATAGAGGAAACCACATGAAATAAATAAATGAGAAATTGATATACCCTTAATAAGGAATCATGTAATGCCAAATAGATATACATTGTTAATTTTACCTTCCATATTAAAATTTCCACTTTGATTTTCTTATTACATGGTCTAATTTTTTTTATTTGTTCCCCCATTTTTATGTTTGATTTTACACTATGGTTGTGCAGTACTTCTTATAACATTCTGATCTGGCTGTTGATTTCCCACCACCCTTAAAATCTAGAAAATCCATATTTTTTTCTGGTTTGTAAGGTCGATGGGGAAATATTTTGGGCTCTGCATCATGGAAGTGCCTCCTTCCATGAACTATTATGACATTTTAGTTTTTCTTATCTTTCTCTTCATATATTTGAAAGCGTGACATTTTCTGAAGAGATTTGGGATTTAATTGGATTAAAAATCAGAAGAAAAACACTTTATGAGTTGATATTATGGTTTCTTATTCTTTTGTGTGTTGCTCTAATCCGTTGTTCACTGCCCATGCTGCTCAATAACGAAGGTTTCCATCATATCCACTTTAGATCTGGGAGCTTTTCAGGAACGAGACAACAACTGAGGGTGTTTTAAATTTGTCCCCACATTGGTCTTCCCTGGTCCCAACATCTCTATATATAGTTATTTCCATCTATAGAGGCTCAAGATTAGAGGTACCCCACCACGCCCCTCTAGATCTGAGTGTTTTCTATTACAACGGCTATCGATCTGGAATTCTCCGATCGCGTAAATCCAAATCTGGTTTTCTTCAGCCCCATGCGACTCTTGATCTGGTGCTTTAAGTGATATGGATAACCATACCTCAATAGGTCATACGTTGTTAGTATTTCTCCCCCTATACTGCTTCTGGTTATTACCTATTCGATTAAATACCTCTTCATATTGTTGTTATTTTTTATTGGGTAGATAAATTTTTATAATTAGTTCTATTTCTCTGAGCATTAATAATAAGAGTGTGTGGTGGAATTTTTTTCACGGATTAAGGCCCAAAAGGGTTCTAAACCACATAAATCATGGGTTTTTTATTTTCTGCTTTATTTTTCTTTCATTGTAACTCACTAGTTTAGTTAATCTCTTCTTCCAATTTCTATTTTTATCAAATTAAGTGTTTTAAAAATTATTTTTCTACTGTTATTATTATTTTTTAATCACATTGTTTATTCGGTTGGTCCTCAGATTATTTTTATGGTGTATCATTCCACTTTTGTCCCACAAAATAGTGGTATTAGAGCCACTTGAATAAATAATGGTGTCTATACAGATCTCTTTAATCATTAGATCAGGAGTGATGTGGGATTAAAGAACATAATATATGAAGTTGCGTGATTGGAAAATGCTGGATCGAGAGTCGTTGCACCCAGAAGACACCCAGATCTGTAGTGGTTTTGCGGGATACCACCAATCTTGAGCCGCCGCAGATGGAAGTCACCAAATATGGAGATGCTGGGACTAGATAAGACTGATCTGGGGAAGTGTTTACAAAAAAACACATGTTATTAATTTAGGTCCTCCACATGTAAAAAATAACAAATTAGTAATTTCCCCGTATCAACATTTCAGGTATTTTTAGAATCAACATAACTAGTCACTAATTCCGATGATTTGAAAATCCTACCATAGAAAATTGATAGAGATGATGTACAAAAAATGTACCTGAACAACCATTTTTGAGCATTCCAGTGAGGCTTTCCCAGATTTATCATAAATCTACTCAATTTAATGATTGAAAAAGAAACATCTAGTCTAGTACAAATCATCGGATATGTAATAATACCCACTACATTAGCATATGAGATTCTACTCGTGTATTCAATATTAGAATTTGTAGAAGGTGACAAAGACAAAGACAATTTAAAATTTTAACATAAAGGAACATTAATAGGCTTCAAATAATCAAATAAACATCTCTGATGCACTTTACAGATGTAAGAATGCTGATATATATAAAAAATTATATGCTTCCAATCCCAAATTATTTCCATGCCGTGATTTTTTTTAGCATAGCCAAGATATTTCATTTCAAAAGCTGAATTCAACTTCATTTTCACATGGTTGATTAATTTCATGACACACAACAAGATTAACATGTCATCTACATTAAGCAGAAAATAAAGCATGCATATTTAACTAATTTAAAATGTACACATTATTCAAACTAACTCATACTAAAACCATTTCAAAGCATGAATAAAAAAATATTCTTGTACCATTATCTAGAAGATATTTTCAATTTGTATAATGATTTATTAAGAAAAAAAACTTGGTTATCTTTAAATTCATGTTCCAAACTAGAAGGATGCTTCATATATTACTTCTTATATAAATCACCAATCAAGAAAGAAGTTTTGGACATCTAGTTGTTCTATATGAAAAAATAAATGGGAAGAAAATGAAAAAATAATTCTTATAGAATAATGTTTCAATACAGGGAAAAAAATTTCTACGTAATCAATTCCTTCTCATTGATGGAAGACTTTGGCTATAAGTCTCTCTTTGAATTTAATTATATCCCCTGCATTATTTCCTTATTTTTTTAATATATTCATTTACATCTAATCACATTGTACATTGGTGGTTTATTGAATATCGACCTAGTATGTTTATTTCTTATAGATTTCATATTATCTTCCATAGCTGAAATCCAGTTCTTAGAGTTGCTGTCACTGAACACATGATTACAGCTTTGGGGGTCTTTTCCACTAAGATCTTGATGCCACATTTAAAGAAAATGCAACCATGTAAGAATATTTGTAAATAGGAGGAGGCCTAATGACTCTTCTACCTATCTTTAGTGAGCCGATAACAGCTAAATTCACTAGGAGCTCCATCATCAGGAGCATCATCAAAATCAGATCCAGATTCTGGGTTAATATGTGAAAGAGGAACCTAAGAGGAGAGGGAGTGTTAACAAGAGACTCACTAACACTGGGAGGATCATCCTAAAGATCCCTCTTTTGAGAAATATCATCAATGTCATCAGCAAGAAGATGGAATATTAGATGAACATACTCTTGAAATACCCCATCCTATTAAATTATGAACTTTTGAAAGCTGGGTTTATCTACACAAATCATATGGCTCTTCACCCAGAAGGACATCCTATTAAAATTCACTTAACAAGTCGGGGCTCATGTTTATCATCCTTGACATGAGAATAAGCAGTGTACCCAAACACTCAAAATTGTTAATTGGATGAGGGGTGATTTCTCCATAATTCAATAGGAGTCTTAAAGTCATTGGCTGATGAGGGGAACCTTTTTAGTAAGTAAACTATCATAGTGACAGCTTCTGGCCAAATGGATTGGGTAGGCCCAAGCATGCATGTATGCTACTCACCCACTATAGAATGGTATGGTTCATATGATCAAATAGACCATTCTGCTGAGGAGTACGACTAACATTTCACTATATCAAAATTTCAAAAATTTCACAAAATTTTATAAACTCATTAGATAGGTATTGAAGACCATTATCAATCCTTAAATCCTTTAAATTCCTCCAATATTGATTTTCCACAGCGACTTTCTATGTTTTAAACACCACAAAGACATAAAATTTATTTTTAAAAATATATTCCCGTACATTCCAAAAAAAATCATATATTAAAGTGAAAAAAGTAAGATCCTCCACCATGGGAGGTAGTCCTAGATGGTCCCCAAAAATTAGAGTGAACATACTCAGGTGGGTGACCGACAATAAATCTAGATCTACTAAAACTGACTCTTTTAGACTTACCCATGACACAATATTCACAAAAGGGTATGTTACTCAGTGTAACTTGACTGAGAATCCCATTAATTCTTAATTACTCTAATCCATTAGTGATCACATGTCCTATCCACAAATGCCAAAGTATAGTGTTGTAATTATTAGTGACATAGGTGTTGCATAACTAACTGACATGTTTTATTCCATCCAAGACATGTGACCCATTTAGCAAGGATCCTTTAAGCACCGTATGATCTCCCTTGAAGATTCTAAGACAACCAGAATCATACATAAAAGAAAAAACCTCTCTGATCTAGCACTCCTAATGAGATTCTATTTCTAGGTAAATATGAATCCCATATTACATCCAAAAAGGTGACAAGAGAGTGGTATGAGATATGTATAATAATAGAACCTATACCCGTAATGCAACATCTATTATTGTATCCAAGAACAACCTCTCCTTCATCTCCTTCGGTCAAACTAGTAAATGAACTCTTATTCAGGCATATACGGAAAGAACATCATTAGTTGAGAACCAACGTGGCATCAGGAGTATCTCAGGACACACACAATAACATAGTACCTTCATAGCCTCGGTCACCAAAGAGTGAATGATTAGTATATTTTTTTATAAGGCTTAAAAGATTTTAGTTCAGGGAAATTTGGTATATTATTCCTGGGTTTCCTGCAGCAGAAATAAGTAACCCCCTTCGACTTGGTTTTAGAACAGTGTTCCTACAACTAGATACGACTCTTTCTTCCCTTCCTACATTTACCCTTCTTCTTCCATCAAAACTCGGAATGTCCCCTCAAATTCTAACCCTTGGATTCATGGTTAACCCTAGCCTTTCTACAAAACCCACATGAACGAAAAGAAAACTTGACTTCCTCTATGGTCACGGAATATATACCATACATCATAGCATTAATTAGTTGTTCATATAAACTATCTAATGAAATAAAATTTATGATGTCTTGGTCCTCATCTTGAATATTGAAATTTATATTGGCTAACTCTAATAATATTTTTATGAATTCATCAATGTGTGTTCGGATGGTCATTTTAGGACGCATCTTGAAGGTGTAAAATTTTAGATTCTTATGTATACAACCAATTAAAGTGGTTTCCATATAAAACTTTTCAGTCTTGGACTAAATACCAGCTAGGGAAGCCTCATATGTGACTTCCAACATGAAATTATCACCAAAAAAGAACATTAAATAACAATGTTCTTCCATTAAAACATTAAAAGGTATATCTAAATAGGTCTTCACTGTCTATCCCTTAGCAGACAGACTCACTTGGGATTTCTTGGGCCCACAAAAATAATATTTCAGCACTTTTTGGACAGACACAGCTCAAAATTTTAATCACCACAAATTGAAATCATATGTACCATCAAACTTGTCTATTACATATTTTGTAGATTCCATTATTTATTCGGGTGTCTTTGATACCACTTTGTTGTGGTAGAAAATACAAAATACTACCCCAAATAATTATTCAAGGAACCAAAAATAAATGGAACATTTCAATTTATTTTTTACAACCTAAAATCATGTTTTAATACAATACAAATAATAGAAACAAAACATGATAACAAAAAAACAAGCATCTAATGTCAAACTAAAAACAATACAGAATAAATACATGCTTGTACAAATAAACTAAAAAAGTCCCCTGCCCTGAACCCCATGTTGTTCGAGTCTCCAAACTCCTTCCATCCAGTAATAAATAATCGCTACATGGTACCTTGACCACATCTATATCCTGATCCATGTAATATAATGAGGTACCAAATGGCCACCTGAATAGGGTGTGAGTAAAACTCCACTGGTCGACACCGCCGTGTCTATACAAACAAACTGATAAGAAGTGCATGAAATAATTTGATAAAAAAGTGTATTAATTAATTCAACAATTAATAAAATACATCAATAACTTAATTTGGTATCCTGTTGGAATTTCTTTGAGCACGTAAAACAACCATTCCAACCATAACCATATACCGATGGTATAACAAATCATTGGGACAAGGCCTCTATATAAGCACCTCAACTTATGTTAGGGAATAACCTAGTATATAAGCATATCGACATGTTCTAGGGAATTTTCCATTATATAAGAATCTCAGTATGTGTTAGGGAATAACCTGATATAAAATAATCTCAGCATGTTTTAGGGAATATCCTCATATATATGAATCTCAGCATGTGTTAGGGAATATCCTGGTATATAAGAAACTAACCAGGTGTCCGAGCATAGACCTATTTATAACAATCTCAGCAAGTGTCACAAGTTCACATAACAATAGAAAAAATGTCACAGTATGACCACATATGAAAAAATGTTTAATTATGTTAATTAAATTTTTCATTCAATTTCACATTTATTCGATTAATAAAATATTCCATTTTATATGGTGAGTTAAAAATAAAAAATCACCGGAATCAGAAGTCATGCTAAAATCATATCTAATCCATTTCCAATTCATTATTTTCAATGGTTTTCTCACCCAACAGGTAGCTATATGCCCAGAAACATCATCAATTAAATCGAAAGGAATTAAATGAAGAATCCAACATAGGATCATCATCATTATATTCAATTAGTAAATTATTGTGCAAAGGTGCCAGCACAATCACAATATTGCATATACTTAGTAGTGGAAATTAGAACATATGGTTATGATTTAGACCCCTTACCTTTAAATGGTGATTAAAATAATTATTCCAACAACAACCACCGAAACGGACGGGGGAATAATTGATTGCAAGAAGGATCCTAAATCACAACTGATCAAGATCAAAACCATCAATGGCCATGGTCAATGGGTTACACTGCAATGGCTAGAGAACAAAGGGAGAGAAGGGAAAACAAAAATAGGATGAATTCTTAGGGATTGATTTCTCAAAAGGGAAATCTAGAAGGGAGGATGGTGGTCCAAAATTGCCTTGAAAATGCCCTAGGGACCAGAGGAGAAATATTGCAATCAGTCAATTGAAATATCAACCGTTCAAAACATTTAAAAAAACTACTCGGGATTTTACAATGTGGGAAAATCATATACAGATCATGTATTTTGTTTTAGAGGGATATGTTGAAAACCCCGTCACCTCAGATTAATATTTAACCATGCTCAACATTTACAATACATGAATAGTTTACACAACATGTAACCATTTCATGCCTAGCTATGGTTTATGACATTTCTAGCAGAAGTTACATGTCATGTAATAGGTACAAAGTGTGTAATCACCCATCAGGTTGTTTTAATCCAAAATTCTATAAAATGACCCTCAACACCTCCAAAGAATTCCAAAGCATGAAATCACCCTCATAAAACCATTTAACATGTTTATACCCAGACTCCGTTAATTCAAATAAACATACATCCCCAAACATTCGGATATTTTCCCATACAACTTCTCTTTGTCTCTAATAAGACTCGACCACCATGGTCCAATGACAAAGGGAAACCCAACAAAATAGGGTTTATGAAAAACACATATAGGGACATGACTAAAAATATAGTTGGGATATAGCAACCTCCCTACCATATTACAGCTCATCCCCAAGCTATTAAAAACATCAGGATGGGATGTTGGAGAACAATTTTGGACACTTGGATTTCATATTAGAATCCATCTTCTAGGTCTCCTCTCGAACTCACCCAGGCTGCAACCACACTTGAACTAGAGGTATAGTCCTACCCTAATGATACTTCTCACTATGATCCAACATCTACATTGGATGCTACTCAATGGATGCATCAACACTAATCTTGACATCATCGATGCCTATCAAAAGAGAAGGTTTAAGATAATATATCTAAATCTATGACTTGAAAACACATCATTCATGGAACTATAGCACTATGAAAGGTCAAATCAGTATTCCACTAGACCAAACCATCCCACTATCTCAAACTACTTGAAAAACATGTGTGATTGATTTCCCTATTTCAAGATATGACATTGCACCAACCAAGGTGACACCCATAGAAAAAAACAATGACCAACCTCAATCTCTAGAGGTAATATCCGTTGGTAAATTTAAGATTTCATCATGATAATCGTGGTCAAAAACTACCGCTTTATCAACTAAATCTACTCATATGTCTCCGACACGAGACTAGTTCCAACAGGAGATGGTTCGCCTGCTTGCAACTAACAAAGACAAAAACCGAACAAACTGCCATATAAATCCATGAACGGTGCCATTTGGATTGTTGATTGGAATCTATTATTATATGAAAACTCCATGAGTGTCATATAATTTTCCCAAGAACTATCAAAATCCATAATATAGCTCATACCATATCCTCCAGAACCGGACTTTTCCACTCTGATAGACTATTAGTTAAGGATGATAGGTTGTGCTCAAAATAACATATGATCTCAGAGCCATCCAAAGACCCTTCCAAAACTGTGATGTGAAACAAGGATCTATTTTAGAGATGATAACCCTCCGAACAATGGGCAACTGTACTATTCACACATGTAAAGTGTACCCAGATCATCGACTATTATTATCTCCCTAATATGTAAAAAGTGAGCTAACATCTTCAGTCGATCAAGATCACCCATACTACATCATTCTTATGGGTTTTCTAGAATAATATTATCCAAAAATCAATAGTGGCATCATCTCATTTCCATTCAAGAATAGAAATAGGCTGTAATAACAGAGTAGACCTCTGATGATTTTCTTCCACCTACCGACAAGTGAAACATCTCGCTAAAAAGACCATTGCCTCCTTCTTCATTCATGACTATTAGTACTATATATAAAGATTATGATACAAATTTGTCAAAATAGGATGTACCACAAATGTATAACCATGATTCTCCCTCATCAGCTCCTCATGAAAGGCCGTAGGAATCCATTCTTAGCTAGGGAAGAAAAGACAATTTTTACCATCAATATACCATCCTGATGGTGTCTTCCCAAAATATAAACCATCTCTCATATGTAGGCACTCCATATCTGATATATTAATTCTATTTTTCTGGTCCAAAAGAATAGGAATAATTGACGTCGAAGTCATATCTTCTCATCCCTGAGACTTATAAACATCTAGATGCATGTCTTAATAATGTTTCATCATCTTCCACTCGTTCCTAGACTCATATATGGATTGTGTCTACATTTTCTAGCTCAAGGTATTAGAAACAACATTTTTTCCCAGTGAATAATCCAACTCAAATTTAAAAGACTGCAAATATTCGACCCACCACCACTACAGAAGGCCCATGTACTGCTAAGAAATGATGTAAAATAGGCTCTTATGGTCCATGTATACCACAAAACTCTCACCCATAAGATCGTGTCTCCAACATCTTAAGGAATATACTACCACCATTAACTTTTAATCATGAGTAGGGTAATTACTATCATGCTGTATTAGTTTTCTAGAGTCATAGGCAACCAATCGATCCTCCAGCATAAAAACTTCTCAAAGTCCAACTCTGTATGCATTAGAGTGTAAAATATATTATTTAACAGATACATGTAATGTGGATATAAGTGATGAGGCCAGCCTACCTTTCATCTCTTGAAAACATCTCTCACAAGAATTATACAAAAAAATAACTCCCTTCATTGTCATTCCTGGAAGAGGTGTGGTCATATGAGATAAGTCTATGATAAAGCACCAATAATATCCTACTAAATATAGAAAGATCCAAATATCAAAGAAATTCTTAGTGTGATCCAAAGCTACTATGACCGCAACCTTCTCTGTGTCCACCGACACTTCTGAATCTGAGATGACATGGCCCATCAAGTGCCATTTATCAATCTAGATATTGCGTTTAGATAGTTTGAAATAAAACCAATGCTATCTCAATGTACTCAAGATAATGTCAAGATGTTGGTAATGATTTACAGATATCATGGAATAAAATAATATTTCCTCAAAAAACAACCAAAAAATTATCTAGAAAAGGATTAATGATCCAATTTGTCATGGCCATGAATACTTCGTATGTATTGGTCAAGAAAAACAACATCACAAAAAACAAATACAATCCATACCTACTCCAAAAAGTAGTCCGAGGTTTGTCTGATGATCTCACCCTTAACTAGAGGTGTCCGGATCTCAAATACATCTTGGATAATATTTTAGCACCTCTCACCTGGTCGAAGATGTCATCGATGCATGAAAGGTTATACCGATTCTTGACTTTCATCAAGTCAAATATCTGATAATCCACACACAAGTGCATGTTACCATCACCCTTTTTGGGGAGGAGAACTAGATAACCCCATTGATATGTAATAATTTATATGAAACATTTAGCTTCCACATCATCCTACTAGACTTTAAACTCTTGAAACTCTACCATTTCCCTTCTGTATAGTGTGATAGAAATTGGATCTACACCCAACACCAACTAGATCAGGAACATGATATCTTTTTCAGGTAGTAATCCATATAAATCTTCATAATTTTTTTTATGAAAATGATCTACCATGGGAGGAAAAGAAACCTGTTGCATTCCACCATTATCTAGAGCAAGACTGACTATTTGAACCATGAGAAAATCCCATTGGAACTGAATTGGTCATGCATGACCACCCTGAAGATCCCACTCACCATGGTGAGAATAACAACCTCCTTCTAGAGATATAAAAGAAACTCCCCTTTTGTAACCGTCAATATGATCCAAAATTTGAAACTTCTAATTCATACCATGAATCAAATCGAAGCCTGTAATTTTCCATCACAAACGATACCCTAAAGAAATGGTAACCGCGAATCTCTAAAGAACGTGACTTACAACATTTGATATTCTCTAACAACACATCTAACATTGTATTGATGGTCAAAGAACCCACCAAGATTACCAAAACAATGTCCAAACCCTTTTCAAAAAGAGTAGATAAAAAGGAATGTGATACTCATATATTAAAGAAAATGCAAGGTAAGGTAGATGATAAAAGAATCGTACCTCTAATAGTATAAGGTCCAACATCCACAATAGTTGGAGTAGTTTTCCTAACATACAACTGACTTTACATTCTTCCATGGTCTCCAACTTGACTCCCCTAACCAATTTCCTCTTTCTAATACTACCACTTCCATATCGGGGTACCGCGTCCCCAACCTCGTCTTAAACAACCAATGGAACTCCAACTACTGGCCTACTAAATGGTAGCTGATCCCCTTCTATACTCTAGTGCCTATCATGATATTCTTCCATTATTCTACTCTAGATTGTTGACACAGAACTTTTAATGATGCTATAGACTACCATAGAAATGACACTCTACTGTGGGGTGAGGACACTGAGGGTTCTAGTGACCAAATATTACACACTAATAAAAATGCATTAGAAAACTATCATGAGATGTTTTTCTATTTCCCTTAATACTCTTCCTTTTTCGTCCTTGGAGAAAACTATCATAGTGGTTCTTCTTGATACCTGAAGAAGAGATCCCAATTTGCACTGCTGATATATTCTGATCGCTACTTGGGGCCTCCCTCAGATTCCCCTCCATGATGAGTTCATGATTCATTAAATCCTCAACATTTATCAAATGAAAATCATTCACCTAAAAATAGATCTCATAGAAAATCCCATTCTGAAATTCCTCACTCTAGAGATCTCACCAGCTGTTAGATATGGAGAAAAAAATTGCTTGTCAGAGAAATATTTATATTAGTCCAACATTAGCATGCCCTTCTATCTCAGATGCTTGAACTTGTGATCCTTTTAACCCCTCAACAACTCTAGATAAAAGTGCCTCAGTTACTTCACATTTAAGTCCTTAAAATATAACTCCTTTTGTTGTCTGACATTATCTTGAATGTCCCACAAATTCTTGCTTGGTTCATAAAGCATGTATACAACAAGATTCACCCTCCTATCCAGTGGTGTCTCGAGGTTTTTAAAGATTATATACACTAACTCAATGAAGAACTAGACTTCATGGGGGACTACCTCCCCCTTTTACAAAGGAAGATGTTGAAGTTGAAACTCTCCCATTAACTCAGAAATGAAAGGCATGGTATAAACAATCCCCCCTTCCATAGATTTCATGACCCTCATGATTATGTCACAAAGATGAACAGCCATATGATCTACATGAACTATAGGAAAATCCAGGTCAACCATGTTAGGGGTGGGAATATTACCACCCTCCTAATTCTCAATTCCATGTTAATAAGGAGGAATTTTCCCTACATGAAAAACACACACCATAGAGTAGTAGAAAACAACAAGGTAAACCACAATATGTGAATACAAAAAAGAAACACTGACTCCTAGTATCTTTATACATTTATTAACTTGTGTTTTGGCTTAAAATAATAATTATTTCATATCATTTATCTAGTAAAACAGATATCTCATATAACAATTAACACATGAAATATATCACATGCATATAAATGAGTCCCTATCATGAACAATGCATGTCAGTATATATCCCTATACACCTATCATGAAGCATGCATACTCATATCACACCATACAAGGCCAAGAATATAAATATCAAGAAATAATAACATTGAAAAATATGTGAATCACCCAAGGTGAAATAACATCAAACCATAATAAGATAACTTCATGAACAAAAATCCCATCTATGGGCACTCAAATTTACCCCCGTACAGGAGTTAACTACACCCATGCACAAGATCATTACCAAGTCCCGAAATATCATAGTATCCTTTTTTTGTTTCTCAAATTTTAAATCAATAGAAAATAAAATCTAATCCCATGATTACATTTTGTAACATCACTTAATCCAACACTCTCTCATGTGGCAGAAAAAGGTTGGTTACAAGACCTCAAGCACACCACCCTATACACCAAAGGTTGTTTACTAGCATATGGGGTGTGATATGTATAGTGGGGAGAATATACCACTGGTATGAAGTGTCATAGAAGTTGAAATAAGCTATTTAAACAAAAGAAATCAAATTAAAAGTCATTGAGGAATCCATGTAACACAACCGGGAAATAAACGGGAAAACAATATACCAATAATAAAAAATATTGTAATGTTATGGTGATATGTATATAATGTAAAATAAAAAACAATACAGAATAAATAATGTTTATATCAATAAAGTCAAAATACCAAACCCCATGTCAATATCTTCTCCAAACTCTAGCCCATATAACAATCTACAATCAGCTACAAGGTCCTTTCCCTATACTTCCATCCATGTAATCTTCCCAGGTACCAATAAGAGGCATGAATATGGTGTAAGTAAAACTCAGTATGTTGACATTACTGTGTCTAAATAAACCATTCTGATAATAAGTGCATGCAATAATGTGATACAGAGGCATATTAATTAATTCATTAATTAAAACAAAAACAATAATAACCTACTTCGGTGTCCTTCCAGAATGTATCGAAGCATATAGCATAACCCTTCCAACAACAACCATATAACCATGGTATAAAAGGTCACTGGGCCAAGCCCAATATACAAGCCTCTTAGCATGTGTTAGAACCTATCCCGGTATATAAGAATCTTAACATGTGTTAGGGTATAGCCTGATATATAAGCATATCATCCTGTGTTATGACATAGATCCATATATAAGAATCATAGCATGTGTCAGGGAATAGAGAGGTAAATAAGCCTCTCAGCATGTGTCATGGAATAGCCTGATATATAAGCATCTTAGTATGTTCCAGGTTATATAATTGTATATAAGCATCTCATCATGTGTCATGGCATAGACCAGTATATCAGAATCTCATCATGTGTCACAAAGTCATATCACAACAAAAGGCATATAATAATATGACTACAAAGGACCAAATGGTTTAATATGATAATTACCTATTGTATTTCATTTTCCCATTTATTCAATTAATCAAATATTTCATTTTTGAGGTGAATATATGACAACTAATCACCTGAATCACACATCATGCAAAAATCATATATAATCCATTTCCAATTCATTATTTTGAAAGGTTCAGTCACCCAATAGGAAGCTATAAGCCAGATCACCTAATCAATTGAATCCAACGAGATCAAACTAATAATCAAACATAGGATTATCATCATTTTATTTAGTTAGATAAATATTGTTCCCAAGAACCATTGAAATTAGAATATTTCATATAATTAGCAGTTTAAATCACACCATATGGTTAAGATTTGTACCCCTACCATTAACTGGTAATTAACGCAATGCTTCCAACCATAAACACCAAAATGGAAGAAGGTGAAGATGATTGGAAGGAGGATCCTAGATCATAACCGATCAAGATTAAAACCAACAATGACAATGTTCAATGGTTTATTCCACATTAGCTGAAGAACAAATGGAGAGAAGGGAAAACCTAAACATAATGACTTACTAGGGATTTGTTTCTTAAATGGGACATCCGTAAGGATGGTGCTCCAAAATTGCCTAGGAAATTCCCTATGGTAAATTGATAAAGGATGCAATGGATTGAATGAAAAATCAACTAGTAAAAACATTTAAAAATTGCTTGGGATATTACATGATGTGTATCTCATATACATGTCATGTATTTCTTTTTATAGGGATACGATGAAAAACATATCTCCTCAGATTAATATTTAACCCTACTCGACATTTACATTACGTGAAAAAATTAGTTGATTGTAACCATTTTGGACCCTTTACTGGATCACAACATGTCTAGGGGAAGTTAAACCTCAATTAACAAGAAAATATTGTATAATATCTCAGTAGGCAGTTTTAATCCCAAATTCTATAAAAGGTCCCGAACAACTTCCAAAGCCTTCCAAATCATGGAAAAGCCCGCTTAAACCCATTTATCATGTTTATACCCGGAAACCATTAATTAAAATGGACATAAATCCCTAAACCATATGTCAATTTCCTTAATAAATTCTCTTTGTCTCCGAACAAGACTTGACCACCTATGTCCAACGAAAAAGGGAAACCCAATAAAAGAGGTTTAATGAAAATCTCAAAGTGGGACATACCTGGGAAAAAAGATGGGATCTTGCACCTAACAAATAAATTTTGAAAAAAATCACACATATAAAAGTATTATCCTCTTATAATGACCCCAAACAATATTAGAAATTAATACAAATTTAGAATCATACATTATAATGTGATTTAATATGTAATCAATCAATATTAAAATGATTAATTACTTTTAATTATATAATATTTATATATATTTATTAATTTAATTATGTTTTATAGCTATTTCAATTATATTAACACTTTTATTTAATCATATTCATTTTTAGTATTAATTATGTTTTGATATAGATTTGCATTATATTTATACCTTATACTTAGTTTCTTGAATCTTTATGAATAATTTCTTTATTTGAAATTAATACATTAATTTAATTTATATGGTTATCAATATTATAATTATTTTACAGAATGTTACCATTCCATTTAATTTATGTTTCATCTTTTAGTTTAAAATGAGTTTTCTTTTTATTTTTTTTGGTGAAATCGTTTTTATACAATGATTTTAGGAATGGATTTACTTATTGGATTAAATATTTAAATATTTATTTTCAAATGTATAGGGAGAAGTGTAAAAATCCAATAATTGTGGAATTTTTTTTGACTAATTTTCCTCAAACCACACCTCAATATGCAAAGGGTTTGGAATAATTTTTAGATTATGCAACATAAAATCAATAAGTGGATAGTAGAATAAAATGTGTATGTTTTGATTGTAAATCCAAGTTATGTATGAATTGAAACGATGTATATGTGCACTTGGTATTGAAAAGTTTTATTTTTCAATATTTATGTTGTATTTTTCATGGTGAATTGATTGTTATGAAAAGTCAAAATAATGACTGTCCTATCATTGAAACACAAAGTGAACATCCAGAGGAAAATTTAGTTCAAAACATGATAAATGAAACATTTGGATTTTAAAGATACAATGTAAAAAATTACAATAGATCTAAAAAACCCTTAGTTGGACCTGATAAAGTTAATCTGTATTAGAACTTCACTTATAAAAAAGAGTTTTATGAATTAGTTCAAGTCAGAAAACAAGAATGGCATGAATGGTGAGCTAAGTATTCAAAGTTGTATTTTTTAATAAAGGTGTATCATATAAATTGTATCTATGGAATTAGTAATGAAGAATTTTCCATGATTTTATAGTTTCATTATGATGCATTTATTGATGTTAAGATCCCTGGAATCTTCTATGAGATGAATAAAATCATCAGCAAACTTGGTCATAATTATATAAAGATATATGCATGCCCTAAGGATTTCATGATTTATTATGGGAGAAGAGTTTAATAAAAAGTAAATCCTAATATTTCACACAATTAAATGTAATTTAATGAGAAATAATAAGAGTAAAAATCAATGCAACACCAGGAAGAAGTAGAAGAAGGAAACTCCCACAATGGTATTGTGTTACTTTTCACTGAAACCATTATTCAAAAGATTATTCATTTCATCCAACACTATGTTCGATATAAAGTGACATGCTTAGGATAATAATAATGATATATTGATGAGATATCCAAAATATTCAATATCATTGATGGTGTTTGATGTATTTTATCCATATTTTTCTTTCGATCCAAGGAATGTATATTTGGGGTTGTCTTTTGATGGTTTTAACCCTTTGGGTACTTTATGTTCTAATTATAGCATATGGAAATTTATTTTGATCCCGTATAATCTACCTACATGGATGTGTATGAAAAAGGATTCATTCATTATTTTGATGATTGTTACTATAAATAATATTCTGAAAAATGAAATTGATATATACCTTCATTCTCTAATCAATGAATCACGTGAATTATGGGATGATGGATTGGAAACATATGAAGCTTCAACATGAAAACCATTAAAAATACATGCTAATTTAATGTGGATAGTTAGTGACTTTATTGACTAGGAAACTTATATAGTTGGAACACTCATACCAGGTAGTCTTTTCTACTTTGTAATTTTTATTTTGAACCCCAATGATTGAATCATAGTATAAAATGGTGTTTAATGTTTCATCTTCAATTTCATTATACCACATATAAATTAATTTTTAAAAAGACACATTTTAATGAATATATTTTAATCATAATGTCACCAAAGGTGTCATATTTATCAATAATCATGGAGCGATTAATGAATTTCACTGTCGAATTTGTAAAATGTAATCAGTTTAAAGAATCGTTGAAGGGTATGTGGTATAATATCTAAAGAAGTTGGAATACAATAGTGGAAGAAAATGAGTATATTTGTAAAACATCATTATTTAGAGTTTAATTTAATACGTCATAATCATGACAATAATCATACTGAGAAGAGTGATTGTGCCAGTTTAATTTTTAGATTTCTCAATGAGATGGGTAAATCAAAGGATCACTATAATGCTTAAAACGATTTGGAATTAAGGAATATAAAGTGTTTTTTGTGGGAAAATGCAAATGGAAAGTGTCATTAAACTATTTTTACAATGAAATATCAAGATAAAGACACGTTCCTTTGAGTTTTATGTAATTTAAGAGTTCTAGATGGATATTCAAGTAACATTTCATAGTGCATTGACCTAAATCTTGAGAAGTTACATGGATTGAAAAATTCATGACTCTCATATTCTGATGGGGATGTTTTTTCCATTGGAATTTTATAATTCACTACCTAAAAAAGTAAGTGTAATTATATTTGAGTTGGGTTCCATATTCAAAGATATTTTTAGAAAAAATATAAATACAACTATTCTTGATAAACATAAAGAAAGAATTATTTTTAAACTATCATCTAGAGATGCTATTTCCCCCCGAAAATTTTCAATGTCAGGATTCATTTTAATTTTCATTTGTTTTAAGAATCTATACATGGTGGAATGGTATAATTCTGATGGATGTATCCAGTTGTGTGGTATGTCAATTTTCTTATTTTCAATAATTGATTCAATTTTATCAAATCATTGTGCAAAAAAATTTATTATGTTTCTTATTATTTTCATCAGGTAGTTTGGTCATTTTAAATTATATGTTACTAATAATGCTAAAATAAAAGGATATATTATTAAAGGTTACAAAATCAAAGACTGATTGAACTTCTGTTCTATGTATTTGGAAGGGATTGAGGACAAATTCAATCTTTCTGGATGCGTTGATGACATATCTGATAATTTTTATTCTGAAAAAATTTCATTGGTATTTCCAACTATTATATTACTAGTTAGAAAGGGGTCAAATTTTATACCAACTGAATTTGAGTTACTACAATAGATTAGATATGTGCTACTCAATATTCATATTACAGATCCATTTATTGAAGTATTTAGATTTCAAAGAAGTGATGACCAAGGGGTCAAGCTTGAAATGAGTTGGAATTAACATAAGTTGTTAATATGGAGATTGTAAAATAATTCACTCATCTTGTAAGTATATTATCATATTCATATTTCTAACAAGAACTTATTTTGTCTATGTTAAAATTAACTCTTTATATCTTATTTTCTAGATAATGAATGTTGATAATCGAGCGGAAATATCAAATGATTTGAAGTTTTTAGCTTGAGTTCCTATAAGGAAGGCTAATTGATTCAATGCCTAAAATATTCAAGGCTTCAATTTCCATAAAATTTATCGTGAAAATTTATTAAAATATTAAAACAGTGTATTATTTGAACTTTAAGAGGTGGGATACAATGGAAATACGGTTGATATAATCTAATTAATCTATCAAGGTCAATTTCCATTTGTCTTATTCTAATGAAAGATGGTCAATGTCGATAGAGATGTAATGAAAGATTTTTTCCATTTTACTTTTGAAATTTCTCTCTCTGGATACATACTATTGAATTAGAAGATCATGACCCGTTTATCTTGGCTTCAGAACGGAAGAAGGATTAGTATGTGGATGATGATATATGACACACACATCATTAATAGCTTCCTAGTTTAATTATTTATAAAATGGTACTAGAACTAATACATGACACCTTATTTTTGTCCCATGACACCATAGGTTTATCCTCGGCCATACAAGGCCATCATCTATTAAAATATGTTATAATGGTCCTTAAAGAAAATGTGAATTAACACTTTATATCCATCAAAAGTGTCAAATCAGGTGCATAGTATGGACACATTCACCGAGCACCATAATGATGGATGACATATACTTGACAAAATCTTTTCGGTGATATTAACCATTGATGCATCTATTCCAAACCACTTCCACATATAGTATCTATAAAACAATTTCTAGTAAAACCACACTCCTTTATTTACTCAAACTTAAGACATTTTCTATACATAGAATTATCCTATGGTTTATCACAAAAGTGTTCTTATCCTATTTACAATGGTTAACTATATTATACTATGAAACCAACAATAACAACCCATACATTTCATACATAGATATTACATATTTTTATATAAATATTAATTATATAACATAATGATCTATGCCGTAATTATATAGGTTTTGTGCTATTAAAAACATGGATACATAAAAAACTTCTTCATATAAGATCTTTATTGTCTACCACTTAATTCCTCACAAATTTCACCCTCTTTATACATACTATACTTAAAAATAATTATAATCCTATGAAAGGGAAACATAATAAATGTTGAGCTCATTTACTCAGTAAGGAAAAATAAGATCGATATTAGTGATAACATATGAATATAATGAGTATAAGGGTATGAGAAAATGAAATTAACAATTGAAAATAATACCCTACATATTATAGATCATAATATCCAGCCATGGAAAATATATTGGTAGTTCTAAATACATGCGTCATAATGGAATCAAAGAAAATGATACATAGGAGAATGACATTGTCATAAGAAATAGATTTTTGGTATACATAAAATCATAGAAAATCTTTTCCTTAAAAGTCAATTATCACCAACAAGGCTATAATAGTGGATTGGATTCACTCCTCATTATATCATATTATTCTAGGATCACTCTTGATTCTATCATATTATTTAAGGTTCATTCCTAAGACTATAACTATGGATATAGTCTCTTACTGAACTAGGTTTTCATCCCATTCCAATCATTTTTTTTCTCATGAGATATCCATCTTTACCAAATCAATTAAGGGGATATATAATTTTTGGTATGCCCATCACATATTAAAAATAATAAATATTTATAAAACAAGATCGTAGGACATTAATTGTATCATAATGTATGAAAATTAATTGGGTTTCATAAAAATTTCATCATGGAATAACCCTTGTAAAATAAATGGGTTTTTAAAAAATTTCATCATTTCATCAAAGCGTAACCCATGGAAAATGATCGAGTTTTAAAAAATATTTTCAGCATAGTCATAAACAATCCAGATAATTAATAAAGATTCTATCATTGGATGATATACCTAGTAATGATTAGGTAACCTAAAAGTATTTCATCTTAGATGAAAAACACCGCTAAAATATCACTTGGAACATTTCTTGAGTAAAACACCCCATTCAATTTAAAATCACATATTTAAAATATAAAAATTAGCAAAATATTAATGAAAATATATTATTTTAAAATAAAATTTTAATTTTTTATAACAATCTTCAATATATTGATTGTTCGTGATGGTGGGAAATTCTATTCAAGTCACATAAGTTAATATAAAATATACCTTTTATATGTTTGTAAAAAAGTGAAACAAGTACCTCATCTGGAAAACCACAAGAAGATTCCTTTTAAACCATTCTATAAAAATTAAATGAGGGGAAAAAATTACTTTAAACAATCATTGAATAATATTAAAAACATTCTTGAAAATATATTTAGAAAACATGGAAATGGAAGACAAAATATTTTTGACCTAAGAGAGAGATAAAATGGGTTTTCCTTAAAAATATTATTTTGATATCTTAAGTACTACAAAGTGGAAAATGAAAGGAAAATATTTTATTTACATAAATAATAATTAGATAATTAAATTCATGTGTTTCTTAAGAGGTATACCATAATATTTCATCATCAAAACTCAATCATAAACAATCCTAATAAATAATGATATCGTAACATAAAACCCTGAACACTTAGGTAACTTTTGAATTATAGTCCCCATGAAAGAATAAAATTAAATTAAACGTCAAATATCATGAACATAATAAGATTCATGATATAAAATTTTAATGTTATATTATGTACACCTCATAAAATAATATTGGTGCATAACATATCATGTCTCAAAGAAGACCATTCGAGACGATAATCCCATAACTCAACTCTCATCTTTCTTCACACACATTAAAAACTTATTTATAATAAATATATATTTATTATAAATTTATTCCATAATAATAATCATATATATCATATCATATATTATATTTTGATAACATCTTATCACCCATTTATTAAAAATTATTTGTTAAAAATCAATGCTCTTAGTGATAACTGCTTCGTTTTTCATGCATGTTTCAGTTCAACATTCATTGTATTTATATATTGACCATGGTCCCATAATATATAGAATTTTATACATTCTATTAATATAATATATATTAATTATATATATATATGAATTTATATTTATCTATAAATATTATAGATAGAAAAATGAAATACATCGTTCTTGGGGATGATAGGTCATACATAAGCACGAACGTTGTTTCGATTTTTCAATGGTTGAAAAAAGAATTAATAATTTAAATTTTAAAATCATAATAATATCATAAATAACATATATATTTATTAAATCTATCATTATAACCATCCATTTAATGAGGTGATGAAAAACGAATTACACCATTATGTGGAGAGAAGATGTTGTACATACGCATGAGTGATGTTTCTAAATTCCGTAGGATGGAAAGAATGTGGATAGTGGTTGTTAAATTATAATTATGAAAATTAAGTACATTTATTATACTCAATTAATTATTTTATAATAGATATCATGGATTTAGAAGATGTTTAAGAAGAAATAAAATTGAAAATGCTCAGATAAGAGTTATACCTCTTCTTTGAGAACCCTCTTTTGGAAGACACCTTAATCCATGAAGGGTTGGTATATTGAAAATGAAATAAGATATATGATGCGGTAAATGAATCTATGAAGATATTATTTTAGGTATTGGATGAGATATATGGCTTAAAATGTGCGAGGAAGAGATGAGAAGATGTTATCTTCTATAAATGAGGGGATGAAAACACATAGAATTAATAAAAGATTAAAATATAATTGATTCAATATAACGAAATTTTAATCCGAATAAAAATATTTTACGTTCAAACTATCATCAACAAATGTAATTTATATATGTGTTTGTGACATTTTAAAGTTTATTTTGTTTGTTAACCCCATTGTTAACCAATTTTAACCTAAACCATGGCAATGAATTATTTTTTCAGTATTAAAGGGTAATAATTTTACCTATAATATGAAATTAGGATAATTTATGTATAATTTATGAAATTTTAGACCATAAATTATACATATTTTACTCTTTAATTTTTTTTATTTTTATTAAATGAATTAATAAAATATTATTTTCATAAAATATTATTAAAGTTATTTTTGACATTATTCATTTAATTTATCTATAAATACAATAAAAAAGAAATGGAATTTTAATATAAACCATTAACACAACTATAATATGTTATATTAATCTAAAAAAATTGCAACACATTAATTCACCCAAATCTTATTACTTTTAATATATTTAAAATCAATTATTTTTTGTTCCTATTAATTGAATAAATATTATATCCATCATGCGTAATAATTTAATGTAATTATTAAATTAATAAAAATTATAAGTTAATTAATAAGATAAAAATATTAATTTTTCATTTAAAAAAAAATTAGTGCAAAACTTATCCTCATTTTTTCCTTACAAAAAAAATTAGATACATTAAAGTCAAGAGAGTGACATATTGTACTTATTATTTTATTATATTAATATAAAGATCATAATAAAATAAATATGAAAACCATGGAACTATAATTATAGAATTGTATGTAAATTGAAAAGATCCAGTCATCTAATAGGATAAAGGAAATTTTTATAGAAATTTTAAAGACGTATCCCAATGTTTTAACCCTATTTTACCTGTTTTACCCTCATCACAGTGACAACAAATTAACATGGTCACAATGCATATTGACCAAAAATAATTGAAAAAAATTTACCAAATTTAAATATCATGATTCCAAATATGGGATATATTTTTCAATATTCAGTATCTATAGGTGTAAAAAATTCATTTTAAAATTAAGCATGCAAAACACGGTGAAAACTATTTTTTAGAAAAATACATTTTTAATCATAATAAAATATTTAATCATATCCCATTCTTAGAAAAAAAATTCATGCAAGGTCAAACAATTTATTGAATATATAATATATACATTTCATTAAAATCATTCAGGAAGAGTGATTAATTTTAGTTATTATGATAAAAAAACATTGCACACATTAAAACTGTTTTTTCATAAAACATCTCTTTTACTTTCAATTTTTTTTTCATTTATAAGAAATTTATAACAATTTTATTTTTTTGATACATTTTTAAAGTATAAATTTTTTAAAATTTAGTTAGTTATATTCATACCCACCAATCCTATGGCTAGGAGGTAACATTCACATTATATAATAGTATTTCAATTGTATATCACAATTTTCTTAAACCCGTTGTTTCATGTATCTCATGAAATCAAAGAAATGAAATTTATTTGATATATATATACATATATTATAAAATAGTTTGGTGTTACTGTTATCCCTAAAATACAAGAATCTTCCATTTTTATATTTTCATGATCTTCATAAAAATGTGTCTAATAATAAATGATGGATTCATCACTTGAGGGAAAACATGATATTATTTATTTATATTATACACATTGATTATATTGAAGATACGTAACATTAATATGGGGTTGATTCTACTTTCAAGTTCATATGATGAACCCCTAAAACCCACAAGAATCCATCATTAAATTCATATGAACTTTTCCATCATAGATAATTGAAACTTACTACTCTTAGTAGGATTTGATATTATTATTTAATACTATATCACATATCATGGTGATTATAAAACTACCAATATGGTTTTATCATCCCTACATATCATGTGTCTATGGATAATCCTCTTTCCATGATCTCTTGTGGAAATTGTTCTTATGCAAATTATTTGTGCAGTTTGAGCCTTGACATTATCCAAGTCTATCTTGTTCCTACTATCTCAAATAGGTACGTTCACCCTCTTATAAAAATTTAGTCTTTCACTTAAAAATATCTTTTCTAACTTAAGGACTTACGTAATTTACTTAAATACTATAAGATAATTACTTTAAATGCATATATTTTTCTTAGTGAATGTTTGTTTATAAACATAGCCTTAACAAAATCATTGCATCTAAGCACATTAGTTACATAACAATGGATTTATTTCATATTATATCTCATATGATATACATTTTTTATTATATTTATCATATTATTAAGTGTTAACGTTGTTATTTTTTAAAATCATAACTCAAAATGATAATGGAAGACTTGTAAAACATATAAGACTCGTTATTTATCTCCCATTTACAAACATCATGAATCTGATGTGTATAAAGAAATGTGAGTTTATGAATAACTCCAATATATATTTTAATGATTTATATATGATTGGTTAAGATATACTCTGACAATCCCACTTTGAGGATATAATATCATTACCAATTGTATTCATTTCTTCAATGAACATTACCAAAAATATTAAAATAATCTCCTGAGGTATATAAATATTACCTATAACTTATCCTTAGAATAGTGCATATTCTCAAGATGGACTAACTCTAGAAGTTTTGGGGATATACTTTTATTATAAAGGTTTATTTACCTAAATAAAGAATTACTTCACCAAAAGTAAGTATGAGTCTTATATTTAATATTCCTAATTTATTACGGATGACTCAAGTATAACTACACTATTATTTGAGTATGAAAAAACACATAAAACATTCACTAAAACATGAAACAATGTATCATTATGTTCAATGGACATATGAGATATTTGTTTTGGTAACACTCAATATAAAATATTATTTCAACTAGAATCCATCAACTAGTAAAAATATGACTCACTTTTTTCTCCTTGGTAAAATAAGAATCACCCTTTCTCAGCTACTAGGAGAAATCACCGTACATCTTTTAAATATTCTTAAATTCATTGGTTCTTGTATTTGAATTATGATATTATATTAAATACCAATAATTAAAGAAATATTATACACAAAGATAAATATACCTGAAGTATAAGTCACTTTTTGATTCTTATTAAATTCATTTAAATTTCATATCCATTGACCTCTTGTGCAACATATGAAGCATGTTGCCTAATATTTGATTTTATCCCTCTTTACATTTGGTTCCTTACAAGGATGTTTGGAAGGTACCTTTGGTTTCACACTTGAAAATAGACTTTTCTCCTTATTATCCTTCATTTTCACTATAGGAACTAAAGAATCATATTGCAGTAAGTTCTTATCTTCTTAGAAAACCTTACCTAAAAGTCATCAAAGTGGTGTCTCTATTCTGTTCATTTTATAGTTCTTAATTAATCCAGAGTAACTAGGATTAAATTTTAGTATATGAGGAAAAACGTAAAATTTATTTTTACTAATAAATCACTATACTCGTTTATTTTGAGTATATGAGGACTAGTATGGATTTTATCTTTAAATATATATATATTCTTATTGTAATCATAATCTCATTCATATCTTGACTCAATTTCACTTCATAAACATCAGGAAGATGATACATTGTGGTATAACAATTAATGAGTCACCTATAAGCTTTCTTTTCACCCTCACTCACTCACTTACAAATGTCTCTCATCTGGCAGTAAGGAATACAACACAGGAAAATTCCTTTCTTGTTGTAGCACTATGTTCAGGAGCCTATACCACTTTTAGAAATTCATGTTAGTAAGGACATGTTCTTTTTACAATATTAAATCCCAATGAATCTATGGTATTAATTTCCATTTTATTATAAAAATAAAACATATAATATTAGTAATTTTATCTTGATTACAAATATTTACACATTATTAAAGTATTAATATTCATTATCTCCCACTAATTTATCAAATAATAGTAACCCTCAACTAATAAAATCAAAATACTTAGTTTCTGGTGTATTTTAGTGTATAGTGTTGAAATTGGGTGCCCTAGACCCAACTTGTGTTGTAGATTGATTACCACCACATGTATACAGTTTGTTAAATATACATGTGTTTATCACTCCATAATAGTGTAGATACTTTTTCATCCACATTTCTTATGGATATGTCCTTAGGTAACATGTCATATCAAATGGTTATATAAGATCCCATTCCATAATGATAACCTCGAGATGCTATTATAGTAATCATAAAGTAATGTCCTATGGTCTAGTTACACCATTCTTAAAAGATATTGATGATGTGTGACTATAAGGTGCATGAGGCTCATAAGCATTGAGACTTCTTATAATGATGTTTTCTCATCAGGATCTCTAGTAGTTGAGATCACGAGGAAAGACCCACAAAACAGGAACATCATATGTTTCAGGTGTCATTGGTTATTCCTGTCTACAAACATGTGTAATGGTCTTCAGATAAGAGATCATTATCAATGAATGTCATTTAATTGTGTAACTTTATTAAAGGTGAAAACCATGACAATGAAGTCGTGGAGAGGTAGTGTGTGTTTTCTATGTCATTGATGAAATGACATTGAATAAATGATCAAGATAGGATTTTTTTACTTCAAGTTGAGGAAGAGATATCTCAGTCCTAGTTAATTTGGATGGTGGTACATTCATTAAATCCAAGGACATGGTAGTTGAAGGTAAGACCGTTCACATAGATCAACAAATAAAATAAAGTAAGATAAAGGATGATGACACTAGTGTGCATTCTACTTTATTGATATATCAATGATGAATATATTATATTACACAGCCTATGTTCGTTGGAAGGAAGTCATTGATTTTCTTTTTTCACATCTCTATAGGGGCCTTGATGGGTAGCTAGACCCCACTCTTGGTCGATGAATATTATTTACCGCTATTGAGATAAGGTCCTAGAAGGCCACACATAATGTCACTTTGAGAATCTATCATATTATGTGGAATAAGAATATAGAACTTGGTGGGCCCACCATGGGGTCTGAGTATAATCCAAGTTATATGGATCACCAAGTGAAAAATAAATTTATTCATTTTTTAATTTAGAATAATTCATTGAATTTTTTTATAACATGTATTTACAAGTAATTATGTAAATACAAGGATAAAATAATATTAGAGAGGATTTATATTTCCCAGGTTTATATAATATTATCAGGAGAAATGAGTTAAATTTAAGACTTATGTTTATCACACAATATATATTGATGTTAGTTATAAAATTATCAAAATTATTTAAAAAATAATTTCATTTTTTATAAATAAATATTTATAATACTTATACATGTAATATTTATTACACAGTAGTCGGGAACCCATACCGGGTATTTTAGATATTCCCTATATAAGTAAGAGAAATTCTCATCCCATGGAACTATTTATGCGTTTGAATTGAGAGCATCTATATCATCCTAAATCCTAGAGAGATATTCTCTCAAGAAAGAAAGATCTTCAAGTTCCTTCTTCTTGGTTAAGAGATTCTTACTTTTAATGATCATAATTACATCAATGTGTTCATTGGGGTACCGCGCTAGCACCCTGATTCTGACGAACAATACGCGAGAAAATTTAGAAGCTTGTGTGCATGATCTAGAGGGTGTATACATCGGAGTCTTCATGAAGAGGTTGTCGGCATATTGTGAGGGATTTTTAAATGTTAGGTCCGAATGAAGTATATGTTTGATTATTATTTTATGCTCTATTAAATCCACACGTGTTCCTCAGTCCACACCTTGATAAGATCACCAGAGTCGGTGTTATTACGTTGCTCTGGCCAGTGATGCAAAAATTTTAATTTCCCAGCCCATTGGCCTCTACTGCCTGTCCCGGTACCTAACCATGTTATTAGTGGGATGCATGGTTTTTCTGAGTCAAGGGAAAAATTATATTGCATTATATTTAAGTAAGGGGTATTAAATCGGTTCAAATGAATCTGACCATACGTCGATCAGTTTCTGAATAGCCAATTTACAGCTATTTGAAAATATTAATTGGATTTATTTTCGTCGGTTTTAAGATCTTCAGATTAATTTTTTTGAAGAAATTTTGTTTAATATAATTAGGTGTTCTTCTAAGTATCGAAATCCATCCATGTTTCAGCTATAATCTGGTCACCATAATTTTTCCGATGGACTTGTTTTTAGGAGTAAAATTTCATATATTATGATATAATATTATTTTATTTTTATCAATTGAAAAAGTAATATTTGTAATTGTTTTTCCATAAAAATTATAATTTAAAAAAATGGGTAGATACCTTGAACCAAATTGGGTCTTCTTGAAAAGTAATGTTTAAAAAAAGGATGTGGGGTGTTTTTTCAAAAGGAAAAACAGTTTTAAAAAAACGGTGTGGGGGGAAGGAAGACCCCATCGGGTATTTTTTCACCTGAAGCATCGCCACCCCACTCCTAGACCTAGTGCTCCTCCCTCAGTTATCCCTTTCTGGTGGTGGACCAACCTATCAGTAGAGCTCTTGGACTCATTCTCCAGTGGCAGTCGGACCAACAGTATTGTCTAATCCCTCACCAGAGCCACATGCTAAAACCATGCCTCCTCTCCTCGACCACTGCATCTAGAGGTTCTCTACATTCAATTTTCTTTGTCTAGTCTATTCCACCCTAGGTCACCTCCCCTCCTTTAATAAAGGTACTGTTCCACCTTCAGTCAGGCTGCCGTGAGCTCACCTAAGTCATGCTGTACCAGAGCTGTGAGTTGCCACCCCATCCTCCCCTCGATCGCGGCTGTGACATGGTCTTCACACCGACCGTGTCCTAGCCACCCCAGGCTACATGGAGTCTGCAATCCACCCTCCTCCATGGGTGCTACAGGGGCCCAACGTCATCGCTTTTGTTCTGGCCACCCTCATGTCGTCCCAGAGTAGTGTGCCACCACCCCTCTCCACCACCCCTCCCTAGAGGATGCCACCCCACTCCCCTCCTTACATCGCCAGAGCCGCATGAAACCGGTACTGCTACCCGGAATTGGCATCTCAACCCCTAGTTGACTAGACCACCATTTTTTCTCACCAGTAGTGCCACAAGGTGTCGTTGATCTAGGTGCACGACGCCGCGGTAACACCGTGGTGTGGTCCTGCTCAAGTGAAACACCCTCCTTGTTGATTGCTATCATGTTGGACTCCTTCCTCAGTTGGAGGTTACCCCTTTTATTTATTTTTAGTAATTTAGTTTTAAAAATAAATTAATTAGAATTAATTTTTTGGTTTAAAATTAATTATTATCTGAAATATTAATTTAATTTATTTTTAAATTAAATTTATTTTTTATTTTAATTTTTGGAATAAATAATTAAATTAATGGTTTATTTTAATTTCTTTAATTAAAATTAAATTAAAAAATTGGAACTGATAAATAAATTAATTGAATTTATTTAAATCCATTTAATTTATTATAATTCCCTTGTACTATTTAAATTTATTGCAGTTTAATTTTAATTATCCTTCATTTATACTGACTATTCATGAGATAGTGACCGCCCCATGCATGTTTGGATTTATTTAATTATTTATTTATTCAATTAGTGCGATGACTGTAATAATTAATTAGATAAATGATTGTGTGAAAATCATCTTTTAATTCAAATACCTATAAGGGCCTACGTGTCCCATGCACATGTTGTATTTTGTTCCCCTAGAACCCTCACCTGCAGGCGAGTATAATTGTTATAAGACAATCATATTCAAAGACGTGGACCCTACCACGTTGGGGTGTAAATACAGACAAGAGGTAAGCACTATTCACTGAGGGTAAGTTCTGAAAATTGTCAGGTTTCAACTCTAGTATAGAAATCCCATAGGTCAAGATTGATCCATTATGTATTGATCATAGTTTAGTACTCAAGACCAGTCGGATTTCATGATTTACCTTCATGTATTGTTTATGGTTGTATGCGAGTGCATGATTATTTCTTGATCACATAGAATAGTAAACAAGATAAAAATACACAATGGTGTGATGAATTTATTTCTTTTTCAAGTTTAGTTGTGAGTGAAGCTATCTATTTTGAACATATATATATAAAGATTATATTCATCAATAAATATTAAAATCCCTTAATGATATATTATGTCTTAACGCCTCTCATTACACACATTTTAAAAAAACCAGGTGTTTGGGGTGCTCTTCAGCCATAGTTGAGGGTGCCTCTTACTACTGGGGATTTTTCATGAGAGGACTGGGTTGAATTAACTAATGTGGGTAGTAAAGGATTATACATAGATACCTTTTTATCACTTTAGAGGTAATATGTTGTGGGAATCATGTTTGGATTACAAAAGATGGGACTTTACTCAGTAATACATGGAACTATATGTCAAGTGGTTGTCCAGCCAAGTTCCTACCTTGAAACACTTGGAGTAGTGGGTGTAGCCATAGTTTGTAGATTGTGAGGGGGGGGGGTTAGGATCCCCCTACTAGAGTACTCATGATATAGAGTATTCTAAATCTAATTTAAAGGGCAATTAAGGATCACTAAAATAGAGGGATCCATTAAAATTATATAATAATTTATTAATTATAAATGTCTAAAGGTAATCATGATAAAGTCATAACTACTAATGTTAATATAATGTAGATTTAAAATGGAAATCCCAAACACCACAACTACATTATCACTATGATCACAGTTGGATAATGAAAAAATCCTTACCAGCTATAACTTCTAAGAGAGGTGCATGCACTAGCACATAGTACTTTTCCAAGAAAGGAAGATATATGAGATAGATTCCTTAGTTCTTACTGAGCCTTCTCAGGGATATAGTAAGGAAGAAAAAGAGAATTGGAAAAATAATGTAGATGATGCACTTGATGTTTAATGAATCTTGTTGTCATCAATGTCTAGACAATTATTGAAAATGCATGAGGATGTGGATTCCTACAATATTCTTTCACATATCCAATAAGTATATCAGGATAGGGCTAGGAATGAAATACATGAGATCTCATGTTCCCTATATTAGTGTAGGATAGCAAAAGGGCACCAATATGGTACTCATGTACTCAAGATTATGGGGTATATTAAGAGGCTTGAAGCCCATGGTTTCAAATTGAACTATGAACTAGTAGTGGATCTCATTCTTTCCCCTTTATTGCCATGCTTCTTGACTTTTATTGTAAATTATATCATGACTGATATGGAAAAGTGACTACCATACCTTTTGTATTTACTTCACTAAGATGAAAAGGATATGAAAAATACCAATTCATCTATCCTTATGGCGAACAAAAGAAACATGGGAAAAGGAAAGGGGTCTAAGGCGAAGTCAATTCCAAAGACACAATGCATAGTCCTTCAATAAAGAAAATGATTCAATGGTAGAGTAATGAGAGGGAGGCTATCTGCTTTGGATGTGGCAAGAAAGGACACTGGAAGAAGACTTGCAGATCTAGGAAGAAGAAGAAAACTGATGCTTCTATAATAGGTATTTTAGTAATTGAATGAAATCTATATTTATTTAAAATTTGGGTATTGGATACGACATATGGATTACACATTTTTATTAATATACAGGAACAAAGTAGGTTCAAGAAGGTTTGAAAAGGTGAAGTGGACCTCCAAGCTACAAATGTTGCAAGTATGGTAGCCTTGGCTGTGGGAGACTATTACTTTACATTTCAAAGTAGTTTTGTTCTTGTTTTAAAAATGATTTATTATGTACATTTTGTAACTAGGAACATAATCTCTGTGTCAATTTTAGGCAATATGGGATTTTATTTCAATCTTGGAAGTAAATTTTGTCTCTTTTATTGGGATAACCTCTATTATGGTATGAAAAATATTTAAAATGGTTAATATATGCTTGAACTCGAGAACCCCACAATGGAAATAAATGTCAAATCAAGCCAACATGACTCATATATCACCCGCTTGTGGCACTTCAGGCTATGTCATGTAAACGTGATGTGATTATGAAGATTAAATCAAGAAGGGTATTTAGACTCAGTATAGTTAGAACCCTTGGATATATGTCCTGATTGTTTATAAGGAAAAATAACCAAAGCACATTTCTCAAGAAAGGGATAATGATCTAATATAGTACTGGAATTAATACATACCGGTTTATGTGTTACATTTATAGTAGAGGTGAAGGGTGGTTTTCCATAATTCATTACTTTTACCGATGAATATAGTAGGTATGTATATATCTACTTAATGCGGCATAAGTTTGATTCCTTTCATATATTTATGGAATACAAAAATTAAGTAGAAAACAAACTTGGTAAAAATATAAAAGAACTCTGCTTAGACCTAGGCAGAGAATATCTAAACGAGGCATTCATTGATCAAGTGAAGGAGTGTGGGATAGTATCTCAACTCACTCCTCCTTATAAACCAAAATGGAATGGTGTTAGTGAATGGAGGAATAAGACATTTCTTGACAAGGTCATATCAATGTTGAGTAATAAAACTCTTCCGTTATCCTTTTGGGGATATGCTTTACAGACAATATAATATGCCATTAACCGAGTACCAAATACAGCTACAGTAGGTATTCTATATGTGTTATGGTATAGAATGAAACTTAGTTTGACATTCATACATGTATGGGGGTGTGAGGAATTTCTCAAGACATTACAATGTCACAAATTAGCTTCCAGAAGCATGGAGAGCATCTTTATTGGTTATCCTAAGGAAACATGAGGACATTACCAATAAGAGATTTTAGATAGAAAATATTTTGTGGGAAGACACACCACAGTTCTAGAAAGGGATCACATTTATATTATAAATAGTGGGAGAAAGATTTATATTGATGTCGTTAATGCTCTAGATGCACAAGATTTGGTATGGGAACAATCTCCGCAAGAGAAATTGGAAGAAGTTGTTCCTAAGACACAAATACTATGTAGGTCTATGAGAGAGGTTAGATAACCAGAGTGTTATGGTTTTCTTATAACAGTGTCAGGTGACACATTAATCCTTGAGGATGATGAATCGATAATCTATAAGGAATAAGTAGAAGGAAAAGAAGATACTAAATAGAAAGAAGCCATGTATTTTTAGATGAGGTCCATGTACTAAAATCAAGTTTGGATATTGGTAGATCCTTTTGCGGATGTCAATCCCATTGGATGAAAATGGGTATTCAAAATTAAGGTATACATGGATGGTAAGGTTAATACCTTTAAATAAAGACTGGTTGAAAAGGGTCTTAGTCAACATCAAGGCATAAACTATGATGAAACCTTCTTACCACTCGCAACACTTAAATCCATCAGAATATTTTTTGTAAGATAAACATTTATTTTTTATAAAATTTGTAAAATGGATTTCAAAACTTTATTTTCTTAACAAGATGTTGGTTGAAGACCTATATATGGCTCATCCTGAAGGGTTCGTCAAGTCAAAGATCCCCAATAAAGTATGCAAGCTGCAACGATCCATTTATGGGTTGAAACAGAAATCACAGTCATGGAATGTTCATTTTCATGTGGCCATTACAAAATTTGGTTTTTTCAAAAACTAAAGAGAGCCTTGAGTCTATAAAATTTTGAAGATAATTCCATTATTTTCCTAGTGGTATATGTTGATGACATATTAATTATGGGAAATGAGGTGCATGTCTTATAGTCAGTTAAGAGATGGTTAAATGAATGCTTCTCCATGAAATACATTGGTGAAGTAGCCTAAATTTTAGGTATCATGATCTATTTAGATAGATCTCAATGTCTTCTTGGGCTATGTAAAAGGGCATTTGTTGACAAGGTACTCAAACGGTACAATATGGAACAATCCAAGAGAGGATTGTTCCTTATGTCACATGGTATTAATCTATATAATAAAATGTGTCCACAAACATAGGAGGATATTGATATAATGAGTAGAATACCTTATTCCTCTTTAGTGGGTTTTATCATGTATTCCATGCTATGTACTAGGTTTGATGTAACATTTGATTTATAAATGGTGGGTTTATATCCATCCAATCTTGTAGAGCTGCATTGGGTAGCTGTTAAAACTATTCTAAAGAACTTGAGGTATAAAAAATATATCTTATTTTTTTATGGGGTAGATGAGGAACTAGTAGTGAGGATACTCTGATGCTAGTTTCCAAAAAGATCATGATGATATAAAAATATATCCAGGCTACATATTTTTCCTAAATGGTGGTTCAGTGAGCTGGAGAATATCATAGAAAGATTTGGTTTCTGATTCTATAGTAGAGTCTAAATAAATTGTAGATTCTTATGAAAAAAAGGAAGAAATATAGATATAGAGCTTTCTCTCAAACATTGGTGTTGTGCCTAGTAGTGCAGACCCTTTTCTAGTGTACTATGGAAAAACTGTTGTAGTGGTTCTTGTCAAGGATCCAATTTATCACTAGAGGATAAAGCATATGTTTCAGAAGTGTTATCTCTTGAGGTATTTTACTCAAAGAGGTGAATTCAAATTTAGAGGTGTATCCATAGAGGATAACGTAGTAGATTCCCTGACTAAATCTATTTCTCAATAGAAGCATGATTCTCATGTGAGAGCTAGCATATTGAGACATGTTAGATGTTGGCTCTAGTGAAAGTGGGAGTGTTGAAAGCGGGTTCCCTAGAACAAGCTTGTGTTTTACGTTGATTACCACTACATGTATGAAATTTGTTATATCTACATGTTATTATATTTCAATAATAGTGTAGATACATCTGTGTTTACTTTGTTTATGGAAACTTCCTTAGGTTATATGTCTTATAAAAGGGTTATAGCCGATCCCATGCTATAATGTGAACCTTGATATGCTATGATAGTAATCATAATGTAATGTCATGTGTTCTAGTTAAATCATTCTTAAAGGACATAGTTGATGTGTGACTATCAGTGTTTAGGGGATCATGAGCATTGAGACTTATTTTCATGATGTATTCACATGATGATCTGTAGTAGTTGAGAACATGAGGATTGACCTGGAAAACAGGAACACCACATGTTTCAGCAGTCATTGGTCATTCCTATTTACAGACAAGTATAATGGTCTTCAGACATGAGATCAGTATCAATGAATGTCATTTAATTTCATAAATTGATGCAAGGTGAAAACCATGACAATGAAGTCATGGAAGGGTTTTTTATGTTTGGTACGTCATTAGTGACCTAAAATTGATTGCATTATCAAGATAGGATTTTTCACTTACTAGTTGAGGAAGAGATATCTCAAGCCTAGTTGATAAGGATGAAAGAAACTTCATTGAATCCATACCTATAGTAGTGGAAGGTAAGAACATTTGGATATATCAAAAAATAAAATAAAGTAAGATAAAGGATAGAAACCCTAGTGCATATTCTTCTTTATTAAGATATCAATGACAAAGAGATTATATTACCTAGACCATGTTCTTAGGAAGGCAGTTGTTGCTTTGAATTTTTCCTTATCTCTATAGGGGTCTTGATGGGTTTCTGGTCTCCACTCTTGGATAGTGAATATTATTCACTATTATTGAGATAAGTTCCCTGATGGCCACACACTATAGTTCATTTAGAATCAATATAAGGACCACGCCTTAAAACATTACATAATCTTAAATTAAATGGATAATTTACATTGATGATCTCTTTTGGTTTAGAGTTTTAGAGAATTAGGCCATAACTATTACATTAAATCTCAAAAATTACAGACTAGACACTTCTACTCAGTTTCCATTACTTTTATAATATAAAAACTCTTGGAAAAAGAGTCATGTTTAGTTTCATGTTTTTGAAATCATGACATTTCTGTGACCCATCTTTTACCCTATTCATCCTTAAGTCCTATGAAAAACATTTCAAATCACGGGATGAGCATAAAAATCATAGTAAGGGTTATAAAATAAATAATGAAAACATTATTCCATCCATACATACCAAGTATAATGTCATACCTCATAAAATCATTAGTTTTATGAATAACACATAGATATCAAAAATCATAAAGGTAACTTGTGGCATCCATATCATACTTACATTGTAGCTATCACAACAACATAGGGAGTTAGGTAGGAATAACCATCATAGTATATTCCTTAAATCTCTTAGGATAAACATTAAAGTTTACCTCCATCATGATACCCAATGCATTTTAGAGTTATCTTGGGCCCACCCACACTAGGTTTATCACTAATCCACCTATATATGTAAACAATGACCAAGAACCATAACACAATCATAACATATAACACAATCATAAAGGAAAAATAACATTTCCACATTTCAATAAAAATATATCATTTAAATTTATTCACATAAAAAATCCATTATAAAAACCATTTTCAATACCAAAATATGTAAAAAGAGTATATAGTATTTATTTTCCTTTAAAAAACACTACGACTTGTTAAGGAATCCATTGCTCAAATAATACTCACGGCGGAAGAAATGATTATTGTCACCACTTACGTTTAAAGAAAAATTATATTTTTTCATTTAGTAAAACACCTCAGAGAAAAAAAATTCCCTTTGAATTAAATGAACGGTAAATGTTGTTTATATACCATATAAATGAAAGTTGTGTATAAAACAAAATATGCCCCAATGAAAGAAGATTTAGACAAAGTCCCTTACCTCGTGTTCGACTTGACTCATTCATTATTTAATCTCCTGAATAATAAACAAAAGTTATTTTCTAATTTTTAAAGAACCTTTTTTAGGTTAATTATTAATTTTATATTACTTATTCCAATGTTATAAACATTATGCAATCATTTAAGTTAATATTGGTCGTTTTGTCGGTATTTGGTACTTGAGTAAAAAATGAACTTCTTATAATTACAAGTTGTTCATGTGGTAAAAATTACATTATCCCTAGAATGATATTAATTATTTGGATATCTTATATATCATATATATCTAGTATATATTTGAATTTATAATAGTACATAACATTTGGAGATTAGAAATGAAATGCACTGTTCATGGAAACAGTAAGCCGTACATAAGCATGAACGCTACATTCATTTTTATTTCATATTTAATGGAATGAAAACATAATGATACATAGGTATATTAGAATTATAGTATAATATCATATATAATTTTAGAAACTCCATCATTTATATGTTCCACATATGGCATGAATGAGTCATATCATTTTGAGGGGGTGGTAGTTCACACTTCCTCAAATGAAATTATCACATTTACCCATTATGGAAACCATAAAGGTATTCTATAAATTAAAAATAAAGAATAATAGAAATAATATAACAATTATATATATCACATATAAATACAGTTACATATTAAAGTCCACCATAGGAGGTGGTAGGAGATATTTGAACAATCATCATTTTGTGAGGCAGTAGTTCACCACCCATAGAAACAGTATGTTCTTATCCATTAGTTGGAGGTGTGTGGATGTGTATTTATAATCCATCCCATAACAAAAACCTAGTATATTGATGATATTGGTGTTTATATATAAGAAACTAGTAATGAGAGTTTAGGGGGTTGGAGATGTAAAATAAAAGAAAATAACTTAAGAGAAGACATTTTCTTTGAATCAGGTAACTCTCTTTGGTTGGAATCAGAAGGTTTACTTGAATATCATTCATTCTAGAAGAAGGATTCTAGGAGGAAGAGAGGGATTTAGGGATCTTAATTGGGTTGTGTTAGGTCAAGCTAAGGGGCTTGAGGGTTGTGAGTAATGGGTTAGAGGTGACGACTTTCTATAAGGGGGAGGATGGGAACATTAGGAATATTTGAAAATATTATTTTATTATATATTGATTTTCAATTTCAAAGGGACCAAAACATAATAAAGTCGAAGATAGGATGACTATTATTTTAAATAAAATCATCAAATATTATTTGGATAGGTTTTTTATATTTTTTTAATTTTTTTAATCTTATTTACATGAATCATGAATTAAGGAGGTAAACACTACATCTTTATTGTGTCATAAATAATTTATATATATGATGTCTAAAAATTATAAAAAACTACAATGATGTAAGAAATATTTTTATCTTTAAAATGAATATTTATAGTCTAATATATAACTTATATATCTTCATGTAAAAATTGATTTACTAAAAGAGAGATGTTTTAGTCTTTTTTGTATTTATTTTAAATAAACTGTCATTATCACTCTTAAGTGTCTCTATGGGGTCCCAAAATCAACCCAAGGATGCTATAGTTAGAAATGTATCAACCAATAGGCTTAGTACACATTTTAGGGTAATTTTAAACTATATAATATTATTTTTTACCCTTATATACCATATTTACCTTTTAACCATGTTAAATAAAATATTTACTGAAATAAATATATAAAATGTCTAAAAATAAATGTTTCCTATTTAAATGATTTGGACCTCCGGATTCCAAATATGGAATTTATTTTTCAAAATTCAATACAAAAAAGTTTCAAAAATTAATTTAAAATTAATTCTCGTTGTCAATACAAAAATCATGTTTCTAAGAAATAATAACTATCAAAATATTGACACTAGTTTATGTCCACTTTCAAAGTAAAATTACTTCCAATGAACAAAATTGGATAAAATTGTAAAATATAATATAATTAGAATTTAAAACCAATTAAAAATATAATCTAACCATAAAAATAAATTAGATTAAAGGGTAGTTTTGAATTAAAATACTGTGTTTTTCACTATTCATTAAAAATGAATATTATCAGAAAAATACAAAATTTTTACCCAAAGTAAATTTTGATGTCCTGATTTTAAATAAAAATATTTTTTGTCAAATAGAACATATAAAAGTGACCATGACAATATTTAAAGAGGGATTTCCATCAAAAGGCAGTAAATCAGCCTTTTAAAGAATATTCGAGTATTTGTGCTTAAAATTAGATTCATTCACATTTTAAGCCTCTAAATTTTATTGAATAAATATAAAAACATTTAACAAACCTGTATAATCATATTTTAGAAAGTTCTGTTCATTCCTGATAATACCAAGTCTAAACATTAACTACCATTTAAAATAATATTATATTATTATTTTTCATTATGACCCAACGTTGTGTGCAATGTAAGATTTCGAAGAAACTCATTATTGCATATCGGGTAAGCCATAAAACATATAATCCACTTAATAGTAAAATTAATATTTTATTCACCAACATTAATAAATATAAAAATGTCTTATTCTTTATTTACCTAGGATTTTACATCCCTCCCCCTATTAGAAATTGTGTCCTCGCAATTTTTTCACTTATCAAATAAATGAGGGTATTTATCACTAATAAAATTTTTAGATTCCCACGTTGTATATTAAACCATATGGTTTTTCCTCAAATATTATACCTGATGAATTACCTAATTCTGTAACACTTTCTCTCTTCAGTCAATAAACTTGACTGGTTGTTTCTCATAAGATAGATTCTCTTCCAACTGAACAACCTATGGGCTCAAAACATGAGATGAATCCGGAATATACTTTCTCAAGAATGAAACAAGAAAAATATTGTGTACCTGGGATAAACATGGAGGTAAAACAACTCTTTAGGTATTTGATCCAAGTTTCTCCAGGATTTCATAGGGTCCAATGAACCTCAAAATCAACATCCCTTCTTACCAAAATGCATCACACTTTTTCATAGATAAACATTGATAAAGACATGATCACCTACCTCAGAGGAAAGATCCTTCCTTCGGTTATCCACATAACTTTTCTACTTTCTCTGAGATGTTCTCATGTTTTTCTGAATTAATTGAACTTTTTTTTCCATCTATTCTACCAATTCTGGTCCCATCAGTTTCCATTCACCTACTTCATCCCAAAAAGTTGGAGTTCAAAACTGCTTCCCATATAATTCCTCAAATGGAGCCATCTATATGTAGGAATGAAGAATTTTATTTTATGAAAATTCATCCTAAGAAAGATGTTGGTCCCAACTTCCCTGGTAATCCAGTGAACAATCATGTAGCATATCCTCCATGATCTGAATTGTTCATTCTGACTACCTATCTAATTGAGAATAAAAAGCTGTTCTAAAATTTAATTCTATACCCAATTACTTCTGAAGGCCTTTCCTAATGTTAGAAGTAAATCTGGGATCACGATCATATACATTGTAGAGGGGAACTCCCTGAAACATGAATGCCTCTTTTACATACAACCAAGAAAGTTGATCTAGAGGCAAGGTATCTCGAATAGGAAGAAAATGTGCCTATTTAGTCATCCAATCAAAAATAACCAAGATTTTATTATTACCACGAGATGTATTTGGTAATATCATAAAGAATTCCCTGGATATATTATCCCATTTCCACTCTAGCACCAGTAAATGCTGAAGCATACCTTCTGGTAACTATCACACTACATTAAACTACTAACAAGTCAAAAAATGAACATTAAAATTAGTAATATTTCTTTTCATTCAATCCAACCAGTAATACTACTGAAGCTCTTTGTACATATTGGTACTATCAGGATGAACTAAAAATGGAGAAGTATGATCTTCACATAATAACTCTTTCTTTAACTATGAATCACAAGTCACACATAATCTCTTCTCTAACTTTAAAATAAAATCATTATCACTGTTAGAATTAGGTAACTTACCCTTCTGAACCAACTATAACTATTTCTGTAACTCACTGCCTTCCTTCTGTTATTTCTTAATTCTGTCTAATAGAGATGATTTCACTGACACTTGAAACAAAATAGAGGAATTTCATGCACCAACAACATCTATGTAAAATTCCATCAAGTCTTTAATCGAAGGACATTGTTCCAAACATAACAAGGTCAACATAGCATTACAATCCAAGAATCAGCCTTTTATTTTCCTTTCCTGGATGGTAATGAATCATGCGATCATAGTCATTGATTAATTACATCCATCTCCTATGTCTCATGTTCAATTACTTCTGAGTGAATATATACGTCAAAGTTTTGTGGTTAGTATATATTTCACATTTTACACCATTCAAATTATTTCCCCAAATTTTTAAAGCAAAAACAACAGAAGCTAGTTCCAAATCATGTGTAGGGTAATTTAACTCCAGAGGTTTCAACTAACGCGAAGCATAAGAAATTACCTGATCATTATGTATAAGGACAGAACCATGTCCTTTCCAATAAGAATAACTGTAGATAACAAACTCAACTTTTCTAGAAGGCAGTTCCAAAACTGGAGCATTCACTAATCTTCTTTTAATTCCAGAATCAATCAACACATTCTTTTGTCTAGATGAACATAACACCTTTTCGAGTAAACTTAGTCATTGGGCTAGATAACAATGAAAAATTTTCAACAAACCTTCATTAATAACATTCTAAACTACAAAAAATATGGATCACGGTTATATTTGTGGGTCTTGGCCATTCTTCAAAAACTTTGGTTTTAGAAGGATCAACAGTTATGCCATTTTTTGAAATAATGTTAACATAAAATGAAATTTTTTGTAGCCAAAACTCACACATTATGAATTTCTCATACAATTTATTTTCTTTTAAGGTTTGAAATACAACCCTTAAATGAATTTTATGTTCCTATTTAATTTTGTAATAAACCAAAATAACATCAATGAACTCAACCAAAAACTTTTCCAAGAACTCACAGAAACTTTTATTCATAAGATCCATGAATACAATAGGTGCATTGGTTAACCCAAAAGGCATAACTAGAAATTCATATTGGCCATATCTATTTTGAAATGTGGTCTTCAGAATGTCTACTACCATTAAATTCAACTGATCATACCCCAACCTCAAGTCAATATTTGAAATATACTGAGCTCCCTTGTACTGATCAAACAAATCATCGATATGAAGAAACGATACTTGTTTTTAATACTGATGTTATTCAAGGCTCTATAATCAATGAAAAGTCTCATTGAACAATATTTATTTTTAACAAACAAACAGGATCACCCCATGGTGATGTTCTAAGAAGAATAAAACTTTTATATAATAACTCCTGCAATTGCTTCTTTAACTCTAAAAGTTCAATTTGATCCATTAAATAAGGGGGTTTTGAAATTGGCTAAGCATCATGAACTAAGTAAACAGTAAATTCAACTTCCCGGTGAGGTATAATACCAAGAAACTCATCAGAAAAAACATCAAGGTACTCATTTACAACTGGCACATAATTAATCTGAATAGTTCCTTTGTTTTCAACAATATGTCCAAGGTAACATTCATTTACATCTTTTACTATTTTCTCAGCTTCCTGAAATGTTATCAAAATCAAGGGTTCATTATTGTACACAAAATGAAATTATTTCTAAAAATAATATTCTTTAGCACTGTAGTCAATCTTATAAAGATAAAAATAAATCCAATCCATACCCAATATAACATCAAACTCTACTAGAGGCAAAACTATATGGTTTTAGGAAGATTATTTTCACACACAAGGACAAGAAGGTTATTATAATTTCTTTTTGTCTCAAAATTTACACCAGTGTTTTTACCATAAGTTTAGGATTCATATCTTGAGATGGAATTGCGAATTTACTAGAAAACCTCTCAGAAATGAATAAATGTGTAGACCCTAAATCAAACAACACATTGGCATAATCTGAACAAACCAATAGTGTACCTGATACTACTTTATTTGACAGCCCAACATATGCTGAAGTAGTTGCAATAGATTTCACCACCCCTTTCTTCTTATAGTTTGGATGCTTTCCCACAGTTGAGTTCTTCATTGGACAATGATTATCATAATGACCCATTTCATTGCACTTAAAACATTTTACTGTTTGTAAATCAGATTTTGTCATACCATTACCCTGGTATTTTCAGTGTAATTATGAGCCTTATTTTCTATTTTACCACATTGGTAGCACTTACCATAATTCAAAATTCTTTACCTAGCATGTTTTTACCACAATTTTCAAAAATTTATAACTAAAGTTTCTTACCATCAGACTTTTTTGAAGAGTTCTTCCCCTTCTTCTACCACCTAGACCTCTTATTATATTGTTTTTCAAAGAACACATGATCATAGGAAAACATTATTTCCACCTTATCTTCACACTGAACATGTTTTTCATAACTTTTAAACTCACAAGAATCTAATTCCCTTCGATAACTTGGTTTTAATCCTGTTTAAAAATTGCTGATTTTACAATCAATATCTCATATGAAATTTGGAGCATACCTTTCTAGTCGAGTGAATTTTTCTTTACAAGGAGCCACCATTCTATCCTCCAGCCTCAATTCCAAGAATTGATTTTCCCTCCTAAGAAGAAAAACCTTAGTAATATATTTATCAAGAAACATACCTTTGAAATCATCATAATCAAGAGCATCAATCTCCTCACTATCCCTGATATTTTTCACCATCGACAACCAATTATCAGCTTCACCTTCAAAACTGTAAACAACTAGACAATCCTTTTGATGTTATGAACACCCCATGACATCAAAAATACTTACTATTGATTTAATCCACCCTTCTGGTGTCACAAGGTCTAATGATCCTCTGAATGATGGGGGATGATGCATCATGAAATGCTCCACTACTGAGATGTTCCTCTATGTTTGATCTGACTAATCTCACAAATAGATACCCCCACCATTTATATCCTAAGTCAATTGTGTTATCACTGCAACAAACTATTTAGTTCTGATTCCAACCATTATAGGTTGTTGATTTGGAAGGTTGTCTTCCTCTTGATGTTGTCTCATCATAGCTTCCATGTTTCCTATGTGGAAAACTATTCTAAACCCAGAAATATCTAAGGTGAAGAAACCTGGAAATCATTAAAATATATATCATTTCAATCTTACCATAAAATAAAAAAAATTATGGATATTAATTTAACAATATTCTAACTCCCAATGTTGTCTAAATTGACCTCTAATACCAACTATAATGACCCAACATTAAAACATTACATAATCTTGATTTAAATGGATAATTCACAATAGTGATATTTTTAGGTTTATAGTTTAAGAGAATTAGTCCATAACTTTAACATGACATATCAAAAAATACAAAGTAGACACTTCTCCTCAGTTTCCATTTTTTTCATAAAATAAAAACTCTTGAAAAAAATAGTAATGTCTAGTTCTTTTTTTAGAGATCATGACTTTTCATTGATCCCATCCTTGACCCTATTCATCTTTATATACTGTAAAAAAAATTTCAAAACATGGTATGAGCATAAACAACTTAGTAAGTGTTATAAAATAATGAAAGAAAACATTATTCCATCAATACATACCAAGCATAAGGCCATACCTCAGAAAATATTCAGATTTATGAATATCACATATAAATCCTAAATCATAATGTTTACATGTGGCATCCATACTGTATATACAATGTCGCTATCACAACTACATAGGAAGTTACATTGGAATACCCATAACCATATATTCCCTAAATCTATTTGGAGAAACATTAACCTTTACGTCTATCCTGATACACAATGCATTAGAGAGATATCTCAGGCTCACCTGCGCTAGGTTTTTCATGAAACCAATCATATACTTAAACAATTCCCAAGAACCATAAAATCATCATAACAAATAACACAATCACAAAGGAAAGATAAAATTTCCACATTTCAATCACAATATATCATATAAATACATTGACATAAAAAATACATTATCAAAACCATTTTCAATACCAAAATATATAAAAAAAGTACATGGTATTTATTTTCCTTAAAAAAACACCACCGCTTGTTAATGAATCCATAGATCAAATAATTCTCACGGCAGCCGAAAAGGTCGTTGTCACCACTTAAATTAAAATAAACATTCTTTTTTTTCGTTTAGGAAAACACCTCGTAGAAAAATATTCCCTTTGAATGAAATGAAAATTCAAAGGTGTTTATATACCATATAAAAGAATGTTGTCTATAAAAAAAATATGCCTCAATGAAAGGAGATTGAGATGAAGACCCTTACCTCGTGTCTGACTTGACCCGTTCATTCTTTAATCTCGTAAATAATAAACTAAAGTTAATTTCAACTTTCTTAATAACCTTTTTAAAGTTTATTTTTCCTTTTATATTACTTATTACCATGTTATAAACATTGTGTAATCATTTAAGTCAATAATGGTCATATTGTCGATATTTAGTACTTGAGTCAAAAATGAACTTCTTATAATTACAAGTTGTTCATGTGGTAAAAATTCTATTATCTCTAGAATTATATTAATTATTTAGATATCATATATATTATACATATCCAGTATATATATGTATTGATAATAGTGTATAACATTTTGAGATAAGAAATGAAATCCATAGTTCATGGAGACAGTAAGTCGTACGTACGCTTGAACGCTAGTTTCATTACTATTTCATATTTAGTGGATCGAAAACTTAATGATATTAAGATATATTATAATTACAATATAATATGATATATAATTTCATTAAATCAATCCTTTATACATTCCATGTATGGAATGAATGATTCATATCACTTTGAGGGGGCGGTAGTCCGTACTTCCTCAAATTAAATTATTACGTTTACCCAACAGGGAAACCATAAAGGTATTCTATAAATGAAAAATATAAAATATTAGAGACAACATAATTATAATTTATATCACATATAAATAAAGTTCCATATTAATGTCCAACATAAGATGTGGTAGCCGATATTTGAAGAATCATCATTTCGTGAGTCAGTAGTTCACCTTCATATAAACAGTATGTTCGTATCCATTATATAAAGGTGTGTGTAAGTGTATTTTGAATACTTATCACAAAAAAACCTAGTATGTATATGATAGTGGTGTTTCTTTAAAATAAACAAATTAAGAGTGTTTAGGGGGTTGGAGATGTAAAATAAAAGAAAAAGAACTTAAGAGAAGACATTACCTTGGAATCAGGTTACTCCCTTTGGATTGAACCAAAAGGATTACTTGAATTGCCTTATGACTTTAGGAAGGCTTCTAGTAGGAAGATATGGATGTAGGGAGCTTAATTGGTTAGATTTTATAAGATCCAAGGGGATTTATAGGTGTGAGTAACAGGTTAGAGGTGAGGGATTTTTATAAGGGGGAGGAGGGAATCTTTAGGAAAGTTTAAAAATAATATTTTCCTATATAACAATTTTTTGTTTTTAAAATTCCAAAAAATATTAATGTTGAATAAAAGATGACTATTGTTCGAAATAAAATCATCCAACAATAATTGTACCGGTTTTGGATATTGTTTTAATTTTTATAATCTTATTTATTTGAATCATTCATCAATGAGGTAAACACTGTATCATTATTGTGGCATAAATAATTTTTTTATTTGATGTATTTAAATTATATAAAAATTTCCATGATGTAGTAAATATTATTATCTTTGAAAATAATATTTTTACTTTAATATATAACTTATATAACCCCATGTAAAAATTTATTTACTAAAAAATATATGTTTATGTTATTTTTTCCTTTACATTAAATAAAGCATCGTTATCACTCTTAAGTGGCTCAATGGGGTCCCCAAATCGACCCAAGGATTCCCATGGTTAGACCTGTCTCAACAAATTGGATTAGGACACATTTTAGAGTAATTTAACATTATTATATTATTAATCAATGGCCTTATTTACCATATTTACCTTTTAACCATGGTAAATAAAATATTTACTGAAATAAATATTTAAGATGTCAAAAAATAAAATTTACCAAATTAAAAAAATTTGTACCTCCTGATTCCAAATATGAAATAATTTTTTTTTCAAAATCAAAACACATTAGTTAATGAAATTAATTTAAAATTAATTCCCATAGTCAAAATAAAAAGGCATTTTTTATGAATTAATAACTATCAAAATATTTACACTTGTTTATGTCCAATTTCAATGTGAAATTACTTCCAATGAAAAAAATTGGATTAAATGGTAAAAATATAATCTAATTATACTTTGAAACTGATTATAAAGGTAATATATCCATACAAATAAATTAGATTAAAAGTCAGTTTTGAATTAAAATACAGTATTTTTCCCTATTTATTAAAAAATGTAAATTATCAGAAAAATACCAACACCTTACCCAAAGTAAATTTTAATCTCCCAATTCTAAAGAAGAATATTATTTTTTTCAAATAGAAAATATAAAAGTGATACAAACTATTTTTAAATAGGGTTATCCTTCCAGATATATTAAATTGACCTTTTAAATAATATTAGAGTATTTGTGCTTAAAATTAGATTCATTCACATTTTAATCCTCTAAATATTATTTGATAAATGTAAAAAAATTTAACAGAAATCTATGGTTATATTGTAGTTAGTTCTGTTTATTCCCTCTAATAAAACAACCAGGCGTTAACTACAATTTAAAATAATATTATATTGTTAATTTTCAGTATGACCAAACATTGTGTGTTACACAAGATTTCAAAGATACCCAATTTTTCATGTCAGGTATGACATCAATCATAACATCCCATTTCAGTGTAAAATGAATATTTAATTCAAAAATATTAATAAATATGAAGATGTATTATTCTTCATTTACTCGGGATGTTACAATCTACCCTATTATGTGGAATATAAATATAAAACATGGTTCGACAACCATGAGGTCTGAGTATTATAAAAATGATATGGATCACAAAGTAATAAATAAATTATTTAATTATTCACATTGGGGAGAATACCTTTAATTTATTAATAACATGAATTTACAAGTGATTATGAAAATTATAGGATAAAATATTATTCAAAAGGATTTAAATATCTTGGGTTTATTTGATATTATCATGAAATGTGAGTCGAGTCAAAGACATGAGTTTATCACGCAATATATATTGAAGTTCATGACAAAATTGTAAATATTATTTATGGAATAATTTAATTTTTCATTAATAAATATTTATAATACTTATATTGAGAGTATTTATTACACGGGGGTTGATAAACCCTACTATGTATTTTAGATTCTCCCTATATAATTAAGAGAGAGGCTCATCCCATGGAACTATTAATGCATTGGAATTGAGATCCTCTATCTCCTCATGAATACAATAGAGAGATTCTCTAAAGAAAACAAGATCTGTAAGTTCCTTCATCTTGGATCAGAGACGCTTGCTTGCGACAAACATCATTGCATTGATGTGGTCATCTGTGTACTGCTCCAGCACCTGTATTTCGATGTACAACACACGAGATGCTTTAGATGCATGTTTGGATGATCTAGAGGGTCTAGACGTTGAAATATTTGTGCAACGGTCACTAGCATCATGCGATAGACTTTCACACATCAGATTCGAATGAGGTACATGTTCCATTTTCATTTCATACTTCATTAAATCCATGCATGCTCCTAGGATAGTACTGAGATAAAATCACTGGTTTTGATGTTGCTACGTCACTCCAGTGATGAATTTTTTTTAATTTCCCAGCCCATTGTCTTCTACTGCCCATCCTGGTAACTAACAGAAAGGGTCCTTAAAACCTCACATCATAGTACATTATATATCAACACCACTACTCAAAGAATTCAAATTTAGTATTTTTTCTGACCAAATTAATTAACTCAAAACCCCTTGATATTTTGAGTGGAGTCTCATCTCTTATGAATACATGATTTACTCAAAAAATTACGACAAAAATTATAGTAAACTAGTTATAACTATTTCTTTGATGCTGATGTTAGTTATGTATAGACATGACACTTATTATAACATCTCAATAGGAGGATCCACAATCAAATATAGACGAAGAGCACCTCATACTATTGTTTTGTCCAAACATGAGTGGTGGAGGTGTTTATGATTTAATATTTTCTTTGAGGTATTTTCAATGTTTTTATGTCCCTCTACGATTGATATCTGATTATATTTATCATTTTTCTTACTAAGTTACCAAGATCAAAACTTATCCATGCACAAATATAATACCTTAATTCAACATTTTCATATATTTTATCAATTAATTCTCACTATCTATTTTATGTGATCGCATATAATCAACACATCCAAAAATAATTATCCATGAATAACAAAATAAATAAACAAAGACAAGATCATGAGTTATTTTCCACTAGTTGATCCACCAAGAAGACAGTAGATCCACCAATACCTTAAGGGAATTACTTGAGTTGTTTTTAGATTCAAATTTTAGTGATTATAAACACTCATGAATTTTGGTCATTTGGTCCCACATTGACTCTTGAATTGAACCACATCATCATGTACTCCTCTATTTTACAATGTCTACAAACACGCTAGGGAGCCAGTACTAGGGATGTATGATTAAATTCTTATCACCAAAATAGTGTACACATTGGCCCTTGTAGATTCAAATATGAATTGTTGATATATAGATCATCTCAAAATGAAATTTTATAATTAATTATTGCAAACAATCACATATCATAATAATTAAACTTAATTAATACAAATCAAATCATGCATGGACCTATCTCATCGCATGATTAGTCAACATGAAATAAAATTGAACAATTAAAATTAAATTATATAAAATTCATCTAGAGTAAATTTTTAATGCATTAAATTTTCATTGAAATAATTTTAAACAATTATTGATGTATCTCATGGATCCTATTTATTTTAAAAAATATATGCATTTTTATTTAATTTATGAATTGTTTATATATATTTTTTCAGGTCTATTTGGATCTATAATGGGACCTTAAAGATTTTTCAGAACCTCAATTAGAAATTTGGGCTAGGTAGGTTAGGTGTGGACTGCCCTCATGCTAGGTTGGGTCGACCTGGATATTGGTTGGGTTATGTGTTAATGGGTAATTTTTCATTAAAGGGAAAACACCTATGAAAATGTGAAGCTTAAAAAATAATAAATGATGATACTCATACCAATAAGGTTATCTTTTCTATAAAAAAATAAAATTTAACACTCTCACCTATCTGGAGGGGGTCACATTCAAATTGGGACCCCATTGACATGGGGGTTTCCAAAAACTACGACAATCAATGAGTGGTGGTTTGATTTTTTTAATTCTATTTTTTCTTCTTTATTTTAGGCATGAAATAACCTCCACCACTCATCCTCTTCCATGCTTACATGGTATCCTCCCCATCCATTTTTATCCTATTGGTATTATTCATCTTTGGATTATTGTTCATTCGGTTAAATATATTTGTTCACAAAAACATGAAAATAAATGTTAATAATAATAATTTGATAATGGTTCAATCATTTAATGGTCCTAAATTGATTATTTATATGTTGGTTACATTTTATCAGTGTCCTTGGTACCATATTTAATACCTCTATCTTAATTATATCATATATGATTGTAATTACAATTGGAATTTATGTACGACCACTCAGATACCAACTCAAGGAAATCAGCCATGGAGAATGTGTGAATTATTGGTATTTTCAAAACAAAATCAAACATATTTGTGTCATATAATCTAATCCATTATCCAATTCCTAGATTCTCCCATAGATCACATGAAATTAAATTTTAGTATGAATAATGGACATAAAACTATATCACCTTGGTTCATCAAATTTCAATGTAATATCTTATTTTCAGCATGTCATGGAACAACGTAACCAAATTATATCACCTCTAGATCATACACATGTTCACCACATCCCTTAGAATAACTTTCTTCGATTCAAAGGTACAAGCATAGTAAATAAAAGTGCTCATGACATCTATTAGATTGCTTGAATAACAAATGATGGAATCATGAGACGTAATGGATCCAGGCATATTATACCTTTAGTTTATCTCTCTAAACCATGAGAGGGATCTTGAGATGATATATAGGGTTAATATTATAAATTAACTCTCACATGAACTATATGGCTCTTAAATTTTTAAAAAAATTATTTTTCCACTCTTAAAATTTTTATTTTATCCCCTTAAATTTTTTTTACCCAACAACAAGCATGTGACACCACTAATGACTTAGTTTTCATGTCAAAAGTGTCAAAATATTTCACCACTCATTTATGAAACTCTGATGTGTCATGTGGTAAAACATGATCCATTAACCTAACTCATTCCTCCCAATTTTATTTAACAAACATAGAATGCATAGTGTTTATTTGAAAATTAATAGTTAATCATATTCATTTTTATAATTATATGGATTTTGAATACCTTGAGAAATAAATTTAATTTCATTTTTTATAAAAATTTATAATTTAATTAATGAAATTACCCTATGATCATTCATACATGGTCCTAAACCATCCCCTCACATGAGTCCCACTTAATCATATACTCAAATTCATCCAAATTCCTAGAACATGTTGATAAACTTTTTTTATTACCCTCTTGTCCCTTATCTTCTTAGAAGATAGTAGTAATCATATAAAAAGAGTGGTATCTATAATCAAATCATATCCTCTAATGATATTAATATAATTCATAGTTATAAAAACTTTTAAAAATACACTCAATGTAATATAATTTCTTTGTCTTGAGATATATCATAAACACTACTAGAAATCTACCATCTGCCATGGTCCAAAACCATGGATGTTGGCCCCAAGACCATGGTCGTAGCCTATATTGATGGTCCACATAAACTGTGGGACCTATTTTCATTACTATAGGTTTTAAGATATGTTCATATTTTTTAATTGTTTCCATAGGGCCCAACCCCCATGGGTGTACCATGTATATAGGGTATTTATAACCATGCTTCATTAATTTGTTCATAACCATTGAAACATTAAACATATAAATGTGTTTTGATGCCCGAGACACATTCATACTTCATCTAAGACTTTTCCACTATGTTTTGATGATACATATATATATATATATCGATATAAACATATATATAATTATAATTATTATAATTTTAAAAAATAAATATAATAGAGGATCCTTGAACGTGCGACCATGGGGCACACCAACTGTGGTTGTAGGTGTTGCAGTAATGGCCTATGGCCATGGTCTATGTGTATAATTATTATAGGACATTCCCATAATGATATGAATTTTTCTTTTCCACCCATCTCAATGGTTTACATTGGTCATGGACATACTTGTCAAGGGAAAGTCTTGTATTGTAATCACCTATGATTTTTTATGTCTTTTATGAGTTAATTTCATCATTTAGTAATATTTATTTGATCTGTGAGTTTTTTTGGGTTGAGTTACTTGGGTTTTTGGAAGGTTTAAGAAAGTATATTTGTCCCTTTAAGGGGTTTAAACATTAATCACATTTTTTCCAAAACATGATGATTCTCTAAAAAACTACACAACTAGAGAAAATGGCCCAAGGGGTGGTGTACATTTTGAGAAATCATGAAACCTCACATAAAAAACTATATGGTAAGATCTAGTTTCCAATTTCACTATTAATTCATATTTTAACAAACTGTGTAGTCTTACTATGTAGCTTGTCCATAATTCTAGAAAGGGTGCCTGGTTTGCGTATGGTTTTTTGAACTATGTGGATAAACTATGTTTGAGTGAAATTAGTGGTAGGAATTTCTCCTTAATCACTATTTATTATTTTTCATGGACTATTATTATTTATATAGGAATATCTCTTTATTTTTTAGACTTATCTGGCCTTACCTACTGAATTTTCCTTCCACCAAAGCTCGATGCAAGGGAATCCATGTCGGTTAAAGATATAAAATTGAGGAATGTAACATGAAACCCCCAATTCTTCTAGTTTATCACTTTTTTACCTCTTATCCATTGATATAAATCATATATTCAACATACCAATCCATAATCTTTGATTTGGAATGCCAAGAAGGAAAAATTATTTAATCATTTATAGATCAATTGTGGTTTTGATATGTTAATGAAATCTCATTTTACCAGTGTCAAATTCCTTATGAGTGGTAGATGTTTCTAGGAATTTTTCCATAGATTAATCATCTTGAGACTCTATTCTTATAAATTTTCATCATGAATCTCATTTTTTATTATGGATTGATGGTGGACCATTGTTTTCTGTCTACACACATGGTTCTCTTCCAAAATTGATGATGAATTCATGATTCACTCCTCGAAAGACAATAGATCTAGTGAATTAGTGTCTACTCTTTCCAGATGACTTAGAATGGGTTCTTTTGACAGATTCCATGAGGTATTTGATTCTAGAAATTCCCTTCATGACATGGATCTCATTGAGTATATTTTAGAAATCCCTTCTTGATGAATCAAAACCCGTGATGGGTATCCTTGACATGCAATCTAGTTCTTCATGGGTGTGTGACATGGTTTGTGTCTTAATACTTGAAAACAAATATAATTGTTCATAAATAACCTTGATGTCGAACGTTCTTTACCATTTGGGGATATTTTATATTCATGTTTCCTTGTAATATATCGTTTTTGGTATAATTTTATGATTGTTCTTCATTATGATTGCATTTGGTTGTGTGTATATAACCATGAGACCTGTTCATGATCATTATTTCCATGAGTATGATTGAAACTTCTTTGATCATGATTGATGCTGATCATATGTATTCTATGATTCTTCTATTATATCATGATGATATTTTATGTTTTTCTTCATATTTTCTACCCTCTAATGTGTGTTACCATGACTTTTTTGGGTATTGTTCTTCATATTCAGAATAGGTGCACCATCATGACATGGTTATCCCTTAGAGGGGGAGTACATACGACTTGAGATGATGGAGATGATGGACCTGATCATAGGTTACAAATTTGAAGATGCCTTATGAATTTTTTTGATTCACTCAATGATTAGTTTATTTCTTGTAGCATATTTAGTCGATGTCTATAGTATGTTGGGAAGCATTTTCACTAGATTTCTAGTGGATGTTGAGTAGAATGGTTCACTTTATTCATACTAGATGTCATGTAGCATGTTCTCATTATTCCTTGGGGATGTTGAGAAGTATTTTTACTTGCATATAGGATACTTTTTAATTACTTCTGATATCTAGGTATTCCTCTTGACATGGATCTGAAGTAAGTTTGGTTAGGGATCATGGTGGCTTGGTTAGCAGACAGGTTCTCCGTATGTGATTCATTATACATACCTACTCAATTATTGTTATGATGGAATAAACACGTTATACTTGTTCACACATGTTAAGAATGTGTTGGTGGGGTCCGACAGTGTTTTATTACATACACCCTACACATGTATTGTAATGACTTGAGAAAACCATGTTTTGATTTTTGACAAGTGTGCTTTTCAATGTCACTCGTTAAGTGAACAAACAAACAAATTATAAGGTAATCGTAATATAATGCATCGAATGAATGAAAACTCCTTTTACTCAAATAAGTAACATCTCGGATATAACCTCCACTGACCGAACAAGAAGATAAATTAACCAAAAATCCCAACTAAGAACCCGATTACAATAATGGGGAGACCGCTTAAAACCACCAAGAGCCCAAGAATGCGGTAGGGGTGTCTGGAATCCACCATAATGAACATGAGGATGGCTGAAGCCACTGCAACCGTGATGAGCACCAGGGGAATCATACGAACTATCTCTTCCTTTCTACTTCAGTCACCTAGAGTGAGGGACACCTCGAGACCAGACTCTTTATAAACACACTAGTCCAACCGTTGAACCCAAATGGCTATAAATATGACCATTAGTTTCTCCTATCCTCTATGTTTTGTTTTTGACCGTTGGAAATAAGATGGTTTTCCCCTGGAAGGTTTGGAAAATTAACTATGTAATTTTCTTTGATGACATCAATTATAACTTAATTAATTTATATCTTGTTTTCCCAAAAATGTGAATTATGTTTTATATTTCAAAACGGTGAAAATTAATATTTTAATCAATATCCTTATTTTCTCAATTTGAGCAATTAAAATTTTATGTTCTAATTATATTAAATCTGATGTTTTTTTATTTTGTCTAAATATGTACTTACTCTTGAGTTATATATATATATTGCATCAAATTAAATGATTCTTTTTCTCTAAATTAAAGGGCTAATGTTAATGCAAATGTTTATAACTTGGATAACCAGTTTTGGAAACTACGTCAAACTATGATATCTTTTACTTATGTTTTTTTGTGGTGATGATACTTATATCAATGCACTCTTATGTGTGATTGAATGTAGTTTAATTAATATTAATCTTTAAATAAGAAAAATTATGGTAATTAGCTAATAAAGGAAATTAAAACATATATATATATATATGATATGTTTTGATTAACCAATGTTTTCTTTATATATTAAATGAACCATTGATCTTCATAATTAAATATTAAGTAATTAAGAATTATGGTTTAAATAATAATAATGATAATGTAATAAAAATTATTGATGTTTTAAGAATAAAATATATATATATATATACCTATATTTATATAGTAATACATTTTTATTGAATCAATATATGATTTTTATTGACCAATGATTTTATATTAAAATAATAAAAGTTGGTTTAATAATTTAATTCTTTAATAATAAAAAAACAATGATATAATAAAATAATGAAGATAATAATAAAATAATTTTTTTTAAACCGAAGACCCGCGTGCTGTTTTTTTTCACTGATTTATCCGGGGACCGTCCGATCCTTACACATCCATCTCAACCGTTTTTTTAACGTCATAGCACTTAATGGCCGTCCAATCAGATCTCGGGTGATCCTGGCCGCTCCACTTTTTTTCTCTCCAGTTTCTCTTCATCCCCGCAGTTTTTCTTCTTCCTTGCGTCCCACGCCTCCTTCGTCTTCATTGCTGCGCTGCTGAACCAGTAGGGTGTAGTGCCTCGTTTTCTCTACCTAGGCTAGCTACACACACATCTCACCCCCCTCATTCCAAAAATACGGTGCCGTCTATTTATTTCTCGGCCTCGTACTCCCTTGAATTAGATATCTCTTTTTTTTAAGCTTCGTGTTGCACCGAAGCCGGGGGTGTTACTTTGGGTTTCTCTCCAAGAACCTCCTTCGGAAACCTCCGAGACCTCGTCGCCGCCTCTTGCTCTCCTCCTCCCCAAGATGGTAAGGGAAAAGTTCTGTTTTGAATTTTATTGAGCTTCAGTTTATGTATATACATATATACGTGTTATATGTATATGTATATTTTCTGAGTTTATACTTCCGGTTTCATTTTCCTCGTCTACTCCTCCCCTCCGACCAGGTAAGGGAAATCCCTTGTTGATTCTGCTCTTCTCCAGTTCGACGCAACTATTTTATTTACGGTCTACATATGTATATGTTTATATAAACACATATATATATGTATGCAAGGCCGTAAAGAACTTCTTTGTACCTGTTTTCACTTCTCCTATTTTGTGAGTCGAACGAAGTTAAGGGTTGTCTTTCCTTTGGAATACTTTTCTCTCCTCTTCATTAAAAACCATTCATATATATGTAAAAATGTATACAGGCTATGTATATATGTATATATATATATATTACAATGCAAATATTTTCAAACAGGTTATCAAAACCTTTAATGGATTTTGTCTTTTCCTTTCTAAATCTAACTTATGAAACCCTCCCTCTATTTACATATGTATATAATCTGTGTATATATATATACGGTTTTGTGTACATGTTATATATATTTATTCATATCCACACTCTAGTGAGGATATCACGTTACTTTGTTCGTGATAAAACCTTTTTACCAACATGTATATACATTATTGCATATATAGATAAAAATATATGCACGTGTCTACTTAGTTACGTTCTAAAAATTTCATATTATATAGTGGAAGTGTATTTTCATTATGTTCTAAATTATCTTCGTATAAAATGATGTTTTGTAAATTTATATTGCCCTTAATGATTATTATTTTTAAGAACGATTTCAAGAATGTCTATATATATAAATAAATATTTAAGGTTTAGTTTGACATCAAAATAATTCTTCCATTTGAAAATTTTCAATTATCAACGTTCGTGACAATTCATGTCTTTGTTTTGTAAAAATGGGTAGTATGAATTCCTTAAACTTTTACAAGTATATACATGTACTCATATATATGTACCCATGTTTAGGGAGCAATCGTGTTGCATGAAAAAAAAATATATTTTTTTCCAATAAGGGTTTTATGGAAATTAATTTATTTCTTTTATGTAAAAGAACCCCGTTCAGTTTTATTAATCATTAATTGATTCTAGTGTTTAACATGAGGAATAATATCGTTTATGTTGATTCACATGTGTATGCGCACCTAAATTTATATATGTATATATATATAAGTATATATATATATAATCTTGAATCAATATGTCGTCCTCAAATAAAAGTTCTTTTATGATGTTTGAAAACTTTACAAAGGAAAGGGGGTCATGTTATTTAAAGTGCTAGAAAGAGAGTTTTACACAATTATATACATGATTTTTCCCAAGATGGACCTAATTACGCACCTTGTACCCCTAAATGCATGTATATTTACACAGTTTTAATTAAATACCCACAATACCCATTTATTAGCATATGTGTTAGTTATGAACGACCTTGTTTTAACTGGGTATTATGGTGTTTTGGAAAGTAAGTGCTTATGTTCATTTCCTTAAAACCCATGTTTCAATTGTTAAGATAATTTCTTATGTATACGGATTTTTGGCATGCATGCCTTATCCTTATTTATGATTGAACTGCCGTCAAGTTAAGAATATGTATGTATAAAGGGGGTTTGACCAAGAATGTATGAAACCCTATGAAAGAAAGACCATGTCAAGATATGTTAGGGATGGTTTGGACTTAAGTGTTTATGGACGGGTGCACCTGGAATTATACACCACTCCAATGCATTGGGTAAAGTAAGAGTCTCATGAGACGTTTATGTGCGACGGACTTGGCGGTTAGCCTTGGCTTGTGCTTTCATGTGCGACGGTCTTGGTAGTTAGCCTTGGATTGTGATTTCATGTGCGACGGTCTTGGCAGTTAGCCTTGGATTGTGCTTTCATGTGCGGCGGTCTTTGCAGTTGTCCTTGGCTTGTGCTACTATGGGAAATGGGATTGGCAGTGTGCCTTGACCCGTACTAAGTTGTGTTTTAAAGATCATGACACAAGGTCTTGAAAAAAGCCGGACATTATACTTTCCCTCTACATGTAAGGATAAATAGTCAACAAGGGGTTAGTCCAACTAACAAAACATCCCCTAGTTGAAATTTCCCTTGACTTTGAGAATGAGATCATGAGATAAGAACATTAATTCATGGGGTAAGTTGTTATAAGACCCTTATGTGCCCATGAATCATGTTATGAATATTTTTCCCCACTTACTCACAGATTTTTAGAACTGATGTAATCCTAGTTGTAAATTATTCATCTTCTATTCTTTATGTGTTTTCTCTCTCTGATTATGTTTACTTTAAAGCTTATTTCATGTTCGTACTTCTTTTCTGCGCAAGCGGTTTAAAAAATATAAGATTACATGTTTTACGAAAAGATGATGCTTTGTTTTGTTTTAGTGAAGTGCTATATTCAAAATGACTGCTTTGAGAAAAAATTTTCTTAAAATATTTTTAAAACCCCTTACTGGGCATATTTGCTCACCCTACGTTTTTGTTTAAAAATTTTCAGGCATGGTATGTACTGATGAAGTTTAGCAGAAGCAGCTGGTTTCCTAGAATCTTGAACCTCGTGATCTTCTGTAGTAATGGGACATGATATATTATTTTTAAATGTTGTAATGAAATGCTAGTATATCATGTCTCATGAGGAACCCAGGGATCGGGGTCTCTACAGTTTGTATCAGAGGATAGGTTCGGGAAACTCTGGAAAACCAGGTGGTATAAATGTATTACTATGACTAACTAAGTAAAAATGTTATAACTTTCAGATGGATGATGTACCTACCGACCTATTGTCACTTCCCACTGAGGCTCTAGAGAACATTGTATCTCTAGCTAGCCATGAGAACCTTCTGAATTATGCCCAAATTCGCATGACGTGTAAGCACCTGTATGATGTGTCAAACTCACCTAGGGTGCTTAGTCTTCACCGGGGATTGGGGACAGATTATCTCCTAATGATGATGACCCAATTTCCCTCTTATGCACATCGGGGAAAGTATCATGAGGGACTCTTCCGTGTGTTCCCAACTGGTGAGGAATTTGACATGATGCTTGATAACCCCTTTCAAGAAGCTACTGCTGCTGGAGACCTCTGAGCGGCTTACCTGTGCCAGATTTTGCACTACGGCTTCTGGGGCCAGTTAATGGACTTTAGAGTGTTGGAAGATAAGTCCACCCATTTGTCTCTTAGGCAAGAGGTGTATACTGATTTTTCCCAACTCCATACCCCTCACGCTAAACTCAGGAGGCATCATAAATGTTCCCATGAGTTTAGTCTTGTCTGTTCATCATGTGTGTGGTTTGAAGAGTTAGGGAGTTTCGCCACTCTTTGTGGTGTACGTCTATTAAACTCAGGCTTTGTCCTGTAAACTTTTGCATAAATGGAAGTTTCTTGGTTCCTTTCATGTCTCTACCTTATCAATGTTGATAAGAGTTTCCTTTCAGTGTTTTTTTCAGATGGCTGGTCAAACGAACTTCTCATCACTACCTGATGAGTTAGTAGAAGTCATCTTGATCAGGGCATGCACGGTGGATTATCCATCCTTTCTCCACCTGCGAGGGTCCTGCCAGCATTTGCTCGATCTAGAAAACGGTCATGAGATTCTCCGTTTGTGTCAAGAGGATGATCATGTCTTTCACCTCGTTTCCACTGCTCAACTCCCCTACTATAGGTGAAGGGGAAGGTACTATGAAGGCCTATTCTAGTGTTTTACTCTGGCACAGATCTTCTCTGCCCGAGCGTGCTTCCTCGTAGCCGCCCAGGATGGCCAGCTTAGTGCAACCTACATGTTCCAGGTCTTGAACTCCAGTCTCCTCAACCACGTAATTCATGTCGACTACCTCGACCGTGATGTGTCCAGAAGAGTTATCAAGGATTTTATCTACTCGGACGTTTCCGAGCTTTGCATGGCACGAGCCTCCCTTTGGAAGCCCGTGTTCAGTACGCACGAGCAGAAGTTCAGGATGTACTATTCGAAGTGCATCTGGACTAGGGAAACGGAAGAGCTGTGTGCCAACTTTGGTATCTCGTTAACTGAGCCAGATCCACTGTTTCGGTAGTGTTGTACGTATGGGGTTTCCGTTTTTCTTTTTTTATGATAGAATTGCGAGGGCACAATTCTTTGAAGGGGGAAGTAATGTAACGACCTGAGAAGACCATGTTTTGATTTTTGACAAGTTTTCTTTTCAATGTCACTCAATAAATGAACAAACAAACAACTTATAAGGTAAGAGTAATAAAATGCATTAAATGAATGAAAACTCCTTTTATTCAAATAAGTAACATCTTTTCTACAACCTCCACTGACTGAACACGAAGATAAATTAACCAAAAACCCCAACTAAGAACCTGATTACAATAATGGGGAGACCGCTTAAAACCACCAAGAGCCCAAGAATGCGGTAGGGGTTACTAGAATCCATCATAATGAACATAAGGATGGACGAAGCCACTAAAACCGTGCTGAACACCAGGGGAATCATACAAACCATCTCTTCCTTTCTCCTTTAGTCACCTGGAGTGAGAGACAACTCGAGACCAGACTCTTTATAAACACACTAGTCCGACTGTTGAACCCAAACAGTTATAAATATGACCGTTGGTTTCTCCTATCCTCTATGTTTTGTTTTTGACCGTTGGAAATAAGATTTCTTACCCCTGGAAGGTTTGGAAGATTAACTATGTAATTTGATTTAATGACATCAATGATAACTTAATTAATTTATTTCTTGTATTCCCAAAAATGCGAATTATGTTTTATGTTTCAAAACGGTGAAAATTAATATTTTATTCACTATCCTTATTTTCTTAATTTGAGAAATTAAAATTTTATGTTGTAATTATATTAAATCTGATGTTTTTTTATTTTGTCAAAATATGTACTAACTCTTGAGTTATATATATATATATTGCATCAAATTAAATGATTCTTTTTCTCTAAATTAAAGGGCTAATGTTAATGCAAATGTTTATAACATGGATAAAAAGTTTTGGAAACTACGTCAAACTATGATTTATTTTACTTATGTGTTTCATGGTGATGATACATATATCAACACACTCTTATGTGTGATTGAATGTAGTTTAATAAATATTAATCTTTAAATAAGAAAAATTAAGGTAATTAGCTAATAAAGGAAATTAAAGCATATATATATATATATGATATGTTTTGATTAACCAATGTTTTCTTTATATATTAAATGAACCATTGATATTCATAATGAAATATTAAGTAAATAATAATTATGGTTTAAATAATAATAATGATAATCTAATAATAATTATTGATGTTTTAAGAATAATATATTTATATATACATATATTTATATAGTAATACGTTTTGATTGAATCAATATATAATTTTTATTGACCAATGATTTTATATTAAAATAATAAAAGTTGGTTTAATAATTGAATTCTTTAATAATAAAAAAACAATGATTTAATAAATTAATGAAGATATTAAAAAAACAATTTTTTTAAACCGAAGACCCACGTTCTGTTTTCTTTTTTTTTTCACCGCTTCAACCGGGGACCATCCAATCCTTACCCTTCCATCTCAACCATTCTTTTTTTAATGCCACAGTACTTAAGGGCCATCTGATCAGATCCCGGGTGATCTTGGCCGCTCCTCTTTTTTTCTCTCCAGTTTCTCTTCTTCCCCAAGGTTTTTCTTCTTCCCTGCGTCCTGCGCCTCCTTCGTCTTCATCGCCGCGCTGCTGAACCAGTAGGGTGTAGGGCCTCGTTTTCTCCGCCTAGACCAGCTGCGCGCACATCTCGCCCCCCCTCATTCCACAAAGCTGGTGCCGCCTATTTATTGCTCGGCCTCAGATTCCCTTGACTTGGATATCTCCTTTTTTTAAGCTTTATGTTGCACCGAATCCAGGGGTGTTCCTTCGGGTTTCTCTCCAAGCTCCTCCTTCAAAAACCTCTGAGACCTCGTCGCCACCTCTTGCTCTCCTCCTCCCCAAGCTGGTAAGGGACAAGTTCTGTTTTGGATTTTATTGAGATTCGGTTTATGTATATACATATATATGTGTTATATGTATATGTATATTTTCTGAGTTTATACATCCGGTTTCATTTTCCTCGTCTACTCCTCCCCTCCGACCAGGTAAGGGAAATCCCTTGTTGATTCTGCTCTTCTCCAGTTCGACACAACCATTTTATTTACGGTCTACATATGTATATGTTTATATAAACACATATATATGTATGCAAGGCCATAAAGAACTTCTTTGTACCTGTTTTCACTTCTCCTGTTTTGTGAGTCGAACAATGTTAAGGGTTGTCTTTCCTTTTGATTACTTTTCTCTCCTCTTCATTAAAAACCGTTCATATATATGTGAAAATGTATACAGGTTATGTATATATGAATAATTATATATATTACATATGAAAATATTTTCAAACAGGTTATCAAAACCTTTAAGGCTTTTGTATTTTCCTTTCTAAATCTAACTTATGAAACCCTCCCTGTATATACATATGTATATAATCTATATATATATATACAGTTTTGTGTACATGTTATATATATTTATGAGTATCCACACTCTAGTGAGGATATCACGTTACGTATTTCGTGATAAAACCTTTTTAGCAACATGTATATACAGTATTTCAAATATAGATAGCAATATATGCATGTGTCTACTTAGTTATGTTCTAAAAATTTCATATTATATAGTTGAAGTGTATTTTCATTATGTTCTAAATTATCTTGGTATAACATGATGTTTTGTAAATTTATATTTCCCTTAAAGATTATTATTTTTAAGAACGATGTCAAGAATGTCTATATATATAAATAAATATTTGAGGTTTAGTTTGACATCAAAATAATTATTCCAATTGAAAATTTTCAATTATCAATGTTCGTGACAATTCATGTTTTTGTTTTGTGAAAATGGGTAGTATGAATTCCTTAATCTTTTACAAGTATATACATGTACTCATATATATGTACCCATGTTTATGGATCAATCGTGTTGCATGAAAAAAAATTGTTTTTCTCCAATAAGGATTTTATGGAAATTAGGTTTATTTCTTTTATGTAAAAGAACCCCTTTTGGTTTTGTTAAACATTAATTTTTCCTAGTGTTTAACATGAGGAATAATATCGTTTAAGTTGATGCACATGTGTATGCGCACCTAAATTTAAATATGTATATATATATAAGTATATATATATATAACCTTGAATCAATTTGTCGTCCTCAAATAGATGTTCTTTTATGATGTTTGCAAACTTTACAAAGGAAAGGGGTCATGTTATTTAAAGTGTTAAAAAGATAGTTTTACACAATTATATACATGATTTTCCCCAATATGGGCCTAATTACGCACCTTGTACCCCAAAATGCATGTATATTTACACAGTTTTAATTAAATACCCACAATACCCATTTATCGACATATGTGTTAGTTATGAACGAACTTGTTTTAACTGGGTATTATGATGTTTTGGAATGTAATTGCTTAAGTTCATTTCCTTAAAACCCATGCTTCAATTGCTAAGATAATTTCTTATGTATACGGATTTTTGGCATGCATGTCTTAGCCTTATTTATGATTGAACTGCCTTCAAGTTAAGAATATGTATGTATAAAGGGGGTTTGACCAAGAATGTATGAAACCCTATGAAAGAAAGACCATGTCAAGATAATTTAGGGATGGTTTTCACTTAATTGTTTATGGACGGGTGCGCCCGGAATTATACAGCGCTCCAATGCAGTGGGTAAAGTAAGAGTCTCCTGAGACGTTTATGTGTGGCGGTCTTGGCGGTTAGCCTTGGCTTGTGCTTTCATGTGCGACGGTCTTAGCAGTTAGCCTTGGCTTGTGCTTTCATGTGCGACTGTCTTGGCAGTTAGCCTTGGCTTGTTCTTTCATGTGCGACGGTCTTGGCATTTGGCCTTGGCTTATGCTACTATGGGAAACGGGATTGGCAGTGTGCCTTGACCCGTACTAAGTTATGTTTTAAAGATCATGACACAAGGTCTTGACAAAAGCCCTACATTATACATTCCCTCTAATTGTAATGATAAATGGTTTACCAGGGGTTAGTCCAACTAACAAGACATCCCTTAGTTGAAATTTACCTTGACATTGATAATGAGATCATGAGATAAGAACAGTAATTCATGTGGTAAGTTGTTATAATACCCTTATGTGCCCATGAATCATGTTATGAATATTTTTCCCTACTTACTCACAGATTTTTAGAACTGAAGTAATCTTGGTTGTAAATTATGCATCTTCTATTCTTTATGTGTTTTCTCTCTTTGATTATGTTTACTTTAAATCTTATTGGAAGTTCATACTTCTTTTCTGTGCAAGCGGTTTCAAAAATGTAAGATTTAAATGTTTTACGAAAAGTTAATGCTTTGTTTTGTTTTTGTGAAGTGCTATATTCAATATGACTGCTTTGAGAAAAAGTTTTCTTAAAATATTTTTAAAACCCCTAACTGGGCATATTTTCCCACCCTATGTTTTTGTTTAAAATTTTTCAGGCATGGTATGTACTGATGGAGTTTAGCAGAAGCAGCTGGTTTCCCAGAATCCAGAACCTCACGATCTTCTGTAGTAATGGGACATGATATATTATTTGTAAATGTTTTAATGAAATGTTAGTATATCATGTCTCATGAGGCACCCGGGGATCGGGGTCTCTACAAGTATCTTATTATGAAAGTAGAATTTATATAACCATGTTAGTGAAACGGGTTCATGGAAGACAATTGATTCATGGATCATGGAGTTGATGGTTGGATGAAGATATAGTTTGGGATATTTCCATAGAGTTTTATTTATTTATATTATTTCACTATTACTCTGGTTGGGATTTCTATACCGGGTTACCATTTATTTATTACATTTAATGTGTTCCATATGATATTATTTTTGTTCTATCTTTTTTACTATGAGTTGTTAATTTTTATATTAATATTTGTAGTGAATGTATATGGTACTAATGGTATAGTCTGGTCACTGATATCTTATATAACCTCACTTCTAGTTAGAATACTCTTGTATATAGGGAGGAATGCATGGGGTATTTTGTATCCCCGCTATAGGCTCAGTGGTTATGTTTATGGTATTACAAAAATGGTATCATAACATGATTTTATTCATTTATTTTGATTAGCATGGTCCATGGTGGAAAGAAGATAGGTCGTGCGAGACTCAGGTAGGAGAGTTTCTATATTCCTGGAAAACTCATGTGTAATGAAGCTCCATGTTACCATTAATAGGGTTGTTGTCATTATTTTATGAAATCTGGGTGTGTTTATGAATCACGATTTGTAACATCAGGCCACATTTCAAATATACACCTTTTGTTTGTTGCATACTAGTTCCTTAAATAAATGATATGATGTGTGCTATTTGTCGAGGATAGGATTGTTTTTTTGATTGAGTGACATTTTTTTCTACACTATTATGATATATCTATGATGGAATTCGTTAGTAGAAATTGGGAATTCTATTAGGTTTTTGAATATATATGTGACTCTGAAAAATCTGAAGGGATGGGGACCTTGGTTTTTGTAACGAGAGATAGATCTTATGTTAAGGGTGGACTCTAAGGATAACCTTGTGTGATCCCACATACTAATTAGGAACTAACTTAATGGTTTAGATGTTATAATGTTTACTTCATGTTATATAAGTTGAAAATTTTAAGAAGAATAATGGTACCATAACATGTGCCATGATACTCTTGGTATAGAGGATTCCTTGTTCCACCACTTATTATGTAGGAGGGTGAAACAAATCATGATCCTTCACCTGTTTCAGTGGTGTAGTATGTTGTCCCACCACAGAAGAGATTCCTTCAACTTGTTCCTACGTAATATGGAGGGGAACCAAGATCCATGGTTGAATATTCCAGAGACATCCAATTCTTGAATCCTCTAGTATTTTAGGAAACTATAGGGCCATAGGATAAAAAGGACTTCATAGTCTTCAATGTAGGGTATCATTGACCTCGTTGAGACACCATAGGATATAATGTTCAGGATTACATCATTAATTCTATTTGGACCCATCAGGAGGTGGTGGATCATGATGGGATAGGTTGGTAGTTAAGAGGATCTCACCTAGAAGTATTTAAGAACCTTTTCTTTAGGGAATACATTCTCAATATGTTGAGGCAAGACCAACCTAAAGATTAAAGAGAGTTACAGTATGGGTTCATTATGATATATGTGTACGCTAATCATTTTACTAAACAATTTCTCATTTATTATATCCTATATAGGAATGAGTCATGGACGGGAAAGAAAATTTGTGACAAAACTTTTTTAGGAAATCATGGGATAGGTTCGGAGTTTTGACATAGTGATATACACATAGGTTCTACGTAATCCATTCACTACTGATACGGTTCTAGATGAAGATCAAGGATTTGATCTTCTTACACCCTTCAATAATCGGGACATTTTTCCTCTTCCAGTTACTATAAGTTTCTCTTCTAGTAGAAAGTATAGAATGTCTAGGGACTAATTGTAGGGTAGTTCTAAGAAGGTAGAACATAGGTTGGCTTCTTCAACTCCCTCAAAATGAGTACCATAGTGATTCAACTGTGCGAATTTCAATAATTACCGCATGGTATACAAAGCACTTCATAGCCAGAGTTGTAAATTCGGAAAGATAAGACACATTCAATAACTTTTCATGAGGTCTTAGAGGATAGAATTTTGTAGAGGATCTAGGAAGATTCAGTTAGCGAACTAGGGATCCATTCAGGGCCCTTAGCATCAGGCTTAGAAAATGATGACTCAAATGGGTCATGCATCATAGTGATAGAGTCACCAAGTAGGGGTCGGTTGATTATATACAATGGATCAAATTCTAGTAGATAGTAGAGAGATACCATATACTATTTGAGAAATGGTCTTGATCACTTTTACATTGTTTAATAATTTGATCGAAACTAGTGCTTCTCATTGCTTTATATATTCACAAGTTTTTGGACATGACTTACTGTTCAATTTTTCTTCTGAGTAACATTCACTTGATACACCATTAACCATGAAATTTAACCATCTTTAGTGATTCCTAGAGAGTACTATATAAATTTCAAGTTATAAAAATCTATGGTAATTCTAGAGATGACAAGATTTGATGTCATTTTGGCATGGATTGGATGACTAGTTTTTGAGCCCACATTGATTGCTATTGTAGATGAGTATCATTTACATCACCAAAGGGAAATAATAACATAATAGAAAAAAATGATAAATTTGTGTAGGTAGAGTGGGTCTAGACATGAGCCAGATTGGGATGACCAAGGCATAAATTATAGGATTGGATCTTTTAGCAAGATTAGTAGTAGGAACCTCATCTTTTACATTCATTGTGGATATTTTTCCTGACATCTTTCCAGACGAATTCATAGTAATTCCACCTAATAGTTGAGTGGATGTCAATATAGAACTCATTATAAGTAATCAAACCATCTTGATATCCCTTTATCATATGGAGTCACCCAAGTTGATAGAGCTCAAGGTTCAACTTGAGGACCTGAAATTGAAGGGTTTTAGTAGGGCAAGTACATAACCATAAGCTGAAACTATTTTGTTCTCCACGAATTTGGGTGTTGGTATTCATCTCTGCATAAATTTCTAGAATATAAATTAGGTGATGATGAAGAATATGTATCCTTTTCCTATAATATATTATATTTTTTTATCATTTTCATAGAGATTAGTGGTTCCCTAAGATTGATCTCCTCAAAAGTTATCTCTAGTTCTAAGTTAGAGATGAGGAAATCCAAAATATGGAATTTTAAATAAGTAATAGTTTATATGAGTAGTTGGTAATGTATTTTGGTCTGACGCATGAATCCCTAGAGTTAATTTCTATCATGAAAAAGATCTTCCACCAATTTTTAACTCTTTCATCATGGTATTCATTGAAAAAGGAATCATCTACTCACTGACCCCTGAGAAGCATACCAAACATCTCATGATATAATTGAGTACAATTTGAGTGAATAATATTTATGACAATCTATCAAAGTTTTATTTTTAGATTCATGAGTTTATGTCCTTGGGACATGTGGTTTCTCGGATCGATATATCAGTGGACTTGGAGAATGTGGAGGCAATGATATGATGGAAGTAAAACTGAAATGTGTTTGATGTTAATAGATTTCTGGGATTAGCATGATACTAATGAAATTTTATCTAGTACTTCCCCCATTTATTAACACCCATTAAAGTTCTGTTGAAGAAGTGAGTGATGTTCTTGTGGACAAACTAGTGTGAAGATGCATTTCTTGACCATAAGAGGAGGTTGACTAAAGATCCCGTGTTGATTATTCCTGATATAGGTGTTGGTTATAATGTGTACTATGATGCATCATGAGTTGGTTTTTGGGAATTTATCATGCAAAGGGATCAAGTAGTGTCATATGGAAAACATTAGTTGTGACCCCAAGAGGGAAACTATCCTACCAAAGACTTGGAGCTAGAAGCCACAATATACTATTTGAAGTATTGAAGACACTATATCATCATTGAGAGGGTTTTTTTCTACACATAACATAATATCTTCTAGTATATATCCACACTGGGTGATTGTTTACAAATGTTTGACTTTGAGATGGCACGTGCACTAGGTAATGGTAACATCATTGCAAATACTCTTAACTATAGGAAGAATGTATCTATGGTTATTGGTGAAAGAACTTTTTAGGAATAGTGGAACCTTATGAACATATTACATGATTATAGGATGGATTATTCTAAGGACTATGGATCGATGAAATGTTCATCGTTGTTTTTCACATATTATTTGGTAAACAAGGATAAAGGCTTAACACCAACATCTTGGTGGAATACTCAAGACACTTCTTGTGGCAATTTGGAAGTGGGTGGACCTCATGATGGAATTTTTGATAGGGTTACCTAGGACCCAAAGGAGTAATGAAACTATTGGGGCGACTATTGATCAACTGAAAGAAGTTTCTCATTTCTTACTAATCTATGAGACTCGCTCAGTATACTAGATGGGGAAGTTTTATATCCATGATATAGTATGAATACATGGATTTAACTTGACCAATGTATCTTAAAATGTTTCAAATTATGTTATGGTTTTTCAAGGGCATATAGAAGGACATATGGACTCAATTGTGATTGAGCACAATGTACCATCTCCTGATAGATGGATAGATGGAGTTGGCGATTCATAAACTGGAGGAAATAATTTGAGCTTGCACCATATACTTCGATTGAGAATATTATAGTCACCTATCATTGGATTATTTTGTTATACAATAATATTTACAAGTCAACAATTAAGATTTACCTTAAGAGTATCTTTATGATAGGCCATATCATTCACTGGTTATTTGGAAAGAGGCTACTGAGGTAGTGGTTGTGGGGACCAATTTGATATAGGAGAACTATGAGAGGGTGCAATATGTTCAGAATAGGTTGATCATATATTAGAGCAATAAAAATCTCTTACGTAGACTATAGGAGGATGACTCTGTAGTTTTTTTGTAGGTGATAGAGTTTTATGAAGAATGATTTTACAATTATACAACCAATGTTTGTGGAACAAGGGAATATAGACTTTTGTTTTTGGACCCTTTTATATCACCAAATGATTTGGGATTATGAAATACATTTGGATCTTCCATTAGGTTACCAAGGTATGCACAATGTGTTTCATGTGTATTGACTTCAAAGGTACATGACCAATCCCATAAAATTCATCAACAATAAGGACTATAAGATGAAGGTTCAAGTATTTTATGTAGAATGACTAGTATAGATTATAGACCAGAGTGTAAAATACCTTTGACGAAGTCAGTACAACTTTTCCAAATTCTATGGAAGAATAGAGGAATCAAAGAGGATACATAGGAGAGAGAGGAAAATGTTCAGGTTCATTGGACAGATTATTTCAAGTAGGATTCCTAGATATTCTTCTGAATATTGAAAATTCTTTAAAGGGGGATATTTTACTAACCACAAATTTATTAGCTGATTTATAAGTTAATTTCATTTATTAATCATATGTTATTGAGCTATGAATTGTTTTATTTATGATTGGATGGTTTTGGATGGTTTTTTGAATGTTTTGGTGGCCTTCTAAAGGGTTTATAGTTTAATCATGGTTTTCTCAAGCCGGGTGGATTATCTAAGAAACTTTGAAACTATATTTTGGGGTGGAACATGGTTAAGTAACATGGTTTTAGAAAATATGGGGCCTCACTTAGAAAATCGTGTCATAATATTTGGTGGTTAATAGAATGGTTAGCACATGGATTAACAAAACATGAAACCATACTATGTGACTTGTACAAAATCAAAGAAAGGGAACATGGTTGGCTAAAAATTTATTAAACTGTGTGGCCAAACAATTCATGCATGAAAAAATAACCTAAATTCCCCCTTAACGGCATTTTATGGTTTTTTGACATGTTCTTCTTTTTATAGGAATATCTCCCAATTTCTAACACTCCTCTAACCTTCCCAAGTAAATTTCTATCCTCCAAAGATATATTATAGTGAATCCATGTGGGTTAAAGTTCTAGAATTGCGGTATTTAATGTGAAAAATCGTTGTTTTTTTGGTTACTCTTATATCAACATATTTAACCTTGAAATGATTCCTAGATGTGGCATTTCATTTATTGATATATTAATTCCAATTATAACTAATGATAGATTCGTAAATTGTTTCTAGATTAATGGATGTTTTTACATGTCAATGACTTCCCTTTTATGCATAGTTAAATTCCTCATGAATTGTGGATGTTTCTAGGTAAGTTTCCATAGATTGATCATCCGAGAAACACTTATTCTTGAATCATAACTTGAATATCATTTATATTTAAGTATTGATGATGGATCGATGTTTATTAGAGAGACCTGAGGTTCTCTTCTAGAATTGATGAGGAATTCATTATTTGTTCCCCGATCGAGAACAAATCCAATGAATTGGTTCCCTCTCCTTTGACATAACATAAAATTGTATCCATTAATGGACCTTGTAAGGTAATTGATTCAAGTACCACCATTGTTAACATAGAATCTACTTGAGCCTCTTTTCCAAAACGCTTCTTGATGAACTAGAACCTCTAATAGGAATCCTTGATGTGTGAGCCAGTTCATTGTGGGTGTGCAGTATGGTTCTTGAATTAATTCTTAACAAACCTTATAGTTCATTATTAATAACCTTTAAGTAGGTTTTTTATTACCATTTAGGGCTCTTTAATACACTTTTTTCCTTGGTATATTTTTTTCTTGGAATACCATGATCATCATGCTTTATTGTGATCACATATGGGTGTGTTCATGTTTTTGTGTCCCGTTTATGATAATTTTTTCTATGAGATTTCTTGTGGCTTGTTTGATCTTGTTTGATTTTGATCACATATAATGTATGTTTCTACTACTTTTTCATGATGATATGTTATTATTTACTTTGTATGCTCTAACATGTAATGTGTGGTGCCATTCCATTGCACGTATTTTTATTGATTCTCAATGTAGGTGGACCATCATTACATTGTTATCCCTATGTGGGACAGTGTGCGTGACTTATAAATATGGAGACGATGGACAAGAGTATTAGGTTTGGATAAGATGATACCTCATGAATTTTCTTTTAATCACTAAATACCTATTGGATTCTATGTATCAAGGTTAATCAAGGCCTAATGGATATCAGGTAGCATGGTCACTTGATTCCTAGTGGATGTTGAGTAGAATGATTCACTTGATGCCTAGTGGATGCCTAGTATCATGTTCACAAGATTCCGTTAGGGTGTTAGGATTTATGTTTACTATCCTTATTAATATATCTTGATAACTTCTAATATATTCATATTCCTTCTGATATAGAGCGTAATAAGGTACAATCGAGGATCGTGGTTGATTGGTTAGCACATGGGTGCTCAATATACGATTTCCTGTGGATTCTTATGAATTCATTTTTATCACAACATACACTTGTTATACTTGTTGAAACTTTTTAACAACACATTAGTGGTTTCCTCCAAGATTTTATTACTCAAACTGTGGGCAATCATCTAAATGAGTGTGTATACTTTATATATAGGGATAAAAGAAAGGGAAAAGGCATGTAGAAGACAATTGAGTCATGGATCATGGAGCTGATGGAATTATAGGGAAAGTCTCAAAAGAATTTCTACATAGTTTTATTTATTTATCTTTTTTTATTAGTACTCTATCTTGGATTTCCACACTAGGAGCTTGTTGATTTATTGTACGACATGTGTGTCAATTGGTAGTATTTTTTTTCTAGCTTTTTTAATCTTAGTTGTTATTTTAATTATTTATATTATTTGGGTAAGAATATAGTATTGAGGGTATAGTCACCCAATTTATGCCATTTAAACCCTCGCTACAAGTCAAAAACCTCTTGCGTACGGTGAGGCGCAATTGAGGTCTTTTGGCTCCCTAGATCGGATGAGGTGACCCGATTTGGGGTGTTACATGTGATCATATTCAACAGTGAATTGATTTAATAGGAAGACCTATGGACATGGTTATGTTGACTGTGGTAATGGTTTGTGGTCATTTGATGATTTTCTTGTAGTAAAAGAAGCATGGAAACTTATTGTATTCATCCTTTAATTATTTATTTATGTTTGTTGAAAATTATTGGAAATAATTTTTTTCATATACCATTGAAATAGATTTAGTCAAGGAACTATCATCAATGTCAAGTTAGGAAAGATATCCTCTTCTATTCTAAAGTAAAAAATATTGTCTTTATTATTCAAATAAGGGCATACCACCAATAAAACATCCAATTAAAGTTACCTTACCATAACATAAATTTCATTGTTTTTTTCATCAAATTAAAAGATAAAATGAGATATATTGATAATAATCTTATGATGAGATACCAATACAGGTTCTCATAGATAGGAACATCTAATGACACTTCCAACATGTGTTGTTCCAACAGGTGGGTCAGTCCTCAGGAATCATCTAATTGAAATCACTAAGTAATAACTTCGAGATAAGAAGTCTCAATGCTTATCATCCCCCATTACCTCATAGTTGGGAATCATTTGTGTCTCACCACAATAATGTATTTATACCATATAACATATTATTATTATTGTTGTCACCGTAACTCAAGGTACTCATTACAGTTAGGAACATTTATAAAATTATCATATGAAAAATAATCTGGGAAATTACCATATAAATAGTTTATATAGATGTAATATAACTATTATAATAGGTTAAAAAACTTATTAACTATTTTTAAACAAGATATATTAATCAAAAATAGTTTTCTAATGTTGATTCTAGGGGACCAACTTTTACAAAAAAGGGTTACAGAAGTCGTAATTGAAGGAATTACACATAAGATTGTGAAAAGAACAAGTAAATTCATGGTCTCAAGATCGTCCCCATAGACTATATAAAATGAGGAAAGGATATGAGTCTTTTGTTTGTGTTTTCTCTTTATTTGATCTATTGTTGATGATCTCATCCTTCTTCCTAATTTCTTTTGAGATACTTTCATATCATTGAGGTTGAAAGGATATTGTATGAAGTGTTTGGGTGATTCATTGAAACCCATATATACACCTTGGAAGGAAGAAACGTTTCATTATTCCTCCATTGGTCACAAAAAAGAACTCAATAGGAAATATGAGTTTCAGTATATGGTTTCAAGCATACATTATTTTTTTCTAGAATTCATATTATTTTTATTTATATGGAATCATATTCATGGATTTAATTTTTCGTAAATGTTTAGTCTCTTTTGATTAATCATTAATAATCCCTTAGAAACATTTATGTTCATTGAAGGGTTTTTCATTTCTAGTTTAAGAACCATTTATAAAATGGAGGGATCCAATATAATGAACTATAAAGATAAGTAAGTGTTGGAAAATACTCAAGAGTCCAGAATGATACCTTCCCTTTTGTAATCACTTTATGATATTTGTGATACACCTATATCATAGATATGAATTGAACATTGTAAGGATGTAGACACACTTATTGGGAAAAAACATTATAAAAACTTTTAGAGGCTTATGTTTATGTTTATTTTATTCTTATAGGTGAGTGAGAGTTTTAATTGTGGATAGGATCTTGACATTAACCGATCATCATGATTTAATTCATAAAGAAGAAGTAAAATGTTGTAAATATTGATTCAACCATCTCCTTTTTATTTTTGATCTGATCACATGTGAACTTCAACTAAAAATGTGCGCAAACAAATGTTAATTTATAAATACAATATTCAATAACTCCCTAATAAAAAAACATAATCTATATCCATAAATAGAAAAAGTAACGCATGAATTTTAAATTTATTTTGATAGTTTCCCACATTAAATTAATGGCATTTATTTATATAATAATTTGCCTAAGAATATGGCATGATTTTTTAAACTGATCTTGATCCTCGTGATATCATATATTAAAATTACAAAATACTAAAATTAAAATAACTAAACATTCCTTCTCTATTCATTTAGTCTATGAAATTATTCATATAAATCATGGATTTTTTCTTATATCAGTGATCAAGAAAGATGTATTCATATTGTGGTGTTTTCTTAAGAAGTATGTTTGCATATGTTATGTGGCATCATAGATTCACAAGGGATCTACCTGAGTTGTCCAGCATCACTGGTATGTAAACACCCCAATCCCACCTCTATTATGATAGGGTCTAGAAACTTGCATTGTGGTATCCATACAAAGAAATATAAGGAATTATACGTAACATATCATAATCAAACATGCATCTTCATCCACTATATAATAGATAACATCAATGAATAAGGATAAATATAACATGAATTTATATCATAATTCCACAAAACAAATCATATTTAATATAAAATACCAATAATTTATATAACAAATCCTATAAAAAACATGAGTTGAAATGAGAATTTAAAATGGGTAAATATAGTATGATCGCCTTTATAATGACTGCATGTTTTCCACCACCAGGAATACCATCCATCTCGAATATATGATATATCTCTAGCTACACATGATAATATATGTGAATAAGATAGTCGAAACATGTATTTTTTTTGTTTGAGGAAGATAAATGAAACTTTATATGGCCATCCCATTCAGTGACTTGACCCCCGCATAAAAGTAGAACTAATTGTATACTAAATATAATAGTATTGTATGTGATAGGGGTAATGTCCCAACCAACCACATAAACTAAATTAATTATCATCCATAGGAAATTCCACATATAGTTCACCAAATTTATGCTTGTGGAATTATATATAATAAAAAATGAAAATTACCTCACCTTAGAATACCCACAATAATCTTCTATCTATAGTGGGGGACCCACACCTCTCCATGAAAATATGCATATTTGAGGGAGTACTAACACCATAAATGGAGAAATCACACCTTATTAAGGGGAACTAAATTAGTTGGGGGTGTATTGAACTCATAAATGGATGAAAAATACCCCATAACTTAAGATAGTTCCATACTCTATTAATCTCATAGATAAATCACACATTATTTTTATTGTTAAAATAAATAGAGTACTCAACCCCTATGCTTGAGTTGGAGGACCAATACCCTTACCACTAAAATAGAACCTAACTCCATTAAATTTAAGGGGGCCTAGACCTTATCCGTGATATGTTGATAAAGAGAGTACCAACCCTAATTTTCGCTCTAAATAATGTACCCTCCTATATTATTGATAACGAGTTGGAAGAGTGAGAGAGTAATTTCTAAAATGTTACTATAAACCTCAACCTCAGTCAAAGGGTGAGGAATGGAGAGTTATTAGAATGTAGTTTTATACCTCTAACTCAGACCAATGGGTGAGGATAATCACTATGTAATCTCATCTCCATCGATATTCATCCAAAATTGGTCTATATCAAACCTCAAATTAGACAAGAATAAAAAAAATTATTATTCTTCCAAATCAAGGATTCTTTTTTTAGTCACATGAGATATCTCGTATAATAGTCCAAAGCAGTTACATCATCCTAAATAGATCCCTATATTTCTATATCATTGAAATATAATAGTAATAATTTAATAATAGATAAATTTTAGTTATTAAACTATCTAGCTACCTATATCATTAGTTGGTTGATATCATTATTTGTATCATTTAAAAGTACCATCCATATTTTTTCTAGACCTCTCATAGTTTATTTGAATTATTATAAAAAATATTTCACTACATAAACTAACTAGGTTATTTTCATCAATCTTAATATCCTTCTTATGAATACTAAAATCAACTATTTTTTATTCATTTATTCACAAAGTAAACATTCTATCAATTCCAAGATACTTCTTTAATCTCTATTAAGTTCATTATTCTTTATAATTCTCAATAATATAATATAATTAAATATTTATTATAACCCTTCTTCTTAGAATACATTTTCCTATATTATTAAATGTATTAAATGAGTTTAGGTCATTAAAGATAAAAACACTAGTCCATAACCTAATTAAAAAAAGTAGTAATCCGTGGGATTTTTAAATGACAACTTTTCACTTATGTAGTTATCTCACATCGTTCATTTACTACTGGTCATTATCATGAATCATATGATATTTCACGATTTTATTGATAAATTATAAAACATAATTTCTTTAATTTTAACTCATTAATTAATCAATCACATAAAATTAATTTAATTATAATGAATTTTGTAAACACCTTTAATTTTGTCAAAGTATCACTTGGTAAATCATTAATTATTTTTAATGATTTGTTTTATTTTATTATAAGTTATATTTTATCATATATTAATTATTATTTTTAAACCATGAATATAATTTATTCAAATCGTCTTTGAGTAATCAATACTCTTTTAAAAATTGAGAATAAACAAATTTTTTCCAAGACATCAAGACAACCTACAAGGAAAATTATAAAAGTTTGAATGATTTTTTCTTTTATTTATTATTAATATTTATTATTCATCATAAAATTTAGTTGACATAATCAATTGAAATCCCTGTTAATTATTTCATTAACATATTAATTCTTCATCATCATAAATTTCTTGAGATCTTTATTTACTGTCCCCAATGAGTCATAAATTTCATAAATTTCATTTCATTATGTAACATTATTATTATTTGTAAAAAATATTTTACATAGTTATTAACAATTTAAAATCACGTATCTTATCAGAAATAATTTTTCATATAGTTCATTATGTTCAAAAATTATTATTGTTTTAATAATAATAACTTCCACAAACATTAACTTAATAGATAAATTGGTCAAATTAATTTTTCCAAACATATTTCCATCACGATCTATGGGGAGAAATGAATAAAATGGAATATTCAGTTAATTATAATGGGATCCTATAAATAATTTTGTATTGAATTGGAACTTGAACATAATATATCTCATAGACACCCTGAGACACATGTAATGACGCAAAACTACCAATTACATATTCATCTTGAAGTTTCCATTCTGATGTCATCATCTGCGTGCTGCAAATAGGTTGTGATTATGATATAGTACCCAAATTTTTTTTTCAAGGGTAGATAAAGGTAAATAATAATAATAATAATCTTTTTTGAAAAATATTTTTATTATAAACCAATTCATAAATATAAAATATACTTTAAAATTTTATAAGGAATTGGTGAGGGTGTCCCTCAGCATGTATTCTATTTTTAAATTTTTTTTAATATAGTATAGTTTTTTTACATATTATTTTCTTTAAAAACCATCAATAAGGTATTACAAAAAAATATTTTATTAATTAAACCCCATCAATAAGGTGTTACCCCGACCACTAATTCCAAATAACAATAATAAATACTTTTATTATTATGTTTTTAAATAATTTAACAAACACTATAAAAGTAAACATACCCAAATAATTATTAAATATTAGAATGATATTATATATAGATTGATCTAAAAAATTACCTTTAAAAAAAAATATAATTCTAAGAGTATTAGTGATATTTATAGTCAAATCTAGAGCATTCATAACATTGGACACATTTTTTTTAATATATGTCAGGTTAATTGATAAAAACTATATATTATTTGATCCAAATCAATATGAGGATAATGAAACACTACTAAATATAATGATTTTATCAGTGCATGAATATTCTTTTAATAGTTCTTGAAAAGGAATATTAATATAAGATAAGTTAAAAGGAGAGGTCCCCTTTAACGGAGCCCAAAAAGAACTCATATAGTCTATCATTTATCCGCACTACAAAAAGCATTGATAAAGGTCCCCTTTATCTGCGATAATTCGAACACCGATAAATAGTGCATTTATCAGTGCTCGAAGTAGTGCTGATAAAGGGGGCCTTTATCAACACTCAAAATAGCTCTAATAACGGCCTTTAGGCCTATGGTTTTCTATTTATATAACATCACACCCATCAGCATCACCTGCACCTACACATCACACACACACCACCTACACAAAACAAAACATGCATAGTGAACGCAAGAAAAAATCCGCCCACACATTGGTTTGGAAAACAAAGATATACACATTTAAAACAATGTTTTATAAACTCACATTTACAATTATCCAACAAAAAGATAACATCATTAATTTTTCATCATTTGACATCTATACTCCCCTCTCAAAAATGTCTGTTAATGGTATTAGTTGCCAAAAAATTCATCCCTACTCAAGGAAAAGGTTCCACCTATATATGAAAAAAAGATTATGCTAGTAATTCCATAAAGAAACAAATTAATCATCAATTTTAAATAATAAATTAATATAATTTCATTTTTAATAAAAAAAGGCACATTAAGATATATACAGGTCACATGATGCATTTTATTGAGGTGGGGCTGATTCCTACATGTAAAGAATGAGTTATAGATCATTGTACCAAAATATAAAAACAATCAGAATGGGTTTTCTTGGTTTTGAGTATGTCCATTGTTTTTTTCAGTAAAATTAATATAAAATTTAAATAACATAATTGGATTTATACCAGTCAAATCATTCATCGGATTGAGGTGTTTGTGGTTCCAACACATCACAAAGGACTCATGGATCATTATTCAAAATTATCAAAAAATCAAAATGAGTTTTCTCGGTTTCTAGTATGACATTTGTGTTTTTTTTCTAAAATATCACTTCTGACTGGAAAACCCCATTTTGAGTCATACCAGTCACATCATGCATATTTTTTATGTGATAATACTTCATAAATGTCACAAAGGACTTACAAATCGCTCTCCTAAATTATGAAGTCAGTCGGAGGGTGTTTTCTTGGTTTTTAGTGAGTGAAATGTTTTTAGCTAAAATGTTAATTTTAAATAGATAACAGAAACTTTTAGTCATATTGGTCTCACTGTGCATCATATTAAGGTGCAGTTGATTCTTACACATCACAAATGACCCGTAGATCATTGTCTTATATTATCAAAACAATCCAAATGTCCTTTCATAGTTTTCAGTATGTCACTTGTTCTTTTTTATTTAAATTAATGTCAACTATAAATAAAAATCATTTGGATTTATACCTTTCACAACATTAGTAAGATTGAGGTGTGGTTGATTATTACATGTTAAAAATGACTCATGGATTGTTTTTCTATGGTATCAAAACAATCCAAATTCGTTTTCTCATTTTCTTAGTTTGACAATTATGTTTTTTACTAAAATATCATTTCAAACTGAAAATATTCTTTTTGATTCTTATGGGTCATATCGTGTATCAATTTGATGTGAGACTATTTTGTACGCACAAGAAAGGACTTAATAATCACTTTCTTAAATTATTAAGACAATCAGAATACTTTTTCATGATTTTTAGTGAGTGACACATTTTGAGTTAAAATGTAATTTTTAAACTCATAACATGCATTTTTCATCATACTAGTGACACTTTGAATCAGATTGAGGTGTTTTTTATTCCAATACGTCAAAAATGACTCATGTATCATTGTTCTAAAGTATCAAAACAATAGAAATGTGTTTTCTTGGTTTTCAGTATGGTAGTTGTTCTTTTTTACATAAATAAATGTCAATTTTAAATAAAAAGGCACATTTAGATTTATACTGGTCACATTGTGCATTTTATTGAGATAGGTGTTGATTCCAACATGTCACAAATGACATATGGATTGTTTTCAAAAATTATCAAAAAAATCCAAATGTGTTTTCTAGGTTCTCAGTATGCCACTTGTGTTTTTTACTAAAATTAAGGTCATATTTAAATAAAAAGAGACACATTGAGTAATAACAGTCGCACCGCATGTTATAACATGTCTAAAATGACTTATAGAGCATTTTCCTAATGTATGAAAACAATACGAATTCATTTTCTCAATTTTTAGAATTCCAGTTTTTTTTTACTAAAATATCATTTCAAACTAGAAACATGATTTTTGAGTCATACCAATCACAACGTGCATTAGTTTGATGTGAGACTACTTCATAAACATCACAATGAACTTATGAATCATTTTCCCAAATTAGGAATACAATCATTTTGTGTTTTCTTGGTTTTTAGTGAGTGACTCGTTTTGAGATAAAAAGTAAAATTTAAATTGATAATAGACACTTTATTAATATTGGCCACAACATTCTTCATATGGAGGTGTGGTTGATTCCTACACATCACAAATGACGGATGGATCATTTTCCTAAAGTATCAAAACCATCCAAAGGTATTTTCTTAGTATTCGATATGCCACTTGTTCTTTTTTTCTAAATTTATTGTAAATGTTTTATAAAAATAGACACTTAATGTCATAAAGTTCACACCATTTGCCAGATTTAGGTGTGATTGATTCCAACACATCAAAAATGACATATATATCATTTTCTTAAATTATGAAAACAATCCTAATTCATTTCCGTAGTTTTCGGTATGACAGTTGTTCTTTTAATTAAGAATACATAAAATTTAAAATAAAAATAGACAATTCGAATCATACCAATCTCATCCTCATGAAATTTCTATACATTCATTGATTAGGTATGTTTCCCATTCATTTCAAAACAAATCTATCCCATTTTTTGAATAGGATTTTTTTTCCAAAAATCATGGTAGTACTGAAAAATATAAATTCAAAATGGATTAATAAGTATTTTAAATGAAATAGTAATTATCATCAAAACTAGCTCTTTAGGGATGCTAGTTTGTTCCTGGAATATGATATCCTTCATAAATTTAAAAACATGATAACCAAAGCCTTTATTGTATTTTTATTTAGGAAATGCAAAAACATTGAGAAAAATAATTAATATTTTATGTATTTGAATAATGAAATCTTATTATATATACCCTGATTTTTATCTAGTTGTAGTACTTATGATGTTTCTTATCCTTTTCCTCTGGCGTCATTCCATGATGTAGATGATATTCACACAACACACTATTATAAAATAATCCAGAGTGAATGATAATATAAATTATATAACTAGATGTTTAGATCTAAAATGTTGGTTTTCGTGTATTACGAATCGATAAACACCATCATTTGTGGTCTATTTGTTGGATATCTATTCATTGAATCCAATAAAGAAATCTTTTGAGTATCCAAATTGACCACAATGAGCATCCAATACAGCCTAAAAACATAAAAAAATAATTAATTAAAGAAATTAATTTATATTTTATATTGTTAAATAGTACAGTTTTACATGATCATCATTGGTATTAAGAAGAGATTGTCATCCATAATTTTTATGTTATATTATTTGAGGAGTCCTACGCCTATTTCACCCTCTTTCTCATATTCTTTAATCTATTTGTTTTATAGAGGTTATGTGAGGACTACAGAGTCCAAATTTTTGTTCATAAAGAAATCCCTTCAATTTTTTTTCATATATATGCCTATGAAAAATATTAAATGTATTTAGTCATAACTATCATAGTATATCATCTTTTAGAAATTAAAATCATGAAAAAATACCTCACATATACATTTAAAATGGATCCACCTAACCAACCATACTCCAGTATTTCCCTTACATTGTCAACACTAATAAAATCTGGATCTTCTTCATAGTACATATTTTCATCAAAAATAATTTTTTGAAACACACAATATTTAAAATTCATATTCACATGAGTGGTTAATGATACTAAATAAGGATGTAGAGTAGGGGGGGTCTAAGATGCTTTCGGTAGATCATTTTTATTGGTTGGTTGATCCTTGAGATGGTTTTGAGCTATTCATTCTTTTCCCCCATCCATGTGTTTTTCTGTAATAACATTCATTAGGCCAGACCTTTTTTCATTAAATGTTAAAGGTTTATCTTGAAAGAAAATTAGAAATGAATACCTCTTGGTCGAAATGTTTTTTGCAAGCTGTGATGGGCATGTGATGAATGTTCCATTGTATTGTTCAACCTTGTGAATATATTCATCATCAATTAGAATATGTTGCTCATCACTCAGATCATGGGCTACGTTAATCATCACATTGACTAGACCTATTGTAAGTTCTCTTTTGTGTAGCATGACGTTTTGGTTATTGAATACCATAACCATCGCTATAAGGTGACAAGTGGGAGTTGATCGATATAAATCATAGCAATTTCCACCCATTATAATATCAATACAAGAAAGGTATCAATTTTATCTGATTCACAGTTCACAGAATAAACTATTAGAACATTGATTATATCAACTAAGATAGGTTTTTGAGGGGAATGGATTACCTCAAAGCTAGTGGGGGTGGGGTGGGATATTCACGCACTAGTTGTTCTTGAGTTGTTTTTTCTCTTTTCCCCCACCATAATATTTTCCATAAACTCTTTTTACAAATGCATATGTTCTTCAGTGATAGATATTATTTCTCTCATCATTTGGATTTCTAAACATTGATCATCCCCTTATTGTTTTCTAAAAAATGATTGGGGTGTCACCCCAAAACTTGCAACTCTGACCTGACCAAACTTTTTTGGCTCTTTCAAGGCCACCGAAAGTTTGTCCGCATCCAGTTTGGGTGTACCTGATTCTAGTGACTATTTCAGATATAAAATCTAGGAAAAAAATTAATCATTTTTATGTAATATTGATTTAATGAAAAAAATATTCATTATTTCATACTTACACATGTTTCGAGCAATTTTTTGTGTGTTTTCATCTATTAGTATGCCATCTTTTTTTACACGTGCCTCCTTCCATATAACATTGTGTGAGATGGAAGTGATATTGGATATGGATTCATCAATAAACATATAAGTATAGGATAATAGTTATATTATTTTTTTATTTCACATAAAAGCACTACAAAAGATTTAAAATACACAGAATTTTTTTTCAAGTGAAGTGTACCCCATTCTTTCTTTACGGTAGGTGTACACTGGTTTTTATTCTTGTTCATTATTTTCCACACTCATGCTATATTTTGTAAATAAAAAATTTTCAATAAAAGTAATGAATACACGTATCATAATACAACATATTAAAAAAAATTACCTAAAAATACTTCTCTTCATGACACCATGTAAATGAATCCCATTCTCTGTGGGTTATCACGTGTGCATAAATAAGCCGTGGGTGCGGGTTTATATTCCCTTAAACATCTTTAACAAAAAATTTCATTAAAATTATGTGAAACCATCTATGAATCCTTCCTGAAACCCTTAATAAATAGTACTTGTGTGAGTAATAAACAATAAATACACTCTATAAGCGATGATGATGAGTAAGTCAGTGTTTCATTATTTTATTTTTTAGTCAATTAAAGAAATGATATATCATAATGTTACCGTAATATCTTCCTACATCAGTGTCTTATTCCCAGTGACAACATGGTAACACGACTGTACACCAATTAGCACACGTTTCTGATTGACAATTCCAATGGAACTATTGAACATGGAATATTTGGGGTTAGCATGTTGGACCTACTTATTTCATTCGACCTTGTATTTGATGCCTTTCACATTTGGATTATGGAATTTTCATAACACAGTGAAACTATAATGATCCTGTCTTTTTTGTGCCACTAGTGTTTTGGTAGGTACCATTTCAACAGTTTCAACATCATCAATATTTTACTTAAAATTTCTATGTTCATCCTGTGTATATGGTGGTGGTACCTTTATATTGGGAGAAGTAGAAACAACTGGTTGAGAAATGTGTTGGTCTTCTACACTATGAGTAGCAGCAAGTTGAGAGACCTGTTGTGCCTCGGGATTAGGAGCATCATCACCTGAAGAAGTCATTATCTACAGAAGTTGTTCAACATTTAATTTAAATTACATAAAAGCAGAAGCAGACATATAAAAACCTAAGTCAACACAATGTTTATAAAAAAATATAACCTAATTACTGAATTGTCTTTTTTTATAAAAGGGTGAGGGGATTTGGACCTTTTATCTACAATACAAATCCCTTTATTGGGGTCTCATTGGAAATAAAAAATTTCATCTACATTGGGACCACTGTGAAATGATTGTGGCGTCCAAATTAAAGGGCCATACTTTGTTATATTTTCATCTGATCCTTCATTGGATTTGGTAGATTCCAGAACAATTGACCAGTTTTGGTTTGTGGGATCTGGAATATAAAACACTTGTACTGCCTGTGATGCCATTAAAAATTATTCAACTTTGTACCCTTCCTTTCTTAATTAAACTTTAATGAATCCCAACTCATCTATTTTAACACTACTCCTCTTATCAACCCACATTCATTGAAAAATCAGCACATGTAATTTTATATAATCAAACTCTCATATTTTTTGATAATTCTAAAGAATGATACAATCATAAATTAGATTTATGTCCTTAGCATCAGAAACATTACTCACTTAAGCCATAAATGTATCTCCACTATTATTCATGTTACTGTCTTTATCACATTCATTGGTGTATAATGTATAAATTTAAATTACATATTCATTATAAGACAATACATACAAACAAGGTCCTCCAGCTATCCATTGAAGTGATTCTGAAATTTAGTCCGTATTTTCATTTGAATTCTTAAATATATGGTCCCAAAAAACATCCTCTAAACTATTGATCATGTGTATTTGATATCCATTTTTATCCCTTCATAGATTGAAATGCCTAATATTTTCATTGTGGGTTTTGAAAAATGAATCAACCTCCAAGAATTTATGTAAAACGTAAAGGTGGGCCTGCACTTGATTTGTAATATTAATTGTGACAACCTCTCTTCCAGGAATTCCTTCACTTAGTATCTAGCCAGCGTGACGAGATATCAATAAATCAATGGTCTCTAAACTGCACATGTATTTAGTATGGAATTCAATTACATCCTCAACAATACATCACTCTGTAATACAACAATCTAGTTGAATTCGATTTTTTACACACCCTTTTTAAATCTTCATATACCATTCAATGGGGTACATATATCTATAGTGTACACGAACACATTATTGAATCTATATCTCCATGTGAACCATAATATGAACCATCATATCAAAGAATGTCGGTAGGAAGAAAATCTCCAATTCACATAATATGACAGCAATTTCTCATTCTATACTCAGTAGGTTCATTGGGTTTATAACAATTCATCTTATAGATTTGTAGAGGATGAAAATCATACTTAATGTATAATGTACATTCTTGGAAGTAATTCAATGTAAAGATATATGAATTAGATATTTCATCAAAACATGAAAATCATGTGATTTTAGACCCTTTAAATTTAAATTAGTCATTGAAATGATGTTCTTGATATTTAATGAATACCCTTCTGGAACATTTATTTCATTAAAGAGGTTGAAAAACTGATATATCTCCTACATGGAAAGAGTGTAAGAAGGTGGAGGAAGAAAAGTTCATTTTTCACCCTTCACTGGTGCTAACTCTTCTTGTATTCCCATGTCACCCATGTCCAACCTAGCTTTAATTTCATCCTTTGTTTTGTTGGGTGCATTTAGAAATGTACTGATGACACTGTCACATACATTTTATTCATCATTAATAACATCAGGAAAGTTTCTTGATGTATAGACAATTTCAGTATGGTAATTAAAAAGACTGATCACTTCTTCCAACTGGTTTTGGTATGGTTTTTCAAAAATGATTTACCTAAATTAGTTTCCACATAATTTACTATCTCAAATTTTTGATCAACAGTTAGTTGATACAGTGCTTTACATTCTTCTGAACTTGAGTCGAATGATGTCATCCAAGATATGTACTTATTTCCTCAGGGTGGAAATATAGGATGTCCAAAAAACATAGTTTTCACTGATTGTTTCATCCTAATGGACTGTATACCCTCTTTACAGACGGGACACCCATAAATTCCTTTAATGATATATTATGGAAAACTTTCATAAGTAAGAAATTCATTTATTTTCCCACACAACATAGATTTCAATGTGAAAGAATCATTTCAATAAGCATCATACAACTTAACACCTAAATCCCACAACAACCTAAAATCCTCGATCAATGGAAGAAAATAAATACCAATATAATTACCTAGTTATTTTGGTCCTGATATAAGCATAGATAGCATGATGTGTTTTCATTTCATGGATAACCACAATGGAAAGTTATAATTTACCAATATAACTGACCATGTACTATGACTAATGATTTGAAAACTAAAAGGATTCACTCCATCTGTAGATAACACAAGATGAAGGTTTCTCTGCATGTTTCTAAAACCTGGATAATAATGATCGATTGTCTTCTATTGAGGAGAGTATATCGGGTGATTCAGTTTCCCATCTTTACTTATTCTGTCTGCATGCCACATCAATTTTCCTACGGTCTCCTCACTTCCATATAGGTGCCTAAACCTTAGAATGATTTAAATGTACTATACAACTTTCATAGGACCAGATTCATATTTATTGTATTGAGAAGCACCACACTTTGGGAATTCTCAAAGTGATATTTGGTCCTTTAGGAATAGTATAAATTCATTCAGGATGGCGTGTATTTGTTCAAATATCACACCCATCAAACATAGCATTCATTTGGTGTCGTATGTTCATCTTGGGAGCTCATTATCTTCTGCGAGCATTTCATTCAAGAGAGAAAGTAATTATGCAAAACTGGTGTCACTCTATCTGTTTCCTACGTTCAAATTATACAGCTTTAGTACATCGGGAAATGAAGTTTATTTAGTGTGAATGACATTCAAAGGTGTATTTTCACAACTATTTAACTACTCAACAAATTTTGGGCAATCTGGTAGTTCATCTCCAACTATCCATGTCATTTCTTCAATATGATCTTCATCATCATTCACATCATTAATCACGTCCTTGATACAGTATTCTTCATTTTACCCACATGTAATCATATTATATGTTCTATAAAATTCATTATTATCCCAACCACTACTTAAATTATTATTTCCATATGTTTATTACAATATTTATAGCTTTAATCTATTCGGTGATAGATCATGTATTCTTCCAACTGCTCTAGAATAACCTGTTCTGAATAACAACAGTGTACACACAGTGAATAGATTTGAGAAGGGTCATATACATGATCTTTTGAAAACCAGATGAACTTTTTTCACTCAATCTTCATACTCTCTTGTCAAATGATTGGAATCCATCCAGAAATTATACTTATCCATTTTATTTGATTCAATGATATTAATTTTTATGAAAATAAATTGAAAAAACTTTCATATAAAAGTTATCCAAGGCTGAAAACATTTATAGACATTATGCCTCCTTTGAAAACTATTTATAAAATCATAGTTGAAATACAATTAAAAATCAACCACATAGACAAATTCCTCATTAAAATAACACACCCTTTTTAAAATAAACTAATCGATTTCAAATACTTTTTCTTAAAAACCCAATTCCTTTTCTAAAAAGCATTCAAGAAAACTTCATGACACAGTAATGTTAATCATTTAAAATGAGCGACAACCCTCTCGATTTTACAAATTTTCATTTACAACCTCACACACCCCTTGTTAAAATGAAACCATCATTACATATGCTTTCAAAACATTCACAAACCATTAAGAAATGCAATCAACTGAGTTAAGAAAAACATCACAGGCAACCTCAATCCATGCAGAGTGTTTAAATCATTTTAAAATTATTTAAAACCAAAAAAAGTTACATTGAACACATTTTTCAAAAACCTTTTTAGTGTATTCCAATAAAACATCAGGAAAAGCACCTCTATTTCCAAATCTAGGAAAGGATTTGGGAGGTTTCTCTTATGTGTTTTCATCTGTCTGGACCCATATGAAATCACATGATCATTATGGACTGAAACTATTCAAATTATGACTCTTGATACATAACAATATAATCCATACTCATTACCTATATCATTTATGGTTATGCTTGGTGTTTTCATCAATATCACATTAAGATCTTAGAAGGATCACTCACGAACATATAAATGATCATATTGAGCTACATAACTTATGTCAGGTCTCATATAATACCATATCTATTTCAACGATATTATCATAGAATGAAATTTGAAGTTAGTAGTTCATCACTATCTCATATAATTGAAATCTCATAATAGAATACTCCACCATCTCACATAGAGTCTTATATACTACCATGCCTTATCCAGACCATCAATGTAGAGAGTATAACTAACCTATGGAAACATAAGCGTCGTTATAAAGGGTAGTGATTAAGAACCCACTCCAGACCAATCAACTGGTTCCTAAAAATCATAACTCATTCTTACTAAAATATCCTAAAAGGAATGCTAAAATGGAATCAAAACCCAAATGACTCCAACATCAACACTAGTGAACCTCAGAAAATCACCACATCCCATGATCAAACCATGGACCAATATGATCATCTAGAACAAAACAAAACATGAAACTAAAAAAGTAGATAAAAAAGCATCATACAGTCATGACCACCAGTTCATATATAGGGTGTGATCTGATGATTCTTTATTTGATTTCTTAAATAATTATATTTGAATCCAATAATAACATAGTTTATAGAGTTCTTTTTTGAACATAAGGTATAAAATAAATTTTTACATGAATTATAAAATATGTTTATAAACTATAAACTTACATATTTTCAAATAACCAACCTTTTTATAATATAAAAACAAGGATGAAAAAAAAATTGAAATAAAAATATATAAAAAAAATGTAAAGAGGGCCTTTACAACTATATAAGACATGTCAAGTCATAGTTTATCTGTATTTTAGGACATTTTATAAAAAACTCTTTTCACATAAATAACAACAATGAAAATATATTTTCATAAAAATCATTTAACAAATAACCAATTTTTTTATTTTTTATATAATTTTTTTAACTATATAAATCAACCTAATTGAAAGTAAGAAAAAACAATCTCCAAGTGAAACAATGATTATACACAGGCACTAAGGAAACAAGAAAACCTAATCAAACAATAAATCAAACCACGGTGCCATATAATCAAATAAACCAAGGGAATGCAATCCAGCCAAGAAAATAAATCCTCTAAAGTGTCCAACGAATGATGTAACTGTCATGTAACACTTCCTCATACTCATGTATTTGAATCATGAACTGGAGATGATGAACCTAGGTCGATACTATTTAACTTTTCATAACCATGTAGTTATATAGAACTCACTTGGCTCTATCATTATAATGGGATCCAAAGAATCCCTAGTCGTTCAAGTACATTCTAGGGACACTTAAACATATTAGAAACTCACTCAATCTAACTCGGTCCTTACACTATGCAGCATAATCCACACTAGAGATTTCACTTATCTTGATCCCTACTAGTATCCTAGGACACCCATTACATATCATTAGTGTAATTGAGCAGCCAATAAAAATAATAGATCATAACATAAATATAATTACAATAATTTGAAATTTAACCTCACCCACCTCCTACAGCCTCACAAGAAACAACCCCTTTCACGTCCTTTTATAATCTTAATAATAAGCATAATAATATAATTAATCAACAATGGGGTCACGAGCCACAACAAGAACAATAAATGAATGGAACTCAACTGTGGGTCTCCCACATTTATAAAATAACTTCCTTTAAATTACCAACTATGATTTTAAAAATGTGCTTGAGAAGCCAATCCATTTTCACCCCATTTGATAAAAAAAAAATTGAACTTTCACCCAAAAACCAATTATCAAAATGAACTATAAAGACCATTGGGAAACACAAAAAAAAATTATGAATAATTTTTGAAAATAATAACCTCTTTTATTTTTTAAGGAAATATGTGCTAAGAACTCTTTTATTAAACATTAATATCCTTTTGAAAATGTCTTAATTAACCATGAGAGTTAAGGGTCTTAAAACCATTTTAATATGTTGAAGGACAATTCCATTTTTTTTAAAATATGACTATAAAATATCTCATATTCACTTTAAATTTTTTTACCAAACATTCAAAATATTTAATTTTTTTTTAAAATACACTTAACCGTTTACAAAACACTTGTCCGGTGACATATGTCCATTCTAACTATTTATACCACTTTCAAGCCAATTAAACCCCAAAAAAGTCATAAAATAGGATTATAATTTCATAAGGAATCATTTAAAAACATCCAACAAATTTATAACATGTTTTACAAGGTATTTCCAAAGAAACACATACCTCGATGAATAAAAATCGAAGCAAAAACCTGTAGTTATTAATAGGGAACACCTAAATATATAATTTGATGTATTGATCAACCCATTAAAACATGAATCCTCATCATTAAATAGAAATTACACTATTCTCTAGTGGAATCACACTTCAAATGCATAACTGAGTCACACAAATTCAAGGAAATAAATATGAAGAACACCAACCAACATGCAATGCATTTAGTGCTCAAATAAGGATCACCAACGACCATGATTTTCAGTGGGGAATTTAGCCAATTCAATTCATAGTTAACCAACAATATAAAATTCAAATTACATGAAAACAAGAAGAAACATATGAAAAAGAGGGGAAATTCATGGGTTTAGGAGAGGTGTACAGTAGAGGAGAGGCGCATGGCGAATGTTTGGCACACGATGGAAGTGTGGTGCACAGTGGAAAAGAGGCACACAATGACTGGTTCTCACACTGCGGAGGAGACTATTAGGGGAGAGGAGATTCACGACGGTGTGGCGGACGTCGGAGGTGATGACACACAGTGGAGGTGTGGTTCACAGTCGAGGAGAGTTGGTGGAAGAGGTGCAGGAGGATGAGTCGCGACAGAAGGGGTCAGCTTCTGTGAGTGCTTGAGGGGTGGGAGAATGATGCAGACTGTTAGGGTTTTTTTATTAAAACCCAGTGAACCTTTTATCAGCACTAGCTAAAAAGTTATGATAATGGTATGTTATCAGCGCTAAAATAAAAAGCATTCATAAAACACACATTTATCAACGCTTTTCAAACATTCATAATGATATTAAGCCAAATTTTTATTTATATGAATATACATATATATATATATATATATATATCAGATTATATATATGATAAATAAATAAATATAATTATTTATTTATAATTATAAATATAAATAAAAAAATAAATATTTATATTTTAAAAAAATATATTTTAAATAATTATTAAATTATAAGAAATATACTTCTTATATTTATAATCTTGTAATATATATTGTAAATATATTAATTATATATATTTATAAGATTACAGATAAATACAACTATAATACTTCCAATTTTATAATTATTTATATGTATATATATATATATATTTATATGAATAAATATTTGCTTATTAAATGAATATATATTAATTTATTATATTAATATATATTTGTTTATTATATGAATATATATTTATTTATTATATAAATATATATTTATTTATCAATATAATTATAAATTAATAAATATTTATTAGATTATTTAAATAATTATAAATTTATAACAAATTAATAATTCTATTTTTTATAATTATATATATATATATATATATTTTATATATTTATTATAATTTTATAATTATTTAAATATATCGGTATTTATTAATAATAATATTTATAAATATTTTTATTTATTTATCAATATTTCTATATATTTATTTAATAATATGTAACATTATTTATGAACATAATAAAGATATTTTTTGTAAGTTAATAATTATTTAAATAATACATATTTATTTATGTTTATAAATAATATATATATATATATATTTATATATTTTTAATTAAAAAATATAATAAATAAATATTTATTTATAGTTTAAATTGTATATATATAATTAAATAAATTTAAAATTATAAAAAATTAATTTGATAATTTTCTAAATATATATAAATATATTTATTATAATTTTTAATTATTTAAATATATCTATATTTATTTAGAAATATATTTATACATATTTTTATTTATTTATAAATATTTTTAAAAAATTATATATAATTAATATATTTATTATATTTTTTTAATTATTTAAATATATCTATATTCATTTAGGAATTAAAATTAAAAATATTTGTATTTATTTATAAATATTTGTGTATATTTATAAATATATTTATTTAATTATATTATAACTTTATAAGTAGTATAATAAATAAATTTATTATAAATTTATAATTATTTACCTATATATAGTTACTTATAGTTTTAATTAAAACTATAAATAATTATATTTATAAATATTTGTATATAATTATATATATATATATATAATTATAATATATGTATTTATTGTAATTTTATAATTATTTAAATATATTTATATAATTGTACATATAATTACAAATAAATACATTTAAAAAGTATATATATCTAATTAAAATTTAATAATTATAAATATAATATGTATATTTATTATTTAATCATGTTTAATGTAATTTTATAAGTATCTTTGAGAATATAATTGTATATATGTGTAACATGAATTAATCATATACCTATTAAATATACATAATATTAAACGAGTCCTCAATGGACAACATGAATAGAAAGAAAGGTTGTACTGTATAAATGAACATTATGATACAGAATATATGCATGCATGAACAAAATATTTATTGACCAAATTCATTGTAATATATATATTTAATATTTAATATAAATATATATATTTAGAAATGTTATTTATATATATTACTTATAAATAAAATAAATATATTAAATATAAAAAATAAAATAAATAAAATAATATAATAATCTAATAAATTAAATAAATATAAAAAATATAATTAATTAATTTAATAAATCTAATAAATCAAATAAATAAAATAAAACAAATAAATCAAATAAATCAAATAAATATATTAATTATTTAATGAAATTTATTATAATCTTATAATTATATATATATTTATATATTTAATTATTTAATTATAATCGTAGAAATAATTTTTAAAACACTCTATATATATGTTTGAATTATTTAAAAAAAATTAATTAAAAATATGTGTTTTTTAGTTAAGGTAACCAAATTTAAATTATTTTTAAATATATATTATTAAAAAATTATATCAGTGCTAAATATAGTGCTGATAAATGAATCCATTAGATGTACTTTTTTTAGCACAGATAAAGGATACATATATATCATTTATCTAGCATTAATAAAGGCTCCCCCTTTATCAGTGCTTTCTTCTTAGCACTAAAAAAACCAGGCGCTTCCCTTTCCCGGTTTTGTGGTAGTGTTCAGTTATTTAAAGTTTGCATGTTAATTATGTACTAATAAATAATTGTTTTTATTTGTTGTATGATTTCTTTTTAGGTAAATGGATGGCTCTTGGTCTTGAAATTGAGGTACATCTTCTTCATCATCATTGTCATTTTAGGGTGATTTGAATCCTCTTTATTCATCACATTTTTTTCCAACTCATTGGTGAAACCCCTGTAGGAATAGTTTACCCACAGATCTGCTAGAGTTAAATCATTGTGTGCACACACATCAAAACCTCTGTTACTAATTTTAGGTTTCATTTTATGATTTTATTCTTTAATTCTATATTTATTGTTCTCTATAATTAGAACACATTATATACCATTTCCCATATATTTTCTTTGTCTCAAAAAAATCTGGCTGAATTGTCATTTTGATCTGTAGAATGTTGATGAGTTTGCGCTCAGGAAACATTTTCCTTTGAAATCACTAGCCCAGACTAATTAATTTATATACTAAATTTGATGCATGTTTGTACATAAATCACAATCATATTAAACTAGCTTCGTGGCTATTACAGACTGTAGAGAAAACCCTTGAGGTCACTGACAAAACTAGATTATATTCTTACAATATTCATTCTCTATTTGGTTTCCATGTGATGTTTATATGTATGTTTGTATGTCGTTGTAGTTAGCCTGCAATGTTTTTAGCTAAAAAAAAGTTGCGGGTCATGGGAGCCGACAATGGGTTGATTCAACTGTATAATTATGAGATGATGCATAATGTTAAAGAACTCAAAAGGAATTTTAATTTCCTTAGATTCTTGGTAGTTCACCCAACCCTTCCTAATGTACATTCTTCCTTTGATAATAATCTTATAAAGATTTGGTTTTAGGAGAAGGGCTGAGATTTCTCCACAGTTTTTGAGGGCCACAATGATTATGTAATGCAGGTCGAATTGCACCCAAAAAGCATGATTTGTTCACAAGTGCTTCACTTTACGAAACTATCAAGGTATTATTATTCATTAATAGCTTTATAATTACATTTTTCATTGGGCTTGCTTAAATGAAAATGGGAAAGTATGATTTATGTTAATTTCATTCTACTACTATGGGCACTTAGGTCCTCTATCCTTAATGTTATACTTGATGGTCATTCAAATGGTGTCAACTGTGTTCATTACTTTCTAGAACGTAATAATCTGTATCTGATTAGTGGTTATGTTAACTATACATATATGGTTTCAAACTCCCTCCCTTAATCCCATTTTTCTATTTAGATGTGTTGAATATTGAAACATTTTGTTCTTTTTCACCTTCAGACTTCTACATGAAACAACATTGAGACTATGAGACTAAGAACAATGCTCTTAATTTGTAAAGACACACATATAATGTCATTGAAGTTTTTGTTAATATCAATCTTCCCATTATACTAATAAGGGATGAGAATACCAACAACTATTTATGGAATGTAACCAATTCCAAGTAGGTTTCAGTCTGCCATCCAAGTCCATTTTGAATGTTTTAAGGTTGGGCTGATATTGAATTTGTAATTTTGGATATGAACATGTTTCTTTCTTTTTTGATGCTTAATTTTAGGTTTGAAATCACTTTTAATTGTGGTTTGGGAATAGTTTTGACTCTTACATACCTCATTGATTCCCACAAGTAATATTCCCATTTAAAGTATCTACATTGTAAAAACCCCATTTTGTAATGACTCGACTAAGGATGAGATTTCCATGTGTTGGTGAAGGCTGCTGGATGGCCATTATAAAGGAACTGTTCTCATTAATGTTAACAAAAACCTCTATATCTAGTCTGGAATCCTTCACTAATCATCACTGATCTTGTCCTGATTGTTGATCTTGTTGCTCTTGTGATCTTATGTTGATCATTGTGATTATTCGATGTTTGTTGTTGTTGGGTGATCACTGGTGTTGTTTTTTTGATGTGTGTAAAATATGTCTGATTATGTTATATAAAATAAAACACTCCCTGATTTTATTTCATTCAATTTACCATTTAGATATATTTTTTACTGCGCCCATATTTATTTTATATTATATTAATAAATGTAAATGGTGGTGGTCATGACGCGCCCTTTTCAGGATGGAGAGAGGAAGGTAAATTGTCATGACCTTCCATCCTCAGGGAGATGAAAAAGAGATAATGACCCCCATTTTCATCCTTCTGTAGGCCCTGGGGTGAAAATCAACACCAAGGGTCTGAAATATCACAAAATAGAAGTCATTACCCATTTTATAAGAAACAATATCTTGAGATAAGATGATCCGTCCCAAAAAACCCCAATTACTACATATAAAATAAAACCAAAATCTATCCCACATGTCTATTTTCAAATAAATCTACTAGAAAAAATAGAAGTAAAACTTCAAAGTAAATACCAAAAGAACAAATCATAGTAGAAACACAAAAAATGTCTAAATGTCTTAGCAAGTAAGGTCCATCATGGTCCATGTAATCCTCTAGAAAACCTGAAATTTGTTTATATACGTAGGGTGAGAATAATAATATACTCAGTAGGAAGATAAAAAGTTTATCATGCAGATATGGGAGAAGCATACTAATTCCCCTTGGTGAAAACAACAGAAAACCAACAACACCTAACAAGGAATACTAACCATCCCAACCTCACCATGGCATGTACACAAAATAACACAAGTCAAGTAATTTAATATAGTTAGCACATTGATATTTGGGTACCCACCCAACTTTACAACTGATTTACTACTCATACCCTAATGGAAAACGTTTTGAATCTACCGCACTCTTACACAATCCTCATGTCTCAAATCCTCCCTCACACACCAAGGCCTTAGAGATAGTCTTGCAACCTGGGTATACAAAGCTCCCCACATCCCACCTGCATACACCTAGAACACCAGAACAACATATACCATATATAGAAACTTGTTCCACAATAACACCACTTCTCACCTGCAAACACATAGGCCTCATCCCTAATACACCTGTGAAACCACAACGCATCCCATCCCAAGGTAACCTGGGAAAACACACCACACAAATAGACATTTGGGCCTCACAACCATATCAAAACCTACTTGAAGAGTCTTGGGATATCGAAGACATGAAGAGGGAGTAGGGAAGAGACAATAACCATACATCCATCCTCCCATTGTGATGTTTCAAAAAGACACCCTCCCCCATGAAAAGTGTATTTTTAGCACATAGTTCTCAATTAGGGTGGGGGGTGTATCGAAATCCCATGGAACAAAATGTATATATTTATATTTATCAAACACTCAGTACAAACTATGGGTTTTTCAAAACAACCAACTAGACAACACAAAATTTCATTTTATGCTACCTCTAATTCATAACCACAAAATAAGCCACAACTCACAAATATCCCTCGTCATTTCATTTAACCAAAAATCATTATTTATAAAGTAATTCATTTATTTATTACAAAAATGACCAGGAAAATACAAAACCCTGCACATGTTATAATGGCGAAGAAACCATACCAACCACTACCAAATCCAAACGATGAAAGTAGAATCAGGGTGGAAGAATCCACTTTATAATTTTAACACCCATTCCTAATATATCAATCTCTAAAAACACCAGGAAAAATACCCATACAAGGAAACCCCCTACTTATTCAAAATAATCCCTCCCAAAACATCCTCCAAAATATAACAATGGCCAACTCATTACCACTACCATCAACACCTCTCATCACAACCAACACATCACCTGATTGATGTCCCACTTCTAAAACACACCACGCCCAACAAACACAACACAACCTTGAGGTTGTCCCATGAAACAACAAGTTCATCTATTACATAGTCAAACAATCTCCCAAGTTGGTATTTCATTACACCACTTGTACCTCCCCCTACACACATCCATGCTCCCAGCCACATCACCACACAACCTTCACAAGGAGAAAAAAAATTATATACAAAAAACACTACCACACCAAACAGAGAAAGGTGTACATATATTGATATACCAATAGTTCTTTAATTCCACTTTGATAATTCTAGGGTGATCATAAAACAGGTTCAATATATTGGAATCCATTTATTTATCTTAATATACATTTTTAATAAATTTTTCACATTTATAGCCATTCAACATAAGATCATCAACAAGTATTCACAAGGAATACGTGTGTGAAAATAGATACCACCAATAAAAATGGATTTCAAAAGGCATACATCCCACTCAATTCACAAAATGTAAAATAGATGAAAAATGATCATCATAAAAATCGCCCCTCCTATAATTTATTACCATAGTAATAGGTTGGATTATCATTGTTATTATCATCTTCCCTATAACTCATTTATATTTTTTAAAATTGGGTTCAACCGTACACACAAGAAGGCATCAACACACCCATCCCTCACGATACACAAATAAATGGATATGAAGGGGATCCATACTTCGAAGAACATGCGATCAACACTTCCTTCTTTCACCAAAATAGATGGTCACACAAGTAGTAGGGAAGAATCCAAGGAAATACTCAATGGGCTACAACACCAAGGATTCATGAATCCTCAGGGAACAAAGGTTCTGGGGAACCAAGAGAAAACAAAAGGGTCCAAGGAAGAGAGGATTTTGTCTTTAGTAATTTTAGATCCTATATAAATGGAAGAATCTAATTCAAATTCCAATAAGTCGGATGATGGTCAAGACCATGTTGCTTGACCATTTATATCCTCGAGATTTTAGAGGAGTCAATGATATGATTTTTAGCACACGAAATGCATATAAAAACACATAACATGGTTTTGAATCAAATTTACATCAAATAAAATATAAAAGGGGTGGAAGTGGAAAAATCTGGGAAAACAAGAAATGATCATGGTTGGGTGAGTCACCGATGCGAGATACTAGTGACGAGTCAGCAATCAGTGACCAACCATTTGGTGAGTCACAATTCGGTGACCTACCATTTGGTGAGTCACTATTTGGTGAGTCACCGTTTGATGAGTCACCATTCAGTGAGCTGCCATTGGGCTCCTGGCCATTGGATGAGTCACTATCAGGAGTCACCGTTGGGGACCTACCATTGTGAACCACCAACATCTTCTCACTAATGTGAGGCAATTTCAGTGAGTCACTATTCCTAACACACAGTTAGCAACCTACCATTCCTGACTCACCATTGTGAGTCACTTTTGCCTCCCAGAACACCTCAAACAATGGATTTTCACAACGGAATGGACCAGAGAGGTTTGTTCATTTTATCATATTCCATTCAAACTATTATCACCATCACGAATTCAAAACTAAACCTAGAAGAAATATGGGTATACAAAACCACCCCATAAGATACCTCTCAACGATCTTTCCATACTTGAAACACTACTACATTTTAAAAACCCCGAAGTACAATGATAAATCATCTTGTGTTGTTCAGAAGAATGAATGAAACACCAACATCGAAGAACACATCCTCAAATATCTAATAACCCAAATGACCATAGGAAACACCATTAAACGATAAAATCCACACTACCAAAACACATGAATTAGGTAATTCCTTCATCTATATCAAGATTCTATCTAATTTGAGTAGAATTGAGTGACCCGCATGAGTTTAATCACATCCTAATTAATATATATTGATTAGGAATTAGGCCCTACCCTCTTAATATGTTAGGAAATTATCATACATTACAGAACAATAAAGTACTCATCTCATAAAAAAATGTTCAAACATTTCATCACAAATCAAAACAAAGCAATGAAAAATTCAAGGAAACTCTGGTTATAGGGAACACATATGAGTCTCCCTTTAACATGTACTCTCCTCAAGGCCACCACGACTCCACAACTTAAAAACCAAGGGAATGGTCTATCTATGTAGCACCTTCTCTCAGTGATCATGGATCTTCACTCGCTACTCCACATATGTTGTGTTATCCTCGATATCCAACTCTCCCCAATCAGTGAAATGAGAGTCATTGTGGAGATACTGATGAATCTAGGAGACGTGAAAGACATAATTGATCCTATCCAACCATGGTGGAAATTCCAGCTCGTATGACACCACGTCAACTCTTCCCAACACCTTGAAGCGTCCGATGATCCTTGGCGGAACCTTACTCCCCTTGCCAAAACACCGCTTACCATGTCAATGGAAAACTATAAAGAAGACATGGTATCAATACATGAACTCCAAGGGCCTCCTCAGAAGCTCAACATACGACTTATGCTGGTATTTTGCTTCCCAAATCCTTTCACAAAAAAGATGAACCCGACCTTTCTTTCTCTGCACTATCTCTGGACAAGGAACAAAAATCTCTCCATCCTCTATCCAGCACAATGGTTAATGAAAAGGTCTTCCCTATACAGCTTAATAAGGAGCTATTCCAATGGAAGAGTGATAAATATTGTTGTAAGAAAACTATACAATGGTGATGTGTCGCACCCATGATCCTTTAATGACCAAGGTTCATGCCTGAATCACAGCCTCCAACATATTGATTGTCTCCTCTATTTTCCCATCCATATGAGGGTGGAAATAAATACTGAAGCATAAATGAGTTCCAAAATCATGTTTCAATCCCCTACAGACTTGTGAATTAATTTTTATGTCCTGGTATGAGACGATGGATCTTGGAACCCCATGCAGCCACACCACCTCATCCACATACCTCTTAGACAAGGAATCCACTATGCATGACTCCTTAATCACTAATAAGTGGGATGATTTAGTCATCCTATCCACTAACACATAGATTGTAGCACAACATACCTAATCCTTGGGTAGCCCTATGATTAAATCCATGAATATTTCAACCCACCTTAACATGGGGTCATCTAGGGGCAGCAAAGAATTGCTCGGAACATGATTCTCAGCCTTCACCAGTAGGAATACTAGGAACCTTTCCACAAACTCTACCACATCTGGCTTCATCCCAATCCACCAGAAACACTCCCTCAACCCATGGTACATCTTGGAATCTCCATTTTGTAACACTAAGGGTGAGATATGATACTCATGGAGGACCCCCCCATGCATCGCTATTGGAAAAAATAACTTCCCACAAAATGACATCCTATTTTAAGAATCTTTTTACCATCCCTATAAAGCATCGCCCATGTAAACATAATCATGCATCACCTCTATCTATGATCTACCCTTTGATACTTCTCCACATGATGCATCATAGAAGACTGCACTTTCATTTGAAATAGACAACCTCTTCAACCATCCATTCCTATATCTAGGTGCAAGGTGGCAAACTCCTCCATCACCTTCCAAACTACTGCAGATTCCTAAACTACTTCCCTTTAGGTCTTTCTACTCAATGAACCATCCACAATGTTCCCATTTCCTAATGTGTAAGAGATATCAAAGTCTTAATCTTAGAGAAACTCTATCCACATCCACTTTCACAAGTTTAGATATTGCTAGGAAAATATATAACTCAATCTATTACGATCCCTGAAGACCAAAATGTGCTCCCCGATGAGGTAATTCTGCCACAACTTCAGAAAAAACATAACTGATACTAGCTCCAGAACATGGGTGACATAGTTATATTCAGGGGGATGTAATTTCCAAGACTCATATGTGATTAATCTCTGCTATTACATCAAGTAGCATCCCAAGACAATATAGTATGCATGAAAAAACACCTCAAACATGACACCTTCCTCTAGAAACCAGAGCCCTGGAGCACTGACCAGCATCACCTTAAAATAGATGAATTATTCCTCACACTACACACTCCGCACAAAGTCTTGGTCCTTTATAGTTAAAGCTATAAATGAAGCAGAAACTAGAGAGTGGTTAGGTACAAATCTTTGTTAATATCCAGCAAGACCGAGAAAGCTACAAACCTTTACCAAATTATAAGGTTCTTCACATGAAACAAATTCCTCAACCATATATGGGCCCACTCAAATACCCTTTTAGACACCAAATGTGTAAGGAAGTGCACCTCTTCTATCCAAAAAATACACTTGGATAAATTCCCATAGAGATGGTAGAATCTAATAACCTGAAAGATGGTCTAGAGATGCTTGACATACTCCTCCTTTAACATTGTGTAGATTAAGATTTCAATGATGAATATGATGATGAATCGGTATAAGAACTCATGGAAAATGGAGTTCATGATCCCCATGAACATGGAAGGTGTGTTCGTAACACCGAACGCCATACCTAGGAACTTGGATTTCCAATACCTACACCTAAAATTTGTCTTCAGGATGTCACCCTGCATCACCCTAAACTAGTGATACCCAGATCACTGATAGATCTTATAGAATCAACATGCTCCCCTCATCTAGTCGAAAATATCGTCTATCTTCCAGAGAGGGTTATATTTCTTAACAGTTACCTGATTCATCATATGGTAGTCTATGTACATCCTCAGACCACCATCCACCATCTTCAAAAAAATACTAGAGCACCACAAAATGGTACAATGGACTTAGTAAATACGTTCTTCAGCAGATCTTAAATATGAATCTGTAGTCCCCACATCTCAGAAGATTCCATCTGATAGGGTTCCATCCAAACTACAGTAGCACCGGGATATAGTCTATCCCAATCTCAACATCATTCCAAGGGGGTAAAGTCAAAAACTCCATGGTGAAAACATCCATGAACTCCACAATGACCCTAGGAACTTCCCACATCTCACTATCCACCAACCAAATTGACAACTCTACCAACAAGGTATAAAGAAGATCCACACACCAACTACCCATATGAAAACCCCGCTCACCAAAACAATTCACACATTATCCATCCATTTCTAAAAAAACAACTCTCTTATAGAAGCATTCGATAACATCATGCATGGAAAACAACCTGTCTATTCCATTTATAACATCTTATGGCTTGATATATATAAATAGGATATCGCCATTAGATGGATGTGGCCCCAACATCAGTCTACACCCCTAGAAATCATCAAACAAGATTGCCTGACCTATGAAAGGCATACTCAACACCAAGGGATGGGGAATAATCTCTATGTATATTCCTAGATCGTGGGATAGAGTCGGTTAAATGAAGGAGTGTGAAGCTGCTAAATCACAAAAAATAACACACATGAATACTAAACAAACTAATCATACTTCCAATGAACTCTAGACCTACTAGAACTACTGCCTCTATAGTGTGAAATTTACCACACACATATCACATTCCCCTACTAATGACCTCCTCCATGACCATGATCAGGTAGAGTTCTATAAGGAACACCATGAATCTAGCCTCCACCTACTCCATCTCCCCTCGGTGAAGCAGGAGCATGTTTCCCTACTGCTGAAACCTCCTACGTGGAAACTACTACTAAGGAGGGTGCAGAAACATCCAACCTATACTATACTGAGCTCAAATGGACATCAGGAATTAACTCTAAATATTAAATTGATATTTAATAGAGAAAAACCTCATCCTCATACCCATGGGAAATGCACAAGGACCAGAATGTATAAACTAAAATTGTTGAGGTCGACTACCTCCCGGCTGAAACATCAAAGGCCCTAACACATGAGACCTTCCACTGATTGCCTTTACCTTTTTAGAACACAACTAAATCCCCTCCTTCGGTAGAACTATTTGTGATTTCAACTTCTCAAATACTTCCTCCTTCTTTTGAACCTCTATGTATGCCAACAAGGTAAAGGTAGTAACCACGTACTAAAGAAAAGAGAGAAGTTCCACCTTAATGCGTCTCAGCTGAGAGTCCTCATCTAGAAAGAGATTTGGGGAGAAATAAAGGATGTCATTGAATTTGATCCCCAAATCTCACACTGAAATACTCCCACACTCGAGGGAGAGTAACCACTGCCTCATTTCAGCCTTCATGGTCGAAGAAAGGAATTCCCCCCAGAACTCCTCAAAATCGACCCATAGAATGTTAGCCTCCTTCCTCTCCCCAAGGTAAAAATACACCGCTGATGTAAAACTCCCTATATCTGGTCACTACCTGAGGAACCTAGTTCTTAGTCGGAGCCTGGATCATGATAAATTTGATCAAAATATCTTAGAGACAACTCCCAATCTCCTTGTGTGAAAATATGCCCTCGTACATTCCTAGAGTTTGCAGCTGGAAAGAACGTTGTTTCTTTAGAAACTTATCATCCTACTTTTACTAATCTACCCTTTATCTATCAATCATGTCATCGTACTGAGCCTCCAGTGTATGCAGTACATGCAGATGATGACTGGGTTCCATTGTTGAAAAAATTAAATTAGGAACTCCTAAACCTGAGTAGTATGGAATTTTATTTAATATTCAATTTAAATGATTTAACTTTTTATTCGTTAAAATTTCCCAAAATGCCAAAATCAAACAAGAAAAAAAGTCATTATGATGCATGTACCTTTCCTAGGGTCTTTACCCTGCAAACTGTGAAGACACACTTGGTCATTCGGTATATTTTGAGTCCTTGCATCGGATCACAGGGGTGGGGGGGGGGATAAAATCTCATTTCGTAGGTAGTCTTCCCTAGCCTATGTCATGCATCAAGATCACCTAACATTGTTTCCCTACCAACCCATGAAATATTCACTGTTACTCTTTTCAAACTAAATCCTATATCTCAACCATCATCTCTGATACCATTCTATCATGACACACACTATTCAAGATGGAGAAAGGAAGGTGTCACACCCTTCCTTCTTCAAGGAGAAGTAATAGAAATAATGACCCATGAGTACCACTTTCAATAGGACTCAGGGAGGTGACCAACACCAGGGGTATAAAATCTCACAAAATGGAAGGCATTATCCCTTTTTATACGAAATATGATCAGGAGATAAGATGGCCTACCCCTATCAACTCGAAGCAATTCATATAAAATTAAAATAAAATCCATCCCACATGAATGTTTTAAAAAAAATTGTAGAAAAAAATACTAGTAAAACTAAAAAGTAAATACCAATCGAATAAATATAATCAATGACATGGAAACTATCCCAACATAGAATCTAGTAATGTTTATCATGATCCATGTAATTATCCTGGAAACCTAAAAATAATTTTTTATGCGTAGGGTGAGAATAAAAATATACTTAGTTTGGAAAGACAAAGTCTATCATGCACAAATGGGATAAGCGTACTAATGCCCTTATGTGAAAACATCAGAAGACCAATTGCACCAAACATAAAATACTAACCACCCCAACCTCATCAAGGCATGGTCACCAAATAGTGTAATTCATGTAAAGTTATATAGTAAGAACATCGATATTTGGGTACCCCACAACACTTTACAATTGGTTAACTACTCATACCATAATGGAGAATTCCTTGATGCTACCACAATATTCCACAAGACCCATGTCACAAATCATCCCACACACTCCTCGGCCATATATCTAGTCCTAAAATCTATGCATAAAAACTCACCACATCCTTCCCGTAGTCACTTGGGCCACAAACACACTATATCCAACCCACAGACACCTATGACACAACCACACCACATCTCACTATAAAACTACGTGGGCCTCATCCCAAAGACACCTAGGAAGTCTCAACACATCTCATCTCGATGTCACATGGGAAATAACACCTCTCCCACAAACACCTAGGTATCACAACCATACCAAAACCTTCTCGAAGTGTCTATGGATACCAATGCCGAGAAGATGGACTAGGGAATATCCAATAACTTTCAATACATCCACCCACTAGGATATTTTGGAAGACCATCTCCCCCATGAAATGGGGGTGTTCAGAACATAGTTCTCAACAAGGGTTGTGTGAATATAGAAATAAATATGAACTAAAAGTATATATGAATAAGTATCAAACACTCTACCCAAGCTATGAGGTTCTCAAAAAAACAAATCGGCCAACAAAAAACCACCTTTTACCACTACCTATAATTCATAACCACAAAACAAGCCATAATTGAAGCATGTCCCCAAACATTTCATTTAACCAAAATTCTTTCTTTATTATGAAATTCATTTATTTTTTCCATCACTACAGGAGAAACGACCAAAAACATAAAATGTTATAATGGAGAAGTAACCATACCCACCAATTGAAAATAAAAATACATATATAATAACTAGGGTGGAAGAATCCACTTCACATTTCAAACACCCATTAAAAGTATATCAATATATATAAACTATAAGAGAAACACCCATATAAGGTAACACCATCATTCTTTAAAATCATCCCCCCCAAACCATCCTCCAAAATAGAACAACCTCAAACTCACAACCACACCCATAAAAACCTATCATCAACACCAACACACCAACAAATTCTAGTCCCACTACACAGACACACCACAACCAACAAACACAACACAACCTAGATGCAGTCCAATTGTATAACATGTCCGTCCATTCCACAAAAAAATAATTTAAATACCATAGATTCTATTACACCACCCATACCTCCCTATACACACTACCATGCTCTTAGTTATTTCACCACACAAAACACACAGATCACAAAACAAAATAGATCCATACAGAGAACACAACCACTCTAAACAGAAAAAGCTGTATTATGATTTAGCTATCAGTAGTTCATAAATTCCACTTTGATAATAAATGGGTGATCACAGACCATGTTCAATCCTAGGCCATCCATTTATTTAACAGGGTATACATGGTTAATCAATTTTCACATTTACATCCATTCAACATGGATTCAAAATCCATTCAGGTGTGCAAAGAGATACCACCAATGACCATGTTTTTTAGAAGGCATACAACCCATGAAAGTTTCCACATGGATAACAGGAAAAAAAAAATCATCAACATCACCCCACCTCTTATTTACTACTAAAGTAACAGATCTGATTATATTTATTATTACAGTCTTCCCCACCCATAATTTATCTCTGTTAAAATTTGTTTCAACCGTATGCAGAATAAGGCATCAATACACCCACCCTTCATGACTCAAAAATAAAGAGATATGAAGGGGATCCCTACTTCTATGAACATGTGATTAACACTTCCTTCTTGTGTCGAAACTGAGGGCCGCACAAACAATAGGAAAGACTCCAAGGAAAAATTGAACCGACAACCACACCATAGACGCATCACTCCTTTGGGAGGAAAGGTTTTTTTCACACCAAGAAAAAAGGAAGGGTCCATGGAAGATAGGATTTTGGATTTAGAAAGGCCATATCCAATATCAAATGAAGAAACTAGTTTTGAAGGCCATTAAAGGTAGATCATGGCCAAGACAACCCAACATAACTGTTTAAATCCATAGGATATTAGAAGAGTTAAAGATATGAATTATGGCACATGAAATGGATTTAAAAACACTTAAACATGGTTTTAAATCCAATTAATGTCAAATAATATGTAAAAGTGGTGAAACTAGAAAAACCAGGGAAAACTAGAAATGACTCACCGTTGGGTGAGTCACCGATGCGAGCTACCAGATACTAGTCACCATTCGATGACCTACTGTTTGGAGAGTCACAATACATCAAGTATTTGTTCAGTGACCTACTGTTTAGTGAGTCATAGTTCAATGAGGTACCGCTGTATGAATCACTGTTGGATGATTCCCCATCGCGAGTCACTACTGGAGACCTACCGTTGTGATCCACTGTCAGCATCTCACCAGTGTGAGGCACCGTCAGCTTGTCATCGGTCCTGACTCACCATCCACAACCTACCATTCATGACTCACTATAGTGAGTCACAATTACCTCCTAGAACACGTCAAACACTTTATTATCACAATGGAATGGACTAGAGAAATCTGATCCATTATACGGTTGACTATTAAATCCTACAATGAAAATTTATTAAAGATATAAAAGAAAAGAATAACATTAGAAATCCAAAAAACATGGATGAAAAAATAATGTTTCCTCTTTTCCTAAATCCAAATTTCATCAAATCAATTGTTTTATGTAAATTTGAATATTGTTTTATTTTTTATAGTCCAATGTTATGATATGTTATGTTCTAACTTGATGGATTATATTTTTTAACACAAAATTATCCATTTTTAGATATAATTGTGAAAATACTACATTATTTTCAATAATAGTAAAATACTATTTTAATAAAAAATAAGTTGTCCATGTTGACAATGGGTGTTTTAGTTGGTAATGGTGATTGATTTTAGTCAAAAATTAATTTATTTTTTTGCTTGATTAATTTTTTACTATCATATCATTTATCAAACTGTTACCTTATCACTATATATTGTGTCCACCATAAATGAGAAACTATGTCAACAACACATCAAATTTTTACATGTATTTTGAATCAATAATGGAGGAGAATAAGAGATACATCTCAATGTGGAGTCACCCTTGAAAGAAGCAACAAACTAAGTTGTAGAAGAACAATCCATTACATGGTATAGTAGAAAATGATGGAAGACATGATCATCGCACCAAAAAGGTATTGATAAGATTATATGTTATGAAATTCATCATTTAGTATCACTGGAATAAAAGGAACTGAAAAAAAATATAAGGAGGAGTTGATAATTGGAATCATGGAAGAAAATTCATCATTGACCAATCACATTTCAAATGAAGGTTAAAAGTAATTGAGAAACCTAAAAAACCTCTACGTTGTTATGGTATTCTCCTCACCCCATTACCTATTTATCTATATTTGGATTATATAGTCAAATGAGGAGATAGACACAGATATCCAAAGCTACGTTTAATGAATAAAGTGAAACTATCACACTATCATATATAAGGTGATAAAATGGCGGGGGGGGGGGGGGGGGTGAGCCTTTATGATGATAACATTGTTTGAGTTTTTCATTATAGTTCAAAAATTCAAACAACATTTATAATTCTGACATGTTGAAGAAAAATCCAACAGTGGATATAGAAGATCTCATGTCATCGTTGTATTTTTTCCAAATTAACATAAAGGAGAAGGTGATATTGAATGTTTCGTCTATTGTGGAAGATCTTATTAGGCATAGTTAACTTAGTTTTTTATCATATTCCGTATATAATATGTGATGTATATGATGTAGAATCATCAAGACCAATAGAATTAATAATAGACTAACTGATAAGAACTCAAAACCAAAAAGGGAGAACCTTTTCACATATAATTTGTAATTAATTTATTTAGTTTAGAATTGTTTTTTGCTAAATTATTTCTTTATTGTCAATAATAGGATGAATACGACTTATTTTACCTTTGCTGTGTGAGAATAAAAAACGAAAAATTATCTCTAGCGGTGACCCACACATGATTATCAAATCACTTATTTTCACTATAGAATCCTTAGGGTGATAGCACAGATGAATCTAACGCTTGTGACGATCACTGTTGATCACATCTGAATCCTTTGTGATGATAAAGATTCAGTCTGGTGGAGGAGAACAAATTCCATGCCCTCTTCACAGAATTCTACGAGAGAGATCTCATGGGATTGAGAAGATCCTCTTTAGAATTTATTATGTATAACAAGAGAATATAACTAGATCTTAGAAAAAAATTTATAATGAGGTTTAAATAATTCAAGGGTTAGAAGATAATTATTGCACAAAGGTCTATATTATTTTTTAATCCTGAAAAACCCCATGTGTAAATATAAATAATATTATTTTTTAAATGAGAACTACTATACTCACAATTAAAACAAATATTATTTTCTTGAATAAACAAATTAATATTTATTCAAACAATATTTAATATGGAATTCCTCACTTGACTAAGAAACTAGATTCACTAATCCACAATATTTACTGAGAATTAAATATTGACTATTTATTTAATTAAATAAATATCACAACATTATTCACTAATAAATATACAATTAATACATTCATTAAATTAGTTAATAATTATTTATTAAATATTCACATAACCAATTTTTTTTCCTATCTTGTGTATAAACTAGAATAAATAAATATAATATATTTAAATAATTAATTAAATAATTACATGGTGAATACATCTTTATTTAAATATTCAAACCACATATATATTCTCTCAAATTACTAATTATTGAGTATTTACAATAAAAATAACATGAATAATTATTAAACCATTTATGAGAATAATATTTACCAAACCTGTAAAATTCGTTTGAAATTTAACTGAGGTTCTGAATACACATAGTGTGTGACCCATTAGGCCCATTTCTCTATGACATTAGTCTATAATACCAAAAGTGAAATGTTAGCATCTAACAACATGAAAAAGCTCCGATAAATAAATATGTTAACGTCACAACAACATGTAACCTTCAACGAACATACACTATGTAATATAATATTTTTATCTTGATATCTATAATCAAATAACTTGCATATTGGTGTCATCAACTTATATGTTCAATGACCTTTTCTTTTATTTTTTGGAAATGAAAGTGTCAATAGATTGCCATGGCCATTGACATAATTAGCCATTTCCTTTCCCATCAAATATCCTGAGATATAAACATACATTAAATAACAAAAAGGAAAAAACATTTCTCTCATAATTTATTAATGAAATATCACTTATGATTCACCTGATGTACCCTACTTTTTGTAAAAATATTACATTGAGATTTTGGTCAGTACATTAATGTACTTGAATCCTGGAATCCATTAATTATAATTTTAAATTCTAAGGATCATTGCACACATTCCCAATTATGATCATCCAATGAAACAAAGAAATATGTATTTTCTACCATCGTGTCATGTTCTTATAATCTCTTGAAATGATGATTTCCAAGGGCATACACCATGAGAAACTGTCTCAATGTCCTATGAGTATCCACCCTCGATATCCTTTATTATTTGTGTTTTTTAAAATAATTAATCCATATATAAAACTTTATATATGAATACTGATATGAAACATCAATATTCTCATCATACCAGAGAACTGCTATGACATTTCAGTGAGACATGTATACTTAGGACATTATCAATGATGATGTCAAACAAAAAATCAATCATGATCTGGTAAACTTTATATTAATATTCAAAAAAATTAATACATGTAATCATGAAGTACAAAGAAGTTGGTTTTAGGGCACCAAATATAATAGTCACTCACTTTCACTAGAGCCAAATGCTAACAAATTTTAGTCTGCAAGGACTCACATAGTGTTCATGCTTCTACTAAGATAATGTCTTTGTCTTGGGGTCCGCCAAATTTTCCTCCCTGAAAACTCTTCCAATGAAAATATCATTATTTGCAAGAGACTTTTTGCAATGGGGAAGGGTCTTGTCACAAAAAGTCCTTGGAGAAGTACTATTTTCAATGGCCCCCAATCCACATAGCAAATAACTACTTATTTGTGACCGCAATAGGTATCCCGTCACAAAAAGATTGGTGCGCACTGCACACCAAACCACGGGATGGTTAATTGTGACAGGTGGTTACATTCATTGCAAATACCATTTGGTGCCTTTTTAGCATTTGCGACAGGATCTATCTCTCATCGTAAATGCGATATAAGCAGGTAGGTATTTGCAATGCGACCCATCACAAATACATTTTTTAACTGCCACCCCTAATTAATATGGTGGTTAGCATTTGCGAGAGGACCAGTTGTAAATAGTATTATTTTCGATGGGAATCCCATCCCAAATTCTCCCGACACAAATAATCTAATCTATATATACCTCACATCTAATTTTTTCGCATTTCAAAACTCTCACAACTCCTCTCTCCCTCTTCACTCTCATATTTCTCTCTTAGATTTCTTGAATGTTTAAAATTTTAAATCAATGCTTTTTCAAATCCTTGCATCATACAAATGATTATGTTTTAAGATATCTATCTATTGCTTTAATTTTTTAGTTAATTCATTTTATATTATATTTGTTATAATTATTGTTAAATAACGAACATTAAATTAAATAAATAAAAATATGTTGTTTCATTAACATTTAATTATTTTATTTAAAAGTAAATATTACTAATTTGTAATAATTTGATTCAATTATCATTAATTAATAATAATTACATTTAATTAGTATTAATTATTATTAATTAGTAGTGATTAATATTAATTATTATTAATTAATAGTACATAGTATTAGTTATTATTAATTAGTATTACTGAGTATTAATTAGTATTAATTAGTGTTAATTGGAAATAATTATTAATAAATAGTAATAAATATTAATAATTTGTAATAATTAGCGATAAATAGAAATAATTAGTTAAGAATACTAATAAATAGTTATAAATAGTAATAATTACTAATAATTAGTAGTAATTAGTAGTAATTATTAATAATTAGTAATAATTAGCGATAATTAGTAATAAATAGCAAGAAATAGAAATAAATAATAATAAATAATAATAATTACTAATAATTCGTAATAATATTTAATAATTAGTAATAATTAGTGGTAATTAGTACTAATTAGTGGTAATTAAAAATAATTAATGATAATTAGTAATAATTAGTAACAAACAATAATAAATACTGATAAATAGTAATAAATTGTTATAATTTGTAATAAATTGCAATATATAGCGGTAAATAGTAATAATTAGAGTTAAATAGTAATCAATAGTAATAATTGGTGGTAATTAGTAATAATTAGTGGAAAATTAATAATAATTAGTGGTAATTGGTAATAATTATTATTAATTAGTAATAATTAGAAAGAAATATTCATAACTATTAACAATTAGTAATAAATATTAATAATTAGTAATAAATATTAATAAATATTAATAATCAGTAATACATATTAATAATTATTAATAATTTGTGGTAATTAGTATTAATTAGCAGTAATTACTAACAAATAGTAGTAATTAGTAATAAACAGCGGTGTGTTTTAATAAATAGTAAAAATATTAATAAATAGTCATAAATAGTCATAAATAGGAATAATTAGTAATAGTTAGTAATAATTACCAATAATTAGCAATAATTAGCTGTAATTAGTAATAATTAGAAGTAATTGACGGTAATTAGTAATAAGTAGATGTAAATATTAATAATTAGTAGTAAATAGTAATAATTGGTAACAAATACTAATAATTAGCAATAAATAGAAATAAATAGTGGTAGTTTGTAATAAATAGGAATAATTAGTGGTAATTAGTAATAAAAAGAAATTTTTAGTGTTATTTAGTAATTATTAGCAGCAATTAGTAATAATTATCTGTAATCAGTAATAATTAATTATAATTAGCGGTGATTAGTAATAATTAGTAATATTTAGTGGCAATTTTTAATAATTAGCTATAATTAGTAATAATTAGTGTTAACTAGTAATAATTAGTTGTAACTAATAATAATTAGTGGTAACTAGTAATAACTAGGGGTAATTAGTATTAATTTTCATTAATTAGAAATAATTAGTGGTAAATATAAATAATTAGCACCATATAGTAACAATTATTTGTAAATAGTAATAATTAGAGGTAAATAGTAATAATTAATGGTAAATAGTAATAATTATTGGTAAATATTATAAAATAGTGGTGAATGGTTTTAAATAGCAGTAAATATTTATAAATAGAGGTAAATACTAATGAATAGTAATAAATAGTAATAATTTGCGGTAATAAGTTATAAGTAGTAGTAATTAGTAATAATTAGTAATATATAGTGTCAATTTGTAATAATTAGTCATAATTAGAATTAAATAGTGGTAATTATTTATAAAAGTTAGTAATTAGTAATAAATAGTAGTAATTAGTTGTAAATAGTAAGGAATAGTAATAAATAGTTGAAATTAGTAATAAATAGTGGTGATTGGTAATAAAAACAGTAATTAGTAATAAATAAAAGTAATTAGTAATAATTAGGAATAAATAGTTTTAATTAGTAATAAATAGATTAATTAGTATGAATTAGTAATAAATATCCGTAATTAGTAATAAATTGTAATAATTAGTAATAAATTGTAATAATTAGTAATAAGTAATTATAAATTGTAATAATTAGTGATAAGTTGTAATAATTATCAATAAAAAGTAGTAATTAGTAATAATGTATAATAATTAGTAACAATTATAAATAATTAGTACTGATTAGGGGTAATTAAGGGTGATTAGGTGTAATTAGTGGTGATTAGAGACGATTAGTAGTGATTGCCAATTATTAGATATAATTAGGTATAATTAGTGGTAATTAGAAACAATTAGAAATAATTTCCATTAATTTGAAATAATTATAAATATTTTGGAAGAATTATTATTAATTAGGAATATAAAAAAAAATAATTAACGTTTTTTCCTTCTTGGGATTGTGTTTTTATATTATCAAATTATTCATAAATAATCTAATTATTTTACTTTTATAGAGAAATATTGAATAAGGAAGTTGAAAATAGTCATTATTATAAGATCACACATGGATTAATAAACACCAGAATCCAATTGGTTCTTGTAGAAATCTTGTATATATTGAGGGTGTTGAAACATTCTTATCATTTTCATTATCAAAAATATAATTTGTTTCAAAAGGGACAATTAAGTGTATATGTAAAAAAGGTAGTTTGAGGATGTTTTAAAAATTTGAAAACAATGGGGTCATCTATTGTATTGTGGTTTTCAAACATGTTTTGTTTTTGGTATCAATATGGTGAACAAAGTTTTAAAGAAGATACTAATAATTGGATTTTAGATCTATCATGGTTTTAAAATTTAGTACATGATGTGGTGGGTTTGTCTTTTAATCAAACTGAAACTCAACATGATATTGATTTAAATCCTAATATTGAACCATCTCAATTTTATGAGTTGTTGAGGTCCATTTAGGATTACATATATCCTGGTTGAAAAATAATAAAATTTGAAGCGATTGTAAAATTTATGGCTATTAAATTAGATAACAGAATGTCAAATAGCTATTTTGATTTGATATTTTATTTGTAAAAAAACATCCATATAAAGGAAACATGTTACCTATAATTTCTATTAGCGTAAGAAATTGGTTAGTAATATGGGTCATGGTTATCATAAGATTCATTCATGTTTAAATGATTGCATCTTCTATTATTGTGGAAATGAGTTTTTCGATAGTTATTCCGCATGTGGAAAATCGAGGTATAAAGAGGCTCAACTAGGGATGTCTGGATTGATTCCTATAAAAAAGATTAGGTATTTCTTACTTACATATATATTAAATTGTTTATTTTTTTCTCAGAACACGACATTATTGATGTAATGGGAAAAAACCAATATTTCAATAGGTAAACACTTAAACAACCCACTAAAGATGATTCATGGAAACATTTTGACCAAGTACATATTTCTTTTTCATTAGGATCCTAAAACGCGAGATTGGGTCTTTCTAATGATGGTTTCTGTCCATTTGGTTCTTATAGTAGTCAATATTCTTGTTGGCATGTCTTTATATCTCCATACAATTTATCCATATGGATGTTGATGAAGGATCTATATATATTATTGACCTTATTAATTCTCAGACATCCGAAAAGTAATATTAATGTTTATTTGAATCCATTGATTAAGGAGTTTAATTTATGATGGAGTAATGGTGTCAGTACATATGATGTTACTACAAAACAAAATTTACTACTAAAATTTACATTCATTTGGATAATTGTTGACTTCCAATCATATGAAATGTTATCTGGGTGGATTACACACGGCCCAAATTCATGTTCATACTATATGAGGGATAGAAAAGCATTTATGCTAATCAATGGAATAAAACATTGTTTTCTTTTATTGTAATCACAAATTCCCTCTAACCAATCATCATATTCAATTAAAAATATATCATTTTAGAAAATTAACAATTAAAAGAGATGGAACTCAAAAAATGATATCATTTAAAATGTTAAAATCAATTGTCGCTTTATTACAACCCATTATACTTGGACCAAGAATAATCAAATAGAAAATTGATGTCTTTGGGAATAAAATTGGACAAAATATATCATTTTTTGGGATCTTTTATATTGCTCTAATTTCTTAATGCATCATTTGTTGGATGTAATATATATTTAGAAGAACTATTTTGATAATATATTTTTTATAGTTTTGGATACACTAGGGAAGAACAATGATAATGTATAGGCATGATTAGATCTTTCCCAAATTTATAGGTGAATTGAACTTGAACTATTCGAAAATGTCAAATCCCAAATGTTAATGAATTGAAAAAAAACTTAAAAAACTTCCAAATAAAAGGGATTTTTATTTTGTTAGTGAATTCAATATTTGATAATTCAATATGGTTATGTTTAAAATTTGGGATGATTAGTTAGAAATGATCGTACTACTGGATTGAAAATTAAAGATTTTCATGTTATAATGGAATGACTTCTGCCAATTGTATTAAGATGATTGTTTAATTATATGATTTGGTATGTACTAATAGACATATCTTATTTTTTATGAGTTATTTTTGAGGAAATAACAAAATATAATTCACCATGTAGACTATAAAGAAGATGTTGTTTTAATTTTATGTCAACTGGAAAAAATCTTCCCACCAACATTCTTTTACTCAATGGAACATTTGATATTACATTTCACACTTGATGGAAAATTTGGTTGTCTTGTATTGTTCCGATGGATGTAACCATTCGAGAGATGCATGCATAAATTGAAGAAAAGTGTATGTAACAAAGAATCATCGAAAGATAAATTTCATAATCATATTTATAAGAGGAGATTTCTTTTTTATGATCTTATTAATTTCCATCTGAATGTCCATCCAAGAAAAATGGCATTGGTTTTGAAAATTGAAATTTTGATGATGAAATGTGTAATAAATTAGTAGTTTTTAATCATACTTATCTTTTCATTCATAGAATTCATGAATAGTGTCTTTTAGATGATGAACATCATAGAGCTCATACATATGTTCTACTCAACTGTGAAAAAATCACACCATTTTTACTTTGAGTTCCCCTATAACATATTCTTTAATATTTTTCATATAAAATTAATACTATTTTTTCTATAGGTTATATGATAATAATATAAAGAAATGTCTTCCATATGTTACATTATTTTCTCTTGAATAATATTGGAAAAATATATTTTCCTACTAGTTTCAAAATTTGGTATCATAAATTACATATGGTTTAACATATAAAATATATTTATTACTTATTATATTGATAATTTTTTAAAAAAATTAAGGTATATCAACATGGTGATAAAATTGATAATAGATTGCATGTATTGAGTAACCCACCATCCAAAATGGTTAAATCTTATAATACATATGTGGCGAATGGTTCTCGATTTCATACACGTGCATATAAAGAATAAAAAAAATGAATAGTGGTGTTATCTTGAGTGGATCACATCATATAGAAATTGAAGTTGACTTTAATGGTAAGTTGGAAGAAAATATTTATTTCTGGTATCTCGGATAGAATTACATAATGCGGTTTATATGTAAGTGGTTGGATACTGAGAGAGGCTTGAATATTCATCTGAGACATTGAATCATTGATATTAAATACAAAATATTTATTGCAGTAAATGAACCATTTTTATTGTCTTATCAGGCACATAAAATTTATTAGGAATATTATTGTGCTAATTCAAGAGAGTTTTGGGATTAATGGAGCATAAAAAATGAAAAATTAGAAAAATTAGTTTATTCAATGTGAATGTGGTTTTTATAAAGTGAAAGGAATTGAAATATTTAAAGAGACAACCCCAAATCCGTCTTTTAAATGAAGAGACATGAATATATATGATGACACCCTACAATAAAGGGTCAATGATGATGATGATGTTATTGATTTAATAAATGAATTAGAACAAACAAGAGATGATGAAATTGAATATTGAATGGAAATTGATGATGCTAAGGAGGTATATGAAGATATTGACACCATAATATATGAATATGAGGATGAAGATGAAGATTGAAATAATTAATTTCAAGTTATAATCATATAATATATATATATATATATATATATATAAGTGTTTTTCAACAATTTTCTAACAAAATTCATTTTGTGGTTCAGATGGACTAAGATATGTTTCATGAGTTGGAGGGTGCTGATCTACCTGATGAAGAATTTGATGTTGGATAATCTAACCCTCAGACTACTGGTGGAGCAATAATTACTTTTAGGGGTTGTGGTCTTGTGATATTGATGATTATTAACTCTATCCCCAAGAGACATCCCTGACATGGCTTTGATCCACACATACAGAGGTATGCATAATTCTATATTTTAGTTAGTTATAATTATTTATATTTAATTTATTTATATACTAGTTGTTTGATTATTTGTTCTTTTTTTTGCTTATCCTTTCACATATAGTAAATGGATAGGGTAGTGCTAAATTGAGAAATTTTTATTCTATATTATGGGTTAGATAGGATCAGATTCCCATCGATGTTCAACAACACATGTTGGATCATTAGCTAGTATGTAAAAAAATAAAATTTAATTTAAAATTTACATAATTAATAACTTGGTATTATTAATTTTTTGTAGGTTTTTTGGTATCCCATTTATGAGAGCATTTGTGACTCTATCTGGAAGGCATGTGAGGAATGTATGAATGAGTGTTGTCTTCAGTTTTGGCACAATTTGAGGAAGACAACAATGAAGAAAGAAGGAGACATAGAGTCTGATCATTCATGCTATGCCTATTTACCTTATTTAATTTCTTTTTAGGTTTGGTATAGATTTTGTTCACACTAGATGAGTGGTCATTTTTAGAGGAGATAATTAGTAGGTCAACAAAACTGGGGGAGACAAGAGGTGACACATCAAGCGGGTATTTTTACATTTAGTAAACATAGAGAAAATATGGTAGATACCATTTTTCAATAATTTATTTGATATTAAATGTAAAGTATCTATTTTTTATTCATATAGTTTGTTAAACAACATGATAATACAGAGTTTGATGATTATAAGAAGATAGACATTGATCCTGTCATTAGAGAGAATAGAGGTGATTTCCATTGTCATATTGTGGTTTGTATAACTTTTTTGGAGTTTTAAAATTAAATATAAATAAGATTTTATCTATTTTAATGGTAAATTGTAATTCAAGGAGTTATATGGGGCTATGACATCTCATACATAGACTTAAAATCAGGCTGAGGCCAATGATCAGACAAGTGCAAAAAGATTTGATGAGGCAGTATGGATTCATGCGACCCAGTATTCTACTGCTAGAAAATGGGTATATACCCAAAATTTACCCAAAAATATATGTATAGGTATTTTATATGATCCTATACCCATAGTTTCAGACAAACCATGGGTATATACCCCCTTATACCCACGGTTTAGAAAAAATAGTTGGTATATGTAGTTTATCAAGACCTATACCCATGATTTGGCCTAAAAAGTGGCTATAGGGTTGATTTTTGGGACCTATACCAATGATTTTCATAATACTGTGGGTGTTGGGTGGGTTTTTGGATACCTATACCCACCGGTTTCCAAAACATGTGGTATAGCTTTCCTACGTTTCAGCATGAAATTTGTTTCCTCAGAGGATAGAAAATATTTTTCATAGGGAGGCCAATTTCAACAATTTTCTACCTATAAACACATTTTATATAAATATTTATAAGTAAATATATATTTATATACCAATTAAACAAATAGGGTAGTGGTTAGGAACCAGATGTGTGCTGAGGTGGTCCATGAATTGAATCTAGTGTGCATGTTTTTTTTGTCAAATCTATTTCCATAGTTTTAAAATAGCGAGTATATTTCAATGACACAATGGACTAGACCTATACCCATTGATTCCAATACTATGGGTATAGGTTGAAGCTATACTAACACTTCAGATTCCCTGAATTCATTAAAACCATGTGTATAACATAATCCCACAGTTTCAAGTCCCATACCCAGGGGTTCAAATCATGGGTATAAGTCAATTTTATAGTAGTTTGCCTTCGAGAAAAGAAAATTTAATGGTATCAGATCTCGATTAATTACCGAGAGTTATTACTATACAACTACGTTGTCAGTGTGCAACTCAAGAGGAGCTCATGAGGAGTCATCATCATCTGCTGCACAATATAAGGAGCTGCTACGAGCTCAGGGTAACCTTATAAAGATTATGCACAAGGAGAAGGAAAATCTGCATTGACATCAACAAGACTATTTGTGTCGATGGTAGTACCAAAAACACGAGAAGGTGATGGAGTACATACAACACCGGACTCATGGTATAGGGATGAAGTTCCTTCCACCATCTCTTCCAGATCCTTTAGAAGACCCTCCCCCTCAGTGATGTATTTACTGTTTATGATAAAACATTTGAATTTTTTTTGTAATATTATATATTTAGATTTCTATATAGTGAATTTTTTATTATATTGTGAATATTGCATTTCTAATATTTTATTATTTATTTTTCTAATTATTTTATTACTTTATTATTTACTTAATTTTATTATTATCATTATTTTATTATTTATATATTATTTTATTAAAATTAAAATTCTTTTTTATTTTATTGTTAATATAATTATTTTATTGTATATATTTTTTTTTTATTTTTGCGAATATTGATATTTTTATTATTTTTTATTATTTAATTATTATTATTATTATTATTTTAATATTATGAATAATATAATTATTATATTGATAATTATAATATTATTATTATTTTACTATTATTTATATTATTATTATTATTTAATGTTATTTCATTAATATTATTTTTTTATTATTATTATAACATTTTTTATATTTTTTTATAATGGTCCAGTTGAAAATTGTATTTGCGAGGGGCCCATCAAGTTTTTTTAAAAATCAGAAAAACTATTCATGATGTCATTTTCTATAATGGGGTATTTGGGATGGGACCCTATCAAAAATTCCCTTCTGTAATAGGGTCCCATTGCATATAACTCAATTTCCAATAGTGTGCTCAGAGTGACTTCACCCCTTTGAGAAAAATCCCCCAAGAGGTGATATTTCCAATGTATGTGTTTCATCCGTTGATGCAACCTGGATCACTTGAGAGATCCACCACTATTGTATTATCTCAATACAATGTGATAATATCTCTACATTCAAACACCCCATCATGCTCTTGGATGAATTTTTTAATCCAAACTAATACTTTGGTTACATTAAAAGAAACTATATACTCAGACCCCACTATAATATTGGTGATAAGATCTGATCTCGATTATCACTTGAGTGTGGTGTTATTGATTTATGGGATTTCTATGATCGGATGGTATGAAAAAGGGTGAATTTATTCATTTAGTCATCATACTAGGAATATATTATTGTTTTAACATCTATATGTTTCTTATGATTGATATTTGCATGAGATTCACTTATGCTTGTGTTTATTTACTGTATATGGTTTATGTTTGTTAGTAATTTATACCTACTTTGGGTTTTCGATAATTGTTTTTAAACTCCTTCCATATGGGAGAACATAAGGGTGATTATTCACATTCTTTTCCTCTCCTAGAGTAGTTTGTGTCCTTGGAATGATCACAACCCTTCCAGGGTGGTTACCCCATATTATTTCCTTCCAATAGTGGGTGACCTCTACAACCCTGACTGATGACGTGGACTCTATGATTGGAACATGATGATGGGATGTCTGTTCTGTAATGAACTAGAAATTCATTAATGAAAATTCCTCTTGGTCTAATTAAATTTATTCCATTGGTTATGAAAAAAGTATGCACATATTTGATTTTATGTTTTGGATTTTAAAATACCATTATGAATTGTGACTGTTGCTAATATTGCCATTGAACAGTGATCGCGTGATTAATATAAATATATGGCTTTAACAAATCCAATTTACTCAGACAAAGGAAGTGATAGCCTCATCCAGTAGACTTTCCCCATAAGAAGCCTATTCTTTTGATCTCGAAAAGGAGGTGTCATCATTGGGTTCTCTCTTAACCAAGACAAATCCAAGACTGAATACATTAAGCTCCAGCGGAACTGCCTACAAGAGAAGTGGAAGTTAATAGACATTACCACCAGAGAGATGTTATCTAAGACACCCCAAAAGACTGTCACCAGCACACACCATACCCAAAGGACTTAAGAAGGTTTTTATGGGGTTATGTAATAGGACCCTAGCACTATGACTATGCACATTATTTTTGGTATAAAGATTATACATTAATTTTATTATTGTTGCTTTGTAAATACTTTTTAAAGCACAAATAGTATTTTATGTTAATATTAAACTATTTAATATATTTTTATGAATTAATGGATTTTATAATTAAATAATATTTTAATAAAATATTATTATTAATAAATTACTTTTTATTAAATATAAATGATCGTATAATTTTTTTGAATACAATTACAATTTTTGTTAAGGTTTGAATGTTGTTTTACTCAAAACACATGATTTTTCGATAAATATCGGTTTTTATTTTTAAAAGTGAAAATTCAAAAATTTAGAAAATTATTTAGATAAAATAAATATTATTTTTGGAATCAGGACATCAAAATTATTCCATGGTGAATTTTTCTTAATTTTCTGAGATAGTCAAGTCTTTGGGTAAAAATTAAACACTGTTTAAATATATAATGTGTTTTATGTCATCATAATGACCCAATAGTGATTTAATAAAATACTATAAACATTATTTTAGGCCAATAAATGTTTTACCATTAAATTAATGTGATTTTAGGTATATTTTATTTATTTGACAAACCTTTAGTGGACCCTCCAAGACTTATAAAACAATTTATCTTTTTAAATTTTTGTCCTTAAGAGTGTGACTAAATGCCACATATGAGACCATATTATTTTGATAATTTAGGCCATTGGACTTATAAAATATTGTCTCCAGTCCCCTTTTTCAAAAAACCTGGGAAAAAACCATGGGATGGTTTGTGGTTTTGATTAGTTTAATGTGTGGTGTCCCAAACCTAAATAATAAAGAGTTCCAACTCGTTTCCTATATAAACCCATCCAAGCTCCCACTACATCTTCAATCAAATCCTTTTGGTTCAGTCTCAACAATTACCTACTATTTTTAGAACCCCCCAAGGTGCCCAATTCTCCCATGAAGTCTCTCTCAAGCCCCGCCCAATCCTTTTGGATCACACTTCCAAGTAAGGGATTCCTTTCTATCTCATTGTATCCCTGATTTTTAATATTTTTATGTCCTATATTTTCATTTATAAATGTTGAGGTATTATTCTGAACTCCCCCCATACATCCCTTTTTATGTTTAAATGATGAGATACCCTTTTATCTCTCATTAAATGCTTCTCATGTACACCCATTACCATGCCGAAATTATATAAGGAAATTCCCTCTCATCATTTACATTCAAGAATTTTTTTTATTATGAATATAAATTACATTATATTTGTTGTGACATGTATCTATATGAACCCATTACTTTCCATTTCATATACATATTTTTTTCCACCCATTTCTCTCTCATCAACCATTTTTATGAATTCCTATTTCATGCCATTATGCTACCGAAATTGCACCGCGATTTTACAAGCCAAAGTCATTGTGTAGATAATACCCTTCCCACCTCTCTATCAAGGGTATTAACCTTTATTCATGTTTACATATTGATCATAGAGTTTCATGTATGAATTCCACATTCATTTATCATGGAATAAATGATGATGTTTATTGAATCCATGTTATATGATCCATGTGGCACACTTATGCATGAAATGATATGTTTAAGAAGGGTGAACCCTAATAGCGCTTCAATTTATTGGGTAAAGTATAATATTATGATATGTAATGTGCAATGAGTATTGACTCCTGCCAATTCAAGTGCAACGAGGGTTTACTCATGCTTCATGTGCAATGAGGGTTTTCTCATGCTTCATGTGCGACGATCCTTGGATCATACTAATATCATGTTAAATATTGTTGCCACATCTCCTTATTGTGATTATCATGCTTTATCATGCCTTTATCTTCATGTTTCTCTGGTGCTACATTCATATTCCTATTGTCTAACATGTATTGTATTCCTCATTTTATTCCATGTTTATTCCCTTACTAGGCTTTATAGCCCACCCTTTTCATATGCATGTCCTTAGGTTATCCCATGCAATGGTAAGTAAAAGGGGATGTGGTGGTTATGTAAAGGTAGATTTCAATAAGATGTTTCATTTTATACTTTATGTTGTAATGTAATGTTTCTAATATCCATATACACTAGACCTATCAATATTCTATGTTGTATCAAGTGATGGAATTATGTAATAAATCATGTTTATGTTTTTAATAAAAGAGCAGGGTTATTATAGTTGGTATCAGAGGATTTGTTTAGTTATTTTGGGGATTAAGACTAGAAAACCCTTGTAAATCCATAGAGACAAGACACAATATAATAAATAAATCCTTATGTTTTTGTGGGTGTTTAGTAATTTTTTTTATCATGAAAATACATCCTTGTTAAGATACGTGAAAGTAGAGGCAGCTTTAGAACATATGTACCTAGGGGTGAAAATCCAGACAAAGAGTTTCGGGCCCAACCTCATGTATCGTAATACACAAAATGATCATTTCTGCACTCTTAGTTTTGAAACTCCTGGGGTATATACTTTTGTAAATTCACTAGCTTAGTATGAACTGTTATTAATGGAAATAAAAAAATTCCCCTAAGAATATATGTTAGAAATTAGACCATGGATCACATATGCTGATGCCTATATATTCATAAGTTAGGGAAATAAAAGTTATTTATAAGTCACCTGTTTTGTCCTTGGATTACCCTTTATGTGTTACCCCTAACTTTCCCTTAATTCTAGCCAATGGCCGGTAAATGGTAAACTCTGGCTAACAACCAATGCGAAGGGCAGCGTGATGAATGTCCCAGTGAGATTCCCAATTAAATGGCAGCACAAGTAGGACATATCAGGATTATTCCAAACCAGCTATCAAAAATCATGATTAACAATTGGAATATTTTTTAATTCCCAAGGACATAAAAGAAGAGAAATATGACATCTGATGAAAGTCAATCTCATAAAAGTAATAAGAGATATCAGACACAATTTCCTTTGTGCAATAAATTTGGAAAGAGGAACCGAGGGAAACGTCACGAAGGGACTAAGAGATTCTTTATGTGTGGAATGGAAGGGCACAAATTATCCAATTTCCATTAAATAATAGATAATGTGATGGATGGAAACAAGTCTCCTTCTAAGACATCTTACACGGTTCTATGTCATAAATGCGGAGAAGTCAGGCATTATCCAAGTCGATTATCTATTGTAAGTGATGAGAATCATGTTGAGCACCAACAACATCCTTTATCAAGGGAGCATGAAAAGTCATATACTAAGATTTATATTGATTAATAAATTAAATGTAACCACTAATTCAAAGTAGTGTATGTCTTGATGTATTTAAATTCATGTCTTATTATTATATCTTTTATGTTTTCTAAGAACAATGAGTCCCCAAAAGAAATGATATTAAATCAATAGGGTCCATAATTATATAAGTGTTTTATAACCTGTTGAAGTCTTTTGGAAATTTATCTATTAAAAATTTATAAGGATCTCTTTGATGGAATTTGAGGAAAATAGGGAAAAGTCATTGCCTATGCCTCAAGGCAGTCCCACGCATGATCTGGAGTTGGCAGAAGCGATATTCGCTATAAAAATTTGGCAGCATTATTTCTTTGGGGAGAAGTGTAAAATATGTATAGAAGAAAAAAGACTCAAGTAAATATTCACATAGAAAGATTTGAATATGCTCCAACGAAGATGGTTAGAGCCGATCAAAGACTATGAGTGTTCAATCCATTACAACCCTAGGAAAGCGAAAAAGGTGGCATATGATCTAAGTAGAAAGGACCCAATGATCCTATCATTGTTGAGAAATGAGAAGGATACAATTTTCTTAGATTTGATTAAGATGGACATGGGAATCATAAAGAAAGGAAAATCATCAATCCTTTCACAAATTGTTTCTCAACGGTATGTTTTGGAAAATTTAAAGGATGCTCAAAAGGATGATGTGGGATTTCAGAAGAAAGTGGATGCTATCAGAAAACGGAAATCCTCAGAGTTCAATGTTAATGATGAAGGAATTGTGAGATTTGTGAAAAGACTATGTGCTCCATCAAGTCTGGAGCCAAGGAAAGAAATTTTGGATGATGCACATAGTTCAAATTCCACTACTCAACAAAAAACAAAAATATGTATCGTGATATCTAAGAGAATTTTTGTTGGGATAATATGAAGAAGGAGATCACTCAGTATACATCAAAGTGCCTGGTGTGTCAAAAAATGAAGGCAGAGAGGCAGAAGTCAAAGTGGATCATGCAACAACTACCCATACTAGCTTGGAAATGGGAGAACATCACCATGTACTTTGTCCCTCGACTTTTGAAGACATCCAAAGGCAACAATCTACTCTAGGTTTTGGTGGACCATCTTACAAATTTTGTACAATTAATTACAATACGGTCAGATTTTTCATTGGATCAAATAGAACATATATACATTAGAGAAGTGGTAAGGATGTATGGAGTACCGGTATCTATTGTATTCGATCGAGATCCAAGATTCACCTCTATGTTTTGGAATAGTCTTCAACATGATTTAGATACTGAGATGAAATTCAATAAAAATTCTCATCCTCAAACTGATGGCCAATCTGAGTGGACTTTTCAGACATGTGAGGATATGTTGAGAGCATGCCCAATGGACTTCAAAGGAGTATGAGATCAACATCTTCCTCTGGTTGAGTTCTCTTATAACAATAGTTTCCAATCAAGAATTTGAATAGAACATTTTGTAGACATGTATGGGAAGAGGTGTAGAACACCGACATTTTGGGATGAAGTTGGTGAGTATAAGATGTTAGGACTAGAAATTGTTGAAGAAATGGCGGAGAAGTTGAAAAACCATTTAACAACATATCAAGGCATCCTAGAGTCGACAGAAGTGTTATACAAATAACTGTCAATGAGACCTTGAGGTTAAAGTTAGAGACATGGTATTTCTATGCATATCTCCATGGAAGAAGGTCATGAGGTATGGAAATAATGGGATGTTAATTCCTAGGTACATCGGCTCCTTCGAGATTCTTTATTGTGTTGGGGCTGTGGCCTATCGACTTTCAATTCCACCCACTATGGACAAAGTACATAATGTCTTTCATGTGTCCCTCTTATGGAAGTATATACGAGACCCTTCACTTGTACACTCTTTAGAGGTAGCATAGTTATAGGATTATCTTTCTTATGAGGAGAAAATAGTGAAGATCTTAGATCATAGGGAAAAAGTGTTACGAAATACTACAATGCCCCTCGTAAATGTGTTGTGGAGAAACCAAAAGTTTGAAGAAGCAACGTTGGAATCAGAGGAAGTGATGAATAAGAGTAACCCGAATTTGTTTTAGTGTCAGAAAATGAAATTTCGATGGTGAAATTTCTTGGGGGGGGGGTAAGATTGTAATGACCAAAAAATTCATTAATGGCAATTTCTCTTGGTCTATTTAAATGTATTCATATGGTTATGTAAAACGTATGCACTTATTTGGTTCTATGTTCATGAATTTAAAATACTGTTATGAATTGTGACCATTGGTAATATAGTGGTTGAACAATGATCACATGATTAGTATAAATATAGGGCATTAAAAAATACAATTTACTCAGAAAAAGGAAGCGATGGACTCATCCAGTAGATATCCCCCATACGAATCCCATTTGTCAGAGATTGGAAAGGAGGTGGCATCATTAGGCTTCACTCTTGGCCAAGCCCAAGCTGAGCTTGAATACGTTATGTGCGAGCATAACATGCTATGAGAGAAGTAGACGTTGATAGAAATTACCAACTGAGAGATGTTATATGAGCCACCCCAAGAGTCTGTCACCATCACGCACCATAACCTAAGGTCTTATGCGGGTGTTTTAAGGGGTTATGTAACAACACCCTAGAACTATGACTATGTACATTATTTTTTGTATAAAGATTATACATTAATATTATTATTGTTACATTGTAAAGAGTTTTTAAAGCAAAAATAGTATTTTTTGTTAATATTCAACTATGTAATATATTTTGATGAATTAAGGGATTAATTAATTAAATATTATTTTAATAAAATATTATTGTTAATAAATTACCTTTTATTAAATATTTATGGTAGTGTAATTTTTATGAATAAAATTGTAATTTTTATTATGGTTTGAAATCTGTTTCGGTCAAAATCCATGATTTGTCGATAAATGTTAGTTTTTTTAAAGTTAAAATAAACATATTTAAAAAATTAATTAGATAAAATTAATATTATTTTTGGAATCATGATGTAGAAATTATCCAATGGTGAATTTTTCATAATTTTCTGAGACAGTAAAATTTTTTGGTAAAAATTAAATATTTTTTAAATATATAATGTGTCTTATGACATCATAATTACCCAATTGTGATGTTAAAAAAATAAACATTATATTTTTCCAAGAGTTGTTTTAATATTAAAATAATGTGATTTTAGGTTTATTGGATTTATTTTATGAAGCCTTAGTGGGCCCTCAGAAACATATAAAGCATTTTTTCTTTTTAAATTGGTTTCCTTGAGAGTGTGACACACCACCACATATGAAACCCTATTATATTAATACGTTAGTCCATTTACCTAATAAAATATTGTTTTCCACTCCCCTTTGGGAAAAAACAAGGGCAAAAACAATGGGCTGGTTTGTGGGCTTGATTAGTTTAATGTGTGGTGTCCCAAACATAAATAATAAAGAATTCAATCTCTTTTCCTATATAACCCTACCCATGCTCCCACTTTCTTTTCACTCAATGACTTTGGAGATTGTCCAACCTCTTCCCTCCTCTCTCTATAATCCTCACAAGGTGGCCAAATCTCCCAAAAATTATATCTCAGGCCCCTCCAAAGTCGTTGGGATCACACTTCCATGTAAGGGATTCCATACTTTGTCATTTTATCCAAGTTTCATAATATTGTTATGTCATTTTATTTTAAAATATAAATTTACGGATATGATTTATCACCTCTTCCATACTTAACTCATTATTTTTGAATTATTATAGACCCATTTATCTCTCATTAAATTCATCCCATGTACTCCTGTTACCATACCGAAATTTCGTAAGAAATTTATCTCTCCTCATTTATATTAAAGAAAATATTTTGTTTTATGAAACTAAATTCCATTAAATTTGTTGGTAAATGTATCTACGTTAACCCATTTCTGTCTATTGTATGTTCATATGATGAAACACCCATTTCCCTCTCATCAACCATCTCTATGAATTCCTATGTCACCATGTTATGCTTTCGAAATTACACTGCGATTTTCGAAGCCAAAGTCATTGTGTAGTAAATACCATACCCATATTTCTATCAATGGTATTCACCATTATTCACATTTACATATTGATTATATAGTTTCATGTATTAATTATAAATTACTTTATCATGGAATAAATTATGATTTTTATTGAAGCCAAGTTATATAATCCATGTGGCACACTTATGCATGAAATGAAATGTTTAAGAGGGGTGTGCCCTGATAGCACTCCAATTCATTGGGTAAAGTACAGTATCATGATAAGTCTTGTGCAATGAATTTTGACTCATGATAATTCAAGTGAAACGTGGGTTTACTCGTTCTTCATGTGCAATGAGGGTTTACTCATGCTCCATATGGAATGATCCTTGGATCATGCTAATATCATGTTAAATGTTGTTGCCACATCTCCATGTTATTATTATCATGATTTATCATGCCTTTATGTTTCTATTTCTATTGTTCTCCATTTATATTCCCATTGTCTAACATTTATTTTATTCCTCATGTTATTAAAGGTTTATTCCCTTACTGGACTTTATAGCTCACCTTTTTCTTATGCTTGTCCTCAGGTTATCCATTGCAATGCTATGTACGAGGAAATGTAGTGGTCATGTAAAGGATGTTTTCAATAAGAAGTTTTGTTTTATGTAATAAGATGTTATGTTATGTTCTTAATCTCTAAAGACACTAGAAATCTCAATCTTTTTATGTTGTATCAATAGAATGATTTATGTAATAAACCATGTTTATGTGTGCAATAAAACAGTAGGGTTGTTATAGGTTCCTCCTTGCATGTATTTATCCTTAGCATTAATCCCCTAATTTAGGTCTCCCCCAATGATATGAGACACTTTTTTTAATGTCATTCCAAACTATTTCATGAAATGGACTCCACTTAATTATGCTAATTGCTGACTAGAGGGAAGATACTTATGACTAGAGTTGAAGGTGATGTTTAAAAAATATGGAATTATGTGGAAATCAGGTGTGTTGGGAATCTTTAATGACTTTATTATTTCAGACTAAAGGGAATCTCATGTATGATCCATATTGGGTTGGGAACCTATGTCATACCATGTCCATCACGAGGAAACATGAGACATTATAGTAAGGCATCTGAGGCTCCTTGCCTAAGGAATATCATGTTCATCATATGAGGTAGAGATTATGATTAAAACGGGTTAGGGACTTTCAAGTACATGATCAATGGTTTAAGGCCTTATGGGGACCTGATCACAAGTTTCAAGTCCCGTGGGTACATGATCATAAGTTAAGAGTTATGTAGGGAATTTCCCATATATGCTTGTTACCTTCTGGGATGGATATGGATTGGAACCACATAGTGACACCAAAGTCTAGTGGGAACATCGTGTTTGGAGGGTGAGAGGTTGATTCTACCCCATAGGGGGAATGATAAGAATTTTGGGTTGTCACCTATAACTCAGAGGACTGATAGTTTTGTGACGGTTTTTGGATGTCTAGATTGAAACTCAATGTGGTGTTCCACATTCTATGATAGGAGATTAGCATCAAAACCCATGTTGTTCAAATGTGCAGTTTAAGTAACATTCTATGATAGGAGATTAGCATCAAAAACATGTTGTTAAAATGTGTAGTTTAAGGGCATATAGTTGGACCGATTCATGTAGTTTAACATCATGTGATAATGACGCTTGTGTCACGAAAAAGTGATAACATGGGATAATGTAGAGCTTATTCATAGGATGTCCCTAAAAGATAGGGGATCATCTCATGTTTATCACATGTGGAATCCTATGTTTGTTACAAAGGGAAAGAATATAGTTTGACGTCTTGATATATAAATGTTTTCATGAAATTTAATGTTGTGTGACTATGAAATGGATACAATAAAATTTAAAGTCTTATAACTTGGATTTTGTTGGGAATTATGCATGGGGAAGCCCGATTGCTGTTGAGGATCAACAACGATATGAGTATATATTAAGAATGGAAGAAGACTGGGTGCTACTAAGAAACAATGATGGCGTGAATAGGGAATATGCATGAAATCTTCCTAGGTGTTGATGAGTAACAGTGATGGTGTGATTTTTGCATATGCATGGAAGATGCCCGGGTGATGGGGGTATCTCTCATGCTTATCACATGTGGAATCTCATGATCATCACATGAGGATTCCTATGATAATGAAAAAGGGTATCCCAAGTCAAATGAACAATTTAAGGCCATGATTTTATGTCATACTCAAGGATGTTGTTTGTAGGGATTACAAATTGAGCTTCCTAGCATTTCTTCCTCATATTTGGCTACAATGGTATCTCGAACTGCTAACAGGTCAAGGAATACGATTGCGTCTTGCACCTAAGGAGGAGGCCCATGGGGACTGCTAGGAATATTGGTCTTGTGTTCTAGGGATACCCACTACTTCCTCCTCGTGTTAGTTAATAGGAGTATCTTGATCTACTAATAGTTAATTCAATATGATTGGGGATAACACCTAAGGAGGATTCCAATTGGGATTTTTTGGGGGTCATCTAATGATCAGTTCATGAGGCATATTATATAGGAAACATAAGGAATCTTATTCTTATCACAAGATGCATCCTATTCACATCACATATGGTATAGTAAACTTTAACATCATATAGTGAGGACAAGTTTTAATTTCACTACACAAAAATTAGGATTTAACAGAAGTTATTTAGTGGTAGTTTTTCAAACATCCACTAAATAAAATTTAAATATTTTAGTAGTGGATTTGGAAAAACCACCCCGAAATATTGACTAAAATAAAAAAGTGATATTTCTTCCCTCACCCAATCCCTCTCCCCCTCACCCACCATGAGACCATCCCCTTTTTTTCGCTACTATCACCCTCATCACGACCACCACTCTCACCCTCACTATCATCCTCACAATCTCATTCACTCTCATTTCCTCCTCTATAGTCCTCTTCCCATTCCATCACACCGCTTTGCGGACCCCTTTCCCCGTGTCGTCAAACCAGTCACCCCTCTCCCCCTCTTTCAGTGCACTAATCACATCATTATCTCATAAGATCCCTCTTACACTTCCATTAGACATATTGTTTTCCCAACATTCCCCATTCTATCCCTGAGGATCCCACACCCTCAACATTTATAGGTACATTTATTTTCCATCTAAAATCACCTGTAAATTAACATTATTGATAATATTTTTTGAACAACACATCTTTACTTATTGTTTTTGGTATTTTGAGGTGTGGAATAAAATTATACTCAATTAATTAATCTTATATCATAACTATTATAAGTATATTACAATTAGAGTGAGTGTTATGTTTGTACTTACATTTACTTATTAAAACAGTTTAATCTAATCAGATTGTTTTTTCATAGAGAAAATTGGGTAATTTGTCTTTGTAGTATGAGGAGTGTGGTGAAAAATATATAATTAACTCATCTTATGTATAATGTTATATATTCAATTTTCATTGAGTTTTCGATTGTTAATATTACACAAAGATACACATATTAACTTAATTCAAAATTTATTATTATGTTATATCTTCATATAAAAATGTTACAGTTTGGAATGTATTTTTTTATTATGTTTTAACAAAGAAAACCTAGATATAATTTTGTAATGAACCAACTCTGTTTTATCAAACACATGACTCGAGTTGCCTGCCATAAGGTGAGAATCAACAAACAAAAAAACAATGTCATGTAAAACTAAAGAATATCCAATGTAAAAAGCAGAAGAAACAAACAAAATCACGAGACATACAAAACCAAGACAAGAAGGTAATCCTAAAATGAAAAATGACAAGAAAAAGAAAATACTTCATATAAATATCTATCACCGCCATTCGGACCCTCAATGTAGACAAAATACTCCAGATAAATCAACTCAGTACATGACACCCATCCATTTATCGGTGTCCAAAAAAACCACATCTAAAAATGACCGAAGTCCAAAGTAGGTTGTGTGAACAAAGGCCAATAGGATTTCACCAAATAATAAATACAAAGTCTAATATCATGAAAACATTATCTTTAACATTAAGAAGAATCAAGTTTATAAATAATTTCTATAAGATAAAAAAAATTTGTAAAGCATACCTTGGTTTTCTTATGGAATTTCTATATTATCAAAATCTAGGAACATGAAAAGTTTGTAAGAAAAACATATGATCATAAGAAAAAACCATCCAAGGTTACAACATAAGATAAAAATGTGAGAAAATAAACAAGAAATATCATCATGTGATAAAAACCAAGCTTTAAAAGCACGTAATTTGGGCATCAGCCTATGAGAATATGTACTAGACTAAAAATAATCAGAAACCAAGAATTAATTATATACAACAAATATTGAGTCCCATAACTGTCTATAAATACCACCAAACCTCTAGTATAATTATGAACTCGAAAGTGACATCTCTTTTTACTAGTATACCCAAGGTTCCTAATGTTATATTATTTTGAAAACCATTTGAAAATCATGGTCACTATTTAAAAATATTTTTTTCTAAAAAAGAATTACTTCTACCATGTTTGAAAAACAATTTTTAAATCAGAATCATTTTTAAATAAAACCAATTTAAAAACATGTATTTCATATGGAAAAATCTTCTTGATATCCAATCCAACCATTAAAAAAATTTAAACCACGATATTTAATAAGAACACAATATTATTCAAGAATTAGAACCTTTTTATAGAGACACATACCTCAAGGAAAATGAGGGAATGCAAAGGATTGGTCTAACAAGCCCAAGGTTGAATCTTCTGAAGAATTTATTCAAAGGCCTTCAAAGAGATATTTGGGGCACCTAATGTTCAAAAGAGAATAATGGAAGAAGTTTATTTTTGGAGGGTTTCTGGATATTTATATCCAAAAATTAAATTATAAGACCATAGTGAAACCTCGTAGACTGCTCCATGACCCCTACATTATGGAATGAAATTCCCCCACCACAGTGAATGATAGGATATCTAAGTGAGGAATTACAATGAAATTCATTGGACCATTCCACAACCCTTCGATTTAAACTATTTCTAAGATCCTTAACCCTTCATGTGTAGCAGATCTAATGTACATGGGGGGATCCCACGCTCATTATTGATACACAACACCGAAGGGGAGTACAAATGGATATAAATGATAAAAAACATCCCTCAAAACCCTATAATACTACCTATCACTAAAAAACACAAGGATAACTAGAAGAGAGGGGCTACGTTGTAGCCCGTGCACTATGCCACAGTTGTGACCGAAATAGAAGTAACCCCAACATTTCTCCGTCTAATAATGTATGTTGTAGCCCACTGTTCCACATCACAGACAATATAACCATGCACAATATATACTATTTACAGTGCATCTCATTGCTAAAATACCTAAAAATTACAGAAAATCTAGATCACCTCCAAAACATCTGAGACATATACCAACAACACGTAAAAATAAAAATAGACTATACCCAAACCTGAATGATTTAACAATTCTCCACACTATAAATTCTTTAAAACCCAATAAAGTGTTAAATACTCTAGACTCATGAAAGTAGAAGTCCAGTAATTCTTCCTCAATGATTCCCACTCCCATGTCTCATGGCTATATTATCTGTACTACCACAGTACAAATACTAAATGAATCATTTTACCACACAATATCTTATCTTGCTGATCCATAATATAAACCAGTTCCTCAATCATTGTGGATTCAAGATCAAGATTAAAATCTTTCTATTCAATCACATGGGAATAGTCTGGTTGATACCTCCTCAACTGGGAAAAATGAAACATGTCATGGATTATAGTCAAGTGGCACATAAATTTCTACTGGGAGGACACTGTTACAATTAATTTAATTATCTCATAGGTTCAAACAAACCTCAATACCAACTTACCCTACGTACCCAATAGATAGTGTTCCAAGAAAGGTTAAAGTCAGAGAAAAATATGATCACCAACCTCAATCTGTAGTGGCAGCTGACGATGTTCCACAAAGGATTTCTGGAAACTCCATGCCATGTCAATTTCTTCTAGATCAACTAAACCTTTTCTGTCATCTCTTAAAAAAGCATTGGACCAAACAAGTACCATTATCCCAAATCTACATACCATAAAGGAGATATACAAGGCCACCCATACAATGCTTCAAAGGGATCCATCTTAATGAAAGCCTGGTAACTATTTATAAAATAAAATTCGACTAGAGAAAGATTTTTTTTTTCTAGAACCACCAATGTCAAGAACACACAATTAAAGCATATCCCCATGAATCTAAATAGATCTCATCATCTTCCCATATATGTGTGGATGAAATGTCTTGATAAACATCAAAATGGAACTCATAACCTCTTGAATACCTCTCCAAAACATAGATGTGAACCTATGTTCCCACTCAGATACAATAATATAGGGATCCCAATGAATTTTCACAACCACCCATATATAAAAGTCTATGAGTAGTTCCACCTTTGTCATCTCCTTGATTGAATAAAAATTATTTATTTTCATACACCAATCAATTATCACCCAAATCAAATCCTTCCCACTAGAGGTCCATGGAAAACCAATGATAAGTTACATAGAAATTTCATCAAACTCTTATACCAAAATATATTTTTTTCTAAAAACTAGAAGGCCTTCTATGACCCACCGTAATCCTTTGACAAGTCAGACACTGTGAAACAAAAGATGAAGTCAACCACCTCATTACTGAATACCAATATCAATGTTTCAAATAATGTTACATATTGGTTTTCATAAGGTGTATAGAATAGAAAGACCCATATTCTTCACCCATCAACTCTTTCCTTAGATAAATAGGAACATCCAATCTGCAATGAAAACAAAAAAAACCAATGACAGACTGAGACCACTTGCTTGATGTCTCCCCACCATTTATGATTTTACTATAGAACTGTAAATCGGTTTATTTAACCTTATTGATCCACACTCACTCATCAAATGAAAATTCAACATTCAATGAAGCTAATAACACCTTACCACTGACCACTTCCATTCCAATTATCATCATAGTTAAAAAAAACTCATACTACAACAGATTACATATTTAAAAGCTCTAAATACAGGCTTTAACAGCCTAAAAATGCACTGGCAATCTGAGCGATGTTAAAAGGTGACCTTTATATCTATTAGAAGAATCACTGATGAACAGTGGATTTATCAGTTCTATTTTACAACTAATATAGGAACCCTTTATCAACACTATAAAAATTTGAAAAAAACTTATTTTTTCATGGAATCCCCAATTCTCAGTGCTCACATACTATTTATTTATCACTATAAATTCCATAGAATTCCCTCCACCCACTCTCACACACCCCCTTTAACAGCACTCAAGAACCCCCTTTACGAGCTGTAAAAATCTTCTCACCAAACTGTGCATGCATGGATTCAAACCTGTGACTTGCCTTCTATAATGAAAATCCCCTTACCATTGCCCAACCTTGATTAATTCCACTTTTTATGATATTTATATTTATTTATAAATAATTACATACATATTTTTTATTCATATATTCATATATATATATATATAATTATTTTGAAACACATTTTTAAAATATATGTTTGTGTGTGTGTGCTCACGCACTTGTCTATGTGCGCTCGCGTTCTTGTGTGTGAGATATATATATATATATATTAATTTATTTAAATATATTATATATTAAGTATTAATATTCATTTAAATATATTAGAATATAAATATAAATATAAATATATTTATAAATTTTCACAAATATATTTATATATACATTTTATATACATTTGTATAAGTATATATATATTCAAATATTTTTATAATGTATAAAATGGTTAGATATTGTTTTCAAAAAAATTGATACTAATTAATTCTGTATGATTTTTATAATTATTAGTAAATACATTTTCAGAATATTTCTTTATATTATATATTCAGAAATATTTTTTATAAATGAAATATATATTTATATGACAATATATTTACATATATATATTTATACATATTTACATATAATTATATATTTAGATATAAAATTTTTATAATGTATTTATAAATTTTGACTATAAATAAATTTATATACTATATTTAATGTCAATGAAAAATTTATAAAAATACATTTATGTATGATGTATATACACAATACACACACACATATTGTAATACCCTGAGATTATAAAAGAAGAAAATTATGTTCGATTGCATAAACGACATGAAACAATGAGTGTATATGAGAATGTAACACCGCAAGACTATCTTATATTTATTTTTAAATAAATTTAATCTCTTAGATATCATATAGCACACACAACCCTGATATTTTTATGTTCAATTTCAAATTTATCACATAACAATGGGCATAAATGACCCACAATATATATAACCATTATAACCTAGTCGTTAAATTGGGGGGTTATGAATATTATTAAATACTATAAGAATATATATATATATAAGTGTCTTACTCAATATACATTATTGATAAATTTTTAGTAAATTATCCATTAATTTTTATTAATGTAATTTAATTTCTTAAAAACAATTTTTATTCAAAAATGATTTTCTTTCTTTTTGTGAAAAAATATTATAAATAACATTTTATACAATTAATAAATGTACTTGATAATTTGAACTTCATATTTAAAATGAAAATATAAAATAAAAAATTTGGGTGAAAATTTTGCGATTTTTCAGAAAATATTGATTTTTCAATGAATAGTGAAAATACAATTTTGTGTAAAAATGTAATTTACTATCAATAAATTTATAAATTTAAAAGTATCATTATTATTTTAATAAGATATAATGAAATATAAGTATTATTTAGTTATATTTAATCCCCTTACTTTGATTTGAATCAACTTCATATTGGACTTCGGTATAAGGTTGTCTTTGGGAAAAAATATTTTTTCTAAAAACATCTTTTAAGTAGAAAATGTATCTCCATTTTAATCAATTTAAATAACCCCCAATCAATAATATTCACGAACCAAATCTAGTCCCTATTAAAACTGGTACCCAACCCTATCGATGGAATGGCCTGAATGGAATTCCCTATCCCCATGGGATGGCTTAAGTGCCTGAGTAAAATAAACAATGGGTTCGGAATAGTTTAGCCGAGTTAGGATACATAATACTGCCAATTATAATAAGTACCCAGAATCTAAAAATTACTAATGGAAAAGTCATTAAAAAAATTCCAAACAGAATATAAGGTTTTATACATGACACAAGTGGTCCAAAACTACAAAAGTAGCATTAAAAATAGCCCACGTACCACCACACACCAATGGGTCATCACCTATGAGATATCTCCACAACACCACACCATGGAAGGAAGATAACAACACAAGACGTCCTCTACAAAGGCCTTGACCTTACCTAAATCAAACATGATCAAGTAAAAATACCCCCAAATGTTTAAGTAGGGTGTGAACCTAAGCCCAAAAGTATAACACCCAATTACTCCATGTGACAAGAATAATAAGATAAAACCATCCAATTTTTTAGAAACAAGGAATGGTTGCAACAATTTATGAAGTGAATCATTTAATAGAAAAAAGTTTTCAAGGGTTAAAATTAAATAATTAATTAATTTAAATAAAACATTTAAGATAAATAATTCCACATCCAAACACTCCATAAGCCGATGGTAAATACCAAATATTCAACGTTCACTAGTCATGGGAACACCCCCAGGCACTAGTTAACTGTGGGTCCCAGGTATCTTGTATCTCCGTGTAAAAGTAACCAGATTCAATAACTGTTATCATACATGCTCCACTAGTAGGGAACATACCGATAACCCAATGGTCCCCAATCATCATCCAAAAGCATTGTCAATGTGAAACTTGCTAAGTAAATTAAGGAAAAAACCACTCTGGATCACTAGCATACTAGTACACATCCGCCCACCTAGATACTCAAGTCTCTATCTCTATGTTAAAAGAAGTTCTAGATGTTATAAAATGTAATTTACACATAAAAAATCATGTTCTATTCATACACACACAAAATAATATCTAAACATGCTTTTACTATTCCTATAACTCAAATAAACACATATAATTTCCATAAAACAATTTCACAAAGTATAACAGAGAATTTCACATAAAATACACTTAAACCCCCTCTTTTAAAACCAAATGAACACCAATAATACACCAAAACAGAATTGGATGCACTAAAATATTTTAATAAAACAATTATATGAATATTAGAATAAGACCAATTATTGAAACATGGATTCCACGTGAAAAACATCCATTTTCACACAAAATGGAAATTAAATGTCATTAACTTAAAAAATTCTACCAAAATTAGTTTTTCCCCAAGAACAATTAATGTGTATCATGCTAAAAATATAAATATAGCAAGTCAACTCATTCTACAATTCTTACACTTGGAATCATCTACAAAATGTGTCAAAACACTCAAATCCTTGGGAGAAACATGAATCGTACCACATCCACTCCACAAGGGAGTGAAAAAAATCCTAAAACCACAATATGGTCCACATAAATAAAAAATAGACCCTAGTTATGAAGCCCTAGCTTTTGGACATTTGTAGCTTCATGAAATGTGGGAGAAACCTTAAGGAAATGGAAGGAAGTAAGCAGGAAACTCACTTACATGAGAAAAATTGAATAAATTGACCAAAATACACCAATAGATGAATATACCATAGGCCAAAATTGAAATGGAGGTTCAAATAAGGCTGAGAATGTCGAGTGGGGATTGAAATGGGGAAAAGGAGTAAAAAATTAATGATTTATGAATGAAAAAAATTCCCTTCGCCAATATGGATGATTTGGGAAATCGTGTTGAAATTAACCCTTATACACAATGAATACATTATCAAAAGAGGGAAAACGGAACATGGGGGTTGACCTAGGGTTTGTGGGCTCGAGTGAGAGGTGGAATTACAGAATAATATTAAAAAATTAATGAGATATAAAATAAATAAATTATTTCCTTAAATCGGGAAATGGTCCCATGAGTTGGCCCAATGATTGAATAAATCATCCAAATCCACAATTATTATGAGTTAATAAGGGGTTAAAATGGATATGGTGGTTTGAATAGGTCAGGGGAGACCAATTTGGGTGTTTAATGGGTGAAAATGTTGAAGAAAAGGTGTTATAAATGAATAAAATTCTGTTTTTAAATATGGAAATGGGCTTATGGTTTGGCCCAAATCTTGAATAAACCACCCTTTTGTCCAAACATTCTTGGGAATCTCCGAATAAAATTAAGAATATAAATAACATGAAAAATAAATTTAAAAGATTTCATTGACGTGAAAATTTTCCTTACCATAAAAACATTCCCCCTCCAAAAGTTTAGCTTAAAGACTAATTAGATAAGAGAAATAGAAACTGCTCTTCAACCCAAGAATTCCTCTACCATGTCTCATGTTCATCAGTCACATGCTGCTAGAGGACTCAAACCATATGAATAGTCATCCCTTCAAACACATTTTCTTAGGAGTCCATTATACTTACATGTCTCTCAACCACAAAAAAATCTGGTTCCAACTCAAACTCTTCACAAATCAAAACATGAGATGATTACAGATTGTATTTCTTTGGCTGGGTGACATGGAACACGTCATGGATCAAGGTAAAATAAGAAGAAAAAACTAACCGATGTGTCACCTTAAAAATCCTATCATATATTTAGAAATGATCCTCATACCTTGGTATAAGCTTCCCTTTTTTACGAATATGAAGATGACCAAAGTTAGGTGAAACTTTCATGAATACCCGGTCACCCACAGGAAACTAAAAAGATCGATGCCTTTGATTGTCATAAGACTTTTGTCAACTCTGGGATTTCAACCACTATTGTCTAATCAATTGAACCTTTTCCAATGTCTCCTTTTCAATACTCTTACCCAACAACGAGGTCTCACCCACCTCCACCCAACACAAAGGAGATCAACTCGGCTGACTATAAAGTGCATTGAATGGTTCCATCTTGATTGAGGATTGGTAGATATTATTTTAGGAAAACTCAACCAATACTAAATGGAAATACCATGAACAACTAAAATCCAACACACATGCCCAAACCATTCCATACAAATCTGATTAGCCCACCCATCTGACCAACTATTTGAGGGTGGTATGTCGTACTCAATATAATTTGTTACCCCAATGACATCTGAAGGCCACTCCAAAACCAGGAGGTAAAATGAGGGTCCCTATCAGAAATGATGGATGATGAAACACCATGGACCCTCAAAACGTCATGAAAATACAACTTGCCAAATTCTTTGTCTTTGGTCAAATATTTGATCATAATGAAATGTGTTGATTTGGTTAGATGATCCATCAGCACCCTGATAGTATTCTTTCCCCAAAGTTTTTGAGACAATCCAAATATTAAATCCATTGAAACATAATCCCACTTATAGGTAGGAATGTGCAACATAAGAATCAAACTAGAGGGCCTTTGATGCTCTATATTCACCTGTAGACAAGTATGACATCTTGATATGAAGTCAACTATGTACTGTCTCATGCATGGACATTAGAACTGGCGATAAACATCATAATACATCATGGGGGCACTAGGATGGAAAACCCACTCATACTAGTGGCTATCCTACATCACAGCCTTTTGTAAAGACAAAGGCACCACTAAGCATCCCTTATAGCACAAGATACACTCGGGGGATGAAGACCCGTCCGAAGATGTCTCCCCACCATGATGAAACTATCTAAACCACTGACATAGATCATCATCAAGATACTCCTGCTAAATAAGCTCCAAAAAGCAAGGGTCAACTAAACTATCCCCAAGAATTCACCTCCACTATTATCTGTGTTCTCCACATGCATCTGAGCAAATAGTCTTATTAGATTCCACTCATCACTATACTTCCTCAGAGCCTTCAATAATACTTTTCTTCTCATGGAATCATCCACCACATTAACTGTCCCCAGGGTGTAGATTATATCAATGTTTAACCCCTCCATGTACTCAATCCAACTCCACTTCCTTAGGTTATATCCTTTTGCGATAAGATTTAGGATAAGCACATATTACCAGAAGAGACAAAAAAAACTTCTCCCCAAATAGGTAGTGATGCCAAGTCTTCTAATCCAACATAAGAGATGTTACCTCAATGTCGTGGGTAAAATAATTTTTTTTCATGTTTTTGGAGTTGTTGGGAGCCATACGCCACCATGCGATCATCCTACTTAAGCACACACCTAAGACACATACATAAAGCATCATAATAAACCACATAGACCTTTCCAGATTCTAGCTTGATCAACACGGGGGGAAGTAGTCAACCATCGCTTCATCTCCTCAAAATATTCTAAAAATTATAGGCCCCAAAAAAACACCCCCCATTCTAGGTGAGTGCAGCCACGGGAGAAGAAAGTCGAGGGAAATCCCCAAAAAATGCTTGTAGTATTCTACGAAGATGAGGAAACTCTTGATATGAAACAAGTTCTTTGGCTGCTCCAATGACATCACTACAATGATCTTCTTAGTATCCACCAAAAATCCTTTCTATGAGATCACATGGCCTACAAAATTCACCATCATGATCCAGAATGTGTACTTCGATAGATTTTCATAAAGGCGGTGATACCGTCAAGTGCCCAAAATGATGCGAAAATGGTGCTCATTCTCCTCATAGGATCTAGAGTAAACTGAGATGTCATCCAGGAAAACCATAATGAAAAATTATCAATATTGGGGAACAAAAGATTCATTAGTTTTATAAATACTTCTATAGAATTGGTCAATCTAATGGGCATGACCAAGAACTCAATGTATATATACCGGATTAAGAAGATTGTCATTAGGATATATACCTCTTTCACCCTGAGTTGGTAACCCGAATGCCAGTATATTTTATAAAACCACTTCCCCCATTAAAATGATCAAACATGTCATATATTTGGGGTAAATTATATTCATTCATGATGGTTACCTAGTTCAAATTCTGGTAATCAATGCACAACTAGATGGATCTGTCAGCCTTCTTTGCAAACAGAATGGGAGTGGACCAAGGAGATATGTTCAGGTGAAAGGATACTTTGTATTATAAATCATCAAGATATATCCTTCATTCCCTACACTCATTGGGGGTCAGATAATTTGAGAGAGGATATATTAGCTATGTTTCTAGTGAAAAATCGATCGAGAACTCCACATATCCCTATGGGGAATAGCCTAAAAATCATTTGAAAATACCTTTGGGAACTAATCCCTACATTGGGGAACCCTCCCTTAAGAGAATTCCCATCATCCTCTAGTGTGAGTGACAAAAAATAGATGACATGATTTCCCAAATCTAGGAGTGGAGAACCTGCATGACCCGACCGAGGATCCCATTCCCTAAGAAAAACCTGAGGGCTGCGATTAGGTGTCGTGAAACACACCTACTTCCAGAAGAAATCGATGTGTGACTAAATATTAACTAACCAATACATGTCAAAGATTACATAAAAAATATCCTTAAACAAGACCAAGAGTCTCCAGTCCATCTTTACCCCCAGACACATTATGTGCACATGATGGGCACCTCAGACCCTGCTCCTTTTTCTTACCCAGTGGCGTCACCAACTCCATCACAAAAAATAACAAATATATTGGAAAATTTAGTGTTCTCACCAAATGGGCAGAGAAAAATGATGTAGAATAATGAGTATAAAAAATAGTAGCAACTATAGAATATGCAATCAAGATGTTACCTATAATTTTTGAAGGCCCCACATCTGATCCCGCTAGTGAATGGCCCACCACAGAAGATTCCTACTCTCAACGTGAGAATGGCCACTCTCCTGTAGATCTTCCCTAAACTGGATCTATCCAGATAATGATTTGGTCCTACTACCATGGACACCAAAATGATATCCCCCCATTCTGGGTGGCTTGGACTAAGTCGGCACTCCTTTAAAAGCCACTGTTCCTGCACAAATATGCTATGGATGTGCCATCCTGAAAAAATACAGCAAGTGTCCCATACCTCTACACTGATAGAAGGGATTCCGAGGAGATTTTCGTACTGGTGGGGTGTGAATTAATCTCCCACACAAGTTGCACACAATGAACCTTGAATCAGAGGACACTATGTGAAACTACATTGATTTTTGTCCTAAACTACATCCTCCCTTCATCCCCTACCCATCTCACTTCTTTTTCTTCTCAAAATAATTGACACTGCCAATCACTGACATTGATATAGAGAATCTAGACCTCCCATTTTGTTCAATCTTTACCATAAAATCCCGATCAACAACCTCCGAATAATTATTCAACATGAATAAGAATACATGGGAATAGATCTCTAGACACAAACCCATCTCAAAATTCTATGTCTGTATATGCTCATTAGAGACCACTTCTAGAGCATACCAGACCAGCTCAAAAAATCTATATAATAATCCTTCATTGAAAGTTCTCCTAGAACCAGCTCTATAAACTCCAATTATCTAGCATATACCAAGACTTCATGACAGTACTGTTCATTTAAGGTAAACTTGAGGTCCTTCCATCTCATATGATCATGCTTGAAAACATGAAGCACTAATTCCCACCACCTGATGCTGGGACCCTCTAATAAAAAAGATCCACACATCACCCATACCTCTTTAGGAGTTTCAAGAAACTTGAACATACACTCGATCTTCTCTAGCCACTCCTCTGCTTCCTGGGGCTCTATGCTACCTCCGAAAGTTGGAGGATTGTTCTTTAGTAACAACTTGGCATTCCCTTCATAGGAATGTAATTCTTTTCCCAAGCTGGATTGGGAGTGGGAGCTACTCCCTGTCCTATGGATTTGAAAACCCTAACCATAACTTCTACCATCCTTTGATCAATCGGTGAGGGAGAACTCTCTCCGACATCCTCTCATGGGTGCATGGTATATTTTGGGGGAGGCATGTTGCTACACAAGGTAATAATCACAAAATAAATCATCAGTATAACAATTCTAAAAATTTCAGAAATTAAATGAAATATAAATAATTAAAACGCATCAAAACAATGAAATAAACAACCACTTCACTCCTAACCAATGTCTATGTGTATTCGGAAGCCTGCACACCCCACCTAGAAGTGAAGTCCAACAAACAATCCAAAAATCCCAAGGAGACTCATGTTTTGTCTTGAAAGGTACTATCCATGCACCCTAATCATAACCAAAACTCTAAGACCCAACAGTTCTATATCTTATAAAACTAGACACACCCCAATAATAATATTATGACCCAAAATGATAAACATCCCTATGATACAATATTTTCACAAACTGAATCTAGTATCCATTAAAACCAGCACATGATTTGGAATGTGTCAAGGCTGAAAAGGGATTTCAATATCCCCACGGTAGAAAAAGTGTCCAGGTATTATAAAAAGTTGTTTGGGAATAGTTTACCTGAGTTAGGATACATAATACAACCAATAATAATATGTACAATGAACCTTAAATTTCTAGAAAAACAATACTTAAAAAAATTCAGAATGGAATTCAATGTTTTAAACATGAAACAAGCGGTAAAAAATAAAAAAAGTATCATAAAAAAATCCCATGGACCACCAAACTACAAGGTTTCATACCCCATGAGCTATCTCTATAATACCATGCCATGAAAAGAAACTAACAACCTGAGCCTCCATCTCCAAATGACTTGTCTTTACTTGAATCAAACATGGTCAAGTCTACTTACACCCAAAGGTTTTTTATAGGGTGTGATCCTAATCCCAATTTTATAACACAAAAATATTCCATGTGACATGAATTATAAGATAAAAATCTTTCAGGTGTGTATAAACAAGGAATGGTATCAAGTCTTTCTAATGTTAAAATTTTAATGGAAAACTGTTTTAAAGGGTTAAAATTATATAATGGATACATTTAGATAAAAAAAAATGTAAGTTATACAATTTCCCATCCAAAAACTCCATAATCCAATGGTAAATACTAAATATTCAATGAGAAATAGTCACAGGAACCCCCTAATCACTAGTTAACTATTGTCCTTATGTACCTTCTATCTTGGTGTAAAAGTCACCAAATAAAATATCTGTTCTCGTGTATGAGCCACTAGTTGGGAATATACCCATAATTTAGTGGTCCCCAATCATTATCCTTATTGTTTTGTTAGTGTTGTAAATTATAATATTTCTAAGTGAAATAGGTACAAAACCACTTCAGACTACTATCATATTAGTACACATCTGCCCACTTAGATACTAGAGTTTCCCTATTCTTATAAAACAAGTTCTACATGCTATAAAATGACTTTTAAATATAAAAATACACGTTATGGTCATACACACTCAAAAAAGTAGCTAAAAATTCCTTCTACCATTCATATAACTCAAATAAACACCTAGAATTTCCATAACACAATTTCACCAAGAATAAAAAACCATTGCACAAAAAATACAATTGAACCCCTATTTATAAACAAAATTCCTACTAATGATACTTCAAACCAAAATTTGAAGTACTAAAATATTTTAATAATCCCATTTAATGAATTTTAGAACCATCAAAATTGGTGCAACATAGATTACACATGAAAAACACCCATTTTCACAGAAAATGGAATTATAAAATAAATATCATAAAAAATGTGACCAAAAATAGTTTTCTCACAAAAAACATGAATGTGGAAGATTCTAAAAATATAAATCCATATAGCTAACACATTATACAATGATAACACACAGAATCACCTAATGAATGTGTCAGACCCTACAATCCTTTTTCAAAACATCAATCGCAACACTACCGCAACACTAGTGAGTGAAAACAAACCTAAAACCAAATATTGAACCTTGAAACTACAAAACCCTAATTATGAATCCCATGATTTTTGACATTTGGATCATTGGAAAATTTGGGATAAATATTAATGATTTGGAAGGAATTAAGAAGGAAACCTAATTAATTGAGAAACATTGAAGAAATCACCTCCAATACACCAAAGGTTGAATCTCCAAGAACCCAAAATTGAATGGGAGGTTCAAATAAGGAGGAGGAGATTGAGTGGAGACTGAAATGGGAGAAAATTTGTAAAAAAATTAATTATTTATAAAGGAAACAAATTCCCTTTGAAAATATGGATGATTTGAGAAACCTTGAAGAAATTAGCCCTAATCCCCAATGAAGACGAGATCTAAAGAGGGAAAATAGAACATGCGGGATATACTATGGTTTGAAGGATACACTGAAAGGTGTTATGAGAAGAAATTTTAAAAAATAAATGATATATAAACGAAATAAATTATTACCTTAAATCTAGAAATTGGCTCACGGGATGGCTTATTTCCTGAATAAATCACCAAAATACACCAAGACTAAGAGATCCTAGGGGTGTAAATGGATATGGTGGGTTGAATAGGTCAAGGGAGGAAAAGTGGGATTTGAAACGGGTGAAAATTATTGAAAAAATAAGGAGTTATAAAAGAAACAGTTTTTTTTAATCCGGAAATGGGCTCACGGTTTTCCACAATTCTTGAAGAAACAACCATTTTTTTAAAAATGAAATGGAAACCCACCAAACAAAGCAATAATAGAAAGTACAAGAAAAATATAATTTAAAAAAATTTATGTATGTGACAATAATGATTTAAATTAAATTTATAGATTATATATCAATAAATATTAAATGATATTCATACAATGATTTTTATTAAACATTGAGTTCATATGAAATAATCTTGTGATTGATAAAAATACACTTCTCAAAGACCCAAATTTTCCTTTAATCTGCACATTTTGTGTTAAATTTAATTTTTGATAATTTTAGAATTTTTTTTTGAAAAAATAAACTTCATTTTCAAAATCATCATTTTTACATTATATTAGGGTTATTTTTTGAGAATTTTCTTAAAGGGTTAATTTTTTGATGAAGAGTGACGAAGAAAATTTTAATTTGAAACTATTTTTTAGTTAAATTATTTCTAAAGTGAAATTGTATATCTATTAATACAATTTTTGTCATTTTAATAAATTTACTTTTGAAATCAAAAAGAAAAACTTTATAAACATTTGAACATTTTCTCTTTGTTTCATTTACGTTATCAAATATAGTATTCATTATTTTCTGTTTTTGTGGATATTAGCTTTATTTTAATCATTCAACTTGTTTTTCTTATTGATATATATAAATACATATCATTATTTAGGAATTATTATTTTCTTCGACATCCAAATGTTCAATTCCCACATTTTTTCTCAAATTTGGAAACCCAATATGTGTTATTCTAAATGACCTCCATACGTCATTTTCTATCTTATCAAGAGAATGTTTTATGATAATTTTATTGATGTGTATTTAAAAAAAATATTTTAAAATTTCAAACCATTGATCATTGATATAAATTTTATATTGTGAGGATGATATTAATTAAGGGGGGTGGCATGTGACACCTAGATATTTTAAAAGTTGAAAATTATAGTTGATAACGTAAATGATAAAAAACATTGATCATAGATAAGAATATAACACCCCAATAATTTAATATTTATTTTTCATTTTAAATAAATATAATAAATTCTATATATTTCAGTACACACAAACCCAATATTTTTGTGTTCAATAGTGTATTCAATATGAAACACTGATCATAAATAGCCCAAGATATATATAACCATTATAACCTAGACGTTAAATTAGAAGGTATGAAATATATATACTAATTTAAGATATATATATGTGTGTGTGTGTTTAAATTTACTACTCAATATAATTTATTTATAAATTTTTAGTAAATAATAAAAAATTGTTTCAGTAAAATAATTTTATTCTTTAAAATATGTTTTCATAAAAAATGGTTTTAATTTCTATTCATGAAAATATATTATAATTATTTTTGAAACATTAAAAAATGTATATGATAAAATGAAATTATTTTTTGAAATCTACATATCAAAATTTAATTTGGGTTAAAATTTTGGATTTTTTGATAAGCATTTATTTTTTAGTAAATAGTGAAAAAAAAGTTTTTGTAAAAATATCACTTATTTTCAATAAATTTTGTACTTTTAAACTATCAATATATTTTGAATATTAATTTAAGAAAAATAATTATTATTTAGTTATATTTCATACACTGAAACTCATTTTAAATAAATTCAAGTTTGAATTCTAGTATATGGTTGTCTTTGTGTTTAAAAAAATGGGATTTTTCTAAAAACTACTTTAACGTACACAATGTTTCTCCATTTTAATTAATTAAAATAACATATAATGAAGAATGATTTAAATTAAAATAATAGATTATAAATAAATAAATATAAATTTATATACATAAAATTATTATTATTATCAATATAATTTATATGAAATCATCTTGTGCTAGAAAAATTACACTTCACAAAACCGTTATTTTTTGTCGTGTCTCTAAGTTTTATTTTAAAATATTTTTGTACAAATTTGAGAAAATTTATTTGATACAATATACTAAATTTTTAAAGTCATCTTGTAAAACATTATATTTGGGTTAATTTTATAGAATTTTCTTAAGATATTAACTTTTTATGAAGAGTGAAAAATGCTAAATTTTATTTGAAAAACACATTTTTTTTAATTATTAAGAAAATAAAATTATATATTAAATTACGTTTAATGTAAAATTATTTAAATTATATATCTATTAATTATGTTTATTTTATTTTAATATTTTGTTAAAATTGGATATAAAACATTTTTAAACATTTAAACATTTTCTCTTTGAAAACCTGCTTTCTAGTGGTGTCTTCGTGACTAATTTGATATTGAAATTTTCCACTTATATGAATAGAATTTGGAAAAATGTATTCAATTTTTAAAATATGTTCATTCCTCATTTTCATGGCTCCACTCTGCTTGGCGTTGTCAAGATTCCTGCGGCTCCACGGGTGGCTCATGCCACTACTACGAGCTCTGTTTCTAAATCATTTGCAATTTTAGATTTAGAGACCCGCAGATCCGCATCAGATCTCGTGGGTGATGATTGTGGTTTGCGATAGGTTTTGTTGGCTAACATGACAACAGATCGGTGACAGATCGAAGGGATGGTTTCTAAGTATAATAGTTCTATGGGAGTCAATGCAAGCTTGGTGGGATGGGATGATGTGCAGATTGCATCTTATTCCCACTCCCGTCCGCCTACGGTGGTGAAAATTGTTCAGCCCGTTTTGAAGGAGTCGACTCTGAAAGGTGCGAGGCTGTCTAGATTTTCCGTGAAGTGGATGAATGGGAATCACCCTGTAGACTTCGCTTTGAACATAGGCGTGGATTTGCCTCGACCTGTTGTGGAGAGGGTCCTTGAAAACATCCCTTCGGAGAGGGTGGAGATGAGATCTTCATCTAGGAAATTGGCAGATGCAGGGAAAACTTGCAGGGATCCCACAGGTGGTGGAGGGGATTCTGACAGAAGACATTTCTCTTTGGTTCGTGATGATATTGCAGAGATAATTGTTAGAAAGGGTGATACAACTCATGTTCTTGCTAACAGGGAAGCTATCCTTAAGAGATTCAAGATATATGAGAATTCAATTATTGCTAGACTAGTTCTTCCTGTAGGTGGTCAAATTTGGAGGATTAATGATTTGGTTCAGAAATTAACCTCTTCATGGGGGTTTTATGATTGGAGATTCATATCTATGGGGCGTGGATTTTTCCACATTATATTTCCATCAGAGGATCTCAAGCGGAGAGCTTGGGGGTTTGGGTAAATTGCTCTAAATCCAGGTACAATTTGCTTTCAAGAATGAGACTTTTGATTCAATCCTTTCTCCATAAAAAATACCAGGTCTTAGGTGTGGATTAAAATTGTTGGCCTTAATTGGATCTTATGGCATCCTAAAATTCTTTTTGACATTTCCCCTATGGTGGGTATTCCTATTAAAATGGAAAGGACTACTGAGGCTACAAAATTTGGACACTATGCTAGGGTTCTGGTGGAAGTAGATTTAAGTACTTGTCTAATTCACAATATAGTCGTGTCCGCCATAGATGATGATATATCTTTAAAGGTGGAGTATGAGAGATTTCCTAACTTTTGTCTTGATTTTAATGTAATTGGACATGCCAAAGAGAAGTGTTGTAAAAATCTTATATGTGCCTTTTTCTCATTAAAAGGGCATAGTGAGGTTTCTTGTAGAAAGAAGGTGAGAACTCAAGCAACACAACAACATATGGATGTTACTCCATCACAGGTGGTGGATGATGTTGCTCACAAATTCGATCAGGTGCCTCAGGTGGATACGAATGCAGAGAATATTGGTGCTAATGTTTTTCAAGTGGTGGATGATGCTTCTCGGGATTTTTCTCAAGTGCCTCAAGAAGAGTACAAAAATTCTTTGACTCTTGAGCATGTTGCCCAGGGTTGGGGCGCTGTGATGCTAGGAGTGTTGAAGGAAATCTTGGATCCTGTGCCTGAGGAGAAACAAACTCCCATTGATGGTGAGATTATTTCAGAACCCCAATTGGAAATTTATAAAGTAAAGGAAAAGCATGGAATTCCGGGAAGGTGGGATGATGTGGAGGATGACTCCACAAAAAAACTAACTTACAGTCAAGCATTGTCCAAAGGTAAGAATGTGGTTGTGGATGTTGATGGTTTTAAACCTATTCCTCCTATGAAAGTGAGACCAAGGAAGAACTACTCATACCTGAAGCCAACTATGGTTACCAGGTCCCATGATCCTCTTGATTATGATTCTAGATGGGATTATGACTTTGACACTTCCTATCCATGTGACTTTGATATTTGAGTTCTTTTATTTGGGTCTTCTTGGGTACGAGGGAATGTGTGCGTGTATGACCCTGTCTTTCTCCTTGTTCTATTTTATTTTCTTTTCATTAATAAAAAGGGCTATTCCCTAATTTTTGGTCACATATGGTGAAATTAATTTTTTACCAAAATTAGTAGTGATAATAGTAAAAATTATTTAACACATTTAAGGTGAAAATGGATAAACTAGTTGTTAAACAAAAAATATAAGTATTAAATGACCTAAAAAATGTATAAAATCAATTGTATGGCCATATTTAGACCTTATATATTATATTCTTTATAACTATTCATTATTTAATTTTTTTTACATGAAAAAATCATGAGTTAAATTATTCCTTTTCAATAAGTACAAGTGTGCCAATCAACTCACTTATAAAAGGCCACCTCTACCCTCCTCACTTCACAACATAAAAACCCTTTGTTGGGGAAATACCTATCTAAATAACTTCTATAATTCACTGATATAATCATATAATACTTAATTTAATAATAAATCATCAATGGAAGGTCTTTGGTGAAAACAATTTCATGAAGATGAGCCAACATACTTCAACGAGAATTTTTATTTTATTTTTTCCCACACATACATAAATTATTATTTAACCTCGATTATAAAATAACTCCAGTATATTACATATAATTATATTTTATTAGGTTAATTTCATAATAAAAATATTTCTCATATTTTATAAGATGGTTTACGAAATCATCATTCATGTGTACGGAAGACTACCGCCTAACGAACCAATGTCATTTTTTTTTTCAATTACCACCTCTCACAACTGTATGTGATGATGGATTTAATTTATTTAAATGATATATAAATTATTATTATAAATTTTGAGTAATTATATAATATATACCTTTTTTACTTTCAATTCAATAGGGGATACACAAACGTCGCTCTTGTGTATGATGGATTACTATCTCGCAGAGCGATGTGATTAATTTTCACTAACTCTTTACATGGAAAATAATAAGGATATATTTAATAAATATATAATAAAAAAATTAAATAATTATTAAATATTTGACATATTTATCATTATAAATATATAATATATAATTTTCTTTCTTACCTTGTCACCCACTGAAAGATGATAACGTCATTTATGTACATGTGGAAAACCGCCTTCACAAAGCGATGTGACCCTCTCTCTTTACCACAAAATCACTTGAATGATACATATACGTAAATTTAAAAGATATAATATTTAATTTCTCATATAATTATAATTATGGAAGGATAATATATTAGTTAAGTCATTTCCACCATGATGATTGGAAAATTGAAATGTTACTCATGCATACATATGACCTACCATGTCCATAATGGTAACATAGTTAATTTTTCAAAAAAATCTCTCATAATTGGCATTAAACATACAATTGATTTATAAATATGATAATTATTTCATTTTTACTATTCTACATATGATATTACTATATTGTATGAACAAGAACTAGAACTATCACAACAGAATATGAATTAGAAAACAAGATAATTAACACCTAAAACAATGAAAATAATAAAAGAATATTAATGAATGGATGATAAGATGTTTTAAAATGATATTATAAGAGATTATAAATATTAATATGGTTCATTAATAAGTTAATAACCAGTTTAAAACCACTATACTAGAGATTAATTCACATTCTACTAAAAGGAAGCATCAGGCAATGGATTTCTTAACTCAATTTCTATTCATTGGGATAACTTATAATTCATTGATTTTTTAATTATATGGTTATATTTGTAATGTAATTTTGTTATTTTATGTTTTATTAAAAATGTTTTATTTTTATTTAAATTTTATTCACATAATCGATTCATTGATTAATACAAGATTCAATGATATGATATTTGTATGTGATTTCCAGTCTCTCTTTTATTTCTGTGAGACATATGAAAATTCACCACTCATTTCATTATTTTGGTGTATATACTAACACAATAATATTTTATCAAATTAATACCATTTTTCATGATATTTAAATTTCATTTTATATTATTATTTAACGGGGATTACAATTCAAAATATAACAAAATCGGTAAGGGGTTTTTGTCTCAATATGCCTTCTTTGAGACTTATGTCATGTTATGCACCTATATTCTTTTATGAGGTGTATATAAATAAAATTTTACATGAATCTATTTATTCTAATTATATATTAAGTATTATTTAATTTATCCATTCATGGAGTTTACGATTCGATGTTACCAAAGTGGGAAGAGATTATATGTTATAATCTCATCGATTATTGGGATTTTATAATGATTAAGTCTCTAATATTTAAATATTATATTGTAACTCTAATGTATTATCATGATTTTTATTCTATTATGTTTTTTCTTGAAATTTTCAAGTAATACTACCATTTACCACTATTTGGTACTTCAAATAATTGAGAAAACGTTTTTAATAAAAATCATCTCTATTTTCCCCTTCAGTCAAAAACCCTTTTTCTTCCAAAATAAGTTTTTCAGAAAATTATTTAATTTTTTTTATATCACTGTTCAAATGATTTATTAACTAATTTTTTGAACATTTTTAATTTTTTAAACATGTTTTTAAAGGAATCTTTATGTCATTTTCCAAATAATTCCCATTTTGATTATACCAAAAATGGGAGAGGAATATATTTTTTAACACGTATAGAAAGATTATAATTTTCATCCATCATGATTGTTATTTTATTTGAGTATTCCTTCATAATATTTCAAGGTTATTTTCAAAGATAAGGATTTTAATTTTTTTGAAATTAAAATTATTTTTCCTCAAGAAAAATTTTAAATTTTTTAAAAGCTTAATTAATGTGTTTCAGAGGTGGTTTTCAAAGAAAAGGAATTTTATAATAATTTGTAAATTTTTTACTTTTTAAAACTATTTTTTTTCAAAATGTAAAGTTATTTTTTTTTTCTAAATTTATTTAATAATATTTTAATGTTATCCCTACTCATCAACATCAATAAAATATTTTGTTAATTATGCTTCAAAAGGGATATTTTTTAATGATACCATCCTCATTATTTCACTGAATGTATTAATATTTATTTAAAGAGACTATTATGGAACCCATTTATTTTCAACGAGTTTATCATATCATAATTTGATTGTTATTGAACTTTTTTCTTTCCCATTGTTTAATAATATTTCTAAGAGACTGTTATGGATCCCATTTATTTTCTACTGGTTAACCATATTTCAAATATATTATAATGGAAGTTGTTTATTTTCCATTAGAAAACAATGATTCAAAAAGATTATTATGGAGACCATTTAATTTCACCAGGTTAATCATGTTTCAAATATATTTACATGAATCCCACTTCTTCTCCATTTGTTAATCATGTCATAAAAGGAATAATAATTGTTTTTATGAGTATTATAATGAAAAATCATTATAAATTATTCATTTTTTTATTTTCAGACATTACTTATACAATGGATTAACCTAGATAGCGTCAGGTTAGTTCGTTATATCTAATATGATGGGTGAACCCAGATAGTACTCCAATTATTTGTGTAATTGAAAGGCGCTGTCGTGGGATATTTCAAATGATGTTTGGTTTTGGATTTATAGGTGTAGAAGTGTGGATGAATGAGGTTTTCTCTCAAAGGAAGAAGTAATTTAAACAACATATTAATGGTTTTTTTTAAAATAAAGTAAAATAAAATAAAAACATTAATTAAAAATACATTTGTTTTTATCATTAATAAAAAATTAAGAGGTACACTGGAATATGATTATATTTTTTAAATGAGATAGAGAAAACTCAATGAGAAAATGTTTTTTTTAGAAAAATATTTTAAAAGCAATAATAGATCCAACTCTACCTCTGTACTTACTTATTAATCATTATCATTTAAATTATACTCCACTTAATTATTACCCCCCAATTTTTTAACCCTATAACCCTATGGGGTTAACTTATCCACAATGATGAAACAAATTAAAACATAGGCTAGATTCAGAATATAATATCATAAAAAAATGATTTTAATTACGTTATAAAGATATGTTATAGTCAATAGTAAATTAGGAAACATAAAAATGTTTTAAATTAAGATTAATTGAGTATAGGTATTTTATTTTAACAATTATAATTTATCTCATGTGGTTTTGTTTTACTGATTATGATTTCACCCTCACAATTCACACAATTCCTAACCTCACTTGTTTTGTGTTAATTGGTCAATTGTGGGATTAGTTTCATTAAAATTTAAAACTAAATTGACTGATAATATAAATTTAAATAGAGTTTTTAATTTATTCAAAATAAATAAATGAATAATGTAAGAGGCAGATCTATTACTAAAAAATCTTCTCTTCCATGGGCGGTGTAGTCATCATAGAAGCATTTTTCATTCACAAAATCGTAGAAGGGGTATAACCCAATAATGGTTCTAATCTTGAGTTATATAATAAATAAGTTAATAAAATAAGAATAGAATTGAAAAAAACATAATAATTTGGTGATAAACTAAGAAATTTACTGAAATAAAAACAATATTAAAATATAGAAGAGGAAAAGAAGATAATTTTGGAGGATATCATAGCTTGATAGATTCAATCCACCAATGGTGAATTGAAATGTAAATGCACCTCTTATCCTGTGATCTAAATCCTAAAATACATGTACAACCCCACCACCGCAAAAGAGAAAAACACACATTCATCGAGTTGAGGGGAGGGGAGGGTTTTAGCACTTTTCTAGTGTGACTGGGAAATGCATCCTAATATGTTAATCGGAATTTCACTGACTGTTTGAACTTTAAAACTCCCAAAACTGCAATCTATTCAGAAGAACAATTTCTGAAAAATTGGTTCTTATATATTTGGTTCAAATTTGGGTCTAATCCAATCATAAATGAATATTTTATGGCCCCAATAAGGAAGTGGTGTCTAATCTGGAGAGTCTAGTCCATCTTTGAATTGATGACCCATTTACTCTAATCAAATGCAAAATCTAGATAATATTTCCTAAATCAATGTTGATTCCCATTGAGTATGATATGTTTCTAAAAAGGTTTAATTTGAAATAATTCACAAATAAGTATTTATGTCCGAAATACTATAGATAATTTTAAAGGGGGGAAACTATAATTTTCGTCAATTTTTTAAATGATTAATATAATCGCAAATATTCCTTAAATGAACACATTTAACACAATGTGAGGTAATTATGTCATTTATTATCAATAAAATATTCAATAAAAGTTTTTTATTACCCACCCCACCCTGGCCGATTTTCACTCCTGGGAAGGACTTCATAACTTATAATACAAAAAATTGCGATAAGATATGCATGTTTATATTCCCCAAACCACAATAGAAATATATGAAAGGTTAGAATATCCTAAAGATCCAATATCAATAAATTTGTAATTTTTTGTCTCAAAATTGTTTGAAAACACAATCTAGTGAGATTAATTAAACTAATCATATAAAAATAAGTCATGGGTCTACCAAGCCATCAATTACCCACGTGTGTGTACCAACCATTTCAAGATCATATCTTCACCTTTTATTATTTATATTCAGGTTAATTAAAACAAATCTTCTTACATAGATTAATTAACCAAACCTATTCAAAATTCTATTTCAATCAAATTTCAAGACCCACTCACATAAGAATTCCCAAAAGTCCAAGCTTATACTCTCAAACTAGATATCCCCACATCTTTTAAATTTCATCACTCCCCTCTTCATCAAGATAATATATTTTATTATTTTTTTGGGGTGTACCACAATAAGATATCAGGTACTCATGCATTGGTCAATTTAGTAAACTAATGAAATTGATCATAAGTGAAACAAACATATGGACCAACCATTGAAAGAAGATGATTTTTTACCTAACTTGGCTATACCTTCAATTACGTAGGAAATATTTTATCAGACATGGTTGCTTAAATAGTTGTGTGGAGAAATAAATGACACAATTTACCATGAAAAAATATAAAAAATAATGATGTTAAAATATAAATTGTTTTAAAATGAAACATTTTTACATTTCATTGAGGAAATTTATTATCACAAAAATCAAGCTTTGATGATGAAATATTGATCATGTGTATCATGATACCAATGAATTTTGAAAATATTCATTTTTATATGTTTCCCATGTAAATGAAAATATTACATGAAATATATTTTTCTATTTTATATATTTTTGGGTTAAATTTAATTGAAAACCTAAACGAAAACACAAAAAAAACAAAAATAACGAAAATCCTAAATAGCTACCCCAAAATGTTGTGCCATCCTCCACAATTAAAATACTACAATTGCCTCAATGTCAACTGATAAATAAGATATGTCCACATGAAATTTATCATTTTAAATAGGATAGATAATATACAAGATAAAGGGTTAGGAACCACATGATATTCTCAAGTGTTGATGGGGTCATGTAGTTTGACGAAATCAACTACATGTATGAGATGTCCCTCAATGTATTAGCTAAAAAAATTCCCATTGACTATAAATATCCATCCTATTTCCTCTTGTTTGATCTCTATATAACCCTAAGAGAAAAAATTAGATACAACATAAGGACCCAACCATATAGAATGAAACATAATGGGCATCTGCTTCATTCATGAACGATATAAAAGGACTTTGCCTCCAACATGAAGCTAACTTTTTCGGCCATTTTAGAATGATAACCTTTTGATATTTCATTGTAGATCCTTGAGGTCTCATAAGATGGTAATCAAATCACCATAAGATATTAAATGTTCAACTTCTTCTGAATTTCATCTTGGGCCAAATCCATGTTGAATTTATTTATAGAAAATATGCCTCATGCCCGACCTCCATAGGGAGATGACAGTTTTTCCCAAAAATAATCTGAAATGGGAACATACCAATGTGAGCCCTGTATTCTGTCCTATAGTCCCACTATGCATCATAAAAGTTCTTGGTCCAATCCTTCATATTCATAAACATAGTTTTCTCCAAAATTTATTTTAACTTCCAATTTTTAAACCTAAAACTAGCCATTTATTTGGGGGTGGTTTCAAGTAGATGTTATCTACATCAACCAATACCTTCAAGGAAGGGAATCCAAATTACGACTAAAAACATGTATCCCTTGATAACTGATTTTAGTGTTTGGTACTCCAAAAATGCATTAAATTTGATCCATGAAAGAATATAGTACAACATGAGAATCATCAGTCCTATTATACTTTTCCTCCACCCATTTTATAATATAATCAAAAGTTACCAAAATTTATAATAAAACAAATTGACTTGGGAAATTTCCCATAAAACCAATTCACTAAAAATACAAAATATCACAGAATAATATGGGTTATCGGAAAGTCTCATGTATCCTCAAAATGTTTCCAGTGTGTTTGAAATGTGACCATGACTAAAAAACACCTGAGCATCATTGATGTGTCTTAGAGAATATTATCAAGATTCTAATAATTTACAAGCTATCTGTTGGGGTCTAAAGTGTCGACCACATGCAAGGGTATGAAAAAATGTAAAAAAGACTCAAACTCACGATCATACCCACATCTCTTAATGACATGATCACTACACATACACCATATGTATGGATCATCCCACACATAAAACATAGAATCACTCTTTAATTTTTGGTAAATATGTTTCTGTATATTTTTTGTAAAATCATAGGAAAAAAGTAGTTCACTAAATCTACATACTAAAGATGTATACATAATATGAGAAATAGATTCTCATAATGAAAAGTGTCCCAAAGTGGTACCTATTACAAGATGTTAGCATCTAGTATGTGAGTAATCTTACTCATGTTGTCCACCGCCATGATCTTTGACCCCTTCTTACAATTTATCTCATTATAGAATTTGTAAATAAAGAGAATCCATAAAATAAGTCTGGGCCCTCCATATGGATTCTTCAAGAGGTACCTCAGAGCTATATTTTCAGAAAAAAACTACTCTCGATCCCAATAAATATGAATAGGATATATATAAAGAAAATATAATAGAAAGAACCCCTTTTTCCATTGTGGTTCAATTTTGTTGGGTCGAATCCAAAGTCCCCAATGCATAATAAATCACATGTGACCACCCTTCCACCCTATAAGATAAGTCAACTCCAACCATGAAGTTGGATGCGTCACACATAGTATCAGAAGGAATCTCTCACCATGGGGGTTGTATAATCAGTGGAGTGATCAGAAGATTCTCTATCTCATCATATGATAACATGCATGAATAACTAAAATAAATTCAATATCTATATAAAATAATCAAGATAAGGGTAGAGAGATATTATTAAAATCTTCGATAAAGTGTTTATAAAATCTTACATTCCCTAGGAATGATCTAACATCATGCACGCAGGAAGGATATGTCACGGATGAAATAATATCTACGTTAAATCTACCATCCTCTATTCCATGTTTTGATGCTACATTCTCTAAGGTAAGGTCATTATCTACCCTGAAATGAAAATTTTCAATGTTCAAAAACATTTACTTCTCAAAACAATAATTATAATCCTTTCCAAAAATAAATAAAAATTCATCAAATTAATATCAATACACTGTAAAATCATCAATAAATACATCCATTAAGGTCTTAATAAAATCTGAAAAAATACTCACCTTACATGTCTGTAAGGTAAATAGGGAATTGAAATGTACAAATAGAATCCTTTGATAGGAAAATTTACTGAATTTAAAAGTAAATGTTGTCTTTTCCTAAAACTCGTAAGCTATAGGAACCTGAGAATATCCATAATATCCATCCGATAAATGATAGTGTGTATTCCCAGCTAGTCTTTTAAGCATTTTATCAATAAATCTGAGTGGGAAGTGGTCCATATGAGTGTATTGATTATTTTATTATAATCAATAATCTCACAAGAAATATTTTTCACCCCCATTGGAAGTAACTCCACTCTCTCATTTCTATGAACTATAAGACCACATTTCTTAGGTACAAAATGAATATGACTTTTACAATGGGAATCTAAAATGGGATAAATGATACCCTCCTTGAAGAATTTTTCATCTTTTTTAACAATTTATAGAAGGGTTGGATTACATTTCCTTTGCGGCTCCCTAAACGATATAGCCCTATCTTTCAAAAGAACCCTATGTATTCAAATGGAGGGGATAATACCTGATATGTTATCCAAGATGCACCAAATTTACATAATGTTCTCCCTAAAAATATTTAAATGTTTTTCTTCATGTTCAAATATGAGATTATTAGAAATGATACCATGTATTCTCTCACCACTCAACATGTATGAGTATTTTATATTTGGTAGAAATGGATTGAGTTCCAATGATGGGTGTTGTTTCATGGATGGATTCTTTGAAGGAATAGAAATATGCACATAATGAACAACCGTGTCATAATAGAAATCATCAAAATTAGAGAATAATGGATCAAATCCCTTTTCAAACTCAACATTAATGTCCTAATCAGAGAAAAAATGATCAAAATAAGAATATTTTTCCAAATTAAAATAAAGTCTAAGAGAGGTTTTTGCATTAGAAACAGTCATGTAAATACTCGTAGCCATTATAATAGAACCAATTATTATAATATCTTTAAGAATAGGACAATAAAAATCCATGGGACTTTTAGATAGTGGTTCTAAAAAGGAGATGAACAAAGTACAATGGTCCTTAGACATGTATTTCATGGAGTCCAGAACATTAAATATCAAAACATCATCTCCAAAATCCATGTAAAGTGTACACTCTAGGAAATTTATGATCATTTTTGTAGTTTTGAGGAATGGAATACCTAATATAATGAGATTATGAGAATTTACCTAATCCTAATCCATGTTTAACACATATAAATCAACTGTAATGATCATGTCTCTTACCCAAACTTGTACATCCTCAAGGAATCCCAGTGGATATGATGTAGCTATCGTTTCCAAATGCACCACTACTCTCATATTTTTTCAACTCACCAAACTATAAATAAGAGAATATAGAGCGATTAATTACATTTATGGAATTTGAAAAATAATATAAATCATTAGAAAAGTGTAACTCCTCTATGGTTCATGGGATGGTGACTATCCCCAAATCCCGGCACTTTGTTGTAATTTCTTGAGTTGGTGTAATTAGTAGTGAAAAAATCATTATAAGACTAACAATTTAATTTTCCACGATCCCACTTTGACTGATATAATGTTCCATTAAGAATTTTGCATACTTTGGGATATGATTAATGGCCTCAATAAGGGGTATGTTTATCTCAACATTCCTGAAGGTGTCCAAAACCACATTTTTCATTGGAACTTTATACATTTTTTGGTTTGAACAACTCTATTTGGAAAGGGAAAGGGGTTAAGTGGGATATAATTAGTTTTATTCCTTCAGTTTCCTTTCATCATTTTTTCTCAATGACCCATGATAATATGGTAATATCCTCGAGTTGGGGGAATCTCTATGGAATTGTAGCTGCAGGTTTATTGGGATTTTTCTTCTCACATTTCAATGTGATGTCACTAAAATTCCCCCTAGGATTTGTAGTAGGTAGGGATGTAATATTTCTAGAGTTATTACCTAATAGTTCATGGAGGGTGGTGAAAATATGGCTAATTTTCATCTCCAACTCCCTTAACTCTGAACCATGAATCTTCGGTTCATTTTTTTGATTAGTAGAAATTTGTTTTAAAAGGTTATCATTATTAGAATCTATATTTGAATTAGAATTCCATTTTTGTTGAATTATTTTTCTTGGGCTTCGAATCTCCTTTGGGGGTTTTTGAAAAACATGTTGGTAAGGTGGACACTGCTGGATGTTTTTCTGAAAAGAGGGCCTATTTTTTTGTCAAGAGTCATACCTCATGTCCTATTGATATTTCAATCCTTTATTGTATATTGGTACAAATGAATCACACTTATTATAGGAAGGTGGTTAATCTTTCTGGTAATATGGACCAATAGGTAATACAACTGTGCAATTTTATGTCTTTTTTAATTTGGGGTAACAATCAGTTGGTTGGCATATTTCACTGAAAATTACGCAAGGCCTTCCGAGAGTGGTTTGTGCTATATTTTGATAAAAATAAATACATTAGGCAATATTTTGTAATTATTCTAAAAAATTATCTATTAAATTTTTTTCAATAATAGTAGGACTTACCTGATGTTCTAGATTTTTTGATTTATATTGTTAATCTATGTCCATGCAACTGCTTGTGTTTTGTAAGCTAATTTCCCTCTATCTGTGACATCCACCATGCTCCTTTCCATTAGTGTGCAACCTTTATAGAAGTATTATATGATCATTTTCTCTCAAATTTGTTGATTTTGGTAGGTTTCACTAAATTTCATGAATATCTCCCAGTACTTATATATTTACTTCCCTTGGGCATGCTGGATTCTAAATATGTCATTTCAATTGGATGTGGTCATTGATTTTGGAAAAAATATCTGTAGGAAAAGATGTTTCAAATCATTCCAACATGTTACATCATCAGTTTGTAAATAATATATCCAGTATTTTTTAGTTCTATCATGTTATAATGGGAATTTTCTTTTTTTGTTTTGAGGTTAAGACACATTTCTTGGTTTTATGGTTGAGGAAACCACATAAAATAATTTTAAATGTTTTTTTGGATCCTCCCCAGAGAGGCCATGAAATTTTAAAAGAACACGTATCAATATAGATTTTAGTTTGATTTATGATTCACTATTGGGGTATGCAATATAATTTGGTTGATAGTTAATATCGGATAAATCCAGTTATAGAATGTTTCCATTATGTTAATTATTATTATTTACACACATTGTTTCTTTTTTAGGATTTATTCCATAGTGTTTCCAATTTTTTTGTTTCTCGAATGGTGGAATTTCCCAACTAGTTGAATGTTGAAACTTTCCATAGAATAAGACTGTCTGATTTGATCCCTATGATTACATTCAATCTTATGGTAAATCCCAAGAGATACTTAAGATTATTTTATTTCATGAATCAAATATAAATGAAATGAAGCATAATACAGTTACTATTTTCATTTTATAAGTACTGCATATTTATAGTTTAATTTATTCATTGATTATATAAGATAAATACTTCTTTTTTGGGTTTTCTTCTACTATATATGAACTTATGATGATCGTATGAAACCCATCAGTGGTATCAGAGGGATGTTTCTTTGAAAAATAAAGGTGTTTGTAATTAAAAAAACATTTTTTGAAAGATAAAGGATATTTATCTTGCCTAGAATAAATATGAAATTTTTATATTAATAATTATATAAAAATATTATTTAATTTTTTATGCTATTACTATTTATGAAATGTTTTATAAAATGGGAAAAACATTATTAAGTCTTAATAAAATATATTTTATGAACCGTTATCAATTATGATTAGTTTACACATATTACTATTGTTTATGAAAAATAAATAAAGTATTTATTTTAATCAACATTATTAAATTATGAATGGAATTATAATTTTTTTAAATTTATATCCATAAATAGTGAATGTTATTTTAATATATTTATAAAATTTATGAAAATGTTTTATAAATTAATATTTTCTAAAATTTTAATGGTTTATTTAAAAATATTTTTAAATATGTATAGTTTAAAAATGTTTATAAATCATTAAAAATTATATTCTAGGAAAAAATTATATTTATAAATGGTTTATAAATTAATTAATTACAAATTTTTATAATTAATCATATAAATTTTTAAAAATAATTTATTGAAAAAATATTTAAAATATTAAATTTTAATATTTAAAATTACTTTCGAAAAATTAAATGGTATAATTTATGATATATAAATAAATGATTTATTTAAAAATCATGTTTAAAAATTACTGCAAAAATAATATTTAGATTATATAAAAATGTTCTTATAATAGATATTGATATATAAAAATTTTATAATTCATGAAATATCATATAATTTCCATTTAATATTAAATATTAATGAGATCATATAAATTGAATACAAAATGAATAAATTATTCTAAATTTATAAAATATTTATAACTAGAACATATTTATGAATAGTTCATAAATGTCTCATGTTTTAAAAAATAAATAAATTGTTTATTTAATTATTAAATTTCCTTGATATTCATGTTTAATTTATAATTAATTAATTGAAAATATTCAAATTATAGGAGCATCATGTGGATATTATTTATGCGATTTAAAAAAACGTTTTGTTGATTGATAAGACCAAGGATTAAATAATATTTAAATATATGATATTTAGATTATCTGAAAGGTTCACGAAATAAAAATCGAAATATTAAGAGTTAATAATTAATGAAATGTCATATATTTAAAATAGAAATTCCTTATAATGATAAATATGAAAGTGTTCATATTGGATAGAATATAAAAAGTTTATATTAAAAATTATGTAATGTCCATAATGTTAGAGATGAAATTATACAAGGGTTTGTAATTAGATTTTATTAATGAAATTGTTCTTAATTTTTGATCATTTGTTTAAAAATTTGAATTGTTCATTTTTTAATGAATATTACTATTTTTATACATATTTAAATAAAAATTATATTATGAGTGACGGTATGCCAATGTTAATATGATAAATTGGTTCTCGGAAATAGTGTTTCATTACATGCTTGATATGATAATGAATTTATTTTTTCAACTACCTTTACATTGGTTTTCTTTTTATTTATGAGGTTGAGAATATTTTTTAGGAATAATTTTTTTATATTAGGTGTTATATATATCATAAATCTAATTCTCTAATGTGTAATGTATCCCTGGGTAGAGGGACTCAGGGTCAGACAACCTACTTTCTTAAAGGCCATCCATGGCTATGAATGTGAATTATGATGGCTATTTGTGGATCTAGGATTGCATATGTAGAATTTCTCAATATCATAAAAATCAATTCATTTACACGAATTGTTCATGCAGATAATTCATATGATTCATTTGTACATTTATGAATATACTTAACCTCTTTTATTGGTTGATTAACATTGTCTTGTTGGTTGTGTAAGAGTTACACAATAATTTGGTGTAAAAAAATTAATTTGTTAGATGGAATAAGGATATCCAAAACTAAATAGTTAAAATCATACATACACAAAAATGGAATAACACCTAAGAAGAGGATTATTTAATATGATGTAATAATAAAGAATTTAATATACATACAATGCATATTAAATTAGCGATACATAAAAAATAAAAAACCCTCAAATACAAAGTGTGAGATTTTTTCAAGAGAAAAAATTTTCAATACCTCAATAATACAATTGTGTAGTTTCATGCTTACATTGGGTGCCCCTATATTATCTTGTATATGGAATGAAAGTAATGAGTGACTATGGATGGACTTGTTGGGTAGTTTCATTCTTACCCCAGGTTCCCATGTATTTCCCTTTGTTTTTATGTTTTTGGAATTAGATTTTGGTTACACTTTCTGAGAATCCCTATTGGTTAGAATAATAGAGGAATATTGTATATTTAATCTATATTATGGATTTGGATAAGGGGTTATACACTCAACTATCCTAGATTCACAAATATTATTATTATGATAATTACCTACCAAAATAACTAAGCAGTGAGTTGAACTCTAATGTGGACTCATTTCTTATTGAAATATAGATATTAGATCATTAAATTCATATGATGTATAGGGTAATTAATTTTAGTGGGAGCACTTTAATTAAATCCCTCAGTGAAAAGATATAAGACATTATATTCATCTAATAAAAATTTCCATTATAAATAAATACATAATCATCATAAAACAAAATATTATATTAATCATTGAAGTTTGAATATTAGATTAAGAAACTCATATGATTGGTACCTTAAGAAAATTTCTTGATCAAGTGATATATTTTATTTGTTAGAACAATTCCTTCCTATTTAATATATAGTTGAAATTGTTCATAAAAGTTAATCTAGTTTCTAATTAAAGAATAAATTTATTTATTTATGGTTTCAAAATAATTTAATTCATAATTATCCTAAGTAATTATAGTTTCATAAGTTCAATATGATTGTGTATATCCATGATATTAAATATTGTTGAATATGTATATATAGACAAGCAAATTGATATAAGTATTGTTCTAGAAAAGGAATTTTTACTTTTTTCATATGTAGAAATGTTATGGAAAGATGTAATAATTCATGAGAATTTACCTAGTACTCTCAAAGTGTTGAGAAGGGGGGATCTAGGCATAATATATCTGGATTTTGGTACTATGAGTACAGTTCAAGTGGGTAACAGTTTGAACCTTAATAAGAAAATTTTGTTGAAAAAGATCAATAATGTTTCTTTAATAATGCGATCATGGTCATTGAAACCTCAGGTTATCAATAATGATTTGTAATATTTCAATATTATTGGACTATACATGAAATACATGAAGGGTTTTGGTAACTCCATGGAATTGTAATGTCAAGTATTAATGTTATAATAATTATTTCATTAATTATGAAGAGTATTTAATACCAAGAGTATGTTTTAAAAGTTTTTTTAAATATATTGTAATTCAAAATCAAATGAATAATTTATTGGTCATGTGGTTTATATTCACGAGATGAAAAAAATATATACTATATCAAGAATTTGAATGTAATGGAATATTGAAATCTTATATTAATCTAAATAAAAGATATGTATCTTCATCTCAATTAAATTATTTGATAAGAGAGTATTATTGGAACCAAAGGGTTGTCATCAGATAATTTTATGTATTCATATGGTTTTTTATTAATAAATTTCTATAACATGTTTTTTATTGGAAGATTTGGATAATTTTTTTATCAAAATATTTGTTAAAAAACATAAAAGCTAATCCTTCCACCAATCATTGGTATATTTTAATAAAGTCTTATTTTTTAAATAGTGAAAATTTGAAATACATATAATACCATATCTTATATATAAAGAATATATTATTTGTAAAATATTACTATTAATATTAAATAGAGGTCATTTCTCAAACCATAACATAGTTTTTGTTTTATATTAAAAAGATATTTCAAAGAGTATATAGTTTTTAAGAATATAGTGAGAGTATGTTTGATCCTAGAAAATTATATGTTAAAAAATATTCTAACTTATTTAGTTTAAGTGATTATTTACTTTATACCCTAAAGAGTTAGGATATGTGATAGTAAATAAAAAATTAAATAGTCACATTTAGTTACTATGAGAAATTGAATATCAATATTAACTCAAGGATTATATTAGTATAATATTTTAGTTATTATTAAGTTAATATCATAATGAGGTTTAGGATAAGTAATTGTAAATAGAAATATAAAGAGTTATGTTTAGTTACCATAACAAGTGAATATCACTATTCCATTATGGTTTATAATAGCTAACACACAAAGTGTATAACATGATATCCTAAAGCAGTTTAGGGTATGATGGTAAATAGAAAATGTAATGATTTATATTAGTTACCATAACAAAGTGGAAATAATTTTCTCCTTATACTAATTTAGGATGTGCAGGTAATGTTCTAATGTAAATATTCACATAGGTATGTGATATGAATTACTTTTTGATGTAATGTTCAGAAAACCATTTCTGTAATAGTAACCTGAAATACATGTAGAATCTATTAAGGATTGTATGTAATGGTTGATAATGTATCATTTTATTTATAATAAATGCAATATCCAATTTTCAATCATTCATGTGTGTTGTAACATTACTTTATATAAATGGTCGTATGATAAATATCCACTAAAAGTACACATATTGAGTTATCCTGATATGATGATCTTTATGGTGTTTAATGGGTTTTGATCATATGTAAATGTTATGTTGAATATATTATTATATCTGTTTCAATGGTATGTATGTGAGATATTGATTAATAAATTCTTGAGGTAATAAGTAGAGACAAATTACTTGTCCTAATCCACTAAAGTATATCACATGTAAATTCATACAGTACTGGATATACAAAGGGGTGTATACTTATTATCAGTCCTTATTTCATATGGTTTACACAATTCCTTGAATGAGAACCTTCATTCTTTGATACCCTACTTATGCATGTCACTATATGAACATAGATAATTAGGGGTGGTTGGGTATGTTTCTGATAATGTCATTGGTTGGAGTGCAACCAGGATGTGATTTTTTGACTTGTATGGTAAGAAAATATACCTAGACCTTGATTGAAATATAATAAGTAAATTCATGGACACTCTTAGTTATTTCACATATGATGTGCTCAACTACTTGAATAAGTGACATGCCATATTCTTATCAGATAGATGAATGAGTTATGATGTGTCCATCCACATGGTTAATCTTTTTTAACGATTAAAGAAAATGATGAAGAGCATATTCTATATTGACATGTTCCATGTCTATTGGTCGCTTGATGTCATGAAAAAATGGATTATATAAGATACATATAATGTTATAATACATATTTTTTTGGACATGTTTGTATTTATATAAGATTTTATTTGATGAAGATCATACTAGACCCCATAGTATCCCGATTATCATTTCTTTTTCTATAGACATATATTTGATTACATAAATGAAATATAAATTTTATAGTTCTTGTAAACATTTCTACGGCCCGTCGAATGACATAGTTAGGACCTTAGATAAGGATAAATTTTGGAATTTTCTTTTCAAAATAAAGTGTGTCTGATGAAAAAATAGATCCAAATGATTTTGGATGGATTAAAAAGGAGTTATGAAGTTATATATAATTTCCTTATGGGATTTTAGTATAAGTGTGAGATTTTCTGATATGAACTAAAACAATTAAATGGAATATTTAATTTATGTGAACTTATCTTCTATGTGATTTCATTAAATTATAATCCATTATGAATGGATAAAATGTACTGAATATAAATTTAATAGAATTAAATGAATTAATTAAAATGGGAATAAATTTATATAGATACCTAAATATGGACAACAATTTTCATTTAATGAAATACATCATGGATGGATGCAAAATTTGATTTAATCCCCCCTTTTGAAAAAAACTAATTTTCAAAAATCATCTGAATTCACTATTCCTCTCATACCACTTTTTATCATTTGAGAGGAAGGTTCAAGTGATCATTCAAAATTTGGGTATCCTTATGATACAACTATGGGTCTATTTTTTGTGTACCCCATCAAATGGAGGGTGATTTTATTCAATGATTGATGATCTTTATCCAACATTCTACTTCATCGAGGAAGAAGAAGATTCCTATTATTTGATTTTTATAGGTACATATTTCTATTGTTTTATTTATGTGTTTATTCTAGAAGATAGATCATCCTATGTTTGGTTTGTGTTCCACTACATGTGCTCATATGTTAGTCATATGAAAACCATTTGATACATTCTCAGGTAGATGAAAAATATCTGAGTAAAAATGTTATGCAAGCAATATTATATAAATGTGATAAATATCACAGTGGTTATTTTGATTCTAACATGAATCATGCAGAAGGATTAGTGAGTTTATATAGAACAACTTTTCCTAGATATGAGTATCTATGTAGTGTTTACATGAGAAATAAATTATTCTTTTCGGAGGTTTATGTACATAGAGTGTAAAAAAATTTTACTATGATGAAGTGAAATTTGTATTACAGATATACATTGTAAAAAATATATGACCATATGTTACCTATATAATAGTTTTCATGGTCGGTGAACTTAGTTTTTTACAAGTATGTGATTAGATGATAACTAATGATGATGAAAAAATAACAACTTCTATAAGTTTACTAGAAAGTAGTATGATAGAAATATATCTTATTAATAGTAATATTAGAGTATAACATTTAATTTTCTTGTAAACAGGAGATCAAAGGATATCATGAGTCTTACTGAAACATATTAACCACTATGGATGTTTAGATTATATATGTTAGAGTCTGTTTGAAGTCTTGTAAAACTGTGTATTAGTTTGAACAGTGTGTGAATTGATTAAAATGATGAGATGAATGGAATATAAAACCAATTCTCAAATGAAGATGAATTCAGTGGCATCAATAGATGAGGTTTGGAATCCAATTCTTGAATGGAAATTTAATTCTAATACATGTACACTACTAGAAGAACATGATTGATTTTATAAGTTTTCTGAATATTCATAACACTAGATTATTATAGTACTAAGTAGTAGAAAAGAAATGTAACCAGAAGATAATTTGTGTAGTGATGTTGAGGAATGCATGTATGAAGAATTTTTTTGATTGGAAGGAATAATACAACAAGTGTTTTGGGTTAAAGAAAAACTAAATGGAATAATTTCATGTGATAATTAAATTGAGTATAACTCATGGTGGTTAAAGAACTGAAAATTTTGTGGTCTAATGATTTCATGTTGTCTGTCCAAGGATCTATTCATGAATGATGATACATGACTATAACTGAGATCCTTAGGACCATTGATGACTGTTGAAGACCATTGAATCTAATTTTAATGGATGATATGGAAATTAATGGTTACAATGATAAAGAATAAGGCTTTGAAAGGAGTTCGATCTAAAAAAATAAACATGAAATATATGGATTTCAAATACCATGAATCAATGATCATTTCCAGAAATGAAGTGGTACATAAGAATCAAGTTCATTCAATAAATTCTTCTATGTTTTTGTGAATTTGGGGAGAAAATATTAAGGAGGAGTGTTTGATCAACCTTGTTTGGAAAAGATGAAGTAGGTTTGAAAACGTGATAAAGTTGCAAAGGGTTTTAGAGCTGATGAATAAATTCCAAATTCTAGGGATCTCTAAAGTTAATAGATCAATATTATATCATAATATAAATTTATTTTCATGGAATTTATTCTTGATATATTACATAGTGATAATAAATAAATGTTTTACTATAATTTTTCCATGTAATAATAATTAAATTGTATTATAGGTGAGAACGAGTAATATTTCCTTTCATGATATTGAAAGAGTTTTATAGGAGTTAGTTCATTATCATGAAGTTTTATTATGTAGTGGATATCTATTACAAAGGTTATAACCAATCACATAAAGTATTAAGTACCCACATTATGACCAAACCTTTCAAAAACATGTGTTCCATGCATTTATTATCCTTATCATCACATGTGAGTGTGGTTGATTTCTAATGTTTAGAGGATATAAATATTAACATGTTGAAGAGGGTAATTTTAGGAGAAATGAAATTTTAAAAGATATCTATTGATTCACCCCCCCCCCCTCTTAGTGGTTCATATATTCTTAGTAAATTCATCCGGTGTCAAAGAAACCTAGGTTCACTTTGTAATATTCATATATTTTTATAATTTATAATCCAAATATATTTAACATCATATGTATTCACACATTCATTGATACATATAATCATGGAGGATACAAATGATTGATAAACTATATTCTATCATAGGGTAAGGAGTTGATCAATGAAGCTACTATTGGATTTCCACCAATGAGGAACGATATTCCAATGAACTTTGATGGAAAAATTAATCTTGAGGTAGATAAAAAATCCAAGAAATCAATTTTAACATCTTTATCCAACAATGTGTAAACAATGGTGATGGGACTCCAAACTATGACGGTGACTTGAGACAAACTTTAAAGAATATTTTATGGAAATATAAATGTAATGGAAGAAAATATTTAGATCGGTAGAAGAAATTTTAAATACATCATGATGATTTAGGAAGAATACATTGATGACTTTTTCACTATAGTGAATGAAGTAGTAAATAACTTTAAACAATTCAATGATATTTTGTATGATTCAGGAATTTTAATAAAAATGATGAGGAAATTTTTAGACATATTTAATTATACAGTCCCGGTATTAAAATATAGAGGAGATTAATCTCGTTATGAACTGCATAACATAAATGTTGTGTATAAACACTACTAAAAAATGGGAAAGGGAAGCACCACCTTATATCAGCGCTGAGAAAAAACCACTGATAAAGAAAACCTGCATCAGTGTTAAAATTTTAGTGCTGATACTGGGAATCTTTATCTGCACTTTTCTAGCACTGAGATAGGGCTTCTTTATCACCACTTGAAATGCGCTGATAAATAAGCCTTGTATCAGCGCTAAAATTTTAGTGCTGATACAATGTAACATTTATTGGCACTAAAAAAGCGCTAACAAATCGAACCATTATCAGCGCTAGAAAAGCGCTGATAGAGATTCCCAGTATCAGCGCTAAAATGATAGCGGTCATACATGAAGGATTTATTAGCTCTTTTTTAGTGCTGATAAAGTGGCCCTTTATCAGTGCTTTCTTAGCGCTGATAAAACCATAGTCTGATATTTTATAAAATTGTTCGCAAATTGTCCGCGGTTTATCGCAACCTAATGCTCTCGCAGTACTGTAACCCTAGGACTCCCCTCCGCCGCCCCCGATCTTCACGTTTCTAGACCTCCGCCGTCCCTGATATTCGTGTTTCCAGACCTCCGCCACTAACCCTTCTCTTAATCCTCCCCCTCGAACCCCTTCAGTGGATCCTCCTCCCCACAAATCCTACTTCTACTCTACTTCGTTTGACCATACTATTCACGAACCCTACTCCTCCATTTCGCTTCATATGACGGATTCTCTCATGCACCTCCTCCCGTTCACCTCCAACTCTAGAAGTTTCCATGTGTGTGGTAATTGATTCAATGCTTTTACATTATTATCTAATTTTGATATGCTTTAGTAGTTTCATGAATGTGTTCAATGTATTAGTTTTTTGGTGCGAGATACTTTTTGGAAAGGTTTTGAGATCCACATGTGAAGAAACTTATTTTCTAACGGAATGTTTTTATGTTTCATGTTATCTTTTTTTAGGTGTTTCTTAAATATATTCTATGTATTGTGTGAAAGGTGTGAAATGAAATTAGTTTTCAAAGGGAATTAGTGGTTTGAATGTGTTGAATGTGGATTTTATAAGAGAAATTTATTTTTGTTGCATGTTGTATTTTTTTTGAACATGATATGTGTCTTTGAATTGTGAATGTGATTTGAAACATGTTATAAAATGGATTTTATGTGAGTGTGAATTTTAAAAGGGATTTATAAATGGAAATGGTTGGATTCCAATGCATTATTGCATGGAAGCATTGAAGATTTACATCTCGTATAGACATTAAACTCACATGAAGAGGGTTTTACATGTTTTTTCTACCCTTTGTAGTGGAATGGAATCATAAAAATTGAGAGGTACCAAATAATAGTAAAATTATTCAATAACAATGGGATCCTAGAAACATGTATTTGGAACGAAACAAGTTCATGCGGTGGATTAATCTCCACTAGTAACTGATGTGGTTCATGCGATAGTGAGAGGTACAATTTCCATTTCTTTTTCTTTAGTGTATGTTTTGTTTGATATTGGTTCCCATTATTATTTCATGTAGAACATCAATATAGAACTACTGAAACTTATAATAGAGCTCATGGCTTATGTGATAGAGATTGTATCATCTCTCTAGATAAAGAGGGAGTAAGGTCTCTGATTCCCCTCTCATGCTTTCTGTTTTTCAGAGATATAGATCATATGATATTTTTTGGTTCATAAAATGATTCCCCTGTATGTTATTCTCAGAATAGATTTAATAGTTTCTAATAAATATTGGATTTAATATTATCATCATTGGGTTTCCTTCACTGCCCCTGATGGGGAATTCCATGTTTTCAATAGAGAATCAGACATGAGGTCTAGTCGGGCTAGTCCACTTATTCCAGAGTTGAGTGGGATGATATCCTTTTATGATATTGAATTGGAGTAGGAATCAGATTATAGTTAACTTCCCCTTATAACTATTGAATTTCCAAAAGTGTTTCCTTTAGTCTTTTTTGGCCTACCAATAGAGAGGGATGTTGAGATTTTTGTGTGACTATATACTTATTATATTTTCTTATTATTTCTTACACACCACCACTTGATTTGAATAACTTGATTGAAATCAATATTGGTACTTTGGTTCTGATGTGGATATGGGTTTTTATGTGTTTGGGATGAGTATGTGTGGATATATGGGTATTTAGGCATGATCAGGTTGAATGTAGGGAAGAGACCTAGGAGTGGTAGATGTATCATTCTTGATTATTCTTGTGTTTGGACTGGGGTTATTTGAGGAAACAATAATGAATCTAAATAATTATATTTAATGAATTTAATATTATAGAGATTATGAGAATCTTTTAATTACTTATGGAGTTGGTTACAAGTTTTCATCCATATGTATTTTAGGTTTGTGAGATATTAAAGGATGGACTAATTGACCATACAAGGGTTGACCTGATAGAGGAGGATGTTCCATAGAGGATGTTGTTGTGTGAGTTTTACCATCAGTGACACAAGTAATTTTCCCCACCAACCCCTTTTTGTTTGAAAACTATGTTGATTTTGATGGATTGTCTATCCGGGTTCAGTTGACCTACAAATCTTTATTGGAAATGGTTAGTCTCTATTAATCTCTATTTTTATAAGGAACTGGTCCTCTTGTTCTGTATTTGGATGTATTTTTTTGTGTACATGAACCATAAATACAAATATCTTAGATTCAAATAGGATGGAGATGAATAAAAATTGGATTGATACTAATCATTTGATAATAGAGTATGAGAAACGTGTGAAAGGGTTCATCAAGTTTGAAAAGGATCACGCAAAGGATCATTGTCAAATCTTTTATCCATATTTATGTTACTGTTATTCTAGTCTACTTACTCCATAGGAGTTTGAAGAACATTTGATATGTCAGGGAACATATCAGAGTTATAAATGTTGGAATAAACACAGAGAAAAAGCGATTGTAGCTACTGGCTGGGATAAAACTGCGATTTATGGATCATCATATATGAATTCAAATATGGATAATGAAAAAGACCGTATGGAGGATGTGATTATAGATGTCAATGATTATGAATATCATATTGAGGAAATGACAAAGGCAATTGAACATGAACTCTGTGATTGCCCAAAATTGTTTGAGAAGTTAAAGAGTTGTGCAAAGATGCCATTGTATGATGGTTTCACTAAATATACAGCATTGTTAGCTATACTGATGTTGTATAAATTGAAAGTAGGCAACAGATGGAGTGATGTCCATTTTACCAAAATACTTACTCTCGTCAATGACATGATCCCGGAAGATAAGGAGCTCCCAAGCCGGACATATGAAGCTAAACAATTTCTATGCTCGATGGGTATAATTTTTGAAAGAATACATTCTTGTCCGAAAGACTTTATATTGTTTCTAAAGGAGAAAAAATCACATACAGAATTCCCATAGTGTGGTTCTTCTCGATACAAGAAAGATGAATCCAATCCTATGAATGTTGTATGGTACTTTCCAATCATTCCAAGGTTTTGGAGTTTATATGAAAGTGAAGAAACTACAAGACAATTGTCGTGGCATGCATATAAAAGAAATAATGTTAGGAAATTACTTCATACAACCGACTCTCCTCAATGGAAGAAAATTGATCATGAGTATCCTGAATTTGGAAAAGAGTCGAGAAACCTTCATCTTGCATTATCTACAGATTGAGTGAATCCTTTTGGTTTTCAAACTAGCACACATAGTACATGGAATGTTATGTTGGTAAATTATAACCTACCACCCTGGTTGTGCATGAAGCGAAAATTCATCTTGTTTTCTATGCTTATATCAGGAGAAAAACAACCAGGTAATGATATTGATGTTTATCTGGATTCTTTGATCGAGGATTTGAAGTTAGTGTGGGATTCAGGTGTTATGTTGTACGAGGCTTATAAAAGTGACTACATCATGTTGAGAGTGATGTTGTATGGGACAATAAATGATTTCCCTACATATAGAAATTTTTCAGGCTATAGCATTAAAGGAAATCAAGGGTGTCTCGTGTGCTAAGAAGATACATAATCAATTAGGTTGAAACATTCATCGAAATCTGTGTTTCTAGGAAATCGTAGATTTATACCTCATCAGCATATGTATCGTTCTTGGATGAAATCATTCAATGTAAGTTCCTAAAAATGTGCAACACCGTATCCACTAACAGGTGATCAGTTGTTTGAGAAATTAAAAGATGTGAACACTATTTTTGGTAAACCATTTTCAAAAAAACATACAAAAATCGGTTGGAAAAAGAGATCAGTTTTTTTGAATTACCATACTTGAATTGTTTGTACGTTAGAAATTTTCTTGATGTGATTCATGTGGAAAAAAACATATGTGACAGTGTTATCGGAACATTGCTAAACGACCCTGTTAAAAAAAGGATTTAATTAAGTCAAGGTTGGACATGGTTAACATGGGAATATGAGAATCGTTGGCTCCCGTGAATGGTTAAAATCAAATGTTTCTTCCTCCAACTGCATATACTCTTTTTAGGGAGGAGAGATATCAGTTTTTCAACTTATTCAATGATGTATAGGTTCCATAGGGGTATTCATCAAATATCAATAACATTGTGTCAACTAATTATTTGATGTTAAAAGGGTTGAAATCACATGGCTTCCATGTTTTGATGAAATATCTAATTCCTATAGCTTTCTGGTGCATTTATTCCAAGAATGTTCGTCATACATTAACCAAAATTTGTTTCTTTTTCAGAGCCATATGATGCAAATTTTTAGACCTAGCAAAATTTCAAACTATGGAAAAATAAATTTCCATCATATTATGTGAATTAGAAATGTTCTTCCTGCCAAAAATCTTTGATATGATGGTTCATTTGATGATTCACTTGCTGAGGGAGATTCGACATTGTGGTCCTATACACTATAGATGGATTTATCCTGTTGAACTGTATATGATGATTTTGAAAGGTTATGTCAAAAATTAAAGTCGTCCGGAGGGTTGTATAGTGGAGTGATATATTGTTGAGGAAGCCATTGAATTTTGTACCAAATACCTATCTGATGTGGAAATCATTGGTCTCCTGAAATCTCATCACACTGGATGCATTGAGGGTGAGGGAATTTCTGGAAGAGATGTTGTGACAATTAGTGATAAAGATCGGGAGCAGGCCCAGATTTATGTTTTGCATAACAGTTGGGAGGTTGCTCTATATATTGAAACTCAAAAAGAAATTCTTAGGAAGTTGAATCCGTAAAGGGATGAAAAATGGATACTAAATACACGTAATCACTAGTTTATAGGATGGTTTCAGGACCATATTTTAAAGGAGCTGGATGAAAATACAAATTCACTTTCGGAACGACTTCGATGGCTAACCACTGGACCAAGTGTGTATGTATTATGTTATAGTGGTTATGTAAATAATGGTTATACATTTTATACAGATGAACACGATGAAGATAGTACCCTGAAAAATAGTGTAGTTACACTAGTGGATGAAGCGATGCAAGCTTCTAGTAGTAAGGACAGAAATCCAATTTATGCAAATACGTCATATTTTGGCATTATCAAACTAATATGGGAGTTGGATTATACGATATTCCAATATCCAATTTTTCAATGAAAATGGGTTGATAACAACAATGGTGTTAAAATAGATGAATATAGATTTGTGAAAGTTGATTTTAGTATTGAAGGGTACAAAGACAAACATTTTATAATGGCATCACAAGAAGTATAAGTTTTTTATATTCCAGATCCTGGAAACTGAAAGTGGTCGATTGTTCTGCTATCGTCCAAAACTACTGAAGGGTCCGATGAAAATTAAGTTTAGGATGATCCTTTTAGTTGTATGTTGCAATCATTTCACAATGGTCCCAATGTAGATGATTTTTTTTTATGTTATAGGAGACCGTAGTAATGGGATTTGGATAATAGAAATAGGTTTCAAATCCCTTCAGCCTTTGAAAAAATAATGAGAGTTCAATAAACATGTTATATTTTGTTTGTAATATAGATCTCGTCATCCCATGTTATTATCTTATCATTACTGAATTTATGTTATCTGAATTAACAGTACAACAACCTTTGTGGATAATGACTTCTGCAAACTCTGGTGCTCCTAACCATGAGGATGAAGAAGTCTCTCAAGATGCTGCAGGTGCGGCTGCTGCTGCTCATGTTGCGGCTGACGTTGCTCCTACTGTGGCTCCTAACAGGGCAGAGCAACAACAAGTTTCTGAACCTATTTTTGCTCCTAGATTTGAGGTCCAAAAACCATCCACACATTCCGTTTATACCATTTCAGATTAACATATATATGATGCTGATATCGATGAAATGGTCAGGAAAGAAGGACCGACATCACAGAAAACATAGGTGCGTCGTAGTTTGACGGTGTTATCCTAAGTTCATAAGAAAAAAATAAAAGGCATCAAATTTGATGTCAGATGGAATGCACGAGGCCAACATGTGAATCCCAATAAAGCTATGTTTAGTAGTTACATTGGAGTTTTCACTCGGCAACGTGTGCCGATTGAGATAGATTCATGGCACCATGTTTTGTCTGGGCTGAAGGCTGTTATCTTGGAAGAAATTACAGTAACATTATTAATTTATTTCTTTTATTTACTAGAAAATAAAATAATGAAAAAATGTCTTAATATTCTCAATATCTAGCTAAGTACATTTATAGTAGACGATTCACACAAGGATTGTGTACTATAGATTACAGGAAGGATTCATCGAGGTTTTCACACTATTTTAAAAATATGTCACCTGAAAAATTTAAAAGGTAAAATAAACCCAGATTGTGTTGATCCTACTAGAGAACTATCCATGGGTTCTTTGTAATGTGTACGAGTCAACCCCGCCTCAATTCGAGGCTCGGGTTCGCAGGTATCACTCAAAGGGTCTCTCATTTGTTTAAAATGGACACAATTTTAAGTGAAAACAACAACTGACATAAGGAAATCCGACCAAACACATTCAGATTGTGGTGATCTTATAGGATAACTATCCAATGGTCGTTTGCGACGTGTATGAGTCAACCCCACCTCAATATGAGGTACGGTGTGGCCGGTATCACTCAAAGTGTCTCTGTTTTGTTTAAAATGGACACAATTTTAAGTTAAAACAACAACTAACCTATTAAAATATGACCAAATGCATTAGGATTGTGTTGATTCTATAGGATAATGATCCATGGGTCCTTTGTGACATGTATGAGTCACCCCTACCTCAATCAGAGGCACGGTGTGGTTGGTAACACTCAAAGTGTCTCTCTTTTGTTTAAAATTCACACAATTTTAAGTAAAAACAACAACTGGCCGACGAAAATCTAACCAAACACATTCAGGTTGTCTTTATCATATATTAAAATGATCAATGGGTCCTTTTTTATGTGTAAGAGTCAACCCCGTCTCAATCCGAGGAATGGTGTGACCGGTATCAATCAAAGTGTCTCTCTTTTGTTTAAAATGGATACAATTTTAAGTGAAAACAACAACTAACCAACAGAAATATGAAAAAATGCATTCGGATTGTGTTGATACTATAGTAGAAAAATCCATGGGTCCTTTTCGATATGTACAAGTTAACCTTGACTCAATATGAGGCCAATTGTGGATGGTCTCACTCAATGTGTCACACTTTTGTTAAAAATGGACACAATTTTAAGTGAAAGAAACATCTGACCTATAGAAATCCTACCAAACACATTAGGATTGTGTTGATCCTATAGTAGAACGATCCATGAGTTCTTTTTGACATGTACGAGTCATCCCCACCTCAATCCGAGGCATGACTTAACTGGTGTCACTCAAAGTGTCACTATTTCGTTCAAAATGGACAAACTTTTAAGTTAAAACAACAACTGGCCTAATGAAAGCAGACCAAACTCATTCGTATTGTCTAGATCCAATTGGATAAAGATCTATGTGTCCCTTTTGACATGTAAGAGTCAACCCCACCTCAATCCGAGTCCCGGTGTGGATGGTATCACACAAAGTGTCTCTTGTTTGTTTAAAATTGACACAATTTTAAGTGAAAACAAAAACTAACCTATAGAAATATGACCAAATGCATTCCGATTGTATTGATCCTATAGGAGAAAGATCCAAGGGTCCATTTTGACGTGTAAGAGTCAACCTTGCCTCAATTTGAGGCACGGTGTGGCCGGTATCACTCAAAGTGTCTATCTTTTGTTTAAAATGGACACAATTTTAAGTGAAAACAAAAATTACCTTCCATAAATATGACCAAATGCATTCATATTCTACTGATTTATTAGTATAATGATACATGGTTACTTTGTGACATGAAAAAGTAAACCCAGCTTCAATCCGAGGAACGGTGTGGACAGTATCACTCAAAGGGTCTCTCATTTGTTTAAAATGGACCCAATTTTATGTGAAAACAACAAATGACATATGGAAATCTGGAAAAACACATTTGGATTGTGTTGATCCAATTTGAGAATGATAAATGGGTCATTTTTCGATGGTTACGAGTCATCCTTGCCTCAATATGAGGTAGTGTGGCCGGTATCAATCAAAGTGTCTCTCTTCTGTTTAAAATGGACACAATTTTAAGTTAAAACAACAACTAACCTATGGAAATCTGACCAAATGCATTATTATTGTATTGATCCTATAGGATAATGATTCATGGGTCATTTCTGAGGTGTATGAGTGAACCCTACCTCAATCCGAAGCACGGTGTGGCTGGTACACTCAACGTGTCTCTCTTTTGTTTAAAATGGATACAATTTTATGTGAAAACAACAACTGACCTACTAAAATCTGACCAAACACATTCAGATTGTGTAGATCCTTTAGGGGAACAATCCATGGGTCATTTTTGATGTTTACGAGTCAACCTTGCCTCAATCAGAGGCCTGTTGTGGCTATTATCACTCAAAGTGTCTCTCTTTTTTTTAAATGGACACAATTTTACGTGAAAACAAAATTGCCCTACGGAAATCCCACAAAACACATTCTTACTATTTTTATTCTATTAGAGAAAGATCCATGTGTCCTTATAAATGTGTATGAGTCAACCTCACCTCAATCTGAGGCGTGGTTTTTCCAGTATCACTCAAAGTGTCTCTCTTTTGTTTAAAATTGACAAAATTTTAAGTGAAAACAACAACTGACCTACGGAAAACATACCCAACACATTCATATTAACTTGATCCTATAGTAGAACAATAAATTTCTCCTTCTTATCATTTATGAGTCAAACCCACATCAATCCAAAGCCTGGTGTGGATGGTATCACTAAAAGTGTCTCTCATTTGTTTAAAATGGACATAATTTTAAGGTAAAACAACAACTGAGCTTCGGAAATTTGACCAAACTCATTCTTATTGTATTGATCCATTAGTATAAAGATCTGTGGCTCCTTTGTGACATCTAAGAGTCATCCCCACCTAAATTAGATGCACGGTGTTTCCGGTATCACTCAAAGTGTCTCTCTTTTGTTTAAAATGGACACAATTTTAAGTGAAAACAATAACTAACCTATGGAAATCCGACCAAACACATTCTGATTGTATTGATCTTTTAGTATAATGTTACACCGGTCATTTGTCATGTGTAAAGTCAAATAAACCTCAATAAGAGGCATTGTGTGACTAGTATCTCTCAAAGGGTCTCTTGTTTGTTTAAAATGGACACAATTTTAAGTGAAAACAAAAATCGATGCACGGAAATATGATAAAACGCATTCAGATTGTGTAGATCCTATAGGATAATGATCCATTCTTCTTTTTCTATGTATAAAAGTAAACCCTGCCTAAATCTGAGCCATGGTGTGGCCAGTATCACTCAAAGTGTCTCTTTTTTGAAAAAAAATGGACACAATTTTAAGTGAAAACAAAAACTGGCCTACGACCTAGACACCCCCACCCCTATGGAAACCCCCACCCTGTGGAAACCACCTCAACCCCATCCCCGGGAAACTCCCAGAGACAGCCACCCCCCCCCCCCCCACCTCGGACAGCCACCCAACCCCCCCCCTGAACACCCCCACCCCCTACACAACCACCACCACTATGGACGACACCCCACCCCTCCTTGACACCACCCCACCACCAAGATACATCCACCCCCTGGACACCCCACACCCATTGGCATCCACCCCCACCCACCCGGACACCATCCCACCCCCTGGACACCCCCCAGAAAGCCCCCTCCCCCACTTGGAAACCCCCCCTTTGACACCACCCCACCCCCCTTAGACAGCCCCCCAACCTCCTGGACTTCCCCCACCCCCTGGATACCCCCACCCCCTAGACACCCCTATCCCCCCGGACACCCCATACCCCACTCTTGGACACCAACCCACCCCATTGGACAACCCAACGAACCCCACAGACCGCCCTCAACCCCCCAGACACCCCCACCCCCTGGAATGCACCCCGACACCCTGGACACCAGCCCACCCCTCCTGGACACCCCCATGGACACCCCCCCCCCCCCCATGGACACCTTCACCCTCCTTGTACAGCCCCCAACCTCCTAGACCACCCCACACCCTAGACACCCGTTTCCCCCTAGACACCTCCTCCCCCCTAGACACCCCACCCACCTTGGACAGCCACCCAAACCCCTAAACAGACCCCCACCCCCCTAAATTCCGAATTGAATCTTTATTTACTTAATTAAATTATGAAATATGTGTGAATGGTGTATTGGGATACTTGGTCTAATTAGCTTATGATTTTTGTGTTAATTTTGTATGGGTATACTTGGTCTAATTAGCTTATTGAGATGCTGAATTTTTTGAAGGTGTCTGGGTGTGTTGCTGAAGATTTTTTTGTAGTAGAAGACAAGGAATTTATCAGTGTTTTTTTAGAATTGATAAAGGTAGCCTTTATCAGTGCTAAAAAGGCATGAATAAGTATATGTTTCTCAGTTCTAAAATATAACTGATAAAACACACATTTATCAGCGGTCTTTTAGCGCTGATAAAGGGGTCTTTTATCGGTGCCTTTTTATCACTGACAAAGTATGCATTTATCAGCGCTTTTTAAGTGCTGATAAGTTTCCCCCTTTATCAGCGCACAGTATGCACTGATTAAGGGGACCCCCCTTTATCAGGGTCGAGATTTACAGAACTTTTTTAGCACTGATAAAGCTGGTTTTGAGCGCTGATAAAGACTGTTTTTGTAGTAGTGAAAGTGAGGAAAAATCCAACATTCAAAAATAAGATTAAAGAGTAATTTTTTTAAAGATATTATGAATCTCAAAATACAAAAATTGGATGATTAGGTTATGTATTCTATTTAATTTAATAATAAGGAAGATAATGTTGACGAGTTTCATAGGGTTATATCCCTTATCTGTAGAAATTTATGGAAAGGTATAGGTAAGTATAAAGGAAAATCACAATGAAATGTAATGGGTGTTGGGGGTATCAAACACTTCATAGTTAACAATATAAATAATAAAGGTGGATAAATTGATAGTGAGGATCTTAAAGAAAAACCAGAGATAAATAAATGGGGTCAAAATTCCAAGGAAGTTAATTAGATGGAAGAAAATATTCACCAAAAAGGCTACAATAATTAATTTTAGTAAATAAAAAGAGTATTACTCTATCTAGTATAATCCATCAAAATATGAAGCTCCAAAAAAATTTATATCCTTTATGGATCACATTGAAATAAAGGAAGATACTTCAAGTAGTAAAGAATAAAGAGATATATAAACCTACATGGAATAAATGATGTGACTTTAACATTATTCTTTGTCTAGAAAAAAACACCAAACTCAAGAAAAATGTTAGGGTATTGAAAAATTAAGTTGAATATAATGGTGAATGAAGAGAATAATTTCATAAAATAGAAGTTTCATACATTGAGGAAATTAAAAAACTTATTTTGGAAGTTACATAACAATGGAAAATGGGGAAAAACCTGGAATAAAATTTTGTCCAATGAAATATTAGATATGTAACAAAAAATCAGGGTTTATTGAGGTTGGATATAAATTTATGAAGATTAATTTCAATTTCAATAAAGAATCAGAGATATCATCCCCAAAAATTTAGGTGAAATCTACATAATCTAAAATGAATGTTTCATATTGTTTTATCAACCATGTAGATTCACGAAATAATAACTACATAGCTTGGTTTAAGAAAATAAGTTATAAATATTTCATATCAATGAAATTTATAAGTAACAATTTTTTAAAAATATTTTTCACACCAAGGGAAAATAAACTTTATAACATCCACTAAATCTAAACAAAAATTAACATATGAAAAATCCATTCTTCTATAAAAGATTGATAATCAAAAAATATTATCTATGTTGAGGGATCATTAGACATAGAGGATATAACATCCATTAAAACTTGTCACTCTTTGGAAGTAGGGAATAGTTTAGGTGGGTAAATATTTAAAGTAAAGGAAACAATATTTTGATGTTGAAGGAAGATACAAAATTTAGGTCAAAAAAAGTTAAAAAACCCCTTAAGGAAAAATTAATTTGATTTTATGGATGTGATTTGAGAAATGTGTGCCCAACCAGGTCACCATGATATAGAATGTATGACGACTATTCTGGGATATAATACTTGTATTAACCACAAAACAGAATCTATGAAAATAAATTTAGAAGTAAAATATATTATTGTTGAGTTAATAGTGAAATCATTCCATAATGGCAAGTCATGGATTATTGAGAGTGATTTTCATCACATATTATAGGTTTTGTGAAAATCATTGAAAACATTAAAGAATATGGGGGTGGATTAGTTACCTTTGGAAATGATATTTCCTAAAAAATAATAGGAATTTGTACGTCTAAAATTTTATATCAAAAGTTAAATTCAAGGTAGTATTATTTGTTGATGGACTTAAACAAAAAAATATTTATGGTTTGAAAACCTTGTGATCATTGTAATGAATTTATATTTATAAGAGATTCACGTATCATCCGATATTTAAAAAATTGGAAAATTATTATCAAGGGAGATAGAATAAATGGTAATTTATTCCAAATTAGAGAACCTTGTAACTATTTCTATTTTAGTATGGAGGATGAAAACAAGTTTTCGTGCCATATAATTGGTCACCATAGCTAAAATAGTACGAAAAACATTTCAGTGTAATAAATTTTGAGAGATTTACCACAATTATCGAGGAAGGATGATATTATTTTCATAACTTTTTAGAAAGTATTGATGGCTAGTTGAAGTCAGAATAAAGTGGAAATATATTCTACAATACCCATTATGTTCATACATTATAACCCACGTGGGAGGATGAAAGATTAATAAAAAATGGTTTATTTAAAATTTATTACTTACATCTATGATTTGAATTATATTACCAATATAATGTTCATGAAATCTAAATCATAATATATGATGTTTATAAATTTTTTTAAAAGTGATTTTGAGACGGATTTGGGTGTATATATTTCAATGCTGAGAACAAATAATATAAGATAGAATAGAAGTCACTTTTTTATTTCTACATAAAAAATTTAATTAAAAATTAGCATAATTCTATGTACACTCTTTAAAAAAATAGAGTTGTGGAAGGAAAAAAATATTAGTTGATATGAGAATCACAATACTCACTAAATAATCACATTAATGTTTTTATATAGAGATGTTATATATATAGATGTATATGTTAAGCATAGTTGTTTTCAATAACTAGAATTATAATTGTCTGCTTATGAGATGTGGTATAAAAAGAAGCCTATAGTGAAATATTTTATGATTTTTGCGATTCCTTTCATAATGGAGGTTAAAAATATAGAATTGGGAAATTTTATGGAAAATAATAACAATGTATTTTTATGAGATATCTATCCAATGGAATAATATAAATGTGTTAGAATAAAAAATTAAAAAATTAAATTGATTCCTGGTTGTAAAATTCATTGAAAATAATTTATCCTTAACACATGATTTCTATGAATATGTTGATGAGTTAATAAAACATAGAATGATAAAATCTAGACATGTTAACGATTATGAAGATGATTATGAGAACAATATTATACATGAATTTTATACTCCAACGAATGATGGTGATAGTAATACTGTAATAATACACTGAAATTTTGGACTTTAGAAAATAATGGTGAGGTAGATAATATCAATCGAAATATGGAATATCGAGTTCAGACCAAAGGTAAATCAACGATTCATAATAAAATTACAATCATATGATAGGTGGAATTACAATAAATTTTATAATAATTAGAGTATAAATAGTGGTTAAATATGATTAATGAAGAGTGTGATGAAATTGAGAAAAAGTACACCTGCTAACTTATTCTAAGACTAGAAGAAATTAATATTATAGGAACTAAAATGGTGCTAAAAAGTAAACTCAAATAAAAGGGATAAATATCATGAAATAAATATTGGTTGGTTTTCAAGGATTAATCATAGGAATATTGTATTGATTTTGAAGAAAATATTTCTCTTCTTGTGAGGATTTAAAACAACCAAATGTTTTTAAATATTACTAATTAATAAAATTAAAAATTCCATCAGATGGGTATTAAGTCTACATTATTTAATGGATAAATTGAAGAATAATTTTATGTTGATTGACATGATGGGTTTATACATTACAATGAAGAAACCATGGTGTGAAAATATAAATATATATTTTTATGGATCAAATCATAGCACTTATGCCTAGTATAAGAAACATGAATATTTTCTAAAGCAGATGAAGGTTTTTAAAGTAAAATCTAGTAGCATCATATATGTGAAGTAGATGAGTATGGGTATGTTTTTTTATTATCTACATAGATTTTATAATTTTTATAGTTATAGTGAAAATGGTTATGAATAATTTACTAATCAAATAAAGAGTAACATTGAGATGTTAATACTCGAAGAGTTAAATTTCTTTCTGGGAATTCACATTTAATAGAATGGAAGATACATCTTTCTTCCACAAGAAACTCATTCCAATTAACTATTAAATAAAATTTCAATTGAATAATTTAAGGGTGTTAGCACACCATTTACCATTGGTGTGAAAATGGGCAATGATGAAACTGGAGAAAGTGTGAATCAAATAAATTTTTAGTAGTTAATCAAACGTTTTCATTATCTTAATACATATATGATAGAAATTTTTTATATAGTTACTTTGTGTGAATGATATCAAAGTTATTAATAGGAATCAAAAATGATTATAGAAAAAATAATACATAGGGATATTAAAGTAACATAAACTTATGTCCTGATGTATAGGAGGAGTAATGAGTTAAACATACTTTGTTTTACTTATGCTGATTAGGCTAGAGAATAAAATGATTGAAAATCATGATATGGAGGAACATTATTTTGGTGAGAAAGTTGTGTGAACTTGAATAGTGAAAGATAATGTTCCATGAAATTATGTTAAATTAAATTAGAATGTATTTTCTCCACCCAATAATGTACTCTAATGTTTTGAATAGAAGTTAATCAAGATTTTTTTGTGTTGAATGTTAAAAATACACTACATATTATTTATGATAATAAATTTGTTGTTGATTTATCTAAAAATATGGTATACCACTTTAGACCCAATCATATTTGTATTTAGTATCATTACCTCAAGGATAATTTTACTAAGTGATATGTAATGATGGATTATATTTCAATAAGAGATCAAATTGATGATGTAATAACTAAAGCTACACCACATGAAATATTTGATGAATTAATGTTGAAAATGTATGTTCAACATCCACCCCACACAAAAGGAAGGATCCGAGGAGCCCCCTATTTTCATTGTATTTTATTTAAAGATGGAGAATATATACAAAAATTTAAACTTTCATTATATTTTGTCAATTTGATGCTGGTGATTTCATTGAAAGAAAGAGTATAATTTCAACAATTTAATCCTTTAGAAGGTGACTTAGGAAAATTACATCAATATCATGAGCAAAAACTTAATTGTAAATGAGGGAATAAATTCCATAAAAAATAATAATATAGTAGTATGGTTCTGGGAAACCTCTTAATGAGAATGGTTTTGGTCTGATGGAATATTGAGAATATATGAAGTGAGAGTTGTTGATATTGATGTTGATAAAAATTCCAAAGAGGGAGAAAAAAAATCATTGAATTGGAATCATTGAATTTATTTTATTTTTTATCAATATTCTATCTATGGTTCTTTTTTTTTAGTTTTATATATATATGATGTTGTTAGTTTCATTTTTTTTGAGTCTGGAGGATGCATTGAATATTATCCAGTCATGTAACTTGAAGATATAATTTCTCTCATGTTTATATTCCCATAAGGAATTTTTTTTCATAGTTTTTATAAAAAGTTTCACTAACCTGAGTCATCTACCTATATCCAATATTAAAGAAAACTTTCGCTAGTTTAAATGTTGATAAGCATTGGTATGGAAATGCACCACATGAAAGACATTGTATGTGGGTTAGTGAGTGGAGGATGTATGTTTGGACCACTGTACATGTCAACATTGGTATACCAATGGAGTTAGTAGCCCCAAAATGCCTTGTTTAGAGGCTTTGAAGAGGATGTCGGATGTTAAGGTAGGGAATATCCCATTTGAAAATTTAATGTGTGGTTGTTTTCGTCAGATACTATTCATATTTTTAGAAACATATATATATGTGTGTGTGAGAGAGAGAGATTTATCTTCATTTTCTCATCATCTTCAACCACACACCTCATCTGAAAAAACCAAGAAACGTCATAGAGATTAGATTTAGGAAACATAATGGTATGATCTCAAGAAATGTATAGATCAATTAAAACACAGTCAAAACCTTAGCATAAAATTAATTTCTAGAATATAAATGCAGTGCATTATATGATGTTAGGTATAGTTTATATGAATATTGATCATAGGTTTTATCTGATGATGCACCCAAGCATTGGTGGAATGTGACAAGAGGTAGAAATTATATATGTTATGTTTGTAAGGTGAATGTATTAAATTATTTAGAAATGAAAATGGAAAATTATCTTTCTAGATGACACATTATCTATTAGATGAGAAATATCTTGGTAAAATTGGTGATTCATGAATTATTGTATCAACACAAATATATTGAAATGATAACTATGATTCTATCATAATGTGTAGTAGAATCTTAGTGAGTGGATACATAAAATATTTTCATATAGGTTAGATTATAAAAGTATAGTTTACATAAGAAATAATGGATGATTTCCTAAGGTTTATTTTGACTAGAGTATACAAAAGTTTCTCCCTAATGAAGATTAAGTTTTATTAAAATGATAGAGAATATGATATTCATGATTTTAAGTTATCCATATCTATATGCTTATGACTATAGATCATAGTTTCTCAAAAGCATGTGATGAGGTAATATGAGATTACATATCTGATACAAATATATCCACAAGAAGGATATCAAAAACTAATATGATAACAATATTTCTATTACACAATAATATTGTAGTATAATATTTAAGTTTCATAAAATATGGAGATAAAAGGATATCATGATTTAGGATGATATTAATGAATAATTCCAATGTTCAGATTCTATAGGTGTGACTGTGTTTGAATTCTTCCAGAATTTCATATATGTTTGAGTAGTATGTGAAGTGAGTGATAGGTTGAGATAAACAAAACATGAATCCAATTATCTATAGAAGATGATGTCTGCAGACACTAGAGGATAAGGTATGGTAGGTAATAATCAAATGAAAATTTATGATCAAAAGATTCATTCCACCAAAAGGACATTATAGATTCTATATTTTGTTCAATGATTAAAAACTCTAGATTTTTTTGTACCGTACAGTGGAAATAGTATGCAACCAGAAGTTAATAATGATAGTGATGTTATGGAAAACATTCATGTATAATTTTTAAGAGAAGAAATAATAATAAAAGAGGTATTTTTGGGATTAATGAAATGTAATGAAGGATTACATTCATGAGATTATTAACGTGATTTTATATCATTATGGTTAAATCCCTAGAAAATTCATGGTGTGGAAATTTCATGATGGATGTATGAGGATCTATTCATAAAGTAAAATTTGTGATTGTTGTTGAGATACTACTAATAATTGAAGACCATGGAAGTTTATTTTTTTGAAGGTTTTATAAGGAATGTCGACCCTTATAATGTAAATGGTTTTTAATGAATTAAATTTAAAATGAAGAAGTGAAAAAGATACAGAGTTCAAATACCATGAATCTTTAGTTATTTTGGGAAATATAGAAGTATATAAGAAGTGAATTCATTCAAGAATTTCTTTGGAGTGTTCGATAATTCTGAGATAAGAGATTATATAGGAGTGTCCAACCAACTATTTTTTGAAAAAAAAATAAGATGTGTTTAAGAAGTTCCATGTTTCAAATATTTTAAGATCAAAAGAAGAAGTGAAAAATATATTGTATAATAGATTTGAGGGACCATGAATATATTAACTGGTAACTTATGTTATATGGAATTTATTCAAGATAGATTACATAGTGAACAGAAAACAAAGATTAACTATTATGTTATTTTGGAAAATAATAAATATTTTAACCGGTGGGAACTAATAATATTTATTATCGGGAGACAAAAGAAGCTTTATAGGTGTTAGGACATTCATATTCACTTGTGTTATTTTTGTGAATATCTATGTATTGGGATAAAAACCATACATATTAAAGATTATGTAACCATAGTAGGGCCTAAATTTTCAAGCAATCATGTGCCTTAAATTAACCTTATTATTATATGTAGCTGAGGATGAGTTAAAAAGTTTATAGGATTGAGATTTAACAAGTCACAAAGGTAAATTTTAGGATAAATAAAATTATAAAATATCACAATTGATTCAACCACCCCCTCTTAGTGGGTTATATATTCTTAAGAAATTGAATTATAATAGAAATAATATCCATGTACAACTGATCCAAGGTCATAGGATATAACCATGATCCAAGGGGCCATTTATTTATTTTTGGTTCATGGATATAGACCCATTTTATAGTACTGTATGCTTATAATATATTTTAATTTGATTAGACAAAACCTTGTAAGGGTATTCTACAAAAATATATTAATAGAGAATTCTACAAGAATTAACATGCGAGAATTTCAATGAAAAACAATTTAATGGAACCAAATAATTCATGTGTTATATATATAGATAAAAAATAAAATCCTTAAAAAATAAATTTTAAATATTCTAGATATAGTAAGAAATATAACTCTTATCAACATAAAAAAGTTTTATAAGACATGAAATATAAAAATTATATTTGATATAAGGTTAACATGTTTTACCAAGTGTAACATATTTAATTTTTCTAAAAAAATTACAATATAAATCTAATCAATAAACCATGAACACAAGTATACTCAAGAAAATATATAATAGTACAAGTTCTCATATGACAATGATTTTTCTCATATATGTAATTCAGTTCTAGTTTTAGTTGCATTGAATTTATTAGAGCTTATCTTAATTTAAATAACTTTTTTGTGTTGATTAATTTAGTTCCACTAATTGTTTCATGAGAAAAATTAGTTTTTAATTAAGAAGGGTAAAATAGAAATTTCATCCTAAAAGAATATCAGTTGTGGAAAGAAATGTTCCATTTTTTTAGGATAGTGTGCTTCCTTTGGGAATTTTTTTTACATTTTTTGTTTTACATTATATATTTATATAGTTAGTGGAGATAATTATTGAAGAATATATAATGGTTTTTTTAAATATTATTTGACTTAAAAAACATTATAAAATCATACTATAGATGAATTTTAAGGGATAATATGGTTATAAGTCTCTTTGGGATATTGAGTCTACCATCAAAGGGAGGAAAATCCTTAGAAAATTGGAACTCGATGGAATGACGAAATGGTCCTTTGATTCCAACATGTCCTAGTGGATAAATTATTCCTTTTAAACTCTCTATTTATAATCTATGTCTAAACCAATGATACATTTAATTTAAATTTAGTATTTTAATTTCGAAATCTATATGGGAGTAACATAATTGGGTTGATAAAAATTTGCTGAAGGGATTTTGAGAAAACCTAGAGAAAATTTTGATATGTCAAAACATTTCTCTAGATTTTGAACGCAGAAACCATAAATTCAAAAATAATTGATGACATATTTTAATACATATCTCTTTAATATTAAAGATATATAAATTGATTAAAACTCAAATTTGCATTTCAAGTGATATTTTAGAGAAAGGATTACATTACATTTTTTATATTTTTTTAAAAAAATGATTAATAATGATACAATAGATATATCATTGTAAAAATTATAAAATAAATAATCCACTTGTACTAATATCATGAAAATATAAAATACATATGAAAATATAATTTTGAGATATTTTAAACATATCTATTACTTTTGGGGGCCTTAAAATTTTATTTTACATTAAAAATTATATTTTTTATCCTCATATTGATTTGAATCCAATAATTTATAGTTTTCATCAATTTACCTATCAAATCTTCATAAAATCGTGTCCAATGTTATAAAATATCTAACATTGACTATAAATATCACTAAAAACCATAATAATTTGAATTATTTATAGAATGTAATTTTTTAGATCAACTTATGTAGAATATAATTCTAAAATTTAATAAATTTTTGGGTTATTTTACATTTAGAGTGTATTAAATTATTCAAAACAGTAACAATAAAAATATTTATTATTATTATTTGTAATTGATGGTGGGTGTAAAACATTATTTATGGTGTTTAAATAATCCATAAAAATGGTTAATTCCTTATTTATGGTGTTTAAGTTAAAAAATATGTAATAAATGTTAAATATATCAAAAGAGTTTTTAAAATAATTGAATACTTCTTAATTCCTCCCTCCCCAATTCCGTGTAATATATTAATGTACCTGAAATATTTATGAGATGTTTTACAATAACAATAACATTAAAAATATATGATATCATAACAATGTGTATGATTCTGGAATTAAGTAATCATGATCTAAGTAATCATATGAATAATTACAAGTCAAAACACAGACGATAAATGAAACGATTTTACCCAAAACGCTCTTTAACATAGAATTTACAAAAGAACGGGTAAAATAAAGTCATAAGTGAACAATATATGATATCATAAAAATCAGTATGATTCTGGAATAATTCAATGACATTATTTAAATCATTATACAGGAGGTTCGGACACTTACAAAGAAAATCAGACCTATGGTAAGGGAAATATCACAATCTCATTTTTATCTGAGATTGTTTATACTTTGAAATTTACTGGGGTGTATTTTATCATCCACATCCATGTTTCCTCAATATGTAATATTATTTCCATCCACCTAAAATGTTTTAAATACAATTTTACCCTTCGGTGAGTTTTTAGTAAAAGATATGAAAGGAATCTTTTGTCGTTTTTCATACGAGGTACTTTTTGACTTTTCCAACAAAAGTACGAGAAGAATGTTTTTTAACTTATACGGCATGAATGTATTTTTAAATCATTATATACAAGAAGGTTACTTTACAAGTTTTCAAGATTATTTTTAATCAACTTCATTTAGTTTAAAATTGTATGACATGTTAAGAAAGGGAAAATGTTTTTTAAGTAGAAAAGATATTTTCCTCAAGAATGGAGTTCAAGTGTTTTATCAAAATTATTTTCCATCTAAGATAATAAAGGGTTCTGTTTCTATCCCTATTATTACATTGATTTTATTATGTTGTGATGGAATTATTTTTATGAATTTATTTATCTTATATGAATTGTTTTTTGATGTCACGATGTTTAAGATTCTCATTTTTATTACATTGGTTATGCTATGATGTATGGTTTATGATTTCGTGGAACACATAAGAATGGTATCATTATGAGATGGGTGGTACCTATATCTCCCTCCAATGCATTGGGTAAAGATTTTATATCTAATGAGACAGACATGGCTGGAACGGCAGGTTAAACCGGTTCAGTGAAATAGGACTGAAACGAGGAGTGAACTCGGTTCAGAAATGGACTTTTTACACTAAGATAGTCTTGGAAATGATTCTTGACTAATAAGAAATGATTCTCTATGATTATGTGTGTATGCCAAAAAGTTTCATGTTTTATGTTATGATTGTTTGGATTACATTTCACTACTATGATTTATCCCATGTTATGATATTATGATCTATTTTGCAGGTTAAGATATCCAAAATTTTATGTTCTTATGAATATGATGTGATTGATATTTCTTTTTTATACCCTTACTGAGCATTTGATCTCACCCTTTTATGTTTTCTTTTCCCCATGTTATAAAGAAAGGTTTTAGGTAAGAAAAAAAAGGAAGATCTTTATGGGAGATGTTGAAGATCTTTCACCACGATTAGAAGATTATATTCCGAGTTTCCAAAGACACTAAACTATTACGGTCCTTGTGTGTGTGTTTTTGTAATGTACTAAGTATTCTGCAAAATTAATGTAATGTCCATGTACGTCAAGTTTAGGGTCTCTACAGCTGGTATCAGAGGAAAGGTTTAGTCAACCTTTGGAAACTAGGATGCGAGAACTTTAGTGAGATCCCTAGAGATATTTCTAAGGTATGTATAGGGATGTCCCAAAGGTTAAGTATAAGTATAGGTTATAGTACTAGAATTATGGTATCCAAAGATGGTAGATATTGAAGGTACTCCCCATTTATTTTTTTGTTTTCCCTAGAATGATTTTTGACTCTCACACTATTCTTTTCGGGTTTTAGACGATGGTTGTAACCCGAAGGAACTATGTTGATCAATGCAATGGAAAATGCAATGATTTTCCTCCTAAACAAACAAATGTTATGGGAGATGGAGTGAAAAATCATATTGCTAAACTTACACAAGCTATGAGTCATTCTGGCCTTCCAAATGACCAGAGAAGGAAACAATATTCTATTGAGTCCTTCATGAGGCAATGTCCACCTTCTTTCAGTGGGTCTTCTGATCCACTTGTTGCTGAACAATGGATCAGTACCACTGAAAATATATTTTTAGTTCTTCAATGTTCTGAACATGATAAAGTCATCTTATCAGTATATCATTTGGAAGGTGAAGCTGATCAATGGTGGAATCTTATCAAAAATATGAGGCCAAGAGATGAAATTGAGTCCATGGAATGGGATGAGTTCAAGAACTTATTTTTCAATAAGTACTTCCCTCGTATTCTTCGAAAAAATATGGAGAATGAGGTTCTTGAACTAAAGAAAAAGAATGACGAATCTGTTGGTGTATACGAAGCGAATTTTACATGTCTTGCAAGGTATGCATCTGGATTTATCATCCAACCTGAACGTAAAGTTGATCGATTCATCAGTGGCTTAAAACCAAATCTTCGAAGGGCATTAGCTATAATAGACTTCAGTAGCTATGAAGAAATTGTGCGATGTTCTATTAAGGTATAAATGAAAGTTGGTGTTACATATTCATCTCATGGTTTTAACAAGAAATGAAAGATGGAGTTCAAGGAGAAATCTCAGAATAATGGTGAAAAGAAGATGAATGATTCCTTATGCTCAAAGTGTGGAGAGAAGCATGGTGGAGATTGTCTTAAAGGGACTAGAAAATGTTTTAAGTGTGGAAAAGAAGGTCATCGAGCAGCTGAGTGTCGATGTAATGGAAAAAGGGTTGCTAATGGTGTGAATAAATAAAAGACTGCAGAGAACTCACCAACAACACTTCAATGCTTCAAGTGCAGTAAAATGGGGCATTATGCTAATCAATGCCCTAATTCAAGGGTTAATGATGATCGACATGAGCAACCACTTAAGGAAAAGGACAAAGGGAAGTCACATGCGATCACTATTGGCGATGTTGAATATGAAAACGATGTGGTGGAATGATTAAGTGTTTATGTAATGGGATTCCAAAATAATGTTGTATATAGTATTGTGGAATATTGGAATATTTATGTATTGGTCTATTGTGGTTTTCAATAATTTTAGGGTACCGGTAACCATGGAAAGTGATTGAGATATTTTTGGTAAGTAGATGATATGCGCATAATGAAGGGATAAGAAGATAATGAGATGTTTGATTGCATTCATGAGCTCATGAATGATATAAGGACTAAGTGATATCATGGTTTGAGTATAAATAATTTTGAGGATTTTGGTTTGTGGAAAGTGTTAACTTTTAACTGCATTCATGTTTTCACTGAGGTTCAATGGGTATACATGATTAAGGTATTCACATGTTTGTAATTTGACCAACAAGATATATCTTATGATATATGGGGGATAAATGATGGCATTGACGTGATTGTTATGTGACATTTCAAATAATCATTTTCTTTATACTATGAGCTTGGACTGAAGTATTTTGGATAAGACTAAACATTGGGATGGATTATGTTGGACATAAGTTAGTATTGTTTAAGGATAAAAGTTTTTTCGATATTATTTATGGGATGTTATAGTAATTTAGTTTTAGAAAAAGGACAACCTGTAGGATGGGTGACAGCCCATCGCCTCGGACAAGGCTGTGGGAATCGAACCCACAACCGAAGTGCGACTGGCCTTTATCGCCTACCACTAGCCTACAGGAAGTCCCTATTTAGTAGAAACTAGTTTTATTATGTTATAATAAATATAAGTCCATTTTAGGAACCATATATGATTACTCTCACTATAGATCGACTTATGTATATTTATTAACTTTTTCATACCTTTTGTTTGAGATAGATGGAATGACTCGTCATTCTATCACATGTTCTACTAACACTTAACGAATAACAAATTCAACTTCATTTCTTTAAGAGATGAAGTGGAAATTGTTCAAGGCATGAAAAATAGTTATATTGTACCAAAATAAAGTATGTATTTATTCTAATTCAAATTCTTCAACTTTAGGGACATGATCTTGAAATCCAAAAATGTTGTCCTAGTGCTCTTATATTTGATGAATCAGATGGTACCTTAGATCGTCACAAATTTATGGCTTTGTGATTTCTGGATTTTCCATAGCCATGTTCTCTACCACTCTCCATCAGAACATGATGGTTATATTTCTCTTCCATATCCATATTTTCACCTATGTGGAAACCCAGTGATTAGTTTATTTAGGTAACCATTACGTTTCATACTTTTGTTTTTAAATATTGGTTTTGGTATTCCTTTTTACGATATGGGTTTCTATTAAATAAACTTTCGAGTAGTAAACCATTTATAACCCTGACGAATTTCGAGGGCGAAATTCATTTTAAGGGGGGTCGAATGTAACACCCCGAGATTTTTTGAAAAATATTCTTTTTAATTTCATTAATATCTTTTGTTTTACGCTACACCAAAAGGAGATTGCACAACATGCATCCTTGACTTGCCTTTCATTACACGCAATCACGACCTTCCTCGATAGCGTGTGTAGTACGTAATACCGAGTTTCACTAAACAATGATATGTTATTAAAATATTATTAAAAGTAGCCGTTATGAATAGTAATAACCACTTTTTGAAATTTTTTAAATTTTATTTTTCAAAATGGACTTCATTTTTGGATTCGTAATATCTAATTTAGCTTATGGTGAAATTTTGGTAATTTTCAGATAACTTTCATTTTCTGATGAATAGTGAAAATTACTAAATTTTAATTAAAAAGAACCTTTTTAATCGAAATAATTAATAATGATAAATTATTAATTTGAGTGGTTTTAAAGTATATTTAGAATAAATTTTTACAATTTAATACAATGTTGTTCGTTGGATGTAATTTCACATTTAAACCAGACATAAACAAGTGTCAATCTTTTGATAGTTATTATCTCTTAAGAACACGCTATTTGTTTTGATGACGGGAATTAATTTTTAAATTAATTAATGCATCTGATATGTTTTTAATTTGGTAAAATAGACATCATTTTTGAGTTCCTAATATCAAATATATCTTAGGCCTAATTTTTGGTATTTTTATGGAAACTTTCATTTTTTTGATGAATAGTGAAACCACTAAGTGGTAGTTAAGAAAAATGAATTTTTCATAAAACTTAATTTTACCGCTTCTGTAAGTGGAATTTCAAAAATCCAAGAGAAATAGTTGATATCAGTAAATAAAATGTGATTCAATGAGATGAAAATAATTTTTGGTGACTAGTAACTTTTTACTTTTTTTACCATGGTTAAAAGTAAATAGGGTAATTACTGGTAGAAATGATATTATTATTACCCTAACACATGTCTTAATTCTATTGGATAAATTTAATTCAACCAAAAACAACCTTAGGAATTAAATATGACCATTTAGGCCCACTTGGATTAGATTAGGACATTTATTATTAATTTATTTAAAGAAGGGTTAAAATAGTTAAAATCAAAGTTTAATAAGTATATCTTTTTTAATATAGGGTTATACATAAGATAAATTCGACTATAAATATTCATTATAAATATAAAACTATTTCATACATAATGATATTTTATTTGTAATTTTTAGACTTTAAATAAGTTAATTTATGACACAAAGATGATGCAGTAATTATCTTATTAATAAAATATTGACATAATTGATGTTATAAATACCCAAATAAATATAATTAGAGACTTTTTATGAACTCCACTAATTTTCTAGGTTAATATGACATGTTATTATTGATTTAATTAACCTTTTTCAAACTAATCAATCTGTTATTATTTTCACAAAAATCAATTACTAAACAGTGTCAAAATATACATAAAATAGTTTTTAAAAAAAATATTATATTATTAATTGTTATTTTATTCATAAAAATCTATTGTTCGGCCAAATTACTTAGATAAGGTTATATATATTAATAAAAAACAACTTGGGGTTTGTTCGGCAGATTATAGTAAGTTTATTAACTTTATAGTATAAGAACACAAGAAGACACGGTAAAAGTAAAATTATTTAACATAATGCTAAATCTAATGGATAAAGTTAAAATAGGAACCTAAACTTGTCTAAATTACATTGGATTATAGGATTTCGACCCATCCCCACCTTATCTTCCAAATATATCAATTTTTAACTATTAAAAACCCGAATTTGACTTTATAATAAAATAATATGTTTAGTTATTCCATAGGTGCCCCTCTCCTCCCTTATAAAACGGCACCTCCTCCCTCTCTTCCTCACACCACTTTGAGCCTTCAAGCTCGGCCAACCCCTGCCAAATTCTCTTCTCCACTTCCATAGCTACATCCTAGAGGTTCTGGTCTTCCTCAAAGACCAATTTTAGTGCCTTAAAAGGAGATCTCAAAGAGGCGCTTTAAAGAAGAGGTAATGTCTGTTACCGATTCTTTCAACTTTATTTATTCTTCCAATTATTCTTCTTAGGATGTTTCATTTTGAAGTAATAACATCAGTATAACTCATACACTGATATGTTATTATATGTATTAAACAACCCTATTTCACCATCTATCCATTCTATGGAAAACGAAATCACCGCGCGTGCGTACGTACAGAATACCGTCTCTAGGCCATGGTGTAATCTATTTTCCACCACCACCTTACATGGATGGGTATAATGGTGCAAATAAACAACTATATATTATTATTTTAAAGTGGTATTAATTCTGAAATAGTATTCATACACTCCAATACAATTCCACGATCATGAGAACGATATCATCGCTCGTGCGTACGTACGGACTACCGTCTCCACGACGTGATGAGATTCATTCTCCACGTTAACCATTCATGAATGATTATAAAGTATATATAATAATTAATCATTAAATATATGACATAATAATGATACTGGATTTATGTGTATATATATGTATGTCATCTACTTAATTCCATTCAACTCAATAAGGAAATGAAAACAGCGTTCATGCGTACGTATGGCCTACCGTCTCTATGAATGATGTATTTATTTCCATTTAATGATCTATTATATATATGTATATTCTGAATATATATTATATAAATCATGTTTTATATTCTGGAATTAAGTAATCATGATCTAAGTAATCATATGAATAATTACAAGTCAAAACACGGACGACAAATGAAACGATTTCACCCAAAACGCTCTTTAACATCGAATTTACAAAAGAACGGGTAAAATAAAGTCATAAGTGAACCATATATGATATCATAACAATGAGTATGATTCTTGAATAAGTAAATGACATTATGTAAATCATTATACAGGAGGTTCGGACACTTACGAAGCAAATCGGACCTAAGGTAAGGGAAATATCACAATCTTATTTTTATCCGAGATTGTTTATTCTTTGAAATTTACTAGGGTGTATTTTATCATCCACATCCGTGTTTGCTCAATATTTAACATTATTTCCTTCCAACTAAAATTTTTTAAATCTAATTTCACCCTTCAGTGAGTTTTCAGTAAAAGATATGAAAGGAATCTTTTGTCATTTCTCGTACGAGGTACTTTTTTACTTTTCCCACAAAAGTACGAGAAGAATGTTTTTTTAACTTATACGACATGAATGGATTTTTAAAACATTATTTCCAAGAAGGTTACTTTAAAAGTTTTCAAGTTTATTTTTAATCAACTTCTTTTAGTTTAAAATTGTAAGACATTTTAGAAAGGGAAAAAGTTTTTGAAGTAGAAATGATATTTTCCTCAAGAATAGAATTCATGTGTTTTATCAAAATTATTTTCCATCTAAGATAATAAGGGGTTCTGTTTCTATCCCTATTATTACATTGATTTTATTATGTTGTGATGGAATTATTTTTATGAATTCCTTTATCTTATATGAATTGTTTAATGATTTCACGATGTTTAAGATTCCCATTTTTATTACATGAGATATGCTATGATGTATGGTTTATGATTTTGTGGCACACATAAGAATGGTATCATTATGAGATGGGTGGGACACATATCTCCCTCCAATGCATTGGGTAATGATTTTATATCTCATGAGATAGACATGGCTGGAATGGAAGGTTAAACCAGTTCAGTGAAACAGGACTGAAACGAGGAGTGAACTCGGTTCAGAAATGGACTTTGTCCACTAAGATAGTATTGGAAATGATTCTTGACTAATAAGAAATGATTCTATATGATTATGTGTGTATGCCACAAAGTTTCATGTTTTATGTTATGATTATTGGGATTACATTTCACTACTATGATTTATCCCATGTTATGATATTATGATCTGTTTTGCAGGTTAAGATTTCCAAAATGTTATGTTCTTATGAATATGATGTGATTGATATTTCTTTTGTTTACCCTTACTGAGAATTTGAGCTCACCATTTTATGTTTTCTTTTCCCCAGGATTTAAAGAAAGGTTTTAGGTAAGAAAAAAATGGAAGATCTTTATGGGATATGTTGAAGATCTTTCACCACGATTAGAAGATTATATTCCGAGTTTCCAAAGACACTAAACTATTACGGTCCTTGTGTGTGTGTTTTTGTAATGTACTATGTATTCTGAAAAAGTAATGTAATGTCCATGTACGTCATGTTTAGGGTCTCTACATTGAGTTTCATTTCACATACTTGAAGACAGACATATACATTTCCACTCTTTTTTTTTCAAATGATTATTAGGTGTAGCTAGATATAATATCATAGATTAGAGATGGATTAGAGTTCTGGTGGTGGAAAACATGGAGTCCATATAGTGGAAGTTATATAATATTTACCAATTTTCAATTCTCGTTTAACTTCATGTGTTTTATAGTAGTTGTTATATCAAATTATTGTATTTTATAGTATATATGATGTCTGTTGTGGAATTATAGAAAAAATGCACATCATATTTTTCATTATTCTTAGCTTCCATCTATTATATTTTTGATGAAAATTCATGGAAGAATATGAAGGGTTACATATAATTCCTCCCATTCCATTGTGTAGATACCTCAATTTTAGTTTTTAGCTCCTGGATTACTAGTGGTGTGATTGGGGAGTTCACATACCAGTGTTGTTGGTCAACATAGGTAGATCCCCAATAATACTAGGATGTGACATAACATATGAAAACATAGTACATAAGAAAACACAATAAGGTGAATATTTTCTATTACAACTAACATAATGGAGAACAAATCCATGATTTCTAGGAATAATTCCAAACATTAAAATAATAGAGAAGGAAGGACTAGTTATTTTAATTTCTGCATTTTATGATTTTAATAAATGATTTCATGAGAATAATTTCATTTTGAGAGGATAATTCCAGGTTCATGGACAAGTAATTATATAAATATAGTTCATTAATTGAAATGGTGGAAAATAACAAAATAAAATTTAAAATTATATAAGTTCATTTTTTATTTATGGATCAAGATTAATTTTTGGTTAAGGATTAAGTGAATAGTGTTTTTAGAAATAAGCATATATTTTTGAACATTTTTATTTTATGTCCCCAATTGATCATATCAAAAATTAAAAAGAGGGGGGTGTAGGTGGGGGGTGAATCAATATTTCCACCATTTTACTTAATCATTATGAAGTAAAGCATGATGATCGGTTAAATTCAATATCCTATCCAAAATTAAAGCCACTACATTCCCATAAGAATAAAATAAACCTAAAAATAAGGGACACAAGATTTTTTCAATGTTTTTCCTCAATAAGTGTGACTGCATCTTTATTATCTTCGATTCAAGAATGAGAAATACGTGTATCACTAATATATTAATGTGATTACAATAGAGATGTTATCATCTTAGAACTTGAGTGAATCCTAAAACTTATATCTCTTGATAATTATTTATATTGGATTCCTCTATTTAACAAATGGTTCATAATCTAGAAATGAAGATTCATTCAATTAATTGGAATGATTATAAGGTATGATTAATGAATAATAAAAAACAAAGAAACATTCAGAAATAATGAATCCCAAGAATATGATTCCATATAAATTGAATCATATGAATACTCGAAATGAATAATTTGTACTTTAAACCAAAAAATAATAACACTATTTTATTTTTAGTGATTTATAGTGACAACTAAAGAAATAAAAAAGGTTATTTCCTTCAAGGTGTATTCCTGGGGTTCACTGAATCACCAAAAAACTTTAGACAATATCATTTTAACATCCCTGATATGCAAGTATCTCAAAAAAAATGTTGAAAAAGTATGAGATATTCAGTAATAGATCACTTTAGGAGATAAAAAAACATATTATTCATACCAATTATTCCTTTTATATAGGCTATATGGATGATCATAAGCCCATGAATTTAGTTTAACTATCCAAATCTTATGATAAATTCATTCAATTAAAAATGATTAACACTCTGTTGTAAAAGTTGGTTCCCAAAACATAACTTGATAAAGAATTTTTTATTACCATATCATGTATACAAGATATATTTACGTTTTTATCATATTATAAAAATGATATTACTCCTACCTAAACTTTTTACATGGTAATTTTCCAATATTATTTATCATATGAAAAGGTTATAGTAGTTTTTATATAAAATGAGTACCTTGAGATACTATGACAACAATCTTAAACATATGTACTATAGTCTACATAAAGAATTCCAATGAGGAAAAAATTAATCCTAAATATCAAGTGATGGGTGGTCATAAGTATTGATACTTATTCTCATGAAGGTTGCACATGTTGATCTCAATTAGAGTATGTCATGGGGACTGGCCCACCTTTTGGAACACAATATGCTTCAAATGTCATTAGATGCTCCTACCAATGAGAACATGTGTTGGTCTCTAGACTTGATATTATTATCATTGTGTTTCATTAGATTATGTAGTTTAATGTTAAAAAACCATGAAATTTATGTTATGGGTAGGTAGCTTTTATTCGGCGCGTCATTAGTGGTATGACATTGATTGAATGACCAATAAAAGATTATTTTTGAAAGGAAGGAGATATATTTGGTAAGTTAAATAGGATGATAGTTACATGACTAAATCCATTTCCATTGTAGATGAATGGAAGTACATCCAATAATAGTCAAAAAAACATAAACAAATAATTTAATGATGAATACAAAATGTAACCATTTTTATTTTACTATTAGAGAATATTCTTATGACCAAATTCCTATTACCTCAGTCAGCTAAACCATGGCCATAGGTCTACCTATAGACACAATTCAATGTTGAATATTCCCATATATATAACCCAGACCTGAATCACCAGGTTCGAGCTAGGGAGCCACAATACCTCATGTGTGTCTCCCCATACACAAGAGGTTTCTAACTAGTATCGAGGGTCTGAATTACATTAGTAAAAATAATATACCCCCATTACCCTATTCTTACACTAATAATATAAATAGTAAAAATAAAATCTCAATGTAAAAAATTGAGGAATAAAAATAATATCACATGACACACATGTCATATAATAAATAAACATTTTCCGAGTCTGGAAATCCAAGACAAAGTAATGGAGAAAGTAGTTAAATAAATAATGTTATGTGTAAATCCTTCAGATTTTATCCTTATCCTTCCATAAACTCCATTATCCATGTCTTAGTTTTCATCCACAGACCCTTTTCCTGTCTTGGATCCCTATATATTATGTCTACACACACATTGAGATACCCATATGTGGTTTGAGTAACAAAACCCTGAAAAGAACCCCTAATGCATCCATAATTAGTGTGCAAAAGTATAAAAAGTGTATTTTTGATAATAATAAATTCATAGTCATGTTCAAGAAATCACATAATGAGAACATGTGTTTTAACCAAGCCACCATAAGCCCCGACCATACCTACTTTTTCTTTATATCAGACTGAATATCAAGTTATGAGAAGTTTTCAAGATATATACATAATTTTAGTAAACATAATTATTCTCATACAAAATTAATCATGTGAACATACTATAAGTAATCCACTAGGCATTAAGTAAATAATTCTACTCAACATCCACTAGGAATTGAGTGATCATGCCACCTGATATCTTATAATCATCAAGTAAACATGATTCTTGGCTTCCACTGGGCATTGAGTGTCACACAACATCAAAGTGTCTTCATCATATCCATACCTCATGCCTTGTTATATCTTATCCATTTTCATATGTCATTCACCCCCTACCCCTCTAAGGAATAACCATGTCACAATGGTCCAACTATTCAAAGAATAAAGAAAAATTCCTCCAAAGTCATGGTTGCACAGATAAACAGGTATAGAATATGATGAAATGAAAATTATATGATCAGGATAAAATAGTAGAAACATATATTATAAGTGATCAACATCAAATAAAATTAAACAAGACACAAGAATACTCATAGAAAAAATTGTCATAAAAAAGACTCACACCTATGCACACACCCACATCCAATAAAAATTAAGAATTATCATCAAAGTATTCTAGAAATAGAAATATAAAAAGGAAACATCTAAATAAAATTTAACCAATTTGAAATAAAATTTATACCTAAAATTTATTCATGAATAACTATAAGTTTATTCATGTATTAACACCCAAACCACACTGCACACTCACAAAGAACTAGCTAACTTGTCAACGATTCCTATATTAGGTTATCGTTCATCAAGAAACAGTTTAGAAAATAGGTTCAAGGAGATTCCATGTTAAGAAATATGGTTCTAGAATTAAATTATTCATAGATTCCATTAATGGAACCAATTCAAATTTATTTCTAAGGAAATGATTTCAATTCCATGGATCCATTACCAATCGTGGAAAAAATGAATAATTCCTAATAAATTCTAGAAAAGAACCTCAGGTTTAGCAAAAAAAACATCGATCCATCATCAATCCTTCAATGGAAAGAATATTAAAGATTATAATCATGGAGAAGAGTATATCAAGATGGTCAATATATGGAAACATATGTAAAAAATCCAAAATTCAAGAGGAATTTAACTATGTCCAAACGAGATGTTTTTGACATGACAAAATTACAATGAATCTAGCATTAATTTATGAATCCATCATTAGATGAAATTTTAATTTATAAATCAATAAATAACATGAAAAAACTATGAATCATCTCAATATTGAAGAGATAGTTCAAGGAGAAACCTAAAGAATAGATGGTTTCACCTTACACACCAGAATGCTATGTCATCAACCCACTTGAATTCCCTGTAATATAGATTTTTAGGAGATGAATTCACTAGGGAAGTAAAAAAGGAGTCCCATAAATAGATATATATATTCGTATAAAAATAAGTAATGTTCAAAACGTAACATAAATTGACATTAAAGATGAATTCATATAATGTTTTCACACATGCATGGTTTGGATGCATTGATTAATAAATCATGTTCCTATTATGTTCCATTTCTAGGATTTTGGGAAAGTCACATGGTTGGGCCACATGTTTTGTTAAATCATGTTCCAAACATTAGGTTAGTAAGAAGATCAAATAACATGAATTTATAGGTGATGCTCCATGGGTTTTCAAACCATATTCTTTAATATTGTTCCACCCTTACTTATAGTTTCAAGGATTCTTGGATAATCCACAAGGAATGATAAGACCATTCTAAAATTTTATACCCTTTCAAAGGACACAAAAACTTTTAGAAACCATCTGAAAATTCACCAAACCTAGATAAAAAAAATTTTAATTCAAAAATATATGGTTATTGGATGAAATTAACTCATAAAACACAAGAAAAATATTGGGTCATTACATTATTCCATTTAAAGACTTCTCATCCTTGAGAACCATATCTAAGAATCCTGCTTGAAATAAATAGTCTACAGAACCTGAAAATTTTCATCCCTCTCCCATGTATCCTCCTAGATTCATCCATTGTTCCATATAATCTAAAAAAGTTAAATTGTCTTCCTCATAGGACTTTCTCACTCTGGTCTATAATATATATTGGTTGTTCATCATATGATACATCAGACTCTAGCTATACATCCATACAACCAATGACTGACAAGGGATCGATCATGTACCTCTAAAGTTGAGACACCTAAAACACAGTGTTCATACCTCAATAACATGAATGGATATCCAAATGGTAATTTGTTAACCCAACAAATTCAGTGATATAAATAGGTCCCAAAACTGTAGGTCTTGATTCTATTACTTCCTAAAACATTTGTGGTCTAAATAAGAAATCCCTCTTATGAAAACTCTATCACTTATAATAAAATCTATAGGTATCCTACTATGGACTATGTAATATCTTCTTATTCTCTATTCTATGATCAACCTATTCTGAATCTGTTACACCCCCTCTATGGAGACTTAAATCATATTATTCCCCACAAAAACTACTTAACCAAGATCATACCAACAATGAAGTGAATAACATGGACTATCGTAGAGATACTTCTACGGGTAAATCTAAATTGAATCCTTGTAAATATTATTGTATTAAAAATCAACCAAGGCTTTGTTATTTTCCCTTTATCCACCGAAGTCTAGGGTTCATCATCAAATAATTACCTCTAGTTTTTGAATCTTCTGCTCCAACTATCCATCTATTTGGGGAAGGTACACTATGATCATTCTCAACTGAGTCCCTAAGGACTTATGTAAGCCCTTCCAAAACCATGACATAAAATTTGAATAATTTTTAGATACAATTCCCAAGGGAACTCCATATATGCATAAAATATCATGGACATATAACTTCCCCGTCTCATACACAGAGTGAGTCTCACAGATCAGTAAGAAAAGATAAAATTTTGTTAGTCGATAAACAATCAACCAAATATTTTCATGACCACAAAGGGTCCTAGGTAACCCTATAAATATTATATCAAGGAATCCTCCCACTTCCTCATGTGAATAAGAAGTGTCTAGAGTAGTCCACTAAGATGTTGTTGCTAAGCCTTTATCCTAGTCTACCAAATTATGGGTGACAAAAATGGGGGAAAATGTCATCAACCCCGAGTCCTCAGAATCATACATCCTCCAGACAACCAACAATTTCATTAGGTTACACTATTCCTCTAAAGCCTATTAACCATGTCCCTGAGATACATACATCTTACAGATAATAGTTTCTCGAATGATTATACCAATACCTAGATCATATGCTATCTCAAATTTACACATTTGTAAATAATCCCCTAGTGCATCTACCTCATATTTAGGCCCTGTTGGGTGTTTATATAGTAGAGGCTCTAATGGCCTATGTTAAAAAACCTCTCAATGAAGATATAGTGTATTTAATACTTCAATTATTATAACATGCATTCTTTATCAAAGTCTTGAGTAAGACTATTTTTCTCATGGGTTGCAACTAATGTTTCCAATACGATACTACTTGACCCTTAATATCATAACTACCCTGAAACCAACTCATCATGAATCATAGTACACATTATAATCATCCCATAGTTTAGGAATAATCAACACTAATTCTTTTATATATTTCCTCTTCAGCTTAAGAAATTCCACTTTAAACTTGTCGAACCACTGGAACATTACTCAATTTTTCATTAGTAATGTAATGGGAGTTAATAAATGGAAGAAATATTAGATAAAATGTTCATAGTTTCCAATTAAAACAAAAAATATAATAATATTTAACATGTTCTAGGTTTTTTTCAAGAACATAACCATCTCCACTTTCTCTAGGTCCAATGATATATCGGTCTTTGAAACCACATGTCCCATGAAATTCACCTCATAAATCCTAAATATGCACTTCAATATCATGGAACAAATATTATAAACTAAAAGTTAACTCATTGATTTATTGAGATTTATGGTATACTTATCTTGGGTGAGTGAGTATATGATTATGTTGATAATAAATAACAGGATGTTTTGGGGGAAGATCGTGTTCATGAGATACATTAACACTTCCTACACATTTTTCAGAAAAAACGACATCACCAACTACTCATATATATTATACCATTTTTTAAATTCAACCTTAACAATGAACTCAACTATAAATTGGAACTAATGATAGATTTGGTTGATATTGATCTTGGAGAAACACTAAGCTCTCTAGAACTGATCAAAAATATAATCATTTCTTGGAAAAGGATACATATTCTACATCATTGCCAAATTTAGATGTTGGTAATCTACATAGAGATAATGATTACCACCCACCATCATGGTGAAAAAATCAAGAGAACCCTATCGTCATGTAAATGGCATGATAAAACCATTCGGCTCCAAGTCATTAAGTTGTACCTTGAGCTCTATCATCTAGAGTGACCCCATATGATAAAGGGATATCAAGATGGGTTGTGCACCAAGCATGAGTTATATCATAAAATCAACTCCTCTATTAGGTGGATGTCCTATGAAATCATCAGGAATGTTGTCCTGATTAAGATCCACAACTTAAGGAAATTATGAAGGGATATTAATGATCTTGCTAAAAGATCCAAACCTAAAATCTATGTCATAATAATACCATGATAAATCATGTCTATACCCACTCTACATGCCCCATTTATTAGCCTATATCCATCATGTACTTCTCACCCTTGGGTGATGTAAATGATACATTTCCCTGATAGTATTTGACATTGGTTAAAAAATAGTCAGTCAATCCATGAATAAATCACATCGAAGATTTGGATCTCTATAATTCATATAGATTTATTTAACCTGAAATGACAATATGTCACTCTACGAATCACTACTGATGGTAAATAGTCATTACCAATGAAGTAAATCAGAAAAAACATGATCAGTAAGTCATGTCCAATAATAACTTGTGATGATATAAAGAAAAAAGATGCACTAGTATCGAACAAAGCGATAAACAACATAAAAGTGATCAAAACCATTTCACAAAAATTAGATAGTTCCTATCCACAATCTTATGTTGTCTAATCCACAATATAAATGTAACCTACCAAATCTTTAAGACCCTATCACATAGATTAAGTACCCATATAAGTCATAATTATTTTAGCTTGTTGATTAGGACCCTACATGGATCCCAATTTAGCTAATTGCACCTTCCTAGATCCTCTAAAAAATCCTATCCTCAAAGACCTGTTGCAAAATTACTGATGTTTTATCACCTTTCCACAATTCCAACTATGGATATGAGGTTCTATGTAAACCTTGCTGCAAAGAATGACATTTGTACAGTTGAAGCACAATGGTACTCCTCCTGAAGGTTTGAAAAAACCAAAATTTACTCCTCCTTCTTACCACTACCCTACTATGTATCCCTAGTATTCATCTTACTATTATTATATGGGACATTTATTATTATATTTAGAGGTCCACTATCCTATTTATTGAATGTTGGAAAAATAAATACATCACGATCTTCCTATAGAACATTCTTTATAGTCAAGGCCTTATGTAGAACCTATGGTTACGCCGCTAGGAAAAAACTATAAACATGTCATGTGATCTTGGATAAATTATGATCTAAAACATAATATATTTCCATCAATCATTTATATCTATGAGAGGATAAAGGAGAATTAGTTTAGTGAAATGAGAAGAGTATGCAGAAACCATCATAAACCCATACCGAAGCTCCATAAAATCTTTCGCTTTGTCTAGTTTATGCGTATTCAGAAAGAGTATAATGAAGAACATGTTCATCAAAGTCTCCCATGTGAGAACCTCTTGCCTAAAAAGAACTTTCATCATGCACCACCATGACCTGATGGGATCCTATATCCTTATGTATTTCATCTTCACCTTTATGTCCTTAGGTGTCTCAATGATGTCAATGATACCCTTGAAGATGTCTACCCATTAATCAACATACTATATCCCTCCACTGAGCTGAATGGATTATGGATTCTAGAGTTGGATGTCTTAGGAATTTACATCAATGGTTCTCACTGCCCCTACCCCTTAGGCATGAACAAGTGTAAAGGATCCTGATTGAGGTGGTCCCACTTATTACGCCACCAAAATTGGGGTGGGAGTTTTCTATACTACACACTCGTGCACAATAAGTGGTGGAACAAGGGAATCCTCACTTGTAAGAGTATCTTGGCCCATGATAGATGGTGGTACCATTATTCTCCTTAATTTGGGAATCTTCTGTATCATGTTGGAAGCAATAGAACATCTAAACCATCAATGTCATTCTTTATCAATTTCTGTGATCACACAAGGTTCTCCTTGGAGTCCACCGATAACATAAGATATATATCTTCTAACACTAACCACAGTATTTATCCCTACACATTAGTCATTATAAAATTTATATATATATCATAATAGAATTATTAGGATCTATTAACTAATAAAATCATAATTATATCATAAAAATGTAGAAAAGTTATATATCACTCAATCAACGAAAAAAATTATATCCAAAACAAATTACACACATCGAGGCATTTAATTATAGAACTAGTATGAAACACAGAATATATATATATATGATATGTGATCCTATGTTCCTAGTCATTACACTTGAACACAACCAAATTACATAAAATAATGACAACAATCTCATCAATGGTAACTCAGATATTTTTTATACATGAGCTATCTTGGAACAATGAAACTCCACCACCTGAGTCTCACACAAACTATCTTCTTTCTATCATGGCCCATGATAGGAAAAATAAAAGAATAAAACTATGCTATGATAGTATTTTTGTAATACCACAACCCAAACAACCAAGTTTCAGATGGTTATCAATAAGACCTCATGCACACCTTCCCACATACAGGAGGATTCCAACTAGTAGTGAGGGTCTGCAATATATTAGTCGGGATATGATACAATTAATATTATATCCATGCAGCAATAATATAAATAAAAACAAAGATTAAAAAATATATGCTAAATTTAATATGATACATCACACATTACATACAATAAAAAAATGGCATCCAGTATAGAATTCCCATCAATTGTAACATTGTAAGAAGATAAATAAATAAAACTTTATTGAAATCACCTAAAGTCTATCTTGATCATTTCATGAGATCCATTCTCAATTAATTAGATATCTTCCCTAAACCCATTTCCCTTACATGGATATATATATATATATATATAAATTCTAGAAACAAAATTTGATACCTGTGTAGGGTGTGAGAAATATAACATAGGAGAACACCCCGAAAACATCCTTAATAAGTGTTCCTAAGTTTAACATGTTTATTCCATAATAACAAAAATTTAGTAGGAAATTATAAGAAATCACATACTAGAGAACCTGTGTGATAACCAAGTCACCACTATCTCTAACCATACATACTTCAAATACATTCTAATAGGAATATCACGATATCAGAAGTAATCAAGAACTAGATAAAATGGTAGAAAACATACTTCTCAAAATCCCCAAGGAATCATCTGAATGTGCAAGTCGACATCCATGAGGAACCAAGTGGACCAATGCTATTTAGGATCCACTTGGAATTGAGTAATCATGATTCCCAGAGTCCACTATCCATTGAGTTAACGTTCTACTTGAAATACCCTAGGAATCGAGTGAATCAATAAAAATTAATGAGTCATCTTCCTATCTATAACCTTTTTAAGGTACACTGTCTCTATCATCTCAAGTTGTGTTAACCCCCCCTAATGGATAATTGTGTCATGATGGTCCACCTATTCCAAGTATCAAAAAAATACCTACAATGGAATGGTAACACACATAATACGGTAGAGAACATTAAGAAATACATAACAAATCATCATGAGAAAATAGTAGAAAAATACAATACATTTTATGAACATAAAACATGATAAAAAAAGAGTCAATCATACTCAGGGATATAATGATCATAAATGGGTCTCATGGTTACATACACACACCCACATGCGATCACAACATAGAATGATCATCAATGTATACCAAAAAACATAACAATGGAAAATTTTATACAAGATCCCCCAAAAGTAAGGAACTACCCAAATCAAGGTTATTGATCATGAAATCTTATTTTTGTCATGTATTAACCCCTAAACCATATCACACAAACATAAAGAACTATATCGAATGTAAAGGATTCCCATCATGTGTTTCAATTCATGAAGAAAGGGTTTATAAAATTTAATCAAGGATATTCCGTGTAAAGAAGGGTGGTTCTAGAATCACATACTCATTTAGTCTATTAAAATAACCAACTCAAAGGTATGTTAAAGGAGTGGACAATAATTCACTAGACTCATTGTAGATTTGGGAACAAATAATTATTTCATCCTCAATTCTAGAATAAAACCTTGAATCTACAAAAAAACATAGATCCACCATCAATAAAAAATATAAATTACCTTCAGGACGAGAATAAAGACTAAGAGAGTCTGAATATGATCCATATATATAAACATACCGAGAAACATCCATCGTTCAAGATAAATTTAACTCTAGTAAAAAGGGATGTCATTGACATATGAAAACCACCACCGATCTAGTAACGATTTCTGAATCCATCCATACCTGGAATTATAATTCATATATTCAGTATTGGTATTCTTGATCTATGATTCATATCATTATATAAGAGTCTGATAAATGAGAAACGAAAATAAATGAGGGTTTCACATTAAAGATCATAATTTTAGATCATTAAACAATATAGAGTCACTAGAATCAAGATTTAGAGGAAGAAAATTCATCAGGGAAGGCCACATAATTCTTAGAAATAAAAATATATTCCTATATGTATATGAATAGGTCCTGACAGACAATAAATGGTCATTAAGGAAGAATTAATACCATTAATTTCATGTGTACATGGTTTAGAAACATAGTTTTACAAACTAGGCACAAACCATGAACCCTTTCCATGATTATGTATAATCTTCATGGTTTGACTACATAGTTTATTAAACTATGTACCAATAGTGATATTGGAAACTGTATCTTATCACATATTTTTGTAGGAGAGGATGCATAGTTTTTTTAAACTATATACCACCCCCAGAGCCTCTACCTCATGTTTTGCAATTTCTTAGAGAATCTACATGTATTGGGAAAACTATGATTAAACTATAAACCCTTTAAAAGGACAAAAAAACATTCCAAAACCATGAAAAACCCCATTTAACTCGACCAAAAAAATTCAAAACAAAAAAAAAATCATTAAATGTGGAAATTAACTCATAATTCACCTAAAAAATCTGAGGTAATTACACTACATGCCTTTCCTATAACACAAGTAGTGAGAACTGATGAAGACCATAGATATATGTGGACATGAGATTTTCCCAGTAATTTAGGAAAGTCCTGTAACCATGGTCCACAAAGAACATTTCCATTTTCCTTTACAATGACACCTATGACCATAGTTTATGTGGATTATAGTCGTACATTCAAGGATCCACCATTATTTTTTTTTAAATCATAATAATTATCTTTATCTTTATGTTTATATATATATATATATATTTCGAGATTATCACAACATAGTGGTAATGTCTTGGATGATGTATAGAATAGGCCCAAGGATCAATCCTCATTATTGTGTTTAATTTTTCAAAGGTTATGACCACAACAGGAAACATGCTTATAGATACCCTATAATCATGATCCACCCATAGAGGTTGGGCCCAATGGACACAATTATAAAAAGTTACCATATATTATACCCTATACTAATGAAACTAGGCCCCACAGTCTATGTAGACTATGACCATTTCCTATAACCACATTCGCATGACCTACTTCTATGGGTTTGTCCCATGATAATCAGATGATTTTCTAGTAGTGTTTATGATATATGACATTACAGGTAGATTATATTAAATATAGTGTATTTTTGGAGTCTTTAATAGCTATGAATTACCATTATCTCTTTATAGGCCAGGATTTCTTTTTAGATATAACAATTGGTATATTATTATGACTAACATCTATCAAGATAAGGTCCCAAAGGGTCATACAAAAAGTGTATCAACATGTTCTAGAAATTTAGATGAATTGAAGTGTATAATAACTTGGTCCTCAAGTGAGAGAATTGTGTAAAACAAGTATGAATTATCACAGGGTAGTTTATTTAATTAAAGTAAAAAAGTTTTTAATAATTACAATTGAATTTATTTTTCAAGTTATTCACAATCCATATAATTATAAAAGTTAATGTGAGTAACTATTATTTTTCAAATAAACACTATGTATTCAAGGTTTATTAAATAAAATTACGAGGAATGGGCTTGGTTAATGGATCATGTTTTATCACACGAAACTTGTGTGTGTCATAAGTGAGTGGTGAAATATTTTTGACACTTTTGATATGTTAACTATGTCATCAGTTGTGTCACATGTTTGTTTTTGGGTTAACACTTTTAAAGGGGATAAAATAAAAACAATAAAGTAGTTAAAACCTAATTTTAAAACCCATTTTAGAGAAACATAGTGCACGTGAGAGATAATCTTGAATATTAATCCACTTATATCCACTCATGACACCTCTATTGTTTTATAGATATAAACAGAAGGAATAACAAACTTTTATGGATTCTTTCTCATGATTTGATCATTGGTTATTCCTGAAATTGAATGGATGTCATGACACAATTTTATTTCCCATGATAGAACCTATAAATCTATGAAGAAGATTATAATGTTGGTGGTGAACCATGGGATGATCTAGAGGTAATCTCTTTTGTTACCATTTTTCTAAGACATGATGAAAATGAGAAGATTACAATGACATTTGATAAAAAAATGAGGTATAATTTTGTTTTCATAATTCATACATAAATTTAATTTCATGTGGTATATGGGAGAATATAGGTAGTGATATAGTAGATTAGATTCTATGACACTAATCTGATTTATTTTTTTAAATAATTATAATTCACACTTTCACTATACCGGAGTTCCTTCAGTTGGTATTAGAGCTGTCATGGATAAATTTCAATTGAAATTTCAATTTCATATGATGGAATTTAGATAATGGGATTTGATACGATCCCAAAAACATTGATGACATGTAAATTAGAGTTGGAATGATCAATTAATTACTATTCAATTGTTGAACAATTATATAATAATTATTATTAACATAGGTTTTCAATTTTTTTAAAAACAAGACAAATATATGTAATCAGATGAATCGTAACACACAGATGAATAATATCTATAGGAGAATAATGGGTGGGGAGGATTACATATATACATGGAAGAGTATGTGTTCTGGTGTGTCTTTCATGCCTAAAATAAGGGAATGAAAAATGGAATATAAAAAATTAAACCACTACTCACTAATTGTGGGCAGTTTCTACCCTCCCCAAGTAAATGGGGGATGCAATTTGAACGTGACCCATGCATGATTGGTTCATGTGTTTAATTATAATTTTTTTTATATAAAAGATCATATTTTCTATATGAGAAGTAAACTTTAGTATTTTTTTATTCGTGTTTCCTTAGGTGTGAACACTTCAACATTTAATGATCAATTCTCTATTAACGCATGACTCAACCAATAATCGGGTCGACTTGATGTGGGGCTGGGTAGGGTGGGGTAGTCCAGAACCAACCCGCCTAGCCCAGAAGAGCCTCATGAGGTCCTGAAACTTCTTTAGGAGACCATTATAAGTAAAAATATACCTGAAGTGTTTTAAAAAAAATTATAAATTAAATAAAAATGTATATATGTTTAGAAAAAACTAGGAGCCATGAGATATAAAAATAATTGTTTAAAATTATCATAATGATTATTAAATTCATTAAAATATTCATCAAGAAGAATTATAAATCATTTAATTTTAATTATACATTTTTATCTCATGTCGACTAATCATGATCTATGATTGGTCCATGCATAATTGGATTTAAAATAATTAAAATTATTTTTTATGATATGTGATTTTTTGTAATAATTAATTATTAAATGTCATATTTAGATGATCTATGTATCAATCATTCATATTTAAATATGTGAGGGCCTACATGTCAACATTTTTAGTGATAAGAATGTAATCCCACATCCTGAGTACCATCTCACTAGATGATGAGTATACATTAAAAAATAGATGAGTAGATGAAGACGAGGATCAAGTCAAGGTTCGATGTGGGTCAAAATGATAAAAAAGCATGAGAGTTGATGAACATCTAAATTTGAGTTAAAAAACAACACAAGTAATTCTCAGAAGGTCCCTATTGATCCAATGTTTTCTCTGTGGAATTACTTATGGAATATAACTCATGATCATGTATTTTTTATTTTATTTTTTTATCCTTGGTCAATTATTTAATGATGTTTCGATTATATACGATCGCATAGAAACGTTAATGAGAATTCATAAATAATATAAATGAAAATGTGAGATGAAATTATTCTATTTGTTAATGGTTAAGTTTATATCATGATAACATATTAAAAAATATGATAAATGGAATCCGATTTCATTCGTAAAGAGACATAAAAACATTGAAAATCCCACAAGGAAAATATTATGTCATAAACACCTCCAACAACCATGTTTGAAAAAAAAAATTAAAATGTTCTTGTCAGCCATATTTTAGGTTGGATCCACATGTTCAAGAGTTCTAATAAGACTGATGGTTAAACTTAACTAATATCAATATCAATAAAATGAATATAACTAGTTTAGTTTATTTTTAGTTTCAATGTTTTGAGTAAATCAATGATTGAGAGGATATGGGGCTCAACTCAACATATCAAGGGGTAATTAGTTAATGCATTTGGTTTACCAAAATTCTACCATTAAACTCTCTAACATGAGGTGTAGCTATACAATGGACTATAAGGTGAGGTTTTAAGGACCCTTTCTACTAAAATACTCAAGAAACTATGTATTTTGATTGATATACATGGAGGTTACTAATAATTGATAAAATAGTTTGAGATATTAAAGATTAATATTTTATTAATGTGTAAATATTGGTAATCACGATAAAATTACTAATATTAAATGATTTATTTTATAAAATGTAGAATGTAATACCACATATTCACTAAGATTTTTATATTGGGAAAAGAACATGTTCTAGCTAATTCAAATTTCTAAAAGTGGTATAAGCTCCTGCATATGGTGCAACAATATGAAAGGTATTTTTTGGTGCTAGAGTCCCCACCACGTGATGAGTCACATTGGGTAGTATGTGGGGGTAAAAAAGTTAGCTTATAGGATAATCATTGATGGATATACCACACTATGTCATCATTAATAATTTTATGAGGAGAAAGTGGACATGATATGAATGATATAATAATAACACTAAATATATATATATATATATATATTGAAATATGTAATTCATACTAGTCCACATATAATCAAAATAAATGAGTACATTTATTTATTAGTATAATTATATTTTAGCCTTGTCCGCATATACAGAAGATGAATCCTATTTACTCTAGTTTCACTAAGAACTATAATATGGTCATAATGGAGAAAAATTGATATCTTTTCAATAAGGATTTCCAAGAAGATAAGAACATTCATAAATATAAATCATTAGTTCCTATAGTGAAAAAGAAGGACGATAGAGAGAAAACTCCATTTGAAAGTGTGATTCCAAGGGTTCCTCCACAAACACATTTTATGAAACCAATGGTAAAGAGGAGGAGAATAAAATTTGTGTCTTATTGATTCAAATGTGGCAATAAAAGTCACTAGATTTGAAATTGAAATGAATTGAAGATGAATCAAAATGTAACATCAATTTTTTTTATATTTATCCTTCTTTATAATAATGATGTTTTACATTTGGGTATTTAAAGTATTATTTTTATTAAAATATATAAAAAATTATGTTTAGAAACATTACATAATGTAAGGTGAATTCCCCCAGTAGTTGAGAAAGGGTGATTCCTATGTCTTGAGGGATAAGAACATGACTGCTACTTTTTCAACTTGATTGACTATAGTTTAACTATTATATTATATTTATTATTACCAAAAAAATTATCTCATGTGTCCATCGGACACAATAAGGAATATTTTCATGTTGGAGTAAATGTTTTTTTCTGTGTTTTCATACTCAACTAATAGTTTAGTATTACTTGAGTCATTAATAATAAATTATGAATATAAAATATAATACTAATACTCAGTTGTGGAAAGATAATTATTTATTCAAGTAAATAAAAAATTATAAATAAAGGATATCCACAAGGATTCTAGGGTTAGTTTATCATGACCATGTTAAATTATATAAGTATAAGTAAGAGGTAAAATTTATATAACTCATGATATTATTTTATTTTTTTTACAAATTATCTATGAAGAAATGAATACACTTGGAAAAGGATATTAGATTATCTAAGATGGATTGATAGAGTATATCTTAACAAATCATATATCAATAATTAAAATAGACAATGGAGTTATTCATGAACTCAAATTTATTTATACACATCAGATCCACAATATTGGTAAATGGAGGATAAATAAAGAGTCATATAAGTTTTACCAATCTTCCACCATCCATTTCAATTATTATTTAAAATAATAACAATATTAAATCTTAACCACATTACAAATATAATGAAAAATTGATATCATATGAGTTAAAATATGAATGAAATCAATTATTCCATAGGTAATTTGTTTATATTCATGGATTTTGTTAAGGATAAGTAAATAAAAAAATTTGCATTAAGAAAAATATATGCATGTCATGTAATTGTCGTTAAGTATTCAAGGAAATTAAATAAATCCTTATGATAGAAAAATATTGTTTAGTTGAAGGGTATAATTTTATATGATGGAAAAAGTATCTGTTTGATATAATGCGATCAAGCTAGACTTGGATAATGTAAAGTCTCAAACCGCACATTATGTTATCATAAGAACAAGTCCAATAAAAGATCATGGAAAGGGAATTCTATAGAGACACATGCTAAGTAGTAATGTTAAAACCATAGTGGTTGTTTTATAATCAATAACATAGGTGGTATATTATTAAATAAGAAAAACAAATCCTACCATAGTATTAAGTTGCAACTAACAATGATTAAAAAGTTCATATGAATTCAATGATAGATTACGATCGGTTTTAGGGGATAATAATAAGAACATGGAAGTATAATAGAACCGTTATTTTTGTGACCTATTTTAAATATAATAAACATATATAATTTAAATTAATAACATGATGTTATTACCTCAACTAATGAATCCATCTTTTATTATTCGGAGCACGTTCGATGAAGATCACAAAAATATACAAATGAAAAATTCCTGCATTTTTGGGATCAACCTATCACCATAATATATAAAGATATATATATATATATATGTTTGTTTCAAATAAATTTAATTTCTTTGACTTCTTGAGATACATGAAACACCGTGTTTAAGAGAACCATGATATACTATTGAAATACTATTATATAATATAACTCTTACCAATTATCCATTGGATTGGAAAGTAAGTATAGGACTAACTGAATTATAAAAAATTTATGGTTTAAACATGTATAATATTAATTAAAATGTTATAAATTTATTATTAATGAAAATAAAAATCATTTAAATGTAAATGAGATATTTTTCTCTAAACCCATTTTTATGTGCATGATGTGTTTTTTCTTAATAAATTAAATTAATCACTATTAGTGATTTATTTTAATGAAATTTATGTATTATATCTTCTATAAATTTTTTAACATTAATCTAATGTTTTTTATATCCACAGGATTAGTATTAATCTAGTTTTATGATTACAAATGTATTTTTATAAAAAATATTTTTCATTGAGTTTTTCACACATATTTTTAAATGAATTTATGAAACATATAGATATTTAATAATTAAATATAGATCCCATATTTGGAATCATGAGATTAAAATTTTTTAAATATTACCCTTTCATTTTTTCTCAATTTTCATAGTAACCATAATAATACTTTTTACCCCGATAAAGGTAAAACTAGTAAAATATGGATAAAAATTTGGGATAAGGCTTTAGAATTACTATAAAATGTTCCATTATCATATTCAATCATTTTATTTTTTCTAATTCCATATATTTCTTGAATTACTATATCTTGGGGTCACAAGTCTTTGATTTTGATCATTATATTAACTTAAGAAAAGAATAAGTACAAAATGTCACTCTCTCGACATTAATATATGTATTTTTACACAAGGATAAAAGGATGATAGGTTTTGATATAAATTTTTATTCTAATGATAACTTAATTTTTTATCATATTAATCTATTTATAATTTTTATTAATTTAATAATTACATTAAATTTATACACAACACCAACACATTATTTATTCAATTAATAGAAACATGAAATAAATGAATTCAAAAATATTAAAAGTAATAATAGTTAGGTGGATGACTATGTTAAAAAAATTATAGATTAATATTTCAAATTATATTTATGAGATACTTTTATATTATAATTTCATTGCTTTCTTATGGTATTTATATTAAAATTAAATAAATAGTGTCAAAAAATATCATTAATGATATTCTATGAAAATAATATTTTATTTAATTATTTAAAAAACATACCAATATTTAAATATTTCAATATTGATAATATATGGTTTTAAATTTAATAAATTTGACATTAATGAGCCTAATGTCACCTTATATGTAAAATTAAAACCCTTTAATATTAATAAAAGTCATTACCACGGTTATGGTTAAAATTTGTAAACCATGGGGTTAATAAAAAATAAGGTCTAAAACGACAAAAAACTATTTAAAATTCATATATTGAAACTAATTTGACCTTATAATATTTTTATTTTAAATTTTTTTTTGAGAATGACTCAATTATATTTTAATCTTTTTTCTAATTCCAAGACTGCCCCTCCCTGAACCTATAAAAAGGAACCTATTAACCTCTCTTCCTCACACATTTATAGCCATATATCACAACCAATAACTATCATAATATATTCATATATTCTTTAACCACTTAATATAACTTATTTTCCTTCCAAAATAATATCCCTTCATGGATTAAGGTGTAATCCAAAAGGGTGTTCTCAACGAAGAGGTATAACTCTTAACCCACTGTTTTCAATTTTATTTCTTCTTCACCCTATTCTAAATCAACTGTATCTAACCTAAAATAATTAATTAAGTATCTTTAATGTACTTAATTTTCAGTATGATTAGGGAAAAACCATCATCCACATTCTTTCCATTCTATGGAAAGATAAAAAATCACTCGTGTGTACGTACAACATACCCACTGCGGGAAATAAAGTAATCGGTTCTTCATCACTACATTAAATGGATAATTATATTAACAGATTTAATATATATATATATATGTATATTTATATTATTTTTGATATTTATTTGGATTTTTATAATTTTAATTATTATTTATCTTTCATTTTTCCATCCATCAAAAAATGGAAACAGCGTTCATGCATACGTAAGACCTACTATCTCCATGAACAGTGTAACTAATTTTTTTCTCTGCATTAGATAGATAATTATAAATAAATAAATATATATATATATCATTAATATATATTATAAAAATATAATGGTTATAATTAAAAATATTATGGAATCATGATGAGTGTATAATGAATAAAAATGAAAAACAAAAACATGCTTGGAAAATGAAGCAGTTATTACTCAGAACATTGATTTTTAATAATGAATATTTAATAAATGGGTGATGAGATTTTATAAGAAAGTAATATATAGTATGATATATATTATTATTATTCATGAATACATGTGTAATAAATCAATATTTATTATACTGTATTTTTGAAACTTTATGATGAAAGATGAGACATGATGTAATGGTTTATCATTTCATATTATCTTCTTTTAGACACATTATGTTATACGCCTATCTTATTTTATGAGGTGTAAATACTGTAACATTACAATTTTATTTGATGAATATATTTATATTCATGATATTTAATGTTTCATTTATTCTTATTCATTCATTAGGCTTTGAATTCAAAAGTTTGCAAAGAGGTAAGGCTTTTAGGTTAAAATTTTATCATTTATCCAGATTGCTAATGATTATGTTATGGTGATGAAATATTATAGTATACCTCTCAAGAAACTCCTAAGTTTCACTATCATATGTTTATTTATGTAAATAAATTTTTTTCCTTTAACATTCAACTTTTTATTACTTAAGATATCAAAAGAATATTTTTAATAAAAACCATCTTCTTTCTCTCTTCGGTCAAAAATCATTTTTCCTCCATATCCATGTTATCTAAAAATGTTTTCAAGAATTGTTTCAATATTATTATATTATTTGAAAGTATTTTTTACCAATGATTTAATTTTTATATAATTTCTTAAAGGTATTCTTCTTTTCTTCATCTGAATGAGGATCATTTTTTATTTTATTAAATGTATGAAAGGAATGTTTTCTTTTAACTTATACAACGTGAATAGAATTTACACCATCATGAACACTAAATATATTTAAGATTAATTTAAATTTTTCCAATTTTATTATAATATAAAACGTTTTATTTGATATTTTGGAATTTTTTAAATTTTAAATAAGCGATTTTAAAGTTAAAAGGGTATATTCCACATGAAATCTTATAAGTGATCTTTTAAAGATATTTTTCCTCCAATATCACATAATTTAATGTTATATAATCTTTACTAGGGATATAATCCAATTAAACCTTTCTTATTATTTATTTGTATGGTTTTTCATTATGATGAGAAGATTTTCACAAAACTCATTCATTTTTAATGGGTTATACTATAATGAAATGATGAAATGTTTATGAAAACCATTTACTTTCCACGGGTTATTCCATTATGAAATGTTCATGAATCCCAATTCATTTTCATACATTATGATATGGTGAATGTCTTAAAATCATAAGGCACACAACTATAAGATTTATTTATTTGATAGGCATGGAAAAAACTATATATCACTCCAATGAATTTGGTAAATATGGATATCTCATGAGATGGAAAGGACTAGAACAAGGTGTGAACCCAATATAGTAAGGGACTCTATCCACTATGATATAGTCTATAGTGAACCATATATAATATAATGTAATGAATTGTGAACCTTGAATAATATTATGGAATAAAAAGTGAACCCAATCCACTATTAATGTCGTGGTATTAATACTATAGTACTAAGGAAATGATTTTATATGCTTTTATGTGTGCCAAAATCTATGTCTTATACCAATATAATTCTCTCATGGATTAGTTTCATTGATTCCTTTTTTATTCAGGTTTTAATAATTACCAATATTTGTTCTATGGATCTATATTATGATCTATGATATGCAGGGTATGGTTTTTAAATGATAATATATTTTTGTCATAGCCATATTCTTATGTTATGGAAATGTTTTCTTTGATATCTCCCTTATTTACCCTTTATAATTAATTTGTATCACCATTTATAATATTTCCATTTCATATGATATGATGTATTTTTTATGTATGGTATGTATAAGAAGGGTGAAAGCTGTGATGATTTATGCTGGAGATGATATAGATATTATATGAACCAGTTTTTTATGTATTATAATTTCCAAATGCACTAGACAATAAACAATAATGGAATGAATCATTATGTTAGTTGATAATTATTTTATATTAAGATATAATATCTATATATGAAAATTATAGGTCAATATAGTTGGTATTATTGTATGTTTTAGTAACCTTTTTTAACTAGGATAAGAAAACATTAGTGAGAACCCTTAGGTTAATCCAATGTATAGAAAAATATTTTAGGTTTTAGTAAGTAAATAAGTGTGATTTCATATTAAAAATACCATTCTTTATACAACAAGTGGACATGGTTTGGTATAGATTTATCTAGGGGTAATAACCTCGAAAATAGTATGTTAAGTGTATCTTATCCATCATTCTAGTACATGGTGAATGTGACCGTCTCGTGAACCTGATTTGAGACTCTTAGTGGATATGCATTAGTGAATTAAAATTTTATTTATGAAACATTATGAATTATTTGAATATATTATGACCATGGATGACCGAGGTTAAAACTATGTTTTCATAGGATAAAAAAGTTTTCATGCATTGGTTTTAGTATGAGTTTAAAAATAATTAAACTAGGAACATATTGACGATGTTTGTGTCGTACTTCCTCATCCACATAATAAACCATATTCCCATGTGAATCCCAGATAAATGGAACATTCTCTTCCCATTCAATGGTATGGATCAAGAGATATAATTTTACAGAAGTAAAATGTAATGAATCTTTCATTACACCGTAATCAATGTTGACCCACATTTATTTGATTAAGATAATGAAAAATTGACCATGATCGTTTAATTGGATTATATAAATTATATTTTCATAGTATCCCACCTCTTTATGTATAAATAAAGCTCTATTTTTACTTTTAGAGCAATTTCTGAAACATGAAGCCATGATATTTTTTCTATCGAATCACATTCCATTCTTTAGAGGAACTCGATCCAAAAATTTCAATTCATATAACAATTCAGCTTGATTCTTAATATTCATTACCTATAAAATAGGATTTTTGGTGTTACTTTTAACATAGAAAAAATAGGTACACATAAATAATATGAATATGTGTATATACTTACAATATGGGTGAATCATTCAACAATCTCCTAATTAACAACTTTTTTTAAATCTAGATCATTTCAAACTGGAACCCATAGTCGTATCTTTGTTTTAAATTATAATCCATCAATAAATAGATCTATACTAAGACAATTGAATATCCCGTATCTATTTTTTTAAAGGATGGGGCCGAAGCCTCATTTATTATTAAATCAAAGCAATGACCTATTTTAACTTGTTAGAGGGAGACCCATTATATATCCCGAAGGCCCAGTGGGAATTTTATCCCATTACATGGCCGGTAAGCCCAAATTTTTTGCACAAAGCTCATTCTGTGAATAGTACTTCTACAGTACCCACCTGCTACAGTACCACACAGTACCCTGCTGCCGCACCAGTGCCCTGCTGTAGCTGCTACAGTACCAGCAACCAATGGGTTTTGAACCCCCATTTTTCATGAAGGATTATGGGGTGCATACCACAAAGAAAAACACCATCTACAGAATATCCCATATCTATGAGCTTGTATTATCATTTATTCAGTTAGTGTAAAATTTAACCACTTTCTAACTAGCCTTCTAGTAGTTGGAAACACCGATGACTGGATTTCAAAATTAAAATTATCAAATATGTCTCCAACACATCAAATAAGATTTAATCTAGTCTCTTTCCCAACCAAATATATAAAAAATCAGTTCAAAAACTCTTCTGTTATGTGACCTTCCTCAATATAGCCTTTTGGCATATCTTTATTCTTCTAATATTATTTCAAACTACTTTAGTACCAAATGAAAAAACATATTAATTTTTTTAGACAATTATTTTATAAAATTGAATTAATTAATAAAAAGGAAAAAAAATCTAGCATAACTCTCTAATGGATAAATCCATCAATATTGTACCAATCCCCCAATATTAGATTCTTCAACCATATGAATATTCAAATGAATCATGACTCTTCCAAATTTTCGGGGGAATGACATATCCAAATGAATGTGTTAAAATTATTCAAACATGATGTTTTTTAGGATTAGTTTCATTTTATGTATTTCAATGATCTCCTTAAATAAGGTACACACCTCATCTATAATTACATTTACCTTTTCAAGTAACATATTACACGATGATAATGATAACAACTTCTCTATCAAAATATGCGAGTCATGAATTTTCAATCATTGTAACTTTTGATGTTTTAAGTCAACACACAATGAAATGTTACTTAAATATCTATATATAACTTTTATATTATTTAATTTTCAACATAATGTGACTTTTCATTATATTTTATTGTAAAAAAGTTGAATGATACTTTCCATTCTCATTTTCCCACAAACCAATCTTTATATTCACAGATTCCAAATCATTACTAGCATAAACAAGATCCTTCGATTTACCAAGTTCATTTAGAAATGAAAAAATAACATTGTCATGGAATTTATCCTAAATATTTATTATATCATGATTAAGAAGCATTAAATTAAACTCTAAATAATTATGTTTTATAAATATACTCATTTTCATCCACTCATGTGTTCTAGGTGCTTTAGATATTGTACATCATTTCCCTTCCCCTTTATTAAACTGAGTACATTTTCCAATTTTTTTTGTCTATATAACATCTTCTGTGACATTCTCAATTCGATATATTTGTTTAAATGGTTATTGTTAAACATTAATATATTATAAGAATCATGAAATTGATGATGAAACTTAAAACACCATATTATACTATGAGGTAATCATTGAGGTTCAAAATCAATATTAAAAATTGGAAAGACTAAAAAATATGAGTATTCCAAAGAAATATGTTTCTTAGACCACGATTGCTAATAACTTTAAAAATTAAAGTACCATGAATATTGAATAGTTTTATTATTGAACCATAATATTTTTCCTTACTATCATCCCATAATTCTCTCGATTCATTTATTAGAGATTGAATTCATATATGAAGGTCCTCTCTAGGAATTTTATTTGTTGGAATATTCCTCAAAAAATTTAATGAATAATTATTTATATACATCCATTGAGGTATATTATATGGGATCAAAACAACTATCCATATTATATTATTAGAACATAATGTACCATAAGGGTTAAAACCATTAGAAGACAATCCCAAATATAGATTCCTAGGATCCAAATATATATATATATATATATATATATATATTGAATCAAACACATTCAATGATGTTGAATCATTTGGATTTATTATGAATCCATCATGATTACTATACCAAGTATATCACTTCATATAATATTCCCTCATGGATGAAATGAATAATATTTTCAAGAATGGTTCGAATGAAAAGTAACACAATGCCATTGTGGGAGTTTTCTTCTTCTACATTTTCATGGTATTGCATTTATTTTTACTCTTATTAGTGGTTATTAAATTCCATCCACATGTATTAAATCTTATAAATTATTTTTAATTGGGAACTTCTCCCACAATAAAGCATGTAACAATTTCGACATACATGTATCTTTATATAATAATGTTCAATTTTGATGATGATTTTATTCATATAGTAGAATGATTAATGGATATTATCTTTACTAAATACATCATGAAGCCACTCTATAACCATGGAAAATTATTTCTTAGTAATTACACATGTACACATGATATGATAGAACTTAATTATAAAAGGAAACTTTGAATATTTGGTTCACTATTCATACAGTTATTGTTTTCCAACTTCAACTAATTCATAAAACTATTTTGTGATCACTAATGTTCTGAAAATGATTAACCTGATCAAGTTCAAATTAAGGTTCTATTTATCTATTTAAATGTTTTAAATTTTATCCTTTAATTCAAAATGTATCATTTATAATGTTTTGAACTAAATTGTCCTCTGGCGGATCACTTTGTGTTTCTTTCATAGGATGGTCATTATTTTTATTTTTCATAAAATTCTCTTCATCTTTACAAGACAATCATACATAATGAGTAGGAATATTTTTCAATACCAATTTATCATATAATCCATTTATATTCAACAATCACATGAATTTGAAATTAGGACACATTCATTATATTCTACCATCTATTGATTAGTTTATTTTTTTCATAATATAAACATCCTTCCAACCCTAAGCATATTGAGGTGTCTTTCAAGGTAAATTAAAAAATATATTATCCATATGTATTGGATTACCACACTTATACATGTACATTAAAAAATAAATATATTAGTGCTTTATTAAAAAATTATAATCAATTCTTAACATCATTGTGAAAAAAATCATTTATATAAAAAAATTATACTGATATGAAATGTCAATTTAAACTAAAAGATGACAAATTCATTAAAAAGATATGTGGAATACTGGAAAATGATTAGAATATTTATAACCACTTAATGAAATTTATTGTAAAATTATTAAATAAATAAAATATTCATAAATATTCAAGAAATAATGTGTATGATTTAAATAGAGAAAATATACACCATACATTATTATGAAATGATATTAATTTATAATATACTTTTTAGTCATTGTTAGAGAATTATACTTTGCATAAGAGTTATTCATTAGAATTTTTAATTGGGTGGGTGTAAGATCCAATCTCTTTTCCCCAGGTACATCCCTCTTTGAGTTTTACATTAAACCTCTATTATTCGGTTTCCCTTTAATAATGGACCATGGTGGTAGAGTGTTATTTGGAGATGAAGAAAATTTATTGGGGAAAATGACATAATATTCTAGGATGTATGTCTATTTCAATTAATGGAGTCTAGAAATAAATGTGATAAATTAATTTACAAGGGTTTTCTATGATTTGGAATGTTTTGGAGGTTCTCCAGGTACATTTGTTGAATTTGATCTTAAAAATGCATATCGAGAGATTACACACAGTGTACCAATTACACAATGTGTAACTACCCATAGACATTTTGTGAACCAGTGTAGGGCATGAAATAGTTATACATCATGTAAACTATTCATGTTATGTAAAAGTAGAGTAGGGATAAATATAAATATGAGGTAATATTATTTTCATTGTATCCCTCTAAAAAGGAATACAAGATGTGTAAAACGAGTTGTAGATCAGGTAATATCCCAAGCAGTTATTAAAGGTTTATAGTCCCTGATTTTTCATTCATACCACTGCATACGTTCTCCTCATGAACCTAGGGTGTTTCCCTTGAATTTTGGAGTGCCATCGTCCATTTTAGTCATCCCATTTGAGAAATGAGTCCCTAGTAAGTCATTCTATTTAGTTTCCCCCTATCTCCCTTTTTTTCTCCAACTGTTGTGGTGTAACCATTTGAACATTGTCATTATTGGTTTTTTTCTGATCAGTTATGATCTAGGTACCTTCATACAATCATCTTCACCTTCACCATTTTTTATAATTGATTATTGGAAGTGTTGTGTGAATTGTTAATTAATTGGAGGTGTCTAAATCTTAACCCTATGGTCGGATTTCAATTGCTCTTTACTTGTAATTTTTTTTCTAATGATTGTGCACAATAATTTAATAACAGAATAGAATAATGATAATACTATGTTGGATTCTTCCTTGTATACCATTGGATTAAATTGATGATGTGACATGTCTTATAGCTTCCTATTGGCTAAGCGAACCTTTGATAATAATGAATTAGTAATGAACTAAATATTATTTTATCGTGACATTTGATTCAGGTGAATGATTGTTATATATTTGGATTGGAAAATGGATTATTTGATTAATTTAGTAAATGGGATATTTAAAGACAAGTCATAATTAGAAAAATTAACTATTTGGTCTTATGTAGTCATATTATGATATTCTTACTGTTTTGACATGCAATTATGACACATGACGAAATTCTTATATATTGGGATATGCCCTAACACATGGTGAGATGATTATTTACTAGGATATGACCAAACATATGTTGAGATTATTATATACTGGGATATACCCTGACACATGATGAGATGATTATATACCATGCTCTTTAGTAGAACATGTTGAGATTCTAATATACCAAACTATGCCCTGAAATATGCTGAGATGTTTATATAACGGTCTGAGATGTGGAACATGCTGAGATACTTATATACAAAACTAGTCCATGAAAAATACTAAGATTATTATACAAATTGATTCGACCCGTGATTTTTTATACCTTGGGAATATGGTTATGGTCGGAATGGTTGTGCTACATGCTTATAAACATTCTAGTAGGATTCTTAAGTAGGTTATTGAGGTATTTTATTAATTGTTTGGTTAATTAATACACTTATTTTTCTCCTTATTTCATTAACTTCTTATCAGATATGTTTGATTAGACACAATGGTGTTGACCTAATAAGTTTTGTTATGACCTATTCAGGCTATAGTTTTGTACACGAGAAGATTACATGGATTCATGTATAGAAAAGTTAAAGGGGAATCATATCTTATTGTTGATTATTAGATAAGATATAGTTTAGAGATGAGGCCAATAAGGGGTTTGGTACTAGGGTATTTTGAGTTTATTTTCAACAACATATATTTATTTTTTATGGTTTTCCATTTGACATTAAATACATATCATACAATAATTATATTATTCTTTTTTATTGATATATTGGTTTCTCGTTTATTTCATAGACGTGTTATATAATTTTAGACATGTCAATTAATTTTATTACATCTGTTTTTATAGATTATTTCTGATGCTATGACACTTCATACCATGGTTTATAGTATTCCAACTATACATATCACACCCCATATGCTATTTTGTATCCTATAGTGTATAGGTAGTGATTCTTGAGGACCCGTAGCCTTCCTTTTTCAGCCACATGATACAATTCCAGATTAGGGGAATTTGAAAAGTTGTATTAGAGGAGTACGTTTTATTTTATATTGTTTTAATGTTTGGAAAAGGTAGAAAAGGGGACAAGGTTCTGTTAGTACAAGGTAAAGATATTGTACATGGGAGTAGTTAACCCATGTGTGGGGGAAAATATGAGTTCCCTAGGATGGGATTATAGTTCAGGGTTTTCTCCTATTATGGTTTGATTTTATTTTACCATCGGTAATTCCGATATTGTTTTATTTTATTGTTTCTTGAGATTTATACTTATGGACCGATATAGTGCTAAATGAGATTGCATCCATCCCGATAGCCACATTGGGTTATATACTATCATTAATTGTTCATAAAATGGTCCTATATATATACATGTTATATATTTCCTAAGTAAACTATGATATTATATATCCGTTACACCCGATAAATGAAATGAAAAAAATATTATTTCATGATAAATCACATGTAAATACATGTATAGAGAGACCAGGAGTCAGTGGTTTTCTATTGTAGTCACCTGTTGGGTTTAACCATGTTGATACCCTATTCTCTATATTGTGTGTTTGTTTTGTAGAGAAAATACATCATTTTCATTTTTTAATTGAGATTTAGGAGAGTAGTAATGAACATTCTTCTAACGTAGTTATTCTGAAGCATCCTATAGTTATAGAGTATCATATGGATGCTCTAATTTTTGATATCTTCTTGAGGGTTATGAAGTCCATGGATTGTGGGGTATTCATACCATTCCTTTGATTTCAAATCTGATAAGATATTTTTAGCTACATCATACACCTAATTTCACTGTGGAATGAGGGCCCTAGTAAATTATGTTCTGGATTGAGTTAGTCCAGATGATCTTCAAGAACCACAATACTCTTATAGATAGGTGGGTGAAGCTTACTGAATAAATTTTTCATGGACTAGACAATCATTGGTGGGATATTTTGGAGAAATTCAACCAATATGGGGAGTTGTCTTAGAATTATTTCAAGACAAATTTATTGATCCACATTTATCCTACGAGGGTGAGGGATGAACAGGGTTGTCATTTCATGCTTCTGATATTTGAGGGAATTTTAGTGTCAGAAAATGGATGATATTTCAATAAAATAAATTTTTTTTATCCATATCTAACAACTGAATAGATCTCTAGGTTGATACATTTTTAGTATGAAATTCACTGTGAGATCAGGTCACTTGTGAGAATTTCCATTTTGAGAAGTTTTGAGGATGTGATGAATAAGACACTCATCAGGGAGTGGAATCAGAGATAGGAACTAAGCAAAGTCTAGGGTATTTCAGTAGTGAAAACCAGGATATCTTTTTTGGGCAGCCAGACAAACCACTATTACAGTTTTCACCAAGAAAATAGTGAGTAGAGTAGTCAGGGTATTAGAAAAACATTTCAGAACTGTGTACCATTACAATTTTATTCATGTGTAATGGTTGGAAAAAATAACTTGTAGTGTCCTTACCCCATTGTTGACTGTCGTTTCTATAGAATACTAGGTCATATTAAAAAGTTGTTTTGAACATTCCCCATCGGAACAATGAGAAGGGATCAAGATAGGAACCAATGTAACACCTCGAGATTTTATGAAAAATATTCTTTTTAATTTCATTAATGTCTTGTGTTTTATGCTACACCAAAATGAGCTTTCACAACACGCATCCTTGACTTGCCTTTCATTACACGCAATCATGACCTTCCTCGATAGCGTGTGTAGTACGCAATATCGAGTTTCACTAAACAAAGATATGCTATTAAAATATTATTATGAACTTGAAGTTATAAATAGTATTAACTAAATTTTTAATTTTATAACATTATTATTCATCTTACACATTTTCTAAAACATGGTATAAGAACGAAATAAATTTTTCGGGTAAAATAAGTATTTTTCAAAAAATGCAGTTTTGCCGCCTTTTGATGGCGCACCCACTTTAAATCTAGTTTTTGACATGTTTATAAGTTAAATTTGAAAAAATAACATTCTTCTTTGGAATCAAGAAATAAAAATTTACTTTGGATAAAATTTTCACATTATTCTAGGAACTTTCATATTTTGATGAATAGTAAAAACATGATATATTTTAATTAAAAACAACTTTTTTCATCGAAATAATTTATATGATTACATTATAATATTTAATGGTTTTAAAGTATAAATAGAATATATTTTTACCATTTAATATAATTTATTTCATTATCATTGATTTTACATTGAATTCGTAGGTTAAATCAATTCAATCTTTTGCAATATTTTAATCAAAAACCTGTTTTCTTTCGACAACAGGATTAATTTTATTTTAATTTCTGAAACTTTTGTGTATTGAATTTCGAAAAATGGATTCCATATTTGGAATTAGTGGGTCTAAATTATGTTAATAGGCTACTTCTTATTTTTGGAAATTATGAATAGTAACTACGGTAAATTTTATTTACTATAGTTAAAGGTAAATTGACTAATTAAGGGTAAATATAATATTATAAAATTACCCTAAAACATTCCAAAATTCTATTGGATGACTAAAATTCGACCCATATCACCTAAGGGTAGGATTAGATTCATTTTATGGACTTTTGACCATGAAAATAATTTATTTATTATTAACACCAAAGAAAGTGACAACATAGCACTCTCTTAAATCTTATAAGTATTATAATTTTGAGTTAGAGATAAATATCATAAAACTTCAAACATTAATAGTCTCCAGAAATCTAATAACATTATCTACATCATGATAATTTATTGAGAATTTTTAGGGATTAAATAATTGTCATTAATGGTTTTACATTAATGACGCAGAAATTATTTATTAAGTGAAAAATCTGTAATATAGTTTTTATTGAAATAATAATACCCCTTAAAAGGCCCAAAGACCTGCCCAAAAATTATTGGTAGTGTATATATACACCTTAATCATCCAATTAACTAATATATAACCGTTTTAAGCCTTATAAAAGTTATTATGCCACTTATATTATTTTATTTTAAATGATGCCAAAGTTGTCACCTTCATAATTTAATAAATATAACAATTTAACAATTATGATTTTAAGATGATAAATTCTAGTAAAAGTATTATTTTGAAAGGTAATATATTTATCTTCATCAAAGGATTTTAATTTTAATTTTTATGCAACTAATATGTATATTAAATAATTATACAAAAATTTTGTAGTAATTATTTTATTAAGAGATAAACCAAATAAATGGTTTTAAAAATAATAAAATAAATATTATATGAACTATTTAATGTGATCCAATACTTTTATAGTTACATATGGCCTTTTATGAATCTATTAAAGATTTTATTTCGAACATATCTTCTATATATATATTATTTAAATTCAAATATGTGAATAGTGTCAAAATTTACACTATTGTTATTTTAAAAAAATAACATATTATAAAATTGATTAAAAATCACAAAAATATTTATAAATTATAAATTAAAATTTATATGGTCTATAATATTATTATGTAACCAATTATGGAATATTCACAACAAATAAGTAATTATTTGTTATAATTTAAAATTTAGAATTTTATTACCACAAATAAACTTAAATATATTAAATAAGGATAAATCAAAATGATAAGGTTTAAAATAAGATCCAAACATGTATAAATTTGATTGTTTGATGATATTAAAATCCTATCTCATCTAATCTTCTAATATGAGTCATTTTTGGAGTTTTCTATGTGGGGTCAGATTTATTATAAATTAAAATTTTTAATAATACCAAAGGTGCCCCTATCCTCCCTTATAAAAGGACACCTCCTCCCTCTCCTCCTCATACCAATTTTAGCCATCAATATCGGCCATCCCCTGAAAAATTCTCTTCTACACTTCCCTTGAAACATCCTAGAGGTCCTGGTCTTCTTCAAAGACCAATTTTAGTGCCCTAAGAGGAGGTCTCAAAGAGGCGCTTTAAAGAAGAGGTAATGTCTGTTACCGATTCTTTCAAATTTATTTCTTCTTCTACTTCTTCTTATTTAGTTTTTTAATTATGAAGTAATAACATCATTATCACTAAAATAATGATATGTTATTATAATTATGAAATAACATTATTTCACCATCTATCCATCCTATGGAAAACGAAATCACCGCGCGTGCGTACGTACGGAATACTGTCTCCACGCCGTGGTGTAATCTATTTTCCACCATCACCTTAATTGGATGGGTATAATGGTGTAAATAATGACTATATATGATTATTTTAAAGTGATATTGATTATGAAATAGTATACATACACTCCAATACAATTCCACGATCACGGGAATGATATCATCGCTCGTGCGTACGTACGGACTACCGTCTCCACGAACGCGATGTGATTCATTTTCCATGATTAACCATTCAAGAATGATTATAAAGTATATATAATGAAAAATAATGAAATATACGGAATAATAATGATACTGTATTTATTTATATATATATATGTCATCTATTTAATTTCATTCAACTCAATAAGGAAACGAAAACAACGTTCATGCGTACGTACGGCCTACCGTCTCCATGAACGGTGTATTTCTTTCGATTTATCGATCTATTATATATATGTATATTCTGAATATATATTATAAATAAATCATGTTTTATATTCTGGAATTAATTAATCATGATCTAAGTAATCATATGAATAATTACAAGTCAAAACACAGACGACAAATGAAACGATTTTAACCAAAACGCTCTTTAACATGGAATTTCCAAAAGAACGGGTAATATAAAGTCATAAGTGAACCATATATGATATCATAAAAATTAATATGATTATGTAAAAAGACAATAACATTATTTAAATCATTATAAAGGAGGTTCAGACACTTACGAAGCAAATCAGACCTAAGGTAAGGGAAAATATCACAATTTCCTTTTTATTCGAGATTATTTATACTTTGGTATTTACTGGGGTGTATTTTATCATCCACATCCATGTTTCCTCAGTATGTAGGATTATTTACATCCACCTAAAATTTTTTTAAATCCCATTTTACCCTTTGGTGAGTTTTTAGTAAAAGATATGAAAGGAATCTTTTGTCGTTTTTCATACGAGGTACTTTTTTGACTTTTCCTGACAAAAGTACGAGAAGAAGGTTTTCTTAACTTATACGGCACGAACCAATTTTTAAAGCTTGATTTTCATGAAGCTTCCTCAAAAATATTTCATGACTATTTTCATGAAGATCAATTTCTTTTAAAAATTCATGACATTTTGTGAAAAGAAATTTATTTTAAAGAAGAAAGTATATTTTCCTCAATAATTCATTTCAAATGTTTTATCAAAACCATTTTCCATCTAAAATGAAATTATTTCATATGTGTATGTTTTATGTATAATTTCTCTATGATTTACATGGTTTCACTTTTATTATTATTAAATGATATCCATTTATTTTATATGGATTATGTAATGATGGGATGATGTTTATGAAACCCATTTTATTCCTTGGGTTATTATGAATGATGTATGTTTATATTGTGGCACACGAAAGAATGATTTCAATATGAGATGGGTGGGACCTATATCTCCCTCCAATGAATTGGGTAAAGATTTATATCTCATGAGATAGACATGGCTGGAATGGCATGTTAAACTGGTTCAGTAATATAGGACATGGAACGAGGAATGAACTCGATTCAGAAAGGGACTTTGTCCACTAAGACGGTCTTGGAAGTAATGCCTTAGCTACTATGGAAATCATATCATGTGATTAATGGTTTCCACAATTACAAGTTTTACTTCCAATATATTTTATCATGATTAATTTTCTTTTATGATCTATGCTTTATGTACTTCCATATTTTATGTATTTTCTCAAGATTTTGATGTTTAGATTTTATGTTCATGTTTTTCCATTCAAATGTTTATGGATTGTTTTACGTTCTCTATGATTACCCTTACTGGGAATTTTAGATCACCCATTTTATGTTTTATTTTCCACAGGATATAAAGAAAGGTTTTAGGTAAGAAAAAAAGGGAAGATCTTTATTGGGAGATGTTGAAGATCTTTCACCATGATTAGAAGATTTTATTCCGAGTCTCCAAAGACACTAAACTATTACGGTCCTTCTGTGTCTGTTTTTCTTATGTATTAAGTATTCCATAAAAGTAATGTAATTTCCATGTACGTCAAGCTTAGGGTCTCTACAGTTGGTATCAGGGGAACGATTTAGTCAACCTTTGGAAACTAGGATGCGAAAACGTTAGTGACATCCCTAGAGATATTTCTAAGGTATGTCTAGGGATGTTCATAAAGATAAGTATAAGTATAGGATATAGTCCTAGAACTACAGTAATGATCATAGAATTTAACCTAAGATGTTAGATATTGAGGATACTCCCCCTTTACTCTGTTTTTTCCCAAGCATGATTTTTTCCTCTCACACTATTCTTTTTGGGTTTTAGAAAATGGCTGGAAACAGGAAGATTCACGATAATGGAGGATATGATAGACAATGGAATGATTTTATTCATGAGAAACCAAATGAAATGGGATCTGGAAGTCCAAATATTGTTATTATGCCTAATCAGCAATCTCATAATATGATCAATAATCTCAACTTTGGTAAGTTTACTGACTCAGATAATAAGAGAAATATGGAGTTTCATGATGATAATAGAGGAAAGAAAGTTCAATTTACTTCATGTAAATCATGTGGGAAGAGGCGTCGGGGATATTGTTTCAAAGGAACTGGAAGATTCTTTGGGTGTGGAAAAGAAGGACACAAAGCCAGTAAGTTCAAAGGAAAAGGTTCAGTTAACACCATGGATGAGGATAATGGTATTTCTACGACATCAACAATGGTTAAATGTTTTAAATGTGGAATGTATGGGAATTATGCAAACCAATGCCCTAAGGGAAAGTCGCCTGAAGAGAATTAGTACGACCGTATGGGTAGTATTTATGTTGATGATGATGAAGAGACTACTAATGATATGTGAATTGAAAGAATTATTGAAGCTCGGTCAATGGTTTAAGAAGGTAGTGCAATGATTACATGTTTATCAAGTGTAATGTTGTTTAAGTAATCTCATGGTACTATGGAATAAAGACAAATCTAAGGATTGTTACACTGTTGTCTTTCCTTGAGTTTTGAAAGTGTATGATTAATGGTACCAGTATCCATGAAAGGTTATTCAGATATTTTTGGAATGTATATGATATGCGCATAATGAAGGGATGAGGAGAAAATTAAATGTTTGATAGTATTCATGAGCTCATGACTGATATAAGGAGAAGGTTATATCATGGTTTGAGTATATAGAATTTTTAAATTTTGGTATGGGGAAAGAGTTAACTTTTGACATCATTCATGTTTTCACTAAGGTTTAATGGGTATTCATTTTTCAAGAGAATACATGATTAAGGTATTCACATGATTGGAATGTGACCAACAAGATATATGGGGGATAAATGATGGCATTAACATGCTTGGTTGATGACATTTCCAAGTAATCGTTTTTTGTATACTATGAGCATGGTCTGAAGTATTTTGGATAAGCCTAATGATTGGAATGGATTATGTTGGACATAAGTTTTTATTGTTTATGGATAGAAGTTTTTTTTTATATTATTTATGGGATGTTATAGTAATGTAGTTTTAGAAAAATAACAACCTACAGGATGGGAGACAGCCCATCACGTCGGACAAGGCTGTGAGAATCGAACCCACAACCAAAGTGCGACTGGCCTTTATCACCTACCACTAGCCTACAAGAAGTCCTTGTTTAGTAGAGACTAGTTTTATTTTATTAAGAATTATGATATAATAAGTATAAGTCCATTTTGGGAACGATATATGATTAATCTCACTATAGATGGACTTATGTATTTTTTTGATAACTTTTCTAACCTTTTGTTTGAGACAGATGGAATGACCCATCATTCTATCACATGATCTGATAACACATCACAAATGAAAAATTCAACTTCATTTCTTTAAGAGATGAAGTGGAAATTGTCCAAAGAACGACCAACGGTGAGACTATACCAAAATCATGAAAGTATTTCTTCTAATTCCAATTTCATCAACTTTAGGGAAATGATCTTGAAAACCAAAAATGTTGTCCTATTGATCTTATATCTGATTAATCAGATAGTACCTTAGATCGTCACAAATTTATAGCTTTTTGATTACTGGCTTTTCCATAGCCATGTTCTCTACGAATCTCCATCAGAACATGATGGTTAGATTTCACTTCTATATCCATATTTTCACCTATGTGGAAACCCAGTGATTAGTTTATTTGGGTAACTATTACGTTTCATACATTTGTTTTTGAAGATTGGTTTTTTATTCCTTTTTACGATGTGGGTTTCTATTAAAGAAACTTTCGAGTAGTAAACCATTTATAACCCCGATGAATTTTGAGGGTGAAATTCATTTTATGGGGGGTAGAATGTAACATCCCGAGAATTTATGAAAAATATTCTTTTTAATTTCATTAATGTCTTGTGTTGTACGCTACACCAAAAGGAGCTTGCACAACACGAATCCATGACTTGCCTTTCATTACACGCAATCACGACCTTCCTCGATAGCGTGTGTAGTACGCAATACCGAGTTTCACTAAACAACGATATGCTATTAAAATATTATTATGAAATAGCCATTATGAATAGTATGAACTAAATTTTGAATTTTATAACATTATTATTCATCTTACAAATTTTCTAGAACATGCTATAAGAACGAAATAAATATTTCGGGTAAAATAATTTTTTTTCAAAAAATGCAGTTTTGCCGCCTTTTGATGGCGCACCCACTTTAAATCTAGTTTTTGACATGTTTATAAGTTCAATTTGGAAAAATAAAATTCTTCTTTGGAATCATGAAATAAAAATTTACTTTGGATAAATTTTTCATATTATTCTGGTAACTTTTATATTTTGATGAATAGTAAAAACACGCTATATTTTAATTAAAAACATCTTTTTTCATCGCAATATTTTATATGGTTAAATTATAATATTTAATAGTTTTAAAGTATAAATAGAATATATTTTTACCATTTAATATAATTTACGTCATTAACATTGATTTTACATTCAATTCGTAGGTTAAATCAATTTAATCTTTTGCAATGTTTTAATCAAAAACCTGTTTTCTTTCAACAATGAGATTAATTTTAATTTAATTTCTGCAACTTTTGTCTGTTGAATTTCAAAAAATGGATTCCATATTTGGAATCAGTGGGTCCAAATTATGTTAATAGGGTACTTTTTATTTTTGGAAATTATGAATAGTAACTACGGTAAATTTTATTTAATATAGTTAAAGGTAAATCGGGTAATTAAGGGTAAATATAATATTATAAAATTACCCTAAAACATGCCAAAATTATATTGGATGACTAAAGGTCGACCCATATCACCTAAGGGTCGGATTAGATTCATTTTATGGACTTTTTACCATGAAAATAATTTAATTATTATTAAAACCAATGAAAGTGACAACATGTCACTCTCTTTAATCTTATAAGTAGAATACTTTTAAGTTAGTGATAAACAAAATAATACTTCGAACATGAATAGTATCTAGAAATCTAATAAAATTATATACATCATGATAATTTGTTGAAAATTTTTAGGGATTAAATAATTGTAATTAATGGTGATACATTAATGACGCAGAAATTATTTATTAAGTGAAAAATCAGTAATATAATTTTTATTGAAACAATAATACCCATTAAAAGGCCCAAAAACCTGACCAAAAATTATTGGTAGTGTATATATACACCTTAAGCATCCAATGACCTAATATATAACCGTTTTGAGCCTTATAAAAGTGATTATGACACTTATATTATTTTATTTTAAATGATGCGAAAGTTGTCACCTTCATAATTTAATAAATATAACAATTTAACTATTATGATTTTAAGATGATAAATTCTAGTAAAAGTATTATTGTGAAATATAATAGATTTATATTCATCATAAGATTTTATTTTTAATTTTTATGCAACAAATAAGTATATTAAATAATTATAAAACAATGTTGTAGTAATTATTTTATTAAGAGATAAACCAAATAAATGGTTTTAAAAATAATAAAATAAATATTATATGAACTATTTAATGTGATCCAATAATTTTATAGATACATATGACCTTTTATGAATCTATTAATGCTTTTAGTTCGAACAGATATTCTGTATATAGTTTAATTAAATTCAAATAAATGAATAGTGTCAAAATTGACACTATTGTGATTTTATAAAAATAACATTTTATAAAATTGTTTAAAAATCACAAAAATATTTAAAAATTATAAATTTATATTTATATGGTCTATAATGTTATAAAGTAACCAATAATGGAAAATTCACAACAAATAAGTAATTATTTGTTATAATTTAAAATTTAGAATTTTATTACCACAAATAAACATAAATAGATTAAATAAGGATAAATCAAAATGATAAGGTTTAAAATAAGATCCAAATATGTCTAAAATTAATTGGTTGATGAGATTACAACCCTATATCTTCTAATCTTCTAATATGGGTCATTTGTGGAGGTTTTTAAGTGGGGTTAGATTTATTATAAATTAATATTTTTAATAATTCCAAAGGTGCCCCTCTCCTCCCTTATAAAAGGGAACCTCCTCCCTCTCCTCCTCACACCAATTTGAGCCTTCAAGCTCGGCCAACCCCTGCCAAATTCTCTTCTACACTTCCCTAGAAACATCTTAGAGGTCCTGGTATTATTCAAAGACCAATTTTAGTGCCCTAAGAGGAGGTCTCAAAGAGGCGCTTCAAAGAAGAGGTAATGTCTGTTACCGATTCTTTCAACTTTATTTATTCTTCTAATTCATCTTATTTAGTTGTTTCATTATTAATTAATAACATCAGTTTCAATAATATACTGATATGTTATTATAAGTATGAAACAACCCTATTTCACCATCTATCCATCCTACGGAAAATGAAATCACCGTGCGTGCGTACGTAAGGAATACCGTTTCCATGTCGTGGTGTACTCTATTTTCCACCATCACCTTACTTGGATGGGTATAATGGTGTAAATAATGACTATATATGATTATTGTAAAGTTATATTGATTCTAAAATAGTATACATACACTCCAATACAATTCCACGATCACGGGAATGATATCATCGCTCGTGCGTACGTACGGACTACCGTCTCCACGAACGCGATGAGATTCATTTTCCATGATTAACCATTCAAGAATGATTATAAAGTATATATAATGTATAATAATTAAATATATGGAATAATAATTATACTGGATTTATGTATATATATATATATCATCTATTTAATTTCATTCAACTCAATAAGGAAATGAAAACAGCGTTCATGCGTACGTACGGCCTACCGTCTCCATGAACGGTGTATTTATTTCCATTTATCGATCTATTATATATATGTATATTCTGAATATATATTATATATAAATCATGTTTTATATTCTGGAATTAAGTAATCATGATCTAAGTAATCATATGAATAATGACAAGTCAAAACACGGATGACAAATGAAACGATTTTAACCAAAACGCTCTTTAACATGAAATTTACAAAAGAACGGTTAATATAAAGTCATAAATGAACCATATATGATATCATAAAAATGAATATGATTATTTAATAAGTCAATAGAATTATTTAAATCATTATACAGGAGGTTCGGACACTTACGAAGAAAATCGAACCTAAGGTAAGGGAAAATATCACAATCTCCTTTTTATCTGAGATTGTTTATACTTTGGTATTTACTGGGGTGTATTTTATCATCCACATCCATGTTTCCTCAATATGTAATATTATTTCCATCCACCTAAATTTTTTTTAAAATCCAATTTTACCCTTCGGTGAGTTTTTAGTAAATGATATGAAAGGAATCTTTTTTCGTTTTTCGTACGAGGTACTTTTTTGAATTTTCCCGACACAAGTATTAGAAGAAGGTTTTCTTAACTTATACGGCACGAACCGATTTTTAAAGCTTGATTTTCATGAAGCTTACTCAAAAAGATTTCATGACTATTTTCATGAAAATCCTTTTCTTTTAAAAATGCATGACATTTTGTGAAAAGAAAATTATTTTAAACAAGAAAGGATATTTTCCTCAAGAAATCATTTCAAATGTTTTATCAAAACCATTTTCCATCTAAAATGTAATTATTTCATATGTGTATGTTTTAATTATAATGTCTCTATGATTTACATGGTTTCACTTTTATTATTATGAAATGATATCCATTTCTTTTATATGGATTATGTTCTGATGGGATGATGTTTATGAAACCCATTTTATTTGTTGGGTTATTATGAATGATGTATGTTTTTATTGTGGAACACGAAAGAATGATTTCAATATGAGATGGGTGGGACCTATATTTCCCTCCAATGCATTGGGTAAATATTTATATCTCATGGGATAGACATGGATGGAACAGAAAGTTAAACTGGTTTAGTAATACAGGACTGGACCGAGGAATGAACTCGATTCAGAAATGTACTTTTTCCACTATGAAGGTCTTAGAAGAAATGCCTTGGCTACTATGGAAATCGTATCATGTGCTTAATGGTTGCCACAATTACAAGTTTTACTTCCAATATATTTTATCATGATTAATGTTCTTTTATGATCTATGCTTTATGTACTTCCATAATTTATGTATTTGCTCAAGATTTTGATGTTTAGATTTTATGTTCATGTTTTTGAATTCAAATGTTTATGGATTATTTTATGTTCTCTATGTTTACCCTTACTGGGAATTTGAGCTCACCCCTTTTATGTTTTATTTTCCCAAGGATATAAAGAACGGTTTTAGGTATGAAAAAAAGGGAAGATCTTTATTGGGAGATGTTGAAGATCTTTCACCACGAGTAGAATATTTTATTCCTAGTTTCCAAATACACTAAACTATTACGGTCCTTGTGTGTCTGTTTTTATTATGTATTAAGTATTCCGCAAAAGTAATGTAATGTCCATGTATGTCAAGAATAGGGTCTCTAAAACCAATGTCTGGAAGGGTCTCATCTACCACTCAACAAGGGGATATATAAAGTTCCATTGACTGTTCTATCCGAGGAATATGGAATGGTGCCCTAGTATAGAAATACAAATATTTGATATAGAAAATAGCTCAGTGGAGTCAGATTGAAGCCCATGGAAGTGGGGAATGTCAGCTACATGTTATGCTGACTACTCCAGCTATAAGATCTACATGTACTTATATAGTTAGAGGTATTACTCTTTTATCATATACATTTACTTGTTTTTTCTTTGATATAGGAGCATCACATTAATTTTTATCTGCTCTTTTTTCACATGTTTTGTGCTTGGATTTGGAAATCATGGAGGGTTATTTGATCATAAATACTCTTCTAAGAGTGTGGTTAGATAATCTCAGATATTGAAAGGCATATTATTTAATGATTAGTGGTTACCAATTATTTTGGAAACAAATTGTGTTGGAAAATATAAAATTTTATTTGATTTTTATTATGGATTGGATTATTCTATATCAGGAATATATCAATATTTATCGGAGTAGAGTTACCTTTTAATCTCTAAAATGATTCAGTTATTCTCAATAAGGTGAGTGAGATCTTCAGGCTAGCCAGGAAGGATCAATTCAGTGAAAACTAGATTATCACATGGATCAAATAGCTGGTCTTAATCTGGATAGTGGTGGAATGTAGTATGATTAATTTAATTTAGTAGTAGATCATTTTTATGATGTTTTTTCTGATGAGTTATATGGATTTATGCCCAAATGAGAGACTGTGTTCATGATTAAGATGGTGATGGGAGAAGTTCTCATTTCTATCCCTCATTACAGAATGGAACTGATAGAGCTTTGAGAGTTGAAAGTTGAGTTTGAAGATCTTGAAGCTAAAGGTTTCATATAGATGAGTGCATATTTTTGGGGTTCTCTATTTCTCTTCCCCAAATGGCTAATGGTACATTGTACTTTTGTGTGGATTTTTAGATATTGAAACTGTTGATGGTCAAGACACTAGTGTAGAAAACATTTATAACATAGGTTTTTAGACAATGTTATCAAAAGAAATGTTATATATATATATATTGTTTTTTAAATCACTTATAAAAAAATATAATTTTTAAATCTATAGTGGAGTCGATTTTTCTACATGAGTTATTTAATGATCGAGGTTAAAAAATGATTCCATATATAGAATTTTTATGTCTGTTATTAAATAAAATATGTAATAAACAATATACCTTTCCGGTGATTAAATATCCAACTTATAAATCATGACTCCATAGAATTTTTTATGTCAGATTTTTCATAACCGATGTAAAAATTCTTTGGGATGATGTATTTACATCATTTATTTAATAATTTATGTAAACAACTAGATATAGTGTCTGTTATTTTATAACCAACAATGAAAAAAATTAGGTCTGTGTTTATTTACTTCAGTTATTAAATAACTGACGTAAAAAAAACATTACTCCACGTCGTTTATTTAATAATTGACATGGAAAAACCATTAACCCGATGAATTTTTTAATTCGGTTATAAATTAACAGACGTAAGAACCTCTTTTTTTGAAAACTCGTAAAACCATTCCATTGCAATAACAAAGAATACCTGAAACAAGAAAAACCTGAGAAAAACCAGACCAGAAAACGAGCAGAACTATACCAAAACAAGAAAAACCAGTAGAAAAATTAAACATTCATATTTATAACATTTAAAAAATACAATATCATCTAAAAAAACCTAAATCCAACCATATAACTACCAAATAAACATTTACAATTACAACATTCAAAATTAAATTTTACACTACCAATAAACTAAAATATTATCAAACCTATAAAATAACACGACCATTCATCTTATAAGTGTTTGACATATTGAGAACCATAACATTGAGGGTCATCAAATAGATAAAAATTAAAAGGAAAGTATTAAACAAGTATAATGAATAAATAAAATTAAATATTAAGGAATAATTTATAATGAAATCTAACCTCACCAAACATAAAAAATTTTCTAGTTGTAAATATTTCATACATAAATCATAACATATAATATACAAATTAGATAACACCTTATTCTTTATGAAATTTCTATTTAAATGAGTTTGTCAATTAAAAATATCATTTTTATCTAATACATCAAAAATATAGAAATTATAAAATGATATTTACCATTACTTTTACATATTTGATCTTGGAACTCTTTTTCATTGTGGTTATTCTAATGTAGGCCCATCCCTTGATAGAAAATAATATTAATGAGATAAATTTAATATTCATTATAATATAAAAAACGATTAAGAAATTGAAACCTATTTTTCTAATAAATTCATAAAATTTTCTCACATGACACCAAGGAGAGAGAATATCTAATAAAGACTTTTCCCCATTGGAAAAAAACAAAACATACAATGGTCCTTAATATAAAAGAAAATTTAAGGTTAGTGATTTTTATGTTAAAATATACAAGAAACCTTGTGATATATATGTTTTTTACCTCTCATAAAATGAAATCAACCAACACAGTGTGATTATATTCTATTCAAATGTTTCAGAAATATAAATTGTTCTCCGTTCCTAGTCCAATGTATGTGCTTTAGGGGAAATCAATTGTGGGTCCATGATTCTGTATATATCTATCTTCTTTTTCTTCTCACAAATGATATAATGATACATAATAAAAAATTGACATTAGTATAAATTTTTAATAAAATTAAACATGGGAAATAATTCTGTTATTATTTAAATGGAAAACATTTTCACCATGTTGATTCCCAACTTATCTCTATTAACAAGATCCACGAAATCATTTTTCATAATCCCCACATCTATTTCACATCCACAAAAATGATCTTCTATTGGGAATGTATAATGAGCCACCAACAAATTTAAATATCTTGGAAATCTATCAAGACTGCTAGAATCTATATTTTATGTCATAGCCATTTGTCTTTGTTGTTACATATATAATATTTGTTTACATTTAAATTATTATTGTAAATAAAAAAAATATATATTAAATTTCAAATGTTAAAAAAATTGAATACAAAAAAAATGTAACAAACACATACCTCTATGGTAATGGGTTTCACAAGTCTTGATGGCCAACCTAAAAAGTGATCGATACATTTTCCAACTGTCATAACCTCATCTATAGGTAATGGTACATGAGCAAATATTTCTATAATATACTATAAAATGACCCTCTTCTACTCTACCTCTAACTATTGATGATGAACTGTATTTATTATATAATATATCATCCCATATGCAACAATATGATTGTGAGGATCACAAACATACAACTCACAATAACTTGCATGATGTGGAGGAGGGGTTGTGGGAGTAGGATAAAAAATGGGGTCCATAGACTGGGGTGGAGGATAAATAATTGGGTCTGGAGGTGGGGGAGTGGGAGCTGCTGGAGGGGGTGGAGGATAAAAAATGGGGTCTGCAGGCAGAGGTGGATGAGTTGGAGATGATGTCTGAAATCATCTTTGAATTTCTATAAACATTTATTATACCAACACTTTGATATTTTCCTTCATTGTAACATTAATATTATGAGCATTACCCCCAAAAATTATTTTTCTTATAAATACCATCAATTGAACAACCTGAATAACATGGAAACAATTTTCTTACTGATACTCTCGTTTGGTATCCTCGTACATGACCTAGTTGTTCAGGCTTTACCAATGCTGCGTATAAAATATCTTGCCTCCAAGTAGACGTAAATACCCCATGTGTGCTCTACTTCTCAATAGAATTTTGTTTGAATTAACTGAAAAATTCGGTAATGTTTAAAACTATTTAAAATAGATAATTAACTTAAAATAATAAGTTAAATGTCTTATAATATTCTTTATTATGGTCCTTAATTATTCTGTAAGATAATTCCCCGTTCTTCCCATATAATCTATATTCCATTTTTCATGTCTAGATGGAGGGAATAGAGGGGAAACCACTCCAGAACATGAAGACAAAACACTCTGTTTTTGTAATTTTCTGCCATCATTTGTTCTTCCAATAAAGTATACCCTCCACAAGATAAATTATGATTTTATATATTTTTATATTTGATATCTTGATGAGATCTCCTTGTTTTCTATATTTTAAGAATAATAAATCTTAACAAATTAATAAATAAGACCATTAATAAAAGAAAAAATATATAATTTTACATTTCACTTACCAAAAATGGCTCTTTTCTTATACATTTAAAAATGTCTTTCTATGTGTCTTTATCTATAAAAGGGTATATATGACATGGATTTTCATGTTTCCTATGACTAAATATGAAATTAGATGTGAGGGTTGATTTTAAATCAAACCATCTCCTATAAGCCATTGATAAATTTTTTTCCTTACTCCTCCAGTGTCAGGAATATCAAATTTCATCTGTGAAATAAGAGGGAAAACATATTATATTATAAAAATTTAATGATTAGTCAAAAAATAGAAAATGATATTACAAAAAATGTCTCCTATAACATAGATAGTGTCTTGTTTTTCACACTTTTGCAATCGTTATACAATAAGCGTACTTTGCATTTACCTTGATTTGATACAAAAATCTTAAAATATAATTCATTTAGACCTCTAGGAATATCATTCTCATCAACCTGAATGACTATCTTGTAGTCCAAGATATGGGCATGCGACGGTTTTGGTAAATATGTGTTTCCCAATTTACCAACTCTTGAACTCTTATTTTCCGTTGTGGGAGCATATGAAGTTGATTGGGGAACATCAAGAAGAGAATGTGAATGTTCCTCCCTAAACGCATGATCATTATGCTCATCTACAGAATTATGTTATTGATTAAATGATTGATCTGTCACTATCCATCAAATCAAAAATGAAAACATTAGTTCATAAATATAAAAATTGAAATATTACAATAGTAATGTTAAAAAATGTAAATATGAACAATGTTACGTAATAGTAAACGTGGTAAATAGGGTAAACATAGTTAATCATGGTAAACATGGTAAACTTTGGTAAACATAGTAAACATGTTAATCATGGTAAAGTAATTTTCATTCAATGAAAACAATAAATATATAAGTTACATAATGGTATACATGGTAAACTATGGTAAAATGGTAAACATGGTAAACATGGTAATTTAATTGTCATTCAAAAAACTCAATAACCATATAAGTAACGTAATATTAAACATGGTAAGCTAAACAAAAAAATTAAATAAACAAAATTCCTAATTTTTTTTTAATACCTGTTTTAATAATGAAAAAAATTACAATATCTAACATTTTATGAAATTAATAAATGTAAAAAAATAAACATATGTTACCTATAATATTATTATTGTATAGATGGTTGTTTTTCAAAATTGGTTCTTCATGATAGTTCCTTGTGGAACAAACCATGTCAACAACAAACTCATCATTACTTTCTCCAAATCTTTCTTGGGAAGTGGGGATCTTATATATTTCAGAATCATCATCAAGTTGATCATCATCAACATATTGTTTTTTTCCTTATAAAACAATATAGCACAATATATCGATTGATCAACAACATATAAAATTTTGTGTCATGTGATTCCATTATAAATGAATCAGATGTGTATTCCAATCTATTCAAATTAACAATTTTCATTTCAAATCCAGCGTTCCTGACACTATTTTTACCTATAAACCATTTTTAGTTAAAACTAGGAACATTAATTTAAAATTAATCAACCTCCCATATTTGTTCAATGAATCGATAATATGAACATGATGAATAAATTGGGTTTTTGTCTTTTGGATGTGAAAAATGAATTGCTTCTGCAAACACCAATACCCCCTATTCTGAACTGCACTCTTGTTTCCCTATTATTTCATATGAAATGTAGAGCCATTAATATCTTACCCGGACCTTGTTATCACATTTAAACACGGACCACCCACTAAACATCTTAATGTATCTGATGCATCTTATCTACCACATAGGGTCTTATTAAACCATGTCATAAAGTTTTTGTTATGTTCATTCAAAATACACATTTTATTCTTCTTTGGAGGATATTGTTTTAACTCATTAAAATGTTATGTGATATATGGTTGAGCATCTAATATGTTATTGATGATATTAAATTGTACTTTATTCATTTTTTCATCTAACAATGATTGGACATTCAAACCACGAATCCCCTTTACCTCGTTATTAACTCATTCATGGTGTGATGGAGGCAAACAAATGTGATCCGCTATAGACGTGTACCTCATACAAAACTCTGCAACCTCCTCATAAATATACTTTTCAATAATGGAGGCTTCAGGTCGACTTACCCATTCAATATTTTCATATACCTTTCAATGGATACATGAAAAAAAGATATACATGTCCACAAAGCATTATTTCATGAACCAGATGAACCATTAAGTGCACCATTATACCAAAAAAAGCTGGAGGAAAATACATTTCAAATTGACAATGTATAAAAATTCAGACATTTCCAAAATTTTCAATGAATCCACATAAATCACCTTATTACAAATTGAATTGAAAAAATAACACACCTTCATGATAGTCTTTCTAACACAGATGGGAAATATTCCACGCAAAGAAACAAGTAGAAGTGGTTCCATCATGACATGAAAATCCTGAGATTTCATACTGTCAACTTCAAATCATTCTAAGAGACAATTTTTTAACATTTGATGAATAATCTTATGGAACTTTGATATCATGAAGAAACTGAAAAAATACAATTTTATCCCTCTTGTATAATGTATGACAGTCCAGAGGATGAAATGTTCACCACCCATTAGGAGTGGGAGTTAACTCCAAACATAATCCCATTGATAGTATGTCTAATATTGCATTCAACCCATCTTAAGTCATTCCTTTAATATCTAACAATATTCCAATAAAACTGTCATAGATATTCTTCTCCATGAGAATAACTTCACTATTATGTTCCACTTTATGATATCAGCAATATGTAATCTCAAAACCTTTCCTTCGAATTATGTCTACCGTTATCAAATTTATGTGTCTTTCCCAATGTCACGTCAAGGATTTTCACCCTATCAAAATACTCATCAGTGGATAAAGGTTTTGAAGAAATATCAAATCCTTGTGAGCTATTGATTTTTTTTATTCTTCTATAAGAGTGATCTATAGGCAGAAACTTATGATGACCCATGTATACTGTTTTCATCCCATGATGCAATTGACAATATAAAGCATGTTGTTCTCCAACTGGACATGCTTTATTCCCCTCAACAGTGTGTGCATACAAATTTCGTTACACTGGGGAGTCATTTATAGTGAACATAAGAACTGCATGTAGTTTAAAATATTCCATTTTATAAGAATCATACACCTTAAAACCATCCTCCCATTAAAGTATCAAATCATCAATGAATGGTTACAAGAAAACAGAAATATCATTTCTGGGTTTCTTTGGATTAGAGATCATTATACTCAACATGAAATATTTTTTCTTTATACATACATTAGAATATGGGTTGTCAATTACCAATAATACAGCCAATGAACTATGTGTGATACCGAGGCATCGATATGGATTCATTTCATCTATGAAAAACCCACGTATGAGATTTATTATTTCATTTCCAAATTTTGGATACTGATTATCAATTGTATTTAATTTTGGACAATCAGATGGATGTAATATTTTTTACATCACATATCCTCTCATCACCATGCCATTTCAACGTTTTCTCATCATGTAAATAAGAAAATAAACGTCTTAAATAAGGAATTATCAGAAGATACCGAAATAACTTGGCATGGATCTCTGTAATCTCTAAATCAACCCGCAATTTTTATTTCAACTTATACTGTGATGTCCCATATTTTGGACTCTCTAAAATAAATTAATATTCCTTCCTATATATCATATAATCATTCAATCATGCATGTATTTTCCAGTATCCAAATCCCATTAGGCATAATATTTTCTTCGCCATATAATGTGAATCTGGAAGATCGTTTTCATTGTAAAGAATGAGTTCCAACACTTGTGATAGCTTCAATAAACTCCAGTCACTCCATCCATGTTTCAACTTCATGTTAATCAATCTTATCACCACTGATAAAACTATAAAATCAGTATAACCATGATACAATTGGTTTTCATCATCAACATATAGTCACTCAAATTTCAGTTCTATCTAAATTTGTCCTGCTGCAATATCACAAATCATTTGTTCAATTTCATCAGAGTTACCATCTGGAAAATCATCTTCATCGGTAGATCTGAAATTCTGTCTAGTTTCACCATTCCAAATCCAAGGGCTGTAACTTGGATTAAAATATTGAAAATTAAATGATCTTTAGTCTATATAATTTTTAACTTCTTCATATTCAAACACTTCATGCATGAACATAAAAACATGTTCTCTCTTGGAACATTAAATTTAGAAAATTCCAAATAGGAATCAACACCATCCTCATATTTATGACTCATTCAATTTTCAATAATCAAACATTGAATCACTATTACCTATAAAAAATATCAAAATTATACATCTTGTTAAAATAATCTAATTATATATTTATATGTAATATATAATAATTTGAATGTAAATTTTTTTGAAATATTAATCAATTATATGCGTAATTGAAAATTATATTCATGGAAATAATTTTAAAAAGAAAATATTGTTAGATATAACAGTTTCATAATTATATGAAATAAGATATATTTTTAATGTAACACAGTTTTCAAATATAATCTAAAACAAATATATGAGTATTTGAAAATTATAAAGATTTTGTTTTGGAGAAATAAAAAATTTTCTTCATTTCATGTAATTTTGATGATCATAAATATGAGTTTTATCATTCTTATTGGGGTTTTGGTGGAAAATAGTATTTTGTAATATCAAAATTGATTTGATTGGTATGTTGATATTGTTAGTTTCTGACCCACTTTTTGAAATGGATATATATTATACTCAAAGTACAAGACTTGAGAAGAAAGTAGATTATCTTGGGAAGGTGGTGAAAATATCCTATTCTAGGTATGTTGATAGGTTATTTTGGAGGATACTTAGGTGATAAAAAATAGTTAACAAATTAAGTGGTAAATAAATAAGAAACCATTCATCATCATAATTTGTTATAATATATATTAGGAGTCAGCATAAAACATGTACTACATACAACCTAACCATATATGAAAATAATTAAATAAACAAATGAACCAACTCCTATAAGAAGAATAAGTACATATTCATCAAAAAACACCTCATCAAATATAACTTATTTTTTTCTAATCCATAATAACCAAAAATATTTATATGTTTTATTAAATGAAAAGGGTGATATGATATATAACCAATGTCTCCATGATATCTATATAAGGATATCATATTTAAATATGGAAGCAGCAGAACAAAGATACATAGAGCTTAATACCCCCTGATTTCAGATCAAGTATAAAAAAAACCATTTTAAATAACGATAATGTTAGCAAATAATCCAAGATATTGGGATATTTTAAAAAAAAATTGAAAAAGGTAAATGTAAAAAATATGTGAAGACTAATGAATGAAATCAAGATGTGTCAGGCTTACTTTAATGTTGTGATTTGATCTGATATAGACATTGATAATAAAGTTGATGAATGATGCTGAAAAACATAGTAGGTGTGTATAATTTTGAAGAATTGTTTCTAGGTTTTCTGAACAAGAAAGACGAGTCGCAGTCACCATATCAAAAAAAACACAATGACACAATACATGTCTTGATAAATTTTTTAAATGATTTATCATGTTGGATATTTAATAACTAGGATGAAAAACTATTTTTTTACATTTATCATGTCAATTATTATGTTACCGACATGATAAAAACCTTTTTACATTTGTTATAAAATAACCAATGTGATAAATCACAATACTTGATTTTTCACATCGATTATAAAATAACCAATGTGAAAAATAAATTTCTTACATCTTTTATTTTATAACCAACATGATCAATCTACTTTTATAGATTTCCACATTTGTTATCTATTATCGAAGTAAAAAATACCTATGTGGTAAATATTTTCTCCACTAGTGAGAGCCGATATCACCTCTTATTCGTCGACGATCTCTTTAATCAGCTAAAAGATGTTGAAATATCCTCCAAGATTGATTTGAGATTAGGAAACCACAATTTAATGGTGATAACATTATAGATACCTCAGACTAATTTTAAGATCATGTATGGATTGTATGAGTTCATTGTGATGTAGTTTAGGTTAACCAATACACCAACGATATTAATGGCCTTGATGTATCAGATTTTTCATCCCTTTCTGGATCATTTTTTGGTCATTTTCATCAATAAAATATTATTCTTCACCCAATCATCAAAATATCATGCCCAACATCAAGAAATTTTCTTGATTGCATTGAGAGAGAATAAAATTTGTTCGAAGCTATCTAAATGTAGTTTCTAAATTTATAAATTTCACTTCTTGAGCCATGTCATCTTAGAGGAAGAATTGTAAATGGACCCAAATAAGGTTTCACATATAGTATCATGGTAGTATCCTATGAATATCTTTGATATTTATATATTTCTTGATTTAGTAGGTTTTTAAAGGCTCTTTATCCCGGATTTCCATTTTTTGATAACACTGATGTTAGGACTTTCCAAGAAGTGAGTGAAGTTTGTTTTGTTTAATTATTATCTGTGAGATTTCCAAGAGAAGAAATGAAGGATGGAATCATCACATATTCTCAATTTTTATATGTTGTGGAAAGAATATACATTGTATTGTGATACATTCAGAGTTGGAATTAGAGTAGTTTTGATGCAGGATGATTGAGTGGTTTCTTGTAACTCAAGATAGATGAGAACACATTAGATGAACTACCCTACAATTGATCTAATGTTAGAAATATTGGTACATACCTTGAGATGGTTGAGACACTATGTTATCAGTGAGAGGTGTATGGTATACACAAACTAGAAGAGCCTAAATTACATATTTTGTTAGCAGGACCTGAACCTTCAACATAAGTGGTGGGACAAATATCTACAGTCCTTCAACTTTGAGTGGAATTATTCATCGGGAAAGGCAATATTGTTGTTTAGGATTTGAAAAATAAATCACATACATGAGAAATATGGGAGTCTTACGATTAGTAGTGGATGATTACACTCTTTATGAACATGCATCTATATTTTCATGAGTCTTATAGATGAAAAAATATGACTTCAAAATCGGTTATACCTATTCTTTTGGATCAAATAAAGACATAGAATTTATCTAATCCATAGGGACTAGTTCTGAGAGATAGATTATATGGTGGGAAGATACTATCAAGATGGTCTCATGGTAGCAAAAATTAATTTATTTTTTTGGGGTTGAGTATGTCTTTTAAGGGCTTGCACATGTAGAATATAAGGATGTTTTTTGGTTCTAGATTGGTGGTACATCCAAGTTTGAAAAAGATGTATCATGATCTCCATACACAATACTGGTGGTCATGAATGAAGGAAGTTGTTGGATTTGTGATGAGAAGTTTCACTTTTTTTAGGTGAAATCCAAGAATCATAGGCTTGTAGGGATATTATATCTCTTCCCATTCATGAATAGAAATGTTATTATGTCACTATATATTTGGTGATAAGGCTACCCATGACCACCCATAATAATGATTTAGTATAGGTGACCATATATTGACCGATGAAGGTATCTTACTTCTTACCTATCGGGGATACCTTCATATTCAATAATTTGGGTAGTCTTTATGTGCATGAGATAGTTCAGTTGCATGGTGTTTCAATGAGTATCATCTCTAATAGAGATTCTCATTTAACATCACAGGTTTGGACGGGTCTTCATAAGTATCAAGGATCATATGTTCTTTTGAGGATATCCTATCATCCACATACTATTGGGGAATCGGAGCAGACTATTCAGGTTATGGAGGAAATTTCAAGAGTTTGGTTTTTGATTTTGGTGGTTTATGCGAGTATCATATGACAGTCATGGAGTTTCAATTTAATAATAGATTCCATGAATCGATCCAAATGGGACATTTATAGAATATTTATAGAATATCATTCTATTCACCTCATTGTTGGTTGTAAGAAGGTGGGTCGACTCTTGTTGGAACTATTCTTATGGTGGATACATCTGAGTAGGTTTAGTTGATCAGGAGGTTGTTAGTGACCACACAGAGAAGGAAAAAATCATATGATGACCATCAATATGACCTCTAGGGTTTGAGGGTGGTCATTTTGTTTTCATTTGGATGTATCCTAGGTTGGGGAAACGTCATATTTGGAAACATTGGAAGATAGTGAAAGAGTTTTTCAATTCGTTTTGGAGAGTGGGAAGGGTCCGTCCAGTGCTGTACTGATTATCCATTACATATTTCTAAAGATCCATCCATGATGTGTTCCTTGTGACCTAGATTTAGAGACATTATCCTTACCCTTATCATTTGCTAGAAATCGACGATGTTGAGATTTGTGTCGAAGCATCCATTGAAGAGAATATGATGCAAATTGTGGATCCTAGTGAGAAGGACCATTGAGGATGGACTATACATATCGTTCGAGTGTAGGGGAAGTATGGGAGTGTTCAAGAGGAGACCTGAGAGATAAATTCTGATATATAAGAATAGTGAAAAGTATTTTTCACTGAGATCCCACAAGGATTCTTGGATATGCTCAGGGATGATATGTTATATGGTGGGGAGGTTGTAAGATACAGTCTTTTTTGAAGGTATGTCATGTTATTAGCTTTTCATTAAAACTCATTTTTTGGGTTCTCGTTTGTCATTGGACCGTGGTGGTAGAGTCTTGTTTGGGGAAGGAGATCTATTATTAGGGAAAATGACCAAAAGTTTAGGGATGTAGGTTTATTTGAATTAATGGAGTCCAATTATACACTTTTTAAATGGGTTTGTGAGGTATTTTCCATGAATTTTAAATATATGAGGGTGGTTTGGGTTCTTTTAAAGAATATGGAATTAAAAATACCTTCTATGAAATTACACATGAGGTACCTTTTACTTGACATGTAACTGCGTCTGAATATGTCATAGTCCAATGCAGGGGGTGAGATAGTTACATGTCACATTAAATATTCACATTGTGTAAACACTAATAATGGTTAAATATTAATACAAGGAAATGGGTTTGTTTAATATACCTGTAAAAATAAATAGATAACGTTTAAATGAGTTTCAAATCATGTAATATCCCAAATTATTTTTAATGGCATTGAGCGGATGATTTTCCATTTATCCCCACTGTAACCTTTCCCCTCTTGACCCTAGTGAATTTTCTAGTAAATTTTGGTGGACTATAATTTCTTAAAAACATCCTATTTGAGTAATCAATCCATAGTATGTTGTCTTTTTATGGTCTTATCTTATCTCCCTTTTTTCTATGGCCATTGCGGTGTAACCCGTTAACCATGGTCATTTTTTGTTTTGATCTGAATCAGTTATGATCAAGAATCCTTCTTATGATCATCCTTACCTTTGTCCATTTTTAGTGTTTTCTATTGGAATCGACTCGTTAATCATTGGTTAAAAGTAGGGAGTATAAATCTTAACCATATGGTATTGTTTTAATTACTAATTATATTTAATATTGTGAATATACTGAATCTTGTGTGCAATAATTAACTAATTGAATAGAATGTTGATAATCATATATTGGATTCTTTATTATAACCCTTTGGATTCAATTGATAATGTGACCCATATTATAGCTACTTGTTGGGTGAGAGAACCATTGAAAATAATTAATTGTAAATGGATTACATATGATTTTAGAATTACATGTGATTCACATGATTTCTTGTTATAGATTCACCTTGGAAAACGGCTTATTTTATTAATTGAATACAAGGGAAATTGAAAGACAAGTGGTAATAAGGATAATTAACCATTTGGTATTATCTTGTAAAATTTTGATATGCATTCCATTGAGATATGCACTTGCAAGACATGATGAGATGCTTATATATTGGGTTATTTCCTAAAACATGTTGAGATTCTTATATTCGGGGTTATACCCTGACACATACTGAGATGCTTATATAATGGTCTATGCCCTATAACATGATGAGATGCTAATATACTCGGATAAGCCTTGAAACATGATGAGATGTTTACAAATTAGTCTATTAACTGACACATGACGATATGATTATTTGCTAGACTAGGCCCTAGAACACGATGAGATGATTATATAATGGGAAATTCCATAACACATGTAGAGATTCGTATATAGTTGGTGTGACCCAGTGATTTATTATACCATGGGTATTTTGATGTGGTGCGAATGGTTATGCTACATTTTTAGAGAAATTACGATTGGATGACGAAGAAGGTTATTTGTATATTCCATTCATTGTTGAATTAATTAATACAAATGTTTATCTCATTATTTCTTATACTTATTATCAGTTTGGTTGGTTTAGAAATGGTGGTTTCAAACTACTGAGTTTTACTCACACCCTATTTGGGTTACCATTTGGTACATGATAAGATTACAAGGATGTAGGTATGGACAAGGGAAAAAGGACTTGTAGCTAATTTTTAATTGCTTGATGGGATCAGATTTGGAGATGAGACCAACATGGGGTTCAGGATGAGGGTATTTTTCAGCTTATATGAATCATCATCTATTAATTATATATTTTTTTAGTTTTAAAATAGATACATATCTATCTGGCATTACATGATTCCTTATTATTGGTATATTAGTTTCTCCTTTACTTCCTAGTTGTGTTATATGGTTTCTTCAATGTTCATTACTTCAATTGATATTATTAATATGGATTATTTCTGATGTTATGACACATAATACTAGGGGGTATAGTCTCTCCACTAAACATATAACTCCCCCACTACTATTTGGAACATCTAGCCTATATGGAGGCATAGTTAAAGTCTCATAACTATCCGTTTTCATCCTAGTGATATAGAGTCTGATTGAGGAGAAGTTATAGGTCTCACCCAACTTATTTATTGATCATAGTGGGTAATTGATTCGAAAAACCACAAATCAAATTTGAAAAAATGTTTCTCCAATCCATCATTTAACATACAAAATGAAAACATGAAAAACATAAAGTAAAAAATATTACTTTTCAATCAACATTTTTGGATGTCATAGAATAAGCCTAATGAGACAATCATGAAGAGGTGAGAGGAACAGATGGTGTAGAGATCAGGGAGATGATATTGGAAACTTGTAGCTCATAAAAGGATGATGAATTTATATATTAGGATCTATAAAGAGTGTAATAGAGTATATGGGGTTTTCTTCATAGGGATAAGGTCCTTAGGGTAATGTTGAAGTTGGGTATCTGGGTCACAAGGGATAGTGGTCATTGGGAGAAGTGGATCTTAGAGCTGCCATTGGGGGTTATGGCCATAGGTCACCACTTTCAGAGGTCAGTGTGGGGTTCAACTTCAAAGGGTGAGGGTTCAAGGCGGATGGGGGGTTAATGACATGGAGGACAAGAAGTAGGGTCATTGTCGAGGCCACAACTATCGATGGTTAGGGTGGTGGACAACATCTAGGGTAGAGGGTTCACGAGGGTCAAAAGGGGTCATCAGGGGTGGGGGTGATGTGATAAATTTTATTAAAAGATTATGTGGTAATATATTTAATTTTTTTCTAAATCTAATAGTATATATTACTATTTAAAAAAAGTGGTGGTTGAAGTAATGGATGCTAATAAGCCTCCACTAAGCCCTTTATTTTTCATTTTAAACTCCACCACAGACTACCCTGTTAAACATGTACCATCCCTCTATTTTTTGAGTCTGCCACCAACCCAGGGAGAAGATCATTAGAGGTTCATCTGGTGAGGCCATGATGAATGATCTACTGGTGGAAGAAGAAAATTCCTTTTCCAATAATGTGGGTTTTATAGGTTGGTTGCTCAAGGTTTATGTATAGTGAAAAGGTTAGTGGGTGGTCAAGAGGATGAAAAATACTAGGGTACTAGTGGATGATTATTTTAGAGATGTCACGCCATACCAGTTATTAAGGATCACTTTCACTTGAGAGTACTTCTATAGTGTCCATTAAGACATCAACATCTACCTCTACGTGACACCATAATTCATAATATTATATTATTTTTTTCTTTATATTCGTTGGAGGTTTGATCGAGTAATGTGATTCCTCATCCCCAAATTTTATGGGAGGAGTTATCTTACCTTTGCGGGTACCTCCACTATAAAAATCTCACCCTCCCCACCAGAAAATAATTCCTCAAGAACCACATCATACCTCTAACCATTGAAGTGTGAGACTTGATGGAGCATTCCACTCTTTACTTTTCATCTCCAAACAAATATATTGGGTCCTATTTTATTTTATTCCATTGACCCACATTGCATAGATTCATGGGTTTCATGTTTTAAAAAACATATAGAAAAGAAAAAATGTAAAAACAAAAAGAATTCAGGGATTAAAATAGGTATTAATTTTAGTGTTGAGATTAGTTTTTTGATTTTTAATAGTTATCATTTTATTAATCTGGTTTGAGTTCATTTACCATCAATACCGAAGGGGTTGTCAATTATAATTATTATTAATAGAAAAAATGTTTTTTATTGATTTGTTTAAATGTTAATAAACATTATTTTTGAAAAATTATATTTTAGGTGGTAAGAATTTGATGTCTTCATAATTTCACTATAAAATATTCTCATGGTTCACATTGGATGACGTAGAAACGAAAATTGGGTACAATAAATTTATGAGTATTAAGGAACTTCATGACGAGTGCCCCATTCATTCGGTTATGGATTAAAATACATGTAACTTTGGGAAATTATGATGGGGAAGATAGAAGGTTATGTTGGATAGAAGATTCTCAGGGCTGAGTGTGATGACATAGGCTAGGATCTGTGATCTAAATTTATTTATAAGGAAAATATCAATTTGGGTAGGCTCAATGGATGAAAAATTCAATGTTTGGTCACCATTTAAACATATTTAATTAGCTCTGAGTTACAATATATCCATCATCCCCTACCACCATTGGTTTATCATTGATATAATATCTTCATCCCTGTATATTTTTAGTTTGGGTAAATTTTTGGTATGAACCAATCATTGCATCACTTTCCAATGAAAGGCCATTGTTCATCGATGAGGAACATTGAGGATGTTCAAGAAAGATTTAATCCAAAAACTCCCATTATTATTAATAATGATTAATTTATTTTTTTTAAATATACAAATGGATGCTTTGATTTCTTACTAGCCACCAAATCCATCATCATTCTATTTTTGGATTCTTGGATTCATTAGTGCTACTACTCTACATTCTCTCATACACTACAATATTTTCCTTTCTTCTAAAAATCCAAATTGAATCAATTCAATTTAATTATGTAAAATTGGATATTTTTTTTATTTTTTGGAGAACCCATAGTTATGATTAGTTATTTTTTAACATTTCAAATTGTATTTTTTGACACAAAATTTTCCTTTTTTAACTGTAATTGTGACAACGGTAAATTATTTTCAATAATAGTAAAGTAATATTTTAAGAAAAAATTAGTTATCCATGTTGAAATTGGGTGTTTTATATGGTAATGGATATTTATTTTAGTAAAAAATTATTTTATTATTTTACTTGTGTGATTTTTTAATTATTCAATCATCTATCCAATAGTTATCTTATCAGCACATATTTTGTCCATCATAAATGAGAAACTAATTCAACAATGAGACTGTACACAACTAAAAATATAGTCTTCAATTATAAATATTTTACTCAACAATAGATGACTTTTTCAACAATTACGGTTTGATGATGATTATGATTTAAAATTATAATAGAATAGTAATTTCTATATGAATCTTGGTGGGGAAACACACATGAAAATAACAACAAAGAAATTATCTTAGTGGAAGACCACAACCAAAAACAATTTAATAATGATGTTCCACCAATTAATAAACCACCTGATAGTCATATTCTTTCAAAATAAATTTCACAAATAATGTAGGAATTGAGTAATATCTTGGCATCTAAGGGTCTAAAAAAATTATTATAACTTTTTGAAATGGTGGAGGACATGAAAGAATTGTCCCATGACTTTTCCCTAACAAAATAGAACTCATTGGAGGCCTAAAAGAGTTAGTTGAAAATAAACTATCAAATATGGAAAAAACGTAGGTTATGTTATGAAATGATATATATAGGTCAATATAAATGTTTTTGTGTCCTTGTAAACACATCAAATGTTTAATAGTATTTTAATTCAACAATGGTGGAAAATAAAAGGAACATCTCAAAGTGGTGGCAACCATACGAGAATCAACAAACTATGTTTCATGCAAACAATCAATTAAATGGAATAGGTAAAAATTATGGAAGATATAATCATTAAAAGCAACAAGGTATTGATATTTTTGTGCACTAAGAAATTTTAATCTTCCTAGACTTGAATTCCAATCAATAGTTCATTGAGCCCAGTTAGTTACATCGACTAAAGTATATCTCACCAAATGCCAGAGGATTATGACCAGTAGTGAGGGACTAGGTCTATTAGTGGAAAAACTATTCCCTCATTACCAGAGTATTGAAACGCATGGAAAATTGTTGCCTATTGACAATTCAAGGTTCTTGTGCTCTGCTAATGTGTATAGGAGCACTCAGGTCAAATCCTCGGCAATGATACCACTTAATAGTTGATTGTTCTTAGTTGATTGTATTTTGATTGGAGGGTTTGTTTGTAGATCTTAAATGATATGATTGATTGATTAAAATTTATTTAACTATTTGATAAATATTTGTGTGAGTTCATCATTATTTAGTAAAACTTGTGATATCCTTGAGCTTTGCTTTATATTTCATTTAAATTAACACCCATGTCACAAGTTGACGTTGATTGGAATTCCCAGGTGTTAAGGATTTAATCAAAGACTTAACATAACATAGGGTTCTAATATTGATCATATCTTTTTTATGGTAGTATATTTATGGTTCCAATAATCCATGGAAAACACGCGTTAAACAAAACAATTCATTAATCCATGACATGTTAAGTCCAACATATACAATGTTAATTTAATGAATACTCATCGAGAAAAAGCTCTCAATCGCTTATCATACCTAAATTATAACTCCCAAAATGAAATAATTACTCAACCATTAATATGGTTATTAATATGGTAATATATTTTTATGGTGACGAATTATATAGAGAAGAAAAAGAAAGGGACAAGATAAGAGTAGTGCGCTGAACACACACACAAACGATGAAGAAATTGTTAAATATAGAATTTAGATTGGATTAGGATGCAATATAAGAGAATGGATTTTAACTTGATTTAGGATATTTTAAGAAAATTAATATTAAACTACAGAAGTTGGGTGAGATTAGGAGATTTTGAAGAAGAAACATTCATTACAACAGAATTACAAAACAAACACTTAAAAGATTGCAAATGAAGAAGAACACAAAAGTAAATGAAATTAAAGAGAGGAGGAGGGGTCTCTCAAGTGAAAAAATGAGTTTCTCATGTCCTTATAGGCCTTTTTCAGAGCCTTGGTCGTTCCAATAGATCCTCCTATATTATGAATTGCCAACCCTTTTGAGAGGAGAGGAGGGGATGTATTTATAGCCCAAGATGGTGGACTGTTTGCATTCCAGAATTACCCTTCCACTTGGGACGCCGATTTGTAGACTCATACAGCTGAATCTAGACATATCGTATGCTTCAATATTGTATATAATAATGTTTTCAGACTACTCTAAAAACTTGGAGTCATTTGGACCTATGTATCCAATGTTATGGCCGACTTATTAAACAATTTTATTCTATCCATTTCAATCCAGTTTTTCTGAAGTTCAAAATATGAATGTGTTTTTGAATAGGAATGTGCCTTGAAAATCAAAGGCATTATTCAATAAATTCGGCCCCCTATATCTCCTATCTGACACTGAAAAATATCAGCTCGATTTGATGTATACATCATGTGATATGTCACAAATAGTGTTCAGATTTTAATTCTCGGTCAGAATGGTGGGCTGGACTTCAATGCTTCATTTGGGCCCCTTGTTCTTATATTTTGGCCCTGAAATTTTTAGCCATGATTTTTTTGGTTAATTATGAACAAATGGTGGAGTTTCACAAAATATGGGCTTCGGGAGTGAGATCAGTAACTCAATCATCATGGAAGTTATATCTTATTCACAAATTATATGGGTCACCTTGTGTGGTCCATATGAGTCTTCAAATGGAAGAATTGGCCCATTCCTTCTAATGATATGTGATAATTTGAATAATGAATCCTAAAAAACAATAACCACACAATTTGAATCTGTAGGGTGAGATTTATAAATAAAATAGTAAACTGACACAACTGGACTACTTCTAAAAAAGCTCAAAAATTATATTTAGTATTAAAACATTAATATTTCACAAAAATTATGCACATTGTGTAAAGACCCGTAAATTTCAAGAAATTTTTTTTTCTTAATTTTCTTTGGAATTTTACAAGAACGCAGTTTCTGACGACGCCTGATTTCGAGGCCCGGTGTGCCCGGAATCATTTTTCGAAGTTTGGCTCGGGTACGTTCAGTGAACGGACGAGCGGGTTTTTCTAACTTTTAAACCGGTGCCCGGAATCGAATTCTGAGGGCAACGATGAAATCGCAGTGCCGATATTCGCTTAGAAACGCCCCTTCCCGAGTTGTGTTTTCTCGGGTGTGGTTTTTAATTTTCAGGCTTAAAGTTAAGAAATAAAATAATTTTGCATCAACATTATTTTATTTCACTTAAGCCACTTGGAAGCCACTTGATGCCACTTAAAGGCTTCTTGAACTGAGTTAAACCGGATAGGATTCTATCCAGAAATATCCTACCCCCTTGGAAGGATATTTGTGAGGTGGGGCCCGCACGAGCCCCGCCGTTTCTTTCCGCTAAGAAACGCACCCGCGAAAACCCGTCTTTATTGAAGTCAACTGACGCGTTTCTTAAAATCTTAATAGACCTTTTAATTGGGCGGTTTATTTTGTGAATTAAATGGGCAGTTTCTTTCGTCGAATTAATTCAACGAATTAATTCAATCGTTTCTTAACCAGTTTTCAAATTCATTGGCGTAATAATAAAATAAGGCCAACGCATGACCTCTGGTTATTTGCACGTTGAGAGGATTTCAGAGGACCCTTGTATCTTTTCTCCCTCACGAAGAACGCGAAGAACACGAAGAACGCGAAGAACGCCGAACCCGGAAATCGACGACGCTCCCATCTGAGACGTTCTTCCCCGCCCCGATCTCCGATCACCAACCGTTTGAGGTGAGTGATTTCGGGTTTCCTCTAAAGGTTCTTTTTGGTTTTAAACGAAACACAGATTTAATTATTTATAATTTAAAGCTGTTGTTCTTGGTCCGTTGATCTCGCCGACTCAACGCCGGATTCCGCGACGACGCGACGCCTTCCCGTGACGACACGACGATCCCCCTCTTCCGCGACGAGCAATTCCGCGAAGAACACTCACGACAACAACCAACGAGGTAGGGATTTTATAATTTTGGAATACCCCTCTTTATATTCCCGTGAACGTTCTTTAAAAATTAAAGAACCGGTTTCAAATGAACAATTTTCTTTTATTAAAATTGTCGGTTAATGTGTTGAACAATTTCTCCCGTTTTATTATCTAACGCGGAGGGTGTGGGTCAAACGAACACGGCCCGACAACCCTCCGCCGTTCTTCGTGTTTTTCGGATTTGGCGGGCGACGACGGAACGTGCCGCAACGGATGTTTGATGATCCCGCAGTGAAGAACGGAACCCGGGAAGAACAACAGCGCAGACAAGAAGGAAAACGGGCCACCGGAGCGACTCCGGCGGCCCGCGGAAGCCGGCGGCGGCACGGGTCACCGGCGCGGCGGCGCCGGCGGCCGGAGGTGGCGGCGCCCGTGGACCCGCGGTTGCGCGGGTCCAGCACCGGCGGCCGGAGGTGGCAGCTCCCGTGGACCCGCGGTCGCGCGGGTCCGGCGCGCCCAGGTGTCCAGGGTGGCACGCGACACCCCCCGGGTGTCCAGGGGGCACCCCGCGGGTGCCGCGGGGTTGTCACGCAACACCCCCCGGGTGTCCAAGGCGGCACCCCGCGGGGGCCGCCAGGTTGTCACGCGGCGCCCCCCCGGGTGTCCAGGGCGGCACCCCGCGGGTGCCGCGGGGTTGTCGCGCGACACCCCCGGGTGTCCAGGGCGGCACCCCGCGGGTGCCGCGGGGTTGTCACGCGACACCCCCCGGGTGTCCAGGGCGGCACCCCGTGGGTGCCGCGGGGTTGTCACGTGGCGCCCCCCGGGTGTCCAGGGCGGCACCCCGCGGGTGCCGCGGGGTTGTCACACGGTGCCCCCGGGTGTCCAGGGCGGCACCCCATGGGTGCCGCGGGGGTGTCCCGCGGGTGTCCCGCGGGTGTCCCGCGGGTGTCCCGCGGGTGTCCAGCGGGTGTCCCGTGGGTGTCACGCGGGAGCGGCGTGTCACGGGACTTGGCCTTCTCCCAAGCTCTCGTGCGGCATCTGGCTAGCTTTCCTTTCACAAAGCCTAGATGAGTTCAGCCTTTCGACACTCACAACGGAAGTAAGGATCGTGAGGGAAGTGCTTGACATGCTCACAAGACACAAGTGCAAAGAAGCTCTCAAATTCTCTCAACTTCTGTGTGTTTACAAATGAGGAGCCACTCCCTTTATATAGGGCTTGGTGTCAAAGTCTACAACATTCTAGAATATGTACACATCCACACGATTCTAGAGTATTCTAGCCTACTCTACTGGAATATACATGGAGCATTCTAGAACCCGTTGAGATCCACAACCTTTCATGGAGGCCTAGAATGTTCCGGACCCTTCAAGGCCCAAGGGGTGTTCCGCAACACTCCGTAGAAGTCTGGAATATTCCGGGACTTGGTGGAGATGTAGAGAACTCTAGAGGATTCTAGAGAACCTCACCACCGGGTCTCCTCTCCAGTTGGAGGGGCGTGACATCCTCCCCCACCTATTCTGGCGACGTCCTCGGCGCATCCATGATGATACTCCTCGATTGCCCGCGCGAACTGCCACAAGTTGTCTGCAGGTTCCCAGGTTGCCTCGCACTCTGGTATGCCCTTCCACTTGATCAAGTACTCCTTGATTTGTGGCACTCCACGTCGCCGAACTATCCGATCATCGAGTATGAGATCCACCTGCTTATCATATGACTCGACAACCGCTGTCGGTGCCCTTGTAGACACCCCTCTGCTCGGGTCCTCCACGTCTTCATGATATGGCTTGAGCATACTCACATGGAAGACTGGATGGATCTTCAGCTTGGGAGGAAACTCCAAGCGGTACGATACCTCCCCAACTCGGTGGACAACCTCGTATGGTCCCTCATATCGTCGAATTAGGCCCTTGTGCACCCTCCTGAAAGCTTTGTGCTGCTGAGGCAATAGTTTCACCATCACCTTGTCCCCAGGCTGGAAGCTCACATCCCTTCTCCCTTTGTCGGCCCACTTCTTCATCCTCTTGGAAGCTTTGTGAAAGTGGGTTCTTGTCATGTCGGCCTGCTCATGCCACTCCTTGGCCATAGTGTAGGCGGTTGGGCTGCTTCCTTGGTACTTCTCCCCAAGTACTGTTGTGTGAGGAGTAAGGGGTTGTTGTCCGGTCACCACCTCAAATGGACTCTTCCCCGTCGACTCACTCCTTTTCAAGTTGTAGGAGAATTGAGCCACATCAAGCAACTTGGCCCAATCTCGCTGGTTTGCACTCACAAAGTGCCTCAAGTAGAGCTCCAACAAGGCATTCACCCTCTCTGTCTGCCCATCCGTCTGGGGGTGAAAGCTCGTAGAGTAGTGGAGCTTCGATCCCAACAATCCGAAGAGCTCAGTCCACAATTTACCCGTGAAGCGTGGATCCCGTTCACTGATGATGTGTCGCGGTATACCCCAATACTTTACCACATGCTTGAAGAGTAGCCTTGCGGTGAGCTCTGTCGTCACATCTGCTGGAGCGGGGATTAAAGTGGCATACTTCGAGAACTTGTCCACCACCACGATGATGCTCCCATACCCTTCGGACTTCGGCAATGCAATGATGATGTCCATGGTGACTGTCTCCCATGGCCTCTCTGCAATGGGAAATGGCTGCAACAATCCTCCAGGAAACTGATTGCCCACCTTGTCTTGTTGGCACACAAGACAAGTCTTCACATAGGACTCCACATCGTCATCCATCCTCGGCCAATAATATGCTCCCTCTAGCAAGGCCTTGGTGCGGTGCTGACCTGGATGTCCTTCCCATCTTGAGTCATGACACTCCTTGATGAGATCCCTCCGTAGGTTCCCCCACTTTGGGACATATATCCTCCTCCCTGTGGTAAGAAGAGTGTCATCCTCCTCCCAAAATCTCCTTGTCTTTCCCTCCGCCGCGAGATCCAAGACGTTCTTGGCTATAGGATCATGCGCCAAGCCTTCCGTGATCCTACCCAAGATCCCGTCATCCACACATGACAAGTGGTTGAACACCATCTTCATGCTAAGTGAATCGGCCACCACATTCGTTGTCCCTGGCTTGTACTCCAAAGAATAATCAAACTCGGCCAAGAATTCCTGCCATCTTGCCTGCTTCGGAGTCATCTTCTTCTGGGTTTGGAAGTAGATTGTGGCAACGTTGTCGGTCTTCACCACAAACTTATACCCCAAGAGATAATGTCTCCATGCTCGAAGACAATGTACCACAGCTGTCATCTCTTTCTCTTGCACCGTGTACCTCCTCTCGGTGTCATTCAGCTTCCGGCTTTCAAAAGCTATGGGATGTCTTTCCTGCATGAGCACACCCCCAATAGCAAAGTCTGAGGCATCGGTGTGTACCTCATAAGGCTTGGTCGGATCTGCCAAGCTCAAGACCGGTTCCTCCATGACCGTCTTCTTCAAGCCCTCAAATGCCTCCTCGCATTTGACATCCCACTCCCACGGCTTGTTCTTCTTTAGCAAGTTGGTGAGTGGAGCCGCCCTCTTTGAATAGTCACAGATGAATCGCCGATAATAATTCACCAACCCAAGGAAAGATCTCAACTCGGGAACCTTGGTTGGCCTCTCCCATTCATCGATAGCCCGGATCTTCTCATGATCCATCATGAGCTTGCCTCCTTTGATCTTGTGCCCCAAGAATAAAAATTCATCCCTCGCAAAGGAACACTTCTCCTTCTTCACATATAACTCTTTTTCCCTCAATACCTTGAAAACGGTTTGTAAGTGTTCCACATGATCCGCCATTGTCTCACTATAGATGAAAATGTCGTCCAAGTAGACTACCACAAACTTATCCAAGTATTGGTGGAAGACTTTTTTCATCAAGGTGAAAAATGTCGCTGGGGCGTTAGTCAAACCAAATGGCATAACAAGGAACTCATAGGATCCGTACCATGTGACGCATGCGGTCTTTGGCACATCCTCCATAGCTATGTGAACTTGATAATATCCCAATCTCAAGTCCAGCTTGGTGAACACCCGTGCCTTGCCCAACTGATCAAAGAGATCCCCTATCAATGGGAAAGGGTACTTGTTCTTCACTGTGACTTTGTTCAACGACCGATAGTCCACGCACATCCTCAAGGAGCCATCATGATTCTTTTGGAATAGAATGGGCGATCCATGTGGCGAATTGGATGGTTGGATTTGTCCCGCATCCAAAATCTCCTTCAACTGCCTCTTCAACTCCTCCAACTCGGGTGGAGCCATGCGATAGGGTTCCATGGATGGTGGCTTTGATCCTAACACCAACTCAATTTCATGATCCACCTCTCTCTTGGGTGGTAACTTCTTGGGAAAATCTGGTGGCATGACATCGCTAAACTCCCTTAGCACGCCCTTCACCTCCTTCGGAAACTCATGGTTGTCGTCCACCGGCCCATCATCTTTCAAGGAAGCCAAGTAGGTCTCCTCTCCCTTCCTGAAACCCTTCTTCACTTTCATGGCATAAATTAAAGAAAAGTCATGATTGCCACATACCTTCGTACTCACTATGCACGGGCTTCGCTCCTCCATGATCACCATTTTCTCCAAGTGAGGTGTTGGTATGGCCTTGGCTATCTTGAAGAACTCCATCCCCAACACTAGCTTGAAGTCATCCATGGGAACCACCGTGAGATCAATAGAACCCCTCCATTCGCCAATGCAAAGGGTCACTCCACGGACAATGCCACTCGCCGGTAAAGGTGTGGCATTCACGGATTTCATGCGACTAGTCGTCTTGGCCACAACTAGACCATGTCTCCTTGCCTCATCTTCGGCCACAAAGTTGTGTGTGGCACCCGTGTCGAGCATTGCATAGGTGGAATTCCCATTCAACTCCACCTTTGCATACATCAACCCATCCTTAGGTGGCACCTTAGGTGGGTTCTTCACCTCCAACGCATTGAAGAGCCTTAGAGTCCACATTTGCCACTCCTTGGGAACTTCCTCCCTCTCTTCAAACATGGAGTTGAGTGCCTTCCGCTTGGGACACTCCTTCCATGTGTGAGGCCCATCACAAAAGTAGCATCCTCGGGGATTGAATTCCCTTGATAAGTCCTTGGTGTGCTCCCTGGACTTCCCCTTGTCATGGGCATCTCGGTTCCACCTCCTCTCTTGGTCTCCCCCACCTTTACCCTTGAACTCCTTCTTGGGCTTAGGGGGTTCAACCTTCTTCTTGTATTCCACCAAAGACTCGGCAATGGACACTGCTTCGGTGAAGGTATTAGGCCGTCGACCTCGCACCTCTTGTTGTGCCCATGTCTTAAGACCTTTGATGAAATCATACATATGATCATAATCAGGCTTGCCACGTACCTGGAGCTTTAGCGAGACATACTCCCGAACATACTCATGGATTGTCCCCGTATGCTTCAAAGTTCACAGCTTGTCCCTTGCTTCCCAATCAGCATCCTCGGGGTAGAACTGGGCATAGACCCGTTTCTTGAACTCTTCCCATGATTGAAGTGCCTTCCCACCATCCTTGAGAACTTGGTGCTTCATCCTCCACCATAGAGATGCATCGTCACCAAAGTAAAGAACGGCGGTCTTCACACGGCTCATGTCTTCCATCAAACCTATCACCTCGAAGTATTTCTCCACTTGCCAAAAGAAGTTGTCTACCTCCTTGGAATATCTCTTGCCATTGAAGTGTTTTGGACAAGGCACATCGATCTTTGGTGTGTCCCGCACAAGCACCCCACTAGCCAACTCGCCATGATAATTTGACCACTCCCTCTTAAGTTGATCAAGAGTTTGGTCGTACCTGGCCATCGCATCCCCATGTTGTGCTAAGATCCCCTTTTTCCTGTCCATGAAGGCATCTTTCTCGGCAGCATTCTCCTTGGCGTACCTCTCAACTTATGCCACTCGGTCTTGGAGAGTGAAGAGCGCATCAAGTAGGCCCACGACGCCTAGTTCCCCTTCCTCATCGTCTCCCTCGACATACTCGAGCCTTTCTTTCACATAAGCAAGGCACTCCTCCGCCCTTAGGAGACGCTCCTCAAGAGTCTCCATGGTCTCACGAGACTTCCCAGCCCTCTTCTAAGGAACGGTCGGTGTGGCATCCTTCTCGGACATAACAGGATCCTCTACATTCGAACCTGCCATCACGAACACTTGCCTTGAACACCTCTGATACCAACTGTCACGGGACGTGGCCTTCTCCCAAGCTCTCGTGCAGCACTCGGCGAGCTTTCCTTTTACAAAGCCTAGATGAGTTCATCCTTTCGACACTTACAACGGAATTAAGGATCGTAAGGGAAGTGCTTGACAAGCTCACAAGACACAAGTGAAAAGAAGCTCTCAAATGCTCTCAACTTCTGTGTGTTTACAAATGAGGAGCCACTCCCTTTATATAGGGCTTGGTGGCAAAGTCTACAACATTCTAGAATATGTACACATCCACACGATTCTAGAGTATTCTAGCCTACTCTACTAGAATATACATGGAGAATTCTAGAACCCGTTGAGATCCACAACCTTCCATGGAGGACTAGAATGTTCCGGACCCTTCAAAGCCCAAGGGGTGTTCCGCAACACTCCGGAGAAGTCTGGAATATTCCGGAACTTGGTGGAGATGTAGAGAACTCTAGAGGATTCTAGAGAACCTCAACACCGGCTATCCTCTCCAGTTGGAGGGGCGTGACAGGCGGATCCTCCCGCGTCGGCCGCTCGGTCGCCCGGCCGAGCCGACCCGGGCGGGCCGAGCCCGCCCGGTCCGACCGGGTCGGCCCGGGCCCGGACCCCCCCTCTTCGGACAATTTTCGTTCAAACGCCTGTAACTTGAGCTGCGGGCCTCCAAATGACTCGCCGTCAGTGGCAACACGATCCTTGGATCGAGACGGTCGTTTCGGTTTATCACACTCAAGGTTTCGGAATACCTTGAGTTCGGCCTGGTTGGTTCGTACACGAAACCAACCAGGCCTTCGGAGCGGAAACGCTCATATCTTGAGCTACGAACATCCGATTGATGTTCCGTTAGCCTCGTTGAATTACTCTAAGTGAGACGGATCTTTTGGCTTACTCCGCCCGAGGTTTGGACACTGGTGGAGTACGGTCGGGTTGTTTTTGCCTTAAAACCCAACCGGGCCCCTAGGACGAAAAAAGCCAATAACTCGCAGACCGGGCGTCCGATTGACGCGCCGTCTGCGACGTTGAGTTCCTGTTGGCAATACGGAACTTTTGGATACATCAACATCGGACTTTGTGTCAGTTGATGTATCGGTCTCTCGGCTCGTGGAGCGGACCCTCCCGAACGAGCTTGCTATGTGCGGGAACCCTAGTGCTGGCTGCGACTTCTACTTCGATAGAGACGACTGTGCAGAGATCCTCCGTGGACTCCGACGACGACCGTGCAGAGATCCTCAGTGGACTGCGGTGATGACTGTGCAGAGATCCTCATGGGACTGCGACGACTACTGCACTCAGCGATCCTACGTGGATCAGTGCTACAGGTCCTGTGTGGGCCTGGTCCTGTGTGGGCCCGATCCTGTGTGGGTTCGATCCTGTGTGGGTCAGCGCTCAGCGGTTCTGTGTGAGCCAGCGCCTACAAGTCCTGTGTGGGCCCGATCCCGTGTGGTTCATTGCGGGGGTTAGTTACCTATTGATCCTTCGTGGGTCCGACGACTTAGATGGATCAGTGATCATCTTTATCGTCATCCGAAGAAGTATACCTGCGTGAGCTGAATCTTCTGTTTACTCTCCTTTGTGGATTGTGTTGAGCTATCATGTGTGTATTTACTGTTTACTCTCCTTTGTGGATTGTGTTAAGCTATCCTGTGTGGATTTACTATTTACTCTCCTTTGTGGATTCTGTTGAGCTATCCTGTGTGGATTTACTGTTTTCTCTCCTTTGTGGATTGTGTTGAGCTATCATGTGTGGGTATACGTTTTGCTTTCCTGTGTGGACTGGGTTGTGCTTGGGCTCGGACGTTGGAGTCGAACGGGAATTGATGACTTAGGTATATGTATGGGCATATACCTAATCCGTGTCAGATGTTACTTCGTGATTGTATCTTTCCTTTGTGGATTATCCTTCGTGGATTTCGGGAGACCTTCGGGGGTCTCGGGGTCCCTACTGAGTAGCTTATACTCACCCCTGCACGGGCTATGCCCGCACTTCGTGGTGTTGGTTGCAGACGATGGACATCACTGACCGTGGTGGAGGCGTGCGGAGCAGGACGGTACCTGGAGGTGGACCACTGGGCAGGATGTGCTCGGAGCGGACGGCTGGACCGAGGAGCTGTGGAGGCTATCTGTACCAACCCATCAGGTGGGACCTTCAGAGGACGGCTCGAAGCTGCGGCTTTTCATTACAGTTGTTGTTTTCCCCTTTCAGTTGTCCTTTACAGTTGGGCTTGTATTTCCGGCCCTTTTACTTCCAGCACAGCTTGTTACAGTTTTACGTAGTGTTTACTTTTCCACTTGCTTACTCTGTGGTGCTTGTTTACTTTTCAAAGTCAATGCCTTCCCTTTGATACCAATTTGTCACGACCCGTCCTCGGGGCCCGTGCCGTGACTACTTCAAGCCCGCCTTCCATAGGCCAGGGGCTGGCGACTATCACCAAGGCGTAAATCCCAACAAGAAGGGGTTGAGACACGAGATCAGGGCATCGCTGATCTCCCTCAGCATCCCGACCCAGGCAGGAGTGCTAGAGCGAGCCCTTCTGATCGAGAGCTTTCTGGCTGAGTCTACTGTGAGACATACTGCAGGGCGGTAGGTGGCGGAGTCTTTGGAAGCAGGTAGCCGACGGATGACTCAGGGTTCCGGCAGATGACCTCGGGACACTGGCTCAGCAGTGCGGGGCACACAGCATGAAGCCAGCCTTCCGAGAGGCAGGCAGTGCTACTCGTGCGGCGGGCAGGGCCACATGGCTCGTGACTGCCCAACCCGCCGTACCGAGGAGCAGCAGACGGTGGAGGGGCCACCCAGGCAGAGGCAGAGGGTCGACCGTGGCGGTCCACAGGGAGGAGGAGGATGAGACAGAGGAGCTGGCCGAGCAGCAGGTGGTGGGCGACGCTTTGAGGCTCTGCCACCACCACCACCAGCAGGTCCGCCCCGACCGCAGGGAGTTGGTGGACAGGGGACAGCTCAGCTTTAGGCAGCTGAGGCCTTCGATCATGGAGCTCCGGGAGAAGATGGACAGGAGCAGAACTAGTGGATACGTCCTTTGTACTTCTAGTTCCTTGTTGCTATTGTGTAGCGTCTTTGTATTGTGAGCTGTAATAATAAAAGACGCATACCTTTGTGATGTTTTCATTCCTGTCATCTTTTGTGTTGTTACTAAGAGGTTCCAGTTTTGACTGTTGACTTGACCCTCACTTGTGAGACATCTACTGGAGGAGACCCAGTTACCACACACTGATGCCGACAGTGTGACTCAACCCTTAGAGGCGAGAGTAATGGTTGGATCTCTTGGTAGTAGTGTCGAGGCCTTACGATGTCATCCTTGGTATGGATTAGTATCATCCATGTCGGGATTGACTATATTAGGAAAAGAATGTTGTTCATCCATGGGATTGGACCAGATTTCTCTTATCGGCAAAGAAGAAATCTTGCAGCTCTTGTGGGACCTGAGATGGTCCAGGTCATCCAGGGGCGGATGAGTACATCTCAGAGCCGGTAGAAGCCTTATGCTGACATGAGGCGGAGGCCACTGGAGTTCAAGGATGGCGACCACGTCTTCTTGCTGGTCTTACCTCGACGTGGTTTGCGGAGATTTGACGAGGTGGATTGTCGCCTGGCTCTGCCACCTCAGTTGCACCGGGTGCACGACGTCTTCCACGTATCTCAGCTGAGGAGATACGTGCACGACCCGACGCACATCATTGACCATGGGGATCTAGACATGGATGATGGGGCGACTTTTACGGAGGTTCCGGTGGAGATAGAGGATCGACAGGAGCGGTCCTACGTGGGTGATCGATTCCTCTTGTGCGCATCAGATGGCAGCACGCGAACCTCCAGGAGAGCACATGGGAGCGGGAGGCTCAGATGCGTGCTTAGTACCGCCTTGGTATCCCTAGTTTGTGTTGAAGCTTTACGGGGATGTAAAGCCCTGTGGTGGGAGTAATGTAACGACCCGTAAATTTCAATGAAATTTTTTTTCTTAATTTTCTTTGGATTTTTACAAGAACGCAGTTTCTGACGGCGCCTGATTCCGAGGCCCGGTGTGCCTGGAATCATTTTTCGAAGTTTGGCTCGGGTACGTTCAGTGAACGGATGAGCGGGTTTTTCTAACTTTTAAACCGGTGCCCAGAATCAAATTCTGAGGGCACCGATGAAATCACAACACCGGTATTCATTTAGAAATGCCTCTTCCGGAGTTGCGCTTGCTCGGGTGTGGTTTTTAATTTTCGGGTTTAATGTTAAGAAATAAAATAATTTTGCGACAACTTTATTTTATTTCACTCAAGCCACTTGGAAGCCACTTGAAGCCACTTAAAGGCGGCTTGAATTGAGTTAAACCGGATAGGATGCTATCCAGAAATATCCTACCCCCTTGGTAGGATATTTGTGAGGTGGGGCCCGCACGAGCCCCACCGTTTCTTTCTGCTAAGAAATGCACCCGCGAAAACCCGTCTTTATGAAAGTCAACTGACACGTTTCTTAAAATCTTAACAGACCTTTTAATTGGGCGGTTTATTTCGTGAATTAAATGGGCAGTTTCTTTTGTCGAAATAATTCAACGAATTAATTCAATCGTTTCTTAACCAGTTTTCAAATTCGTTGGTGTAATAATAAAATAAGGCCAACGCATGACCTATGGTCATTTGCGCATTGAGAGGATTTAAGAGGACCCTTGTATCTTCTTCTCCATCGCGAAGAATGCGAAGAACGCGAATAACGCCGAACCCGGAAATCGACGACGCTCTCATCCGAGATGTTCTTCCCCGCCCCGATCTCCGATCACCAACCGTTTGAGGTGAGTGATTTCGGGTTTCCTCTAAAGGTTCTTTTTGGTTTTAAACGAAATACAGATTTAATTATTTATAATTTAAATCTGTTTTTCTTGGTCCGTTGAGCTCGCCGACTCAACGCCGGATTCCGCGACGACGCGACGCCTTCCCGCGACGACGCTACGATCCCCCTCTTCTGCGATGAGAAATTCCGCGAAGAACGCTCACGACGACGACCAACGAGGTAGGGTTTTTATAATTTTGGAATACCCCTCTTTATATTCCCGTGAACGTTCTTTAAAAATAAAAGAACTGGTTTCAAATGAACAATTTTCTTTTAATAAAATTTTCGGTTCATGTGTTGAACAATTTCTCCCGTTGTTTTTATCTAACGCAGAGGGTGCGGGTCAAACGAACACGGCCCGACAACCCTCCGTCGTTCTTCCTGTTTTGCGGATTTGGCGGGGGACGACGGAACATGCCACAACGGATGTTTGATGATCCCGCAGTGAAGAACGGAACCCGGGAGGAACAACGGCGCAGACGAGAAGGAAAACGGGCCACTAGAGCGACTCCGGCGGCCCGCGGAAGCCGGCGGCGGGACGGGCGCCGGCGCGGCGGCGCCGGCGGCCGGAGGTGGCGGCGCCTGGGGACCCGTGGCAGCGCGGGTGCGGCGCGGCCGGGTGTCTAGGGTGGCACCCCACGGGTGACGCGAGGTTGTCACGCGACACCCCCCGGGTGTCCAGGGGGGCACCCCGCGGGTGCCGCGGGGTTGTCACGTGACACCCCCGGGTGTCCAGGGCGGCACCCCGCGGGTACCGCGGGGTTGTCACGCGGCGCCCCTTGGGTGTCCGGGGTGGCACCCCTCGGGTCCCGCTGGGTTGGCACGCGACACCCCCCGGGTGTCCCGGGGGGGCACCCCGCGGGTGCCGCGGGGTTGCCACGCGACACCCCCCGGGTGTCTAGGGCGGCACCCCGCGGGTGCTGCGGGGTTGTCAGGCGGCGCCCCCTGGGTGTCCAGGGCGGCACCCCGCGGGTGCCGCGGGGTTGTCACGCGGCGCCCCCCGGGTGTCCAGGGCGGCACCCCGGGGGTGCCGCGGGGTTGTCCCGTGGGTGTCCCGCGGGTGTCCAGCGGGTGTCCCGCGGGTGTCACGCGGGTGTCCTGCAGGTGCCACGTGGGAGTGGCGGCTCCTCCCGCGTCGGTCCCTCGGTCGCCCGGCCGAGGCCGACTGGTCAGACCGGGTCGGGCCGGGTCAGCCCGGGCCCGGACCCCCCGTCTTCGAACAGTTTTCGTTCAAACACCTGTAACTTGTGCTACGGGCCTCCAAAAGACTCGCCGTCAAAGGAAACGCGATCCTTGGATCGAGACGGTCGTTTCGGTGTATCGCACTCAAGGTTTCAGAATACCTTGAGTTCGGCCGGGTTGGTTCGTATAGGAAACCAACCGGGCCTTCGGAGCAGAAACGCTCATATCTTGAGCTACGAACATCCGATTGACGTGCCTTCAGCTTCGTTGAATTCCTCGAAGTGAGACAGATCTTTTGGCTTACTCCGCCCGAGGTTTGGACGCAGGTGGAGTACGGTCGGGTTGGTTTTTCCTTAAAAACCAACCGGGCCCCTAGGACGAAAAAAGCCAATAACTCGCAGACCGGGCGTCCGATTGACGCGCCGTCTGCGAAGTTGAGTTCCTGTTGGCGATACGGAACTTTTGGATACATCAACTTCGGACTTTGTTTCAGTTGATGTATCGGCCTCTCGGCTCGTGGAGCGGGCCCTCCCGAACGATCTTGCTATGTGCGGGAACCCTAGTGCTGTCTGCAACTGCTACTTCGACAGCGACGACTGTGAAGAGATCCTCCGTGGACTCCGACGACGACCGTGCAGAGATCCTCAGTGGACTGCGGCGACGACTTTGCAGAGATCCTCAGTGGACTGCGACGACTACTGCACTCAGCGATCCTACGTGGATCAGTGCTACAGGTCCTATGTGGGCCCGGTCCTGTGTGGGCCCGATCCTGTGTGGGTCCGATCCTGTGTGGGTCAGCGCTCAGTGGTTCTGTGTGAGCCAGCGCCTACAGGTCCTGTGTGGGCCCGATCTTGTGTGGGTCATTGCGGGGGTTAGTTACCTATCGATCCTTCGTGGGTCCGACGACGTAGATGGATTAGTGATCATCTTTATCATCATCCGAAAAAGTATACCGGCGTGAGCTGAATCTTCTGTTTACTCTCCTTTGTGGATTGTGTTGAGCTATCCTGTGTGGATTTACTGTTTACTCTCCTTTGTGGATTGTGTTAAGCTATCCTGGGTGGATTTACTGTTTACTCTTCTTTGTGGATTGTGTTGAGCTATCCTGTGTGGATTTACTGTTTTCTCTCCTTTGTGGATTGTGTTGAGCTATCCTGTGTGGGTATACATTTTTCTTTCCTGTGTGGACTGGGTTGTGCTTGGTCTCGGACGTTGGAGCCGAACGGGAATTGATGACTTAGGTATATGTATGGGCATATACCTAGCCGTGTCAGATGTTACTTCGTGATTGTATCTTTCCTTTGTGGATTATCCTTCATGGATTTTGGGAGTCCTTCGGGGGTCTCGGGGTCCCTACTGAGTAGCTTATACTCACCCCTACACGGGCTATGCCCGCACTTCATAGTGTTGGTTGCAGACGACGGACAACACTGACCGTGGTGGAGGCGTGCGGAGCAGGACGGTACCTGGAGGTGGACCACTGGGCGGGACGTGCTCGGAGCGGACGGCTGGACCGAGGAGCTGTGGAGGCTATCTGTACCCACCCTTCAGGTGGGACCTTCAGAGGACGGCTCGACGCTGCGGCTTTTCTTTACAGTTGCTGTTTTCACCTTTCAGTTGTACTTTACAGTTGGGCTTGTATTTCCGGCCCTTTTACGTCCAGCACAACTTGTTACAGTTTTACATAGTGTTTACTTTTCCGCTTGCTTACTCTGTGGTGCTTGTTTACTTTTCAAAGGCAATGCCTTCCCTTTGATACCAATTTGTCACGACCCGTTCTCGGGGCCCGTGCCGTGACTACCCCAAGCCCGCCTTCCATAGGCCAGGGGCTGGCGACTAGCACCAAGGCGTAAATCCCAACAAGAAGGGGTTGAGACACGAGATCAGGGCATCGCTGATCTCCCTCAGCATCCCGACCCAGGAAGGAGTGCTAGAGCGAGCCCTTCTGATCGAGAGCTTTCTGGATGAGTCTACAGTGAGACCTACCGCAGGGTGGCAGGTGGCGGAGTCTTCGGCAGCAGGTAGCCGACGGATGACTCAGGGTTCCGGAAGACGACCTCGGGACACTGGCTCAGCAGTGCGGGGCACACAGCACGAAGCCAGCCTTCCAAGAGGCAGGCAGTGCTACTCGTGCGGCGGGCAGGGCCACATGGCTCGTGACTGCCCAACCCGCCGTACCGAGGAGTAGCAGACGGTGGAGGGGCCACCCAGGCAGAGGCAGAGGTTCGACCGTGGAGGTCCGCATGGGGGAGGCGGACGAGGCAGAGGAGCTGGCCGAGCAGCAGGTGGTGGGCGACGCTTTGAGGCTCTACCACCACCACCACCAGGAGGTCCGCCCCGACCGCAGGGAGTTGGTGGACAGGGGAGAGCTCAGCTTCAGACAGCTGAGGCCTTCGATCATGGAGCTCCGGGAGCAGATGGATAGGAGAAGAACTAGTGGATACGTCCTTTGTATTTCTAGTTCCTTGTTGCTATTGTGTAGCGTCTTTGTATTATGAGCTACAATAATAAAAGACGCATACCTTTGTGATGTTTTCATTCCTTTCCTCTTTTGTGTTGTTACTAAGAGGTTCCAGTTTTGACTGTTGACTTGACCCTCACTTGTGAGACATCTACTAGAGGAGACCCAGTTACCACACACTGATGCCGACAGTGTGACTCAACCCTTGGAGGCGAGAGTAACGGTTGGATCTCTTGGTAGTAGAGTCAAGGCCTTACGACGTCATCCTTGGTATGAATTAGTATCATCCATGTCAGGATTGACTGTATTAGGCAAAGAATGTGGTTCATCCAGGGGATGGGACCAGATTTCTCTTATCGGCAAAGAAGAAATCTTGCAGCTCTTGTGGGACCTGAGATGGTCCAGGTCATCCAGGGGCGGATGAGTACAGCTCAGAGCCGGCATAAGCCTTATGCTGACAGGAGGCGGAGGCCACTGAAGTTCGAGGATGGTGACCACGTTTTCTTGTGGGTCTTACCTCGACGTGGTTTGCGGTGATTTGACGAGGTAGTTTGTCGCCTGGCTCTGCCACCTCAGTTGCACCGGGTGCACGACGTCTTCCACGTATCTCAGCTGAGGAGATACGTGCACGACCCGACACACATCATTGACCATGGGGAGCTAGACATGGATGATGGGGAGACTTTTACGGAGGTTCCGGTGGAGATAGAGGATCGACAGGAGCGGTCCTACGTGGGCGATCGATTCCTCTTGTGCGCATCAGATGGCAGCATGAGAACCTCCAGGAGAGCACATGTGAGAGGGAGGCTCAGATGCGTGCTCAGTACCACCTTGGTATCCCTAGTTTGTGTTGAAGCTTTACGGGGACGTAAAGCCCTGTGGTGGGAGTAATGTAAAGACCCGTAAATTTCAAGGAAATTTTTTTTCTTAATTTTCTTTGGAATTTTACAAGAACGCAGTTTCTGACGGAGCCTGATTCCGAGGCCTGGTGTGCCCGGAATTATTTTTCGAAGTTTGGCTCGGGTACGTTCAGTGAACGGACGAGCAGGTTTTTCTAACTTTTAAACTAGTGCCCGGAATCAAATTCTGAGGGCACCGATGAAATCGCAGTGCCGGTATTCGCTTAGAAACGCCTCTTCCGGAGTTGCGTTTTCTCGGGTGTGGTTTTTAATTTTCAGATTTAAAGTTAAGAAATAAAATAAATTTGCGACAACTTTATTTTATTTCACTTATGCCACTTGGAAGCCACTTGAAGCCACTTAATGGCGGCTTGAACTGAGTTAAACAGGATAGGATGATATCCAGAAATATCCTACCCCCTTGGTAGGATATTTGTGAGGTGGGGCCCGCACGAGCCCCGCCGTTTCTTTCCGCTAAGAAACGCACCCGCGAAAACCCGTCTTTATGAAAGTCAGCTGACGCGTTTCTTAAAATCTTATCAGAACATTTAATTGGGAGGTTTATTTCGTGAATTAAATGGGCAGTTTCTTTCGTCGAATTAATTCAACGAATTAATTCAATCGTTTCTTAACCAGTTTTCAAATTCGTTGGCGTAATAATAAAATAAGGCCAACGCATGACCTCTGGTTATTTGCGCGTTGGGAGGATTTCAGAGGACCCTTGAATCTTCTTCTCCCTCGCGAAGAACACGAAGAACGCGAAAAACGCGAAGAACGCCGAACCCGGAAATCGACGACGCTCCCATCCGAGAAGTTCTTCCCCGCCCCGATCTCCGATCACCAACCGTTTGAGGTGAGTGATTTCGGGTTTCCTCTAAAGGTACTTTTTGGTTTTAAACGAAACATAGATTTAATTATTTATAATTTAAATCTGTTGTTCTTGGTCCGTTGAGCTCGCCGACTCAACGCCGGATTCCGCGACGACGCGACGCCTTCCCACGACGACGCGACGATCCCCCTCTTCCGCGACGAGCAATACCGCGAAGAACGCTCACGACGACGACCAACGAGGTAGGGATTTTATAATTTTGGAATACCACTCTTTATATTCCTGTGAACGTTCTTTAAAAATTAAAGAACCGGTTTCAAATGAACAATTTTCTTTTATTAAAATTGTCGGTTCATGTGTTGAACAATTTCTCCCGTTGTTTTTATCTAACGCGGAGGGTGGGGGTCAAAAGAACACGGCCCGACAACACTCTGTCATTCTTCGTGTTTTGCGGATTTGGCGGGCGATGACGGAACGTGCCGCAACGGATGTTTGATGATCCCGCAGTGAATAACAGAACCCGGGAGGAACAACGGCGCAGACGAGAAGGAAAACGGACCACCGGAGTGACTCCGGCGGCCCGCGGAAGCCGGCGGCGGCACAGGTCGCCGGCGGGGCGGCGCCGGCGGCCGGAGGTGGCGGCGCCCATGGACCCGCGACCGCGCGGGTCCGGCGCGCCCGGGTGTCCAGGGCGGCACCCCGCGGGAGCCGCGGGGTGGTCACGCGACACCCCCTGGTGTCCAGGGGGCACCCCGCGGGTGCCGCGGGGTTGTCACGCGACACCCCCCCGGGTGTCCAGGGCGGCACCCCGCGGGGGCCGAGGGGTTGTCACGCGGCGCCCCCCGGGTGTCCAAGGCGGCACCCCGCGGGTGCCGCGGGGTTGTCACGCGGCGCCCCCCGGGTGTCCAGGGCGGCAGCCCGCGGGTGCCGCGGGGTTGTCACGCGGCGCCCCCCGGGTGTCCAGGGCGGCACCCCGCGGGTGCCGCGGGGTTGTCACGCGGCGCCCCCCGGGTGTCCAGGGCGGCAGCCCGCGGGTGCCGCGGGGTTGTCACGCGGCGCCCCCCGGGTGTCCAGGGCGGCACCCCGCGGGTGCCGCGGGGTTGTCACGCGCCACCCCCCGGGTGTCCAGGGGGGCACCCCGCGGGTGCCGCGGGGTTGTCACGCGACGCCCCCCGGGTGTCCAGGGCGGCACCCCGCGGGTGTCGCGGGGTTGTCACGCGGCGCCCCCCGGGTGTCCAGGGCGGCACCCTGCGGGTGCCCCGGGGTTGTCACGCGGCGCCCCTGGGTGTCCAGGGCGGCACCCCGGGGTGCCGCGAGGGTGTCCCGTGGGTGTCCCGCGGGTGTCCAGCGGGTGTCCCGCGGGTGTCCCGCGGGTGTCCAGCCGGTGTCCAGCGGGTGTCACGCGGGTGTCCTGCGGGTGTCACGCGGGAGCGGAGGCTCCTCCCGCGTCGGCCGCTCGGTCGCCCGGCCGAGCCGAGCCGGGCGGGCCGCGCCCGACCGGTCCGACCGGGTCGGGCCGGGGCGGGACGGGCCCGGACCCCCCCGTCTTCGGACGATTTTCGTTCAAATGCCCGTAACATGAGCTACGGGCCTCCAAACGACTCGCCGTCAGCGGCAACGCGATCCTTGGATCGAGGCGGTCGTTTCGGATTATCGCACTCAAGGTTTCAGAATACCTTGTGTTCGGCCGAGATGGTTCGTACACGAAACCAACCGGGCCTTCGGAGCAGAAACCCTCATATCTTGAGCTACGAACATCTGATTGACGTGTCGTAAGCTTCGTTGAATTCCTATAAGTGAGACAGATCTTTTGGCTTACTCTTCCCGAGGTTTGGACACAGGGGGAGTACGGTCGGGTTGGTTTTGCCTTAAAAACCAACCGGGCCCCTATGACGAAAAAAGCGAATAACTCGCAGACCGGGCGTCCGATTGACGCGCCGTCTGCGACGTTGAGTTCCTGTTGGCGATACAGAACTTTTGGATACATCAACTTAGGAATTTATGCCAGTTGATGTATCGGCCTCTCGGCTCGTGGAGCGGACCCTCCCGAACGAGCTTGCTTTGTGCGGGAACCCTAGTGCTGGCTGCGACTGCTACTTCGACAGCGACGACTATGCAGAGATCCTCCGTGGACTCCGACGACGACCGTGCAGAGATCCTCAGGGGACTGCGTCGACGAATGTGCAGAGATCCTCAGTGGATTGCGACGAATACTGCACTCAACGATCGTACATTGATCAGTGCTACAGGTCATGTGTGGGCCCGGTCCTGTGTGGGCCCAGTCATGTGTGGGTCTGATCCTGTGTGGGTCAGCGCTCAGCGGTTCTGTGTGAGCCAGCGCCTACAGGTCCTGTGTGGGCCCGATCCTGTGTGGGTCATTGCGGGGGTTAGTTATCTATCGATCCTTCGTGGGTCCGATGACTTAGATGGATCAGTGATCATCTTTATCGTCATCCGAATAAGTATACCTACGTGAGCTGAATCTTCTGTTTACTCTTCTTTCTGGATTGTGTTGAGCTATCCTGTGTGGATTTACTGTTTACTCTCCTTTGTGGATTGTGTTCAGCTATCCTGTGTGGATTTACTATTTACCCTCCTTTGTGGATTGTGTTGAGCTATCCTGTGTGGATTTACTGTTTTCTCTCCTTTGTGGATTGTGTTGAGCTTTCCTGTGTGGGTATACGTTTTTCATTCCTATGTGGACTGGGTTGTGCTTGGGCTCGGACGTTGGAGCCGAACGGGAATTGATGACTTAGGTATATGTATGGGAATATACCTGAGCCGTGTCAGATGTTACTTCGTGATTGTATCTTTCCGTTGTGGATTATCCTTCGTGGATTTCGGGAGACCTTCGGGGGTCTCGGGGTCCCTACTAAGTAGCTTATACTCACCCCTGCACAGGCTATGCCCGCACTTCGTGGTGTTGGCTGCAGACGACGGACAACACTGACCATGGTGGAGGCGTGCGGAGCAGGACGATACCTGGAGGTGGACCACTAGGCGGGACGTTCCCGGAGCGGACGGCTGGACCGAGGAGCTGTGGAGGCTATCTGTACCCACCCTTCAGGTGGGACCTTCATAGGACGGATCGACGCTGCAGATTTTCTTTACAGTTGCTGTTTTCCCCTTTCAGTTGTACTTTACAGTTGGGCTTGTATTTTCGGCCCTTTTACTTCCAGCACAGCTTGTTATAGTTTTACTTAGTGTTTACTTTTCCGCTTGCTTACTCTGTGGTGCTTGTTTACTTTTCAAAGGCAATGCCTTCCCTTTTGTTGGGATTTACCCCTTGGTGCTAGTCGCCAGCCCCTGGCCTATGGAAGGCGGACTTGGGGTAGTCACGGCACGGGCCCCGAGGACGGGTCGTGACACATTTCATATAAAATAAGTAAAGGGAGTATATAATAAGTCATGAAAATATTAATAACATCAAATCCCCCACAATTAGTCTTGTTCATTTCATCATGTGCAACAAATTTATAACATAACAAAATCATTTTCACTCACCCACAAATAGTAAAAGTTTGTTTTCTTCAATCAGGGGGGGGGTTTAGAAAATTTCCCTCATCCATTTTGAATTACACCACAAGTTGTTATAGAAACAATGTTCCAAAACTAATTCATTTTTTCATGCACAAATTTAGAAATGGAAAATTTGGACACTCAAAACTCAGACCTCTCAAAATGATAAAATTCATTCGTGGTGGTTCACTCATTCACCAACCAAAATTGAAAATCATAGAGTTTTAATAGAGATCTCAGCTTCCAATCCCTATCCAAAGTGTACAAGAATAAATATGTCTTTTTAAGGGGTTTCTCTATGGCTATGGGACGGTAAGAATATAATGTCTAAGAGAGTGAAGAAGAGGGTTAAAACACCGACATAGAAAAAGCAATGAACATTTTTTTGAAATAAACCATCGAAGGAAATGAAAACACATATTTAAAAAACGGAATGATTGTGCGAGGAAAGACATAATAGAGGAAGAAAATATGAAGGTAATGATAAGATTGAATATTTACAAAACAAAAAACGTCTCCCAATAAGAATATAATGCAAGTGTACTTTTTTTTCGAAAGTTGACCTTGAAACAGATCTCAAACTCCTATCCCAAACCATGTTTGATCTCCACACGACATTAATTGTAATAATTATAACATGATCAAAGGTTTAGGAAGAGTTATTTTTGACCTAGCCACGACATAACCCATTTTTTAATTTTTTTTATTTTTTTTCATCATTTTTGATTTTTTGAACACTTCTCAATAACATTTAAAAAATTACATAAATGGAAGTAAATTGCATTCCCCAAAAACACACTGAATGACAACCTCTCCCCCACACTAAAATGGATGATTTCCATCAAGAAGATGATAACTTGTTGAAAATCAATAAAAGAGTACACAAACAATGAAATCCATTCCCCCCCCCCCACACTTAAATTTCAAAAACATATGCTATGAAAATACATGTTTATATTGGGTGGGAAAAGGTAATGGTCTTGTAATGTGGCTATCAAAGAAAAGTTTCCATAGGCTCGAAGGGGCTTTCAAAAGGAGGATTTATGAATGGTTAATAAGAGGCTATTTGGCTATTGTGATTCTCATGTGGTTCATAAATTCTTTTATCATATTAATGCACACTAAAGTAGGAAATTCAGCTCGAAGGTCCACAAACTCAATAATCACAGATGGGGTGAAAACACACATTTTGAAACGATGTCCATAGGTGGCCTTAGCATGAAAGCAAATGTTGTTTCTCACGGGTGGGGAAAATAATTTTCCAAATCAAAAATTGAGCATTCAAAATGTGTTGGTTTTGACACAAAATTCTTTATCCAAAGTCATGATGAAAATACCAAATTTTTGAGATGAAAACATTTCTGTTGACTCCATAAAATGGTTGGACAAAATTTCAAAACTTGATGGTGAGTAAGCATTACTTTTAATTTTTTTGTATTTTTTTTTGTTATTATTCTATTTTTTTAATTTTTTTTAGTTTTTAATAAATACACACTCACACAAAAGAGAAATAGAAAAATAAAGGGTTTGAAAAAGAAAGTGGTAAAAAAATGAAAGACAAAGGAAGAAGAAGAAAGAGGTCAGGAGAGGAAGAGATAGAGAGAGAGTTAAAGGGAAAGAGGTTCCCCATGGTTTGGATTTGGTGGGTTGCCATCTCCATCTAGTTGTTGGCCGACTGTAGAATATGGGGATCTAGTGGAAGTCGATGTTGATCTATGATTGTGTATCCTTGCATGTTGATTCTTTAACCGATATCAATTAACCGTGAATGTCTTTTTGTAAGAGGGGTCTTGGACTTGCACTGCACCAAATGGGTAAACATTATTAATAATAAAAAGACCTTCCCAATGAAAATAAAGCTTACCTGGGTGAAGCCAAAATCTAGAATTAAAGAGCATTACCAGATCTCCTTCTTGGAATACTATTCTCAAGATGTGTTTATCATGGAGTACCTTGGAATTTTCCTTGTAGAGAATGGAATTCTCAAAGGAATGAAGTTGAAGTTCCTCTAGTTTATTTAACTGCAACAATCTATCTTCACTAGATTTTTCACAATCAAACTACATGTTTTCACCGCCCAAAATGACTTATGTTGGATTTCAACTGGTAAGTGACATGCTTTATCAAAAACTAGCCTAAAGGAGACACCCCAACGGGTGTTTTATAGGCAGTTCGATAAGCCCAAAGTGTTTCACCAAGTCATTCCGAACAATCTTTTCAGGTGGGTTTTACAATTCTATCAAGCACTCTTTTCACTTCTCTATTAGAAAGTTCAGCCATTCCATTTTTTGGGGGTGATATGCAGTTGATGTTTTATGTACAACCACATTCTTTTTCAAAAGAGATTCCATGGTTATATTAAAAAAATGGGTTCATAAGTCACTTATCAATGCACGTGGTGTCCCAAATTGGTGGAAGATGTGTGTCTTTAGGAACTCACTAACAGTATGTGAATCATCCTTTCTAGTGGGTTTAGCCTTGACCCACCTAGAAACATAATCAACCACAAGAATAATGTATGAGAATCCATTGGAAGGGGGAAATGGTCCCATGAAATCGATACCCCAAACATAGAAGATCTCACAGAAAATTAAAGGATTTGGGGCATTTCATTTCTCTTTGAAATTGTGCCAAACTTTTGGAAAGTAGGACATTATTGACAGAACTCATGTGAGTCCTTAAAGAGTGAAGTCCAAATGAATCCAGAGTGTAGGACCTTTTGGGATGTACTTTGTGGTCCAAAGTGGCCACCTCCAGGAAGTGATTGACAGAATTCTAATATGGAAGAATGTTCATTTTCATCGACACATCTCTTTATTACCATGTCAGCCCCAGTTTTCCAAAGTTTATTTTCGTCCCAAAAATATTATTTTGAATCACTTTTCAACTTCATTTTTTATTATTTTGAAACATTTTCTGAAAAAACACCAGAAACCAAGTAATTTACAATTGGGGAATACCAGGGTATTTTTGGAGTGAGAGTTGAATGGTGCTCAGTTTGAAATTTTGGATCAAAGATTTCAGAATGAGAAGAATCAGAAATTCTACTCAAATGATCAGCCACAGGGTTTTCGCTACCTGTTCTATCTTTTATTTCAGGTTCAAACTCTTAGAGCATTAGGATCCATCTTATTAGCCTTGGTTTGGAATCAATTTTCTTGAGTAAGAACATTATAGCAGAATGGTCTGCGAGGATGATGATTTTGGCACCTAAGAGATAGGGCCGGAATTTATCCAAGGGGAAAACCACTGATAAAAGTTCCTTTTCAGTGACAGTGTAGTGATATTGAGTTTCATCCAATGTTTTTAGGCATAATAGATTACATGAGGAATATTTTCCCTTCTTTGACCAAGAACAGCCCCAACGGCTCTATCAAAAGCATCACACATCAACTCAATGGGTAAGGACCAACCTGGGGGTTGGATTATCGAAGCAGAAATAAGAGTAGTTTTGAGTTCAATGAAGGCTCTCTTGAAAACCTCATCAAAATGGAAAGTGACATCATTTTGGAGAAACCGAGTGAGTGGGAGGGAAATTTTACTGATGTTATGGATGAATCTACTATAGAAACCAGTATGACCAAGGAATGAACAGATGTCTCGAACAGAAGTGGGTTCAGGAAGTGATTCGTTCACTTAAATTTTGGAAGGATCAACTTCAATACCATATTTTGAAATTATGTTCCCTTGAAGAATCCCATTTGCAACCATGAAGTGACATTTTTCAAAATTTAACACAAGGTTACACTTGACACACTTTTGTTGGACAAGCGAGAGTGAATTCAAACAAGATTCAAATGACTCACCATAAATGGTGAAGTCATCCATGAATACTTCCATGCAGTGTTCATTGAATTCAGAAAAGATACTCATAATACAACTCTGGAATGTTGCAGGAGCATTGAAAAGTCCAAAAGGAATTCTTCTATATGCATATGTTCCAAAGGGGCCTGTGAAAGTAGTCTTTTCTTGGTCCTGAGGTGCGATTGGGATTTGGAAATAGCTGGTGTATCCATCAAGAAAGCAATAGTGAGACTTTACGGCTAATCTTTCGAGCATTTTATCAAGGAATGGAAGAGGGTAGAGATCTTTTCTTTTTTCAACATTCAATTTACTATCGTCAATGCACACACGCCATTTGTTTTTCACTTGAGTTGTGACTACCTCTCCATGTTCATTTGTGATAATAGTTATCCCACCCTTCTTAGGTACAACTTTAATTGGACTAACCCATTCACTATCATAAATTGGGTAGATAATACCATCTTCAAGAAGCTTGGTTATGTCTTCCCTAAATACCTCCAGTATGAGTGGATTGAGTCTTCTTTGTGGTTTTATAATTGGTTTGGATGATTCCTCAAGATGGATGTGATAAATTCAACGATGAGGGTTGATTCTTAGTATGTAATATAGAGTCCACCCTAAGGAATTTTTGTTTTCCTCTAACACTTGAACAAGTTTGGACTCCTCAGTTTCAGTAAGTGAAGAAGAGATAATGACATGATAGGAGTGATAATGGAAAAAGGAATGCATATTTCAGGTGTTTAGGAAGAGGTTTCAGATCAGTCTCATCTTTCATTTGTGGGTCAGAAAACATAGGAATGGAATAAGGGAATTCAGTTTCTTCAGATTCATTTTCTTTAATACTTTCCAAGGTGGAGAAGTAGAGATCAGAGTTGATGTGGGATTCAAGAGAGTTTTCATGTTCCTCTAGATTTATGGAGTCTATGAATGAGAGGTCGACATCAACTTCACCATTTATGACTTGGTTAATCATGGGGAATGTTTCACAAGATCATTTATCATTATAACAGGATGAACATGATGAAATGGGTTTCAATTGACTCCTAGATGTGTCCTTGGAAGCATGGATCGAAAATGCAGAGTGATCCTCAGATGGGTATCGCATGGATTGGAAAATGTTGAATTTCACCAATTGGTCACTGAATTCCATGGATAAGATGCCTAAATGGACATAAATATTGGTTCTCGCAGTCATGAGGAATGGTCTTCCTAGAATTATGGGAGATCTAGAAGAGTTCATCTCACCTTCCATGTCAAGGACATAGAAATCAGCAGGGAAGATAAGATCATTAACTCAGACAAGGACATCCTCAATTACTCCCTCAGGACTGGTTGTGCGTCGATTGGCTAATTTAATGACAAAACTTGTTTGATGTAAGGGACCTAGACCAAGGTTTGAGAATATGGATTTGGGCAGGACATTAATTGAGGCTCCTAGGCCTATCAGTGCATCATCAAAGTTGGAACTTCCGATTTAGCATGTAACCTTAAAGGTCCCTAGATCTTTTCACTTAATGGGTATAGACTCTTGGGTTGAAACATTTTTGAAGGTCCTCAGTTTCGTCTTGTGGGTGCACAATTCCTTAAGAAACTTGTCTTACATAGGGATTTGTTTTATGGAATCTAAGAGGGGAATGTTGAATTCAACATATCTAAACATGTCGAGCATTTCAGGATCGGGTTCAAAGGACTTCCTTTGTTTAGAAACAGCTTGATAAAAAGTAAATGGATTCCTATGTGGAATGGAAATAGGTGATGGAATGGATTTATATTCCTTTTCAGGTTTCTTTTTATTTTCGTTTTCTAGGTCAACATTCAAAGGGGGGGGTTAGAGGTCTTATCTTGAGGCATAGCAAGTTTCTTTCCCGATCTAAGTGAAATTGAACTTACATTACCCTAGGGGTTGGGTAATGGTTAAGCAGGAAGTTGGGAAGAATTGGATGGTTGTTGCGGACTTAGGTGGGATTCATGTTGACCAATTTGGGTTTCAATATTTTTAAGGCTAGAATGGGTGAAAGAGGCAATATCTTCAACTGCACTTTCCCATGGTTACATGGAAGAATATGATTTTCCCTGATTGGTATTTCCTTGATATTGGTTCTTGGGAAACCGATTGTATTGGTTTTGGAATTTGGAAGGCTCACTAGGATAATGGAATCCAGGAGGAGGATTGTTTCTTTAAGGATGAGGAATAAAACGATAAGGTTGTTGGATGTTACCAACACATTGACCATATTGAAACTGGTTTTGGTTTTGAAGAAGGAATTGAGGGGGATGAGAAATAAGATTTCCATATCCCAAGTTAGGGTTATAGGGAGAAGATAAGGGCTCAGAGTGAGGTTGGATGAAGTTTCTAACAAACCGACCTGATATTTGATGGTTGTTGTTACGCTGAGCATATGTTGCATTGAGCTCCATTGGTCCAGATGAATCGGATTGATCCTCTTGAGGTTATGGACATGTGTCAGTTGAATGATATGGAGAGTTGCAGATTATACAGTTCTTGATAGGTCCAAGAAAAATTGATTGTGGAGATGATGAGGTTGGGGATTTGGTAGCCACAGTTAGTTGTCGCACAAGACCTGTAAGTTCACTCATCCACTCAGTCATCTAGTTTGGCTCAATTGATTGACTATATTGGACTTGTTTGACTTGAGCATGTGCTCGAGTATGGAATTTTTGTGTGTTTTCAACCATGTTACTTATGAGATCTCTTGATGCTGCATGAGTTTTATCAACAAGAGCACCGCTACTTGCGGCATCGATGAGAGTTCTCTCCATAGCCAATAACCCATCATAGAAGTGATGGATCAAGAGTTTATCAGGGATTTGGTTATGTGGGTAGGTTGAAACAATATATTTTAACATCTCCCAGTATTAATGGAGTGATTCACTTTGGATTTTATGGATACCACTTATTTCTTTTCAGATAGAAGAAGTACAAGAAGCAGGAAAGAATTTCTCTAAGAAGATTCACTTCATGTCATTCCATGTGGTTATGGAACCAGGAGGAAGGTAGTAGATCCATTAATTAGCCATGTTATCTAGGGAGAAATGGAATTCTCTATGTTTGATTTGTTCCTCAGAAACCCCTTGAGGCTTCATGGTAGAGCACAACACTTGGAACTCTTTAAGGTGGAGATGTTGATCCTCACCAGCTAGCTCATGGAAATGAGAGAGAAGATGAATCAAACCAGATTTGAGTTCAAAGTCAGATTCTATTTTTGGATATTGAATACCAAGAGGTTGGTAATTCATATCAAGGCATCATGTTCTTTTAGTGTTTGTTCCCTATGATTGGTCAGAACTAATTCTACTGGTTGGACAAGGACTAGTTCTTGAATTATTTGATTTTCTATGATGTTCCTATTATATTGGTGAAGTGTTCGCTCAATTTTAGTGTCAAAAAAATCTGAGGGATTGTTTGGGAGGCTACAAGGAATTTAGAATGATGTTAGAAGAAAAATGAAGAGAGGTTTTTCTTTTTTTGTTTTCCATTTAAAATTTTTATGAGAACACGAGGTTTTCTTTGTGTTTTTTTTCAATTTTTTTAAACATTGTTTTTTTATTTTATTACAATAACTAGAAACTAATGACTACATAAAGCACCATCCTCAGCAACGACACCTTTTGAAACTCACAGTCGATTGTCACCTATAGACTGGTCAAGGTTTTGGTGCTCTGCTAATGTGTATAAAAGCACTAGGGTTGAATCCTCGGCGATGATACTTTGTAATAATCATTTGTTCTTAGTTGATTGTATTTTGATTGTGGGATTTTTTTAGTGAATAAATGAAATTATTGGTTGATTATGATTGATTTAACAATTTTATAAATATTGGGTTGAGTTTATCATTAGTTAGTTAAGCTTGTGATATCATTGATATTTGCTTTATATTGCATTTTAATAAATACCCATGTCACAAGTTGACGTTGATTGGAATTCCCAAGTGTTAAGGCTTTAATACAAGACTTAACTTAACATAGTGTTCTAATCATGATCATTTCTTATTTATGGTAGTATATTTATGGTTCTAATAATCCATGGAAACCACACGTTAAACAAAACAAGTCATTAATCCATGACATGCTAAGTCCAACATATACAATGCTAATTCAACGAATACTCATCGAGAAAAAGATCTCAATCGCTTAACATTCCTAAATTATAACTCCCCCAAATTAGATATTTACTCAGCCCTTAAGATGGTTATTAATCTGGTAATATATGTTTATGGTGATGAATTATAATGAGAAGAAAAAGAAAGGTACAAGATAAGAGTAGTGGGGCGAACACACACAGAAATGATGAAAAAAATTTAAAATATAGAATTTAGATTGAATGAGGAAGAAAAATAAGAGGATGGATTTTAACTTGATTTAGGATAATATAAGAACATTAATATTAAACTAAATAAGGTGGGTGAGAGTAAGAGATATTGAAGAAGAAACATTCATTAAAATATAATTACAAAACAATAAATTACAAGATTTCAAATGAAGAATAACACAAAAGTAAATGAAATGAAAGAGAGAAGGAAGGGTCCCTCAAGTGAAAAAGTGAGTTTGGAATGTCCTTCCAGGCCTTTTACAGAGCCTTGGCCGTGCCAATTGATCCTCCCTTATTTTTAAATGCCAAACCTTTTGAGAGGAGTGGAGGGGATGTATTTATATCCCATGATGGTGGACTGTTTGCATTCCAGAATTACCCACCACTTGGCGCGCCGATTTGGACACTCATACAGCTGAATATTGAGATATCTCCTTCTTCAATATTGTATATAATAATGTTGGTCTAATACTCCCAAATTGTTTTGTCATTTGGACCTATGTTTCCAACATTATGGCCAGATTATTAAACAATTTTAATCTGTCCATTTCAGTCCAGTCTTTTTGAAGACCAAAATGTGAAAGAGTTTTTGAATAGGAAGATGCCTTCAAAACCGAATGATTTATTCAACAAAGTTGGTACCTTGTTCTTATAATGGGGGCATGAAATTTTTACCCATGATTATTTTGGATAATCACGAACAAATGGTGGAATTTCACAAAATATGGGCTTCAGGAGTGACACCAATAAATCAATCATCAGGGATGTTCCAGTTTATTCACAAATTATTTGGGTCATATTGTATGGTCCATATGAGCCTTCAAATTTCAGAATTGGACCATGATTCCTTCTAATGATATGTGAAAAATTGAATACGGAATCCAAAAAAACAAGAACCACACAATTTGAAATAGTAGGGTGAGAGTTATAAACAAAATAGTAAACTGAATCAATTGAACTACTTCTAAAAATCCACAAAAATTATATTTAGTATTAAAACATTAATATTTCACACAAATTATGAACATTTGATATAAAATAAGTAAAGGGAGTAAATAATAAGTCATTAAAATATTAGTACCGTAAATTATACTCAACATTATATCAATAAAAAATCAATTTTGGAAGAAAATACAATAGACTTATAATTGATGTCTAAATAAGGTAAGAATATGTAAACAAAACCCATAGAAATGTCATACACATATGATGATAATTATATACAACATATATATAAGAAAACAACTAAAATAGTTACACAATAATTTAATACAAAAAATTTCTCCAAAATCAAAAAATAACAAAGCATGCTATCTCCAAACAGCATCGTGAGCCACAACTCGATCCCATGCTCTCCCTCCCCAATAAAGAAATCCAAACCCTATGTTAGGGTGCTTTCCTATATCATTAACTATAACTATGTGAAAATTATGGGTTCCCCAAAGGAGTCCCAAACAGGGTGTGATATAACATCCCAGTAGAAAAAAAATTCACGATCTATACAATTCATGGTGTACAATATAAGAACCTATACAGGTAAGTTGTAAAGCATATGAAAAGTAAAGAACAGTGAAGTGCCCATGGCATGTACAGTACCAAGACAGTAATTCAAACTATCCTCTTAAGGATCTCTTCAAAACAAGTTCCGTATTTTGTATCCATAATTCTATATTATATTTTAATAAACCACATAGCCTCATCATACATCCATACATATCAACCACCACAACCTTTCCATATACTCTGAATGAATCACATGGCCACAACCACACTGTAATAACTGAAGTATCAGTCCATAAAAGGCCCGATAGAAGGTTTCCTGACTAATGTATCCTCATCGGGTCCCAGGATCATCTTAAGGGGATATTTTATTAGGAACTGGTAGGAATCAATGGAGTATATCGTACTAGACAAGCCCTATGCGAGTCCAAGAATGTTGGATCCAAGGGGTAGTAAGTCCTGAGGCATCCCACAGAATCAATACCGAATTGGAATGTTCAACCCAAGGCATCCAGTACCACGTCAAAGATCTATAGAGAGTCTTCCATGGGATATATACAATCATTTATCCATTCATTCCCTTTTCATATATTACACATGAGTCGACCCACTCATGTATTCCATTCATACCATTTTCTTACACAATACAAGAGTCTACATACTCAGGTAATACATTGAAATTCCATTATAAAACATGGTAATACCCTCCCATTTTCACCATTCATAATGAAGCACATCACATGGGTATACCCAAACATTCATCCTAATTCACATTAAATGCATTTAATGAGTTACCCACTCATTGTCCATTATTAATTTTAGGATACATTGAAAAAGTACATCATGTCATTAAAAAATTGCTAAACAATACTATTAAAGCATCCCATTTGATATATAACCATTTAATCATTTAAATAATTAACCAATTCATTTATTCATTTAAAATAATAAACAATGTGGATGACCAACACCTATGTAAGTAGCTCAATTATATTTTGTCATAATTAAACTGTATTTTGTTATTAAAACACTAGAACACATCCCATAGATTGTCTAACATGGATATAAATAGGCTTATTCGTATTGAACACCCCATTGGTGAACATGGTGGGGAAACAACCACCAACACAAACCAAAGGAACCCAAGGGAATCCCTAATAGGGTCATGTTTATTAAATTCAATTCGTTAGTTAAATTTCTGGGCCATGCTAGAAGGTCCAATGGGTGGAATAATAGTCGATAGCTCTATAAAGCACCAAAACTCAAAGAAACTATAGAACACCTAACTTCCCTCAGTAGTGGAGTGGCCATCTAGTATCATGTTTTGATTTTAATTGAATTAAGAGAAATATGAATAAACGAAAAATTATGAGAAATTATGGCATACGATCCTAAATACCAATAGCTAAACTAATATCTAGAAGAATGAGGAATGAATGAAAAGGAATGTAGATCTTACCAATGTAGATTCGATGAGACAAACCATGTTCGTATCAGAGATCTAATGAAAGATTCACCTCAATTCCTAGGTTTTTTTCCCTTGAGATCTTCACAAACCCTCCATTTTGGTATGTAGTAAAGATAATCAAAATAGGTTCTAAAAATAAATTTTATTAATTTAAACACTTAATATTTCTAAAAATAATAGGGGTCACATAGTTTAGGAATTGGTATTGGAATATTGTGCACCAATCATGCATGAATTACTATAGGCCAAGGGTTACTCACATGGTTTACACACACAATTTTCAAAACATGCATAAATCTTGTGAAAATCCATTGTCATGTTCTAAATAAACTTCAGACCCGGCCACACAGCTGTGCACCTCCTCTAGCAGATTTTGAAAAAAATGTGCAACCTATAGGCCCCCACTATCCCCCTTTGTATAGGTTTCACACACCATGATGCCTACCCAACATTGTTTTTACTAACTGGGTACCAGACTATTTTCAGCACAAAACCTGGTTTCACGATCCGAATAGGCCCTATACACCTCCAAAACACCCATGACCTCAAAGGGAACTCACATAAAGCCATATTTATGCATTAAAATTGAAAAAATAGGGGATCTATTCCTCATATGAAAACCTTAGTTCTTATAATACTCCATTTTTAAAGCAATTCATCCCCATGTTTCCCTATCTATGGTGGTCAAGATTAATCTAAGAACAATTATAGCCACTGAGCTTGTATGTCAGATCTCTCGCTCTGATGTCTCGTCCTATAAATGAATGTTAATCTATAACAACCATACTATAGGAACTGAGTAGAATCATTGAAACTTCAAGCTGGTATCAATGATTCAAATCAATTTCTACTCAAAGTAGGAATCAACCTGTAGCTCAACCTCCTCAGTATAAAAATCAAGAGACATGTCTGAATGATAGTGGTGTAGCTGAGATACGTGGAATACATCATGAATTGATAAAAACCTATGAGGTAACTACAACCGATAAGCTACCAAACTGACTCTCTCCATAATCTCGAATGGACTGATATATCATGGTAAAATATTATGCTATCTTCTAATTTGTCTATGTCCTAGCATCAATGAAACAATTAAAATACACGATCCCTAACCTCTAACTCAAGGGGAAATCTATGGTGATCAGTGTAAAATTTCTAATGAGACTACACAATATCCATTCTCTTTTGAAACAATCAGACCTACTCAGGTGTCTTCAACATGAGACATGGTCCAAATAAACCACCTCACCTACATCTTGCCAGCATAGGAGGGAATAACATGGTCTTCCCCATAAACCCTTATAAGGTGAAATCTGTATAATTTTCTGATAACTCTAATTGTAGGTGAATAAAACCAGGTGTATATCATTCTCCCAAGAGCCACCAAAATCAAAGGACCCTACACACATCATGTTCTATATCACCTGTATCGTATTCTTGGACTGGTCACCTGTCTGAGCATGGTATTCTTTACTCAAAAGCACCTATGAGCCTAGTTCCATCTAAAAAATATATAGGAAACCAGACATAAAATTGAAATCCCTATTAGAACAAATAGTGAATGGGACCCCCTAGAGTCATACTATCTCACATATATATAACTTTTATTTCTCATCCACAATAAAGGTATATCAGATTGATAAGAAATGAGCATCCCCCATGAGACTATCTATAATAACCCAAAAAACATTGTTACCTTGAGGTGACCTCAACAAACCAATCAAGATGTCCATTACAACATTATCCCATTTTCTATCTGGAATAGGTAATTTATATAAAATACCAAATAGTCACTGACGTTTCACCTTCACTTGATGATAGGTGGAACACCATGTAATTAAACAAGCTACCTCACACTTCATACCTGACCACCAGTTCTGAAAGTTTATTCCACGATACATCTTGGTGACTCCAGGATGCACTGCCCAAGCTAAGGAATGAAAGTATCACATCATCTCCTCATGTATACCCACTAGAACCCAAAATAGGCCATGGATAAATAGAATATCATCCTATCCTATAGTCCAACTAGGAGGTTCATCCTCCATAGCCATATTCTCCCATAAGACCAGAACCCGTGAATCTAATAGATGCCCCATCCTCACTCTATCCAATAGGGTAGAGGTCATAGCGAAGGATGATAGATAAGTCTGTCCCTATCTATCATGCACCTCCATGTGCATCTCTCAGAACAAACCCATGAGCTTCCACTCACTACTGGCCTAATGAACTCCTTGAATCTATGTCCTCCTGCTCAGTGCATATGTTACTACATTTCCCTTCCCAAGAATATAGGGAATCTGAATGTCAAAGGACTATAGGCCCTCCACCCACCATCGCTACCTCAAATTCATATTAGGATATTTAAATATTTACTTGAGGAATTTTTAGTCCTTGTAAACCATAAAACACTATCCCAATAATTCATTTCTCTAATAGTGTAAATCATTAATGACTGTAGCTTACATAAGATCACATGTCGGGTAATTCCTCTCATTTGGCCTTAGTTTCTGAGACCCATATTCCAAAAATCTACCCCCTATATTAACAGTGCTCCAAATCCAATACCTGATGCACCAAAAAACACAGTGTAACTCATGACATGTTCTAGAATTATTAGGACTGGTGCAGAATTCAATCTCCCTTCAACTCCAAAAAATCTATCACATAAGAATATGACCACACAAACCACACACACTTCTTAGTAAAGTTTGTAAGCAACATTATTAAGCATGATACATCATATATAAAACACTTGTAGTAACTAGATATCCCTAGAAAACTTGATATATCAAAAACATTATTGGGATTCTTCAAGGAAATCGGAACTCCCACCTTATATAGGTCTATTGATACACCTATCTATGAGATAAAGTGAACCAGGAATTGAATTAAATCCATCAAAAAGTGGAACTTTGTGATATTAGAATATAAATGATGCTCTATCTATTTATCTAGAACAATATAAATATATTTGGTGTGGTCATGTCGATTGTTAGAATAAACTAAGATATATTTTTCAAAAACCAATACAAATGAATCCAGATAAGGATGGAACACTCACTTCATCAGTGCCATGAAAACCGCTGGTGCATTTTTGAGACCAAATGAAATAACTAGATTATTTTATATACCATACCTACTATGAAAGGTTGTATGAGGTATGTATGTAGGTCAAACACCAACCTAGTGATATCTAGACCTCAAATTGATTTTTGAAAACAACTAACCTCCTCGAATTTTAATGAATATTTAATCTAGTCATGGAAGGGGATATCAGTTCTTAACCATAATCTTGTTCAAATTTTGATAATCCATGAATTTCATAAGGGAACCATATAATTTTTTTAAAAAAGGAATGGTGAACACCAGAGAGAAGTAATGGATATTATAAACCCCATTTGTCTCCAATTCCTCCAGCTACCTCTTGAGATCATGCAACTCCACCGTAGACATACTATATGGAGGAATGGATAATGATGAAGCTCCGAAAAATAAATTGATTGATAATTAAACATATATCTTATGAGTTAATCCATATTAGTTGTCTAGGAACACATACCTAAAACAATAAACCACAGGAGGAAAGTACATTTGATGTGCTCCCTGATCATCCAATTATAGACTAGAAATCTTGGCTATTATCCCACCCAGCCCATAGTGCTCATGTTCAGCTCAGATCACCTAGATATCCCATTCACCCTTGTGATTATACAATGAACCCTCTAGGGATGTTAAATTCAACCAACAAAAATAGCAGTAAAAGTAATCTAGATAATCCACAAGCCATTCTATCTCTATTATGATGTAAAAAACCATCATCTCGTGGATAAAAATATCTTAGATGAAATGGAAGCCCCCGTACTCAATGGGGGGACTCCCTGTATTAGTGATTATTCACTGTTTTGATTATAGAAGTGTTTCTAGTATCAAAACAGCCTAAAAAAAAAGAAAAATTAGCCCAAGGATTTTCACCACCAGTGTAGATATAAAACTATATGATGTAGCAGTGTGAAAAAAAATTGAATAGTATAGGCTACTAGGATCGTACCCATCACAATATATTGTCAAACAAAAAATACCTCAAGGGTATGTTGTACACAATAGAACTGGATTATTCCACAACCATGTTATACAACATTACTTCCCAATATAGGCCCACGAGGATGTCTTGGTGCAACTAGTGTCTTGTTGCCTCAAACAAGAGCACCACTCCCCTAGTATTATCGGACTACATTTCTACAACACCTTACCCAATACATAGATGAGGAACATGATACTGAATCTGGGGTTTGAGATGACCCCTACCACTCACAGAAGGAGGGAAAGTCTTACAGAAAAGATGCACATTGACAATTTTTTCATATGATCATCCCTCAACTAGGATTTGGTCGCACTAATTTCTTATATGGACTCACATTACACATTGATATAAAATAAAATAGCAACCATTACTCACATCCTGGATGGTTCTCATCTCAGAGGAAGTCTCGAAATGAAACTTCCTACCTAAAGATGCTGAGACACTGGGTTAAAAATTATCCCTTCCCTACTCTGTTCACCCAGGTTTCCTCAGGTTCAACTCTATAATCAGTTCCTATTTCACAATTTTAGTGATAGAGGACCGCATGAACATATGGACCTGATATTTGATAGCATTTTTAATACCTTCCTCTAAGTTCCTCTCTCTATATTTCATCATCAAGATACATCTTCGGAAAATGTTGTAGCATTGTAAAGCATATCGAGTACTCCATAAATATAATAATTCCCTAATCCAGACACTTGAACTCACCAGAGTAGTCTACCCATAGAGTCTTGGGGTAAAATTTGTCATAGGAGTAGGTTTTTAAATTAGCAAAACCCATATCTAACATCTCAACAGCCTGGTTCAGTACATCCCAATAGCTCATTATTGCTTCACATAACATATAGGTGGAGAGATTGAACATCCTTTCAAGATGTGTTTGAAGATTGTAAAGAAATCAATCCTATAGTCTCAAGATAAAGTTCAATATCCTGTAGTTTACCATCCCCCAAAAACGTTGGTGGATTCTGCTTCTAGAACACCTATGTTAGCTCATCAATAGAAAATATTGGAACCATTGCTCCCAGATTACACTTCATGAAGAAAAATAATGCCTCGTTAAACTATGCCTCAACATCTATTTTTGGAACATCATTTGGTTCCATAACTGACTCTAATGGAGTATTCACTGGTATCTCATAGCCCACTTCCTTCGGTGAAAGGTCATCTCCACCCTCCTCACCCACCATTGGAGGTCATCGTTGTGGTATGGCTCTAAAATTCCAAACACATGGCTCAGAAATTAATGAGATCAAATATCATAGATAAAAAGTGTAGGATAGGTAAAAACCATCACAAAACCAAATAAAAGCACATATCCTTATCCTGAATCCAAGACTATAACAGGAATATCCACAAACACCTCTAGAAACATTTCGTCTTAACATCTCAAAATTCGGGTCCAAGTCCAGTTTATGTTTACCAGTTCATGTTTTGATTTCATATTTCACATGAATTAAAATTCATTTTACATTTCATTTCCATAATTCAATTACCTAATGGATTTAACTAATGGTTATCTAATTAAAAATACATGAGGTCCCATAACACCTTATTAACCCAAATTCGATTCCCATCTATTCCATACCATGCCAATTCAATTTAACAGTGAAAGTAAGGTTCCTCACTTACCAGTCCATAAGAGACCATACACCTTATAAACTAAAAGATTATTTCACATTTAAATCTACTTCAAAAAATATATAAAATAGTAGATAAATCTATCACAACACCTATCACAATAGCATGAATCATGTAATACATCCTAAATTTCATGGAATAATGCATTGCATCTGATTTCTAGCAAGTGCCTATATGATTCAAGAGATGGAATAACCTCGTATCATTAAGTTACAACTAAATAGAACCCCTAATCACATAAATAAAAACATTATAAATTATATGTTTCACCAAACTATGGAATCAAATGAACTATAATTTTTATAATCTATAAAATAGCAATTTCATTTGAGGAAATTTGGATTTTACTTGTGCACAGAGTAGCTACTCCCGGGTACAACTCATTACCAAAATAAATTCCCTTCCTATACCTAACTATTATCATTAAATATTAAAACAAATAGAAAAGATCTCTCATACCACATTGTAATGTCCCAATCCGGAATACCACACAACAGTGCTTCGAGCTCGGTTAGCTACTTAGTCTCAAGCACATCTCTCTAAAAGCCAGAGGCTGAAACTAGATGTGAGGGCTTAGGTATGTCAGTAGGGAATCTATGCATTCATTACTAGAGTGTAAAAATTGGATTATCTATAACATATCAATAGAAGAATAAGATAAAATTGGCATAAAATTAATAATTAAATAATATAAGAATATGTAAACAAAACCAAAAGTAATATCATATATTGATGATAATAATTATAAATGTAATATATCTATGAAAAAACAAAATAGGTACACAATAGAGTAGTACAATACATGTATCCAAAATATAAAAAAACGTTCTATCTTCAAATATCATCATGAGCCTCTGCTATGTCCCATTCTCTCCTATTCTTAAATGAAAATCAATAACCTAAGATAGGGTGCATTCTCATATCATTATTTTCAACCATATAATACTTCTAGGTTCCTGATGGGAGGCCCAAATAGGGTGTGAGATAACAACCTAGTAGGCAATCACCACAGATCAATATTGTTCCTGGTGTGTAATATAAAAATCTCTACAGGTAAGTAGTAAAGAAGAATAATAATAAAGAAAAGTGAAGAGCCAATGGGATGTCTAGTACCAATCCAATGATACGAACTACCCTCTCTAGGATCCCTAAAAAATAAGTTTTCTCTCCTATATCAAAAAAACAATATAAAAATACTAGTAAAACACACATCCTCACCATAAATATATACATATCAACCACCAAGGCTTTGCTATATACTATTAGTGAATCACTTTCCCACATCCATGCCGTGATAAATAATATATCAGAGAGTAAAGGGCCGGATGCTGGTGTCATGACCAAGGAATCCTCATCAAGTATTAGGAGAATCTCTATGGGAACTCAGTATAGGCTCTAGTTGTCATATGAGAATTTCATACTAGAAAATTCCTATTCAAGTCAAAGAAAAATGGATCCAAGGGGTTGTAAATCTGAGGCATCCCATAGAATCATAACCGAAGCAGCATGATCAACCCAAGGGGTTCACAATCACGTCAAAGATCCACCGAGATCTGTCTATGGAATCTAAACAGTCATTCAACCATTCATACCATTTTTTTATGTTACACATGAGTCTACCCACTCATTTAATCCATTCTCAATCCATAATATTACATGGGTATACCATCCCATTTATCACCATTCACAATTGATAATATCACATGGTTATACCCACCCATTCACCCGAATTCACATTTGTGGTATTTAATGAGTATACAAACTCATTGTACATTACTAATATTATGTTAAATTAAAAGAGTACATCCACTCATGAACCAATTAAAAATGATGCCAATTATTCCATGCTAAGTGATATATAAACTGTTTGATCAATTCAATAATTAAAAAATTCATTTCAACATATAAAAGAATAAACGTAGGTGGAACCCATCACTTATGCAAGAAGATCAATAAAGCATAGTCATAAATAAACTCTATTTTGTTTGGAAAACACTAGAACACATCCCATGGATGGTCCAATATGGATTTAACAAGTCCTATTATTCGGTAAACCCATTGGTCTCCCTGTTATGTAACAACCACCAACACACCTCAAAGGAACCAAAACGATTCCTAATAGGTCCATGTCCATTTAATTACATTATTTAATTCAATTTTGAGGTCGTGCCAAAAATTAAGGAGGGATGAATTAATATTGATAGATCTAGAAAGAAAATAACTCGAAAGAAAAGTATATAGTACCAACCTTAGCTCAATATTGGAGTTATTGTCTAATATAAAGTCTTTATTCAACATGGATTTGAAGAAATAGGAAGAACATATGAAAATAAAAAATTAGGGCATATGAGCCTAAATCCAAACAATGTATCTGATAGCTAGAAGAATGAATAACAACTAAAAATGAGTATAGATATTTCCAATGTAGATTTCATGAGACATTCTTTGCTCAAATCGGAGATCATATGAAAGATCCACCACAAATCCAAGGTTAGTGTACATTGAGATCTTCTCAAAACCTCCTTCACTATATGTAGTAAAGAAACACAACATATGTTTCAAAAAGAAATTTGATTAATTTTAATACATTAAATTTCTAAAAAAAGTAGGGGTCTCATTGATTAGGCCCACAGTTTTGAGAACCATGCGGCAACAGTGCGTAACTTCTTGTGGTCCAAGGGTTACCCACACTGTTTACCCACATGGTTTTCAAACCATTTGGAAATTGTTTGAAATTACACTATCATGTTCTAAAAATTTTCCATACCTGGCCGCACAGTCATGAACTTCCACTTACATGGTTTGAAAAAACCATGCGGCTAGTAGACCCCCACTATCCAACCTCTCAAAGTTTTCACAAACCATGTGTCCTTCCCCGCATGTTTTTTTAGTAACCATATGCTAGGATATTTTTATCCTAGAATCTAGTTTCATTCCCTGAATAAGCCTTGGACACCTCCAGAGCACCCATGGCCTCAAAGGGAACTCACATATTCCCATATTTAATGATTAGAATTGAAAATGAAGTGATCCGTACCTCATTCAAAAACATGTGTTCTTAAAAAATTCATCATTTAGTATCCTCGGGATCAAAGTAAATGAAAATGACATATGTAGGTGGGGATCATTTTAATCATAGAAACACATTCATCTTTGAATAATCATATAGAAAATGAGCATAAAAATAATTTTGAAACCTACAAAACCTCAAAGATGATGAGTTATTCTCCCCACCCCATTCCTTCTATTTGTATTTGGATTATGTTGTCAAATGGAGAGAGACACACACAAATCCAAAGCTATATTTAATGAATAATGTGTAACTATCACACTATCCTATATAAGGAAATAGAAAGTTGGGAGGTGATCTTTTGTGATGAGAATAATGTTTGAGTTTTTCATTATTGTTCAAAAATTCAAATAACATTTATAATGATCACATGTTTACAAAAAATCCAACTATGGATATGGATGATATCATTTAACAATGGTTTTATTTTTCATTCAAAATAACATAAAGGAGAAGATGATATTGAACTTCCCATTGCTGTGGAAGCACTTATTGGCCATATAAAACTCAATTTCTTCCATAATCATTCTAAATATATTATGTACATGATGAAAAATAATCATGACCAACAGAATTTTTATAAATATTAATTGAGAAGAACTCAGAAAAAAAAGAGAACTATTTCACATATAATTTATAAATAATTTATTTAGTTAAGAATTTCCCTTCATTGAATTTTATCTTCCATATATATGATCAGTTAAAGAAATATTATTATACAATATTTGAAAAACTAGAATAAATGAAATATTTTCTATAGAGGTAATCCACACATGATTTTTGAACCTCTGATTATCATTGTAGAATCCTTAGGGTGCAAGCATGGATGAATCTATCTACTGAGACAATCAATGTTGATTGAAACTGAATACCTAAATATGACAAAGATTCTATCTCATAGAGGATAATAAATTCTCAATGCTCTTCATAGAATTCTTGTTAAGATCTCCCTTGGGCATGATAAGATCTTCTCTATAATTTATTGTGCGAAATGAAAGAATATGAATGGACCTTAGGAAAAATTTCGTAATTAAGATTAAAAAATTCAATGGTTAGAAAATAATTATTTAACAAAGGTCCATATAATTTTCATAATCTTGGAACACCTATGTAAATACTATTAATATTATTATTATTTATATTATATGAAGTGAACTCAGAAATAAAATAAATATTAGATTCATGGATAAAAAAATTAATATTTAACCAAACAATATTTAATATGTCATTTTTCACAAGACCATAAAAATAGATTCATAAATACTCAATATTTACTAGGTATTTAATAATGAAAATTTATTTAATTAAATGATTATCAGCTCATTATTTTATATTAAATATATAAATACTATATTTTTCTAAATAATAAAAAATATTTATTAAATATTCACATAAACAAAAAAATTATATCTTTTTCATAATCCAAAATAAATAAATATTATATATTCAAATAATTAAATAATTAATTACTTTGTGTATAAATATTTATTTAAATATTAAACGCACAAGTATATTTTCCTGAATAATTAGTGATTGAGTGTTTACAATCAAACAAACATGAATAATTATTAAACCATGTATGAGAATAATATTTATCTTACATTTTAAATTATTATGAAATTTAACTAAGCTTCTGACTATGCTTTGTGTGTGACCCCCTATGCTCTTTTCTCAATGACATTAGGCTATACTACCAAAAGTCTGAGGTCAGTTTCTAAAAACATGTCAAATCTCCCATAGGGAATGGTGTTAATGTAACAATGACATGCATCATTGGGAAAACATTCAATAAGAAATATAATCTATGTACCTCAATATCTCTTATTAATAATGTTTTACATTGGTTTCATCAGCCAATATGCTCAATGATTCTTTATTTGAATTATTGTACATGAACTTTAGAATATAATTCCATGGACATGGACTTAATTAGGATGTTTCATTCCCATAAAATATCCGGAGATATCAAATTTCATTAAAGAACCAATTGGGGAAAACCTTTCTCACATTATTTGTTAACACAACATCACTTATGATGCATCCAATATTCCATACATTCTGTGAACATGTTACATCATGATTGTGGTTAGTACATCAATCTACATGACTCATGCAATAAATTGAGAATAATGTTAATGAATATGTACCATTATACACATTCAATGGTAGGAACATCCAATGACACATATAAATGTCGATTTCCCACTGTTGGGTCATGTTCTCATAATATCTTGCAATAAATATTTCCCAAGGAGTACACCATGGGAAAGTACCGCAAGGTCATATGAGACTCCAACCCAAATATCCTTTATCATTTGTGTTCTTCCAAATAAATCATCATGATATAAAAAACATAATTAATAATACTATCATGACACATCTAGGTTCTCATCATAGTAGAGAACTGGTATTACCTTTTAGTGGGACATGTATACTTATGACATTATCATATAAAATGTCATATAGAAAAACAATATTTATGTGATAAATTTTTCATTAATATTAAAATATTTATTACAGGTAATCATCACATATATAAAAGTTTCATCTAGGGAACCAAATCAAATAGACTCACACTTTAATTAAATCCAACCGCTAACAATTTTTAGTATGTAGGCTCTCAAATTGTGTTCATGCTTCTAATAAGAAAAATCCTTAGTTAAGGGTTTCTCCACAATTTTTTCCTTGAAAAAACTACTGACAAAAACTTCACCCATTTGAGAAAAATACATCAATAATTGTTATCTATAGAGTATGTGTTTCGTCCATTGATGAAACCTTAGCTCCTTAGAGAAATCCATGACTACAATATTATCACAGTGAAATGTGTTAATATATCTAGTTTTAGGAACCACATCATTCTCGTGGATGAATTTTAGAATCCAAACTAATCCATTGGTGGAAACAAAATTGGATATATACTCAAACTCTACTATAGAATCGAGGACAACTAGATGATTTCAACTCTTCCATCTCATAGATCCTCTATTGTGACTCAATACATATCCTGATTGTGGATTTAGATTGTTCAGATCTATTTTTAAACTTGCATAATTATATATCTCGAATGAGTAGTTCCTTGTATCCTCTATATACAAAGAATATATCCTTATTATGCCTCATATGAATAAGTATTTCATTAAGAAAATAAAATTGGTGTCATCCTAGATCAAAATGATATCTACCTACCATGATAAAGGTGTAGGAAATATTAATTCTAGTACAAAACATTATATACATGATAAATAATATCTTAGAGGTGTATGAGATCTTACTCATTCTCTATCTCTCTATCATATTGTGTTAGAAGGAACAATTTCTTAGATAGAATTATAGTATGTGACACTAGAACCAATCCTATCATAAATTTTTCTATATTATATCTCTTTAGTATTTAGTTAATTTAGGTAATTTGACTTAGTATAATAAGCCTTTTTGATATATCTTGAAAGATCTTGATTCCAAGGATATATACTTTTCACCTAAATCCTTTGGAGAGAAACACTTGTTTATCCATTAATTAAATGACTATAATAATGGAATATCATTTATAATAAGTAATATATCATCAACATATACTACTAAGAATAAAACCACACTCCCACTAATCAACTTAAAAAAAATGGTTCACATTTATTCATCGTGAAAATAAAATATCTTACAGCTTCATCGAACTGAACAATTTATAAGATAAATTTTTACATAAACGCATAAATAGATCCTTGTATCTCATATATATTATTGGAATTTCATGGAGTTACAGATCCTTCATATTGTTTCATATAGATAACATCCAAAAGACTCTAATTAAGGAAATCTATTTTGACATCCATCTTGAAAATCTCACAGTCATGGACGTCTACCATGGAATGTGGAATAATAATATATTTAAACATGAAAACTAAGGAAAATGATTTATCATATTCAATTCCATGACGTTTTTTAAACCCTTTAGATACTATATATACTATATAGATATTTAAATTAACATCCACATCTATTTTTCTCTTGAATACTAATTTGTACCTAATGGGTTTTACATCAATTGAATGATTGAGCAGAACCTACACATGGTTCTGATACATGAAATACATCTCAGAATTCATGGTACCTTACAAATGTGTAGCTCTTGATCTCTTTACTACTATTTTATTGGAAAAAGAATCATTATTTACAACCAATAATAAGTCAACATCCTCAATGACTAGAAAAACATATATTTTCTCTAACCACTCTGGTGATCCTATAAAAAACTTCTATTTCAAGAAAAAAAAAATCAATGGGGCATATAAAATAATTTCCTATGAGAACTCTTATATTTCATTCACATAAAATTTATTGAATTTAATCATTCTACCACTATCCCTTTTAAGGATGTTCTCCCTCTCGAGAATTGTGGCGTATCTTATGTTGGTTACAACTATATCTGGGTTTTTGTATAGATAACACCTCCTTGGTTCCTTAATATTCCCTATAAAGACAATATTTTAACACCCAAGGATATAGTTTTCCTAGGGATCGCATTAATAAATGCCTCACCTCCCCAAACATGTATGTTTGACAATACGAATTTCCTTCCATACATTAACTCATACTGTATTTTTTCCAATTTATTTGGAAACTAGTTTAGTGTAAATGATATATTGATTAATGAATATCCCCAATAGGATAGTGAAATAATATCATGGATCATCATCAACCTTACCATGTAAGGAAAGGTACATTTCATCCTTTCACTAACACCATTCCACTATAGAGTATAAGGGGGATTAAGTTGGGACAAAATTACACAATATCATAGAAATTTGATGAATGCTTAGTTAAGATAGTGACTTCCTTGATCAATATGAAGCTTATTTATTATAATTCCTCATGTGTATAGACTTGTTTTAATTCATAGGGGAAATATAAATGTTTTTTGGTGGATGGTCTAGATTTTGAATCGTGGATTGGAATGGAATTATTAATAGTTAGGTGTCAAAAATGAGGTTTTGGGCTGTGGTTCAGGACCTAAGTGGTATATTGGGTGCTCAGGTTAGTCTTGTGAGCTTCAAATAAATGTCAAGAGTTTTAGATGCTTTTTTCCGAGACAGATGGTTTGGTTTGAATAGTTTAGGAGAAACCATACAACTTCCCAAGCATGAGGTGGTTTCCAATTCCTTTCTAAAAGCGCATGGTTAAGCTGCATAATTTTTAAATAGTTTAGGTTTAACAATGTGCAGTGTATGAAAAAACCATGTGAGTTATATTAGACTTGGGGCTTGACCCAAGGTTTTCACACAGTTGCTGACAAACCAGAAAAAATATTACAGAACAAGACTACCTCAATTCACACAGTTAGTACATAGTGTAGAAAACCATGTAGCTCAACAATAAGAGTGGGATGTACATAGAATGTTCCTACCACATAGTTGGCATCTAGTTTAGAAAACTATGTGGAAAATTAAATGTTGTTTTTATGGCTTTTACCCTATTTGATTTTTTCCCAACCCCTATTTTTCATTCCTCTCCCTCACAAAAATTCCAAACCAAAAAATCCCTCCTCCCCCCATTGATTCCCCATTCATTTAGGGTGTTTATTACATCATTATTTGGTATTTTGAGGTAAGGATTAACCACCGAAAACATACATTCATCTCCTTCTTCATCATATCTAAATTTCGAGTACTTTTTTTTAGCATTTCCAATGCCGATTCCATTCATGAATTTTAGATTCATCCAGGATTCATGGAAATTTTTAAGGATTGCATAGAAGACATCCTGAGATGAAATCTTCAGACCGTCACAATTCAATTTGTTGGACGTATGTATCACCACCAAAATTATTAATATTTTTCATTTGTATTAAATTAAATAGGCATATGTAATGGGGATTAATGTTATTTATTTACCTAGTAGTGGTGTTGTGTGTCCTATAAGAACCCATCATGGATGGTTTCTCTAGGGTTTGTGGAATGATGTGTTCATGGTGAGTTAATAAAAAATTATACAAAGTTTTTTTACGTTATTTAATATATTATAATTTATAATTAATTATGAATTTTTTATATTTTATTAACATGGGTTCATTTAGTGACTTGGGTTTTGGCCATGTCAGACTTTAGAATATTCCTATGAATATTTCCAAAGCTAGGCATGAGGAAGACATGCGATTCCGAGTCCCGGTGTGGCCAGAATAAATTTTATAAACATATTAAGTATTTTTATACTATGCACGTGGCAGGGTTGTGTTTTATCCTAAAGAGTAACTCATATCAAAAATCAAAGGGCATGGTTGTGTCCAGTGCGTGTTGTTTACACTAGGCAGTGTGTAAACATTGCAGGTGCAGGCCTGCTATGGAAAAACGGCCAGTGGTGTTTTTGTAAATAAATGGACTAGTTTCATTATCAGGGTCAGCTCGAATAACTCCCGAATGGGGCCTCATATAACAATTATAAGTGTTCCATTGCGTTCATAACATTGTGTTTACCCTAGGGGTGACCTAATCCCCTCCGTGTCGAGAGGTTTTTTTGGTGGTGTTGATGGTTGCTGTTTTAATTAATAAATTTAATTAATTAAATAGAAAAATCAATCAGGCCCCCTCCTAATTCCTCTCCTCTATGCCCGACGAACCACCTCCCCTCTCCTCCTCCTCTAACGAATCAAGGTGTCGAATGTGTCTGTTTTTGGAGCCGATCATTAGCCAATCGATCTACAGTGCGTTGCGGGTGTCGTTCTACACCCGATGCATCAGTGTTTCTCCCTTGAGGTAGGAATTTTGAGTTTTAAATTCTCAAATCCCATTTTTTGTGTTTTTTTTCATATTTTCATAAGGGTTGTGTAGTTCGCGTCCCGAACTTTCTGAAACATTTTTCAGATATGAATTTGGAGCACCGGGGTGCTCCCAGTGGCTTCTAAAACTTTTCCAGTGGTGAGGGCGGCGACCAAGGAGGATTCCGGAAAAGCAGCGGCAACACGGTGGAATCTGGCGGCAGCACGGTGGTTTCCAGTGAGGCAGGCGGTGGTCCGACCAGGTTTTTCTTGGAGTTCTTTATACCAATGTTACTCACAAACCACAATTCTGATTTGACAACCATTTGTGACGACGTGAAGATTGCGTCGAGATGGAAATCTTGAAATTCTTTACAGAATTTTGTGAGTCGGATTTTTGTCCTAAGGCTATGAAATGTTGAAAATAATAAAAATATTTTATAATTTTCAACTTCGATCCGCCATAACTCCTGCACAGAGTGTCCAAATGAGGTGTCGTCAGTGGCGTTGAGACCCCAATGGTATGACATACATTTCACGATAGTTTCCGGTAGTTGGGACTGAGAACAGGGTGAGGGCCCCATGATGCTGATTTCTGCGTTCGCGGAGAAATGTGACTTTTCCATCGGGTGTCTGTTTTGGACAATCGAGTAGTCGATCCTGTTTGTTTTTATGAGGGGATCGCAATGGTGTGATCCACTTAATGAGTTTCAAGATCGTGGTGTGGCACCCACCTGAGATGGATTCGGTGAATAGTAAATTTTTCACCGGGTGTTCGTTTGGGATGATTTAGTAGTCGACCCCGTGCATTTTTTGAGGGGATCACACTGGTATGATCCGCTTGATGTGTTTCGGGATCGTAGTGTAGGCCCCACACGGGCTAGCTACGGTGAATAGTGCCTCCTTTACTAGTTGTCTGTTTCGGGCGAGTAAACAACCTATATTATGTGTTTTTCCATATGGATACTGATGGTGGCCTTGTTATCAGCCATGGAGGTGTGCAGTGTGGCATTATGACGAGTCGCTTGGGTTAGTGACGTTTGGAACAATAGTGGTTGAACTTACTCCCATGGTTCGTTTCTACGAGGGATCACACAACATCAATACCTTAATATAGGTTTGTGATCCTCTCGATGGGATGTTTAATCTATTAGAGTTGTGGAATCCCTCCAGTGGGCCCAGAGTGGGATCCTCTAGCATCATTTCCCATGATTGGGTTCTTGGTATCGTTGTGACCGCTTACCCACGGGTGGTGATCCCCTATCTAGCAGGTTAAACCTGTAGGGTTTGTGGCATCATTGGAAATTTGATCCCCTATGCAGTGGGCCCTGCTCAGTTGGGTTGTGGAATCATCGAGTATAGGATCTCCAACTCAGCATGAGGATTATAGTAGGGTTGTAGTATCATTGGTTATACGAACCCCTACTCAGTGCTTGGTTTCTATAGGGTTGCAACATGCTCCGTTCGATCCCCTATAGTGCAAGATGTACCATATAGGGTTTTGGAATCGTCGTGACCATCATGACACGGGTGATAATCCTCAATCCGAGTGACGTTTTTCTGTCGAGTGCAAGATCGGGTTGTGGTATCCCCCAATTGATCAAGGGAGGGATCCCTTATCTGTGAGTTCTATGAATTCCAGATCGGGTTGTTGTATCCCCCAATGGATCCTGGGATTGATCTCCTATCTGTGAGATCTACGAATTCCACATCCGGTTGTGGTATCCCCCAGCGTATCCTGGGAGTGATACCATATCTGTGAGATCTACGAATGCCAGATCGGGTTGTGGTATCCCCCAGCAGACCCTGGGAGTGATCCCTTAATGTTAGATCTTTGTATACCAGTTTGGGTTATGGGTTCCCCTAGAAAACCCTAGGATTGACCCCCGATCCGAGGAGTTTGGTGTTTACGTTTTTTCAGCGAGGTTTCCTCGGTGACGATATCAGAGGAGCATGATCTCTTTGGTGATCATCTAAGATGTTTGTGTGGGACCCGATGGAGTGTATATCTCAGACGAGTGTCATCTGGGGTGATAGTGCTTGTGGAGTGTGTTCTCCTGGTTGTGAACCATTTCTGATGATGAGGTCGGTACCTCTTGTGGCATGGTGTGTGTATCGAGTATATCTAGATATTCATGGTATATGTGTGGACGCATATCTATTTCGATGGTTCTAGTATATGTATGTGAAAATACATGATAGAATATTCATGATATATGTATGGGAGTATACTTGAGTGGATGTTCTATCTGCATGTATGGGAATGCACCTGAATTGAGCTGACTAGTTGTGTCAGCCGAGGATGGTCTCGAGATGGAGTTTCTATCTCATCTAGGTTCACTCTGGATGGGTTGAGTTGACTATTGCCTTTCAATTTATCTCTTTTGTATTGGGTTTTTGGGGAGCCTACTGAGGATTTTTATACTCACCCCGGCACTGGCTTTTCATTCACATGTTTGTGTCTTGTGCAGACCACATGCCTTTTGATGGAGTCCCAGGAGGACCCAGAGCAGGCAAAGCATTATGAGAATGACTGACCAGGGTGTTTACTAGAGCTGTCCCATGGAGTATACCAGTGAGTTCATTTGGCAGAGTTTCCCTCCTTCTGAGCAGGTTGGATGCTTTTTTATTTTTCTTTTAGGGGGAACTGTTTTTCCCTTTTGTACATTTTCTATACTCTGGTTGTGGGTTAGATGTATGCATGCATTTATTTCTAGTTTTTTATATATCTCTGCACTGTTGCATGGAGGTGTATGTGGGTGCTTGTGTACTGGTACAGTAGGATAATGCCACCCATGTGTGTTATAGCCTACTCGGGGCTACTCTCCTGCCCCTGGCCTATTAGAGGCGGGCATGGGGAGTCACGGCTCGAGCCCTGTTGGGTCAGGTCATTATAGAGTGGTATCGAAGGATGTTGCTACTTTGGGATCCTAGAGCATAGATGGTCTAGTTGTGAGCTTGGATTGGGTAGCATAGTTGTAGTTTTTTGATGTTTCAAATTCAACATTCAGGCCAGGGACTCCACTGTTGGTGCGGAGGCCGACGTATCCATACACCAGGACTCTGATAACCTTCCTTTCGACTCAGGACATTCGTACACTGGTCACAGGGATATAACGGTACATACATCATATATGATTGGGTTTAGGGTTTTTTATTTGTCCTTCTTGAGTCAGATCTCTAGATATACTCTTTGACCATTGTCCGTCTTGATTGTATTTTAGGATTCCTCCATGACGACTGCCAGTAGGGGTTCCATAGCATGGTAATGCTGAAAATCTGCCCCAAGTAGAGGCATTGGTGGTAGGGTGAATGTTCAAAGGATGGACCTCCGGGTGGTTCGCCCGAGGGGACACCTCCTGTTGAGTAGCTGGTTGTGCTGGAATGGTTCGATGAGTTTGCGCGCCGGATGATTGCACTGCACGAGTTCCAGGGATAGAGACCTCTGAGGTTCCGGGGTTATCCAGACCCCCTGGGAGCTGATGACTGGCTTGAGGTAGTCACCCAAGTTTTCCGCCTGGTGAGGACACCTCCTGATCAGATGGCGGTCCAAGTAGAGAGCCTTCTACATGGTTCATCCAGGAGATGGTGGAGTTTGGTGACATAGTCCCATGATGAGGAGATGCTCACATGGGTAGAGTTTGAGTAGCACTTCAGGGAAGAGTTATATCCAGAGACGCTGAGGTCAGTGCAGATTCAGGAGATTCTGCAGCTTTGGAAGGAGGGATGACTGTGTTGGAGTACTCAACGAGGTTTACAGACCTGTCAAGCTACTCATTTGATATGGTTCAAGACCCATTATTTTGGGCTCATACTGTCGAGTATGGTCTACGCCGAGACATCCTGGCAGGTTTGGTTTCTTTGTGCCTGCCTACCTTTGCTGGAGTGTTGGAGCGAGCCTTGGTGGTGGAGAGCTTTCTGGATGAGTAGATTCACCCTATTAGTGTTGGGTGCATGGCAGTTGGGACATCGGAAACTGGTAGCCATAGGTAGATGCAAGGGTCTACACATGGTCGACGTTTCAATAGGTGACCCCAGGATGGAGGATCTAAGGCTCAGGGCTCATAGGGATCGCAGACCAGTTTTGGTCAGCTACAGGAGAGGCGGTGTTACTCTTGTGATGGTCGGGGACATATTTCCAGAGATTTTCTGACCCGTCGTGTGCTGAGATGGAGTCAGTCGATAGGCTACTTGGCAGCAGACAAATCTTCAGTTTGGAGGTAAATAGGGCGGAGAACATGGTGATGGAGCTTGTACAACAGTTGGAGGTGGTATGCAGCATCAGATACCACCACCACCACATCCAGGTGGTCCACGCCGATATTAGCGAGCTGGAGGATGAGGGAGAGGACAACTGAATTCCCTAGAGTCTGTTGACCTAGAGGCTCTGCGGATGGATAGAGGTACGCCTTGTATCCTTTCTACTTTATGCAGTAGTTTTGATAGACACTATTTAGCGGTACTCTTAGTTTTTTTTTGCTTGCTGAAGTTTTCTTCAGGGCGATGGTAAGACCCTATGTGGGTGTTGTTCGGAGTTCTTTAAATGCACGATGAAGAGGGATACTTCCCCCACCAAGAAACATTTTCTTGAAGCGATTAAAACCGTATGGGATAGTCAGTTCCACCCAAATAGGATATTTTTGATGTGTGGTGGAGTAATTCCTCCGACTTATGATTTCGGGTAGGGGTGGGTGTTGGGGATCTTACTAGCGTGGGAGACCTAGTTGAGAGTCTAGTTCCTTTCCATGGGCTTATGGATTTTTGGGGATGAAAAGATCTAAGGTGGGGAGGATGTAGTGACTTGGGATTTGGCCCTATCAGTCTTTGTAATATTTCTATGAATATTTCCAGAGCTAGGCGCGAAGACAACAGGCGATTCCGAGGGCCAGTGTGCCCATAATAAATTTTATAAAAATATTAAGTATTTTTATACTATGAAAGTGGAATGGTTGTTTTTTCTCCTAAATTGTAGCTCAAATAAGAAATTAGAGGGCACGGTTGTGTCTGGAGCATGCCATTTACCATAGGCGGGGTGTAAACATTGCTGGCGCGGGCCTGCTATGGAAAAATCCACCATGGGTGTTTTCTTAAATAAATGGACTAATTTATTTATGATAATTATCTCGAATAACTCTTAAATGGGGTCTCATATCACAATTCCGAGTGCGCTGTTGAGTTCATAATGTCGCGTTTACCCTAGGGGTGACCTAATCACCTTCGTGTCGAGAGGTTTGGTCGGGGGTGTTGACGGTTGTTATTTTAATTAATAAATTTAATTAATTAAATAGGAATATCAATCAAGCCCCCTTATAATTCTTCTCCTCTACGCATGAAAACCCACCTCCCCTCTCCTCCTCCTTTGACGAATCACGGTACTGCAAACATCTATTTTTTTTCACCGATCGTCAGTAGATCGAGCTTCAGCATATTGCGGGCGTCCTCAGTTCAATCCCCTACAGTGCGAGATGTACCAGAAAGGGTTTCGGTATCATCGTGACCGTCGTGACATGGTAGATGATCCTCTATCTGAGGGATGTGTTTCTGTTGAGCGCCAGATTGGGTTGTGGTATTCCCTAGTGGATCTTGGTAGTGATACCCTCTCCGTGAGAACTATGAATGTGATATCAGGTTGTGGTATCCCCCAGTGGATCTTGGGAGTGATCCCCTATCTGTGAGATCTACGAATGCCAGATCGGGTTGTGGTATCCCCAAGTAGATCCTGGGAGTGATCCACTATCTGTGAGATCTACAAATTCTAGATCGGTTTGTGTTATCCCCCATCGGACCCTAGGAGTGATTCCCTATCTGTGAGATCATCGAATACCAGTTTGGGTTCTGGTATCTCATAGCGTACCCTTGGAGTGATCCCCTATCCGAGGAGTTTGGTATTTATTTTGCGTCAGCGAGGTTTCTTCAGTGATGATACCCGAGGATCATGATCTATCAGGTGAGCGTCTAAGATGTTTGGGTGGGACCTGATGGAGTGTATATCTCGTATGAGTATCATCTAGGATGACAGTGCTTGTGGAGTGTGTTCTCTTGGTTGTCAACTATTTCTGGTGAGAGGTCTGTACCTATTGTGTCTTGGTGTGTTAATCGAGTATATCAGGATATTAATGCTATTTGTGTGGACGTATAACCGTGAGGATGCTCCTAGTATATGTATGGATGTATACCAGAGTGAATTTTCATGATATATGTATGGGCGTATACCCGATTGAATGTTCAATGTGTATGTATGGGCATGCAACTGAATTGAGCTACAGTTGTGTTAGGTGAGTATGGTCTCGAGATTGAGTTTCTCTCTTGTCTGGGTTCCCTCTGGCTGGGATGAGCTGACTATTTCCTTTCAGTTTCTCCCTTTTGTTTTTGGTTTTTGGGGCACCTACTGTGTATTTTTAAACATACCCCTACACGGTATTTTCCCGCACATGTTTGTGTCTTGTGCAGGCCACATGCCTTTTGACGGAGTCCTAAGAGGACCCGGAGCAGGTGGAGCTTTGTGAGCGAGACCGACCAGGGTGTTTACTAGAGTAGTGTCGAGGAGCATACCATCAGGTGCATTTGGTAGTATTTCCCTCCTTTTGAGCAAGTTGGATGCTATTGTAGTTTTCTTTTGGTGGGCCTTGTTTTTCCCTTTTTTACTTCTTATATACACTGGTTGTGGGTTAGATGTATGCATGCATTTATTTCCATTTTTTTATATATCTCTACACTGGTACATGGAAGTGTATGTGGGTGCATGTGTACATGTAGATTAGGCTAATTCCTCCCATGTGTTTCATATCCTACTCGATGCTAGTCTACAGCCCCGGGCCTATTAGAGGCAGGCTTGGGGAGTCACGGCTCAAGCCCCGTTGGGTCAGGTCGGGACAGTTCATGGGTTTGGATTAAAGGCTTGTGTGTTAATGCTATTATGGTTTGTCCTTAGGCAGGGATTAGAGAGCATAAGAGGAAACCAATTTCCAACAAATTTAAATTTGGAATGCATTCTTAATGGTACTTTGTCCCAAAATTTTTCCATGGTGTTTTTATTCTATTTTATTATGATGCTTATCTCACCAGTTTTTGAGTGATGAATTTAGAAATTATTTAAGAATTTTATGTGGTTTGTCAATATTTGACACCATTTGACATGCCTTGAGTATTGTGGGAAGGTATTTCCAACTGGAACACCATATTAATAACGTGACCTTGGTAATTGGAAAATTAAATAGTTTTTTAAATAGAAGTGTTATTATTAGGAAAATGTAATTGGAAATGAAATTTGTAAAGGGTACATGAAATGGTATTTTAGAACTAGTAAATTGGGTTCATTTTTTAAATAGAGAAAAGGTGAAATGGTGTTGAAAACATGTGTTGGGTATTTTGGAATTATTGCATGAAAAGATTATTTATTGTTTTACATGGATCAATATTTTAGAAATAGAATTGTTAATTGATTTGGAAATTGAAATTATGAATGAATTCAGAATAGAAATGTTAAATGAGCACTTATGCATAGTAATTTTTTATTATATTTAATATAAAACGATGATATGTGTGTAAGTAGTTATTTGATGTAAATAAAATTTATTTTTTATGATGATTAAACCTAGGGTAAACAGGGTCCCCAGAAAGATTATTGAGATTAATCATTAAAATAACGATGGACATTTCCCCCATGTGGATTTCAAGATTGGTGATTCACCCAAGGGTGTGCATGGTCTCTAGGTAGATTTTGAGTTTGTTAGTTAAAAAGTTGGTGAACAAAACTCTCAATGAACTTTAGTTGTGATTTAGGGATGGTTTTATTACTCCTATATGTTTTTATTTGAACATGGATGGGTATATTACCCCTAACAAGAGATGAGTTGGCACTGTCATCATAACGTGCTCATAGACACCCAAATATTGGTTGGTATGTACCATTCTTGGGGTGAATTTGGCCCCTTGGCTTGGAATTTGTTTTATAATATTAATTTATTAATGTTTTAATAATTATAGTATTATTTTTTATCTTGAGTACTATTTCATACACTTTTTATAGACTAGATATATTTAGGGACACCATTGATGGAGGCCAACTATGTTTTACTCACACCCTTCTCAGAACACTATGATACTTGGGTGCCCAAGTAGACTCTATTCTTGTTTGCATGTAAAGGTTATGGGAATGATTCAGTGTTGATGCATATTAATTGGTTTCATTGGGTGGATTCATATGATTGGATCATACAAGAAATAGGACCAATTTGGGATCTACTATTTGACTTATTTATATTGTTTTTATTTTAGTTTTAGTTTTGTACGATATACCCATGATGGATCCAGTTAGAATTTATGGAATTCTCTTAATTATTTCATCTAATATTGTATTATTTTATCAGAAAATTCCATGGAATAATTTCTATTGGTATGTTTATCTAATTTAGGATACATTCATTGATGTTTTTTCACTATTAACAAAGAAATTGTCTCCCCATGGAATCCTTATTGGCCCTTATCACTAGTAGACAACCTTTGGTGTATGTAGAGGCATTCTTGAGGTCATGTGGAAACCGGTCTGGTTAATATTCATAGAGTGAGTTAGGATGAGATGTTATAATGTGAAATTAGATATCATTTTACTATTTAATTATGGTAGACATGATACTTGGATATTTTAAATTCTTAATAATGAGCTCCTATCCAAATCTTACATCCCTACATATGGGGGAAAATAAAATCTACCTGGGATGAGAATTTTTTTTCTCACCCTATATTTTTAAAATTGGTTAGTTTCTACTTGAGTGGTTCACTTGACTATTATGTTATTGATATAAGGGATTTCTATGATTGATGTATACGAAAATGGGTGTGTTCTTTCATGCATTATTCTAGGCACATAGGATTGGAATGGCACCCATTTGTTTCTTGTGACTGATAGTTGTATGATATTGACATGTGTTGGTGTTTATTTTAGGTTTTTGGATTATTTATACTAACAATTTATATCTATATATGGGTTTAGAAAAATATTTGTAGACTCCATACATTTGGGAGAACATCAGGGTGATAATTAACTTTATTTTCTTCTCCTGGAGTTTCTCTTTTCCGTGGACTAATCACATTCCTTCCTGGGTGGTTACCCCAAATTCCAACCTTCCAATGGTGGGTGACCTATTCCACCCTGATTTATGATGTTTAATCCTTTAGTGGAATATGATTATGGGATGTTGATTCCACATTCCATGGACTCCACCTTAATATTTATCAGTTATTCTAGTTCTCCCTCGTAGATTTGAGACATGGTTTTGAATCTCATTCTCATCACCATCATGAAATGGAAAGTGGTTAATTATGATAATTGTTGTTACAAGATGGAATATATCAATTGTTGTAGTGGATGGTCATGTTTCAAATTTATAGACACATATGTATGTTTGGTGTGTTGGGAATATCTAAAGGTCTTCTTCTTTTAAAGTTTAGGACATCTCATGTGTGAGACATCATGGTTTTAGAACCAAAGGCATCCCATGTTCCTCATGTGGAAACATGAACCATGGGTATAAGAAATACAAGGCTCATTGCCTTGGGAATATCATGTTCATAATATGAGGTAGAGAATATGATACATTAGGTTTAGGGTCTTAAATAGAAATGATCAAATGTTTAAGAAGATTTGAGGTCCTGATCATAGGTTTAATGTCTTGTGGGGACATGATGACACGTTTAACATCGTGTGGCAAAATTATCATAGGTTTACAGTATTAGAGGGACATGATAATTGGTTTAATTTTTTTGGGACATTTCCCATATACTCTCATTGTAAACTGGGATTGATGTGGATAATAAAAAAAATGTTGAAACTAAATTCCAATGGAAACCTCAGGTATGGATATCAAGAGGTTGAGTGTGCCCTTAAAGGGGGAATGATCACACTTCAGGGTTTTCACCTTCTATAGAGAAGAGTGGTAGTTTTTTGATGGTGTTGGGATGTCAGGATTGAATAGCAAGGAGGTGTCCCATATACCTAATGGGGAATTATCACATTTGATTCATTTTGTATTTTTTGCATAGGGTAAGGCTACAATTTTATATAATGAGATATAGATGATGCCATCCAATTTAACATCATGCGAATAGGATATCAGTGTTAAAAAGTTTAACATCTTTCATCATAGAAATTATTAGTAATTAAACATTGGGAACCCTTTTCACTACTATGTATAAAAAATGGTACGCGTGGTGATTAAGTGTGGAAGCATATTGGGTGCTAATAAGTAACAACATAGGTGTGATTGGGGCATATGCATGATAGATTCCCAGGATATGCTGAGGAGCATCGATGGTTTGATTGGGGGTTACACATGGAAGCTACCTAGGTGTTGGGGGAATCATCTAACTATTATCATATAAGGAATACCCTTCTCATGACATGAGGCAACCTATGATTATGAAATAAGGTATACCATGTTTTATTCATAGGTTAAGGCTATGATTTAATTTTATCCACAAGGATGTTGTGTGTGGGGATTACACAACGATCTGACCATTCTTTCTTCCCCATATTAAGTCTCAAGGGTACCTTAACCTGTTTATGGGTCAAGGAATCTAATTGGGGATTACACACAAGGAGGAGGCCCATTGGGACTACTAGGGATTAACAAGGATGTATCAAGGGATATCGTTCATGGAATTACAACTATTTCCTCCAAATATTTGGTAATGAGGGAATCCTGACCTGTATATTGATCAAGGAATATTATTGGGGATTACACCTAAGGACAACGCCCATGGGGACTACTTTGGGGTCATCCCATGATCATCTCATGAGGCATCTTACACATGAAATATAAGTCATATTTGTTATCATGAAAGGATCCTATGCTCTTCACATAGAATGCATGATAGTATAATGTCATGTAGTGAGGTCTAGTAATCATGAAACAATATAAAAAAATCGGGATTTGATGATAGTTATCTAGTGGTTGTTTTTCAAATGGACACTAAATAATATTTAAATATTTAAGCAATGGATTTTTAAAAACATCCACGAAAAATTTACTAAGATTTTAAAAAACAAAAAATCTTCTTTCCCCCGAGCCATCTTCCCCATCCCCCACCTTGATCCCTTCCCCTCATTATCACCACTATCTCCCACATCACCACCACTACTCTCTCACTCACCAACGACCTCACATTTACCCTATCTCTCCCCCTTCCCCATTTCATCATGTCCGTCACCCCTCTACCCCTATGTTAGTGCATCGATCACCACCTGTATTCCTAAGGATCCATATCACCCATCCACCACACCATTGGTTTTCCCCCATTTCCATTTCCCATCACTGAGCATCTCACACCATCAGTATTACTAGGAACTTCTTTTTTCCCTCTGAAATAACGGGTAAATTAAAATAATTTTTTTTGAAAAAGGAATCTTAAATAATTTTTTTGGGTATTTTTATGTGTACTATGAAATTGTACTCAATGAATTCATTATATATGATAATAATTATAAGAATTTAAAATTTTGTTTGAGTGTTAGGTTCAATCTAATAATTACTTATTACATCCATTAAAATACATCATATTATTTTGTTCATTGAGAAAATTGATTAATTTGTCTTTGTAGCGTGAGTTGTGTTTTGAAAAAAATAAAATTAACTCATCATATTTAATAAGTGCTATAATATGTTTCCAATTAGTGATATATTGTTGTGTTTACAAAAATATAAAATTATTAACCCAAATTAAAACTCATTATTATGTTATATATTCATATAAAAATATAATTTTTTTGATTTATGTTTATTTTATTAATTATTCCAAAGAAAATATAGATTAGATTTTGTAATTAAATTATCTAGGTCGATAAAAAACATCTTTGGAGATGGACCACCATAAGGTGAGAATCAATAAAAATACAAAATACTCTCAAGAAAACTAAAGAATAAACAATTTACATTGTGGAAGAAAAAAACATAATCATGAGGCATACAGAAACAATAAAAATAGTTAATCCCAAAATAAAAATAAGACAAGACAAATTCAATACTCTATGTCACTATCCATCACCACAAAATTTTCCCTATATAGAGGCTTTGACACTTAAGATATATTTGCTTAGTACATGTAACCATTCCCTTTATATGTGTCTTGAAAAACCACGTCTATAGATAACAAAAGGCCATAGTAGGTTGTGAGAAAAACAGTGAGTATGATATCCCCAGAGAATCTATACAAAGCCTAATATCATGAAAATTTTATCTTAACATTATAAAATAATCTAGTTTATAAATCATTTTCTTAATATAATACCATTTTCTAATACAACCCTTTGTTTTCTAATTACATTTTTTAATTCCCAAAATCACAGAAAAAGACATGTATATAAGAAAAATAGACGATAATAATCACAACCACCCATTGATACACCATAAGATTAACATGTGATAAAATAACCATGAAATATCACCATGTGATAAAAACTAAGAATAAAAAACATAATTTTGGTTGTAGCCTATGGAAATATGTACTAGACATAATAGAAGCCTAAACCAGGAATATGTTTTATATAACCAATATTAAGTCCTATAAAAGTCTATCAATACTACAAAAACAGTAGTAGAATTAGTCACACTAAATTCACATGTATTTTTCCTAATACTCACAATGATCTTAATTTCCTATTCATTTCATTAACAATTGAAAACTTTTATCACATTTTATAAATCATTTGTTACAATGAATAATAATCACTTCCATGCTTCAAAACCCATTTTTAAATATAAACTATTTTTAAATAAAATCAATTTAGAAAAATATATTTCACAATCAAAGTCCATCTTGATATCAAATCTAACCATTACACAATAAAAACTGAGGAATTGATCAAGGTTATATTGTTATTCAATATTTAGAACCTTTTTGTGGAGACACTTACCTCAAGCGCGAAGAGGGAATGCCCTCAACTGATCTACCAAAGCCCAAGGATGAATCCTATCATGAAGGACTTAAAAGGACATCAAAGATCTATCTGAGGTTCCTAATGTTCAAAAGATAATAATAGAAGATGAGGATGTTCGAAGGATGTTTGTATATTCATATCCAAACATTCAAATAGAATACCATGGTGTAGCCTCTTGGTTTGAACCATAACCCCTTACATTATGGAATATGAATCCACCACTATAGTGAAAGATGGGCTATTTTAGTGAGGAACTACAACACATTCCTTCACACCACATTGCAGCCCTTCAGTTTGAACCGTGTCGGAGATCTGCGAACCATCACATACAACAAGTCCTAAATAAATGGGGAGATTCTATGCCAAAACTAGGTACACCACACTGTAAGGGTGTCCAAATGTGTTAAATAGACCAGAAACACCCCTCAAACCCCTATGTAATGACCTACCAATATACACCATAAGATTCACAAGGATAGTGGGGCTATACTGCAACCCCTACACCATGGTGCAGTTATGACCAATATGGTAGTGTCCCTAACATTTCTCCCTCTAGTGGTATACGTTACAGCCAACTGGTCTACACTTTATCTAGTATCAACATGCGTAGCATGTTCTCTCTATAAACCAGATCCCTGTTGAAATCCATAAAAATTCCAAAAACACAAGATCACCACCAAAACTTCTGATACTCATTACAAAAACTCTTAAACAATAAAAGAGGGCATAACCAACCCCAATTTTTTTTGACAATTCTCCCCACCATAAAACCATTTTATCCCAAAAATGTTACCAAGACTCTAAACATATAAAAATATAAGTCCACTTCTTCTTCATCAATGACTCCCAGTCCCATGCCTCAAGGCTATCCTGTTCAAACTACAATAGTACAGAGACCAAATGAATTATTTTACCACATAATACCTTCTCCTAATTATCAATAATCTAATGTGTTTCCTCAACCACTATGGTTTCAGGATCATTATGAACATACTCCCATTCACATGTGATGGGTATTATTGATACCTCCTCAATTAGTAAACATGATAATTGTCATGAATTATTTTCATGTTAGATATAAAGTCCAACTGATAGGACACCTTTCCGTTTAATTAAATGATCACAAAGGGTCTAAAATACATCAATTACAACCTACCCTACCAATGCAAAAAACTATGTCCCATGCGAGGTGAATCCCTAAGAATAATATGATTACCATCTTCAAACTCTAGCAGTTTCCAAACAAATATGCATATTATTTAGGATGACTCTGTCCCATGCCAATATATTCAAATTTAGCTAGACTCATTCCATCTTCTCCAGAGAATGTCTTGGTCCATCCGAGTACCATTCTCGCAAAGTTTCCTAAAAAAAGGAGATATACATGGACAAACATACAATGTATCAAAGTGAACCATCTTAATAGAATCATGATAACTATTATTATATGAAACTTTTACAAGAGGATGATACATTTCCATATAAGAACCAAAGTCCGGAACAACTGCTTGGAGTATATCTTAATGAATATGAATATCTCTCTTTATATACACATTGGTCGATAGATTTCATGTCATGATAAACTTCAAATAGGAAAACATACACTCTTGAAAACCTCACCAAAACATGGATGTGAACTTGAGGTCCATGTTAAATAAAATAGCAGAGGGACCCCCTTGAGTTTTCACAGTCTCTCAAATATAAAATTATTTCAACTGTTACACATCCATCATCTCCTTTATAGGGAGGAAATATGTTGTTTCCAGAATCTTATCAATGACCACCTAATATAATCCTCACCATAATCAGTTCGTGGAAACCAATGAAAAATACATGAAAATATCACCCCACTTTTTTTCGGAATGGCCAATGGCTGAAACAAACCACGAGGTCTCTAGTGATCTACCTGAATCATCTGACAAGTTAGACACTCTGAAATGAAAAATAAAATCAAACACCTCATTCTAAATAACAATATCCATGTTTAAAATCATGATACATCTTGGTAGTCCTAGGGTGTATAAAGCATTAGGATCCCTATCCTGTATCTATCAAAATTTTACCTTGGATAAATTGGAACAAACATTATTCTATGGAAACCCAAAGAACCAATGAGATACTAAGACCACTAACATGAGGTCTCCCAACCATATAATATTTCACTAAATCACAAGAAATCAGTGTCTATAACCTAATAGAGCTGTAATCTCTTAGAAAACGACAATTCATCCTTCAATAAACTAAATAACACCTTCCCACTAACCTGTTTCATTCACATTCTCATATTATGGAAAAAACTCACACTACTACATATTGAACATTTAATAGCTCTAAAAATAATATTTATCATGGAAAAAATGCACTGCCAATCTAAGTGATTTCAAAAGGTAAACATTATTAGCATTAGAAAAATGTGGAGATAAAGGAACTGTTTATCAATGCTGATAAAATTTGAAAAAAATAATTTTTAATGCTCTCCCCCTTTCTTATTAATCATGAGATCCTTTCTTAGAACTATTCATTCCCTCAACCACTCTTCACCCACTCTCACACACCCCCACCCCCTTTAACAATGCTAATTACCCCTTTCTCAGCAATATAAATCTTCTCACTAACTCATGCAGCCTAGATTTATACATGTGACATTCCTTCTACAATTTAAACCCCTTTACCACTGCCTTAACATGTATGATTCTAAATTTCATTATATTTTTAATTATTTATAAATACTTACATACATATTTTATATATATATATATATATATATATTTATTATTAATTTTCAATATATGTATAAAATATATGTTTTTGTGTGAGAGGGAATGAGCGCACAAGTGCTCGTGTGTGTGTGATATATATATATATATATATATATATCCAAATTTATTATTTATTAATATAAAATTACTTATATTATAATATAAATATTAATATATATCAATTTATTAATATTCACACATATGTATATATAATCATTATATATACATTTTTATATGTATATATATATATTCATATATTTTTATAATGGAAAAAATGGGTAGATATTGTTTTAAATAAAATGTATAATAATTAATTCTATATAAATAAAATTATTTTTTAATTAAATTTTTGAAATATGTATTTATATTGTTTATTTAGATAGAAATTATTTACATTACATATATATTTATATGTCAATATGTTTAAATATATATTTATATATATATACATATAATTGTATGTTTAGATATACTTTTTTTACTATGTATTTATAAATATTTACTATAAATACATTTATAAACTATATTTAATGATAATGATAGATTTATAAAAAGAAATTTTTATATGATGTATATACACAACACATACACACATATTGTGACACCTTGAGAATTAAAAAAATATGTTCGATGGCATAAATGGAACCCAACACCGAGCTTACGATAAGAATGTAACACCATGAGACTTTATGATATTTGTATTTTTTTATTAAATTTAATCCATTTTATATCTATCAATACACACAACCCTACGAATTTAATGTTTAATAGATTATTCAACATATATCACAGTGCATTAATGACCCATGATATTTATTTCTGTTATAACCTAGCTGTTAAATTGGTGTGCCCGAATAGTATTAACTACTGTCAGAAATATATATATATATACATATATATATTTCTTAATCGATATAATATATTTAATTTTTTTATTAACTAATCAATAAAATTTTATGAAATTAATTTGATTGTTTAAAATATGTTTTCATCAAAAATATTTTTGTTTTCGTTCCATGAAACAAATATATTAAATAAATTTTATAAAATTTAGGAAATTTATTTTATAAAATGAAATTAATTTTTTAAATAATAATATCAAAATTTTATTGTGGTTAATTGTTTTTATTTTTTAGAAAATATTTATTTTTCTGTGAATTATAAAAAATACCGATTTTTTTTGTAAAAAAGACACTTATTTTCAATAAACTATGAAATGTAAAAGTCTCATTATGTTTTGAATATGATTTCAAGAAACATAAGTATTATTTTTTTATATTCAAGACAATTAATTTCTTTCTAATAAACTTCATATTGTATTTTAGTATATGTTTGTCATTAGGTTAAAAAATGGGATTTTTCTGAAAACTATTTTAAATCTAATTTTATTTCTAAATTTTAATTATTTCAAATAGTCTCTAATAAGGATTTATTTAAATGAATTTTATATATTATATATCAATAAATATTAATTTATATTCATCATAATTTTTTTATTATACAAAATGTAAATATAAAATAATCTTGTTAATGAAAAATTACTCTTTTTGAAAACCCTCATTTCTATCGCTTCTCTTGGGTTGGTATTCAATTTATTTTATTGATAGTGTTAGAAAATTGTCTTGAGAAAATAAAATTAATTTTTAAAATCATAATTTAAAAATTATATTATATGTACTTTTTTTTATTTTTATACATTGATTAATTTTTTAATGAATACTAAAAAATATTGAATTTTAATTGAAAACTAACTTTTATATTAAATTATTTATAAAGTAAAATTAAATATTAAATATATTTTGAATTAAAATTAATAAAATTATATAAATATTATTCAAATTTAGGTTATTTTAATCAATTTAATATTTATATTGGATATAATAACATTGTAATAAATTGAAGATTTTCTCTTTGAAACCCCGCTTTCTCATCACATATGTGGGATTTATATAAGACTATAATATTCCACATATATAAATTTAATTTAGAAAAATGAATTAAATTTTTAGAATAATGGATTAAATTATTATTTAATTAGGTCAACATAATTATTTTACCAAAATAAATAGAGACAAAGTGAAAAATAATTACTGTGTTTAAGGTAAAAATGGATTTCCTGAGCGTTAAACAAAAAATATAAGGGTTAGAATAACTTAAATATTTGTCTCAAATCAATTGGTTAGAAATATTTGTAACATATACCTTATATTATAAAAAATATCCAATTATTGGAGTCTTGTGAAATGAAAAAATGTTGTTGGAATTCATTCATTTCAAAAATTACGGATGTGCCACTCACCTCACTTATAAAAGGAAACCCCTCTTCTCCTCTCATCACACCTTAAAAACACACTGTATTGACAAATAAACCCCAAATAACTATTATAATTCCATTATATCATCATATAATCCATATTCTAGGATGAAATATATCCCAAAAAGACATTTAGTGAAAACCAAAAGAAGTAACCTAAAGAAGAGGGAACATTCATTAATGAGTGTTTTTATTTTATTTCTTCCTCAAACTACATAATTTTTTCTTAAAAAATATTATATAATAATATCATAATATTAGATATAATTATATGTTATTATGTTGATTTAATAACCTAAATAATTATCTTCTTCCATCAAATGGGCTACAAAATTGTCATTCGTGTGTACAGAGGACAACCGCCTCGCAAAGTGATGTCCTTCATTTTTCTATTACCACATTTCACGATTGTGTATGATGATGAATATAAATTATATACAAGATACTTATAATCTAATTATTCATTTAGATTCATTATATCATATATATCTTATTTAGTTTCTATTTTCACGGTATATGATAACATTGCTCGTGTATACAATGAACTACTTTCTCGCAAAGCAATGTGATTCATTTTCTCTAATGCTTTACATGGAAAATAATAAGGATAAATTTAGTAAATATATTTTATATAAATGGAATAATTATGAAATAAATGAAATATTTATCATTAGTAATAGATTTTTATGTCATTTTATTTCTTACTTTTCACTCACTAAAAGATGATAACATCATTAAGGTACATGTGGACTACCACCTTTCACCCACTCTCACACACCCCCAAAACACCTTTAATAGTTCTCATGGACCCCCTTTATCTAAGATAGAAATCATCTCACTAACTCATACATGCCTGGATTCGAACCTATGACCTCCCTTCTACAATATGAACCCCTTTACCACTACCATCCTAATTTTATTCTACATTTTACGATATTTCTATTTATTTATAAATTTCTAATTTTATATTATATATATAATTATTTCTAAATAAATTTATAAAATATTTGTTTGTGTGTGTGTGTGCATGCACGCCCACTCGTGTGTGTGATATGTATATATATATCTATCTAAATTTATTTAAATATATTATATATGAATATATATATATATATATATATATATTCGAATATAAATATTAATATATATAGATATTTACTAATATGAACACATCTGTATATATACACAATATATATATTTATATATATATATTCGTATATTTTATAATGAAAAAATGGTTAGATATTGTTTTAAATAAAACGGATAATAATTCCTTCTATATGACTTATATAATTATTTTTAAATAAATTTTCAAAATATTTATTTATATTTCATATTAATATATAAATTTTATACATTACATATATATTTAGATACTCATATATTTACATATATATTTATACATATTTTCATATAATTATATAATTAGATTTAAATTTATTAATATGTATTTATGAGTATTTACTCTAAATAAATTTATATACTATATTTTAAACCAGAATATCAAATTTTACATTGGGTTAAATTTACTTATTTTTCAAAAATTATTTATTTTCCAATGAATAGGGAAAAATATATATATGTTTGTAATAATTTCAAAACATTTAAATAAACAAAAAAAATTAAAGTCTCATTATATTTCATATATGTTTTCATGAAACATAATTATTATTTAATTATATTTAATCCAATAATTCCATTTAAATAATTTTAATTTTGGATTCTAGTATAAGGTTATATTTGTGTAAAAAAAGAAATTTTTCTGAATACTATTTTAAAGTACACAATGTTTCCCTATTTTATTTAATTAAAATAATACATAATAAGGAATGATTTAAATGAAATTTATAAATTATATATTAATTGAAATTTACTTATACTAGTAATATTGTTATTAACAGAAATAATGTTAATATGAAATCATCTTGTGCTTGAAGAAAATACACATCTCAAAAACCAACATTTTTATCATGTCTATCGGTTTTGTTTTAAATTTAATTTTTTTTAATTTTAGAAAATTTATATAAAAAAATTAAATTTTAAAATAATAATTTCAAAATTATATTATTGTTAGTCATTGGTAATTTTAAGAAAATATTAATTTTTTAATTAATTGTCAAAAATACTAAATTTTAATTGAAAACTGTCTTTTCAGTTATATTATTTATTATGTAAAATTAAATATTAAATTTATTTTAATTTAATATTATATATATTTTTTACTCCAATTTTGGTCATTTTATTCAATTTACCATTTAATTTGGATATAAAATCATTGTTGACATTTGAACATTCTGTTATTAAAAACCCGATTTCTAATCACATTTGTGGGAATGATTTTAAATTAAAATTTCCACTTATATGAATTTATTTTTAAAACATTTATTAAATAGTTATAATAAATATAATTTATATTTTCTGATAAGGTCACAATAATTTTTTTACTACAATTAATAGTTATAATAGTAAAAATTAATTACTATGACTATGGTGAAAATGGATTTATCAGGGGTCAATATAAAATTATAAGGGATAAAATGACATAATTAATTTTATAAATTCTATTGGAGATAATTATTTATAACATATACATTATATTATAAAATAAGTTTCATTATTTAATCCTTATGAAATGAAAAAAACATTTGTGGAATTAATTTGTTTCGAAAATTACAAAGGTTCCACTCACCTCACTCATAAAAGGACACCCCCTTACCTCATCTCCTCGCACTGTAAAAACCCATTGGTTCTACCAAATACTACCCAAATCACTAATATAATTCAATTATATCATCTAGAATCTTTATTTTTGGATTAAATTCTACCAAGGATTAAAATTGGTGCAAACCAAATGATGTTACTTAAAGAAGTGGTAATGTTATTCAATAATCGTTTTTATTTTATATATTTCTCCACCTTAATCAATTCATCGTAATCCATGATTATATAATAAAATATATTTATTATATTTAATTATAAAATATGATTTAAATTTAATACCCTAAATCATTATCTCATTCCATCAAATGTGTTATGAAATCATCATTCGTGTGTACAGAGGTCTACCTCCTCACAAACCAATGTCATTCATTTTTCCATTACAAGATTTCATGATTGGGTGTGATGGTAGATATAGATATTATATATGAAATTTATAAAATAATAATTCCTTAATATTAATTATAACATATATACCTTTTTATTTTTATTTCTTATGGTATATGATAACTTTTCTCGTTTGTACGAAAAACTCATTCCACGTGAAGCGATGTTACTCATTTTCACTAATGCTTTCCTTGTTAAAAAATAAGGGTAAATTTAATAAATATATATATAATATAAATTAAATATTTATGATATATATGGAATATTTATCAATATTAAAAGATAATATATCATTTTCATTCTTAATTTTAATTCAGTGAAAGATGATAACATCTTTCATGTTTGTGTGGACTATAACCTTCAAGAAGCAATGCGACTCTTTATTTTCATCACCACATCACATGTATGATATATATAAGTATATTTAAAGAAATAATATTTTATTTAGATGTTTTTATTATTATTTAAAGTTAAAATGATACTTAAATCCTTTTCACAATGATAATTAGAAAATGGAAACGTTACTTATGGGTATCTCGGTCCCACCATATCCATGGTCATCACATACTTAATTTTTTCAATACCATAGTTCATAATGAATATTAAAAGTATAAATGATTTATTAATATTATAATTAATTCATTATTAATTTTATGGAGAAGACATAACTATACTGTTTTCAAAAGTACCAAAACATTCATAACAAATCACAAATGAGAAAACAATGTAATTAACACCCAAAACAATGAAAATAATGAAATACTATTGACGAATGGGGGATTAAGTGTTCTAAAAGTATCATATATGATATTTTAAATATCAATAGGACTATTAATAAGTTAATATATGTTAAAACTAATATAAAAAAGTTCAAATCATAATAAACCACAAGGATGTGTGAGTTAAGATATTTCCTAACTCAACTTCCATTCATGGGGTTAAACATCTACTTCACTGATTATGTCATGATAAAACTATGTGTGTATTGATATTTTATAATTTTTTGTCACATTTACACATTTTTAATGTGTATTTACATTTGATACACATAATAAATTAATTTATTAATCCAAACATGAATGATATTATCTTTGTAATGGATTTCTAGTCCTCTTTTATTTCTTGGAGACATATACAAATTCAGAAATTGATTCATTTTTGCAGTGTATATACTTATAATTTGACATTTTATATATTAATGACATTATTTAAATGATATTTACTATTTAATTTAATGCTATTATTTATTTTTTATTAGGATTAAAAATATTATTAATGCGGTAAGGGATTCTGTTTCTCAATTTTTCATTCATTGAAATGTATTTCATGTTGTGAACCTATCATATTTTATACGGTGTATATAAAGACCATTTTATATGTAACATTATTAATTTATTTATTATTATTATATTTATTGTTTAATAATTTTTTTTTTCATTTCATGGGGATTATATTCAATGTTACAAAAGTAGTAAGAGTTTTATGTCAGAATATCATTTATTATTGTGAATTTTTTAATTAAGTCTCCAATATTGAAATATTATGATCTAAATATCAAGGATTTTGATGTTTCTTCTCATCTAGTTATTCATGATTTTTACATGTAGTAATACAATTTTTACACTTTTTGTTAATTTAAATAATAGATTATTTTTGAGAAAAAACATCTTTATTTATCTCTTTGCTCGAAAACACTTTTTCTTCCAAAACCATATTTTATAAAAATATTTTCAAAATGTTTTATAGCATTCATAAGATGACTTATTGAATAATGTTTACCCATTTTTTACTTTTTAAAAAAATTAAATGGATTTTTTTGTTTCTTTCAAAATAAAACATATTTGAATTTTACAAAAAATCTGAATGGAGTAATTTTTAACATGTACATCATGAAAAAAGTTTTCCAACATCATGAATATTATTTGATTTGAATATTAATTTATATGTTTTAAAACTTATTTTCATAAAAAAGTATTTTAAAAAAAATTAAAATAATTTTTTAATGGAAATGTTATTTTACTCCGGAATTGTTTTAAATTATTTTTAAATATTCTTTCATAATTTTCAAGGGTGTTTTTAAAGAATGGTATTGTCACTATATTATTATAATTTTTTGTTTTAAAAATCATATTATTATCAAAATGAAAAATGTTGTTTTCCTTTAAATATTTTTAATGATTTTTAGTTGTATCCCTATTCATCAACGTCAAAAGACATTGTTTTTACTTATTATCCACTAGAGATATTCTGTAGTGATTATATCCCCATTATTTCTTGAGATGGATTAATATTGTTGCAGAGAGATTATTATGGAACCTATTTCTTTCCATCATGTTAAACATATTTCCAATAGAGTGTTATGCCTAACATTTATTTTCTATGGGTTAGACATGTTTTAATAGATTTTAAGGGAACCCATTTCTTTTTTGTGGGTAAACTATGTTTCAAATAGATTGTTATGGATCTCTGTTCTTTTCCATGAGTTAATCATGTTTAAAATAGGTTTACATGAACACATTTATTTTACAAGGGTTAATCAGGTTATGAAATGAATAATTGTTATTTCTATGTGTTTAATGATGGATGTTCTTTTTTAAATTTCTCATTTTGTGGTTCTTAGAAATAACATAAAAGATGGGTGCACCCAAATTTCACTGGGAGAGCCTGTCATAACTAATATGATGGGTGTGCCCTGATAACACCGAGTGATCCCGTTATTACTTATATGATGGGTAATCATAGATATCACTCCAATTAATTGGTTAATGATTAAGTTCTATGTATTATTATATTGGAAGATGTATGTATGGTTATTACATTTTAATGGGTTTTTAGGTTTCTATGATCATGATGTTACAAGATAAAAACACACATTATCTATGAACTACATTAGTTTATAATGATTCATTTTATCAAGATTGATATCATATGGCTCATGATTATTGATTCTTATGAACCATTAATTTTTTAAATCCTTATTCCAAGATTCAAAATTGATGATTTAGGTGTGATGGGTTTGAGTTCTTTTAAAAATCACTCATACAATCATATTTTGTGGCCATACCCTTATTCAATTATTATTCTCATTGATTATATTTAATTAATAATACTTATATTTACCCTTACTGAGAATTTGAGCTCAAACATATTATGTTCCATTAGCCCCAAGTTATAAAGAAATCATTTGAATGAATTATATCTTGAAGGTACTTTTTATGGATGTTGATGATGACTAAACATGAAAAAAGAACATATATGTTAAGTGGGAGAAATTATCAATTAAGTACATTGTTATTTTCTATATAATTGTTTGTACAAACTCTCAAAAAATCTAAATCAAAAAGTTCCTTCAGAATGTAAGTGATAAAATATTTCATTTTGTTGTTGTAAGGTCTAGATGGGAAACAATTAGCTCACATTTATCTATATAAAATATAGAAACACAATGTTTATGATTTTAACATCTGATCTATGAGAGAAGGTTTAAGGAAATTAAAATTGGTATCGGATGAAAATTTTAGATAAATTTGTAGATTATGATATGTTCATTTGATGTTATATTAATTTTTATATATTCCTTCATGGTTATCTAATATTAATGAAGATCATATGTTCAAATTATATGATACCCCTTGTAGTTTTTATACAATGAGATCTTAATGTGATTAAATACTTTTCAGGATATGTTTTATTAGGTCAATGTGTATATAATGATTTAGAAAAATTCTATGTATTCCTTTAAATCTTATAGGCATTTGTTTTAAGGTATTGATAAACATTAGGTTTTATATGATCATGGATATTTAGGATGTTATGGGAAAACATTTTTTATCATATAAACAAAAACATGATTGAAAATGGATTTGAAGATTAAGTGATTAATGTTATTTCAAAATAAGGTAACATATTTTTTGGTACTGAATTTTGAAATTTATGTGTAAACCTTTGAGGTTAATAAAATATTTAATTTTTAGTTAATTGAGGTTATTTGGGATGTAGGGTTATTAATTTATAGAATGATCTAGTTTGAACGTTAGGTATTACATTGGAATTTTGAAGATTAATGTATCATGTGATGGTTTAATAATTATAGAAATTATCATAGTATGTGATAACCATTATGCTTTTGATTAATATGTAATTACATGTGGAATAAATATTTATCCCTTTTATGGTTATATGACCACTTAAAATTTTATTTTTAGTTTTGAAGTATGACAAATTCTTCTTGAATACTCATTTTTTGGAGTAAAAGGATATTTTGGTGGAATTTTAAAAGGAATTAACCTCTACACATCATGTATGTATATTTACATATTATCTTAGACAACATGGAATTGAATTAATCAAATCTATGAAATGGATCTTGAAAAATTGAAGTCTTATAACTATTATTTCTGATGATATTAATGACCATTGTAACACCTATTTGGTTTTTGTTTTTGTTGATTTTAACATTTTATTAATATTTCAAATTAATGTGATCTATGGTATCTATCAATAAATATCATTATTTAGGAATTATGATTTTCTTCCTTGTCCAAATTTTCACATCCCGCCCATGTAATCCAATTTGGATACTTGGTACGTGTTATTCATGATGACTTGTGTAGGTCATTTTACTTAATATAAAGAGGATGTTTTATTATACTTTTTTTGGTGTGGATGTACAAAAATATATATTCATATTATCATTGTTTTATTATCAGGATAAATCTCAAATTACATTAACGAATTTTTTTATGGAGAGGGGGATGTAACACCTTGAGAATTAAAAAGATAAAAATTATGTTTGACAGGGTAAATGACACACAATAGTGAGATTAGATATGAATATTAAGATACAATTATTAAATATAAATTTCTTTAAATAAATTTATTCTCTTATATAGTTTTCATTACATGAAACCACAATATTTTATATGTTCAATAGCATACTCAATACCCAACACCGAGCATAAATGGCATAGAATATATATAACCATTATAACATAGCCATTAAATTGATTGGTAAGAATAATATTAACACATTTAAGAAATATATATGTATATATATGTATATAAATAAAGTTTCCACTCAATATAAGTTATTGATAATTTTTTAATAAATAAATGATCGATTTTAAGTAATATAATTTTATTCTTTAAAATTATGTTTTCATAAAAAATATTTTTTATTTCCTTCCATGAAAATGTATTATAATTAATTTTTCGAACATTTAGAAAATATACTGTATAAAAAAAAGTTAATTTATTAAATCTACATATCAAAATTTCCGTTGGGTTAAATTTTGAGATTTTTCAAAAAATATTGATTTTTTAGTAATGAGGGAAAAATACGAATTTCTGAAAAATGCCATTTTTTCAATAAATTATGTAATTTTAATGAATATTATTTCAAGAATAATAATAATTATTTATTAATATTTAATACAACTAATTTCTTTTTAATCATCTTCATATAGGATTTTAGAATAATGATATCTTTGGGTTTGAAAAATGGGATTTTTTTAAAAGCTATTTTAAAGTACATAATGTTTCTTCATTTTAATTAATTAAAATAACACCAAATGAGGAATTAATTATATTAAATTTATATATTATATATAAATAAATATTAATTTATATTCTTACAATTATTATCATTTCGAAATGATATTTTCTGAATTTTTGAGAATTTTTGGAGAAGATTAATTTTTTGATAAATAGTGAGAAATATTGAATTTTAATTAAAAAATGCATTTTCATTTAAATTATTTATAGTGTAAAATAATATTATAAATTATTTTTAATGTGAAATTATTTAATAAATATATATATTATTATAATTTATGTTATTTTAATAAAATCTATGTTGAAATTATTTATAAAAATTTTGCAAGCATTTGATCATTTTCTCTTTGAAAACCCACTTTGTCGTTACATCTCTAGGATTAATTTTAATTTAAAATTTTCCACCTTTTCGAAATAAATTTGAAACAATGTATTCGATATTTAAAAAAAGAATTTTTTATATTATCTAAAATGTTCAAATAATTTTTTTACCAAAATGGGAATTGAAAACATTAAAAATTAATTACCACGGTTAAGGTAAAAATGGATATACTCGGGGTTAAACAAAATATATATGCTTTAAAAAACATTAAAACATGGTTAAAATATAATTAATGGACATATTAATACCTTAAAAATTATATTCCCAATAATGGTATATTAATATATTTCTTTTACCTGAAAAAACATGGGTGAAATTCATTCATTTCTAAATTTATAAGTCTGACACTCACCTCACTTTTAAAAGGTTACCCACATTTCTCCTCTCTTCACACCATTAATGTCCATTTATTCAGAAATTACCTACCTAAAAAAAATTTAATTTCCTCATGGAATATACTAATCATTATTTTGGGTATAAATCCATCCAAGAAAGGTATTTGGTGAAAACCAAAAGAATTTACCCGAAGAAGAGGTAACGTTCTTCAATGAGCATATTTATTTTATTTCTTCCTCCACATATATAAATTAATTTTTAACAATTATTATATAATAAAATAATTATGTTACATATAATTTGAATTTATTATGTTAATTTAATAATATAAATATTTATCCTTTTCCATCAAATGGGTTATAAAATCATCATTTGTGTGTACGACACACTACCAACTCACGAATTGATGTCATGGGTTTTTCCATTACCACCATTAATATTTGGGTATGAATATGTATATAATGTTTATTTATGATATATATTATAATTATATATCCTTAGTAATTATACAATATATAAATTTTTAATTTCCATTCAACAAAAGATATCATAACATCGCTTGTGTGTACGACAGATTACCGACTCGTGAAGCGATGTGATTCATTTTGACTAATGATTTACATGGAAAAAATAAGGATAATGTAAATAAATATATATTATATACATGAAATAATTTTGATTTTAAGACATATTTATGATTTTGAACATATAATGTATCATTTTATTTCCTAACCCTTCACTCATTCAATGTTGATAACATAGTTCGTGTATGTGAAAACTACCGCCTTCACGAAGCGATGCGACTCTCCCATTTAATCCCCACACAACATGGTTGATATATATATATATAAATAATAGGTTATTGATGATATAATTATCATTTTGGAATGTTAAAATATTAATTACCTTCGTCCATAATTATCATTGAAAAATAGGAATGATACTCATGTATATGTAAAACCTACCGTCTCTATGATCGAAACATACATATTTTTTCAAAAAAATCATTTATAATAGGTATTAAATGTATCATTTATATAAAATTATAATAACTATTCCCTTATTATTATTATTTATATGATATTAAAATATTATATGTACAATAACAAGAACTTTCCAAACAAAACATGAACTATAAAACATGGAAATTATCACTGAAAAGAAAAGAAAACAATGAAATATTATTAACATAAAAGTTATACTATAAAATAAAAGGATCATATAATAAATTGAAAATATTAATATGATTCTTTAATTTGAAAATTTAATGTTTAATAATAGTATTTCAGTGGTTGAAAGAGGTTCAACTAAATGGAACAATGAGGTAAGGGATTTCATAACTGAATATTCATTCGTAGGGTTTAAACTTATATTTCACTAATTATGTCATTGTATGATTATGTGTTTAATTTCCTTTGATTATTTTATTTTTTATTTAAAATAGATATAAGTGGATTTAAATTTTTTTAATTTATTTAATTCATTAATAATCATAACTTCAATGATATGATCTTTGTAAGGGATTTCTAGTCTCTCTTTTATTGTTGGGAGACATAAGAAAATTCACTACTCATTACTTTAGTTCGGTGTATATTATATCACTTTGATATATCATTTCATGAATCCCAATATTTTAATGATTTTTAGAGTTTCAATTTATGATATTATTTATTTGGGATTATGAATCAAATGATTACTAATGAGGTAATGGATTTTTGTCTTAATTTTCCTTCTTTGAGACTTATGTCATGTTATACACCTATCATCACTTATGAGGGGTATATAAAGTTACATTGACATGTAATATCATGAAACTATTTATTCAAATGATATTTTATGTTTAGTTAATTCTTATCCTTTAATGGGGCAAATGATTCAATGTTACCACATTGGTAAGAGTATTCTATTAGAATCTCATCAATCTTTGCGACTTTTTATGATTAAGTCTCTAATGTTAAAATATTATGATCTACCACCAAGAGATTCACATTATTTTTCATCTATATTTATTATTCAAGATACTATAACGTAATATTTCCATTTTACCACTCATACATCAAAAAATTGTGATTTATTAAGGTAATCCTAATTATTTCTCTCTCCGATTGAAAAACCTTTTTCATTCAAAAACCACGTTTTCTAAAAATGTTTAAATTTTTTAACAACATTAAAATGATTTTATACATATATTTTTATCCATGTTTGAATTTTTAAAAAATGATTTTAGGGGAACATTTTTGACTTTTTCTAATCAATGCCCCTTTAGAATATACTTAAAATTTGAAAGGAATCGTTTTTTTTAATATGGATGGTATGAATATAATTTTCCACCAGTATTAAAATTATTTTATTAGAAGAATAATTTATAAGATTTCAAGGTAATGTTCAATGAAAATTATTTTAAAAGAGTTTTTAAAATGTTTTTTTCAAAATTGAAAGTATATTTTTCGTAATAAATGTTTTCAATTGTTTTTAAAGATTTCGTTTTGTGTATTCAAGGATGTTTTCATGGAAAAATAATTTTTCAATATTTATTGAATTTTTAGTGTTTAAAAATATATTTATTTCAAAATTAAAAGATTATTTTCCTCCAAATGACATTAATGATATTTTTATGCTATCACCATTCATCAAATTCCACAGCCCTTGTTTTTACTTATGATCCAACATTGATATTTTGTAAAGATACCATCTTCATTATTTATCTTGATAGATTAATATTTCTTCAAAGATATTGTTATGGAACCCATTTATGTCCAAGAGTTTAATTATAATTCAAATATATTGTTATGGAACCTATTTTATTCCCACATGTTAATAAATTTTTAAAGTGATTGTTATAGAACCTATTTCATTTCCACAGGATAACCATGTTTCAATGATATTTTTTATGGAATTTTTTTCATGATTTAACCTTGTTTTAAAGAGATTGTTGTGGACCCTATTTCTTTTCCATGGGTTAATATTTATTAGATGATATTGAAATAAATTCGTTTCACTTCAATGGTTTAATGATGTTTTTAAAAATTAATTACTATTTATATGATTTTTATAATGAAATATATTTTTACATTATTCATGTTATGGTTCTTGGACATTACATATATGATGGGTGTACCCAGATAACATTGAGTGAGCCCATTATAGCTTATAAAATGTGTTGCCCTAAAAAAATTCCAATTAATTAGGTATTCTAAATGAGATATCATGGGTTCTATCAAATGAAGTAGGGTTTTTGGGTTTTTAGGTGCAACTCAATGGCTTTCCAGGGTCGTCTCTCAAAGGAGTAAGTAATTAAAACAATATATTAAAGGTATTATGAAAATAAAATAAAATAAAATAAAATAATTACTTAAAAGGATTGTCTTTTTCATATTTATAAAACAAGAAGAAGAGTGTTAGAAGAATATTGTATTTTTTTATTTTGTTTTTGAAATAAGATTGAGAAAATGCAATGAGAATTTGTTTTTTTGAATAATATTCTAAATTGAATAATCTATCTAACATTAACTATTTGCATAATTATTAATAATTTCCATTTAAATTATACTCCAATTAATTAATATCCCATAATTGTATTATCCCTCGAACTCTATGGGTGCTAAATTAACCATTATAATGAAATGAATTAAAACCTATTCTATCTTCTAAAACTAAAATCATAGCACCCTAATTAGATTGATGTAATAAGGAAAGATTATTTTCAATTGTAAATTATGGAACATATATATATAATAAAATATTATTAATTTATTTTGGGTATTTTTTTAACTCCATGAATTATTCCCATGTGGTTTTATTTTACAGAATAAGATTGCGCTCTCACAATTCACACAATTCTAAACCTCATGTGTTTTGTGTTATTTGTTCAAATTTCTTTCATATGTTATGATAAATAAAAAATTCAATTCATATATCATATTATGTAAATTAAATTATCTCATTTATTCAAAATCAATAAATTAATATGGTATGTCGTAGAGGGATTACTAATAATACTACTCATCCATGGGTGGTGTAGACTTCTTAGAAACTTTTTTCATTCGAAAAGGCATAGAATGGGTCAAAACAAATCATTTTTAAAATCTTGGGTTAAAACCCAAAAATATAAAGAATTTATGAAAAAAATATTATATAAAGAATAAATGTAAGAGAAACTAAAATGTTTATTAAAAGAACAACAACGTTACATCAAAGGAGAGGAAAAGAATAACATTTAAGAGGAGATCCTAGTTTTATAGATTCCCTACTCTAATGGTGAATTGAAATAGAAATTCACAAATTATACTCTCTTAAAAATCCTATGAGACACATAAAACACACTAAAAATTTTAAGAACACACATTTATTGAGTTTAGGGGAGGCTAGGGTTTCAAGACTTTTTAAGTTTGAATGGGAAATTCAGAAAAATATTTCAAGCCACATTGAAATGAAAGTTTGAAAAAAAATCATGAACCTTATGTTCTATCATAATAATGTCTTTTTAATTTTTTTTTGTTCTTTAAGAGGTCTATATTTGGTCACAATCCAACAACCTATGAATATTTTATGTCCTAAATACATATGTTGTATCCGATCTAGAGAGTCTAGTCCATCTATGACTTTATGGAAAGTTTACTCTTATAAAATGCATAATCCAGATCAGATATACTCAATCAAATTTGTATACCGTTGAGTGAAGAAAATTTAAAAAAAATTAATTTCAAATAATTTTATTAAAAATAATTATGTTTGAAATACTATAGTGAACTTTAACGGGGAAAATTTGTAATTGTCATCAAATTTTGAAATGAATTATCTAATTCCAAATATTATATAAATGATCATATTTAAAATAATGTGATGAAGTTATGACATTTAATATCAATAATATAATCAAAAAAAATTTTATCAACTGACCCACACTTACACTTTTCACTCATATGATAAACTACATATTATGTAATTCGGAAAATTGTAACAAGATATGCAAGTTTATACTTCCCAAACCACTGTGGAAATATTGTAAAAATAAGAATATCATCAGGAGTCAATCTCAATAAATATTAATGTTGTTGTCTCATTAATTATATCAAAAAATACAGTGATATTAGTGCCCCAAATTATAGTGAAACAAGTTATTGGTCTACCATGCCATTAATTTCCAATGCGTGTGTGGGTCAACCATTTTAAGATAATATCTCCACCTAGTATTCAATATATTCACTTCATGTAAAACCCTTACTCATAACATGTTTCATTCACCAAAACTATAATACATTCCCTTACAATCATATTTCTAGATCCAATCAATTAAGAATTCCCAAATGGAAAACCCTAATATCTCAACCTAGATATCACCACGTGTTGCGCATTTCATCACTCTTATTTTTATTAAGATAATATAAATTTTTTCCATTTTTTAGATAAAAAAATATCAAAATTCAGGTACATATACATAGGTAAATTTATTATATTAAAGAAACTAATCTGAATACAAACAAATATAAGGATCAAGAATTTAAATAAGATGATTTTTTACCTAACATAGCTATACCTCCAATTGAGTAGGACAAATATAGAAAGCCACGATTGAATGAAAATTTGTGTGGAGAAATCAGTGACATAAATTACTATGAAAAAATATCACAAATAATGATTTCAATGTCTAAAATTTTTATAATGACATAATAGATCATATCATTAATGAATTATAATTTTATAAAATTCAACCAGTGATAATGAAATCATTCTCATTCTTATTATTCTACCAATGAATTATAAAAACCTGAATCTTTTATATTTTCCACATATATTTGTGCGTGGAACATGATATTTTTTTCTTTTTTCTTTTTTCTATAAAAATATAAATAGAAAACCTAATAAAATCCTACATGAAACACAGAAATAAATTCAAAAATAGCAATCCCAAAATATTGTCCCCTCTTCCATACTTAAAATACCACATTTTCATCAATGTGAACTGATGAGAAGATATTCGAACATGAAATTTAGAATTTTGAAATGGTAAAATATCCTAAAATTGAATGGGTTTAGAACTGTCAGATATTCTCAAGTGATAATGGGGTCATGCGGTGTAATGGAATAAACAGCATGGGTGAGAAGTCCCTTAATATATTGCTTCAAGTGATTCCTATTAACTATAAATATCCTTCCTATATCCTATTCTGTGATCTCCACTGAAACATAGAGAAAAATATTAGATACAACTTAAGGACCTAACCATACAGAACTCATCTTATAGGGCATTAGCATTAGTCATAAACTATAAAATGTGTTTTTATCCAAAATAAAACTCATTTTTATCATTTTCAGGAGATTATTTATATCATCCATTATAGATACTTTATTTCTTATACAATGAAAATCAAATCTTCTCATGCTCTTAAATTTTTAGGATCCATTGAATTCCCTCTTGGTCCAAATCAATGTTGCATTTCATTATAGCCTAATATTCCTGATGCGTATCCTCCACAAGGAGAATCAATGATTTACCAAAAAAATCCTAAATGGGTACATACTAAGGGGAGTATTATATTCCATCCTATAAGACTATAATGCATCATCCAAGTGATTTCTCTAATCCTTTCTATTCGGTTTCATGGTTTAATCCAAAATTTGTTTTAACTAATAATTTGAAACATCATCATAGCCATTTGTTTAGGGGTGGTATAAAGTAGAATTTTTATACATCACCCCTTAATTATGATTAATGGAATCCAAATTCCAATTGAAGATGTTTGTCCCTTGGTCACTAATAGTGGTCTTTTGTACTATAATCCTTTAGAAAAATTGAGGCATGATAAAATCCACTACAATATGAGAATCATCAAACATAATGGCCTTGTCTTCCACTCATTTTCTAACATAATCAACATCGACGAAAATGTAAAAGAAACCCAATAAACATGGAAATTTACCCCTAAAATCAATTCCCTAAAGATAAAAAATCACATAGAATAATATGGGTTATTGGGTCATCTCATGTCTCCTAAAAATGTTTCCAGTGTGTAGGAAGTATGAGAACTACATAAAAAGAACATGAGTATCATGAAAATAGCTTAGCCAATATAATCCATAGTCTAAGACATTTCTTTTTGTCTCTGGGGGTCCAAAGTGTCCACCACAGACAATGCTATGCCAAAAATTTAAAACAAAATTAAACTGATGGCCATGCATATATCTCCTAATGACATGGACATTATAAATGTTCTCATGGTAGAGATTATCCCACACATAAAACCTAGACTCACACTTTAATTTTGTGATTTGGTGAATCTCTAAATTTCCATGAAATTCAGAGGAAACATGTTTTTATAATAAATAAAGATACCAAGGATGCATAGATGACATTACATAGAGATGCTCACCAAGAAAAGTGTCTCAATGTAGTACTTGGTCTAAAGTGTCAGCCATTTTGTGTTATTAATCCTACTTATGTGGAACACCGTGAATTTTTCTAACCCATTTTAGTCCATTATATCAATATAAAATTCATGATGAAGTAGAATCTACAAGATAAGTATGTGATATTCATTTGTCTTCTTCAAGAGGAACCTCAAATATCCATAATTTGAAAAACAACTACTTTAGTGCTTAAATTTTTTTATAATAATTTATCAAAATAAAATATTACAAATATATCATTTTTTTATCATTGTGGTGTAATTTTCTTAGGCTGAATCCAAAGTCCATGATTCATAAGAAATCACATGGTTTTGCCCATCCACCATATGATATAAGAACAATACAACCATAAAGATAGATGTGTCACACATAAGATCAAAAGGAAGCTCCCCCCATGGGGGTGTATGATCGATGGAGTGGTCAGAAATTTCTTTATCTCATCAAAATATACCCTTCATAAATCCAAAAAAGGATGTATATTTTTTGAAGCATTTGATATAAGGTTAGAGTGATCATAATAAAATATCTAATAATGCATAAATTAATTCCCACATGTCTTAGGAATGATCTGACATCATGTAAACATGAAGGATATGGTAAGGATGAAATAATATATAACATATATCTATCAACCTCTATTCCATGTTTAGAAACTACATGTCGTTTGATAATACCATGATCTACCATGAAATGAAAAGTTTCAATGCTCAAAAATAGATCCCAATCAGTTTAACAATTCTACACCTTTCCCAAATGTCATTTTCCATGTCCACTTCTGATATTTGGTTGTTTGGACAAGTATATTTAAATTTTTAAGGGGTTTAGGAGGAACATCATTAATTTTATTCTTACCTTTTTCTTCCTCATTTCCTTTCTCAATGACCGGGGATGATGGGGGAATATTCTCATGTTTGTTGAATAAATGTGTAATAGTATGTGGATATTTGTTATTCATTTTCTTCCTTATTATAAAGGTGATGGAACTAACATTCCCCTCAGTTATTTGAGTAGGCTATGGGGGAATATTTCTAGATTTCATACTTACCGGTTTTTGGAGGGTGGTGGAAATCTAGCTCATTTGTGTCTTCAAATCCCTCCACTCTGAACCTTGACTCTTCAAATAATTATGTTTATTAATAACCATTTTTCCCAAAAAAAATTAGTACTATGATATATATTTGGTTTGGAATTCACTTTTTATATTTTGGATTCTTGGGCTTCAAATCTCATTTGGGGTGGTGGAAAAATGTTGGTAAGGTATAGGCTTTTCGATGTTTTTTTTAAATGGTGGACTTTTTTTGTATAGAGCCATACATCAGGTATGATTGATCATTCCATACTTGGTTTTTTGTTGGTGCAAAGGAATGATACTACTTATGAGGATTTTTTTTATTTCAACTAATTTAGACTCCTAAAGAATAAGATTACTCAATCCTTTGTCTCTTGAAATTGGGGGAAATAATTTGTCGAGTTCTCTATTTCCATAAAATTTTCAATAGTCCCATCGAGAGTGTTTTGGTATTTTTTTGAGATAGAGAAATATTCTCACTATAATGATTAATTCCTAAAATATAGTATCTATTAAATTATTTCTAGAGAAGAGTGACCGACTTGGTGTACCCATTAAACACATGGTATACCCTAATTTCTAGGTTATTGGGAGTTTTGTGTTAACTTTTAAATCAATGTATATGCAGTTGGTGGTGGTTTTTAATACAAATACCCCTCCATCCACAATATCCACCACTATTCTTTCCATAGGCATGAGGTCTTCATAGATGTATTGGATGAGTATTTTCTCACTGATTTGGTGATGTGGTAATGTTGAAATAAACTTCTTGAATCTATCCCAATACTCATACATTGAATCCCCTTAGGATTTCATAATTCCTAGTATCTCTTTTTGAATGAAATTGTTCCTTGATTTTGGATAAAATCATTACAGGAAAAGAAATTTCAAATCATTCCAACAAGTTACATCTTCAGGTTTTAAATAATACATCTATTATTTTGTAGTTTCATCAAATGACAATGGTAATTCTCCTTGTTCTATTTGATCAGTAGGTACATCTCATTGTTTTGGGGTTGAGAAAACCAAATTAAGATATTTTAAATTTTTTTATCCTCTCTATAGAGGCCATGGAATTTTGGAAGAATGTGTATCAATACAGATTTTAGTTCGAGGTCTAATTCGATAGTTTGTAATGAAATAAAATCTGGATGTTAATTTGTATATGGTTCAACCTATTATTTAATGGTTATATTAACTTCATTATTATTATGTTGATACAGAAGTTATTATTTTTGGTTTTATTTTGATGTGATTCCAATTTTAATGTTCCCATAATTGAGGAATTATACAACTTGTATAATGTAGAAACATTACATTGGCCAAGACTATCATATTCATTACATAAGGATAAATTAAATATCATGGTCAAAATCTAATAAATACTAGGTATTATTTCATGTCAAAAATTAAATAAAAATTAACTGAATAAATTTTAACCAAAATAAAATGATAAAAAGATTATGTTTATGGTCCATATAATAATAATAATAGGAAAACTTAGGAAAGGGGAAAGATGGAAGAAGAAAGAGAAGAAGAAAATGAATTAAAAAATATAATATACACCAATAATTTGTTGAGAAAAATTATAGTCCTCCTTAGTAGTTATGTAAATTTTAAAGGAACTATTATAGGAACTCACAAATGATGTTTGGTTTCATGTTATTTAGGTACAACAGACTGGCTGACTAGGGTCATCTCAAAAATGGGAAAGTAATTAAAGAAACATATTAAATATTATTTGAAAATAAAATAAAATAAAAAAAATTAATTAAAAGTATAGGTTTTTTATCATTTATAAAACAATAATAATTATGTTTTAAGAATATTTCATTTTTTTGTTTCCGAAATGAAATTGTGAAAACCTCATGAGAATATGTTTTTTAGAAAAATATTTTAAAATGTCTAAAATTTCTTACCCTACCTCATAAATTTATAATAAATAATTTTTATTTAAAAAATTATCCACTTAATTAGGATCCCCTAATTTGTTAACCCTTGAACCTAACGAGGGTTAACTTAGCCCCATGGATGAAATGAACTAAAACCTAGGCTAGCTTCTGAACTTGAAATAATAGAACCCCTGATTGAATGATGTTATAAGACTAGATTATAGAAAATTCTAAATTATGGAACATATACATTCTATAAATGGGGATTAATTGAGTTTATTTATTATATTTAATCCCAAAAAATTGATCCCATGTGGTTCTATTTTACAGATTAAGATTACACTCTCACAATTCACATAATTCTCGACATCATGTGTTTTAAGTTACATTTTTAATAACATTATTAGTCTATTTAAATTGAAATATCAATTAATATATGATATTATGATAATTATAGTAGGCAATTTAATCAAAATAAATTAATTAATATGAAAAAATGTAGATCAATTAGTTAAAAAACAAAACTTCCATGGGTGGTGTACTCAGCATAGAAATGTTTTTTCTTTTGAAATGTCGTAAAAAGGTTATAAAACTATCATATTTATAATATTGAGTCCATACCCAAATAATTAAATTAAATACGAGGAAAAATTACCATAATAGAAGAAATATAATAGAAATAAATACGTTTATTAAGAGAACAATAGTGTTGCAACAAAGAAGAGGAATCAAAGAGCATTTTAGAGGAGATCATAGTTTGATAGCTTCTCTAATGACCCAAAATTTTTCTAATGAAAATACCTCTTGATATAATGTAAAATGGTTTGGTTTTATGTTTTGGATTTCAAAATACCAATAATAATTGTTATTGTTGGAAATATAGTTGTTGGAAAATGATCACCTGACTAGTATAAATATAGGTCTTTGACAAATACAATTTAATCAGACAAACAAAGAGATAACCTCATCTAGTAGAATTTCCCCATACAAAGCCCATTTTTTCAGAGCCCAGAATGGAGGTGGAGTCACTGGGTTTCGCTCCTAACCAAGACCAAGAGGAGTTTCAACACGTTATGCTCGAACGGAACCGCCTACAGGAGAAGCGGAAGTTAATAGAGTCTACCACCCATGTAATGTTATCCGAGCCACCCCAAGAGTCTGTCACTATTGCAAACCATGCCCTTAGGTATTAATATGGTGTTATTAGGGGATATATAAAAATACCCTATCAGTATGATTCTTTAAATTAGTTTTTATATAATAAAGAATATAAATTCATTTTATTATTGTTACTTTGTAAATAGTTTGTAAAGCACAAATAGTAATTTTAGTTAATATTTAATTATTAAATCTATTTTCATGAATTAATTGATTATTGAATTAAATAATATTTTAAGAAAATATTATTACTGAATAACGTTTTAATTAAATATACATGATCATATAATTTTTAGGAATACATATATAATTTTTATTATGGTTTGAAAGCTATTTTGTTCAAAACCCATGAGTTTTTGATAAAGGTCAGTTTTATTTTAATAGTAAAATTAAAATATTTTGATTATTTAGATAAAAATAATATTATTTTTGGAATCAGAATGTCGAAATTATCCAACAGGGGATTTTTCATATTTTTTGGAGATAGTCGAATTTTAGGGTTAAAATTAAATACCATTTAAATAAATAATGTGTTTTATGACATCATAATGACCCAATAGTGATTTAATAAAATAATATATAATTTATATGTTCAGAAAATATATGTATTAAAATTAAAATAATGTCATTTTAGGTTTTTTTAATTATTTTTGAAAGCCCTAGTGGACCCTCCAAGACATAAAAAATATTTTGTCATTTTAAAATGATTTCCTAGAGAGTGTCACTCACCTCCACATAAGAAAGCCTAATATTTTAATAAAATGGGTCATTGGACTTTTCTAATACTATTTTACACCTTCTATTTGTAACAATCCTTGGGAAATAACCATGGGATGGTTTCTATTATAGAGTTTATTAATGTGTGGTGCCCAAAACCTAAATAATAAAACTTTCCCACTATTTTACTACATAAACCCACTAATCTCCCACCTCTTCTTCACTAAAAGCCTTTTGAGATTGACCAAAATCTTCCATAGACTCTCTATAATCCTACTAAGGTGACCCATTCTCTCATGAATCCTCTCCCAATCCTCTCCCAAGCATTTGGGATCACACTTCCAAGTAAAGGATTTCATCCGTTCTCATTTTTGTCCCACTTTCATTATGTTGTTATGCCCTTTTATTTTCATCTAAAAATGTAGGGATTTGATTTAACTCACCCTTGATACTGCCCTATTTATTTTTGAATGATTATATATCCCTTCTCTCTCATTAATGCCTCCCAATAACACCCATTACCATGTCAAAATTCCATATGGAATTTATCTCTTCTCATTTACATTCAATAATTTCTTTTGTATTATGAATATAAAATCCACTAATTATGTTGTTAAATATATCTATATGACCCATTACTTTCCATATCACTTAAATATGATGAGCCACCCCTTTCTCTCCCATTAACCATTTTTATGAATTCTTATTTCATGTCATTATGCTGCACAAATTACACAACGATTTTCCATGGAAAAGTCATTATATAGTGAATACCATGCCAATTTCACTATCTAGGGTATTCAAATTTATTCCCATTTAGTTACTGGTTATATATATTTATATATTAATTCCACATTACTTTATCATATAATAACCAATGATTCTTAATTTATTAATGTTATATAATACATGTGGCACACATATGTAGGAAATGAAATGATTAAGAAGGGTGTGCCCTGATAGCGCTCCAATGCATTGGGTAAAGAATAGTATCATGATACATCTTGTGAAATGAGGTTTTAAACATGATAATTAATGTGAAATTATGGTTTACTCATGAACCATGATCAATTAACATTGGCTCATTCAAAAATCAAGTTAAATGGTGTGGCCACATTTCTATGTTATGATAATAATGCTATAGCATACCATTATGTTCATGATTATTTTATTCACCATTGATATTCCTATTATATAACAAAAATTATAATCTTTATGTTATTCTTTTTTTACTCCCTTACTAGGCTTTATAGATCACCATTTTTTAATGCATGACCTCAGGTTATCTCATGCAATGCTATGTACGAGAGAATGTTGTGGTCATTTAAAAGATGTTTTCAATAAAGATGTTTTGTTTTAGGTTCTAAGTTGTTATGTAATGTTACAAATTTACCAAGACACTATCCCTCTCAATCCTCAGATTTGTCTTAAGTTCAATTTTATGTAATAAAGTATTTTTTTGTGTAATAAACAACATGATTTTTATTATTGTTATTAAAGGATAGGTTTAGTAGTTTTTGGGATTGGGAATACAAATACTTAGTGAAAGCCTTAGTGATAAGACAATGTATAATAAAAACATCCCTAAATTTTGGTGAGTATTTATTAAGTGGTTTATCAAGAATATAAATCCGTATCTGGATATGAGTAGGTATATGCGGCTCTAGCACAAATTTATCTTCAGGTTATACCCGAGAACACCGCTTTGAGCTAGAATCTAACGGGAACTGGTGCACGAAAATGGGCCTATTTATACTCTTGGTTATGACACTACCAGTGGTTCTTCTATGCTAAAATACTACGCTTAGTATAAAAAATTATTAAGGAAATAAAAAATTGCCCCTATGAATATATGATGGGTAATAGATCATGGATTACCCAGATTAAAGCCTATAAACTCATATGTTGAGGGAATAAAAGTAATTTACAACTCATTTGTTTTTGTCATTGGATTTCCTTTTCTGTGCTACCACTAACATTCCTTTTATTCAATCCAATGGCTAGTAATAGGATAAATTAGGCTAACAAACTATGTGAATATCAATGTGATGACCATTCTAATGAATTTCTCAATATGATGGGAGTGGTAATCACAATCTTTTTCATGATACCCTCTTAGTTAAATCATGTTTGGAATATAAACATGGGTCAAGAGGAAAATTCAACCACCCCCCCAAGAATGAAATAGATACAGTCATGAAATTTATAAGACAAATACCTCATACTTAAAATGGATCATCTGGTCCCTTAATCCCCGAACAATGGATCAACTCCATTGAGATGATCTTCTCCAACCTTCAATGTTCTGAACAAGAGAAGGTACTTCTGGATGCTTTTTATATGGAGGGTGAAGCTAATAAATGGTGGATATTTATCAAAAATATGATTCCTGGGGAGGAGATGTAGTCATTAGAATGGATTAATTTCTGGAAAATGTTTTTCGATAAATATTTTCCTTTCACACTCCTTAATATGGAATGTGACTTCCTCACCCTCAAGTAAAAAGTCGATGAATCCATCGAAGCGGATGAGGAAAACATTATAAGTCTATCACATAATGCATATGACTTTTTTATTACCCCCCGAATGAAAGGTTTACTGCTTCTTTGGTGGGTGAAAACCAAGACTACGAAAAGCCCTAGTGATCTGTGACTTTTAGAGCTATGAGGAAGTTGTTCGATGTTCCCTCAATGTCAAAATTGAGATCCGTGAATCTTAGGGGTACCAATGGAATAATAAGTGTAAGGTGTGATTCAATTCTAGTGGCTTAATGGATAAATCCAATGGTGATTAGAAAATCCTTCACCCCACATTCCAAAGTTGGGGAAATAAGAACCACATAAATTGTCTGATAGTGATGATGAAATGATTTAGGTGTGGAAGAGAAAGGAACCTGACCATTAACTACCGACAATAAAATCCTGTGGCTGTGAAAGAGGAGAGGAACAATCCATTTTACCCTCAATTCCTTGTTCATTCCAACAACTTCAAGGAACAAAAACCCTTTGAAAACTAGTTCCCTAATCCAAGGGTTTTCGGAGGCAACCAACAACCTCCAAGGAATAAAGGGAGATATTTTTCCATCACTACCACCAAAGAGAACCCCGACAATGAAGTGGTGACTTGTACACTAGTTATTCATTCATGAATAGAGAACATACTTTTTTATTCTTGTTCTATACATTATTTTATATCCCAAATGTTTAGTAAAACAATCCCAACACCACCAAAAATCATGGATGTAATGATTTAAGTGAGTACAAAAAATGGGGAAATCATTGCATCCCATGAATATAACTCCTCCCCAATTACAATTTCTGGATTGATCTTTCTGGTGATCCTTTTCATACTCCCTTTGGTGGAATTTGATGCAATTATTGGCATGGGTTGTGTTTCCATATATAAATCCATCATAAATTTCCATGAGAGTGAAATGACTCTCCATGTGGAGAATCAACCCCCAATTATATACAAGCTAAAGGAGGAGGATTAATCTTTTTCAGAAACAACATCTCAAGAGTGTATATTATATCTCTATGAGCACATGTATCTGGCTCAAGTGATTGAGTCCATGTAAGCACCCATCCATGAAGACATTCCCATTGTGAGGGAATTTTCTGAAGTGTTTCTAGAGAAATTTCCTGGTCTTCCCCTAGAAGAGATGTGGAATTCTCAATTGACCTTATAGCTAAGGAATTTCCAATATCTAATACTATGTATTGCATGTCTTTTGTGGATCTTGAGGAGTTGAAAAAACAACTATAGGAGATTCTAGATAAAGGTTTTATATTCCCATGTGCTTCAAATGGGGTTCACCGGTCCTCTTAATCAAGAAGAAGGATGGGTCAGTGTGCCTTTGCATTGATTATGACGAGCTCAAAAAAATCATGATAAAGAATAACTATCCTCTGACATGAATTGATGAGTTATTCAACAGGACACATCAAGCACAATACATCTCCAAGGATAAATTGTGGTTGAGATTCTACCATGTAAGTGTCAAGAAGGAGGATATCCCCATGACAGATTTTCGAACAAGATACGGGCACTTTGAATTTCTAGTAATTCCTTTTGGACTCAGTATTGGTTCAAAAATATTCATGGACTTAATGAATAGAGTCTTTAGATATTTTCCTCAAAAAAAATTTGGTAGTATATATAGTTGATATTCTAATATATTGTATAAACAAGGACGGGAATGAGGAGAATCTAAGAACTGTACTAGAGACTACACTAATGGAGAATCTCATTTCAATTTACAAAAAGTTTTAGTTATGGTGGAAGGAGGTCTCATTATTGGGCCACATCATCACAAGAAATGGGATACATGTAGATCCCATGGAGGTAGCTGCAATTGAGGGATTGATGAGGAAAACATCAATAACAGATATATGTATCTTCCCAGGGTTAGAGTGATATTATCACCGATTTGTGAGAAATTTATCATGATTTTAAAACTCTTTTACAAAGCTAACTCATAAGGGAGTCAAATTATCATGGAGTGATAAATGTGAGAAAATATTTAAGGATATGAAAAGTAGTCTTATCACTGTGCTCATTCTCATAGTGCCCACAAGTGGAGAACATTTTGTGGTATTTAGGGATACTTCGACGAAGGGATTAGGTTGTGTGTTAGAAGAAAAATGACAAATTCATTGCCTATTATTTAAGGAAATTTAATGTTCACGAGAAAAACTATCCAAAAAATGATCTAGAGCTGGTTGTAGTAATAATATCACTTAAAAATTTGGAGACATTACCTATTTGGGGAGAAGTGTGAAATATACAAAAATCACAAAAGACCCAAGTATATATTCATATAGAAAGGGTTGAATTTGAAGTAATGAAGTTGGTTAGAGTGGATCAAAGTCTATGACTGCTCAATCCATTACCTCCCTAGGACAGAAAACAATGTGGAGGATTCTCTAAGTAGAAAGGACCCATATATTCTATCATTGTTTGAAATTGAAAATGATCTAATCTTATTAGATTTTATGAAGATTGAAATGGGAATCATAAATAAGGGAACATCATCAATCCTTCCACAAATTATTGCTCAACCATATATTTTAAAATGGTTAAAGGATGCTCAAAAAGATGATTTGGGTATTAAAGAGATAATAGAAATTATGAAAAAAGAGAAATACTCGGAGTTCAATGTTAATGAAGAAGAAATTGTGAGATTTTGGAAAAGACAATATATTCCATCAAATCCATAGTTAATGAATGAAATTTGGATGATTCACATAGATCAAATTTCTCTATTCACCCAAGAAACAAAAAGAAGTATTGAGATCACCGAGTGATTTATTTGTGCGATAAAATGAATATGGAGATCACTAAGTATACATCAACATTCATGGTGTGTCTGCAGGTGAAGCCTGAGAGGCACAAGTCTAAGGGGATGATGCAAACATTACCCATACTGACATAGAAATGGGAAACATCAATATGGACTTTGTTATCATACATATGAAGACATCCAAAATAAATAATGTTATTTGGGTTGTTTTGGATCATCTTACAATGACTGCACACTTAATTGAGATTCTGGTGGATTTCACATTATATCAACTAGCATAGATATCCATCTGAGATGTTCTACGACTGCATGGAGTACCTCTATCTACTGTATCCGATCGAGATCCACGATTCATGTCTAATTTTTGGAAGATTCTTCAACATTCTCTGAATACTGAGCTAAACATCAGTATGGATTATCATCCTCAAACTGATATGAAATATGGGAAAACTATCTGAACACATGAGGATATATTGAGAGAATGATCAATGTAATTCAAAGGAGGATGGGATGAACATATTCATCTATTTTATTTCTCTTACAATAATTGTTTCCACTCAAGAAAAGAAATGGATAATTATGAATCCCTTTATGGGAAGCGGTACAGAACCCCAACATGTAGGGATGAAGTTTGGGAGAGAAAACTCCATGTTCCAAAAATGGTCAAAGAAATGGTGGAGAAAGTTAAGACCATCTGGTAGAAAATTAATGCTGCTCAGAGTAGACAGAAGAGCTAAACTGATAATCATTTACAAGACCTAGATTTTGATGTTGGGTACATGGTATTCCTCCACATATCAATGTGGAAGATAGTTATGAGATTTTGGAACATGGTAATGCTTAGTCCAAGGTACATTATCCCTTTTTAGAACCTTGATCACATTGGAGCTGCAGCCGATCGACTAGAACTCCCACCGAACCTATCTCAAGTACATGATGTATTTCATGTATCACTCTTGAGGAAGTACATACCTGACCCATCACATGTACTCAATCTATAGGTTCTACCATTGGATAATGACCTCTCTTTTGAAGAGAAGCTGGTGATGATCTAAGATCATTGAAAAAACGTTCTAAAAAATATTACAATTCCTCTCATAAATGTGTTGTGGAGAAACCATAAGTTTGAAGAAGTAGCATTGGAATCAAAGTAAGTGATGATGAAGAGATCTCCACATCTGTTTTAGTGTGGGAAAATAAGATTTCAAAGGAGAAAATTCTTTAAGGGGGGAAAATTATAATGACCCAATCATTTTTTAATGAAAATTACTCTTGATATAATATAAAATGGTTTGGTTTTATGATTTTGGATTTCAAAATACCATTAAAAATTGTTACCATTGCTAATATAGTCATTGAATAGTGATCACCTGATTAGTATAAATATTGGACTTTAACAAATCCAATTTACTCAGACAAAGGAAGCGAAGGGCTTATCCAGTATAATTTTCTAGTATGAAGCCCATTTGTTAGAGCTTCGAAAGGAGGTGGTGTCACTAGGCTTCAATCTTGACCAAGCCCAAGCTGAAATTCATCAAGTTATTCTCAAACAGAACCGCCTATGAAATAAGTTGAAGTTAATAGGGATTACCACCTGAGCAATGTTATTCGAGCCACCCTAAGAGTTGGTCACCATCACACACCATAACCTTAGGTCTTGAGCATCTGTTATTAGGGGTTATGTATCAAGACTATAGCACAATGATTATTTGAATTATTTTTGTTTATAATAATGAATATACATTCATTTTATTATTGTTACTCTTTCAATATTTTTTAAACCAAAAAATAATATTTCTTGTTAATATTCAATTAAGAAATATATTTTGATAAATTGATGGATTATTTGATTAAGTAATATTTTAATAAAATATTATTACTAAATTATTTTTTTAATAAAAATGATCATGTATTTTTTATGAATAAAATTGAAATTTTTATTATGGTTTGAAAGCTGTTTTTGTCAAAACCCATTAATTTTCTATAAATATCGGTTTTTTTGTTAAAAGTAAAAATTCACTAATATAGAAAATAATTTAGGTAAAAGGAATATTATTTATCTAATCATGATGTTTAAATCATCCAATGGTGAATTTTTCATAATTTTCTGTGACAGTCGAATTTTCGGGTAATAATTAAATACCCTTTAAATACATAATGTGTTTTAGGACATCATAAAAACCCAGTAGTGTTGTAATAAAATAATATAAATATTTTTTTCAGAAAATATATATATTTAACATTATAATAATATGATTTAATGTTTTTTAAATTTATTTTACATAGCCTTAGTGCACCCTCCAAGACTTATAAAACATTTGTCATTTTAAAATGATTTCCTTGAGAGCGTGAAAAACCTCCACTCAAACAAGCCAAATATATTAATAATATTGGCCATTGGACTTGTAAAATAATGTTTTCCACTCCCCTTTGTAAAAATCATGGGAAATAACCATTGTTTTTTTGTGTTTTGTTGAATAGATTAATGTGTGGTTCCCTAAACATAAATAATAAAAAATTCCTTCTCTTTTCCTATGTAAACCCACCCATGCTCCCACTTTATCTTTACTCAAAACCTTTGGATCTCCAAAAAACTCTACCCTATACTCTATCTAATCCACCAAAGGAAACCAAACTCCTAGGAAGCCCCTGTCAAGCCTCTCCCATGCCTCTGGGATCAAACATCCATGTAAGGTATTTCTTCTTTTCTCATTTTTTTCTAAATTTCATTATGTTGTCATGACCTTTTATTTTCAATTAAAAATGTTGGGGTATGATTTCACACATCCATGATACTACCTTATTTATGTTTTAAATAATATAGATATCTTTATCTCTTATTAATTCCTCTCATGTAAACCTGTTACCATGACAAAATTCTATAAGGAATTTCCTTCTTCTCATTTACATTCAAGAAATTATTTTGTATTATGAATCAAAATTAAATTACTTATTTTGGGAAATGTATATATATGATCCCCTTAATATCCATTTCATGTAAATATTATGATACACCCATTTTTCTCTCATCATCAATTTTTATGAATTCTTATGTCACGCCATTTTGCTGTCAAAATTACACTGCGATTTTCCAAGCGAAAGTCATTGTGTAGTGAGTACCATGCCCATTTCTCTATTAAGTAATTCACCTTTATGAACATTTACGTATTAATTGTATAATTTTGTGTAATAATTACACATTCATTTATCATGGAATAAATGAAATTTTTTAATGTATCCATATTATATGATCCATGTGGGACACTAATGCATGAAATAAAATGATTAAGAAGGGTGTGCCCATAAAAACGTATCGTGTCCTTCCCCATACCCTATCTCTCTTTGATGCATTAGCTACAATGGTAGAGCTCTCAGATCTCCCTCCCCTCTAGAGGAGGAATGTTTTCTTTTCCCGCTACCTGCAAATGATCACCTGTATTCACTTCTACCCTTCTCAAATCCATATTTTCTCACTTTTTTTGGAGATTTTGGTCTGTTTGATTCTCCTTGATATATTCCATGGTTCACCTCATCTTCTAATCTCAGTATCAGAGTCCATTAATTCATTTGATCTCTTCATTCTAACCTTGTTGTCTTTATTATGTCACTGTTGTCCTTCCATATATACGTTCGATAGTTTTGTTTTGGGATCATGGGATTTACAAGATCGAGCGGTTGTGGGGCTTCTTGACATAAATCATATAAAGATAAGATTTTCATTGAAGGAGGATTTGATTAATGCATGGTCCATGGCTCCTTAAAAATTAGTTGGGTTTTTTTTCTATCTTCCCAGGTGGACCATAGATTTCCATATGAAGTGAGATGATCTAACAATTGCGATATGGGTAAGTTTCCCCAATTTCCCACTCCCCTTTCAAAACCCCTCTATTTTACGATGAAATTGAAACATATTTGGTTTCTACATATTCTCCAAAAATATAATAGAGGTTGTAAGCCATCCTAACTATCTGCACATTTTTTAGAGGTAGATATTTCAATAGTGCTGGTGGACTAGGTGTGGATAACTATTGGAAAAGAGTTAATGTGGGAACCAATAGTTGTCATTAAATCATGGACTGACAATTGTGAATACTGCAGGAGGCTAGGTCACCTTGTTGTTTTCTATTATAATGGGAGTTTGATAAATAGGTACATCCTTATGGGAACGATCAAACCATAGATGAGCTAAGACCAGAGTATGGGACACATGGGAATATTGTTGAACAGGAGGGTCTGGGTCTCAATATCCCCAATCTAGCCAAGACTTCTCGAGTTTATGATCATAGACTTGCTGAACCAAGGGTTGATGATATTTTCACATGTAGAAAGAATGATATGGCAGGTCCATAGCTCTAGGAGAATTCTTCTTTGGTGAATACCATGGTGGGGAGTGACCTTGTCTCCTATGTAGGGGTTCTACGTTGTGGTCAAATGTAAGAAAGGGGTGCAGTTCCCTAGAGTCATGAATGTATGACGAGGAATAATATAGGAGGCGTCCTAGGTTAAGGAATCCATATTTTATGACAAGTAATCGGTATGATGGGTTGGATGAGGAAGGGTCCAAACTGGTACCATGCCCGATCCAGGGGTAGGAGCTATAAGTGGTAGTGGAAGTGCATACACCCATTGTATCTGAGGCCAATCATGAGGAAGAGGTCTCTAGACAACTCTCAGGGGAATTTGTGGAGGGCACTCAAGTCATAAGTATTCATAGCCCAAGGAAAAAGAAGGGTTGTAAGGGGACTCGTGATACAAGGGGGTGGATTGTGGTTGAGGGGAAGAAATATAAAGGCCAGAAGGACTATTCTCAGCGGTCAAAGAGGATGGAAACAATGGCGTCCAGTAGGAAAAAGATGATGGCCAATGCAACTGTGGACTAGGATTATGGAATTAAGAAGATCAAGCTTCTTGAAAAAGGAAAACAAAAAATAGTGATTAGGGATCCTAAAATACAACAGAAGGGGGATGGATTTGAATGGTGGAAGAGGAAAATGGGAAGGAACATCTAGGACTCCTTATCTATTCAAATGAAGAAATTTAGGAATATTACATTAAGATCATGGCCTCATATGAGGATAAGAATAGAATATTTGAGATAGAACTTTGAGGTCATCTCATCCATGATCAAAGGGACTTGATCTACAAACAAGACCTTATTTTAGCACATGGATTCAACAAAAGAAAAATCAATGCGGAGGAGTACATCCAAACATGGGATAAGCTTGTCAATTTCATTGAAGACCTTGTCAATAATGACCCAGATAAAAATTCCCACACCCTTCATTGGGGGCTATATTGGGTAAGAAATTCACATCATTTCAGTACCAATAATATTGAATTTGTGATTTTTTACTATGACTAAAGATTTTAACATTGACTAATATGGTTTCCCACTATTGGTCAAAAGATCTTTTGGAAATTAAAATTTAATCATAGTAGTAGTAGTAGAAGGGTGTGACCTAATAGTGCTCTAATGTATTGGGGATAGAATATCATCATGATACATCAATTGCAATGAGGTTTTACTCATGCTAGTTCAAGTTAAATGATGGTTTACTCATGCTCCATAAGCAATGAGACTCGAATCATACTAAAATCATGTTAAATGTTTTTGCAACATTTTCATGTTATGATAATCATGTTATATCATGCCTTTAATTTCATGTTTCCCTTATGATCCATTGATATGTCTATTATCTAACATGTATTTCACTCTTCATATTATTACTTGTTTACTCCCTTACTGAGATTTATAGATCACCCTTTTCTTAGGCATTTCCTCAGGTTATCCCATGCAATGCTAAATACGAGGGAATGTTGTGGTCATGTAAATAAATTTTTCAATAATGATTTTGTGTTTTATTTACAATGTTGTTATATAATGTTCCTAATTTCCCAAGACACTAGACCTCTTGATCTTCAGAGTTGTCTTAAGTGTATGTTTATATAATAAATCATGATTATGTGTTTAATAAAGAGAACAGTTGTTATAGATTACCTTATCAAATTTTGTATTTAAATGTAATAGAACCACTTATTCCTTGATACCAATCCTATAATTGATAAACAATTCCCTCCAAATGATAAACCACCCAATTTTAAATTGGATGGGAGGCTAGGTTTTCAATACTTTTCATGTGTGAATGGGAAATTCAGAAAAATATTTTACATCAAATTATACTGACTTTTCGATCTATAAAATACATGAAATATTTTTCCTTCTGGAATAATTAGTTGTGATAAATTTCTTCTTCAACCAACACTTTTAATTTGGGCCCAATAAAAGCACCAATAAAGATTTTACTTCCCAAATACTAATGTTTTGTCCAATCTGTAGAGTCTAATCCAACTTTTAATTCATTTCCCATTTACTCCAATCAATAAAGAATACATATCATATGTTATAAATCATAGATTTATCCTATTGAGTGAGAATTACTATCAACAAAATTTATATTCAAATTAGTCACATAAAAATATTTATGGGTAAAATACTAGAACTAACTTTAAATATAAAAAACTATAATTTTAATCAAATTTTCAAATGAATGATCTAATCCAAAATATTCCATAAATGGACATATTTAACAAACTATGAAGAAATTATGTAATTTTTAATCAATAAAATATTCAATAAAAATGTGTTTTATCAATAATTATTATGTTCTTTAGAGAATTATATTGGATGTTTACTATAGGTTTATTCCTCTTATATGGGTTCTACAAGGGTTCGATGATGATAATGTTCCAAGATACTGACACGTTTTATATGTGGGTTCTATGAGATTATAATTTTTCCTTTGACAAAAATTGATATCACATGGCTCATGGTTATTGATTCTTATGTATCTTTCCTTTTAATAAATCTAGATTCCATGTTTCACGATTAATGATTCAGGTATTGATGGGTCCGAGTTAATTTATGAATTGCTCATGCACTATAATTATGTCATCATAAAATTCTGTAATTCTTAATTTCAATGTTGGAATTAAATTTTTAATGATTATATTTACCCTTAATAATAATTTTATCTTAGTTATATTCTAATTCATTTCCCCCAATATTATAAAGAAATGGGATGAAGGAATTATGTATAGAAGAAATTTAAATGGATAATGATGATGACTTAATCTGACAAAATAAATATTGGGGTATGTGGTAGAAATTATCATATAGAGACATGGGTATTGTTAATGTATGAGTTTTTCCTAATTCTATAAAACTCTAAACCTAAAAATTACTTTGATAATGTAAGTGATCAAGTATTTCATTTTGATGTTGTAAGGTCAGAATGGGAAAAAACTAGTTCACATCTATCAGTATCAAAGATTAAAATGTAATGTTTATGATTTTATCACTGGACCAGATAGCACGAGTTCAGTGTTGTTATAAATATTTACACACACATGTGCACATTTATATTTCTCATATACACATAGAAATATTTATATATATTTTAATACACATATAAATATTTTTTTATTGACTCCCACATGTTTATAAATAATTATTAATTAGGAAGATATATATATATATTAATTGTTTTTAAGCTAAATTAAATAGAAAATTTGTTATATTAAATAAAATTAATAATAAATATTTATTTCCTTATTTTTTATATATTTTAAAAATAATTTTTATGTAAATATGTTTTAAAGTGTAATTAAACTTTTGATTTATTATTTGTAAATATAAGAAAATATGCATATATTTAATTATAACTAAAACAAAAATATTAAAAATTATTAAAATTTCAAAACTATAATATCAATATGAATGTAATCATTTGTCATAAATTAATTATCAGCTAAAAATAGTCCAAAATAATCTGAAATGAAGTTTATATCCCATCAAATATAAAAAAGTAGGGTAACACAACTAAAAACTCAAATTTTGTGGCCTTTTGAGTCTTTTTTTCACCCCAAAAAAGAGACCAGGGTTTTCTCATGGATTACACGACATATATATCATCATAATATTTTATTTGGTATGTGGTAGATAATAAATGGACACCCAGATTAAAATTTATGTTCGTTTTATGTTCAAGTCGTGTTTTCAACTTATCTTAGATCGTTTATTAATTCATTTAATTTTCATGTCTTCCAATAGTTATTAAATGACTATTACTCAATAATAATTAGAAAATTATTATAAAATTTTAATTTTTTTTTATTAATTTATAATCCATTTTCACTAAATATCGTTTATATTAAGTGTAAATGTGTATTTAACCATATATAAATCATATTTATTTAAATATTTTTCATTTATATAAATATAAATATATTGATACTAATATAAATATATTAAAATATTAATATATAATTTTTAATGATATATATATATATTTTTACATATTCTTCTTACCAAGGCCAGAAATTGGTACTAATAAAGGATGTATTTATCAGCACTAAAAAAAGAACTGATAATCACCCCCATGATCAGCACTGATAAAAGGTTCCATTATCATCTCTTTTTTAGTGTTGATAATATTCCCTTTTTGTAGTTCTAGAGAATATCACTGGTAAAGGGGGGATTTTATCAGTGCTATAAAAATCATTGATAAAGGGGTCAGAGATTTATCAATTCTAAAAAAAGCACCGATAAAGCTCCACCCTAATCAACAATTTTTTCTTGTGATGATAAGAGAAGACTATATCAACATTTTTTTAGTAGTGAAAAGGATTCCCTTTATCAGTACATTTTTCTAGCACTGATAAATGTAAGAATTGGATTTTTTTCGATCTATAGTAATTTCATTAGAGACCAACCCTCCACTCACTCCTTCATGGATTGAGTTGGTAATTTCATACTCAATGGATCGAAGAACACATTCCCTTTATCTATAGTATATGTAAAATAAAAAAAATTACAAATACATTCAATATAATGTCTCTACTACAAGTTTAGTTCCCTATAAGTGAAAATATATTTCAGTATCTTTTGATCATAATAAACTATAAACCGCTCCCAAATGACAGAGGTTGACAACATTTTGAGTGTATTCATAAACAGTTCCAACTCAAGATTGTTGGTATGGTAGTTATTCTCCTATGGGTGTCAATTGTGATTGATATAGGACACTATATATTTTCCCTGCATCAAGACAAACCCCAAACCCATAATAGAAGGATTACAAAAAAAACATCATAACATGTACTGAATTTTATAAGAATCAATGTTTGATATGAATTCAGTAATACTATTAGTTCCTAAAAATATCACTAATATTTTTTATTCCATTCAAACTTCACACCCCCATGGGTCAAATATATCATTAAAGATGCAATCATATAAAAATCCTAAATAAACCTCTTCTAATAACCAGACATGCCTGCGAAATTGTGGATCTCAAACATATTTTTGGGTTACACGAATACATAACCCCCTTAATTTTCTCATGATCCACTGAGACTCCCTTCTCAAATATAATATTCACATGAAACGTAATATCCCAAATCGAAATCCCACATTTGGAAGGTTTAACATATATATGATGTTCTTTCAAGGTTTTAAATATGATATCCATGTGATCCATGTGTTCCTAATCTAACTTGGAGTACCCAAAATATCATCAAAAATCCCAACCATGAAATAGTACAAGAACCAATGAAATATCTAGTTCATAAATTCCATAAATACCACATGAGGATTAGTTAGATAAAATGGTATTACTAGATACTCAAAATACAGATACATGATCCTATTCAATATCTTAGGTATATCATATTTTTAGATTCTCTTATGATGATACCCTAACTAGAGGTCAATTTTTGAAGACCAAAAAGTCCAAATGAGTTGATCAAAGAGATCATGAATCCTGGGTAAGGGATAGTTGTTTTGAATGCACACATGATAACTATTTCAATAATTAATGTGATATATGAGGCTCCATTATGATTTCATGGAAAAGGAATATTGGTGAATAACATGGTCACATGCTTGGATATATAAATATTTTAATCTCAAGTTCCTCGATCTAAACCTTATGTTCATGTAACATAGTAGGTTCCATTTAATATAATGAAATATAAATAGGTGTCATACTATATAGGAAGTAAATAGTAAACTCAACATCTCTCTATGGTGGTAAACATGAAATATCCTTTGGAAACACCTTATGGTATTTACATACCACTATAGGAAGAAAAAATACAAAATAAGGGCCGAAACACTATGTAACAACTCTAAAAAATATCATGAGACCACCTCAATATAGAGAAAATTTGGAGATGATCTCGTAGATATTAAATCCCACTCACCTTAAAAGACATGAGGGGATCCATCAGAACATTAAAAATGGACTAAATAAAAATGATTGTCAATCTAGACCATAAAAGTGATAATCCAATCCATTCAAATAATTAGGCCAATTCTATCAATATCGAGTACTAAAAAATCCCACGACACTTTGATGTCTATAATCATCACCCAACACACGAGACAATAGAAACCTATTTCAAACATATTTACCAATTTTAAGGAATGATCCAACAAGAATGCCATATGCTAAAAATGTAATCCTGAAACTTCAAATAATGTTGACGATATGAAATAATGAGTAGTGCCTATATCACAAAATTATTGCACCATAGAAGATGAAATAAAAGTGGGACCTCTCACAGTAGCTGGACCTACTTAAAATTACTCTACTATATACTATATTTTATAAATATATATGGTATCAGCTCCTCCATGGTATTTCATAGCTGCATGAACATCCCCCATTACATGAGGAAAAGAATCACCACACTTAGAAGCTTTAGAAAGAACCTTCGCACCCTTAGTGTGAGTTGATCTAGACTAACTGACTTTAGACGTTATTCCTCAAAAACTCTTCAGATGGACATGTTATCCACAATGACGAAAAGTTTGGGAGGATTCCATATAATTAGTCATGGTATGAATAGGACTACCAAACATATAGAAAATTATTTTCTACTATACTGAATACACCTAAGAAACTAGTCCTGATAAATTTTTTTACATTTGCCCATCATTTTCCTACATGATGAAACACCATTGATGAAAACCATATGAACTGAATCTCAAATAAAACATGTTTTCCCAAAAACTGATGCCTCTACCATTATATCTTTATTGATCACCTCTAAAAAAGTTATAGGGAACATAATAATCATCATCGACTGAATATCATCACTAAATCCCATCTCAAACCTCTGATTTAATGTTATCATTAGTAACACGCTTCAATGTTAACTGGACTAATTTAGCTAAATGAGTTGATTGCTCCAAAACCTTAAAATATCCTTACTCCACATTGATATATTTATAGTTCTACTTGACACATATTATCTTAGGATAAAACTGTGAAATGAATATTTTTAAAATAGAAACCCATGTAATATCGTCTTGCAACATTGCTTTCTTAATGAATTCCCACAATCTCTTTCCCAACCCATTAAGAATATATGTGTAAAAATACCCTCGATTCATTGATAGTTTTCAAAAAACAAAGATCCCATCAATCTTCTAGAGCCACTATTTATATTCCTGAAGTCTTTCTTCATCATCGAAGATGTGTGGATTTTTCTTAGTGAATTCTAAGTAATTATCCACCACTCATTCTTGGTGCCCAATACCTAAATAACCAAGTGTCAAAATGAAGAAGATTATAGCTTCTACCAATGAAGTATCCACAAGAGGATTCAAATTTGGAACACATCTCACAACATTCTCTATTGTTTCTAGATGAAATATTTTTGGAGGAATTATCAGTTATATATACGAAAATAACCAATAAAATAATGAGAAACAACCAAACCATATTTTCACTTCATAAATGAATAAAAAATCTATTATTCTATAATAATTTAATAAGTTTATTTATTCTATGAATAAAATTAAATACATTAAAAAGAATCTGTTCCGTTTATATATTCCTCAAACATAGTTTATTAGAAGGACCTTAGACAAAAAGTCTCATGCATGGTACAAATATTCCGAACCACCCATGGTAACAGTAGTTTAGACTCATAAGTAAGATGTCCATGAACCCTCTCACAATTACTATCCAAATTATAAAGGTCCAAACTCATATCTACTAATGACCCTAAACCAAACCCTGGTAGAGACATAACACATCTAGTTGGGTATTCCTTCTAGTACCATTTTTTAAAAAATCTATTTGAGTAAATATAACTCATACTCTAGTTCTAACTACATAATGTGAGGATCAAAAAACATCCAAAATATACCAATGAAAAAAATGGAGAATAAATAACTTACATAGCAGATGAAATGAATATAAACACAAGACATACAAAACCAATAAAATGTCTAATGCTAAATGAAAAAAAATATGACCCAAATATGAGACTCCATGTGACTATCAGTCATCACCAAATTACCTTTTTATAGAGACATAAACACCTTAATGAAACCATATCACTATCTGACACACTTAAATCTACCTATGTTCTTTAAAACTACAACAATAAACCACCAAACAACAAAATAGGATGTGTGAATAAATACTAGTAATAGTTCACCAATGAATCTATTCAAATTCTAATATAATAAAAACAGTAACTCCAGCATTAAAAAAACCCAGTTGGATTTGAATGATCATAAGATAACCCCAGTTTGTAAATCATCCCTTTGTTTTCATAATTGCATTTCTATATTCTCAATATCAAGGAATATGAGAAGTATGTAAGAAAAAAAGGTGATCATAAGAAAAATCATCCATCGATACACCATCAGATAAGAATGTGAGAAAACAACCATTAAATACCATTATGTGATTAAAACCATGCATGAAAAGCACTAAATTTTGGATCTAGCCTAGGGGAATATGTATTAGACAAAAAATAATCCTAAATTAGGAATATGTTGGATCCAAACAATATGGAGTTCCATAAGGGCCTTTCAATATCGTAAAACCTCTAGTGGATTTTTTCACACTGATGTAACATGTATTTTTCTTAACACACCCATGGTTCCCAATGTGCTATGTTTTTAAAAACCATTTTAAATCATTGATCAAATTTTATAAATCAGTTTTCACAAAAAATAATTAATTCATCCATGATTGAAAACCCATTTTGATTCAAAACTATATTTAAATAAAATTCATTTATAAAAAATTATTTTATAAGAAAAATTCAACTTGAGATCAAATCCAACCTTTCTGTAGCACAAAACATGGAATTAAATAATAATGTGAAGTTATTCAATAATTAAAAACTTTTTATAAGGTCACTACCCTCATGAAAAAAATTAGAAACACCAAGGATTGATCTCTCATATCCTAAGGTCAAATCCTGTAAGAAGGGATTTAATGGAATTCAATGAGGTCTCTAGGGTACCTAATGTTTGAGAGATACCAATGGAAGAAGTGGATGTTTGGATAGTGTATAAATATTTAAAGATAGAAATTAAAATATAATACCATATCATAATCTCTCGGACTATGATAGAACGCCATACATTAGGTCATATGATTCCCCCACAAAAGTTTGGGATATGCAATCGGAATGAGGATCTATGATGCAAGGATTGGGACCACACCACATCCCTTTACTTTAAACAGTGTCTGAGAACCATGGACATTCACATGCCATATATCCTATTATTCTAAGGAGGCACTACACCAAGTCATAATTCCCCATGCTGAAGGGTGTCTAAATTGGATGAACCGACTAAAAATATCCCTTGAGACCCGATTTCACGTGCTCCTACTCTACACTGTAGGGATCACTTGGACATATAGGAAATGTTTTAGCCCCTGCCCCATGGCCAATCTGTGCATGATATTGTAGTATCCCAAACATTCCACCCTCTTGGGCTCTATACCATAGCCCGTTGGTCTACACACAAACCAGAACCCCCACGATGTAGGATATAAAATCCCCAGAGCATCTCCATAAAAAAATCTAAAAAAATTCTAGAAACTAATGATCACCACCAAAACTTCAAGTACTTGTACCAATGACTCTTCAATTTTAATAGTGAGCATACAAAAACTAGGAGGGTGTCACTCATTTAGTCAATTTTTCAATATAGGTATCTCCATTAATGTTTAAAAGTTTTCATAAGATGATAAGGAATTATCATTAAATAAATAAGATATAATGAAATGGTATTGAATTATAAATGAATATAATTTATGTTTTAGAAAATATTACATTAGAGAATATGATATTTGAATATTGACATAAATATCGTAGTATTATGGAATCATAATTATTGTTTAAATGAAAAATTATTTCTTATTTTTTTAATTTTATTTAATTATATATAATAAATTTATGATATATGGATAAAAGATGGATCACATTACGGAGGAACACACCTCAGTATTCTAAGGAATTAGTTGAGTTTTTATTCTTTTGATTTTATAATAAAATTGTTAATGAGAAAATAATATATCCATGCCCTAATTGAATATTTAGAATATGTTTGATGAGAAATTATGTTTATCAATAGTGGATATTGAATCAATTCCATTCTAAATATGTGTGTTGTATTTGGCATCTTGAATCTGATGCAACAATTTACCTAATCATTAATGTCAATCAATATAATTTGGTTCTAAATTCATAGATAATGGAAAATGAAATTTTCAATATTATGAATGACGCTTTTGGAGTTTTAAGAAAATATGATCTGTATCAAAATATGTCATTACAAACAGTTGAGGGTGATATAAATAGTTACATGAAAATGGTATTTTGGGGACTATAAGACAACCAGATCAAGATTGTAATATATTTGTTTTTTCTCCTCCTAATGTGGTAGAGAATAATATAAAGACAACAATACCTTGTAGGAAAAGTTGTCCAATGATTTATTTTATGATGGAAATAAAAATATATATGGAGTATGACTAAAAAATTCAAAACCTTATTTTATAATGAATTTGTACTATATAAAATGCCAATGAATAATTAAAAATGAGGAGATTTCTATGATATTATAATTTTTGTGTGACACAATTAATGAATTTATGATCCATGGGTATTTTAATGATTTGAAAAATGTTTTTAACAATATTATTCTGAATTATACAAAAATACATGCTTGTCCCAATGACTTTATGCATTATTGGGGATAGGATTCAGGTAGACAGGAGTTATTTTTTTCAACTTCTAGATGTATGTCTATGGGTAATGTAAGAAGTTTGAATCAATATAAAACTATGCATATATATAAAAATAACACACCTATAATTTTTTTCATTAATTCCCATCCACACCTAGATTAAATGTTTATTTTTGTTTTCAAAAACCACTGAGCACATGAAGTGAAATTATATAGATAATAAAAATGATGGGTTAACGAGACATCAAATAGATTTAAAATGATGGAATAAATTTAATTCATTACATCCTTAATTCTTATATAATAATAGGAATGTGTGATTGAGATTGGTTTCTGATAGATTCAATCCATTTTGGTCATTGAGTACCAATTATAGCTTTTTCTAGTTTTCATCCCTTATTATATACCATTGGGAATGTATTTGGAAAAAAAATTTACTTTATCATTTTTGGGAATATTCATAGAAAAAAATTACATGGAAATATTATTGATGTATACTTTTATCCCTTAATTGAATAAGTGTAGGTGTTATGGTGAAAAATGATGAGAAGTCTGAGTTCTAGAATACTTTTTAAAATTAATCATGCTATAATGTGAACAATTAGGGAATTCAATGGACATGGTAACTTATCTAGTTAGAAAACATACATATATATTTATTTTCCTTGTTTCAACATTGATTTTTGTGCCTTAATGACTACCTTACATTAAAATATGGCACTTCTTGTTTCATTACATATTTCATGATTCATATAATAGATTCTATTTGAACAAGTCAAAATTCAATGGGTTAATTGATTGTAGAGAACCTATTATGTTTTTAAATGTTTATAAAGTATATGATTAACTAGTAAATAATGAAGGAATATTTTGGAAGGTGCATCATTTGAATGAAAGTGGGAGACATGTTTAAAGAGGGTGATAGTCGTGGGCCAGGAACATGCCTCCATCCGATCAGAGCATGGAGGAGCTAAAACAGTGAATTGAAAACTTGGAATATAACCTTGAAGAGGAGTGGAATGACATGTTGATTGAAGAGTTAATGGATAAAAGGGAATTTTGGGTTGAGAATTTTTTTCAATAGGAATGGATGGTGCGGGATCGCTCCTTTTTGAAATGGTTGAAGGAGGGTGAAAGAAACTAGGTGTTCTTTCATGCATTTTTTCTAGAAAAAAGATGGTTTATCCAACACAACATTTTACTTGAGGATAGAACCAACACGAATGATAGAGAAACTATGGGATGTATGGAACATTCGTTCTTCAAGGATCACCTTGCTAGTTCGTATCCAAGGATGCCCAGGGGATATCCAAGTGGAGCTGTAGAGATCTAAGAGGTGATTCCCAATGATGGTTAGCTCATGATAATAAGGGTCCTGAAGAGGTAACGAATGGGGAAGAGATCCTTGTGGAGGTGATGCATCTCAACCCTGAGAGTGCACCTGGACCAGATAGCTTTCCAGGAGCATTTTATATAAGGTCACGTGATGTGGTTAAGAGAGACATCATTGACACTATCAAAGATTACATCTAGGGTGGGAGTCTCCCCTGAGTATCATGTGCTACAACCCTTTTTCTCATCCCAAAGGTCAAGAATAATTCTTCTATTTCTCACAATCATCTAGTAATCTTGTGAAAAATTCCATAAAATATCCTTGTGGTTATTCTTAACCTGAGGTTGTCCAAAATCTTACCCTAGTAGATCTCAATTGAGCAGCACAGTTTTGTGAGAAGCCGCTCTATTCAAGGAGCAACTTGGTTGGCTCAAGAGTTTATTCAAGAAAAAAACTTTAAAACACATGGATCCAACTTGGGTATCAAACATGACATGAATAAGGCTTATGATAGGATCACACAGAGCTTCATCAACAGAGTTCTTGCAAGCAGCGGTTTCTTTCCAAGGTTTGTGGAATTAATCTTCTACAGTTTTAGCTCATCTTGACTGGCTCTTTCTTTATTGGGAATGTCTCATGGATCATTCAAGGCATCATGAGGTCTCCAGCATGGGGACCCTATCTCTTCGATTATCTTCATCCTTGTTCGGGATGCTCTTAGCTGCCTTATCAACCGGGGCATGTATAATGGAGCTGTTCATCCGTATAGAAATAAACAGAATCTTACTTCAATCTCTCACCTAATATTCACAGACAACACAATCATATTCATCTAAGGGGGAAGGGGATATATATGCACTATCAAGAGGATCCTTGAGGAATAATGATATTAGAGTGGCCACATACTTATCAATTACAAAAGTAACATTTTCTTTAATTAGAAGAGTTATCTCATCCGTGGAGTTTCCCTATGTCATCACTTGGACATGAAGCCTGGAACCCTCCCAATAGAGTATATGGGAATGCCTATTGCACCAAGAAGGCTTCGGGGTTGGGACTTTGAGCATGTTTTTATCAAAATAATGAATCGTATCCTTAACTGGAATAACTACTATTATCTTTTGGGGATAATATAGCTTTAGTTATCAGTGTCCTGTGTACCATTCCATTCCACGCTTTGGCATATGTTAACATCCCGCAGAGGGTCATTAAGAATATTGAAAAGGTTTTTTGTAGATTTATTTGGATGATCTGTCTGAGGGGAAACGACATTGGGCCTCATGGAGAAGGCTGGAAAGAGTTGTCCATGATGGTGGGTTTAAGGTGTGCAGCCTCCAGAACACGCTGCATTGTTCTCAGGCCAAGATGGACTGGGATGTTTTTGAGTAACACACCATATGGGATAGGTCAATGTCTCTCAGATGTGGGGGTAATGAGTAGTATATGAGATGTTCTACATCCCCATTCTGGTCGATAATATCTCTTCTTATCCAAGTCCTCCAACATCATTATCTTTGGATTGTTGGCATATGGAATATCTCTTTCTGGTATCATAATTGGGGAGGCTCTATTCTCGGTTTTTATGGATGTTCACTCCTATGATATCCTTTAAAGGGGGACGATGTTATCCAAGGTTCACGTCGGATGTTTTAGAAAATGTGCAACAACCATCTCTTAAATCCATTGTGATTAATTCTGAACCCGATCGGTCTATTCCTACACCCTCTACCTCCAGCGCATTCACCTCTGAAGATTTCCGCAAATGATCTTTTTCATCAGGTCAATATGACAATTGGAGTGACTTTGTGTGGTGAAACCTAATCCCAACACAATATAACTTCTTTATCTAGTGTATCAGGAATATCTCACTAGTTATGGATGATAACATCAAAAAACTTGGTATATGATTTTCCTCAAGCTACCATTGTTGTATCTTTAGGTAGGAGGAGAGAAATAATCACCTATTCTTTGAAAGTGATCGGTCCCTTGTGACTTTGTCATTATTTGGTGGTTTCATGGATCTTACACCTTATGAACAGAGGGATAACTCATTTTTTGGAATGGTGGTTTCATAGTGCTCACGTCCCTTGTATGGAGAGGATGGATTGGGCATTGATTCTCAATGCTGGGTGATGGATCTTATGGCACGCCAGAAATTAGGCTACATTCGAGGGGTATCTTCCTTCAGTGAGGTCCATCATTTTGAGAACTTTTTTCTTGCTGGTGGACCTAGTTTTGCTTTTCCTTAACTAGTGTGATTCCCCTTCTTTATGCTTTCTGTATGTCATTAACCCTTTGTCTCAAACCTCTATGTATAGAGAGAAGGGTAGGTGTCCTCGTTGGCAACGTCCAGGTAGTGGTTTCAAGCTAAACACTGATGGGTCCTACATTATGGGCAACATGAGAGGAAGGGGAGTGGTGCGTGGTGATGGAGGGAATGTGCTTCTTGCTTTCACTTCATGTTTTGGCAGTAGAAACTCTCTTATATCCAAGGCCAATGAAATACTTATCAGGCACACTCTTTTCTCTCAATAGAACATTTCCATCTCTCAATAGGAGATCGACACATTGATTCTGCATGACTCCCTGCATGGTAAAGGCTCCAACCCCTTGTCCATTAGCTACATTGTTAGGAAATATAAATACATCCTTTGCAACAACTTCAAAGTGACTCATACATGGTGCGAGGGAAATAAGGTTTCATATTACCTAGCTTATTTGGAGGATCAGAGTTCCATCAACACTTGTCTTTTTAACCATAACTGCTTGAAGCCAGAGGGTGTTAATTTTATTAGAGGGGATTCCATCAGTTTGTATTATTTTAGGCCCCCCTAAACTCTTTGTGTCCTTGTTTTACTTTTATTTCTTTTAATAAAAATATGAATTTTATGGAAACAAGTTCAATGTGTATCATCAGTGGAAATCAAAAAAATGTAAGAAATAATATAATATTCAAAAAAATTATTAGATATTTAATTTTCAACAACAGAATATTGATATTATGAATATTGAAAAATATGTTTGTGACAATTTTATATTTACATTAATTAATGAGTATGAAAAATAAAAATATTATCTCAATGATCATAATGACTTGAAAAAACCGAATAGAAAGCATGATATATGGCTCGATGAGAATGGAAAGTACGAACCAACTATTTTAAAAATGAAAATTATGGAAAAAGTTATACTGCGTCACATTTTATAACTTGTGAATGTAACCAGGTATTCATGTTACATATCATGGTGTGTCAACTTAATGAATCATAGGTAACATGGATTTAAATTCTTGATTCACATGCTCTATTATAATAGTTACTACCACTCGAATTTCATAAATTATTACCAAAAAATGTTACCATTGTTGTACTCATATTCTTCAAATTCTTCAGGCAACTATATGAGAGAACTATAAAACCAATTGATCATGAAAATATTTTTTATATATTTTTACTAACACTTTGTGAAATGGAGATAATCATTCCTCAATTATTTTTTCTTTCATGATTTATTTAGATATTAATTTGATCAAGAAAAATAAATCAGGGGGTACCTCACATTATCGATGGATGAATCCAATTGATTTGTAAATATTTTATATGTTTTTATTCATAATTAAAAAAATATTTTCACTTCATTAAATATGTATCAAAGTTTTATTAATTTTACTTTATATATAACTTAGTCATTTGAAATCATACTTGATTAATAACTCTCAACCTAATGGTGTTATTTTGGAAGGATATATAGTAGAGAAGTGTCTACCATTTTACCTAAATACGAGGATAATATTGAGGAAAGATTCAATTATGTTGTATGTGTTAATGTAATATAGACTCAGTCTCAACTAGACTAGAAATTAAAAATATTTAATACTATTGGATGACCAGTTAGGAGGATCTCAAATATTACACCAAAAAATTGAATTATTATGAGAACATAGATATTTTCTTCTGAATATTGAAATTTAAGATTCATTTTTTCAAGATAGTCAGATAAAAATAAATATAGTCATGAGAATTAGATCATGAAATGATAAGGATTACTAAAATTTGTTAATAAAGACTTTTCGAATGGTTTGAATGTTTTGTATGTTCATAAATAATACAATAAAAAAATATTTTGGTTGAAATATATATTTTCTAAATATAATGATGTAAATTTATATTTTGGAACAAAAATGATGATACTCAGGCTATGTTGTTAGATGATTTTATGTTTCCATCATGGGATCATCTAAAATAGGCTAGAAAGTTTGATACATACAAAATTAATGGATTAAATTTTCATACAGTCGATCAAGAAGAGAGTTTTAAAAACATATAATAGTGGTATATTTATAGTATACAAATTTGGATATTATGGGACGTTGAATGATATTATCAAATTAAACTACCACATTTCTTTTTCAATTGGTTAATTCAAATGAAATTGAGTTGGTTTAGTAGGGGTATTAAAAATAATTCCTTGAAATTTAATTTCATAAAATTTTATCCCTTGTTGGATTTTAGTGAACATGAAGTACATGATCCATAAATCATTTCATTGTAATAGAAAATGGTATTTTATGTGGAAGATTCCATAGAAGAATTATGGAGTGTAGCTATTCTAAAAAAAAGAGACTTGCATGATATGGTTGATGGAGGGGAAGATATGACCTCTAAAATTTGATCCCATCAATAGAAAGAAATTGCATTATTTTTTGAGAATGATATTTAAAATATTAGTTATTCAAGTAAAGGTGAATTTGAATTTGTAAGGTTCGATAATGATAATGGAATGATTGAAGGAAAAAATTATTCTATATGTAGTTATCCAAAATTATCAACTAACGATGTTATATTATGTTCATTTCTAGTACGGTGCTTATTTTATAGAATTTAATTTGATTATTATGCATGAGTTTTTTAGTTATGAAAAAGTAAATTTTCCATTTGTTTTTGTTTTTTGTCTTTCATTACATACCTTTTTATATTATTTTTGTTAGTAATGTTCATCTATTATCATTTATAAATTTATTTTTCAACATTAATCCTTTAAAATATATGTTTTTATTTTTTTAGCTGTCTAAATGATAGTAATCCCAAATAAGAAGTGATTCCCTTATCATAAGTGACAACTAGTTGATGTTCCCCAAAACATTTATACAACATTAGTGTGTTCTGATGACCCCACAGGCTCACTCATTATAGAATATTGGACACCCTCTATCTCACTCCCATCATAATCTTTCATGCCCTTCATATGCATCCCATTATCATTTTCCCAAGCCTCTGTCTTCATCCTATTTTTCAAAAAACATAGAAGTAATGTTACAATTGAGAAAAACATAAATTAGTCATATGTGTGGAATATGAATGGATTAAAGGTAGTTATCCCATTTTATTAGTATGTGGTCTATACTAATAATTCAATAACACCATTTCTCTATATTTTAGACAAGTTAAAGGATTATTTGATGACACTTTTGAATACATATTCTGATTGGAGACATATTTCTCAATCTCTGTAGAATGATAAGTTTTATTATTATATAAATGTAATTTTAATAAATTATGGATTAAATGAATTTATTAATTTAATTATAATTTTATATTAAAACAGTTAACCCCTTTGAATAGATGTTATTCCCTTTTACCTTCACAGATCTTATCACATGAATGTGGATGCCGAAAAATTTGTTTAAGAAATATAAACATTTAAAATATAGATTTTAGAATGAATTAAATAATATATATTTGTCCACTTAACAAATGAATGATAAGATACCTAATGGGGTACCTAGAGACCAATGTATAGTGATTTTTGAATGTCATTACCATGAGAAGAACATGTTATTAAAGAATATATTTTTATATTATCCTCATTTTAAATATTTAAATTCATATTAAAAGGAGATGAAATTCCATACATTACTATTGAATTACATATTATTCATTTCATAACGTTTTAAGAAAAAATTTATCAAACCAATTGAAAAAAATCATCCCCACACCACCATCTCAAAGAGTATTTCTAGAAACATTTCCATTATCGTAATATTTTCATCAGTTCAGATATTTATATGATAATATTATCATATGTAAAATGTAAAATTTAAATTTATCAGGGCTTACTTTGGATAATTAATTTAAGGAACCAAGTCTCACATATAAAAGATTGAATGAATATTAAGATGAAATCCAATGGGAGTTATGTGAAGGATCTTACCAAATAATTTAAGGTATGGATTTCTTTTTCATTTTATTGTTTCACACAAACATCTATAATATTTTAATAAATAATAAAACCAACTATATAAATTTAATTATTCATTCAGGAAAATGAAACTATAGATAATAATAAATATTTTTTATATTTCATAAACCAAATCAATTTAGAAAAATTTACATATCAATACTAAATATAAAAATAAATTAGTGTTTCAAATAATATATTCCCTCATGCATAGACTCACACATTATTGTTAATTTTAACATATTTATTATGTATTGATTTATAATTGTTTGATATTTTTTAATTGGTAAAAGTATAATATATATGGGATACCTATCCCAAATTATCCTTCTTAGTCTCCCAAGGCAATACAATTGGTCTAGCAATTGCGAATTAGCATCCTGGTTGTGTGCATAGGATAGGATTGGGACAATTACCATCTGAAATCTTTGGTTGGTCACTATGAATTACATTAGCATATATTCAAAGTTGTTGTTACTTCCTACCTCTAGATGCTCTGAGGTAGTTTCTTTTATTGCAAAGTAAATTTCGAAAATAGGGTAACATAATCAAGCAACATGATACTCATTTACAATTTCTGGATATGTAGGTTGTTTCTATATAGAATGAAGTGGTTTAATTTTATTAGATGATGACTAGACGTGTCTCTGATGAAATTTCATTGATGTATTGTTTGAGTCAATATGAAATTATCACAATTTCATAATAATTTAGTACAAAAAATTCTATTATTTTTTTAAATTTAATATATGTCATAGTTTAATTTTTATGAAAATCATTTTATAGGTTTTGGGATACATGTGGGGATATAGAGGTGGAGATAGATATGGAGTTGATCTTAGTTTATCAGGTAGCGACGAGGCATAAATTTAGATTTAATGGGTTTGTTGTCCAACTGAACTCATTAAATATAACTTATTCAATTTGATTATTTATATATGTTCATAACATAAAATGTATTTTTATGTGACCATTGATATCTATATTTATTTTTTATTTATGTTTTTCAAATGTTATTCTCTTTCCATCAATTTTTCTGGGAACTATTATTATTTTTGAACAACATCTACTATATATTATAAATTATAGTAGTATTTGAAACTAACATAAAATTTTTGAAATTTTTGATAGCCAAAAACCACCACTAAAACATAAATTATTACCATCAATTAACATTTCATAGCAGCCCCTATAAACTAATTCTATATTGTGGAAAATGACACGAGTTGATTCCCAACACCAACTTGAAGAGCGGTTTACAAAAAGAATCAGAAAGACTATTTAGTAGTTTAAATATCCACTAGTATCATGATTATTCATGGTTATATATTCCTAGAAATAGAAGGTTTGGGATATTGCTGAAGCACCGCTTTCTGTTTCGACTTAGTGTAGAAGTTAGGTGGTGGTATTTTTTAAATTTATTGAGGAGTATTTAAACTCAAGGTATTTTTGGAATGAAATTAGACTATTCAAAATTATGGTTCCATGAATAAAATAATTTTAATATCTTGAGTCAAGTTAGTTAATGATGCTAGGGTGTATCTTAACTCATGATATCATCAAGTATGAAGGTTTGGTCTATAGATATCGCAAACAAAAATGTATACGAAATGGTCCAAAATGTTCATGGTGTGACCATTGATATTCCCTATGGGTCAATGATGGAAATGAAGGGATTATGATAAATTCCCATTACCATATATTAGCATTTATCTTGAGTGGGTTCATGGGGGGCGCAACCCCCTCAATATGGACCAATGAGCACAAATCCAAAAAAATAATTTATTTACAGTGGTGCATAGTTCCTCTCAACTTGGAATTGTGTCATGTAATTGCATACTAGTTCAATCAACTATTTACTCTATTACACAACTGTGTACTGGGTCCCACAAATTTTTGTTTTTTTAACCAACATTGTGATTGGCTAGAAATATTTTTTTATTGAATGAAAAGGATTTTTCATCTGGAATGACCGACGATCTTGGTTTTGAAGAACAATGTATCATAAAACATTGGGGTTTCAAAAAAATATATTTGCATAATTGTTTTTAATATTTGTGAAATTTGTTTCTCTATTGGGAAATATTCATAAAGATTCCATAAGTATATGCCTTTTCATTGAAGGGATTCATGTGATAATATCATTCATGTTTTCGATTTTGGGGTTGAGTAAAGCATACAACCCCAAATTGCATTAGCGAGAGCATATGAACTTGAATCCAAGATCCACCCCCCAAATGAGGGGTTAATTCAATATTTATAGGCATTTGTTTGTGTCATAAAACTTATCCTGCATCGCGCAACTTTAGGATGAGTCATACAACTCTATAATATTTCATGAACATGTCTTATTTTTGGAGGATGGAACACATATGAGTGGTGAATATACATTTAAAATTTATTTATATAACAATGGATTTGTATGAAAATAAATAGGTTTTCATACACTTTTGGAATGTTTCATGAAATTATAGCCTTTTTCTAGAATCACCCCGACTGGCCATTTTATGAAATTTAACTTCGAACAGTCATAACTTTTTAACTGTAATTGTGTTTTGGAATCGCAACCAGTGAAATCAAATCCTAAGAATTAACAATTCTCTTGGATTAGGGTTTTAATAATAAATTCTATTAACATATGATATTTGTAGAAACAACAATAATTGAGATGGGTTGGTTATTTAATTTTTCCACAACCATTTATATAACATTTTCCTATATAAATTTATGGTTGTATTATACTTGAAAAACTAATATGGTGTATTCAGGTTAATATAAATTTATAAATTAATTATAGTGTAATGGTTTTGGTTATATAAAGTTCCAATAATATTCTTCAATTGTGTTTCCTTTATAACTTGTGAATGGAATTTTATCTGGAAATCCATGGAATGTGAAAGCTGGTATGGTTTGGGAAATTTTAAAATGATGGGTAATGATACAATTTAAAATGTGAACACTTTTTTTTAAATTATATAGAATATAATATTTTAAAACAATAAATAATATAAAATTTCAGGGATATTAGTGATGAGAATACCTTATTTTTATAGTTGCACTTCTTTACGGGTACTTGGTCTAGGGAGAGAGAGAATGAATGATGAAAACTTTGGATATGGGTTTTGTTTCCTTGATGATTTTGGGTGTACTAGACCTTGATGAGTTTGGGACGTGACCTTGAGATCACTAGATGTTGCCTTGTATTAGGATTTCTTGCTCCCCTTGTGGATTTGTGGAACTTGTGAGAAGTGTAGGACTATGGAATTGGTGTCCTAGATTATATTTCCAATGATAGTGGTTGTGTAAATATGGTCATTTTGGACATAGAGAAAGTGATTGGGCACAACACATTGGATACTGATTTTGTGAGTTTTTTAGACATGTGTGGAGTATAAATCTTGGATAGATGATTTTTCACGTGGATCAAATGCATGGAATGTGATTTGAGGTTCTAGTAAAAGCATGGTTCGTCCCTATATCATTTCTAAGAGAGACACCTGAGTACTTGTGATTTTGGGTTTAAGGATAGATTTGGGTGGAAAAGATCATTCATATGTATGACCATGCTATTATGACATTTTTTATGCGTAGATCAATGTTGACCCATGGTAGATGGGTCAAGGGACAATAAGGCATGGGTGGATGCCTCTGTTATTGGAAAAAATCCCCAATGTGGTGGGTGCTAACATGAAAATGCTTGACTATTGAGAAATGTTAAGCTAGTTGTTTGAAATCATCGAGGGTGAGTAGATTATGACCAATATGATGGGCCAAGAGGCATGGTAAGATTCTTGAGTGGGATCTTGAACCTAGAATTGATAATTCATGACTAATGGGATATTGAGTCTGTTTCAATGAATAATAATGGGTAGCATGCTACCTTGAGGTATTGATGTGATAGAGGTGGTATTTTTGTACACTAGGTGCATGATACCATTTGGGTTCAGTTATTGGTTGGATCAAGCATATGAAACCATTGGTTTTTGATGAGGTCAAGGTTGTAGGCACTAGAAATGCAGAAGGCATGTTTTTTTGGATCAGCAAAACAGATCATCCATATTTCCATTGAGAATTGTTGGGGGATTAGGGAAGCTTAAGAAATGTTGTCATTGTAGTTCCACGATGAATTCTAGTTCATAGTTGTTTGTTATAGAGTAATGAGGTGGTAGTGGGATTTGGCTCATGATTTCCTCCAAATATTAGGTAAACGAGGTTTAATGAGAATTATTGTGGGTAGGGAGGCCTGAGGCCATTAAAGGGATGTTGAGATATCCCTATAGAGATAGGTGACATTGTGGAGGGATCAGAGTGTGGTTGAATAGATGATACGGTTTGAACCAGACAGTCATTATGGGTCCATTGATGTGTTCATCATGTCTTCGGATGAGCGACACATGTTGTTTTATATGGATCATTGGAGTCTATACTTACAGAAAAGTATAAGTGAAGATATATGGTGTGGAGTGAGCTATTTACCAACAGTGGTTGAGGTCCTCATTATGAATCGGATATTGGTGAATTTGATGAGTCCAATTCTTAGAAGACGATAATGGGAGGTAGTTGATGTTTTGGTTTATCCATCATATGATAGTGAGATGACGACATCTAGTCTTTGAGTTCAACGTTGAATTGAATGTTAGATATGGTGGTGGAGTGTTACATTATAAATTTGATGATAACAAATATCCATTGGTGTGGATAGATGTATCATTCTTGGATGTATGACCCTTGTACATGAAGGGTTATGGGAATGTGATGATGATTGTTCTATGGTTTTGGTAGATTCCAAATATCGGTGTTTAAAAAGTGATATGTGTACCTAAAATCCAATAATAATTCCAAAGAGAAAATCATATATGATGGTGGATCAAGATAGATTATTTTATTTGGATCAGTGAAGAATTAATGTGATTTGAGGGTGCTTGGAATAGAGGTGTGTCAGTTTGTGTGGAACAATATAATGACTATTTTTTGATATTGACGATCTAACCATTGAACCTCACTAGAAGTTAGTTATGGACTCTAGTGATCATTTTTGGGTGATCAAAGGATTCCTTCGGGCATGAAGGCATCGTTATTGTGGTATTTTGTGTGGCATCAATAGTTGGAGTCTAGTATTTTTTAAATGAGATATCCGAGTAAGGTTAGACATGAATTGACATAAATTGAATATAGTGAGTTATAAACAACTTGATTCATGTATTTTGATGTTGAAAAATGAATTTTGAGAATTGATCGTTTATTTTCAAGGAAAATCCATTATATTACTGGTTTGATCAAGGATGATGATTATACATCCTTCCTAATTTAGAAGACTACGTTAAGGACATGAAATGATGTTTAATCTGTGTTGTTTTGTATGTTTAGGTATTGTAGTTTGGAACTACATCAGGTAATCCAATATAATATGTGTATGTATTTTAATAAACAAATCCAATGGAAAAAGGATTTTTATTTTTATAATTTTATATTATGAGATAAGCCTTATAGTGGGTAGAATAAAAATCCATGTTTTGAATTAAATAACAACACATTTTTAATGGATGGTAGGATTGTGTAATAATTATATAAAGTTTTAAGAAATTGAAATGAAAAATGAATTAGGTTATGGAAATTTATATTCCTTATTTTTGGAATTGATCAATTGGGAATTTTTAGCATTTGAAGATAGAATGTGTTTTGGGGAAAATGATTTGAAAACCCTAGTAGGTATATATGAATTATTGGATGACCTCTGAGACTTATTAGGGATGAGAAGTGTTATGCTGGTTTGGTTTTAGTACCATGTGTTTATGAATAAGTTCAAATTTTTAGAGGAAATATAAACATTTATTTGATGAACATGGGAAATTTTGAATCAGGGTTCCTAATGGAATTCAAAACATTTGGATGCCTTAAAGGTTATTTTTTGGACATGTTTTGGGACTAGGGTGGTACCTCAGGTTCTCAAGAGATTCTTTGGAATCCTTAGGTAATTTTTTTGCAGTCTTAGAGGTTGTTGTTTAGGTTATATGCTTATTTACATGGACTAAGGGAAACAATATTTCACCCTTGGTGATCAATTCATTTTTTAATATGCATGGTTGTGTTTCATGGTCAACACATAGTCGAGGGCTGACTATACAAGATCTCATAAAAAATCATGTGATATTTGTCAGACATAGGTGTTGGTTCACTACTTGTGCATGGTAACATAAAAACCATTTGAAATGTTTCAAATCGAGGAAATTCCATTCCTATAGTTGTCATATTATTTTTCAAACCATGTTGGTCAATCAAGAAATAGTAGGGTACTTAGATAGTTCCTACTGTACGATTGGAAAATGGTTTGGAAAAACATGTTTCCAAAATGTAAATCCAATTAAAAGTCTATTTTTTGGTTTTCCACTATTTGATTTTAAGTCCCAACCCCACATTTTCCTCCCCCTTGCACGCATGTCCAACCGATCGATCCCTCCACTCCTTCAATAATCTCTACATTTGGGGTGTCTCTATATTTTATCTTAAATACTTCTATGTAAGGATTCACCTACATCAACCTCTATTCCTCTCGTTCTTCCTCCTCTCCATATTTAGAGTTCACATTTTAGGGTTTTTTCTTCTGATTCCACCAAGGAATGGTGGAATCATCCATGTATCAGTGTGATTTTGTATGGATTGTGTAGGGTATAATACGAGATGATATCTGCACACAATAAAACATTGTTTATATGAATTTATTCCTTTCAATAAAATTTATTAATGTTTTTCCTATAAATAAAATAAAATTTGAGTCTGTAATGGTGATGCATGTTAGGCATTTACTGGGGAATGGTGTGGGGAATCCACTAGTGACCTCCCACGGGTGGTCTCTCGATTATTCATTGAATGATGTGTTCCTAATGAGTTAATCCACAATTATTCAAAGTTTTTAAATGTTTTTAATCAATTATAATTATTATTGAATTAAAATTTCATTAATGTTTTCAAACTTGTGTTCATGGGTTTTGGATTCTGGCTAGCGTGTTTACGTTTGATTGGTTTGGTCTTAGGTGAGCCTTTGAGATCCTAAGAGGCAACTACCAGTCTAAGTAGTTAAATGTATAAATCATCCTAAAATGTAGGTGGTCCTTAAATTTTCTTCTAGTCTTGTTTTTATTATATGTTATTTTTATGGTCATATCACTAGTTTTATGAGTGATAAATTTAGAAATTTATTAATTATTTTAATTGGGATTTCCTTTATTAACACACTTTGACATGTCTTGATTTTTTGGTGACATGGTTCCTAGTAGAACTCAATAATAATCATGTGAACATAGTAATTGTAAATTTAAAATGCATTTTAAATAGAAATATTATTTTTGGGAAGAAGAATTTTGAAATGTAAATTGGATGTATTACTTGAAATGGTATTTTAGAATTAGTAAATAGGTAAATTGGTTTAGTTTTATAATGGAAAATAAGAAAATACTGTTGATGACATGTTTTTGGTATTTTGAAATTAGTGTTTGAGACTGGTGTTTGAGATGTAATTTAGATCAATATTTTGGAAATTGAATTAGAAATGGTTTTGGAAATATGAATATGAATTTATTTCATAAAAATTGTTAAATCAATCCTTATTCATTGTAATTGGTTATTATCTATTATGATAAATGGGGATATGTGTCTACACTATAGTTTTTTGGTATATAGATTATATATTGTTTATGATTTATAAACAAAGGGTGAAAAAAACTTGTGGGTGGAAACTTTGGAATTATGGTTAATCCCAAGGTGAGAAAAAACCTTGGGTGGACATTGGGAATGACGGTTAAACATAGAGTGAACATATAACTTAGGTGAATACTTCGATTGTTAGTTAAGACTAGGGTGAACACGACCCACAATTAGACATCGACTAGGATAAGGGGATGGGTTTATTACCAAAAGATGCCATTTTTTGAGCAAGAATGGGTATATTAACCTAATATGGAGATAGGGTAGGAACAATCATATTGTTTTTGTTAGAGACACCATGACACTAACAAAAGAAGGCATGAAGCATTCCCGCATTAAATTTGGCCCTCAGGTTCATGTTTTTATTTTATGATTTTTATCTTTATTGTTTTAAATGATGAAACAATATTTATTTATCTTTATCACTATCAAATACACATTGTACATAATTTTTATATTTAAGCATATTGGTGGTGGTGGCCTAATGAGTTGTACTGAAACCCAACATGGGCATCTATGGAATATGGGTACCCAAAAAGGCACCATTCTTATTCACAAGTAATGTTTTCATGTAAGGACTAATTTTTATAATGATCAGATTATTAGGATAGAGTTAGATGATGGGTATGAGTAGGAATTGGTATCAGCTTATCATTGGAAATTTTCCTTAGTTTTATTTTTTTCCTTTAGAACTACTTGTGGATAGTCTTCCCATGAGGGATCTAGTTGTTATGTGTAAAATTCATTTTATTATTTCACATGATGTTTTATTATTCTATCCAAAATTAATTTGGTTCTAATGTATATCAATATATGTATTTAATTTATATTATTTACATTGTGTTTCACACATTGATAAAAAGGTCATAGTCACCCTATGGTAACCACATAATCCCTTATCGCAAGTCAGTAGCCTATGGTGTATGAGGTGGTGCACCTAGTGTCATGTAGTGAAGTGGTCTCACTACTATTTATATAGTGATATAGGATTGGATATTACATTTACATTCTTATGAAGATGATTCTCTACTTAATTATTGATTTTTTTCTTGAATGATTCAAACATATACCTCATTATGTAGACTATTCCATATCCACATAATTCATTAGTAAGTATAACGAAGTAAGAATAGCCACCTCTTTCTTCTACTAGAAATGATATGCTAACATCAATATGTACTAATTCTATAATATCTATAGCTCTTTCACATTGTCTAAAAAAGATGAGTGGCCCATTTTTCCTTGTAAACAAACATGACATCTATTAAATAGATTTTTATCAAAAAATTTAAAGTTACTATCTTGATAGAGCTTTGTAAAATGATTATTGATTACATGATCAAGACAGTGATTCAAAAACTGCTGTGAAATGATTCATGTGAACTGAGAATCATTATCAATTTCGAATATATGGTTTTTGTAATTTTTCATATGACGACTGTTATATAAATGCACCATAATATAATATATATTGTCATTATAAGAGAACAACTCTTAATTCGAAACATAAAAAAATAAGTACTATCTAGATAGGATATAAAAATTATGTTCTTGTTAATGGTTGGTACATAATAACAAAATATTAAAACCTATACCATTTGAGTTTCAAAAGGAAGGTAGTAGTCTCTAATGGATAGAGTAGCCAAACTCATACGATTGGAATCCCGAAAATCAACCTCTCATATAAAAATATTATAAAATATACATCATTCCTAAATATTAATATATATGTGAGAAGAATATGATATATATAATAACCAATTTGTAGATATGGATGTATTTAACATGATAATGAATGCAGCTGAAGCTTCCCCTTTCTATTTTAACATGGTGTAGATCTTCTTCATGTATCCTATCATTCTACGTGAAAATTTTTTTCAAAATTTTCCTTTTCCAATCCTTGGATCTTACCATTATTGGAATGATGGTTCTTTAGATCCTTAGACACATAATGATTCTTCGTCCAATTTTTCTTATTATTCCTCTTATTTACTGTAAGAACAATAGGTTTTTCACACCTTATGTCCTAGTCAAAAGAGAGAATCAATGTACATGTTTCCAAGAGTGACTTATCACTATTTAGCATATTATAATTAACAATGAAACTAGATAAACACTTAGGTAATGATAAAAACATGTGACTTCTGCACAACTCATTAGGGATCATAAATCCCAAGATGCACTAGAACTCAACATAGTAAATCATCGTGACTAAATGAGATCCTTAATCATGGAATGAGTTATGGGACCATTTACCTTGTTCATCCTTTTATTAAAAAAAAGGATATAGGTTTTGTTATGCCTCATCACTGTAACAGACCAAGATTCTATAAAAAATATTCTTTTTAATTTTATTAATGTCTTGTGTTGTACGCTACACCAAAAGGAGCTTGCACAACACGCATCCTTGACTTGCCTTGCATTACACGCAATCACGACCTTCCTCGATAGCGTGTGTAATACGCAACACCGAGTTTCACTAAACAACGATATGATATTAAAATATTATTAAAACTAGCCGGTATGAATTGTAATAACCACTTTTTAAAATTCTGTAAATCTTATTTTTCAAAATGAACTTCATTTTTGGATTCGGAGTATCGAATTTAGCCTAAGGTGAAATTTTGGTACATTTCGGATAACTTTCATATTCTGATGAATAGTGAAAATTACTAAAAAACAACTTTTTTAATCGAAATAATTAATAGTGATAAATTATTAATTGGAGTAGTTTTAAAGTATATTTAGAATATATTTTTACAATTTAATACAATGTTGGTCATTGGATGTAATTGCACATTTAAACCAGACATAAACAAGTGTCAATCTTTTGATAGATATTGTTTCTTAAAAACACGCTATTTGTTTTAACAGCGGGATTTAATTATAAAATTAATTAATGCAACTTCTATGTTATGAATTTGGTAAAATAGACTTCATTTTTGAATTCGGAATATGAAATATAGCTTAGGATGAAATTTTGGCATTGTTCTGAAAAACATCAATTTTTGATGAATAGTGAAACTACTAAGTGGTAGGTTAAAAACTGAATTTTGTATAAAACTTAATTTTACCACTTCTGTGAATGGAATTTCAAAAATCCGAGAGACACGGTTGATGTCAGTAAGTAAAATGTGGTTCAATGAGATGAAAATAATTTTTGGTGAATAGTAACTTTTTACTTTTTTTTTACCACGGTTAATAGTAAATAGGGCAACTAAGGGTAAATATGATATTACTATTACCCTAACACATGTCCTAATTCTATTGGATAAGTGTAATTCGACCAAAAACAACCTTATGAATATAATATGACCATTTAGGTCCACTTGGATTAGATTATGACATTTAATATTATATTATTTAATGAATAGTTAAAATAGTTAAAATCAAAGTTTAATAACTAAAACATTTTTAATATGGGGTTATACATAAGATAAATTCGACTATAAATATTCATTAGAAAGCTAAAAAGATTTAATACATAATGATATTTTATTTATAATTTTTAGACTTTAAATAAATTAATTTATTTATGACACAACGATGATGCAGTAATTACCCTTTTAAGGAAATATTAACATAATTGATGTTATAAATGCTCAAATGAATGTAATTTGAGACTTTTTATGAATTCCACTAATTTTATAGGTTACTATGATATATTAATGTTGATTTAATCAACTTTTTTCGAAAATATAATTCTGTTATGACTTTCACAAAAATCATATATCAAATAGTGTCAAAATTGACAAAAAATAGTTTTTAAATAAAATATTATATTATTAATTGTTATTGTATTCCTAAAAATCTAAGGTTCGGACAAATGACTTAGATAAGGATATATATATTAATAATAAACAATTTGGGGTTCGTTTGGCATGTTATAGTAAGTGTATTAACCATATAGTGAAAGAAAACAAAAAGACACGGTAAAAGTTAAATTAATTAACTTAGAGTTAAATCTAATTGATAAGGTTAAAATAATACCCTAAACTTGTCTAAATCCTATTGGTTGATAGTATTTCGACCCATCCCCACTTTATCTTCGAAATAATACCCTTTGGAACCATTATAAACCGATTTTGACTTTAATATAAAATAATATTTTGAGATATTCCTAAGGTGCCCCTCTCCTCCTTTATAAAAGGGCACCTCCTCCCCCTCCTCCTCACACCAATTTGAGCACTCAAGCCCAGCCAAACCCTGCCATTTTCTCCTCTCCACATCCCTAGAATAATCCTAGAGGTCCTGGTCTTCTCCAAAGACCAATCTTAGTTCCTTAAGTGGAGGATTCAAAGAGGCGTTCCAAAGAAGAGGTAATATCCATTACCGATCTTTTCAATTTCTTTCTTCTTCAACTTCTTATTATTTAGTTGTTTCATGATAAAGTAATAACATCAGTATTACTTACATACTGATATGTTATTATAAAATATGAAACAACCCTAATTCACCTTCTATCCATCCTACGAAAAAATGAAATCACCGCGCGTGCGTACGTACGGAATACCATCTCCACGCCGTGGTGTAATCTATTTTTCCAACATCACCTTACAAGGATGGGTATAATGGTGTAATGAGTAACTATATATGATTATTATGAAGTTATATTGATACTGAAATAATATATATATATACTCCAATACAATTCTACGATCATAGGAACGATATCATCACTCGTGCGTACGTACGGAATACCGTCTCCACGATGTGATGCGACTCGTTCTACATGATCTTCATTTCATAATGATTATATAAATGAATTGAATGAATGAATATGGTATATACTACACTAATACCATTATGTAAATTAATTATCTATAACCTAAAGATAAGAATAAGAATTTATTCGACAAAACACGCATAAGAACAAAAAGCTATAAAGACCCGAGTAACAAGTAACAATGAAATATTACTAAAAAGAAGCTAATAATATGACCATATATGATATCATATCAATATGTATGATTCTGGAATAAGTAAATAACATTATTTATACCATTATACAGGAGCTTCGGACACGAACAAAGCAAATTGGACCTAAGGTAAGGGAAATATCACAATCTCATTTTTATCCGAGATTGTTTATTCGTAAGTATTTACGGGGGTGTATTTTATCATCCACATACATGTTTCATCAATATGTAATATTATTTCCATCCACCTACAATTGTTTAAATCCATTTTTACCCTTCGGTGAGTTTTTAGTAAAGAATATGAAAGGAATCTTTTGTCGCTTTTTTCTTACGAGGTGATTTTTTTGACTTTTCCGACAAAAGTACGAAGAATGTTTTTTTTAACGTATACGACATGAATGGATTTTTAAAACATTATTTCCAAGAATCTTACTTTACAAGTTTTCAAGTTTATTTTTAATCAACTTCTTTTAATTTAATGTTTTATGACATGTTAAGAAAGGAAAAATGTTTTTAAAGAAGAAAGGATATTTTCCTCAAGAATTAATTTCAAGTGTTTTTTTTATTTTTTCATCTAAGATGACGTTATTTGATATGTATGTTTCAAGTAAAATGTCTCTATGATTTAAATGGTTTCAGTTTTCTTATGATGAAATGATATCAATTGTCTATGGATTATGATGGCATGATGTTTAAGAATCCCATTTTATTACATGGGTTATGAAATGATGTATGATTTATGATTTTGTGGAACACATAAGAATGGTATCATTATGAGATGGGTGGGACCTATATATCCCTACAATGCATTGGGTAATGATTTTATATCTCATGAGATAGACATGGCTGGAATGGTAGGTTATACCGGTTCAGTGAAACAGGACTGAAACGAGGGTTACTCGATTCAGAAAGGGACTTTGTCCACTAAGATAGTCTTGGCAATGAGTCTTGACTAACAAGAAATGATTCTCTATGATTATTTGTGAATGCCACAAAGTTTCATGTTTAATGTTATGATTATTGTGATTACATTTCACTGCCATGATTTACCCCATGTTATGAAATTATAATCTCTTTTGCAGGTTAAGATTTCCAAAAGTTATGTGCTTATGTATATGATGTGATTGTTATTTCTTTTTTTTACCCTTACTGAGCATTTGAGCTCACCCTTTTATGTTTTATTTTCCCCAGGATATAAAGACAGGTTTTAGGTATAAAAAATGAAGATCTTTATGGGAGATGTTGAAGATCTTTCTCCACGATTATAAGATTATATTCAGAGTTTCCAAAGACACTAAACTATTACGGTCCTTGTGTGTGTGTTTTTGTTATGTACTAAGTATTCCGCAAATGTAATGTAATGTCCATGTATGTCAAGATACGGGTCTCTACAGTTGGTATCAGAGGAAAGGTTTAGTCAACCTTTGGAAACTAGGATGCGAAAACGTTAGTGAGATCCCTAGAGATATTTCTAAGGTATGTCTAGGGATGTCTCTAAGGTTAAGTATACGTATAGGTTATAGTCATATAATTGCGCTAACGATCTTCTAATTTAACCTAAGATGTTAGATATTGAGGGTACTACCCCTTTATTATGTTGTTTTCCCTAGCATGATTTTTGCCTCTCATACTATTCTTTTGGGGTTTTAGACGATGGCTAGAACCCGAAGGAATCGTGTTAATGCGGAATGTGATGGGCAATGCAATGATTGTCCCCCTGAGCAACCAAACGATATGGGAGCCGGAATGCAAAATCCTGTAGCCATGCTCACACAACTTTCTCAAGCTATGAATCATGCAGGACTTCCAAACGAGCAAAGGAAGGAGCAACATTCTGTTGAATCCTTCATGAGGCAGCGTCCACCTTCTTTCAGTGGGTCTACTGATCCATTAGTTGCTGAACAATGGATTAGTACTACTGAAAAGATATTTTCAGTTCTTCAGTGTTCTGAACATGATAAAGTCATCCTAGCAGTGTATCGTTTGGAAGGAGATGCTGATCAATGGTGGAATCTTATTAAGAATACGAGGCAAAGGGATGAAATTGAGTCTATGGAATGGGACGAGTTCAAGAACTTATTTTTCAATAAGTACTTCCCTCGTATTCTCCGAACAAAGATGGAGAAAGAGTTTCTTGAACTGAAGCAAAGGGATGATGAATCTGTTGGTACCTATGAAGCGAATTTTACAAGACTTGCAAGGTACGCTTCTGGTATTATCATCCAACCTGAAAGTAAAGTTGATCGATTTTTCAGTGGCTTAAAACCAAGTCTTCGAAAGGCATTAGCTATAAGAGACTTCAGTAGCTATGAAGAAATTGTGCGTTGTGCTATCAAGGTAGAAATGGAAGTTGGTGTTACATATCCATCTCATGGGTTTGACAAGAAACGAAAGATGGAGTTCAAGGAGAAAACTCAGAATAATGGTGAAAAGAAGATGAATGTTTCCTTATGCACAAAGTGTGGAAAGAAGCATGGTGGAGATTGTCTTAAAGGGACTAGAAAATGTTTTAAGTGTGGAAAAGAAGGTCATCGAGCAGCTGAGTGTCGAAGTAATGGAAAAAGGGATTCTAATGAAGTGAATAAAGCAAACACTGCAGAGAACGCACAACCAACACTTCAATGCTTCAAGTGCAAGGAGATGGGACATTATGCCAATAAATTCCCTAATCCAAGGGTTAGTGATGATCGACATGAGCAACCGCTTAAGGCAAAGGACAAAGGGAAGTCAAATGCGATCACTATTGGCAATGTTGAATATGACAACGATGTGGTGGAATGATCAAGTTTTTATGTAATGGGATTCCAAAATAATGTTGTATCATGGAATATTGGAATATTTATGTATTGGTCTAATGTGGTATTCAAAGTGATTGAGATATTATGCGCATAATGAAGGGAAAACGAGAAAATGAAATGTTTAACAGTATTCATGAGCTCATGATTGATATAAGGACTAAGTGATATCATTGTTTGAGTATATAGAATTTTTAGGATTTTGGTATGTGGAAAGTGTTAACTTTAAACTGCATTCATGATTTCACTAAGGTATTCAAGAGAATACATGATTAAGGACTTTGAATGTTTGGAATGTGACCAACAAAACATATCTTATGATATATGGGGTTTGACGATGGTGTTAAATCTATGGTAATCGTTTTCACTATATTATGAGAGTGGACTGCAGTATTATGGATAAGCCTAAAGATTGGAATGGAATATGTTGGACATAAGTTAGTATTGTTTAAGGATAGAATTTTTCTCGATATTATTGATGGGATGTTTTAGTAATATAGTTTTAGAAAAAGGACAACCTGCAGGACGGGCGACAGCCCATCGCGGCGGACAAGGATGTGGGAATCAAACCCAAAACCGAAGTGCGACTGGCCTTTATCGCCTACCACTGGCCTACAGGAAGTCCCTGTTTAGTAGAAACTAGTTTTATTATATTAAGCAGTATGATATATGAAGTATAAGTCCATTTTAGGAACTATATATGATTAATCTCACTATAGATCGACTTATGTATATAATTTTTGCTAACCTTTTGTTTGAGACAGATGGAATGACCCGTCATTCTATCACATGATCTCCTAACACTTCACGAATAACAAATTCAACTTCATTTATTTAAGAGATGAAGTGGAAATTGTTCTAGGCACGAACAATAGTGAGATTGTACCAAAATAAAGAAAGTATTTATTCCAATTCAAATTTTCAACTTTAGGGAAATGATCTTGAAAACCAAAAAAGTTGTCCTAGTGATCTTATACCTGATGAATCGGATGGTACCTTAGATCGTCACAAATTTATGGATTTGTGATTATTGGCTTTTCCATAGCCATGTTCTCTACCACTCTCCATCAGAACATGATGGTTAGATTTCTCTTCCATATCCATATTTTCATCTATGTGGAAACCCAATGATTAGTTTATTTGGGTAACCGTTACGTTTCATACTTTTGTTTTTAAAGATTGGTTTTGATATTCCTTTTTACGATGTGGGATTCTATTAAAGAAACTTTCAAATAGTAAACCATTTATAACCCTGACGAATTTCGAGGGCGAAATTCATTTTAAGGGGGGTAGAATGTAACAGCCCAAGATTTTATAAAAAATATTCTTTTTAATTTTATTAATGTCTTGTGTTGTACGCTACACCAAAAGGAGCTTGCACAACACGCATCCTTGACTTGCCTTTCATTACACGCAATCGCGACCTTCCTCGATAGCGTGTGTAATACGCAATACCGAGTTTCACTAAACAACGATATGCTATTAAAATATTATTAAACCTAGCCGGTATGAATAGTAATAACCACTATTTAAAATTCTGTAAATCTTATTTTTCAAAATGAACTTCATTTTTGGATTCGGAGTATCGAATTTAGCCTAAGGTGAAATTTTGGTACATTTCAGATAACTTTCATATTCTGATGAATAGTGAAAATTACTAAAAAACAACTTTTTTAATCGAAATAATTAATAGTGATAAATTATTAATTGGAGTAGTTTTAAAGTATATTTAGAATATATTTTTACAATTTAATACAATGTTGGTCATTGGATGTAATTTCACATTTAAACCAGACATAAACAAGTGTCAATCTTTTGATAGATATTGTTTCTTAAAAACACGCTATTTGTTTTAACAGCGGGATTTAATTATAAAATTAATTAATGCAACTTCTATGTTATGAATTTGGTAAAATAGACTTCATTTTTGAATTCGGAATATGAAATATAGCTTAGGATGAAATTTTGGCATTGTTCTGAAAAACATCAATTTTTGATGAATAGTGAAACTACTAAGTGGTAGGTTAAAAACTGAATTTTGTATAAAACTTAATTTTACCACTTATGTGAATGGAATTTCAAAAATCTGAGAGACACGGTTGATGTCAGTAAGTAAAATGTGGTTCAATGAGATGAAAATAATTTTTGGTGAATAGTAACTTTTTACTTTTTTTTACCACGGTTAATAGTAAATAGGGTAACTAAGGGTAAATATGATATTACTATTACCCTAACACATGTCCTAATTCTATTGGATAAGTGTAATTCGACCAAAAACAACCTTATGAATATAATATGACCATTTAGGTCCACTTGGATTAGATTATGACATTTAATATTATATTATTTAATGAATAGTTAAAATAGTTAAAATCAAAGTTTAATAACTAAAACATTTTTAATATGGGGTTATACATAAGATAAATTCATATATAAATATTCATTAGAAATATAAAAAGATTTACTACATAATGATATTTTATTTATAATTTTTATACTTTAAATAAATTAATTTATTTATGACACAACGATGATGCAGTAATTACCCTTTGAAGGAAATATTAACATAATTGATGTTATAAATGCTCAAATGAATGTAATTTGAGACTTTTTATTAATTCCACTAATTTTATAGGTTACTATGATATATTAATGTTGATTTAATCAACTTGGTTCGAACATATAATTCTGTTATGACTTTCAAAAAAATCATATATCAAATAGTGTCAAAATTGACACAAAATAGTTTTTAAATAAAATATTATATTATTAATTGTTATTGTATTCCTAAAAATCTAAGGTTCGGCCAAATGACTTAGATAAAGATATATATATTAATAATAAACAATTTGGGGTTCGTTTGGCATGTTATAGTAAGTGTATTAACCATATAGTGAAAGAAAACAAAAAGACACGGTAAAAGTTAATTTAATTAACTTAGAGTTAAATCTAATTGATAAGGTTAAAATAATACCCTAAACTTGTCTAAATCCTATTGGTTGATAGGATTTCGACCCATCCCCACTTTAGCTTCGAAATAAGACCCTTTGGAAACATTATAAACCGATTTTGAATTTAATATAAAATAATATTTTGAGATATTCCTAAGGTGCCCCTCTCCTCCCTTATAAAAGGGCACCTCCTCCCCCTCCACCTCACACCAATTTTAGCACTCAAGCTCGGCCAACCCCTGCCATTTTCTCCTCTCCACTTCCCTAGAATAATCCTAGAGGTCCTGGTCTTCTCCAAAGACCAATCTTAGTTCCTTAAGTGGAGGATTCAAAGAGGCGTTCCAAAGAAGAGGTAATATCCATTACCGATCTTTTCAATTTCTTTCTTCTTCAACTTCTTCTTCTTTAGTTGTTTCATGATAAAGTAATAACATCAGTATTACTTACATACTGATATGTTAATATAAAATATTAAACAACCCTAATTCACCTTCTATCCATCCTATGGAAAAATGAAATCATCGCGCGTGCGTACGTACGGAATACCGTCTCCACGCCGTGGTGTAATCTATTTTTCCACCATCACCTTACAAGGATGGGTATAATGGTGTAATGAGTAACTATATATGATTATTATGAAGTAATATTGATACTGAAATAATATATATATATACTCCAATACAATTCCACGATCATAGGAACGATATCATCACTCGTGCGTACGTACGGAATACCGTCTCCACGATGTGATGCGACTCGTTCTACATGATCTTCATTTCATAATGATTATATAAATGAATTGAATGAATTAATATGGTATATACTACACTAATACCATTATTTAAATGAATTATCTATAACCTAAAGATAAAAATAAGAATTTATTCGACAAAACACGCATAAGAACAAAAAGTTATAAAGACCCGAGTAACAAGTACCAATGAAATATTACTAACAAGAAGCTAATAATATGACCATATATGATATCATATCAATATTTATGATTCTGGAATAAGTCAATAACATTATTTAAACCATTATACAGGAGCTTCGGACACGAACAAAGAAAATCGGACCTAAGGTAAGGGAAATATCACAATCTCATTTTTATCCGAGATTGTTTATTCGTAAGTATTTACGGGGGTGTATTTTATCATCCACATCCATGTTTCATCAATATGTAATATTATTTCCATCCACCTACAATTGTTTAAATCCATTTTTACCCTTCGGTGAGTTTTTAGTAAAGAATATGAAAGGAATCTTTTGTCGCTTTTTTCGTACGAGGTGATTTTTTTGACTTTTCCGACAAAAGTACGAAGAATGTTTTTTTTAACGTATACGGCATGAATGGATTTTTAAAACATTATTTCCAAGAATCTTACTTTACAAGTTTTCAAGTTTATTTTTAATCAACTTCTTTTAATTTAATGTTTTATGACATGTTAAGAAAGGAAAAATGTTTTTAAAGAAGAAAGGATATTTTCCTCAAGAATTCATTTCAAGTGTTTTTTTTTTATTTTTCCATCTAAGATGGCGTTATTTGATATGTATGTTTCAAGTAAAATGTCTCTATGATTTAAATGGTTTCAGTTTTCTTATGATGAAATGATATCAATTGTTTATGGATTATGATGGCATGATGTTTAAGAATCCCATTTTATTACATGGGTTATGAAATGATGTATGATTTATGATTTTGTGGAACACATAAGAATGGTATCATTATGAGATGGGTGAGACCTATATCTCCCTCCAATGCATTGGGTAATGATTTTATATCTCATGAGATAGACATGGCTGGAATGGTAGGTTATACCGGTTCAGTGAAACAGGACTGAAACGAGGGTTACTCGATTCAGAAAGGGACTTTGTCCACTAAGATAGTCTTGGAAATGAGTCTTGACTAACAAGAAATGATTCTCTATGATTATGTGTGAATGCCACAAAGTTTCATGTTTTATGTTATGATTATTGTGATTACATTTCACTGCCATGATTTACCCCATGTTATGAAATTATGATCTCTTTTGCAGGTTAAGATTTCCAAAAGTTATGTGCTTATGTATATGATGTGATTGATATTTCTTTTGTTTACCCTTACTGAGCATTTGAGCTCACCCTTTTATGTTTTCTTTTCCCCAGGATATAAAGAAAGGTTTTAGGTATAAAAAAAAGAAGATCTTTATGGGAGATGTTGAAGATCTTTCACCACGATTAGAAGATTATATTCCGAGTTTCCAAAGACACTAAACTATTACGGTCCTTGTGTGTGTGTTTTTGTTATGTACTAAGTTTTCCGCAAATGTAATGTAATGTTCATGTACGTCAAGATACGGGTCTCTACAATCACCTTGTCAACTTGGATAATCAATTCATGGATTTCTAGGAGATACATCTCACTATTTCCCCTGTTTTATTTAACAATGAAACTAGATAAACTCTTTCATAGTGAGATTTCTTTTTGATTTCTACACAAATCATCATGGATTTAAAAAGCCAAGATGTACTGGGGATTAATGTATGCACTCATCATGACTACATTTGATCCAACTGGCACTGAATCTTCAAGATTACACATGAACAATTCAACAGAGATCTAATATGTCACTTGTCACATCTTCTCTTGATAATGAACATGAAGGCGATATGTGATTCTATACACATATGTATCCTCATTTTGTTATAAAATATCACTGTAAATGGATTATAACATGAAACATTATACAATTTTAGAATTTTTCAAATGTTTTATATAGGAATATAGTTCTTTCTCACTTGCCCCTATACCAGGCACCTCAATAAAAGGGATTTTTCAACACATATTTTTTCCATTCACAGTGTTGTATAATGTGTAAGAATCTACTCCATTTCTATAAATTCAAATTAGAAGGTTATCATTCCCAAATATGTAAAAAATGATATAGTGAAAGCCATTTTTGTTTAAATTTCAAAAATAAATAAAAGAATAATTGTATTACATTATATGTATTAAAAAATTTTGTCAATAATTTTTAAATTTATTAATTTCCAATTATTTTTTTGAAACCCAATATCCATAAGAATTGGTTTCAAAATATTCAATCACATGGATATTCTGGTGGCCAAGGTCCTTATAACCCTTCTCATTACAAAATATATTGATTGGTTAGTTACATAATGTTATTTAGGTAGGTGTAACTTTCAACTATATTGATTTATAACCAATTGATCTATTTAGTAGACTCCCTCCTTGCCTCCAAATTTATGCAATGTATAGTGATGGATACTTCTATTAATGTAAAATTGGTTATGTTAACAGAAAAACATATATTTAAATCCTTGTTATATGGTAGTGTCCTTACGAGGGATTTATTAAAAACTATGATCTATTGGTTCTATTCTAAATAAGATAAATGAAGGCTATACCGAATTAATATTTTTTTGAGGGATTTCATTATTCAAGTGTAAATTACCCACAATATCTTCTTACATGATTGTTAATATTAATAAGATTTTACTTATGTGATTCAACATATCTAGATAATGTTTATAGATACATAAATATATTTTTATTTCATCATTCATGATTGTCAATTAATTAATTTATGGATTTATATATAAATAAATTATTAAACATGAAATTTATAGAATAAAATAAATAAGGTTAAAACACCATTATATTCTCTAATGTTTGTTTTATCTAGAAAATAATAATCCAACCATTGACACTAGGGAGTAAAATTCTAGAACCAATCCTAGTTTGAGTTGTCGCATTCCACATGTGCTTATGTGCACGTCCTAGATTGGGTTTTTCTCAGCTCTAAACATCAATAATATAAAATATTCTAGGATTTTAATTCATTATATAATTTTATTTTAAGATGGGTGAGGGGAACAAATTTATTTGTTAGTGGGGATGTGGGTTTACATAAAATAAATAGTGTACATGTAGGTTATAAGAAGCCAGATCTTCGTTTTTAGGTATGTCTTTACTTTTTAAGAAGTTTTTTAGAAAATATGAATTTCTAAAAATATTTGAAGTGCACGTCGTTTACTTTATGAGTACTGGCCGTGTACTTCCTTGCTACGCCATGTCGTGTGCTGGCCGTGTCTGGGCCACACACACGGTGTGTAGAGGTGAAGTGGAGGCCGCTTAAAGCAGAGTACAGAAAAATAGTGTACACACTGTGTACTCAAGAAATACATGCCGTGTATTTACTTTTTTTCATTAAATGGACCAGGGTCGTGCCTAATCGTCATAACCAACTTCTTCTAGGTCCCGTTTTCCGAGAGATGTCGTATAGCCACAAAACTTCTCTAAATCCCCGAGCCTTCTTCCGTTCACTGAATTGACTTCCGTCAATTGTGTTGGAACCGAAGCGGTGAGTTCTTCCTTCCCCTAGAGCCTCGTTTTCCAATTCCTATTCTTTCTTAAGTTATCGTGGGTTGAGATTTTTGTGTGTTTTCATAGATCTATCTCGTTCTGAGGAGAATCAAGCCTCGTGGTTCATGTATATTGATATCATAGGATTGAGGTAGGTGGTTTCTTCCTTACCTTTCGAAGTCTTTGAGTTTTATGTGCAAATTCCACCAATACCCATGAACGGGGTATTGCGTGTTTACTTTTTTTCCCTTGTTTCTTTCCTGCCTTTCTTGCATGCTTGTGTAGAGGTAATTTGATCATGTTTGAGGAAAATTATTATTCTTGGATGTTTTTCCCATGCTTGTTGTGTTTACGAATTTTGGGTCTTTGTTATCCTTGGTCGTTCTGCCTGTTTCCATGCCTAGTGATCGTAGGATGGAGTAATGTTGATAACTTTCTTGTTTCTATATATATTGTTTATCCATGTAGCTATATAGGTGTAATTTGGTGAGACAAGTAGATCTATAGGTTTACTTTGGCCTTATAGAATTATTATGCACTGACTGGCACGAGGCTGTGAGAACCTGGTACCTAGACTAGAAGTGATAGACCGAGTGTGCTTCCCAGAGAGTCCTTGACCTTATAGGCTATAGGGGATAGACTGAGTGAGCTTCCCAGAGTGCCTTTGGATATTATAGGCTACAGGGGAAAGACCGAGTGGGCTTCCCAGAGTTCCTTTGGATATTATAGGCTACTGGGGATAGACCGACTGAGCTTCCCAGAGTTCCTTTGGATATTATAGTCTACAGGAGGGTAGACTGAGTGAGCTTGCTCAGAGAGTCTTTACTTGTTTGAATGTCTTTAAAACCTTCCTAGGCTAGAGGAGGAATTGACTGAGTGAGCTTCATCATAGAGTATGTGGTATACCTGAGGCTATAGGAGGATTGACCGAGTGAGCTTCCTCAGAGAGTCTCTAGACCTTGGGGCCAAGATGGACAGACCACGTGTTCTTCCTCAGAGAGTCCCTGACCACCCTAGACTATAAGGGTAATTGACTGAGTGAGCTTACCCATAGAGTATTATAATTTCTTATGACCAAACCAGAGGGGTTAGGCTGAGTGCACTGCCTAGAGGGTTGTGGTACTTCTTAGATATGACCAGAGGGGTTGGCTGCGAGTACTTACCAGAGGGGTTCCTATTGTGTTTAGCTGCTTGATTCACTACTGGTTGTTGTTTTTTGGATTCATTACTGCTGTATATCATCTTGCTACTATTTCCTGTTTACTGCTTACTGATCACTGCCTGCTATTTCAGTTACTGTTTACTGCTGTTTGTATTGTTACCTGCCATATACTCACTGACTGTTAGGCATAGATCTTCGGGTGGTTTCCTACTTGGATTTTTGTCTCACACCCTATTTGGGCCATGCTTTTGGGCCCAAGAAGACTATGTTGTTGTAGTTATAAAGAAGGTAAAGCGCCCTTCTACTTATGAAACTTGATTTCTCGGAGCAGGAGATCATGGGACCAAGCTTTGTCTTTCGATGCTGAGGAGATGTTTTCCTTTTTTGTACTTGTTTTGGTACTGTGATGTTTTCCAGAATTGTGACTTTTTTGGCTGCATTACTATACATATGTATCATGGATCATTTTATATATATATGTGTGTGTCCTCCATTTGATTACCATTTTAGTCTTCCGCTGTTTATTACTGTTGGTTATTTACTGCTTCCCCTATTGAATTCTATTTACTTCCATTGCATACTCTTCCAATGAGGGCATAGTTTCCCCACTATCACACCCAAGGCACTCACTGCTAGTTGGCATCCTCTGGCGTTTGGGGAAATTATCTGGAAGTCATGTGACCAACCGAGTACGGGGCACTTTAGGGTGGCTTCCGGAACCCGGACGTTACAATGTGGTATCAGAGGTGTTTATTTTCTCTTGATTTACTGTTTGGAGGCTTTACCTATAGATAGGACAGATTCGGTACATGGTGTTAAGTTGTGCTTGGGAGTAGCTAACCCTTGTATAGGGAAAAGCCATACTACCTTGTTTATTGCTGTTTTCTGGTTTTGAGATTTTACAGTTGATATAATTTCACCTATAGTGATTCACGTGACTTGTGTTGTTATTTTGGTTTCTATTATGGTTCTATTTCTATCTCAACCTGATAAGATAAGGGTATTCCATCTCATGCATCGTATTGGAACTTTTTATAAATCACATGACATTCATTATTTCCATTCCATCTAGGATGCATTATCAATTTCATGTTGTTGTGATAGACTTTGTGTATATTATGCATGATTTTGTGATTCATGCTTTGATAGAATCTCTGTTTTTTATAAAGGATTTTTTGTACTGTACTTTTTATAAATGAACGCCAAATTTTGGTTCTTGAGGTGTTTTGGGGCCTCTTGAATCAGAAATTAGTGAATCACTGACCTGCTTTTCCTTATATATAACTGTATTGGATGCCAAAATTTGGTTAGTGGGGAGTATGGGTCCTCACAGATCAGAATTTGGCAACTTCATGACTTGTTTTTTTGTGTTTCTAAGATTCGATGTAGTTTCTGAGGAACTACCTGGAAAAACCCAGAATACACAGCATGTACTTTAGGACTACACACGGTGTAGTTTCAGACCGTGTCACTGACTATGTGAGTAGGAACAGAGTGTTGTGGAATTGTCTTCAGGAACACGCCATGTACGGTAGGTACATGCCATGTAGTAGTGAGATGTGTAACCGACTGTGTCACTGAAAACACAGGTTGGGGAAGCTCGTGTCATACACATCGTGTTGTGTATGAACATGCCATGTATCCTTGTTCTCGGCACTCGACCGTGTCACAAACAACACATGACGGTGTTATATCCTCCTATAGATTCTGTGTTCGTTTGGAACATTTCGTGTAAGGGTCAGCTGTGTACTCGGCCGTGTAACTAACCACACGGGTCGGAAAAAATCATCAAGTACACACCGTGTTTATTCGGAACACCCCATTTAGTTTTAGCTGTGTAACCGGCCGTGTAACTAATAACACAGGTCGGTGTTTTCTTCTCCTATACACGCTGTGTTTATTCAGAACATGTCGTGTAAAGGTCAGCTGTGTAGCTGGCCGTGTAACTAACAACACGGGTTGCCGAAACCTCATCTAGTACACGTCGTGTCCCTAGTGAACACGTCGTGTAGTCTAGGGTTAAGAGGACTGTGTGGGTTAGCCATGTAAGGAGACTCGGGTAGTGGATTGGTGTTCAAGTACAGATCGTGTGTGGGAACAACACCATGTGTAGTTTTGGGTGTTACACGACTAGAGGTGACAGGAATACAAACCCATGTCTTTGGTTTAAGTGAACATGCCCTGTAGATTTTATAAACACCATGTAGTCATGTTTTGTAAACATGAATGTTTCCATCTCTTATTCCTGTTTGTACTCTTGTGTTCTAAGTCATTGTTAATCCTGATCTGAGGTGTGCTTGGATCCTTTCCGAGCTACGCCCTCGAGACGTCCTCTGGTTGTACATCATTTTCTAGATGGTGATCAGACACCGGATATGGACGATCAGGATCCTCCTACAGATCCTCATGTTGTTCCAGCCTTGGAACCAGCAGTTATACCCATCACAGGTGCTGATACACAGTTCAGGGAGGACTTCTTGAGGATGATACACACTTTTCAGGGAGCTCCGCCTCCTACCCTGTCGATGGCCAAATTGACACGGGTCTTTCAGCAGCAGCACCCTCCTATATTCTCAGGGGATGTAGGACCCCATGCTACCGAGTTGTGGTTAGATGCCACACTGAATATCTTCAAGCATCTCGAGATACCCCCATAGAATAGGGTAATGCTGGCCACCTATATGCCCCGAGACACCGCCAAGAGGTTGTGGGAGGTGTTCTTGCAGTCTAGGTGCCAGCAGAGTATGTCTTGGGATGAGTTTCGCCACACCTTCTATGAATACTTTTACCCAGATACCATGAGGGACAACCGAGCCCAGGAGTTTATGAGTCTGCAACAAGGTACTCTTTCTTTTATGGAGTACTCGTCTCGCTTTACAGAGATGGAGCGCTTCACGCCGATCCCATCAGGTGATGAGTTGTTCCTTTCTAGGATGATCGAGGACAGTCTCAGGTAGGAGATCCGTCCCCAGGTGAATATCTTCAGGTTGACTTCTATATCCTCTATCATCAACCAGGCTCTTATCACTGAGCGCATCCTAAGGGATTCCGGAGCAGTGGGCCAGGGCGGTTCGACATCTAGAGTTGGTGTTCATCCTACGGATAGTAGGAAGCATCACATAGTGTCTTCTTGAGGAGATTGAGGTTCGCGGGATGTATCTTCTAGCAGCAAGGTCATATGATTCCAGTGCAGTAGGAGTGGGCATACTAGGCCTCAGTTCCAGAGAGATCTGATGGAGTACCGATCTTGTGGTAACATAGGCCATCTTCAGTGCTTTTGTCAGATCTTCTCACCTTCATCTGGTGGTAGGGGTTCTTCTATGACCTCACGTTCAGGAGATGTTTCGCCAATATCTCACCAGTCGGGGAACTAGAGTTCTTCTGGCCGTTCGGGCCGAGGAGGAGGTCACAATCGTGGTGGTCAGTCACTAGGTTACCAGCGACAGAAGAGTGGATCAGCTAAGAGTGGTCAGACATGGGCACAGGGCTGCGGTAGAGGCCATATGTTCTCCAGGAAGCAGACCTACAAGGAGTAGGATCCCAACCATTCTACAGTTCGAGGTACAATATTATTAGCCCCCGTTTTATCTTCTTCCCTTTTCGATACTGGTGCTTCACATGGTTTTATCTTTGTTGCCGTTGTGTAGAGCCTTGGGCTCTGTATCTTTTCGTCTGCCGACTTTTGACACTAGACACGCCGTTGGGAACGAGGACATATAACATACGTCAGTGTAGAGTGTTCCCTCTCGAGGTTCTAGGGTATCGTTTCTTATGGGATATCTATTTCCTAGAGATGACAGACTATGAGGTCATTCTCAGGATAGACTGGTTGGTTCCCTTCCAGGTATTCATCGACTGTTATCACCGCACGATGAGTTTTGTATCTCTATAGGGTGAATCATTCCATCATAGAGGTGAGTGGAATGTTCAGTCGAGTCGAGTAGGACTCCAGCATCATGGGCTAGGAGGAGTTATAGCCCAGATTTCTATTCTTTATCTGGATGACCAGGGGACTTCATAGTTGGACTTTCCTCAGGGGGTGGATTGTTTCCGGGATGTATTTCCATAGTAATTTTCAGGTTTTTCTCCAGAGAGTGAGGTAGACTTCTCGATTGAGCTCATTCCAGAAGCAGATCCGGTGTCCATTCTTCTTTATAGGATGGCTACACGTGAGTTGCAGGAGCTCAAGAAGTAGTTGGAGGAGTTACAGGCAAAGGGTTTCATCAGTCCCAGTACTTCTCCTTGGGGTTCTCCTGTCCTGTTTGTGAAGAATGCAGACGTCACCCTTCCTATTTATGTGGATTATCAGAAGCTGAACCATTTGACTGTCAAGAACCAATATCCCTTGTTGAGGATCAATTACCCCTTTGATCATATTCAAGGAGCGCGGGTGTTCTAGAAGATCGATTTGAGGTCCAGTTATCATCAGTTTCCAGTTAGATCATCAGATATACCTCTTAAATCCTTTAGGAGCAGGTATAGTCTATATGAGTATATGGTTATGCCATTCGGTCTCATGAACATGCTAGCAGTTTTCATGGCACTGATGAAATGAGTGTTCCATCCTTACTTGTATTCCATTTTCATGGTCTTCATGGATGATATCACGGTGTCATCTCACACTCGACACGACCATGCTACCCATATTGATATTGTTTTGAGTACACTAAGATAGCATAATATTTATGCTAAACTCATGAAGTGCCACTTTTGGATGGATCAGATTCACTTCTTGGGTCATGTCATCTCAGAGGCAGGAGTATCTATGGACCCAGATAAAGTGAGATCTGTAGTTACTTGGGAGCAGCCAAAGAACATCTTTGAGGTGCAGAGTTTCCTATGGATGGTTGGACAATACATGCACTTCATTCAATACTTTTCATTCCTAGCAGCACCGTTGACAGGTCTGTCCAAGAAGAGGGATAAGTTCTTATGGTCAGATTATTGTGAGTCAGCCTTTTAGGAGTTGAAGGGAAGTTTGATGTTAGCACTGACACTAGTCTTTCCAGAGCTGCGAAAGAGGTATACTATTTACTATTATGATTTAGGTATTGGGCTTGGCATTTTACTTATGCAGGGAGATGGAGTCGTTGCGTATGAGTCTCGGCAGTTATGACCACATGAGAGAAACTACCCGACGCACGATCTGGAGTTGGCAGTTGTTGTTCATGCCATGTGCTGTTGGAGACATTATCTTTTGGGAGAGCACATTATGGTTTTCACCGACCAAAAGAGCCTCAAATATATCTTCACTCAGCATGATCTGAATCTGAGGCAATGCAGGTGGGTTGTGTATCTTCAGTCTTTCAACTTCGAGCTCGCCTATACGTTGGGAAAGGGAAACACAATGGTGGATGCATTGAGTAGGAGAACTCATATTCAGGCAGTTCAGGAGGCCAAGAGTGAGTCACATCTTATGGTTATGTTCTCTGAGATGCACTTGGAGGTTCCCGAAAGACAGTGACAGAATTTCCTATCTTATGTAGCAGTTACCTCTTCACTTCTTGATCGGGTACAGATGAGGCAGCTATCAGAATCAGAAGGCTTAGTTCTGTGGGGGAGTGTGTCAGGAGAGGACACTTTTCCTAGATGTATAGTGGGAGAGGATGAGATCATTCATTTCCAGGTATGTGTATGGGTGCCAGTAGAGATACGCGAGGATCTGATGTGGTATTTTTATTCCTCAGTTTGGGCAGTTCATCTTGGCGTCACAAAGATGTTTCTTGATCTACACCATGAGTATTGATGGCCAGGTATGAAGAGAGATGTAGCTAGTATTGTCATGAGATGTTCTAATTTTCAGCTGGTGAAAGCAGAGCATCAGTGACCAACATGGATTTTACAGTAGTTACCCATTCCGAAGTGGAAATGGAATGATGTCGCGATGGACTTCGTGACTGGTTTTCTGAGGTCACCTCGATGGAACGATACTGTTTGTGTTGTTGTCAACAGGCTTACGAAGGTTTCTCTCTTCTTGCCGATCATGGAGACCTTCAGTGTTGATGATCTGGGATGACTATACATTCGAGAGATAGTACGTCTACATGGCGTTCCACAATCCATTGTTTCATATAGGGACGCGTGCTTTACATCTCAGTTCTGGTAGTGACATCAGAAGTCTTTGGGTACATAGGTACTTTTGAGTACAACATACCATCCCCAGACTAATGGCCCGTTACAGAGTACGATCCAGGTGCATGAGGATATGCTCTAAGCTTTCATTTTGGATATTGGAGGTTCTTGGGAGAAGTATATTTCTCTTGTTGATCTCTCATTAAATAATAATTTTCAGGCGATTATTCAAAAGGAACCTTAGGAGGCTTTGTACAGTAGGCCATGGCGATCACCCTTATGCTGGTTGGAGGCAGGAGAGGAAACTTTACTGGGACCTCATCTTGTTTATGAGAACTCCGAGCAAATCGAGTTGATTCGTAAAAGGATGGCTACAACATAGTCTCGACATAGGTCTTATGCTGATTAGCGGAGACGACCTCTGGACTTCGAGGTCGGGGATCAGGTTTTCCTGCATGTCGCACCGAGGTTCGGACATAGGAGGATTCAGAGATAGGGTAAGCTTTCACCACGGTACTTCATGCCATTTTTGGTGTTGGAGAGGTTTGGACGGTTGCCTATCGGTTTCCATTACCTCAGATATAATGGGCTATGCACAACCTCTTCGATGTTTCTCACCTCCGACATTACTTTTCAGACCCATCTCATGTCTTTCAACCCAAGGAGGCTGAGCTTAAAGAGGATTAATCATTTGAGGAGAATCTTATCTGGATTGTCGATCGTAGTATGATGGTTCTTTGTGGCCGGTCTGTTCCTCTAGTACGGGTGCTTTGGAATCATGGGCGTGTACCAGACATGACCAGGGAGAGGGAGGCCGATGTACCATCGTAGTGGCAGGAGCTGTTCAGGGTTCCTTCTTCTACGCCTCGCTATAGAAATTTTGGGACGAATTTTTAATGGGGGGAAGTTTTTAAGAACCCATATCTTCATATTCAGGTATGTCTTTACTTTTTGTATAGTTTTTGAGAAAAGTGGAATTTCTGGAAATTTTTAAAGTACACGTCGTTTACTTTATGAGTACACTCCGTGTACTCCCTTGCCGTGCTAGGCCATGTGTTTACTGTGTCCATGCCACACACATGGTGTGAAGAGGTGAATTGGAGGCCGCTTAAAGTAGAGTAAAAACAATTATAGTAAAAACTGTGTACTCAAGAAGTACACGCCTTGTAATGTTTTTCATTAAATGGACCATGGTCATGCCTAATCGACAAAACCATCTTCTTCTAGGTCCCATTTGACCAAGAGATGTCGTATGGCCCCAAAAATTCTTCGAATACTCGAATCTTCATTTGTATTCCGAATTGACCAACGTCGATTGCGTTAGAACTACAACGGTGAGTTATTCCTTCTCCTAGGGCCTCGTTTTCCAATTCCTCCTCTTTCTTATGTTATCGTGGGTTGAGAGTTTTTTGCATTTTTGTAGATCTACGCCGTTCTGAGGAGAGTCAATCATCATGGATCAAGTATATCAATCTCCTAGGATCGAGGTAGGTGGTTTGTGCCTTACATTTTGAAGTCATTGAGTATTATGTGCAAATTACACCAATACACACAAACAGGGTATTGCATGTTTACCATTTTGCCTGTGTTTCTTTCCTACCATCCTTTCATGCTTGTGTAGAGGTAATTTGATCATGTTTGAGGAAAATTGTTGTTCTTGGATGTTTTGGATATTCTTGTTCTGTTTATGAGCTTTGGGTATTTGTTAGCCTTAGACGTTCTGCCTATTTCCATGCCTAGTGACCGTAGGATGGAGTAATGTTGATAACTTTCTTGTTGCTCTGTAGATTGTTTAGCCAGGTAGCTCTATAGGTGTACACTGGTTAGCCAAGTATCTCTATAGGTGTACTTTTTCCTTATAGAATTATTATGAACTAACTGGCATGGGGCTGTGAGAACCTGGTGCCTAGACTATAAGGGATAGACCGAGTGAGCTTCCCAGAGATTCCTTGACATTATAGGCAACATGGGATAGACCGAGTGAGCTTCCCAGAGTGCCTTTGGATATTATATTCTACAGGGGATAGACCGAGTGATCTTCCTAGAGTGCCTTTGGATATTATAGGCTACCGGTGATAGACCGAGTGAGCTTCCTAGAGTTCCTTTTGATATTAAAGTCTACAGGAGGGTAGAACGAGTGAGCTTCTTAAAAGAGTCATTACTTGTTTGAATGTCTTTAAAAACTTCCCAGGCTAGAGGAGGAATTGACTGAGTGAGCTTCCTCAGAGAGTTTGTGGCATTACTGAGGCTATAAGAGGATTGACCGAGTGAACTTCCACAGAGAGTCTCTACACCTTGTGGCCAAGAGAGTTGGACCACATGATCTTCCTCAGAGAGTCCCTGACCACCCTAGAATATAAGGGTAATTGACCGAGTGAGCTTCCCCAGAGAGTCTTATAATTTCGTATGACCCAAACAGAGGGGTTAGGATGAGTGAACTGCCCAAAGGGTTGTGGTAATTCTTAGATAGGTTCAGAGGGGTTGGCTGCAAGTACTTCCCAGAGGGGTTCCTATTGTGTTTAGCTTCTTGCTTCACTGTTGCTTGTTGTTCTGTGGATTGATTACCATTGAATATCATCCTTCTACTTTTTCATGTTTACTAATTACTATTCACTACATGATATTGCTATTACTGTTTACTGTGGTTTGTATTGTAACCTTCCATATACTCTCTGACTGTTTGGCAGAGATCTTCGAGTGGTTACCTACTAGGATTTTAGTCTCACACCCTATTTGGGAAATTCTTTTGGGCCCAAGACGACTTTGTTTGTTGCAGGTATAGAAAAGGTAAAGCGCCCTTAGACTTTTGATGCTTGATTGCATAGATCATGAGAGTATGGGACTAAGCTTTGGCTTGCAATGCTGAGGAGCTGTTTACATTATTTTGTACTTGTTTTGGTATGGTGATGTTTTCCAGAATTGTGACTTGTTTAGATGCTTTCCTAGATATATGTATCATGCATCGTTTTATAAATATATATATGTGTGCTCCAGCTGTTTACGATTTTAGTCTTCCACTGTTCATTACTGTTGGTTATTTACTACTTCTGCTATTGCATGTATATTTACATCTGTTGTGTACTCTACCAATGAAGGCATAGTTTCCCCACTATCACACCCAAGGACCTCACGGCTAGTTGGTAGCCTCTGGCTTTTGGGGATATGCTCTTGAGGAAATGTGACCAATCTAGTACGGAGTGCATTAGGGTGGCTTCTGAAACTGGGATATCACATAAGCCCTAACATAATGAGACAAGATGAATTACTCACATTCCATTAATTAATTTTTTAAATTAATATAATAACCATGAAAAAAATTAATTAAATAAACCAATCACATACACAATCTATAATAATATCATTTCAATCCACATACATGAAATGAATATGCATGATTACAATAGACAGTATTCCCTTCAATTCATTCTTTTTTATTATGATAAGGGTGATTGAACTAATTAATTAATTACATTGTCTTAATGACCATCCTGTGTCTCTTGGGGATACTCATCATAAATGAAACATGTAAAACAAAAAACTCGACCAATTTTAATAGATAATTACATGAGATTAATTAGTCATTTAATAATTCTTTAAAATATGTAACGTTGCACACACAACTAATGCCAACAATCTAATTTGGTTTTTAGTGTTGTAATTAGTTATTAGTTATATAATTTAATTCTATTATTTATAGAGTTGATAAAAAATATATAATAAATATATTACCATCATTTTTATTTCTTTCCAAGTATATAGGATAGATGTTTAGGGACTCATCATGTATCTCATTCAGGATACATGACATGTATAAACATGTTACATGCCGTGTATTCTTCTTGTCGTGTGTCTGCAAGGCTCACAAGAGGAAATAATGTATTATTCAAACACTATAATTAGTGATTCACATGGTATGTAAACAAAATACACATTGTGTATCTAATTAATGATACAACCTATCAGTTTTACATAATGTATTCCATGAATTTGACCCAACAGTTTGCATGAATTTCACTGATAAACCATGTAGACCACACCTCATGTATGCTAGATACATGCTATGTGGTATGAGAGACAGTGTGTCGGGCTGGCCCGGTCAACACATTGTTTTCATTAAATGAATCATGTGTTAGTATTTCTTAGTGCATCGTGTAACCCATTACATGTCCAGGTGTAGTGATCTTGGGTACACAACACGTACTTTTGATCACATGCCACGTAAATGTATCCACCGACCATAATCCTTATCACCTCCCAATGAAATATCATTATTTTTTCATAATTATTTTAAGACAATATAAAACATGAGTTATTAAAATTAATATACACAGTATATATTAATTTAACATAAAAATTTAAATAATGAATCAACCATAATTGAAAACTAAAAAAATTGTGTATAATTGATTGATGGATAATAAAAAATTATAAAATTTCATGTGATCGCTTTTCTACAACATGAAGGACTCAAATACTATAGAATCCCCAATTGGGAATATCCAATTCAATTTCATGCCATAATACATGAATTATGAATGATGTATATGAAGAAGAATCCTTATTACCAATGAAATTAATATGAAGATTAATTGAGAAGTACCCAAAACAAAAAATAGGGAATATTTTCATTATAATTTTTAATTAATTTATTTAGTTAAATATTAATTTTTGTTAAAATATTTATTCATTTTAAACCATTGGATGTATTCCACTTATCCTACCATTATTTCATCTCAAGAATCAAGGATATATACCATCAAGTGGTGATCCACATGTGTTTTGTGAACCTATAATCATCCTCGTAGAATACTATGTGTTCTAGAACATATGAATCTAATTCTTACTGTAGTCACTAATGATCACAATTAAATCGTTGAAGATGAGAAGTATTTGAATTGGTGGTGCAGAAATGATTTTTATTCTTCATAGTTTTTTAGTAGAGATCTCTCTAGGGATTGAGATGATCCTCTCTAGAATTCGTTGTGCACAATGAATGAATATTTCAAGAGCACATAGAAAATGTCACAATTGGGTTTAAATATTGCTGAGTTAGAAAACTATTAATACACAAAGGTTCTTATTATTTTCTTAATCCTCAGTGAAGAACATGTCTAAATTATAATATTTTTATTTTTATTTACTTGACATGCATTAAACTCACTGATAAAATAAATATAATTATTTTATAATAAATAAACTATTATTTATTCAAAGATTATTTAATATGAAATTTCTCTCTAGACCATAAAACATTACCCTCTAATCCTCCTCAATATTTATCTGGTCTTGAATAATGACTATTTATTTAATTAAAAAAGTGTCACTGCATTATTCATCAATAAATATATAAATATTATATTAACAAAATTAATGAAGAAATATTTACTAAATTTTTTTGTAACTAAAAAAATATATATTTTGTTTCATTGTGAATAAAAAAATATTATATGTTCATGTAAATAAATAAATAAATACGCAGTGAAGAAATATCTATTTAAATATTTAACTCGCATATATATTATATAAAACAACTATTGATGAAATATTTTGATCAAACAACTATGAATATATTTTAATCCACATATGAGAATAATATTTATCCAACATGATAAATTCATATGTAATTTAACTGATGTTTTTAATATGCTTAGTGTGTGACCCTCTAGGATCTTTTCTCCGTGGCAATAGAAAACACTACCTAAAGTCTAATCTAGAGTCTATCAACATGCCAAATCTCCCATAGATAAATATATTGATGTCACAATGACATTTAAAGTCCTTAAAATTCATACTATGTACTATAATCCCATTATATTAATATCTCTAACTAATATGGTTTCATACTAGCATCATCATCCCATAAGATTGATGTCTCTTTCTTTCACATACCAAAAATGAACTCACCAATAAAACGTAGTGTCTATTGACTGAATTAAGTAGGTATATTTCTATTAAAGGGTATGAGATATCAACATCCATTAAATAAAAAATGATAAAAAATGATTTCTTACATTATTTTTTAATACAATATCACTCATGATGTAGAAAATATACCCTACTTTACACGAACATATTACTTCACAGTTTGGTTATTACATAAAATTACATGACTCAAGATATGGTTTAATAGTTATATTTATTCTTAAGGATCATTACACATTTACACACATAGAAACATCCAATGAAACATATAAATGTTTATTTCCTAATATAGTATGATGTTCTCAAAATTTCACATACTAAAGATTACAAAGGGTATTCACCATGAGAATTTGTCCAGAAGTCCTATAAGTCTCCACCCCAGATGGACTGAGTCATTTTTGTTCCATAAAATGACAAATTCTGATAATAGAACATATAATTATGAATATTTTAATGGCACTTTAAAGTTTTCATTATAGAGAAGAACTGTTATGGCCTATCATTGAGATATACACAATAATTAAATTATCATATACTATGTCACATTGAATAAAAATCATGAGGTGATGTACTTTATATTAATTTTAAATATAATTAATATAGGTAATATTGATATACATAGAAGTTGGTCATATGGATCCAAATCCAACATAGATGGATTTTTTTTAAAATGGTCATGAGATAAGATTTTAAAAATAAAATAAATAAAATATTCTGATATTCATGGGAGGTTTCTTAAATCCATGAGAAGAGGAAGATGAATAATGGATATAAATGATCATTATGATTAGTTGACACCATAAGAGGTTAGCTCCATGAGTAGTGAAATGAATATTTGACTCCATGAGTAGTGTAATTAAGGTACAACATAATTAGGGGAATTATTTATTGTCAAGGAATGATGTTTCCTTAAAAAAAATATTTGGTGATGTGGTATAAAGTGACGGTAATTGGGTTCACAACAGAAGAAGATGGTCTAAGAGTTTAAAATTTTTCTTCATTGGATGATGAAAATATGTCATCTCTAGAGATGCACATCTATGTAAAAATTCCAACGATATCATGTGGATATTTAAAGTATAAAAATAAATAATAAATTACCTCAATTTATTTTAAGGTGTGTTCATAAACTTCTCATCATCTATGACATTTTATTCAAGGAGGTGAATCTGAATCCCTCTAGATCATCCATACATGCATAGAAATAAAATAAGTGAATCGATCATTGATATCTAGGTGATATCCTGGAGATTTTATGATACCTTCAACGTCTTGATAATCAATATTACATTGATCCTTTGACCTATGGAGGAGAAATTAGATTGGTTAATTGAAATTGAGAGATTATCCCTCTAGGATGAAGGTGATATGAGAGGTATGATCTCAAATTTGTTCAATTAATAGTACTATTAAAGAGATCCATATCCCTCTTATATTGTGTGGTTAAATATTCTGGTAAATGGCCCCACATCCCTCAAATATTTATTTCTTATTGAGTAAGAAAAAAATGATCTGTTTTGAACAAATAATTGTGCCATAAAAATAATTTATATTTTTACCACGTTCTTGAAAAACTATAAATATATTATGTCATAAAAGAGACCCCACAACACAACTTATAATTCATAAATAATATTAAATTAACATTGAATATTAAAATAATATTTTTTTGTTAAATATTTTACCATGTATTCAATTATTATCCAATGTAATATTTTAATAATTATATTCAATTCCAATTATTAAATAAAATAATGTGATTATTTATTCTCAAAGATTATATATTCTTGTACATCCCCGAACCCCAATGGTGGGGTCGACCATGTCCTAAAATCATATTCATTAGAATAAGAATGAATTTTTATTACGCTTAGTGTGAGACCCTCTAGGCCCTTGTATCAATATTAGTGAATATTATTCACTGGCCAGAAGAAATGTCTAGAAACCCATGAAGGCACCTGAGGTGATATGGAAAATTTATAGGAATAAAAACATATCCTAAAAACACTTTTTGTGCAATATAAACTTTTCCCCATGATATCTCTTAAAATAAGATGAATACTTTGTGTTGTCATCATTTCTTGCTTTATTGTTTATTGACCAAAATGGACAAACATACCATCATATACATAGCCATGTATATAATGAAGGTACTGCCATCATGATCAACTAATCCAGAGATATCACTTAGTTTTAGAAATGAAAAATTCTATCTTGATTTTTCAATCAATGCCATACAAAAAATGATGCACCCAATGTAAGCTACCCCACTATGAAATGAATTCCATATTTTTGGTCTTCCATAAAATTATATAATCAAATAGTATACATTGATAATAATCCCAATTTGGGAAACCATTATAGGTTTCAATGATAGAAACAGCCAATGACACCTAAAAATTGAAGAGTTTTTATTGGTAGGCCAGTCCCTATGATATCATGTACTCAAGATCACAATGCAAATATTTTATGCAAAAAATTATCAATAATTATTATCCCATGACACTTAATGTTCTTACATAAAATGTATCAAATCAGCATGGAATATTGAAACAATAGATAAAATGTTTAATATTACATTCATGATATATCTAGTTTCTCATTTGAACCTAAGAACTATTATAACCTTTTTATATGAAACAAAACTATATAAATTTCCCTTAAAATAGAAGATGAATAAATATCAATACTATTATGGTAAGAATAAATCATGTATACCTCACATTATATATTATATAGTAATAAAAATTTAAGATTGATATTGGGTCTAGAGAAACCTCTTTTACAACATAAATAGCCTATAATTGAGAGAATAGACTAGGAAGAAGATTATATGATGAATAAAAAGAACCAAGATATATAATATACCTGATTATTATTCATATTGAATATTGATTCATTTTTGAATAACACTCCATGATAAACTGATTGTTAAGGAGTTTTTGATATGTGGTGAAATATATTTCAAAACAAGTGAAAGGACCTATGTCAAGGGGAATATCCTTGGGAAAAGAATAATTAGTTGAGAGATTCAACCATGCAAAACAGAGAAATTGTATGTGGAGTGTATATATATATAAATAAACAGTAATTGACTTCATATGGAGTATATATTTATAAAAGGGTGATCAACTAGGGAATTTATGTGGACTAACTATATAATACATGATTATTGACAATGAGTATCTTCAGTGTGTAAAATTTGGTAAATGGATTTTAAAGGTGAAAAAAACTATTGAACATTGTTTATAAATAATGATCTAAAATAATATTAATGAGAATGTATTTTTTTCCTGATTATATGAAAGTATTCATTTTTATGTAGGGATGAAAATTGACATTAAGAATTTAAATCATATCTAAATGGATTCCATGAATAAAAAACTTTTGGGAGTTTATTTATGAATTTATTTAAAAATAATAATAGGTTTTATATTATTTTATATTATTTTAATGTTCATTGGAATTATTTTATAGAAGATGGTGAAATTTTTGCAGAAGCTATATTCTCCCAAATTATTGTCGGAGAAATCCATAAATTTGGAAAAGTATGGGTTGTGTGAAATATCGTTGGAGTGCACTTGACATAATTGAAATTTAATTCTACTAAAGTATCAATCAATATATAAATTTGGGTATGTATATGTACTACAAACTGGGATTATTACCATGTTTCAATAGACACAATAAAGAGAACCGTGTTCATATATCTCATAAGACCATGATCCAAATAAATTGTGGCGAAAGGTAAGCATAAAGTCACCTATGGATGTTGCTGATATATATCGTGGCCATAATCAATATATATGGATATGGTTGACATGGACCTTATCCATAGGCCAAACATATAGCCACAATCTATGTGTAACATGGAAATAGGAAATAATTATAGACATAGAACTCGTAGGATACACATATAAGTCTACAGGGACCCAAAATGTTTGCATTTCTTGACAAGTATAGTAATTATAATTATAAATCTAAAATAAATTATATATATATATATTTGTGCGTGTGTGTGTGTTTTTGAGTGCATATTATTTTTATATAAAAATATGCATACTATTTTGTAGGTTAGTGCTATAAGGTTATAAAATATATATATATGAGGTTGTAGGATTAATCCTCCTTGGTTGTGTTATTTTTAAATCATATATGATCTACAAACCTTTGTAGTTCCCCAGTCCATATACATATTAACAAAATATTCCCCAATAGAAATAGGAATATGAATATAAATACACATAATGAATTGTAGGTTACTATTATAAGGTTATAGAAAATATATATGAGGTTGTAAGATTAAAACTCATTGGTATGATTTTTTTAAAAAAAATCACAAGAGAAACGACTGTGGCCCTAGCCCTCCTAGGGATTGTCACAATCGAGATATATAAGTTATTGTATTTCATATTAATGGTGTATATGTTACAATATTTTTCAATGTTTAGTTTGTGGATTTATTTGTGTTTCAATTGTGGATGAATATACTCTATTTTTCACATTATAGTTAAGCAACTGTATGTATTTGAATTTTTATGATGTTTATATGCTTTGAAGGAAAAATATTTTATCAGTTTGTTAAAAATAAATGATGTTCAGAGCATGTAACATTGTGTGAAACTACATATATGGATCACTTGGGTAATGACCCCATAATATTTGGGTGGTTTCCTAATAGGAGCGTGGTGCATGTTATGTATGAGAGTATCCCAATCAATAATTCAATGCGGGATTTCAACCATTGGACACTTTTAAAAAATTGAAAAAAATATATATACACGTAGGATTTATCTTTAGAAACCCATAATAATAAAGCATGCACCTCATCTATAAGAACATGATGAATCTAGCATGAGATATAGTATTGAAAAATCACAATAAGAACTTTTCAATTTAGAGATATTTTAAAATTTCGTTAATGTATTTATTGATGTTTATTAAAAAAATTAGAAAATATTGTGTCTGTGACTAGAAACATTTATAAAACTTTCTAATTGGAGATGTATATAAATTTCACCAATTAGTGACCCATTTTTATTTATTTTTTTAGAAACATAGGTAAATTAGTAATTAAATATCTATGATTTCCATAAATGTATATTTTTAAAAAAAAATTATGATTTTTTTTAAATATTCATAATTTTTTATATGGGGCCAATTACACCTAATCCGCGTTTTCTCCCCCATCACACTACATCACCCCCATACATGCACAACATTGTACCCTTAGCCACCCAGGCCAAAACCGGGACCAATTGATCTAAAATATTTTTAATTATAAAAATGCACTATCCTATATTTGTACATATATTAATATATTTCAGTGTTAAAAAATTAATATTATATATATAATATTTATTATGATTAAAAGGTACTAAAAAACTAAATCATCTTTTAGGATTCGGTGATACATTTTCCACCTCCGTTTTCTGATCCGTATGAGCTATAAGTCATGTTAATAAATTATATATATGTATATGTGTGTGTGTTTAAATTGTATATATATCTGTGTGTGTGTGTGTGGACATTTATATATAAATGCCTGTTTTATATATGTGTGTGTGTGTATGTGTGATCATAAATATATTCATATATATATATATATGTTTGTTTATATTTACATGTGTGTGTGTCTGTTTATATATATGTGTGCATGTGGGTATTTACGAACAAACACACACACACACACATTTTTGTATTTATATTTGTGTCTATATGTTTATATATATATATATGTATTAAATATATTATGATATTTAAATACACGTTAATGTATTTTTGTATCAATATATATATATATATATAATTATAATTATAATTTTTTTACATTATATACATATAAATTTGAAGATTTATAATTATATATATATTCTATTATGCTTGATTCAGAACACTCATAAATATGTCACCAAAATATCCATATTTCCTTAAAAAACATGGCTAAATTAAAAATGTGTATGTGTTATATAAATAAATATATGTATATATTTATATTTATATATTTGTGTGTTAATATATATATACAGTCACACTGATACGGGGAAAGGGGATACATTATCAATAATATCATACAACACAGAAATATGGGGAAGTACTCGGTGAGACTCGAAACCAAAACTCCACCGAGACACACAGGTAAAACTACCACAGAGCTGCAACCTAAGGGCTATATGAATAATTATATGTGCATACACTATTATATTTATATATATAAATATAACTAATATGATATTTTAATATATTTGATAATGTATTTATATATAAATAAAAATTTAAATATATACATATATATAAATATATTTATAAAATGATTTATATATTTAAATATATTTAAATTAATATAATTATACATATACATAATTATCCATGATCAAAAACTGTGGTAAAAAATGTCGCAAAAATTGCCATGTTTTCTTTAAAATATCGCTAAATTAGCCACATTTTCATAAAAATGTCCCTAAATTAGCAATGTTTTTTAGAATCATTGGAGATTTTTTACACATTTATTTCAATAACATGAATTTTTTTTAAATTTAGATGAATTTTAAAAAAACATGTATAAATTAGGGATTTCTTCATAAAAATATTGTTAAATTAGAAATAATTTATTAAAAACATGCATATATTTAAAATTTTCCACATTTTAAAATGAGTGGAAAACTTAGTGAACATTTCAAAAAGATGTGTGTAAATTGAAACATAAACAGAATTTTAAAAATGGATAAAATACCTCACTAAATTTTCCATGTTTTTAAAAAACAAGGCTAAATTTAAAATTATCCATGCTTTTAAACATAGCTAAAAAATGTTTCTCAATTAGCCATACTTTTTTTGAAAAACTAATCTAAAAAATTGTGTAAAATTCTTGTTTTATATCTTGAATAAAGATATACTCTTGAGATACATCTTTAGAGGTTTCATCACAAAGATATCCTTACCGATAACTCATTCATTAGAAGATAAATGCAGTGGAAATTGTGATGTTAGGAGTATTTCATCAGAAGACTAATTATGCCTATTGTTGAATGGCACAACCAATCATCAAAGGAAGGTGATAGGGGGTGAAAAGAATCAATTAATAGTTTTTAATATGAAAGAATAAATTTTATTAGAAATTGTAATAGGTGTTGATATTTCTATATGATACAGTTGAATATGCACTAAATGATTAAATGGGATATTTAATTTAGCTGAATTTATCTTCAATGTAGTTTCATTAAGTTATAATCCATTATAAATGGAATAAATGGATTGAATATTCATTAAATATGGATGAATTAATTAATTATTATGGGAATAAATGTATATGAACACATAAATATGGCTAAAGCATATAATTTAATGAAATGAATTATGGATGTCTCTATAAATAGTTTGGATCCCTCTTATTGAGTAAAACCAACTGGCTGTAAGAATATCAATTCTCTTCTCTTTCCATACAATTTTTCATCATTTGAGATAAAGGTTCTTACAAACATTCTTCATTTGGGTATCATATTGATACTATCGTGAATCCATTGGTCTGTGTAATCCAAAAAGGACGAGTTCTTTTCTTCGCTACATCAGGATCATTATAATGAGTTCTCCATCACCAATGAAGCAAAATTATACTATTTTTGTAATTCCCTATACACTATTTTTTTATTTTTTATTTAAAAATTGATTGTTGAATATAAATTTTCCACTTTTGGGTTTCCTTTTTCTTCATATGATCATATTAAGACCGTATGAAACCAATCAATGGTATCAGGGAGAAGTTTCATTGATGAAATAGGGTTTCTAAAATATTAATAATAATAAATTTTGATTATAAAATGATATTTTTCAAGCCTAGAAGTAAATATGAAAAAAATAATATTTAGTAACTAAATAACAATTTTATGTAGTTATTTATGATATTTGAATTTATAAAATGGTTTTAAAAAATGGAATAACATTAATAGGGATTAGTAAAATTTTTGTTAGTAACCTTTATCAAATATGAAAGGTTCATATTTATTAATCTTACTTATTAAAAATAAATAATTTTTTTTAAATCAACATAATTCAATTATGAATTGAGTTACATTTTTTTAAAATTGTCTACTAATAGTAAAACTAGATTTTGGTATATTTATTAAAAATTATTGATTTTATAAATTTATTTTCTGTAAAATTATTATGGTTTATTGATAAATATTTTTCATAAATGTATGGTTTATAGAAGTTTATAAATCATTAAATGTGGTATTTTGGGAATATTTTAATTTATAAATGGTTTATAAATAAATTAATTATAATTTATTTAAAATTAATCATATAAGGGATTATGAATTATTAATTTAAAAATTATTTCAATTATTAAATGTTAATATTTAAAATATGTTTTGAAAAGTTAAATGGTATGATTTATGTTACAGGTATAAATGATTTATTTAGAAATCATAAAATCTGGATTATAATGTGTTTAAAAATTACCACATATATGATATTTAGATCATATAAAAATGTTTATATAATATATATTCAATTAAAAAATGTTTATAATTAATGAAATATCATTAAATGCCATTTTATATTAATTATGAAGGGGTTAATATAGAATTAAATATAAATTGTTTATATTCAATCTAATTTAAAAAATGTTTCTAATTTTTATTTATTTATCAATTGTTCATAAATGTCTCATGTTTTAAAAAATAAATATATTATTTACTATTGGATAATTTTTTTTGATATTAATGTTCAATTTATAAATAATTCACTTATAAAATTCAATTTAAAGTGGATTTATATGGATATTATTTAATCCATGTAAAAAAATGTTTTCATGATTGATATGATCACTTTTTAAATAATAAATAAATATGTGATATTTATATTATAAAAAAAGGTTAACATAACAAAAATTGATTTATAAATAGTTAATAATTCATAAAATATCATACATTTAAAAAATAATTTCCATATGACGATATATATGAATGAGTTCATATTGGATATAATATAATGAGTTCATATTGGATATAATATAATGAGTTTATATTAAAAATTGTGTAATGAGTATTTTATTAAAGATGAAATTATAAAAGGGTTTATAATTTGATTTTATTTACTAAACTGTACAGAAATCTTTATCAGAAGTTCAAATATTTGAATTGTTCATTTATATATAGAATAATTCTAGATATATTCATAGTTTTCAATTTTTTATATTATGAGTGACTATATTCAAATTTTTAAATGATAAATTTCATATAGTTAAGAGACTTTTCTTATATTCTTGGTATGAAAATGAATTTAATTTTTCATCTACCTTGACCGCACAATGACTTTTAGTTTGGAGATTTAGAATATTTTTTGGGAATAAAATTTGTCTATTAGGTTTTTATCGATTTTATGAATTGAATTATCTCTTTCATACGACATCCCTATGAAGAGGTACTTGTGGTTAGACCACATAACTTCATAGGGGCCAGCCTTGTCTTTGAAAGTGAATGGGGATGGTAGTCTGTCAATCTGGCCATACAAATGTGGAGATTTTTAGGATCATATAACTCTATTATTTTATATGAAGTGTTCATATTCCCAATTCATATGATTCATTTGGTTATGTATGAATATACACAACATCTATTTTTGGATGTTAACACAAACTTTTGGGTTGTGTGTGAGTTACACAAAATGTGGTGTACCCAAATTATTTTTTTGAATAGGGATTTATAAAACTAACTAGATAGAATAATTCATACAAAGAAAGGTAATAAATCATGTGAAGGTGATTATTAATTATGATGTAATAATTAATAATTTAACATGCATATAATGCATAATAAATTGGAGAGATTTTAAAAATGAAATAAAATAAAATAATAAGTGTGTTTTTTTCCAAATAAATGCTTTTCAAGACCTCAATCATCCTATTAGTTATATACATTCCTAAATTGGGTGATCCAATATTATCTTTTCTATGAAAATAAAGTAATGGTTGACTTTGTATTTTCTTGTTGGGTAGCTTCATGCCTACGCCGGGTGCACCTGAATATTCCATTGTTTGTTTTTTTGGGTAATGGATTTGGGTTGCACTAGTTGGGGAGCCCAAATGGTGTGGATACCCGAGGAATTGAGTTGAGTGAATCCATATGATGGATTTGGATAAAGGTTTATCCACTTAGTTATCCAAGAGTCACAACTGTTTTGATTATGATAATTCCCTACATAAATTACTAACAAGTGATATGAACTCTCAAGTGGACTCATTGCTTAGAGAAATATAGATATTGGACCAAAAAATTCATATGATGTACAGGGTCCTGAATTTTAGTGGGAGCACATGCATTAAATCCCCTAGTGAAATGATATATGACATAATATTCATCAATTAAAATGTTCTATAATAGATAAATGCATCATCGTCATAAAACAAAACATTATATTAATCCTTGAAATAAGATTTAATATGTGTGAAACTCATAATAATTATACCTTAATAATATTTATTAATAACGTGATATATTCAATATGTTAGAATAGTTCCCGCCTGTGTAACATGTAGTTGAAATTGATCAACAAGTGAATCTAGTTGTTTATGGAACTATAGAATGATTACTTGAAGGTATCAAATGAATTTAATGCATAGTTCACCGAAGGAATTCTATTTTAACATACTCCATATGATTTTTATGTCCATGATATTCAATATGATTGAATATATTTAGAAAGATTTAATAATTTCTATAAGTCTTGTTATAGTTTGGGTATTTGTTATACTTTCATCTATTAGATATCAAGTGTAAGTTTTACGAGTTTTTTAAATATATATGATCTCAAAATCAAAGGATGTATTGATTTTTCTTGTATTTTATATTCATGAGATGGATTAAAAAGATACTATATTGAGAATAATAATGTAATGGAATGTGTTAAGATCAGATGAATCTAAGTAAAGGATGTGTATATTTATCTCACGTCTCTTATATGATATGAGTAGATGTTTATTAACCAAGGGTTATTATAATATAAATAAATTTATACAAATGTTTTATGATTCATCAATTTCTATAACATGTTTTTGAGAATAATATTTGGATGAATGTGTTTATTAAAACATTTATAAAAATAAGTGGAGGGTATTCCATCAACCCATCAACGATATATTTTAATAAAGTATTATTTTTAAGAAATGGAAAATTTCAAACCCATAGAATAACATATATGAAATGTAAACAATATATTTTCTGTTAAATATTCATATTAAAATAAAATAAAGGTTGTTTACTAAAACAAATATTAGTTTGCATTATATCTTAGTAATATAATTCAATAAGAACATAGTATTTAAGATTCTAGTGGATGTATGTCTAAAACTGTAGAAGATTAATTTTTACAAACAAAATATTGTACTTAATTTAGTTAAATAGAATGTTTACATTATATCCTAAGGAGTTAAGATTTTCGATAGTAATGAAAAATTTAAATTGTGACATTTAGTTACTATGAGAAATTGAATATTTTTATTAAATAAAGGATTATACCAGTATATGATTTTTGTGATTCCTCATTTAATATCCTAAAGTGGTTTAGGATATGTAATGGTAAACAAAAATATAAAGACAAAAATTTAGTTTCCATAAAAAGTGGATATAACTATTCCTATAAGGATTATAATAGCTAATACACAATGTGTATAACTTGATATCCTAAATTAGATTAGGGATTCTTGGTGAATAGAAAATTTAAAGTGGTACATTAGTTAATGTATTAATGTTGATATCATTTTATCATTAAAATAATTTACGATGTTATTGTAAAGTGAAAATGTAAATTGTAACATTACTTACAAATGATTTAAATGAAAAATATCAATGGAAAAGGTTCCAATAACTATGATGATATAATTAGAAATATTTCTAAGTAGAAAACAATATATTGCATTATAGTATTTGATATTATGAAGTTAAGGATTTTGAATATATGTTCAAAGAGTTGAAATTATGGAATTTGACTCCTACGTGTCTCTTTTATTCAAACTATCTCTCTTCAAAAATGTTACTCACTAAGAGGTTAGTGGGAGTATTTTATCAGACGGTCACATAAGAATGTGATATGAATTACATTTATTTGTAATGTATAAGATACTATTTCAATAAAAAAACATGAAATCCTTATATAATTTCTTAAGATATCAGTTATAATGGTCGAAAATGCATCATGTTATTTATAATAATGGAAATATCCATTTATCATTCATTAATGTGTGATGTATCTTTACATGAAATTAATGGTATAATTATAAATAGCCCCACAATGTACAAACATTGAGTAATACCTATCTAATGATCTTCAAAGTGCATATTGGGTTGTGGATCGAGGGCTAGAAGCAGCACAATGGGCAAAATAAGCCCTTTGAAACCCCATCATGTCCCTCCCACTGGTGTCTGCCATGGGAGGGGATTCTTAATATTAATGTGGATGCGTCTATCCCCAAGGATGGGTCTACTGGGCTGGGAATTCTATCCCAGAATCATCAGGGGAAAATCATTGCGGCCAAACATGAATCACACTTTGCTCCTTGGGAACCTGTGGTGGCTGAGGAAACTACCATCCTTGCAGGTATGATGCTCTACAAGGATCACGGATGGGATAAAATCAACCTCGAATCATACTGTCTCACAATTATCAATGCTATAAATTCCAATGACGGAGGCCTCCAGTCTATTGGATCCCTCATCAAGAGAATCCTTTCACTCTATCAAGGCTTCTAAATCTGTACCTTCTCCTTTACTTAAAGGGAAGGTAACAATGCTGCCCATCAGTTGGAGGCCTCAGGCCCCATTGATGTTAACCATCTCTTGTTGGACAATTTCCCTTAATGGCTTTACGATTGTACGTTCGCTGATCTCCAATGTTAATGAATCTGTCTTTTCAAAAAAAATCCACTAAAGTATATCTCATGGAATTTCATATAGTCATAGATATACATAGGGGTGTATGATTATTTCTCATCCTTATTACTTGAGGTTGGAGATCTACCTATCATAAAAACCATCAAACATTGATACCCTATCTATGAAATTTACGATATGAACACAGATAATCAGGGTTCAGGTGGGTATTTTACAGATCATGTCATTGGTTAGAGTGAAACCAAGATGGGATTTATCAACTTATATATCAAGAAAAAATACATGGCCCTTGATTGAATTAGAATGAATAAATTTATGGCAATGCATAGTAGTTCCATAAATGATGTGTTCTACTACATGAATAGGTGAATGTTTTTCTAGATGTCATGGACAAATGGATTATATAAGAATCATAAGATGTTATGAAAAATCTTTTGTTGGATATATTTATATTTATATATGAGTATCTTTGATGGAGATCACAGTAGACACCATATTATATTGATTAGCATTCATGTTATTCTATTGGATTCTATTTTCTTACATAAATGAATTATACATTTTAATGATTTTTCAATGTTTCTATGGCCTGTAGGCTCACACAATTAGGCCATTAAATAAGGATACAATTTTGGACAAGGTTTCTGTTCAATGTGAAGAGATCATGATGAAAAAACATATCAAAAATAGTTTGGGTGGATTAACAAAGAGTTATGAAGTTATGCATAATGTACTTATGGACTTTTAGTGTAGTTGGGAGAATATTTTATATGCACTAAAATAATTTAAATAAATATTTAATTTTGGTGCATTTATGTTCCATGTGATTTCATTAAATTATAATCAATTATGAATGGATTAAATGGCTTAAATATCAATTTTATAATATTGAACGTATTAATGAAAATTGGAATAATTGTATATAGATACATAAATACATTATTCATGTTTCATTTAATGAAATGCATCATGGATGGATATATAATTCTATGTGATCCATCTTGTTGAGTACTACTGGATTTATGAAATCCCCTCAATTATCTCTTCCTCTCATACAACTCACTACTGGGATGTTGGGTTTTCCCAATGCTTGTTTTTCCAACGGCTCTGCTGAACCGTTGGCAAAGATGTATAAAACAAGTATTTCCCAATGTTTTGAAGAAACCATTAGGAAATCTAAAATTTTTTCTACCTTTACCAACGGTATTACAAAACCGTTGGTAAAGCCCATGACTTAGGAAGTATCTCCCAACGGTTTGTGTAAACCATTGGTAAAGCTCACCTTTCCCAATGGTTTTAACAAACCATTGGGAAAGTTTTCCCCTAAAATCCCAGAGAACTCGAGATCCCATCCACGCGATTGAACTGCTAAAATTCAGACCTAAGATCTCCCTCTCTTGGAAAATCATTCCACCAGATCCTTACTCAATCACAAGGTTTTTTTGTTCTACACCTCATATCTGTAAGTAGTACGTTATGTTTAATGTTTTTCATCTAATTTTTTTCTTTTCTATTTTGATTTGTCTTAAAACTAAGGTTCGTGCAGTACGGTATACCCAAAAATTTCAATTCGATTTGTTATTTGTTTTCTATTTTTGTTCTGGTGTCATGTGTGAATCAGTTATTTTTTCTGTTTTTGATTTCGGTTTTTGTTCTGGTGGGAGGTACTGGGGGTGCAGTAGGTGGGGGGAGGGGGTGTGCTGGTGGGGTGTTTAGGTGGGGGGAGGGGGTGTGCTGGTGGGGTGTTGAGGTGGGGGGTTGTACAAGTGGGGGTGTGGGTGGGTTGTGCAGGTGGGGTGAGGGAGGGGTGGGTTGTGCAGGTGGGGTGCAAGTAGATGGGGGGTTGTTGTGCAAGTGGTTGGGGGGAGGGAAGTGTGCAGGATGGGGGGGGGGGGGTGGGTTGGGAAGGTCAGAGTCTTTGGGGGGGGGAGGTGGGGGTTGTACATGTGGGGTGGGGGGGGGGGGGGTTGTGTATATGGGGGTGGGAGAGGGGGGTTGTTCAAGTGGAGGGTGAAAGTAGAGGGGGGTGCTGTGCAAGTAGGTGGGGGGAGGGGAGTGTGCAGGTTGGAGGGGTGGGATGGGTAGGTGGGGGTCTGTTGGGGGTGATGTCGGGTTGGGGTGTACAAGTGGTGGTGGGGGGAGGGGGGCTGTGCAGGTGGGGGTGGGGGGAGGGGGGTTGTCCAAGTGGGGGGTGTAGGTGGGGGTGGCTGTGCAAATGGGTGGGGGTGTGTAGGTTGGGGGTGGGCTGGGATGGTGGGAGTATGTTGGGGGGTGAGGTGGGGGGTGTGAAGTGGGTGGATGGGAGGGGGTTGTGTAGGTGGGGGTGGGAGATGGGGGTTGTGAAAGTGGGGGTGCAGGTGGGGGGGGGGGGGGGGTTCTGCAATCAGTGGTTGGGAGGGGGGTTGTGCAGGGGGAGTATGTTGGGGGTGAGGTTGGGGGGGGGGGGTTGTGCAGGTGTGAAGTCATCACTTCCATAGTTCACCAATAATCACGAGGAATTCATCACTTCTAGAGATTTGGATAGTTTTGAGGCCTCTTTGGTTTTGGTTCTTGTCTAGTCATCTTGATGAGTAAGGAATCACATGATCTAAAAGTGACATCAACTATATAGGATTAATTACTTCTCCCACAACACATTTTTCTAGAAATAATATAACCTTGTAAGGTTGTGGGAGCCTTTTAAAATCCAATTCCCCAACATTTTCCCAATTGAAAACTTGATACCATCATCTTATCAAGTCACTAATCCTACCAAATTGGATTTTCAATAAAAAATACTATTCTAATCCTTAACACCCATATTTTGTTTTTCATAACATGAATGAAAAACCAATTAAATCTCACAGCTCTCATTCACACCCCTTTGGACATCTTGCCCACCCCCTACCCCCTGGACAGCCCTACCATCCCTGTGGACAGTCTGCCCACCCCCCTGGACACCTTGTACACCCTGGACAACCCTGCCACCCCCGTGGAAAGCCTGCCCACCCCCTAGACACTCCCTAATCCCGGGACAGCCCCCAACCCCGTGGATAGCCCGCCCACCCCTTAGACACTCCCCCCCCGTACACCCCTACCCCTGGACACCTTTTACCCCCTGGAAAGCCCCACCCCCACCCCCGTGGATAGCCCGCCCACCCCCTGGACACCCCTCCCCCTAGAAAACCCTACCACCCTCGTGGACAGCCCACCCACCTCCTGGACACCCCGTACCCCCTGGACAACCCTGCCACCCCCGTGGACAGCCCGCCCCTGATTACACAGAAGCAAATAACTCTGCATTTCCCCCAATTTCCAGAAGCCCCCGCGTAGGTGAACCCTAACCCGAGGTCTTCCATCTAATCGGCTGCAACACCCCCATCCGGGTTAGACTCCTTCAACCTCATCCCAAATACAGACATAGAAGCCCTCATTGAGGTAATTGACATGGTTTGGGTAGTGGGGAAGGTGGTTTTCCTTTTTTTAATGGGGTGATATGTTACTTTCTGTGGACTTTAGTTTGGGTGTTATGAAATGTACTTACTTTTCACAATATTTACATTTTTTAGAATCAATTACTGAATTAAAAAACTCTCTTTACACATTTTGCATATTTCATGAAAATCCTTCACTTTGAAATATATTGAACAATGTTTTATCAGGTCTATAGTGTCTTCTTGGTATGTGATAAATGAAAAAAATACAAAACACATCTCACCTCAAATCTAGGCACAGATAACTGAATTAATTATTATATCTTTACATTGTTTTAATAGTTCACTACATCAACTAGAAACTCCTTACTTTATCGTTTACCTAAATATATTTTCTATTAAAGTTCAATCCTATTGAATTGTTTATGACAAATTGAATTATATAAATTCTTTTTATAGAATGGACAGAAGTTGGATGTATGAATCCGATCGGATCTTAAGCGATTTTAAAAACAATTTGGAGGGCTTTATAGATTTTTCGTTTCACAATGCTTCAGATAGTGGATGCATACACTGTCCATGTTCCAATTGTGGCCGACACCACTCAAAGTTTCTGTCTTTTGTTTCAAAAGGACGAAATTTTAATTGAAAAACAACAACTGGCATACAGAAAACCGACCAAACACATTCGGATTGTGTCGATACTTTATCACAACAATCCATGGGTCATATGTGATGTGTACGAGTCAACTCCGCCTCAATCTGAAGCGCGGTGTGGCCGACACCACTCAAAGTGTCTGCCTTTTGTTTCAAAAGGACGTCATTTTAATTGAAAAACATCAACTGGCATACGGAAAAGCGACCAAATGAATTCGGATTGTGTCGATACATTAGCACAATGATCCGTGGGTCATATGTGATGTGTACGAGTCAACCCCTCTTCAATCCAAGGAACAGTGTGGCCGCCACCACTCTATGTTTCTACCTTTTGTTTCAAAATGACGTTCATTTAATTGAAAAACATCAACTGGCATACAGAAAACCGACAAACACATTCGGATTGTGTCGAACCTTTAGCACAACAATACATGGGTCATATGTGACATGTACGAGTCAACCCCTCCTCAATCTGAGGCGCAATGTGGCCGACACCACTCAAAGTGTCTATCATTTTTTTCAAAAAGACGTCATTTTAATTGAAAAATATCAAATGACATATAGAAAAGAGACCAAACACATTCAGATTGTGTCAATACTTTAGAAAAATGATCCATGGGTCATATGTGACGAGTATGAGTCAACCCCGCCTTCATCTGAGGCATGGTGTGGCCGGAATCACTCTAAGTTTCTCTCTTTTGTTTAAAATGGACAACATTTTAAGTACATACAGAAACCAAGAAAACGCGTTCGGATTCCATTGAAACTTTTGGAGAACTATCCAAGGGTTATATGTGACGTGTACGAGTCAGCCTCGCCTCAATACATGGCGCAGTGTGGCCGGCACCACTCAAAGTGTCTGCCTTTTGTTTCGAAAGGACGTCATTTTAATTGAAAAACATCAACTGGTATACAGAAAACTGATCAAACGCATTCGGATTGTGTCAATACTTTAGAAAAATGATCCATGGTCATATGTGACGTGTACAAGTCAACCCCACATCAATCCAAGGCGCGGTGTGGTCGGCACCACTCAAAGTGTCTGCCTTTTGTTTCAAAAGGACGTCATTTGAGTGAAAAACATCAACTGGCATACGGAAAACCGACCAAACACATTCAGATTGTGTCGATTCTTTAACACAACGATCCATGGGTCATATGTGACACGTACGTGTCAAACCCCGCCTTAATCGAAGCCACGGTGTGGCTGGAATCACTCTAAGTGGCTCTCTTTTGCTTAAAATGGACAACAATTTAAGTACATACGGAAAACTGACCAAACACATTCATTTTCCATTGAAACTTTAGGAGAATGATCCATGGGTCATATGTGAAATGTACGAGTCAACCCCACCTCAATACGAGGTGCGGTGTGGCCAACACCACTCAAAGTGTTCCTCTTGTTTCAAAAGGACGTCATTTTAATTGAAAAACGTCAACTAGAATATAGAAAACCAACCAAACGCATTCGTATTGTGTCGATACATTAGCAAAACGATCCATGGGACATATGTGATGTGTACGAGTCAACCCCGCCTCAATCCGAGGCGCGGTGTGGCCAAAAACACTCAAAGTTTCTGCCTTTTGTTTCAAAAGGACGTCATTTGACGTGAAAAACATCAACTAGCATATGGAAAACCAACCAAATGCATTCGGATTATGTTGATACTTTAGTAAAACGATCAATGGGTCATATGTCACGTGTAAGAGTTAACCCCGCCTTAATCTAAGTCACGGTGTGGCCAGAATAACTCTAAGTGGCTCTCTTTTGCTTCAAATGGACAACAATTTAAGTACATATGGAAAACCGACAAAAGAACATTTGGTTTCCATTGAAACATTAGGAGAAATATCCTTGGGTCATATGTGACGTGTACGAGTCAACTCTGCCTCACTCCGAGGTATGGTGTGGCAGGAACCACACAAAGTGTACCTTTTGATTCCAAACGATGTCATTTTAATTGAAAAACATCAACTGACATATGTAAAACCGATCAAACGCATTCGGATTGTGTCGATACATTTGCACAACGATCCACGGGTCATATGTGACGTGTACGAGTCAACCTCGTCTCAATTCGAGGCGCGGTGTGGCCGCCACCACATGAAGTGTATGCCTTTTGTTTCAAAAGAACGTCATTTTAATTGAAAACATCAAGGGGAATATGGAAAACTGACAAACTCATTAAGATTGTGTCAATACTTTAGCACAATGATCCATGGGTCATATGTGACGTGTACGAGTCAACCCCGCCTCAATCCAAGGCATGGTGTGGCCGACACCACACAAAGTGTCTGTCTTTTGTTTCAAAAGGACATCATTTTATCTGAAAAATATCGACTGGAATACGGAAAAGTGACCAAATGCATTCAGATTGTGTAGATACATTAGCACAATGATCCATGGGTCATATGTGACGTGTACGAGTGAACCTCGCCTTAATCTGAGGCACGGTGTGGCCGGAATCATTCTAAGTGGCTCTCTTTTGTTTAAAATTGACAAAATTTTAAGTACATATGGAAATCTGACCAAACGCATTCAGTTTCCATTGAAACTTTAGGAGAATGATCCATGGGTCATATGTGACGTGTATGAGTCAACCCTGCCTCAATATGAGGCGTGGTGTGGCTGACACCACTCAATGTGTCTGGCTTTTGTTTCAATAGGATGTCATTTTAATTGAAAAACATCAACTGGGATACGGAAAACCGACCAAAGGCATTCAGATTGTGTCGATAATTTAGAATAACGATCCATGGGTCATATGTGATGTGTACAAGTCAACCCTGCCTCAATCCGAGGCACGGTGTGGCCGGCACCACTAAAAGTGTCTGCCTTTTATTTCAAAAGGATTCCATTTTAATTGAAAACATCAACTGGCATATGGAAAAGTGACCAAACACATTGGGATTGTTTCGATACTTTAGAAAAAAGATCTGTGGGTCATATGTGACATCTACAAGTCATCCCCGCCTCAATCTGAGGCGCGGTGTGGCCTCCACCACTCAAAGTGTCTATCATTTGTTTCAAAAGGACGTCATTTGAAGTGAAAAACATCAACTGGCATACGGAAAACCGACCCAACGCATTTGTATTGTGTCGATACATTATCACAACGATCCATGGGTCATATGTGACATGTATGTGTCAACCCCGCCTTAAACTGAGGCACAGTGAGGCCGGAATCACTCTAAGTGTCTCTCCTTTACATAAAATGGACCACAATTTAAGTACATACGGAAAACCGACCAAACGCAATCGGTTTCCATTGAAACTTTAGAAGAACGATCCATGGGTCATATGTGACGTTTATGAGTAAACTATGCCTCAATCCGAGGCGCGGTGTGGTCGACACCACTCAAAGTGTCTATCTTTTGTTTCAAAATGACGTCATTTTAATTGAAAAATATCAACTGGAAAACAGAAAACCGACCAAACGCATTCGGATTGTGTTGATACTTTAGCTCAACGATCTATGGGTCAAATCTGACGTGTACGAGTCAACCCCTCCTCAATCCGAGGCACGGTGTGGCCGAAACCACTCAAAGTGTCTATCTTTTGTTTCAAAAGGACGTCATTTTAATTGAAAAATATCAAATGGTATAAGGAAAACCAACCAAATGCATTTGGATTGTGTCGATACATTAGAACAATGATACATGGGTCATACGTGACGTGTATGAGTCAACCCCGTCTCAATCCGAGGCGCGGTGTGGCCGGCACCACTCAAAGTGTCTATCTTTTGTTTCAAAAGGAAGTCATTTTAAGTGAAAAATAACAACTAGCTTACAGAAAAGTGACCAAACACATTTGTATTGTGTTGATACTTTAGCACAACGATCCGTGGGTCATTTGTGATGTGTACGAGTCAACTCCGCCTCAATCCGAGGCGCGGTGTGGCCGCCACCACTGAAAGTGTATGCCTTTTGTTTCAAAAGGACGTTATTTTAATTGAAAAACATCAACCGGCATATGGAAAACCGACAAACGCATTCGGATTGTGTCGATACTTTAGCACAAAGATCCATGGGTCATATGTGATGTGTACGAGTCAGCCCCGCCTCAATCCGAGGCGCGGTGTGGCCGACACCACTCAACGTGTCTGTCTTTTGTTTCAAAAGGACGTCATTTTTAGTTAAAAATATCAACTGTCATACAGAAAAGCAACCAAACACATTTGGATTATGTCAATACTTTATCACAACGATTCATGGGTCATATGAGACGTGTATGAGTCAACCCCACCGTAATCTGAGGCACAGTGTGGCCGGAATCACTCTAAGTGGCTCTCTTTTGTTTAAAATGGACAACATTTTAAGTACATACGAAAAAATGACCAAACGCATTCAGTTTCCATTGAAACTTTAGGAGAATGATCCATGGGTCATATGTGACGTGTATGAGTCAACCCTGCCTCAATATGAGTCGTGGTGTGGCCGACACCACTCAATGTGTCTGGCTTTTGTTTCAATAGGATGTCATTTTAATTGAAAAACATCAACTGGCATACGGAAAACCGACCAAAGGCATTCAGATTGTGTCGATAATTTAGAATAACGATCCATGGGTCATATGTGATGTGTACGAGTCAACCCTACCTCAATCTGAGGCACGGTGTGGCCGGCACCACTAAAAGTGTCTGCCTTTTATTTCAAAAGGATGCCATTTTAATTGAAAACATCAACTGGCATATGGAAAAGCGACCAAACACATTGGGATTGTTTCGATACTTTAGAAAAAGGATCTGTGGGTCATATGTGACATCTACAAGTCATCCCCGCCTCAATCTGAGGCGCGGTGTGGCCTCCACCACTCAAAGTGTCTATCTTTTGTTTCAAAAGGACGTCATTTGAAGTGAAAAACATCAACTGGCATACGGAAAACCGACCCAACGCATTTGTATTGTGTCGATACATTATCACAACGATCCATGGGTCATATGTGACATGTATGAGTCAACCCCGCCTTAATCTGAGGCACGGTGAGGCCGGAATCAATCTAAGTGTCTCTCTTTTACATAAAATGGACCACAATTTAAGTACATACGGAAAACCGACCAAACGCAATCGGTTTCCATTGAAACTTTAGAAGAACGATCCATGGGTCATATGTGACGTTTATGAGTAAACTCTGCCTCAATCCGAGGCGCGGTGTGGTCGACACCACTCAAAGTGTCTATCTTTTGTTTCAAAATGACGTCATTTTAATTGAAAAACATCAACTGGAAAACAGAAAACCGACCAAATGCATTCGGATTGTGTTGATACTTTAGCTCAACGATCCATGGGTCAAATCTGACGTGTACGAGTCAACCCCTCCTCAATCCGAGGCACGGTGTGGCCGGAACCACTCAAAGTGGCTATCTTTTGTTTCAAAAGGACGTCATTTTAATTGAAAAATATCAAATGGTATAAGGAAAACCAACCAAATGCATTTGGATTGTGTCGATACATTACAACAATGATACATGGGTCATACGTGACGTGTATGAGTCAACCCCGTCTCAATCCGAGGCGCGGTGTGGCCGGCACCACTCAAAGTGTCTATCTTTTGTTTCAAAAGGAAGTCATTTTAAGTGAAAAATAACAACTAGCTTACAGAAAAGTGACCAAACACATTTGTATTGTGTTGATACTTTAGCACAACGATCCGTGGGTCATTTGTGACGTGTACGAGTCAACTCCGCCTCAATCCGAGGCGCGGTGTGGCCACCACCACTGAAAGTGTATGCCTTTTGTTTCAAAAGGACGTTATTTTAATTGAAAAACATCAACCGGCATATGGAAAACCGACAAACGCATTCGGATTGTGTCGATACTTTAGCACAAAGATCCATGGGTCATATGTGATGTGTACGAGTCAGCCCCGCCTCAATCCGAGGCGCGGTGTGGCCGACACCACTCAACGTGTCTGTCTTTTGTTTCAAAAGGACGTCATTTTTAGTTAAAAATATCAACTGTCATACAGAAAAGCAACCAAACGCATTTGGATTGTGTCAATACTTTATCACAACGATTCATGGGTCATATGAGACATGTATGAGTCAACCCCACCTTAATCTGAGGCACAGTGTGGCCGAAATCACTCTAAGTGGCTCTCTTTTGTTTAAAATGGACAACATTTTAAGTACATACGAAAAAATGACCAAACGCATTCGGTTTCCATTGAAACATTATGAGAATGATCCATGAGTCATATGTGATGTGTATGAGTAAACTCCTATTAAATCCAAGGCGCGGTGTGGCCAAAACCACTCAAAGTGTCTTCCTTTTATTTCAAAAGGAACCCATGTTAATTGAAAAACCAACTAGCATACAAAAAAACTACCAAACGCATTCGGATTGTGTCGATACATTAGAAAAACGATCCATGGGTCATATGTAACGTGTACGAGTCAACCCCGCCTCAATCCGAGGCACGGAGTGGCCGCCACCACTCAAAGTGTCTGCCTTTTGTTTCAAAAGGACGCTATTTTAATTGAAAAACATCAACTGGCATAAGCAAAACTGACCAAACGCATTCAGATTGTGACGATACATTAGTAAAACGATCCATGGGTCATATGGGATGTGTACGAGTCAACCCCGCCTCAATCCGAGGTGCGGTGTGGTCGCCACCACTCAAAGTGTCTGTCTTTTGTTTCAAAAGGGCGTCATTTAAATTGAAAAACATCAACTGGAATACGGAAAACTGACCAAACGCATTCGGATTGTTTTGATACTTTATCACAACAATCCATTAGTCATATGTGACGTGTAAGATTCAAAACCTCCTTAATCTGAGGCACGGCGTGGCTGAAATCACTCTAAGTGGCTCTCTTTTGCTCTAAATGGACAACAATTTAAGTACATACGGAAAACCGACCAAATGCATTCGGTTTCCATTGAAACTTTAGGAGAAAGATCCACGAGTCATATGTGATGTGAACGAGTCATCTCCGCCTCAATCCGATGAACGGTGTGGCCGGAACCACTCAAAGTGTGCGTTTTGTTTCAAAAAGACATCATTTTAATTGAAAAACATCAACTGACATACATAAAACAGACCAAACCCATCCGGATTGTTTCGATAAATTAGCACAATGATCCATGGGTCATATGTGACATGTACGAGTCAACCCCACCTCAATCCGAGTTGTGGTGTGGATGCCACCACTGAAAGTGTCTGTCTTTTGTTTCAAAAGGACGTCATTTGAAGTGAAAAACATGAATTGGCATACGGAAAACTGACCAAACGCATTCGGATTGTGTCAATACTTTAGCACAACGATCCATGGGTTATATGTGACGTGTACGAGTCAACCTCACCTTAATCTGATTCATGGTGTGACCACAATCACTCTAAGTGTCTCTCTTTTGTTTAAAATGGACAACATTTTAAGTACATATGAAAAAATGACGAAACACATTCGGTTTCCATTGAATCTTTAGGAGAACGATCCATGGGTCATATGTGACGTGTAAGAATCAACCTCTCCTCAATCTAAGAAGTGGTGAGGCAGAAACCACTCAAAGTGTCTGCCTTTTTTTTAAAAAATACGTCATTTTAATTGAAAAACATCAACTAGCATATGGAAAACTGACCAAATGCATTCAGATTGTGTCGATACATTATCACAACGATCCATGGGTCATATGTGACGTGTACGAGTCAACCCCGCCTCAATCCGGGGTGCAGTGTGGCTGGTAGCACTCTAGGTGTATGCATTATGTTTAAAATGGACATCATTTCAGGTAAAATTATATGGTATTAAAAAAACCGATCAAATTATGAATTGACTTCCGGATTCCACATATAATTTTCATTTAATTTTAAATTGAATTCTAAAAAAATTATGTATGTTTATAATTACATTATGAATTCTAATTTAATTATGGATGTGTATAGTTCCACCATTATTTGTTAAATGTGTATGAATTTGTTCTCTATATGTAAGTGTTTGTTGGTTATTGCAGGTACAATAATTGTATATGTATGTGTTAGTTTATTGCAGGTACAATAATTGGATTGAAAATGAGAGGGAACCGACAAAATGAGAGCTAGTGGGCAAATTGGAGAGCTGGTGGGAAAATTGGAGAGCTGCTGGGAAAATTGCAGAGCTGCTGTGCAATTTGCCCCAGCAGAGGCTATGCCAATGGTTTGAAACCGTTGGCATAGCATGTTTGGGTTTTGTTTTTCCAACGGTTCACAGAACCGTTGGTAAAACACTTTTCCCAATGGTTTAGAAGCCATTGAGAAAGAGGAGATTTTGGGTTTTTCCCAACGGTTTGGCTAAACCGTTGGGAAAAACATGGTATTTTTCAGCACTCTATCCCAATGGTTTTCAACTGTTGGGAAAAAGCTTTCCCAATGGTTTTCCAGAACCGTTGGGATAGGGTAATGTTTCTCCAACCAATCCCAACAGTTCACTGTAAACTTTTGGGAAAATCTTTTCCCAATAGCTTACTTCCCTACGGTTTGCAGAACCGTTGGTATAACATATACCAACGGTTCTACAGCCTTTCCCAATAGTTCTAAACCGCTGGGAAATCCTGCATTTCCAGTAGTGAATATTTATCATTTGAGATGATGGTTCTAGAACCCATTATGAATTTTGATATCCCCAAGATAGGATCATGGATCCTTTGGATGGTGTACCTCCTTATAGGTAGGGATAAGTTTCAATACATTAAGATCTTAATCATGCATTCTTTTTCACCAAGGATGAAGAAGAGTACTGCTATTGGAATTTTCAAGGTACATTATTTCTATAGTATTTTTTTTAAATTTTGATTCTTAATGATATATTTTTTTGGGTTTCCTTCCACTGTATGTGATCATATGATGATATTATGAAAACAATTAGATACATTAATGGGTGGATGAAAAATATTGGAGTAAAAATGATTATTTAAGAAATATTATATTAATCTGAAAAGTATCACAGTGCATTATGTGATTCTATCCTGAAGAATGGTAAAAGATTAGTGTGTGGATATAGATCATATTTTCATGGAGATGAGTATATATACAGTGATGACATGATAAATATAGTCTATTATTCAATGGTTTATATACAGTGATTGTAAGATTTTTCACTGTGAAGAAGATAATGTTGTATTACAGTAAGATTTGATGTTATATTTATGACCAGAAGGTACCTATATACTATTACATGTGGATTTTGAACTCATTTTTTCCAAAGTATGTGATGAATAAATATATTGTGATAAAGATGATAGAAATATCTCTTCTGCAAGGTTACTAGAAACTAGTATGATATAATTTTTTGTCGTTCACCATCATGTTGGATAATAATATTAATGATTCATGGATGCAGGATATCAAAGGCTATCATGAGTCTTAAAGAAACATATTAACAACATTGGAAGTTAAGGTTATATATGTGTGACTATGTTTGAATTATTTTAGGAATTTGTATCGGCTGGAAAGTATGCACTGTGAGGGACAGGTTGAGACAGATGAAAGATAAATCCAATGCTCTAATGACGATAAAGTATTAAATCCTTGAAAGATGAAATTAGGAATGAAATTCTCAAACAAAAATATAAGGGAAATAGATTTCAAACTGTAGAATCACATGATTGTTTTATAGGTTTCTTAGAGATTTAACACACTATATTGTTTGTGTAATATGTTGTTAAAAAGTCAGGTGAACATAATTTAAAGTGGGAAGTGAAATTAAAAAATGCATACATGCCTAATTGTGGTAATTGTAAGGAAGAATACATTAATTGATTTTGGTTTAAATCCAAACTAAAGAAGGCATAATTTCATGATATAATTAAATTGTGTATAATTCACAGTGGTTAGTTGGCTAAAAAATTTATTGTATGATGTTTTCTTGTCGAACGTCTAAGAATCTATTCATTAAGTAATATACATTACTATTGCTGAGCTCCTATAGGTAATTAAAGACCGTTGAAGTTTATTTTAATGGATGTTATGATGAGTAATGTTTAATCTAATATTGAAGGATACTTTTAAAGGAATTCAATCTAAAATAAATAATCAAGACATTTATGGAGTTCAAATTCCACGAATCACTAAATGTTTCATGAAATTAACAAGTATATAAGATGAAAACTAATTCAAAACTTTATAATTAATTTTTGAGAATTTAGAGAAAAAATATTATAAATTAGTGGTTAACTAATTTTTTTTAAAATAAGAATTTGGTTTAAAGAAGTGATGGAGTTCCAATGGTTTTAAAAGATGATTAAGAACTTCCAAATTATATACAACATCAGAGTTGAGTGATCAAGAGTATATCATAAAACAAATTTAGTATTAGTTAAATTATACTAGATATATTACATATTAAGAATAAATAAATGTTCTAATATTATTAGTTATTGTAATAAGAAGAAAATATTATAACTGATGTGAGAATGTATTATTTCCAATTTGGATGTAGAAATAGCTTTATTGGATTTATCTCATTTTCATTGCCAATAATTATTTTTATTATTATTTTAGAAAGCACTTTTAAGGAAAAAGTTGGAAACCAAATGGGCTCTGAATACAAGGCAAGTCAAACCTCATATGAAATTGTCAAGCCATTCCAAATAAAATTAAACTAATTAGAATCCTTTACCCAGACTAGATGCCATTTGATGGAGGTGGCATTCATATCATGGTTTTCCTTAATGAGATCCTCCAAGTGGGATTCCATCCAATCCTAGGTATGCCCATGCTCCTCTAGTATTTTTCCCTCCTTGAAACCACATATCAAAATCCTAGTTTTTTCAATCCAATATGATTGATATTCACTCAAAACAATACAAAGCGATATTTCAATCATTCTATAAGCATCCTCCTCTAAATTCTTGATCAGTAAATATTCCTCTTGAATTTATTCAATATAATTCATGATAATCTACTCTAAGATTTATGATTAAAAATCCTCCTTATTCTTTAGGATGTTAGCTGCAACTTCCAAAAAATTTTGAGGGACATTTCCTTTACTAGAAGACCTTGTAAAAGGAGTAATAGTTAAGGTTTAGTATTCCTTTCATCTAATCATCCAATGACTATGCTGGATAAACCCATATGAATCCACAAGGGTGTTCTTACATTTCGTTGAAGATGACCGATGGTACTCTTCTGTAATTTCCGCTTACTTGGGCTTTGGGGACTAGAGTTCTGAGGAAGACTCATTATCTTCTTCTATATCATATGAAATAACTTGTAAAGGATGGATATCTTAATTTCCATACTCCTTGAGAGTATCTTAATCAAATGGAGGAGGATCATCAAAACCAAGCACCGCAATATAGATTTGAGAACCACTGGAAAACTAAACTATACCTATTTAATATGAGAGGTTATCTCATTTTCATTCAGTTGTGTTATTTGGTAGATATATATGACATACAATAAATACCAAACACTTGAATGATTAATTACCCAAATTAGAACTGAACCATTCATAAATATGTTTTCCTTTTATTTATTTCCTTTATCATCACATGTTAGTGTGGTCGATTTCTAATGCTGAGAGGATAAAAACATCAATAGGTTGGAGAGGATAATTTTTGGAAAAACGAAATTATAAAATATATCTGATGATTAATCCCCCCTCTCAGTGGTTTATATATTCTCAGAAATAATAATTGGTATCAAAGAAACCAAGGTTCCCTTTTTAAGATACCTATGTGTTTATTATAGATAATCTCAATATATTTAACATCATAGGTATTCACACCTTCGACCATAAAAATAATCATGGATGGAAAATAATAATGATACCTTATCTTATATCACTTAGTATAGAGGTGATCTATACAATTACTATAGGATTTTCACAAATGAAAAAAAAGATAATCCTATGACCTTTGATGAAAAGAGGAATCTCAAGGTAGATGAAAATGTTAATAATTGTATTATATTTTTTTGATCTGATAAGGGGTATAAAAAGGTAGTGGGAATCCAAATTGTAAAGGAGACCCGAGAAAAACATTAAATAATATTTTAAGGAAATAAAAATGTAACAGAATGAAATATTTAAAACTGTAAATGAAATTTCATGGATATTTGAATTATTGAGGAAGAAACCATTGATGAATATTTCTCTATAGTGAATTAGTTATTCAAAAACATCAAAGGATTGAGAGATATTTTTTAGGATTCCATCATTATTAAAAAATTAATGAGGACATTTTCAGACGTGTTTAATCCTACAGTCTATGTATTAGAATATAGAAACGATTATTCTTTTTATGAACTGTATAACATACATGTGTGAAAAATGAATAAAACACCAACATTAATAAATAAAAGTATCTAGTAAATGTCTTTTGAATATATTATAAATATTAAAATTCAAAAGATGGAATATGAGGTTATGATATTTAGTGAATCAGATGGTAATTTAGTTAATTATGAATAGTTTTAGAGGGTTATATCCCTTATATCTATGAATTTTCAGAAAGGTAGAGGTAATTAAAAATGAAAATTCCCACTCAAATGTTTTTGGTATGGGATGTATCAACAAAATGGTAATAAACTATCCCAAGAATATTGGTGGAGAATATTATAATGATGATCTGAAAGAAAAATATTTATGGGATATGTTTGGTAAAAATTCAAAATATGTTTACAAGGTCAAAACAAATGTTCACAAAAAATACTAGAAGAAGTAAGTTCAATAAATAAATAGAATATTAATCTATGGAAAATATATGAATAAAAGACGATGTTCTATCAAGGTTTTTATCATTTATGGGTCACATTGAAAAAATGGAAGATACTTTAATCAGTGATGAAGAAGGTGATTAATAAACATATATGGAACAAATGTTAAGACCAGAACATGAGTCATTCTCTTGAAATAAATACCAAACTAATGAATAAAAAATAGAAATTGAAAAATGAAGTTGAAGATAAAATTTAAAGAAGAGAATAATTCCTTAAAAAATATGTGTACATAAAGGAAATTAAAAAACCCAATTATAAAGTTTCATAACAAGGGAAAATGGTGAAAGAAATTGTTGAAAAACAGTTATCTAAGGATAAAGATCTATTTAAGTCACATTTAATGTGTCTTAATATTGAATATAAATGTATGAATATTAATTAAAATTTATATAATGCTTAAAAGTAAAAGGATGAAATATCTACGGCCTTTGAGAATGCTTCCCCAAAAACTTTAGGTGAAATATACTTCTACTAAAATTAAAAATTCATATATTTTTTTAAAAATTTAGATTCAAGATATAATAACTATACATATTGATTTATGAAAATATGTGAGAAATATTTCCTATCAAGATAAGCTTAATGTAAATTTTGAAAAATTATTCCTCACACAAAGGGAAAACAAACATTGTAACATCCACTAAATCTCAACAAAACATAACCCATGAAAAAGGAACACTTCTTTTAAAGATCAAGATTAAATAAATATTATTGTTTTTGAGGGATAGTTGAACAAAAATTGTATATCATACGTTAAAATATGTCACTATTTGTGACTAACTGTGATTTGGGGTGGATAAAGAGTATTAGTAATGAATAAAACATTATGAATTTAAAGAAAGATGCAAAATTGAGGTCACTAGAAGTTAAACTACCTAATGGAAAAACTAATTTGATTTATTGGAAGATATTTCTATAATATTTTTCCAAATAGGTCACTATGAAAAATAATGAATGATAACCCTTTTGAAATATAATACTTGTGTCGAAAAATAAATGGATGTCAAGAAAATAAATATATATGACATATCCGTTATTGTTGGGGTTGGTGAATGATTTTCAAAATGATAAAACATGGAATATTGATAGTTTTTGTTCCTCACATATGATATTTTTTGTGAAAATCATGGAATGAATTAAATAACAGTTGGGGTGAGTAGTTACATTTGGACATCATAGTTCCTTAAAAATAAGAATAATTTGTACGACTAAAATTGATCATCAAAAGTTAAAATCAAAGGAAGTTTTATATGTTGATGGACATAAAAAATAACTTAGTGTTTGGAAAATCAATGATGATATAAATTATTTTTCATTTAGAATAGATTATCATATCATCTGATTCATGAAAGATTGATAAATTATTATTAAGGGAGATAGAATTAGTGGTAATTTATTCCCAATTGGAAAACTTAGTAATTATTTCTATTTTAGTACAAAGGATTAAAATAAGATATGGAACCAATAAATAGATAATCTTAGCAATAAGTGTGAGAAAAACAATTAAAATTAATATTATGTGAGATATTTACTAAAACAAAATATTAAAGATGATATTATTTTCACAACATGTTTGAATGGATGAATGGTTAGTGGAAGTCACAATTATATGTATATTTATTCTATCAAACCCCTTAAGATCAGAAATTAAAAACCATGTGGGCTAATGAAATATCAATAAACAAAGGATGATTAATACATTATTACTTTCATTAAGGATTTGACTCATATGGCCAATATAATTTTCTTTAAACATAAGTCAAAAGCTATGAAGTAATTCAAAAAATTTAGAAGGTGAGTTTAGAAGGATATGGGTGTATATATTTCAATGTTGAGAGAAACAAATAGAAAAGAGTAAAAATATAACTCTATTGATTCCTACCTTAAGAACATGGAATTATACACTAGCATAGTTCTCACTACACTCTTCAAGAAAATAGAGTTTTGAAAAAAAATGTTTATTTGATATGATAAGAACCATACTCACTAAATATAAACATTAAAATTTCTTCTAGGGAGATTTAGAAGTATAATTGTATATGTTAAAAATAATTGTATGCTATAACATCAATGAAAATTTTCTCCATATGAGATGTTGTATTAGAAGTATCCTATATAGAAATATTTTAATTTTTTACGAGTCCTTTCATAATAATGTTTAACAATATGGATTAGGAGAATTTTGATGAAAAGAATTAGAATATGTTTTGCGGGGATATTAATAAAATATAATAATCTAATCATGTTAAAATAAATAGCTATATATGTTAATTGATTCCTTTGAAGTAAAATTCATTAAAAATAAATCCACCTCAACAGATTTTGTTAAAGAAAATATGGATTGATTAATAGAAGATATGGTGATAACATCTAGAGAAGTTAATGAAAAAGAATATTATTATGATCACGATCATGTACAAGAAGATTCTAATCATTATAATGATGATGATAGTCATACTAGAATAAAAACAATAGAATTGTGGAATATAAAAAACAATTTTAACTAGATAATAACATTTGAATTTTGGATGCTCTATTTCAAACCAAATGAAAATCACAGTTCGAATATCAAGTAACTATTATATCATATTTAAAACTATAATACATTTCATAAGTAGTTGAGAATAAATATTGGTTAAATACAGTGAATGAATAATTAAATAAAATTGAGAAAAAATATACTGAATATATTCTTCCATTACTATAAAGAAATAATGTTATAGAAACTAAATAGGTGATCAAAAATAAACAATACAAAAATTTATTAATATGATGAAATAAATCTTGGTTAGTTTAATAGTACTACTAATTAGCAGATGGTTTTTATTTTGAAGAAACTTTAATCCTATTATAATACTTTAAAATAAGAAAATGTTTTTACCTATTACTGCTTAACAAAATTACACATTTTATCGTATGGTTTTAAGCCACAATTAGTTATTCTATAAATTTAAGTGAAATTCTATTTTGAGAAACTTTTTTAGTTCTTAGATTATAATGATGAAACCGTGGTGTGAAATTTTAAAATATTTTTACGGATCAATGAAAATATTTCATGCCTAGTATAAAAAACAATAATGTTTTCTGAAGTAGTTGAAAATTCATAAAAAAATATTGATAGCATATTATATATGAAATAGATGAGTATGGGTACATAATATTTTAGTATCTATATAAATGTCATAATTTTTTCTGGTTCTATGTATAATGAATTTACTAATAAAATGAAGAGGAACTTCAAGATGTTAAAGTATAGAGATTTAAATTTCATTCTGGGACTTCATGTTTAATAGAAATGAAGATATATCTTCCATTGACGAAAAAATTATTACAATTAATTATTCAATAAATTTTGAATAGAATAATTGAAGGAATTTATAACAACCATTACCATTATTTGGAAAATGAGAAATGATGAAACTGGTCAATGTATGAGCCGAAATGATTTTAATAAGTAGATCAAAAGTTTTCTTTATCTTACAATATATATACTATAAATTTTATATGTATTAACATTTTTTTCCAGATATCTGTCTGATTAAAAAGAATCAAGCATGATGATAGAAAAATACCTTGGTATATTAAAATGACATCGAATTATATTTCTATGTATATAAGGAGTTGCTGATTATTCTAGAGATTACAATGATTTAAAATCAACATATAGAGGAATATTAATTTTGTGATAATAATGTGGGAGATGGAATAGTGAAAAATAATTTTTTGTGAATTTAAGTACAATGAATGTATAATAAAATTTCTCCACCGATACACCTACTCAAATAATGTTGATGAAAATTAGTTTAGAATATTTGAGGGTAAATGTTAAAAATCCACTGAAAATTATCTATGACAATCAAAATGTGATTTATTTATCTGAAAATATGGTATAACACTCTAGAACCAATCATGTTGATATTATGTGTCATTACACAATGATGATGTTTTTAATAGATATGTGAATATGAACTATATTTCAATAAATGGTCATATTGATGGTGTATTCACAAATGTTGAACCACGTGAAATATTTGAATAATTGATGCTGAAAATTTAGGTTCAACATCCACCCCTCACTTAAGGAAAATTTATAGTAATTACCACTTTTCATTACATTATGATTTAATTGGGGAGAGGAAGTACATAACATTATACGTTCATTTTCTTTTATGAATATGAAGCTACATTTTTCATTGAATGTAGGAGTAGAAGTTCTAGAAATAAATCCTCAAGGAGTTGATTTAGGGAAATTACATCAATTTCATTCCCAAAAACATACTTATTACTAAGAGAATAAATTCCTTCAAAAAAATCATAATATGGTATATTTGTGTTCGGACCCCTCTTTATGAGAATGGTTTGGGTTTGATGTTATTTTGAGAATAGATGAAGTGAGAGTTGTTGATAATGATGATGACAAGAATATCCCAAGGGTGTTAAAAAGTGCATGATTTGGAAATAATGAATTTATTTTATTTGTTGTAAATATTTTATTTGTGAATGTTTTTGACATTTAGGTATGGATCAAGTTTTTGGTTCCATTTTTTAAGTATATAGGATGCATTATAGATTATATGGTAACGTAACTAGAAGATATAATTTTAGAAATTTTTATATTCTCTAAAATAATTTTTTTAGAGTTTGTTAAAATTGAACCCCCATCCAGAGTCATTTATATAAGGCCAATATTAATGATAAACTTCACTTGGTTAACTACGGATAAGTATTTCTATAGAATAGAATCAATGTGAAGACATTTTATGTGGGTTTGTACATAGGGGATGCAGGGTCAAAGCTCTGTGTGGGTCGACATGGGTTGAACAATGGATTCAGTGACCCTAACATGATTTTTTTGGATTCTATGAGGATCATGGTGTTTGTTAAAAAATAGAATATCCCATTTGAAATTTTAATGTGGGGTTTCATCCATTAGAAACTATTCACACATTAAATAATATATATATGAATATGAGATTTATCTTTATTAGCTTGTGATTGTTATCAACACACCTCATCCGAAAAAATATAAAGCATCTTCCAGGAGATTTATTTATTTAAAATTATGATATGATATCTAGAAATTTTTAGATTATATTCATCTTAATGATATACATACCAGATAATACATTATCTAGAAGATAAATGGAGTGAATTTTGTGATTTGAGGTGTAGATTATTATAATACTGATCATAGGTTTTACTGGATGACGCAACCAAGAACTAGTGAAGAGTAAAAAGTGGTAGAAAGTATCTATGAAGTGTTTATAAGGTTGAAGCATAGAATTGTGCAACAATGACCATTGGTGATGATATTTTAAGATGATAAATTGTTTTTTAGATAAAAAAAATCTAGGTAAAATTGGAGAAGAAAGCATTTTTCTATCAAAGAAAATATTTTACAATGATAACTATGACTATATTTTGAAGTATGCTAGATTATTTGATAGTGGATACAAAGAATATTTTCCAAGATGTGGGTTTATATGTAGTATTTACATGACAGATAATGGATTATTTTCTATGGTTTCAATGTGGAGATTATAAAAGGGTTTCAATATAAACAAGATTCAGTTGTGATATAATGAAAAGTAATATGATCTTCATGTTTTGATGTTACCCATATCTATGTGCTCTTGACTAGTGAAGTAAATATTTCAAAATTATGTGACAATGTGATGTTAGATGATGTGTCTAGTAAAATAACTCCCCAAAAAGGTTACTAAAAACTAATATGATAACAAGTATTCTTATTTACAGTCATGTTGGAGTATAAAAATTAAGTTTCATAAAATAATGAGATCATATATAATCATGAGTTTGGAAGAATTCAATATTTCATTATGATGTTCATATTCAATATATGTGAGTGTGTTTGAAGTCCTATGGAATTTCATATCTGTTTGATTAGTATAAATAGTGAGTGACATGTTGATACAGATAGAAGATGAATCAAATTATAAAATGTAGGAGAATTCTATGAGCATTATAAGATGAATACTAGGATAAAATAATCAAATGTTAATTTAAGATCAATAGAAGCATTCCACAAGAAGAACATACTAGATTCTAGAGTTTTTTCAATTATTTAAAACTCTAGATTGTTTGAGAGATGTGGAGTGGAAAAGTAAGGTGACCAGAACTTAATGTGGGTAGTGATGTCGAGGCACACATACATGTAGAATTTTTATGATTAGAAATTATAATACAATAGTTATTTTTTTAGTTTAATCCAATATTAAGAAGTATTACTTCTATTAGATAATTAATGTGATTATAACTGATGGTGTTTAAAGCACTACAAAAGTCATGGTGTGGAAATGTCATGTTTGGAGTCAAAGGATCTCCCTATATTGTAAAATGTGTGATTTTTGCTGAGATCCTAAGAAGAATTGAAGACTGTTGAAGTAGACTCTTAGGGAATATTTGATGAGTACTATTGACTCAAATATATTAACATGTTTTTAATATGTTAAATATAAATGAAAGAAGTGAAAAAGATTCAGAGATCAAATAAAATGAATCTTCGATTATTTCCAGAAGTGGAGGAGTATATAAAAGTGATTTCCATTGACAATTTCAATCATTTTTTTAAATTATGAGATAATAAAGTAAGGAGGAGTGTCCAACCAACCTTTTTGGAAATCATTAGAAGGGTCGAATTAGTGATGATATTTCAAATTTCTTCTGATATACCTAATAATTTCCAAAATCGAGAGAATAAGAGAGTTGAGAGAAAAGGATTATATAATCCAGTAACGTATGTTACAGAGAATTTATTCTAGAAATATTACATAGTGAACAAAAATCAAGGTTGTACTATTACATTGGAATGGAAGAATAATGAAATCTTTTAATAGGTGGGAACCAATAATATTTCCCTTCGATAAAAAAATGAACCTTTTAGGAATTATCTTATTTATATTCAACCGTGTTATTTAGTAAATATCTATGGACAAGGGTAATAAATGTACATATTAAGGATAAGGATCCCACCTTAGGAATGAACATTGTAGAAAATATCATGCCTTAAATTTTCATTATAATTTTATATAAGTGAGGACGACTTATAAAGTTTAGATGACTATACATTAAAAAGTCACAAAGGTTAATTTTAGGAAAAATAAAATTATAAATGATCACCATTTATTAAAACACCCCTTCTCAAAGGTTCATATAATATTGAGAAATTAAATTCCAAAAGAAATAGTGGACATGGTCCATTGGACCGTGGTCACAGGATATATCCATAATAAAAGGGCCAATTTCCATATTTTTGAGGCATGGAAATAGAATAATTTATTATTATTGTATGCATAGAATATAGTTTAATTACATTAGATGAAAAACTATATGATTATGTCTACCAAACATATAAATAGTGAATTTTAAAATATGTAACACGTACGAATGTCTACTGAAAAAAATTGAATGGAATAAACATATTGAAGTGCTGCTTGTGTGGAATAAAATTAAAAGTTATATATAGTATCTTTTATTTAAACTAGATATAGTAATAAATATAACGACACACAACATAACATATTTCTATAAGACATGAAAAATACAAATTCTATTTGATACATGGTTAACATGTTTTACCTAGTGAAACATATTAAATTTTACTTAACAAATCACATGATAATTCTACTAAACATAAAACAAAAATAAGAATACCCAAAAAAATATGTAATAGTATAATTTATCTAATGAGAATGAATTCTCTTTGAAAAAGAATTCAGTGCTAGTTTCAGTTTCATTGACTTTATTAGAGATCTTTTCATTTAAAATATGGGTTTTTTGTTGTATAATTGAGTGCAATGATTATTTCATGAAGAACTACAATTTTTAATCAAAAGGGTAAAATGGAAATTAAAACTAAATTAATATTGGTTGAGAATATTAATTTTACAATGACATAGATATAGTGTGCTTTTTTTGGGAAAATAATTTTATATTTTTTTTTCTTGATATTTTATACTTTCAATGTTAGTGGTGAGAATTAATAATGAATAAATAACTTTTATTAAAAATAAAATTTTACGTAAAAATATTATATGCCGATAAATCATTGTAATTTTTTGGGTGATGGGGTTATTATAATCTTTGGGATATGGAGGCTACCAATAAAAGGAGGAAAATCTATAGAGAATAAGAAGTCAATGCTGTGAAGATATGGTACTCTAATTCATACATTCCCCTTTTGATCATTTAAGACTTTGAAACATTCTCTTTTTCATCTATGTCTAAAAATATTATTCATACCATGGTAATTTGGTATGCTAATTTGTAAATATATATGATAATAATATAATTGGGTTGATCAAAATAATATCAATAGATTTTAAACCCTCAGAGAAGTTTGATATGTCAAAACTTCTCTCAATATTTTAAAGGCATAAACCATATATTGAAAAATCATAGTTCACATATTTTAAACCTTATCTATTAAATTTTAATGATACATAAATTCTTAATAATTAGTATGCACATTTATAGTAATATTTTAGAGATTTTATTATATTTATTTTTTTTATAATTTTTACATTTTTTTAAAATTGAGAATAATAATGCAACAAATTATATACCAATTTTAAAATTTTGAAATTAAAAATCCAATGGTATAAATAACATTAATATCTAAATTTTGGATCAAATTTGATTTTATAGACAATTTTAATCTTCTATCAAACTATTTTTGTCCTTAATAAATTATTTTACATTTTAAAAATATACTTTTTTCATCCTCATATTAATTTGTATCCAATAATGTATATTTTTTTCAATTGACTTGAAATTATTTAATAAACCCATGACCAAAGTTATGAGTGATATAACATTGACTCTAAATATAATATTACCCTGAATAATTATAAATTATTGTATAAGTTAATATTTTAGATCATCCTATGTGGAATATAATTCTAAAATTTAATAATTTTTTGGGTTAGTTTACATTATTATTATTTATTAAATTATTTTAACCAATAAAAATAACAATTTTATTATTATTATTTGGTATTTGTGGTTGGGGAAACACCATATTTATGAGGTTTAAATAATATAATAAATAGTTTTACTGCCTTATTCATGATTTTTGAGTAAAATAATTATTAATAAATGTTCAGAAAAAATATAGAATACTTATTGAGGGAAACCCTCCCCTATTCGTTATAAAATTTTAAACTATATTGTATAATTATAATATGTTTCATAATAATAATATTACTAAAAATATTTGTATTAATAAATTTATTATTATAAATTCCCATTTATCTACCCCAGCTAATTACGTTTGGGTGTGATATCATACTAAAAACCTATCTGTGGCACACAGATCATTCCATTAGGTTGGAAACTTCAAGACCAATAAGTGATATGTATTTTTGTTCCATTTATTATGTACTAGAACCACAATGCTATATATTGTGTTCAAGTTATTATTAAATAAAAAATTATTTCTAGGTTCCTATTATGTGTAAATGAATAGTCCATTTTATTTTATTCTCCCTAATGATCATTATAAAACTATTTTTGGATCAATTTCGGTTAACAAATTTATCTATTAAGCAGAAAGTGAAAGAAATTACTATTATTAAAATACTAATTATTGTTTTATATAATTAAGTTATTGAAAAATTATTTTTGATAATATGGGTGAAGTTATATTGTTAGTAATTATATAAAACATTATTTATTAATAATAATAATGTTACATAAAGAAATCAATGTTGTGAAATTTATGATTCATTATGGAGTATAAATAAATAGCTTGAGAAAATTATGATGATGAGAAATTAATATGTTAATGAACTAATTAATTTTGATATCAAATTATTTTCTTAAATTAATGTTATAATATAGATTTAATATTAAAAATACCAAAAGGAAAAAAACATTAAAACTTATACAATTTTTCATGGAGGTTATTTTGATGTCTAAGAAATAATTTATTTATTATAAATTTTTAAAATATATTTTATAACTATAGATTGAGGGGAATAAATTATAATTATGCTTTATAAATAATAATGGAGATATGATAAAATATCAATTATAATGAAATTAAATGAATACTTTAAAATAACTGATGATTTACTAAGTGATGCTTGGATAAAAATAAAAGTGTTATTCATTATAATTAAATGAATTTTATATGATGTCATGATTATTGAATTTAAATAAAAGGCACTATGTTTTATAATTAACAAATAAAATGGTAGATTATCATATTATATATTATAACAACCAATAGAAAATTAATATATGTGATTTAATTAATTATTTTAAAAGTAATTATTTTAAAAAATCACGAGGATTACTGTTTTTATTAAAAAGGTTATGGCTTAGTGTGGTTATATTTAAGGAAATAAAAATATTTATATAATTTTATAAGATTTTAAAATGTATTTTTAGATAGATTATTATTAAAAAAGATAGAATTAAATTCTATTGATGGTAATTATAAAGAATAATGAACCTAATAGGGATTAAGGACGTATCATGCAAATGATATAATGTTTCCTTGGAAAATAAACGAATAATAAATAGTTGATTTGAGTCCCCTTAATAATGGAATTCTGATTTATGAAATGAACCTTGTTAATTTATGTAGTGAAATATTTTATATAATGATTCAAAATAAACTACAATAGTTATTGGAAATTTTTTTAGGATACATAGAAATGATATAAATTATGATATTGACCACGTTATGATGTAGTTATCTAGATAATTTAATAACTAGAATTTATCTATTACAAAATTATTAAATTTATATTTCAATGATTCAAGAATACATGGATCGATTTAGTTTGATGAAATAGCTTGGGACTATTATATGGGAAATCTCTTGTGACTATAGGGAGGGTCCTTGATTTGGAAGAATTACTTTTTTTCTTCTTTTCTACTTTGAGGCATGATGAGGACCAATGTCAGTTGTATATCTATGGATTTGAGATTATATAGTGACTATACTTACCCATTGGTCTTAGTTAGAGGTATAAAACTACATTCTATAACTCCCCATTCATCACCCATTGACTATGGTTGAGATTGAGGATAACATTTTATCAATTATTGTCTCACTCAACACACCCATTATCATTAATATTGGAGGGTTAAGTATTTAGAGATGACATGAGGTTTGGTAATCTATTGATCAAATTATCATTTTTAAGGTGTAGTCCACGTTAAATTTAATATAGTTTGGTGTTCCCCTAGTGGACGGGGTATTGGTCCCCCATCTCAAGAATGGGGTTCGAGTACTCTACTTATTTTTACATTAAAAACAATGTGTGATTTTCCATGTGATAAATTGTGTATGGAACTCTCCCAATAGATGGGGTGTGGGAAATCATTATATTAAGTTGATACTCCCCTAACTAACTTATATTCCCTTGATAAGGTGCGGGTACTCCATTTATGGGTTTATTACTCCCTTTACTGATACATATTTCCATGATGAAGTGTGGGTCACCCACTATAGTGGGAAGAATAATGTGAGTATTTTGAGGTTAATTAATTCTCTTTCATTCTTATAGATAATTCCATAACCATAATTTGGTGAATAACGTGAACAAAGAGATGATTGAGACTATTATTACACAAAAAATATGTATATTTCATGATGGAATTCATACTAGTCCTCATATACTCAACTAAATGAGTACATCGATTGATTAGAATAAAAATAATTTTGTATGGTCATCATATACTGAACATTAATCGTATTTACTCATTTTTTCATTAAATATTATAAAATGAACCCAATAGAGAAAGTGGTTTTATATATTTTGGGTAAGGTTTTTTAAGATGATATGAACATATAGAAATTAAATTCTTTAGATCCTATGGTGAAAAAGAAGGATGAATAAAGAGAAAAGTTCATTTAAAAGTACAACACAAAATATTCCTTTAAAACATACATCTCATAAACATATGGTAAATTGGGATAGATTCAAATATGAGGCAGCTTGATTCACATTTTACAAGAATTGTCACTTGATTTTACATTTAAATGAATTGAAAAATAGTCAAAAAGTATCTTATACTTATGATATATTTTTCTTTGTGTATTATATTTCTTTTCTAATTTTGGTAATTAAATACCATAATTTTATTCAAATAAAAGAACCTATGTTGTTTCAAAACATTACAAGAAGTAAATTGAATTCTCCCAGTAGCTGATAAATAGTGATTCCAATGTCTGGAGGGAGAATAACATGAAATTTATTTTACATGTTTATTGATTGTATTTGAACTATTATTTTGTATTGAGTATTACCAAAACAATTATTTCATGTTTCCTTTTGACATAATGAGATATTATTTCCTGTTGTAGTGAATTATTTTTGTGGGATTTAATACTCAACTAATAGTTCAGTAATAATTAAGTTATCAATAGTAAAGTGTGAATATAAAATTTACTACTTGTACATAGTTGTGGAAAGATAAATATTTGTTCAGGTAAAGCATCATTTAGAAATAAATGTGTTCAACAAAGAATCTAGAGTTAGTCCATCTAGGCCATGTGATATATTCTAAGGAAAAGTTTTAGGTAAAATTTATATACCTCCCAGAATTATTTTTAAATTTTTGTAGGAAGTGTCAGTGAAGAAATGAATACACTATGTAAAGGATACTAGATCATCCAAGTGAGATTTTAGAGTATATCTTAACCAATCACATATCTATCATTAAAATACATATTGGAAATATTCATAAACTCACATTTAGTTATACAAATAATATACACGATATTTGTTAATGGGGGATACATAATGGTTCTTATATTTTTTTCAAGTCTTACATCATCATTATAATTTATTATTTAAAAAATAACAATGTTTACCTTAACCATATTCCAGCTATAATGAAAAATAGATATCATATTAGTTATAATGTGGAATAAATACATTGTGTCATAATTAATGTGTTTAGATTCAATGTGTTTTTTATGGCTATGTAATTTAATAGAATTTCCTTAAAGCAATATATGCATGTCAAATAATTATCTTAATGTATTAAATGTAAATACCTAAATACTTACAATAGAAAATATATAGTTAATTGAAGGACTATTTTTTATAAGAGGGAGATCATATCTATTTGAGATAGTGGGATCATTCTAGACTTGGATAATGTCATGGATGAAACAATGCAAATAGTTATCATAAGAACAAGTTCGAAAAGATATCATTAAATTGAAATTTTGAAGAGACAAATTCTATGAAGGAATGTTAATAACATAGTGGTTATTGTATAATCACAATGATATGTGATACATTATTAAATATGAATAATTTATCCTTCAATGAGTAACATGTTAGAATTATCAATGATTAAAAAATTCATATGAATTCAATGATGGATAAATATGGGTTTTAGGGGTTTCTCATAGGAACATGGACGTCTAAATAAACCCATATTATTGTGAAATATTTTTATTAAAATCAAAATTTATAATTTATATAAATAATATCATGCTCCTACCTTATGTGATAAATCTATCTTTTATTATTTGATGGATGTTTGATGAAGATCACAAAAATATACAAATGAATGAATTATACATTTTAGGGATCATTGTAGCACCACACTATTTGATTATACATATATATATATATTCAATTTAATTTCTTTAATAGATTGAGATACATGAAACACCTTGTTTAAGAGTACTCTGATATACTATTAAAATAATATTACATAACATTATTGTTACTAACAAGTCATTAGACATACTGGTATTAATTTTATTAAAAACATCTAAAAAATTTATGTTTTAAAGAAGTATAAAATGAATTTATTGATTATCAATATATTAGACATGAAAAAAAAATTATCGAAAGTAAATGAGTTTTTTTTTGGAAAATCTATTTTTATGAGTGCACTATGTTTTTATCAAAATAAATTAAATTAGTCACAATTGGTGAATTATTTTAATAAAATTTATATGTTATATATTCAAAAATTTATTTTAATGAGAATATTTCTTTGAGACATGGGATAAAAATAAGTTATGTTTTATTCTTAAAAATGATTTTTTCTAAAAAATGATTTTCATCTTGTTTTGCGCACTTATTTTAAATTGAATTTATGACACTTATAGATATTTAATATTGAAAAACATATCCCATATTTTTAATTATGAGATTAAAATTTAGAAAATATGTCCCTTTTATATTAGGTCAATATGCATAGTAACCATAGTAATTTTTCACCACCCCGATAAGGGTAAAACAAATAAAATAATGTTAAAACATTGACATAAGGATTTACAATTTCTATAACACTTTCAGTTATCCTATTCGATGAGTTTTATATTCTTAGTTTCATCCAAAAAATGATTTATGGCCACTTGTGTCATATTTCCTGGATTATGGTCTTTATATTAATTTAAGAAAAGCATAAGTACAAATGGCACACTCCTGACATTAATATATATAAATATTTTTACCTAAGTATATAATGAGGATTTGTTTGGTTATAAATGATTATTTTAAAAACAAATTAATTTTTTATCTTATTATGTTATTTCTAATTTCAATTAACTCAATAATTACTTTAAATTCTTACTCAACACCGAAACGATATTTATAGATTTAATAAATACATAATATATGATAATTTTAAATATATTAAAAGTAATTAAAATTTGTTTAATGAGTGAGTTCCAAAATATATATATATATATTAATATTACATATTAGAGTTGTTTTAAAGTCTTATATTTAAATTAAATTGATTTTATAATTTCTTTGAAGTCAAATTAAATAAATTCTGTCAAAAATGACATAATGATATATTATGAAAATATTATTTTATAAAATTATATAAAAATAATAAAAATATTTTTATATTTCTATATAAATAATATATAGTTTAATATGTTGTTATTTGGAAAATAATGTTCCCAATTCTACATTTTATGTACATTTATACCCATTTAATATTGAAAAATTTGTTACCACAATTAAGGTTAAAATCAGTTAACAAATGGATTAATAAAAATTAAGGTTTAAAATGACACAAAAAAACACTTTTAAATTTCATTCTGTGATGATATTTAGACATTATAATATTTTTATATTGAATAATTTTTCTTGATAATTACTCAATTATGTTTTATAATTTTTTAAATTCCAAGAGTACCCCTCCCCTCACTTAATAAATGGATCCTCTTCTCTTCTCTTCATCACAAATATTTATCCTAATATATCAGCCAATACCTATAATTACATCTTTATAGATCCCATAAACACATCCTATATATTATTTACAATCCAATATACCATCCCTTCATGTCTTAAGGTGTAATCCAAAAGAGGGTTCACAATGAAGAGGTATAACTCTTAACCAACCATTTTCAATTTTATTTCTTATTTAACCCATTATAAATACACAATATCTATTCTAAAATAACTAATTAAGTATATTAAATGTACTTAATTTTAATTATGATCATGGAATAACCATTATCAACATTCTTTCCTTCCAATGGAATGTGGAAAGATCACTAGTTTGTATGTACATCTTACCATCTCCTAGCAATGATGTAATTTGTTTCTCATCACCACTTAACATGGACGGTTATAATTATGGATTTAATAAATATATATTTTATTTATTAAATTATTCTTTTTAAAATTTTATTTATTATTTTACATTCATTTTTCCATCCAATGAAAAATTGAAACTGTGTTCATCAGTACATACGACCTATTATCTCCATGAACGGTATAATTCATTTTTATATAATTACACTTTATTAATAACTATAAATACATATATATTTATAATTAATATATATTATATTAATATCATGGTGAAAATTATATATATAATGTGACCATGATAAATTTATAAAAATTGATAAGTCCAATCCAAAATATTCATGAAAAATAAAGCTGTAGTCACTTGAAACATTGATTTTTAATTAATATATTTTTTCATAACATGGGATAATATGTTATAATAAAATCATATATGGTTTTATATACATTATTATTATTTTTTAATATATATATATATGTGTAATATTTTTTATAAATATGTTTTTAATGTGTATTGATAATGATGAGACTTGATGTAAGGGTTTATCATCTTAAACTGTCTTCTTTGAGACATGTTATATTTTTCTCCTATCTTATTTGATGAAGTTTTTATAGTAGATATGTGAATTATTTTATCATGAATATAATTATTTTTCTGATATAAAATGTTCCATTTAATGATATTCTTTCGTGGGTTTTACAATTCAAATGTTACCAAAGTAGTAAGGGTTTTATGTAAAAATATCATAATTTATCCAGATTGTTTATGATTAAGTACTGATGATATAATATTATTTATAACTCTCAAGAAAATAAATATTTTTTTTATACTCTATTTATTTAATGTTAATAAAAAATTTTCAATTCATTTTAAACTTTTTTGAACATAAGATATTGAAATAATATTTTTATGGAAATCCTACATTATTCCCATCTTTGATAAAAAATAACTTTTCATCCATATTTGTGTTTTCAAAAACTATTTTGAAGTATATTAAAATATTTTCCTTTGATTTTTTAATGAAATTTTTACCCACTATTTAATTATTATATAATTGTTTAAAAGTATTATTCATTTTTTTCAAATGATGATCTTTTTGGACTTTTTTTTACAAAATTATGAAATTAATGTTTTATTTTAACTTATATGACATGAATTGAATTTCCCAACATCATGTTCACTCAATATATTTATAATTACATTAAAATTTTCCATTTCTATTTAAATATAAAATTATTTATTTAATATTTTGGGAAATTTTATATGTGAAATCAGTGATTTTAAAGTGAAAAGGGTATTTTCATCACAAAATGTTCCAAGTGTTCTTTTAAATGTTTTTCTAATATAATATGAAAATAGATAATGTTAACTAAAATTTAATTGGGATATTATTTAAATATGTCATCCTTATTATTTATCAAGATGTTTTATGATTATGATGGCAAGATTTTTTTGAAACTTGTTCATTTTCCAAGGGTTATGCTTTGATGAAATGATGTAATGTATATGAAAAACAATTCTTCTCCATAGGGTATTCCCTGATTAAATGTTCATGAAAACCAATTAATTTTCATTCATTATGAAATAATTATTTTTTTGTGATATTGTGGCACATATATCTATGATTTTCAATATGTGATGTATGGCCCCAAAATTATATATCCATTTAATGAATTTGTTAAATATGGATATCTCATGATATAAAAAGGACTAGAATGGGGTGTGAATTCAGTTCAACAAAGGATTCTCTCCACTATTATATTATAAATAGTGAACCTTGAATAATATGATGGAATGAGGACTAAAACATCAATACTATAATGGAATGAATAGTGAACCCAATCCTCCATGGTTGTCTTGGTAGTGATACTTGACTACTAAGGAAATGGATTTTCTCTTTTGTGTATGTAAAAAATATATGTCTTATGCCAATTTTATTCTCTCACCGCTCCTGTTATTTGATCCCATTATGATTAATATCTTAAGAACTAATATTTTTTATTCCATTGATCCATATTATGATCTATGATATATAGTGTATGGATTTAAAATTATAATGTTATTTTATCATACCCATATGCACATGATATGCATATGTCATCATTGTTATCTTCCCTATTTACCCTTATAGTGTTAATGAGATAACCCATTATAATGTTTTACTTTCAAAAGATATGATGGATGATTTTATGTATGATATTTATAAGATGGGTGTATGTTGCGAATAAATAAGTGGGAGACTGTATGAATATTATATGAACAGTTTGTTTATGTATCCATGTTTCAAAAGGAACTTGACCGATAAAATTATGGAATGGATTTTTATGTTATGCAATTAATATTTATCTAATTAGATTTATTATCTATGTATGAAAAGTATGGATCATTATAGTTCATATCAGAGTATGGTTTAGTTACCTTTTGAAACTAGGATTAGAAATCATTAGTGAGAAACCTCAGGATAATCCTATCTATAGAATAATTCCATATGTTGGTGTAACAAATGGAGTGTGATTTTCATATAAAACATCCCTTTATAGATACTAAAAGTGTATTGGGTTCGGAATTTATTTATCTAGGGGTAGTAACCCCGAAAAGAGTTTCTCAAGTATATATCATCCATAATTCTGGTGCATGGTGAATGTGAACTTACTATGCACCTAATTTGACACTCATGGGAGATATGAATAGGATAATTCACGTTTTCATAATGAACCATTATGAATGATTTTAAAATATTATTACAATGGATGACCTAGGCTAAACCTGAGGTTTCATTGTGTAAACAAATGGTGTCATGTATTAGTTTTAGTAAGAGTTTATAAATAACTAATCTAGGTACATATTAATAACGTGCCTATCATATTTCAATGTCCAGAAAATAGACCATCATCCCTTGTGATTCTAGGATAAATGGATCATGATCTACCCATTCACTAGTTTCTATGAAGAGAGAAAATTTGAAAAATGTAAAACGTAACTAATATTTCATTATACCTCTATCAATGTTGACCCAATTTCATTTGAATAAGTCAACCAAAAACTAACCATGATAGTTTAATTATATTATATCAATTATATTTCTGAAGTATCCCTCCTATAAAAATATAAATAAAGAACTATTTTGTGATTTAAATCATTTTTCATGAAAAATTGTATGAAACATGAATCCATGAAAACTTTAGGCATCAAATAACTTAACTTGACATAGTGGACCTCAATCCAAATAATTAAAATTCTTTTATATTTTGGCTTTATTATCAAAATTCATTATATATTAATGAATATATATATATATATATATATTGTGACTTTTAACATTGACAGAATAAGTACACATTAAATTTAACATATTTCCAATTGGTCTTCCAATAGTTAGAAATACTTATGGCTGGTTTTTAGAGTTAAAATTATTAGAGATGTTGTCAACACATACAACATGACTTAATATAGTATCAATAAAATCTAAATTCCTAGAATAAAATTTCAATAACTCTTTTATTATGTAACCCTAATAAATATATCATTTTGTTTTAGAATTATCCCTCTCAAATGATTTTATATAACCAATGTAGCTAATGAAAATAATAAGAAACATATTATTTTTTTATACATTGATTGGATAAAATTTAATACATCAATGAATGTAAAAATAATATTGAAATAACTCTCAACTATATACATCAATCAATTGTGTACTAGTCTAGAAAGTATAGATTCTATATCCAAATGATCAGTCTAATGAATAATGATTATGAAAAATTATGGGGGGAAATAACATCTCCAAATAACATTGTCAAAATTATTCTTTCTTGATGTTTATCAATATTATTTACATTTAATGAATTCCAAAAATATTTTTGATGAAGGTACAAAACAAAACTAGAACTATATTTAATTTTTCAGGTTATTTATTACGCAATGCCATTAGAAAAAAACTTATTTATCAGAATATATGTGTCCTGATTTTTTAATCCATGAATCTTTCTATGTTATAGGTCAGCAGAACAATAAATGTTATTGAATATCCATTCTGAACATTTACCTTCTTTAAAGTTCAAATGAATAGAATTTTTTATGATATTTCATTGTAAAAATAGTTTAATCGTACATTCCATTTTAATTTTCCCAAAACCCACAAATTATATTCATTGAATCTAATTGTTTGTAAATATTAAGGTGATATTTTGATTTACCCAGATCATTTACAAATGTAAAAATTACATTTCCACAGACATTATTCTCAATATAAATTATATCTGGATTATGACATATTAAATTAAACTCCCAATAATGAATTTTTACAAATATAATCATTTTATTCCGTTGTTGTGTTCTAGCTTCTTTGGATATTGTACCTTGTACCATTTCCCCTTCTTTAAACTGATTTCGTTTTCCATATTCTATTGGGATATTCATTAATTGGCCTATGATTTTTGAACAAATAAAACCATCAGTGCCTGTGTCAACATAATATCATCATTGAAATGTTTTTTTATTAAACTTTAATTTATGAGAAGGATCATAAAATCAATTATGAAACATAAAATACCTTTTTCTACTATGAGGTAATCATAGAAGTTCAAAATCAAATTAAAAAAATTAGACAAGAAAAACCTGTATGAGTGTTCCAATCGGATAAACATCCTAGTCTAGGAATTTAACTATCATCCCACCTTCATGTAGCATGAATTCTAAATTTTTTTATCATTAAATCATCATCTATTTCCATTCCATCACCCCATAATTATTTCAATTCATTTATTACAGATTGAATTTAAAAATCAATGTCATATCTAAATATTTTATTTTTAGGGATAATAATAAAAATAATTAAATTAGTTTTCTTCATACACATCCATGGAGAAAGAGTATAGGGGATGAAAACAACGTTCCATTCTCTATAATTAGAACATAAATTATAAAAAGGATTAAAACCTTCACAAGATAGACCCAAATGTATATTCTTAGGATCAGAAGAAAAATATGGTAATAATGAATCAAATATTTTCCACGATGATAAATATTTTGGATGTCTCATAAAGCCATCATTTTTACTATCTGGAGTAAGTCACTTCATATAGTATGTAGTCTTGAATGAAATGAATTATATTTTCTATAATGGTTTTAGAGAAAAGTAACACAATATCATTATTGGAGTTTCCTTCTTATACTTCTTGGTTTTTCCTTGATGTGTACTTTTATTATTTCTCATTACCATCCATATATATATATATGAAATATTATGCATTATTTTTTTTTGAACTCTTATCCACTAATAAATCATGAAATTGTTAGGGGATGAATGTATCTTTATATAATCATGAGAATTTTTTCTGAGGATTTTCTTCTTCCAAATACATTTTTTTTGTATTTTTTAAATCCACATAAAATATTAGAATTATGTAGGGAACATAGATTGACTAAATGAATTAGGAAGAAACTCTAATATGATGAAAAATGAATTAATATAAATTCCAAAGAGACACTTTATATGATACAAACTACGTTGAAAAGACAAATTCAAATACTTTGGGCACCATTCATATATATCTTTATTTCCAACATCAACTAATTCATAAAACAATTTTTGGATCACTAATGTTATGATCAATATTATCCTGCTCGGGGTCAACTGAGGGTTCTATTGATCTATTAAAATATAGTGAATTGTATATTACATATCCAAATGTGTCATTTATCATAATTTTAACTAAATTCTCTTCTGTGGGGTCACTATGAGTTTTTTTGATATGAGGGTTATTATTTTTTCCTTTGTTAGTATTAAAATCGCCATGCCAAATCCATCATGCATTGTAGGAAAGATACATTCTTAGTACAGAGTGCTCATATTCTTTGTTTCTATTTAACCATTTCTTGAATTTACAATCATGGAACAATAATTTTATTCAACCATCCACTGATTCTTTTATTGTTTTATAACGTAAAAATCATTCCAAACACTTAGCATAATGAGGCATGTGTCGAGGTAAATTAATAAAAACATTATCCATAGGTATGGTATTACAACACTTCTCCATATACAATAAAAAATAATGATATAAATTTTCAATCCAACAAGTACAATCAATTATTAACATCACTGTGTAAAAAATCAGTTCTCCAAAAAAAAATACTGATTAAAAAAACTCAATATAAACTAAAAGATGAAAAATAAATTAAAAATATTAGTAAAATACTGTAAAATGATAAGAATATTGATAACCATTTTAACTTATTTAATGTAATAATATTAAATAATGAAAATATTCATAATTATACAAGAAATTATGTATAAGTTATAATTATAATGAAAATATGTAAAATCATATAATTAATACTAAAAAATAAATATTAATACATAATATTGTAAATATAATTTAAATAGATATAAAACATAATTATATTTATAAATATATATAAATATTATATAATTAATATTAGTTAATCATTTTAATAACGATTTATTAAATATTTAATCAGATTATAATATATGATTATGAATTGATATAAATTTCAAATATAGTTTTAGGTCATTATCATAGGATAATAATTTCCCTATATGTGATTTGTTAGAAAAGTAATTTGGGTAGTTGTAAGATCTCATTTTGTTTACTGGGTATGTCCCTCATTGTGTTTTTCATTAAACCTATTTTTTGGGTTTCCCTTTTTCATTAGTCCTTGGTGGATGAGTCTTGTTCAAAGACAAAGAGCCATTATTGGGGAAAATGAACTAATGATTAGGAGTATATTTCTATTTTGAATTAATGGAGTCTTGGTATAAATGTTTCCAATGGGTTTACAAGGTGTATTCCATGCTTTGTAAGAATTTGGAGGTTTTCAGTTTTTTTATATAATTTGGTTTTAAATTTTGTTACAAGGAGATTACACACCATGTATCTATTACAAGATGTTTAACTATTCCTAGACATGCCAGGAACTAGTGTAGTGTGTGAAACTGTTAGGCATCATCTAAACTGTTCACATCATGTAAATGTTAAGAAAGGTAAAATATTAATCCAGTCTGGCAGGTTTTCATCATATCCCTCTAAAAAGAAATATAATATCTGTAAAAGAGTTACATGCCATGTAATATATCAATAATTTTTTTATGGGTGTTGAGGAGATGATATTTCATTCAACCTATTACATCTTTTCTCTTCTCGACCCTAGGGAATTTACCAGGAGATTTTGGAGCATAATCAACTCTACAGGACAACCCGTTTGAGAAATCAATCCCTTGTAAGTCATTCTATTTAGGTTTTCCCTTTTCTACCTTTGTTTTCTGGTCATTTTGTTATAACCATTTTACCATGGTCATTATTGGCCGCAATCATGATTAGTTTTTATTTTGGATCCTTCCCACAATCATCTTATACTTTATACTTTTTGGTGTGTTCCATTGAAAGAATTGTATTAATCACTAGTTAATGTTTGGGGGTCTAAATATTAATCCTTTGGTCTTATATCAATTGATATGTATATACAATATTATTATTATGTTGTTACTTAGGGAAAATAAATACCTCATTGAAATGAATAATGTTAATATTATGTTGGACTCTTATTTGGATATCATTGGATTCAATCGATGATGTGACATGGATTATAAGTACCCTTTGGGTGAGAGAAAATTTGAAAATAATGAATTTACAATAGATTGCATATTATTTTATCATGAAATGAAATATAGTTGATTTATTATTATTGAATCACCTTAGTAAATGGCATATTTTATTAATTGAATAAATGGGATATTGAAATACTATTGGTAATTATCATAATTATCCATTTGTTCTTATGTGGTCATATTGTGATATTCATAATTTTGAGATATTCACTTGGGAAACATTCTTTGATGCTTATATATCAGGTTATACCTTGACACATACTGAGATTCTTATATAGCGAGCTATGACATGACACATGTTGATATGATTAAATACCGAGCTATACCCTAACACATGTTGAGAAGATTATATTCCAAGATATTCCCTAAAACATGTTGATATGCTGATATATCAGGCTATGACCGAACATATTCTTTGATTTTCATATAACGAGATTGGCCCCAACACATGCTGGTACGCTTATATACTAGGCTCGCCCTAACACATGATATGATGCCTTTATAGTGTGATTGGCTCGGTCATTTGTTATTCCATGGGTATATAGTTTTTGTTGGCAGGGTTGTGCTATATGATTAGAGACATTCTAGCAGGACATTTAATTAGGTTATTACTATATTTTATTAATTTTTTAATTAATTAATACTCCTATTTATCATGTTATTACATGTAGTTCTTATCAGACTGGTTTATTTGGACATTGTAGTGTCGAACTAAAGAGTTTTCTTTAGACACTATTCAGCCCAACAATTTCTACCAGAGAAGATGACAAAGATGGAAGTATAAATAAGGGAATGAAACCTTTTAGCTGATTATTGATTGGTGGATGGTGTAGTGTTTGAATATGGGACTGACAAAGGGTTTTGTACTATGGTCATTTTGAGTTTATTTTTATCATCATATCTGTATACTATATTTTTCTGTTTGAAATTAGATATATATCATCCAATCATCCTAGAATTACATGATTCCTTATTATTAGTACATTAGTTTCTCCTTAATTTCCTTGTCATCTTGTATGGTTTCCTCCATGACTATTAATTTTATTTCTTGTTTTATATGGATTATTTTTTATACTATGACACTTTATACTAGGGGGTATAGTCTCACCACTATACATATCACACCCATTTGCTTTTCAACATTCTCTGGTTTATAGGGAGGTGCTCGTGAGGACCCAAAACCAACCGTTTTCAACCACATGAGAGAGTCTCGGATCAGAGGATTCTACAAAGTGGTCTTATAGTAGATTATTTTATTTTCTATTAATTTACAATTTGGTAAATGTGGAAAGGATAATAAGATGTGTTGATACTTGTTAATGAGCTTGTGCATTGGAGTAGTTAAACCAATTGTGGTGGAATATCCGAGTGACCTGGAATTGGATTGTTGTTCATAATGTTCCCTTGTAATAGTATTATGTCATTTTACATTGGGTACATCACATGTTGTGTCATTTTATTGTTTCTTGAGATTTATACTCATGGCATGGAATTGCACGAGATGACTATGCATGAGTCATGATAAGAATATAGGGATATATAATGACATGAATTTTTCATGATAGTGATCTATTTATAAACATGTGATATATTTCTTATGTGTAATATGATATGAGATATTTTTATAATTGATAAATGAAATGAAGGAAATATTATTTCATTCTAAAACACATGTTAAGATATGTATAGAGAGAGTAGGGGTCTGTAGTTCTCTATTTTAGTCACCTTTTGAGGTTAACCATGTTGTTACCCAGTACTCTAAGGAGTGTTTCGATATTATAGAGAAAATGAATCCTTGTATTATTTGAATTGAGTATAGGTTGAGTGGTAATTAGAACAATCCTAACATAGTTTAGTCAGATCATCCTGTAGTATCTATAGATCAGATGTATGTTTATCATTGTAATAGATTCCTGATGGTCATTTGATCCAATATAGGGGATGCTATTTGTACCATTACTTTAATTTTTTTGCGTTAATGATGTAGTTTTAGCTCTAACATATCCCTACATTCACGGGGGAAGGAGGAACATAGGAAGAATTGTTCTGGATGAAGTCAGTCTAGCTGAAATTCATGAACCTCGAGACACCCATGGATAAGAGGGTAAAGCTTTCCATAGACTTAATTTATGTACTAAACATGAATTTGTGGGGAATTATAGAGATGGTTGAAAAAAGTGGATTTGCCTTTAGAAGTACATAGAGATGAAGTTCCTCAGACACTTTAAACCAAAGATGTTGAGTAATTAAAAGGCACATGAGTTCATTCATTTGAGATGGGATTTCATGTTAGTTTTGGACTATGTCATCCATTTCACGGACCTACAATATTTTTCGCCATCTCAAACCACTGATGAGATCTCAAGGGTAAGGCATTTTCAAGAAGGGTTTTTCAATGAGATCATTTCACAGGTGATCATTTTTTTTGAACAATTTTGAGGATGTGAGGAATCAGGAGCTCATCATGGAGGGGAATTTGAGAGAGACCCTGAGCAGCGTCTAGGATATTTCAGTAGAAAAAACAAGGATAAATTCATTAGGAAACATGTAGTTCCTCGATGATAATTTTCACTATGTTAGTAGTGGGAAGAGTAGTCAAGGAAGTTGACATCAATCTTAGTACAATGTTTTGTTGCAGTTTTATTAGTGTGTAATGTTTGGAAACAAGAACCCATATTTTCCACATCCCATAGTAGAGTTTCATGATTGTGTAATATAAGTTCATATTTAGAAGTTTTTTGAAAATTTTCTAAATAAAAACAATGTCAAGGTACCCGGATTGGCACCTGAGATTGGTAGGGACTCAACTAATCCTTCGCAGCCTGGTAGCTAGAGTTCCACTGGCTGTTTAAGTCGTTGTATGGGAAGTGGTACCCACGTGTAGAAGCTGTAGAATCAGGAAGGGGAAATACCTCAAGGAAGTCAAACTAGATCCTAGCGAATAGGGAAAAGGAAGCTATAAATTATTCAAACTACTCTAACTATTTTAAATTTAGGACATTCTACTTTTAAATGTATGATTTTTATATCATCAGGATTAGATTATGTTTTTTTATAATGTATAATCACATTAGTTTTTAATCATATATTTTTGAAATGGATTATGTTTTTTTGGAAATCCTAGAGGGTTCTTTGACTATAAATAAACAATTTACAGTGTGGTCATAGAATATCAAACATTTCAATGAAATTTATTTTGAGATTGGTATATACCATTTCATTTGAGGAAAATATGTGTTGGCAATAACAAGCACTGAATTGATTCTTGGTATGGATTTTTAGTTCTATATCAAGCTCATATCAACTATTACCAATGTAAGGTTACCTTTCTATCTCTATATGCAGGTATTTATTCGCACCGGGATGAGTGGGGTCTCTAGGCTGGTCGTGTAGGACCAATTCAACAAAGATTGGATTTTCTCATGGGTCAAATAGTTGGTATTACTCTAGATAATACAGGAATGTAGTAGGATTATTTTCAATCCATCATAGATAATTTTCAAAACACTTATTCTGATAAACTATATAGCATACCACCCAAATGATAGATCTAGTTCATGATCAAGTTGGTGCCGGGAGTAAATCCAGTTGTTAACCCGTATTACAGACTCACACTTGTAAATATTCGAGAGTTTAATTTCAAGATGGATTTTCTGGAAGATAAAGGTTCATATGGATGATTAGATCTCCTTGGGGTTCCCTACTTCTCTTTAAAAAAGGTAGATGGTACCATGCACTTTTGTGTTGATTATCGGATATTGATCCCAATGACGGTCAAAAACTAGTGTCCCCTTATACACATTGATGATATCTTTGATCAAATGAGAGGTTTAAAAATATTATCATAGAATCAATTGATATTGGGATACCACTAGTTATGGGTGAGATCAATAGACGTACCTTAGATTTCTTTTTGGAGTAGGTATGTCTTGAATTAGTTTGTTGTAATTCTCTTTTAGTGAACCAATGTACCGACAATATTCATGGATATGATGAATATGATCTTTCATCCTTTTATAGATAGTATTGTTGGCATTTTCAATGATAAAATATTATTTTAATCCCAAACATCATAATAGGATGACAAACATCTAGACATTGTGTTGAGTACATTGAGAGAACACTGTCTTTATGCCAATCTATCTTAATGCAGTTTCTAGATTGATAATATTCACTTCTTGGGCCATGTCATCTCAAAGGAATGGTTTTTAGTGAATGTAGATAATGTTGCAACCTTTTTATCTTGGAAGCGGACAAATATTTTCTTTGAGATTTGAATTTTTCTATATTTTTTATGTTATTATTGACACATTATCCAGGATTTATCATGTCTAACGACACTAATGTTATAACTGACCAATAAGGGAGTGATGTTTGTTTGGTTTGTGGCTTGTGATAGATACATTCTGGAGTTAAATGGAAGTTTGGGCTTCTCACCTATCCTAATTTCACCTATTATTGGTAAAGTATATACTTTGTATTTTTATGCGTCCAGGGTTGGAATCTGAAAAGTTCTGATATAGGAGAGTTGAGTGGTTTCTAATGGATTTATATTGCTAAGACCGCATGATAGGAATTACCCTAATCAAAATCTGTAGTTAGCAGTTATGGTACATTCCCTAGGATTTTAGATACACTATATTATTTGTGAGATGTTTGTTATATATATGGACCACAAGATCCTAATGTACTTATTTTCATAGTAGGCACTCAACCTTCGATAGAGGTGGTGGGTTGAATATTTACATTATTTCGATATTGACTTGGATTATTAAATGGTAAAGGGGAACATTGTTTCTAATTATTTGCACCAGAAAATTAAAATATATATAGTATATGAGTCTTACAACATGTAGTGGATGATGAAAATATTGGCAGACAAGAATCATGATGTTTACGAATCTTTGGGATGAGAATCTATGTCTTAGACATCAGTTATACCAACGCTTTTGGAACCGATCGTGAAAAGGAATATATCTAATCTAGAGGGAATAGTTCTTGAGAATCAACTTATATGGTAGGAGGAAAGCATTGGAGTGGTATTTTTGCAGTTACATTTTCTTATATTCTGTGGCTGGGTATTGGATCCTACGGGCTTTCGCAAGGAGCTGATAAGGGAGTTTCATGGTTCTAGATGGGAAGTACATCCTAGATTGACCAATATGTATCATGATCTTAATAGATAGTACTAGTGGTCAAGAATTAATAAAGAGGTAGCGAGATTTGTAGTGAGATGTTTCACTTGTTAGCAAGTGAAATTCGAGCCTCAGAGGCCTATAGGTCTATTATAGCCTCTTCCCATTCCAGAATGAATATTGGATGATGTCACTATGGATTTTGGGATAGTATTACGCATGAAAAATGATAATAATGATACCATATGGGTGATCATGGATCGAATTAAGAAGGTATCCCACTTCTTACGTATCATGGAGACCTTTATAGTCGATGAATTGAGTATTAATTACATATGCGTTATAGTTTTGTTTCATGGTGTTATTAGGAGTATCGTCTCTGATATAGATCATCATTTCATGTTTCAGTACTGGATGGGTCTTCATAAGGCTCTGGTATTGTAGGTTATTTTGAGCACAACCTATCATCTTCAAACTGACAGTCAATTGGAGTTGACTATTCATGTTCCGGAGGATATTTTACGATTATGTGTTTTGTATTTCAGTGGTTCATGGGAGCAGCATATGACCCTCATGGTGTTTTCATATAATAATTGCTTCTATAAATCAATAAAAATGGATCATTGTTAGGTTTTTTTGGAAGGTCATGTCGTTTGCCTATTTTTTGGTTTCAAGAAGGCAAATTAGCTCTTTTTGGACCTTGTCTCGAGTAGGAGATTTCTATGTATGTTCATTTGATCAGGAGGTTTTTGGTGACTTTTTATAGGAGGAAGAAATATTACACTGACCATTAGAGATGAACTCTAGTGTTTGAGGTTGGTTTTTGTGTTTTTTCTATGGGTTTAACCTAGGCTGAAGAACCACCATATCAAGAAATAGGGAAAGCTAGAACCTAGGTTTTTCAGGAAATTTGTGATTGTCGGGATGGTTGGTCCAATGGTTCACCTTTTATCCCATCCATTTTTATATAGTTCTAGGCATGGATGGTTTCATGTGTTTTATATTCAGAGATATTATCCTAACCCTTCTCTTTTGACCTTCATTGAGAATGTTGATCTTACTTCTGATACATCCTTTGAGGAGAATTTGATGTATATTGTGGATCATTGTGAGAGATATATTTAGGGGATTACTACACCTCTAGTTCAAGTGTATTTTCCATATGAGGGTGTTCAGAAGAAGACCTAGGAGAGAGAGTTTGATATGCAACCACAATATCAATAAATATTTTCTAATATCGCAGAGTGATGCCTGGAGCAGCTTAGGGAAGAGCTTTTATATGGTGGGGAGGTCGTATAATAACATATTTTTTTAGGTATGTCGCTCTTTGAGTTTTTTGTTAAACCCCTTGTGTTGGGTTTCCCATTTTCACTGTACCTTGATGGTTGATTATTGTTCGAAGGTGAAGAGCCTTTGATGGGGAAAATAACCTAATGTTTAGGGATGTCAGTTTATTTGAATCAATGGAGTCCAGATATAAATGCATTAAATTTGATTAAAAGGGTTTTTAATGATTTGAAAGCATTTGTAGTTTGTTCGAATCCTTTTATTGTATATGGTCTTAAAACTATCCATTGGACGATTACAAACTATGTACATACTACATGACATATAACTACTACTGGACATGTTGTGAACCAGTGCAGGCCATTAAATGGTTACACACTGTGTGAACTATTCACATTTCTTAAAAGTCAATATGTGTTCAATATTTTTCTATGGTGACAAAGTTTTTTGGCGTATCCCTCTAAAAAGAATTAAACAAGATGTAAATGAGTTTCACACCATGTAATATCCCAATATATTTCCTTTAAATCATTCAAACTAATGATTATTCAAACAACCCACTACACCCTTTTCATCTCGACCCTATGGTATTTCACATGCAATTTTGGTGTGCCATCCTCTCTTATATACACCCCGTTTGAGCAATCAATCCATAGTCAGTGATCCTTTATGGTTTTATCTTATCTCCACTTGTCATCTGGTCGTTGGTATGTAAGAATTTGACTGTGGATATTGTTGTTTTTGATCATGATTGGTTATGATCTATGATCCTTATTGTGATCATCTATGCCATCATCCATTTTGTCATTTTTCATTGGAAATGTTGTGTTAATCACCGGTTAATGGTAGGCAGTCTAAATCTTAACCCAATGGTCTTATTCAAATTTTTAAGTATATGAAATCTTCTGATTACACTAGCAGTTATGGATAACAATTAAATAATTGAATATAATGATGATAATCTTATATTGGATTCTTTGTTTTATCACTTTAGATTCAACTGATGATGTGATCAAGCTGATAGTAACTATTTGGGTGGGAAAACCATTGAAAATAATTATTTGGTAATGGATTACATGTGATTTTAGCATGACATGTGATTCATATGAATTCTTATCATTGATTCACGTTGGAATATGGAATATTTGAATAATTGAATAAATGGGAAATTGAAATTAAAATGGAAGATAGCATAATTAAATATTTTTTCCGATGTGGTCATATTGTGGTATTCTTGTTGTTGTGATATGAACATTGGAAACATGCTAAGATGATTATATACCAAGGTTTTCCTAGACACATCTTCAGATGCTTATATACTATGCTATTTCCTAACAGATTCTAATATGCATATATATATGGCTATTCTCCTACACATGTTCAGATGATTATATATCAGAGTTATCCCTGACACATGTTAAGATGCTTATGTATCGGGATACACCCTGACACATGCTGATATGATTATATATTGGGTTATTCCCTTTAACATTTTGATATGGATATATATTGGGCTAGGCCTTGACATAAGTAGATATTCTAATGTGGAGGTCTTGGCCAAGTGATTTTTTATACCATGGTTATATGGTTTTGGATGGAATTATTGTGTTACATGTTCAGAGACATTTCAAAAGGATGTTGAAGTAGGTCATTAAATTATTTTCCTAATTTTTGAATTAATTAATACACCTATTTATCCAATTATTACATGCACTTCTGATCAGTATTGTTTTTTTAAGAATTATGTTGTCATCCTTATATGTTTTACCCACACCCTATTAGGACCATCGTTTGGTACCCAAGAAGATTATATGGATGTAGGTATGGATACGGTAAATAGACCATGTCAATGATTTTTGATTGATTGATGGGATGGAGTGTGGAGAGATACTGACAAAAAGTTTGGGATCGAGGTATTTTTGAGTTTATTTGTATCAGCGTGTCAATATTCTATATTTTTTAAGTTATTAATTAGATAAATATTAGTCTATATTTAAATGATTCCTTATTATTGGAATATTGGTTTCTCCATTATTTACCAGTTGTTTTATATGGTTTCAACTATATCTATTACTTTGATTACTTCTGTTCATATAAATTATTTTAACTTCAATGACACTTCTTCCATGGGCATACAACCTCTCAAAAATATGTATCACACCTGAATGGCCAATTAGTAGTCTTTGATAAATGGGGATGCTCGATTGAGGTCTTATAACCAACTTTTTTAGGCCATGTGAGAGAGTTTCGGATCGAGGGATGTTATAGTAGGGCTCACCCAACCACTTTATTGGTCAGACTAGGACATTGATTAAACAAAACACTTATCTGACATGATAATTGTTAATCAAATCCAAAATTTGATGTAAAAAATGAAAAAAAATAAAAAACATAAATGAAGACATATTTTAACTCAGTCAATTATTTTGGATGTCGAGGCGTTAGGATGATGAGACAATCACAATGAAGAGAGTGAAATAGATGGAATGGAGATTGGGAAGGTAATATCATAAATGTATGTCTCGTAAACAGATGGGGGTCAATTGATCTTAGCATAGATAGAAGGGTAAAGAGGGTGGGGGTCCTATTCATGGGGAGAAGGGAGTCAAGGTGATGTCAAAGTCAGGGATCCGTGTCACAATGGATATGGGTCGTTGGGAGAAGGGGAATGAGGATCCATTATTGGGGTCGTGGTTGTGACTCACCACCACTAGAAGTTGGCGTGGGGTTCAGCGTTGAAGTGAAGGGTGTATGTGGGGCCAGGATGGGTCAACGACATGGAGGTCAGGGAGAAGGGTTGTCGTCGAGGTTATTGTCACCGGGGGTTAGGTGGTGGTTGGCATTGGGGGAAGAGGATACACACGGGTTTGGAGGGGTTGTTAGGGGTAGGGATGAGGTGATAATGTTTTGTTCAGAGTTATTGGAAATTTTAATTAAACCATCACTAAATCTAATAGTATATGTAATTATTTAAAAAATAGGGATTGTTATAATAACTTCTGCTAATAAACCGCCCCTATGGACTATGTTTTTTTAGTTTAACCTCCACCAAATCCCACCATGTTAAACATCTCCCTTAACACCTCCTTTTATTTAGTAGCCCAATAAGACATGTAAAAAATCATTTGAGGCACATTATATGAGGAAATGATGAATGGTTAGATGATGGGAGATGATAATACTGAGGCTAACAATGTGGGTTTGATGGGATGGTTAATCAAGGTTTATGTGTAAGTAGAAGGTGAGTGGGAGGTCAAGAGGATGAAGCAGATATGGGGATTTGCAGATGAGAATTTTATAGACACCACCCCATACTATGACCTAAGGATAATTTTTTCCTCTGAATTATTTAATCTTCTCAATTAACACATCTAAATCTACCTCAAGGTGACTCCTCAAAACCCTAATCTTCTAATACCTTATGTTTTTATTTATCATTGTTGGAAGTATGATCTAGTACTGTGCATTCCCATCCCCATCTTCTATGGGAGGAGTGATTTAATCTTTATGGGTGCCTAAACTATGAATAACTCACCCTCCCCACCATCAAAAAATTTTCTATGTACTAAATCGTCCCTTTGACCGTTAGTGTGCATTACATAATAGTGAATTCGACTCTTCTATTGAAATCCCCGACCAAAGATGTTGGGGCCCATTATCTACTCTTCCACTGACCCCTTTTCCATGTATTCATGGGGTTTATATTTTAATATATATTTATATAAAAAATAAGTAAAAAATAAAAACAAAAAAATAAATAGTTACGTTTTATAATGTGTTTTAACTTTATTATTTAGATTCAAATTCAAATTAGATTATTTATTTTTAATAGTTATCATTTTATTAATCGGTTTTGAGTTCTTTTACATTTAATACTAGATGTGTTGAAATCGATAATTATTATTAATTTTTTTTGATTTTTAAAAAAGTAAATATATACTTTTTTTAAAATTTTTATTTTTAGTTGTGAGAATTTGACATCTCCATTATTTTATAGTAATTTCTTCCAATGTTTGGTATCAGAGCACACATAGTGGAAATTTTTTTGATTAAAATTTATGATTAATCTAGAACTTTAGGGTTTTATATATCCTATTAATTCACTTTATGATTCACATGACATTTTTCTTTAATAACACATAAATTACTTATTTCTTATTGAACACACACATAAAAAATGGAGTTTTCACTTATACCCATTCATTTTTTTGAGGATTTCTATCCCTAGTTCCAATTGGTCTTCCACAGTGCATGCTTGTTTTCTATATTTCAATAAAAAAATTATTGAATTTTGTCTTTGGGAAAACAATTATAGATGTTTAATTTACAATTTTAACATGTGATTTAGTTATTCCATTTAAATCAGTAAATTCATCTATCAATTGATTTGATAATTCTTGAAAATATGTAATCTTTTTTCCATTCCATATCACACTACCTAGTGGGAGGATTGAGAAAAAACAAAATCTCTGCATTCCATGAAGTATTCTCACTTTTTTTCATTTATCCCCCTAATGTTGATAATATTTCTTCATTGTAGTGAATATTAGTGAAATTTGGGGTAAATACATCATAGTTTTGTGGTTCAAGAAATCTGATGATGGATGAATATTCATAGCTGAAATATATTATCAACTTCTATTGATATCGCATAATCTTATGTTGGTGAGGATAAATTCGTACATATACTAAAAAACCAATAATTCTTAAGTTGGAGATATCAGACTCTTGGATGAAATCCAATTGTAGTCGAGAGTGATTTGATATGAACTTGGTCTGATGTAAATTAATGTAGAGGCATGAAATATTATAGGACCCCATACAAAACTCGGTAGTTTTGATCTGATTATTCATGATCTTGAAATATGTTCTAGGTTTTTTATTATGGACTCCACTAAACCATTTTTTGTATATATACAATATATTTGACGGTCTATAATAAACCCCATTTCCATAATATAATCATTGAAATGTTGAAAGGTATATTATGTATCGCCATGGAGGCTTTCTTTTTTGATGACCTAATCTAGGAATTATACAATAAAATTTATTATTTCATCATGAAATGGTGAATACACTACACTAGTTGAGATAAAACAAATGTTTGAGTAGATTCCAAAAAATAAATAATTTTTTTTATATTTTAAATTTTAATTTGGTGAGAATTTCATGTATCAATAATTTCACTATAATTTCATTCCATACATTCCATTAGAGCACATGGAGTGAAAAATTATTTGAACGAAATTTATGGGAAATCTGGAACATCAGTACAAGTGCTCTGTTAATTTGGTTATGGGATCATTTCCATGATACTTTGGACAATTATGACAAGGAAGATGGAAGGAAATGGTGTAGATGTGATTTTGAGGGCTGCGTGTGACTCCCTAGGTTATGAATAAAATGGAAGTCTCCTTGGGGGGGAACACCTATGATTTATTAATAATTTTTTATTTTTTTTTAAAATGGACATGGAAGGGGGAAACAAATCGAAATAAAAAAGTAATGTGCACGGGGAGGCTCAAAACCGAGACCTCCCTTAAAACCACCACAAGGCGCAACCACTACGCTATACAACTATTATATTTACTCATAAAAAGTTTCAATTAAATTCATTTAGCCTAGTATGTTCTAAATGTTGAAAAGGTGGATCAATATATGATTTGGAATTCTGGTTATAAACTTGATGTTTTCTTTGTTGATGCATAATCTCTTCCTTGAAATAACATTGAACTATGGTCTGGGAAGAGTATTCAATCATGCATACCTCAATGATTGTTACTGTTAATATTTCCCCTTTGATGTATCTTAAACGTAAGGGAATTTTTTTTTCAATGCTCTAGATAAGGATGAGATTGACCTATGTTGGGTAAGGCTTCTAGCTAGCCATGATGATGGAACTGTTCTCTTGAATGTTACTAACAGCTCTACAATGTGGCCAAAATCCTACCCCGATCATCATTATTATTGTCTGCATTGTTGATATTGTTGATCCAATGATATTCTATTGATCATTGTTATTTTTATATGTTTTTTGTTTTTGTGTGATCAGTGATGTGGTTTTGTAGATGTGTTGTGAATATGTTTGATCTTGTGATATAAAATAAATCACCTTTTTATTTGATTTCATTTAATTGACCTTTATGATATATTTTATACTGGGTCGATATTTATTTTACATTCTATCAATAAATTTAAATGGGATTGACCATTAAATTATATAAATAAAATGTATTAAACAAATAAAATACAATAAAAACATTACTAATTCCAACAACATTGATGGAAAAAAATGTTATATGTTTCCCTTATTCCTAAAACCCAAATTTAATCAAATTAATTGATTTATTTAATATAAGATATTGTTTTTTTGTAGATCCCAAAGTCATGATAAGTTATATTCTATTTTGTTGGATTATATTTTTTGACACCAAAATGTGGATTTTAAATTGTAATTGTGACCATGGAATATTATTTTCTATAACAATATAGTTCGGTTTTAATAAAAAATAGTTATCCATGTTTTTATAGACTATTTTAGTTGGTAATAGATATTGTTTTTAGTCATGAAGTATTTTTTTTTATTGAGCGATTGTTTAATTATTAAATCATATATCCAACAATAATCTTATGAGTATATATTCTTCCACCATAAATGTGAAACTGTTTCTATAATGATTATATATGAAATTGTAAATATAGTATTCAATAATGGCTATGTTACTCAACAATAAGGGACTCAGTCAAAAATTATGGATTCATGTTAAAAATTATTAAAAATTAGATCACCAAATAATTGGTGTATGAATCTTTGTGGGGGCTCAAACATGAAAAAAACAACAAAAATTATAATAAGAAAAAAAATAATAAAAATTAATTAAAAAATGATTTTATATTTACAAAGAAACCACATGAATGTTATTTGTGTGAACAATATATTTTCAGTGACCCTAGAGAAATTAAGGTAATATCTATTCTTGTATTGGTCTAGAAAAATAATGATAAAATTTTAAAATAGTAAATGACACACAATAAGTATGCAATGAAATTTACATCACAAAAAAGACCTTATCTAAGGCATGAAAGAGTTATTGGAAAATATACTATAAAATATGGCCATAACTCATGTTAGGTAGAGAAATGAAAGATAAAAGGCCACTGAAAGTGTTTTTGTGTCCTTGGACACACATCAATTTTTAACGGTATTTTGAATCAACAATGGAGGACAATAAATGGAACATCTCATAGTGGAAGAAACCCTATGAGAAGCAATGATTTATGTTGTAGAAGAACAATCCATTACATGGCATGGGATAAAATGACGGAAGATATTCTCATTGAAACCAAAAATGTGTTAATTTGATTATATGTTACGATATTCATTATTTAGTATCATTGGAATTATAAGAAATAAAAATGCCATATTGAGTTGGTGGTCAACAGAATCATGGAATCAAATTCTTCATTGACTAACTACATTGAAAATGAAGGATAAAAAAATGGTAAATCTAAAAAACCTCAAATATTTGGATGTATGCTCCCTGCCCTAGTCACTGTTTCTTTATATTTGGTTTATGTTGTAATATGGGTAGAGACACAAAAAAATATAATCTATGTTTCATGAATAAATTAGAACTATCAAACTATCAAATCTAGGGGATAAAATGGAGGGGGATGGCGAGATTGATTGTGATGATAATATTGATGGAGTTTTTCATTAATGTTCAAAAATTGATATAAAATTTATAATTCTCACATGTTGAAAAAAATATAAATGGGGATATGGAAGATCACATGTCACCACTATTGTGTTGTGTTAAAAATAAATTAAAGGATAAGGTGATATTAAAGGTTCTGAGTGTTGCATAAAAGCTTATTATGAATAACCAACTAAGTTTTTTTATCATAATCCATGTTGTGGGGTTGCACCGTGCTAGGAGATCCCCATTCAAATAGTCCTGATCCATTGTGTTTAATTTTGGATTGATTAATCCAAAAATATGAAATCCAGAAAACCTATCTCTATTTTCTATTCTTATTAACATAATCCAATAAAATTAATTAAATTAATTTTTATACAATTCGAACAAACTAGAAAAGTGACAGTCGTAAGGAGTGTCATACCCACAAAAACAGTGGTTGAATAACACATTTATCAACAAATGAATTCAAATTACAATTGAACTAATTTAAGAAGCAGTGTTTAATATTATCAAAGTCGATATAGAGTGACATAAAAGGTAAATTGAGATTTACATACTTAGACCAATTGAACTATGTGCACGGGGCAGATCAACATGAGTTTTCACTATCTAATAAAGGAGTAAAAATGATATGAATGAAAGGTCATCACAACAATAATGTACATGGAAAAAAGTCAACAAATTAAATTGTAAAAGTTCATGACCCCTCTTAAGAGGGGCATGAGATAACCATTTCCATAGATCTTCCAATCTCATGGTGCTACACAACATTGAAATAAAGCTTATGTACTCCAAATCCATCCTCCAACAGATCAGTAGCACTATCCTAGTTGATTTCCAATGTCCATGATCACCACAAACATCCTGAAACATCAAAGCTCACCATCAGTTGAAACCAGATCTGGATCTATTTGAGGCCAAATCCCTATAGATGATGCTGAAAAGCTATTTCCACAATAAGATTCCATTAAAAATGAAGGTTAACCACTGCGAGTAACTTGTGCCTGAGCTCTATCACCTAGATCGAGAACAGGATCTTCCTGAATCATCATCCCAATGTTTTTGGAAGAGGAAGAACCAAATGTCGACCCCCTTGGATTAAGGAACCTAGTCGTTGAAGTCCATCACAGCCATCCAACTACGCCGTTGTGATCTATGTCTGGAAAAACAAAAATCAGTTCCCTCCGGATCCAAGATCAACTAATTTTTCCCTTTTGCTCCCCTATAATGAAGCACCACACTATAAAATCCCAAATCATATCTCTCTATATGAATAAAACATGGTATCTCAATAATTTGGCTTCCCTGATTTCATTCACCTGAATGGAGAGGCGCTATAAGAAAAATAAGGACATGATCTATAAAATTGAAGACATTAAAACAAATCCAGGGTGGAGTTCACATATGTATGGTGTAGGGATGTTCAATAGTTCCTCATAAATAGATGTATAAAAACTCCTAAAATGACAAATCAAAAAATAATTTTAATTAACAATAAATAATGTAAAATTAAAATTCACCATTCTTTACCATGTAAATTAAAATTCGCAAATAGGTTTTACATTCAACAACAACATACCCTCTATCATTCTAATAAACTATTAACCACATGATTATTTCACACCACCTACCATAATTAAATTGGTTATCACATTTTAAATAGAAAATACCAATAGGTTATGATCTAAAAAGTCCCCCATGATGCATCAACGTGATGCATGCCACTGAAATTAATTATATTCAGAACTACTGATAAACATGATCGGAATTAAACAAATCCAAAAATAAATAGAGAACACAACATCACTTACTAAGACAACCTTTGAGATCATGCTATCATGGATGGACTAGACTACATACAAAGACTTCCAACACATAGAATAAGACAATTGTACCTATACTGTAAGAAAACATGTAAAAAACAAAAAAAATAGAAAGAATCGCAAAAAAAGTAATGTTATGTAAATAGAATCAATAAAGAAGTCATTGAGAAAAAAATCATAGAAAAATCAAATACCAGTCTCCACCTGAACCCATAAAAGGCACTGAAAACTGCCCACTTAAATGAAAGACACTTCCTAGAACTGAAAAAACAGGGGGGTCGTCTAGTCCTAACAGGTACTACTATAAAATATATATAGCTCCAATAATAAATGTCATATCATAACAATGAGAGAACAAAAATAGAAACCAAGGGAAGCCTACTACCAACCGAAATAATAACCCCTTAAATATTTATAGCCATCTATACCAAGCACCAAATTAACATGTACCAATCTAATGTCGCTAAAGAGATGCTAGAACACCCATCATTAGGTTTGGTGATCTTCCAAACCTCATGTGATGAACTTCTTCTCTAACCACTACCCAGGACATCATTACTCTCATAATTAGTTTTCTCCCAAGAATACCAACCCTCTTATGACACAAAGAAAAAAATCCCGCATAGTTCAATTCATAAATCTTCCCACTGAAAGCGCACTAGACCAAAATTCATCATAGACCAATCCAACAATAAATGATATTCCATAATAGGGTACCAATACATAACCAATGAAGTACCAAGAGTCCTAAAGGAAAACTATAAACCCATGAGAAAACTAGTGAAACAAGGGCATCCAACTACTGACTAGAAAACTAATCCCAATATTGTTTCCTAATGATATCTAAAAACCACCTAACATCGACTGAGAGATCCTAAAATAATCTTCCTGAAGCTCGATCTTCATCGAACCTATTGACTTGTCACTTTCACTCTAAAAAACAACCCAGAACCAATCAACACTCATAACCAGTCACAACCTAGAGACACCAGCCCAAAACTAGGGAACATACTAGAGGGAAAAACTTGAGAAAATTACTAGCTCATTATCCTAAGCTGATGGTAGTACCGAGAGACCATTTAAACAAACAAACAGACCCTACAAAAAACCCCACTACAAATTGATACATTCTTGTTCATGCCAACCTTGCAAAAACCTCTCCAACCCAAGAAACTGAGACATAAACCAGACAATTTTATGATTCCCATGATCTATACTAGGGAAATGAAAATTGGGATACAGTTAATGAAATAAAAATTAATAAAATAATTCCACATAATAGAAAAAAAATGAAACAACCTATCTTAAAAAACATCGAATCATGTTTCACAAGTAAAAAACACTAAAAATAATTTAAAAAACTGAAATACAGATTCAGAATTTTTATGAATCCAAGTTATACTCAATTTGGTTTTGATTCCACTTGTTGGGGGGGTTGAGATGCACATAGTAGTCCCAATTCGAATATCCAGGATCCATTGGGTTTAATTTTTGTTCTCATACTCAAAAAATACGAAATCCAGAAAACCAATATTTAATTTATAATCTTATTAACATAAGCCAATAAAAATAAATAAAACAATATGTATAAAATTATGAAAACCTATAAAAAGTTAAAATAGAATGAAAAGAAATAACTCAGAAGAACAATTCTCAAATAACATCTTTATCAACAAATAAATCCAAATCGGAAATGAATTAATTTAAGTACCAGCGTTCACCATTAACCAAGTCGATGAGGAATGTTGTAAAAGGGACAGCGAGATTTATATACTTTGGCCAATTGGAATATGTGCATGGGGAATAATCAATAGGTGTTTTCAATATGAAAAAAAGAAAAAAAAAGTGAATGAAATAGTATCACAAAAATCATGTGAAGGGAATAAAATATCATGAAAGAATTAGTAAATGGTCTAGAGCCCCATTATCTGTGACTCAACATGACCTTTTCCATAGAATATTCATGGTCAAAGTAGTACTCAACATTGAAATAAATTGTGGGTCCCCTAGGTCCATCCTCCAATAGATCAACATTGTTATCTATGTTGATCATCGATGTCCATATTGACGTTTCCATCCACAAACATAGGCCCTCACCACTAGTTAATACTAGATATTGGTCTATATGAGGCCAAACCACTGTTGATCAAGCTAAAAAGCTGCTTTCACACCCAGATTCCACTAAGAAAGATGGTCGACTGATGTGAGTCACATGTTCCTGAGATCCATCACCTAGATATTGAACTAGATATGCCCAACCCCTGCACTGGGTGTTGTTGGAAGAGGATGACCTGATGGTCAACCCCCTTTGATCATGAACCCTTTCTGTATAAGTCTATCACATCCATCCAACTACGCTGTTGTGATACATGTCCACACGAACTAGAATCAATGCTCTCCAGGTCCGTGATTGACCACTAGTTTCCCTTCATCTTCCCTCTCACGAATCATCACACAATCAAAACTCTAAATCATTTCTCTCCCTATGAATAAAACTAGGGAGCTCAAAAATCTTGCTGCCTAGATTTATTTTACCATAATTAAGTGGTGCTATCAGAAAAATGAACACATGTTCCCTTATATTGAAGCTATGTAATAAACTCCACAGTGGAGTTCCCACATGTACGGTGTAGGGGTGTTGAATAGTTCCTCATAGCCAGCTATACAACAGCCCTTAAAAAATCATATTAAAAATGAATTTTAAATAACAATATAAAAGGTGAAATTCAAATTCACAATCCACATATAATCGCCGATGTACATGATAAAGAATCATCATTACCAACATAATTAAAACAAAAATTAATTTAAATGAAATCAAAACAAAAAAGATAGAAGATTTCACATATAATTAATAATTAATATATTTAATAATGTATTTTCTTTCATTGAATTCATAATTAAATTTTAATGATTATATGGAAACATCTTATTGATCACTTGTTGTGTTAGATAAATCATTGAACGATTTTCTGTACCAGTGATCCACACATGTTTTTCGAACCTCTGATCATCATTGTAAAATCCTTAGGGTGCTAGCACAAATGAATCTAACACTTGAGATGATCACTATTGATTGCAACTAAATCCTTCATGATGAGAAAGATTCAATATGGTAGACGAGAAAAAATAATCTACGCACTTCCTAGAAATCTTGGAGAGAGATCGCTAGGCTTTGAGAAGACCCCCTTTAGAATTTTTTTTATAATGAAATATAATGACTATAGATTAAGAAAAATGTTATAATCTGGTTTAAAAAATTCACGGTTTGGTAAATAATTATTTCACAATGAAACATATTATTTTCTAAATCCTAGAGAACACCATGTCTAAATAATAATAAGAATATTATTTTTTACATGACATGTGCTAAAATCACAATTAAAATAAATAATAATTTTTTGATTAATTAAATTATTATTTATTCAAAAAATATTTAAGATGGAATTACTTGATTGACCATAAAACTACACTTTTTATTTCTATATATTTACCAAGAATTAAATAATTATTATTTATTTAATTATATAAATATAACCACATGATTTTATAAAAAATATATAAATACAATATTAATCGAATTAGTGAATAAATTGTTTTTAAATATTCATGTGACCAAAAGAAAACTAATATTTCTCTATCATGTGTTTTAAACAGAATAAATAAATATTATATATTCAAATAATTAAATAAATAATTACTTAGTGAATGAATATTTATTTAAATATTCAACCCACATATATATTATATCAATTTACTAGTGATTGAGTATTTACTATAAAAATAAAATGAATAATTATTAAACCATGTATGAGAATATTATTTATCTACCATGTTAAATTCATATTATATTTAATCAAGGTTATGGATACACATTGTGTGTGACCATGTGGGACCATTCTATAGTTACATTAGGCTATAGTACCAAAATTCCATCGTTAGAATCTAACAACATGCCCAATAACCCATAGAGAAAGATGTTAATTTTACAAAAATAGGTAACCTATAATGAATTTACACTATTTAATATAATCTCAATATATCATTATCTTGAATCAAGTAAATTTAACACTTATGTCATCAACCTGTACGCTCAATGAATTTTTCTATGAATTTTTGGAAATAAACTTTCCAATCGAATTTCAGGCACATGGTCTTAATTAGGTAGTTCCATTACCGTCAAAGAGACCGAGATATCAACTTTAATTAACAAAAAAATTGGAAAAAACCATTATATAATTATTTCTTAATACAATATCACTTATGACGTACCCAATTTACCATACTTCCCAAAACATATTATATCATGATTTTGGGTATTAAATCAAAGTACATGACTCGTGGAATACATTAATAATAATTTTAATGTATAATGATCATTACACACATTCCCAGATAGGATCATCCAATGAAACATATATATATATATAGATTTCCTACCATCAGGTCATGTACTCATAATCTATTACAGTAATGATTACCAAGGGAATACACCACTGTAAAGTGTCTCAATGTCTTATGAGAATCCACCCCAGAAATATTTTATCATTTTTGTTCCATCAAATAAATCATCAAGATATAAAAATTATATTTAAGAATATTTTCATGACACTTATAGGTCCTCATCATAGTAAAGAACTTCCATGACCTTTTAGTGAAACATTTTTAGTTAGGAAATTATCATATATACTTACATACAACAAAACAATCATGATGTGATAAAAGTTTTCATAATATTCATAAAAATTAATACAAGTAAACATAAAGTACAAAGAAGTTGGTTTTAGGGGAACCAAATCTAATAAAATCCAACGTTTACTTGATCTAACTACTAACAAATTTTAGTTTCCCAGCTCTCACAGAGAGTTAATTCTTCTCCTAAGATAAAACCATAGTAAATGGGTCCTCCATATTTTCCTCCATGAAAAAACTTCTCACAACGACTTCAATCCTTTGTGAAAAATCCCCCATGAGTTGATATTTCTAGAGTATGTGATTCATCCATTGATGAAAGCTTAGATCCCTTATGTGATAAAACACTTTAGTATTATCACATCACAATCTGATCAGATATCAAATATTAGGAACCACATCAAGCTCATTGATGAATTTTTTATCCAATCTAATCCTTTGGGTTTATCAGAAGTGACTATATATTAAGAGTCCACTATAAAATCGATGGTAATAAGATTATTTGAACTTTTATAGCTCATAAAACCTGATTTGTGACTAACTACAAATCCAGAGTTCCATATCAGATTGTTCTTATCTATTTGGAATCTATAATCAGTATATCCTCTCATGATTATTTCCTTGTATCCTCAATATAAAAAGAATATATCCTTATTACACCTCATATAGTTAAAGGTTTCATTAACAACATACCAATTTTGTTCTCTTGGATCAACTTCATATCTTTATCCCATTTTCAAAGTGTAGGAAACATTAATAGTAGTACATAACATGAAAAACATGATAAATCCTATCATAGATGTGTCTTGGATCTTACTAATTATCTCTCTCTCTCTCATGTTGTGTCAAAGGAAACATTTTATTAGAGGGATGTATATTATGTGACAATGGAACCAATCTCATAATTTATTAGTAAGTAATAAATATCTCAAGTATCTTGAAAATATATTTACTTTAAAATAGTGCAAGCATACTTCTAGATCGATCATGAATGATCTTGATTCTATGGATATATGATTCTTCACATAAATCCTTCACAGAGAAACTCTTGTCCAACTAGTGCTTAACTGACTGGAAGAATGATATATCATTTCTACTAATTGATATATCATGAATATATAATACTAATAATATAACAAAAATCTTACTAAACATCTTGTAAACACATGGTTCACATTAATTCATTATGAAACAAAAATCTGTTACAACTTTATTAAACCAAACATTATATTACCTAAATGATTACGTTAACCCATAAATAGATCACTGTTACATAAATATATTATTGGAATTTCATAGAGTCACAAACCCATCATATTGGGTCATATATAAATGTTTTTAAATATTCCTATTAAGGAAAGATATATTAACATCCATTTTTCAGATCTTACACTCATGGAAAGCTCCAATGGAAGGTAGATTTCTGATCGATTTAATCATGGAATCATGAAAAAAGGTTTCTTAATATTCAACGCATTGACATTGTTTAAACTTTTTTCAAGAGAATTACATTATAATAATTTACCTTAAATTTAATTTATAGTTTTCTCTTGAATACCCATTTTAACCCCATGGTTATTACATCAACTAAATGTTCTACCAAAACCAAATCTTAGTTCTGATACATGGAATACAACTTAGAATTCATTTCCCCTTATGATATTGTAGCTTCAACTATCTCTAATAATTCTATATAAGAAATATGATGATTATTTTTATCTAACAAAAATTCACTATCCTCGATGACTAGATAACTATATCTTTATGGTTATCCGACCTCTCTAGTGCACTTATATAGTAGTTGTGTTTCTAGAATAACATTATTCATAGGGACATATGGAATGCTTCCCTCTACCAACACATATATATATTGAGCATCAAATTAATTGAATATAATATTTATTCCACTATCCTTCTTATAGATATTCTCCCTCTTAAGAAATTTGGCATGTCTTGTGATGAATACATCTTTATCAAGGGTCCTGTATAGGGAATGTCCCCTTGTTTCCTTTGAATACTGTATAAAGATACACTTTGTAACCCAAGGTGACAGTTTTTCTTACTGGTGGCCTTAACAAATGCCTCACATCCCCATATACATAAGTTTGACAACAGAAATTTACTTGCATACATTAATTGGCATAGTATTTCGTTTTCCACTTTAGTTAGTACCTAGTTTAATGTGTATGATATATTGTGTAACTCATCTCACCAAATATATAATGGAAGACATGCATGGGTCATCATCAACCATACCATGTATGGCATGGTATGAATAACACTTTCATTCAAACCATTACAATATAGTGTATAAGGAGGACTATGTTGGGAAAAAATTACACACTCTCATTGAAATTCGATGAATTCATTGTAAAGATACTCACTTCATTGATAAAATCAAATCTTCTTCATTAAAATTCCCCATATGTAGATACACGATTTAATTTATTGGGGAAATATAAACTTTTTCTTGTGGATGGGATAGATTTTGAATTGGGGTTCAGATCGGAATTATAAATAATTGGATGTCTTAAAATGATGTTTTGTTATGTGGTTCCATACATGGGATGTTCTTTTGGTGATAAGGTGAATCTTGGGATCATCTGGGTTATGATTCTAGGGTTTTAGAGGTTTCCTTCTATGTAACATGGTTTGGTGTGTATGGTTTAGGAGAAACCATGAAAAACTATATAGATGGGGGGTTTCCTGTTCCATTTATACAGAGTATGGTTGAGTTTCATAATTAATGAAATGTAGAGATTTAACAATGTGAGGTCCTACAACAATCCATTCTATCTATATTGTACTTGGGGTATGACATAAGGTTTGAATACAGTTTTAGAAAAATCCTAGAAATTGTTACAAATAAATATAGTTCCAATTAAAATAGTTAGTACAATTTTTGGAAAACATGTGGCTCAACCATAAGAGAGAGATTTCGTTAGAAAATACCTACCACATGATTGAAATATAGTTTAGAAAACCATGTGCCTAAACCATGTGGATCATAAACATTGGTTTTTTATGGGGTTTACCCTTTTTATGTTCATAAAATTATTTTCCTTCCTCTCCCTCAAACACACACACACACAAATGATGGATCCATCCACCCAACTAAATTTCCCTCATTCATTTGGGGTGGTTCCAGCTTCATTAATTGGCATTTTGATGTAAGTATTCACCTATAAAACCTAAATTACTCTCTTTCATCAAAATCTATAAGTTTTGTGTTCTCGGTTAAGGGTTTTTGATGTTGATTCCACTAAAGCATTTTAGAATCAACCAATTTTCATGGGTAATTTGAATGGATTTTATAAAATACATCTTGGGATGATATCTGTAGAACGTCGAACATCAGTTCAATGAAGGTATGTCGCACCGAAAAAATATAGGTTTTACCTTTAAATTAAATTAAACAGGCATATTTAATGGTGATTCATGTATGGTATTTAAATAGAAATGGTGTTTGGTGTCTGGTAGGAACCTCCTATGGATGGTTTCTCAAGGTTTCATTGAACTATGTGTGCATGGTGAGTTAAATGAAAATTATTCCATGTATTTTTATGTTGTTTAATGGTAGGTGGTCGATAAATTTGTCCACAATATTATTTTTATTCTAAGTCGTTATAATTCCCATCAAACTAGTTTTTGGAGTGATAAATTTAGAAATTAATTATTTGTTTTAAATCATTTTCAACAGTTAACACCCTGTAACATTCTTTTATTCATTTGGAAAGGTAGTTCCTATAAGAACACTTTAGTAATAATGTGACATCAATAATTGGCTAGCCAGATAGTGTTTTAAATGGAAATAATTTTATTGGGGGAAATAACATTTGAAATATAATTTGGAAATGGTACAGGAAATGGAATGTCAAGATTCTTAAATTGGGTTAATTTTAATAATAGAAAAAGGTGAAATAGTGCTGACAACATGGGTTGGGTATTTTGGAATTAGAGTTCAAAATGACTATTTAAAATGTTATTTGGACCCATGTTTTGGAAAAAAAATTAAATATTTTTAGAAATGGGAATTGGAATTGATTTCAAAATAGAAATGTGAAATGAAACATTTTTCATTATAATTCTTTAGTATGCGTTATAGAAAATAATGATATGAGTGTACATTCTACATTGATATAAAAAGAATTTATTTTCTATGATTGTTAATCCCATGGTGAAAATGGAACCTAGGAAGATACTTGAGATTGATGGTTAACATTGTGCTGAACATGGTCCCCTAGTGGACGCTAAGATTGATGATTAATCCCAGGGTAAACACGAACTCTATGTGGATGCTGAGTCTGTTGGATAAAACTGAGGTGAACATATCACTCAGTTAGACTTTAGTTGGTCTCTAGGGATGGGTATACTACCCTTGTATGGAATTGTTTGAACTATGATGGGTATATTACCCTTGAAGAGAGACGAGTTTTCACAATCATCATGACATGATCAGAGACAACCTAACACTAGTTAGTATGTACTATTCCTGGGGTGAAGCTAAACCCTAGGCTTGGATTTTGATTTATGAATTTAATTTTAAATGTTATGAAAATTTTAATATTATTTTATTATCTTGAGTACTGCTACACACACTCTTCATAGATTGGTTATATATAGGGTCTCAATTGGTGGTGGCCTAGTAATTTTTACTCACACAGTGCTACATACACCATGTCACTTGGGTACAAGAGAAAACTCTGTTCTTCTTCCCAGGTAATGGTTTTAGTAAATTCCAGTTGTTGATGCATATTGATGATTTTCCTTGGTTGGAGTTGGTTAATGGGACATGGTCGGACTTAGGAACATTTTGGGATCAACTTTTAGACTTATTTATTCTATTAATATTTTAGAAATACTTGTGTATGATCCACCCATGAGGGATCAAGATAGAATTTAATGAATTGTCTTTATAATTTATTCTAACAATTTTTTGGCTACCATATCTATCTAGATGTGTAATAATTTATTTTAAATACATTGTATTTTTCACTCTCATAATAAGGGAATAGTCTCCCAATGGTAACCTCACATGCCCTTATCTCTAGTCGAAGACATATGGTGTATGTAGAGCTACACATGGGGTTATGTGGTGAACTAGTGTGGTTATTATTCATAGAGTGGTTCAGACTGAGTATTTATAATGTGAAATATTTAAATTTTATTTTATTTTACTACTTTTGTATGGTAGATACGTGACAAGGATATTTTCTGTGATCAATAATGAGTGCATGTCTTGGTGTTACTTTTCCACGTATAGGGGAAAATCAAAGATACCAGGGATGATAATTATTGTTCCAACATTCCATTTTTATAGTTGACTAGTTTCCACCTCTTGTAGTTCACTTGAGTGTTATGTTATTGATTTTTGGGATTTATATACTTGTATGGTGTGATAAAGTATTTATTCATTCATGAATCAAAATTGAATCATAGGATTAGTATGACATCCACATGTTTTCTGTGATCGATAACTGCATGGGATTCACATGTTTTGATGTTTATTTACATCATGTGGTTTTTAAATACAAGTAAATTTTATCTACCTATAGTTTCAGATAATTTATTTAATACTATTTCTACTGGGAAAAACATTTGGGCGATGATTCACTTTCTTTGAATCACCTAGAGTGGTTCATGTCCTTGGAATGATCACGGACATTCTAGGGTGGTTACCTCACATTTACTCCTACCAAAGGCATGGTGATGGATACCACCATGATTTATGATGTTGGATCCTTGATTGGAACATGATGATGGGATGTTTGTTCCTCCTTCCATGGATTCCTCCTTAGCATTCATCATAATATTTGGGTTTCCCTATGAAATTTGAGACACGTTTTTGAATCTCATTCACAACACCATATTGAAACGGACACTAGTTAATAATGCTAATTGTTCTTTCATGAGTGAGGATACCAACGATTGGATTTGATGGTGATGTTGGATGTATATGGACATCTTTAGACATTGTGTGTGTTGGATATTTGTAATGGTTTTCTTATTTCAGAGTCTAGGGCATCTCAGGTATGGGTCTTCTAGGGTTTGGAACCCAAGGAATCCCATTTTTATCATGGGGAAACATGATACATGAGAATAAGGCATATGCGGATCCTTAACTTGGGAATATCATTTTAATCATTTAAGGTAGAGATTATGATATAATAGGTTTAGGGTCTTTCATGGAAATGATCAATATTTTAAGTCCGTATAGGGACCCGATCACAAGTTTAATGTTCTATGGGGACATGATCACATGTTTAATGTTTTTTAGGAATATTTCCCACAAACTCTCCTTACATACTAGAATGTATGTATATTGACAATATATGGCAGCACCAAATTCTAGGGGGGACCTTGAGTTTGGATGTCAAGAGGTTGAGTGTTCCCCTAGAGCGTGAATGATCACACTTTGGGGTTGTTTCCTCCCAATGGGAACACTGAAAAGTTTGTGAAGGTTTCAAGGTGATAGGATTGATCCCTAAGGAGGTGTCCCACATAACCTATTATGATATATGGACCAAAACCAATATTTTTAGATTGTATAGTTTAGTGGCGTATAGTAGGACCTATCCATGGAGTTTAACATCATGTGATAAAGACAATGGGTTTAAGGAAAAAATCAATAACATGGGTTAATGTGGGGCTTATGGGTAGGAGATTCCAAGAAATTGGGGGATAATCTCAGGCTTATCACTCAAGAAATCCTATATTTGTTAAATATGGAAATTCTATAGTTTAAAATCATATGATATAGATGTTGTCAGGCCATTTAATGTCATGTGACTAGGATGTGGGTGCTATGTAGTTCAAAGACATAAATCATTGACATTATTGGGAATTATACAAGGGGAATCCTACTTTCTGTTGAGGATCAAACATGGTATGAGTGGGGATTATGGTTGGAATAATATAGGGTGATAATAATTAATAATGGTGGTGTGATTGGGGAATATGTGTGAAATCTTTTGGGGTGATATTAAGGAGAAGTGATGGTGTGATTATATATTACACATAGAATCTATCTCGGTAATCGTGGTATCATTTAAAGCTTATCACCTGAGGAATCTAAAGCACAACACATGAGGCATCCTTTGATTATGTCATAAGGTATTCAATATTAAATTAATAAGTCAAGTTCATGATTTAATTTCATCCAGAAGAATATTTTTTATGGGGCCTATACAATGGGATACCCATTCTTTCTTCATCATATTTGGTCACAAGGGAATCTCACCCTACAAATAGGTTGAGGGATATGATTTGAGATTACTGCTAAGGAATAGGACCATATGAACAACATAAGATTAGTAGGGACATATATGGGGCTTGCATTCTAGGGATTCCCATTGTTTCCTCCTCATGTTAGGTAACAAGGGAATCTTAACCTATTTATGGGTTGAGGAATATGATTGGGGCTTACACCATAAGAGGAGGCCCATGGGGATTGTTTTGGGTCTTATCATGTTCATATAATGAGGAGTATTTTGCATGAAAATAATGAATCTCATTATTATCACAACATGAATCCTATTCTCATTTAATAGGGCATACTAAAGTTTAAAATCGTGTAGTGACACAAAAATTAGGATTCAACAGTAGTTATTAGGTGGTGTTTATTCAACCATCCACTAAATAAAATCTAAAAATTCCAGTGGTGTATTTTTAAAACTGGCAACTAAATATTTTTAAAGTAAAAAAACATGTTTTATTCTTTACCTTGTGCCCTCTACCCCCTTTAACACCCACACATAGCCATTCCTCTCATTTTTGTTTCTCTCTCCCTCACCATCAATGCCACTCTTTCTCTCACCATCATCCTCACAGTCTCCCTTACACTCCGTTCCCCCATAGTGACCCTCTCCCCCTTCCGTCACTCGAATTTTACAAGCCCTTTCCCCTTATCTTCATCCCTTTCTCCCCTTTCATCCTCTTTCTGTGCGTTGATAACCCCTTCCTCCCTACTGAGAATTCTCACATTTCCATCACACCAATTGTTTTCCCTCCATTACCTAGTCCATCTTTGTGCATCCCACAACATCATTATTACTAGGTATATCTATTTTCCATGTAAATCACTTATAAGATAAAATTATTGATAGTATATTTTTATGAATTCATCTTGACTAATTTTTTTTAGGATTTTTTAGGTTTCTTATGAAATCATACTCAATTATTTAATCATATATTATAAGTGCTAAATGTATATTACAATTAGTGTCAGTGTTATGTTTATACTGAGCGTTACATTTTAAATCAATTAAATTTCATCTTATTTCTTTCATTCAGTAAACTGAGTAATTTGTATTTGTAGATTAAGGTGTGTATTGTGAAAAATATTGAATTAGATTATCATATATGAAAATTGTTATAATTAGTTTTCAATTAGTATTTTTTTTATGTTTACACTACTATACACTTATTAACATAATTAAAAATTCAATATTGTGTTTTATATACTTATAAAAATGCAACAATATGGAATGAATGTTATTTTATATTATTTTACAAATAAAACCTAGATGAAATTTTGTAATGACCCATCTTGGGTTGATTAGACACATCACATGAGTTGGTCCAACATAAGGTGATCATAAAAAAACAACTAAAATAGTCTCATGTAAAACTAAAGGATATCCAATGTACATATTGGAAGAAGCAAACATAATAATGAGACAAACAAATCCAAGAAAAATGGATAATATAAAAATTAAAACAAATCATACTATATGTGATTATCCATTACCACCAAAAAATCCCTCTATAGAGATGAAAACATTCAAGAGAAATAGGCTCATTATATGGCTCCCTTCCCTTTATCAGTTCCCTAAACAGACCACTTCAAAAAACCCCAATGGGAAAAGTATGATGGGTCCACAAAGGCCATTATGGTTTTACTAAATAATCAATATAAATTCTAATATCATGAAAACGTTTGATCTTCCATTAAATTGAATCTAGTTAATAATTATTTTTCATAAGATAAAACTATTTTATAAAACATACATTGGTTTTTTAATTGCATTTCCATATTCTCAAAATCAAGAAACCTGATAATTATGTAAGAAAAACAAATAATTATAAGAAAAACCACCCATTGATACATGATAAAATAACCATGTGTGAAAAAATAGTCATGAAATATCATCTTGTGATAAAAAAACAATTGAAAGAACATAATTTGGGTTGCAGACTATGGGAATATGTTATAGATGAAAAATAATAATAAATCAAGAATTTTTTGTACACAAACAATATTGAGTCCTACAATGGTCTAGAAATACCACAAAACCACTAGAGCAATTATCCACAATAATGTGACTTCTGTTTTTTCTAATACTCTGATGGTTCCTATGGTAATATTCTGTTAAAAGTCATTTTACATCCTTACTCGTATTATATATATATATTCTCACAAAAAATAATTTATACTTCTTGGCTTGAAAACCATTTTTTAAATAACTTTTTTAAATAACTTTTTTTAAATAAAATCCATTTAAAAACATGTATTTCATAAGGAAAATCCATACTGAGATCAAATACAAACCTTAAACAACCAAAAATGATGAATTAAAAAAATAACATAATGTTATTTAAGAAATAAAACATTTTTATAGAGACACTTAGTTAAATCCAATCAAGAAGGGATCTAAACGCCATCAAAGAGCCCTTTGGGGAACCTAAAGTTAAAAATATAAGAGTGGAAGAAGTGGATATTTGAAGGTGTTTGGCTATTTATATCCATATATTAAAATAGAATACCATGATGTAACCTCCTAGACTACGCAAAAACTCAAAACATTATGGCATAAGATTCTCCTACCAAGTCCCTTGATGACCTATCTTAGTGAGGAACTAAAATAAAATCCTAGGAACCATGTTGCATCCCTTTTTTTTAAAACATTTTTGAGATCCATGAACCTTCACATACTACATATCTTATGTGTATGGGGAAACTACAACTTGACACAAAACACTACAAGGGTGACCAAATGGAAAAAATTAACCCAAAATGTCCCATGTACCCCTATGCCATAACATCACACTCAATACCATAGGGATCAATACAATAGAGGGTTTATTCTATATCCCCTACTCCATGATGTGGTTGTTCCCAAAATGGATGAAGCCCTAAAATTTCTTCGTCCAGTGGTCTATGATATATCCTGATGCTGCATGCAGCAACTAGTATCCCCATTCACAACCTATACCATCCACATCATAAATCTATACTGAAATACATAAAAATTTCATAAACTCTACATCACCTCCAAAACATTCGAGACTCATACAAACAACTTGTAAACATTAAATGAGAGTGTTACCCAACATGAAAGGTATCACAATTATCCCCATCATAAAATCTTTCTATCCCAAAAAAGTGTTCATGGCCCATGACTTGTGAAAATAAAATGTTAATGTTGTGTCATCAGTGATTCTCACTACCATTTCTCATTGTTATCTTTTCCACACTACCGTAATACACATACCAATGAAATAATTTTTTACACAATACCTTATCTTGATGATCCATAGTCTAACAATGTTCCTCAACCACTATGGTTTCATTCTTAAGATTATCATCCTCCCATTCAATCACATGAGAGGAGTCAGGTTGATACCTCTTCAACTGGGAAACACAAAGAATTTCCTAATTTTATGTTAAGTGGGAAATATATCCCAAACTATTAGGAGACCTTTACAATTCATTTAATGACCTCACAGGGTAAAAAAACTCAATTCTGAACAACCCTACATACCCACATGATGGTGTCTCAAGTGAGGTGAAAATTTGATAAAAATCAAATCACCAACCTCTAACTCTAAAGAATGCCAATGATGGTCCCCATAAAATTTCTAACAACTCCATTCTGTGATAATTTCCTACATTTTAGCTGCACCTTTTCTGTCATCTCCTAAAAAAGGCCTAGTCACACCCAGAACCGTTATACTAACTATTCCTAGCATAAGGGAGATATACATGGGCACCCATACAATACTTCAAAGGTATCCATATTAATCAAATCCTGAAAACTATTTTTATAGGAAAATTATACTTGAGGAAGATGCTTTTCCCTAGATCTGCCAAAGTCATGCACACATGCTGAGAGTGCATCCTCATGAATCTGAATAGAAATCATCCTCTTCCCATCGATCTATGGATGACATGACATTCTCAACTTTATTTGGGAACCCATCACATCTTAAAAACCACTCCAAAACATGAATGTGAACCATAGGTCCTTATTCGATAAAATAGCTTGGGGAATCCCTTAAATATTCATAAATTCTTAGACATACATGTTTCAAAGCTATTTCACCATTATCTTCTACTTGATACGGATGAAACTAGTAGTTTTCATAAGTTGATCAATGGTTAACAAAATTGAATCCTTCTCAATAAGAGTATGTGGAAACCTATAAAAATTACTTGGAAATTTCAACCAAATTCCTTACCATAATAGAAAAAGGATTAAAAAAACTAGTATGTCTCTTGTATTCTATATTAATCTTTTGACAAGCAAGGCACCCAGACATGAAATCTGAAATTGATTGCCTCATTCCTAACCACCAATATTAAATCTTCAAATCATGATACATCTTGGTTATCCCATGGTGTAAATAAATTCATGACCCCTTTACTTCATTAATAAACTCAATCCTTAGAAAAATAAGAGAAACAAATATGAAATAGAAATACAAAGATCCAATGAGAGACTCAGACCACATACCTGAAGACTCCGAACCATTTAGTATTTTACTAAATCATTGTAAATCTGTGTCTTTTATCTTATTGAGCTGTAGTAGATAAAAAAAAGAAAATTCAACCTTCACTAAACCTTTGAACACCTTCCCACCGGCCTCTTACATTCCCGTTCTCATTATAGTGAAAAATCACACACTATTACAGATTACACTTTTAAAAACTCTAAAAAAGGCTTTATCACTACAAATATGTAATGATAATCTAAGCGACGCTAAAAGGTGACCATTATCAGTGTTATAAAAAAACTAATTAACGATTCCTTTTTCAATGATGAATTGTTTTAAGAAGAATTATTTTTTCAAGCACATCCCCTTTACGAGTGCTTGTGTGCTTCTTTCTCAGCACTATCCATTACCATGACCACCCTTCACCCCCTCTCATGCATCCCCCCTTTAACAGTGCTCATAAACCCTTTTTTCAGCGTTAGAAATATAATCACCAACCCTTGAATTCTTAGATTCAAACCTGCGACCATCCATCTATAATGCGAACACCTTCACCACTAGGGGTTGTGGATTGGGTTTGACCTTGAAGGGTGTGTGTGTGTGTGTGTTTAATTTTAATTTTCCCCCAAAAAATAGTATAACATATAATATAAATATTTACATAAATATTTTTTATTAATATATTCATATGTATATAAATAATTATTTCTAAATACATTTATAAAATATAAGTTTCTGTGTGTGTGTTCTTGCAAGCTTGTGTGTGTGTCTCATATATATCTATATATATATATTATATTAATATTCATTTACATGTTTTTGAATATAAATATAAATATATATCTATTTATTAATAGGCATACATATGTATATATAAACATTATATATACATTTGTATAAGTATATATACATTTTTATATATTTATAATGTAAACATTGATTATATATTATTTTAAATAAAATGGACAATAATTAATTCCTTAAGGTTTATATAATTATTTTAAAATACATTTTTAGAATATTTTTTTATTATTTTATATTTAGATATAATATTTAATCATTACATAAATATTAATATGCCTATATATTTACATATATATTTTTATATTTTTTCATATAATTTTATATATAAATATATATTTTTTATAATGTATTGCAAAATATTTTCTATAAATAAATTTATATACTATATTTAATGATTATGATAGATTTATAAATATACATTTATATATGATGTATATACACAATACATATAATCATAATGTAGCACCCTATGATTTTAAAAGAAGAAAATTATGTTCGATATCATAAATGATATGCAACATTGAGCATAAATGAGAATGTGCCACCCTGAGACTTTATGATATATTTCATTTTAAATTAATTTAATCTATTATATAGATTACAAGACACAAAACCTTGATATTTTTTTGTTCAATAGTCTATTCATCACATAACACTGAGCATAAATAACCCACGATATATATAACTACTATAACCCAGATGTTAAATTTGATGGTATGAATAGTATTAACTATAATAAGGAATAAAGAAATATATTTATTTATTAATTTATTGATAAATATAATTTATTGAAAAATGTTTACTAAATAATCATTAAATTTTTTGTAAATTAATTTTATTCTTTTAAAATATATTTTCTTCAAAAGTTGTTTTTTTATTTTCTTGAAAAAATATTATAATTATATTTTCAAATATTTAGAAAATATATTTGATAAAATTAACCTCATTTTTCAAATAAAAATATCTAGATTTCATTTTTAAAAAATTTTGGAATTTTTTTTAAAAAATGGATTTTTCTAGTGAATAATGAAAATTACTAATTAATGTAAAAATGTAATTTTTTTCAATAAATTAAGTAATTTAAAATTATAATTATGTTTTGAATATGATTTCATAAAACATAATTATTTTTTAGTTATATTTAATCCACTTAATTTAATTTGAATCTACTTCATATTAGATTTTGGTATAAGGTTGTCTCTAGGTTAAAAAAATTGGATATTTGTAAAAACTCTTTTAATGTAAAAAATGTTTCTCTATTTTAATGAATTAAAATAACCCCTAATAAAGAAATATTTAAATTAAATTTATATATTATATATCGATAAGTATTAATTGAGATTCATTAAATGATTATTGTTAGAAATAGAGTATATATGAATTCATCTTACTTTGAAAAAAATAAACTTCTCGAAGACATGCCTTTTCATCTTGTATTAGAGTTTAATTTTAGATTTATTTTTTCCAAATTTTAGAAATTTATTTGAAAAAATAATAAATTTTAAAATCATCGTTTCAAAATTATATTGCTGTTGATTTTTGGGAGTTTTAGGAATAGTTTAATTTTTGGGGTGAAAAGTGAAAATAATGAATTTTAATTAGAAAATACATCTTCAGTTAAATTATTTATAAAGTGATATAATTTTTAAATTTTGTTTTAAATTAATATTAATAATATTATATATCTATTAATCCATTTAGACCTTTTTAATCAATTTCACATTGAAATATGATAGAAAAACATTGTAAACATTGGAATATTTTCTCTTTATGTCATTTACGTTATCAAACATAAATTTATTTGGATTCTGTTATTTGGTTGTTAACATTCTCATAATCTTTATAATTAATGTGTCAAATTATATATGTCAATACATATCATTATTTAGGCATTATTATTTTCATCATTGTCCAAATTTTCACTTCCCACCCATGTCCTCCAATTTGGAAACCCTATATGTGTTATTCAAGATGACTTACATACGCCATTTTCTCTCTTATGAAGAGGTTATTCGGTTAAATTTTTTTATGATTTGGGTTTCCAAAAAAAATATTTTCAAATTTCTAACCTTTTATTACCAATATAAATTTAATATTTTTATTTTAAAATTTATTAAAGGGGATGGGTAATTTAACACCCTGAGATGTTAAAAGAAGAAAATTATGTTTGATAATGTAATCAACATAAATCACTGTGCTTAGATGAGAATATAAAAACCTAATACATTAATATATATTTCTTTTTAAATATATTTACTCAATTATATATATTTGAGTACATGTAACCCCAATATTTTTGGGTTCAACATCATATTCAACACGCAACGCTGAACATAAACAATCCATGACATATATAATAATTATAACCTAGCCGTTAAATTGGAAAGTTTGTAAAATATTAACTAATTTAGTATATATATATATATATATTTTGAAACTTTCATTGTAAATATATTTTATTTATAAAATTATAATAAATAATTAATCAATTTTTGGTAATGTAATTTTATTCTTTAAAAATATGTTTTCATCAAAAATAATTTTATTTCATTTCCTGAAAAACTATTATAAATACTTTTTGGAAATTTTATAAAACGTATTTGATAAAATAAAATTCATTTTATAAATCTACATATTGAAATTTAAATTGGGTTAACTTTTGGTATTTTTTAGAAAATATTTATTTTTCATTAAATACTGAAAAATAACGATTTTTGTTAATATGTCATTTCATTTAAATAAATTATGTAATTAAATAGTCATGTTATATTTTTAATATTATATCATAAAAAATGATTATTATTTTTTTATATTTAATACACTTAATTTTTTTTAATCAACTTCATATTGGATTTTTGTATAAGGTTGTCTTTGGGTAAAAATGGATTATTCTGAGAACCATTTTAAAGTACACAATGTTTCACCATATTAATTAATCAAAATAACACATAATGAAGAAGGTCTTAAATTAAATTTATATATTATATATAAATAAATACTAATGTGTATTCATACCATGATTATTATAAGATATATAGTTAATATGATACCGTCTTATACTTGAAAAAATAAACTTCTCAAAAAATCAATTTGTAATCACGTTTTTGGGTTTTGTTTTAAAATCAATTTATAAATTGTTTTAAAATTTATGTGAAAAAATATAATTAGTTTTTTAAATTATCATGTAAAAATTATAATTATGTTAATTTTTTTATAATTTTATGAAAAAATTATTTTTCGGATGAATATTTAAAAATACCGAATTTTAATTGAAAATTGCAGTTTTGTTTAAAATATTTATAATGTAAAATTATATTTTAATATTATTTTAATTTAAAATTAGTACAAATATATATCTATTAATCCAATTTTATTTATTTTAATCAATTCTATATTTAAATATAATATGAAATCCTAATAAACTTTTAAAAACATTCTCTTTGAAAGCCCGCTTTCTCGTTGCGTATCAATAATTAAGTTTAAATTAATATTTTCCTCTTATGTGGATTGAATTTGAAAAAATTGACCCCAAATTTATAATCATCACAATTGATATTATCTAATAATGCCAAAATAATTTTTTACCTATATGAATAGTGAAAATTGTAAAAAATATTTTCCACATTATGGGTAAAAATTGATTTACCAGGGGTTAAACAAAAATGATAAGGGTTAAAATGATATAAAAATTGTATAAAAATATATTTTGTGAAAATTTTTCAACTTTATCATTTATATTCTCTAGAATAGCCCATTATTGGATACTTTTTATAAGATACAATCATTGGGGAAATTCAATCATTCCAAAAAATTAAAAGTGTGCCACTCAACTCATTTATAAAAGGAATGACTAAATAAAAAAGATTTTATCATCATTAAAAAATTATTTATCAAAAATATAAAATAAATTATAATTCCGGAAGTATTAAAAGGGGATTCCTTTTATTATCACTATAAAAAAACATCGTTAAAAGCCCCTTTTATAAACACTAAAAAAAGTGTTGATAAAAGAGGAATTTTTTAGAACTAATAAATGGCTCATTTATCAGTTCTTTTTTAAAATAATTGATTAAAGTCAATATAATTTGAAGAAAATATAAATAATCTATAAACTATATGGCCCTTTTTAAAGAGTGGTTGGCCCCCTTGAAAAAAATCTCAGGAGCTCCATGCGCGCACGCACCTACCTACCCATTAAAAATGCTAGGCATAAAACACCGACCCTTTAATAGTTCTAGCCCCCTTGGACCTAGTCCCGTATGCCTGTCTCCTCTTTCATTCAAATCAGAGACCTCTCTCTTGTGAGTAGGCACCTTTACGACTCCCCAATCTTGTTTTGTTCTCCATTTAATAATATATCTATTTAGTTATATTTATATAGTAATATTAATATATCTATTTATTATTTTATTAATATATATATAGTGATATTTTTTATCCGTATATTAATTTGTATATTAATATATATTTATAAGATTAGTTTTAAATACATTTATAAAATATATTTTTGTGTCTGTTTATAAATAAATATATACATATATACAATATACAAACACATGTATATATATAATATGTGTGTAAATGTAATTATAATTATACTTAATTATATATAGTAATATATTTTTACATATATTATGTATTTATATATATATATTAATATATTTTAATATTTAGATAATATATATCGGTATATTAATATGCACATGCACACTAATATATATATATATATACAAACACACAAACACACACACATTATATAGGTATATAAATATTCATATATTTTTATTTTAAATAAATTGGATATTAGTTTTTATCTAGATAAGGATTCTATATTAAGAAATATATTTTTTATGTAAATATTTTTAATTATTTATTAATAAAATCAAATTTTCTGTGTGAATTTATAATAAATATGTATATGTTATTATATATATGATAATAAATAGCTGTATAGTGTATAAAATGATAAAATTTCAAATTCATAATATCAATATAATGAAGGACATGAGAATAAATTTACTCTCCACTGAAAAAGGGTAAAAAAGACCCCCTTAAACGAGGATGAAAATACAACGAATATTAACAAATTTGGATACTCCAACTAAAAACTCAATTTTAGAGGACTTATAAGACTTTTTGCCTTGAAAATGTGATAGTGGTTTAACATTATCTCCAAGGACATAAATAATTTCTTATTAATTGATTTGATATATGGTAGAGCTTAAATGGATAACCGGATCAAAATATATGGCCTCTTGATGTTTGACATACGTTTTCAACTAAATTTTGATCTTTTATTTATTTTTAGTTTTTTTATATTTTCAAGATTTTAATAAATAATTTTTACACAGTAATAATTAGAAAATTATTAATGAATAATTTTTTTTTAGAATATTTTATAATCTATTTTAACTGAATATTATATATATTAATTGTAAATGTCTATTTAAAAATATCTAAACATTTTTTATAATATATATATATTATTTACATAAATATTAATAAATAAATATATTTATATATTAATATATTATTTTTATGATTTTTGTGAAATATAACTTTTATTAGTTAGAGTAAAAAAGTGTTTACAACGTCCTCATTTATTATCATTACTAAAAAATGTGATGATAAAGGGGGTCGATATAACAGTGCTAAAAAACATTGATAAAGTGGGTACCATTATTTGTTTTAAAAAAGAAATAATAAAGAATAAATTCTAAAATGATTTTTATCTCTATTAAAATTACCCTTTATCAGCATTTTTTAAGTGCTGATAATGGTACTCCCCTTTATCCATGATTTTTAGAGCTGTTAAAGGGTGGCATGGCGAAACCCCTTTTGTGGTAGTAAGGGAACCCCATATGATCCTCTCAATTCACATTAAAAACCCATTGGATCGAAAAATCACTATAAAAATAACTCTTATAATTCCATGCTATCATTATATAATCCCTATTTTGAGCAGAAATCCATTCAAGGAAGGGATTTGGTGAAAACCAAAAGAAGATACCCAAATAAGGGGTAAAGATCTTCAACGACCATTTTTATTTTATTTCTTCTTACACCTAATTAAATTATAATTTAACCATGACAATAAAATAAACTCAACATATTTAATATTTTATTATTTTATTATTTTAATATCATAATATAAATATTTCTCCTCTTCTATTAAATGGGTTACAAAATCATAATTGGTGTGAATGAAAGTCTACCACCTTTAAAATTGATGTCATTCATTTTTTACATTACCAGCTTTCAGTGTTCAGTATGATGATGGATATAAATTATATATAAAATATTTACTATATAATTATACCTCTAATGTAATTATATAATATATATATTTTTACATTCCATTCTGTAGGGGATAGGATAACGTCACTTGTGTGTATTGTGGATTAATGCCTAATGAAGCGATGTGATTCATTTTCACTAACACTTTACATGGAAAATAATAAGGATAAATAAAATAATTATATGTTTTATAAATGAAATAATTATGATATAATTGAAATATTTATCAATCTTAAATGATAATATACCATTTTTCTTACATTTTCACTCACTGAATATGATAGCATCGTTCTTGTACATGTGGACTACCACCTTCACGAAGCGATATGACTCTCTCTTTTCATCACAACACAACAAGGATGATATATATATATAATTACATATAAGGAAATAATAATTTATTTATGATATAATAATAATTCTTTAAATATAAAATATTAATTAATTCATTTATATAATGATCATTGAAAATTCAAATGTTACTCATGCATTGTGTACAACCTACCGTCACTATGATGGTAACATACTTCATATTTCAAAACCATATTAAATATTTGTTATTAATATAATTGATATATAAATATTATAATTAGGTCATTATTATTATTATTATTATGTATATTATAGATCTTTATGATTTGATGAAGAAATATTACTTTCATATGAAAATAGGAATTAGAAAACAGGAAATTAACGCCCGAAATAATGAACAATTATTAATAAATAGGAGATAAGAAATAATAAAATGATAATATAATATATTAAAAATATTAATATTGTTCTATAATAAGGTAATAACATCTTCATAACAACAAATATACGAGGTTGAATCACATTCAACCAAAAGGATGGGTAATATAATGGATTTTTTAACTCAATTTCCATTCAATGTGTTAAATTACCACTTCATTGATTTTATCATGCTATGATTATGTGTGAAATTTAATTTGATTATTTTATTAATTATTTAATTTTTAATTATTGGGATTTAAATTTTATACATGTAATCACGTTATTGATTAATCCTTGATTTAATGATCTGATCTCTCTAAGCGATTTTTAGTCTCACTTTTTTTTCATGGAGACATGTTAAAAATGACAACATGTTTCTTTTATTTGGAGCATATACTAACCCTTTCATATTTTATATAATGAATCCCATTTTTTAATGAAATTTAATGTCTCATTCTATGTTATTATTTATTTAGGATTACTATTCAATATAATAGTAAAGTGGTATGAGATTTTTGTCTCAATTTTTCTTATTTGAGACATATGTCATGTTATGAACCTATTTTATTTTATGAGGTGTATATAAATTATCTTTGAGCTGAAATATCATGAATCTATTTATTATCATGATATTTTATGTGTGATTTAATTTTATCCTTTTGTGGGGCTTACGAATCAATGTTACCAAACTGGGAAGATTTTTATGTTATAATCTCATTAATTATTTGGATTTTTATGATTATGTTTCTAATGTTGAAATATTATGATCTACCTCTCAATGATTATCATGATTTATCTTATCATTTAATTATTTAATGATATTTTAATTAATTATACCATTTCTATCTTAGGGATATTTTTTTTACATGTATGGCATGATCATAATTTTCATCCATCATGAAAATTGTTTGAAGCATAATTTATAAAAATTGATGGTTATTTGTAATGAAATGGGGTTTAAAAAAGTATAAATTTTATTTGAAAAATAAAAAATAATATTTTCCTTAAGACAAATTTTAAATTATTTTTAATGATTCATTTATATTTATATATGGTTTTTTGAATGGAAAATTATTTTTCCAATATTTTTTGAATTTTATTTTTTTAAAAAGTTATTTGTTTCAATATTAAAATGATATTTTCCACCAAATGTCATTAATAATATTTTAATGATATCCTATTACATCTATGTCAAAAACCCTTATTGTTACTTATTATCCTATATAGATATTTTGTAATGATACCATCCCATTTTTTCTCTGGATGGATTAAGATTTTTTTAAAGAGACTTTTATAGAGCCTATTTCATTCCCACAATGTAAGAAAATTTCAAAGCTGTTATTATGGAAACTACATCTTTCCCACTAGTTAATCGTATTTCAAATAAGATTTTATTGAACACATTTATTTTACATGGGTTAACAATATTTAAATGATATTTTTTTGGAACCTATTTCTTTTCCATGAGTTAACCATTTTTCAATGATATCATTATTGAACTTGTTTCTTTCCTAGGGGTCAATCAAGATTCGTGGAGATTGACAGTAAAACTATTTCTTTTCCATGGGTTAATCAAGTTATAAAAGGAATAATAATTGTTTCTTTGAGTTTTATCTTGCAATATCATTGTACGTTTTTCATGTTATGGTTCAACGACATTACTTATATGATACATGCACCTCGATAGCGATGGGTGAGTCTGTTGTAGCTTATACGATGGGTGCACCCAGATTGCGCACTAATTAATCAAGTAATTAAAAGGTGATATCATGGTAGATATCAAATTATGTTTGGTTATTTAGTTGAATTAGAGTGGCTAAACTGGGTCATCTATTAATGGAACAACTAATTAAAAATATTAAAATAATGGTATTTTGAAAATAAAATAAAATAAAAATAATCAAATTACATAAAATAAAGAGGGATTGTTTATCATTTATAAAACAATAATAAGTATGAGGGAAGATTATTTTTTTTTTTGAAATGAGGTTGATAAAAATCAATGAGATTATGTTTTTTATAAAATTATTTTAAATAGAATTATTGATCTAACTCTACCTATTTGCATACTTATAAATCATTATAATTTTTTTTATTCTGCACTTAATTATGATCCCATAATTTTTTTAACCCTTGAAACCTATTGGGATTATCATAACCTCAATGATGAAATGAATTAAATCAAAGTCTAGGTTCAGAACATGAAATTGTATCACATTGAGTTGATTGATGTTACAAGGATATATTATGTTCAATGGTAAATGATTACACATATCCATTTTTTATATGATGATGGATTGAGTTTAGGTATTTATTTTCAAATATAGAAATTGATCTCATGTGATTTGTTTTACTGATTATGATTGTGCTCTCATAATTCCCACAATTCTCAATATCATGTGTTTTTTGATAATTTTGAAAATTCATTGTAAGTTTATATTATATTAAAAAATAAATTAATAAGCCATATGAAGTTATTTTTTTATCACATTTATTTAAAATAAATTAATTAATAAGTAAATAGGTAGATTAATTACTAAAAAAACTAATCTTCCATGGGCGGTGTAGTCATCGTAGAAATGTTTTGCATTAATAATAGCATAGAAATGATATAAACCAAAAAAGATTATACTATTGAGTTCATGACCAATGAAATAAATAAAATAAGAATACAATTGAACAAAACATGTGAAATGTAAGATAAACTATGATGTTTATTGACATAAAAATGATATTACAATAATGAGGAGGAAAATACGTGCAGTTTTTAGGATATCCTAGAATGATAGATTTCATCCTCTAATTGTGAATTATAATGGAATGAAACAAGTTATAATATACTCCCAATTCTCAAATCCACATACAAAACACTAAATATGAGAAAAATACACATTTATAGAGTGTATGGGAGGCCATGGATTCAAGGATTTTCAAGTTTGAAAGGGACTGTTTATTAATATTTAATGCTCATTTTCACCAACTGTTTGAACTCCTAAATTTTTTTCATTTCATAATAACAGTTTTTGAAAAATTGGGTCTTGTATCTTTCTTATATATTTGGGCCCAATACAAGAACTGATGAAGAAATTATTACCCAAATACTAACATGGTGTCCAATATAGATACTCCAATCCAGCTTTGAATCCATGATCTGTTTACTATAATCAAATTCACAATCTAGATCGTATGTCATAAAAAAAGTTGTAACCCATTGAGTTATGAACACTGTTATAAAATTTTGACTTCAAATAAATAAAAAAGAAAAAATATTTATGGATGAAATACTATAGTGAACATTAAAGTTGAAAAACATGAATTTTAATTAAATTTTCAAATGAATAATCAAACACAAAATATTTCATAAATGAACTTATTGAACATAGTGTGAGTAAATTATATCATTTATTATCAACAAATTATTCAATAAATTATCTTAACAACTCCCCCACACTTACCATTTTTCACTCTTGGGAAAAACTTCACACAATGTAATCTAGAAATTTGGGACAAGATATAGATGTTTATATTTCCAAAACCATTGTGGTAACATAGGAAAACTAAGAAACTAATAAAGAGACTATCTCAATAAATTTGAAATTAATTTCCTCATAAATTTTATCAAAACAAAAAATGATGAGATTAATGACACGAATCATAGAAAAACAAGTTATGGGTATACTGTGACATTAATTATCAACATGTGTGTGTGTGTGTCACCCATTTCAAGATCATATCTCCACCCTTTATTTAGTATATTACGGTAATGTAAAAAAATTATTCTTACCTAGAATAATTAACTAAACCTATTCTATATTCCTTTTTAATCTAATTTAAACACCCACTTAGATAAACATTCCCTAAATTCAAGACTTCATCTGTCCAACTAGATATCCCCATGTGATGAAAATGTTATCACTCCCCTATTTATAATGTTAATATATATATTTTTTCATTTTTTTATTGTTTAGGGAATACACCTATCGAATATTGGGTACAAATTCGTAGTTCAATTAGGTATTGTAATTAAATTTAACAGAAGAAAAATAAATATATGAATAAACCATTGATATAAGATGATTTTTTACGTAACCTAAATATACCATCAATTAAGTAGGAAAAATTTCACAAGACATGGTTTCATGAAATGTTTTGTAGAGAAATAAATGACAAAATATACTATGAACAAATATCACAATGAATTATGTTAAAATATAAATGTTTTTATAATGACAAAATTGATTATATCATCAGTGACTTCAATTTTATTGAAATAAAACTTTGTTAATGAAATAATGCCCATTATTATCATGATATCAGTAAATTTTGTAAGCATACAATTTTCATATGTTCCACATGTAAATTAATATATTACATTATCTATTATTTTCTATTATTTTTTCTAGTTTTTTTGTTACATTTAATATAAAACATATCAGAAAATAGACAAAAAAAAAATTAATATCCAAAATAGCTATCCCAAAATTTTGTCCCAACACCCACAATTAAAATACCACATTTCCATCAATTTGATTTAGTGAGAAGATATTTGATCATGAAATATTTAATTTTAAGTAGGATAAATAATATAAAATTGAAATGGTTAGGAACAACCTGATATTCTCAAGTGTTGATTGTGTCATCGAGTATGATGAAATCAACTGCATGGGTGGGAAGTCCATAACTCTATTGCTTTAAATTCTTCCCAAATACTTAAAATCTACTTCATCTGTCCCCCTATGTGATATCCACTACACCATAAGTAAAATTATTATATACAACATAAATACCTAACCATCAGGAGTGTAACTTATCAGTCATTATCTTCATCCGTGAAATTTATAAAAAAACTTCTTATTCAACATGAGACACCCTTTTTGGGCAATTTTATGATGGTCTGCATTTGATCTTTCCATATAGAGACTTGAGTTATCATATGTTGACAATTTAATAACCACATGCTCTTGAATTTTCAACTTCCTTGGAATTCCAACTTGCTTCAAGTCCATGTTTCATTTATTCATAGCCCAATTTGTCAAATGTATGAACATCCTAGTAAGATGATAGGATTTAAAAAAACAATATTATATTTGGATATATATATATATATATTGGAGTCTTTTATGAAATCCTATAATCCCATATCACATCGTCTATGTGCTTGTTTCAATACTTTCTACTCGGCTGCATAGGGTACTCAAAAATTTAGTTTATCGTTCGATTTGAAAACATGGCCAAGCCATTTGTTTGGGGGTGGAATATAGTTAATGTTTTACTAATAACACTATACTTATGAAGGAGGGAAGAAAAAATTTTGATTGAAAAATTGTTTCCAATGGTCAATGATATTGTCCTTCAGTTCTCCAATCCTACATTAAATTTAACCCGTGAAAAAATCCACTACAACATTAGAATCACTATTCATAATGGCCTTAACCTCCACCAAAATTTTAACATAATAAAAAGTGGCCAAAATGTATAGGAAACCAAATTATCTTGGAAAATGGCGCATAAAATCAACTCCCCAGATATAGAAAATCATATAGCATAATATGGTTTATTGGAGCATCTTGTTTCTCCTCTAAATGTTTCATATATGTTATCAATTTGTGTTTGAATTAAAAAACACATGTCCATCATGGAATAAGATAAGAAATATATTCCATAGTCTAATACATTTCTAATTATCCATTGGGGTCCAATAGTTTCCACCAAAATCAAGGGTATGACAAAAATGTAAAGCAATATCAAACTCACGACCAGGAATACAATTCCTAATAGCATCATCAATACACATATGCCAGAGGTAGGGATCCTCCCATAAATTAAACCAAGCGTAACTCTTTGTTTTTTGGGCTTTTTGTATCTTTAAATTTTTAGGAATATCATTGAAAACAAATTAGTTAAAAAATATACATTCCAAGAATAAAAACCTAAGAAGACATATAGATAGTCATCTAAAAAAGTTACCCAAAGTGGTACTTAGACCAAGGAGTCATCCTCTAGCATGTGAGAAACCCTACTCAAGTGGCCCTCCACCATGTTTTCTACCCTTTATTTTCCATTATCTCAATATCAAATTCTTGAAGAAGGATAATCCATTAGTTAAGTCTGGTCATTGAATATGGTTTTTTCTAGAGGTACCTCTGAGCTATATGGTCATGAAAACAACTACTGTAGAGCCTAATAAATATGAACTAAATTTTTCTAAAGAAAATATAATAGTAAGAAACTCTTTTTCAATTGTGTTATAATTTTATTAGGTTGAATCTAATGTCCTAGATGCATTATCAATAACATGGGACTACCCTTCCACCATCATGGTTATGAAAACTCTAACCCCAATGTTGGACATGTTACACATAAGATCAAAAAGAATTTCCAACCATGGGGCAGTATGGTTAGTGGAGTGGTCAAAATCTTATTTAGATTATGAAATGATACCCTGCATTAATTTTCAAAAAAATCAATATCATTTTGAAATAATTGAGATAATGGTAGAGTGATCGTATTGAAATCTCCGATAAAGCATCAATAAATATCTACATTACTTAGGATTGATCTAACATCCTTAAAAAATTACGGATATAACAAGGATGAAATAATATCTACCTTAGACCTATCAACCAATATTCCATGTTTTGATACTACATTCCCCATGATAATTCCATGAACTACCATTAAATGACCATTTTCAATGTTCAAAACATGATTCTTCACAATAAAATGATTCAACACCTTTCCCAAACTAATGATACATGTATAAAATGAAGATCCATACACTATAATATCAACCATAAATTCTTCCATGTAGGTCTAAATGATATCTTAAAAAAATACTCACCATACATCTTTGGAAGGTACCTGTGGAATTGAAAAGTACAATTGGAATCCTTTGTAGGAAAATATATTGAATGGACAACTGATTTTTTTTCATAATACTCATAATCAATGAAAACATGAAAAAATCAAGAAAATCCATCCAAGAAACAATAGCGTGTCTTCCCAGCTAGTCTCTCAAGAATTTGACTAATAAATGGGAGGTGAAAATAATCTATTTGAGTGGATTTATTTAGTTTATTTTAAACAATACAAACATGATAATTGTTTTCACACTCATATAAACTAACTCCACTATCTCGTTTCTAAAAACTATAACACCACTTTCATTAGGCACAACCAGAATTGGACTCACTCATAGTGAATCTGAAATTGGATAAATGGTACCTTTCTCGAGCTATTTTTCAACTTATTTTTTAACAACATTCAGAAGGGTTGGATAAAGTATCCTTTGAGGTTGCAAAACTAATTTAACTATATCCTCTAAAAGAATAATAAGTATTATATTAGAGTAGATAATACCAGATATGTCAGCCAAGGTCCACCTAATTTCCCTAATTTTCATTGTCAAATTATTTAAAAAAAATTCTTTATGTTCAAAAGGGATATTTTTAAAAATGATAACAAGTAATCTCACAAAAATTATGAAGTATGAGTATTTTAGATTTAGTGAAAATTGATTACATTCCAATGAATAGGAGTGATCTATGAATGTTACATTTAATGTACTGAAATATGTGATCAATTAACATCAGTGTTAGAATATAAATCATAAAAACTAAACAATAATGGATCAAATCCCTCAGCATACGTAGAATCCATATAATAATCAGAGTAAACATGATGAAAATTAGAATATAAATCCATATAAAAATAAAGTATAATATAGATTTGTGCATTAGAAATAGGTGTACAAGTATCATTCTAGACCCAATTCACATAATCTCTCTATGAATGGGACAATCAATATCTATCAGGTCTTTACACGGTGGTTCTAAATGAGTGATGAAAAAGAAGAATGTTCCTCTATGGTACTTAATAAAAACCATAACATTTAATATCACATCTTTATCTACAAACTCCATGGAAATTATAACCTCATTAATATTTATGATCATTTTTTTAGTTTTGAGAAAGGGAATAACAAATATATTGGGAGAAGAATAATTTACCTAATCATCATCCATGTTAATCATGAAGAAATATTCTTTAAAAATCATGTCTCATACCCGAACAAGTACATCCTCATAGACTCCCACTGAATATGTTGTATCTATATTCAATAACTATACCACAACTCTTGTCAGCTTCAACTATCCAACCTATAATGTGGAGAAAATAGAGAATTGGATCACATTATTGGATTCTGAAAAATCACATAAATTATCAGAAAAGTGTAACTCTCTTATGTTTCATGGGATGATGAATGTCCCGGGATCCTTATAGTTATTTGGAATTACATGAGTTGGTGTAATTAGTGGTGAAACATTCCTTCCATGACTGATCCTCTCATTTCAATTTAACCCTATTTGATGTGTACAATGTTATTTTATAAATTATGCATACCTTTGGATTTTCTTAATGTCCTCAATGCACATAAATCTGTCCCAACACTCTTTTTTACATCACATATTCTGCCATTTTTTTGTTTAAACAACTCTATTTGGAAAGGGAGGGGGTTTTGGAAAAAAAATCAATTTTTGTCTTACCATCCCCTTTTAACTTTTGTTTCTCAATTAATCATGATAATTAGGAGATCTACTTAGGTTGGGTGAATCCCAGTGGAATGGTAGGTGCATTTTTATCAATATTTTTCTTCCTTCTTCCCAATGTGATGGAACTGACATTCCCCTTGGGATTTAGAGTAGGATATAAATGATGAATTTTATAGTTCATACTTACCAATTCATGGAGGGTGGTGAAAATATAGTTCATTTGTTCCTTGAACTCTCTTAACTCTAAACTTTGACTCAATAGCATATTAAAATGTTTAATAATTTTCTATGAAATGTTATTAGTATTAGAATATATCATTGGTTGAAAATTAACTTGTTTTGACTTTTGGATGAGTGGTCCTCAAATCATATTGTTGTTGTTCAAAATCATGTATAAAGGGAAAAGTATGTTGTATATTTTGATGAAAATGGGGGGCCTTTATTGTTGTCTATATCCATACCTCTTGTCTAATTTATCTTTCAATCCTTGTTTTATTTTGTTGGTGAAAAAGGATACATATTTACTATGGGGATGTTGCTGCAATAGCTACTTATATAGTCTTCCAGTGAATACGACTATAAAATCATCTGACTATTAAAATTTGGGGAAGAAATAAGTTGTGTTCTCTGTTTAAGTGAAAATTACATTATGCCTCAAGGGAGGGAGGTTGTCTTTCTTTTGATCAAAATAAATTTTTCTCACCATAGAGGTTAATTATTCCATCTTTGAATATATGAATATTTTTCAATAGAATAAAGGCTTACACAATGTACTCCACTAATATGTTGTGTAACTCGACTTCCAAATTTCTGGGAGTTCTGAGCCATATTTTTTTATCAAATCCAATGTAGATACTAGTGTTTTTTGTCCAATTCCCCTCCATCTGAGACATCCACTATGCCCCTTTCCATAAGATTGATACATTAATAAAACTATTTGATAATGAGTTTCTAACTTATTGGAAATGTGATAATCTTACACAAAACTTATTTAATTACTTCTAGAACTCCTACATTGACTCCCCTTAAGCTGGATTGATTCTTAAGATCTGTTTTCAAATGATAGTGGTCCTTAATTCTGGAAAAAAACTCTACATGAAATGATATTTCAAATCATTAAAAAATGTTACATCTTCAAGTTATAAACAACACATTCAGTCATTTGTAGTTCCATCTAGTAATAATGGTAATGTTCTTATTTTGATTTTATATTTAGATACATTTCATGGTTTTAGAGTTGATAAAACAACATTAAATTTTTTTAAATGTTCTTTTGGATCCTCCTTAGAGAGGCCATGAAATTTTAGAAGAAGGTGTATCAATACATATTTTAGTTCAAATTGTAATTCAAGATTTGGGAATGAAATACTATTTTGATGATATTTAATATCTAGTTCATCCAATTAGCAAAAGGTTATATTAACTTATTTATTATTATTTGTAGCCATTAGTTATTGTTTTAGATTTTATTCTGAAGTGTTTCTAATTTAAATGTTCCCAAAATAGAGGAATTCTCCAATTGGTGGAATATTGAAACTTATCATAAACTAAGACTATCTGATTCAATCAATAAGATTGCATTCAATATCATGGTCATGTTCTATGAAATCCTTGATATTTTTTAATTTCATAAACAAATAAAAATTAAATGATGAAAATTTATCCATAATAAAATTATAATATGTTTGAGTTTATGGTCAAAAAAAGAATAAGAAAAAGAGAAAAAAATTCAGAAAGGGGAAAGAAGAAAGATGGAAGAGAATGAGAGAATGAAATAAATAATATAATAAATTCCACTAATTAGTAGAAAAAAATTACTTTCCTCCTTGGAAGTGGTGCTAAATTTAAATTCACTGTTGTGGGTGATCTTAAATGATGTTTGTTTTATAGTTATTAAGGTGCAGTAGAGTGGCTGACTAGGGTCCTCTCTCAAAGGATGTTGCAATTTAATCAAAATATTAATGTTATTTTGAAATAAAATAAAATAAAATAAACAAAATAATTAAAATTATAGGGTTTTTTTATCATGTATAAAACAATAAGTAGTATGATGGAAAATGAATGAATTTTTTTGTTTCTGTTTTTGAATTGAGATTGAGAAAATGCAACAAGAATATGTTTTTTATAAAACATTTTAAAAGGAGTAATTAATCTAACTCTATATATTCATGTACTTATTAATCATTATCAATTAAATTATAATCCACTTAATTATGATCCCCAACTTCGTTAACCCAATAACCATAAGGGGATTAACTTAACCACAATGATGAAATAGAATAAAACATAAGGTAGCTCTGAATCATGAATTCAAGGCACCCTACATTGATTGATATTATAAGGATATACTATGGTAAATGTAAAATATGTCATATAACCATTATAGAGATTTCATTTAATTGAGTTTAGTGTTTGTACTTGAACTCTAAAAATTGAACTCATGTTGTGTTGTTTTAACGATTAATATTGCACTCTCACAATTCACATAATTTTTGACCTCATGTGTTTGGTGTTAATTTTTAAATTTCATTAATAGATTATTTTAAATTAAAAAAAATTAGTTTTAAATATTCAGTGAATTATAGTAGATCATTGTTTTAAAATAAATAAATTATGAAGGTAAGATGTAGATCGATTACTAAAAAACCATTCTTACATGGGCGGTGTAGTCATCGTAGGAAACGTGTTCATTCTCAAAGGATTAGAATGGGTATAACCAATTCATGTTTATAATAATAAGTTATAGAACAAATAAGTAAATAAAATAATCAGATAATTGAACAAAACAGATGAAATAGAAGTGAGAAAATAATTTTATTGAAATAAAAATAACGTTACAACAAATAATAGGAAAAGAAGTGAATTTTAGAGGAGATCCTTGCTTGAAATATTCCCTTATCCAATGGTTAATTGAAATGAAAATACACCACTTATAATATTATACCATTTCCCTACGTCACCTCCAACCCCCCAAAAATGTGAAAATACATATTTGTATATTTTATAGGGGCTAGGTTTTCATGACATTTCATGAGTGAATGATAAATTCATCCAAATATTTCAATACTACATGAAATTGTTGTTTGGATTAAAAGAAATCATGAAACCTAGGTCCTAATAGAATAAAATTTGTGTCAAATTGATTTATCATGCTTTGTCGAAAATTTTGGCACAATACAAGCACATATGAAGAAGTTATGGAAAAAATTCCGTAGTGGTGTCCAATCGGGTGAGTCCAGTCCATCTATGACTTCATGAAAAATTTAATCCAATAAAATAAACAATCTAGCTCATATTTCCTAAATAAAAATTATATCTTTTTGAGTTTTGAAAACATTTAAAAAATTGTATTTTCAAAAAAGTAACAGAAAAATATTATTGGCTAAAATACTATAGTGAACTTTAAAGGTTAAAAACAGGAATTTTCATCAAATTTCCAAATGAATGATCTAATCCAAAATATTCAATAAATGAACATATAAAACATAATTTGACTGAATTATTTCATTTATTATCAATTAAATATTGAATAAAATGTGTTTTATTATTAATTATTATTTTCTTTATAGAATTATTTTGCAAGTTGACTATATGATTATTCAACCTATAATTGTTCTACAAGGGTTCTATGATGATGGTCTTCCATGATACCAACACATTTTAAACATGATTTACAGGTGCTTATAATGTTTCTTTTTATCAAAATGATATCAAATTAATCATTATTATTTATTCTTATGATTCTTTCCTTTTTAAAATCAGTTTTCCTTGTTTCACAATTGTTGAATTGGGTATTATGGGGTTTGATTTATTTTATGATTTTCCCATGCACACAAATTGTGTCATCCTTTTCTTATGCACGTCTTATGATCATTGATGACATTCAAATTTTTAATGCTTATGTTTACCATTAATAATAATTTGAGCTCAAACATATTATATTTCGTTTCCCCCATTTTATAAATAATGAGGTCGAAAGAATTTTTTCTAGAAGGGATTTCATATGGATGATGATGATGACATAATATGAAAAATGAAAAGCTAGCCTAAGTGGAAAAAATACTCATTTAATCCCTTCAATATTTTTAATTAATGAATTTTTCATAATTATCTAAAATGATAAAACTAAAAATCCCTTGGGAATGAAAGTGAACCAATATTTTATTTTTAGGTTAAAAGGTTTGGATGTAATAAAATGAGTCACATTTATCGGTATCATATCCCGAAATGTAATGTTTAGGATTTAATTACTGGATCCAGGAGTGTGAGTTCAAGGTCTCAATTCATTTTTACACACACACATACAAATTTATATTTCTCATGCACACACACAAACACAAATTTAATAATATTTATTTATTTACATGTTGTATAATATTCATATAAATATTAATTTTTTTTATTTAGAAAAACATTCTTATAAATAAATATTACTTAGGATGATTTATATTAATATATTATAAGGTAAATAAAATGGATAGTTTTTTTAAAAATAAACATAATAAAAAATATATATTTCAATATGGTTTATATGCTAGAAATAAATTTTTATGTAAATATGTTCAAATGTGCATTTATAATTTTTATTTATTAAATGTAAATATCAAAAAATAAGTATATATTTGATTATAAATAAAAATAAAATATGATAAATTATATAATTTCAAAACCAATATATATATATGAATGTAATCCTAGGGAATAAATTTATTTTCTAATGAAATGGTATAAAAAATCTACTAAATTAAGTTGAAATCCCATAAAATCTGAAAACATTAGGTTTCCCCAACCAAAAACTCAGTTTTGGAGGCCTTTTGGGCATTTTTGTCCTAAAAGAAGTTACCAAGGTTCCCCCCACCCCCTTAGTAAACACATATTAGACCTCTTTGTTGGATTTGATTTGATATATGGCAATTCTTAAATGGATTCCCTTATCAAAATTTATGGTCCTTTGATGTTCAAGTTATATTTGCAACTTATCTTAGACTGTTTATTTATTTATTGAAATATTTGTCGAATCAAAAGTTTGTTTCTGACTATTACATTCCTTTTTTTGGAAATAGGAAACTATTTCTTAAATAGTTAATTACAAAATAATTGATGATTAGATTGTTTTATGATGTTTTTTATACATAGAAATAGTTTTAATGCATTGATGAACGAAAACATAGTTTATAAATTACAATTATCATAATGAGATTAGATCCAATATTGATCAGATTCACCTTTATCAAGTTAGATTTTAGACATTCTGTATTTTCTCTATACTAAAAAAAGTTCATATAATCAGATGTGGTATGTGAACTGATAAACATGAGACTCACACTCCTAGAAATTATATTAATGATATATATAAATCCCTCAGATTGACTAATAGTTAAAATCAAAATATAGAAAAACTATATTCTTTCATAATGATATTCCTTTTATACTGTAAACGTGTAAATCAAAATGATGTCTGGCATTATATTATATTATGACCATTGCAGTTACATGTGTCCAATTAATTATGAAAAACTCGGTTAAAATATGAATATTTGAGGATCAAGATGATCATTGGAACCATGCCTAAAAATACAGTGTCATTTGAAGAGTTTGGATCTACTAATTTGATTATGATCTCAAATTTTATAAAGTATAAAAATTGGGAAAGTGATTTCTTTTCTCTTGTTTTGATTTAGAGATATTAATTCTTAAGGAAACCTTCTCATGTTGTATCCCTAAGATTTTTTTTGCTAACTTCTTTTTGTGTTTGATTGGGTGAAAACAACTGAGGGTTTCTGAGGATAGTAAGACAGAGATATGATCTACATGATAGATGGATTGCAAGGACAATAAGACAAAATATGATAAATCGGATTGAGGTTTACTAGGTAATAAGAAGAAAAGAAATCTGATCATCATATCAATGGATCGTGGGGATAGAGATAATGAACGGTCATCATATTAAGGTCTTACCCTAGTAAGGGAAAGACATACATTCTTGTAAGTATAAAATTTTGGACTTTTATCCTAAGATACATGATTACCTACTATTTGGGATAAAACAAATATATTCATTTGTGTTACTAGTTTTACTAAAAGTATTTTATATTAAAAACATATTATTTTATGTGATACAAGTACATTAGTCTTCCAGTTTTGTGTTTTATTTATCGTAATTGTTTTTTTACAATAAAAATATTTTACTGTCATTATTATTTATTACATAATAAGATAGAATCACTAATCATTTTATACTCTGGTTTATCATATCCTTTTTTATTATGATTCTATTTTTGTTTACTATTATTGAATAGTTTTCTATTATGAATACAATTATACTATGTTTTTATTACCATTACATACTTATTAAAATTCTATATTCTATTGAGATAGAATCTCATTATCACCTTTGGATTTACATATCAAAATCTATTGGATTATAAAATTTTATTTATCAAACCGAAGGTCAATATCCTATTACCATTTAAATACTTATGTTTTTTATGAATATGATTTGTATAAACTTTTTAAAATAATTTTTCATTAAGGAATCTATTTTTTTAAACCCACAATTTACCCCTCCCCCCTTTGTATATATCCATTTACATATACACTACTATACCACAATTGGTTTCAAAAAAAGATGTCACTACCCAAATACATGCTAAATTCTTTTCTTATTTACTTCTTCAAGTCTATTTATGTTATGTTTTAAACATTTTGTTTATAAACCTTCATATTAGTCACTTGTTTTGTAGAAAAAAAATTCTATCTACTTTAAAAGACTACTGGACTCAATGTTGAATTTATTGATTATCTCAATCACACTAGGCCACTAATTTTTTATACTACATATTATGAATACATGAGGGATACAATGAAGACTTTTTTTATCAACTTGGGATTTTACAACTATGTAATTCTTACTAGATATTATAATATTCCTCACTATAAAGACATAACTTTTAACAATCTTGAAAAGTTGAAATATTAGTTGAATTTGAAGGTGAGGAATAATTTATTATATTTATTTACAATAAACATATATAATATGAGTAATTCTTATGAAGTAGATAATATTATTTGGATGAAATTAAAGGTCACTCATTTCGGGACCTCAATGGTTGTTGAAACAAGAAGTGAAATTCCTATAGCTGACTATCAAGCATCGAAATTTCTACATGGTGAACCTGTTGAAAAGTTTCATAAATAGTTTATGACAATTTTCAATAGAGTAAAATCTATTTAAGAGATACTAATTTTGTATTATATTTTCATAGAACTGATTATAGACATTAGGCCTTGTTAATGGGAATATAAGATAACAGATTTTGATAAATCATGGAAGATAACAAATATCACATTTGATGAATTTTTTGGAACTCCCTTTCAATATGAGTGTAGATTAAAATGGTATGATGAGAAATAAAAAAGGAATAATGCTGGAGTTTTGTTAAATACTAATATATTTTCTACTAAATCTCCATTACCATAAAATGTTTTTATGTATTCTATAATGAAAAATGTTGTTATTTAATCAGATTCATGTTATTTCGAGAAATCTGAAAATAAAGTAGCTAATATTTCTTAGAGAATGAACAATACAGTTAGAAAAAAAGATATTCATTATTATCATAGGAAAAGTAACAAGGACATGAATTAAAATAATAATTCTTATGTTTCTTGTTATGAATGTAAGAGAGATGGACATAAGATATCGGATTGTCCAAAATTGAAAAGGAAAGATAAGAATTAAAGAAATTATGATATGAATTAGAGAAATTTTTACATGTAAAAAAGGAAAGAAATTACTAGAGGCAAATTATTCCTGGAGTGCTAGTGGAGGATACATCTCAGACCATTCTTCTAATAATGAATGTTCTAATTAGAAGAACATTGGTCTTCAAGATTAAATACCAAATGAAAATCTATGTCTTGTGGCTAAGGTATGATCAAGTGAGAACACTACCAATTTATCCTTAAATGAAAATTATCTATACTTTTATTTTGATAAGGAATATAAATCTTTAGATGGAGAATTTACTTCATCAGAGTAAAATACACTTCCTTCATATGAATAAGTTCCTTATTTTTCAAAAATCCTTGAAAATGAAAATTAAAATTTTTTCAAAAATTCTAAAATATTATTCAAGTATAAATATTTTAAGAAAAGAAGTATCATAATTTTTTAAAGATCATAATAAGTATATTTTTTAGAAAGGTACTATTTTAAAAAATGTAGAAAAATTTGTTTCTAAAAAGAAATGTTTACTAATCAGTTTTTAAAACATCAATTATAAAACTATTACCCAAGAGGATAAAAATTTAATTGTTAATATAAAGTCTTAAATTTCTACACAAAGAATAATTTTATCAAATTTCACATATAGTAAGGAAATATTAGATAAAATGTATAAAAAATTGACTGTCATGGTAAAACTTCAAGAATAGTGCATACTCATAGGAAAACAATTTTTAGTAACAATTACATTATTCCGAATAGAGCACCCTTTTATAAAAATATCAACGTGGTGGTCACTCAAATAAAAATTATACCCTATATAAAATAAAATAATTAAGGTTTTAGAAATACCATTATTAAAAAAAATGTAGATTCCTAAAATTATTTTTTCAATCTATTTTGGGTAAATAAGGTTTGGGTTCTGAAGGTCTAATTTTTTTCTTCAGGAATAAAAAGATAGTACCTATCACGAACCGTTCTCGGGGCCCGTTTCATGACTAACCCAAGCCCACCTTCCATATACTAGGGGCTGGCGACTAGAACCAAAGGCGTAACTCCCTATAAATTGGGAAGGATTTGACTTTAGAAAACGTAAACACACACAGAAACAAAGAACAAATGTAAGAAAACACTATGTAAAGAAGTATAACAAAACTGTAAAAAGTACAAAGGGGCCAGAAATACAAGCCCAAAAGAAAGGTACAACTACAACTGAATGAAAAGTACAACTGTAAAGACAACGACTAAAAAGTGAAGCATCTCCTGGATCGTCCTCTGGGTTCCTACCTGAAGGGTAGGTACATATGTCCTCATCAGCACTCCAAGTCTATCGGTCCTCTTCATGTTCCATCATGTCATGTGTCCATCTCCGGGTACCATCCATTCCTCATACACTCTACCTTGGTCAGTGCTATCTGTCGTCTGCATCCAACACAGTGAGGTGTGGGAATAGCCCGTGCAGGGGTGAGTATAACGATACTCAGTAGGGACCTCGAATCCCTCAATATCTCACAAAATCAAACAAGGATAAATCACAAATAATGTTCTCAATAGATAACCTTTAATTAGGTATATGCCCAGACATATAACTAAGTTATCAAGTAACCCATCTCAGTTATGAGGAAAACAGAAAGGTCATCGACTCAGCTCAAACCATGATTTTTATTCACGATGACAAAAAACAGTTGCTAGAGAACTCCTCCTCAGTTGAGCGCATTTGTCCTGCCATGAATCTGAGGTTCCACTCACTAATCTCTGACTACTGAGGTACTCCTCCTGTCGAGTACTGCGGGTCTGCCACCTCACAATGTAGTTCTCCTCCGCCATGGGTCTGCCACCTCACAATGTAGTGCTCCCCCCTCAAAGCCTACAGAGGTACTCCTCATATCGAGTACAGCAGGCTTGCCACCTCACAAAGTAGTGCTCCTCCACCATGGGACTGCCACCTCACAAAGTAGTGCTCCTCACTGAGCTATTCAAATAACTCCGAATCAAATCAAACAAGCAGTCATCAGGTCCCAGCTAGCTAAAAGGCCACCGTACTCTATATGCTCATCTCCGGGAGGATCCTCTCCATGAGCCACTCGTCGATACTTTCAAGTGTTATGTAATATCACGTGGGAGTATGTCAAATGACCGCCTTGTCATAGGGGTCTCATCGCAATAGAAGGCACGTCAGTCGGACGCCCGGTCTGTGAGTTATTAGCAATTCCGTTCTAGGGGCCCAGATGGATTTCTGGTACAATCCAACCCAGCCATACTCCAACTGCGTCCAAACCTCAGGTGAATTATTCCAAAATTACTGCCTCGTCAAGAGGAATCCAACATAATCAACGACACTTAAATCGGACGTCCAGTCCTTAAGTTATAGATGTTTCCGCTCTGAGGGCCCGGTTGGTTTTGGGTTCGAACCAACCCAATTGTTTTCCAAAGATGTCCAAAACTCACGTAGAGTATCGAAAAGGTATTGCTTCGTCGCGAGGGTCTAATTGCCACAGACGGCACGTCAATCGGACGCGCGTTCTTCTTGTTATTCAAGATTAACTGAAAACGGGCCTGGTCTGTTAGACCCGATGGGCTGATCGGTCGGGTCATATTGGTTTTGGTGGGTCTGACCCGACAAAGGGGTCGGAACTACCAGGTGGGGCACGGCCCAGCTGGGCGCGTGGCCTGGCTGGCTCGGCCAGCTGACCGAGCGGTCCGAGGGGGGGGGAGCCCCCCCCCCCCAGTTGTCCGAACTGGATGACCTTATGGAGCACGCGGCCCGCATAGCGGGCCGCGAGATTCATCCGCACGGTTCCCTCCTGGCGCTGTGGTCTAGCTCCGCCTGGCCGACCGACGAGCCGGCCAGTATTCCCACGCGGTTCCCTCCTAGCATCGCTGCTCACCTTTACCCGGTCGGCCGATGGTCTGACCGATTCTTCCATCGAAGCGGCCTGAGAAACGGGTCGTGGTTCCTCCCGTACAGCCGGTGCAACGATGCCAGATTCCTTCACCGCATTCCTGGCATGGTGTGACGGCGTTGTGCCTCCTTCGCCTTCTGTTGACGATTCTAAAATAATAAATGAGATCAAAGGAGGGTCGTCAGTCCGTGTTCGTTCGGACCACACCCTTCACGTAAAGCGATAGCAATTGGCTATATTTAAACAACAATCCCCAATGATGAACGGGGTACTAAAACATTCACATTCATGAATAAACCCCTACATCATTTTTGATGTCACACGTCAGGTTGCGCAGAAGACAGTGTCATGAGGAAAAGATCCGTAGGCGACATTGGAGTGCGTACGAGGAGGAAGCGATGTGTTTTGACTTGTCACGGAGAAAAGAAAGGATTTCACATTGTCGTTCTTCGTGGATCCGGTGTTCTTCGTCTAATAAGTCATCATTCTTTGTCGGAGGGTCGGTGTTCTTCCCCAAAAATTCATGACCTCCCACACAACAAAAGCTCCAACTCAAAATAATATCTCATGATATTATTTTTCTTCAAATCACAAATATTTAAAAAATTCAAAAACAAACAACTTAATTAATTAAATGAAGTTACTCATCTCATTAATTAAGTAATGTTGGGAATAAATAATGTTGGAAGGTAAAGGTGATGTGTTACACAAATTTGGATGAGACGTCAACATTAACATGGGAGTTAATCGGGTGGGGTGGGGGGTTTAAGAGGGTTAAAAATATTAGGGGAAGGGGAAAGGTTGGGGCTAGTGTGGGCCCCATATTTCAATTATCCACTCATGGGAAGTTGGGTGGGTGTGGCCCCCTCCAACAACGTCCCATAGGAGGAATTAACCTCCTTAGATATAGAATAAAATTGTACAAACAATTTTATTTACTTATTTAATTAAACCCTAAATAATTAACTTCTTCTCCTGCACAAACACAACTATGGTGAAGGTCCCCTTAAGAAATTATTGGCATTGCGAGTTAATCGGTTCCCTCAGATTTCAATTCCATGCACCGATTCAAAAGATAGAGAAACTGGCTTGTTCATTTACTGAATGTACATGAGATAAATAGTGGAAATTGATTCCGGGCACACCAGGCCTCAGAATCAAGTTTCGGTAGAATCCGAAGTCTCGTAAAATTCCAATGAAATTAAGAAAAAAAATGCCTTGAAATTTCTGAGCCTTTACATTACTCTCACCTAAAGGCTTTACGTCCCCGTAAAGCTACAACACAAACTAGGTAAACAAAAGAGGGTATTGAGCACATATCTGAGCCTCCTGCTCCCATGTTCTCTACTGAAGGTTCTCGTGCTACCAGCGAAAGCCCACCATAGGAATCGACCGTCCTCGTAGGACCCGCTCCTGTTGATCATCAAACTCTACTGCAACCTCTGTGAAAGTATCCCCTGTCATCGATATCCAACTCTCCATGGTCGATGATGTGAGACATGTTGTGAACGTATCTCCTTAGCTGAGATACGTGAATGACATCGTGCACCCAATGCGACAGAGGTGGAAAGTCTAGGCGGTAAGCCACCTCGCCTACTCTGCTAAGGACCTGGTATGGTCCAAAGAATCATGGAGATAACTTGTTTCCCCGACCAAATCTCCATAGACCTCATCGAGGTGAGACCCGTATAAAGACGAGTTCCCCATCCTCAAACTCCAGTGGTCTCCTTCTCCTATCAGCATTGGACTTCTGTCTTCTCTGCACAGAATTCATTTGCTCCTGGATGATCTGCATCTTCTCTGGAAGCCTTAAGATGGGTGTACTGGTCAACCTCCCCCTTAGCTCCTAAAAAGCTCTGCTGGCATATCTCTGACCATATGAATGGTTTACCTTTTCTCGTCAAAGCTAAAAGAGAAGTAACAACTCTGGTGAAGTCTGGCACAAATCTAAGTTTGGACGACCCATGAGTGATCGACTACACTCACTAATACATGATTCCATCCTGTGCTGCCTTGGGTTTCCTTTTCGCTGACCAAATAAAAACTCATCCCAATGTTGTAGGTAAACCATAAATTTTTTGCCTAATACAATCTATCTCTGTATGAACTGTAGTTGCCTAGTCCATACCCAAACTAACGTCGTAAGGACTTGATGCTGCCACCAAGAGGATCCAACCAAAACTCTTGCCTCAAGGGTCAGATCACACCATTGGCGTAAGCGTGATTATCGAGTCTCCTACCAAAGGTATCTCCAGACATGAGGGTCAAGTCAACGGCTTGACCAGAAACTCTAGGTCTGGGAAAAGATTCGTGGAATGAAGGGATGATTCATATCAATGTCTGTTGTTACGGCAGCTAGTTGTAGAAACATACCGTACATAGAATCATTCTTAGAGCCCTTGGGTAACAATCCTTGAACGCATGCGGCTACTCTCTTCCCATGCCCTCTTGCATCCTGAGCCTAGTGGGAACTACAATGGCGGGTGGTTTTAACATGTAAAAATGTACACCACTTAATGATGCTCTCCCATATTTTCTTCCATGTCTGCTGCTCTACAGATTCATCTATCCTTAATACTTCCACTTCATGAAAAATTTTACACGCCCAAGTCTCTGCGACTGGAAACAGTTTCATATTTTCCCACTGCTAACATTTACTGGTTGTATCCATTCATCCAAAGAACATTCAACCACAAAGATTCTCTCTAGCACCCTAGAATAAGTAGGAATTCATGGAGGAAAAGTGTTGGATTAGTTGTCCTTTAAACACAACTCGCTCTGAGGTCCGAGCTCTAAAGCACTGATCGTATTGTAGTCATCAAGTACAAGGAACGATCGGTACGCCTCGATGAATAATCAGCTACCGACATGTCGTCCCACCGATGTTGTATAAGCTCTAGAAAACTCTCAGTCACATCCTCAAGCCAGTCCTCAGCCGCCTATGATTCGGGATTCCCTAGGAACCTGAGGGGTATATGATGGTGAAACACATTTAAGGCGCTAAGCCTACATGTGTCATCTACGAGTATTGCCGGTTGTAACTGCCCACTATCAGGTAGTGATATAGCTGACACACTACCCAAAGGTACTCTCTCTGGCATCGATCCATGTACCAAAGCCTCATATCTAAGTGGACCAACCTCATGGTCTCTCACTGGGAAACACCAGTAGCTAAGATATCCATATGCTCAACTAGTTTCTAAAAATGCTGTAGAACTCTAGGAATCGCCTCCAGCCAGTCCACTAGTGCCTGGGAATTTGCTTCTCCCCGTAACATCGGAGGCCTCTCCTGCTAGAACTCATGCAACGCGCTCTGTCAGCTTGCATCATCTGCTAGTACAATTGGTGGCATCTACTTCCCAATGGGTGGTGGTGCTACTGGTACACCACCGAAAGGTTCCAACATAGAAACATGGCTCTGCACCGGACATCGTCACTCGGTGGGCCTTCATCGGGTACTCTATAAGAATTCACACTGACTGTCTGCATGGAGACATCCTGAACAGATGCGACATAGTCAAATGATTTAAACCCGGTGATCTGACAAGATTTGAGCTGTCATAAAAAAACATTATGAAACAAACATCCATTCAGTCTATTCGTGCACTGAGTCAGAAATCAGTAGTCAGGGTCATGGTGTATGGATACGTCGGCTGCCACACCAACACTGGACTCCCTAAACTGAAAACCACACTCGGTACCCTTAACACTATTTCTTCACAGAAAGGAAATATCAGAGTCCTATGTTCTGTGGTAGAACCGACTCCTCTGATACCAATTTTTCACGACCCGTTCTCAAGGGCCAAACTGTGACTACCCCAAGCCCGTTGTCCATAGGCCAGAGGCTGGAGACTAGAACCAAAGGTGTAACTCCCTATAAACCGGGAAGGCATTGCCTTTAGAAAACGTAAACACACACACAACTAGTGAATAAGCGGAAGAAAACACTAAGTAAACCAGTATAACAAAAGTGTTGAATGTAAAAAGGGGCCAGAAATAAAAGCCCTACAGAAAGGTATAGCTACAACTAAAAGAAAAGTACAACTGTAAAGACAACGTCTTAAAGGTGAAGTAGCTCCGGGATCGTCCTTCGGGTTCCTACCAAAATGGTAGGTATAGATGTCCTCCTCAGCACTCCGTGTCTATCGGTCTGCTCCGTGTGCTGTCACGCCGTGTGTCCACCTCCAGGTACCATCCAGTCCTCGTAAAATCTACCTCGTTCAACGATGTCTATCGTATGTATCCAACACAACGAGGTGCAGGAATAGCCCGTGTAGGGTTGAGTATAATGATACTCAATAGGGACCCCAAGACCCTCAAGGTCTCACAAAATCCAACAAGGATAATCCACAATAAAATATCTCAACAGATAACCTTTAAATAGGTATATGCCCATACATATAACTAAGTTATCATGTAACCCATCTCAATTATGAGGAAAACTCAAAGGTCGTTGACTCAGCTCAAACCAGGATTTTTATTCACGATGACGAAAACACGGCTGCAGAAGAACTCCTCCCTAGTGGAGCGCAGTAGTCCTGCCACAACTCCAAGGTGCCACTCACTAACCTTTGACTGCTGAGGTACTCCTCCTGTCGAGTACCGCGGGTCTGCCACCAAACAATGTAGTGATCCTCCGCCATGGGTCTGCTACCACACAAAGTAGTGCTCCCCCCTCATAGCCTACAGAGGTACTCCTCTTGTCAAGTACCACGGGTCTACCACCTCACAAAGTACTGCTACTCCACCATTGGTGTGCCACCTCCCAATGGAATTCTCCCCACTCGGCTATTCAAGTAACTATGAATCAAATTGGACAAGAGGTCCTCACGTCTTAGCCAGCTATAAGGTCACTGTACTCCATATGTTCTTCTTCGAGAGGATCTTCTCCACGAGCCACTGGTCTATAGTTCCAAGTTTTAGGTAATCCCACGTGGGAGTATCTCAAAGTACCTTCTCGTCATAGGGGTCTCAACGCAATAGACGGTGCGTCAATCAGATGCTCGATCTGTGAGTTGTTAGCATTTCCGTTCCAGGGGCCCGATTGGATTTCAGGTACAATCCAACCCATCCATACTCCAACTACATCCAAACCTTAGGTAAAGTATGACAAAAGAACTATCTCATCAAAAGGAATCCAAAATATTCGATAGCACGTAAATTGGATGTTTGGTCCTTATGTTTTAAGCGTTTCCGCTCCGAGGGCCCGGTTGGTTTCAGATTCAAACCAACCCACCATTTCCCAATGCCATCCAAAACTGACATATAGTATCACAAAAGGACCTCTTAGGCGCGAGGGTCCTAGTTCTGTAGATGGAACGTCGATCGGACTCGTGGTCTTCATGTTATTCATGTTTAAGTGAAAATGGGTCCGGTCTGTTATACCCTTTGGGTTGACGGGTCGAGTCATCTTGGTTTTTGTAGGTCTGACCTGGCACAGGGGTCAGACCGGCCCTGTGAGTCATGCATCCTGGCCCGCTCGGCCAGCCGACTGCGCGGCTCGACCCGAGGGTCAAGCGGTCTGAGGGGGGGGGGCAACTGTCCAAACCGGCAGCGCCACCCTTCACAAACTAGATGACTAGGCTATTCGGCCTTCTGGAGCACGCTGCCCGCACGGCGGGCCACAGGATTCTTCAGCACGGCGCCCTCCTGGTGTCGTGGCTCCCCTTCAGCCGGCCAGTCGGTTCTTCCACAGAACCGGCCCACGAAACGGGCCGTTGTTCCTCCCGCACAGCAGCTGCGACAACGCCAGATTCTTTCGTCGCTTTCCCAGCACGGCACGATGGCGTCATGCCTCCTCCGCCTTCGGTTGCCTATTCTAAAATAAAAAACAATATCAAAGGAGGGTCGTCGGGCCGTGTTCATTCATCCTGCACCCTCGTGTAAAGATGTATCAATTGGAAATATTTAAAAAACGATTCCCAATGAAGAACGGGTTCCAGAAACATTCACTTTCAAGAATAAACCCCTACCTCGTTTATGACGTCGCACGTCGGGTGTCACAGAAGACGGCGTCGTGGGGAAAGCATTCATAGGAGACATAGGAGTGCGTCCAAGGAGGAAGCTGCGTCTCATCGCTTGTTGTGGAGAAAATAAAGGATGGCACGTCGTCGTTCTTCGTGGAACCGGTGTTCTTCGTCAAAGATGTCACTATTCATTGTCAGAGGGTCGGTGTTCTTCCCCAAAAACTCAAGAGCTCCCAGACAACAACAACTCCAACTCAAAATAATATCTCATGATATTATTTTTATTCACACCACAAAGATTTTAAAAATTCAAAAACAAACCACATAATTAATTAAATGATGTGACTCGTCTGATTAATAAAGTCATGTTGGCAATAATTAGTGGTGGGAGGGAAAGAAGAAGAGTTACATAGATTTGGGAGTGTTGTCAACATTAACATGGGACTTATTTGGGGGGTTAAGAGTGTTATGGAGTTTAGGGGAAGGTGAAAGGTCGAGGCTCATGTGGGCCCCACCTTTCAATTATCCACACATGGGATGTTGGGTGGGTGTGGGCCCCTCCAACAACTTCCCATGGGAGGAATTAACCTCCTTAGATAAGAGTAAAATTGTACAAATAATTTTATTTACTTCATTAATTAAAGACCAAATAATTAACTTCTCCTCCCGCACAAACGCAACTACAGTGAAGGTCCCCTTAAGCAATTACCAGCATTGCGAGTTCATTGAAGCCCTCAGATTTCAATTCTGATCGCCAGTTCAAAATATAGAAAAACCCGCTCGTTCATTTACTGAATGTACCCGAGCTAAACTTCATAAATTGATTCCGGGCACACCGTGCGTCAGAATCAAGTGTTGTCCGAAGCCATAGTCAAGTAAAATTCCAAGGAAATTAAGAAAAAAATTTCCTTGAAATTTATGGGTATTTAGAGTACCAAAAAAATAATACATGGTACATAGATAGTGGGTTTTCTATTCATATGAATGGTAATAAATATTTTTGAAAAGATCCTCAATATGAAACATTGAAGATTTGCCTTCAGGGATAATGATCAAGGAGAACTTTTCAATATAAGTAATATTATTCTTTATGGAAAATATTTAATTTCAATTGATTTGTTTGTTAACGCTAATATGAACAACCTTATAATCATAATTCAATTATATTATAAATGTTACCATGTGAATTTTAGAAATTATAATTGTTTAGTTCAAAATTCAAAGGATGAATACGTTCTTTATACAAATAAACATGATAGTGTCTACACTATAATCATAGAAAACATAAAGAGCCAAGATTTACCTTCACTTAGTGCAATGGAAGATCAATATTGGATATGGAATAGAATTTTAGGAATCTGAAACCATATAAACACATGTTATTTTAAAAAGACAAAACTTTTTATGGATCTACTAGAGAATAAATTTTATTTTTAAAAAGTTTTTCACCCCTATCAATATGTTAAGTAACATAAGTCAAAATTAAAATCTATTAGTGAATTATCAAATACTAATTATTTATAGTTAGTGCACATGTATTTATTCATTCCTACACAAATAGGATGTATAGGGGGAAATTACTATGTATTGTTTTTATTTTATGACTACACTAGAAAAACATGGGCCATTTTTCTAGAAAATAAATCTAAGGCCTTTTTTTATTTCAAAACATTTATAGCCAAATTCAATTTTGAGAAAAAAATTTCCTTGATAACTATTCTTAGTTATCATGGGGGATAATTTTAAAATACTAATTTTCAAACATTTTGTAGTAAGAAAGGAATTATAAATAACATTTTAAGTCATAGAACACCAGAGTAGATTGGTATTATTGAATTACTAAATCATATTATTCATGAAATCAAAAGAAACATGTTGAGTGAATACATAATTTCAAAACATTTTTGGGCTCATGTCGCTAGTACTATGTGTTATAATATAAATTTAATTTTAAATTTTCCATTTATTAATAATTATCCTTATGAGTTCTGGACAGTATGAAAACCAAAAGATTCTTATATCAGTGAATTTAGAATAAAAGTATTCATATATAATATGAAAGATAACTTATACAAATTAAATCCCAAATCCAATGAAGGTAGGTTTTTTATGTTATTCCACTTCTTCTAAGGCATATAATTTTTTTAATAAAAATTCTTGTACTACTAAGGACACAATCCATTCCATATTTGATGAAACTGAGCCTTTTGTTTTTGAAAAAACCCAAAAAATATCCTACGATGTGATTCCAAAAATAATTCCTCATCTATTAATGGATGATTATTATAATAATAAAATACTAATGTAATTTTTTTGAATTATTATTTAAATAATATATTCTAAATTATGTTGAGGAATATGTTTTACAAAACCCAATTCAGTTGTTTCTTAAGAATCATCCTTGTGATAATATCATTTGTGATGCAAATCAACCAGTGAAGAAAAGAAGTTACTTAAGATGTTAAGTAGAACATCTATATTTTGTTTCTTAATTTTAACCTAAAAAGTATAATGTGGAATTATGTGATGATTATTTTATTAAATATATACAGTGTGAGATAATTTAATTTGAGATAAATAATGTATGGACCTTGGTCGAGAGACACAATGAAGCTTATGTAATTAGATTAGAATGGGTCTTCATAAACAAAAGCGATGAAAATTGGGTAATAAATAGAATTAAGGAAAGGATTATTGCTAAAAGATACAAAAAATAAGAGGAAATAGAGTATGAATAAACCAATTCCCCCTTATCTAGACTTGAATCAATTCATATTCTACTTGCATTTGCATCAGTCATCAATTTAAAACTTTTTCAAATAGATGTAAATTTTTCTTTCATTATGGTTTATGTGAAAGATGATTTTTTTTTAAAAACTCTTGGTTTTTATAATAAAAACATCCATAATACATTCATAAACATACTAAATATTTATATAGAATTAAATAATCCCCAAAATTCTACTATGATAGATTATTTTTTTTTGTCACACTACAATTATGTTATGGGAACCACTGATCCCAGACATTTTTAAATAAAATTAACCAAAACATTATTATTTTAAAAATATATATTGACGACATTATATTACAATCAACTTTATAATCCTTAATAGATTCCATTATTAATCTTATTAAATTTGAGAATGATATGAGTTTGTTGAGTGAGTTGAAATGCTTTTTTAGTTTTAAAATTTCACAAAACCTGAAGCAATTTCTATATCCCAAATAAATATATATAATTTACTCTAAAAAATTATTGATAAGATAATAATAAAAGTACTAGTACTCCCATTGGTATGCTAAATTAATTTTATCTTGATAAGGATGGAAACCAATTGATCAAAATATTTATTGAGGTATGATAGGATGATTATGATACGTAACAACTAGTTGAACATAATTAACGTTTTTGTATGATTATGTTCAAGGTAACAAGAAAAATACAATGTAATACCATTTAAATTTAGTCAAATAAATCTTTTGTTATCCAAAGGGAACTATGGATTTAGGACTTCTTAATTAATTTTTAAATTATTTTGAATTAAAATGTTTTTAGATGCTGACATTGGTGGTTATATAATGGATAGGAAAAGTAATTCTAGGACATGTCATTTTATAAGAGATTCATTAGTTTCATGGTCTTGTAATAAACAATAATCAATATGACTTTCTATAGATTAGGCCGAATATGTATTAGCTAAGAGTTGTTGTGATCATGTTCTGTGGATGCTATAAACAATCTGTAATTATGGAATGAGTTTTACAAAATATAAAATACATTGTGATAACAAAAGTTCCATAAATTTAAGACAAAAACATGCACATAACTCTCATGAAGAATACATAGACATTAGAAATCATATTCTTAGAATCACAAATATAAAGGATTAATCATTTTCCAATTCATCGGAATGTGAGAAGAACATACTTTTATTTTTTTTAAACCATTTCCTTGTGATATAATTGAATATATTTATCAAAATCTAAGATTGATCAATGTAAATTTATAATTAATATTTAATAGTTATTTTAAAAGTCTCTTTTCCTTATGTTACTCTAATTCACAGGGTAAGTACAAATGTTTTTTATTTTTCAAAACATTATGCTTTTAAAAAAACAATTCTAAATTTTAATCGAATTAGGTTATCCTGATTCATAATTCCTTATAATAGTTTTCAGAATAAATTATCTGAAATTAATTTCTTTTGGACTTAGGAATTATATAAATTTATTAGGACTTGATTTTTCTTCTAATAAAGTTTCAAAATTTTCCATATTTTGGTTTTCTTTTCCAAAAATTTATATTATATTTTAAAAATTATGTATTATTTCTAAAAATATCGTAATATATTCTTTTGTATAACGAAAAAGAATAAATTATAATAATGACGAATCTACTCTAAACGATATTTTTCTTTCTTTTATACAATAATATTATTCCATTATGATTAGATTTATTCATACAGGTGGTTTTTATAAATTTCATTTTAATCGTATTCACCAAATATGATAAAACGTTTTATAAAACCTCAAGAGTACAAATTCGTTAAAAATATTTCTTCAGGATATTTTATAAACCTTCATATCAATTGGATTGACTCTTATATGTCAGATATTTTTTGTATATCAAAAGTCTATTTAAATCACTTATATAAAGGGGACCCCCCAAGTGTCCCACATAAGTTGTTTCATGAATTATTCCTATAAGTGTTGATACATTTAAGTATCCAAAATATATTTCTTTCAACAAGTTTGAATCATAATTTTCAAGTTATAATAATATGGAACATGTGAAGGATTACAATAAGTGTTATTTTTTCAGGGAAACGTTAATAGTGAATGTTCTATATGAAATGCATGATTCATCATTGATGAGGATGATATATTTCCAAGGTTGGAAACTATTTGAAATGTATGACATATAGGTTAGCTGTAGGCTTCCTCACTATTTCAAAAAAAAATTAGACAAATTTTTTCCTTCATTAAAAATACCTGATTATAAGGGTATGTTTGATAAGGAAAGAGCTGAAACATATATGTTTAGAAATATTTCAGAGGATGAATGAACAAAGGTTACACAACACATTATAGATCCTATAGTTTTACCCCTTTGGATGTAATGGGTTTTATCCCGATAAGGGCATATAGAGATACATTGAAGGTGTTTAATATATTTTTTGGATTATTTGGTCAATATGAGGAAGGTTAATCTAGAAGGTTTTGTTCTTTGGACAATCAAGAACATAAAATACCTTTCAATCAAATCTCATATTATAATTTTTCCAACATTTATAAGGAATATGATTGAAGAAATTATGAATCACTTCAATATATACATATATATATATATAATATGAAGGAATCAGAGAATATGTGATGTTTATTAGTGATTATATAATGAAATTGATGATTTATGTATTTGATACTGAATCAAATAGGGTTTTAATGTATACTGAACTTTATGAATTAGAAGCAAAACCTTCTTTGAAATAATATAAATTAGACAAATTTGAAATAACTGAAATATTGATTCTATTATATTAAAAGAAAAGAAATAAAATAATGATTACAATGAAGTAGCCACAAAATAGAGGAGGGAACAAGTCGAAAAGAAAGACGGAGATCCCCATTTTTGAATCAACCTTTCTGATGCATTATCTCTAAAAATACAAGGATTTGAAACTCATTAAAAAACAGAAAGGAGAAGAAGTAGAATAAGAAACTTCTACATGAAAACATAGTTGATTCAATCATATACGGAGTAGAGTTATCTTCTTAAAACATTATTATACAAAATATGGATGGAATACTTTATTTCCAATAGACATCTATTATCCATGTTGATGATCCCACATTCAAAGACAAGGGAATGTATTTTTTGGTGAATAAAGCATCTGTTCAAGCTTGGGAAGGTTATTTGAGATCAATAGAATAACTTCATGAATATTTTACTAATAAAATGGAAGAAGGTTCCATAGAAAATTATATTCTAGAAAAATAAAGTTATAGTTTTGAAGAAGACGAACTATATAAATAAATAGAACAACATTAAGAAGTAAAAGATAATGAAATTGAATATAATGAAGATGAGAATAATGAGAATGATGATAAAGATAATGAAAGTTAATTTATAGATAAAGAAAATATCCCATCTGATATTATTTTCTTAAATACATCACAAGCCTCATCAAAATAATTTTCTTCCTAGAGCAATCAAAAAGATAAATCTATATGCCCAAAAAAACAAAACAATCTATAAATTCAATCAATAAAATATTCATTCAATAAGGATAAAACAAAATAGATTCAAAAAAATAATGTAGTAAACTTATTGATGTTGATACACTACTCGAAGTTATCCTTTCCCAATGGTTTCAAACCATTGTTAATGGATGGAAAACTGTTGGTAAAAACTATACCAATAGTTGTCCAAACCATTGGATTTGGAGCCATAGGGATAGATATATCCCAATTATTAATGTTAACCATTGGGATATGGTAGGAAAATAGATTATATAACATATTTTTCATGTAACCATTGGTATAACTCATTACCAATAGTTTAAAATAGTTGGAAATACCAAACATCATGTCTATACCAATGGATTGAAAACCGTTGGTTTACACATTTACCAATGGTTCACCACAAAATATTGGTAAAAGTGATGTGAAATGTCTTATACCAACGGTTTGTAAAATGTGGGTATATACATTTTCCAATAGTTTCAATGAAACTGTTGGTATATGTTCTGTTTAGACACATATGCCAATAGTTTAATATTGTTTGTAAAGGCTTTATACATCTGTAGTAAGCCTGGCTCCCTTTTGTGCACCTGAAGTACTTCCACTAGAAGGTTTGGATCCCCCTCTTTTTTGAATTCAAACAGAATTCTCAATACCAGCAAAATAAATAAAGAATTAAGTATGAATTCATACAGAATTAATTCAAAAAAATTATAAATACCTCCAATTATGTATTTAATTACACACATATAGAATTCATAATTCATATGTTAATTAACAATTAACAGATACAAAATTCAATTCCGAATTCAGATGTCAATTACCCTATGAAATAATGAACTCAGAATTGAATACAAAAAGTATTAAATTCTCAATAACACATGCTAAATTGAATTCTGAATTTGGAATGTAATAACCCCTATATAAAAATTCATGTTTCATGTTTTGAATATGGCATTGTTTTTCATAGGCATGGGTTAATTCGGATGAGAATTTAATGTTTAGATATTGTGGTACACCATGTTGTTGTAAGGGGCAATGTTACATGGGCGTGGGGGGGGGGGGGCTTCCTAGGGGGTGGGGGTTGTCGAAGGGTGTAGTGGTGTCCAGGGGGTGAGGGTTGTCCCGAGGTGGGGGTCTCTAGGGGGTCCAAGGGTTGGGGTGTCTTGGGGTGGATGTGTCTAGGGGGTGGGGGTGTCCCGACTAGTGGGGGATGTCTGGGGGGATGCGTGGATATCTGGTGGGGGGTATGGGGGGATGACCCACAGGGTAGGGGTGTTTGTGGGGTGGGAGGTTTTTAGGGGGCAAGGGTGCTCTCTAGGGGGTTGGGAGGTGTTTACAATGGGTAGGGGTTACCAGGGGGCATTCCTGGGGGTGTGGGTGTCTAGGGGTTGGTGTGGGGGTTTCTAGGGGGTGGGGTGGTGCTCAGGGGGGTGGAGGGGGGTTTCCAGGGTGTTAGGGGACTGTCTAAGGGGGTATGGGTGTCTGAGTTCGGGGGAGGGGGTGTCAAGGGGGGTGGGGGTTGTTCATGGGGTGGGGGTGTCTATGAAGTGGGGGTGCCCAGTGGTTGGGGTGGTGTCTAGGGGTGGGGGCTATCCTGGGGGTTTGGGGATATCAAGGTTGGTTGGGTGTGTCTAGGGGTGGGGGTGGCTAGGTGGTTTGGGCGGGCTATCCATGGGGGTGTGGGGACGTCGAAGGGGTAGGGGGTTTCAAGGGGTGGGGTGTCTAGGGGGTGGGGGTAGGGGGGGTGTCCATGGGGTCGGGTTGTCCATGGGGGTGGGGATGTCTACGGGTGGGGGTGTCCAGGGGTGGGGTGGTGTCTGGGGGGGGGGCTGTCCAAGGGGTTGGGGTGTCTATGGGGTTCAGTGGTGTCCATGGGTGGGGGTAGTCCATGGGATTTTGGGTTGTCTAAGGGGGAAGGGGGTTGTCCGAGGGGACCATGGGGTTGGGGGTGTCAAGGGGGTGATAGTGTCCAAGGGATGGGGAGGTGTCACGGGGGTGGAGGGGTTGTCTAGGGGTTGTGGTGATATCCATGGGGGTATTGTTGTCTGGGGGGCTGTCTTGGGGGTGTTGGTTATCCAGGGTGCAGAGGTGTCCACGGGATGGGGTGTCTAGGGGGCTGGGTGGTGTCCAGGTTGGTGGGGACTATCTAGGGGGTGGGGATGTCAAAGGGGGATAGGGGTGTCCCGGGAGAGGGGTGTCTATATTGGTGCGGGATGTCAAATAGGGTGGGGGTGTCTAGGGGGTGGGGATTTCTAGGGGGTAGGGGTGTCTGGGGGGTGTATGGGGGGCGGGGGGTGTCCAGCGGGGTTGGGGGGCTTTCTAAGGAGGCATGGGGTGTCTGGGGTGGTGGGGGTGTCCAAGGGTGGTTGGGGGATTGTCCAGGGGGTTGTGGGGTCTGTCCATGGGGGTGGAAATATCTTTCAAAAATGTAATTGAAAAATATGTCCCTCATCACCATCACTATCATCACCATCATCATTAGCCTCGCCCCCATCCTCCTTGTCATCCCCATCATCATCCATTCCATCCTCCTCGTAATCATACTCCGCCTCGGCCTCCTTCACACCCTCCTCCTCCTCTCCCCCATCCTCCACCTTGGCCTCCTCTTCTCCCTCCTCCTCCGCCTCGCCCTCATCCTCTCCCTCTTCTTGACCACCACTTGAATTTCCACCGGGTGCACCATATATAGAACTCATCAACTACATATATTCTTCACAAGCTAAGCTGACCTCTGGTGGATTTTTTGTATGTAAAACATTCACCAGTTTCATAAATGCACTATTTTCCCTACCAGACTATTGTACTATCTCTATTGCCATTTGTTACTCATGTTCCCCCTTTTCCTTAACTTGCTGGAACCCAGTGTCACTAGAAATCGTACCTGTGAAGGGCCAATACCTCGTCATAACTATACTCTTCCCAAGCTGGCAATATACTCTATCAGGGTGATCATCTCCCAACACCTAATGTAAATAACCGTTTGGCCCAAAATTTTCATGTTCTTAGGAATAATAGGCCTCTAAAGAAGCCTATGAAAAATATAAATTTATTATTATGTTACAAAAAAGATATTAGAATTTGAAATTAAAAAATTAAAACATTCAGTCTACTACTGAGTCGGTTCATTAACTGCACCTCCATCATTCTTCCTTCTACTCGAGAAAAACTGTTTTTCTCCAGGCACACATCCTTCAATATTTAGTGTTAGCCTCTACAATGAAATTGAATGTTGGAAACCATACATAAAAATAGGTTACCAATAATTCATTTTATAAAAAAATTATATAAACAACTGTCATACCATCTTCCTCCCATGATCTGGCATCGTAGTCCGTCCCAATGTGTGGAGGCATATTTTAGCATCAATGTTTTTTTATTTTATCTGGATGATTCCTAAATAATATTTAATAAAAAAATATATTATTAACGCAAAACATGAAAATTTTCATTTAATTACCTCAAATGTGATTAATACCTTAAAATGGGAATTTGTCCAATAAGTAATCATATGTCAATACTGTTCTAATGGAAAATCATCAACAACATAGACAAACTCTAAATATGTGCTAACTCTAGCATGTGATCCAATATACAACTTGTGGATATAGTCTCTCCAAAGCTCACCTAAATCCTTTAGACATGTTGGCCATGCTCCCTCAGCATTGGAAAAATTAAACCGATGCTAACACCAAAATATTAATTCATATAAATTCAAAAAATAATATATTTATTTAAATGAAACATATTTTTTTACCAATATCTCTTCCCAAGAATTATATTTTACTTAATTTGGAAACTGTCTCCATGAGAGTGGGCTGATAGGAATGATGTCGGAGTATTTAGAAAGAGTCTACAAAAAACTCCAACATAGATGGCCTATTTTTTTAATAATTTACCTATCTTCATTTTAGTCCACCATCAACTGTGTATGAAGGTTCTACACTGCATGCATGCTTGTACACCCCGGCCCCTGCCTCTTATCAATAGATTTATTTTTTATGAAATAAAAAAAATATATTTAATAACAACTTGTTTTAATGAAAATAAATAATGGGAGAAAAATATGTTAGGGTTGCATAAATATACCTGTGGTAATTTGATCAATGGGTGCTACTGGATACACCAAAACTAAAGGAACACCCTGTACAGGTGGAGTGGGTCTCAATCTATGCTCTGCAAGGACAGACTCTGGTGATGCAGGAGTTGAAGAAGATTGAAAAAAATATGAAACTAATTAGAAAAGGATATCTAATGTGTAACCCAAAAACAAAACATATGAGAGAGAATAGGGGGATTCATGGGTAATTTAACTATCCACTTTTTTGGTGAGATTGAATGGACATATAATGAATTCAATAAATTTTATAATACTTAATACGAAAATTTAATTTTTTATAGGATAATTATTTACTAAGTGTCAACATTCATTATATTATGAATTATTAAACCCTTAATATATTTGAAAATATAATATAAAAACATGAATAATGATAATATATCTACAATATTAATAAGGGGTAAAAAAATTGTCTAGATTTGGGAAAAATTTAAATCCTTTAGCCCATGTAGATGATGTAGGTTTCTATACTTGTTTTGTAGAAGAAGATAAACCATCGTATTCATTATCTGGTGAAATGTTAAAGGGATTTCATATAGTTATACAAATTTTATACATGGTCAATAAACCATTGAAATTATCTCCATGATATAATTTTTGGTTTTTCATGGTTGAATATAGTTCAATTCCAAATTATATAATGAAATTCATATAAAATTACCACCGAAAAACATTGAAAATTCACATAACAGTCAAGTTGGATACAACATATTTGTAATAGATATAAAATAAATTTGAATATTATCAACCATAAAAACCCATGTTGAGAGAAACCAAAATAATTGGGAACATTTATTGATGATTCTATATATTTTCGTACACAACTTAAGGTTCACAGTCAACTCTGAAAATTGATCTATTTGAGTCATTAAAAGTAATAAATGGATCTTTTCAAATGGAAGTAGGGATGGTGTCATTTCCATCATCACCATCATCAAAAATAGGTCTTGGAATTACTTTAATAGTGACACAAAATTCAGGTCGAAGATAGTCTTAGACATAAAAAAACATGTTTCTCCATTGATGCCAATATATATGGTTCATCGATAGCAAGAGTGTGAGACATATCAGGTACATGAAATCCACAATCATTAATAAATGTGCCATGCCTCACAATCGAATCCAACCAATGACAATTCATCATCGTGACACATCCATGAGAGTAATAATCTAATATTATTCCTTTTCTTATTGAATTCATAATAACCTACATTTTCAAATTGCGGTATACTATCTGATGCACTAGAATAACAGTATATTGTGTTAGTAACCAACCCACCATCATCTTGTGTTCTCATGTTCTTTTTTCATTCAATGATAATAAATCTATACCCATTGATAACAATTGATTTACAGTCACGAACCACAATATTAGGACCAAAATCCAATTCTATTATTTCATCAGATATAGAGTCAACATGAAAACTCAATACCTGAAATATAAATAAATTTTAACCTTAATTAAATATTGTTTTAATTATTTTAAACAGTAATATTATTTCATTCAATTTAACCAAGCAGAGAAATATTTTCTATACAACGTCTCCCTCCTTCACAAATATAAAGAATGATGATATCTATTTATCATAACTTTATATTCCATGTAGATAAAAATTGGAGTTGTTTAACCAATATATATATATATATATATAAGATATAAATATTGAATTTATGTACATGATGTAGTAATCGAAAATATCAAAGGTGAAAAAAACTGTTTGATGTGCTATCTCCCACTCTTCATGGATTAATGTTGTGAATATATATGATCCCAGAATTCCTCCTCTTTGAGGAAGTGATAAAAAACCAAGTTCAATTTTCTCATATTGTTCTTCTTAGTTTTTCATTGTAAAATTCATTCTATTAGTATGTTCCGACAAATTCATAGAGCAGAAATCCATACATTCTCGAGGTAAGTAACCGTTCACGATATAAACTTCCGGATGATTCATATTTAGGACATAAGTCATTATTGTGTACATATTTTTTTTAGTTGGATACATCCAATGAAAAAAATGTTCTCTGAGAAGTATTTTAGTTCGAATATCGATAGTCAGATGAATCATGAATGTGAAAAATGATGGAGGAAATATTTTCTCTAACTCACACAAAATTAATTGGGCATATGCCAACAATTTTTTAAAGAAATTCATGGAAATATTCTTAGAAAAAAAGATATCAAAGCAATTGGAAAAATCAAATAAAAACCACCCTTATATTATTAGAAAAAAGATGACATATTTCTATTGGAATCAACTCATGTATATGGATGTGATAATCATGAGTATTCAAATATTTTAGCTTCAAATATCTTTTGGTTTCCCATATAGATATGCTTCTTGAATAGCCATCATGAACATAGATATTCTCTAGTACTTCCAGAAATATATTTTGTAGGTGTCATCACATAACAATCACATGGAACATTCCATTTATTTAAACTGATATGCACAAGATGTAATTCTAGTCTGATGACCCAATCCACTAAGTCATACTGAGACCATAAATCATCTTTTTTTCACTACCTTAACATTTAGAATTATCAGAAGCAACATTTCACATATATTTTTTTCAATGTGAATTACGTCTAGGAAATTGAATATCAAATTGGTTGACCAATAAAGAAAATAAAAGAATATACTTCTCTTCATCCAATTGTAATAGGTTTTAGTGAAAACATACTTTCAATTTCTAGATTTCATTTGACCCTTCCCAAATGAAAAACTAAAATCATTAAATTCATGAAACACATCAGTTCCAGACATACCCTAAGGTGGATCATCGGTCTCCATGGTATTGTCAAATCCCCGACTATTATTTCTATATGGATGGTCTATTAGAAATAATAGTCAATGTGCCATAAAACTGAAACTACAAAAATGTTTCAGTCTTCTAGATTGTGTGTTCATCATAAAAATTGTACATTATAGTTTTCCATTCGTGCTCCATCCAAACATCATTTCATAAGAAGGAAAATCATTGATCTTCTACATAAGCGCAACACGCGTATGAAATATGTCTTTTGAACATGCATCGTATGTTCTCACACCCACATCCCAAATAATTTTCGACTCTTTTATTAAAGGTTTCATGTATATGTCTATATCATTACAAGGATTGGAAGGGCCATATATGTGTATAATCATGAAATTGAACGATTTTTTCATACAAAACAATGGAGAAAGGTTAAAAAAGTGTAAAAAAACTGGCCATGTGTTGTGCGAAGTTAACATCTACACAAATGGATTAAAACAACCACATGAAAGATCCATCCTCACATTATGTACTTCAGCTACAAAATCAGGATATTGAGCAACAAATCTCTGCCAATGATATCCATCTTCTAGGTGAACCAACTCATCATTAGATTTCATTCACTCCGTATAATACCATCATATATTTTATGATATTTCACGAGTCAAAATTGATTATGGAGTCTAGGGATCAACTGAAAGAGCCACTTTAATTTTTGTGGCACACAGGATAGTGTTCCATCAAATTTTGGCATCCATAGAGATGTAACACTATTTATAAAATCATTTTATTCAGCTTAATCCTTTCAGAATAAACTACAATATTTCGAGAAATCATGAATTATATTTCATGAAAATCCATGTTTCCTAAACTAACATTCATGGAATATAGTGGTTTCAGGGAATATCTGCATCATCTGGAAGTAATCACTTCAAGAAGTCAAGTATGTAATTAACGGAATTATTAGAAATACCATACATAGTTTTCCTATAAAACAATCGGATTGAAAAATCAATCTTTTTCATTTTACCAGTTTGTCGATATACTAGAGTCATTGCGACATCATTCAATTTTTTCACCTTGAAAACATCATCATCTTCATTAGACACGTCATTAGTGCTCATATCGAAGCCATACTGGGTTAGAATACTTTCTTTTTCATGATGATGAATTAATATAAACCTGTCATATAACAAATTCTCCAATGCAGTCATCTCATTTGGATAATCATCATTTTGTGAATTCATTTTCTCCCCATTGTGTTACCATATAAAGTAGTTTTTGTGAAAACCATATTTTTTTATGTGATAGATGACTTCATCATTGATCAACCATGGTCTTCCAACAAAATTGTAACCTGGGTAGTGTATTTGACCACAATATGAAGCATTATGAAATGAAAAATCTAAAAATCTCCCCAAATTGTTTTGAAAATATCTTGATATCCAATCAGTTTAATACATCCTACATCAATCCATTCTGTAAAAATAATTTATAAGTCATTTTTTCAAAATAAATTCAATATGATTGAAGTTCTATCAAAAATATATTTAGGTAAATGAGAATTGTTGACATTATATGGAACCATAATAGACAGACTACTCTATATGAGAATAATAATATAAAATAAAAAATACTATATTTATAAAAAATATCTTTGAAAAATTGTACATGAGTGTACCACATCATGTACACTATTGGAAGATAATTATTTAGTAGTTGAGTAAATTTTAGATTGAAAAAATTTAATATTTTAGTAGATTATTTGAGTGATCACTTACACTGCCCAAGGTGGTGGGGGTATCCAAGGGGAGTGGGTGGTGTCCAGGGAGAGGGATGGTGTCCATGGGGGGCTATCCAAGGGGGTGGGGTGTCCAAGGGGTGGGGTGTCCAGGGGGTCGGGGATGTCTAGGGGTGGGGATTGTCCCATGGGGTGGTGCTATGCAGGCGGTGGGGGGCTTCCCAATGGGGGTGGGGGTATCTTGGGGGTGGGTGGTGTCTAAGTGGTGGGATGGTGTCCAGGGGGTTGTCCAAGGGGGTTGGTGGTGGTTTCTAGGGGAGGAGGGGGTTGTCTAGGGGATAAGGGCCTTCCTTGGGGGTGCTAAGGTGTCCAGGGGGTTGGGGGTGTCCATGGGGGGGCATCCAAGGGGATGGGGGTGTCCACCCCCAATACAGGGTCATAGAATCCAATATCTATCCAATTATAACATGATTTTCACACCTGTTATAGATGACCAAGAAGACTGTTGGTGTAAACCATGAATATCATACAAAAAAATCACAACACACATAACTGTAAAAACACCACCAAATATCAAACATGGAATACATTTTATCTTCCACTCTAAATATCATAAATGAATCCTAAAAAACACACATAATTGTAAGAACACCTCCAAATTTTGAGCTAGGTATGTGGCATATTAATGCCTTCAGAGTCAAGCTACAAGCTATTTCTAAGTTGTGATAAAAGGATTATGATTACGAAATTTTGTGTGTGTGTAAAATATTATCCTATGTATGTTGTTTAGACAAATGTTCCATGTTTTTTCAGGACACTACTCAAGGGAGTATGACCTTTTTTATTAAATTAGTTAATATGGAGTTATAAATATGTTAAATTTGTATGAGATCAGTATAGATAGTGGATAAGAACATGAGTGAGATTTCTTTACAGAGATAACTTATTATTGGAAGGGTAAAAGTGAGTGTTGGTATGTAACTTCATGAAAAGTATTAACATGTGAAAGCAGGTATATTGGTTATATCTAAAGCCAATTTTTTAGAGTATCAGAGTGGAAAACCCACCCCCTCCAGGGATAACACCCCTCCCCCCCACACACACAACCCGCCCTTTACCCCCCTGCAACCCCCACCTAGATAGCCCCCCACCCCATCTGGACATCCCCCTCCCCACATGGACAACCCATCCCCTCCTCCTTGGACAACACATACCTCCTACCCCAACCGGACATCCCACTCCCACCCACCTTGGACATCCCCCTCCCCCCTCCCCCCACAGCCCACACCCCCTCCCCCACCTAGATAGCACACCCACCACCCCTAGACAGCCCACCCCACTCCTTGGACAGCCCACACCTCCTCCCCTATAGCCCGTACCCCCAGAAGCCTCCCTAGACAGTCCACACCACACCTGGACATCCCACTCCTCCATCCCCCAATTGGACAACCCCCCCCCCCCCCCAACATCACACGCCCCTCCCCCAACTGGAAATCCCACCCCACACCCTAGAAATCCCACCCCCTGGACATACCCCCCCCCAAGGATAGCTGAAACCCCCTCCCCCACCTGGACACCCCACCCAGATCCCCCTGGACAGCTCACACCCCACCATGGGTAGCCCAAACCTCCCACCCCCACACCCTTGTAGCCCCTCCCTCCCTCCAACCCCTACCCCCTGGACAAACGACCCACCACTTGGATATCCCCCACACCTGTATATCCCCCTACCCCCCTAAATCCCCCTTTTGGTAATTTTAATTAAAATAATATTATTTATTAAGAAAGGAAACTGATCATGAATTAGCAGTTTCATTCCAAATAACCCATTAAATTTATCAAAACCTGAAAAATTCAATTTATCAAAACATGAAAAAATATATTAATCAAAAAATGAGAAATTCAAGTTACAAGGATCTATGGGTCACATTGGTAATGTCATTGGGGATAGGGGAAATCACCAACATTGTTAATTATAATTTAAAAAATGGGCCAAGCCCTTGGGTGGTGTGATGGTGTCCTAGAGGAGTAGTGGTGTCCAGAGGGGTATTTCAAAGGGGGTGGGGTTGTCTAGGGGGTGGATGATGTCTAGGGTGTGGGGGTGTCGAGTGGTGGGCGTGGGGGTTGGGGTGGGGGTGTCTAGGTGGTCGGGGTGTCTAGAGGGGTGGGGGAGGAGGCTGTCCATGGTGGTGGGGCTGTCTAAGAGGGGTGTGGGTGTAGGGGGCCTGTAATTTGTGGGGGGTGTCTAGGGGTGGGGGGGATGTTCTAGGGGGTGGGGTTGTCCAAGGGGGTGTTCAGCGGTCTAAATACCCATATAATACCTTAAATAATACCTATACCCAATCCAACAAACATCACAATTCCAATCCATCACCTAACCAATCACTAATTCATCCTCTATCAATACCCTTCCCATTTTTCCTTAAAGAAAAACTATAAATAAAAAATCGAAATTTAATTTTAAACTTAATAAAATTCCATAGAAACTATCATATCACCCCACTAAAAGAATGGAAAACCACCTACACCACTACCCCAAAAATCCCCAAAACCTTCACATTGACCATCCTTATATCCATTACCCACCTCGAGACTATATGACTAAAAAATCATTTTACCATATTATAAGTGTAGAACAAATAACAAAAAAAACAAATAAATGTGATTTGTATGCCACATATAGCAGGAACTATGATATAGCCTAAATCAAAACAGAAAATAGAAAAAATTGATGTAGAACATTAAAACTAAAGTAACACATAATAATTTTAAGTGTAGATTAAAAATATTTCTTTATTGAAGATGGATATATGGGTGAAATGAGTTTTGCGACCAAGGGTAAAGAGGGAAATTTTGGTGGTTCTTTGGATTAGGGTCTGCAATCGGGTTGAGTGGGAGCTGGGATGCTATGTATTTAGGGAAAAACATTCCGAATGGTTTTTAAAACCCATTCATAAATAATCTATTTACCAATGGTTTTAATAAACAATTGGTATATATTTGTTAATTATAGACTTTCCAATGGTTTTCTCAAACTATTGGGAAATATTAATTATAATAATACACTCCTAACGGTTTGAACAAACTGTTGGGAAATGCTACATTTTTATAGTAAACCCACGGTTCCATCAAACCATTAGTATAAAAACATTGAGAAAAATTATATTTCCCTTAGTGATACCATTTATAATTATGATGGAAAATAAGAAGAACAATGAATAGAAAAGTCTGTTACAAATAATGTCAATGGGAAAGTATTTTAATTAGAAATCAAAACTCGGAACATCATTTTTTCTAACGATCAAGAAAATGATAAATAAAATTCATATAGAACAACCTTTTCAGCAATATTAGATTTGTTTTCAAATATTTAAAATATGATAATAAATAATTCACTTTCTTAAAAATATAGAGTCTCGAAGTAAGATGCTTCAATATTGTCTCAATCAAAAATCAGATTCAACAAACATGCTTACAGAGAAAGTGATTGAAAAAAAAGTTGAGTTGAAAGCCCATCATGATTTTAATCAAGTTCATAGAAAATAATTTATTCAATTGACAATGTTGTCTCAACTAGTCAATACCGATCAATAATTTTTTTATGAATTATTAAGTGACAAAGAAGGACTTAATAGATTTGTTTGAAAATATCATCATATAAACAAAGGATATGTTTGAGAGAGTAATATTTTTTAGTCTTTCAAAGATAAAAATTACAATTTTACTAAGAATGTAAATGAGTTTAATAGAAGGAGGAGGTATTAAGAAAAATTCGATAAGGATAATCAAAAATCGCAGTGAGGATGTTAGTACCCTGAATAATGAGTTTTATCAACGATTTCAGAATCAATAAGAAAAGACTCCAATGAAAGATGAAAAGATTAAGATTTTAGAGGAAAGGTTAAGTGATCTAGAAAAGAAAAATTGGTCTCATAAAAAGTTCATTGAAATGATTTAAGATGACGGGAAGGACCTCAAAAATTTAAAGACCATCATGAGAACATTGATGTCGAAGGAAGATTAATTTTGTTTCCAAACTCTTATTATATGTTCTTTTAAATATAGTTTTCTACCATGAAATGAATAAACTATTATTCACATTCAAATAAAATTGTTTGAGTGTTTTCATAATTATTATTTATGTATAATTATTTTTTGATTTTTATGAATTATTATTAAGATCATTATTTTAATTTCTTATAATTATTTATCTAAGCATTTATTGGTAATAAAGAACTCTTTCAAAATTCCTTTTTGAAAATTCTTAAGGGGGAGAAATTTATACATTGGGGGAGAATTTTATAGAAAGGGGGGATGTTTTCAGAGAGGAATATTTCTTTAAATAAAATAATACAATCCTTAGGGAGATTTATTTGTATTCATCACTTTAGTCAGATCATTTATAAACTCATTTAGAGATAATTATGTCTATCTAAAGTCTGAAAAATTTACTTTAAAGATAATGGAAATTTTTTTCATTAAATTTATTTCTTATTTATGTCTTCTGTTTTGTGCTTTCAAATAATAAGGAGATTTTTAGCCAATAGTATCTTTTTGAATTTTTTGATCATTTTGTTTTGGAAATTTACCACTCTTTATTAAATACTTAATTAATTTATCGTTCAAGAACAAAGTGTTTTAGGATTGTTTTCATACCTAGAAATAGTTTTAAATTATTAATGAGTACAAACCTTGTTTACTTATTACAATTATAATAATAAGCATAGATGTGTATTGATCAGATTCACCTTTATCAAAATGGATTTAAGATTTTCTGTCATATCTTCACATGGAATAATGTTTATATAATCCGAAATGATATCAGATCTAATAAGAATGATATTTACACTTAGATATAATATCACAATGAAAATATTAAAACCTTCATATTAACTAATGGTTAAAATAGGAATACAAAAAAAACTATATTCTATCATGATGAAATTCATTTTATACTGTAAATGTGCACATCAAAATGATGTCATAAAATTAATTATATTATGACCATTGATGTGCCTGGTGTCAAAGTCATTGTGAAAAAACTCAGAGAAAATATGGTTGTTGGAGGAACAAGAGGGATGTTGTAAGAATTCTTATAAATTACTAGTCATTTTAAGAGTGCGGAGATGCTGGTTCTATTTCACACTCAATTTTTTAATAGTTTACAAAGAATGAAGAAATATTTCTTCGTCTATTGTATTTATTTAGAGAGATTCATTTAAAAGGAAACCTTATTAGGTTGTCTCCTTAATAATTTGTTTTGTAATTTCATTGTTCATCTGATTTTGTGAATAATATATGAGGATAGGATGATAGATATCTGATTTTATTGATCATGGGATTACAAGGAAAACCAAACAGAATCCAATCCATCAGATTGAAGTCTGATGAGGATTGGAAGATAGAGAATACCATTATCGTATCGAATTCTTGTGGGGACAGCAAGACAGACTAATCATCATATGAAGTTCTTACCCTAGTAATGTAAAGACATACATTCTTGTAATTATTAATCAAGGGACCATTATCCTAGGTTATTGGATAGCCGAATATTTTTGATAAAGGAATTGTATTAATTTTTTTATTAAAAGTTGTTTATTTTCACTGCATATAATAGAAATTAATACTTGTATATTCTTATATCTATATAATATTTTAATAATTGTAATTTTTTAACAATAAAAATTGTTTTACATTGATTATGTTTCAACACGCATTAAGACAGAATCACTACTTTTGTAATAATAGTTTTTATCATAACCTTTTTTTATTATGATTCATTTTTTTGTGAACTCAGATTAATTATTTTTCAACTATGAATACGATCTAACATTGATAACTTTACCACAACATTCTGATTACTATTATATACACTCTTAAGATAGAATCTCATTATGACCAATTGATATTCATATCAGAATCTACTTACATATGATATATGATTTATCAGACCCAAGGATAATGTTTAATTACCATTTAAATACTTAAGTGGATTTTGAAAATGATTTGTTAACCTTGTTAAACTAAGTTTCCTTTGAGGATTAAAAAATTAATGTTTTTAAACCTAAAATTCATCCCCACTTGTATTTAGCCGTCTATATATACCTTATGATCAAATTGTTTTATGTCGTACAACTGTTATTAATTGAAAATTAGTCAACAATAATTAAGAAATAATTTTTTTATTAATTTATAATCCATTTTCACTAAATAACATTAATATTATATGTAAATGAATATTTTTCCTTATATATCATATTTAATAAAATATGTTATATTTATATCAATATCAATATATTTATACCAATATAATTGTATTTATTAATTAATATATAATGTTTAATGATATATCTGTTTTATGAAATATACCTTTTATCAGTGTTAGAAAAAATTGTTCATGAAGGGGGTTCAATATCTGTTCTAAAATGAAAGTACTGATAAAAACCCTCATTATCAATGCTGATAAAAGGTGACACTATCATCTCTTTTATAGCTTTGATAAAATCACCTTTTTCCAGTGCAAGGAAAAAAGAACTTATAAAGGGGGACTTTGTTTGCATCATAAAAAGAACATATAAAATGGTAAGGGATTTCTCATTGATAAAACAAAAGAATTGATAAAGGACCCCTTTATCTGCACTTTTTTTAGCATTGATAAATGTAGCCTTTATCAACACCTTTTAATGTGGTGATGATGGATTACCTTTATCAACACCTTTTATAGAGGTGATGAAGGATTACCATGGTTATATTTATTGTAGTAATTCATTCTTGATTAACCTTTTTCTTTACAGGAACAATAGTTATTCCATCCTTAGAGAAAATGTTTCCATTAATGGAAACTGAGTGAATCCAAAATTAATACTGGCTAAAAATCCCATATAATTCATTTCTTCTATGATTATTTAGAATAGTGTGTAAGTGATTTTCATTATCTTCATAGATTTAGGAGTATACCAAGATATAATCAATATATACCACCAAAAGGTCTTCAAGATATTCATTGAAAACCATATTAATTAGATCCATGAATACTAAGGGCTCATTAGTTTGTCCAAAAGGAATTACTATGAACTCATAATACCCATACCCAGTTGAAAATGTTGACTTTGATATATCATCCATCCTTACTCACAACTGATGATATCCAGATCGAAGGTCAATCTTTTAAAAATATTGGTCTCAATGAGGTTGACCAAATAAGTCATCAATGCGAGGTAGGGGATACTGTTTCTTTATTATTATCTAATTTATCTCCCTATAGTCAATGTACAACCTTATAGATCAATATTTTTTCTTAACAAGAAGAATTGGGGATCCCTATGCAAAAACCTACTGAGAATAAATCATTTATCACTAAGTTCTTATTATAGTTTCTTCAATTCTACTAATTCAATAGTGGCTATTTTATAAAGAGTGTTTAATATAGGCTATGAACCAAGAATTAAATTAATGGAAATCTAAATTTCCCACTCAAAAGGATGTCTAGGTATGTTCTATAAAAACACATAATCATATTCTAGAACAATAGGTACATAAAATATTTTAACATTCCTTTTCTATCCCATAGATATTTCATTCCCTTCCTCCACAATATTTTAATATAGTAGGGCTATTGTGGTGGATCTAGATTAAAATCTACTAACGAGGTTTATACAATAAAGATAAGGTATTTAATACCATTATAAAAAATTATAACTTCTCACTTCATTCAATTGATCTTCACATCATAACATGAATGACAACTCATACCAATGATTATGTCAAATTCAATCATGGGTATGATAATAAGGTTCGAAACTAAATCACATTTATGTGTCGTGAGGGGGACCGATCGACTCAACTTCATATCAATGATACATACCCTAGAAGTTTGTACTGAAAAATCTATTATTAATTAAAATAAAACATGTCTAATTTTCTTCGAAAATTATGAATATGTAAAATTATGTGATGATCAAGAATCAAATAAATCTTTTTATATGTTCAAGAAAATAGATATTGTACCTACTAATATATCGTTATGAACTTCAACCTCAATTGTTCTGACCACATAATATTCTCATTTCTCCCTTGGCCTTCTTTGGGGAATGTTTCCTTTATGCTTTGGACATTCATTTACATAATGTCCCATCTATTTAAAACTATATCATTATACATCGGTTGTTTCTTTCTTCCCCTTGCAATCATGATATTGGTGGCCTTTTTCTTCACATTAGAAACAGACTCCCATTCCCTTCAGGAATGTGCAAGGCTATTGCTTCCCACTATTAAAGTAGATTGGAATTATAACTCTTCCATTCTTACACATTTACTTGTTTCCTTTTCCATAGTTTTAAGCATCCAAATTTTTCTCTTGATTTCATTTAAATTCACATGACATAGAGAATTATTTTTCTACCAAGATAGAACCTTAGACTATATATTCACATGAAGGGAAATTCTAGGAGACTAGTTCCATTTAGTGGAATGGTATTAAATGAACAAATAATCATTCAATAATTCTACTTTGTTTTACTTATGTAGTCCATGATTTTCCTTGATAACCTTGTGAATTTTGATGCATACTTTACATCATTCTCGTACCCCTTTTTCAATAGATTTAGAAACCACCTTTCCATATATTCTCGTTGTTCACAAGGGAATTATATTTCATGGAAAATTTCCTTAAAATCCTTTTATTACATAACTTATATTTCTTCCTCCTAATTTTTGTTTTTGATTAATGACCTCCACTGATCCACATCTCTCGATATACGATAAACTTTCAGGACAACCTTCTCACTTTTGCTACATCCCAAGGTGAGAAATATATTCTCAAGAGAACTTATCCCCTACTTAGATACAAATGGGTTTGTTGTCCCCATGATTGATGGAGGTTGTTAACGCATAAAGAGGCCTATCATAGCTCATCAATGTTGTGGATAAGGATGCTCTATATAGGTATGGTTATTTTTCATAACCTAATCCAGTTTTCCTAAAATAGTTATATGTTACTCAGAATAAATTAGTATCTCTAGAGTCTACGTCATTATCTTGTATAAGAGGGAAATCCATAAATGGGATATGCACATTAATGTGTTTTCCATTCATTCCACTATGATCCATTTATTAATAATGGAATACACTCCATTAGGTTATAAATCATTATTTAAAATCTCTACATAGAAAAATAAAAAGGATAAATTGAAATTCTATGCATCGTTAATCATATAGTCATAAACACATTTTCATTGAAAAAAAAATTTCATTTAAATTATTTTTAATGCATTGTAACAAAAAATGTGAATTATCATAAGAATATCCCCTAGGTGTTTCAATCCAAGTACATAGTAAGGCCCATTTTCATGTACCAAGAAACCCAGGGACAAGTCTAAAACACCATGTTGTAGTTTTCACTCCTAGGTACATCTGTTCCAGAACCACTTCCACATGTAGTATCCAGAAAGAGATGTATTTTATAGAAATACCCACATAATCTATTCCTTACCAAAATTCTTGGACGTTATATTATATTAATCATCAATGACTATCTTAGGGGTTTTTTCCCTAATCTATGTTTTCTAAATCTAGTTTCCATATTTTCTACTTAACTTCCTATGATACCAAATGTAATTCCCCAACACCAGAAGCCTAGAAATAGTGCATTATTACATTACATTGGTATGATTACAAGAAATATATATCCCGAATGAATGAATAGTTTGGTATATTAGGAATTCCAGATACATACATAAGATCAACAGTAAAACATGAAATGAAATACAACATATATGTTTTATTGGGAACATCAACAACTATAATTTTATCCTCGTAGTCCATTCACAATAAACTTATTCATGTGATGAGAAAATGAAATGTAAGAAAGGGGATTTCTGAAACACTCTGTAAGGGTAAGCAATACATCCAAATATATAATAAACATACACATTATGCAAGGTTAATAACTAAAATTACATGCTTTGAAAATTATACTTGAACATAATATGGAAGGAAAAATAGAGATAAATAAATTTTTCCATAATAAAACATAATAATGGGTATTATACTAGCCGAATAACCACATGAACTATAAATAACAAGTTTCATAATGAGGTAATTAATAATGCAGGACATGATAACCATACTGACAGTGGCTCATGCCAAGACCATAAATAACCATTTTTTAAGGCCTCGTGCCAAAACCTTTTTTCCCATGAGAGCTACTGATGCACTAAGGCGCTATAGTGGGTGGAACCCGACACATACTAAGTCCGATTCATTCCACATATGAATTTTTATAAACATAAAAAACATAAAAATTCATTTGGAAACTAATATATCGATGTTAAATAACATTCCCTAAAAATTAAGCATGAACATTAACTATTCGGAGTAAATTGGTGATTGGTTTTATGATAGCACATCGAAATTCAAACTAATCATAAACAATTAAATTAAATATTTTATATGATACTAAAAAATATTAATCCCAATAATAAATATGAATAAATAAGAGTTTTGAAACAAATGAAGATACTCTTAAAAAATCATCAAGTAATTCTTCAGATAAATACTCTTTTATTTTGAAACAAAGAGTTCTTTTGAAAAACTATTTGTATTGAACTAAAAGTTTATTAAAATAGTAAATTCATTATAAAATGAGTTATTTAATAAATATAATGGTTTCCAAAAATAGAATACAATGTTCAATCGAAAATATGTATGAATTTGAGAAATTCTACTATGTTGTGATTGTATTTAGTGAATAATTTTTGAAATATCTTTTTAAAACATATAAATCCACATAAATGAAAGTATGATTAAGGTTATTAAATATATATATAACTTTATCACAAAATATAAAAGTTTTAAATATGAAAAAAGACTATTTTAATTGAGGTAAGTAGATAATAAGAGTAACCCAAATGAAATTGGAGTTTCGAGTAGAAACCCCTTACCTTTAGTTCGAAGGTGTTTCCCACTTGATCTTAATGACCTGAATAATCCAATTTAGTCTCATAAATTAATAATTTCATGACCTAGATAACATTTAATTTATTTATTATAAACTTATTATGTTCATTCTTGTCCTTTTTATGGGTTAAGATATTTAATTTCATTGTTTGGGAGTGTTATCTTCCTTAGTTTTCATGATGAGTTTACTTATATTCATGTAAAAAAAATGTTGAATCAGAATGGTTTTACATAATAAAAGATTTAGTTTATTATAGAGAAAACTGAATATTATAGGTTTATAAAATTCAGTTTGTTAATGGGAGTGAAGATGAATCATTATATAAATCATTAATCACAATATTTAGGGTTAATCGGTGGTTTTTATCAACAAGAACCAATTTTTTATATAAATTAATATAATTCGTAAAAAAGTATTAAAAACCCTCAAATAAGTTCTAATACAAATATTATAGTGATTATCAACCATAAAAATGGTTTCATGACTATAATTAAAGACTGTAATCGAAATTGAAAACACATCCTCCTTGAATGTGATAAATTAACTCATCTTGGATGGTGTATTCATTTCTTGTATATAAGACGGGGAAAGAAGATTTGATGAATAATTAATCCATTATCATGAGAAAATTTTATTTCATGTATGTAACTAGATACGTCACAATATTTCAATAATGTGAGGTGAGGAAAGATAAAAAAATAATGAAACTTGAAATAAAAGAAATGAAAATAAGAATTTACCTCTTTAAGAAATAATTCTTGAGAGACTCGTTAGAGGAGAGGTTTTCATATTTTTATGCGACCAAGGACTACTATCTATGGGGGAGGATCTCGAGAGGATATTTGACCATAATTTAGGCAAGGAAGAAGTCTTGAAAAGTGTGAGGAGAAGAGGAAGTGAGGGGGGTTATAGTGGAGGAGAGGGGTGATTTGTGAATATCTTATTCATTATTTTATTATTTCCTTCACGACAACCAATAGTGTTGATTCATGTGACCCATAATAGTAATAAGTGCATGTGAGTTCGAAATAGTTGTTCTTACATAATCCATGATTTATGTAATAATGAATTTTAAAGATATTGAATATATACGGTAGATAACCATATTCTACTATGGATAAAAAATTGAGTATTTCCGAAAAATCTCTAACATGAACCACAATCATTTTTTGATGTATATAATTAAAATTTGAATTAAATTTTTTTTAAATAATTTTCTAAATATGATTAATTTAATTTTAAAATAAAATCTTATTTTATTTAAAAAATTAAAATTTTAAATCTATAATTCGTTTTATATCATATTGAAAAATTAAATAAGATCTCATTATAATATAACCTTAAGAGTATAAAATAAAAATATGATCTACTATTCATAATTGTAATATCGCTGTTCATGAGGGTAAGTTACTATTCACCAAAAATTATGTTTTTCTTATTAGACTCTAAATATCTTACTGAACCCAACCGTGAATGTTAGTTTTTCAAAATTCAAATCACAGAGGTGGTAAAACTATGTTTACTAGATAGGTTGTAACAATGTTGTTTTTTAGAGATGTAGGGTTTCATGAATTCAATGTTAAATTTATTTTCAATATCATGTGGTGTTACACCCTCTTTCTCCCTCCCAACACGATCATCTAACACACTACATATCGATTTATATGGTTCAACACGTGATGACACTATATTAAGGGAAAAGTGGTTACTCATGATTCATCATAAAGATATTTTAGAGAGATAGTAACATGTAAATATTTTAATATCAATAATGTAATTTCACATTTTATACTAATAACTACTTTTTTTTCAAAAAAACAAAGAAGAAATGTTACTTCCAAGACAAACATTTATAGTTTAGATGTGTGGAATAAAAATGAATTGAAGGCACTTTTCCACTTTGATGAATATGGATTCCACATCAATGATGCTACATGAATATATTTCTATATTCAAGACCAGTTGCAAGATGATCCATTAAATATTTTTGTTACATATTATTATGGGAAGTATAAGCCTAAATCGTAGAATAATGAGGTGTTTTATTCCTAGATAAAGGTAATTTTAATACATTATGGATTAATTGAATGTCATTATTTAATTAATTTTTTATATTTTAAAAATTAATCTCTTTGTGTTGATATTATGACACATTACCATCACCGATCTAATCAAATGAATGTGGATGTTAAAAAATTTTGGTATGAATTGGAATGATTATAAATATAGATTGTGGAATGAATTTAATAATACATCATTGACCACTCATCATCTATATGATAAGGTGGCTGAAGGAGTACCTAATGAGAAATGAAAACTATTATTTGATAGACATCACCATGAGAATCACATGATGTTGAATAATATATTGTTATATTGAAATCATTTTAAATATATAAATTTATATTATATGAGATTACATCGAATACATTACTCTTAAATTAGATGTTATATATTTCATAATGGTCGAGAAAAAACGCATCAATCCAAGTGAAACAAACATTCCTACACTACTAGTTGAAAGTGTTTTTTACAAAATAGACCCACTATAGTAATACTAAAATCAGTTCCAATATTTATATTATAATATTATCTGATTAATATATTACAATATTTATTTATCTCTATCTAATGTATATAAGTAATTTAAAGAAACAAGTCTCCTAGAAAGAACATTGGTTGGATGTTAATATGAAATCTGATTGGAGTTATGTGTGTGATCCCACCAAAGAAGTTGAGGTAATAATTCATTTCTCGTTGTAATTTTTGTAAAAAAACACCATTAGTGATGTAATAACTCATAAAACTAATGATATCTATGAAATTTTTTATTTAAAAACATAACACTATAGTTAATCAAAAATATTTTTTATTTATTTTATAAAAAAACATTAATTGGTAAAAATGTAGATATAAATTCTCAACATACTCTTAGATTTTTTTAAGGTAAAGGGTGAAAGCCCCCGTTTATTAAAATAAAGAAATGACTTTTGAAGGGAAGAAGGAGGAACCCATTATAGAAATAGATGTATAACATCAAACAAAATAGGGAACATGGCCATATAGAGATCCAAAAGTCAAAAGGATACAAAGATCATAGCAGGATCAAGCCAGAAAGTCTCATTGCCCCCTTCTAATATATTCCCCCAGGCTTTGAACCAAAGTTTTTTATTAATTTCCACAATTTATAATATGTATTAATTTAAAATAGAATGAAATTTTATTTATAGGTAAAAAAAATATTCGATTCTATTCCCGCATTTTCCTCCACAGTCTCCTAGGACAATCTGTTGGGTCATGTCCATTGGAAGGAGAATCCTGCCTATGTATGCATGATGGGTTTGGTACTATTACCATCTGAGGACTTTGGTAGGTCCCTAGGGATGACAAAAACATCATCCCTAGGATTTAGTTACTCTCTGCCTCGATATTCATAGGGGTAGTTTCTTGTAATGAAAACAACAATTCAAAAATAGGGGAACAATATCCATCAAGATGTTAATCATATAAAACTAAAGGATCTGAAGGTTTTTTCTCTAGATAAATCATTAGCTGAATTATATTATATGATGAATACATGTGTCCCTTAATATAATTTCATTGATGGATTGTTTGAGTCTGTAGTAAAATCACAGAATTTCATAATCATTTAATATATAAAATTTTATTCATTTTAAGTATTCATTTAATATAAATCATTGTAATATTTTCTCGAAAAGTTTTAAATATGATCCATGAAAATTAAGTGGAGGTAGAGATGAAGATGAAGGTGGAGGCGATTATAGGATTTCATTTAGTGATGGATCTTTAATTTGGAGTCAATGGCGTTATTGTGAAACAATAACCATTTTCTATATATTATAGTATTTAATTAGAAATATATGATCGTAACATAAAAATTATGTTTATCTGATCATTGATATATATTTATATTTCTATTTTAGTGTCTTCTTGTGTTTTTTTTCATCAATTAGATTTTTTAGGGACTACAGATTCTACAATTTTTATTTTTGTAACATCCTCCGCTATATTTTATAAATTATAGTAGATTTTTAAACCACCATCAAATGGTTGAAAGTTTTGACTTCCAAAAACCACCACTGAAAACTATAATGACCTCAGTTAAATTAAATTCAATGATAGTCACCCTAAAATACCTCTAAAAGTGTGAAAATGGAATGAGATTATTCTCAATGAAAAATTTAGCAGAAATTGACAAAAATCACTACAAATCCATTTATAGGTAGTTTTAACCATCAATAGTATCATAATTTTCATAGTTAGATATTCCTAGAAATGGAAGGTGTGGTAATTATGTTGAATAACCCTTTTAATGATCAACATAGAAGAGGTGTTAGGTGGTGGGATTTTTGGAATTTATTAAGGAGTATTTTAACTCAAGGTATTGGAGGAAACTAAGAAGACAATTTCAAATTATGGTTAAATGAATAGAACAAGAGTAATATCATGAGTCAAGGTATTTCAGGGTGCCAAGGGTAGTATCTCAATTCATTGTATCATCTGGGATGAAGGTTTGGGAAATAGATATGACAACCCAACATGTATTTGACTTGGTTCAAAAATATTTTGATTTTACCATTGATTTTCTATGAAGGTCCATTATGAAAATGAAGGGATAATGATAGATTCCCCTAACCATAATTTGGAATTGATCTTGAGTGGGAGCATGGGGGTCAAATCCCCATAATATGGACCAAAAATCACAAATATAGATAACACTATTTTGCATAACTTTTCACTATTCTGCACAACTAGGAATTGTGTCAGGTAATTGGGTACTGTTTGGTGCAACAGTTCACTAAGTCTCATAACTATATGTTGGGTCACACAACTCTGTGATGTGTCGATAAACATTTTACTTTTTTGCACAAATATTTTTATTTCATTATTCTGAGTTTGTAGGAGGGATAGCGTATGAGAATGATTTTGGAAAACACTATGTCATGTAGCATTGTTGTTTCATCAAAATAGAATTGCATAAAATTTTGGACTTTATATTCAATTGGGTTCCCCATAGAGAATGTTGCATGAAAATTTCTTATGTGGAATCCTTTTCATTGAAGTAATTCATAAGGTAATTTAAATAATGATTTGGATTTTGTGGTTAAATAAAGTGTGAAATCCCGATTTACATGGGAGAGATCTTAGAAACCAATAACTAAGATCCCCTTCTCCCAAAATGTGGGGTTCTTTCCAAATTTATATAAATGTTGGCTTCATCATGAAGCATAACTTCTTTCAAGCATCATTAGGTAGAGTCACACAACTCTATGATGTTTCCTGAACATTCCATTTCATTTTGAGACTATATTGTGTATGCATGAAGCATCTATATTGGAAATTTTCATTCTCTAACAAATGATTTATGTGACAATAAATAGGGTTTCTCACACTTTTGGAAGGTTTCATGAAATTAACGACTATTCCAAATAATTACCCAGATGGCCGTTTCAAGAAGTCTAACTTCTTACAAAAATACCTTTTTATCTATTTTTCTATTTAAGAGATATTACTAATCAAGTAAATGCATATGAAATTAACAATTCTCCATGATTATGGTTTTAATAATTTAGTCCATTCATGGATGAGATTTGTAGAACCAAAAATAAATGAGATAGGTTGGTTTTTTAAAGTATTCATAGATTTTTATATTAAATTTTATCATATAAATGTATAGTTATATAATACATTACCAAATCCTATGGATTCTTTTTTAGTAGGAATGTATAATTTAATTATAATGTGATGATTTTTCTTACTTAAAATTTTATAAAAAACATATAATGTTTTTTCTTTTATAACTTATGAATGAAATTTTATCTATCCAAACCATTGAATGTGAATACTAAAAAAGTATTGGAACTTTTAAAATGATGGGTAATGGTATTTTTTTTAATTTTAATACATTGATTTGAAATTTTTTATCTTTTTAATAAATAAATGTAAGAAACAAGATGATATTTTAGGGTCTATGGTGATGATTGCCACTTATATTTATGATTGGAACATGTGTCTGGATACTTGGTCTGAAGAGAGAGAGAGAGAGAGAATATGTAATGAGAACCATGGATATGGGTTGTGAGACCTTACTGAGTTTGGGTGTAATAGACCATAATGTGTTTTGGATGTGACCTTTGAGATCTTGATATGATTCCTTTTTTCATGATTTCTTATGACCCTTTTGGGTTTGTGGATCCTGAGATTTGTGTAAGACCCTGGAACTGGTGTAATGGATTATATTTTCAGTTACAATGGTTGTGTATATATAAGAATATTATACCTAGAGTAAGTGGTTGGCCACAACACATTATATTCGTATATTTTGAGTGTTTTAGATATGTGAGGAATGTAAAGCATGAGTATATTCTTTGTCTAGTGAAATAAATTCATGAATGGTGCTTTGTAAATTTGGTAAAGGAATGGTTCATCCTTGGATATTTTCTAAGGGATAAACATGTGTTCTTGATTTTTTTGGTTTATCGCTAGTTTTGTCCTGGAATGATCATTTGGATACATGATGATATTGTTCTCACACTGTTTTCATGCGGTTATTGATGTTGACCCATGGTAGATTGGTCAAGGGATGATAAAGTGTGGGTATATTCCTCTAATATTTGAAAAATTCAAGGGGTGGGAGGTAATATGGCTAGACTTGACTCTTGAGAAATGTCAAGATAGTTGTATGAAATCATAAATGATGAGTCAAGTCTGATCTAACTGATAGGCCATGAAGTATAGTAAGATTCTTGAGTGGGTGCTTGTGGTGAGAATTATTAATGTGTGAATCATGGGATCTTGACTATGTTTTTGTGAATAGTAATGGGGGAGAATGTGAATCGAATGTTTTGATTCGTTTCTGGTGGTAAGCGTGTTCTTGAGATGTATTATATCATTTGGGTTAGATGTTTTGTTGTATTGGGACTAAGTAGCCATTGTTTTTTGGTGGGACCAAGGTAGAATGCACTGGAAATGAATATGGACGTTTTTTGGATTTGTAAAACATTCCACGTACATTTTAATTGATAATTTCTTGGGGAGTAGAGAAGCTCATGATATATAGTAACTGTAGTTCCATAAGGAATTCTAGTTCACTACAATTTGGTAGATATTCGTGAGGTGGTATTGGGTTTTGGCTGATGAGTCCCTCCCGATGTGAGGTGACCAAGGGTTGATGTGAATGCGTGTAGGTAGGGAGGCCCATGGCTATTGAATGAATGTAGATATAAAAATATAGAGATAGGTGACATTGTCAAGGGATCATATTTTGGAGGAAAAGATGATATGGTTTGAACTAGATTGAGTCATTAGGGGTCTATTAACATGTTGATCATATCTTGGGAAGAGTGGAACATATTGATTCAACTCTATCCATGGTGTATATACATGAGAAAACATTTATGTAAAGCTGTATGGTGGGGAGTGCACCATCAAACATCAGATGACGGGGTACTCATTATGGATCAGATATTTGTGAATGTCTTGAGTCATGTTCCCAGAATCTGATAATGAGATGTAGTAGATGTCTCACATTGTGTTTGAGGTGAGAGTGAGACGACCACATCAAGTCATAGATTTTGATATTGAATGGAGCTTTTTACATGGTAGTTGGGAGTTACATATTTTAATAGATGATAAATAAACTCTTATAATGATGATTAATGCATCGTTAATGGCTGTATAACCCTTGTCTTGGTAGTCTTGTTGGAATTTGGAATTAAATCTGGAGTGGTTGGGGTGTAATCATCATACCACTATGCAACAAGTTATATACATACATATATTGTTTTTGGAATTCCAAATAGGAAATCAGATATGATGTTGCAGTGTAAAAAATTATTGACGTTGGATTAATGAGGAATTAATGTGATTTGAGGGTGACTAGATTGGAGGTTTGTTAGTGTGTGTGGAAGGATACAATGATGGATTTTTTATGTTGAGGATCTAACCATGTATCTTCACATGGATTTATGTATGGACCCTCGTGAGCATGTTTTGGTGAGAAAAGGATTATTTTGGACATATAGGTATCATTATAGGGTAAGCTGGTGACAAGTTAATAGTCAGAGTCGAGCATTTTGGAAATGGGGCGGATGAGAAAGGATAGACATTAATTTACATAAAAAATTGGATATGATGATTCACAAACCACATGATACATTTTGAAGATAAAAACATCATTTTTGGAATCAAACTGAAATTTTCAATGAAAATCTGCTATTTTCCATGTTTTTTCATAGACAATGATTATGATTCTGTACTAGTTTAGAATGTGATGAAATGGACAAAAAATGATTTTTAATATGTGTTTCATGTATGTTAATGTGTGGTAATTTAGGAACAAAATCGGTTCAACCATTAGAATGTGGGTATGTAGGTTAATAAACAAATCCAATATAATAATGTCCATTTTCTATCAGGATGAATGGATTGGGTATGAACCATATTTACGTTAATGTTTTTTTATGAACACTGAATCAAGTTATGGAAATTTAAGTTCCTTACTTTAATAATTGATCTATTGAGATTATTGATCATTTAGAGATAGATCGTGTTTAGATGAACATGAATTTATGACCCAGGTATGTCGGGATAAATTATTGCATGACTACCTAGACATATCAGAGATGGGTAGTGTTATGGTGGGGGTTTTTTAATATGATTTTTGTATGGATACGTTTGAATTTTCATGTGAAATATGAACATTCATTTGGTTGACATGCCGGATTTTGAATTGGGTTTCAGAATAGAATTGCTAGTGTTTGAATTTCTTAATAGATGATTTGGGATTGGTGTGGGACTTGTGAGGTACCTCATGTTCTCAAGTAATAAATAGGAAGCTTCATGTTATGAATTTTTAGTTTTAGAGGTTTCTATATAGGATGCACGATTTTTTGCACATGGTTTATGAGAAAACATGATGCACCCCAGGTGTGAGGAAGTTTTCAGTTCATTTTCTAAAGTACATGGTTCAGTTTAATATTAAACATATATTATAGAGTTAACCATGTGATATTTCAGAAAAAAATCATGTGACCTTTCTCATCATCATGTATATATTTATTTAAAATGAAAATAAAATAGTATATACAAATCCTACAAAACTAGGACTGGGGAAACACAACTATGGGGTGTAAAATAATTCAGACCAAGGGAATACCATCTATTTATTTCAATCCCCATTGGCTTTAGTTAGTGAATGTTATGGAAAACTAATTTCTCCAAGACTGGAGTGTTAAGAGAAGCTAGATATTCTGCTTCCCCATTCCCCTCCTGCAATGTGCGAGACACTCTAGTGGTGTTACCAAGGATACCGCAACACTTTTGTATGATGTATTTGATAGAACCAGGGATAACAGTAAGTCCATGGGGGAAATTATAAACTAGCATTGAGTCAGTTTGAACAACCATGAGATATAATCCCCTCTGTCTACAAGGCATGAGACATGTCAGTATGGTCTTAGCAATAGCCTAAAATGACAAACCGTGGCCCAGCCATATAGAAAAATCCCAAATCATTGATCTATATATGTCATGAACGATCCACACACCTATCATAACACCAATTATCCATGAACCATCAATATTCATATTAAATCTATGGGTGGGGGGGGGGGTGTTCCATCTAACCCATTTCCCTATAGAGGTATTAATTCTAGACGGGGTACTGTGGGTAGCATGAATGAGCTACGATAAAGTAGGGGCATCCCACCATGTGTTAAGTACCATGACCACATTAAGAAGAATATTTGTAATTATAATAATGTTTGTGTGCCAGGACGACCCCACCCCTTCATGAAGACAATTATTACATGCCTACCACAAACAACAACAACTGGCTTCCATTACTAAGGTACACACCCTTCTCCCAGGACCCTCCTTCCCCGAACCATGTAACCAACAATTGAAAAAAGGTTTTCTCGGCCCTTGCATGTATTAAAGAAGTAGTAGAATCACCAAATAACTTCCATACCTCGTCTTTCCAATTTTCCCCCTGAGAATAGGTGATATGAACTCTCCTCTTTCTACCTCCTACAACAAACACATTTAGACTCCATACCCACACCACACCGCTTAATATTCTCATCTATTGGTATTTAATCATTATGAATTCTCCATGTGAACGAATTATATTCTGTGGGGATAATAGTACACCAAAAAAACACATTCCACTGATCCCCTGTGACCTGTGTGGAAGATGTTTGATGGTTGTCCATGGCTGTGAAAGATCCTAAAGGAGAAAGCATGAACACACATTTATCCATTGTTGAGTTCGTCTCAATGAGATTAAATGCTTCCATTTGGTCCCTATCTAGAACCTCATTGATGAAAAATGTATTAATTATGGCCTCCCAAAAATATATTTCTGTGGTTGGGCATCTCAAGAATCCAATGATTTACCCCACACAAATTATCACGATAGAAAGATACATTACAGGTCCCTATGATCCATAGAGAATGAGGTCTGGTGGAGGAGAACATGACACCTATCTCACCCAATAGGGAAGATGAATGGAAATATTTAGAATCCCAGTCCCCTATATATAATACATTCATTTTATGTACTCATATGTTCTATCACTCCATCACCTCCCATGCCTGTTTGGAATGCATGCAATAGAAGGCATTATTCTTATTCTGAACATTAATACCATCTTCACTGAGAGGCCTCTCCATACTGTGTCACGAAGAACAGTTCTTTCGGCCCTCAGACCACAGGTCCAATATAAAACCAACAAGAATTATATCAATAATTCATGTAACTCCTTTCGGATCCTTGAGAGCATATAAAGCATGAATCAGGGTGGCCAAGAGTACACTGTTAACCAGCGTAATCCTCTCCCTAAAGGAAAATACCTATTATTCTAATTGACAATACTATATATTATTTTATAAAAATGAGGGTAAAATCCTAGATATAGATCCTCTTTAATGATCGAGGGTCTCCCAGGTACACTATAAGAAGAAAAAATTTCTGCATTCCTAGAGACAGACGCACAATAGTGACCTAGCTGTCAGAGCATCCTCTTGATATGTAGAAACTACTCTTCGACTTATTGATTACATGACCACTCCAACATATATAATCCTCCAATATTATATTCAGACTCTGCACGGTCCTACAAGATGAATTCATGAAGATGATGGAGTCATCCACGAACATGAGGTGTGACATCGTTGTAAAGTTCATCCTTCTATGTTAAGAGGAGATATCACCTCTACTAATACTATTATGAATGAGGGGGATAATAACATCATGGGAAATTATTAAAATGATCAGAGATGTGAAGTCCCATTTTCGAAGGCCCCTCATTACTTTGATGAAGTTGAATGATTTTCCCATCAACGTGATCGCCATCCAAGTAGAGCTAAAGCATCGAAAGATAATATCAATTTTCCAAGGAGAAAGACCCATACCGACAAGGACTTTTTGATGAAGCTACACTCCAATCGATCATATTACTCTATCATATTGTTCTTGATCTCCATATTAGACCCTTGAGTTTTGATTTTGATATCCCTAATCAATTCCTAAGACAATGTGATCGCCCCTGGATGGAGCACTCCCTCACAAATCCATGTTGTACCATGGATATCAATTTTGGAAGATGAGTGGATAGATGATCAATAAAATTATTATAAAGGATCGTGTAGGTCACATTAAACATGATTATCTATCAAAACTTTGCAATAGAATTTGGATACATAGACTTGGGAATAAGAACAATCATGGTAGAAAAAGAAACTCATGGTAACAGACCACCCTAGAAGACATCTTTGATGTCCGCATTTAAATTAGTTTTCACTTCCTCCCATAAATCTCTATAAAAGTATCTTAGGAACCCTTCCATACCCACCATGCTATTAGAATTCCAACTGTTCATGGAATTAAAAATCTAATCCTCTTGGGGAATGGACCCCATGACATCGTTATAGTTTGAAGAAAATATGTAACGAATAACTTCAAAAATCCCGCATCAACCCCCCAAGTACCCATTTTGAAAGTGAACCCTGAGGCTAGCAAGATGCTCATAGAAGTAGGATCTAGCCATCCCCAATACCACCTCCCACTAATTTGTGTAAGTACTATCATCTATATCAATGTTTTTTAACCAAGATTCTCATATCCTTAATACAAGAATGAATGTACAAAGTATTCCTATCACCTTCGGTGATCCACTCAATCCTTTCATTATATCTAGCCTATAATTATTGTATCAATAAAATTTCCTTCGCAATATCTTTCATTCCAAATATATCCTCAAATATTTTTTCTTCCTAATCCTCTTCAAGACACCTTTAAATCCAATCCACTTCAATCACAACTTCTTCCAGCTCTTTATCTAATAATGAAATATCATTCGACCATAGTTGAAGCCGCATTTTAAATTGCCTTATCTTATTGTGAAAGCCTTTCCACATGTTTCATTGATTAGGGGCACTCCATGAGTCACGCACCGAATAATTATATTAAGAAATGTGAGTCCAATGCTTTTAGAATCAGAACCAAGCATGCTTCTCATGCCTGGAGGATAATGAAACCAGGGGTGGGGAATGGTCTGATAATCTGCATACGAGATGCATTAGCTGGGTATTTGCATACATATATACATCATTAATTCTAGATAAACATCTATCTAGAAATCTCCATAACCTTCTGTTCCCCTGTTGATTATTTCACCAGGTAAACTGATCCCCTGAATACCTAAGATACATAAGACCCCTACCTTCCAAGAATTGAGTAAAATTGAGACTATATTTTCTATTAAAAGGAAATATTCCCATCCTCACCTCCAGATCAAAAACAATATTAAAATACCTTATAATGATACATGTAAGGTTTCTAGGAAATATTGCTTTGATATCATTTTATAGGGTCTCCCTTTGCTGAGATTCATAACTTCCTTAGATGAAAGTGTTGAAGAAATAGTGTATGTCATGGGTCACCTAAACTATGATGAAATGACCCCCCTAAACCAGATCAATAGAATATTACTATGACAAAAAAATAGATATTCTAGTTCTACATTTCCACATTCATGTATCCAAGCATTTTGAGTTTCTTGGATTACTCACTATTCCTATTAAACTATTGCTTGTGCTCATGGATGGACACCATCGAGAACTTATGTTTGGGATTCTTCAAAGATAATAAATCTATTTTGACATGGGATCCTATACACTGGTCTTCCCAGGTGAGAAAAGGTATCATGGGGAGAAAATGGTTGTTGGAATGGCCACAAACTGTGTGGCGTTCTCAAAGTGGGAGAGTACCTGCCACTATAGTTTCCTTGATATTGATCTAGTGCACACTCATATGCTTTTGGCCATGTTCACGAATGTAGTAGATCATCATGGTTGAAATGTGTTATGAAAAAAATGTGTACAAACAATAAAACCCATTAAATGTGTATTTTTATGGTTTTCTTTAATTTTATTTTAAGCCTCATCCCCACATTTTCCTTCTTCTCCCTTGAACACATGCCAAGCCCACTGATCCCTCCTCTATCACTTGATCCTCCCTTTATTGGGTTGGTTCCAGATTCTATATTAGGTTTATTTATATATGTATTCACCTACAACATCCTCTATTATACTCCTCCTTCCCCATCTCTATTTTTTGAGTTACTTTTCTATGTTTTCAGGGCTGACTCAACCAAGGTATGGAGGAATCATCTGTGTTTCCTGGTGATTTGGTGTTGTTTGTGTAGGAGATATTTCCAGATAAACTCTATACACTCGTGCACATCATTTTGATGAATATATTCCTTTCCAAAAACATTATTATGTTATGTAGTTTAAATATAATTTAATTGGTGTATATTATTTGGATTAATGTTAGGTATTTAATTGGGAATGGTGTAGAGAGTCCACTAAGGACCTCCCATGGGCTGTCACTCAAGCATTCCATGAACAATGTCTGCACGATGAGTTAATCAAACATTATTCCATGTTATTTTAAATTTTTTAATAAATTTTTAATTTTAATTAACTACAAATTTAATATAGTTTATTATATTGAGTTTTTCAGTTTGGGTTAGAGGGATGAGTTTGTATGTGGGATTAGTTTGGTATTAGGATAGGCATAGAGAGCCTATGAGGCAACTACTGACCTATGGAAATAATTATTGAAATAATCCTAATATTTTTGTGGTCATTAAATTTTTCCATAGTCTTATTTTTAATATAGGTTCTTATGATGGACATCTCATTAGTTTTATGAGTGAAAAATTGAGATTTTAATTATGTGTATTAATTGGGTTTTCCTTTCTTAACATCTGTTTTCATTCCTTTATTCATGTCGGGAGGTGTTTCCTAGTGGAACACCATAGTAATAATGCGAACATGGAAATTGGATAATTATATGGCATTTTAAATAGAAATAGTATTTTTGGGAAACAAAATTTGAGATAAAAATTGGAAATCATACATAAAATTGTATTTAATTTTTTTTATATTGTATTAGTTTATTAAATAAAAACGATAAAATATTATTGATGGAATGTGTAGGGTATTTTGGAATTAGTGTATGAAAGTAGGGATTTGTATGTAATTTGGTTAAATTTTTTGGAAATGGAATTAGAAATGGTTTAGAAATGGTTTTGGAAGTAGTAATTTGAATTTATTTAAGAAAAACAGTTAAATAAAACCTTAATCATTTTAATTGGTTATTATGTGTTTTGTGAAATAATTATATGTTTGTAAATTCTAGTTTGATGTAAATAGAATATATATTTCTTATGATGTTTAAACTTAGGATAAACATGGCCCCTTGGGTGGATGATTGGGAGTTATGGTTAATGTCGGGGTGAACATGAAACCTAGGTGGACACTATGATTAATGGTTAAACTCGAAGTAAACATATCCCCCTGGTGGATGCTAGGATTGTTAGTTAATACTAGGGTAAACAAGACCCCCATTTAGACATCTATTGGGCTCTAGGGGTGGGAATATTTATTCCATATTTCATTGTTTCACCAAGGATGGGTATATTACCTTTTTCAGGAGATGGGTTTGCACATTCATTTTGACATGCTCAGAGACATCCCAATACAAACCAACGTTGTTATGTACCATTAAAAGGGTAATTTTAGCTCTAATGTTTGATATGTATTTTATGATTTTCTGTTTAAATGTTTTAAAAGACGGAATTTTATTTTGTAGCTTGATCACTACCACATACACTTTGAAAATAATGTTTACTTTTAAGGATTCTATTAGTGGTGGACTATTGAGTTGTACTCACACCCTACTCTGGCCGCTATAGAACATGTGTATTTCAGAAGACCCCATTATTATTCACATGTAAATTTTTTGAGAAAGGACTTATTTTTTTATAGATTTTCCTCCAAGGTTGTAGTCAGATGATGGGACTGGTTATTGTTAAATGTGTGAACTTGGATGGAATATTACCTATATCTTCTTACAATGTTTATTCACTACTAAATTCATAAAATCGTTGATTTTATTGATGGACTAAAACTTTTATCTCATTATGTAGACATATCCTTATCATAATAAATCATCATTCAATGTAATGAAGTTATAATAAAAACATCTTTCCTTTATTGGTAACGGTATAGACACGGCAATATGTACCAATTCTAGAATCCCTATAGACCTTACACATTTTCCACATAAAGGTGAGTTGGTCATTCTTCATTGCGAACAAGATTGAAATATATCATGTCGTTTTTCATAAAAAAGTGTTAAAGTAACAATATTAATAATATTTTCCAAATGATTCTTATTTACGTGATCAAGATAGTGATTCCACAAATAGGTGGGAAATTATTCTAGAAAACTTGACTTTTTTCATTTTAGAATACTTGGTTTTTATAATTTAATATATAAATATTATTATTTCAATGAGCCATACCATAATATATGTTGTCTATATAAAAGAAAAAAAATTTATATTGGAATGTGACAAAAACCCATCAGTATATGGATATAATATAGAAATTATGTTCTTTGTAATGGTTGGTGCATTATAATTTCTAAAAAAATGGACCATTCAACTTAGAAATGGATGGTGGTATTATCAAATGGATAGAGTATCATGCCTCACACCATTTGCATGTCGTAAATTAACCTATCCAATAGAAACATTCCAAAATATACATTGTTTCAGCATTTGAATATAGATGTGAAAACAAAAATATGTATCTAATAACCAATTTTTAGATATGGAAATATTGCACATGATAACAAAATCAAGTAAGTATCCACATTATTTTTTAATTGGATACATTTATTCTTCCAGTAACCTATATTTATACCTGAAAAACTAATTTCATATTGTTTACTTTTCATATATTTGGGTCCTAACATTCATGGAAGGATGGTTATAGAGAGCCTTATACATGGCATGAGTCTTGATCCCCTTTTCCTTGTTCTTCCTCTTATTCAACATATAGACTATATGTATTTTAGGCCCCATGTCATTGTCAGATACAATAATCAATATATGTATTTCTAGTAGAGACCTCACACTAATAAAAATATTATAATTAATAATAAAACTAGAGAAACACTTAGGTACTGAGGAAAAAATGTAATTTTTTCATAGGTCGTTAGGGATCTTAAATCAAAAGATGACAATGTTCTCAATGTAGCTAATCATACTGACTACATGAGGTCCCTCATGCACCAAATCTCTAGTCTTTTATGTGAAAATGTTTTTGGAGATCTCATATATCCCTTGTATCAAATTCTCTTGATAATGATCGTAAAGGATATATGTTATTATATACACATCTATATATTGGTGTTAAATTAAAATATCACTATAAAGGTATGATAACAAAAATCATTAGGAATTTTTGGCATCATCAAAAATTTCAATATAGAGATAAAATTATTCTTCCCTAGCCTCTTTTCCATGAACCTCAAGAATGTGGTTTTCCATAACATATAATATTCAATCACATTGTAGTATAATGTATGAGCATATTTACCATTCCTAGAAATTTAGACTAATGAGAAGGTTATCCTCATCTAATTTGGATCATAGTAATATAGTGGATGTAATGTCGGTTGAAAATATTAAAATTAATAAGAGAATAATTTCTTTCCTTCTCTAGATAACAAAATATAGATAATAAATTTTAAATTTATCAATCTCCCTTTTTTTTGAAATGCATTATCCATCACCATTGGTTTCAAAATATTCTAACATATGAATATTGTAGTGTCATGGATCCTTATTCGTGTTCTCCTATCCAAATAAATGGATTGTTCAGTTAAATAATGTTATTTAGGTAGGTGTAACTCCACAAAAATATTGATTCATTACTCCTTGATCTCTTACGTCAAATCCCACTTTTGCACCAAATTTACAACAAGTATAGAGAGTGATATTCATCTTGAAGTAAAATTTGTTATATTAACACAAAAACTTATTTAAAACCCAATATTATGTGGTAGTGTCTTTTTTGGTTGTTTCTATTATAAATTAGATAATGGAAGGCTATACTATCTTGATTTTTTATTTTGAGGTATTTCTTCCTTATGTGTAAATTTACCACATTATATTTTTTTATGATTGTTAATATTATATTTATTTTACATAAGTTAATATAAATTACCAAACAAAGTGTACACACAAATTAATATTTATTTTAATTCCATCATTCATGCTTTTTAATTAGTTATTTTATTGATAAAAATATCAATAAATAATTAACCATGAAACTGATAAAAATAAAATAAATATTTTACAACAAACATGAGTTTCTCTAATAGTTCGTTTATACATAAGATGATAAAACAACCCTTGGACTTAGGGAATATACACAAAGAACCAATCCCGGTTTGAGTTTCCACATTCCACCAGTGATTTTGTGCACATACTTGATTGGTTTTGTCTTGCCTCTAAAGTTGAATTGCCTCCACTTGCCTAAGAGATCCTTCCATTATATAAATTTACTTACACATATATAAGGGGAATCGAAGGATTATTTTATGTTGGATGGGTGGGTATATAAAAGAAACTTCAGGCATGTAGGCCCTTACATAATGATAGGAGATGAATTACTAACAGGGGGATTATATAATTTATTAAATTAATATAAAAAACATGAAAAGATAATAAATTAAAATAATCTAATCACATACATAGGTGAGTCTAAGATCATGGACAACCACATAAATGAAAATATTAGGAAAAAGTTAAATATCTAGTATTCACATCAATTAAATCTTCATTATTAAGATAAAAATTCCTGAATTAATTTATTAATTCATTTAACTTAATGACCATCTAGTGCCTGTTCAGGATACCCATCGTAATTGAAAGATGTAAAATCAATAATTTAAAAATATTTATAGATAATTACAATGAATTAATTAGTCCTTTATTATTTCTATAAACCTTATTAAATTATGAAGCCATCATATGCCAATAGTTTAATTAGGTTTTTAGTGTTGTAATTAATTATTCTTTAGGTTATTTAATACTATTATGTATTGATGGACTATAAAACATGTACTAACTATCTTCACATCATGTTTATAAATTTCCACGTATCCAAGATATATGTATAGGGACTCATCATGTATATCTTCCAGGACACTTGATGATTATAAAAAAGCTATAAATAACTTATTATGCTTGTTCTGTGATTGGAAAACTCACCTGAGCACTCAGTGTATTATTAAAAGGCAAAAATAAATTAGTCACACAATATATATACTTCCTAAACATTGTGTATATCATTCATGATACAACATATTTTTCTAAAAAGTGTATTCCATGTATTTTACCACATATTTAGCGTGAATTTAACCACCAACCCATGTAGGCCACATGACATGTACACAAGATACACAACATGTGGTCTGAAAGACTGTATACTATGATGGCCCAGTCAACACACAAAGTGCATCAAATGCACCATGTTTAATTATTTATTAGTGAGTCATGTAACCTATGACACATCCATGTGTAGTGAACATGGGTACACAATGTGTACTATTGATCATATTCAATGTAAATGAATCTATTAGACAAAATCCTTAGAACCTATCGATGATATCAATTTGCCTATTCTTATTTTGGATAAGGCAATACGAAACATGAGTGATGAAAATTAATATTTATAAAACTTTTTAATTTAACATATTAATTTAAAGAACGAATAAATATGATGTTAAAAAAAAATTGTGTATAATCGTTCGACGAATAATATATAATTATAAATCATCATGTGATAGATATAATACAACATGAAGGATCCAAATACATCATAAGAACCCATTAGGAATAGAAAACTCAATATTTTTTCATAATCAATGAATAATTCATTATGTACATGAAGCATATTCTTTTTGAACAATGAAATTAATACGAATATTAATTAACAAGAACCAAATAGAATAATATGGAATCTTTTAATATATAATTTACAATTTATTTATTTCAATTTAAAATATGTTTTTTTAAATTTTTATTCATTTTCAATGATCTGATGTAGGATTATTTTCATTCCATCTTTTCATCAAAGGAATCAAGGATATATCCCATCAAGTAGAAATCCACATGTGCTTTGTGAACCTCTGATCATCGACATAGAATCCTACAGGTGCTGTAATAGATGGATCTAATTTTTAGGGATATCACTAAGTATCACAACTAAATCCTTAATGGTGAGAATGATTTTCTATGGTTGTGTATAAATTATGTGTGTTCTTCATAGTGTTCTAGGAGAGATATCTCTAGGTCTTGAGATAATACCATGTATAATTCATTTTTCAAAATGAAATAAAGTTGCTAGAGATTAGGATAAAATGTCAGAATTGGGTCTAAATAAATTCAAAGTAATAAAATTATTACTATAGAGAGTTCCATATAATTTCATTAATCCTCAAGGAACCTCATATCTAAATAATTATTTTATTATTACTATTTACATCAAATTCATTCAACTCATGGATAAAATAATTTTTTTGAACAAAAAACTATTATTCATTCAAAATTTTTATAAGATATTTACCTCGAGGCTATAAAAATTAGTCTACTAATCCTCCTTAATATTTATTAAGTCTTTATTAATGGTTATTTATTTAATTAAATAAATATAACTCCATTGTTTTGAAATAAATAGATAAATACTATATTCACCGAATTATAGAATGAATATTTATTAAATAATCACGTAACTAGGTAAAAAAATATTTTATTGAATTATGAATAAACCAAAATAATTTAATATTACATATTCACATAAATAAATAAATAAATACTTGATGAATAAATAAATATTTAAATATTTAACTCATGACACAACTCCCACTGTAAGGAGAAGGCAATATTATTGTTTTGATTTTTCCCTTCTGACCCAACTACTAGGTAGCTAGTGGCTGTCTAGGTAGACCCCGTGAGGAATTCTGAAAAGAAAGAAATCAGTTAAAATAATGCATGTTTTGGTCAATTGTAGATATAAAACATTTGATGGGGAAAACATGAACCATGAAACTATTTGTGAAAATGATAATAAAAAATAATAATAATAGAACAATTAGAAAACCAAAATGTTAGGCGTGGTAACTCCGATCATGTTTTATTGTAAAAATTTTTCATTAACATTAAATTAATTATTTAATGGAATTGTACCATGAGGATTCAAATATATAATTGATTATTGGTCAGAAAACAAATAATAACACATTTTATGGTTAATTCTTTCGTTTATAAATTAGATACATAAACATTTTAAATTTCATTACCCAAAATGAAGGTATTAATCGGCTCAACCAATGTTCAGGAATTAACTCATTGAAATTCCATAAATTATCTCAATTGGTGTCATTCTTGGTATGATATGACACTAACAGAGTGAATGGTGTTCGATTCATTGAAGATTTTTTTAAAAAATCATAATAAAAGAAAAACATTGGGATTCCGATTACAAATAACCCATAATAATTATTTCAACCCCCAAAATGGGAAAACCTACCTTCTTATTAAGATGGTTACAGTGTGCGGAAGGAGCCAAAACTCAATGCATTCCATGGATATGAGTGGAGGACGGTGAGGGGGTGAATTACACTAAATGAGAAATAAAAATGGGAAATGAAAATTTGAAATGGATCTGATGGAGGACCGAACGATAGAGTGACATCACCTACCATGTGTGTTCAACACTAGATCCTAGAGGTATTCCATTTTATTTATAAAAGATAAGACTACACAAAGTGTACTATAAAGTACACAACATATAGTAAAGTAAACTACAACTTTTATTGTTTTTTGTACCAGTATGTGAGAGGTGCATCGCTCCATGACTTTCAAAGCGTCAGTAGTTGGTTTTTCGGGTAACATGACATATTTCACTTCCCCACGTAGTGTGTAGTATCATATTTGGCCAATAACAGCTTCTATAAGGGAGTACACAACATTTATAGTGAAGTACATGACATGTAGGATCTTCCAGATAACTTGGGCGCGAACTTTCTTTGGATGATCCATGTTTGGTTGATGGTTCTTGGAGTGTGTTTATAAGTACACAATGTGTATATATTAATCCATGCTCTCAAAATTCCAAATTGGTGTCATTGGCTAAAAACACCTGATAATTGTCATGAACACTGAAATAACACATTTTATCTATAGAACAACATATATCGGGTGAAAAAATATTTTTTAAACTCAATAGAATGCATGGGAAATGTATACACAAATCGGTCACATCAAACTCCCCCATAATTAGTTACTTTAATTCCATCAAGAAAAATCTTAGCCTCTAATTAACGGAATTTATACTCTAATAAGGGAAGCATTCAACTAATTATACATAAAAATACATAGCTATAGAACATGATTTTTAAAGGAAAAAAACATATTTCAAATCCAAATATACTTTAATCATTCCTCTTATATAAATCAATTAAATATTTTCATCCTATTTAATTCACATTGTTCATATTTTCATAAATACACATGATACGTGATGATTTAACTCTCCAGAATATATATGACTTGTCACTCAAGAAAATTGAATCATAATTATGCTCAATATCAAGTATAATAACTATATCCATAAGTGTTCAATTATTTTAATTCTCTACGTTACAAATTAAAAAAAATCATGAGGTATTTCAATAAGGTTCAAATGATTATGAGGCTTTGGGTAGTTAGGTAATGATGTGAAAAATAATCTCACAGTCTTGATATAGGATCATGAATTTTTAAATATTAATGTTTGCTATTACAAAATAAATCTCAATGAAAATTCATCCCCAATCATGATCTCTCAATGGATATTAGCATCACCCTAAGAAAATCCACTTCCCAACATGGATCTGGAAACCATTAATAATGTGTTATTAATAAATTTTTTCCCTCAATTGAATTTTTCAATAAATTGTATTAAAGAAAGTGGCCAATAATAATACATTTAAAAGTAGTTTGGATCCATACTACTCAAATGAACAAGAGGCACATTCCCCAACAATTAATTTCATCGTTGCTCACCAAAATGATCCATGAATAGACTAGTTCCCTCTCTAAATCACAAATGAATACTCCTGAAAAATTATAAAAAAATTAGTGTAGGAATGATATATGGTCTTGTAATGAGGCTGCATATCAATGCAGTTCGTGGTTTCGAAGGGTTTTATGAAGATTTTATGAAGGTTAGGTATCAATGTCAAAAGGTGCTGAAAAACAATCAAATTCCTAAATCATTTTAATTTGATTCAAAATATTCTTATTTTGAATAGAAAAACTAGCATTTTCTAGTAGTTATGCACATCCCATGATTCTCTCAAGAAAGATGTTAGGAGATAGAATATGTCAAAAATCATAAAATACCTATTGGTAATGAGTAAAAAATAAAGGGTCAATCAGGGCATGACCTGAATAAAAATGTTCACTCAAATAAATTTATTTGTCCAAAAAATTAAATCAAGAATAAAAGGGCATCATTAATCATTTTCAAATACATAGAAATTTAAAATAAGAATGTCACTTCTAAAATTCCCTTTTATGTCTATATTATTTAAAAATATAATTTATAAAACAATTTCAAAAGTGTAAAAGATTTCATCCATTAATGATGTGTCCGATAGCAGTTTATGGGAAAATACTTTTGTATTCCGAGATTCTCCCCCATATTTAATATTGAAAAAGGTCTTCCAAGTGAAATATTAAGAAATAGAAGAGTATGTGGGAAATTAAAAATTGTCTAGGACTATGGGATGTAGGGAAAGAAGAATTATAAAGAGAATCTTGAAAAGAATCTTGGAAAAGATACTCCCCTTGTTGCGAATGAAAATGATGGGAAGTAGTCGAAAAGAAATGACCATAGCAATCTAAAGTACGTATGACTATTATTGAAATGGAAAAAGAATGTTTCCAGAACATACACCACCACATAAAAAAGCATTGAACAAAAAGATATATAGATATATAATGAAACAGCTGTGAAAAAATAAGTCATGATGTGGCCTCAAAAGAGGAAACATCTTTAACATGGGGATCCATTATAGTAGGAGCAGAAGCAGATGAATCCGGATGTGAAGGATCTATGCTCTGTGTGGTGGTCGCAATGGGGACATATATCATGACATAAGAAGTAGCGGTAGTTGGCGAAATGGGATATACACTCAACACATTATGCTCGAAGGACATATCTACACTGGTAGTAGTAGAAGTATAAGATAGACTGATAGTTAAGAGGAGAACTGAATCCGTGGATAGTGCCATCAACAATGGTTGTCTTGCTGAAGGATGAGGATTAGAGGGAAGATCCATTTCTAGTGGTAGTGAAATGCCCCATACTTAGAGGTTTAGTAATAGAATACCCTCCATCTGGGTCAGCGTCTGAGCAATAGTATCTAGGTGGTGCTTGAGAAGGTCAATACAGTAGTCCAGTGCAGCTAGGAGAAGTGAAATGAAGGGAGAAGGGGTGAGGTTAGCTGAGGTTATGAGTAGAGTTGGGGATGTGAGGGAGCTAGGTGATGAATGGATGGTGTTATAACATGGAAGGGCGAAAGCAGTTGGCTGGGGAGGAGAAGGAATACCTGTTGGCAGATTGGGTGGGTTTGTATAAAGAAAAACAATTGGGGAATTTGGGTATTCTCTCACCCCAGCAAAATATCAGGTGTCAATTACATGAAGAAATTCATCTTTATGATGCTTGAACATCCTCATGTGGATATTCATGATGAACTTCATACACTGGGGAGATACTATGTGATAGTGAGGGAGATATCGATCAAAAACTCACAAATCGTGGGCGAACCGAGAGGAAAATAAGACTCCATTCAGGTTTCCCTTATAGATTTGGATTATTGAGTGGAAATAGGTTTCAACTAAGTAGTGGAGATCCGGGTAATAATGTTGGACAATATATGTAACAAGATCCAAGTCACGACATAAAAAACATATCTTTATGTATATAAAAAAGAATGACAGTGAAGAACTTATGGATGAATCTAAATAGAGGGGAAATGATAAGCCTACTCTTTTGAGAATTGGGGGAGTACTCATGGTCAGGTCCAGCATGCTCCACCCCACATGGAAATAATTTCAATCACTATGGGTAGTAAAGGGATGAGATAGGAGGAGTAGTGGTGGTATGGGGATAGAATCCACACCCTCAGCCATACTCTTCCATAGCCAATGAAAAAATGGAGGCCAACTAGTCAAAGTATCACAAAAGTTGTTGTATCAGTGGGATTATGAAGGTAAGATGGCCCATCAAACTCAATGGTTTCTAATAACTCAAAAAAAATCTTCTATGATAGAATTATTTAACTAAAATGTATCCAAAAGGTGAGTGTGGCTATGAAGATCCATTATATCCTCCCAGACACCAATATGTTGTGGGACAGAGGTGTCCAAGAATTGGCTGCTCAAATGAATAGTGTTCCTGAAGAGACGCTGAAATTGGTCAGCCACATGATACCCTTTAGGAATGATCAGGTAGGGGTATTGCGGAGGTTGAGCTACTTCCGATAATGGTTGAGGTGAGTCTACAGCCACTGGTGAAAAGGGTCCAGCTATAGTAGTAGTGAGCAGAGCGACTGATTGAGAAACTGGCTATAAGGTCATGCCAATAGAGGACATAGGTTTGAAAATAGTACGATTTGTTGTGATAGAGTCCCCAAAAGTGTTAGATGATGTAGACATGGCCATTGATGGATCAGGAGTTGCTGTAGATGGGGATATCATGTCTCATGAATCAGAAAATTTCGATGATGCGAGTGCCAGTAGTAGAGGAGGTAGTCCCACCAAGCATGGTTTCTCTCATACTAGAAGATCAGTCGCGGGTTTCGTGGAAGGTAGAAGCATAATCCGAGGGAGATACTATATATCCCCCCTAAGTAGAGAGTGTATGCCACTTCCCCCTATTCTGATCTCCATCTACTATAGCTGAGTGAGATAAAGACAAGGAACCAAAATAAAAATAGATTTAAAATAACGAAGAAAAGTGAAAAAGTGGAAAAACATAATGTACATGTTGTGTAGATATAATATACATGTAATGTAGTGTGATATTGTTAGGAATATATGTACATAGTATAATCATGCTAAGTGGGCCTCTATTTGGAAATTTGTTAGTACAAGCAATGTAATAATAGATACACGTTGTGTGTCATAACATGGGGTGTGGTCTGTGAAAGTGACTATATGTGGATGCATCTCAAATTGGTCGTAGAATAAAGGGAATGTTGTGTATTGACATGATGATGTGTGTGTTAGAACATGATTTAATATACCATGTACAAACTCCACATGAACAACTCTTGATGAACAGTGTAACCGGCATGCACCGAACATACACGTTGTGTGTGGATACATGGGCTCAGGGCTGTGTTGTCGTAGCACATGGGTGGCTCCAAAAGCCCAATCTACGGAACTACACATTGTGTGTATTGAACGTACATGCACTATTTCTTCAAAATGTGATGTTGAGTGAGTGTGGCCATGTACTTATAGTATATGATGTGTGTTCTTAATTTACCTCGTGTACTGTGTGGGAAGATGAATGGTCGTTCGATCACCAAATCTACCTAAACGAGACTAAAACCATGAAATGAAGTGTTTTGAATGGAGTACCTTGTCGAGGATGGGAATGATAAATAAATACAGAATTGAAATTAGATGAAATTGAGGACTGGATGATTGGAGGCTGACAGGATACTGGAGAAGCCCAATGGTGGTGGTTGGGGGAGGGGGTTCATAGAACGAGAAGAAAGGTCTCATGACACAGGGTTAGGCCAGGTAGGGTGCCTGACATTTATAGCTGATGAATAGGGCATGTGGCACATCCTACACACCATGTATGAGTTTTTTTAAAATATTATAATTATAATAATAAACTATATAAAAATTAGTATCTATAAAGTTAAATATATATATATATTAAAAATATATATATTATTTACAAACAAAAAATAAACATATACCTGTGTTGTATTGGATAATGACATGTTGTGTTTCCTAAAACTGGAAAAAATAACTAAGACCTCTAGTCTGGTGCTTCGAGTGTGATTCAATCTTGTGACCGACCAATCCAAATGCATGCCCTCAACCATAGGAGTGATGGTTATAGTGCTGCACAAGTTTATTAACATTGAATATTTAACGTATAGTTTAAATACCACATGAGAAAAAAAATAAAAACAATGCATGGCGTGTGGAATCAATTTTTGAAATATTTTGATGAAGTGGATAGATTAGTTGAGTTCTAACGAGGGCTTTAGAACAAAGGGTTTCAAATTTACCAATCATCCCACATCACCCTAATGTGGTTTCTTATTTTGGAAAAAAATTTATATTGATATGAAAACAAGATGCACACAAAATGTATCTAAATGCACGATGTGTGGTTTTATTTAAGTGAAAAATGATTGAAGTTGCCGGTTTTTAGGAATCAAACCCTAGTATGTTAATCAGTGTGTTATGAACCTAATGAACGATCCAACCCCATCATGGGTTTTCTTTTATTTAGATAAACTTTTTTAACCTCACACAAAATTTAAATAAAAAACATGATAAAAAAGAATGATCCATATGCCAAAGGTAGGTGTGGAATGACTCTAACCAGCAACTGCTCAAATTCACTCCAGGTATGTTCCTATCAACACACGTCTTATTCTTGTTTATTATGTTAATAACTAGTTAAATATTCAAATAGTTAAATAATGATATTCACCAAAAAGGAAATTACACACTGTTTTATAAGTTATACAAAATGTGTTCTTTCTTTTTTCAAATATTTATACTATAGAAAGAAGAGAAAGAAGAACACATGATGTGGCTTATAATTATATGTCATCTGTTTATAAAAAATAGAAAATGAAGAAAGATGGGAGAGATTAATTACTAGGTTCCCTCCCATAAAGAACAATTTTTGGTCTTTATCTCTACCTGAGTTATGGTTACATACACGTAATATAAAGTTTGATGTGGATTTAGAAGCACGAACAACCACATGTGTTTAGTTCCGTAATATTGTTCCATGATTATTTACCTTCTGGTGGTCTAGGAAATGACATACATTAGTCCTACTCCATGGCAAACAACATCCAAATGTGGTCCTGGCTCCTGATTTGTTACAGTACATCCTCCTCCTCCTGAAGTTCCTGCATTGAGATGATAGCAACCAAAAAATAATTACAGTCATCCTCTGATGAAAGTATGTAATAAACTAAGGGTTCTAAAATAAATGTGTGATTTGGTTCATTATGAACATGGAATGTTGTGTCACCATATTCAAAATTTGAGTTTTTAAAATTAATTTCTGAAAGTTTTAATGAATGAAAGGTGGGTCCCACATCATAACATGTCTCCTTAGTTGAAACAAAATTAGAACACCCATACTCAGACAAAACCATAGGATCCATATTGGCAATTATCTCGTAGATCTCATTTAACATCTTTCTGAGTCATCCCAACATTTCATTTCGGTCAAACAGGTATGTGGTAAATGCCTACATCATCAATAATACCGATTAATTTTTACTCGAAAATGGGTTTGAAGTAGAATAAGAGAAAGGTGGGGTGAATAATGTACATGAATTGCCCTCATATTACAACACATCATCCAGGTATGGGTAGTATTATTCTGTGTATGGGTATGGAATCTCTGGATTATATGTATAAAAATTATCACCAGGTGGGTCGTACCACTCCCGAGTCAGATAATAATTTATGGGCTGTGGGTTTGAGTTTCCCAAGAAAATTAAACAATTAAACAAGAACGAAAAATGAAAAATTATCGGAAAACTGAACATTAACCAAAACTCACACTGGTGACTTCTTTGTGTCCCCAACAACGACCCCAGAATTTGACATGGCTCCCATAGTAAGGAGAAGTCCAAATTATTGTTTTTATTGTCCACTTTTGAACCAAATACATGGTTGCTAGTGGTAGTCGAATTAAATCCCATGGTGAAGTTGGAAAAGTAGAAGATGAGGGAAAATCAAGTGAGTTTTTTAGGTTTTCTAGAAAAAAAATGTTGAAGGGAACAACATGAACTAGTGAAATTATTTGTGAAAATTGAAAAAAAAAGAACCGAATGACCAGAAATAAATTTTGAAAGGGTTTGTAACAATGATTGTGATTTATTGGCAACGTTGTTCTTTAACATTGAGATTTTTAATTAAAATTATTTTACATAAGGGATTTAAATAAATAATTGTTTCTTGGTCCGAGAACATATAATTAAACATTTAAAGGATAAATACATTGTCTATTAATTATCTACTTAAACATGTATAGGTAATTAACCCCTAAAAAGGCAGAAATAGGCTCATACAATGGTCATGGATTCACTCATTTAAATTCCTTCAGTATTCACCATTGGTGAAATTCTTAGTCTTACATGAATCCAATGCTGAGTAAGGAGTTCAATTATTTGAATAGTATGTAAAAAATCATAATAAGAGAAACACTTCAGGATTCTGATTACAAAAAAAAAACAATCATTATTAAAAACCCCTACATGGGGAAAATAACCCTCTTATGACCATGGTAATAGTGTGTGGATTAAGCCAAAACTCAATCCCTACCATGGATACCAGAGGAAGACGGGGTAGGGGAGAATTACACTAAATGATTAATGAAATGGGAAATGAAAACATGAAATGGATTCGAGGGAGGAATCAACGACAGAGCGTCAACACCTCCCCTAGATGTCCAAACCATGAACCTGGAGGGATGATTTATTGTTTATATAAAATAAAACTCCATGCAATATACTATAAAGTACACAGTGTTTAGTAATGTCAAAAACTATTTTCTTTGTTTTCTCCTCCAGTAGGTGAGCCGTGCCCATCTCCTTGACATTAAAAGCATCAACAGTCGGTTGGCGGAGTTACACGTGGTTTAGTGCATCCATGCATGGAGTTTAGTATAAACTATAACCACCAACAACTTCTATAATGGTATAAAAATCTATTATAGTGATTTACACAGTGTGTAAGATCTGGCCGGCTCCTTGGGCATGTACTCGGTCTGGCCGATCCATGTCTGGGTGAAGGCACATGGTATGTGTTTTTAATTACAAATCTTGAATATATAATTATTTATTCTCAACATTCCTGAATTATGTATTTGGATTAAAACACATGAAATCATCATGATCACCTAAATATATCATTTTATCAATAGAACAACATATATCCGGTGAAAACATGTTTCAAAATGCAATAGAATGTGTTCAAAATGTATAAACAAATTAGGAACATAAACTCACATATATATATTATATTGAATAAATGTTGATTAAATATTCTGACCAATCTAATATGAATGATTATTAAACCACACATGAGAAAAATATTTATCCAACATCGTAAATTTGTATATAATTTAACTACAGTTATGAATATGCATTGTGTGTGATCATCTTGGTCCCATTCTCAATGGCAGTAGTCAACCCTACCAATAGATTAAAGATCACATCTATCAATATTAAAAGGCCCCCATATAAATATTATTTAATGTAACAATGATATGAAACCTTCTAAAAACATACACTATGTAATATAATCCATTTATCTAGATATCTGTAATTAAGGAGGTTTCATATTGGCACCATCAACCCATATGTTTGATGTTTATTAATTTGACCTTACATGAATGAACTCACCAACATAATTCCATTTCCATGGACATAACTAGGAAGTTATATTTCTATTAAAGGGTCTAATATATCATGTTCCATTAAGAAACCTAAGGGACAAATCCTTTCTTTCATTATTTTTTAGTAGAATATCACTCATGATGCACTCAACATACCCTACACTATATGAACATATTACATCTTGGTTTGGTGAGTACATCAATGTACAAGACTCAGGTAATATATAATTAATAATATTAATGTTTAAGGATAATTAAACATGTACACAGATAGAAATATCTAATTACACATATAAATGTAAATTTCTTACAATTAAATCATTTTTTTTAATCTTCCACACTAAATAATACCAAGGGAGTGCACCATGAGAATGTGTCTCAAATTCCTATAATTATCCACCCCTGATAGACCAAATAATTTATGTCCAATCAAATGATATAATCGGAAAATAAATGATATATTTATGAATATTTATATGACACTTATAATATCTCATTATAGAGGGGGAAATACAATGACCTTTCGTTGGAACATGCACACTGAGGAAATTATCATATACTATGTCAGATATCATAAAAATCATGATGTGATGAACATAATATTAATATTCAAAACAATGAATAAAATTAATCATGATGTACAAATAAGATAGTCATAGATAACCAAATCTAACATATATGGAATTAAAAAAAATGTTCATGAGAAAAGATGAGAAGAATTGAAGAATTCAATGCTTCTGATATCCATTAATGGTTTCTTAAATCCCTAAGAAGGGTAAGATGAATCAAGGATACAAATGATCGTTATGTTAGTTAAAACCTGATGAAGTTGGGTCCATGTGTTGTGAAATGAATATTGGAATTAATGATTAGTGGAATTAAGGTAATTCATAGGTATGAAAATGATTTATCATCATGTAATGATGTTTCGTTACCAAAAAAATATATTTGGTGATGTGGTGAAAATTGAAGGTATGGGGGCGCACAATAGAAGACGTTGGACCGACGATTTAAAAAATTTCACCACTGATATATCAAACTATTTCGTCTCTAGTGATGCACAACTCGATTAAAAAGCCGATTATATCCCATGAATATTGTTGGAATGAAAATAAATAAAACATTACCACAATTACATTATAGGTTCATTCATCAACTACTATTCACTGATGACATTTGTTCAAAGAAACTGAATTTGTGTCCCTCTAGGTCATCCAAACCTATCAATTTTGTCCACATATATCATGTTTAAAATCCATAATTATGGACATCGTCCACATGGTCCATAACTATAGTCCATAATTATGTCCATACACTATATGGACCAGGGCTATATAACGAACGTATAGACACAATCCTCATGGGTTATGGTTATAAGTCTACCCGAACCCACAATGTTTATATTTTTTAGATAGTATAATAATTATAATAATAAATATATAATAACTAATATATAGATATATATTTAAATGTTTATTTATATATAAATATGCTAATGTGTTGTTGGATATTTGTGTAAGGAAAAAATATATATGAGTTTGTAGGATTTTACTTCCATGGTTGGACTTTTTGAAAAATCATACAAGGGGATCTACCATGAGTGGTGCCCATGAACATAGACATATTGACACCAAATTACCAAATGGAAATATGAATATGTATATAAATAAACATAATCTATTTTAGGTTATTGGTAGAACGTTATAAGAAATATCTATGATGTTATAGGATTAAACCTCCTTGGTTATATTTTCATTTAAATTTCAAAAGGGATTTGACCAAGGTCATAGCCACCCATGGGACAGTCACAGTCAAGTTGTATAAGATATTATATTACATAGTAAATATGATAAATTAACTATATTTTGTTATCAGTGTTTTGTTTGCGGCTGTTTTTTAGTTTCAAGTGACAATGAATTTGTTCAATTTTTCTAATTAAGGTTAATAAACAAATAGAAATATAATTTTTATGATTCTTATATCCTTTTAAGAACAAAAATTTTGGTTGTTTATGAAAATAGAATTTTGTTCGGAGCATGTAACACTATGGGAGACAACACAGGTGGATCACCTGGGACATTGACCCTAATGGATTTGGGTTTTTGGCTAATAGGATCACAATGGATGTTAAGGGAATGCTTTTCCGAATAAAAAAAATTATGTGGGATTTCATCCATTGGATAATATTCAAAATTTAAAAAATATATATATTCACATAAGATTTATCATAATCATCCCATCATCTTCATTCATGAACCATGTTTGTAAAAACATGACGCCACTACCAGGAGCTCAACTCCAGGGAAAATCAGAAGAAGATATTTGCGATTTAGTGATGTTTTAAAAAGTCGTTAATTTATTTACCGATGTTTATGAATAGAATCAATAAATAGTGTGTCCCTAATTAGAAAAATTTATAAACATCACTAGTTGGATATTTTTATAATAATCATCAATTTGTGACACACTTTTCTCAATGTTTGTTACTTTCATAGGTAAATTAGTAATTATTTATCCTTGTTTTCAATAAATGATGCTATTGTTTTTTGAAAATCATGATATAAAATATCTTATTTTATTGAAAAAATCTGTAATTCTTTCTATATGGGGATGATTGAACATGATCTTCATGCACTCCCCTTCACACTATGTCACCTCAATACACACAAGATGTCATACCGTTATCCACCACACCCATAACCAGGACCAACTGATCTAAACTATATTTTATTTAAAAAATCTACCATCCAATATTTGTACTTATATTAATATATTTTAGTGTTAAAAATTTAATATTATATATATATATATATATTATTTTTTACTATTAGAGGGGTTTTTAAAATTGAAACATCCATTAGTAATGGGTGATACCTCATCCACATCGGGTTTCAGATCCGGATGGGTTATAAGCCATGTTAATAACTCATTAATATGTATGTGTGTGTGTGTACATGTATATATAAATATGTTTATATTATATATATGTGTGTGTTTTTTTGTTTATGTGTGTTTTTATATTATATACATGTGTGTGTGAGTGTATTTTCAAACACGCATGCACGCACACACACATGCATGTATTTATATATGTGTATGTATGATTATATATATATATGTGTGTGTGTCTTATATATATTAGGATATTTAAATACATGTTAATGTATTTTCACATCAATACAAATTTATATATATAAATACATATAATTATAATTATAATTTTTTATGTGTATATACATATAAATTAATAGAATTATAAATATATATATTATTATACTAATTTTAAAACAATAGTAAAATTGTCACTAAAATATCCATGTTTTCTTAAAGACATGGATAAATATAAAATTAATGTGTTACATATATAAATATATGTGTGTGTGTCTATATTTATATATGTGTGTGTGTGTGTTTATATATTTATATCTCAATATATATTTACATCGATGTGGGGAAAGGGGAAACAATATCAATAAAATCATGCAACACACAAATGTAGGGTAGAACTATGTGACACTCGAACACAAGGCTTCACTGAGACCCACAGGGTAGCTACCAATGAGATACACAATGAGACACATTTAAATAAATATGAATATGTTTTTATATATATATATAAATTTTAAAATTATAATATTTTAATATTTTTAATGTATTTGTATATAAATATAAATATATATTTATAAATACATATATGAAAATATATTAATAAAATTATATATATATATATATATGTAAATTAATAGAATTTTACTATATATAATTATTCATGTTTTAAAATAGTGAAAAAATATCCCTCAAATAACCATGTTTTTTAAAAAATATTTCCAAATTAGCCACATTTTCCTAAATACATATATAAATTAGCCACAATTATTAAAAAATATCAGTAAATTATCCAAATTTTCTAGATAATTTTGTTATTTTTCAATTTAGAATCATTTTACAAAATAGTGGATAAATTAGTTATTGTTCATAAACAGGTGGCTATATTTGGGATGTTTTTTTAAACCTGGATAAATATAAATTAGTGGAATTTTTCAAAAGCATGGAAAAATTAGTGATGTTTTCATAAAGATGTGACTAAATTTAAAATTATCCATGATTTCAAACATGGCTAAAATAATCAATAAATTAGACATTTTTTTAGAAACATGGCTATATTAGGGACATTTTCCTAAAAATGTCGTTAAATTGAAAATAATCCATGCTTTTATATATCAGTAGAAAATTATGCTAAATAAGCCCCATTGTTTTGAAAAAGGTGGCTAAATTGGTTTTAAATTATAGTTTTTTATTGTGAATCGTGATATGATCTTAAGCTACAACTGATGATCTTCAAAAACAAAGAAAACCATACCAACAACCCAGTATCTGGAAGATAACTATAGTGGATGTAGTGAATTTCGGAGTAGTGCATTAGACGACTAGTTATGGGTATTTCTAAATAATGCAACCATGAAGCGTATGAAATTTATAGGAGGAAAAATGTTTCTATGAAGTGTCTTTTAGTTGAAAGAATCAAAAAATTTATAAATTATAACGGGAGATGATATTTTCAGATGATACTATTGGATACGCAATAAAATAATTAAATTGAATATTCAATTTAGGTGCATTTATCATCCATGCGGTTTTATTGAATGATAATACATTATGAATGGATTTAATGGATTAAATATTTAGTGAATGTGGATTAATAAATTAATGATAATGGGAATAAATTTATTTTGATACATAAATATTTCCAATACATTTAATTTAATGAGTTAAATAATGGATTTATATATAAATGTATGTGATCCCTCCTATTGAGTAAAACTGATTACCTATAAGCCTCTCAATTATCTCTTCAACTCATACTGTTTTTCATCGTCTATGAACAATTACCTAACACCCTTTCATCATTTGGGTATCCTCTTTATATGATTGTAAATCCATTGGATAGTGTACCCCCCATATGTTGGGTTATTTTATTCACTACTTAATGATCTTTATCATGAATTCTCATTCAAGAAGAAGAACACAATAGTTTTTGGCATTTTCAAGGTACTCTATTTTTATAGTTTTATTTATTCATTGATTCTCAAAGGTAGATTTTCCTCTATTTGGGTTGTCTTCTACTATAGATGATCATATAATGATTGTATAGAATGAAAAAGGGGTATCAAATTTCATTTTCATTGATTAATCAAAATGTTTATAATTTTATGAAAAAATCACTTTTTGATAGTAAAACAATATATTCAATCCTTGAAATAAATATGAAATTTTAATATTTAGTAATAAAATAAAATGTTTATTTAATTATTTATGTTATTTGTATTTAAAAAATGGTTTATAAAATGGGAATAACATTAATAGAGCTTAATAAAAAAATATTAACCTTTTTAACATATTAAATATTCACACTTATTACTATTATTTATGTAAAATATAGAATGTATTTATTTTAATCAAAATAATTATATTTGAAATTGAACAATATTTTTTACCAAAATTTTTATAAATAGATAAAATGTATTTTGAAATATTTATAAAAATTTATAATTTTTTTAAATTAATAGTCTATAAATATCTTATTGGTTATTGATAAACATTTTTCAAATTTATATGGTTTAGAAATGTTTATAAATCATTAAAAATTGTATTTCGGGATTATTTTAATTTATAAATGGTTTATAATTTAATTAATTGAATTTTTTTAATTAATCATATAAAGGTTTAAGAATCAATTGATTAAAAAATATGTCAAATATTAAATTTTGATATTTAAAATATCATTTGAAAAATTAAGGGGAAGGATTTATTATATTGGAAAAATGGATTATTTAGAAATCATATAATGTGGTTTATAGATTGTTTAAAAATTACAACATATATGTTATTTTTATAATATGAAAATGTTTATATAATTGATATCGAAATATATAATGGTTATAATTCATAAAATATCATATAAATACACTTTAATATTAAATATGAAATAGTTCAAATTAAATTAAATAATAAATATTTATATTATTTCTTATTTATAAAATGTTTAAAATTATAATTTATTTATTAATAATTCTTATATGTATCATGTTTGGGGAAATAAATAAATTTTTTATTTATTTATTAAATATTCTTGATATTCAGGCCTAATTAATAATTAATTAATTTAAAATATTCATATTAAAGTGTATTTATTTGGAAATTATTTAATTCATATCCAAATTTTTTTAATGATTGATATGATCAAGGTTTAAATAATAATTAAATATATTATATTTATATGATGTAAGTGGTTAACATAATAAAAATTTAATTATAAATAGATTATAATTAATTAAATATAATATATTTGAAAATGAAATTCTAGATAATGATAAATAAAAAATAGTTACAAATTGATAGAATATTATGACATTATATTCAAATTTGTTGAAAGCCCATAATGTTAAAGGTGAAATAATAAAAGTTCTTGTAATTAGAATTTATTTATGAAAATTTTCATAAATTTTTATCACTTGTTTAAATATTTTAATTTTTCATTTAAATAAATAATGTTCCCTGTTTTATTCATTATTGTTAATTTTTTATATTATGAGTGACTATATGCCAAAATTATATGACAAATTGATTCTAGGAACGATACATGAATTACATGCTTGTTTTGATAATGAATTTAGTTTATCATATACATTATCCTTTGTTTGAATTCTTCTTATGAGATTGGAAATTGTTGTTGGGAATTATTTGTGTATATTTGATATTGGTGAAATAAAAAATTGAATTATCTCTTGAGTGAATTATCCCTTGGTAGAGGGACTTGGGTTTTGACAACCATATTTCTTAGAGTACTTCCTTGTAAAGGAATTTAAATTTGGTTGGCTAACTATTGATCTAGGCTTACACTTGCGGAGTTCATCAATATCATATAACTCTACTCCATTACATTAAGTGTTCATGTACCTATTAAATATAATTCATTTGTATGTGTATTAATATAATTAACTTCTATTTTTGGATGATTAACATAGACATATTGGTTGTGTAAAAGATAAACATTAATATGGTGTAAACACATTAATTTGTTGGCTGGAATAGGGATTTCAAAAATTAAATAGTTATAATAAATCATATGAATATAGGGAAAAAGTGAGAAAATAATTATTATAAATGTTGATATAATTGAAAATTTAATATTAATACAATGAAAATATAATTGTTGAGACATTGAAAATTAAAAACCTTTATTTACAAAGTGTGAGATTATTTTAAAATACAAACTTTCAAGGCCCTGATCATCCAATTGGGTAGTTTCTTGCTTACATTAGGTTCCCTTGGATTATCTTATGTAAGGAAATAATGTAGTGAGTGAATCTGAGTTTCCTTGATGTGTAGCTTCATTTCTACTCAAGGTTCCACTTGATTTGAATTGGTCAGTTTATTTTTTGGAATTTTATTTGGGTTACACTAGCTTTCAATCTCAAATTGTAAGGATACTAAAAAAAGTGTCGAGTGAATCAATATTATGGATCTTGACATAGTTTATACACTAAACTATCAAAAATTTACAACTGTTGTGATTATTATGATTCCCTAAATAAATAAATAAGTAGTGGGATGAACTCTTATGTGGACTCATTTTATAGTGAAATACAGATATTGGATCATTCAAACAGTATTATATATGAGGTCATGATTTTTAGTGGGATCACGTTCATTAAATACCTTAGGGAAAATAAATAAAACCATGATATTCATTATATAAAATGTTATGTTATGGATAAATGCATTATCATCCTACAACAGAACATTTTATTAATCCTTGAAAAAATATGCTTAGTGTTTGAAACTCCTAAGACATGTATGTAAAAAATATTTCTTTAGCATGTGATATATTTTATCTTGTACAACAATTACTTCTTATCTCAAATATATTTGAAATTGTTCAAATAGTGAATCTAGTTGATTATTGAATTATGGAATGATTCATTTTTTGTTTAAATGTAATTTCTTGTATAATTCACCTAATGAATTCTAGTTTCATATTTTCCATTTGATTGGATATGACTATGATATTCAATATGATTGAATATGTCTGGAAGGACGTAATAATTTATATAAGTCTTTTTTCTAGTTAGGGAATTTATCCATTTTTAATCTATAGAAATCATTTTAGAATATATATGAATTCAATAAAAGTTTCCGGATACTCTTAATGTTTTTAGAATAGATCAAATAGTCATAATATGATTGAATTATAGTACTGTGTGAATGGTAAAAGTGGGTAAAAGTTCAAATCATATGAAGAAATTTTTGATGAAAAATTTCAACAACATTTATCTAAAATGAAGATCAAGGTCATTGAAACCATATGATACCAAGAAGGAATCAAAATAATTCAATTATTGGATTACTCAATAAATAATGGAAGGTTTTTGGAACACCATGGAATGTCCATGAAATGTATTACTATTAAAATAATTATTTTTTTCAATTTCGAAGGGTATTTGATACCGATTGTATGTTTTAAAATTGCTTTAAATATATAATAATTCAAAATCAAAGGAGTCATTGATTGTTATTATAGTTTATATTCCCGACATGAAGTAAATATTTAATATATGGAGTATTTGAATCGAACACAATGTGTCAAACTCAAATGAATCTAAGTAAAATATGGGTATCGTCATCTCACTTCTGTTATATGAAATGAGATAATGTTAGTTTATAGATTATTTTAATTTTATTATTAAAAGTATACAAATGGGTAATGATTAATCAATTTCTGAAACATGTTTTTGAGAATAATATTTAAAGAAAAGTGTTTACCATAATATTTGTTAAAATATGTGGAATATATTCCAGCCATCCATCAATGGTATATTTTAATAAAGTATTATTTTCAAATAAGTATAATTTTAAACTCATAGAATATAATATATGATATAGAACGAATATGTTATTTGATATATATTCTTATTAAAATGAAATAAATGTTATTTCCTAAAACAAAAAGTTGTTTTTGTTGTATATTAAAATGGTATTTTAAAGAGAATATAGTTTCTAAGAATCCAGTGGGTGTAATTTGTATCATATATAAGGTGATATTTAACAACTAATTATTGTTTCATATTTAACTTAAGTGATTATTTACTTTAAATCCTAAGGATTTAGGATATGTGATAATGAAAATACAAATAGTTATTTATATTTACCACGAGAGAGTGAATATCAGTATTAACTGAATAATTATACCAGTATAAGATTTTTGTGATTATTAATTTAATAACCAAAGGAGGACTAAGATATGTAATGGTAATGAGAAATACATTGAGGTACATTTAGTTTTCCTATCATGTGAGTATCACTATTACTTTAAGTTTTATAAAAGCTAATACACAATGTTTATTACTTTATATCCTAAAAGGGTTTAGGGTAAGTTGGTAAAAAAAATTAAATAGTTAGATTCATTACCATAAAATATTAAATTTCATTTTATCATTAAAATAATTTAGGATGTGTTGGCTAAGTGATATTGTAAATAGTCACATAGTGATGGGATATGAATTTACATTTGGATGTAATGTTCAGAAACCCATTTCTATAAGAACAAAAAGAAATCCATATAGAACCTATTATGAAATTGGGTGTACTACTTGTAAATGTATCAGTTTATTTCTAATAAATTCAATCTCCATTTATCATTCATTCATTTTTAATGTAACATTACATTATATGAATAGTCGTATGATTAATATATAACAACCTCGGTCCTTATTACACACATTATCATGATTTATTATATAAAATTTAACTTAAGACATCTCTAAGGTTAGATAGCTCTTGTGTCTTGGGAAATTAGGAATATTACATAGCAACATATAGAAAAAGTCAACAACTTTATTGAAAACATCTCGTATATGAACAGAACATTCATTCGTAAAAAGTAATTCATCAGGCAACCTGAGGACATGCATAAGTAAAGGGTGATAAATAAATCATGGTAACAGAGTAAGAAAGGAATATGAATAATATAGTAAAAGTTAGGAAAAAGGCATATCAATGGTCTACAAGAGAAACATGAACAAAAATTCATGATATAGCATGATTACCATAGCTTTGAAACATGGAAACAACATTTAACATGATATTTGCATTATCCAAGCCTCATTTCACATAGATCATGAGAAAATCCTCCTTAAACTAGAATTATCATGAGTAAAAACTCATTTCACATGGTGTATCATGATACAATTCTTTACCCAATGAATTGAAGCACCATCGGGGCACACCCTTCTTAATCATTTCATTTAATGCATATGTGTGCCAAAAAGATCATACAACATTGATTAAATAAACATAATAATTTATTAAACAATAATGGAATGTGTATTTTGTACATAAAAATATTTAATCAATAAGGAAATGTTCATTAAGGTGAATACCCTTGATAGAGAAATTGGAAAGGTATTCACTACACAATGACTTTGGCATGGAGAATCACGATGCAATTTTAGCAACATAACGGTGTGACATATGAATTCATAAAAATAGTTAATAAGAGAGAAAGGGGTATATAATCCTATTTACATGAAATATAATATAAAGGTTTCATATAAAAACATGTCCCAACATATTTAATCTCATTTAGATGTATAATATAAAAGAATTTCGTGAATGTAAATGTGAACACATAAATTCCTTATGGAATTTTTGCATGGTAAAGGGTGTGCATGGGAGAAATTAATGATTGATAAAGAGGTATATTATAATTTTAACATAAGTAGGGATGTATGGGGGAGGTTAGAAATCATACCACAATATTTTTAAATGGAAAAAAAGGGTATAACAATATAACGAAATTTGGACCAAAATGAGGATGGAAAAAATCCATTACTTGGAAGTGTGAACCCAAAGGCTTGGGAGAGGCTAGAAAGTGGCCTCTTGGGATCATAGGGAACCTTTTAAGTATTATAGAGAGAGGATATAAGATTAAATAAGTTCAACTATTGTATTTAGTGAATAAAAGTGGGATCTTGGGTGGGTTTATATAGGAAAATAGAGGGAATTATTTATTATTTAGGTTTTGGACACTACACATAAAATTAATCCTAACCAAAAAATATCCCAGTATTTTTCCATTTTTTTAGTAGAAAAATATATTTTTTATGTCCAATGTCCAATTTTATTAAAATATTAGGCTTTCTTACAAGAATTTGAGTCACACTCTAAAGGAAATAATTTTATAATGATAAAATGTTTTATAAGTGTAGGAGGGACCACTAAGGATTTGTAAAATAAATCAAAGTAATATAAAATAACATTATTTTATGGTAAACCATATATTGTCTGAATGTGCATTTTAGAGTATTTTATAACATCACTATTGATTCATTATAATATCATAAAACACATTATATATTTAAACATTATTTAATTTTTACCCAAAAAATTGATTGTCTCTGAAAATAAGGAAAAATTCACTGTTGGATAATTTCAAAATCCTAATTCCAAAAATAATATTCATTTTACCCATATAATTTTCTAAATATTTTAATTTTTTACTTTTAAAATAAAAAAGAACATTTATTAAACATTCAATGGTTTGGACAAAAACAGTTTCCAAACCATAATAAAAATTTCAATGGTATTCATAGAAATTATAATATCATATATATTTAGTAAAAAGTAACTTTGTAATAATAATAATTTATTATAATATTTTTTATTTCCCAAAATCCATTAATTTATGAAAATATATTTCTTAATTATATATTAACTAAAAATACTATTTTTTCATTAAAACAATTTACAATGTAACAATAAAGAGATTCATGTATTTTATTAATACAAGCAATAAATACAATAATCATAGTTATAGGGTATTATTACATAACCCCCTATAAAACTCACATAATACCTAAGGGTATGGTGTGAAATGTTGATAGACTCTTGGGGTGGTTCAGATAACATTGCTCAAGTGGTAATCTTTATAAAATTCTACTTCTCCCATAGGTGATTCTGTTCAAGATTAACAAGTTGAAGCTTGAATTGGTATTGGTCATGAGTGAAGCCCATTGATTCTACCTCTTTTCCCATCTCCTAAAAAAAGACTTCTTATGGAGAAAATCTACCAGATGCAAAGTCACATCCTTTGACTAAGTAAATTAGATTAGTTAAAGCTATATATTTATACTAATCATGTGGTCACTGTTAAATAACTATATTAGAAATGGTATCAATTCATAATGAAATTTTAAAATCTAAAAACATAAAACCAAGAAAGTGCATATGCTATATAACTGTTTTACAAAATAATACTTTTAATTAGCTCAAGATAAATTTTCATTAATAAATGTTTAGGTCATTAACATCATCCCCCCTTGAGAAATTTTGGCTTCCAAATCTATTTTTCCTCTCTAAAATAGATGAGGGTAACTCCGATTTATCACTTTTTATGATTCACACATTGCATATTCATACTTTTGGTTTCCCCTAAACACCTTGACAAGGGGAAGTTTCTTATATCGTAGTACATTTTCCCTATGATCTAAATTCTTCACTCACTTCTCTTCATAAGAGAGGTCATTCTACAAAGGTACCACCTTTGGATTCAGTACATACAATGGGTCTGGTATATACTTCATCAAGAGTGATACATGGAATGAATCATGTACTTGGGATAGGTCTGGTGGGAGTACTAGTCGATATTCCACTATTCCAATGCGATCAACGATCTTAAATGGGGGAATGAACCTCGGACTAAGCGTTATATTCATCCCAAATCTTATAACTCTATAACACATTGATATGAGGAGGAGGACCATTTCTCTTGAATCAAACTCTAGGTCTCGTCGATGATTATACTCATAGATCTTTTGAAGAATCTGATCAGCTTTAATGTGATGTTGGATGGTCTTAACCTTCTATAACATTTTATTGACCATTTATGGACCTAGGTGTTTTCTCATTCAAAATTCATCCCAACGTGTCGGTGTTCTGAACCTCTTCCCATAAAGGGATTTATAAGGATCCATTTCAAAGCTTGAGTGGAAGTTGTTTTTATAAGAGAACTCAATCAAAGGAAGATGTTGATCTCATCCTCATTTTTAGTCCATTGAGCATGATCTCAACACATCCTCAAGTGTTTGGGTTGTCTGCTCAGATTGGCCATCAGTTTGAGGATAATAAGTGTAAAACCCCTAGATTTTATGAGAAGTATTATTTTTAATTTATTCGATGTCTTGTTCTATATTCTACACCAAGATTATCTTGCACTATTCACAACAATATATTAGCTTGCAGTATACGCAACACTATTCTTGGATTGTGTTACACAAAATTTCATGTTCATTTGATAGAAGTTATTGTACGCCACAATGAGTGTGTGTATATATATATATATATTAAATGTATAAATTAAATATGGTTGGATTCTATTATGCGAAACAAAAAAGGAATCTTGAACTACACACAACCCTGACTTGGCTTGCATTACACGCAATCGCGACCTTCTATGATAGTGTGTGTTGTATGCAGTACTGAGTTTCACTAAAACGATATGTTATATAAACAAGCCTTTATGAATATTGATACCCACTTTTTGAAATTTTATAAATTTTATCTTTCAAAATGGACTTCATTTTTGGACTCGGAAAATTCAAATTATCCTAGGGTGAATTTTTGATATTTTTCTGAAAACATTCAATTTTTGATAAATAGTGAAAACACTGAGTTATTGGTTAAAACCGACTTTTTATTTAAATAATAATTTCTTTTATTTAAATTTATTTTAGGTCAAAATAGATACATAATACCTATATATGTTCAATGTAATTAATTAGAGTCATTTTATAATAATATAGATATATAAAAATTTTATTGAACTTTTTACCGTCTTTTACCCACCTCCTAGGAGAATTTGCAAATTTACATAAAACATAATTTTACCACTTATGTGAGATGAATTTAGAAAATCTGAGAGACACATTTAATATCAATTAGTAAATTTTTTTTCAATAAGATAAAAATAATTTTTGGTGAATAGTAACTTTTCACTTTTATTTACCACACTTAAAAATAAATAGGGAAATTAAGGGTAAAAATGATATTATTATTACCCTAAAACATGTGTTAATTATATTGAATAAGTATAATTCGACCAAAAACAACCCTAGGAAAAAAATAAGAACCTATTTTGTCCACTTGAATTAGATTAGGACACTTATTGTTATTTTATTTAAAGAAGAGCTAATAGAGTTAAAATCAATGTTTAATAAATAAAAAATTTTAAATATAGGGTTATTGATAAGATAAATTAGACTATAAATATTATTCAGAAATATAAAAATATATCCTACGTAATTTTATTTTATTTATATTTTTTACTCATCAAATAATTTAATTTATTTATGACACAATGATAATGTAGTAATTACCTTATTAATGAAATATTAACATAATTGATATTATAAATACCCCAATAAATGTAATTTGGGACTTTTTATGATTTAAACTAATTTTATAGGTTAATATAACATATTAGGGTTGTTTAAGTGAATTTTTTTCGATGTACTAATGTAGTTTTGAGTTTAGAGAAAACAAAATATCAAATAGTGTCAAAATTGAAATAAAAACGTTTTTTAAAAAAGTATTATATTATTAATTGATATAATGTTCAAAAAAATATAAGGATCGGAAACAAGACTTATATAATAATATATATGACATTAATGAACCAATTGGGGTTCTATTTTCAGTTTATAGTATGTTTATTAACCATATAGTGTAAGAATACAAGAAGACACGGTAAAAGATAAATTATTTCACTTAGAGTTAAATATAAATGATAAGGTTAAAATGGTAACATAAACTTGTCTAAAACCAATTGGTTGAAATTATTTAAACCCATAAAAACCCTAGACACTAAATAAGACACTTTGGAGCCATTATAAACCGAATATGAATTTATTATAAATTAATATTTTATGTTTTTTCTAAGGTTCCCCTCACCCCTCTTATAAAAGGGCACCTCCTCCCTCACCTCTTTACACAATTTTGAGCCTTCAAGCTTGGCCCACCCCTACCAATTTCTCTTATAAACCTCTCTAGTTATATCATATATTTTATGGTATTTTGAAAATACCATCTCTACTTCCATAAGAAGAAGTTTAAAAGAGGCACATCGAAGAAGAGGTAATCTCTTCTATCGATTTTTCAAGTTTCTTTCATCTTCTACTTCCTCTTCTTTTGTTGTTTAATTATAAAGTAATAAAATAAGTATTACGTATATAATGATATCTTATTATAACTATGAAACAACCATATTTCATCTTTTATCCATCGTACGAAAAACAAAATCATCGCACGTTCGTACGTACGGAATACCGTCTCCACGTCGTGGTGTAGTATGTTTTTCTAACACCACCTTACTTGGACGGGTATAATGGTATAAATAATAACTATATATGATTATTATAACACGATACAATTTCTGAGATATTATATCATCCACTCCAATTAAATTAAATAATTATGGGAATGATATCATTGTTCGTGCGTACGCACAGATTACCGTCTCCGGCACGTGATAAGAGTCATTCCCCATGTTAACCATTCAAGAATTATTATAAAGTATATATAATGAATAATAATGAAATATATGACATAATAAAGCAACTGGATTTATGTATATATATATGTATGTAATCTACTTATTTCCATTCAAGTCAATAAGGAACGGAAAACAACGTTCATGCGTACGTATGACCTACCATCTCCATCAAAGGTGTATTTCATTTCATTTATCTATCTATTATATATATATATATAATGAATATATATATGGTATATAAATCATGATTTTCATTCTTGAAGTAATTAAATAATCATATAATTAATAATAATATCAAGAAAAACCAGTCCATACACGTACAATAAATGAAACGATTTTACCCAAAACACTTCTTTAACATGGAATTGACAAATGAACGGTTAATATAATGTCATAATTAAATAATATATGATATCATAAATATTATTATGATTCTGTTACAAGATAATAATATGTTGAAACCCACTATACAAGATTCTTGGACACATATGGAATAAATTGGACACAATGTAAGGGACAATTTAGCGATCTCAATTTTATCCGAGATTGCTTATACATAAGTATTTACTAGGGTTATATTTTTCATCCATGTCTATAAAAATATTATTCATAAAGTGTTTAATATTATTCTATGTTTGTTTACTGTCATGGTTACCACTCTATAACTTTTAATTTTTGTTATGGAAGTAATATTTCTTTTGATTACCATATGTGGTACTTTTTGAATTTTCTATTAAAAGTACGAGGATAATGTTTTTTGAACTTATACGGAATGAACTGATTTTTACGGTTTCATAAAGCCTTATGTTCATGAATATTACTCTACAAGATTCCATGACTATTTTCAACAAAATAATTTTCTTTTAAAATTTCATGGCATTTTGTGAAAAGAAAATGATTTTAAATAAGACGGAATATTTTCCACCAGAATTCATTTCAAGTGTTTTATCAAAACCATTTTCCATCTAAGATGAAATTATTTAATATGTGATTTTTTCAAGTTTAATATCTCTATTATTTACATGGTTTCATGTTTCTTATGATGAAATGATATCCATTTGTTTTATATGGATTATGTTATGATGGGATGATGATTATGAAACCCATTTTGTTTATTGGGTTATGATGAATGATTTATGATTGTTTGGTGGCACACGTAGGAATGATTTCAATATGAGATGGGTGGGAACTATATCTCCCTAAAATGAATTGGGAAAAGATTTTTATCTCATTATATAGACATGGCTGGAATGGAAAGTTAATCCGATTCAGCGATACATGACTGGAACGAGGACTGAACTCAATTTCATAAGGGAATTTGTACACTATAATAGTCTTGGAAGCAATGTCTTGGCTACTATGGAAATCATAAAATGTGCATAATGGTTTCCAAAATTAAATGGTTTATTCACATGCTATTTTATCAGGGTTAATTTTCGTTTTTGATCTATTCCTTATGCAGATAAAATATTTATGTCATTACTCATGATTTTGATGTTTAATGTTCATGTTCTTATGATCAAATTTTTGGGGATTGTTTTATGTTCTCCATGTTAACCCTTACTTAGAATTTTAGGTCACCCTTTTTATGTTTTCTTTTCCCCTAGTTATAAAGAAAGGTTTTAGGTAAGAAAACCAAAGGTTAAGATCTTTATGAGATATGTTGAAGATCTTTCACCGTGATTAGAAGATTATGTTCCGTGTTTCCAAAGGTACTAAACTAATACGGTCTTTGGGCGTCTGTTTTTGTAATGTATTATGTATTCCGAAAAAGTAATGTAATGTCTATGTACGTCAAGTATGGGTCTCTATAGTTGGTATCAGAGTGAAGGTTTTGTTAATTTTTGGAAACTAGTATGTGAAAACTTTAGGGAAATCCATTGAGATATTTCTAAGTTATGTCTAAGGATGTCCCTATGTTTAAGTATAAGTATAGGTTATTGTCCTAGAATTATGATAACGATCATAGAATTAAACCTAAGATACTAGATATTGAATGTTATCCACATTTATTATCTTGTTTTCCTAGTACGATTTTTTCCTCAAATAGTATTATTTTTGGGTTTTAGGAAATGGCGGGAAAGAGGAGGATTCTTGTTAATGGAGAATATGATAGACAATGGAATGATATTCTTCATGAGAAACCAAATGAAATGCGACTAGGATTTCCAGACATTGTAATTATGCCTAATCAGCAATCTCATAATATGATCAATAATATCAACTTTGGTAAGTTTCCTGACTCAGCTAATAAGAGAAAGATGGAGTTTCATGGGTGATCATAGGGGAAACAAAGTTAAATTTCCCTCATGTAAATAATGTGGGAAGATACATCAAGGAGAATGTTTCAAATGAAATGGAAGATGCTTTTGGTGTGGAAAAGAATGACACAAAGCTAGTAATTTCAAAGGGAATGGTTCAGTTAACTCCATGGACATGGATAATGGTATTGCTAAGACATTAGAAATGCTTGACTGTTTTATATGTGGAATGTATTGGCATTATGAAAACCAATGCCCTAAGGGATTGTATCATGAAGAGAATCAACATAGTCTTATGGGTAGTATTTATGTTGATGATGATGAAGAGACTACAAATGATATATGAGATGAAAGTGGTTTTGAATCTCGGTCAATCGTTTATGATGGTAGTGGAATGAGTTCATGTTTATCAAGAAAAATGTATGGTACTATGGAATAATGAAACATCTAAGGATTGTTACACTATTGTTTTTCCTAAAGTATCTAAAAGTATATGATGAATGGTACCGGTAACCATTAAAAGTGATTGAAATATTTTTTGGAAACTATATGATATGCGCATAATGAAGGGATAAAGAGATAATGAAATTTTTGATAGTATTAATGAGCTCATATAAGGACAAAGTTATATCATGGTTTGAGTATATATAAATTTTGGTATTTTGGTATGTGGAAAGAGTTGACTTTTGATAGAATTCATGATTTCAAAAAGATTTTATGGAAATTCATTTTTCAAGAGAATACATGATTAAGGTATTCACATGTTTGGAATGTGACCAACAAGATATATCTTATGATATATGGGGGATAAATGATGGTATTAACATGCTTGGTTGATGACATTTCTAGTAATCGTTGTCTTTATACTGTTAACATGGATAGAAGTATTTTGGATAAAACTAGATTTTTGAAATGAATTATTTTGGACATAATATAATATTGTTTAAAGATAAAACCTTTTTTCTGATATAATTTCTGAAATGATATAATAGTGTAGTTTTAGAAAAAAGAAAACTTGGAGGACGAGTGACAACCCGTCACGTTGGACAAGGTTGTGGGAATCGAATCCACAACTGAAGTGAGACAGGCCTTTATCACCTACCTATGGCCTACAGGAGGTCCCTCGTTAGTAGAAACTAGTTTTATTCTATTAAGCGGTATGATAGATGAACTATGAGTCCATTTTTGGAATCATATACGATTAACCTCACCAAATATGGACTTATGTTTATTTTATAACTTTTACTGACCTTTTGTTTGAGACATATGGAATGACCCATCATTCTATCACATGATCTGCTAACACTTCACGAATGAAAAATTCAACTTCATTTATTTATGATATTAAGAGGAAATTGTTCATGGAATGACCAATGACGAGATTGTACCAAAATCAAGTAATTATTTCTTCTAATTCAATATTTTCATCTTCTGGGAAATAATATTGAAAACCAAAATCTTTTTTCCTAGTACCCTCATATCTGATGAATCATATGGTACCTTAGATCATCACAAATTTATGGCTTTGTGATTGTTTTATTTTTCATAGCCATGTTATCTACAACTCTCTATCAGAACATGATGGTAATATTTCTATTCTATATCCATATTTTCAACAATATTCTCCTATGAGGAATCCCAGAGATGAGTTACATTGGGTATTTGTTATGTTTCTAATATTCCTTTTTAAAATGTTTATTTAGTATTCCTTTTTATGAGGTGGGTTTCCTTGAAAGAAAAAATCAAGTAATAAATGATTTATAACCACGATGAATTTTGAGGGTGAAATTCATTTTAAGGGGGGTAGAATGAAACACCCTGAGATTTTATGAGAAGTATTATTTTTAATTTATTTTTTGTCTTTTGTCGTATGCTACACCAAGAATATATTTCACAATACGAAACACCATATTAGCTTGCAGTATACACAACACTATTCTTGGATCTTGTTACACACAATTTCAAGTTCGTTTGACATAAGTTATTTTACGCAACATTGAGTGTATATATATATATATATATTAAATGTATAAATTAAATATGGTTCGATTCTATTATATGCAACAAAAAAGGAATCTTTCACTACACGAAACCCTGACTTGTCTTGAATTAAACACAATCGCTACCTTCCAGGATAGCGTGTGTTGTATAGAATACCAAGTTTCTCTAAACAATAATATGTTATATAAACTAGCATTTATGAATAGTAATACCCACTTTGTAAAATTTTATAAATTTTATCATTCAAAATGGACTTCATATTTGGATTCGGAATATCGAAATTATCCTAGGGTGAATTTTTGGTATTATTCTGAAAACTTTCAATTTTTGATGAATAGTGAATACACTGAGTTATTAGTTAAAACCGACTATTTATTTAAATAATTATTTATTTTACTTAAATTTATTTTAGGTCAAAATAGATACATAATACCTATATATGTTCAATTGAATTCATTGGAGTCATTTTATAGTATATATATATATATATAAATTTTATTGAACTTTTTACCATCTTTTACCCACCTCCTAGGACAATTTTCAAATTAACATAAAACATAATTTTACCACTTCTATGAGTTGAATTTTGAAAATCCAGGAGACACAGTTAATATCATCAAGTATAATGTGGTTCAATAAGATAAAAGTAATTTTGGGTGAATAGTAACTTTTAACTTTTATTACCACAGTTAAAAGTAAATATGGTAATTAAGGGTAAAAATGATATTATTATTACCCTAACACATGTCATAATTCTATTAGAAAATTATAATTCGACCAAAAAAATCTGTAGGAATAAAATATGATCCTCTTTTTTCCACATGGATTAGACTAGGACACTTATTATTATTTTATTTAAAGAAGAGTTAAAAGAGTTAAAATCAATGTTTAATAACTAAAAAATTTTAATATAGGGTTATACATAAGATAAATTAGACTATAATTATTCATAAAAAAAGTTAAAAATATTTCCTACATAATTTTATTTTATTTAAATTTGTTAGATATTATATAATTTAATTTACTTATGACACAATGATGATCCAGTAATTACCTTATTAATGAAATATTAACATAATTGATATTATAAATACCCAAATAAATATAATTGGAGACTTTTTATGAATCAAACTAATTTTATACGTTAATATATCATATCAGGATTGCTTAGATTAATTTTTCTTGAGGTAATAATGTTTTTATCAATTTAGAGAAAACAAAATAGCAATTAGTGTCAAAATTGTTATAAAAGTGTTTTTAAAACAAGTATTATATTATTAATTGATATAATGGTCCTAAAAATCTATGGATCGTCCAAAATACTTATATAATAATATATATGACATTAATGAACCAATTGGGGTTCTATTGGCAGTTTATAGTAAGTTTATTAACCATATAGTGTAAGAATACAAGAAGACACAGTAAAAGTTAAATTATTTAACTTAGAGTTAAATCTAAATGATAATGTTCAAATGGTAACCTAAACTTGTCTAAAACATATTTTTTGAGAGTATTTTGACCCATAACCACTGTAGACTCTAAATAAGTCACATTGGATCCATTATAAACCGAATATGAATTTATTATAAAATAATTGTTTACGTTTTTCTTAAGGTTCCCATGACCCCTCCTATAAAAGGGCACCCCCTCCCTCTCCTATTTACAAAATTTTGAGCCTTAATGCTCGGACAAACCATGCCAATTTAACTTATAAACCTCCCTAGTTATATCATAAAGGTTCTGGTCTTCTCCTAATACCAATTCGAGTTCCCTAAAAATATGTTTAAAAGAGGCACGTTGAAGAAGAGATAATCTCTTCTTCTGATTATTTCATATTTCTTTCTTCTTCTACATCCTCTTATTTAGTTGTTTCATTATAAATTAATAAAATATGTATTAATTATATACTTATATGTTATTATAAATATGAAACAACCCTATTTCATCTTCTATCCATCCTACGAAATACAAAATCACCGCGCGTGTGTACGTACAGAATATTGTTTCCACGCCGTGGTGTAATATGTTTTTCTACCACCACCTTACTTGGATGGGTATAATGGTGTAAATAATAACTCTATATGATTATTATAACATGATACAAGTTATGAGATACTATATCATCCACTCTAATTCCATTCAATAATTATGGGAACGATATCATCGCTCTTGCGTACGCTTGGATTACCATCTCCACGACGCGATGAGATTCATTCTCCATGTTAAACATTCAAGAATGATTATAAAGTATATATAATGAATAATAATGAAATATATGAAATAATAAATCTACTATATTTATGTATATATATATATATATTTCATTTAGGTACTTCCATTCATGTCAATAAGGAAAGGAAAACATCATTCATGCATACATACGGCCCACCGTCTCAATAAATGGTGCATTTCATTTCATTTATCTATCTATAATATATATATATAATGAATATATATGATATATAAATCATTATTTATATTATGAAAGTAAGTAAATCATGATATAAGAAATAATAATATCAAGAAAAACAAGTCCAAACATGTATGATAATTGAAACGATTTTACCCAAAACACTACTTTAACATGGAATTGACAAATGAATGGTTAATATAAAGTCATAAGTGAATCATATATTATATCATAAATATTTTTATGATTCTATTACAAGATAATAATATGTTTAAACCAACTATATAGGAGTATCAGAAACATACGGAAGAAATTTCACATAAGGAAAGGGATAATTTTTCAATCTCATTTTTATCGAGGATTTCTTATACATAAGTATTTACTGGGGTTATATTTTTCATCCATGTCCATAAAAATGTTTTCCATAAAGTTTTTAATATTCTTCCATGTATTTTTGAAGTCATGTTTACCCCTATATAACTTTTACAATGTGTTATGGAATGAATGATTCTTTTTTATCATATGTGGTACTTTTTGACTTTTTCATTAAAAGTACGAGGAAAATGTTTTTTTAATTTATACGGAATGAACGTATTTTTACAGTTTCATAACGCATTATTTTCATGAAGCTTAATATACATTATTTCATGATTATTTTCAACAAAATCCTTTTCTTTTAAAATTTCATGACATTTTGAATAAAGAAAATGATTTTAAAGATGAAAGGATATTTTCCTCAAGAATTAATTTCAAGTGTTTTATCAAAAACATTTTCCATCTAAGATGACATTATTTCATATGTTTATGTTTCAAGTATAGTATAAATATGATTTACATGGTTTCACTTTTGTTATCATGAAATGACATACATTTGTTTTATATAGATTATGTTATGATGGGATGATGATTATGAAACCCATTTTATTCTTTGGGTTATGAGGAATGATTTATGATTGTTTTGTGGCACACATAAGAATTGTTTCAATATGAGATGGGTGGAACCTATATCTACCTCCAGTGCATTGGGTAAAGATTTATATCAAATGTGATAGACATGGATGTAATGGTAAGTTAATCTGGTTCAGTGATAGAGGACTGAAATGAGGAGTGAACTCAATTCAGTAAGGGACTTTGTCCACTATGATGGTCTTGGCACCAATGCCTTGGCTACTATGGAAATAATAACATGTTCCTAATGGTTGAAAAAATTACATGTTTTATTTCCATGCAATTTTATCATGGTTAATGTACCTTTTTGATCTATTCCATATGCACTGCCAAGATTTATGTCAATACTCAAGATTTTGATGTTTTAAGTTCATGTTATTACATTCAAATGTTTAGGTATTGTTTCATGTTCTCCATGTTTACCCATACTGAGCATTTGAGCTCACCCATTTTATGTTATATTATCCCAGGATATAAAGAAATGTTTTAGTTAAGAAAACCAGTGGGGAAGATCTTTATGGGAGATGTTGAAGATCTTTCACCATGATTAGAAGATTATGATCCGAGTTTCCAAAGACACTAAACTAATACGGTCTTTGGGCGTCTTTTTTTGTAATGTATTAAGTATTCTGCAAAAGTAATGTAATTTATATGTACGTAATGTATGGGTCTCTATAGTTGGTATCAGAGTGAATGTTTAGTTATCCTTTGGAAAGAGGGATGCAAAAACTTTTGTGAAATCCCTAGAGATATTTCTAAGGTATGTCTAGGGATGTGGCTAAGGTTAAGAATAAGTATAGGATATACACCTAGAATTATGGTAACAATCATTGAATTAAACATAAGATGATAGATATTGAAAGTACTACGCCTTTATTATGTTGTTTTTCTAGTACGATTTTTTCCTCTCATACTATTCTTTTTGGATTTTAAGAAATGGTAGGAAACATGAGGATTCATGTTAATGGAGAATATGATGGACAATGGAATGATATTATTCATGAGAAACCGAATGAAACAGGATTTGGATGTCCAAACATCATTTTTATGACTAATGATAAATCTCACAATATGATCAGTAATATCAACTTTGGTATGTTTCCTGACTCAGATAGTAAGAGAAAGATGGAGTTTCGTGATGTTCATAGAGGAAAGAAAGTTCAATTTCCCTCATGTAAATAATGTGGGAAGAGGCATCAAGGGGAATGTTTCAAAGGAACTAGAAGATGCTTTGGGTGTGGAAAAGAAGGACACAAAGCTAGTAATTGAAAATGAAAAGGATCAGTTAACTCCATGGACATGGATAACGGTATTTATAAGACATTATCAATGGTTAAATGTTATAAATGTGGAATGTAATGGCATTATTCAAACCAATTACCTAAGGAAAAGTCTCATGAAGAGAATCAACATGGTCGTATGGGTTGTATTTAAGTTGATGATGATGAATAAACTACAATTATATATGATATGAAAGAAGTTTTGATGGTCATTCAATGCTTTATGAAGGTAGTGAAATGATTGCTTGTTTATCAAGAATAATGAATGGTACTATGGAATAATGAAACATCTAAGGATTGTTACACTATTATTTTTTCTAAAGTATCTGAATGTATATTTTGAATGGTACTGATAACCATGAAAATTGATTGAAATATTTTTTGGAATGCAGATGATATGAACATAATAAAGGGATAAAGAAATAATAAAATGTTTGATAGTATTAATGAGATCATATAAGGAAAAAGTGATATCATGGTTTGAGTATATTGAAATTTTTGGATTTTGGTATATGGAAAGAGTTGACTTTTGATTGCATTCATGTTTTCACAAAGATTCTATGGTAATTCATGTTTCAAGGGAATACATGATTAAGGTATTCACATGTTTGGAATGTGACCAACAAGATATATCTTATGATATGCGGAGGGTAAATTATGGTATTAAAATGCTTGGTTGATGACATTTAGAGTAATCAATGTATTTATACTATGAACATGACTAGAAGTAATTTGGATATGAATAAAAATTTAAAATGTATTATGTTGGAAACTAAATAATATTGATTAAGGATAAAACATTTTTTTGATATTATTTCTGGAATGTTATAATAGTGTAGTTTTAGAAAAAGGACAACCTATAGGACGAGCGACAACCTGTGACGTCAGACAAGGATGCGGGAATCGAACCCACAAGTAAAGTGCGACAAGCCTTTATCTCCTACCTATGGCCTACAAGAATTCCCTGGTTAGTAGAAACTAGTTTCATTTTATTAAGCATTATGATAGATGAAGTATAATACCCTTTTTGGAATCAAATATGATTAACCTCACCATAGATGGACTTCTGTATATATGATAAATTTTCCTAACCTTTTGTTTGAAACTGATGGAATAACCCATCATTATATCACATGATCTGCTAACACTTCATGAATGACAAATTCAACTTCATTTCATTAAGATATGAAGTGTAAATTGTTCATGGAATGACCAACATCGAGATTGTACCAAAATCAAGTAAGTAATTCTTCTAAATTACAATTTTCAACTTTAGGGAAATGATATTGAAAAACAAAAATTGTATCCTTGCTCCCTCATATTCGATGAATCATATGTTACCATAGATCATCATAAAATTATGGCTTTGTGATTCTTGGCTTTTTCATAGCCATGTTCTCTAACACTCTCTATCAGAACATGATGGTAAGATTTCTCTTCCATATCCATATTTTCACATATATTCTCTTATGAGGAAACCCGGTGATGAGTTACTTTGGGTATTTTTTATTTTTCTAACGTTCATTTTTAAAATGATGTTTTTATATTCCTTTTTACGATGTGGGTTTCTTTGAAAGAAACTTTCAAGTAGTAAAAAATTTATAACCCCGAAGAATTTCGAGGGAAAATTTATTTTAAGGGGGGTAGAATTTAACACCCTGAGATTGTATGAGAAGTATTTTTTTTTAATTTTTTTGATCTCTTGTGTTGTATGGTACAGCAAGATTATCTTGCGCTATACACAACAACGTATTAGCTTGTAGTATACGCAACACTATTCCTGGATCGTGTTACTCATAATTTCATGTACGTTTGACAGAAGTTATTCTACACAAAATTGAGTGTATATATATATATATATATATTCAATTTATAAATGAAATATGGCTGGATTATATTATACCCAACAATAATGGAATCTTCCACTACACGCAACCCTGACTTGGCTTGAATTACATGCAATGTGGACCTTTCATGATAGCGTGTGTTGTACGCAATACAGAGTTTCACTAAACAACAATATGTTATATAAACTAGCCATTATGAATAGTAATACGAGATTTTTGATATTTTATAAATTTTATATATCAAAATGGACATAATTATTGGATTCGAAATAACAAAATTATCCTAGGGTGAATTTTATGTATTTTTCTGAAAACATTCAATTTTGGATGAATATTGAAAACACTAAGTTATTGGATAAAACCGACTTTTTATTTAAATAATAATTTGTTTTATTTAAATTTATTTTAGGTAATAATAGATACATAATACCTATATATGTTCAATGTAATTCATTGGAATCATTTTATAATAATATAAATATATAAAAATTTTATTGAATTTTTTACCGTCTTTTACCCACCTCCTAGAAGAATTTGCAAATTTAAATGAAACTTAATTTTTCTGCTTTTGTGAGTTGAATTTAGAAAATCAGAGAGACACGGTTAATATCAAGGATTAAAATGTGGTTCAATAAGATAAAAATAATTTTTGGCGAATAGTAACTTTTAACTTTTATTTACCATAGTTAAAAGAAAATAGGGTAATTGAGGGTAAAAATAATATTATTATTACCATAACACATATCCTAATTCTATTGAATAAGTTTAATTCAACCAAAAAAACCTTAGGAATAAAATATGAACCTCTTTGGTCAACTTGGATTAGATTAGGACACTTATTATTATTTTATTTAAAGAAGAGTTAAAACAGTTAAAATCAATGTTTAATAACAAAAATATTTTTAATATAGGGTTATACATAAGATAAGTTTGAATATAAATATTAATCAGTAAGCTAAGAAGGTTTACTACATAATGGTATTTTATTTATATATGTTAGACATTAAATAATTTAATTTATTTATGACACAATGATGATGCAGTAATTACTTTATTAATGAAATATTAACATAATTGATATTATAAATAACCAAATAAATGTAATTTGATACTTTTTATGAATTAAACTAATTTTATAGGTTAATATAACATAATAGGACTGGTTAGATGAATTTATTTTGATGTAATAATGCTTCTATGAATTTTGAGAAAACAAAATATCAAACAGTGTCAAAATTTACATAAAACAGTTTAAAAAAATTATTATATTATTAATTGATATAATGGTCCTAAAAATCTATGGTTAGGCAAAAAGAATTATATAATAATTTATATGACATTAATGAACCATTTGTACTCAATTGGTAGTTTATAATTTGTTTATTAACCATATAGTGTAATAATACAAGAAGACACGGTAATAGATAAATTATTTAACGTAGAGATAAATCTAAATTATAAGGATAAAATATTAACCTAAACTTCTCTAAAACCTATTTTATGAGAGTATTTAGACCCATACCAACCCTAGACTCGAAATAAGAGGCTTTTGAGCCATTATAAACCTAATAAGAATTTATTATAAAATAATATTTTATGTTTTTTTAAGTTTCCCCTCACCCCTCTTGTAAAAAAGCACCTCCTCACTCTCCTTTTTACACAATTTTGAGCCTTCATGCTCAGCCAAACCCTGCCAATTTATCTTCTAAACCACTATAGTTATTTAATAGACGTTCTGATCTTCTCAAATGACCATCTCTAGTTCCCATATAGGATGTTTAAAAGAGGCACATCGAAGAAGAGGTAATCTCTTCTACCGATTCTTTCAAGTTTCTTTTTTTCTTCTACTTCTTCTCCTTTAGTTGTTTCATTATAAAGTAATGAAATAAGTGTTACATGTATAATTATATGTTATTATAAGTATGAAACAAACCCTTTTCACCTTCTATCCATCTTATGAAAAACAAAATCATCGCATGTGTGTACGTACGGAATACCGTCTCCATACCGTGGTGTAATATGTTTTTCTACCACCACCTTACATGGATGGGTATAATGGTGTAATGAATAACTATATATGATTATTATAACATGATACATGTTTTGATATATTATATCATCCACTCCAATTCTATTCAATAATTATGGGAACGATATCATCGCTCGTGCGTACGCACGGATTACCGTCTCCATGACGCGATGAGATTCATTCTCCATGTTAACCATTAAAGAATGATTATAAATTATATATAAAAAATGATAATGAAATATATGACATAATAATGCTATTGGATTTATGTATATATATATGTCATCTAATTACTTCCATTTAAGTAATTAAGGAAAGGTCAACATCGTTCATGCGTACGTACGGCCTACCGTCTCTATGAAAGCTGTATTTCATTTCATTTATCTATCTATTATATATATATATATATATATATTATGAATATATATGATATATAAATCATGATTTACATTCTGGAATTAAGTAAATCATAATATAAGTTATCATAATATCAAGAAAAACATGGCCAAACACGTACGATAAATGAAGCGATTTTACCGAAAACACTGTTTTAACACGGAATTGACAAATGAACGGTTAATATAAAGTCATAAGTGAATCATATATGATATCATAAATATTATTATGTTTCTGTTACAAGATAATAATATGTTTAAACACACTATACAAGAGTCTTGGACACATATAGACAAAATTGGACATAATGTAAGGCATAATTTTTCAATCTCATATTTATCCGGGATTGCTTATACGTAAGTATTTACTGGGGTTATATTTTTCATCCATGTCCATAAATCTTTTCTGTAATCTGTTTAATATTATTCCATGTATTATTAAAGTCATGTTTACCAATCTTTAACATTTACTTTCTGTTATGGAAGTAATCTTTCTTTTGTTTACCATATGTGGTACTTTTTGACTTTTCCATTAAAAGTATTAGGAGAATGATTTTTTAACTTATATGGAATGAACAGATTTTTACGGTTTCATAATGCCTTACTTTCATGGAGCTTATTCTACAGGATTTAATGACTATTTTCAACAAAATCCTTCTTTTAAATTACAAGGCATTTTGTGAAAAGAAAATTATTTAAAAGAAGAAAGGATATTTTCCTAGAGAATTCATTTCAAGTGTTTTATCAAAACCATTTTCCATCTAAGATGACATTATTTCATATGTGTATGTTCAAGTATAATATCTCTTTTTTTACATGTTTCCACTTTCATATGATGAAATTATATCCATTTGTTTTATATGAATTATGTTATGATGAGATGATGATTATGAAACCCATTTTATTCTTTGGGTTATGATGAATGATTTATGATTGTTTTGTGGTACACGTAAGAAAGATTTCAATATGAGATGGGTGGGACCTATATCTCCCTCCAATGAATTGGGTAATGATTTATATCTCATGATATAGACATGTATGTAATGATATGTTAATCCAGTTCAGTGATGTAGGACTGGAATGAGGAGTGAACTCGATTCAATAAGGGACTTTTTCCACTATGATGGTCTTGGCAGCAATGCCTTGGCTACTATGGAAATCATAACATGTGCTTAATGGTATCCACAATTACATGTTTTATTTCCATCATACTTTATCATTGATAATGTTTCTTTTTCATCTATGCCTTATGAACTACCATGATTTATGTCATTAATCATGATTTTGATGTTTTATGTTCATGTTCGTACGTTAAATGTTTAGGGATTGTTTTATGTTCTCCATGTTTACCATTACTGAGAATTTGAGCTCACCATTTTTATGTTTTCATTTCCCCTGGATATAAAGAATGTTTTTAGGTAATAAAAGCAAAGGGGAATATTTTTATGGGGGATGTTGAAGATCTTTCACCATGATTAGATGATTATGTTCTGAGTTTCCAAAGACACTAAACTAATACGGCCTTTGGGCGTCTGTTTTTCTAATGTATTATGTATTCCACAAAATTAATGTAATTTTTATGTATGTCAAGTATGGGTCTCTATAATAATAAGTATTGGTGTTCATCTTGGTATTCAGAGAATGTTGGGGACTCTTCCGGAATATAGAGGTAAATCTTGGATCATGATCATATATAATAGATAGTGGTAATCAATGCAGCCATACCAACTCTATAATATATATATATATATATGCTAGTTTATAAAATGATAAATCCCCACTAATTGTAATGAAGTGTACAATCTTTATAAGATGATCCACAAAAACCCATATATCATTATTTCCTTTGTATTTCTTCTGAAGTCCGGTGACAAAGTCCATGGTGATTTTTTCCAGTTTCTATGCTAGTATGGGTAATGGTTGCATCATCCCCCTAGACTTCATCCTCTCAACCTTCTCCTTCTGAAATTCCAGGTACATTTATGTATACTTAGTGATCTACTTCTTCATGTTAACCCACCCATAATATTCTTAGAGATGTCTATAAATATTTCTGTTTCCTAGGTGAGTGGATAAATTCGAACTATATGCATTTTCAAAAAGTTCATTCATTAACTTCAGATTTGATGGAACACATAGTCTTATCCCAAATCTCACAATTAGTTATTCATTAGCATTTTACTATAAGGATTTTTTTTATAGTTTCCATTTTCTTCTAAATTCCCACATCATCCTTTTGATCATCCTTTATCCTTTCCAAAAATGATGGTTGGGAAATAGTTTTTGAATGAATTTATGATGTTTGATTCTTTATGAGTCACATGTCCATCTTCATCAAATTTAAGAAGATTGGATCTTTTTCAATTATTATCAATGAAAGAGTTGCTGGATCCTTTCAACATATTCCACCTTGTTCTCTTTCCTAGGGTGTTAATATATTGACAAATCATAGTCTTTTATAAGCTCCATCCATCATCGTTGGTGCAAATTAAACTCTTTCTGTGTGAATATATACTTAAGGCTTGTGTGATCCAAATATATTTCACATATCCTCTCAAAGAGGTATGGTAACCAAATTTTTTAATGCAATGATTAATTCACCCAACTCCAGATCATGTGTGGGATAATGTTTCTCATTATCTTCCAATATAATTGAATCATATGCTATGGATTTTTCAGATTTAATCAACACCAATCCTAGGCCCTTCTTCAATGCATCACTAAATACCACAAAAACTTCTCCACTTTTGGGTCATGTGAGAGCGTGCATATTGATAAGCCTCATTTTCGAGTCCTTGAAGCTCTCTTCGGATTAATTAATCTAGGAAAACTTGACTCCCATCTGATTTATCTTGGTAAGAGGGTATTACAATCAATAGAAATTTATAAAAAAATTGCAATAATGTCCAGCTAACCCCGGGAAGATACTAATATTCATAATAGATGTTGGCCTCATCCATCCCTCAATTGTAGCTGTCTTGGAGGGATCCACAGATGTCCCATTTCTTGTGATGATATGTCCTTAGAATGAGACATCCTTCAACCAGAACTCAAACTTTTTTTACATTACAAAGAGATTATCCTTTTGCATGGTCTCTAATATAGTGCTTAGATTATCCTCATGTTCCAGCATGATTTTTGGAGTATATTAGAATATCATCTATAAAGACAACCATAAATTTTTTGAGGAAATATCTAAAGACTATATTTATCATTTCCATGAAGATATCTATATCATTAGTGAGTCCTAAAGGAATTACAATGAATTCATAGTTATTGTACCTTGTATGTAAGATATTCTTGGGGATATCCTCTTTCTTTACCCTTACTTGGTAATATCACAACCGAAAATCTACCTTAGAGGAGTATTGTGTTCCACATAGGTGATTTAACTAGTAATCAATTCGGGGAAGAGGATACATGTTCTTTATTGTGATTTTGTAGGGCTCATGATAATCAATGCAAAGGTGAATTTATATATCCTTCTTCTTGGCGAAGAGGACTGATGCACCACATGGTGAAGCACATGGGCCTATAAACCCTTTATCTAGATTCTCTTTTAGTTGTTTATTTAGTTCTTCAAGCTACACTATGACCATTATATACAATTTATTGAATATTGTAAATGCATTAGGTATAATATAAATTAATAAATCCGGATCTCTTCTAGGAGGAAGACCATGAAATTCTTTGTGAAAAACATCAAGTAATTCCCTCACAATATGCATGTCCTCAACGATAGTTGCTTATATAGAATCAATCATCTGAGTGAGATACGCATACTCATAGGGTATTAATATCCATGCTTGAGATGTTGGTTGTAGAGAAGATTCATCCTCATCCTTTCACTTGAATAGAATTGGGGGTTGATTCACCATCTGGAGAGTGAATTTCCTCTCATGAAAATTTTCGTTGGATCGTTATAGGGATATTAAATCCATTACAGGAATTGCATCAAATTACACTAAAGGGAATATGGCAAGTCTCACCAGGATGTTCAATCTACAAATTGTTACCAGGGATGAGTTATATTCATGAGATGCAATGATTGCACCATTTGTCGTTATCACCGATATATTAATACTCATGATTTTTAATGTTTTTGGAATTTTCGTGATATAATATAATTTTTAGAAAAAGAATAAAAAATTCCATTATCTATTATTGAATGAATCACTAGAATGCCTATCACCATATCATCGTCGGGGTTCACATCGGTGGTAGTGATGGAAAAATAATTCTCTTGTGTCCTTGGAGGTTGTTGATTGCCTCTGAAAACCGTTGTCTTAGGGCACTGGTTTTCAAAGTTCTCTAGTTATTTGCATTTGAAGAAATGAAAATTTTGTTGAGGGTCAAATAGAGCATTATTCTCATATTTCATAGCCATGGTTTTTTCATGTCATCAGTTAATGGAAATGATCCCTTATCTTCCACTCATAAAGCATTTCCACATCCCATTCAGGTAATTTCTGTGGTGATTCCTTCTACTCATTTAGCATGTGGGGTGCTGGTGTTTCATAAAACTATGAGGTTTATTCATTAGACCGCCATAATTAAATTCCCTATTACACTTATTATCCCAATGATACCATATATATTCACCAATATCTATTTAGACTTTGAGGGAACATCAGAAAATTTCCTCATAGCTCTAAATGTCAAGGATTGCTATGTATTTCCATTGGCTAGGTTTTAGCCCACCAAAGAAGCTGTCAACCTTTAATTCAAGGGTAATGAAAAATCTCGATGTGTATCATGAAATCCTGGTGAATTTTTCATCGTACACTCCAATAGATTTTTCATCTTTTAGGTTGAGGGAAAATAAGAACCTTTCCATCTTAAGTCATAAAGAGTGAGGAAAATATATATCAATTTTTTTACAGAAATCTTTCCATTCCAATGCTTCAATATCTTCTTCAAGCTTCATATTTTTAATCAATGTCCACCATTTTTCAACTTCACCCTCCAAAGGATAAGCTTCCAGAAGAACCTTATCTTGTTCAGAACATTGAAGGATAGAGAATATCAATTTAGGGGAGTTGATCCATTGTATGGAGATTGAGGTATAATATGTTCTAATAAATGTGGGAGAATTTTGTCTCATGATGCTCTCGATTTTGTATATTTCATTCTTATGGGGCTTATATTATCCTCTTGACCCATCATTCAATTCTAAACTTCAGTTAACTGAGTGTTTATTGTGGCAACGATTTCTATTCCCACTCTCATCGGTTTGGGAATCTCATTAGAATAGTCATCACAATGATCTTCTCATCAGTTATTAGCCCGAGTCCTCTTATTACCAACCATTGTATGGAGTAAAAAAAATTAGGGTAACACAAAATGGGTAATCCAAAGACAAAAAATAGACAACTTATAAATTACATTTATTTCCTTAACGTATCTATGTTATCAATGATATACATCTCAACAAATATTCTTAGGAGAATTTTTTTATTCCTTAAATAATGGTCCATACGAAGCTTATGAATTTACCAAAGCATATCCCCTAAGAGTTTCATATGCAAGAGTGCATCAAGACCCGTTGTCATGTACCAGTTCCCATTCGAGTCTATCTCAATGTGGGTGTTTTATGGTTTTACCCCTAGATACTTATGTGCTAGAGCTTCCTCTACATACTCGTATAGAGATAGGGATGTATTTTTTTGATAAAACACTTACTCAATACTCACAATAACTTTTGGATGCTTTTATTATACATATTCATATCTATATGTCCATCACTAGGGTTTTTCTAATCCTAATCTAAAAAAAATTGAACCTATCCTATGATACCGACTATAACTACCCTAATATTTGTTACACAATTAATCATTATTTATTCCATAAAAATTAACTTCAGACAAATATGAGGATCAATAGGTCTACTATCTTTTGAAATTAGGAACATTACATAAAAAATTAAAATATAAAGGACACACAAATTTATTGAAAACATCTTTTACATGACCAAAACATTCGTTCAGAGATAGAATTTCATGGGATAATATGAGGAGATGTATCAGAAAATGGTGAGCTATACATCCCATCTGTGGAGTAAGAAATCCATATGAATAATATTGTAAATTCTATGAAATATGAATATTAATGGAGCGCAAGAGAAACATGAACATAAAGTCATGATATAACATGATTATCATAGCTTGGAAATGAGGAAACAACATTTTACACGATATTAGCATGATCCAAGGATCATTGCATATAGGGAATGAGTAAACTCTCAACTAAATTGAATTAGCCTATGTAAACTCTCATTGTACATGGGGTATCATTAGACATGTTATTACCCAATGCATTGGAGTGATATCAAGGCACACACTTCTTAATCATTTCATTTCATGCATAAGTGTGCCACAAAGATCATACCTCATTGATTATTTAAAAATAAATATTTATTACATGATAAAGAAATATGGAATTAATACATGAAACTCAATAATAATTAAGAATATGATAATAAAGGTTAATACCATTGATAGAGATATGGCCATGGCATTCAAGACACAATGACATTAGCTTGGAGAATCATGGTGTAATTTCGGCAGTATAATGGGGTGACATAGGAATTAATAAAAATGATAGAAGAGAGATAATGAGGTATATCATCATATGTACATGAAATGTATAGTAGATGGTCATATAGATACATGTCCCAGAATATGTAATGAAATTTAGATGCATAGTATAAATGAATTACTTTAATGTAAATGAGTAGGAAAAAATTTCGTACAGAATTTTGGCATGGTAATGGGGGTGCATGGGAGAAATTAATGAGCGATAAAGTGGTTTATCATCATTCAAACATAAGTAGGGATGAATTTGGGTGGTTTGAAGTCATACCCCAACATTTGTAATTGAAAAAGGGTATAATAATATAATGAAATTTGAACAAAATTGAGAAAAGAAGAAATCCCTAATATGGAAGTTTGTTCCAAAAGGCTTGGGAGAGGCTTGAGAGGGGTTCATGCATGCTTGGGGAGACTTGGGAGGATTATAGAGAGAGGAGGGAAGAGTAGGGACATGATACTTGTTTTTTTGAGTGAAGAGAAGGTGGAGCATGGGTGGGTTTATATTGGAAAAGTGATGGAATTCTTTATAATTTAGGTTTTTGATACTACACATTAAAATAATCCAAAAAAACAAACCATACCAAGATTTTTCCCATGTAGTTTTTCCAAATTGAAGTGGAAATTGATTTTTTAGGTCTAATGGATGAACATATTAAAATATTAGGCTTTCTTATGTGGATGTGAGTGACACTCTAAAGTAAATAATTTTAAAATGATAAAATGTTCAATTAGTATTGGTGGGTCCATAAGGGATTTGTAAAAAAATCAAACAAATATAAAATCACTATAATTTAAATATAAAACATATATTTCCCAAAAATTAATTTTATAGTGTTTTATTACATAACTATTGAGTAATTATAATATCATGAAACATATTATATATTTTAGCATAATTTAATTTTTACCAAAATATTTGACAGTCTCAGAAAATTAAAAAAAATTAACCATGTGTAATTTTGACCTCCTGATTCAAAAATTAATTTTCATTTTATCTAAATAATTTTCTAAATATGTTCATTTTCACTTTTAAAATAAAAACCAATGTATATTGTAAATTCTTGGGTTTTGAAAAAAACAATTTTCAAATCTTTATAAAAATTACAATTGTATTGCTAAAATATATCAGATCATTTATAATTAATAAATATTAATTTAGTAGTAACAATATTTTATTAAAATATTATTTAATACCAAAGATCCATTAATTCATAGAAATTTATTTCTTAATTGAATGTGAACTACAAATTGTATTTCTTCTTTAAAACCCATTTACAAAGAAAAAAATAGTAAAATGAATATATATTCTTTATAAAAAAGATAAATTGAATAATCATAATGATATTTCCTTATTACACAACCCAATATAACCCCACATAATACCAAAGGGAAATGTGTGTTATGGTGACAAACTCTTAGGGTGGCTCAAATTACATCATTGGAGTGGTAATCTCTATAAAATTAAACTTCTCTTGTAGGTGATTCTTATCAAGCATAATGTGTTAGAGCTCTAATTGGGTTTGGTCATGAGTGATTCCTAGTGATGTTACCTCCTTTATGAGCTCTGAAAAATGGGATTTTTATGGCACAATTCTACATGATATGGTAATCACTTCCTTTTTCTGAGTAAATTCGATATTTAAATCTCTATATTCATACTAATCATGGGGTCACTATTTAAAAAATATACTAGAAATGGTAACAATTCATAATTGAATTGTGAAATCCAAAAACATAAAATTGAGTAAGTGGATATTTTATATAACCATTTTACATAATAATACATTTAATTAGATTAAGAGGTATTTTCATTAATAAAATCTTGGGTCATGATAAATAGCCCCTCAAAGTAAGCATATTTAGTTTTCAATAGCCTATGATCTTCATGGTCTGTAATGGGTTTGGATGATTTGTAATGGTTAGATAGAATTTATTCTTATATCAATTTAGAATGGTTTTATATGATATATTGAAGAACATATTCTGAAGGTAATATGAAGAGACTTATCACTTAGTATAGTATTCTATAGTATATCTCATGGAATTTTATATAGTCACAGATATACATTGGGGTGTATGATTTTTATCCATCCATATTACATGAGGCATGAACGATATATAACATGGTAACCTTCATAGTTTTATACCATACATACACAAGTAATTATATGAAATTATATACTCAAGGGTGGTTGGGAATGCAAGAGATCATGTCATTGGTTGGAGTGAAAAAAAATTAGATTTGTTGACTTATATGACACAAAAGGTCACTTGGACCTTTATTGAATTAGAATGATGAAATGTACGGTCATTAGTAATTTTTTCAAAAGTTAAGTGTTCAGCAACATTAATAAGTTATATGTAACGTTCTTATCTGATAGATGAATGTCATGTGATGTATTAATATACTTAATCTGTATTTTAAAATTAATAGAAAAAATTATGAGAAGCTCATTCCATATTAACATGTTCCATGTATATTGTTCACTAGAATAATGGAGAAATAGATTATATAAAATACATATGATTCTATAATACATCTTTTTGTGGACATTTTTGTATTTATATGATAGTATATTTCATGGAAATCACACCAGACCCCTCAGTAGCTTTAGTTTAATTTATTTTTTATAAATGATTATATTTTATTAAAAATATAAAATATAGATTTTATAGTTATTGTAAACATTTCTAAGGCCTGCATGGTCACACAATTATTCCCTCAGACAAGGAAAAAATTTCTTAGTTTTTTCAAAATGAAGAGAGTTTGATAAAGAATAATATTCGAATGTGTTTGGATGGATTCACAAAGACGTATAATGTGATCCATATAGTACTTCTGGGATTGTAGTTCAAGAGGGGATAATTTGATATGAACTAAAATAATTAAAAAGAATATTTATGTTAGTTGCATTTATATTTCATTTGATTTTATCAAATGAAAATATATTATGAATGGATTAAATGGTTTGAATATTCATTAAATAGGATCCAATGAATTAATAAAAATGGGAATAAATTTATATAGATCCATAAATATGAATGATAGGTTTTATTTAATGAAATGTATCATGGAAGGAAATATAGTGGGATTGTATCCCCCACATTGAGTACAACATATTTTCTAAAAGCCTCTCAATTATCTCTTTTTATCATACCAATTTTTATCATCCGAGGTGAAGGTGATATAACTCATTCAAGAGTTGGGTATCCTCGTGATATAATAATGGATCCATTTTTCAGTGTACCCCTTAAGGGCAGTGTTATTTTTTCCCTTATTCATGATCTTTATAAATAATTAACCTTCATGAAGGTAGAAGAGGACTACTGTTGTTGGAATTTTATACATTCTTTATTTCTAAAGTTTTATTTACATGTTGATTCTTGAAGACAGATCTTTTTTTTCGTTTTCTTCCACTACATGTTATTAAACGATGATCTTTTAAAAACCATTAGATATATTATCGGGTATATTAGAAATGTTCAAGCAAAAATGGTGATGAAAGAAATATTATATTAATGTGAAAGATATCATAGTCCCCACTATGATTCTAACCAAAAGCATGCTGAAGGATTAGATAGTGGATACTGAATAGATTTGCATAGATATGAGTATCTATGTAATGTTGAAATGATAAATAAAGTATACATTTATAAGGTTTCTCTACAAAGAGTGTACAAAAGTTTCATGATGAAGAAGAGATACTTGTATTATAGAGGGAGATGATATAATATTTATGACCAGAAGTTACCTGTATACAAGTGATCATTTCTAGGGAACTCTGTTTTTCTGAAGTGTGTGATTAGTTGACATCTAATGATGAAGGTGATAGAAATTGATCCTTCTATACTATTTCTAGAAAATAGTCTGATAGAAATCAATCTCATTCACAATCATGTTAAAGTATAATATATAATATTCATGGAATTCGGAGATCAAATGCAATAATGAGTATTAAAGAAACATGTTAACCACACTGTGAGTTCGGACTCTGTTTGTGTGAGTGTGTTTAAAGTCTTGTAGGACGGTGTATTTCTTCGAACAACATGTTTAGTGGGTAACAGATTGAGATAGATAGATGATAAGACCAATTCTATAAGGAAGATGAAGTCTACATCATTTAAAGATGAGGTTTGTAAGATAATGATCTGATTGAAATACAAGATAAAATGATTTATACCATTAAAAGCACGTGATAGATGTTATTAGATTTGTGAATATTCAAAAAAAAATATTTTTTGAGTACTAAATAGTATAAAATTCAGCTGACTAGAAATTAAAGTGGATAATGAAGTTCAAGAATGCATGTATGATGAATTGTTTTGATTGGAATTTAGAAGAAAACAGGTGTTTTGGGTTAAATTCAAACTAAGGAAGGAATAGTTTCATGAGATAATTAAATTGAATATAAATCATAGTTCTTGAAGTAATGAAAAATTAATTGTATGATTTTTTAATGATGGATGGACAATGATCTCTTCCTGAAGTAAAATACATTACTGTAGCTGAGATTCTAGGGAGCATTGAAGACTGTTGAAGATTGTTCAAGCTTATTTTAATGGATGTTATGAAATTTAATGGATACTGCATAAATAAAGAGTCATTGGAATGAGGTTTTTCTAAAATAAATAAGCATGAAATTTATGGAATTCAAATATGATGAATCTATGATAATTTCCAGAAATGGAGGAGTATATAATGATTATGTTTATTTGAAAATGATGCAATGTTTTTTATAATTTGGGGAGAAAATATTATGGGGGAGTGTTTGACTAACCATGTTTTAAAATTAGTAATACAGATTAAAAAGTGATGATGTTATGGTGGTTTATAGATCTAAAAAATAAATTCCAAAATTCTAGGAATCTACAGAGTTGAGATATCGAGAGTATATTATACAATAAATTGTGTTTTAGAGAATTTATTTTGGATATTATACATAGTGATAATAAATCAATGTTATGCTATTATTAATAATTTCTTATAACTGATGGGAACCAGTAATAATTTCTACCGATAGGAAGAAATAACTTTATAGTAGTTAGCTAATTTTCATGTAGTGGGGTTATGTACTGGATACGTATGACGTAGGATAATAACTAGACACATAAAGTATTAAGTAACCACATTAGGAATGATCCTTTCAAAAACATGTGATCCATTCATTTATTTTCTTTATCATCATATGTGAGTGTTTTTTATTTATAAATTTGAGAAGATAGAAACATTAACAAGCTGGAGAGGTTAATTTTATGATTAATGAAATTATAAAAGATATTTAAGGACTCAACCTCCTCTCAGTGGATCACATATTCTCAGGAACTTCAATTAGTATCAAAGAAACCATGGTTCCCGATGTAAGATTCTTATATTTTTTTAATAAATAATCAAAATTTATTTATCATCCTAGGTATTCACAACATCAATAATAAAAAAATCAATGATGAAAAAATAGAATGATACACTATCATCTGTCACAAGTTATGTAGGTGATCAAAGGTGATACTATAATATTTCCACTAATGGAAAAGGATGTTCCTATGACCTTTCATGTAAAATAGAATCTCGAGTTAAATGAAAGGGAATAGATTTATTTTATAATGTGCATTTCCAATAAGGTGAATATAAAGGTGATGGGCCTCCAATCATTGAAGGAGACCAAAGACACACTTTTAAGAATATTTGAGGGAAATGTAAACATAAATGAAGAAAATATTTACATATGTAGAAGAATGTACAAAGATATTAGAATGACTAAGGAAGAAACCATTGATAACTATTTCACTATAGTGAATGAAGTAGTTAATGAAAGCAAATTATTCAAAGATATTATGAAAGATTCAATAATTTTTATCAAATTTATGATGATATATTTAGATAGGTTTAATCGTACAGTTTTCATTTTTGAATATATAGAATATTAATATCATTTTGAATTGCATTACATACATATTGGGTATAAAAAATAGGAAAATTACAACATTAAAAAACAATATTAAGGAGTAATTTTTTAAAGATATGATGAATGTTAAAATCCAAACAATAAAGGATGCGGTTTTGTGTTATTTGGATTTAGATTATTTGGACAATAATGATGATGTGTTTTAGAGGATTATGTCCCTTATCTCAATGAATTTATTGAATGGTATAGGTTAGTAAAAAGGAAAACACACATTGATTATTTTTGCGTGGGGGGTATCAAAAACTTCATACTAAATAATTCAAATAATAATGGTGGATAATATTATACTGATGTTACTAAAGAAAATTCTCATAAAAATAAGTGGGGTAGAAAGTTTAGAGAGTTTAACTAGAATTAAGAAAAAAGTTCACAAAAAATAATAGAAGGAGGGTGTCCGCTAAAGAAGAAGTGGATTAATATATTGAAAATAGTCCATAAAAAGTAAAAGATCCTGGAAAATTTAGGTACATAATGGATCACATTGAAATAATGTAAGATACATTAAGTAGTGATGAAGATGGAAATGGGAAAACAAACATGGAAGAAATTATAAGACCATAACATGAGTCTTTGTATTGAGAAACATACCCAAAATAATAAAACAAAATCTCAATTAAAAAATGAAGTTTATGATATAATTGAAATAATTGAATATTTTTTAAAAATGGATGGTTAGTACATTGTGGAAATAAAAAAACTCAAGATAAAAGTTACATAACAAGAAAAAATGGTGAAAGATCGTAATGAAAAACATTTTTATATTAAAGAAGTGATATGTAAGTTACAATCAAGTTTTGTTGAGGTTTATCATAATCATAAAAATATGAATTATAATTTTAATAAATCATCAGAGGTAAAGTATGAAATATCTTAGACTTTTGAGAAAACTCCTAATGAAATTAAGGTGAAATATTCTTCTTCTAAAATTAATGTTCCATTTAGTTTTATTAACCATTAATATTCATGAAATAAAAACTATAGAGATTGATTTAAGAAAATATGTGGGAAATATTCCACATTAACAAAAGATAAAATTATCTTTCTAAAAAATTATTCCTCACAACAAGGGTAAATAAACTTTTTAACATCCTCTAAATCTCAAAAATAATTATCCTAGAAAAAAATCATACTTCTATGAAAGATCAAGATTCATAAAATATTATTGGTATTGAATAATATTCATACATAAAGGATATAAATCCTATTACAACATGTCACTGATTAGGAATAAGCATGTTTTTCGGTTCATTAATTTCCCAAGTATAGGAAACAAAATTATTATGTTAAAGGAAGTTACAAATATGGGGTCACTAATAGTTACCCTTTAATGAAAATTTAAATTGATTACCTCTATGAGATTTGACAATGATGTGTCCAACCATGTAACATTGATAATGAATTCATTACAATACTTATGGGAAAAATAATTGTTTCATAAATGAAAAGGAAGATAATAAAGTAAATATAGAAGAAACACCTATTATTGTTAAGGTCATAGTGAAATCTTGTCAAAAATGGTAAACCATATATTCTTTATTGTGATATATACCCACATAAAATAGTATTTGTAAAAGTCTTGGAAAACAATGAAGAACATGGGGGTATATTATTTACCTTTGGAAATTATTTTTCCTATGAAATTAGAGGAATCAGTACGACTAATATTTGAGATCAAAAGTAAAATTCCATGGATGTTTTATTTTATTATAGGCTTAAAAAAATCACAAAGCTTTTGAAAACATGATTATTATAGGAATGAAGTTATTTTTAGAATAGATTTTCATATCATCCAATTATTGAATGATTTAAAAATTTTTACAAAGGTATATGGAATAAGTGGTAATTTATTCAAAATAGGGGAACCTAGAAACTATTTCAATTTCTGTTTGGAGGATAAAGACAAGTTTTGAAACCAGAGAAATGGTCATCATAGCAAGAATATTATTTAAAACAATTCAATGGAAAACATTGTGAGAGGATTTCCACAACTATTGAGGAAAGATGATATTATTTACACAATTTGTTAAAAAGTATGGATGGTTTGTGGGAGTCACAATAATGTGGAAATTTATTCTAAAAACCACATAGGTTAAGAAATAATAGCCCATGTTGGATGATTAAATATCAATCATTAAAGGTTGATATAAAATTTATTTCTTTCATATTTTATTTTAATTGTAGTAAAAATATAATTTTCATGAAACACAAATCATAGTATATAAATTTTTTCAAAACATTCATAAGGGATGTTAAGAAGGAGTTGGGTGAATATATTTCAAAGAAGAGAAAAGAGAATACAAAAGAGTACAACAGTAACAATTTATAGTCCTACCTAAAAATAATTGAATTAAGAAAATGTAAAATGATACATACACCCCACAACAAAATAGATTTTTGAAAATGAAATATATGATTAGTTGATATGATAATAGTCATTCTCACTAAATATAATTTTTCAATGTTCTTATAGAGAGAATCTATAATTATTGTTCTATATTTTCAATATATTGATTTCTATAACTAGAATAAAAATGTTCTCCTTATGACGTATGGTTTATAAAAAAGCCTATAGTGGAATATTTTAAGGTTTCGGGGATTCCTTTCTTAATGGTGATTTGATGTGCCTCTATTTTTACATAGTTTTTCCATATCTTTTTACTTAATTTCGAATTATTTAACTAATTATTTAAGCACTTTATAATAAATAATTGTACTTTTTTATTTTTATAAATAAATTTATTAATTAAAAAATTATTATAATTAATTCGGTATTTTCAGTCTTTAAAATATTAATTTTATTCTTACTTTAATATTCTAATTTAATTATTTATTAATTAGTTGGTTAATTAAAATTTACCTGACGTTTTAATAAATAAACATTTTTATAAACAATTATTTTTATATTTTATTTCAATATAATTTACTTGTACATTATTTTAATAATTTATCCTTTAACTCAGTTTCATTAAAAAAATTTAAAGTTATTAAAATAATATTTTTAAAAATTCTGATAACTAATTATGTAAACAATATTAGTTCAAAAAAGTGAAATAGTTCACTTTTAAATTTAAATTTTCATATAGTTGTTTAAATAATTAATTTAGAGTTATAAAACATTAATTATTTAATTTTAAGAATTCAGTTAAATTTTTCAGTCATTAACTTGTGTTTTTAGTCTACGAGTGAGGTAGAAAAGAGCCATCCGTGTCTTATTGGGTCATCGATGCCATCTATTTTCAATCACATTTTACCATGTAATTAATTTATATAGTAAATTTAATTTATGTCTTCTATCAATTCAGTTTATCATTCATGCAGTTTTTAATTTAATTGTTAACAATTAAAAACTAAAATTATAACATTAATGTTTAAGATTAATAATAATCCTATTTTCTCCATTAATTTATGTTATTTATAATACTTTTAATTTTCAATCATTGTATTTTTGATTTTATGGTTTTAACTAGTTAATTATTATAAATCATTTTATTTAGTTAACTTATGTTTTAATATTAGGTTCTATTTTTTTAATGGTCACCGTTATATCATTGTTTTTGGTTCTATTGGTGACCCTTGGTTCTATTGGTAACCATTAAATATTTCTATGGCCTTTTCTTTTAAGCATCAGTGAGCTTATATAACAGTGAATATTCAGTCTACCAATGACTTTTTAGACCAACGGTGACTTTTGATGCAGCACATCAGTTCCCTTTTTTTTTCTTTCTATTGGTGACCCTACGCCACTTCTCCTCATTTGGTTTTCATCTAACGGTGACCCTTATCTTTCTCTCTATCGGTATCTTATAACTGAATTGGTGACCATTTTTTATTAGTGACTTTTTGTTTTGTGCACCAGTGACCTATTTTATTTTATTTCTCAATGGTGACCTTTATTTTTCTCCAACAACAACTTTCTATTTTATTTCAATTGTGAAATTTTTATTTATCCTATTAGTGACCTTTAATTTGAACTATTTATGACCTTAATTTTATTCTATCAGTGACCTCATCACTCCCTCACATCCCTCGCACTGTTATCCATCTCACCGATACAAATTTCGGTCTACCCTACATCACACCATTCATTTGACACACCATGAATAAACATCTCACACACTCTGATCATGATAAAAAATCAGATTAGATCAACACTTATGAAGACTAACAGTTCTGAAAACTTGGATTTAGATTTACTGAAACTCAACCGTGATATGTAATTTCTCAAATCTAGATGGTTAATAAAACCCTAATTATTCTCACCCTCCCTGGAGGCTCTCCCATTTTTATCTACATTGTGTTGTGGATTGAGGGAGGACTGCACAACAGATCTGAGGAGCCAGATGAACTCACCGATGCACATTGCATTCCAACTCGGATTACACCAGTTGTAGCTGGACCACAACTAATGTGGATGTCAGGAAGCTACCGAACTGAAGTCGCCACTAGGAGATCCTCATGCCTTCACACTATAGTTTTGTGCCACTATACCGAAGGTCGGGACCGGTATAGATTGAGGAGGAGTTAAACCAGAGGCTGTTGCGATGCGCTGTGTGATGCTCTGCACTGCGCCACCGCAGCTATGGGAGTTGGAAGATGAGGTCGAGCCAATGTGTGCTAATTCTTGGAGGAATCTGCACATTTCCCCGCGAGTAGAGAGGAGGAGTTGTGCCATCATCCGTAGAAGAAGGGAAAGAAAAAGTCTTCTCGCCGAAGCCTTCGAAACCTCCCCCTGTTTTCATCGTGGATAAATTTGGGAGGAAGGATATAGTTTAAAAAAATAACAAGGATATAATAATAATCGTATAAAATAAATAAATAAAAATAATAAATTAAATTAAACATATAACAAAATATAAATACAAATATTATAAAATATATAAATAAAATAAATTAAAATAATTAATAATAATTTATAAATTTAATTAGAATAAAATAATTTATTTTTAAAAATAATAATTTACATTATATTTATTATTAATATAAATAATGATAACTAATTAAAATCAATAACATAATAACATTGTTACATTAAATTTAATAATTAATATATAACTAATAAAACCTCTAACATTAAAATGTGAATAATGATTTATTGAAATCCATTATTTTTTAAAAACATAATCAACCATGTAATACCTAAATATTTAATTACATTTATTACTCAACATTTATATTTATTATGATAAAAATAAAATTCTTCCTTCTTAAATAATAAATATATTATTTTGAAATATAATTACTAGTAAATAACAGTGATAATAAAATAACTTATTAAATAATTTCTAATTTAAAAAAATTAACAATTTTTAAGACTTTTAAATAAACTAATATCATTAATTGTGAAAATTTATTTCTATCATGTTTAAACAATTTATACTTTTTTTATTTGTTCTTTACTATTTAGGTTCACACCAAAGTCTAAAATACATCCAGTTTCACTCAAATAACTCATTATGAGTTAGTTACGTGAGAAAAACTATCATGAAGTGTTAGTCACGAAAAATGCACATGTGTGGTGCACACATGAAGGATACTTAATGTTGGTGGAAACCTAGTAGTGACAAGCAGCAGAAGACAATGATTACTTAAGACATATCAAGCAACAGATTGAGAGGGAATCATTCCATATAATTCAGGGGACACAATATTGGAAGATTCAATTGAGGATCCAGTTCTGAGCAGAAGAGACCAGAGGGAGACTCTGGAACATCTTCTTGGAGCTGGATGTGTTCAAGATCATAGAATCATCTCATGAGATTAACATCCATATTAACTCGAGTTTGTTTTATTTCATCTAGTGTTTTTTTTGTTGTTGTAATGATAATCAACAAGATACTAGGATAAATCTTTTAGTTCGATGGTAAATCGATCTTCCACTGGTTATCCATTAAATCTCTTTTCAGCTAATTATTTTCATGATATCATTATTGATCGGTGAGATAAATTCTAAGTTCATCCAATTTCTCAACCATCAGAAATAAATTTTCAAAGTTTCATATTCAATTGAAAAGATTGATTGTGGATACACCATTGGAAAGATAATAAATTTTATAGACTCTAGGAATTACGGTGAGTTCTTCCAATTGTTATTATCAAACTGTTCATAGTTTTTTTTATTTTGCAGTGGCCAATTCTAGAATAGATTAGCTTATCTGACATAACACCTGGAAAGGGATTAATTTCATACTCTTATGGTGGCACTTTAAAATATCTTTAATGTGAATTGAAATACCTCTAAAACTAGTAAAATTTATGTTTTTTCCGGGAGTTTACTCTGATACATAATTTATCGGTACTCTATATTTCTGTTGTTCCCTGCTCTCAGTTGGTTCAATAATTCATCTAGTCATGATCAAAAACAAAAAAAGTGTGTTTTATTTCCTGCTTAATAATTTCACCAGTGAAAAAGTAAAAAAGTAAAAAATATAGAGTGTCCACTCCACTTTAGACAATAGTGGAGTTTTTGATGTTTTTTTAGAAGAATATTGGTCATAATTCCCTTCCCTATGTGTGTGACCCTACTTGCCACATATACAGTAGTTAGTAGGATTATACATTTTAAACCTTGACCGACATCAACGATAGTATAAGTTATGTTTTTAGTGCCGTTCTCAGGGATGGAATGAGCCATTGCATTTCTAAAAAGAATTTGAAAAAAACATATAAAAAAGTCCTTAAAAAATAAATAAATAATTGAAAACAAAAAAATCGGTTTCATTCCTTACTACTGTTACTGTTTTCATACTACTGAATACTGTCTGCTATAGTTTTCATGATCACAAGAACTTCTGATGTTAGATTAGATCCCCTGAACCCTGAATTAGATAAACATTTATCTTCTCTATGAATAAAAAACAAACTTGAAATGGAAAATCTAGTTGTGAGAGTTTCTGCACCTAACAACTACCAAAATCAACTAGAACTCTTAGAAGAAAACGGAAGGCCTAGGATAAGGGAATTCCAACTCCCTCAGGTTTCATGAAATCCATTTTCTATTAGGTTATCTTCTAGAGACAAAAAATATGCTCTTAAACAGTCACACATTTCGCTACTGCCTACATTTAATGGGATTCCTAATGAGGAATCTATTTCCTTAATTAGACACTTATACAATACAGTGCTACAATAACCTCTTCTAGGATTCATTGAAAATGAGCTAAGAATGAGAGTATTTCCCTTTTGCCTTAAAGTTAATGCTAAGAATTGGTTTTTGAGTGTAGATGAGAATATTTTTTAAAACTGGGATTAGGTGTACAATTCATTCATAATGAAATTCTATCCCAAAAGACTTAATGGTGAACTGAGAGAAAAAAATAAAAACGATATGACAGATTAAGAACATAGACAAGTTTTTAATAATCATGCTCAGAACACTCAACATTAAAATTCTAGAAGAAAAAGAGTCAATAGAAATGCTAATTCAAACACTGGTTCAATGGATGAAACTCAAATTCAACTCACTGAAATCACAAACCAATTTCAATCATTAATGAACCAAAACTCAAAACAAACCGTTAACCAACTTGGATGTCAAACTTCCAACCAATTTTTAGGCGAACAGTATGTCCAATGTGGTGTGTTTGGGCATACTAAAATATTCTGTACTGATTTTTATTTGGTGGGCCATCAACAAGAAAAATCCATCATTGTTAACTATGGTCCTAAAACTCATCCTAAAGAAGATCCATTTTCAAATAATTACAAATAAGTCTATCAAAACCATCCAAATATATCCTCAAAAGATCAAGGTCTAATTAAACAATTCACTACCACAAATTACTCTAATCAACCAAGACTGAACATTAAAAATCATCAAAGGGGTGAGTATTATAATGCACAATAAAATGATGATAATAATATGTCTTATTTGATTTATTTAATCTTGAAAAAAATTAACTCACAAGAGGAAAGACACATGACTTAGCTAACCAAACAATAAATTCAATATGAGTCAGATAAAGTGTAAGCTTCTGTCAGAATGTAGAATATGGAATCACAACTCAGACAACATGCTAGATATTTTCCATATAGGTAAAAAGGTAGAATTCCTAGTACCACATAACATATCCCCAAAGAGAAAGCCTTGGATTTTGTCACTAGAAGCCGGATTAATACTCAATCATTTTCTAAAAAAGTACTTGAAAATACCTGAAATAAAAAATCTGATTTTCACACAAGCTGGAGATTCATAGAAATGTCATGAGAATGATCAAAATTTGAATTTATCATCTGAAACACAAACTGATACTTCATCTAGGAATGGAAAGAATAAAGGAAAAGTAAAAGTTTAGGAAGAGGTAAGGGATATACCTACATTCCATAAAATTTTTCCCACATCCATCCCATTCACCAAGAGGTACCCATCATATTGTGTAGGCCCTTTTTGGCCACTGGTGGTGCTATTATTGACGTGTCAAATGGTCAAATTATTTTCAGATTTGGAGAACAACAAGGAGAGTTCAATGTGTTTAAGAAAATTAAAGGAGCAACTTTTTCTAAAAACAGTTCAAAAATTGAGTTCCTTGAAGGAAAATGTTCTTATAAAAATAACCGTGGACACATTTATGAATCTGAAAAACAATCCTATGTTATTGAAAATAATTTTGAAGCTGAAAATTCTGTTATTTCTGTCTTAGAAATTGATAAAACTGCTCGAACACCCAATTTTCAAAATTTTCCAGAGCTGAACAACTGTCTAGTTTCTGCTATAGAAGCTTCCTCTGTTTCTGATCTTAGGAGATTTTTGAGTAAATTTTAGGGTGTTTCTATTAACACAGAACTTGATGAACACTTTAATATTGTTTAGGGAATTTTTTTTAAATACTTATATGATTCTTCTTTGATAAACATGTTAAATTCTAATATGCAATGTTAGGATTGTACGCTTCCCACTTTGGACAACATCACTGTTACATCTGAATCTGAGCATGAAATTGAGAATATTTCATCATTAAATACTCCTTACAAGAGGTATGTTGATGATATTTCACCTCCCAGGCCTTAGAGTCTTCCTTCTACTGTAGAACCCCCCACTCTAGAACTAAAACCAATCCCTGCCCATCTTATGTATTCATTTTTGGGTGAGAATTTCAATTTTTCTATCATAATTTATGTTGAACATAATGAAAACAAAGAACAATGATTTTTAAGTGTGATAAAGAAGTTTAAATTTTCCATAGGCTGGATAATAGCTGATGTTAACGGTATTGGTCCCTCGTTTTTCACGCATAAAATACCTACAGATCCTGAGAATAAGCTTAGCGTACAATTTGAAAGAAGGATGAATCCAAACATGAAAGAAGCTATGAGAGAGGTAGTTATCAAACTGTTGGACACTGGAATGAAATATCCCATTTATGATAGTTCTTGGGTCAGCCCTGTCTAGGTTGTCCCTAATAAGGGGGGTTTCACTATAGTTAAAATTGACATGAATGAACAAATCCAAGTTAGGAAATACACAAAATGGAGAGTCTGTATAGATTATAGGAAGCTCAATATAGCCACTAGGAAAGACCATTTTCCAATTACCTTCCTTGATAAAATTCTTTATAGGCTTGCTAGAAATGAGTTTTACTGTTTCCTGGATGGGTATCCTTCTTACAACTAGTTCCCTGTTGATCCAGATGATCTTTAAAAAACCCCTTTCACATGCCCCTTTGAGAAATTTTCCAACAAGAAGATGCTCTTTGGGTTGTATGGAGCTCCAAAAACCTTTAAAATGTGTATAATGGTTGTCTTTTAGTATATTATTGAGAGAATCATTGAGGTTTTCATGGATGGTTTCTCCATTGTGGGTACTTCTTTCGATACTTGTCTTGGAAATAATGAGTTATTCTTAGAAAGATGCATTGAAACCAAACATGTTCATAATTGGGATAAGAGTCAATTCTTGGTTACAGAGGGTATAGTTATTGGTCATATGGTGTCTAATAGAGGTCTAAAAGTTGATACTGCTAATATTGAGCTTATTCACAAACTTCCACCTTCTGTAAATGTTAAAGGTGTAATTAGTTTATCAGGTAATTTTTTTTACTAGATATTCATAGATGTATTTTATAAAATTACTAATCCCTTGTGTTCTTTGCTGTTTAAGGATGCTCTATTCAATTTAAATGAAAACTGTTTGAAATCATTTAATCTGCTAAAAGAGAAACCAACTACATCACCCATTATCACTACACCTGACTGGAATCTGCCTTTTGAATATATTTGTGATTCTATTCCCATGGATGTAGGTTCTATATTTGGATAGAGGGAAGATAGGAAACTGCATTTAGTGTATTACTCTATTAGACTGCTAGATGAGGCCGAAGAGACTTGTACCACCACAGAAAAAGAAATTTTAGCTATTTTTTCACTGTTAGAAATTTGAGACAGTATTTGTTATGTTCAAAAGTCATCATTTTCACTAATCATTCTACTTTAATGTATTTGCTGTCTAAGAAAGAAACTAAACCCATGCTGATTAGATGGATTCTGTTTCTACGAGAGTTCAATATAGATATTTTGGATGATAAATGAGCTAAATGTTTAGTTGTTGACCACATATCTAGGCTTCCTCTTACACAATATTAATCTGAAGATCCTAGGGAGATAAACTCTTCCTTTCCTGATGAAAAGATGTTGACTGTATCAATCAATCAATCTGCATTGTTTTCAGATTTTTCCTACTTCCTAGCAGTATGTGTCATTCCCAAAAATCCATCCAATAACAAAATAATGAAATTAATTTCTGAGCATATGTACTAATATTGGGATGATCTCCTACTATTTAGGATATGAGATGATTTTATTCCTAGGAGGTGTGTGCCTGAGGATGATATGATGTCTGTTTTAGATAGTTATCCCTCCTCAACTTGGGGAGGTCACCGTGGTGGTGAATGAAATTCTCATAAAGTCATACAATCTAGTATATATTGACCAACTCCTTTTAAGTATGCTAGAAGCTTTGTTGTTGTTTGAGGTTGGTGTCAGAGGCTAGGATATTTTTTTGGGAAGAAAGAGTTACCCCCCAAAAGGAATTATGGAAGATGAAATTATTTATGTCTCCGGTTTTTATTTGATGGGTCCATTTCCATCATCTCAAGGGAATGCATATATTTTTGTTGCTCTATATTTTGTGTCAAAATGGGTTGAGGTTGTGGAACTGCACATCAATCAAGATAATTTTTATTATGTTTGTCAATAATAATATATTTACATGATTTGGAGTTCCCAATTCTTTTGTAACTAATAATGTCAGTCATTTTAAGAACTAAAAGTTTAATGTTTTGATGGATAATATGGTTGTGTTCGTAAAACTGGTACTCCTTATTATCCACAGTCTAGAGGACAGGTGGATATCATAAACAGGGATCTGAAACAAATACTTGAGAAAACAATGTCAACCTCTTGGAAATATTGGCCTTTTAAATTGGATGAAGCTTTATGGGCATATAGAACTGCTTTCAAGTCCCCAATAGATATGTATCTTTTCAGGCTATTTTTTTGGAAAATACTATTATTTACCTACGGAGTTACAACATAAGTCATATTGGGCAGTTAAGGCTCTGAACATTGTTTTTAAGAGTGTTATTGAGAGAAGATTACTTGAAATATGTGAGTTAGATAAAATTCCGAAAGATAATTATGATAATTCAAGGATTTATAAATAGAGTACTAAAATACATCACGATTATATTATTCAAACTAATTAATTAAAACCTAGACAGAAGGTCATTCTATTTAACTCTAGACATAAAATCATTCCTAGGAAGATGAAGTCCAAATGGTCTAGACCCTTTACTATAGTGGTAGTGGTGAGGAATGGTGTTGTTGAAATTATATGTGATGAAAATAAACCCATGTTGGTTAATGGGAAAAGGGAGAAGTTGTATTTTGAAGGACAACTGAAGGGCTTGAATACATTCTTAGTACTTAAAAACTGAACCTAGATTAATTATGGCTGAAGACTTTAAAACATATCACTACATAAGAGGCAACCCATGGTCCTTTTTGTCTTTATATTTTTTTACCTTGAATATAGTGTTGTTTCTCTACTCTGTTTTGTGAAATTCCAGTTACTACTTGTTCTTTGTCTCCTTGTTCTATTTCTAGATTAAATTATATTGATGTTGTGTCATTAAGGGAGTAGAATTCCCAATCATAGGATTAATAACAATCCTATTCAGGGATGTTTCTTAATTCCACTTTAATATTATTCACTAATATAGCATAGTAATTACCATTCGTGAGACAGTGACTGTTACCTTTAAAAATATGCCTGTTTTTAGAAAATCTGATAGATTTTTGTTGGATATTCTGATGCAGGTCTTGCTACTGAAATAACAAAAAAAATCTGCAGATATTTTAAATTCTACTCATTTTTTAATGAAAGACAATTGTATGTCACTGTCTAAATAAAATTATTCATGTGCTTCACTGTTGAAAACTGAATATCATTGTTATTAAAATCTTCTCACTTCATGAAATTATTTGTGGGGGAGGTACTTGCAGTCTAAAAATATTTTGTATTGAATCTTCTTTTACTGGGGTATTTTAGAATTCATTTTTCTACTATATTGAACAAATTATTGAACAAATTTGTTAACATGATTACACCCTATCCCCTGGGCACCCTCAAATCACTTGTAAATTTTGTGGTGTATTGAAAATTATTCACTACACTAAATATTAATGCATGTACTTTCTTATGAACCTACTGTAAATTAAACATTGTTGAAAAAGATATTTCGTGAACATCAAAGATCCTCTTTATACATGTCATAAATCAACTAAATTCAAAATATGTTCTGAACTTTTAACTGTTTAATTATTCTTCTCCATATTTGGAAGTCAACATTGGGGAAAAAAATGGGTTTTATGTGTGGGGGAGGGGGTAAATTCTTGGATGTGATAAAATATTATTAATTGAATGTCCATCAATTCCCACTACAAATTCAAACTTTGTGTTAAAAATTGGTTCATTTTTTTCAAAATTCATTCATAATTCTCTGTTGTTCCGTATTTTTCAAATTAGTCTTACCTATGTAAAGTATTTCTTTGGTATTTAACTTTTGAACTGAGTCTGAAATTAATGATAATGGATGATTATCGAGTTGTTTTACTTAGTGATTGAATGGATATCTTGTTTTTAGGACTATCTTTGAAAGTGATTTGGGTTACCTGTTTGTGGAATTATGATCATAGCATTGGAACTGGATGTTTGATCTTACTTCTAGGGGATTCATTTTATTAATTATTTTAGTAATTACCTTAGTAATACAATGTAATTGAATTTTATATAAAACTTTTGATACTAGAGTAGACTTGGAATCTGCGATCCCGTAGTGAGTCTCTGAGACCCTAGATACTAGGTGTGTTTTTTGTTTCCTATAATCCCTATATACACATTGAATAAGTGCATTGCACAATTCATAGCACATGATACCCAGCTTGGGAAAAATAAATAAAGTGTCTAGGGTGAAAAATTAGTTCATTAATGGGAGGGGAATGATGAATGCCGAATGAAGAAGGGGTCAATTGATTAATAGGGGAGTCATTTAGGTTGTGCCATTGAGGTGATTCAAAAAAAAAATTATTTTTGGAACCTAGGTGAAAAGACTAAGTACATAGTTTCTACAGTTAAGATCTTAGTTACATTTATACTATACCTCTTGTCATTCATGTTCTTAGAACCTAATATTGGGTTGAAATGAGTCACTATGCAGTATCACATATGAGGCATGAAATCTTCATTGCTCGATGATTCATAGTTTTCAAGATTACCCTTTGATATTTGTTCTAGGAAAGACTCATATGACCTATTCATTTTCTAAAATCCTACTATAATGTTTTTTCCTTTGTTTTTGAGTGTTGTACATGTTACTTTTTGAGCTTAATTATAAATTCTATAATCTGTTTTTCAATGATAATAAAACATGGGATTGTTTGAGGACAAATAATTATTTAGTATGGGGGAATTTGATATGGATTTATTTTGACATTTTTTGCCACATATTTTTAATTAATTTTTAATGATATAATTAATTATTTAAGAACATTATACTAAATAATTTTACATTAGTATTTTTATAATTAAATTTGATAATTAAACAATTTTTAAAATCAATTATGTGTTTTTAGACTTTAAAATGATAATTTTTTTCATTCTTTACTTTTATAATTTAATTATTTCTTAATTATTTTGGTTAATTAAAATCTACTTGACTTTTTAATAAATTATCATTTTTATAATCAATTATTTTAACATTTTATTTCTATCTAATTAAGTTATACATTATTTTAATAATTTATCATTTAACTTAGTTTCCTTAAAATAATTTAAAATTATTAAAATAATATGTTCAACCATTTTTCTAATTAATTAAGTAATGCGTTTTCATTCAAAATAAATGAAAATGTTCACTTTTGTCTTTAAAAATTTAAATAGTTGTTTAATAAAATAATGTAGAGTTATAAATCATTAATTATTTAATTTTAATAATGAAGATAAATTGTTAAGTCATTAACATTTGTTTTAGTCTACCGGTGAGGTAGACAAGAGCCATTAGTGACCTTTTGGGTCACCAAAGCTATCCATTTTCACTCAATTTTTCCCCATTAATTAATTCATATCGTAATTTTAATTTAATTCTTTTATCAATTTATCTTATCATTTATTTAGTTTTTAATTTATGTGTCAACAATTAAAAACATAAATTATAACATTAATGTTTAAGTTTAATAATAATCCAATTTTTTTAATTTATGATTTTTAGCATAATTTTAATTTTCAATCATTGAATTTTAGATTTTATGGTTTTAACTGGTGAATTATTTTCAATCTTTTTATTTAGTTAACTTAAGTTTTGATTTTATGTTCAATTTTTTTAAAGGTCACCATTCGTTCATTTTTTATGGTTTTATCAGTGACCCTGGGTTCTATCGGTAATAATTAACTATATCGATGAACATTTCTTTTACAAATATGTGAGCTTATATGATGGTGACTATTCAGTCTACTAGTGACAGTTTATCCCAATGGTGGCCTTTGATGTAGTGCATCAGGGTACTTTTTATTTTCTCTCTATTGTTGACCCCCACACCACTGCTCCTCCTTTGTTTTTCAACTAATGGCGACCCTTCCCTTTTTCTCAATTGGTAACTTATAACTGAATCGGTGACCCACTGTTTTATTAACGACTTTTTGTTTTGCGTACCAGTGACCTATTTTATTTTATTTCTCAAAGGTGACCTTTCTTTTTTCTCCTACATCAACATTATACATTATTGCAATTGTGACCTTTTTACTTAACCTATCGGTGACCTTTACTTTTAACTAACATAGATCTTTATGTTATTATATCTGTGACCTCATATCACCCTTGCTTCCACCATGATACTATCCATCTCACTGATCGAACTATCGGTCTACCCTACATAACACCATTCCTTTGATACACCATGAATAAACTACTCACACACATTGAACCTGATAACAAATATGATCAGATCATCTCTTGTAAACACTAACAGTTCTGAAAAATCATATTTATATTAACTGAAACCCAACCGAGATATGTAATTTCTTAGATCTGGATAGTTAATAAAACCCAAATTTTTCTCACCCTCTCCGATGGTTATCCTGTTGTTTATGTTATTTGTGCCTTGGATTTTGGGAGGCCCGCACAACATATCTGAGGGGCCGGATGAACACAACGTTGTTCATTGCGTTCCAACATGGGTCACACAGCCTGTAGCTGAACCGATGCTGTTGTGGATGGCAAGAATCTACTAAACTAAAGCTGCCATTGGGATATCCTCAGGACTTCCCGCTGTAGTTGTGGGCCGCATTACTAAAGTCCACGACTACTGAAGCTTGAGGAGGAGTTGAAATAGAGGTTGTTTCACTATGCTTTGTGCTACTGTGTACTGCTCCGCTATAGCTACGGGAATTGGAAGATGAGGTCGTGCCAATATACGCTACTTCTTGGAAGAATCTGTACCTTGCTCCAGAGGTAGAGAGGAGGATTCATGCCGTCATCCAGAATAGAATAGAAAGAAGAAGGCCTCTCATTGAATCCTTCGAAACCTCCCCCTATTTGCATCGAGGATATATAAGGGAGGAAGGATAGAATTTATAAAAAATAACAAGGATAGAATAATAATAGTATAAAATAAACAAATAATAATAATAAATTAAATTAAACAAATAAAAATATATAAAAACTCATATAATAAAATATATAATGAAAAAAATATAAAATACTTAATTATAATTTATAAATTTAATTAGAGAAAAATACCTTATTTTTAAAAATAATAATAATCTTTGTATTTACTGTTAATATTAATAATGTTAACTAATTAAATGCAATATCTTAATAACATTGTAACATTAAAATCAATAATTTATATATAAATAATAAATCATCAAACATTCAAATGATAATAATGGTTTATTAAAATCAATTATTTTTTAATAACTTAATCAACCTAATAGTAGATAAATATTTAATTAGTTTTATGACATAACTTTTATATGAATTATGTTAATAACAATATATTTTCTTCCTAAATAATAAAAATATAATTATTATATATAATTAATTGTAATTAATAATGCTAAAAAAATAAGTTATTAAATAATATCTAATTTAAAAACTATTTTTATCAATTTTTAAGATTCTAAAATAAACTAATATCTTTAATTGTGAACATTTATTTATATTGTGTTTTAACAGTTTTTACTTTTTTAGTTGTTATATATAGTGCAGGTTCACACCAAAGCCTATAATTCATCTACATTCACTCAACTAACTCATCATAAGTTAGTTGTGTGAGAAAAACTAGCACGATGTGTTAGTCGTGAAAAAACGCACGTGTACAGTGCACATGTGAAGGATACTTAATGTCGATGGAAACCTAGCGGTGACAAGCAGAAGAAGAAAGTGACTATTTATGATAGGGAAAGTAACAAATTGAGAGGGAATCATTCCAGACAATTCATAGGACACATACGTTGGAGATACAATTAAGCATCCAATTCTGAGAAGATGAGACTAGAGGGAGACTCTGGAACCACTTCTTGGAGCTAGAGGAGTTCAGCAGTAGAACATCATCTCGGGATATTATCATCCATATTAACCCTTGTTTTTTTGTTTTTTTCTAGAATGATTTTAGTTACTTTAATGATAATGAACCAAATAGTATGATAAATCTTTTAGTTCAGGGATAAATCGGTGTTTGACTGGTTATCTTTTAAATCTCTATTCACTAAATTATTTTGACGATTTCCATATTGATCGGAGATATCAATACTGTGTTCATCCAATTGTTGAACCATTAGAAATAAATTTTTAATGTTTCATATTCAGTTGGAGTTATTTATTGTGGATACACCTTTAGAAAGATAATAATTCCTAAAGACTCTAGGACTTACGGTGAGTTTGTCCTGTTGTTATTTTAAAACTCTTTATAGTTGATTTATTTTCGAGTGGTGAATTCTAAATAGATTGGCTTCTATGATATAACTCTTATTGAGGGAAGAATTTCATACTCTTATGATGGAACTACACAATATCTTTTAAGTGAATTTAAATACCTCTAAAACCAATAGAATTGATTATTTTACCCGGGCGTTTACTCTCATAGTTAGTTTATCAGTACTCTATATTTCTGTTGTTCAATTATCTCATTTTATTCATTATTTAGTCTTATTCTAGATAAAATACAAAAAAGTGTTGTTTCATTACTGCTTTATAATTTCACAAAAGAAAATGTTAAAAGTGACAAAGATAGAATGTTCAATCCACTACATAGAACAGCGAAGTGTTTGATGTTTTTGAGAAGAATAGTTGTCAGAATTTCCTTCCCTATGGGTTTTACCCTACTTTCCAAATATATAGTAGTTAGTAGGATTATAAATTATAAACTTTTACAAACGTCAATAACAGTATAGGTCATGAATAAAATTTTTGATATGGGGAATTTTGAGGAAAATGAATAAGAATTTTTTTTCATGGTATATTCATCCAATAAAAAATAGCTACACGTTTTAGAAAAAATTACTACATAAGATAATTGATTCTTTTTTTTTGTAAAATGCATTAAAAATAAGTACCCCAAAACATAAGATATTGAAGAATATGTGGATTGGTTAACCAATGATAAAATAATTACTTCAAGTGAATTTATCGAAAAAGAATATGACTCTGAACCCAACCATGTGCATGAAGATTCTAGTCACTAATATTATGTGGATAATCAGAGAATAATATAAAAATGGAATACTGGACATGACAAAAACAATTTTTATTAGATAATATCATTAGAAATATAGATTCTCTAATTTTGAACAAATAAAAATCAAGGTTTGATAATGAAATTACTCTTATCTCATAGGTGGAACAACAATACATTTATGAATTATTTGTTCATAAAGAGTGGTTAAATAGGATTAATGAAGTGTTTTATTAATGGTAGATAAATTTTACCTATGATTTTATTCCTTTTGTGGAAGGAATTTATGATATAGGAAAAAAATGGTTTCTAAAAAATAAACTCAACAAAAATGTATAAATAGACTAAAATAAATCATGGTCTGTGTTCCATGATTACGCAATATAGAAGGCCTTGATTTTGAATACAATTTTTCTCTTTTTTTAAAAATTTAATCCAACAAAAAAAATTCATTATAATTAATTAATAAAATTACAAATTCTGTCAGATAGATGTTATTTCAACCTTATTTAAAAGATATACTAAAGAAGAAGTTTATATTTAGAAACATGATGAGTTCATACTTGATAATGATGAAACCATGGTGTCAAAATTTAAAGAAATATTTGTACAGATCAAGGCAGTGTGCTTTTTCCTGGTATAAAACTCAGGAAAGTTTTTAGAAGAATTTGAACATTTATAAAGGAAAAGTTGGCAGCATCTTATATGTGAAATATATGTGCATGGGCTACTTGGATTCCATTGTCTACATATATTTCATAATATTTTATAGTGCTAGGTATAATGGTTTTGATTAATATCTTAATTAAATTAAGATGAACATTGAGATGTTAATGCTTAGAGAGTTAAATTTAATTTTGGGACTTCATGTTTAATAGAACGGAGGATACATCATCATTTTCACATGAATGTTATTCCAAGAAATTATTCAATAAGTTTCAGATATAATAATTGATGGATGTTAGTACATCCATTATCATTGGTGTGAAAGTTATTGTTGATAAAACTAGAAAATGTGTCAATCAAAAGGTGTTTCCGAAATTCATCAAATGTATAATTTATCTTAGTATATATATGCTAGAAATTGTATATTTTGTAACTTTGTTTGCATGATATCATTATTAAAAGGAAGCACAAATGATGTTTGGAAAAATAATAACTGAGTATATTAAAGTAACATCAACTTATTCCCTGATGTATATTAGGATTAATGAGTTGATCATACATGGTTTTAATTATGCTAATTATGAAAGAGATTATAATCATTGAAAATCAAAAAATGGAGGAACTTTATTTTTGTGATAAATTTGTGTGAGCCAGTTTAGGGAAAAATAATGTTCGGTGAATTTAAGTAAAATTGATGTATAACATATCTACACCAACCATGAATGTAATTAATTGTTGTACAAGAAATTTAATCTAGAATATTTGAGGTTGAATATGAAAAATAAACTGAAAATTATTTTTTATATTAAATTTTTGATTGATTTATCTAAAAATATGCATGACACTCTAGATCCAATCATATTGATATTAAGTATCATTACATCAAGGAAAAATTTTCTATGACATATGTAATGATGGAATATATTTTAGTAAAATTTAAAATTATAGATGTATTAGCTAGTGCTACACCACATAAAATATTTTATGAATTGAGGATGAAAAATTATATTCAACATCCACACCTTGATTAAGTAAATTTTTTTCGCACCCCCTTTTTCATTGAATTATGTTTTTAAATGGGAAGAATAAGTATATAAGTCTATAATTTCATTATACATTGTCAATAAAAATTTGTTGATTTCATTAAATGTGAGGATATATGTTCTTTAAATTAATCCTATATAATTTGATTTAGGGAAATTAAATCAATATCACAACCAAAACATACTTATCATTTAGGATATAACTTTTTTCAATGTAATTAAAAATATTGTAGAGTGGTGTTGTGACACTTCAATATGAGAAAGGTTGTTGTTTTATGGAATGTTTATTAGAGATAAACTAAGTGTTATTGATATTTATATTGACAATAAATCCAATGGTAGAGATAAACAACCCATATCTTGGAATTATTGAATTTATTGTATCTATTTTTAATATTTTATTTCTGAATGGTTTTGAGTTTTACATTTATAAGAAGTCGTTAGTTAAATTTTTTTATCTTGGAGGATGCATTGAAAATTATATTGTCATGTAACTAGAATATATAATTTTTTTTATGATTATATGCTCTGAGGAAATATGTTTTGAGAGCTTTTTTAAAATGAGTTACCAACCATAGTCATCCATCAAACTACAATATTAAGGAAAAAATTATATTGGTTAAATGAAGATAAGTATTTTTATAGAAAAGAAAAAATGTGGAGACATTATATGTGGGTTATTGCATGGATAATGCATTACTGAACCACTATGTCGGTCAACATAGGAAAACCAACTGAGTCACTGGCCCTAATATGTGTTGTTTAGAGGCTGTGGGGATCATGATGGATGTAAAGGACGAGAATATCCCATCTAACAAAATGATGTGCAATTTCTTTCATCAATAACTATTTTCACTTATAATATATATATATATATATATATGGGCATGTGAGATTTATATTCATTCTCTCTTCATCCTCAACCACACAACTCATCAAAAAAAAATAGAAATAAACTTCAAAAATATTGACTTTAGGGAAAATAATTATATGATCTCAAGGAATGTTTAGATCACATTGTTCACAATGATTAACTTATCAGAAAATGGATTCTCTAGAAGATTAATTTATTTAATTCTACGAGGTTAGATTTATTTCATTAGAATATCGATCATGGGTATTATGTGATGATTCATCTAATCACTAAAGGACTGTTAAAAGAGGTAGATAGTATATATAATGTGTTTGTAAGGTGAAAGAATAGAATGATGTGAAAATTAAAATGGGATATTATAATTCTAGATGACACATTCTCATTTAGATGATAAATATATAGTTAAAATTGATGATTCAAGAACTATTATATCAATGAAAAAATATTACAATGTTAACAATAATTCAATATTGAACTGTGCTATAATATTAGTGAGTGGATAAAAAAATATTTTCTTAGAGGTGAAAATATATGTATTTTTACATGATAAATAATGGATTCTTTACTAATTCTTCTATGAGGAAATTATATGAAGAGTTTCACCAAAAATAAAAGTAAGATGTAATATAATGAAATATAATATGATCATCATGATTGGATGTTACCCATATCTCAGTGCTCAGGACTCGTGAACTCAGTTAGTCAAAAGTAAATGATGAGGTGATATCAGAACATATATATGATGAAAATATATCCACCATATGGTTACCAAAAAAAACTAATATGATAACATGATCTATTTTTCTATATCATGTGGGATCATTATATTTATATTTTATAAAATAATGACATCGAAGTTTAACATGAGTCATAAAGAATTGAATTAAGAAAACTCATGTTCAGATTCTTTATATGTGTGTGTTTTGATGTCGTGTAGAATGGTAAATATGTTTGAGTAGTATACAATGTGAGTGATATTGTGATATATAAAAAATAACAATCAAATTATCTATGGAAGATGAATTCTTTGAGACGTAAAAGATGAGTTACAAGATCCAATAATGAAATAAAAATTTAAAATAAATGATACGTTACAATATAATAACATGAAAGATGCTATAGATAGTTAAAATATTCAAACCATCAGATTGTTTGAGTGTGGTATTATATAAAACATATGTGAACATATGTTAAAGAAGGTAGTTATATTGTGGCACACACACATATATATAAATTTTAGGGTCATAAATAAGAATTATGTTTGTATATTTTGGTTTAGTGAAAACATAAGACGTATTACTTGACTGATTTCATTAATTTGAGTATAAATCATGGTGGTTAAAGAACCAGAAAATTAATTGTGTTGTGATGTCATGTTGGGAGTACAAGGATCTATTTATAAAGTAATATTTCTAATTATTTTTTAGATACTAGAGAGAATTTAAGACCATTGAAGTCTATTTGTATGGAATGTTTGATGAGAAATATTGAATCTGATAAATTAATATGTTTTTAATTTGTTCAATCTAAAATGAATAAGTGAAATTATTACTGTGTTAAAATACCATAAATCTCCATTTATTTTTGGAAATGTAGAAGTATATATGAAATTAATTCATTTTATAATTTCTATCATGTTTTTGACAATTCAAATAAAATGGATTATGTAGTAGTGTCTAACTAGCATTGTTGAAAATCATAAGAAGGTTCGAAGAAGTTCTAAAGATTCAAAAAAAATCAGATCCAAAGAAGAAGTTCCCACTTCAAGTGAATAACAGATTTCATAGACTATGATTATTTCATCTGTAATATTATGTTTCAGTGATTTTATTATAGATATATTATATAGTGAACATATATAAAAGTTCAACTATTATGATGGCTTGGAAGAATAATCAAATCTTGTAATTGGTGGGAACCAATAGTGTTTTCTATTAGGATAAAAAAGGATATTTATATGAGTGACCTCATTTATATTCACTTTACCTATTTATTTAATATATATGTATTGGGATAATAAATATACATATCATGGATTAGGTAAAAAATTTTGGACCAAAAATTATAAAAACTAATGTGCCTTACATTTTCATTAAAATTAAATTTTTTGTGAGGATGAGTTATAAAGATTGGTGGATTTAACTTTAATAAGTCACATGGGTTAATTTCATGAGAAAATAAATTAAAAAACATCACCCATGTTTCAGCCACCACATCTCAGTGGTTAATATATTCTTTTAGAATACAATTCCAATAATAATAGTGGCTATAGTAAACTAGAAAATGGTAATAAGATATTTCCATGGTCCAGGGGACCATTTCAATGTTTTTGGATCATTGAAATATACCAATTATATAGTAGTTTGTGAATATAAATGCATATAATTATTATATATGAAACATTTAATGAGCATTCTACGAAATATATAAAGAGTAATTTCGATAAGATTTAATATGTTAGAATGTCTACTGAAAAAGTGAATGGAATAAAATTATTGAAGTGTTGTATATATAGAACAAAATTAAAAGTTATATAGAGTAGTTTTTAATTATTCTATTTATAGTAAGAAATATAAATGTACAAAACATAACATATTTCTGTAAGAGATGAAATAAAAATTATATTCTTAACATATGGTTAACATGTTTTACTAAGTGCATCATATTAAATAATACTCAACACAACACTAACACAAGTATAATAAAGAAAATATATAATAGAACATGTTCTATTATATTAATAAGTTTTTTATATGTTGAATTTAGTTATTGTTTCAGTTTCATTACCTTTATTAGAGCTCATTTTAATTGAAATATGTTCTTTATGTGGATTAATTGACTTTCACTAATCGTTTCATGAGAAACATTAATTTATAATTAAAAAGGGTGAAATACTAAATTCATCTGAAATGGAATATTTTTAGATAAAATAAATTTTTCTACTTAGTCAGGGATATTGTGCATTCATTGGGATATGTTTTTATATTATTCTTGAAATTTTATATTTTCATAGTTTGTGCTGAGAATTTGTAACGAATAAATAACACTTATTATAATATTACATGACATAAAAACATATATATATTCATACATGAGAGTAATTTTTATGGGGGATAGGGTTATGAGACTCTTTGAGAGTTTGAGGCCAATATCAATGGGAGAAAATTCTTCAAGGAATGAGAACTCAATCTAGTGAAGATATGGTCCTCTGATTCCAACATTCCCTATTCGAAACATTAAGCCATTGAACATATATCTTTATGATCTATTTCTAAAACAATGATTCATACCATGTAAATTTGGTATTTTAATTTGGAAATCTATATGAGAATAAAACAATTGGGGTGATAAAAATATAATGAATGGATTTTGAGAAATCCTAGAGAGTAGTTTGATATGCAAAAATATTTCTCATACTTTTGAATGCATAAACCATATATTCAGAAAAGCATGGATCACATATTTTAATCATTATATCTTTAATATTAAATAGAAATAAATTCTTAAGAATTCATATTAACATTCCCAGTGATATCTTAGGTATAATTTTACATGAATTTTTGATAATTTATAATTTTTTTTAAACACTGAATAATAATGATTAAATTGATATAAGATTGAAAAAATTATGAAATTAAAAATACAATGGTAAAAATAACCTTAAAATATAAATTATAGATTAAATTTTATTTTAGAAATAATTTTAATGTTCTCTGAAACCTTCAATTATCTTAATAATTTATTTTTCATTTGAAAATAATACTTTTGTTAAACTCATATTTATTTCAATCCAACAATTTATATATTTCCTCAATTAACATAATTTTTTTTATAAAACCATGTCCAAATATATGAATGATCTTATTTAGACTATAAATATCACTAAAACCCTCATGAGTTGGAATTTTTTTATCGAATTTAGTTTTATAAGTTTTCTTATATAGAATATAACAATAACGTTTTATAATTTTGTGGTTAATTTAATTTTATTGTGTATTAAATTATTTTAAAAAATTAAAAAAAATATTTATTATTATTATTTGGAATTAGTAGGGGGTAACACCTTATTGATAGTGTTTAAAGAACATAACAAATAGGGGGTCTTCCTTATTAATGGTGTTTAAGAAAAATAATAAGTAACAAATAGTTACAATATAACAATGTATATTAAAAATTAGTATACTTATTGAGGGCCTCACTCCAATATTCCTTGTAAAATTTTAATGTACATTTAGTATTTATGATATGTTTTATAAAAAAAATATTTTTTAAAAAATATTATTATTTTTATTTTTATAAATAATTATTTTTATAACATTTATAATAACTTGTGGCTAATATATCATAGTCCCGACCTATCTATGATATGATGATAATGACATCATGATGGAAACATCTAGATGAATAGGTTATTGGATATTTTGAGCCATTTCAGGGGTCCCAGGCTTGTTATATGATGTATTATTTTCATGTTCATGTTAGATAAAAATAATTAATAGGTTTCCATTATGGTTAAATGAATAATCAATTTTATTCATTTCGCCCAATAGAACTTTATAGAACTATATTTCGACCAATTTAGGATGGAACATTTAGCTACTAATTGGAAATTTGGGGAAATTATTACTATTGAAATAATAATAATTTTTTGACATAATGAAGTTTTTAAAAATTATTTCTAATACGGTGTTTGAAGTTAAACTGTAAATAATTATGTCAAAAAATATGAATGAATGATAATAATGTTACGTAATGACATGAAAATTATGAATCTTTGGAGTCATTATGGACTACAAATAATGATCTCATGAAAATTATGATGATAATGAATTAATATGTCAATGAATTAATTATTGGGGATAAAAAGTGGTTGTGTTAAATAAATGTTATGATGGAGATTAAATATTAATAATATGTAAAGGAAAAATCATTAAAACATTTGTAATTTTCTTTGGAAGTTATCTTGATTTCTTGAAAATAATTTATTTTTTATAAATGTTTAAAATAGAATTTATTATTCAAGGATGTGTGGAAGAAATTATATTTGTGTTTGAAAAATAATTACAAAGATATAATAAAATATCATTAATAATAAAATTAAAAAATTCACTAAAAATAATTAATTATTATCTAAGATATACTTTAACAATATTAATGTTGTGTACAAAATACATTATGATTAAATGAATTTTATATGGTTTATTTATTAATGAAACAATGTTAAAGACGTTATTTTTTATAATTAAAGAATCAAATGTTAGATTATCATATGGTTTATTATAGTGACTAATAAATAAATGAACTAGGTGAACTAATTACTTATGTGAAAATAAATTATTTTAAAAAATAAAAGTCATTTATACTTTTATTAATTAGGTTATGACCTATTTTTGTTTACTTTAATGAAATTCATTTATTTATGTCATTTAATAATATTGGAAAATTTCTTTTAAGATAGTGGGTTATAATAAAGATATAATTAAATTCTATTAATGGGAATTATAAAGAATAATGATCTTAATAGTTATTAAAGAAGTATCTTAGAATGGATAGAATGATTACATGTAAAATAAATGAATACTAAATTGGTGATTTGAGTATTCTTAAGAAGGAAAGTAAGATTGATGGAAATAATTTTATTAATTTTAAGTAGTGAAATCATTATGAAAATGATTCAAATAAACTATGATATGTCTAGGAAACATATTGATGATACATAGAAATGATAAAAATATTGATATTGATCATGTTATGATGTATCTAGAAGGATAATTTAATAATAAAAATCGAGATATTCTTGAATTATTACTTTTATATTTCAATGATCTAGGAATTTTGGGATCGATTGAGGATGATTAAATGCTTTGAACTATTATATGGCAAGTCTCATGTGATCAATAGTAGGATCCTTGATTTTTAAGAATTGTGTTTATGTATTCTTGTCAATATTGAGGTATGATACATACCAGTAGAGGATGAATATTGATGGATATGAGATGCCAAAATGATTATCCTCACACAGTGGTCCAAGTAAGAGCCAGAAAAAACATTCTAGTAATTATCAATTCATCACCCATTGATTGAGTATGAGTTTTATGATAACAGTTGAGAAATTAGTCTACCAATTTTCTCACACATTGTCATGAATATATGAAGGTGACGTATTTCGAGTTGACAAGAGCTTTGTTACCCTCATAATCAACTTATCATTGACAAGTTGTTGTCCTCCATTATGTTTAATGGAGTTAGGTTCTCCCCAAGTGTTCAGGGTGTTCGTCCTCTATCTCCAACATGGATATTGAGTGAACTATTTAGTTTTACATTTATAAAAAAGTGTGAGTAGATCAAGATATTAAAATATTATTAATCTCTCCTAAGATATGGGGTGTTTTTCATCTATATATGTGGCTGATACTCTCCAAACAAATTCTTATCCCTTAAATAGGTTGTGGGAACTCTATTTATTGGGTTAGTACTCCATTGAATGATGCATATTTCCATGGTGAGGTGTGGTCTCCCCTAAAGTTATAGATTAATGTGAGTATTCTAACTTGATGAAATTTTCATTCTTTCTTATAGATTATTCCACATGCAAAAATGAAGAACAACTAATATAGAATTACTTATGGATTAAAAATAACATAGTTATTGTGGATTGTTGGGGCCATGGACCCTATCACACATAATAATATTTTCATCAATATATAGTTAGTTATAGTGTTATGTGGGGTTGAATCACTGAATGGTATGGCCATATTGAATTAAATTTCATACACTTGAACACAAAAATTCACATTTCCACTCGTTTTTCACATATATTAGCATTGTAAGTAGAGATAATATCAAATATTAGATATGTTTTTGAGGGCATAGGGTGGAAAAGATTATGTCATTATAGAGGCGATCATATCAGATTTACCCATTTCAATTCTCATTTCACCTCATTTGATTTATAAGAGTTTTTATTTCTATTTATGGTATTTTGTAATATATATTATGTATTTTTGTGGTGTTATGATATAAATTAATTTAATCCTTTTCATTATTCATATATCCCATCTATTAAATTATGGATGACGATTCATGTTAGAATATGATAGTTTATGTTTAATTCCACCTATTTCATTACACAAAAAACTCAATGATAGTCAGTAGCCCATGGCTTACTAGAGGTGGGATTGGAGATTTGACTTACTCATGATGTTGGACCACTCAATTAGAACCCATGTGAAGATAGTATGTGAAATAAAATATGGAAACACCGTACACAAGAAAATAACATATCATGAAAATGACTTTAACAAGAACTAACAAATGAAAATGAAATAAATTATTTCTAGTAACAATTTCATAGTTTAAAATAATAGAGAATTAATGTTTATTTATATTAATATCAATATTTCGTTATTTAAATATTTAAATTCATGAGTATGAAGGTCATTTTAGAAGGATAATTCTGTGTTCATGTACATGTTATTATATATATAGGTCACTAATTTAAAAGCGGGAAACTATCAAAGTAAATTTTTAAATAAAAGAGTTCAATGTAATATTTATGGGTCTAGACTATTTATTTGGTTAAGGAGTTGGTGAATTTTTGATTTATAAATTGACATATTTTTATGGAAATTTTTAGTTTAAGTTCCTCGGTGATCTGATCAATAATAAAAATAATGGGTGAATCAATATTGATTACATTTTACTTATTATTTATGAAGTCAATAATGATGTTTGGTTAATGTCTATATCATATCCAAAATTAAAACTATATGTTTACCATAAGCATGAGATACACATAAATATAAGGAATGCAACATTTTTACATTATTTACCCCCAATAAGTGTGACTATATCCTTACAATGATAAATTTATGTATGATATATAGGTGTGTAACTAATATCACAAAGTCATTACAATAGGGAAGGTATCATATTTTAACCCTTAGTGTTTCCAAAAACTTATGTCTCTTCATATTTATATATATTGAACGCCTCCATTTTAAAAATGACGATTAAGATATAAATGAAAAAACCATCAATTAATTGTAATTTTTCTAAGGGATAATTGATGATTAATCAAAAGATCATAAATATTTTGAAAAAATGAAACCAAAGAATATGATTCCATAGAAAATAAAATCAAATGATTATTAGAAATGAAGAATGTGTACATAAAACCATATAATGATACTCTTATTTACATTTGCGTGATTTATGGTGTCCACTAAATGAATAAAAATGTGTTCCTCCATCCATGGGGTATCCATGGGTTTCACTGATTCACCCAAAAACGTTACACAATATCCTTTCAACCTCAATAAAATACAAGTATCTCCAATGAAAATAAAGAATAATGATGAGATTATTTATAATAGATCACTTGAGGAGATTACACACATAAAATAATCATATCCTTTACACATTTTATATTGGATATGGGGTTGATGACGTTCCCCTAAACATACATGTAATTTTCAATAACTTTTGAGTAATTAATTTGGTTAAAACATTTGTGACCAGTTGTTTTAAAAATGGGGTCCCTATAATCAAATTGAGAAACAATTTTTGATTACCATATCAGGTATACAAAGTGTTATTCATGTTTTTATCTTATTAAAATCGTGATATTACTTCTATATACACTATTTTCATAGAAATTTCTGTACTTTATTTATCACTTAAAAAGTTTATATAATTTTCTATCTACAATATGAACCTTAATATATTATGACCACAATATTAAAAAAATTTAATTTAGTCCAAATACATAATTTTGATGAGACACAAATAATTCGTAACTATTAGATGATGGGGTTTCAAAGGTATCGATACATATTCTCATGAAGGTTGTTCATGGTGATCTCGATTAGTGTATATCATGAACACTGGCCCACCTATTAGAGAAACACATGTTTCAAGTGTCATTATATGTTCCTATTTATTAGAATGTTTATTGGTCTCTTGAAATGAGAATATTTTGATTTTGTATAATTTTACTATGTACATTGATGAAAGAAAAAATTGTGACATTTATATTCTATATAGGTAGCTTTCATTGTGTGTGGCATTGGTTATAAAACATTGATTGAATATTCATGATATGATTTTATCTTTTGAAGTGAAGAAGATATATTTGGTCACTTGAATAGGATGATAATTACACGACTAAAACCCTTTCAATGGAAGATGAAGGCAATTCCATCTAATAATAGTAAATAATCATAAATAATGATTTAAATGATGAGTATAAAAAAGTATCCATTTTCCATTTATTATAGAAATATATTTTTATGACCACATAAGTATTACTTCATTCAGCTTAACTATGTTAATAGGTCTGCATTTAGACATAATTCAATGTTGAATAAGCCCATATGTAGCAACCCAAACCGAATCACTAATCCCATATAGGTAGCAACAAGTCCTCATGCACGCCTCCCCCAACGCAATAGGTTTCTGACTCGAATTGGGGGTCTGAATTCCATCAGTGGATATACTATACCCATAATAAAATATTCTTACAAAGATAATATAAATAAATAATATAACAACTTAGAGTAAAAATTGTTGAATAAATATAAACTCATATGGCACACATGTCATAAAAAAAATCAAGAGGTTCTCAGTGTGGAAAGACAAGACAACGTACTAGTTCAAGTAGATATGTAAATGAAAATATGTAAGAATCCTTTAGAGTATATACCTATCCTTTCATAAAAACCATTCTCTCGGTCTCAATTGTCTTCCACAGACCTCGTTTTCTTTCTTGTTTCCATATATATGATGTCTCCACAGACATTGAGAAGCTCCAGTGTGGTTTGAGTAATATGAAGTTGTATGACACAACCAATGCATCCTTAAAAAGTGTGAAAAAGTATAAAAAGTTTATGTCATAGTGACAATAAATTCAGTGTCATATATTCTAACCAAACCACCACAATCCTCAACCGTACCTGCTTCAGCTCCATGTCATAAGGAGTATCATGTTATCATAATTTATCATGATATATACATAAGTATAGTAGAAACACATCATGATATCCTTAAGGAATATTTGGAACATTATAATATAAATTCACAAGGAATTAAGTGAATCGTGCTACTCAACATCCACAAGGTATAGAGTGATCTTTCCACATGATATCTATTAGGAATCAAGTAAACATGATACATGTTGTTCTCTAGGCATTGAGTGTATAACAGAACATTCATGAGGACTCATCATATCCATAATCCATGCTTAGGTCTATCATCATCATTATCGTAAGACATTCACACTCCCCCTTTAAGGGATAATGTTGTCACGATGGTCCACATATTCTACGCATCATGAAAAATACCTCTAATGTCATGGTAACACTCATAAAAAGGTAGAGCATATGAAGAAAAGAATAACATATAATCATGAGAAAATTTTCAAAACATATATTATATATCTTCGACATAAAAAATGATTAAAAAATCCACAATCATACGCAAGAAAAAATTATCATAAAAGGGAATCACAGCTAGGCACACACCAATATGCGATCATAATCAACCATGATCATCAATTATTTTAAAAAGAATAAATATACCCACATAAAATGTGCATAAAAGATCCCCAAATGTTAATAAATATCCTACCTATATATTATTTATGAATAACTATAAGTTTTTTCCAGGATTAATGTCAGAACCACACCAAACACCCATAAAAAAGCTCACAAATCATGTATTCCTATATCAGGTACTAGTTAATCAATATGGGGTTCAGAAAATTGAATCAAGGATATTCCTTTTAAATAGTTGTGGTTTTAGAATAAAATTCATTTCAATTCCCATTAATGTAACCAATTCCCATTTTTGTCAAAAGATAGGATGCCAATTCATTAGCTGTTCTATCGATAGAGGAATAAATTGAGAATTCATCCTAAATTTTATAATAGAACCTTTGTTCTTGAGAATAAAAATTGATACATCAAAAATAATTCAGTGGAAAGAATATTAAATATGAGAAACAAGAAGTAGAGTATCTCAAGATGAATGATCTATAAAGACATACATTGAAACATCAACCATTCATGGGTAATTTCAATATGTCCAAAAGGGAAGTCTTTGACATGGAAAAAGTTCCATTGATCTAGAAATAATTTATGAATCAATAATTAAATGGAATTTTAATTCATATATCCAGAAACAAAATTCCATATTGATGAATATTATCAAGATAAAAGTAGTAGATGAAGGAGAAACCTAAATAACAGAGGGTTTTACATTACATACCTTAATTCTAGATCTTCAACCAACTTGAACTCGTCACAATATATCATTTGTGTAGGTGAATTAACTAGGAAATACTATAGTATTATCCTATATCAATATATATTCATATACAAAAAAGAATATTTCAATATGAACCATAAATTTCCATTAATAAACAATCTAGATCGTTTTTGAAACATGCATTTTTGGCCAGATGTTTTTATAAATTGTGTGCTAAATGTGTTCCTTTCTAGGATTTTGGACAAGTAACATGTGTTACCCAAATTTTTTTTATACCATGTTATAATCATTATATTAACTACAAAATCATATCACAAGATTTTCTACGTGATTCACCTTTTTTCAAATCGTGTTCCTTATTTGTGTGCCACCCCAACATATAGTTTCTAGGTTTCCTGGAGAATCCACATGGCTTTAGAAAACTGTTGTTATATTATATACCCCTTATAAGGCCACCAAAACATTTGAGAACCATCAAATGACCCTCATACATAGATCAAATAATTCATATCACAAAAAAATAGCATTAAAAAATAAAATTAGCACATAATGCACCCAAAAAATATGAGGCTGTTACATTAACCCCCTTTAATGAATCATCATCCTTAAGAAGCATCTCTAGAAATCCTACATGAAATAATTAGTCCATTTAAACTGGAAACTTTCTTCCCTCTCCCATTCCACCTATTGGGTTCATATTTTCTTCTATAGAGTCTAGGGAAGATTTATTGTCTTCCTCATAGAACTTTCTCACTATGGTCTACAATCTATACAAGTCATTATGCATACGATACGTCTCAATCCAAGTCCAAATACTTATAGACAAAGACTTGTATGAGATTTACCATGTACCTATGATGTATAGACACATGATAAATATTTTTCATACCTTGGTAATAGAAAGGATAATCCAAATGGTATTACATGATCCCAACTCATTTGGTAATATAAATGAGTCCAAAAAAATCCAGTCTAGTTTCCCTTAATTAATCAAATGTATGTTGTCCAAAGAATGAATCACACTTAAGAAAACATTATTAACTAAAAAACTACATAGTTATCCTCATATGGTTGACATAAGATATTTTTATGCTCTATGATATGATAATCCTATTCTAAATCAGCTACACCCTCTCAAATGTCACCTATATCATATTAGTCCCAGCAACCACTACCTCAACAAAGTCATTCCAAAAAATGAGTGAATGACATGGCCTATCATATAGATTATCATTTGGTGAAATATGAATGTAATCCTTGTAACTATTATTGTATATGAAATCATCCAAGGATAGGTGATTATTCCATGCTCCACCAATGTCTGGGGTGTAAGATCTAAGAATTTACTCTAGTTTATTAATCATCCACTCTAACTATCCACCTATATTGGGATGGTACATTGCGCTAGGTACCAGATAAGTCCTTAATTCCCTATACAAGACCTTATAAAATTATTAAATAAAATGTGAAACTTCATTGCATACAATTCTCAAGGGAATCCATGTATGCATACAATATCAAGGAAACACAACATCCCCAGCTTGTATACCTACTGAGTCTCAGTGATTAGTAAAAAATGTGAATCATTATTAATCATCCAATAGTCACACTAATATTTTCATGAATCCATTGGGTCCTAGCAAACAATATCACAAAGTCTATCATGGAATCCTCCCAACTCAAAATCGGAAGAAGAAATGTCTGGAGAAGTCCACCAATATGCGGGTGATAAGCCTTTATCATAGTATAGCAAAGAAAATGTGACCAATAATGGGGAAAATATCACCAATACCTAGTCCTCATAACCATCCATCCTCAAATAATACAATAAGTTAATTAGGCTCCACTATTTCTCCAAAGTCTATTCACCAAGCACATAATATTTCTACATCTTATAACTATGAGTATCTACAATAATGCTACCATTTCCTGGTGTATAGGCCACCTTAACGTCACACATTTGTAAATAACCACCTAGTGCCTCCACCTCATGTGTTTCCCCATTATGTGGATATAAAGTAGAGGATCTAAATATATATGTAAAAAAACCTCTAGATGAAAAGATGATGTCTCCAATTCTTCAATGTGTATACCATGGTTTTTTTTCTTTAAGACTTGTGTTGGCTACATTCACTCATGAGATCTAAGCTGGATATTCCTATATGATACTACTTGATATATATCAATTATCACTACCGTAAAAATAACTACTAATACATCATTGTAAACATTATATCCAACCCACATATTATGAATAATAAACACTAGAGCTTTAGTCAACCATTACTCCATCTCAAGGAATGCCTCTTAACACGTATCCAACCATTGGAACTTTATTCTCTTCTTCATCAACATAGTAATGGGTGTTAATAAATGGGTTATTTCCCAGAAAATGTTATTAGTATTGAAACGAACGGCTGATTATCGCCTATCGACCGGTCAAAATTCCGGTGCTCTGCTAATGTGTATAGCAGCACTTGGGTCGAATCCTCGGCGATGATACTTTGTAATAGTCATTTGTTTTTAGTTGATTGTATTTTGATTAGGGGGGTTTGTTTGCAGAGCTTAATTGAAATGATTTATGGATGATGTTTGATTTACCAAATTGATAAATATTGGGGTGAGTTCATCATTGGGGAGTTAATCATGTGATATCCTTGAGCCTTACTTTGTATTGCATTAAATTAACACCCATGTCATAAGTTGACGTTGATTGGAATTCCTAAGTGTGAAGGATTTAATCCAAGCCTTAACATAACTTAGGGTTCTAATCTCAATCAAAACATATTTATGGTAGTGTATTTATGGTTCCAATAATCCATGGAAACCACACATTATACAAAACATATCATTAATCCATGTCATATTAAGTTTAACATACACAATATTAATTTAAAGAATACTCATCGAGCAAAACTCTCAATCACTTAACATCCCCGAATTATAACTCACCCCAATGAGATATTTACTCAGCCATTTGGATGTTTAATATTCTGGTTAAAATAATTATGATGATAAAATAAGAATAGAAGAAAAAGAAAGGGATTAGAAAAGAGTGGTACGTTGACACACACACACGAACGATGATGATAATTAAAAAAGGATTTTTGATTGAATGAGGAAGAAAAAGAAGGAAAGGGGATTCAACGGAATTTAAATTATTTTAAGAACATAAATATTAAACTACATAAGGTGGATGAGAATAAGAGATATTGATGAAGTAACTTGCATTAAAACAGAATTACAAAGAAAGGACTTACAAAATTACAAAAACAAAGAACACAAAAGTAAGTGAAAACAATGAGAGGAGGAAAGGTCTCTCAAGTGAAAACTTGAGTATGGAAGATCCTCCCAAGCCTTTGGAAAAGCTTTGGTCGTTCCAATATGATCTCATCTCTTCTTAAATTCCAACCCCACTCAAGGAGAGAAGGGGAGAGTATTTATAGCCCGAGTGGACTGTTTGCATTCCCAGTCTGTCCATCCTCTTGTATCGCCAATTTGGATATTCGAACAGCCGAATATTCACATATCTCCTTCTTAAAATTTGTAGACAATAATGTTTTCCAACTACTCTAAAAATTTGGAGTCATTTGGGCTTAAGGATCAATGGTTATGGCCGCTTGATTAAATAAAATTAAACTATCCATTTCAATCCAGTCTTTTTGAAGTCCATAATATGAAAGGGTTTTTGAATATTAAGATTCCTTCAAATCCGAATGGTTTCTTCAACAAAGTCGGCCTCCTATATCTCCTCTTTCACAATGAACAATCTCCGATCGATTTGATGCTTATATCATGAGAGATGTTATGCATACTATACGGATTTTAATTCTCGGCCAGAATGGTGGTCTGGACTTCAAAGCTTTATTTGGCCCCCTTGTACTTGGATTTGGGCCTTGAAATTTTTATCCAAGATGACATGTAGTTTCACCAGAATTATGGTGGAGAGTTAATGTTTTTGGACATCTTTATTGAGCCCAGTAAATCAATATTCAAGGCCGGTCCAGTTTGTTCACAGATTCATTGGTCTTGATTGTGAGGATCATATGACCCTTCAAATGGCAGAATTGGATCATGGTTCCTTCTAATGAAATGTTGTATATTGAAAGGAGAATCCTAAAATAAAAGAACCACACAATTTTTATTAGTATCGTGACAGTTATTATTAAAACATTAAACTGACTCAATTGGACTACTTCTAAAAATGCTCAAAAATTATACTTAATATTAAAACATTAATATTTCACACAAATTATGCACATTTCATATAAGATCAGTAAAGGGGGAATATAATAAGTCATGAAAATATTTATAACATCAACTCCCCCACACTTAGTTTTGTGCATTTCCTCATGTGCAACAAATATAAAAACATGACAAAATCATTTTTACTCACCAACAGATATTAAAATTTTGTTTTCTCCAATCAGGGGAGGTTTAGACTATTTCACTCATCCATTTTGAATTCCACCACAAGTTGTTACAGAAAGAATGATCCAAAACTAATTCATTTTTTCATGCTCAAATTTAGAAATGGAAAATGTGGACACTCAAAACTCACACCTCTCAAGATGGTAAAATTCATTTGTGGAGGTTCACTCTTTCACCAACCAAAAGTGAAAATCTTAGAGTTTGAAAAGAGCTCTCAGATTACAATTCCTATTAAAAGTGCACAAAAATCAAGAGGTCTTGTTAAGGGGTTTTTCTGTGGCTATGGAATGGTAGGAATATAATGTCCAAGAGAGAGAATAAGGGGGTTAAAATACCAACATAGAAAAAGAAAAGAACAATTTTTTTGAAATAAAACATGGAAGGAAATAAACACACATATTTACAAGGGAATGATTGTGTGAAGAAAGACACAATAGAGGAAGAAAATATGAAGGTAATGAGATGATGGAATATTTACAAGACAAAAAACTTCTCCCAATGATATAAGAATATAATGCAAGTGTTCTTTTTTTCTTCTTTTTTTTCTTTGTTTTTTGGAAAGATGACCTTAAAACAGATCTCACACTCATATCCCAACCCATGTTTGATCTCCTCAAGACACTAATTGTAATAGTTATAACAAGATCAAAGGTTGAGAAAGTGTGATTTTTGACCCATCCAAGACACAACCCATTCTTATATTCAATGTTTTTTTTTGATTTTTTTTTGAACACTTTTCAATTTTTGTTTTTTTGAACACTTTTCAATATCATTTGTACAATACATTAACTGAATGACAACCTCCCCCCCCCCACACTAAAATGGATTCTTGCCCTCAAGCATAAGATAACACACCAGAAAGTAAGGAAATGATACCCAAAAAGGATATCCATTCCCCCCCCACACTTAAATTTCAAAAACATATGCAATGAAAATCCATGTTGATATTTGGTGGGATAAGGTATTGGGCTTGTAATTTGGCTATCAAAGAAAAGGTTTTCATAGGCTCAAAGGGGATTTCAAAAGGAGGATTAGTTTAAAGGAAATGGGAGGCTATTTGGCTATTGTGATTTTCATGTGGTTCAGAAAATGCCTCTATCATAATAATACACACTAAGGTAGGAAATTCAGCTTGAAGGTCCACAAACTCAAGACTCACAAATGGGGGTGAAAACACACATTTTGAAAAGATGGCCATATGTGGCCTTGGCATGAAAGAAAATGTTTGTTCTCATGGTTGGGGAAAATAATTTTCCAAATCAAAAATTTAGCATTCAAAATGTGTTGGTTTTGACACAAAATTCTTTATCCAAAGTAATAATAAAAATACAAAATTTTTGAGATGAAAACATGTCTATTAACTCTCCAAAATGGTTGTACAAAATTTCAAAACTCGATGTTGAGTAAGCATGGCTTATTTTTTTGTATTTTTTAAGTGGTTTTTTTAAGGTTTTTATTTTTGTAAAGATACACCCACACAAAAGAGAATGTGAAAAATAAAGGTTTTTATAAATAAAATGGTTAAAAAAATGAAAGAGAGAGGAAGAAGAAGAAAGAGGTGGAGAGAGGAAAAGGTAGAGAGAGTTAAAGGGAAAGAGGTGCCCCCAGGTTTGGATTTGGCGGGTCGCCTTCTCCATCTAGTGGTAGGTCAGGTAGAGAAGTTGGGGAGCCAGTGGAAGTTGATGTTGTTCCAGGATTGCATGTCCTCTCATGATGATGCTTTAACTGATGTCCATTAACCGTGAATGTCCTTTTAGAAGAGGGGTCTTGGACTTGCACTGCACCAAATGGGTAAACATTAGTAATAACAAAAGGACCTTCCCAACGAGAATTAAGCTTACCTGGATGAAGACGAAATCGAGAATTGAAGAGCATTACCTTTTCACCTTCATGAAATAACTTTCTCGGGATTTGTCTGTAATGGAGTACCTTAGCCTTCTCTTTGTACAGATTGGAATTCTCATAGGATTCAAGTCGAAGCTCCTCCATTTCATCTAATTGCAACAATCTTTCTTCACCAGATTTTTCAAGATCAAAATTACATGTTTTCACTGCCCAAAATGACTTATGATGTATTTCAACTGGTAAGTGACATGCTTTACCAAAAACAAGACAAAAAGGAGACATCCCAATGGGTGTTTTATAGGCAGTTCGATAAGCCCAAAGTGCTTCACCAAGTCTTCCAGGCCAGTCTTTTCTGGTGGGTTTTACAATTCTCTCAAGCACTCTTTTCACTTCTTTATTAGAAAGTTCAGCCATTCCATTTGTTTGGGGGTGATATGCAGTTGAAGTTTTATGTACAACCCCATTCTTTTTCAGAAGAGATTCCATTGTTCTATTACAAAAACGGGTTCCTAAGTCACTGATCAAGGCACCTGGTGTTCCAAATCTTTGGAATATATGGGTCTTTAGGAACTCACTAACAGTATGAGCATCATCCTTCCTAGTGGGTTTGGCCTCAACCCACCTTGAAACATAATCGACCGCAAGAAGAATGTATGAGAATCCATTGGAAGGGGGAAATGGTCCCATGAAATCAATACCCCAAACATCGAATATTTCACAAAATATTAAGGGCTTTTGGGGCATTTCATTTCTTTTGGAGATTATGCCAAACTTTTGGCATGTGGGGCATGATTGAAAGAACTCATGTGAGTCCTTGAAGAGGGAAGGCCAGAGGAATCCAGAGTCTAGGACCTTTCAGGAGGTCCTTTGTGGTCCAAAGTGGCCACCACCAGGAATTGAGTGAAAGAATTCTAAGATGGAAGAATATTCATCTTCATCAACACATCTCCTAATTACCATGTCTGCCCCAGTTTTCCAAAGATTATTTTCTTCCCAAAAATAGTATTTTGAATCACTTTTCAACTTCATTTTATGTTCTGTTGAAATTTTTTTAGGAAAAACATCAGAAACCAAGTAATTTACAATTGGGGCATACCATGGTATTTTTGGAGTGATAGATGAAAGGTGCTCAGTAGGGAATTCAGGATCAATGATTTCTGAATGAGAAGAATTAGAAATTCTACTCAAGTGATCAGCCACAGGGTTTTCTTTTCTAGGTCGATCATTGATTTCAAGGTAAAACTCTTGGAGCATTAGGATCCATCTTATTATCCTCGGTTTGGAATCACTTTTATTGAGTAAGAACTTAATAGCAGAATGGTCTGTGAAGATGATGATTTTGGCTCCTAAGAGATAGGACCGAAATTTATCTAAGGCAAAAACCACTGCTATAAGTTTCTTTTCAGTCACAGTGTAGTGAGATTGAGTTTCATCTAATGTTTTTGAGGCATAATAGATGACATGAGGAATCTTTTCTCTTCTTTGACCAAGAACATCCCCAACAGCTCTATTAGAAGCATCACACATTAACTCAAAGGGTAAGGACCAATCTGGGGGTTGGATTATCGGGGCAGATGTAAGAGCAGTTTTGAGTTCAATGAAGGCTCTCTTGAAAACCTCATCAAAATGGAAGGTGACATCATTTTGGAGAAACCATGTGAGTGGGAGGGAAATCCTACTAAAGTTATGGATGAATCTCCGATAGAAACCGGCATGACCGAGAAATGAACGGATGTCTCGAATAGAGTTGGGTTCAGGAAGTGATTGGATCACTTCAATTTTGGAAGGATCGACTTCAATACCATCTTTTGGAACTATGTTCCCTAGAACAATCCCATTAGCAACCATGAAGTAATATTTTTCAAAATTTAACACAAGGTTACACTTGACACACTTTTGAAGGACTAGAGAGAGTGAATGCATGCATGACTCAAATGACTCACCATAAATGGTAAAGTCATCCATGAAGACTTCAATGCAGCATTCTATGAATTCTGAAAAGATACTCATCATACACCTCTGGAATGTTGCAGGAGCATTGAAAACTCCAAAAGGCATTCTTCTATATGCATATGTTCCAAAGGGGCATGTGAAAGTAGTATTTTCTAGGTCCTGATGTGAGATTGGTATTTGAAAATAGCCTGTGTATCCATCAAGAAATCAATAGTGTGACTTTCCGGCTAATCTTTCTAGAATTTGATCATGGAATGGAATAGGGTAGTGATCTTTTCATGTTTCAACATTCAATTTTTGATAATGGATGTATACACGCCATTTGTTCTTCACTCGAGTTGTGACTACCTCCCCATGTTCATTTGTGACAACTGTTATCCCACCCTTCTTAGGTACAACTTGAATTGGACTAACCCATTCACTATCAGAAATTGGGTAGATAATACCAGCTTGAAGAAGCTTGGTGATCTCTTCCCTAACTACCTCAAGGATGAGTGGATTGAGTCTTCTTTGTGGTTGTCTAATTGGTTTGGATGATTCCTCAAAATGGATGTGATGCATGCAAAGGGAAAGGTTGATTCCTGGTATGTCATCTAGGGTCCAACCTAAGGACTTTTTTTCCTCTAACACTTGAACAAGTTTGGACTCCTCTGTTTCAGTAAGGGTGGTAGAGATAATGACAGGATATGAGTGATCATGGAAGAGGAATGCATATTTCAGGTGTGCAGGAAGAGGTTTCCGATCAGTCTCATCATTAATTTTTGGGTTAGGAAACTCAGAAATGGAGGATGGGAATTCAGTTTCTTCATATTCATTTTTCTCAATATGGTCCAAGGTGGAGCATTTTTTATCAGAGTTGAGATGGGATTTAAGAGAGTTTTCAAGATCCTCTAAATTGATGGAGTCTATGAATGAAAGGTCCACATCAACTTCACCATTTATGAATTTGTTAATCATGGTGCAGATTTCACAAGATCCTTTATCATTAGAACATGAAGAACATGGTGGATTGGGGTTCGATTGACTCTTAGAAGTGTCCTTAGAATCATGGATTGAGAATGCAGAGTGATCCTCAGATGGGTATCACATGGCTTGGAAAATGTTGAACTTGACCAGTTGGTCACCGAATTCCATGGATAAGATGCCTGAATGGACATCAATCTTGGTTCTCGCAGTCATGAGGAATGATCTTCCTATAATTAGGGGAGATCGAGAAGATTTCGTCTCACCTTCCATGTCAAGGACATAGAAATCAGCCGGGAAGATAAGATCATTGACTCAGACAAGAACATCCTCAATTATTCCCTCAGGACTGGATGTGCTTCGATTGGCTAACTGAATGACAACACCCGTTGGGTGCAAGGGACCTAGACCAAGGTTGGAGAATATGGATTTGGGCATTACATTAATTGAGGGTCCTAGGTCTATGAGTGCATCATCAAAGTTAGAACTTCCAATTTGGCATGGGACTGTAAAGGTCCCTGGATCTTTGCACTTTATGGGAATAGAATGTTGGGTGGAAACATTTTCGAAGGTCCTAAGTTGCCTCTTATGGGCACAAAACTCCTTGAGAAACATGGCATACTTAGGAATTTTTTTTATGGCATCTAAGAGGGGAATGTTGACTTCAACACGTCTAAACATGTCGAGCATTTCAGGATCAGGTTCAAAGGACTTCCTTGGTTTAGAAACGGCTTGAGGAAAAGGAATTGGATTCCTAAGTGGAATGGAAGGAGGTGATGGAAGGGATTCAGATTCCTTTTCAATTTTCTTTTTCTTTTCATTTTCTAGGTCAACATTCAATGGAGGGTTTGAGGACTTATCTTGAGGCATAGCAAGTTGCTTTCCTGATCTAAGTGCAATTTCACTTACATTACCCTTAGCATTGGGTAATGGTTGAGCTGGGAGTTGGGATGAATTAGATGGTTGTTTCTGGCTAAGGTGGGATGCAAGTTGACCTATTTGGGATTCAATGTTCTTGAGGCTAGAATGGGTGAAGGAAGCAAGATCCTCTACAACACATTCCCATGGTTGTCTAGAAGAATAGGCTTGTCCCAAATTGGGTTGGCCTTGATTTTAGTTCTTGGGAAAGCCATTTTATTGGGTGGGGAATTGGGAAGGCTCGTTAGGATAGTGGAATCCAGGAGGAGGATTGTTCCTTTGGGGTTGAGGAACAAAAGGATAAGGTTGTTGGATGTTACAACCACTTTGACCATATTGGAACTGGTTTCGATTTTAATGAGGGAACTGAGGAGGATGAGAAATGGGATTACCATACCTCAGAGGTGGGTTAAAGGTAGAAGAGAAGGGCTCGGAGTGGGGTTGGTTGATGTTTCTAACAAACTGAACTGATTGTTGAGGGTTGAAGTTTCGCTGAGCATATGCCGCATTGAGCTCCATTGGACTAGATGAATCAGATGGATCATCTTGAAGTTGTGGTAATGTGTTATTCAGATTAGTTGGTGAGTTGCAGATTCCACAGTTCTTGACAGGCCCAGTGAAAAGAGATTGTTGAGGAGAAGAGTTTGGGGCTTTGGAAGCCACAGCTAGTTGACACACAAGACCTATAAGTTCACTCATCCACTCATTCATTTTGTTGGGCTCTATGGATTGATTCTCTTGAGCTTGTTTCACTTGAGCATGTGCTCGAGTATGGAATTTCTGCATGTTTGCAGCCATGTTGCTTATGAGTTCTCGTGCAGCTGCAGGAGTTTTGTCAACAAGAGCACCACCACTTGCGGCATCAATGAGAGTTCGCTCCATAGCCAATAACCCCTCATAGAAGTATTGGATCAGGAGTTGGTCAGGGATTTTATGGTGTGGACAAGTTGCCACAATCTTTTTGAACCTCTCCCAATACTCAAGTAGTGATTCGTTAGGGAATTGACGGATGCCGCTTATTTCCTTTCGGATAGAAGCTGTTCAGGAAGCGGGAAAGAACTTCTCAAGGAAAAGTCTCTTCATGTCAACCCATGAGTTTATGGAACCAGGTGGGAGGTAGTAGAACAAAGACTTGGCAGAATCCTCTAGGGAAAAGGGGAAATCTCTAAGCTTGATTTGTTCTTCAGAAACCCCTTGAGGTTTCATGGTTGAGCAGACCACTTGGAACTCTTTAAGGTGGAGATGTGGATCCTCACCGGCTAGCCCGTGGAATTGAGGAAGAAGATGAATCAAACCCGATTTGAGTTCGAAGTCAGCTTCAATGTTTGGATATTGAATACCAAGAGGTTGGTAATTCATATCAGGGGTAGCGAGTTCTTTTAGGGCTTGTTCCCTAGGATTGGCCATTTCAATTTCAACTGGTTGGATGAGGACTGGTTCTTGAATTATTTGAGTATCACTTATGTTCCTCCTAAGTTGGCTAAGTGTTCGCTCAATTTCAGGATCAAACAAATCCGAGGGATTGTTTGGAAGGCTACGGGGAAATCAGAGAGATTTTGGGAGAAAGAGGAAGATGGATTTTTCTTTTTATTTTTTTAGTTTATGATTTTTATGAGAAGACGAGTTTTTCTTTGTGATTTTTTTTTCAATTTTTTTTAAAATTTTGTTTTGTTTTTGTTTTTTTACAATAACCAGAAACGAATGACTACTTAAAGAACCATCCCTGGCAACAGCGCCATTTGAAATGCACATCCGATTGTCGCCTATCGACCGGTCAAAATTCTGGTGCTCTGCTAATGTGTATAGCAACACTCGGGTCGAATCCTCGGCGATGATACTTTGTAATAGTCATTTGTTTTTAGTTGATTGTATTTTGATTAGGGGGGTTTGTTTGCAGAGCTTAATTGATAGGATTTATGGATGATTTTTGATTTACCAAATTGATAAAGATTGGGGTGAGTTCATCATTGGAGAGTTAATCATGTGATATCCTTGAGCCTTACTTTGTATTGCATTAAATTAACACTCATGTCATAAGTTGACGTTGATTGGAATTCCTAAGTGTGAAGGATTTAATCCAAGCCTTAACTTAACTTAGGGTTCTAATCTCAATCAAAACTTATTTATGGTATTGTATTTATGGTTCCAATAATCCATGGAAACCACTCATTAAAAAAACATATCATTAATCCATGACATATTAAGTTGAACATACACAATATTAATTTAAAGAATACTCATCGAGCAAAACTCTCAATCACTTAACATCCCCGAATTATAACTCACCCCAATGATATATTTACTCAGACATTTGGATGTTTAATATTCTGGTTAAAATAATTATGATGATAAATTAAGAATAGAAGAAAAAGAAAGGGATTAGAAAAGAGTGGTACGTTGACACACACACGCGAACGATGATGATAATTAAAAACGGATTTTCGATTGAATGAGGAAGAAAAATAATGGAAGGGGGTTCAACTGAATTTAAACTATTTAAGAACATAAATATTAAACTACAGTAGGTGGATGAGAATAAGAGATATTGAAGAAGTAACTTGCATTAAAACTTAATTACAAAGAAAGGACATACAAAATTACAAAAACGAAGAACACAAAAGTAAGTGAAAACAAAGAGAGGAGGAAAGGTCTCTCAAGTGAAAACGTGAGTATGGAAGATCCTCCCAAGCCTTTGGAAAAGCTTTGGTCGTGCCAATATGATCTCCTCTCTTCTTAAATGCCAACCCCTCTCAAGGAGATAAGGGAAGAGTATTTATAGCCCAAGGAGTGGACTGTTTGCATTCCCAATATGTCCCTCCACTTGTATCGCCAATATGGATATTCAGACAGCCGAATATTCACATATCTCCTTCTAACAAGTTGTAGAAAATAATGTTGGCCGACTACTCTCAACATTTGGAGTCATTTTGACTTAAGGATCAAATGTTGTGGCCACATGATTAAACAAAATTAAACTGTCCATTTCAATCCAGTCTTTTTGAAGTCCATAATGTGAAAGGGTTTTTCAATATGAATATGCCTTCAAATATGAATGGTTTCTTCAACAAAGTCTGCCTCCTATATCTCCTATTTCACACTGAAAAATCTCAGCTCGATTTGATGCTTACATCATGATAGATGTTATGCATACTATACTGATTTTAATTCTCGGCCAGAATGGTGGGCTGGAATTCAACGCTTTATTTGGGCCCCTTGTACTTGGATTTGGGCCTTGAAATTTTTATCCAAGATGACATGTAGTGTCCCCCGAATTATGGTGGAGAGTTAGTGTTATTGGACTTCTGTATTGAGCCCAGTAAATCAATCATCAAGGCTGGTCCAGTTTGTTCACAGATTCTTTGGTCTTGTTTGTGAGGACCATATGACCCTTCCAATGGAAGAATTGTATCATGGTTCCTTCTAATGAAATGTTTTATATTGAAAGGAGAATCCTACAAAAGAAGAACTACACAATTTAGATCAGTATAGTGACAGTAATTATTAAAACATTAAACTTAATCAATTGGACTACTTCTAAAAAAGCTCAAAAATTATACTTAATATTAAAACATTAATATTTCACAAAAATTATGCACATTTCATATAAAATCAGTAAAGGGGGAATATAATAAGTCATGAAAATATTAATAATATCAAGTATCATCCTAAACACAAAGACCTCTTAATTTTAAATGCATTGTGGGTATGTTTCCAAGAAATCACGACTTCCAAATTATCTTTGTCCACTAATATATCTGTTTTGGAATGCACATGTCCCATGAATTTCACCTCCTAAATCCAATAGTTACACATCAATATCATGGGATAAATATTATTCAACCAAATATTACTCAATGATATCTTTAGATGCATGGTATACCGCTCTGGGGTCAGTGAGTGTATAAGTATGGTTCCAATGAAGACCGTAGTGAATTAGGTATGATATGGAAGGAATATCATGTTCATGAGAGTCGTTGACACTACCTACAAATTAATTAGACAAAAAAACATAAAAAAATAATCATATAGTATATACCTACTTCAATATTCCATCATCAGGATATCCTCACCTCTAACTCTCAACTGGTGATTTCTTGAGTAGAGATCTAGGATGGAGAACTACTAACCTCTATACAACTGTTCAAAAATATAATAAATTCAAGGAAAATGATATTATTAAATATAACTTGATTCAGCTTCAAGAAATATATAAACAGATGAAGACTACCACTCACATTCTTGGTGAAAAAAATAGGTGCCCCATGTGGTGATGTACTAATCCTAATTAAAACCTTCTTTTCCAGGTCCTCGAGATGAACCTTGATCTCTATCAACATGGATGAATCCAAATTATAAATGGTTATGAAAATTATGTGTGCACCAATATTGAGTTCTATCTTAATCTCAACTCCTATATTAGTCAGAAGACCATTGAATTCATCTTGAATGATTTCTGGATAGATATCCACAACTGAAGTAATATACAAGGATGATACTACTGATCTTCCTAAAAGATCCAATACTATAATATATTCCATGATCATCCTAAGAGGACACATTTCTAGACCCACCCAACAATCTCTCAGTTGTCATTTTATGTCCATCATGTAAATATCACCCTTGGGCGATGTAAATTATTCAAGTCTTTCATAAAAATTGATTTTTCCTCAAAATATAGTCATCTAATCCACGCTCAAATCACATCAAAACCATTAATGACTATATTCCCCAGACATTTATATAAAATAAATGACAATAGGAAACACTATGAATCATCAACTATTTTTCACTTTTGTTCCCAATGGTGTATCAAGGGAGAGTAACTCAGAAGTCAAAATGATCATTATGTCTAGTCCAACAACAAATTGTGAAGATATAAAGCTATGGGAAGCACCAGTATAAACCAATGTTGTAAAAAATATAAAAGTGATCAATAACATTTCTTGAACAATAGATGTTTCTCTCCAATATCCATTGGAGTCTAATACATTATATATACTCAACCTAACTCAGTACCATGACCCAATCACTGAGATGCATGACCCCTCTAAGGAATAATTGTATGATCCTGGTGCTAAGGGCCTTGACTAGATCCCTAGTTCATAAACCAAATATTAATAGATCCTATACCAAATAAAAACCTCAAATACCTATTGAAAATTTACTAATTTTTTCTCTTCATTTCGTATTTCCATATCTAGATCATAGGTGATATGTAGAAATTGTAGTGATGACTTATATTCACATAGTTGAAGCATTGTGGTACTACTCTTAAAGTAATTGATGACTTCATACTCTCAACCACCTTCTTACAACTACCTTTCTATGAATCCAGAGTCTTCCTCTTAATGATACTACAAGAGAGACTTATATTAGTAGTAAGAGGTCCAATTTATTGATTAATAAATGGTGTATGATGTAAAACATCCTGGTCATCCTCTAGAACATTCTCGATAGTTAAGGCCTTATGTAGAACTTATAAGTATGTTGTTAGGAAAAAACTGTGAACCTGACATATGATTTTTTGATGGTGTCTAATATCAAAATTCATATCCTTCCATGTATTGTTTGAATAAAATAGATAATTAAATAAAATTAATGTTGTTAAATGAGAATTGTATTTATATTCCATTATTAACCCATAATATATCTCTATAAAATCGTGCACAAGGTATAGATTCTCCATATTGGCAAATAATTCCATGAAGAAAAGGTTCTTGAACATTTCCCGGGTGAGATCCTCTTTCCTACCATCCTCTCCCATCACACCCTTCCACCTACTGATATGTACCTATAGCATTAATTATATCTGAAAAAAATTCATGTCCTCATGTGTCTCAAAGAGATCAATGATACCCCTGAGGATATTTATCCATTCCTCTATATCCTATGTCCCTCTAGGGCCCTAAAAGGATGATGGATTCTAGAGATTGAAGTATCTAGAATATTCAACCATGGATCTTATTTACCCTCTTCCTTTGGTTGGAACATGTGGAATGACTTCTAGTTAAGGTGGGCCCACTTATTGCACCACCAAAACAAGTGTGGGTGGATTCTTTATTGAACCCTCTTATAAAAAAAGTTGTGGAACAAGGAAATACTCCCTATCAGGAATAGCCCGACCCAGGTTAGATGGTGGTACCATTATTCTCCTTCAATTTAACATCTTATGTATCATGATGGAAACGTCATAACATCTAAACCATTAATGTAATTCCTAATTAGTCTATAGGATCTCACATGGTTCTCCTACAATTCTATGTATAATTTGAGATATATATCTCCTAACCCAAACTAAGGTCTCTGACCCTACCCATTAGTCATAAACACATATATTTACAAACAAATAAAAACATTATTTGGTTCTAATATCTAATTCTTTCATATATATATCATAGCAATGTCAAAAACATATATATCACTCAATAAAAGAAAAAAATTCATTCTAGAAAAAAATATCAAACATAGCGTGATTTAATTAAATAACTAATATGAAAAACAAAATGTGTATATATATGACATGTGATCCTATGTTCCTAGTCATGATGAATTAAAACACACAAATACCATAATATAATGATAAGAATCTCATCAATGGTAACTCAAAGGTTTTTTTCACATGAGCTTTATAGGAATATCGAAACTCAACTACCCAAGTCTCAAACAACCTATCTTCTTTAAACTATGGCCCATGATGGTTAAAATAAAAGAATAAAACTATGATATGATACAATTTTTGTAATAACCCAAACCGAACCATTGATTATATGTCGGGGATCCAAAATACCTCATGCACACCTTCCCGTATACACGATGCCTTCAACTAGCAGTGATGTTCAGTATGCGATTTGTGGGGATATAACACCATTAGTACCATATACATGGATCGATAATATAAATGAGAAATTGATAGCCCAGAGTAAACATGTAAGACTGAAAAATATCATATGGAACACATTCTATACATTAAATAAACATGAACCCAATATAGACATCCAAACTAGATTAATAGTGCAAGAAGATAAAAAATATAACACTGTGGAAATGACCCAACGTCTATCATGATCCTGCATTCAACTCCAGGATCCATGAGTCAAATATCGTTGAATAAAACCTTTCCCTTATTTGGATATTTATTTATAAATTCAACCCAAACAATATGATACCCTTACAGGGTGTGAGTAATAAAACCCAATTGGAAAACACCAAAACAACCTTAATATGTGTGTACCTGTATAACACGTGTATTCCATGATAATAATAAGTTCACAAGAAAGTATAAAAAATTACATACCAAGGAAATCATGGGCAAAAGAAGCCACCATGATCCCTGGTCATTCCTGCTTCAAATCTATTCCGAGAGGAATTTCAAGATATTATAAGTAACCAAGAAGTAGCCACAATGATAGTAAACATACATGTCAAAATCTACAAGGAATCATCTTATCATGAGAGTTGACATTCATTAGGAACCCATTTAACCATGATACATATCATCCACTTTGAATCAAGTGATAATGCTTCCTGAAATCCATTATCCATCATGTAAACATTATACTTGAAATCCAATGGGAGTCTAGTGAATCAAACATAATTCATGATGGATCTTTGAATCTATAACCTATGATCTGGTACATCATCTTCATCATTTTATGTTATGTGAACTCCCCCTCTACTAGGAAACCATGTCATGTTGGTCCACCTATTCCTATTATCAATAACAAAACCTATGAAGGCATGGTAACACAAACAACATGGTATATAATATGAAGAAAAACATAACACATCATCAAAATAAAATATTCCAAACATACAATACAAATGATCAACATCAAAAATGATGAAAAAATATTCAATCATAATTGTGGAAACCAGGATCATAAACGAGTCTCATGGTAATACACACACACACACACACCCACATGTGATCAGAATTACTCAAGATCATCAAAGTATACCAAAAAAAGAAACCTAACACGGAAATATTTATATAAAAGTTCCTCAAGTTATAAGGAACTTACCACCTAATGGTAATTGATGAATAACACCATGTTTTGTCGAGTATTAACACACAATCCATGTCTCACACCCATGAAGAACTATATCGCTTGTCAATGATACCTATCATAGGTTTTGAATCACTATGAATGGGTTGTTAAAAGATTTTTAATGAGACTCCATGTCATGAAGGGTGGTTCTAGAATCAAATACCTCATCGAGTCTATCAACAAAACCAATTTTGAGGCATATTGAAGGAGGGGACACAAATTCACTATATCCAATGTTGATCGAGAATGGAATCTAGAATTCATCCTCAATTATAGAAGAGAACCTATTTCCTAGAAAAAAACATTGATCCACCATAAATACATCAATACAAATAAGATTCATGATAACAGTGAAGAAGATGAGTGTCTCAAGACGATAAATATATAATTTGTTTTCATAAACAATCATCGTTCCTGAGGAATTTGACATCGACAAAAAGGGATTTCATTTAAATATCAAAACCACCATTGATCTAGAAACAATTCAAGAATCCATCCATGGTTAGAATTAGAATTCATAGATAAAGTATTGGTATTATTGATCTATGATTCTTGTAAAGATATTAGAAGTTCAAAATGGATAAACCTAAATAAATGATAGTTTCACATTACAAACATCGATTTTTGTTCTCAACCCACATGGAATCACCAAAATCTAGATTTGGAGGTGGGAAAGTCATCAAGGAAGGAAATATAATTCACCAAAATCAAGATATATTTAAATATATATATAAATATAAAATAATAAGTCAATATAGACAATAAATGGTAATTAGGGATGAATTCATACAATAAATTTCAAGCCTACCTGGTTAAGAGTCTCAATTTAACAATCTAAGCCCAAAAAATTCAACCTTTCTCAGATTATGGAGAAGTGTCAAGGTTTGACAACACTGTTTGTTAACGCATGAATAAATTTTTCTGTTGTAAACTATATCTTATTACTTTGTTATTTAGGAAAGGATGAAAAACTATAAAAACTCTACCCCACCCATTTATCATATAACTATAGTTTCACAGTTTCTTAGAGAATCTGTATTGTTTGGGAAAACAATGATTACACAATTGACTTTTTAAAAGGGAAAAAACATTTCAAGACTCTCAAAAAATGCATAAAACTCAATAAAAAATTCAAAACTCATAAAATTTTGATTAAATGTTGTAATTCACTCATAAATCACCTAGAGAACATGAGGTTGTTACACTGATGGCCTTTCCTAGGACACCTGTAGTGATTAATGATGTAGACCATGGAAATAGGGGGACAATATAATTTCCTAGAAATGCATGAAATACTTTTTACGATGGTCCACAGAGACCATGGCCATAAGCCTTTCATGTGCGCTATGACCATAGTTCATTTGGACCATGGTAGTACATTGAAGGATCCACCATTTTTTTTCTAAAAGTATAATAATTATTAGTACATATATGGTTATATATATATATAGACCATCACATTGAAGTGGTAATGTCTTATAAGAATAATAGAAGATTCCCATGGATTAAACCTCATTTATATGTTAAATTATTCAAATTTTATGACCATATTCAAAAAACATGGTAATATATTCCCTATAGACATGGTCCAACCATGGGGGTGCGGTCTTATTTCCATAATTAAAAAATGTAACCATAGCCTAAACACTGTACCTATGATAATAGGTCCCATAGTCTGCATGGACTTTGACAATAGGCTAAAACCATGGTCCTGAGACCTACTTCTATGGTTTTATCCCATGATAGTAGGTAGATTCTCAAGTAGTGTTTATGATATATAATAAGACAAAGATATTATATTACACTGAGAGTATTTTTAGGAGGTTTTTATAGCTATAAATTATCCTAATCACTTTAGAGGCTATGATTTATTTCTAGAGACAACTCTTGGTATATGAGTATTACTAACTTCTATAATGATTAGGGCCCAACGATTCATACACCATGTGTATCAACAAGTTCTAGAAATTTGGATGAATTGGACTATATGATAATCTTGGCCTCATGTGAGGAGATGATGTACAAAAAATTATGAATAATAAAAATGTAATTTTATTAATTAAATTATAATTTTTTTAAAAAATTAAAATTGATTTTATTTCACAAGGTATTCAAAAACTATGTAATTTTATATGAGAATATGAGTAACTGTTATTTTTTAAATAACCAATACACATTAAAGGGACATTAAATAACATTAGAAGGAATATGTTCTTTTAATGGAACATGTTTTTGAACATGACCCATGGGAGTGTCATATTTTAGTGGTGAAGTAGTTTTGACACTACTGACATGTTAACGAAGTTATCAGTGGTGACACATGTTTGTTTTGTGCCAACTCTTTCTACGGGGATAAAATGAAATTTTGAATGAGTTAAAAAATAATTTTAAAAACTATTTTAATATAAAAATAGTGCATGTGAGATGTAATATAGTAACTTAATCCACCTCTATATTATAAATATCCGTCTCATGGTTTATTGAGATAAACAAATGAAATTACAAGTTTCAATTGATTCCTTCTCATGAGTTGATCATTTGTTATTCATGAAATCAAATGGATGTCATGAAACACATTTATTTCCCATGCTATAACCTGTGAATCATAGAATGACATTATAATGCTTTTGGTGAATATGTGGATGATATATAGTGAATCTAATTTGGTTCCATTATGATATGACATGCTTAAAATGAGCAGATTACATTTATATTTTTCGAAAAAATGAGGTCGAGTTTTTTTTCATTCTTCATACATAAATTTAATTTCATGTAATATATGGGAGAATTCAGGAATTTTTTTAAGGGATTATATTCTAGGACATTAATCTGATTGATTTTTTTAAAAAAAATATTTATTATTCAAGCATTAACCATTCTCGAGTACTTTAGTTGGTATTAGAGAGGTTATGCAGAAATTTCATTTGAAATTTCAGTTAAATATGCATGAATTCAAATGAAGGCATTCAATATGGTCCTAACACCACTAATGGTATGTCGATCAGAGATTGAATGATCAATTTATGACCATTCATTGATTGAACGATTAATGATTTTTCTAAAAACCAGAATAATATATTTAATATGATGAATAGTTACCCATAGGTTTATAATATCTATAGGTGAATAATGGATTGCGATGCTTCTAGAAAAAAAAGTAATTGGATGAGTAGAGGAGGTTCTTTCAGACATAAAAATAATAAAAATGGAATTATGAATATAAAACTACCACTCACTAATTTTAGGTAGTTTTTTCCTACCCCCATGTCAATGTGGGCTGCTATTTGAACCTAACCCATGCCTGATTGGTGCGATTGTTAAATTGTATTTTCTATAGAAAAGAGCACATTATTGATATTAATATTACTATTTAATATTTTTTTAATATTATCATTTTCATATGAGTTCACTCTGCCTCCATTAATGAACAATTCCACCTTAACTCATGACTCAGACAATGGTCGGGTTGACCTAATGAATAGTGGGGTAGGGTGAGGTAGTCCATACACAACCGCCTGGCTGAGATGAACCTCCTTTAGGAGACTATTTTAGGTCCAAATAGACCTGAATAAATATAAAAAAATATTAATTAAATAAAATTTATATATTTCTAAAAATAAACCAACAGTTGTGGGATACATCAATAATAGTTTAAAATTATTTTAATGAAACTTTAATGCATTACAAATATCCTCATGATGAATTTTATATTATTTAATTAATAATTATTATATTTTACTTCATGTGTACAAATAGTGAGATGAGACTTTTTCATCCATGAGTGTATTTTTTAATTAAGTTCTATTATAATTATATTGGATAATATTTGATAATTAATTATTAAAATTCATTTTTAGATGATATATTTATCAATAATCCACATTTAAATGTACAAGGGCCTCCATGTCCACATTTTGAGTGATAACAATGAAATCATGCAACCTGAATACTGGCTCACTAGGGCCTGAGTAGATATTGTAAAATAGTGGAGTACATGACGTTGTGGTCCAATTCAAGAGACGATGAGGAACCAAATAGAAAAAAATCTTGAGAGTTGATGTCAATTTAAATTAGTGTCGAAAAACAACTCAAGTAATTCTCTTAAGGTCTCATTTGATCCATTCCCTACTCGAAAGAACAACTAATGTAAAAAAAACTCATGAACATGTATTTTTTCTTATTTTTTTATATATGGTTATTTATATGTGGATGTATGATTTAAATGTAATCACATAGCATAGTCAATGAGATTTCACAGATAAAATAAATAAACATGTTAAATGAATGTATACAATTTTTTCATGGTTATATTGTGATCATGATAACATAGTAAAGAAAATTATATATATAATTCTATTTGAGTCATAAAGAGACAAAAAAACGTTGAAAACCACTAAAAGAAAACGTTAAGTCATAAATACCTTCACAACCCATGTTTGAAGAATAACAAATTACATGGTTCTTGTGATCAATAGTTGAGGATGGATCCTCTCATTAAAGAGTTCTAATATGAGTTTTTGGAAGATGTAACTAAAATAATCATAAAAAAGGTATATCTAGTTTATTTTAATTTTAGTGGCAATCTTTTGAGTAAATACGTGATTGATAAGATATGGGGATCCACTCAACATATCCATGGGTTGTGAGTTAATGCATTTGGCTAGCCAAAATCCATCGTTCAAACACTCCAAGTAGTGGTGCTGCTATATATTGGACTGTGTGGTGAGGTTTTAAGGACCCTTTCCACTAAAATACTCAAAAGAGTAATAATTTTTAATGAATTACTTGAGGGTTACTAGGATTTAAAAAGCATATTTGGAGACATTAATGATTAATATTTTATTAACATATAAATATTGGAAATCAAGATTAAATTAATAATATGATATGTTTTATTTTATATAAAATTGAAATTAATACTACATATTCTCTAGAACATAATATTAGGAAAATAACATCTATTAACTAACATCAATTTATAAATTTGGTATAAGCTTATGCACATAGTGATATAATATGAAAGGGAATTTTTTCTGCTGGTGTCCGGGAAACCCGATTAGTCACATTAAGAAGTATGTGAGGGTAAAAAATGAAGATTATATGAGACTCATTGATGGTTATACCACACTATAAAATCATTAATATGTCTATTAGGATAATTGGAATTAAGATATGATTGTGATTATGTTTACAATAAAAAAAATTATATTGGAAGATGTAATTCATACTTGTCCTTATATACTCAAAATAAACAAGTACATTGATTTATTAGAATAATTATATTTTAGGCTGATCCTTATATACTGAACCTAAATTCTAATTAATCTTGTTTCATTATTAACTATAAAATAAACATAATAGAGAAACCACTTTGATATATTTGGGTTAATTTTTTACATGAATATATGAATTTACAGAAATATAATTCTTTAGTTATTATTGTTATAAAGAATGATTATAAGGAAAATTTTCCATTTTCAAGTGTGAAACCAATGGTAGCTTCCAAAAATCCTTCTACAAAACCAAAGGTAAAGAGGGAGAAAATAAAATATGAGGCTAATTACTTCGCATGTTGCAAGAAAGGTCATCAGATGTGAAATTGAAATGAATTGAATATTAATAGAAAAATAACTTTTACCTTAGTTATATTTATCATTGTGTATAATATATCTATTTTAATTTTGGTCATTTGATATAATATTATTATTCAAATACATGAACCAATAATATTTTGAAACATTACGAGAAGTAATGTTAATTCTCCTAATGTTTGAGATAGGTCGATTCCTATGTCACCAGTGAGAAGAACATGATTTCTATTTTTATGTGATGATTGATTCTTGCTAAACTATTATTTTTTATTTAGTATTACCAAAATATTTATCCCATGTTTCCGTTGTACATAATGAGAGATCATTTCATGTTGGAGTGAATATTGTTTTTGGGTTTTCATAATCGACTAATAGTTCAGTATTACTTAAATCATCATTAATAAATTATGAATATAAAATGTAAGACTGGAAATCAGTTGTGGAAAGATAATTATTTTTTCAGGTAAGGAATCCTTTAAAAATAAAGGACACCAATAGTGCTTATAGATTATTTATATCTTGAACATTTGAACTATTATAAAAATAAGTTATATGCAACATTTGTTTACATAATGATATTATTTATGATTTTTTTGAATGATCAATGATGAAATGAATACACTTGGTAAAGGATATTATATCCAGAATGTGGGCTTGTCAGAGTATAGAATAAACGATTATATATAAATAATTAAAATAGATATTGGAGTTATTACTAAACATTGATATCATTATACACATCAGAGCTACGATGTTTATAAAATTAATAAAATAACGAGTCTTATATGTTTTACAATATTCCATAATCCTTTTGATTTATTCATTAAAAACAACAATGTTTACTCTTAACTATATGCATCTGTAATGAAAAATGTATATTATTTCATTTATAATATGAATAAAATACATTATTCTATAATTAATGTGTTTATATACAAAGAGTTTGTTAATTATAATTAAATAAGCAATCTTTTATTGAGAATAATATATTAATTTAATGTGATTATTTTAAAATATTTAAGTGCATTAAAAAATCCTTAAGATAGAAAATTTTTAGTTAAGTGATATACTATATTTTTATAAGAGGGCTAACATATATATTTGATATAGTTGGATCATTATGGAATTGGATAATTCCAAATATAAAACTAAACAAATAGTTAGTATAAGCACAATTTCTATAAGAGATAATGGAAATAGAATTCTCTAGGGACCCTGGATATGTTTAAAATATAAAACCAAAATGGTGGTTTTATAATCACCAAGATATATGATATATTATTCAATAAGAATAAGGAATCTTACTAAGAGTAGTATGTTTCAACTATCTATGATTGAAATTTTTATATGAATTTAATGATGGATTTTGATGGGTGTTAGGGTTGATCATAAGATCTTCAAAGTATAATAAAACCCATATTTTTGTGACATATTCTCAACACAATCAAAATGGTTAATTTAAATAAATAACCTCAAGTAATGAATCCATATTTTATTATTTGATGAATTTTTAATGAAGATAAAAAATAAAAAAATGAACAACTCATGAATTTTAATGATAAATATAACACGAAAATAATTTATGACATATATATATATATATATATTTCAAATAAATTTAAATTCTTCAATATCATGAGAAACATGAAACACAATGTTCAAGAAAACTGTGATATACTGTTGAAATACTATTATATAATGTGACTATTACTGCCTAGTTTTTGAATTGAAATATATGAATAAGAATAACTAAATTATAAAAAAATGTATTGTTTAAAAAATTAAAAAATGAATTCAATGGTTATCAATTTATTTGATATGAAAATTAAAATCATTTTAATGTAATTTTTTGTTTCTGGAAAACTATTATTATGTGAGCAATGTTCTTTTATATTAATAAATTAAATTAATAAATACTGGTGAATTATTTTAAATAAATATATTTATTATATTATCAATAATTTTATTATTATTCATCTAATATTCATTCTATGCATGGTATAAGTATAAATCCTATTTTATGATAAAAACAAATTTTTTCAAAAAATGGTTTTTGTTATGTTTTGTGCACTAATTTTAAAATGAATTTATAAAAAATAAATATATTGAATACATAAAAATAGATCTCATATTTTGGATCACGATATTAAAATTAGATAAATGTGCCTAGTTTATTTTTGGTCAATACACATTGTAACCACAAAATTGTTTGTCATCGCGTTATGGGTAAAATGGTTGAACAAGGTTAAAACTTGTGGAGAAGGATTTATAATTTCATTAAAATATTCCTTTTATATATTGGATGAGGGGCTTTAGTCCATTTCCATCCATTTCTATAATTATGGTAACTTGTTTTCATATTTCATTGATTATTATAAATATATTAATTTAAGAAAAGAATAAATATAAAATGTCACTCTCTTGACTTTAATATACCTAATTTTTTTACACAAGGAAAAATTGAGGATTAGTTTGGTAATAAATGTTTATTTTAATGATAACTTATCTTTTTTCATATTAATTTATTTATAATGATTATTTATTGAATTAATACTTTAAATTATAACATAATACTAACATAATATTTATTCAATTAATAAAGAAAAAAATAAATAAATTTTAAAATAATAAAAGTGGAAAATTTGATTGAATGAGTTTGTTGAAAAAAAATTATTGAATAATATAAAATATTATACTTTTTTTTGGAAAATTTTATATCCAAATTCCATTTAATTATCATTGTCATTAAAGACAAATTATGTGAATAATGTCAAAAATGACATTAATGATATTCTCTGAAAATAAAATTTTATTAAATTATTTAAAAATAATTAAAAATTTAAAGAGTAAATTATTGATAATATATGGTTTTAAATTTCATAATTTGGATATTATTGATCATAATTTAACCTTATAAGTAAAATACTAACCCATTAATATTGAAAAAAGTCGTTACTGTGGTTAAGGATAAAATTGGGGAACTAAGGGGTTAATAAAAAATTAATGTTGAAAATGACACAAAACCTATATAAATTTCATCAGTTAATGATATTTAAAACTTATAATATATCTTTTTTTGAATAATACTTCAAAACAAAATATCAACTATATTTTAATCTTTTCTGTTATTCCAAGATTACCTCCCCTAACATATAAAATAGAACCACTTATCATGTATTCCTCACACATTTTTAGCCTTATATATCATCAAATACAATCTGTAATATATTCATAGTTTCCTTAAACACTTCTTAGATCTTATTTCCTTTCTAAAATGTCATACCTTTATGCATTGAGGTGTAATCCAAAACAGTGTTCTCAACGAAGAGGTATATCTTGTAACTATGTGTTTTCAAATTTATTTCTTCTTCAACATCTTTAAAATCCCTGGAATATATTGTAAAATAATTAATTAAGTTTATTAATTGTACATAATATTCATTATGATCCTAGAATAACCATTATCCTAATTATTTACATTCCATAGAATGTGGAAGCATCACTTGTGTGTACATGCAACTCATCATCTCCACACAATGATGTATTTCATTTTTCACCATCATGTTATTCAAATGATAATAGTTATGGATATAATAAATACATATCTTATTTATGAGTTTTTAAATTTGAATTATTATTTGTCTTTATTTTTTCCATCTGTCTATAAATACAAATAGCGTTCTTGCATTCATACAACCTTTAGTCTCCAAGAACAGTGTAATTAATTTTTCTATCTATACCATTTAGAGATAAATTTAAATACATACATATATATATATAAATATAATTAATATATATTATAATAATACATTGGTTAAAATTATATAGATAATAGATCCATGGTAAATATATAAAGATTGAGAATGGTGAACTGAAACATGGATGGAAAATGAAAGAGTTATTACCCCACACGATGATTTTTAAAGATGAATTATCAATAAAAGGGTGACAAGTGTTATAAGAAAATAATATATGGTAAAATTTATATGATTACGATCCTAGAATACATTTATAATAAATAAATGTCTATTGTAAATTAGTTTTGAACAAGTAATAATAATGATGATACTTGAGGTAAGGCATTATAATATCAAATTGTTTTCTTAGAGATATGTTATGTTTTGAACCTATCATATTTTATGAGGTGTACATACTAGAACATTGCAATTATACATCATCATTTTAATTATTTTCATGATATTTAATGTTTCATTTGAATTTATTATTTCATGGGGCTGATAATTCAAAATTTATCAAAGAGGTCAGGGTTTCATGTTACAATCTAATTATTTATCTAGATTATTTATTATTAAGTTATGATGATGAAATATTATGGTATACCTCTCAATAAACATGTGAATTTTATTATTTAATTTTTAGTTATATAAATAATTTTTTTCCATTCATTTTAATCATTTTAGTACTTAATATATAAAAATAATATTTTTCTTGAAAACCCACATTATTTTTATCTTTAGTAAAAAACACATTTTCATCGATATCCATGTCTTCAGAAAATGTTTTTAATAATATTTTTAATAATCATATATGATTTTAAAAAAAATCACCAATGATTAAATTTTGATAGAATGTTTTAAATGAATCTTCTTTTCATTTTATAAATGAGGAACATTTTTGACTTTTTTTAAAAAGTATGAAAGTGTTGTTTTCTTTTAACTTACATGACATGAATTGAATTTCCAACCATCATGACCACTCAATATATTTATTATTAATTTAAAAATTTACAATGTTATTTTAAAATAAAACTAGTACTCTACCCATTAAAATACTATGATATGATCATTTAATTATACGTTTTCATAACGATGATCTAATAATTATCGTGATGATCTATGAAATTTTCCTCACTTGTTTGGAGATGAAAAAAATGTAAGATATAAAATGCACTAGTCCTAAAAGTTGTATACGGAGGGACGGATAATGGAATAAATATTATATTATAGAATTATATGAGGAGGTAGATGCATACAAGGAGGAAGAGGGGAAGGTGGAGGCAGAGTCGGATGCCAATGTATTAGGGGGGGAGGCTAAGGTCGATGAGGAGGAGGACAGAGAGGAAAATGCAGTGGAGAAGGGGGATTATCAATATAACACATAATTCTTAAATGGTTTTCTGAACACTTAGTAAACAACTATTTTTTCATAGCATAAATTTCAATATATAATAAATATTGTCTCACGAAAAGTGAATTACCTAAAATAAAAGGATGAAAATAAAGTAATCTACTTATATTTCAAAGAACAAACTTATGAACTACTTAATATGAATCAAAATTCAATGGAAAATCTAAATCACTATCACAAATAATTACTAAAGTAAGGAATCCATTCCATAAATAATCTTCAAATTGTTACCTTCTAGTTAGATAAATCCACTAAAATACCTTTTTTGATTATTAAATATAGATAAGAAAATTCCATCCAACAACTCACTAAAATACCTTTTTTAATAGTCAAATCTACTATAATTCATATTTAAATGCTCAACTATTGAGTTTTTACCTCACACAGAATAGGGAAATAATCAAAACCAATGTGATACTAAAAAATAAATCAGAAGGAAGAATCAGTGTGGTGGTCACTGTAATACACTCTGAGCTACTTTTTAAACCCTTGGATCTATTACATTACACGATACTTCTTTCCCATCTCCATGTTTATAACATTCACTATTGATGAAATTTAGAAATGGTATAAATGATATTACAGAGTCAAATAATATTGTAGATGTGTTCAATGAAGATCGAAATAATGATTCATTGGATAATGAATTGTTAATAAATGAAAATTTCAACGAAAATATAGATGAAACATAATGTTTAGTGCATTTGGTATAAATAATTATTTCCGGGAATATTTCCATTATTTCATACCATCCAAGGGAAGGTTATTCAAAGAGATTAAAAATATCAAAATGAATGTAGAACGTTTTATCCAGTTAAATGCTGATATAGGATTCTGTATAAAATATATACATATATTTTAATAGATACAGCTGATAAGATAAAATTTACCGAAGGCGTAATAGAAACTATGATCACTATGAATGATGGGAATTGTCAAAAGAATATAACTAAAAGGTAGTAAGTAACTACTACTGAAGAATATAGTGACATAATAGTAATTTATTTTATGAAATAGATTTTAGAAATTATGACCATATTCCAAGATTGTAAAAGGAAAAGAAGGTTATGGAAGAGCATTGTCTACAAATTCTTCTACAATACATTGTCAAAATTTTAACTTATTTTAAAAAAACTATATATTTGATGAATTTAATATTAATAATATTTTCTAGGCACATGTGAGAAGTTATAAATACTTGTCACATATTTTATTATCATTAATGTAAACATGACATACTTTATGAACATATATTACTTGCACTTTTCAGTATTTTAATGTGTTAATAATCATGGGAATATACTTATATTGAGTTATGGAGTAATATATGCAGAGGATAAAAATAATTTTCTTTCATTACTTGAAGCATGTATTCACTGAATGTATTTAGAAAAGTATATCGATATAATTAATGATTATTTTATGGAAAAGAATAATTCTATTACATTGTAGAAATATAATGTAGTAATCCCATATTTAGTGATGTTTTGGTATCTAGTGTGTCAAAAGTAGATTTTTTGTACTAAAAACATGTTTTGGTATAATAATAAATTATATTAATTAAAAAATTTAAAACATTAAAATTGAGATACAATTAAATGTTTGGTAGACACTTAAAAAACAATTTTTTATGGATGAAAATGAAATAGATAACATGCCTAAATTTAAAATATCACAATAAAGTGGGATTTATATAGATTCATTACCTAGATATAAAGAAATAATTGGTCCATAATTATAGACTTAATTTTCATTGTAATGGAGGTATAAGTTATTTTTAATTGAGCATCATCCTTTTGTATACTCCCAAAACTAAAATTTGTGTTGCTGGTCCCACTTTCTGGGTTATCTACATCTTCAAAATCTTCTTGAAAATTATTCCACACAAATATTCTACATTAGTATCAGGGAATTCCATTATAGTATGTCCATATAATATAAATTTCAATGTGTAAATAAATTTATTGTATATACAATGGTAAAGATAATTTAGGAACATCGAAATTCTAAAGATATTAAAAGTACCGAAGTTATCTTATTTGAGGGAGTTTTGTCAAAAATTCTAACTTTCTCAATGCATATTCATGAAAAGAAAATATTTTCACCATATTAAATAACATTAATGAAGGAAAATAATCTATTAATGTAGAGATTCATAGTTAAATTAGATACTCTAGGAATAAAATTGTATAACATTTTCTCTACACTCTATATATTTCCATTTTTATCATTGAAACTATATAATATAACAATTTCATCTAAAATAAAAAAAATGCACTATTATAAATAAAATTGGGAGACATAACTCAATTTCATGGTAATTAATTTCATATAGTCATACATTTTTTACATCATATGTATCAAACACTACCTTGAATGTATTTTTTTCAGAGTGTCGATGTCAGTTGATCAAATTGAAATCAAGAAATATAAATAGTCATGAGCAACATCTATTGTTTGAATACATTGAGATCAGTTAGAAAAAAAATTTCATTTTCATCATGTAATTTATCTTATTTTTTATAATAACATGTTCAATGATTATTATTTATATATAGAGAAATACTAATGACATAATTGAATCTGATTTTTTTAGCTCAGATGCTGATTTTTCTACAAAATTTCATAACTTATTTCTCAAAGAGAACAACAAAAATAAATCCTATATTGTTGCTAAAAACAAGATACAGTCAGTATCTACAACTATATATAAGTCATTCATCATGTATTGAAGAATATAATAACTCATTTTTTAATGGTGGAAAGGCACTATTACTTGTGGATATTACGTATATTTCTCTTAAATTGGGTTTTAAAACCAAAAGTAATATGTGAATAAATTATGATCCAAAAATAACATGCAGAACAAAAGATGTCTAAAAATTCAATTCTAATTTATAATTACTTAGTGAAACAATTTTTATTATCAAAATAGTTTAATACAAACTATTACCATAATATTCATTACAGTGTGGTTACAGGACAATTTTGACAATAAATTTCTTCATTAAAGAGGTCTACCATATTTTTGTAAGAAGCACATGATTCATAATACCAGTTGAAGTGACTTTGTATTTTTGAGACAGTGGATAACACGGTATAATTTATTTACTCTAAGAAATTCATAATGAAAAATATTTTAATACTTGAAATTGTTTCATAAATGTTGTATTAACTATTTTCGGAAAATGTTATTACATATACATTTCCTCAATACATTTAATAATCTATAATAAGTTTCGCAAGTTTGAAAAAGAAGTAGGTTTTATTCAAGTAGAGTTACCTATAACAAATCTCTCAATAATCCATTATTGGCTATCCATTGGAGGTCTTTCTAGAATACTGTAAAGTAGTTACAATAAAATTGTTAACAAAAAACATACTACATTTATTTTCTATTACAAGAATTGTATCTCATGAAAAAATAATAAATATATTTCTAAATTTTATAGGAATCACAATAAAATTGAACTAAACAGTTCTTATACACAAAAATATGATAAAAATAGAAGATATTTGTCAAAAGGAGAATGTTTTAGAAATTATTTTCAAGATGATACACTATAGGAAAATCTGGTTTGAGAAGCATCTTATAGGTATTTAATGTCCTGGTAATTATAATTATTTTTTTTATCAATAATAATTTTAATGAAAAGTGATGCACAATGAAGTTTTAGCATAAAATAGTTTATAGCATACTGATATATGAAAAAACAAACTGGGGAACCATTTCACATGGACATGTTGAAGGAAAAAATTTTATTTGGCATCTTTTCTTCTGGTATTATCATTATAACTTTTTCATCATTTTTATAACACATTGTTCAGATAAGAGTTTCTATGCTGTTATAATAATATATGAAATTTATGCTATAGTATAATATATATGTAACATAGACGAGATACCATAAATGTGTATTAAACAATACATATCATCCCTCAATGTAATATGGATCATTTTACTCATGTTTTCCAAAGGATGGGGTGGTTTATATTTATAAAGCACATCAAAAACATATAACACACATATATAGGAATAGATGTAAAAAAAATTAATAGTAAAATGACATCTATTATTCCAATATATATGTAAAACAAGGACCACTAATTATTTTTGATGAAATAGGTAATCATATATTTCCTTTTTTAAAGCTATTGATTAAGTATTTTAGTTATTAAAGAATGAACCGAAAAATAAATATTTTTACGTAGATGAACATATTATAACATTTGAAGGATAATTAATAGTAGTGAATTAATAAGATTTTATAAATATTAGAATAAATAAAATAATTACTCATGTTTGTATGGGTTTTCTAGGAATGCCTATATGTAAATCTTATGGAACATTCCCCTCTTTAAAAGAATTGATAGGAATAAAATAAAAAACAAAAAAGAGGAAAACAAGTATCTGAATGTCTAATATGAGTAGTCTAGTTAAATAATATTCTATACTTGTGACAACTTACTAAATGTCTTCCATTATATTCACTGATTTTAATATTTTGTATTATATAAAGGATACCTTCAAAAATAAGTGATCTATACATTGAAATGAGTTTTCGGCCTCTAATTGTTATTTTAATATTTTTTCCCAGTACGTTTTATCATTACCTATGTTAGAGAAAAAAATTTAAGTTAATAATAATTTACAATGTAAAGAGTAGTTTTTTTAATATTTCAATGTATAAATAACTTAAACAACAATTAATTAACTGATTTGTTTTATTTTGTATATTACGTATGTGTCATAGGTATTAACATAATATTAATGATAGTAAACTAATAGCTTCATATACATAATGAAGATCAATAGAAACTATGTTATCTAATAATTTTGATACCTTTATCTACGATAGTTATATTAAACGACCATCAATCCTTAAGATCTCATCATAATCAGTTGATATCATCAATATATTAGTAAATGAACCATCCATGTGAAAAATTTTGTATGCAAATGTTAAATTAAATATTCTAGAATTGAGAAAAAATCAATTTAATTTTAAAGAAGAAATTATTGGTGTTTACATTATAATTTGTAGACAATATATTCAACCATATTAAAAAGTACATATACCTACACTATGTTTTGGAATATTTATTTGTATAAAATTTTTGTAATAAAACTCATTTTTATTTTTTCACTATCATATATTAATATTTTTTAACCCCTTTCTATTTATAACACTAGAAACTTGTAGACATTATTGACCATGAAAGAAAACAGGATGGAAATGTAAAATCATAATAGATTATAGATATTGTCCTTGAAATATATTTATATTAATTGAATATGATATAGTTAGTGTATATTGTCTTCTTTTGATCTAGAATGTTCACTTAGTGTCTGAGTATTTCATATTAACCATCATTGTAAAATTCTTACGTTTGGAATGATTTCTTGTACAATTTTCTTCTATGATGAAATTATCACAAAAAAGTGATGACCAAACATGTTTCATTGAAATGTCTTAAAGTCTGATCCATGTTTTTTAGATACATAACCATATCCCCAACTTTTCAAGATAATTTATGATACCCCAAACCGGAGATGTTATTTCCATTAATGATTTCTGGTGTATAAATATTTTATGGAATGTCAATATCCAATGTTTCTTTACAACCTTAATCTGAACATAGATAAACCATCAATTCTCCAATAATTTGATATAACATATAATCATTTACCTCTTTCAAATCATTTCGTGTAGGTGCTAAAATATCCCATTATTTTGAGTACTCTATTTTAGTAAAATTTTATATTAAATATGGGTATGTGTGGTCAACAATGGAATCCACTAGATTCTCCAATGTAGTTATTATATATTCGTTGGGAATTTCAAAATCAACCTCACCATCATTTGGTCTACCAACCATCCCATCCCCAATGTTAAGAATCCAATTTAAATTTTTTTATAATTCTACGGTAGTACTTGTAGTAGAATAATATATCTACATGTTCTTTGTCAATATAAGAACACAACAATGTTTCCATATATAGAAAGACTTGATAAATGAAAATACTATGTCATCCCAGGTACCACATTTTAGTATAAGGATGATTTGACAAAAATCTCCCAAAGGATAATAGTTTTCTTGTTGAATGGTTATTCCACACTATTTAGACCCTTCAGAGGCATAATATCCCTCAAAGTGTGATTAAGAGCCTCAAAAAAATATTAGTGAACCATAGGTGCTTCCTCCAAAATAATTAATTTGGTATTTTGTAAAAGTTCATCCAAATAACTTCCCTACTAAAGGTTGCAAGTCGAGGCTTGAGTAACATCACTTGGAATACATAATTGATAATGTTCTATTCTCTCACCTGGTAATAGAAAGTTTTCAATAACACATGATGCCACCAATAATACTATATTTCCTTCAGAACATAGTATTGAAATCATTCCATAAGATATTTATCCCAATTCCTCCACAGACAGGAACAAAAATAGTCCACCATTAGCTATGCAAGCTCCTTTGAGAATGGCGTGAAAGTTGTATTTTTGTACAAAAGTCAAATTTTTTATCCAAAATTTTAAATTATTCCTGAATAAGATCTTTATCATATTTTTTTTGCTAAAATAAACCTAATTCCTCTAAACATTGTTGATATCTCTAGAACATGCATAGGAGGATAATTCTTCAATGATTTTCTATTTCTGAGAAGGATGTTATCTATATATAGTAGTCTATATTGCTACAATTGATTGTTGCTGAGATGTAAATCTATTACAATAACCCATATTGAGTTGAATTTAATTCATTATATAAAGAATATCTTTATGAAGGTGTAGCTAATATATTCTGGAATTTAAATGCCAAAGTTGAGTCCCATATGGCATTATATAAAAAAACTAATATTATAAATACAATTATGTATAATATAATTGACCAAACATATTTCAAATAATTACATTACCTGTGAATATTATATAATTTAATGTCACATAACTACATATATTTTCAATATAACTTTTTTATAATGTAACCATAATAAAATATAAATAAATAAGATGAGTCCACGTCATTTTTTAATTATGGTCAAGTAAAACAATTGAATTAAAAAATTTGAGAGAGAAGTAAGATGCATTAATATACAACTACTTATCTACCAATATCGCGGTTTATAAAAAAGTCACTATACCATATAAATTCAATTTGTAACATATTTCATTGATTATATAAGATATATTTTGAGAGTAATTTCAAGTTATTATTCCATAATTCATGTGGTTGAGAAACTGTGCTTGAGAATTGTAGGTGTGAAAATAATATATGCAAGGAATACCACATTTCCCCAAAAGAACCCTCTATAATAGCTTTTTCAATGTTTGAATCTTTAGGAAGTAAACAGAAGAAATAATATGCCTCTATAAATGAATTAAATTTTGTATGATTTATATTCAATATGTCATCATAATATATATTACAATTAACTTTAGTGAGTAAAATTCAAAGTTAATATTGTTCACCAAAAATGGGAGGCACATAAAGAAATCTTAAAAAAGAAAAGACTCTCTTTCTGGGATACCACTTCCTATCGCGTGAGTGGAAGACAAATTTCATTGGGAATTCAGTATACATTGAATTTTCTGCGTTATGATAAGTTGCATTTGATTCAAACCATGAAGTGAAAATAGTCTATTATATTGTTTTCTTTTAATGAATATTTTGAATTTTGTATGTATCATTGTACGTTACAGTTTTCTCACCATGAATGTGAAAATTCCATATTTCAACATGAGGTGATTTTTCATTGATTTAGTAATTTAATATTGACCATGAATCCTTAAATAGAAAAATATATCAGCAGTCATAATACATTTTAATCTTATAAATTATTTTCTCACAGTGTTTTGTAGACTTAGGTCCATAAAGAGCTTCCGTTAAATGATCATTCCCTTTGTTTTTGTATATGAAAAAATATTTTATAGAATGTAATTGATAACAGAGTTAAACATTGAGATGATACAAATATTTAATAAGAATGTTTGGATTCAGAGGTACAATAATAAAACTATCTAGTCTGACCCCATTTTTTACTATTATTCTACTGTTATCTCATTTTTTAAATAGCATACCCATCCTCATCTATAGATGCATTAGAAAAAAATTTCAAAATGTAATATTTTGAACAACCTCTATATTCCATGCATGGGGGTGTCATTTATTAACCCTAAAATGTCCATGAATAATGAATTTTTTCATAGAGTCATAAAGCTGGGGTTAAGCTATTTTACCTAGTATTTCAAAAGAAATAATTCGATCAACCTCAACATCACTTGGAATTTTTTCAGATGATTATAGATAAAGAAGTATATGAACATGAAGAAGGACAAAAATTTGAAATTAAATTGTTCAAACTAATTAATAAATAAAAAATACTTAAATGTAAATAACTATTAATATTGATTCAACAAAAAATAAAGAATGTATTTAACTATTAAAAAATAAATGTTTCTTCTTTCAAAAAATGTCCTCTTCTTTAGAACATTCATTATTTTTTCATCCTTAATATTGAAAACTCTTGATTGTATTTGTGTGAATTCATATGATCAATGGTTTTGATTTCATATAAACTATATAATTTCTTACCAGAATGGATTTCATGTGAATGTTATAACCAAATCAAGATATCCATCCCAAATAAAATTTTCCATTGCATCATGACATTACTGAATCATGTATCTTGGACCACCAGTATCAAATTACGTAACAATGAAAAATCTTCTATAAATAGAAACATCACTCTCACCTTTGTGATAATATTGTTACCATCCATTATACAAATCAACTCCAAATTGTTTTTGATTGAACAAAATAAACAATAAACATTGAGATTCAACTATTTTATATTCCTCTATCATTTTTTTTTCAAAAGTCATCTTGAATGTAAAATTGAAGACAACTGATTATGGTGAAATTGTAGATGGTATGCAATGTAAAACCTCAGTTTAACTCTGTGAAATTTAGAAGAATATTTTCTATTATTGTTGTGGTACACGTTATCAAAATAAAAATCTTCTCCACCTGCATAAATTATAGGATATGCAGGGGGATATATTGTGGTTGTAGTTCATCTATACATTTCCCTTCACCTATTTTCCTCTTTAATATAATATCTATGTTGTTATTGACATCTGTAATATCACTAACTACGAGTATAGTGATTTCTAAAGTCTTCAGTAAATTGTATGATTGTGGTTACGAATCTGTCTTTCTAATGCATCACAATATCATATCTAGAGTGATGGTTAATGTTAAAAAATATCTTGTAATTCTGAGTTGTCTAATTATACTATAGCATTCATCAAACAAATATTTAAGGATCTCAACAATAATTGGACTCAAATAATGCTGATTTTTTTCTCATTTGAAAAAATTAAAAACATGTGGAATGATATAAATTATATGAAATATTTTACACTTATATAAATGCATTTAATATCAGTGTTTTAATAGACAGATTGAATTATATTATCAACTCCATTCAAGGTTAAAAAAATTTATATAGTTGTGAAAACCGAAGTTCTTTTACAAATGGTGGAAATAAAATACCAATGTAATTATATTTTTGACTATTAATCCCTTATACATAAGGATCACCCCCACTATTTATGAATTTATCAATTCTCCCACCCATGATGTAAATAAATATATTCTATTGTAAAAATTAATATTATCCTAGATTTATTTGGTCACCCTAGAATTTTCATATAATATAAGGGACCTCATGTACGCTGGTTTATTAGATAATCTTTTTATTTTTATTTTTTCAAAGATAGGAACTAAATAAAAACATAGACAATTATTTGGTAGCTTCATCACTTAACTCAATAACAGAACCAACAAATCCTCAAACAACAGTTATAAATGTAATAAAAATTTCTAATGTCCAAGTAATTTATTTGTATGAAATGTCAAATTAGTTACCATGTTATAATAATAATAAATAATAATATTGATGTAAATGTTTGAAGAATTGTATATAGAGTGTAAAATTGTATGGTAAATATTAAGTTGCATAAAGAAAAGAAGAAGAAGATAACATAGTTTAGAAGTTATTACTTGTAAAAATAATATTAAATAATTTCATATCCAATTTGAACTATAATACACATATGGAATGGTAAGTAAATAATGTATATTGGACAATATTAAACAATATTTTGTTATATTCATTAACAATATATAAATAAATATTACTATAACCTAATATAAAATTAGTCAAGAAAGTAGTATACCACTATCACCTAATGATAATAGTGTTAATGAATTTTTTATAATATAATTTCCATCATTGATACATTTCTTCCCAGGATAAATTGTTAAGAAATTGATATCATTAATAAAGAACAAAATCACAAATCCTTAAATTACAGCATCATAGAGAATAACATAAACACCTAAGAAAATAGAATTTATAGTCTTACCATATTTAGTGATGTGATTTTATAAATGGTATATAGATTATTTTCCTTTTTTGTATGCGTAAATAGTTTGCAGTCAAGTGTTTCTGTAGTCTAAATCATATCTTCCATTATGGGATAATTTAACCAACAACTAAGAGTAAAAAATAGTTAATGTTACCAATTAAAAAAATTAAAAATAAATTTTAATTTATACACAACATGTAAAATAAAATTACAATTTATATTCAAATTTGAAAAAGGAGTTTGAAATGATATTTGTATGTTATTTCATCATAACATGGTAGTTTTGATTTACTCAAAAGATGAAGTTGGGGATTTGATTTTAAATAACAGAAACCATCTAATGAATTTGAATCATAATGTAGATTACATTTTCCATAATTAGTCAAGAAAAAATTATGATTATATTTAGTTTAGAAAAATTATAATTTGGTATATAAAATAGAATAGAAAAACCACCAGGCATAACTTTTTTTGGCTTCATTATCATCCTCCATTGTAGTCTAGCTTCTTTACAGATGGCTATTTGATTTTCCCTAAAATTTGATATATTTTATATAATAGTTAAAGAAGATTTCTATATAGTATTGATTTTTGGAATTATTGATCTACTAGATAAGAAAACTAATTCTTGTCTCCCTATTTCAACATAGATAAAAATTCATTGACTTACAATTTAGACTTTATTCATTTTGATTATTTAATTATATAATTAATGGGGATTATTTCAAACTGAATAAACATAAATCAACTCATCATTAATTATTTTTACTATCATTAGCTCTTGATTTTGATATTATGGATTTAAAAACAAAACAAATATAATACATGGGAAAATAATCTATGAAATTCAAATTTATCATATAATCAATGAGGGAAAAAATGAAAATGTCACAAGGAGTTGGATAAAAAATGTGTGTTAGATGAAAATTGAAATTTTAAAATACTTATAATATGAATATAAAAATCTAAATTTCATATGTCATATGTAAAACATTGATAATTTAATTAAACTTTTTTTATTTTAAAAAACAATGGTTATTGGAATTTGAATCTCTATACCAGAATGACTCTAAATTTGTTTCACTAAAATAATTTGTGTTTCAGTGTACAAGGAAATGACAATGTGACCAAATCATTGATTATAGGAGGTATTCGACATTGTTGCCGATAGTGAAAAACCCAATGATTATGGTCTTCCTAAAAAAATTGAAATAATATTTTTCTCAATATTTTTTAAAGATGGATGAAAGTAAAAAACTTGTAAAATATATTGGAAAATTATCTCAAAAATAATTTTTTAACAGATCATAAATAATAATGAAAATAGCCTTATACAAAATTTAGGTCAAATTCAACTGGAATATTTAATTATCCAATAGTCAAAATAAATAGAAATAAATGTCAAATGATATGAGTCAAAAAATTCATAATATAACTAAAATTTATATGACTATTATATAAATATAATTTTATTTTAATTTAGAACCCTTTATAAGAACAAATCCTAGCTGGTTTCACTGAAAAAATGTGTTTTGGTGTAAATTGGAATGTTGTGGAGAAATTTTTTTGTCTTCAGAATATAATATCCATCATAATAGGAAGTGAAAACCCCTAAAATTGAAGTCTCACTGAGAAAATTTCAATAGAAAACTAATCTTCATCTGATATTAGGAGAGAAAATTCTTCAAACCATCACTAAAAAAACCAAAAAAAATGTCATAAAATCCATCTATGGGAGACAATATTCAGGTGTAATATAAGGGGAGATATACTAAGGACCAAAATTTGAGAATCGAGGACTTAAGGATTATGGAGAATAATATTGGAGTGATGTGGGGAAACCCCTAAAACAACGACAGTGTTTGTGTTGGTCGGAATTGATAGGTGGGAATGGAGGTGATATGCATAATGTTTTTTGGGGAGCACAGGAACAAGGATCATGGAATGTTAGAGGATGTATGGAGAGTGGAAAGGGAGTTAGTGATTGGGAGGTAGGGAAGTGACGTGGGGAAGCAGAAAGGGAGATGAGGCGATGAGACATAGGGTTAGTGGAAGGAGTGGGGGGAGTAGAAAATGAGGGGTCAATGGGGAGACGAGGGTTCATGGGTGGGGAGAAGAAATATAGACAAGATAACAAGAGGGATGGTTTTCAAGGGGAGTGGGGGGACATGGCGCTGACGATAAGGAGAAGGGGAGGGAGACCAAGGAGTGTGGGCTGAGGGATGTGTATAGCGAAACGGGATGGGGAGAGGTAGGGTTTGTGGGTGAGGGTGAAAATCATTCAGGAGAACTGGTGGTTCACATATGTGAATAGTATATATGATCTATAGAATGAATAATATTTTTTTCTTTAATATTATAGAAATATTTAGATTTTTAATATGCGATTTCAATGTGAAAATGGTATTTTCCTCAAAAAAATTTCCAAGTGACCTTTTAAAGTTATTTTCAATATAAGATGACATACATTGATGTAACCTAATATTTAGTGGGTAAATGATCCAACAATAACATCTTTATTTTTTATCTGGATTGTTTATGATTAGGATTCCATAATTTTTTGAAACACATTCATTTTCTATGGGTTATACTCTGAGGAAATGTTTATGAAAATTATTTTTTTCCATGGTCATTCCATGATGAAATGTTTATGAAACCCAATTAATTTTCATACACTGTGATATAATGTTTTTTATTCAATCATGTGGAACACATCTGTATGAATTTTTAAATATGATGGGTGGGAAAGATTTTATTTATCCCTCCAATCCATTGGGTAATGATGTATATATAATGAGGTGAAAAAATGGAATAGGGTGTGAATGAAATTTAGTAAAGGAATCAATCCATTTTGATTGTATCAAGAGTGAACAATGAATAATAGAAAGGAATGAGGAGTGAACCTTGAATTATATGATGGAATGAGGAATAAACCCAATATACTATGAAAGTCACGGTATTAATACATGACTACTAAGAAAATTATTTTATTTTCTTTTTTGTATGCCAAAAATCTATGTCTTATGCCAATGTTATTCTCTTGTGGGTCATTTTCATTAACTACTTTTTCATTCATGTATTAGGAACTGCCAAGATTTATTCCATGGCTCAAGATTATGATATATGATATGTAGAGTATGGTTTTCAAAAGTAAATCTCATTTTTTTATACCCTTATTCTTATGTTATGTATATTTTACCATTGATAGATCTATTATTTAAACTTTCTGTTTAATTGAGATCACCCATTTTTATGTATTGATTTCATAATAAATGATATATTATTGTATGTATGATATGTATACAAAGGGTAAATTCTATGAAGAAATATGTGGTAGAAGATATAGATCTAATATGAACAAGATGTTTTTGTATCCAACATTCCAATGGCATTGGACCTATACATTTATAGAATGGGTCATTATGTTATGTAATGAATATTTATCAAATAAGATGTGATAGCTATGTATGAAATGTATGTTTCATTATAGTTTGTATCTATGTAAGGTTTAGTTACCTTCTAAAAGTAGGATAAAAAACATTAGTGAGAACCCTTAGGATAATCCTATGTATCATAGGATTTCCTCAGTTATGGTAAATAAAGAAGTGTTATTTTCCTAGTAAAAAATCCTTTTCTAGACATTATAAGTAGAGAAGGCTGGAACAGATTATTCTAAGGGTAATAACAATGAAAATAGGTGGTTGAGTATATATCACCCATCATTCTGGTGCTCAGTGATTGTTCCCCTATTGTACACCCGATTTTAAAATCTTGATAGGCATGGATGGGTTAATTAAAATTTAATTTTCTAACCATTATGAATTATATGAATAGATGATAACAATGGGAGACCATGTTTAAACATAAGGATTCATAGGATAAAAACACGGTGTCATGTATATGTTATAGAATAAGTTTATAAATAATTAAACTAGGAACCTATTAATGAAATGTGTGTAATATTCCATCATTAACATAATAAACCATATTATCTTATAATGCCCAGATAAATAGATCATGCTCTTCCCATTAACCAATATCTTGAAAGAGATATAATTTGACAAAATTAATATGTAATGAATCTTTCATGATACACCAATCAATTTTACACACTTTTATTGAAAACATAGAAGTGAAAATTGACCATGATAGATTAATTAGATTATATTAATAAAATTTCATATTAAACCATCTCTACAAGTGTTAATACATCACTATTTTTTTATCAATAATTCTTCATGATAAATTGTAAGAAACATGAAGCAAAAAATATTTTAGGCATCAAATCACGTAGCTTACCTTAGAGGACCACGATCTAAAAACATCAAATCATTTGATATTTTATATTGATTACCAACATTAATTATCTAGAAATAAAGATATATGATGTTACATTTAACATGGACAAAATAAGTACAACTCAACAATATTAATATGATTATATACTTACAATATGGGTGAATCATTCGATAATTTCCTTATTAACAACTTGTGTTAATTCCATATCTTTCCATGATTGAACCCTTAGTCATATCATTGTTTTAAATCACAATTCATCCATAAATAGATCATTAATTAGACTAATTATTAGCCTATGACTGTGAACTTTTAGTATCTATAATTCAGTCATTGTAAATGTTAACCCCTTTCTGACTGGTTGTCCAATAGTTGGAAATACCAATGTTTGGTTTTCAAAATAAAAATTTTCAGATATTTCTCTAACACATCCAACATGATTTAATATAGTCTCAATCCCATACAAATACATTGAATAAGAGTTAAATAACTCATTAGTTATGTAAACCTCCATAATAAAGCATTTTGGTTTGGATTTATTCTTTACATATGATTTTAAATTAACTAAGTACCTAATGAAAATAAATAAAAACCATATTAATTTTTTTACACAATGATTTGATGAAACTGAATTCATAAATAAGAAAATAATATTAAAATACGTCTCAATTGGATACATCCATTTATAGTTTATTGATCCACCATGTTCATATTCATAAAATAAATAAAGAGTCAAATGAATCATGACTATTCAAAATGACAGGGGAGATAAAAGCTTACCCAAATGAAACGGTGAAAATAATTACTTCTTGAAGTTTATGAAGATTAGTATAATTTATAGTTTTGACATAAATATATATTCAGAATCTAGACAAATCATCTATAATTTTAGTTACTTTTTTGGTAATGTATTACACAGTATCGGTGGTAAAAAACATCTCCTTTTGAATATGTGATTCATGACTTTTCAGTCCATGAAACATTTTATTTTTTAAGTCAATGCACTATGAAATGTTACTTGATTATCGTACAAAAATTTTACATTCTTTAAAGATTAAGGGAATGAATTATTATCATGATATTTCCTTATAAATATAGTTGAATGATACTTTACATTCTAATTTTCCCATAAACCACACACAATATTCAATGATTCCAAATCATTACAAGCATTAAGGTGATCCTTAGATTCATATTGCTCAATATGGAATGTAAAAATTATATTGTCATAAATATTCTTCTTAATATTATTTTTGTAAAGATTACAGTGTATTATATTTAACCCTGGATAATGAAGTTATAAAAATATACTCATTTTCATACACTATTATGTTCCAGATGCTTGAGATATGGTACATCGTTCCCATTTTCCCCTTTAATAAAATAATTAAATTTTCCAAATTCTATAGTGACATTCATTAATTGTCTCAAAATATTTGAACTAGATAACACCTTCCAAGGCTTTCTCAATTGAATTTTTTCATTTAAATGTGTGTTTTGAAATCATAATTTATGAGAAGCATCATGAAATGTAATATGAAACAGAAAACTCCATTTTATACTATGAGGTAATATTTGAGTTTCAAAATAAAAAATAAAAACTAGCCACGAAAAACTGGTATGAGTGTTCTGAATGGATAATCTTTTTAATCATGTAATGTTACTAACATTCCATATTAATGTAGCATAAATGTAGAATATTTTTCTCATTTAAGCATCATATATTTCCATATAATCATCCATAATTCTAACAATTCATTGATTAGAGTATGATGATATAAAACAATGTAATTTCAAGTAATTTAATATTTAAAAATAATCATCAAAACAATGAAATAAATAAACTACATATAAATAAATTAAGCTATATTATAGTGGATCAAAATAACTGTCCATATGCTATAATTAGTACTTGAAGTACTAAAAGGGTTTAAACTATCATAAGACAGTCCCAAATGAGCATTCCTGGGATCTAATGGAAAATATGGATGTAATGATTCAAACACCTTCCATGATGTTGAATATTTGTGATGTAAAATAAATTCATAATTTTTAGTAGCATGAGTATGTCACTTAATATCATATTCATTCTAGGATGAAATGAATAATATTTTAAAAAATAGTCTCATATAAAATTAGAACCATACCATTATGGGAGTTTTATTCTTATACTTATTCTAATTTTTACATTGATCTTTACACTTATTATTGCTCATTAACCACTATCCACTTGTATGAAATCATATAAATCCGTTATATTGTACTATTATCCCCCAATAAAGCATGAAATCATTATGGCATGCATGTATCTTAATAAAATGAAGTCCAATTTTTCTTCTGATTTTATTTTTCTCATAGAATGATAAAGGGATCTTATCTTCACTAAATGAAACATGAAGAAACACTAAAATCATGGAAAATAATTTTTCAGTAATTCCACATATACACATGATATGATGCACCATATATATGAAAGGAAATATTTAATAATTTGTGCACCATTCAGGAAATTTTTTTTCTATCTTCAACTAATTCATAAAACTCTTTTTTTATCACTAATGTTCTAATAAAGATTAACCTTCTCAGAGTAAACTCAGGGTTTTTTTGTTATATTAAAATATTTTAAATTGTATCCTATAAATCAAAAGGTGTCATTTGTCATGTCTGGGAATGATTTCTTGTTTGGAGGTTCAATTTGGGTTTCATTGATTGGATGGTCAATATTTTGAATTTTCATAACATTGGATTCATCATGCCAAATCCAAAAAACATATAAAGTAGGAAACATTGTCAAAACAAAGTGATCATATGCATAGTTTAAATATAATTATAACTTGAATTTACAATTAGGACAAAAAAATTATATAATATTATCCATTGATTGGTTTATTGTTACAAACCCCAAAAATTCTCCAATTCCATTTTTATATCATGGTATGTTTCCCGATAAATTAAAACAATTATCCCTTGTTGTTGGATTGACACACATACCCTTATAGAGTAAAAAATAAATATATGAATCTTTAATCCAACAAGTAAAATAAATTATTAACAACATTGTGTAAAAAATTATTTCTTTAAACAAATTATACTAATAAGAAAAATCAATATAAATTAAATTATGAAGAATAAATTAAAAAGATGAGTGAGATATTGTAAAATGATTAGAATATTGATAAACATTTAAATAAATATAATTAAATAATATTTAATATATAAAATAGTCATAATGATTCAAGAAACTGTGTATAGGTAATAAATATAATGAAAATCTATATCATCGCATAATTAATATTAGAAAAAGAATATTCATTCAAAAAAGTGTAAATATAATTGAAATAGATATAAAAAATAATTAAACTAATAAAGATATATAAATATTACATAATTAATAGTAATTAACATTATAATAGTTATTTATAGTAGATTTGATCACATTATAATGTATGATTATCAATTGATTATAATTTATAATATAATTTATGGTCACTATCGATGAATAAGAAATTCAATAAGTGTGATTTTATGGAATATTTCATTACGTAGGTGCAAGATACTGGATATTTTTCCTAGTATTTTCCCTCTTTTAGTTTTTCATTAAGCCTCTTTTGTTTGGTTTCCATTTATCGATAGACCATGGTGGTCGGGTCTTGTTCAAAGAAGAATAGACTTTATTGGGGGAAATGGCCAAATGTTTATTTATGTTGTCTATATGAATTATTTGAGTCTAGGTATAAAAATGTTAAATGGGATTATGACGGTCTTTCCATGAATTTTAAGGATTTGGAGGCAATTTGAGTCCTTTTATAAAATTTAGTCTTAAAACTTCCTATGGGGAGATTACACACAATGTATCTGTTACATGATGTTTAAATAACCCTGGACATGTCATGAACCAATGTTGGACATGAAATAGTTACACATCATGTTAACTGTTCAACTCATGTAAAATTTGAGAATGGTTAAATATTAATCTCAGGTGATGGGTTTTTCTTTGTATCCCTATAAAAATAAATAAATAACGTGTACATGAGTTACATGCCATGTAATATTGAAATCTTTATTAAATATTCTGGGCATTTCATTTTTCATTGAACCCACTACATCCTATCTTCTCTCAACAATAGGGTGTTTCCTAGATGATTTTGGAGCGCTATCCCCCCTTTCATATGTCTCATTTGAGCTATCAATCCCTACTAAGTTGTTGTGCTTAGATTTCCCATTCTCTCCCATTATTCTCTAACTGTTTTAGATTAACCCTTTATCCATGCTCATATTTGTTTTTATCATGATTAGTAATGATCTAGGATCCTTTTTGTGATCATCTTCACCTTCACACATTATGGTATTTTTCATTGGAAGTGTAACATTAGTCTCCAGTTAAATTTAGAGGGTCTAAATATTAACCTTATAGACATATTTTAATTTCTATGTTTATAGAATATTTTTATTGTGATGATACATCTGTGAAATAATTAAATTATTTAATTTAATTATGATAATCATATGTCTTATTCTTCATTATACCCCATTGGATTAAATTGATGACTTTCCCTAGCTTATACCTACCCATTGGTTGAGTGAGGGTTTGGATATAATGAATTAGAAAATGGTAAAAATGATATTTTCTTTATATGTAATTCAAGAGATTTATTTTTATAGATTGACCTTGGAAAATGGATCATTTAATTAATTGAAAAAATAGAAAATTTAAAGATATATAGTAATTGGAAAAATTAACCATTTGGTGTTAGGGGGTAATAATGTGATATGGTTGTTGTTGTGACTTTCACTTATGATGCATGTTGAGATGCTTACATACCAGGCTAGGCCCTAAAACATGCTACGATATTTATATACCAATAAATGACCTAAATGATGATGATATTCTTAAATAAAAAGATATAACCAGACACATGTCTATATTCTTATATATCATTCTATGTCGTGCGACATGTTGAGATGCTTATATATAGGGCTACGACCTATCACATACTATGATGATTATATATTGGGATATGCCCTAGAACATGATGATATTATTATATACCTACCTAGGACATGTGAAATACTAATATTCTTTTATAGAAGGTGTGGCATGATGATTTATTATGCCATGGGTATATGGTTGTGGTTGGCATAGTTGTGATGCATTCTTACAGATATTATGGATGGATGTCGAAGTGGATTATTTCAACATTTTATTAGTTGTTGGATTAATTTATACACCTATTTATTTCATTATTGTATTTAATTCATATCATACTGGTTTGTTTATACATTATGGCGTCGACCTACTGAGTTGCACTCACACCCTATTTGAGCTGTTGTTTTATACCCAATCAGATTACATGGATATAAGCATAAAAAGGGAAATAAAACTCATTTCTAAATATTGATTACTAGATGGGATGGAGTTTCGAGATAGGATTGGAATGAGTTTTAGGATTAGGGAATTTTTTAGTTTATTCGTATCAATAAGTCTTTATTATTTATTTTTTAGTTGGAAATTAGATACATATCCACCTGGCATTAATCGTATCCGCATTATGAGGATATTGGTTTCTACTATATTTCATAGATGTGTAATATAGTTTACACTATGTCTATTAATTTAATATATATATATATATATATATTATTTCTTCTTCTATGACACTTCATACTAGTGGGTATAATCTCCCACCAGTACATTTCACTCCCCCTCTGCAAGTTGATAGCTTTATGTGTATAAGGAGGCACACTTGAGGTCTCATAACCAATGCTTTTGGCCACATGAGAAGGTGTCAAATTAAGGGATGTTTTAATGTGGTATTAGTTGAGCATGTTTTCCTTTCCATTACTTTACATTTTTGAAAATTTAGAAATGATACTAGGAGGAGTTGGTGCATGGTAATGAGATTGTTCATCTGAGTAGTTAACACATGTAAGGGGTAAATCCATGTTCCATGATTTGGGATTGTTGTTCATGGTGTTCTCTTGTTAGGGTCAGATGTTATTTCACCTTGGGTGATTCACATGTTGGGCCATGTTATCGTTTCTTGATATTTACACTCATGGAATGATATGGTGAAAATGAGTATGAATGAATTATGATGGTCACATAGGGGTATATACTGACATGAATTATTCATGAAATAGAACTATTTAATTTTATGTTACATATTTCATGTTTAAAATATGATATGAAATTTATATTATACATAATAAATTAAATGAAAGAACCATTATGTTATGCTGAAACACATATAAATCCATGTATAGAGAGAAAAGGAGAAAATAGTTCTTTATTGTAGCACTAGTTTAGGTTATCCTTATTGTTACCCAATGATATAAGGTGTGTGTTTTTCTTGTAGAAAAATGTATCCTTTTCATAATCAAATTTAGTGTCAATAGAGTGGTAATCAGTATGCTTCTGACGCAGTTAGGATATATATACCTGTAGTTCCTAAGGATCATATGGATGTTAATATTATTTACAACTGCATATGGCTCATCCAATCTATGGATGGGGAGACTATTCGTACCAAGTCATTAATGTTTGAGATGACAATATATTTTCATCTAAGAATTGCAACTATGTTCTCTGAAGATTGAGGGCCCTAATAAACAACGTTCTTGATTGAGTTGTTCCAGATGATCTTCTATAACCTCAAGACACCCGTAGATATGAGGGTAAATCTTGAGATATACTAGATTTGTGGACCAACCAAAAAATGGTGTGGAATTTTAGAGATATTCATACAATAAGAATATTTTTCATGGATAAAATTAAAGATAATGTTCCGGATAAAATTTTATCTTGAGACATTGAGGGATGAAAAGGCTCACGAGTCCATGAATTTGAGATAGGGAGGGCATGATTATGTTGGACTATGTCATACATTTCACTAACCTTCCATTTTTTTCTCTAAATCTTGTAGCTAATGAGATCTATAGGTTGATGAGTTTTTAGGAGTGTCTTTTCTATGAGATTAGGTCTTAGGTGAGAAATTTATGTTTGAGATTATTAGAGGATGTGATGAATCAAGCACTCATCATATAGGGGAATTTATGAGAGTCCAAAAGCAGCATCCAAGATGTTTTATTAGGTAAAACATGGAGAGAATTTTTTGGTAGTAAAAAGAGCCACTATAACAGTTTTTACAAGATAGTATTGGTAGTAGTAGTTAGGTAAGTGTAAAACCATATCAAGGCCATATTTCATTATAATGTTCTTACTGTGGAATTTTTGTCCAAAACACCCAAAGTGTCCATACCGCATAGTTGACTATTGTGTTTGTAGAATACATGGTCATATTTAGAAGTTTGGTGTGATCATTCCTCATTATAAAAATGACAGGGTATCAGGATATCCACTTATGCCTCAAAGGGGCTTAGTTACCCATCTGCAGGTTGGTAGCTATATTTCCATTGGTCACCTAGGAAGAGGTAGGGGACGTGGTATCCTAGTGAGGAAGGGATAATATTGGGAAGAAGAAATAGCTCAGGGGAGTCTGACTAGATCCCAAGGTAGAGGTACAAGACAACTACATGTTATTCCTACCACTCCAACTATTGTAAATGAATGACCATTTACTGTTATAGGTACAATAATTTTATTATCTACCTTATATTAATTTTTTTTGAAATAATATCATCATATTCCATTTTATCTGATCTTTTTGCAAAGGTGTTGGGATCGGTTTTTGAATATTTTGAGGATTATTATATCATCAATACATAGTTGGGAGTGGATTTAGAGAATAGAAAACATTGCATGTTGTATTCTTTAGATATTGGTGATTATCATTTCTTTTAGTAACTATTTGTCCAATAAGTGATAAGAATCTATTTGATTATTGATATGGATTGAATAGTTATATATGAGGCTCATATCAACAATTATCAGAGGATATTTTCACTCTATCTCTAGAAGGAGGAATTCATTATCACCATGGAGAGTGAGATCTTCAGGTTTGTCATGCAGGACCAATTCAGTGAAGATTATATTATCTCACGGTTCATATAGCAACTATTACTATTTTCAATGGTGGAATGTAGTAGGATTCATTTATTCCAGTGGTAGATCATTTTCATGATGAATTTTTGATGAGTTATATTTCTTAATTCTTGATTGTGAGATGAAGTTCACAATCACATTTGTGCTGAGAGAAGGTCTTGTTTCTATACCACCTTTTTGAATATTACTAGTAGAGCATTGATTATTTAAAGTATTGTTGGAAGATATAGAAGCTAATGGATTAATCTGGATGATTATATATCCATGGTATTTTCCAGTTCTCTTCTCCAAAAAGGATGATGGTAAATAAAACATATAGGTGTATTATCGAAGATTGAACCTGATGAATGTTATGAGATGATATCCCCTTTCTCACAACGATGATCTCATTGTTTATCTGAGAGGATATAAAATATTCTCCAAGATGTAATTTCGATTTTGATACCACCATTTAATGGTGAGACAATTAGACATACATTTAACTTCTTTTAGTTGTACTTATGGGTTGTATGAGTTCATTGTGATGTTTTTTGGTTTTACCAATGCATTTATGATATTCATGACCTTGATAAATTAGATATTTCATTATTTTCATGATTATGTTGTAATTTTTTTAGTTGATGAGATCTTAGTGTAATCATAGACATCATAATAGCTTTCCCAACATCATTAAATCGTCTTGATTACATTCAGAGAGAATTATATTTATTCCAACCTATCTAATTTTAGTTTATGGATTGATAAACAACCCATATTGGGCAATGTAATCACAATGGTAGAAGTTTATGTGGACTTGATGAAATATTAAATTGTTTATTCTTGGGATAATACCAAGAATGTTTTTTATATTCAGATATTTGTTGATTTATAATGTTATTATGGGAACATTAACCATTATTTCTAGCATATAGTAACTCCGATATCTAAACTGACCACGAAGGGTGTGATGTTTGTTTGGTCCAATTAATATGTGAAATATTTTTAGGTGTGGAATGGAATTATGGACCGAACACCTATCCTAATTTTACCCTTTATTGGGATAAAATATACCGTGTACTCTGACACATATAGAGTTTGAATAATAACTGTTTTGATAGAGGAGGATCAAGTGGTTGTTTATGGATCCAGAGAGTTGATACCACAAGAGAGGAATTTCCCTACTCATGATTGGAAGTTAGTAATTGTGGTAAATTCCCTATTATGTTGGAGAAACTATCATATGGGTGAGAGTTTGTTGGTATAAATAGACCATAATATCCTTAAGTACATCTTTTCATTATAGGAACTAAACTGTTAGCATAGGTGGTGGGTCGAATTTCTACAATCATTCAACATTGAGTTGACATATTCACTGAGAAAGGTCAAAGAAGATGCTGATTATTTGAGATATAAAATGAATACATTGTAAATATGGGATTCTTTTGATGAGTGGTGGATGATGACACTAATTTGAAACATGCTTTTTGACGTTCATGAGTCTTAGGGATGAGAATCTCAAATTTCAACATCAGTTATACCTATTATTTTGTACCAAATTGAGATAGATAATTTTTCTTACATGGAGAGACCAGTTTTGAGAGAATTATTATATGGTGGGATGTCACAATCAGGATTGTCTCTTATTAGTGAAAATTCTCTTCTTTTCTATGGATGAGTATGGGTTTTATGGGATTGTGTGAGGAGATGATGAGGGAGTTTCGAGGTTCAAGATGGAAGTTTCATTCTATTTTTACAATGAGGTATTGTTATCTCTATAGACTATATTTTTTCATAGAAATAAAGAGTTAGGTACTGGTATTTTTAGTTTGATGATTCACATTTCATATTGTGATTTCTAAGCATCAAAGTCTTGCTGGGAGATTATAATCACTACCCATTGCTTAATGGAAATGTGATGTTGACACTATGTTTTTGGAGAAAATATTACATTGGAAAACATAAAATAATGATGTATTAAAGATCATCATGGATTGAATGATGATGTTAACCCACATATGACCTATTAGGGAGACCTTCATAGTTGAAGACTTGGTTAGTCTTTACATGCATGATATATTTTAGTTTCATAGTGTTTCAAGGAGTATCGTCTCTAATAGAGATCTTCATTTAAAATATGAATTTGGGGGGGTCTTCATAAGGATATGGGATCATATGTTATTTTGATCACTATCTATCATCAACACATTGATAGACAATTTATGAGTACTACTCATGTTCTAGAGGATATTCATTGAGCCTATGTTTTTTATTCATGTGGTTTTTGGGACACACATATGAAACACATAGAGTTTGTTCATAATAAGAGCTTCCTTGTATTGATCCAAATGGAACATTTAAATGCTTTTTATGAAATATCATGTTTTTCTCCACTTTGTTGGTTGATATAAGGTGAGTAACATCTTTTTGGACCTTGTCTCATGTAGGATATTTCATATTAATTTTAGTTGATATGTATGTAGTTTGCAACCATTAAGGTCAGGAAGAAATCATACGGTGACCATTAGATACAACCGATAGATTTTGAGGATTCTCATTTTGTTTTCCTACGGTTGTTTTCTAGGTTTGGTAAATAATGATTCAAGATACAGGGAAACAATGTCATCTATTTTTCAAGACATTTTTTATTGTGGGAAGGGATAGTCTAGTGTTGTACCGATTGTCCCTTTATAGTTATATAGTTACATTCATGATTTGATTCACATGTTAAAACTTCAATGATATTTTCCTAACACTTATCATGTGATATACATCAAGGATTTCATTCTTAGTGTTGATGTGTACCTTAAATAGAATCCCCTTAGTGTTGTGGATAGTAGTGAGAAGTATCATTCGGGTAGGATTATACCTCTACTTCGAGTGCAGTAGAAGTATGGGTGAGTTTAGGAAGAGGCTTGTGAGAGGGAGTCTAATATAAGAACCAAGGGGTCATTATTGTTCCCTGAGATCCCATATTGATACACGGAGCATATCAGGGATGAGCTGTTATATGGTGTGGAGTTTATAATATACCTACTTTTTTAGGTTTTTCCCTCTTTTGGGTTTTCATTGAACTCTTTTGTTGGGTTTCCTTTTGTCGTTAGACCATGGTGGAAGAGTCTTTCTTGGAGACGAAGATGCATTGTTGGAAAAAATGAATTATTATTATGTTTTGAATTTTTATTAGAATTAATATGTTCTGGGATCAAATGTGATAAATGGTTAATGATGGTTTTTCTATGATATGGACAGATTTAGAGGTGATTCAAGTCCTTTTATAGAATTTGGGCTTCAAACTAACAACTGAGATATTATACACCTTGTACCAATTAAAAAATATATAGCTACCATAAGATATATCATGAAATAGTGGAGGGAGTTAAATAGTTACATATCGTATAAACTGTTCAATTAGTGTAAATGTTTAGAAGGATTAAATTTTAATCAGAGGTGATAGGTTTCATGGCATATCCCTCTATAAAAAATACATGACGTGTAAATGAGTTACATGCCATGTAATATTTTGAGTACATTTTTTAAGGTTTTGAGTGTATGATTTTTCTTTAAATCCATTGTAGCCTTCATCCTCTAGGCCCTATGGAATTACCCAAGCAATTTTGGAGGAACATCCACCCTTCCAAACATCATGTTTGAGCATTCTGTCCCCATTAAGTTATCCTATTTTGGATTTCCTTCTCTCTATTTGTTCATCGGACATTGCATTGTAACACATTAACGATGGTCATTTTTTTATTGTTGATTGGATATGTTATTGGGTCCTTCTTGGGATCATTTTCACCGTTATCTACTTTTGTGTTTGCTGTTTGAAGTGTTTCATTAATCTCTGGTAAAATGTAGGGAGCTTAAATCATGACCACATGGTATGATTTCAATTACTAAGTATATGAAACATAGTGATTCCACATATTCTTCTATATAATAATTAAATAATTGAATAAAATATTGATAATCCTATATTGGATTATTCATTTGATCCATTTGGATTCAATTGATGATGTGAAATAGCTTATAGCTACACATTGGATGAGAGAACATCTGAAAATAATTATTTGGAAATGGATTACATATGATTTTAGCATTATATGTGATTTAGGTTCTTTCTATTTATTTTTTAACGAAGGAAAATGGCTTATTTCATAAATTTAATTAATGGTAACTCAAAATAAAAATTTTAGTCACAAAAATAAACCATTTGGTCTTATGTGGTCATGTTGTGATATGATTTCTATTGTGATATACACTTGTAACCCATGTTTGGATTCTTATATACTGGGTTATTCCATTACATAGGCTGAGATGCTTATATATAAGGATATTCCTATAAACATATTGACATGATTAAATATTAGGATATACCCTGACACATGCTGATATTATTATATAATGGGCTACACGCTGACACATGTTGAGATGCTTATATATAGGGATAGTTTCTGAAACATGATAAGATTATTGTATACTAGGATAGGGCCTAGCACATTATGAGATACATATATACTATGATAGGCCCTAAAAAATAGGGAGATACATATATATCTGTCTTGGTCTAGTGATTGTTTTAAATAAGGGGTATATGGATGTGGTTGGAATGGAAATACATCATGATAAGAGACAATCCAATGGGATGGAAAAGAAGTTTATTTATGTATTTTATAAATTGTTGAATTAATTAATACACATGTCCAACACCTTATTTCATGCACTACTTATTAGTCTAGTTTGTTAGGACGTGGTGGTGTTGACCTATATAATTTTACATAGTCCTTGTTCAGTTTGTCATTTGGTACACAATAATATTACATGGATGTAGGTATAGACAAGGGAATAATACCTTGTATCTGATTACTGATTTTTGGATGGGCTCAGTTTTGGAGACAGTAATGACATGGTGTTTAAGTTAAGGATATTTTTGAGTTTATATGTATCATCATGTATTTATTCTACATTTTTTTTAAATTTTATTCATATTCGTCTAGAATTACATTATTCTTTACTATTAGTATACTGGTTTCTCCTTTATTTCTAAGTTGTGTTATACAGTTTCCCCAATGTCAATTACATTGATTTATTTTATTTATATATCTTATTTTATATATTATGACACTTCATAATGGGGGTACAATTTCTCCACTAAACATATCACACCTCACTGCTATTCCGCTACCTCTGGTGTATAGGTATATGTTCTTGAGCTATAATAACAAAAAAAAAATCATCTTGGTGGGAGAGTTCCATAATGAGGGATGAAATGTGTCTCATCCAACTTCTTAATTGATTAGGGTGTGACATTGATTTGAAAAAACACATATCTACCATGAAAAAATGTTGATCATATCCAATTTCGAACATAAAAAATGAAAAACATAAACAAAATAATGTAAATATCATTTATTGATCAATTAAAGAGGTTGGGTGTCTAGGAATAAGGATGATGAGATGATTACAATGGGGAGAGGGAAACGTGTGGTTTGCAGATCAAATAGGTGATATTGAAATTTTATGGATAATAGATAGATGGGTGATTGATAGATCTGGGTCTAGATACAAGGGAAAATAATATGGGGGTATGATTAGAGGGGATAATGGGGTTAAGGTGACGTCATTGTTGATGATCTGGGTGACATGGGATATGGTTTCCTGGAGAATGGAAACTGGGAGCCACTTTTTGGGGGTCACAATCATGGGTTTCCACCATTAGAGGATAGGGTGGGGGCGGCATCAGAGGGAGAGGGTGCATGGGGGATGCAAGGTGACAACAACATAGAGGTCGGGGAGAAAGTCTGTTTTCCAGGTCACAAGTATTGTGGTTTGGGGTGGTTGTCAACATCAAGGGGAGAATACGCTCATGGGTCAGGAGGGGTTGTTAGGGGTGGGGTGAGGTGATAAATTTTTTTTACTAGATTTAGTGGTGATTTTGATTATACCTTCACTAAATATAATAATTTATATTATTATTTAAAAAATAGTGACAGTTAAAATATACATTACTAATTAACTACCACTAATACCTTTGTTTATTTAGTGTAACCCCCACCCCAACCCACCCTATTGAACATCTCCCATCTCTCTATTTCTTATGTCTTCCACTAATCCTGGGATCAGATCATCAGAGGTGCATCTAGTGTTCTAATGACGATTTATATGCTTGTGGGAGATGACAATGTCGAGGAAAACAATGTTGTCTTGATGGGAGGCTTGTTCATGGTTTTTGAATTGGGATAATGTGAGTTTGTGGTTGAGGATAAACAAGAAACGGGTGCAGGTGGATATTTATTTTAGGGAAATAACATCATAAAATGTCCAAAGGATCAATTGAAATTGAGATTAATTCAATGTCAATTAATCCATTAAAATCTACCTTTTAGTGACTTCTCGAAACCCTAATTTTATAATACCAATTGGTTTTTTCCTTATAGTTTTTACAACATAGATCATGTAACATGGAACCCCATCCCATACATCTGTGGGAAGAGTGATCTTTCATTTGTTCGTGCCTCAACTATGACAATCTCACCCTCCCCACAATAATGTAATTCACCAAGAACCTCATCATTTCTTCGACTATGGATGTGTTCATGTGATGTCACATTCAAATAATCTATTATTATACCCAACCAACGATGTAGGTTCCCACTATCCACTCTTCCTCAAAACCCTATTTTGTAGACACATGGGGTTCATCTTTGGAAAAATATATTGAAAAGTAAAAAATGTAAAAAGAGAAAACAATGAAAAAGGTAGTTTTTAGAACATGTATTAATTTTATTCTTTAGACTAAGATTTAGATTAGATTCTTGGTTTTTAATGGTAGTATTTTTATTAATTGGGTTTGCGTTCATTTACGTTCAATATAGATGGGATGATATATCTATATTTATTATCAATTTTTTTTTATTTATGAAAAATTGTAATGTATATAAATACTATTTTATTACAATTTATATTTTTAGCAATGAAAATTTGGTGTATCCATAATTTTATTATAACATCTTCTAATGTTTGACATCTGCCCACATTGATAGTTAAATTGTGGGAAGGCAATTTATGAGTAATTTTGATCTTTAGGATCAGTTCTGTGTTCATTTGGTTATGGTTCCTCCTTTTATGAACACCATTCTATTAAAGTGTATATATAGGATTAAGTTGGGATAAAATTACAAAATCTAAAATAAATTCAATGAAATCTTACTTCATATAGTCAATACATAAATAAAATTGTTTTTACTTTATTATAATTAACTATGTGTACAAATGGGTTTTCATTTCATGGGAAAATATACAATTTAGTTTGGTGGATTGTATATATTATGAATCGGGATTATGAAATGAATTATGAAGAGATAGATTTCCTAAAATGATGTCATGGGATGTTGTTTAGGACTTTGAGGTTATTTTCATTACTCGTGTGAGTCTTGTGAGCTCCTTGTAAGGATTCAAGAGTTTTATAGTTTTCTATCCACAAAACATATTTCGATGTGCACTGTTTAGGTGGTTCCATTCAACACCCTAATATTGAGGGGTTTTTTTTTCTTTTTCCAATGTGCATGGTTGAGTTACAAAATTAGTGAACAGTTGAAGGTTACCCATGTGAGGTCTGAGAAAAAACCATTTGAGGTGGATTCGTCTTAGGGAATGACATAAGGTTTTCAAATCATTTTATAAAAACCATGAATACCATTATTTGTTTAGGAATTTCCAAATCACACCGTTCACACACAATTTGGAAAACCAAGTGCCTCAACCATAAGAGAGGGATGTACATCGACTGTTTATACCACACAGTTGGATTATAGTTTAGAAAACCATGATGATAAATCAATTGGCTCATTAAAATTGTGGTTTTATGGGTTTACTCTATTCTATATTAAGTCTCATAACCTCATTTTTCATCCTCCCCCTAACATGCACGCCCAACAGACCAATCCCTACTTCCTCCTTTGATCCCCCCTTCATTTGTAGTGGTTACAGCTTCATTTTTTGGCATTTTGAGGGATATTTTAACCTCCAAAAACATCTACCGCTCTCATTATTCCTCATTACTAAAATTTGATTTATTTGGATAGGGTTTTCAATTTTTATTTGACACATTAATTGTAGAATTTTCCATGAGTCATGAGGATTTTGTATAGATTTCCCATAGGACATTTTGAGATGAAATCTAAAAACTGTTTCATGTCGTTTTGATGAATGTATGTCTCACCACAAAATTTATTTCGGTTTTTACTTTAAATTAAATTAAATAAGAATATGTAATGTGGAGGAATTTTCAGTATTTACCTTGTAGTGGTGTTGGGTGTCCTATAACAACCTCCCATGGATGGTTCCTCAGGGTTCATTGAATGATGTGTGCCTGGTGAGTTAATCAACAATTATGCCAAGTAGTTTTATGTTGTTTAATCAATTGCTAATATTAAATAATTATGAATTTGTTATAGTTTAGTACCATTGGTTCTCGGGTTTGTATTATAGGATTCTGTGTCAATTCTAGAATGGTTTGGTCTTGGTAATGGCTTAGAGAGACTAAGTGGAAACTTCTAGTATACAAAGTATTATTTTAAATCATCCATAACGGTAGGTGGTCCCAAAATTTTCTTATAGTATTTTTCTATTATTTGTTCTTATGATTACCATCTCACCATTTTTTCGTGAGATGAATTTAGAAATTAAATAATCATTGTTATTCTATTATCCATAGTTAATGCCCTTTTACATTCCTTGAGTTTTGTGAAAAGATAGTTCATAGAGGAATGCCTTACAAATATTGTGACATTGGAAATTGAATAATTAAATTTTATTTTAAATGGATGTGGTATTTATGATAGAATGTAATTTGAAATGGAAATTATAAATGGTATATGAAATGGTATTTCAGAATTGGTATTTTGGGTTCTTTTTTTAAATAGAAAAATGGGAAATGGAGTTGGAAACATGTGTTGGGTATTTAGGAATTAGTGTTTGAAAAGGGTGTTAAAAACATTATTTTGATGAATATTTAGAAAATATAATTTTATGTATATTTTTAAATTGGAATTTCAATTGATTTTAGAATATAAATATTAAATGAACCCCTATATGCCTTGTAATTTTTATTATATGTTGTGGAAAATGATGATATGTGTGTACGTAGTTTTTTGATGTAAATAGAATTTATTTTTTATGATGGTTAACCCGAATGGGAACATGGACCCCATAAGGATGCTTGGTATTGATAGTTAAACACATGGTGAACCTGTCACATAGGTGGATGCCATGATTGAAGATTCAATCCAAGGTTAACATCACCTTAGGGTGGATGCTAAGTTTGTTAGTTAAAATCGCGGTGAGCACATCAGTCGTGTTGACTTTAGTTGGGCTCCAGGGAAGGGTATACAACCGATATATGCAATTTTTTAATCATCTATGGGTATAGTAATCCCAATGAGAGATGATTTGGAACTATCTGAACAATATTCTAACCAGCACCCTGACACTAGTTCATATATACCATTCCTAGGGTTCAACCGATACGTAGGGTTGGAATTTACATTTTTATTTTCATTTTAAATGGTTTAAATGTTTTAATAGAATTTTCTAATATTGGGATCTACTACCTACACTTTAAATAGAATGGTTATATTAAGGGATTCCATCGATGGCGGAATATTGATTTTTAATCACACACTTTTTAGAACACCATGCCACATGGGTACATGATCAGACTCCATTCATGTTCAATGTTAAAGGATTTAGGGAAGGCCCAGGGATGATGCATGTTGATTGGTTTCATTGGTTATATTTTGATGATGGCACTAGGTATGACTCTGTACTAGTTTGGGATCGACTATTAGACTTATTTTTTTTTTCATACTACTTGTGTACTATCCACACAAGATAGTTCTAGTTATGATTTATATAATTCACATTATTATTTCATTAGATGTGTTATTATTTAATAATCAATTTCCTTAAACACAATGTATTTCTAGATTTGTATTTTATTTGTGTCATTTAAATTTTATTTTTTACTCTATAAAAAAGAGAGTTGTATCCCCCTGGTAACCTAATAGGACCTTGTCACTAGTTGACCACCTCTGGTGTACGATGAGGCATGCTTGATGTCATGTGGCAAACCAACCCTGTTAATATTAATAGATTGTGTTAGGAAAAGGTGTTATAATATGGGAATATAGAATTTTATTTACTATTACTATATAGGTATGGTATATAGGACACTAGGATGCTTTTAAGGATTAATAATGAGATCATATTTTGGTGGTACTTATCTAGATGCTGGGGAAAATAAAATCTACAAGGGATGGGAATTTTTATTCTCTTATTTCTCTTTTATAGTTAATTATTTGGTAACTCACATGGTTCACTTGTGCTTGATGATATTGATTTATAGCTGGCTGGCCAATTATTATTTTTTTATTTTCAAACTCTTGGTTATGGGTTCCCAGTATCCCACTACATTAGTCCAAAATAACCACATATACCAAAATATACAAACACCAAAAAGAACTAACCTTGCTCAGGAAACCATGACTCAGGGCACAAGAACATCAGAGAAGATGGTCAAATCCACCCAGGATTACCTTGAGCGTCCCCCGGCGCGACCATCGACACTGACCCAAATCCTCCCGTTGGAAAATTCTAGAGGAATTCACCCATCCTTCATGCGATGGAATAGAACCCCAAGATCCACCCCTGTGGACGTCAAAGAAATCTAGAATGAGGATGACCATCTTCTAACGCCATTAGCACCCTGACTACAGACAACCCAAAAATCCCACCAAACAACTTTAAAGGAAAACTGAGAGACAAACCCAATCAGTCTGGAGGCAAATCCTCATAAGAAAAGGAAAAGATACCAAAACATAGCCGTAGCCTATTAGTGCTTTCCTACCTATAAAGATTCCAAGTCATTAACCACACCTTAGAATCCGGATCTTCCCTAATAACGTCTTCGAAATGGTCTTCCATTTTGTCCCATATTCAGATATATTATTCTTTGCTGATTTTTTGATCATTGAAGCCTCTCATCAGGATCAAATCCAGTTTGTCAATCCACATTGCCTACTCGTTGTTGATTATTCATGTATTATACTGGGCACATAAGATTGGAATAAAATATATATATTTCCTATAATTAAAAGTTTTCTAATATTCACATGTGTTTGTGTTTATTTAGTGTATGTGGTTTATGAATACTCATAATTTATATCTACCTATGTTTTTAGAAAATCCTTCAAACTCTTTCAATTGGGGAAATTTTCAGTGTGATAATTCACATTATTTAGTTTTCTTGGTTTGGATTGTGTCTATGGACTAATTATATACCATCAATGGTGGTTAACCCATATTCCCACCTTATGAAGGTGGTTGGTCTATAACACTGTGATTGATAATGTTTAATCATTGATTCAAACATGAAGATGGGATGTAAGTTTCTCCTTACATGTATTCCTAAATAGAATTCATCACCTAGTACGGTTGTCCCTCATTTATTTGTGACAAGTTTTTGAATCTCATTCCCAGCTCCTTCTTAAAATAGACACCAGTTAATTATTCTTATTTCTGTCACAATAGGTAATATTCCAATGGTCATAGTCTATGGTGATTTTGGACGAATCTCTATATCTATGATCATTTTGTGTGCTGGGAATCTTTAAATGTATTTTTTTCAGAGGTTCGTACATCTCATGAATGATCCAACACAGTTTTAGAACACAAGACATCTCGTATCTATCATTAGGAAACATGATCCATAAAAATAAAGAATACGAGGCTCATTTCCTCAAGCATCTCATGTTCATTATATATGGTAGTATTATAATACATCTGGTTTAGGGTCCTACAATGATATGATAAATGGTTTGTGTTCATGTGGGGACATGATTATAGGTTTAATGTCTCATGGGGACATGATCATAGGTTTAAATTCATATGGGAAAATGATCACAAGTCTAATGTATATTGGGGACATGATCATAGGTTTATGGTTTTGTGGGAACATTTGACGCTCAATCTTGTTGCATACTGGGATGGATGAGGATTGGAATCACATGGCGGCACCAAAGACCATTGGGAACCTTGGAGATGGATAACGAGTGTTTAAGTGTTCCCCCGGAGGGGGAATGATAATCCATTAGGGTTTTCACAACCCAGGGGGAAGAAAAATAGGTTTTTTATGGTGTCAGGATTTCAGGAATGAACCTCAAGGAGGTGTCCCATATACCATGGTAGGAGATAGGGATCAAACCCTATACAGTTTGAGTGTGATGATTAAGATTGTATAGTAGGACCGATCCATGCAGTTTGAAATCATGTCATAAAGATTCTTATGTCATGAAAAAAGTGATAACAAGTGATAGTGTGTGAATTATACATATTATCATCCCAAAAGATGGGGATCGTATCAGGATTAGTACATGAGAAATCTTATTTTTTTACATAATATAGGAAAATAGTTTAACAACATGATATTTAGTCATTGTCATGCAATTTCACATCAAGTGACTAGTACATGGGTGTTATATATTTTGTAGTCTAGCATCATGGATGTTGTTGGTAATTACACATGGAGATACCTAGTTTCTACAATGGATAAAAAAAGAATGATTGGTGCTTAATCATGGATATAGACTACGTGATGGTTAGTAACAATGGTGGTGTGATTGGGGATTTTGCAAGATAGATACCTGGGTGTTGATGAAGAGTAGTGATGGTGTGATTGGCATATGTGTGGAAGATTCTTGGTTGGTGGGGTTATCATCCCACTCACATGAGGTATCTCATTATAATCTTATTTGGCATCTTATTATTATGACATAGGTATCCCATGGTCGATGCATGGGTTAAGGGTATGATTTAATGTCATACACAAGGATATTGTGTACAGGGCAAACACATTGTGTATCCTATTATTTCTTCCCCATATTAGTCCAAAAGATCATCTCGACCTATAGATGGGGTGAGGAACATGATTCGGGCATACACCTAAGGAGAAGGCCCAGAGGGACTGCTTGGGATTATTAGGGACATATTTGGGGCTTGTATTCGTGGGATTCCCAACACTTCCTCCTTAGGTTAGGTAAAAAGGGAATATTGACCAGATGTTGGGTTGAGGAATATGATTGGGTATTACAACAAATTAGAATGCCCATGGGGCCTTCTTGGGGGGAATCTCGTGATTATCTCATGAGGTGTCTTATGAATCAAACATAAGGGATATCGATCTTGTCATGAGAGGCATCATATTCTCTTAGTATATAGTATTATAGTTTAACATTATGTAGTGAGGACTAGTAGGTATGACACTACACAACAATCAGAATTTAATAGAAATTATTTAATAGTAGTTTGTGAAACGGATATTAAAAAAATTTAAATGTTTTAGTAGAATATTATAAAAAATGACCACTAAATATTTACTAAAATTAAAAAAACAATTGTTCCCTCTATTGGGCCCTCTTCTCCAACAACCCCCAAACCCTTCCAATCATTGTGACCACTCTCACCCGCATCACCACCACAACTCTCTCCATCAAAACCGGCTTCATGATTCCCCTCAATCACCTTTACCCTTCTATATCCCTTTACCCTACCATTGCAATGCTTTATCAACTCTTTTACGATGTTTTCTTGTTGATCTCCCCTCTCCCCCTCTTATGGTGAACCAATCCCCCGATTTTTCCCTATGGATCCCTCTCAACCTACCATCACACCAATTGTTTTCCCTCTTTTCCTCATGTCGCCATTGTGAATCACTCACCATCAGCATTACTAGGTACTTCTATTTTCCATCTTAAATCACCTGCAAATTAAAATTATTGGTAGTATTTTTCTAATAGAATATTGACTAATTTGTTTTGTAATTTTGAGGTATACTATAAAATTATACTCTTTTAATTCATCACATATGATAATATTTATATGTATTTTAGAATTAGTGTGAGTTTTATGTTTATACTAAGAATTTATTTTAAACTTAATTAAAAACAATCATATTATTTCATCAATGGAAAAATTGATTAATTTGTATTTTTATCTTGAGGTGTGTTATAAATAATATAAAATTAACACATTATATCAAATAAGTTCTATAATTATTTTTCAATTAGTGTTTGATTGTTATGTTTACACAAATATACACTTATTGACTCAATTAAAAAAAATTCTTGAGTTATATATTCATAAAAAAGTAAGAATTTTGAATGAATTTTATTTTTTTATTTTATTCCAAACAAAAACTAGATGAATTTTGTTTTCGAACCAGACCAATTCAATCAACCAAATCACTCACATCAGTCTTCCATAATGTGAGCATCAATAATTAACCAAAACAGTCATATGTAAAATTGAATAATAACCAATGTGGAATGTGGAATAAACAAACATATTCATGATAAAAAAACCAAGACAAAAAGTTAATCCCAAAATGAAAAAAATACATGAGATAGAAAAAAATTATTGTTATTATACATCATCACCAGACTACCCCTCTATGGACACATCAAAACTCAAAATAAATAAGCACATTACATGACAACCTTCCTTTTATCTATGTCTCGAAAAACCACATCTACAAATTCCCAAAGGAAAATTTTGGGTGTGAGCATAAAGGCTAGTAGGATTTCACCAAAAATTTAATACAAAGTCTAATATCATGAAAATGATATCTCTTACATTAAAATGAATCTATTTTATAATGCATTTCAATAAGATAAAACCATTTTTTAAAACATCCCTTAGTTTTTTAATTACATTTCTGTATTCTCAAAATCGATGAACATGACAAGCATGTAAGAAAAATAGATGATCCTAAACAAACATACCCATGGAAACGCCACAAGATAATCATGTGAGAGCATAACCAAGAAGTATCATCATGCGATAAAAAAAATGAATCAAAATCACATATTTTGTGTTGTAGCCTATGATAATACATACTAGACATAAAATAATCCTAAACCAATATAATTTTAGATACAACCAATATTTATTCGCATAACAATCTATCAATACTACAAAACCTCAATGAGAGGTATGTACACTAAGAAGACATGTATTTTTTCCAATTCACCCAAGGTTACTAATGTGATATGCATTTCAAAACCATTTAAAAACATTTCTAATATTTTATTAATAAACTTTCACAATGAAGAATGACCATTTTAATTCTTGAAAACCCATTTTCCAAAAAAAACCATTTTTAAATATAATACCTTTAAAAACGTTAATTTCATAGTCAATGTCTATATTGATATCAAGTCAAACATTTAAAATATTGAATCCAAGGAATTGAATAATAAAAAAATGTTATTGTTAAATTAGAACATTTTTTAGACACATACCTTAAGGGGAAGAGTTAATTACCTAGATTGATCTTTCAAAGCATAGGTTAGAATACAATCAATAAGGGCATCAATGGCCATTAAATAGCTCCTCGGGATGCCTAATGTTAAAAAGAGAATAATGAAAGAAGTGGTTATTTAGAGGGTGTTTGGATAATTATATACAGACGTTAAAATATTTGACCTTCATGAATCCCCTAGGAATGTACCACAACCACTTATATTATAGAGTATGATTCCCCCTCCATAGTGTTGGATTGGATGTCTAAGTGAGGAACTACAACACAGTACTTGGAACCATGCCACAACCCTTCAGATTAAACTGTGTCTGAGATCCATGACCCTTCACATGTAGTAGATCCTCTATAAATTGGTATATTTTATGTTGAAACTATATACAACACGCTTAAAGGTTATCCAAATGGATAAAACCGACAAAAACATCCCTCAAACCCCTATGCCACAACCAGCCACTCTATATTATAGGGGTCAACATAACAGAGGGGATACAATATAACCCCTGAACTAGGGCACAATTGCTCCCAAAATGGATGTAGTACCAACATGTATCCTTCTAGGGGTCCATATTGTATCCCACTAGTCCACACTACAACTAGTATCACCATGTGAAGCATGTAACATCCATGGCATAACTCCCTACTAAATTCTATAAAAATTCTAAAAGATTAAGATCACCACCAAAACATCTGATACTTGTACCAATAGCTCTTAAACATTAAAAAAGTGCATACCCAATCCTGAAAGGTGTCATAATTCACCCCACCATAAAATCATTATATCTCCCAAAAAGTGATCATGACTCTGAGCTCATAAAAATAGAAGGCCACTACAACTGCTTCAATGATTCACACTCCCATGTCACGTGGTTATCACATCCGCAATACCATATCAGACAGACCAAAGGAATCTTTTTTCCACACAATATCTTATCCTAATGATCCATAATCTAAATAATATCATCAAACACATTAGTTCGTTTTTCATGGTTAAAATCCTCCCATTCAATAACACAGGAATGTTCTCGTTGATGCCACCTCAATTAGGAAACATGAAACACGTCCTGCATTAATGTTAAGTGATATATAAAGTATAACTGATAGGATACCATTCCAATTCATTTGATGTTCTAGAAGTGTCCAGCAAACCTCAATGCCAACTTACCCTACATACCCAACTTTTGGTGTACCGGGAGATGTGAAACTCTAAAAAACAAGATTACACACCTCAAAATCTATAGGTATCTAAGGACGGTCCACATAAAATTTACGATGACTATAAGTCATGCCAATCTCTTACTGGATCAGCTACACCTTTTCTGTCATCTCCTAAAAATGGTTTGGTCCAACCATGTACTGTTCTACCATATCTTCCTAGCATAAGGTAGATATACACGGCCAACCCCACAATACATCAACGAGAACTATCTAAATCGAATCTCGGTAACTATTTATTTTGAAAAAATAGTCAAGGGAATTTTTATTTTCCCTACAACCACTAAACTCAAGCACACGATCTTGAAGTATATCCTCAAGAATTTGAATAGATATATTTATCTACACATCTGGTTGTAGATGACCTATACTTCTCAACATAAACTATGAATCCATCACCTATTTAAAATCTCTCCAAAACATTGATGTAAACCATAGGTCAATTTTAGATACAATCATATAGGTAACCCCATTAATATTCACAACATCTCATATTTAAAAGTCCCCAATCTCTTCCATCTTCATCCTCTCTTTGAAAGGAGGAAGTGAAATGTTTTCAGAATATGATCAACGATAACCAAAATAACATCCTTACCATTAGGATTTCGTTGAAAAACCATTTAAATATCCATGGAAATATCATCCCACTACTATACCAGAATGGACAATGTTTGTAATGAACCAACAAGTCTCCAAAGCTTCACCTTAATCTTTCAACAACTCATACACAATGACAGGAAAGCTGCAATCGACCAACTCATTTTGACAACCAATATTCATGTATCAAATAATGATACATCTTTATAGTCCCAGGTTTTATAGACAAGTAATACAATTATCCTTAATCCATCAATTCATTCCAAAAATAAATAAAAACAACCAATCTACTACAAAAACACAATGTACAAATGAGATATTAAGAGCACACATATGAGGTCTCTCCACCATTTATGATTTTACTAAAGCACTAAAAATCAGTTTCTTTCATCTTTTGAGCCTCACTTTCCCATCAAATGACAATTTAACGTTCATTTAAGCTAAGAACACCTTCTCACTAGCCTATTCATTTCCCATTCTCATCCTAGTGAAATAACACACACTACTACATATCAGAGTTTTAAAACCTCTAAAAACATGCTTTATCAGTACAGAAAATTCAATTATAATATGAAAGATATCAAAATGTGAACTTAAAGAGAATTAGAAATAATTGATAATAAATGGTTCCTTTATCAATGATTTTATAGAACTAATAAAGGCACCCTTTATCAGTGTTTGATAAATGTTGAAAAAATATTTTATTATCCACACACTCCCCCTTTCTCAGTTCTCATGCACTCTTTTCATAGCGTTATGCATTCCATCGACCGAAGTTCACCCACTCTCACCCCACTTAACAATGATGGTGAACATACTTTTTAAATTCTAGAAATATATTCACCAACTCATGCACTATAGGATTTGAACATGTGACTTGACTTCTATAATGATATCACCTTTACAACTTCCTTAATTTATTTTATTCTACATTTTATGATATTTATATTTTTTTAAATATTTACATTGATTTTTTATTCTTATATTTATATAAATATATATATATATAATTTTTGAAATATATTTATAAAAAATATTTTTGGGTGTTTGTGCGCATGCATGCTTGTGTGTGTGATATATATGTATTCATTTTAATATATTATATATTAATATTAGATTTCATATATTATAATATAAATATATATCAATTTATTAATATGCCCACACATTTACATATAAACATTACGTATACATTTTTTAATGTATATATATTCATATATTTTTATAATGTAAAAAATAGTTAGACATTGTTTTAAATAAAATAAATAATAATTAATTCTATATGATTTATATAATTATTTATAAATTAATTTTTCAAATATGTATTTATATTTTATATTTGTTTATTTTTCTTCATTACATATATATTTATATGTCTCTATATATACATATATATTTTTACATATGGACATACAATAGAATATTGAGATATAATTTTTCTATAATGTATTTATAAATATTTTTTATAAATAAATTTTTATATTATATTTTATTATAATTATAGAATAATAAAAATACATTTATATAGTATGTATATAAATAATACATACATACATATTGTAAAACCCTAGGATTTTAAATGGAGACAATTATGTTCTAAAAAATAAATGATATGCAATACTAAGCTTATATGGGAATGTAACTCCCTGAGGATTTTTGATATATTTATCTTAAAATAAATTTAATCTCTTATAAAACTTTTATTACATGAAACTATTATATTTTTATGTTCAATAGTTTATGCAACACATAACATAGAGCATAAATGTCCCATGATATATATAGTTGTTATAACCTAACTGTTAAATTTGTGGGTATGAATAGTGTTAACTTATATAAGATATATATATATATATTTAAATATTTATTTATCACTAAATAAAATTTATTGATTAATTTTTAGAAAATAGTTAATCAATTTTTAGTAAAATAATTTTATTATATAAAAATATGGTTTCACAAAAAAATGATATTTTTCTTTTCATGAAAAAATATTATGTTTAATATTTAGATAATTTATAAAATGTATATGATGAAATTAACTATATTTTTTAAATGGAAACATTAGAATTTAATTTGGATTAAATTTTGGGATTTTTATAAACAACTGAGTTCTCATTGAATAGTGAAAATACCGATTTTTTGTAAAAATGTCATTTCTTTTCAATAAATTTTGTAGTTTATAAGTATCATTACATTTAGAATATTATTGAAACAGATATAAGTGTTATTTAATTATATTTAATACACATAATTTTTTTGAATCAACTGCATATTTTATTTTAGTATAATGTTTCATTTGTGTAAAAAATGGATTTTACTAAAAACTGTTTTAAAGTAATTAATATTTCTCCATTTCAATCAATTAAAATAATACCCAATTGGGATTTATTTAAATGAAATTTATATATAATATATAAATAAATATTAATTTATATTAAACCAATTATTATTATTACACATAAAGTTAATATGAAATCATCTTGTGCTTGAAAAAATACACTTCTAGAAAACATGCTTTTTGTTGCGTTTGTGGGATTTGTTTTAAATTTAATTCTGTTATAATTTTTGAAAATTTACATGCAAAAATAAAATTAAATTTTTATATAATTTTTTATAATTAATATTAGGGTTAATGTATGATAATTTTTGGAATTGATTAAAATTTTAACAAATAGTAAAAAATACCGATTTTACTTGAAAATTTACCCTTCATTTAATTTATTTATAACAAAAATCAAATTTACAATTGCTTTTAAAGTAAAAATATAATATATATATATATATATATCCAATTTATTTCATTATATTAAATTATATTTGAAAATTTGATATAAATACTTTGTAAACTTTTGAACATTTTCTCTTTGAAAACCCACATTCTCATCACTTCTATGAGATTATGATTAAACGAAATTTAGAAACATATATAATTTTATTTAAAAAAATATATTAAAATTTTAAAATAGTAATAATTTTTGTTATCTTATAATTTCAAATAAATTTTTTACCAAAATTAATAGTGAAAACTATAAAAATTAATTACCACGGCATAGGTAAAAATATATTTACAGGGGTTTAAACTAAAAATATAAGTGTAAAAATGATGTAATAATTTTTAAAGTTATATTGGTTTGACAGATTTAAAACTTATAAATTATATTATCTATAATGGTGCACAATTTTATCATTGTGACAAAAAATATCTGTCTAGAATTCATTCCTTTAAAAAAATTTAAATGTTCCACTCCCCTAACTTATAAAAGGGAACCCCCTATCATCCTTTCTTCACACATTAAAAAAAAATTGGTTAAACCTAAACTCACCAAAATCACTAATATAATTTCATATTATCTTCCTATAATCCATATTTTAGGATCAATCCTAACCAAGTATCATATTTGGTGCAAACCAAAATAAAGTTACATAAAGAAGAGGTAATGTTCTTAAATTAACATTTTTATTTCATTTCTTCCTAAACCTCCTTAAATTATTCATAAACCATTATTATGTAATGAAATAAGAATAAAAAATATAAATAAATTTAATTTTGTTAATATAATAACCTAAATACTTCTCCTATTCCATCTAATGGGTTAAAAAATTATAATTTCGGTGTACGATGGACTAAAGCCTTGCAAAAAGATGTCATTCATTTTTTCATTACCACCATTCAGGATTGGGTATGATGATGGATAAAATTTTATATATGATATTTATAATATAATAATACCTTTAGATTCATTATATAATATTTAACTTTTTTTATTTTATATTTTTTATGGGATATGATAATGTTGCTCATGTGTACGAAAGACTACTTCCTCACGAAAAAATGTGATTATTTTTCCAAGATGCTTTACAAAGAAAATAATAAGAATAAATATAAAAACTATATATGATATAAATGACCTAATTATCATATAAATGAAATATTAATTATTATTAAATGTAATAAAACGTTTTCTTTCTTACATTTCAGTCACTAAAAGATAATAACATCGTTCATGTATGTGTGTACTACCGCCTTCAAAAGGCATTGTGAAACATTTTGTTTCATCAGCACTCAACATGACTGATATAAATAAGTATATTTAAAGAAATAATATTTTATTTAGGATATTTTTATCATTATATAAAGGTAAAATATTACTTACCCTCATTATATAATCATAATTCGAAAAATGGAAATGTTGCTCATTTTATGTACAGCCTGCCATCTCCATGATCGTAACATATTTCATTTATTCAAAACCATATTTCAGTAATTGATGTTAAAAGTATCATTGAGGTATAAACATGATAATTATAGTAGTAATATTACTGTTTAGATAATAAAACTATATTATATGAAGAAGAATCAAAATATTCATAACAAACCACAATGGAGAAAGCAATTCAATTAACACCCGAAACATAGAAAATAATGAAAGATTATTAACAAACGGGTAATAATATGTTATAAAAAGTATAATATAATATATTATAAATAATTTTTTTTTTAATGTTAATAAAATTTCTAAAACTGCTATACTATAGTTTAAATAACATATAACTAAAAGGAAGTGTGAGGTATGGGATTTCCTAACTCAATTTTCATTCATTAGGTTGAACTTATACTTAACTGATTATGTCATGATAATATTATGTGAGTATTTATATTTTTTATTTTATTTTTTATTTATAAATGTATAATTTTGATTAAATTTTAAACCCATAATACATTCATTGATTAAACCCCACTTCAATGATATTATCTTTGTAAGGGATTTCTAGTCAATATTTTAATTATGGGAGACATATAAAAATTCCCTCCTCATTTCCATTGGGTGGTGTATATACTACTCTTTTCACATGTAATATCTTTAATCCCAATATTTAAATGATATTTAATGCTTCATTTAATTTTTTTCTTTATTTTTTATTAAAATTCAAAATATTACTGAAGAGGTGATGGATTTTTTCACTCAATTTTTCTTCTTTGAGAATTATGGCTGGTTATACACATATCTTATTTTATGATGTTCATATACAGATCCATTAACATGTAATATTATGATTTTTTTTATTCTCATGACATTTTAATTTTAATTTAATGTTATCATTTCATGGATTTTGTGATTCAATGTTACCAAAGTGGTCAGAGTTTTATGTTACAACCTCATCTATTATTTAGATTTTTATTAATTCTCCTATTTTGAAATATTATGATCTAAATCACAACAATTATCATTATTTTTATTATCCAATGGTTAATCATCATATTCACAAAAAATAGTAAGTTTTTTCCCTCTCTTTGGTAATTAAAATAATTTAAAAAACATTTTTAATAAAAAAGCATCTTTATTTATCCCTTCGGTTGAAACTCCATTTTATTCCAAAACCATTTTTTCTAAAAATGTATTCAAAAATATTCTTCAAATGGTTAAAATTATTTAATGAATAAATTATTACCCAAAATTTACTTTAATAAAATTAAACGAATTATTATATCATTTTCAAAAAAATGTGTTTATTTTACCAAAAATATGAAAGAAATCTATATTTTAACATATACGACATTCATAGAATTATCCACCATCATGAAAAATATTTTATTTAAAGATTATTTTAAAAATTTTAGGGTATTTTCAATGATAATTATTTTAGAGATATATTAAAAAAGTGTTTTTTTACAAAATGGTATTTTAATATTTCTCAAGAAATGTTTTATATAATTTTAAAATCTTCCATTATATATCTCCCATGATGTTTATATAAAAAATGATTTTCATAATATTTTATTAATTTTTAGTTAAAAATGATTATTTTCCAAATGAAAATTTTATATTCCTTCAAATCTATTAAATGATATTTTAATGGTATCTCGTTTCATAAAAAACAAAAACCCTAATTTCTTACATATGCTCCTAGAGACATATTTTGTTATTTTACCATCCTCATTCTTTTTATGTAGATAAAAGTTGTTTAAAAGAGAATGTTATGGAACAAATTTCATTACAACAGTTATATTCTATATCAAAGTTATTTTTAAGGAAAAATTAATATTCCATGGGTCAAAAATGTTTCAATGAGATTAACATAGATTTGGTTTTTTTTCATTGGTTAACCATATTTCAAAGAGATTTTTTGGAACCTATTTGTTTTTTATATGTTAACCATGTTTCAAAGAGAATGACATGAACCCATATATTTTCCACTATATAGTTATGTTATTAATGTAATAATGATTATTTCTATGATTTTTGGGAAGAAATGTCTTTTTTCTTTAATCAAGTTGTAGTTCGTCTACATTACAAAAAAGATGGGTGTGCGCAGATAGTGTCGGGTGAGTAAATTATTACTTATATGATGGGTGAAACCATATATAGTAGAGTGAGGCCATTACTTCTTATAAGATGGTTATTACAAGATAGATATCCAATTAATTGGGTAATTATTATGTTTTTTAGATAATTATATTGGTTGGTGTATTTATGGTTATTCCATTTTAAGGGTTATATATTTTTTCTATCATAATGTTGTTACAGATACCAACACATTTTGCCTATTAATTCCATTAGTTTATAATGATTTTAATAATAAAAATTGATATCACATGTCTCATGATTATATATTCTTATGAATCGTGAATTTGTTAAATACTTATTCCATGTTTCACAATTGAGGAATTAGGTATTATTATTTATGAGTTATTTTATCATTCACTCATGAAATCTAATTATGTCATCATACAATTAGGAAATTCTTTCACCCAGTGATGATATTAAATTGTTAATACTTTAGCCTTAATGATAATTGGATCTCACCCTTATTGTGTTTACTTTTTCCCCTTGTTATAAAGACTGATGTTGAATTAATTATGTCTAGAAAGGATTTAATATGGATGATGATGATGACTTAACATGAAAAAAGAAAATCCGGGTTAAGTGGGTTAAATGTACATTTAAATACAATGGTGTTATTTATGCATAAGTTTGTACTAATTATCTAGAACAATAAAACAAAAAGGTCCTTGAGAATTTAAGTGATCCAATATTTACCTTTGATGTTGAAATGCACCGATTGAAAAAATTTGGTCACATTTATCGGTATGAAGGCCGAAAACATATATTATATGATTTCATTATTGGATTCGAGAGTTCATGTTTAGGGATGTTACAGTTGGCATCATAGGAAGGTATTATATAAATTTAAAGATTTTTATGTCTTCATGTGACAATATATTATGATTTGTTAATAAAATAATTGGTTAATAAGATTAAGGATGACCATACGGTCAAATTATTAAACACCCCATTTTAATGATTTATGTATTGAGTATGTAAAGAGACTAATTACTTTTTAGGGATCATTTTAGTTGGTTGATGAATATGTAAATCATTAGATTAATTATATGTATTGTTTTAAATTGCTTATAAATATGATTTAAGGTATTGCTGGACTTTTTCATGTTTATAAGCTGGGATATTGAGGTAGTTTTGGTAACATGGGTTTTATCATATAGGTAACCATATGATTTAAAATTTATTAAGTGACTATGTGATTAATTTTATTTCATAATAAGATATCCATATTTTGGTGATTTAATTTTTAAATTCATGTAATAACCTTTAATGTTATGAAAAACTTTAATTTTTATGTTAATGAGGTTATTTGGGATGTAGGTTTATTCATTTATAGAATGATTTAGTTTGATCTATGGGGATTACTATTGAATTTTGAAGATTAATGTATCATGTGAAGGTTTATTCATTTTGGGAATTATCCTACCAACTTATAACCATTTTGGTATTGTTTACTGTGTAATGTCATGTAGAATATTCTTTTATTCCTTTTAGTGTTATATGATTCTTTTAAATTTTATTTTTAGTTTTCAAGCATGAAAAATTCATCCGGAATAATCATCGTTTGGAAAAAAGATGAGATTATGGTAGAATTAGACAATAGATAAAACAATACTTATCAAGTAAGTATGTTTACTCATTCTCATAGTCTATATGGAAATGTAATTCATCAACTGCAGTAAAATGATCATTAAAAAATGTAATCTTATTACTATCATTTAGGATGATATCAATGACCTTTTTCACACATCTTTGGTTTATGTTTTTATTATTTTTAACTATATCCTAATCATTAAAAATCTAATTATGAAGAATCTCTATCATCCCACATCATTATTTGGGAACTATTATTTTCTTCTATATGTAAATGTTCACATTCCATCCATGTTCTCTAATTTGGAAACCTAGTATGTGTTATTTCAGATGACCTTCATACGTCATTTTATCTCTTATCAAGAGGATTTCTTATAACACATTTTATGATGTGGGTTTACAGAAAAGTATTTTCAAATGTTCAAACTCTCATTACGAAGATAAATTTTAAATTGAGAGAATGAAATTTATTGGGGGGTATATAACACCCTATGATTTTAAAAGATATAAATAATGTATGATATGTTAAATGACACACAAAACTAAGAATAGCTGAGAATATAACACCCTGATTTTTTAAGATAAATTTATTTATAAATAAATATAATCTATTATATAGATTTCAGCACACGAAATCCAAATATTATTAAGTTCAAAAGCGTATCCAATACGCAGCACCAAGCATAAACATTCCATGATATATATAACATTTATAAATTAATCATTAATTTGATTGGTATGAATGAAATTAACTAATTTTAGAAACATATATATTTTTGTAAATCTAATAATCAATATATGTTATTTATAAATGTTTTGTAAATAATAAATCAATTTTTATTAATGTTATGTTATTCATTAAAAATATAATTTCCTCAAAATTGATTTTTTTCTTTTCATGAATAAATATTACAATTAACCTTTGAAACGTGATGAAAATTTATTTGATAAAATTAAAAATTTTCTGAAATATATATATCAAAATTAACATAGGGTGAAATTTTTTTATTTTTCATTAAATATTTATTTTTTAGAAAATAGTGAATAAATACAATTTTTGGTAAAAATGACATTTATTATCAACAAATTAATTATTGTAATAGATCCATTATGTTTTTACTATAATTTAATGAAACATAATTATTATTTATTTTTATTTAATTAACATAATTTTTTTTAATCAACCTCATATTGGATTTCTTAATAAGGCTGTCTTTGCATTTAAAAAAATTGGATTTTTATAAAAAATGTTTTAAAGGAAATACATTTATCCATTTTAATTAATTAATATACCACATAATGTTGAATGAATTAATATAAATTTATCAAATATATGTAAAAATATCAATTTATATTCATAAGATGATGATTATTATATGTATAGTTAATATGAAATCATCTTCTATGGGAAAAAATACACATCTCGAAAACCTGATTTGATGTCGCGTTTGTTGGTTCTGTTTTAATATTAATTTATACCAATTTTTAAAAAATTTATCTGAAAAATATATATAATTTCTTAAATCAGCATGTAAAAAATATATCTGGGTGAATTCTTGATTATTTGTTTGAAAAGATTTATTTTCTCATGAATAGTGAAAAATATTGATTTTTAATTGAAAACTGTCCTTCCATTTAATATATTTATAAATTAAAATGATATTTTAAATTTGTTTTAATTTAATATTATTATTATTACATATTTATTACTAAAATTTAATTTATTTATGAAATTTTTTATTTTCATAGGATATATAAATTTTGTAAACATTTGAACATTTTCTCTTCGAAAACCAACTTTTTCGTTGGCTTTCTGGGATTAATTTTAACTTAATATTTTCTAGTTATGTGAACAGAATTTAAAAAATGGATTACATATTTATAATAATAATATATATATATATATTATATAATAAGTTAAAATTAATTTTTTACCAAAATAAATAGTTAAAATAGTAAGAATTAGTTATCATAGTTAAAGTAAAAATTGATTTACTCGGGGTTAAACTAAAATGATAAGGGATAAAATGACATGAAATATTTTAAAAATATATTTTATAACAATATTTATTAATTATAACTTATATTATCAAAAATGTTATATTATTTTGTCATTTTTAGATGAAAAAACAATGGGTGTAATTCATTCAGTTCAAAGAATACATGTGTGCCACTCACCTCACTTATAAAAGGCTACCCATATCCTTCTATCATGATGAATTAAAAAAATGGATCATCCATTAACTACCCAAATAAATTCTCAAAATCCATATTATAATCCTATAATCATTAGTTTGGTTAGGAAGATACCCATGGAAGAAATTTTCTGAAAACCAAAATAATTTTCTTAAAGAAGAGGTTACATTCATCAACGAGTATTTTTATACTATTTCTTAGTCCACATAGTTAAATTAATTCTTAACCATTATTATATAACATCATCAGTATATTCCATATACTGAGATATTATTATGTAAATTTCATAATCTATATAAGTCTCATCTTCCATCAAATTGGTTACAAAATCATCATTCATGTGCATGATAGACAACCACCTCATGAACCAATGTCATTTATTTTTCCATTCCCCCCATTCATATTTGGGTATAATGATTTATCTTAATTATATATATAATATTTATAATATAATTATACTTATGATGTAATTATACCATATATTAATTTTTAATTTCCATTTTGTGTAGTACGATATTGTTGTTTGTGTGTACGACATGTTACCGACTCATGTAGCATTGTTATTCGCTTTCACTAATTCTTTACACGGAAAATAATAAAGATAAATTATATATATATATATATATTATATATATTAAATATTTATTATAACCAATAAATATTAATCATTCTATAAATAAAATATATCATTTTATTGTTTACCTGTTCACTCATTGAAATATGGTAATGTCGGTCATGTAGGTGTGGACTACCACCTTAACGAAGCGATGTGACTCTCTATTTTCATCACCACACCACATGGATGATTTATATAGAAATAAATTTAATGAAGTTATATTTTATATATGATATAGTTATCATTATGTAATTATAAAATATTAAATAGCTAGTTTCCAAAATTATCATTGAAAAATACAGAAGCTGATCATGCATACATACAACCTACCGTCTCCATGATCATAACATACATCATTATTCAAAAAAATAATTCATAATTGTTATTAAAATTATAGATTATATATAAATATTATAATTTTTCCATTACTATTATTATTATTATTTATATGTTTTATTTATATTTTATGCACATGAACAAGAACTTTTAAAACCATACATGAATAACAATACAAGGAAATTAACACCCTAACAACGAAAATAATGAAATATTATTAATGGATTAGTAATAAGATGTTATAGAAGGATAATATAAGATATTTTTAATATTAATATATATCATTAAAAAGTTAATAACATGTTTAAAAACACTATAATTGATGTTAAAACATATTCAACCAAAAATAAGCATTACGTAAAGGATTTTTTAACTAAATTTCCTTTCCATTGGGTTAAGTTTCTACATCACTAATTATGTCATGTAATAATTATATGTGTATTGTACTTTTATTATTTTATTTTTTATTTCCTATTTTTTAGGTTTATTTACATTTTATACACGTAATCAATTAATTAAATAATCCAAACTTTAATGATATGATCTTTGTAAGGGTTTTTTAGTCTCTTTTATTTTTAAGAGATTGATGAAAACACACCACTGGTTTATTTTTTTATATAATGAATCCAATTATTTCCATGGATTTTAATTATTAATATGATTTAATTATTTATAAGGGATTATGATTCAAATATTACTAAAGTATTAATGATTTTTGTTTTGAATTTATTTCTTTGATACTTATGTCATGTCAATAACCAATATTATTTTATGATGGGTATATAAATCCCTATTGACATGTAATATCATAAATCCATTAATTCTCATGATATTTTATGTTCTATTAAATTTCATCCTTTCATAGGGCTTACAATTTATTGTTACCAATGTTGTAAGAGTTTTATGTCATAATCATATTGATTATTTCATTTTTCATGGTAAAGTCTCAAATGTATAAATATTATGACTTAATAATCAAAGATTCTCATGATTTTTCATTACATTTATAATGTCATGATATTTTAATGTAATAGTACCATTTTTCCACTCTTTGGTAATTCAAATTATTGGGAAAGTTTTTTAAGGAAAAAATCTTCTTCTTTTCCCTATTCAGCCAAAAACATTTTTTATTCCAAAAAAATCTTTTCTAGAAATGTTTTCAAATTTTTAACATTGTTAAAATTATTTATTAATAAAATTTCTACCTATGATTGAATTTTTTTAAAAAAATTAAATGGAGATTTCATGTTATTTTCTAAACAATTCCTATTTGTATTTTCCAATAATTTGAAAGGAATATTTGTATTAATATGTATGGAATAAATAAATTTTAATGTCATCTCAAACATTATTTTCTTATAATATTACATTACAATCATTCAAGTTTTCTTTTAAAGAAAATTATTTTTATAATGGAATGTTTATTTTCCTCTAAATATGTTTTAAAATATTTTTATGTTTCCATTATATGTCCCAAAGGTTGTTTTAAAGGGAAAGGAATTTTTAAATATTTTTTGAACATTTATTTTTAGAAAATCATTTTTTTTTTCAAATTGAAAAGGACATTTTCACCCAAATGTATTTAATTATATTTCAATTCTATCCCTATTCATTAACATAAATTTTTAAATTTCATTCTTAGTTTATTATAAATTTAAAAAATAAATTCACAGAACATATTAATTAAATTATAGTAGCTCATTTATTAAAAATAAATAAATTAATAAGGTAAAATTTAGATCGGTTACTAAAAATACAACTCCATTGTGGGTCGTGAAGTCATTATTGGAATTTTTCACATTCAAAAAGGGTTATAAATGGTACTACCCAATCACATTTCTACCCATGAGTTCCAAACCGAACATGTAGATAAAACAAGAATATAGTTGAATAAAGTATATGAAATAGAAGAGAAAATAAGATGTTTATTGAAAAAATTACAACATAACCATAAAAAACGGGAAAAGAATAGTATTTTGGGATATATTCTAGCTTGATATATTATCTCATCCAATTATGAATTTAAATGTAATGTCACCACTTAATCTATGATTCCAAACCTCTAATGCACGTAAAAATTGCTATAGATGATAAATACAATTATTTACACAGTTTAGGGGTGCCTAGGGTTTCGAGACATCAAAAGTGTGAGTCAAAAATTAGGCCAAATATTTTAACCCAAATTTAAATTATTATTTGAACTCAAAAAACATGAAAATTAATTCCTTATATAATAACAATGTTTGAGAGATTGGTTACTCTCACAGAGGTCCAAATTTGGGGCCAATATAAGCACCGATGAAGATGTCATGTCCAAAATACTAAAGTGGTTCCCAATCCGGTATGTCCAGTACTAATATATTTTTAGGGCCTATTTAATCCAATAAAATTTATAATCCAAATTATATTTCCTCACTACTTGTTATTTATCATTTAGTGAAGAGAAATATTAATAAAAATTGTTCAAACAAGACAAATAAAACTATTTATGGTAGAAATACTATAGTGAACTTTAATGGGGGAAAATGGAATGATATAATACCCAATATTCAATAAATGAACATATTTATCGCAATATAAGGAAAATAGTTCATTTATTATTAATAAAATATTAAATAAACATATGTTTTGATAAATCCATGACACCTACCCTTTTGAAATCCGGGGAAAAAGCTCATGACTTTTAATTTAGAAAATTGTGACAATATATGTTTGTTTATATTTCCCAATCCATAGTGGAAATATAAAAAATGATCGAACCTCATCATGATTCAAGTTCAATAAATTAGAAATTAATTATCTCATAAATTGATTCAAAACAAAATCCAGTGATATTAATAACGCTAATCATTGGGAACTATGTCTTCGGTCAATCATGCCATTAATCCCCTGTGTCTATGTGAGTGAAAACCATTTCATGACCATATCTCCACCCTTTATTCAATGTTTTATAGTCAAGTAAAAAAATTCTTCTTATGTGGTTTAATTCACAAAACTTTTTATGCATTTCGTTTAAAAAAGATTCCAAGACCCACTGATATAAGAATTATCAATAGTCAAAACATAATCCCTCGACCTAGATATCCACATGTATTGAACATTTCATAACACACTCTTTATTAAGATAATATATATATTTACTTATTTATTTGATTTGTTTTTTTTTTGGATTTTTTTGAGGGTGTAATATTTTTGGATATTAGGTACACACACATTTGTTAATTTCGAATAGTAATGAAACTAATTAGACGATAAATGAACATATGGATCAACCATTTATATAAGATGATTTTTACCTAACTTAGTTATCCATTTAATTAATTAGGAACATTTCACAAGACATGGTTGCATAAAATGTTATATAGAGAAATCAATGAAAAAATTTACAATGAAAAAATTTCAGAAATTAATATCTCAAAATATAAATGTGTTTATAATAACACAATAGATCCTATCCTACATGACATCATTTTTTCTGAAAATCAACCATTGATAATGAAATATTGTTCATTATTATCATGCTACCAGTGAATTATGAAAACATGAATTTTTCATATGTTCCACATGTTAATGATCATGTTATATGATATATATATATTTATTAATTTTTTGTCAATTTTTTTATATCTAATAGAAAACCTAACCGAAAATATACACGAAAAAACTAAAATCCAAAATAGCTACCCCAAATTGTTTTCCCCTCCCCCACACATAATATAAAACATTTTCTTCAATGTGATTCAATGATAAGATATGTTATAATAAAATTTAGAATTTTAAATAGGAAAAATAATATTAAAGTTAAAGATCTTGGAAAAAGATTATATTATCAGGTGATGATGGGGTCATGTTGTGTAATGAAATCAAATACATGGGTGGGTGTCTATCAATATATAACTTCAAACATTTCCCCTTGATAAAAAAGCTTCATCTTATTTCCCCTTGTGTGATCTCCACTACACCATATTTGAAAAAACTAGATACAACATAAGGACCAAAACATCTAGAACACAACTTAACAGGCGTCAACTTCAGTCATGAACATTAAATAATTATATTTTATCAAAAATTAAACACTATTTTTTTGAATCATTTTATCATAATACTCTTTTCATTATTCGTTATAGATCTTTGAGTTATCATATGATGGTAATCAAATCTTATCAGGCTCTTAAATTTTGATCTTCCATTGAATTATATTTTTGGAAAAATATATTTTGTATTTATTTATAACAAAATATGCCAAATTCTTGACATTCAGAAGGACATGACCTGATTTCCCAAATACAATCTGAAATGGGGACATTTTTATGGGAGTATTTTTTTCCTTTCAATAAGTACACATCGCATCATCGAATCCCAATCTCCAAAACTTACTATTCAACTACATGGTTGACCCAAAAAATTAGTTTTACCTCTCAATTTGAAACCTCACCTTACCCATTTATTTTGGGGGTGGTATGGATTATAATTTTTTTCTATCACTCAATTCATATAAAGTAGGTAAGATAAATTTCTATGGAATAATAGTGTCCCATGATCACTGATTATGGACATTTGGTACTCAAAACTAGTAAAACATTTGAGCCTTCAAAAAATATACTACAACACAAGAATTCACTATCATGGGGGACTTGACACCAATAGTTTTCTATCATAATAAATATCCACAAATATGAATAATAAACTAAATGAACTTGGAAAATGTCCCATGAAATCAATTCACCAAACCTAAAAAATCTAGTACAATAATACGGTTTATTAGAAAATTGTGTCTTCTTGAAATATTTCTAGGGTGTCGGAAAAGTGACCCTGAATTAAAAAAAACATGAGCATCATGTAATATGTTATTCCAATATAATTTAATTTTTAATACTATCCATGTAGTCTGATGGGTTCTGAATTTTTACCCACAAGAAAGGGTACAAAAAATGTGAAACAGTATCAAACCCATGATCATGAAAAATTCTCTTAATGACTCGGATACTACACATACAATATATTTAGGGATCATGCCACATATAAAACATGGTCTCACTCAATAATTATTGTAGTTTATGTTTCTTTAAATATGTAGGAATTATATAGGTAACAATGTAGTTCAAAAAATCTGCATACTAAGGATTCATACCAAAGATGACATAGAGATAGAGACTCTCATTGAGGAAAGTGTCCCAAAGTGGTACTTTTTATAAGGTTTCAACCTCTAATGAGTGAGTAGTACAAATCATATGGAACCTATAATTGTATTATGATCCATTATTTTCTTTTATATCAATTTCTAATTCTGGAAGAATTGGAATACATCAGATTAGTATGGTCTTTTCTTCAGGCTTCATCAAGAGGTACCTAAGAGATGCTTTGACAGAAAAAAAATTGCTTTAGAGCTCCATAAATATCAATGAAAATTATAAAATGAAAATATAACACCATGAAACTAACTTTTCATTATGGTGTAATTTTTTATGATGAATTCAAATTCCTCGATGCATAAGAAATCTCATAGGACCACCCTTCTACAATCTGAGATAAGACAGCTCCGACCACAAAGTTTGATGCATCACACATAATCTCAAAAGGAAGCTCACACCATGGGGTTTTATTATCAGTGGAGTGTTAAGATCCTTATTTTTCTCATCAAATGATACCCTACATGAATCATAAAAAAGTCAATATGTTTTTGAAGCAATTGAGATAAGGGTAGAGCGATCTAATTGAAATATTTTATAAAGCATCAATAAATGGTTACATGAAATAGGAATAATCTAAAAGCATACATAGATTAATTATTTGTAAAGGATGAAATATTTTCTACCATATATCAATCAAACTATATTCTACTTTTCTACGACACATTTTCTAATACAATGCCATTCCGTAATATGAAATGAAATTTTTCAAAGTTCAAGACCAGATTCTTCTCAATTTTACAATTCAAAACCTTTAGCTTACTAATGATAAATTCATCAAATGAAGACCAAAAAACTGTATAATCCTACAAAAATTATTCTATTCTGTTCTTAATGAAATTGTAAAAATATTTACCATGAATCTATAGAAGGTAACTGGGGAATTGAATATCCCAAATGGCATTATTTGGTTAGAAAATGTATAACATGGATAGGTGAATGTGGGCATCCTCTAATCCTCTAGATCTATAGGAATGTGAGAATATCCATAAAATATACCCATGAAACAATATTGTTTCCCCACAGCTAGTATCTTATGAATTTGATCAATTAATGGGAGGGGAAAATGGTCCTTGTGGGTGCATTTATTTAGTTTATTAAAATCAATACACACGTGCAAATTTTTTTCACCCTCTTGGAAACTAACTCCACTCTATCATTTCTAAAAATAGTAACAAAACATCTCATAGGAACTTCATTAATAGGATTCAACCACTGAGAATATGAAATTTGATAAATGATACTTTCCTTGAGAAAATTTTTAACTCCTTTTTTAATAACTTCCATAAGGGTTGTATTGGGTCTCTTTTGTGGAAGCATAATAATTTTATCCCCATCCTCCAATGTAATCCTATGCATTATGATGGAGGGGATAATACTAGATATGTTAGCCAAGGTCCACAAAATTCCCCTACTGTTCTCCCTCCAACACTCGAATGTTTTTATTCATGTTTATAAGGGATATTGATAGAATTGATAATAGTAAATCTCGTACCACACAAAAAGCATGATTATTCTAGATTTTGTTAAAAATGTGTTGATTTATAATGAATGGGGTGTTGTCTATAAGTAGAAATTGTAGGAACTAAAATATGTGAAAAATAAACCTCAGTATTGGAATAAACATTATAAAAATTAGATAATAATATATCAAATCCTTGTGCATACTCAAAACCCATGTAAAAATTATAGTTAACATGGTAAAAATAAAAATATGAGTCCACATAAAAATCAAATCCAATAGATATTTTTTAAATAAAAATAGTAGTGAATGTTCTATTAGACATAAAACTATATCCAACGCTCATAATATCTCTCTGACTGTGAAAATACAAATACATTGGGGTTTTTAATTGGTTGTTCAAAATGGGAGATGTAAAAAATAGAATGGTCCTCTCTAGGGTACTCCATGGAGTAAATAAAATTAAATATCACAACTTCTTCTAAAAAATTCATGGAAATTGAATCCAAATATACATCTATGATAATTTTTTTCAATTTTCATCAAGGACCTACCTAATATAATGGGAGCATGAGAATTTACCAAACAATCATCCATGTTAAGCACATAGAAATCTGTTGGAAATATCATTTCTCTGACCTGAACAAGTGCATCGTCAAGGAATCGTTATATATAATAAATATCATTATTCAAAATATAAACCACTACTCTCTTCATATCCAACTCACCATCTCATAAATAATAGAATATATATTGAGGCAACACATTTATGGAAGCTCCCAAATCACATAAAAGGATCAGAAAAGTATAACTCCAATATGGTTTACGGGATGGGGAATGACCCTGAGTCCTTGAAATATTTTTTAATTTCCTGATTATGGGTAATTAGTGATAAAACATTCCTTAAAATATTTATTCTATCATTAACCTTCATCCCCCTTTATTTTTTATAATGGTCCTTTAAGAATTAGCATACCTTGGGAATTTTTCATTGTCCTCAATATGGGGGAAGGTTATCCCAATGTGAATTAATATGTGAAAACCCCACTCTTTACCACACCAATTAACCCATTTTTGTTTAAAAAACTCTATTTGGCAAGGTACGAGGTTTAAGAGTAATATCGCCAACATTATTTTTACCTTTCTCTTTCTCTTATTGTTTCTCAACAACTTATGTTAAGGGGGATATCTCCTTGATTTGGGTGAATCCTGGTGGAATTGTAGGTGCATATTTGTCTTCCTTTTTCTTCACTATTATCAATGTGATGACACTGATATTCCCCTTGGTATTAGGAGTAGGTTGGGAATGACGATTATCTGATTTATTACTTAATAATTCATGGATGGTGGTTGAAGTTTGCATCAAATTTGTCATTAATCCCCTCAAGTTCAAACCTTCACTCTTCAACCCATTATATCAATTAAGAAAATTTTATCTGAAAAGGTCAATAAAATTAGAATATAAATTTAGTCTATAATTCCCTTGATGTTGACTTTTTGATTCTTCAGCTTCAAATCCCCTTTTGAGTTGTTGAGAAACATGTTGGTAAGGTAGAGGTTTCTACAAGTTTTGTTGAAAAGGGGTCCTTTTATGTCATCTAGAGCCATATCTTGTGTCTAAAAGATCTTTACATAAATTATTTTATGTTGGTATAGTGGAATCATACACATTAATAGGATGTGGTTGTTTTTTCTACTAATATGGTCTCCTATGGAATATGGTTGTGAAATTGTATGTCTCTTATAATTGGTGGAAATAATCGGTTGGGTAGTTTTTTTTAGGTAAAATTCTACATGGCCTCAAAGGAGTGTGCAAGGTTGTCTTCTATGCCAAATTTAAGAACCCGATTCTTATATTGAGGTATGGGCTTCTTCTTTTTTCTTTTTCCTTATGTGTTTTTGAGAAAATATGGAAAAATGGGAAAAAATGCTAAATATGAAAACTACACACCATGTACTTGGTCCACACACCGTGTACTTTTGGCCGTGTTGTAATGAGTACACGGGGCGTGTAGCCTTGTCTGCAACGAGCTGTGTAGGAACCGACAACACGCCGTGTAGTGGTACCTTACACGTCGTGTAGTCAGTCGGCAGGCTTGAATAGTAAGGTGGTGGAGTCCCTGTCAGCTGGGTGATAGTACATGCCGTGTACTCAGGAGTACATGTCGTGTACTCAGGTCGACGGATGAACAGTGTCGCGGTGCCGCCAAATGAACAGTTAAATGAAAGAACTACACACTGTGTACTCAGAAGTACATGTCGTGTACTTTCTTCTATCGGCTTAAAACAGGCAGTAGCCTCCCTATTTGACAAAGGAGGCGTTTGAGCCATTTTGGAGCCAAGGAGGACGGCCAGACATTTGAAGATCCACTGGGTGTTCGTCTAGAATCTGATTTGGCTTCGGACGATCTCATTGGAACCGCTCAGGTAAGCCCTTTCTCCTCCTTAAGCCGTTCTTACCAATTCTTCCCCCAATGGAAGTTAATTACGTTTGGAAGGGTTTTGTTCTTCGTCAGATCTACGCCGTTCTTGGGCATTTCTGGATTCGGCGTTCTGGTATAACGTTCGTTGGAGTATAAGGTTGGTGTCTTGGTGTTTAATATTCCAATTGTTGTGTGTTTTGTGCATTTTTCTGCCACGAACCCTTGTTGGGGTGTCGTTTGGTTGAGTCCATTGCTATATTAAACACCTAGAATTTATTAGGTATTTAATTTTGATATTAAAATGATGGGTGGGATCGTTTCTTGGATCTGGAACCACCTCGGGGTTGTGTTCCACTGTTTAGCCGTTTGGCCAAGATACCCGAGGGTATGCCATTAAAGTAGTAATTGTAGAATTTCCTTGAGAGGAATTGCTTGTTTACTGCTTGTTTCCATTTTGGGCATGGCCCATTTACCTATTTAGCCTGAGGGCGCTGTTGTGATTAGCCTGAGGGCACTGAGCTATTTAGCCTGAGGGCAGTAGTTATTTCGGCCAGATGGAAACTTCTTCCGTGCTTGAGGGTAGCTGATTCTGTTCCCAAGGGCGACACTAACTACGCCTGAGTGCAAACTCTGTTATGTCTGAGGGAAGATTCTTGTGTAGGATACTCTTTACCTGAGGGTAGGAGTTTACATGTCCGAGGAAATTAGCTATTTATTTATAATATTCAATGGGATCTTATTTATAATTAAATGAATTAAATGGACAATAAAATAGCAATATAACTGGTAATTAATTAATTTTGAGTACTGCTTACATTATTTAATTTTACTACTTCACACTATCGTTGCATGCTTACACGCAGTTGGGCACGAGCCTTTGGTGGGTGCCTACTGAGATATATTTCTCACACCCTATTTGGGTCACTCTTTTTGGCACAAACAGATTACATTTCTGTAGGTGTGGATAGGAAAAAGAGTCCCTACACAGGTACTTGACTGTTGCTGCTGAGGAGTAGGAGGGCACGGGACCGAAACTAGTCTTGTGATGCCGCTGCCAGCTGTTTTTCTTTGTTTGATGTACTCTACTTTTGTTGTACTGTATTGATGTATAACATGTTTTGGTTGTTTTCATAGAACTTGAGACATGTAGAATCATCATTTATATACTATTGGTTATATCCACTACTATTGTTTATTTCAGTTGTGTATGGTTTACTGCTTCAGCTGTTTGTTGTATGTTTTATTTTGTATTCTGCTATGCTATACTTTGACAAATGGGGGCATAGTTTCCCCACTATCATACCTAGGACCTTTCTACTAGTCGGCAGCCTCTGGAATTTGGGGAAATTCGCTTGAGGTCACGTGGCGAACCGAGTTTGGGGCACCCGTTGAGTGGCACCCGGTCTGAGACATTACAAAGTTGTATCAGAGGGAGGTTCTTTTCTTTGACTTACTAATTGAAGCCGTATTCAGGGATAGGACAGAACGGTAGTTGGTAATAAGATGTGTCTGGGCGTATCTAACCCATGTACATGGGAAATCCAGTATACCTCGTATTTTTCATTCTTTGGAATTTCCAATTTTACGGTTGATATGTTTTCACCATTGGGTGACGCACTTGGACTGTGATGTTTATATTTTATCTGTAGTGTCTATTTAGTGGAAACCCGATGAGATTAGGGTATGTCGTCTCATTCATCATATAGACACATGAAAGATATCACATGCCATGCATAGTTTCCATACCATGTAGGTGCATTAGAATTTTCTTGTTGTTGTGGTTGTTTTTGTGCTAGAATATCATGTTGTTGTGATAGATGCTTGATAAATACCTACCTTGTGATATGTTATTTTTGTTTGAGCCTTTTATAGAATGGTTTCCAAACTTTCGTTTTTTGAGATTATGGGCCCCCATTGACCGGAATTTGGTGGATCATTGACTTTTTGTTATTTATAACACATATAAGATGTAAAAATCTGATTCATGGGGAGTATGAGCCCCCACGGGTCGGAATTTGACACTTAGGTGTTGTTTTTCAGTATTTTCAGGGTTCCAGGGAAGTTTCTAAGGCATACTGTCTGGGAACCCATTATACACGCCATGTAGTACTTTATACATGCCGTGTATGTTCTTCTGTTCGGGAAGAAAAATGAACTTTTCGAATACACGCTGTGTACCCAGAGTACATGCCGTGTAGTCTCTTCCCGTGTCACAAACCGTGTGGGTGGCGACACGGGGTAGGGAAGGTCTTGGGTAAAACACGCCGTGTAGTTTTGTGCATACCGTTTAGTGTTGACTCGGAGTTCATCCATGTAACTAACAACATGGGTCGGTGAAATCCTTCACAGAAAACGCCGTGTCAATGATGCACACGCCGTGTAGTGTGACCTGGGGACTCGGCCGTGTAACTAACAAACATGGGCCGGTGTCACCTCCATTTAAACACGCTGTGTACCTGTGTGAAACACCGTGTAGTCTTGTCCGAGGACAGACCATGTGGAGTTAGCTGTGTGGATGGGAAATGGGGTGTTGTACACTCCGTGTACGGGTGTAACACACCGTGTGGAGTTAAGCCATGTAGTCGGCTATGTCACAGACGACACGAGCCGCTGGAAAATAACACCATACACGCCTTGTAGATATTATACATGCCGTGTAGTTTTGTTTGATGGAAGACGTGTGGCTTAGCCGTGTGGAAGGACTCGAGAAGGGGAAGGGAAGCCAAATACACACCGTGTAGTATTGTTTTTCAAATTTTGAATTCATTCTTCCTCTTTTTTCCTTTGTGGTTCCTTCTCTTTTGGATCATAATAATTTTGAATATGAGGTGTTCGTTTGACCTTGTAGTGTCATGCCACCTAGATGACCACAAGTTGTTCGCCAGGAGGGCGGCGACAATTATACTCTGGAGATGGTGGGCCATGGGATACCAGTGGATCCTCTGGTAGAGCCAGATGTGGCAATAGCTATTATACGAGACACAGGCACAGAGGCACAATTCCTTGAAGATTTTATGCAGTTTATATAGACCTTTCAGGGAGCATCGCAGGCTGCTACATCTATGGATGAGCTGACTCATATCTTCCAGCAGCAGCATCCGCTTAAGTTTTCAGGGGATGGTGGACCGCAGGCTGTGGAGTCTTGGCTAGGATCGATGCAGACTATTTTTGAGCATCTTGAGACGCATCCAGGGCGGAGGGTCAAGCTCGCGACTTACATGCTGCATGATTATGCCAAGAGGTTGTGGGATGTTACCACCTAGTCAGAGCATCACATGGACATGGCGTGGGAAGATTTTCAAGCAGTCTTCAATGACTTCTTCTTTCCCGAGATGCTGAGGGCAGATAGAGATCGAGAGTTCATGAGTCTACAGTAGGGCGCTATGTCAGTGATGGACTATTCTTCTAGTTTTGCAGTGCTTCAGTGATTTTCAACCATGCTGGTGGGTGATGAGATGCTGAGAGCCCGGCATTTTGAGGATGGTCTTCAGTATGACATCTGAGCGCTAGTGAACTTTTCAGGTTACCAACTGTACGCACGATTGTGAACCGGGCGCTGATTACGGAGAGGAACCTGCGAGAATCTGGTGGTGTGGGTCAGGGCGGTTCAACACCAGTTACTCGTACTATTTCTGATAGATAGAGGAAGAGACAGATGGACTTCTCTCAGGGCAGCAGTACCAGTCAGAAGAATGCTTTAGGTGGCCCGGTTAAGTGCTACCAGTGTGGCATGGAGGGGCACAAGAGACCACAGTGTCCACGAGACCCATTGGAGTGCTGACCTTGCAGCAATATGGGTCATCTGCAGCACTTTTGTAGGGTGTTTCCACCAGTGGCTAGTGAGAGGGGGTCTGTGCGGACTCCGCATGCGGGAGCAGGACCAGTGGCTTCTTACCAATCTGGGAACTGGAATACGTCAGAGCATGCAGGCAGAGATGGTGGTCGTGGCCGTGGTAGCCAGACACCAGGATGGCAGAGGCAGTAGGGCAGGACAGCTCAGGGTAGCTATGTTGTGTCGCAGGGTCGTGGCACTGGGCAGGCATATGCAGTGAAACAGACCCAGCAGGAGCAGGATCCTAGACCTCCTACAGTCGGAGGTACTATTCTAGTAGCTTCTGTCTTGTCTTCAGTACTTTTTGATACGGGTGTTACGCATAGTTTCATATCTGTACCCGTTGTGGAGAGCCTTGGGCTCATTGTTTCTTCTTCTTCTGATTTCATGATGCTAGACACTCCGTTGAGGACTAGAACGACTGGTGTGAATCAGTTCAAGGAGTGCCCCCTTGAGGTTGGTGGGTGTTACTTCCTTTGGGACCTCTATGTCGTGGAAATGACGAGCTATGACGTCATTCTTAGGATGGACTAGTTGGTTCCCTTATGAGCCTTTGTAGACTGCTATCGTCGCAGGGTGCGTTTCACATCACCAGAGGGCAGAGAGTTTCTATACAAGGGCGAATGGGATGTTCAGACCAGTCGAGCTAGACCAGTGCATCATGGGCGAGGTGGAGTCACAGCCCAGATTGTGAGCTTCTATCTGGATGACCAGGGGACTTGTCAGATGTATTTCCCACCAATTGTTGATCATTTCAGGGATATCTTCCCAGATGACTTTACAGGTCTACCTCCGGTGCGTGAGGTGGATTTCTCTATCGAACTAGTGCCAGGAGCAGCACCGGTGTCTATTCCTCCTTATAGGATGGCCACGCTGGAGTTACAGGAGCTCAAGAGGCAGTTATAGGAGCTATAAGCGAAGGGTTTTATCTAACCCAGTACTTCCCCTTGGGGTTCTCTGGTCCTTTTTGCAAAGAAGTCGGATGGTACCCTTAGGCTTTGCGTGGATTATTAGAAGCTGAATTAGTTGACGGTTAAGAACCGATATCCCTTGCCGAGGATAGATGATCTATTTGATCAGCTTCGTGGATCACGAGTGTTCTCAAATATTGACTTGAGATCCGAATATCATCAGCTGCATGTTAGACCATCTGATATACCTCTCACAGCTTTCAGGAGTAGGTATGGTCTATATGAGTATATGGTTATACCGTTCGGACTGACGAATGCGCCAGAAGTTTTCATGGCTCTGATTAATCATGTGTTCCATCCGTATCTTGATTCATTTGTGGTAGTATTTGTGGAGGATATCTTGGTGTAATCTCACACTCGACATGACTATGCCACCCATCAAGGGATTGTATTGAGTAAACTGAGAGATCATCATCTATATGCTAAGCTCTCAAAGATCCACTTTTGGATGGACCGGATTCACTTCCTGGGTCACATTATCTCAGAGGAAGGAGTTGCAGCAGACACAGAGATGGTGAGAGCAGTAGTTTCTTGGGAGCATCGTAAGAACATGTTTGAGATACGAAGTTTCTTAGGGCTGGCTTGTTAATAGAGATGCTTCATACAGGACTTATCCTTCTTAGTGGCATCGTTGACAGGTCTGACTAAGAAGGGTGTGAAGTACGTTTGGTCGTAATCTTGCGAGGTTTCTTTTCATAACCTAAAGGGAAGGTTGACATCAGCACTGATCCTGATACTCCCAGAGCAGGGGAAGAGCTATACAGTTTACTGTGATGTATTAGGTATTGGGTTGGGAGCTGTTTTGATGTCGGGTGACCGAGTTGTCGCATACAGGTCTCGGCAGTTGAGGCCACATGAGAGGAATTACCCGACGCATGATCTTGAGTTGGCTGTAGTTGTGCATGTGTTGCGATGTTGGAGACATTATCAGTTGGGAAATCATTTTGTGGTTTTCACTGACCACAAAATCCTCAAGTATATCTTTACTCACCGTGACCTGAATCTAAGGCATAGAAGGTGGGTCGAGTACCTACAACCCTTCGATTTTGATCTTTCTTATACACCTGGTAAAGGTAATGCTGATGCACTGAGCTGGAAGACTTGGATATAGGAAGTGCAGGAGGACAGTGGTGAGTGGCAGCTTATGGATTTGTTCTCTGAGATGCATCTAGAGGTGCATGACAGTCAGGGGTTTACACCAACATTTCTCATTATATATAAACATGATACTTTAAATATAATTGCATATTCAACTTTTCTGAAATACTACATTCTCACAATCATAGTAAATCAATAAATCATTTGAACTATTTGTTAAATCAGTTCAACATAAACAAAGAATACATTACACCCAAAACCACTTTATCCGATATTGAGATGTCACTTTAAAACCAAATACTCAAGTTAATAACATCGAAACATGTTTTCCATTCTTCAAATAGTTTGCAATTAAATTTCAAGTGCGCACAACAAGACAACATGCCCAAAATAACTCATTTTCCGTTGAAAATCCCCATTTAAATATTCAAACACCTTATTGAACATGAAAACACATTTCGTACCTACCAAACAACCCCAAATACCTTCCCAACCATGTTTTTCATCTTAAACGCCAATTAAATAAACAATTTCTCAATTAATAAGACATCACACATGCGTACCACAAGGACTCACTTTAAAACACACAAATTTTAGTTGCCAGAACCATATTCAAATCATTTGCACATTAAACTCTTCTAAAACCTCATTTTCACAATATAAGTAGTTGATTAAACACTTTTAAAATTTTACCATAGTAATGTTGAAATGAGAAACATGGTGATTTCTAAAGAAAGTGCTCTTTTCATCACGCATTCATGTCAAACAATCTTTAAACTCATTTCACAAAACCTATAAAACACAACCAATCTTTTATATAACAGCACACATATAGACAACAAAACCATACTATTTTGGAAATTCAATTTCATCGAATGAGAATGTCAAGTATTCTAAACAAATTTCAAAGCATGAAATTAAATTATAGAACATACTAAATTGACAAAATAATCAAATTATATTATTTAGAAGATATCATGGCATGGAACCACCTACCTTGGGGTTGAGGACTTTCAAACCATGGTGCGAAACTCTAATCACGTGCAATTATCACCACGTAAATATTAAATTAAACCCTAATACATGAAATAAAACCAAATAAAATCAAAATCAAAATCTAAAACTAACACCCAAGGAGGGAAAAGAAAACTCACTCAAAGAGGTGTCGTGTCGGTAGGGGAGTCTCCAGGGTTCGTGCTGGCAGGAGGTAAGGGTGGGACACAGGTGGAGCGATGGGTGGTGTGAAGGTCACACTAGGTGCAGGGAAGCCGAGGCGGGTCGGCTGGGAGGGGGGTGCATTCGGGCTTGGTGTGCACCGGGGTGATGCGGTGGGGCTGGCCAGAAGGTCGAGGCACGCCGCGATAGGGCTGGTGGATGGACATGAGTACATGGGTGCGTTGGGTAGAAGGAAATGGAGGTAGTAGCACAGCATGAAGAGAGGAGGAGCCAGCAGTACGACAGGATTCCCATGGGAGGAGGCGTGACGGTAATGGTGGAAAAACACATAGTAGCAGCCCAAAAAAAATAAAGAAACCCTAAAGCTCTACATAAAAAATAAAAAAAAATATTAGTAACAAAACAAAAGAAAACCAACAATATTAATGAACTAAAATTATAATAATAATGGTAATATTAATAAAAATAATAAAACTCTGTTGATGATAATAAAATAAAATATAAATCTTTAACAATTGTGATAATAATGATAATAATAATAATAGTAACAATAATAATAAAACTAAATTATTAATAATGATTATGATGATAATAAGAATAATAAAACTCAACTGATGCTACAAAAATAAAATATAATGTTATATTAATTATGATAATAATAATAATAATGTCCATGAATAACCATATTATTTTTATTATCATTAAAATAATATTATTTTACTTGATTTTTATTTCATTAATTAAACATTGGAAAGGCATGCGGTGAACCGCGCATGGTTTCAAAACGACCCAGGTGAGGTCGCACAGCATCAAACGCAGTGTGCTAGATGAAATCAATGCCAAAACACGTGTTTTAAAATAAATGACTCTAAATCTTAAGTTGGGTTTCAACCCAGACTACCAGATGCAATGAAAAATTAATAAAATTAATAATTTAATGATGGCGGGTGTGACATGCTTACTAAATTTTCTGAGTGTTATTTTAAAGGTATATTCCATCTTATATGACATCATTTGATGTTACCTATTCTTTATTAGGGAGATGATTCAGCGATTTCACCCTTGTTATTCATGTGGATGGTTTAAGATTATGATGAATGGATTTTTCTTAACTCGTTCATCTTCCATCGGTCATGCTAGGATGAAATGATGATATTTTTATAAAAATTATTTCATATACATGGGTTATTCCCAGATAAAATACTTATAAAACCTAATTCATTTTAATAAATTATGATATAATTAATTTTTTATGAACATTTGGAAATAATATGTATTATTTTCAGTATTTGATAGGAGAGACCAAAATTATATAGCCCTCTATTGAACAGGGTAAATATAGATATCTCATGAGATAAAAAGGAATGCAATGTGGTGTGAACTATGCTCAGTAAATGAATTTTTCCACTGTTATAGTCTCAGGAGTGAACCATGAATAATACGATGCTATGAGGATTTATCCTTGAATAAAATGATGGAATTAGGAATGAACCCAATAAACTATGATATTCTTGGTAACGATACATGACTTCTAAGGAAAGGATTTTCTATACTTTTGTGTATGCAAAAATTATATGTATTATGTAAAAGTTATTATCTAATGGATCATATTCACGGATTAATTTATGATTAATGTCTTAAGTAGTGTAAAAAATTACTACATAACTAATGATTATGGTCTATGATGTGTATGGTATAATTTTAAAATGTTAATATCAATTTCTAAGACCCATATGCTCATGTTATGAATATGTTATCATTGATATCTTCTTTATTTCCTCTTACCGAGTAAATGATCTCACCCTTTCTTATTTTTTCTTTTTCATAAGTTATGAAGGATGTTTTTATATATGATTTGTATAAGAAGGGTGATGGTTGTGAATAATGAAGGTAAAGGTGATATAAGTATTATATGAACAATTTTCTTATATATCCATGTTTACAAAGGCACTGGACCTGTACAGTTCATGCATTTATCATTATGTTATGTAATGAATAATTATCTAAAAATATGTAATATATATGTATGAAAAGTGCGGTTCATTATAGTTGGCATCTGTGTAATTTATAATTACCTCTGAATATTGGATAATAATACTTTAGTGAGAACCCTTAGGATAATCAAATGTATAGAAGAATTCCCTATGTTTTGGAAAATAATGGAGTGTTATTTTACTAGAAAAAATTCCATTTCTGGATACTATAAGTGGACGTGGTTTGGAATGGATTAATCTAGGGTAATAACCCTAAAAATAGTTGGTCGAGTATATCATATCTATCATTCGGGTGCAAGGTGAATGCTCCCTTACAACACACTTGATTTGAAACTCTTGGGGGATATGAATTAGTTAATTCAAATTCTCTATATGAACCATTATTAATGTTTTAAATAGATGATGACCATGGATGAACTAGGTTAAAAAAAGTGTCATAAGATAAATAGAATATGTAATGTATTCATTATTGTATGATTATATAAATAATTAAATTAGTTACTTATTAATGATTTTAATGTCATATTTCATCATCCACATAACAAACCATCTTCCCAAGTTAAGAAAACAAAATTATCTTGCTCTACCCATTCAGAGGTATAGATAAAGAGAGAAAATTTGACAAAAGTAAAATGTAATGAATCTTTCATTATACCCTTATCATTGTTGAAGCACAGATATTTGAATAAGACAACTGAAAATTGACCATGATAGTTTAATTATATTATATCAATCATATTTCCATATTATCCCATCTCTATAAGTGAAAAAAACACTATTTTATGTTTTCAACATTTTTTTCATGATAAATTGTATTAATTTGAAGCCATGAATTCTTTAGTCATCAAATAATTTAGCTTCCTTAGAGGACCTCAACCTAAAAAATCTAAATCATTTGATATCTCAGATCATTTATCAATATTCATTATCTATAAATTAATTTATGATATGTTACTTTTAATATTTTCAAAATAAGTACACATAAAAAATTTGAATATTACTATGTTCTTACATTTCATGTCAATCATTTAATAATCCCCTGATTAGAAAGTTTTTTTAATTCCATCTCATTTCAAGATTGACCCCATAGTCATATATTTCATTGAAATCCTAATTTATTAATAAATTGTTATATAATAAGACTATTTTGTAGACATTATTTATTGCCTCTACAGTAACTATAATTTAATTAGAGTAAAATTCGACCCTTTTCCAACTAGTCATCCTATAGTTTGAAATATCGATGACTATTTTTCAGAATGAAAATTATCAAGGATGGCATCAATACATCCCACAGGATTGAATATAGTTTGAATCCCATCCAAATACCTAGAATATAAGGTCAAAAGATATTCAATTTTTCAACCTTCAACAATAGAGTCTTTTTGGTTTAGCTTTATTCCTCCGATATGATTTAAAAATGACCTATGTAAGTGATGATATAAATAAGAATAATATTAATTTTTTTGTATAATGATTTAGTAAAATTTAATTCATCAATTAAAATAAATATAATATTGACATTCAGCTAAATTAGATACATCCATCAACAGTGTACCAATCTTCCATGATTATATTCTTCCACCGAAGGAATAGTCATGTGGATATGAATTGTGGACGATGATGGGGAAAATAAAATCTCTACATTGTAGTGTGATAATAATTCCTTCATAATGTTTATCAAGCATATATGGATTTAGTGGTTTCAACAAATTTCTCTGAAGAAGGTAAACAACTCAAATAGAAATGTAGTTACATTTCTATGTAATGTATTACACAATGCCAATGGGATCAAATTCCCCATAAAAATATATTATCCATCTCTTTTCAAAACATGTAGCTTTTAGTGATTAAGTCAACACATTTTGAAATGTTACTTGAATATCCATATGTACTTTTACATTCATTAAGGTTCAATGGAATGTGTCTTTCCCAAGAAATTTTATTTCAAAAATATTTGAAAAATACATTACATTGCAATTTTCCCAAAAAACACAATTCATATTCACTGATAACAAATCATTATAAGAATTAAGGTGATAAATTGAATTAACTGACTCATTTATTAATGTGGAAATTATATTGTCACCGACATTATTCTTAATATGAATTTTGTCTCGATTATTTTGTAATAAATTAAAATCTTAATAATTAATTTTTACAAACATATCCATTTTATTCAAATTTTGTGTTCTACCTATATTAGATATTGTACCTCATACCCTTTCCCCCCTTCTTTAAACTGATTATTTATTAAAAATTCTATAGTGACATTCATTAATTGGACAAAGTTTGTTGATCTAGAAAACACCTTTTTTGACTATCTCAATTTAATATCTTCAATAAATGTTTCTTGTGAAACATAAATTTATGAGAATCATTAACAAATCAAAGATGAAACCCAAAAAACCATTTTCTACATTGAGGGAATCATTGAAGATCAAAATAAAAATTAAAAATTGTATAAGACAACCCAGTGTGAGTGTTCCAACTAGATTAGTTTCCTATTCCAATAAATTAATGAACACTCTACATTATAGTAGAATGAATTTTGAATAGTTTTCTCATTAAATAATCATATGTTTCAAAAACATCATTTAATAATTTTATCAATTATTTTATTAGATATTTATTGTATATATCCATGTCATTTACAAGAATATTCTTTTTCAGAATAATCATCAAAATAATGAAAGAATATTTCTTCATCCGCATCCATGGTGGAAGATTATAGGGGATCAAAACAACTGGTCATATGATATAATTAGTACATAATGAACCAAAATGGTTAAAACCATCATAATAAAATCCAAATTAAATATTTCTAATATCTGAATAAAAATTTGTATATAATGAAGCAAATATTTTCCATGATGTTGAATCTTTTAGATGTCACATCAGGTCATAATTTTTTCTATCTAAGCATGTCACTTAATATCAAGTGTATCCTTAGATGAAATGAATAATCATTTATAGAATGGTTTTAGTAAAAAGAAACAAAATACCATTATGTGAGTTTTCTTCTCATGCTTCATCATAGTGTTGAATTGATTTGTTTTCTTATTATTGATAATTAAAATTCATCATCTTATATGAAGTCATATGTATTGTTTTTTATTGGACTCTTTGTCCCCCAATAAATCATGTAATCATTAGGGAATGCATATATCTTTTTATAATGATGTCCAAGTTTGATGATGATTTTTGTTTTCTTAGATATTGATGTAGGGATCTTAACTTCAACAAATGCATCATGAAGTAACTCTAAAATCATATAAACTAATTTTTTAGTAATTGCACCAAGTCAATTGATATGATACAAATATAGCAACAAATAAAACATCAAAAACTTTGTAATCCTTTCATATAGTTCTTATTATACGACTTGAATTAATTCATAAAACAATGTTTTTATCACTCTTGTCCTAAGAGAGATTAACCTACTCATGGTAAATTGATGTTTCTGTTGATAAATTAAAATATTTTACATAGTATTATACAAATACAAATGCATAATTTATCAACTATTGAGCTAAATTATCCTATGGTGGGTCACATTGTGTTTCATTGACAGGATGGGTATTATTTCTACTTTTCATACATTTGATTCATCATGAAAAATCGAACATACATATCAAGACTGAAACTTTTTCAATACCATGTTCTCATATACCTCGTTTCTACTGAACCATCGCATGAATTTACAATCAACACATTTTAATTTTATTATACCATCCACTAATTGGTTTTTTGTTGAGTAATTTAAAAATACTTCAAAACTCATAGCATACTGAGGTGTTTTTCAAGGAAAATTAATCAATATTTTATCCATAGGTATTGTATTACCACAAATCTCCAAATACATTCAAAAACCAATATATAATTTTTTAATCCATCAAGTACAATCAATTTATAACATCATTTTGTAAAAAATCATTTCTCTAACAGAAATTATACTAATATGAAAACCAAATTTAATGTAAAATATGAAAATAAAATTAAAATGATTAGTTAAATACTATAAAATTATTAGAATATTGATATACATTTAAATTAATATAATGTAATTAAATTAAATATATAAAGTAATCATAAAGATCCCAGAAACTATGTCTAATTTATAAATATAATGAAAATCTATATCATTTCATAATTAATATTAAAAAAATAATTTGTATACATAAAGGTGTAAATATAATTTCAATATATATAAAAGATAATCAAATTAATAAATATAAATTAAAATTATATAATTAGTAGTAATTAATCATTTAATAAAGATTGATTTATGATTAAATCACATTATAATTTATGTTTACTAGTTTATAATAATTTTGAATATAGTTTTATGTTATTATCATAGGATAATACATTCCATAGTGTGATTTTTTGGAAGTTTTCTTTGGGTAATTGTAATATCTTGTTTTTTTCTCCATGTATGTCCCTCTATCATTTTTTTATTAAACATATTTTTTTGGGTTTCCCTATGTTGTTTGAACATATAAGATGAGTCATGTTCAGAGAAGAAGAGCCTTTATTAGGTAAAATGACCAAATGATCTAGGATATATGTCTATTTTGAATTAATGGAGTCTGGTAATAAATGTGTTAAATGGGATTACAAAGGTTTTATCCATGATTCAGATGTCTTTGGAGGTTTTTTGGGATCTTTTATAGAATTTGATCATAAAAATACCTATTGGGATATTACACATCATGTACCTATTATGAATCTTTTAATTTCCCCAACAGATGTTGTGAACTTGTGCAGGGTGTGAAATGGATACACTTCATATAAACAGTTTACATCATGTACAAGTCAAGCATGGTGAAATATTAATCATAGGGGATGAGTTTTTTTAGTATATCTCTAACAAGAAATACACAAAATATAAATGAGCTAAATTCCATGTAATATTTCATTTATTTTTTTAAAGGTGTCGAGTGGATTATTATTCATTTAATCCACATCAGCCTTTCACTTCGTGACCGTAAAAAATTTCCTATGTAATTTTGGAGAACCATCCTCCCATTCAGATGTCATGTTTGAGAAATCAATCCCTAGTAAGTCATTCTGTTTATGTTTTTCCTTCTATCCCACTGTACTCTAGTTGTTGTGATGTAACCTTTTGATCATGTTTCTTAATGATTTTGATCTTGATCGGTTATGATTTAGGATCCTTTAGCATTATGTTAATCATCAGTCAAATGTAGGGGACTAAATCTTAATACTATAGCCTATTTTTAATTATAAATATATGATATATTGTGAATGTTTTGATGCATGTGCATAATAATTATCTAATTGAAGATAATGATGATAATCCAATGTTTTTTATCCTATTTGATTCAATTAATGATGTGAACTGGCTTATATCTACCCATTCGGTGTGTGATCCTTTGAAAATAATTATTTAGAAATTGCCAACATATGATATTACATTGACATGTGATTTAGGTGATTTCTTGTTATAGATTCACATTGGAAAATGTCTTATTTTATTAATTGAATAACATCGACATTGAAAGACAAATGGTATTTATAACAATTAACAATTTGATATTATGTGGTCATATTATGATATGCATTATATTGTGATACGAACATGTGATACATGCTATGTTTTCTATATACTGGGCTATTCCATGAGTCATGCAAAGATGCTTATATTTCGGTCTACAACCTGACATATTCTGAGATGCTCATATATTGAAATGTACCAGGGCACATGCTGATATTCTTATAAACATATCTATGCCCTGGAACATGTTGATATGTTTACATATTGGTCTATGAACAAAGAAATTCTGATATTCTTATATATTGTTCTAGACCGTAGCACATGCTAATACTCTTATATATAGGTCTATTCCCTGACACATGATTATATTCTTATATAATGGGCTTGGCCTAGTGATTTGTTATTCCATTGTTATATGCTTTTGGTTGGAATGGTCGTTCTACATGATTAGAGACATTCTAGTAGGATATTGAATTATGTTATTACTATATTTTATAAATTTTTAAATGAATTAATACTTATATTTATCACATTATTGCATTTACATCTAGTAACCAACCCTTTTCATCCACATGAGAGAGTTCCAGAAAGGGAAATGTTACAAATTGTAATTAGAGGATCATGTTTTCTTTCCTATTTCATTAATATTTAGGAAAGGTAGAAAAGATACTATGATGTGTTATGACATGTCAATAAACTTGTGAATGGGAGTCATTAACAAATATATGGGGTAAATTCAATTTCCCTGGGATGGGATTGTTGTTCTTGATGTTTTCTTGTGACGGTATGAAGTTATTTCACCTTGGGAGATTCACATGTTTTTGCATGTTACTGTTTATTGAGATTATAACTCATGGACTAGTATGATGTGAAATGAATAATCATTCATCATGATAATATTATATAGATTTATACTAACATACACTATTCATGATAAAGAACAATTTATATACATGTGATATATTACCTGTGTAAACCATGGTTTGAGAAATTTTTTATACATGGTAAATGAAATGAATGAATTATTTTCCCTTTCTAAAACACATGTTATTCCATGTATAGAGAGAATAAGTTACAATGGTCCTATGTTATAGTCACCTATTGACGTTAAGAATATCGTTGCCTAATGATCTGAGGTGTGTGTATTTGTTGTAGATAAAATGACACCTCAACATCTTCAAATTGGGCATCATGAGTGTTGTAATAATCACTCTCCTAACACAGTTGATGCAGATATTCTTGTAGTTCTGGAGTTTAAAACAGATGTTTATCTATATGAATGCTTCCTATGGGACATGTGATCCATGAAATGGTAGACCATTTGTATCACACATTTGATTTATGAGTTGATGATAGAGTTTCTGCTACATCACCCACCTACACTCACAAGATAGGGAGGCCACCATGCGACCAAATTCTAGATTCAGTTAGTCTTGATGATCTTTAAGAACAATGAGACACCCATGGATAGGAGGGTGAATCTTGCTGCATAAATGATTGATGTTTTAACCATGCATTTGTGGGACATTATAGAGAAATTAGAACAACAAGAAGAGTTATCGATGGAATGAAATACAGATGATGTAACTGAGCCTATTTTATCCTGAGATGTTGAGGTATTAGAAGGATCATGATTTTATGCATCTAATATCAGAGGGAATGTCAGTGTTGAACTATGTCAGATGTTTAACATACCTGTAGTGTTTTTCCCTATATTTAGATGATGAAGAGATGACCATGTTGATGAATTTATATGATATGATTCACTATGAGATCAGGTTGTAGGTGAACATTTTTAATTTGTGTAGTTTTGAGGATGCGATGAATCAAGAACTCATCATAGAGGGATAAATGAGAGAGGTTGCGAGCAGTAGCCAGACTGTTTCAGCAGGGTGAACTGGGATATCATCTTTGTGAATAATGGAGTATCACTATAAAATTTTTCTCCAAGGTGATAGTTGGAAGACAAATTAGGGCTGTGGAAATACATCTCAAGACTATGCTCTATTGCAATGTATTTAATGTGGATGGTCCCCCTACATTTTCCCACAGTGTCCTTACCCAATAGTTGAGTGTTGTGTCTACAATAGATACAGTCATCTTATGATGTTTTCTGTAAATTTTCATTATAAGAATAATGTAAAGGGATCAAGATAGGAATCAGAGATTATAAGGGGATCAGATATCCCTCCACATCCTGTTATATGGAGTTCATTTGACTGTTCAAGCCAAGGCAGGGGATGTGGTTCCCCAGTGCAGAAGTGATAGTATCTTGTAGAGGAAATAGTTCAGGGGTTCTGACTGGATCCTAGGGAAGATGGTAAATTCGGATACATGTTATTCAGACTACCGTAACTATTGTGGTTGTAGGACCATCTATTTTTTGATGTATTAATCTTGTATCATATACCGTAGCTTGTTTTTTTATAAAATAGCATCATATTCCTTTTTGATATTCTCTTTTTCAGAGTAGTTTGGGATTGGTTTTGGATATCAAGCAGGGTTCATTGAATTCCAATACACTGTTGATATTGCGGTTAGAGAACATCAAATTCTTTAAGGTGTTTTCTTTTGAGATTGGTGGTTACCATTTCTTTTGGGATCCATTTTTGCTAGAAATATTAATATTTTATTTGATTATTTTTATTTATTTTCTAAAGTTATATCAGGCTGATACTAGTTTTAATCATAGTATAGTTACCTTTGTATCTCCAAAATGAGGCATTTATTCTCACCAATGTGAGTGGGGTATTTATACTGGTCATGCAAGGACAATTCAGTGTAGATTAGACTTCCTCATGGTTCAAATAAATAGGCCTACTATAGTTATTTGTTTAATGGAGAATTATTCATTTCCACTAATTATTGATTATTTTCAAGATGTTTTTTCAGATGAGTTTTATGGATTACCACTCAAACAATACATCTATTTCCTGATCATGTTGGTGTTGGGAGAAGATCCAATTTCTATCCCACCTTATAGAATGGCACAAGTAGGGATTCGAGAGTTGAATGTCCAGTTGGAAGATCTAGAAGAAAATGATTTCATATGAATGAGTATGCCTCATTGTGGTTATCTTGTTCTCTATACTGAAAAATGATAATGGTACCTTACCATTTTGCATGGATTATCAAATATTGAACCCGATTATGGTCAATAACTAGTATCCACGTACATGAATCGATGATCTATTTAATCAACTGAGTGGTGGAAATAACTTCTTCAATATCGATTTGAGATCTGGATGCCACCAGTTATAGTTGAGACCATCATACAAACCTTATATTTCTTTTAGTAGATGGTATGGCTTTTATGAGTTCATTGTGATGTTGTTTGGGTTAACCAATGTGTCAATAGTATTCCTAGACATGATGAATCCAATCATTCATCCTTTTTAAGATAATTTTTTGGTAGTTGTAATTTATGACATCTTATTGTACTCCCAACCATTTGAAAATCATTCCCAAAAAATTAAAATTTTCATTATTACATTGAGATAGAATCAACTTTAATCGAATGTATCTAAATATAGTTTTTGGTTTGATGAAATAAACTTCTTGGTCATATCATATCAGAGGCAGGAGTTTCGGTGGACCAAGAGAATGTTACAGTCATAGAATCATTGTAGAAGCACAAGAATGTCTTTGAAATTTAAATATTTCTAGATTTACTAGGTTATTATCGACACATTATTTAGGATTTCTCAAATCTGATAGCACTGATGTTATAAATGACCAAAAAGGGTGTGAATCTTGTTTGGATTGATGTTAGTGAGACGACTTTTGAGAAACTGAAAGGAGGGATTTCCTCATCACCTATCCTCACATTACTAGTACTAGGTAAATCATATTCTATGTACAGTGATGCATTCAAATTTGGACTTAAAGTAGTTTTTTTGTAGTAGGATCGAGTGTTTTCTTATATCTTCAGATAGATGAGACTGCATATGGAGAATTACACTAATCACTATTTGTAGTTAGTTGTGGTGGTACATTCCCTAAGATGATAGAGACACTATCTTATGGATGAGTGGTTTTTTGTATACATGGACCATAAGAGCCTCAAGTAAAACTTTTCATAGTAGGACATGGACGATTAGAAGAGGTGGTGGGTCAAGTATCTATTGTATTTCAACATTGTGTTGGATTATTCACAGTGCAAGGGAAACGTTTTTTCTGACAATTTCAGATGAGAAAACTAGAAAATGGAAGTACAAGAGTCTTATGACTAGTTGTGGATGATGTTAGTGTTTACATATATGAATCTAGATGTTCAATAGTCTCCTAGGTGAGCATATCTAACTTCAAAATCAATTATACCTACACTTTTGGATTGAATCAAGATAAAGTGTTTATCAGATCTAGGGGGCCTAGTTCTAAGAGATAACATATATGGTGGGAAGAATCCATCAGGATTGTCTCTTGGTAGTGATAATTCTCTTTTTTCCATTGCTGAGTATTGTTTTTTGTGGGCTTGTGTGGAGATCTGATGATGGAGCTTCAAGGTTCAAGATGAGTGGTACATCCTATGTTGAAAAATATATATCATGATCTTCATAGACAGTATTAGTGGTCATGAATGAAGAAATAGGTATTTGGATTTGTATATAGATGTTTCGTGTTTCATCAGGTGAATTATGATCATCGCATGGTTGTTGGGATATTACAACCTCTTCCCATTCCAAAATGGAAATGGCATGATGTTACTATGGATTTTGTTATGGGATTAACTAGTACATCCTGTATGAATGTTTTTGTATGGGTTGTCATGGATTGACTGCTGAGTGTATCCCACTTCTTACTTTTCAAGGAGACCTACATAGGCGATTATTTGGGTGGTCTTTATATGCATGATATGGTTTAGTTTCATGGTGTTTTGACGTGTATCATATCTAATAGAGATCCTAGATTCACTCCATGGTTTTTGATGGGAATTCAAAAGGATCAAGGATCATATGTTCTTTGGAGCACAACCTACCATCCTCCAACTAATGAACAGTCTGAGCAGACTATTCTTGTTTTGGAGGATATATTATGAGTCTATGTTTTGGATTTTGGTGGTTCGTGGGGGAATCATATGACACTAATGGATTTTTAATATAATAATATCTTCATGGAATCTATCCAAATGGAACCATTTGAAGCATTGTATGCAAAGTCATGTCGTTCTCATCTTTGTTGGTTGTAAGAAGGTGAGCCAACTCTTGTTTGACCTAGTCTCATGCAGGAGAGATCTAAGTTGGTTTAATTGATCAGGAAGTAGTTTTTTTACCATGCATGGTACGATGAAATCTTATGTTGACTATCAAAGATGACCTATAGAGTTTGAGGATGGAAATTTTTTGTTTTCCAATGGGTGTCACCTTTTTTGGGAAACACCATATCAAGAAACATGGAAAGCATGTGCCTAGGTTTTTCAGGCTGTTTGAGATAGTGAAAAAGGTCAGTATAGTGGCATATTGATTAGCCCTTTGATAGTTCTATATTTTCATTCGTGACGTGTTTCACATTTCACAGATATTATCCTAACCCTTCTAATGTGATAGACATACAGGATGTGGAGCTTAATTCTAATACATCCTTTGAGGATCATTTGATGTGGATTGTGGATCATAGTGAGATGTATAATTTGGGTAGGACTATAGCTCTTGTTAAAGTGTAGTGGAAGAATGTGAATGTTCAAGAGGAGAACTGGGATAGGGAGTCTGATATGTGAGAAAAGTGTCCAAAATTGTTTTCTGATATCCCACAGTGATGTTTTGACAAGCACCGAGATGAGTTGTTATATTATGTGGAGGATGTAAGAACCTATATTTTTTATCGGTATGTCCCTCTTGATGATTTTTGTTAAACCTATTTTGTGGTTTTCACATTGTTGTTGGAACTTTGTAGTCAATTATTGTTTGAAGATAAATATCCTTTTTTGGGGAAATAACCTAATGTTCAGGGATGTATTTTTATTTGAATTAATGGAGACTGGGTATGAATGTGTTAAATGGTTTTATAAGGGGTTCTTCACAATTTGTAAGGCATTAGTGGTGGTTCAGGTCCTTTTATAGAATTTGGGCTTAAAACTGTTTGTTGGATGATTATACATCGTGTACTAATTACACGATTGTAACTGCTGCTACACATGTCGTGAACCAGTGAAGGTGTAAGAACACAAATCTTCCTTAGAGGTAAGGATATTTTATTTGTGGATTGAACGTGAGAAAAAGGTGAAAAAATGAGGATGAGGGCTAAAAGTAGGACTATTACACAATGTGATTGGGGGTTATACGTTGTGTAATCCCAATAAATGTCCTCTAATGGATATTTAGAGGAACTATTTTGGATGTCTAAGGAATATTGGAAACAAAGAGGAAATCATCCAACTACATGGAATGTATTTCCTATTACACAATGTATATTTCTTCTGTTATAAGGGGTAGTAGCCTCTTCTTCTCAATCTAAATAGAACTCTCATGCAGGTTTTCTCGAACAATAGTTAGAGATGAGGATTTTGATCTGCATTCATCATCCAAACTCTGATTCGAACACAGTCAGATGCATTGGTATACCATTGGTTAGTTCTAGATCTCTCTTATGTCATTATTCGTGTTTTCTTCTTTCAACATAGTTATCGAGGTTTGGGAATTTTTTCTTTTTTTCCAGATATATCTATTCTAGGTCGAATTAGAAGCTGACACTGGATGAGGAGAGTTTTATGTTTATGAGGTAGGTGGTCTCATGCCATTTTCTAATTAGAAAGATGTTTTATATATATAAAATTGTTTCAAACACATTTTTAGTGTGTCGCATTGATTTATAAATAACCTTTTTTCATTTCTTATTGTTATTTAGGCAATTTATTAAGTGTTTTGAAGCATGTTTTGGGTATTTTACCTTTTTTATGGTTCACCCCATGGTTGTGTTTACCGCAAGTGACCATTTATGGATATTAGGAGAAGGATACATGTGAGGCAATCATTTTTTCCCTTACGGGGTTATTTAAAATGAAATTAGTTAACTGAATCAATTGACCACATGAGATAATTAATGAGTAATCCACGTAATAGTTTAATTTACATTTGTTTATTGTTATATGAATTAACCATATGAGTTTATTAATGTTTATTTTATATAATTGATTAACATACAAGATTTCTTGATATATGAATTTTCCACACGAGCATATAAATGTTAAATACATGTAATAGTTAAATTTACATTTGTTTCTTGTTATATGAATTTCCCACAGGAATTTATTAATGTGAAATCCCTATAATAGTTTAATTTACAGGTGATTCTTGGTATGAAATTTGACCCAATGTGATTAATTGAAAGGTCAAGCCTTACGATGATGGGTCTTGATTGAGATTATGTTGAATTATTTTGGTTTTGACCTTTGCATTCCTAATGAAATATTTAACTAAATCATAAATGTTTAAAGGGTAAATAGAAATGGGTGAATCATGGATTCTGATTTTAATTCTATGCATGAGTTCATGTGACTATTGTTCCTTATACCTATGGTGACCCATGGATCCATTAAAGGATTACATGGATGGAATATAAGTGGGTTTATATGTTTATGTTGTGAGCAAACAACCAATGTAGTGGATGGTTTCATGGTGGATTTATTGAAAATCATGAATGAGCCATTGAATGAGGGATACCATGGACCATTTCTATTAGCACTATTTATAAGTCTTGGCTGATACATCAGTCTTATATATATATTCCAAGGATGACTTAGTTTACATATACTCGTACTACAGCTAAAATGAGACCGAGTTCCTGAAAGGTTCGTACATATGGGATAATAAGATGTTGGTGGATTTTAACCAGGTGTGATACTTTTTTTTTCTGAATTATGAATGTTAAGGACGGACTAAGATTATAAATTGAATATGGAGATGAAATGACTTATAATTCTTCTTCCAATCCAAATCAGATGCATGGATTTTGTCTTCATTTATACTTGTTAGATATCATTCAAATTTATCTATTGTTCTTACTTTTATATAGTAAATATTGAGCTTATTATAAATCCCAAGACATATATAACTCAATGTAAATGAATTTTTATTTAACATGAAATGATTATGATGGAAAACCTATGCTTGTATGAGTATTTACTTTTGAGTACTTCACAGCTTACTGCTTTCTTTAATTTACATTTCCTACAATATATACTCACTCGTAGATTGGAATAGACCATTTGTGGTTGCCTACTGGGATTTAGTCTCACAACCAGAATGGTTCATGTTTTTAGGACCAAACAGATTATATTATTGTGTGGATAAGGGTCTGATCTCTTCTATAAGTAGTTGATATACTATTTAGGAAGAATATATCATGGGAGGAAGATATGGTTACAATGCTACTGAGTTTCTTTTAAAATTATTGTATGTTTTTACTTTTATCATGAAGTAATATAGTGTAACCGGTTTTGGATATTTTTCAAGAAAATGTAACATGAAGAATCATTTTTGGTATTCTATGGCATCCTCGTAATCTATATTATTAGTATTACATACTTTAATTCTATTGTATGGTATTACTGCCTCTTCTATCTATTGTTATTTCAGTATCATTACAATATATCAATGGGGGAACAGTCTCCCCACTATTACCACCTATGAACTCCCTTCTAGTTGGTATCCTCTAGAATTTGGTAACATGTGCTTCAGGCCAAGTGGCCAACTGTGCTTAAATAACAGTTAGGTTGAATCCAAACCCAGGACGTTACAAAGTTGTATCGAGGCATTTTTTTTCTTGTATTCATAATTTTTTGTTGATGATATACATAGATAGAAATGCAATGGGATGTTATAACAAGCTGTGTCTGAGAGTAGCCACCCCATATACAGGGAAAATCAAAATTTCCTTAAGTTGAAATGTTTTTTTTTCAGATTTTAAGCTATCACAATTGATTCCAATTCACTGTTTGGTGATGTAATTTTGTTGTTATGTTATTATTGATATCATTTTGGGTCTATTTTTTTGAATCACAATGATATTTGGGTATTCTATATCATTCATCATATTGGCACTTGATATAAATCCTATGCCATGCAGTCTTGTCTTTGAATTTAGAAAGAATTACTGATGTTATGTTGTTGTGATAGATGTCATGCTAGATATGTGTGATGATGTGATAATAATTGTGATAGACATGCCTACTATTTTGATATGTGTATTTGTACGTGTTATGGTTTAAATTGAAAAAATTACAAGATTTATTCCTTGAGGAGTATGGGGCTTCTGGGATCAGAATATAGTGGATCATGTTTTGGCCTTATATTGATATGTGCTATTGTGTTTTAAACAGGGATGCCACGATTGGATTTTTGGTGAGAATAGGCCCCTTGAATCAGAATTCAGCAAAACATTGGGATTACTATTGATAATTTAATGTTATAAATTTTAAATGAGTGTTAATTCATGATATGAAAGTGAACGTAGATGATTCACATGGATTTTGGGGAAGTTCCTTGGATTTCTTACTCATAATCCCAGACCACAAAACATGTCATTCTATGAACACATTCTACCTTCCCATTTATTTGGGAAGAATTAAATTTATTATGTACACACCTTGTACTATGATTTCATGTTATGTGGTACATATGTGGGTGTCTAATCATATGAGAAATCACATGGAATGATGGGTTTTGACAGTGCATGTTGTGTAATTTAGGTACACATAATGTTGTTTTACACAGCCATGCCCCATGTGGCTATGGCCATGTAAATGTACATGGCTAGGAGGGGAGACCTGATTATATGCCATGTACTAGTCTTAAAAGTTGTGTAATTGGGGTTTTTACATGCCCATACCAATAGAAGTACATGCCCATTTGGGAGTTTGAGGGTACATGTCGTGTACTCCACTTATGGTACCCTTAGGAGGTATTTTCCTGTTTTCACCCTTTTTCAGTTTTGGACATGGGAGTAGTCCTTTTCGAGTAGTTTTCTAGGTAGATCATTTTAGTGAAACCCATGAAGAATTATGAGGACTCCTAATGGGTGTTTTTGTGTTTCTATGTAAATGGAGAGGTTCTTTGTCTAGTTATCATTTTTAGTTGTCTCTAGAGATTGAGACCAAAGCATGAATGATTAGTTGGGTGTTCAGACCAACCTAGATGAGAACCGCATAGGTCTCTTTGGTACATAAAAATGTTCATACATGATAATTTTCCATTTGTGATGGAATTTAAATGTTGATAAATTTTTTAAAATGAATTTTATGAGACATTCATATTTTCTGTTGAGCTATTAGAAAATGTAGTTTCTTAGTGCATGTTTTTTTATAATTATGATTGAGGTCTTTCCTAAATTTTTATTCAAATATTTAGGGCTGAAAATTATTAGTAAAATAGATTTTCTTTGGAACCTGACATTGTTTCAGTTCTTATTCCCTCAATAAAGGGTATTTTAACTATTTTAGAGTTATTTATTTTAATAGAGACATGTGATATCATCAATTTGTTGTTTCTTTTACCTTTGGATTAAATAAAAATGCATTTTGATCCTCGTGAATATTTTTTTCAAGAACATGAGATGAGGGTAAACACTTATTCTTTGTAAGGGGATATACCATGGTAGGTATCACCCTTATAAATTTTTATCTTGTTTTCTACTATGAGATTTCTAACATTGGTACTACTCAGGTGTCGTTGTACCAGTAGGATGATTTGTTTTTAAAGTGGTAACACTTTTTTCATATGGGTGATCATTGTATATTAACCCATGATATGGAAATGAGCATAAAAAATTCACGATTCAGTAGGTTGGCCATTCCTCATTCGTGGTTAGTTGCCTAGGAAGTCGAGTGAAATTCTCTTTCATTATATGATTTGCAACTTAGTATATTGTCATCCGCATAAATGGTTGCGAAGATGATGCGCCTTTGAGCCAATTTTAATATGATCCATCTGTTATAATAATTCATAGACACGAAATCCTATGAATAATACACAAAATGATCTATTTTCATTTGTATACACTTTGTAGTACATGTTTCCATATGCGGTACTCGTTGGGTGTTAAATGTTAAAATGAGTCATTATGTTCAGTTAAATCATTGATCTTTGAGTTATTGTGTATATACATTGGTTAACTCTAGAGTTGAGTGAACTAGGTGTTATGGAACCATGTTCTTACCATTTCTCGAGAGTATTTTTTAGGTCATAGGTGTTTTTACATGCCGGTCAGTTTAATTTTTTACTTTTGTGCCAAGTAATATGACATGTTGATCAAGGTTCGTAGAACGAAATTCGTGCATTAATGTTCGTTATAAACTGGCATGTTTTAGATTAGATGCTCCTTATTCTAGAGATCTAGGACACTCCTAGGTGTGGTGCATCATGATGGTTCTATTTAAATGATTCAATCTAGGTAAAAGGATAAAAATCAATGAGCATCCAGAAATGGTTGATTCTACATTAATTCCTTTGACTCTTGTGAGACTTGTTTCCTGTTGATGAACTCTATAAATAATGAAAGTCATTATGGTTGGTTGTGTCTGTAGCCAATATGAGGAAACGATGAAAACTGATGGACCTCAATTCTTAATGATGAGCTATCAGGGAAATTAATTGGGATAGAGGCATTATGGTCGGTTAAATTACGATGCAATGACAAGTGAAGATGAGATTCTTTGAGGAGGTCAACTAGTAGTGGTTGTAAGAACCCGGGTTTTTAGAACGGGTCAAAATGAAGACCCTATTTAAATTTTTGACTTATTTCCGTGGAAACTGGATTAAATGGGAAGTTTCTGGAAATTTCCAGACTACACACCGGGTACTTTAAGAACAGGCCGTGTACGTGTAGGCGAGTGACCGACTGTGTGCTCGCCGAGTACATGCCATGAGGTGACTGTGTAGAATTTTCTTACTACATGTCTTGTAGTTTTGAACATTCCATGTATACCCCCGACCGTGTGAGGCAATATATGGCGTGTAGGCCTGTTGGCCGGGTAGAACCAGGGGCACGCCGTGTTCCCTTTGGACACGTCGTGTAGTCTAGCCGTGTATAAGGGATGTACATGGTGTGCGGGTATGTCGGTGAGGAAGGGAAGAGGAACCATGTACATTCCGTGTACCCCTAGGTACACGCCGTGTACTCATGATGGTAGGTTCGAAAAGTAAGGCGGCAGAATCAGCCGTCTTATGAATAGTTAAATGACCTATACATGGAGCGTACTCCTAATGTACACACCGTGTACTTTCTTTTTTTTCGCTTAAAATGGGAAGTAGCCTTGTTTTTGAGGCAGAACTCATCTCCTCTGCCCGAATACATGAACTAGGCTGTCCGAACCTCTCTTCTCTTCCCGATCGTCCATCCGAGATCCTATCCGAACTCTAATTGGTGTGTTGGAACCCCCTCGGTAAGGCCTCGATTCCTCTTTGGTCGTTTTGTCTGATTTTAGTTCTAGAGTGAGTTATAGGAATTTGTACGGTATTGAATATTTTGTAGATTTACTGAGTTTTAGGCCAAATTGGCGTGTGTTACCGGAGGAGTAGCATCGTGTGAGTCTCAAGTAGGTGGTGAATACCTCATATAGTGTTTTCGTGGTTGTTTGGGTGACACAGCCTTTGGCGCATTTTCGGTTATTTTGAGCGGGACCCGTTTTATCTGCTGTTTCATATTGAATTTCTTGTTGGACCTATGGGATGACTTTGGGTAGTCCTTGTTACCATTTTTCTTGAGCGGGGTCGGGTGAAGGGTCGTTGCTCGTCGGGGCATTTTGGCCGGGAAATACCAGAATGGTTTTAATTGGAATATTAATGTGTTAATCTATTTGTTTAATTTATTAAAGCATGTTGTAAATTGTTAGAGGCATTCAATACCTTATTGTTGGTATGGGACAACACCTTGCGTAGTAAAAATCAACGGTTTAGTATGTTTTTCCTGTTTATGTTGTCTATTTAAATATGTTACATATTCAATTTCTGAATTGCATCTACTGACCCTTTTCGTTGTGTTGGGCTTGGCCTGGTTACGCTTCTATGATGCTGATCACAGGTTGGGGCTCTGCCTGGGTTATGATGGGTGGTTTGACCATGAGATTTGGCATCATGGACGTCGGCTTGAGCTAGTACGACTTTCAGGTTGGGCATGGCCCGGGTTACTAGGATGTAAATGCAATCAGGCATGAGTAACGTGGTCACATGGACATGAGGTGTCAGACGTGTGGTGGCTTAGGACTATTTTGGTGATTACTGCTCACACGGGTCTTTGAGTAGTGTGCACACAGAGATACTTCGTGATGAGCTGATTTTGACCACTCCTGTTGTCACAACCCGACCGCAGGTGCCCTTGTTTTTAATCTATTCTTGGTCCCGGTTTGAATTTTTTTTAATGTTTACTGGTGTTGGCGGGTTTCGTGCTAGTACGCGGTCACCACATCATTAGCGGTGACCGTGCTTTCGGCCCGGGTAACTGTGTGTTCACCCGGCATTTTAAATATTAAATTTTTTATGTTGATGTTTTATTATTATTACATTTTTACTTGTTGTTGTTATTTTTGAAGTTATTTTTTAATTGTATATATGTATACATAAATGTTTATATATGTGTATATATATAGATGTGTGTATATATATGTATATTTTCACATGCAATAATATATAAGTGCATATGTTTATATGTGAATATATATATATATATATATATATATGTTTAGATATAGGTGTATATGCCTATATACATATACATATATATATATACATATATATATATATATGTGTGTGTGTGTGTGTGCGTGTGTGTGTGTGTTTTTTTGAAATGGTTTTATTATTTTAATGGTTTTGATTATAATAATAATTATTATAATTAACTAATTGTTTTTATTATTATTATTATTATTACAACGTTTTATTATCATTATTAAGATTATTTATTTACTTATTCCATCATATTATTATTATTATTATTATAGTATTTTTTTTATTATTATAATTATCGTATTTTTATTGTTATTATTATTATTATTATTATTATTATTATCTTATATATATATATATATGTACCAATTTTTTGAGAACCCTAACCCTATTTCCCCCTACCCAGCCGCCTACCCCCATCTCCATTCTCTCTCCCCACGCGCACCCCCCTCTCTCTGGCGGCCTGTCCTGGCGACCCCCTTCTCCTGTCCCCCGCCATCTGGCCTCTGATCCAGTACCGGCCTGTCGGCGTCCCCCGACCCTTTTCAGTGCTCCGGTCGGCTCCGCCGCAGCTTCATCCGGCCGCATACCAGATTTCTGTGGCCTGGCTAGCTACTGCAGCCTTGTGCCGACCAGCGGTGCACCCGGTAATCAGTGCGCGACCCCCCCCCCCGACGGTCTCCCTGGAAGTGTAAGCCGCCCCTTTTGACTAGCGCGCGACCCCGTGTGTTGAGCGCATCTCTGCACCAAGGTATGTTTTGTGTCATCTTTTTTTATTTTATTTGTGTTTTTTTATATATTATTGTGTTTGGCTGTTTTGGTTATGTGGTGTTGTTGCATTGCATTGGCAGAATAATTCCGCAACGCTGAGGTCTTCATCTTCTATGTGCGTATGTGCCTGCGTTAGGTGTTTTGCATCGTCGAGTTCGGTTTACGATTTTAGGTGAGGTTGGCCATGTTTCTTACGTAAATTATTTTATATCAACATATATATATATATATATATATGCGTTGTCTTTTGAGTTTTCATTCTTTTGTACTTTTTTTGAATCAGTGATTACGTGTTTTAGTTATTCAACATTTTTTGAAGCGTGTTCGCGAGGTATTTTCGCATTATCGAAGTTGACCGCTTGTGTTTTCTTGTGCGCAAGTGTGAGGCGTGTCGTGTCATCGCAAACTAGCTGCAAATCAAGGTAGGTTTCCCATTGCGTTTGCCATTAAATTTAGAATTTATGTATTCCTTGTTCTTTTATTGATTTTTAGTAAATTTAAATGTAGTATTAAGTAGTTATTTATGGTGTGGTGATCTCCTGAAAATGAAAGCTGTTATTTCTAGCATTTCACTGAAAGTGTTTTTTTTGTTTTGTTTTAATTGTGTGTTTTCCTGGTGATATTTCTAAATGGATTGATTAGAGGAAATTCATGTTTGGCCTTTAAACTGGATTTTGAAAACATTAAGTGTGTTTCTAACTTGTTGAATAATTTTTTCCATCTTTCATGAATAAAAGCTTGGATTTCATTTGAGAAATAGTGTCCTTTCAAAAAGTGATTAATGTTCCGTTTGGATCTTGAAAAAAATGGGGTGCGTTTGGTTATTGGAAAATAGTTTTACTTGTGATACCAATGTGTTTCAGTTTTAACAAGATAATTCGAGTTGCTTAAATGAAGTTCTAAGAGAGTTTCTAGTTTTCAATGTGATGGTGTGTGTTATGTCTTTTGGAAACGCTTTGGTATTAAATGGTTTAAATGTTAAATGATATGGCGGCCGGGTTGGAACTTTTATTAAATGTGAAGTGATTATACATATATATATATATGTACTTATGGGTCATCTATACAGGGGGACTTCCCTTTGAGGGTTTTCATGTTGCGGTGTCCGTGTAAGGGGTTGGCAAGTGCGGTGAGATGAGTCACGCGTGCGAGGGTCTCCCACTTACACAATATTATTAAAAACCACAGTGGGTTCCTGGGCATCTTTTAGAGAATCGAGTGATGGTTGCTGACTAACCCCTATTAGACGGGTTGGTCCCCCTTGGTAGGTAGGCCTTGTGGGGCGTGCCACTAGTTGGCTGTTAGGGCGGCCAGTTGGTTATTGACTGTGGAGTACCATGCCGGCAGGTAGTCTGAACCCGAGTACATCCAGGGGTTCACTAGGGATGTTTAGGATCACCCATGGTTACTTGATGTTCCTTTCTTGTTTAATTTCAGTTGTTCTTCACAGCTTATACTGTTATACTTGTGAAAATGGATTTCAAATGAAGATGCATTATTCTCTTTGTGAAAAATTTGAAAAAGTAACACATTTTTTCTCTTTTAGAATGAATTTGGCATCAATGAATGGAATTAAACTTTTGAAAAATAATAAGAGTAATGTCTCATGTTTTGACCTTCAAGTGAAACATTATGAAAGCTTACTTTTATACATTGTAGTTCAAACCTGGAATTTATAGATTCTTTATATACTGGCAGTGCTTTGGGAATTATTTTGGGGCTCACCTATTGAGTACTTTTTGTGCTCATGCCTATATTTTACCATTCCAACTACAGGTTCCTTGTGTTAAGGTTTTCCTAGTTTGAGTCGCTCAGTGATGGAGTGACACTGGTATTTAGTTGGGTGGTGACAACGAGGTCACGTGGAGGTATGTTTGTCAAGTATTTTTTGTTTATTTTTGTTGTTAGTGTTGTTTTTTTTATATAGTTTTCCTTATTTCTTTTGATCCTGGTATTGTTTGGGCTAAAATCGTTCCCAACGATTAATCTTTTTTTTATGCCCAGCACTAGTTGCCATCCCGAGGGGATCAGGAACGCCCCTCGGGACTTGACGCAGACCAGCTCAGGTGACCGGTTCAAGGTCGACCCGGGCTAGTTTGGGACACATGTGGGTAGAGCCCCCCGTAGTTGAGTTTAGGAACTTTGGTTGGGGGTTCTTGTCGTAGAAAGCCACGTGGGAGGTGAGGAGTCTTCAGGGGATGGGCGTTCCTTCAGGACGTCGGTACATGAGACACGAGGTGTTAGGAGGCACATGGTGCCAGGTTAATATTTTTGGTTGTGCCTTCGGGACATTAGTAATTGAGACACAGGGTGTTAGGAGGCACGTGGTGCCGGGTTACTACTCTTTGGCGTGCCTTCAAGACATTGGTACTTGAGACACGAGGTTTCAGGTGGCACATGGTGTCAGGTTACACGACAGAGATTCTGGCATTGGTCGAAGCAGGTGACACTCCATGGTGGCTGTTGAGCACCAGTGGAGTTTGTCTTTAATTGTGCATTGTATTTTTTACTACATTCCTTGTAAATGAATGACTACTTAAACACATATATTTGGTACGCACCATTGAGTGGTATCCTACAGAGATTTGTCTCACACCCTGCACGGGTCCTTCGGTATGCGTGCATACTTTATGGATTTACATGCAGGAAAGAGGCTAGCTTCAGGAGCTGGTCTGCATTAGTTTTTCATGGAGATGGTATGGACCTTGATGTCATGCCTAGCTCGGTTTATTTTGTTTTGTCTACTTTTTTGTATCGGCATTCTTTCTTGTTGTAGATACTTTTGGTTATCCATTGGCTCCCTTTTTACATTCAGTTGTGTATACCTACTCTGGATTCATGTTTTAATATTCAGTTGTAGTTACCTATTATTAGAAAGATTTTGTGTTTATTTCCGCTGCTGTGGTTATATTTACTGCTTCTGCTGTTTGTCTATATTGATTATGCATCTTCTTCGCGGGTCTTGTTCGAGTCTACTGAGTCTTTCTTTCCGCTGCATAGTTTTTATTATTCTCGGATCATGACCCCTATTATGATCCTCTAAGAGGGTATAGCCTCCCCAATATACCTAACAGACCATCGGTGCTAGTCGGCAGCCATTGGCATTCGGGGAGGTGCGCCTAAGATAGTGACACCCGACCCATTTGGCACTCTTCAGGTGGTTGGTTGGGTCTGGGTCATTACAAAGTGGTATCAGAGGTGTTCTTGACATGGATTTAGTATCCGTGTTTCACTGGATACTAATGAGTTTGAGACTTCTTGTTTTATTTCTGCAGGTTTTACTATTTGGGATATGGTAGACTAGAGATAGTTTGTTACAGGGACTGGGTTTCTAGCTTGTTCTTGGGTGCCTGTAGCCCCAAGTACGAGAGATGGACCTAGTTGTTGTGGGTGGGAATTGGTTTTTTCTTTTGTTCAGATTACAGTTTATATGATTTCTACCTTGGTGGATCACTTGGTGTGTGATGTTATTTATTGTGATATGTGACCCTTGACCTGGTGCGGTAAGGGAGAATTGGACCTTAGCCTGGTATGGTGAGGCTTCGTATCATGGCTTTTGTTAGGCACATTTTACGATATTTCAATTTCATAATTGCACGTATTCGTTGTGAATTGATATTTCCATGTGAATCAAATATCAAATGTCATGCTTTATATGCTTTAAAATGTGAATTGGTGAAATTCCTGATAGAATTTCTAGTGGTGAAAATATGTATGCCATGCTATATATTTTGTATAATTTCATGTGGCATGATATTTGGGTCCGGCTCTTATGAGAGCAGGTAGGTACTATGGCTGAGGAAGATTAACTATCAGGATTGGGTGACTCAGTCGTCAGTTTGAGGCAACGTGAGTTGTTGGGATGGGCATGGCCCAAGGTACTTGTGATACTTGTCTCTGTTGAGGGTGGTTAAAGAGGCCATGAGGCCGGGATGCCGTGCGGCATGGGTTGTTGTGAGGGGGAGTAAGGGTAGTTGTTATGCACTGCCTTTTACTGCTTTCCTTATTTGCGTAGAATATATTGTTATATATATATATATGGGTCGTCTGACCATTATGGTATTTAGCGGGTTACTCCTTCACAGCTCTATGGAACGTCAGGAAGAAGATGATACAGTGCCGCATGATCTAGGTCAGAATTCGGTACATGCGGAGCACGAGCTGTAGGTACAGGCTCGGGGACAGGAACAGGTTCAGGACCTAGGGCAGGCAGGACAGCAGCCGGGTTTGGCATCGTTTGGGTCGTGGCACGACAAGTAGCTCCGAGCTAGCCTGATACATGTCTTGCAGGGGATTGATGGAGGCATGCAGGGTACAGAGCCATTTATGGTGTATCTGATGTGGGAGTTATAGTCACAACACCCGCAAGTTTTTCAAGGTGAGGGTGGTCCGCAAGATGCTGAGAACTAGATAGAGAGTATGAAGATGATTTTCGAGCAGATCGAGACGCCTCTAGGGCAGAGGGTCAAGTTGGCGATGTACATGCTGAGAGGACCGACAAAGCATTGGTGGGAAGTGCAGGTATAGGCTCGTAGGCACAAGGGACAATCATGGAAAGACTTCAAGGACAGGATCTTCGAGCACTTCTATCCAGAGACACTGAGGCAAGAGAGAGCTCAGGAGTTCTTGTGTCTTCAGGAGGGAGACATGTCCGTTATGGACTACGCAGCTACCTTCACAGAGCTGTCTCGCTTTGCACCCGGTATGGTAAGCGACGATGCAACTAGGGTGAGGTGCTTAGAGGATGGCTTACGACATGCCATTTCGGACCAGGTGAACATCTTCAGGCCGGGGTCTTTCTCCGAGGTGGGGAACCAGGTGCTCATAGCTGAGGGAAACGAGAGAGATAAATCTCGCTTGGTCGGGATGACAGCTTCAGGTGATGGTACAGACAATAGGAAGTGAGGTCAAGATGAGTTCTAGCAGGGCACTTAGGCTAGGGATTCACCTAGACCACCTCGTGTTAGTTCTTCGGTGATTTTCATCTAGTGTGGACTTTCGGGACATGTTTGTGTACAGTACGATAGGCCATCGAAGGAGTTCCGGGCATGTGGATAGGACATGCATATTTAGAGGTTTTACAGGTAGCCTTCTTAGATAGCAGGCAGGCAGGGACCAGGACAAACTGTAGCATCTGGATTTGGTTCAGGTTCGGTACCCGGAGAGGGTAGTTGAGGTTCAGCTATGCGTGGAGGTCGTGATAGAGACGGTGGGACCCAGCCGAGGGGTCAGTGGACAGTGGCTGGAGTAGCATCACAGGGATTTCAGGCATCAGGCATCCATGTTTCAGGCCAGGTGCACGCCGTGGAGCTGCTAGACGCTGAGTAGGATGGTGAACCGACGACAGTTAGTGGTACATCACGGTGTGGTCGTGATCTCCATGTCTCCTTTTTTGGCATGACCTGTAGAGGCATGTCTGTTTTGAGTTCATGTGGTGCACAAGATCTATGTGGACTGACTAGATGCTAGTCAATGGGATTGGCACCATATCGGGTGCATGATATATATATATATGTATTTTTGTATGAGATGCGTAGGATTAGGGAATCGAGGATTCAGGTAACTTGAGGTGTCGTGGGCATCAAAGCATCGTAGATGCGGGTCACTTGAGGTGCCTTGGGCATCGGTGCATCGAGGATATAGGTTAATTGAGGTGCTAGGCACCAAGACCTCATAGAGGTGGACACCGATGTAGTGCGGGATACATTGGGTGTCGGGAACGACACATGAGCGCCAATGGGGTGCAGGGGTGACGATGTGTCATGAGAGGACTATGCGTCTGGGAAACAAGTTAGTAAACCTTGTTGCTTTAAATTTTTTTTCGGTTGAGACCGATTAAGTAATTCTTATTGTGGGGAGCCCCTTGAGGAATTTCTCCAGAACCTTGGGACCGCGGTAGTATTGGTTGTCTAACTGGGATGGGCGTGTCCGGTGCCATATCTGGGTTCCATTCGGTATCTCGGGGATGATCTATGTTAAGGTGGGGAGTTTTTAAGAACCCATGTTTTTAGAATGGGTCAAAATCCCGACCCTGTTTAAATGTTTGACTTGTTTCTGAGGAAACTGGATTAAATGGGACGTTTCTGGAAATTTCCAGACTACACGTCGTGTACTTTAAGTACACACCCTTTATATATAGGTGAGTGACTAGACATGTGCTCACCGAGTACTTGCCGTGAGGTGACCGTGTCGAATTTTCTTACTACACAGCGTGTAGTTTTGAACACGCCGTGTATACCCCCGACCGTGTGAGGCCATACATGGCGTGTAGGCCTGTTGGCCAGGTAGAACTAGGGGAACACCATTTTCCCTTTGGACACACCGTGTAGTCTATCCATGTATAAGGGATATACATGGTGTGTGGGTTTGTCGGTGAGGAAGGGAAGAGGAACCAAGTACATGCCGTGTACCCCTAGGTACACGCTGTGTACTCATGTCGGAAGGGTCCAAATGTAAGGCGGCAGAATCAGCCATCTTATGAACAGTTAAATACACGACGTTTAGTCCTAAAGTACATGCTGTGTACTTTCTTTTTTTTGCATATAATGGGCAGTAGCCTCGTTTTTGAGGCACAACTCATCTCCTCTGCCCGGATACGCGAACCAGGCTGGACGAACCTCTCTTCTCCTCCCAATGCTCCGTCTGAGACCCAATCCATACTCCGATTGGTGCATTGGAACCCCCTCGGTAAGGCCTCGATTCCTCTTTGGCCATTTTGTCTGATTTTCGTTCTAGAGTTAGTTATAGGCGTTTGAATAGTATTGAATATTCTGTAGATTTACAGCATTTTATACTGAATTAGAGGGTGTTACCGGAGGAGTAGCGTCGTGCGAGTCTCAGGTATGTGGTGCATACCTCATTTAGTGTTTTTGTGGTTGTTTGGGTGACGCGGCCTTAGGCGCGTTTTCGGGTATTTTGAGCGGGAACCATTTTATCTGTTGTTTCATATTGAATTTCATGTTGGACCTATGGGATGCCTTTGGGTAGCCCATGTTACCAGTTTGCATGAGCGGGGCTGGGTGAAGGGTCGTTGTTCTTCGGGGCATTTTGGCTGGGAAACGCCATAATGGTTTTAATTGGAATATTAATTTGTTAAATTGTTCCTTTAATTTATTAAATCCTGTTGTAAATTGTTAGAGGCATTAAAGACCTTAGTGCTAGTATTGGACCACACCTTTCTTAGTGAAAATCAACTGTTTAGTATGTTTTTCCTGTTTATGTTGTCTATTTAAATATGTTACATATGCAATTGCTGAATTGCATCTACTGACCCTTTGGGTTGAGTTGGGCTTGGCCTGGTTACGTTTGAGTGATGCTAATCACAGGTTGGGGCTCTTCCTAGGTTACGATGGGTTGTTTTACCATGGGATTGGGTGCCATGGATGTGGTCTTGAGGTTGTACGATTGTCACGTTGGTCATGGACCGAGTTACGAGGATGGTGATGCCATCGGAATTGAGCGACCTGGTCGTTGGGACACGAGGTGTCAGACGTGTGGTGGTTTAGGACTATTTTGGTGATTACCGCTCACCCAGGACTTTGAGTAGTGTGCACACAGAGATACTCTATGATGAGGTGGTTTTGAGCACTCGTGTGGGTAGAGGCCCACATAGTTGCAGTTAGGTACATTGGTTGGGGTGATTTCCAAAGAAAGCCACGTGGGAGGTGAGGAGCCTTCAGGGGATGGGTGTGCCTTCGGGACGTTGGTACTTGAGACACGAGGTGTCTCGAGGCACATGGTGCATGGTTACTATTTTTGGTCATGCCTTCGGGATGTCGGTACTTGAGACACATGGTGTCAGGTGGCATGTGGTGCTGGTTTACTATTCTTGGGCGTGCCTTCAGGACATCGGTACTTGAGACACGAGGTGTCAGGTGGCACATTGTGCCGGGTTACACGACAGAGATTCCGGTGTTGGCTAAAGCAGGTGACACTCCATGGTGGCTATTGAGAACCAGTGGAGTTTGTTTTTAATTGTGCATTTCACTGTTTAATACTTTCCTTGTAAATTAATGACTACTTAAACACATATATTTGGTACGCACCATTGGGTGGTATCCTACTGAGATTCGTGTCACACCCTGCACGGGCCCTTCAGGACGCGTGTATACTTTATGGATTTACATTCAAGAAAGAGGCCAGCTTCAATAGCTAGACTGCATTAGTTTTTCATTGAGATGGTATGGACCTCCACGTCATGCCAAGATGGGTTTACTTTGATTTGTTTACTTTTCTGTATCGGCAGGCTTGCGTGTTGTAGCTACTTTTGGTTATCCATTGGCACCCTTTTTACATTTACTTGTGTATACCAACTCTGGATGCATGTTTTGCTATTCAGTTGTAGTTACCTGTGATTAGCATGCTGTTGTGTTTATTTCCGCTGCTATTGTTATATCTACTGCTTCCGCTGTATATCTATATTGATTATTCTTCGGCTCTGCGGGTCTGGTTTGAGTCTGCTGAGTCTTTCTTTCCGCTCTATATTTATTATTATTCTCACACCACGACCCCTATTATGATCCTCTGAGAGGGTATAGCATCCCCACTATACCTAATAGACCCTCGCTGCAAGTCAGCAGCCTTTGTTATTCGGAGAGGTGCGCCTAATGTAGTGACACCCGACCCGTTTGGCACTATTCGAGTGGCTAGCCGGATCTGGGTCATTACAGTGGTTTAGATGTCTTTTCTAGTAATATGTGATATACTCTTAGTGTGTCCTTCCTTATGATATGATAATATCCCCAATCATGATGTCATTATATATGTACTACGAAAGCGTCAGTTATATGCCGCTCTATAGTTGAAATTCATCAGGTCAGTTCTTCTTTTATTTTTATATTGTGCATTGGATGCCCGGTTTTAGTTGAGTCTTGGATAATCTTGAGTGAAAATTGGGTTTCTATGTAGGAACACATTTAATAGACATTATATTCCAATCAATTTCCTTGATGTGGCCGCCGGGCAGATTCCACTCTAGGTTCAATCAATTTTATTATGTGGAATTTTTGTCGTGTACCAGCATTTCACTTGTAATGGTGAGTATGGAAAAACATAGTGAGATACATGGAATCTAGATTGATGAATCTATTTTTATCCTAGAAATATAGTCAGGCTCAGATTTTATTCTTTTTAATTAGGTAATGATTATAGTGGAGTGAATCTATATTAAATTTTTTCTCGTGTTGTGGCATGAGCTTTTTAAATGATCAGAGGATTGTTTCAAAAAGGAGAATCACCGAGAGATAGGTATGGGAATTTATGAATGATATTATTGTGGGAAGAAGTTACCTTAAAATGGGTGTTGTTTTTCTATTGCAATATGTTGGCCTTTGAAGATGGATGTTTTTGAGATAAGTCATTTAGTGATGGTTTGAATCGTTATAATTCTTGTTCCTTGTGTATGTTTAGAGTGAATTTTTTTTGAAAAAATCACCAATTTAAGGTGTGTTTGATGTTAAATTATGAAATGTCTTTCAAGTGATGATTTCATGACTTGTTTTGACGAGGTATATTACGGTTTGACCATTCCGTGATAGGAGTCAGCTGATATGACGTCAGTAGTGGTTGGTTTCACCTAGTTAAAGGGAATCATGCCAATAGTTTCAATGGAATGATTAGGGGAATACTTTTTGGGTGACAGGATCACAAATATTTCACATTTCCTATCGATTATGGAAACCTTTAGTGCTGATGAGCTTGTGTGGTTGAACATACGTGAGATGGTAAGACTTCATGGGGTCCCAAATTTTTTCATTTCAAAAAGGAATTACTTGTTTACTTATCACTTATGGAAAGTGCTACAGAGAGTGATGGGTACATAGGTGTGCCAGACCACATCTTACCAACCCTAGATAGATGTCCAATCAGAGTGCACAATTTAGGTGTTGTAGGACACGATACCAGCATACATCATGGATTTAGAGGGTTCTTGGTAGAGACACATTGCCAAAGTTGAGTTTTCCAATAACAGTAGATTTTAGAATACAGTTCAAATGGTGGAAGATGAGGCATTATATGGTAGTTCAAGCCGATAAACCATGTGTTGGATTGAGGAAGGAGAGGCAGTTATGCTGGCAACTCATCCTGTCATGGAGAAGATTGAGCAGGTGTCGATGATTCCAAAGCAGATGGATTCTGCACAATTTCATCAGAAAACATATGTTGATTGCCACAAATGACCTTTGGAGTTCGAGTTTCGCGATATGGTTTTCTTATGTGTTTGACTAAGTTTGGGATACAAGGGGATTATGAGATATGGTCAGCTTTAACTGAGATACGATGGTCCGTTCTTGATTCTGGAGAGAGTCTGATCGGAAGCCTATCAGTTGTAGTTACCTCATAGGTACTAGGCTATGCATGTTTTCTTCCATGTTTCTTAGTTGAATTGTTACATTTCGGACCCTTATAACAACTTTTATCCCATTGAAGTTGAGTTACAGGTATATTCCTCCTTTGAGGAGTATCCTATTAAAATTCTAGATCATTTCAAGAATGTTCTCCAGGGATAGTTTTTTACTTTAGTACGGGTGATATGGAAACACTATCTAGAGTGGGATGAGACCTGGGAGAGGGAGGTCGATGTATGATCACAGTGGCCAGTGTCGTTCTTGGATGTTTCTTTATCACACATATCAGGGAAATTTGATGATGAATTGATTTAAGGGGGATATTTGTTAGAAAATGATTCTTCTATTAAGTTACAAATAATTTATTTTCGGGTTGTACATGATAAAGGCGAGAAAAAAAAATAGTTTTAAGGATGGTTGAAAGACTGTTACACAATGTGAATGTGGTTTATACATTGTGTAATCCCAGTAGACTCTGTCTAGTGGATGTCATCATGAAATATTTATGACGTTTAGGGATTTATAGAAACAAATATGAAATCAACCCAATAAACAGTGTGAATTTCCTATTAGACACCATTTATGTTTTTGTTAAAAAAGGTATTAGCTTCATCCTCTAAAATATGATAGATCCCTCACTCGGGTTTTCTGAAACATTAGCACTGGAAGATGATTTGGCACTAGATTCATCATCGGAACATCGATTTGAATGTCATCGGTTGGGTTAGACCCCCTTCGGTGAGTTTTTGATTCCACATGATCAATATATCATTTTCTCTTCTCTCAACTAGTTATCTAGGATTGGGTGTTTCTTATCATTTTATAGATTTACTGTATTAAATTTTGAATTAGAGGCCAATGATGGATGAGGAGATTCATATGAGTACGACGTAGGTGGTCTCATGCCTTTTTCTAATTTTCATGTTGTTTATATATGTTAGTGTTCCATGTTCCTATTTTTAGTGTGTCTCCATGATTTATAACTGACCCATTTCAATTACTATTGTTTTTTAGGAAATTGATTAAGTGTTTTGATGAATGGTTTGTTTTTTTTAACTTGATTAAGGGCCATATAATTTGTGTGATTCCCATGGATGACCATTTATGGCCAATTTTCCTTTGATTCCTATGAGTCATTCCTTTTATTACCTTCTTGGGTTTTTTTAAATGAAATTAGTTAAATGAATGAAATGAAAACATCATATAATTAATTATTAATCCATATAATAGTTTAATTCATATGTGTTTTTTATTATATGATTTTACATCACGAGTTTAATAATGATTAATCTGTGTAATAGTTTAATTTACATGTGTTTCTTATTATATACATTTCCCATGTGATTTTGTTAATGTCAAATCTATGTAATTATTTAATTTACATGGGTTTATTGTTATATGTACTTCCCATGTGAGTTTAATAAAGTTTAATTTGTGTAATAGTTTAATTTACTTGTGATTATAGTTCTTCTATTTGATCACATGATAGTAATTAAAAGTCCTAGACATTCAAGGTTGGTTCATTCGTGAGATTAAATTTGATGTTTTTGATTTCTACCTTTATGGTCCTGGTGAAATATTTAATTTAATACTAAATTTTTAAAGTGTAAATAGAAATGGGTGAAACATGGATTCTAATTGGAATGCTATGGACGAATTTATGTGACTATTGTACCTCATACATTGGGTGATCCAGGCATCCATTTAGGGATTCCATGGATGGACTAAAAGGAGGATTATATGTTTTAGCCTTGATAAACCCATGAATGTAGTTGATAGGTTCAGGGAGGATTTATTTAAAGGTCGAACAAGTCATGAAATTTGGGATACCATGGATGGGTTCTATTGGCACTTGTTATATGTATTGGTTGATACTTGGGTATAATTTAAAGGATCCATGGAAGGGTCAGTTGAAATATACTCACACCACAACTAGAGTGAGAGAGGGTTCTAGAGAGAATCGTATGGATGGGCTCATAGGATGTAGGTGGATTTTCACTAGGATTGATACTTTAATTCCAACTTAGGAATGTCAATGACAGACTTAGATTATAAATTGAATATTGACATTAACTGACTTATAATGAATCTTCTAATCTAAAGCACATGTTGTATTTTGTCTTCAGTAATACAAGTTAGATATCATTTTGAGGTATCCGTTGTGATTTTTTTGGGAATTTTGGTCTTAAGAAGGATCCAGAGACACATATAATTCATTATAATTGAATTGTTAATGAAAATAAAATGATTATATAAGAAAACCAGTTTTTATAGGAATATGTACTTCTAGGTACATCTTAGTGTTCTACTTTCATTATTGTAAATTTCTTGTTATATATATTAATTAATGGATTGGCACAAAACATGAGTAATTTCCTACTTGGGTTTATTCTCACACCCTATTAGGGTCATATTTTTTGGTCCAAATAGATTATATTTTTGTAGCTGTCGATAAGTGTAAGATACCTTCTACAGGTACTTGATATGTTGTTTATGAGAATGGGATAATAAGACCAATCCAAGGCATGCGATGATTTTATGTTTCTTTTTTTTTCATTTTTTACATTGGTACTTATAACATGCATTACTACGGTGTAACCTATTTTTTGTATTTCACTAGAACATGTAACATGTAGCATCATCTTTTATATGATATGACATTCTGTTATTTATATTATCAGTCTTCCATTGTTTACTTATGTTGAATGGTATTAATTATTCTGCTATCTGGTGTTATTTACACTACATTTTAGTCTTTCAATGAGGGAATAGTCTCCATACTACCATCACCTTGGCCCTCACGCTAGTCAGTATCCTCTGGAATTTAAGGAGATAGACTTGTTCCATGTGGCCAACCTATATCGAATCATTATTAGGTGGCATCTAGACCTAGGATATTACAGCAAGGAATGAAAGGGTTACATGTCATGTAAACTATTCATGTGATGTAGAAGTCCAACCTGGTGAAATATTAATATTATATGAAATGTTTTTTGGAATATCCCTCTAAAAATACATTCATGATGTTTAAATGATTTCTACACCATGTAATATCCATAATTGTTTTTTAAATGGTTATGAGTGGATTATTTTTCATTTAACCCATTACAACCTTTCTCCTATCAGTTCTAGGTCATTTCCCAGGACATTTTGGAGCCCTACCCTCCCTTACAAACATCGTGTTTGAGAAATAAATCCCTGGTAATTCCTTATGTTTTTCTTTTCCCTTCACTCCCATTATTGTCTACCCATGGTGATGTAACCCTTTAATTGTGCTTATTTTTTGGTTTTGATCTTGATTGGTTAAGATCTAGGATCCTTATTCTAATCATATACTCCTTTTTCCATTTTTTGTGATTTTCATTGTAAGCATTGTGTTAATCTTCAATTAAAGGAAGGGGGTATAATATTAACCCTATACCAGATTTCAATTTGCTATGTATATGAAATATTTTGATTATTTTGATCCTTCTGTGAAACAATAAACTAATTGAATAGAATAGTGATAATCTTATGTTGGATTCTTCTTTTGTTCCCTTTGGATGTAATTGATGATGTTACTGGGCTTATATCTACCAATTAGCAGAGAAAACCTTTGAAAATAATGATTTAGTAATGGGTTACATATGATTTTAGAATGACATGAGATTCAGGTGATTTTTTATTATAGATTCACCTTGGAAATGTGTTATTTGATTAATTGAATAAATGGGATGTTGAGAGAAAATTTGAAATTAGCATAATTAACCATTTGGCCTCATCTAGTGATATTGTAATAGGATTTATATTGTGATATGATCTTGTGAAACATGGTCAGTAGATTATATAATTGGGTATTCCCAGAAAAATGTTTAGATGTTTATATACCAGTTTATTCCAAGATAAAATCTGGGATGCATATATACCAGGAAATGCGTTGACACAATTTATGATACTTATATGACAGGTTATCCCCTGACACATGCTCATATGATTATATATCATGATATGACATAACACATGTTGATATGGTCATATAATGGGCTAGACCCTAGAACATGTTTTGAGGCTTATTTACTAGGATAGATGCTGATATATAATGAGATTCTAATATAGAGGTCTTCGACCAATTATTTGTTATACGATTGGTACATGGTTATGGTTGTCATGGTTCTTCTACATGCACAGAGATGTTCCAACAGGATTCCTGAGCAGGTTATTGTGGTATTTTATTATTATTTTTAATTAATTAGTACACATGTTTATCTCATAATTGCATGGACTTTTTATTAGTCTGGTTTGTTTAGACATGGTATCTTGACCTACTGGGTTCTAATAACACAATATTCAGACTTCCAATTGGTACCTGAGAAAATTTTATGTATTCAAGTATGGATATGGGAAAGGGACCTTGTATCTTATTTTTTATTGATGGATGTGATGGAGTTTGGAGACAAGATCAACATGGGGTTCGTAACGGTGGTATTTTTTAGTTTGTTTGTATCACCATGTATTTTTTCTATATTGTATTCAGATTTACATTAGATACATACAAGTCTCTCATTAAATGATTCGTTATTAGTGGAATATTGGTTCCTCCTTTATTTCCTCATTGTGTTATATGGTTTCCACTATGACTATTAATTTGAGTAATTTTGTTTATATGGATACATTCCACTGCTAAGAAACTTAATTCAGTGGGGTATAGTATATCTATTATACATATTACACCCCCACTACTAGTTGTGCACATGATAGAGTTTCAGAATTATGGAAGTTATAGTTGGGCTTCCCCAACATCTTCACTGATTAGAGTAGGACCTTGACTCCGAAAAACACATATCCAAAATAAAAAAAAAATCTAAATACAATCCATCATTAAAAATAAAAATTGAAATACATAAAAAACATAAAATAAAATATATCACCGCTCAATCAATGATGTTAGATGTCATGGAATATGGATGAAGAGATGATAAAAATGAAGAGAGGGAAATGGATGATGTGGAGATCAAGGAGGATATGTCATCAATTTCTGGCTCACAGATAGATGGGGTATCAAATGATTTAGGTATAGATTGATGGGAAAGGAGGAAAAAGTCTCTTTTTCATGGGTAGATGGTTTTCAAGGTGATGTCGATGTCACGCCCTAAACCAAGAATCATGGACTATGTGCATTATTTTATTACATTAACATCATTATAAGGAATAAATCCCAAAGCAAAGATCAGTTTATTAGTTTTGTAAAGTAGAATTACATGCATGATACCCATAATGAATTTGTAAAAAAAAAATATGAACATGATATAAAATAAAATTAATTAATCTAAATCTTTGAAACACATTCAAAGGTTTCCTCCTCATAACTTGGGAAAATGAAACAAAATAAGGGTGATCCCAAATTCTCAGTAAGGGTAAGTAAAATGGAAGAAATAATTAATTGAGGAGAATAAATCAACATGGAAAATTATATAGATTATAACACATATCATTAAAATAAATAGATAATGAACATTCAATATGGAATGATAAGAAACAGAAACACATTTAATTTAATTAATGAACTAAAAATTAAATGTATCAATAGATATATAGATGAAAAATTCCATGGAAAAATAATAACTGAATATAAATGAGAGAAATCCATAATTATTTAATGACATGATTCTTTAGTACATGGAACCATTACTGTGAATACTATTTAGAAGACTATACATCTATCACATAAAAAACCATATATTTTGTCCATATAAATCGTCTCATTATACTACTGATACATCGTGGGAAAGTCTATAACTGTGCCCAACCTATTAGATACATCTCTAAATAATTCCTCATTTATAATAATCATTTTAAATAGTTGACTATATTCATTATAAAATATCTATAATGAATGAAGGATAAAAAGTAATCAATTATTCCATAGTTAGTCAAATAACTATCAACGTAAATACCGCATGTAAAATGACATATGGTTTAGGTTATAATAATATCCATCATATGAAAATAGGGATATTCAAGAAAATTTATAAATAAAAATTATTAACATAAAGTTATTATTTATAGATAATTGTAACTATCACTAAATTAAGTGAGATTTCAAAATATAATCATTAAGAATATTCTTGAGGAAAATAATCCTTATAAATTCCAAAGTATCTCGTACCACTTTGAAATATTTATTTAATAATCCACATGAAGGATTAAAATAATATTTAGAGTATAAATATATTAAGGATACTAATGATATAACATGTCAAATGGATGTATAAAAATCATATAAATGATAATTGGTTCATAATAACAAATAAATATCAATGGAATGTAAATTGAGGTGAAATCTGTTACCTTGTCCTTAATTTCTATTGTGTAGTCATTATCCAATTGTATAGTTGTTTAAAATATTTTATTAACTTCTAAATGAACTTTTATATTGTTTATAATTTCATATATTAACTTATTATAAAATTTTAATACCCTTTTGTTAACAATCATTCATTATTTTAACTGCATTGGGTGTTAATTGTCTAGTTTTCAAAAGTATGTTTGACTTGTAGTTTGTTGTTACTATCAAATTGATCATGAGTTAATAATATAAATAAAGTAAAATATTACCAAAATATTATATATCTTCATTGAATACATATTTATAATTATCTATAATGCTATGAGATAAGAAATGAAATTCACCGCTCATGGATATGGTAGGCCATACATATGCATGAATAATAATTTTCTTTATTTATAATATAAATTAAATGAACTATAATTGATACCTATGTATATTATTATTATATTTTTATATCTATGTTTTATATGTTACACAATTTTATTCTTATTATCCTTAAAACATTTCATCTATAGTGAAAACGAGTCGCTTTGCTTTGAGGAGGCAGTAGTCCAAACATCCACAAATGATGTTATCATGTTTATAAAAAATGGAAAGTGTAAGGGGTTATAATATAAAGGAAATATATATGAATATTAACATAATAAATATTGTATATAACATATATTATAATATATGTCACAACATAATTTCCAAAATTATATGTGGTTAAGTAAAAAATAAACAATCATCGTTTCATGAGGTAGTAGTTCGTCGTAAACAGAATTATTATGTTTGTTACCCATTAAAGGGATGTATGACTATGTTTTAATAAAACCCTTATCATAAAAACATCCTAGTATATTTAGAATAATTTTTTTAAAATAATATAATTAAAATATTTTATTTTTTGGATAATGACAATAAAACAAAAGAGCTTAAGAGAAGACATTTCCTCTTAATCAGGTAACTTCTTTTTGTTTGTAGCAAAAGGATTCATTGTATGGAACAATGACCAAGGGGGGGATTATAGGATGAGTGTATATATTTTGATATGCTATTTTTTTATATATCTATTTATACAGAGTGGACTGAGATGTTTGAATAAGTGGGAGTAGAGGAGGTCTTTTCATAGTGGATGAGGAGTGGCACTGTTGTAATATTTTGACCACGGAATTCCATAAACGTTTATCACATTTAATTTGGAACCAATAAATGTCTAAATTAAGTTAAAAGGGAATATGAAATATAAATGTGGCTATAAAATGGATTTTTAATATGTTTAATGGTCATTTTTGTGCTTAATATTAATGTTTAGTCCATTATTAAGCATAATTTTACCTTAATCTTTGTGATTAATTTTAATTACATTCACTAATATTTTTGTTCAAAAACTTAGATTAACTGACTAGAAATTATAAATTATTTTTATTCAAAATAAGGAATACATTTTTACAAATTATATTAATATATGTGGTATAAATTAAATTAAATTTATTCCCCAAACGAGATGATAATGGAGGGTTTTAGAGTAAAAAAATCTGAAATATTACTATGGTTATTAAATTTGAAGGAAAAAATAATTCCAATGGCATAGATTGGATTAATTGATAAAAATATGATATAATTATACATTAAAATCAGTCTAAAAATAATTAATCCTTATAAATAAAATATATGAAAAATAAATTTTCCAATAAAATTCAATAGTTTTCACTATTTATTAAAAATTGAATCTTCATAGAAAACTACACAAAATTGACCCAAATATAATGTGTTTGGTTTTTTCAAATTTGATGATTATTTTGATATATTAAATTTATAATATGGTTAAAAATGGATTTAAAATGGGTTCTCCACTAAATGATGGTAATAATTAACTAATAAAAATATTGTATTATATTCATAAAATTTGGTTTGTTTTTACCTTAAGACTATCAAATCTTTTATATGACAATAAAAAATATTTGATTGAATATAATATATATAAATATATATATCCCACTAATATCACTCACTAAATATAATTAATATAATTTATGAGAGTCAAATATCTTTGTAGGCATACAAAATATTTTCTATGCAAATATCCCATTTATATACAGTTGGTTATTATACTCATTTATAATTAATTATTTACTAATTAATTAGTTCTATAAAATATATATTATCATTATTTCACTAATAATATTCCTAACGACTAGTTTATATCATATTACATTAAATAATAATAATTTAATAATATATTATTTTTATTAAAACTTGCTCTTGTGTGAAACACAATCCATGACACACTAACATGGTGTTTCATGCATTGAAATATATAAAATATATAAAATTTATTTAAAATAGTAAATATATTTTAAAATATCAAATTTGTATATTCCCTTATGCTCTTGGTGTTGTGTGTCATGAACTTCATCGAATATAAGGTTCATATTATCAAATTTCAAGGTTTTACAATCGGAGTCGGTGACTAGGGTTGCAAGGGATATGGGTTGACGGGAGAAGGGGAACATGAAGCCACTGTCAGGGGGGGTCATAGTTTAGGGTCTCTAGTATCAGAAGTAATTGTGGTTTCATGGTTTAGGGGATATAAGGCATTGGGGGGGCTCAGAGGGGTTGATGCCATGGAGGATGGGGAGAAGGGATGTTGTTGAGTTTACTGTAGTCGAGGGTTGCATGGTGGTCAACATCGAGGGGAGAGGGTCCACATCTATCAAGAGGGATCATTATGGGTGGGTGATTGGTGATAATGTTTTTTTTAAAATTATATAGTGGTGATTTTAATTAAACTATCTCTAAATATAATAGTATTTATAATTATTTAATAAATAGAGGTGGTTACAATAATCACTACTAATAATCCACCAAAACACACTATACTTTTTTTAGTGTAACCCCCACCCCAAGAACATTCTGTTAAACATCTCTCATATATCTTCCATTTTTATGTATTCCACCAATCCTTGAAGATGATTATCAGAGGCACATTGTGTGGGGAAACAGTGGATGATATAGTGGTGGGATATGACAATGTTGGGACAACCAATGTGGGATTGATGGCCTAGATGATCATGGATTATGTGTAGGGTAAAGGTGGGTGGGTGGTCATGGGGATGAAGAATATGGGGAGATTGGTGGATGATTATTTCAGAGAAATCACTCCATACTAGGTCTTATGGATCAATTTCCCTTGAGACTACTTTCATGGGTTTTATTATGCCATTGACAACTACCTATTAGTGACTCCTCAAAATCCTAATCATCTAATAATTTTTAAGTTTCTTTATCTTTTTTGGAAGTCTGATTGGGTAGTGGGAATTCTCATCCCCATCTTCCTCGATAGGAGTGATCGTACCTTTGTGTGTGCCTCGCCTATTGCCAACTAACTGTCTTCGCCATCAAATAATTCACAAATAACCTCATCATTACATTGACCATCGACATGTGGGCCATGATGGCTCATTTGACTCTTCCATTGATATCTGTTCCCAAATATGTTGGTTCCCATTGTCTACTCTACCTCATACCCCTTTATCACGAACGCATGGTTTTCATCTTCAAAAAAATCATAAAAAGTAATAAAGTAAAAAAACAAACAGGAAGGGTTTAAAATTATTATTAAATATATTATTCTAATTGAGATTTAGATTAGATTATTGATTTTTATTAGTTATCATTTTACTAATTGGGTGTATGTTAATTTACCTTTAGTACCATATGGGTTGAGAGTCTAATTATTATTAATAAAAGTAATTTTTTTAATATTTTTAAATGGAAATAAATATTATTGTCACCTTTTATCTTGTTTTGAGAGAATTTGATATATTCATAATTAAACATTAATGTATTACCACTCTTTGCATTAGAGAACATCTAGTGGAAAATTGGGTGAACTAAATTTATGAGTAATCTAGATCATCAGGGTTTTCTATGTCCATTGTATTCTCTTTATGAGTTAGATCCTATTTTTCTTTAAGAACAATAAAATTATGTGTTTCTTCTAGAACACATACCCATATAATGATGTTTTTAATTATTACCATTAATTTTATTTTTCAATGAACTCTATCCTTAGATCCAATTTGTATTTCACACTTCACGTTTTTTTAAAATTTATTTAACATCATTATATAATTTTGGGTCCAAGACATCAATTTTAGTTGGTACTTTTACAACTGGCACATGTCATTCAATCATACCATTTTAATCGGTAAATGCATCGAGAAATAGATTTTATAATTTATGAAAATATAAAATATTTTAAAATTATATCTCACCCTACCATGTGGGAGGATCAAGAAAAATAATGTTGTCATATTCCATGAAATCTCCTCAATTTGTTTCTTTTCACCCCCTAATGATGGGAATATTTATTTATTCAAGGGACAATAAAAAACATGTTGTAAATGGATCACTATTTTTTGGTTCATGATATCTAATGATGTATGAATATTCATATCTTATATATATTCTTAACATATTTTGAGGTCTCTTATTTTATGTTGTGGAGGTGAAATTTGTTTATATACTTCACAAGAAAAGATTCTTAAGTGGGAGATATCAGAATATTTTCCAAAATCAAATTGGAGTGGGGAGTACATATGATATTCACTTGGTTTGATGTTAATTAATGTCGAGCCATGATATATTTCATAACCCTATATAGAGATCGTTAGCTTGGTTATTATTATTAATGGCCTACCTATAAGTTAGAGGTGTTTTATTAATGATTCAACTAAACAATTTCATTTATGCATATGGGTGACTGGACGTTCTATAGTAATCCTCATAACCATATAATATTATTTGAATGCATGAAAGGTGAATTCTACTGCATTATAAAGGTTTTATTTCTTGATGAAATAATCAGGGAATTATACTCTCTATTATCGTGGTTTTATTTCGTGATTCATGTGTACAATTATGCAATGATGGATAATGTAAAAGAACTCTCTGGGTATTCATATTTCATTAGAATTATGTTTGTTCACCCTACCCTACCTTATGTGCTGTCTTCCACAAATGACAGTCTTATAAAGATTTGGTATTTGGTGAAGTGCTGGGATTGTACTAATGTTTATTATGTCCATAAACATTATTTAATACAAGTTTCATTCCACTCAAAAAACCATTATTTATTCACAGTAACATCACTTGATGGAACCATCGATATATTTTTCATCATTGAAAACATCATAATTTCATTTTTTATTGGGCTTGCTAAAATTAAAATATGAAAATATAATTCAAGTTAATTTTATTCCACAGCTATGTGAAAGTGGTTCCTCTACCGTAAATGCTACATTGAATGGTCATTCAATTGGTGTCAACTATGTTGATTAATTTATGGATAGTAATAAGCTACATCTGATCAGAAATTCAGAAAACTTTACTATTATAGCTTCAAACTCCCTCCCTTCATCCCATTTTTCTATTGAGAGGTGTTAAATATTGAAACATTTTGTTTGATTTCACCTTCATTCTTCTTCATAAAACCTATATGAAACTATGAGACTAAGAAAAGTTCAATTACATTTAAAGGCCACACAAATAATGTCACTATAGTTTTTTTTCATCCTGAACATCTGATCAAACTGACAGGGTCAAGGTATATGAAAATCAGGTTATACAATTCAACCAATTTCATATAGGTATTAGATATCCATAAAAATCCATTATGAATGTTGCAATGTAGAATTTATATCAGATTAATAATATTGGTTATGAACATGGTGTTCTCATTATTGACTCATAATTTCAGACTTCAAACACTTTGAACTATGGTCAGGGAAGAGTCTGGACTCTTACATACCACAAATATTCACACTATAATGGTTCCCATTTGAATTCTCTTCATCGATAAAAAAATACATTTTGAAAATAATTGGCTACGGATGATACTTCCCTATGTTGGTGCAACATTCTGACTAGAAATGATGAATTAACTTTTCTCCAAAAATTTATTAATAGCTCTATGACTAGACCAGAATCATGCACTGATCATTACAAATCATGTCCTGATTATTGATGTTGTTTCTCCTATGATCTTCTATTGATCATTGTGATTGTTTAGTGTTTCTTGTTGTTGGGTGATCACTTTTTTTATTTTTAATATGTGTTGTAAATATGTGTGACTCTATGATATAGAATAAATTTCTTTTTGATTTCATTTTTCTTGATTCACATTTTTAATATATTTTTTACTAGGTCTGAATTTATTTTACATTCAATCGATAAATGTAAATGGTGTTTACCATTAAATCCCACATATAATAGGTATTAATGTCATTAAATAAATGAAAAACGTTAGTAATTTCAATAACATGGATGAAAAAACCATTATATGCTTTCCTTTTTCCTTTAACCCAAATTGAATCAAATCAATTTATTAATGAAAAACTGGATATTGTTTGATTTTTATAGTTCCCAATGTTATGATATGTTATGTTCTAACATGTTTTATTTTATTTTTTAAAACAAAATAATCCATTTTCAATTAAAATTGTGGAAATTCTACATGATTTTCAACCACTATAAAGTGACATTTTATTAAAAAATCAGTTATCCAAGTTTACATTGAGTCTTTTAGTTTCTAATGGGGATTGATTTTAGCGAACAATTAATTTATTTTTTCCTTGATATATTTTTTAAATAACAAATCAACTATCCAATAGTTAGCTTAGCAGTATATATTGTGTCTAATATAAATGAGAAACTATGAAAACAACACATAACATGTTTACATGTATTTAAAATCAATAATATAGGGGAATAAAAGGAATGTTTCAATATGGGGTCATCCCTGTGAGAAGAAACAAACTACGTTGAAGAAGAACAAACCATTACATGTAATGGGAAAAAATTATGGAAGATATGCATATTGAAAACAATAAGGTATTGTTATGATTATACATTATGAGATCCATAACATAGTATCACTAGAATCAATGGAAATAAAAAATGACATATGGAGGTGGTGATCATTGGAATCTGGGAAACAAATTCATCATTGATCAACCGCATGGAAAATGATGGTAAAAAATAATTGAGAACCCTAAAAAACCATGAACATATTATGCTATTATCCCCTCCCCATTCCATATTTATTTATATTTGGATTATGAAGTATAATGGGGAATGATACACACAAATCCAAAGATACATTTAATGAATAAAGTCAAACTGTCATCTTATCGTATCTAAGCTGATAGGATGGCGATTGGGATCCTTTCTAATAAGAATATTGTTTGTGTATTTAATTGTAGTTCATAAATTAAAACAACATTTATATCGCTCAGATATTGAAAGAAAATACAAATGGGGATATGTAATATATCATGTGGATGATGATTTTTTTTTCAAAATAACATTATGGGGAATGTCAGATTGAAGGTTCTGGCTATTGTGGAAGCACATATTGGGCATAACCAACTCATTTTTTTTATCATAATCCACTTATAATTTATGAGTTACATGATGGAGAATCCTCCTCACCAACATAATTAATAAAAATATTAATTGAAAAAACCTTAGAACTAAAATGAGATAACCTTTTCACATATAATTTATCATTAATTTTTTTACAAAAGATTTACTTTTGTTGAATTATTTATTTATTTTTGATGATCGGATCAAGACCACTTATTATACCATTTTTTCGTGAGAGTAATCCATGATAGATTTTATCTAGTGGTGATCCACACATGTTTCATGAACCACTAATCTTCTCTGTAGAATCCTTAGGGTGCTAGCATGGATGAATCAAACACTTGTAACGATTATTGTTGATCACAACTATATCCTTCAATATGAGAAGTATTCACTCTGGTGGAGGAGGAGAAATGTGTTAAACTCTTTATAGTGTTTTATGAGAGAGATATCTACGGTTCAAGAAGATACAATTAATTATTCATTGATCAGAATGAATGAATATGACTACATCTTAGGAAAAATGTTATAACTAGGTTTAAATAACTCAATGATTAGAAAATAGTTATTGCACAAATGTATATATTATTTATTTTATACTGGCTAACCCCATGTCTAAATACTAATATTATTATTATTATTTACATGAAATTTTTTAAACACCAAAATAAAATAAATATTATTTTCTTGGATAACCAAATTAATAATTATTCAAACCAAATTTAATATGGACTTCCTAATATATTATCAAACTATATTCAATAATCCGCAATATTTACCGAGCATTAAATAATGACTATTTATTTTAAAAAATAAATATCACCTAATTATTTTCTAGTAAATATACAAATATTTCATTCATCTACCTAGTGAATAAATATTTATTAAATATTGACATAACTAAAAAATATATTTTCTTATCTTGTGAACAAACTAGAATTAATAAAATTATATATTTGAATCATTAAATAAATAATTACTTGGTGAATACATATTTATTTAAATATTCATCAAACATATATATTCTCTAGAATGACTACTGATTGAGTATTTATAATCAAACTAATAGGATTAATTATTAAACCATGTATGATAATGATATTTATATACATTGTAAATTTTATATGAAATTTAACCGATGTTCCTAATACACTTACTATGGGACCCTATAGGCTCATTTCTCTGGGACATTAGGGTATAGTATCAAAATTACAATGTTGTCATATAACAACAAGAAAAATCTCCCATAGATAAATATGTTAATCTCACAACAACATGTAACCATTGATGAACATACACTATGTAAAATAATCTCTTTATATTGATATCCATAATAATGAAAGTTGTATACTCATGTCATCAATATATATGCTCAATTACTCTTTCATTGAATTTTTGTAAATTAACTTTTCAATATAATTATATAGACATGCAATCAATTATGAAGTTCCATTTCCATCAAATATCATGATATATCAACTTTCATTAAAGAAATAAAAGGAAAAAACATTATTTCATTATTTATTAATACAATTTTACTTACGATTCACCCAATATACCCTACATACCACAAACATAATACATAACGAATTTTCAGTATTTAAATGAAAATGACTCATGGAAAACATTAATAATAATTTTTAATTCTATGGATCATTACACACATTCACATTTTGGAACATCCATCGACACATATAAGTTTGGATGTAATGTCATCGGGCCATGTTCTCATAATATCATGCCCTTAATATTACCAAGGGTGTAAACCATGGGAAAGTGTCTCAATGTCCTATGAGTCTCAAAACATGATATCTTTTATAATTTGTATTCCATAAAATAAATCTTCCAGTTATAAAAATTATATTTAAGAATATTATCATGACACTTCAAGGTTCTCATCATTGCAGAGAACTGTTATGACCTTTCAGTGAGACAAGTATACATTGGAAATTATACTATACAATGTCATACAGAAACAATAATTATGTGATAATTTTTATATTAAAATAAATAAAATGAATAATGGTAATCACAATGTATATAGAGGTTGGTTTTAGGGAAGCAAATCAAATATAATTTAACTTTCACTAGATCAAACTTCCAAAAAAATTTAGTCTGCTAACTCTCACATAGTGTTCATACTTATACTGAGATAAAACCATAGTCCAGGGGTCCACCACATTTTCCTCATTGAAAACACTATTCAAAAAGACTTCACCCCTTTGAGAAAAATATTTTGAAAAGTGATATTTCCATGGTATGTGCTTCTTCCATTGATGCATCCTTGGATTTCTCGAGTGATCCACCACTATAGTATTATCACAATAAAATGTGATAGGATATCTACTTCTAGGAACAAAATTATTTTATTGGATGAATTAATGAATCCAAACTAATCATTTGGATTCTTCAAAAGCGATTATATACTCATAATTCAGTATAAAATAAGGAATAATATATCAACGTTCACTTTAGTGTGATGTCATTGATTTATAAGATTTATATTCTTGTATGGTATAAAAAAGGGTGTGTGACACACGCTTGTCGTGAGGTGTGAAAAAAATATTAAATCCCCCTAAGGGTGTAGTATGGATGGTAACCAGAATGTCGTTCTCCAAGTAGCAATGTTTTAATCTTGGTGTCACTTAAAAATAACAAGTTTGAAAAATTAAAGAAAGTAAGAGGTTTTCTTAAAAAGGTTTGTGAATTTAATATGAGAGAGAAGTGATTGGATTTTGGTTGGGTTTTCCCATTTGTGATTTCATCATAGTTTTTATAAAAATATGAATCCTTTGGTTTTAGAAATGATAATTAAGTGAAATGAATAACAATTGTTTCTTTGTTTCACCTTTGATTTAATTATTTATCAAAGCGTAGAAATCTTAATGGACTAATATTAATTACATAGGAAATACCAAATCTGGTATTTACTTCCCTAAATAATTAAATTAATATATCTTAATTTCTCCACATGATTTAGCAATCACCAAATCACTCCCTTAGTTGATTTTCTTCATAGATAACCAATCGGTGTAAAAATGAATAGATCAAGCAAGGGTAGAATAATATTTAAATCAAAGCAATTTAATATTTAATAATAAATAAAAATACAATAGTATTTAATTTAAATTCAAAAATAAATTAAATTGATAATCATTCAATTAAAAGAAAACAATCCCTTTGAATTAAACATCAGAAACTCAAACATCACAAAATGGGGTCCCCTTCCCTTCACCCAATCACAAAAGATTCTACCCCTTCATGCAAGGGGGGTTCATCGAATTCAAATGAAAAATAAACATGGAGGAAGTAATTAAAAATGAAGAACAAGGAAGAGGAGGTTCTCCTCCTCTTGGATGCTTTCCGCTTGCTGGAATGGGAGGTGAAGGAATGAATTGAGAGGTAGGAGCTCCTCTCCTTTTATAGGCAGAATTCTGTCCTCCAGATGTTTGCGCGTGGAAGGCCCATTAAATTACATTTTTTCTCGTTTATGCCTTCATAAAAGATGTTCATAAATGCGTTTTATGTCGTCCCTCAAAATTTCAGCACATTTGGACTCCGGATGTAGATGTTATGAATTTGTCATTGAAGGCTTCTGTTTCTGGACGAAGCTTCCAGGAAGGTTTCTCCAAACGTACGTCATTCAATGGCCTCCTTAATGACCTCAAACATCCACCAAATTTATGTTATAGTCGGCTCTGGATGTCCTCGTCACATCCCAGGTGGAAACACCTCAGTGGGATGTGTGTAGGCTGCGTTTTGGTTCCGTTACTTTGCTAGTCTCCATGTTGTCAGCCCGAAACAATTGTCCAACTTCAATGAATTTTGAAGCCCTCTATATGACCGAATCAGCTCCTGGTCCAGAAGACAAAAATGAAGGAAATAAAATAAGGATTATAAAAAAAATTTAATCACAAAATTTGGACAAATATTTTATGCTAAATGACAAAAAATACCCTTGTGGTCAAAATATGTCCAAAATCCAGAATTATGCACTTTTCTTCAATTATGACCATTTTCATTATAAAATTCAAATTACCCATTATTTTAATAAAAAAATGAAATATATGGGTTTTATCATTGAAAAACAGTAAAAATACTCATTATTTGGTCAAAAATATGCATGTAAATTTGCTCTGTAAAATACCCCCACACTTAAACCATGCTTCTCCTCAAGCATAAAATCTCAACATGGAAATCAGAGGACACCAATGTTACTAATATTCAAATTTCAATGCAATAAAATCAAAAACATTTCCATGTAAATCAAAAATTCAATAATCTGCATAAAATATCAATTTAATTTCCCATTTTTCAACGAAACAAATAGTTCACATATTTTACTTTTCCCCTTTGAAAATTGATGGAACTTTTCATTTCATTCATTCAAGATCCTTGATCCATCATTATTAAACATGCCTTGTCATGATTTACCTCACTTTTGATTTTTTTCTCTCATCACTCATGATATAATTCAAGTAGAGTTATGCTCATATCATGAAAACATGCTTCTTATCCATAGGCTTGTAAATGAACTACTTTCTCCACTTTGTAAAGACAAAAGACACATAAAATCATGAGGACTTGCAATTAAGGTTCAAATGACTCTGAGACTTAAGGTTGGTAGGATTTGATGATTTAAAAATTAAGGCTCAAGGAGGAGGATAATCTCTTAAGTAAAATGCATGATATCAAATGTAAAAGTGTAATGAACTTCTACCCTTCAAAGTAGCAACACCCACTTCCCAAAACTCAAAGTAAAGGTTGTGATCAAATTATGCATAATGAATGATTTGTGCACCCTCTTAAATATTTTTTTTACTGTTGTACTTTTTTTTCATTTTTTTCATTTTTTTTCAAAAATTATGATTTGATCAATCCTCACATCCATTACCTAACCACATACGATCAGAAGATCGTCGGTCTGGAAAATGGTGATTTTTGGTTTTCCCAAATCACAACCCATTTTTTTATTTTTTTGGATTTTTTTTCATTTTTGTCATTTTTTTTATTCAAGAGGGGAAAACAATAGAGTATCATGAATGATTTCACAACATTTTCTAATTTCCACAATAACACCCCCACAATTCTTCCTTACAATGTGTATCATCCCGTCCACCGTGATTTCCTTTACCCCCACACTTCAACTTTAAATATCATGCAAATACCAAGAGTAGGGTAGGAATGGATAAAAATGGATTGAAACATGGTTCATCCCTATAAAGGTCATTCATGGTCTCTATGGGCTAAAAGAAGGATTCATGTAAAGGTGGTATTTTAAGGATTCGTGGCTTTTCAAAGGATGCCTTAATCATTTTAAATGTGTTCTTGTAAAATCATAGCTTTGACAAGTTTCAATACAAGTTCTGGTCAGTTACATGTCCCAAGATCACTCAAGAAATATGCTCAAGAATAAATAGGAAGTACTTGGTCTAGAAATCCTCTCGGGAATAAGAAATATAACATTGGACAATCACTCATGGCATGACTAATAATAATAAATCAATTCACATAAATTTTAGAAATTCAATGCATGAAAGATGGTTGGGAAATTTTATTTACATGAATTAATTAGTTCCTTCGAATCATGAGTCATCATTTCAATATCTATGCTTCATATTTAAAAATTCAATTATGCATTTCAACCATTTAATCATATCAACCTTGAAATCTAAAACATGGCATCATTGGGTTTCTAAGAAACTCATGTCTCCAAGACAAGTCATGTAAAACATGAATTCAAGTGTGGGTATGAAATTTCAACATTTAAAGCTCAAAACATGATTTTGATGAGGGAAAAAATGAAGGGAGTTTAAATAATCATCATGATAAGTGAACTCATTTTTAACGTAAATATTTTGTTCCTCTTCCTCTTGCTCTTGGGTTTTCCTTGTGGCTTCCTTCCATGATGGTTCTTGAAAAAAAAATTAAAACCACTCATACCAGTGTAAGAACCATTACATTATAGCACAATTGGGTGATGTAAGAGGTAGGTGACTAGTAAATCCCACGAAAACAATGAAACTCGGGTTGCATCCCGAAAGCGCCTTTGTTTAATGTCGTTTGATCGACCTTACCTCATGAAAAGAAATCAGTATATGGGTTGGAGAAGATTGACCTCCTCAACTGGTTCTTGAGGTAAACTTCCATAGAACTTCTTCAGCCTTTGACCATTGACAGTGAATGGGTTTCCTCCTTGTTTCTCAACCTGAATGGCACCAAAAGGATATACATTAGTAACAATAAAAGGACCTTCCCACCTAGAACGAAGCTTACCAGGCATTAACTTAAATCATGAATTGTAGAGTAGAACTTGGTCTCCAGGTTGAAAGGTCTTCGGTTGAATCAGTTTGTCATGTGCCACCTGGGTTCGTTCTTTATAAATTCTTGAATTTTCAAAAGAATCTCTCCTGATTTCTTCCAGCTCCTGCAATTGTAGTTTTCGCTCCTTCCCAGCACTCTCCAAATCCATATTCACCTTTTTTTATAGCCCAGTATGCTTGGTTCTCTAATTCCACCGGTAAGTGACATCTTTTTCCATAAATCAACCGATATGGGCTCATACCAATGGGAGTCTTGTATGATGTCCGGTATGCCCATAATATATCTTCAAGCCTTTGGCTCCAATCATTTCAGTTTGGCTTGATTGTTTTCTCCAAAATTCCTTTAATCTCACGGTTTGATACTTCATCTTGGCCATTTGTGTGCGGATGGTAAGGTTTAGATGTTTTGTGATGCACCGAATACTTCCTCAGCATAGCCTCCATTCTTATATTGCAAAAATGTGTCCCTTGGTCACTGATGATGGCTCTTGGTACTCCAAACCTACAAATAAATGTTTTCCCTAACAAAATCACAAACCACTTTGGCATCATCAGTTTTGGTGGCTTTGGCTTCCACCCATTTCGAGACATAATCAACAGCAAGTAGAATATATGATTTCCCAAAAGACATGGGGAATGGTCCCATAAAATCAATTCCCCAAACTTCAAATATCTCACAAAAAATTATGCGGTTTTGGGGAATTTCATTCCTTTTTGAAGTGTTTCCATAAAATTGACATTTTTCACATTTCTTACAGAAATCATGAGAATCTTTAAACAAGGTAGGCCAATAGATTCCAGATTCTAAGACTTTCCTAGCTGTTCTTTGAGGTCCAAAATTTCCTCCACAAGCAAGTGTATGAAAAAATTGAAAAACATATTCTACTTCACTTCCTGGGAGACATCTTCTTATGACTTGGTCATTGCAAATTTTCCAGAGAAAGGGATCCTCCCAGATATAGAATCTTGATTCAGCCTTAAGTTTATGTTTTTGATGGGAGTTAAAGGAAGAAGGTACCTGAGATGTATCCAGATAATTGACTATGTTAGAATACCATGTCACTTCATCCTCCAGGATATAGAGTTGCTCCCTGGGTATGTGATCATTGAGTGGGTCTAGCTATGGAATTCCTACTTCAGCAGTGTTGGGAAGCCTACTGAGGTGATCCGCCACCTGGTTTTCAGCTCCCTTTTGTCTTTAATTTCTAGATTGAATTCTTGTAATAGAAGTATCCATCTCACCAGTCATGGATTGGCATCATCCTTCTTCATCAAATACCTGAGTGCTGAATCATCGAAGGAGTTGCTTCCTTCTTCATGGGAAACCAGAAAGAGGGAATGGTCGCTTGGTGGGATTCTTTTTGAGTCAAGGACATTGAATTTGACCTTGCTATCTCCTAGCTCCATGGTCAGAGATCCTTCATGTACATTGATGACTGTTTTTTCCGTTTTTAGGAATGGTATTCCCAAAATTATGGGTGAATTCCTCGGCGTATTGTCCTCCTCCATGGTGAGTACGTAAAAATCTGCTGGAAAAATGAGTTCCCTAACTCTTACCAGCATGTCTTCCACAACTCCGGCTGGATAAACAGTGGATCCGTTTACGAGTTGGATCACCACTCTTGTGGGCTTCAACTCACCTATTTTTGAAGAGGAGAAAACAGAATTAGAAATTACATTTATGGATGCACCATGGTCACACAAAGCATCAGAAAAATCTAAAGAACCCATTGTACAGGGAATAGAGAATGTCCATGGATCTTGAAATTTTTTGGGTAATGGTGGGGTGGAAACGGCTGAGACACTCTTTCCAAAACTTATTTTTCCATCCTCGTCATGCTTCTTTTTCTTGGTTCATATTTCCTTTAGAAAGTTTGCATATTTGGGTATTTGGTGGATTGCCTCCAATAAGGGAATGTTGATTTCCACTTTTTGGAAGGTTTCATGGATTTCCCTTTGAAGTTGTTCTTCTTCATCCTTTGATGATCGAGTTAGTGCAGAAGGGAATGATACCTTGTTTCCTCCTTTCTCTTTTTGTTGCCTTTGACTTTTTTTTTCTTCCTTCTTCTTGGGTTGGATGAGTTTTTCTTCAGGTTTTTGTTTGGAATCATCAAACTTACTTGGCTCAGGTGGTGGAAGCTCCTTTCCTCTTCGAGTCGTAATTGCACTAATATTCTCCTTTGGATTTGGGATAGTTTGGGATGGGAGTTTTCCTTGATACCTGGTTAAAATATCCATAAGGTTATCAAACTTGTTGTCCAAATTTTTCACAGTCTTCTTCAACTCTTCAATCTCTTTTTCTTGGTGGAACTTTTTAGAACTTGATGGCAGCTGTTCAAAATTCTTTCGTTGGAAAGGTGGTGGTTGAAATGATTGTTGTCCCTGGAAGGACTTCTTGTATGGTGTATGGTTCTGAAATTGCTATTTAAATGGTGGTCTGGCCTGGTTTTTTTGTCCTCCGTATCCTTGTTGGGTTTGACCTTCTCCCCATTGTTGATTTTGTGGGAATTGCCTTTGTTGGAATGCAGCTGCACAACTTTCTGTATCTTGTATCTCAGCACATTGATCAGTATAATGATTTGGTGATGAACATAACCCACATACCTGAGGTGGAGATGGATTCTCATTCACCTGCTTGATGTCCATTTTCCTAACAAGGCTTGTTAGTTCTTGAATTTGTGTTGTAAGAAGAGGAGATGAGTCAGAAGTTCTTACCTCAAGCATCCCCCTTGTACCGGTGCTTCTTGTCCCAAATTGTTGTGAATTCTGGGCGATCTTCTCAATCAGGCTTTGGGATTCTCTAGGTAATTTGTCAATCAATGCTCCTCCAGACGATGCATCCAAAAGGTTCCTATCGCTGTCTAGGAGTCCTTGGTAGAAAAAGACAAGGAAGTGGTGCTCCTCTATAGCTTGGTGGGGGAAACTTGCGCTAAGCTTCTTGAATCGTTCCCAATACTCGTAACGAGTCTCACCGGTAGCTTGTTGAATGGCGTATATCTCCATCCTGATTGATGTACTCCGGGAGGCTGGGAAGAACCTTTGCATGAAACATTGTTGAACATCATCCCAGTCTAGGATTTCTCCAGGTTGTAAGGTATACAACCACTCCTTCGCTGCTCCCTCAAGTGAAAAAGGGAATGCTTCCCACTTCATTTGCTCCTCCGCTACTCCTCTTGGTTTGAAGCTTGAACACACATGGATAAATTCTTGAATGTGTCGATTGGGATCCTCACCTGCAAGGACATGAAATTTAGGTAGCACGAGAATCATGTTTACTCTTAATTCAAAATAATTTGGTTGTTCAGGCATGTTTAACCGATTCTGATGGTTAGCAAATTGTGGGGCACAAGGGTCCCTCAAAGTTTGTCATGGGTTTTGTGCCATTATTGGTGGTTCTAATTGGACACTAGAGTCTTCTAAACTTATTTCTTCAAAACAGATGTCGATATTGAGATTCCTACGCCTATTAAACAATGTTCTTTCTATCTCAGGGTCGAAATCAAGTAGTTCGTCGTTAGAGGTCCTGGTCATGCAGATTTACACTTACTCCCCAGCAACGGCGCCAGTTTTGACACACGCATGTCGTGAGGTGTGCAAAAACAATTAAATCCCACTAAGGGTGTAGTATGAATGGTAACCAGAATGTCGTTCTCCAAGGAGCAGTGTTTTAATCTTGGTGTCACTTAAAAATAAAAAGTTTGAAAAATTAAAGAAAGTAAGAGGTTTTCTTAAAAAGGTTTGTGAATTTAATATGAGAGATAAGTGATTGGATTTAGGTCGGGTTTTTCCATTTGTGATGTCATCATAGTTTTTATAAAAATATGAATCCTTTGGTTTTAGAAAAGATAATTAAGTTAAATGAATAACAATTGTTTCTTCGTTTCAGCTTTGATTTAATTATTTATCAAAGCGTAGAAATATTAATGGACTAATATTAATTACGTAGGAAATACAAAATCTGGTATTTACTTCCCTAAATAATTAAATTAATATATCTTAATTTCTCCACGTGATTTAGCAATCACCAAATCACTCCCTTAGTTGATTTTTTTCATAGATTAACCAATCGGTGTAAAAATGAATAGATCAAGCAAGGGTAGAATAATATTTCAATCAAAGCAATTTAATATTTAAGAATAAATCAAAATACAATCGTATTTAATTAAAATTCAAAAATAAATTAAATTGATAATCATTCAATTAAAATAAAAGAATCCCTTTGAATTAAACTTCAGAAACTCAAACATCACAAAATGGGGTCCCCTTCCCTTCACCCAATCACAAAAGATTCTACCCCTTCATGCAAGGTGGGGTCATCGAATTCAAATGATAAATAAACATGGAGGAAGTAATTAAAAATTAATAACAAGGAAGAGGAGGTTCTCCTCCTCTTGGATGCTTTCTGATGGCTGGAATGGGAGGTGAAGGAAAGAATTGAGAGGTAGGAGCTCCTCTCCTTTTATACGCAGAATTCTGTCCCCTGGATGTTTGCGCGTGGAAGGCCCATTAAATTACATTTTTTCTCGTTTCCTCCATTAAAGATGTTCATAAATGTGTTTTCTGTCTCCCCTAAAACTTTCAGCACATTTGGTCTCCGGATGTAGAAGTTATGAATTTTTCATTGAAGGCTTCTGTTTCTGGACGAAACTTCCAGGAAGGTTCCTCCAAAATTATGTCGTTCAATGGCCTCCTTAATGACCTCCAAAATCCACCAAATTTATGTTATAGTCGGCTCTAGATGTCCTCGTCACATCCCAGGCGGAAACAACTTATTGGGATGTGTGTAGGCCGCGTTTTGGTTCCATTACTTTTCTGGTGTCCATGCTGTCCGCCCGAAACATTGGTCCAACCGCAATGAATTTTCAAACCCTCTATATGACTGAATCAGCTCCTGGTCCAGAAGACAAAAATGAAGGAAATAAAATAAGGATTATAACAAAATTTTAATTACAAAATTTGGACATACATATTATTCTAAATGACAAAAATACCCTTGTGGTCAAAATATGTCCAAAATCCAGAATTATGCACTTTTCTTCAATTATGACCATTTTCATTATAAAATTAAAATTACCCATTATTTTAATAAAACAATGAAATATATGGGGTTTATCATTGAAAAAAAATAAACATACTAATTATTTGGTCAAAAATATGCATGTAAATTTTCTCTGTCAGTGTGTTCATTCATGCATCATACTAGGGACATAATACTGGTATGACATCCATATGTTTCTTTTGATTGATAGATGCCTCGTATTCACATGTACTAGTGTTTATTTACTATATGTGGTTAATTTATTTTGGTGATTTATATCTAAATTTGTTTTTAGATAATTGTTTCAGACTGTTTCCATTCGGGGGATCATCGGGGTGATGATTCACTTTATTTGGATTTCCTAGATTTGTTAATGTCTTTTGACTGATGGTGACCCCTCTAGGGTGGTTACCCCACATCACCACCTTCCAAAGGTGGGTGACCTCTACCACCATGATTTATGATATTTAAAATTTTATTGGAACATGATGATGGGAAGTTGGTCCCTACTTCCACATATTCCTCCTTAGCATTCATCTCCTAGTCTGAGTATCTCTCTCAAATTTGAAAAAAAAATGTTTGAATCTCTTTCCCAAATAAATCTTGAAATGGACACTTGTTAATTATGCTAATTGATGTAAAAAAGGGGAAGTTACCAATGGTTGGAGTTTTTAGTGATGATGGACATATCTGTACATTTGTGTTATTGGGAATATGTTAATGTTTTCTTATTTTAGTGTGTAGGGAATCTCATTTATGAGTCATATTGGGTGTTTAACCCAAGACATCATGTGTCCATCACGAGGAAACGTAATCCATGGATGTATGGAATCCGAGTCTCATTTACACGGGAATCTCATGTTTGTATTATGCGGTAGTGATTATGACACAATAGGATTTGGGACATTCAATGACATGATCAAAGGTGAGTATTAACAAAAAACCAAAAAAATATAATTTAAAACTAAATAATACCTACTGTACATAGTAAAAGAGACAAACATTATCATAGAAAATAAAAAACCAAGACAAACGAATAATCCTAAACTGAAAAAAACAAGAAAAATCTGATATACCATATATGTATCTACCACCACCAAACCGTCCCTCAATGGAGACATTGAAACTCAATATAAATTTTATCATTACATTATTCCCTTCACATTATTAGTTTCCCAAGAAACCACATCTACAGTCACCCAAAGGTCAATGTAGTGTGCGTACACAAAGGCCTCTTGGATTTCACCATAGAGTCAATTCAAAGACAAATATCATGATAAAGTTAACTCTAAAACTAAAAAGAATATATTTTATAATTATTTTTAATAATATATTTTTTAAAATATACATTGGTTTTCTAATTGAATTTCCATTTTATTAAAATTGAGGAACGTGAAAAGTATATAACAAAAAATAAGGATCATTAGATACAAAACCATGAATACACCATTAGATAATCATGTGGTAAAATAACTATGAAATATCATCATGTGACAAGAACAAAGAATTATAAGAACATAATTTAGGCTGTAGCTTAGGGTGATATGTACTAGACATAAAAGAAGACTAAACAAAGAATATGTTGTAGACAACCAATATTGATTCTCATAATGGTATATCAATACCAAAAAAACCATTACTATAGTAATGCACACTAAAATTATATGTTCTTTTCTTAGTACAACCAATTCCACTAAGGTGTGTGCTTCTCAAAAACATTTTAAATCCTTGCTCACATATTATAAATCATTTTACAAAAAAAAATTCTAATGCTTGAAAACCCATTTTAATTCAAAATTTCATTTAATTAAAATAATTTTAAAACCATTTTTTCAAAAGGAAAATACATCTTGAGATCAAATAAAATAACTACAAAACAAAAACTGAGGAATTGGGAAATAACATCAAGTTATTCATGAATTTGAACATTTCTATAGAGACACATACCTCATATACGTAGAGGTAATTACAAGGATTAATCTACCAAATCCCGTAGTTGAATACTATAAATAATGGATTAAAAAGCCTTCAAAGAGCTCTCAGGGGTAGCTAAATTTCAAAAAAGAGGAATGGACGAAGTGGTTTTTCAGTGGGTATTTAGAAATTTATTTCCAGACATTAAACTAGTAGACCATGGTGTATCCTCTTGGACTAAACCACAACCCCATACATTATAGAATAATATTCCCCCACCATGGTGTTGGATCGGATATCCGAGAAAGGAACTATGACACAATCATTAGGACAATGCAACAACACTTCAATTTAAACTATGTCTACGAGCGATGACCTTTCACATGAAGTATGACTGATGTACATGGAGAGATTTCACAATGAAGCTAGATAAACCACAATACAAGGGTGTCTAAATGGATAGATGGTGCGTGCGTCGCAGTGCATCCAATTTGAAAAAATTTATAACTGACTGGCTACTGTAAAAGTGGCGAGCAGGGTCAAACCACAGAGAGCACGAAATCTAGTTCACTAAAAATATTTTGTTGGACAATGTTTAGACGGACAAGGTTTGAGGGGATTCCTATTTTTGAGTTTTTCTCTTTTTTTTCTTTTTAATTAAACTAAAAGGTGAGAAGACAAAAGGTAAAATGAAAATTGAAAATGAAAATGATGATGGACTCTAAGTCAACAAAATGTGTCGGGGATGCTGGTGTCACAATTAAATTATCACGCAGACATGCAAAATAATTTTTAGGTGATTAAATATTTATTCTGTTTAGTTATCGTCAGTTCCAAAAATATGTGCGTTTTTTAGATGCTCAATTTCAAATTCCTAATTTATTTAAAGTCCCGTTCTCTGGTGTCATAAATAAATTAGAAAAATTCGTTCAAGTCCCGAACTATACGGCGAAATGACACAACCCGTTTCTCACAAAGTTATGTCACCAATTTGCACTTACCATCGGTCAACGCGGTTTACCTTATCGGACCGCCACGTCAACTTATAATTAAAAGGGCCAGTTTCAATGTCAACAATTATTTCAGTGCAAAAATAATTTTAACAGATAAATATTCAATTAAAATAAATTTAATTGACAATTAATCATCAAATAATACTTGCATGGCATGCGCAATAATTTTAATTAATCAACCAACATCCCGACATTATGAAAATCACCCCGACATCACAACTGAAAATGTAAACACGGTAATAAGATGACAATTCATGTAAAATAAGACCGTGTTAGCAACAAATAATCGTGTCGATCTTCACTCTCACTGCATGCAACTTGTTCTTTAAATATCTGACTGCACCTCGACACGTGATGATGTCGCGCGCCAGCTATGCGACCACCGAAATAGAGGATATGAGCGGTGAGTAGTGCATGGCTGCTGGTCGGCTCTTCGGATGGTGGTGACCGGTGCAATGCAAATAAAACAAAAGAAAATGGGGCGCGGCAAGGTGGCCGAGAGGAGGTGGGGCGCACGCTGGTCTATGCAGCAGGAGGCCACTGCTCATGTGGCTGCCGGTTTAGGAGGAGGGAGGGGCGGCCTGGGTGAAGAGGGAAGGCAGAGGCGGCTCGGGGTGAGCGGAGAGGGAGTGCAGGGGAGTAGCAGCGCCGCGCCGGGTGATAAGGGGGTGCGAGCCTGGCGAGTGGAAGGAAGAGCGGGGAGAGCGGGGGGCGGAGGCGATAGAGGATATGAGGGGAGTATCAGGGGGCGACGGGTGAAGAGAGGGAGCGGGGAGGCCAGGTGCAAGGCTGGTGGCGGCGGGATGATGGGGAGATGGGGTTGCGGATGAGGGGGGGGGCGCAGGGGAGGAGAGTGGGGCGTGCCTGGGTGAAGAAGGGAGGCGGGGTTGGGTGCTGCGTGCGAGGAGGGCAGCGACGGCCTGATGAGGAGGGGAGCCCTGGGTGAAGAGGAAGCAGGCTGGGGATAAGGGACGGCGGGGATGGAGAGTGGGGCGCGCAGGATGGCCGACGGAATGAAGAGAGGAGCGCCCGCGGGTGGAGAAAAAAAAGGAATGGGGTGAGGGGAAAGCGGGTCAAGGGGGGGCGGCGGGTGAGTGAAGTAAGGGGGGGAAACAAACAAAATTCAAAATTCAAAATAAAATTATAAACAAAAAATTGTTAAATGTTAATCAAATAATAATAACATAATTAAATATATAAAATTCTAATTAACGTAAAAAATAATAATTAAGAGAAATGTTAATGAAAGTAATACTAATATATACAATTAATATAAACTAATAAAAATACTAAAATACTAATATCAATATATAAATTAACTAAAAATTATCCAAATTAACTAAATTACTATAAACCTACAAAAATACTAAAAAATAAAAAATGTTTAAACTAATTAATTAAAACTAAGTTAAAAAAATAAAAATACATGTAAAAATCCGTGTACATCAAATCCCCGACACTTAAACTTTTTCAATCCTAGGAAAAACAATCAGAAAGAAAACACAAGTGGCCACAGACAGATCAAAACATCAAAATTACAGGTTCAAAATTTGTCAATCTCTTTCCTCATAATATATCATGATTCATTTAAAACTTCAGTTTCAAAAATAATTTTTCTTTCACTTGCATTTTTTTCAAAACAAGTACGTGCACTCATTTATCATGTGACCTACCTCTCCATTACTCTCATCTCTCTAAAAAATGATCAATGTTTTTTTCTCAATTCTCATACACATGCATTCTTACCATAGGCTTGCCATGAATTTCACATCTCCACTAGTGGAAATCAAAAGAATGCACCAATCTCAAGGACTTTATATGAGGTTCAAATGTTTCTGAAGTTGTGGGATGGTGGGTTTTAAAAACAATTGACATCTTTTTGATAAAAATGAGGGTTGAATCTTGAAATAAATGCATGATAATTCAATCCAAATGTCTCCCTCAAACTCTCGCTCCCCCACACTTAAAACATTGCTTGTCCCCAAGCATATGATAAGCCAATGTTTTGCTTTTTTTCACTCTTTTTTTAAGACACAACTCACTCACATAATATGGTCAGGAAAAACTGGTGAGTATCAACTCAAAAACCCCATGGAATAGGTGTCAGACAATAATCCCAAAGAATGGTACACAAGCAGCATATATTCCGTAACATCTCAATGAAGGGAGGTCATATATAAAACTCTCTAGTTCCTGGAGTAATGGATCATCACTTTAATAGGTATCCCCAAAGTCGAGGGTTACCGCGTAATGACTACCAATGTACTCATTGTTGGAACTGAAAAGGGTTCTACATTCCTATATAAGTATAATATGAAATGAATGTCGCTATTGTGAAAAAGAACTCATATGATCAGGATGGAATAATGTCAATCCATGTACATCAAATGACTCACTACCCCTCGAAGTACCCTCTCCATGAGTAAGTCTCTCTCCCCCACACATAGATTGAAATCATCATGCAAAAATTCAAGAAATTGGTAGGGAAGGGTATCGGCTTGGGCTCATCCTAAAAGGATCCTGCATGGATTCTAAGGGCTATACGAAGGAGAAAATGTTTGGGTGGCTCAGTGGGTCAACGGGGCTAAAATATCAAACAGATTCCTCGATCATTTTATTGCAACTTTCAAAAATTCTTATCGCTTTGATGGAAAAACATGGCAAGTTCGAGAAGACAAAACATGGTTGAGATTCCCTCAAGAAAAAGAGAAATAAGAGATGAATGTGAAATGTCTTAGAGTCCTCACGGGTATAGAAATATAATGTTGGATAGCACAGATGATAATTAGTGCAAATAAGTGTCGCAAACATATTCATGTTTTTGAAAAACATTCTCGAAGCATGAAATAATATCAGCAATCATCTATGTCATGAGATCAAGGGTCAAAGAAATCTAGAACAAGAATCAAGTGCTCAAACTGCCTAGGGACACAAGTGGTATGTTCCCGACTGGGTTGCGATAAAAATACAACAATTCTTATGTGGGTTCATGAATGATAGGAGTGTTAGTTTTTTTTAGTTTACATGGTGTTTTTGGAAGCAGAAAATAAGGCGAAAATTAAAACACTTCCCTGTGTAAGTGCAGATAGACACGGAGAGGCTGCCTGTATCCGATGAAGTTCCAGAAATAATGTACCTATAAATTCTACATATGGACAACACATACCCGCATTGTATCATAAAGATAACACCAAGAACCATCTAAATAGAAGCAGAGATGCATGAGAGTGACAAGTGCATACAAATATCAGGAGTAGCTAAAATAAAAAATAAAAAAAATTCACACATGCCATGTTTTATTTTCTCAAACAAATTAGAATAGGTAAAAGAAGAAAGGGGGGAAAATGAAACTGGAACATGGGTTTCCCCCCAGGAAGCGCTAAGTTTTTCGTCTTCAGCCAGACGGATGGACAATGTTCAATCATCTTGGTCCCTTAGCTCAGAATTCCTCTGCCTCTTACGAGAACTAGTGGCTGTGTCATCGATCTCACGGGGACGTTTGGTGGGATTAAACACCTCCAGAGCATAATGAGCGTGAAGCTGGTGAGGGAGGAACGGAATCTGTGCTCTTTGTGGTGGTGCTGGATGCTGAGCACGAATCTCCAGTGAATGTTCCTCAAGCCGGCGCTCGATATCAGCCAGCTCCTGAGTCATCTGTCATACTAAGTCTGAGGGAGACGGAACAAGCGCATCGATGACCACAGAAGAATCAGAAGAATTAGACATTTTTTAGCTGCATTCACAAAGTAGATGGATAGATAGAGATAGAGTAAGAAAACAGAGATCAAAGAATGAAGAAGCAGTCGGGTTGCCTCCCGATCAACGCTAAGTTTAACGTCTTCAGCCAGACGGATAACTTCTCATTGTAATTGTAGTTCTTCAATGATGCCTATTTTATCCGAAGTGTGGTAAAGTTTAAGGCGTTGACCATTTACTTTGAATGGAGGCATATTCCCATCTGAAATTTCGATAGCACCATGTGGATAAACAATTGTGACGGTGTAAGGACCTGACCACTTCGACTTGAGTTTTCAAGCCATGATTCGAAGTCGTGAGTTGAAGATGAGAACTTTGTCGCCTGCTGAAAAATTTCTTTGTTGGATCCTTTTGTCATGCCAGGCTCGAGTTTTTTCTTTTTAAATCAAAGCATTATCATATGCTTCTCTCCTCATCTCATCTAGTTCATTCATTTGTATAAAACGCTTCTCTTGGGCAATTTTGAAATCAAAATCCAGTTTCTTCATAGCCCAATAAGCATTATGTTCCAATTCTACAGTTAAGTGGCAGGTTTTTCTAAAGACCAACCTATATGGGGACATTCCAATGGGTGTCTTGTATGAAATTATGTAGGCCCACAGTGCATCATCATGTTTGGTGACCTAATCATTTCTAGATGTATTTATAGTTTTCTCCAAAATACCCTTAATTTCTCTGTTTGAAACCTCAGCTTGGCCATTGATCTGTGGATGGTTTGGGGTGCTCTTGTAGTGGTGACATCCATGGCGAGTCATTAGCTTCTGAAACAACGCATTATTGAAGTGGGTACCACGGTCACTGATGATGAGCCTTGGAATTCCGAACCGGGTAAAAATGTGTTGCTTCAAAAAATTGATGACGACTCGAGCAGTATTTTCCGAGAATGCTTCAGCTTCCACCCATTTTGACACATAGTCCACACAGACAAGGATATAGGATTTCCCAAAATATTTAAGCAAAGGACCCATGAAGTCAATTCCCCATATGTCAAAAATTTCAATTCCCATGATTGAGTGTTGTGGCATTTCGCGCTTCCAGAATATACCCCCAGTTCATTGGCATTTGTCACAATTCATGACGAATTCACGAATATCATGATTCATGGTCGGCCAGTATAAACCACATTATAACACTTTGCTGATTGGTCGATGAATCCCATGTTGTCCCCTAGCTTCTCCAGTGTGGCACAAGTTCAAAACACTATCAACTTCTTCTTCAGGGAAGCATCTTCTTATCATTCCATCCGCACAGTCTTTGAAAAGTAAAGGATCATCCCAGTAGTAATGTCGTGCTTCATTCAAAAATCTTTTCCTTTGTTCCTTTGATAAATCTGGATGTATCACACCTGAAGCTAAGTAATTCACGAAATCAGCATACTAAGGTGTGATTGTCTCAATGACATAGAGTTGTTCATCAGGAAATGTTTCATTGATTAGTTCAACATTTATTTCACTTGTGTCATGGTCGAGGTGTGATAAATGATCAGCAACAACATTCTCTGTTCCCTTTTATTCCTTGACTTCAATGTCAAATTCTTGATGTAACAGTATCCATCGAATAAGTCTGGGTTTTGCATCTTTCTTTTTCATCAGATACCGAAGTGCAGAGTGATCCTTATAGACAGTGACTTTTGAGAACAACAGATGGGATCAAAATTTATCAAAGGCAAAGACAACTGCTAGAAGATCTTTTTCAGTTTTTGTGTAGTTATGTTGAGCCTCATTTAAAGTGCGGCTAGCATAGTAGATTGGCCTAAAGATCTTTTCTTTTCTTTGTCCCAAGGCAGCACCAACTGCCCAGTCACTAGAATCACACATTAACTCGAATGGCTGCTCCCAATAAGGTGAAATCATTATCGGGGCTTCAACCAAACGCTTCCTTAATAATTTAAATTCTTCCTGACATTTTGGGATGAAGTGGAATGTGACATCTTTTCCTAATTGTTTCGTAAGGGGTCGGGCAATAACAGAGAAATCCTTAATGAAGCGTCTATAGAATCCAATGTTCCCAAGAAAACATCGAATGGAAGGTACTGAAGAAGGCATGGGTAACTCAGAGATGGTACTAATCTTTGCGGCATCGACTTCAATTCCCTTCTTTGAAATTTGATGACCTAAAACTATTACACATTGTACCATGAAGTGTGAATTTTCCCAATTAAGAACCAAATTATTTTCTTCGCATCTTTCCAAAACATTATCCAAATGTTCCAGACAGTCATCAAATGATTCTCCATACACAGAGAAGTCATCCATGAATATTTCCAAGAACTCTTTAATCATGTCGTGGAACATTGCCATCATGCATCGTTGAAATGTGGCTGGAGCATTGCACATTCCAAAAGGCATTCGCCTATAAGCAAATGTACCATATGGACAAGTGAACTTTCTTTTCTCTCGATCCTCTGGTGTCACTGCTATTTGATTATAGCCCGAGTATCCATCCAAGAAGTAGTAGTAATATCGTCCTACTAATCGTTCAAGGATTTGATCAATAAAGGGTAATGGGAAGTGATCCTTTCTAGTGGCATCATTCAATTTCTGATAGTCGACGCACACTCTCCATCCAGTCACTGTTCTTGTGGTCATCAATTCTCCTTTATCATTCTCAACCACTGTGGTTCCACCCTTTTTAGGTACCACTTGCAATGGGCTAACCCATTGACTCTCAGAGATTGTAAATATTAAACCAGCATCAAGAAGTTTGATGAATTCTTTCTTGACTACTCCTTTCGTGGGAGGTGTCAAGCGTCGTTGTGGTTGCCTGCAAGGTTTCGAATTATCTTCCATATGTATTCTGTGAGTACATATGGCAGGACTTATACCATTTAGATCAGCAATCGTCCAACCTATTGCTGGTTTCTTTTGTGGTAGTACATTGAGCAATTTGCTCTCTTGTTCACTCGAAATATTGGCATTGATGATGACTGGTAAGGTGTTTGAATCTCCCAAGTAGCTATATCTCAGGTTTGATGGAACTGGTTTAAGCTCAAGTGTCGGAGGCTTTTCAAGTGATGGAGTAAGTGAATTGAATTCATGTCTATCTAAAGGCTCGACTATATTCCTGATGAATTCCACTACCTCAATTGATTCAGCAAACTCTTCATTTTCTTTGTGCAAATCCGCGAGATCCAGTGCATCGCTCGCTAACTCATCCCATTCTTCAATCGTATCCAGGAAATGATAGTCTGCTACAGATGGTTTTTCCATGGCCTTTAGGACATCAAATGTTATGTTCTCATCCCAAATTCTAAAAATTAACTTTCCCTCTTGGACATCAACCTGCGCTCTGTATGTTGCTAAGAAGGGTCTCCCAAGAATGAGTGGGACGTCCTTGTCTTCTTCCATATCGAGGAAAATGAAATCAGCAGGGAAGTAATATTTATCAACCTTGACAAGTACGTCCTCTAGAATCCCTCGAGGATGCTTCACTGATAGGTCAACCATTTGCAAGGCGACTCTCATTGGATTTAATTCGGTGATTCCCAGTTCTTCAAGGATTCCAGACAGAATGAGATTGATACTAGCTCTAAGGTCGCACAAAGATCTTCCGAATTAACATCCTCCAATATTGCAAGGAATAGTGAAACTCCCAGGGTCTCTTAGTTTTGGAGGTATGGATCTGGGTATGACCGCTAAACATTCCTCGTGCATTATGACTGTTCCCACATCATCTAATTTTCTTCTTTTTGATAGATGTTCCTTGAGAAATTTGGCATAGTGGGGGATTTGTGTGATGGCTTCCGCAAAAGGAATATTTATTTGAAGCTTTTTGATCATCTCCATGAATTTTGAAAATTGAACATCCAACTTCCTTTGCTTTAGCCTTTGTGGAAATGGATGAGGTGGTATGTGGGCTTTCGCTCTTTCGTTGAGTGCCTCATTTTCCTTTTCCTTTCTTGCCTTTTCATTTTTTGAAAGTTTGTTTTGATCTTCCTCCTCTTTGGGTTCAATTTGGATTGCACTGTTTGTTGAGTCGCCATTCTCAGTGGAAGGTATAGGCGTCTCATCTATTGGTTGAACATCAAGCTTTTGGTGCTCTGGTAACTGTGTACTACTTCTCAATGTGATGGATTTTTCTTCTTCTCTTGGGTTGACTCCTGTGCTTCCCGGTAGAGTTCCTTGTTGTTGGTTTTGCATTTGTGCGGCTATCTGACCAACTTGATTTTCAATGTTACGCATGGAAGCCTGCAGGTTTTGGGTGTTCGTCTACAAATTTTGAGTTGTTGCTTGCAAATTTTGAGTTTCCATCTCTTGTATCTCAATCCTTGATTGATTGGACATCATTAGTTCAGCAATAGTTTCTCCCTAATCTTGTTGTCCTTACATTGCAGGAGGGGACAAGTCTGTTTTCTTTTGCACCTTATATTGTTGTTGTTGTTGAAATGGGGGTCGGTATTTCTGTTGATATCCTTTCTCTTGTGATTGCATGGCGGGTCTGAAGGAAGATTGAGCAGGAAATCCAAGTGGAGCCGTATTCTGGTTCATTGGTTGAGTAGTTGATGGATCCTTCCAACCTTGATTTTGGTTATTTCCTTACCAGTTTGTGTTATAGTTGTTTCCATAATTTCCTTTGTTGTAGCTGACAAAGTTAGCTTCAGACATCGTAGTCTCAGATGTGTTATATGGACACATGAAAGAATCATAAGGGCCACCACAGTGTGGACAATGTTCAGCTTGAACAACATGGACTGGCTTAGGCAGGTTTATTGACAAGTTGTCAATCCTCTTGTTGAGAGTTTCAAATTGTGCAGCCATGAATGTATGGGCATCAACGTGATGCACTCCTTCCTTTCTTCTTAAAAAATCTTCTGGCCACTAGAAACTGTGTTCGGCCATGTTTTGAATTAATATGTATAGATCTTCAGGATCCATTTCCATGAACGCATTGCCAGTAGCTGCGTTGATTGCAGACTTACTCTCAGGTTGCAGTCCATAGTAGAAAGCTTGCAACTGGTTTGCCAACTTCATCCCATGATGAGGACAACGTCTTAACATGGACTTGAATCTTTCCCAAACTTCTCCTAATGATTTGTATTCACTTTGACAAAAGGAGTCGAGGTCTCTCTTGTTTTTCAAAGATTGAGCTGTTGTGTAATATCGATCAAGAAATTTCCTTCCCAGCACTTCCCAAGTGAAAACTGTTTTTGAGTCGAGACTTTCCAACCAGTCCTTTGCTTTCCCTTGCAATGAGAACGGAAACAGTCGCATGATCAACACATCATCTGTCACTCCGTTATATTTAAATGTTTCACAGACTTCAAGAAATCTGTTCACATGCATATAAGGTTCTTTGCTGCTCAATCCATGAAATTGTGCATGTTGTTGGAGTAGGTTGATCGTGGACGGATTCAATTCAAAGTGTGCTTCTTGGATTCTGGGTCTTGTTATGCCTGAGCTGACTCCGACTGTGTTGGGTCACAACTCCTATCTCATAGTAGTTCGAGGCCTTCGATTATCGAGACGGTTTTGGAAAAGTGGGTGGACTTGTCCACTAGGAAGTGTCGGAATGTGAGTTTCAACGCTTTCTTCTGCTGGATGCATTGCGTTTGCGGCTGAGGTACGGATTTTCTCCTTGCCCTTTCTTTGATGTTCAAGTTGTGGATCAAGGGGTAGGTCGTTCTTTGACGGATCAGAGTTACGAGTGTTCACCATTTAGGCGAACAGTGCCTAAAGAAAGGTCTACTAGAAATCTTCTTAATGCTAGACGTGCGGGCGCTCCCCGGCAACGGTGCCAGAAATTTGGTGCGCGCGTCGCAGCGCGTCCAATTTGCAAAATTTTATAACCGACTGGATACTGTTAAAAGTGGTGAGCAGGGTCAAACCACAGAGAGCACAGAATCTAGTTCACTAAAAATATTTTGTTGGACAATGTTTAGACGGACATGTTTTGAGGGGATTCCTATTTTTGAGTTTTTCTCTTTTTTTCTTTTTAATTAAACTAAAAGGTGAGAAGACAAAAGGTAACAACAAAATTTCAAATGAAAATGATGATGGAATCTAAGTCAACAAAATGTGTCGAGGATGCTGGTGTCACAATTAAATTTTCACGCAGACATGCAAAATAATTTTTAGGTGATTAAATATTTATTCTGTTTAGTTATCGTCAGTTCCAAAAATATGTGCGTTTTTTAAATGCACAATTTAAAATTCCTAATTTATTTAAAGTCCCGTTCTCTGGTGTCATAATTAAATTAGAAAAATTCGTTCAAGTCACGAACTATATGGAGAAATGACACAACCCGTTTCTCACAATGTTATGTCACCAATTTGAACTTACCATCGGTCAACGCGGTTTACCTTCTCGGACCGCCGTGTCAAATTATAATTAAAACGGCCAGTTTCAATGTCAGCAATTAATTCAGTGCAAAAATAATTTAAACAGATAAATATTCAATTAAAATAAATTTAATTGACAATTAATCATCAAATAACACTTTCATGGCATGCGCAATAATTTTAATTAATCAACCAAGATCCCAACACTTCGAAAATCCCCCCGACATCACAACTGAAAATGTAAACATGGTAATAAGATGACAATTCATGTAAAATAAGACTGTGTTACCAACAAATAATCGTGTCGATCTTCACTCTCACTGCATGCAACTTGTTCTTTAAATATCTGACTGCACCTCGGCACGTGATGATGTCATGCGCCAGCTATGCGACCACCGAAACGGAGGATATGAGCGGTGAGTTGTGCGCGGCTGCTGGTCGGCTCTTCGGATGGCGGTGACCGGTGCACTGCAAATAAAACAAAAGAAAACGGGGCGTGGAAAGGTGGCCAAGAGGAGGTGGGGCGCGCGCTGGTCTATGCAGCAGGAGGTCGCTGCTCGTGTGGCTGCCGGTTTAGGAGGAGGGAGGGGCGGCCTGGGTGAAGAGGGAAGGTAGAGGCGGCTCAGGGTGAGCGGAGAGGGAGCACATGGGAGTAGCAGTGGCGCGCCGGGTGATAAGGGGGTGCGAGCCTGGCGAGTGGAAGGAAGAGCGGGGAGAGCGGGGGGAGGAGGCGATAGAGGATATGAGGGGAGTAACAGGGGGCGCCGGGTGAAGAGAGGGAGCGGGGAGGCCGGGTGCAAGGCTGGTGGCAGTGGGATGATGGGGAGATGGGGTTGCGGACGAGGGGGGGGGTGCAGGGGAGGAGAGTGGGGCGCACCTAGGTGAAGAAGGGAGGCGGGGTTGGGTGCTGCGTGCAAGGAGAGCAGCGGCAGCCTGATGAGGAGGGGAGCCCCGGGTGAAGAGGAAGCAGGCTGGGGATAAGGGCCGGTGGGGATGGAGAGTGGGGCGCGCAGGATGGCCGACGGAATGAAGAGAGGAGCGCCCGTGGGTGGAGAAAAAAAAAGGAATGGGGTGAGGGGAGAGCGGATCAAGGGGGCGACGGGTGAGGGACGTAACGGGGGGGAAACAAACAAAATTCAAAATTCAAAATAAAATTATAAACAAAAAATTTTTAAATGTTAATCAAATAATAATAACATAATTAAATATATAAAATTCTAATTAAATTAAAAAATAATAATTAAGAGAAATGTTAATGAAACTAATACTAATATATACAATTAATATAAACTAATAAAAATACTAAAATACTAATATCAATATATAAATTAATTAAAAATTATCCAAAATAACTAAATTACTATAAACCTACAAAAATACTAAAAAATAAAAAATGTTTAAACTAATAAATTAATTCTAAGTTAAAAAAAATTCATGTAAAAATCTGTGTACATCAATAGAACAAACCAAAAACAACCATCGACCCCCCTTCACACAACCTCCCACTCTACATAATTGGAATCCCTAAAACACAGGGCTTTGTTATAGCCCTTGCACCACGACATAGTTGTGCTAGAAATGGATGTACCCCAATATTTCTCCATCCAATGGTCTATGTTGTAGTCCTCTTCTTCATACCACAACTAGTTTCACCATGCACAACATATACCCACTAGGGCCCAACTCTATGATAATATTCACAAAAATTCTAAAAACTCAGGATCGCTTCCAAAACATTTTAGAATCATAACAACAACTCATAAACATTAAAAGAGAGCATACCCAAACAAGAAATTACCACAATTCTCACCACTACAAATTATTACTATCCCCAAAAAGTGTACAAGACTCTATCGTAAAGATAATAGAAGGAAACTAATGCCTCGTCAATGATACCCACTATCATATCTCTTGGATATCCCCCCATACTTCTATAGTACACAGACTAAAGAAATCATTTTACTATACAATACCTCATCCTGATGATACATAATCTAAAATGATTCCTCAACCTTTATGGTGATGGGTTCAAGATTAAAATTCATGCAATCAAACTCATGGGAATAGTCTATTTCATACCTCCTCAATTCGGAAACATGAAACATTTCATGAATTATTGTTAAGAGGGATATGAATTCCAAATAATATGCCAACATTAAAATTAATATAATGATCTCAAGGGGACCAAAGAACCTCAATTCCAACATACCCTACATACCAAACTAGTAGTGTCACATGAAAGGTGAAAATATAAGAAAAATATGATCACCAACCTTAAATTATATAGGTTGTTGATGATGGTCCAAAAAAGAATTTATAACAACTCCATTCCCTGAATATTTCTTCTGAATTAGCTGCACCTTTTCCATCATCTCCTAAAAATGGCTTGGTCCAACTATTTACTGTTCTCCCAACACTATCTAGCATTTGGGAGATATAAATTAAAAACCATAAAATATTCAAAGGGAGCTATCATAATTGAATCCTTATAAGTATTGTTGCAGTAAAATTTCACAAGAGGAAGATGCTTTTCTCTAATACCACCAAAGTCAATCACACATGATTGAATCTATCGTCAGGTGTTTGAATAACTCTTTTTAATTTTCCCATCTGTATACGTATGACATGTTGTGCTCAAAATCAATAAGGAACCCATCACCTCTTAAAAATCTCTCCAAAAAATGGATGTGAACCTATGTGCCCTATCAGATACAATCACTTACGGAACCCCATAAATTTTCTCAACCTATTAGACATACAAGCCTCTATGCATTTCCTCTTTCATCATCCCCTTGATAATATGGAAATGAGCTATTTTCATTAGTCGTTCCATGATCACCCAAGTCAAATCCTTCCCACTATAATTCTGTGGAAAACAATAAGAAATTACAAGGAAATATCATCCCACATGTATACCGGAAAGGAAAAAGGTTCCAACAAACTAGTGGGTCACCTATACTCTTCCTTAATCAATTGACATATTTGACACCATGAAGTAAAAGCTAACATTGACCACCTTATTTCTGACCACCAATATAAGTATTTCAAAACATGATACTTCTTTATAGTCATTGGGTGTATGGACCTGCAAGACGTACGTCCTTCATCCATGAACTCTTTCCTTAGATAAATAGGGACAACCAATCTTCTATGGAGACACAATGCGCCAAATACAGTCTAAGACCACTCATTCAAGGCCTCCCCACCATTTAGAATTCTAATACAATGTTGTAAATTGGTGTTTATCGCCTGCTTGATCCGCACTCTCTTATAAAATGAAAATTCAACTTTTTAAAAAGCTAATAACACTTTCCCACCATCCTCTTAAATTTCCATTTTCATCTTAGTGAAAATACTCACACTATTATATATTGGTCTATTAAATTCTCTAAAAATGGGCTTTATTAGGGAAAATTATAGACTAAAAATCTGAGTGATATTAAATGGTTATCATTATCAGTGTTATAAAAAATAACTGATAAAGTGTGTCATTATTAGTGCATTTTTAGCACTGGTAAAGGCACACATTATCAATACTGATATAATTTTAATTTTATTTTCATGTACTCCCCCATTCTGAGTTCTCAGAAGATCCTTTCATAGCGTTATCCATTCCATCAACCAGCGTCCACCCACTCTCATTCACCCCCCATTAACATCACTCATGAACCCCCTTTATCCACACAATAAATCTTATCACAAACATTTTCATGCGTGGATTTGAACATGTGACCTAACATCTATAGTGAAAACCACTTTTCGACTACCCTACCTTGTTTTATTCTATATCTGACATTATTTCTATAGGTTTAAAAATATATACATACATATTTGTTTATTAATATATATATATAATTACTTTTAAATACATTTATAAAATATGTGTTTGTGTGTGTGTGAACTTACGCAACCCATTATGTGTGATATATATATATATATATATTTAAATATATATTATATATTAAATATTAATATTTGTTTATATTTATTAGAATATAAATTAAAATATAAATCTATTTATAAAATGAACCCATATGTATATATAAACATTATATATGCATTTTTATAATTATATATATATTCATATATTTCTATAATGTAAAAAATGGATAGGTATTTTATTAAATAAATGGATAATAATTACGTCCATATGATTTTTATAATTAACTTTTTAAATAAGATTTTAAAAATCCCCTTTAAATTTTATATTAATATATAATTTTAAAACATTACATATATATATTTATATGTCTATATATTTTCATATATATATTTATAAATATTTACATATAATTTCAAATTTATATGTAATATATTTATAATATATTTATAAATACTTACTATAAATACATTTATACATCATCATTAATTATAATTTTAGATTTATAAAAATAAATTTTTATATGATGTTTATACACAATATATACACACATATTGAAACACCATAAGATTTTAAAAGGAAAAAATTATGTTTGATAACATAAATGACATGTAACGCTGAGCTTTGATGTGAATGTAACACCCTCATACATTATGAAATATATATATTTAAATAAATTAAATCGATTAGGTATCTTATAGTACACACAACTGACATATTTGTGTGTTCAATAGTTTATTTAACACAAAACATTGAGCATAAATGACCCACAATATATATATAATAGTTATAAACAATCAATTAAATTGGAGGGTAAGAATAGTATTAAATACTCTAAGAATATATATATATATATATATATATATATGAGTGTGTGTGTGTGTGTCTTACTCGATATAATATATTTATAATTTTTTAGAAAATAATCAAACAATTTTTTGTAATGTAAATTTTTTCATTATAAAATGTTTTCATCAAAAATGTTTTTATTAATTTCATGAAAAAATATTATCATTAACATTTAATAAATTAAAAAAATGTTAAAATAACCTTTTTTTTTAATTTTAATTTTAAAATTTATTTTGGGTTCATTTTTTGGGTTTTTTCAAAAAATATTTATTTTTTAGTGAATAGCGAAAATACAAATTTTTAAAAAAATTACACTTCTTTTGAATAAATTAAGTAATTTGAAAGTATCATTATATTGAGAATACGATTTCAATAATCATAAGTATTATTTATTTATGTTTAATCTATTTAATATCATTTTAATCCACTTAATTATGGATTTTAGTAAAATGTTGTCCTTGGGTATAAAAAACAATATTTTTTTGAATTATTTTTTATTGTACACAATATTTCTCCATTTTAATGAATTAAAATAAACCCTAATGAAAAATAATTTATATTAAATTTAGATATTATATATCGATAAATATTAATTTATATTTATTAAATTATTATTATTAGACATAGAGTTCATATGAAATCAGCTTGCGCATGGAAAATCATTATTCTCAAAGACCTGTCTTTACATTACGTCTACAGGTATTGTTTTAAATGTTTTTTTTAATTTTTTATAATGTATTCCAAAAAATTTTCTCCATTTTTAAAATAATAATTTTGAAATTATTTTAGTGTTTATTTTTATGAATTTTCGGAATGTATTAATTTTTTGACGAATAGTGATAAATATTTAATTTAAATTGAAAACTGCATTTTCGATTAAATAATTTATAAATTAAAATTGTGTTTTAAATTGATTTTAATGTAAAATTATGTAAATTATATATCTCATAATCCAATTTAATTCATTTTAATCAATTTCACTTTTAAATTGGATAAAACTTCATTGTAAACATTTGAACATTTTCTCTTTGTGTCCTTTATGTTATCGAACATGGTTTTCTTTGGTTTATTTGTTTTTGGTTTTTAACAATATATTAATAATTAAAATTATAGGGATAATTTATATATCTATATCTATATCATTATTTCCTAATTATCATTTTATTCAATGTCCAAATGTTCACTTACCACCCCTATTCTTCAATTTGGAAACCGAATATGTGTTATTTAAGATTTCCTTCAAACACCCTTTTAATTATTATTCAGAGGATATTTTATTCAAATTTATTAAGGAGTGGGTTTTCAAAAAAATTATTCTCAAAAATAAAAAAAAATTATTACCAAGATAAATTTTAAATTTTCAGTATGAAATTTATTAAATTCGTGTATGTAACACCCATAGATATTAAAAAAAGAATATTATGTTAGTTAATGTAAACTCCCCAATACACTGAGCTTAGATGAGAATTTAATACCCAGAAAATTGAATATTGATTTATTTTAAAATAAATCTGACCAATTATATATCATTCAGTACATGAAAGCATAATATTCTTTTGTTCAAGAGTGTATTCAATAAACAACACCAACTATAAATGAAACATGATATATATAACCATTATAACCTAGCCATTAAATTGGAAGATATGAACAAGATTAAAAATTTTAAGAAAAAATATATATATATGTATATATATATATATATATCTGTGTGTGTGTGTGTGTTTAAATTTACAACCTAATATAATTTATTAATATATTTTTCGTAAATAATCAATATATATGAAGTAAAATAATTCTATTCTTTAAAAATATGATTTCTTCAAAAATGATTTTAAATGAGTTTCATGAAAAAATATTATAAATAATTTTTTTAAACTTTTCTAAAAATATTTGAAAATAAATTATTTATTAAAATATAAATATAAAAATTTTCTTTGCGTTAGATTTCGGTATTGTTATGAAAATATTTAATTTTCATTATATAGTGAAAATAACGATTTTTGTAAAACTGGCATCTCTTTTCAATAAATTATGTAATTTGAAAGTACCACTATATTTTTAATATGATTAAAAAAATAATTATTATATATTTATATTTAATGAAATTATTTTTCTTGTTAAACATCATATTGTATTTTAGTATAATGTTCTATTTGGGTTTAAACATTGGATTTTATCTGAAAACTGCTTTAATGTAAACATTATTTTTCCATTTTAAATATTTGAAGTAACACCTAATAGAGAATTATTTAAATGAAATTTATATATTATATGTAAATAAATATTAATTTATTTTCATAAAATGGTTATTATTATTCAAAGAGATAATAAGAAATAATATTGTTCTTTAAAAATACACTTCTCGAAAACCCTCTTTTTCATCACGTCTGTGGGTTTAATTTAAATATAAATTTATACAAATTTTAGAAAATTTATTTTAAAGATGTAATTATTTTTTAAAATCATAATGAAATTTTTTTTGGGATACTTTTTATGAATTTCTTAAAAATATTAATATTTTGATGAATACTGAAAAAATAAAGAATTTTAATAAAATCCTGTCATTTAGAATAAAATATTTATAATGTAAAATTATAGTTTAAATTGGCTTTAATGTATCATTAGTAAAATTATGTATCTATTAACAAATTTTATTTTATTTTAATAAATTTTATATTTAAATTGGATATAAAACCGTGTAAATAATTGAACATTTTATCTTTGGAAACCTCTTTCCTGTTGTGTCTGCGGGATTAATTTTGAATTAACATTATCCACTTCTATGAAAATAATTTTGGAAAATGTATTACATATTTATATTCATAATTAAATATATTATATAATAATGTTAAAATTAATTTTTTACAAAAATTAATAGATAGAAAAATAAAAACTAATCACCATGATTAAGGTGAAAATAGATTTACCGAGGGTTAATCTAAAAAGATAATAGTCAAAATGACTTAAAAACATGTATAAAATCTTTTTTATAACCATATTTAGACCTTATAAATTATATTCTTGATAATTATCCATAATTTTACTCGATTTACATGAAAACATTGTTGGTAAAATTCATCCTTTTCAAAAATGACAAGTATTCCACTGAACTCAGTTATAAAAGGCCACCCCAAATCCTACCCTCTTCAAACCATAAAAACAAATTATTTTGGAAAGTACCTATCCAAATAAATTCTATAATTGACTCATGTGTTTCTATAATCCTTATTTTTATCAGAAATCCATCCTTTTAATTCCTCTACTGCAAACCCAAAGAAGTTACCCGAAGAAAATGTAATGTTCTTCATCAAGAGTTTTTATTTTACTTCTTCATACACCTGCTAAAATTATTATTTAACCACGATTATAATACGACATAATTATCATAAATATAATTAAATTTTATTATGTTAATTTCATATTCTAATTATTTCTCCTCTTCTATCATGTGGGTCACAAAATCATCATTTCTGTGTACAGTAGACTTCAGCCTCATAAATCTATGGGATTCAATTATTCCATTAACTCTAATCACGATTAGGTATAATGATGAATATAAAGTATATATATGTTATTTAAAATATAGTAATACATTTTTTTTAATTATATAAAATATCACTTGTTTACTTTCCATTCTACTTTGGATATGATAAAGTAGCTCATCTGTACGCTGGATTACTACCTCGCAAAGCGACATGATTGATTATCATTATTTATTTACATTACAAATAATAAGGAACAATTAAATTAGTATATATTAAAAAAATGAAATAATTTTTATATTAACTAATTATTTATCATTATTGAAAGATAATATTTACTTTCTTTCATATCATTTCACTCAATGAAAGATGATAACATTGTTCGTGTACGTGTGGACTACCGCCTTCACAAAGCGTTGCAACCCTCTCTTTACATCACCACACCACATTGATGATATATATAAGTACATTTAAATAAATAATATTTTATTTATTATATAATTATAATTATGTAAAGATAAATTATTTCTTAACTCACTTCCACATTGATTATTTAAAATTTTAAATGATACTCATGCATACATAGGACCAACCATCTTTATGATTCTAACAAACCTAATTTTTCAAAACCATTTTAAATCATCACGATTAAAATTATAATTGATATATAAATATGATAATTATTTAATCATTATTATTATTTATATTATATAAATATATTATATGATCATGAAATGGATCTTTCAAAATAAATCAGTAATTAGAAAACAAGGCAAATAACTCCAAAAACAATGAAAATAATGAATGATTAGTAACGAATGGGTGATAAGATGTTATAAATGAAACATATAATATTATATAAATATTAATAAGGTTATTTAATAAGTTAATATCATTTTTAAAACCACTAAACATGAGGTTAACTCATGTTAATCCAAAAATAAGAGAGAGGTAATGGATTTCATAACTCAATTTCTACTCATTGGGTTATCTTATACATCATAGGTTTTATTTGGCTAAGATTATTTATGTAATGTCCATTGACTATTTTAGGTTTTATTTAAACTGGTTTTATTTGGATTTACATTTTAAGCATTTAACAAATTCATTAATTAATTATATCTTCAATGATATGATCATTGTAAGGGATTTCTAGTCACTCTTTTTTTTTCTGAGAGATATTTGAAAATTCACCACTCATTTATTTTGTATATTGTATATACGAACTATAATGACCCTATATTTTTTAAATAGAAATACCTTGTTATAATTATTCCTTATAGTATAATGACATTATAGTTCCCAATTTTATATCTTGATATTGAATACAATGTGATCATTAAATATTATTTTGAAACTTATATGTGTTGAATTTCGAAAATCTGACATACGTGGTAGCGATCTGTAAGATTTTTGGATTTTAATATAACAAACATAAATTTTTTGATTAGTAACATACCCATATGAATATTAATATTACCCTTATGAATATTAATATACCCATATGAATATTAACCTCACCTATGATTTTATATATGTAGGATTTACGTGGAAGCATGATGTACCTAGGTTTTGGAATAAGAAAACAAATGTTTTAAATACTATATTTTTCAAGTAAATTATGATTTTAATTAAAAATTAAATTAATCATATTTAGAAAATTAATTTTAAAAATTTGACATTAGTGTTGGATCTACATGTCAAAAAATCGTTTTGGTGAATTTTTGGGAATTTTCTAAAATACATGAATTTTTGGTGAATAATAAAATACATTAATTTATCGTATAAATACATTATAATTTAAACCCACTATTCCTGAAATCACAAGTTATGTAAAAACCCAATTCTAGAACTCACATTAACTATTTACTATTATTGGTCATGGAATATTCATTATTTATTATCTTGGTGGAAATAATAAACTAATGATTACAATATTAAGAAAACCCCCTCTCCCCTCAACTATAAATACCACCTTTCACACCCTCACTTACTAACACCACTCAAGCTTGAATCCTTTTATAAACTCTTCCCAATAATCTTTTGTAGCCATTATCCCAATTCCATGAGATTATAGTCTTATCAAAAGACTAAGTCTGGGTTCCTAAATCAGGATCTCAACAGGAGGAATCATGAGGTTATCTCCGTCTCTCTATTTCCCTTTAATTTCCTTTCAATATCATGTTCTTTTCTTAATCTCTCCTTGACTGTCCTCATCCAAGTTGAAAGTTAACTCTATTATCTCAAATATAATATAATTTTATGATAATAATTTTATTATATATCATACAACCCCTTCTCCTCTTCTTTTTATTTTATAAAAGAAAACACAATTTTTGAGGTGTTAATTTATCATATTTAAGAATGACATGTTTTCTATTCTCTTTTACCACACTCTGATATTGTCATGTAACCATTTTTATGATTGAAACAGATTATATATTATGTATTATATCATATTTCATTTCCTTTAACTATCTTATGTACATATTGCTAAATGAATAAACAAAACAAGTTCGTTGTGGTTGAAAAAACACCTGAATTAACGAAAATGATCATCATTAAATTTTAACTAATGATTCCTCCACATGGTATATAACATAATTAATTATAAGATAATTTATAATATTTTAATATCACTAATTGCATTTAATATATGTTCTTGATGTTTACCCTTGATCTACACAAACTTCAATTTAGGAATACATGTGAACCGTTCAAGAAAACCATAAAAACGATCATTCATGAACAGTGGATTGAAACTTATAATGCATAAAAAGGCCAATAAAATAATAAAATGAAACAATATTAAACCGTTTTCTTGTAAAATATGTTATGTAATTATTAATTAATTATTATAATTTGGTTATATAGTACTTTAAATTAAATAAATCATTTTGATACAAGGTTACGACAAATTATAGAACCCAACATTCTTTCTTCGGGTTCCCCCTGTTTCACTCCATTTTTTGTGTGGTCACACCTTAAAAATAATTTATTCATCATTATATTAGATTTTCAGGGATATATAAGTTTTCCACTAGAGTTTATTTCTATCAAAATTTTTCCAAAATAACTCTTCTTTCAAAAACACACCTTTTATTTCTCACTCAAGGTTGATGGTTATTTTATCAAGTATGATATTCCTACTTCCTTTTGCGAAACCAATTTTTATGAATGTGTTATTATGATATTAAACACATTCCTTTCCATGGGTTAGTTATTTTTATTTTTTATATGTGTTCTATGTGGCATTCGTGATAATGATAATGTTATAATGTGACGAGTATGCTCGGAATCATATAAGGAAATTTAAATGTTTGAATGTGATTGGTGCACCCAGAATTATACAGCGCTCCAATGCATTTTTTAAAGTGATGAATCACATCATTTAGAGTGAAATGATCTATGAATATGATTCTATATTTTTCAAAATAATGTGTGGTATTTAACCACTAAGACCTGGTGTTTCATTTTTTTATTCATTTCCACATTTAAAGACTTTTATTAATGATTACTCTCATGTTCATGATCCTTTTCCTATGCAATGACTATGCTCACAATTTGTTATAATGTTCATATTTATCTTATTACTAGGATTTTAGGTCACCAAATTTTTTCTGTGTATCCTCAGGTGACTAAATGTACTAAAGAGAGGTCAAGAGCCAATAATAATCTAGAGAAGATGATATTAAATAAATGTTTATGCTTGATGTTGTAAACGTTATTTATGGTCATAGTTTTTCCAAGATAGTAATCCTTTGGATCCTCATGGCTTAATACAGTTATGTTTTTATTTTTATAATGATTTAATAATAATGTATGAAATGTCAGGGTCACTATACTTGGTATCAGAGGCAAGGTTTAGTTAATTTGGGAATTTGGTTTAGTAAAGCCTATAGAAAACAGCTAGAATGAGACAAAGTAAAAATATACACGTATGACTCTTTACATAAGGATCCCATAAGATATTCATTTAGTAAAAATTGTACAAATGAATAAGTTATTAATTCATGACTTGTTGACTTATGTTTTGTTCAATCCTTTCCTATTTTAGAGAATGGTGGGATCCAAGAGAAACCAGACCAACAAATCATGCAAGGGATAATGTAACTATTTCCAGAACTACATACCTAATGATTTGGGAGGTGGAATTCAAAACATCATGGTGAAGATTAAAAAACTATATTAGGTTATGAACAATAACCATAATAATGGAAAATGTCATCCTTCACCTAAGAGGGAGCAACTTTCTATTCAGTGTTTTATATGGCAACGACCACCGACGTTTAGTGGATATTCTGATCCACTAGTTATGGAACATTTGTTCAACTCCAAAGAGAAGATCTTTTCTCTAATACACTATTCTGAGATGGAGAATGTGACAATATAATTTTATTGTCTTGATTTAGAGGTCTATCAATGGTGGGCTTTGATTGAGAACACCAATCCAAGAGAAAAAATTGAGGATAAGGAATGTGAAGACATTAAGATAATGTTTCTTAACAAGTATTTCCCCAGAAATATTCACACAAAGATTGAGAGAGAATTCATAGAGCTCAAGAAAAAGGAAGGAGAATCTGTCACAACCTACGAAGTGAGTTTCAAAAGGATTTCAAGGATTGATTTGGTTTTTGTATTCAACAATGATAGAAATATTTATAGATTCATTAGTGGATTAAAGCCACACCTTCAAAAGGATATTGAAATTAGAGAATTTGGGAGTTGTGGAGCAGTTTTTTGGTGTGGTCTCAAAGTGGAGATGGAGTTTGGAGAATGGTCCCACAACTATGGTGATATTAAAGGAAATATGGAGTTTCAAGATATAGGATCTAATGATAATGGTGGGAAGAAAAATTAATGACCCACATGCCAAAAATTTGGGATGTTTAATCATGGGAATTGCCTCAATGGGATGGGTAAATGCTTCAAGTGTGGGAAAGAAGTATACCATGATCTAGAGTGTCCAAAATACATGAGAAGAAGGATAATGTGGTTTAAGAATGGAGAGAACCACCCATGGTTCAATGCTATAACTTTAGGGAGAAAGGGAACTATGAATGCCAGTGCAATAAACCTTGAGTCCTTGAGGATAATCAGCGCCAGCAGCCACTAAATCCATAGGATCAAGGGAAGGATTATTCCATCACTAATGTGGATGTGGATCAAGATAATTAGGTCATACACGGTACACTTACTATTCAATCTAGAATCGATAATGTTTTATTTGACTCTGGTTCTACGCATTCCTTTATATCATGCATGCTTACTAGAACTATAGAATAGATTCCCTGAAACCTTTAAGTTGAGATATCTTTAAAAACACCAAGTGGTGGAATCATTTCATTTGAAGTGTTTGAAACATTTCTTATTGTTGTATGTGAGAAGATTCATCTAGTGAATCTCGTAATACATTCTTTGGTGGAATTTGATTTTATAATGGAAATGGATTGGATCTTGTTATATAGATCGTGTATCAACATTTGGGAAAAAGGAAATATTTTTTTATATTACAAACCATTCCACGATCCACTAAAAATTCATGGAAGATAATGAATCTTATTTTCAAAATACTTCAACTGTAAGGGTCTTGATTCATTCTAAAGAAGCATACCTCACCCAAACGGTTGAGTCAAATGAAGGTGCCGACCTTAGGGAAATGCCCATCATGATGGAATATAGTGATGTATTTCTCAAATAGTTACATAGACTTCCCCCAGATCATGAGGTTGATTTCTTAATAGAACTAATACATAGAGCTAATCCAATCTCATAGTGTCCCTATAGAATGGATCATATCGAACCGTATGAGTTAAATAAGAATCTTCAAGAGCTTTTGGTCTAAAGGGTTCATATGCCCTAGTTTATCACCTTGGGTATACCGGTGCTCTTTATAAACTACAAGGATGAAAAAACATGGTTGTGTATCGATTATCAGAAACTCAACAGATCACAACAAAGAATAAGTATCCTCCAATAAGGATAGATGACTTGTTTTATCAGTTAAGAGGAGCTCAATACTTCTCAATGGTGGATCTTCATTCTAGGTATCATCAGTTAAATGTGGATAAAGAAGATATTGAAGAGATTGCCTTCAGTACAAGGTATTGGAAATATGAGTTTATGTTGATTCCTTCAGACTTACTAATTCTCATGAAATATTAAAGGATTTGATGAATATATTATTTAGAAATTACCCCAACAAATTTTTGGTAGATTTTATTGATGATATTCTCATACACTCCAAGATCATGTAGGAACATGAAGAAGATCTAAAACATGTGTTGATGACATAGAGAAATGATATGGTGTACGCCATATTCAGAAAGTGTGACTTTGGGATGAAGAAAGTCACATTCATGGTACATGTGATCAAAAGTTAGGGAATTTATGTGGACCCTTCAAAAACAAGGGCAATTGAAGAATGGACCAAGCCCTCTTGTGTCCTAGAAATACATAGTTTTCTTGGATTAGCAGTAAACTATAGACATTTTGTGAGAAATTTTTCACTATTGTCAAGTCTTATAACAATGTTAATAAGGAAAGGGGTTTTGTATAACTTGACGGAAGAATGTGAGGGTATCTTCGAGAAGCTAAAGAGAAGGATGATCACTATACTTGTACTCACACTTAAAAAAAGTGGAGAATGTTTGTGATATACAGTTATGCTTCAGAGAAATGTTTGGGTTGTGTACACCTGAAAAATGATAATTTGATAGCCTACACCTCATAGTAATTGAATATCCATGATTGGAATAACCCAATGGATGATCTATATTTGGAAGCCATTATTTTTTCCTTGAAAAATCTGGTGGCACTACCTTTGTGGTGAGAACTATGACATATGCACCGACCATAAGAGAGTAATGTATATATTAACAAAAAGGATCTCAACATACATCAAATGAGATGGTTAGAGATAATAAAAAATTGCAATTTCACTATTCACTATCATCCTAGAAAGGCGAACATGTAAGTGGAGGCTCTAAGAAGAAAAGAACCTATTACTCTATCCATGTAATGGATTAAGAAAGACAATATATTATTGGATAAGAAAAGGATGTATTTTGAAATCATAAGGGAAGGGGATAACTATTACCTTGCCCAAATTATTGCACAAATATATATCTAATATATGAATAAGGAGGCCCAAAGGGATTATCTAGAGTTACAAAAGATGGTGAATGTGGTAAAGGAGGGGAAGCTACAAGTGTTCCATATCGACGATGATGGTGTGATTTGGTTTGGAACGTGGATTTGTGTGCCTTAATCACCCAAGATGAAGAAAGATCTTTTCAACAATGAAAATATCTCAACATTATCTATCCATCCTAGAAGCACCAAGATGTACCATGATTTTTGTGAACACTTCTGGTGAGATAACAAGAAAAAGGAGATCACAGAATATATCCACAGGTTCTTGGTATGTCAACAAGTTAAAGTAGAGAAAAAAAAGTCAAAATGGATGAGGAAGACATTGCCTAAACATATGTGGAAATGGGATAATGTCACTCTGGACGTTGTCACAGGTCTCCCAAAGATGTCGAAGGAAAATAATGCAATAAGATTTGTGGTGGACCGACTCACCATGAAAACCCATTTTATCAGTATTCGGGAAGATATTACACTTGAACTACGTGAAAAGATATATGTGAAGGAAGTGGTGATACTAAATTGCGTTCCACTCTCGATTTTCTCTGATCATGATCGAAGGATGCCATATAAATTTTGGAGAAGTCTTCAACAACCCTTGAGTACTAAATTGAATTTCAGCACCGTTTATCACCCACAAATTGATGGGCAATCTGAAAGAACTATTTAGGAGATTGAAGATATGCTTAAATCAAGTTATTTATAATTAATAGGTTGATGGGATCATAAACTCCCATTGGTTATGTTCTCATACAACAATATCTTCCACTCGAGTATTCAGATGGATCTATATGAAGCTTTATATTTAAAGAGATGTCAAATTCCATCCCATTTGGATGAAGTTGGTGAAGGAATGCTACTTGGACATAATATTCTATAAGAGATGACAGAGAAGGTTCAAGTCATCCAGAAACACAACAAAGCTTCTCATAGTTATAAAAAGAGCTATGCTGACAACCATCGAAGGGACTTGGAGTTTGATATTGGAGATAAAGTATTTCTTTGAATATCAACATGGAAGAGAGTCATGTAGTGTGGAAAAAAGTGTAAATACACCCAAGGAACATTGGCCCCTTTGAGATCATTAACCACATAGGATACATGGCCTATATGATTTCACTTAAACAAAATATGGCTCAAGTACAAGATGTGTTTCATCAATCACACCTAAGGATGTACATACCAGATCCCTCACAGGTACTGAACATAGAGGTGGTACAACTGGAAGATGATCCTTCATATGAGGAGAAGCTAGTAAAGATTATGGACTAGAGAGATATGGTTGTAAGCAACATGACAAACCACATTGTCAAATTTTTTTGTAGGAACCATAAGATTGATGAAACTGTTGGGACCAAGTTGAATGGAGAAGAAAGTTTGAAGAGTTAGCCTTTGCAAAGTGTTGTATTTTGTTGTCAAAGAAGATAAATCATTTCACTTTGTAGAAGGATCACAAATCAGACGATGCATTGCTGGTATGTATTTCACACATATCATGAGTTAGGAGAACTTGTGATGCAAGCCTTATGAAGGAAATGGGGAGAAATGATTATTCCAGTCATATAATGTTTTGATTGGAAGGAATGATGCTGCTGGGAGATAGGGAAGTTTCAGTTCCCATTGCAACTCTGACGATGCTTAAGCTGATCTATCAATGCATAAATATCACGATAGTGGGATTCGTGATAAGAGCAGAAGAATGGTTATGGGAAGCAGTGAAGAGAGAAAATGACAAACCAATGGACAATCTGGGGATGGCAGAAAAGCACAGTTTATGGTGGTGCTGTTTTCCAGTGTTTGCCAAATTTTAGGGCCTGAAAATCGAGAGATGAAGATGTGTTTTTGACAATGGATGAAGCATGAAAGATTGAATATGCTTTAGATTTTTGCGTGCAAGGCATGATTCAAGATCAGAACATCGAAAAATGACAATGGTATAGAGTGCACAGAAATTTAGGCATGTTGCGCACAAAAATAAAGTGGTGCGCGCAATATATGCAGGTTGCACGAAATAGCAGCAGGTTACGTGGAAAATCGGATCATTGCGCGAAATATTTGCGGGATGCGCGTAATATCAACGGGCTGTGTGAAAAATAATGTTTGCGCGAAATATTGGCATGGTGCGTGAAATAGAGGAATGAATTTTTCGCGCAAAAGGTGGTTCGAGATCAGAAGCTTGAAAATTGTAAAAGGCATGAAATGCGCAAAAGATTGGAGCAGTGCGCAAAATATGATGTTGCGGGAAAGATTGGGTTTGCGCCTAATATGGAATGCAGTGTGGAATTTTGCACGCAATTGGTGCTTCATGCTTAGGAGGATGAAAAATGGCAAAGGCATGAGGTGCGCAAGCTATTGAAGCATGGCCCGAAATATGAAGTTGCATAAAAGAGTTTTTACGCGCGGATTAGTGTTTTTCGCGTGGGGTCAAAAATGCCTATAAATATGAGGCTAACCCTTTTCATTTAAATATGCTTGGAACTTATAAGAAATCCCAAGCTCTGGTGCGCATAAATTATACGCTAAGTGATTTTCATGAAAAGAAATAAGTTTGCATGAAAAGCGGATAGCTGCGCGAAAAATTGAGAAGTTGAGCGAAAAGAGAAAAAGTTGCGCGCAAAAGGAAAGTTGCACAAAAATGTTTTTCGCGTCAAAAAGGGTTTTTTACGCGCAAGTCATTTTAATTGTGCACAAGTCACCCTAAAGGCTGTGCGAAATATTTGGGGTCCTCGCACGTATTCAGTAGTGCATAAGGGAGTTCTTACCAGATTCTGGGTAAGAAAGTGAAGATTTGTACTTCAGAGAATACATCTGTTCAATTGTAAAGAAGCACTGAAACATTGTGTTACCCTATTTGTGCTAAGAGGGAGCACACATACTATTGGATTGTTTTCAAGGTGTTGCACGAGTGTAAGGGTATATCCTACTTGTTGTATTCCACATCAAAGGATTGTTTTCTAGTGGATTTTGTGGTACTGGATTGTTTCCGTACCATACCAAGGACGTAGCTACTCTTGTTGAGTAGTGAACCTTGTAAATCTTGTGTTCCTGTGGTTGTGTGTGTTCAGTATGGAAGAAACTCTTTAATAGGAGGCGAAGGTTGTTTCAAAAAGGGGAAACTTAAAAAGAAAAAGATATCACTGATTCACCCCCTCCCCCTCTCAGTGATACTTGGATCCTAACTGGGAACTTCAGAAACTACTTGGAAACAATAAGAGGCGATGAAGGAGAAGTACTCTCACCTATTTATGTAAAATGAAATTTCAATGGAAAAATTTCGTAAGGGGGGAAGAATTTAACGACCCAATGTTTTGTCAATGGAAATTCATTCTTCTAATCATGCCTTATATTATAATCACATTATAAATCTCAATTAAATATCATGATTCTAAATACTATGTGATCATTAAATATAATTTATCCACTTCTATGTGTTGAATTTCAAAAATATGACATACACGGTTGCGATCAGTACGTTGTTAGGAGTATAATGGATCAAACATAAATTTTTTGTGAATAGTAACATACCATTATGAATAGTAATTTTACCCTTTTGAATAGTAATATACCCTTATGAATAGTAACATCACCCAAGAATGTTTATATATAGGAATTTAGTGAATGCATGATGTACCTATGTTTTGGAATAAGTAAACAAATGTTATAAAAACTTTATTATTCATGTAAACTATGATTTTAATTAAATATTACATTAATCATATTTATAAATTTATTTTCGAAAAATGCAATTAATTTTTGGATTCTACACATCGAAAAATGGTTAGGGTGAATTTTTTTTGAATAGTAAAATACATTAATTTACTCTATAAATACATTATAATTTAAATCCACTATTCCTGACATCATAAGTGATGTAATCACCCACCTATCAAAGTCATATTTTATCATTACTATTATTTCTCATGTAATCATCAATATTTCTTATCTTGGTAGAAATTGATAAACTAATGATTAAAATATTAAGAAACCCCCTCTCCCATCGACTATAAATACATCCCTTCGCACCCTCATTTCCTCACACATCTAAATCTTCATGCCTTGTGAAATCTATCCAAATGAATCTTACCTAGCCCCCCTCCCACATCAAATATAATATGTACTAATAAAAATACCAAGCCTATGGTATTTATGGAGGATCTCAAGGGGAGGATTCAAGAGGTAATTTCCACCACTCTCTTTTCCTTTAATTTTCGTTCGATTTCATGTTCTTTTCTTAATCTGCCCCCAAAAATCCTCATACACATGGTATGTTAATGCCATTATCTCAAATATAATGTATTGTTATGATACTAATTGGATAATTTATAATCAAACACATTATCCTATTCTTTTATTTTAGAAAATAAAATGTTTTTCGTGAGGTGTTAATTTATCACCTTCAAGAATGACATGTTTTATTTTTTCCTTTACCACCTTCAGATATGGTAATGAAAACATTTCTATGTTTGAACCAGATTATATATTATTTATTATATCATATTCCATAAAAAGGAAGTAAATTATGTACATATTAGTAAATTATTAATCAAAACATGTTTTTTGTGGTCGAAAAATCACCTGAATTAACCAAACGATCATCATTAAATTTTAACTAATGATTTATCCACAAGGAATATAAAATAATTCATTATAATACTGTTTTAAGTCCATTAATATCATTAATAACATTTAATTTCTATTATGGATGTTTAACCATGTTCAACATGTACATCTATTTATGAATATATGAGAACCGCTCAAGAAAACCTTTAAAACGAGCATTCCCGAACAATGGAAATAAACCCTATAACTCATCCAAAGGCCCATAAAATAACTTAATGAAACCATAATGAACCCTATTTAAGAGTATATAATTGTTCATTAATGAATCTAATGTGGTAATACAGCACCATAGAGTGAAGAAATCATTCATAAACAAGGTAAGGGGAAATTATCAAACACAACTTTCTTTTGTCCTGTTCTCCCTCTTTCACTCCATTTTTGGTATGGTCACTCCTTAAAAATTATTTTCTCATAATTAACTTACCATTTATGGGATATAAATGTTTTCCACTATATTTTATTTCAAACAAATGTTTTCCAAAATAATTATTCATTCAAAAACACAACTTTTATTTCTCACTCAATATTGATAGTTATTGTATCCGTTATGTTATTCCCAATTTCTTTTGGGAACCCAAAGTTTATGAATGTGTCCTTACAAGATAAAACAAGTCCTTTCCATGGGTTAGTTATGCTAATTTTTTATATATGTTCTATGTGGAACACATGATAATGATAATGTTATGATGTGAAGGGTGCGCCCAAAATTATATAGCACAGTATAAATGTTTGAATGTGACAGGTGCATCCAGAATTATACTGCGATCCAATGCATTTGTAAAGTGATGAATCACATGAGTTAATGTGAAATGATCTGTGAAAAATATTCTATATTTCATCCCAAATATGTGTGGTAGTTAGACACTAATACATGGTGTTTCATTTTATTTGTATTTCCACATTTAAATTTTTTTATTAATGATTCCTTTCATGTTCATGATTCATTGAATATGTTATTATTTTTCTCACCCATTGTTATATTGTTCATATCTATCCTCTTACTAGGATTTTAGATCACCCACTTTTTCATGTATATCCTTAGGTGACTACATGTACTAAGGAGAGGTCAAGATATAATAAGAATCTAGAGATGAAGGAATTATATAAATTTGTATTCTTGACGTGTTAAAATTTATGGTTGGTCATAGTTTTCCTAAGACACAAAACCATTGTATCCATTTGGTGTAATACTATTATGTTTTTATCTTTATAATTATGTAATATTAATTTATGAAAAGGAATGGTCTCTATATTAACCCTTTACATTTTTATACTATGAATACCATTTTTCCACAATATTTAATGTTTTATTTTATATTATGACTTATTTTGGATTATGATTCAAAATATTACTAAAGCAGTAAAGGATTTTTGTCTCAATTTTCCTTCTTTGAGACTTATGTCATGTTATGCCATAATATTATTTTATGAGATATATATAAATCCCCTTTGACATGTAATATCATGAATCTATTTATTCTCATTATATATAAAATTTAATTTAATTTTATCCTTAAAAGGGGATTATGAATTAATGTTACCATTGTTGGAAGATTTTTTATGTTATAATCTAATCGATTATTTGGATTTTTTTATTAAGCCTCCACTGTTGAAATTTTAGGAACATACTCTCAAGTATTCTAATTATTTTTATTTTTAGTTTTTTATTGTTGATATTTTCATGAAAATGTATCATTTTCACTATTTGTTACTTCAAATAATTGAGAAAATGTTTTTATGAAAAATCATCTTTATTTATCTCTTTAGTTAAAAACACTTTTTCTTCCAAAACAATGTTTTTGAAAAATGTATTCATTTATCATAGATTTATTCCAATGTTTTATTAAAGTAATTTTAACCCATTTTTTTGAAGGCTATCAATTTTTTTTGAATGGAATCTTCATTTCATTTTACAAAAAATGCCCGCTTGGATTTTACCAAAAATGTAAAACCAATCGATTTTAACATGATTGGAATGAACATAATTTCACACCATCATGACCATTATTTTTTGTTATTATTCTTTATAATATTTCAAGGTTATTTTCAAAGAAAATTATTTTTAATTATTTTTAATTTTTTTCCAAAATTAAACTGATATTTTCCTCAATAAATGTTTTAAATTTTTTTAATAATTTATTTTTGTGTTCATTAGGTTGCTTTCAGGGAAAATGTTTTAAAAAAATTGTGAATTTTTTGTTTTTAAAAAGTTATTTGGTTTCAAAATTATAAGGTTATTTTTATACAAAATTCATTATTAATATTTTAATGTTTTTCCCTTTCATCAAAAAAAACAAACCTTATTGTTACTTATACATCGATGGGTATATTTTATACTTACATTATCCTCATTATTTCCTTACATAGATTAAGAGTAATTTAAATATATTTCTATGTAACCCATTTCTTTTCCATGGGTTAATAATATTTTAAATACCTTTTTCGAGAACATATTTCTTCCCAACTGGTTAATCATATTTCAAATAGATTGTTATGGAACCCATTTTTTCTGCTCCATAATCATATTTCAAATAGATTATTATGGAACTCATTTCTTTTCCATGAGTTAACCATGATTTACCGAGATTATTATGAAACCCATTTCTTTTCCACGGGGTATTCATGTTTCAAAGGGATTGACAAGAATCATATTTCATTTACATGGATTAATCAAGTCATAAAAGGAATTGTAATTGTTTTTATGAGTTTTATGATTCATGGTATTTGTACATTATTCATTTTTTTTGTTCTTATTAATTAATTATATGATGGGTTCACATAGATAGTTCCAAGTTATTATATTGTAGCTTATACAATGGGATCACCCAGATAGTGTTCCAGTTCATTGGGTAATTGAAAGGCCTTTTTGTGGGAGATCTCAAATGATGTTTGGTTTTAGGTTATTTAGGTGTAGTAGAGTTTCTTGCCATGGTTTTATCTCAAGGGAGGATGTAATAACAATAACATATTAGTGGAATTTTTAAAATAAAATAAATTAATATAAACAGATTACTTAAAATTATGGGGGGGTTGATTATCATTTATAAAACAAGAATAAAAATATTGGAAGAAGACTGTGTTTTTTTCTTTTTTTGATATGAGACTGCAGGAACATGATGATAATATGTTTTTATTGAAAAATATTTTAGTATTAATAATAGATGAAACTCTATCTCTATACTAACTTATTAATCATTATCATATACATTATACTCCACTAAATTATAATCCCTTGATTTTCTAACCCTAGAACCCTATATGGGTTAACTTAACCACAATGATCAAATGAATTAAATCCTAGGCTTTATTCGAAATATAAAATCTCGGAACCATGATTTAATTTATGTTCAATGGATAGATTATGTTAAATGATAAATTAGTAAAAATAAAAATTATATAAATGCTGATGAATTGAGTTTAGGGTTCGTATTTTAACTCTAAAAATTACTCTCATGTGGTTTTGATTTACCGTTTTAGATTACGCTCTCACAATTCACACAACTCTTGACCTCACATGTTATGTGTTAATTATAAAATGAATGATTAGTAATATTTAAATTATAAAACAAATTCATAGATCCAAATAAGTAAAATATAGTATTCCATTGATTCAACCTGAATAAATGAATAATGTAAGAGGTAGATCTATTACTAAAAAAACTACTCTTCCATGGGTGGTGTAGTCAACATAGAAACGTTTTGCATTCACAAAGGCATAGAAAGGTTATAACCCAATAACCATTATACTATTGAGTTACAAATCAAAAAATTAAAAAAGTAAGAATAAAATGGAAAAAACAATTGAAATTTAAGATAAAATAAGATGTTTACTGAATAAACAACAACATTACAAAAAAAATAAATGGAAAAAGAGCATTTGGAGGAGATACTAGCTTAATAGATTCCATCCAACAATGTTGAATTGAAATGGTATATAACCACTTCTCATATGATAATAATCATCTAAGACAGATACAACTCCTACAAAATGAAAAAAACGCGAATTTATAAAGTGGAGGAGAGGATAGGATTTCAAGACATTTCCAATGTGATTGAAAAATTAATCCAAATATTTTAATCTTATTTTCACTGACTGTTTGACCTCTAAAACTCATCAACCAATTTTCCATTCAAAATAATGATTTTTGAGAAATTGGGTCTTCTATATTTGGTACAAAATTTGGTCCAATACATGCATTTATTACGATGTGGTGGCCAAAATACTGAAGTGGTGTCAAATCTAGAGTGTCCAATCCATCATTGAATGTATTGCCTGTTTACTCCAATACAATATAAATTCCCTTGAAGATTCCCTAAATCAAAATTGTAAGCTATTGAGTGCAGAAATTCTTTATAAAATTTTACATTAAAATAATTAAAAATAAAATATTTATGGCCAAAATACTATATAGAACCTCAAAGGGAAAAAATGAAATTTTGATCTAATTTTGAAATAAATGATCTAATCCCAAATATTCCGTAAATGAACAAATTTAACATAATGGTGGGAAATTATATTGTTTATTATCAATAAAATATCAAATAAATTTTTTATTATCACCCTCACACTTACCTTTTTCTCTCATGGGAAAAACCTCATATAATGTAATCCATAAAATTGTGACATGATATACATGTTTATATATCCCAAACAACGATGAAAATACAGGAAAACTAAGAATCTCATAAATAATAAATCTCAATAAATATCAATATAATTGTTTCATAAATTGGATCAAAAAAATATATGGGGAGATTAATGACTCTAATCATTGGAAAATAATTTATGGGTCTACCATGCCATTAATTATCCACATTTGTATGTGCCAACCATTTCCATCTCATATCTCCACCATTTTTCAGTATTTTATGGTCATGTAAAATAATTCTTCTCACATGGTTTAAATCAGTAAACCCTTTCTACATTCCTTTGCAATAAAACTTCATGACCTAATCACATAGGAATTCCCAAAAGTCAAACCATAATCTCCCAAACTAGATATTTATATGTGTGGTACATTTCATCACTCATCTCTTTGTTAATATATTATGTATTTTTTATTTTTTATTTGGATGGTTTGGATATTATAGGGTTTGGAATTATGGGTATCATGTACATACACATTTTTCAATTCGATACCGCAATGATCTTGATTGAAATTGAAATGGTCATATGAATCAACCATTGATATTAGATGAATTTTTTTACCTAACTTTCATATACCATCTATTGAGTAAAACAATTTCATAAGTCATGGATTCATGAAATGTTGTGTGGAGAAATCATTGAAGAATTTACCATGAACAAATTTAAGAAAATAATGATGTAAAAAAGTTTTTAAAATGACACAATCGATCATTTCATCGATGACTTATATTTTTATAATAATCAACCTTTGATGTTTAAATATTTCTCATGATAAACACGTTACCAATGAATTTTGTAAACACAATTTTTTTTTGTATTCCAAATGTATGTGATCATGTTACATTATATACAATCTTCTATTAATTTTATTTATTTATATTTATGTTAAATTTAATATAAATCCTAATAGAAAACACATAAAAAACACGATAATGAATATCCTAAATATTTAACCCAAAATTTTTTCCCCTTCACTAAACATAAAATACATCATTGAACTGAATGTGAACATATGAGAATATATTTTCAGATTAAATTTAAAATATTAAATAAGATATATAATATAATTGTTAAAGTGTTAGGAATAGCCTGATTTTATCATGCGATGATGGGATCATGCAGTATGATTAAATCAACTTCTGGGTTGGGAAGACCCTAAATATATTACATTAAAAATGTCACATTGACAATAAAGATCCTTCTTGTGTCCTCTTTTGTGATCTCCACTGCACCATAATGAAAAACATTAGAGACAACATAATGACCTAACCATTTAGAACATTGGTTATTGGGAATTAGATTCAGTCATGGACTATATAAAAGGAAAATTTCTCCAACATGAGACTACCTTTATGGAACATTTCGTCAATATATTCTTTTGATCATTCCTTTTAGTTCCTTCATTTTTCATATTATGATAATCAAATCTCTTACAACTCTATAATTTTCAACTTCCGTGGAATTCCAACTTTGGAAAAATCCAAGTTGAATTCATTTATAGCATAATATGAATAATAAACTACCTCCAAAGGGAGATGAAAGGCTTTCCCAAAAGTAATTTGAAATTGGTAAATATATATGGGAGTCATGTATTCTATACTATAATACAACAACACATCATCTATGTTCTTCCTCTAATAATTTCTATTCAAATTCATGGTTTTCTCAAAAATTTGTTTTAACTTATATTTTGAATCCTCAGCCTGGAAATTTGTTTGGGGGTGTTAAGGAGTTGAAGTTTTATGTGTCACCCCAGTCGTCCAAAATAGGGAATCCAGATTATAATTGAAATTGTTTTTCCCATGGTCACTAATGTTTGAATTTTTTACTCAAATCATAAAATAAATTTGGGCCATGAAAAATATAATTCAACACGAGAATCTTCATTATTGGTGTCCTTTCCCTCAAACCATTGGTGAAAATAATAAAAAATGACCAAAATTTACAATAAACCAATGTAACATAAAAAATGATCCATAAAATAATTACCCATAAATTAAAAATGTCGTTGAATAATATGGGTTTTTGGTGAATCTCATTTATCCTCAAAATGTTTCTAGTGTGTTGGAAACAGGAGCACAACTTACTAAATGCATGAGCATCATGGAACATTACAAAACAATATCATCCAGAGTCTATGACTTTCCTATCTATCCATTGGGGTCCAAAGTGTCCACCACAAGCAAGGGATTGAAACAAATGTAAAATATACTCAAAATTATTATTAGGCACACATATCCTAATTACATAGTCACTACACATATTCAATAGCTTGGGATCATCCAACACATAAAATATAGACTCGCTCATTAATTTTATGACATTGTTCTTCTTTAAATTTAATGTAATTTTAGAGGAAAAAAGTAGTTCACTAAATTTTCATACTAAGAATGCACACCTGAGATGAAATAGATATGCTCATTGGGAAATGTTTCCTGAAGTGGTACGTAGTCCATAGTGTCATAGTCTAGTGTGTGAGTAATACTACTCTTGTGATCTGCCTCCATGTTTTCTTACCCCTTCTTAGCATTTATCTGAATATGATCTTCTCAAAAAAGGAGAATCCATTAGATTAGTCTGGGCTTTGCATTTGGATTATTCTATAGATTCCATAGAGATCCATGGTAATAAAAAAACAACTACTTTAGATCCCAATAAATATAAAAAATGATTATCTAATGAAAATATAACATTAAGAAACTATTTTTCTATTGTGGGGTAATTTTCTTGGGATAAATAAAAATTCCTCAGTTCATAAACAATCACATTGGGCCTCCCTTAAACCCTCTATGATATGATAGATCCAACTGAAATGTTTTACATGTCATTGGTAATCTCAAAAAGAAGCTCCCACTATGGGGAATTTATGATCAGTGGGTTGATTAGAATCTTCCTTATCTCATAAAATGATACCCTCCTGGATTCATTAAAATAAATTCAATACCATTTTAATGAAATAATGATATGTGTAGAGATATCTTATTGAAATATCTAATAATGCGTCGATAAAAAATTTCATTCCCTAAGAATAAGTTAACATTATTCACACATCAAGGAAATGGAAATGGTGAGATAATGTCCATCATAGATCGATCATCCTTAATTCCATGTTTTGACACTACATTCCCTAATATAATGTCATTATCTCCCATAGAATGAAATTTTTCAATGTTCAAAACTAGACACTTCTCAATTAAACAATTCAATACCTTTACCAAACTAAATATAAAATCATTAAATGAAGTTCTATATACTGTAAAATAATCCATAAATACCTCCATGAATGTCTCAATGAAATATGAGTATATACTCACTATACAAATATAGAAGGTACCTAGGGAATTGAAAAGTACAAATGGAATCCCTCGGTTTGAAAATTTACAGAATTTATAGGTGAATGATTTTTTTTCCTAACCATACTAAGCTATAAGAACATGAAAACATCAATAAAAACCATCCATGAAACTATAGTGTGTCTTCTAAGATAGTATTTCATGAATTTGATCAATAAATTGGAGTGGTAAATGGACATTATGAGTGGATTGATTTTGTTTCTTATAATCTTGAAACATAGGATAACTATTTTTCAAATTCATTGGAACTAACTCGATGTTATCATTTCAAAAAACCTTAAAACCACTTTCATTGGAAGAACCTGAATAGGGCTCACCCAATGAGAATATGAAATGGTTAAAATGATACCTTCCTTGAAATTTTTTTCATCTTCTTTTTTAATAACTTATAGAAGGTCTGAATTATGTCTTCTTTGTGGCTGCCTAACAAGTTAAGCCCCATCATCAAAAATAATACTATACATGAAAATTGAGTTGATAATACCAGATATGTTATCCAAGGTCCACCTGATTTACCTATTTATTCCCCCAAAATATTGAAAATTTAATATTGATTTTCAAATGGGATATTGTTAGTAATGATAACATGTAATCTCAACCCACTCAACAAGTATGGGTACTTGAGATTTAGTTAAAGTGGTTTCAGTTCCAATGAATTGTGTCTTGTATGGATGGAGACAATGAAGGAACTGAAATATGTGCACAATGGACATTAGTTTCAGAATGGACATCCTCAAAATCAGGGAATAATGGATCAAATAAAACACAATACTGAATATCCATGTCATAATCAGAGTGAACATGATGAAAATTAGAATATTAATCAACATTAAAATTCAGTACAAGATAGATTTGTGCATTAGAAATAGTTGGGTAAGTACTCCTAGACATTAGAATAGAACCAATGATTATAATATATCTAAGCATATGATGACCCAAATCCATGGGTTTTTTAATTGGTGGTTCTAAATGGGAGATAAAAAATAAGAATGGTCCATTGTGGGGAACTTCATGCATTCCATAACATTAAAAAAAATTCATCTCCTTAATCCATGGAATGTGTAATATCATGGAAATTAATGATCATTTTGTAGTTTTGAGGAATGACCTACATAATATTTTGGTATCATGAGAATACACCTAATCATAATACATGTTAATCATGTAGAAATATACTAGAAAGTTCATGACATTTATCCAAACAAGTACATCCTCAAGGTGTCTCACTCGATATGTTGTATCTCTATTTACTAAAAATAACACTACCCTCATACTTTGACTCAAAAATCTAAAAAAAGAATTCATAGTGAGTAATAACTATTATGGATTCTCCCAAATAAAATAAATCATTAGAAATCTGTAACTCCACTATGGTTCACGGGATGGTGAATATCATTGAATCCTTTCACCTTGATGGAATTTAATGACTGTGTGTAATTAGTACTGACACATTCCTTCAATGATTGATTGTATCATCTCCCTTGAGACCTATTAAATTGGTACAATTATATTTTTACAATTTGGCATGCCTTTTTATTTTCTTAATGGCCTTAATAAGGGGTATGCTTATCTAAATGTTCATGAATTTGTCCAAAACTTCTTTAGAATTGCATCCTCATCCATTTTATTATTTTGAAAAATTATATTTGGTTAGGGAATGGGTTTAGGTGTAATATAATCTATATTATTATTACCTATGATTTTTTACATTGGAATCATAATGATTAGTGATGATGGTGGAATCTCCTTGATTTAGGTGAATCCCGATGGAATTTTTGGTGTTGGTGTATTAGCCTTCTGATTACTACTTCTCAATATTATGGCACCCACATTCCCCATGCAATTTAGATTATGTTAAGATAGAATATTTCTAAAGTAATTAATTACTATTTCATGGATTTTGGTGGTCATCTAGTTTATTTGATTCTTTAACTCCCTTAACTACGATCCTTGACTCTTCAGCTAATTATATTGATTAAAAAATATTTTTAAGATAAAATTGTAAGTATTAGAATCTATGTTTGGTTAATAATTCACCTATTGTTGACCTGATGATACTTGGTCTTGAAGTCTCCATTGTGGTTTTTAAAAACCATGTTTGTAAGGCGGAGGATGTTGGATGTTTTTTTAAAGGAGGATTTTGTTATTTTCGAGATCCATACCTCATGTCTGATTGATCATTCGATACATGGTTGTATATTGGTGAAATGTAGTCATACTTCTTATGAGTATGTGGTTGTTTCTACTAATGATATCATCTCCCATGGAATATGATTGCGCAATCCTTTTTCTCTTATAATTAGGGGAAACAATCCAAATGGTGTTCTTTTTTAGTTCAAATTACATAAGGCCTCACGGGAGTCTTTTGGGACATATTTTAAGCCAAAAAAATATATCTCACCATAGTTTTTATGTATTCTAACATAGTATCTATTATGTTATTTTCAAGAGAATATGTACGTAACTAATGTTCTAGGAGTTTTAATCCTTATTACTAATCCATGCACGTGTAGTTGTGGGTGTTTTGTCAGCCAATGCCCCTCCAATCGTGGCATCCACCATATTGCTTTCCAAAGGCGTGATGCCTTTATAAATGTATTGGATGAAGAGTTTCTCACTGATTTTTTATGTTGAATTATTTCAAATAAATTCATGAATCACTCCCAGTATGTATACATTGACTTCCCTTGGGATTTGTTGATTCCTGATATCTCTTTTCGAATGGAAGTGGTCCCTGATGCTAGAAAAAATATATTTATGAAAAGATTATTCAAATCATTCCAACATGATACATATTTTGGATGTAACTAATACATTTAGTATTTTACAAATCCATCAAGTTATAATGTGAATCCTATTTTTTTATTTGATCTTCAGATACATTTCATGGTTTCATGGTTGAGAGAACAACATTATATTCATTTAAATGATTTTTTTGGATCCTCTCGAGAGAGGCCCTGAAATTTTACCACATGATGTATCAATCCAAAATATAGATAAAATTAGTATTTGATACTTGTTTATGATATAAAATTTTTTGATAGTTAATATTGGGTTAATCTAATTAAAGAATGGTTTTATTATTATTTTTTAATTATTTACAACCATTGGTTCTATTTTTTTGTTTGATTTCGATGTGTTTCGAATTTCAATGTTCATAGAATAGAGGAATTCTCCAATTGGTTGAACGTTGAAACTTATTGTACACTATGACAGTGAGAATCAAGACAAAATGATATGTTCAGTCTCATGGTCATGATATAAGACTTCCTTGAAATTATTTTGCATCATAAATAAAATAAAATTTAAATGAATAAGATTACCATAATAAAAATATAATAATTTTGGGATAATGGCCTAAAAGAGAATAAGAAAATGGGGATAATATGAGTAAGGGTAAAGAAGGAAGAACGAATATAAAAATAGAATGGATTGAAAAATAAAACAAATACCTCTAATTAGTTGAAAAAAATTTCTTTCATCCCCGGTAGTAGTTCTGATTTTAATTGCAATGTTGTGGGTGCTCTCATATTATTTTTATTTTTGGTTATTTTGGTGTAGGAGAGTGGCTGGGAAGGGTCATATCTCAAAGGAGGAAGTATTTAAAACCACATATTAAATGTATTTGGAATATAAAATATATTAAATGATGAAAAATATTTAAAATTATGGGTTTTTTTTATCATTTATAAAACATGAAGTAGAATGTTAAAAAATGATTGAATTATTATTGTTTTTTGAAATGAGATTGGTAAAAGGTAACGAAGATATTTTTTACTAAAAATTATTAAAAGGAGTAAATGATCTAAATATAATTATACACTTTCTTATTAATAATTTAAATTTAAATTATACTCCATATAATTATAATACCCTAATTTTTTAACCCTTGAAGCCTATAGGGGTTAACATTACCACAATGATGAAATGAATTAAATCCTAGGCATGCTTTGAAAAATGAAATTATAGAACCCAACCTGGATTTATGTGATAAGGATAGATTATATTTATTGCTAAATTAAGGAATATATTTATTACATAAATGAGGATGAATTGAGTTTATGGATTGTATTTCAACTCCACAAATTAACCCTGTGTGGTTTTTTTTCTAATTAAGATTGTGTTCTTACAATTCACACAATTCTCAACCTCACGTATTTTTTTGTTAATAGATCATTTTATTTATTATTTTCTTTTAAATCAAAAAACCAATTAATATATCACATTAATTTCCTTATACTATATCATTTATTCCAAATAAATAAATAAATAATGTAAGAGGCATATTAATTATTAAAAAATACACATTCATGGGAGTTGTAGTCATTGTAAAATTGTTTTTAATTCGTAAAGGCTAAGAAAGGATATAACCCAATCTTGTTTACAAAATGGAGTTAACGAAAAAAAAAATTAAATTAAATAGGAAGATTATTTAACCGAAAAAATAAATGTAATATAAACAACAAGTTTATTGAAAGAATAACAACATTACAACAAATAAGAGGAAATGAAGATCATTTTAGAAGAGATCCTATCTTGATAGCTTCCCTCTTCCAATATTGAGTTAAAATAGAAAGGTTAAACTTATAAAATAATACCAATCATCTAAGTCATGTAAAAACCCTTAAAAATGAAAAAAAAACAGACACATATAGAGTGGATGTTGGGTAGGGTATTAATACATTTCACGTGAGAATGATAAATTCAACTAACTATTTTAAGACTAAATGAAATTGTTGTTTAGCCTCAAAACAGTGTTAACAATATTTCCTTAAAGAATAAATATTTATTATAAATTGGGTCTTCGAGGTTTGGTTAAATTTTGGGCTCAATCCAAGAACTGATGAATAACCAATGGGCAAAATACTGAAGTGGTGCCCAATCTGTAGAGTTCAATCTTGATTTAACTTCATCAAACATTCAGTCAAATAAAATTCACAATCCTTCTTGGATGTCCAAAATTAATGTTGTATCCCATTGATTTAAGAAAACATTACCAAAATTTTATGTTTAAATAAGTCACATAAAAATATCTATAGCTGAAATACTATAGTGAACTTTAAAGGTAATGAATGGAATTTTCATCAAATTTTCAAATGAATGATCTAATCTAAAATATTCCATTAATTAACATATAAACCACAATGTGGGGACATTATGAATTTTAAAAAAATAAATATTCAATAAAATTGTTTTTTATGTGTAATGATTATGTTCTTCAGAGAATAATATAGTAAGTTGACCATATGATTATTCCACATGTAATGGTTTTGCAAGGGTTCTTTGATGATGATATTCAATGATACAAGCACATTTTATATATGATTTCCATCATTTAATAATTTTTTTTCACAAATTTTGATATCACATGGGTCATGATTATTATTTCTTATGAATCATTATTTTTTAATTCCTTATTCAATGTTTCACAATTTATGATTCCTTTATTTATGGATATGATTTCTTTTATTATTTACTCATGAACTATTATTATTTCTTCATACCCTTATTCACTTCTTATGCTCGTTTATGAAATTAAAATGTTAATTCAATTGTTGACCCTTTCTAATTTTTTGAGCTCACTTTTATTATGTTTCCATTACCTCGTGTTATAAATAATGAGGATGAAGGAATTAAGTTTAGAAGATATTTAATATGGATGATGATGATAAATTAATGTTAAAAAAGAAATATTGGGCTATGTATGAGAAACATTTATTTATAACATGGTTATTTATAATGTATGAATTTTTTCTAATTGACTAAAACTACATACCTAAAAGGCCCTTGAGAATGTAAGTGTTCCAATATTTTTTTTTGATGTTGTAAGGTCTGTAAATATTGGGTCACATTTATCATTGTTAGAGATGGAAACGTATAGTTTATTATTTCAGGACCCTATACAGAAGTGTGAGTTCAGGGTTGTTATACATATTTACACACACACATACAGATTTTCATTCCCCACATGCACACACACATATTTAAATATATTAATTTAGTTATATATATTAAAATATACAAATAAGTATATATTTAATTATTGATAGAAATATGTATATAAATAAACTTTACATAAGATGATATATATATTAATGCATTTTTATATGTTATATAAAATGGATAATCTTTCACTTTAAATAAAAATAATAATAAATATTTATTTTCATATAATATATATATTTAAAACTAAATTTTTATGAAAATATGTTTAAATGTGTAATTATAATTTTTTTAATTATATTGTGACAAAAGAAAATATTTATATATTTAATTATAAATAAAACTAAAATATGAAAAATGATAATATTTCAAAACCACAATATCTATAAGAATGTAATACATGTGAATAAATTCAATATCCACTAAAAAAGAATAGAACAACTCTATTAAATGATTTTCAAATCAAATAAAATATGAAAAAATTAATACACCCCAACTAAAAATACTATTTTGGATGCCTTTTGGGACTTTTTTACATCAAAAACGTGACCAAGGTTCCCCCTTGTTATCACAGTGTAGATATCTTGGTAGGATTCGATTTGATATATGGTAGAGCTTTAAAGGACACCAGAATCAATAGTTATGTTCAATTGATGTTGAAGTCACTTTTCTGTCTTATCTTAGATCGTTTATTTATATATTGAATTTTTATGTCTTTTAATTATAATTAAATGAACATTACTCAATAATAATTATAAAATTATTAGGAAATATAAATTTTTTATTGATTTATAATCCAATTTCACTAAATAAATTATAAATTAATTATAAATGCTTATTTATCCTTATATAAATAAAGTTGAATAAAATATAATATATTTATATCAATATAACATATATTTATACCAATATAAATATATTTATATGTCAATATATTAATGTTAATGACATATAAATTTTTTATGAAGCATACCATTTATCTGGGCTAGAAAAAAGTGTTGATAATGTGTGGCCTTTATTAGTGTTAAAACATAATCACTAATTTAGACCCCCATTATTCGTGTGGAAAAAGGTGCCATTATTAGCTCTTTCATAGCATTTATAAAATCCCCTTTTATTAGTTCTAGAAAAAATAAATACTAAATGGGGTCTTTATCATTATTATAAGAAGCACTGATAAAAGGGATAGGGATTTATCTATGCTAAAAAAATGCATTGATAAAGTCCCCCACCCCCTTTATCAGTAATTTTTGTTAATGCAAATAAAATTATCCTTTATCAACACATTTCTAGTGGTGATAAAGGGTTCACTTTATAAATTAATCTTTCTAGTGCAGATTAATAATAAAAGTGCAGTATTTCTGATCTATGATATTTTCATTAGATATCATTCCTCCATTCGTTCCTCCATGAATTGTGACGGTAATTTACTAATCAATGCATCGATGAAAAAAATGACTTTTCAGAATAGTATAAGTAATATAAAAATCAATAGTATGTAGGTATTCAACCCAATGAATCTACCATAAGATATGATCCCTCTGACTAAAAATATATTCCAGGATCTTATGATTACAATACATTATAAACCACTACCAAGAGTGATTGGGTCTCCACATTTTCAGTGCATTCATAAACACTTTAAAATCAACAGTAGGTCTACTGTAGTTCTTCTCCTGAAGGGTGTAACTGGTGAGGGCTATAGGCCACTATTTGTGTTTCCAGCATCAAGACATGCCACAAACATGTACTGAAAGAATTATAGAAAAAATCATAACCTAAACCCAATTTTATAAGTATCAATGTTGGAGATGATGTCAATCTTATTTCCAGTTCCTCAAAATATCTCTGATGTTTTTCATTCCATTCTATCTTTACCCCTTTATGGGTCAAATCTGTCATCAGAGATGCGATCATGGAAAAATACTGAACTAACCGCATGTAATAACCAATCATTCTCAAGAAACTCCAAATCTCAATATTATTTCTGGACTACACCCATTAAATAACCACCTTTATTTTCTCATGCTCCACTGAGATTCCTTCTTAGATATAATATTCCCTTGAAACTTCCCATCCCAAATCCAAAACCCACATTTTCAAATTTTACCATCCAAAATATGTTCTCTAAAGGTTCTAAGTATGATATCCAAATGATCAATTTGTTCTTATTCTGACTTTTATAACACCAAAATATCATCCACAAACACAACTAGAAAAATTTCCATGAACCATTGAATGATCTGATTCATCAATTCCATAAATACCACATGAGAAATTGTGAGATAAAATAGCATAACCAAAAACATAAAATTCACAAACTAAATCCAAAACACAATATTTGGCATATAATATTCTTATATTCATAACTAGATATACTCTAACTGAAGGTAAATCCCTAAAATCCAACTATCCCCTATGGTTTGATCAAATAGATCATCAATCTTTGGTAGGGATACTTGTTCTTAATGATCACCCGATTCAACATTTGATAATCAATGTAATATTTTTGGCACCCATATGACTTTATAGAATATAATATAGGTGAATCCCAAGGACAGTTTCTTAGATTAATAAATACCTTAGCCTAAAGGATTTCAATATATACCTCATGTTCCTATAACTCAATAGGTCTTATTTGATATGATGGCATAGAAATATGTATCATACTAGGTAGAATTTCAATGTTAAAATTGACCTCTACCTGTTGTGGTAAACTAGAAAAATCCATTGGAAATAACAAAGGGTATTCAAACACGACCATAAGAATAAATCTACTCAAATAAGGGCCAATAAAATTAAGGAACATCTCTAACAACTAGCAAGAGATCACCCCAGTATATATAATAACATGTCGTGATCTCCTAGGTCGACATGAGGGGCCCCAACAAGACATATAAACTAGAATCAATGATAATAATAGTCAATTTGTGGGTTAATATTGATCATCTAATTGATACAAAAAATCATGTTGAAGATATCAATACCAAGGACTAATAAATCCCACACCACATAGATTTCGACTATCATCACCCAACACACAGGACATTTGAAACCCTATTTGGACCACTTCACCAAAGGTGTTGAACTATTGAACAATGATGACATAAGCTCCAAACACAATCCCAGCATGTCAACTAACATTAATGATATAAAATAAAGAGTAATACCTATATCAAAAAAACATAGCACCATATAAGATGAAATAAACATAGTACCTCTCACACTATCTGGCCCTAATTCATATTCCTCGTGTGGATAGTTCATTGTGTAGAGATGTTTGGTCTCAGCTCCTCCTTGATCCTTCTTATCATCATGAAACCCCCTTGTCTTGATGACAAGAACAACCACCCTTGTATGCTATAGAATAAACTTAAAAACCCATGGTTAGAGTGGATATATCCCTCCTATCATGGGATATTCTTCGTCAAAAAATGTGTACATGACCAAATTAACTAAAATGATGACATGTTTGGGGTTATTTCATACAATTAGGCTTGGTATAAATAGGCCTAAATCACTAATAGAAAAAAATGATTCAATCCAAAAAATGCACCTAAAACTAGACCTCAAGAAAAGTTGACACCTTTGTGCTTCCTTTTCAAGACATAAGACACAACTTCAACCAAACCTGAACCAACTAAAGCTCCACTTAGAGCTTTCTTCCCAACTATATCTTCTTCTCCCATAGTCTCTTTAGCCATCACCTACAAAAAAGTCATAAGGAACATGCAAAATAGAATTGATCAAATATCACCCTTCAATCCTGTCTCTAACATCTAATATATAAAGTAGGAATATATAACAAGATCCAATGATAAGTGAAATAACGTATCTAAATCAGTGGAATACTCCACAACTGTACACTCTCCTTATGTTGTGGTTAGAAATTCCCATGTCGATTAAACACACAATGTCTTAAGACAAAACAAAAAATTGATGATTTCCTTAATAGAATCCCAGGTAAGATCGTCTAACATCATATCTTTGAAAATATTTTATCGCTATCTCATTCCAAATCAATCAAGAATTGATGTGAAAAAAACACGATCAAGTCACCGAGAGTTTTAAAAAAATATAAGATCCTCTCAATCATCTCAAGACACTTCTTAGATTCATAAGGTACTTTTTCATTGCATAATATGGGTGGATTTGCTTAGTGAATTTTGAGCTATAATCCACCACTCATTCTTGGTTCCTAATACCCTCCAGACCCAGAGTCAAAATGGTTCAGATTGTAGCTTCCCACAAATAAGGTTTCATTAGAGGATTCACCTACGAAACATGTATTACATCTTCCTCTCTATGATCTAGATGATCTATTCATGGAGGGATTGCCTCATATATATAAGGAAATAACCAATAAACTTATTAGAAACACCCAAACCAAAATAACACTTCATGAATCCATAGAAATTCCATTAAACAATAATATTTTAATGAAAATATGTATTCTATGAAGAAAATTAAAATTTTTTAAATGAAACATGTCCATTTAAATAAAACTCTATCCCAGTTTATTCAAACAAACTCATACACCAAGTCTCATGATTGATAAAATAAATTCTTGACCACCCATGGTAGCATGAGTTCAAACTTATAAATGAGCTGGTAAGGAACCCTTCCTCACTCACTATCCATATTTTGATTTACCTAACTCCAATCTACTAATGAACCTGAACCAAATGCAGGTAGTATCATAACACTTCTAGCTTGGTATTTCCTCTAAAACCATTTTTTAACGAACCATACTTGGTCCATAAAACACATCACCTGAGTGGAACCTCTATAAGGTGAGCATCAACAAACAACCAAAACAGTCTAATGAAAAATTGAAGATTAACCAACAAAATAAGAGGAAGAAATGAACATAATAAAAATACATACAGAGACAAGAAAAATTTATATGAAAAAAGGAAAAAAGACAAAAACAATATATGAAAATCCATGGGACTATACATCATTTCCAAACTATCCCTCTATTGATATATCAAAACTGAAGAGAAAACTACTCATGACATGACACTGTTATCTTAACCGGTGTCCTACAAAATCACATCTACATACACCAAAAGGGAATATTAAGGTGTCATCATAAATCCCATTATGATTTCACCAAAGAATCTAGGAAAAAAATAATATCTAGAAATCTTTATCTCTATATTTAAAATAATAGTCAAATTTATTAATAAATTTAACAAGATAAAACCATTTTGAAAAACATCCCTTGGTTTTCAAAATTTCAGTTCTATTTTCTCAATATCCAGGAATATGAGAAGTATGTAACAAAGAATATTTCATCATACGAAATACCATCCCTAATTACACCATAAGACAAACATGTGAGAAAATAAAAATGAAACCCCATCATATTATAAAAAACAAGCATTAAAACAACTCAATTTAGGCTCTAGCAGAAGGGAATATGTATTAGACATAAAATAATTCTAAACGAATCATATATTGGATCCAAACAATATTGATTCTAATAATGGCCTATCAATATCAAAAAACCCCTAGGGACATTATTCACACTAAAGTTAAATGTCTTTTTCCTAATGTATCCAAGGTTCCCAATCTAATATGCTTTTAAAAACCATTTGAAAACCTTTCTAACATTTTATAAATCTTTTTCCATATCGAATAAAGGTTTCTTCCATACATGAAAATGATTTTTTGAATCAAAACTATTTTGGAATAAAATACCATTAAAAAATTTTATTTAATATGAAAACCCCATCTTGATATAAAACCCATCAATTCCATATCACACACCATGAAATTTAATAAGAATATCGTGTTATTCGAAAATAAGATCCTCTTATCGATACACCACCCATAAGAACGGTGGGGGAACACCAAGGATTGGTCTCCAAAATCCCAAGGTTTAATCCTACCAATAAAGGATTAAAATTAATTAAAATATATATCTAGGGTGCCTAATGTTCAAGATATAAGAAATATATAAGTTCTTATTAAGAGTTTGTATGACTATTTATAGAAAGTCATTAAGACTATAGCATAGCCTTTTAGACTATACTGAAACACCATACATTTCATCACAATATTCCATGCACCACAACATGAGACCAGCTGTCTGGATAAGGAACTTCACTAAATGGATTGGGACCACACCACTTCCATTCAGTTTAAATCTTGTCCGAGAACCACAACCAATTACATGGCTTAGATAATATTTATTTATGGAGACTCTAAACTACATACTTAAACACCATGCTGAAAGGGTGTCTAAATTGGTAGAACTAACCCAGAAAATCCCTCAAGCCCCTATGTCATAACTTCTTACTCTACAAAATAGTGATCACATGGACATAGAGGTTATGTTGTATCCCCTGCTCCATTGTGAAAATTTGGTTGATATAGTAGTGGCCCGAATATTCTTCCCTCTAGGGCTCTAAACAACAGCCTACTGGTCCACACTGTAACCACCATCACCACGATGTATGTTGTACCATCAATGGAATAGTTACCTACTAAAATCTCGAAAAATTCCATAAACTCGAGATTACCTCCAAAATATATAGGACTCATAACAATTACTCATAAATTTTTAAAGTGAGTACACCCAAACGGGGTGGGTGTCACACATTATGTAAATTGTTTAATATAGGTATCTCCATTAATGTTTAGAAGTTTTCATAAGTTGATATGGAATGATCATTAATGAAATGTGATGGAATGGAATTATAATTAATTCTAAATGAAGATAATTTATTTTTTATCAATGATTTCTTTAGGGAACAATAATGATGAAACTTAATATAAAATTTTCATGACTATCGAATCACAATATATGAAATATTTTTTAATCAATATTTCTTCAAACTAAATTATTAATATTTATTTAAATGAAATAATATTTCTTATGTGTTTTAATTTTAAATAATAAAGTGTATGAACTTTTTGATATATAGATAGATGATAGATCACATTTTGGTGAAACACACCTCAGTATGATATGGTATTAGAGGTGTTTTCATTATTTTCAATATTCAATTTCTCTTTTGATGGAAAAATAATATTTACATACCATAATTTTACATTTACAAAATATTTGAAGAGACATGAATTTTATAAACAATTTATATTGAATTAATTCCATTATAAATTCTTGTTTTGTATTAGGAATGAAGAATCAAATATTATACAATATATGAGCGCTGATTTCCATCAATATAATGTGGTCCCAAATTCATCAAAATTAGAAAATAGAATTAAAAAGGTTATAAGTGATGAATTTTTAATTGTATAGAAATATCTACAGAATAAAAACATATCAGTATAACTAGATGATGGGGCTATAATTAGTAACTTCAAAATGATGTTTTTGGGACCATTGGATAACTGAATCAAGATTGTAATATATATTAGGATCCTACTTCTATTGTTTTATAGACCGATGTAATAAACAACATTAGAAAGTATAAAAATGTGTTTCCGGATTTAGTTAATTGTGAAAAAAAAGAAAGGTATAGAAGACAACTAAAATATTTAAAACATTCCATTCAACTAATTTTTTACTATATCAAATGCTTATATGGGATTAAAAATAAGGCGACTTTCATGATTTTATTATTTTTATGAGACATTTTTCTTAATGTTATGATCCGTATGTATTTCTATGAAATTAAAAAGTTGTTAACAAGTCTATTCTAAAATATACATAAATACATACCTGTCCCAATGATTGTATGCTTTATTGAGGAGAGGATTCAAGTAGACGGGATTGAAAAAAATGTTCATCTATTGGATGGAAGTAAATGGGTAATTTTAAAATTATGAATCGATATTCTAATATAAAAAATAAAAAAAATATCATACTTATAAATGTTTTTCATTACATCTCTTTCAAACCAAGATTACAAGATTATTCACATTATCTAAAACTACCAAAAAAATGAAGTGAAATTATATAGACAATAAAAATTATTGGATAATGAGATATACAACATATTTATAATCATGGAATACATTTGATTCATTACATTAATAATTCTTATCCAATCTTAGTAATATGGTATTAGGACTTTTTGTCAATGGTATTAACATATATTGGATATTGAGTACCTGTTATAAAAGTTGGCCAGTTGTTTTGATCCTTTCAATATACCTCTATGGATATATATTAAAAAAATGTACTTTATAATTTTAATGATTATTCCAAATAAATTAATGCATGTAAATGTTATTGATGTATACTTACAACCACTAATTGAATAATTTTAGGAGTTATGATGAAAAAATGTTGATAAGTATGATGAAACTTCTCGAATAATTGTTAGAATATGTGATCCTCTAATGTGGGTCATTACTGACTTTAAGGAACATGTGACTTATATTATTGCAATACTTACACAGGTTTGGCTTGTCCTATTTGTAACATTTATTTTGGATCATTAATAACTGTCATAATGTAAATAATGGTGATTCTAGATTCATCACAGATTTTTCAATTCATTTCATAGATTCTAGTTTCACATGTTAAAATTTAAGGGGTAAGTTTATTATGGACAACCTTTGAAGTTAGTGATTGTTTTTGAAATATTTTCATTACTAGTAAACATTGAATGATAATTTGGGAGTCTTCATTATTTAAGGATAATGGGAAATGAGTTCAATGTGGATCATCTATTGAAATCAGAATGAAATAACACAAGAAAAATATATATTCTCCAAACGTCCATATTGGGAATTTAGTTTTCGACATATTATATTGATGTTGCACATATTGATAAGAATTCTAATGCCAATTTGATATTCACATTACTCCAATAGAAAATAAAATTTATCCAATATCTAAATGATCATAAGGACTTAAAAACAATGAATAAAAAAATGATTTTCGGATAGATGGGAATGGAAGTTTTTCTCCAACAACTTTTGAAATAAAAATTTTAACGAATTATATTTTCAGTCAAAATTTAAAACATGTGAATGTAACTGACGGGTATTCAAGTAACATATCAAGGTTTGTTAACATAAATAAAAATAGGTTACACATATTGAAATTTCATGATTCACATATTCTATTAAAATAGTTACTTCCATGGGAATAGTGTATATTACTACATAAATATATTAATGTAATTATACTCAAATTATACAAATTCTTTTGAAAACTATCTGAGAAAACTATACAAAGAGTTGAGCTTGAATAGATTTTGGATGGATTTTTATTGAATTTTTTTGAAATTGAGATAATATTTCTTCCATAAATTTTTTTATTCATGATGAATTTAATTATGAATCTGACCATGGAAACTGAATCAGGATGTACTTTACATTATCAGTGGATTTATCCAATTTATAGGTACATTATTTATATGTCTTTCATATTAAATAAAACATTCTTGATACATAATTAAATATGTTAAAAAATTTTATTTAATTTATTTTATAGATTACATAGTCATTTGAAATCATATGTGAAAAATAAATCTCAAACAGAAGGTTATACTTTTGAAGGATACATAGAAGAGAATTGTCTTCCACTTTTTTATAAATAGAATGTTTTTATTGATAAAATATTCAATCAAGTTTGAATTTTTGATTAAATATCGACTCTATATAAATTAAATACAAAATAAAAAATATTATCATGACCTATCCCCCAGGGCCCGTGTCGGGACAAACCCAAGCCCACCTTCTATAGGCCAGGGGCTAGTGACTGGAACTGGAAAGGCATATCTGAAAAAGAGAAGGCATTGCATTTAAAGCTATATACACAGACGTCCAACCACATTATAAAAAAATTAAAGGGGAAAACATGTTTAACACTAAAATAAGGCAGAGTACAATTACATGTGAAAGTTAGTGATCTAGAATACAAACTGAATAAGGAACTAAAAATAATAAATTACAAAAGGAAACTAATAAGCCATCCACAAAAAACACACATGATCATGAGAGCAGTGAAGATACTGGAATCTGAAGAATTATTTCATTCTCTCACAGTCCTACTAGGACCCATCTAGTCCTAGGACACCATGTCAACCATAGTATCATCCATCTTTCCCATCCCCCTGATCACCAATGTCAAAAATATGAATGTCTAGAAAAGACACCACACATGTGGGTGAAGCCTCTATGTGGGTGAGTATAACAATACTCAGTAGGTACCCGGACACCACTAAAGGTCTCTCAGTAATCTGTGATGGAAAAAACACAAAGAAAAATATCCCAGAGGTAAAACCACCAAACAAGACCTCAACTACATATCACAATGTAAAAGACTCAGCTCACACTGGGTATATAACTCAAAGAAAAAAAATAATGATGATTGGAAATGAAGATAAATAATATTATTACATTGATATGTTTTACTACTGGTCCAAAAAAATTTCATTACATTTCTAATCAACACAGGGTCGTAAGTCACTGATCTACACATGGTCATAAGTCATCGATCCATATAGGGCCGTAAGTCGCTGGTCAACGATGGGCCTCTCTAAGGTAGGTCCTCGATGGGTCACAGTACTGTTGATCCATACAGGGTCATATGTCATCAATCCACGTAGGGTTATAAGTCTAAGATCCATGATGGGCCAATCTAAGGCTTGTCCATGTCGGTCATGCTATTGTTGATCCTAACAAGGTCATATGTTGTCGATCCACATAGGGTCGTAAGTCACTGATCCACAACAGGACTCTCAAAGGCTGGTCCTCATCGGGTTGCACTACTTCTAATCCACATTGGGTCATAATTCATTGATCCACACTTGTTCAGAAGTTGCTGATGCCAATCCACAATGGGGCGCTCATCACTTGACATCCAACAACAGGATTCCCACACTTAGTGCACTTGAGTTCCTGAGAAACTGCTTCTTCAAGAAACTCGTCATATTTAGACTTCCATGAATTCCCACAATGAATTTACCTAAATAACATCCATTTAAAAAGGTTTCCAATGAAAGAGGGGGATCCTCAATCAGATGCCCAGTCTGTAAGATTTAGCCAAAATGGTAAATGGGGTCAGGTTGGTTTTGAGTCTGATCCAACCTAGCCATACTCCGACATCTTGCATAAATCTTGTAGAGTATCAAAAATGGAACGCTTTTTTGTTATTGTTCCATTTCCATTAACGACGCATCAAACAGACGCTTGGTTTTGGAGTTAAGGCCAATTTTGCAAAACCTGATCAATCGTGTTCAGGTCCCGTAGGGGTTCAACCCGGGTGGCTGGTCTGGCCCGGTTGGTGGACCCGGTCAGGCTAGGGGGTTTGGTCGGACTCATGGAATAAACCTAGATCACGGGTCTGGACCAACTCATGGGTCTGAAATGCCTAGAAAACCCATCCCACATGGATGCGGTCCGGTTGGGGGATGCACCGACCAGATGGGGTGTGTCCAGTTCGGCAACCTGGCAGTGCTAGTGGGGAACCACCCGACCTTTCTAAACAACTGGCTGGTGATGGTTGTTCGACCAGCCATGTAGCATGAGTGGGTTCTCATCTCCTCTGTGTGGTGCGTTGGCATCGTGCCATTCCACCCACCATGGCCTAGCTGGCCGTGGCTTTTTCCGTCGTTGCACCTGCGAGCGTTGTTCCTCCATTCAGACAGTTTGGGTCGGCCACCACCGCTGTTTCCCAGCTCCGGAGGGTGCTTCTGTGGTCCACCAGAGATGCTTCCATAGTTCTATTTCCTTCACTTCTATGCCTACAGGCCTCCCGGGATTCCGTCTTAACTACAAGACCCCAAGAATCGCCTTGTCTCCTCGTTGTTCGATCACCTATGAGGAATGCATAAAACCCAAGAGTGGAGGAGGACCTAGGACTTGTTCATATTGGCCCACACCCTTTTCATTAGTGATATAACAAGAGAATGAAATAATAATCATCAAATTTTAAGATTATCCCCAAAAATGAAACCCCACAACAACCACAAGAAAGAACCAACAAGATGAAAATCTACCTGTTAGTTGGTTTATTAGCATTCATTTTATTTTCCAAGAATTCTGTGAGGAGAAATTATAAAAATGTTGAAATCAAAATAATTCCCCACACTTGGAAATGGTGTTTCAGGCAAAGGAGAAGACTCAAATTCATTTTCTTTCGATGTTCTTCACCACCTGTCAATCACTGGTTCAATTCATCCAATGATTGTCACTCGATATTGATTCTTCAACTAAGAGGAATGTTGTCAGTGTCACGATAGAGGCTTCTCCAATATATTTGAAATCACATTCCAATTGTTTTATGAAATAATTATAAAAAACTCACATTGTGTTCATTAATGTGGTTCATTAATGAACATTAATTAATGATACATTAAATCCATGAGTGTCATAGTTACACAAAGATAGGAACAAGTCGTTAAATGAATGTCACATAATGACAGATTTTACATAGAAGAAACTCCAACTACTACTCGATAGGGGAAGAAAGGATTAAAATAACATTTAGTTATTTTATTATTTTTTTCGAAAGTGAAAAAATTTACATTTTCGTCTGACCCTTGCTGGTCAATGATATGCTCCACCTAAGTGAATCCTGAAGCTGAAAATCCAACGGTGCTGTCAAAATTATAATCCAATCACTGGTTTAAAAGATAGAAATTCACACATGCACGTTTACTAAATGTACATTGATAAAAGATCATAAATTATTAATAGTCACACATGACTTATGCCGGCCGAGGTTAGGCTCCACCTAAGGGTAACTTGACCTCATGAGCTCAAAGGTACTCTCTTATTTCCAATACGAGTTTTATTTTATATGTTATAAGGATTTTACAATAAAATAATTGTTACATAATTATTTTATTTATGGTCCAAAATGAAATTCTACTATTGGCCCATGAAGAAAAATGTTAGGATCTACCTAAGGAAAGAATACCCTTACGAGTTCAATCGTGTTCTCAAATTTTTAATCCAATTCATCATTCATGAGTTATAAGCATTTTAAAAATAAAATAATGTTATTTAATTATTTAATTTATGGTAATTCCATTTTTGGGTTTCTCATGGGAGGCCTACGCCGATTAAACTTAAGTCATGCATTGGGTAAACCCACCACCGTGAGCACATTAGTTTCCTATGATTTCTGATTCAGCTAACCTTTTAAGAGTTTTCCAACATTTTCAGAAAACAGCTCACTCATGTTATTTAAAGCCTTACATTTTTTGATGGATCATTCCAGGAACTCTAGGCCTCAGAGTCACGTGTCATTAAATTTTGTGATCTCAACATAATTCCATATAATAAAAAAAATTATATAGAAATTTGAAGACATTACATTCTCCCCACCATATGGGTTTACATCCCCAAAATCCTAATCAAAGGAAAATCAATCATGTAGGGGTATTGAGCATGAATTTGAGCTTCACACTCCCTCGTTCACTCTTAGATATTCTCGTGATGCCATTGAATGAACACTAGAGGAATCGACCGTCCATGAAGGACTTGTTCCTATCAATCCTCTATCTCTACTGAGAACTCTACAAACATCACCCCATCATCAATGACCAACATTCCATAGTCTATGACATGAAATGGATCGTGCATGTTCCTCATCATCTACGACATATGAAAAAAAATCGTGCATCTGGTGGATATGTGGTGATGAGCTAGGAAATCTTCCACCTCTCCAACACCAAATCTAAACCGAAAAGTTTCGATGAACCTCAGAGAAAACATTCCACTCCAGCCAAATCTCTACAATCCCTACCAGGGTGAGACCTGATGGAAGACATGTTCCTCCTCCTAAAACACCAAGGGTATCTATCTCCGGTCGGTATAAGACTTCTTGCATTCTCTATGGAGTATGCATCCGCTTTAGGATGATTCTTACCTTTTTCAATGGTAGCTCGTACTAACTCTGGAACCATGATTGCTGACTCCCCAGGGTTTTTCCATCATTGAGGCATTCTTCATAGCTGCATGTACAAGGGAACAAATGATGGCATTCTAACGGTGGAGTGATATATTTTATAGTACTCAAACTCTACCAATGGTAGGTGATCCTTCCAACTATGACCAAAATCTAGGACACAAGAATGAATCATGTCCCCCAAAGTCCAGATGGTCTACTCTGTCTGACCAACATTTTAAGGGTAAAAGCTATGATAAAACCTTCTAGACCCTAATATTAAGATCTCACTTTATGACCAATATGTCATTGTGAAACAAACTCTACCATCGCTTTCTTAATCCCTAACATCTAGTACTGACGTCGGATGTCCTAGTATATCTTCATCACAAAATGATGTATTGTCTAAGGGGTTTTATAGAATTTACTAAACACCTCCTCCTGTAACATCACTGGTACCAAGGTGTGTCCTCTAAAAAGGGTGACATGCTACCCAAAAATCAAAAATTGATTATGATCCTATCCTGAGGATATCTGAGCACGCCAGGCCTCCCATTCAAAATCCACATTGTGTGCCTCCCTAAATCCCTGAAGGAGAATGGGAGTGACATTAATAGACATGAGGTAAGCTTCTCTATCATGATCCACGATGGGTATCGACATCGCCGCTAGATACTCAATCATTTCACTTAGTAGGTGTTGTCCCGATATCATGTTGAGTGCGTCTTCTACTACATTTCCCTTCCCAATAGTGTAGACTATCTCAAAGTCATAGTCTTAGAGGAACTCTATCCATCACTGATATATCAGGTTTAGATCTTTCTATGAGAAAATATACATGATACTCTTGTAATTAGGGTAGATAATAAACCATTCTCCCTACTATACTCTTACTGCTCAAAGCTCCACAGGAGCCATCCAATATGAAGTTGTTGATATTGGTTTCATCCTTGGGTATAAGCCAATGCAGAAGTCCCTCTACCTATTGGGTGGTAATCCTGGAAAGATCATTTTAAATAATGTTCCTGAAATCTACAACTACTCATGGGATCTTAAAACTCAAAACACATGAAACCATGAGGGTATGACTGTCCGACTCAAGAGTTATTAGGTTTACCCTCCTATGCATGAATTTGCCCTGTACTACCTAGGTTTTTTTCTTGCTAACCAAAGAAAACCTGATTCCATCACAGCAGATATAAGACATCATTTTTACCGAAAATAGTCTTTCAGAGCATGAATTGTGGATGGCCAGTCCATACCCAAACTAAAATCGTAGGGCAACGATGATGCCACGATGATGCCACCAAGAGGTTCCAACCGAAACCCTCACCTAAAGGGCCAGATCACACTATCGGCATAAGTGTGATTATTGAGTCTTATCCCATAGGTATCTCCAGATGTATGGTTTAAGTAAATGGTTTAACTGAAAACTATAGGTTTTGATCAAGATTCATGAAAAGAATGAATGATTAGTACCTATGTCTATTAATACGAAAGCTATTAGTAGACATAGACCATACTCTGAATCATTTTTAGAGCCCTTGGGTCATACTCCAGGGCCGAATGGAGCTACTCCATTCCCCTTTCCTCTATCTCTCTAAGCCCGGGGGGACCACATTGGGGTGGTGGTTGTAACATGTCAAAATGTATACCACCTCTTGCTGCTCTCCTAGCTCCCATTCCATGTCCGCCACCATGCAGATTCATCTGTCCCTATCACTTACTATTCTTGAAACATTTTACACATCCATGTCTTTGAGACTGATGTCGGTTTCATTTTTTACCACCTTTGACATTAAATGGATACATCTACTCAACCAAATAATTTTCAACTAAAAACGATCATCTATCACCCTAACATAAGTAGGAGTGTATATAGGAATAGTAATACCTTCGATATCCCTTAACTCGTTTTGCTCAGAGGTCTCAGCCCCGAAGTACTGGTTGAATCATATTCATCGACCACCTGGATTGGTCAGTACGCCTTGACGATTACTCAGTTATAGATTTTGTCATCATGCCGAAGCTGTAAAAGATCTTGATAACACATACCCCTTAGATTTTTATGGCAAGAGACCCCTTCTATGAGAAAGGTTATCAAGATATTCCCACAGCAATGTCTCCTCATCATATGATAGGAGTAATTTGAACCCTAACACAGCCCTGCTGAGACATGTAGAATGATCACTACTTGCACCGCCATCTGCTCTAATGGTGCCCTGGTAAGATGGAAACTCAATAACCACCTCAAGACAGTCTTTAGCCACATGTGATTCAGGCTCTCCTCGGAACCTAAGGGGTATCTGTCACTGAAACACATGTATGGCACTGAGACTACATGTGTCCTCTACTAGTAGCTTTGGTAGTAAATGCAGATTGACGGGCAGTGGTATTACTGGGACACTGCCTGAAGGTACCATTTAAGGCAATAATACTTGCACTAAAGCCTCATCACTCTGTGAACCATCATCATGATCACACATTGGAATCCTGGCTGGCTGGCAACATGGAGGTATATTGAAAGATAATCAAGATAAACCACTCACAATAAGATATACATGGTAAGCTTACTCAAAAGAGATCAGTATATAAAAAATTCAAGAACGCATGCAACTAGATTTTTCATATATTGATCCAAAAAATAGAATTCAGGGTCCTGGTGTATGTATACGTTGTCTCCGCACATACACTGGACTCCCATTCCTGTAATCCGATCTCAAGACACTTAACACTATTGATCCACTGAAAACATGGACTCTTAGTTCTTATAGTTGAACTGGCCGCCTTTGATTCCACTTTGTCATGACTTGTCCCCAGGAGCATGTGACGTGACTACCCCAATCCTGCCTTCCATAGGCTAGGTTCTATTGAATTGAACCAGAAAGGCATATCCCAAAAAGGGAAGGGATTTACATTAAACCTGTATACACTCATGTCCCACCACATCCCAAAACAATTAAAGGGGAAAACAAGTATAGCACTAAAACAATGAATAGTTCAAGTGAAAGTGGAAGTAAGTGGTCCAAAATAGAGACCCAACAATGAATTGAAAATAGAAAAGTACAAAAAAACATTGATGACCATCTATAGAAAAATCCATCTGAACATGAGAGTAGTGAAGATACTTGAAAACAAAATAGTTTTTAAATCCCGCCTAATCCTACTGGGTCCCACCTAGCACTAGGCCACCATGTACATCGTTGTAGCGTCCATATGTCTCATCCCCCTGAGCACCTCTGTCGAAATGTCAAACGTCTGCACAGAACACAACACGTGTGGGGAAGCCTATTTCGGGTGAGTATAAAAATACTCAATTGGGATCCCAAGACCCCCTAAGGTCTCTCTATAATCAATGAAGGAAAATAACACACATAAAAATTCCATAGAGGGTAAAACCTCAAAACAATACCTCAATCACCTAGCACAAAGTAAACGATGCAACTCACACAAGGTATATAACATAAAGAACATGAATAATGATGATTAGCAGTAATGATTAATAATCTATTTTCTTTGTGAAGTTCTACTATTGAACCATGAAGAAGTCATTGCATCATCGATCCACAAATGGTCATAAGTCACTGATCCACAAATGGTAGTAATTCATCTATCCACACTGGGATAGAAGTCATCGATCCATGTCAGGCCACTCTAAGGCAGGTCCTTGTCAGGTTATGCTACTGTTGATCCACATAGGATCATAATTCATCGATCCACATAGGTTAGTAAATTGCTTATCCGAGATAGTCTTCTCTATGGATGGTCCTCAACGAGTTACGCTACTTCTTATCCACGTAGGGTCGTAAGTCATCGATCCACAGAGGGTTGTAAGTCCCTAATCCATATTGGGCCCCTCTAAATTTGGTCCTCTTCGGGTCATGCTACTGATGATCCTCACATGTCTGTGAGTCATCGATCCAAATAGGGTCATAAGTAGTTGATGTCGATCCACAAAGTTTTGATATTCACTAGACAACTAGCCACATGATTCCCTCACTATGTGTGCTTGAGTTTCTGAGAAGCCATTTCCCAAGCCAATTGTCATATTTCATCTTCCACGATGTACCATGAATATGTAACCCAAATAATCCCCTGGTCATAAGGGTTCCAGCACGATAAACATCACGTCAATCAGACACCCAGTCACTAAGATATAGGGAAAAAAGTAAATACGGTATAGTTGGATTTCAATCCAATCCAAACCATCCATACTCTGAATTTTTCCAAAACATAGGGGGAGTATAAAAAAATGACGACCTCATCCTTAGGGTTCCAGGGACATAGAAGGCATGCCAAATAGACACCGTGTTTTCAAGTTACACCCAATTTAGCAAAATGAGACCGATCAGGTCCAGGTACGGTAGGGGTCTGGCCCTACTAGTGGGTCTGACCCGGCTAGCAGGTCAAGCCCATTTGGAAGACTTAGCATAGCTAGTGGATACATCCTAGCTCAAGGACTTGGCCTGGATGGTGGGTCCGTCCGGCCTGGTAAACCCAGCCCGTGTGGATGCATGCCACCTGCTGGATGCACCGACTAGACGCGATGTGTCCGAATCGGCCAGCTGGTTGTGCTAGTTGGGAACCACCCCTCCTACCAAAATGGTAGGCTTGGGCTTCATGTTTGTCCATCTGAGCGGCCTACATGGTCCATTCATGTCCTCTTTGCGGTGTGTTTGTGCTATGTCGGTCCCCCCACCATGGCTTTGATGGTCGTGGCTTTTTTCGCTGCTGCACCTACGAGCGCCAATATTCCATGTGGCCAGCTCAGACTGGCTTCCAACACATGTTACTAGATCCTCCATGCCGGCGAGTACATCCACAGGCCACCAGAGATTCTATGGTGGTCTGATTTCCTTATTGTCTGTGCCTACGTGCCTCCTGAGTATCCGCCTTCTCTACAAGACCCCCAGAATTGACTTTCCACCACGTTGTTTGATCACCCAAGAAGAACACATAAACCCCAAGAGCGGTGAATGGTCTGGGCCTTATTCAGATTGGAACACACCCTCTGTGATACTGTTCTAAGATGGGGTTGAAATAATAATCATCAATGATTAAGATTATCCCCAATAATGGAACCCCTCAATGACCACCTGCAAGAGAAAACGATATGCAGATCACCTTGTTTGTTGGTTGATTCAAGTTCATTGTATTTTACATGAATGGGGTGAGAGGAAATCATAAACACATAGAAATTCAAATAATTACATCTACATGGAAATGGTGTTGCAGATGAAGGAAAATATTCACATTCGTTTTCGTGCAATTTTTTTCATCGCTTGTCAATCCGTTGTTCGATTCCTCAAAATATTAACTCTCGATAACCATTATTTATTGGAGGGGAAATTATTCAGAATCATGGAAGAGGATTCTCCCACATATTTCATGTCATTTTCTAATGGTTTTATTAAATAAAAAAACTCTCACATTGAGTTCATTAATGTTGTTCATTAATTAACCATAGTTAATGACCTATTAAATCCACAAGAATCACAGTTACACAATGAAAGGATCAAGTCATTAAATGAACCTCATTTAATGATCGATGTTATATTGTGTTTCTCCCAATTTCCACTCAAAAGTGGAAGAAATAGAATAAAATATCCTTTAGTTATTCTATTATTTTTTCTGAAAGTCCAAAAACGTACTTTTTCATCCTACCCTTTCTTGTCTAAGATATTCTTCGGCTAAGTGAATCTCAGCACTGTGAAGCCAACGACGCCCTTAGAATTCAAATATAAGCATTGGTTCAAATGATAGAAATTATATAACGACCCATACATTACATACATGGTCATTACTTCAGAATTTAAGCACACTTATTACAACATATAACAAAACCAGGAAAGGACCGTATAGGTATAGAGTCTTTAGAAACTGGGAAACATAAATAACTGGTTCATAAAGCATCTACTTTGCCTCCCATGTATTTCATCATATCTAGAGTCCCTTTATGGAATATCCTACTTAATAACCTTCTTCCCGACCTGGGGAAATAAAACATACAAAAGGGTGAGCTCAAATGCTCAGAAAGGGTAAACAAAAGAAATATCAATCACATCATATACATAAGAACATAACTTTTGGAAATATTAACCTGCAAAAGAAATCATAATTTCATAACATGGGATAAATCATAATAGTGAAATGTAATCCCAATAATCATAACTTAAAACATTAAACTTTGTGTCATACACACATAATCATAGAGAATCATTTCTTGTTTGTCAAGACTCGTTGCCAAGACTATCTTAGTGGACAAAGTCCATTTCTGAACCGAGTTCACTCCTCATTTCAGTCCTGTTTCACTGAACCGGTTTAACCTGCCGTTCCAGCCATGTCTATCTCATGAGATATAAAATAATTACCCAATGAATTGGAGGGAAATATAGGTCCCACCCATCTCATAATGATACCATTCTTATGTGTTCCACAAAATCAGAAACCATACATCATAGCAAAACCCATGTAATAAAAATGGGAATCTTAAACATCGTGACATCATAAAACAATTCATATAAGATAAAGGAATTCATAAAAATATAATTCCATCACAACATAATCAAATAAATGTAATAATAGGGATAGAAACAGAACCCTTTTTTATCTTATATGTAAAAATAATTTTGATAAAACACTTGAACTCCATTCTTGAGGAAAATATCCATTCTGCTTCAAAAACACTTTTCCTTTCTTAACATGTCGTACAATTCTAAACTAAAAGAAGTTGATTAAAAATAAACTTGAAAACATGTAAAGTAAGCTTCTTGGAAATAATGTTTTAAAAATCCATTCATTCCGTATAATTTAAAAAAACATTCTTCGTACTTTTGTCGGAAAAGTCAAAAAGTACCTCGTACGAAAAACGACAAAAGATTCCTTTCATATCCTTTACTAAAATATTACCGAAGGGTAAAATTGGATTTAAACAATTGTAGGTGGATGGAAATAATATTACATATTGAGGAAACATGTATGTGGATGATAAAATACACCCTAGTAAATACTAAAGTATAAACAATCTCGGATAAAAATGAGATTGTGATATTTCCCTTACCTTAGGTCAGATTTTCCTCGTAAGTGTCTGAACCTCCTGTATAATGATTTAAATAATGTTATTGACTTATTCCAGAATCATAATTATTGTTATGATATCATATATGGTCATATTCTTTGCTTCATAGTTGTAATATTTCATTGCTACTTGTTATTCGGGTGTTTATAACTTTTTGTTCTTATGCGTGTTTTGTCGAATAAATTCTTATTATTCTCTTTAGGTTATAGATACATCATTTCCAGAATGGTATTAATGTACTATATATCATATTTATTCATTAAATTCATTTATATAATCATTATTCAATGAATATCATGTAGAACGAATCACATCACATCGTGGAGACGGTATTCCGTACGTACGCACGAGCGATGATATCGTTCCCATGATCGTGGAATTATTTTGAAGTGTATGTATACTATTTCAGAATAAATATCACTTTAAAATAATCATATATATTAATTATTTACACCATTATCCCCATCCAAGTAAGGTGGTGGGGGAAAATAGATTACACCACAGCGTGAAGACGGTATTCCATACGTACGCACGCGCGGTGATTTCGTTTTCCATAGGATGGATAGATGTTGAAACAGGGTTGTTTAATACTTATAATAACATATCAGTATATTAGTGATACTGATGTTATTACTTCATAATGAAACAACTAACTAAGAAGATGTTGAAGAAGAATGAATTTGGAAAGGATTGGTAATGGATATTACCTCTTTTTGACGCGCCTCTTCTTAACCTCCTCTTAGGGCACTAGGGTTGGTCTTTGAAGAAGACACGAACCTCTAGGATGATTCTAGGGAAGTGGGGAAGTGAAATGGGCAGGGTTTGGCCGAGATTGAAGGCTCAAATTGGTGTGAGGAGGAGAGGGAGGAGGTTCCCTTTTATAAGGGAGGAGAGGGGCACCTTTGGAAATATATGAAATATTAGTTTATATTAAATCCCAACCCCACATAAAACCTTCCAAAATGACTCATATCCGAATATTAGATGAGATAGGGTTTTAATATCATCAACCAATAAAATTTATACATGGTAGGAATTTATTTTAAACATTACCAACTTGATTTATCCTTATTTATCAATTTAATTTTATTTGTGGTAATAATATTCTAAATTTTAAATTATTATTAATAATTACATATGTGTTGTGAATTTTCCATAATTTGACACTTTATGAAATTTTCGACCATATAAATTTTAATTTATAATTTTTAAATATTTTTGTGATTTTTAAACAATTTTATAATATGTTATTTTTATAAAATAACAATAGTGTCAATTTTGACACTATTCATTTATTTGAATTTAAATAAAATATATACAGAGGATATGTTCGAAATAAATGCTTTAATAGATTAATAAAATGTCATATGTATCTAGAAAATTAGTCGAGCACATTAAATAGTGCATATAATAATTAGTTTAATATTTTAAAATGATTTATTTGATATTTTAATTAATAAAATAATTTCAACATCACTATTGTATCATAATTAATGATAATTATTTAATCCTTAAAAATTATAAATAAATTCCTATGATGTAGATAATTGTATTAGATTTCTGGAGACTACTCATGTTCGAAGTTTCATTAAGTTTATCACCAAATTAAAATTATTATACTTATAAGATTTAAGAAAGTGACATGTTGTCACATTCTTTGGTTTTAATAATAATTAAATTATTTTCATGGAAAAAAGTCTATTAAATGAATCTAATCAGACCCTTAGGTGATATGGGACGACTTTTAGTCATCCAATAGGATTTTGTCAGGTGTTAGGGTAATTTTATAATATTATATTTAACCTTAATTACCTGATTTACCTTTAACTATGGTAAATAAAATTTATCGTAGTTACTATTCATAATGCGCAAAAATAAAAAGTAGCCTATTAACATAATATGGACCCACTGATTCTGAATATGGAATCCATTTTTCAAAATTAAAAACATATAAGTTTCAGTAATTAATTTAAAATAAATCCTATTGTTAAGAAATCGAGTTTTAGAAGTTAAAACATTGCCAAAGATTGAAATGTTTTTACCTATGAATTCAATGTGAAATTAATGATAATGACATAAATTATATTAAATGGTAAAAATATATTCTATCTATACATTAAAACCATTCAATATTATAATTTAACCATATAGATTATCTCAATGAAAAAAGATGCTTTTAATTAAAAATTAGCGTATTTTTACTATTCATCAAAATATGAAAGTTATCAGAAAAATATCAAAAATTTATCCAAAGTAAATTATTATATCCTGATTCAAAAGAAGAATATTATTTTTTTAAATTGAACTTAAAAATATTTCAAAAACTAGATTTAATGTGGTTGCGCCATCAAAAGGCGACAAAATTGCATTTTTTGATAAATACTTATTTTACCAAAAAAATATATTTTGTTCTCTTACCATGTTCTAGAAAATGTGTAATATGAATAATATTGTAGTAAAATTTAAAATTCAGTTAATACTATTCATAATGGCTAGTTTATAATATTATAATAATATATCGTTGTTTAGTGGAACTCGGTATTGCGTACTACACATGCTATCGAGGAAGGTCACGATTGCGTGCAGCGAACGATTCCTTTGATGATTTATATAACATAAAAATAAAATCTTTCCCATAAAAGTCTTGGGTGTTACATTCTTCCCCCCTTAAAATGAATTTCACCCTCGAAATTCGTCACATTGTAACAAACAGATGAGGATACCTCTCCCTCATCATATCCTCAAGCTCCCATGTAGCTTCTTCTAATTGGTGGTTCCTCCATAAAACTTTCACCAAGAGAGTGGTATTGTTTCATATGACTTTTTCACTATGATCCAGAATCTCTATCGGTTTTTCTTCATAAGAAAGATCTTGCTTCAGCGGTACAACTTCTGAGCTGAGTACATGTGAAGGATCAGGAATGTACTTTCTCATGAGAGATACATAGAACACATCGTGAACTTCAGAGAGATTTGGTGGAAATTCCAAACGGTAAGCTACCTTCCCAACACGATCCAGTATTTTGAAAGGACCGATATATCTAGGGCTCAACTTCACCTTCTTTCCAAATCTCATGACCCTCTTCCATGGAGATATTCGTAAGAACACTTTATCACCCACTTCAAACTCTAGGTATTTTCTTTGGTTGTCGGCATAAATTTTATGTCGACTCTGAGATGCTCTTATGTTTTGTTGAATATATCGAATATTTTCTACCATCTCATCAACAATATCAGGTCCTAATAGCTTTCTTTCCCCAACTTCATCCCAGCAAGTTGGAGTCCTGCATTTCATTCCATAGAGAGATTCAAAAGGAGCCATCTGAATACTGGAGTGAAAGCTATTATTATATGAAAATTCCACCAAAGGTAGGTGTTGATCCCAACCACCTTTGAAATCCATAGAGCAAGCTCTCAACATATCTTCTAGAGTTTGAATTGTTCTCTCAGACTGACAATCTGTCTGAGGATGATAAGCAGTGCTGAAACTCAACTCTATATCCAGAGTATGCAGAATAATTCCCCAAAACATTGAGGTAAAACTCGGATCCCGATCAGATATAATAGAACGTGGTACTCCATGAAATCTTACCACTTCCTTCACATATATCCTGGCAAGCTGATCTAGAGAGAAATCCTCTCTAATAGCAATGAAGTGTGCAGACTTTGTAAGATGATCAACTATGACCCAGATATCATTATTGTCTTTGGATGTTTTAGGAAGTCCTGTGACAAATTCCATAGTGATGTTTCCCCATTTCCATTCAGGTATGTGTAATGGTTGTGACATCCCCTTAGACTTCTGACTCTCAGCTTTAACTTGCGGACAAACCAAGCATCGAGAGACATATTCAGCAACATCTCTTTTCATGCCATCCCACCAGAAGTACTCTTTCAGGTCCCTATACATCTTCATGCTTCCAGGATGAATAGAGAATGAAGAACTATGAGCCTCATCCAGCAGCTCCTTCTTTAATTTGGGGATGGGAGGAACACAAACCCGATTCCTGAACATTATTATCCCATCACAATCAAGGTTGAATTAAGGAACATTTCTCACCTTCTTTTGTAACTTGACATCTTCTTTCTGTGCCTCTTTAATCTTCACATGTATACATGGTTGAACTTTCATTTGAGAAAGATACGATTTTTCCCCTTTCATTGTAATTCCAAGATCCATCCTTTTCAAATCCTTGAATATTGGATCTTTTCCGATCCTCATCATGGATAAACGGGCATGGTATTGTCGACATAATGCATCTTCCACCTTGTTTGCTTTCCCAGGGTGGTAATGAATTGAGCAGTCGTAATCCTTAATCAGCTCCAACCATCTTCTTTGGCGCATATTCAGCTCCATTTGTGTGAAAATATACTTTAAACTTTTATGATCAGTATAAATATCACTCATTTCACCATAAAGGTAATGCCTCCAAATATTTAATGCAAAGATTAACGCAGCTAACTCCAAATCATGAGTTGGGTAATTTTGCTCATGTATTTTCAACTGTCGTGAGGCATAAGCTATCAACATATCATTTTGCATAAGAACACACCCCAAACCCTTCTTAGATGCATCACTGTAGATCACAAACCTTTCTCCACTAAAAGGCAGTGTGAGTACAAGTGCACTGGATAACCTTATTTTCAACTCCTTGAAATTCTCTTCACATTCCTCCGTCCAAACAAACTTAACTCCTTTCGGAGTCAACTTGGTGAGTGGATTAGATAATCGTGAAAAATCTTTCACAAAACGTCGATAATATCCAGCCAAACCAAGAAAACTTCGGATCTCAGTCACTGTTGTTGGTCTCGACCATCTTTCGATAACCTCTGTTTTTGCTGGATCCACAGATATCCCCTCTTTTGAGATAATGTGACCCAAAAATGAAACCATTTGAAGCTAAAATTCACACTTAGTAAATTTGGCATAAAGCTTCTCCTTTCTCAGGGTCTTCAATATAATTCTCAAGTGATCTTCATGTTCTTCCTTTATCTTTGAATATATAAGAATATAGTCTATAAAGACTACAAAAAACTGATCAAGATAGTCTCTAAAGAATCTATTCATCAGATCCATGAAGATAAGAGGGGAATTAGTAAGACCAAATGACATCACTATAAATTCATAGTGTCCATACCTTGTACGGAAAGCCATCTTTGGTATATCCTCCCTTGTGACCCTTAATTTGTGATACCCTTAATGAAGATCAATCTTGGAAAAGTATTGAGCTCCTCGTAGTTGGTCAAATAAGTCATCAATGCGTGGGAGAGGATATTTCTTCTTGATATTTATCTTGTTATGTTCTCGATAATCAATGCATAGTCTCATTGATCCATCTTTCTTCTTAACAAACAGAACATGTGCTCCCCAAGGTGACGCACTAGGGCGTATGAACCCCTTATCAAGATTCTCTTGGAGTTGGTTCTTCAATTCCTGCAACTCAATTGGGGCCATTCTATAAGGTGTCTTTGAAATAGTCAAAGCACCTGGTACGAGTTCTGTTGAAAAATCAACTTCACGATTTGGTGGGAGACCCAGTAATTCCTCCGGAAAGACATCATCAAACTCCCATACAATGGGCATATTCTTAATCGTGAGTTTCTCACCAACCATTTGAGATAAATAACTTTCATTTTGTGGAATCAATACCCATAAAATGTAATAAATTTCCACTGGAAGGTTATATTCATCCTTGCATCGATAGATGATCATAGATTGATCTGGAATATGAATTGTGACTTCCCTTCTTTGGCAATTGATATGAGCTCCATGTAGAGAAAGCCAATCCATGCCAAGAATCACATCAAATTCCACTATTGGAAGGATCACAAGATTTTTAGGAAGCACGTTCCCACAAACATCAATCGGAGAAGAATTATAAACTTTTGATGTGACTATTGTGCCATTAGGGGATGTCACAGCTAACTCAACATCTAACTGTTGAGGTAATACGGTGATATGCTTAGAAAATTCTTCAGAAATAAAGGAGTGGGTGGATCCAGAATAAAATAAACCATTTTCTACTTTAGAGTGGATGGTAAGTGTACCTTTCACCACATCGTTATCGTACTCCACATCGCCGATAGAAATTTCATGTGACTTTTCTTTTGTCATTAGCCTTAAGAGTTTGTTGACGTCGACCATCATCATCAACCCTTCGATTTGGGAATTGATTGGCATAATGCCCCATCTCCTTGCACTTGAAACATTGATGTGTAGTAGGTTCATTGTATGTGTCCCTTCCTTTGTTTGGATCATTAGACATCTTCTTCCCATCATTGCGGAATTCAAATGCCCGATGACCTTCCTTTCCACATTTGAAACATTTACTTTTCCTTTTAAGACAACTCCCTCCATGTTTCTTTCCACACTTTGAGCCTAAGGGAAAGCTCATCTACTTTTCAGTGTGCTATTAAATTTTCCTTTGAATTCCATTTTCCTCTTCTAATCAAACCCATATGACTGATGGGTTACTCCAATCTCCATCTCGACTTTGGGAGCACATCGAACTATTTCCTTGTAGCTATTGAAGTCCCTTATGGCTAACACCCTTCTAAGATTTGGTTTTAAGCCACTAAATAATCGATAGATCTTACTCTCAGGTTGGATAATAATACCAGAAGAATACCTTGCAAGTCTTGTAAAATTTTCTTCATAAGTACCAACAGATTCATCATCCTTTTTCTTCAGTTCAAGAAACACTTTCTCCATCTTTGTTTGGAGAATACGAGGGAAGTACTTATTGAAAAATAATTTCTTGAACTCGTCTAATTCCATGGACTCAATTTCATCCCTTTGCCTCGTATTCTTAATAAGATTCCACCATTGATCAACATCTACTTCCAAACGATACACTACTAGGATGAATTTATCATGTTCAGATCATTGAAGAACTGAAAATATCTTTTCAGTAGTACAAATCCATTGTTCAGCAACTAATGGATCAGTAGACTCGCTGAAAGAAGGTGGACGCTACCTCATGAAGGATTCAACAGAATGTTGCTCCTTCTGTTGCTCGTTTGGAAGTCCTGAATGATTCATATCTTGAGAAAGTTGTGTGAGTATGGCTACAAAATTTTTCATTCCAGCACCCATAATGTTTGGTTGCTCAGGGGGACAATCATTGCATTGCCCGTCGCATTCCGCATTAACACGGTTCCTTCGAGTTCCAGCCATTGACTAAAACCAAGAATAATAGTGTGAGAAAAACTAATTATAATAGGAAAACCACATAATCAAGAATAAAATTTCACACTTAATCTCTTATCATAGGTTGTTCATGGCCATTTCTAAAATACTAAGATTGTGTTCTATGCATAGACTTATCCTTAGGATTCTTACTAAGGCTTTCACATCCTAGTTTCCAAAGGTTGACTATACCTTTCCTATGATACAAACTATAACGACCCATACTTTACATACATTGTCATTAATTCAGAATTTAGGCACACTTATTACAACATATAACAAAACCAGGAAAGGACCGTATAGGTATAGAGTCTTTAGAAACTGTTAAACATAAACAACTGGTTCATAAAGCATCTACTTTGCCTCCCACTTATTTCATCATATCTAGAGTCCCTTTTTGGCATATCCTACTTAATAACCTTCTTCCTAACCCGGGGAAATAAAACATAGAAAAGGGTGATCTCAAATGCTCAGTATGGGTAAACAAAAGAAATATCAATCACATCATATACATAAGAACATAACTTTTGGAAATCTTAACCTGCAAAAGAAATCATAATTTCATAAAATGGGATAAATAATAGTTGTGAAATTTAATCCCAATAATCATAACATAAAACATGAAATTTTGTGGAATACACACATAATCATATAGAATCATTTCTTGTTAGTCAAGACTCATTTCCAAGACTATCTTAGTGGACAATGTCCATTTCTAAACTGAGTTCACTCCTCGTTTCAGTCCTGTTTCACTGAACTGGTTTAACCTGCCAATCCATCCATGTCTATCTCATGAGATATAAAATATTTACCCAATGAATTGGAGGGAGATATAGGTCCCACCCATATCATAATGATACCATTCTTATGTGTCCCTCAAAATCAGAAACCATACATCATAACATAACCCATGTAATAAAAATGGGAATCATAAACATCATGACATCATAAAACAATTAATATAAGATAAAGGAATTCATAAAAATATAATTCCATCACAACATAATCAAATAAATGTAATAATAGGGATAGAAATAGAACCCTTTTTTATCTTAGATGGAAAAATTATTTTGATAAAACACTTTAACTCCATTCTTGAGGAAAATATCATTTCTGCTTCAAAAACACTTTTCCTTTCTTAACATGTCGTACAATTATAAATTAAAATAAGTTAATTAAAAATAAACTTGAAAAATTGTAAAGGAAGATTCTTGGAAGTAATGTTTTAAAAATCCATTCATTCCATATAAGTTAAAAAAACATTCTTCGTACTTTTGTCGGAAAAGTCAAAAAGTACCTCGTACGAAAAACGACAAAAGATTCCTTTCATATCCTTTACTAAAAACTTTCCGAAGTGTAAAATTGGATTTAAAAAATTATAGGTGGATGGAAATAATATTACAAATTGAGGAAACATGGATGTGGATGATAAAATACACCCCAGTAAATACCAAAGTATAAACAATCTCGGATAAAAATGAGATTGTGATATTTCCCTTACCTTAGGTCCGATTTGCCTTGTAAGTGTCTGAACCTCAGGTATAATGATTTAAATAATGTTATTGACTAATTACAGAATCATAATTATTGTTATTATATCATATGTGGTCATATTCATAGCTTCTTAGTAGTAATATATCATTGCTACTTGTTATTCGGGTGTTTATAACTTTTTGTTCTTATGCGTGTTTTGTTGAAGAAATTCTTATTATTCTATTTAGGTTATAGATACATCATTTCCAGAATGGTATTAATGTACTATATATCATATTTATTCATTCAATTCATTTATATAATCATTATGCAATGAAGATCATGTAGAACGAATCACATCACATCGTGGAGACGGTATTCCGTACGTACGCATGAGTGATGATATCGTTCCCATGATCGTGGAATTGTATTGGAGTGTATGTATACTATTTCAGAATCAATATCACTTTACAATAATCATATATAGTAATTATTTACACCATTATACCCATCCAAGTAAGGTGTTGGGGGAAAATAGATTACACCACGGCGTGGAGACAGTATTCCGTACGTACGCACGCGCGGTGATTTTGTTTTCCATAGGATGGATAGAAGTTGAAATAGGGTTGTTTCATACTTATAATAACATATCATTATATTAGTGATACTGATGTTATTACTTCATAATGAATCAACTAAAGAAGAATATTTTTAAGAAGAAAGAATTTGGAAAGGATCGGTAATGGATATTACCTCTTTTTGACGCGCCTCTTCTTAACCTCCTCTTAGGGCACTAGGGTTGGTCTTTGAATAAAACAAGAACCTCTAGGATTATTATATGGAAGTGGGGAAGTGAAATGGTCAGGGTTTGGCCGAGATTGAAGGCTCAAATTGGTGTGAGAGGGAGAGGGAGGATGTTCCTTTTTATAAGGGAGGAGAGGGGCACCTTTGGAAATATAAGAAATATTAGATTATATTAAATCCCAAACCCACATAAAAACTTCCAAAATGACTCATATCCGAATATTAGATGAGATAGGGTTGTAATATCATAAACCAATAAAATTTAGACATTTTAGGAATTTATTTGAAACATCACCAACTTAATTTATCCTTATTTATCGATTTAATTTTATTTGTGGTAATAATATTCTAAATTTTAAATTATTATTAATAATTACATATGTGTTGTGAATTTTCCATAATTTGACCCTTTATGACATTTTAGACCATATAAATTTTAATTTATAATTTTTAAATAATATTGTGATTTTTAATCAATTTTATAATATGTTATTTTTATAAAATAACAATAGTGTCAATTTTGACACTATTCATTTATTTGAATTTAAATAAAATATATACAGAGGATATGTTCGAACTAAAAGCTTTTATAGATTAATAAAATGTCATATGTGTCTAGAAAATTAGTGGAGCACATTAAATAGTGCATATAATAAATATTTTAAAATTTTAAAACCATTTATTTGATATTTTAATTAATAAAATAATTTCAACATCACTATTGTGTCATAATTAATGATAATTAGTTAATCCCTAAAAATTATAAATAAATGTATATGATGTATATAATTGTATTAGCTTTCTGGATACTATTCATGTTCGAAGTTTCATTAAATTTATCACCAAATTAAAATTATTATACTTATAAGATTTAAGAAAGTGACATGTTGTCACATTCTTTGGTTTTAATAATAATTAAACTATTTTCATAGACAAAAGTCTATTAAATGAATCTAATACGACCCTTAGGTGATATGGGTCGACTTGTAGTCATCCAATAGGATTTTGGTAGGTGTTAGGGTAATTTTATAATCTTATATTTACCCTTAATTACCCGATTTATCTTTAACTACGGTAAATAAAATTTACCGTAGTTACTATTCATAATGCCCCAAAATAAAAAGTAGCCTATTAACATAATTTGGACCCACTGATTCTGAATATGGAATCAATTTTTCAAAATTAAAAACATATAAGTTGCGGTAATTAATTTAAGATAAATCCCATTGTTTAGAAAACAAGTTTTAGAAGTTAAAACATTACCAAAGATTGACATGTTTTTACCTATGAATTCAATGTGAAATTAATGCTAATGACATAAATTATATTAAATGGTAAAAATATATTCTATATATACTTTAAAACCATTCATTATTATAATTTAACCATATAAATTATCTCAATGAAAAAAGTTGTTTTTAACTATAAATTAGCGTATTTTTACAATTCATCAAAATGTGAAAGTTATCAGAAAAATATCAACAATTTATCCAAAGTAAATTTTTATATCCTGATTCAATAGAAGAATTTTTTTTTGTCAAATTGAACTTATAAATGTGTCAAAAACTATATTTAATGTGGGTGCGCCATCAAAAGGTGGCAAAACTGCATTTTTTTATAAATACTTATTTTACCCAAAAAAAATTATTTTGTTCTCTTACCATGTTCTAGAAAATGTGTATAAGGAATAATAATGTTGTAAAATTTAAAATTCAGTTAATACCATTCATAACGGCTAGTTTATAATATTATAATAATATATCGTTGTTTAGTGGAACTCGGTATTGCGTACTACACACGCTATCGAGGAAGTTTGCGATTGCGTGCAGCGAAAGATTCCTTTAATGATTTATATAACATAAAAACAAAATATTTCTCATAAAAGTCTCGGGTGTTACAAATTACATCTTCCATGATTACTGAATGTGACATAAAAACTTTTCCCAAATTACTAACAGTCACCCTTGAACTGTGCCGGTCGAGGATAGGCCCAGCCAAAGGGGAAAACACCCTCTCGAGCTCAACAGTATTCTTAGATTACCAATTTGAGTTACCATTTCGAAGATATAAGGATTTCAAAAAAAAATTTACATAATTGTCTTATTTAGGGACAGAAACTATCTTCCACGGTTGGCCCATGCCGACCAATGTTAGGATCTACATACAGAAATCATCCCCTCATGTGTTCCTTAGTGGTCTCATATTTTGAATTTTAGTCACCGTTCGTGACTTTCAAGAATTTTAGAAATAAATTAATTTTATTTATTTATTTTATTCACAGCAATGCCAATTTCAGGTTTTCTCATCGGAGGCATGTGACGATTAAACATAAGTCGTGTCTATGGTAAACTCTCCATCATGAACACAATGGTTCCTTGGGATTTTTTATCTGGGCACCCGTTTAAGAGTTATTCTACTTTTTTAGGAAAATTTCTCATACATGATATTTAAATATTAACATTTTTAGATGGAACGTTCTGGGCACTCTGGGCCTCGGAATCACGTACCATCAAATTTCAGGATCTCAAAAAAATTCCATATAATAAAATAATATATATAGAAATTCCGAGACATTACAAATATTTCATACTATTCTATGACATGTTTGGAGGATATCAATTAGAACACAAATATAAATTGAGTTTTTGAATGTACATGTATATGTTCTAATGAATATTGAAATTTAATATTTTTTTATTCAATAGAATAACATAAAAATAAAGAGATTCATGATAATTTAAAAAATTGATTATGATATACTAATATTTCTTAATAAAGACCTTGTGGAATGGTTTTCCCATCATGCATGTTCATAAATAATACAACATAAAAAGTTATTAGGCTGAAAATTTTATTTTTTAAATCTAATAACGAACATTACATTTTTTATCATGAATATTGATACTCAGGATGAGTTTTTAGAATCATTGATGTTTCCATATTGGGATAATCTAAAATAGGATACAAAATTCATCAATTACAATGTGAATGGATTAAAATTTCCGATAGCTTGTTAGTAATATATTTATAAAAAACTCAGAATAAGAGTAAATTTATAGTTTCCAAATTGGGATTTTATGGGATGTCGAATTATATTATCAAATTAAAACACTAAGGTAATTTTTTAGTTGTTTTATTCAAATTTGTGTGGGTCAATAATTCTAATAGTATAAAAAGTTAATCCTTTCAATTTAATTTTATAAAATTATCTCACTTGATAGATACCATGAAATATATGATCTGTATATCTTCTCATTACAAATGAATATGATATACTATGTGAAATAACCCTTGTAAGAAGTGTGGTGTGTAGTTGTTCACATAAAACAAAGAGACATGTATGAAATTGTTGATGATGTGGAAGATTTGACCACTGAAATTTAATAACATCAACAGAAAAAAATTGAATTATTTTTCCATCATGGTATTAAAAATATTATTATTGCAATGGTAGAAGATGTTGAATAACTAATGATCAATAATAACAACGGCGTGATTGATGGAAAAATGATTGTATATATAGTCATCCAAACATATCAACTACCTATGTTATATGATTTTTATTTCATAGACTGGTTAGGTTATCATATTTAAAATGATTGTTATGAAATATTTGTTTATCATAGAATAATTAAATGTTAAATTTGTTTTTATTTTAAGTAAATAATTTATATAAATATATATATTATTTTTGTTAGTACTCTGCATCTATTATAATTTCTAAATTTCTTTTTTTGCATGAATCTTTCAAAATATATGTTTTTAATTTGTTTTTACCTATTTAAATGATAGGAATTCCAAAGAAGAAGTGATTTACTAGCCATATTTGACTTCTTTTTGATGATATCCCAACCATATAAACAACACTAGTATTTCCTCATGTCCCATTAGGATCCCTCCCAATAGTATTAGTGACAACGACTATTTATCTCCCATTACTATCTTTCATGCCCTCTATATCCCTCCCATTGGCGTTTTCCTAAACCTTTATCTCCCTCCCATCAACATCATCTAAAACACTATATCTCAATTTAGAAGGTTCAAATTGCGATTAAGAAATTGTGAGGGAACAAGATATCACCCATGGTTCTTCATTAGGATATTTGACGGATATAGTTTTAGGTACAAAAATTATTGTGGACAAATATATTGTAAATTTAATATTAATTACTAGTTAGTTTAAAAAAACATAAAAGAAATGTTACTACAGAGGAAAAAATGAATAGTTCATATGTGTGGAATATGAATGGATTGAAGGCATTTTTCACCTTTCATTGATATGTGTTCCACACTCGTGATTCTTTGAAAATTTCTATAGCTTCTAGAATAGTTGGAGGCTAGGACAATGACTATTATGATTAAATATTTTAATTAGAGGTATATGCCTCAAACATGGAATAATGATGTGTTATTTTCATAGATAATGGAAATTTTAATAAATTATGGCTCAATTTAATGTCTTTATTTAAAAAAAAATTTATATTTCAAAATTTAATATCTTTGTATAGATATTATCTCACTTTACCATCACTACTCATATAACAATAATGTGGATATTAAAGCATTTGGTTCAGAAATGGAAATATTATGAATAGAGATTATGGAAAGAATTCAATAATACCATGTTGACCACTCATATGCTATAAGATAAGGAACCTAAAGGGGTACCTAGAGGGAAATGGAAAGTGTTTTTTGACAGCCATCACCAAGAAAAGAAAATTGTATTGAAGAATATATTATTATATTATCCTCATTTGAAATATATACATGCATATGAAAAGGATATGAAATTGCATAAATTACTATTAAATTATGAATTTTATTTAATAATGGTTCAAGAACAAATTGGTCAAGAAAAGTGACACAAATCATCCCCACACATTCGGTTCACATAGTTTTTCAAGAAACATATCCACTATGGTAATATTTAAATTAGTTCAAATATTTATATTATAATATTATATGCTACATATATTGAAATGTTGATTTATCTCTATTTAATGTAGATAAATAATTTAACATACCAAGACTCCCATATAGAACATTCATTAGATGTTTATTCAAAATCCAATTAGAGTAATGTGACTGACCTTTCCAAAGATGTTGAGGAGTGAATTTCCTTTTCATTATAATGATTCATGCAAACATCATTAATATTTTAATAAAATTCTAAATGAAATATATCAATGTACATTTTCATTTATGTCTATAAAACTATTTTTCATAAAATATATGTGTTATATTTTATAAAAAAACATCAATTTCAATAAATTTATATATCATTGTTCCACATAAACATTGTTTGATAACTTGTATTTTCATTTTTATATTCCCACATTATTATACTCGAACATTATTTTCATTTTTCAATTTTTTAATATTTATTACATTAAAATTGATTAATATTTAATTTTTAGGTAAAATTAAAAGAACTATGGGATTCCAATATCACATTGACCTTCTTGGTCCCCCAGGATAATTGAGTTGGTCTGGTCCTTGGGAAGGGGCATCCTAGCTATGTGTTTGGGGGGGTTTAGGACTATTTCCATTTTTGTTCATTGGCATGTCAATGGGAATTACAATAAATAAAAATCGAGTTTGTAGTTTCTCCCAAATTATATATTCTCAGAGGTAGTTTCATGTAATGAAAATAAAAATTTTAAAATAGGGGAGCATAATCCCACAAAAGGGTAATCATATAAAACTACTGGATATAAAGTTTTTTCCTCTGTAGAAAGAATTGGTTGAATTATATTTGAATATAACTAGATTTATCCCTAATGACATTACATCAATGGATTATTTGAGTCAGCCGGATTATCACACAATTTGATATTCATTTAGTACACAAAATTTTATTAATTTAAGTTTAAATTTAATACAAATCATTGTTTAATTTTCATGAAAATTTTTATTTGGGTTTCAGGATAAGGGATTGGATACAAATAAGAATATGGAGATGGTGATGATCTTAGATACTCTGGTAGCGATGGGTCTTAAATTTGGATTCATTGGTGTTGTTCTGAAACTAAACAAATTATTTTAAACTTATTGTATTTAATTATACATACATGTTTACAACACAAAATATATGTTTATTTGACCATTGATATCAGTTTCTATTTCTATTTATGTTTCTAATTATTTTTTTTATCTATTATGTTTTTTTGGTTTTGGAGATTAGAAATATATATTTTTTGAACAACCTATGATATATATTATTAATTATAGTATAAATCTATACTTCCATAAAATTTTGATATTTTGGACAGACCAAACCCACCAACAGACACTAAAATGACCTCAATTAAAAGATTTTTCATGATAGTTCCTAGAAAATTCCTCTAAATGGGTAAAAATGTAATGAGATGATTCTCGATGAAATTTTTTTAGAAATTTAAAAAACATTACTGAACCATGTAGATGTTTTTTAAAAACCTACTAGTATCTTATATTTTCATAGTTAGAGATTCCTAGACATGGAAGGTGTGGGACGTACATTAAATCACCCCTTTCAGGTTCATCCTAGTATAAGAGTTCGATGGTGTTATTTTAGGAATTTTTTGATTATTTTTTAGACTAAATGTATTTGAGGAAACCCAGAGGACTATATCGAATTATGGTGAAATGAATATAACAATAGTAATATCCTAATTCAAGTAACTTCAGGGTCCCACGGGTAGTATCTCGACTAATATTATCATAAGGTATAATGGTTGCAACTCAAGATAACACAACTCAAAATATAGTTGTCCTGGTCGCAAAAGAACATGGTGTGACCATTGATTTTCCATTGGGGTCAATGATGGAAATGAAGGGAGCATGATAGAGCCCTATGAACATATCAGGAAACTAATCTAGAGTGGGGTGTGGGGGTAAAACCCCAACAATATAGACTAATGAGGAAAAATATTGAAACACTATTGACTGCAATTGAGCACTGTTCCACACAACAAAGCATTGTGTCATGTAATTGGGTATTATTTCATGAAATTGTTCAATGAGTCACACAACTATGAATCATGTCACACACCTCAATGATGTGTTTCAGAACTTTGTTCATTATGGAACAACATTTTTTATTTAATTATATAGAGTTTTCATGAGGCATAACCTAGGAGTGTGATTTTAGAAAAAACGGTGTCATGACACATAAGATTTTAACAAAAAAAATATTTTTATAAATGTTAGGACATTAACAAAAAAATATGTTCCCCATGGAGAATTTTTTAGGAAAAATCCTTAAGTAGAAGCCTATAAATTGATGGAATTCATGAGGTCATTTCATTCATGTTTCGGATTTTGGGGTTGAGTGAAGTAAAAAACAACGAGTTGCATGGTAGAGAGCTTAGGAAGTCGAATCCCATATCCTTCCACATAAATGAGTTGTTTATCCCATATTTATTGGTATTTTGGATTCATCATTCAACATAGCCTACGTCATGAATCTTTATGATGAGTCTCACAAATATATGATGTTGAAAAAACATATATTTTTTCTGGAAGATGGATAACATATGTATGGAGATTCTACATTTGAAATTTCCATTATCTAACAAATGAGTATCATGACAATAAATAGGGTTTCATGGACTTTTGGAATGTTGCTTGATATTATATACATTTCTCATGAATCACCCCAGATTACCTTTTTTTGGATGTATATAGTTTAACAATTATAAAATTTTATCTATATATCCATTTATCCTCAATGAACAGTCAATTAAAATATTGTGAAATTAAATATTCTCCTTGATTAGGTTTTTAGTAATTCATTCTCTTTATGTACAAGATTTATAGAACCAACAATAATTGAGAGTGGTTGGTTTTTTAATATTTCTATATCTATTTATGTAACATTTTCCAATATAAATGTTTGGTTGTATTATACATGAAAAAATCATATAGCCTCTTCTAGTATATAGTTTTGTATAAATGAATTATAATGTGATGGTTTTGGTTACATAATGTTCTAGTAAGAAAATAATAAGGTGTTTTCCTTCAGAACATATGAATGAAATTTTATTTATCCAAGCCATGGAATGTGAAACCTTATAATGTTTGAGGTTTTTTAAAATGATGGGTAACGATAGGATTTAAAATGTGAATACCATTATTTTTAATTGTGAATATTTTTAAAAAAAATTAAACAAGAAATAATATGAACTTTTAGGGAATGTGGTGATGATTATCCCTTTTATTTTTGATTGGACCATATGTATGGGTAGCTGGTATAGTGAGAGAAAGAGAGAGATAGAAGGTGTAATGAGAACCTTGGATATGAGTTGTGAGAACTTGATGAGTTTAGGTGTACTATACCTTTATTAGATTGTGATGTCACCTTGATACTGTGAGATATCATATTGCATCATGATTTATTATGACCCTTGTGGGTTTGTGGCTCCTACGAGATCTGTAGGACCCTAAAATGGGTGTCATGGAATATGTTATCAATTATAATGGATGTGTATATATGGGAATGTTGGACCTAGAGTAATTATTTGGACACAACAAATTGGATTCCAATGTTGTGATTGTTTTAGATATGTGGTGAATTTAAATCATGTGAAAATGATTATTATTATGAAATTTATGCACAAAAAAATATTTTTGGTTCTTTTAAAGGTATGATTAAACATTGGTTATTTTCTAAGGGAGACTCCTGAGTGTGTTAGTTGTTGGGTTTAGGGTCAGTTTTGGGTGTGAAATATTTTGTAGATGCCTGACCACGCTATTATGGAACCATTTTTATGTGGTGATCAATACTGATCCTTGGTAGATGGTTCAAGAGAAGATAGAGCTTGAGTATATTCCTCTAATCACAGAATATATTAATTGGGTGGTGGTCGGTAATTTGGTTAGGATGGAATCTTGAGAAATGTAAATATATTTGTTTGAAATAATTTTGGATGCATTGAGTCTTATCAAACAGATGGGAGAAGAGGTATGGCTAGATTTTTGAGTGGGCACTTCAGCCTAGAATCAGTAATTCACAACACAAGAGATCTTGAGTTAGTTTCAGGGAATAGAAATGGTGTAGAATGAAAACACTATGTTTTAATGATATTTAGGTGGTAAATGTGTTCCTGAGATGGATGATATCATTGGGTTCGACGATTGGGTGGATCAAAATTAATCACCATTGCTTTTCTGTGAGATCAAGGTGGTATACACTAGCAATTTATAGGGCATGTTTTCTTATGGATTGGTAAAACATACGACCTAAATTTTCATTGACATTTTTTTGGGTCTTTGAGAATCTCAAGAAATGTAGTCATGGTAGTTCCAAGACTAATTATAGTTCATGCCTATTTGGTAGAGATTTGTGAGGTGGTAGTGGGTTTTTGCTGACAAGTCCCTTCCGATGTGAGGTGACCAAGGGTTCATGAGAATACAGGTGGGTAGGGGTCCCCAAGGTTGTCGAATGGATATGGAGAAATCCTTTTAGAGTGAGGTAAAATTGGGGAAAGGTCAATGTGTGATGGAAAATATGATTGGTTTGAACTTGATAGAGTCGTTAGGGGTCAATTGATGAGTTTATCATAGCTCTAGATGAGCAGACCACATTTTAACTGGATCCATGAAGTCTATACTTAAGGAAATGTATATCTAAATTCTTATAGTTGGGAGTGAACCATTGACCATTGGAGTATGAGTTCCTCATTATGTATCAAATTGTTTTGGATGTCTTGAGTCCCAATCCCATAATCTAATAATAGAATGAAGTTGAATTTTTGTGATTCCTCTTAGTTTAGAGTGAGTTGAACACATTTAGTCTGTGAGTTTGATATTTAATGGAGTTTTGAATGTGGGGGTCAGGAGGTACTTTAATGAAGCTATAATAAATACACTCTTATTGTTGTGAGCGATGTATCCATCATGAATATACGACCCTTGTGCTGGAAGGGTTGAGGGAATATGGAGTGAAACGTGGAGTGTTTGATGTGGAATTATCATATCAGTGTGTAACAAGTGAGATGTGTACCTATATTTATCTAGGAATTACAAATAGGAAATCATATGGGATGGTTCACCCAAACCAACTATTGTATTTAGATCAGTGAGGAAATAAAGGGGGTTTAGGGTTCTTGGAGTTGACGTGTTTTGGTGTGTGTGGCAGGATACAATGAATATTTTTTGGAAATTGAGGATCTAACAATGTATTCTCACTATTATTTAGGTATGAAAACCTATGAGAATATTTTAGTGATCAACTTATTACTCTAGGTATGAGGTCATCATGATTGGGTATTTTATTGATGTGTCAATAGTTGGAGCCAACCCTTTTTGAAATGAGTCATCCAAGGAAGGTTAGACATTTGTTCACATAAAAATTTGATATGGTGGGTTATAACCACATCCTACATGACTTTTGATGATTAAAAAATGCATTTCGGTATTCAAACAGAGATTTTGAAGGAATATCATTTACATTCCTAGTTCATTAAGGGATGGTGATTATGAATCCATCCAAGTTTGGAATATGATTGCAATGACATGAAATTATGTTTAATTTGTGTTCTCATTCCTGTTAGTGTTTAATAAATTTTTAACTGCATCATGTACATCATTTGAAAGTGGGTTTGGAGTTCAATAAACAACTCAAATTTATGTTGGTCTAGAGTGTTATAACTATCCATTATGAGCTAATCCCTATTTTGGTTAGAACAAAAAGTCACGTGTTTAATTATTCATCGTCGCCTATTTTTTATTAGGATGGAAATATCATGTGAGAATTGTCACAATTTGTAAGTAATTTTTAGAAGATAGACTTGGGTTATGTAAAATTACATGACTTAGTTTGGGAATTGATCTATTGAGAATTTTGAGCATTTGGACATTGAAAATGTTGATCAGACCTTGAATTAATGACCCTATAATGTTGGGATGAATGGTTGGATGACCAAAAATGCTTATTAGAGATGATAAGTGTTACAGTGATGTGTTTTATAAATTATTTTTATTTATAAGTTTGAATTTTCAAGGGAAATATGAACTTTTATTTGGTGGATAATCCATTTTTTGAATCCGGGCTCAAAATAGAATTTTTTGAACGTTTGGATTTCATAAAGGATATTTTGAGATGTGGTTTGGGACTTGGGAGGTACCTAGGGTTGTCAATTTATTCTTAGGAAGCATTGATTTATGTTTTTTGAGTTTTGGAGGTTTTGGTATAGGATACAAAGTTTGGTGTGAATGGTTTAAGAGAAACCATGTAGCACCCTATTTGGGAGAAGGATTTCTGTTCCTTTTCTAAATTGAAAGGTTGAGTTTAGTGTTCAGGAAGTATTTTAGGGTTTACAATGCGAGATATAAGAACGAATCATGGGACCTTTCTCTGAATTGGGTCTAGGTGCACTACTTGGGAATGATTTTTGACAAACCTTGGAAAATGTATCAAATAAAGGAACCATCAATCTCTATAGTTGGAACATTGTTTTTCAAACCGTGAAACTCAACCATGCAATAATAGTGTACTCAGATAGTTCCTACCGTATGGTTGGAACAAAGTTTTAAAAAAATGTGGGAAAACTATATATCTCATTAATATTGGATTTTTATGGTTTCCCCTATTTAATTTTTATTCATAACCCCAAATTTCCCTTCCTCTTCCTTAAACTCATTCCCATCTTACCGAGTCCTCCTCCCACCATCGATACACCCTTAATTTGGGGTAGATCTGGCTTCTTTCCTTAGTGTTTTTCTGTAGGGATTCACCTACACAAACCTCCATTGATATCATCCTTCCTCCTGTCTAAATTTGGAATTATTTTCTTAGGGTTTTTTTCTCATTCCAACAAGGAATGGTGGAATCATCCAAATTTCAGGTTGATTTTGTATATCTTATGTAGTGGATATTTTGAGATGAAATCTACAAACCATATCATATCATTTTGATGAATGAATTACATGCCACAAAATTTATTATTTATTTAATTTAAATTAAATTAAATGGGATAATATAATGGTAATTAATGTCTGGTATTTACTTGGTAATAGTGTGGGGAGTCAACTAGGGAACTCCCACGGTTCGTCACTCGATCATTCATTGAACGACGTGTGCCTAATGAGTTAATATGAAATTATTCCACGATGTTTTAATCTTCTTAATCAATTATAATTAATAAATAATAAAAAATTTATTATATTTGAGTACATTGGGTGCATGAGTTTAGGTTATTTCCCTATGTATTGAGATGGGATTGTTTGTTCTTAGGTGATTCATATGGACCCTTGGAGGAAACTATCGTCCTATGGAATTAAATGTTGAAGGAATTCTTAAAATATTGGTGTCCCATAAATTTTCCCACATTCTTTATTTCTCTAGGTTCTTGTGATGACCATCACACTAGTTTCACGAGTGTTTAATTTAGAAATTAATCATGTGTTCTAATTGGGGTTTCCTTCATTAACAACCAATGAAATTCCTTGATTATTATGGGGAGGTGGTTCTTAGTGGAACAATTTAGTAACAATTATAACATGGTAATTGGATAATTAAATGGAGTTTTAAATGGAAAGATTATTTTTGGGAAAATGTAATTTAAAATGGAAATTAAAAATAGTACTTGAAATTGTATTTCAGAATTGGTAAATTTGAGGGTTTTTGAAATGAAAAAAAAAACCAAAAATGGCATTGATAATAAGTTTTGGGTATTTTGTAATAAGTGTTTTAAATGGTTTTTGGATATTTTTTTGGATCATAATTTTGGAAATTGAATTTGAAATAGTTATCGAAATGGATTTGGAAATATTAAATTTTATTGATTTCATAAAAAAGGGTAAATAAACTCGTATTTCCTATAATTGGTTATTTTTTGTTTGGTGAAATAATGATATGTGTGTACATTCAAGTTGGATGTAAATATAAATTATTTTTATTGTGATGTTTAATCCTAAGGTGAACATGACCCCTAGGTGGATGATTTGAAATTGTGGATAATGTTGAGGTGAACATGACCCTTGGGTAGACACTAAGATTAATGGCTAAAATCGTGGGGGACATAGAACTCGAGTGGATGTTGGGATTGTTAGTTAACCCCAAGGTGAACATAACCCCCATGTGTACAATGAATAGGCTTTGAAGATGGGTATATTAATACCAAATTACACTGTTTGACAAAGGATGTGTATTTTACCTTCAATGGGTGATGGGTTGGAACAGTCATTGTGACATGGTCAAAGACAACCCAATACAAAGCAAAGAAGTTATTCACCACTCCCGGGTAAATTCATCCCTCAGAATTTTGGTTTATTTTGTGATTTTCATTGTAAATATTTTAAAAATGATCAATTTTATTTTTTATCTCAATCACTAGCATATACACATTGTAAAAAATGGTAATATTTATCGATGTTGTTGGTGGTGGACTAATTAGTTTCACTCACACTATTCTCAGGCTGCAATAGAACATGTGTACCTGGGAAGAAACCATTTTTATTCACATATATAGTTCTCAAGAAAGACATATTTTTAATGTCAATTAGATTCCTAGGTTGGGGGTCATATAATGTGAATGGATAGGAATTGGAACTAATTTATCATTGCTTATTGTAATTAGTTTTATAATAGTTATTTTATTAATGATTTTTTATGATCTTCCCAAGAGGTATATAGTTTGTATGATTGAAATTCCTTTTATTATTTCATCTGATGCTGTATTTTTTTTATCAAAAATTTCCTTGGCTGCAATGTGAATCTAGATGTGTATCTGATTTATATTATTTTCATTGTGTTTCACACTTTGATAACAAGGGAATAGTATCACCATGGTAATAACGCAATCACTTTTCGCTAGTCCGTTGACTTTGGTGTACAAAGAGGTGCACCTAAGTCCATGTGGTGAACAAGTTTGGTTACTATTCATAGAGTGAGCTAAGATGGGATGTTACATATATCTTTATACGAAGATGATTTTCTACATCGTTCTTTAAATCCTTTATTTTCAGGATGTATTCAAACACATAACCCATTATGTAGACATATCAGTGTCCTGTTAAATAATTAGTAAAAGTAATGATGTACGAATAACCTCCTCTTACTTCTATTGGAAATGTTATACACACATCAATGTGTTTCAATTCTAGAATCTCTATAGCACATTCACATTTTCCAACAAAATGAGAGTTTGTCATTTTTCCTAGTAAACAATCATGACATATATCATGTGGTATTTGATCAAAAGTGTCAAAGTAACAATCATGATAGATCATTGTCATTTGATTTTTTGCATGATCGTGATAATGATTCCAAAAAAGGGTTTAAAATGATTCATGTGAACTTGATTCATTATTAATTATAATACTTGGTTTTTATAGTTTAAAATATAACTATTGTTATTTAAATTCTTCATACCATACAATATACTATACTTATAAAAGAAACCACTTTTATTTCAGAACATCAAAATTAAACCATCATTCTCAAGATAGGATATAGAAATTATGTTATTGGAAATTTTTGGCTCATAATAATAATATTTTAAAACCTGGATCATTAAAGTTAGAGATGGACGTGGTAGTATCCAATGATTATATTAGACATCCTTACACTATTGTAAGCCCCTAAATCGACCTCTACTATGGAAATATTCTTAAATATACTTGGTTTATGCATTTGAATATAGATGTGAGAACAACAAGTTGTATCTAATATCTCAATATGTCATATATGATAATTAACAATGACACTATAGAATCTGTTAGGTAGTGATAAATAAAATGTGATTTGTGCATATCTCATCATAGATATTAAATAAAAATATATCCAAGTGCCCAATATAGCCAATCATCATGACAACATGAGTGTCATATAGAACTGATAGATTAATCTTGAACATGAACAATGAATTAGAGATCTCATATCTCTTTGTATCAACTTATCCTGATAAATATCATGAAAGCGATATGTAATTATATAGACATCCATATCCACATGTGACATTAAAACATCATTTTAAATGGATGGTAACATGAATCATTGGACATTTTATTCATCATCCATATGTTATATATATAGAAATAGTTATTCCTCGATATCCATTATACCCTGAACATCTTGAATGGGGTTTTATAGTACATATAATTTCCACTCAGGGTGTATTATAATGTGTAATAATCTAATCCATTCCTAGAAATTTGAACCGGTGAGAAGGTTATCCTTCTCCAATTTGGATCACAATGATATAGTTGAAGGAATGTGCCTGGAAATTTTTATAATAAATATTAGCATAATTTTACAACATTATCTAGATTACCAATTTTAGATATAAAATTTTAAATTTACCAATCTCTAATCATTTTATTTAAACCCAATATCCCTCACCATTGGGTTCAAAATATTCTATATCTTGGATATTCTTGTGTCAAGGATCATTATTCCCCTTCTCGTAAAGCAATTGAGGGATCGGTTAGTTACATAATCGTATTTAGGTAGGCGTAACTCACTAACTATATTGATTCATATGTCCTTTATATCTTGTATTGACTCCATATTTTCCACTAATTGTACACCAAGTATAGTGATGGATACTACACTATATGTAAAACTGGGTAAGTTAACATAAAACCTTATTTAAAACTCCCTATTAAATTTTGGTGCTCTTGTGAGGGATATATCAGACACTATGATCTATTAGTTATATTGTAAATTATATAATGGAAGGCTATATCGACATAATATTTTAATTTGGGTTATTTTTTATGTGTAAATTTCCCGCATTATCTTGTTAGATAATTATTAATATTAACTGGATTTTAATTAACTGATTAAACATATCTCGATAATGTTTAGACATACTTTAATGTTTATTTTAATTCCATCATTAATTATTTTTAATTAATTAATTGATATATTTAAATATTTATAAATAATTAACAATTCAAATGATATAAATAAAATAAATAAAGAGAAATGACCATGAGTTTCTATAATTGTTGTTTTATCCTATAGATGATAATCCAACACTTAACTGTAGGGAATAAAATCCTAGAACCAACCCTGATTTGAGTATCTTCATTCCACCCAAGCTTCTGTGCACCTCTTAGATTGGTTTCATCTCGACTCTAAACTTGAACTAGATCTACTCACATAGAGCTCCATCAATTATATTATTTTACTTACACACAGGTGATGGGAACCAAAGGATTAGTTGGTGGAGAGGGTGTGTTTACATTGAAGAATCTACATGCATGTAGGCCCTTACATAATGATAGGATATGAATGACTCACATTCCATTATTTAATTTAATAAATTAGTAAAGAGATAATGAAATAATAATAAATTAAAGAAATCAATCACATACATAGGCTAGTCTAAGATTATGGCCATCCAAATATATGAAATGAATATGTAAGTGTATTCTAGCTAGTATTCACTTTAATTCATTCTTAATTATTAAGACAAACATATATGAATTAATTAATTAATTCCTTTATCTTAATCAATATCCAGTGTATCTTGGAGATACTAATCATAAATTCAACATGTAAAATAAATGACTTGACCAATATATAAAGATACTTAATATTAATTAATTGGGTCTTCCTTAATTTTACAAATATGTTACATAGTCAACACATCAGATTCCAACCGTGTAATTAGGTTTTTGATGTTGTAATTATTTTTTCATTATGTAATTTAATTCTATTATTTATTGAGTGGATACAAAACATGGACTAAATAGCTACATTTCATATTTATCACATTCCATGTATTTATGATAGTCATATATGGACTCATCATGAATCTTAGTCAGGATACATGAAGTGTGTAAACAAGCTATATTCCATGTATTCTACTTGCTACATGTCTCTGAATCTCACATGAGGACTCTGTGTATTCGTCAAACATAGGAATTAATGAGTCACAAGGTATGTACACTAGATACACATTTTTTCTCATTAGTGATACAACCTATCAGTCTCAGACATTGTATTCCATGTAATTAACTACATAGTTAGAATTAATTTCACTAATAAACCATGTAGACCACTTGGCCTGTGCATGAGATACCTACCCTTTGGTCAGTCAGATTGTTCCTGGATGGCCTCATCAACATGCGGTGTGCATTAAATGCATATGGTATCCTTATTTCCTAGTGCATCATGTATCCCATTGCATGCCTGAGTGTAGTGAACTTGGGTACACAATGTGAACTTTTGATCACATGTATTGTAAATGTATCTACCATCCATAATCCTTATCACCTACCGATGAAATCTCTTTATATATTCTTATTCTGTTTAAGAAGAAATGAAACATGAGGGTCGAAAATAAATATCCAGAAAAAACAATTATTTTCCTTTTGAATTTACTGAATTAATAACCACAAGTGAAGAAAAAGAAAAATTGCATATAATTGATCAATAAATAATAAATAATTTTTAATTCTAATGTGACCACATTAATACCACTTTAAGGTTTAAAATACATCAGAAGAACCCATTGAGCATAGAAAACTTATTTTTTTTTCATATCCCATAAATAATATATTATTTACATGAAGAATAATTCCTATGATTAATTAAATTAATTAAAATATTAATTTACAAGAACCCAAAATAAAAAATAGGTGATCATTTAATATATAATTTATAATTTATTTATTTATACAGAATTTAATTTTGTTGAATTACATCATCATTTTCAAATATTTCATGAAGAAAATATTTTATAACATCATTTAATCAAATGGAATCACATATACCTCTCGTCAAGTGGCGATCCAAATATTCTTTTTCAATCTATATTCTTCACTATATAATCCTCTGGGTTATACCACAGATGAATCTAACTCAAATGAGGATAACTAATGATCACAACTAAATCCTTCAAGGTGAGAATTTTTTTCACTAGTAGTTTAGAAATTATTTACATTCTTCTTAGTGTTATTGGAGAGAACTCTCTAGGGATTGATATGATTCTCTCTAGAATTCTTTGTGCACACTGAAATATTGTTGATAGAGCTTTGAGATAAAATGTCATTATTTTTTTAAATAAAGCTAGAGTTAGAAAAAAATTACTAAACAATGTTCATTATTATTTTATTAATCCTCATAGAACCCCATGTATAAATAAAAATAATAATTTTATTATTTAAATTACATTCCATAAACTCAAAGATAAAATAAATATTATTTTTCGGAATAAATAAACTAATATTTAATATGAAATTTCCTTGATGATTATAAAATTCAGTCTGGAAATCCTTAACATTTTTCAAGCATTGAATAATCCTCTAATCATTACCATATAATCCTACGTTTGCAACCATAGATGAATATAACTCATACAATGATAACTAATGATCATAATTAAATCCTCCATGTGGAGATTTTTTTCTCCCGTTGTTTAGAAATTCATTGATTTATTCATAGTGTTCTTAGAGAGAGCTCTCTAGGGCTTGATATTTTCATCTAAAGAATTCATTGTGCACAATGAAAGAATGGTGCAAGAGCTTATGGAAAAAATGTCATAATTCGGTTTAAAGAAAGCTAGAGTTAGAAAAAAAAATATATTCATTGATCCTAATTATTTTATTAATCCTCAGTGAACACCATATCTAAATAATAGCAATAAAATTGTTATTTACTTTACATGCATTAATCTCACAAATAATGTAAATATTATTTTTTGGAATAAATAAACTAATATTTATTCAAATAATATTTAATATAAAATTTCTTTGAAGACCATCAAATTCAGTTTGCCAATCCTCAATATTTTTCAAGTCGTGAATAATGACTGTTTATTTAATTAAATAAATATCACTACATTATTCTATAAAAAATATTTTAATATAATATTTACCAAATTATTGACTAAAAATTTGTTAATTATTTATGTTACTAAAAAAATCAATCATTAGTTGCATTTTGAAAAAAAATATTATAAACCCATGTAATTAAACAAATAAATACCTAGTGTATAAATATTTATTCAAATATTTTCCTAAATGACTCTGAGGCCTTAAAAATATATTCAATTTTTATAATCCCCCCTTTAAGGGTCGAAGGGGAACCCTTACATGGCTTGTAGGATTCATGACATTATAGAAACAAAGGGTCTTAGAATAATTCCTACAGACTATGAATACTTGAAACATCCTCACACTAGTGTCTGCATTGTGATCATCTTTCCACCTTCATATAGTTGTTCAGCTTGATGTCATGTGTAGAGATGTATAGGGCTGGTACTGATGGTGATTTCCATACCCTCTCATTCTTTGAAATTTGATCACGCTACTCAAGTGAATACACCTTCTCTAAATCCTCTTCTAGGGCTTGTTACTCTTAGAACCTATATGGCATGTATCTGCACATCATATGGACCAAAGGACCTATGGTGGCATGAAGTCCAAATGGTGGACCAAAGGTTTTTATGTGGCTTGAAGGCCTTAAGGTGGCCCAAAATCCTTGTTGAAAAGGAGGTCTGGGTGGACCGAAGGGTTGAAGGACTCAAGAACCAAATTGGTGGCCTGAAGGTGAATAGTTCTAGCTATTACAAAACCAAATAGTGCTTACTACAGTAAATTATATAGTACTAATACAACAACCTAGATATATGCCTCTACTCGGATTTGATCATTTGTATTGTGGGCGCACTTGATTATTCCTCAACAAATGGGCTAAGGATCATGGGATTTATTTATTTATTTAAATATTTAACTAACATATTATTTCTATTGAATTTATATAAATTAAATATTTTCTTCAGACTAATCATATTTATTATTAAACCATGTATGAGATTAATATTTATCCAAATTGATAAATTCATATAGAATTTACCTAATGTTTTTGATATACATAGTGTGTGACTGTAACACCCCGATGTTTTATGAAAAAAATTATTTTTTATTTCATTGATGTCTTGTGTTGTATGCTACACCAAAATAAGCTTGCACTACACGCAACCCTGACTTGGCTTGCATTACACGCAATCACGACCTTCCTTGATAGTGTGTGTTGTACGCAACACCAGGTTTCACTAAACAACGATATATTATTCTAATATTATATGAACTAGCCGTTATGAATAGTTTTAACAAAAATTTGAATTTTATAACATTATAATTCATCTTACACATTTTCTAGAACAGTGTATAAGAACAAAATATATTTTTCCGGTAAAATAAGTATTTATCAAAAAATGAAGTTTTTCCGCCTTTTGATGGCGCACCCACTTTAAATCTAGTTTTTTACAAGTTTTTAAGTTCAATTTGACAAAATAAAATTACTTTTTGGAATCAGGATATTAAAATTTACTTTGGATAAAATTTTCATATTATTCTGACAACATTCATATTTTAATGAATAGTAAAAACACTCTATATTTTAATTAAATACAACTTTTTTCATTATAATAATTTATATGGATAATTATAATATTGAATGGTTTTAAATTATAAATAGAATATATTTTTACCATTTAATATAATGCATGTCATTAGCATTTATTTTACATTGAATTCATAGGTAAAATCATTTCAATATTTTAAAATGTTTTATCTTTTAAAACTCATTTTCGTAATAGCGGGCTTAATTTTAAATTAATTAATGAAACTTATGTGTTTTGAATTTTGAAAATTGGATTCCATATTTGGAATCAGTAGGTCCAAATTAAGTTAATAGGCTACTTACTATGAATAGTAACTACGGTAATTTTTATTTACTTTAGTTAAAGATAAAGCGGTTAATTAAGGGTAAACCTAAGATTATAATATTACCCTAACACATGCCAAAATTATATTGGATGACTAAAAGTCGACCCAAATCACATAAGGGTCGGATTAGATTCATTTTATTGTCATTTTACCATGAAAATAATTTAATTATTATTAAAACTAAAGAAAGTGACAGCATGTCACTCTCTTAAATATTATGAGTATAATAATTTTAATTTAGTGATAAAATTCATGAAACATCGAACATGAATTGTATACAAGAAGATAAAAACATTATATATATGATGATAATTTATTTATAATTTTTAGGGATTAAATAAATGTCATTAATGGTGACACAATAGTGATGCAGAAATTGTTTATTTAGTGAAAAATCAATAATATAGTTTTTATTAAAATAACAATACCTATCAAAAGGACCCGAAACTTGACCAAACGTTATTGTTCGAGTATATCTATACCCTAATAATCCCATGGTCTATTTTTGGACCATTTGGAGCCTTATAAAACCGATTATGACACTTATATTATTTTATTTTAAATGATGTAAAAGTTTTCAACTTCATAATTTAATAAATATAACATTTTAAAAGTTGGGTGTTTTAGAATATAAATCCTACTAGAAGTATTCTTATGAATGATTTAAAATTTATCTTCATACTAGTATTTTACTTTTTATTTTTATGCAACGAATAATTATATTTAATAATTATACAAAAATGTTGTAGTAATTATTTTATTAAGAGAAATATCAAATAAATGGTTTTAAAAATAGAAAAATAAATATTATATGAACTATTTAATGTTCTAAACTAATTTTCTAGATGAATATGACATGTTAGGTATCTATTAAAAATTTGTGATTGAATATATCTTCTCTGTGGATTTTATTTAAATTAAAATAATTGAATAGTTTTAAAATTTACACTATTGTTATTTTATAAATATAACATATTATTAAATTGTTTAAAAATCACAAAAATATATAAAATTTATAGATTAAAATTTATATAGTCTAAATTGTAATAATTTGTCCAATTATGGAAAATTAACAACACATAAGTGATTATTTATAACAATTTATAATTTATAATTTTATTACCAAAAATAAAATTAAATAAATTAAATAAGGATAAATCAAAATGATAAGGTTTAAAATAAAATCAAAACATGTCTAAATTTGATTGGTTAATGAGATTAAAAACCTCTATAATCTCATCTTATATTTTAGTAATTTTTGGTGGTTTTTATGTGGGTTTTGAATTAATATTAAACTAATATTTTTTAGGATTCCAAATGTTCCCCTCTCCTCCCTTATAAAAAGTGCACCCCTTCCCTCTTCTATTCACACCCTTTTGAGTCTTGAAGCTTGTCCAACCTCTGACCATTTCACTTCCCCACTTCCCTAGAAACCTTATAGAAGTACTGGTCTTCTCAAAAGACCAACTCTAGTGCACTAAGAGGAAGTTCAAAGGAGGCACTTCGAGAAATAGGTAATACCTTATACCGATTCTCTCAAGTTTCATTCATCATTGACTTCTTATTCATTTGTTGTTACATTATAAAGTAATAACATAAGTATCGTTAATATACTGATATGTAATTATAAATTTGAAACAACCCCATTTAACCTTCTATCCATCCTTCGAAAAACGAAATCACCGCGCGTGCGTACTTATGAAATACCGTCTCCACTTCGTGGTGTAATCTATTTTTCCATGACCACCTTACATGGATGTGTATAATTGTGTAAAGAGTAATAATATATGAATATTATAATATCATACAGATTCTACGATATTATATCATCCACTCCATTTCCAGTCAATAAATATGGGAATGATATCATCGCTCGTGCATACGTACGGATTACTGTCTCCCCGATGCGATGAGATTCATTTTCAATGTTAACAATTAAAGAATGATTATAAAGTATATATAATGGATAATAATTAGATATATGACATAATAATGATACTGGATTTTTCTATATATTATTTACTTACATCCATTCAATTTAATAAGGAAACGAAAATAGTGTTCATGCGTACGTACGGTATACTGTCTCCATGAATGGTCTATTTAGTTACATTTATCGATCTATTATATATATTTATATTATGAATATATATTATATATAAATCATATTTTACATTCTAGAAGTAAGTAATCATTATGTATGTAATCATATGAATAATTACAAGTCAAAACACGTACGACAAATGAAATAATTTTACCCAAAAAGATGCATTAACATGGGATTGACAAATGAACGGGTAATATAAAGTCGTAAGTGAACCATATATGATATCATAACAATGAATATGTTTCTGTAATAAGTCAATGATATTATTTAAATCATTATACAGGAGTTTCAGATATGTACGAAGCATATTGGACCTAAGGTAAGGGATAATTTTGCAATCTCATTTTTCTCCGAGATTGCTTATTCGTAAGTATTTACTGGGGTTATTGTTATCATCCATGTACATGTTTTATAGAAGTGTTTTCATGTATTTTTAATGTCCTTTTTACCAATTTTGACTTTTTACTCATGGTATGGAAAGAATCATTCTTTTGTTTACCCTATGAGGTACTTTTTGACTTTTCCGGCAAAAGTATGAGGAGAATGTTTTTTTAACTTATACGGCATGAACAGATTTTTATGTTTTCATAACGCCTAATTTTCATGAAGCTTCCGCTACAATATTTCATACTATTTTCAAAAAAATCCTTTTATTTTAAAATTGCATGTCATTTTTTGAAAAGAAAATGATTTTGAAATAGAATGGATATTTTCCTCAAAAATTCATTTCAAGTATTTTGTCAAAACTATTTTCCATCTAAGATGACACTATTTCATATGAGTATATTTCATGTATAATGTCTCTATTATTTACTTAGTATTGTTCTTCTTATGATGAATTGATATCCATTTGTTTTATATGGATTATGTTATGACGACATGATGTTTAAGAATCCCAATTTATTACATGGGTTCTGCTATGATGTATGATTTAGGATTTTGTGGAACATGTAAGAATGATTTTATTATGAGATGGGTGGGACCTATATCTCCCTCAAATGCATTGGGTAAATATTTATATCTCATGATATAGACATGGCTGGAACTGCAAGTAAATCCAATTCAGTAATACAAGGCTGGAATGGCAAGTAAACCCAGTTCAGTAAGGGGCGTTGTCCACTAAGATTGTCTTGGAAATAATGCCATGGCTACAATGGAAATAATATAACGTGATTTATGCTTTTCCACATTTACACATTTTACTCCCATGATATTTTATCATGATTGATGTTCCATTATGATCTATGCATTACGTACATCCATGTTTTATGTCATTGCTCAAGAATTTGATGTTTAAATATTATGTTCATGTTTTGAAGTTCAAATATAAATGGTTTCTTTTATTTTCTCCATGATTACCCTTACTGTGCATTTGAGCTCACCCTTTATATGTTTTATTTTCTCCAGGATATAAAGAAAGGTTTTAGGTAAAACAAAAAAAGGGAAGATCTTTATGGGAGATGTTGAATATCTTTCGCCACGATTAGATGATTATATTCCAAGTTTCCAAAGACACTAAACTATTACTGTCCTTGTGTGTCTATTTTTTAATGTATTAAGTATTCCTAAAAAGTAATTTAATGTCCATGTATGTCAAGCTTTGGGTCTCTACAGTTGGTATCAGATGAAAGGTTTAGTTAACCTTTGGAAATTAGAATGCGAAAACTTTAGTGAGATCCCAAGAGATAATTCTAATGTATGTATAGGGATGTCCCTAAGGTTAAGTATAAGTATAGGTTATATTCATAGAATTATGGTAAAAATATTATAATTAACGCTATGATTTTATATATTGAAGGTACTCCCCCTTTATTATGTTGTTTTCTCTATCATGATTTTTTCCTCTCACACTACTCTTTTTGGGTTTTAGACGATGGTTGGAACCCGAAGGAACCGCGTTGATCAATGTAATGGAAAATTAAATGATTTTCCTCCTGAACAACCAAATGAGATGGGAGAAGGAGTGAAAAATCTTATTTCTATACTTACACAAGCTATGAATCATTATGGATTTCCAAATGATCAGCAAAGTGAACAATATTCTATTGAGTCCCTCATGAGGCAAAGTCTACATTCTTTCAATGGGTTTTCTGATCCACTTATTGCTGAACAATGGATCAATACCATTGAAAAGATTTTTTCCATACATTGTTGTTCAGAACATGATAAAGTAAATCTTGTTGTTTACCATTTGGAAGGTGAAGTAGACCAGTGGTGGACTCTAATTAAGAATACAAGGCCCCAAGATGAAATTGAATCCTTTGAATGGGATGAGTTCAAGAACCTATTTTTCAGTAAGTACATCCCTCGTATTCTTAGAACAATGATTGAAAAGGAGTTACTTGAGCTTAAGCAGAAGGATGATGAATATTTTGGTATATACGAAGCAAATTTTACAAGACTTGCAAGGTATGCATCTGATATTATCATCCAACCTGAAAATAAAGTTGATCTATTTTTCAGTGGCTTAAAACCAATTCTTCGAAGGGAATTAGATATAAGAGACTTCAATAGCTATGATGAAATTGTGCGTTGTGATATCAAGGTAGAAATGGAAGTTGGTGTAACATATCCATCTCAGGGTTTGAAAAAGAAATGAAATATGGAGTTCAAGGAGAAATCTCAGAATAATGGTGAAAAAAATTTGAATGTTTCTTTATTCTAAAAGTGTGGAAAGAAGCATGGTGGAGATTGCCTTAAGGGGACTAGAAAATGTTTTAAGTGTGGAAAATAAGGTCATCGAGCTGGTGAATTTCAAAGTAATGGAAAAAGGGTTTCTAATGATTTGAATAATGAAAATATTGCAGAGAATGCACCACCAAAACTTCAATGCTTCAATTGCAAGGAAATGGGGCATAATGCTAATCAAATCCCTAATCCAAGGGTTAATGATGATCAACGTGAGAAAGCACTTAAGGTACAGGATAAGGGGAAGTCACATGCAATCACTATTTGTGATGTTGAATATAAAAATGATGTTGTTGAATGATTCAGTGGTTATGTAATGGGATTTCAAAATAGTGTCATGGAATCTCATTTATATTATTAAGGAATTTTGGAATATCTATGTACTGGTTTTGAATAATTTTATGGTACCGGTAACCATGAAAAGTGATTTAGATATTTTTGGAAAGCAGTTGATATGCACATAATGAAGGGATAAGAAGAAAATAATATGTTCGATTGTATTCATGAGCTCATTACTGATATAAGGACCAAGTGATATCATGGTTTGAGTATATAGAAATATTCAGATGTGGAAAGAGTTAACTTTTGACAGCATATGGTTCTATGGTAATTTATGTTTCAAGAGAATACATTGTTAAGGTATTCACATGTTTGGAATGTTACCAACAAGATATATAGTATGATATATTGTGGATAAATGATGGTATTCACATGATCGGTAGATGACATTTCTAGTAATTGTTTTCTTTATACTATGAGCTGGGACAGAATTATTTTAGATAAGCCTAAAGACTGGAATGAATTATGTTGGACATAAGTTAGTATTGCTTAAGGCTATAACTTTTTTCAATATTATTGATGGAATGTTATAATAGTGTAGTTTAATAAAATGGACAATATGCAGAATGGGCAACAACCTGTCGTGTCGGACAAGGCTGTGGGAATCAAACCCACAACCGAAGTGTGACAGGCCTTTATCGCCTACCACTGGCCTACAAGAAGTCCCTGTTTAGTATAAGCTAGTTTTATTATATTATGCGGTAATATATATGAATAATAAGTCCATTTTAGGAACCATATATGATTAATCTCTCTATAGATGGACTTATTTATATTTAATAACTTTTACTATCATTTTGTTTCAGAGAGATGGAATGACCTATCATTCTATCGCATGATCTTCTAACACTTCACGGAAGACAAATTCAACTTCATTTCTTTAAGAGATGATGTGGAAAATGTTCAAGGAACAAACAACAGTAATATTATACCAAAATCAAGAAATTATTTCTTTTGAACAATTCTTCAAATTTAGGGAAATGATCTTGAATACAAAAAAAATGTTGTCCTAGTGTCCTTATATCCGATGAATTAGATGGTACCTTAAATCATCGCAAATTTATGGCTTTGTGATTATTGGCTTTTTCATAGCCATGTTCTCTACCACTCTCCATCAGAACATGATGGTTAGATTTCTATTCTATATCCATATTTTTACCTATGTTCTCCTATGTGGAAACCCAGTGATTAGTTAATTTGGGTAACTATTATTTTCGATACATTATTTTTTAAAGATACGTTCTGGTATTCCTTTTTACGATGTGGATTTCTATTAAAGAATCTTTTGAGTAGTAAACCATTTATAACCCCGACGAATTTCGAGGGTGAAATTTATTTTAAGGGGGGTAAAATGTAAAACCCTAAGATTTTAGGAAAAATATCCTATTTAATTTCATTGATGTCTTGTGTTGTACGCTACACCAAAAGGATCTTTCACTACACATAACCCTGACTTGGCTTTCATTACATGCAATCACGACCTTCCTCGATAAAGTGTGTTGTACGCAATACCAGGTTTCAATAAAAAATGATATATTATTATAATATTATTATGAACTAGACATTATGAATAGTTTAACTAAATTTTGAATTATATAACATTATTATTCATCTTACACATTTTCTAGAACATGGTATAATAACAAAATAAATGTTTCGGGTAAAATAAGTATTTTTAAAAAAATGCAGTTTTGCCACCTTTTGATGGCGTACCCACATTAAATATAGTTTTTGACATGTTTATAAGTTCAATTGGACAAAATAAAATTCTTCTTTGGAATCAGGATAAAATTTACTTCGGATAAATTTTTCATGTTATTCTGACAACTTTAATATTTTAATGAATAGTACAAACACGCTATATTTAAATTAAAAACAACTTTTTTCATCGTAATAATTTATATTGTTAAATTATATTATGTAATGTTTTTAAAGTATAAATAGAATATATTTTTACCATTTAATATAATTTATGTCATTAGAATTTATTTTTCTTTGAATTGATAAGTAAAATCATTACAATCTTTTGCAATGTTTGAACTTTTAAAACTCATTTTCTTAATAGAGGGATTAATTTTAAATTAATTACTACAAATTATATGTTTTTAATTTTAAAAAATGGATTCCATATTTGGAATCATTAGATCCAAATTATGTTAATAGGCTACTTTTTATTTTTGGGCATTATGAATAGTAACTACGGTAATTTTTATTTACATCAGTTAAAGATAAATCGGGTAATTAAGGGTAAACGTAATATTATAAAATTACCCTAACACTTGCCAAAATTATATTTTATGACTGAAAGTCGACCAATACCACCTAAGGGTCGGATTAGATTCATTTTATGGACTTTGGATCATGAAAATAATTTACTTATTATTAAAACCAAAGAAATTGACAACATGTCACTCTCTTAAATATTATAAGTATAATAATTTTAATTTAGTGAAAACATCATGGAACTTCGAACATGAATAGTCTAAATAAATCTAAAAACATTGTACACATCATGAGAATTTATTTATAATATTTAGGGATTAAATAATTTTCATTAATGGTGACACACTTGTGATGCATAAATTGTTTATTTAGTGAAAAATCAATAATATAGTTTTTATTAAAATAACAATACCTATAAAAAGGACCATAAACATGACAAAACATTATTTGTAGAGTATATCTATACACTAAGTATACTAAAGTCGCTTTTTGGACCATTTGGAGCCTTATAAAACTGATTATGACACTTATATTATTTTATTTTAAATGATGTCAAAGTTGTCACCTTAATAATTTAATAATGATATCATTTTAAAAGATGGATATTTTAGAATATAAATCCAACTAAAAGTATTCATATGAAATATATAAAATTTATGTTCATACTATTATTTTATTTTTTATTTTTATGCAAGAAATAAGTATATTTAATAATTATACAAAAATTGTGTAGTAATTATTTGATTAAGAGAAATGTCAAATAAATGATTTCACAAATAGTAAAATAACTATTATATGAACAATTTAATGTTCTAAACTAATTTTATAGATGAATATGACATGTTAGGAATCTATTAATAAAATTTATAGAATATATCTTCTCTGTGTATTTCATTTAAATTCTAAATAGTTTAATATTTTTAAAATTTACACTATTGTTATTTTATAAAAATAACATATTATTAAATTGTTTAAAAATCACAAAATATTTAAAAATTATAAACTGAAATAAATATATTCTAAAATTTCATAAAGTATCCAATTATATAAAATTCACAAGACATAAGTGATTATTTATAACAATTTAAAATTTAGAATTTTATTACCACAAATAAAATTAAATAAATTGAATAAGGATAAATCAAAATGATAAGTTTTAAAATAAAATCAATACATGTCTAAATTTAATTGGTTGATGAGATTAAACCCTTATCTAATCTCATATTCGAATTGAGTCATTTTTTGAGGATTTTATGTAGGGTTTCAATTAATATTAAACTAATTTTTTTTAGGATTCCAAAGGTGCCCCTCTCCTCCCTTATAAAAAGGGCACCCCTTCCCTCTTCTCTTCACACCCTTTTGAGCATTGAGGCTGGGAAAAACTCTGTCCATTTCACTTCCCCACTTCCCTAGAAACCTTATAGAGATATTGGTCTTCTCAAAAGACAAACTCTATTGGCCTAAGAGGAAGTTCAAAGGAGGAACTTCGAGAAAGAGGTAATACTTTCTACCGATAATTCATGTTTCTTTTTTATTCAACTTCTTCTTCTTTAGTTGTTTAATTATAAATTAATAACATCAGTATCAATAATATAATGATATTTTATTTTATATATGAAATAACCCCATTTAACCTTCTATCCATCCTATGAAAAACGAAATCACCGCACGTGCGTACGTACGGAATACGGTCTCCACACCGTGGTGTAATCTATTTTTCCACCACCACCTTACTTGGATGTGTATAATGGTGTAAAGAATAACTATATATGATTATTATAACATCATAATTATTCTAAGATATTATATCATCCACTCCATTTCCAATCAACAAATATGGGAATGATATCATCGCTCGCGCGTACGTACGGATTACCGTCTCCACGATGCGATGAGATTCATTTTCCATGTTAACAATTATAGAATGATTATAAAGTATATATAATGATTAATAATGAGATATATGACATAATAATGATACTTTATATATGTATATATTATTTTCTTTCTTCCATTCAATTTAATAAGGAAACGAAAACACCATTCATGCGTACATATGGTCAACCGTCTCCATGAACGGTGTATTTTGTTCCATTTATCGATCTATTATATATATTTATATTGTGAATATATAATATATATAAATAATGTTTTAAATTAAGAAGTATGTAATCATTATCTAAGTAATCATATTAATAATTACAAGTCAAAAACACGTATGACAAATTAAATAATTTTACCCAAAAAGATGCATTAACATGGGATTGACAAATGAACGGGTAATATAAAGTCGAAAGTGAACCATATATGATATCATAACAGTAAATATTATTATGTAATATGTAAATGAAAATATTTAAATTATTATACAGGAGGTTTGGATACGTGTGAAGCATATCATATATAAGGTAAGGGATAATATTCTAATCCCATTTTTATCCGAGATTGCTTATTCGTAAGTATTTACTGGGGTTATTGTTATCATCAAATTCCATGTTTTATAAACATATTTTCATCTATGTTTAATGTCCTTTTTTACCAATTTTGACTTTTACCCCATGGTATGGAAGGAATCTTTATTTTTTTTACCCTACGAGGTACTTTTTGACTTTTCCGGCAAAAGTACAAGGAGAGTGTTTTTTTAACTTATACAGCATGAACATATTTTTACGTTTTTATAACACCTAATTTTCATGAAGCTTCCTCTAAAAGATTTCATGACTATTTTCAAAAAAATCCTTTTAATTTAAAATTTCATGTCAATTTGTGAAAAGAAAATGATTTTGAAAAAGAATGGATATTTTCCTTAAGAATTCATTTCAAGTGTTTTGTCAAAACTATTTTCTATCTAAGATGACATTATTTCATATTTGTATGTTTCAAGTATAATTTATCTATTATTTACTTTGTATGATTCTTCTTATGATGACGTGATATCCATTTGTTTTATATGGATTATTTTATGATGTCATGATGTTTAAGAATCCCAATTTTTTACATGGGTTATGCTATGATGTATGATTTACAATTTTGTGGCACAAGTAAGAATGATTTCATTATGAGATGGGTGGGACCTATATATCCCTCCAATGCATTAGGTAAATATTTATATCTCATGAGGTAGACATTTCTAGAACGACAAGTAAATCTGGTTCAGTAATACAGGCCTGGAACGGCAGGTAAACCCGGTTCAGTAATGGACTTTGTCCACTAAGATGGTCTTGGAAACAATGCCTTGTCTACAAAGGAAATCATATCATGTTCTTTATGCTTTGACAGATTAACAAGTTTTATTCCCATTCTATTTTATCATGATTGATGTTCCATTATTATCAATTCCTTACGTACATCCATGTTTTATGTCATTTCTCAAGAATTTGATGTTTAAATATTATGTTCATGTTTTGAAGTTCAAATGTATAGGGTTTGTTTTATTTTCTTCATGCTTACCCTTACTGAGCATTTGAGGTAACCCTTTATATGTTTTATTTTCCCCAGGATAGAAAGAAAAGTTTTAGGTAATACAAAAAAAGGGAAGATCTTTATGGGAGATGTTGAATATCTTTCACCGAGATTAGAAGATTATGTTCCATGTTTCCAAAGACACGTAACAATTACGGTCCCTGTGTCTATTTTTGTTATGTATTAAGTATTACACAAAAGTAATGTAATGTCCATGTACATCAATCTTTGGGTCTCTACAGTGACCCTCTATGCCCCTTTTTTAGGGGCATTATACAACACTACCTAATGTCGATGGTTAGTATCTAGTAACATAAACTGTCTCCCACAGGGAAAGAAGATAATTTAAAAATGACATGTAACATACAACAGAAATATACTTTGTAATATAATCACATTATCTCAACATCTCTAATAATGAAGGTTGCATACTGATACAATCAACCCATGTTCTGGTTGTATATTTGTTCAATTGTCCAAAAATTAACTCTCCATTAGAACTTCATGTCCATAGACTAAATTATGAAGTTCTATGTCCATCTAAGGGGATGATATATCAACTCACAATGAATAATTAAAGGGATAAATCCATGCTTTCATTATTTTTGAAAACAGTATCACTCATGATGCACCCAAAATATCCTACTTTACGTTAATATATTAAAACAGGGATTGGTTAGTACATCAAAGTATGTATCTCATGACATGTATTAATTATAATATCAAATTATAAGTATCATTAACAATATCAATAAATAGAAAAATAAGATGACAATTATAAATGTAGATTTCCTTCTATAGTGTGATGTTCTCATAATCTCTCACACTAAATATTACTAATGGAATACACTATGATAATGTTTCTCAAAGTTCTATAAGTCTCCACCCCTGACAATCTGCATCATTTTGGTCCCAAGAAATGATATAATCTGACAATAGAACATATATTTAAGAATATTTTCATTACAGATATAGGTTCTCATTATTGTGGGTAACTTATATGACATTTCATTGGGAAATATACACTCCAAAAAGTATCATATAGTGTGTCACATAGAATAAAAATACTGATGTGATGTGATTTATATTAATACTCAAAATAATGAATAAAATAATCATGATATATGTATATGTTGGTCATAGGGTACCAAATCCAAAATAAATGGATTTTAAAAAAAATGGTATTGAGAAAGATGATAAAAATATATGAATTAAAATATTCAAATATCCATGAGATGATTCATAAATCACATAGAAGAATAATATGAATCATTGATACAAATGATCATTAGGATTAGTTGAAACCAGTATAAATTTTCCCCATGGTAATTGAAATGAATATTTTAATCCCTGAGTAGTTGAATTAAGATACTCCATATTTATTAGAATGATTTATCCTCAAGGAATGGTTTTTCCATACATAGAAAACTCTATTAGGTGATTTGGATTAATGTGATGGTGCTGGGGTGCAAAAGGGAAGTAGATGGGTCGAGGGTTTTGATTTTTTATCATTGATTGATATAACTATTTCTTCTCCGGTGATTCACATCTCAATACAAAAATACATAATCTCACTAGAAGATTGTATGAATGAAAATAAAAAAATTACATCAATTAATTTGAAGGTTCATTCATTAATTGATCGTTCCCAATGGTCCTTTCTCCAAGGCACTAAATTTGATTCCCTATAGATTATCCATTCCTATATGAATTGTTCATATATATCATGGATATACTCTATAATTATATATATGGTCCAAATGGACCATTTCCATTTAAAAACCCTATGACAAAACTCTATCTATGTAAGGGATATAGGACAAATGTATAGCCAAAATCCATGTGGGATATGTCTATAAGTCCATGTGAACCCACAATGCTTAGATTATTTTGGAATGTATAATAAATTTAATTATAAATATATAATAACAAAAATATATATATATATATGTGTGTGTGTGTGTGTGTGTCTGTGTGTGTATATGTATATATATATATTTGAATTATCATAATCTGTTGTAGGTTAGAAGTAGAAGGTTATAAAAAAAATATGCTCTTTTAGGATTAAACCACCTTGGTTTCTTTTTCCTAAAAATCATACAAGGGATAGAACCATGAGTAGTTCCCAAGCCTATAGAAATATTGACAAAATACTCCCATATAGAAATAGGTCTATGAATATATATATATATATAAATAATTCATTATAGGTTATGGTTATATAGTTATAGAAAATATATATGAGGTTATAGGATTAAACATCCTTAGTTGGATTTTTATTAAAATCACAAGGGATATGACGTTGGTCATAGCCACTCTAGGTCCAATCACAGTCAAGAAATATAAGTTACTATATTTCTTAGATAATGTGTAGAAGTTACATTATTTGTTATCGATGTTTTTTGTGTGGATGGTTATGAGTTCTATGTGAGGATAAATCGTTTCCATCTTTCTAATTTTGTTTAATCAATAGTAAGAATTAGAATTGTTATAATGTTTTTATGATTTGAAGAAAAAAAAATTTGTTAGTTTGTTAAAAATAAATGTCGGACGCAGAATGTATCTCTGTGTGTGACTACATGGGTAGATCACATGGGTAAATGACCTGAATAGGATTTGGTTTTTTGGCTAATAGGAGCATGGTGCATGTTAAGGATGAGGGTATCCTTATCAAAAATATTATGGGGGATTTCAACCATTTGATATTGTTCACATTTTTTAAAATATATGTGAATAAAAAGGTTATCTTTGGTAGAACAACTTTTTAAAACATGAGTTGTGTCTATAAAAACAAGATGCAACAACCAAGACCTCAAATCCAGGAAAAATCACAATAAAAAATTTCATTTTCATGATGTTTTAAAACATTGCTAATGTATTTACAGAAATTTATGAAAAGTATCATTAGATAGTTTTTCAATAATAAGACAAATTTATAAACATAGTTAATTTGTGATTTCTATAATTTCTATCAATTAGAAACACATTTTTTCTCAATTTTTTTTAGAATCATATGTAATTTAGGAATTATTTCTAGATGTTTTCAATAAAAGGGCCTATTTGTTTTGAAATTCATGATATAAAACATTATTTGAGAAAAAAGTTGATATTTTTTATATGGACCTGATTCTATATGATCACCATGTTATCCCCTTTCACACATTTCCACCCACATACATTCAAGACATCATACCCTTATGCACCCAACCCACAATTGAGACCAACTAATCTAAAATATTTTTTATAAAAATTTTATATCCTATATTTATACATATTTTAATATATTTTAGTGTAAAAAAATTAATAGTATATAAATATATATTATTTATTAATTGTAGAGGGAATTTCAAAAGTTAAGAATCCATTAGGATTGAGTTATACCACACCCACATAGGTTTTGTGATTCGGAGGGTTGTAATCCATGTTAATAACTAATCAATATATATATATATATATGTGTGTGTGTGTGTGTGTGTGTGTTTATATTATATATATGTGTGTGTGTGTGTATTTGTTATATATATATATCATAATATTATACACATGTGAGTGTGTGTGTTTATATATTTGTGTACATGTCTGTATTTAAAAAAATCACACACACTCGTATGTATTTGTTTATGTGTATGCTTGTTTGAATATATATATATATATATGTATGTATATGTATAACATTTATATATATTATGATATTTATATACTTGTTAATGTATTTCTCTATCAATATAAATATACATATATACATATAAATAATTTTTTTTATTTTTATATACATATAAATTAATAGAATTATAAATATATATATATTAGAAGATATTTTTTAAAACACTAGTAAAAATGTCACTAAAATATTCATATTTCCATAAAAATGTTGATAAATTTAAAATGTATATGTGTTATATATATATGTGTGTGTGTGTGTGTGTCTATATATAAGTTTGTGTTTATATATATATATATATATCTAAATATATATTTACATTGATATAGATAATGGGGATACATTTCAAAAAAAGCATGAAACACACAAATGCAGGGAAGAACTCAGTGAGACTCGAACTCGAGACTCCACCAAGACCCAGAGGGAAACTACCACTGAGCTACATCTTGAGGCCTATTTAAATATATATATATATGTATTTTTATATATATATATATATATTATATTTAAATATTTGTTAATGTATTTGTATAAAAATATATATATATATGTTTTAATAAATATACTTCTTGAATTATATATATATACATATATAGAAATATACTTATAAAGTTATGTATATGTATATGTATGTAATTTAATAAAATTACACTTATAAACAATTATCCATATTTTAAAATAGTGGTAAAAAATGTTACTAAAATATCTACGTTTTGTTAAAATCATTGCTAAATTGGCGGCATTTTCATAAAACGTCCCTAAATCAGCAACATTTTAAAATAAAACTTGTGTAAATTATCCATGTTTTCTAGATAATGTGTATATTTTTAAATTTATCATAATTTTCCAAAAAAAGCAGCAAAATTTTGGATTTTTTTCTTAAATATTAGGCTAAATTAGTGAGGTTTTCATAAAAATTTGGCTACATATAAAATTAGCTACATTTTTCAAAAGTATTGATAAATTAGTGACATGTTTATAAAAAGTGGCTAAATTTAAAATTTTCCAATAATATAAACTTCATTAAAAAATTCACTAAATAAGATTCAATTTTCAAAAACATGGATAAATTAGAAAAATTTTGTTTAAAATAAGGCTAAATTGAAAATTTTCGTTGCTTTTAAACATTACTATAAAAGGTTGCTAAATAATCCATGTTTTGTTGCAAAAAATGTCGCTAAAATTAGTGAAAATTGTTGTTTTTTATAGTGAATCATGGTATGATATTTAGAGACATCTGATGTTCTTCAATCACAAAGATAACCCTACAAACAACTCATTTTCTAGAAGATAAATATAGTGGATGTTTTGAATTTGGGGGTTTTTTCATTAGAGGACTAATTATGGTTATTGTCAAATGATACAACCAAGCATCGTAGAAAGCTTATAGGAGGTAGAATGATTCAATTATGTGTCTATATGATGAAAGAATAAAATGTTATAGAAATTCTAATGGGAAATGATCTTTCTAGAGGATACTATTGGATATTCACAAAAAAATAATTAAATAGTATATTTTAATATGGGGAATTTATCATCCATGTAGTTTCGTTAAATGATAATCCTTTATGAATGTATTAAATGTCTTAAATATTCATTAAATAATGATTAATGAATTAATTATAATGGGAATAAATGAATATGAATAAATAAATGTGACTGATGCATTTAATTTTTTGGAATGTGTCTTGGATGGCTATATAAATGAATGTGCTACCTCATATTGAGTACAATTTATTGTCTGTAAGCCTCTCAATTCTATCATCTACTCATACTATTGTTCTTCATATTAGATAAAGGTTCTGACACCCTTTCATAATTTGGGTATCCTCTCAATATGAACATGAATCCATTTCCCAGTGTACCCCCTAGAGGCTAGGATCTTTTGTTCACTCTTTCATCATCACTATCAAGCATTTTCATTCATTTAGGATAAATAATACTGGTACTATTTTCATTTTCTAGGTAGTCTACTTTAATAGTTCCATTTTTGCATTCATTCACAAAGATAAATTTTCCTCTGTGTGGATTGTCTTTTTCTATATATGACCATATGATGATCATTTTAAACCCATCAACGGTATTAGAGGTATGTTTCTTAACAAATCATAGAGTTTATAATTTTATGGAAAAACATGTTGCGGTAGTAAAATGATATTTTGCAAGCCTATAAATAAGTTGGAAAAAACTATATTTAGTAGTTAAATGACAAGTTTATTTAATTATTTTTGTTTTTCATATTTATAAAATGGATTATAAAATGGTAATAACATTAATAAGGTTTAATGAAATCTGTTTTATTAACATTTTTCAACTATGAAAAGTTCATATTTAATACTAATGTTAATGAAAAATTAATAATGAATTTATTTTAGTCAAGATAACTCAATTAGGAAGTTAATTATAATTTTTTAAAATCAAATTCTATAAATATAGAAAAGGTATTTTGAAATATTTATGAAAATTTATAAAAATGTATTATAAATACATTTTTGTATAAAAATTTTATTGTTTATTTAAAAATTCATTCCAAATATGGATGGTTTATAGAATTTTATAAATCATTAAAAATGATATTTTGGAAATATTAAAATTTTTATATGGTATATAAATTAATTATAAGGAATTTTTTATAATTAAATGTATAAATGTTTAAGAATCATTTATTGAAAAAATATTTCGAATATTAATTGTTAATATTTGAAAGTACATTTTACAACCTAAATTTTATCCTTAATGATATATGAGAAAATGAATTATTTTGAAGTCATAAATGGTGGTTTATAAAATGTTAAAAAAATACAAAATACATGATATTTATATTATATAAATTTGTTTATATAATATATATTGAATTATTAAATGTCTATAATTTATGAAATATCATATAAAGTCCTTTTAAGAATTAATTTAAACGGGTTTATATTAAATTTATTGTAAAATTGTATATTCTTTCTAATTTATACAATTTCATAATAAGAATTTGGTTATTAATAGTTCATAAATGTCTCATGTTTGGAAATATAAATAAATTGTTTATTTACTTGTAAAATATCCTATATATTCATGTTTAATTTATAATTAAATGATTTAAAATATTCAAATTAGAGGGTATTTATTTGGATATTATTTATGCCATATCAAAAAATGTTTTGTTGATTGATATGAACATGGTTTAACTAATAATTAAATATATGGTATTTATATTAAGTAAAAGGTTGACATAATCAAAATTGAATTATAAATAGATTATAATTAATAAAATATAATATTTTTAAAAAATGAAATTCTAGATAATGATAAATATGAATGTTTTCCTATTGGAAAAAATATTAAGATTATACATTCAAAATTGTTGAATGCCTATAATGATAAAGATGAAATTATTAAAGTGTTTATAATGAGATTTTATTTATGAAAATTTTCATAAATTATTATCAAAAGTATAAATATTTGAATTGTTCATTTATTTAAATAATATTCCCTATTTGATTCATAGTTATCAATTTTTTATATTATGTCTGACTGTATGCCAATGTTTATATGAAAAATTTATTCTATGAAAGATCATTGCATTTTATTATTGGTATGATAATGAATTTAGTTTTTCATAAACATTGACATTTATTTTTTGTTATGTTAGGAGATTGACAATAGTTTTTGGCCATACTATTAGTATATTAGGTGTTAGATATGTCATAAATTTAATTATGTCTTTATTGAAGTATCCCCATGAAAAGAGACTTGGGGTTGGACAACTTACTATTCTAAAAGATTTCCTTGGGAAAGAATTTGAATTGGGTTGACTCTATCTCGATCTAGGATGAAAAATGTGTATTTGTTTAGTCTAATATTACTCATTTCATTTACATGAATTGTTCATGTGTCAATGCACATGATGAATTTGGATATGTATGAATATGCACAACTTCTGTTTTTGGGTGATTAACACGGACTTGTGGGTTGTGTAAGAGTTATACATTAATGTGGTGTAAACACATTAATTTATTATATGGAATAGAGATATCCAAAACTAAATATTTAGACGTATCCATACAAAAATATGTAATATTACTTGAGAAGAGGATTATTAAATACGATGTAATAATTTTAAATTTTAAATGCATTCAACACATATTAAACTGGCGAGGCATTAAAAATTAAAAATCATCAATGACTATGTGTGAGATTTTTTAAAAATAAACACTTTTTAAGACAACAATCATTCAATTTGGTAGTATCCTACTCACATTGGGTTCCCCTAGATTATCTTGTGTAAGGCAATAAAGAAATGAGTGACTCTGGATTGTCTTTTTGGGTAGTTTCATGCCTACACCATGTTCCCATTGATTTTCCATTATTATTTGGTTTTTTGAATTTTATTATGGTTACACTAGTTGATAATAAATAATCGTTAGGATACTATATTAATATAGTTGATTGAATCCATTTTATGGATTTAATTACAGAGATATCCGCTTAACAATCCAAGAGTCACTACTATTGTGATTTGGACGATTAACTACCTAAATAACTAAGTTGTGAGATGAACATCAATGTGGACTCTTTTCTTAGTGAAATATAGATATTAGATATTTAATGTCATATGATGTACATGGTCATGAATTTTAGTGGGAGCACATTCATTAAACCCCATAATGAAAATATATTAGACATGATATTCATCAAATAAAATGTTATATTATATATAAATGAATAATCATCATAAAACAAACATTGTATTAATCAATTAAAGAAGAGTATTAGAGTAAGTAACCGCTAAGGAATATACATCATGAAAATTTCATGAGAAAGTGATATATTTTATTTTTCTTGACTAGTTCCTTCTTGTGTAACTTATAGTTGAAATTGTTCAATAAGTGAGTCTATTTTATTATAGACGCATGGAATGCTGAATTTAATGTTTGGAATGAATTTAGTGTATAATTAATCTTAATCATTCTATTTACTTTTGATCAATATGATTGGGTATGTTCATGATATTCAATATGATTGAATATGTTTTAAAAGATTAAATAATTGATGTAAGGCTAGTTCTAGTTAGGGTATTTATCCTTTTTTTCATCTATAGAAATGATATGGAAATATGAGAGAATTTAATAGATGATACCTGATTCTCTCAAAGTTTTGATAATAGATCAACTAGTAATAATATATATAAATTCTAGTACATTATGGACAATACAAGTGGGAAAAATGAAACTATAAGAGGAATAGATTTTTGAAAAAGGGAAATAACTATTATTTAAAAAAATGACCAAGGTCAATGAAACATCAGGTTATAAAGAAGGAATATTAATAATTCAATATTATTATATTATTAAATAAATAACTAATGGGGTTTTGGAACTCCATGGAATTTACATGTTAAGTATTAATGTATTAATAAATATTTCTCTAATGTGGAACTGTATTTTATATCGAGGGTATGTTTTAAAAGTGTTTTAAATATATAATATTTCAAAATCAAATGAATAATTGATTGTTCATGTTGTTTATATTCATGATATGATGTATATAATTACTATATCAAGAATTTGAATGTGAATGAATGTGTCAGGATCAGATTATCTAAATAAAATATGTGTATCATCATCTCACATCTCATATATGATAAGAGATGATGTTATGTAACAAATGGTTTTCATGACATGATTAAATTTATACATTGGGATTACTATATATCAATTTTTATAAAATTTTTTTGATAAGAATATTTTGGTAAAAGTTTTTATCAAAATATTTTTTAAATTATGTGGAAGGTATTCCTACCACCCATCAATGGTATATTTAAATAAATTCTTATTTTCAAAGAGAGAAAATTTCAAACTCATTGAATACTATATATGATATAGAGAGAATATATTGTTCGTTATTTATTCCAATTAATATAAAATAGAGGTTATTTCCTAAAACACAATATATTTTCTGTTGTATATTAGAAAAATATTTTGATGAGAATATAATTTCTAATAAGCTGGTGGGAATATGTTTGAGCCTAGAAAAGTTAAAAGATAATGAACATAAGATTGTTCCAGATATAGTTTATGTGACAAATTTCCTTATGTATTAAATGGTTAGGACATTTGATAGTAAAGAGAAATTTAAATAGTCACATTTAGTTACTCTTAGAAATTAAATGTCACTATTAACTTTAATATTATACTAGTCTAAGATTTTAGTGATTCTTACACCAATATCCTAAAGAGGATTAAGATATGTAATTTTAAAGATAAATATAATGAGTTGAATTTAGTTACCCTAATATGTGAATATCTCTATTCCATTAATGCTCATAATATCTAATATACAACTTGAATAACATGATATCATAAAATGGTTTAGGTTATGATTTTAAATATATAAATTAATGAGTTACATTGGTTACCATAAAAAAGTGGAAATCATTTTATCCTTAAACAATTAAAGGATGTGGTGGTAAAGTGATAATGTAAATTGTTACATAGGGATGTGACATAAATTACATTTTTATGTAATTTCAAGAAAATAATTTTTATAACAATATTATGAAATCGATGAAGAATATCTTAATAGATTGGTTGTAGTGGTTGAAAATGTATCATTCTATTTATAATAAATTAAACTTCTATTTATCATTAATTCATGTGTGTTGTATCTATAAATTATATAAATGGTCATATAGTAAATATCCCCTCAATGTAAAAATATTGTGTTATCATTAGGTGATGATCATTATAATGTATAATGGGTTGTGATGATATGTAAATAATAGTTTTAATAGAATCTTATATCCCTTTCAAAGGGATGTTTGTGATATATTTATGATTATATTATTAAGGTAATATATAGAGATAAATCACTAGGCATGATCCACTGATGTATATCTCATTGAATTTATTATATTTATGGATATACATAGGGGAGTATGCTTATTACCTGTCCTTATTACTTATGTATTATATTATACCTATGATGACAATTTTCAAACATTGATACCCTACTTAAAAAAGTCACCATATGATCTTAGAGAATCGACGGGTATGTTGTTGATCATGTTATTAGTTAGAGTGTAACCAAGATGGGATTTGTTGACTTTTATAACAAGAAAATATACCAATTCCATGATTTAATTAGAATGAGGAAATGCATGGATATTTTTAGTTTTTTTACATATGATGTGTTTAGCTACATTAATAAGTGACATTACATTTTCAAATGAGATAGACAAATTAAATATTACATATCCAACCAAATGGTTAGTATTTTTCAAAGAATCAAGAAAATTATCAAAAGACTATTCCAGATTGACATGATTCATGTCTAGCTGTCACTCGATGTCATAGAAAAAAGGGTTTATATAAGCTACATAGGATGTTATAATACATATTTTTGTGAAAATGTTTATTATTTATATATGAGTTTATTTGATGGAGATCACACAAAACCCACATAGTATTATGAGTATCATTGAGGTTTTTCTAGAGGATTCTCTTTTATTACACATACAAAATATATATTTTTTAGATGTTCTAAATGTTTCTAAGGCCTGCAAGCTCACAAAATCAGGATGTTAGATAAATATAAAATTATAATATTTGTTTTTTAAAAATGAATATATTTTGTGGAAAAAATATTTCAGAAATATTTTAGATGGATTCAAAAAGAGTTATAAAGATGTTTATAAAGTCCATATGGGATTTTAGAAAAAGTGGGAGATTATTTGATATGCACTAAGATAATAATATAGAATATTTAATTATGGTGAATTTATCTTCCATGTGATTTCATTAAATGATAATCCATTATGAAATGGTTAATTGGAATGAATATTCATTGAATAAGATTCTGTGAATTAATGAATATGGGAATACATTAATATAGATACATAAATATTGCCAATAAGTTTCATTTATGGAAATTCATCATGGATAGATATATAAGGGGATGTGATCTATCCTATTAAGTAAAACTGATTTTCTTAAAGCCTCTCGATTCTACCTTCCTCATATATCATTATTTATCATCTGAGATGAAGGTTCCTTTACTCAATCAGCATTTGGGTATCATCACTATACAATCATAGATTTATTGGATGGTGTACCCCCTTAAGGGTAGGGTGATTTTTTTCACTAATTCATGATCCTTATAAACAGTCTACTTCATCTAGGAATACGAAGACTAATTTTGTTTTCATTTTATAGTTACATTGTTTCTATAGTTTCTTTTATGTGTTAACTATTGAAGATAGATCATATTTTGTATTCTTGGTATTCCACTACATGTGATCATATGATGATCATATGAAAACCATTAGATACAATCTCTAACAGATAAGAAATAATCTAAGTAAAAAATGATGATTCAAGAAATATTAAATTAATTTAACAAATATCCTAGTGTTTAATATGATTCTAACCAAAAACATGTTGAAGGATTAGTGAGTGGATATAGAATATCTAGAATATTAAAAACTATATATGTAGTGTTGACATGGGAAATAATGTCTAATTATCTATGGTTTATATACCGAGAGTTCAAAAATGGTATACAATGAAGATGTACCAGTTGTGTTACAGATGGAGATGATATAATATTAATGACCATAAGTTACTTGTATTCAAGTTATCATGGTTTGTGGATAATGTTTTTTCAAAGTATGTGATGAGATGATATCTAATGATGAAGTTTAAATAAATTGATCCTTCATTAATGTTACTAGAATCTATAATTATGAAAATACATCTCATTAATAGTAATTATAGAGTATAATATGAAATTTTAAATAATCCTGAGATCAAAGGATATCATGTGTCTTATGGAAAAATAATAACCAATCCAGAAGTTTGGATTCAATATTTTCCAATTTTTTTATATTCTTGTAGGACTATGTAATATTTTTAATCGTATGTGAAGTGAGTATTAGGTAGAGACATATGGATGATAAAACCAATGCTTTAAGGATGATGAAGTCAATAACAACAAAATATGTTTTTTGGAAGCCAATGCTAAGTCGATTCTGTCGGCGGAGCATGGACCTTCGGCGGAGCCCTAGTGGAGAAGGACACAGCTCTGGACCCCTCTTCCCCAATAGTGGGAGGGGGGAACTTCCTCCCTTCCTCCGTGAGTTTTCTGACGTTCACCCCTTTCATGAATCCATCTTTTCTTCCCCCCATCCCATCGATCCCTTTTTTCCATAAGGTTCCCGACCTTCCCGAGGGCTCACACTGGCTTGCGCTTTCTTCAAAGGAGTTCAATGCAGTGACGGACCTTCACATATCGATGCTGGTGGCTCGTTTTTGGGGTTTCCATCCTTCGGTGGATGTGTTTGACATATGTGTCTTCGATTCATGGTTTCTTCAATATAACACGGGGTGTGGGTCTTCTAGATCAGTGTCAATTGATGATCCACTTATCATCGGAGGATGACATGGTCACCGCCCGGTACAACACTCCTCATGTCTTCAACGGATGTTTCTTTCATCTCCTTCGATGGTCTATAGAGTTCACCATGAACCGAGATCTGCATTAATTAGAGGTGTGGGTAAACTTTTGTATTCTTCCACTCCCTTTCCATAATCCCCCTATTATCTGTATGATATGGAATATGGTTGGAAGATTTTTGTGTTCGGATGATCGCATGACATCAGTCTTCCATCCAATCTTACATCATGTATGTGTTGAGGTTGATGTCTCAATTCCCCCAATAGAGTGGTTGTGGATTTCCGTAGGAGAAGAGTTCAGTTGGAAGTAGAGGGTGGTGTTTGAATCGTGGCCATCTTTTTTCATGGGATTCCGTAGGATTGGACATTTTGTTTCTGGATGCTTTCATGGGATACAGGTGAGGAAAACTATGATTAGTACTAATGTGGTAGTTGAGGTACATGTCGATCTCGTTGTGAAACATCATGTACGGGTTAGTACTGGTTTGCGTGGGACTGTTCCTATAGTGATGGATCAAGAGGAACCAGTAGCTGAGTCAAGGGAGACTCAGCTCCAGCAGTGGTGTCCTACAACTTCTTCATTGGAACTAAAGAATGTGGTGAACAAGGAGGCAGAGCCATAGGTTTCGGTTGTTTCTTCCCGTTTAAAACGCGATTTGTGTCTAAATAGAGAAGCAGAGGAGGTCTCCTTAGCATTGGTAAGGGTGGATCTCCCTGTTACACCCAACTCAACCATGGAAGGGGTGGTGATCTTGACAGGGAGTTATGTTTATGATCCTGATGACTCTCATGTTCGAGGCTGGGATGATTCTAACAAGGATTTACCAATCATGGGTCATGGAGATAAGAAAATTTCTGGATCATACATGGTACAGGGAATGCCCTTGGGGGATGCAATAGATCCTCTTGGCGGAAAAGGGAGGCAAGACGGTGTGAGTGTCCAAGGGCCCTTGGACCCAAACACCCTCGGTTCCAACAAGGCTGGGCATGTTGGGAAGGAAATTGGCCCAGAGAAGAAGGAAGGTAAGGGTGTGTCTCCAGGTAATCAGAGGCCCACAAAATAAGCAATCAAGATAACATTAGGGAACCATTTTGATGGTTTAGAAGTTGATAATCCTCTATTAGCTCAAGAGGAGGATTCTTCAGATGATGACAGATTTAGCCAACTTTCACTGGATTACATGGACCTCTTTCAAGGGATAGGTCCTCACACCATTAGAAAGAAGAAAGGGAAAAAAGGAAGTAGAGATCCATGAGAATGTATTGTGGTTAGGGGGAATATTTGATGTTATCCTTCACTTAAATGAATAAATTCTTGAACAAGAGGAATGACCAAATGTATCATAGGAGGAGCATAAAAGGATTTATGAATTAAGGCTCCTAGTGGATGCCAATGAGGAGCAAGAAGTGGGGTTAGATAAACAAGATCGAATCCTAGCCTTAGGATCCAATCAGAGTAAAATCAAATCAGGGGAATTAATTCACACAATGTAATGGATGATCACTCTCTTTGAAGAGCTTATCAGAGAGGATCTGGATACCCAGGTTAGTACGCTACACTGGGAACTTTTTAGAATAGCTGAGTCAAGTAATCTTAGTTTGGTGTTTAATTATTTTTTCATCTCTTTTAGCACATAGTCGTGCTTGGTTGTGAACTTTGGATTCCCCATTTCTCCTAAAACTGGATTAATAAAAAAAATTAAATTTGGATGGAAACCAATTCTCGAATGAAAATATAGTAGAAAGAAATGTATACCACTAGAATAACATGATAGATGTTATATGTTGTTTGAATATTCCAAACACTATATTGTTTGAGTAATATGTAGTGGAAAATCCATGGGACTACCAATTAAAGTGGGTAGTGAAGTTGAGGCACCCATATATGAAAAATTCTTGTGATTGGAAGGAATAAGACAACTACTATTTTTGGATAAATCCAAACTGAAGAAGGAAATATTTCATGAGAAAATTAAAATGAGTATAACTCATGGTGGTTAAATCATAGAAAATTCAGGGTCTAATGATATCATGTTAGATGTTTAAGGATATAATCATGAAGTAAAATACATGATTGTTGTTGAGATCCAAGGGAGCATTGAATACCATTGAAGCTAATTTTAATAGAGGTTATGAAATTGAATGGTTACTCCATTAAATAATGATTATATGAAAGAAGTTATATCTATAATAAATTGGTGTGAAATTTATAGTGTTCAAGTACCATGAATCTATAATCATTTCTAGAAACAAAGGAGTATGTATGAATAAATTTCATATGAGGCATTATGATATGTTTTTGAGAATTTGTAGAGAAAATCTTATGGAATACTATTTCACAATCCATGCTTTGAAAAGTAGAATAAGAGTCCAAAAAGTGATGAAGTAGTAGAATTTTTAGTTATGAAGAAGAAATTCCAAATTATAGGGAAATATAGATTTGATATATTAGGATTATATATTATATTATATTGATTTTTTGAAAATTTATTCTAGATATATTACATAGTGACAATTAATAAAAGTTCCACTATTATTTTTGACTTGGAAGAAGAATGAAATCATATAACTGTTCGGAAGCAATAATTTTTCATATTAGGAGAAGGATGGAGCTTCATAATATTATTCTCATTTTCAATTGTTTTTTATATGTTGTAGATTTTTGTGACATAGGATAATAACTGGACACATAAGGGATTAAGTACCCACATTAGGACCGAACCATTCGAAAACATGTTTTCCTTTCATTTATTTTCATTATTATCACATGTGAGTTTTTTTGATTTATAATGTTGATAGGATATAAAAAATAACAAGCTAGAGAGGTTAATTTTCAGAAAAATTGAATTATAAAATATATATACTAATTATACCCCCCCTTTCAATGGTTTATATATTCTAAGGAAATTAAATTGGTATCAAATAAATTGAGGTTCCCTTCATAAAACATTTACATTTTTATTATAGATAGTCCAAATATGTTTACCATCATAAGTATTCACACATTTTTCAATTAAAATAATCCTATATGAAAGAACATAATGACACTATTTCTGACACTTTCACCGGGGCGCGCGTGCATCCGTCACGCTGGGGAGGATGTGCGGCTTGTTTCCCCACATTCCCACTTTCCAAAGGCGATCAACATCCATTCCTTGTACAGGGGCATCTGCTCCTTGGTCGAAATAGGGATGATGGGATGTCATTTATTCCTTCCGTAGATTCCTCCACGGAGCTCATCACCTAGTCTAGGTCTCCCTCATTGATTTAAGACATATTTGTGAATCTAGTTCCCGGTGCGATATCTTCATGGACACCAGTTAATTTTGCTGCTTTCGTCGAGATGCTCTAATGGGTCCAGTCGGTGCAACAACCTTCAGTGAGGAGAATGGTTATGTTGGGGTGTCATTGGTGTGTCATGATGCTGGGGGATTTTCATGTCTGTCTTCTGTCCATTATTATAGGGCTTCTCGAGGGCGCAGAAGCCCGAGGCATCCCATATCGAACAAGGGAAATTGGCATTCCATAGGCATGTAACTGAGGTTTTCCTCAGCTTCACATGTGTAACACAAGGTATGTCGTGAGTTTGACGTCTAGCAGGGACAGATCGAACTGATCGGAACACTGAGAGTGGATCAGATAAAAGAACCCCTTGAAGGGAACTCCGATGATGGGGCCAGCATGTGGGCGGATTCCCGGATACTGTGGAGTGGAATGAGTTTTCATGATCCCACCGGGATGTGGCGGCCCGGGTAAGAATCAGGATGGGTGATGAAGTGGAGGGGCTTGAACCTCGTGGAGGCTTCCTACGTACCATGCCTTGACATGGATCAAAGTCCCCGTAGTTCGGGTATATAGTGTAACATCATGAGGGACATGGTCATTTGGTTCATACACTTTGAGGTGGCCCACAATGGTGGATATGGGTATTACGCTCTAAGGTGGCCCATAGAGGATGGATATGGGGCTTATGCTCTGAGGCGGTCCACAATGGTGGATATGGGGCTTACTCTCTGAGGCGGCCCATAATGGTAGATATGGGGCTTACACTCTGAGGCGGCCCACAATGGTTGGAGGACCGATGCGAAGGGGTCAGAACAACTGAGTGGTGGGATTTAACCACATGGAGGCTTCTTACATACCATGCCTTAGCACGGATCAAAGTCCACGTAGTTAGGATGGTGTAGTTTAACGTCATGTTGGACGAGGCAGACAGTTTAACGTTGAACTGGACGACATACAATTTAACTTTATGCGGGACGAGGGCATACAATTTAATGACATGTTGGATGAGGTTTTAGGCTTACACTCAGAGGTGGCCCATAGAGTTGGTGAACTTACGTGAAGGGGGTCGGAACAACCAGGTGGTGGGCTTGAACCTCATGGAGGCTTCCTACGTATGATTCCTTGATAGGGACCAAAGTCCTCGTAGTTCACAGGTGTAGAGGCCCAAAGCATGACATACATAGACATTACATTAAATTTGCATAATACATAACAAATAATAAAAAAACACAAGGACCTTAATAGTTTAGTGTCATTGGAAACTCGTAAAAATAATCTTCTAATCTTGGTGAAAGATCATCAATATCAACCATAAAGTATATCTGCTTTTATTTTCTTACCTAAAATCTTTATTTAAATCCTGGGGAAAATAAAACATAAAAAGGGTGAGCTCAAATTCCCAGTATGGGTAAACATAGAGAACATAAAACAATCCGTAAACATTTGAATGCAAAAACATGAACATAAAATCTAAACATCAAAATCTTGAGCAAATACATGAATCATGGAAGTACGTAAGTCATATATCATAGGGGAACATCAACCATGATAAAATAGAATGGGAATAAAACATGCAATTGTGGTGAACCATTAAGTACATGATATGATTTCCAAAGTAGCCAAGGCATTGCTGCCAAGACCATCTTAGTGGACAAAGTCCCTTTCGGAATCGAGATCACTCCTCGTTCTAGTCCTGTATCACTAAACCAGATTAACATACCATTACATCCATGTCTATCTCATGAGATATAATTGTTTACCCAATGCATTGGAGGGAGATATAAGTCCCACCCATCTCATAATGAAATCATTCATACTTGTGACACAAAATAAACTTGAAACATTCATCATAACCCAAATAAAATGGGTTTCATAAAAATTATCCATTCATCGCGTAATCCATATAAAACAAATTTATATTTCATCATAAGAAAAGTGAAACCATGTAAATAATAGATACATTATACTTGAAACATACAGATATGAAATAATGTCATCTTAGATGGAAAATTGTTTTGATAAAACAATTGAAATGAATTATTGAGGAAAATATCCTTTCTTCTTCAAAATCATTTTATTTTTAAAAAATGCCATGAAATTTTAAAAGAAATTTATTTTTTTGAAAATAGTCACAAAATCTTGTAGAGTAAGCTTCATGAAAATGAGGCGTTATGAAACCGTAAAAATCTGCTCATGCTGTATAAGTTAAAAATAACATTTTTCTCATACTTTTGTCGAAAATGTCAAAAAGTTCCCCGTGTTGTAAATAAAAGTAAGATTACTTTAATAACACCTGGTAAATTTCAAAAATGGGTAAAAAGGACTTTAAAATACATGAAAACATTTTTAGAAAACATGGTCATGGATGAAAACAATTACCCTAGTAAATACTTACGAATAACAATCTCGAATAAGAAAGAGATTGGAATAGTTATCCCTTACCTTAGGTCCGATATTCGTCGTACGTGTCTGAAACTCCTGTATAATGATTTAAATAATTTCATTGACTTATTACAGAATCAAATTCATTGTTATTATATCATATATGGATCAATTATGACTTTATATTACCCGTTATTTTGTATGTTCCATGTTAAATTAGCATTTTGGGTAAAATCGTTTTATTTATTGTACGTGTTTGGACATGTTGTTTCTTGATATTATTATTACTTATATATTGATTTAATTACTTCTAGAATTTAAATCATGATTTATATATCGTATATATTTAGTATATATATATAATATAGATATATAAATGAAATGAAATACACCGCTTATGGAGACGGTAGGTCGTACGTACGCATGAACGCTGTTTTCATTTCCTTATTGAATTAAATGGAATTAAGTAAATGAAACATATATGTACATAAACGAAATATCATTATTATATAATATCTTTCATGATTATTTATTATATATACTTTATAATCATACTTGAATGGTTGATCATCGAAAAATAATCTCAACGCGTTCATGGAGACGGTAGTCCGTACGTACGCACGAGCGATTATATCATTCCCATGACCGTGGAATTGTATTTAAGTGTATGTATACTATTTCAGAATAAATATAACTTTAAAATAATCACATATAGTTATTCTTTACACCATTATATCCATCCAAGTATGGTGGTGGTGGAAAACAGATTACACCACGACGTAGAGACGGTATTCCATACGTACGCACGCGCAGTGATATCTTTTTCCGTAGGATGGATAGAAGGTGGAATATGTTTGTTTCATATTTATAATAAAATATCATTATATGAGTGATACTAATGTTATTACTTAATAATTAAACAACTAAATAAGAGGAAGTAGAAGAAGAAATAAATTTGAAATAACCGGTAACAGATATTACCTCTTCTTCGACACGCCTCTTTGAAACATCCTCTTAGGGCACTAAAATTGGTCTTTGAAGAAGCCCATGACCTATAGAATATTTGTAGGGAAGTTTATAAGGTAAATTCGTAGGTTATGGCCTAGCTTGAAGGCTCAAAGTTGTGTAAAGATGATAGGGAGTAGGTTCCCTATTATAAGGGAGGAGAGGGGCACCTTTTGAATCCTCAAAAATATAAGTTTAATATAAATACAAACTCCACATAAAAACCACCAAAAATGACTCAATTATAATATTAGATGATATAGGGTTGTAATAGCATCAACCAATCCAATTTATACATGTTTTAATCTTATTTTAAACCTTATCATTTTGATTTATCTTTATTTAATCTATTTAATTTTATTTGTGGTAATAAAATTATAAATTTTAAATTGTTATAAATAATTAATTATGTGTTGTTAATTTTCCATAATTGGATACTTTATGAATTTTTAGACTATATAAATTCCAATTTATAATTTTTAAATATTTTTGTGATTTTTAAACAATTTAATAATATGTAATTTTTATAAAATAACAATAGTGTCAATTTTGACACTATTCAATTATTTGAATTTACATAAAATCCACACAGAGGATGTATTAAAAATAAAATATTAAATAGGTTACTAACATGTCATATGAATCTAGAAAATTAGTGGATCACATTAAATAGTTCATATAATATTTATTTTACTATTTGTAAACCCATTTATTTGATACTTCTCTTAAAAAAATAATTTCTAAAACATTTTTGTTCAATTATTAAATATACTTATATTTTTCATAAAAATTAAAACTAAAATTCTAGGATAAATATAAATCTTATATATTTCATTTTAATACTTTTAGTTGGATTTATATACTAAAACACCCAACCTTTAAAATGTAATATTTATTAAATTATGAAGGTGACTACTTTGACATCATTTAAAATAAAATAATATAAGTGTCTTAATCACTTTTATAAGACTCCAAACGGTCATATATTCAGTAATTGGATGATAATGGTGTATATATAGTAAAAATAAGTTTTGGTCAGGTTTTTGAGCCTTTTAATGGGTATTATTATTTCCATAAGAACTATATTACTTATTTTTCACTAAATAAATAATTTCTTCATCATTAATGTATAATCTGTTGAGGTAATTAAATATCTCATAAAAATTATAAAGAAATTACCATGATAAAGAAAAACATTTTATATTTCAAATTTTTATTTATAACTGAATTTATATTCTGTGTAAACTTATATTAAAAATACTTTAATTATTAAAGTTGAGTGAGACATATTTTACTTTCCTTTAAATAAAATAATCTAAAGGTATTAATCACCTCCAAGTGGGTTACAATGGATTCCATTTCGACCCAAATATACCTTAGGACGAAATATAAGCATACAATTATATTAAGATAGGTGTTAAAGTTATTTTATAATATTATATTTACCCTTAATTACCCGATTTACCTTTTACTATGTTAAATAAAATTTACCGTAGTTACTATTCATAATGCCAAAAAATAAAAAGTAGACTATTAAAATACTTTGAACCCAATGATTCCAAATATGGAATCAATTTTTATAAATTAAATGCACAAATTTTTCATAAATTAATTTAAAATTAATCCCATTGTTAAGAAAACGAGTTTTAAAAGTTAAAACATTGCAAAAGATTGAAAGGATTTTACTTATGAATTCAATTTAAAATCAATGATAATGACAGAAATTATATTAAATGGTAAAGATATATTCTATTTATACATTAAAAACATTAAATATTATAATTTAGCCATATAAATTATTACGATGAAAAAAAGGTGTTTTTAATTAAAATATAGCGTGTTTGTACTATTCATTAAAATATTAAAGTTATCAGAAAAATATCAAAACATTATCCAATGTAAATTTTTATATCCTGGTTCAAAGGAAGAAGTTTATTTTGTAAAATTTAACTTATAATCTTTTCAAAAATTATATTTAAAATGGGTGCGCCATCAAAAGGCGGCAAAAGAACATTTTTTTTAAATACTAATTTTACCCGAAAAATTTATTTTGTTCTCATACCATGTTCTATAAAATTTTTAAGATGAATTATAATGTCATAAAATTCAAAATGTATTTACTACTATTCATAATGGCTAGTTTTTTAATAATATTATAATCATATATCGTTGTTTAGTGAAACCCAGTATTGCGTACAACACACGCAATCGAAGAAGGTTGTGATTGCATGTAATGCAAGACAAGTCAGGGTTGTGTGTAGTGCAAGACTCCTTTGTTGTTTTGTATAAAAAAATGCAACCATATTTCATTTATACATTGAATATATATATATATATACACTCCATGTTACGTAGAATGAGTACTATAAAAAACATGAAATTCTATGTTACAGGATCCAAGATTAGTGTTGTGTATACTGTAAGCTAATATGGTGTTGCGTATAGCGCAAGATAATATTGGTGCAGCGTACAACAAAAGATATAAAAGAAATTAAAAAAATATTTCTTATAAAATCTCGGGTTGTTACATTCTACCCCCCTTAAAATGAATTTCACCCACGAAATTCATCAGGGTTATAAATCGTTTACTATTTATAGAAACCCACATCATAAGAAGGAATAATAAAACATAATTTTAAAAACTAATGTATGAAACGTAATGGTTACCCAAAGTAACTTCATCAATGGGTTTCCATATAGGAGAACATAGGTGAAAATATAGATATAGAAGAAAAATATAACCATCATGTTCTGATGGAGAGTGGTAGAGAACATGGCTATGAAAAAGACAACAATCACAAATCCATAAATTTGTGATGATTTAATGTACCATATGATTCATTGGATATAAGGACACTATGAAAACATTTTTTTGTATTCAATATCATTTCCCTAAAGTTTAAGAATTATTGAATTAAAAGAAATACTTACTTGATTTTGGTTCAATCTCACCATTGGTCATTCCTTGGACAATTTCCACTTCATCTCTTAAAGAAATAAAGTTGAATTTGTCATTCGTGAAGTGTAAGTAGATCATGTGATAGAATGATGGGTCATTCCATCTGTCTTAAATAAAATGATAGAAAAAGTAATCAAAAAATCATATATGGTCCCTAAAATGGACTTATACTTCATATATCATAATACATAATATAATAAAACTAGTTTCTACTAACCTGGGACTTCTTGTAGGCCAATGGTAGGTGATAAAGGCATGTCACACTTCAGTTGTGGGTTCGATTCCCGCAGCCTTGTCCAACGCGATGGGTTATCGCCCGTTCTGCATGTTGTCCCTTTTCTTAAACTACACTATTATAAAATTCCATCAATAATACCGAAAATAGTTCTAGCCTTAAATAATACTAACTTATGTCCAACATAATTCATTCCAATCATTATGATTATCTAAAATACTTCTGTCCAAGCTCATAGTATAAAGAAAACAATTACTAGAAATTTCATCTACCGGTCATGTGAATACCATCATTTATCCCCCATATATCATACGATTTATTTTGTTGGTCTCATTACAAACACGTGAATACCTTAATCATGTATTCTCTTGAAACATAAATTACCATAGAACCTTAGTGAAAACATGAATGCTATCAAAAGTTAACTCTTTCCACATACCAAAATCCCCAAAATTCTATATACTCAAACCATGATATCACATTGTCCTTACATCAGTCATGAGCTCAATAATACTATCAAACATCTCATTATCTACTTATCCCTTCATTATGCACATATCATCTACTTTCCAAAAATATTAAAATCACTTTTCATGGTTACCGGTACCATATAATTACTGAAAATAAATACATAGATATTCCAAAATTCCACGATGCCATAAATGAGATTCCATGATAATCTTTTGAAATACCATTACATAAACACTTCATCATTACACAACATCATTGTCATACTCAACATCACAAATAGTGATCACATGTGACTTCCCGTTGTCATTTTCCTTAAGAGGATACTCACATCAATCATCATTAACCCTTGTATTAGGGAATTGATTAGCATAATGCCCCATTTCCATGTAATTTAAGCATTGAAGTGTTGGTGGAGCGTTCTCTGTAGTCTTTTCTCTATTCACGTCATTAGAAACCTTTTTACCATTACTTCGGCACTGAGCTACTTGATGACCTTATTTTCTACAGTTGAAACATTATCTAGTACCATTTAGACAATCTCCACCATGCTTCTTTCTACACTTTGGGAATAAAGAAACATTCACCTTCTTTTCACCATTGTTCTGAGGTTTTTCCTTAGACTCCATCTTTCGTTTCTTGTCAAAACCATGAGATGGATATGTTACACAAACTTCCAGTTCTACCTTGATAGAAAAAAAAAACAATTTCTTCATAGCTACTGGTGTCTCTTATAGCTAATTCCCTTCGAAAACATGGTTTTATGCCACTGAAGAATCGATCTACTTTACTTTCAGGATTGATGATAAATCCAGACACATACCTTGAATGTCTTGTAAAATTCGCTTCGTATATACTAGTAGATTCATCATCCTTCTGCTTAAGCTCAAGGAACTCCTTTTCCATCTTTTTTCAATGAATACGATGGAAGTACTTACTGAAAAACAAGTTCTTGAACTCATCCCATTCCATGGATTCAATTTCATCTTGGGGCCTTGTATTCTTAATTAGAGTCCACCACTGGTATGCTTCACCTTCTAAATGGTAAATAGATAAAATGAATTTTTCATGTTCTGGAAAATGAAGTATGGATAATATCTTTTCAATGGTACTAATCCATTGTTCAGAAAAAAGTGTATCAGAAGACCCACTGAAAGAAGGTGGATGTTTCCTCATTAGGGGCTCAATAGCATATTGTTCCCTTTTCGGCTCATTTGGAAGTCCAGAATGATTCATAGACTGTGTAAGTATAGCAATAAGATTTTTCACTCCATCTCCCATGACATTGGGTTGTTCTGGAGAACAATCATTGGATTGTCCATTACATTGATCAACACGGTTCCTTCAGGTTCCAGCCATCGTCTAAAACCCAAAAAGAATAGTTTGAGAGGCAAAAATCATGCTAGGGAAAACAACATAATAAGAGGGGAGTACCTTCAATATCTAACATCATTGGATTAATTCTAAGATAATTAGAACAAATCTAGGACTATAACCTATATGTATACTTAACTATAGTGACATCCCTAGACATACCTTAGAAATATCTCTAGGGATCTCACTAATGTTTTCACATCCTAGTTTCCAAAGGTTAACTAAACCTTTCCTCTGATACCAAATGTAGCGGTCTGGAATTACTTCTGGTGGACTATAATAGATACCTATCAGGGCACTCCATGGGCGGTTACACCCCCTGGGTGGGACACACCACCATCCCCAGTGGCATCCATTTCCTCACAAAGCCCTTGGGTAGAGAGCCATGCTTCGTCGAACGCTCACATGTGAGAGTTCCCAAGGTTCAGATTTATTCCTACCTCCTTTGCCTCTGATACCAACAGTAGAGACCCAAATCTTGATGTAAATAGACATTACATTACTTTTTCTGAATAATTAACACATAATAAAAAAACACAAGGACCATAATTGATTAGTGTCTTTGGAAACTCGGAAAATAATCTTCTAATCATGGTGAAAGATCTTAAACGTCTCCCATAAAGATCTTCCCCTTTTATTTTCTTACCTAAAACCTTTCTGTAAATCCTGGGGAAAAGAAAACATAAAAAGGGTAAGCTCAAATGACTAGTAAGGGTAAACATAGAGAACATAAAACAATCCATAAACATTTGAATGCAAAAACATGAACATAAAATTTAAACATCAAAATATTGAGCAAATACATGAATCTTGGAAGTACATAAGGAATATATCATAAGGGAACATCAATCCTGATAAAATAGAATTTTAATAAAACATGTAATTGTGGAAAACCATTAACCACATTATATGATTTCCAAAGTAGCCAAGGCATTGCTGCCAATACTGTCTTAGTGGACAAAGTCCCTTTCTGAATCGAGTTCACTCATCGTTCCAGTCCTGTATCACTGAACCGTATTAACATACCATTCCATCCATGTCTATATAATGAGGTATAAATCTTTACCCAATGCATTTGAGGGAGATATAGGTCCCACCCATCTCATAATGAAATCATTATTACTTTTTACACAAAATAAACATGAAACATTCATCATAACCCAAATAAAATGGGTTTCATAAACATCATCCCATCCTCACATAATCCATATAAAACAAATGGATATATCATAATAAGAAAAGTGAAACCATTTAAATAATAGAGAAATTATACTTGAAATATACACATATGAAATAATGTCATCTTATATGGAAAATGGTTTTGATAAAAAAAATTGAAATGAATTCTTGAGGAAAATATCCTTTCTTCTTCAAAATCATTTTCTTTTCACAAAATGCCATGAATTTGTAAAAGAAAGGTATTTTGGTGAAAATATTCATAAAATATTGTAGAGTAAGCTTCAGGAAAATGAGGCTTTATGAAACCGTAAAAATCTGTTCACGCCGTATATGTTAAAAATAACATTCTTCTCGTACTTTTGTCGGAAAAGTCAAAAAGTTCCCCGCGTGGTAAACAAAATTAAGATTCCTTTCGTAACATGTGATAAATTTAAAAAAAGGGTAAAAATGACATTAAAAATACAAGAAAACATTTTTAGAAAACATGGGTATGGATGATAACAATAACACTAGTAAATACTTACAAATAACAATCTCGGATAAGAACGAGATTGGAATAGTTAACCCTTACATTAGGTCTGATATGATTCCTACGTATCTGAAACTCCTTTATAATGATTTAAATAATGTCATTGACTTATTAAAGAATCATATACATTGTTATTATATCATATATGGTTCACTTATGACTTTATATTACCCGTTATTTTTTATGTTCCATGTTAAAGAAGCCTTTTGGGTAAAATCGTTTTATTTATCGTACGTGATTGTACTTATTGTTTCTTGATATTATTATTAATTTTATATTGATTTGAATATTTCCAAAATGTAAATAATGATATATATATCATATATATATTCCATATATATATATATAATAGATATATAAATGAAATGAAATTCACCTTTCATGGATACGGTAGGCTGTACGTACGCATCAACGTTGTTTTAGTTTCCTTATTGAATTAAATGGAATTAAGTAAATGAAACATATATGTACATAAATAAAGTATAATTATTATTTAATATCATTCATGATTATTTATTATATATACTTTATAATCATACTTGAATGGTTAATCATGGAAAATTAAACTCATCAAGTTCATGGAGACGGTAGTCTGTACGTATGCACGAGCGATGATATCATTTCCATGATCGTGGAATTGTATTGAAGTGTATGAATACTGTTTCAGAATAAATATTACCTTACAATAATCACTTATAGTTATTCTTTATGCCATTATACCCATCAAAGTATGGTGGTGGTGGAAATCAGATTACACCACGGCGTGGAGATGGCATTCTGTACGTACGCAGGTGCAGTGATTTCGTTTTCCATAGGATGGATAGAAGGTGGAATAGGGTTGTTTAATATTTATAATAACATATCAGTATATTAGTGATAATTATGTTATTACTTCATAATGAAACAACTAAATAAGAGGAAGTATAAGAAGAAATTTTTTTGAAAGCATCGGTAACAGATATTACCTCTTCTTCGACACGCCTCTTTGAAACCTCCTCTTAGGGCAATAAAATCGGTTTTTGAAGAAGTCCAGGACCCGTAGAATGTTTCTAGGGAAGTTTATAAGGTAAATCGTCTGGGGTTGGCCGAGCTTTAAGGCTCAAAGTTGTGTAAATATGAGAGGGAGGAGTTTCCCTTTTATAAGGGGGGAGAGGGGCACCTTTGGAATCCTAAAAGATATTAGTTTAATATAAATTAAAACCCCACATAAAAACCTCAAAAAATGACTCAATTCAGATATAGATGAGATAGGGCTATAATAGCATCAACCAATGAAATTTATACATGTTTTTTATCTTATTTTAAACCTTATCATTTTGATTTATCCTTATTTAATCTATTTTTTTATTTGTGGTAATAAAATTATAAATTATAAATTGTTATAAATAATTACTTATGTGCTGTTAATTTTCCATAATTGGATACTTTATGACATTTTAGACTATATAAATTTCAATTTATAATTTTTAAATATTTTTGTGATTTTTAGTCAATTTAATAATATGTTATTTTTATAAAATAACAATAATGTCAATTTTGAAACTATTCATTTATTTAAATTTATATAAAATCCAAACAGAGGATATATTCGAAATAAAATATTTAATAGGTTCATAAAATGTCATATTCATATTGAAAAATAATGGATCGCATTAAATAGTTCATATAGTATTTATTTTACTATTTGTAAAACCATTTATTTGATACTTCTCTTAAGAAAATAATTTCTACAACATTTTTTTATAAATATTAAATATACGTATTTGTTGCATAAAAAATAAAAATAAAATACTAGGATGAAGATAAATATTTTAAATTTCATAATAATACTTTTAGTAGGATTTATATTCTAAAACTCCCAACATTTAAAATGTTATATTTATTATATTATGAAGGTGACCACTTTGACATCATTTAAAATAAAATAATATAAGTGTCATAATAACTTTTATAAGACTCAAAATAGTCATATATTATGTCAGTGGATGCTTATGGTGTATATATACACTATCAATAAGTTTTGGTCAGGTTTTTGAGCCTTTTAATGGGTATTATTATTTCAATAAGAACTATATTACTTATTTTTCACTAAATAAATAATTTATGCATCATTAATGTATAAGCTATTGAGGTAATTAAATATCTCTTAAAAATTATAAAGATATTACCATGATAAATAAAAACATTTTATCTTTCAAATTAGTATTTATAACTGAATTTATATTTTTTATAAAATTATATTAAAAATACTTTAATTATTAAAGTTGAGTGAGACATATTTCACTTTCCTTTAATTAAAATAAACTAAAGGTCTTAATCACCTCCATGTGGGTTCCAATGGATTCAATTTCGACGAAAATATGCCTTAGGACGAAATATAATCATCCAATTATATAATGTCGGGTGTTAGGGTAATTTTATAATATTATATTTACCCTTAATTACCTGATTATCCTTTTACTGTGGTAAATAAAATTAAACATAGTTACTATTCATAATGCCCTAAAATAAAAAATAGCCTATTAACATAATTTGTACTGAGTGATTCCATATATGGAATCCATTTTTCTAAATTCAATACACAAAAGTTGTAGAAATTAATTTAAAATTAATCTCCTTGTTAAGAAAACATGTTTTAAAAGTTAAAACATTTCAAAAGATTGAAATGATTTAACCTATGAATTCAATGTACAATCAATACTAATGACATAAATTATATTAAATGGTAAAAATATATTCTATTTATAATTTAAAACCATTCAATATTATAATTTTACCATATAAATTATTATGATGAAAAAATGCTATTTTTAATTAAAATATATTGTGTTTTACTATTAATTAAAATATGAAAGTTATCAGAAAAATATCAAAACTTTTTCCAATGTAAATTTTTATATCCTGATTCAAAATAAAAAGTTTATTTTGTAAAATTTAACTTATAAACTTTTCAAAAATTATATTTAAAATGGGTGTTCCATCAGAAGGCAGCAAAACTGCATTTTTTTAAAAATACATATTTTACACGAAAAATTTATTTTGTTCTCATACCATGTTCTATAAAATGTGTAATATGAATTATAATGTAATAAAATTCAAAATTTATTTTCTACTATTCATAACGGCTAGTTTATAATAATATTATAACCATATATCGTTGTTTATTGAAACCTGGTATTGCGTACAACACACGCTGTCGAGGAATGTTGCGATTGCGTGTAATGAAAACCAAGTTTGGGTTGTGTGTAGTGAAAGACTCCATTGTTGTTTCATATAACAAAATCCAACCATATTTCATTTATACACTAAATATATATATATACACTTAATTTTTCCTATAATAACTACTCTCAAAAAAACGTAAAATTGGGTGGAACGTGATCCAAGATTAGTGTTGCGTATACTACAAGCTAATATGGTGTTGCGTAAAGTGCAAGATAATCTTGGTTTAGCGTACAATAGATGATATGAAAGAATTTAAAAATAATATATCTTATAAAATCTGTGGTTGTGACAACCGGGATGTGCCTTACGCTCTGAGGCGGCCCATGGTGTTGGTGAACCGATGAGAAGGGGTTCAGAACAACCAGGTGGTGGTCTTGAACCTCATGAAGGCATCCTACGTACCATGCCTTGACATGGATCAAAGTACTCATAGTTCACTGGGATGGGGCATACGCTCTGAGGCAGCCCATAAGAGGACGTCATGGTCGATGCTCACTCTATGCCCACGTGAGTCATGCTCGGTGTGAGAAATAAGAGGTAGCAGGGACCAGATGATCACATCACGAAGGGTGCGTCCGTGAGAAGTGGAGAGGTGATTACACATTGAGCGACCCTTATTTACGAGACATACTCTAGAATGGAGGCCCAAGATGTGACAAAGAGAATAGGGAGATGGATTTGGGAGCGAAGAAAGGAGATGCCTCGTTCCCTATCACGCCCTCCCCTGGCCTTGGCAGTGGGGATGTATGGAGGTGCATGGGTGCTACCCTCCGCAAGAGAGGCTAGGGGCTTACACTATGAGGCATCCCTTCCACCATGGACAAATTCCACTCCGAACGGGAGGATATCATTACATGTGAGGAATATTCCATCCCCGTGGAGATAATCGGCATAAATAATGTCTGATCCGGGGGGACCCTGCGTGCGAGGTACGAGGTTGGATCACAGTTTAACGTCATGTGTTGAGGACGACGTGCTTGGAAGTTTAACGTCTTGAATCTTGGACGAGGTGGGTTCACTCCACACCCCTATGGCTTACATGACCGGCACCCTCTACCCCTTGTGGGAGGGAAGGCATCGGCAAGGCCGTAGTAAAGGGGGTCGTAGGGCGATCCATTGAGGGGTCCATGTTAGCACGGCTATGCGAAGAAGCAATAGATGTTAGCGTGCCTATGAGAAGGAGCATGTGGAAAAGAAACGCAATGGGAGACACCACCCAAGGGACCTTGAGGATACATCGTACGAGCCAGGAAGGTGTACGGGAAAACTCAGCATGACATGTATGCCCGGTATAGAGGACATCGGTCGCATATGCAGGGAGGCACCCATAGGGCGTCAGGGCGAGGAGTCATGGGGATTGCGTGCAAAGAGAATATTTTCATGAAAACCCCAAGGACGGTTCCCAATTGGGTTAGAGGAATTGTTCGCCGCTAGGGGGACTGCGTGCAAGGGATGTGAATTGTGTGTGAGTGGCAACAGTGGAACCCTAAGGCACAACCACACCCGACAAAGGGGTTGCGTGCAATTAAACTGCTTTGTGGCCAACAGAAGGGATTGATTGCAAAGGAGGAACCCTAAGGAGTTTGCAATTTTATTGAAGCCGGTGGGATTGAGAGAAAAGGCGGATCCTAGGGCAAGGTTGTGAGAAAAGCGTCAATACCTAAATGTCATATTGCGCGGGTGAGAGTCCTAATTCGTGCATGAGATCCGGTTGAAATTATGAAACATAGAAATGGCAGGGGTCTCCTTTTATTTATAGGCTCCCGGCATCAAGGAATCCATGGGGATTGCGAAATATTGTGCGGCAGAGATGGCGGCGCGGAAACGGGCACCTCGCGAGTGTGGGTGTGCAAAATTTGCGTGCTGGAGCTGGTGTCCTTTCACGAATCCCAGACTCGTTTCCTGTGGCCAATAGTGTTTCTTGCAAAGCATCCTTAATTTCATGCAACACTCCCGGGCCCTCCAGACGAAGCCTCCAGATCCGAATATTATTTCTCTTCGTCATTTTGAAACTTCTTTTATGAGTTACACACTTTTTTGGCGTCTATAAATTCCCCACCTCGGGATTGGATCAGCGGGAGGTCGCAACGATCGGATTCTGAGGGAAACGCTGAAATGAAGAAGTGGTGGATTTCGGGTGTACATTGCGCGCAAATGCCAATGTAGCGCGCAAAACTCCAGATTGGCATGAAATTTTCATTCTGCGAAGCACGGAACCCCAGCCTCTCCTTTAAAAAGGGGTGTTGGGTCCCCTTCTCTATAGTCAAGCTTTTCTGCGCGATAGGCTATGACATCTCGTGCATGAAATCACATTTGCGACTGCGTGGAAAACATGTTGTGTTAGCACGGAATTCCTTCCAAGTTTCCTCCGCATTTATAAGCACCCTCAGATATTTCGCGCCGATGGTTCTGATTTCGCTCTTAACTTCAGAATTGCGCGCCACATTTCCAGATTTCGCACAAATCATTCCAATTTCGTGCACCCCATCCAGATTTCATGCAACTCCCAAAGAACTCAAGATGGTCGTGAACCAAGTCAATAAGGGGGAAGGCGCCACTCGTCGAGCTGAAATGGCGGTAAATGAAGAGGTTTACGGTGCCAAGGTGGTTGTTTCTGACAACCTTACATTTTTCAACCTACTGACCCCCACACAGAAAGAGTATCCTCTGTTCAGCAACCTCCCACCCAGGAACTTCAACATCCTAGAGGAGGTTCCATTGTCGGGCTTCAAGGTGGACACACCACGGTCCTGGGTGACCCAGGAGGACAACCTTCCCTATTACAAAATCTCCAACAATGGTCTTCCTTCCAGAGAGACCAGACAGATGGATGTGTATGTCCTGAACCCGAGGACAAGGACCATTGCTGGGGGTGATAATGTTGCAGAGAGCTCTCTAGCCCTCTATGAGAGCACGTTCCGTCAGAGCATCACAGACGACACTAAGGGATAGCTACAAGATTTAGACCTGTGGTCCGGAGTCAACTTCACCAGTGAGTGGGCCTGGGCTATTGGGTTCGCCATACGTGCGACCAATTTGGGGCCGAGCTGTGGCACATTGGCCGGTTTGAGGTGGCGTGGACATCGTAGTTCCACTTCTACCATCAACCTGGACTCAGGCCAGATCTACTTACCCGATGGTCCCCGGATATAAATACATACCTTCTTCACCATGGGAAAGTTGGCATCAACCTCTGGGAAGTTCACTACATCGGAGGTATCCCATTGGATGACTACCAATACGACGAGTTCATTCCTCCAATGAACACCTGGGAAGACAGGTCACGGACTCCCATGCTGACGTGGCACCTGCTGGATCTGGCAAAGGAGAGGCTGAAGGTCAAAGATTTCTTGAAGGAAATTGCCTACAGGGACCGGTTTATCTAGTTCCTGGAGAAGGACCTGGTAGTTAAGATGCTGGGGTGGGGAAAAAGGTGCCCAACTACGGCTCAAAGGAGGAAGAATGGATCGTACTGGAGGACCCTCGAGGGGGGGCAATACCAATCGTGGGGCTACCGTGTTATCAGGGCTCGGGACCCAAACATCTGATATGTCGTGTTCCTCACAAACTTCTTGAGTGGGTGGCTCTTGACGGTGTGGGATGCAAGAATGGGCATCCTTCAAGCAACTCTACTGATGGCAGGCGCCATGGCCGCCAACAAAAGGTTCTATCTAGGGGTCCCCGTGATGGCTAGGCTGTATGCCATCCTAGGACGCATCTCACATGGGGGGTCGCCTTGAAGGGTGTGTGGCCCCTTCCAGATCTTTCATAGCTAGGTGGCAGCTCATCTTGGCAGACACACCTTTCCAAACGTCATTTGTCCTCTAGGCAATGACCTGCGACCATCTCCCCTAAATATTTTCGGGGTTGCATCGATGACGCTCAACAAGGAGGGTGCAAGGATCTGAATCGGTAACCATGCCAATTTCAAATTCATCCCATTTCCCATCCTGATCGGCCAGATGGTGGACAATGGTCAAGGCTCGCTGGAGTAGCAAGATTACTTCCAGAGCATCCGAGGCGGGGTGCTCATGGCTCGGATCGACGAGAAGATAATCTGTGAGCCTTATATGCCGTCCTGATTTTCCAGGAAGTTCGGGTGCCTCCAGTGAATGCCGAAGAAGGTATTCACGGATATCCGGGAGGAGAAGGATCACTATGTCCTTCGCCATATGTGGTTAATGTTCTCCACATATGGATCTGGTGATGTCATTACCCTTCCTCCCACTAGGGTCGACGCTGGCCTATCAACGGAGTATGCCAAACACTGGACTATCGCGTACCCTGATGGGATTTTATGCGAGCGAGTCCGTCAACTCGAGACTATCAGCATGGAAACTCGGCGACAGGGGAGTAGGCAAGGTGCTGCTAGAAGGGGCGTACCAGGGGCGCACCAGGCAGCGAGGCATGCGTAGGCCGGGAACTCAGCAACAAGGACATCACATGGGGTCGCTGCGACCTCGTTGCCCCAAGGGGGTCACATGAGGTGGCCAGAGAGCTTCCCAGGAATCAGATAAGATACCTACTCTAACATTCCCATGATGAAATCTTACCGGCATTGTGGTCAGCCTGGATGACCCTGCGACAATCAATGAGCGTTGAATCCATCTGGAAGAAGATAATACAGGACGAGATCCAGCTGCCTGAGGTTGGGCTCATTCGAGTTACCGATAGAATAAAATTCCATTGGCAGCACACATATCTAATGTCCATGGACACATATGTGTGCCAAAGGGGTTGTCATGCGGAGAAACCTTTCCGGGTGTATGTGATGCTCGGCCAAGACCATGATCCGGACGTGATGCCACCGGGAGAAGGCGACAGTGATGACGAGTCAGAGGAAGAGGAGGAAACAGGAGAAGAAGAAGGAGAAGGAGAAGATGAAGGGTTAGCTGAAGGAGAAGGAGATCCCGAAGGTGAGGGGTCACTGGGGGCGGCCTACCAAGGGATCTTGTAGGAGAGTGGCGAGATTTTCGGCTCCGACATGGAGATAACCGATCTGCTTGAGGTCTATCTCTATCCTTATTCACCCTCCCTCCTGGCCCATTATCTCCTGTAATTTCTGACCCATTACACTATCTCACTCAGGAGCACATAGGCGCTGATCATGCATCCCCATTAGAGGAAGGAGGAGAGGTTCTAGTGGGACAGGATGGGGCTTGGACGCCCATTATCGAACTGACAAGCGCAGAGGGGTCTCCTACCACGACGGCTCCTGTAGCGGCCAACACACCGGATGTTGACGCTCAGGGTTCTTGTAAGTCCCCGACATTGTTAATAGTTATTACTGTTAGAAAACTGAACTAATCAGGATGATCCTTGTACAATGATCTCTGCGTTGTAGACTCATCGTGCTGCTTATCCCGGGCTGTCCGCGAGTGGACCAGCGACTGACATACCACATCCTCCAGAACATACATCCCAAACTGAGTCGACCCCGATAATTAGTGAGCTGGGGGTGACAGAAATCAGTGGTGATGTCATTGGAGCGAGGCCGGAAGCCGAAGGAGGAACCGCCGCTCTCAGGGTGAGAGAGAAAGGTCACCCGGACATCGAGTATCCTATTCCTCGTGAAGACATCCCTAAGGTAGATCCTGCTGCTGACCTGCTGTCGGCCATTCCTACATACCGGCCCGCTGATCCCGATGAGATAGACCATTCAGACTCGGAAGTGGTCAAGGAGTGAAGTATGACACGACGCAAAGGGTGGAATGTATCCAGTGCTTTCTGAGGCAGCCTTGGATGGATTGGCTGAGGCAGATGAGATCACTCCAGACCAGGCTACGCTTCATGTATGTCAGAGGGGCTGACGCTCAATGCCTCCATCTGACAGTCCATGATTACATGGCTGAGAAGATACGTAAGATTAGCTGATTCACAGACGTTTCCCAGTGTTAGGAAAGATCAATGAGAACTCGAGAATTCCAGAGGGCAGAGCAGGATGTTCGGCGCCTCGAAGTGAAGGCAGTAGAGAAGGAGGTATTCATTACAACGTGCTATGAGATCGTGGAGCAACTGACAGCCCATCTTGATGATTCCCAAGAACAATTGATGGAGGTGAGTCACTAGATGATCATACTTAAAATCGAGCGGGTGCAGGCACAAGCTAGGATTGGTGAACTGCGCTCTGCGGTTGCTGATGAAGAGAGTGTTTTCAAGGAGTGAGAAACCATCATGGCGGCTACCATACAAAGGGTAGCAGTGTTGGAAAGATCAATCCAGCATGTTGACCCTTAAGGCACTGTTTTGGCCATCTCATGAACTTTTTGCTTTCACTACTCAATATTTTGATCCAATGTTTGGACCAATCTATTTATTTGTACCATTGGTTTAATATGCTCATCCATAGTTCTGAAATGAATAACAACTCCCCCCTAAGCTCATGTGGGTCTCACCCAATGTGGGAATCAAAGGATGTCTGTGTTATCATTTCGTCCTACTATGGGGTGTCAACCAAACTTCAGGCATCCAAAATCGGGCCCAGATTTTTGAGGAGGAGAGGGAGGTCCATCTGAAGGGAGAGGACCTCAGACCAGTCGATATATCATCTCCAAAATGTTCTCTAACACATGAGCGGGGAAAATTCGGGGGCATTGAAATCAATCCGAACATAGGGAGATGAAAAAGGTTAATCATGTTACCCAATTTCGGAACACTAGGGGTGGGAGCGAAGATGGAGGATAACTGTTAGCCGTAGAGGAAACGCAGCATCCATACCGCGTTGGCCTGAATTGGGGACAACAAATGAGGGCTGACCGCTAATCATGTTCTCAACACGGGGCCTAACTCAAATATCGTCGATCATTCTTCCAGAACGTTGTCCCAGGACAGCAGGTAGACCGTATGTCAATCATCCATACTGTTACGATAGGCTGACTAAAGGTCTATCATCCATATTGTTATAGCAGGCAGACCACAGCTTGAGCATTCATACTGTTAGGGGGTCCCATCAAACATGACCAGTCTTCTGGAACATTGTCCCAAGATAGCAGGCGGACCATAGATCAATCATCCATACTGTTGCAATAGGCGGACCAAAGGTCTATCATCCATATAGTTACAATAGGCGGATGATAGGTCGAGCTTCCATACTATTAGGGGGTCCCATCAGACATGAAATATGATGAGGATCCAAATAAAGGGGCACGCAAAGCGTGGAAAGTGGAGTGTTGGTTTGTTCAAATAGAATCCAACTATTCCAAAATTGTGCCACCGTGGTGGAGGCGCATTGGGAAGACGCATTAATCTTGTCACAAATCATCCCAATTATTAGACAGGACCTCTCTGGTGAGATAACTGACAATTACCAACACCATTATGGGGCATCCCAAACTTATTCAAGGTAGAAGATGCATTTACACGACTCCCCAAAATGTCAGGCCATGTGGCTGATAGTGAGGAGGGATGGGATTTTGTAATCCCTAGGGCTGGACCCAAGACGAAAAGTCCAAGCATTCTTACGTACCACATAAGGATGGTAATCAAGCCATACATAGTCTAGAAAGGTTCTTAGTTTACGGTCTTGCAACTCGGACCGAAGAGTAAGGGGAGTGGGAGACACATGGTAAAGCGGTTGCGAAACCTGACGTGAATGAGGATGAGATCATGCTTACCATGTGCTCCTTGGAGAAGTGCTCAGGCCAAAGAACTGAACACGAATGTTAGGTTAGGCCTGTGGGGACGTTCCTAGGTGCTTCTATATATCCCATATAGATGAGAATCAATCCATACATAGTTCTTGGATGTTCCTTTTAACGTCTTGCAGGACAAGAAATAGGAGGGATAATTCTCATAACAGGGTGTAGGCGGGGTGGCTATTGCAAACCCAATGTGAATGAGGACATAATCCCATACCACACCACGCGATCCTCTAGTCATGGTCCCAAAGGAGAGATAGACACGATGAATTAGTAGACCTCAAGCTGGACCCAAAGAAGAAAGGTCTAGGTGTTCTTACTTATACCATAAGGATGGGAATCAAGATGTATATAGTTATTGAAGGATGGAATGGCACGACATGGTATATGTGCCATGGATGAAAGATGTGTGCGGGTCTAGACCTCGCACCAAAAGAAGCATCACTTTATATATCTTGTTTGTCCTTGAAGGTGAATGGTTTTTCATTCGTGGAACGACTGACCTAGGGTAGAAATTCTTGGAATCACCACAATAATCAAGCCGTAATAGGCATTGAAAAATGGTATGGTAATTGACCAATACCCGACATGATGTCCCCTATGCGGAGGTCACCACAATGCAGTGCCGTTTTTCATCGTGTGGCCGGGACGATATCAGCATAGTTTATGGTCATGTGGTGTGACCAAACAGCACAGTTTAAGGTCCTTTGGCTTGGACCTAGGGGAACACACATGATGCGATAAGGCGTACCCAATGTAGATGAGGACATAACCTCATACCGTCACCGCGCGCGATTCCGGGAGAGGGGCCTTGGGCCAAGGAGCCTACAAGGGTACAATAATTAGGGGGCAGGAGATGCTAGCTTCCAGCTGAGCTGGGACCGAAACGCAATGTCTGGGCGACTCCTCATTTTTCATGGGGATGAAGGTCAAGGTGCACATGGCCCTTAGAGAAAACTCAAGAATATAATCTTGGCGCTCAGATCGCAGGAGCCTTGAGAGACGCTGTCATGCAGCTTTGTCCTCCCGACGTGTGGAGGTGCACTGAGGGTTAGTCCAAGGAGGGTCGAGATTCCACCTTGACCAGATGGGGTGGAACACAATGAAATTCATGAAGCCAACATTTCGGGCCTGGAGGAGTCGGCGTGATGATGGACAATTTTTGATGACCATGTTCACAACTCAGCATCCCATCGTGTTAGCCAAAAATGGGGTCAAAAAAATGATCATCGACCGCTGACCATGTTCACAATGTGGGATTTGTATCAATTTGTTGTCGAAAACCCTCAGTGGCGTTGTCCCGGGACAAAAGGCGAGCCCTTAGGCGTTGTATCCAAGCCGCTCTTGGGGATCCCTCCGGGTGTGAAAGATAACGGGGGCCTGAATGAAAGGGAGCATGAAGCTTGACAACTGGACCAAAACATGCTTAAGTTGAATCCAACAATCCAGGTCCTATACCAGAGTACTCTGAACATATTATTAGACCAATGGAATGGGTCAAAGGGATTAGTTTGAGAGTAGCCAAAAGATGGCGGATCCCCGGGAGAAGGGGGCATGGTTCCAAAATCCTAGTACCACACCTATATATCCCCCCATGGGGAGCGATAGGCCAAAAGAGTGAGGTGACCGAGATATCATGGGATCTCCTAAGAGATGGGGTTGGACCTGTAACCTAGATGTTCAGGTGGTCTTATGTATCCCATAAGGATGGGAATCAAGCCATACGTAGTTCTAGAAGCACAGTTTAACGTCATGTTGGATGATGAGAGGCATTTCATCTAGGAATGTGTATGGCTCGGTGGGTAACCCATCGTGAATGAGGACATAATCATACACCATACTGCACACTCTAGGTGAGGACTGGGGATAAGGGGCACGTGAAGGCCAAGGGAACTGAGGCTGGGCCTCGGTCAGGAATGCCTAACCAGATTTCTGTTTAACGTCTAGCAATGAGGACGAGCATGTAATTTAAGATCATGATGAACCACAAGAATCTTAGTTTAAGGTCTTAGAACTAAGACCAAAGGGGTACAGATGTAGGGCCAAATGCAGTTTGAGGTCCTGCTGGACTAAATGTAGTTTATGGTCATGCAGGACCCAATGCAGTTTAGGGTCATGTGGGACTGTTATCTAGTTTAAGGTTATGGAGGACCCTTATCCAGTTTAAGGTCATCGCGGACCCTTATCCAGTTTACGGTCATGGGGGACCCTTGTCCTGTTTAAGGTCATGGGGGACCCTTATCCATTTTATGGTCATGGGGGACCCCGTAGGGTTAGGAAAAATACAACTTCAGGACCTTGGCGTTGGTGGGAGGAGTGACGTGCTCGCCATCCGTAGTCACCAGGGAGTACGCACCATTGGGATATACCTTATGAACGATGAATGTCCCCTCCCATTTGGGCACCAACTTGGGTGTTTTCCTTCCAGGAATCATTAGGGCTCTGAGGTCCAGTACCAGGTCACCTTGCAGGAAAGATAGGAGGCGAACCTTCTTGTTGAAAGCTCGAGCCATCCTGCTCTGATGCCTTTCCAGGTTGTGCAAAGCGCGAACCCTATTCTCATCCAGCGCTTCCAATTTAGCTAGGAAGATTTAGGAAACTCTATCTGGTGCTTTCTAGTCATAGACCGCCGTGCGCAATGAGGGAAACTGAATCTCAATGGGCAGGACGACCTTAGCTCTGTACACCAGGGAATACGAGGTCACCTGGGTGGAATTATGAGCCATCGTCTGATAAGCCCAGAGGGCATTGGGGCGCTTCTCCAGCCAACTTTTTATGTTCTGAATAACCATATTTTTCAGAATGCTAAAAAGGGTTTTGTTAAACACCTCGATCTGTCCATTCACCTGCGCATGATAGCAATAGGTATGGTTAGAGCGAATGTTGTACTTGGCGTACAATTTCTTCAGCTCTTCTTCTCGGAAGTTGGTGTCGTTATCCATGAGGATAGCATGAGGTACTTCAAATCAATAGATGATGTTGGAACTCACTAAGTAAATGATAGATCGAGCTTTGACTTTCTTGAGCAGAATTGCTTCTGCCCACTTGGAAAAAAAATCTGTAGTGGTCAGAATGAACTGACATTGGCGAGCCGGCGCCGGTGGGTAAGGTCCCATGACATCCAACCCCCAAAGTGAAAAGGGCCAAGAATACTTGGTAGTGTTGAGAGGCTCTGGTGTTTGATGCAACAAGTTATCATGAAAATGGCATGCATGGAACCTCCTGGAAAAATTGATGCAGTTTTGGATCATGGATGGCTAGAAGTACCCCAGTCTCTAAATCTTGTGAGAAAACTACGATCCAGCCTGATGGACGCCACATGAACCAGCATGAACCTCTTGCATGACCTGTGGGATCTCGACTCCATGAAGGAAATAGAGGAGAACACCATAAAATATGCATCTGTAAATGATATGCTCAAGGCTAGGACAACTCTGAAGGGTAAATTGCAGCGCACGACGTCGGATTCGCTCGCTCTTGGCTCGGTCTGATGGAAGATTACCACATTGGAGGTATTTAACCTAGGGTTTCCTCCAATCCGGAACTATTTTGATCACCACATATAAAGTACCCGGGGCACTTGACGTAGGGGCACCACTGGTGAGCTGGTTCACCTGCGGGCTGTGATCATTCCCTGGGGTAACAGAAGCAATGAATCTCGGGTGCGCCATGTGGATAATAAGGTCGTCCTGTTCTGGTTCTGCAAGCGATGCAGACAGGCTGTCTGAAGCATCTGCTCGACCATTCTATGACCGGGGAATATGAACGACCTCTGGCCAAGAAGGGAACTGATCCATTAGATGGAGGGTGCACTCCAACAATGGCGCGATTTCTGTATTTTTGACAACATAGTCACCATTGACCTGCTTGGTGACCATCTTGGAGTCCCCTTCCACATGAAGATGGGGAACATCAATCTCGAGGGACAACACGAGGCCAGTGATGAGGGAATGATACTCTGTCTCATTGTTGCTGCTACCCTCTAACAACTGGAAGGAATATGGCAGGACGACTTGCTCCGGGGTGATGAAGATGATACTCAGGCCCACCCTGTTGAGCCTTGGATCATTGAGTCTCCTGCCAGTGGGGCTCCGAGAGGCACTGTCAAAGTGAATCTACCAGCATGGGATGACATGATCGACTGAGAGGATTACCTCATCAGGAAAACCTATGTCCAGCAGCTGATCTACGGAGGTTTTGTGGGTAGCTAGAAATTCTGCCAATGCCTGTCCTTTGATAGCCTTCTGAGGCACGAACCTGATTTCGAACTGCTAGAGGATTACCGCCCACCGCACTAGTCGGCCAGTCAACATGGGTCAGTTCAGGATGTACATCAACGGTTCTACCCAAGAGACCATCTATACCTGATGGTGATGCAAGTTGTGTCATAATTTCTGTATGGCAAATACGAGCGCCATGAATCACTTCTCGATAGGACAATATCTAATTTCCGTATCAAGGGGCCTTTGGTTGAGGTAGTAGAGGTTGTTCTCTGTCCCCTCGTTGTTCTTCTGGGCGAGAGGTGTGCCGAGGGACCGTTCCATGGCCGTCACGTAAAGGACCAGTGGCTTCCCAGAGATGGGTGACATCAAGACCGGAGGATGGAGCAGAAACTGCTTAATTTCCTTAAAGGCGGTCTGACACTCTTCTTCTCATTCATAGTTGGCGCATTTCTTCATGAGCCGGGAAAAGGGATTAAACTTTCCATCCAGATTTTCAAGGAATCTGCATATGTCGGCTAAGTGCCCTTGGAGACCTTGAAGTTTCCGAATATTACTCGGGGGAGGCATTTTTCTAATGGCCTTGATCTTCTCTAGGTCAATCTCGATAACTCGGTATCTAACAACGATGCCAAGGAACATTCCAGAGGTGACCCCGAAGTTACACTTCAACGGGTTCATCTTCAGGTGGTGGGAACGGAGGAAATCAAAAACATTATGAAGGTCCTTGAGATAGTGTGGGTGCTGGCGAGACTTGACTACCGGGTTGTCCACGTATCGCTCCACCAATGTCTTGAGAATCATCTTGAATATGCGATGCATGGCCCGCTGATAGGTGGCACCCACATTCTTCAGGCCGAAAGGCATAACCTGGTAATAGAAAGTAACTTGGGGTGCCCTGTAGGCAGTGGAATCCTCGTCCTCAGGAGCCATCCGAATCTGGTTGTACCCGGAATACCCTTCCATGAAGGAGACGGCTTGGACCCCGGCCATGGAATCATTCAACAATTCTATCACTGGAAGGGGAAAATAATCCTTCGGATAGTGTCGATTGAGATCACGGAAGTCGATACAGACACTGATCTGTCCATTTTTCTTCCTTACCGGCACAATATTGGCCAACCACTGGGGGTTCTGAACTTCCTTGACGAAGTTGGATTTGATAATCTTGTCAACTTAGGCCTCAACCATGGCACCGTGAGAAGGGTGCATCATTCTGAGAGGCATCATGAATCCACAATGGTTTGCTGGAAGGCCAAGGCGGTGGACAGCTTTCTAAGGATCTAGTCCTGACATCTCGTCATAACTCCAGGAGAATACATCCCAGTGATATCGGAGGAATTCCACGTACCGTTGCTGTTTCTCTAGGGGCATATCAGTGCTAACCAATGTGGTTCTTAGGCCCGCCTCACTATCGAGGTTCACCTGTACCAACTCATCGACCATGGTAGAGACACTCTCTTCAAAGGTAGGGGGAGTGTCCTCCAGATCATATTCTCCACTTATGGAGGGATCATCTGCAGGGAGAGCTGTTTCTGAGTTATCAAACCCAGACGGGAGACTGGTGCCGGCCTGGGTGACAGTGGTCACCATATAGGGATATTCATGCACCGCTGAGACCATAACTATGAAGGTAGTCGATCCAATCCCATCAGGTCTTCAGCCCAAGGGGCTATGCTTAATGACATCAAAGCAGTAGTGGCCCGTCAGCTTGATATGGTTAATTCCAGTCTGATGGAAGAGACATGTATGGCGTACCGCTATTGCCATGAGCATAATGTCCTGATACCGTACAGGGGAAGGAGGTTTGGGAATCACCTGAGCCTGGTTGGTGTAGGTGTACGAGGTTATTTTCCGACGTCGCCTGGACCCGAGAATATGCCTTCCACTTGTACCTGAAACAACAAAACCTTTCCCCATGTTGGGGGGTTGTGGCCTCCAACCAATGGATTGGGAAGACGTAAGCGTCATCCAAACCTGCAGAGGGATCACTTGTGACAATGGTGGGCTCAACCTCACCTTCCAAAACCTGCTTTTCCTTCCTCTTGTAATAGTCAGCATCCTGATAACGGGCTTCACAAAAGGAAAAAGGAGATGCATCTCCTTGGATCATGCCTACTCAACCATTAAGGGGTTATTTGAGGCATTGGTGATATGATGAGGGGACTACTGTGTGAAGGTGGAGTCACAGCCTGCCCATCAATGTGTTGTATGTGGTGTCGTGGGAGAAAACCATGAATTTGGTGTTGGCAATTAGGTCACCGAACTGGGTCTTCGAGAGGATTTTTCCGACTGGAGTTTTCTCGGTCCTGTCATACCCCTGGATCCTAAGGATAGAGGTAATTAAATCATCCTCAGGCAACCCCAGCTTCTGCAGTGTCCGAGTTGGGATTAGGTTAATCCCAGAACCTGTGTCAACAAGAGAACGGTGGACTTTCATGCCATTGATCTGGCTGGGGATGTACAGTGGGAGAATGTTCCCCTATATGGGAGGGGGTCTTCATCATCACCGGAGAATGAGATAACTGTCTGGCATTCAGCATTCTCAATTTCCTTAGTGTGGAAGGCTTCTATAGCTGCTACCTCCTTCTCAAACTAGAGGGGGCTCTTTAGGGCCTCGGAGGGCGCCTCATGCATTTCAGATGACATGAGAAGAGCCTGAAGGATAGAAAGCCTTGCTGGAATGATGGACAGGTGTTTCAGAACATCATACTTTTTGCCAAACATGAGATTCTTCTTACATGAGGCCGCTCTGCAATTGGAGGCAAGACAGGCTCTACTAGCTGGACCGGTGGCTGACTGGTACTAGGCACGTCTCACTGTTCACTATTCGATGTCTGGAGAGTGGATGCCGGATTAAGACTGGAAGGCTGGGGTTGGTTGGTGGCAGGGTAGAGCTGGTCGCGACATGACCGAGATGGTTCTCCATGATCTAGCAACACAAACGGTGGTAGATGCGAACCTAGCGACACTGGATGAAGGGGCCACGTGCGCTGATCTCTGTACTGGGCCGGGTTCCTGGTCTCAGTGGTATGCACGTCCTTGATGGAGGTTCCAACTACCATGCCCGGAAGATTCATGTAGCCGCGGCTCCACCGATGTTGGCGATGGTTGAGGACATTGGGAAGGTCCACATGGCATTCCTCATTGTCGGGAGTCAAAAAGGGATTTACCAACTCTACGGTGTTAACCAAAGCGTACCCCTGACTGTCTCTTGAGGAGTCATCCACTACCGGGAGGAGTCTCAGAAGGATCCCTATTTATGGGGGCATGAAATCACCAAGAGTGCGGGATGGCGACAACATTGGAAGGGCACGTTCTTTCTTCTTGCGCCACCGTCGATTGCTCTTCTGGGAAGTGTCTAGCTAGGATGACGACACCAAGGTAGCAACCAAAGCTTCTGAGGGTTCTGTAAGATTCAGTCATTCACGGATGATGCCATGGGCGCGGGTGAACATCTTGCAGGCCATCTAGTTGTTATACTTATGGAACCCATGGTCGGAAACCTGCTTCCATTCATTCTCGTCACCACTAATGCCACCGGATCTCACAAAGACACCTGTCACTTATACCGGGGATGGGCCCAACCTAACTATATTGTTTTCAATCTGGTCTTGGAACCATTCCTTGAATATGTAGCATTGCTGGATGGTGTGCCCCAGGGTCTGGTGATAAGGTAAGTAGTTGGGGTGATCAGTGAGATGCGCCTCTTCTGGCTTTCGACACTCAGGAAGCCGCACGATTCTCTGCTCCAAGGCACTATGGAAGTTACCGAGGAACTGGACCTCGTCAAATAAGTAGGTATTATTCCTTTTGTCCAGAAAGAGGGCTTATAGAGGTTGGCCCTGGTGAGGGGATGGAGGAGAATTCTTTAGAGGCGGAACCTGATTATCTTGCCGAGGAGGTGGCAGTGCGTTATCCAGAGGTGCCTGTCGGTTTTGAGGTGGTTGCTGATGGGCTGGAAGTTGTGCCCGTAGAGCCGGACCCCTATGGGACTGTGGATATGGACTCACATGTAGAAACTCTAGCTGCCTTGGGGCCTCTATTTGGTCCACAGCAATGGGATCAACTCTAGTAGCTCTCCTTTCAGGGATTACAGGAGGTAGCGGGTGTGCCTGACTAGCCTGTTGCAGGGCTTCTTCGAGGAGCAGAGCCTTGTCTGAGAAGTCCTGGAACCCTCTGGATTTATTTTGAGTGATCAGAGAAAGAACCATCTCTGCCTTGACATTCCCTACACACATTGTCAGTAATTTATCCTGAGTTACCGGCATTTAAATGGAGTACGTGATCCCCTTTCCACCAAGCGACGAAGTCCACGACTCGCTCATCAGGCCTTTTCCTGCACCTGAAGAGGACTATGATGTTCGTCTTCCGGGTTGTGGAACTAAATTTGTAGAGGAATTTCCTGAGAAGGACTTCCCAGCTGGTCACAGATCCGACAGGGAGCTGGCTGTACCAGACGAATGTTGGCCCTTCTAGTGTCCAAACAAAGCAACGGAGCTTGGCGGCCTCCTACTGCGCCGAAGTCCCTAACATGGGCCCACACCTCGAGTTAAAGTGGGCCAAATAATGAGGTGGGTCTCCTGTCCCGTTAAAGGGGGTGAATGTAGTGTTCCAAAATCCCGGAGGTGCCGACATATCATCCACCCATGCTTGGTATGGCTTACCGTCAGGCGGGATTGCCACCTGCCGAGTTTCCAAGGCCACTAAGAGGGCGATGAGTGCTGCCATCAGATCGTCTGGGCGCAGGTTCCTATCCTGATAGGGATCTCTAATAAAAAGCGCATTTCCAGGCTCTTCAATCCAGTATTCAAGCTCAGCTACTCGTGGGGCGGCTGGTGGAGCGACACTTGGGGTAGTGGGGGGAACCCGAGCGGGGTCTCTTGGGTGTTCACACCGCTCAAGAGGGTTTGGCGAAACATATCACGCCCTCTCTCCATGAGCTCCGGCCTCTCCTCTATCAGTTAACAATGAATGATCAAGGATTACTTGGAGAATCTCAGCGAGGGGTTGTTGTTCCTACCCCTGCTATCCTAGCCTAGGATCACCGTAATCGGGCCGCCGCTCTGCAATGCGTTCAGCCAGAAGCTCATCGACCAGCCTCTTCTTCTCAGCAAGCTGTTGGAGCGACATGGCTATCTTGGGATCTTCCTCTTCCTTCTACACTGAGGTATATGGGTCGGCGAGCTTGACAGCCCCGACGTGCTCTTTACCCTTGCTGACATTTCGGCTTAGTGTTAATTCCTCAGTGGGTTCAGGGAGACCTAGGAGGTTTATCTGCTGGCGAGTAATCCTCCCGGATGGGTCCAGTAGCAGCTTGTCCCCATGGGGTGAGTCCCCATCGAGAAGTTCCAAACCGTTCCCTTCTCCTGACAGATCGAACCTGTTGACCGCCACTGCCATTGGGGGCATACCCTCAGAGCCGCCCAGTGATTCAGGATATCAGAAAATCACACTGAAGGGATGGGTAGCGTACTGACCCCATCCACGGACGTGTGCATGGGGGTGGCCTCCTCAATAGCCTTGCGGAGTACATGAAAACTCTGAATGAATTGTTGTTGGAGGGCCTTGTGGTGTCCAAGTGACGCTGGGTGCCGAACCATTGGGAGCGTGGCTAAGTCGACCTGACGACATTGCTCGCCGATAACATCGAGGTGTGCTTGGATCCCAGGATAGGGCACTTGCTGATTGCGAAGACGGGAGAGACTTGCCTGGAGAGTCTGGCAGAAATATCCATAATCTGCTAGGGTGAGCGATTCTGGTATATCAAAATCCGACCCTGGGACTGGCCAAAACTTCTCGAGGAAGTGGCCTTCTGTGAGGAAGGTCCAGAAGCTCCACGGCTAAAGTTTAGGATATGGCCCTTGCTGGAACCCCTCATAAACTTGGAGTGGTTGGGGAACTGGCAGTGGTGCCGAGGCAGGCCGCTGATCCGGTCGGTTGGCCGGCGGCAAATACGGTGAGAAGGATGATTGGCCGCTGAATCCTATGTCGTACTCCATGGATTTCAGTGTCCTTGATGCCACATCAAAATAGGATGGGCCAACGAACGGGCCTCCTTTCATAGTGTCGGTGCTTGTTGAGGGTGTTCCATGTCGCGACTCTTCCGTCGGTACCCAGAAAATTTCTCTGTCCTCTCTGGCCGAGGCGGAAAGGGATTACGGAGAGGCTGATGGTGGCTTCATGTTAAATGCCTGGGGGTATGCCAGGTCCTCGTCCTCTTGGATATACCTTCAGAGGGAGGTTAAGATCATACGGATCACGCATTAGGGGAGTAATAGGCAGATGCGCCGCGTCCCTATCCCTTCCCATGACTCATAGGACCAGGGGGAGGGCACCATCGCCGAGTCGCATTCCACCTCGGAGTCCAAGAAATGGATTGGCCTGATTTCCGTCCAGCCTTCTCTGGAATTTCTCTTGTACCGAAGACGTACCGCCTTCCTACCCTTGGGTAGATCCATGTGGTAGGGCTGATTTCTGTCATGGAGTCCTCTGGCCACAATGGTGCTGGGGAAGAGAAGATGGAAGGTTGGGGTGCGAGGAGTAATGGGGAAGTTGTTGAAAGGGACATGGGGAGGACCTCCATGTGGATGAGTGATCAGATATGCAATGGCTCTATACTCACGGCCGGTGGTAGGGGAAGTGACCTCATACCCCGTGCCGTGAGCACTGGAAAGAGCCCCATCCGGAGTGTATCTATCATGGGGAATCCATTTACTTTCAAGAGTGGTGTGAATTGGTCTGTGGTGGAAATTGATTGTGCCAGTGACCGACAGAGTCAACCCAACCTGCCTTTGGGGCGTTAGGGGCCTCGATCCGGGTCGGGAATGTAACTGTCCCTGCTCAACATGTCCGGGGGTTTGATAACATGAGTCAATAGTGGCTCGGTCCATAGTGGCTGCTGACGTTGATGCCCCAGGGCGGGCATCCTCTTCCACTCATGCCCGACGCTAGCATCAGGTCAGATGGGTTGGAGCTAGTGGTGTGGGCACATGGATCTCCTGCTCTTCGGCTCGGGGATTCGGGTGGCGGCGTCGACGCGACCTGGCGGGATCCCTTGCCATGAACCCTTGAAGTGGGTCTCCGATCGGGCAATCCTGGACTTCCCCTACCTCATCGGCGTAGTGAAGGGAGGTGTCGAGGCATTCAGGGGATAAAATCTTGAAACAGTTGAACATCGGGGTGGGGATCGGTGGCTCCCTGCATGGCCCTCGGGGGTGGCGACGGTGGTGAGGCACAATTGCCTCGAGATCCAAACGGGCCATGACCCTGGTGGGGATGACCCCTTCCTCCTCGTACCTACACATGAGGTCATTGATCTCCCTCGATTGGATAATCTCTGATGGGGAGAGGGGGTGTGAGTGCCCGGTAGTCCCAGTGGTCGGAGCATCTGTGGAAAAGGTGGGACTGCATGGGGTGGCCACGTAGGTACTGCCTCTTCCCCTATGCATGTGGGCAGGTGGCGATCGAACTCCAGATGAAGCAATCTAATTCATGAATGCAGGGAGTTGAACCAATTAACACTAACAGGAAAAGAAATCGAGAACCAATAGCCCAACGCCATTCCATCTACCGTGGTTGGTAAGATAGATCTGCACTAACAACGTTGCAGAATGGAGTGCTCAACGTCCTGACCGCCCCAACCCCTGGTGGGTTTCACATCCTGGTGCTGGGTACCAGGACCTGATTATGTGCTAATCTTCCGACACAATAACTCTACCAGTCTTCGTATTGAGGAGAAGAGATTCACGTCGGGTTAACCATTTTCTATTTCCGACGCTTTTGTCGGGGCGCACATGCATCCGTCACGCAGGGGAGGATGCACGACTTGTTTCCCCGCATTCCCACTTTCCAAAGGTGGGCAACATCCGTTCCTTGTGCAGGGATGTCTGCTCCTTGATCGAAACCGAGATTATGGGATGTCGGTTCTTCCTTCTGTGGATTCCTCATCGGAGCTCGTCACCTAGTCCGGGTCTCCCTCATATATTTAAGATGTATTCATGAATCTCGTTCCCAGTTCCATATCTTCATGGACACCAGTTAATTACGCTTCTTCCACCGAGATTCTCTAATGGGTCTGGTTGGGGAAGCAACCTTCGGTGAGGAGAATGGTTAGGATGGAGCGTCGTTGGCATGTCTTGATGCTGGGGGATTGGCATATCTGTCTTCTGTCCCTTATTATAGGGCTTCTCGAGGGCGCGGAAGCCCGAGGCATCCCACATCGAACTCAGGGAATTGGCATTACATAGGCATGTAACTAAGGATTTCCTCATCTTCCCATGTCTAACACGAGGTATGTCGCGAGTTCAACATCCAACAGGGAAGGATTGGACTGATCGGAACACTGAGAGTGGATCAGATAAAATAACCCCCTAAAGGGAACTCCGATGTTGGGGCCATCACGTGGAAGGCTTCCCAGATACTGTGGAGTGGAATGAGGTTGCATGATCCCACCGGGATGTGGCATCCCAGGTAAGAATCAGGATGGGTGATGATATGGAGGGGCTTGAACCTCGTAAAATCTTCATACATACCATGCCTTGACATGGATCAATGTCCCCATGGTTCAGGTATAAGGTTTAACATCATGAGGGACGGGGGAATTTGCGGCTTACGCTCTGAGGGGCCCACAATGGTGGATATGGGGCTTACGCTCTGAGGCGGCCCATAAAGGATGGATATGGGGCTTACACTCTGAGGCGTCCCACAATGGTGGATATGGGGCTTACGCTCTGAAGCAGCCCACAATGGTGGATATGGGGATTACGCTCTGAGGCAGCCCACAATGGTTGGTGGACCGACGTGAAGGGGTCGAAAAGACTGAGTGGTGGGCTTGAACCTCATAGAGGCTTCCAACATACCATGCCTTAGGACGGATCACAGTCCACGTAGTTCAGATGGTGCAGTTTAACATCATGCTTGACAAGGCAGACAATTTAACGTTTTGCTGTGTGACATACAGTTTAACATCATGCGAGACGAGGGCATACAGTTTAACGTCATGGGGGATGAGGTTTGGGGCTTACACTTGGAGGTGGCCCATATAGATGGAGAACCAACATGAAGGGGGTCGGAAAAACCAGGTGGTGGTCTTGAACCTCATGGAGGATTCATACGTACCATACCTTGACATGGATGAAAGTCCTCTTAGTTCACCGGGATGGGGCTTACGCTCTGAGGTGGCCCATGGTGTTGGTGAACCGGCGCGAAGGGGGTCACAACAACCAGGTGTTGGGATTGAACCTTGTGGAAAATTCCTACGTACCATGCCTTGAAATGGATAAAAGTCCTCATAGTTCATCGGGATGGGGATTACGGTCTGAGGCAGCCCATAAGAGGATGTCATGGTCGATGATCACTCTAAGCCCACATGAGTCATGCTCGGTGTGATAAACAAGAGGCAGCAGGGGACATATGATCACGTCGGGAAGGGTGCATCCGTGAGAAGTGGAGAGGGGATTATGTGTTGAGCGTCCCTTAGTACCAGGACATACTATAGGATCGAGGTCCAAGATGCAACAAAGAACATAGGGAGAGGGATTTGGGACAGGACATAGGAGATGCCTCGTTCCCAATCACGCCCTCCCCTGGCCTTGGCAGTGGGGAAGTACCGAGGTGCATGGGTTCTACTTCCCATAAGAGAGGCTAGGGGATTACTCCCTGATGCATCCCTTCCCCCGTAGAAAAATGCCACTTCTAAAGGGAGGATATCATTCCATGTGAAAAAGATTCCATCCCTGTGGAGATGAGCGGTGTAAAGAATGTCTGAGCCTGGGGGACCCTGCGTGCAAGGAACGGGGTCAGATCACAGTTTAACATTATGTGTTGAGAACGAGATGCTTGGCAGTTTAATGTCCTGCATCTCGAACAAGGTGGTTTAGCTTCACACCCCTAGGGATTACATGAATCTCACCGTCTACCCCTTGTGGGAAGGAAGGTATCGGCAAGGCCGTAGTGAAAGGGGTCGCAAGTAGAACCACTGAGGGTCCACGTTAGCGTGGCTATGCAAAGACGTAATAGTCTTTAGTGTGCCTATGTGAAGGATCATGAGGAAAAGCAAATCAATGGGAAACACCACCCACGAGACGTTGAGGTTACTTCGTACGAGCCTGGAAGGCCGTATGGGAAAACACCGCATGACGTGTATGCCCGGTATGGAGGACATCAGGCGCCTACCCAGGGAGGCACCTGAGGGGCATCATGGCGAGGAGTCTTGGGGATTTCGTGCAAAGAGAATATTTTCATGCATAACACCAGGATGGTGCACAATTGGGGAAGAGAAATTATGCACGGCTAGGGGTATTGTGCACAAATGATGTGAATTGCGTGTGAGTGGCAATGGTGGAACCCTAAGGCACGACCACACCCAAAGAAGGGGTTGTGGGAAATTAGACCGCTTTGCACGCAATAGAAGGGATTCAACGCAAAGGAGGAACCATGAGGATTTTGAAATTTTATTGAAGCCAGTGGGATTGAATGCAAAGGCAGATCCCGGGGCATGGTTGTGTGAAAAGAGTCAATACATGAATGTCATATTGCGCGTGCGGGAGTCCTATTTCGCGCACAAGAGCCTGTTGAAATTCCAAAACCTAGAAATATAAGGGGTATTCTTCTATATATAGGCTCCCGGCATAGTGAAATTCAGGGGCACGCGAAATATTGCACGCAAGAGATGGCGGCGCGTAAATGGGAACCTCGTGGGTGCGGGCGTGCAAAATTTGTGCGCCAGAGCCGGGGTCCTTTCATGAATCTCATATTCCATTCCTTTGGCCAACTATTTTTCGCACAAAGAATCCTTAATTTCACGCAACACTTCCATGCCCTCCAGACCGAGCCTCCAGGTCTGAATATGACTTCACTTCATCCTTTCGAAACTTTCTTTAGGAGTTATGGACTTTTTCAGCGTCTATAGATACCCTATCATTATATACATGGTATGGTGGTGGTCAATGAAGTTAATATAATATTTAATCAAATGAAAAAAAAGATTCTCCAATGACCTTGGATGGAAAAATGAATCTCGAGGTAGATTAAAAATCTCAAAATTCTATTCTAATTTTTTTTTCAATAAGGCGTATACGAAGGTGACGGGCCTCCGAACAGTAAAGGAGACTTGAGATGGGCATTAAAAATATTTGAGGGAAATTTTAACATAAAGGAGGAAAATATATAGATTTATAGTAGAACGATAAAAGATATTAGGATGGTTTAGGAATAAATCATTGATGACTATTTCAGTATAGTGAATGAAGTAGTAAATAAAATAAATGGATTCAATGATATTTTGTAAGGTATAATAATTCTTTAAAAAATATTGAGGAACTTTATAGGTAGGTTTAATTATACACTCAAATTATTCGAATATAGAGATTCTTAATTTCATTATGAACTGCATATCATATATGATATCTATAAAGTGAGAAAAATTACTACATTAAAAAAGATGATTAAGGGATAAATTTTTTATAATGCTATTATGAATCTTAAAATTAAAAAATTTAATGATATGGTTATGTGATCTATTGAATGAGAAAATAAAAAAATATGAGTATGAGGAGTTTATGAGGGTTATATCCCTTATCATTATGAAATTAGGGAAAGGTATAGGTAAGTACAATAGAAAACTCCAACTTAATTGTTTTGGGTGTGGGGGGTATCAAAAACATCCTAGTAAACTATAAAAAAATTAATGCTTATAGTATGATAGAGGTGATCTGGAAGAAAAACCTCATAAGAATAAGTGAGGTAAAAATTAAAAGAAATTTAATTGGAAGGAATAACATGTACAACAAAAAGAATATATTATTAATGTTCAGTGAAGAAGAAGATTAATACACTATTTAATATAATCTATTCAAATATGAAGCCCCAAAAAAATTTCGAACCTTCATAGATCCCATTGAATGAAATAAGATACTTTAAGTAGTTATGATTTAGGAGATCGATAAACATAAATTGATCAAATTATAAGACGGTAACATGAGTCTTCATCTTGATAAAAATAAGAAACTCATGAAAAATATTTAGGTTATTGAAAAATTATGTTTAATATAAAATGGAGGGAAGATAATAATTTCATAAAAATGAAGATTCATACATTGAAAAAATTTAAAAAAAAAAGATGAAAGATTCATAAAAAGGAGAAATGGTGAATGACCATGATGAAAAACATTATTCAAGGGAGGAATAGCATTGTTTGACAAAATCAAGGTGCCTAGAGGTTGAATTAAATTTTAAGAAGATGAATTTTAATTTCAATAAAGCATCAGAGGAAAAGGATGAAATATCATAGGATTATGACAAAACATCCCCAAATATTTAGGTAAAATATATTAATGCTAAAATTAATGATTCATCTAGTTTTATTATCCACATGGATTAATGAAATAATTACTATATATATTTATTTATGAACATATGTTTGAAATATTTCACGTCATGGAATTTGAATGTTATTTTTATAAAAAAAATCCCCACAAAAAGGGAAAATAAACATTGTAAGATCCATTGAATCTCAACAAAACATATCATAGGAAAAAGATATAATTCTATGAAAGATCAAGTTTCAATAAATATTATTAGTGTTGAGGGATACTAAGAAAAAGTGTATATATATTCCATTACAACATGCCCCTCCTTGGGAGTAGGAATGATATGATCTAGGTAAATAGTTGAAGTCAAGTAAACAACATTATGAATGTCATGGAAGTTACAAAATTGGGGTCACAAAAAGTTAAAAAAATCCTCAAGGATAAATTAAATATATTACTTGAATATGTTTTTTTATGGATGTTTCCATCTACCTCACAATGATAATTAATTCAAGAAAACTCTTCTAGGATAGAAATCATGTATCGAAAGAGATATGGAAGCTGAAAAAATAAATATATAAGAATAATCTCTTATTATTGAGGTCATATCGAAAGCTCGTCAAAATGGTAAACCATGGATTATTGATAGTGATTGGTCCCCAAATATGACTGGTTTGGTGGGAAAATTGGAAAAATGGAGGAAAATGTGGGTAGAGTAGTTACATATTGAAATTATAGTTCCAAAAAAATAGTAGGAGTTATTATGGCTAAAATTTAAGATCAAAATTTAAATTCCAAGGATGTATTATCTTATGATGGTCATAAACAAAAATTAATTAGTGTTTGACAACTATGTTATGATAGGAATGAATCTATATTTAGAATAGATTGTCGTATCATTATATTATTGAATTATTTAAAAATCATTACTAACGGAGATATAATCAGTGGTAATTTATTACAAATTGGAAAACCTAGTAATTATGTCTATTTTATTATAGAGGATGAAAACATGTTTTAGCAGCATATAATTGGTCATCATAGATATAATATTATGTAAAACATTTCATAGGACGTCCTTGTGACAGATTTACCACAACTAAGGAGGAATGATGATATTATTTTTCACAACTTTTCAGAAATGATGTATGGTTAGTGGAAGTCACAATATACTAGAAAATTATTCTATAAAACCCTTTATTTTCATACATTCTGACCCATGTGCGCTGATGAAATATCATTCAACAATGGGTTATTTACACTTTATTAATTTAATCTATGATTTTAATGGATTTCCAATATAAGGTTCATGAAACAGAAATCATAATCTATGAAGTTAATAAAAAATTTCATGAGAGAAGTTGAGGATTTGAGTGTATATATTTAAAAGATAAGAACAGATAATATAAAGGAGTAAATAAGTAACTATTTCTATTCATACCTAAAAATAATTTAATAAACACTCTTATAGTTCTCCATACACTCCTCATCTAAGTAGATTTTTGGAAATAAAAAAATATATTTGTTGATATCAGAATAACTGTACTCGATGAATATAAAAATTCAAATTTATTCTAGAGAGAAGCTCTATGTATTGCTATTTGTGATCAATATACTTGTTTTCTATAAATATAATGATTAATATATCCTTATGATATTTTTGAATAAGAAGAATACTATAGAGAAATATTTTAATGATTTGGCAATTCCTTTCATAATGGGGATTAAAAATATGTATTAGTTGAATTTTGATGAAAAATTATAAGAAGGTTTTATTATTGGATATCCATCCAACAAAATAAGCTACATGTGTTATAATAAATGACTATATAAGTTAAATAATTCCTTTAATGTAAAAGTAATTGAAAATAAATTATCCTTAACAGAATATGTTAAAGAATATGTATAATGGTTAATAGAAGATATAATATTATCATCTAGAGATGTTAATAAAAATAAAGATAATTGATAGCACAACCTTATACATTATGATTTTAATCATTCCAATGATGATGATTGTAAGACCATAAGAAAAAAAACTAGATTTTTAGACTAAAAAGGTTTAACTAGATAATATAATTAGATGTATGGAAGCTCTAGTTTAGAAAAAATGAAAGTAAAGGTTTGATAATAAATTTACTATTATCTCATAGGTGTAACTACAATACATTTCAGATGTAGATCATCATAAAGAGTGGTTAAATATAGAGAATAAAGTGTTTTATAAGATTGAGAAAAATGATACGTTAGATCTTCATCCTTGAATATAAGTACTTAATTATATAAGAACTAAATGGGTGTTTAAATATAAAGGAAAAAATTGGATAAATATCAGGAAATAATGTCGGCTTAGTTTTTTAGGCTTACTCATAGGTATAAGGGGTTGATTTTGAAGATACTCCTTTCATATTGTATAGATTGAAACCAACAAATTTTATTAGATATTACAACTTAATAAACATAAAGAATATATTAGATGGGTGTTCAGTCAACATTATATAAAGGATAAATTGAATAATAAGTTTATTTTGAGAAACATGATGGGTTCATACAAGATAATGATGAAACTATGGTGTGAACTTTTAAATAAATACTTGTATGTATAGTAGAAAAGCACTTATTCCTAGTATAAAAACATGAGTTTTTCTGAAGAAGATGAACATTCATAATAGAACATCTGTTTTCATATTATATGCGATATATATGAGTATGGGTACCATGTATTTCATTGTCTATATAGATGTCATTATTTTTTAAAGTTCCGGGTATAAAAGATATAAACAATTTAATAATAAAATGAAGAGTAACAATGAGATATCAATGCTCATAGAGTTAAATATCCTTATGCGACATCATTTTTAATGGAAAGAAACATACAACTTATTTTTATAAAAAAATTATTCTAATTAATTATTAAATAAATTTTTTAAAGAATAATTTAATGAACTTAGAAAACCCATTACCATTGGACATAAAATGAGAAATGATGATATTGAACAACGTGTGAATCAAAATTATTTTTAGATTCTAGTCAAATTTTTTTCTATATTACTACATATGTTCATGAAATTTTATATGTAGTGAGTTTTTGTTCAATTTATCGATGTGATTAAAAGGAATTACACATTATGATATAAAAATTATTTCCTAGGTATATAAAATTAACATAAACTTATGACTTGATATATATAAGTACTAATTAGTTGAAAATTCCCTATAATACTTGTGCCGATTAGGCTAGATATTACAATGATAGAAAATCAACATAATGAGGAACATTATTTTTGTGATAAATTTGTGTGAGATGGAATAGTAAAAAATAATGTAATGTGACTTTAAGTACAAAGAAAGTAGAAAATATTTTCTCCAGCCATGCATGTACTCAAATGGTGTGGATGAAAGTTAATATAGAATATCTGAGAGTGAATGTTAAAAATACACTTTTTTTGTGATGATAAATCTATGATTGGTTTATCTAAAAATATCATATAACACACTAGATCCAATCATATTGATATTAAGTATCATTAAATCAACAAGAAATTTTCTAAGAGATATGAAATGATGGATTATATTTAAATAAAAGATAAACTTGATCATATATTAAGTAATGAGACACTATATGAAAGACTTATGGAATTGAGGTTGGAAATTTATGTTCAAAATCCACCACAATACTAAGGAAATTTGTTAGAAACTCCCTATTTTCATTAGATTATGTTTATAATGGGGGAGAAGAAGAAGAGAAATTTATACGTTGGTTATATTTTTTCAATCTGAAGTAGGTGTTTTCATTGAATGTGGGAGTATATGTTCTAGATGTTAATCCTCCAGCAGGTGATTTATGGAAATTACATAAATATCATGACCAAAAACAAACTTATCACTAAGGGAATAAATTCCATCAAAACATTCGTATTATGGTAGTATGGTTTTGGGACACCACTTAATGAGAAAGGTTGTGGTTTGATGGGATGTTGAGAATATATGAAGTGAGAGTTGTTGATATTGATGTTGAAAAAAAAATCCATAGGGGGAGACCAAAAAATAGATGATTCAATATTATTAAAAAAATTTATAATTACTTATTTATTTTAAAAAAAAATACATTGTTTAGAGTTATTGAATTCATTGAATTTTTTGTCATTGTTTTATTTGTGAATATTTTTGAGTTTTAGGTATATATGAAGTAATTATTTCCATTTTTTGTGTCTAGAGGCCGCATCAAATATTAATTGGTCATGTAATTGGAAGATATTATAACTGTGATGATTATATGTTCTGAAGTAATTTTTATTTTTATTTATTAAAAAACATTCACCAACCTCAGTCATCTATCTATGTCCAATATTAATGAAAACATTCAGTAGGTCACATTTGGTGAAGTATATGTATCGAAAACACAAATGTAAATAAATTTTATGTGTGTTAGTGAGTATAGGATGCAAGTTCAGAACATTTTATGGGTTGAAATATGCATACCCAAAAAGTTAGTGTCCCCAACATGTTTTTTAGAGGCTATGAAGATCAATGTGGATGTTAAGTATTATAATATTCAATTTAAAAATATTAGGTGGCGTTGCTTCCATCAGAAAATAATCATATTTATAATATTTATATATATATATATGCATATGAGATTTATCTTCATTATCTCGTCATATTTAACCACACAATTCATATAAAAAATACAAAGAACCATCCAGGAGATTTACTTTAGGAAAAGTAATGATATGATCTCATGAAATGTCTAGAACATTTTCATCACAATAAAAACATTACCAGAAAATGAATTTTCTCAAATTTTAATTTGGTTAATTTTGTAATGTTAGGTGTAGAAAATTGGAATATTGATCCAAGATATTATTAGATTATGAACCCAAGCACTTGAGGAATGTGAAAACACGTAGAAAGTATCTATGAAGAGTTTGTAAGGTGAAAGCATAAAATTATGTAGCAATGAAAATGGGATTGGATATTCCCAGATGATATATTCTCTATAGTATGAGAAATTTCTATGTAAAGTTGGTGATTCTAGAATTATTCTTTAAAAGTAAAAAATATTATTATTATAAATATTGTTATTTCATAAATTCAGGTGGAATCTTAGTGAGTGTATAAAAATAATATTTTTATGGAGGTGAGTATATATGTAGGGTTTATATAAGAATTAATCAATTAATTACTATGGTTTTAATGTTGAAATTATGAAAATAAAATTCAGTAAATAAGATTTAGTTGTATTAAAATGAATGCTAATATAATCATCTTGATTGGAAGTTACCCATATCTATGTTCCTGTGACTAGTGAACTCGGTGTGTAAAAATCATATAACATGATAATATCATATGATGAATGTGATAAAAATATCTCTACTGAATGATTATCAAAAACTAATTTGATAACAAGATCTCTTATTCACAAACATTTTGGAGTATAATATTTATGTATCATCAAATATGGATATCAATGTTTATCATGAGTCATGTAGAAATTAATGAATCTTACTATAGTTTAGATTCTATATAGGTTAGTGTGTTTTAAGTCTTAAAAAATTTAATATATTTTAAGTAGTATGTGAAGGGAGTGACATTTTGAGACATTAAAAATATGAAACCAATTTACTATGGAAGATGAATTCTATATGCACTAGATGATTAGTATTAGAAGATCATAATCAAATGAAAATGTAATATCAAAAGATACATTCCGCTCGAAGAACATGGTAGATGTTATGGTTTGGTCAAATATTTAAACTCTATGTTGTTTGAGTACTATGCAATAGAAAACATAGTTCACAATATATTAATGAAGGTAGTGATGTTGTGGAACACATTCATGTATAATTTTTGTGATCGATGATAAGAATAAAACATATATTTTTGGGTTCAATGAAAACATTACAAGAATTATTTAAATTAGATAATTAAAGAGATTATGAATTATGGTGGGTAATGGAATAAAATATTCATGGTGTGGTGATGATATGTTTCGATTATGAGGATCTATTCATAAAGTAGAATGTGTTATTTTTGCTGAGATACTAGGGGGAATTGAAGACCAAGGAAGTCAATTTTTATGGAAGGTTTTATGAGGAATGTTGATTGTGATAAACTAATATGTTTTTAATGCGTTCAATCTAAAATGAAGAAGTGAAAATTTTTTAGAGTTAATATAACATGAATATTTATTTATTTTTGGAAATGTAGGTATATATATGAATTGAATTAATTTGAAAATTTCTATTGAGTTTTTAATAATTTTGATAGAAGTGATTGTGCACGAATTTCCCACAAGCCTTTTTTGGGACAATAATAATAATGGTCGATGAAGTGTTGATGATTAAAATATATTTAGATCTAAAGAAGAAGTTCCAATTTCTAGAAAATAAACATGTTGAGTGACCTGTATTATTTCATCTGGTAACTTATGTTCTATAGAATTTATCCCAGATAAAATACATAGTTAGCATAAATCAATGTTCAACTATTTATTTTCTTGGAAGAATAATCATATCTTATAACAACTGGGACCTAATAATTTACCGTATAAGTAAAAACTGATCATTATAGGAGTTATACCATTTATATTCACTTATCTTATTTAGTGAAAAACTACGTATTGGGATAATATCCAAACAAAGTAAGGATTAGGTAACCACATTGGGTCCGAAATTTGTAAAAATATCATGTGCCTTACATTTTCTTTATAATTACATATAGGTGAGTATGAGTAATAAATTTGAGAGGATTTAGATTTAAAAATCCAAAGAGGTTAATTTCTAGATATAGAAAATTATAAAATTTCACCATTTATACAACAACCCCTTATTAATGGTTTATATGTTCTTTTGTAATTAAATTGAAATAGAAATAACAGCCCTAGGCCACATGGCCATAGTCATTGGAAGTTACCATGGTCCCACGTCCCATTTACATGTTTATGGATCATGGAAATATGCCAATTGTACAATATTGTATGCATATAAAAGTATTTAATTCTATTATATGAAACATTGCATGAGTATTCTACCGAATATATAAATTGTGATTTCTAAAAGATTTTACATGTGAGAATGTCTGGGAAAAACAATTAAATGGAAATAATTTTTTTATTGTTGTATAAATTTAAAAAAAGTAAAAGCATTATAGACTAGGGTTTAATTATTATTGACATAGTAAGAAGTATTACACTATGAAGCATAAAAAGTTTCTTTACGACATGAATTAGAGAAATTCTATTTGATATAACCTTATCATATTTTCCCCAAGGCAACATATTAAATTTTACTCAACACATCACAAGATAATTCTACTAAACATAACACTAACACAACTATACTCAAGACTATATAATAATAGATGTTTTCTTTTTAGAATGAGTTTTCTCAAATATGGGATTTAGTTCTAGTATCAATTTCATTGACATTATTAGAGCTCATTTAAATATAAATAAGTCTTTTGTGGGAATTAATTGTGTGAAACTAATAGTTTCATGAGTAACAATAATTTTTAATTAAAAAATGTAAAATGGTAAATTCATTATAAACAGAATATCGATTCAGAAATGAAATTTTCCTTTTGAGTCAGGGATAGTGTGCTTCCTTGGAGAATTTGTTTTATTTTTAGGTAGAAATTTTATATTTTCATTGGGAGTGGTGAGAATTATTAATGAATAAATCATATTTATTAAATTATAATTTTCCTCAAAAACATTTCTTTATTCATAAAATGGATTAATATTTAGGGGTAATAGGGTTATAAGACTATTTGGGAAATGGAATCTATCATCGAAGGGACTAAAATCCCTAGAGAAAAAAAAACTTGATGCAACGAAGATATGGTCCTTTGATTCCAAAATGTCCCATTATATCCTTTAGTACTATAGAACTCTCTCTTTATGATTTAAATATAGACTAATTATTATTATATTTTAAATTTAGTATGTTTATTTATAAATCTATTTGAGAATAACATAATTAGGTTGATCCAAATCTAATGAACAGATTTTGATAAAATCTAGAGAGAAGTCAGTTTTGTCAAAAATTCTCTCTAGATTTTGACAACATAATCCATAGATTCAAAAATCATGGATCAAATATTTTAATCATGACCTCTTTAATATTATAGATATATTAATTCTTAATAATTCATATTTACATTTCCAGTGATATTTTGGAGATAATATTAAATTATTTTTTTGATAATTTTTTTTAAATAGTGAATACTAATTTTAAAAATAACATATCATTGTAATATTTATGAAATAAAATATCCAACGGTACCAAGGACATGAAAATATAAATTATGAATAAAAAGTTTTACTAGAGATAATATTAAACATATATATAACTTTTGGTGTCCTTGTTAATTTAGTTTTACATTGGATAATTATACTTTTGTTATCATTATAATGATTTGAATCCACAAATGTATAGTATGCATCAATTAACCTAAAAAAATTCATATAACAATTGGAAATGATCGGAATAATCTAAAATTGATAGTAAATATCTCTAAACCCCTTATTAATTATAATTATTTATAGAAGGTAATTTTTGAGATCAACTTATATAGAATATAATTCTAAACTTTAATAATATTTAGGTTAGTTTTCCTTTAGACTGTTTATCAAATTAATTATAAGAATAACAATAAAAACATTATTTTTATTATTAGGAATTGGTGGTGGGATAAAAATATTATTGACGGGGGTTAAATAATGCAATAAATAGGAGGATATCCTTATTGATGGTGTTTAAGGAAAATAATAAGTACCAAATTTCAACTATGTTACAATGTTTATTAAAAAATAGAATACTTGTTGAGGGCCACCCTACCCAATTCCTTGTAATATTTCAATTTATTTATTATATATAAGATATGTTTTTTATAATAATAATCCTTAAAATATATATTTTTTATTTTGAATATAAATTCTCTTTATATACCATTACTAATAACTTTTGTGTAATATATCATACTCAAATCCTTTCTATGGCACGCAGATAATGACATTGGGAATTAAAATTCCAGATCAATACGTTATTAGTTATTATGATCCGTTAAATGGATCCCAGCCCCACTATACGATATATCGTGTTCAATTTATAATTAGATACACCATTATTTATGGGTTCCCATTATGTGTAAATGAATAGACTATTTTATTTGTTTCGCGCCATAAATAATTATATAACTATGTTTGGATAAATTTAGTTCTACCTATTTAGAAATTAAGTTGAAATTTCTGGATGTATTTATTTTTAAAATAATAATTATTATTTGACATAATGATGTTTTTGAAAACTTATTTCTGATAATTTATATGAAGTTAAATTTTTAATAATTATTTAAATGATTATTTGAAAATAATAATAATGCTACATAAAGACATGAATGTTAGAAAATTTATATGTTATTTTAGACTATAAATATTGACCTTGAAAAAATTGTGATTAAGAGGAATTAATAAGTTAATGAATTAATTAATGGGTATTTCAGTGATTATTTTAAATAATTTTTATGATGAAGATTAAATAAAAATAACACATAAAGGAAAAATATTAAAATTTATTTTATTTTCTTGGGAGGTTATCTATTTGTATTGAAAATAATATATTTATTCTAATTTTTTAAAAGAGAATTTATTACTCAATGATGAGTGGAATAAATTATATTTATTGTTTACAAATAACTCATAATATATATTAAAATATAAGTTATAGTAAAATATAAGAAATCATTAAAAAAATTAATGATTTACCAAGGTATACATTGAAAAACATTTAAGGTTTATATAAAATTCATTATGATTTAATGAATTTTATGTGAGGGATATATTAATAAATTGAAATTAAGGAAATTATGTTTTATAATTAATAAATAAAATGTTATATTATCATTTAGTTTATGATAATGACAAATTAATAAATGAATGATGTGAGTTAATTACTTAATTAAAATTTATTTATTTATAAATTCTTGGGATTACTACTTTTATTAATAATGTTATGTTCTAGTGTTGTTATTTTTAATGACCTATAATTATTTATGTCATTTACTAAAGTTGGAAATTTTATTTTAGTATGGCGTGTTGTAGTAAGGATATATTTAAATTCAATTAATGGGAATTATAAATAATAATTAATAGTGGTTAAATAAGTATCTTGGAGAGGTTAAAATGATTATCTGGGAAATAAGTCAATACTGAATAGTTGATTTTCGTATTCTTAAGAAGGAAATTAATATTAATGAAGAGAAACTAGTTAATTTAAGTTGTGAAATATTTTATTAAATATTTATTCCAAATATGATAGGGTTATGAAACAAATTATTGATACATAGAAATGATGAAAATAATGATATTGACCATGTTATGATATAGCTAGCACGGTAATTTAATAACTAAAATTTAGATATTATTGAATTATGAAATTTATATTTCAATGATCGTGGAATATAAGGATAAATTTAAGATGATGTAATATATTTTAACTATTATATAGGAAGTATCATGCTACCTATAGGTGGATCTCTTGTTTTGAATAATTAATTTTTATATATTATATTCAAATTTTTGGTTTGTGCATACTAATCAAATTGGAATATCGATAGAGATGAGATGCCATAGTGATTATACTCACCCATTGGTCCATGTTCTATATAGAAAACTACATTCTAGTAACTCTCCATTCTTCACCCTTTGACTAAGGTTGAGGTTAATTATAACAGTTAAGCAATTACACTCCCACTCTTCTCACTCAATATCATTAATATAGGAGGGAGATTTATATAGAGATTCCATGATGTTTGGTACACTATTGAGGAAATTATTATTGATAAGTTGTAGGCCACCTTACATTTAAGGGATTTAGGCGCTCCTCTAGTGGTTAGGTTGTTGGTTCTCCATATCATGAATGGGGTTAGATTACTCTATATATTTTTTAATTTAAAAACAATTATTTAGTTGTCCACGAGATTGATAGGGTATGAAACTCTCGAAAGATATGTGGTGTGGGTCATCTGTATATGAGGTATCTACTACACAGACTAATTTACATCCCTTTTATAGGGTGTGGGACCTCCATTTAAGGAGTTATTACTCCCTTAATTGATGCATATTTCCATGGTGAGGTGTGGGTACCCCCTATAGATAGAATATAAATCGGAGCATTCTAAGGTGAGTGAAGTTTATTTATTTATTATAGATAATTTAACAATCATAACTGCATCAAACAATATGTGGAAATACCCATGGATGTGAATTAATTTAGATGATGTGGTTTTTTGTCCTATTACCCCTATCACATAAATGGGATGACCATATTGAGTTTCATTTATTATACTTGAAAACACACATTCTCATTTCCACTCTTTTGTTCACATAGATTAGTTGGTATAGATATATATCATATTATACGTTGAACATGGATTGGAGACCATGTGTGGGACAACAAGGAGTAATTTTTTAGGCGATCTTATAATATTTACCTATTTTCAATTTTGATTTCACTTCATGGGTTTTTTAGGATTTGATATATCAATTTATAGTATTTTATATTATATATGATGTGTTTTTTGTGGTATTATGATAAAAATTCATGTTATCTTTTTCATTATTAATAGATGTCATATGTTATATTTTTGATGAAGATGTATGATATAATAAGATAGATTACATATAATTCCTCTCATTTCATAGTGTGGATACCTCAATGTTAGTTTTTATCCCCGGGAATACTAATGTTGATATTGGGGAGTTCAAAAACTAGTGATGATTTTTCACACATATAGAGCTATAAGGAATATAGAATGTGACATACCATATGGAAACATATTACATATGAAAAGAATGTAAGATAAAGATTTTTTCTCGAGCACTAACATAAGAAAAACAATCCAAGGTTTCTAGGAATATTGTCATAGTTTAAAATAATAGATAAGGAATGTTTAATTATTTTAATTTTAGGATATTGTTTTTTTAAAATATGATTTCATGAGGATCGTGGTATTTTTAAATGATCATTCAATGTTCATGGAAATTTTATAACAAAAATATAGTACATTAATATAATTTGGTGAAACTATAAAATAATATTTTAAAGTCAAGAGTTCCATTTTTTATTTATGGATCATGATAAATTTTTTATTAAGGTGTTAGTGAATATTGTCTTTAAAAATTAACACATGTTTGTGAATGTTTTTAGTTTATCTTCCCAAGTGATCATATCAATAATACAAAATAGGGGGTTGTGAATCAATATTGAAAAAATTTTCATTCTTCTTTATGATGAAAATCATGATTATTGGTTAATTTCAAGATCCAATCCACAATTAAAAATATCACTTTACCATAAGATGAAATAAACATAAACATAAGACAGAAAATATTTTTACAACATTTTTCACTAATAATTCTGACTGCATCTTTATTATGTTCGATTCATGTATGATATATAGGTGTATAACTAATATCATAAAGTAATTATAATAGGGGTGTTGTAATCTTTTGATCCTTTAGTGTTCCACAAAACTTATTTCTCTCAATAGTTCATTATATTTGATACCTTAATTTTACAAATGGTGCTTAAAATAGAAATGAAAAAAAACATCAATGAATAGGAATGTCTCTAAGGGATTATTAATGATTAATAAAAAGTACAGAAACATTTATAGAAAATGATTCCTTAGAAAATTATTCCACAGAAACTAAAATCATATGAACACTCGAAATGATGAATGTGTACTTGAAACCATATAATTATACTTCTATTTCCTTTTGAGTGATTTATGGTGACAACTAAAGAAATATAAAAAATGTTCTTCCCTCTATCATGTATCCATGAGTTTCACTGAATAACCCAAACACATTAGACAATATCTATTCAACCACCACGGTGTGAATTTGTCTCAATAGAAAATAAGAAATAACGATATGATATTCATAAATAGATCACTTGATGAGATCATGCACACATGAGATTCCCATTCTTTCCTCCTTTTATACAGGATACTAGGAAGATCATGAGCCAATGAATTTAGTTTTACTTTTCAAAAACTAATTATTAATTCATTAGATTACAACTTTTTTAACCTTCTGTTGTAAAATTTGGCTCCCTATACTCAACTTGAGAAACACTATTTTATTACTACATCATGTATAGAAAGAGTTATTTAGGTTTTTATCTTATTATAATAGTGATATTTATTCTATATAAACTATTTACACGGTAATTTCCCTAGATCATTTATCATATGAAAATGATAGATAAGTTCTTATCTATAATGAGTAATTTGATATAATATGATAAAAATCATAAAAATATGTATAATATTCCACATAAATTATTATTAGGAGACACAAATGATTCCTAAATATCATGTGATGGGGTACCATATGTATTGATACTTCTTATCATGAAGTTCTTACATAGTGATCTCTATTAGAGAATATCATGAGGACTGACACACCTATGGGAACATCACATGATTCATGTATTATTAGATGTTCCTATTTATGAGGAAATTTATTGGTGTCTCAACTTGAAATTTTTATCAATGCGTATCATTTTATTATGTACTATGTTTCAAGATAAAAATCCTGACATTTATGTTATGGTTAGGTAACCTTCATTGGGTGCGTCATTGCTGGTATGACATTGATTGAATGATTGAGAAAATATTTTTTACTTTTTAAATGAAGAATATATCTGTTACCTCTTGAATAAGAGGATATTTCCTTGACTCAATAAATTTCCATCATAGATGTTGGAAATACCATCCAATAACAGTCAACAACATAAATAGTGAATTAAATGACAAAAAAAAAGAATCCATTTTTTACTACTAGAAAAAACTCATATGACCACATATCTCATACCTCATTCAGATGAACTAGAAACCATGTTCTAAATATATACACAATTCAATGTTTAATATGCATGTATGTATCCCCCAACCTGAATCACCAAGTCCATGCATGGGAGCCACAAGACCTCATGTGTTCCACTCTTTTTGTAAGAGGATGCTGACTACTATCGAGGGACTTAATTCCATTAGTGGGGATAAATTACCCTCAATACCATAATTTTTACCAATTATATAATTAATAAAAATAACAACATAGAGTAAAAATTGTGGAATAAAAATAATATCAAATTAAACCCATGTCATGCAATAAATTAACAGGTTCCTGATCTGGAAAACCAAGACAATGTAATCGTTCATGTAGATAAATAAATAAAACTACATGTAGATCCTTCAACGCATGTTGCAATACTTCCATCATCATTATTATCCATGTCTCCGTTATCTTCCATAGACCCCTATTCATTTCTTGGATCCCTATATATGAAGTATTCACACTCATTGAAATGATATTGTGTGGTTTGAGTAATAAAACATAGTAGGACACCACCAATACATACATAAAATGTTTGAAGAAGTATTACAGGTGTATTTTTTGGTAACAATAAATTCATAGGCATGTTCATGAAATCACATAATCAGATCACATGTGATAGGAAAGCCACCATGAGCCCCGAACATACCTGATTCAGCTCTTTATAAGATGAAATATCAAGATATCAGATGTTATCAATATATAGAAATAAGTCTAGTAAACATAATTATTTATATCCTAAAGTAATCAGGTGAACATGGCACTATGAATCTATTAGGCATCAATTGAACCATGCTACTCGACATACTCTAGGAATCGAGTGATCGTCCCACCCAATATCCACTTGGTGTCAATTAAACATTATAATTAATGTCTACTAGGAATTGATTGAATCAGACAACATTCATAAAGAATAATCATATTTATACCTCATCATATGTTCCATCATCTCCATTATCATAAGTGATGCACACTCCCCCTCTATGGGATAACCATGTCATAATGGTCCACCTATTCCCATCATCAAGAAAAATACCTCGAAATTCATTGTGGCACACATAATAAGTTAGATAATATGAAGAAAAAAATAACATATCATAATGATAAAATAGTATAAACATATAATATATTTGAACAATATAAAAAATGATCAATCAAACCACAATCATACTCATTGACAAAAAAAATATCATAAACAGGACTCAGAGCTACGCACACACTGACATGAAATCACAATAAATAATGATCATCAAATTATTCCCAAACAAGAAATATAACAACGAAACATGTTCATAAAAGAGACCCAAATGCTAATAAAATTCATAATAAAAGGATATTGTTGAATAACTATAATTTTCTTCTTGGATTAACTTATAAACCAAACTATATACCCACAAAGAACATGCTTGCATGCCAAGGATTACTATCTTACGTTCTGGTTCATCTATAAGGGGTACTGATAATATACTCAAGGAGATTCTAGGTAAAAAAGGTGGTTCTTTAATCAAATTCCTCATATAGTCCATTAATGGAACCAATTCCCATGTATGTCCAAGGATAGGATGCCAATTCCCTATATCCATTATCAATCAAGAAAAAAATTAATAATTCCACATTAATTATAAAGATACCCTCAGGTTTACCAAAAAAGCATTGATCCATCATCAATAATTCAGTGGGAAGGATTCTCAATTTTAGAATCAAGAATAATAGTATCTGACAATGATCAATCTATGGAAACATACGTAGAAACAACCACCATTCATGAGTTACATAACTATGTGCAAAAGGTAAGTTGTTGACATGTAAAAATTTCCATTGATTTAGAAACAATATAACACATTGTAATTATTTGGAATTGGAATCCATATGTCAATAAATAACATCCCAAAAAAATGAATCATCTCAAGATAAAATAGGTAGATCAAGGGAAATCTTAAATAACATAGGGTTTCACATTACATACCTCAATTCTAGATTTTTAACCCACTTGGATTCACTATAGTATAGCTTTTAAGGGGAAAAATTCAATATGGAAGGATAGAGGAGTCTCATAAATCAATATATATTCATATATAATGAATCAAAGGTAAAATCAATCTACAAATTGTCATTAATGAGTAATTCGTTTAATTTTTTTCTCACATTCATTGTGTGACTGCAAGGTTTGATAAATTGTGTGCCAAATATGTGCCCTTTATAGGCTTCTGGGAAAGTATCATGGTTTTGCCACATGTTTTGTCAAACCATGATCTAGTAATTCTATTAGCCACCAAATATTATCACATAATTTTCATGGTGAGGCCCCATGGTTCATCATAACACGTTCCTTAATCTTGATTCAAGCCTACATATAGTTTAAATATTTTTTTGTGAAACCACAAGGCTTAAGAAAACCATGACTAAATTATATACCCTTTAAAATCCCACCAAATCATTCGGAAGCAATCCAAAAACCCCTAAATGATATAAAAATCATTACTCAGAAATATATGACTAATGAATTAAATTAACTCATTAAAAACCTGAAAAACATGAGTTCATTATATTATCTCCTTTAAAGATGTATCATCCTTGAAAATACTATCAAGGAATCCTGCTTGAAATAATTTTCCCACAGAATCCGAACATTCTCTTCCCTCTCCCACTTATCCCCCTACATTTACCTGTTCTTCCATATAATATGGAAAAGTGGTACTATATTCCTTGTAGGTCTTGATCCCTCTATTCTACAATATGTATTTCTCATTCTATATGTGATACATCAGGATCAATCTCAACAACCATATAGTCGATAACTTGTATGGGATTGAGAATGTACCTCTAATGTTGAGACACATGAAAAATATTAGGCATACCTCTGTAACATGAAGAAATATAAAAATGGTATGTTGTTAACCCAACTCATTTACTGATATAAAAAAGTCCAAAAGATTCCGTTCTAGATTCCCTTACATACACAAATATCTGTGTTCTAACTAAGGAATCACTCTTAAGAAAAATATGACACCTATACGAATCTATTGACATATCCTCCTATGGCCGACATAATATATTTGTATTCTCTATACTATGATGAACATATTTTGAATCAGTTTCACCCTTTAATAGGTCACCTATATCATATTGGTCCCCACAACTACTAATTCAAAAACCTTATACCAAAAATGTTGTCAACTATATGGCCAATCATAGATATCCTCAAAAGGTGAAATCTAAATTGAATCCTTGAAACTATTATTGTAAAAAATTAAACCAATGTTATTGGATTATCCCATGATCCACTGATGTCTAGGGTGAAAGATCAAATAATTGCATCTAGTTTATAAATAATCTATTCAAACAATCCATCTTTATGTGTATGGTACTCTATGATCATTCTCAGTTGAGTCGCTAAGGTCTTTTACAATCCCATCCAAAACCATGAAAACATTGTGAAACCTTTCTGTATACAATTCTCAAGGTAAATCCATGAATTCATAATATCTCATGGGCATAAAACTTCCCCATCTTGTATTCTAAGTTAGTCTCACTAATTAATAAAAAATGAGAAAAAAATTTAGTCGATCAACAATCAAACAAATAGATTCATTACTCCCTATGGTCCATGTAACCCTATAAAAAAATTCTATCATGGAATCCCCCCACTCCCACATAGGCATAAGATGTGTCTTGTGTAGTCCAGTATGATACTGGTGTTACACCTTTATACTAGTGTACCAAAGAGGGTGTGGAAAAAAATAGGTAACATGAAATTGATCTAAAGTCCTCAAAAGAAACCATCCTCCAATAAGACAACAAGATCATCAGACTTCACTACTCCTCTAATTTATATTATCCAATATCCTGAGATACCTGATTTTTAAAACTAAGAGTATCTACAATGATGTTACCATTACATTTTGTGTAAGACAACTCAATGTCACAGATTTGTAAATAATCACCCAGTACCTCTACCTCTTGTTTAGATCATATTGTGTGGATATTTAGTAGAGGCTCTAATGACCTCTGAAAAAACTCTCAATAATGAGATAGTATCTCCAATAATTCAATGAGTATAACATAGATTCTTTCTCTAAGTCTTGGCTAGAAAATTTTCATTCAGGGGGCCGCAAATGGAATTTCCCATATGATACTACTTAATCTCTTTGCATCAGAAATACCCCAAAACCAACTCCTAATGAATCATAGTAAATATTATAATCAACCCTTAGTTCAAGAATAATAATCACCGGACATTTATTCATCCTAATCTTAAGCTGAAGAAATTCCTCTTCACACTAGTTTGACCACTATAACTTTACTTACTTCAATGTCAAAAAATTCAAGAGAGTTAATAAATGGGGGAAGTACTCCAAAAAATTTCATTCTTATCATGGTAAACCCAAAATTCTCCTTATATAAAATATGTTTTGGGTATGTTTCCTAGAAATCACAACCGACAATTTCTATACGTCCATTTATATATCAGTCTTTTAAATCACATGTCCCAAGAACATCACCTTGTAAATCCAGAAGATACACTTTTATAGCTTGTCATAATAATTATGAAATCAAATTGTAATAAAAAAATATCTTGATATGTATTGTATACTTCCCTAGGGACAATGAGTAGAAGATGATATTTTTAATGAGTATTATGATGAACAAGTTAAGATATGGGTGGATGATCTTGTTCATGAGAGTCATTAACAAAACAAGAACATTCATTAGATCAAATGAAATCACCAAATACTCATATAGACTATAGAATATAAAAAATTCTACCTTAGGGATGTCTTCACCTCTAACTCATAACTAGTGATAGATTGAGAAGAAATTGATCTTAGAGAACCACTAAGGTCTCTACAACTGATGAAAAATATAATCAATTCTACAAAAAGGATACGTATTCTTCACCATCAACTAATTTATTTTCTTGTAATCTAAAAAGCGATAAAGACTACCTCCTACCTTCTTGGCGAACAAAACAGGTTCACTATATGGTTATGTACTCAGCCTGATAAAACCATTTTATTTTATTTCATCAAGCTATCCCATGAGCTCCATCAACTCAGATGACTCTATAAAACTAAGTGATATCAAGAATGGTTGTTCACCTTGCAGGAGTTATATATCTAACTCAAATAATATATCAGGTGGAATTCTTATGAATTCACCTATAAATATTTACTAATCTAGAACCTTAATTGAAGTAAAAGATGAGGGGATACTACTAATCTTTCTAAAAGAGAAATTCAAACAATCTACGACTAAATATTCCCATGTTAACCCATGTTTATACCCACTCTACCTACCTACAGTTTTCATTCCCTGAACATTATGTAATTCAATCCCATGGGAAATTTAAATGATACCTGTCTCCGATTGTAATCAACCTGGGATCCAAAAATAGTTATCCTAAATGTACCTAAATCACATCGAAGCATTTCATCTCTAGAATTTCCATACATTTATATAACTTGAAATTACTATAGGCGACTCTGGTAATATCTAATGTTTATGAAATTTCATTCACAATGGTCTATCAAGGGAACGTATATCAGAAGAAAACTTGGTTGGTATGATAATTCTAAAAACAACTTGTAAATATATAAAGCGACAAGAGGAACCTCTATTGAACGAAGATGTAAACAATGTAAAAGTGATCAATAGAATTTCTTAAAAAATAGATGGTTCATCTCCACTATATTCAAGAGTCTAATCCACTGTATATACTCAACTTACCTCATCTCCATGACCCTATCACATACATTCATGACCCATCTATATCATAATTATATATTCCTGATTCTAAGGTCCATGAATGGATCCCTATTTTTCTAACCACCCCATCCTAGATCCTCTAGAAAATCCAATCCTCAAATACCTATTGAATAATTTCTAATGTTTTCTCATCTTTAAACATTACCAACTATGGATATAAGGTTCTATGTATACCATTCAGTATTGACTGACCTCTATATAGTTAAAGAATGGCGGTAATCCTCCTAAAGTAATTGAAGAAGTTAAATTATGCTCCACCTTCTTACAACGACCCTTCTAAGAAACACCAATATTCCACTTCCTAAAACTATAAGAGAAACTTGTAGTAATATTAAGAGGTCCAAAATAATTATTAATAAAAGGTGGATGAATAAGAACTTCTATATATTCCTCTAGATCCATTTGGTTTTTGAGGCAATACATAGAACCAATGGGTATGACACTAGGCCACAACACTGAAACTGTTATCTAATTATTGGATGAATTATGATCCGAAAATTCCTATCCTTCTATAAATCATTTATATTTTAGAGATAATAAAATAGAATTAGTTTTTTGAAATGATCAGAGTATGAAGATACCATCATGGATACATACTGAAGCTCTGTAAAATCTTGTGCTATGTCTAGCATCTGTGTATTAGGAAATAATTTCCTAAAGAATATGTTCTTAAAATTCTCCTCGGTGAGACCATATTTCCTACCAAACTCTCCCATCATGCACCACCACCTCCAAATGGGTCCCTATATGATTAATAATGTCATCTTCACCTTTATGTCCTCAGGTGTCTCAAGGAGGTCAATGATACCATTGATGATTTATATCAAGTCCTCTACATTATATGTCCCTCTAGTTCCCTAAAAGTCTAATGGATGCTAGAGTTTGATATCTTTGTAATAGTTGACCATGGTTCTCAATGTCCCTCCTCCTTCAGTAGGAATAATTGGAAAGAAACATGATTGTGGGGTTCCCACTTACTACACCACTGATACGGGTGTGGGAGGTTTCTCTTCTTCACCCTCCTACAAAAAAAGTGTTGGATTAAGGGAATCCTCACTAGTAAAAGTATCATGGCGCATGTTAGATGGTGGTACCATTAGTTTCCTTCAAGTGGGAATATTTTGTATCATGATGGAAAAATTAGAACCACTAAACCATTAATTTCATTCGTAATCAGTTTTTAGGATCACACAATGTTATCCTGAGATTATACCAATAACTTACTATATATATCTATTCTAACACTAACAAACGCCTCTATCCCTACACATTAGTAATGGTTAATGGCACAAATCAAATAGGATATCCAATAATAATGGCACTAAATACAGCCCAAGACAAGGCCCTATAGGAATTGCCTATCCCAATGGGCTTCCATAAGTTCCCATGTATCAATAAATTTTTTTATGGAACAATTTACCCAAGTATGAATGCATAAAATATTAATAGAAATCAATAAAATGAATCTAAAATTTTCCTGCCAAACAAGACATAAAAAAACTATATACAATATGAAATTCATGCAATTTTGATATGTAAGGAAACGTCTGGATGAATTCCAAGAAATGAAACTATCAATTGTAAAAAGTTTTCAAAATAAAACATTCAGAACATTAAAAAATTTAAATAATACATTTTATATAATTTAATTTATAGCCAAACACACCCAAGGACAAGAGTAAGTACCACAAATCCAATGAGCACCAAAATTGGGAACACCCCTAGGAATTGGGCAGTGTCTTTCCCTATATACATCGTAACTCAATGTAAAATATCATTGTCAAAATCATTTACAATGAAGGATCCACTTTTATGGAACATACCCATAACCTATTGGTCCCTATACATAATCCACATAGTTTAGTTAGAGTTTTTTTATCCAAAAATACTAAGTGAAATAGAGACAAAACCCATCCAGATCACTAGTGTACAGTACATATTTTCCCTCCTAGGTACCAGGGCTTCCCCCTTTGTGCTCAAACAATTTCATCATCCTACGTACATAAATTTTCATATTAAAACATCACTAATACTAACATTCAGTCAATATAGTATCTATACAGACTTTATACCAATTAAAACACACCAAAAATCATTTTTATTTTTGATAAAACAACTTCCCAAAAGCCAACATTGTTTTGCACACAAAATCCCTTTAAAATCCCACATTGAACACCATGTGAATTCTCAAATTTACCAAAAAATAATTTAAAGCACCCAAAACATTTCAAAAAACCCATTACATATGTTATAAAACAACCCTAATTGTCATAACATAAAATAGCCATGTAAATCACCCAATTTAACACCAAATTAGAACCCAAAAGTCATTTATTTAACAAATGGCACCAAAACCAAATTTCGCAGCAACAACCAAATGATATGAACACTCAAAACATGATTTGGATCCATAATAAATTTCAATAAAAGAAAATAATTAGTTATAGGTCCACCCCAAATGATATAATTAATGATTTTTATGAAAAAACCCCCAATTTCACATAAAAATGGAACATAAACAACATTTTCATTAACAATACAACTAAAACAAATTTTTTCACCAATAATAAAAAGCGATAAACATTAAAATATTAAAAACACATCAAGATAAGTCACAAGGTTTTCATACACAAGGAATGCCCAACCAAATGTGTCAAAAACCTCAAATCATTGTGTTAAAGTTCAACCACACAACCTCCAAACAAAAATAGTGTTAAAATAGACCAAAAACCAGAATATCATACCATGAAACATAAGAAAAAACCTCAGTTTAGAAACCTTGCTTTCTATACATTAGGAACATCGAGAATAAGGGAAGAACCCCTAAAAAATGGGAGAAATAAGGAAGGAAACCTACTTTCATGAGGGATCGTGAAGAAATATGACACAATACACTAGTATCTGAATTTCCAAATTACCTAAAACGGTATTGAGGATTGAAAAAGGATGAGGAGTTCATGTAAGAACTGGATAGGGAGAAAATGAGTGATAAATGGAGGAGTTATGAAAGAAAAAAAAGAAATATTCAAATCTGGATGATTTGAGAATCCTTGAGAATTGTTGCCCGAATACGTGATGGAAATGATCTCCAAAGAGGGGGAAGTGACACTGGGGTATCATCAAGAAATTTTGGCTTTCTGTGGTAGGAAAAATCCCCAAAAAAAGGTATAAAATGAATTTTTTATTAAATAATCAATATTTGTTTTTAAATCTAGAAATGAGCATCCGATCTGGCCCAATTCTTTAAATAAAAACCCATATCCACCATGATTATTGATTCTTAAAGGGTCCAAATTAATATGGTTGATTTAAAACATCATGGGATTCTATATTTGAATTGTAATGGGTGAGAAATATTGAATAATGAATGAGTTATAAAAGAATAAAAATTTGTTTTTAAATATGGAAATGAGCTCACGGTTTGGACGAAATCATGAAAACACACCTATTACTTAAAAAATTCATTGGAAACCCACAAAACCAAAAAAAAAATAGAAATTAAATGAAAAATACTTTTAAAATAAGTCATGTATGTGAAAATTATCTCCACCATGAATGACATTACACCCAAGAACTGCAACCTAAATCTTTATCGGAAAAACATGAAGGGGTACTCTTCATCAACCCATGACTTCCATTCCCATGTATTATTTGTATCATTCACATGTGGTGAAAGAAACTGGATTAGTGGAATAGAATTTCCTCGATGAAAATTTTCTTGGAAGTCCCCTATTCTCATCATTCGCCCAAAAATAGATAAATTGGACTATATATCCAAATCCTCCTAATTCAGTACATGGGATGGATCCTGGTTGTATTTCTTCAACTAGGAGATGTGGAAGACATCAGGGATTGATGTAAACCTATAAGGTAATTCCAACCTATATGCCACCATTTTAATATGCTCGGTGAGTAAAAAATGTCTAACATACCGCAATGTCTTATGCCCTTTCTTTCCTAATCGATGATGGACCAGATCATGGGGCCCCTTCAACAATACCATGTCACCTATAGAAAACACTAGGTCTTGAAACCTCCAGTCAGGATGCGATTTATGGAGACTTCAAGCAATCAATAAGAACATCCTGATCTACCTGACCTTCTCATATGTCTCCAGCACCAGACTCAGCACCATTAGTGAGGTCTCATATACCTTAGGCCAACACAGGTGTGACCAATAAGGCCAATCATAGAGCATCTCAAAAGGAGCCGAGGATTGGTAACTATTATTATATGAAATCTCAACCAAACCCAAATGGATATCCCAAGAACCTCCAATGTCTAGAACGCCTGTACAAATAATGTTCTCCAAATTCTGATTCACCTGCTCTATCTGACAATCCATTTGATGACGGTATGTCATGCTCAACATAATCTGAGACCCCAAGGACTTATGAAGGCCTTCCCAAAACAGAGAAGTGAAACAGGGGTCTCTATCTGAGATGATAGCTGAGGACACACCATGGATCATTACCACCTCATGAAGATAAAAATGGCCTAACTCATATACTTCAGTTGTTTCTCTGATCAGAATCAAGTTGTAAGATTTGGTCAGATGATTAATCACCACACAAAATGGAATTATAACCTTGTGGTGCTTGAGGAAATCCAACAATGATGTCCATGGTGACCCTGTCCAACTTCCATGTAGGAATTAGTAATGGGTGGAGAAAACCAAAGGGCATTTGATACTTCTCATTCAATTACTGGCATGTATAGCAAGTTGAAACAATGTTTAGGATGTATCATCTCATACCAGGCCACCCAAACTACCAACAGACATCATAATAGATCGTGGTGGCACCTTGATGGATATCCCACTATGAATAGAGGCTATTATGCATCAATACATTCTATAGAGATAACGACACTAATGAACGGCCCCTGAAGCCCAAGATTCCCTCAGGACACAATGACCAATCAGTTGATGTCTCCCAACAATGATGAAACATCTTCAACTGCTAACAAAGCTCATCCCTAGGATGTTACCGCTAAAGAAAATCCATGACAGAAAGAGTCAACTGAACCCCCGCCAAGAACGCACTCCCATTTTTCTCCATGGTCTCCACATGCATCTGAGAAAAGAGCCCCATCAAAGTTTACTCCTCACTGGAATTCCTCAAAGCCTGCACTAGAACTCTTCTATTCAAGGTGCCGACCACCACGTTACCCATTCCTGGGGTATAGACAATGTCACTATCGAACTCCTGCAAGTACTCGATCTAATGGCACTACCTCAAGTTGAGGTCCTTCTGTGAGACGATATAGACCTAAATTTTGTGATTAGAGTAGACCACAAACCTCTCCCCCAAAGAGGTAGTGACACAATGTCTTCAATGCAATAATCATATTAATTTTCCCCAAGTCATGGTCGGGTAATTAGTTTCATGTGGCTGGGGTTCGAGAGATCCATACAACACTACATGATCATCCTACATAAGAATGCACCCAAGACCAATACCTAAAGCGTCGCACTACACCACACACATCTTTCCAGCCTCTCGAAAATCAAAATGGGGGTGGTAGTCAAACACCTCTTCAGCTCCTCTAATGATGCCTGACATTATAGGACCCATTCAAACTTCACCCCTTTCCTGGTGAGCACAGTCATCAATGAAGCAAGTCAAGTGAAATCCTGAATGAATCTCTTGTAATAACCATCCAGGACAAGGAAACTCCGAATATCAAACACATTCTTTGGTTGCTTCCATGACATGACTGCACTGATCTTATGAGGGTCCACTAAAACCCCCTTCTCTAAGATCACATGCCCTGGATATTTCACTTCCCTAATCCATAAGGTTCATTTGTACAACATTGAATAAAGGATATTCACTTGCAAGGTTCTAAAAACAATCCTCAATTGATATTAATGTTCCTCTTTAGAGCCAGAGTAAACTATAATGTCTTCCATGAACACCATGACAAAATAATCAAGATACTGATGGAAAACGCTATTCATGACTTCCATAAAGACCACTGGAGCATTAGAAAATCTGACGGGCATGAATAAGTACTTGAAGTTCTCCTACCTATTTCGGAAGGCTATCTTTGAGATATATACAAATCTCACCCTGAATTGATGATAGCTAGAAAACATGTCAATTTTTGATAACCACCTGGACCCTTAAACATATCGAAAAAATCATCTATTTTGGGAAAAGGGTATTTGTTCTTCATTGTTACCTTACTCATATTTCGGTAGTCAATGCACTTCTAGAGGGATCTGTCAGCCTTTTTCATGAACAAAACACGAGAGACCCAAGGACAGAAGCTCATGAAAATGAACCCTTCGTATTTTAAGTCTTCTAGCTATATCATTAATTCCCTCATCTCGGTGGGGGCCATACAATATGAAGGAAGAGATATCAGCTATGTTATCAGTTCCATATTGTAACACCCAAAGCTTCTACGGTACGCTTCTCTTTGAATAATGCGATAGCGTGTGTTGTACGCAACATCAAGTTCTAACACACCACAACCAATCAAACCAGCCGTAATGAATAGTAATACCTACCTTTTCAAGTTATATATATTTTATATTTCAAAATGGACTTCATTTTAGGATTCAGAATATCGAAATTATCCTAAGTTGAATTTTTGGTATTTTTCTCAGAACTTCCAATTTTTATGCATAGTGAAAAATACTTAAAAAAACGTTCTTAATCAAAATAATTTATAGTGATAAATTATATTATTGAGTGGTTTTAAAGTATAATTAGAATATATTTTTACCATTTTATCCAATGGTGTTTATTAGAATTAATTTCACTTTGAAATTGGACATAAACAATTGTCAATCTTTTGATATATATTGTTTCTTAAAAACCCGCTATTTGATGTGACAGCGGGAATTAATTATAAAATTAATTAATGAAACATATATGTCTGGAATTTCTTAAAATAGACATCAATTTTGAATTTGGAATATCAATTATAGCTTAGGGTGAAATTTTGGCATTGTTCTGAAAAACTTCTATTTTTGATGAATAGTGAAACCACTAAGTGGTAGTTAAAAAACTGAATTTTCCATAAAACTTAATTTTACCGCTTCTGTGAATGGAATTTTGAAAATCCGACAGGCACTGTTAATATCAAGTTGTAAAACGTGGTTCAATGAGATGAAAATAATTTACGGTGAATAGTAACTTTTTACTTTTATTTACCACGGTTAAAAGTAAATAGGGTAATTAAGGGTAAAAATGATATTAATATTACCCTAACACATGTCCTAATTCTATTGGACAAGTTTATATCGTCCAAGAACAACCTTAGGAATAAAATATTATCATTTAGGTCAACTTGGATTAGATTAGAAAATTTATTATTATTTAATTCAAAGAAGTGTTAAGAGAGTTAAAATACAAGTTTATTTACTAAAACATTTTTAATATAGGGTTATACATAAGGTAAATTCGACTGTAAATATTCATTAGAAATATAAAATTATTTCCTACATAATTATATTTTATTTATAATTTTTAGACATTAAATAATTTATTTTATTTATGACACAATGATGATGAAGTAATTACCATAATAATGAAAAAATTAAATTAAGTAATATTATAAATACCGAAATAAATATAATTTGAGACTTTTTATGAATTACACTAATTTTCTAGGTTAATATGACATGTTAGGAGTGACTTAATAATCTTTTTTTGAAGTAATCATTCTGTTATGATTTTCAAACAAATCAATTATTGAATAGTGTCAAAATTGACATAAAAGAGTTTTTAAAACAATTATTATATTATTAATTGATATTAAATTCCTAAAAATCTATGGGTCGGCCAAGAGACATACATCATTATAGGTGTATTATTAATTCACCTCTTTGGGGGTCACTTTGATGTATATAGTATTTTTATTAACTATATAATATAGAAATACAAAGTGACATGCTAAATGTCAAACTAATTAACTAAGATTTAAAACTAAAAGATAAGGTTAATATAATAACCCAAACCTGTCTAAATTATATTGGTTGAGTGGTTTTGGACCCATCCCCAGCTTAACCTTTAAATAATACACTTTTTATCCATTAGAAACCGAATATGAATTTATTATAAAATAATATATCTACCTTTTCGAAAGGTGACCCTCACCCCTCTTATAAAAGGGCACTCCCCCTTCTCATTAATTCACACCTTCAGGGCCTTTTTTTTCAGCCATCCCCTGCCCAAATACTCTCTAAACTTCCCTCACTACAACCTAGAGGCCTTATTTTGATCAGAAAGCCAACCTAAGGATCCATTTTGATCAAATCAAAATGAAGAACCTGAAGAAGAGGTAATGTTTTCCCCTCCATTTTTCAAATTCATTTCTTCTTCAACTTCTTATTTCTTTGTTATTCCCATTATAAAATATTGAATCTAGTATCTCCTATATACTGTAATATTATTATAAAAATGGTACAACCATATTCAGTATTCTATCCATCCTTTGAATAACATGTCACCAGACGTGTGTACGTACGACTTACCGTCTCCACGTCGTGGTGTAATTGTTATTATTCAATATATTATTATTTGGATGGCTATAATAATGAGTTATAATTCATGTAAATATTAAATATAACATCATAATTATTCTGTATATATGATATACCATCCAATTATATATTATTTTAATATCAAAAGAATGATATTGTCGCTCGTGCATACGTACGGACTACCGTCTCCACGAACGCGATGAGATTCATTCTCCATCGTATCCACTCAAGTATAATTCTCATTTGATGATTAATAATATTATACAAGGACTTGATATCATTCTAGATATGATTAAGAAATAACCTATCCATGACAAACACAGCTTACGTAACAAAACATATAAAAGAAAATGAGTAAGTTAACACCCGAAACAACAATAATACTAAGATATTATTAACAAAGAAATTTAAAAAGATCATATATAATATCATATAAATGTATATGACTCTTTAATAATTTAATAACAATTATTTCACCATTATACAGGAGGTTAACCTACCCCCAACCAAGGAAAAGTACAAGGTAAGGGTTTATTTCGCAATCTCTTCATTATCCGAGGTTGTTTATACTTAATAATCTACTTGGACTTCTTTATCATCCACATCCATGTTTCTTAAAAAATGTATTTCAAACATTTTTACTACTTACAAGAATATGGGTTAAACTCATTTATACCCTTTTTTGACTTTTTATAAGAGGTTTATAAAGGAATCATTCCGTCGTTTTCCAAACAATGTGCTTTTTATCCTTTTCGACAAAATTAAGGTAAGAATGTTTTTTTACTTATACGGAGTGTGCGGTTATCTCCCGCCATTATAAAATCGTCGAAGCTTCCCTTACAAGATTATAATAATATTTTCAAAGAAAATTTTTTGTTTTATATGACTCTAAAATGATTTCAAAATAAAAAGAGATATTTCCTTAAAAAGAGTATTGATTTCATCTATGTCAAAATCCTTTGATGGATTTCAACCTTATTTGAAGCTGATTTATTATGAAAGCAAACTTTCATATTGTATTGAAGGTTTTGTGATATGTTTGACTATGTATATGTTATTTTTATACCCTTCATGGTTTATGGTGAATGTATTGACATTTCGTGTGGTAGTTTTAATACGAATTGTTTTGTTATGTTTAAACCTTTTCATATGGGAATGCATTGGACTTAATTTGTGACTGGTGGATCCTGATATATCTCCTCGATGCATCGGTAGGTCTAATGAGACAAACTAGTGTCTTGACACAAGGCCTTGGAAAATTCTTATTTGTAGTCCTAGGACGAGGCCTTGGATATGTGGTTATGATAGTTTGTCATTATGCATTCCATCATTATGAAAGTGGTTACTGATATTGCAAGTGATTATTTGATTAGTAGAATATCCATGTGAATAAGTAAATGGTATTATTTCATTTTATTTTTTCCATTATATTTTGATGTTCATGTTTAAAAGGCTTTTGTTTTAGTGATACATTGCCTTAAATGTTTATTCTTATTTATGAAAGTTTTCGCTATATTTTTATCCTTACTAGACATTTGAGCTCACAACTTTTCGATGTTTTATTTTTCTCAGGATGTGAAGAAGTAATTTATGAATGACTTGTAGGGATAGTATGAGGGGATAAGAGTGTGGACTATAGAGACTATATTGTAGTTTTCATTTTATGATGTAATGTAAAATTTATTAATGTATCTAGTTATTCCAATGCTACTAAACGAATCGGTCTTTCGATATTTGATCTTTCTCGTGATCATGCCAATGTTATGTAATAATGCACAGACTCTGGGAAACTGGGGTCGGGGAATTATAGTTGGTATTAGAGGAACATTAGTACAAACCTTGGAAGCTAGATTTCGATAAACTCTGAATAGAGAACGTAGACCTATGATGTACTTTGAGGATTAGTATAGAAGAACTTCCTATAATTTTGGTATTGTAGAGATTTTGTGAGTTTTCCGAGAAATACATCTCTGTCTCGATATGAGCAGGTAGAGGTGGATCTGGAAAAGATGTACCTAGGGGTAAAACACGAAAACACCACTTTGAGCTAGACTCGAACGGGAACTGGTGCACAACAACGGGCCTTGCTGCACTCTTGGTTACGACACTCCCATGGGATATGCTTAGGATAACTCTCATTTTCGTTACAAATCATTATGAAAGGTTTATGAGTATGTACTTCCTCAATGAAAACATTTTTATTATTATGGATTATATCCATAAATAGTTCAATTTATGTTAAGTGTTTTATAAGTATGGAATTATGTATTTTGATTCATAAACTGATCTAGTTTATGCCATTGTTTAGAAATAGAGCCTAGTGGAAGAAATGGAAGTTGTTTCAATGCACACAATCCATGTAGGGATTGCCCTCCTTCTCAAGAAAATTATAGTGGAGCTGGTGACGCAACTGGTGTCGATCAGCTAATCACCACACCGGGACAACTCACTCAGGTTATGAATAATAAACTTACCCGTATGGAGCACCCTGATCCGCAGCATGGAGGATCAATGTTAGATCTCTTCATGAGGCAAAAACCACCAATGTTCAATGGGAGTATAAATCCCTTAGTATCTAAGAAATGGATAAATTCCCTAAAGAAAATATTTCAGGCTTTGGGGAGTAGTGAAAGGGAAAATGTTATCATGGAAGTTTACCACCTCACTGGAGATGCTGATCAATGGCGGCCATTGATTCAAAACATGAAGGAAGATGATGAAGTATCAAATATGGAATGGAGGGAGTTCAATGATCTGTTTTTAGAAAAATCCTTTCCTCGTGACCATCGAGCAGATATGGAAAGGCAATTTCTGAGTCTGAGGCAAAAGGAGGATGAGAATGTCACAAAGTATGAGGCTAACATTACATGGTTAGCAAGGTATGCTAGAGATTATATACGTAACTCAAGAAGTAATATTGATCGTTTCTTTGATGTGTTAAAGCCATTTCTCTGTCGATCATTAGTCTCACAATCCTTCTCGTCATACGAAGACATTGTCTCGTGTGCACTAAAGACCGAAAAGTAATTCTATAAGTCTTATGACTTTAAAGAAAAGAAAGAGAACAATAGATCTACAGATCAATCTGGGAATGGAAATAAGGGGAAGAAGGGAAATGTTGAATTTCCATCCTGTGGTAAATGTGGGAAGAAACAACCCGGTACTTTCTTAAAGGGAATGGGTGTCTGTTTCAAGTGTGGTGAAAAAGTCCACAAAGCTCGTGATTGCAAAGGGAATAAGGAAGATACCAATTTTCAGTGCTACAATTGCAGGGAGATGGGAAATTATGCAAATGAATGTCATATGCGTCAGGGGAACTTACCTCAGAAAAGTCGAAGGGATCAAGGCCAAGCTTATGCTATCACTACTGCTGGGGTAGAAGCTCTGAAAGATGTGGTGGTAGGTAATTTAATGGTTTCCTCAAGTTTAGCAAATGCATTATTTGATTCTAATTCATCGCATTGTTTCATATCTTCCCATTTTTCTATGAAAATTAGATGTTTCCAATTTGATTTAACAAGGGAGTTGTCAGTTAAAACTCTTAATGGAAGTATCATTACAACAATGTTTTGTGAATCAGTCCCCATTAGAGCACATAAATGTTCTTTATCTGCTGATCTCATCATCATACCTATGATTGAGTTTGATATAATCCTCGGTGTGGACTATATTTCGGACGATGATGTGAAGATTTATTGTAAGAAGAAAGAGGTTATGATTCTTGATGATGATGATAAGGAACACCTTATCTTTAGAGCATAATCGTCACCACCTAATTCTTATCTAGATCCACCCCCAGTAACTCAACTAAATTGAATTATTGGGGAGGAAGAGAATGAAATGATTGTGGGTGAGGAAAGGAATGTTCAAATATAGGATGTACCAGTTGTGAAAGAATATGTAGATGTATTTTCGGAAGGTTTACCTAGACATCCTTCAGAATGAGAAGTTGAGTTTTCCATTGATTTAATTCATGGATCAAAGCCTATATCGAAGACCCGTTATAGAAAGGCCACTACAGAATTAGTAGAACTAAAGAAACAACTAGAGTAATTGAGTAATAAGGGATTTATTCTCCCTAGTGTTTCTCCATGGGGAGCCCCTGTTCTTTTTGTTAAAAAGAAAGATGGTTCTATGAGGCTATGTATCGACTATAGGGAGATCAATGCTATAACAATAAAGAACAAGTATCCCCTACCTCGCAATTATGATTTATTTGACCAACTGCGTGGAGCTCAATACTTTTCAAAGATTTACCGTCGATCTGGATACCATCAATTGTGTGTAAGGAAGGAAGACATTTTGAAGACAGCATTTCAAAACATGTACGGGCATTACGAGTTTACAGTAATGCCTTTTTGATTGACTAATGCACCCTCTGTATTCATGGATCTGATGAATAGAGTTTTCAAGGAATATCTCAATGAATTTTTGGGGGTATTTATTGATTATATCTTAGAATAGTCCAAAATATATGAAGATCAATAAAATCACATGCACATTATCATGAAGACTCTGAGAAGACATGAATTATATGGGAAGTTTAGCAAATGTGAATTCTAGCTTCAGGATATTTCTTTTTTTGGCCATATTGTCTCTAAAGATGGAATCACTGTTGATCCTTCTAAGACCAAGGCAATAAAAGAATGGCCAGCACCGACGATTATAACTGAGGTATGTAGTTTTAATGGTTTAGCAGGTTATTATCGACGTTTCGTCCAGAATGTTTCCCAGTTGGCTAACCCATTAACAAAGCTCACACATAAAGGGGTTAAATTTGTTTAGACAAAAGAGTGTGAAGAATGTTTCGAAGAACTGAAGAAAAGATTAGTCAATGCTCCTGTATTGAATCTACCATTGGGGAATGATGGGTTTGTTATTTACAGCGATGCATCAAAGAAAGGACTTGGTTGTGTCCTCATACAGAATTATAGGTTTATTGCCTATGCATCACGACAGATGAAAATTCATGAACAAAACTATCCTACTCATCATCTCGAGTTAGAAGCTGTGATCTTTGCTTTGATAATATGGAGGTACTACCTCTATGGTGAAAAATGTGAGATTTATAATGATCACAAGAGTTTGAAGTATATTTTCTCACAAAAATAACTCAACATGAGGCAAAGGAGATGGCTTGAATTACTAAAGGATTATGATTGTATGATACACTACCACCCGAGGAAAGCAAACAAGGTGGAAGATGCTTTGAGTAGAAAAGAACATGGATTTTTGAACGTGATGATAATTTAAAGGGATCCAATTTTTATGGATCTAGTGAAGATGGACATGGGAATAACCAGGGAAGGTGAAACATCAATTCTTTTTCAAATTGTTTCCAAACCATCTTTACTAGAATGGATTATGAGTTCTCAGACCAATGATGAAGAATTTCAAATGAATATTAAAGCTATGAATGTTGGGAGATTGAGAGACTTTGTGTATGAAGATGAAATTTTAAAATTTGGGAAGAGGCTTTGTGTTCCCAATATACCTTATCTAAAAAGGGAATTGTTGGATGATGCTCATAGTTCCAATTTCTCAATACACCCTGGGAGCACCAAAATGTATAGATATTTGAAGGAACATTTTTGGTGTGACATCATGAAGAGGGAGATTGCTGATTTTGTGTTAAGATGTTTGGTTTTTCAAAAAGTGAAAGCTAGAAGGCAACAACTTGGAGGATTCATGAAACCTCTTCCCATACCAGAGTGGAAATGGGACAATATTACGATGGACTTTGTCATGGGGCTACAAAGGGCTCCTAGAAGGAACGATACAATATGGGTTATTGTTGATCGTCTTACCAAGTCAGCACATTTTCATGCTATAAGAGAAGATCTACCACTGGAACGTCTAGCAAGACTATATATTAATGAAGTTGTGAGACTTCATGGAGTACCCGTATCGATTGATTCCAATCGTGATCCCTGTTTTACTTCATGATTCTGGTAGAGTCTTCAGAAATCCCTGGATACTGAACTTCATTTGAGCACTGCCTACCACCCTCAGATAAACGGACAATCAGAACGGATTATTCAAACCTTAGAAGACATGTTGAGATCTTTCTCACTTGACTTTCAGGGTATGTGGGATCAATATTTACCTTTGGTAGAATTTTCCTATAACTATATCTTCCATTCGAGTATTCAGATTTCACCATATGATGCATTATATGGAATGAGATGTCACACACCAACCTGTTGGGATGACGTTGGTAAAAATATCTTTTATGTCCAGAACTGGTAGAGGAAATAACGGAAAAGGTGAATGTAATCCAAAATCACATCAAAGCATCTCAAAGAAGGCAGAAGAGCTATACCGATAATCGAAGGAAGGATTTGGAATTTCAAGTCGGTGATCATGTTTTCCTAAAGGTATCTCCATGGAAGGGAGTCATATGTTTTGGTAAGAAAGGTAAATTGTGTCCTAGGTACATCGGACCTTTCGAAATTCTAGAACGAACTCGGGATGTAGCTTACCGATTGGAAATGCCGCCAGGTCTCTCCAAAGTTCACGATGTGTTCCACGTATCTCTGTTGTGGAAATACATGCCTGACCCGACGCATGTACTCACCTATGAGGAATTAGAACTAGAACCCGATCTGTCTTATTGCGAAGAGCCCGTCAGGATTCTTGATACGAGAGAACAAGTACTGAGAAACCGGATGACGTGTCTGGTAAAAGTTTTGGGGAGAAACCATAAGATGGAAGAGGCAACGTGGGAACCCGAGGAACTTATGATGAAGAACCACCCGAGTCTTTTCTAGAAATTCCAAGGATGAAATTATTTAAGGGAGGGGAGAATGTAACACCCCAAGCTTCTACGGTATGCTTCTCTTTGAATAATGTGATAGCGTGTGTTGTACACAACATCGAGTTCCAACACACCAAAAACAATCAAACTAGCCGTTATGAATAGTAATACATAATTTTTAAAAATTATATGTATTTTATATTTCAAAATGGACTTCATTTTTGGATTCGGAATATCTAAATTATCCTAAGTTGAATTTTTTGTATTTTTCTGAGAGATTCCAATTTTTATGAATAGTTAAAAATACTTAAAAACAAATTTTTTAATCAAAATAATTTATAGTGACAAATTATATTATTGAGTGGTTTTATAGTATAATTAGAATATATTTTTACCATTTTATCCAATGGTGTTCATTAGAATTAATTTCACTTTGAAATTGGACATAAACAATTGTCAATCTTTTGATATATATTGTTTCTTAAAAACACGCCATTTGTTGTGACATCAGGAATTAATTATAAAATTAACCAATTAAACTTATATGTTTGGAATTTTTTAAAATAGACATCTTTTTTGAATTCATAATATCAATTATAGCTTAGTGTGAAATTTTGGTATTGTTTTGAAAAACGTCAATTTTTGATGAATAGTGAAACCACTAAGTGGAAGTTAAAAAACTGAATTTTTCATAATACTTAATTTTACCGCTTATGTGAATGGAATTTAGAAAATCCTAGAGACATGGTTAATATCAAGTAGTAAAATTTGGTTCAATGAGAAGAAAATAATTTTTGGTGAATAGTAATTTTTTACTTTTATTTACCACGGTTAAAAGTAAATAGGGTAATTAAGGGTAAAATGATATTAATATTACCCTAACACATGTCCTAATTCTATTGGACAAGTGTATCTCCACCGAAAACAACATTAGGAATAAAATATTATAATTTAGGTCCACTTGGATTAGATAAGGACATTTATTATTATTTAATTCAAAGAAGAGTTAAGAGAGTTAAAATCAAAGTTTATTTACTAAATCATTTTTAATATAGGGTTATACATAAGATAAATTCGATTGTAAATATTTATTATAAATATAAAATTATTTCATATATAATTATATTTTATTTATAATTTTTAGACTTTAAATAATTTTATTTATATATGACACACTAATGATGCGGTAATTAGCATAATAGTGAAAATATTAAAATAATTAATATTATAAATACCCTAATAAATATAATTTGAGACTTTTTATGAATTAAACTAATTTTCTAGATTAATATGACATGTTAGGATTGACTTAATTACATTTTTTCGAAGTAATCATTCTTTTATGATTTTCACAAAAATCAATTATTGAATAGTGTCAAAATTGACATAAAATGGTTTTTAAAACAATTATTATATTATTAAGTGATATTAAATTTATAAAAATATAAGGATCATCCAAGAGACTTATATCATGATAGGTGTATCATTAATGGACAACTTGGGGGGTCTCATGGATGTATATTGTATTTTTATAAACAATAGAATATAATAATACAAAGTTACATGGTGAATGTCAAACTAATTAACTAAGAGTTAAAACTAAAAGATAAGGTTAATCTAATAACCCAAACCTGTCTAAATTCTATTTGATGAGTGTTTTTCGACCCATCCCCACCTTAAACTTTAAATAATACACTTTGGAGCCATTAGAAACCGAATATAAATTTATTATAAAATAATATTTCTATCTTTTCCAATGGTGCCACTCACCCCTCTTATAAAAGGGCACTCCCCCTTCTCATTAATTAACACCTTCAAAGCCTTTTGGGTCGGCCAAACTCTTCCCAAATACTCTCTCAACTTCCCTCACTACAATCTAGAGTCCTTATTTCGATCTGAAAGCCAACCTATGGAGCCTTTTTGATCAAATTAGAAAGAAGAACCCGAAGAAGAGGTAATGTTTTCACCACCCTTTTTCAAATTCATTTCTTCTTCAACTTCTTCTTTCTTTGTTATTACCATTATAAAATAATGAATCCAATATCTCCTATATACTGTAATATTATTATAAATATGGTACAACGATATTCAGTATTCTATCCATCCTTTGAATAACATGTCACCATATGTGCGTACGTACGACTTACCGTCTCTACGCCGTGGTGTAATTGTTATTATTCAATATATTATTATTTGGATGGGTATAATAATGATTTAATATTCATGTAAATAATAAATATAACATTATAATTATTCTTTATATATGATATACCATCCAATTATATATTATTTTAACATCAAAAGAATGATATTGTCGCTCTTGCGTACGTACGGACTACCGTCTCCACGAACGTGATGGGATTCATTCTCCATCATATCCATCCAAGTATAATTCTCATTTGATGATTAATAATAGTATCTAAGGACTTGATATCTTTCTAGATATTATTATGAAACAACCTATCCATAACAAACACATCTTACGTAACAAAACATATAAAAGAAAATGAGTAAGTTAACACCCGAAACAATGATAATACTAAGATATTATTAACAAAGAAATGTTAAAAGATCGTATATGATATCATATGAATGTATATTATTCTATTATAATTTAATAACAATTATTTCACCATTATACAGGAGGTTAACCTACCCCCAACCAAGTAAAAGTACAAGGTAAGGGTTTATTTCGCAATCTCCTCATTATCCAAGGTTGTTTATACGTAATAATCTATTGGGACTTCTTTATCATCCACATCCATGTTTATTAAAAAATGTATTTCAAACATTTTTTCTATTTACTAGAATATGGGTTAAATTCATTTATACCCTTGTTTGACTTTTTATAAGTGGTTTATAAAGGAATATTTCTGTCATTTTCTAAACAATGTGCTTTTTAACCTTTTCGACAGAATTAAGGTAAGAATGTTTTTTTAACTTATACGGCAGGTGAAGCTATATTCCGCCATTATAAAAATGTCTAAGATTCCCTTACAATATTATAAGAAAATTTTCAAAGAAAATGTTTTATTTTATATGAATCTTAAAAGATTTCAAAATAAAAAGAGATATTTCTCTAAAAAGAGTTTTGATTTCATCTATGTCAACATCCTTTGATGAATTTTAAGCTTATTTGAAGAAGATTTATTGTGAAACAAAAATTCCATATTGTATTGAAGGTTTTGTGATATTTTTGACTATGGATATGTTATTTTTATACACTTCATGGTTTATGGTGAAATTATTGACATTTCGTATTCTGGTTTTCATACGAATGTTTATGTTATGTTTAAACCATTTCATATGGGAATGCATTGGACTTAATATCTGACGGGTGGAGCCCATTGTAGCTCCTCGATGCATCGGTAGGTCTCATGAGACAAACTAGTGTCTTGGAACAAGGCCTTGGAAAAATCTTATTTGTAGTCTTGGCCCGAGGCCTTGGCTATGTGGTTATGATAGTTTGGAATTATGCATTCCATCATTATGAAAGTGGTTACTGATAATGCATGTGATTATTCGATTAGTAGAATATCCATGTGAATAAGTAAATGGAATTATTTCATTTTATTTTTTCCATACTATGTTGAAGTTCAAGTTTAAAAGGCTTTTGTTTTAGTTCTACATTGCCTTAAATGTTTGTTCTTATTTATGAAAGTTTCTGCTATATTGTTATGCTTATTGGGCATTTGAGCTCACCCCTTTTCAATGTTTTATATTTCCCAGGATGTGAGGACGCAATTTATGAATGACCTGCAGGGATAGTGTGATGGGATAAGAGCGTGGACTATGGAGACTATATTGCTGTTTTCATTTTATGATGTAATATAAAATTTATTAATGTATCTAGTTATTCCAAGGATACTAAAATAGTCGGTCTTTTGAGATTTGAAATTTCTCGTGATCATGCCAATGTTATGTAATAATGCACCAACTCTGGATAACTGGGGTCGAGGCATTACAAAGATCAATCAAGAACTCCACATACCACTCTGGGGGGAAACCATAAAATTCAATTGGGAATACCTCTGGAAATTCATTCACCACATGAGGTACTTCATATTGATGTTCAATACCATCGTCCTCTAGAAGGAGTGACAGTAACTGGAAGATAAGACATTCCAACTCTGGTAGTGGATGTCTGGCATGACCTGACTGAGGATCCCATTCTACACAAAAAACCTGATGACTCCAATCAGGCTCTCTGAAACTCCCTCGTCGCCTATATAAATCGATGTGTGCATAGAAGTGTACTAGCCAATCCTTACCATGTATTATGTAAAATACTTACATATCTAATACCAAGAGTTCCCACTCCATCTCAACCCCTATCATGGAAAGCACACACAACGGGCACCTCAGACCCTGCTCCATCTTTAGCAATGGTGTCACCAACTCCATTGCAGAAGACAACAACTTAGTTGAAGAATTATGTGTGTCCAAAAAATGGGTAGAAATGAATGAAACAATGGCACTCGTATCTAAATTATAATCATCTATTAATTATACAATCAAAATAGTACCTCGAATTGTCGACGGTCCCACCTATGATCCTGTTGGGGCCTAATCTACCGCATGGAGATGTCTAGTATCTACATTAGGAATACGACTAGTCTATGGATGTGCACTGAATAGGATCTTCCCAGAATATGACCCATAAATACCACCACGGCCAATGAAACAAGATCCCCCATCATTTACGGCTTGAATTGCGCTGGGACTCCTCTTGAATCCACTGACCCTGCCCCACCAAGAAGTTGACGCACCACCCCACCAAAGTGCTGCAATTGACAAATACCTCTACATTGGTAATTGGACTTTGGATGAATTTTTCATGTTTTTCAGATTTTCCTGGCCTTCTACACAGGTGGCACATGACCGATCTCACCTCAGTATCCATAGATGAAATCATACTAGAAGAGTGTCCTAAACTACCTCCTCTCTTATTCACATGTTCCTTTTTCTTCCTTTTCGTCCCTAAATTACTACCTCTTCCCTCTACTAATACTGACATAGAGAAACCTTCCCTACCTTTATGGTCAATCACCACTATGCACAACTTGTCAACCACCTTAGCATAGGTCCTCAGCTTAAACAAGAAAACATGGGAGTATTTCTTTGGTCCCAAGCATTTCTCAAACCTATAAGCCTTCCCTTTTTCATTCGAGATGATTTTAGGAGCATACAGAACCAACTTAACGAAATGGTGGGTGTACTCCATCATAAAATGATTCCCCTAAACAAGGTCCATGAACTCTTGGGACCTAGAATATTCCAAGACCTCAGGGCAGTATTTTTCATTTAAGAAAGCCTTGAAATCCTCCCAACACATCTGCTAATTCATTCCAATCTGTAAGAATGACTCCCGCCACTTGTGGATGGGACCCTACAAAAAAAATGGAAAATGATTCCACACTGAGCTCCTCAAGTGTATCCATGATCTTGAATATGAGGTAGATATTCTCAATCAATTCCTCTACTTCACGAGGTTTTATGCTGCCTAAAAAAGTAGGAGGCTTGATTTTCAGAAACTCATGAACTTTATCTTTTATAGGACCCATCTCTTATATTGTAATAGTAATGGGGAAAAGAGTCAATACCTGTACTAGATCTTGGATAGCTAGGACCATAACCTCAACTAGCCTCTAACTAATCGGTGTGGGAGAACTCTCTCTGGCATGCTCTTCTGGGCATATGGCCGCTTTCTGGGGAGGCATGTTACTACAAAATGAAACAGACAAAAAAAAATACTCAATACCACAATTATAGAAAATTTAATCAATTTAATCAAATATAAATTATCAAAATACATTATATTAATAAAATAAACAACTACTCAACCCCTGCTCGATGTCTATGTGTGGTCTGTATCCCACATGTCTCACTTAGCAGTGAAGTAAATTAGATAATTTCAATGTCCATAGTGTCTCAAGGTCTTCCACAAGAGGAGTAGGCCTGGAACCCTACTCATGACCAAAACCCCGATCCCCGATAGTCCTAGCTCATGTCTTTTCCAACTCATCCCAAAACAATAATATAACCCAAAACATTGGCCTCCTCTCATACCATTTTTCACGAACTGAATCTGCTCTTCATTAATACCAACACCAAATCCATCACAAGAAATGTATCTAAGGGTGTTCCCTATCCCCACAGGAAAGAAGAAGTTCACAGGTATCAAAATATTTTTTGGGAATGATTTACCCCAGAATGAAAGCATAAAACATTAAAAACAAGAAATAATTGGAATCTGAAATTTTCATGCCAAAAATGCCTTAACAGAAACCAGATCTATATACATTCTTTTACATAAAGTACAATAGGTCAACAAATAAATATAAATATCACAAAATCATCCATAATGACTCCACGTGACTAGGGTTCATCAACCCCGAGCCATCTCCATTACACCGCACCATAGGCGGGGACTAACAACCTGTACCACCTTCATCCAAGGCATTGCCTTTACGTATGTCAAACACAATCAAGTATACTTGAAACCAATAAGTGTTTTTTGGGTGGGAGAATAATCCCAATATGATACAACCCAATGATTCCAAACAGTATGAAATAAAAGGTGAAAAACATGCAGTTTTGATATATAAGGAAAAGCGGTGATAAATTCCATGAAATACAACTTTCAATTGTAAATAATTTTCAAAATAAATCATTAAGAATATTAGAACATTTAAATAATACATGTCAGTTGCAGTAATGTATATCCAAACACACCATATGAAAAGGGTATATACCACAAATCCAATGAGCACCAAAACTGATAACACCCAAAGGCACTAGACAGTCTCGGGCCCTATGTACCTCGTACCTTGGTGTAACATATCCATGCCACAATCCTTTACCATGCATGATACCCTTGTAGGGAACATAACCATAACCTAGTGGTCCCCAAAAATCAACCTCATAGTTTTTTTAGAGTCTTCGTTACCCAAAATGCTACGTGAAATAGGTATAAAACCCAAGCAGATCAACATCGTGCTAGTACATATATGCCCTCCTAGGTACATGGGCTTCCCCCTTTGTGATAAAACAATTTAATCATGATACATACATCCATTTTCATATAAAAATAACACTAATGGTCACATAAAAACAATTAAGTATAAATACACACTTTGTACCACTTAAAACACAAAACCAAACATTTTAACATTCGATAAAACAACTTCACAAAAGCCAACAATGTTTTTCACACGAAAGTAACTTTAAATCCCCAATGTGAACACCATGTGAATACTCACATTCACCAAAACAAAATTTTAATCACCCATAAAATTTATAAAAACCCATTACATGAGTTATAAAACATCCCCAATAGGCATAACATAAAATATCCATGTTAAACACCCAATTTAAGACCAAATTTGTACCCAAAAATCATTTACTTAACAAATGTCACCAAAACTAGATTTTTAGAAAAAACCAAAGGAGATGAACACTCAAAAAATTATTTTAATCCCTAATAAATTTCAATAAAATCATCTAGGTATTTATAGGGTATCCCCAAAAGAACTAATATAATATTTCTAGGAAAACCCCCAATTTCACATAAAAATGTCACTTAAACATTATTTTCTTTACAAATATCACTAAAACCAATTTTTTCACAAATAATAAAATGATATAAACATGAAAATATAGTAAACACATCAAGATAAGTCACAATTATTTAATAAACATGGAATCACCTACCAAATGTGTCAAACACCTCAAATATTTATGTGAATGTTAAACCGCACCACAAAGAAGTTAAAAAAACCTAAAACCAGAATTTCAGACCATGAAACACAAGATAAACCCCTATATTGGAATCCCTCCTTGTTGGAAATTAGGAACATCAAGAATACGGGAGGAAACCCAAAGAAAATTGGAGAAAAAAGGAAGGAAACCAACCTACATGATAGATATTGATGAAATCTCACACATTACACCAGTATAATAATTTCAAAACAACAAAAAATGAAAGTGATGTTCTAATAAGAATGGTGAGGACATATATAAACTAGAATGTGGGAAAACGAGTGTGAAATAAATTATTTTTGAAGGAAACTAACTACCTCTTCAAATCGGGATGATTCGAGAAAGCTTGAGATGAGTTTCCCTAATATGTGAAGGAAATGAGTTCCAAAGAGGGAGAAGAAAAGCTAGGGTATAACCAAGGGATGTTGGCGTCGAGGGGGCGGTAAAATAAAAAAATGAGAGTAAAAAATGAATAAGTTATTAAATAAAAAAATATATTTTTAAAACTGGATGTGTACTTTCGAGCTGGCCCAATTCCATAAATAAAAACCCAAATCCACCATGATTATGAATTTCTAAAGTGTCAAAATTAATATGGATGTGTTAATAGGTCGGGGTAGGAAATTTTGAAAGTGGAATGGGTGAATAATATTAAAGAATAAAGAGTTATATAAGTAAAATAAATTGGTTTTTAAATATGGAAATGGGCTCACGGTTTGTCCCAAATCATGAAAACTCACCCATTCCTCCAAAAAATGCATAGGAAACCGCCAAAACTAAGAAAGAATGGAAATTAAATGATCCATACCTATAAAATAAGTCATGTATGTGACATCACATATATTTATAATAAATAACATTATTAATAGGTTGTACTAACTAATTCAATCATATATATATAATAACAATGTAAATAACATATATACAACTCAAACAATGTATAAAATTCTATCCCAAAAAAAGCAGATATCAAGGAATTTAATTAAATTACTATTATTAAAGAAGAAAAATGTATATATATGACATGTGATCCACTATTAATAGCCATGGGGAATGAACACACCCAAGTTCAGCAAAATAATGGTAGCAATGCCGTCAATGTTTTCTCGTATCCTTGTTATAAATAAGCTATCTAAGAACATCAAAACTCCCCTACCTAAGTCTCACACAACCAATATTTTTTCTACCATGTCCCATACTAGTCAAAAGAAAAGTATAAATGAATTCAATGATACGATTTTTGTAATACCCCAACAAAAACCCCCAAGCCTATGTCAGGGACCCAAAATACCTCATGTGCACCTCCCCATATATGATAGGCATCCAACTAGAAATTAGGGTGTGGATTATATAATTGGGGAGTCTGAACCACTAGTACCATTTCCAAGAAAAAATAATATTAGTAAAAAAATAACAACATAGAGTAAAAAAGAAAAAAGAAAAAATAACTTTGATCACACATTCCATACAATAAATAAACGATCACCCAATATAGAAAATCCAACAAGAGTAGTATTGTATTATGATAAATAAATATATCTCCTTGGAAATATCTAGATTTTTTTCCTAATACCACAATCAGTTTAATGCTCCCTGATTCAGATATATTCCATGTACCCCTTTTCATTACCTGGATATATATATATATATATATATATATATAAATTCTATACACACAATAAGATACATGTGTAGGGTGTGAGTAATAAAAAACAGTAGGACACCACCAAAAAAATCCGTAATAAGTGTACATAAGTATATCTTTTGTATTCAATAATAAAAATCATTGCACAAGTAAGTATAAGTAATAACACACCAATGAACCCATGTGATAACCAAGACACCACGATCCCTAAACAAACATACTCCAAATCCATTTCGACAGGAATATCATGATATCAAATGTAATCAGTAACTAGCCACCATGCATATAAACATACTTCTCAAAATCCCAAAGAAATTTTGGGAAAATTCTACATGACATCCATTTGGGACCAAGTGAACCATGATACTCATCTTCCACTAGGCATAGAGTGATCATGCTTCCAAAAATCCACTATCCATTGAGTAAACATAATAATCTAAATGCACTTGGAATTGAGAAAATAAATCAAAATTAACAAGGTATCGTTTTATCCATAATTGATTCTTAGGTCTATTGTCTCTAACATAGAATGTGGTGTTCACTCCCCCTTAAATGGATAAATGTTTCATGATGGTCCACCTCTTTTGAGTATCAATATCAATAACTTAAAAGGGATGGTAACACACATAACATGATAGAGAATACAATGAAAAACATAACATATCATCTTGAAAAAATAGATGAAATATAATATACATAGGATCAATATCAAACATTATCAAAAAATATCCTATCAATCTCATGGAAACTAGGATAATAATTGGGACTCACTATTATACACACTGACCCACATTCGATCACTATAAACCATGGTCATCAAAGTATTCCAAAAGAAGAAACATAATAAGGAATAATTTATATTCATGATCCCCAAAAGGTAAGGAACTTCCTTCGTCAAGGTTATTGGTGATGAAATACATGGTTTTCGACATATTAACACCCAAACCAAGTATCAAACCCAAAAATAACAAGATCACATGTCAAGTATACCCATCACAGTTTTTGATTTATTAAGAAAGAGCTTATAAAAGATACTCAATGACATTACATGTCAAGATGGGTGGCTCTAGAATCACATACCCCATGCAGTAAATCAATTGAAAGAATTATGATGTACATTGAAGGAGTGGAGAACACTTCACAAAATCCATTGTTGATCAAGGAACAAATCATGAATTCTTCATCAATTCAAGAAGAAAACCATATGTCTAGACAAAAAATATTGATCCACCATCAATCCATCTATATAGATGAGTTTAAAGATGTGGATTGAGAATAAATGATTATTAAGATGACCTGTCTATGTAAAAATAGCCCTAAACAACCACCATTCATGAGGAATTTAACTCCAAAAATGTGATATCATTGTCATATCAAAACAACAATAAATCTAGAAAAGATTCTAGAATCGATCAATATTTGTCATTATAATTCATATATTATGTATTGGAATACAAGATCTATGATACATATATAGAGACAAGAGGTTGATAAAGGAGATACCTAATTAACTGAGAGTTTCACATTACATAACTTAATTATCTTTCTCCAACACACATAGATTCACTAAAATATAGCTTTGAAGGAGGTAAATTCATCAGGGAAGTCCATTTAATATGTTAATCTATAGATATTCCTATATGTATAATAATAGGTCAATAAAGACAATAAATTCTCATTCTGGAGGAATTCATACCACTAATTAAAAGCATGCATAGTTGAGCCGCATGGTTTGAAAAACTAGGCACCAACCATTCACCTTTTCTAGGATTATTGACAATCTACATTGTTTGACTACAATGTTTTTTAAACTATACACCAATAGTTATATTGGAAATTGAATCTTCCCACATAGTTTTTGAATTGAGGATGCACAGTTTTTCAAACTAAACACCACCACTTAAATGTATACCTCTAGTTGAGTTGTTTCTTTGAGAATATGAACGGTTTTGGAGAATTTTAATTGTACTCTGTACCCTTTAAAAGCCAAAAATACGTCCAAAAACATTCCAAAAACACATTGAACTCATCCCAATAAAATCAAAACTCACCAAATTATGATTAAATGATGATATTAACTCATAAATAACATATATAATCCAAATTCATTACACCATAGGCCATTCCCATGATAGCTATTGAGAGGACTGATGTAGTCCATGAATATATAGTGGATATGAAAAAATCCCAGCAACGATGGATAGACCTATAACAATGGTCCTCATAGAACATGTCCATAGGCCTTTATTATGACACCTATCACCATAGTTAATGTGAACCATGATCATACGCTCAAGGATCCACCATTATTTTTTTAATATTAAATAACAATTATAATATATATTTTTATCTTGATATATAAATATATATCCTTACATTGTTGTGGTAATGTCATTGATGTATTATAGAAGAGGCAGAACGATAAAACCACATTGATATGTTTACATTTTCAATGGTTATGACAAAATTCATGAAAGGTGGTTATAAATACCCTATAAATATGGTTCCCCAATGGAGGTTGAGCCCTATAGTCACAATTACAAAATTAAACCATATCCTAAAGACTATACCAATGAAAATTGGGCCCACAGTCTTCATAGTCCATGACCATTGGCTACAACCATGGTCCTAGGGCCTGCTTCCATGGTTTTAACCCATGAGAGTTTGAATATTTTCTAGTAGTGTTTATGATATATAAAAATATATGGATATTATATTACACTAAGTGTATTTTTAAGAGTTTTCTATAAAAATAAATTATCCATATCATTTTAGAGGCCATGATTTGTTTGTAGATACCAATCATGGTATATGAGTATGACTAACTTCTATCGATATAATGGAATAAAGGGTCATACAATTTTTTTATCATTATGTTCTACAAATTGAAATGAATCTGAGTATATAATTAACTAGGTCTTAAGTGAGGGGGTGGTGTAAAAACAAGTATTAATGATCATAGATTAATTTATTTAATTAAATTATATATTCTTATTATATTTACAATTAAATATATTTCTCAGGGTGTTCATAATCCATTAAATTATAAAAGTGGATATGAGTAACTATTATTTTTCAAATAAACAATACACATTGAGGGTTTATTAAATAACTTTAGGAAGAATGGGTTAGGTTAAGGGATATTTTTTAGTTCATTACATGGGAGAGTGTCATAAGTGAGTGGTGAAGTATGTTTGATATTTTTGACATGTTAATTATGTCATCAGTGGTGTCACATGTTTTCTTGTGGGTCAATTATTTTTAATTAGATAAACTAATTTTTTAAATGATTAAAAACCTAAGTTTAAAAAATATTTTACGATAAAAATACTCCTTGTGAGAGGTAATAATGAATCTTAGTCCCCATCTATACTCTACGTCTCCCTCTCAGGGTTTAGAGAAATAAACCAAAATAATTACATTCTTGGAATGATTCCTTACCATGAGTCGATCATTTGTTATTCATGTAATCAAATGGATGTCATGAAAAAATTTTAAATCCCATCATAAAATATAGAAATCCATGGAATACATTATAATTGTTGGGGTGACCATGTGTAGGATCTAGAGGGAATCTTATTTGGTAATATTTTGTAATGATATTATGAAAATGAGAAGATTACATTGACATTTGATGACAAAATGATGTACACTTTTGTTTTCATTATTTATACCTAAATTTAATTTTATGTGATATATGGGAGAATATAGGTAAGTATATAATGGATTAAATTCTATAAAACTAATCCAAATGATTTTAATAATTACTGATAATTCGTTCCTTTACCATGCTTGAGTTTTTTTTATTTTTTTCAGATCATTCATATATAAATTTCACTTGAAGTTTAAATTTAATATGATAGAATTTAGATAAAGGGATTCAATATGGTCCCAGAACAATGATGGTTTTTTCAATCAGATTTATATTGTTAAATTTATGAAAAATCCTTGATTGAACAATTATATAATTATTATTATTAAGATTGGTTTTCAATATTTTTAAAAAAACAAGACAATTATATTTATGTAGATTAACAGTAACCCATCAATGAATAATATCTATTGGGGAATAATGGGTGGTGAGGCTTCCACATAAACATGGAATATTATGAGTGGGGGATAGTCTTTAATACCTAAAATAAAGGAATAAAAAAAGACTTAAAAAAGGAAACAACCACTCACTGATTGTGGCCAGTTTCTTGGCACCCCCATCAAAATGTGGAATCAATTTGAACATGACCCATGGATGATTGGTGAAATTTTGAAATTTTAAATTTTTTATTGAAGAGATCAAATTATTAATATGAGTAGTACCATTTATTATGTTTTTAGTTTCACATTTCTAAAGGTGTTGAATATCACCCCATTAATGAAAAATTCCCCATTAATGCCTGACTCAACCAATATTCGGGTCGACATTATGTGGGGAAGGGCTAGGTGGGGCAGTACAAACCCAACTCACATGGCCCAGAAGACACTCTCGAGGTCGTATAACACTTTCAAGGTCCCATTATAGGTCCAAATAGACATGAAAAAATATAAATTAATTATAAATTAAATAAAAATATCTATATTTTTGAAAAAAACATAACCCCTAAGATACATCAATAATTTTTTAAAATAACTTAATTGAAATTTTAATATACTTAAAAAGTATGGACCTGGATGAAAACATTACATAATATTAAATTATTTTTTTTAATTCCCGTTCATGATATTTTTCAGGTTTAGATATTTAAAAAATAAGGTCAAAACTTATACATAACAACTTAAATATTACAAATAGACACTTCTATACACTGTCCATATTTTTTTAAAAAGAAAAACTCTTAAAAACATGTTTAGTTCTATGTTTTAGATAACATGACTATTTATTGATCCCAGCCTTGACTCGGATTATCATTATGTCTTGTGAATATCATTTAAAAACATGGGATGAGCATAAAGAGCTTAGAAAAGGATTTATAAAGAAAAATAACAATCCGTTTTTTAAAACAAAATTTAAACTGTAAATACTATATCATAAAGTAATAATTTTCACTTAAAAGAAGTAGCAACGAAACACATTACTAAATATTATCTCATTTATTACCCTTTTTGTAACCAAATGATTACCATAAGGCCCATAAAAACAACATATATCATATAAAGGTAACATGGAACATAAACATACATAAATGGAAGGACTATAGGGTTGACTTCCTCAAATCATTATTACAAATGGAATAGTCATATCGCCGACTTCCATACCCAATTCATTGGAGGTTATAACGTAACCACCCACCCTTGGTTTATCACTGAACAACCCATCATTTTATTTATCATGTAACCACCTGTCAAATGTCGAATTACCATCACATAGTCATCAAACATAAATGATTGAAAATATCAACAATTGGATCATAAAATATCATTTTCAATCCCAAGAAATAATTTCAATATATTGAAATACTCAATCCTTTTCAAAACCCATTTTTCAATAACAAAACACTCAAAATGAAATAAGGGGTTTATTTTTCTTTTTAAAAACATTCAGGCTTATTGGAAATGCGAAATAATGATTATGGAGGCCGAGGGGTCATTGTCTCCACATAAGTAATTTTTTTGTTAATTTAATAAATTTATTCGTAGATAAAAAAATCACTTTGAATAAAAGTAAAAGTAATAGGGTTTTGTTATTCACCATGTAAAATAAGTAGGTGTATATTATCAAAACATTATTCAATGAATGGATAATGAGATGAAGTACCTTACCTTGAGTCTGAATTGTCATTTGTGTTCCTTGTTCTTCCTAAATAATAAACGTAAGTTAATTTATAGTTTCATCATAAACTTTTTCAATTTGATTATTTTATTTTTATATAAGTTATTACCTTTCTCTAAAAATCATATAATTATCATGTTCTTATCATTCTTTTGTCGATTCTCGATACTTCAGTCAAAAATGAAAATGTTATAATAATAAATTGTCCATGTTGTCAAAATTACATTTTATCCCAAATGTTATTTAGGGTTTATATATCATATATATCATATATATATATCTAGTGTATATTTATTTATAATAGTCTATATCATTTGGATATAAGATATGAAATGCACCATTCATGGAGATGGTAAGCTATACGTATGTATGAACGCTACATTCATTTCTTTTTCATATTTAATGGAATGAAAACTAAAAAATATATATGTATATAATAATTCCAATATTATATATATATGTTATATGTGTTACATAAATTCATTTATATGTACATTTATATGTACCATGTATAGAATGAACGAGTCATATCACTTTTAGGGGCCAGTAGTCTGCACTTCTTTATATGAAATTATCGTATTTATACAACATAAAAACATAAAGGTATGGAGTAAATGAAAATTAAAGAAACATAGATATAAAATAAATATAATATATATATCATATATAATTACAGTTCGATCATAATGGCCACTATAAGAGTTTGTAGGATAAAATTGAACAGTCGTCATTTCGTGAAGTAGTAGTTCGTCGTTCACAGAAATAGTATGTTTTATACCCATTAGACAGAGGTGTGTGTAAGGGTATTTTGAATCCTTATAATAAAAACAACCTAGTATATTTCATATACTGGCATTTTTACAAAATAATTGAATAAAATATGTTTATGTGGTTGGGGAAGGAAAATAAATGAATGAATTGTGAGGGAATACATTAACTCAAATAAGGTAACTAATTTTGATTTATGTTAAAATGAAATATTTAATTCCCTTATTCCCAATATAAGGATTCTAAGAAGAATCTAGGGATTTTAAGAGCCTATATGGTCTGATTATGGATGACACAATGGGGCTTGGCAGGTGTGAATAAGGGTTATATGTGATTTCCTGTTATAAGAGGGAGGAGGGGAACTTAGGAATGATTGAATTTATTATTTTATTAGTAATTTATTTTCAAATTATAATAACACAAATGCGATATATTTAGAATAAATGATTAGTATGGGTCGATATACACTCATCCAATTCTTTTTAGACTTGTTTCGGACACAACTATAAATTTATCCTTTAGATTTAACCCATGGTTAGAAAATTTACCTTTTACCATGTCTTCTTGTATATTCATACTATATGGTTAATATATTTCCTATATAATAACAATAGAACCTAAAGTGGTTCATTAATGACATTTTAAACCTCATATAAGTTATTTGGGAAAATATTAAATTTTTGGGGCTATTATATCATTAAATGAAATAGTACTTTTTTTAAACTCAATTATCTCAATTTATATACTATACATATCATTCCTTTTATAAAAATCCATAACACCGTGATTAATTAAAAAAACATCATTACTTTAAATATAACAAGTCATAAAAATACATAAAATTCGTTTATATAATAAAAAGTTTCAAAATAAATTTATATTAATTTTTATAATCTCATTTATTTAAAACATTCCTGAATAATGTAATAATTGCTTCATCATTTTGTCATAAATAAATTTATTTATTTTATGTCTAAATATTATAAATAAAATTATATGATGTAGTAAATTTTTTTTCTAATTAACAATTATAGGCTACTAGATCACTTATATAACCCAATATAAAAATTATTTTATAAAAAGGTACACGTATAGGTTAAATTTTCCTTAACATTAAATTACAAGTAATTAAATCTCATTTTCAAACCCAAGTATCTCCATGGGGTCCTAAAATAGGCCCAATAATTTCAATGGTCGTAAATATATCATAAAATATGGTTAGGACACGTGTTAGGTAAATTTAATTTTATTATAATATTATTTTTTACCCATATTTACCAGATTAACCCTTTAACCATGGTAAATACTTTTTTTACTTAAATTACTATTCATAATGTACAAAAATATATGATACCTATTTAAAAATTCTGTACATCCTGATTCCAAATATGGAATCCTTCTTTTCAAATTCGAAACAAATATTTTTCATTAATTAATTTAAAATTAATTCTCATTTCTAAATCCAAAAACATGTTTTTAATAATTAAAAACTATGAAAAAATTGACAAGTGTTTGTCCAATTTCAAAGTGAAATTACATCCAGTGTAAAACATTGGATTCAATGATAAAAATATAATCTAATTACAATTTAAAACCAATTAAAATTACAAGATAATTATATATATATATTACATGAAAAGACAGTTTTGACTTAAAATTCGGTATTTTTCACTATTTATTAAAAAATGATCTTTAATAGAAAAATATCTAAAATTTACCCAAAATAAATTTTTACCTCCCAATTCTAAATTAGAAGTCAATTTATTTCATATGTAACATATAAAAGTGAAAAAAACTATATTTAAAAAGGGTTCTCCATCAAAAGGCAGTAAAACTACATTTTTAGAAAAATAATTCTTTTATGTGAAAATTTGAATTTATTCATATATCATATCTAAAAAAAATGTAAGATTAATTTAAAACATTACATTGAATTTATATAAAATATTTTTAATTAAAAAAATCCATAAATATTGATATGAAAACACAATTATTCTCTTTTAAATAAGTTTTCATAAAAACACATCCATTATATTCAATTGGTTTTTATTTCCATTTCCAATACATTTGGTAATCAATGAATCATCATTTAAACACCTGTAAACCAAGTTTTAAAATCTAGTTGATAGTATTCATTCACGAAATTCCAACAGGTAGGAATTAAATACTATTTAAAATAATAATAATTTTATTGTATTATTTTTCAGTATAACTCAATGTTGTGTACAATGTAATATTTTGGAGAAGCCCGTTGTTGCGTGTCGAATATACTATCATAACAAGGGTCCCCTTTAACTTAAAATTAACATATTCTTCAAATGTATTAATTGAAATAAAAAAATTATTATTCTATAAATACCTTGTTCATTGCATCCTTCTCCCCTTTTGGAAATTGTATCCTAATAATTTTAAAATTGGGCTTCAAAACATCATTGAATGTCCCACATCGGAAAAAGAATCAATAAAACTATCACTTTAAAAGAATGAAAGAGAAGTATGATGGTCACCCAAGATAACCAAAACTAGGATTCCTTGATTGAAAACCAGTATATGGAAGATAAACTAACCATCTAGTTCTGATAGAGAGTTATAGAAAATATGATCGGGAGAAATTTGACCACAAAAAACCACAAACTCTTGATAGGTTAAATAGTATTTGATTCCCCAATAGGAAAAGTAAACAGACAATGTTTTTTTCTATTCCCTTTCATAATTTTCGGGAATTTATTTTTGATATTGACTAAGAAAATAAGGAAATATACATACTTTTCTTATAGATTTTCATCCTTTAATAATTTTATACCAAAAAAACTAATCTTTTTCACCAAATGATGTGTATTCAAGAAGACTTGGTCACATCTAAAGCACTATATTCAACTTCATGAGAATAAAATGATCCAAAAAATATGATCCATATATTTCCCCTATCTTTATTCATTATCCAAAACCAAAATAGCTAGTACAAGGTCAGATAATTCTCAAAAGGATAATCTTTTATAAAAAGAAATTCTACTCTTAATCTCCAAAATTTAACAAACAATACCAAATGTTCCAAAAATACCATTCAATACAAAATTTCCAGAAAATTCTTCAATATAATCAAAACTAATATTTAAACCCAAATATTATAAGAATTTAATCACATTGTCTTCCAAAAAATATTAACATTTATCTCCAAATAACATCAAATACTCTTAAAGTCTCATACTAAAAAGTAATTAACCTAATCACATATCTTCTATGATAGGTAAATCATTTCCACAAATAACCCAAATCACCATATGTCTATAGTAAAAACATAGATTCTTCCAAAATAAAATTTCAACTATTACTCTACAAATAAAATCCCATGGTATTCTACATTCCTAAGGCATATAGTGTTCCCCAAAACAGAAAATTTATTCTAGAAAAATCCATTATCACTTAATCACCGAATAATTTTCCTATAATAATGATATCCATTTGACATAAAATAATTTCTCAGAATCAACTTATTCTTGATCTATAAAATCATTTAACTAAAATGAATTGGTCTTACTAAATAGGGACTTCACATAGTCCAGTTGTAGGGGATGCACCCTTATCGCCCTTCGATTGTGGATTCAATTCCCATGGCTTTTCCAAACGTGACTGGTTTTCACCCATCCAATGATTTTCACTTTCTCTAAAACTATATCATTCCTATAAAATTCTCAAAATGAAGATATTTTTCTCAAAAAATAACCATTGCCTATTTTATCCTTAAAGGTTATCTAATACCTTTCATTTTGAGTCCCAAAATTTAAAAATCATTTATCAACTCAAAATAATCATATAATCCCATATGGTTATCCATCATGTCCACACAAGAAAACATAATTCTTTATTGAATAACATTTTCACATATCAAAATTCATGGTTACACATACTAGAAAAATTCATCCAATGTAATCCCATTATCAAAATAGCCTTTATACTTTTAATCATTTCATCATTATAAAATGTAACATAAATCATGATTCCCTTATATATAGACTTTTTAATCATTAAACGTTAATCATGATCCATTAACCATTCTTCTCCAACTTATTCTGTAATACATCAATCCTACAAACAAAATCATGAATCATATCCTATGATTCAATAATGTAAAAACATCATCTTGTAATTTATCCGTACATTTAATTATCCATTTTTAGTTTCCTAATCCTCAATTGGAATGGTATTAGGTATCAGTAAAAATATATTTCTATGGTCCTACTAATACCTTTCCCAAACCTTCTTCATAGGACATCTATTTTTATAATGACCATGCACACAACATTTAAAACCTTCAATTGATCCCTTGGAAAGAACTTCTCTCCCTTACTGGATTCAATTGGATGCTTCATTTTTCCCTGGTATGTTCATGAATTGTGACCTTAATTAACACATCTATAACATCTTCCTATCCCGTTGAATAATTTTACAATGTGTTTCTTTCCACATCCTTTAAACATAGGTTTTTTATTATACATAACATTATGATTATTACCTAAACAACCATTGGGATTAGTTTCTCGCATACATAATGCCTAAGAAAAATCACCGAGGTACAAGTGGTCAATCATGAATCCAGATATTTGGTTGTGAATAATCACAAGAGATTTCATTACTGATCCAATTTCATTCGGTTTTTCTTTTAGAAAACGATCATAGCTTTCTTCACCACCATTTTTACTTTCGTTCCTGCTAAATTCATCCATTTACTAAAACCAAAAAGGTCAGTGTCAGTATATCAGTAAAATCATCATATAATATCTTATGAGGATGGTATATTATATGATATACTTATTCATGTTATCCTAAACTAATTTGATTTATCTTTAATAATTATGACTCTTTCTATTATTCTAACCATTATGGTCATGTAACTTATGCTTAAATAACACCCTAACCTCTAAAGTTATCTAAACCGACCTCTAATACCAACTATAAGAACCTTGACTTAAACATAACCTAACCATGAATTAAGTTAATAATTTACATTGAGGATCTTTTCAGGTTTCGATTTTTAAAAAATTAGGTCATAACTTATACATAACAACTGGAATATCAGAAGTAGACACTTCTACTCACTAACCATTTTTTTATAAAAAAACACTTAAAAATAAACATGTCTGGTTCTGTAATTTAGAAAACATTCATTTTCCCTGATCTCATCCATTACCCTATTCATATTTAAATCTTGTGAAAATCATTTCATAACATGGGATGACCATTAAAATCACAGTAAGGGATGCATAATTAAGAATAACTTTTATTTTTTCAAAATAACATTTAAACCATGAATAATTTATCATAAATTAATATTTTTCACCTTAAATAAGTACAAAAAAACACTTCATGGAATATAATATCATTGTTTAGCCTATTTTTAACCTAAATATTATAATAAATCCCATAAAAAAATTTATATCATATAAAGGTAACATGGGACGTAAACATACTTAAATGGAATAACCAAATGGTTGACATCCACAAATAATTCTTACAGATGAAATAGCCATACAAACGACTTCTACACCCATTGAATTATAGGATATAACGTAACCACCCATACTTGGTCTATCACAGAACCACCATTCATTTGGTTTATTACATAACCACCCATAAAATTAACATGTACCATTATATAATCATAAAACATAATATATTTCAAATATTGACATTTGAATCATAAAATTTAATTTGAAATCACAAGAAATGATTTTATGATATTTTAATACTTATTCCATTTCAAATCCCATTTTTCAATAACAAAACTCCCAAAAACAGAATAAGGGGGATATTTCCTTTTAAAAACATTTAGGTTTATAGAGGAGTCTGAATAATGATTGCAGTGGCGGAGAGGTCATTGCCACCGCATACATTAAAAAAAATTATTTTGAAATTTTTTAAAATTATTCATAGATAAATGATTTCTTTGGAATGAAAGTAAAAGTCAAAGGGGTTTATTATTCACTATGTAAAATAAGGAGGATTATATTACCCAAACAAGTCTCAATGAATGGAGTTTGAGACAAATTCTCTTACCTTGAGTATGGATCATCACATGTGTACCTTGTTCATCCAAAATAATAAACATAAGAAAATATATAGTTTCTTCAAAATATTTCTCAAGTTTATTATTCCTTTTACATCACCTAATACCTTTCTAGGACAATCACATAATTATTCATCTTCATATCGGTCATTTTTACGATGCTCGGTACTTGTGTCAAAAATAAACTTGTTACAATTAAAAATTGTCCATGTGGTCAAAATTACATTATCTTCAGAGTTATATTCATGATTTATATGTAATTTATATCATATATATCCATTATATATGTATTTAGAATATTCCATAACATTTGGATATAACAAATGAAATTCATCATTATTTGAGATGGTAAGCCATACGTACGCATGAACACTACTTTCATTTATATTTAATATTTGAAGGAATGAAAACTTAACGATACATAGGTATATTATAATTATAGTATAATATATATGTTATATATGTTGAATAAGTTCATTTATTCCATCCTTTATACATTATATGTATAGCATGAACGAGTTATATCACTTATAGGGGGTGGTAGTCCGCACATCCTCAAATGAATTTATCTTATTTATACAACATGAAAAGCATAAGGGTATTTTATAAATGATAAATAAAGAAGAATTGAGATAAAATAAATATCATATATATCATATATAATTACATTTCCATCATAATTACCACCATAATAGGTGGTAGGACAAGATTGAACAATCATTATTTCTTTTTGGAAGAAGATCGTCATCCATAGAAATAGTATGTTCTATACACATTAGATGGAGGTGTTTGTAAGTGTAGTTCAAATTCTTCTCATAATAAAAACCTAGTATATTTAAGATAATATTTTTGTTATAAATAAAATGAATAAATAGTGTTTATGCGGTTAGAGAAGGGAAATAAATGAAAGAATCTTGAGAGAAGACATTACCTCAAATTGGGTAACTCATTTTGATTTAAGATAAAATGCCTTAATTAATTTCTTTATTCCAAATTTAATGAATATATGAGGAATATAGGGATTTTGGGTACTTATATGGCCATATTTTGGATGATACAAGAGGGCTTAAGAGGTGTGAGTAAGGATTAGAGGTGGTGTCCTTTTATAAGAGGGAGGAGGGTCACTTTAAGAAAGTTTGTAAGTATTATCTTATTATTAATTGAGTTTATAATTATAATAACACCAATGTAATATATTTTGAATATAATTTCAGTATATGTCTATATACGCTCATAAAATGAGGTTTATATAAGTATAGGTTACAAATTTAACCTTATCTTTTATCTTTAACTCTTAGTTAACTAATTTAACTATTAATTTTTCATCTTGTATATTTATACAACATGGTTAACATATTTACTGTAAAATTATAATATAACTTCAAGTGGTTCGTTAATGAAATTTGAATCTGTATATAATTCATTTCAATGAATATTATATTTTCAGGATGGTTATATCATTTAATAAAATAGTATTTGTATTAAAAACATAATTATGTCATTTTATATACTATTCATATCATGACTTCTAAAAAAACCATAAAACATTATTAATACTAAAAAAAATTATTAATTAAAATATAAAATGTCATAAAAATCACTAAAATTCATGTATGGAATAAAAAGTTGCAAAATAAATTTATTTTAATTTTTTTGATCGCATTTATTTAAAACATTCATTAATAAGGTAATCGCTAAATGATCATTGTGTCATATATCAATTTATTTATATGATGTCTAAAAATTAAAAATAAAATAAAATGATGTATGAAATCTTTTTATATTTCTATTGAATATTTATAGTATAATATATCACATCCATAACCCCATATAAATGATTTTTTAATAAAGATACATGTTTAGGTTATATTTTCCCTAACATTAAATTAAAAGTAATTAAATTTCATTTCCTCACAAAGGTGGCTCCATGGGGTCCTGAAATAGACCCAAATATGACCATGGTAAAAAATATCTCATCCAATATGGTTATTTCATGTGTTTGGGTAATTTATTATTATTATAATATTAATTTTTACCATTATTTTTCATATTTACCCTTTTTCCATGGTAAATAAAATATTTACCGAAGATAATATTAGTAATTTATAAAAGTAAAGGGTACATACATACACATTTTGGACCTAATGATTCCAAATATGGAATCCATTTTTCCAAATCCAAAATACATAATTTTCAAAAATTAATTTAAAATTAATTATTGTTTTCAAAACCAAAAAATGTGTTTTTAGAAAGTAAAAACTATCAAAAGATTGACATGTGTTTATGTCAAAAATCAAAGTGAAATTACTTAAAATAAACAAAATTGTATAAAATGATAGAAATATAATCTAATTAAATTGTAAAACCAACTAAAACGACAATATAATCATATAAATAAATTAGATGAAATGACAGTTTTGACTTAAAATGTAGTATTTTTCACTATTCATTAAAAAAAATGAACATTATTTGAAAAATAGAAAAAACTTACGCAAAGTATATTTTGATGCCACAATTCTAAAGAAGAAGTTTATTTTTCAAAATTTAACATATATTAGTGAAAAATATATATTTAAATAAGGTTTTCCCTTAAAAGGTGACAATACAGCATTTTGAGAAAAATATATATTTTATCTGAAAAAAATGAATTTATTCTTATATAATATCTAGAATACATAAAAGATGAATTTAAAACATTACATTTCATATATATCATATATTTTTCATAAAATAAAACTCCATAAACAGTGATATGAAAATACAATTATTCTCTATTATATATGTTTTCATATAAACAAATACATTATTTTCAATTGGTTTTTATTTCCATTTCTAATAAATTTGGTAATAAATGAATCATAATTTAAAAATTTGTAAACCATAATTCAAAATTAATTTTATATTATTCATTCTCTCCATTACAATGGCTCGGATTTGACTACCATTTAAAATAATAATATTATTGTTGTATTATTTTTAATTATAATTCAATGTTTTGTGAAATAAAAGATTATAGAGAAGCCCGTTGTTGGGTGTCGATTATGCTATTAGAAAAAGATTCCCATTTAAAATAAAATTAATATCATATTCATATGTATTAATATAAATCAACAAATATTATTATATAAATACCTATGTCGTTACATAAAATTTTCTCAAGTATAAATTATTATCATTTGATTTTAATTATTAATTTTATTCCATGTTGAATAATCATGATTGAATTTTTATTAATTAACTTTAATTATAATTGTATGTTATTGTTTTTAATAAATAATTATTAAATTTTATTTTTAGATAATCTATGCATCAGTCATTCATATTTAAATTTAAAATGTCCTACAGGTCCACATTTTGAGAGATAAGAATATAATCCCGTATCCCAAGTACCAGATCACTAGAAAAAGATTATACATTTTAAAATAGAGGAGTACGTGATGATGTGGTTCAATTAAATAGATATGGAGGGACAAAATGAAAATAATTCATGAGGGTTGATGAGCAGAGAAATTTGAGGTGTAAGACAATTCATGTAATTCTTATAAGATCTTGGTTGATCCATTGTCTTCTCTATGGAACTACTAGTTGAATATAACTCATGATAATGTATTTGTATATTTATTTATTTATAAATTAATAATTACTTTTGGATGTTAGGATTATACATGATCTAACTGAATAGTTAACGAGAATTCATATACAAAATAAATGAACATGTTAGATGAATCTATTCTTCTTGCATGGTTAAGTTGTGATAATGATAACATAGTAACAAACACGATAAATAGAATCTAATTTGTGTCCTTAAGAGACATAAAAACATTGAAAACTACTGAAATAAAGTATTAATTCATAAACACCTCAACCACTCTAGTTTGAAAAAACAATAATACAAGGTGCATGTCATCCGTAGTTGAGGGTGAATTCGCATTTTGAGGAGTTCTAACATGACTGGTGGATATAATTAACTAATAATAATATTAATGAAATGACCATTTATATTTTAGTTTAATTTTAGTGTAAATATTTTGAATAAATGAATGATTTATAGGGGATGGGACCCCACTAAACATATCATGGGGTTGTGAGTTAAATCATTTGGTTAGAAAAAATCATTCCTTTAAACTATCTAACTAGTGGTGTTTCCATATAATAGACTATGATGTGTGGTATTAAGGACCCTTACCACTACAACACTCAAGAAACTATGTATTTTTAATGTATTACATGATGTTTACTAGGATTTGATAAAATAATGGGATAAATTTATAATTAATATTGTAAAAATGTGTAAATATTGATAATTAATATATAAGTACTAATATGGATATTTTATTTGATAAAAAATGAAATGCAATACCACATCTTCACTGGGATTTAATATTACACAAAGAACATATACTAACTATCATAAATTTATAAATGTTTTATAGGTTCCTACACATAGTGAAATCATATGGAATAAATGTTTATTTTCTAGAGTTCCCACTATCTGATGAGTCACATTGGGAAGTAAGTGATGGAAAAATAATCTTATTGGAGACTCATTGATGGATATATGACAGAATATCATCATCAGGATGTTTATGGGGATAATTTGAATCAAGAGATGAATGATATTTTGATTTCACTTAAAATATGTATATCGAAATATGTAATTCATAGTAGTCCTCATATACTCAAACTAAATGAGTATATTGATTGATTAAAATAATTAGATTTTAGCTTGGTCCTCATATACTGAACATGAATCAAAGATATTCTAGTTTCATTAAGAACTATAAAATGAACTAAATTGAGAATCAACTTCAATATCTTTTGGGTAAGGGTTTTCAAAAAGATAAACACTTATATGAATATAATTATTTAGTTCCTATGGGAAAAAATAAGGATGTTAAGAAGAAATATCTATTTTCATGTGTGACACCAAAAGCACCTTCATAAAATCCTTCAATGAAACCAATGGTAAATATGGATAGAATCAAATGTGAGGACACACGATTTACATGTTAAAATAATAGTCATTGGATGTAAAATTTAAATGAATTGAAGAATAATCAAAGAGTAACTTATACTTCAGTTATATTTATCTTTGTGTTGAATATTTCTGAATTATTTTTGGGTATTTAATATAATATTTTTATTCAAATACAAGAACTAATTACTTTTAGAAACATTACATGAAGTAAGGCGAATTCTTCGAGTAACTGAGAGAGGGATTTTCTTATGTCACTTTCTCGAAGAAAATGAATCCTATTTTTCGGAGTGGATTTATTCTTTTTGAACTATTATTTTGTATTAAGTATTACAAAATAATATCTCATATGTCAATTGGACACAATGAGACATTATTCGATGTCAGGTTGAATGTTGTTCCTGGGTTTTCATACTCAACTAATAGTTCAGTAATACTCAATTAATAAATAATAAATTTTGAATATAAAATATAAGACTCATACTCAGTTGGGGAAAGATAATTATTCATTCATGTAATGAAAAAATCAAAAAATATTGGATATCCACAAATATTCTAGAGTTTTTAGATTTGGACCATGTTAACTATTCTATGAATACGTTAGAGGTAAAATTTATATACTGCAAAAGATAATTTTAATTTTTTTAGTAGTGATCAATGAAGATATGAATACACTTGGTAAAGGATATTATATCCTCCATGTGGGATTTTTTGAGTATATATTAAACAATCATATATCGATCATTAAAATAGATACTAGAGTTATTCGTAAATTCAAATTTCATTATACACATTAGATCCATGATGTTTGTAAAAGGAGGGTACATGACGACTCATATAAGTTATACAAGTATTCAATCATAATTTTATGTCATGATTTAAAATATAACAATGTTAACTCTTAAAAATATGACAAAAATAATAAAAAAATGGATATCATATGGGTTATAATATGAAAGAAATCAATTATTCCATAATTATTTTGTTTAAATTAAAATAGGTTGTTTAGGCTATGTAAAAAAACACGGATAAAGAAAAATATATGCATGTCAAATAATTATCATAAGGTATTTATGTACATTACATAAATCCTTAATATTGAAAATTTAATGTTAAGTTAAGGACTATATTTTTATGAGAGGGAAAAGGTAACTATTTGAGATAGTGGGATCATGCTATACTTGGATAATGGCATGTCTCAAACATCACAATTAGCTAACATAAGAACCAGTTCCATAAGTAATCATGGAAATGGAATACTCTAGAGAAACATGCTATGTTGTAAATATAAAACCATAGTTTCTGTTTTTGAATAAAATATATAGGTGGTATATTATTAAATAAGAATAATGAATCATAATAAGAGCAGTAAGTTGAAACTAACTATGACTGAAAAGATCAAGTGAATTCCATGATAGATTCTGATGGGGTTTAGGGGTTCATAATAAGAACATGGAAGTAGAATAAAACACATATTTTTGTAAAATATCCTCAATATAATCAACAAGTATAATTTAAATAAAAAACATCTTGTGCATAATTTATATGATGAATCCGTCTTTTATTATTTAATGCACGTTAGACGAAGGTCAAAAAATTATACATATGAACGATTCCTACATTTTATGGATCACTATAACACCACAATATTTTATGATATATCTATATACATTTAAAATCTATTCAATTTCTTTTAAATCTTGAGAAAAATTCAACATCGTGTTTAAACAAACTGTGATATACTATTGAAATACTAATATATAATTTCATTGTTACAACTTAGCCATTGGATTGGATGGTATGAATAGGAATAATTAAATTACAAAATATTTATGGGTTAAACATGTATAAAATAAATTCAATGGTTATAAATTTTATCTAAATGAAAATAAAAATCATTTGAAAGTAAAAGAGTTTTTCTTTTCTGAAAAATTGTTTTTATTTGTGCACTCTGTTTTATCCAAATAAATTAAATTAATCACTATTATTGAATTATTTTAATAAATTTATATATTATACATTCAATAAAAAAAATGTACCATGTATTTAATGTTTTTCTTGGCATGGGATAAGAAGAAGTCCCATTTTATGCTTCAAAATGGATTTTTCTAAAAAATGTGTTTCATCATGTTTTGTGGAATTATTTTAAAATAAAATTTAGACAATTTTAGATTTTGAATATTTAAAAATGGTTCCCATATTTGGAATACTGAGGTTAAAATTTTGTAAATATTTTTCTTTTATTTTTGGTCAATTTTCATAGTAACCATAGTAATTTTTTTCATGTCTATAATGGTAAAACAGGTAAAATAGGGTTAACACATTTGGATAAGGTTTTAAAATTCCTATAACACATTATATTATAAAAGTGTACGAGTTAAGTTTTTCAATTTCAATCAATGCCTCATATTATGGTCACATGGTTTCATATTTTGTTGATTTTTATATTTATATTAATTTTAGAAAATAATGATTAAAAATAATCACCCTCTTGAATTTAATATCTCTATTTTTTTTACATAAGGATAAAATGAGGATACATTTTTTTATAAAATTTTTTTGAATGGTAAATTATTTTCCATTATAATAATTAATTATTTCTAATTTTTATTAATTGAATAATTACCTTAAATACCTATGCAACACCAACATAATATTATTTCAACTAATAGAAACATACAATAAATGATTTAAATGTAATAAAAGTATTAATATTTGGGTGAATGATTCTAGGAGAGTAGGATCTGTCAAGAATGAAGGTCTGCGGAAGCCCGTCGGTTATGAATCTATGGTGAGTTTTTTTATGTCTCGGTCTGGGGGTATTCCAGATGCTGTTGTCCGAACTGTTTCCCAGTGTGATGGTGTACTGAGTCCAGGAGGTTGCGCGCCCTCTGTGGTTGGATCATCACAGGTCTGTGTTGTCCGCGGTCAGCTGGTAGAAGGTGGATTGTGGGATCGCGATGCTGCCTGGGATGTTGTTGGTATCAATATCATACCTAAGAACGTGGATGTTGGTCATGGTGTTTTGGGAGATGCAGACATGCGGGGTACTGTTTCTGAGTCCAATCCAAGACATCTTCTAAAGAAGGATTTGAGTTCAGATGTTTGTGATGAATCTGGTATAAATCCAAATGATTTTTGGAATCCTGTATTTACATCTTACCCTAACTCGTGCTTTGTATGAATTCTTTGAAAGGGGTCTTTATCAAATGTTGAGGCCAATCCGGAGGTCATTGCTGAAATTATTGCTATTGGGAAAACCTCCATGATTTCATGTCTTGTTTTACCCAAGGGTCAGAAATCCTGGAGGTTTTGATGATTTGGTCTGAAATATTTCATGTTTGTCGGGTTTCTCTTACTAGAGGTGTGTATATCTTGTATGTGGTTTCTTTCATTTCATTTTTCCTTCAGATGTTTCTAAAATTCATGCGTGGAGCACTGGATCTCTTTCCATGAAGACAAGGTGGTTTCAGCTTCATGAATGGTCCAGGGAATTCAATGATTCACGTGCAAGGAATGCCTTTTCATAGTTATGGGTTCTTCATCATGGTCTCAATTAGTTCTGTTGGAAACCAAATATTATTCGTGATATTGGGATGGAAATTGGGAGTCCATTATGTCTTGACAAGGACACATATAATGTTTTATTTGGACATTTTTCAAGGATGTTAATTGAGATTGATCTTAGCTCCATCCTGATTGACAAGGGAAATCATTCCACTCCGATAGATGACATTTAAATTTATGTTGAGCATGAAATAAATCATCTTTTTTGTAATGAGTGTTTGTCTATTGGGAATTCATTCGAATTATGTCAGAGATGAATTTATTTTGAGAGATGTGGGATGAATGGTCATCCATCCAACCCCTATAGAAGAAGATAAAAGTGGAATGATGTGAATTTTTCACAACCCCCAGATCGTAACAACACTCCATCTTTTAATAAGGCTGATGTGGTGGTTCCTAAGGAAGAATGTTAGTTACCTTCAAAAATGAAGGGGATGATTATGGATTCATCACCTTTGAGAGCCAACAGTGGTCCTTCTAATATCCGGGATAACATTGGATCCCCGATGAGTGGTCCCTCCACCGCTCGGGTTGACATTTCCCAGGAGATAACCAATTATGGTCATTTAGTTACTCCTATGGGCTTTGTTGGGATTGGAAAAAATGCTCCTCTCTCTATTGGTGTGGCGGCCAACTTATCTATACACCAGGACCCTAACTTCTGATTTTCAACTCAGTGCATGAAAACACTGATTGCGTGTGTGTTTTATTTGTGATTCATTAATTCATCTCACCAGGTTAGCTCACTAGGTATAATATTTTGACCATGTACCATCTATTTCATTTAGAATGCCTCCACGTAGACACCCAATTAGAGTTCCGAGAGCTATACGCAATGCATCACACAGAGCGATGAGTATCCGATGCTGGTCCCTCTTACTATGTTTGCACCTTCAGGTGGTTTACCAGCAGCTCCACCACCCATTGGGAAGCAGATACCACCATCCGGAATGGCGGATGGTGCACGCTAGCTGAGTAGATATCACATGGTCCAGCAGTAGAGGCCTCTGAGGTTTCGAGTCGAGATAGATTCCCATGAAGCTGAAGGCTGTCTTGAGGCGAATTCTAGAGATTCTCGTCTATTTGAGACCCTAGTAGAGCATACGGTGATCATAGCTACTAGTATTTTCCAGTGAGTGACAATGTGGATGGTCCACTTAGTGATGAGGCTTCGATACGTGGACCGATTTCTAAGATAGTACCATCAGGTATTGTGCCATCTATATCACTACTTGTTGGTTATCAGTTACAACCGGCGGTACTGGTAGAGAACACATGTAGCTGTAGTGCCTTACACGTATTTTAGCATCAGATACCCCTCGGGATTTGAGGCGAGCCTGAATCACAGGCGGTTGGGGAATGGCTCGAAGAGGTGGTTGAGAGTTCTCAAGAACTTCTATAGCTTCGGCCGGACGACATGTTGATAGCTGAGTATTCATCGAGGTGTACCGATCTTTCCTGGTACTTGAAGAATACGATCAGATCAGTGCTTCAGGGATCGAACTTTCTTACAAGGTGTGTTTGAAGGGAATACAAACCATCAATATTCCAATATGAATTCCTACTTATGTTAGGGTTCTAGAAAGAACCTTTGTGGATGAATGTTCTTTGGTTGAGTGGATATAGCCAGTGAATTTTAGCGGTGGGAAAGAAAGAAATTGGCGCCAGTCTCAAAGACTTGGGAATGTAAAATGTTTCGAGAAGAATAATTGTTAAGGATAGATGAGTCTGTAGGGCAGCGGACATGGAAGCAGAGCTAGGAGAGAATCATGAGGTGGTGTACTTTTCGACATGTCACAACCACCCCACCTTTTTTTGTGCACCCTTCCAGGCTCAGGGAGTTGGAGGACAGGGGAAGAGAGTAGTTTCATGTGTTCATGGAATGAAACCCAAGGGCTCTAGGAATGAATCTTGGTATGGTCTATGTCTACTAGTATCTTCCAAATCAATAGACATAGGTACAAATCATTCCTTCCATCCACAAATCTTATCCATGACCTAGAGATTCCGGTTAAACCGTTGACTTGACCCTCATGTATGGAGACAACATTGGGAGGAGGATTGAAAATCACACTTACACCGGTGGTGTGATCTGACCCTTGAGGTGAGAGTTTCGATTGGAACCTCTTGGTGGAAGTGTCGAGGCCTTATGATGTTAGTTTGGGTTTGGACTTGACATCCACAGTTCACAATCAGATTGATTATATTAGGCAAAGCGGTTTTGGTTTATCTATAACGTTGGGATGGGTTTTTCCTTGGTCAGTGAAAAATGAAACCCAGGAAGCACAAGATAAAATCATGCATAGGAGGGTGCATCCAATCACTCATGAGTCAGCCAAACTCACCCTCGTGGAAGCAGAAGTAGACTTTGAGATAGTTTATACTCCTGGGAAGGGGAACATGGTAGCAGATGCACTCAGCAAAAGGTCTAGCCTGCATTTACTGAGTGAGGTGACAAAGCAGCTAGCCACATTAAAGATATCCTTTTTGGATCAAGAAGGATCATATTTTCTTTAGTCTCTTACATTCAATCCCACACTCCTTCAGCGAGTCAGGGAGGCGCAGCATGGAGACACTGACTATGAGACACGACGTGCTCAGTTATCCACAGGACATGCACCTGATTGATTTTCTTGATGTTGGGGAGTACGTCATTCTCTTCAGGGGGCATACCATGGTACCCGTGTCACTTCAATATGATGTATTTAGGGAGTTCCACACATCCCTTATAGTGGTACATCCAGGAATGGTGAATATGTACCAAGACCTATGATGAAAGCACTAGTGACTGGGAATGAAGAAATCAGTTGCAGAGTTTTTATCTCGGTGCCTCACTTGTCATCAAGTTAAGGTAGAGCATCAAGTACTAGCAAGATTGGTTCATCCTTTAGAGGTACCAGAGAAGAAGTGGGATGGGATATCCATGTATTTCGTGATAGGACATCCATGTACATCCAGGGGTCAGGACTCTATTTGGGTGATCATCGACCAACTCACCTAGTCAGTCCACTTCCTACCAATCATAGAGAAGGGTTCAGTAGAGAGGTTGGAACACCTCTATATGCAAGAGATTGTGCGGTTACATGGAGTACCCTCGAATATTGCTTCTGATCATGATGCACGTTTTACTTCCTGGCTATGAAAGTGGTTATAGGAGGCTTTTGGGATGCATCTTCGTTTGAGCACTTCCTTCTATCCTTATACGGACGGTCAGACTAAGTGGACTATTCAGACCCTTGGGGACTTGTTGTGTTCTTCTATCCACGACATCTGTCACAGCTGGGGGGATCAATTACCTTTAGAGGAATTGGCATAAAACAATAGCTATCACTCCACCATAGGGACAACAACTTTTGAGGCAATGTACATGCATCCTTGAAGATCACATTTTTGATGGACTAACCCAAAGGATTTTGCACTCATGGGAAGAAAGATGGAATGGGCTACCACAGAGAAAGTGAAGATCATCCCGGAGCGGATGAAGACTGTACAGAGCAGGAAGAAGTCATATACCGATAGGAGATGTAGAACTTTGGAGTTTGGGGATGGAGACCACATCTTCCTACTGGTCTCACCCCGATGATGTCTACAGATATTTTGCCGAGGATGTAAGTTATCTCTGATATTCATCATTATTTTTTAGGTCTCAGCAGAGTTGGTGAGGTGGATTACCGCTTAGCACTTCCACCTCAGTTGTACCGGGTTCATGACATCTTCCATGTATCCTAGGTGAGGAGAAATGTGCATGACCCTTCTCAAGTCATAGACCATGGAGATTTGGATATAGAAGCTGGAGAGACATATACAGAGGTTCAAGTAAATATTGAGGATTGATAGGAGCAGGTCCATCATGGATGGTCGATACCTCTAGTGCACGTTCGTTGGAAGCATGAAAACCTCCAAGAGAGCACATGTGATCAAGAGTCTCAGATACGTCCTCAGTACCCGCACATGTTTAACTAGGTGAGTTGTAGCTTATAGGGACATAGATCCATGAGGTGGAGAGAATGTAAAGACCCTGAATGTCCATGATTTTTTTTATAAATGGGATTTTTTATTAGTCAGCGAAATCTGACGGCACGTGATTCTGAGGCCCAGAGTGCCCGGATTGATTCGTCAAAGTTGTGTTAAGCGTAAGATAATGTGTGTAAGAAGTTTTCCTGAAAAATTTAGAATACATCATAAATAGTAACTCAGATAAGAAATCTGTGTTCACTGTTGTGCTCAGGATGGCAGGTTTACTCTAGGCGCGACATAAGATTAGTTAGTGTGGGACACATGTTAGAAAACCCAAAAATGGCATAATCATAAATAAAATAATTAAAATAATTATTTTATTTTTCAAATTCTTATAACTCACAAACGGTAACTTGAATTAAAAATCTAAGACCACCGCTGAACTCTTTAGGGTACTCTTTCTTTAAGAAGAATCTAACTTTGGCCAGCACGGGCCACCCGAGAATGTTATTTTTTGGACGAAAATAAAACAATTAAGTGATAATTATTTTACTGTAAAATTCATAACATCTAATTGGTAACTCGGAGTGAAAATAAGAGAGTACCATTGGATTCATTGGGACGTGTTTCACCTATGAAGAGCCTAACCCCAATCGGCGCGGGTCGAGGGTCACTGATAATAATTTTCTGAAATTTTTTTCGGGTAAATTCAGTAAACGCGCATGCAGTGTTTTTTAATTTTTGAACCAGTGCTAGGAATTGATATGAGAGGGCCCCTTTGAACTCATAGTGCCGATATTTGTCTAAGGAAACTTTCACCTCGACGATAGATATTCGAGGATGAAACTTAGTTTATGGGTTTTTTTTGTGATACAATAAAAATAAAAATAAAAGTTTGTGACACATTGTTTTTATTTGCAACTCCCATGTGGGTGTTGGGAGGTGGGATCCATCGGAACTATACCTCACTATGATAACAATTTGCCACGACTCATCCCCCAGGGCTCATGTCATGACTTCCCCAAGCCCGACTTCCATAGGCCTGGGGCTGGAAACTAGAACCATAGGCGTAATTCCCTAATCATAGGAAGGAATTGCATTTATAAACTGTAAACGCACACAACATAGCACAAAGATGGATACAAAAAGCTAAGTAATCTATATAACAAAAGGGTGACGAAAAGTAAAAGGGGCTGGAAATACAAGCCCAACTGCAATGTATAAGGATCTAGAAGTACAAGTACAACTGAAGAAAGGAAAAATAGTTGCTGGTTCATCCTCCAAGATTCCTAACTGAAAGGTAGGTATAGATATCCTCTTTAGCACTCCACATCCATCAGTCTCCTCCATGTACTGACTCATCGTAAGGTCCACCTTCGGGTACCACTTAGTCCTGGTACTCTCAGCCTCAGTCGGAATTTTCTGTCGTCTGCATCCAACACAACAAGGTGCGGGCATAGCCAATGCATTGGTGAGTATAACAATATTAGTACGGTCCCTGAGACCCTTAGGGTATCACAAAAATCAACCAAGGATAAACCACAATATATGAAATCAACCGATAACCTAACTTATGTATATTCCCAAACATATACCTAAGTTATGAAGTAATCTTTCTCAATCATAAGGAAATCACAAAATTTACTAACTCTGCTCAAACCCAGATTTATTCTTGTTATAAAACATTTTGAACCATTAGCTGCTGAAGAACTCCTCCTCTATAGAGTATAGTGGGCCTGCTGCAACAACCAGGTGCTTCCCACTAACCTTGGACAGCTGAGATACTCCTCATATCGAGTACTGTGGGTCTACAACATCACACAGAGGAACTCCCCACCATGGGTATACTGCCACAACTAGGCACTCCCCCTTATAGCCTACAGAGGTACTCCCCTATTCGTGTACCGCAGGTTTGCCGCCCCAGCCAGGTGTTCCTCCACCGTGGTTCTGCCACCACAACCAGGAACTCCCCACTTGTCTAGTCGAGTCACTCTAAGTCAATCGGTTAGCAATTGTCAAGTCTCAGCTAGCTACTAGGTTCCCACACAAATGCTCACATGTCTCCAGAATATCTACTCCACAAGCTATTGGTCAATGATACAAATACCACGATATCCCACAAAAAATTATCCCGAAGGTCTGCCACATCATAGGGGTCTTAAAGGAACTAACAACGCATCAATCAGACACCCGGTCTTTGAGTTATTAGTCTTCTAGTCCAGGGGGGCCCGGTTGGATTCAAGCACGATCCAAACTGACCGTATCTCAATTATACCCCAATCAGCAGTGGGGTATACTCAAAGTTACTATCACTCTCCAAGAATATTAGTGCCACTGATGGTTATTCAAACATACGTCATGTTCCAATGAAATGGCCAAAAGAATCCCAGATGGGTTGTAGTGGGCCCGGGTCCGGTCCGACCCAGCTTGACCCTTTCTGGGATGACCCGGTTCGGGTCGACCCGACACGACACGTTGGGTCTATCCCGGACCATTGGGTGGGCTAGATCGTTGATTTCGGACCGGCCCACTAGGCCTAGCCTAGCTGCTGTGAGAGGCCGTGGAGAGCCGAGAAAGCACAGACCGTCCATGGGGGCACAGACCAGATGTGGGTGTGTGTGAGGGTGGTTCATCTCGGAGGGTTCCACATGGGCGACTTGGCCTGGAGGGCGACACATTGGTGGGGGCCGGTTCAGCCGGGGTGCCGCAAGGGGAACGTGATACGGGCTTGGCCGGGGCGTTGTGAGCTGCACGGGCGGCCGGCTCGGCAGGGGTGCCAGGAGGGTCGCGGGAGGCCGGCTCAGCCGGAGCGTTGAGATGGGCCTGGGAGGCCAGCATGGCCGGGGCACCGCCAGGATATCCAGAAGATCATGAAATCTTCTAGGATATTTGAGAAGTGGGGTGACATCTTTGAGGCGGAAGGAACTACAACAATTAGCGATGGTCCTACATCATAAAAAGATGCAGTCATTTCTTGAAAATGGGAATTTGACTACACTCATACACCCTCGAAACGAAGGCCGAGGAAGGACTACTCTAATACCCCTCACACTATGTGTACTCGCTCTTCTATGATATCGGGTATGTTTGATTCTGATTTTCATAAGATCCTAAATCAGGGTAATTTCCATTCTAATTGGGAAAATACTGATGACTCTGACTATGGGAATTATTTATCTTATTATGATCTTTAGAATTGATTTTTGATGGATGAGGGAAAGTCCCTTTAATTGACCACACCCGTCTGCTCTGTTATTTTTTTCTTTATTTAATAAATAGTGAGAAGCTTGCTTCTGGCTGGACTTGCTGGTATTATTAAAAAAATAAAAATATCTAAAGTGTAAAATATTTATAATATATGGATTAAAATTTCCTAAATTGTATATTAATGAGCCTAATTTCACCTTATAAGTAAAATTATAACCCTTAAATATTAAATAATTTTTTTATCATTGTTATGGTTAAAATTGGTTAACCATGGGATTAATAAAAAATTATTATTTTGAATGAATAAAAAACCTATCTAAATTTATTTATTTGATGATATTCCATCCATATAATCTTTTTCTTTTGGATAATGATTCTTGACAATTACTCAATTATATTTCTATCTTTTGGGTACTTACATGACTGCCCCTCCCCTATCTTATAAAACGGGACGTCTTAACCTCTCTTACTCACATATTTTTATCCTTATATACCATCTAATGCCTAAAATAATATCTTCATAGATTCCTTAACGAAATACTAGATTTTATTTCTATTGAAAAATATAATCCCTTCATGGCTTAAGGCGTAATCAAAAAGAGTGTTCTTAATGATGATGTATAACTCTTAACCAAGTATTCTTAATTTTATTTTTTCTTCAACCTCATATAAATCCATTGTATATATTCTGAAAAAAATAATTCTGTATATTAAATTTACTTAATGCTAATTATGATAATTCAATAACCATTATCCACATTCCTTCCATCTTATAGAAAGTGGAAACATTGTTGTTGTGCACTCACAACTTACGGTCTCCACACAATGATGTAATTCGTTTTTCATCACCACATTACATGGATGGTTATAATGATAGATTTAATTAATATATAAGTTACCTAGGATTTTGTTATTATTTTTAAAATTTTATATTATATTTTTCTTTATTTTTTCAATCTATCAAAAAATGGAATATGTGTTCATGTGTGCGTACGACCTACCGTCTCTATGAATGTTGTATATCATTTTTCCATCTCTATATTTTATAGATAACTGTAAATTCATGTATATAAATAATTGATATATATTATAAAAATATCATTATTAAAATTATATATATTATGGAAACATGATCAATTTATAAGGATTTAGAATTTCAAACTGAAACATGCATGAAAAATAAAGCAATTATTACCCGGGACATTGAATTCAAATAAATAGTTGTTAATAAATAGGTAATACGAATTTATAAAAAATTTATATATGGGGTGATATATATAATTATTATTTTGGAATACATATATAATAAATATTTATTTGTTATAAATGAGTTTTAAAACATTTATGAAGACAGATGAGACTTGAGGTAAGAGTTTATCATATCAAATTGTCATCTTTGAGACATGTGATATTATGAACCTATATTATTTTTTGAGGTGTAAAAACTGGACTTTTGAAAATCCATTTCATGAATATAATCATTTTCATGATATTTTATGTTTTATTTAATGTTATTCCTTCACAGGCCTTACAATTCAAAATTTCCAAATGTGGTAATGGTTTTATTTTACAATTTTCTTATTTATCTATATTGTTTATCATTATGTTATGATGATCAAATATTTTACTATACCTCTCATGAAACTCATTATTTTTATAATAATATTTTATTTATGTAAATTTAATGTTTTCCTTTTTTTTAACTTTTAATTACATAAGAGATCAATGGAAAATTTTTATGGAAAACCATCTTTGTTTCTCTCTTTGGTTAAAAATAATTTTTCATCAATATTCATGCTTTCTAAAAATGTTTTCAAGAATGTTTTTAATATTCATATATTATTTTAAATGTAATTTTCACTAATGTTGTAATTATTATATAATGGTTTAAAATTAATATTTTTTTCATTTTTTGGATGAGGATATTTTTTTATCTTTTTACAAAACAATTAATGGAATGTTGTTTATTATTTTATACAACATGAATGTAATTTCCCACCATCATAAACACTCAATATGAGGAATATTTGTTAAAAAATGCCCAATTTTATTTTTACATTAAATTTTTTATTTAATATTTGGTTATTTTTATTTTAAATACGTGATTTTATAGTGAAAAGGTTATTTTTCACAAGAAAAGTTCTAGGTGAACTTTTAATGATATTTTTCATTTAATAAGACGTCCATTGATGTTAAAAAAACTTTACTAGGGATATCGTCTAATGAAACCATCCTTATAATTTATCTAGATGGATGATGATTATTATGAGAATATTCTTTTAATACATGTCCATTTTCCAAGGGTTATACTATGATGAAATGATGGAATTCTTTTGAAAACCATTGATTTTCCCTGGGATATATCATCATGAAATTCTTATGAAACATAGTTTATTTTTATAGAAAATGATGTAATTAATGTTCTAGAATCATTGGTAACACAATTGTATTATTTTCAATATGTGATGGGAATCCTAAATATTTTATAGCCCTCCAACGGATTGGGTAAAGATGGAAATCTTATGAGATAAAAAATACTATAATGGGGTGTGATCCCAATTTAGTAAGGGACTCTATCCACAATGATTTTATTAGTACTTGTGGATTCATGAAAATTATTCCAAGGGAATAAAAAAACCCCACAATCGCTTTTTATAGGGAAGAATGTACTCATACAAGTCTATCAAGGTCAATGAAATGAAATTTTGTTATAATTTTCAGAATAATCACGAATAAATTCAAGTTTTCAAAGAATTTCAATTGGATCGCGTACCATCACCAAGAAAGGTACACGGACTAGCTGGGTCATGAACCCCTTAGTACGCAAAACGTTCTACAAACTGTTGGCCCGGTGGGTGATGGCCAGCGAACAAGTCTCCCACGAAACGTGTTGCCAAAGGAATCATGTGTGGGAGGGCCATCCTTATACCGTGCTGTGAACTCATCAGTTTGTCGACAAAATGAATGGGCAGGGTTCTGTGAACCGTTATCACGAACCGAAACCTCCAAAAACACCGTATGGACTGAGTCTTCTGTGGGATAGGATATATACTCATGAGCCTCTGTAAATGGGGACACATTCCCAATTGATATAATTGTCCTGATACACAATAAAATGAGAATAGTATAAAGAAGAATGATGAATGAAAAAATGTTTTAAGGGGACTCATAGCTTTGAAGAAAGAGTTTGGAGAATACATTGACTTCTGTCTTGATCCATTGGAGAAACTCAAATACCGAAATACTCTCTCTACTGGTACAACCAACCACAAACCAAAAAACAAGGATATAAAATTATAATAGTAGAACCGCAAACCTAATTTTTGAACCAAGAACCAGATAATAGTCACGGATGAATTCCCCGAGAATGATGATCCCCCATACCCTACTTCAACATGGTGCTCCGCAAAGTGTACCCCTATGTAGACTGAACCCAACATCGCGTACTGCATCTGTATGTGGATGGAACCCAAAGAGGCATAGTGGGCCATGTACCAATATAGTACGCAGTTGTGTATACCCATGTCTGCGTACCACATCGGTATGTGGACGACCCCTCTGTCCGCATACCACTACAGTATGCAGAGCCTCCCCCATCCCTCATAATAAATCAGTACGCAGAATAGGGTGTACTCGGGTATTATTTCCTCTAGTTCCAACCTCACCCTTCCATTACCGTTTTGTCCTCCATGATTCCTCCACTAACCAGTCCTTTGGCATCAGGAAAAAGCCTCCTACAAAGCCACTCGACCCATATAATTACACTTTCAGGTGCATCAGAGAACCCACTTGAGTCTATATTATTATGGTAAGTGAGTCATGAAGGCTCTCCCCCCAATGGTATAATCATAAATATTTCATGTTGGTATACATTCCCATGGTAACCCAAAGTCCAACCTTGGGATGTCAATGTAAACCTCACCATTCTAATGATTAAGGGTGATCACTCCCTTCTCCATTCAATTAAAAAATGTGATTAGTCAAATGAGTTATGTTTGATTCCCCCTTTGACGAGGAAGTAACTCCTCCCCTTCCAAGAACATATTCTGGGGCCCTCACAATGAGTTAAGTCACCAATCTTCGGAGGTCGGGCCACATGACTTTGAATGTGATTCCACATTGAATGGTTCATCTCTCCACACGCTAACCCACCATTTCCCTAACATCTTCCAACATAGACTCTCCCTACACCACCAATAGGGGAGGAAGAAATTTCATTATAGAATCTTTCAAATCCAATTGTCTCTCACATAGAGCATGACTCATGTGGGATTTTAGGGTTTTGATTATTAAACCATATACATGATTTTGAGCTATGACAAATCAAATTCAGGGTTAAACTAGGATACGTTGGATGACTCTCAAAAAGGATGCCCATCCAAAAGGTTCCACCCAATCATGCCCCTCAAATGGGAAACTTCCATGTGTATACCCCAACAAATCGGAACTACGATAACTCTGATTCCTGCCAAATCAGGATATATAGGATACCTAATAGAAGTCCATAGATCAAAAGGGTTCCCATACATAAAGGGTCTATCCAATTATGTATCATCAAATGGGATGCTTCTATGTGTAATCCCCACACAATCCAAACTACGCTGGTTCTGATTACTCCCCCGAGGATACGTAAGAAACCCATATTATGCATCTGATCCCAACATCCAATCACCTTCCATCCCCCCTAGACGGTGATAAACTATAGAGAACCTTATTATATGGATCAATTCAGTATCTCCTCTATAGCATCAAATGTTTTCATGACTTCGACGATCCTGCAAACCAAGGGTAACCCATGGAAACCATCTTCAAGAATTAACCAAGGAATAATGAACATATGAACATGACATAAATCAATAAAATACTCCTGAAAAGGAAACAATCCACCCCTAGAAGGGTGCAGTGAGCCCAAACTACCATCCTCTCGAGCAATAGAGTCCATAAGTGTCGTTGGCGGAATCATTAATCAATGAGTTCATGCCTTCGGAATGTAGGTCCATTAATCATAGATTCCAGGGACTTGGGAATTATTGAATCCATGAATAAACCTGATGTATACCATCCGAGGAAGTTATACCCAAGGAGGACAGATTGCATATGTACTCAACCCCATCCAATCTCGTGATGGGATCATAAAACTATGGTACCAACATTTCAGTATGAAAGACGTGAATTTCCCAGTCCCCATAGGGGTTATCTGCCTTCTATAAAGGATAATGATGCAGAATATGTTGAAACAAAAGGATATAGTGAATTTGACGGGAAACCATCTCTGAATAGAGGGAAAAGTGATGATCCTCATCAGACCCTTTCCACGCTACCCAAAATGCACCACCTCAGAGGCAGAGGAAAAATGGTGAACCCGAAGTGAATTCTCAACCAAAATGGAGGTTCTACCCAAATGATAAAAGAAAAAAGAATACTGCACATCATGACATTTTTTCACCCCGGTATGTGCAAAATGCGCCAGCTCAGAGGTGTTAAAAAAATTGAAAAACCAACATGAATCCTTAACCAATGTGATAGTTCTACCCAAATGATAAAAGAAAAAAGGATATTTTACATCAGACCATTTTTCACCCTAGTACACGTGAAATGTGTAACCTCAGTGGAAAAAATAGTGGTGAAACTGACGTGAATCCTTAACCAAGGTGGTGGCCATACCCCACATAACCCTCTTCTCCCAACAACAAATGAAAAGGGGAAGGGGCCATGCTGAATCTCTAAATATGCATATGTTTAATAGAATGCTCATTTACTAGGTTTTGTGGTCTTCATGCCATGTATGTATGTCGCAAGTTCCCTTAGAGCAACCATCGATAAAAATGACATCTGGATACCAATGTGGACACACACATCAGTGATCCAATAGGCGGTTGGGGCCCCACAAACGTGTAGGACACCTCGCCTTCCCAACATCTTCAATGTTGGGTGTCCAAGACACTTATCAAAGAGTACCAGCGAACTGGTACTCTCCCAATGCTGGAGGTTATGAGGAAATCCAACCAGTCTAAAATGGTTCACTAGCCGCCTGCTAAACTGCGGCGGGCACCCCTGCAGAAGGAAATCTTGGTGGCCATCTCAATCAATTTCATGAGCTAGTCCCTAGAATTTGACAATGATTACTTCCCTTATTTTAGGGAGGCAGAAGAAGTAAATGATCACTACTACATCTTAGTTGCACAAAGGTCCTACTCACTGGTCCCCTCCAGAGAACATTGTCGCTGATGCCGGATAACCGGGCCTCCTCCTACTAAAGGGGACTTTATGCCAAGGTAACCTTCCAAAGTATTGGAGACCTGGGCCCCTTAGGCTGCCCTCCATGGGTAGAGAATATATAATCAGCAACATGTTATCACCGAGATTCGTGAGGAGAAGATCTGTCAAACTAACACATAGGCATTAAATGGAAATACATAAAAATTTACCTTCTTCACACAATCCCAACAAAGAAATAGGGAGTACAATACGAGCACATGCATGTTATTTCTAGTGCTTGTATGTCCCGCTATGCAGACAGAGCAGCAAACTACAGGCAAATACCGATATATGCAGATCCAAAATATGCATGTCAGCGAAATAGGGAGGAAACCTGCTACATGCAGGCACAAACACTTGTTGATGCACACCATTCCCTCCAAACAAATATGGTGAAATCCAAATATTTGCTGGCATACCCACCTACTGATGAACACCAAGAGAACCATCTAAATAGGTAGGAAACAAAATTTGAGCAGATTCAAATTCATGCGGATGCATAAAATGACCGTGAGACAAATACTCGGCAATCGAGTAGATGAAAATCCTCGATCAGGAATATGAGGACCACCAGTCAAATATAGTCACTACCGGAGAAGAAAATCGATTGAAGACTTGTTCCTCTACCCCAACACAGGAGAACTACCAGTATCTACTAGATACTCATGGAGGACCAGATCAGGTACAAAATCTTACTCAGATATCAAAATAGGTTTTTATACCCATTCAAGCCAAAGATGTATCTCATCATTTCCAAAAAAGTATGGATGATCAGAAGTCGATTTCATATTTATATCCTCCAATCATGACACGAAATCATTGCATCCGCAATGAAGGAAAGAAATGAAGCCCACGACAGTATTTCATCGAATGTAATGACTCTATCACAAAATGACTTAGTCACTATAGAGTAGTTATTAATCAATTATCTTTTCTAGGAATTTCAACAACAATTTCCTTCGATAAATGGACAACTAGATCGGGAAAAAATTCTGATACCAATTGGGGTATTTTGGTCCAATGTGGTAGCTGCTCCATGAAAGCCCTATATCCCTGCCATAAATTCAAGATTCTCATCACCACATCCTAACAACATCATGGGAAACAATAAAAAAAATACCCACATATGAAGGCCATTACCCAAATAAGATGTCCCTGGTTACACACAATATAGTGGCAAAAAATGATAGGTTCCAGAGGGAACTAGAAAATGAAGAGCACGTAAATGATCCCTCTCTAATAGATGATAGGGTTCTTGATTCTTTCAAAAATATATCAATAAATGATCAATACTCTGTCATTCCATTACCAAATTATGCAAGTGGAAGTTGCAGTTGTGATGGTCACCCTCACAATGTCTCTACCAGAAGCTCTGATAGTCCTCCATAGAGCACCCACAGAGGCTCACTCTATGGGCCAAGAACGACAGACCACGAGTGCATATCTTCTGATGTGCATTGGGGTAACCATTACCTCAACTCGATGATCAGACAACAAGAATGTCCTCCCCTTTTCTGTCGTCCACCCGAATGGTCCTCCCCAGGCTATGCACTACAAATATGATTCTCCCTATAGTTAGACATGAGGTCATGATTGTAGTCCTCTCCAGGATGAAATTCATAGTAAAGTCCCTCACCATGATAATGGTTTCTATGAATATACTCCACATAGTATAATCAAGTAATGAGAAGGCCCTCCTTTCATTATAGTACATTCTGAAGGCCCTCACATGGATGTACACTACAAAAATTCTCCATGCAGCCTGGTATCAAGTAATGATGGTAGTCCTCTCTATAACGTCAGTCATTGCGAAGACCCTCTCCACAATTACAGTTTCAATGAAGGCACTCCCCATAGTGACATGGAGTAGTAATAATTTAATCCACTCACTATGGCCTACTGTAAAGTTCCTCCCCATGGCATACGTCGTAAGTGAATTTCACGCGGTTGGGAATCAAGTTCCTATAGTGGCCCTCGCCATTGCAACATCAATTGTGAGGGTCCTCCCCAGAATCAAAATTCATGCTGAGAAGTATATTATCCATTTCCGAGAACAAATATGAGAAAGTCCTCATGTTCTTAGGTTCTTAGAAAAATGGGTTTAGACACATTAGGAACTCCATATATAATGAGTGATATTCATTCCCATCCAGAGGATAGACTAGGTCCACACTCAACTTCAAAGCCACCCCTGTAGCTTCTACAAATCAATATGTCTCCCACAATCCCTATTGCATAAAAAATTATTAAGAATCAGTCGAGCTGGGAATATCATGTAGAGGAGCCTCCATAAGAACAACAACATGATAAGTTGTTTTTACCAAGAAAACAAGCTAGGGATAATATATCAGTGATGTATTGGACTATGGTCACTTCTCACATAGAAATACTCGAAATGCTGTCTGGGGTATGCACACATGACATTAGCCTTAATATATGGAAGACACATTGTCAGCTGAAATAAAAACTCCTACCCTACAAAGTGTACATGGACCACGTCAACACGTTTGGGGAGATTCACTATCTAATCAACCTGGAAGCCCTCATACATACAATGTATCCACAATTATAAAGGTGATGAAAATCCTTCAAACTAGCCTTCCTCCATGCACTGCATATGTTGTGTCTCCTCATTGGAAACACCTTTACATGAGTTCACATTAAGGGATTGGGAGAACATGGATCTCTACACTTCACCCCACATCCAGTCCATTAGGCCCCATTAGAAATAAAATATTGCTACATCAGTGCACAGAATATGTCTCAAATGCATTTTGAACTGAAGAGATCAAGCCATCGAAAAGATACCGATTGAGGAAACTAGGAACTTCCAACAGGATTCCCACATAAGGGGAACCAACCTGTAAGCAGTGATCATGTCTCCAAAAGACCATAGACTCCATGCAAGAAAAATTCAATACTCATCTTGCACCTGAATGGGAGTACATAAAATTGAAAATGTGGCCACATCGGTAGCTATTTCCACAATACGAGAACAACCCCAGCCCACAGGGTTGGGGGCATTTTTATCTCAAATCCCCACACATCGAACAATTTTCTTCCATCTTCCTGAAAGAAAGATGGATAGAGGAGTCAAAAATTCCACCCATCCTTGTGATTTACACCCTCCGAGATAGATACACGTCATGACATCAGCCCATGGCTCCCTTCGGGTCAATCATTTCCAAGAAATATGAAGAATAAAATTTAATAGAATGAGAATGTTCAACAAAGGGAACATATATCCCTCATACCATTTTGCACCAGGTACACCACCCCTAATGCAATATTCGTTAGTGAATGTGGTAAGCATCAAGACCAAGGATCTCATAGGATGTGTTGTTTGGAAGATTAAGTGAAGGAAGATAGATCCTGACAAAAGGCATCCCACACCGAGCCTGATGGTGTGCATACTCGAAACAAAGAGAGATCATAAATCTAGGTGCCCTCTCTAATAATTTGTCACTACCTCCCCCAAGAAACTACAACATAGATAAGAATAAATCAAAGGGCATCTGTGACCCGCCTCCTCCTGCCCATGAGAATGCATCCCTCACCCTCAAGGAAGGGTTTTCCAAGCAAAAGGATGAAATGAAAGAGCTCAGGATAATTAATACTAAGTACCATTGAGGGAGCTATCTTGTTGGATGTGTTCCCCCCCACGGAACGTCAATAGGTGCACCCCAAAGGGGTCCTCATACCACAATCTCATATAACAATTACAGAAGAAAATCTTGGTGGACCATTCAACCCAGCCTTAGAAGGACATCAACACATCCCCATACTGGGAAGGAATCTAGAATATGTTTTGGTAAACCCACAAATGATACCCCTAGCTGGGTATCCACCCCAAATTTCAGTAGCATAGGCAGGCCCAGTCTTGGCCCCTTACGCACCAGCTCAATATCAAGTCAGACACGATATGCATCAAGGGCTCCTAAACACCATTGAGCATTCAAAAACTCAACTAGAAGCCATGGAGGGGTAGTGCGCTCCAATACAGCTAGAGCACAAACCCTGCTCTAAGTGGGTGAGCAACGTTCCTCCACTTCCAAACATCAAGAACCCCATTTTCCCAGTATTCAATTTCTTGGGGGACCCAAAATAGAATTTAATGCACTATTCTTCTTATTGTGACCCCATGATGGGCACTCCAAAGGAGAAATATGTTGTAAAATAGAGGTTCTTCATATTAACCCACAAATGATCCACCTTTGTATGGTATTAAATCCTACCATAAAATTCAACTATATGATAGGAGGACATGTGATATTTGTTTATCTTCATGTTCAGTTCAACGCTGCCTAATATGGTGGTCTATGATCTAATGAACTGAATATAGTGAGAGATTGAAAGAGTCTCTGAATTCATTACCATATGGAAAGGCCGAAATTATTCCCTCAACCAGCTACTCAACCAGGATGATATTCTTTCCATTTGCAATGATAACCTCTTAGATGAATTGTGAACATCGCTCATCCTAGTTAAGTACACCATTGGTTTTAGAGATTTCTCTAAGATTTCCCAAATAATAGAAGACACCTTACAGTGAACCAACAATAAGTCCCGAGTGGCCTAATAAACCCCTGGGAAAAGAAATGGAAAATTTGAAGAGGCTTATGTCATGCTTAAGCCACAATCGGCACAAGATCCAGTTACGAGTCCCCCCACCGAACCATGCAGGAACCCTGGACATCAAAAACCACCCCACCTCGGCAAGATGAGCGATGTGGTTCTAAAATTAATCAATTCGATGAAGTATGAAATAATGATTAATTGTTTTGAAATGACCACGATTGCAGATATTTCATAGCTTCCATGAATTAAAATTTTATCCAGCTACTAGAGCCAAAGCATGTTTATGAAGTGGGTCTCGACATCTATTGAAATTATTGTCCCAGTCACCGGATACAAGGGCACACAATCTAGGAATGATTCTTCTTCAACGATTTCCTAAAAAATATGGTGGATTCTATGAAAGTCTGTTTGGGCCCTCCACTAGAACAGTTGATGTAAGATTCCACCTCAAAGTCAAGAGAGGAAGTGGAATGGAAAACAGTCTCTCGTAAAAAAGGATAAATGTTTTGATAATAGGATGACTCAGAAAACTATCAATGGAGTTCATTGCATCCTCAAGGCATAGTTGAAACAACCAAATGTTCCCCCTAAAGTTCCCAATTCAACACAACCATCCTCCTCAGCCACATGATCCTCTAAAGGCCATAAGGGTAGAAAGAAATGGAATTAAAATGAGATGACACTAAAGCTGATGTCAGTGTTGAAACATTAAGACTTCATGCCAACATACTTGGTGTAACAGACACTACCCCAATAATTGGTAGAACGATCGTTGCCCTACTAAACGGTACAGAGGGTGCCGCCTCGTCAAATGGAACCAACAGAATAATATAGTCAGACAAAAACAGTTTCAGATAAAGAACTAATCATCTACTCCATTAGTGTCATTCCCTTGATAGACCCCTTCCCAGATGGAAACTATGGCCACAAACTCGAATTCCCCATTTCACACTGTAGTGCCGACGTAAGAGGCCACATAGGTTAGAGGATTCCTAGAAGGCATGATTGCAGAAGGAGTCAAATTCTCAGATACACTGTAAATCAAACCGTTAAAATCACCAAAACTCGCGGAAGGACCCTCCGGCAGACATAATAAGAAATGGAATGCTTCTGCCCCCCCCCCCCCCCCCGTCGGACGAAATCCAAGCCCAGTTTACTTGAAATATCAATTAAGGGAATAAATATATCAAACTTCCCTAGAAATATATGAAAATCAGTCTGGGTCATACTAGAAAGGACCATAGTACCACCAGCTCTGATAACAGAGGCCGAACCATCTACATCCAAACCATGAATCCATGAAATTTTTTGTGAATGTGCAACCCCAAGCTAGGAAGCGCCGACAATTAGAGAAAAAGTATGATATTCTAAAGCACTTGGCTTCAGTACCATCAATGTAGTCAATCTTGGATGTGTTAAGAATGTTTGTAGATCGTAGGGAGGAACTCATCAAATCCTTAATATATCCCTACAAGGTCGATGCTAAAGTAGCAGCAGAAAAACTCAATCGGAAGGAGACTAGTCTTGAAGAATTTCATAGACATTGATGAATAATCCATCATGCAAGTGTGCATAAAACTCTTATTTGTCTCCGGAAAGATAAATGGAATTTATTTTCGAAGGATCTATATAGAAAATGGATCTGGAGTTAACCTCCTCCCACTACGAATGCTTCGCCATCTTGGCTATGATGAAGACATCTTGACACAGTACACTACCACTCTGCGCAGATATGAAATAAGTGAGGAGAAATAGTATAGACAAAGGATGCTTAAAAGTTGGCTTGAAGATCTCATGTCATATTATTAGTTCATGTTTATGTGTAAATATAGGACCTTCAACGTCCTATTTGGGAGACCTTGGTTGCATTAACATGCTGCAATTCTTTCATCATACAGTCAGTACATCAAATATTTCACTAATTGAAAAAATGTTTCATTGGAGGCTGATAAATCCGTTTTAGAGTCTTTTGAGTTGCAATATATCGACAAAAGGTTCTATGAATCAGAAGAAAAACATCATTTTTCCAACAACATTGATTGAATTACGACCATTAATGGATTGGAAATGGCACATGACGACCCCCTAAAACAACTTTTGGAGGGGTATGTATTACCCATAAACCTAGTTGAATTCATAAGTGCAAGTATGGATGCAAACTCAATCATTTTCATGACCTCGGTTACAGCCACCATGTTCAAGGACACAGAAGAGTGGTATGACTAAAATGATGTCCTGAAATTCCCTATCAAAGATTCTCTCATCTAATCCTTAGGACATCAAACTACCCTTCCCTCACACACTAAGTCAAAAGGAGAATTGTCTCCCAACATTGGAGTGTTTAACTCAAAAATACCTTCTTCACCAGAAGAGGAGGAATATAAAAATGATAAAGAAGTAGAAGAAGATGGAAAAAAACCTCAACGATTCCCCTCCTACATTCGAAGAATTTGTTTCCACCACAATTGATGAACTTATGGAGATAAATCTGGGCATTGAAAATGACCCACGGCCCACTCTGACTGTGTGTGGCAAGTTCTATTGGGGAACATGAGACATGCACCTCCTTTATAAAGATGAACTGAGACATGTTTTTCGGGAACTACAATGAAATTTCTAGCTTCAATTCTGAGGTCACCAGTCATCATCTAGGATTACCATACATCACAAGACTATAATAAAGTATCTAAAAGGAGACATTTGTTGCATGCTTCCAAAATAGAGGCTTAATTTGAAAAGATGATGAAATCCAACATCATATGAGAGGTCCAATATCAGATCAAGATGGAAAACATAGTCCCATTCAAAAATAATAATGGAGATATTACAATTTTCATTGACATAAGGGACCATAATTGTCATTTCCAAAAAGGTGAATTCCCGATCCCTATCATAGAATTGTTGATCAATGAAAAAACTGGATATGAAGCCCTCTCTTTCCTGGATGACGATTCTAGATACAGTAAAATATAGATGGACAAAAATGATGAATACGATACTTCTTTTTGGGACCCTCTAGGAGTGTACTATTATAATGTGATTTCCTTTGGTGTAAAAAATTTCATCACCGCATATCAGCATTCCATGAATCACATCTTCAATCCCTTCTTGGGAAATGTCATCGAGTGTTATGTCCAGGTTCTGGTTATTAAATCATGACAGTTCTCAAACCACCTAACTGATCTTGAAACTATTTTCAACATGTTGTGATAGCATAGTATAAATATGAATCCCCTAAAATGTTCCTTTGGCATTACCTATGTAAAATTACTTGGATTTTCCGTATTCCATCATGGTATCGAAGTTGACTCTGAGAAGACAAAAGTTGTCCTTGGAAATTCCTCACCTCACAACCTCACCGAGTTGAGAGGTCTTAGGGGGAACTTCACCTTCATTTGGTGCTTCATAGCCATCCTAGTAGGTACATGATTACCTTTCACTAGGATCATGAAGAAATGAGTTATTTATGAATAGAAAAATTATTTCCAAAATGCATTCAGCAATTTCAAAAGATATCTCATAATCCCACTAGTGCTGATTCCACCAGTTGAGGGGAGACTGCTCATTTTGTATGAAACCTCCCTAGAATGGTCATTAGGCGTCATCCATGCGCAAAATAATTATGCAGGTGGATAGAAAAACATCTATTACCTCCGCCTAACAATGATTTATTTCAAGACATAGTATTGAAGAATAGAAAACAACTTCCTAGCCCAAATATTTGTGGTTCGGAAACTTAGTTTTTACTTGCAAAACCATGAGGTCCACCTGGTTTCCTACTATAACCCGGTCAAATATATCCTCAACCGTCCCATGCTAAATGGGTGCATTTATTGAGGGGTTGTCATCCTGCAACAATTTGATATATGGTATGTTCCCTAGAAGGCCAAAAAATGTTAGGAGTTAACAAACTCCCTGGCCGAGCACCCCTTGGAAGAATCAACACTATTGGATTCCAAACTTCCAGATGAATAATTTTTTTCTATCTAGGAGGATCCCAAGACATGGGTATTGTACTTTGATAGTGCTTCTCAAATCGCAATAGGGAATAGGATGGGGGATCCCTTGCTCAACAATGTGGGGATGGGAGTTATAATTGTGTCCCATGAAAATTATATCCTTCCTTACTCTTTCCTTCTTTCGGACGGGTGTACAAATAATGAACCAGAATACTAGGCCCTCATTGAATGCATGGAAATGGATCTTCATATGTGATCCAAATACCAAAAACTAAAGGGTGATTTAGAGCTATTCACTAAATAGGTTAATATTGAATATACCATCAAGAAAGAAGTATTGGTCCCTTTGATGAACCATGATCGAAAAACTGATGGATGAATTCCCATTACAACCAAAATTGACCTATGTCCCCCAGTCGCAAACTGCCCAAGACGACACAATAGAAAATGCAGCCACAACCTTTGCTGATCGAGACTGGGATGAAACATTCATTATCATTTCCCACCGCCAGATGGTCTTTTCATTCATTTGTATAAATACAAAATATGTTGATGAAATTATCCATATCTCTGATATTTATTGTCACACAACCATTTGAATAATGCCCATTAAAAATTACATTCGGAATAGTGAACATTGACCAGATAAGGCTGGAAGGGAGTAGATCTGAATATGGGAAATCAACATTATATTGTACAATAGGGTAAACTAAGAAAAGGTTCTCCACAAATGAGGCCTTGAAAGAGTCATTATTATGTTCATTGATCGAGAAGATACTGCAGTCATCATAATTGAAGTTCACGCTGGAGCTTGTGGAGTGTTCCAATCAACAACCAATCACTCTCACCATATTGGAAGGCTTGTGTATTACTGGACCACTATGATACAACATTGTTCCATATTCACCAAGAAATTCCATTCCTACCATGTTCATACCAATTTCATACACCGACCCTGGAGTTACTTCCTATGGCTATGTACTCCTGGCCGTACACTGCCTGGGTGATTGATGTTTTGGGACCATATGCTCCCCCCAGAGACAGAAAAATCATTTTTGTACTAAGAGCGACTGAATTATTCTCCAAATGGGCCGAATCCATACCCCTTAAATAATTTATGAAGATAAAATGTCTTTATATTTGTGAAGGCCAAAATCATCACCAGATTTGGTTTCCCTCATACAAATCAGATAGACAACTTCACTAACTTCTTCTCTTCTAAGTTTGACATATTATACCAGGATTATGGAATTAAATCCAACTGTTCTTCATGTTACCACATGGCGGCCAATGGGTAGATAAATGCTTTCAAAAAGACTATGTACAACATACTCTAGAATATTTTCGATAAGGGTTAGAAATTTTGGCCATACAAGATCCATCATAATTTAAGGCCTTACCCGACCACGACCTGCAAAACCACCCATCCAACCCCATACTCACTAGTATTTGGGGTAGAGGTGGTGTTTCCTAATGAAATCCATGTGTCTTCACTTTGTCTGGCTATTTCACATCAACATTCCATGGAAGAGAAATCCTAGAGATGGTTTGATGAGTTGGATTATCTAGATGAAATAATTCTTCACACTTTACACCATTTTCAAATCTACCGAAACCAGATTACATGATACTTCAAAAAAGAGGTTTTCCTTCGATCAATCCATGAAGTATAAATAGTGTTAGTCCTCAAAACCCCAATGATACTTGGGAAGAAGCCCCCAAAGCATGAAACAATGTGGGATGGATCATTTTTCATACATTAGGTCTATTACAATTGAGCGCACGCCCTGATATCAATGGAATAATAGCTCTTCATGCCTCCCATGAATGAAAAGTTTGTGAAGAAATACTTCACAAAATAGCAATGATAATGTTATGGTCCAAACTATAGGAAATTAAACTATGAGTATAATTACCATATATGCCCATACATGGTCCAATCTCTATGACTGTAAACTGTGAGTGATAACAACCGCCCATTTATTGTCCAAACTCTATGAACCTAAACTATGAGTTGTTATCCTGACAAACGTGAAGATAAAATTAAGCCATGGTCCAAGCACTATGACCTTAAATTATGAGTGTTTTTCCTTTCCATGTGATGATAAACTATAAGGAAAATCGTACCTAAAACATGAAATTAAATTGTGACTCATTTCCTCTTCGTAATATGTAAAACTACATGACACAAAGGATCCTAATCGCATGACAGTAGACTACATGATCTCTCTCAAAACTTTGTGTGGCTTGATTCCTTCCCTTGCAGGATACGTAGAGACACCTCAATTCTTGATCTTGGCCTAACCCACACAAAACAATTCCATCATCATGTCTTTTATCTACCCATATTCATAATGGAAAACCATCATCACTCATTGTTTCTCACATCAAGTATAAATCATGTGAGCGTAGGATCAGTGTTTGAGATTCTCTTATGAATGAAAACTATAGAGTATCATACCCGGCCTAGAAACCGTGATGTATAAAAAAATTCCCCTACCCCAAGACTGGGGAAAATTGGTACAAGGTACATTTAGAACTACGTATGGCCTGATTCGTTCCCTTGAACGATACATATTGACTCCTCGATCCTCGATCTCGGCCCATCCCCACCAAGAAAAAAAGAATTCCCCCATTATATCCTCTACCTCCCAACACCTATGAAGGAAACCCTAAATTTACTCATTGTTTCAATCAATGAGTATGATTCACATGAGATAAGGATTAGTGGTAAGGATTATCTTATGAAAATATGTTGTAGATAAGCAAAGTGGACCCAGAAACCCTATAAAATGAAACAAAAAGTGTCCCTACACATGTACCGAGCTAGATCGGTATAGGGAATGGTATTAACTATGTACAACTAGATTCCTACCCTCATAGGATACGTAGTGATGCCCAAAATTTTCATCCCAGCTGATACATCATAAAAAAATTCCCTCACCTGTCCCTACACACTGAGAAAATATTTGTTGGGAGCATTAAGAAGTATGTGTTTCTTGATTCATTCCCTTGTATGATATTTATTGGTGCTATGATTTGGCATCTTGGATCAACCACCATAGAAACAAAATTACCATTTTCCCCCATAAATATGTTATACTTGTAAGGGGAGTCCATGAAGGGTCCTAATCCCAAGACAATAAACTGTGAAATTCTTCATGAGTTATGTGTAGCTCAGTTATCTGTTTCACGAGATCCCGCACATTCCCCCCACTCATAATAAGTTAAAAGATCATTATTCCCCAAATAAATTTGAGTCAGAATTATGTGGAAGATCTATTAGTTCACATGTAATCACAATCTATGTATTTATCACATTCCTAGGCCCATCTCTCGTATATTTCAAACTCCATACCCTGAGAAAAAATGGATCCCCATAATCATTCGTGTACATATGAGATGGGAGGCCAGTGTCCTACAGAAACCATTGATTGACAATGCACTTCATGCCGTAGTGTCTCTGCATGTGTTCCCAAAAAAATACATGTCAATCAAAGGAAAATTACTTCCCAGGAGAGTCCTATCCTATATCAGTATGCCCAACAACTTCCAAGCCTCATATCATCCCTCATAATTCATGTTTTCCCTAGGACTATGTTTTTCTCCTTCTGTCATCACTCACATCTAAGGAACACCAGAACATCCTGATTCTGATTAACCCAAAACAATTTCAGATCATTATGATAGTATAATCATCCGCACTGAATGACTTTAAACATCACAATGTCATATCCTCACCACAAGACATTAAACTGCAAGGCCAAAGTCATCCTTCCTATACAATGTGAATTTTCATTGCATTGGTTTAAGCTAGAAGTTCCCTCTAAAAATGATTTTTCCATTCTTTGTAATTGACCAGGAATCCTTTTAATCCATTGTTTCTCACACCGAGCATAGCTCACTTGAGCATAAAGATCCTAGAGAGAGTTACATTGTGACATTATCACAAAATTTCCTTGTAATTTGGTCCTATAAGTAGGTCCATAAAATGTATGTCACACTTCTCTCCCCAGAGAGGAACCCCATGCCCTATCCATGTGACATTAAATAAATTGGTATCCCACAGATGGAATGAATGCATCTCCCTATGTATGAGCTAGATCTACGTAAAGGAAACTTAATTAAATGAGTAAATTGTGTCCCATATGTCCCCAATATGTCCAGATAGACTCCTGATATACTCCAAACTATATGATTTGAGTGATCTTCGATCCCAATAACCCTCCAAGGCCATCTATTATGGAAGGACAATGTCCAGCGGAAACCTTTGATTGGCTATGCACATCATTCCCTGGTGGCTTTGTATACGTTACCCACAAAAATGGCTATCAATCAAAGGAAATTTAATCCCTAGGAGAGTCCTCTCATATATCAGTATGCCCAATGGTTTCGAAGACTCGTTCCATCCCTCCAAAATTATGGTCACTCGAAGTCATGGTTTACATTTCTTCCCTTATAAACATCCTGGATATATCAACACATATGAGTATGATTCATCTCTGGTCTCTTTTGAGGTTTTCAAAGATACCCCATTTATATGCATGAAGTTGATCTACCTACAAATGAAGAGCTCCTCCACTCATTTATGGGACATGTTCAGTTAAATTGGACCCTTTTGTTTTTAGGTGCACCCCTAATCAAATGTCACATATTGTGTTCAGAGAGTTCCCAATCTCCATAATCCTTAATGTCTATCAGATATGGAAGGCTAGTGACTTATATACACCTTTTTTTTGACTATGCACATCATTACCCAAAGGCTATGAATACCTTTCCAACAAAATTGGTCGTCAATCAAAGGAAAATTAGTCCATAAGAGAGTCCTTTATAGCTTCGGTATACTCAAATGAATTTCGTGTCCTATCACACCCCAGATTTAAAATAATCCTAGAAAACGACTATGTAGCTTCTTCTTTCTAAATTCCATGATCATGAAAATACTTCTAACTGAATTGACCACTCACCAACTCTCCCTCATGCATGTAAGAATAGTGTGTGAACATTTTTCTACTCAAATCCCACATGAATGTCCCCAATGTTTTTAAACACCATTACTCAGGCCAGCCTCCCACTATGGCTATCGACTTCAAAATAAATTAAATATATTGAAAATCCTACCAAACCATCAGTAATGAAAGGACAGTTTCATATAGACACCTTTGATTGACTATGAACATCATGCCTCGGTGGCTCTCCATTTGTCACCTACAAAAGTGGTCATTAGTCAAAGGAAAATTATTCCCCAGGAGAGTATTTTCCAACCTCTGTACACCTAAACTAGTTTCCAAGACTCAAGAATGTCTAGAATTTACCAAGTAAGGGTAAAAAAATCCATAATATATTTCTAAAGGATATTATGACATTCTTAGATAATGGTCCAAAATTGGGGTCATTTCCCCGTTCTTTTTGGTCAAAGTTGTTTGACCTAAAACATCAGTATAAGATTGATTGGTAGGACTGTGAATTACCAATAGAAATGAAACCATTCGTTCTAGTAGGAAATCCGCATAAGTAACCTCTAGGGAAAAGTCAAGTATCAAATCATTTAGAAAAACATTAAGCCATCTGAAAAGGCATAATGATTTTTAGGATGAAAAACCATAAAGGGAAGCCTAAAAAAAGATAGGTTATGCCTGATAAGACCCTTCCACAAGTCTTAGTCATAATGTTGGGTAATAATGAAAAAGAATTCAATGTTCATGGGGTTTTCCCTGAAACCCCAACAATAGTCGAACTATGCTCACTAAGTCCTGTGAAATAGGAAAAAATTAGAGTTTGTTTTGATTATTCCTATTTATTTATCATGGTTTAAAATTAATACCTGATAAAGATGGTGTTTATAAGATTTATTGATCAATTGGCATGATATGAAAAGTAAATTAAGAAGATTTTAATGGAAAATTAGTTGCACGAAGTTCAAAAAAAATGGAGAATCGTCCCTAGTATGGTGTCAATCTAAAATATAAAAAAATGGAAGAGTACATATCCTAATTTGGGACATAACTACAAAAAGTCTCAGTTCATGATTTCTTGAAGGATAGTGAATGATTTCCATGAGCTATCAATAGTTTTCTCCAAAGAACCTCTTTCCTCATTTTTGGCCTTGATCGTCAAATGCCCATGCTAAAAAACGACATTATGGTCACACCCCTTCTTCTAGATAGCTTCAAAGTTGGCGCGTGAATAGGCAAGTTGATCCCCCAACTTAGCTCTGTGGGCTTCTTACTCCTGCAACTCTTCTTCTTAGTTGTAAACCAAATCATGGGCCTTCACTTCCTCAACCGTCATATGATCAAATTCTTCCAAAACATCTCAGAATGGTGCCACCTAGTGATATGTAGAATTTAACAGGGCTATAATGTCCATGTAGGAGGCAAGGTCTTCCCAGTTAATAATGATTTGGTAGATAAGGATGTGTATGTGTTGATAATCAAAGCCACCAGAACCCTTCTCGGTGAATAATTGTTGAAAAGCGTTACCCTCATTAAAAAATTAGGAAATGGGTGCCTCTGTGAAAATGGAACATAATTGGCACCAAGCCTTTTTTTTGTACTACCTCATGCCACCCTATAGAAATATTACCTTGATCCTCCCCCATTGTAACAGGTATATAATATGGAGGTGTCATAATGGGTGTGGGGAGTGACCTAAAATAGGTCACCCAAGATGGGGGACTCTCTTTTAACTTATATGGCCCAACCATTGGATTTGTATGTGTAGGACTAGCCGCAACTTCCATGGTGATCAGTTATAATTTACTACTGCCAGCCTCATTGAGGTCTTGGGTAGTATCTGCAGGAGGAGAGAATTTTGAATCACTACCAAATGAGATAGTCTGTACTGATGAGACCACTCCCAGATGTTTCTAATGATGAACTGAGCATCTTCTTAACACAAGGGTAGGAATAGGCTGTGTATCCATCATGGATGCTATAGGGATAGATGTACAAGGCATAGTAATCACACTCTTTCTATTAGACAAAATATGACCAATTATCATTGGGGAAGGGATAGGGAAAGAAATATTTAATGTTTTCTACACCCACCGAACTGGTTCATTCATTATCTTGTTAGGGTAACAATCCACCCACCAGTGGGAATATGTCAGTGATAGAAATGTGGATTATGTCATGTTAGGAATGATTACTTTAATAGAAACACCTTCATGCATCATCATGCATCATAATTAGAGAATAACTACAAGGTGAGACTCTCCTAATAATTCAACATGCAGAAGTAGTGAATTCTGTTGAAGGCATCCAAATTTCCAAGAAAAATTGATGGGGGTGTATGGATCCAAAATGACTACTCGGTCAATATGAGAATTTATCATCCCATCCAGAAGTGTGATAAGGTATGATCATTCCTCCAAAGAACTATCCCTATCACCTCTTAATGATCCATGAGGGGTAGGATGGGGTGAAAATGAGAAATGAGAAGTTCCGTTCTATAGACCAACGACACCAATAAGGCTTAGAGTCTTAAGATGAACATAAAAAATGTTAAGAAGCATGGGTTGAAATTCATAATATGGAACATTTGTAGTATGCAGGTACTCATAACAGGTGATGTGTTCTACCATCCCCCCTTATAGAAATTGGAATGGTCCACTGAGACTTTGTGGGGGACTACCTTCTTGTATTCTTCCAAACAATTAATAAAGATTAGAAGGGCAGGAAGGGCCAAATTTTGTGTAGTATACCATCTTCCAGCATGGCCTCCATCATCAATGTACATTCCCGAACCATAGTATATACGTCACGGGATGGGAATAACCATGCACTGAAGAACATGGAAAAGAAACATGCTCGACTAAGAGGATTTGATATGTCTAGTAGAAGATCATATCCCCATGTGGTATATCACCCCACTTCATGGGTAGCACAATATGACCCTAGAGTGAGGCGAGAATGTTAGGTTGGATGAGTTTGACCGCAGCGAGCCCTTGGCTTGGCTCCCTTCACCTATAAAAATTCCAATATACATTCTTCTAATTCGATAAACAAGTGATCCGAGAGGGGATGGTCAAGTAATCCCTCTACCATGACTAGTAAATAACTTGTCAAAGAGGACATGTGGTTAGTGTAATTTTTGGTAGCAACGGTCGGGATAAACTCGTCATACAAATCTCCAAGGATAGGCAGTCCTCCAAGATAACTGATATCCCATAGGCTGATTCCAACTTCCCCATGTAATAATTGAAAGGTGTTGGTACATAAACACCAGCATCTCAGCAATTCTAGAAGGATTTCACCTGGGGGACGATTGAAAACAAAGAAACCCAGGCCACATTATACAATCCCACTGCCTCTAACTGGTTGAGGGACTCCAAACATGTCTGATGTACCCAGAACACTCATTCCCATTCATCTGAGAATCATAACTTGGCCCACAGATCCCACTTGGTGTTCCACCTTCCATGGGTTTTTTCTTAGGATATGATAATAATGGATGGGTACTATCGAGCATCAAGTCTCGGGACGCCATCGTGACACCTGCAGTTGGCCTATGTCAACACTGAGCCTCTTAGTATGAAGAATTTATCCTGAATCGGAGTGAAAATGACTTATCGTATTTGGGAAATGTTGGAAAAATCATGAACTTACGGTGCCTCTAAATGTATGAAAGGTGTATCAGGGTCAGCCAGTGATAGTGTAATCTCTTTGGGGAGACCAAAACTATAAACTGGAAATTGTATAGACAATAGATAGGCTATAAGCTCTGGCATCAAGAAATTCTATAATAATATTCCATGAGGAATGATGTGGGACCAAAGATGATCCTCACTATTACCCACAATGGTTTCCCTTGTTTTCGTCACTTTTATCACTCCTTGTGAAGTAGCCATTGTATCCTACACAAGATGATCTGAAAACTGACACAATGTTAGTCCAATAAAATATTGTTGGATAAAGGTAATGGAAGAATGGATAATGGAATAAAAATATGTCCCCATAAGCCTCCACAAACTTATTTTGGAAATGTTATGTGGTATCCACATCTGAAATACTGCATAGTATACAGAAGGTACAATCAGCGCACTACTTGGTATCTACAAGAAATTCCACATACTTCTTTGGTACATTGATGCATATCAGAAAATACAAAAATGGTACGTGAACCATCCATGAGGTGTTGAGCCGCAGATCACTGTCAGGAAAAATAAAGGTTCATATAAAAAAGATACCATAGACCTAGGACTTGATTAGGTACATGTTTAGGAATTGGGGATTAATGTTAAGTTCAGTGTATTAATTATAAAAGTTTCGTTCTCCAATATAAGTTCGGTATCTGGAAAATACATCCACGTAGCGTCCTCTTATGTGGAATCCATATCTTAGTCTTAAAACTCCACAAAACCATTCTCAAAATCCAAAAAATGGTATGCGGAGGGAAAAATAGCGTGAAGATCATTTTGTGGTATGTAAAAAATAGTTCATGAATGGGATTTTCACAAGGAGTGTAGTATGTGAGAGAAGAGCATGCCTGGAAAATTGATAGCCCTTTTCCCTATGAGAAAAGGTAAAATAAAAATAACATGGGCCCCTACATATAGGTGTGGTCCCCTCCTACTGGGTCCATCTATTCTACCGTGAACCATTTCCATTCAGGACCAATTCTACATCTAAATAGTACCCTATTCTTTCTGAAAGGACACCAATATGATAGGAGAATTTGTAGGGTCCTGAAAATTCTCCCAAGGGAATAAAATACCCCCGCAATATCTTTTTATAAGGAAGAAGAACTCCTATAAGCTTAGAAATGTGAATCGACTCAAAGTGAGTTGCAATTTTCAGAAGAAACGTGAATAAATTCATGTTTTCAAATCATTTCAAGTGTATCGTGTACCATCACTAGGAACGGTACTTGGACTAGTTTGGTTGTGAACCACCAGGTACAAAAAAAGATATGTGAAACGATGGCCCACAGGGATATGGACATCAAACAGGGTAGACCACGAACTGTGTTTCTAAAGGACTCCTATGCGGGAAGGCCATCCACGTACCCTGACACAAACTCATCCATTAGCAGAAGAAATGAACAGGCATGGTTCTATATATAGTTATCACAAACTGGATCCTCCATAAACAATGAATTGAATGATTCTTCTATGGGTCCGGATATCTCCTCACGTGCCTCCGTAAATGGTGTCGTGTGCCTAATATATACAGTTTTCTTAATGATTTATAAAATGAGCATATTATAAGGATGAAAGATGAAAGAAAAAGGATTGAAGGGGACATTGAGGTTGGAATAAAGATCTCGAAGAAGACATCGACTTCGGTCATGAACCATTGGTGAAGAATGAATCACAAACCACTCTCTCTGCAGGTATAACTGAACACAAACTATAAAATGGGGGAATTGAAAAATAATAATAGAACTGTGAAACTAATTGGTGAACCATGAACCACGTAATTATCACAGAAGAAATTCCCTACAAATGATGGTCCCTCAAACCCTCCTATAACATGGTTCTCTGCGTCATGTACTGCTATGCGTACTGAACGCAACATCTCGTACTGCATCAGTACGCTAATGGAACCCAAAGAGGCATGGTGGGATACGTACCACTATGGTACGCAGTTGTGTATACCCAGGCCCATGTATCACATCATTATGTGCACAACACCTCTTCTTCATAACACTATGGTATGCAGAGCCCCCCCCCCCTTCAAACATATGAAATCAGTATGTGGAATGGGGTGTTTTGGGTATTATTTCCTCCGGTTCCAACCCCAACCTTCCATTATATAACGGTCCTCCATAGTTCCTCCTCTAACCAATCCTTAGGAATTATGCAAATCCCTCTCCAAATCCTCTAGACACATATGATCAAACCTTGGGTGCATCAACATGCCCATTTGTTTCTACATAACCATTGTAAGAGGAGTCGCGAAGGCTCTCCCCACAACGGTTCTATCCTAGGGAATTCCTATGGGTCTACATTCCCATGGTAACCTAGAGTCCAACCTTGGGATGCCAACGTAAACCTCCCCATTATAGGGATTATGGGTGGTCAATCACATTTCCATTCAATGATGAATAGTGATCAGTCGAAGGGGTTATGTTCACTCCCCCCTTTAACGATGACGAAACTCCTCCCCTTCCTAGAACGTATTCGGGGGTCCTCCCATTGAGTTAAGAACCCAATCATCTGAGGCCAGGATGCAGGGCCTTTAATTTCATTCTACCTTGAAAGGTTCATCGCTCCATTCCCTCACCCACCGTCGCCCCGACCTCTTCTGTCGTAGGCCATCCACCCCCACCAACTGGGGATGAATCATGTGAATTTCTAAATCGTTCACATCCTCTTTTTTCTCACACCAAGCATAACTCACATGGTCTTAGTGGTTTGTGATGATTTCAATAACTACATGAATCTGAGCTATAATAACTCTAATTCCTGGTCAAACCAGGAGGCATGGGATGCCTACTAGATTGCATGAGCTCAAAAAGGGTTCCCATCCAAAAGAGTCCACCTAATCATGTCCCTCAAATGGGAAGCTCCCATGCATAATCCCTAGAAAATATGAACTACAAGAACACTAATTCCTAAACAAATTAGGATATATAGGATGCTAACCAATAGGCCCTTTCTCAAATGGGTTCCCATCTATAAAGGGTCTACCTAATCTTGTCTTATCAAATGGGAAAAAACTATGTATAATCCCCACACAATCCAATCAATGTGGGTTCTGATTCCACTCCTGAGGATATGTTGTAAGCCAATCATATGGATCAAATCCCAATGTCTAGTCACCTTATGGCCCCCAAGGATGATGATAAACTTTAGAGTGCCTTATTACATGGCTCAAGTCAGTATCACCTCCATAGCATCAAATATATACACGCCTATGGTGATCCTACAGACCAAGGGCTGGCCGTGAACACACTCTTCAGGAATAAACAAAGGAGTAATGAACATATGAACATGAATTAAATCTATAAGATAGTCTTAGAACATGAAACAATACTCCCCCAAAAGCGTGCGGTGAGCCTGACCTCCCATCCACTCGACCAATGCAGTCTTTAAGTGTCTTTGGTTGAATCATCAATCAATGAGCACTTGTCTTTTGATAGTATTTCCATGAATGATGGATTCTAGGGCCATTAGGCGTTCTTCTATCTACAAATAAACCCACTAGAGACCATATAAGGAAGTTATATCTAAGGAGGACTGATTGCACAAGTACTCATCCCCATGAAATTGACCTTTGGGATCATCTGACTATGGTACATCCCTCAGAGTATGAAAGTGGTGAATTTCCCAGTCCCCACAGGGTTATTCCAGCATTTATAAATTTTAATGATGCAGAATGGGTTGAAAAAAAAGAAATGGTGAATTTGAAAAGAAATCATCTTTGAAAATAAGGACAATTGATGATCCTCATTAGACCGTTTATGAACTACACGAAACATGCCACATCGGAGGTAAAACAGTATTGAACCTTAAATAACAATATTGAATGAGGGTTGAACCTCAAATTGTATGATTTAATGATGAGTGAAAGAAATTCAATATTTATTTCTTGGTATTTATACTTGAATACTAATGAAATGATTTTCTATGATTTTGTGTATGTAAAAAATATGTGACATATTCCAATGTTAATCTCTTATAGATCATTTTCTTTTATTCCTTGTTCATGCATGTCATTCAATATACCAAAATTTATTCCATTGCTCATGATTATGATCTATGATATATAGTTTATGGTTTTAATATGTTAATATCATTTTCCCACACCCTTATAATCATTTTATGAATATTTTACCATTGATATATCACTTATTTACCCACACTGAGTAAATGAGCTCACCAATTCCTACATTTCCATTTCATAACATTAGAAGGAATTTTTTAGGTATTAAATTTATAAGAAGAGTGAAAGTTGTAAATAATTAAGTGGGGGATGATATAGATCTTATATGAACATGTTTTTTATGTATCCATGGATCCAAAGTCACTAGAACTATATGATTTTGGCATGGATTGTAATGATACGTAATGAATATTTCTGTAATTATATGTAATATTTATTTTTAAGAAAATTTGATCATTATAGTTGGTATTAGAGTAATGTTTGGTTACCTTATGAAACTAGGATAGGAAAACATTAGTGAGAAACCATAGGATAGTTATACATATAGAATAATTTCCTATGTAGTGCTAATTAAATAAGTGTGATATTCATATAAAAAATCCTTTCATTTATACACCATGTGGACATGGTTTCAAACAGATGCATATAGGGGTAATAACCCCCAAAATAGTTGTTCATGTATATCTCATCCATCATTATAGTACACTGTGATTATATCATTATTGTGCACCTGATTTGACTATCTCAAGGGATATGCATGGTTTAATTCGCATTTTATTTATGAAACATTGGAAATGATATGAATAAATGATGACCTTGGATGACCTAGATTAAACTGAAGTTGTCGTAAGATAAAAATAAGGTGTCATATATTATTTATAGTATGAGTTTATAAAGAGTTAATCAATGTACATATTTATGATGTGTGTGTCATATTTCATCATCCACATAATAATCCATATACCATTTTTAAGTGAAGATATATGGATCATTATCTTCCCATACCCTGGTATGGATCTTGAGAGAAAAAATTAAATATGTAAAATGTAGTTCATTTTTCATTCTACCCCAATAAATGTTGACCTACATTTATTTGAAAAATATCATTGAAAGTTTTCCATGATATTTTAATTAGATTTTATCAAATAAAGTTTATTTGTATCCCACACTGAAATTTTAAATATAGAAATATTTTATTTTTCATGCATTATTCATGATAAATTTTATAAAACATGAATCCATGAGTATTTTAGGCATCAAATCACATATAATTTCTTAGAGGATCTCAATCCAAAAACTATAAATCATTTAATATTTCAGATTCATTATTAAAATTTATTCTCTAGAAAAAAGGATATAAGGAGTAAAACATAAAATAAAAAAACTAAATTCACGTCAATAATATTAATATGAGTATATACATACAATACGAGAGAATCATTCAATAATCTCCTAACAACTTTTGTGAATTCTAGATCATTTCAAGAATGACCCCTTAGTCGTCACTTTGTTGGAAATATCAATTCTTTAATAAATATATAAGTAATAAAATATTATGTATCACATATCTATGACCTTGCAGTAACTCCAATTTAGTTAGTGTAAAATTTGACCCCTTTCCAACTAGATTTCAAAAAGTTGGAAATACTGATGACTTGTTTTCTAAAATAAAATTATCAGATATGTCATTAACACATCCAATATGATTAACTCTAGTTTAAATCCCATAAAAATACATAGAATAATAATTTAATCACACTTTGGTTATATAAACATCGGTAATATTGCCTTCTGGTTTAGATTTATTCTTCACATATGTTATAAATGACCTATAAACCTGATCAAAAAAATATAAACATATTATTTTTTTACACATTTATTTGATAAAATTGTATTAGAAAATAAAACAATATTATCAAAACTCTCAATTGTATACATCCATCAATAGTGTACAGATCCACCAAGTTTTGATTATTCCTCCAAATAAATAGTCAAAGGAATCATGGCTATTAAAAATGATGTGGGGAAATAACATCTCTAAATGAATGTGTAAAACTAATTATTTTTCATGTTCGTCAACATTAGTTTCATTTTTAGTTTTTCCACAAATAGCTATAAAGAAGGTAAAAAAATCAATTTGAATTTTAGTTAATTTTTCATGTAATGTATTATGAAATTCTAATGGTGTCCACTTCTCTATCAGAATATGTGACTCATGTCTTTTCAAAACATGTAACTTTTGATGTTTTAAGTCAACGCACTGTGGAATGTTACTTTATCATCTATATGGAAATTTTACATTATTTAATTTTAATATGAATGTGTCTATATCATGATATTTCATTGTAAAAATAGTTGAATGATACATTCCCTTTTCATTTTCCCACAAACAACTCTTTATACTCATTGATTCCAAATCTTTACAAGCATTAAGGCGATCCTTTGATTTACCAGGATCATTTAGAAATTTTTTGAATTACATTATCATAAAAATTCTCCTCAATATGAATTATATAAAGATTATGACATATTAAATTAAAATCTAAATAATGTAGTTTTATAAATATACTCATTATTATACAAAGTTTTATTTTATATACTTCATATATTATCCCTCCTACCCATTCACCCTTTATTAGACTGATTACATTTTCTAAATTCTATAGTGAAATCCATTAATTGTCCTAATATTTTTTAAAAATAGATAACATATTCATTGAAGTTTTCAATTCAATATATTCATATAAATGTGTCTTATTAAACCTTAATTTTTGAGATGCATCAAGAAATTGATGTTGAAATATTAAAAACCATTTTCTACAATGAGGTAATCATTGAGGTTCAAAATATAAATTAAAAAATAGAAAAGAAAAAACAGTATGAGTGTTACAACCAGATATGTTTCCTAGTACAAGATAGTTACTAACTATACACATTAATGTAGCTTATGTTTTGAATATTTTCCTCATTGAATCAATATATGTTTCTTTTCCATCATCCCATAATTCTAAGATTTCATTGAATAAAGATTGAATAAATACTTCAATGTCATTTCTATGATTTTTTTTATAGAAATAATCATAAAAATAATGAAATAATTATTATTCATATACATTAATTGAGTTAGATTATAGGCGATCAAAAAACTATCCATATTATGTTATTAGTATTTAATATACCAAAAGTATTAAAAACATCATAATATAATCCCAAATTTACATTCCTAGGATCCAAATAAAAATATGGATATAATGAAAAAAAACCCTTCCATTATGTTGAATCTTCTAGATTTCATATCAATCCATTTTTGTTATTGTCCCAATCATGTCACTTCATATATTATGGATTATTGGATTAAATAAATCATATTTTCATGAACGAATTCAATGAAAAGTGACATAATAACATTGTGGGAATTTACTTCTTATGATTCTTCCTAGTGTTGCATTGATTTATACTCTTATTATTTCTCAATAACATCCATACACTTGTATTAAATCATATGATTTATTTTTTATTAGACTCTCCTCCCCCAATAATTCATGTAATAATTTGGGCATGCAAGTTTCTTTATATAATAATGTCCAATTTCACTGATGATTTTCATCATCCCATAGAAATATGTAGATATTTATAATAACTAAATGTATCACGAAGAATCTCTAAAATCATGGAAATTACATTTCTATTAATTCCCCAATGACACTTTTTGTGATAAATCTTATGTTTAAAAGACAACTTTGAATAATTGGTGCACCATTCATATAGTTCTTCATTTCTGATATTAAATAATTAAGAAATGTCATTTTTCTTCAGTAATGTTCAATGAAATATTAAACTTCTGTTGGTCAACTGAAGGTTCTTTTGACCTATTAAAATCTTGTACATTTTACCCAATAAATCCAAATACATCACATATCATGTTTTGAACTGAATTATCCTTTTGTAGGTCACATTGTTATTAATTAATTGGATGGTATATTTCTTTTCATAACATTCAATTCATCATGAAAAATCCAACATACATATTGAGAAGGAAAATGATTCAATTCTATGTGATCATATACTTTGTTTCTATGCACCCATCACTTGAATTTACAATTAAAACACATATAATATATTCTACCATCCACTGATTTTTTTTAATTGCATAATCTATAAATTCTTTCAAACATTTATCATATCAAGGTGTGTTCCTAAGTAAATGAATCTAAAATTTATCCATATGTTTTATATTAACACTCTTATCCATATACATTCAAAAATAAATATATAAATTTTTTAATCCAATACTTATAATTAATTCTAAACACCATTTTGTAAAAAATCATTCCTCCAATAAAATAATACTGATAAGAATAATCAATTAATTCCAAAAGATAAGAAAATTAAAATTTTTAGTGACATAATGTAAAATAATGAGAATATTGATAACCATTTAAAAAAATTTGAGGTAATAATATTAAATAATGAAAATACGCATAAATATTCAAGAAACTAATTATATGTTTTAAATTTAATAAAAATATATACCATTGCATAATTAATCAAAAGAAATAATAATAGTAATACATAAAAGTGTAAATATAATTTCAATAGATATAAAATATAATTTAATTCATAAATATATTTAAATATTATATATTTAATAATAATTAATCCTTGGAATAACTTTTGAATTATGATTTAATCACATTATAATCTATGATTTTGAAATGATATTAATTTATAATATAGTTTCAGTTCAATATCAGAGAATAATACTTTCCATAAGTGTCATTTCATGGAAGGATTATTTGGGTAGGTGTAAGATCCAATCTTTTTTTCCACATATGTCCCACATTGAGTTATATTATTAAAATTATTATTTTTGGTTTCCCTTGGTTGATGGGCCATTGTGGATTAGTCTTGATTGAGATGAAGAGCATTTCTTAGGGAAATGAATTAATGTTCATGGACGTATGTCTATTTGAATTAATGGAGTCTATAAATAAATGTGTAAAATGGGATTTTAAGTGTTTTTCCTTGCCTTGGAAGGAATTAGATGTCATTAGGGATTCAATATAGAATTTGTGAATAAAACTACCTATTGGGATATTACATATTGTGTAATAGTTTCATATTATGTAACTACCCCTAGACAATTCGTGAAATAGTGCAGGGACTAAAATGGTTACACATCAAGTAAACTGTCCATGCCAGGTAAACGTAGATCAGGGTTTAATATTAATCTGTGTCAATGGGTTTTTTGTCATATCCCTCTAAAAAGTGATACATGATGTGTAAATGAGTTACACACTATATATAATCTCAAATAATTTTTAATTGTTTTGAGTGAATGATTTTTCATTCAACCCTCTACAAAATTTATACTATCTGCCCTAGGTAATTTACTAATGAATTTTTTAGCACCATTCTACTTTTTAGAATACCCATTTGATAAATCAATCCATGGTATGTAATTATATTTATTTTTTCCCTTCCCTCCCATTGTTATATAATAGATGTTTTTTAATCCTTTTCCTATGGTGAATTTTTGTTTTGTTCCTAATTTTTTATTATATGGTTCATTATTGAGACCATGTTCACATTTATCCTATTATTAATTTTTCATTGGATGTATAGAATTTATCATCAGATAAATGTAGGGGTTTATATAATAACCATATGTTCTCATTTCAATTGTTATGAGTATGTAATATTTTTATTGCGTTGTTTCTTATGTGAAATAATTTACTAATTAAATAGAATAATGATAATTCTATATTGAATTACTCATTGAATCCCAATTGATTCAATTGATAATGTGACCTAACTTATAGGTACCTGTTGGCTGAGAGATCCTTTGAAAATATTAAATTGACAATGGCATAAATATGAGTTTAGCATGATATGTGATTAATCTAATTTCTTATTATAGATTCACCTTGGAAAATGGAATATAGGATTAATTTGATAAATGGTAAATTGAAAGAAAAATGGCATTTAGTAGAATCAACTGTTTGGTCTTATGTGGTGATATTAGGATATTATTACTATTGTGACATGAACATTTGAAACATGTTGTGGTACTTATATATTTTGATATTCATAGACACATGTTGAGATGGTTATATACTAGTGTATGACCTGAGCCATGATAAAATACTAATATATAGGTCTATACCCTCACACATGCTGAGAATATTATATACCCTACTCTACCCTGACACAAGCTAAGATGATAATATTTCGGGCTATGGACCATCACATGCTATGATGTTTATATACACAGATATGCCATGGAATAAGATTATATAATTATATACCGGGTTAGGCCTTGAAACATTGAATGGTTCTTATATTTCAGGCTTAGCCTAGTAATTTTTTATACCATGGGTATATGGTTTGGGTTGGAATGGTTGTGCTACAAGATCATAGGCATTATAGAAGGATTCCGAAGTGGGTTATTTCTACATTTTATTAATTATTGGAATAATTAGTACACATTTTTATCTATATATTGAATGTACTTCTTATAAGTCTAGTATGTTAAGACACAGTGGTGTTGAACTACTGTGTTTTACTCACACCCTATTTGGGCCACAGTTTGGTAATTGAGAGGATTACATGGTTTCAAGTATGGATAGAGGAAAGGGACCTTGTAGCTGATTTTTTATTACTGGATGGGGTGGAGTTTAAAAATGGGACCGTCATGGGGTTTGGGACCAAGTATTTTTTGTATTTATTTATATCAAAATGTAATAATTGTTTATTATATTAAATTTAACATTAGACACATGTCATCCCAACATTACTTCATTCTTTATTATTTGAATATAGTTTTCTCAATTATTTCCTAGTTATGTTATATAGTCTCTTCTATTTCTATTAATTAGATTTATTTTGTGTATATAGCTTATTTATACTACTATGACCCTTAATTATAGGGATTATAGTTTCACTGCTATACATATCACACCCCCTGCAATAGTCATTAGACTCTATCATATAGGGAGGTGCACTTGAGGTCTTGTAACCATCCCTTTTTTTCCACATGAGAGAGTGTCGAATCATGGTATTTTGAAAAGTGGTATTATAGTAGTAGGTTATATTTTCTATTTCTTTTCTCTTTTTGAAATGTAAATATGTGACTAGAATGTTTCAGTACTTGGTAATGATTTTATGCATCAAAGTAGTTAAGCGATGTATGGTGGTAGATTTGAGTGCCACAGGACGGGATTATTTTTCATGATGTTCTCTTGTTAGAGTTTTATGTTTTTTCACCTTGGCTGATTCACATGTTTTGTCATTTTATTGTTTCTTGATATTTATAGTCATAGACTCGGATGGTGCTAAATGAGTATGCATTCATAATGATAGCCACATAGGGATATAAACTGACATGAATTGATCATGAAATGAAATTATTTACATCCACGTGATCTAATTCCTATGTAAAATGTGATATGATATATCTTCTACACATAACAAATGAAATGTAATAACTATTACTTCATGCTAAATGACATGTGAATCCATGTATAGTGAGACTATGAGTCAGCGGTTCTCTATTGTAGTCACCTATTGAGGTGAACCTTATTGTTACCCAATTCTCTATGGTGTGTATTTGTCTTGTTTAAAAATGAATCATTTTCATCTTTAATTGGGCATGATAAGAGTGGTATTCACCTTGATTCTAACGCAGTTAAGTTGTAGCTTCCTATAGTTTCAGATGATCATATGAATATTCAGCATTGCAAAAACATCTTGAGGGTCATGTGATCTATGGAAGGGGGGACTTTTCATATCATGCCTTTGATGTATGAGCATATAAGAGAGTTTTAGCTACCTAATCCACCTACGTTTACTAGGGAGGGACAAACCTGTTAAATCTAATTCTTGATTGAGTTAGTCGATATGATCTTAAATAACCTCAACACACCCATAGATAGGAGGGTGAATCTTGGTGAATATATTCTTCCTGGACCATCCTAAAATTGGTAGGATATTATAGAGAAATCAGAAAATATGAGGATTTGTTATAGAATTTCTCCAACATGAAGTGATTAATCCACATATATCCTGAGATATTGAGGGATAAAAATTAGTGTGAGTCCATTCATCTGGGAAAAGAGAGAATATTAGTGTTGGACTATGTCATACATTTCACTAACCTGGAATGTTATTCTCCATCTATAGTTACTGATGAGATCTCCATGGTGATACATTTTTAGGATGGGATCCTCTATGAGATCATGTCACATGTGATAAATTTTGTTTGAGAGGTTTTGAGGATGTGACGTATCAGACACTCATCATGGCGGGGAATCTATAAGAGGCATCGAGCAGTGTCCAGGGTTTTCCAATAGGGAAAATGGAGAGATCATTTTTGGGAAGAAAGAATCATTTCTATTAAATTTTTCACTAAGACAGTAGTGTGAAAAGTATTAAGGGAAGTGGAAGTCCATTTTATGATAATGTTCTTTTGTTATGTTATTATTGTGGAATTTTTGTCCACATACGCCCATAGTTTCATTTACTTGTAGTTGACTATTGTTTTTTTTATAAATGGGACTTCATCATATGTTTTTTCTAAAATTTCCATTGCATAGCAAGGATAGGGGATTAGGATAGGAACCTGTGTCTGGAAGATGCTTTGATACCCGCTCAGCAAGATGGTAGATATAGTTTCTCTAGTAATTTATGATGAGGAAGCAGACATGGTACCATAGTAAAAAATCAAAAATATTTAGGAGAGGAAATATCCTAGGGGAGTAAACCAGGAGCCTAAGGGAGATGGTCAAGTTAGCAGCACATTATGTTTACTTATCCTACTATTGTAGATGGAGGACCTTCTACTGTTAGAGGTATGATTCTTGTACCATCTACCCTAATGTGTTTTGTTTATGTAGGACCATCACATTCCTTTTTAAATTCTATTTTTTCTTATGTCTTGGGCTTGGTTTGGGAAATATTGGATGGTTATTTGATCATCAGTACACCATTGGGAGTGTGGTCAATGATTATCATACATTTCATGGTATATTATTTAGAAATTAGTGGTTACCATTTCTTTTAGGACCCATTTGTGCTTGAAATGACAGTCTTTGATTTGATTCTTGGTATGGATTAGAGAGTTCTATATTAGGATTATATCGATTTTTGTCAGAGGAGAGTTACATTTCTATCTCAAAAAAGAGGTAGTTATTATCATCATGGTTAGTGGGAACATTAGGTTGGTCGTACAAGACTAATTTAGCTTAGATTGGATTTTCTCATGGATAAAATAAACAATCTTACTGTAGAAAATGGTGGAATAAAATAGTATTATTTTCCTCTAGTGGTAGACTGTTTTCAGGATGTTTTTTCTTCATTGGTTCAATGGATTTATTATTAAAAGAGAGATCTAGTTCAAAATCAAGTTGGTTTTGGGAGAATATCATGTTTCTATACTGCCATAGAAAATGGTACTGATTGATCTTTGAGTGTTGATAGTCGAGTTTGAAGATCTGGAAGAGAATGGTTTCATACAGATGATTACATATCCTTGGGATTCTTTAGTTCACTTTTCTGAAAATATGGATGGTACCTTGAACATTAGTGGGAATTATCAGAGATTGAACATAATGATGATCATTGGTAGATATCCCCTTCCGCGCATTGCTGATCTCTTTAATCAGCTGAGATGTGTTAAAATGTTCTCAAAAAATTATTTTATATTAGGATACCACCAGTTAAGGATGGGACCATCAAACATATCTCATACTACTTTTGGAAGAAGTTATGGGTTGTATGAGTTCATTTTGATTCTCGTTGGGATGACCAATGTGACGACGATAATCATGGACTTTATGGATAAGATATTTCATCCTTTTCTATATTGGTTTTTGGATATTTTCATCGACTACATCTTAATGAACTCTCATTCATAAGAATAACATTCCCAACATATTGACATTTTCTTAATTACATTGAGAGAGTCTCACATTTATGACAAGATACCTAACTCTAATTTTTGGATTGATAAATTCATCTTCTTGGTCGTGTCATCTCAGCTGAAGGAATGTTGGTGGACCAAAATAAGATTTCTATCATAGAATCATGGGGGAAACCAAGGAATGACATTAAGATTCTAATATTTCTTGATTTTGTGGTTTATTATAGGCTATTTATATAGGATTTCACTGATATTAAAGCACCTATGTAAGGACTGACAAATAAGTTAGTGAAGTTAGTTTATTCTGATTCTTGCGAGAGATATTTCTAGGAGCTGAAAGGAAGGATGGAATCAGCATCTATTCCCAATATAATCATGTTGGGGAAACCATATACCATGTAATGTGACACATTAATAGATGGAATCATAGTAGTTTTGATGAAGGAGGATAGAGTCATTACTCATGGATGTTGATAGATAAGACCACATGAGAAGGATTAACCTACTCAACATTTGATGTTACCAGTATAACTATATACACTTTGATGATATAGACACTATCTTATGGGTGAGATATTTCTGGTATACACAAAGCATGAGAGCCTTATGTAAATATTTTTTTATTGGGACCTAAACCTTTGACATAGGTGGTGGGTATAATATCTGTATTCCTTCAACATTGATTGGCCATATTCACCAGGAATGGGAAATATTATTTTTCAGGATTTAAGCCATAAAATTCAGACATAGGTAATATGGGAATCTTATGATGATTTGTGGATGATGGAACTGTTTTTAGACATGAATATTGAAGTTCACGCGTCTTAAGGATGAGCATATCTAACATCCACATTTGTTATACCTATGACTTTGGACCAAGACTAGACAAATAATTTATCTGATATAGAGGACCTAGTTCTGAGCGATAGATTATATGGTGGGAAGACACCATAGAGATCATCTATTGAAAGTAATGATTCTCTATTGTTTTTACCGAATATGGGGTTCTATAGGCTTTTTCAAGGAGATGATGAGGGAGTTTTGTGGTTCTAGTTAAGAGGTACATCCTAGTTTGATAAATATGTATCGTGATCTCAGTTAATAGTAATGGTGTTCATGAATGAAGAAGTGGGTAGTAGGATTTTTGGTGATATGTTTCATGTTTTAAGAGGTGAAATCCAAGCATAAAAGGCCTATTGGGATATTATATCCTCTACCCATTCCTGAATGGAAATGGGATGATGTCACAATGGACATGGTGACGTGATTACCCAAGACAAACTGAAATAATGATGTATATGGGTGATCATGGATTGACTAAAAAAGTTATCCCACTTATTACCTACCAGGGAGACCATCATAGTTTATTATTTTGGTAGTATTTATGTTTGTGGGAAAGTTCCTTTGAATGGTGTTTTATGGAGTATCATCTCTGATACAGATCATCATTTCATATTACTATTTTGGAAGGGTCTTCAAAAGGATCGAGGATTGTTTGTTCTTTTGAGCACAACCTATCCCCATACAGTAACAGTACATTGGAGAAGACTATTTAGGTTTTGGAGGATATGTTATGAGCATCTGTTTGGGATTTTGGTGGTTTTTTAGAGTCGTATATGACACATGTGGTGTTTTATTATAATAATTGAATCTAGGCATCGATCCAAATGGAACCATTATAGAATTTGTATGTAACTCCATTTTTTCACTTTATTGTTGGTTGTAAGAAGTTGAGTCGGCTCTTGTTGGTCCTAGTCTCGTGGAGGAGTTGTCTGAGTAGGTTTAGTTGGTTAGTAGGTTGTTAGTGACCATGTAGAGAAGGTATAAATCTAACGATGGCCATTGAGATGACCTATAGAATTCATGATTATTAATTGTGTATTCATATGGGTTAATCCTAAGTTGGGTAAATTCCGTATTAGGAAATAGGGTAAGAAGGCCCACGAGTTTTTCATGTCATTTGATATAGGGAAAAGGTTCTATCGAGTGGCATACCAATTATCCTGTATAAATTTCTATAGTTGAATTCATGATGTGTTTCATTTTTCACATCTTCAGAGATATTATCTCGACCCTTCTCTTATGATAGAAACTGAAGATGTTGATCTATGTGTTGATGCATCATATGAGGAGTATCCAATGTGTATTGTGGAACGTAGTGAGAATTATTTTTATTGTTGGACTATAAATTTGGTTCAAGTGTAGTGTATGCATGGTAATGTTCAAGAGGATACATGAGAGAGGGAGTTTGGTATGTGATAATAGTGGCCAAAATTGTTCACCGAGATCCCATGGTGATGCATAGATCAGTTCGGGGATGAGAAGTTACATGGTGGGGAGTTTGTAAGATACCATATTTTTTTCATGTATGTCCCTCCTGGAATTTTTATTAAAAAAAGTTCCCTTTTTCATTGGGCCTTGGTGGAAGAATCATGTTTGGAGATGATGATCCTTTATTGGGGAAAATTACCAAAGGTTCGGGGATGTATATTTATTTGAATTAATAGTGTCTAGTTATAAATGTGTTAAGTGAGTTTCTGAGGGATTTCCCAAGATTTTGAAGGATTTTGATGTGGTTTGGGTCCTTTTATATATTTCCATCTTAAAACTACCTGTTAGGGGATTAAACACCATGTACCTATTTCATGTCATGTAAATGAAGCTATATATGTCAAGAACCAGCCCATGGAGTTAAAACGTTACACATAATTTACACAATTGACATTGTGTAAAAGTTGATAATGGTTAACTGGTAATATGAGGTGATGAGTTTTTCAGTGTATCACACTAAAAAGAAATACATGATGTGTATATAAGTTTCATACCATGTAATATCCTGAGTGGTTTTTTAAATGTGTCAATCAGCTGATTTTTCATTCAAATCACTGCATTCAATATCCTCTCAACCCTAGGGCATCTCCCATGAAACATTGGATTACCATCATACCTTAGAAACATACCGTTTTAGGAATCAATACCTAGTATGTCATCATACTATGGTTTTCCCTTCCCCCCCCCCCCCCCCCCTTTGTTCTCCATCCATTGTAGTGTAACCCTTTGACCATGGTCATTGTTGGTTTTCATCTTAATCAGTTATGATCTAGAATCCTTCTGGCGGTCATCTTCACCTTCATTTATTTTGTAATTTTATATTGGAAGTGTTTCTTTAATCAGAGTTTAATGGTAGGTGGTCTAAATCAAATCCATACATTATGATTTATTATACAATGTATATGAAATATTGTTACTATGTTGATGCTTGAGTGAAATAATTAGCTTATTGAATAGAATGTTGATAATCCCATATTGTATTCTTTGTTTGGTCACTTTGGATTCAATTGATGATGTGACCTAGCTTATAGCTACCCATTGTGTGACTGAATCTTTGAAAATAATTAATAGGAAATGGTTTACACATGATTTTTGCATGACATGTGATTTATGTGATTATTTTTTAATGATTCACCATGGAAAATGGATTATCTCGTTAAATTAATAAATGTGAAATTGAAAGAAAAATGGTAATTAAAAGAATTAACCATTTGATAGTATGATGTAATATTTTGATATTATTGTTTTTTTGATATGCATTTGAAACACATGTTGAAAATTTTTTATATCAGGTTATTCCCCCAACACATGCAGAGATTCTTACATACAGTGCTGTGCTGTGACACATGCTGAAATGATTATATACGGGGCTATTCCACGAGAATTGCTAAGATTCATATATATCAAGAAATTCCCTAACATAATATAAGATTCTTATATATCAGTATATTCTCTAATGCATGTTTTGATTCTTATATACCAGGCCAGTCCCGAGCACATGAAATGATGCTCAAATATTGGGCTAGGCCCCAACACATGGGGAGATGGTTATATAAAGGGCTTGGCCCACTGATTTGTTATACCATGGGTATGTGGTTGTGGTTGGAATGGATGTGCTATATTCTTAGAGACATTAAGATGGGATGATGAAGTTGGTTATTAATTTATATTATTAATTGTTTAATTAATTTATACACCTATTTATCACATTATTTCAATCACTTTTTATTAGTTTGGTTTTTTCACACATGGTGGTGATGATCAAATATGTTTTACTAACACCATATTTGGGATTCCATTTGGATCCGGAGAATATTACATGGATGTTGGTATGGAAAAGTGAAAAGGGCCTTATTGCTGATTTTTTATTGCTTGATGGGATCGATTATGGAGATGATACTGACATTGGGTTCGGGATCAGGGTATTTTTTGAGTTCATTTATATCAGTATGTATTTATTCATTATTGTTTTAGTTTAAAAATAGATTCATATCCAACTATCATTACATTATTCCATTTTATATGTATATTGGTGTCTACATTATTTCCAAGTTGCGTTGTATGGTTTCTTCTATATTTATTAATTTGAAGGATTTTATTTATTTGGATTATTTTTTATGTTATGAAACATCATACCAGGTGGTATAGTACCTCCACTATATATATAACACCCCTACTTCTATTATAAATCCTATAGAATTGGGGGAGGCATGCTTGAAGTCAGATAACCAACATTTTTAGTGAGGTTTGTGTGTGTCTGGTCGAGGGGATGTTATAGGTATCACCCAACTTCATCATTTATTAGAGTGGGATTTGATTTGAAAAAAACATATCCAACATGAAAAACTGTTGATCCAATACAACATTAAACACACAAAATGAAAAAAAAAATACAACATAAAGTAAAAAATATATTATCGTGCAATCAAGGGGGTTGGATTACATAGAATAGGGATGATGAGACTGTCATGATGAGGAAAGGGAAAGATATGGTGTCGATATCCGAGAGGTAATTTCAATAATGTCTATATCACAAACAGAAGGGGGGCCAAAAAATATTGGACAATATATATTTGAAATGAGGACTGGGGGTTTTGTTGTAACAGCCCGAAATTTTATGAAAAATATTCGTTTTAATTTCATTAATGTCTTGTGTTGTACGGTACACCAAAAGGATCTTGCACAACACGCATTCTTGATTTTCCTTGCATTACACACAATCACGACCTTCCTCGATAGCGTGTGTTGTACGCAATACCTGGTTTTAATAAACAACGATATATTATTATAATATTGTCATGAACTAGCCATTATGAATAGTATTAACTAAATTTTGAATTTTATAACATTATTATTCATCTTACACATTTGTAAGAACATGGTATAAGAACAAAATAAATTTTTCGGGTAAAATAAGTATTTTTCAAAAAATACAGTTTTGCCGCCTTTTGATGGAGCACCCATGTTAAATATAGATTTTGACATGTTTATATGTTCAATTTGACAAAATAAAATTCTTCTTTTGAATCAGGATATAAAAATTTACATTAGATAAAGTTTTGATATTTTTCCGATATCTTTCATATTTTAATGAATAGTAAAAACACGCTATATTTTAATTAAAAACAACATTTTTCATCGTAATATATTATGTGGTTAAATTATAATATTGAATGGTTTTAATGTATAAATAGAATATATTTTTACCATTTAATATAATTTATGTCATTATCATTGATTTTACCTTGAATTCGTAGGTTAAATCAATTCAATCTTTTGCAATGTTTTAAAGAAAAACCCGTTTTCTTTCAACAAAGGGATTAATTTTAATTTAATTTCTGCATCATTTGTGTATTGAATTTGGAAAAATGGATTCCATATTTTGAATCAGTGGGTCCAAATTATGTTAATAAGCTACTTTTTATTTTTGGGCATTGTGAATAGTAACTACGGTAAATTTTATTTACTATAGTTAAAGGTAAATCGGGTAATTAAGGGTAAATATAAGATTATTAAATTACCCTAACACTTGTAAAAATCCTATTGGATGGCTAAAAGTATACCCATATAACCTAAGGGTCGGATTAGATTCATTTTATGGACTTTTGTCCATGAAAATAATTTAATTATTATTAAAACCAAAGAATGTGACAACATGTCACTTTCTTAACTTTTATATGTATAATAATTTTAATTTAGTGATAAACTTCACGAAACTTCGAACCTGAATAGTATACAGAAATCTAATACAATTATCTACATCATAGTATTTTATTTAGAATTTTTAGGGATTAAATAATTATCATTTATTATGACACAAAGATGATGCAGTAATTGTCTTATTAATGAAATATTGACATAATTGATGTTATAAATGCCCAAATAAATGTAATTTGAGACTTTTTATGACTTAAATTAATTTTATAGGTTAATATGACATGTTATTGTTGATATAGGTAACTTTTTTTTAACTTATCATTCTGTTATAAATTTCATAAAAATCATGTACCAAATAGTGTCAAAATTAACATAAATTAGTTTTTAAAACAAATATTATATTATTAATTGTTATTTAATTCCTAAAAATCTAAGGTTCGGCCAAATGACTTAGATAAGGATATATATATTATGAATAAACAACTTGGAGTTCTTTTGGCTTTTTATAGTAATTTTATTAACCATATAGTGTAAGAAAACAAAAAGACACGGTAAAAGTTAAATTATTTAACTTAGAGTTAAATCTAATTGATAAGTTTAAAATAATAACCTAAACTTGTCTAAATCCTATTGGATGAGAGTATTTAGACCCATCCCCACTTTATCTTCAAAATAATACCCTTTTGGAACCATTATAAACCGAATTTGACATTAATATAAATTAATATTTTGAGATTTTCCTAAGGTGCCCCTCTCCTCCCTTATAAAAGGGCACCTCCTCCCTCTCCTCCTCACACCAATTTGAGCATTCAATATCGGAAAACCCCTGCCTAAATCTATTCTCCACTTCCCTAGTATCATCCTAGAGGTCCTGGTCTTCTTCAAAGACCATCCTTAGTTCTTTAAGTGGAGGTTAAGAAAAGGGGCGTCAAAAAGAGGTAATATCCATTACCGATCTTTTTCAATTTCTTTCTTCTTCAACTTCTTCTTCATTAGTTGTTCCATGATAAAGTAATAACATAAGTCTTTATTACATACTGATCTGTTATTATAAATATGAAAGAAATATAATTAACCTTCTATCCATCATACGGAAAAAGGAAATCACTGCGCGTGCGTACGTACGGAATACCGTCTCCACGCCGCAGTGTAATCTATTTTCCGCCACCACCTTAATTGGATGGGTATAATGGTGTAATGAGTAACTATATAGGATTATTATAAAGTGATATTGATACTGAAAAAGTATACATACACTTCAACTGAATTTCACGATCATGAGAACGATATCATCGCTCGTGCGTACGTATGGACTGTCGTCTCCATAACGCGATGAGATTCATTCTCCACATTAACCATACATGAATGATTATAAAGTATATATAATGAATAATAATGAAATATATGACATGTTAAATCTACTGGATTTATGTATATATATATGTATGTCATCTACTTACTTCCATTCAAGACAATAAGGAAAGGAAAACAGCGTTCATGCGTACGTACGGACTACCGTCTCCATGAACGGTGTGTTTCATTTCATTTATCTATCTATTATATATATATATACTGAATATATATGATATATAAATCATGTTTTATATTCTGGAAGTAAGTAAATCATGATATAAGTAATAATAATGTCAAGAACAACAAGTCCAAACACCTACGATAAATGAAACGATTTTACCCAAAACGCTTTTTTAACATGGAATTTACAAAAGAATGGGTAATATAAAGTCATAAGTGAACCATATATGATATCATAAAAATGAATATGATTCTGTAATAAGTTAATGACATTATTTAAATCATTATACAGGATGTTCGGATACGTACAAAGCATATCAGACATAAGGTAAGGGATAATTTTGCAAATCTCATTTTTATCGAAGATTGCTTATTCGTAAGTATTTACTGGGGTTATTTCTATCATCCATGTACATGTTTTATAAAAGTGTTTTCATGTATTTTTAAAGTCATTTTTACCCATTTTTGTCTTTTACTACATGGTATGTATGGAATCATTCTATTATGAGAAACTTTTTGACCTTTCCGACAAAAGTACGAGAAGAATGTTTTTTTAACTTATACGGCATGAATGGATTTTTAAAACATTATTTCAAAAAAGCTTCATTTACAAGTTTTCATGTTTATTTTTAATAAAATTCTTTTAGTTTCAAATTGTATGACATGTTAAGATAGGAAAATGTTTTTGAAGTAGAAAGGATATTTTCCTCATGAATGGAGTTCAAGTGTTTTACCAAAATTATTTTCCATCTAAGATAATATAGGGTTAAGTTTCTATCTGTATTATTAAATTGATTTGATTATGTTGTGATGGAATTATTTTTATAAATTCCTTTACATTATATGAATTGTTTTATAATGTCATGTTGTTTAAGAATCCCATTTTTATTACATGGGTTATGATATGATGTATGGTTTATGATTTTGTGGCACACATAAGAATGGTATCATTATGAGATGGGTGGGACCTATATCTCCCTCTAATGCATTGGGTAAAGATTTTATATCTCATGAGATAGACATGGCTGGAACAGTAGGTTATACCGGTTCAGTGAAACTGGAACGAAACAAGGAATGAACTCGATTCAGATAGGGACTTTGTCCACTAAGATAGTCTTGGCAATGAGTCTTGACTAACAAGAAATGATTCTCTATGATTATGTGTGTATGCCACAAAATTTCATGTTTTAAGTTATGATTATTGGGATTACATTTCACTACTATGATTTATCCCATGTTATGATATTATGATATGTTTTGCAGGTTACGATTTCCAAAATGTTATGTTCTTATGAATATGATGTGATTGATATTTTTTTACCATTACTGAGCATTTGAGATCACCCTTTTATGTTTTCTTTTCCCCAGGATATAAAGAAATGTTTTAGGTAAGAAAAAAGGGAATATCATTATGGGATATGTTGAAGATATTTCACCACGTTTAGAAGATTATATTCCGAGTTTCCAAAGACACAAAACTATTACAGTCCTTGTGTGTGTGTTTTTGTTATGTACTAAGTATTCCGCAAAAGTAATGTAATGTCCATGTACGTCAGGCTTCTGGTCTCTACAGTTGGTATCAGAGGAAAGGTTTAGTCAACCTTTGGAAATTAGGATGCGAGAACGTTAGTGAGATCCCTAGAGATATTTCTAAGGTATGTCTAGGGATGTCTCTAAGGATAAGTAAACGTATAGGATATAGTCCTAGAACTATGGTAATGATATTAGATTAAACCAATGATGTCAGATATTGAAGTTACTCCCCCTTTATTATGATTTTTGCCTCTCACACTATTCTTTTTGGGTTTTATAAAATGGCTGGAAATAAGATGATTCACGATAATGGAGGATATGATGGACAATGGAATGATATTCTTCATGAGCAAAAAAATGAAATGGGACTTGGAAGTCCAAACATAATTATTATGCCAAATCAGCAATCTCATAATATGATCAATAAAGTAAAATTTGGTATGTTTCCTGTCTCGGCTAATAAGAGAAATATTGAGTTTCATGATGATCATAGAGGAAAGAAAGTTCAATTTCCCCTATGTAAATCATGTGGGAAGAGGCATCAAGGAGAATGTCTCAAAGGAACTGGAAGATGCTTTGTGTGTGGAAAAGAAGGACACAAAGCCAGTAAGTGCAAAGAAAAAGGTTCAGTTAACACCAGGGATGAGGATAATGGTATTGCTACGACATCAACAGTGGTTAAATTTTTTAAATGTGGAATGTACGGGCATTATGAAAACCAATTCCCTAAGGTAAAGTCTCATGAAGAGTATCAGTATAGTCGTAGGGGTAGTATTTATGTTGATGATGATGAAGTGACTACAAATGATATGTGAGATGAAAGAATTGTTGAAGCTCGGTCAATGGTTTAAGAATGTAGTGGAATGATTACATGTTTATCAAGTGTAATGTTGTATAAGTAATGTCATGGTACTATGGAATAAAGAGAAATCTAAGGATTGTTACACTGTTGTCTTTCCTTGAGTTTTGAAAGTGTATGATTAATGGTACTGGTATCCATGAAAGGTTATTCAGATATTTTTGGAAAGTAGATGATATGCGCATAATGAAGGGATAAGGAGAAAATTAAATGTTTGATAGTATTCATGAGCTCATGACTGATATAATGAAATAGTTATATCATGGTTTGAGTATATAGAATTTTGGGGTTTTGGTATGTGGAAAGAGTTAACATTTTACAGCATTCATGTTTTCACTAAGGTTTAATGGGTATTCATTTTTAAAGAGAATACATGATTAAGGTATTCACATGATTGGAATGTGACCAACAAGATATATGGGGGATAAATGATGGTATTCACATTCTTGGTTAATGATATTTCAAGTAATCATTTTCTTTATAGTATGAGCTTGGACCGAAGTATTTTAGATAAGCCTAAATATTGTAATGGATTATGTTAACCATAAGTTAGTATTGTTTAAGGATAGAAATTTTTTTGATATTATTTATGTAATGTAGTTTTAGAAAAAGGACAACCTGCAGCACATGCGACATCCCATCGCGTCGGACAAGGGTGTGGGAATCGAACCCACAAACGAAGTGCGACTAGCCTTTATCGCCTACCACTGGCCTACAAGAAGTCCCTGTTTAGTAGAAACTAGTTTTATTATATTAAGCAGTATGATATATGAAGTATAAGTCCATTTTAGGAACCATATATCATTAATCTCACTATAAATGGACTTATGTACTTTTTGATAACTTATCTAACCTTTTGTTTGAGACAGATGGAATGACCCATCTTTCTATCACATGATCTGATAACACATCACGAATGACAAATTCAACTTCATTTCTTTAAGATATGAAGTGGAAATTGTCCAAAGAATGACCAATGATGAGACTATACCAAAATCACGAAAGTATTTCTTCTAATTCCAATTTCATCAACTTTAGGGAAATGATATTGAAAACCAAAAATTTTGTCCTAGTGATATTATATCTGATTAATTAGATGATACCTTAGATCATCACAAATAAATAGCTTTGTGATTGTTGGTTTTTTCATAGCCATCTTCTCTACCACTCTCCATCAGAACTTGATGGTTAGATTTTTCTTCCATATGCATATTTTCACCTTTTTTCTCCTACATGGAAACCCAGTGAGGAGTTAATTTGGGTAACCGTTACATTTCATACATTAGTTTTTAAAGCCATGTTATGGTATTCCTTTTTACGTTGTGGGTTTCTATTAAACAAGCTTTCGAGTAGTAAACCATTTATAACCCCGAAGAATTTCGAGGGAGAAATTCATTTTAAGGGGGGTAGAATGTAACAGCCCGAGATTTTATGAAAAATATTCGTTTTAATTTCATTAATATCTTGTGTTGTACGCTACACCAAAAGAAGCTTTCACAACATGCATCCTTGACATTGCTTTCATTACACGCAATCGCGACCTTCCTCGATAGCGTGTGTTGTACGCAATACCGGGTTTTAATAAACAACGATATATTATTATAATATTGTCATGAACTAGACGTTATGAATAGTATTACCTAAATTTTAAATTTTATAACATTATTATTCATCTTAAACATTTTCTAGAACATGTTATAAGAACAAAATAAATTTTTCGTGTAAAATAAGCATTTTTCAAAAAATGCAGTTTTGCCGCCTTTTGATGGCGCACCCACGTTAAATATAGTTTTTGACATGTTTATATGTTCAATTTTACAAAATAAAATTCTTATTTTTAATCAGGATATAAAAATTTACATTAGATAAAGTTTTGATATTTTTCTGATAACTTTCATATTTTAATGAATAGTAAAAACACGCTATATTTTAATTAAAAACAACTTTTTTCATCGTAATATCTTATGTGGTTAAATTATAATATTTAATGGTTTTAAAGTATAAATAGAATATATTTTTACCATTTAATATAATGTATGTCATTAACATTGATTTTACCTTGAATTCGTAGGTTAAATCAATTCAAACTTTTGCAATGTTTTAAAGAAAAACCCGTTTTCTTTCGACAACGGGATTAATTTTAATTTAATTTCGGCATCTTTTGTGTATTTAATATGGAAAAAAGGATTCCATATTTGGAATCAGTGGGTCCAAATTATGTTAATAAGCTACTTTTTATTTTTGGGCATTGTGAATAGTAACTATGGTAAATTTTATTTACTATAGTTAAAGGTAAATTGGGTAATTAAGGGTAAATATAAGATTATAAAATTACCCTAACAATTGGAAAAATCTTATTGTATGGATACAAGTAGACCCATATAACCTAGGGGTCGGATTAGATTCATTTTATGGACTTTTGTCCATGAAAATAATTTAATTATTATTAAAACCAAAGAATGTGACAACATGTCACTTTATTAAATCTTATAAGTATAATAATTTTAATTTAGTGATAAACTTCATGAAAATTAGAAAATGAATAGTATCCAGAAAGATAATACAATTATCTACATCATAGGAATTTATTTAGAAATTTTAGGGATTAAATAATTATCATTTATTATGACACAAAGATGATGCAGTAATTATCTTATTAATGAAATATTGACATAATTGATGTTATAAATGCCCAAATAAATGTAATTTGAGACTTTTTATGACATTCATTAATTTTATAGGTTAATATGACAAGTTATTGTTGAAATAGGTAACTTGTTTCGAACGTATCATTCTGTTATGAATTTCATAAAAATCATGTACCAAATAGTGTCAAAATTGACATAAATTAGTTTTTAAAAAAATATTATATTATTTATTGTAATTTAATTCCTAAAAATTTAATGTTCGGCCAAATGACTTAGATAAGGATATATATATTAATAATAAACAACTTGGGGTTCGTTTGGCTTGTTATGGTATGTTTATTAACCATATAGTGTATGAAAACAAAAAGACATGGTAAAAGTTAAATTATTTAACTTAGAGTTAAATATAATTGATAAGGTTAAAATAATAACCTAAACTTGTCTAAATCCTACTTGATGAGAGTATTTCGACCCATCCCCACTTTATCATCGAAATAAGACCCTTTGTAACCATTATAAACCGAATATGTCCATAATATAAAATAATATTTTGAGATTTTCCTAAGGTGTCCCTCTCCTCCATTATAAAAGGGCACCTCCTCCCTCTCCTCCTCACACCAATTTGAAAATTCAAGCTCGGACAACCCCTCCAAAATATCTTCTCCACTTCCCTTGTATCATACTAGAGGTCCTGGTCTTCTTCAAAGACCATCTGTTGTTCTTTAAGTGGAGGTTAAGAAAAGGCGCGTCAAAAAGAGGTAATATCCATTACCGATCTTTTCCAATTTCATTCTTCTTCAACTTCTTCTTCATTAGTTGTTTCATGATAAATTAATAACATCAGTATTTTTTATATATTGATATGTTATTATAAATATTAAACAACTCTAATTAACCATCTATCCATCCTACGGGGAAAGGAAATCACCGCGCGTACGTACATACGGAATACCGTCTCCACGCCGTGGTGTAATCTATTTTCTGCCACCGCCATAAATGGATGTGTATAATAGTGTAATGAGTAACTATATATGATTATTATAAAGTGATATTAATACTGAAATAGTATACATACACTTAAACAGAATTTCACGATCATGAGAACGATATCATCGCTCGTGCGTACGTACGGACTACCGTCTCCACGACGCGATGAGATTCATTTTCCACATTAACCATTCATGAATGATTATAAAGTATATATAATGAATAATAATGAAATATATGACATTTTAAATCTACTGGATTTATGTATATATATATATATGTATGTCATCTACTTACTTCCATTCAAGACAATAAGGAAAGGAAAACAGCGTTCATGCATACGTACGGACTACCGTCTCCATTAACGGTGTGTTTAATTTCATTTATCTATCTATTATATATATATATACTGATTATATATGATATATAAATCTTTTTTTATATTCTGGAAGTAAGTAAATCATGATATAAGTAATAATAATGTCACGAACAACAAGTCCAAACACCTATGATAAATGAAACGATTTTACCCAAAACGCTTCTTTAACATGGAATCTACAAAAGAACGGGTAATATAAAATCATAAGTGAACCATATATGATATCATAACAATGAATATGATTCTGTAATAAGTTAATGATATTATTTAAATCATTATACAGGAGGTTCAGATACATACAATGCATATCAGACATAAGGTAAGGGATAATTTTGCAAGTCTCATTTTTATCTGAGATTGCTTATTCATAAGTATTTACTAGGGTTATTTCTATCAACCATTTCTATGTTTTATAAAAGTGTTTTCATGTATTTTTAAAGTCATTTTTACCCATTTTTGACTTTTACTACATGGTATGTATGGAATCTTTCTATTACGAGGTACTTTTTGACTTTTCCGACAAAAGTACGAGAAAAATGTTTTTTTAACTTATACGGAATGAATGGATTTTTAAAACATTATTTCCAAAAAGATTCCTTTACAAGTTTTCATGTTTATTTTTAATAAAATTATTTTAGTTTAAAATTGTATGACATGTTAAGAAAGGAAAATGTTTTTGAAGTAGAAAGGATATTTTCCCCAAGAGTGGAGTTCAAGTGTTTTATCAAAATTATCTTCCATCTAAGATAATATAGGGTTATGTTTCTATACCTATTATTAAATTTATTTGACTATGTTTTGATGGAATTATTTTTATAAATTCCATTACCTTATATGAATTGTTTTATAATGTCATGTTGTTTAAGAATCCCATTTTTATTACATGGGTTATGCTATGATGTATGGTTTATGATTTTGTGGCACACATAATAATGGTATCATTATGAGATGGGTGGGACCTATATCTCCCTACAATGCATTGGGTAATGATTTTATCTCTCATGATATAGACATGGCTGGAATGATAGGTTATACCAGTTCAGTGAAACAGGACCGAAATGAGGAATGAGCTCAATTCAGAAAGGGACTTTGTCCACTAAGATAGTCTTGGCCATGAGTCTTGACTAACAAGAAATGTTTCTCTATGATTATGTGTGTATGACACAAAGTTTCATGTTTTAAGTTATGATTATTGGGATTACATTTCACTACTATGATTTATCCCATGTTATGATATTATGATCTGTTTTGCAGGTTAAGATTTCCAAAATGTTATGTTCTTATGAATATGATGTGATTGATATTTATTTTTTTTACCCTTACTAAGCATTTGAGCACACCCTTTTATGTTTTCTTTTCCACAGGATATAAAGAAAGGTTTTAGGTAAGAAAAAAAGGGAAGGTCTTTATGGGAGATGTTGAAGATCTTTCACCACGATTAGAAGATTATATTCCGAGTTTCCAAAGACACTAAACTATTACGGTCCTTGTGAGTGTGTTTTTGTTATGTACTAAGTATTCCGAAAAAGTAATATAATGTCCATGTACGTTAGGCTTCAGGTCTATACATTTGTTAAAGGGGAAATTTATTTTAAGGTGATGTCAGTGTAAGGGATCAGGGTCCCAAAGTACAAGGTTCATTACAAGAAGGGGAACATAGAGTCGCCAATGAGGGTCGTGGTCGTGGTCGTGGGTTTCCACTATTGGAGGTTAGGTAGGGTTTCATTTTTGTAGGGAGAGGGTGCATGGGGGATGGGAGGGGTCAACAACATGGTGGTCAAGGATAAAAGTAATTATCATTTTCACTACCATCAAGGGTTGAGGTGGTGGTCAACATCGAGGGGATAAGGTGAATTGGGTTCAAGATGGGTCGTTAGGGGTGGGTGAGGTGATGATGATTTTTTTTAAATATTTAGTGGTGACATTAATTAAGCTATTTCTAAATCTAAGAGTAATTATTAATTTTTAAAAAATAGTTTATGTTTAAACAACCAATACTAATAAACTACCACAAAGCCCTTTGTTTTTTAGTGTAATCGCTTTCCTCAGACTAATCTATTAAACAAATCCCATCTCTCCATTTCTTGAGTCTTCCACCAATCATTGGAAAATATCATCAATGGCGCATTTGGTGAGGTAATTATGAATGGTCTTTCTGTGGGAGATGAAAATATTGAGGCCAATAATGTGGGAATGATGGGATGGTTGATCAAGGCCTATGTGTATGGAAAAGGTGAGTGGGTGGTTAAGAGGATGGTTATGATTGGGGGACTGGTTGATGAGTATTTTAGAGACATCACCCCATAAAATCTGTTAAGGATCACTTTAACCACATACTACTTCATTTAGGTCTATTAATTCAATGAAATCTACCTCTAGGTGACACATAGAATCCCTATTTTTATAATCCCTTTTTGTGCTTATTTATCTTCATTGGATGTTTAATTGGGTAACATGCATCCCCATCCCCATCATTTTTGGGAGGAGTGATATTACCATTGTGAGTGCCCCAACTATGAAAAGTTCCCCCTCCCCACCAACAAAAAATTCACCAAGAACCTCATCATACCTCAGACCATTGAAATGCTGGCCTTGATGGCACATTCGACTGTTCTGTTGCCACCCCAAATGAAAGTTATTGGGTATCGTTTTATATCCTACCTTTGACCATTGGTTCGTCAATTCATGGGGTTCATCTTTTAATATATATATCAATGTAAATTGGAAAAAGTTAAAAAAATTAAAAAAATGGGTGGGGTTAAAATTGTGTATAAATTTTATTATTCAGATTTAGTTTCATAATAGATTATTTTTTTTAATAGTTATCATTTTAGTAATTGGGTTTGAGTTCATTTACGTTCGATTATGGATGGGTTGAGATCTCTAATTATTATTAATAAAACATATGTTTTCTTTTGATTTTTTTTAATGGAAAATAAATTACATTTTTTGAATTTTTTATTTTTAATTGTGAAAATTTGATGTCTCCATAATTTCATTATAACATCATCCCATGGTTGATAATGGTGCACATAGAGAGAAAAATTTTGGGAAATAAATTTATGTGTAATAAAGAGAAACATGATGATTTCTCCCTTCATTCAATTATAGATTCTAATCCATGCGCCTTTTGGAAATTATGGTGGGGAATACATTAGTCGAACGCGTAGAGGATATTATGAGGGATGAGTGTGATTCCTTTGGTTAGGATTGAAAATTAAGGTTCCCCAAGAGTCCAAAATTTAAATATAAACCAATTTTTAAAAATATATCAATTTATCTAGGCTCAATGGATGGAAAAAATCAATTGTTTTCCCATTTATCCTATTTTATTACCTTTAAAATACCCTCGGTCATTCCTCTCTGGCCACCCTTGGTCTATCATTGATAAAAGATGTTAATCAACCTATATTGTAGTTTGAGTAAACCATCCGGATAAACCACTCATCATATTACGTGCTAATGAAAACTCATTGTTCAACCATGATCTATGTTGTGAATGGAAATGCAATATGTAAGACAAACACACCCATTCTTAGTAGTTAAGATTTTTTTATTTGTTTAACACTATAATAGGATGTTCTGATACCTTCTTAGTCTGTGAACCAATCATTATTCTATTTTTGGGAAATTGGATTCATCAGTTCCACTACTTCCCTTTCTCTCCTGCAATGTAATATTTCCCTTTTTCCTAAAATCAAAATTTTATTATATCTAAAGAAAAATTGGATATTGTTTTTTTTTTGTGGATCCCAAAGTCATGATAAGTTATTTTATACATAGTTTACATTTTATTTTTTAAAAGAGAATTTTGTTATTTTCAAATGTAATTGTGATAGTGGTATTTTATTTTCATCAACATTAATGTGTTGTTTTAATAAGAAATCAGTTATCCAAGTTAACATTGGGTGTTTTAGTTGTTAATGGATATTTATTTCAGTAAAAATTTAATTTTTTTATAGTGTGTTTTTTAATTATAAAATTATCTATCTAGTAGTTATATTACCATCATATATTATTTACACCATAAATGAGATACTATTTTAACAATGTGTATGTACATAACTGAAAATATGGTCTTCAATTATGAGTATTTTACTAACAAAATAGATGAAACCATGAGAAATTATGTATTGATGTTGATAGTGATTGAAAAATAGTTCACAAAATTAATTTTTCTATGAATCTATATGGGGACTCACATAAGAAAAAACAAAAAAAAACATCCAATAAGAAGAAAACTACAAAAAACTATTTGAGAAATGATTTTACATGGATGAAGAGACAACTTAAAATTCATTTGTTTGCAAAAATTATTTTAAATGATAATGTAAAAATTAATTTATTATTTGGGTTTGTATATATCTATAAAAATAAATATGAAATTGTTAAATGTTTGTGGACTTACATGAAGTATCCGATGACTCTTCCGTCACAAAATAGAACTTATATGTGGATTGAATGAGTTAGTTGACAATAAACTATAAAATCTGGATGTAACTCATGTTACATGAATAAAATAAAGGTAAATAGTCATTATAAGTGTTTTGTTGTCCTTGGAAACACATCAAATGTTTACTGATATTTTGAATCAATAATGGAGGAGAATAAAAAAACATCTCAAAGTGGAGGCAACCCTGTGAGAATCAACAAAAGAAGTAGTAAAATAAAAATCAATTACACAACATGGGTCAAAGTTTTGGATGATATACTCATTGAAGCCAAAATATTATTCAAATTATTCTACATTATAAAATTTGTAACATGCCAAAACTGGATAGAACTCAATAGTGTTATGATATCATTTTGGTACATGGCCTCAAGTGCATCTCCCCAAACTCAAGGGGCTGTTGAATTTTAGAGAGGGTCTAGGTGTATTAGTGGGGAGACTATTCCTTCATTACTACAGTATAAATTTTGGAATCTCAATAATATATCAATTAATAAAGAAGGTAAAACATACAAAAATTAATATATAAATAAGTTTGGAATGTGTAAACAAAACTAGAAGAAATCTCATACACATATGATGATAATGATACATTTAGTATGTTTACGAAAAAAAAGAAAAAATAGGTACCCAACATATTAGTATAATACATGTCTCCAAAATCCCAAAAGAAAAATGGTTTTATATTTAAATATCATCATGAGCCTCATCTCTGTCCCATGCTCGCTTCTCCTATGCAGAAATCAAGAACCCGTGTTATTTCTATTTCCCATATCATTACAAGAAACCATAAAATCCATTTTGATTCCCCATGGGAGGCCCAAATAGGGTGTGAGATAACATCCCAATAGGCAACCATACATGATCTATATAATTCAAGGTACACAATACAATAAGATATACATGTAAACATTAAATATTATGAATAGTAATGAAATTTTAAATTCACATGGCATGTATAGTACCAAGCTAGTGAAACTAACTACCCTCACAAGGCTCCATGAAAAATAAGTTTCGGCATATATATATAGGAAACTATAATAAATAATAGTAAACCACACAACCATTCCTTGCATCTATACATATCATCCAACATGGACATTTCGTATACTCTGAGTGAATCACCGTCCCACATCCATGAGGTAATTACATAAATATCAATCCAAAAAAGGAAGATCCATGGTTTCATGGCCAAGGAATGATCATCAAGTCCCAGGGGAATATCAATAGAAACATGGTTTAGGCACTGGATGGAGTCATAGGAGAAATTCATACAAGAAAAGTCTTATACGAGTCCAGGAAAGCTGGATCCAAGGTGTAGCAAAGACTGAGGCATCCCACATTATCAAGACCCAAGGGGGATGATAAAACTGAGGCATCCACTACCATGTTAATGATTCATATAGATCATTTGATAACATATATTAAATCATTCATCTATTCATAACATTTTCATACTTTAAATAGGTGTATGCCCGCATATGTAATCCATTAATACCAATTTCATATACTATACATGAGTCTACCCTCTCATGTAATTCATTCACATTCCATCATATAACATGTGTATACCCTACAATTTATCACCATTCACAATTAATATTATCTCAAGGGTATACCCACCCATTCATCCCAATTCACATTTAAGTAATTTAATGAGTATACCCACACATTTTCCATTATTTGTCTTAGGTTACATTCAAAGAGTACATCCACTCATTAAAAAATTACCAAACAATAAAATCACTCCATTACATGTGAAATATAAACCAATTGAAAATTTCAATAATTGAAATATTAATTTAATCATTTAATATTATAAATAAAGGAGGAAACCCTCCATTTAAGTAGGAACTCAATTCCATTTAGTCATAATCAAACACCATTTAGATAGGAAAACCCTAGAACACATCCCATGTATAGTCCAACATAGAATTAGAAGGATTATTCTTATGGAGAACCTCATGGGTGACCATGGTTGGGAAATAACTAGAAACACACCTGAAAGGAACCCAAGTTAATACCTAATAGTTCTGTGATTGTTAAATTCCATTAGCCAGTTCAATTTCAGGGACATGCTAGAAGTTCGGATAGGTGGCATAATAGTTAATAGCTCTATAAAGCCCCATAAATTGAAAAAATGTATATACCTCCTAGTATAGATATTTAGTAGAGATATCATCTAGTATCTTGTCCTCATTTGAATCAAATTAAGATAAATCAAAGGAATAGATGATGAATGAGAAATTTGGGCATATGATCCTAAATCCAAATAGTGGAGCTAATAATCATAAGAACGAGGAACGGTTAAAAAAATTATATCTTACCAATGTGGATCTGAAAAGACAAAACATTTAGGAATCAGATATTTCATAAAGGATTCACCTCAAAAACTAGGTTTGTTTCCCTTGAGAGATTATCAAACCCACCCTTACTGTATGTAGGAAGGAAACCCATCATAGGGTTTAAAATAAAATATAATTATTCTAAATACAATATGTTTCTAAAAAGAGTAGGGGTCACACAGTTTAGTCACATGGTTTCCAATAGGCCATGTGGAACCTAAAATGTTTTCCCACATATTTTTAAAACTGTGAAGAAACATTGTGAAAATACACTTTCATGTTCTGAAAAATCTATAGACCTGGCCGCATGGCCGTTCACCTCCTCTCGCCCAGTTGGAAAAAACTGTTTGGCCTCGCATGTTTTTTAAAAACCATCCATCCTTCCTCATATGGTTTTTAAAACCCATTTTCCTAGATGTTTTCATCCCAAAACCCAGTTTCGTGCACTTATAAATCCATAGACACCTCCAAAACACTCATCACTTGATACGACACACTCATCATGCCATATTTAAGAATTCAAATTGAAAGAGAAGGGATCCAGAACTCATAAAAAACCCAGGTTTTTAAAATCTCTCCCCCATAATGTAATTCATCCCCAAATATCCCTCTCATGGATGGTCAGGATTTTTCTGATAACAATTATTTCCCCTGATCACATACATCATCTTTATGCTCCAAATTCTCAACCCATAAATAACCATGCATCTTGAGAACCTATACTAGAGAAACTAACAAACCTTAAAGAACCTTCATATTCCAATAAAAAATAGGAATCTGATGCTCCTCAAATGATTTATCAATGTAATGACCCAACCCTAGATTCTCAGAGTATGTGCATCATTACATAACATTGGAACTATCAAAAAAGATCAAGTCTCGAATGACCGAATAGTTAAGTAGCTTTGGAAGTACTAGATACATTCATATGTTTTACATTACATTATAAAATGAAAAACCACAACAACATAGTCTCAATATACCACACTCATATCCCTTAGACTATCCCTACATGTTATTCATAATATACTTCTTCACATCCAAGTAAAAAAACATAGAAGGGGGTGAGCTCAGATTCTCTGTAAGGATAAAAATATAGCAGAAACATTCATCAATAAACATAAACATTTAAGGCAATGTATGACTAAAAAAAAGACTTTCAAACTTGAACTTCAACATAATATGGAATAGATAAAATAAAATAATTAAATTTACATATTCACAGGAATATTCTACTAGTCGTTTTTGACACTCCTTTCCATCATAGAGTCTAATGTCTGAAAAAGGTGAGTACCTTAGTACCAAGTGATTCATCCTTTGAAGAAACATAAAAAATCAACAAAGGGATGAACATGGAGAACATTCCCCATAGGTCGCACAAGTTCCCTCATGGTCGCGCAAGTACACTAGCGCACCGCCTAGTGGTCCTGCAAGTACACTTACGCGCCACCTAGTTCTCGGGCAAGTACACTTGCGCGACGCCTAGTGGTTGTGAATGTGACTTGCGCGACCTAAGTGGTAACCACCCAAGGTCTTCTCCTGCCTATAAATAGACCCAATTGGCCCCCCATTTGAGGAGGATTTTTTCCAGAAACTCAGATTTGATCTCCCGGTACCCTACTCTCTTCTCAAAGCTTCTGAAACACTTCTAAGGTAATTTCTTACCTAGAACAGAAGATCTAAAGAGGGGGAGGAAGGCCTAAGTGTTGAAACTCATCAACCATTGCGCGCCTGAGTGGCCATCCCTTAAGGGAAAAGGGCCACACTTGTGCGCCGACTTACTCCTTCAATAGATCTTGTGCGCCCTTCTTCTGGAAGAACCTCAAGAGGATTCTAAAGTCTTTAATGCAGAGTCGCTCAAGTATTACCCTGCTGGTTAACCGTCGCGCAAGTACACCACGTGTCGCGCAGGCATACCTGCACGACCAGGAGTTGCGCGCCCACGCAGTACCTGCGCGCCTTCCAGGACATGCGTGCCCCTGCCTTTTTGGGTGCCTTTCTTGCCCATTTCACCCCTCTTAAGCCATTACACCTTTCCTATTCAAGATCCAGTCTTCAAGACACTCTTCAAAGCAATTTATGGCGTGATTTCTTGATTTGACTTCCTTATCTGAAAGGAATTCTTTGGAATATCTCTGAAAACCTAGTGATTTACACATCTTTATGTCACTAAGATTGAGATTTCCTTCATTCAACCTCATCCTTTAAGATGAGAGAATCCTTAACCTGGGTCTCCTTTTCAGGAATAATCCCTAGTCATAAGTCCTCTTATTTGGGCATCCTCCTTAGGAGTAATCCCTAATTCATAAAGTTCCCAAATCTGGTAATCCTCCTTAGAAGTAAGCCCCAGTCCCCTAATTTGGGAATCCTCCTCAGGAGTAAGCCCCAAACCTTAATTCCATTAACCTGGGCCTCCTTTTCAGGAGTAATCGCCAGTATCAAATATGGGCATCCTCTTCATGAGTAAACCCCAAGTCCCTTAATTTTTCATATCTCTTAACCTGGGTCTCCTTTTCAGGAATAAGGCCTAGTATAAATTTCTCTTAACCAGTCCTAATTTACCTTTGATCTGGGATTCCTTTTCAAGAGTAAAACCCAATCATAAGTCTTCTCCTAATTTGGGCCTCCTTTTTAGGAGTAATCCCCAAGTTAGAGTATTCAAAATCTCCATGAAGTACATATACCTTTATGGACCATGTTCCTGGATTTCTTCCCTAATTTAAATCCTAACCATCATTTATCTGGGAAGTCATACATACATAAGCCCCACATTATTTCTTATGATTGCATCTTTCATGGCACAATTGTCTAATTTTTACCAATACCTCTTGTTCCTCACACCGAGCATGACTCATGTGAGCTTAGAGTGTAAATGTAATTGTGACATCCTTTTTTGAGCCATCAATCATAAACATCATCCTCCCGTACTCGAACTACGTGGGTTCTGATTCCTTTTCTAAACAAAGGATACATAGGTAGCCCGTCTACGGGTGCGATCCCAACTCTAAAATAATCCATGTCCTTCTGAATGACAATAAACTTCAAGTGCCCCACTGAGTGGCTTTAAAACCAACATGGTCATCATAATAACCAAGAGTCTTCTGTATAAATGTGTCGAATGGTACCATTGACCATTAATCTCTAATAAATACATATGATTCTCTATCAATGAAGAACCTAGAATACATACAAAATATTCTCTAAATTTCCTACATATTTAATCGTTGATTTTCAAATCTGAAGGAAAGCTCATTTTATAATTGTTAATGTAATAAGAATTCACGAACATAACTTAAATATATAAACAGTGTCCCAGAGTAGACAATAATTCACCTGAAAAAGGTGTGATGAGTCCGAACTCCCATCCTCTCTACCAATGAAAATTCCTAAGCCACATCAGTCCACAAACTAATGAGAACCTACCTTTGGAATGTAGATCCGAATGGATGTGGGATAATTGGATGTTTCCGGTTCTACGAACAAACCCGTTAGAAACCGATCGAATGTTTGAACCTCCCATCAAGGCGGTCATCCTCGGATTCTAAGGGAAACAAAAAAGGTGAACCCGAAGTGAATTCTTAACCAAGTTAAAATGATGTTTTAACTATTTGATAGGACCCTATTTAAAACTCAATGAGAGGGCCAACAAAAAAAATCATTGACATATGTGCTCATCAAAAGATGTATTGGATAAATTTATCTTGATTACGTCTGTTATATCAAAAATGAACTCTTTTCCCAAGATCTTCTGCATTTCTAGAATGGATGCACTCAATTTCACACAAGTGAATACTACTGCTGCAAATGCCACTGCTGCTACCCCTGCTGGATCGTCGTCCACTCTTAGGATGATATCACCTACTCAGCGTCTTCAACACTGGGAATTAAACGCACTGGTTAAGGAGTACCATCAACACGGTACCATCCCAACTCTGGAGGCTGCCTGACAAGCCCTCTAAGTAATCAACTCACATCGGTCGTCCGGACAATGACGACCAGTGATCACAAAGCTGGCGTTGATGACTACCATCTCCAACTGTTTCGGGTCGTTATCCCCAGAACGCAATCACCATTTTCTCCCTTATTCTAGGGAGGTGAAAGAGCAGGTCCCTCAGGACCCTAATTCAAACAGACAGGAGTCCTTACTGAGGGCACCCACCAACAATCGCTGCCAGACTCGTGCGACAGTGCACCCTCAACATGATGAGGGTACCGACTCCAGGTGTTCGACTCAAGTTCCTTGAACCCGAGCAAGGAAGGCGTACCACCAGAGGCGGAATCCGGTCAATGGTAAGCAGGTTCTCATCTCTGCCATCTCCGGAGAAGTCCACCAACCTAACTTGGTGGAAAGCAACGAGCAGGCACATACACCTGCCCGTTTTAAACCCGTTGTCCCGCAGACTCGTCTGGCAGCATCACGCCAATCCCACCTGGCAATTCCGGCAGAGTACTATAGGCAGGAACATAAACCTGTCTATATATCATCAGCTAGTCTGAAAGCTCGTATGACTACATATGATGGATCTCGTCAACCACGTTTGGCGAAGTGCAATCAGTAGGCACATACATTTAATAGTATTAATCAAGCATACCAACAGTCTCGCTTGGTAGCATTCGGAGAAGTTAGTCAGAAAGCCCCGACAATAAATAGGAGGAAGACTCAACTCTCTTCCCCCACACTTGAGTACTATCAGGATTCACTGATAGGAAAAGGAGGATAGGAGCAGGCACATACACCTGCTCTAATCCTGGAATGGACGTGTATTCCCGTTCCGGCAGCTAAAGTCCCCAAGAATATTCTATAAATGGTGAAAGAGCACAAGTAAATACCTACTCATATTCTGGAGGCCTACCAGGATATTATAACATCTTCAGCGGCATCTCAGGGAAAGACACATAAATATATCCCTACCAGTGGAGTGATACATCACCAATTCACTCCGGAACAGACACACACATCTGTTCCGGTCCAAAATGGTTATGGGGCATACTCCCCCATATCATACGGACGACCAAGTCAGGCACATATAGTTGATTTGAGAGGAGATCGTTAGCCTAACCTGGCCATCATTCCTGATCAGGCACATACACCTGCTCAGAGCAGCCACTTTCGTCAACAATTGGTTTCCAAGGTGAGTAAGAAGGCATCTATGAAAAAGACCCGCCCAGCACAGTCAGTAGATCAAGAGACAATCTGTAACAAGGCCATGCTCGATGCTGGAGTTCTTGAAGCCCTCAGACAATTATCTATTGGAATTCAAGATTCTACTCCCTCAGTTCCCAATAGTGGGAACATTATTTCCGATGGTCTTCAACAGACAATTCCTCATGATGTCTTTCTTCATGACAATTCGGTCGATCTCGAAGTTTCATCTTCAGATGAGAGCCACAAGAACCCTCTGTGTGGTCAGAAGACCAAGGAGCAAGAGATATCATCTTTTGTTGTAACCCATTATGGTGGTCATCCCCATGATGATGAATTTCGCTGCGATAGTCCTCTCCGCAGTAGTGATGCGCATTTCCCGGAAAATGCTCTAGTGGACAATGTAGTGCCGAGAAAGCCCTCAAATCTTGAAAAACTTGCAAATGCGAAACCAGTCATGTCTGAAGCTTAATCGCTAGTAGGTGAAATACTTTCTCAATCAGAAGATAGCCCAGGGTGTAGGTCATTATCCGAACCACCCCTAAGTCATGCATCTTCTAGTTTGATCAATTATTTCTCTACCAATCATGTTGAATCCAATGAAGCAACAAGGAAACACCAACTCTGGTCAAATCAGATAGATGAATCTTTATCAAATGATAAAGAGGAAATGATGAATATGAGAAAACAACTGGCAAAAGGTAAAGTGCCAGTCATGTTTTGGCCACTGGCTGACTCTCAGTATAATATTCCAGAAATGTTGACAGAAGATGAAATTCATGATATTCGTCTCAACATATGGAAAACTCTTTGTTAGTTCAAAAGGAAAGTATTATCTTATGATGAATATGAAAATCATCTTAATATAATAGAAGGGTTACAACGTTAGATTGATTTGGCATCTCTATCAGTCTCTCGATATCTGAAGGCTAAAAAGCAATAGATATCCCTTCAACGTTCATGCTTTGGCACACTAAGAAGATTGCTTCAGTTAATTGCCAATGCCCCATATGGTATTCGTGTTAGAGGATGGGATGTTAAAGGAGCACTGCCTTTCACAGTGCTCTCCAGTCAGCAAAGCCTGCTGAAAATGGTCTCATGGAATGTTATTGCCCATGGACGGCCATAGTCAATGGGCTTTGTTTGTAATCAAAAGCTTTCCCAAGAATAGGCTTCAACTAGTTTGTCTCAAAATCAAGAATACAGAGAACACTTTGTTGAATTACTCTTGCCTCAAGCAAACTAGAATATTGAACATGCCTCTCGTTTGGAGCAAGAACGTCACCAAGTGACAGAAGTGTTGGAAATCATTCAATGGTCTTTTGAACCGGGTGATAAAAGCGAATACAGATTAATGCATCCAGCTAATTTCTGGACTAAGGTTCGCAAGATCAGGAGGAATTTCAAGAAATTCTCAGACATAGCATGTCAAGAACCACCCCAGCTCGCCATACTGGGGACTCTTTTAAACCAACCCTCGGAATCAACAAAAATGATTTGGGCAGTTGAGCGAGAACAGCGGGAATAACCCCAGTCCACTGGACTGTGGACTTTTTCAAATCATCAATCCACTCCTCAGAGAAAGTCGGTCTTTTCTCGACTGGGGAAGAAACCTCAAGAGGAACGAAGAGACAAATTATCAGGAGATTCCCTCCAAATTATGATTCATTAAGAATTTCATGAGGGATTGAATCAACAAAAGGCAATATCTCATCAAAGACATGGAAGAAGACAATTTCACAGAAATGCTGATAGAAGGGATGTGATGAGTTATGCATCGATTAATGTCATCAATGCCGTTGTTGCTGATCCACCAGATGATGCTCATTCAGGGGACTCAGATGAAGAGGTTCCTGCTTAAGAAGATGTACGCACCGACAGAAATGAAGAAGGTGTGCATACACGAAGTAAAATGATTACTCCGAACATAAGTAATTCTTCGAGTAACCCACTTCCCCATCTCTGAAAAGGATCCAACAAAGGGAAGGGAAAGAACCATGTTAAATATCCTTCCTCTGGAGAAGGTCAATCGCTCTCATAAGAGCAGAGGTTTGCACAACAGGATGACGAAATGAAGGAATTAAGAAGGTTGAATGCAGAACTACTTCAGAGTAGTCTTCTTCTTAAGCATGCTGGATTCATTCAGCTAAAGCAATTTGTTGCAGCTACTGAGATGGATCAAGAATATCCTCCTCTATCAGTACACCCTCATAGGTCTAATCCTACAGTTCAAGTGAAATAATGGTTGGCAGTGCTACAATCAGTTGTAGTGCCAATCGCCACTTCTGTCTATGCTCCAGTCATTGCACCTACCCAAGTCCATGTTCAACCAGATGTTTCTCAAAAGTTAATAACTACTATTGAGTCATTAACAGCTCGGTTAGAAACTATGGAAGGGAAGCGTGCTCAAGTTCAACCAGAAAAGAAAGTTTACCCTGAATGGGTAGATTCAATTTCTCCTCTATCCAGTTTTGGGAACCCTATATTCCCTATTTTCAATGGATCAGGCAATCCAGAACAACATTTTATGCATTACGTGTCTTGTTGCGATCCTATGATGGGAACTCCAGAGCAGAACGAAGCAGTGAAACTCATATGCTTCGTGCGAACCATAAAAGGACCATCTTTTGTTTAGTATACAAGCTTGCAATCCCGGTCAATTTCCGAATGGGAGGATCTTCACCAAAAATTCCTCCTTCAGTTCAGCTCAACTTTTCCAAAGACAACAGTTTTCAATCTTCCAAACTGTAAGAAAATGGATAATGAAAGGGTCTCTGATTTCATTACTTGATGGAAGGGATTAACATATTCCTTGAGTTTAGCACTCCCTCAAGAAGAATTGTTGCCGATATGTGTGTCAAATCTACATGATGAATTACGCACATCGTTAATCCCTGTGAAATAGACAAGAGGGTTTCGAGACCTTTCTTCAATCGCTCATCAGATTAAATATTCCATTTTACAAGCTAAGGCTAAATCTCGTGTAATTCCATCAGTTCTAGGAAGGAGAATGGGTAAAGCAGAAACTGCTATAGTTATGCTTAAACAAGCACATGTACCTATTTCTACCTCAAAACCTTCATCTTCTCGATGGGCTTCACCTTCTGAGCGCAAAAAACAAAGGCCTTTTCGTCCAGATGATCAAAAAGATCAAATACGAAAAAAATTTGAGGATTTGAAGTGAAAAACATACTCTTTCCGAAATGAACAAGTTCCTGGTTATTTCATTTCAGCTCTGGAAAACAATTTGGTTCAATTTCCAATACCCAAGAGGCCAAACAAGAAATGAGATGAAGATCGTCCAAATTATTTCCCTTTTCATCAAATGTTGGGGCATTCCATCCAGGAGTATTTTGTCATCAAAGACCTCCTGCAAAAGATGGTCGACTCGGGACAGGTCACATTGAAAGGCTCCTCATCCCAGGTAGCATGTGTCAATGCTACAGTTCCAGAGGAGGAAGATGAATGACAGGAAGTCAAAAGCAAAAATTCATACAAGTATGATGATTGGATGGTCAGAAAGACAATGAATCAAACATATTCTATTTTGCGAACACAATTAAGGAAACCAATTGTGTCTTCTTCCATGAATGTTGCGGAAAAAACCTCTTCGTCAGAGGGAAATACCTCAAAGAAACGGCATGATTCGAAGAAAGAAAAATAATCAAAAGAAGATGAGTATGTGTCATAGCCTATGTTATCTTTGAATTTGGAAGACTTCATGCCATCTACTTAAAATCCACGGGCACCGCCCCCCCAAAAGGCAAAGCCTAAACAGGCTAATCAGGCAGAGTCTTCATCAGATGAAGAGTTAATCTTTTTCTATGTTAATATGATTCAATTAACAGATCCATATTCCAATCGCAGTTTCATTTTCAATGAGCCTGAATTCCCTATATCAAACAGAGGAATTAGAGGAAGTTCTAGGGGCTCAGGATATAGGGGACGACGTGGATCTTTCAGAAGCCACTATTCCTATTCTACCCCTGCTGGAACTGTGTACGCAGCAGAATCTCGTGGTAGAGCCCTTCAGCGAGTTCAGCAAGAACAAGCAAGTTCTTCTACCAATAGAAAATTCAGTCCTGGAACAGTTATTTTGGAAGACCGGTTGAATGTTCCATCTTCTTCCTCTCAGCATGTAAACGGATCTAATCGGTCTAATCTTCCAAAACTAGGAATATTGCCAACTCCTATCCCAATACAAGATGCACCAACTCCCAAAACATTTGCTTCCAAGGTACCTGATAAACCACATATTCGTATTGGTAAACGCAGACCTCTATATCAAAAGTATGATATATTGAAACACTTGGCCCAAGTACCAGCCAAGTTATCAATTCTGGATGCTCTGAATCGGTCAAAAGATCTTCGGGAAGCACTCATCGAGGCTTTGTCAAGTCCTCATGAGTTTGAAACTGAAATTGCTGCAGCTAAAGTCTATCACATAGATAATAATCCTGCAGAATGCCATGCAACAATATCCTTTACTGATGATGATGAAGATGATGTTGTGAATGGACATATTAGACCATTGTACTTGTCTGGCATGTTCAATGGCGTGGATGTTCGAAGAGCTTTCATTGAAAATGGTTCAGGAGTAAACCTCTTGCCCATTCGTACACTTCATTGATTGGGCCTCACAGAATCTGATATATCTCCTTCCACCATGATGCTATAGGGATATGATAAAAATGAAAAATAACCACTGGGTGAAGTTACACACAGAACACAGTTTGGAGATCTTGTATCCAATTCAGATTTCATGGTTGTTGATCAAGACTCAGCCTTCAACATTTGTCTTGGAAGACCCTGACTACATCAACATGTGCATATCCCTTCTTCATACCATCAAATGCCTCAAATATTGTTTCAATGGTCATGTTGGGACATTGTATAGTGATAAGGCCACGTTCAAGACAGTTGAGTCTCAATACATTGAGGCGGAATTCTATCACATGAAGCAAATGGAGAAATCCATAACAAAGGATATTACCAATGTTAATGATCCATATGGTTTGGAAAAAATTCCAGTAAATCCATTTACACATGTCAGTACAGATTGTGTGTAGCCTATCAATCAAATTGACAAGATTGAACCAAATCAAAATACTCTTATGGAAAGATCCATAATGTCAATTACAACAATCTAGCCAGACAACATATGAGAAATTGGTAGTCTACCAAGTAGTGATGAAAGCACAAATGGTGATGTATTCATTTCATCTGCTGAAATCCAACAATTCTATGAATCGCCAATTAGGCCAGAAAAAGTTATAGCAACATCGGAGGTGAACAATGATGTCGATTCTCATTCCATCATCTCCTCTTTATTACCCAAAGAGGACCCTTCATCATCAATCGGGTTCGAAATAGAAGCTTCTTCTTCAAAATATGCAAATTTTGACATCTCTTCAGATCATGATAATTCTACTTTATCATCTACTATGCAAGTAAAAACAGAAGAAATAACACATGATGACGAATAAGAGGAAGATCTCAGAGATTCTCCTCCAGCATTTGAAGATGGTATCTCCACCACTGTGGATGAACTCAGAGAAATAAATCTGGGTACAAAAGGAGATCCACACCCCACTTTAATCAGTGCGGCCATGACTCTTGAAGAGAAAGAGATCTATATTTCTTTTCTAAAGCAAAATAAATATATATTTTCCTGTAACTATACAGAAATGCCTGGGTTGGTCCTGATGTTGCTACTCATCATTTGGGGTTACCAGAAGAACATCGAGGATTTAAGCAAGCCGCGAGAAGAACACACCCAACTTATGCTTCCAAAATTGAAGCTGAAGTGGATAAGCTTATCAAATCTAACATCATCAGAGAAGATAAATATCCCAAATGGTTGGCTAATATTGTCCATGTAAATAAAAAGAATGGAAAAATTAGAGTTTTCATCGATTTCAGAGATCTTAATCGGCTTTGTCCTAAGGATGATTTCCTAGATCCGATTACAGAACTTCTAATTGATGAAACAACTAGCCATGAAGCACTTTCATTCAGGGATGGATATTATGGATATAATCTGATCCGAATGGCCCCAAGAGACGTGGAATCTACAGCCTTCAGAGCCCCTCAGGGTGTGTTTTGCTACCGGGTAATGCCCTTTGGCTTAAAGAATGCAGGTGCAACTTATCAGCGTGCCATGCATCGTATCTTCAAACCCTTCTTAGGGAAGTTTGTTGAATTATATGTAGACGATTTGGTAGTTAAATCCAAACAATGTTCTAATCACTTGGATGATTTGGAAGTCATATTCTGTAAGCTTTTACAACATAATTTGAAGATGAACCCCTTAAAATTTTCTTTTCGGGTAACCTCAGGAAAATTTCTCGGCTTTGTTGTATGCCATCATGGTATTGAAGTCGATCCTAAGAACACCAAGTCAATCCTTGGTATGTCACCTCCTCAAAATTTGAATGAATTAAGAGGACTTCAAGGACACTTAGCCTATATTCGGTGTTTCATCACCAATTTAGCAGGTAAAAGTTTACCCTTCACCAAATTGATGAATAAGGGAGTCAATTACTAGTGGACTGAAGAATGTCAAGAAGAATTTGATATTATCATGAAATACCTCTTGAGTCCACCGGTATGCATGCCACATGTTGAAGGAAGACCACTTATCCTTTATGTGACAGCTCTAGAGTGATCATTAAGTTCCTTTCTTGATCAAAAGAATGATTATTGGAATGAAAACAGTATCTACTATCTTAGTCGAACCATGCTTGAAGCAGAAACCCAGTATTCAAGTATTGAGAAGTGCTGCCTGGCAATAATCTTTGCAGTTCAGAAGTGGAGACACTACCTGCAACATCACGAGGTCCAATTGGTATCTCTCAATAACCCGCTCAAATTTATCCTAAGTCGTCCTATGCTTACAGGTCGTCTGGAATGGTGGGCAGTTATTTTACAGCAATTCGACATTCATTATGTGTCTCAAAAGGCAATAAAGGGCCAAGCTCTGGCTGATTTCCTAGCTGAACACCCTTCAGTGGAAGACACATCTTCAGATATTGAACTCCCTGACGAAGTCTTCTCTATTCAAGAAAGTCCTCAAGAATGGGAAATGTATTTTGATGGTGCTTCCAGAAGTCCAACAGGGAGGAAAATGGAAAATCCTAAATTCAAAAAAGTTGGCTTAGGAATTGTGCTCATTTCTCCAGAAAAGGCAGCGTTTCCTTATTCCTTCTTATTATGGGAAGGTGGTACCAATAATGAAGCAAAATACCGAGCTCTCATCGTAGGTTTGGAATTAGCACTTCCAGCACAAGTGAATCACCTAAAGGTGAAAGGTGATTCAGACCTGGTAATCAAACAAGTCAATGGTGATTATGCCATCAGAAAAGAAGAACTAATCCCTTTGTATGATTATGTCAGAGAGTTAATGGTGGAATTCCCTTTTGAACTGACATTTTCTTATGTCCCAAGATCACAAAATGATCAAGCTGATGAATTGGCTAATATAGCCATAGCTCTGGCAGATCCAAATCAGGACAAAACAACCATCAGTATTGCCCACCGTCGTGCAATTTCACCTTATGTTCGAATAAGAACAGAAGAAATTAATGAAATTTGTCCCATTCCTAAACCGTATGGTCATACTATAGGATGGATGTCACCTATCATAGAATACCTTCAAAATGGAAGACTTCCACCTGATAGAGCTGAGAAAGAACAAATTCGGTGACGTGTGGTTAATTTTACTCTTTATGATAGCCCAGATCACCTAGAGAAAATTCTCTAAAAACGTGGTTTTGATGGAGTTCTCTTCAAATGAATTGATGGTGAAGAGACAATGGCTGTCATGAAATAAGTGCATGAAGGATTCTGTGGTTCCCACCAGTCAGGACATAGACTGTATAATCAGATTCGGAGGCTTGGATACTTTTGGCCTTCAATGATACGAGATTGTGTCGATTTCACAAAGAAGTTTCATTCATTCCAAGTACATGCTAACTTCATTCATCAGCCTCTAGAGTTGCTTCATACAACTAAATACTCGTGGCCATTTTCCACATGGGGAATGGATGTGGTGGGACCTTACCCTTCGGCTACAGCCAAGCAGTTTAAGTATATTCTTACTACTACTGACTTCTTTTCCAAATGGGCGGAGGCAATACCTCTCAAGGAAGTCAGTTCTAAATGCATTGTTAGCTTCATAAAGTCTAACATCATTACCAGATTTGGTGTCCCTCATACCATATTGACGGACAATGGCACCAATTTCTGTTCATCCGAGATGATGAAGTTGTATCAAGAATACAACATCAAATCCAACCATTCATCTCGGTATCATGCAGCAGCCAATGGCCAGATAGAAGCCTTTAACAAGACTCTTTCAAATATACAGCAAAATATGGTGGATAATGATAAGAGGTCATGGCCTGATAAACTCTTTCATGCATTATGGGATTATCAGACTACCACCCGCACTGCAACTCAATCAACTCAATATTCATTGGTATATGGAACAGAAGCCTTCTTTCCCATTGAAGTTCAACAACCCTCTCTCAGAGTTGCCATTTGTGATCAATCATCTACAGATGAACAATCTCAAAAGCGATTGAATGAATTGGAACAGTTAGATGAGAAAAGATTATGCACTTTTCACCACTTGGAAGTCTATCAGAATCGAATAGCATGAGATTTTAACAAAAAAGTTCATCTTCATTCATTCACTCAGGGAGAATTGGTATTAGTTATCAGAACTCCAATGATAATAGGAAATAAAGCTCCCAAGCTTGAGCCAAAATGGGAAGGACCTTATTCAATACATAGGGTCTAATCCAATGGAGCTTATTCATTAATCTCAATGGATGGAGAACTCATCAGTACTCCAACCAATGCCAGATTTTTAAGAAGTATTTTGTATAAACCACAAAGTCCCTCTTTCGTCCTTGCTATATGATGTTAATATATATAGCAACGGTCCATTCATATGACCTTAAAATATTTGTACTTTCGTCCCACACGACGTTAAACTGTGAAAAAGTTCCCTAAATGGTCCAGTATGTCCTTAAACTGCAACTAGGTCCTGTATGACCATAAACTGTATCATCAACGGTTCATGCATATGACCCTAAACTATTTGCAAGTCCCTTAAGTCCAGAAATACATTAAACTGTGACGTCCTATCCACATGACGATAAACTGTATAAAAGTCCCTCTTTCGTCCTTGCTATATGACGTTAAACTATATAGAAACGGTCCATACATATGATATTAAACTATTTTTACTTTCATCCCACATGACGCTAAACTATGAAAAAAAATTCCCTAATTTTTCCTCACTGCATGACATTAAACTGCATAGTCCCTCTTTTGTCCTTGCTATATGACGTTAAACTATACAGTAACAGTCCATATATATAACCTTAAACTATTTGTACTTTCGTCCCACATGACGTTAAACTGTGAAAAAGTTCCCTAAATGCTCTAGTATGACCTTAAACTGCAACTAGGTCATGTATGACCTTAAACTGCACCATCAACAGTCCATGCATATGACCTAAACTATTTGCATGTCCCTTACGTCCAGCAAGATGTTAAACTGTGATGTTCTAACTACATGATGCTAAAAATTATAAAATCCTCTTACGTCTGGAAAGATGTTAAACTAAATAATCATCAAAGGTCCTGTATGAACTTAAACGACACCACCATCCAGCATGACATTAAACTACCCCATCCACGGTCCATGCATATGACCTTAAACTATTCGTGCTTTCGTCCAACATGACGCTAAACTGTGACTTCCCTTTTTCGTCCAACATGACGTTAAACTGTAAAAAAGTCCCTAATGCGTCCAACATGACGTTAAATGGTGTACTCTTTTGTCCTCCCTACATGAAATTAAACTGCATAGTCCCCCTTTTGTCCAACATGAAATTAAACTCTATTGTCCCCATCATCCTAACTCCATGATGCTGAATTGTACAGAAAGTCCGTGATACATCCTACATGACATTAAACTATATTTTGTCCCTGCTACATGACACTAAACTGTGCAGCACCAACAGTCCTAACTACAAGACATTAAACTGCATAGTCCAATTATATGTCCTACATGACATTAAACGATGCATCGTTAAGGTTGTTGTTACCTCTTGTTTCTCACACCGAGTATGACTCACGTGAGCTTAGAGAAAACCTCAACCATAACACTCTCTTTGGGCTACTAACCATGTGTAAGTCCTAACATCATTTTTTAGGTCATTGTCCCCAATAACAACATGATCATTAATTCATTCTTTAATTGCACTACAGATACTTTGATCCTTGCCTTCTAGGCTGGGTATGTAGGCAACCTCCCATGGTTCAATCCCAAAACCAATCTCTTCACGTCGGTTCATCTTTATCTCATACGAGGATAATTCATGAAACGTCCCTTAGAATCAATATCATTACATTGGTTCACTTTCTTCCTTGTTATATGATGTTAAACTATACAACACTTTTTTCCAGTATAACAATAAACTAAAAATTTCTTTGATACCCTCACCTGAGAGGGAATCATTATTTTTATTGTTTTTTCAATCATGTTTCATTTCAAAGACTACGTGCATACACGGAAATGCCCGAACCTTTTATCTTGGGTTAATCCATCATTTCACTAAAGTCCCTTTTCACCCTTCACATGTACGAACCCAATTTGTACATGTGAAGGTATTTCTAGAACTATGTGGGCTTGATTCCCATCCTTATGGGATACGTAGGAACGTTCGAGTGTCCCTCGAATCCTGCCCCATGTCTTTGGGCCTAACCCCAAATTCCACTTTCAGTCCCTTGGCTGAAAAGTCCCCATGAAAACACACACTATGTATTTCTTACAATTGTCCATGCTCTATGACCCTAAACTAATATCTCTAATCCTTTTGTCCCACACGACGTTAAACTATAGTTTATGAACTATGTATGGATTTATTCTCATCCTTATGGGATACGTAGTGAAGTCCAACATTTCAATTCAGGACCTAGCCACAACATGATTACGGTTAGCATTGATCTGTGTATCTCTGTATACATTGAAAAATATCCATCTTCATGTGTCATAATCCAAAACCTTGAATATTTTCAGATCCTCATAACCCTTTTCAGGACTTCTAGTCACAAAAATGTCAAATTTCTGAGAGTTATTTTGCCTGACTATGAAGCACATGCCCATAGGTGGCCCTGCATAAAAAGTCTATATAACAGACTTGTTAGCCAAAAGATACTATTATTTGACTATGCAGCCAATGCCCTTAGGTGTCCCTGCATAATTCAACCCCCTAACGGGTTTGTCGGATAGTGGTAACTTCATTCTTGGGAAGAATGCATCTTTTGTCCTTATTTGTCTTAAATGACAGTATGTAGGGATCCGAAAAAATAGCCATCCTTATCATATTTGTCCGATATCCTTTTTCATGATCTGAAAGTATTCATGTCTATGGTTTATATTCTTCTTCCCTATGTTTGGGTCAGACCTTCGTAGGAGTGATATTCATCCAGTTCTTCGATAATCTTGTTTGGAAATATCTTCTCCATATTCAAGTACCTCTTTCCATATAGAAAACTCTATACATTGGAAGATTTGAATCTCCATAAACTTTCACTGGCTTTTAGCACTAGGAAATTAAATTTCTGAGACTTCTTTTTCCTGACTATGCAGCACGTGCCCATAGGCGGCCTTGCATAAACAGTCTACATAACAGACTTGTTAGCCAAAAGATACTATTTTATTTAACTATTCATCCAATGCCCTTAGGTGGCCCTACATAATTCAACACCCTAACGAGTTTGTTAAATAATGGTAACTTCATTCTTGGAAACTACTTCTTGTAATGCCTTTTTGAACTTTTTCATATCATTCGTCAGATTCAAATATTCTTAAGTCATAGCTTACATATTTTCCCTCATACATGAGTATTGTAATGTGTTTTCAGATGAATATTCAAGGAATTGAGTCAATTCTAATCCATTTCGGTCAAATCTATTTCGACCTTCAACATTAGCCTTTGTATGTCTGACATGCATGACTTTAAAAATGCCAGATTTCTTGTTTTTTCTTTTTCACCTCAGAGTCAAATCCTCTTTTCTATCCAGATCCAACTCTGAGGGGGGACTTTTGTTGACACTCCTTTCCGTCACAGAGTCTAACGTCTGAAAAAGGGAAATAACTTAGTACAAATTGATTCATCCGTTGAAGAAACATAAAAAATCGACAATGGGATGAACAAGGAGAATATTTCCCATAGGTCGCGCAAGTTCCCTCATGGTCGTGGAAGTACACTTGCGCACCGCCTAGTGGTCGTGAAAGTACACTTATGCACCGCCTAGTGGTCATGTAAGTACACTTGCACGACGCCTGGTGGTCGCGCAAGTGACTTGTGCGACCTAAGTGGTAACTGCCCGGGGTCTTTTCCTGCCTATAAATAGACCATGTGGGCCACCCATTCGAGGAGGATTTTTTTCCAGAATCTCAGATTTGAGCTCCCGGTGCCCTTGTCTCTTCTCAAAGCTTCCGAAACACTTTTAAGGTAATTTATTACCTAGAATGGAAGATCTAAAGAGGGGGAGGAAGGCATTAGTGTTTAAACTAATCAACACTTGCGTGACTGAGTGGCCAACCCTTAAGGGAAAAGGGACACACATGCGTGCTGCCTTACTCCTTCAATTGATCTTGCACGCCCTTCTTCTGGAAGAACCTCAAGATGATTCTAAAGGCTTTAATGTAGAGTCGCTAAAGTATTACCCTGCTGGTTTACCATCGCGCAAGTACACCATATGTCTCATAGGCATACCTACGCGACCAGGACTTGCACGCCCATGCAGTACCTGCGCGCCTGCCAGGACTTGCCCGCCCCTGCATTTTTTGGGTGCCTTTCTGGCCCATTTCGCCCCTCTTAAGCCATTACACCTTTCCTATTCAAGATTCAGTCTTCATGAAACTCTTCAAAGCCATTTATGGTGTGATTTAATGATTTGACTTCCTTATCAGAATGGAATTATGTGGAATATCTCTCAAAACCTAGTGATTTACACATCTTTATGTCACCAAAGATTGAGATTTCATTCATTCAACCTCATCCTTTAAGATGAGAGAATCCTTAACCTGGGTCTCATTTTCAGGAATAATCCCCAGTCATAAGTCCTCTAATTTGGGATCCTTTTTAGGAGTAAGCCCTAATTCTTAATGTTCCCAAATCTGGGCATCCTCCTTAGGAGTAAGCCCCAGTCCCCTAATTTGGGAATCCTCCTCAGGCGTAAGCCCCAAACCTTAATTCCCTTAACCTGGGCCTCCTTTTCAGGAGTAATCCCCAATCTCAAATATGGTCATCCTCTTCAAGAGTAAACCCCAAGCCCCTTAATTTTTCAAATCTCTTAACCTGGGCCTCCCTTTCAGGAATATGCCCCAGTCTTAATTTCTCTTAACCAGTCCTAATTTACCTTTGATCTGGGATTCCTTTTCAGGAGTAAAACCCAATCATATTTCTTCTCCTAATTTGGGCCTCCTTTTCAGGAGTAAGCCCCAAGTTAGATTATACAAAATATCCATGAAGCACATATACATTTATGGACCCTGTTCCTGGATTTCATCCCTAATGTAGATCCTAACCTTCATTTATCTGGGCAGTGATACATACATAATCCCCACATTATTTCTTATGATTGCATATTTCATGGCACAATTGTCTAATTTTTACAAATACTTCTTGTTTCTCACACTGATCATGAGTCATGTGAGCTTAGAGTGTGAAAGTAATTGTGACATACTTCTTTGAGCCATCAATCATAAACATCATACTCCCTTACTTGAACTACGTGGGTTCTAATTCCTTTTCTAAACAAAGGATACGTAGGTAGCCCGTCTACGGGTTCGATCCCAACTCTAAAATAATCCATGTCCTTCTGAATGACAATAAACTTCACGTTCCCCACTAAGTGGCTTTAGAACCAGCATGGTCATCATAATGACCAAGAGACTTCTGTATAAATGTTTCGAAGGGTACCATTGACCAAGAATCTCTAATAAATACAGATGATTTTACATCGATGAAGAACCTCAAATATATACAAAAGATTCTCTAAATTTCCAACATATTTAATCATATATTGTAAGATCTGAAGGAAATCTCATTTTATACTTGGTAATGTAATAAGGATTCACGAACATAACTTAAATCTATAAAGAGAGTCCCGGAGTAGACAATAATTCCCCTAAAAAAGGTGTGATGAGTCCGACCTCCCATCCACTCGACCAATGCAAATTCCTAAGCCTCATCAGTCCACAAACTAATGAGAACCTACCTTTGGAAAGTAGGTCCGAATGGATGTGGAATCATTGGATGTTTCCGGTTCTACGAACAAACCCGTTAGAAACCGATCAGAATGTTTGAACCTTCCATTAAGGCAATCATCCTTGGATTCCAAGGGAAACAGTCGTTTAGTCACATGCAATACAAATATCCAATTTCAAAATGATAGAATAAATAATACCATACTTCATAACCACATAGTCAAGGCCATGTGCCAAGACTAAAAATAAAATTTTTCAAGACCTTGTTCCAAGACACTAGTTTGTCTCATGAGACCTAACAATGCATCGAGGAGCTATAGTAGGCTCCACCCATCACTTACTAAGTCCAACACATTCGTCATATGAAATGGTTTAAACATAACATAAACATTCTTTTTAAAACTAGAATAATAAATGTCAATAATTTATCCATAAACCATGAATAGTGTAAAAATAACACATCCACAGTCAAACACATCACAAAACCTTCAATATAACATGGATTTTTTGTATCATAATAAATTAACATTCAATAGGCTTAAAATCCATCAATGGATGATGACATAGATGAAATAAAAACTTTTTTTTAGAGAAATGTATCATTCTATTTTGTAATCATTTAAAAGACATGTAATTATAAAAGAAAACAACTAATATGAAAATATTTTTATAATCTTTAATGGGTTGCTTTGACGATGTTATAACGGTAGAAAATAGCCACACCTGCAGTATATGTTAAAAAAACATTCTTACCTTAATTTTGTAGAAAATGTCATAAAGTACCTTGTTTGGAAAACGATAGAAAGAATCCTTTATAAACATATTATAAAAACTCAAACAAGGGTATAGATGACATGAACCCATAGTCTAGGAAATAGTAATATGTTTTGAAATACATTTTAAGAAACATGGATGTGGATGATAAGGAGGTCCCAGTAGATAATTACGTATAAACAAACTCGGATAATGAAGAGATTATGAAATTAACCCTTACCTTGTACTTTTCGTTGGAAGAGGGTAGGTTGAACTCTTGTATAATGGTGAAATCATTGTTATTAAATTATTCCGGAACAATATACATTAATATGATATCATATATGATCTTCTAATATTGCTTTGTTAATGATATTTTAGTAGTTTCATCGTTTTGGGTGTTAACTGATTTGTTTTCCATTATATGGTTTTTTATGTAAGTGATGTTTGTTCTGGATAGTATGTATCTTATTCATATTAAGAATGATATTAAGTCTTTAGTCATTATTTTTAATAATAAAATGAAAATTAGTCTTGAATGGATATGATGGGGAATGAATTTCATCGTGTTCATGGAGATGGAAATCTGTACGTATGCACGAGCGACAAAATCATTATTTTGATATTAAAATGATAGATAAGTGGATGTTATATCATATATACAGAATAATTATCATGTTATAATTATTATTGATATAATTTAATCTCATTATTATACCCATCCAAATGATAATGTGTTTGAATAACAAACTACACCACGACGTGGAGACGGTAAACCGTACGTACGCACATATGGTGACATTGAAATTTATAGGATGGATAGAATAACGAATAAGATTTTACAATTTTTATAATAATATCACAGTATATATATTATACAGGAGTAATTATTTTATAATGGAAACAATAAAGAATGAGGAAGTGGAAAAAGAAAAGAACATTAAAGAGGTGATGAAATATTTACATCTTCTTCGGGTTCTTCCTTTTGATTTGATAAAAATGGCTCCATAGGATGGCTTTATAACAAAATTAAGGCCACTTGGATGAAGGTAGGATAGTTGAGAGGATATTTGGGTAGGGTCTGTCCCAGCCAAATGGCATTGAATGTGTTAATTTGAGATAAGGGGAAGTTCCCTTTTATAAGAGGGGTGAGGGGTACCCTTGTAAAATATTGAAATATCATTTTATAATAAAATCATTTTCGGTTTATAATGGATAAAAAATGATTTATTTCAAATCTATTGTGGGGATGGGTCTAACACCACTCAACCTATAGGTTTTATACAGGTTTGGGTCACTATATTAACCATATCTTTTAGATTTAACTCTTAGTTAAATAGTTTGACATTTATCACGTCTCTTGTATTTTTATATTATATGGTTAATAAAATTACTATAAACATCCAAAATAATCTAAAGGGGTTCATAAATGACATATATAATATTATCTAAGCCCTTTTTCCGATCTGTAGATTTTTAAGAATAGAATATCAATTAATAATATAATATTTGTTTTAAAAACTCTTTTATGTCAATTTTGACACTATTTGGTATTTTTTTTTGTTAAATTCATAAAAACATTATTACTTCGAAAAAAAATCATTTAATCCACCCTAACATGTAATATTAACCTAGAAATTTTTTTAATTCATTAAATGTCTCAAATTAGATTTATTGGGAAATTAATAATATCAATTATTTTAATCTTTCATTAATAACGTAATTATTGGATTATCATTGTGTCATAAATAAAATTAATTATATAATGTATAAAAATTATAAATAAAATACCATTATGTAGGAATTTTTTTATTTCTATTGAATATTTATAATAGAATGTATCTTATGTATAACCATATATTGAAAATGGTTTTGTTATTAATCTTTGATTTTAAATTTTTTAACTCTTCTTTAAATAAAATAATAATAAATTTCCTAATCTAATCCATGTGGACCAAAGGGGATAATATTTTATTCCTAAGGTTGTTTTTGGTCGAATTATAATTATCCAATAGAATTGGGACATGTGTTCGGGTAATTATGATATCATTTTTACCCATAATTACCCTATTTACTTTTAACTGTGGTAAATAAAAGTAAAAAGTTAATATTCACGAAAAAATTATTTCCATCTTATTGAACCACATTTTACTTAATGATGTTAACCATGTATCTCGGATTTTTAAAATTCAACTCACAGAAGAGGTAAAATTATGTTTTATGCGAATTTCTAAATGCTCCTAGGAGGTGGGTAGAAGACTATAAAAAGAACAATAAAACTTTTATATATCTAAACTCATTAGAAAATGACTATAATTAATTAAATTGATCTTATATAGGTATTTTGTATCAATTTTTACCTAATATAAATTTAAATAAAAAGTCTGTTTTTAAAAAATAATTTAGTGTTTTTCACTATTCATCAAAAATTGAATGTTTTCATAAAAATACCAAAAATTCCCACTATGCTAATTTCGATATTCTGAATCCAAAAAATGAAGTCCATTTTGAAAGATAAAATTTATAATATTTCAAAAAGTTGTAATTACTATTCATAATAGCTAGTTTGATTGGTTGTGGTTTGTTTGAACTCGATGTTGCGTACAACCCAAACTATTATAATATTCAAAGGGAATCATACCGTGGAAGCTTGGGGTATTACATTCTCCCCTCCTTAAAATAATTTCATCCTCAAAATTTCTAGAATATTACTACATAAAAAGATTAAGGTGGTTCTTTATCATAACATCCTCGGGTTCCCACGTTGCCTCTTTCAACTTTTAGTTTCTCTATAGAAATTTTACCAGATGAGTCGAACGGTTTCTCAGTACATGTTCTCCAGTATCAAGAATTTTGACAGGCTCTTCAGAATAAGACAAATGAGGTTCTAGTTCGATTTTCTCATATTTGGGTATATGAATTTTGTTATGTATATATTTTCTCAACAGTGATATGGAACACATCGTGAACTTTGGAGAGTCTTGGCGGCCTTGCCAAACGGTAAGCTACAGCCCCAATTTGTTCTACAACATCGAAATGTCCGATGTACCTGGGACTCAATCTACCATTCTTACTGAATTTTATAATTCCCTTCCATGGAGATACCATCAAGAAAAATGATCTCCAACCTGAAATTACAAATCATTCTTCAGTTAACAGCATTTCTCTTCTACCTACTTTGAGCTGCTTTGATGTGTGTTTGGATTTCCTTTTCCCTTTCCATCGTTTCCTCAACAAGTTCTGGCCTACGGATTTTCTTTCACCAATATCATCCCAACGGGTTGGTGTGCGACATCTCTTTCTATATAACGCTTCATATGGTGTCATCTAAATATTTTAATAGAAGGTATTGTTATAGGAAAATTCTACCAGAGGTAAATATTTATCCCACATACCTTAAATTTGAAGTGAGAAATATCTCAACATGTCTTCTAAGGTTTGAATAGTCCATTCTGATTGTCCATTAGTTTGAGGGTGGTAGGCAGTGCTCAAACGATGTTCATTATCCTGGGATTTCTGATGACTTTTCCAGAATCATGACGTTAAATGAGGATCATGTTCAGAAGCAATCTATATGTGTAATCCATGAATTCATACAACTTCATTAATATATAGTCTTTCTAGACATTCAAGTGGTAAATTCTCTCTTATAGTGAGAACATTTTCTGACTTGGTGAGACAATCAACAATGACCCATATTACATCATTCCTTCAAGGAGTTTTGGTAGTCCCATGAAAAATTCCCTCGTAATATTTTCTAGTTTCCTCTCAGGTATGGGAAGAGGTTTCATGACTCCTCTAGGATGATGCCTTTCAGCTTTCACTTGTTGAAAAACCATACTTCATGACACCAAATCAACAATCTCCCTCTTCATGTTATCCCACAAAAAAATTTCCTTCATATCTCTATACATCTTAGTGCTACACGAGTGTATAGAGAAATTGGACCTATGAGCATCACCTAACAATTCCCTTTTCAGATTAGTTATATCAGGAATAAAAATCCTCTTCCAATATTTAAGAAATCACATTTTCATATATGACGTTGTTCAATCTCCCATCATTCACAGCATTAATTTTCTTTTTAAAATCCTCATCATTAGCCTGACAATGTTTTATCCTTTCTAGTAAAGATTGTTTGGAAACCATTTGAAAAAGTATTGATGGTTCACCTTCCATGATTATTCCCTTCACAATTTTTAATAGATCCATGAAAATAGGATGCCTTTCAACTCTCATCTTGTCCAAAACTCGATGATCCTTCTTTCTCAAAGCATCTGCCTCCTTATTTGACTTCCTTAGGTGGTGGTGTATTTTTAAATCATAATCCTTGTGTAGTTCAAGAAATCACCTTTTCCTCATGTTGAGTTCATATTATGTGAAAATATACTTCAATATCTTGTGATCGGTATATATCTCACATTTTTCACCAATGAGATAATGTCTCATATATTCCAAGAAAATATTACAGCTGATAACTCAAGATCATGAGTATGATAGTTTTGCTCATGAATTTTTAGCTATCCTGATGCATTGGTAATAACTATATCATTCTGCAAAAGGACATAACCAAGTATATTTTTTGATGCATCACTTTAAATAACAAACCCATCATTCCTCAATGGTAGAGTCAAGATAAGAGCATTGACTAATATTCTCTTCAATTCTCCCAAACATTCCTCACACTCTTTTGTCTAAAAAAATTAACCCCTTTACATGTGAGATGGTTAATTGGTTATCCAACCAAGAAAAATTCTAGACAAAACGTCGACAATAACATACAAAACCAATAAAACTACATATCTATGTTATACTCATCGGTTCTATCCATTCTTGGATTTATCTTATCTTAGAAATATCAACATAGATTCCATCCTTATATAAAATATGGCCACGAAAAAAATCTCATGAAGCCAGAATTCACACTTGCTAAACTTCTCGTATAATTCCTTTCATCTGAGTGTTTTCAAAATTATCTGCAACTGATTTTCATGATCATTATATCTTTTGGAGTATACTAGGATAACATTAATAAATACCACTAAAAATTCATCCAGATATTCCTTGAAAAAACTGTTCATTATATCCATGAAAACAGATGGTGCATTAGTCAGCCCAAAAGGCATTATTGGAAACTCATAATGTTATTACCTGGTTTGAAATGATATTTTCTGAATTTATTCCTTATTTACACACAATTGATGTTATCCAGATCTTAGGATAATATTTGAACAATATTGAGCACCATGAAGTTGGTTGAATAAATCATCAATTTGAGGTTGGGGATACTTGTTCTTTATTGTTATAGCATTGATCTCCCTATAGTCAATGCATAACCGCATAGATTCATCATTTTTTTAGAAAAGGACAGGGTACCCTATGGAGAAACACTATGGAGAATAAATCCCTTATTACTCAATTCCTTTAGTTGTTTATTTAGTTACACTAATTCGACAGTGTCCATTATATAAGGGGTCTTCAATATAGGCCTTGAACCAGAAATTAAATCAATGGAAAACTCAATTTTTCATTCTGGAGGCTGTTTAGGTAAATATTCTGGAAACACATAAACATATTCTTTCACAATATGTACGTCCTATATTTGAACATTACTTTCCTCACACACTTTTATTTCATTCTATTCCTCCCCAATAATTGAATTTATTTGAGATATTGGGGGTGGATCTAGATAAGAATCATATGGTGACATTTCTACTCTAAAGATAATATACTTCTTATCCTCATCAAAAATTGTAACCTACTTCCTCTTACAATAAATTTTCACATCATGGTCCGAAATTCTATCCATACAAAAGATTATATCAAATTAAATTATGGGTATGATGATGATATCAGTAGATAAATAACATTTATATTCCTTAATGGGAACTGATTCACAAAACATTGTTGCAATGATACTTCCCATAAGAGATTTGACTGAAAAAACCCTTGTTAAATGAAATTGTAAATATCTAATTTTATTAGAAAACTGGGAAGATATGAAAAATTGTGATGATATAGAATCAAATAAAGCATTTTCTAAACTTGAGGAAAACATTAAATTACATGCCACTACATCTTTTGGCGATCCAACCTCGGTAGTAGTGATATTATAATCTTGAACTTGATCCATTGTCCTTTTTTAATGTATGTTTCATTGGCACATAGAACATTCATTTTCATAAAGCCACATTCTCTACAATTGTAGCATTCAACATTGGGAGCCTCTTCCATGCACTTACAATCATGAGTTTGGTGGAATTTTTAACCACACTTGTAACAGACTCCCATTAACTTCAGGAAAGTACTTGGGTATTTTTCACACATTTACTTCCAGGTGGATATTCAACTTTTCTCTTCTTCCCCTAATTTCTATTTCTAGAGTGTTCAACAGATCTCTTCTTCTCTTTCTTTTCTTTAAAGCCGTATGACTTAGAGAATTCTGTTTCTGTCCTGATAGCACACTAAACTATATCTTCATACGACAAGAAGGTTTATGAGACTAATTCTCAACAAAGAAATGATTTTAACCAACAAAACAAATGATCAATCTTACTTTATGGGTTATGTATATAATCTACAACATGCCTTGTTAACCTTGTAGTGTTAGCCTCATTTTTTGCGACATTCTCACCATCTTTTTTCCTCAGACTCAGAAACTGTCTTTCCATATCCACTTGATGGTCATGAGGAATGTATTGTTTTTAAGATAATATCTTTAAACTCCCTTCATTCCATATGTGATACTTCATTGTCTTCATTTGTGTATTGAATCATTGACCACCATTGATCTGCATCTCCCATGAGGTGATAAACCACCATGAGATCTTTTTCCCTTTTTCTACTCCCCAAATCGTGAAATATTTTCTCTAATTAATTAATCCATTTCTCAAATAATAATGTATTTGTTATCCAATTTAATGTTTGTGGTAATAGCCTCATGAATAGGTCTAACATTGATCCTCCGCGTTGTGGATCAAGGTGCTCTATACGGGTAAGGTTATTATTCATAACCTGAGTGAGTTGTCCCAGTATTGTGATAAGATGATCATCACCAGTTTCTTCACCAGATCCACTATAATTATCATGAGTAGGAGGGAAATACCTACATATATTATGTGCATTTATTCGGTTTCCATTCCTTCCAATAGGATCCATTTCTAAACAATGGCATAAACATGATTAGTTTATGAATCACAATACTTACAAATTTGTAAAATAGTTAACATAAATTTAACAATTTATGGATGTAATATGTAATTATAAAAATGTTTTCCTTGAGTAATTATATACCCATACACCCTACATAATGGTTTGTAAAGAAAATGAGAATTATCCTAAGCATATCCCCCAGGAGTGTCGTAACAAAGAGTGTTGCAAGGCCCGTTTTCGTGCACCAGTTCCCATTCGCACCTAGCTCATAGCGATGTTTTTGTGTTTTACCCCTACGTACGTCAAATCCAGAGCTACCTCTACTTTCTCGAATCCATATAGGGATGTATTTCATGGAAAACTCACAAAATTTCTACTATACCAAAACTCTATGAAATTCGTCTACACTAATCCTCAAATTCTAGCTTAGGTTAATGTTCTCAAATCAATGTTTTTATAAATCTAGCTTCCAAAGATTTTACTAAACATCCTTTGATAGCAACTGTAACACCCCGACCCTAGTTTTCTAGAGTTGGTGCCTTATTACATAAAATTGAAAAGATCACAACAGATCAAATCCTAAAGACCGATTATTTTTGTAGACTTGGAAGTACTAGATACATTCATAAGTTTTACATTACATTATAAAATGAAAAAAATACAAAAACATAGTCTCCATAGGACACACTCATATCCCTTAGACTATCCCAAAATGTTATTCATAATATACTTCTTCCCATCCTGTAAAAAATAAAACATAGAAAGTGGTGATCTAAATTGCTCAGTAAAGATAATAATATAGCGGAAACATTCATAAATAAGCATCCGCATTTATGGAAAATTATGAATAAAACAAAATCCTTTTAAAGTTGGACTTCAACATAATATAGCAAAGGTAAAATCATATAATTCCATTTACTTATTCAAATTTATATTCAACAATTAAAATAATCACATGCAATATCAATAGACACTTTCATAACTATGGGATCCATAATGCTAGAATTCATAACCAGATAGTATAGGACTTCTGCTAAGACAACAAATTAGATTTTGTCAATACCTTGTGCCAAGATAGTAGTTTGTCTCCTGAGTCATACTGATGCATCAAAGAGATGTAGCGGGCTCCACCCTTCACTTAATAAGTCCAATTCATTTCTCATATGAAATTTTTTTAACATAACATAAACACTCGTATTAAAAATAGTATACGAAATGTCAATAATTTATCCGTAAACAATGAATGGTGTAAAAATAACACATCCACAGTCAATCATGTCACATAAGCTTTAATACAATATAGATGTTTTGAAGCATAAAAAATCAACTTCAAATAAAAATAAAATCAATCAAAGGTTGTTGACATAGATGAAATAATTTTTTTTAGAGAAATATCTCTTTCTATTTTGTAATAAATTAAAAGTCATATAATTATAAAAGAAAACAATTATTTAGAAAATGTTCTTATTATATTTTAAAGGAAGCTTCGACGATATTATAACCGTGGAAAATAGCTGCACCCTCCTTATAAGTTAAAAAACATTCTTACCTCAATTTTTTCGAAAAGGTCATAATGTACCATGTTTGGAAAACAACAGAATGATTCCATTATAAAAAATTTATAAAAACTCAAAAAAGGAATAAATTACTTAAACCCATATTCTAGGGATAGTAAAAAAATTTTGAAATAAATTTTATGAAACTTGTTTGTGGATGATAAAGAGGTCCCAGTAGATAATTACGTTTAGACAACCTCAGATAATGAATAGATTGTGAAATTAACCCTTACCTTGTACATTTCCTTGGAGAAGGGAAGGTTAACCTCTTGTATAATGGTGAAATCATTGTCATTAAATTATAAAAGAACCATATAAATTAATATGATATCATATATAATCTTCTAATATTTCTTTGTTAATGATATTTCAGTCGTATCCTCGTTTCAGTTGTTAACTTATTTGTTTTCCATTATATTCTTTGTGACATAAGTAATTTTTATTATGGATAGGATGTATCATATTGACATTAATACAGATATTAAGTCTTTGAAAATTATTTTTAATCATCAAATGAATATTAGTCTTGAATGGATACGATGAAGAATGAATCTCATCACGTTCGTGGAGATGGAAATCCGTACGTACCCACGAGCGAGAACATCATTCGATTGATATTAAAATCATATATAATTGGATGGTATATCATATATAAAGAATAATTATCATGTTATATTTATTATTCAGATCATTTATACTCATTATTATACCCATCAAAATAATTATGTGTTTGAATAACAAACTACACCATGACGTAGAGACGGTAGTCCATACGTACGAACGTATTGTGTCTTTTTCATTTATAGGATGGACAAAATAATAAATATGGTTGTACCATTTTTATAATAACATCACAATATATAGTCTATACTGGAGTTTTTTATTTTAGAATGAAAAAATAAAAGAAAGAGGAAGTGGAAGAAGAAAAGAACGTGAAAGAGGTGATGAAGTATTTACCTTTTCTTCTGATTCCTCCTTTTGATTTGATCAAAAGGGCTCCATAGGTTGGCTTTATAACTAAATTAAGTCCTCTATGATGAATTAAGAACATTTTAGATGATATTTTGAGAAAGTTTTGTCTGAGAAAAATGACTTTGAAGGTGTGAATTTGAGAGAAGAAGAAGTGAACAATTATAAGAGGGGTGATGGGCACCTTTGGAAATGATTGAAATATTATTTTATAATAAAATAATTTTCGGTTTTTAATGGCTCAAAAATGATTTATTTCAAATATATGGTGGGGATGGTTTGAAAACCACTCAACCAATAGGTTTTGGACATGTTTGGGTAACTATATTAACATTATCTTTTAGATTTAACTCTTAGTTAAATAGTTTGACATTTACCATGTCTCTTTGTATTTTTATAGTATATATTTAATAAACATACTATAAACATCCAAGACAACCTCAAGTGATTCATTAATGACATATATAATATTATTTAATCCCTTTTTCTGAAACATAGATTTTTAATAATAGAATATCAATTAATAATATAATATTTGTTTTAAAAACACTTTTATGTCAATTTTACACTATCTGGTATTATGTTTTTGTTAAATTCTTAAAAGGATTATTAATTTAAAAAAAATAATTTAATAAACCCTAAAATGTAATATTAACCTATAAAATTAGTGTAATTCATTAAATGTGTTAAATTAGATTTATTTGGATATTTATAATGTCAATTATATTAATCATTCATTAATAAAGTAATTAATGCATCATCATTGTGTCATAAATAAATTTAATTATTTGATGTATAAAAATTATAAATAAAATACCATTACATAAGAAATACTTTTATATTTCCCATGATTATTTATAGTATAATTTATCTTATGTATAACCATATATTGAAAATGGATTTTTTATTAAAATTTGATTTTAACTCTTTTAACTCTTTTTTAAATAAAATAATAATAAATGTCCTAATATAATGCATGTTGACCAAAGGGGATCATATTTTATTTCTAAGGTTTTTTTTGTCGAATTATACTTATCCAATAGTATTAGGACATGTGTGAGGGTAATTATGGTATCATTTTTACCCAGAACTATCCTATTTACTTTTAACTATGCTAAATAAAAGCCAAAAGTTACAATTCAGCAAAAAATTATTTTCTTCTCATTGAACAACATTTTACGGACTGATAATAACCATGTATCTCAGATTTCTAAAATTTAACTCATAGAAGCAGTAAAATTAATTTTTATGCAAATTTTCAAATGCTCCTAGTAGGTGGGTAAAAATAGTAAAAAGTTCAATAACATTTATATATATATAAAATAATTATAAAATGACTCCAATGAATTAAATTGATCTTATATAGGTATTATGTATTTATTTTGACCTAAAATAAATATAAATAAAATGAATTATTATTTAAATAAAAAATAGTTTTTCAAAAAATAAATCTGTGTTTTTCAGTAATCATCAAAAATTAAATGTTTTTAGAAAAATAAAAAAAATAACCTAAGCTAATTTCGATATTCCGAATCCAAAATGAATCCCATTTTGAATGATAAAATTTATAAAATTTAAAAAGTGGGTATTGATATTCATAACAACTAGTTTGATTTGTTGTGGTGTGTTTGAACTCGAAATTGCGTATAACACGAGATATTGTATTATTCAAAGGGAAACATACCTCGGAAGCTTGGGATGTTACAATCAACCTGTATCTCAACCTCCTCCGGTATAAAAACATGAGATGATTCAGGATGATAGGTGCCCATCTAAGATACATAGACATCATGAATTGATTGGTACTACTGAGGTAACTACAATAGATAGAATACCAACCAAACTCTCTCTATAATCTCAAACAACTAGAAATATGTTAGTGAAATCTTACCATGTCCCTTGATCCGCCTGTTTCCCAGCCTCGATGCAACCCTTAAAAAGACATGATCCTCAACCTCAATCTCCAAAAGTCATATACAACGATATTCGTAAGAATTATAATGAAACTATGCAGTATCCATCCACATCTAAATCATATAAACCTACTCAGAAGTCTCACACACAAGATATGGTGCCAAGAGAACCGTGTCACCAACCTCTAGCTAGCTTAGTGGTGATTGGCATGGACTACCCTATAAAGACTTATAAGGTTCCATCGGTAATGCTTCTTGATAACTGTTATTGTATAAGAATTCAACCAGGGGTATATGATTCTCCCAAGAGCCACCAAAATCTAGGTCTCATGCTCAGAGAATGTCTTTTATCTCTTATATAATACACTATGAGTAGCCACTAGTCTGTGGGTGGAATTGTGTGCTCAATAGAACATGTTAGTCTGATGCCCTCTGAAAACACATCTAATAACGAGATGTAAACATGGAGTCCCTATCAGAACCAATAGTTCAGTGGACCCTCTAGTTTCATACTATCTCATAAATATACAACCTCACATGATCATCCACACTTAAGGTATCCATTATTTGCAAGAAATGGGAAACCTTCATGAGCTTATCTACAATAACCCACAAAACATTGTTTCCTTGAGGAGACCTCGACAAACCAGTAATGAAGTCCATCATTCCATCATCCAAATTAATCATTAGAATATGTAACTGCTATAAAATCATGACTATCCACATATATTCCACCTCCACTTATTGATAGGTGATACACCTTATAACGAAACCAGCTACCTCATGCTTCATACCTATCCAGTAGCAATAACAGCATAAGTCACGATACTTCTTGGTGACTCCATGATGAACTTCCCCAGATGAAACATGAAATTATTAAATCAGTTCCTCACATATTTCCACTTGAACCAAAAAGAAACCATGTAAATGAAAAATATCACCCTCACCTATACACCAACTAGGATGTGGGTCCTCAGTAGACACACTCTCCCACATGAAAAAGCCCTATGAATCTGATAGCTACCTCATCCTCACTCTATCTAGTATGGTATAGGTCACAAATAAGGATGATTGATAAGAATGTCCCTATCCATCATACACTTCCATGTGAATCATAGTGAAAAAATAAATTAATTGTCATTATCTACAAGCCTAATTAACCATCTTTCTCTTATTCATCCTTCTCAGTGCATTGGGCACAACATTTCCCTTACAAGGATACATGAAATCTAAAATTAAAAAATCTATAGGTACTCCACCCACATTCACTACCTTATATTTAGATCACACTATATAAATATGTACATGAGTCTTTTGTGGTCCATGTACATCACAAAATGATCTTCCATGAAGTAGTGTCCCTAACAGTTTAAATAAAGAATGATTTAAGATAACTAGACAAAGTGTGTTGGGTAATTCCTCTTGTGTGACCCTAGCTACAAAGTCCCATATTCCATGAATCTATCCCTGTATATCAGAACATCTCCAAGGACGATACCAAATGTGTCCCAAAACATAGTGTAATTCATTCCTTATCCTAGATGTATTGGTATTCTTGCTGAATTCAGTCTCCCTTTAAACTCTGGAAAGTTGTGTCATAGTAACATGACCACAAAAACATCACACTGTACTTAGTAAATCCTTTAATTTTCACTATAAATTGTGAGAAGTCCTATATAAAACACATATAGTAACTATATATCCCCATAAAACAGTTTATATCAAAATAATTATTTGGATACTCTTAGGAATCCACTACTCTCACCTTATCTAGGTATACTGATACTTTTATCTCGTAGATAATGTGACCCAAGAAGTGAATTTAATCCATCCAAAATTGGAACCATATGAACTCATCATATATTTGATGCTCTCTCAGTGTATCCAAAACAATATAAAGATGTTGGGGATAGTCATGTTGATTTTTAGAATACACTATGATATTATACATCAAAACCACTAAAAATGAATATAGATAATGATGAAACACTGAATTGATCTGTGCCATGATAACCGCTGGTGAATTTTTGATACCAAATGACATAACTAGATACTTGTATTAACCATACATGAGATGAAAGTTTGTAAGAGGTATGTATGTAGGTAGAACATGTACCTAGTTATATACATACTACAAATTAATTTTTGATAACACATGAGCTCCTCAAAGCCGATCGAATAGGCCATTTATACGTGGAAATAGATATTAGTTATTTACTATTAGCTTGTTAAACATCTGATAATCCATGCATAGCCTAATGGTACTATATGTATTTCTCACAAAATGTACTGATGAACCCCACTGGGAAGTACTGGGTCTTATAAAACCCAATGCCTCAAAATCACTGAAATGATGCTTGAGCTCCTAAAACTCCATCATAGCCATATTATAAGGAGGAATGGATGCCATTGTAGTGCCTAGAACTAGATCAATGGAAAATTCTACCTCTATCTCAGTCGGAAAACTACATAATTATTCTACGAACACATCCATGAAATGATCAAACACTGGAGGAATGTTCATCTAATGTCCACCCGGATCATCCAGATACAGACTAAAAATCTGGGTTTTCATCCAACCCATCCCATGAAGCTCTAGTCTTGATTGGACAACCTGGACATCCCATTCACCCTTGTGAGTATATACAACACCATCTTGTGATGTTAAATTCACCCTCCATTTTTAGTAATCAAAGGACTCTTGATAATCCACAATCCATTCCATTTTTAGTATGGTGTCAAACCCTATCATCTCGAGGACATAAAGATCCCAAAAAAAGTGAAACCAACCAACCTCAGGGGGGGACTCCCTGCACTTATGTACATTAACCATTATGATTTACAATGGTTTATCTAGCACCAAAACACCCTTGCAAGATTGAAAAAAATCCCATGGATTTTCACCCCCATTGTAGATATAAGTCTATGTGATGCACCTATATCAATAAAAGAAGATTCAATAGTATAGTCTACTTGGATCTTAAATCTCACTATAGATGGTCCAACACCTAACTCCTCAAGGGTTGGCTATGAAGAATATATCAGGCTTATACCATGATGTTTTAATTCTTCCTCTCTTCTTGGATTATGCCCTCCATGATGACTCAATGTCACTGCTGTCATGATACCTCGACCAAAACCACCACTACCTCGGCATGATTGGTCAACATTGCTGAAAATACCTACCTAACAAATATATGAGGAACCATCTCCTAAATGTGGTGTTAGAGCTGACCCCTACCACTCATAGCTGGAGGGAAGTTCCAATAGAAAAGATTCACATGACCCATAATTCTTCTAGTTTGGCACTCGACTGGGTCACGGGCACACAAATTATTTATGCGTACTCACTTTCCACAATGGTAAAATAATATAGGGCTACTAATAACCATATCCTGAATAGTGATCATATTATTTGAGGATTCAAAATGGTGCTTCCAACCAGAAGACGTTGAACCACTGGGTTTAGAAGAAGCACTACCCAACTCTACGCCCCCAGTTTCCCTCATTATAGGCCATGTAATCAGTGCTTGATTCACAATTTCTGTTATAGAGTTCAACATGAACATGTTGACCTAATATTTTTTATCATGTCGATGACCTTCTTCTAAACATATCGCACAGAATTTTTCACCAACAATATATGTTCACACAAAACTCTATAACTCTGTATTGCGTGGCGATTACACCATTATTTCCATCATGCAGAACAATACATGAACTCACTAGCCCTCTCTTCATGTAGAGTCATGGGGTAAAATTAGTCATTGAAAAAGGTTTTGAAATCCGCACAACCCATATCCCACAGCCCATCATCCTAGTTCAATACATCCTAATAGCAATTTCCTGCTACACGTAACATATTGTTGGGGAGATTGACCCTCCTCCTAGGATGTTTTTCAAGATTCTCAAATATCTCGAGCATAGTCTCATGCCATAGCTCAGGAACCTACAGTTCTCCATCCCACAAAAAAGTCAGTGGATTATACTACTCTAACAACCAAGTCAGCTCAACTATAGACAATGCAGGCTATGTTGTTCCCTGATAAGTATGCATGATGTTAAAGAATCAATTATGGAAGAGTGCCATAGCACCTGTGACCAAAACAACAGTTGGTACCATAGCTGGCACTAAAGTAGGATTTGTTGGTAGCCTATGGCTCACTGCCTCTGGATCATGGTAATCTCCACCATTTTGGTGCACCGTTGGAGGTCATGATGGGGGTATGCCTCTACAATTCCAAACACATTCCTAAAAATATAACAAGATCAAAGATCATAGATAAAAAATGATGGATAGTTGATATCCATTCCAAACCCAAGTCATAACACCTAGCCTACTCTTCATTCGAGGACTAAAGAAAGAACATCCACAAACGCCTTAATAAATAATACCTACTTCTTATGATAAATTTAGGTCTAGGACTTGTTTTTGTTTATTAGATAAAGGTTCTATTTCATTTTTCACTTTCATTCACATTCATATTATATTTCATTTTCATATTTCAATTACTCAAGGGATTAATCCAATGGTTCACCAAATCCAAATCCATGAGGGCCCATATTTCCAAATGAACCCAAATTTGGTTCCCATCTATTCCACAAAAGTAAATTGAATTTAAAAATTTTAAAAAGGTGAATCACATCCTAGTATATAAGTTCAATACACCTTATGAACTAAAAGATGATGACACACAACTTTCCACTGCACAAGATCTATCAAACAACATATATATCTATCATAACACCTATAGCAACAACTCGTGTCTTGTAATGCATGATAAATAGAATGGAATAATGCATGGAATGTGAGTTATGGAAATTACCTATATGTTTCATGAGAAGTAATACCCTCGTATAATCAGGTTTCAATGAAATGGAGCCCATAATAACATCAACAATAATAGTATAAATTAAATGTGTCACCAAATGGTGGGATCAAATCAACTGTAATTGACAAATTCCAGAAAATATATATCTTATTCGAGGAAAATAATCATTTCCCTATATGTAGGGTAGATAATACTAGGAATGACTCTTTACCAAACTCCATTCCCTTCTTATTGTCTGCAAATAGTAATATAACTAGAACTAAGCTTTGATACCACTTTGTAATGTCCTGGACTAGGATTCCACTCAAAAGTGCTCTGAGACTGGTCGGTCACATCTCCTCAAGCACATCTCCCAAAATTTTAGAGGTTGTCCACTAGAATCAAGGGCCTAGGTGTTTCTGTGGGGGAAACCATTCCTTCATTTCCAAAGTATACACTTTCAAATATCAATAACAAATCAATAGTAGAATCCAATATAATAGGAAGTAAATTAATACCTGAATATGATAGGAATATATAAATAAAACCTAAAGAAATATCATACACAAAATGATGATTATGATACTTGTAATATGTCTATGAAAACAACCAAATTAGGTATAGAACAAAATATTACAAAAAATTTATCCTAATTTCCAGAATAATAAAAGGTGTTATATTCAAATAGCATCATGAGCCTCATCTCTGTCCCATGATATCCCCATCCCATGTGGAAATAAAAAACTTGTGTTAGGGTGCTTTCCCATATCATTACCTAGAACCATATAATTTGTTTGGGTTTCCCAAAGGATTCCCAAAAGGTGTGTTATATAATATTTCAGTAGGCAACCACCCAAGATCTATATAATTTATTGTGTGTAATATAAGATGCTATACATGTAATATGTAAAATATATGAGTAGTGTTGAAAAGTGAAGATCACATGGCCTGTCCAGTATCAAGCCAGTGATACTAACTAGCCTCTCAAGGATCCTTGCGAAACATGTGTCATGTCTCATATCTAGGAATATTTAACAAACACTAGTAAACCACACAACATTTTCATACATCAATACATATCAACCACCACAACCTTACCATGCACTATCAGTGACTAACCTTCCCATGGACACACTATAATAATAAATGTATCAGACCACAAATGGCCAATTACAAGGTTTCATGACCTAGACATCCATGATGAGTTATAAGATCATCTTGATGGATACTTGGTATAGGCACTAGCTAGAGTGCTAGGAGCATGTCATACCAGACAAGTCGAATCCGAGTCCAATAAAGCTAGATCCAATGGGTAGAAAAACCTGAGGAATCCCATGGAATCATGACTCAGGGGGCATGATAAACTCAAGGTGTACAATACTGCATTAAATACCTCTGAAGATCCATCCATGGAATCAATAAAACCATTAATCTATTCAGACCATTTTCAAAACGTACACAAGAGTCTACCAAGTCATGTATTCCATTTACACCATTTTCATACATTACACATGAGTCTACCCACTCATGTAAAATATTCGTGTTCCATAATATAGCTTGGGTATACCCTCCCATTAATGACCATTGAAAATTAAGAATTTTACATGTGTTTACCCACCCATTCATCCCAATTCACATTTAATTAATTTAATGAGTATAACCTCTAATTGTCCATGATTTGTTTTAAGTTATGATCAAATAGTACATGCAGCAATTAACGAATTAATAGGCAGGATAATTAAGTAATTATAGAAGAAATATAAACCATTTGATTAATTAAACAATTAATAAATTCATTTCAGTATTTAAAAGTGTAAAAAAGGTGGAAAATAATAACCAATGCAAGAAACTCAAATCTATTTTGTCATAATTTAACTGCATTTAGTAAGGTAAAACATTGTAATGAATCACATTGATTATCCAAAATGTCATTAACAAGGATTATTATTATGGAACACCTAATGGAAGACCATTGTGGGGAAACAACAACCAATGCTACATAAAAAACCTAAGGGCATCTCTAATAGGTTCATGTTCATTTAATTCCATTAGCCAGATCAATTTTGTGGTTATCCAAGAAATTATGGTGGGAGGCATAATGAACGATAGCAATATAAATCACAAAAACTTGAATTAAAAGTATATAGAACCTACCTTAGCTTGGTAGTGGAGTTCCTACCCTATATCATGAACTCATTCATCTCAGATTAGAATATATCTGATGAGGAGATGATGAACGAGAAATTAAGACATATGATCCTAAATCCAAATAGAATAGATGATATGCATGAGAATGGAGGACGTATAAAAAAGTGTAGATCGTTTGGATTCAGATCCTATGAGACATACCTCTATCAAATCGAACATCAGATGACAGATCAACATTAAATCATAGGTTTGTCTTCATTGAGAGCTTCTAACACCCTCCCTTATTATATGTAATAAGGAAACTCATCTTATGATTTCGAAAATAAATTTAATAAATTAAAAAAAATAGAATTGTAGGGAGATCATTGTTTAGGAACACTATTTAGAAAATGTGTGCCCATCGTGCATGACTTCTTATCGTCCAAGGGTCATTCACACAGTTTTACCTGCATGGTTTTCAAATAATTTAGAAACCGTATGAATATACAATATCATGTATTTCAAAAAATGTAGACCAATCCACATAGACATGAACCTCTTGTTGCATGGTTTGAAAAAACTGTGCATCCAGTAGACCCCCACTATCCTACCTTTCACAATTTTCACAAACCATGCTGCCTACCAATCACATTTTGTACAAACCATGATCTAGTCTATTTTTATCCCAAAACCCTGTTCCATGTTCCGAACAAGCCCCAAAAACCTCCAAAACAACTATGACCTTCGAGGAAACTCATATGAGTCCATAATTAATCATTCAAATAGAAAAATGGATCTATAACTCATACAAAAACGTGGATTCTTACAATATCTTTATTTTAGTATCATTGTAATCCAAGTAAATTAAAATGTGATATGGAGATTGTGATCATCAAAATAATGGAATCAAATTCATTATTGACAAACTATATGAAAAAATAAGATTATAATTTTTCAAAAACCTACAAAACCTCAATGTTGTTGTGGTTTGATCCCCACCCCATTCCCTATATTAATATTTGGATTGTGCTATGAAATGGAGAGAGACACACAATATCCAAAGATACATTTAATGAATAAAGTGAAAGTGTTACAATATCATCTCAAAGTTGATAAAATGGTGGGTGTGTTGGGGTAAGCCATTTTGATGAGAATATTTTCATATTTTTTCATTATAGTTAAAAAATTTCAAACAATATTTATAATGCTTACATGTTGAAAAAAATTCAACTTGGGATATTGAATATCTCATTTCACCGTTGTTTTATTGTTTTTGAAAATAATATAATGGAGAAGGTGATATTGAAGGTTTCAACTATTGTTGATGTGCTTATTGGCCGTATCCAACTTTATTTTTTTATGACAATCCATGTATAATCCACGAGTACATGATGAATAATCATTGTAATCATTATAACTAATACATATATTTATTAACATGAACTCAAAACCAAAAATAGATAACATTTTCACATATAATTTATAATTGATTTATTTATTTAAGAATTGTCTTTCATTGAATTATTTATCCCTTATTGATGATAGGAAGATTAAATATTATTGTACCATCTTTTAATAAATTGAGTCAATGATAAATTCTCTATAATGATGATACACACGTGCTTCATGAACGTCAGATCATCATCGTATAATCCTTATAGTGCCGGCATGGACTAATCTAACACTTGTGACGATCACTACTAATTACAACTTATTCCTAAATAATGAGAATGATTTTCTATGTTATAGAATAACAAATGGTTGATGCCCTTCATAGAATTCTAATAAATATATCTCTAGTTATTGAGAAGATCCACTCTAGAATTTTTGGTTCACATAAGAGAATATGACAATAGCTTTGGAAAAATGTCATAACCATGTTTACAAAATTCAAGGGACAAAAAATAATTATTACAAAAAGGCCCATATTATTTTCATAATCATGAAGAACCCCATGTTTAAATACTAGTAATAATATTATTATTTATATTAATTTTCCAAAACTCACAAATAAAATAAATATTATTTTATTAAATAAAAAAAAATAATATTTATTCGTACAAAATTTAATATGGCATTCCACCCAGAACCATAAAAATAGAGTCACCAGTCCTATATATTTACAAGGTATTGAATAATATATATTTATTTAATTAAATAAAATCATCTCAGTATTTTATGATAAATATTTAAATATTGTATTCATCGAAATAGTGAATAAATATTTATTAAATATTCACGGAGAGAAAAAAATATATTTCGGTCTTGTGAATAAAACAATATAAATAAATACTATATATTCAAAAAATTAAATAAATAATTTCTTGGTGAATAAATATTTATTTAACTATTCATACGAAATGTATATTTTCTCGAATGGATAGTGATTATATATTTACAATCTGAATAACATGAATTATTATTAAAATATTTCTAATAATTACATTAATCTAACATGAGAAATTCTTATGAAATTTAAATGAGGTTCTAATACACATATTTTATGACCATCCAGGACCTTTTCTCAGTGGTATTAGGCTATAGACCAAAAGGAAAAATTAAAACATATAACCACACATCAAATTTACTATATATAAATATATTAATGTCACAATGACATGTAACATCAAATGACCATACACTATTTAATATAATATCATTATCCTGATTTCTCTAACCAAGAAAGTTCCATACTTGTGTCATCAACCTATATGATCAATGAATCATTCTTTGAATATTTTGAAATGAACATTCCTATAGAATTAAATATACATGTTTAAATTAGGCAGTTTCATTCCCATCAAATATCCTGAGAAATCAATATTCATTAACGAAGAAAATGGGTAAAATATTTCTTGCATTATATATTAAAACAACATCACTTATGACAATCCCAATATACACAACATTCTGTGAACATATTACATCAGGATTTTGGTCAGTACATTAAAGTACACGACTCGTGGAATACATTTAAAATAATTTTAATGTCTAAGGAACATTTCACACATTTCCAAATAGCATCACACAAGGACACACATAAATGTGGATTTCCTACCATTGGGTCATTTTATCATTATCTCTTTCACTAATGATTTTCAAGGGTGTTCAACATGGTAATGTGTCTAAATTCCATATCAGTCTCCACCCCTAATAGTTGTTATCATTTTTTTACCTTATATAAATAATCCATATATAAACATTTATTTATGAATATAGTCATGAATATTCTAGGTTATCATCATAGAAGAGAACTGGTATTACATTTTAGTTAGACATGTATAATTCAAAAATTATCCTATAAAATGTCATATTGAAAAAAATCATGATGTGATAAATTTTTTTATTAATATTCAAAAAAATATTATTAAAGGTAACCATAATGTATGTAGATGTTAGTTCCTAGGCACAAAATATTATATACTCACACTATCACTAGATCCATCTACTAAATATTTTTAGTCTTTTAACTCTCACATAGAGCTCATGATTCTACTGAGAAAAATACTTAGTGAAGGGGTTCACCACATTTTCCTCAATTAAAACACAGATCACAACAACTTCACCCCTTAGAAAAAAATACTTCAATATGTCGTATTTCTACAGTATGTGCATCATATGTTGATGCATCCATGGATACCTTGTGAGTTCCACCACTGTAGTATTATCATAATTAAATTTTTTAATCCATCTAATTTTAGAACCACATCATGCTCTTGGATTAATTTTATAATCCAATCTAATATTTTGGTTGAATCAGAAGTGGCTATATACTCAGACTGTACTGTTGAATTAATGATAACTATGTGATCTGAACTCTCCCTACTAAGAGGTACCCCATTATGACTAAATACATATACTTATTGCATGTTCAGTTTGCTCTGGATATTTGGAAGCTATCATCAATATATCCTCTAATGATTAGTTCATTATCTCCTACTTATACGAAGAATATATCCTTATTATGCATTATATACTTATGTATTTTCATTAAAAAATACCAATTTTGTTATCCTGGATCAACGAGATATCTATCTACCATGCACAATTCATAAGAAACCTTAAGACTAGTACAGAACATGGCATACAAGATAAATAATATCATAGATGTGTATGAGATATTATTCATTCTCTATCTCTCACACCTATTGTATCAGAAGGATTATTTTCATAAATAGATGTATACTATGTCACACTAGAACCAATCCCATATTGGATTGTTCCTTATTAAATCTCTTTAGTTTCTAGTCCATGTATGTAATTTTACATAGTACAATTAGCCTTTGGATCATTCCTGAATGATCTTAATTCTAAATATATATAATACTTCACTGAAATCCTTCATGGAGAAACACTTGTTTAACTATTACTTAACTGACTGTAAGAATGGTATATCATTTATATTATATAATATATCATCAACATATACTACTAAGAATACAACCATACTCCCACTAAACCTCTTTCAAACACATGGTTCACATTTATTCACTTTGAAACCAAAATATATAACAGTTAAATAGAATATTATATAACAAAAATTATTAATTTTTCCCATAAATGGATCCCTATAATATATATATATTATTGTAATTTTATGGAGTCACAAACCCTTTATATTGTTTAATATAGATATCTTCCTAAATCTTCCCAATTTAGGAAATATATTTTAACATACATCTGCCTAATCTCATAATCATGGAAGGCTACGATGGAATGTAAAATTCTAGTATAATTATCCATTGAAATATGAGAAAAATTTTCAACATATTCAACTCTTATACATTGTTTAAACCACATAACCACTAGTCATAATTTATAGGTATTTACCTAACCTTCCACATCTAGTTTTCTCTTGAGTACTCATTTTCACCCAATGTGTTTTACATCATCTGGAAGATCAAATAGAACCTAGGCATGGTTCTAATACATTTAATACACCTCAAAATTCATGGCCCCTTACCGGAATTAAGATTCCAATCTATCTACTTCTTCCATATATGAAAGTGGATAATTATTTTCAACCAATAATAAGCCACCATCCTCAATGACTTGTAAGAACACACCTTTCTGGTTCTCTAACTTCTCTAGTGCTCCTATATAGTACTTGTGTTTCATGAACAAAATTTTTCAAGGGGACCTATGTAATAATATAATCAACCAAATATTATTCATATTGATCATAAAATTCATTGAATTTAATATTTCTCCCACTATCCTTTTTAAATATGTTCTCCCCCTCAATAAATGTTCCTTGTCTTGTGATTGTTATGTCTTTATGTAGGATGTTATTTGAATAATAGCCCCTACTTTCATTAGGATACCCTATAAAGATAAAAAATTTACCCTATGGTGCTAGTTTTTGCTTGGTGGCGGCCTTATAAAATGCCTCACATCCTCAAAAATTAATGTTTAACGTCATGAATTTCCTTCCATACATTAACTCTTATGGTATATTTTTCTACGTCATTTTTCACCTAGATTAGTGTGTGTAAAATAATGTGTAATGAATATCCCTAAAAGGATAATGGAAAATTTTCATGGATTATCATCAACCTTTCCATGAAAAACAAGGTAGGGTTCCTCCTTTCACTATCTCCATTCCACTATAGTGTAGAAAGAAGATTTAGTTAGGATAAAATTACACAATCTTGTAGAAATTTGATGAATTATTAGTTAATATATTCCCTTCCTCGATCAAATTGATCCTCTTTATTATAATAACCCATGTGTATAGACATGTTTTAATTTCTATGGAAAATCTAAAATTTTGTTTGGTGGATGGTCTCGATTTTTAATTGGGGATTAAAATGGAATTATGAACAGTTAGGTGTCTTAAAATGAGGTTTTAGGATGTGGTTTGGGACATGAGAGGTTATTTAGGTGTTTGGTGAGACTTGGGAGCTCTAGGGTAAGATAAAATAGTTTTTGGGGTTTATATCCATGTAACATGGTTTTATGTGCATGGTTTTAGAGAAACCATACATCAACCCAAGTGTGAAGAGGTTCATAGTTCCATTTCTAAAGTGCATGGTCGAGTTTCACAATTATACAATTATTGAGGGTTAACCATGTGAGGTTTTGGGAAAACAATAATGTGATATATATTGGAATTGGGTATTAACACAAGGTTTGTTCATAGTTTTAGACAAACCCTAAAAAATATTGTAGTGCATGAAAATTCCAATTTAATAGTTAGCCTAGAATTTGGTAAACCATGTGGCTAATGTTGAAATAGTGGGTGCCCTAGACCCAACTATTATGTGATTTTGATTACCATATCGTGTATACAGTATGGTATGCATGATGTCATCTTACCATTATAGTGTAGACTTTTCTGCATCCACTATTGAAATGGTAATGTCCAAAGATTAATTGTCGTATCGAAAGGTTATAGCAGTTCCCAGGCTATAATGAGAACCTCTAGATATTATGACATTAATCTTAAATATATGTTCTATGGTCAAGATACATCTTAGTAATTGGACATAGTATATGTCTGACCATCAGGTGCTGGGGGCTCATAAGCATTGAGACTTCTTCTCATGAAGTTCTCACTTGGTGATCTCTAGTAGTGAGATCATGAGGACTGACCCGCCAATAGGAACACCACATGTTTCAGGTGTCATTGGATGTTCCTATCTACGATCATGTGTAATGGTCTCCTGACTTGAGATCATTACCAATGTATGTCATTTGATCGCGTACTTTGATGAAAGACGAAAACCATGGCAATAAAGTCGTGGCGAGGTAGTTTGTGTCGGGTGCATCATTAGTGGCATGTCATTGGTTGAATGGTCAAGAAAGGATTTGTCGCTTCCGGGTTATGGAAGTAATATATCTCTGGCCATGTTGATATGGATGGCAGTACCTTAATAAGACCATGGCCATGGCAGTCGAGGGTAAATCCATCCAGTTACATCAACAAACAATAAAGAAAGAAAAGGGCGATGACATGAGAGTGCGTCCTGCTTTATGAGATATTATAGACAAAGAGATTATATTACACAGTGCGTGTTCGTAGGTTGGTTGTCGCTGCTGTGACAATCCTTATTTCTTCAGGGGCCATGATGGGTTTCTAGATCCCGCTCTTGGTCTGTGAATACTATTCACGGCTGTCGAAATAAGGGCCTAGAGGGTCACACACAATAGCGTATTCAAGAATCTTCCCTATTCAGTTGAATAGGAGTATTGGACATAGTGGGCCCCGCCACAGGGGTCCGGGAATTGTCCAATGTTAAACGATCACCAATGTGATAAATAAATTCATACTATTCGAGTTTAGAATAATGAGTATTGAATTTATTTATTAAATGTATTTACGAGTTTTAAGTAAATACATGAAAAATATTAATTGACGAATATTAAATTATTCAAGGTTCAATTAATATTTATGGGAGCGACGAGTCAGGTTAATGACTCAATTATTATCATGTAATATATTTTAATATATTACAAGTGAATGATAATAATATTTATGGCTCAGTTTAGTAGTCATAAAATATCGTTAATAGTGCGTTAATTATTCGGGGCTAGCGAGGCAATACCGGGTATTTTAATTGAGCACTATAAATATAAGAGGAGGGGACTTTGCCAAATACTATTCATGGAGTTTATCTCTCCTCTCCTCTCTCCCACATTCTAGAGAGAGATGCTCTGGATCCAAGGAGCTCGGATGGAGCTCTCTCTCGGGCATCGCTAGCGAAGCGATGCGGTGGTCGTTGGAGCATCGAAGGCATCGTCGCAGATCCGCGCTAGCACCCGAATTACGACGAACGGCACTCACACAGATTCCTTGAAGCGTGTGTGGACGATCTAGAGGAATTCGGCTTCGGATTCATCGAGCAGCGATCGCCAACGACGAGCAGACGTCGTGCACGGCTTTGGATTCAAACCAGGTATTTACGGTTTAATTTTGTGCTTAAAATCCACCATGCGTGGTCCTCGGCTTTGACCGGGCTGCTCTGCACCGACGTCGTCAAGTTTACGGCGAACGGCGGTGGAAAAATTTTAAAAACCCACTTATTTGGGGCTTCCGCTGCACGCCCGGTTCCAACAGCTAAAACCTAAGAGAGGGATATACTTAGATATTTCCTACCACACAGTTAGTATACATTTTAGAATATCATGTGGCTATACTATGTGAGTGATTAGAATTTATTTTTATGGGTTTTTTCCCTTTTCGGTTTTATGTCTCAACCCCCCATTTTCCTTCCTCTCCCTCACACAAATGCCGAACTGACCCATCCATCATCCCTCATTCAATTACCCCATAATTTAGGGTGTTCATATCTTTAATCATTGGAATATTAGTGTAGAAATTCTCCTACAAATACGTTCATTCCGCACATTCTTCCACATCTCTAAATTTTGCATTTTTTGTTTTGGTTTTTTGATGATGGTTCCACCACATAATTTTGAAATCATCCACGTATCAAGGGTATTTCTTAATGATAGTATAATTCAAATCTCGAGATGACAACTATAGACCTCCGTACATCATTTTGAATAAGGTATTTCTCACCACAAAATTTATTATGGTTTTTCATTTAAAGTAAATTAAATAGGCATATGTATGGTGGTTCATGATAGGTATTTACCTAGTAGTGGTGTGAGGTTTCCTCTAGGAACATCCAATGGATGGTACCTTGAGTGTTCATTGAACGATGTGTGCTTAATTATTTAATATAAAAATAAGCCATTGTTTACATTTTTAATCATTTTTAATTTTTAATTCAATATGAATTTATTATACAAGATTAACATGGGTAATTGGGTTGGTATTTCATGTTTTGGTATCAATGAAGTCATGGTTTTCTCTTAGGTGGGGCATAGTGTTCCCACGTGGAAATTTTTGGCCAACAAATTTATATTTGGAAAGCTTACTTAAGGGTATTTGGTCTCTAAATTATCCCATAGTGTTGTTTTTATGGAACATTATTATTATTCCCATCTCTGATGTTTTTTAATGAATTTAAAAATAAATTAAGAATTTTAATTGGTATTTCCATATTTAACACCCATTGTTATGACTGAGTCTTGGGGGAAGGTAGTTATTAGTGGATCACTTTAATAAAAATTTAACCTTGGTTATTGGATAAATAAATTTTATTTTAAATGAAACCCGTATATTTGGGAAAATGAAATTTTATATGGAAATTGGAAATGGTACATGAAATGTTATTTCAAAATTGGTAAATTGGGTTAGTTTTTAAAATAGAAAAATGTGAAATGGTGGTGACAACATGTATTTTGTATTTTCAAATTATTTTTTGAAAAGAGTATATAAAATTTTATTTGGATCAAAAATTTTGAAGTAGAATTTTTAATAGATTTGGAAATTTCATTTTTTATTATTTTTAGAACATAAATGATAAATGAACTCTTATGTCTTGAAATTTTTTATTATGTGTTATATAAAATAATAATATTTGTGTATGAAAATTCTTTGATATAACTAGAATTTATTTATTTTTTGATTATTAAACCCAGGATGAACATGGCCCCTAGAAGGAAGCTTGAGATTTATGGTTAAACCCATGGGGAACATGTCCCCAGGGGTGAATGTTAGGATTGATTATTCACCATAGGGTAAACATGAACTCCAAGTCGATGCTGTGTTTGTTGGATAAAACTGTGGTGAACACAACACATGGATGGACATTAATTGGGTTTCTAGGATTGATATGTCACCTCTATATGCTATTGTTTAACTTGGTGTGGTTATATTACCCCCAAGGAGAGATGAGTTGGAAGTTCCATCAAATTGTGCTCATGTACACCCTAAAACTGGTTGGTATGTACTATTTTCTGGAGTTAATATAGCAACTAGTATTGGCATTTATTTTATGATTTTTATTTTAAATTATTTAAAAGTTTCAATAGTGTTTTATTATCTTGAGAACTACTACCTAAACTTTTCATAGACTTGTTATATTTAGGGACACCATTGATGGTTTCCAACTAATTTTTACTCATACCCTTCTTAGAACACCATGAAACTTTGATACCCACACAGAGTACATTATTTTTCGCTTGTAATGGTTTCGGGCAAGGCCTAATGTTGATGCATGTTGATTGGTTTCTTTGGTTAGATTCAGTTGATGGTATTATGTTGTACTCAAGACTAGTTTTGGATCGATTATTGGATTAATTTTTATTCTTTTTATTTTTGAAGTACTTGTGTATGATCCCCATAATGGATCTAGTTATAATGTATGGAATTATCTTAATTATTTTATCAGAGGTTTTATTATTTTATCAACACTTTCCTTCGCTAAAATGTCTATCTGTTTGTGAGTCTAATTTATGATATTTACGTTTTTTCATTTTTACAATAATGAAATAGTCCCCCATGGTATCCTCATAGGACCTTTTCACTAGTCAACAACCATTGGGGTTTGGGTAGGCATGCTTGATGTCATGTGTAAAACCGGTCGAGTTACTATTTATAGATTCAGCTAGTAATAGATGTCACAATGTTGAATTAGAGAATTTAATTTTATTTTTACTATTTAGTTGTGGTCGATAAGATACTTGTATATTTTATTTTATTAAAAATGCGCTCATGTATAGGTGATACTTCCCCACATACGAGGGAAAATCAAGGCTAGTGGGGATGATAATTCTTGTTCTCACCTTATGCTTTTACAATTGATTAGTTTCCACATCAAGTGGTTAACATGAGTGTGATTTTATTGATTTATGGAATTTCTATGATTGGCCGATATGAAAAATAGTGTGTTCATTCATGCATTATATGATGCACATAGGATTGGTATGAAATCAATATGTTTCCTATCATTGATAGCCGTCTAAGATTAAAATCTGACAGTTTTTATTTACTTTTTTTGGGTTTTTTATACTAGTAATTTATATCTAACTATTGTTTTAGATAATTGTATTTAAAATATTTTCATATGGGAGAATATTAGGGTTTAAATTCACTTTGTTTTCCTCTCTTTGGGTGGTTTGTGCCCTTGGACTGATCAGGAGCCTTCCAGGATGGATACCCCACATTCCTACCTTCCAAAGGTGGCTGACCTCTACCACTATTATTGATGATGTCGAATCATTGATTGGAACATGACGATGATATGTCTATTCCTCATTCCATGGATTCATCCTTAGTATCCATCACATATTTTATGTCTCCATCAAATATTTGAGACATGTTTTGGAATCACATTCCTGGATCCATCTATAAATGGACACTGGTTAATTATGCTAATTATTTTCAAAAGATGAAATATACATTTGGTTGTAGTTGATGGTGATGTGGTACATATCTATACATCCATGGAAATTTGTCCTTTTGGGAACTTCTAATGGACTCCTTTTTTTAGATTCGAGGCCATCTCAAGTATGATTCACCTTTTGTTTAGAAACCAAGGCATACTATTTCTATCCTAAGGATACAAGAGCCATGGGCATCTCATTTTCATCATTTGAGGTAGATATGATTATAAATTAGGTATAGGGTCTTTTGAGGATATGATCAATTATTTAAGGCATTATGGGGACATGATCGGAGGATTCAAGTCTTGTGGGGACATGATTTCTACTTTAATTTCATGTGGGGAAATGATCATAGGTTTAAAGTATTGTGGGTACATGATTAGAGGTTTACTGTTTTATGGAGAAATTTATCACATACGCTCATTGCATACAAGGATGGATGTATATTTGCATAACATGGAGACAAAAAAGTGAAATAGAAACCTCATGTATGTATATTTAGAGGTTGAGTGTGCCCCTAGAGGGGGAATGGTCACACTTCGGGGTTATCACCTCTCGGGGAGAAGAGTGGCATGTTTGTGATCATGTTGGGAAGTTAGGATTAAACCTCGAGGTGGTGTCCCACATACCCTATTTTTATATAGGGATCAAAAATATTTATTTTGAGTTTTATTTTTAATGATTTATAGTAGGACCGATCCATGAAATTTAACATCATGTGATAGGGATTCTTATGTCATGAAAAAAGTGATAATTGGGGATAGTGTGAGGATTATGAATATGATCTACCCAAAATATTGGGTATCATATCATGATTACTTCGTGAAGAATCCTATATTTGTTACATAGGGTAAGGCTATAGTTTTACATCATGATACATAGAAACTATCATACAATATAACATATTATGACTAGGAAATGGTATATATGTAGTTTAATGTCTTTCATATTACAATTTTTTTTGTAATTGTGCATGGAAAATCCTTGTAATTACTTCAGATCAACAATTGTATGTGTGGGGATTATAAGTGGAAGAATACTGGGTGGTACTAAGTATCAACAATGGTGTGATTTGGGTATACATGTGAAATCCTTATGGGTGCTGATGAAGAGGAGTGTCGTTGTGATTGGGTTTTACGCATGGAAGCTTATCAGGTGATGGGGTTATCCTATAAATATTAACCAATGGGGCATATCTTTCACATCACTTGAGGAATCTTAAAATTATGATAGAGGTTATCCCATGTTCAATGCATAGGTTAAGTATATGATTTAACTTCATCCACAAGGATGTTGTGTTGGGGGCTTAGACACTGAGTTGCCCATTATTTCTTCCCCATATAAGGTCAAAACAGTATCTCAACCTACTGATAGGTCATGGAATATGATTGAGGCGCACACTATAAGAGGAGGACAATGGGGATTTCTTGGGATTTGTAGGGACGTATCTGGAGCTTGTGTTCTAGGGATTCACACTATTTCATCGTCATGTTAGGTAATGAGGTCGTCATGACCTATTGATGTTTCAAGGAATATTATTTGGTCTTACACACAAGGGGTGGCCCATGTGAATTTCATGGGGTCATCTCATGATCATCAAATGATTCAACATACACATGAAACATAAGGAATATTTATATTGTCATGAGAGGCATCATATGTTGTTCGTATAGTGTATAATTCAGTTTAATGTCATGTAGTGAGGACTAGTTGGAATGAAACTACATAAAAATCAGGATTTAATGAAAAATATTTAGTGGTGGGTTTTCAAATAGCCACAAAATAGAATTTTAAAATTTTATCACTGGATTTTTAAAAATCTCTACTAAATATATACAAAAATTAAAAACAATGCTTTCTTCTTTCCAGTGATCCCTATTCCCCCTCCTTCAACCCTAAACCATCCCCCTCACTGTCACTAATCTCTCCCTCATTACCACCAATGATCACTCCCTATGGGTCAACATCACTATCATCCTCACTTGGATTTCCCCTTCTAAATCCCTTTCCCCTCCCATCATATAAATTTTTAAAACTTTTCCCCATTTCAGCACATCGGTCACCCATCTCCCTTTCTATCGATACACCAATCAACACCTTCTCCCTAAGAGGACCTCTCATCCTACCATCACCCTATGTGTTTCTCCTTCTTTCTATATTCCATCGATGATCATCCCATGCTATCATTATTAATGGGTACTTTAATTATCCCTCAAAATTAAAATTAAAATTAAAATTATTGAAATCATTTTTCAGACGTAGAATCATGACTAATGTGTTTGGTATTTTAAGGTGTACTATAAAATTATAATAAATTAATTAATCTTATATTCTAATTTTTATAAGTAGTGTACAATTTGTGGTAGTGTTATGTTTATAATGAATATTACTTATTAAATCAATTAAAATACATCATATTAATTTTTCATGGAAAAAATTGTGTAACTTGTTTATGTTCCATGAGGGGAGGTGTGGAAAATATATAATTAACTCATTTTATCTAATAAGATTAGTAATTAGTTTTCAATTAGTGTTTGAGTGTTATGTTTACAAAAATATACACTTATTAAATAAAGTAAAAATTCCTTCATGTGTTATATATTCATTTAAAAATGAAAAAAATTTAATTGAATTTTATTTAATTATTTTTTTCCAAATAAATCATCTATGAAATTTTGTAATGAAACATTCTCTATCAATCAATCACATCATTCATGTTGGCCCAACATAAGGTTAGAATAAAAAACAACCAAAATTGTCTCATCTAAAACTAATGATTAACCAAAGTACACTGTGGAAGAAGAAAAAATAATGAGACATAGAAAACCAAGAGAAAAAGGATAATCCAAAAATGAAAACAATACAAGATGAAGTAAAAACTCAATATGACTCTCTATCACCAACGAAATCTCCCACTACAATGATTTCAACACACAATAGAATTCAGCTCAGTACATGACGCCCATCCCTTTTTCTTTGTCCCAAAAAACAACATCTTAAAATGGCCAAAGGCCAAAATAGATTGTCAGAAAAAATGAAATTAAGACTTCCCCAAAGAATAAATAAAATTTATAATATTTTGAAAATGTTATCTCTAAATTTAAAAATAATCTAACTTATAATGAGTTTTTATAAGATAAAACCATTTTCTAAAACATTTATTGGTTTTCTAATTGCATTTTCATATTCTCAAAATCGAACAACAAGACATGTATGTAAGAAAAACAGATAATCATAATCTAAATCACCCATGGATTCATTTTTAGATTAAAATGTGAGAAAAAACCTTAAAATTTCATAATTTTTTAAAAACCAAGAATAATAATTACATAATTTGGGTTTTAGACCATAAAAATATGGACTAGATATAATAGAACACTAACCAATCATATGTTTTATACAACCAATATTGAGTACCATAAAATTATATCAATACAAAAAACTATAGTTGAATTATGAAAACTAAAGTGACATTTTGTTTCCTAATACTCTCATGGTTCTTAATGTTCTACTCTTTTCAAAGTCATTTGAAAAATATCTCACATTTTATAAATCATTTTTCACAATAATGAATTACCACTTCCATACATGAAACCCCACTTTTTATAAAATGCATTTACCAATAAAATCCATTTAAATACTTGCATTTCACAATAAAAATACATTTTGAGATCTAATACAACCTTTACACGATAGAAACTGAGAAATTGAACAAGATTGTCACGTTATTAAAGAATTAGAACATTTTCATAGAGATAATTACCTCAAGCATGAAGAGGGAATGTCATTTATTGATATACCAAATCCCAAGGTCGAATCATATCAATTAGGTATTCAAAGGGCATCAAAGTTCTCTTTGGGGGTGCCTAATGTTCAAAATAAAATAATGGATAACGTGGTTGTTCAGAGGGTATTTTGATATTTATATCCAGACATTAAAATAGAATACCTTGGTGTAGCCTCTTGGAGGACACCAAAACCCCCCTATATTATGGAATATGTTTCCCCAACCACAGTGAAGGATGTGATATCAGAACAAAGAACTACAATGCAAGACTTCTCACCATGCCACATCCCTTCAGTTGAAACTATGTTTGAGATCCATGACCCTTCACATATAGCAGGTCCTATGTACCAGGGGATATTTTATTCTAGAAATACATACACCGCATTTAATGGGTGGCCAAATTGATAAAATGGACCAAAAAATCCCTCAAACTCCTATTCCATAACCTCTAACTCTACACCAACGGGATCAATAGAACAATGGGGCTATACTATATCCCCTGCACCATGGTGCAGTGGTGCCTGAAATGGAAGTGGCACCAACATTTCTCCCTCTAGCAGTCTATGTTACAACCCACTAGTCCACACCATAGTTATTATCCCCATACATATCTTATAAACTCCATGATGTATCTTCCTACTGAAATCCATATAAATTCAAAAAACTCATGATCACTTCCAAAACATATTAGACTCACACCAACTGATCTTAATCATTAAAAAAGAGTGTACCCAAAGCCTAAAGGTGTCACAATTATCCCCACTATAAAAATTAAAATTCCCAAAAAGTTTTAAAGACTCCAAACACATAAAAATAAATGTCCAATGCTACCACATAAATGATTCCCACTCTCATGTCTCATGAATATTCCATCCTCATGGGCACAGTAAACATTCCAAATGAATCGTTTTACTACAAAATAACTTATCATGATATCTAAAATTTAAAATGATTTATCAACCACAATGGTTTTAGGCTCAAGATTATCATCCTTAAATTCAATCACATGGGAAGGGTATGGATGATACATTATCCATTAGGAAACCAGAAACATGTTGTAAATTACTGTCAAGAGGGATAGAAATTCCAACAATATTCCACCCTTCATGTTCGTTAAATGATATCAAAGGGTCCAGAAAACCATGATGCCAACATACCCTGATTACCCAACTGAATGTTTCCCAATAGAAGTGAAACTATAATAAAAATATGATTACCAACATCAAACTCTTGTGGCTACTGATGAAAATCCATATCAAATTTCCAATGACTCTGTTCCATGACAATATCTTCTAGATCAACTACAAATTTTCCTTCATATATGGAGAAAAACATGGTCTAACCAAGTACCAATCTCCCAACTCTACCTAGTATAAGAAAAATATTCATGGACAATAATAAAATGTTTCAGTGTGAATGATCTTAATACAATCTTATTAACTTTTTATAAGAAAATTAGGCCAAAGGATGATGATTTTTCATTGGAAACACCAATGTCCACCACACATTCCTGGAGCATATCCTCAAGAATATAAATAGCTCTCTTTATCATCACGTCTCTCTATGAATGACATGTCATTCTAAACTTCATCTAGGAACACATACCCCATTGAAAACCTCTCCCAAAAATGGAATTGAACCTCAAGTCCCTGTTAGATACAATTTTATAGGGAACCCCAGGAATATTCACAACATCTCAGACATACAAGTCTGTATTATATTCCACCTTCATCATCTCCTTATCAGGGAAGAAATGATCTATTTTCATAGGATGATAAATGATCGCCCAAATTGAATCCTTTCCATTAAAAGTCAGTGGATGACTAATGATAATGTCCATGGAAATATCATCCCACTTCCATACCAGAATTTACAATGGTTGAAACAGTCTAAAAGTTCTCTAGTGCTCCACCATAATCCATTGACATGTCAGACATAGTGACATGAAAGATGCAATCATCTGCCTCATTCTGACAACAAATATCCATGTTTCACATCATCATAAATCTTGGTAGTCCTAGGTTGTATGTAACAATAATAAACTTATTGTTTAGTCACCAAAAATTTCCTTCTATAAATAGGATCATCAAATCATCCATGGAAACACAATTTAGCAAACAGAGATTGGTACAACTCACCTAATATCTCCCTATTAAATTAGGATTTTACTAAATCATTGGAAGTAGGTGTCTATCACCTTTTTAATCTTCACTCACTCATGAAATGATAATTCAACCTTCACTATAGCTAATAATGGCTTCCCACTAACCTCTTCCATTCACATTCTCAGCTCAGTGAAAAAAACTCACACTATAACATATCGCACTTTTAAAAGATCTAAAAATATGATTTATTAGTGCATAAAATGAATTGAAAATATGATAATTGTAAAAAGGTGACCATTATCAGCATTAGAAAAATGTCCAGATAAGGCACCCCTTATCGATGTTGATTTTTTTGAAAAAAATTAGTTTATTCAGACATTCCCCCTTTATTAGTTCTCATGAGATCCATTCGTAGAGCTATCCATTCCAGCAGCCTCCTTTCAACCACTCTCTCACACTCCAGACTCCTTTAACGGTGCTTATGACCCCCATTTCATTGTGCTAGAAATCTACGCACCAATTCGTTCATGGCTGTATTCGAACCTCTGACCCACCTTCTACAATGCAAACCCATTGACCACAACCCTACCTGCTTTTATTCTACATTTTATGATATTTTTATTTTTTAATAAATATTTACATATATATTTTTCATTTATACATTTATATATATATTATTATTTTGAAATACATTTATAAAATATATTTTTTTGTGTGCTCATGCATAGTCGTGTGTGGCGCGCGCACCCACATTCTTATGTTTGTGATATATATATATATATATATATACACACACACAAACACAAAAATAAATATATTATATATTAATATTTATTTAAAAATATTAGAATATAAATATAAATATATATCTATTTATTGATATTCCCACATATGTAAATATAAACATTATATATACATTTGTATAAGTATATATATATTCATATATTTTTATAATGGAAAAAATGGGTAGATATTTTTTAAAATAAAATGGATAATAATTAATTCCAAATAATTTATATAACTATTTTTATATAAATTGTTAAAATATTATTTTATATTGTATATTCTGATATAAATTTTATACATTATATATGTTTTTATACGTTTATATATTTACAAATAAATTTATAAATATTAACATTTAATTGTATTTTTAGATATAAATTTTTTATAATGTATTTATAAATATTTACGGTAAATAAATATATATCTTTTTTTAAGGATAATGATGGATTTTTAAAAATACATTCATATATGATGTAAATACATAATACAAGCACATATATTATAAAAAAAATATTTTAGTAGAATAAAATTATGTTTTATAGCATAAAAGACATGAAATTCTGATCATAGATTAGAATGTGAAATTTTGAGAGATTATGATATATTTATTTTCAAATAAATTTAATCTATTTGATAAATTTCAGTACACGCAACCCCTAGATTTTTATGTTCAATTGTGTATTCAACATATAACATTGAGAATAAAAAACAAAATATATATATAAATATTATAACCTAGACATTAATGAGGTGTGTATTAATATTATTAAATATTATAAAATATATATATATATATATATATATTACTCAATATAAGCTATTGATAAATGTTTAGTAAATAATCAATCAATTTTTTCAAAATTTAGAAAATGTATTTCATAAAATTAAATTCAGTTTTTCAATTAGAATATAAAAATTTAATTTGTGTTTTTATTTGGTATTTTTTAAAAAATATGTATTTTTCTATGAATAGGGGGAAAATATATTTTTGGTAAAAATGTCATTTATTTTCAATAAAATGATGTAATTTAAAAGCTGCATTATGTTTTAGATATGATTTTATGAAACAGAAGTATTATTTATTTATATTTAATCCAATTAATTTATTTTTATTCATCTTCATATTGAATTTTAGTATAAGGCTTTCATTGGGTAAAATAACATGATTTTTCAAAAAACTGTATTAAAGTACATAATGTTATTTTTATTTTTATTAATTAAAATAATCCTTAATGAGGAATGATTTAAAAGAAATTTATATATTATATATCAATAAATATTAATTCTTACTCATAGAATTATTATTAGTAGACATAATATAAATATGATGTCATATTGTCCATGAAAAAATATACTTCTTAATGAACCAGCCTTTTTATCGCGTCTATGGCTTTTGTTTTAAATTCATTTTTTTTATATTTTTAGGATTTTCTTTGAAAAAATATTAATAATTATTTAAATAATAATTTAAAATTATATTATGGTTTACTTTTTATAATTTCATAAAAATATTAATTTTTTAATTCATTGTGAAGAATAATGAATTTTAATTAAAAACAGCATTTTCAGTTAAATTATTTATAAAGTGAAATTAAATTTTAAATTATTTAAAAGTAAAATTAATTATATAATATATATATATATATTTCAAATTTAGGTAATTTTATTCAATTTGAAATTTAAATTTGGTATAAATTTTTTTAAACATTTGAACATTTTCACTTTGGAAACTCGCTTTCTCATAGTATCTACTAGGTTGTTTTTATATTAAAATTTTCCACTAATATAAATTAAATTAAAAAAAGATTAAATATTAATAATAATAATAATTTATATTATCTAATAATGTAAACATGATTTTTTTACCCAAATGTATATTCAAAATAATAAAAATTAATTAAAGTAGTTAAGGTGAAAATGGATTTAGTAGGGGTTCAACTTAAAATATTTGGGTCAAAATGAAAAAAATAATTTTGAAATCAATTTTCTGGACATTTTTAGAATTTATACCTTATATAATCAAAAAATTTAGTTTATTTGATCCTTTATACATGAAAAAAACGTTTTTGGCATTCATTCCATTTAAAAATTAAAAATGTACCACTCACCTCACTTATAAAAGTCCACCACCTATCATCCTCTCTTAACACCTTAAAAACTCAATGTTTTGACAAAAAACTATCGAAATAACTTCTAATATTGCCTGATCTAATCCAAAAATCCTTATAGGATAATATCTAACAACGTAATAAATTAGGTTCTAACCAAAATAAGTTACTTGAGGAAGAGGTAACGTTTTTCAATGGGAATTTGTATTGTATTTATCCCTCCAAATCCCAAAAATATTATTAAAAAAAGATTATATAAAAAATTAAAATATTAATTATTCATAGATGTTATTAGGTTGACTTAATAACTTAAAAAATTCTCTTATTTCGCCAAATGGGTTATTAAATCATCATTCATGTGTATGGAGGACTACCATCACAGAAACTGATGTCATTCATTTTTTCATTACCACTATTCATAGATGGTTATGATGATGGATATAAAGTATATATATGATATTTATAACATATTTATACATTTATAGTTATTATATAATATATACATTTTTTTTCTTTCTATTTTTGTGGGGATATGATAACACTGCTCTTATGTACAATGAACCACATCCTCACGAAGCGATGTGATTTGTTTTCTCTAACGCTTTACATGGAAAATTATAAGGATAAATTTAATTAATATATATGATATAAATTAAGTATTTATAATACAAATGAAATATTTATCATTATTAAAATATAATATATCATTTTATTTCTTACTTTTCACTCACTAAAAGATGATAACATCATTTGTGTACATTTAGACTACAAACCTTCACCCACTCTCACACCCCCTTTAGAAACACTCGTGAACTCCCATTCTCAGAGCTAGAAATACTCTCACCAACTCGTGCATGCTTGGATTTGAACATATGACAACCTTCTAAAATGACAACCCCTTTACCACTATCATACCATGTTTATTGTATATATTATGATATTTATATTTATTTATTAATATTTAAATACATATTTTTTATTCATATATATATAATTATTTCTAAATGTTTTAATAAAATCTATGTTTTGTGTGTGTAAGCATGAGCACTTGTGTGTGTGTGATATATATAAATAAATATTTAAATTTATTTAAATATATTATATATTAATATTCATTTACATATATTAGAATATAAATATAAATATTTACTTATTTATTAATGTGCACAAAAATGTATATATAAACATTATATTCACTTTTGTATAGGTATATATATATTCATGTATTTATATAATCTAAAAAAAGGTTTGATTTTTTTTAAATAAAATGGATAATAATTAATTAAAATTTATTTATATAATTATATATAGATAAATTTTAAAATTTTTATTATATTGTATATTTATAAATAAATTTTATACATTACATATATAATTATGTATATATATATACAAATATATTTATACATATTTACATATAATTTTATATTTTGATATAAATTTTTTATAATGTATTTATAAATATTTTGTAACGACCTAAACATTCAATAATAGAAAACTCTATAGATATAATTAAATGTCTCTTTATGTAAAATGTTTGTATAAAATATCAACTTCATTGGTTTTATGTTTTTGGATTTTAAAATACCATTAAGAATTGTGACCATTTATAATATATTTGTTAAATAGTTATCACATGATTTGTATAAATATAGGGCTTTAACAAATCCAATTTACTCAAAAAAAGGTGTTGATGGCCTCATCTAGTCGACATGCCCCATACAAAGCCCATTTGTCAAAGCTCGAAAAGGGGGTTGCGTCTATGGCCTTCGATCTTGAACAATCCCAAGACGAGCATGAATATGTTAAGCTCGAGTGGGACCGCCTACGAGATAAGTGGATGTTGATAGAGATTACCTCCCGAGCAATGTTATCTGAGCCACCACAAGAGTCTGTCACCATCGCACACCTTACTCTTCGGTCTTATGAGGGTGTAATAAGTGGTTATGTAATAAGACCCTTGTACTATGGTTATGTACATTATTTTTGTATATAATGATGAATATACTTTCATTTTATTATTGTTACCTTGTAAATATTTTTTAAAGCACCCATATTATTTTTAGTTCATGTTCAACTAAGAAATATATTTTAATGAATTAATGGATTTTTTAATTAAATAATATTTTATAATAATATTATTAATATTATTAAATTATTTTTTATTAAATATAAATGATTATATAATTTTATTAATGCAATTGTAATTTTCATTAAGGTTTGAAATCCATTTTTTTGTAAAAACCAATGAATTTTTTTTATAAATATTGGTTTTTATTTTAAAAGTAAAAATTAAAAAATTTAAGAAATTATTTAGATAAAATGACTATTATTTCTAGAATCATATCATCAAAATTATCCAAAAGTGAATTTTTCATAATTTCTTGAGACAATCAATTTTTTGGGTAAAAATTAAATACCGTTTAAATATATAATGTGTTTAATGATATCATAATAACCCAATAGTGAAGTAATAAAATACTATAAACTCTAGGTTCTGCCAATAAATTTCTTACCATTAAAATAATGTGATTTTTGGTTTTTTTGATTTATTTTACAAAACATTAGTGGACTGTCCAAGAGGTAGTAAATATTTTGTCTTTTTAAATTGTTTTCCTTGGGAGTGTGAGTCACATCAACATTAGAAATCCTGTTATTTTTTAAAATATCAGACTTTGGCCTTATAATATATTATTTTCCACTTCCCCTTTCCAAAAAATATGGGAAAAACAATGGGCTGGTTTGTGTTTTAGATTATTTTAATGTGAGGTGTCCCAAACCGAAATAATAAATAATTTCCTCACCTTTCCTATATAAACCCACACAAGATCCCTCATCCTCCTCACTCAAAGCCTTTAGAGTTCGTCCAAACTCTGCACTTCTCTCTCTATAATCCTCCAAAGGTGTCTTGATCTCCCAAGATGCCTCTCTCAAGCCTCTTTCAAGCTGTTGGAAGCACACTTCCAAGTAAGGTTTTTTCTTCCTTTCTCATTTTTGTCCAATATTCATTAAATTGTTATTACCTTTTAATTTTCAATTATAAAAGTTGGGGTATGGTTTCTCACCTCCTCCTTAATACCCCCTTTATGTTTTAAAAATGGTATACCCCTTTCTCTCTCATTAAATTACTCCCATGTACACCCGTTATTATGCTGAAATTTCGAAATGAATTTCTCTCTCCTCATTTACATGCATGCAATTATTTTGTATCATGAATCTAAATTCCATTACATTTGTAGGGAAATGTATCTGTATGACCCCTTACATTCCATGTCATTTAAATATGACGGGACACCCCTTTCTCTCTAATCAACCACTTTTATGAGTTCTTACTTCAAGCCGTTATACTGCCAAAATTGCACCGTGCTTTTCCATGCCAAAGTCATTGTGTAGTGAATAACATTCCCATTTATATATCAAGGGTATTCACCTTTATTCACATTTACTTATTGTTTAAAGAGTTTCATGTTTGTATTCCACATTATTTTTTTTGTAAAATAAAATATTATGTTGAATGCTTCAATGTTTTATTATCCTTGTGGCACACTTATTCATTAAATGAAATGTTTAAGAAGGGTTCACCCTGATTGCACTCCAATTCATTGGGTAAAGAATAATATCTTGATGAATCATGTGCAATGGGTTTTTACTCATGATAATTCATGTGGAACAAGGGTTTACTCATGCATCATATGCAATGTGGGTTTAATTATGCTCCATGTGCAATGAGCCTTGGCTCATGCTAATTACATTTTAAGTTTTGTTGTCACATTTACATGTTATTATTATCATGCTTTATCGGGTATTTATGTCTATGCATCTCTTGTTCTCTATTGATATTCTTATTTTCTAACATGTATTGTATTCCTCATGTTATTCCATGATTATTCCCTTAATGGTATTTATATCTAACCCTTTTCTTATGGATGTCCTCAGGTTATCTCATACAATGCTAATTACGAGGGAATGTAGTGGTCATGTAAAGGAAACTATCAATAAAGATGTTTTATTTCATGTTTTATGTTTTTATATAAAGATCCTAGGCCCCGAAGACACTATACCTCTTGATCATCAATGTTGTATCATGGGAAGTTTATGTAATAAATTATGTTTAATTGTGTAATAAAAAAAGGGTTTTCATAGTTGGTATCAGAGGATAGGTTTTGTTATTTTTGGGATTAGGATTAGAAAACCCTAGTAAATCCTTAAAGACAAGACTTAGTATAATTAAAACATTTTTAAGTATTTTTGAGTATTGAGTAAGTGGTTTACCAAACAAATACATCTCTTTCTGGATACGAGCAGGTAGAGGCAGCTCTGTCACCAATGTATCTTAGGGGTAAAACCGAAAACATCGCTTTGAGCTAGACTCGAATGGGAATTGGTGCACGATAACGGGCCTTGCTTCACTCTTGGTTACGACACTCCTAGAGGATATGCTTTGGATAATTCACAATCTTAGTATGAACCATTATTAAGAGACTAAAAAAATTCTCTAAGAATATATGTTAGAAAGTAGATCATGAATAGCATAGACTGAAGCCAATAGATTCATATGTTAAGGAAATAAAAGTTATTTATAAGTCATTAGTTTTGTTCCTTTATTACCCTTTATGTGTTACCCTTAACTTTTCTATTATCCTAGCCAATGGACAGAAATAGGAGGACTCGGGAAAACAACCGATGTGAAGATCAATGTGATGACTGTACTAATGAGATGGCCAATCCAATGGGAGAGGGAATCACGAACAATGTCATGCTTCTCTCTCTGATATCTCAAGATTTAAATAGAAACATGGGTCACGGGGAACGTTCAACCCCCCCCCCCCCTAAGAATGTACAAGTCGCTATCGAGAGCATCATGAGTCAAAGGCCTCCTAATTTTAATGGATCATATGATCCCTCAACCGCTGAACAGTAGATCAACTCCATTGAAAAGATCTTCTCCATCCTTCAATGTTCTTAATAAGAGAAGGATATCTTAGATGCTTATCATATGGAGGGTGAAGCTGATAAATGGCGGATGTTGATCAATAATATGAAGCCTGAAGAAGAGATCGAGGTGTTGGAATGGAAGGATTTCTGGAAGATGTTTTTCGATAAATATTTTCCGCGCACCCTCCAACTTAAGATAGAAAAGGACTTATTTTTTATTCAAGAAAAAAGATGAAAAATATATCAGAGTGTATGAGGAAAACAACACAAGGCTTTCATGATACACCTTCGGCTTTGTCATTACCCCCGAATGCAAGGTTGACCGCTTCTTTGGTGGGCTGAAACCTAGCCTATAAAAAGCACTAGTGATCAATGACATCAAAAGCTATGAGGAAATTGTCTGATGTTCCCTCAAGGTTGAAATGGAGATCCGAGAATATAAGTGGTATCATGTGGATAAGAATCATAAGGTGAACTTCAATGTTGGTGGTGTGATGGAAAAAGCAAAATTTTCTAATAAGATTCAGCACCCCACTTGACAAAGGTGAGAAAAAAAGTACCTAGGAAACTGCCTAAAGGGGACGAAGAAATGCTTTATGTGTGGAAGAGAAGGGAACATGGACCTTAACTGTCGGCATAAATGTCCTATGGTTGCGACATAGGAGATGAATTCCCCGTTCGAACTTCAATGCATGGTTCATTACTACAACTACAAAGAACCAGGGCATCTTAAAAATTAGTTCCCTAAGCTAATGGTTTTTAGAGGCAACCAACAACCTCCAAGATAACAATGGTAAGATTTTTCCATCACTACTGGCAAAGTGAACCCTGAAAACGATGTGGTGATAGGTACACTAGTTATTCATTAAATAATAGTGAACTTACTTTTTTATTCAAGATCAAAACATTATTTTATATCTCAAATTTTTAGTAGAAAAACCCCCGCAGCAACCCAAATCATGGAAGTGAAGATGTCAGTGAGTATGGAAAATGGGGAAATCATTGCATCTCATGAATATAACACCTCCCCTATCATAATATATGGATTAAACTTCCTGGAGAACCTTGTCATACTCCCTCTGGTGGAATTTTTTGTAATTCTTGGAATGGATTGGATTTCCTTATATAGAGGCAACAAAAATTTCCATGAGAGGGAAATCATTCCCCATGTGGAGAATCGACCTCCGATTCATTACAAGGGCAAGGATGAATATGAATCTTTTTTATCTCCATTATATCAAGCATGGATATTGATGCCCTAAGAGAATGCATATCTAGATTAGATGATTTATTCTAAGGAGGCAACCATCCTTGAAGACATGCCTATTTTGAGGTAATTCACTGAAGTGTTTCCCGAGGAATATCCAGGTCTTCCTCCTAGAAGATATGTTGAATTATAAATTGATCATATAACTAGGGAGTTTCGAATATCCAAGACTCTATATAAAATGGCTATTTTGGATCTTGAGGTGATGAAGAAATAACTACAAGGGAATTTGGATAAAGGGTTTATATGCCCAAGTGCTTTACCATGGTTTGCACCAGTCCACATCGTCAAGAAGAAGGATGGATCAATGCGCCTTTGCATCGAATATCATGAGCTTAAAAAAATCATGATAAATTCCAAGTATCCTCTCCCATGAATTGATGACTTCTTTGATCAGCTGCATGGAGCACAATACTTCTCCAAGGTGGATTTTCGGTCGGGATATTATCAAGTAAGGGTGAAGAAGGAAGATATCCCCAAGACTGCTTTTCACAAAAGATACAGGCACTATGAATTCATAGTAATGCCTTTAGAACTTAGTAATGCACCATAAATATTCATGGACTTGATGAATAGTGTATTTAGAGATTACGTCGACAATTTTTTGGTAGTCTTTATATATGATATTATTATATACTCAAAAACCAAGGAGGATCATGAGGAGTATCTAAGAATAGTTCAAGAGACATTGCAGAAGGAGAAGCTCTAGGCAATGTACAACAAGTGTGAGTTCTGGTTGAAGGAGGTCTCATTTTGGGGCAATATCATCACAAAAAATGTGATAACAGTGGATCCCTCCAAAACAAATGCAATTGAGGGATTACCAAGGCTATAATCAGAAATGGATATCCATAGATTTTTCAAGTTAGCTGGATATTATCGATAATTTGTGAGAAATTTCTCAATATTGTCCAACCCTATTACCAAGATAACTCAGAAGGGAGTAATGTTTTCTTGGAGTGATGAATGCGATGAATGTTTCAAGGAGTTTAAAAAGTGGATTATCACTGTGTCTGTGCTCACTTTTCCCACAAGTGGAGAACTTTTTTTTGTATTTAGTGACACTTTGAAGAAGGGAACGAGATGTGTGTTGATGAAAAATGACAAATTCATTGCCTATGCTTCAAGGAAATTTTACGTTCATGAACAGAACTATCCAACACATGACTTAGAGTTAGATACAGTGATCTTTTCTTTGAAAATTTGAAAGAATTATCTCTTTGGGGAGAACTGTGAAATTTATACAGACCGCAAAAGCCTCAAGTATATAATCACACCTAAAGTGTTAAACATGTGCCAATGAAGATGAATAAATTTGATCAAAGACTATGACTACTCAATCCATTACCACCCTAGGAAAGGGATCAAGGTGGCGGATGCCCTAAGCAGAAATGACCCGGTGATTCTATCATTGATGAGAATTGAAAAAGATCCAATATTCTTACATTTGATAAATATTGACATGGGAATCAAAAATAAGGGAACACCATCAATCCTTTCACAAATTATTTCTCAACCGTCACTTTTGGAAAGGTAAATGTTTCTCAAAAAGATGATGTGGTATTTCCGAAAAAAGTAGAAGCTATCGGAAAAGGGAAATCTGCAGAGTAAAATGTTAATGAAGAAGGAATTGTGATATTTGAAAAAATACAACGTGTTTCATCATGTCTGGAGCTGAAGAAAGAATTGTTTGATGATTCACATAGTTCAAATTTCCTTAGTCACCCAGGAAACACAAAGATGTATTGAGATCTTCAAGAGCATTATTGGTGGGATAATATGAAGAAGGAGATCCCTAAATATACATCAATGTGCCTGATGTCAGCAAGTGAATGCAGGGATGAAAGAGTCTAAGGGTATGATACAACCATTGACCATACAAGAATTGAAATGAGGGAACATCACCATGGATGTTGTCACCATACTTCTGAACACATCCAAAGGAAACAATGCAATCTAAGTTGGTGTGGATCATCTTACAAAGTCTACACAATTCATTGCGATTCGTGAGGATTTCTAATTGGATCAATTTGAAGAGATATATATTAGGGAAGTGGTAAGGCTTCATGGAGTACCACTATCTATTGTTTCCGATCGAGATGAAAGACCCACCTCTATGTTTTGGAAGAGTATTCAAAAAACTCTGAATACTAAAATGAACTTTAGTACGGCCTATAATTCTCAAACTGATAGCCAATCTGAGCGGACTATCCATACACTTGAGCACATGTTGGGAGCGTTCTCAATGTACTTTAATGGAGGATGGGATCAACATCTTCCTCTGGTTGAGTTCTATTATAATAACCGTTTCCACTCGAGCATCCAAATGGCACCATATGGAGAACATTATGGGAAAAGGTGAAGAAAAGTGGCTTGTTGGGATATGGTCAGTGAGAGTAAGCTTCTTGGACCATAAATGGTCAAAGAAATTGTAGAGAAGGTGAAAACCATTCAGCAGTATATTAAGGTAGCCCAGAGTCGACAGAAGAGTTATGTAGATAACCATCGATGAGACCTTTAGTATAAAGTTGGAGACATTGTATTTCTATGCATATCTTCATCGAAAAAGGTCATGAGGTTTGGAATGAATGGTAAGTTAAGTCCCAGGTGCATTGGCCCCTTCGAGATTCTTGAACGTGTTGGGGTTGTGGCCTATCGACTTAAACTTCCATCAACTATGTCCAAAGTACATGATGTCTTTCATGTATCCCTCTTAAGGAAGTGCATACCAGACCCCTCACATGTACTCTATTCAAAGGTGGTACAGTTAGAGGATGATCATTCTTATGAGGAATAACCAGTAAAGATCTTAGATCGTAGAGAAAACGTTCTGTGAAATAAAATAATTCCCCTCATTAAGGTGTTGTGGAAAAACCAAAATTTTGAATAATTGATTTGGGAATCAAAGGAAATGATGATGCAGAGTCACCCATATCTGTTTTAGTGTGGGAAATTAAATTTCATGGGAGAAATTTCTTAAGGGTGGATGATTGTAATAACCCAAAAATTTATTAATGGAAATCCCTCTAGATTTAATTAAATGTCTATTTATGTAAAATGTTTATATAAAATGTCAACTTATTTGGTTTTATGTATTTGGATTTTAAAATACCATTATGAATTGTGATTTTTTCTTATATAGTTGTTAAACAGTGATCATAGGATTAGTATAAATATAGGCCTTTAACAAATCCAATTACTTATACAAAGGAAGTGATGTCCTCATCTAGTAGGTGTGCCCCATATGAATCCCATATGTCATAGCACGGAAAGGAGGTTGCATATTTGGGATTATCTCTTGACCAAGCCCATGCTGAGCTTGATTATGTTAAGCTCGATCGGGACCACCTAAGAGAGAAGTGGAAGTTGATATAGATTACCACCCGAGAAATGTTTTCTGAGCCACCCCAAGAGTCTATCACCAACCCACACCTTACTCATTGGTCTTGTTCGGGTGTTATAAGGGGTTATGTAACAATACCCTAGTACTATTGTTATGTACATTATTTTTGTATATAATAATGAATATACTTTTATCTTATTATTGTTACCTTGTAAATAGTTTTTAATGCCCAAATACTATTTTTAGTTAATCTTCAACTAAGAAAAATATTTGGATAATTTAATGGATTTTTGAATTAAATAGTTCATTAATAAAATATTAATATTATTATTAAATTATTTTTTATTAAATATAAATGATTGTATAATTTTATAAATGAAATTGTAATTTTTATTAAGGTTTGAAAGCCATTTTTGTCAAAACCCATGAATTTTCGAAAAATGTCGGTTTTTATTTTAAATGTGAAAATTAACCTATTTAAAGAAAAATTAGTTAAAATGAATATTATTTCTGGAATCTGGACATCAACATTATCCAACAGTGAATTTTTCATAATTTTCCGAGATAGTCAAATTTTTGGGTAAAAATTAAATACTCTTTAAATATATAATGTGTTTTACGACATCAGAATGACCCAATAGTTATGTATTAAAATACAATAAACATTATTATCGGTGAATATATGTTTTACCATTAATATAATGTGATTTGGGGTTTGTTTTATGTATTTTACAAAACATTAGTGGACCCTTCAAGATTTATTAAACATTTTTCATTTTTAAATTGTTTTCCTTTTAGAGTGTGACTCGCCTCCACATGAGAAACCCCATTATTTTAAGAAGTTAGGACTTTGGTCTTATAATATAGTGTTTTTAACATCCCTTTTACAAAAACAATGGGAATAAACCATGGGCTGGGTTGTGTTTTGGATTATTTTAATGTGAGGTGTCCCAAACCTAAATAATAAATAATTCTCTCACCTTTCCTATATAAACCTAATCAAGCTCCCACTTCCTCCCCACCCAAATCCTTTGGAGTTCATTAAAACTCTTCCCTACTCTCTCTATAATCCTCAAAATGATTACCAATCCCCCAATAATCCTCTCTCAAGCCTCTCTCATGCCTTTGGAAGCACACTACCATGTAAGGGTTTTTCTTTCTTTCTCATTTTTCCATATATTCTTTAAATTGTAATTCCATTTTAATTTTCAATTATAAATTTTGGGTTATGGTTTCGCACTTCCCCCATACTTCCCTATTTATGTTTGAATGATGGTATACCCCTTTCTCTCTCATTAAATTCCTCTGACGTACACTCGTTACTATGACAAAATTCTGAAAGGAATTTCTATCTCCTCATTTCCATTCAAGAAATTCTTTTGTATCATGAATCTAAATTCCATTACATTTTTTGGGACATGTATCTATATAACCCCTTATTTTACATGTCATGTAAATATAATGAGATACCCATTTTTCTCTCGTCAACCATTTTTATGAGTTCTTATGTCACAACATTATGCTGCTGAAATTGCACCGCGCTTTTCCAAGGAAAAGTCATTATATAGTGAATATCATGCCCATTTCTCTATCAATGGTATTCACCATTATGAACATTTACATATTGTTTAAGGATTCTCATGTATGTATTCCACATTCCTTTTTAGTGGAATAAAATATTATGTTGAATGCCTCAATATTTTATGATCCATGTGGCACACTTATGCATGAAATGAAATGTTTAAGAAGGGTGTGACCTGATAGCACTCCAATGCATTGGGTAATGAATAGTATCATGATACTTCATGTGAATTGTCTGTTTACTAATTATAATTCAAGATCAATGAGTGTTTACTCATGCTTCATATGAAATGAGGGTTTACTCATGCTCCATGTGTAATGAGCCTTAGCTCATGATAATTCAATGTTAAGTGTTATTGCCACATTTCCATGTTATGATTATCATGCTTTATCATGCCTTTATGATTATGATTCTCATATTATATATTGATATTCCTATTGTATAACATGTATTTTATTCCCTTATTATTCCTTTACTGGGCTTTATAACTCACCTTTTTCTTATTCATGTCCTCAGGTTATCCCATGAAATGCTAATTATGAGGGAATGTAGTGGTTATATAAAGGATGTTTTCAATAAAGATGGTGTATTTCATGTTTTAAGTTGTTTTTTAATGATCCTAATCCCCAAAGATACTAGACCTCTCGATCTTCTATGATGTGTCAAGTGAAGTTTATCTAATAAATTGTGTTAAATTGTGTAATATAAAGAATGGTTGTCATATATTTAACATAAATACATTTATATAATATATATAATGATAATTATATATTTATAAAAAAAATTATATATTATGTATACACACAATATATACACACATATTGTAACAAACTGTGATTTTAAATGATGAAAATTAGGATTTATACCATAAACAACACAAAAAAATGAGCTTACATGAGAATGTAACACCCAGAGACATTATGATGTATTTATTTTTTTAAAAAATTACTCTATTTGAGAGATTTTAGTTCATGAAATATTGAGATTTTAATGCTGAATAGTGTATTCAACACATTACACTGAGCATAAACGTCCCATAATATATATAATTGTTATAACTTAGCCACTAAATTGCTAGATATGAATAGTATTTACTATTTTAATATATATATATATATATATTTGTTACTCAATATAAATTATTGGTAAATGTTTAGAAAATAATCAATATATTTTGATTAAATTATTTTTTATTTAAAAATAAGTTTTCTTTAAAAAAGATATTTTTTCTTCAAAAAATAATAAAATTATTTTTTATAAAATTTATGAAATGTATTATTTAAAATGAACATCATTTTTTAAATTGGAATATCAAAATATACATTTTTTAAATTATGTTATTTTTCATAAAATATTGAATTTTTATTGAATAGTTAAAATACTAAATTTTATAAAAAAAAGTCTTTTTTCAATAAATTATTTAATTTGAGTCTCATTATATTTCAAATATTATTTCAATAAATACATGTATTATTTAGTTATATTTGAGAAACGTTATTTCTTTCTAACCAACTACATATTGAATTTTAGTATAATGTTACATTTGGGTTCAAAAATAAATGTTTTCTGAAAACACTTTAAAGTACATAATGTTTCTCTATTTTTATTATTAAAAATAATCTCTAATGAGGAATTATATAAATTAAATATATAGAATATATATAAATAATTATTAATTTAGATTCAAATAGTTATTATTAAAATAAATAATGTTAATATGAAATCATCTTGTGCTTGAAAAAATACACTTCTCGAAAACCCCCCTTTTTGTTGCATCAACGAGTTTTGTTTTGAATTTAATTATTATTTTAATTTTATAAAATTTATTTTAGAAAATAAAATTTATTTTTTAAAATAATCATTTTTAAATATATTTTGTTTATGTTTTAATAATTTTCTATCCATATTTATTTTTTAACGAATTATGAAAAATGTTGAATTTTAATTGAAAACTACCTTTAAGGTTAAATTATTTATAAATTAAATTAATATTTTTTTAGTTTTAAAGTAAAATAAGTAATATTGAATATATATTTATTCAATTTATGTTATTCTAATCAATTCCAGATTGAAATTTGATATAAAATCATTGTAAAGATTTCAATATTTTTTCATGGAAAACCCAATTTCTAATCGCATCTAAGGGATTAATTTTAAATTAAAATTTTCCTATTATGTGAATTAAATTTAAAAAATTATATTAAATACTTAAAACATTTGTCATTTATATTATCTGATAAGTTTAAATTAATTTTTTTAAGAAAATTAGTAGTTATAACCTTAAAAATTAATTATCAAAGTTAAGGTAAAAATGGATTTAACGGGGGTTAAACAAAATCAAATAAGGGTTAAAATGACATAAATATTTTCCTAAAATAATTTTTTGGACATATATAGAACTTAGAAATTATATTATCACAAAAATAACAATTATTTTATCCTTTTAAAATAATTGAATGATGGTGAAATTCAATCTTTTCCAAAATTACAAATGTCCCACTCACCTCACTTATAAAAGGAAACCCTTTCTCCAACTATATTCACAATATAAAAATCCTTTTTAGGCCAAAACCTACCAAAATAATTACTATAATTCCTACATATCATCATATAATTTTTATTTTAGGATTAAATTTATCCATAGAATACATTAGATGCAAACCCAAAGAAATTACCCGTAAAAGAGGTAATGTTCTTCAATGAGCATTTTTATTTTATTCCTTCCTCCACCTCCTTCAATACTTTTATAACAATAATTATATAGTAACATCATAATATTACATATAAATATAAGTTATCCAGTTAATTTAATTACCTATATCATTATATTATTCAATCAAATGGGTTAGGAAATCATCATTCTCATTTAGAGAGGACTATTGCCTCACAAATCGATGTCATTCACTATTCCATTACCACCTTTCAATATTGGGTATAATGATGTATATATTGTATATATATATGATATTTATTAAATAATTACACTTTAGATTAATTTTATCATATTTAACTTTTTTAAATTCATTTTTAGGGGATATGATAATGTCTCTCTTGTGTACAGCGAACTACATCCTTGCAAAACGATGTGATTCGTTTTCACGAACGCTTTACATGGGAAATAATAAGGACAAATTTAAAAAATATATATGATGTAAAAAAGTATTTATCATTATTAAATTATAATATATCTTTTTATATCTTACTTTTCACTCACTGAAAGATGATATCGTATTTCTTGTAGGTGTGGAATGCCGCCTTCAAGAAGCAATGTGACTCTTTATTTTCATCCCCACACCACAAGGATGATATATATATATATATATATATGAAAATTTAAAGATATAATATTTTATTTATTATATAGTTATAATTTTTGAATTATAAAATTGACATATATCATTTCCATAATTTTAATTGGAAAATGGATATATTACTCATGCGTATGTGTGGCCTACCATCTCCATGATCGTAACATACTTCATTTTTTCAAAACAATCCTACATAATTGGTATTAAAATATAATTGGTGTGTAAATATGATAATTAATTCATGATTATTCTTATTGAAATTATATAACTATATTAAACACAAAAGAACCGAAACATTCCCTACAAAACACAAATTAGAAAACAAGGCATTTAACACCTAAAACATTGAAAATAATGAAATATTATTAATGAACATGTGATAATATATTATAAAAGGATAATATAAGATACTATAAATATAAAATATTTTTTTCAATATGTTAATAACAATTTTAAGCCCACTAAAAATGTTTTTAAATCATGTTAAACAAAAATTATGTTTGTGAAAATAGATTTCATAACTCAATTTCCATTCACTGGGTTAAACTTCTACTTCACTGATTATGTCATCATAATATTATGTTTTTGTTGGTATTTGACTATTTTATGTTTTATTTAAACATGTTTAAGGTTTACTTACATTTTATACTCATAATAAATTTATTGATTAATCAAAACATCAATGATATGATCATTGTAAGGGATTTTTAGTCTCTCTTTTATTTCATGGAGACATATACAAATTCACCACGAATTTCTTGTTTATTGTGTATATACTACTCTTTTGAAATTTTATATCATTATTAAAATTATATATATGATATTTAATATTAAATTTATTGTTTTTATTTATTTTTATTATGATTCAAATGATTACTATGCAGTAAGGATTTTTTTTAAATTTGTCTTTCTTTGAAAATTATGTCATATTGTGCATCTATAATATTTTATGTGGTTTATATATAGCCACTCATAAATGTAATATTAGGAAATGATTTTCTCTCAGGATAGTGTATGTTTAATATAATTTTATACTTTAATGGGGCTTATGATTAAATGTTAGCAAAGAGGTAATAATTTTAGGTTTCAGTCTCATCAATAATTTGGATTTTTATGATTATGTCCCCAATGTTGAAATAAAATGACCTAAATTTCAATTAATCCCATGATTTTTATTATCCTCAAGTTATTCATTTTTTTTGAAGTAATATTACCATTTTACCACTCATTGGTACATAAAATAACAAAGAAAACTTTTTTATTAAAATCCGGTTTCTTTATCACTTTAGTAGAAACCTTTTTATTCTAAAACCATGTCTTCTAAAATTGTATCCCAAACGATTTATAGCATTATTAAAATTATTTTTTGAATTTTTTTACCCATTTTTTACTTTAATGAAAATTAAATGAAATTTTTATGTCCTTTTCAAAATAATTCACATTTGGATTTTATCAAAAATGTGAAAGGAATTATTTTATTAACAATTACATCTTGAACAAAATTATCCTCCATCATGAATATTATTTTATTTCAATATTACATTATAATATTTCAAGGTTATTATCCATTGAAATGATTTTAAAATACATCAAATTTTATTTTCAAAATTGAAAAGATATTTTTGTCATGAAATGTTTTAAATTATATTTAATGTTTCCTTTATATTTTATCATGGTTGTTTTCAAAGAATGGTATTTTAACGATATTTTTTGAATTTTTAGTTTTAATAAAGTAATTATTTTTAAAATGGAAATATTATTTTCCTAAAAATTTATTTAATTTTATTTTATTGCTATCCGCATTCATCATTATCAATAATAATTGTTTTTAATTATGCTCCATCATAGATATTTTTTTATTATGCCATCACCATTCTTGCTCTGATGGATTAAGATTGTTTTATTGAGACTGTAATGGAATTAGTTTCTATCCCACATGGAAATAATATTTAAAATATAATTTTATGAAAACCATTTATTTTTCATGTGTTAAAGATGTTTTAAAAATATCATTATGGAACCAATTTATCTTTTATGGGTTAAATATGTTCCAAATAGACTTTCAGGGAACTCATTCACTTTCTATGGGTTAATCATGTTTCAAATAGATTGAAATGAACCCATATTATTTCAATGGGATAATCATGTATGAATTTAATAATTACTGTTTATATTATTTTTATGATGTATTTTATTTTTATTTTATTCACATTGTACTTCTTAGACATTCCATAAAATATGGGTGCACATAGATTATGTCGAGTGACCCTATAATAATATATGCGATGGGTGTCCCAAATAACATCAGGTGAGCCCGTTATTTCTTATATGATGGGTTCTTGTATATATAAATACAATTTATTTGGTAATTATTATGTTATATGTTTAATTATATTATAAGTTGTATTTATTGTTATTCCATTTATAAGGGTTCTGTTAGTTTCTATGATGATGATGTTACAAGATAACAACTCATTTTGTCTATTAATTACATTAAATTATAATATTACCATTGATCATGATTGATAACACATGGCATATGATAGTTGATTCTTATGACCCTTTAATTTTTTTAATATTTTTATTCCATGTTTCACAATTGATGTTTTAACTGTTGATGGGTATGAGTGATTTTATGATTATCCCATCCAATCTTTTTTATGTTGTCGTACCCTTATGCACTTATTATTCTCTTTTATGATATTCAATTTTTAAAACATATTTTTAACCATACTAATAAGTTTATTTCACCCTTATTATGTTCACTTCCACCTAGGTTATACAGAATGAGGTTGAAAAAATTATTTCTAGAAGGGATTTCAAATGGATGATGATGATGATATAATATTATATTAAAAACAGGGTTTTGTTGGAGATATTATCATCTACATACACTGGAATTGTTTAAATATGAATTTTTTCTAATTTCCTAAAACACTAAACAAAAATTTTCTTTTTAATGTATTTCTTCATATACTTCCTTTTCATTTTATATGGTTTGGATGGAAAACAATTGGGTCAAATTTATCTGTATCCAATCCAGAATCATAATGTTTCTAATTTCAACATCGGATCATAGAATGTGGGTTTAAAGATGTTATAGTTGGTATTAGAGGAATGGTTTAGATAAATTTAGAGACTATTCTGTCTTCATGTGAGTTTATGTTAAGATTTTTTGATACCATAATGGTTCTATAAGATTAAGTATGATCATATGTTCAACTATTTAGAAAGGCCTTGGAGGTTTTAACCATGATATCTTAATGTGATTAATGACTTTTTAGGAGACGTTTCCGTAGTTTGATGTTTATGAAAATATTTTGTTTTATTGTAAGTATTCCTTTAAATTTGGTAGACATAAGTTTTACTATTTTGATAACCTTAGGGTTTATATGATCCCGGATACATAGATATTTATGGGAATATAAATTGTATCATATAGATAACCATTATATTGAAAAGTGATTTGGTGACTATGTGATTATTTTTATTTTAAAATAAGATATCATTTTTTTTGGTAATTTAATGATGAAATTTATTTGATAACTATTCATGTTATGAGTCACATTTATTTTTATGTTATTGTGGTTATTTGGGGTGTAGGATTATTCATTAATAGAATGATTTGGTTTGAACTTTCGGTATTACAAGTGAATTTTGAAGATGAATGTATCATGTGAAGGTTTACTAATTTTGGGATTCATCATACCATGCTATAAGAATTTTGTTTTTGCATAATCTAAAATGTTAGATGGAATATAATTATATCCCTTTTATGGTAAAATGATCCTTGAAAAGTAGATTTTTTGGTTTTCATGCATGAAAAATTCATCTTGAATACTAATTGTTTGGATAAAAATATGAGATTGTGGGGAATTTTTACCAAGGATGAAACACTACTCCTTATGTAAGTATATTTAATTATTATATTAGTCTATATGGAAAATCAATTCATCAAAGATTTGAATGGATCTTGAAAAAAACGTTTTCCTATTACTATCGTTTCTGATGATATCAATGGCCTTATTTACACCTCTTTGGATTATGTTTTTTTGCTTGTTAACATCTTATTAGTCATTAACATTGTTTTAATAAACATTCTCTATCAATAAAAATAATTATTTGGTCATTATTATTTTATTCTATGTCAAAATGTTCCCCTACCACCAATGTTCTACAATTTGAAACTCTATAAATGTTATTTCAGATGACTTTCATACGTCATTTTATCTCTTATGAAGAGGATATTTTATTAACCTTTTTAACGATATGGGTTTATAAAAAATTATTTTCTAATGTAAATACTTTGATTACTAAGATAAATTTTAAATTTCTATAATTACACTTATTATGGGGTGGGGAGAATGTAACACCCTTATATTTTAAAAGAAGAAAACTATGGTTGATTGGGTAAACAACACATAACAGTTAACATAAATAAGAATGTAACACCTAGAGTCTTTAAGATATATTTATTTTTAAATAATTTTAATCTCTTTGATATCTTTTAGTACACACATCCCCAATATTTTTATGTTCAATAGAATATTAACTATTCTAGACCATTTATGAATGGGATAGGACATATATAAATGTTTTTACCATGCTATTAAGTTTACAGGCATGAATAATACGAACTAATTATATATACATATATATATATATATGTGTGTGTGTGTGTGTATAAATTTACTACTCAATATATGCTTTTTATAAATTTTTAGTAAGTAATCAATCAATTTTTGTAATGTAATTTTATTCTTTAAAAATATATTTTCTTCAAAAATTATTTTTAGTTCTTTTCATGAAAAATTATTATAATTAATATTATAAAAATTTAGAAAAATAATTTGATAAAATTAAATTAATTATTTAAATCTACATATAAATATTTACTTTGGGTGAAATTTTAGTATTTTTCATAAAATATTTATTTTTCTGTAAATAATGAAAAAACTGATTTTTTGTAAAAATGTCATTTATTTTATATAAATTAATTAATATAAAAGTCTCATTATTTCATGAATTTTTTTAATAATTTTATTATTATTTATTTATATATAATAAAAAAAATTATTTTTAATCAATATCATATTTGATTTTTGTATAAGGTTGTCTTCGGGTTATGAAACAGATTTTTCTAAAACTATTTTTTAAGTACCTAATGATTCTCTATTTTAAATAATTAAAATAAAATATAATGGGGAATTCATTAAATTAAAACATTATATTATATATAAATAAATGTAAATTTATATTCATTCAATGACTGTTATTATATAACAATTTAATATTAAATCATCTTGTGCTTGAAAAAATTCATTTCTCGAAAACCATCTTTTTCATCATGTCTGTGGGTTATTAAAAAACATAATTTATAAAATTTTTATAAATTTTTATTAAATAATATAATTATTTTTTCATGTAATCATGTAATGAAAATTTTTTATTAATTTTTTAAATTTTTCTAAAAATAATATTTTTTTGATGATTAGTGAAAAATACTGAAATTTAATTTCAAATTGCCTTTAATTTAAATTATTTATAAATTAAAAATATATTTTAAATTGGATTAAAAGAAAATTTTGATAAATAATATATCTATTAATACAATTTAGGTTATTTTAATAAATTTTATATTTAAATATTATATAAAAAGATTGTAAACATTTGATCATTTTCCTTTTGAAAACTTGTTTTCTCCTTGCGTCTGTGGGAATAATTTTAAATTAAAATTTTCCACTTTTGTGAATTGAATTTGGAATAATGGATTTAACATATAGAATTATAATATTTTATATTTTATAATTTAGTAAATTTAATTTTTTACCAAAATTAATAGTGTAAATAGAAAATATTAATTACCACGATTAATGTAATAATGGATTTACCTGGGGTTATGCTAAAAAGAGAAGTATTAAAATGACATGAAAACTTGATTAAAATCTATTAAATGGACATATTTTGACCTTATTAGTTATATCATCTAGAATATTATATTTTTTGATACATGTTACATGAAACAAACATGGTTGGAATTCATTCTTTTAAAAAATTACCTATGTGACACTCACCACACTTATATAAGGTCACCCCCTATCCTCCATTCTTTACAATTTTAAACAAATTTATTCCAAAATTTCCTAAAAAAATATATTATATAATATATGAATACAATAATATTATCCTTATTTTGGGTATAAATCACACAAAGTATGTTCTTTAGAGAAAACCAAACGAATGTACCTGAAGAAGAGGAAACGTTCTTAAAGGACCATAATTATTTTATTTCTTCTTCCAACTCCTTCAATTATTTTTTAACCCTGATTAATTAATATCATATTTATATTATTTATAAATATATTATATTATTTTAATTTCATAATTTAAATATTTTTCCTCTTCCATAAAATGGGTTATGGAGTCATCATTCCTTTATACAATAGATTACCGCGTCACGAACCGATGTCATTTTTTTCCATTACCACATATCACAATTGTGTTTAAAGATGTATATAAAGTATATATATTTTTTATTTATAATATAATTATACCTTTTTAATCATTAAATCACATATACCTTTTTAATTTCTATTTTATAGGGGATACGATAACATCGCTTGTGTGTACGACGAATTACCAACTTGAAAAGAAATGTGATTCATTTTCACTAACGCTTTACATGGAAAATAATAAGTATAAAGAAAATATATATTATATAAATGAAATAATTATTATATTAAATAAATATTTGTGATTATAAAAAGATAATATTTTATTTTATTTCCTACATTTTTACTCACTAAAAGATGATAATGCTATTTGTGTATGTCTAGATAAATGCATTCCGGAAGCAATGTGACTCTCAATTTTCATCACCACACCACATGAATTTTATATATATATGTACATTTAAAGAAAAAATATGTTATTTATTTTTAATATATCAATATGGAGTGATAAAATATTACTTCCCTCATTTCCATAATTATTATTGAAAAATAGAAATGTTACTCATGCAAATGTACATCATACAGACTCCATGATCGTAACATACATAATTTTTCAAAATATTCTATAATAATTTGTATTAAAAGTATAATTTATTTATAAATATGATTATTATAATATTATTATTATTATTTATATTATATTATAATATTATATGCAAAAGAACCGAAACCTTCATAAGAAAACACAAAATAGAAATCATGGCAATTAACAACCAAAACAATGAAAATAATGAAAGATCGTTAATGTCCTTGTGACAAGATGTAATAAATGTATCATATAAGATATTATAAATATTAATATGTTTATTTAATTGTTTAATAAAATGTTTATAAACACTATACATGAGGTCAAATCCTATTAAACCCAAATGATGTGTGAGGAATGAGATTTCATTACTCGATTTCTATTCTTCAGGTTAAACTTCTAATTCAATAATTATTTCATGATAAGATTATATATTTAATTTCCATTGATTATTTTATGCTGTATATCCACTTATTTTATGTGGATTTAATTTTTATACACGTAATCAATTCATTTATTAATCCAGGCATTAATGATATGATCTTTGTAAGGGATTTACAGTCTCTCTTTTATTTGTATGAGACATATGAAAATTCACGACTCATTTCTTCTATTTTGTGTATATAATAACCATTTGATATATTATATCATGAATCACATTAATTTAATTATATATCATGTTTATGTTTTTGTTATAATTGATTATAGATTATGATTATAAATATTACTAATGCGGTAAGGTTTTTTTGTCACAATTTTCATTTTTTGAGACATATATCATGTTATGATATTATATTATTTTATGAGGTGTATTTAAGGCCACATTAACATTTAATATCATAAATCTATTTACTTTTGAGATATTTTAATTTTAATTAAATTTTATCCTTTAATGTGGATTATGATTAAATGTGTCTAAAGTGGTAAGAGTTTTATTTTATAATCTCATCGATTATTGCGATTTTTTATGATTAAGTCTCCAATGTTGAAATGTAATGATCTAAATCTCAAGTATTATCAAGATTATTCTTCCCATTTTTTATTGATGATATTTTCTAGAAATATTACAATTTTACCACTCTATTTTACATCAAATAATTGATATTTTTTTTAAGAAAAATCATCTTTATTCTCTCTTCTATCGAAAACTCATTTTCATCCAATACAATGTTTTATAAAAATGGTTTACATTTTTTTCAATATTCAAATGATTTTTTAAATAAAATTTTTCCAATTTTGGACTTTTTACAAAAATAATTAAAGGAAAATTTTTGCCGTTTTCCAAACAACATTGTTTTAAATTTTACAAAAAAATTAAAAGGAATATTTTTTTAATATGTATGGCATGAATAGAATTTCCACCAATACAAATATTATTTTATTTATTGTTTCCTTTTTAAGATATCTAGGTTATTTTTGAATAAAAAGATATTCAAAATGTTTTTAGAAATTTTTTTAAATGGGAAAGTATATTTTCTTAAATAGATGTATCAAATTATTTTTGAAGAATTAATTACATGTTTCCAAGGTTTTTTTGAGGAATAATAATTTTTTCAATATTTTTTTATTTTTTTCTTTTAAATTTTATTTTTTTCAAAATGAAAAGTTGTTTTTCCTTGAAATCTCTTTATTGATATTTTAATTCTATCCTAATTCATCAAAATAAATAACCCTCTTTGTCACATTTTTTCCAAATTGGATATTTTATAATGATAATATCCCCATTATTTCACTAATAGATTAATATTATTTCTAAGGTATAATTATGGAACCCATTTATTTTCCCTAGTTTAATCATATTTTTAAGAGATTTTTATGGAACAATTTTATTCCCATGGGTTAATAATATTTTAAAGAGATTATTATGGAAACCATTTCATTTCCATGGGTTAACAATTTTTCAAATATATTTTTATGGAACCCATTTTTTCAAATTGATAACCTAGTTTCAATGAGAATATAATGAAACCCATTTTTTTCAATGTCTAGTCATGTTTGAAAAATATTTATATGAAACCCTTTTCTTTTCCATGTTTTAACCAAGTTAAAAAATGAATAATAAGTGTTTCTATGTGTTTTATGATGCAATATCTTTGTAAATTATTCATATTATGGTTCTTGGACATTACTTATATAATGGGTGTGCCCATATAGCATTAGGTGAGCCTGTGATAGATTATATGATGGGTGAATCCAAATATCTCTCTAATGTATTTGGTATTTTAGATAATCTATCATGGGTGATCTCAAATGATGTTTGGTTTTCGGTTACATAGGTGGGGCCGAGTGGTAGACCGAGGTAATCTCATAAATGGGGGAGTAATTAGAAAACATATTAAAGATAATATAAAAATAAAATAAAATAAAATAATCAAATTTCAAAACATTATTGGTTGGTTTATTTCTTATAAAATAAGAACTATTATGTTGGAAGAATATTTCATTTTTTTGGTTTTTCAAATGAGATTGAGAGAACACGACAATAATATTTTTTTCTAAAATATTTTAATTATAGTAATCGACCTAACTCTACCCATTCACTTAATTATTAATTATTATCATTTAAATTATACTCCACATAATTATGATCGATTAAATTATTAACCTTAAAACCAAAATTGGTTTAAATTAACCACAATAATGATATGAATTAATACATAGGCTAGTGTTGAAACATGAAAATGTATCACCCAAATTTGATTGATGTTCTAAGGATATATTATTTTCAATTGTAAATTAGAGAAACATATAAATTCTTGGAATGGTGATTAATTGAGATTCGGTATTTTATTTTAACATGATGAATTTATCCCATGTTGTTTTGTCATATAGATAAAGATTGCACTCTCCGAATTCAAACAATTCTTGACCTCAAGGGTTTTTTGTAAATTGTTGAATTTCATGATTTATTTATTTTAAATTAAAAAAATCATAGATCATATTAATTGAATTAAATTACATAATTTATTAAAAATAAATTAATTAATAAGGTAATATATTGATTGATTTATAAATATACTACTCTTTTATTAGTGGTGTAGTCATCATAGAAACATTTTTCATTCGCAAAGGACAAGAATGGGTACAACCTAATGAAGTTGATGCTATTTAGTTACAACCTAATTATGTTAATAAAATAATATTAAAATTTAATAAAACTGAAAAAATATAAGGAAAACTACTATGTTTAAGGAATGAAAAACTACATTACAACTAAGAAGAGGAAAAGAAAGGAATATTGGAGGAGAACCTAGCTTGATAGCTTCACTCCACTAATAGTGAATTGAAATAAAAATTCAAAAATTATCCTCTTCTCCAAATAATTTTTCTCACATAATAATCACTACTAAAGATAAAAACTGACATTTATAGAGTGTAGGGGTGGATATGGTTTCAAAAAAATTTGAGTGTGAATCAGAAATCTGTAAAAATATTATATGCTGCATTGACTTGAATATTTGACCTTAAAAAGCATGAACATGTTGTCCTTACATAATAATATTTTGTGAATACTTGTTTTTCTATATGAGATACTAATTGGTGCCCCCATCCAAGCCCCTATTAATAAATTATGTCCCAAATACTGAATTAGTGTCTAATATGGTGAGCCCAGTCCAAATTTTTCTTAATCGCTGATTTACATTAACCAAATTCAATATCCATCTCATATGTACTCAATAACAGTTGAATACCATTTATTTAGGAACACTTTTGAAAAAAATAATATATAAATAATGAAAGGAAAAATAATTATGTTCGAAATACTAAAGTGACCATCAAAGGGTAAAAACTAAAATATTCATCTAATTTTAAATTGAATGATCTAAACCCAAATATTCTATAAATGAATATATTAAACACAATGTTAAGAAATTTTTCATTTATTATAAATTAATTTTTTTTATGAGTTCATTACTCAATAGGGGGGTGAATTAAGTATCTATAAAAAAAATTTATTAAAAAATTCACATAAAAATTTTACCCAATAAAAATAAATACAGGCCATCTAATAATGGTTTTATGGTTATAAAATTTTGACATTAAAAATAACTTCTTGGAAGAGTGATTAATTATTAGTGATATCAATTTTAGTTTTTGATAAAACTTATGAAGCTATTCTAATAAGGAAAAACTTAATAACAACTATCCAAGATGAAGTGCACTGTGTTGCATTTGTTGTCAATGAGGCATGAAGTTGTCTTGGAATGAATGGATGTCAAGGAGTCAAGATGTGAATGTCAAAGGTTGTGATGGTGTTGGTGGTGAAGGAGAATGGCCATGGAACATAGAGGCATGTCACTTAGGAGATTCACTAAGTGACATAGGAGATGATGGTTGAAACATTCTCTAAGAACATCTGACGATTGTTGAGCTGCTCTTTAAGTTCAAAGAACTTGTATCTTGCTGATACAATGTCACAACATGATTAGAAGACCATGCATTGTAGTGACAATGCATGAGGAGTTGAAGATGATCCATTCACATGTTCTAAGTGGATTAAGTGGTTTAATAAAATCCATGCACTAACACTTAGTGCATGTGAATCTGAAGAAGTCCCAATTTGATCTCTGATTAGATCAACAAAGAGAATTGAAGAATTATTTGATTCAGGAGCTTTGGTTGATGGAGATCCTTGAGAATTCTCTCCTAAGTAGAAAATGAAATGATGAAGAAGAATTATAAATTTAGGAGTTGTTTCTTATCAAGAAGATTAATGTTCGAATTCTCAAGAAGAAGATGAAGTAGAAGAATGGATTGAAGGGCATGTGTCTTGGCATATTACATTTGGTTAACATTGTTTTTATACAAAGTCCTAGCTATTACTTAAGCAAAAAATATGCCAACCTCAAGGGCCAGCATTAAGGGTTCAACCCAAGGCACATGTGGGAACCAGTCACCACGCCCAAGGGGATCCCATGGGGCCAGCCCAAGAGAGGCCGGGGCCGTGTATAAGCCCCGAGGCCACGCGGTGATGAAACCCGCGCAGCGTGGGCGCAGGAGCGCGCCCGAAGGGTGCATAGTGGGCGCCAGTGGCGCGCCCGCAGGAGCAGAGTGGGCGCAGAGCGCGCCCGCAGGAAGAACCCGGTGCGGGGCGGCACCGGGAGGGGAGAAGTTCAATTGAAGGGAGGCCAGCAGCGCTTGGGTAATAAGCTGCGGAAAATTCGGCCGCCGTTTCGATGTGGGACGCGGGATTTTCCCGAGGAAGAAATCCCAGCCGCACGATTCATCGCGCGCTCGATCTGGACCGCTCATCTAATCCGCCGCGCCCCCGATTTGATCCAGGCCATCCGAGGATAATTGATCACCGCATCCAACGGCCCGGCATCCATCTCCTACCTCGAGCTCGACCGAGGCACCCGCGACGTCCCCGCTGAACCAGAGCCTCCCCGACGACCTGATTTCGAGTTCCCGGCCACCTACGAGCAAACCGAAGCCTCCACTGTGATCGTCTGGCCAAGACGAACTGTTCCATGCTTAAAAAGTGGGCTTGCATGCAACGAGAGAAGGATTCGAGATTTGGCCGAAGGCAAACCGAAGGTGCCGAGGCCAGTTGGTGTTCGTGCTTTGCATGCATGGATTGGAATTAAAGAGGTCGTGCATGCGTTCAAAGTCGCATGCACGTGGATAAAATTAAGGAAAGAACCCGCGGTGGAAACTGAGGAGAAAAACAAGATTTCACCGAATCTTGAAAACCTGAAAACTTCGGGTGTTTGAAGTTATTTCTACGCGGATGAACCGCCTCTGCCTCGTCTATAAAAGAAGAGCCTAAGGCTCCAAAGATTTTTGCTGATCCTTTGTTGAAGATCCGAAGAACCGTGAGTGCACCTCTGCCTCGCGAAGTTGAAGCCCCGCGCAAATTATATTTGCGCGGCTGAAGTCCCCTGCGCGCTAATCCTTTGCGTGGTAGGAAGAGCTCGTGGCCGCAACACTTTACGCGCCCGAGGCTTGTTCCCTCTCTGCCCGCACCCTTGCGCGGCAAGAGGAAGACCTCGCGGGTGTTGCACTTGCGCGCCCCGCGGGTAGGAGGTCTTGCGCGCCCCTGTGCCGTGCACCTTGCGCGCCCTAGAGGCCTTGAGCACTTGCATGCTGCCTTGTGCACCAAGTGTGCCTTGCGCTTTGAAGAAGAAGAGAGGCCGCGGTTCATACCTTGTGCTCTTTGAAGAAGAAGTGGAAGTGGCCGCACACCTTGCGCACCCTCCCTTGAGTAGGAGTTCGGGTGAAGAAAGAACACACCTTGTGTGTGTGTGCAAGGAGAACCCAAGACTTGGCAGTGTGTGTGCATAAGGAGGAAGACCACACTATTTGTGTGTGTGCAATTCAAGTGAAGGCCGAGACTTGCACGCCTTGTGTGCATAGTGAAGATAAGACCCTATGGTTTTGGTGTGTGCAAGGAGAACCCATGGCTTAAGCACTTGTGTGTGAAAAGTGAAGAACACTTAGTGTGTGCAAAGAAGCAAAGGATGCCGAGGCCTTGCCTCATGTGTGTGCCAAGTGGAGAAGAAGAACCCGAGGCCATGTGTGTGCACAAAGGACAACACCAAGTGGTGTGTGCCAAGTGAAGTGGAAGACCACACTTTGTGTGTGTGTAAGAATTGAATAATCCGTAGTCTTGGTTGTGCATTTGAACAAAGAAGAACACACTTTAAGTGTGTGCATTTGAAGAGGCCGAGGGCTGTGACCTTGTGTGTGCATACCTTGAAGAACAAACTAAAAGAACACTAAAGTGTGTGTGTGCAACAAGAAGAGGAGGAGGCCAACTAATGTGTGTGCTAAAGTGAAACAATTGTGTGCAAATTAAAGATGTGGCCGAACCTAGTGTGTGCACTAAGAAGTGTGTATACACATAGAAGAAGAAAAGGGAGGACTCACACTAGAGTATAACACACTTCTAAGTGTGTAACCAAATTGAATAAAGTGTGTGAAGTTCAAGGAGTTGGTGTGTTCTTAGAGTGTTACACCCTTTGTGGGTCTACTGCACCAAGAAGAGGAAAGGAGAAGTGCATGCATGCATGCATGCACGTGCGCACGTGAACAAAGCTAAATCAGGTTGTGTGCATTTGAGGAGTCCAAGACCAGAAGATCTTGAAGATATTGTGATGCCATGCATTCAGTGCATGAAGTTGTTTTGAACTGAGACTGGACCAGACCGAAGATAAAGATATCAGTTGTCTGAGCATTCAGTAGTTGAAGAGAGAAGCCAGGTCATCCTGAAGAAGGAGATAAAGCCTGAGCTAGACGAGAAGCCCTGATCAACCACAAGTGATCAGAAGAGAAGAGCAAGGCCAGCAACCTTTATCCCAGGCTGCTGAAGTTACTTGAAGAACTTAAAGTGAAGAAGAGCTACTCGTGTGACTCGAGGAGCCAAGAGAAGACCCTGTGGGACTCAGGGAGAAGAAGTCTTCAGTGGGATTCTGGAGCAGGCCAGTGGGACTCTGGTAACACTGTGGGACGCAGTATAAAGACCCTCCTGTGGGACTCAGGAGAGATACAGTGGGACTCTGTATCGACCATTGTAATTTTAACAGGTTATAATGGAGAATCCATGCTGGGAGAGCATGGCAAGGATGTAGGCCCTTGGTGCCGAACCTTGTAAATCCTTGTGTCCTGTGCCTTTTCATTACTGCATTATCCGGGAAAGGTTGAGAGATACAAGTAGAGTGGATCGAGGCTTTAACCAGCCATAGAGGTTTAATTGATAAAGAATCAATTAGTAAAAAGTTTAAAGGGATCACTGATTCACCCCCTCCCCCTCTCAGGGATTCACACTGATCTGGGCACTTCAATTGGTATCAGAGGGAGGTTACCTCTAAAAGATCCAAGGGAGTCTTTATGAAGTGAAGATTTGAGGAAACGAGTGACCAGCCTCAAATGGAGATATCTGCCAAGACTCAGAAAAATAGAAAGAAGAAACAGGCCAAGAAGATGAAGAAAGCCTGTCCTAGCGGTGATGAAGTTGAAACAATGAATGATCTTCAGAGTGCACTCAAATATCTTCAGAAGACAGTTCCCATGGAAGTGGCAAAGTGTATAGCTACAGGCATCCATGATCTTCATGAAGAAAAATCACAGTTAGAAGAATAAGCCAATGCAATGGAAGATCAATTGGCTAAAAGGGTTGGCATAACCAACACTCTCAGAAAGCTGGTGAATGCCAAGGATGAAACTGTATCCCTTTGCAATGAAAGATATGAAGATACCTGTGAAGAATTGCAAAGGAGCTCTTCTGAGAAAGAAATATTTTTGATAATGATCAAAGATGTTTTCCATGCACTGGAAAAGAGACACAGAGTTTCAATGGTTGTCATAGATGCTCAACTTTAAGAAAAAGTCAAAAGGGTGAAGGAGCTTGACAACTCATTGCTTGAAATGAAAAAGGTGCATGAAGACCAGATAAAGCAGCTGGAAGAGAAATGGGAAGGAAGGCTAAGAACTATTGAGGATGAGAAGAACTCCATCAATATGAAATGCTTAGAACTGGAGGTGATATTGAAAAATCAGCAATCACCCAAAGCCCAAGCCTCCCAGACAGCTGGAAGAAGAAATGTTGCCACTCAAGTGAGCTTTGAGAAGGATGATTCTAAAAGGAAGACATCCTTTTGTGAAAGTGCAACAACTTCTAAAAAGAAGGTACCATCCATACCATCTTTTACTCATGCTTCTAAAAGTGTTTCTACTAAAAGTGCAGGATGGAAGAATGAATCCAAACAAATATGGATGAAGACAGTGAAGAAAGAGAGCTCTCCTAAAACAGCACAACAAGTCAAGAAATGTACCCTACAATCAGAAGGACTCAAGAGGTCAAGATTTGTGGGTCAATGTTGGTGTTGTAATAAGTATGGGCACTGTGCAAAGGATTGTTGGTACAATCCACTGAATGTCAAAGCACAAAGGAAGCCCATGCCTAGGGGGAGCAAGCCAGAAGAAAAGAAGCAGCATCCACAGGTCCAGAGACATCTGTTTACTGCAAATAGATTTGGATTACTTGACAACATCTGGGATGATTGCAAAAGTGGTCAACAATTTGATACCTGTCAATCTCCGAATGTATCCAAAGCTGGAAAGAAGAGAATATCACAGAACCTGGCTAAGAGAGATTCCTGGGGAAGCAAGAAGAAAGTAGAAAATGCTCCCAAGAAGTGTTTGAGAAATGAAGATAAGTCCTTGGAGTCTGAGTCCAAGAAGGGTGATGCATCCAGAAGGACCACCAAGAAGTGCTTCTACTGTGGAAAGAAAGGTCATACCATGGATCTTTGCAAACAAGCCATGGAAATCAATAGAAGCCAACTGAACTCAAACAGACAATCAATCCAGAAGAAGCAGAAGGGACTGATTGAAAACAAGTTGCCAAAGAGAGGTAGCTTGACAGCATCAAAGGAACCATGTGGAATATCCAGAACTGAGGCCACACTTCCAAGTGACTTACTAGTCATATGTCCAAATCAGTTGCAACTTGCCAAAGATCTGAAAAGAGATGAAGATGATGTTCTGGCAATTGCTAAGGCAAGAGGGAAGAAGAATATTTCACATGAAGATATATTGAGATCCACACCAGCACAATCATCAATGAAGATCAAATGTGCAAGTGTGAAGAATGGTGAAAATGGGACATCTCGGTTGAGAGAATCTTCTCAACCTTGTTGTTCACATTGATGAACCAAGGAGGTTCCATATTATTTCCCTTATACATTGGTATTTACATGTGATGACATTGCAGGGAATTGAAGATGATGGTCATTCTCATCTGGAGAGTGGTTTGGACAGAATGGAGTGCACCCCTTGAGGGGGAGCCAATCTGGAGAAGATGGTATTGTAAGATTTAATACTATCTTGAGAAAAGTTGAAGGTATTCCAATCATACTTTCATCCCTTGTTTCTTAATTGTATTCATCATGACAATTAAGGGGGAGTATTGATTGAAGACAAATGAATGAAAGGGGGAGCTTTATCTTTGCACTGAACTTTCTAATGAGTTTTGTGAAGTATGTGCAGGATTTAGAAATTCATTGGTATATCTGAAAAATTTCAAACCCCTAAGCATGATTTCACATGTGTAGAGAATTATGGACAGCTTTGAATTCCTTGGTTACATCACTCTTGTTTTCTACACCGGGTTAGCCCAAGTAGACTTAGAGTTGATTTACTAAAGGTTATTTTCTAAAGAAGAACATGTGACATCATCCCTCTCCTAGTGTTTTTCAAGAAGATGCTATTCAAAGGGAGGAAGATATTTGTGAAAGTGAACCACACCACACCTTTGCATTTGATTGCCAATAAGGGGGAGAAAAGATTGGGCACACATATTGACCCATTCATATGTTGAACATATTGACCCATTCATATGTGCTGAAGGAGTGTATTGACAACAAATACAAAGGGGGAGATTGAAGTGCACTGTGTTGCATTTGTTGTCAATGAGGCATGAAGTTGTCTTGGAATGAATGGATGTCAAGGAGTCAAGATGTGAATGTCAAAGGATGTGATGGTGTTGGTGGTGAAGGAGAATGGCCATGGAACATAGAGGCATGTCACTTAGGAGATTCACTAAGTGACATAGGAGATGATGGTTGAAACATTCTCTAAGAACATCTGACGATTGTTGAGCTGCTCTTTAAGTTCAAAGAACTTGTATCTTGCTGATACAATGTCACAACATGATTAGAAGACCATGCATTGTAGTGACAATGCATGAGGAGTTGAAGATGATCCATTCACATGTTCTAAGTGGATGAAGTGGTTTAATAAAATCCATGCACTAACACTTAGTGCATGTGAATCTGAAGAAGTCCCAATTTGATCTCTGATTAGATCAACAAAGAGAATTGAAGAATTATTTGATTCAGGAGCTTCGGTTGATGGAGATCCTTGAGAATTCTCTCCTAAGTAGAAAATGAAATGATGAATAAGAATTATAAATTTAGGAGTTGTTTCTTATCAAGAATATTAATGTTCGAATTCTCAAGAAGAAGATGAAGGAGAAGAATGGATTGAAGGGCATGTGGCTTGGCATATTACATTTGGTTAACATTGTTTTTATACAAAGTCCTAGCTATTACTTAAGAAAAAAATATGCCAACCTCAAGGGCCAGCCTTAAGGGTTCAACCCAAGGCACATGTGGGAACCAGTCACCACGCCCAAGGGGATCCCATGGGGCCAGCCCAAGAGAGGCCGGGGCCGTGTATAATCCCCGAGGCCACGCGGTGATGAAACCCGCGCAGCGTGGGCACAGGAGCGCGCCCGAAGGGTGCATAGCGGGCGCCAGTGGCGCGCCCGCAGGAGCAGAGTGGGCGCAGAGCGCGCCCGCAAGAAGAACCCGGTGCGGGGCGGCACCGGGAGGGGAGAAGTTCAATTGAAGGGAGGCCGGCAGCGCTTGGGTAATAAGCTGCGGAAAATTCGGCCGCCGTTTCGATGTGGGACGCGGGATTTTCCCGCGGAAGAAATCCCAGCCGAACGATTCATCGCGCGCTCGATCTGGACTGCTCATCTAATCTGCCGCGCCCCCGATTTGATCCAGGCCGTCCGAGGATAATTGATCACCGCATCCAACGGCCCGGCGTCCATCTCCTACCTGGAGCTCGACCGAGGCACCCGCGACATCCCCGCTGAACCAGAGCCTCCCTGACGACCTGATTTCGAGTTCCCGGCCACCTACGAGCAAACCGAAGCCTCCACTGTGATCGTCTGGCCAAGACGAACTGTTCCATGCTTAAAAAGTGGGCTTGCATGCAACGAGAGAAGGATTCGAGATTTGGCCGAAGGAAAACCGAAGGTGCCGAGGCCAGTTGGTGTTCGTGCTTTGCATGCATGGATTGGAATTAAAGAGGCTGTGCATGCGTTCAAAGTCGCATGCACGTGGAGAAAATTAAGGAAAGAACCCGCGGTGGAAACTGAGGAGAAAAACAAGATTTCACCGAATCTTGAAAACCCGAAAACTTTGGGTGTTTGAAGTTATTTCTACGCAGATGAACCGCCTCTGCCTCGTCTATAAAAGAAGAGCCTAAGGCTCCAAAGATTTTTGCTGATCCTTTGTTGAAGATCCGAAGAACCGTGAGTGCACCTCTGCCTCGCGAAGTTGAAGCCCCGCGCAAATTATATTTGCGCGGCTGAAGTCCCCTGCGCGCTAATCCTTTGCGTGGCAGGAAGAGCTCGTGGCCGCAACACTTTGCGCGCCCGAGGCTTGTTCCCTCTCTGCCCGCACCCTTTCACGGCAAGAGGAAGACCTCGCAGGTGTTGCACTTGCGCGCCCCGCGGGTAGGAGGTCTTGCGCGCCCCTGTGCCGTGCACCTTGCGCGCCCTAGAGGCCTTGAGCACTTGCATGCTACCTTGTGCACCAAGTGTGCCTTGCGCTTTGAAGAAGAAGAGAGGCCGCGGCTCATACCTTGTGCTCTTTGAAGAAGAAGTGGAAGTGGCCGCACACCTTGCGCACCCTCCCTTGAGTAGGAGTTCGGGTGAAGTAAGAACACACCTTGTGTGTGTGTGCAAGGACAACCCAAGACATGGCAGTGTGTGTGCATAAGGAGGAAGACCACACTATTTGTGTGTGTGCAATTCAAGTGAAGGCCGAGACTTGCATGCCTTGTGTGCATAGTGAAGATAAGACCCTATGGTTTTGGTGTGTGCAAGGAGAACCCAAGGCTTAAGCACTTGTGTGTGAAAAGTGAAGAACACTTAGTGTGTGCAAAGAAGCAAAGGAGGCCGAGGCTTTGCCTCATGTGTGTGCCAAGTGGAGAAGAAGAACCCGAGGCCATGTGTGTGCACAAAGGACAACACCAAGTGGTGTGTGCCAAGTGAAGTGGAAGACCACACTTTGTGTGTGTGTAAGAATTGAATAATCCGTAGTCTTGGTTGTGCATTTGAACAAAGAAGAACACACTTTAAGTGTGTGCATTTGAAGAGGCCGAGGGCTGTGACCTTGTGTGTGCATACCTTGAAGAACAAACTAAAAGAACACTAAAGTGTGTGTGTGCAACAAGAAGAGGAGGAGGCCAACTCATGTGTGTGCTAAAGTGAAACAATTGTGTGCAAATTAAAGAACTGGCCGAACCTAGTGTGTGCACTAAGAAGTGTGTATACACATAGAAGAAGAAAAGGGAGGACTCACACTAGAGTATAACACACTTCTAAGTGTGTAACCAAATTGAATAAAGTGTGTGAAGTTCAAGGAGTTGGTGTGTGCTTAGAGTGTTACACCCTTTGTGGGTCTACTGCACCAAGAAGAGGAAAGGAGAGGTGCATGCATGCATGCATGCACGTGCGCACGTGAACAAAGCTAAATCAGGTTGTGTGCATTTGAGGAGTCCAAGACCAGAAGATCTTGAAGATATTGTGATGCCATGCATTCAGTGCATGAAGTTGTTTTGAACTGAGACTGGACCAGACCGAAGATAAAGATATCAGTTGTCTGAGCATTCAGTAGTTGAAGAGAGAAGCCAGGTCATCCTGAAGAAGGAGATAAAGCCTGAGCTAGACGAGAAGCCCTGATCAACCACAAGTGATCAGAAGAGAAGAGCAAGGCCAGAAGCCTTTATCCCAGGCTGCTTAAGTTACTTGAAGAACTTAAAGTGAAGAAGAGCTACTCGTGTGACTCGAGGAGCCAAGAGAAGACCCTGTGGGACTCAGGGAGAAGAAGTCTTCAGTGGGATTCTGGAGAAGGCCAGTGGGACTCTGGTAACACTGTGGGACGCAGTATAAAGACCCTCCTGTGGGACTCAGGAGAGATACAGTGGGACTCTGTATTGACCATTGTAATTTTAACAGGTTATAATGGAGAATCCATGCTGGGAGAGCATGGCAAGGATGTAGGCCCTTGGTGCCGAACCTTGTAAATCCTTGTGTCCTGTGCCTTTTCATTACTGCATTATCCGGGAAAGGTTGAGAGATACAAGTAGAGTGGATCGAGGCTTTAACCAACTGTTTCGGTGCGGATGTGCGTCGGGTTACGCTGTTCCGCCAGGACGCGTTCGCGCGTGCACCCGTCAACCCGAGGGGATGGGCGCGCGGCTTGTGGTCCCGCAGTCCCGCTTTCCAAGGGCGGGCGGCATCCGTCCCTTATTCAGGGGCGTCTGCTCCTTGATCGAAACCGGGATGATGGGATGTCGGCTTCTCCTTCCTTGGACGTCTCCTCGGAACTTGTCGCCTAATCCGGGTCTCCCTCATAGACTTAAGAATGTTCGTGAATCTCGTTCCCAGCGCCATATCTTCATGGACACCGGTTAATTACGCTGCTTCCGCCCGGACGTTCCAAGGAGTCTGGGCGGGGCAGCAACCTGCGGTGAGAAGGCCGGGTGGCTCTGGGTGCTGGGGGCGTGTCGTAACACTGCGGCTCTGCACATCTGTCTTCCATCCCTAATAGGGCTTCTCGAAGGCATGATGGCCTGAGGCATCCCGTACTAGGTGCGGGGAACTGTGTCACCTGAGGTTTTCCTCAGCTTCCCATGTTTAACACGGGGTATGCCGCGAGTTTAACGTCCAGCGAGGACGGCATCGGACCGATCAACACGAAAAGTGGATCAGATGACAGAACCCCTTGCGGGGAACCTCCGACGCTGGGACCAGCACATGGGCGGCTTCCCAAGTAACGTGGAGTGGAGTGAAGTGGCATGACCCCACCGGGATGTGGCGGCCCGGGTAAGGATCAGGATGGATGATGAAGTGAAGAGCTTGGACCCCAGAGGGGCTTCCTACGTACCGCGCGTTAACACGGATCAAAGTCAACGTAGTTCGGGCATACAGTTTAACGTCATGCTGGACGTCGGCAAGCCGACTCACGAAGAGGTCGAGGCCGCCGGGCGGAGGATTGAACCGAACCACCTCGCACGGAGGGGGATGGAACGGCCGGGTGGATCACAGTTTCACGTCATGCTGGACGATAAAAGGGGAAATGGAAAAGGGGGGCTGTGGGGAGGCACCGTGGAGATACACACGGGCAGTCTCCCACAGGGGCGGATTCATAGGTGAATCAACGCAAGCGTGAACCCTGGAGGGGTCCACTAATGGACGAACCGACGTAAATACGACCGGGACGACCAGGTGGTGGGCTTGGACCTCAGGGAGGCTTCCTACGTACCCTGTATAGAAGACAGGGATCAAAGTCCACGTAGTTCATTCTGTCAGGACTTACGCACTTGGGGCAGCCCGGATGCTGCAAAACTCAGTTGGAAGGGACTTGGACCGAAAGCGGAAGACACCTCGATCCCAGTCATACCCTCTACTGGCTTCGGCCGTGGGGAGGCGCAATGGAGATACACATGTGCAGCCTCCCACGAGAGACTAGGGTTTTGTAATACCCTGCCCCCGTAGGGAAAAGCCACTCCCATTAAATCGTCCCTAAAGAGGGGCAATCCCGACATCCCTGCAGGGACGAGCGGGTGGGGGCCACATCCAAACCGGGGGGACCCTGCGTGCGGAGCACGGGATCAGGTTGCGGACGGTTTAGCGTCTTTCCAGACGAAGTACAGTTTAACGTCATGTGTTGAGGACGAAGCGGACGGTTTAACGTCTTGCCGGACGAAGTACAGTTTAACGTCATGTGTTGAGGACGAAGCGGACGGTTTAACGTCTTGCCGGACGAAGTACAGTTTAACGTCATGTGTTGAGGACGAAGCACTTGGCAGTTTAACGTCTTGCAGCGCGGACGATGGGGGCTAGGCAATTTAACGTCGTGCAGCTTGGACGGATGTGCAGTTTAACGTCATGCTGGACGAATCTGCAGTTTAACGTCATGCTGGACGTATGCGCAGTTTAACGTCATGCGGGACGAATGCGCAGTTTAACGTCATGCGGGACGAATATGCAGTTTAACGTCATGCTGGACGTATGCGCAGTTTAACGTCATGCGGAACGAATGCGCAGTTTAACGTCATGCGGGACGAATGTGCAGTTTAACGTCATGCTGGGCATAGGTTGCCGGACGATGGGTGCATGTCACTTCGCACGAACCTGGAGGGCCGCACGGGAAGACAACGCACGGTGCGGGCACCCAGGATGAGGAGCATCGGGCGCCACGCAGGCGGGTACCCTTAGGAGGTCAAGGGGGACGACCCTGGCAGATTGCGCGCAAAAAGGAAGCTTTGCGCGCAATACTGCGGGCCGGCGCGCAATCGGGGCGGCTGGCGCGCAATTGGGCCAGCGCCTTGCGCGCGGATGCTTGAGATTGCTCACACCGGGCTTCGGATAGCGCGCGGGGGCAACGGCTCATTCTTGAACGAATGGCCACTTGAAAGAAGGGGGGTGCGCGCAATCAGGCCGGATTGCGCGCACCCCGGGGGTAATTGCGCGCAAGCGGGTTCTTTTGCGCGCAAAGACCTTAGGGTGAGTTTTTATTCAAATTAAAGGAGCCAGCGGGGATTGCGCGCGAAGGCGGACCCCGAGGCTTTCTTGCGCGAAAGAAAGGAGGTTACCTGAAGTTCGTCATTGCGCGCGGAAGGGGTTGAATTGCGCGCACGAGAGACGTTTCGACTTCCAGCAACCTTTGAAACGTTGGGGGTCGCCTTATATTTATAGGCAACCCCGGGCGCGGAATCCAGGGTGCGAGCGCGAAATTCTCCTCGCGGGCGCGGAATCGGGCGCGGCGCGCAAGGGAGTCGCGCGGACCCGCGGCGCGCAAAATTGCGCGCCGGACCGGCGCATTGCGCGCATCCCGGGGGGTTTGCGCGCGGAACATCACCTTGGCGCGCGGGCCTCTGAAATTCCGCGCAAGGCCTCCGGGCCCTCCGAAACATCCTTCCGACTCCAAATATGACCTCGCTTTCCGCATCCGGAGTTTCGTTTGGGAACAACGGACTTTTCCGGCGTCTACAAAAGCCCCCCCTCGGAATCTGATCGGCGAGAGGTCGCAACGATCGGGTTCCGAGGGAGACGCCGGAATGCCGAAGTCCTGGGCGACGCGGGACTTAGGCGCGCAAAAAAGGGGCGCCGGTCGCGAAATTCGCCGCTGCGGTCGCGCAAAGCGCTTTCCGCGCAGCGCGGACCCCGGCCTCGCCTATAAATAGGGGCACTGGGTCCCTCCGTGCCATACACTGGCCTTCCGCGCGATAAGCCTCTTTGCTCTCGTGCGCGAAATTGCCTTTTCCGGCGCGGAATTCGCTCGCTCGTCGCGCAAAACCGTCCGGACTTCGCTCTGTTTTTGCGCGAATACCCGGGGTTTTTCGCGAAGGACTTCCCGATTGCGCGCCGTCCACTAGGATTGCGCGCCGCCTCTCAAACTTTTCCACCAGCCTCGTCCGATCCCGCACGCTTCATCCCTTAACCCGCACGACTCCCGAAACTTCTGAGATGGCCGCGCACAGAGGAAATGAGGGGGATGCCACCACTCGCAGGGCTGAGATGGCGACGAACGAGGAGGTTTACGGAGCCAAGGAGATTGTTTCCAACAATCCATCCTTGTTCGACTTACTGACGCCGGCCCAGAAGACATATCCACTGTCGGACAACCTGCCGCTCTGGAACTTCGGCATCCTGGATGAGGTTCCAGTGCCAGGGTTCGAGGTTGATGCACCGCGAACCTGGGTGACTCGGGAGGACGAGTTGCCCCGCTATAACATCACCAACAATGGGCATCCGGCCAGGGAGACCAGGCACTTGGACGTCTACGTCCTGAACCCGAGGACGCGAACCATTGATGGGGGTGAGCCTACAGCGGAGAATTCTCCAGCCCTCTACTCGAGCACATACCGTCAGAGTGTCACTGACGACACCAAGGGCTGGCTGAAGGACTGGGACTTGCGATCTGGGGGCAACTTTACCAGTGAATGGGCCTGGGCGTTCTGGGTACGCCACACTTGCGATCACTTCGCAGAGGAGCTGCGGTACATCGGCCTGTTCGAGGCGGTGTGGACGTCGCAGTTCCACTTCTACCAGCAGTCTGAGCTCGGGACGGAGCTGTTCACTCGCTGGTCCCCGGATACCAACACCTTCCATCTTCACCATGGGGAGGTCGGCATCGGTCTCTGGGACATCCACTGCATCGGAGGTATCCCGCTGGAGGGCTACCAGTACGATGAGTTCCTGCCACCGAAGAACATCTGGGAGGACAGGTCACGGACTCCCATTCTGACCTGGCATCTTCTTGACCTGGCTACGCAGCGGCTCGGGATCCAAGACTTCCAGAAGGACATAGCCTACAAGGATTGGTTCGGCCAGTTCCTGGAGCATGACCCGGCGGTCAAGATGCCAGGCAGGGGGAAGCGGTGCCCGACCGCAGCTCAGAGGAGCCGGAACGGGTCGTACTGGCGGGTCCTGGAGACGGGCGATTACCGCTCATGGGGGTACCGCGTCATCGAGGCCCGGGACCCGAACGTCCGGTACGCGGCGTTCCTGGCCGCCTTTCTGAGCGGGTGGCTCCTGCCAGTGCGGGATGCGAGGATGGGCGTCCGCCCGGCGACACTGGCGATGGCGGGAGCCATGGCTGCCAACAAGAGATACAACCTCGGGGTCCCAGTACTGGCGAGGCTGTATGCCATTCTGGGACACATCTCACGAGGGGGGTCACCACGAAGGATCTGTGGGCCCTTTCAGTTCTTCCACGGCTGGGTGGCTGCTCACCTTGGTGGGTATACGTTCCCAAATGCCATCAGTCCTCCGGGCAACGGCCTGCGACCCTCCCTGCTGAACATTGCGGGGGTCGCTCCGATGACCCTCAGTGAGGAGGGCGTGAGGGTTCGGATTGGCAATCATGCCAATTTCAACTTCAGCCCGTTCCCCACTCCTGTCGGCCAGATGATCGACAACGGATAGGGCCCGCTGGAGCAGCATGAATATTTCCTGAACATGCGGGGCGGGGTGCTCGTGGCTCGGATCGACGGGAAGGTGATCTGCGAGCCTTACGTGCCGACCCGGTTCGCCAGGCAGTTCGGGTGCCTTCAACGGATGCCGAAGAGGGTATTCACCGCTGTCCGGGAGGAGACGAACCCTTGCGTCCTTCGCCAGATGTGGCTGATGTTCGTCGCCTTCGGCTCTGGCGATGTCATCACTCTCCCTCCTACCGGGATCGACGCAGGCTTGGCAACCGAGTATGCCGAACACTGGGCCATCGCGTACCCTGAGGGGCTTCTACGGAAGCCAGTTCGGCGGCTCGAGGTCACCCGTGCGGAGACCGGGCGTCAAGGGAGGAGGCGAGGCGCCGCCACACGGGGGAGAACGGAGGCGCGCCAAGCAGCGGGGCCGGCGCGAGCAGGGACTTCGGCGGCGGGTGCATCGCAGGCTGCCGCCACGACCTCGGCGCCCAGAGAGGGGGCGCATGCGTCGGTCGGGGAGCGGCCCGGGAAGCAGGTGAGGCGTCTGCTCGAACCCTCCCACGATGCGGTCTTCCCGGCGCTGTGGTCGGCCTGGATGACCCTGCGGCAGTCACTGGGGACCGACGTCATCTGGCGAAAGATACTTAGAGAAGGAATCTATCTGCCAGAGGTCGGGCGCCTCCAGATCACCGACAGGGTGGACTTCAACCGGCAATATGCATATCTGACGGCCATGGACGAGTACGCGCGCCAACGTGGTCAGCGCGCGGAGCCATCCCTTCTGGTGAAGGTGATGCTCGGCCTCGAGCCCGCTCCGGAACAGATGCCGCCGGAAGAAGATGACAGTAACGACTCCGAGTAGGAGGAGGAGACGGGGGAGGATGAAGGCTCCGAGGGAAGGTCCCATCGGGGGAGCCCACGGGAGAGCGGCGAGGTGGCCGGCTCTGACAACGTTGATGTCACTGAGCTCCTCGAGGTCCGCTTCTATCCCTACTCAACTTGCTTCATCCATTCTCTTATGCAGCTTCTAACCCGTTTCTCCATCCTTCTCAGGAGCACACGGATGTCGGTCAGGCGTCCTCAACAGGAGTAGGAGAGGCGCCAGCAGGACAAGGCGGGGGCCAGGCACCCATTATCGAACTGTCAAGCGCTAAGGGGTCCCCTGCTGCAACTGTTCCTGCGGCGACCGGGGTAGCGGAAGATGACGCTCCGAACTCCCGTAAGTCTCCCTACTTTACTGCTGGTGCTTGCCATTGACGATCCGTGACTAACCATGGCATGCCCCGCGCAGTGATCTCAACATTGGAGGCTCGTCGGGTTGCCGAACCCGGGCCATCTACGAGTGGACCAGTGGTGGACATGCCGCCTGCTCCGGAACAGACCTTCCAAACCGAGCCGGCCCCACCAACTGCTGATCAAGGGGCTCCGGACATCGGCGGTGCTGACATCGGAGAGAGGTTGGGGGCTGACGAGGGTGTCAGCGCCGCTGGGGAGGGAGAAGAAGGTTGCCCGGATGTTGGGGAACCTATCCCTCGTGAGGACCTCCCAGGGGCGGACCCTGCAGCAGACCTGCTGGCTGCCTTCCCTGCTTACCGGCCAGCCGACCCCGAGGAGATGGATGACTCGGACGCGGAGGCGGTCGAGGATAGCCGGGTAACGCGACGCAGGGGGTGGAAGTGCATCCAGCGCTTCCTCAAGCGAGACCCATCGGAATGGCTGGGGCGCATGGGATCACTTCAGACCTGGCTGCGCTTCCTGTGTGCCGGGGGAGCTGATGCTCAACGCCTCCATCTGACGGTCCGTGATTTCATGGCCGAGAAGATGCGCGAGAGCCGCCGGCGTGCCGACGTCGCACAAAGTCGGGACATGTCGAAGAGCACGCAGGCGCTCATCGCGGCAGAGGAGGAAGTCCGGCGCCTCGAAGGGTAGGCGGCAGAGAAGGAGGCCTTTGTCGCAGCATGTACCGAGCTTGTGGAGCAACTATCGGCACAACTGATCGACGCTCAGGTACAGCTGACGGAGGCGGGCCAACAGATGGTCACACTCCAAGTCGAGCGGGAGCGTGCACAGGCCAGGATCGACGAACTGCGTGCTGCGACCACCGACGAAGAGAGGGCACGCAGAGAGCGAGAAGCAGCTCTGGAGGCCACCAGCCAAAGGGTAGCGGCATTAGAAAGACTCATTCAGCACGCTAATCCCTAAGGGCTTTGTTTTGCCATTCCCAAAACATTTGCTTCCGCTACTTTGATCCATTTGTATGAATCAATATATTTATCTGCATCTTTTGGTTTAACATGCTCAACCACAATTCGTTGTCTCGCGGGAGTGTTAACCAAGCATCAGGCATCCATAATTGGGCCTGGGTTTCTGGAGAAAAGAGGGAGGTCATTCCTAGGAAAGGAGACCTCAGACCTAACCAATGTATCATCCCCCAACTTGTTCCAACACACGAGCGGGACAACGCTAGGGGCGTTGAGATTTTATCCGAACATAGGGAAATGAGAAAGGGTGAATCGCGTGTCCCGAATCCGGACATCCACAACGGTTGGCCTTCCAGGAAATGCCCAAAACGGTAGGCGGACAGTAGATCGACCATAACAACTGCAATAGACGGACCGAAAAAGGCCATCATTCATATTGCAGGAGGCGGACCACATGTCATCATGAATACCGCTTTGGGGTTCCTTCAGACACAAGGGTGGAAATCCCGATCAACAGGGCATGTGAAGCGTGGGGCGAAGTGACGATTTGTTCGGACAGAATCCAACGCTCTCAAAATTGCGCCACCGTGGGGGAAGCGTATTAGGCGGATGCACTAATCTGGCCGTGAGTCACCTCAATTCTCAGACAGCACCTCTCTGACGAGGAAACCGTCGCTTCCCATCCTTGCGATGGGGCATCCCGAGCTGAATCGGGGAGAATATTACGACTGCACCACTCTACCCGAAGTCAGGCCAGACGGCCGGCGACGAGGAGGGGCGGGACTTATCGATCCCTGAGGCTGGACCTGAGTCGAAATGCCCGGGCGTTCCTACGTACTCCATCAAGCTGGAGATCAAGCCACACGTAGTTCTGAGAGTGCAGTTTAACGTCATGCAGGACGTAGGACCCCATTTGGGGTAGATCTTTAGTTTAAGGTCTTAGAGCTCGGACCATAAGGGCTGGATCTTAGTTTAAGGTCTTAGAGCTCGGACCATAAAGGGGGGATCTTAGTTTAAGGTCTTAGAGCTCGGACCATAAGGGTGGAGGATCTTAGTTTAAGGTCTTAGAGCTCGGACCATAGGGCTAGAGGATCTTAGTTTAAGGTCTTAGAGCTCGGACCATAAGGGCTAGATCTTAGTTTAAGGTCTTAGAGCTCGGACCATAAGGAGAGATCTTAGTTTAAGGTCTTAGAGCTCGGACCATAAGGGGAGATCTTAGTTTAAGGTCTTAGAGCTCGGACCATAAGGGGAGATCTTAGTTTAAGGTCTTAGAGCTCGGACCATAAGGGGAGATCTTAGTTTAAGGTCTTAGAGCTCGGACCATAAGGGGAGATCTTAGTTTAAGGTCTTAGAGCTCGGACCATAAGGGGAGATCTTAGTTTAAGGTCTTAGAGCTCGGACCATAAGGGGAGATCTTAGTTTAAGGTCTTAGAGCTCGGACCATAAGGGGAGATCTTAGTTTAAGGTCTTAGAGCTCGGACCATAAGGACTCAAAGCACGCCACATCGTGGTCATATCCCCTGGATATGCGAAGATGCACTGAGGGATAGTGTCAAGAGTGTCGAGGTTTCGCCTGGTCAGAATGGGAGGTGGAAAATGTGAATCATGCGGCCATTCACTCAAGGACTGGGGGCACCGGTGTAACGATATGGGAGTACTGCCGACCGTGGCGGAAAAGCAGCATCAATATCGCACTAACCGTTGGTGGAATGAGGCAGCAAACGAGCATCGACCGCTCAATCGCAGGATTCATATCGATTTGCTGCCCGAGGCCATTGGGGGTACCGGCCCGAGTCGGTGGGAGAGCACTGAGGCATTGTGTCCGAACCGTTCACGGGGGCTCCACCCAGGGCGTAGATGATGGGTCCGAATGAAAGGGAGCACGAAGCCTGAAAAGTGGAGGAAACCTGACCAAGCGGATCCTGACCCTCCTGGCAATAAACCAGAGTACTCTTGACACCGGTGGACCACGGCAAGGGGTCGGGGAACACGCCTTGAGGGTGACCTGAAGGCGGCGGATTCCCCATAGAAGGGGAAATCTCTAAGAGGTGGGGGGCTGGACCCGAAGTTTCAAACATCCGGGCGTTCCTACGTATCCCATAAGGATGGGAATCAAGCCGCACGTAGTTCTTGAAGCGCGGTGCAACACAATCGGGCACCAGCGCGGGGAAGAGTGCGGGTCTGGCCCTCGCACACAAAAGGAGCGGCATTTGATATTTCTTGTTTGTCCTTAAAGATGAATGGTTTTTCTTTGTGCGGCGACATGCCCGTGATTGAGAAATCTCTGGCGTCGCCACAATAATCAAGCCATGGAAGGCATTGATGAATGGCGTGGTCATTAACCAGCGCCAAACATGAGTGTCCCCTGAGGAGGACATCACGATGCAGTGCCGTTTCTCGTCGGGCGGCCAAGACGATCACAGTTTACGGTCGTGTGGTAGGACCAGACAACACAGTTTAAGGTCGTGTGGTTCGGACCAGACAACACAGTTTAAGGTCGTGTGGTTCGGACCATGGAGGAATCCTCTTATTGCGGTACGGCGGACACGGCGGAGGTGGGAACATACCCAGCCCTGCGGTCACGCACGATTCCAGGAGAAGAGTCTTGGGATAGGGGTCTGCATGTGTCCATCACCCGAGGGGCAGAGATGCTAGCCTCCAGATATACTGGGCCCAGAACACAATTGTTCGGGCGACTCCCTCCTCCTTATGGGGACGAGGGTCCAGCTACGCATGGCCCTTAGGGAGGATATCTGCATATATCCTTGGTGCTCAGATCATGGGAGCCTCGAACGACATCATTACCCTGGTTGGTCTGCCTAACGTGTAGAGGCGTACCGGAGGTCAGTATGAAGAGAGTGTCAAGATTCCACTACAACGCACAAAGGCGGAGTGTGATGAGGACTGCGCAACCAATGTTCAGAGCCTGAGAGAGCTGACATGGCGATCAAGGACGTTGCTGACGCATTCGCAACACAACATCCGATCCCGTCAGCCTAAGACGGGGCAAGCAAACGAGCATCAACCGCTCAATCGCAGGATTCATATCGATTTGCGGCCCAAGACCCACCGGTAAATCGACCCGGAGCGGTGGGAGAGCACTGAGGCATCGTACCCAAACCGCTAACGAGGATCCCTTTGAGTGAAGGCTCGAACAAGAGGAAGCGCGGGGCCTGACAAGCAACACAGGACTTGTCGGGATTGAATCTGACACTACGAGTCATAGACCGAAGCACCCAAAACATGTTAACAGATCTCCGGAAAGGGTCGGAGGACTCACCCTGAGAGCAACCGAAGGGGGGCAGATCCCCGTGATCAACCAAGAGACGGGGCTGGACCTGAGACACAAGCGTCCAGGCGGTCCTACGTATCCCATAAGGATGGGAATCAAGCCATACGTAGTTCTGGAAAGGCAGTTTAACGTCATGCAGGACGATGAGGGGTGTGAGGTAGTCCCACACACGGGGGAGGCGTACGGCGCGGCCAGTAGACCGACGTGAATGAGGACATAATCCCCCGCTCACGCGATACGCCTCGCACAAAAAGGAGGGGAACTGGGGCCAGAGGCCCAACGCGGGATAGAGATTCCCGGGAAATGGGGCTGGGCCTGAAACATGAATGTCCAGGCGGTCCTACGTATCCCATAAGGATGGGAATCAAGCCATACGTAGTTCTTGAAGTGCAGTTTAACGTCATGCAGGACGATGAGGAAAAAAGAAGGGGGGAGCAGAAGGCATCCCCAAACGTGGGGGGGGGGGGGGGGGGGGCGTACAGCGTGACGAGCAAACCGACGTGAATGAGGGCATAGCCCCGCACTCACACCATACGCCGCACACCCGGGGGCAACTGGGCCAAGGGCCCGAGATGGGATGGAAATTCCCGAAGGATGGGGCTGGGCCTGAAACACGAGGGTTCAGGCGGTCCTACGTATCCCATAAGGATGGGAATCAAGCCGCACGTAGTTCTTGAGTGGCAGTTTTACGTCATGCAGGACGAATGCTGAACAGTTTAACGTCTTGTAGCTCGGACGTAGTGCAGTTTAGCGTCATGCGGGACGAAGCACTTGGCAGTTTAACGTCTTGCAGCGCGGACGAATGCTGAACAGTTTTAACGTCTTGTAGCCTGGACGAATGCAGTTTAACGTCGTGCAGGACGTGGTGCAGTTTAGCGTCATGCAGGACGAAGTGCAGTTTAGCGTCATGCAGGACGAATGGACACTCAGGCAAAGTATTGCTTGAGGAACCTAGCGTTGGTGGGAGGAGTGACACGCTCACCATCCATAGTCGCTAGGGAGTACGCGCCATTGGGATAGACCTTGTGGACAACAAAAGGTCCCTCCCACTTGGGCTCCAACTTGGGCGGCTTCCTGCCGGGGATCATCGGTGCTCTTAGGGCTAGCACTAGATCACCCTGCAGGAAGGAGCAGAGGCGAACCTTCTTATTGAAAGCTCGAGCCATTCTGCTTTGATGCCTCTCCAAGTTGTGCAAAGCGCGAAGTCTATTCTCATCCAGTGCTTCCAACTCGACTAGACGGGCTTCAGCAACTCTGTCCGGCGCTTGCTGGTCGTAGACCGCAGTGCGCAAGGACGGTAACTGGATCTCGATGGGCAGGACGGCCTCAGCTCCATACACCAGGGAATAAGGGGTCATCTGGGTGGAATTGCGAGTCGTCGTCCGATAAGCCCAGAGGGCGTTGGGGAGCTTGTCCGGCCAACTCTTCTTGTTCTGACCAACCATCTTTTGCAGAATGTTAGAGAGGGTTTTGTTAAACGCCTCGATCTGTCCATTCGCCTGCGCATGATAGCGAGATGTATGGTTCGAGCGGATGTTATACTTGGCGTACAACTTCTTCAACTCGGCTGCTCGGAAATTGGTTCCGTTATCCGTGAGGATAGCGTGAGGCACTCCAAATCGATAGATGATGTTGGAGGTCACGAAGTCAGCGATCGAACAGGATTTGACCTCTCTGAGTGGAATCGCTTCTGCCCATTTGGAGAAGAAGTCCGTGGCGGTCAAAATGAACCGGCACTGGCGAGCTGTCGCCGGCGGGTAAGGTCCCACAACGTCCAGTCCCCAGACTGCAAAGGGCCAGGAATACCTTGTGGTATGGAGAGGCTCCGGCGGCCGATGCACAAAGTTCGCATGAACCTGGCACGCATGGCACCTCCTGGCGTACTCGATGCAGTCATGGATCATAGAGGGCCAGAAGTATCCCAACCTCCGAATCTGGTGGGACAGCTTCGGCCCAGTCTGGTGGGCGCCACATGAACCAGCATGAACCTCTTGCATGACTCGTGGGATCTCGACTCCCTGAAGGCAACGGAGGAGAACGCCATCAAACCCGCGCTTGTAGAGGATCTGCTCCAGACCGGGACTGCTCTGGAGGACAAACTGCGATGCGCGGCGTCGAACTCGCTCGTGCTCGGCCCGATCTGACGGAAGAATGCCATGTTGGAGGTACTCAACCAAAGGCGCCCTCCAATCACGGGCTGATTCGACTGCTATATCTGGGGTACTCGGGGCTCTGGGCATAGGGGCAACCGTGGTGAGGTTACTTACCAACGGGCCGCGATCTTCTTCCGGGATAACGGGAGCGATGAGCCTGCGGCGCGTCACGCGGACGATCAGGTTGTCCTGTTCAGGTTCCGCAAGTGACGCAGCCAGGCTGGCCAAAGCATCTGCTCGACCGTTCTGCGACCGGGGAACATGGACAATTTCCGGCCGAGAAGGGAACCGGGCCATCAGAAGAAGGGTGCACTCCAACAATGGCACAAGTTCCGGCTTCCTGACAACGTAGTCGCCATTGATCTGCTTAACGACCAGCTCGGAGTCCCCTTTCACACACAGATGGGGCACGTCGATCTCGAGAGCTAACTCGAGGCCGGTGATGAGGGCATGGTATTCCGCCTCATTGTTGGTACAACCCTCTGACAACAGGAAAGAGTATGGCAGCACGGCTCGCTCCGGGGTAATGAAGACGATGCCCAAGCCCACTCTATTGAGCTTAGGATTATCGAGTCTTCTACCGGTGGGGCTCCGGGAGGCACCGTCAAAGTGCATCTGCCAGCATGGATCGGCTCGATCAACCGAGAGAATGGTCTCATCAGGAAAGCCTAGATCCAGCGGCTGATCCGCGGAGGTCGGGTGAGCGGCCAGAAAGTCTGCCAACGCTTTCCCTTTGATGGCCTTCTGAGACACATACCTGATGTCGAACTGCTGGAGAATCACAGCCCACCGCGCTAGACGGCCAGTCAACATAGGTCGGCTCAGGATATATTTCAACGGGTCTACCCGAGAAACCAACTGTATCTCATGGTGCTGCAAGTAGTGCCGTAATTTCTGTACGGAAAATACGAGCGTCAGACAGCTCTTCTCGATGGGGGAATACCTAACCTCCGCATCGAGGAGCATGCGACTGAGGTAATAGAGGCTATTCTCTGTTCCCTCGTTGTTCTTCTGGGCGAGAAGGGCACCCAGGGATCGTTCCAGGGCGGTCACATAAAGGACCAGCGACTTTCCGGATACGGGCGGCATCAGGACCGGAGGTTGAAGCAGGTACTGCTTGATTTCCTCGAAAGCGGTCTGACACTCTTTATCCCATACATAGGTGGCACCTTTCTTCATAAGCCGAGAAAAGGGCTTACACTTGCCGGCCAGATTCGCGATGAATCGGCGTATATAGGCTAAGTGGCCTTGGAACCCTTGCAGTTCCCGGACGGTACCCGGGGGAGGCATCTGGCTAATCGCCCTGATTTTCTCTGGGTCGATCTCGATACCCCGGTATCTTACCACAAATCCAAGGAACTTTCCGGAGGTGACCCCAAAGGCACACTTCAACGGGTTCATCTTCAGGCAGCGAGACCGGAGGAAGCTGAACACTTTCTCAAGATCTTTGAGATGGTCCTGACGCTGGCGCGATTTGACAACCAAGTCGTCGACGTAGCATTCCACCAGTGTGCCGAGGATTGGCTTGAATATGCGGTGCATCGCCCGTTGATAGGTGGCACCTGCATTCTTCAGGCCGAAGGGCATGACCCGGTAGCAAAAGGTACCTTGGGGGGCCCTGAAGGCAGTGAACTCCTCATCCTCAGGGGCCATCCGAATTTGGTTGTATCCGGAGTATCCATCCATGAAGGAGAGGGCTTGGAACCCTGCCGTGGCATCAATCAACAGCTCTGTCACTGGAAGGGGAAAATCATCCTTCGGACAGTGGCGGTTGAGATCGCGGGAGTCGATGCAGACTCTAATCTGCCCATTCTTCTCCCTGACCGGCACAATGTTGGCCAGCCATTTGGGGTACTGAACTTCCCACACGAAGTTGGCTTTGATAAGCTTGTCAACTTCGGCCTCAACCATGGCACCATGGGATGGGTGCATCTTCCTGGGAGGCTGCTTGAACCCGCGATGGTTCGCCGGGAGACCAAGGCGGTGGACGGCTACCTGAGGATCTAGCCCCGGCATCTCGTCATAGCCCCAAGCGAACACATCACGGTGCTGCCTGAGAAAGTCCACGTACTGCTGCCGCTCCTCAGAGGGCATGGAGGCACTAACCAACGTGGGTCTTGGATCGGCCTCGGTTCCAAGGTTCACCTGTATTAACTCATCGACCGTGGGGGGGACGCCCTCCTAAAAGGCTGGGGGTGCGTCTTCCATACCCTCTCCACTCGGGGAGGGATCATCCACGGGAGAGACTGCGTTGGAAACTGCATTGGGTCTACCAGGTCCTGCTGGGCCACTGGTGCTGGCGCGGGCGGTCGCGGCCGTCTCATCAGGAGACTCGCGGACCGTCAAGACCATGGCGACGTCCAACCGGTGAATCGGGAGGACGTAAGCGTCATCCAGACCTGCCCAGGGATCACTCGCAACAGCGACAGGCTCAACCTCACCTGCCAGGATCTGCTTATCCTTGCTCTTGTAATAGTCCGCGTCCAGATAACGGGCTTTACATGAGGCAAAAGGAGAGGCATCTCCTTGAAGCACGCCTACTCGACCATTAAGGGAGTATTTGAGGCATTGGTGGTATGACGAGGGGACCGCCGCGTGAAGGTGAATCCATGGCCTGCCCATCAATGCGTTATACGCAGTGTCCTGAGAGACTACCATGAATTCGGTGTTGGCAACCAAGTCACCGAACTGGGTCTTCAAACGTATCTTGCCGACCGGGGTTTGCTCGGTGCGGTCGTACCCCTGGATCCTGAGGTCGGAGGGAATCAAGTCATCCTCAGACAACCCCAATCTCCGGAGCGTCCGAGTTGGAATCAGGTTAATCCCGGACCCCGTGTCGACAAGACAACGCCGGACTTCAAGGCCATTGAACTGGCCAGTGACATACAGCGGACGAATGTGTCCCTGTATAGGAGGGTCTTCATCCTTACCAGAGAACGAGATAACTTCCTGACATTCGGCGTCCTCGATCGTTTCGGCGTGAAAGGCCTCTGCAGCCGCAACCTCTGTCTCAAACTGGAGGGGGCTCTTCAGGGCTTCAGCGAGTGCCTCGCGCATCTCAGATGACATGCGCAGAGCCTCAAGGATGGAGAGCCTTGCTGGGATGTCGGCCAAGTGCTTCAAGACATCATACTTTTTGGCCAAGCGCGATCTCCTGGTTGCAGGAGGTTGCTCTGCGGTTGGTGGCATGACGGGCCTTACCGGTTGGATCGGCGGCCGACTGGTACTTGGCGCATCTCGCTGTTCACTGGTCGCAGTCCGGGAAATGGTCACCGTACTGGAGTCAGGAGGCCGGGATGGACTTGTGGCAGGGCGGAGCTGGTCGCGACGCGGCTGAGGCGGTTCTGCCTGGTCCCACACCACAAACAGTGGCGGAGGCGAATCCGTCATCCCCGGATGGGGGGGCTGCGCGTGCTGAGCTCGGTTTTGAGCCTGCTGCCTAGTCTCAGTGGCGTGCACGGCCTGGCTGGAGGTACCAGCTGCTGTGCCCCGGCGACTCCTGCTGCTGCGGTTCTTCCGACGGTGGCGACGACCGGGGACACTAGGGAGGTCCACCTGGTGTTCTTCAACGTCGGGAACCGAAAAGGGATTTACCAGCTCGACGGTGTTAACCGAAGCGTACCCAATACCGTCATCGGACGAATCATCCATCACCGGGCGGATCCGAGGAGGGACCCCCATCTCCGGGGGCATGAAATCGCCGAGAGTACGGGATAGTGGCGGAACTGGCGGGGCGCGCTCTTCCTTCTTGCGCTGCCGCCGTTTGCTCCTCTTGGAGGAGGCAGACCGGGACGACGATGCCGAAGCAGCACCCGCAGGTTCTGGGGGCTCAGGCTGATTCAAGCGCGCACGGATGATTCCCTGGGCGCGAATGGTCGTCTTGCGGGCCATCCAGTTATTGTACTTCTGGGATCCGCGGTCGGAGACCAGCTGCCATTCTTCCTCATCGCCACCATCATCATCTGATCCCACGAACACGCCCGCTACCTGTGCTGGAGCTGGGCCCAACCTGATTACATTGTTGTTAATCTGGTCTTGGAGCCAGTCCTTAAACACATAGCACCGCTGGATGGTGTGCCCCAGGGCCCGATGGTAGGGGCAGTAGCGGGGGTTATCTGTGAGATGTGCCTCCTCTGGCTTCCAACACTCAGGCAGTCGCACAATCCTCTGCTCCAGGGCGCTCCGGAAATAACCGGGGACCTGATCCTCATGGAATGAGTACGTCAGGTGTCGCGGGCCCCTGGGAGCGCGGTCTTGACGAGGGGCTGGAGGGGCCTGCCGAGGAGGTGGACCCTGATTATCTCGCCTAGGTTGTGGCGGTACATTACGCGGAGGGGCCGGCCGGTTCTGAGGCTGCCGTTGCTGGGCCGGGAACTGAGCCCGTGGAGGCGGATTCCTGTGAGGCTGCGGAGCTGGCCTCACCGGCAGCAGCTCCAACGGCCTGGGAGCCTCTATCTGGGCCACAGCAGCGGGCTCAGCCCTGCTGGCTCTCCTTGCAGGAATCATAGGAGGCAGCGGGTGTGCCTGGCTGGCCTGTTGCAGGGCTTCCTCAAGACGTTGAGCTTTGTCTGAGAAGTCCCTGAACCCTCCGGGGTAGTTCTGAGTAATCAGGGAAGGGACCAGCTCGGTCTTGACGTTCCCGACGCACATTGTCAGCAACTTCTCCTGAGTCAATGGCATGTCAAGGGAATACGTGAGACCCTTCCATCGGGCGACGAAGTCCGCGACTCGCTCATCAGGCCTCTGCTTGCACTTGAAGAGGTCTGCGATACTCGTCTTCCGGGTCGTGGAACTGAACTGGTAGAGGAACTGTCTATGGAGGTCCTCCCAGCTGGTTACCGACCCGACGGGGAGCTGGCTGTACCAGACAAATGCTGGCCCTTCCAGTGTCTGAACAAAGCAGCGAAGCTTAGCGGCCTCCTGCTGCGCCGGAGTCCCCAACATAGGCCCGCACCTCGAGTTGAAGTGGGCTAAATGCTGTGGCGGATCTCCAGTCCCGTTGAAGGGGGCGAAAGTGGGATTCCCGAATCCCGGAGGCGCCGGCATGTCATCCACCCATGCTGGGTAGGGCTTACCGTCCGGTGGGATCGCCACCTGCCGAGTCTCCAAGGCTTCCAAGAGGGCAATGAGTGCCGCCATCGGATCGTCCGGACATGGGTTCTAGTCCTGGCAAGGATCTCTAACCACGAGCGCATTGCATGGCCCTTCAATCGGGTCGTCGACCGGGTCGTCGAACTCGGCAGCTCGTGGGATGGCGGGCGGAGCGGCCCTTGGGGCAGCGGGAGGAATCCGAGCGGGATCTCTCAGGTAGTCACGCCGCTCGGGAGGGTGTGGCGAAACATATCGCGCCCTCTTGCCGTAGGCAATGGCCTCTCTCCTGTCGGCGAACACGGCATAATCACGGTTGCCCGGGAGAGTCTCGTCGAGGTGCGGTTGTTCCGGTCCCTGTTGTCCTGGCCTGGGATCACCGTAGTCAGGCCGCTGCTCCGCAGCGCGCTCGACGAGGAGCTGGTCAACCAGCCTCTTCTGTTCGGCGAGCTGCTGACGTAGCATAGCCTTCTCGGGATCCTCCTCTGCCCTCTGCATGGAGGCAGATGGGTCGGCGGGCTTTACAGCCTCGCTGTGCTCTTTTCCTTTGCTGACGTTTCGGCTCAACGTCAGTGCTTCAGTGGGCGCGGGGAGCCCCAGGAGGTTCCTCTGATGACGAGTAACTCTCACCGATGGATCTGACGACGGCTTGTCTTCGGGGGGGAAGCCCCCGTCGAGAAGTTCCAAGTCGTTCCCCTCTCCCGACAGGTCAGCCATATTGACTGTTCCTGTCCCTGGGGATATACCCTCAGGGCTACCCAGCGAATCGGGCTGTCGGCGGATCACACTGAAGCGTAGGGCAGCGTACTGCCCCCATCCACGGATATACACGTGGGGAGTGGCTTCCTCGATAACTTTGCGGAGTACTTGAAAACACTCAACGCATCGTTGTTGGAGGGCCTCGTGGTGCCCAAATGACCCGGGGTGCCGGACCGCGGGGAGCGTGGCCAGGTCAATTTGACGGCACTGCTCACCAATATCCTCCAGGTGTAGTTGACTCCCGGGGTATGGCATTTGTAGGCAGTGAAGACGGGAGTGAGTCTCCCGGAGAGTTCGGCGGAAGCATTCGAACTCACCCGGGGTGAGTGATTCGGGTGCATCAAAGCCCGGTCCTGCGACTGGCCAAAACTTCTCAGGGAAGTGTCCCTCTGCAAGGACGGTCCAGAAGCTCCACGACTCAAACTCGGGACCCAGATCTCCTCGGTCCTCTTCAATGGCTGGGAATGGACGGGGAACCAGCAGTGGTGCCGAGGCGGGCCGTCGGGCCGACGGGCTGGCCGGCGGCGAATACGGCGAGCAGGCCGATTGGCCTCCATATCCCGGGCCTCCCCCTAAGGGTGGCGGTGCCCCAGCTACCACATCACGATAGGACGGGCCGGCGAGCGAACATCCTGCCGTAGCATCGGTGCTCGCCGAGGGTGCACTAGATCGAGGTTCGACCGCCGGTCCCCAGATAAAGTCTCCGGCTTCTCCGATCGGGGCGGAAGGCACTTCCGGAGGGGCCGGTACCAACCGCAAGCTTGATCCTTGGGGGTCTACCAGGCCCTCGTTACTCTGGATATACCTTCGGAGAGACGCGGGGATCACATCGATCTCGATCTCGGGGAGCACGAGGCTGACGTGCCGCATTCCTACCCCTGCCCTTGACTGGCGGGGTTGGGGAAGGGGCTCTGTCGCCGAATCGTACTCTGCCTCTGAGTCAGAGAAGCACACCGGTCGGATCTCTGTCCGGAATTCCGTAACATTCTTCCCTCGGCGTCGACGCCTTGCCTTCCTGCCCCTGGGTGGTTCTTCGGGGCAGGGCTGATCTCTGTCCTGGCGTCCTCCGGCCGCACTGGTGCTGGGGCCAAGAGGACTGGGAACCAAGGTGCGAGGGGCACCGGGACAGATATCAAAGGGGACGCGGGGAGAGATGATTCCGGGCAGGACTCCGGGCCGGGATCGGAAGGTGGGATGACCCATGCCTCCTGGATCGGCCACACAGAGTAGATCCTACCGGTGAATAGCGCTACCGCGAGGTGGTCCGCGGTGGCTACTGCCTGTACCAGCAACCGGGAGAGTCAACCCAACCTGCCTTTGGGGCGGTCGGGGCCTCGATCCGGGTCGGGCATAGGAGTTCCCCCGCTCAGGATGCACAGAGGCCTGGCGACTGGAGCCAGCGGTGGCTCAGGCCAATGCGGCCGCTGTTGCTAGATCCCCAAGGTGGGCATCCTCTTCCGCTCGTGCCCGACGTTGGCGTCGAGACAGACGAGTCGGGATGAGCGTCGCGGGCAGGTGGAGAGCCTGTTCCTCGACTTGAGGGGCCTGGCGGCGATGTCGCCGTGGCCTGGCGGGAGTCCTTACCGAAGATCCCTGGAGCGAATCCCGGATAGGGTATCCCGGGCCTCTTCCACCTCATCCGCGTAGGGAAGGGAACTGTCAGAGTGCTCCGGGGATAAGCTCCCGAAGCGGTTGGACGTTGAGGTAGGCAGCGGTGCCTCCCTGCGCGGCCCTCGGGGGCGGCGGTGGTGGCGAGGCGCAGCCTCCTCGAGGTCTAGGCGAGCCATTTCCCTAGTGGGGATGACTCCCTCTTCCTCGTATCTCCGCACCAGGGTGTTGATCACCCTTCTCTAGATGACCTCCGAGGGGGAGAGAGGGCGTGGTCGTCCCGCAATTGCGGCTGCTGGGACGGCTGTGGAACGGGTGGGACCGCGCGGAGTAGCCGCGTCGGTGTTTCCCCTGTCCCTGCGCCAGTGGGCGGGTGGCGATCGGGCACTGGATCGGGCGACCTGATTTCTGAAAGCAGGGAGAATGACCCATTAACACTGACAGGAAAAAGGAATCGACAACCAACCATTAGCGCCACGACGCCTTCCGTGGGGGGAACCCAGGCCCTCGACGTTGCGAGACGGAGTGCCCGATTTCACTTCCCCAGCCCCTGGCGGGTAAGACTGAATGCTTGGCCGGGCAACATGCCGGTCTTCCAACACCTCTGAAAGCCATCGGTCTTCGTATCGAGGAGAAGAGATTCACGTCGGGTTCACCATTTTTCTGTTTCGGTGCGGATGTGCGTCGAGTTACGCTGTTCCGCCAGGACGCGTTCGCGCGTGCACCCGTCAACCCGAGGGGATGGGCGCGCGGCTTGTGGTCCCGCAGTCCCGCTTTCCAAGGGCGGGCGGCATCCGTCCCTTATTCAGGGGCGTCTGCTCCTTGATCGAAACCGGGATGATGGGATGTCGGCTTCTCCTTCCTTGGACGTCTCCTCGGAACTTGTCGCCTAATCCGGGTCTCCCTCATAGACTTAAGAATGTTCGTGAATCTCGTTCCCGGCGCCATATCTTCATGGACACCGGTTAATTACGCTGCTTCCGCCCGGAAGTTCCAAGGAGTCTGGGCGGGGCAGCAACCTGCGGTGAGAAGGCCGGGTGGCTCTGGGTGCTGGGGGCGTGTCGTAACACTGCGGCTCTGCACATCTGTCTTCCATCCCTAATAGGGCTTCTCGAAGGCATGATGGCCTGAGGCATCCCGTACTAGGTGCGGGGAACTGTGTCACCTGAGGTTTTCCTCAGCTTCCCGTGTTTAACACGGGGTATGCCGCGAGTTTAACGTCCAGCGGGGACGGCATCGGACCGATCAACACGAAAAGTGGATCAGATGACAGAACCCCTTGCGGGGAACCTCCGACGCTGGGACCAGCACATGGGAGGCTTCCCAAGTAACGTGGAGTGGAGTGAAGTGGCATGACCCCACCGGGATGTGGCGGCCCGGGTAAGGATCAGGATGGATGATGAAGTAAAGAGCTTGGACCCCAGAGGGGCTTCCTACGTACCGCGCGTTAACACGGATCAAAGTCAATGTAGTTCGGGCATACAGTTTAACGTCATGCTGGACGTCGGCAAGCCGACTCACGAAGAGGTCGAGGCCGCCGGGCGGAGGATTGAACCGAACCACCTCGCACGGAGGGGGATGGAACGGCCGGGTGGATCACAGTTTCACGTCATGCTGGACGATAAAAGGGGAAATGGAAAAGGGGGGCTGTGGGGAGGCACCGTGGAGATACACACGGGCAGTCTCCCACAGGGGCGGATTCATAGGTGAATCAACGCAAGCGTGAACCCTGGAGGGGTCCACTGATGGGCGAACCGACGTAAATACGACCGGGACGACCAGGTGGTGGGCTTGGACCTCAGGGAGGCTTCCTACGTACCCTGTATAGAAGACATGGATCAAAGTCCACGTAGTTCATTCTGTCAGGACTTACGCACTTGGGGCAGCCCGGATGCTGCAAAACTCAGTTGGAAGGGACTTGGACCGAAAGCGGAAGACACCTCGATCCCAGTCATACCCTCTACTGGCTTCGGCCGTGGGGAGGCGCAATGGAGATACACATGTGCAGCCTCCCACGAGAGACTAAGGGTTTGTAATACCCTGCCCCCGTAGGGAAAAGCCACTCCCATTAAATCGTCCCTAAAGAGGGGCAATCCCGACATCCCTGCAGGGACGAGCGGGTGGGGGCCACATCCAAACCGGGGGGACCCTGCGTGCGGAGCACGAGATCAGGTTGCGGACGGTTTAGCGTCTTGCCAGACGAAGTACAGTTTAACGTCATGTGTTGAGGACGAAGCGGACGGTTTAACGTCTTGCCGGATGAAGTACAGTTTAACGTCATGTGTTGAGGACGAAGCGGACGGTTTAACGTCTTGCCGGACGAAGTACAGTTTAACGTCATGTGTTGAGGACGAAGCAATTGGCAGTTTAACGTCTTGCAGCGCGGACGATGGGGGCTAGGCAGTTTAACGTCGTGCAGCTTGGACGGATGTGCAGTTTAACGTCATGCTGGACGAATCTGCAGTTTAACGTCATGCTGGACGTATGCGCAGTTTAACGTCATGCGGGACGAATGCGCAGTTTAACGTCATGCGGGACGAATATGCAGTTTAATGTCATGCTGGACGTATGCGCAGTTTGACGTCATGCGGGACGAATGCGCAGTTTAACGTCATGCGGGACGAATGTGCAGTTTAACGTCATGCTGGGCATAGGTTGCCGGACGATGGGTGCATGTCACTTCGCACGAACCTGGAGGGCCGCACGGGAAGACAACGCACGGTGCGGGCACCCAGGATGAGGAGCATCGGGCGCCACGCAGGCGGGTACCCTTAGGAGGTCAAGGGGGACGACCCTGGCAGATTGCGCGCAAAAAGGAAGCTTTGCGCGCAATACTGCGGGCCGGCGCGCAATCGGGGCGGCTGGCGCGCAATTGGGCCAGCGCCTTGCGCGCGGATGCTTGAGATTGCTCACACCGGGCTTCGGATAGCGCGCGGGGGCAACGGCTCATTCTTGAACGAATGGCCACTTGAAAGAAGGGGGGTGCGCGCAATCAGGCCGGATTGCGCGCACCCCGGGGGTAATTGCGCGCAAGCGGGTTCTTTTGCGCGCAAAGACCTTAGGGTGAGTTTTTATTCAAATGAAAGGAGCCAGCTGGGATTGCGCGCGAAGGCGGACCCCGAGGCTTTCTTGCGCGAAAGAAAGGAGGTTACCTGAAGTTCGTCATTGCGCGCGGAAGGGGTTGAATTGCGCGCACGAGAGACGTTTCGACTTCCAGCAACCTTTGAAACGTTGGGGGTCGCCTTATATTTATAGGCAACCCCGGGCGCGGAATCCAGGGTGCGAGCGCGAAATTCTCCTCGCGGGCGCGGAATCGGGCGCGGCGCGCAAGGGAGTCGCGCGGACCCGCGGCGCGCAAAATTGCGCGCCGGACCGGCGCATTGCGCGCATCCCGGGGGGTTTGCGTGCGGAACATCACCTTTGCGCGCGGGCCTCTGAAATTCCGCGCAAGGCCTCCGGGCCCTCCGAAACATCCTTCCGACTCCAAATATGACCTCGCTTTCCGCATCCGGAGCTTCGTTTGGGAACAACGGACTTTTCCGGCGTCTACACCAACCATAGAGGTTTAATTGATAAAGAATCAATTAGTAAAAAGTTTAAAGGGATCACTGATTCACCCCCTCCCCCTCTCAGTGATTCACACTGATCTGGGCACTTCACAAGACTAACTATCAATGTTAAATTTAGATTTATAAAAGATAAATTAATGTAGAGATAAAGTAAATCACAAGACATAGTGGATAAAACATGTGGTTTATTCTGAAGACAAGACTTAATCCACTCCACCTAGTGATCACCTGCCACCAAGCAGTCTATATAGATATGATATTGATACACACCCTAGATCGAGGTAAAAAACAGTACACAAGACTGTCCAGGTCACACAACATCATCCACTATTCTTCATGGTTATAAACTACTAGTTCACACATAGACCTATTCCACACTTATTTGTGGGAGTAAACAGATTTATGATGATGTGAGAGGAATGATATCTTATAGCCCTTAGTTTAATATAAGAGACAGTGTGTGTTTTAGTATATATACACACACACACACACAATACTCAAAAACTAAAAACATTACACATAGAGAAAATATGTTGACAAATGTTTAGAAGTGCTCTGAGTTTTATTCAATATAGCTCTGGACTTGTAGGAAGAAGCACATTCTAGTGTTGAGTCCTCTTGTAAAAAAATAGTGTATTGTAAGTCTGATGCTCTAGTTTCCAAATCGACGGTGTAAGCTATGTAGGTCACGTTCTATATTGATATGGTACTGTGATGATGCTTGTGGCTATAATATATGGTAGTTAATCCCTCAGGGGTCGAGAGTGCTTTGTGTGCTCTTTAGTTGTATTTTGTCACATGCATCTGTTAGGATTTTTAGACACTAGTTCCTTTTCACATTGATCAAGTTCCACGCTATCCATTTTTTACCAGGTGCATCTATTGGAGATGACAAGATTCATGTATTATGCACCTCGTACATCATAATTTTCGGTGAAATGTCAAAATATAATCCTTAATTATGACAGTGCCTTTAACTGACTCAAATATGACCATTATAAATTAAATTGAAAAATGAAAAAATAGATAAATGAACACTTTCACACATTGTCTTGAAAAAGAATAACTTGGAAAGGGAGTCACCGAGAAACGATGTCTTCTTCGTAGCCATTGAGCAGTGATAATGTCATATGCCACAATTTAATTGATATCTAGAACTAGTAGCACAAATGAAGTGTTTGGACCATGGTGTCTCAGGAATTATGTCTCGTCCTTTCAAAATCATGATTGGATTCTTCGTGAGGGTAGGAGGAACCATTATCACAGACTCTAAGAGATCAGAAAACTGGTTACGGTGTCTGGGACATGGTTTCTGGGATATAGTGTTTGGGATTATGATGGCTGGGTTACGGTGTCTCTGTTACGCTCTCTGGGTCATGGTGTCTGGGTTACGGTATCTGGATTATAGTGTCTGGGACACGATGTCTAGGTTATAGTGTCTGGGATTATAGTATCTGGCATACGATGTTGGTGACTCTTCCAAAATCTAGAACTCATAGAAGACTTACGACTTCTCAGAATTAGTCAAATATCCTTAAATCTGTCTTAGGAAATAACATTCAAATAATTAATTAAACTTCATTTTTAATAAAATAAAACATTATTGAACAAAATTAAATATAGTTTAAAATATTCAATCACGAATCAAACAAGATTTATAGTAATCAGTAGCTTTTTAAAGTGTATATAAATAATAGGGAATCAAACCATCTCTACATATGATTTGAGATAGATTAAACATGCTGAACAAGATTTGTGATCATTAAAACATTATTAAAAATGAGGATTCTAATAATCTCCCACATTTTGATGATTAGATATCATATAAGTTAGATCCCTATTCTTAGTATTAATTCTCCCCCTTTTGGGATTATCAAAAGAATAAAAGAAGAGAAAAAAACATGGAATGAAGGCATGTGAGAGAACAAACAACAAAAGTGCACATTTTCATTAGATAAAAAGATAATCATCATTACAATTTGGAGGAAAATAAATAAATAACATCCTTATGAAAATGACATTTTTTAAATCACCTATGATCTATAATCCTTCTCTTTTCCCATGAAAGTAGAATCATAAGGAGCCACATGAGCAGTGGTAGTGGTTGATGAAGTGATTGAGCCAACTGTAAAAGAATAAAGAAGGATCCATTCATAAATAGATGGTGCCAAAGTTGGTTTAAATAAATACCGAGACAATGATTGGTTAATGATAATAGGTCGGATTTGGATTAGATCCTGGGAAATAGACATGGAGGCAAAATAAAATGTAGTGGACGAGGTAAGATTTATACTAGGCCGCAAAGGGGTGGCTGCGAGAGAACAATGGAATTATTTTGCACAAGAAGTTAAGGATTCAAAATTTAATGTAATCTGTAATAATTTAACCCCCATACTGCATTGCCTTTTCGAAATCATATTTTTTCTCTTTGAATATGTTCAACGGAGAAGTTAAATACTTCATCTTTTTTACATGAGTCTTGTAGGAATGAGTGACGGGAGGTATTTTAAAATTATCTACAAGATATTTGAAATTATTGGTCATATAATGATTAGAGAAAATCCTATAAAAGTATAAATAAACTTTATTTGTAATTTCATCCTGATCATCATTGGAAATATTTGAATGAATCCTCACTATGTCAATTACTATGTCCCTATTCTTGACCACAGTAGATAATCTTTCCTTTTCAAATCCAATTAACACTGACTGAAGATCCTCCTTAACAACTATTCTGAGCATATCACTGTCTATAGGTTGATATGACTTACCAAAGTCATTGGAGGCTATACTAGTTGAAGTGATAGACTTGAGCTGATTTAGAAATTTCTGTAAAAATCACTTGTTCTCATTAGTAAGCTTGTTTATACAAAAAATATCAAACATTTCATTGAATGTATTGATGTTTATCTCGGCCACTTATTCATAAATTGATGTCATGTTTGGTTGAATCAGAGATGCATCTTTTGGTGGAATATGATCACTAACATCCTCAATAGTATGACGAGTAGTATATTTTCCTAGTTGCAACAATTTTTTCATATTTTTAACCATAGCTCAAAGAGACATTATCTAATCACTCAACCACGTGTTCTTAATTCTAACATCTAGTATTTCATGAATAATTTTTGGATGAATATTCAATGTGATTTTCTCTAATATCAAGGGAACATCACCTTTACTAAGATTTATCACAGGAGTAGGCTAGAAGTTCATGAACTTTTCAAAGCCAGATAAAAGAGTATCCATAAAAACAATGAGTCCATTGTGATCCATAGAAGTAGAAGGTACTTGTGAAGGTTCCAGAACAAGAGATGAGACATGATCAGGCTTTTTAGAAAAGACCACGTCAGGAGTAGAAACTACATTCAATTGATACATAGTATAAATATCTATGCTTTCAACCGAGGCCTCCTGGGTATTGTACACATCAATGTAGCTGATAAACATATACTAGGTATCCACAGTGATTTGATCAATAGGATTGGGAAGATCAACACTTTCTAGACTGGGGTGCTTCTCCCCCTCAACAGGTGCACCTCTTACAGGACTAATAGATTTATTACCCTGATCAATTTCAAAATCTTCATCTCTAATAGCCTCATCCATTTCCTTTTTATATATCTAAAAGTCTTGTTCCAATATTCTCTAAGTATATGGGAGAAATTCAAGATCCGTTTGTAGTTCTTCCCCAATATTATCCTATACATCAATATGAAGTTCTTCTTCTAGATCCTCTGCATGTAAAACATTTTCTTTTTCACCAGCTCAAGATTCTTTTACAGAGGTCAGTTCTTCTTCTAAATCGACACTTCTTTCAGTAACATGTACATCCTTCTAAAATAAATTTTATTGAACAAGTAGACTCCTATATTCATTGACCAAAACATTTCCTTCCATAGGTGAAAAACATCCTATTGTTCTTCATCATCATTAGAATAATCAACCACTTCATTTTATTACAAACTAGGATCAGATATGTTATTAGTTCTTGAAGGATTCTAAACAAGATTAAATGTTTCTTACAACCTTTTATTGTCCTCTACCTAATATCTTTTACATGGATTCCATCTTAGTTTTATCCTTCTGAGTTATCCTTTGAGATAAAAAACACATGGAATTTGATTAGTTCTTTATTCAGGAAAACCACCCCTTTAGGAGACAACATTGAATAGATTAACATTGAATAGTTCAAAGAATTAGAATTCATTATTATTTTATTCCATTCACATATATGAAGAATAATATAATTATATAGATTAATCATGTTCCCATTTTTTATAATATATATCAAAATTAAATTTTTGAACGATGAGATTAGAAAAATTTCATTTTTTTTCACTAATAAGATTCTCGATAAACATAAGTGACAACATTTTTTCACCATCTAAATCAGTAGTAATTTCCCTTATTTTAATATTATTTCCAGTCAAACTTCCTAGTACTTCTTCTAACACAAAAACATCACTAGGAGGAGAACCACCTCTCCAGTAGTCATCAAATATACCTTCATCTGGTATCCCTAGGCAGCCCGCCCATAACCTCAAGGAAAAAATTTTATCTTTTACGATAAGTATTGCTTCTTACAACAAAACCATCTTTATTATCAAATAAAGTCTAGACATACAATTAAAATAGAGAAACATGATTTCGATAAATCGAATTTTTCTCTTTTGGGAACTAGTTCATCCATTAATGTAAGTACATTGAAAGCTAATGGATTACTAGATATCAACCACATAAGAAATATTTAATTTTCTGGTAATAATATTCTATCAGCAAGATTCAGATTAAACAGACATTCAGGTGTTACCTTCGGTTCCCTTTTCACTTTCTTCTGATACTTTTTCTTCTCAGCAGCTAATGAAGATGGGAGCATCATTCTAGGCAATCAATAAGGGTTCGAGAGATATGAAGGGATGAAAGATGACTTATAGTTGGAAAGATATGGGTTTCAGTTTTTATAGAAGATAGATCGAGGGAATAAAAGAGTTAATGATATTGGTTTTTTATCATTTAGGGATTTTAGGTGTCACAAATTAATGATCATAGGAAAAAAACAATAAAATAATCAACAAAGTAAAAGTGGTAAAAATAAATAAATAAAATAAAAACTGAGTCATTATGATTCGACAGGAATATATTTTCATAGTTTCATCCTTATGGTGTGGCACCAAATTGTGTGACAATATCATTTGAGATAGTAAATGCAATAAAACAATTGAGAGATAGTAAATGTGAGCCTATAAACATGAAGCTGTAACTTCAAGATAGTAACCTGTGAAACCGTGAGAGTGAGACAATAATTCTATGACAGTGACATGTGAAACGAAAAATCATGAAATTTTAAACTATGAAACAATATGATTTGAAACCATACACTTTATACTTAAGATTTATCATACCTAATTCTAGTATGAAGTAATTTATCATTTTTTAATTTAATGGTTTAGTGAATATATCAGCAAAATGACATTCAATTATAACGAATTCCAATGTGATATCACCTTTTTGATAATGTTCTCTCAAAAAGTTATGTCTTACATCAATATTTTTTGTCCTGGAGTTTGAATCAAGATTCTTTGAAAATATAACAGCACTTTTATAGTCACAATTTATAGGTACATATCTAAATTGATATCCATAGTCTAATAATTTATGTTTCATCCATAAAATTTTCGCACAAAAACTACCACCAGCTATATATTCATCTTCGGTAGTAAATAATGATATATAGTTTTGTTTCTTACAATACAATGAAACTAGAGACATCCTAAAATGTGACATGTTCCAGAGGTTCTTTTTATATGTAACATACATCCACCAAAATTAGCATCAGAAATGATAACTAACTCAAATGATAGTCCACTATGATTGAAGAATCTTATATTGGGTTTATGTTTTAGGTATTTGAAAATCCTTTTAACTGTATTTAAATGAGAGTATTTTGAGTTTTCTTGAAGTCTAGCACACATACATACACTAAACATAATATCAAGATGGCTATAAGTTATGTTGATTAAGCTTCCAATCATTCCTCTCTATGTGGTTAGATCAATATATTTTCCATATTAATCAAAATACATCTTACATGTAGTACTCATTGGATTATCACTACTTTTAGTGTTTTCCTAGAAAAGAATTTTTAGAATATATTTAGTATGTTTAATTTGACTTAAAATAATATCATATTAATTTTGAATGATTTGAAATCAATGAAAGAATTTTATTTCACCCATTAAACTCATTTAAAATTAAATTTTTATTAGTTTAAAAAACACAATACATAATGAATTTTTTGAAGATCCAAAAATAATATCATCTACATAAATTCGTACTACCAAAACAACATTGGAAATTAGTTTTATAAAAAGTATAGGATCAACTATACCTTTTGTAAAAACATTGGAAATAAGAAATGTACTCAATCAATCATAGCAAGCTCTTATATCTTGTCTCAAACCATACAATTATTTTGTGAATTTAATAAAATTATTTGGAAAGTGAGGATATGTGAAACTCAAGGGTTATTCAACAAAAATATTTGTAGCTATATACCCATTTAAGAATGAACACATGACATACATTTTATATAGTTTTAAATTCAGATGGGTAGAATAAGCAAGCAGGATTGTAATTTCTTTAAATCAAGAAACAAGTGAAAATGTATCCTCATAGTCAATTCCTTCTTCCTGAAAATATCCTAGTGCAACCAATATAGCCTTGTTTCTAACGATGTCACAAAATTCATCCAATTTATTTCTAATCACCCAATTATTGTGTATGTTAAATGTGTCTTTGGATCTGTCAACATGTTTCCAAACATTTCTCCTTTAAAACTGATTATGTTCTTCTTTCATATCCATCACCCAAAATTCATTAATTATAGCATCATTGATATTTTTTGGTTCATGTTGTGAAAAGAAAACATTATTTTCAACCTAATTTATAATAGAAGCTCTAGTTTGTGTTCCTATATCAAAATATCCTACAAAAACATCTAAAGGATGTTTATTATGTTTTCCAACTACTCTAGAAAAACAAGGGCTAGTGATTTCAGGTTCATCAATAGGTTCAAGTTCATTATTTATTAAATATGATAAATTTCCATAATACGTTGTTTTTACAAATCCCTTTATAGGATTTTTAGAGAATTTATCATTGATGTCCATACATGACATATCATCCTCATGATTCTCTAGAGAAGTCTTAGGCTCATGTGGATCTACCTCATCAAACGTTACATGGAATGATTCCTCCACACATTTAAATATTTGGTTAAAGACTATATAGGCTTTACTGGAGATTTAATATCCTAGAAATATTCCTTCATCACTCTTGGTTGAAAATTTGTCATTATTAACCTTATAATTAAGGATTTATACTTCGCAACCAAAGACTTTGAAGTAGTTCACTTTGGGTTTTTTATTTTTTCCATAGCTTATATGGAGTTATTTTAAGAATAGGTCTAATAAAAACTCTATTAATAATGTAGAAATCTATAATTATAGCTTCATCTGAAGAATATATAGGTAATTCTTATTCACTAAGAATAGTTCTAGAAATTTCATGTAATTTCCTATTTCTTCTATATACAACTATAATTTGTGGTGGTGTTCTTGGGTTAGAGAAATCAGGACTATAACCTTTTTGAGAGAAAAAATATTCAAAATATAGATTTTCAAACTCAAGGACATAGTCACTTCTTAGAGATTTATTTCTATGTCCAATATGGTTTTCTACAGTTTTAGCATATTTAGTGAAATGAGAGCAGACATCAATTTTGTGAGCCAAAAATAAGGTCCAAGTATACCTAGAAAAGTCATCTATAACGACATAAACATAGTGCTTCCCATTTTAACTAGAAACTCTAGAGGGTCAAAAAAATCCATGTGAAACAACGTGAGATGTTTAGAAGTTGAAACTTATTTCTTTATTTTGAAGAAAATTTTGTGTTTCTTTCCTTTTTTGACAGTGATTACAAACTTTATCATTTAGAAACTATAGTTTGTGTAGATCTTTGACTATAAATTTTTTAGTTATCTTTATAAGGGAGTGAATATTTCATTGTCCTATTCATCTATGCTAGAGCCAATCCCCTTTGTGAAATACACATAAACATGAATAATTTTGTGAAACTAATGAATCTATATTAACAGAATATACATTTTCATTTCATAATTTAGAAAATAGAAATTAATTTTTAGAGTTAAATACACTGAAAGGATCATTTTAAAATTTATCATGAAATCAAACACTACATATTTGTGAAATAATAATCATATTATAGTTCATTCTATCATCAAAAAGTACTTTAGAGATTAAAACTGAGTTAGAGTAACCTATTTTTCTACGAGCAATGATTTTTCCATTGCCCTTATCAAAAAAGGTGACATTTCTTCCATGAATATTTATTAGGTTCAAAAAAGAGGAATAGTCTCATGTCATGTGTATTGAACACCCATTTTCCAAGTACCATAAGAATTTATAGGATCTATTCAAACAATTTTCATATAAAATATTTAGATAAAGAGAGACTTTGATACCCAAATTTTTTTGGGTCTAATAATATTATCAACTAGTTATTTAGGAACCCATATCTTCCTCATAGGATTTCTATAAGCATTATGAAAATTATTTGAGAAATTTGAAACAATATGGAATTTATCATAGTTTGAACATTCAAAATGTTTTCCTAAACTATGAATAAATCATTATGTTATATATTTAGAAACAAAATTGGTTTTTCCAAAATTCCTTCACCAGGATGATAGAAAATACTATAAGATGTATTTGGGGGCATTTTTTTAACTGTAATTTGTAACAAGGTATCATTAACATTAGTAAACTATTAAAGGTTATTTTTTTAATTTCTCATTATATAGCTTTAATTCATTGTTTTCTTTGAGTAATTTAACATTTATCTCTCTTTTTACAGCAATATCATATTTAATAGTTGAGGTAAGACAATACTATTTATTTAAACACATGTATTTAACTTTTGGTTCATTACATGTCTCTTAAAGTATATTTAAATACTTAAAAATTTCTCCTTTAGAAATATTTTCAAGAACAATGTCTTCTCTGGAATAATAAGAATTTTTTTATAAGAGATTCCAAGGTTATCTTAGATGTTTTAGTCATGAAACACATATTTTCTTTGTTAGCATGGTCATCATGTCAAGACTCCGAGTTACTTGAACTATCATCATAAGAACTCAATGATTCTTTCTATTCCCTTTTATACATTATATTATTGTTGATAGATTTATTTATATACTTGATATTGGGAAGTTCAGCCTTTACCACCCCCTTTCTCTTTAATTCATAACATACTATCTCATCTGACTTGTCATTTCTTTTCCAGTATTTCATTCAACTTCCCTTTTGATCATATCTTCCTTTATAGTTAGGATTTCTATTTTTCCCTTTTGTAAAATTTATTAATCCTTCGGGATAATTGATTCATCTCTTTATCGCAGTCTGGTGTTTATTAGTCACATCTGGAACATTCTAAAGAGACATACAATTTCTCCTTTTCATTGTGTTTAGATGTGGTGGTCCGGAATGCAAAATATTTTATTTTGGGTTCATCCTCATCTTCCTTGTTTACATTCATCTCTTCTTCATACAAAATTAGTTTCCCAATGAGTTGTTTAATAGGTAATTTGTTGATGTCACATCAATCTCTATTGGAGACAAAAGTTACTCTCCATCTATCAGGTAGGCATATGAGAAACCTCGTAATTTTTTCTTTGGATATAACTTCTCTTTCAAGAGAGATTAGTGTGTTTACTATTTCATTGAACCTGATATATATATCAGAAATAGGCTCATATGGCTTTATTTTATAATAATCATAATTAATAGTATAATTTTGATGTCTCATTTTATGACAACCTTCCTTTTATTACAAACATAAACATGATTTATTAAATAAAGCATCACTTGATACAACAAAGAAGATCGAGAGGATTATTGTCTTTATGACTTAGGATCATTACATAAAAACTTGAAACATGAAATACAACATCTTTATTTAAAACTTCCTTTACATGACCACTACATTCCCTCATACTTAGCATTGCATGGGATAACCTGAGGACATGCATAAGAAAAGGGTGAGCAAAAAATCCCAGAAAGGGAATACACATGGAATAAAATGTGGAGTAAAATACATGTTAGACGTTAGTAATATCAATATAGAATAAGTGAAACATGAACTTAAAGGCATGATAAATCTGGATAACCATAATATGGAAATGTGGCAACAACACTTAACATGGAATTAGCATGAGACAAGGCTCATTGCATATGGAGCATGAGTAAACCCTCAATGCACATGAACCATGAGTAAACCCTCATTGCACTTGAATTAGAATGATTCAACACTCATTGCACATGACTTATGATGGTACTATACTTTACCCAATGCATTGGAGCGCTATAAGGGCGCACCCTTCTTAAACATTTCATTTCATGCATAAGTGTGCCACATGGATCAAAAAACATGGATTCATAAAACATAATAATTTATTCCATGATAATGGAATGTGGAATTAATACATGAAACAATATTATAAATATGTAAATGTGCATAAAAGTAAATACCCTTGATGGTGAAATGGGCATGGTATTCACTACACAATGGCATTGGCTAAGAAATTCGGTCTGATTTCGGCAACGTAACAGTGTGACATAAGAATTCATAAAAACGATTGATGGGAGAGAAATGGGTTCCTCATCTTATTTACATGTAATGGAAAGTAATTAGGTCATATAGATACATGTGACAACAATTGTAATGGAATTTTGATTCATGATAGAAAATTATTGCTTGAATGTAAATGAGGAGAGTGAAGTTCCTTTGGGAATTTCGGCATAGTAACAGGTGTACATGGGATGCATTTAATGAGAAAGAAAGGGGTATCCCATCATTCAAACATATATAGGGCAGTGTGAGGGAGGTGAAAAACCATACCCCAACATTCATAACTACAATTAAAATGGCAAAACAACTTAATGAAAATTGTACAAAAAAGAGAAAGGAAGAAAAACCCTTCATTATAAGTGTGCTTCCAAAGGCTAGAGAGAGGCTTGAGAGAGGCTTCTTGGGAGCATGGGGAACCTTGGTAGGATTCTATAGAGAGTAGGTCAAAGGTTGGACTAACTCTAAAGACTTAGAGTGAGGAGGAAGTGGGATCTTGGGTTGGTTTATATAGGAAATGTTAGGTAATTATTTATTATTTAGGTTTGGGACCCCTTATATTAAATTAATCCAAACCACAAACCATCCAATGGTTTTTGCCCATGGATTTTAGAAAAGGGAAGAGGAAAAAAATATTTTATAAGGCCAAATTCCTAAAATCTTAAAATAATAGGGTTTCTTTTGTGGAGGTGAGTAACACTCCCATGGAAAACAATTTAAAAAGACAAGGTGTTTAATAAGTCTTAAGGGGTCCATTAATGCCTTGAAATGTAAGTCAAAAAACCCAAAATCACATTATTTTTTATGGTAAAAAATATATTGTCTGAACATAAAGATTATAGTATTTTATTACATCACTATTGGGTCATTATAATGTCATAAAACACATTATATATTTAAACGGTATTTAATTTTTACCCAAAAATTTGACTGTCTCAGAAAATTATGAAAAATTCAACATTGAATAATTTTGATGTCCTGATTCCAAAAATTACATTTATTCTATCTAAATAATTTTATAAATATGTTAATTTTCACTTTTCAAATAAAAACCGACATTTATAGAAAATTCACGGGTTTTGAAAGAAATTGCTTTCAAACCTTAATAAAAATTATAATTGCCTTCATAAAATTATAAGATCATTTATATTTAATAAAAATTAATTTAATAATAATAATATTTTATTAAAATTTTATTTAATTCAAAAATCCATTAATTTAATAAAATATATTTCTTAATTAAATAATAACTAAAAACAATATTTGTACTTTAAAAACCATTTACAATGTATCAATAATGACAATAAAGTATATATATTATTATATACAAAAAAATAATGTACGTGAACATAGTACTATCGATTCATTACATAACCCCTTAAAACGGCCACATAAGACCTAAGGGTAAGGTGTGCGATGGTGATAGACTCTTGGGGTGGCTCAGATAGCATTGCTCGAGTGGTAATCTCTATCAACTTCCACTTTTCCCATAGACGGTCTCATTCAAGCTTGACATGATGAAGCTCATCTTGGGCTTGGTCAAGAGAGAATCCCAAGGAAGCCACCTTTTTTCCGAGCTCCGACAAATGGGATTCGTATGGAGAAACTCTACTAGATGAGGCCATCTCTTCTTTTGTTTGAGTAAATTGGATTTGTTAAAGTCATATCTTTATACTAATCATGTGATCACTGTTCAACGACTATGTTAGCAACGGTAAAAATTCTTAACATAAAACCAAAGAAGTTGACATTTTATTTTAACATACAGAGACATTTAATTAGATCAAGAGGGATTTCCATTAATAAAACACTGGGTCATTATAATATTCCCCCCTTAAGAAATTTCACCCTAGAAATTTTCCTTTTCCCACACTAAAACATATGTGGGTAACTCAGCTTCATCATTTCCTCCGATTCCAAAGTCGCTTCTTCAAACTTGTGGTTTCTCCACAACACCTTGACGAGCGGCATTGTCATATTTCATAGAACTTTTTCTCTATGATCTAAGATCTTCACTGGTTGTTACCCATAAGAAAGATCATCTTCCAATTGTACCACGTCAGAAGAGAGTACATGTGAAGGGTCTGGTATGTACTTCTTTAAGAGGGATACATGAAAGACATCATGTACTTTGGCCATGGTAGGTGGAAGTGCTAGTCGATAGGCCACAACCCCGACACGATCAAGAATCTCGAAGGGGCCAATGTACCTTGGACTGAACTTCGCTTTCTTTCAAAACCTCATGACCTTATTCCATGAAGATATCCATAGAAAAACCATGTCTCTAACTTTAAACTCAAGGTCTCATCGACGGTTATCTGCATAACTCTTTTGTCGAATCTTTGATACCTTGATATGTTGCTAAATGGTTTTCACCTTCTCCACCATTTATTTGACCATTTCTGGTCCAAACAGCTTACGTTCACCGACCGAATCCTCACATGTCAGTGTTCTACACCTTTTCCCATACAGGGCTTCATATGGTGCCATATTGATGCTCATGTGGAAACTATTATTACAAGAGAACTCAACCAGAGGAAGATGTTGATCTCATCCTCCTTTAAAGTCCATTGAGAATGCTCTCAACATGTCCTCAAGTGTTTGGATAGTCTTCTCGGATTGGCCATCAGTTTGAGGATGATAGGCCATACTAAAGTTCAGTTCAGTATAAAGATCATGTTGAAGACTCTTCCAAAACATAGAGGTGAATCTTGGATATCGGTCAAACGCAATAGATAGTGGAACTCCATTAACCCTTACCACTTCCCTGATATATATTTGTGCCAGTTGATCCAGAGAGAAATCCTCCCAAATAGAAATGAAGTGCGCAGTCTTTGTAAGACAATCCACAACAACCCGAATTGCATTGTTGCCTTTGGATGTCCTCAGAATTCTGGTGACAAAGTCCATGGTGATGGTCTCCCATTTCCATTCTGGTATGGGAAATGGTTGCATCATCCCCTTATACTTCTGCCTCTCTTCCTTCACTTTCTGTCACACCAGGCACTTTGATGTATATTCAGAGATCTCCTTCTTCATATTATCCAACCAAATGTTTTCTCGGAGATCTTGATACATCTTTGTGCTCCCTAGGTGAATAGAGAAATTTGAACTATATGCGTCCTCCAAAAGTTCCTTCTTCAGCTTCGGACTTGATGGAATGCATAGTCTTTTCCTAAGCCACACAATTCCTTCTTCATTAACATTAAACTCCAAGGATTTCCCTTTTTCGATAGCTTCCACCTTTTCTTGAATTCCTACATCATCCTTTTGAGCATCATTTAACCTTTCCAAAAGAGACGGTTGGGAAATCATTAGTGAAAGGATTGATGCTATTCCCTTCTTTATGATTCCCATGTCCATATTCATCATGTCTAAGAAGATTGGATCCTTCTCAATTCTCATCATTGATTGAATCGATGGGTCTTTTCTACTTAGAGAATCTGCCACCTTGTTCTCTTTCCCAGGGTGGTAATGTATTGAACATTCATAATCCTTGATAAGCTCTATCCATCTTCTCTAATTCATATTAAGCTCTTTCTATGTGAATATATATTTAAGACTCTTTTTGTTATTATATATCTCACATTTCTCCCCATAGAGATAATGCTGCTAGATTTTCAAGGAAAATATCACCACCGCTAACTCCAGATCATGCATTGTATATTTTCTCTCATGGATTTTCAACAACCTTGAGGCATAGGATATCACTTTATCATTTTGCATCAGCCCACAGCCTAATCCCTTCTTTGAAGCATCACTGAATACCAAAAAAGATCCCCACTTGTGCGTAAAGTGAGCATGGACACAGTGATAAGAATCTTTTTAAAATCCTTGAAGCTTTCTTCGCATTAATCACTCCACGCAAACTTTACTCCCTTCCGAGTAAGCTTGGTAAGAGGGTTGTACAATTGTGAGAAATTCCTCACAAATCGTCGACAATATCTAGCTAACCCCAAGAATCTATGGATATCTGTTACCAATTTTGGCCTCGTCCATCCCTCAATTGCATCTGTTTTGGAGGGATCCATAGATATCCCATTGATTGTGATGATATGGTCCAAGAATGAGACCTCCTTCAACTGGAACTCACACATGCTGTACTTTGCATAGAGCTTCTCCATGCACAAAGTCTCTAGTACAGTTCTTAAATTCTCCTCATGATCCTCCTTGGTTTCAGAGTATATTAGAATATCACCTATAAAAACTACCACAAATTTGTCAAGGTAATATCTAAAGACTCTATTCATTATGTCCATGATGATTGCTGGAGAATTGGTGAGTCCGAAAGGCATTACTATGAATTCATAGTGCCCGTATCTTGGGCGAAAAGCAGTCTTGGGGATATCTTCCTTCATCACCCTTACTTGATAATATCTCGACTGAAAGTCCACCTTGGAGAAGTATTGTGCTCCATGCAGCTGATCAAACAAGTAATCAATTAGTGGGAGAAGATACATGTTCTTTATAGTGATTTTGTTAAGTTCACGATAATCAATGCAATGCCGCATTGACCCATCCTTCTTCTTGACGAAGAGGACTGGTGCACCCCATGGTGAAGCACTTGGGAGTATAAAACCATTATCCAGATTCTCCTATAGTTGTTTTCTCATCTCTTCATGCTCTACAACAACCATTATATATGGAGTCTTGGATATTGGAAATTCCCCTGGTATATGTTCAATTGAGAATTCAACATCTCTTCTAGGAGGAAGGCCATGCAGTTCCTCCGGAAACACTTCCGTGAATTCCCTCACAATAGGCATTTCTTCAAGGATGGTTTCTTCCTTTGACTCAATCATCTGAGCCAGATACGCATTCTCATAGGGCATTAATATCCATGATTGATATTATGGAGCTAAAGGAGATTCATCTTCCTCCTTACACTTGTAAAGAATCGGGGGTCGATTCTCTATATGGAGTGTGATTTCCCTCTCCCAACAATTTATGTTGGCTCTATATAAGGAAAGCCAATACATGCCAAGAATTTAATCAAATTCAACCAGAGGGAGTATGACGAGGTTCACCGGGAAATTCAATCCACAGATTATAACAGGGGAGGACTTGTATTCATGGGATACTGTGATGGCACCATTTTCCGTACTCACTGACATCTTCACTTCCATGATTTGTGGTGGTGATGGGATTGTTCTACTAAACTTTCTAGATATAAAAGAATGCATAGAACCTGAATCAAAAAGTACATTCTCTATTCTTGAATGAATAACTAGCGTACCTGTCACCACTTCGTTGTCGGGGATCACTTTAGTAGAAGTGATGTCAAAAGCTATTCCTTTCTGCCTTGGAGGTTTTTGGTTGCCTCTGAAAACCCTTGGATTAGGGTACAAATTTGGAAAATGACCTGGTTCTTTGCATTGTTAGCATTTAACAATGTGTTGAGGTTTGAACAGAGCATTCCTCTACTCTGTCGCAGCCGCGAGCCTTTCTTGCTGATAGTGAATAGCTAGGTTCCCTTCTCTTCCACACCTAAACCATTTCCTCATCCCCTTGAGACAATTTCCAGGGTGCTTCTTTCTGCACTTTTGGAAAGTGAGGTGCTGGATCTTCTTAGCACCATTGGATTTATCCCTTGGGCAACCAGCATTGAATTCCACCTTATGCTTCATGTCCCCATGATACTAGTGTGATTCCCCAATCTCCATTTCTACCATGAGGGAACATCAGACAATTTCTTCATAGACTTCGAAGTCACAGATTTCCAATACTTTTGGTAGGCTAGTCTTCAACCCACCAAATAAGCGGCCAACTTTGCAGTCTGGGGTAACGACAAAGCCGGAATCATATCGTGCAAGCCTTGTGATTTTTTCCTCGTATGATCCAATAGATTCTTTTCCTTTTTGCATGAGGTAAAGGAAGTCCCTTTCCATCTTAAGCTGGAGGGTGCGAAGAAAATATTTATCAAAAAACATCTTTCATAAATCCTTCCATTCCAGTGCCTCGATCTCCTCCTCATGCTTCGATTTTTTGATCAACGTCCACCATCGATCAGCTTCACCCTCCATACGATAAGACACCAGGAGAGCCTTCTCTTGTTCAGCACATTGAAGGATGGAGAAGATATTTTCAATGGAGTTTATCCATTGTTCAGTGATTGTGGGATTAGATGATCCACTAAAATTTGGAGGCCTTTTTCTCATAAATCTCTCTATAGCGACTTGTTCTTTCTTGGGGGGGGGGGGGTTGAAAGTTCCTCTTGACCCGTGTTTCTATTAAAAAATTGAGTTAGCTAATAATGAAGTGTGAAAATTTTCATGATTCCCGCTCCCATTGGATTGGGCATCTCATTAGTACAGTCATCACAATGATCTTCACAACGGTTGTTATCCCGAGTACTCCTATTACCGGCCATTGGCTGGAATAAAAGGAAAGTTAGGGGTAACACATAAAGGGTAATCCAAATACAAAATTTGGTGACTTATAAATAAACTCTTATTTCCTTAACTCATGAGTCTATAGGCTTCAATATAGGCTTTTCATGATCTACTTTCTAACATATATTCTTAGGGGAATTTTTTTTAATTCCCTTAATAAGGGTTCATAATAAGATTGTGAATTTATCAAAACATATCTCCCAGGAGTGTCTTTACCAAGAGTGCAGCAAGGCCCGTTGTCGTGCACCAGTTCCCGTTCGAGCCTAGCTCAAAGCGGTGTTTTCCGGTTTTCCCCCTAAGATACATCTATGCCAGAGCCGCCTCTACCTACTCGTATCCAGATAGGCATTTATTTGTTTGATAAACAACTTACTCAATACTAACCAAAACATAGGGATGTTTTTATTATACATAGTATTGTCTCTAAGTCTTTACTAGGGTTTTCTAATCCAAATCCCAAAAATAACTAATCCTATCCTATGATACCAACTATGACAACCCTGCTTTTATTACAAACTTTAACATGATTTATTACATAAAACCTCACTTGATACAACAAAGAAGATCAAGAAGTTTAGTCTCTTTGGGGATTAGGATAAATACTTAAAAACTTGAAACATTAAATACAACATCTTTATTGAAAAATTCCTTTACATGACCACTACACTCCCTCGTACTAAGAATTGCATGGGATAACTTGAGGACATGCATAAGAAATGGGTGAGCTATAAAGCCCAGTAAGGGAATACACATGGAATAACATGAAAATTAAAATACATGTTAGATGTTAGTAATATAAATATAGAAAAATAGAAACATGAACACAAAGGCATGATAAATCATGATAACCATAACATGGAAATATGGCAACAACACTTAACATTGAATTAGCATGAGCCAAGGCTCACTACACATGGAGCATGAGTAAACCCTCATTGCACATGAAGCACGAGTAAACTCTTGTTGTACTTGAATTAGAATGAGTTAACACTAATTTCACAAGACGTATCATTATACTATACTTTACCCAATGCATTGGAGCGCTATAAGGGCACACCCATCTTAAACATTTCATTTCATGCATAAGTGTGCCACATGGATCATAAAACATGGATTCATAAAACATAATAATTTATTCCATAATAAAGGAATGCGGAATTAATACATGAAAAATTATAATCAATAAGTAAATGTGAATAAAGGTGAATACCCTTGATGGAGAAATAGGCATTGTATTCACCACACAATGGCATTGGCTTAGAAAATCGGTGCGATTTCGGCAGCGTAACGACGTGACATAAGAATTCATAAAAACAGTTGATGAGAAAAAAAGGGGCTAATCATCATATTTACATGTAATGGACAGTAATTAGGACATATAGATACATGTCCCAACAATTGTAATGGAATTTAGATTCATGATACAAAATTATTGCTTGAATGTAAATGAGGAGAGAGAAGATCCTTTCGAAATTTCGGCATAGTAATGGGTGTACATGGGAGGAATTTAATAAGCGAGAAAGGGGTCTCCCATCATTAAAACATAATGAGGGAAGTATGAGGGAAGTGTGAAACCATACCCAACATTCATAATTGAAATTAAAAGGGCAAAACAACTTAAAGAAAATTGACATAAAAGAGAAAGGAAGAAAAAACCCTTACTTTGAAGTGTGCTTCCAAAGGCTAGAAATAGGCTTGTGAGAGGCTTCTTGGGAGCTTGGGGAACCTTGGGAGGATTCTTGAGAGAGTAGTTCAGAGGTTGGATGAACTCAAAAGGCTTTGAGTGAGGAGGAAATATGATCTTGGGTGGGTTTATATATGAAAGGTGAGGGAATTCTTTATTATTTAGGATTGGGACCCCTTATATTAAATTAATCCAAACCACAGACCATCCCAAGGTTTTTTCCCATGGTTTTTAGAAAAGGGAATAGGAAGAAAATATTTTATAGGCCCAAATTCCGAACTTCTTAAAATAATAGGGTTTCTTATGTGGAGGTGAGTCACACTCCCATGAAAAACAATTTAAAAAGGCAAGGTGTTTAATAGGTCTTGAGGGGTCCATTAATGCTTTGAAAAGTAAGTCAAACAAACCCAAAATCAGATTATTTTAATGGTATAACATATATTGGCCGAACATAACGATTATATTATTTTATTACATCACTATTGGGTCATTATGATGTCATAAAACACATTATATATTTAAACGGTATTTAATTTTTACCCAAAAATTTGACTGCCTCAGAAAATTATGAAAAATTCACCATTGGATAATTTCGACATCCTGATTCCAGAAATAACATTTATTTTATCTAAATAATTTTCTAAATATGTTAATTTTCACTTTTAAAATAAAAACCGACCTTTATCGAAAATTCACGGGTTTTGACAGAAATGGCTTTCAAACCTTAATAAAAATTTTAATTGCATTAATAAAATTATAAGATCATTTATATTTAATAATAATAGAATATTATTAAAATATTATTTAACTCAAAAATCCATTAATTTAATAAAATATATTTCTTAATTAAATAATAACTAAGAACACTATTTGCACTTTAAAAACTATTTATAATGTATCAATAATGACAAGAAAGTATATACATTATTATATACAGAATAATAATGTACATGAACACAGTACTATAGATTCGTTACATAACCCCTTAAAACAGCTGCATAAGACCTAAGGGTAAGGTGTGTGATGGTGACAGACTCTTGGGGTGGCTTGGATAGCATTGCTTGAGTGGTAATCTCTATCAACTTCCACTTTTCCCGTAGACGGTCCCGTTCGAGCTTGACATGATGATGCTCAGCTTGGGCTTGGTTTAGAGCGAAGCCCAAGGACACCACCTCTTTTCCAAGCTCCGAAAAATGGGATTCGCATGGAGAAATTCTACTGGATGACGTCATCGCTTCTTTTTTCTGAGTAAATTGGATTTGTTAAAGACCTATATTTATACTAATCATGTGATCACTGTTCAACGACTATATTAGCAATGGTCAAAATTCGTAACTTAAAACCAAAGAAGTTAAAATTTTATATAAAAATACATAGACATTTAATTAGATCAAGAGGGATTTCCATTAATGAATCATTGTGTCATTACACATTTCCTTAATACCATATGTTACTTCATGTGAAAGATAAAAAGTATCCCAAATTTTATGGTCTTTTTTACATGTAGAAATTTAGTTAAATTATTACTCTCCTGAAGAGAAATACAAGGAATTCATGGTTATGAAATTATTACTGTAATTAGTCTTATTTGGGAAATCCCAAGTAGTTCTATCAGTGGAATGAATATTATACTAATTTAAAATTGAAGACCAAATTTCAAAACCTGTACTTTCTAAATGAATTTTCATTTCAATCTTCTATTATCCATAATTTTTCCATAAAAAAATGGAGGACTATCTGTTGAAAAACCATAAAGTCTATTATCCATAATAGAGAGATACTTTTAAAAAGCTATAAATATAGAACTAACCTAAATTTATAGATTTTTAAAGTATAACTAAAATTAGAGTTGAAATTTTATTTAAATAAAATAGATCCTTACCAAGAATAAACTCCATTGATACAAAATGTTGGTCAGTGTAGATTACTCAAGAGGGGGTGAATTGAGTATATTTAACAATTTCTGTTAAAAAATTCACATGAAAATTTTCCCTAATAAAAATGAACACATGAAAGTTAATCAAGGTAATATGGTTGTAATAGTTTTACTATTCAAATAACTTATCCAAAGATCGATTCATTCTTAGTAATATCAATGTGAGTTATTTATACAATGGATGAAGCTATTATAATAAGGAAAAATAGTTATAACTTCTTTATAAGACTAACTATCAATGTATAATTTAGTTTTCAGAAATATAAATTAAAGCAGGAAAAAACAAAATCGAAAGGTACTGCAGATAAAACAAGTGGTTCAGTCTCAAGCTAAGTCATAATCCACTCCACTTGGTGATCATCTTTCACCAAGTAGTCTATATAGATAAGATATTGATCCACACCATGGATCAGGGTAAACAACATTATACAAGACTGTCCAGGTCACACAACCTATTCCACTATTCTCCGTGGGTATAAACTACCATGTCCCAAAAGAACTTATTAGACACTTATCCATTGGAGTAAAAATATGTTACAAGATATGAGGGGAGGTATATCTTGTATCCTTCAGTTTAATATTAGAGACAGTGTCTATTTTAATATTGACACTCACACACACTACTAAAATTGTAAAATAGTAAAAACTAGAGAAAAGATGTTGAGAAAGGTATAGAAGTTATCTGAGTGTTATTATATGTAGATTTGGACATGTTGGATGAAGTATATGCAAGTGTCGAGTATTCAGGTAAAAAAATAGTGTATCTCAAGTCCAGTGCTCTAGATTCCTGTTTGATGGTGTAATCTATGTATCTTGTGTTATTCATTGAGTTGGTACAACAAAGATGTTTGAGGCTCTGATCTACTGTAGTTCATCCTTTAGCGGTCGATTATGCTTCATGTGTTCTTCAGTTGTATCTTGTTTCATGCATCCATTTTCTTTTTTAAACTCCCATTCCTCTTCATATTACTCTAGATCCATGCTATCCTATTTGTTAATAATTGTATGTGTTTGAGCTGACAGGATTCATGTATTCGGCACCGCGTACCTAGTACTATGAGGTGATAAGTCTACAATGAATCATTATTTATGCCAGTTCCTTTAAGTGTCTCAAATATGATCATTATAAATTTAATTTAGAAAAAAAATTGATTAAAGAACGATATCACATTTTTTCTTGAAATGGTATTACATGGAAATGGTGTCAGCCCAAAACAGTGTCTTCCTCTTTTCCATTGAGCAGTGAGATAGTCATGATGCCATAGTTGCATTGAGATCAGGAACCGGTAGCACAGATGCGCTGTCAGGATCCGAGTGTCTTAGCAATAGTTTCTAGGCCTTTGTGAAAACCACTAATAGTTTCTTTAGGATGTTAGTAAGAAACTAGTGTCACGGACTATATGAGAGCTGAAAACTGGTTACAATGTCTAATTCATGGTGTCTAAGTTACGGTGTTTGGGATTAAGGTGTCTAAGATACGGTGTCTGGGTTACTATTTCTGGGTCACAATGTCTAGGTTACGATGTCTAGGATTATGGTGTCTAGGTCACATTATCTTGGTTACAATGTATGGGATTACGGTGACTCGCATACAATATCTGGGATATTGCCAAAATCCAGAACTGGTGGTAGATTTATAGTTTATCATACATAACCAAATATTTGTAACACTTTCTTTGGAAATAACATTCACATAATGAATTAGACATAAGCTTTAATATAATAAAACATTATAAAACAAAATTAAATTTAGTTTTCAATATTCAATCATGATTCAGAAATAATTTACAGGAATCAAGTGCTTATGAATGTGTATATAAATCATAGGGAAACCAAGCATATCTACACATGATTTGAGATAGATAAAACAAGGTGAAAAATAATTGTTATCATTAAAACATGATTAAAATATGAGGAGTCCAACATAATATATTCAATAAAAATGGGTTTTATCAACACACGCACACATACCCTTTCTTACTCCTAGGAAAAACTTCATATCATGTAATTTAGAACATTATGAAAAGATATGAATTTTTATATTTCCCAATACATAGTGGAAAATATATGTAATGTATTAATATCATAAAGATTCGGTCTCAATAAATTTTAAATTCATTGTCTCATATATTATATAAAAAATCATGTTATATTAATTACCCTAATCATACTGAAAAAAGTTTTGAGTCTACCATGCCATTAATTTTTCATGTGTCCATGTGAAAACCATTTTAAGATCATATCTTCACCCTTTATTCAATATATTCAAGTAATGTAAAACCATTATTCTTACATTTTTGAATTCACCAATACTATTCTATATTTCTTTGCAATCAAATTTCATGACCCACACACTTATGAATTATTGAAATTCAAACCATAATCTCCCAACAGATATATCCCCGTGTGTTATAAATTTCATAAATCTCTTTTTTATAAACATTACATATATATATATATATAATTATATTTTTTATGGAATTAATACTTCAGATATTAGGTACAAATTTATAGGTCAATTCAGTATAGTAATGAAACTGATCAGAAGAGAAATGAATGTGTGGATGAACCATTTCTATAAGATGATTTTTTATCATATTTTGATATAATATCAATTGAGTAAGAAAAATTTTACATGACAAGGTTGTATGGAAAGTTATTTGGAGAAATAAAATCATAATTTACCTTAAAAAATATCTCAATGAATTATTTAAAATTCTAAATGATTTTATAATTAGAAAATCGATAATATTACCAGTGAATTATATTTTTTATAAAAATTAACCATTGATGTTGAAAAAATTATCTTGATTACCAAGATACTAATGAATTTTTAAAACATTATGTTTTCATATGTGCCACACGTAAATGATCATGTTACATGATATATTTTATTTTAATATTTTGTTGTTTTTTTTAATTCAACAGAGAAACTAATGAAAAACACAAACAAAACACAAAAAAATGAAATTCTAAATAGCTGCTAAAAAATATTTTCCCCTCCCCACACATAAAATACATCATTTCTCTCAAATTGAACCAATGAAAAGATATGTGCACATGAAATTTATAATTTTAAATATGAAAAATAATGTAAAAGTGAAAGGGTTAGGAACTATATGACATCATCAAGTAATGATGGGGTTATGCAGTGTAATGAAATCAATAACATGGGAGGGAATTCCCTCAATGTATTTCATCAAATGTTTCCCTTTATTTGTAAATCTTAATATTATGCCCTATTGTAAGATATCCACTGGACTATGAGAAAAGAAATTAAATACAACATTAAGACCTAACCATCTGGAATGCAACTTACTGGGCATCAGCTTTCTTCATGAACTATATAGAAGTAATATCTCTCCAACATGAAACTTCCTTTTTATGATCATTTTATCCTTATTTTCTTTTGATCTATAATTAAATATCACTGTGTTCTCATATTATAAAATTGAAATCTCCTCAATATATTGAATTTACATCTTAATTTTAATTTCATCTTGGGAAAAATCCCCATTTCATTTCTTTATATCCCAATATTCTTAATGCCTGACTTCAACATGGAGATGACTTGGTATCCAAAAAAAAATCAAAAATGGGGAAATACCAATGGTTGTTTTTTGTACTATACTATAATCCCACAACATATCATCCAATCACTTTCTCTAATCCTTTATATTTAGCTGCTTTGTTTTCTTCAAAATTTGTTTTGACTCCCGATTGGAAACCTCATCCTGGAAATTTTTCTACGGTTGGTTTGGAGTAGATTTTTTATGTGTCACCCAAAAACTTTTGAATGAGGGAATCTAAATTTCAATTTCAAATTTGTGTCCCTTGGGGACTCATGATGGACTTCGGTACTCTAAACCATAGAAAATTTGATCATTGAAAAAATCTACTACAACATGAGAATCATTAGTCTTGGTGGAATTTGCTTCCATCCATTTTCTAACATAATAATAATTGAAGAAAATATATAAGAAACCAAATGAACTTGGAAAAGGACCTATAAAATCAAATCCCCAAACATAAAAAATCGCACTGAAAAATATGGTTTGTTGGGGAATGACATGTCTCCTTAAAATGTTTCTAGTGTGTTGGAAATATAAGCAGAACTTACAAAAACATGTGTATCATGGAACAAGACTGGACAATATAATCCAGAGTCTAAGACATTACTAGATGTCTCTTGCTATAAAAAGTGTCCACCCCAATCAAGCGTATGACAAAAATTTAAAACAAACTCAAACTGGTGATCTGGAACACATCTCATAATGACTTGGTTACTACACATGTGCCAGAGGAAGGGAAAATCCCACACGTAAAACCTAGACTAACTATTTAATTTTGGGACATTATTTTTCATTAAAGCTTATGTAATATTAAAGGAAAAAATATAGTTGAATAAATCTACATACCATGGATGTGAACCTAATATGAAATATAGAAGCTCATTGTGGAATGTTTCTAGGATTCGAAATTAGTCCAAGTTTTGAACCTCTTGTGTGTGAGTAATCCTACCCAGGTAGATTTCCACCATTTGTTCTAACCCCTTATTGTCCAATATATCAATAATTCTTGAAAAAAGGATAATCTATTAGATATGTATGGGATTTTCATTTGGATTCTTTAGGAGGTACCTCAGAGATGCATTTTTAGAAAAATAACTAATTTACATCTCAATAAATATGAACGCAATTTTTCTAAAGAAAATTTTACAACAAGAAACTATTTTTGTTCTTTTGAGTAATTTTATTGGGTTGAATACAAATTTCTAAATGTATAATAAATAACATGGTACCATCCTTAAACCCTATGATATAAGACAACTCTGACCAAGAATTTGGTTGTGTCACACATAGTCATAAAGGGAAGCTCGCAGCATGGGGGTTTATGATCAATGGAGTGGTTAGATGATTATTTAGATTATCTAATGATACCCTTAATAAGTAATAACAAAAGTCAGTACATTTTGAAGAAATTGGAATAATGGTAGAGATATATTAATGAAATATCTAATAAAATTATCGATAAATGCCTGAATTCCCTATGAATGATCTAAGATCATGTACATTTAATGGATACTGTGAGGATGAAATAATATCTACCTTATATCTATCAATCTTTACTCCATTTTTTGACACTAAATTCAATAATATAATACCATTCTCTACCATTAAATGAAAATTTTCAGTGGTCAAAACTATATTCTTCTCAAATAAACAATTCAACACCTTTCCCAAACCAAATATACAATAATAAAAAGATGATCCATACACTATAAAATCATCTATAAATACATCCACATAGGTCCCTATAAAATCTTAAAAAATACCCACCATGAATTTTGAGATGTTAGCTAGTGAATTAAAAATTCCAAATGGAATCATGTAGTAGGAAAATGTATTGAATGTATAAGTGAATGTTGTCTTCTCATAATCATCCGAAGTTATAGAAACTAAAAATGTCCACAAAATCCATCCAAGAAACCATACAATGTCTTCCCTACTAGTCTCTCAAGAACATGATCAATAAATGGGAGGGAAAATGGATCTTTTGAGTAAATTTGTTTAGTTTAATATAATCAATACACACATGCCAACTATTATTCACCCTCATTGGAACTAACTCCTCTCTATCATTTCTAATAATAGTAAAACCAATTTTACATCGAATATCCATAGTTGGGCTCATAAACTGGGAATCTAAAATGGGATAAATGACACCTTCCTTTTGAAATTTTTATACATATTTTTTAACAACATACAAAGGGTTTGTTTTAAGAAAACCTTTTGAAATCCTAACAAGTTTATCCCCATCCTCCAAGGGAATCCTATTGATTAAAATAAATGGGATAATACCAGATATGTCATCCATGGTCCACCAGATTTTCCTAATATTCTCCCTTAAAACATTCAAATGTTTTTCTTAATGATAAAATTGTATATTTATATAAATGATAACATGTAATATCATACTAATACACAAGTATGATTTATTTATATTTGGTGAAAATTTCTTAATTTCCAATGAAGGAGGTTTTGTATGGATTTAAACAATGAAAGAACTAAGGTATTGACATAGTGAAACATAATATTAGAATAGTCATCATAAAAATCATAGAATAACACCCCCAATCCATCATCATACTCGAAAATCATGTCAAAATCATTGTGAACATGATCAAAATTAAAATATGAATCCACATAAAAATTAATTCCAAGATAGGTTTGTGCATTAAAATTAGGTGTGGAATTACACGTATACATCAAACTATAATAAATTATCATAATTTCTCTAAGCATATGACAAAAAAATACCTGTGTTATTTAATTTGTGGTTAGAAATGGGAGATGAAAATTGGAGAATGGTCCTCTATAGAGTACTTCATGGTGTCCATAATAATTAATATCACAACATTATCTCCAAACTCCATATATAGTGTACCCTCATGGATTTTTTTGACATTTTTTCAATATTTTGAAAGGAACAACTGAATATAATGGGAGAAAAACAATTTACATGATCATCCACCATGTTATGTGAGTAGAAATATGCTACAAAGATCATGACTCTTACACCAAAAAAATACATCCTTAAGGACTCCTAGTGGATATTCTCTAGCTCTATTCACCATCTTCACGACTACTCTCGTCGGATTAAACTCACCAAATTGTAAATAAGATAATACAAAGTGAGGAATCACATTTATAGAAGAAATCAAATCACACATATAATTAGAAAAGTGTAACTCCCATATGGATCATGGGATAGGGAATGTCCTGATATCCTTTCACTTTTTTGGAATTTCTTGAGTTGCATTAATTAATGGTAAATCATTACTTCCACAATTTATTCAGTCATTTAACGTGATCTCTCTTCAGTTGGAAAAAGTACGTTTAATAATTTTCCATACATTGGGATTTTCATGATGGCCTCAATAAGGAGGATGTTTATCTCAATGCACTTTAATATTTCCAAAACCTATTTCTGTATTTCCAATGTAACTATTTTTTTTGTTTGAAAAACTCTATATGAAAATGGAATGGGTTTAAGAGGGATATCATCAATTTTGTTCTTACCTTTTTCTTTCTCCTTTCATTTCAAAATGACCTGTGATGATGGGGGAATCTCAATGAGTAGGGTGAATCCTGGTGGAATGGTATGTGGATATTTATCAGTAATTTTCTTCCTTATTATCAATGTGATGGAATCGACATTCCCTTTGGATTTCGATTAGTCTAGGAAGGAATATTTATATAGTTCATATATAATAGTTCATAGATGATGATGGAAATATAGATTATTTTTGTATTCAACTCCCTCAACTCCAAACCTTTACTCTTCAATTAATTATATTGATTATAAAAAAATTCTAAAGTTAATTAGTATTATAAACTATATTTGGTTGATAATTCCCCCTTTGTTGACTTATTGATACTTGGGATTCATAACAGTATTGGGGTTTTTGAAAACCATGTTAGTAAGACAGATAATTCTGGATGTTTTATTGAAAATATGGCCTTTTTGGTTGTCCTGATCCACACATCATGTCTAATTGGTCATTCAATATTAGGTTATATTTTGGTGAAAAAGAACGAAACTCATGGGTAATTGGTTTTTGTTTCTTTTGATATTGTCTCCCAGGGAATAGAGTTGTGAAATCTAATATCTCATGTAATTGGGGGAAGCAATAGGTTGGGTGGTCTATTGTAGTGTAAATTCCATAAGGCCTCACAGGAGTGTGTTGGGATTTCTTTTGAGATAAATAAATCGTTATTTCCATATAATTTAATTCTTCCAAATTAGTATCTATAAAATAATATTCTACAAATGAAGTACATACCTGATGTACACATCAAGCATTCGGTTTCCCTTGATCACCAAATGGATGTGAATTTTATTCATATTTTCAATAAATTCACGTGTAGTTGGTGGTGTATTTTCTACCAATAACCCTCCAACCACAACATCCACCATGGTCCTTTCTATATAAATGAGTCTTTTATAGAAGTAATGTATGAGGAGTTTCTCACTGATTATTGATGTGGGAGTATTTCACACAACTTCAAGAATCTCTCCCAATACTCATACTATAAACTCATTGAGATTTCTTGATTCTTAATATTTATTTTCGAATGGAAGTGGTACTTAGGTTTGGAAAATATATTTCCGTGAAAATATGTCTCATATAATTATCACGTGTTACATATTTAGTTTTGAAATAATACATCCAGTATTTTTTAGTTCCATTAAGTGAGAATAGTAATTCTATACGTTTTAATTGATATTAATATATATTCTTTATTTTTAGTGTTGTGAAAACCACATTAAATTCAATTAAATATTTTTTTGGATCCTCTCCATAGAGGCTATGAAATTTTCGATGAAGGGGTATCAATCCATATTTTAGTTGGATGTATAACTCATTATTTGGGTAAACAATATAATTTGAATGGTATTTAATATATAGTGAAACCCATTATATAATGGTTCTATTAAGATTATTATTATTATTTTTAGACATTATTTATTTTTTTAGGTTTGATTATGAATTTTTTCCAATTTAAATGTTCCCATGATGGAGGAATTCTCTAACTAGTTGAATGTTTATGCTTATTGTAAACCGAGACTGTCTTATTAAATAACAAAGGATACATTCAATCTTAGAGTCAATATCTAAGAGATCCTATGGGTTAGTTCATGTCATAAATAAAATAAAAAATAAATGAATAAAATTTAACAATAATAAAAAAAATAAGGTTGAGTTTATGGTAAAAATAATAATAAAAAGTGGAAATATTGAGAAAGGGGAAATAAGAAAGAATGAAGAGAAGAAATTAATGAAATGAAAATTAAAATAAATACCTTTAATTATTTGATAAAAATTTACTAGCCTCACCATAAGTGGTGTAAATTTGAAATGTATTCTCATGGGAACCCACAAATGATGTTTGGTTTCTGGTTATTTAGGTACATCAGAATAGCTAACCAGGGTTATCTTTCAACGGAGGAAGTAATTAAAACAACATATTAAGGATGTTTTTAAAATAAAATAAACACATTACCTAAAATTATGTGGTACTTTATCATTTATAAAACAAGGATAAGTATGTAGGAATAATATAGTATTTTTTTGTTTTTTAAATGAGATTTGGAAAACACATCGACATTATGTTTTTTAGAAAAATATTTTAAAAGGTAAAATTGAACTAACAATACATATTCACATACTAATTAATCATTATAATTAAAATTTTACTACTATTAAATATTATCACCTAATTTTTTAACCCTAGAAGAATTTTGGGGTAAACATAACAACATTGATGAAATGAATTAAATCCTAGGCTGACATGAGAGCACAAAATCATAGAACCTACCATTGATTGATGTTTTAAGGATATATTATGGTAAATTATAAAATATGTAACATATAAATTATATAAATTGGGATTAATTGAGTTTAATTACAATAATTTAACTCTACAAATTAATCTCATGTGGTTTTGTTTCATCGATTAGGATTACACTCAAAAATCAATCAATTATTTACCTCACATGTATTGGGTTAATTATTCAATTACTTTCATAGTTATATTTAAATAAAAAACTAAATTAATAGATCATATTAAGATAAATATACTATATCAATGATTCAATATAAGTAAATGAATAAGGTAAGAGGTAGATCAATTACAAAAAACTACTCTTCCATGGGTGGTGTATTCATCATAGAAATATTTTGAATTCATAGTAGAATATAAAGGGTAATACCCAATTATATTTCTACTATATATTTTCAACCCAAATAATCAAATAATATAAGAATAAAATTGGACAAAATTGAAAAAATTGAAGAGAAAAAATATGTTTATTGAAAGAACACTAATGTTGTAACAAAGAAAAGGAAAAGAAGAGAATTTTGTAGGAGATCATAGCATGATAGATTCCCTCATCTAATGGTTAATTTAAATTTAATGTAATAATTTATACTATAATAAAAATACTTTATGTCACATAGAACCCCCTCTAAATGGGAAAAATAGACAATTATAGTGTGGAGGGGAGGCTAGGGTTCCAAGAATGTTCAAAATTGAATTGGTAATTTTTCCAAGTATATTAACTTAGATTACATATAATATTTGATCTCTAAAACTCAATAAAGATCTATATTTATAGATGAATTATTTGTGATAAATTGTTTATTCAATCTTTTCTCCAATTCTGGGCCTAATCCGATCACTGATGAAGAATTTATTTCCTAAATACTAAAGTGATTTCTAATCTATATAGTCAAGTCCAACATTGAATTGATGGGAAATTTAATCGAATAAATTCACAATCAATCTCATATTCCCTCAATAAACATCATATACCATTGATTTAGTAACAGTTTCAATAAAAAAAATTGTTCAAATAAGTCACATAAAAATATTTATGGCTGAAAAACTATAGTGAACTTTAAAGGAGAAAAATTGGAACATCCATCAAATTTAAAAATGAATGATCTAACAAAAAATATTCAATAAATAAAACATATTTAACATAATTTCATGAAATTATATAATTTTTTTCAATAAAATATTCAATAAAGGAGTATTTTATAATTTATTTTTTTATATTATGAAGAGAATTATATTGGATGTTTACCATATGGTTATTCCTATTATGAGGGTTCTACAAGGGTTCTATGATGATGATTTTCCAAGATACCAACATGTTTTATATGTAGTTTCTAGGAGTTTATATTTTTTTCTATGATCAAGAATGATATAACATGACTCATGATTATTTAGTATTATAACTCTTTCCTTTGTTAAACCCTTATGCCATGTTTCAGGATTGATGACTTAGATACTAATGTGTATGAGTTATTTTATGGATCTATTATGCACTATGATTATATCATCATAACCTTGTAAACATATTATGCTCATTGATGAAATTGAATTGTTAATATTTATGTTTTACCTAAACAATCATTTTATCTCACTCATTTTATTTTTCCATTCACTCCAGTTTATAAAGAACGTGGTTGAAGGATTTATGCCCAGATGGTATTTCACATGGATGATGATAATGACGTAATGTGAAAGAAATTTGGGATAAGTTGGATAAATTATCATATAAATAAATTGGGATTCTCAATTTATGAATTATTCCTAATTCTATAATTCTCTAAACCTAAATGTTCATTGAGAACATAAGTGATTCAGTAACTCATTTTGAATTTGAATGTTTATGATGGAAAAAATAGGGTCACATTTATCAGTATCAAAGCCGAAAATGTAATTTTTTTTATTTCATCCATGGATCTGAGTGTGTGGGTTTAAGGATGTTATACATATTTACACACACATGTACACATTTATTTTTCTCACATACACACATGAAAATTTACATATATATATATATATATATATATATTAGAATACACATATAAATATATATTTTTTATTGACACACACTAATTTATTAGTAAACATTACATTTTAAGAAATATATTTTAAATAATTTTTATAATGTATATAAAATGAACAATAAATATTTATTTCGATATGATTTATATATTAAAATGAAATTATGTAAATTTTATTGATGGGTAATTATGCTTCCTATTTATTATATGTAAATATTAGAAAATATGAATATATGTAATTATAAATTAAAATATAATATAAAAAATGATAATATTTTAAAACAATAATATCTATATGAATGTGAAACATGGGAATAATTTCATTCACTACAAAAAAAGACAAAAATACTCTTAAATGATGCTGAAATCCCATGTATTTTGAAATAATTAGGGCATCCCAACTAAAAACTCATTTTTGGAAGCTTTTTGAGACTTTTTATATCTCAAAAACTAACCAAGGATCCCCCGAGTTGACACATCATAGATATAATCATTGGATTTGATTTAATATATGGTTGAGCATAAATGGACTCCCGGATAAAAAATTATGGTTGTTTGAAGTTCATGTCATGTTTTCAACTTATCTAAGATTGTTTATTTATTTATTTAATTTCTATGTCCTACAATTATTATTAAATGGATATAAGTCAATAATAATCAAAAAATTATTAAAAATTGTTATTTTTTATTTATCTATAATTCATCTTCACTAAATATCTTATATACTAAGTGTAATTGTGTATTTAGCCTCATATAAATCATATTTAATAGAATATATTATAATTATATCAATATAAATATATTTATATATTAATATATAATTTTTAATGATATATAATTTTTTTAAGAAATATTCTTTTTATCATTGCTAGAAAAAAGTACATATAATTGGGGGTCTTTATATGTGTTAAAGAATGTAATGATAAAGACCCCCATGATCAGTACTAATTAAAGGTGCCAATATATGCTCTTTTTTAGTGTTGATTAAAGTATATTTTATTAGTAATAGATAAAATCATTGATAAAGGGGGGCCTTTATCAGCACTATAAAGAGCACTAATAAAGGGGGTATGGATTTTTTAATACTAAAACAAAATCATTGATAATTTTCCCCCTATATGTACACTTTTTTAGAACTGATAAAATAAGAATTTATTACCAATTTTTTAGTGGCGATAAAGGATACAATATATTGGTGCATTTTTAAATCTTTGATAACGGATATCACTATAATATTTCCAAAATATAGTATTTTCATCAGAGACCACACCTCCACTAGATCCTTTATGGGTTGAGTTAGTAATTTATTACTCAATACCTCAATGAACACATTCCATTTCTGGATAGTATATGTAATATAAAAATCCAAAGTATGAAGATATTCAACCTAGCGCATCTTTCATAATTCTAGATCATTCTAAGTGAAAATGTATTTCAGGATCTTATGATCATAAAAAACTATAAACTTATCCTCAATAAGATAGTGTACACACATATTGAGTGAATTAATAAACATTTACTACTAAATATTGTGGGTAGGGTATTTATTCTCCTGCGGTTTTCATTGGTTAGAGAAATATTCCATTATCTATTTCCCTAATATAAATACATAACCCAAACCCAAACAACAAGGATTTCAAAAAACATCATTACCTCAACCCAATTTTATAATAACTAATGTTGATGAGATTTAAACATTACCTTATGTTCCTAAAAACATCTCATATATTTTTCATTTCATTCAAAATGACACCTTTATGGGTCAAATCTATCATCAAATATACCAGATATGAAATATCCTAAAAAATATTCACATTCTATCCATCAATTCCCACGAATCTCTATATCTCAAACATATTTATGGGCTTCACCAAATACCTAATCACCTTTATTTTCTAATGATCCACTAATATTTCATTCTAAGATATATCATTCCACTAAAACATCACTTCTCAAATCCATAATCACATTTGGAAGGCCTACCGTAAAGATAATAATCTCCCAATGTTATAATAATGACATCCAAATGATCAATGTGTTCCTCCTATTACATAAAGTATATCAAAATATCACCACAAACACAAACAAAAAATATTCTAACAACCAATTAATGACCAAGTTCCCAAATTCCATAAATTCCATATGATCATTAGTGGGATCAAATGTAATAACTAAAACTCAAAAATCACATATTAGATCCTAAAAATCATCTTAGGTATATCGTATTCTCATATTGTTATCTTATGGTATCGTAACCAAAGGAACATATTTGAAAACCAACAAGCCCGTCTAAGTTGATTAAAGAGATCATCAATATTTGGTAAGGGATACATGTTCTTAACGATCACCAGATTCAAATTCTGATAATCAATGTAAAAATTGTGGCCCCCATATATCATCTTAGAAAATAAGATTGGAGAATCCCAAATACACATGAGAAGATAAATGAATATCTTATCATCAAATCCCTTAATATAAAAAATAAGTTCATGAAACTTAGTAGGTTTAATTCGATAGGTAGACATCATAGTAGGTAACAGGTCAATTGTAAACTTTATATCTCTCTGTAGTGGTAAATAAGAAAAATACCTTGGAAATACTGTATGGTATTCTCACACCAATATAAAAAGTTAAGATGCCAAATGAGGGCCAAAAACACTAAATAACATCTATAATAACTAGCATGTGATCTCCATAGTATTTGGAACAATATTCTCCGATCTCCCAATTCATGAATCCAACTCACCATGAAAGAAAAAATGGGACCCATAAAAAGATAGAAAATGGACCCAATAAAAATAATTGTTGATCTAGTACATAACATTGACTATTCAATACATTCCAATAATCAAGTCAATGCTATTATAATCAAGGATAAAGAAATACCACACCACTTCGAAGTCGTCTATCATCACCCAACACATGGTACATTTGAGACCTTATTCAATCCTCTTTCCCAAAGTTATAGAAAGATCCAACAAGAATGAAATATGATCAAAACACAATATCAACACTTCAAATAAAATTGATGATTTGAAAAAATGAGTAGTACCTATATAAAAAATAGCACCATAGAAGATGAAATAAAAACATTACCTCTCATCATAGCTTGACGTACTTGAGATTTCTCTAGTGCATACTCCATTGTATAAAGAAGTATATTCTGAGCTACTCCTCGATATTTCATAGCCACATGAACATTCCCCTTGTCCTAAGGATTAGATCTAGTACCCGGTGAAGCTTTAGAAAGATCCTTCACACCCTTGGTGATAGTGGATATATCCCTACTATCATGGGATGTTATTTTTCCAAAACAATTTAGTCATCCAGGTTATCCACAATTATGAAATTTTTGTGGTGATTCAATTCATTATGGCTTTGTATGAATAGGCTTACCACATTGATAGAAAATAAATTATTATCATCCTCATGACTCCCATAAAAATGGGCTTGAAGAAAACTCTATACCTTTGAAATCCATTTTCATGCCAGAAGAAACACCCCAAATGAAAACTACCCAAAACAATTTCCACTCAACATTTTATTCCCAGATATGTATGCCTCTACCATAGTCTCTGTATTTATTTCCTCAAAAAAATATAAAAGCCACATGGGAATCACCATCGACCGAATCTCAATCCTTAGTCCCATTTAAAACTTCTATCATTTATGTTAGTCAAAATAAAAATATTCAGTTCTTTGGGAACTAATTTATTTAAATGAATGGAATAATACAAAACCATAAATCTCTTTACTCCAATGATATAAATTCCCTAGTCTACATCATACACATTGACATGGGATAAAACAAAAAATCGATGATTTTATTAAAGTAAGCCTATGTAATATCCTCTGGAAACTTATATTCCATAGTAGAGTCGCACCATATCTTTCCCCACCAATTAGGGAAATATGTTAAAAAAAATAACTTCGATTCCTTGACAGATTTCAAATAATATTACATCCCCTCAATCCTCTTAATCCACTCCTTGTATTATTGAGGTAATTCTTCACCATAGAATATGGGTAGATTTTTATTAGTTAATTCTGAGCAATGAGCCACCAATCGTTCTTGGTTTCCAATACTAACATGTCCCAGAGTCAAAATGTTGAAAATTACAACATCCAACAATGAAGATTCCACTAGAGGATTAAGCTGTAGAACTGGTATCTAAATTTTTTTCCCTGGATCTAAAATATATTATCTTGGACGCATTTTCTATTATATAGAGTTAAATAACCAATAAAATTATATGAAACTCTCAAACCCTAGAGACAATTCAGGTATCCATATAATTTTTTGTTAAAAAATAAGTATTTAAATAAATTATGGATTCTTTGAATTAAATTAAACAATTTATAAAGAAACAAGTCCATTTAAATAAAACTAAAACCCAAATTATTCAAAGGACCATAAACACTAACTATCAATATGGACATAGGGTCACGTGTCAAGTTGGACTTCATCTCTAATATGTTGGTTAATAAAAGAGCCACTATTGTGGTTATTCTTGAGCCTAAGGCTAGCTCGTCCACGATTGGGGAGTGTGCTATGAGAGTAGGGTTGTGGTTCGTTTTTCATAGTGAGCCATTAAATCATCATGTATGAATTTTTTGAAAAGATCTAATCCTGGTGGAAAATCTAGACACTTCTGACCAGCATCTCTCGGTCAAGGTGGATTCTGGACAGTGCATTTTTTAATCCATTATTTATGAAAATGTGAGGTGCAGATTTGTGAGAAATTATGGAAGGATCATAGTTCCTTTAACCCTAGGTATGATCCTTGGATTTTTGGGGAATACTTTATTTGAATCTTGGACCTGTATGAAAATAAGGTGGAAAACTCCTTCTGTTGCTGTGAAAGGGTCCAATTCTCATTCTTTGTGGATCAGGTGGGGCTTCTTTATCTATATTTTTTTGGTGATAGCTTCACTGGGTGAAAAATTCAGAGATGAGTCTATAGGACATGGGGAATATTTGACCACTAATTTGGGAACCTCTAAGTCATCTCTAACTTCCCTAACTCAAAGGTCATACATATGAATCCCACATTTTATGATCACTCACCCGTTATGGTCCACCTTAAGTCAGCTTCTCATCAGGGATGTAGTTTCTTTTTCTAAAAAAGTTGGACAGATTATCCCGATTTTCATTGAGTTGGTACATTCCTCGTGGGTGGCCCACTTCCAGGGGAGCCTTAGACTCGTCTCCACAAAAAGCTCCGACGCTTGAATAATGTCTTCAGAGGTTGGTCAGATGCTCTTCATGTTGTTCAAACCTCTCTTGAGGACAAGAAAAAGGATATTGAAATGGATGAGGCATACCTAGAAGTTATCTAGGATGATGATTTTTTTTCAATCTTTTCCTTAAGAAACAAAAAATCCATTGGGTGATTGCTGTAAAAGGAAATGTGCCTTCAAGATAATTCTTGGGCCACCAAGCTCAAGGAGGGTGACCAAAACTCAGCCTACTTTCATGATTATCAGAGTGAGAAATAGCAGCGTTGGGATCTGAATATCTAGTGTGAAGACAGATCCTTTACTAGCAACGTAGATGTCATTTGGGGTATGGTTGGATCGTATTTTACTTCACTATTTTGTAGTCCTAACTACCAATGACAGAATGGGTCTCCCTTGGATTATACTTACCTTTTCAACTCAATCAAAAGGGTTTTCTCTGATCTTTACAATGAGGTTCTCGAACATGTTCCGGATGAGAAATATGTGTGGGATTCAATTACCTCACTAAACTAGGATAGTGCACCCAGCACAGATGGGTTCATAGGATCCTTCTTTTTTAGTACATGGAGTATCAACAAGGATGAGATTATCCGTTATATTAACGATTTTATCTATGGCAGATGGCTACTATGGTCTACCGCTTCTAATAACCTTTTACTCATTCCCATGGTAAGTGATTCCATCTCCATTTCACTATACTCACCTATCAGCATGTGAAATTTCATATACAAGGTGCCGGAAAACCTTATCAACAGATGACTTTCTCAGTTTATTCATAGTTGGGTTTTAGAGGAACAACATGACTTCATTCATGGGAGGACCATTCAGGGGCTATTTCTATCGCATAATCTATGATTGGTGAGATTAACAAGAAGGTTCAAGGGTCCATCATCTTGATCAATGATGATATGGAATAGGCCCAAGACAAATTGTATTGGTGGTTTATCATCCACACCATGATGAGCATGTGGTTCTCTGAAAGTGTTATTGAACACATATTTCAATGCTACAGCTCAATGTGGTTCAATATTTTTTTTTGGGGAGGCAATATGGCCTCTTGAAACTTGTCAAATTGCTCCGGAAAAGAGAACCTATCACTCTTAGTATTTTTATTTTGGTACAAGATGTCTTAAGTAAGTATATGGCCTCCTCTATGCAATGTGACTGTGTACTAACTTACCATTGTGGGGCTTGTGTTCTGGGAGTGTCTCACCTCCTCTTTTAGGAAAATACGGTATTCTTCATCAATGGGGGTAGCTCCTCCATAAATGGATTTATCATAATCATGGATGAGTATGCTTTATAGAGGGGGAAGATGATGAATAGGTATAAGAGCGGTGTTTAATTTCCCTCCTCCTTCCCGAACAAGATAAAGGATAAAATTATCTCTACTATAGTAATTCCAAGAAAAAACATTCCTATGATTTAAATTTGATGTTCCATTTACCCTAGAAGAATTATGTCCCAATTATTTGATGGTCTGGTCAACAGAATTACCAACCACATCCTCAAATGGAAGAATAGGTTCGTATCCATTGGAGGAAGGATCACACTTGTTAATTGTGTCCCATAATATATCCATATTCATGTTCTTTCCACCCTCAATGCCCCTAATTCTATCATAATTCAGATTGAGAATACCTTGAATGTAATCATTTGGGATAGCCAGGGGAGATGTTGTTGGCCCTCATGGAGAAATCTTGCTATGCTAGTTGAGATTGGAGGCATTGGGGTTAGAGGTGTGGGATAGGCTATGTATTCCCTCTAGGGCAGGGTCACATGATAAGTTATTGAGGGGAACTCATTGTAGAGCTAACTTATTATAGGTAACTATAGATTCAGAATCTATGAGTATGAGAGATCGCACTCAAGAATCTAGAGATATTTTCATGTTCATTACCCTATGATCTTGTGCCACTCACAGTTGTTTTGTTGTTGGGGGGATCTCAGTTTATGGCAGTACAATTGGAGAGGTGGCCTACTAGATTTCCTAGGCTTCCTTGCACCTAATATTTATTTCATGGAATCCAGTGCTTACCATCCTTTATCCAGGTGGTTGTCACTCGCACACAAAAGGCCCACTTGGATAGCATTAGCTTGGTTGAATCCCTAACAGTTCCATTTTCCCATGTTCCGTTATTGGTAAGTTCTCATACAAAGCCTATTTTCAATGTACGTTTGACCTACTAGAGAGATATTAGTGGGGGACGCGACTGTGGTAAAGATATACCCATATAAAATTATCCATCTTGATTTGGAGAATCAGACACCAGTCTATCCCCTAGTATCATGCAATTAAAGGGAAGGGTGTCTAGATTGCCTCCAGGTGTGTTTGTTTCCCATACCCATCTAAGGAATCCATGTTGCACCTCTTCTTACAATGTTAATTGGATGGGCGGATTTGTGGTGCGCTTGGAGAGTTCTCTCTGCCTCATAGCACTGGGGCCTCCCCTGGGGACTTCCTCTCGATCCGGTTTAGCGTCTACCTGAACAACATCCAAGAGACTTTGGCCAGGGAGACCCACTTAGGGGACGGGCTGTCAGTGCATCTGGTAGGCAAGAAACCAAGTGTGGCATGGGGCTAGCTGCTCCACTCTTGCCCTTCAAGTCATAGTTAGGTGTCTTTTAATAGATTTGGTTGGGCTCCTTCCCAATCTGGATGCAGCACTTTCCCAATGACCTTTCCTCTCCAGGGCCACTCTTTTGTGATGTTCAGCAACAAGTAGAGGGGGAACTGGGTTTTATGGATTCCTCTCACCTCGAGCCTGATGCTCAATGTCGATTTATACCTTGGTTCCATTATCATTCATGGTGGATGTGTGGTATGTGACACATTGATCTTGTTGATTATTTCTTACAGTGCCTTCTATGGACCGGTTAGCTATCCTAAGGTGGATGCAATGGTGCTACTCCTCTCCCTCTCACTATGCTAATCGAAATAAATTACTTTTTACCACTATTGTAATAGATTTCAAACTTTTTTTGATATATCTCATCGGTTCATCTTTCTCTTCCAAGAAAATCACTTGATCCAAAAGTGCAAGGCCCTTCTCTCCGACAACATGGAGATCCTACAAATAAGGCGTGAAGGCAATCGGGTGGCTGATTTCATGACTCCTTTTTCTACCCTAGAATGCCCCCATTTAGAGGTTTTTAGCCTTGGATCCCTTCCCCCAGGTGGGGTAGCCCATTTTATCAATTATGCTCTTCGTCTTATTTTCTTCAGGCCTCCCTGATTTTTACTACACTTTATCCTCTTAATGAAATAAATATTTACCTGTGGTAACAATTAAATGATATTATCTCAATAAATGATGCACATACCATTACCTGTGTCCTATAAAACCATATGTATAAACACCCAAAATCTAAATTATGGTGTGACCATAAATACAAATAGTATTTCACAAAATAATCTATACAAACTATAATATCATGAATGAAATTAACTATAGCATTAAAAAAATATAGTTTGATAAGAATTTTCCTAAGATTAAACGATTTTGTAAAACTTCACTTAGTTTTCATAATTTCATTTCCATAATATAAAAAATGAGGGACATGAGATATATGTAAAAACACTAGTGATTATAAGAAAAACAATCCATGGATACATTATAAGATAAAAATGTTAAAATATAACAATAAAATATTATCAAGTGATAAAAACCAAGCATCAAAACCACACAATTAAGGAACTCGACTAGGGGCATATTTATTAGAAATAAAAGAATTATAAAAGAGTAATTTTTTTGATCCAACCAATATCGAGTCCCATAATGGCCTATCAAAATAAAAAAAAATCTATAGGCATTATTCACTCTGAAGTAAAAAGCCATTTTCTTAATTCACCCAACTTTCCCAATGTGCTATGCTTTAAAAAAAAATTAAATCCTTTCTCACATTTAATGAAAAATCGTCACAATAAATAATTAATACTTACTTGGTATCGAATCCATTATTGAATCAAAACTATTATGAAATCAAATGCCTTTAAAAATTGGCGGTTAGGAGGGTTACTGAGTGAGGAACTACACTGCAAGGATTTGGACCACATCATAGCCCTTAGGATTAAACTGTGTCTTAGAACCATGAAACTTCACATGTCATAGATCCTATTTACTTGGGGATACACTACACCACATATTAACACCCCATGATACATTGGTGTAAAAATTGGAATAACCAGCCAAATACATCCCTTGATTCCCTATTCCACAACCTCTTTCTCTTTTATATAGGGATCACTTGGACATAGGAGTACACCTTATCCCCTGCTCCATGCCAAATCTGTGCTTGAAATGTTTGTATCCCAAACATTCCTCCCTTTTTGGATTTACACCATATCATTTTGGTCCCCACTTTATTCATCATCACCATGATAAAGGATGTACTATCCACAACACATATCCCTAGTAAAATAAAGAAAAATTGTAGAAAATATAGATCACCTCCAAAACATATAGTACTCAAACCAACAACTCTTAATAGTTAAAATTATGTATACCCAAAATATGATGGTGTCACAAATTTAGTACATTTTTCAATATTGGTATCTCTATTAATTCTTAGAAGTTTTAATAAGATAATATAGAATGATCATTAAAGAAATGTGATGGAATTGACTGATATTAAATTATAAATGAAGATAAATTATTATTTAGAAAATATTACTTTAGATAACATGTAATTTGTAAATTCCAATAAATATTTCCAGATTATGGAATCATAAGAGAGGGAACATGATACAATCAATATATTTTCCCAGAAAATTAGTAATTTTTCTTTAAATGATATAATATTTTATTTGTATTTTAATTTTAGGTAATGAAGTTTAGGAAATTTGTGATATGTTGATAAAATATGGATCACATTATGGAATAAAACACATTAGTATTCTAAAAATTAGATGATTTATTATTTTTTTCAATTTCTAATCAATCTGTTAATGAAAAAATCTTATTTTCCTGCCCTAAACATAAATTTAGAAGATTTTTAAAGAAACGTGATGTTTATGAAACCTTGATATTGAATCAATTCAATTCCAAATATGCTTGTTATATTTGGCATCAATAATTGAATGATATATAAAATTTGATCACTAATGATAGTCAATAGAATGTTGTCCCAACTTCATTGAAAAAAGGGAAGGAAATTTATAACCTTATAAATGATTCATTTATCATTTCAAGGTAGTATCTTCTGTATCAAAACATGGTATTATTACTTGTTGAGAGTACTAAAAACAGTAACTTTTGAATAGTATTTTTGGGACTGTAGAACAACTAGATAATGATTGTAACATATCTATGGTTCCCCCTCCTAATGTTGTAGAGACTAATCTATGGTAGAAAATTATCAAGTATAATATGTCTTATCATGATTTAGTTGAAGATGGAAATAATGATATGTATGGAGTATGACTTAAAAAATAAAAATAGTATTTTATAATGAATTGTTTTATACCAAATTCCTATGCATAATTAAAAATTAGGTGATTTCCATGATATTATAAATCTTGTGTGAAAAATTTCATGAAGTTATGATCTTTGAGTATTATTATGATATTAAATTTTTTTTCAAAACTCTTTGTATAAATTATACCAAAATGAATGTTTTCCCAAATAATATTACGCTTTATTAGGGAGTGGATTCATGTAGACCTGAATGAAAAAAAATCGACTTTTAGATGGAAGTCGATGGGTAATGTTAGAAGTATGAATCAATATACTACTATGTATAAGTAGAATAAGAACACACCAATAAAGGTTTGTCATTAATCCTTTTTAAAACCAATATTAAAGATTATTCATGTTATCAAAAACCAATGATCATATGAAGTGGAATTTTATAGATAATAAAAAATATGGTTTAATACACCATCCCAGAGATTTAAAATTGTTCAATATATTTTATTCATTACATCCATATTTGTTATCCAATCCTATGAATGTGTGATTGGGATTTCTTGATCAAGGATTCAACCCATTTAGGACATTGAGTACCAGTTATATCATTTTTCATGTTTTTTGATCCCTTAAAATATACTTAAAAGGATGTAAATGAAAAAGTATACGTTATCATATTGATGATTATTACAAGAAAAAAATGAATTCATATATTATTTATATATACTTGTAGCCATTAATTTAATTATTATATGTTTTATGGTGAAAAGATTTTGACAAGTATGATGAAAACACTAGAATAAATTTTAAAATTAATGATGTTGTAAGGTGGATCAGTAGTTACTTCTATTTAAGTGGATACATATCTAGCTCGAGAACGTAAATAGGATTTTATTTCCCTATTTATAACATTTATTGTTTTACCAAGAATTACTACCTTATATTAGGCACATCTTTTTTATAACATATTTGTTGATTAATCTAATAGATTTATGTTTAAAAAGTAAAAATTCATCGGGTCAATTGATTTTAGACCACCTATTATGTTTTTAAAAGTTTATTAAATATTTTAATAAATATAAAATATTGATGGATAATTTGTAAAGGTGCATCATTTAAATGATAGTGATAAATGAGTTCAAAGTGCATCATCAGTTGAAATATGAATGCAACACTGGATGGAATAATATATTCTAAAAACTTATGTATTGGGAATATAATTTTATGCATAATAATATTGATGTTATGCATATTGATAAAAATGTTTTTGATAATTATTTCTTTACATTATATAATGAGCTTGTAAAATCAATTGACTATCTCAATGATCACAAGAACATAGAAACAATGAATAGAAAGAAAACTATATGGATAGATGGTAATGCAATGTATACTCAAACTATTTATTCAATGGAAATAATGGATAATGATATATTCCTTGAAATTTTGGTACCTGAGAATGTAACTGTGTTTTCATGTAACAAATCATGATCTGTCAACTTAAATCATCATAGGTTACTTGGACTGAAATTTATGATTCCCATGTTCTATTATTATATTCAGTACTATTGGAGTTGAGTACACTATTACCAAAAAAGATAATTGTAGTTTTACTCAAAGTTATCACATTCTTTTTAAAATTAAGTGAGAGAAATAAACAACCAGGTAAGATTGAAAAACATTATGATAGATTCATACTAAAACTTTCAACAGCAGATATACTCTTTCCTCCATAATTTTTTCTTTCATGGTGAATTTAACTATGCATTTGATCAAGGAAACTAAATTAAGAGGTCCCTTACATTATCTATGGATGTATCCAATTGACATGTAATTTATTTTTATATATTTTATTTTAATTAAATCAATATTTCAAATTCATTAAATATGTAACAATTTTTTGTTAATTTTATTTTACATACAACATTTTAATTAGAAATCATACATGAAAAATAAATTTCAACCTGAAGGTGCTATTTTTCAAGGATACATAGTAGGTAAGTGTCTTACATTGGATTTAGATACTTTAATGATATTGAGAAAATATTCAATCATGTTGTACATGTTGATTAAATATACACTCAGTCTCAAAAACAAAAGAATCTAAAAATCTTTCAAACTACTAGATGCCCAGTTCGGAGGATCTCAAAAATTACACTAAAAAATAGAATTATTACAAGAACATTGATAAGTTTTATGGAATTTTGTAATTTAATATTAATTTATTGAAGATATTAATATAAAAATAATGATATTCATGACAATTTGGTCATAAAATGATAAATATATAAAAATGTTGTTAATAAAGACCTTGTGGAATGGTGTGTATGTCGTGTATGTTTATAAATAATACAATCAAAAAAGTATTTTTTTGAATTAAATATTTTTGAAATATAATATTGTATTTTACTTTTTTGGATCATGAATACTGATACTAATGATGATTTTTTAGATTATTTTAGGTTTCCTACTTGGGATCATCTAAAATAGGATAGAATAATCTATACATTCAATATGAATGGATTAAAATTTCAAATAGTAGACCAAGAAAAGAGTTTCAAAAACCTTTTATATTTGAATATTTATCATTTCCAAATTTTGATAATATGGGATGTTGAATGATTTTATTGAATTAAACAACCATAATAATTTTTTAATTGTTTTATTCAAAGGCCATTGATTTTATATTACTAGGGGTATTAAATTAATTCATTTTAATTTAATTTTGTGAAATTATATCACTTTATGGATATTATTGACCATGAATTACATGATAATTATATCTTTTAATTAAAATATAAAATGGTATATTATGTTAAAGATTCCATAAAATAAGTCTTGAGTGTATTTATTAACATAAAAATAAGACACTTGTATGATATGGTTGATAAATTGGAATATCTGACCTCTGAAATATATTCCCATCAATAGAAAGAAATTGAATTATTTTTTCATAATGATGTTAAAATAATAGTCTTTAAAGGGTAGATGAATTTGAATATGTAATGATTGAAAAAGATAATGACATGATTTATGGGAAAAAATATTGTATATATAGTCATCCAAACGTATCAACTACCTATGTTATATATTGTTCATTTCCAGAACGATGGATCTATTATAATATTTTAATTTATTCTTTTGTGTGATTTGTTTAATTATGAAAAAATAAATGTTATATTTTTTTTATTTTTTTTCATTCAATAACATACATCTGTATATTATGTTCCTTAATAATGTGCATTTTTTATCATTTAAAAATTTCTTTTTCTAAATTAATCTTTTAAAATATTCCATTGTAGTTGTTTTTCTTTGTTTTAATGATATGAATTCCAAAGAATAAGAGATTAAATTATCATAGATGACTTCCGATTAATGTTCCCCCAAACATATAGACAACTTCAATGTTTCCTGATGACACCTCAAGCCCCCTCCCTGTAGCATCTGGGACTTCCTTTGTCTCTCTCCAATCACTATTTTCCCTACCATTAATATCCCTCCCTCATATTTTTTACACCCTCCATCTCCCTCCCATTTTTCAAAAAAGATGGAAGTAATGTTACTACTATGAAAATAATTAATAGTTCATATGTGTGTAATATGAATGAATTAAAGGTAGTTATATCGTTTGATTGTTATGGGTTCCACATTAATGATGCTGGAGGAATATTTGGATTGATTCAAGATTATTGGAGGATGAGTTGATGATTATTATAATTACATATTGAGATTGGAGGCATACATATAAATCATTGAATAATGATGTTTTTTATTCCGAGATAAATGTAATTTCAAAACATTATGGGTCAATTGAATGTAATTATTCAATTTAATTTAGATATTTTAAAAACTAATCTCTTTGTATATGTGTGTTCCACATTACCCTAACATATCTTATCACATTAATGTGGATGTTTAATATTTTGGGTATGAAATAAAAAAATAAAATAGTGATTTTGGAATGAATTCAATAATAAAACATTGACCACTCACCAACTATATGATGAGGAAAATTAAGGGGTACATTTAGAGTAATTTAAAGTGATGTTTGATATTAATCACCATGAGAAACACATGGTATTGAAACATATATTTTTATATTAGCCTTATTTTAAATATATACCTGTATATGAAAATGATATGATAATTATTTCATGAATTTTCAAGAAAAATATATTAAGGCATGTGAAACAGATCATCCTCACACTACCAGCTCAGTGGGATTTTCAATAAACATTTACACCGTGGGAATATTTTTATCAATTAAAATATTTATACAGTAATATTATATGGTGAAAATTTTTAAATTTCAATTTATATATGTTCAATGTAGATAAAAAATAAAGGAAATATGTTTCCCAGATAGAAATTTGTTTGATATTCAAATGTAATCCAATGGGAGTTCTATGAATGATCCTTCCAAATAAGTTAAGGTATGATTTTTTTCATTGTATTGGTTCACAAAAACATCTTTAATATTATAATAACATAAGAAACTAAAAATATCAATGTGAGTTTTCATTTATGATCATTAAACTATAGTTAATAAAAAAATATTTCCTATATTTTATAAATAACTTCAATTTCTAAAAATTTAGATAACAATGCTCAACATAAACATAGTTTGATAACTTCTGTTTTAATTAATATATTACCTTATTCTTATACTCACACACTATTATTAGTTTTCACTTCATTAATACAAATTAATTTAAAATTGATGGAGTTTTGATTTTTAGAAAGACATAATGCAACTATAGGATTCTAATCCCACATAGTATTTCCCAGTATCCTTGGATAATATATTTTGTTAGGTCTTTGGGAAAGAGCATCATGGTTGCTTGTGCATGTTAGGTTTGGGACTATTACCATATAACGTCTTTGGGAGGTCATTTGGGAATACAATATCATCAATTTATGTTGTATTTACTTCCTACTTCTATAGGGTGAGATGTAATTTCCATTAATGAAAAAACCAATTCAAAAATAGAGGAACATAATCTAAAAATAAGTTAAACATATATAATTACAGGATATCAAGGTTGTTTCTTTATAGAAACCATTGGACGAATTATATTAGTAGAAGACTATACATGTCCCTTATAACACTGCATCTATGGACTGTTCGACTCAGTAGGAAAATCACTCAACTTCATAATCATTTAGTATAAAATATTAAATTCGATTTAGTATTTTATTTAAAATAAATCATTGTTTAATTTTTTTAAAAAAAAGTTATATAGGTTTAAATATAAGGGAGTGGAGATAGAGATAGAAATGGAGATGGATATGATCTTAGATTTTTTGGTAGTGGTGGGGCATAAATTTAAATTTAATAGTGTTGTTTTCTAACTAAACTCAATATCTACAACTTATTGTAATTTTTTATAAATATAATATAATAACATAAAATTTATGTTTATTTGATCATTGATATCTATTTCTATTTTTGTTTTTGTTTTTTCTTATGTATATATTTTTTCAACTTTTTTATTTTCTTAGACTGTAGATTCTGCAATTTTTATTTATTTTTAACTTCCTCCTCTATATATTTAAAATTATATAAGGAGTTTAAACTTCCATTAAATTATTGATATTTTTATATCAAAAAACCACCACTAAAAATTAAAAAGAACTCAATTAAATAATTTTTGAGGACATTTCATAGAAACTACCTCTAAATGGGTGAAAGTTACATGAGATGATTCCCAACACCAAATTTAGTAGATGATTAAAAAACATCACCAAACCATTTAGTACTGGTGAAATCCCCCACTAGTATCAAGATTATTCACAGTTATAGATTCCATGAAAGAGCAGGTTTGGGACATATGCTAAAGCACCCCATTCTGGTTCAAACTGGTGTAGGAGTTAGGTTGTGGGATTTTATGAATTTATTGTGGATTATTTCAACTAAAGGTATTTGAGTAAACTAATAAGACTATCTCAAATTATAGTTAAATGTGTAAATAAATAATAATATTTTGATTCAAGGTATTTCAGGGTGCTAGGTGTAGTATCATAATTCATGGTATCATTTGGGATGGAGGTTTCGACTCTAGATATTATAGCCCCAAATATAGTTGAACTGGTCCAAAAAGATTATGGTGTGACAATTTATTATCATTGGGGGTCAATAATGGAAATGAAGGGATCATGACAGAGTCCCATGACCATAGCTTGGTACTAATATTGATTAGGATTGCGGGGGAAACCCCCCCACAATATTTATAATGGGAATAAATCAAAAAAAAGTTGTTTCTCAAAATTCATCATTTTTTATCACGACTACGCATTGTGTTATGAAATTGGGTTCTATTTAATGTAACAATTGACTATGTCTCACAACTGTGTGTCAGGTCATATGTATTTTTGAGTTTGGGAACAACATTATGCTTGTCCATGAAACGTTCACTACTATAAAAATCACATATACCCATGGTATGATATCATCGTTATAGCCTATAAAACAGTGGGTATTGGCTATAAACCTTCTTCTATGAACCATGGTCTACTGAGACGTTAGTATAGAGCTATAAACATGGTTTTATAAAAACTATTGGTAGAGCCCCATTGATTTCCATATTACCCAATGTTTTATTTAAATCGTGGGCATAAAACTATACCTACATTTTAAAAAAATGCGGGCTTCCATTATCCCACCAAACAGAATATACCCATTATTATTGAACCGTGGGTATATAACTTTTACCTATAAAAAATAAATCCTTCCCTCAATAGGTTGTTAAAGTAAACCAAACTAGGTGGAAATAGTAACCTGAAATGGGTTTCTACAGTATCTGGAAATTTTTTCCAAGGCCCTTAAGACCGTCGACCCTAAATGAAGGGGTGTGCTTCCCCCCACAACCCCCAATTCTCTCACCATGGAACTCGACCCACAGAAGTTGTGGTCTAGTAAGTAGTTTGATAAATGATGCAATAACATCTATTGCTGATGTATTGAAGGAATATTTCTAAAATATTAACATTACATAGAGGATAAGTAATTATATAATTTATTGTCCCAAAGTTACATAATGAGTGGTTGATTCTAATCTGAATTGAATCTAGAATAATATAGAAGAAGAAAAGGTTCACATTTGGAATATATGTTTAAGTGAGGAAATAATGTAGACACATTTTCAAATGTTGATTCATATACAAAAGATATTATTTATAAAAAAGATAATTTGCTAATAACATGAAGTAGAGGCATCAATAGAAGCTAATTGAGATAACCTTGATAAAGTACATAATAACTTTTTAGAAGATAGAATATTTTAAATATGTGGAATGAATACTCATAGTGATACATAAAATTAATAGTTTCCTACATAATAGATAGGAAGATAATAGGTAAGTTTTACAATAAAAGTGATACATTATGTTTATCAGTTTGGAATAATTTGAGGATTCATGAATGATATACTAGAAATTACGTAAGATGATTATATATTGATCATTTGATGTAATAATCATCCTGACTGTTTAAAAATACTATAAAATTTATAATTAGTATGGAGGATCAATTTTTTCTTTGATTGATGGAGAAGTATCTAAATGTTTTGAGTTTATAACATGAAACAAAAACATAAGGGATAATTAATTTGTAATTTTAATCTAGAAATTAAATCAATATAAAAAAATTATTATCTTAGATCATTATGTACTAGAAAGAAAATACAAATGTTGATGTAAAAATTGAATAATATGATGTGGAATACTTGAATTTAGAAATGCTTCTTACTTAAGTGGATGTAAATCTGATGGTGTTTTAATTTTGAAGGTTTTATTGACCAATTTAGATGATGAATAATTTCATGGGTATAATATATGTATATAAGAGTTATAATAACAAATTTAATGAAAAAAATACTCATATGTTAAATTCTTGGAAAAGCACCTTACATTAGAGCTTATAGAAAATGGTTTTCTCATGTATGTTGAATGGAGTGGTAAAATGATGGATTATGAAGATAAAAAGAATAATGAATCCAATAAACTATATGAAAATATAACCAACTCATAATTTGAAAAATTTACGTACCACAAATTTCCAATTCAAAGGAAATTCATAATTATAATTTTTTCAGAAATGTGGTTGATGATGTAAGTGGAGAATTTGTCATTGTGGCTTATGATTTTATCTCATTTGGAAGATTGTTAGTAGAGTGGCATGTCAATACATCCAACAATAGGTTTCCCAAAATTGGGAATCATCTTCAAGATGAAAAAGTGCTCCTTATGCCCATCTGGCATAGTAGTTCCTTTGAAAATGCCTTTTTCCCAACAGGTTAATGTTTTGTTGGAATATTTGAGGAAAGTTATTTTTCTCAATTGAAACTCTCCAAAACCTGCATCTACACATTCAAATGTTATTGATTTTGATTTAGTGTTTCTAGTGGGTGATTATTCCACCTCAACTGCTTCCCATGCTTCAACTGGACAACCTATCAGCTGGATCCTTGTAAAGAATGTGGTTTCCTGTGGTTTAGGAAATGTCATTATACATAAGGATTTCTAAAAAAGGTCAAATTATTTTGATGATCTTATTCATACAGAGTGTCAGCCAATTTATATGAAGAAAGGGATTCATTATTCCAAGGACCCCCATGTGGTTCACATAACTAATTTTCTAAAAATAAGTGTATATGTATCCATGAGCTAAACATTAGCTTGCATTTTAAATTTGGGAAAAAATTCATGTTTTTATTTTCTAAATATTTTCAGAGGATATGTTATAAAATGTTTTTAAAATTTTAATAGAATATGATTTCCCAAACCACATACATTGTTGATTTCTATATAAAAATAAAGTTTATTGAATGACTCGTACATTGGGTGTGGTAGCACTACAATTTTTTTAAAAAAAATAATGTTTTAGGTTTATTTTCCATTATGTGTGATTGAATTATCAATATAATATTTCATACGTGAAACAATCCAATATAAGTATCCTCAATTATTAAAATAATAAAATATTATGATGGAAAAAGTATTTAAAATCCATTTTTATGAATGAATAACATTTATTTGATCCTGAAAGGAGTATCAAGATGATAGTTTTTCTAAGTTGAGTAGATATTATTTTATGGAAAATAAAACCTGTAGAAGTTCATATATATTGATTTACAGAATAGTAAAAGTGGGATTACATATTTTTATAATAATTCTGGGAAAAAATTAAGGATTCTATTACCAATACAGCTAGAGTCATGTGTGAGTCATACTATGTAGAATGCATGCTTGGTGAACCTAATAATACACATGAGTGTAATGTGGTTTGTTTTATAGAATCACAGGGGAATCAATGGAGGTTCTGGTACGTAAATAATTTTTTATCAATCTAGTCACTAGATATTTAATTGAGAATTAAGAAGATGACTACATGAACAAATCTATATGAAAAAAACAATTTGATATAGAGGAGTATGATTTTTCAACCCATGAGATCCAAATATGATTTGGGTTGAATAATTTAAGGTTCAATAGGTTCATGTTCCATATCCTCACTGTGTGAATTCTAGTTGTTATGGAACATGAAGTTACTATACAATACAAATATCTAAAAACAACTAACCTACAATTCAAACGTTGTTTTACTTAATATATTTAAGGGTATAACAATTCAGAAAAATAATATGGTGTGTCTAACCTATATGATCCAAGGAGTCTACTAAGTCGAGGATGTTCGGTTTGCTGATTCAGAATTAATATATTCTAAATATTATTTAATATGTGGAAGTTTACAACTTGAAAAATATATATAATAATTGTTCACAGATCAAGGAATCACCACTCAGGATTGGCTTCTCTCCCGAACAGTTAATTTAAACTTTTACGATAAATAAATAAAATTCCAGCATGAATCATCCATAATTATACATCCACATCAAATGAAAATTAACTAACCATAAACCACATTGCACAAACGTATAAAAAATGAATCACACAAATTAAAACCTGCACTACCCCGATCTCCCTCCCTTAAAAAGAAATCTATCTAGTCATTTCATATTCCTTTATTTCCCCCTTCGTAGAATATAAGTACCCTCCTTCTATAGAAAGTAGTCAAAGGCTTATGTGGTTGATGTGATATTAAAAATATAAAAACTAAACTAGAGCATACCCATCACATAGGACAATACAAGTCAATTCCCCAATATAAGAACCACAATGTCCCAAGGGTCAAAATAATTCTTACAAGTAAGGAAGAAACCTATTATATTAGTTCAAGAGGATGTGGTTCTATCTATTTTTTTGGATCGGTTTAACTAGGTGAAATTTTTCTTGGTTATGTCATGTATAGTTTTATCTGGATGATATTTTTTATTTTAATTTCTCCCAGTTCATGTTATATTAGTTTCATACACTTTAATTTTATTTATTCATTTTATGACAAATGCATTTGATTTTTTTCATTTCAATTATGTTTTATTTCAGTTATGTATTATCAATGTATGGTTCATTTTATATTTTTTACATTCATTCTACTCTGGATTGTATTATAATAGATTAGAAATGGTGGGTCAGTTTTGATCGAGATATGTTTGTTCGGACAATTTCTTTAGATTTAGTTTTTCTTGTTATTGTTAATATTAGTTTCTACTATTTTATCATTTGGGTTTGGATCGATTTATTTTGATTATATTTGGATCATATAATTTTGGCTTTGATAATATTAGTTCATGTCAGATGTGATCATATTGTTTTATATTCATTATATTTGGTCCAATTTTATCCATGATTTGTAATATCAAATTAGGACAAGTTATATTAGTTTGTCCAAATTAGTTTCATCCGGTTTTTTTCTATTTCAATTCTATTTTCATGATTTTGATCATTATAAATCGATTTTAGTTGATCTAATTTCCATTACCAGGATGGTTGGGTTAGTATATGAATGTTTTTCTTAATGTTAAATTTTATTTTTTATTTTGTTTTATTCTATCCATTATGTATTTTTATGGTTCCAATTTATTTAGTTTATGTAAATTAGTGTTTACACTTATTATTCATATTTTTTTGGTTTACTATCATTCATCTTGGTTCATTGTGTTTGATGAAATACTAATTTAGGAAGGTTTGGAGAGGTATAAAATGTTTATATTGATTATGTATGACTTACTTTTGTACAAAATGATGTTATTTCTTTTATACCAAGTTAATTTTAATTAATCTCTTTAGTATAGGTTAATTTAATTTATTCTAGACACATTTTGGAATATTCAGTTTTACTCCTTGTTATGTGTGTGACGCTTTTGGGGATATATGTATATTGATCGGGTTAGTTGGTACTAGTTTGGTATTAGTTTATAGTGGAAAGGGAATAATTTTACTTTTATACTTAATGATTGTTTGGGGATTTTTGCTTCTTATGGGGTTATTAAATTAGGGGGCTGTATGTGAGAGGGTAAATATGAATCAATTTATAATTTTCCAACTGGACATTGCTAGTGCCAATCCTTGGGAGGTAATTGCTAGACCTTAAAAAAGATATTATTTTTTCACATATGTATTCATATAACCCCTTATTTTTTTCCTTCTTCTATCTTCTTCTTCCACCTTTTTTCTACTAAGATAATTTTTCGTAATCCAAGATTCTTGAGATATTTGAGAAAAAAATGCACCTCACTCTCTAGGGCCTCTCTCGGGCTCTCGGTTCGGCTCCCCATCTTCCTCCGACCAGGGTTTCTCCCCAGTATAGATCTTTCACTCTTCCTTTTCTGGTTCTCTCCACTCTCTTTTTTCTTGGCTTTGGTCTCTCGAGGTTCTCTCCACCCTCTATTTTAACTCCAATGGCTCCATGATGGCCTTATCTAGCCGCCTTAATTCACTCTGGCCTCGAGCTCCACCACTCCTCTCAAGGTCGGATCTGGAGTAGTGGACACACCATGGCCTCATGTTAGTAGTTTGGCAGGTGGGGACCCCTTGGCGTCGCGATCTTCTTCATTTAGGGTTTTATACCCTAGTTTATTTATTGGCATTCAGCCCCTTAAATGGTTATTTTCATTTCAATCCTGGTTCATTTTTAGGGTTTCAGTCTCGTTTCACCCTTATCCCATTTTCATCTAGTTTTGGGCCTTTTTTATGTTCTTTGGGTTTCATCTGCTGGTTCTCTCTTTCTAGGCACGGTGCTGGTGTTTCTCAGTGGTCGTTGGTGGCACGAGATTGAAGGTTTTGGTGGTTGGTTGCTTGGATGGATCATTTGTTTTTGGTCTATTCAGGGTCATGATGGTGGTTTCTGGTGGAGGGTGTCATCAGTGTTTGATGCTTTAGGGTGTTATGCATGTGGTTTCTTCTTTGCAGCGATGATGACTTCTCTTTGGCGATGATGGTTTCCAATGGTGTCTTCCACGACGATTCTGGTGGAGCACTATGATGATGACGACAGTGTTCTCTATGATGACGGGGGTCTACAATGGTTCATCAATCTGATGGCTTTGGTGTCATTGTGTGCATCTCGAGGTGACAGTGACAGTGGCAAGATGTGGTCTACTACTTTTTGAATTTAAAATTTGAATTGGTACTTTTGGTGGTGGATTTGTGGATCCAATTTGGTTTGGTATCTTTGAATTTTTTTAACTGGTTTCATCTGACGGTCAAGGCGCGGTGAATGGTTGGGATTTTATTTTGAAATTTGAACTCTGTAATGGTTGTTTTGTCATGTTGTGTTTAGATTCTGGAGGAATGGTTCTATAGGTTCTCACATACCCTCAATGTGAATTAAAAAATGGATTGTAGAGCTATTATATAGAATATATAGATTTTTTTTCTACTCTCTCTCTCATTGACCTGACACTCTTTATAGGTTAATAAAATTCAAATTATTTTGGTTTTTCATACTAATATGATGTCCTAATTAAATCAAATTAGTATAATTCTACATATCTGAATTTTATATCGATTTTCTTTGATTTCATCGAGTATGTTTAAGAAAAATATTATAATAATTCTATATAACTGTTTAGTATGAAAATATGGTTTTAAATATAAGAAATTATTGATTCATTAAATTTAAAGGACAATTCATAAGGGAACAAACCTCCAACTCAAGGCGCTATGCTAAAGATGATAGAAACTGGAATCTTCCCTTTATTTCTTCCATGAATATGCATTTTTTCATATATATATATATAAGATAACCTAGATAGTATGTACATATTTCAATGACCAAATATATAAAAGTGTATCATTACAAATATTCTTATTCATTTATATACACCTTTTCCAAACACCAATATTCAATTTTCATATATATATATATATATATTCACACAAAGCCCCAAAATATATATTTTTATGACCATGAGTGAATATTTTTATATGAGGTAATATATATATTTATATTTCTACTTATGAATACATGTTCAAGTCACCTTTGGCAATGGATACCCAAAACCACAAAATTAGGTAAAAAATACTCTAGAAAATAACCACAAACACAAAACACCAATAAAATAAAAAATTTAAGATTAATTAAAAGGGAATAGAACATACTCAAAACCCATGGAGAACAAACTTCCCATGATAGAGATTGCAAAAAATGGCCTCCACAGGACACAAAATCCCTAAAAATGAGGAATCATCTAAAATAATAACCCACAAAATGAGTTAGGATTTATTTGAAGTGATCTAAAATGAAATGAATATAGATGAGGAAACCAAAAATATAACATAATTCTATTCATAATAATGAATACATATTCTATAGAAAACACTACTTTACTATGCATCTAATTATTGGGAAAAAAAATTGGAACACCCAAAAAAATGGTCTCTCTAAAATTCAAAAAACATGTTAAGATTATTATAGATCAAATACCACCTAACAACATATTGAAAAAATGAAACAAAAATACTCAAACATACAATAATGATAACACAAAATAGTAGGTTATATAGAATTTGAATGCAGTGTATATTATGTCATCATTATTAAACGTTTTATCAGTAAAATTTATTTTAAAATGGGCACAAAAGTGGTGTCTTTTCACTCAAACCAATTTTTTGATTCATTTTTTAATTTTTAAGGAGTATCAAAATCATCAATATTGAAAAAATAATCATGTTCAAGTAGACATAATACCGTTAATTTAAATCCTATTAGAGTGTCTTATCATTAATTATTTAATCCAAGAATCAATAATGAAACATTACCTCTAATTGAAACTAGTGATAACCAATAATATGAGCACAATTCACTAAATCATCATCCAATAATATGGGAATAAAAGATAAGTTACCATTAAACAATTACAAAAATTATAAATTTTTAAACATTATTTAAAAAATACTTTAACCCAATCAATTATTCACATCCTAATGTACCTACTAACAACAAAACATTTTCAAATTATATTTATTTACCTCATGATTAGGCAAAAAGAAAATTGACAAAAAAATGATGGATTTTGATGCAACATGGAATCATATTACTTAGGAAACATAAAATAGTGTTGTTTCCAAAAAAAATATAAATATATTATTTATAGTAGAGGAAAATAGGTTGTGATTCGAAGTAGGTTTACCAAAGACCACTCTAATAGATGTTGAAAAGTAGACATGGCCAGACTACACACAAGCGGTTGATTGAAATTAGACAAAATGATCAAAATTTTAAAACACTACTATGGAAAATATTTGTATTAAATCAATAAAGAAAATGAAATTAATTATAATCAAGAAAAATCCTACGACCATACATAAAACTATAAAAAAATTAATCATTTATCTAAATCTACTACTAAATTATGAATGAAATGAAAAAAATTAAGAAGTTTGAGAAGACAACCTATGCCTACAAATAACAAACTAATCATCAAGATTAAAACATTTAAAAATATAAATTTATATTCAATAATAGAAACTAGATCAATAGTGGTGAAGAAATATAAAATATTTGTGTCATAACAAGTTTCTTGGACATGCATATCTCTATCTCTCACTGGATCTCTAGTCAAAATTTGTTGTGTAAAAAAGTTTCATAAATATTTCATGCACAAAAATGTTTTACCTAAGGCTCTACTAACATAATATTAGTGTTTCTTTGGGTCAAATCTCTTAATTAAGGTTGGAATCATAGAAATTTACTCAATTTTTTAGTGAAGAACACCAAAAAGTAGATCTTATGTGGAAAATGTTGTTCTATTCCCTTACTAATGAAGTTTATGATTCATTTTTATATATTAAGGAGTATCAAAATCATTATGTTTGAAAAGATACATCATATTAAAATGAACTCAGTACCACCCATTCAAAATAGATTGAAATGTCTCGTCATTAATTCTTTAATCCAAGAATTATTGATGAAACAATGACTCTAAGTCAAACTAATGAAAATCTATAATACATAATAAATTCACTAAAGCATCTACCAATCATCCATGGATAATAATTAATGGACCTTCAAAAGTTTCAAGAATATTAAATTGTTTCATTAAACACTACATAGACCTCAAAAATAAATCATATCCTAATATATCCAATCACCATTCAACATTTCCCAATTAAATTTCTTTACATCACGGTTCAGTAGCATGAAATTTGGCGAAGAATGATTTATTTTGATGGAATAAGATAAAAAAAACTAACATAGCATCATATAGTGTTATTTCATTCATGTGAAAATAGAAAAAAGGCAATAGAATAAAATTGTTGTGATTCAAATCAGGTTTACCAAAGAGCACACTAATTGGTGCTAACTAGTATACATAATAGGACTAGATAGAAAAATGAGATTAAAAGTAGAAAACTTATATGAAAAAATTTATAACTCTATTATGAATAACCATGATTGAAATGAATCTATAATTCCATGAAATTCTAATTTCCTCAATAATATTTTATCACATAATACTATTATCACCTTCTAAATGAAATAAATATGGATTATAAAATCATCAATCCTCAGTCACATTCCACATTTGTGAACTCAACTCTCTCAATCATTAGTCCCCACGAACCAGCATGTAGACAACATTGAAAACATCGATTTGAGTACCTTCAAAAGCTAGTCACATTTTGGACCCCTGGATTAGTGAATGATACTATCCCTAAGTATGATTGATTGTACTTGGTGATAAGATCGCCCTTTTGGAACCCCAGGTTGAGGATCAGGTAGGGATGTTGCAGGATGAGAGGGAGTTGAGAGGGGGGCGGAGGATGTCATGGAAGGAAATGGAAATTAGAGGGTTTTTGGTATGGAGGTAGAGGTCGGGAAATTGAGGCGAAGGAAGAGGCCAAGAGGTTGAGGTCGTGGAGGGGAGGAGAGGGTCAGGAGGTAGAGGTCAGGGAGGGGATTAGAGGGTTCATGTGGTGGAGCATAAGAGAAATGAGAAATCATGAGGAGAACCATGATAAAATTATGAAATCGGGATATTGTATACCCTCAGTTTGAAAAACATCATGGGTATAGACTATAAAATATCACCTTTACCAATGGTTTATCTAAACCGTGTCTATACCTGTGTGAGGATAGACATATTTTCTAGTAGGGTTTGGTTGTTGAATGAAAAAGAGTTTTAATGAGGGATATCGTATGATAATGATTTTTTAAACATTATTTCATGAATCATTGGAGTTTCACACAAATATATTTTAATAAAATATTGGAATTTAAATGAAATTGGGTTGCCCATGGAGGAAGATGCATGAAAATATCTTAAATAAAAGATTATGCGTTGAAGGAATTCTGGTAGTAATTTCATTTATGTTTTTGAATTTAGGGTTGAGTGAAGCGTGCACCCCCAAGATTCATGAGCGAGGTCATAGGAACTTGAATCCAATAGCCACCCAACCCCCCAAATGAGTGGTTTATTCCATATTTAAAGGAATTTTTTTTGTGTCGTCAAACATTACCAATGTCGTGATACTTTAGGCTGAGTTGCAAAACACTATGTTGTTTCATGAACATGCCATTTTTTAAGGTGAATCACATATGCACAATGCTTCAGGATTTAAATTTCCTTTCTCTAACAACTAATCTGTAATACTATAAATAGGTTTTCATACACTTTTTAAAAGTTGTATGAAATTACATGCTTCTCTCTTGAATCACCCCGAATGGCCGTTTTAGGATGATTAAATTCATGTAGACATAAAATTTTATCTGTAAGTCTATTTAGGATCCATTACTAGTCAAATATAATCCAATGAAATTAACATTTCTAAATGATTAGAATTTTAATAATTAATTATATTCATGGATGACATTTGTAGAAAAATAATTATTGAGAGGGGTTGGTTATTTAAAGTGTACACAACCATTTTTATAACATTTTACCATATAAAGTTATGGTGTTATTATACATGAATAAATAAAATACTGTATTCTGGTTAATAGGCATGTATAAATTAATTATAATTTCATGTTTTTGGTAACATAAAGTTCTAACAAGAAACTTGTAAGGTGTTCTCCTTTATAACATGCGAATGAAATTTTATTTGGCCAAGCCATGGAATGTAAAACCTGATAATGTTTGGGAATTTTGAAAATGATGAGTAATGATAAATTTAAAATGGGAATACATTGATTTTAAATTGTGTATATTTTTAATAATGAAAAACATGAAATAGTATGGCATTTTAGTGAATGTGGTGATGATTATCCCCTATATTTATGGTCAGAACTTGTGTAAGGGTAGTTGTTCTAGAGAGGGAGAGAGAATGAGTGATGAGAACCTTGGATATGGTTTGTGATACCTTGATTAGTTTGGGTGTACTAGAACATTATGGGTCTGGGATGTGACCTTGAGATCATGAGATTTTTCCTTGTATCATGATTTCATATGCCCCTTGTGGATTCATGGATCTTGTGAGATGTTTAGTACCCTAAAAAGGTATCATGGATTATGTTTCCAATGATTGTTCTTATATATAAATGGCCATGTTGTACTTAGACTAAATGGTTGTCCACAACACATTGGATTTCGATGTTGTGAGTGTTTTTGATTTTTGGGGAATATAAAGCATGGGTAGATGCTTTGACTTATGGAGTTGATGCATAGTTGGTTCATTGAGGTTCTTGTAAAGGAATGGTTCAACCTATGATCTTTTCTATCGGAGACACATGAGTAATTTTGTTTATGGTATTAAGTCCAGTTTTATGTGAGCAATATCATTTGGATGTCTAACAATTCTTTTCTGACACTTTTTTATGTGGCGATCAATGTTTACCATTGGTAGATTGGTCAGGGGATGATATAGCATGGGTATATGGCTCTAATCTTGGAAAACATGTATAGGGTGGTGGGTGGTAATGTTGTTCAGATTGACTATTGGAATATTTCAATCATGTTGTATGAAATCTTTACCGATACCATGATTCTGATCGAACTGATGTTCTAAGAGGAATGGTAAGATTCTTGATTGGGCGCTTGAGCTAAGAATTGATAATTCATAACTAATGGGATCTTGAGTTAGTTTCAATGATTATTCTTGGGGGAGCAAGAGACCATGGGATTTTTGATGTTATTGATATGGTAAGAATGTACTTTAGGTTCATTTTATAATTTGGGTCCGGTGAATGGTTGGATCAAGATTAAGAAACCAATTTTTCGATGAGATCATGGTGGTATGCTCTATCAATGCGCAGGAACTGATCGGTTTTGGTTCAATAAAACTAATAGTCTATATTTTCATTGAGATTTTTTTTGGCCTAGAGAAGCTTAAGTAATGTAGTCATGGTAGTGACATGATTAATTCTAGTTCATGGTTTTTGGTAGATATCCATGAGGTGATAGTGGGTTTTAGTTGATTATTCCCACCCAATGTGAGGTGAAAAAGGGTTAATGAGAATTATAGTAGGTTTGAAGGTGCATGGATATTGAATGGAAGTTGAGATATCCATATAGAGAGAGTTGAAATTATGGAGGGATCAGAGTGTGGTGGAAATGATGAATGGTTTTGAACCAGACATAGTCAATAGGGGTCGATTGATGTATAGATCATAGCATGGGATGGGAGGAACATATTATTTTATATGGATCCTTAGAGTCTATAATTATATAAAATTATAAGTAAACCCATTTTGTGGGGAGTGAACAATTGAACAACAGAGGTTGAGGTCCTCATTATGGAACAGATATTGGTGAATGTCGTGAGTCCCATTCTCAAAATCTGATATTAAGAGGTAGTTGATGTGTTATGTTGTCCCTTAGGTGAGTGTGAGACAACCAAATCCAAATTGGAGTTTTATGTTGAATACTATTTTGTCCATGTTTTTTTGTAGTTTCATTCGAAAAGTGATTATGATGAAACTCCTATGGTGGGGTGTGATGTATCATTCATGGACGTATGAACCTTCTACTAGAAGGTTTATTGGAATATGGAGTTGGATCTAGAGTGGTTTTGGTGGAATCGACATACTTGTGTGAGAAAACTAAGATTAATACAAATAATACTCTAGTAGATCTAAAATTTTAATCAGATATGATGGTGGATTGAGACTGAATTTTGGATTTGGCTCTAAGAAGAATTAATGTGATTTGAGGGTGCTTGGATTATAGATTTTTCGGTGTGTGTGGCAGGATTGAAGGAAGATTTTGGGAATATGAAGATGTAAATATACGGCTTCACTAGAAGAATGTTATGGAATCCAATAATCATGTTTGGGTGATCAATGGATTCCATTGGGCATGAAGGAAACAAGATTGTGTATGTTGGTGAGGTTTTTATAGTTGGAGATGAGTATTTTTTAAATGAGTCAACTGAGGAAGGTTAGACATTCATTAACATAAAAAAATGAACATGTATAGTTATAAACCACTCCATACAAGTATATTGAAAATGAAAAAATAAATTTTGAAATAAAAAATGTATTTTAATGGAATATCTATTATATTCTTGGTTTTTTCGTGGATGCTGATTATGCTACCATATAAATTTGGAATATGATTACAAGGAAATTAAATGATGTTTAATCTGTGTTCTCGTGTCTGTTTTGATGTTTAATGTTGGGAACCACCTTGGTAAACCATTGTAATGTGGGTTTGGATATCAATAAACAAATATAATGGAATAAGGTTTATAGTGTCAGAATTGGTTGTTTGGATATAAGCATTATGGTGGTTGCAAAATCATCCAAGTGTCGAATTTGACAACTCATCCTTTTCACTAGATTTTAGGATTATTTAAGAACTGGATTGATTTGTAAGTAATTATTATGAACATTGACATATGTTATTGAAATTTAAGTGACTTCGATTTGGAATTGATCTATTGAGAATGTTGGGCGTTCGACAATAGAACTTGTTTACCTGACCATGAATTGAAAACACTTGTAGGTTGGTATGAATGATTGGATGAACATCATGACTTATTAGGTATGATAATTGTTATGGTGCGTTGTTTTTAGTACCATGTGTGTATAGATAAGTTTAAATTTTTATGGGAAATATGAATGTTCATTTGGTGGTAACCCAGATTAGGAATCAGGGTTAAGAATTGCATTATAAACATTTGGATTTCTTAAAAGATGTTTTTGGATGTGTCTAGGGACTTGATAGATACCTCAGGTGCTCTGGTGATTCTTCGGAAGCTTCAGGTGACATTTTTGGAGATATTGAGGTTTTTGGATTGGTTTCACGGTTTGGTGTGCATGGTTTTACAGAAACCATGTAGCACCCTAGGGGTCAGTGGGTTTTAAGTTGTTTTTTAATGTGCATGGTTGAGTTGCATGGTAAACATACATTTGAGAGTTAACCATGAGAGATCCCGGAACAAATGATCTGATCATTGCCAAACATGGGGCTTATTTCACAAAATTTTCATTGTTATAGACAAACCATGTGAAATGTAGCAAAAAAGGTAATGAAAATTTATAGATTTAGTGCATTATTTTCAAAACTGTGTAGCTCAACCAAGAAAAAGTAGGCCCAAAGACAATTCCTTCTGCACTTTTGGAACATGGTTTGAAAAAAGATGTTTCTCAATTGTAAATATCCTCAAAATTGGATTTTTATTGTTTTCCCCTATTCTGATTTTATGTTTGTGACCATCCTTTTCATTCCTCTCCATTGCATGCATGCGCATCTATCCTATCTATCCTTCCTACATTAATTATACTTTAATTTGGGGCGATTCATGCGCCCTTATTTAGTATTTATATGTAAGGATTCACCTAATGAAACCTACATTCCACTCCTCCTTACTCATATCCATGTCTTGAGTACTTTTTCATGGTTTTTTAGGCCCGATTCCACCATAAAATAGCTGAATAATCCAAGATTCATGGTTATTTTGTGTGCCTTCTGTATGGAATATTCTGAGATGACATCGGCACAAAATCTCACTTCTTTTAGATAAAGGTTTTCTTTTTGACAATATTTATAAAGGGTTTTCCTTTATATAAAATTATATCGATGTATGTAATGGTGATGAATGTTAGGTATATACTCTGGAATAGTGTAGGGTGTTCTCTAGGGACCTCCCATTTTTTGTTTCTTGAGAATTCATTGAATGATGTGTGCCCAATGAGTTAATCAGCAATTATTCCAGGTTTTTTAATGTTATGTAGTCAATTGTAATTTTTAAATAATTAAAAATTTATTATAGTTGAGTTCTTATGGGGCATGGGTTTGGAATAGTAGCCTGAGTGTTTGTGTGGGAATAGTTTGGTCTTAGGTGAGGCTTGGAGGGCCATTGAGAAAACTACATGCCTATCGAGTTAAATGTAGAAATCATCCAAAAATGTAACCGACCTTTAAATTTTCCCATAGGCTTTTTTCCTTATATTTTCATTTGATGTCCATATCACTAGTTTTATGAGTGATAAATTTAGATTTTATTTAAGTGCTTGAATTGTGTTTTCCTTCGTTAACACCCTTTTAAATGTCATGGTTCTTATAGTGAGGTGGTTCCTAGTGGAACACCTTAGTATTTACTTGAACATGGTAATTGGATAATGGAATGGAGTTTTAAATGGAAGTAGTATTTTTTGGAAAATGGATATTGAAATGAGAATTGGAAATGGTACATGAAATGAAATTCTAGAATTGAAAAATTGGTTTGGTATTTGAAATAGGAAAAGGATAAATGTTGTTGAAATCATGTTCTTGGTATTTTGGAAATAATGTTTGATACCGGTGTTTGAGATGTAATTTGGATCATTATTTTTGACATGGAATTCGAAATGGTATTTTAAATGGTTTTAGAAATATGAATTTGAACTTATTTCAGAAAAAAATGTTAAATTAACTCTTATTCGTTGTAATTGGTTATTATGTGTCATAGAAAATGATGGTATGTGTGTACATTCAAGTTTTATGTAAATAGAGTTTGTATTTGTTGTGATTTCTAAAAAAGGGTAAACAAGTCCCAATGGGTGGAATATTTGTAATTATGGATAAATTCTGGTTGAACACAAACCCCCAGTGGACACTGGGATTGATGGTCAATCTCAGGATTAACATACCCCCTAGGTCGATACTGTGATTTTTTGTAAAATCCAAAGTAAATGAAGAATAAGATATTTTTATACGTATTAATATTTTTGATTTTAAATATTAATTTTACTTTAAAAGGGTTTCTATGTTCGATAGTGTACCCGATACGCAACAATGGGTTTCTTTGGAATCTTACGTTGCCACTAATAATATAACATTATTATATTAAATGGTAGTTAACTCCTAGCCGTTGTATTGGCAAGAATGAATTAAAGTAACTACAATATTATTATACATGATTTTAAAATGTATTTACATTATCCAATAAAAAGTTAGAGACTTAAAATTTGAATGAATCTAATTTTAAGCATAATTTACATTAAAAGGCCGATTGATCGCCATTTATTGGAGAACACATTTTAAATCTACTTTTGGTCACTTTAATACATTCTATATGACCAGATAAAGTCCTTCTTTAGAATGGGGACATCAAAATTTACTTTGTGTAAATTTTTGGAATTTTTCCGAAAAAGTTCATTTTAAATGAATAGTGAAAATATTGTATTTTAATTCAAAACTATGTTTTAATCTAATTTATTTATATGGTTAGATTATATTTTTAATTGGTTTTAAAGTGTAATTAGAATATATTTTTACTATTTAATCCAATTTTGGTCATTATAATTAATTTCACATTGAAATTGGACATAAACAAGTATCAATCTTTTGATAGTTATTGTTTCTTAAAAACACGCTATTTGTATTGATACTGGGAATTAATTTCAAAATTAATTAATGCCACTTATATGTTTTTAATTTGAAAAAATAGACATCATTTTTTAATTCAGAATATCAAATTTAGCTTAGGCTGAATTTATGGTATTTTTCTGAAAAACATCAATTTTTTATGAATAGTGAATCCACTGAGTGGTAGTTAAAAAAACTGACATTTTCATTTCACTGAAATTTTACCACATCTGTGAATTGAATTTCAAAAATCTAATATATATGGTTGTTATCAAGAAGTAAAATGTGGTTCATTAAGATGAAAATTATTTTTGGTGAATAGTATCTTTTGACGTTTATTAACCGCGGTTAAAGGTAAATAAAGTAATTCAAGGTAAAAAGAATATTATAATAATTACAAATTACCTTAACACATGCACAAAACTTATTTTTTGATTCATTTACGTCCATGGGCATATTTGGGTCGATTTTGGGACCCCATTGAGCCACTTGGGAGTCATAATGACAATTTAGATTAATTAATTTAAGGTGAAGACAAAATTGACATGAACAAAAATATTTTAGTAATTAATTTTTATATGGTGTTATGTAAGTTTTATTTTTGACTATAAATACTATTTTGAAATATAAAAATATTTCCTATATCATGGTGCGTTTTTTATAATTTTTAGACTTCAAATAAATTAAATTATATATGACACAATAATGACACAGTATTTGTCTCATTAATAAATGATTTAAATAAATAAGATTATAATGATTAAAATATTATCCAAAACATGTCCAATTATAATTGGATGATTTTATTTCGACCCTGACTCATCTTATCTTCGACTATAATTATTTTTGTACCATTACAAACCGAATATCATTATATTATAAAATAATATTTTCACACTTTACTAAAAGCCCCTCCTCTCCCTTATAAAAGGAGACCAATTCTATCCAATTCCTCACACCCCTCATGCCATTTGGAGGGTCCAAAATCTGTACAATTACGCTCCCTACATCCCCCTCCTTCCCCTAGAAGCCTTACCTTAGGCAAAAGACACTTCAATAAGTCCATTTGGTACAAACCAAAGGAGTTACCCAAATTAAAGGTAACAATTTCTCTTAAATTGTTTTCATTTATTTTACTTATCCAACCCCTAAACTCTCTTTATTACATTATTTTGTAACAACACCAATATCATCAATATACTAGGATGTTTTATAATAATTATTAGAACTACACTTACACACACCTCCATCTAATGGACGAAAAACATAATGTTTCTTTGGATGGAAAACAAACGCCTCACGAAACGATGATTATTCAATTACATATTACCACCTCTCATGGTGGCCATTATGATGGAACTGAATTTATATATCATATATATTATTTTTATGATTTCATTATGCTTCTTTAATTCCCAATTATATCAAGCCTTTATGGTTTCCATAGTGTGTAAATACGATAATCTCATTTGAGGAAGTGCGGACTGCCGCCCCCTTAAAGTGATGTGACTCGTTAATGACTTGTGTGGGATGTATAAAGGATAGTGTTAGTGAAATTATATGTGATATTATACTGGAATTATAATATACCTATTTATAATTATGTTTTATTTCCATTAAAATAAGAAATATAAATGAAAGTAGTGTTCATGCGTACGTACGGCTTACCGTCTCCATGAACGGTGCATTTCATTTCATACATCTTAATGTTATGTAATATTATATATACATTCATATACTGGATATATATGATATATATTATATCTTAATCATTAATATCACTCTGGAAATAATGAACCTTTGACAACATGGACAACTTGTAAATATAAGGTGTTCATTTTTTACTCATGTACCAAATATCGACAAAATGAACGTTATTAACATAAATGATTACAGAATATTTATTACATGGTAATAAGTGATATAAAATGAATAATAAACTTGAAAAAGGTTTTATGAAAGTAGAAATTAACTTTAGTTGATTTTTTAGGATATTAAATAACGAACTGCTCAAGTCTGACACGAGGTAAGGGACTTTGTCTCAATCTCCTTTCATTGAGGCATATTATGTTCTAATAAAATACTTTCTTTTATATGCAATATAAACACCTTTGACTTTTAATTTCATTCAAATGGAATATTTTTCTATGAATCATTTTACTAAATGAAAAATAGAATGTTTCTTTTAACATAAGTGGTGACAACAACCTTTTCCGCTGCCGTGAGTATTATTTGATCTTTGGCTTCCTCAACAAGCCGTAATGTTTTTTTAATGAAACTAAATACCATATAATCTTTTACGTATATTTGGTATTGAAAATTGTATTGAAAATAGATTTTTTATGTCAATATATTTAAGTGATATATTGTGATTGAAATGTGGAAATGTTTCCTTTCCTTTATATTTATTGTATGTGATATAATTTTATATTGTTAATTGGGCATTTGAAGTGTGGTTACGTGATAAAACAAATGATGGGTGGTGCTGTGAATACGAGGATGGGTGGTTACATTATAACCTCTAATTCATTGGGTATGGAATTCGGCCATATTTCTATTCCATTTAGTGATTTGTGTGGAAGTTGACCGTATAGTTATTCCATTTATGTATGTTTATGTCCCAAGTTACCATTATATGTTATGTGTTCTTTATATGGGTTTTATGGTAATATTTTGGTTACAAAAGGATAAGTAATGATCTTTTTTTTAGTAAAGTGTATTAACTAATTCATAAAGGTGAAAAGTATTACTTATGTTAAAGTATTAATAGTTTACTTTTTGATTTGAAAAACTAATCGTTTTACTTCTTTGTGTATCCCTTACTGAGCTTTTTATGCTCATCCCAAGTTTTTGAAATTTTTTTCGTAGGACATAATGTGGAATAGGGTCAAGGATGGGATCAAGGAAAATTCATGTTGTCTTAAACATGGAACTATACATGACTCTTTTTTTTGAAGAGTTCATGTTTTATAAAAAAATGGATACTGGGTGGAAGTCTCTACATTGAATTTTTTTTCAAAATGTAATAGTTGTGGCCAAATTCTCTAAAACTCTAAACCTGAAAAGATCCTCAATGTGAATTATTCATTTAATTAAATATTATGTAAGGTTTGAGGCCGAGTCCTTATAGTTGGCATGAGAGGCCGGTTTAGATAAATTTAGGGCTTAGGGTATTGTTAAATTAATATACATAATGTAATTTATGTTAATATTGAGATCATGTATGATTTACAGATTACCATGTTGCATTGCATAAGATATTTCTCTGTTCAGAATGGTCTTCCAGAGAGGAAACATGGCAGCTATGTTGGGACAACATCAGGAGGAAGATAACATTCTAAATCAGCAACCTGAGATGGTCGTAATTGGAACTGAACAGTTTGTTGCAGTGATGGCATAGTTGACTGAGACTATAAATGGTGGTGGTATTCATGCACGAGATCAGCCAGATCAACCACAGAGGAACATGTCATAAGTGGAGCATTTCATGAGGAAACATCCCCCTTCATTCATAGGATCATCTGACCCTATTCTAGAAGAAGGGTGGATTAAATCACTAGAAAATATTTTCTATGATATAGGATGTTCAGAACATCAAAAGGTTAGTCTTTCATTTTACCGTTTTGACGTTGAAGCTGATCAGTGGGGGTCGATGGTGAAAAATATCAGGGATAGTGAGGAGATTCATGCTCTTGTTTGGGAAGAATTCAAAGGTATGTTTCTTGAGAAATATTTTCTTAAGGTGGTCCATCTTAGGATGGAAAAACAATTCCTGGAATTGTGGCAGGAGGATGACTCAGTGGCCGCTTATGATGAAAAGTTTACTCAACTGGAAATTAATGCACAAAATTTCATTCAAGATCTTGATAGTAAGATAAATCGATTTTACTCAGGACTAAATCCACGATATCAAATATAATTAGCCTCTCGTGAGTTCAAAATTTATGAGAAATTCGTTCGATGTGAAGATAAGGTTGAAATGGAGTTTGCCGATGATCATTTTTTCTTTTACAAACTACAGAATAAGAGGTCTAGTTGGAAAGAAAAGGGTAATAACTCATCAAATAATCCTAGATGTAAGAAAAATAAATATCCATCTTTTGATAATTGTAGTAAAAAGCATCCTAGAGAATGTTTATCAAAGACTGGAAAGTGCTTCCAGTGTGGTAAGTCTAGTCATATTCCTCGTAACTGTAAGGAAGATGATCTAGCAGGAAATGAAAAACAATAGGTAAGATGTTTTTAGTGTAATGAAATGGGTCAATATGCAAATAAGTGTACATTGAAGAACTCAACTGAGGGAAATTATCCATAATACAAGAAAAAAGGGGTGGTGGCATCCTTTGCAACTACTTCAGCAGATGTTGGGCCATCAAATGAAGTAGTATCAGGTACACTGTTTGTTTGTTCATATTATGTCAAAGTGTTGTTTGATTCGGGGTCTACACACTCTTTCATTTTTGAGAAATTTTCTAGTAAATTGGAAATTCCATCTCATGATATGAATACTGAACTTACGGTAGAAACACCTAGAGTAAATGTCGCAAAAAAAAGTAAACATAATAACATTCATGTCCTTGTGTGCAGAAATAATCTACCTACAAACCTTATTTTTTTCCTCTAGTAGAGTTTGATGTTATATTGGGCATGGATTGGCTTTCTGTTTATCATGCTAAAATTGAATATAGATAAAAATCGATTTCTTTTCAGAATTATTTTCAGTTTGTATACAAAAATGAACCGTTGCTGTTGATAACATATCAGGAAGCTGAGATTCTAGTAAAAGATGGAAATGAATGTTACCTTGCACATATTGTTGAAAACAAAGGAACTGTTTAGATTAATGATGTGCCAGTGGTAAATGAGTACATTGATGTTTTTCCTGATGATTTTCCTGGTATTATACCAGATCATGAAGTTGAATTTATTGTTGACATAGTTCCTGATACTAATCCAATCTCAAAACCCCCTTATCGAATGGCTCAAATTGAACTTTTATAGTTAAAGAAGCAATTGTAGGAGTTATTAGATAATGGTTTCATTCGACCTAGCACATCACCATGGGGTGCTACTATCTTGTTTGTTAAAAATAATGATGGTTCAATGAGACTTTTCATTGATTATAGAGCATTGAATAACATCACTATTAAGAATAAGTATCCATTTCCTCATATCGATGATTTGTTTGATCAGCTCCATGGAGCTCAGTATTTTTCGATGATTGAATTGACGTCAGGGTACCATTAGTTGAAAGTAAAGGAAGCAGCCATTCCAAAGATGGTGTTTCATACTAGATATGGCCAATATTAATTTGTAGTTATGCATTTTGGGTTAACCAATGAACCTTATGTATTCATGGATCTTTTTAATAGAATTTTCTGTGAGTTCTTGGATAAGTTTGTGGATGAGTTCATTTATGATATTTTGGTTTATTCCAAAAGTAATGAGGAACATCAAAGTCATTTAAGGGTTGTCTTGCAAACCATAAAAGAAAAGAAACTTTCTGGGAAATTCAGAAACTGTGAGTTTTAGTGACAAAAAATTTATTTCCTTGGTCACATTGTTTCAAAAAATAGCATAACTGTTGATCCTGCTAAAACAAAGTTGTTGAAGAATTGCCAAGACCCAAAAATATAACTGAGATCTGTAGTTATCTTGGTTTGGCAGGCTATTACCAGAGGTTTGTTGAAAAAATTTCACGGTTATCTAGTCCAATGACTATGTTAACTCAAAAAGGTGTTATGTTCATCTGGACAAAAGAATGTGATGATTGTTTTCTGGAATTGAAAAAGAGATTGGTGAATGATCCATTTTTGGCACTGCCATCCAGAAATGGTGAGTTTGTTATCTACAGTGATGCTTCATTAAAAGGAATGGGTTGTGTCCTAATGAAAAATGATTAGGTAATTGCTTATGATTCGCGTCAGTTGAAACCACATGAGATAAATTACCCTACACGTGATTTGGAATTAGCTGCTGTTGTTTTTTCTTTAAAAATTTGGATGCATCATTTCTATGGAGTGAAGTGTGAAATATATACTGATCACAAATTTTTGAAATATATTCACTCACAAAGAATTGAACATGGGACAAAGGAGATGGTTGGAATTAATCAAGGATTATGATTGTACCATCTATTACCATCTGGGAAAAGAAAATAAAGTGGCAGATGCTTTGAGTTGAAAAAGTAATGCTTTATTAACCATTCTATGTTTGGAACGAGATCCATTGGTTTTTGATTTGATGAACATTGGCATTGAAGTTTTTGTTGTAGGAAATTCTTCTGTTCTCTATCAGGTGTTAGTGAGATCATCTCTATCAGACAGAATAAAGCAAGCGCAAAAAAAGGCAGTGAGTTACATAAAAAGGCAGAGTTGGTTCAGAAGGGTAAGTTGCCTAATTTTAATCTTGATAATGATGGTTTTTTGAGATTTGGAAAGAGATTATGTGTACCTTGTGATTCATATTTGAAGAATGAGTTGTTATGTGAAGCTCATAGTTCACTATTTTCAATTCATCCTGGTAGTACTAAGATGTACAGAGATCTTCAGGAGTGTTACTAGTGGGATGGAATGAAAAGAGATATTGCTGATTTTACTATGAAGTGTTTGACTTGTCAGCAGGATAAAGCAGAGAGAATGTTACCAAAATTAATGCTTTAGCCTTTACCCGTTGCAGAATTGAAATGTTAAAATATATCCATGGACTTCGTTGTGGGATTTCCAAAGACATCCCAATGTAATAATGTAGTTTGGGTTATAGTTGATCGATTGACTAAATCTGCTCATTTCTTTCCTATTATATATAATTTTTCACTAAATCAACTTGCTCAGTTGTTTGTTAAATAGATAGTCAGGTTGCATGGAGTTCCCCTATCCATTGTATCTGATCGTGATCCTAGGTTCACTTCTATATTTTGGAAAGGCCTTCAGATGTAATTGGTTACTGAATTAAATTTTAGTACAGCTTTTCATCCTCAATCAGATGGGCAGTCAGAATGAACAATTCAGACATTGGAAGATATGTTACGTTCTTGTTCGATGGATTATCAGGGAAGTTGGGACCAACATCTTTCTTTGGTTGATTTTTCATATAATAACAGTTTTAATTCCAGTATACAAATGGCTCCATTTGAGGAATTATATTGAAGGCATTGTCGAACTCCAGATTTTTGGGATTAAGTAGGTGAAAGGAAGATGATGGAACCAGAATTGGTAGAAGAGATGGCTGAAAAAGTTCAATTGATTTAGAAGAACATGAGGACTGATCAGAGTAGACAGAAAAGGTATGCAGATAATCGGAGGAAGGATCTTTCATTTTAGGTAGGTGATCATGTCATTCTCCAAGTTTCTGCATGGAAAATAGTGATTTGTTTTGGTAAGAAGGGAAAGTTGAGTCTGAGGTTCATTAGAACTTATGAAATTATTGAGAAAGTGGGATCAGTTGCTTATAGAGTGGCTTTAGCTCCAACTATATCCCATGTACACAATATTTTTCATGTTTTGGTGTTGTGAAAGTAAATTCAGATCCATCTCATGTTTTGAGCCCAGAGGTAGTTCAGTTGGAAGAGAATCTCTCTTGTGAAGAAAAACCAGTTCAGATTCTTGACCAAAGAGCGCAGGTGTTGCGGAATAAGGTAATTTACCATGTAAAGGTTTTGTGGAAAAAACATATGGTGGAAGATGCAACATGGGAATCTAAAATTCTATGATGGATAAATAACACCACTTATTTTGATAAGTGAATAAAAATTGCGACGATGCAATTTCCAAAAGGGGGGAAGGATGTAACATCCCAATTAAATGAAAAATAAGATATTCTTATACTTATTAATATTTTTGAATTAAATATTAATTTTACTTTAAAATGGTTTCTATGTTCGATAGCATACCCGATATGAAACAGTGGGTTTCTTTGGAATCATACATTGCACACTAATAAAATAATATTATTATTTTAAATGGTAGTTAACTCCTAGATGTTTTACTGGCAGGAATGAAATAAACTAACTACAATATTATTATACATGATTGTTAAATGTATTTACATTATCCAATAAAAAGTTAGAGTCTAATAATGTGAATGAATCTAATTTTATGCATAATTTATATTAAAAGGCCGATTTATCGCCTTTTAATGGAGAACCCTTTTTAAATATAGTTTTGGTCACTATAATAAATTCTATATGACCAAATAAAATCCTTCTTTATAATGGGGAAATCCAAATTTATATTGTGTAAATTTTTGGAATTTTTCCGATAAAGTTCATTTTTAATGAATAGTGAAAATATTGTATTTTAATTCAAAACTATGATTTAATCTAATTTATTTATATGGTTAGATTATATTTTTAATTGGTTTTAAATTTTAATTAGAATATATTTTTACCATTTAATACAATTTTCATCATTATAATTAATTTCACTTTAAAATTGGACAAAAACAAGTATCAATCATTTAATAGTTATTGTTTCTTATAAACATGCTATTTGTTTTGATAACGGGAATTGATTTTAAAATTAATTAATTCCACTTATATTTTTGAAATTTGGAAAAATAGACATCAGTTTTGAATTCGGAATATCAAATATATCTTAGGCTGAATTTTTGGTATTTCTCTGAAAAACTTCAATTTTAGATGAATAGTGAAACCACTGAGTGGTAGTTAAAAAAACGGACTTTTCCTTTAAATGAAATTTTGCGACTTTTGTGAACTGAATTTAAAAAATCCGACAGAATTTTTTTTATCAAAATTAAAATGTGGTTCATTAAGATGAAAATAATTTTTAGTGAATAGTAACTTTTGACTTTTATTTACTGCGGTTAAAGGTAAATAAGGTAATTCAAGGTAAAAATAATATTATAATAATTAAAAATTACATTAAAACATGTCCAAACCTTATTGTTTGAGTCATTTACTACCATGGGAATCTTTGGGACGATTTTGGGACCCCATTGAGCCACTTGGGAGTGATAATGACAATTTTGATTAATTAATTTAATTAGAAGACAAAATTGACATTAACAAAAATCTTTTAGTAATTAATTTTTATATGGTGTTATATAAGTCCTATTTTAGACTATAAATATTCTTTTTAAATATAAAAATATTTCTTATATAATGGTATTTTCTTATAATTTTTAGACATCATATAAATTAAATTATTTATGACACAATAATGATGCAGTAATTATCTCATTAATAAATGATTTAAATAAATAAGATTATAATTATTATAATATTATCCAAAACATGTCCAATTCTGATTGGATGATTTTATTTGGAGCATGAATCATATTATCTTCGACTATAATGATTTTTGGACCATTAGAAACTGAATATCGTTGTATTATAAAATAATATTTTCACACTTTCTTAAAGAGCCCCTCCTCTCCCTTATAAAAGGAGACCACTTCTAACCAATTTCTCACACCACTAAAGCCATTTTTCTCATCCAAACTCTACACAATTACTCTCCCTAAATCCCCCTACTCACCTTAGAAGCATTACCTTAGGCATAAGACACTTCATGAAGTCCTTTTGGTAGAAACCAAATGAGTTACCGAAATCAAAGGTAACAGTTTCTCTTAAAATGTTTTCATTTATTTTACTTCTCCAACCCCTAAACTCTTTTTATTACTTTATTTTGTAAAAAAACCAGTATCCTCAATATACTATTATGTTTTTATGAGAATTATTAAAACTAAAATTACACACACCTCCCTCTAATTGATGATGAACTTAATGTTTCTGTGGATGACAAACTAACGCCTCACGAAATGATGATTGTTCAATTACATCTTACTAACTCTCATGGTGGCCATTATGATGGAAATATATTTATATATGATATATATTATTTTTATGATTTCATTATGCTTTTCTAATTCCAAATTATATCAATCCTTTCTGGTTTCCATAGTGGGTAAATACGATAATCTCATTTGAGGACGTGCGGACAACCGCCCCCTTAAAGTGATGTGACTCGTTAATGCCTTATGTGGGATGTATAAAGGATAGTTTTAATGATATTATTAATGATATTATACTAGAATTATAATATACCTATGTATAATTATGTTTTATTTCCATTAAAATAAGAAATAGAAATGAAAGTAGCGTTCATGCGTACGTACGGCTTACCATCTCCATGAACGGTGCATTTCATTTCGCACCACTAAATGTTATGTAATATTATAAATACATGTATATACTGGATATATATGATATATATGATATCTTAATCATTAATATAATTCTTCATATAATGAACCTTTGACCACATGGACAACTTCTAAATATAAGGTGTTCATTTTTTACTCAAGTACCAAATATCGACCAAATGAACGTTATTAACTTAAATGATTACATAATATTTATACCATGGTAATAAGTGATATAAAAGGAATAATAAACTTGAAAATTTTCTTAAGAAATTATAAATTAACTTTAGTTTATTATTGAGGATATTAAAAAACGAATGGGTCAAGTCGGATACGAGGTAAGGGACTTTGTCTCAATCTCCATTCATTGAGACATATTTTATTCTAATACATGACATTCTTTTATACGCTGTATGAAAACCTTTTACATTTTATTTCATTCAAAGGGAATATTCTTCTACGAAGAGTTTTACTAAACGACAAAAAAGAATGATTCTTTTAACGTAAGTGGTGACAATGACCTTTTCCACCGCCGTGAGTATTTTTTTATCTTTGGATTAGTCAACAAGTCGTAATGTTTTTTTAAAGAAAATAAATACCTTATACTCTTTTAAGTATTTTTTGTATTGAAAATGGATTTTAAAATGGATTTGTTATGTAAATATATTTAAGTGATATATTGTGATTGAAATGTGGAAATTTTTCCTTTCCTTTATATTTATTGTATGTTATATGATTTTATATTGGTACTTGGACATTTCATTGGTGGTTACGTGATAAACCAAATAACGGGTGGTGCCATGAATACCAGGACGGGTGGTTACGTTATAACATCCAATGCATTGGGTATGGAAGTCATTCGTATGGCTATTCCATTTAGTGGTATGTGTGGAAGTCGACCGTATGGTTATTCCATTTATGTATGCTTATGTCCCAAGTTACCTTTATATGTTATGTGTTCTTTATATGGGTTTTATGGTAATATTTTGGTTACAAAAGGGAAAGTAATGCTCTTTTAATCAGTGAAGATTATTTACTACTTCATAAAGTTGAAAAGTATTACTTATGTTAAAGTATTCATGGTTTACTCATTGTTTTGAAAAACTAACAGTTTTACTTTTTTGTGTATCCCTTACTGAGATTTTTTATGCTCATCCCAAGTTTGTGAATTTTTTTTCACAGGACATAATATAGAATAGGTTCAAGGATGGGATCAATGAAAATTCATGTTGTCTTAAACATTGAACTACACATGACTCTTTTTTTTCAAAAGTTCATGTTTTGAAAAAAGAAATGGATACTGGGGGGAAGTGTCTACATTGTAATTTTTTTTAAAAGTATTAGTTATGGCCTAATTCTCTATAACTATAAACCTGAAAAGATCCTCATTGTGAATTATTAATTTCATTCTATATTTTTTAAGTTTTAAGGCTGGGTCCGTATATTTCTAATTAAACTCGAGGTGAAATTAGCCACCATGTAGACTTTGACTAGGCTCTAAAGATGGGCACATTCCCACTAGATTCAATTTTTTTTTGACCAAAGAAGTGTATATTTCCTTGTAAGGGATATATGTAGGAAAATTCATTGTGACATGCTTAGAGACACCGTAATACTGACTGAAGAATGCATGTATCATTCCCATGGTAAAGTCGACCGTTAGGTTCAAGTTTTATTTTATGATTTTTATTTTAACTGTTTTAATATCTAAAATAGTATTTATTTATCTTTATCACTATAAAAAATTTTCACATAATGTTTAAATTTATGTATGTTATTGGTGGTGTCCTACTGAGTTGTAATCCCACCCTGCTCGGACATCTATGAAACAAGGGTACTTGATAAGACACCATTGTTATTCACATGTATCGTTTTTAAGAAGGTACTAATTTTGATGATGATTGGCTTCCTATGTTGGATTCATATGATGGTAATGGGTAATAATTGGTTCTAGTTTATCATTGGATATTGGCATTAGTTTTATTTTTGTTCTGTTATAAAAACTTGTGTATGATCTTCCCATGATAGATCTAGTTGGTATGTATGAATTTCATTATATTATTGTCTCTAATGTTAAATTATTCTATAAAAAAATTCATTGGATTCATGGTATATCTAGATTTTTTGTTGATTTCTATTATTTACATTCTTTTTGACACTCTTATAATAATGTCATAGTATCCCTATGGATAGAACATTGTCCCATGCCACTAGTAATCATCCTATGGTGTATGAAAAAGTCTTCCTTAGGTCATGTGGTGAACCAGTCTGGTTATTGTTCATAGAGTGATCTAGGATGTTACATTAAATTTATATTCTTATGTTTTTTATTCACTACTTTATTCTTGAAATCATTTACTTTATTTATCGATTCAATTATATTCCTCATTAAATAGACAAATGTGTATCCACTTAATTCATCAGTAAAAGTAGTGAAGTTTGAATGACATTATTTTTATTCTACATGAAACAGTACACACACATCAATTTGTATGAATTATATAGTCTCTATAACCCTTTCACATTATCCAAAAAAAGTTAGTTTGATATTTTCATGGTAAACAAGTGTGACATCTATCACATGGGTTTTTATTAAAAAAGTCAAAGTAACCATCTTGATAGATATTTGTCAAATGATTCTTGTTTTCATAGTGAATATAGTGATTATACAATTGGGTGTGAATTGAGTCATGTAATCTTGATTTTTTATCACTTTATAATATTATTTTTCATAATTTAATATATAATGTTTTTTATTTAAACTCTCCGTACCATAATATATATGGTCTTTATATTTGAAAAAAACATTATTTATAAAGATCTAAAAAACCATCAGTATCTATATAGGATATAAAAATTATGTTCTTGGTAATGGGTAGTACATAATAACAATATTTTAACACCTATACTGTTCAATTAAGAAACAAATGGTGGTCGTATCCAATAGATATATATTCTAGCCTCACACCATTGGAATCCCTGAAATCAACCTATCCTATAGAAATATTCAGAAATATACTCTAGTTCTAAATTTGTGTATATATGTGAGAGGCACATCATATATATAATAACCAATGTGTATATATGGAATTATTTCAAATGATAAAAAATGCGCCTGAAGTTTCCCCATGCTTTTTAAACTGGTTACTGGTCTTCTTCCAATAACATATCTTTCTCCATGAAAAAAATATTTCATGTATTTTCTTTTCTTATATTTGAATCTTCCCATTTTTTGTAAGATAGTTCTTGAGATCCTTATATGTGGTATGATTGTTGGGGCCATTTTACATGTTGTTCTTCTTATTATCCATAAAGACTATAGGTTTTTCACACCTCATGTTCATGTCAAATTGGAGAATTAATGTATATTTTTCCAACAGATCTTTACCACTATTTCTCATATAATAATTAACAATGAAAATGGATAAACTCTTATGTGGTGAGAAAAAAAATTTGATTTCTGTAAAACTCTTTAGTGATCTTAAATCCCAAGATGTCTGAGTTCTCAATGTAGCCAATCACGATGACTATATGACATCCTTAGACATGGAATTTGTCTTAGGAACCCTGAAATTGTTCTTCCTCTTATTCACCATAAATAAATTAGTTTTTACATTCCTCGTGTCCATGATTACTTGGAAAATCAATGTAAATATTTCCAAGAGATACTTCTCACTATTTATCATATTATAATTAATAATGAAATTTGAGAAACTCTATGGTTGTGGGAAAAAATTAATTTTTTCAAAACTCATGAGGGATATTAAAACCCTAATATGTCCAAGTGATCAATATATCCAATCATCATGACTTCATGAGATCAATACATCATTAAATATTTAATCATTCACATTGACAGTGCAGTAGAGATCCCATATCTCTCTTGCCTCATCTTCTCTTAATAATGATATTGAAATAAATATGTTATTATATACACATCTACATCCTCTTGTTTCTATAAAAGATCATTAGAAATGGATGAAAATATGAAATATGATACATATTCTAAATTATACAAATGGTTAATATAGAGATATTTTTTTATGACTATCATTTTTACCAGGTTTCTCAAGAATGAAGATTTCTAACCAATATAATTTCTATTCATGGTGTTGTATAATGTGTAAGAATCTATACCATTCCTGAAAATTCCAACTAGTGAGAAGGATATAATTCTCTAATATGGATTGTAGTGATATAGTCGAAGCCATATGGGATGAAATCTCTAAAATAAAAATTGAGAAGAATTTTAGTACTTTATCAGTATTACAAAATTTAGATAATAAATTTTAAATTTATCAATATCACATTATTTTATTGAAAACCAATATCCACCACCATTGGTTTCAAAATATGTCATTACATGGTTACAATAGTAGAAAAGATCATTATACCTGTTATCATAACCCATGGAGGTATTGGTCATTTAATTTGATGTTATTTAGGTATGTGTAATGTGGAACCTATATAGCTTCACAACTCTGTGATCTATTTAGAGGACTCCCCCTTTGACCTGAAATTTTCACCAAGCATTGAGAGTGATTCTCATCTTGATCTAAAATTGGTTACATTACCACAAATCCTTATTTTGAAATCCTCGTTAAATTGTAGTTTCCCGGTGAGGGCTAGATCAAAAACTAGGATCTACAGGTTCCATTATAAATTATATCTTGGAAAGTTGTACCAATATAATATTTTATTTTCTGGTATTTTTTTTCATTTTGTTTAATTTTTCGAAAATATTTTTACAAGATTTTTTATATTATGTGGATTTTACTTATGTGATTAAACATATCTAGATAATGGTTACACATACATTAATATATATTCTAATTCTGTCATTCATGCTTTTTAATTAATTTATTTATTAGTTTAAATATAAATAAATTATTAAAGATGAAAATGATAGAAAAAATAAATTAATTAATTAAAATGTCAATTATTTTCTTTAATGGTTGTTTTATATAGAAGATAACAAAACAACCCTTGACCATAGGGAATAATCTTCTAGAGTTAATCCTTTTTTGAGTTTTTGGGTTCCACATGTGCTTCTATACACCTCCTAGATTTGTTTCATCTCGGATCTTAATATGAATGGCCTCCACTCACCATAGAGATCCATATATTACATAATTTAAAATACACATAGGTGGGGGAACCAATGTATTTGTTATTGGGGTAGGGGTGTGATTACAAAAAAATAAATTGTGGTCATGTAGGCCCTGGCATAATGAGAGTAGATTAATGACTCACATTCTGTTATTTAATTTTCAAAAATATTATAAAAACAATGAAATAAAAAAAATTAAATAAAAAAATCAAATAAACAAGATACTCAGAGATCATGGCCAACCACATACATGAATCAAATAAACAACATTACACTAGCTAATTTTAACATCAATTTTTTTATTAACATAAATGTGGTTGAATTAATTAATTAATTAACTTGTATTAATGACCATCCAAAGTCTATTGGGGATACCCATAATAAATACTACATAGAAAATAAATAACGTGAGAAATATTTAAAAATAATTACATGGAATTAATTGGTCATTTATTAATTATACAAACCTTGTTACATAGTCAATGCATTAGATGACAATAATGTAATTAGGTTTTGGGAAATTAAATTATTTATTACTTATATAATTTAATTCTATTATTTATTGAGTGACTAAACAAAACATACTAACTAGGTACACATCATTGTAATCTCCTTCCATGTATCCATGATTGATGTCCAGGGACCTGTTATGTATAATAGTTAGGAAACATGTTCTGTATTCTACTTTCAGTGTGTCTGATAAAATAATATAAAGATTCGGGGTATTCTTCAAACACTGTAACTAACAAGTCACATAGTATATATTCCAGCTATACTTTGTGTGTCTCAATATTGATACAACCAATCAATGTCACACAATGTATTCCATATATTTAACCACATTGTTTTCATGAATTTATCATCCAAACCATTTAGACCACACGTCATGTACACCAGATAAGAAAAACCCTTATGAAAAATGAAATTAATATGAATATTAATTTACAATTACCCAAAACGAAAAAAGTGTGGATATTTACATATAAAATTTATAATGAATTTATTTAGTTAAGAACTAATTTTTTTTGAAATAATTCTTCATTTTCATTGATCGGATGATGAATTCTTCTCAAACCATCATTGTCTCTGAAGAATCAAGGATATATCCCCTCATTTGGAAATGAATTTGTGCTTTTTGAAATACTGATCATCATCATAGAATCCATTGAGTTTGACCAAATATGAATCTATTAATTACGGTGATTACTAATAATGACAATTAAATCCATCAAGGTGAGAAATAATTAATCTTGTGGTGGGGAAACGATTTTTTTAAATTAGGTTATTCAGGGAGAAAGAAATTTAGGGCTTGATATGATCGTATTTGAAATTCATTGTGAATAATGAATGAATGTTTCTAGAGGTTAGGAAAAAATTTCTGAATAAGGATTAAATAATTATAGATTAAGAAAATTATTACTACACTATAGGCCTTATTATTTTATTAATCCTCAGTGAGACCCATGCCTAAATAATAATATTATTATCATTTAATTGACATGCATTAAAATCGAATATAAAATAAATATTATTATTTTGAATAAAAAAATAATATTTATTCAAATAATATTTAACATGAAATTTATCTACAACCCATCAAACTCAGTCTACGAGTCCTCTTCAATATTTTATCAGGCCATGAATAATGATAATTTATTTAATAAAATAAATATAATTTAATTATTCCTAAATAAATACATAAATATTTTATTCATCACATTAGTTAATAAATATAAATTAAATATTCATGTAAGTAAATAAATAAATATTTTTTTCATTTTGAATAAACAAAAATAAATAAATATTATATATTCATGTAATTAAATAAATAAATAACCAGTGAATAAATATTTTTTAAAATATTTAACTCTCATATATATTCTATCGAATAACTATTGATTAAATATTTTGATCAAAATAATATGAATCATTAATAAACAATGTATGAGAATAATATTTATCCAACATGTTACATTCATATGAAATTTAACTGAGGTTTTGAATATGCCTAGTTTGTGACCCTCTATACCCATTTCTATGTGGAATTAGACAAAACTACCTAAATTTAAATCGTAGAATCTAGAAATATTACAAGGATCCCATAGAGAATGAATTTAATGTCACAATGACATGTATCCTCCTAAAAATGTATATTATGTAATATAATCCCTTTATCTTGATATCTCTCATTAAGATGGTTTATACTAGTTTTATCAACCCATATACTATATTTCCCTTTATTTGATTTAGAAAAAATGAACTTGCTAATAAAAATACATGTCCATGGACTTAATTTAGATGTTCTATTTCAATAAAACGGTCTGAGATATCATCTTCCATTAAATTAAATAAGGGGAAATAATTTTTCCATATTTTAGTACAATATTACTCATGATGCACCCAATATAACTTACCTTCCACAAACATATTACCTCACAGTTTTTGGTCAGAAAATCAATATACATGACTGAAGACATGTATTAATAATATTATTAAATTTGATGGATCATTACACCTATACATGGATAGAAACATCCAATGAAACATATAAATATGGATTTCCTACTATAGAATCGTGTTCTCATAATCTCTTATAATAAATATTACCAAGGGTGTGCACCATAAGAAAGTGTCTCAATGTCTTATAAGTCACCACCCCAAATGGAATGTGTCGTTTGTGTCCTATAAAATGATATCATATGGTAATATAAATTATATTTATGAATATTGACACTTCTATATTCTCATTATAATGAGGAAATAATTTGAATTTTCTTTGCAATATACACACTCAAGACATTATCATATGATATGTCATATAGAAGAAAAATCTTGATTTGATGAACTTTTTATCAATATTCAAAATAATCAATACAGGTAATCATGAAATACATTTAAGATGGTTATAGGGAACCCAATCCATCAAAAAAAGATTTTTGAAAAATGGACATGATGCATGATTATAAAAATAGAAGAACTGAAATATTCTGATATATGTGAATGTTATCTTAAATTTGTTAGAAGAAGATGATGAATCATGGAAACAAATGATCATTTTGAGTTGTTAAAACTAGCAGAAGTAACCTCAATGAGTAATGAAATGAATATTTAACTCCATAGGTTGTGTAATTAAGATGATACATATGTATGAGAATGATTTTTCATCGTATAATGAAGTTTCCTTACAAAAAACACTATTTGTTGATGTGGTATAAAGTGAAGGTACTAGGGTGTACAGCGGAAGTAGATGGGTTGAGGGTTTAAAATTTTTCATCATCGATTGAAGAAAATGTGTCATCTTTGGAGATGCACTACCAATAGAAAATCTGATGATATCGCATATATATTTAAAGAATAAAAATAAATAAAGAATTACCTCCATGTATTTGAAGGTGTGATCATAAAATGCAGATCGTCGATGATTGTTTCTTAATGGAACTGAATCCAGAACCCTCTAGATCATCCAAATGTTCTTAGAAAGACCATGAGAGAATTTTGAGATTAAATTTTGGTGTTGTCATGTATATCTGATGAAGCATTTGATATCCTGATGGTCACTATTCCATCTATCCATTGATCAGTGGAGGAGAAATCAGATCAGTTACATTGATCGAGGGATTACATATCTATGAAACAGGTGATAAGAGATATATGCACAAAAATATGTTCAAATAATAGTACTAAAAAGGAGAGTCATATCCCAATTATATAGTGAGGTTCAAAATACATATAAATGGCTTCCCATCCATTGAAAATTTGTTTCCCACTGAGTAAGCCATAAATGATGTTTTACAACCAACTTACTATGTCATAAAAATAATTTATATATATATCTCTTTCTTGTAAAACAATAAATATATTATGTGATAAAATAATTCCATTAACTCCACTTATTGGTCTGGAAAATATTAAATGAACATTGAATATTAAAATGATAATTTTTTGTTAACTATTTTCCCATATATTTACTTAATATCCTATGAATAAATTTAATTAATAATTTCAACAAAAATTATACTAAACTCAAATTATTATTTGTTATTCTTAGAGATCATATATTCCTAGACATCCCAGAACCCCAATGGATGGTTCCACCATATCTTAATCTCTCATTCATTATAATAAGAATTCCTTTTGAATATATGTAGTGTGTGACCCTCTAGGACCTTATATCGATAACAGTTAATATTTTTCATAATCTAGATGCAATGTCTAGAAACCCAGAAAGGAACCTAAGGGGACTAGTAAATTTTATAATAATGAAAACCTTTCCAACAAACAATTGTCATGAAATATAATCTATTTGTCTCATGGTATCTCTTAAAGTAAGATGCATACTTTATGTTATCATCGTTTCATGATTTACTGTCTATTGACCAATGTAAAAAAATTACATCCTATACCATAGAAATGGATTTAAGGAAGGTAATACCATCCAGATCAATTATTCCAAAGATATCAGTTCCATTAAGTAGTGAAAAATTTATATAGATTATTAAATCAGTTCAATACCACCATTGATACCAGCATTGCAAGCTACCTCACAATGACATGAATTTTATAGTTTTTTTATACCATAAAATTATGTAATAAAATATATTACATTAATAATAATCATAATTTAAGAGACCATCATATGTTTTTGCATATTGAAAAAACCAATTACACCTAAAACACATGGTGTTTTAATTGGTGTGTGAGTCCTCATGATCCCATATACTCAAAATCACCAAGAGAAAACATGATGAGAGAAGTATTAATGCATATTATCCCACAACAACTAATGATCATATATCATATGTTTAAAATTAGCATGACGTATATAGACTATAGATAATATGTTTTCAGAGTACATTCATGGTATCTCTAGGTTCTCATTGTAACCTAAGAACTATTATAACTTTTTTATATGAAAAATAATCTATATAAATTTTCATGTAAATAGAGGACGAATAAATATAAATAAAATTATGGTAAGAATAAATCATGTATAACTAACAGTGTACATGATATAGTAATCAAAATGTACTATTTAGTTTTGGTCTATAGAACCAACTTTTACAACATAAAGAGCATATAATTTAGAGAATAGACTAGGAAGAAGTTTCAATGATGAATAAAAAGAACATGGAGATACCTTATACATGATTATTATGCTTGTTAAATGTTGATTTATTTTTTAATGGACTGCCATGATGAACTGATTGATAAATATTCCTTGAGATGTGGTGAAATATATTCCAAAAGAATAGGACTTATGACAAGGGGAACATCACATGGGAAAGAATAATTAGTACAGGTAAGAAACCATACACAATAATGAAATTTTCTACAAAGTATATATATATATATATATATCTATATATATTATCTAATTGACTATATATGGAGTGTATATTTATAAAACGTTTATTAGGTGAGAAATTCAAGTGGATTAACAAAGTAATATATGAAAATTGACAATGAGAATTTAAATTGTGTTAAATATAGTTAGTGGAATTTAGATATGAACAAAAAAGTCTATTGAATTTATTATTATTATTTATGATCAAATTAAATATTTATAAGAATTAATATATCTTGTTTCTGATAATGTTAATGTATTTATTGTTATTTCAGGATGAAAACCATCCTAATGAATCTAAATAATATCAAAATGGTTTTCATGGAGAAAAAATAATAAAGATTTCTTTTTGAATTGATGTCAATAACATTACTGGTTGTAAATTAATTTATATATATAGATTAATGATTTTTTTAAATTACTTTATACAGGTTTGTGAAATTTTAAGAGAAGTTATATTATCCCAAATGATTATCAGAAATATCCAGAAATTTGGAAAACTATGGGTTCTGTGATATATCCTTAGAGTTTTCATGAACTAATTTCAATTTAACAATGATAATGTAACAATATGGATATAAATTTGGGTAAGTATCTCTAAGGTAAAAAGACTATGAGCATGAAAAAATAGACACAATCAACATAACCATGGCCTTATATGGCCTAAGACCACAATCCACTTAAATAGTGTCCATAGGCAAGCATAAAGTCACATATAGATGTTTTCCATATATATCCTGGACATAATCCATACATGGAGATTTTGCCCAAATGGAGCATCTCTATAGGGAAAACATACTGAAATGATCTATTTGAAACATGGACATAGAATAATTGTATAGCCATAGGATACATGGGATATGGCTATAAATCTACGCGGACCCAAAATGTATTCATTTTTTAAAATTATAATAATAATAATAATAAATCTATAATAACTGGTATATATCTGTATGTGTGTGCATAATTATCTGTATACATAAATATTAATAATTTGTTGTAGGTTAGTTGTATAAGGTTATAATATATATAAATATATATATATATATATATATGATGTTGTAGGATTAATCCTTTGTGGTTGGATTTTTTAAAAAATCATACAAGGGATACAACCCTTAGTGGTGCCTCTAGAAATAGACATCATAACCCTATATTACTCTATGGAAGTAGTCATTTTAATATAAGTAAACATAATTCATTTTATGTTTCTGATATAAGGATATAAAAATATATACAAGGTTATAGGATTAAACCTTCATGGTTGAATTTAAAAAAATTCACAAGGTCTACAACCGTGGTAGTAGCCACCCTATGGCCCATCACAGTCAAGATGTATAAGTTTCTATATTTCATAGTCAAAATTTAGAAGTTACTATATGATTTATAAATTTTCTGTTTATGTATGTTTTTTTGTTTCATGTGAGGATGAACATGGTCCATTTTTGTAATTCTAGATAAACAACTTTAATAATTCCAATTTTTTTATGTTTATATTCATTGAAGAACAAACAGTTTGTCATGTTGTTAAAAATGAATGTTAGAAAGAGCATGTAACACTATGTGCGACTACACATGTGGATCCCTTGGCACAATGACCCCAATTTCCTTTCACTTTTGGCTAATAGAAGTGTGGTACATGTTATGTCAAAGAGTATCCTAATGAAAAATTTTATGTGGGATTTAAACCATTTGACACTATTCAGAGATTAAAATATATATATATGACCATAGTATTTACATTAGAAACCCATTATCTTGTAACACACACCACATTTGATAAACATTATCCTAGTATTTGGATCTCAACTATTGGAATGCAACAATAAGAAAATTTCAATTTAGCAATGTTTTCAAATATTGCTAATGTATTTATTAATGTTATTGATATATTTCAGAAAACAATGTTTCCTTAACTAGATACATTTATAAATATTTCTAATTAGAGATTTTTATAAATTTAACTAATTATAGGCACATTGTTTCTTAATTTATTCATAAACATATGTAAATTTGTAATTACTTAGCCATGTTTTTAATAAAGGTGTCATTTTTAAAAAAAATTAACAAATAAAATATTCTTTTAGAAAAAATTTATAATATTTTTATATGGGTACAATTCCAACTTATCTTTATGATCATTCCATTCACACTACATAATCCCCAAACATGCATGACATTATTCCCATAGCCACACAAGCCAAAAATGGGACCATCTTATCTACACTGTTTGTTATTCTAAAATGTATTATCCCATATTTATACATATATTAATATATTTATGTTTTAAAAAATAAATATTATATATATATATCATTTCTTACTAATAGAGGGTATTACAAAACCAAAGAATCCATTAGGATTGGGTGACACCTTTCCCACATCGGTTTTCTAATCCGGGGGGCTGTAATTAATGTAAATAAATAATATGTGTGTGTGAGAGAGAGAGTGAGAGAGTTTATATATATGTGTGTGTGTGTGTTTATATTATATATGTTTGTGTGTGTGTTTGTATATATATATATATATATGATAATATTATATTAATATATCTGTGTGTGTTTACAAATACATGCACATATATATCGGTTTGTGTGTGTGTGTGTGTGTTTATATATACATGTATATGTGTGTGTGTGTGTGTGTAGTTTTATATATGTGTGCATGTGTGTATATAAAAACAAAAAACAAAACACCCATATATATATATATATTTGAATTTACACATGTGTATGTGTGCGTGTATATATATTTCTTATATATATTATGATATTTAAATACATGTTAATGTATTTTATATTAAAATATATATATATATATATGTAATTTCTTATTTTTATATAAAAATAAATTAATAGAATTATATATATAAATATATATAATTAGAAACATTTTTATACATGGGTAAAAATGTCCTTAAAATATCCTTGTTTTCTTAAAGAGATGGCTAAATTTAAAATGAATATGTGTTATATATATAAATATATGTTTATTTATTTATTTATTTATGTGTGTGTTTATATATAAATATATGTATATATATTTACATTGATACAGGAAAAGGTGATTAATTTCCAATAAAAGAATGCAACACACAAATGTAGGGGAAAACTCAGTGACACTCGAACATGAAACATCAGTGAGACACATAGGGGAAACTACCCCTTAGATTCACCCTAAGGCATATTGAAATATATATATGTGTGTGTGTGTGTGTGTTTATATATAAATATAAATATAAATATTAGGATATTTAAATATTTTTTAATGTATTTGTATATAAATATAATGTTATATATATACATTTATATAAAGATAAGTATAATTATAAATATATATATATATATATATATATTAGAAGAATTATACTTATATATAATAAGACATGTTTCAAAATCGTGGTAAAAAATATCACTAAAATTGCCATGCTTTCATTAACACATTGCAAAATTAGCCAGATTTTCAAAAAAATGCACATAAATTAGCATCATTTTATAGAAACATTAGTAAATTTTCCACAATTTTGGAAAACGTGTGTATTTTTAAATATTGAAACGTTTTCCGAAAAATGTGTCTAAATTATGACTTTTTTTAAAAAATAATCTATTTTAGAGATGTTTTCTTAAAAACATGTCTAATTTTAAAATTAGCCACATTTTAAAATGCATGGATAAATTAGTTATGATTTTATAAAAATATTGCTAAATTTGTAATTAACCAATAATTTATAAATGGATAAAAACCCTACTAAATTATCCATGTTTTTAAAAAACTTTTATAAATTTGAGACATTTTCTTAAAATGTCGCTAAATTTAAAATATTTAATGATTTTAATCATCATTAAGTATTGTTACTAAATTTTACACGTTTTTTAAAAAATAAAGATAAAAATGGTGTTAAATTTTATTTTTTATAGTGAATCATGATGTGATCTTGAGATATATATGATGATCTTGTATCATAATGATATCCTTTCCGATAACTCATTATTTAGAAGATATATGAGGAGGACATTTTGATGTTAGGTGTGGTTCATTGGAAGATAGATTATGGGCATTGTAGAAACTTGATACCGAGCTCCGAAGTTTAGTGATATGAGTAAGAAAATTTCTATGAAGTGTCTGTAAGATAAAGGCATCAAATGTTTTTGAAATTATAATGGGATATGATCTTTCCTGCTGATAATTTTTGATATGAACTAAAATTATTAAATAGAATAGTTTATTTAGGTGCATTTATCTTCCATGCGATTTCATTAAATGATAATCAATTATGAATGGATTAAATATCATGAATATTAATTGAATATGGATTAATTAATTAATGATAATTAGAATCACATTATATGAGTACATAATTATGGCTGAAGCATTTAATTTAATGAAATGCATCATGGATGGATATATAAATGGTTACAATCCCTCCAATTGAGTACAACTGATTATCTATAAGCCACTCAATTATCTCGCCCTCTAATAGAATTTTTCATTATATGAGACAAGGGTTCTAGAACCATTTAATCATTTGGTAATCCTCATGATACCATTTTGAATCCATTGTTTCGTGTACCTCATGGAGGATGGGTTCTTTTGTTCACTACTTCATGATCAATGTCAATAATTCTCCTCCACTAAGGAAGAATCATACTACTATTGTTTCCATTCTACATGTACTCTATTTTTGAATTTATACACTACTGGAAATCTGACTTTTACCAATGCTTCTATACCAAACGGTTTGTAAAAACCATTGGGAAAGCCCACTTTGAGGCCACTATTCCAAATGGTTAGCCAAAACTATTGGGAAAGCGTATGGCTTTCCCAATGGTTTGGCCAAACTGTTGGGAAAAGTATACTTTGAGGCCACTTTCCCAACGGTTTGGCCAAACCGTTGTGAAAGGGTGGGTACCTATCCCAACTGTTTGGACAAACCGTTGGAAAAGGTCCCCCATAAACCAACATTTCTCCCATAATCAAGGAACTATACCAACGGTTGTCAAAACCATTGGTATATGTCTATACCAGCGGTTTTGACAACCATTGGTATAGGTCTATACCAACAGTTTTGACAACCGTTGGTATAGGTCCTTTGATTTTTTATCAAATATTCTTACCGAGAAAGTTATATAAATCAAAATTGAAAATATTTGTGAGAATACATATGTATATTTATGAAATTATGTTCACAAAATCCATGTTAGGTTAGTGGTTAGGTCGTTCAATGATAAACTAGGGGTCCTGGGAACAATCTCACTGAATGTTTTTTTGAAATACATATACCAACGGTTTTATGGAACCGTTGGTATCTATTTTCATATTACTTATACCAACAGTTTTGGGAAAACCGTTGGAATAGACCTATCCCAACGGCTTACTTGGCCACGGTTCTCCAAACTATTGGTATATGCTATACCAACGGTTTTGAGGCCTATACCAATGGTTCCAAATCATTGGTATAGGTTAGTCTCCCATTAGTTATATTTTATAATAGGTTCTTGAATATTTATTTTATTCTTTTGGGTTTTCTTCTATAACATATGATCATACAATCATCATAAAAAAACCTAGCAGTTGTATTAGTGGGAAGTTTAAATGACGAATCTTAGAGTTTATAATTTTAATGAAAAAACATTTTGATAATAAAATGAGATTATTCATGCCTTGAAATTAATACAAAAAAATCAAATTTAGAAATTAAATAACAATTTTATTTAAATATTTATGTTATTTGTATTTACAAAATGGTTTGATAAATGGGAATAACATTAATAAGGGTTAATAAAATTTATTTTATTAACCATTATCAAATATGAAAAGATAATATTTATTAATATTTATTTTGAAAAATAAATAAAGTATTTATTTTAGTCATGATAATTTAATTTTGAATTGAATTATATTTTCTAAAAAATTTATACAAATAGTAAACAAATATTTTGGAATATTTATAAAAATTTATAATTTTTTTAACTAATTAGCTATAAAATTAATATGGTTTATTGATAAATATTTTCGAAATATGTATGGCTAATAAAATTTTATAAATCATTATAAATGATATGTTGAAAATATGTTAATTTTTAAATGGAATATAAATTATTTAATTATATATTTCGTATAATTTATCTTATAAATGTTCAATAATCATTTATTGAAAAAATATTTAAAATATTAAATGTTAATATTTAAAATAAATTTTGACAAGTTAAATGGTATGATTTATGATATAGGAATACATTTTTTATTTATAAATCATAAAATGTTGTTTATACAACGTTTAAAAATACAATATATATGATATTTTGATCATATGAAAATTCTCATATAATAGATATTGAATTATAAAATATTTATAATTAATGAAAATTCATATTAATTTAATTTAATATTTAATATGAAAGTGTTAATATTAAATTAAATATAAAATATTTATATTCTTGCTAATTTTTAAAATATTTATAATTAGAATTTATTTATGATTTTTTCATAAATGTTACGTATTTTTTCAAATAATTTTATTTTATTTATTTAATAAATTTCCTTGATATTGATGTTTATTTTATAATTAATTCGTTGAAAATATTCTAAATAAATGTGATTTATTTGAAAAATATTTAATCCATTTAAAAAATGTATTGATGATTTATTTGATCATTGTTTGAATAATAATTAAATAAATGAAATTTAGATTATTAAAGGTTTACATAATAAAAATTTAATTATAAATAGATTAAAATTCATAAAATATCATATATTTGAAAAGTAAACCCCAAATAATGATAAATATGAAAGAGTTCATTTTGGATAGAATATACAGATTTTATAGTCAAAATTGTGGAATTTACATAATGTTGAAGATGAAATTATAAAAGGGTTTATAATTTTATTTTACTTATGCAATTGTTCATAAATTTTTATCAAATATTTATATTTGGAATTGTTAATTTATTTAAATGAAATTACCAGTTTTATTCATAATTATCAATTATTTATATTATGAGTGACTATATGAAAATTTTTATATGATAAATTTCTTCTTGGAAAGAGCCTTTAATTATATTCTTGGTTTGGTAATTAATTAAATTTTTCATCTACCTAGACCTCACATTATATTTTTGTTATGAGATTGAGAATATTTTTGAGAATAATTTTTTTATATTATTTTTTAAAGATTTCATGAATTGAATTATATCTTGAGTAATGTATCACCATGTATAAGGAAATGGGGTTGGACCACCTAACATCCTAGAGGAATTACTTAGATAGTAAGGTTAATGGTGTTACCTATCTGTCGATCTAGGCTTACACATGTGGAGTTTTTCAGTCTCATATTTCTCTATTACTTTACATGAATCACTTATGTACCTAATTCATATGATGAATTTGGATATATATTAAGAAAATTAACATCAATTTCTTGGTGATTAACATAGACTTATAGGTTTTGAAATAGTAACACACTAATGTGCTTTAAAGACATTATTTTTTTGGTTGGAATATGGATTTCCAAAATAATATTTAAAAGAATTTATACATAAAATGGAATAAAACATGGTGCGATTATTATTAAATAAAATGTAATAATCATGTATTTATTATTTATAATATGAATATTATATTTGTGAGACAATAGAAATGTAAAACCATAAAATAAAAATTGTGTAATTTTTTCCAGGGATATGATTTTCAAGACCTCAATCATCCAATTGGGTACTTTCATGATTACATTGGATGCCCCTATATTATATTGTGTATGTAAAGAATGTAATGAGTAACACTATATTGTCTTATGGGTTAGTTCCATGCCTATACTAGGTGTGCTTGGATTTTAATTTGTTCATTTGTTTTTGGAATTTTATTTGGGGTACACTAGCTAGAATCCCTAACAGTTAGGATAATATTGAAATAGAGTTGTTCGAATCCATATAATGGATATGTATAAAAGTTATACACTAAACTATCCATGATTCAAAACTATTGTGACTATAATGATTCCCTACCTAATAACTAATTAGTGAGATGAACTCCCAAGTGGACTAATTTATTAGAGAAATATTGTTATTGGATAAATAAATGAATATGATGTATGAGGCCATGAAATTTAGTGGGGGAGATTTCATTAAATCGCTTAGTTAAAAGATATAAGAAATAATATTTATCTGATAAAATTTTTCATAATACATAAATTCATCATCATCATAAAACTAAAATTTATATTAATCCATGAAATTAAAATCCTAGTGTAAGAATATCAATAAACAAATACCTTGAGATAATTTTTGGATCAATTGATAAATTTTTTTAGAATAGTTCATACCTATGTAAGATATAGGTTAAATTTCTAAACATGTGAATATAGTTTCAGATGGAAGTATGGAACAATTCATTTATGTTTCTAAATAAATTTACTGAATAAATAACCTTATTAATTCTTGTTTAACATACTCAGTATTATTGGGTATTTCCATGGTCTTCAATATGATTTAATATGTTTATAAATACAGATGAATTCCTATAAGGATTATTCAATTTAAGGAATTTTTTTGTTTTCATCTATGGAAATGTTCTATAAGGATCGATAAATTCAAGATACTTCAACTCAATAATCTCAATGTATAATGAAAAGATCAACTTTTAATAATATTACTCTATTTTGGTACTCTAAGGATAGTACAGGTGGGTAAATGTTCAACCCATAAGATGAAAATTTTGTTGAAAGAGTTCAAAAATATTTCTTTCAAAAGATGATCAAGGTCATTGTAACCTTGAGTTATCAATAATGAATAGTAATAATTCAATATTATTGGATTATTCAATAAATACCATAAGTGGTATGGGAAGTCCATGGAATTTCAACGTCAAGTATTAATGTTATACAAATTAATTCGTCAATTTTGAAATTTTTAAGATATTGAGTGTATGTTTTACAAGTGTTCTAAATATTTAGTATTTCAAAAGCAAATAAATAGTTGATTTTTTATATATTTTAAATTCATGAGATGAATTAAATATTTACTATATTGACAAATTGAATGTAAAGGAACATGTCTATATCAGATGAATCTATGTAAAATATATGTATCATCATCTCACATCTATTATGTGATTAGAGTGCATGTTATTTAAAAAAATATTGTTATCATATAATTAAATGTATACGCATGGTTTATGATTCTTCAATTTCTGAAACATATTTTTGAGAGGAATATTTGAATAATTATTTTATAGAACTATTTGTTAAAATACGTGGAAGGTGATCCTTGCCCCCATCAATGGAATATTTTAATAATTTATTTTTTTCAGATAGGGAAATTTTCAAAGACATAAAATACCATATATGATATGGAAGAAAATATTGTTTGTTATATATTCTTATTAAAATGAAATAATTGTTATTTTATAAAAAAAATATTTAGTATGGTATCTTAAATAGATATGCCAAAGAGAGTATTGTTTTTAAGAGGTTAGTGGGAGTTTATTTGAACCTATATATGATAAAATATAACAAAAAATGATTGTACCTGATTTATTTTAAGTGTTTATTTACATTATATCCAAAGTATTTAATATTTGTGATATGAAATAAAAATTTAAATAGCTATATTGACTTATAATTAGAATATGAATATCACTATTAAATAAAGTATTATACCATTCTATGATTTTAGTGATTCATTATTTAATATCATAAAGAGGTCTAGGATATGTAATGGTAAAGAGAAATATAATGAGTTATATTTAGTTACCATAAAAAATGAGTATCACTATTCCCTTAAGGTTTATAATATCTGATACAAAAAAATTACAACTTGATTTCCTAAAAGATTTTAGGGTATGGTAGTTAATAGAAAATGTGAAGAGTTTCATTAGTTACTATATCAATGTGGATGTCATTTATCCTTAATAGAATTTATAATGTGACAGTAAATTGATAATGTAAATAGTAACTTTATTTACAAATGATTTCAATGAAAAAGTGTAATAGAAAATGTAGAGACCCAAAGATTGATGTGCATGGACATTACATTACTTTTGCGGAATACTTAATACATAACAAAAACAAACACACAAGGACCGTAATATTTTAGTGTCTTTGGAAACTCAGAACATAATCTTCTAATCGTGGTGAAGGATCTTCAACATCTCCCATAAAGATATTATCATTTATTTTTCTTACCTAAAACATTTCTTTATATCCTGGGGAAAACAAAACATATAAAGGGTGATCTCAAATGCTCTGTAATGGTAAGCATGGAGAAAATAAAACAAACCATATACATTTTCACTTCAAAACATGAACAAAAAGTTTACACATAAAAATTTCGGTTGTGAAATAAATATTGAAAGTAAGTAAGGAATAAGTCATAAAGGAACATTAATCGTGATAAAATATAATGGGAATAAAAAATGTAATTGTGGAAACCATTAATCAAATGATATGATTTCCATAGTAGCCAAGGCATTGCTGCCAAGACCATTTTAGTGGAAAAAGTCCCTTTCTGAATCGAGTTCACTCTTCGTTCCAGTCTTGTATCATTGAACCGGATTAACTTACCATTCCAGAAATGTATATCTCATGTGATATAAATCATTACCCAATGCATTGGATGGAGATATAGGTCCCACCCACCTCATAATAAAATAATTCTTAAGTGTGCCACAACATAAACATAAATCATTCATTATAACCCAAGAATAAAATGGGTTTCATAACCATCATCCCATAATAACATAATCCATATAAAACAAATGGATATAATTTCATCATAAGAAACATGAAACCACGTAAATCATAGATACATTATACTTGAAACATACACATATGAAATAATTTCATCTTAGATGGAAAATGGTTTTGATAAAACACTTGAAATAAATTCTTGAGTAAAATATCCTTTCTTCTTCAAAATAATTTTCCTTTCACAAAATCCAATAAAATTTTAAATTAAAAGGATTTTGTTGAAAATAGTCACGAAATATTGTATATTAAGCTTCAATAAAATAAGGTTTTATGAAACTGTAAAAATCTGTTCAAGTTGTATAAGTTAAAAAAACATTATCCTCATACTTTTTCTGGAAAAGTCAAAAAAAATTCCTCTTATGGTAAAAAAATGAAAGATTTCTTCCATAACATGTGGTAAAAGTCAAAAATGGGTAAAAAGGACATTAAACATACATGAAGACATTTTTAGAAAATAGGGACATGGATGATCAATATAAACCCAGTAAATACATACGAATAAACAATCTAGAATAAGAATGAGATTGGAATAATTATCCCTTACCTTAGGTATGATATGATTCGTACGTATCCAAAACTCATGTATAATGATTTAGATAATGTCATTTACTTATTAAAGAAACATATTCATTGTTATGATATCATATATGGTTCACTTATGACTTTATATTACCCGTTCTTTTGTAAATTTCATGTTAAAGCATCGTTTTGGGTAAAAACGTTTTATTTATCATACGTGTTTGGAATTGTTGTTCTAGATATTATTATTACATAAATAATGATTTAATTATTCCCAGAATTTAAATCACGATTTATATATATATTCATTATATATATATAATAGATAGATAAATGAAATGAAATACACCGTTTATGCAGACAGTAGGCCATACGTACGCATGAACGCCGTTTTCTTTTCCTTATTGACTTGAATGTAAGTAATTAGATGAAATATATATATATATATACATATATAAATCCAGTATCTTTATCATGTCATATATTTCATTATTATTCATTATATATACTTTATAACCATTTTTGAGTGGTTAACATGGAGAATGAATCTCATCGCTTCGTGGAGACGGTAATCCGTACGAACGCATGAGCGATGACATCATTCCCATTATTATTGAATTGAATTGGAGTGGATGATATAATATATCATAATCAGTATGATATTATAATAACTATATATATTTATTCTTTACACCATTATACCCATCCAATTAAGGTGGTGATGGAAAAATCAGATTACACCATGGCGTGGAGACGGTATTCCGTACGTACACACGCGCGGTGACTTCATTTTCTGTAGGAAGGATAGAAGGTGAAATATGGTTTTTTAATATTTATAATAATATATCCATATATTAGTGATACTGATGGTATTAATTTATAGTGAAACAACTAAAGAAGAAAAAGTAGAAGAAGAAGAATGATTCTTGAGAGAATCCGAAGAAAATATTACCTCTTCTTCGACGCACCTCCTTTATTCATCCTCTTAAGGAAGTAGAGTTGGTCTTTTAAGAAGACCAGAACCTTTGGAATGTTTCTAGGGAAGTGGATAAGAGAAATGGGCAGGGGTTGGCCGAGCTTCAAGGCTCAAAAGGGTTTGAAGAGAAGAGGGAAGGGGTGCTTTTTTTATAAGGGATGAGAGGGGAACCTTTGGAAAAACATAAAATATTATTTTATAATAAAGTCATATTCGGATTATAATAGCTCTAAATTGATTTATTTAGATTATAAAGTGGGTATGGGTCTAAATCCTCTCAAAAAATAGGTTTTAGACAAGTTTAGTTTACTGTTGTAACCTTATCATTTAGATTTAACTCTACATTAAATAATTTAACTTTTACCATGTCTTCTTTCTTTCTTAAACTGCATGTTTAACAAACTTACTATAACAATCCAAAAGAACCCCAAGTTTTTCATTATTAATATATATAACCTTATCTAAGTCATTTGGATGAACCTTAGATTTTTAGGAATATAATAACAATTAATAATATAATAATTGTTTTAAAAATTATTTTATGTCAATTTTGACACTATTTGGTAATTGATTTTTTTGAAAATCATACCAACATGATTAGTTAGAAAAAAATTAATTTAATCAATAATAAAATGTCATATTAACCTTTTAAATAATATTAATTTATAAAAAGTCTCAAATTACATTTATTTGGGTATTTATAATATCAATTATTTTAATATTTCATTATTTAGTTAATTACTACATCACCATTGTGTCATAAATAAATTAAATTATTAAATGTCTAAAAATTAAAAATAAAATGCCATTAGGTAGTAAATATTTTTATCTTTCTAATGAATATTTATAGTCGAATTTATCTTAAGTATAACTCTATATTAAAAAACAATTAGTTATTAAACATTGATTTTAACTCTTTTAACTCTTTTTTTAAATAAAATAACAATAAATGTCCTAATCTAATCCAAGTGGACCTAAAGTGTAATATTTTGTTCCTAATATTGTTTTTGGTCGAATTACACTTATCCAATAAAATTAGTACATGTTTTAGGGTAATAATAATATCATTTTTACCCTTAATTACCCTATTTACATTTCACCATGGTAAATAAATGTAAAAAGTTACAATTCACCAAAAAAAATTACCTTATTGAACCGCATTATACTCCTTGATAATAACTGTGTTTATCATATTTTCTAAATTCCACTCATAGAAGTGGTAATATTATGTTTTATGTAAATTTTCAAATTCTCTTAGGGGGTGGGTAAAAGACGGTAAAAATTTCAATAAAATTTTTATATATCTAAAATTATTATAAAATGACTCCAATGAATTAAATTGAACTTATATAGGTATTATGTATCAATTTTTACCTAAATTAAATTTAAATAAAACAAATAATTATTTAAATAGAAAGATGTTTTTTAAATAGTAACCCAGTGTTTTCACTATTCATCAAAAATTGAAAGTTTACAGAAAAATAACAAAATTTCAACCGAGGCTAATTTCAATATTCCGAATCCAAAAATGAAGTCCATTTTGAGATATAAAATTTATAAAATTTCAAAAAAGTTGGTATTGCAATTCTTAATGGCTAGTTTATATAACATATCGTTATTTAGTGAAACTCTGTATTGCGTACAACACATGTTATCATGGAAGGTAGCGATTGCGTGTAATGCAAGCCATGTCAGGGATGTGTGTAGTGCAAGTTCCTTTTAGAGTAGCATACAACACAAGACATCAATGAAATTAAATATAATATTTTTAAAAAAATCTCTACGTGTTACATTCTACGCCACATAAAATGAATTTCTCCCTCGAAATTAATCGGTGTTATAAATGGTTTACTACTCGAAAGTTTCTTTAATAGAAACCCACATAATAAAAAGGAATACCAAAAAGTATCTTTAAAAACTAAAGTATGAAACATAACGGTTACCAAAATTAACAAATCACTGGGTTTCCACAAAGGAGAACATAGGTGAAAATATGGATATGGAAGAGAAATCTAACCATTATGTTATGATGAAGAGTGGTAGAGAACATGGATATGAAAAAGACAACAATAACAAAGCCGTAAATTTGTGATGATTTAAGGTACCATCTTGTTCATCGGATATAAGGACACTAGGACAACATTTTTCTGTATTCAGGATCATTTCCCTAAACGTGAAGAATTTTGGAATTTAAAGAAATACTTACTTTATTTTGGTACAATCTTGCTATTGTTTGTGCCTTGAAGAATTTCCACATCATCTCTTAAAGAAATGAAGTTGAATTTGTCTTCTGTGAAGTGTTAGCAGATCATGCGATAGAATGATAGGTCATTCCATCTGTCTCAAACAAAAGGATAGTAAAAGTTATTAAATATGCATAAGTCTATATATAGTTAGATTAATCGTATATGGTTCCTAAAATGGACTTATACTTCATATATCATACCGATTAATATAATAAAACTAGTTTCTGCTAACCAGGGACTTCCTGTAGGCCAGTGGTATGAGATAAATGCTTGTCACACTTCGATTGTGGGTTCGATTCCCACAGCCTTGTCCGACGCGACAGGTTGTCGCCCATCCTATAGGTTGTCCTTTTTATAAAACTACATTATTATAAAATCCCATCAATAATATCAAAAACAATAATAACTTTTGTCCATCATAATCCATTCCAATCTTTAGGATTATCTAAAATACTTCTATCCAAGCTCATAGTATAAAGAAAACAATTACTAGAAATGTCATCAACCGATCATGTTAATACCATCATTTATCATCCATCTATCATACGATATATCATTTTGGTCACATGTAAATACCTTAATCATTTATTATCTTGAAAAATTAATACCCATTGAACCTTAGTGAAAACATGAATGCTGTCAAAATTTAACTCTTTCCTCATACTAAAATCCCAAAAATTCTATATACTCAAACCATGATAAAACATTGTCCTTATATCAGTCATGAGACCATTAATACTATCATACATATTATTTTCTCCTTATACCTTCATTATGCGCATTTCATCTGCTTACAAAAATATTTCAATCACTTTTCATGGTTACCGGTTCCATATAATTATTGAAAACCAATACATAGGTATTCCAACATTCCATGATGCCATAAATTATATTCCATGATACTATGTTGAAATCCCATTACAGAAACACTTAATCATTACACAACATCATTGTCATACTCAACATCACAAATAGTGATCGCCTGTGACTTCCCTTTATCCTTTTCCTTAAGTGGTTGATCACATTGATCATCATTAACCCTTGGATGGGGGAATTGATTAGCATAATGCCCCATTTCCTTGCACTTGAAGCATTCAAGTGTTGGTGGTGTGTTCTCTGCAATCCTTTCGTTATTCACATAATTAGCATCCTTTTCCATTACGTAGATACTTAGCTGTTCGATGGACTTTTTTTCACACTTAAAACATTTTGTAGTCCCTTTAAGACAATATACACCATGCTTCTCTCCACACTTTGAGAATAAAGAAACATTCATATTCTTTTCACCATTATTCTAAGATTTCTCCTTGAACTCCATCTTTCGTTTCTTGTCAAAACAATGAGATGGATATGTTACACAGTTCTACCCTGATAGAAAAACGCAAAATTTCTTCACAGCTACTGAAGTCTCTTATAGCTAATGCCTTTCGAAGAATTGGTTTTAATCCACTGAAGAATTGATCAACTTTACTCTCAGGTTGGATGATCAAGCAAGATGAATACCTTGCAAGTCTTGTAAAATTCACTTCGTATATACCAACAGATTCATAATCCTTTTGCTTAAGCTCAAGGAACTCCTTTTCCATCTTTGTTCGAAGAATATGAGGGAAGTACTTACTGAAAAACAAGTCCTTGAACTTGTCCCATTCCATGGATTCAATTTCATCTTGGGGATTTTTATTCTTAATTAGGCTCCATCATTGATCTGCTTCACCTTCTAAACGGTAAATAGCCAGAATGACTTTTTTATGTTCCGAATAGTGAAGTATTGAAAACATCTTTTCAATGGTACTGATCCATTGTTCAGTAACAAGTGGATCAGAAGACCCACTGAAAGAAGGTGGACGTTGCCTCATGAAGGACTCAATAGAATATTGTTCCCTTCTCTGCTCATTTGGAAGTCCAGAATGATTCATATATTGTGTAAGTATAGCAATAAGATTTTTCACTCAATCTCCCATGACATTGGTTTTTTCAGGAGGACAATCATTTCATTGTCCATTACATTGATCAACACAGTTCCTTCGGATTCTAGCCATCGTCTAAAACCCAAGACGAATAGTGTGAGAGGAAAAAATAATGATAGGGAAAACAAAATAATAAAGGGGGAGTACCTTCAATATCTAACATCTTAGGTTTAATTATAAGATCATTGCCATAATTCTAGGACTATAACCTATACATATACTTATCCTTACGGACATCCCTAGACATACCTTAGAAATATCACTAGGGGTCTCACTAAAGATTTTGCATCCTAGTTTCCAAAGGTTAAATAAACATTTCCTCTGACACCAACTTTAGAAAAACAAAGCTTGACGTACATGGACATGACATTACTTTTTGAGTAATACTTAATACAAAACAAAAACCAACACACAATGACCGTAATAGTTTAGTGTGTTTGGAAACTCGGAACATAATCTTCTAATCGTGGTGAATGATCTTCAACATCTCTCATAAAGATATTCCCCTTTTTTTTCTTACCTAAAACCTTTCATTATATCCTAGGGAAGAGAAAACATATAAAGGGTGAGCTCAAATTCTCAGTAAGGGTAAGCATGGAGAAAATAAGACAAACCATATACATTTGAACATCAAAATATGAACATAAAGATTACACATCAAAATGTTGAGTTGTGAAGTAAATCTTGGAAGTACGTAAGGCATAAGTCATAAAGGATAATTAATCCTGATAAAATAGCATGGGAATAAAACATGTAATTGTGGAAACGATTAAGCACATGATATGATTTCCATAGTATCCAAGGCATTGCTGCCAAGACTATATTAGTGGACAAAGTCCCTTTCTGAATCGAGATCACTCTTCTTTCCAGTAATGTATCACTCAACCATATTAAATTACCTTTCCAGCCATGTTTATCTCATGAGATATAAATCTTCACCCAATTCATTTGAGGGAGATATAGGTCCCACCCATCTAATAATGAAATCGTTCTTATTTGTGCCACAACATAAACATAAATCATTCATCATAACCCAAGAATAAAATTAGTTTCATAAATATCATCCCATCATAACATAATCCATATAAAACAAATGGATATCATTTAATCATAAGAAAAGTGAAAACATGTAAATCATGGATACATTATACATGAAACATTCACATTTAAATAATTTCATCTTAGATGGAAAATGGTTTTGATAAAACACTTGAAATAAATTCTGAGTAAAATATCTTTTCTTCTTCAAAATAATTTTCTTTTCACAAAATTCCATGCAATTTTAAAAAAATGGATTTTGTTGAAAATAGTCATGAAATATTATAGAGTAATATTAATGAAAATAAGGTGTTACAAAACGGTAAAAATCAGTTCATGCCGTATAATTTAAAAAAACATTATCCTCATACTTTTGCCGGAAAAGTCAAAAAAATTCCTCGTATGGTAAACAAAAGAAAGATTCCTTCCATAACATGTGGTAAAAGTCAAAAATGGGTAAAATTGACTTTAAAAATAAATGAAACTATTTTTAGAAAATAGGGACTTGGATGATAAATATGTCCCCAGTAAATACTTACGAATAAACAATCTCAAATAAGAATGAGATTGGAATAATTATCCCTTACCTTATGTATGATATGATTCGTACGTATCTAAACCTCCTGTATAATGATTTAGATAATGTAATTGACTTATTACAGAATCATATTCATTGTTATGATATCATATATGGTTCACTTATGACTTTATATTACCCGTTCTTTTGTAAATTTCATGGTAAAGCATCGTTTTGGGTAAAATCATTTTATTTATCGTACGTGTTTGGACTTGTTGTTCATGATATTATTATTACTTATATCATGAATTAATTAATTCCAGAATTTATATCATGATTTATATATATATGCAGTATATATATATATATAATAGGTAGATAAATTAAATGAAATACACCGTTCATGGAGACGGTAGGTCGTACATACGCATAAGCGTTATTTTCTTTTCCTTATTGACTTGAATGGAAGTAATTAGATGACATATTTATATATACATAAATACAGTAGCTTTATCATGTCATATATTTCATTATTATTCATTATATATACTTTATAATCATTCTTGAGTGGTTAACATGGAGAATGAATATCATCGTGTCGTGGAAACGGTAATCCATACGTACGCACGAGCGATGATATCATTCCCATAATTATTGAATTGTATTATATTGGATGATATAATATCTCTGAATTAGTATGATATTATAATAACTATATATAGTTATTCTTTACATCATTATACCCATCCAAGTAAGGTGGTGGTGGAAAAACATATTACACCATGGCGTGGAGAAGGTATTCCGTACATACGCACACGCGGTGATTTCATTTTCTATAGGAAAGAAAGAAGGTGAAATAGGGTTGTTTCAAATTTATAAAAATATATCAGTATATTAGTGATACAGATTTTATTAATTTATAGTGAAACAACTAAATAAGAAGAAGTATACGAAGAATGAAACTTGAGCGAATCAGAAGAAAAGATTACCTCTTCTTCGACACACCTTATTTATGATTCCTATTAAGGAAGTAGAGTTGGTCTTTTGAGATGACCAGATCCTATAGAATGTTTCTAGGGCAGTGTAGATGAGAAATGGGCTGGGGTTCTCGGAACTTTAATGCTCAAAAGGGTGTGAATAGAAGAGGGAAGGGGTTCCCTTTTTATAAGGCAGGAGAGGGGCACCTTTGGGAAAACATAAAATATTATTTTATAATAAAGTCATATTCGGTTTAAAATATCTCCAAATTGATTTATTTCGAAGCTAAAGTGGGGATTGGTCGAAATCCGTTCAACCAATAGATTCTATACATGTTTAGGTTACTATTTTAACCTTATCATTTAGATTTAACTCTAAGTTAAATAATTTAACTTTTACCTTGTCTGCTTGTTTTCTTAAAATACATGGTTAAAAACATAAAATAACATGCCAAAAGAACCCCAAGTGGTTGATTATTAAAATATAACCTTATCTAAGTCATTTGGTAGAACCTTAGATTTTTAGGAATATAATAACAATTAATAATATTATATTTGTTTTAAAAACTATTTTATGTCAATTTTGACACTATTTGGTAATTGATTTTTGTGAAAATCATAACAACATGATTAGTTTGAAAACATTTAATTGAATCAATACTGACATGTCATAATAACCTAAAAAATTAGTGGAATTCATAAAAAGTCTCATATTACATTTATTTGGGTATATATAAAATCAATTATTTTAATATTTCATTATTTAGGAAATTACTGCATCACCATTGTGTCATAAATAAATTAAATTATTAAATTTCTAAAAATTATAAATAAAATACCATTAGGTAGGAAGTCGTTTTAGGTTTCTAATGATTATTTATAGTCGAATTTATCTTATGTATTATGCTATATTAAAATTTTTTTATTTATTAAACATTGATTTTAACTATTTTAACTCTTTTTTTATATAAAATAACAATACATATCGTAATCTAATCCAAGTGGACCTAAAGGGTAATATTTTGTTAATAATATTGTGTTTGGTCTAATTACACTTATCCAATAGAATTAGTAAATGTTTTAGGGTAATAATAATATCATTTTTACCCTTAATCACCCCATTTACTTTTAACCATGGCAACTAAAAGTAAAAAGTTACTATTCACCAAAAATTATTTTTATCTTATTGAACCACATTTTACACCTGATATTAACTGGGTCTCTCGGATTTTTGAAATTCCACTCATTGAAGTAGTAAAATTATGTTTTATGAAAATTTTCAAATTCACCTAGGAGGTGGGTAAAGGACGGTGAAAAGTTCAATAAATTTTTTATATATCTAAAGTTTTTATAAAATGACTCCAATGAATTACATTGAACATATATAGGTATTATGTATCCATTTTGACATAAAATAAATTTAAATAAAATAAATAATTGTTTAAATAAAACGTCGGATTTTAAATAGTAACCTAGTGTTTTCACTATTCATCAAAAATTGAAAGTTTTCAAAAAATACCAAAATTTCACCCTAGGCTAATTTTGATATTCTGAATCCAAAAATTAAGTCCATTTAGAAAGATAAAATTTATAAAATTTCAAAAATTGGGTATTACTATTCATAACGGCTAGTTTATATAACATATCGTTGTTTAGTGAAACTCGATATTGCGTACAACGAATGCTATCGTGGAAGGTCGCATTTGCGTGTAATGAAATCTATGTCAGGGATGAATGTAGTACAAGTTCCTTTTTGTGTAGAGTACAGCACAAGACATCAATTAAATTAAAAAGAATATTTTTCATAAAATCTTGGGGTGTTACAGAAAAGGGTCCAAGGATGATGATGATATACTTAAAAAGAGTTCTATGTAGAAAAAGTATAACATTATAAAATTTAATATTATGAAGTTAAGGGTTTTGAATATTTTTTCAAAGAGTAGAATATAAGTAATATGATTTCTATATATCAATTTTATTCAAACCATCATTATTCATAAATGTTACTAACAATGTTCTTAGTGGGAGTATTTTATTAGATGGTCACATAGGGATGCGGAATTAATTATATTTAGTTGTAATGTTCAGAAAACCATTTCTATAACAAAAAATATGAATGCAATGAAGAATCTATTAAGAGATCAGTTGTAATGGGTGTAAATGTACCATATTATTTATAATAAAGGAAATCTCTATTTATTAATCATTCATGTGTGTTATAACATTACTTTATATGAATGGTTGAATGATAAATATCCCCTCAACGTAAAAAAATTGAGATATCCCTAACTAATGATCTTTATGATATATAATGGGTTGTCATAATTTGTAAATGATAGTTTAAATGGATTCTTATATCCATTTCAAATATTGGTATAAGAGATATTTAAGATTATAATCATGAGGTAAAAAGTAGAGACTTATAACTTGGCATGATCACTAAAGTATATTTCACGGAATTTCATATAGTCATAGATATATTGAGGGTTGTATAATTATTATCGTTCCTTATTACTTGAGGTTGGTGAGATACCTGGCATGAGAACCATCAAATATTGAAACCCTACTTATGCAAGTCACCACATGAACATAGATAATCAGGGGTGTTTTGGTATGTTACTGATCATGTCATTTGTTGGAGTGTAGTCAATAGTGGGTTTTTAATCTTATATGGCATGAAAAGATACATGGTCGATGACTGAATTAGAATAAATAAATTTATGTCCATGGTTAGGTGTTTCACATATGATGTGTTCAACTACATGAATAAGTGACATGTTATGTTCATATCAGGTAGATGGAGTACATATGATATATTTATCCACATGGATAGCACTTTTAAATGAATCAAGAAAACGATGAGAATCCTATTCCAAAATAACATGTTCCATATCTAGTGGTCACTAGATTCTAAGGACAAAGGAATTATATAAGATATATAAGATGTTGTGATAAATCGTTTTGTGGATAGGTATGTGATTATATATGAGTATATTTGATGGATATCACAGTAGAGCTCTTAGTATCCTGAAAATAATTTAAGTTTTTTTATAGGATTATATTTTATTACATATATTAAATATATATTTCATAGTTGTTTTAAATGTTTCCAACTCCTCCAGGATCACACTATTAGTCCCTAAGATAAGGATAATTTTTTGGATAATTGTTTTTCTAAAATGAATAAGTCTTGATTGAGAAACATATCTATTCAAATCCAAATTTCAAAAAACCCATGATTTGGAGTTAATAAATATATTATATTTTATATCAATATTTTATCTATTCTTGTTTTTTATTATTCGGTATGGATGAAGTTTTGAGTTATATTTTTTTAGTCAGTAAGATGCATTAATGATTATCTATTCAAGTAAGAATAATATATAATTATTAGGAAGTTTATATTCTCTGATGGAATTTTTTTAGCAATTTATTAAAGATTAAGAAAAAACTAGAGTCATTCATATAAGGATAATATTAACAACAACCTTATCAAGGTTATTTATGGAGAAGTATTAGTATATAAAATAACCAACGTGAATATATTATATCTTCGTTAGTGTGTGGAGGATGAAGGGTGGGACCATAGTGCGGGTCGATGTATACATACCAATGGATTCAGTGGCCCTACCATGTTTTTTTGAGGTTATGAGAATCATGATGTATGTTAAGGAAAATAATATCACATTTATAAATATGATGTGGGGTTTCTTCCATTATACACTATTCAAATTTGTAATAATATATATATATATATATATATATATATGAATGTGGGGTTTATCTTCATTATCTCATCATCTTAAAAAACACACCTCCTCTAAATAATGATAATGTAGATACTATAAGATTGAAATTAGTAAAAATAATGATATGACCTCAATAAATATCTAGAGTACATTTGTCACAATGATAGCCTTACCAGAAAATGCATTCTCTAGAAGATAACTGCAGTGAATGTTAAAAAGTAAGGTGTAGTTTAATTGAATAATAATCATAGTTATTATTAGATTATTCGTCCATGAAACATAGAAAAGTGAAAAGTGGTGTAAAAAATATATGAAGTATTTGTTAGGTGAAAACATCAAATAATGTATCAATGAAAATGGTAGTTGATCTTTCTAGATGAGACGTTATCTGTTAGATAAGAAATATCTAGGTAAAATTGGTGATGTAAAAGTTATTCTATCAATAAAAAAAATTACAATGCTCACAATGATTCTAGTTCAATGTATGGAAGATTCATACTGATTTTATACAAAGAATATTTTCCTAGATGTTATTATATATGTAGTGTTTACATTAGAAATAATTTCATCTTTTGAACGGTGTCTATGTGTAGAGTATATAAAAATTTCACCATAAGGAATAGTAATTTATATTATAATGAAATATAATATGATCTTCATGATTTTCAATTACCAATATCTAAGTCATCAGGATTAGTGAACTCATTCTCCCAAAAGTAGGTGATAAGGTGATAGGAAATGATGTATCAGATAAAATTATCTCCACCGAAAGGTTACCAAAAACTAATGTGATAACAAGTTGTATTATTCACTGTCATGTTGGAGTATAATATTTAAGTTTCATTAATGTAGGAGATAAATTATCATCATGATTCCTGAATAAATTATTGAATCATAACAAAGATAAGACTCTATATGTTTGAGTGTGTATGATGTCATGAAAAATTGCATATCTATTTGAGTAGTATGAAATGTGAGTGACAGGTTGAGATAGATAGAAGATGAATCCAATTCATTTAAGAAGATAAAGTCAGAAAGCATTAGAAAATGAGGAATGGGAGCCAAAAATAAAATGAAAATATATGATCAATAGATGCATTCCACTAGAAGCACTTGATAGATTTTATAGTTTGTTAAAAGATTAAAAACACCAGACTGTATGTGTGTTGTGTAATGGAAAATATAGGTGACCATAAGTTAAAGTGGGTAGTGATGTTTATGAATAGATACATGTAGAATTTTTATGATCATAAATAAGAATACAAAATGTACTTTTGGGTTTAATCCAATCTTAAAAATGATTATAGTCGTGAGGGAATTAATTTGTGTATAACTCATAGTGGAAAAAAGCTCTAGAAAATTCATGGTGCGGTGATGTCATGTTGGGAGTACTGGTACATCTTCATAATATAAATTGTTTGATTATTTCTGAGATCCTAGGAATAATTAAAGACCATTTAAGTCCTTTTTTATTGAAATTTATATTTGGAATGTTGAATCCAAAAAATTAATATGTTTTTAATGTGTCCAACCTAGAATGAATAAGATAAAATTTTGGGAGTTCAATTACAATGAATCTTTAGTTATTTTGGGATGTTTATGAGTATATAAGAAGTGATTTCAGTCAAGAATTTCTATATTATTTTTATAATTAGGAGAAAATATATTGTGGAGGATTGTACAACCGACCTTTTTTGAAAATCTAAAGAAGCGTCGATTAAGTGCTAATGAATCAATTGTTTTTAGATCTAAAGAAGAAGTGCCAAATTCCAATGAATAACAGAGTTGAGAGATAAGTATTATATAATCTGATAACTTATGTTCCATAGAATTTATATATTATAGATTCAATAGTGAACATAAATAAAATTTCCACTATTATGTTGTCTTGGAAGAATAATCAAATCTTTTAACTGGTTGTAACCAGTAATATTTTCTATCGGGAGACAATACGAGCATTATAAGAGTTACCTCATTTATATCCACTTTTGTTATTTGGTGAATATCTATGGATTGGTATAATAAACATACATTTTAATCATTGGGTAACCACATTAGGACAAAAATTTGTAAAAATCATGTGACTAATATTTTCCTTATAATTATTTGAAGGTGATGATGATTTATTACATTGATGGGATTGAACATTAACAATTCACAAAGGATGATTTTTTGAGAAAGAAAATTATAAAATATCATCTTTGATACAACCACTATAAGTCCCCAGACTTAAACCATACTTAATCTTGAGTTATTACAAGATTACACATTGGGGATCTTTTCAGGTTTAGATTTTTAGATAATTAGATCATAAAACTTGCATTACATTCCACATTTAAACAAAGTGGTTACATAAAAGATAGTATTCATTTTTTCCATCAATGGAAACATATTTAAAATAAAACATGGATTCTTTCTTGACACTTCCTTGACACTATCATCATATCATGTACCCTTCCCTTGACCTGTGAAAAACATTTAAAAAACCTGGGATGAGCATAAAAATCTCAGTAAGGGAAATAAAAATATGGAAAGGAAACATGAGTACATGTATACATAAGAATGAAATCATACTTTACCCATAAAACATAATCACTTTAACATACCTCATAAAATCAGGAATAAATAATAAAAATCATAAGACATAAAGGTAACTTGAGGCATTCATAACATTCTTACGTAGGGAGTAACCCTCTTGGTTACGTTTGGAATACCCATCACAGTATATTCCCTAAATATCTTCGGAGAAACCTTAACGATTAACCCCTTCGCGTTACCCAATGCATTGGATAGCTATATCGGGCTCACCCACCCTTAGTTTATCACGAAACCACCCGTCTTTATAACAATTCCCAAGAACCATAACATAATCTTATCACATAAAACATGCATAAAGAAAACATTACATTTCCACATTTGAATCAGAAGATATCAATACAACACATTGATATAATAGAAACATTATGAAAACCATTTTAAATACCAAAATAAAATAAATGTAAAACATGGTATTTATTTTTGTTTTAAAAAGAAGGTATGGCTTGTAGAGGAAGCCAAAACTCAAATAATGGTCACGGCGGCGGAGAAGTCATTGTCGCCGCATACGTATGACAAAAACATTCCCTTTTGTCTTTTTGTAAAATGCTTCTTATAACAAAGATTCCTTTTGGATAAATGTCAAAGTCAAAGGGGTTTATACACTGTATAAAATAATGTTGTGTATAAAACAAAATATGCCTCAATGAAAGGAGATTGAGATGAAGTCCCTTACAAAGACGGTATCCTTGGTTTAAGGACAAATCAATTACATAATTATATGCGACATACAAATACACCAAATATAAGTGGATATTAAGTGTAAATCAATCAGAGGTTATTCACCCATATTCATTGAACGACATATTCAAGGAGTACATGTTTATCCCAAAGAATCAAATTTGGGTTAAGAAGTTCCCTTGAAAAAATTTGACAGCCTAACGACTTCAATACAAAATTCATAAAATGAGTTGATAAGAGATAAAAAAGGGTATCTCATCACATGGACATAAAATTTAAATCAATAAGGATATAGAAGAACATATCCCAACATAATATTATGTGAGTTAAAATAAATAACAAAATAAGTCTTTTAAAAAGAGGAGGGTGAATGGTTCCCTTACCAACATGGGTAACTTTCAAGACATGAACCCTGTGAAAGAAGGACAATACAACATTGATGTAAATACTCATAAATGAAATTATATTACACAATGAGTAAAATAATGGGCAGTACATACACCACTCAAAGGAAATTGTGTTAAATGTAGCATAAATCTCACGGGAATAAAAGTGAGATGAAAAATCCCTTACGAAAACTCGGTAGCAAAACGGTGCCACTTAAAACTTCCAAAATGGATTGATGAGAGGAAATATGGTCTCTCATCATATCAACATAAAGTTTACAGAAAAATGCATATAAAATAACATCCCCCAACATAACAAATAGTAGCTTAAAAGAAGTGACATAAAAGAGAGTACTTAAAAATAAAGAGAGAGGTTGGATCTCTTACGAAAATTCGGCAGCCTAACGGCGCCACTCAAAACTTCCAAAATGGATTGATGAGAGAGAATAGGGTCTCTCATCATATGAACATAAAAATTACAGTAAGTGTGATATAAAATAATATCCCAATAACAAGAAATATGTGCTTTAAAAGGAATGACATAAAAGAGTGTACTTTAAAAGAAAGAGAGGAGTCAGATCCCTTACCTCAGGTCCGACTTGACTCGATCGTTCTTTAACATCCTTAAAATCGGGTAACACTTTTTGATTTGAGCTCAAAGGCTTACTTGGTAGGACTTCTACCCAAAGTGAGGCTTCTAGGAGTAATAGAGGGATGTAAAGAGGATAAAGGAGCTGGGTTTGGCCGATCCAAAGGCTTTGGAAGTGTGGGTAGGGAGGTAGAGGTGGGGGCCTTTTATAAGAGGAGAGGAGGGGCACTCTTGGAATGTAAAGAAATGTTACTTTATTTGAAAATGATTTTCGGATTTAAAAGGTCCCACATTGATATAATTCGAGGATAAGGTGATCAGGTTTCTATGTCCACCAATATAATAGGTTTCGGACATGTGTAGTTCATAGATTTTACATTATCTTTTCATTTTATTTAAATCATTTATTAATGAGGTAATCGCTGCATCATTATGATGTCATAAATAATTTTATTTATTTAATGTCTAAAAATTATAAAAAAACTATCATGATGTAGGAAATATTTTTATCTTTTAAATGACTATTTATTGTCAAAAATATGACTTGTATTACACTGTGTAAAAATTGTTTTAGTAAACCAACTCATGTTTGTGTGATTTTTACTTTTACATTAAATAAAAAGTTATTTATGTCATTTCCCAAACAATGTGGCTCCATGGGGTCACCAAGTTGACCCATGGATTGTCTTGGTCGTCCACGACACATCCAATAAGGGTAGGACATGTTTCAAGCTCATCTCATATTATTAAAACATTATTTTTACCATAAACTACACTAATTGCCTCTAATTGCGATTAAAAATTTAAAAGTTACTATTCACCAAAAAATTATTTTAATTCCATTGAACCACATTGTACTTCATAATGACAACCATGTATGTCGGATTTTTGAAATTCAAAACACAGAGGTGGCAAAGTTTCATTTAAATGAAAAATCAGTTTCTTTAACTACCACTTAGTGGTTTCACTATTCATCAAAAATGAAGTTTTTCTGAAAAATACCAAAAATTCACCCTAATCTATATTTGATATTACAAATTCAAAAATGAAGTCTATTTTACAAAATTCAAAACATATAATTTGCAATAATTATTTTAATAATTAATTCCCGTTGTCTAAACAAATAGCGTGTTTTTAAGAAACAATAAGCATCAAAAGATTGACTCTAGTTTAAGTCCAATTTCAAGATGAAATTAATTAAAACGACCACTATTGGATTAAATGGTAAAAATATATTCTAATTGAACTTTAAAACCAATTCAAAAGATAATATAATCATATAAATAAATTATATTAAAAAGAGGTATTGAATTAAAATACAACATTTTTCACTATTCATTAAAAAAATGAACTTAATCGGAAAAATACCAAAAATTTACACAAAGTAAATTTTGATGTCCTGATTGTAAAGAAAAATTTTATTTTGTCAAATACAACACATAAAATTTTTAAAAACTGGATTTAAAAGAGGTTCTCCATCGAAAGGCGGTTAATCGACCTTTTAAAGAATATTAGAATGTTTATGCTTAAAAATTTGATTCATTCGCATTTTCAATCCTCTAGCATTTATTTTAAGGAGTAAAAATATTTGACAAACATATATAATCATTTTTTAGTTAGTTCTGTTCATTCCCTCCATTACAACAGCTAGGCGTTAACTACCATTTAAAATAATATTATTTTATTATTAGAGTGCAATGTAAGATTCCCAAGAAACTCGTTGTTGCGTATTAGGTACACCATCGAGCATAGCATCCCCTTTAAAGTAACATTAATATTTTATTCACAAATATGGATAAATATAGAAATTTCATATTCTTTATTTACCTGGGGTGTTACATTCTTCCCCCCTTTTGGGAATTGCGTCCTCGAAATTTCAAAATTGGGCTCGGAAACATCCTTGAAAGTCCCACATCGGAACAAGAGTCGGTAAAACAATCACTTTAAAGTATTTGGGGAGAAGTATAAATGTCACCCGAGTTAACCCACACTAGGATTCCATGTATGAAAATATGGATATGGAGGAGAAAACAAAGGATCATGTTCTGATGGAGAGTGATAGTAAACATGTCTAAGAGAAAGTTAACAATAAGAAAATCGCAAACATGGGATGGGTTAAATGGTATTGGATTCCCCAGTAGGAAAAGTTAATGGACAACATTTTTTAGTTACTTTTCATTTTGGAATTTATTTTTGAGCTTAAATAAAACATAAGGAAACATACTAACTTGTCATGTTGACTTTCAAATTTTACTAGATTTCTTACATGAACTCATATTTTCTCCAAAAGATGAGTATTTAGGATGACTTGTTTACATTAAGAGAGCTATAATTAACTTCTAGAGAATCACCTAACCCAAAAAAGAGAACTATATACTTCCCATGTCTTTAGAATTTAACCAAAACCAAAACCAAAAAGGTTAGTACAAGATCAGATAATCAAGAAAAGGATAACCCTTTATAAAAAGATAATCTATTCTTAATCTCCAAAATTTGTCCAACAAAACCCAAAGTTCAACGAGGACCATTTGATAAGAAAATTTGACCATAAAATTCTTCAAATTAAACCAAAATAAGATTGAAACCCAAATATTTGAAAGATTTAGTCACATAGTCTTCCAAGGTACAAATTAACTTTTATCTCCAAATAACATCAGTTGCTCTTAAATTCTCATATTGAAAAGTAATTAACCAAATCACATATCCTCGATGGTAGGTTAATCATTTCCATAGAGAACCCAAAATAAAATTACTCTTGATTCCTAAAATCATCTAACTAAAAAGAACTATTCAAACTAACCAGGGACTTCATGTAGTCCAGTTGTAGGCGATAAATACCAGTCGCACTTTGGTTGTGGGTTCGATTCCCGCAGCTTTGTCCGACGCGACGGGTTGTCACACGGTCAGCATGTTTTCCTTTTTCCAAGACTATATAATTATTAAAACATTCCCCAAAATGAGATAAAATCTTCAAAAATGATCATAACATATTTTAACCTCAAGTTTATCTCATGCCTTTCATTTTCCATCATAACATATAATAACCCATAATTACCTCAAAAGTAAGGATCATATACACTCTAATGGTTACCTTTATAATTATTACCTGAACTTCCACATAGATTGGTCATCTCATACATAATGCATTACAAATCATACCATGGTTCAAGTGGTTGATCATGACTCCTTGATAGTGGGTTTAGAATAACCACGAGTTTCCTCCTTGAATCCCCCATTTTATCTAGTATCATAATCAGAGAACCACCACAGTTTCCTTCAAACCTGTTGTCTCTTTGGTGCCTGCTAGATCCATCCATTCACTAAAAACATAAATGTCAGTGTGAGTATATCAACTAAACCATCATGTACTAATGAGGAAGGTAAACACTAAGATATACTTACTCATTCACTTTATCTAAAACTAGGACTCTTTCTGAAATCCTAACCATTATGGTAATGTCACTTGTGCTTAGAGAATACCCTAACCTCTAAAGTTATCTAAACTGACCTCTGATACCAACTATAAGGCCCCAGCCTTAAACCATACTTAATCTTGAGTTATTAAAAGATTACACATTGAGGATCTTTTTAGGTTTAGAGTTTTAGAGAATTAGATCATAAAAACTGCATTACATTCCACATTTCAACAAAGTGGTTACATAAAAGATAGTATTCATTTTTTCCATCAACGGAAACATATTTAAAATAAAACATGGATTATTTCTTGACACTTCCTTAACATTATCATCATATCATGTACCCTTCCCTTTACCTGTGAAGAACATTTCAAAAAACCTGGGATGAGCACAAAAAATCAGTAAGGGATATAAAAATATGGAAAGGAAACATAAGTACATGTATACATAAGAATGAAATCATACATTACCCATAAAACATAATCACTTTAATATACCTCATAAAATCATGAATAAAATATGCATAAAGGAAACATTACATTTCCAAATTTCAATCACAAGATATCAATACAACACATTGATATAATAAAAACATTATGAAAACCATTTTAAATACCATAATAAAAGAAATGTAAAACATGGTATTTATTTTTCTTTTAAAAAGAATGTATGTCTTGTAGAGGAAGCCGAAACACAAATAATGGTCACGGCGGCAGAGAAGTCATTGTCGCCGCATACGTATGAAAAAACATTCCCTTTTGTCGTTTTGTAAAATGCTTCGTATAACAAAGATTCCTTTTGGATAAACGTAAATGTCAAAGGGGTTTAAACACCGTATAAAAGAAAGTTGTGTATAAAACAAAATATGCCTCAATGAAAGGAGATTAAGACGGAGTCCCTTACAAAGATGATATCCTTGGTTTAAGGACAAATCAATTACATAATTACGTGTGACAAACGAATACACCAAATATAAGTAGATATTAAGTGTAAAAAAATCGGAGGATATTCACACAGATTCATTGAACGACATATTCAAGGAGTACATGTTTATCCTAAATAATCAAATTTTGGTTAAGAAGTTCCCTTTCAAAAATTTGACAGCCTAATGGCGTCACTACAAAATTCAGAAAATGAGTTGATGACAGATAAAAAAGGGTATCTCATCACATGGACATAAAATTTAAATCAATAAGGATATAGAAGAACATATCCCAACATAATATTATGTGAATTAAGAGACATAACAAAATAAGTCTTTTAAAAAGAGGAGGGTGAAAGGTTCCCTTACCGACATGGGTATCTTTCAAGACATGCACCCCGTGAAAGAAGAACAATACAACATTGATGTAAATACTCATTAATGAAAGTATATTACACAATTAGTTAAATAATGGGTAGTAAATACACCACTCAAAGTAAATTGTGGAAAATGTAGCATAAATCTCAAGGGAATAAAAGTGAGAAGAAAAATCCCTTACGAAAACTCGTTAGCCTAACGGCGTCACTTAAAACTTCCAAAATGGATTGATAAGAGGAAATAGGGTATCTCATCAAATCAACATAAAGCTTACAGAAAGAGGAATATAAAAGAACATCCCCCATAATAACAAATAGGAGATTAAAATAAGTGACATAAAGGAGAGTACTTAAAAAGAAAGAGAGAGGTTGGATCTCTTATGAAAATTCGGCAGCCTAACGGCGCCACTCAAAACTTCCAAAATGGATTGATGAGAGAGAATAGGGTCTCTCATCATATGAACATAAAAATTACACGTAAGAGTAATATAAAATAATATACCAATAACAAGAAAGTTGAGCTTTAAAAGAAATGACATAAAAGAGTGTACTTTAAAAGAAAGAGAGGAGTCAGATCCCTTACCTCGGGTCCGGCTTGACTCGATTGTTCTTTAACGTCCTTAAAATCGGGTAACTCTTTTTGATTTGAGCTCAAATTCTTCTTTGGGAATACTTATGCCCAAAGTGAGGCTTCTAAGAGTAAGAGAGGTATGTGAAGAGGCAAAATTAGTAGGGGTTGGCCGAGCCAATGGTTTTGGAAGTGTGGGTAAGGAGGTAGAGCTGGGGGCCTTTTATAAGAGGAGAGGAGAGGCACTCTTGGAAAGTAAAGAAATGTTACTTTATTTGAAAATGATTTTCGGATTTAAAAGGTCCCAAATTGATATAATTCTAGTATAAGGTGATAAGGTTTCTAAATCTACCAATCCAATAGGTTTTTGACATGTGTAGGTCATAGATTTTACATTATCTTATCATTTTATTTAAATCCTTTATTAATGAGGTAATCGCTGCATCATTATGATGTCATAAATAATTTTATTTATTTAATGTCTAAAAATTATAAAAAAACAATCATGATGTAGGAAATCTTTTTATATTTCCAATGACTATTTATATTCAAAAACCTGACTTGTGTAACCGCATGTAAAAATTGTTTTAGTAAAACAACTCATGTTTGTGTAATTTTTACTTTTACATTAAATAAAAAGTTATTTATGTCATTTCGCAACCAATGTGGCTCCATGGGGTCCCCAAGTTGACCCATGGATTCTATTGGTCGGCCATGACACATCCAATAAGGGTAGGACATTTTTCAAGCTCATCTCATATTATTAAAAAATTATTTTTACCTTAAACTACACTAATTACCTCTAATCGCGATTAAAAACTTAAAAGTTACTATTCACAAAAAAATAATTTTAATTCCATTGAACCACATTTTACTTCTTAATTACAACCATGTATGTCGGATTTTTGAAATTCAAAACATAGAGGTGGCAAAGTTTCATTTAAACGAAAAATCAGTTTCTTTAACTATCACTTAGTGGTTTCACTATTCATCAAAAATTGAAGTTTTTCAGAAAAATACCAAAAATTCACCTTAAGCTATATTTGATATTACGAATTCAAAAATGAAGTCTATTTTAAAAAATTAAAAACATATAATTTGCATTAATTAATTTAATAATTAATTCCCGCTGTCAAAACAAATAGCATGTTTTTAAGAAATAATAAGTATCAAAAGATTTGCTCTAGTTTAAGTCCAATTTCAAGATGAAATTCATTCCAACGACCACTATTGGATTAAATGGTAAAAATATATTCTAATTGAACTTTAAAACCAATTAAAAAACAATGTAATCATATAAATAAATTAGATTAAAAAGAGGTTTTGAATTAAAATACAACATTTTTCACTATTCATTAAAAAATATACTTTATCGGAAAAATACCAAAAAATTACACAAAGTAAATTTTGATGTCCTGATTCTAAAGAAGAATTTTATTTTGTCAAATACAACACATAAAATTTTTAAAAAGTGGATTTAAAAGAGGTTCTCCATCGAAAGGCGGTTAATCGACCTTTTATAGAATATTAGAATGTTTATGCATAAAAATTAGATTCATTCGCATTTTTAATCCTCTAACATTTATTGTAAGAAGTAAAAATATTGGAAAAACATATATAATCATTTTTTAGTTAGTTCTGTTCATTCCCACCATTACAACGGCTAGGCGTTAACTACCATTTAAAATAATATTATTTTATTATTAGAGTGCAACGTAACATTCCCAAGAAACTCGTTGTTGCATATTGGGTATGCCATCGATCATAGCGTCCCCTTTAAAGTAACATTAATATTTTATTCACAAATACGGATAAATAAAAAAATTTCATATTCTCTATTTACCTGGGGTGTTACATTCTTCCCACCTTTTGGGAATTGCGTCCTCGCAATTTCAAAATTGGGTTCAGAAACATCCTTGAAAGTCCCACATCGGAACAAGAGTCGGTAAAAAAATCACTTTAAAAGAATGGGAGAGAAGTGCAAATGTCACCTGAGTTAACCCACACTAGGTTCCAAGTATGAAAATACGGATATGGAGGAGAAAACAAAGGATCATGTTCTGATGGAGAGTGATAGTAAACATGTTTATGAGAAAGTTAACCATAAGAAAATCTCAAACTTGTGATGGGTTAAACGGTATTGGATTCCCCAGTAGGAAAAGTTAATGGACAACATTTTTTTCAGTTATGTTTTATTGAGGAATTTATTTTTGATCTTAACTAAAACATAAGGAAACATACTTACTTGCCATGTTGACTTTCAAATTTTATTATATTTCTTACATGAACTCATATTTTTTCCAAAAGATGAGTATTTTGGATGACTTGTTTACATTAAGAGAGCTATAATCAACTTCTAGAGAATCACCTAACCCAAAATATAGAACTATATACTTCCCATGTCTTTAGACTTTAACCAAAACCAAAACCAAAAAGGTTAGTACAAGATCAGATAATCCAGAAAAGGATAACCCTTTATAAAAAGAAAATCTATTCTTAATCTCCAAAATTTGTCCAACAAAACCCAAAGTTCAATGAGGACCATTTGATAAAACAATTTGTCTATAAAATTCTTCAATGTAAATAAAAATAACATTGAAACCCAAATAATTGAATGATTTAGTCACATAGTCATCCAAGGTACAAAATAACTTTTATCTCCAAATAACATTAGTTGCTCTTAAATTCTCATATTGAAAAGTAATTAACCTAATCACATATCCTCGATGATAAGTTAATCATTTCAATAGATAACCCAAAATAAAATTACTCTTGATTCCTATAATCATCTAACTAAAAAGAATTAGTCAAACTAACTAGGGACATCACGTAGTCCAGTTGTAGGCGATAAATACCAGTCACACTTTGGTTGTGGGTTCGATTCCCGCATCTTTTTCCGACGTGACGGGTTGTCACACGGTCTGCGTGTTTTCCTTTTTCCGAAACTATATAATTCTTAAAACATTCCCCAAAACAAGAAAAAATCTTCAAAAAATGATCATAACATATTTTAACCTCAAGTTTATCTCATGCCTTTCATTTTCCATCATAACATATAATAACCCATAATTACCAAAAATGTAAGGATCATAAAAACTCTAATCGTGAACATTATAATTATTACTTGAACTTCCACATAGATTGGTCATCTCATACATAATGCATTACAGATCATACCAAGGTTCAAGTGGTTGATCATGACTCCTTGATAGTTGGTTTAGAAAAACCACGAGTTTCCTCATTGAATCCCCCATTTTATCTAGTATCTTAATCAGAGAACCACCACAGTTTCCTTCAAACCTATTGTCTCTTTGGTGCCTGCTAGATCCATCCATTCAAAAAAAGAAGAAATGTCAGTGTGAGTATATCAAAAAAACCATCATGTACTAATGAGGAAGGTAAACACTAAGATATACTTACTCATTTACTTTATCTAAAACTAGGACTCTTTCTGAAATCCTAACCATTATGGTAATGTCACTTGTGCTTAGAGAATACCCTAACCTCTAAAGTTATCTAAACCGACCTTTGATACCAAATATAAGGCCCCAGCCTTAAACCATACTTAATCTTGAGTTATTACAAGATTACACATTGAGGATCTTTTCAGGTTTAGAGTTTTAGAGAATTAGATCATAAAACTTGTATTACATTCCACATTTAAACAAAGTGGTTACATAAAAGATAGTATTAATTTTTTCAATCAATGGAAACATATTTAAAATAAAACATGGATTCTTTCTTGACACTTCCTTGACACTATCATCATATCATCTACCCTTCCCTTGACCTGTGAAAAACATTTCAAAAACATGGGATGAGCATAAAAAGCTCAGTAAGGGATATAAAAATATGGAAAGGAAACATGAGTACATGTACACATAATAATGAAATCATACTTTACCCATAAAACATAAGCACTTTAACATACCTCATAAAATCATGAATAAATGATAGAAATCATAAGACATAAAGGTAACTTGAGGCATTCATAACATTCTTACGTAGGGAGTAACCCTCTTGGTTACGTTTGGAATACCCATCACAGTATATTCCCTAAATCTCTTCAGAGAAACATTAACGTTTAACACATTCGCGTTACCCAATGCATTGGAGAGCTATATCGGGCTCACCCGCCCTTAGTTTATCACGGAACCAATTGTCTTCATAACAATGCCCAAGGACCATAACATAATCGTATCACATAAAACATGCATAAAGGAAACATTACATTTCCATATTTCAATCACAAGATATCAATACAACACATTGATATAATGAAAACATTATGAAAACCATTTTCAATACCAAAATAAAAGAAATGTAAAACATGGTATTTATTTTTCTTCTAAAAAGAAGGTATGGCTTGTAGAGGAAGCCGAAACTCAAATAATGGTCACGGCAGCAGAGAAGTCATTGTCACCGCATATGTGTGACATAAACATTCCCTTTTTTCATTTTGTAAAATGATTCGTATAACAAAGATTTCTTTTGGATAAACGTAAAAGTAAAAGGGATTTATACACCATATAAAATAAAGTTGTGTACAAAACAAAATATTCCTCAATGAAATGAGATTGAGACGAAGTCCCTTACAAAGACGGTATTGTTGGTTTAAGGTCAAATCAATTACATAATTATGTGTGACAAACGAATACACCAAATATAAGTGGATATTATGTGTAAAAAAATCGGATTTTATTCACACATATTCATTGAACGACATATTCAAGTAGTACATGTTTATCCCAAATAATCAAATTTGGGTTAAGATGTTCCCTTGCAAAAAATTGACAGCCTAACGGCATCACTACAAAATTCCGAAAATGAGTTGATGAGAGATAAAAAAGGGTATCTCATCACATGGAAATAAAATTTAAATCAATAAGGATACAGAAGTACATATCCCAAAATAATAGTATGTGAATTAAAAGACATAACAAAATATGTCTTTTAAAAAGCGGAGGGTGAAAGGTTCCCTTACCGACATGGGTATCTTTCAAGACATGCACCTCGTGAAAGTAGGACAATACAACAATGATGAAAATACTAATAAATGAAAGTATATTACACAATGAGTAAAATAATGGGAAGTACATACAAAACTCAAAGGAAATTGTGGAAAATGTAGCATAATTCTCACAGAAATAAAAGTGAGATGAAAAATCCATTACGAAAACTCGGTAGCCTAATAGCGCCACTTAAAACTTCCAAAATGTAATGATAAGAGGAAATATGCTCTCTCATCATATCAACATAAAGTTTATAGAAATAGGAATATAAAAGAAAATCCCCCAACATAAAAAAGCAGAGCGTAAAAGAAGTTACATAAAGGAGAGTTCTTAAAAAGAAAGAGAGAGGTTGGATCTCTTACGAAAATTCGGCAGCCTAACGGCACCACTCAAAACATCCAAAATGGATTGATGAGAGAGAATAGGGTCTCTCATCATATGAACATAAAAATTACAGTAAGAGTAATATAAAAGAATATAACAATAACAAGAAAGATGATCTTTAAAAGGAATGACATAAATGAGTGTACTTTAAAAGAAAGAGAGGAGTTAGATCCCTTACCTCGGGTCCGACTTGACTTGATCGTTCTTTAACGTCCTTAAAATCGGGTTACTCTTTTTGATTTGAGCTCAAAGGCATCCTTGGGAAGACTTATGCCCAAAGTGAGGATTCTAGGAGTAATAGAGGGATGTGAAGAGGCAAAATGAGAAGGGGTTGGCCGAGCCAAAGGCTTTGGATGTGTGGGTAAGGAGGTAGAGGTGGGGGCCTTTCATAAGAGAAGAGGAGGGGCACTCTTGGAAAGTAAAGAAATGTAACTTTATTTGAAAATTATTTTCGGATTTTAAAGGTCCCAAATTGATATAATTCGATGATAAGGTGATAAGGTTTCGAAATCCACCAATCCAATAGGTTTTGGACATGTGTAAGTCATATATTTTACATTATCTTTTCATTTTATTTAAATCCTTTATTAATGAGGTAATCACTGCATCATTATGATGTCATAAATAATTTTATTTATTTAATGTCTAAAAATTATAAAAAAACTATCATGTTGTAGTAAATCTTTATAGCATTCCAATGACTATTTATAGTCAAAAATCTGACTTGTATACATCTCATGATTGTGTCGTTTTTACTTTTACATTAAATAAAATGTTATTTATGTCATTTCCCAACCAAAGTGGCACCATGGGGTCCCCAAGTTGACCCATGGATTGTCTTGGTCGGCCATGACACATCCAATAAGGGTAGGACATGTTTCAAGCTCATATCATATTATTGAAACGTTATTTTTACCTTAAAGTACACTAATTACCTCTAATCTCGATAAAAAACTTAAAAGTAACTATTCACCAAAAAATTATTTTAATTTCATTGAACCACATATTATTTCTTAATGACAACCATGTATGTCGTATTTTTGAAATTCAAAACACAGAGGTGGCAAAGTTTCATTTAAACAAAAAATCAGTTTCTTTAACTACCACTTAGTGGTTTCACTATTCATCAAAAATTGAAGTTTTTCAAAAAAAATACCAAAAATTCACCCTAAGCTCTATTTGATATTACGAATTCAAAAATGAAGTCTATTTTAAAAAATTCAAAACATATATTTTTCATTAATTAATTTAATAATTAATTTCCACTGTCAAAACAAATAGCATGTTTTTAAGAAACAATGAGTATCAAAAGATTGACTCTAGTTTAAGTCCAATTTCAAGATGAAATTAATTCCAACGACCACTATTGGATTAAATGGTAAAAATATATTCTAATTAAACTTTAAAACCAATTCAAAAGATAATCTAATCATATAAATAAATTAGATTAAAAAGATGTTTTGAATTAAAATACAACATTTTTCACTATTCATTAAAAAAATGAACTTTATCGGAAAAATACCAAACATTTACACAAAGTAAATTTTGATGTCCTGATTCTAAAGAAGAATTTTATTTTGTCAAATACAACACATAAAATTTTTAAAAAGTGGATTTAAAAGAGGTTCTCTATCCAAAGGTGGTTAATCAACCTTTTAAATAATATTAGAATGTTTATACTTAAAAATTGGATTCATTCGAATTTTTAATACTCTAACATTTATTGTAAGGAGTAAAAATATTTGACAAACATATATAGTCATTTTTTAGTTAGTTCTGTCCATTCCCGCCATTACAACGTCTAGACATTAACTACCATTTAAAATAATATTATTTTATTATTAGAGTGCAGCGTAAGATTCCCAAGAAACTCGTTGTTGCGTATTGGGTACGCCATCAAGCATAGAATCCCCTTTAAAGTAATTAATATTTTATTCAAAAATATAGATAAATATAAAAATGTAATATTCTTTATTTACCTGGGGTGTTACAACCACCCCTTCCCAGCTGTTCATATAATGTTGGGAAATTCAATTCAAATAGAAATAGTGGCCATGTGACCCTAGACCCCGATCATAGAATACTACCATGGTCCACGTGACCATTTCCATTTTTTTTCACATGTAAATAGACTAATTTTAAATTATTTTATGTATATAATAGGGTTTAAATATATTAGTTGAAAGATTGTACGAGTATGTCTAACAAAAAAATAAATAGTGAATTATACAAGATGTTACAAGTGAGAATGTGTACTGATAACAATTGAATTGAATAAAATTAATGAAGTGTTTCATGTGTAGAATAAAGGAAACAGTTACATAGTGTATCTTTGAATTATATTAGATTGAGAACGAAATATAACTCTATGAAACATAAAACATTTATATTAGACCTGATATATACAAATTCTATTAAAAAAAAAAATTAGCATGTTTAACCAAGAGTAACATAGTAAATTTTACTCAACACATCACATAATAATTATAATCACCAAAACACTAACAGAAGTATACTTATGAAAATATGTAATAGTACATTTTCTCTTATGAAAATGAATTTTCTCATACATTGAATTCAGTGTGAGTACCAGTTTCATTGACATTATTAGAGCAAATTTTAATTAAAAAAGGTATTTTGTGTGGATTAATAGAGGTTCCGTTATCGTTTCATGAGAAATATTAATTTTTAATCAAAAAGGGTAAATTTTTAAATTCATCCTAAATATAATATTGGTTGAGAAAATAAAATATTCATTCAGTCAGGGATATTATGCATCCTTTGGTTTTTTTATATATTTGTTTAGAAGTTTTATGCTTTCATTGTTAGCGGTGATAATTTTTAAAAATATTAATTTACTTTAAACCAATTACATATTCATACATTAGAATAATTTTTAGGGGGATAAAGTTATAATACTCTTGGGGAGATGGAGGCTACTATTGGTAAAATAATTTATAGAGAATGAGAATTCGATACAGCTATGATATGATAACTTGATTCCAAAACTCCCCTTTAGATCCTTTAAGACATTGAACCTCTCTCATTACGATCTATTTATAAACCAATGATTCATACCATTAAAATTTATTATTTTAATTTGGAATTATATACATGAGAATAATAGAATTGGGTTGATAAAAATCTGATGAACGAATTTTGAACAAGCCTAGAGAGAGTTTGATATGGAAAATCTTATCTCTAGATTTTGAAGGCATAAACCATATATTCAAAAATCATAGATCACATATTTTAAACATTTTATAATTAATAATAAATATACATAAATTCTAGAGAATTCATATTTACATTTCTCGTTATATTTTAGAGATAAGTATACCTGAATTTTTAGATAATTTTTTTATTCATTAAAATTGTGAATAATAATCCAACAAATGATATATCATTGTAAAAATTATGAAATAAAAAACTAAATGGTACTAATAACATGAAAATCTATATTATGAATCAAAAGTTATTTTACAGAGAGTTTTTACTTATTTCTAACTTTTGGTGGCCTTAATAATTTATTTTACATTTTAAAATTAAACTATTTTTATCCTCATATTGATTTGAATCCAACAATGTATAGTTCTCATCAATTGAAATGACTGATTTTCATAAAACCATGGCCAAAGTTATGAGTGATCAAAATTAGACTCTATGAATCACTAAAACACATATGAATTAGAATTTAATATTGAAGATAACTTTTTAGACCAAACAATATAGAATATAATTTAATAATTTAATAATTTTTTATGTCACTTAACTTTTAGATTGTTTAGTAAATTATTTAAAACAATAATTTTAAAATATTATTATTATTATTTGGAATGCTTCGTGGAAGTAACACCATGTTTATGGGGTATACAGAATAAAATAAATAGCTGTACGACCATATTGATGTGGTTTGAAGAAAATTATAAGTAATAAATGTTTATTATATTACAATGTTTAGTAAAAAAATAGAATACTTATTGAGTCCTCCATCCCCTATTCTTGTAGAATTTTAAATTATATTCTATATTTATGATATTATTCATAATACTAACAATTTAAAAAAAATTATTAATACGATTATTTTAAATTTCAATGTATCTTCCCATACAAATAAAATTCGGGTACTATATCATACTCATGACCTATCTGCAGTAACAATATCATGACATCAGGATGGAAACACAAAGATCAATATGTGATAGTTAATTTTGATCCATTTCATGGGTCACAATACCGTTATGAAATATATTATGTTCATGTTGTAATTAAATACAAATTTATTTCTAGGTTCCTATTATGTGTAATTGAATAATTCATTTTATTAATTTCTCCCCATAAATCATAATGGAACATTATTTGGATCAAATTAGGTTGAATTCTATAGTTATTATCATGAAATTCATGGGAATTATTACCATTAAAAAATAATATTTTTTAAGAAAATTAAGTGGTTAAAAAAAAATTTCTGATAAGGGGTGTGAAGTTAAATATTTAATAATTATATAAAACATTATTTCTGAATGATAATAATGATACATAATGACATGAATGTTATGAAATTTATGAGTCATTGGGGACTATAAATATATATCTTGAGAAAATGACTTCTATGAGGAATTAATATTTTTATAAATTAATTAATGGGGATATCAAGTGATTATATTAAATATATGTTATTATGTTGACTAAATATTGATAATATAGGAAGGAAAACTCATTAAATATTATTTAATTTTCCTTGGAGGATATCTTGATGTCTTAGTATGAATTTATTTGTTCTTAATTTTTAAAAGAGCACTAATTACTAAAGGATGAGTGCAATAAATTATATTTATGATTTAAAAATAATTATGAAGATATGATAAAATATCACTTGTATGAAAATAAAAAATAATAAAAAATAATTAATGATTCACTAAGTGATGTTTTGAAAAAATTAACAGTGATTAAAAAATTCATTATTATTAAATGAATTTTATGTGATGTATTGATTAATAAATTGAAATAAAAGGCATTATATTTTATAATTAATGAATCAAATGGTGGATTAAATTCTTCTTATGATAATGACCAATAAAAAATTAGTGATATTGGTTAATTACTTTAGTGAAATTTAATTATTTAAAAAAATGCCCATGGAATGATACTATTATTGATTAGGTTATATCCATGTGTTGTTATATTTGATGACATAAATTTATTTATGACTTTTTCTAATGTTGGAAAATGTATTTTAATATTGCAGGTTATAACAAAGACAGAGATAAATTTTATTAATGATAATTATAATGAATAAAGAGATTAATAGTGATTAAAGTTGTATCATGGAAAAGATAGAATGTTTACTTGGTGAATAAATGAACACTAAATAGTTGATTTGTTTATTCCTAATATTTAAAATTTAGATTTATTAAAAAAACCTGGTTAATTTATATACGTAAATAATTTTGATAAATATTCAATTAACTTATGATAGGGATAGGAAAAATATTGACAATACTTACAAATGATATAAATAATGATATAGACCGATTTATGATGTAGATATCTAGATAATTTACTAACAATAATTTTTCTATTAATGAATTATTACTATTAGATTTCAATGATTTTGGAATATTGGTGTCTATTGAGGATGATGTAATAGCATTTGACTATTATATGGGAAGTCTCATGTGACCAATGAGAGGATACTTGATTTATAAGAAATATTTTTTTTGTATTCTTGTCACTATTGAGGATTGATGATGACCAATGACATATGAATATCTAAGGATATGAGATTATATAGTGATTATCCTCACCCATTGATCTGAGTGAGAGGTGGATAACTACATTGTAGTAAATCTTCTTTCCTCACCCTTTGAATGAAGTTTAGGTTGATGATAAAATTTGATCAATTTCACTCCCACTCATATCACTCATTATCATGAATATAGGAGGGAAAAGTATTTAGTTATGATATGAGGTTTAGTACTATATTGATAAACATATCAATGATAAGGTGTATGGCCCCTTACATTTAATGGGGTTAGGTGATCCCTCAGTGGTTGAGGTATTGGTACTCCATCTCAAGCATTGGGTTTGAGTACTCTATTTATTTTTACATTACTAATGATGTGTAATTTTTTCATCTGAATAAAATACTATGGAACTCTCCCAAGGGATGGGGGGTGCATCATCCATATATAATTTCGATACTCCCCGGACAAAAGTATATCCCCTTGGTAAGGTCCGGGTTTTCCATTTTTGGGGTTAGTACTTCTTTGGCTGATACATACTAACATTATGAGGTGTGGGGCCCCCACCATAGATAGAATATTAATGTGGGTATTCTGAGGGGAGCAAATTTTCTTCCTTTCTTATAGAAAATTCCACATGTATAAATGTGGCAAATGAAGTGAACCAATTTATGGATCAGGTTATGATTACACTAAACACTTATATATTTCATGATGTAATTCATAATAGTCCTAATATACTGAAAATAATAGATTACATTAATTTATTAAAAAAATTATATTTTTTGATATACCTCATATACAGAACTTGAATCCTAGTTACTCGGGTATCATTAAGAACTATAAAATGAACAGAATAGAGAAACCACTTTTTTACCTTTTAGGTACGGTTTTCCAAGAAGATAATAACATATATGAATATAATTCATTAGTTATTATGGTGAAAAATAAGTATGGAAAAGAGAAAAGAAAATTTTCAAGTATAATTCCAAAGGTAACTTTAGATCGTACTTCTAATAATATAAAGGTAAATAGGGAGAGAATAAACTATGAGACTACATGATTCACATGTTTCCAAAATCGTTTGTATATTTGAAATTGAAATAAATTGAATAAGAATCAAAAATTAAATTAGGAATCAAGAATATTTATCTTTTAGTGTAATATCTGTTGTTTAATTTTTGGTATTCAATATAATATTTTTATACAAATACAATAAACAATGATGTTGAGAAACATTACAAGAAGTAAGGGGAAGTCTCCTAGAAGTTTAGAATAGGCGATTCCTATATCACCATGGAGATGAACATGACTTATATTTTTTCAACATTATTGATTCTAGTTGAACTATTATTTTTTAATGAGTATTACCAAAACATTAATATCATTTGTCCATTAGACATAATGAGACATTATTTCATGTTGGATTGAATGTTGAATGTGGTTTTTCATACTCAACTAATAGTTTAGTAATACATTATTAGTTAGTAGTAAATTATGTATATAAAATATAAGACTCATACTCAGTTGTGTTAAGATAATTATTTATTTAGGTAATGAATCCTTCTGAAATAAAGTAGATCCACTAAGCATCTAGAGTTCATCCACCTAGACCATTTGAGCTATTATAAGGATAAGTTAGATGATAAATTTATATACCTCATGATATTATTTAAATTTTTTTAAGAATGCACGGTGATGAAACTAATACACTTAGTAAAGGATATTCTATACTACAACTAATATTGTTATTGTATATCTTAAACAACCATATATCGATCATTAAAATATATATTGATGTTATTAATCAACTCATATTTCTTTATACACATAATATCTATGATGTTTGTAAAATGTGGATAAATATTGAGTCTTTTATGTTTTAAAAGACACCCACCATCATTTTGAGGGATGATTTAAAAAATAACAATGTTTAACCTTAACCATATTCAAAATATAATGAAAAATGGATATAATAAAAATTATAATAGGAAATAAATCGATTATTCCATAATTATTGTGTTCATATTCCAAATGATTTTTAAGGATAAGTAAATGAACAAACTTGCATTAAGAAAAAAATATTCATGTAAATTATTATATTAATGTTTTTAAGGAAATTACATAAATTCATAAAATAGAGAAGATATAGTTAAGTTAAAGACAATATTTTTATAAGGGGTTGAATTTATATATTTGAGATAGGGGGGTCAAGCTATAATTCGCTAATTTCACGGTTCAAACTACACAAATAGTTAGCATCAGAAAAAGTTCAATAAGAGATCATGTAAATGGAATTCTCTAGAGACACATAATATATGAGAAAGATAAAAACATAGTGGTGGTTTTATAATCAAAACATATTTAATATATTATTAAATAAGAATAATTAATCCTACTAGGAGTAGTAAGATGCAACATGCTATGGTTAAAAAGTTCATATCAATTCAAAGATGGATTCTAATGTGTTTTAGGTGTTCATCATAAGAAAATGGAAATATAATAAAACAAATATTTTTGTAACCTATCCTCAATATAATTAACATGATTAATTTAAATAGATAACATTAATTTCATATCTTAAGTGACGAATCCAAATTTTATTATTTGATGCATGTGTGATGAAGATAAAAAAAATATACAAATGAAATATTCCTATATTTTAGGGATTGTTGTAAAACCAAATTATTTTATGATTCATATATAAAATAAATTTAATTTCTTTGATAGCTTGAGATACATTCAACACTGTGTCTAAGCGGACTAAGATATAATTTTGAAATTCTATTGTATAATGTGATTGTTACCGCCTAGCCATTGGATTAGAAATTTTGAATAGTAATATCTAAAATATAAATAATTTATTTTTTAAACATGTATAAAATGATTTAAATTTTTGTAAATTGATTATGAAAAAAATCATTTGAAATTAAAAGTGATGTTTTTATAAAAACTTTCTATATTTGTGCAATGTGTTTTTATCTTTATAAGATAAATTAGTCACTATTGGTGAATTATATTAATGAAATTTATGTTATATATATTCAATAATTTCGTTTCACATCTATGAAATGTGTTTTAATAGACATGGGATAAGAATAAGTCATGTTTTAGGCATAAAATTTTATTTCTCTAAAAAATTGTTTTCATCACGTTTTGAACACTTATTTTAAACTGAATTTATGTCACTTATAGATACTGAATCTTGAAAAAGAGATCCCATATTTTGAATCAAGGTATTAAAATTTGGAAAATATTTACCTTTTATTTTTGGTCAATATTTATAGTAACCATAGTAATTTTTCATCACCCCAATAAGGATAAATGTAGTCAAATACGATTAGAAAATTGGGATAAGGATTTAGAATTTCTATAATACATTTTGTAATCATTTTTTATGAGTATATATTTTCCATTTCCATCCAATATTATTATTATTTTCTCTTCTTCATATCTATTTGAACATTATTTTTATCTTAATTTATGAAAAGTAAAAGTAGAAAATGTCCCAATCTTGAATCTAAAATATATAAATGATTTATATAAGGGTAAAATGAAGATATGTTTGGATATAAATGTTTATTTTGATTATAAATGAATTTTTTAATTTTTTTAATTTATTTTTATTTTTTATTAATTGAATAATTACCCAAAATTCTTATGCAACACCAACACGATATGTATTAAATTAATAGAAACATAAAATAAATGATTTTAAAAATATTAAATGAAATATAATTTTGGTGAATTATTGTATCCTAAAAATATTATTTACTAATATAACATATTATAGTTGTATAAAATTTTTATATTAAAATTCGATATATTTAATATTGTCTTTAAAGTCAAATTAAATTAATAGTGTCAAAAATGAATTTAATGATATTTTCTAAAAATAATATATTATTATATTATTAAAAATCATAAAAATATTTAAAGGGTAAAATATAAATAATATATGTTTTAAAAGTCATAAATTTGAAATTTATGAGCCTAATTTCACCTTATATGTAAAATTATATCCATTTATGGTTGAAAAAATTCATTATAATGATTCAGGTTATAATTGGTTTATTAAGGGTTTAATAAAAAAATAAGTGTTCAAAAGAAACAAAAACCTACATAAGATTCTTTTGTTGATGATATTTCAACCTTATAATCATTTTATTTTGAATAATTTTTCCTGAAAATGACTCAATTAAATTTTATTCTTATTTGTAATTCAAAGAGTACACCTCCCCTCACTTATAATGGGGAACATATTCTTCTAACTTTGCCACACAATTTTATCATTATAACTCATCCAATTATTATAATAATATTTTTATATATTCCATGAACACATCCTATATATTCTTTCCATTCCAAAATACTGTCCCATCATGTGTTAATGTGTAATATAAAAGAGTGTTCTCAACAAAGATTTATAATTCTTACTTGATAATTTTTTATTTTATTTCTTTTTAAAACTATTATAAATCCATGGTATCTATTATAAAATTACTAATTAAGTATCTTAAATTTTCTTCTTTTTCATTAATATCATGTAACTACCATCATCCACATTCATTCCATCCTACGGAAAGTGGAAATGTCGCTCGGGCCTATGTACATCTTATCATCTCTACGCAACGATGAAATTTTTTTTTCATCACCAGATTACTCATTTGGTTATAATTATGTATTTAATAAATATTTTTGTTATTTATTATATTATTATGATTTTTATAATTTTAATTTATTATTTAACTTCATTTTTTCGATATGTCAAAAAATGTAAACATTGTTCATGCGTGCATATGACCTACCGAATCTATCAATGGTGTAATTAATTTTTCCTTCTCTACATTTTATGGATTAATATAAATTCATATATATATATATACATATGGGTTAAAATTGTATATATTATGATATCATGATCATGGGTTAAATCCATAAAATTTCAAACCAAAACAAAAATGAAAAACGTAGCAGTTAACACCCAAAACATTGAATTTATATAAATACTTATTAATAAAGTAGTAAAAATATGTTATAAGAAGATAATATATGGCATGATATACATGATTATGATTCTAGAATACATCTATAATAAATAGATATTTATTATAAAGGTGTTTTTAATGTGTATGAATAATGATGAGACTTGAGGTAAGGGTTTATCATCTAAAATTGTATTCTTTGAGACATGTTATATTATGAACCTATCTTATTTTTTGAGGTGTATATACTAGAAAAATGATATTTTATATCATAAATAAAATTATTTTTATAATTTTTAATGTTTCATTTAATTTTTTTCTTTCATGGCTCTTACAATTCAAAAGTTACCAAAGCTATAAGGGTTTTATTATAAAAACTAATTAATATTAAAATTATTTACGAATAAGTCTTGATGATGAAATATTAATGTATAACATTCAAAAAACTCGTGAATTTTATTATCAAATTATTATTTTTAAAATTATTTCTTTTTTCATTTCAATTTCATAATTTGATAAATTAATATATTGAAAGAATATTTTTAAGTAAAACCAACTTTACTTCCCTCTTCGTTAAAAAATCAATTTTATTCTATATTAATGTTTAATAAAAAATATTTCAAGAATATTTGTAATATTATTCTTCAAATGTTTAATTTAATTTTTATCAATGATTTAATTTTAAGAGAATGGGGTAAATTCAATCTTTTTTTTCAAATGAAAACATTTTTTTTATTTTTTTTCAAAATTATGAAAGGAATGTTTTGTTTTTAATTATATGACACAAATGGAATTTCAAAAAGAAATTACCACCCAATATATTGATAATAAATATAAAAAATTTTAATGTTATTTTAATATAATTTTTTTTATTTATTATTTTCAAATATTTTAGATTTGAAATAAGAGATTTTAAAGAGAAAGTGGTATTTTATTCAGGAAATATTTGTAGTGTTATTTTAAATGTATTTCTCATCAAATATTACATCATTTTATGGTACTTAATATTTATTGGGGATATGATTAAAATATAGAAACTTTATTTTTTATCTGTATTTTTTAAGATTATGATGACAATATGTTTTTGGTGATTGTTCATTTTCCATGGGTTATGCTATGATGAAATAATGGAATGTTTATGAAACCCATTTCTTCTACATGGGTTACTCCCTAAGGGAATTTTTATAAAAACCAATTTATTTTCATACATTATGATATAATGAATTTTAACAATCTTATGGAAAAAATATCAATGATTTTCAATATTTGATGGGGTGGGCATGAAATTATATATCCCTCCAATGAATTGGGTATATATTTATATCTCATGATAGAAAAGGGACTATAATTGGGTGTGAATCCAGTTCAGAAAAGGAACTTATCTTCTATGATACTTTTAGTAGTTAACCAAGAATAATATAATTGAATGGGGAGTGAATCAAGAATAATACTATGGAATGAGGACTGAACACAATGCACTATGATAGTCTTTGAAGTAATACTTGACGACTAATGAAATAATTTTATATTCTTTTGTGTATGCCAAAAATATGTGTCCAATTCTAGTTTTTTTATATCATGGATCATGTTATTTTTTTTACTTTATAATTTATGTATTAATAACAATGACGATTTATTTTATGGATCAGGATTATGACCTATGATATGTAGGGTATTCTTATCAAATGTAAATCTCATTTTCTCATACCCATATTCTAATTTTATGCATTTTTTATCATTGATATCTTCATAATTTACCCTTATTGGGTAAATTAGATAACTATTTCTTATGTATTCCTTTCATAAGATCGGAAGTATGTTATTATGTTTGTTATGTATAATAAGGTTGAAAGTTGTAAATAATTAAGTGGGATATTATATATATATTATACAAACATATTTTTTATATATCCATGTTTCCAATGGAACTAGATCTGTAAAATTCATTCATGGATCATTATGTTATGTAACCAATATTTATCTAGTAAGATGTAATATATATGTATGAAATGTATGGGTCATTATAGTTGGTATGAGTCTAAGGTAAAGTTACCTTTTGAAACTAAGATAAGAAAAAATTAATGAGAATCATTATTATAATTCTATGTATAGAATAATTCCATATGTTGTTTTTAATAAAGGAATGTGATTTTTCTAGACCAAAATCACTTTCTAGATAGCACAAGAAGAATTTGTTTAGAATAGATCCATCTTAGGGTAATAAACCCAAAATGTGTTGGTCGACTATATCTCATCAATCATTCTAGTTCATGGAGAATATGGTCTTACTACACAACTAATTTTACACTAATGGGGGATATACATGGGTAAATTCACATTTTATTTACAAACCATTATGAATGATTTGAATAGATTTTAACCATGGCTGACCTAGGATAAACATAAGGACTCATAGAATAAAAATAAGGAGTCTTGTGTTAGTTCTAGAATCAGTTTATAAATAATTAAACTAGTTACATATTAATGATGTATGTGTCATATTTCATCTTCCATAAAATAAACCATCTTCTATTGTGAATCTAGGACAGATGAATAATTCTCTACCCATTCATCTGTATATGTAAGGAGGGATAATTTGAAAAAAGTAAAACATATAGAATCATTCATTATTAACCTATCAATGTTAACCCACATGGATTTTAATAAGATAACTAAAAATTGACAATGATAGTATAATTAGACATTATCAATCTGATTTCTATATTATCCCACCTCAAAAAGTGTAAATAATGCACTATTTTGACTTTTCAAGCATTTTTCATGATAAATAGTATGAAACTGAAATCTATGAATATATTAGGCATCAAATCACTCATCCCTTTTTAGAGGACCTCAAGCCAAAAAAATGATATCATTTGATATTTATTCTCGATTATCAACATTCATTATCATTAAAATAAAATATAATATGTTACTTTTGACATTTAAAAAATAAATACATGTCAATAACATGAATATGAGTATATACATACAAAAGGATGAATCATTCAATAAGATCTTTATTAACAACTTTTGTTAATTCCATCTACTTTCAAGATCTACCCCTTAGTCATCTATTTGACTGAAATCTCAATTATTCAATAAATGGATCTGGAATAAGACTATTGATTATCACATATATATGCCATTGTAGTAACACAAATGTAGTCAGTGAAAAATTTAACCCATTTCCAACCAGTCGTCCAATAGTTGGAAATATCGATGACTAGTTTTCAGAATTTAAATTATCAGAGATGTCATCAACACATCCAGCATGAATGATTCTAGTCTCAATCTCATCCAAATACCAATAATATATGTTCAATAATTCTTTTATTATGTAACCATCACCTATATATACTTTGGAATTAATTTTATTCCTCACAAATAATTTCAGATGACATAAGTACCCAAGGAAAAAAATAGAAAAATATTAATTTTGTATATAATGATTTGATAAAATTTAATTCATCAATAAAAATAAAAAAATTATTCACATGATTGTCCATTAGATACATATATTGATTGTGTACCATTCCACCATGTTTAGATTCTTCAACCAAATGAACAGTCAAATGAATCATGATTGTGCAAAATGAAGGGGAAATAACATCTACAAATTAATATTTACAAATAATTCTTTCTTGAATTTTATCAGGCTTAGTTAGATTTATAGTTTTTTCAAAAGTATCTTTGAATAATTTATACAACTCAACTAGAATTCTAGTTAATTTTTTAGGTAATGTATTATGCAATGCTAATCGATACAACGTATTCATCAGAATATGTGGGTCATGAATTTTCAATACATATAACTTTCTATGTTATATGTCAACACTCTGTGAAATGTTACTTGAATATTCACATGGTACTATTATATTATTTAATGTTCAATATAACCGGTCTTTATTATAATATTTAATTTTAAAAATATTTTAATGATACATTCCATTCAAAATATCCCACATGTCACTCTTTAAATTCATTGATTCAAAATAGTTACAAGATTTAAGGTGGTCCTTCAATTTACCCGGATCTATTAGCAATGTAAAAATTACATTATCATCGAGATTCTTCTCAATACGAATTATGTCATGATTATGAAGTAATAAATTAAACTATCAATTATTGAGGTTTTACAAATATATTAATTTTATTTCACTATTTTGTTCTAGATAATTTGGATAATATACCTTGTACCCTTATACCCGTTTTTAAAATTGACTAAATTTTCTAAATTCTCCAGTGACATTCATTAACGGGCCTAATATTTTTAAACAAGATAAAAGTGTTTGTGCCATCCTCATTTTAATATCATAACTGAAACGTGTCTTGTTAATCATTAATTTATTAGAATTATCATGAAATCTAAGATTAAACATATAATACCATTTTATACTATGAGGTAATCATTGGGGTTCAAAATCAAAATTACATAATGGACAATAAAATCCATTATGATTATTGTAGCATGATATGTTTCATAATCCAAAAAAGTCTCTAATTTCTCACATTAATGTAGAATGCATTTTAAATAGTTTTCTTATTGAATCATTATATGCTTCCACGCCATCTTCCCATAATTCATACAATTATTTTTTTAATGATTGAAGGTATACATTAATGTCATTTCCATGCATTTTAATTGTAGGATTAATAATAAAATTAATTAAGGAAGTGTTATTCATACACATCCATGTATGACGATAATAAGGGATCAAAACCACTGGCCATATTCTATAATTAATACATCATGTACCAAAAGGGTTAAAACAATAATAAGATAATCCAAAATTTATATTCCTAGTATCCAACGAAAAATATGGATATAATGAATCAAACACCTTTAATAATTTTTAATATTTTGTATGTCTCATCAATCCATCATTGATACTGTCCTTATCATCTCACTTTATATCGTATGCATCCTTGGATAAAATGAATAATATTTTCATGAATGGTTTTATAGAAAATTTACACAATAACCATGTTAGAGTTTTATTCTTATACTTATTCCTGTTGTTTAATTGATATTTTCTCTTATTATTTCCCATTAAATTCCATCTACTTGTATGAAATATTATGCATTATTTTTTATTTGACACTTTTCCCTCAAAAAATCATTAAATAATTAGGGAATTCTTGTTATTTGTATAATAAAGTGAAAAGTTTCTACTGATTTTCATCCTCTGAATCGATTTTTTCTTATTTTCTAAATCTTCATTAATGATTAGAATAGTGCAGGGATTTGGTTCACTAAATTCATCATTACTAAACTGTAAAATTACAGACACTGATTTTTCTATAATTCCACAGAGACACTTCATATGATACAACTTATGTTGAAAAATAAAACATCAAATACTTGATTCCCCAATCAAATAGTTATTGTTTTATGACTTCATCTAATCTATAAAATTCATTTTTGGTCACTAATGTTTTGATCAAGATTAAATAGCTCATGGTAAATTGTTGGTTTATTTGATCTATTATAATATTTTATATTGAATCTAGAAAACTCAAATGCATTATTTATAAATTTTTTAATTAAATTATCATCTAGCGAGTCACATTGTGTTTTGTTCATAGGATGGTCTTTATTTTTAATTTGTATATCATTGAAGTTGTCATGCCATATCCAACATACATATCGAGAATGAATCATTTTCAATATTAAGTACTAATATACCACATTTTCATGTAACCATATCTTGAATATTCAAAAAAGATACATAAATTTTATTATACCATCCACTAATTGGTTTGTTGTTGCGTAATGTAAAAATCTTTTCAAACCCTTATCATATTGAGGTGTGTTTTAATGTAAAATAATCCAATTTTTATCCATAGTTATTTTATTAGAACACCTATCTATATACATTGAATAATAATGATATAAATTTTTAATCTAATATGCACAATCAATTCTTAAGATGAATGTGTAAAAAATAATTTCTCCAACAAAATTATACTGATAAAAAAACACAATTCAAAATAAAAGATGAAAAATAATTAAATAGATTCATAACATACTGTAAAATGACTAGAATATTGATAACCATTTATATTAACTTATTTTAATAAAAATAAATAACGATAATATTTTTAAAGATCCAAGAAACAGTGTATAAGTTATAAATATAATGAGAATCAATATCATCACATAATGAATATTAAAAGAATAATATTAATGAATAAAAGTATATATATAATTGTAATAGTTATAAAACATAATTAAATTAATAGTCATATATAAATATTATATAATTAATAGTAATTAATCATTTTAATAATGTTTGATTGAATATTTAATCACCTTATGATATATGATTATTAATTGATATAAATTTCTAATATAGTTTTAGGACATTATCATAGGATAATAATTTACATAAGTGTGATTTGTAGGAAAAGTTATTTAGGTAAGTGTATGATATTGCCTTTTTCCCTAGGTATGTCTCTCATTGAGTTTTTTATTCAGCCTCTTTGATTGGGTTTCCCTTTGTTATTAGACCTTTGGGGGTGAGTCCTGTTTAGAAACAAAGAGCCTTTATTGGAATAAATGATCTAATATTGAGGTATATATATCTTTTTTGAATCAATTGAGTCTGAGTATAAATGTGTTAAATGGGTTTATAAGGGTTTTTCTAGGATTTGGAAGGATTTGGAGGTTGATCATGTCCTTTTATAGAATGTGTGATTAAAAATGACAATTGGTATATTACACACTACCAATGAGCCTGTACCAAAGTGGTAAGGGCTCCTGCTTGGAATCCAAGAGACCCAGGATCAAAACTGGGTGGAGGAGAATTTTCGGGTTACTGTAGGAATACTGTAGCAGTTACTCTAGCAGTTAATATTCAGTACTGTATAAGCTGGAACTATTCACCCGATTTGGGCCTTCGGGCCACCGGTTTAGGCCTACGGGTCTCCAGGGCCTTCGGGTTATCAAAGGCCTTCGGGCCACAGGGCCTTCGAGTCTCGTAAACCATGGAGTATCCTAGTTCACACAGAACAGGCCCCAGAAGAGGATCATAGCAACAAGGAGTAGTAGCCACCAGATGCAGAGCAAACCAGATAGGAAGAATGAGAGGGTATGGCAGCCGCCATCGGGACCAGGCACCGTGTAGCTTTGTATGGGGCAATGCTAGTCGATCAGCAATGCAAGGTGGTGAGCTAAGGATATCAATATTTCAAGATGTTGGGGAGGTTCAGTTCTATTGGGCTAGGCCTAGGGGTCATTTAATGGGCATGGTATGCCTCTGGGCCTTCTGGTCATGTATTGTGGGCCATGTCGGGCCTTGTGCCATGGGCCTACGGGTCATGTACGGGTTCCACTTCAACCACTAAAAATGGGGATTATCTATAATAAAATAAAAAAGAAGGCCTTCGAGACATTCAAGGGGGGATATTAGACACTGTGTACCACTTACACAACATGTAATTTCCCCTAGACATGTCATGAACCAGTGTAGGGCACAAAATGGTTACACATCATGTAAAAGTCATGTGGGGTTATATATTAATTCATTCCGATGGGTTTTTCTGTGTATCCATCTAAAAGTAAATACAATACATGTAAATGAGTAACATTACATGTAATATCCCATGTAGTTTTTATAATTTTTTGAGTGGATGATTTATTATTCAAACCATTGCAGTATTTCTCTTCTCGAAGCTAGGGAATTTTTAGGTGATTTTGGTCACCGTCCTCCCTTCTAGAAGTCATTTTTGATCAATCAATCCGTAGTAAGTAATTATATTTAGGTGTTCCCTTATCTCTCTTTCCTCTCTAGTCCTTCTAATGTTACAATTTGAGCATGGTAATTATTTTTTAAAATCTTGATCAATTATTATTTCGGATACTTCTTACAATCATCTTCACCTACATCATTTTTATTGTTTTTTGTTAGAATCATTCGGTTAATCCATGTATAAGGATAGGGTGTCTAAATATGAAACATATAGTATGATTTCAATTTCTATTTATAATTAATAATGTTATTTTGTTGATTATTTTAAGCAATAATTAACAAATTGAATATAATGATGATAATATTCTGTTGGATTATTATTTGGATCCAACTAGCTTCAATTGATGATGTGATGGAGATTATAGCAACCCGTTGGATTATTAGTCCTCTGAAAATAATTATTTCACAATGGATTATATATCATTTTAGTATGACATGTGAATCAGGTGATTTCTAGTTATAGATTCACATTGTAAAATGGATTATTTAATTAATTGAACAAATGGGAAATTTATGGACAAATGGTAATTATCTTAATTAACCATTCAGTATTATATGGAAATATTTTGATATGATTACTATTGTGATATTCACTTTTGATACATGCTATGATGAATATATATAAATATATTCCTTGATATAAGATGAGATACTTATATATCAGGCTAGAACCAAACACTTGCTAAGATGCTTATATACTGAGCTATACCCTGACACATGATAAGATGCTTATATATCAGGCTATGAGATAACACTTACTGATATGAAAATATATCCAGGTATTCCCTAACACATGCTAATATTAATATATACTAGTATAGTCCATGATACATACTGAGATGCTTATATTCCAGGAAAGGCACTGACACAAGCTGAGAAGCTTATATAGTAGTATTTGATGAGTAATTTTATATACCATGCGTATATAGTTGTGGTATAAATGGTTATGTTATATGGTCAAATACATTCTAGGAAGATGTTGAAGTTGGTTATTATTGTATAATTTTTAATTTTTTAATTAATTAATACACATTTTTATCACATTATTGCATGAACTTCTTATTATACTAGTTTGTTTAGACATGGTAGTATCGACCTACTGAGTTTTACTCACACCCTATTTAGTACACCAGTTGGTTCCCATGAAAATTTCATGTATAAATGTATAGAAAATTGAAAGAGACAATGTATCGGATTGCTGATTGATGGATGGGATACAGTTTGGCGATAAGACCAACATGGGGTTTGGGATGAGGGCCTTTTTGAGTTTATTGGTATCATAATGACATTATTATATATTTTTCAGTTTAATTTTATATACATATCATCCAAGCATTTCATTATTCCTTATTATTGTTATATTAGTTTCCCCTTTATTTCCCATGGGAGTCATATGGTTTCCTCTATGTCTATTAATTAAATAAATTTTGTTTATATGGACTATTTCTACTAATATGACACATTATACTAGGTGGTATAGTCTCCACACTATATTTATCACTCCCCCTCTGATAGTCAGCAGCCTATAGCATACAAGGAGGAAATCATGAGATTTCATAACCAACCCTTTTTGGCCACATGAGAGAGCGTCAGATAGGGGTATATTACAAGGTGTTATCATATGAGAATAAATTTTTTTCTATTGATTTAATATTTGGTAAATGTAGAAAGGAGGCTAGGATGTTTCAAGGCTTGGTAATTAGATTTTTCATAGTAGTAGTTAACACATGTATGGGGAAAATCTGAGTTCCTTGGGATGTGATTATTGTTCATGATGTTATGTTGTTATAGTTCGATGTTATTTCACCTTGGGTGATTCACATGTTGTGTCATGTTATTGTTTCTTGAGATTTACACCCATGTACCAGTTTGGAGTGATATGAGTATGCATGCATCATGATAAGAATACATGGATATATAATGATATGAATTGTTCTTGATATGGACCTATTTTAATGTATGTGATATATTTCCTGGGTAAAATAAGATATGAGATATTTTTCATACCTGATAAATGAAATGAAGGAACTATCATTTAATTATTAATCATGAGTAAATCAATTTATAGATAGAACTGTATTTTGTGGTTCTCTGTTGTAGTCACCTTTTTAGGTTAAACTTGTTGCTACTCATTGTTCTATGGTGTGTGTCTCTCTTTTAGAGAAAATGCATCATCATAATCATCATCTTTAAATTGAGTTTCCTGAGAGTGGTAATCATCACACTCTGAATGAAATTGTGTTAGATAATAGAGTAGTTCATAAGGAACAAATAGATTTTTAGCTTTACAAAATCTTTCGGAGGGTCATGTAATCCCTGAAATGGGAGACTGTTTGTATGATGCCTTTGATTTTTATGTTGATGAGAGATTTTGAGCTATAATATCTACCTATATTCACTATAGGGAGATTCCCCCAGACACTGAGTTCTAGATTGATTATTTCAATATTATTGTCAGGAACCATGAGACACTAGTGGATAAGATGTTGAAGCTTGTTGCATACATGCTTAATTGAACAACCAATCATTAGTGGGAAATTATAGATAAAGTCACTCAATAAGTGGTGTATTCATTGGAAGGGAATAAAGATTATAACATCCCAAGCTTCCACGATACGCTTCTCTTTGAATAATACTATAGCGTGTGTTGTATGCAACATCAAGTTCTTACACACCACAACCAATGAAACTAGCAGTTATGAATAGTAATAACCACATTTTAAAATTTTATAAATTTTATCATTAAAAATGGACTTCATTTTTGGATTCGGAATATCTAAATTATCTTCGGGTAAATTTTTGGTATTTTTCTAAAAACATTCAATTTTTGATGAATAGTGAAAAACACTGAGTTATTATTTAAAACCAACTTTTTTAAAAATAATTATTTATTTTAATTAAATTTATTTTAGGTAAAAATAGATACATAATAACTATATATGTCCAGTTTAATTCATTGGGGTCAATTAATTATAATTTTAGATATATAAAAATTTTATTGAACTTTTTACCGTCTTCTACCCACCTCCTATGAGCGTTTGAAAATTTACATAAAACATAATTTTACCACTTCTGTGAGTTGAATTTAAAAACTTTGAGAGATACAGTTGATATCAGTAATTAAAATGTGGTTCAATAAGATAAAAATAATTTTTTGTGAATTGTAACTTTTAAATTTTATTTACCACGCTTAAAAGTAAATAGGGTAATTAAAGGTAAAAATGATATTATTATTACCCTAACACATGTCCCAATTCTATTGGATAAGTGTAATTCAACCAAAGAACCCTTTGGAATAAAATAATATCCTTTATGTCCACATGGATTTGATTAAGACATTTATTATTATTTATTTTAATGAACAGTTAAAAGTGTTAAATTGAAAGTTTAATAACTAAAACATTTTTAATATAGGGTTACAAAGAAGATAAATTCTACTTTAAAGATTCATTAGAAAGATAAAAAAATTTCCTACATAATGGTATTTTATTAATAATTTTAAAACACTATATAATTAAATTTATTTATGACACAATGATGATGTAGTAATTACCTAATTAATGAAATATTAATATAATTTATAATATAAATATCCAAATAAATGTAATTTGAGACTTTTTACGACTTCCACGAATTTTATAGGTTAATATGACATATTAGGGTTGGTTAGATGAATTTTTTTATAAGTAAAAATGTTGTAATAAATTTACCAAAAACAAAATACCAAATAGTGTCAAAATTGACATAAAATAATTGTTAAAATAAATATTATATTATTAATTGATATTCTATTTATAAAAATCTATGGTTCCAAAAAAAGACTTATATAATGATAGGTGTATCATTAATGAAGCACATTGGGTTCTCATGGAAGTTTATTGTAGGTTTATTCACCATATAATATAAAAATACAAAGAGACATGGTAAATGTCAAACTACTTAACTTAGAGTTAAATCTAAAAGACAAAGTTTATATAGTTAACCAAACCTATCTAAAACCTATTGGTTGACTAGTTTTTGAACCATCCCTAACTTAGAACTTGAATAATTCATTTTGGAGCCATTATAAACTGAAAATGATTTTATTATAAAATAATATTTATAGCTTTTCCTAAAGTTCCCCTCACTCCTCTTATAAAAGGAAACTCTCCCTTCTCTCTAATTCAAACCTTCAAAGCAATTTGGATCATCCATCCCCTACCCAAATACCCTATAAATTTTCCTCCCTTAATCCTAGAGGCCTTACTTTAGTCAGAAAGCAAACCTAAGAATCCCTTTTGATCAAATCAAAATGAATAAGTAAAATAATAGGTAAATATCGCATCACCTCTTTCAAGTTCTTTTCTTATTACACTTCCTCTTTCTTTGTTGTTTCCATTATAAAATAATAACTCTCTTATTATCTATATAATATGATGTTATTATAAATATGGTACAACCATATTCATTATTCAATCCATCCTTTGAATGACATTTCACCATACATGTGTACGTACGTCTTACCGTCTTCATGTCATGGTGTAATTGTAATTCAAAACATTACTATTTGGATGGGTATAATAATGATGTGTAATTGATGTAAAAAATAAATATAACATGATAATGATTCTTTATATATGATATTCCATCAAATTACATATTATTTTTATATCAAAATAATGATATTGTCACTCATGCGTACGTACGGATTACCATCTCCACGAACACGATGATATACATTTCCCGTCATATCCATTCAAGATTAATTTTCATTAGATGATTAAAAAAAATTAAAGGTAAAGGGGGCCAGTCACCATTTATATGATTAAAAATTATGTTTAAAGACATAATATCTTTCTGAATATGAATAAGATACATCCTATCCATAACAATCATTACTCACGTAATAAACAATATAAAGGGAAACGAATCAGTTAACACCAGAAACAACGATAATACTAAGATATTATTAACAATGAAATGTTAAAAGATCATATATGATATCATATTCATGGATATGATTCTTTTATAATTTAATAAAAATTATTTCACCATTATACAAGAGGTTAACCTACCCTCATCCAAGGAAAAGTACAAGGTTAGGGTTAATTTCAAAATCACTTCATTACCGGAGTATTATATATCAAATTATCCACTAGGACCTTTTAATCATCCATATCCATGTTTCTTAAAAAGGCATTTCAAAAACATTTTTACTATTTTATAGACTATGGGTTAAATTCATGTATACCATTGTTTGACATTTATAATATGTTTATAAATAAATCTTTCTGTCGTTTTCCAAACAAGGTACTATAAGACTTTTCGACAAAATTATGGTAAGAATGTTTTTTTAACTTTTATGGCGGGTACTGCTATTTTCTTCCATTTTAACATTGTCTAAGATTTCCTTATAATATTATAAGTATATTTTCAAATATAAATATTTTCTTTTATAATCACGTGACTTTTAAATGATTTCAAAATAGAAAGAGATATTTCTCAAAAAGGTTTTCATTTCATCTATGTAAAAATAATTTGATGGATTTAAAGTTTGTTTGAATTTGATTTATTATGGTAAAAAACATCCATATTGTATTTAATTTTTTTATATGTGTGACTCTAGATGTGTTATTTCAAACCATTCATGGTTTATGGATAAATTATTGACATTTCATATGATAGTTTTAATACAAATTTTTATGTTATGTTTAAACCTTTTCATATGAGGAATGCATTGGACTTAGTAAGTGGTCGGTGGAGCCTGATATAGCTCCTCGATGCATAAGTAGGTTTCATGAGACAAACTAGTGTCTTTGAACAAGGCCTTGACAAAATCTTATTTGTAGTCTTGGAATAAGGCCTTGACTATGTGGTTATAAATGTATGTAATTATGCATTCCATCATTATGAAAGTGGCTATTGATATTTCTTGTGATTATTCTACTACTATAATATCCATTTGAGTTTGTAAATGGCATTATTTTGATTTATATTTTCCATATAATGATGAATTTTATGTTTAAAAGGATTTTGTTTTAGTTTTATACATTGCCTTAAATGTTTATTCTTATTTATGATAGTTTCTGCTATATTGTTATCCTTACTGAGCATTTGAGCTCACCCCTTTATATGTTTTATTTTTCCTAGGACGTGAAAAAATATATTATGAACGAACTACAGGGATAGTATATGGTATCTCAGTATTTTCCATGAAAACAATGTTGTTTTAGTTTTCCATTTTTATGACGTAATGTAAACCTTATGAATGTATCTAGAACTTCCATGGATACTAAACTAATCGGTCTTTCGAGACATGGACTTTTGTGATCATGAAGACATTATGTAATAATGCACCGACTCTGGGTAACTAGGGTCGGGGTGTTATAGTTGGTATCAGAGGATGTTTAGTACAAACTTTGGAAACTAGATTTAGATAAGCTTTGATTAGAGCACATAGCCCTAAGATATAATTTGAAGATTAGTATATAAGAACTTTCTAGAATTTTGGTATTGTAGAGATTTTGTGATTTTTTCAAGAAATAAATCCCTTTCTATATACGAGCATGTAGAGGCAGTTTTGGAACAGATGTACCTAGAGGTAAAACCCGAAAACAGCACTTTGAGCTAGACTCAAATGGGAACTGGTGCACGCCAATGGGCCTTGCGGCACTCTTTGTTATGACACTATCGGGGGATATTCTTAGGATAATTCCCATTTTCGTTACAAACCATTATTAAGGGTTTATGAGTATAAAATTCCTCAAGGAAAATATTTCATATGATTATGGATTATATCCATAAACTGTTCAATTTATTTTATGTGTTTTACAAGTTTGGAATTTTTTTTGATTCATTAACTAATCTAGTTTATGACAATGTTTAGTAATGGAACATAGTGTATGGAATGGAAAATGTATCAATTCATGAACTCAAAGTAGGTATTTCACTCCTACTCAAGATAATTGTAGTGGATTTGGTGGTGCAACTGGTGCTGATCAGCTAATCACTATACTGGAATAACTCACACAAGTTATGAATAATAACCTTTCCCGAATGGAGCACCCTGATCCGTATCATGGAGGATTAATGTTATATTGCTTCATTAGGCAACAAGCACCATAATTAAATGGGGGTACAAATCCACTAGTATCTGATCAATGGATAAATTCTTTAGAGAAAATATTCCACGCCTCGGGGAGTAGTGAAAGGGAAATAGTTGTCATGGAATTTTACCGCCTCACTAGAGATGATGATCAATGGTGGTCATTGATTCAAAACACAAAGGAAGATTATGAAGTATTAAATATGTAATGGAGAGAGTTTAATGAAATTTTCTAAGAAAAATACTTTCCTCATGACCATCGAGCCGATATGGAAACGCAATATATGAGTCTTCGGAAAAAGGATTATGAGAATGTAACAAAGTATGAAGCTAAGATTACAAGGTTAGCGAGTCATGATGCATATTATATACGTAACACCAAGAATTAAGATTAATTGTTTCATTGATGGGTTAAAACCATTTCTCCATCGAGCATTAGTCTCACGATCCTTCTCATCGTACGAAGATATTGTCTCATGTGCTATCAAGATAGAAAAAGAATTCTCTATGTCTTACGAATTTAATGAGAAGAAAGAGAGGGAGAGATCTATTGAACACTATGGAAATGTAAATAAGGGGAAGAAGGTAAAAGTTGAATATCCATCCTATAGTAAATGTGGGAAGAAACACCCTTGCACTTGCCAAAAGGGAATGAGAGTGTGTTATAAGTGTGGTGAAAAATGACACCAGGTTCGTGATTTCATGGGGAAGAAAGAGGCTGTCGATGTTGAATGATACAATTGTAGAGAAAGGGGTAATTATGAAAATGAATGTCCTAAGTATCAAGGGTACATACCTCAGAAAAGGCCACAGGATTAAGGTCAACCTTGTGCTACCACTACTGTTGCGGTTGAAGCTCCTAAAGATGTAGTGGCAGGTAATTTAATGGTTTCCTCATGTTTAGCCAATGTTTTATTTGATTATGGATAATCATGTTGTTTTATATCTTCTTAGTTTTCTATGAAAATTTGATATTTCCAATTTTATTTAACAAGGTAGTTGTCATTCAAAAGTCATAAGGGATGTATCACTACAACAACGTTTTGTTAATCAGTCCCCATTAGGGCATATAAATGTTCTTTATCTGCTGATCTCATCATCATATCCATGAATGAATTTGATATAATCCTCAGTATGGATTGGATTTTATACCATGATGAAAAAATTTATTGTAAGAAAAAGGAGGTTACTATTTTTGATGATGATGATAAAGAACACCTTCTCTTTAGAGTAGAATCATCACCACCTAATTCTTATCTAGATCCACCCCTAGTAGCTCAACTAAATTCAATTATTGGGGAGTAAGAGAATGAAATTACTATGGGTGAGGAATGAAATGTTCAAATAGAGGATGTACATATTGTGAAATAATATGTTGATGTGTTTCCATAATATTTACATTGACATTCTACAGAACAAGAAATCGATTTTCCATTAATTTAATTCTTGGATCAAGGCCCATATCGAAGACCCCTTATAGAATGTCTAATGTGGAATTAGAGGAACTAAAGAAACAACTAGAGGAATTGAGTAATAAAGGATTTATTCTCCCTATTTTTTCTCCACGAGGAGCCCATGTCCTTCTTGTTAAGAAGAATGATGGATCTATGAGGTTGTGCATTGAATACAGGGAGATCAATTCTATAATAATAAAGAACATGTATATCATACCGCACATTGATGATTTATTTGACCAAATTCATAGAGATCAATAATTTTCAAAGATTTACCTTTGATCTAGATATCATCATTTGTGTGTGAAGAATGAAGACATTCCGAAAATTGCAATTTGAACCCGGTACGGGCATTACGTGTTTACAGTAATACCTTTTGGATTGACTAATGCTCCCTATTTCTTCATAGATCTAATCAATAGAGTTTTCAAGGAATATTTTGATGAATGTTTAGTGGTATTTATTGATGATATCTTAGTATACTCCAAAAGCTACAAAGATAATGAAAATCACTTGCGTATTATTATAAAGGCTCTTAAAAGACATGAATTATATGGGAAGTTTAAGAAGTGTGAATTCTAGCTTCAGGAGATTTCTTTTCTAGGACATATTGTCTATAAGGATGGAATCTATATTGATCCATAAAGAAAAAGTAAATCCATGAATGGCCAACAGCAATGATTATAATAGAGGTACATAGTTTTATTGGTTTAGCATGGTATTATCAACGTTTTGTCCAGAATTTTTCCCAGTTGGCTAACCCAATAACAAATCTCTCACGTAAAGGGGAAATTTTTTTTGGAAAAAAGTGTGTGCAGAATGTTTTTAATAATTGAAGAGGAGATTAACCAATTATCCTATATTGACTCTACCATCATGGAATGATGGGTTTGTTATTTATAGGGATGCATAAAATAAAGGACTTGGTTGTGTCCTTATGCAGAATGATATGGTTATTGCCTATGCATCAGGACAACTAAATATTCATGAACAATACTATAATACACATTATCTTGAGTTAGAATCTGTAATATTTTCTTTGAAGATTTGGATTCACTATCTCTATGGTTAAAAATGTGAGATATATACTTATCACTAGAGTTTGAAGTATATTTTCTCATAGAAATAAATCAACAGTAGTAAAAGATGATGGCTCGAAATACTCATGGATTATGATTTCACTATACACTACCACCTGAGGAAGGAAAATAAGGTTGAAGATGTTTTGAGTAAAAAAGACCACATTGTTTTGTACAAGATGAGAGTTGAAAAGGATCCTATTTACATGGATCCAGTAAAGATAGATATGGGAATCACCATGGAAGGTAAAAAATCAATACATTTTCAAGTGGTTTCCAAACCATCTTTACTATAGAAGATAAAGAGTTCTCATACAGGTGATGAAGAGTTTAAAAAAAAGATTAATGCTGTGAATGATGTGAGATTGAGTGACTTCATATATGAAGATGGAAATTTGAAATTTGGGAAGAGAATTTGTGTTCCCTGGGAATTGATGGATGATGCTCATAGTTCCAATTTTTCTATACACCCTTGGGGAACCAAAATGTACAGAGATTTGAAAGAATATTTTTTTGTGGGAGAACATGAAGAGGGAGATTGCATATTTTGTGTCAAGATGTATGGTTTGTCAACATGTGAAAGCTGAAAGGAAACAACCCTGAGGAGTCATGAAACCTCTTCCCATACCTTAAGGGAAATTTAATGATTTCATGATGGACTTTTTCATGGGGCTACCAAAGACTTATAGAAGTAATGATGCAATATTGGTCATTGTTTATCATCTTACCATGTCTGTACATTATCTTGGTATAAGGTAAGATTTACCACTTGAACGTTTAGAAAGACTATATATTAATGACGTTTTAAGACTTCATAGAGTACCACTATCGATTGTTTCTGATCATGATCCACATTTTACAACAAGATTTTGGAAAAGACTTCAGAAATCCATGGATATTGAACTTTTTTTAGCACTTCCTACCACCCCCAAACTGATGGAAAATCATAACGGACTATTTGAACCTTTAAAGACATGTTGAGATCATTCTCACTTGACTTTCATGGTATGTGGGATCAATATTTAACTCTCGTAGAATTTTCCTATAATAATAGCTTCTATTCAAGTATTCAGATGCCACCATATTAAGCGTTATACTGAAGGAGATGTCACACACCAACCTGTTGGGATGTTATTGGTGAAAGAAAATTCGTAGGTCCAGAACATGTGGAGGTAATGATGGAAAAGGTGAAGGTAATCTAAAACCACATCAAAGCAACTCAAAGTAGGCAGAAGAGAAATGATTATTACCGAAGGAAGAATTTGTAATTTCAGGTAGGAGATCCTATTTTCGTGAAGGTATCTCCATGGAAGGGTGTTATAAGTTTTGGTAATATAGAAAAATTGAGTCTGAGGTACATTAGAGCTTTTGAAATTCTAGATCAAATTGGGGTTGTAGCATACCGTTTGGCAATACCACCAGGTCTCTCCAAATTTCACTATGTATTCCATGTATCACTATTGAGAAAATACATTCCTGACCCAAAGCATGTACTTACCTATGAGGAATTTGAACTAGATCCTGATCTATCTTATTACGAAGAGCTTTTCATGGTTCTTGATACAAGAGAACAAGTGTTGAGAAACTAGACGACTCTTCTAGTTAATGTTATATGAAGAAACTATAAGATGGAAGAGGAAACATGGGAACCCGATGAACATATTATGAAGAACAACCCGAGTCTTTTTACACAGTAATACTCTAAAAAGTTTGAGGAGGAAATTTTTTGAAGGAGGGGAGAATGTAACACCCCATGCTTTCACGGTATCATTCCCTTTCAATAATAAAATAGCGTGTGTTGTACGCAACTTTGAGTACTAACACACCACTACTAATCAAACAAGCCATTATCAATAGTAATAACCACTTATTGAAATTTTATAAATTTTATATTTCAAAATAGACTTCATTTTTTGATTCGGAGTATCGAAATTATCTTAGGGTGATGTTTTTGAATTTTTATAAAAATGTTCATTTTTTGATGAATAGTGATAACACTGAGTTATTATTTAAAACCAATTTTTTATATAATTTTTTTTATTTATCTTTATTTTAGGTAAAAATATATTCATAATTCCTATATAATTTTAATGTAATTCATTGTAGTCAGTTTATAATAATTTTAGATATATAAAAATTTTATTCAACTTTTTTACCCACTTTTACCCACCTCCAAGGTGCATTTTCAAATTTACATAAAACATAATTTTACCACTTCTGTGAGTTGAATTTAAAACATACAAGAGACACATTTGATATCCGTAAGTAAATTTTTGTTCAATAAGAAGAAAATTATTTTTGGTGAATAGTATCTTTTTTCTTTTATTTACCACTATTAAAAGTAAATAGGGTAATTAGGAGTAAAAAGTATATTATTATTACCCTAACACATGTCCTAATATTTTTGGATAAGTGTAATTCGACCAAAAACAACCTTAGGAATAAATTATTATCCTTTAGGTCAACATAGATTAGATTCGGATATTTATTATTATTTAATTCAAACAAGAATTAAAAGGGTTAAATAGAATGTTTAATTACTAAAAAATTTTTAATATAGGGTTACTCATAAGATAAATTTGACTATAAATATTCATTATAAATCTAAAAATATTTCCTACATAATTTTATTTTATTTATAATATTTTGACATTAAATAATAATACTTATTTATGTCAAAATGATGATGTAGTAATTACCTAATTAATGATATATTAAAATATTTGATATTATAAATATCCAAATAAATGTAATTTGAGACTTTTTATGAATTAAATTAATTTCATTAGTTTATATGGCATGTTATGGTTCTTCAGATTATTTTTTTTATAAGTAATAATACTATTATGAATTTATAAAAAAAAAATAACATATAGTGTCAAAAATTACATAAATGAATTTTTATAACAAATATTATATTATTAACTGAAATTCTATTTCTAAAAATATAAGGTTTAGAAAAATGACTTATATAATGATAGGTGTATAATTAATGAAAAACTTGGGTTTCTCTTGATGTTTATAGTATGTTTATTAACATTATAATATTAAAATACAAAGAGACATGGTAAATGTCCAACTATTTAACCAAGAGTTAGATATAAAAGATAAAGTTAATATAATGACCCCAACCTGTCTAAAACCTATTGGTTGAGTGGTTTTAGACCCCTCCCCACCTTAGCCTTTAAAAAATTTATTTTCGAGCTATAAGAAACCGAAAATTATTTTGTTATAAAATAATATTTCTAGCTTTTCCTAAGGTTCCTCTCACCACTCTTATAAAAGAGAACTCCCCCCTTATCTATAATTCACACCTTCAAAGCCATTTTTCTCAGACAACCCCGGCCCAAATACCCTCCCAACTGTCCTCCCTTAATTTTATAGTCCTTCCTTTCGTCAAAAAGCCAACCTAGGGAGCCCTTTTGATCAAATCAAAAGGTAGAACCCGGTGAAGAGGTAAATATTTCATCACCTCTTTCAAGTTCCTGTTTTCTTACTCTTCCTCTTACTTTTTGTTTCCATTATAAAATAATAACTCTAGTATATTATATATACCGTGATGTTATTATAAATATGGTACTACCATATTCATTATTCGATCCATCCTTTGAATGACATGTCAACATACGTGCATATGTACGGCTTACCGTCTCCACATCATGGTGTAATTTTTATTCAATACATTTTTATTTCGATTGGTATAATAATGATGTGTAATTTATTTAAATAAAAAATATATCATTTTAATTATTCTGTATATATGATATACCATCCAATTATATATTATTTTAATATTAAAATAATGATATTGTCGCTCGTGCATACGTATGGATTACCGTCTCCCCGAACGCGATGATATTCATTCCCCATCATATCCATTCAAGACTTCATTTCAATAGATGATTAAAAATAATTTTTAAAGACTTAATATCATTCTGAATATGAATAAAATACATCATATCCACAACAAAAATTACTTACATAACAAATCATATAAAGGAAAACGAATCAGTAAACACCTGAAATGACGATAATACTATGATATTATTAACAAATCAATGTTAAAATATCATATATGATAACATATTAATGTATATGATTCATGTATAATTTCATAACAATTATTTCACCATTATAATGGAAGTTAACATACCCCTGACCAAGTAAAAGTACAAGGCTAGGGTTAATTTCACAATCTCTTCATTATCCGAGGTTGTTTATATATAATTATCTACTGGGACCTATTTATCATCCACATCCATGTTTCTTAAAAATGTATTTCAAAACATTATTAATGTTTTATAGACTATGGGGTAAAGTCATTTATACCCTTGTTTGACTTTTATAAGATGTTAATAAATTATTCATTCTGTTTTTTTCCAAACAAGGTACATTATGACCCTTTCAACAATATTAAGGTAAGAATGTTTTTTAACATATACGGCGGGTGTTGTTATTTTCCACCGTTATAACATCGTTGAAGCTTCCCTTAAAAGCTTATATGAATTTTTTTCAAATAAAAATGTTTTCATTTATAATTTCATGAATTTTTAATGACTTCAAAATAGAAAGAGATATTTCTCAAAAAATGTTATTATTTTTTCTATGTCAACATGATTTGATATATTTTATGTTTTTTTTTGAAGCTGATTTATTATGATACAAAACTTCCATATTGTATTGAATGTTTTTTCATATGTTTGACTGTGTATGTGTTATTTCAAACCATTCATGGTTTATGGATAATGTATTGAAATTTCATATGCCAGTTTTAATACGAATGTTTATGTTATGTTTAAACCTTTTCATATGAGGAATGCATTGGACTTAGTAAGTGATAGGTGGATCCCTCTATAGCTCCTCGATGCATCGATAGGTCTCATGGGACAATCTAGTGTCTTGGAGCAAGGCCTTGAAAACATCATTTTGTAGTCTTGGTATAAGTTCATGACTATGTGGTTATGAATGTCTGGTATTATGCATTCCATCAGTATGAAAGTGCCTATTGATATTGCTTGTGATTATTCGACTAGTATATTATCCTTGTGAGTAAGTAAATGGAATTATTTTTATTTTTATTTTCCATATTATGATGAATTATAAGTTTAAAATGATTTTGTTTTAGTTTTATACATTGACTTAAATGTTTATTCTTATTTATGAATATTTTTGGTATATTATTATCCTTAATATGTATTTGAGATCACCCCTTTCTATGTTTTTTCCTCAAGAAGAAAAGAAGTATATTATGACTGACCTGTAGGGATAGTCTATGGGATCTCAGGGTTTTCAATGGAAAAAATGTTGTTGTAGTTTTCCATTTTATGATCACACTAATGTTATGTAATAATGCACCGACTCTGGGTAACTAGGGTCGGGGCGTTACAAAGATGAAGTTCCTGAACCAGTTTATTATTTCGGTTTTGAGGGATGCAAATTATCATGAGTTCATGTATATGTGAAAGGAGGAAATTTTTGTATTGGACTATGCTGGATCATTCACTAACCTATAGTTTTTTTCTCCATCATTAGAAGCTAATGAGATCTCTAGGGTGATGAATTTTTTGGATGGGTTTCACTATGAGATAAGGCCACACAAGAATGTTTTTTGAGTGGTTTTGAAGATGTGATGAATTACGAACTCATCATAGAGGGGAATATGAGAGAGTCCCTGAGCAGTGGCCACGCTATTTTAGCATGTTGAACTAGGTGATCTTCTTTGGGTGTCAAGAAGTGATGCTATGATAGTTTTCACTAAGGTAGTATTGGGAAGAACAATTAGGGAATTATACAACCATCTATAGACCATGTTCTGTTGTAATGTTATTAGTGTGTAAATTTTCTTTATAAGCTCCTGTAGTGACCATAACCCACATTTGAGGGTCATGTTGGTGGAATATAGGGTCATAATTATATATTTTGTATAATGTTTTCCTATAATAAAAATTGAAGAGCATCCATACATGAACCTATTTATTGAAGGGTCTAAACTACCCCTCAGTATCCTGGTTTCTGGAGTTCTACTAGCTGTTCAGGCTGCGGTAGGGGAAGTGGTGCCCCAGTGCATAGAAGGTAGTATCAGGTAGAGGAAATAGATTAGGGGATTCAGACTGGAGGCTTGGGAAGAGGGTAAATTCAGCTATATGTTATGAAGACTACTCCATCTGTTGTGGATGTAAGAGCTTATACTGTTAGATATATGAATCATGTATTATCTACCTTATCTTGTATTGTTTTTGATAAGGGTAATCGCATTAATTTTCTATCTTCTATTTTTGAAGATGATTTGGGATAGGTTTTGGAAATTATGGAGGGGTATTTGACCAACAATACACCATTGAGAGTGTGGTAAGAGAATAAAAAAGGATGCAATTCATGTTATTTATAGATTGGTAGATACCATTTATTTTGGGAACCATTGGTGCTAGAAATGTCAATATTGATTTTATTATTGGTATTGATTGTAGTGTTCAATATTAGGCTCATATAGATGATTACTAGAGTAGAGTTAGCATTCTATATCCATAAAGAGGTAGTTTTTCTCACCATGTTGAGTATGGTCTCTAGGGTGGTCATGTAAGACCAATTCAGTGCAGATTAGATTTTTTTCATGGCTCAAGATACTGATATTTCTCTAGATAATGGTGGAGTGTAGTAAGATTATTTTCCTCCAATGGTAAATCATTTTAATAACCTATTTATGTTGATTTATATGGATTACCACCCTAACGAGAGATCATGTTCATGATCATGTTCGTTCCAGGTGCATATCCAGTTTTTATCATGCCTTACAGAACGACACCAGTAGATCTTCGAGAGTTGAAATTCCAATAGGAAGATATGGAAGATAAAGGCTCTATACCAATGATCACATATCCTTTGGTTTCTCCCATTATCTTCATGAAAATGCTGATTATACCATATATTAGTGTGTGTATTATCTAATAATGAACCTAATGTAAATAAAGAACTCGTATCCTCATTCACACATTGATGATATCTTCGATTAGTAGAGAGGATTAAAAATCTCCTCCAATATCAATTAGAGATTGGGATACAACTAGTTAATGTTGATACCATTAGATGTACCTAAAACATATTTTAGGAGAAGGCATGGATTGTATGAGTTAGTTGTGATGTTGTTTGGGTTGACCAATGCACCAACAATATTCATGGACTAGATGAATCAAATTTGTCAACATTTTATAGAGTTGTTTGTGATTGTTTTCAATGATGACAACTTAGTGTTCTCCAGTTCATCAGAAGATAATTCCCAACATCATTAAAGTGTATTTAGTACATTGATAGAACATTATATTTATGCCAAGCTATCTAAATGATGTTTCTAGAATGATGAAGTTCACTTTTTGGGACATGTCATCTTAGAGGAGTGAGTGTCAGTGAACATAGATAAGATTGAATACTTAATATATTGGGATAATACTAAAAAATTATTTGATATTTGAAAATTTATAGATTTATCATGTTATTATCAGTGATTTATCCAGGATTTATCTCATCTGATAGAACAGATGTCAGGACCGACAAATAAGTTATTGAAGATTGTTTAGTCTAATGCTTGTGAAAGAGGTTTTTAGTAGCTAAATGGTAGTCTATCCTGAGAACCTATACTCACATTACCTGTGCGGGGTAAAATAAATACCATGTACTGTGACACATCCAATGATGTACTCAGAGTAGTTTTGATGCAGGAGGGTTGAGTGGTTTATTATGGATATTGATAGGTGAGACTGCATGGGAGGAATTATGCCACTCATGATATATAGTTAGCAGTGGTGGTACATTTTATGAGATGTTGGAGATAATATCATGTTGGTGAGAGGTTTTTTGTATACACCAACCCCAAGATCCTCAGGTAAAACTTTCATTATAAGGACCAGAACCTTCGGTAGAGGGGTGGGTTGAATTTATACAGTCCTTCAATATTGATATGGATTAATCACTAGGATTGAGAAATTTTATTACTAATTAATTGAGTGCAAAAAATATGATAGGGGAAGTAGAGGAGCTTGGAGCCATGTGGTGGATGGTGAAAATATTTTCATAAATGCATCATGATGATCATGAGTCTCCAGGATGAGTAACTCTGACATATATAGTGGTTATCCCTATTCTTTTGGACCGGATAAAGATGGTGAGTTTATCTAATCTTGAGGGCCTAGTTCTGGAGATAACTTATTTGGTGGTAAGACACCATCAGGATGGTCTCTTGGTAGTAAAAATTCCCTTCTTTTCTATGGCTAAGTCAGGGATCCTATGGGATTTCACGAGGATCTTATGAGATAATTTTATCATTCTAGATGGGATAACATCATATTTTGATAAATATGTTTCATGATATCTATAGAAAGTACTAGTTATCATGATAGAAGAAGGATCTAATAGTATTTTTAGCGAAATGTTTCACTAATCACCATGTGATGGTTGAGAATCAGAGGCCCTCTAGTCTATTATAGCCTCTTCCCATTCCTGAATGGAAATGGGATGATGTCACAATTTATTTTGTGACAGGATTAAATAGGAAAACCCTTAATAATGATACCATATGGGTGATCATGGATCAACTAAAGAAGGTAGCTAACAAATTACCTATTTGGGAGACCATCATAGTCCATGATTTGAGTAGTATTTATGTTCATGAGATAGTTTTGTTTCACAGTTTTCTAAGGAGTATCATCCCTAATAGAGATCCTCATTTCAAGTTGCGGTTTGGGTTGGGTGTTTAGAAGACGTTGGGATCAAAGGATATTTTAAGCACAACCTATCATCCTCAAAATTACACTCAATTGGATTGGACTGTTCAGGTTCTAAAGAATATTAGATGTGTCTATATTTTGTACTTTTTTTTGTTACTCTAAAGATTTTTATGACACTTGTGGAGTTTTTTTTATAATAATAGAATCTAGACATAGAAAAAAACGGGACCATTTTGGGATTTGTACGGTAGGTCATGTCATTCACCACTTTGGTGGTTACAAGTAGGATAATTATTTCTTATTATACCAAGTCTCATGTAGGAGATGTCTATATAGGTACATTTGATCAAGAGGTAGTTGTTGACTGCACATTTTAGGAGGAAATCATACACTGACTATCAGAAATGAACTATGGAGTTAATGGTTGGTTATTTTGTTTTCATACGGGTCTCACCCAAGATGGGGCAACACCATATCGATAATTAAGGAATGATAGTGCCTAGGTATTAATGGAAATTTGAGATAGTGGGAATTATTAGTCTATTTTTATACCAAGTATCCCTCCCATAGAGATATAGTTCCATACATTGAAATTTTCACATTTCACAGGTTTAGAGATATTTTCCTGAACCTTCCCATGTGAAATAAATCAAGGATGTTAAGCTTAGTGTTTATGTAACTATTGAGAATAATTAAATGAATATTGTGGGTCATTTTGAGCAGTATCATTAGGTTATGAATATACCTCTGGTTAAAATTAAGTGGTAGAATGTGTGAGTTTAGGAGGAGAAATGGGAGAGAGATTCTAATATGCAGGAACATTGGCCGGACTTGTTCACTGAGATCTCAAAATGATTCTTGGAGAAGCTCAGGTATGAGCTTTTATATGGTGGGGAGCTCTTATGGTCATATTTATTATAGATCTATCCCTCTATGAGTTTTTTTGTTAAACATCGTTGGTTGGTTTTACTTTTTCCATTGGACCTTGGTGGTTGTGTCTTGTTTGGAGATAAAGAGAATTTTTTAGGGGCTAATGGAATAATTTTTGGGGATATATATTTATTTGAATAAATGGTTTCTGATTATAAATGTGTTATATGGGTTTACAAGGGGGATTCCATGATTTATTTGGCTTTGGAGGTGGTTTGGGTCCTTTTATAGAATTTGGGCTTAAAACTTCTTGTTAGATGTTTACACACCATGTACCAATTACACGACTTGTAATTGCTTCTAAACATGTCATGAACCAGTGCGGGTCATTAAATGGGTACACAATGTTTAAAATATTCACATTGTGTAAAATAAAATTAGGGATAAATATTATTCAGAATTTATGGGTTTTTTGAATATCCCTCGAATAATAAATTCAGAACATGTAAATGAATTGTACTCTTGTAATATCCCAAACAATTTTCCTTAAAGGTGTTGAGCATATAATTTTTCATTGAACCCACTATGTCCTTTTTCCTCTCAGCCCTAGGGAATTTCAAATGATATTTTAGAGCACCATAATCCTTTCTAAACGTCTCTTTTGAGAAAAATAATCCCTAATATGTTATCCTATTTGGGTTCTCCCTTCTCACCCATTATTCTCCAGTCGTTTTGTTGTAACCCTTGTATTGTGGTCATTGTTGGTTTTGATCTCGATTGGTTATGGCCTTGGATCCTTCATGTGATCATTTGTGCCTTCATCCATTTTGGATTTATCCATTGGAAACATTGAGTTAGTCACAAATTAAAGGTAGGGGATCTAAATCTCAACCCTACAATCTGATTTCTATCGCTAAGTATATGAAATATTGTGATTGCGCTAATGTGTGTCTGAAAGAATTAACTAATTGAATATAATGATGATAATTCTATGTTGGATTCTACGTTTGATCCTGCTGGATTCGATTGATGATGTGACTGGGAATATAGCTACCCATTGGGTGAGAAAATCATTAAAAATAAAGAACATGGAATTGATTACATCTAATTATCACATTACATGTGATTCAGGTGATTTCTTGTTATAAATTCACCATGGAAATGGCTTACTTGATTAATTGAATAAATGGTCAACTGAAAGGCAAATGGTATTTAGTATAAATAACCATATGATATTATGTGGTCATATAGTGATATGATTTATGTTGTGATATGCACTTATTAAACATGTTGAGATAATTATATACTTCGGTATGCCTTGAAGCATCCTGATATACATATAAATTAGGCTTTTCCCTGACACATGATGAGATGAATATATACCGTGTTTTTCCCTTACACATTTTGAGATGCTTATATACTGTTTTTTTCTCACATGTTGATATTCTTATATGTTGTAAAATTCCATGAAACATGTTTATATGCTTACATACTGGGCAAGGACTTATCACATCATGATATTCTTATATTGTAGGTTCTAGGGACAGTAGAAGTGCACGAGGGGTGGTACCCAATATTTATTTTGTCATGAATGATGATCAATTTGATATCTCAATGATGATGAAAATTGTGATGCATGGAATTGATCAATGAAATCAAATAGGTTATTAATGTCATAACCAAGATAGAGGATATAGACACATATTATTTATAATTAATTTAATTAAATAATAATTTTCTTTATGGAAATCATTACCTATTGATGAGTTCGATCATAGATCTGCATTATACCATAATTGTGTCGTAAAAACCAAGCGTAGATTTCCTCTTGCGATGATCCCCATATGTTTTACGAATCTATTTACATCACTGACAGAGTATCTGGGTGTATTCATAGAAGATCCTCGTGTGTGCTTTGTCCACCTTCAATCACCTTGATAATTTCTTCCAAAGAATTATCCTTGATCTTTGGAGGAGGATTTTTGTCCATTCCTAAGTGAATTAATGGAGAATAGATCTCTCTAGGCTTCATAGGTTTTTCCTGAATCCATTGTGCACAACTGATGTAGATTATTAGAAAAATAATATAACTGGATATTTAAATTTCTAGGGATATAATTAAATAATTTCCCATGTTTCCTTAATTATTTTATTTAATCATTGAAAAAACCAATGTCATATAATAATAATATTATTATTACTTCTTGACACACTCATAGATTACAAATTATAAATAAATATTTTTAATTAAATAATAGTAAATTTTATTATTTCTCACAAAAAAATTCAACACAGTATTCCATTAATAAACAACATTAATTGGTCCTTGAATAATTACTATTTTTTTTTATAATAAATATCATTTCATTATTCTCTAATAAATAAATATATATTTTATTCACTAAATATGAAATAAAAATTTATTAAATATTCTTCTCACAATATATTATCTTGAATAAATAGTAATGGAATAAATGAAATCAAGTATACATTAATAATTATTAAACCACAATGGAGAATAATATTTATTCAATCTATTAAATAATAAATAATATAGTATTTAACCATGATTCTTGATATATGTGGTTTGTGACACTCTAGGACTCTTTCTCAATGAAATTTGGGAAACCAGCCTAACGTCCATGAGTATCATCTAACAACATGCCGAGGAACCCATAGAGAATGAATTTAATGTCACAACCACAGGTTACCACATTCTAATTCTTAATGTGTAATATAATCCCTTTAGCACAATATATCTAACAGATCAGGTTTCATGCCAGTATATCAACCAGAATGCTTGATATCTATTTCTGTGACATTCTAGAAATAGAAATTCCTATAGAACTCAATGGCTATGGATTTATATAGGTTATATCATTTTCATCAAAGTACTATAGACATTAACTTATGCTAATGAATAAAAGGGAGAAATCCTTTCTCTCCTTATTTATTAATTCAATATTTCTTATGATGCACCCAATGTATCCTACATCACAATGAACATCTATCGTCACATTTTTCATTAATACATCACAGTACATGACTCATAATATTCATTAATAATAATCATAATGTCTAAGGACCTATATAGATGTCTGCAGATAGGATCATCTAATGAAACTTATAAATATAGATTTCCTACTATTGGGTATCATTCTCATAATATCCAGTTTTTTATTACCTACGGTGTACACCATGAGAAGGTGTGTCAATTTCCTATGAGTCTCCACACCAGATACACAATATAATTTTTGTCCCTTAAAATGATATCATCCGGCCATATAACATATATTCAATAATAGTGTTATAGAACTTATGGGTTCTCATCATAGTGGGGAACTTCTATGACATTTTGAGTGTGGAACTACTAATAAGACATTATCAAAATTAATTTCAATCATAATAACAATTATTATCTGATAATTATTTCATTAATATTCAAAAAATTATTTCACCTTTATCATAAATTATAAATAATTTGGTTTTAGGGAACCGACTTTAACAAACTCCCACTTACACTAGAGCCAACAGCTAACAACCTTCAGTATGATACCTCTTACATGATACTCATGATTATACTGAGATTTTCATTTAGTCTTGGAGTCTAACATGTTCTCTTTTTTGGGTACTCCTCTCACTAAATAATCTCCCCTATGATGAAAATCCATCAAGAGTGGATGCTTCCATAGTATTTACTTTTTCCATTTGTGTGACCATGTCTCTTTTAAATACCCATCATTGTAGTATTTTCATAATACAATGTTATTGGGTCTTTACGGCTTGGTATGACATCAATCACTTGTGAAATGTTTCAAATCCAAATGGATTTTTTTTCTGTATTTGATGACACTTTATACTCAAACTCTGATATAGTAACTGTGAAAACTCGCTTCTTTGAACACTTCCATCTCACAACTCCTTTATTGAAACAGAAACAATATCATAATTTCAACTTAAGATCATTTTTATCTATCTAAAAACCAGCATCAGAATAATCACGATGACCAGATCCTCATCTCGTCCACATACCAAGAAAATATACTTAGTTCTTCTCATATACATAATGATATCTTTAATAGTAGTCCAATGTTGTTTTTCTAGATCTTCATGATATATTCCTACAATGATTAATACGTAGGCAACATCATGTCCAAAACATAACAAGGAAAACATGATTGATCCTATCGCTGATGAGTATGGGATCTTACTCATTATCTCTTTCACCTATTGTGTCTGGGGACACATTTTCATACAATTATGTAAGCCATGTGACACAGGAATAAATTCCCTCCTGGATTTTTTCATACTAAATAACATTAGTATCTAGTCAATATATAAACATTGATTTAATCAAATCAGCCTCTTGGATCTGTCACGAATGATCTTGATCCCTAGACTATAAGATTCGTCACTTATGTCCTTCATGGAGAAGCACTTGTTTAACCAGTCCATAATAGACTGAAATATCAAAATGTTGTTTCTAATTCATAATATGTCATGAGCATATACTACTATGATAATGAACTCATTCACATTAACCCTACACTATAGGAAAATGGAATTAGACCCATGCTTTTGGAACAAAAGATTCGGTATAAGTATAGTACGGGATCCTATACCCATAGTTTTGGGAAACATGCAGGTATGGGCCCCCCCTATACCGATGGTTCTAGGAGTATTGTTCATATATGTTTCATTTAAAGACCTATTCCCTTGGTTTTTCCTAAACCGTTGGTATATGGTTATTTTTTGAGACCTATACCCATGGTTTTTATAGAACTATGGGTATAGGGTAATTTGATGAGGACATATACACATGGTTTTTGTAAAACGGTGGGTATAAGGTAGTGTTTTGAGGACTTATACCCACGTTTCAAAAAAACAGTGGGTATATATTTCCCATGTTATGGTGGGGAAAAATATTTGGGGCCCAAAAAAAATTCATTGGGAAAACTATTCCCATATTTTTCTACCGATAGCCACATGTTATATAAATATATATAGTTAAATATATATTTATATACCAATATGTTAAATATGGTTGTGGTAAGTCATCCAAGGAGTAAAGGATTGATTCAGGGATCAAACACCACCACCATGTATTTTTTAAAAGATATACAAATGGTTTTACAATCCCTAGGTATAGGTTAATTAAATTGTGGATTGGACCTATACCGACACCTCATTTATCCATGGTTCATTAAAACTGTGGGTAAATACTATAACCACCATTTCAAGGGTTATAACCATTGTTTAAAACAATGCGTATTGGTATATTTTCTATATGGTCTTGTAAACACATGCCTCACATTCATTCTTAATGAAAAAAATCATTTTATGGTTTCATTTAATCTAACGTTCCATGAAATGGATTCTTTATTCAATACATAAATGGATCTCTACAAATTAAAAATATTTTTGGCATAACCTAGCGTAATAGGCCCTTATAGTTGTCTCATATAGACATCTTCTTGAAGATTACCATTAAGGAATTAAGTTTTTAAATCCGTGTAAAATATCATAGTCATGGTAAGATACTATGGAAAATATCATTCTAATGGATTAGAACATAGAAACTGGTGATACTTTTTTATCTTAGTCAACTTCATGACACTTCTAAAACCCTTTAGCCACTATCCTTGCTTTATAGGTACTTACACTGCCTTCCAAATCCAATTTCTTCATGAATACCCATTTACACCAAACATTATTTAAATCAATTGGAATATCGAAAAGAACCCAAACTTTGTTCTAATACATGGAATCCATCTCAAATTTCATAGCATCTAGCCATATTGCATCTTATGAGATCTCTAATATCTCCTTGTAGGGGAGAGGTTCATTATTGTCTTACAATAATGAGTCACCATCATCAGTTATAAGAAAAATATATCTCTCTGGTTAACTTACATATCTTACAGTCATACATGGTTCTGGTATTTCAGTAAATACTTCTTCCACTGGGACCTGTGGAACTTGTCCCATACCAAATCCTAGGTATCTTGAGCATCAATTTCATCAATGTTAGTCTTTCTTCCATTTTCCTTTTTGAATATGTGCTCCCTCTCAACAAAGACATCTTTTCTAACGATAGTCACATTCCTGTCTGAGGGGTTTTATAGGTAGTATCCCTATGTTTCCTTGGGATTCCCAATAAAGTTACACTTCATTCCCTGGGGTGCTAGTTTGTTTGCTAGATAGCCATTACAATCACCTCATATCCCCATAAAAATATATGAGATAAAATAGGGTCTTTCCATTACGTATCCCAGAGGGAATTCTGTTTTCCTCTTTAGTAGGTACTTAGTTAAACGTGTATATCACATTTTTTAAATCATAACCGAAAAAGGATAATGGAATATTCTCATGACTCATCATCAACCATACCATGTACAATAAGGTACGGTTAACCATTTCACTGTCACAATTCCACTATAGTGTATTAGGTGGAGTGAGTTGAGAGAGAATCCCAAACTCCCATATAAAGTTAATTAAATCTTTGTTAAGATATTCGCCACCTTGATTTGATAAATGCTTCATTATATTCATAAAAAGATGATTTTTTACATCATTCATGAATTCCTTTAATTTCTCAAAGGACCCATACTTATACCTCATCAAGTAAATATAGACATATCTACTTAAATCATTCGTAAACGTTAGGATGCATGAATATCTACCTCTTTGTTCTATAAGAAATGGTCTACGCACATCAGTCTGTAGCAATCCAAGAATATAAATGGTCATTTCACCATGTCCACCAAATATTGGTTTGGTAATTTTCCCATGTAATCAAGCTTGACATCTATCTAGTTGTTTTATATTATATGATTCTAAGTAAAAAACTTGACATATATTTTTCAAAAACATTTTGTTTACATGAAAAAGATAGTTCTTTCCAGAACTGGGTGATATATGATTTGTGGGAACGTGATTCGTTATAAATTTCAAACACATGGTTTTCATAATTAAATTCATAAATACCATTATTTATGTTATCCATTTCATAACGTATGTTTTCTTTATAAAAGAAATAACTTTTATCTCCAAATATGAATGTAAACCCATATTTATCTAATAATGCCACAAAAATTATGTTCTTGGTAATTATAGGTATATAATAAAAGTTTATCAAAACAAAAATCATTCACGTTTCCATTGAAAGCTGGTAGTAATCAATGGAAGGAGCATCCATCCTCACACTATTGGTGACTCACATATCCACCTCTCTTCCAATTTTTTTTTCAAAATATACTTATTTGATATATTTGGATACATATGTGAGCACTAAAGGCTATATCTAAGACCAAAAGTGTTGAAATGGAATGGTTTCACTTGATAACCAATGCAAATTCAGCTTCCCCTTAGTTCTAGGTTCAATTCAACTTCAAGTGGATAGACTGGACACATGAAAAAAATACTAACTCATTTTCCTTTCCATACCATTGGATCATCTTATTCTTCATATGATGGTGCTCAGGGGCTTTAGATTATTTATAAGTCTGAGGAGCCTTTTCCTTTTCCATAATTTTCTAATTCACCATACGGACCATAGTTTTCTCACGTACAATTTCTTTATCCACATAGTGAATTGAAGTCAGATGTTTTGAATGACTCTTCCCACTATTTCTCATAATATAATTAAAAATAATGTTGTAGAAGGTCTTTTTCATTGTTGATAGTATAGTATTTGTACGCAACTCATCTAGGAACACAATCCTCATGATATATAAATTCTTAATGTATCCAATAATCTAGACTAGATTAGGCCCATCTGGAATAGACTCACCAAAAATAGTTATAAATAGAGTGTTGTAGATCTCATACATCTATTGTATCGCCTACTCTTTATAGAGAACCCGAAGGTGATTCATCATCATATAGGCATTCATATCTTCATGTTTCATTAAAATATCAATGGAGAAGGATGATAATATGAAGAACTGAACATCTCTATAATCATTCAAATGTACCTCAAATAGAGATATCTCTTTACCACATGCCTCATTATAAGGAGAAACTGGTAAAAGTTCATCCAACACGTACAATTTCCATTCATGGAAAAGGATGAAACGTAAACTCCTTTTCAATTATTGGAGATTAGTGTTAGTGATAAGGTTTTCCTTATCAATTATAGATAGTAATTATATATTTGATGTCATTTTATTACTGTTTCCACAAAATAGGAGGAGAATAATTTTGTTATTTTATCTAATAAAATTTTGACAGAAAAAGAAATATTAAATTTATTAGTTTGCCACTATTTTATTGAAACACAATATTCCTCCCCATTGGATTTAGAAAATCTGTTTTTTTGTACATTCTAGTTGAAAGTATCCATATTACCATTCTAATTACCCCAACCCTGGCGGTTCAAGAAACTCGAAAGGTTTTAGGTAGGCATTCCAAATTCCAACTACATTAACTCGTAGTTCCATGATCTACTGAGTAGACTCCACAACACAGAAATCCATAATTAATATTTCATAAAACTTTTCCTCTCAATTAAATCAAGGCCTACTTTGGAAGCCATCCCTCGATGTCAAATATGTAAAGTCAACCTAAAACCTTAAAATAGAATTCTCAGATATTTGAAATCACTCCAACATTGACTGGTCAATCAAATTGAACTATTCTTCGATTCTATCCTAAGTAATGGAAGGATATATTAACATATTATTTTATTGAGGGGATTCATCCTTTATGCAAAAATTTCCAATTATCATAATTATGAAAAAATTTATAATATTTAAGTAGGATCTAATTAAGTGATTAACCATGGCTTAGATAATATTTACGCATAATATGATTTATTTTAGGTCTATTTTGGATACATGTTAATTCATTATTTATGTTATTGCAACAAGGAATCCATAATGATATAAACAATAAATTGATATAAATAAATTAGAGGGTATGATCATGAAATTTCACTAATGGTTAGTTTATCTAACGGTTGATAATCTAACCATTGAACTAGGGGAGAAACACCTTGAACCCTTTGAGGTTCAGGTTTAAAGCTCTCCACTTATCCATATTTTAATCACCTTGGATTTAGTTTGCCTCAACTCCAAAAATCAACCGAATCCACTTTCTTGGTAGCCACATCCATTAAATATTCCATTTACTCACACACAGGTGACGGAGGAAAGGTTTTTATATAAAATAACCCATCGGCACACCGACCCTACATAATAATGATGAGATAAGGCAAGTAGGAGAAAAATTCATTTTAATAATAAATTTAATTAATCTAATCACATAAAAAAGGTATGGTCTATCTCATGATCATCCCCATTCATGCAATGAATTACAAATTTATTAAAACTAGAATTTAACTCTTAATAATTATTATTTGATAAAAATTGTTCTTGAATCAATTAATTAATTTCCCAAATTAGTCAATTCTTTTATCTTTAACCTTTTTGAACTTTATTGGGATTCTCATCCATTATAACATTAATCAAATTAGATAATTTCATTTCAAATTTACCATGTACATAAAAGTACCTTCAAGATAACATGGTGAATACTAATCTAGATCTACCGATCTTTTATTATACTCGTATACTATATTACTCTGGTGACATATGGCAAACATGATTTAATATATTTTATCACAACGTGTAATTCATAGATGATTACATGAATTTCATGATATTCTTTCCACGTGTTATGATTCAACGCAAAGAGAGTGAAAAAAATGTAATACAACATATACATGATATGTAGATATGAACATTACACATGTATAAATTAAATATTTATTTATTTTTAATCTCTATAAGGTTGTATAAGTACACGATGTGTAGATTTGATCTACAGTTCACGTATATTTCTCACCATCTATTTGAGTTACAAACCTAGGGACATAGTGTCATGACTCATCCTCGGGGCCCGTGCCGTGACTACCCCAAGCCCGCCTTCCATAGGCCAGGGGCTAGCGACTAGCACCAAGGCGTAAATCCAGGTAAAAAGGGAAGGCATTCCCTTTGTAAAGTAAAAAAACAGTAGAAGTAAACACTAAGTAAAAACTGAGTACAACAATAAGTGCGGAAAATTAAGTGGGCCAGTATACAAACCCAAACTGAAAGTAAAGTACAACTGGAAGGGAAAATAGAAACTGAAAAGTAAAGCCACAACGTCGAGCTGTCCACTGGAAATCCCACCTGAAGGGTGGGTATAGATAGCCTCCATTGCTCCTCAGGTCCTGTCGACTGCTCCGAGTACATCCCGCCCAGTGGTCCACCTCCAGGTACCATCCTGCTTCGCAAGCCTCAACCACGATCAGTGCTGTCTGTCGTCTGCAACCAAGACAACGTAGTGCGGGCATAGCCCGTGCAGGGGTGAGTATAAGCTACTCAGTAGGGACCCCGAGAACCCCGATGGTCTCCCAGAATCCACAAGGGATAATCCACAATGGAAATATACAGTCACGAAGTAACATCCGACACTACTTAGGTATATGCCCATACATATACCTAAGTCATAAATTCCAGTTTGCTCTAACCTCTGAGCCCAAGCACAACCCAGTCCTCATAGGAAAGAAAAACGCAATCCACAGAGGATAGCACAAGACAATCCACAAAGGAAATCAAATCAAGATTCAGCTCACATAGGTATACTTCTTCAAATGAGGATAGAGATGATAAGATGTAGCCACTGATTCATCTAAGCCGTCGGACCCACAAAGTGTCGATAGGTACTAACCCCAGCAATGACCCACACATGATCGATCATGAAGTTGAAACCATAGCTATTGGGAAACTCCTTCCCTATCAAGTATAATGGTTATGCCGCTACAACCAAGTGATTCCCTCTAACCTTGGACTACTGTAGTACTCCACCTATCGGGTACTGTGGGCCTACTGCTACAATCAAGTGCTTCCCACCATGGGTCTCCCACTACAATCAAGCACTCCCCCTCATAGCCTCTAGAGGTACTACTTCTGTTGAGTACCACAGGTCAGCCTCTACAACTAAGCGCTCCTCCGTCGTGGGTCTTCTGCTCCAACCAAGCGCTCCCTCGTGCTGCTATAATCAAGGACTCCTCCATCGTGGGTATGCCGCTACAACCATGCGCTCCCTCTCATAGCCTCCAGATGTACTCCTTCTGTTGAGTACCGCGGGTCTGCAGCTACAACCAAGTGCTCCACCTCCGTGGGACTGCTGCTACAACCAAGCGCTTTCCACTGGGCTACCCGTAACACATCGAGTCGTTCGATCAGCAGTCGTCAAGCCTCAACCGGATCTAGGGTTTCCGCACACAGCATGCTCATTCCGGGAGGGTGCACTCCACGAGCCAAGAGGTCGATGAATCAACTGACATGTAGTCCAGAGTTGATGTATCCCAAAAGTACCGTAGTGGTCACTACTGAACCCACGTAGGATTCCTGTGCTGTCTTAATTGTTGTCGCAGACGCAGCCAACTCTAGGGTTCCTGCACAAGCAAGCTCGTTCGGGAGGGTCCGCTCCACGAGCCGAGAGGCTGATACATCAACTGACACATAGTCCAGATTTGATATATCCAAAAGTTCTGTATCGTCAGTAGGAACTCAACGTTGCTGACGGCGCGTCAATCGGACGTCTGGTCTGAGAGTTATCAACTTTTCCATTCCAGGGGCCCGGTTGGATTTCGGGTGCAATCCAACCCATCCACTATCCAACTGTATCCAAAACTCAAGTGAATTATTCCAAAAGTTCCGTCTGATCAAATGGAAATCAACGAGTTAGATGGCGCGTCAATCGGACGCCCGGTCTGTGAGTTATTGGCTTTTTTGTTCTAGGGGCCCGGTTAGTTTTGTAAGCGAACCTACCCGACCGCACTCCGACGGCATCCAAAATTCGAGCAGAGTAAGATAAAAGTTCTGTCTCGTCAAGAGGAATCCAAAAATGTTGATGGCACGTCAATCGGACGTCCGGAACTCAAGTTATGAGCGTTTCCGCTCCGAGGGCCCGATTGGTTTCGTGTACGAACCGACCCGGCTGAACCCAAAGTACTCTGAAACCTTGATTGCAATATACCAAAACGACTGTATCGATCCAAGGATCACATCGCCGCTAACGGTGCATTGATCGGAGGCTCGTAGCTCATGTTATGAGCAAAAGACCGAAAAGGTCCGAAAACGGGGGGTCTGGGCCCGGACCGACCCGGCCCAACCCCCCCATGGGTCGGCCCGAACCGGGTCAACCCATCCTGGGTCCGGGTCTGACCCGGCCGGCGCGGCCCCGCCAGCCTGGGTGGCCCGGCCCGGCCTGGGCGCGACCCGGCCCGGCCGGCGCGGGCGCGGCCCGTTCACCAGGCGGCTCGGTCGTAACGGCCGAGCGAAGTGGGGGGTGCGCTGCCCACGCGTGATTGAGTTGCGGCCCCGCATGGGGCCGTCCTTGCCAGCGGACGCGGCTGGATGCCGCATCCCGTCCTTCGCTGGTCCCACGCGGTCACGGGACGGCCGGCCCTCTGCAGCGGCTTCATCCACGGAGGTTCTCCCCGACGGCGCACCGGGCGCCGCCGCCTCTCGCCGCCGTGCCGGTGAGGCGCATCGGTGGGTTGCTCCGCGGACCACTGGACGAGTTCCGGTGGTTGGAAAAACATGTCGTCTTCGCCAAAGGCCCTCCCGGTGTCCGTTCTTCACTACAACGACCTCACATCGCCCATGCGACTTGTTTTGTCGTCGTCCTCCATTTCGCACACCAAGAACGAAAGGGCGGTGGGTTCGGACTTGTTCGTTAGTCCGCACCCACTGCGTTAGCGGTTTTAAAAGTCTCACAACAAATATTTAACCATACGCCGCGGGTATAAATCACAAAGATTTAAATGAATCAAACCAATACCTTAACGTTGTCGTCGAACGTGAGTTCGTCGTGGAATTGACCATCGTGGAAGAAGTGGATTGTCACGTCGTGGAAGGAGCGTCGTTGTCATCGCGGTACACGGCGTTGCGCAGTCAAACTCTGAGGATTTGAAAACACACAGATTTAATTTCACCAATTAAACCCATGTTGAGGATATAATCCACAATGAAAATTTAAAGAACCACAATCCCCTACCTCAATCGGTTGTTGATCAATGATTGTCGCGGGGAAAGAACGTCGCGGAATAAGTGTCGCGGAAAGAGAATCGCCAGCGTCGCATGGTCGATCTCCGAGGGTTCGGCGTTCATCACCGCCCTTTGTCAGAGGCCGGCATTCTTCGCGTTCTTCACGAAGAAGGATTAAGATCTCCAACACTTAGATCTTCCTCCAATTCCTCTCAACAAGAAACCCTCAAGTAAAAACGTGTTGGTCTTCTTCTATTCCCATGCCAACGATTTGAATTTAAAAGTTTAGAAATGAACCATTAATTCGATGAATTAATTGTAACAACTTAACTACCCAATTAATAGGGGCGTTTCTTAACCAGAAAAACGCACGATTGACTTTCATTAAAAGGGGGTTTTCACGGGTGCGTTACTTCGATGAAAAGAAACGGTGGGGCTCGTGCGGGCCCACCTCACAAATATCCTACCAAGTGGGTAGGATATTTTGGGTTCCACCTTATCCGCGTAACTTAGCTTAAGTGGCTTTAAGTGACTTTATGTGAAATAAAATAAAGTGTTGTACCACTTTTATTTTATTTCTTAACTTAACCCCAAAAACTAAAAACCACACCCGAGTAAACGCAAATCTGGAAAAAGGAGTTTCTAAGAAAATATCAGCGCTGCGATTCAATCGGTGCCCTTGAAATTTGATTCCGAGCACCGGTTCAAAAGTTAGAAAAACCCGCTCGGTCGTTCACTGAACGTACCCGAGCTAAACTTCGGAAAATGATTCCGGGCACACCGGGCCTCGGAATCAAGTGCCGTCAGAAACTGCGTTCTTGTAAAATTCCAAAGAAAATTAAGAAAAAAATTTCCTTGAATTTTACGGGTCATTACATCACTCCCACCATAGGGATTTACGTCCCCATAAAGATACATCATAATCTATGGAAACAAAAGTGGTACTGAGCATGCATCTGAGCCTTCCGCTCCCATGTGCTCGTCTGGAGGTTCTCGTGCTTCCATCTGATGCGCACTAGAGGGATTGATCGTCCATGTAGGACCTGCTCCTGTCGATCCTCGATCTCCACCGGGACCTCCGCAAACGTCGCCCCATCATCAACGTCCAGCTCCCCATGATCAATGATATGCGTCGGGTCATGCACGTATCTACTCAGCTGAGATACAGGGAAGACGTCGTGCACCCGGTGCAACTGAGGTCTTAGAGCCAGGCGATAAGCCACCTTTCCAATCCTGCTGAGGACCTGGAATGGTCTGATGAAGCGTGGAGACAACTTGCCACCTCAGCCAAATCTCCGTAATCCATGTCAAGGTGAGACACGCCCGAAGATTTGGTCGCCATCCTCGAACTCTAGTGGCATCCGCCTTCTGTCAGCACAAGAATTTTGCCGGCTCTGAGTTGTCCTCATCTGCTCTTGGATGACTTGGACCTTTCTGGTCCTACTCGAGCTGCTGAGATTTCTTCTTTTCTGAGAATATAAATCTGGTCTCATCCCCTAGATGAACCACGTTCTTCGCCTAATACAGTCAATCTCGTCATGGATGATACTAACCCATACCAAGGATGACGTCGTAAGGCCTCGACGCTACTACCAAGAGATCCAACCATTACCCTTGCCTCCAAGGGTTGAGTCACACTGTCGGAATCAGTGTGTGGTTACTAGGTCTCCTCCATTAGGTATCTCAAAGTGAGGGTCAAGTCAATGGTTTTTAAACTGGAACATCTTAGTAACAACATAATGAGAGGATAAGAAAGTAATCACCAAAAGAAAGGTGTCTTTTATTATTGCAGCTCAATGTACAAAGACACAAAACATCAACAATGCTATAAGCATCATAAACAAAAGTCTCATGGCCTGGAGATAGTCCCTCTCCTATCCATCTGCTCATGGAGCTCCATGATCGTAGGCCTCAGCTGCATGAAGTTGAGCTCTCCCATGTCCACCAGCTCCCTGCGGTCGGGGTGGACATCCTGGTGGTGGTGGTGGAAACACCTCAAAGCGTCGTCCACCTCTAGCTGCATGGCCAGATCCCCTGTCATGGTCTCCTGCTCCATGCGGTCCACCTCGATCGAACCTCTGCCTCTGCCTGGGAGGTCCTTCGTTCATCTGACGGTCCTCCGTATGGCGGGTCGGACAGTCACGAGCCATGTGACTAACTCTGCCGCATGAGTAACACTACCCTCTCATGGTAAGTTATTGTCCACCATGGGTGCCTCACACAAATGATCATGTGTCACGCAGTCAACCACCTGTAGGTCTAGTCCTCTTGAACCCATGCGTCATCTGTCTATTGCCTGCTGTAGAAGACTCTTCCTCATGCCAGCTAGTGGTGGTTCCTACTGCTGGAGACTGCTCAGCAAGGAAACTCTCCACTAAGAGGGATCGCTCCAACACCCCTGTCTGTGTCAGAATACTTTGAGAATCAAATGAAGCTCTGATCTCTCACCTGAGCCCCTTCTCGAAGGTTCGGGCCCTGAAGAATGGGTCCCGTACCATGTCTGTCGAGTAGCACGAGAGATCAGTAAACTTGTCGCGTCCTGGGCTACTATCATGCTGCCATGCCGTAGCTATAGAATCTCATGGATGTGCACCGCACGGCGGGTGGCTGGGACGAACTCCGAGCGGAAGAGGCTCTGAAAGTCCGTCCAGAGAAGATATGCCTCATCGTGCACCTGGAGCATCACGCTCCACCATCTGCCTGCTTCTGCATGTAGTAGGCTCGCTGTGAGGATCACCATGAGGTCTGTTGGTGTCCTCAAAAACCTGAAAACCCGTACAACAGCCTCCAGCCAGTCCTCGGCTGCCTGGGGGTCCGTCTCCCCGTTGAACCTCTTCGGTAGGTGGCGCTGAAACTCGTGCAGTGCACTAAGGCGACGTGCATCGTCAGCGGCTGGGGCTGGTAGCATCGGTGGCTCGATGGGTAGAGGTACCGTCGGTGCCTCAGCTGTCAAAGGGCCCTGTACCGAGGCCTCATCGCTTGGAGGGCTGTCATCACGTACAACTCTCAGAACCCTAGCTGGTTACCGTCGTGGGGCCATCCTAAAAAGAAAAAGGTGCACCACTGTCAACAGTATACATGGTGAGCTGACATAAATTAATCACAAAGAAAAATTAAAACACACATGCAATCAATGTTTTCACGCATTAAGTCGGAAATCAGAAGTCAGGGTCCTGGTGTACAGATACGTCGGCCACAACACCAACACTAGACTCCCTGAACTGATAACCACACCCAATACGCTTGACACTATTTCTTCACATAGAAAAAAGATCAGAGTCCCATGTTCTGCGGTAGAACCGAACTTCTCTGATACCAATTTGTCACGACTTGTCCTCGAGGCCCATGTCGTGACTACCCCAAGCCCACCTTCCATAGGCCAGGGGCTGGCGACTAGAACCAAGGCGTAAATCATGGTAAAAAGGGAAGGCATTTCCTTTCTAAAGTAAAAAAACAGTAGAAGTAAACACTAAGTAAAAACTGAGTACAATAATAAGTGCGGAAAAGTAAGTGGGCCAGTATTCAAACCCAAACTGAAAGTAAAGTACAACTGGAATGGAAAATAGCAACTGAAAAGTAAAGATGCAACGTCGAGTTGTCCACTGGAAATCCCACTTGAAGGGTGGGTACAGATAGCCTCCACTGCTCCTCGGGTCCTGCCGACCGCTCCGAGTACGTCCCGCCTAGTGGTCCACGTCAAGGTACCGTCCTGCTCCGCAAGCCTCAACCACGATCAGTGATGTCCGTCATTTGCATCCAACACAACGTAGTGCGGGCATAGCCCGTGAAGGGGTGAGTATAAGCTACTCAGTAGGGACCCCGAGACCCCTAAAGGTCTCCCAGAATCCACAAGGGATAATCCACAATGGAAAGATACAATCACAAAGTAACATCCGACACTGCTTATGTATATGCCCATACATTTCCCTAAGTCATCAATTCCAGTTCTCTCCAACCTCCGAACCCAAGAACAACCCAGTCCACATAGGAAAGAAAAACATAATCCACACAGGATAGCACAACACAATCCACAAAGGAAAGAAAATCAGGATTCATCTCATACAGGTATACTTCTTCAAATGACGATAGGGATGATCAGATGTAGCCACTAATTCATCTAAGCCGTCGGACCCACAATGGGTCGATAGGTACTAACCCCTGCAATGACCCACACAGGATCGATCATGATGTTGAAACCATAGCTATTGGGAAACTCATTCTCTACCAATTACAGTGGTTATGCCGCTACAACCATGCGCTTCCCTCTAACCTTGGACTGTTGTGGTACTCCACCTATCGAGTACTGTGGGCCTGCTTCTACAATCAAGCGCTTCCTACCATGGGTCTGCCGCTACAACCAAGCACTCCCCCTCATAGCCTCTAGAGGTACTCATTCTGTTGAGTACCACGGGTCAACTGCTACAACCAAGTGCTCCACTGTCGTGGGTCTGCCGCTACAACCAAGCGCTCCCCCGTGCTGCTAAAACCAAGCGCTCCTCTGTCATTGGTATGCCGCTACAACCAAGCGCTCCCCCATACTGCTACAACCAAGCGCTCCTCCGACGTGGGTCTGCCGCTACAACCAAGTGCTCCCCCTCATAGCCTCCAGAGGTACTCCTTCTGTTGAGTACCATGGGTCTGCCACTACAACCAAGCGCTCCTCCGCCATGGGTCTACTACAACAACCAAGTGCTTCCCACTGGGCTATCCGTAACACACCGAGTCATTTGATCAGCAGTCGTCAAGTCTCAACCGGCTCTAGGGTTTCCGCACACAGCATGCTCATTCCGGGAGGGTCCACTCCATGATCCAAGAGTTCGATGCATCAACTGACATGTAGTCCGGTGTTGATGTATCCCAAAAGTACCGCAGTAGTCACTACTGAACCCACGGAGGATTCTCGTACTGTCTTCATTGTCGTCGCAGACGCAGCCAGCTCTAGGGTTCCCGCACACAGCAAGCTCATTCGAGAGGGTCCGCTCCACAAGCCGAGAGGCTGATACATCAACTAACACATAGTCCGGAGTTGATATATCCAAATGTTATTTCTCGTCAACAAGAACTCAACGTCGTAGATGGCGCGTCAATCGGACGTCTGGTCTGAGAGTTATCAGCTTTTCCGTTCCAGGGGTCTGGTTGGATTTCAGGTGCAATCCAACCCGGCCACTATCCAAATGCATCCAAAACTCAAGAGAAGTATTCCAAAAGTTCCGTCTCATCAAGAGGAAATCAACGAGATAGACGGCGCGTCAATCAGATGCTCGGTCTGTGAGTTATTGGATTTTTCGTTCTAGGGGCCCGGTTGGTTTCGTGAGAGAACCAACCCGACCGCACTCCGACGGCATCCAAACCTCGAGCGGAGTAAGAAAAAATTTCCGTCTCATCAATAGGTATCCAACAAAGTCGATGGCACGCCAATCCGACGTCCGGAGCTCATGTTATGAGTGTTTCCGCTCCGAGGGCCCGGTTGGTTTCGTGTACGAACCAACCCGGTCGAACCCAAAGTACTCCGAAACCTTGAGTGCGATATAACGAAATGACTGTCTCGATCCAAGGATCACATCTTCGCTGATGGTGCGTCGATCGGTGGACCGTAGCTCATGTTATGATCAAAAGATCAAAAAGGTCCGAAAACGGGGGGTCTGGGCCCGGACCGACCCGGCCCATCCCCCCCTGGGACGGCCCGAACCGGGTCGACCCGTCCTGGGTCCGGGTCCGACCCGGACGGCATGGCCCGGCCCGACCTGGGTGGCCCAACCCGGCATGGGCGCGACCCGGCCCATCCGGCGCGGGCGCGGCCCGGTCGCCAGGCGGCTCGGCCGTAACGGCCGAGCGGAGCAGGGTGTGCGTTGCCCGCACGTGATTGAGCCGCGGCCCCACGTGGGTCCATCCTTGCCAGCGGACGTAGCTGGATGCCGCGTCCCTTCCTTCGCTGGTCCCTCATGGTCACGGGATTTCTGACCCACTGTTGCGGGTTAAGCCGCGACGGTCTTCCCCAGCGGCGCGCCGAGCGCCACCGCCTCCCGCCACCGGCACGGCGCGCTGGCGGGTCGCTCCGCGAACCACCGGACGAGTTCCGGTGGTTGGAAAAATGCATTGTCTTCCCCAAAGGCCCTCCCGGGGTCCGTTCTTCACTACGAGGACCTCACATTGCCCGTGCGACTTGTTTTTTCGTCGTCCGCCGTTTCGCACACCAAGAACGAAAGGGCTGTGGGTTCGGACTTGTTCGTTGGTCTGCACCCACCGCGTTAGCAGTTTTAAAAGTATCACAACAAATATTTAATCATACGCCGTGGGTATAAATCACAAAGATTTATATTAATCAATCCCCTACCTCAATGTTGTCATCGAACATGAGTTCGTCGTGGAATTGACCGTCGCGGAAGAAGAGGATCGTCGCGTCGCAGAAGGAGCATCACTGTCGTTGCGGTACACGGCGTTGCGCAGTCAAACTCCGAGGATTTGAAAACACACAGATTTAATTGAACCAATTAAACCCATGTTGAGGATATAATCCACAATGGAAATTTAAAGAACCGCAATCCCCTACCTCAATCAGTTGTTGATCAAAGATTGTCGCGGCGAAGGAACGTCGCGGAAGAAGCGTCGTGGAAGGAGAATCGTCGGCGTCGCATCGTCGATCTCTGAGGGTTCGGCGTTCTTCGTCGCCCTTCGTCAGAGGCCTACATTCTTCACATTCTTCATATTCTTCACGTTCTTCGTGAAGAAGGATTAAGATCTCCAAGACTTAGAGCTTCCTCCAATTCCTCTCAACAAGCAACCCTCAAGTAAACACGTGTTGGTCTTATTTTATTCCGATGCCAATGATTTGAATTTCAACGTTAGGAAACGAACCATTAATTCGATGAATTAATTGTAACAACTTAAGTGCCCAATTAATAGGGGTGTTTCTTAACCAGAAAAATGCATGGTTGACATTCATTAAAAGGGGGTTTTCACAGGTGCGTTACTTAGAGGAAAAGAAACGGTGGGGATCGTGCAGGCCCCACCTCACAAATTTCATACCAAGTGGGTTGGATATTTTGGGTTCCACATTATCTTCTTAAATTAGCTTAAGTGGCTTTAAGGGGCTTTAAGTGAAATAAAATAAATTTTTGCACCACTTTTATTTTATTTCTTAACTTAACCCCAAAAACTAAAAACCACACCTGGGCAAACGCATCTCTGGAAAAAGGTGTTTCTATGAATATATCGGCGCTACGATTCAATCAGTGCCCTCAGAATTTGATTCTGAGCACTGGTTCAAAAGTTAGAAAAACCCGCTCATTCGTTCACTGAACGTACCCGAGCTAAACTTCAGAAAATGATTTCGGGCACACCGGGCCTCAGAATCAGGTGCCGTTAGAAACTGTGTTCTTGTAAAATTCCAAAGAAAATTAAGAAAAAAATTTCCTTGATTTTTACGGGTCTTTACATATAGTATGTAAAGCATACCAAAGAAACTTTGGAGTTTACAACATGTCCAGTGATCCACATTCCATGTTGACTCTGTGTTACACTGTCACTAGTCAGGTTGTCTATGTATGGAATACATGGACCACATCTAGCCAAAATTAATTAAATTCCATGTCTACTGGGAAACATAATAATTAGTTAACCGACCACGTGACATTTAATTTTGGTCAAAACTGAATGTAATTAATGCACACAATTACAAATTGATTTCTGAATCATTCATGATGCATTGAATGTGACTACACTGTGTGTAACTATAGTTACAAGGAACGCACTCTGGTGTTTTCTGACTAGAATCCTTGTAATATCCAGATGAGTTATGTAATATTATTTTAATCCTAATATTTAATGACTCAATTAGCAATATGTGAAACGAATGAAAAAATATAATATCTTGAAATTACAATTAAAAGAATGAATAAAAACGAATTTAAAAACTAAATTATAAATTTTTACATCACCAATTATTTTTAAATAATTATAAATAATAATTTTCCTTCTCTGATATCACTTCTATGTTCTGGGTGTAATGGAATCATGGGTGGGGTGGTGCCCAACAAATCTTTTTTTTTGTGATTGATGTTCAATTGGAGATCACTCTGATGATGAATGTAATGATCCATGGAATTGATCAATGAAATCAGGGAGGGTAATCACACCAAAATAAAGTGAGAGGAGATCAACACAAAAGTGGACATCGATAATTTTGGGTAAGAAATTGAAATATTTTTAATAGATATTGTGGAATGAATTCAATAATACATCTTTGATCTCCCATGATATATATGATATGGTACCCAAATGGGTACCTGTAGAGAAATACAATGTGTTTATTAATATCCATCACTATGATAAGCACATGGTATTGAAGAATATATTATTCTATTAATAAATTTTCACATATATACATATGGATATGAAAAAATATGACATTGCATACATTAAAATTAAATTTGATGTTATTTATTTCATGATGTATCAATAAAATATGTATCAAGTCAAGTGAAACAAATAACCCCCCACACTATGGGTTCATAGTATTTTTTAAGAAATAGATTTACTATGGTAATATATTTATCATTTAAAATATTTATATGATAATATTACTAGTTATATATAATAAATTGGGGATTTTTTTTTAATTTTGATAAATAATATATGGGACCATGTATCCCAGACATAACATTTTATTGATGATCAAATAAAATCCAATTGGATTTATTTGAATGATTCAACCGAAGAAGTTGGGGGATGAATTTCATTTTCATTACAGTAGTTCAAAAAAATTTCATTAATATTGTAATAAATTATGAAACCAAATATATCAATGAAAATATTCTTTTATGATCATAAAATAATAGCTAATCAAAAATATGATTAATATTTTATTAAAAAACAATTATTAAGAATTTAGATATCAATGGTAAATATAAACATAGTTTGATTACTATTATTGTCAGTATATATTCCCTCATTCTTAGATTCACACTTTATTATCCGTTGTCACATTATTATTACATATTAGAAAAAAATTGATTGATATTTGATTTATAAGTAAAAATAAATGAATGACAATATTATAGTCCTCGATAGTACTTCTCATTTTCACAAGATAATCTAATTGGTCATGCACTTGGGAAAACAATATTTGTTCTGTGCATGGGTTAGGTTTAGTACGATTACCATCTGTGGTCTTTGGAAATTCTCTGGGCATTACATAAAAATCTATTATAGGTTGTAGTTAGACCCTACCTCTAGATGCCAAGAGTTAGTTTCTTGCAATGAAAAGAATAATTCACCAATAGGGGAACACAATCAAGAATCATGGGACTCATATACAGATATAGGATATGAAGGTCATTTCTCTACAAAAGTAATTGGATGAATTATAATAGAATATTTCGGGGTGTGTCCCTAATTACATTGCATTGATAGATGGTTTGTGTTAGTTGGTTAATCACACAATTTCATAATCATTTAGTACAATAAATTTTAGTGGTTTTAAGTTTAAATATAATGTACATAATTGTTTAATTTTTAAGAAAATTATTATATGGGTTCTAGGATAAGGGATTGGAGAAAAATATAGAGATCACGACAGAGAGGATCTTAGTTCTACGTGTATCAATGAAGCTTGAATCTGGATTTTATGTCATCATTTTGAAACTACACACATTATAATTAAATAATTATATTTAATTAGATATATATATTCACAACATAAAATAAATGTTTATGTGATAATTGATATGTATTTATATTTATATTTCCCTTTCTTCTCATTTTTATATTTTTTTATATGTTAGGTTTTTTGATAAAACATATTATGATATTTTTATTTTTTAGAACATCTATAAAAATAATCATTTTAAACAACCCATACATATTATAAATTATAACAGTGGTTTTAATTTATGTCAATTAATCATTATTTTCTGCTTCAAAAAAACACCACAAATAACTAAAATTACCACTATTAAATAAATTTCCATGACAGTCCCCAGAAACCACAACTAAATGGGTTAAAGTGACACAAGAGGATTCCTGATTCAATATTTAGTTTAATTTTACCAAACTATTATCAAAATAATTTTTATAAGATTAAACTACCACTAGTATGTTTATTCTACATGTTAGATATTCTTAGAAATGGTTGGTATGGGACTTATGCTAAAGCAACCCATTCCGGTTCGACATGGAATAGGAGCAAGGTGGGGGGATTTTAGGACTTTCATGAGGAGTGTTTCGACATCATTTATTTGAGGAAACTAAGAGGAATATCTCAATTCAAGTTGAATTTAATAGAACAAGAAAAATATATTGAGTCAAGGTATTGTTGGGAGCCTAGAGAAGTATATCAACTCCTGGTATCATTAGGGATGGAGGATGAGTATGTAGATACCACAAACCACAATGTTGTTGACCTGGTTTGAAAATATCACAATGTTTCCATTGATATTCATGGGGTAAATTGTTGAAATTAAGGGATTTTAATGGATTCTTGAGACCATATCTCAACATTAATAACAAGTGAAGGTGCAGGGGCACAAACCCCACAATATGGGCCAATGATAACAACTAAAAACACTATTTCATGAAACTTTTCTTTATTTTGTGTACCTAAGAATTTTTTCATGTAATTGGATGCTATTTCATTAAACTATTCACTTAATCATGATATTGCGTTCTAGTTCATGAAACTCTATGATGTGTAGAGAATCATTTTTTCGTTGTCTCACAACTTTTGATGATGCATTAAAAAGGGATTACACGAGGCATAGCCTTTGAGTGAGAATTTCGAAAACACTATATCACCCTACATTTGAGTTTCACCCAAATATATTGGTTTAAATGTTTTCAAATTATGTGAAATTGGGTATCCCATATAGAAACTTTCATGAAAATTTCTTATGTAAGATTTTATGCGTTGAGGACTTCATGAGGTTATTCTGATCACGATTTGGATTTTAGGGGTGTGTGAAGCACAAAACCCTATTTTGTATGAGGGAGATATTAGGAACTTAAATACCATATCCCCTCTCCCCACCAATGAATATTTTATTCAATATTTATAGTTATTTTGGTTGTTCAATGAATCTTAGCATGTTTCATGAACCTTTGGGATGAATCACACAACTATATGATGTTTCAAAAACATTCCATGGTTTTTGGTGGATGACTCACATATGAATGGAGATTATACATTTTACATAGCCTCTTAAACACAAATGAGTATTTTTACCATAAATAATGTTGCATTCACTTTTGGAATGTTGCATGAAACTTCAATCATTTCTCTAGAATCACCCTAGATGACCATTTTAGGTATTCTAACTTCTATCGACAATAATTTTTAATCAATAATCCTATTTATAATTTATGAATTGTTAAATAAAATAATATGAAATGATTTGTTCTCCAATAATAGGGTTTTCATCATTAACTGGATTATTGGATGCTATTTCTTATTATAAAAAATTTAGAGGGGGTATTTTTTTAATGTTTCTACAGCCATTTATATAATATTTTCCCATGTAAATGTATAGAGGTATTATACATGACCAAATACTTTAGTGAATTATGGTTAATAGTAATGTATAAATGAAATTAAAAGTGACATGTTTTGTTACATAATGATCTATTAATCAACTTATAAGCTGATTTACATTAAAAGTTATGAATAATATCATGATAAGACATGGAATGTAAGACATGATAATGTTTGGGAATTTTTTAAATCATTGGTAATGAAAAGATTTAAAATTTGAATCCTTTTTTTTAATTTTTTTGTTATTTAATAAATTAATATTAGATACCATAGGACATTTCAGGTATTTTGTTGATGAGTATCCCTTATATTTATGGATTGACCTTTTCTATAGGTAGTTTATCTAGAGAGAGTTCCTAAGTGATGAGACCCTTGGATATGGGTTGTGATACCTTGATTATGTTGGGTGTACTAGGCCTTGATTATTTTGGGTGTACTAGACCTTGATGAGTTTGGGTTGTGACCTTGCGATCATGATATGTCCCCTGGTATCGTGGTTTCTTTTGATCCTTGTGGGTTTGTGGATCTTTTGAGATGTTTAGAACCCTATAACAAGTGTAATGGATTATATTTCCATTGATAATGGGTGTGTTTATATGGGAATGTGGGATATAGAGTATGTTCTTTGACATGGTGAATTTGACTTTGATATTGATAGTGTTTTAAATATACAAGTAATGTAAAACATTGTTAGATTGTATGGATTGTGGAATAAATGAATGGATGGTGATTCTAGGATATAGTAAATGAATGGTTCTACCTTTGATATTTTATAAGGTATGCATCTGAGTGATTGTCTTGTTTTACTTGAGATCATTTTTGGGTGGGTAGATCATTCAGATGCCTGACCCAACTATTCTGACATTTTTTTAACATGGTGATCAATGATTTCCCTTAGTATATGGGTCAAGGGATTGTGTATTATGTGTAGATGCTTCTTATCATAGATACAACTCCCGGGGTGGTGGGTGCTGATATGGTTATGATTGAATAGTGAGGATTTTCATGAAAGTTGGATGAAAGCATCAAGGATTCATTGAGTCTAATCAAACTAATGGGCCAAGATTCATGCTTATATACTTGAGTAGTTTCTTAGCCTAGAATTATTATTGCATGACTAATGGGATCTTGAGTATATTATAGTAAATATTCCTGGGTTAGAATGTGACCTTGAGGGTTTGATGAGATTAATCTGGTAATTTTGTGTTGGGGTTCGTGATTCCATTTTGGTTTGGTGATTGTGTGGATTGAGAGTAAGAAAATGTTGTTTTCAGTGAGATTAAGGTGGTATGTACCGGTAATGCATTGGGATTGTTTGGTTTTGGATCAGTAAAATGGACGATCTTCATTTTCATTGAGAATCATTTGGGTGCATAGATAATCCCAATAAATGTGGTCACAATAGTTCCATGATGAACTCTAGTGCATGATGATTTTGTAGAGAGTTGTGAGGTAGTAATGGGTGTTGGATGATGAGCCCCTTCCAATGTGTGGTTACCAAGGGTTTATGGGGCATCTTGAATGTGGGGAGGACCAAGGTTGTTTAATGGAATTTTATATAGCAGGGTAAAAAATGGTGACATTGTGGAGGGATCATAGTGTTCTAGAGAATATGATAGGGTTTGAACCAAATGATGTTATTATGGGTCAATTAACATATTGATCATGGATGAGGATGAGAGGAACATGCTTTTTTAGATGGATCCATGGAAATTATGCCTGAGGAATAGTATAATAAAAGCTATATGATGGGGATTTCACTATCAACTGTCAGAGATTGATGTCCTCCTTATGGATCAAATATTGGTGAATGCCATCAGTCTTGTTCTTAGAAGCTGAGAATGGGAGGTAGTTGGTGATTTTTGTTGTCCCTTTTGTGAGAGTGAGACAACCACATCCAATTATTCAATTCGATTTATAACTGGGAGTGTTCAATGTTTTTTCATAAGTTTATTTTGTGAAACAATGATAACAAGACTCTTTTTGTGGAGATTGATGTATCATTCATGAATGTACGACCCTTGTTCTTGAATTATTGTGGGATTATGGATATGACCATGGAGTATTAATTGTGGAATCAATATACCAGTGTGTGACAAAGTGAGATCCATATATATATTCCTATAAGAATATAAAAAATTATATTGGATTTGATGGGGGATAAATATAGGTTATTTCTTTTGCCTTAGTAAAGAACTAATGTGATTTGAGGGTTCTTGGATCAGAGGTGTATCAGTGTATGTGGAAGGATATGATGACAGTTTTGGGCAGCTTAGGATCCTACCATGTATCCACATTCATATTCATTTATGGACTCTAGTTAGCATGTTTGGGGGATCAATGGATTTCTTGGGGACATGAAGGCACAATGATTGGGTATGTTGGTGATGCGTCAACAATTGAAGCTAATAATTTTTTAAAAGAGTTGGTTGAGGATGTTTAGAATTTCATTAACATAATAAATTGGATATGGTGAGTTATAAACCACATAATACAATTGTTTTGAATATGAAATATTCATTTTTGGAATCAAACTATTATTTTCAAAGAAATCAATTTTATTCCTAGTTTGTATAGGGATGCCGATTATGATTCCAACCCAGTTTTCAATATGATGGAAAGGAAAAAAAGTGATATTTAATTTTTTTTTTCATGTATTTTTAGTTGTGGTATGTTGGGAACTACGTCATGAAACCCATTGGAATGGGGGGTATGACTTTCTATAAACAACTCTAATGAAAAAATTGCCAGATTGTTAGAATTTGTTGTTATGAGCTAAGCCCAATGGTGGGTAACACAATAAGAAAAGTGTTGAATTTAACAAAAAAATTATTCTTATATTAGGATGATGACCTTGAAAAAGACCCATATCATTGTTTATGTTTTTATTATGAACATTGACATAGTTTATGAAAATTTAAGTTCCTTAGTTTTGGAATTGATCTATGGAGTGTGTTGAGTTTTTATAGATGGTATGAATTGAGTTGACCATGAATTAACTACCATTGTTGGGTGGGATGAATATTTTTATGACCACCAAGACTTCTCATGGATGATAAGTGTTATTTTTTGGTGTCTTTAATACCACATATTTATGTATAAGTTTGAATTTCTAGGGGAAATATGAAATATATTTTGGTAGATAAGATATATTTTGAATTGTGATTTCGAATGGAATTCCGAATGTTTGGATGTATTAAGTGATGTTTTGAGATTTATTTATGGACTTGGGAGGCACCTACGGTTTTTAGTGAGACTTGGGAACATTTTGGATAGGATTTAAGAGTTTTTTAGGTTTTTGGATGGGTGTCATAGTTATGTGTGCATTGTTTATGATAAAACTTATACCACCCTAGGTGTGAGGTTCTTTTCAGTTTCCTTTATAAAGGGAATGGTTTAGTTTTATGGTCAGCCCATAGTTGTGGATTAAACATGAAGGATATTAGAAAAAACCACATGATCATTGTTAGACATGGTGTATGGGGCAGAGTTTTTTCATGTGTATATTAAAACCATGAAAAATGTTTCAAACTAAATAAATGTTAATTCCTATAGTTGGCATAATATTTTTAGAACAGTGCAACTCAATCCTATAATAGTTGTGTATATTGACAGTTCCTTCTACAAGGTTGTCACATGGTTTTAAAAAATAGTTTTCCAAACATTAATTCTCATTATAATTGAATTGTTACGGTTTCCCATATTTAATTTTTTGTCTTAGCCCCTCCTTTTCCTTATTATCCCTCACAATAATTCCAAACTCAACAAACACTCCATCTTCCATTGGCCCTCCTTCATTTGGGGTAGTCCCAACAATATTATTCAAAGTTTTGAGATTAATATTCACATCCAACAACCTCCATTACTCACCAAATTTATCCTCTCCAGGTATTTAGTTCTTTATTTATGGTTTATGGGGATTATTCCAACATGAAATTGTGTAATTGGCCATATTGCATTGGGATTTTGTGTGGGATGTATAGGTAATATTCTAGGACGACATCTGCACACCATAACATGTAATTTGTATGAAGGTTTTCCCAAATTTTAAAAATTTTAATCATTTTCCATTAAATTAAATTAAATGGGTGCATGTAAAAGAAATTCATGTTAGGTATATACTCAATAATGGTGTAGGGAGTTTTCCAGGGACCTCCCATGGTGGTATCTCAAGAATTAATTGAACAAACTGTTCCCAATACGTTAATAAAAAATTATGACAAGTTGTTTTAATTTGTTTAATCTATTATATTTATTATTTAATTTCCAATTTGATATTTTTGAGTACCTTAGGTTCATGGGTTTGGTATAGTGTACCATGTGTTGACGTGGGAATGGTTTAGTCATAGGTGGGGCTTTGAGAACATCGGTAGTAAATGCAGCATATGGATGTAAATGAAAAAATCATCATAATAGGCAGGTTTTCCTTAAATTTTCCTATAGTGTTGTTTTTATTCTAAATGATTGTTATGGTCTTCTCACTTGTTTTTTCAATGATGGTTTAGAAATTAATTATGTTTTTTATTTTTTTTCCTTCATTAACACCCTTTGACTTTCCATGATTCTTTTGGGGAGATGGTTCCTCGGGGAACACCATGTAATAATGTGAACATTGTAATTTGATAATAAAATTGTGTTTTAAATGGACATGAAATCCTTGGGAAACTGGAATTTGAAATTGAAATTGGAGATTATACATGAAATAGTATTTCAGAATTGGTTAATTGGATTAGTTTATTAAATGAAAAAAGTTAAAATGGTATTGAAAATATGTGCTAGGTTATTTTATTTGTGTTTGAATTCCATATTTTAAATTTTATTTGGATCATTATTTTATAAATGGAATTAGAAATGGTTTTGTAAATATTAATTAGAATTTAGATTATCATAAAAATTTAAATGAAACATTATTCAATGTAATTGGTTGTTATGTGTTATGGAAAATGATAATGTGTGTGTACTTTCTAGTTTTTTATAAATAGAATATATATTTGTAATGATATTTAAAACTGGGGTGGACATGGAAACCCAAGTGGATTCTTTAGATTTATAGTATAACTCTAGGTGAACATGACCCATGGGTGGACATTTAGATTGATATTTAAACCTAGGGTGAACACAGCCCTAAATTGGATAATGGAATTGTTAGTTAAACATAGGGTGAACACAACCCCCCATGTGGACATTGAATATTCTTTGGGGATGGTTATATAACCACCATATTTTATTGTTTGACCAAGAATGTGTATACTACCCCTGATAGGAGATGGTTTGGCACAATCATTAAGACATTCTCAAAGACACCCCCACACTTTCTGAATGAGGTATGCACCATTCCTAGGGTAAAGTTAACCCCTGAGATAAATTTTTATTTTATGATTTTTCATTTCAAATATTCTAAAGCACGTAGTAGTATTTTTTAGCTTGATAACTAATACATACGCTCTGTAGTGACTGGTTATACTCAAGGAAGTCATTCGTCGGGGCCTATTGATTATAATGATACCCTAATCAGGCTGTCATGGAACTTGGGTACTTGAGGAGACATCGTTCTTGTTCGAAGGTATATTTTTTTGGAGGGGACTAATGTTTATGCATACTGATTTTCATACTATGTCGGTGTCTGATGATGGGTCTTGGAAGAAAATGGGACTACTTTAACATTGGTTGTTCGCCATAGTTGTATTCGTGTTCATTTAGTACTTCTTGAGTATGATATTCCCATCAGGGATCTAGTTGATATATACGACATTCTTTTTTATTATTACATCTGATTTTGTAATATTTTTTTAGAACATTACATGGTTCCGATGTTTATCTAGATGTGTATCTTATTTATATTATTTACATTGTGTTTCACACTCTTATAAGAAGTTCATAGACTCCCCACGGAATCCTCATAGGCCATTTCTACTAGTCAGTAACCTCTATGGTAAAAAAGGTGTGCCTGAGGTCATATGGTGAACTGGTCTTGTTACTATTCATAGAGTGAGAGGGAATAAGAGATTCAATTTATCTTCATATCTAGTTTTTTCTATACTTAATTCGTGATATTTTTTAGTTTATTAATGGATTATAATGTATAACTCATTAAGTTAACATATCCATATCCATTTAAATCATCAATAAATGAAAGGATGTAAAAATACCCAACTCTTGCTTATACTTGAAATGGTAGGCACACATCAATACGTACCAATACTAGATGTTATATATCCCTTTCAAATTGTCCTCTAAAAAGATATTTGGTCATTTTTTCGTTTCCACATGAATTCCATCTATAATATGGTTTTATCTCAAAATATTATATATAACCATCATGATAGAACTTTGTCAAACTCTTCTAATTTACATGGAAAATATAGATATTACACAAATGAGTGTGAAATTATTCATCTAAACTTGATTCATTATCAATTTATAATAAATTTTTTTTCATAATTTAATATATAAAGATATTTATTTAAATGAACTATAGAATAACATATATTGTATTTATAAAAGAAACAGCTTTAATTAGTAATATTTAAATTACAACCATTAGCATCTATATAGGAAATAGTAATTATATTATTGGTAATGGATGGTACAAAGTAATAATATTTTAAAACCTAGACTATTCCAGTTGGAAACAGAATGTGTTAGTCTCCAATGGATAGTGTATCCATCCTCACGTCATTATTAGCACACAAAATCCACCTATCCTATTAAAATATTGTTAATTATACATAGATACTACATTTAAATATAGATGTGAGAACCTAAAGATATATCTAACAATTAATGTGTAGATAATAAAATATTTCACATGATAATGAAAGAACCTAAAGCTTACCCTTTGTTTTTTAACTAGGTTTATTTCTTCTTCTAGTATCCCATATTTCCTCATGAAAATATTATTTTATATTTTTCATTTCTTATCATTGGATAATTCATTTATTGGATGTATAGTTCTCAAGATCCATATACTAGGAATGATTCATCGGCCCATATTCATTGTTCCTCCTCTTATTCACAATGAGGACTATAATTTTTTCATGCCTCATGTCCTTGTCAAATTTTAAAATCAATGTAATGATTTCTAAGGGAGACATATCACTATTTATCACATTATTATTAACAATGAAACTACAAAAACTCTTAGGTAGTTAGGAACATATGTGATTTGTTAATAGGTCATTCGAGATCATAAATTTTAAGATGTCCATGTTCTCAATATAGTTAATCATCATGACTATATTAGGCCCATATAAAACAAATTATATAACTCTTCACATGAATATTTAATTAGATATATAGTATATTACTTTTATATAATTATCATTATAAATATTATGAAGGAGATACATGATTATATATGCATCAATATCCTCACCTTTCATTAAAAGATCACCGGAGATGTATGATAACATGAAAAATAGGACATTTGTGGAATCATCCAAATATTTTATATATAGAAAAAATTCATCTTCACTAGTCCCTTTACTAGGTACCTCAATAATATGGGTTTTAAAACACATATAATTTCCATTCACGGTTTTGTGTAAACTGTAAGCATCTATACCGTTCATGGAAATTTGGGTTGGTGAGAAGGTTACAATTCCTTAATATGGATCACAATGAAATAGTTGAATTCATGTTTGTTGACATTTCTAAAATAATTAGAGAATAATTTTAGTATTTTATATACTTTACTAAATTTAGATAATAAATTTTAAATTTTTTAATCTCTCATTATTTTGTTCTAACCCAATATCCCTCACCATTAGTTTCAAAATATCATGTTGCATTGATATTCTAGTGGAAATGATACCAATTCAACATATCATAACCCAATAGAGGTATTGGTCAGTTACATGAAGTTATTTATATATTTTTAACTCACCAATTATATTAATTCACTACTCCTTGATCTATTGAGTGGACTTCCTCTTTTCCACCAGATTAACCCCAAGTGTAGTGAGGGATAATCCTCTTGATATAAAATTAGTTAACAAAATACAATATTTATAACTCCCTGATAAATTGTAGTGTCTGTGTGAGGTCTAGATGAGACACTATGATCTATTGGTTCAGTTCTAAATTAGATAATGGAAGGCTATACCGATTTGATATTTTATTTAGTGGGATTTATCTCTTTATGTGTAAACTAACCACATTATCATGTCATGCGATTGTTAATATTAAGTGGATTTTATTTAAGTGATTAAACATATCTAGTTAAGGATTATAGATACTTTAATATTTATATTAATTCCATCCTTAAATACTATTAATAAATTTATTTATTGATTTAAATATCGATTAATAATTAATCATGAGACTGATAGAAACCAAATAAATAATGTGAATTGACCTTGAGATTATCTAATGGTTGTATTATCTATTAGATGATAAACCAACCATTTACCCAAGGAAATAAACATCTTAAATCAATCCACGTTGGTGTTTTCACATTCAACCACGGCTTTTGTACAAATCTGTTATTTGTTTCATCCCGACTCTAAACATGAACTTCCTCCACTCGCCTAGGAGATTCATCCATTATATAATTTTAATTACACACAATATAGGGTAACTAATGAATTATTTCGGTGTGGTGGTTGCGGGAGTTACATAAAATAAACCACAAGCATTGTGTCCCATACACAATGATAGGAGATGAATGACTCAATTACCTTATTTTATTTAGTAAATTATTACAAAAACCATGAAATATTAATATATTAAATAAACCAATAACAAACACATGATAGAATAATATCATGATAAAACACATACATGTAATGAATATGAAGGAATAAACAAGATATTATTACCTTCAATTAATTATTTAATATTAATATAAACATTCTTGAATTAATTAAATAATTCCTCATTCTTATAAAACATTTAGTGTCTCTTGGGGTTACCCATTATAAATCTAACATGGAAAATAAATTACTTGAGAAATATTTATAGATAATTAAATGGAATAAATTAAGAATTTATTAATTCTAAAAACCATGTTACATAGGCAACACATCATATCACAATAGTGTAATTAGGTTTTTAGTGATGCAATTATTTATTCTTTATTTAATTTTAATATATTCTTTATTGAGTGACTGCATATCATATAATAAATAGCTACACATTATTTTTATCACATTCCATGTGTCCAGGATAGATTCCCACTGAATCATATTGTATCTTGGTTTGGATATATGAAGTGTTTAATTAATATACATGTCTGGTATTGCATTTTTTTTGTGTTAATGAAACCCATCTGAGGACTTAGTGTATTATTATAATGTAGGAATTAATGATTCACACAATATATACACTATATGAACTCATTGTATCCCATTAATGTAACATCCAATCAGTGTCACATGACATATTCCATGTATTTGACCACAAAGTTAGTGTGAATTTCACTTCTAATCCAAGTAGACCACACGACATGTACAGTAAATATGCACAATATGGACTGACACATCGTGTTCAACGATGTCCCAGTCAACATGTAGTTTACATTAAATTCAATAAATATCATTGTTCCTCAACACATCATCGATCCTATGACACATCTAGTTTTAGGGAACTTGGACACATTATGTGTACATTTGGTCACATGTCATATAAATGTATCAATTTTCCATAATCCTTAGTATCACCAGATGATACCTCTTAATATGTAATTAATCTATTTATGATGATATGAATCTTATGAAATGAAAATTAATATATGAAAAACTTATTAATTTAACCATTGGATATAAATAATGAATAACACATTGTTAATAAATACCAAAATTTGGGTATATTTTATTAATGAATAATAAAAATTTATAAATTATAATGTGACTGCTCATATTCCACTTGAAGGTTCTAGATGTAGAATAAGTTCCCATTACACATAAAAAACTCGATTTTTTTGTCATAATCCATTAATAATCCATGATGTACATGATGAAGAAACATCATGAGCAATGAAATTAATATGAAGATTAATAAACAAGAAACCAAAACTAAAAAATAGAGGGTCATCTTTATATAAGTTATAATTAATATATTTATTTATGAATTACCTTTAGTTGAATTATTTATTCGTTATCATTGATCGAATGAAGACCTCTTTTCATACCATCATTACGTCATTGGAAAAAACGGAATATAAAATCTTGTGAGAATCCAAATGTTCTCAGTGAAATTATAATCACTACCATATAATCCTTCAGGTTATAATGTAAATGAATCTAAATCTTACGATGATCGTTGGTGATCACAACCAAATCCATCAAGCTTAGAAATATTTACTTTAGTGTTAGAGGAGAAAGGATTTTCATTCTTCATAGTGTTTTAGGAGAGATCTCTATAGGGATTGGTGCGATCCTCTCTAGAATTTATTTTTCACAAGGAATGAATGTTTCTAGAGATTATGGAAAAAATATCATAATCGTGTTTAAATAATGCTATTTCAAGTAAATTATTACTAGAAAAATGTTCTTATTATGTTCTTAATACGTAGTGAACCCCGTGCAAAAAAATAATGATATTATTTTTATTTACTTGACAATCGTTGAACTTGAAGAAAATATAAATATTATTTTTTACAATAAATAAACTAACATTTATTCAAATGAAATTTAGTATGAAATTTCGCTATAGACCATCAAACTTAGTCCGCCAATCCATCTCAATATTTACCGAACTAGAATAAGGATTATTTATTAAATTAAATTCATGTCACCAAACTAATTTTCAGTAAATATATAAATATTATATTCATTGAATTGATGAATAAATATTAATTAAATGTTCAAGTAACCAAATAAATAAATATTTTATTACATTGTGAATAAACCAAAAAAATTAATATTATATTTCTATGCAATTAAATAAATAAATACCTAGTGAATAAATATTAATTAAAATATGTAACTCATATATATATTCTCTTAAATATCTATTGATTAACTATTTATGATCAAACTAGTCTGAATAATTATTAAAACATATATAATAATAAATTTATCTAACATGTTAAATTAATATGGAATTTAAATATGATTTTGAATACATTTAGTGTGTGACCCGCTAGGCCCCTTACTCATTGGAATTTGACAACACTACGTAAAGACTCATGTTACAATATAACAAAACACCAAGGATCCAATAGATAATGTAGTTAATCTCACAAAAATGTCTAACCTCCTACAAACATCCACTAGGTACTATAATAAATTTATCAATTTATCTCTAATCAAGAAGGTTTCATACTGGCATCATCAACCCATATTATTAATGACTATTTCTTCGACATTCAAAAAATGAACTCGCCAATATAACACCATGTTAATGGACTTAATTAAACATTTCTATTCCCATCAAATGTTTTGAGTTATATAAATTCATTAAATAACATAATGGATGAATCCATTTCTTCTTTATTTCTTAATACAAAAACAATCTTGATGCACACATCAAACCCAACATTTTATGAACATATCATATAGTGTTTTTGGTCAGTACATCAATGTACGTGGATCAAGAAATGCATTAATAATAATATTAATGTATAAGGATAAATACATATTTTCAAAGATAAAAACATCCAATGAAACATATAAATGTGGATTTATTACTATATGGCTAGGTTCTCATAATATTTTACACTAAAGATTACCACGGGAACAAAACCTGAGAAACGGTATCAATGTTCTATAAGTATCCACCCCTGATAGCATGTTTCATTTGTGTACCATCAAATGATATCAAGTGACCATAGAGTATATATTTGTAAATATTATCATTACATTTTTAGACTCTACTCGTTGTGGGAAACTTCTATGACCATTCATTGTGATATTTACTCTCAATATATTATCATATACCATGTAACAAATAAGAACAATCATTACGTAATAGATGTTGTATTAATAATAATGAATTGAATACTTGTAATCATAATGTATGTAGAAGTTGGTCATATGACACAAAATCCAACCGACATGAATCATAAAAAAATGGACATGAGATATGAGGAGAAAAATAGAATAATTTATATGTATTTATATCCCTATGATGTTTTTTAAATCCATGAGAAGAAGAACTTGACTCGTGGACACAAATGATCTTCATGAGTAGTTGAAACCAAGAGAATTTGGATTAATGAGTAGTGAAATGAATATTGGACCCCATGAGTAGTGTAATTAAACTACTATATAACTTTGAGAATTATTTCTCAACGAGGAATGATGATTCATTAAAAACCCAAATTTTGTGACGTTAACTAAAGGGATTCTAAAAAGGTGCACATTAGAAGCAGATGGGATAGTGATTTAAACTTATTTTTCACTGATCTATGTAACTAGATCATGTCATGTGATGTGATTCTTGGTAGAGAATATGAGCATCTCTCATTATGATTGTAAACATGAAATCAAATACAAAATTACCTCAACTGATTTGAATGTGAATTAATCAACTACTCAACAACGATGACTATTTCTTAATAGAATTGAATATTGATCTATCTAGATCACCCACACATGCTTATAAATTCCACATAAGCATAAATTGATGAAATATGAGTGGTACTATAGGGATATTATGATTTCTTTTATGTCCCAATGATTTCTATTACATCGATCCATTGATCTGTGGAGGAGAACTCAGATCGGTTACATTGATTTAGAGATTCTCTCTCTTGGATGTGGGCGATAGGAGAGAGATTCTCTCAAATTCCTGTGATGATAAATAATATAAATGAGATACTCCTTCCTATTATTTACTAAAGCTTATGGTACCAAAAAATGGCTCCTCAGCCCCAAAATATTTATTTCCCACTAAATAAGCCTTAAACAACATCTTATGACCAACTATTTGTGTCGTACAAATAATTATTATTTTTATCACTTTATTTTGATATAATTAATGTATTATGTGATAAAAGTGAGATATTAACTCAACATTTCACTCCTCCAAATATTAAATGAAACATGAATATTTAAATAATATTATATTGTTAAATATTTTCCCATTTATTCCCTCAATGTCTTGTGAATACGTTTAATAAATAAATTCAATGCCAATTTTTATTAAGTTGAATAAAATAACTTATTTATTATTAGAAATCATATATTATCTGACATACCAGGACCCAAATGGTAGGACCCACCATGTCCTAAACTGTTATTCATTATAATAATATTGACTTTTGAAAAGAAATGTATTTGACCCTCTAGATCCTTATCTCGATAGTAGTGAATATTATTTGCATACAAAAAGAAGATACAGGAAACCCAACAAGGCACCTATGGAGATAACGCAAATCCATAGCAATGAAACCCTTTCATATGAACACTATCCATGCAATATAATATCTTTTTCTCACGATATCTCATAAAGTAGGCTGTGCACTTTGTGTCATCATCCTTCTTGATTTATTGTTTATGATAGAACTAAACAAACATAACTTCTTATACAATATACATGGATTTTATAAAGGTGCTACCATCCTGATCATCTAGTCATGACATATCACTTCTTTTGATAAGAAAAAAAATTCTATCTTGATTATTCAATCAATATTATACCACTAATGACGCCCCCAACACATGCCACCTCTCTATGACAAGAATGCCATAATTTTTTTCTTCCATAAAAGTATGTAATAAAGTCATATACACTAATAATAATATCATTTCTGGAGACCATTGTGGGAGTTCATAGATAAAAACAACCAATGACACTTGAAACATGTGGCATTTTTATTGGAAAAACACTCCTCATGATCTCATTTACTAGATATCACCATGTAAAAACATTATGAGAAGAACTATAAATGATTATGATCCCATAAAACCAATGTAGAAACTTCATCTGTGTCCACTAGAATAGTTTTTATAGACAATAAAAAATATGATTAATATTATTATCATGGTATCTCTAGGTTCTCATTATTGACTAAGAACAGCTATACCATTTTGATAAAACAAATAATCTATAGACATTACAATGTAAACAGAGGATTCCTAAATATCAATACTATTATGTTAAGAATACATCATAAATAACTCATTGTATAAAATATATATTAATAAAAAAAATACTACTAACATTGTGTCTAGGGCACCAACTTTTACAACAAAAAGAACCTCTCATTGAGATAATAGAGTACCAATAAGTGTCTATGATGGATAAAATGTACCAAGATATTTATTATAAATGATTATATTGATTTTTTAATGTTGATACATTTGGGGATAAGACACCATGAGAAAATTATTTTTAGATATTCCTTGATATGGGGTAAAATCTATTACAAAATAAGTGAGGGACCTTAAAACAGGGGGAATATCCATTGGAAAAGAATTAATAGAACAGAGAAGAAACTATACACAAAAAATAATTATTCTATGAAGTATATATATATATAAAAACACTAATTTACCATCTATATATAATATATTAATGTAACGATTAAAATATAGCAATTCAATTGGTTCAACTATGTTATACATTAAAATTAAAAATGCTTATTTTCAATGAATTAAATATGGTTAGTAGATTTCGGAGATGAATGAAAAGGTCAATTGAATATTTTATCATTTATGATAAATATGAATATTTATGCGAATGAATATTTTCGATTATGGATTATTTTAATTTATTTATTTTTATTTCTGGATAAAATCAAAATTGTTGAATTAACATCATATCAAAATGGATTTCTTATAGAAAAAACATTTGAGAGTTTATTTTCGATTTGATGTCAAAACATTATTGCTGTTAAATTAATATATATTTATTTTTTAATTATTTTTTAAATTTATTTTTATATACTGGTGAAATTTTTGAAGAATATATATTCTCCCAAATGATCATTGTGAAAATTAAAAAATTTGAAAATGTACAAGTTCTGTGAAATAGAATTATAGTTTACCCGACACAATTTAAATTTAATTATAATAATCTATCAATAGGTGTATAAATATGGGTTCGTATCTCTATTATAAAATGGTCACATGACCATGTTTCAAAAGACACAATCAACAAAACCAATTCCATTGGTGGCCTAAGTCCATGATCAATATGAACTGTGGCCATTGGGAAGCATAAATTCACCTATGGATTATTTCCATATATATCATTGCCATAATCCATACCTCTGTCCATGGTCAACAATGATTGTTACCATATGATAGAATTATTTTTATAATCTACATGAAGTATGTCCATAGGAAAAATATATAGCCAATGTCAACATTTACTATGGTTATATGTCTATACAGACCCACAATGATTAATATTTTTTTAATGTATATTAATTATAATTATAAATCTATAACAACAAATATATGTATATGTATATGTATATGTATATGTATATGTATATGTATATGTATATGTATATGTTTATGTACATGTACATGTACATGTATATGTATATGTATATGTATATGTATATGTATATGTATATGTATATGTATATGTATATGTATATGCATATGTATATGTATATGTATATGTATATGTATATGTATATGTATTTGTATATGTATATGTATAGGTATATGTATATGTATATGTATATGTATATGTATATGTATCTATAAATAAGTATATTGTAGTGTAGGTTAGTGGTATAAGGTAATAAAAATATATAGGGGGTTATAGGATTAAACCTCCTTGGTTGGATTTTAAAAAAAAAATATATGGTTACAATCATGAGTGGTTCCCATGGCTATATACATATCTTCACAACATTAACATATTGAAACAAGACAATAAATAAAAATACAAAAAAATGAATTGTAGGTTAATTTTATAAGGTTATAAAAATTATATATGAGGTTGTAGTATTAAACCTCCTTGGTTAGATTTTTTATAAAAAAAATCAAGGGTTGTGATCATCACTGTAGGCACCTTAGAGACAGTCACAATCTGGATGTATAAGTTACTATATTTCAAAATCAAGGTGTAGAAGTTAATATATTTTTCATCAATGTTTTATTTGTGGATGTATTTGAGTTTCATGTGAGGAATTATTTGTTCCATTTTACTATTTCTAGTTAAGAAACATTAAGAATATTAATTATTGTAATGATTATATGATTTGAATAAAAAATATTTTGCGAGTTTGTTAAATATAAATTCTTGTTAGAAATGAAACACTATATGTGAAAAAATTGGAAAATCACCTGGGTCAATGACCCTAAAGGATTTGGTTTATCAACTAATAAGTGTGTTGTTCATGTTATGGTATATAGTATCCCAATCAAAAAACTGATGTCGGATTTTTTCCATTGGGCAATGTTCACAAATTTAAAAATATATATGTTAGTTTGAGTGAGTAACTCAAGAGGGGGTGATTTGAGTATAAAATAAAATTTATATTAAAAACCAATTTATATAAAATCCCCCATTTTAGAATAAAGTTTCCCTGTTAATCATAATATTATATTGATAAAAGTTTGTTTTTTAAAATATATCGCAATTCATAATTAGTGATTAGTTTCAAAAATATTGGAAATTACATTAACTATTGAAATCAATTTACTCAAAAACATCATAATATAAAAACTATTCATGACTAACTATAAATATATAGGGTTTTATAGATTAAAAAAATGAATTTTAAATCCATGAAATGAATAGAAAATAATTCACATAGTTGAATAAAATATGGGTTTGGTAGCAATACAATACCTAAACCCCTCCACATGGAAATGTCCCACTACCAAGAAGATTATATAGCTCTAATATGATCCAAAACCTAGATCAAGTATACAAGTAACAACATACATTTCATCCATGTGAAAGCCTTTCCATAGTTATATATGATAAATAAAACAAACATAGGCCACATGAGTACCTATTCCATAAACACTATGGGTATGAAGATGAAAAAATATAAAACAGAATATAACATATAGGCCAGTTCTAGCATAAGAAACAATGTGTGCTAATAAATAGAACAAAAAATACACTACTCAAAAGTAAAAACATACAATATAGAGATCAATAAATGAGATATAGATTGGGTAACTTTTCATGGTCTATATTACTTATTGATCATTCTTTCACATCTATGTGAGTGGCAGTTATTCTGAGAATATAAATCACCACATGCACCCATCGCTCAATAATAATCCAAAACTTTGGGATCCTCATACTAAGCATTGAATCCTTATTCAATGCATATGGTCAATAATTTAATGAATTATCATTAAACAATCCCTTTACAATAACTTCAATAAAATACCTTTTGATGAATTTAATTCAAATCAGGAAGAACTGTGATGAAAGATATTTTGGTAGTGAGTTAGTCTAGCAGTGTCCAACATTTGGCGGTGAATCATTTGAACTAATGGTGTGTCAGTATGGCGACAATTCATTATGGTGGTGACTCAAATGAAGTAAAAGTCTTTCAATATTACCGTGAGAAATTTTATCGATCACTCAAGTCTGGTGGTGAGTCATTTGAACTAACAGTCACTTAATATGGTAGTGACACATGATGGTGGTGAGTCATTCAAACTAATGGTGGGTCATGTATGGAAGTGATTTAGTCTAGAGGTAGCTCATCTAGTGGTAGATCATCTGGCAGTGAGTCATTTGGAACTAATAGTGACTCATTCCACCACTTATCCAAATTTTAATAAAATTTCCTTATAAAAAAAATACGATCATAAAACTATAATCTCATTCGATAAAAATAAACATGATTTGTGAGAATTAAAATAGGGAGATGTAGACAATATATATGCACAAATGATTTATCATTAGCTGCCTGTCATATTCGACAATGCACCACATCTGAATAACATGATTGAAATACTATGAGCATGACTCCAGAAAAAATCTCAACCTAAAATTTATAATTTTGAGATGTTTTAGAATGTTTCTAATGCATTTACTGATGTTTATTAAAAAAAATTGGTAAACAATGTGTCCCTAATTACAAACATTTATAAACATCTCTAATTGGTGATGTTTATAAATGTCACCAATTAGTGAAAAACCCTTCTCTTGTGGTTTTTCAGAAACATGGGTAAATTAGTAATTAATTAGATATGTTTTCTATAAACATGACTCAATTTTTTAATTCATAAACTATTTTTTAAAATAAATCATAATTTTTTATATGGTGAAAATTCTTCTCGATCAGCACGTTCTCCCCCTTCAAATTATGCCACCCCGGTAGATGCATGATACAACACCCTTAGCCACCCCACCATAACTTGAACCTTCTGATAAAAATGATTTTTTATTATAAAAATGTACTTTCTTATATGTACATATATATTAATATATTTCATTATTAAAAGAATTATTACTATATATATGCAATTTATTACTATTATTGGGTATTAGGAAACTGAGTCTTCCATTAGGATAGGGTGATACCTATCACGACCCGCCTTCACCAAAAGGAAGGAAGGGTCAGCAGGTTTCCAGGCCCTTCCTCCTTTAAGTTGAAGGAGAGATAATGACCCCTGAGACCCTCCTTGAATAGGTCCTGGAGTGGTGACTAGCACCAAGGGTATAGAATTTTTCTCACAAATGGAAGGCATTACACCTTTTTGTTTTATAAGATCGAGAGATGAGATGATGAAACTCAACAACACCATGTAAAAAAGGAAAGTAAAGAAAAAAATAAACCATTCCCACATGCATGTTCCAAAAGTAAATCCACAAGTACAAAAGGTGACTACAAGGTAAGTACCAAAGAGGAAAAGAAAACGACAACTGCAACTGCTCTAAAGGTCTGAGTTAGTAAGGTCCTGTGTGATCCCTGAAGTCCTCCTGGAAACCTAAAAGCAGTTTTATATACGTAGGGTGAGCATACAAGTACACTCATTAGGGAAAACCAAAGACTCTCGTGTACAAGTGGGGGAACATACTAAAGTCCCGTGAGAAAAGGAGTAAAATAAACACCTATCAAGGGAAACTATCCACCCCAGGCCTCACCAAGGGACACTCCCCAAATAACGCAAGTCAAGTAATATATATAATAAGAGCACATCGATGTTTGGGTACCCCGCACCACTTTCCCACTGGTTATTGAGATATCCTACGCATCAGACATATCCCGCCATTCTCACTGCAGTCCCACTGCCACACCCGCCTGGACACACCTGGGCCACAACCAAACATAGTCCCACTGCCGAAATCCTGCTCGCACACACCTGGGCCTCAACCGCACACAGTCCCACTGCTGAATCCCGCCCGCACACACCTGGGCCACAACTGTCACATATAACCATGCCTGCAAACACCTAGGCCAGAACAACCACCACCGCGCCCGAAGACACCTAGGCTAAAGGATCCACTGCCACGCCCGAAGACACTTGGGCCTCATCCCGAAGACACTTGGGAAACCACATGCCGCACACACCTGTCCAACCACCACACTACCCCGCCCAAAGGTTCATGGGAAAATAATGGACCTCAGGCCATCACAGCCTGCCCTAAGATACTTGGGCTATCCGGGAAAGGGAGCAGAAAGGGAGCTAATAACCAGCCACTAAGACTAGTGTTTGGAAAAACACCCTCCCCATGAAATGGGGGGGTTCGACACTAAGTGATCAACTTGGGTGGGGAGCGAATAAGAAACACAAAGCTAAAAGTATATATATAGGTAACAAGCACTCACCCAAGCTAGGTTTTTCTTCAGACAGCCTACAGATCACAACACCACTCAAGTCTGAGTCACGACTCACGCTAACAATCCATTTTTCCCCTTTCTTAATTCATGTTCAGTAATAATGTTTATGATTAATCACTAATAGGCAACTAGTAGGCATAGGCATAAGTCCAGGAAAGTAAACAGTCAAACATCAACCAAAACGCCCACACCCGGTTCTCAACAACAGAGGATTCCACCGCAATTCATGATATAAACAAGTATACACCCAGTCTTAAAACTCACAACCACCGAATCCATACCAATAGGGGATCCCATCCCCAATTTCACACAACCACGGAGGGTATAAAAGAACAGGGGATCCCATCCCCTCTCACATCTCCAGCAATCGGCTTGAAAGGAAAACATCCAACTACTACCACCAAAACAAGCAGGGCATTGCCCGTATTTTTAGATTTAAACGACTTAACACACTCCATGATTCAAATTCCATGTCTTCTAACCAGGAGTTATCACAGAAGGGTTGATCCTGGTGCTTTCAATTTATTCAACCAAATATACATGATTAACCAATTCACTTTTCATAGCAGGAGTTTACAACCACAAACAAGCCATTTAAAACATCAGTAGGGTTCATTAGTGCACAAACAACAACCACCAACGTCCTCGATTTTCTGGAGGTATAAGCCAACACAACTCAACAAGATGGTCATAGAAGAAACAACATCAAAATATAAGACAACATCAACAATCACAGCCCCCCCTCCTTCTTTATAGAATTCGTTCATTATCTTTAATTAGGTCTAGTTTATCCAATTCTATAGAATCAAAAGAACGCCCACCCCGCATGATACACAAAAGATAGAGGAAAAGGATAAATTCCCTACCTGTTGATATATGATCGACGTTTAGGCCGGAAGCAGAACATTACAGATAATGATGCACCCGATGCACCAGAAGCCATTTGTGAAAAGCCACAATCGAGAAAAGAGAAACCACAGCTAACCCTTAGTTTATAAGAGCTGAGGACGGTAGCGGTGAAAACGTGAAACCGTGTAAGGTGCGGGGGTCGTGGGTTAACCATGCGGCTCCACTCGTCATTAAAAGGGGGGTAGGGTGGTTTAAGCCGACTCAAGAATTGATTATGTATTTAATTAAAACTCTTATGCACGTTACGGGTCTTTAAAACATGCTTAAACGAGTCAGAATCGGGTTTAAAACCCTATTTGCGCAAAGGAGCGCTACAGGAAACAACTTGACAAGGCCGGGTGATGCTGATCGGTCTCATGGATCGGTCTCGCCGATCGGTTTCACCGATCGGTCTCACCGAGACGCCACTCCTTTAGGACCCAGATTTTGGAAAAGGGAAGAACCAAGAGAGTCTGGGTCATCACATCAGATGCCTCTCAAACTATTCTCGTCCTCGAGAATTTAAAGAACCCAGAAGGGAAGGGCAGGTCCGAACAACCACCCCGAAAGATACCTATCAAGAGTGAACCACATCGTCAACTAAGAACACCTTCATGTCACGAACCAAGCATCATACCATGCCAAACTGCCCGGGCATGTGGGTTGGGGAGTCTCCTCCCCCATGTCATGATATTATCCGCTTTGGGCGGCACTGACTCGCCTGCACGGGTTTAATCGCATCCACCTTAATGCGTCTTGATTAGGGGTCGGGTTCTCTCCTTCCCCAAAGCTAGGGTATTTCGCACACAAGCAGAGGAAGAAAACCAACACATTTCATAGCCAAAAGACAAAACATTCTACCACAACATGTACAACAAGGAACAAAACTCAAAACAACTCCGGGTACTGGGTACGCATCTATGCTTCCCTCTCCCACGTACTCTCCTCAATCCCACCATGTCTCCACAACACATGAACCAAGGGGATGGTTCGCCCGCAAAGCACCTTCCCTTTGCGATCTTCGATCACCACTGGTCTCTCCACAAAGGTCACGTCGTCCTCGACGTCCAGCTCACCCCAATCAAGGACGTGTGAATCGTCGTTCAGATACCGACGGAGCTGGGACACATGAAAGACATCATGTATCCTTAGTAGTGGTGGTGGCAACACTAGCTGGTAAGACACTTCGCCGACCCACCGCAACACTTGGAAGGGTCCGATGAATCTGGGAGAAAGCTTACTCCCTTTGCCGAAAATCCGCTGCCCATGCCGAGGGGAGACCTTTAAGAACACGTGGTCCCCAACCTCAAACTCCAAGGGCCTCGTCCTGGTATCAGCATATGACTTCTATCTGTCCTAGGCCACCTTCATCCTTTCCCGTATGAGCTGAACCTTCTCTGTCGTGTTCTGCACCACCTCCGGACCAAGGATGCCTGCCTCTCCTACTTCGGTCCAACAAACAGGCGAACGACATGGCCTCCCATACAAAGCTTCAAACGGGGCCATTCCAATGGTAGAGTGTTAGATATTATTGTAGGAAAACTCTATCAGAGGCAAGTGTTTCACCCATGATCCTCCTGAGTATAGAACACATGCTCGCAACATATCCACCAAGGTCTGGATAGTGCACTCTATTTGTCCATCTGTCTGGGGATGGAAAGCAGTGCTAAGGCTTAACTGGGTGCCAAACACATGCTGCAATCCTCTCCAGACTCGTGAGGTAAACCGTGCATCCCTATCTGAGACTATAGACCTCGGAACTCCATGCATCCTCATGACCTCATCCACGTACTTTCGTGCCAACGCATCCACAACACTCGACTCCCTGATCTCCAGAAAGTGAGCCGATTTCATCAACCTTTCCACTACCACCCAGAAGGCGTCATACCCTCTTTGGGCCTTGGGTAGTCCCATGACGAAATCCATAGAGATGTCATCCCACTTCCACTTGGGGACATCTAGAGGCCGTAGTAGGCCGCCTGGAACTCGGTGTTCAGCCTTCACTTGCTGACACACTAAGCACTTGGCCACAAACTTTGCCACCGCTCGCTTAACTCTGGGCCACCAAAACTGCCTCTTCAAACCCTGTTACTTCTTGGAAACTCCTGGGTGTACCACCAAGGATGAGTTGGGGTACTCACAGAGAACCTTGCCGTGCATCGCCTCTGGAACAAACAACTTTTTCTGGAAAAGCATCCGGTTCTGACCATCCTCTGTCCATCCTTCCAGAGCATTGCCCTTGTCAACTTGGTCACGCATCACTTCACACTCTAGGTCTCCCCACTGAGACTCCTCCACGTGCTGAAACAGGGATGACTGCACTGTCATCTGTTTTAGGCATCCCCTACCTCTATCCATATTTGCATCTAGGTGTAAGGCGGAAAACTCCTCCATTGCCTTCCAGGCGTCCGCCGACTCTCGGACCGCATCCTTCTACGTCCTCCTGCTCAAGGAATCGACCACCACATTGCCCTTTCCCTCAGTATAACAGATCTCAAAGTTGTAAATTTGGAGGAACTCCACCCATCTCCGCTGTCACAAGTTTATGTGCCGCTGGGAGAAGATATACCTCAAGATTTTGTGGTTCGTGAAGACCACAAAGCGTTCCCCGATGAGGTAGTGCTGCCATAACTTTAGCGCAAAAATGACCGCTGCAAGCTCCAGGTCGTGGGTGGCATAATTACGCTCATGGGAACGCAACTGCCTGGACACATAAGAGATCACCCCTTGCCGCTGCATCAACACGCACCCCAGGCCCTGTCCGGAAGCATCACAGAACACCTCATAAGCTTCCCCTTCTTCTGGTAATCTCAGCACTGGGGCACTGACCAACTTCTCCTTCAGATAGCTGAAGGTTGACTGGCACTATTCACTCCATACGAAAGCCTGGTCCTTCTTGGTCAGAGACGTCAAAGGGGCTACTACTCTGGAGAAGTTGGGTACGGATCTCTGGTAGTAACCCGCCAGCCCAAAGAAACTTCAGACTTCTGCCACATTCTTGTGTGCTGCCCAAGAAATAACTGCCTCAACCTTTGATGGGTCGACCGCTACCCCCTGCTTAGACACTATGTGCCCGAGGAAGTGCACTTCTCGTGTCCAGAACTTGCATTTTGACAAATTCCCATAGAGCTGGTGCTGTCGGAGGACCTCCAAAACTGTCCTGAGGTGCTCTGTATGGTCCTCCTCCGATCTAGAGTAGACTAGGATGTCGTCGATGAACACAACCACGAACCGATCCAGGTACTCCCGGAAGATGGAGTTCATAAGCCCCATGAACACATCCGGGGCGTTCGTAACACCGAAGGGCATGACTATGAACTCGAAGTGTCCATTCCTGCACCTGAACGCTATCTTCGTGATGTCACTCTCTTTCACCCTCAGCTGGTGGTACCCAGACCACAGGTCGATCTTCGAGAACCATCCTGCCCCTTTCAGCTGGTCGAAAAGATCATTTATCCTTGGAAGAGGGTAGCGATTCTTGATCATCACCTGATTCAGCATCCTGTAGTCTATGAACAACCTAATACCACCATCTGCCTTCTTTTCAAACAATACCAGAGCACCCCATGGTGACCCACTCGAACGAACATAACCCCTCTTCATCAGATCGTCAATCTGTATCCGCAACTCCCGTAGCTCCAAAGGTGCCATCCGGTAAGGGGAAATCGAGACTGGACGAGCGCCGGGCTGAAGGTCTATCCCAAACTCGATATCACGTCGAGGGGTTAGAGTTGTCACCTCCTCAAGAAAGATGTCCATAAACTCACGGACGATCTCTGGCACTTCCACCATTTCAACATCTACTGATTCCACTGTCAGTTCAGTCAACAAGGAGAGGAGAGGTTCCTCTCTCCTATTTCCCTTCGGACTGCTTCGCTCACCAGTGAAGGTAACACGCCGGCTGTCCATGTCTGAGAACACCACCCTTCTTCGAAAACAGTCGATGATGGTGCACATAGAAAATAGCCAGTCGATGCCTATGATGACATCGTATGGCTGAATCTATAGCAGAAGAAGATCCCTAACTAACTGATGTGGCCCTATCATCAGTCTACATCCCGGACAAACAAACAACAAGTTGGTCTAACCTCCGACTGGTGTGCTCAACACGAGGGGTACTGGAAGTCTCTCCGCATCTAAACCCAAGGCTCGGGCTAGGCCGGGTTCAACAAAAGAGTGTGAAGCTCTGGTATCGAACAAGGCATAAGCAAGAGTGCTAAACATACTGATCGTACCTCGAACAACCTCTGGCCCTGCTAGAACTGCTGCCTCTGTGGCGTGTAACTGTCCACACCCAGCTCCCCTGCCCCTCGGCTGTCGGCCACCTCCCTGACCACTCCCTGGTCAAGGTGCATGTGGAGCGCCCTAAGGTCGGCCTCCTCCTCCTATGTCTTCCCTCGGAGGAGCAGGAGCACACTGTCCCTACTGCTGCTGCTGGAAAGGTCTGGCTGGAAGCTGCTGCTGGGGCGGGTGGTGGGGCTGTCCACCACCACCGTACTACACCCGGTCCGGGAACTGACTCCGGAGATGTCCATGGCTCCCACAGATGAAGCACCGCGGTCCCGGGCCCGAAGGAAAAGGGCGAGGGCAGGGGGATCGAAACTGAAATGGCTGTGGTCTTCTCCCTGCTGGTCAGAACCTGGAGGGTCCTGACGCTGGAGGTCGGGTGCTAACGGCCTTCCCCTTCGATGGTCCCAGCTGGATCCCCTCTTGCGACACTCCTCCTAGAGCATGCATCCTCTCCACCACTTCGGCCTTTTTCTGGACCTCCAAGTACGTCGGTAGGGTAAAGGGGGTAACAACATACTGGAGGGAGGGTCATAGTGCCTCCTCTAAACGTCTTGCCCGAGACTCCTCGTCGGGAAAGAGGTCCGGAGAAAAACGTAGGATGTCCTTGAACTTGATCCCTAGCTCCCTCACGGACATACTCCCCTACAGGAGGGAGATTAATTCCCGCCTCTTTTCTTCCTTCATCGCCGAGGAGAGGAATTCCTCCCGGAGAACCCTCTCGAAATCCACCCAAGCCACCTCAGACTCCCTCCTCTACCCTAGGTAAAGAATCCACCACTGACGCGCCGCTCCCCGCATCTGGCTGACGGCCAGAGGAACCCAGTACTTGGTCGGGGCCCGAATCAGGCCGAAGTCTATTACTAGCTCCTCTATCCAGCCTTCCGTCCTCATATCGGAGGTGCTGCCCTCATACTTCTCGAGGGCCTGTCACTGGAAGGCTTGAAGAGTCTTATACCACTGGTCATCCTCTTCCTCTCGATCAGCTCTCTGCCGATCGGCCAAAGTAGTCTTTGGGGCCTCGATCGCCTGTACCACACGTGGCCGCCTTCCAGGTGCCACAGCTACAAGGTAAACAAGGAACGCCTAATCCCAAGTAGTGCAGAATATCGTTCTTAAAACTTCTTAAAAATTTAATTTATTCTTAATCCCCATGATATCCCAGAAACACAAGAACACAAGTCATTATGATGCATGTACCTTTCCTAAGGTCTCTACCCTGCAATCAGTGTGGCCTCACTTGGTCGTTCGGTAGGTCCAGAGTCCTTGCATCGGATCACAGGACGCCCTAAAATCTCGTGTCCTAGCTGGTCTTCCCTGTCCTAATTCACGCACCAAGGTCACCCAACACTGTTTCCTTACCATCCCATGCAATCCTCACAGTGCCTAACTCCAGACTCCATCCTATCTCTCAACCATCACCTCTGATACCATTCTATCACGATCCGCCATCACCAAAAGGAGGGAAGGGTCAGCAGGTTGACAAGCCCTTCCTCCTTTAAGTTGAAGGAGAGATAATGACCCCCCGAGACCCGCCTTCAATAGGCCCCGGAGTGGCGACTAGCACCAAGGGTATAGAAATTTCTCACAAATGGAAGGCATTACCCCTTTTTGTTTTATAAGATTGAGAGATGAGATGATGAAACTCAACAACGCCAAGGAAAAAGGAAATTAAAGACAAAAATAAACCATTCCCACATGCATGTTCCAAAAGTAAATCCACAAGTACAAAAGGTGACTACAAGGTAAGTACCAAAGAGGAAAAGAAAATGACAACTGCAACTGCTCCAAAGGTCCGAGTTAGTAAGGTCCTGTGTGATCCCCGAAGTCCTCCTGGAAACCTGAAAGCAGTTTTATATACATAGGGTGAGCATACAAGTACACTCAGTAGGGAAAACCAAAGACTCTCGTGCACAAGTGGGGGAATGTACTAAAGTCCCATGAGAAAAGGAGTAAACTAAACACCTATCAAGGTAAACTATCCACCCCAAGCCTCACCAAGGCAGACTCCCCAAATAACACAAGTAAAGTAATATATATAATAAGATCACATCGATGTTTGGGTACCCTGTGCCACTTTCCCACTGGTTATTGAGACATCGTACACATCAGACCAATCCTACCATTCTCACCGCAGTCCCACTGCCACACCCGCCCGCACACACCTGGGCCATAACCACATGCAGTCCCACTGCCGAAATCCTGCCCGCACACACCTGGGCCTCAACCGCACGCAGTCCCACTGCTGAATCCCGCCAGCACACACCTGGGCCACAACTGTCACATGTAACCATGCCTGCAAAAACCTAGGCTAGAACAACCACCACCGCGCCCGAAGACACCTGGGCTAAAGGATCTACTGCCACACCTGAAGACACCTGGGCCTCATCCCGAAGACACTTGGGAAACCACCTGCCGCACACACCTGGCCAACCACCACACTACCCCGCCCGAAGGTTCCTGGGCTAATAATGGACCTCAGGCCATCACAGACTGCCCAAAGATACTTGGGCTATCTGGGAAAGGGATCAGAAAAGGTGCTAATAACCAGCCACTAAGACTAGTGTTGGGAAAAACACCCTCCCCCATGAAATGGGGATGTTCGGCACTAAGTTCTCAACTTCGGTGGGGCGCGAATAAGAAACACAAAGCTACAAGTATATATATAGGTAACAAGCACTGACCCAAGCTAGGTTTTTCTTCAGACAACCTACAGATCACAACAACACTCAAGTCTGAGTCATGACTCATGCTAACATCTCATTTGTCGCCTTTCTTAATTCACATTCAGTAATAATGTTTATGTTTAATCACTACTGGGAACTAGTAGGCATAGGCATATGTCCAGGAAAGTAAACAGTCAAACATCAACCAAAACACCCACACCTAGTTCTCAACAACAGAGGATTCCACCCCAATTCGTGATATAAACAAGTATCCACCCGGTCGTAAAACTCACAACCACCGAATCCATACCAACAGGGGATCCCATCCCCAATTTCACACAACCACGGAGGGTATAAAAGAATAGGGGATCCCATCCCCTCCCACATCTCTAGAAATATGACCGAAAGGAAAACAACCAACTACTACCACCAACACAAGCAGGGCCTTGCCTGTATTTTCAGTTTTAAACGACTTAACACACTCCATGATTCAAATTCTGTGTGTTCTCACTGGGAGTTATCATAGAAGTTTTGATCCTAGTGCTTTCAATTTATTCATCCAGATATACGTGATTAACCAATTCACTTTTCACAGCAGGAGTTTACAACCACAAACAAGCCATTTAAAACATCAGCAGGGTTCATTAGTGCACAAACAACGACCACCAACGGCCTCAATTTTCAAGAGGCATAAGCCAGCACAACTCAACAAGATGGTCATAGAAGAAACATCATCAAAATATAAGACAAAATCAACAATCATAGCCCCCCTCCTTCTTTAGAGAATTCGTTCATTATCTTTAATTAGGTCTAGTTTATCCAATCCTATAGAATCAAAAGCATGCCCACCCCGCATGATACACAAAAGAGAGAGGCAAAGGATAAATTCCCTACCTGTTGATAGATGATCGACGTTTACGCTGGGGGTGGAACTTTACGGATAACGATGCGCCCGATCCACCAGAAGCCATTTGTGAAAAGCCATGATCGAGAAAAGAGAAACCACAGCTAACCCTTAGTTTATAAGGGCCGAGGACGGTTGCGATGAAAACGCGAAACCGTGTAAGGCGCGGGGGTCGTGGGTTGACCACGCGGCTCCACTCGTCATTAAAAGGGGGGTCGGGTGGTTTAAGCCGACTCATGAATTTATTAAGTATTTAATTTAAACTCTTATGCACCTTACGGGTCTTTAAAACATGCTTAAACGAGTCAGAATAGGGTTTAAAACCCTATTTGCGCAAAGGAGCGCTACTGGAAACAACTTAACAATGCCGGGTGACGCCGATCAGTCTCACTGATCGGTCACGTCGATCGGTCTCATGGATCGGTCTCACGGATCGGTCTCACTGATGGGTCTCACGGATCCGTCTCGCCGATCAGTCTCACCGATCGGCTTCACCGATCGGTCTCATCGAGACGCCACTCCTTTAGGACCCGGATTTTGGAAAAGGGAAGAACCAAGAGACTCTGGGTCATCACAATACCTCTCCTACATCTGTTTTCGGATCTATGAAAGGTTTTAAGACACATTAATAAATAATTAACATATATATATATCTTTATGTCTTTTGATTTTTTTATATATCAATATATTTTTAAATTATATATGTCTATGTGTGTGTTTATATATATATGTGTGTGTGTGTGTGTGTTTATATTATATGTGTGTGTGTGTGTTTAAAAATACACACACTTATGTATATATAGATATATCTGTGTTGGTTTATATATGTGTGTGTATGCATGTGAGTTTATATATATATATATGTATGTATGTCTTTAATTATATATTTGAATGTATTTATGTATATATGTCTTATATATATTATGATATTTAAATACATGTTAATGTATTTGTATATCAATATAAATTTGTATATATACATATATAAAATCATTTTTACAATATTTTATTTTTATATAAATGTTCATTAATATAATTATAATAATAAATATATATTAATTTTCCATGTATTAAATCACACGTAAAAATGGCTCAAAAATAGTTTGGTTTTCTTAAAAATGTGGCTAAATTTAAAATGTATGTTCTATATATATATATAAATTTATATACATGTTTATATTTATACTATTTATATATATGTTAGTTTATATATATATATATATTAATTTACATTGATATGGGGAAAGATGATACATTTTTAATAAAATCATGTGACACACAATTGGAGGGAAGAACTCAGCGAAGCTCGAAGTGGAGACTTCACCAAGACTCACATGGGCAACTACCACTGAGCTGCACCATGAGTCCTATATATGTATTTGTGTGTGTTTGTGTTCTTATATATATATATATTATTGTATTGAAATATTTGTTGATGTATTTCTATACAAATATAAATTTATTTCTACACCAATATATATATATTTGTAATTTAATAGAATTATACATATATATAATTTTCAATGTTTTAAAATAGTGGTAAAAATATCACTAAAACAACCACATAGTTCTAAAACCATCTCTAAATTATCCTCAATTTCGGAAAAATGTTTCTATTATTAGATTTAAAAAAGTTTTCCAAAAACATGGCTAAATTAGGTATGATTTCAAAAAAATGTGGATAAATTTTTGATGTTTTCAGAAAAACATGAATAAATTTATAATTAGCCATGTTTTTCAAAAGCATTGATAAATTAGAAACATTTTCAAAAAAAGTAGCTAAATTTAAAATTAAGTTCAATTTTAAATTCGGTTAAAAATCACTAAATTAGCCACGTTTTTCATATACATTTCTAAATAAGAAACATTTTCTGAAAACATGGATAAATTTAAAATTATTTATGCTTTTAAATTTTTTTTAAAAAGCCTTAAAATTTTCCACATTTTTAATAAAATGTGGCAAAAAATTGGTGATATATTCCTATTATTTATATTAAATCATCATTCGATATTGTGTTACACACTAATATATTGCATCATAAAGATAACCATACCAAAAAATCATTCTATTGAAAATAAATGTAAAAGACACTGTGAATTTATGTATAGTTCATTGGAAGACCAATTATGGGTATGTCAAATCACACTGACAAGGGTCAAAAGATGGTGATAAAAGGTAGAACGTTTCTATGAAGTGTTAGTAATATGAATGCATCAAGTGTTTTAGAAATGGAAATGGGATATGATATTTCCATATGATACTATTGAATATGTACTAAAATAATTAAATGGAATATTTAACTCAATTGTAATTATCTTTAATAAGGTTTCATTAAATGATAATCCGTTATGAATGGAATAAATGGATTGAGTATTCGTTAAATAAGACCCAATTAATTAATGAAAATGGGAATAAATATATATATGGATACATAAATATGGATGATTTATTTAATTTAATAGAACACATCATGGATGTATATTTAAATAGATGAAATCCCTCATATTGGGTAAAATTTATTGTCTATAAGATTATCAATTCTCTCTACCACTCATAAAACAATTAATCATCTAAGACAATGGTTCTAGAACCCCTTCATCAGTTGGGTATCCCTGCGATATGATTGCAGATCAATTGTCCAATGTTCCCCCCAATGGTTGGGTACTATTTTCACTTTTTCATGAACTTTCTCAGGTATTCTCTATCACTGATGATAAATAATACTACTATTATTATCATTTTCTAAGTACTCTATTTTTATAGTTTTATTTATGCATTGATATTCAGTGACAAATTTTATTGTGTTTCGGTTGTCTTCTGATACATATGATCGTATGATGATCATAAGAAACCAATTAGTGGTATCAAAGGGAAGTTTCATTGATGAATCAATGTTTTTATAATTTTAAGGAAAGTACATGTTTTTATTGAAAAATGAGATATTCATTCTTTTAAAAAAATATGAAAATTCATATTTAGTAATTAAATAAAAATTTTATTTAATCATTTATGTTATTTATATTTATAATATGGTTTATAAAATGGGAATAACATTAATAAGGCCTAATAAAATTTGACTTATTATCCTTTTTCAAATATTAATAGTTCATATTTATTACTATTGTTTATGAAAAGTTAAAAAATTATTTATTTTAATCATAATAATTCATCTATGATATGAATTATATTTTTTTAAAAATTATTTGTATACTAAAAAAACTTTTTTAAAATATTTATACAAATTTGTAAAAAAATTAAAATAAATAGAAATATTTTTTTAAGATTAATTGGTAAATAATTTTCAAATATGTATGGTTTATAAAAGATAATAAATCATAAAAAAATGTTATTTAGGGATTGTATAAATTTATAAATGGTTTATAAATTAATAAATAATAATATTTTATGGTTAATCACATAAATATTTGAGAATCATATATTGAAAAAATAATCCAAATATTAAATCTCAATATTTGAAACACCATTTTGAAAATCAAATGATATGCATTATTATATAAAAATAAATTATTTATTTCGAAATCATAAAAATTGATTTATAATGTTTTTAGAAGTTACAACATATATGATATTTTGATTATATATAAATTTTTATATAATAGATATTGACATATAAAATTTTTATAATTCAATAAATATTATATAATTTTCTTTTAATATTAAATATTAAAGGGTTCTTAATGAAATGAATAAAAAATGTTTATATTCATTATTATTTTTAAAATAATTATAATTAGCCTTTATTTTTGAATAGTTCATACATGTCTCTTATTTTAGGAAATAAATAAATTTTTTATTTATTTGTTAAATTTATTTGAAATTCATACATATTTTATTATTAATTAATTTTAAAATCTTCAAATTAAATGAGATTTATTTGGATATTATTTTATCCAAATCAATTTTTTTACAATTGATATGACCATGATTTAAATAATAAGTCAATGTATGATATTTAATTTATGTAAAAGGTTAACATAATAGAAATTGAAATATAAATAATATATAATTCATATAATATCATATATTTAAAAAATAAATGCTATGTAATGATAAATATTATAGAGTTAATATTTGGAAGAATATAAAGGGTTGATATTCAAAATTATTGAATTTCCATAACGTTAAAGATGAAATTTTAAAATGTTTAACAATTATACTTTATTTATGAAATCATTCATAAATATTTGTCACGTGATTAAATATTTGAACCCTTTATTTATTTAAGTAATATCCCCTATTTTATTCAATGTAATACTTTTATCTTCGAATGATTGTACGCCAATTCCTATATGATAAATTTCTTCTTGGACAGAGCATTTCATTACATGCTTGGTATGAGAATGAATTTAGTTTTTCTTCTAACTTGAACATAGTTTTTATGTTAGTTATGATCCTAAGAATATTTTTTGGAAATAATTTATGTATATTAGGTGTTATAGATATAATGAATTGAATTCAATCTAAATTAAATCATCCCCAACTACAGGGACTTATGGTGGGATCACCTACTTTACAAGAAGTATGCATTGGATATGAAATTGTATGGGGTTGGCTATCAGTCCCTCCTAGATTACTCATGTGGAATTTTTCAATCTCATATAACTCTATGACATTACATGAAGTGTTCACGTACCTAATTTATATGATGAATTTGGATATGTATGAATATACTTAACTTCTTTTCTTGTGTGATTAACACACCCTTGTGGGTTTTGTACATAGTTAGACATTAATTTGTTGGTTGGAATAGGGATTTAGAAAACTAAATGGCTATAATAATTCATACATAGAATGTGAAAAAATGAAAAAATAATTATTACATATGGTGTAATAATTATGAATATAATATGCATACAATGCATATTAAATTGGCGAGACATTTTAAATAAAAAATCTAAAATACTAAGTCTTATATTATTACCAATCAAACACTTATCCAGACCTCGATCATCCAATTGGGTAGTTTCTTGCCTATGCTAGATGCTCTTAGATTATCTTATATATGGAAAACATGTAATGATTGAATCTGTATTTTCTTGTTAGTTAGTTTCATGCCTCTGAGGAGTTCCACTGAATTTTACGTAGTCAGTTTTATTTTTGAATTTTCTTTAGGTTTAAAAGGTTTTGTATCCATAGTATTTAGGATAATAGAGGAATAGATTTGACTGAATCCATATGATGGATTTTGATAGGGGGTTATCCAGTAAACAATGCAAGAGTCACACCTATTTTTATTGAGCTGATTCCCATCATAAATAACTAAGTGGTGATATGAACGCCGAAGTGGACTCATTGCTCATTGAAATATGGATATTGTCTCACTAATTGTATTTGATGTATGGGGTCGTGAATTATAGTATATAAAAGATTATAAATTCCCTTATTGGAAATATATAACACAAGATATTAATACAATAAAATGTTCCATTATAGATAAATTCATCATCATCATAAAAATTAAATTTTTATTAATCCTTGAAATAAAAATCTTAGAATAAGAAACAATTATGACTAGCATGTTAAGAAGAATTATTGTGAAAGTTAAATATTATTTGTTTTAAAATAGTTTATTCCTATTTAACATACAGTTTAAGATTTTCAAAATGTGAATATAGTTTCTCATGGATGAATGGAATGATTCATTTATGGTTCCAAGGAAATTTAATGCATAACTAAAATAATAAATTTGAGTCTCATATACTAAATAATTGGGTATATCTATCATATTCATTACTACTGATTATGTTTGTAAAGGATGAATAATTATTTTAAGGATTGTTATACATAGGGAAATAATATAATTTTAATCTATGGAATTAGTATATAAAGATGGATAAATTCAAGATAATGTTTTGTGATACTATCAATGTGTTGAAAATAGATCAACTAGTCATAAGAAGTCCGGATTATGGTAGTTTGAGGATAATAAAAGTGGGTAAAATTCAAAATAGATTCAGAAACTTTTAATAGTAATGTTCAGTAATTTCTCAATAAAAATTGATCAAGGTTCATTGAAACCACAAGTTATCTATAAGAAATAGTAATAATTCAATAAGATTGGATTATTCAAGAAAGACCTAAATGGGTTTGGGTACCCCATGGAAGGTCCTTTTTAGGTATTAATTTTATAAGAAGTAATTTTTCAATTTTAAGGGTATTTGATATAGAGTGTATGTTTGATTTTTTTTAAATATATAGGATTCATAAATCAATTGAATAATTGATTTATATTGTTGATTATATTCATGAGATGAAGTAAATAGTTACTATATCAAGAATTTAAATGTAATGGAATGTGTGACTCTCAAATGAATCTAATGAAAATATGTGTATCTTCATCTCACATCTTATATATGATAAGAGACGATGTTTGATAGTAACGGTTTGTAATGAGATGATTAAATTTATTCACATAAATTATGGTTCATCAATTTCTATATTATTTTCTGAGTATAATATTTGAATATAAGTGTTTATACAAGATATAATTATTAAAAAAATATTCTTTAAATTATGTTGATGGTGTTCTTCCCTCCCATCAATGGTATATTTTATTGAAGTCTTATTTTCAAGTAAGAAAAAGTTCAACCACCGAGATTACCATATATGATAAGGAGAAAGTAAATTATATGTTGTCAATTCCTGTTAAAATTGAAGAAATGTTATTTTGTACAACACTAAGTTGTTTGTGTTATACCTAATAAATATATTTCAATGTGAATATAATTTCTATGAAGCTAGTTGGAGTATGTTTGAACTTATATAAGTTAGATGTTAACATGAATAATATTGCACTAGATTTAGTGTAGGTGATTATTTACATTATATCCTAAATAATTAGGATAAGTGATAGTGAATAAAAATGTAAATATTTATATATAGTTACTGTGAGAAAGTGAATATCACTGTAAACTAAAGGATTATACTAGTATAATATTATAGTGATTCATCATTTAATAGCCAAAAGAATATTAGTATGTGTGATGGTTAATAGAAATGTATAAAGTTACATTTAGTTTCTATAACAAGTGAATTTCAATATTCCCAAAAATTTTATACCAGCTTACACACAAAGTGTATCACGTGATAACAAAAAAGGGTTTATGGTTTGGTGGTAAATAGAAAATATAATGTGTTAAATTAGTTAACATAAAAAAGTGGATACCATTTTATCTTTAAAATAATTTATGACGAGCAATTAAAGTGATATTTTAAATAGGTATATTGTTTAAAAAAGATTTTAAGGAATGATATTAATTGAAAATGTTCCAAGGATGATGATGATATACATAGAAAGAGCTTTAATTAGATAATAAAATATAAAATTATAACATTTGATGTTATACAGTTAAGGATTTTTAATATTTGTTCATAGAGTTTAACATACGGAATATGATTCCTATGTATCACTATTATTCGAACTAGCTTCCATCAAAATTGTTACTCAATAAGAAGCTAGTGGGAGTATTTTAAAAGATGGTCACATAGGTATGAAACAATAATTTAATTTGGATGTAATGTTTAGAAGACTATTTTTACAAAAAAACTTGAAATTCATGTAGAATGTCTTAATAGATTGTTTGTAATGGATGTAAATGTATCATGTTATCTAAAATAAAGGAAATATATACTTATCATTCATTCATGGGTGTTGTAAATATACATTACATGAACACTTGAGTGATAATATATCCTCAATGTAAAAAATTTGAGTTATACCTAACTGATGATCATTATTGGGTATAATGTATTTTGATGACATGTAATGGTTATATTAAATAAATTATTACATCCAATTTAATGTGTTTTATAATAGATATTTAAGAATAGATTTATGGGGTAATAATTGGAGAATTAGTATTTGGATGGATCTGCTAAAGTATATCTTATTGAATTTAATATAGTCATGTATATACATATGGTTGTATGCTTATTAGCAATAATTCTTACTTGATTTTGATGAGATAACTAGAATGAAAACATTTATTCATTGATACCCTAATTATGAATGTATCCATATTAACTTAGATAATCAGGGGTGGTTGGGTATGTTACTGATCATGTGATTGGATAGCGTTAAATCATGATGGGATTTTCATACATGTATGACTTGAAGAGACACAATGATCATGATTTAATTACAATGTGGAAATACATTTTCATTCTCCATTGTTTCACATATGATCCTTTCCTTTACATGAATAAGTGACATGTGATGTGATTATCTAATAGATGAATGACATATGATGTATTTACCCACACGGTTTTTCTTTTTAAAACAATCAAGAGAATTATTAGAAGACAATACTGGATTTACATGTTCCATATATAGTGATATTTTTATGTCATGGATAAAGTGATTATACAAGATACATATGACGTATATGTTACATCTTATGGTGGAGATGTTTGTATTGATATATGAGAATGTTTTATGGATATCACACTAGAACCCTTAGTATATTGAGTTGAATTCATGTATTTTTAGAGGACTGTCTTTTCTTACTTCTATGAAATGGAAATTTATGTTGTTGTTAGTATTTCTAAGGCCAAAAATCTCTCATAGTTAAGCCCTAGGATAAGGATAAAATATTAGACAAATTGGTTATTTAAAATGAATAGTGTTTGATGAAAACCCATATCTAGACTAGTTTTAATGTATTAAAAAACATTTGTATTGTTATGAATAAATTCATTATGGGATTTCAGTTAATGTGGGATATTTTTTTATATACAATAAAACGATTAAATAGAATATTTATTTAGGTGCATTTCACTTCCATTCAATTTCATTAAGTGATCATCTATTATGAAAGGACCAAATGACTTGAATGTTCATTGAATAATAGTCAATGATGTAATAAAAATGGGAATAAATTTATATTGTCACATAAATATAGACAACAAATTTAATTTAATGAAATTAATCACGGATGAATGTTTAAATTTACATGATACCTCATATTTAATGAAACTGATTGTCTGAAAGACTCTCAATTCTATATTCCACCCATACTAGTAATAATAATCTAAGATGAAGGTGATAGAACCCATTAACCATTTTAATGGCCTCACTATATTTTTATGGATCCATTGGAAGGTGTACCCCATTAGAGACAGGGTGCTTGTGTTCACTGCTTCCTGATCTTTATCAAGCATTCTCCTTCACCAAAGAAGAATAAGATAGCTGCTGTTGGGATTTTCAAGGTACTCAATTTTAAATTTTTTATTTATGAATTGATTCCGAAAGATAAATATTCTTATTATTTAGTTTTATTCCACTCTATAAGATAATATTTAATGCAATAAGAAAATTCTCTAGTATATGAGAAATATCCATGTAAACATTTTGATATGAGAAATAATACATTATTGTGAAAAATATCACAAAGCATAATATTATTCTATCCATGTGTATGATGAAATCATAAAGACTGTATACAAATTATATTTTTATAGAGATGAGTATCTATGTAGTCTTTATATGATAATGAAAGTCTAATTTTCTTTGGTTTCTGAATGGAGATAGTATAAAAGTTTCATCGTGAAGAAACTTATGTTGTATTATAGAAGAAGATGATATAATAATTATGACCATAAGTTACCTATATACATGTCTCATGGATAGTGAACTTAGTTTTTCACAGTTATGTGATGAGATGATATTTGATGATGAATTTTATTGAAATATATCACCTAGAAGGTTAGAAAAAACTAGTATGAATGAAATAAATCTCATTCAGTCATTTTTCAGTTAAATATTTAGGTTTTATGGATGCTGAAGATCAAGTTATATCATGAGTATTAATGAGAAATATGTACCGAACTGTATGTTCAGATACTATATGTGTCATTGTGTCTAAAGTCTTGTAGTAAAATGTATCAATTTGAATGGTATGTGAAGTGAGTGAAAGGTTGAGACAGATGGAGGGTAAATATGATTCTCTAAGGAAGATAATGTCTTCACGCATCAATAGATTAGTTTTTGAAGTCAATGATTTATGTAATTTATAAGAGCAACAAATTTATACTACCCCAGGAACATGATATGTGTTAAAGGTTGTTTCAATATTAAAAACACTATATATTTTTAATATTATGTAGCAGAAAAGTCTGGTGACCAGATGTTAAATTTTGAATTCATGTTGAGGCACGCATGAATATAGAATTTTTTTGATTCGAAGGAATAAGACAAAAAATGTTTTCTGGGTTAAACCTAAATAGATGAGGAATAATTTCGTGGGATAATTAATTTGATTATAACTCATGGTGGTTAAAGCACTCAAAAATTCATGGTATGATGATGTCTTGATGGCTATATAAGGATAACTTCATAAAGTAAAACAAGTGACTGTTATTATTCTGGGGAGCATTGGAGACCATTGAATCTGAATTTATGTGATGTTCTAACATGGAAAGGTTACTTATATAAACATGGAGTGTTTTAAATTTGTTCGTTCTAAAAAAAGAAGTATGAAATTTATTGAGTTTAAATACCATGAACCTATGATCATTTAAGTAAATGAAGAAGTGTATAATAAGAATTTTTATTCAATAATTTAAGCTATTTTTTTAGAATTTAGATTGAATATATTATAGTGGACTTTTTTCTATCCTTTTTTGGAAAATAAGAAGAATATTAAAATAAGTGATTATGTTACCATGATTTTAAGAGATGATGAAAAAATGAAAAATTGTAGATAACTGAATAGTTGAGAGATCATGAGTATATGTTACAATAATATTAGTTATAGACAAATTAGTCTAGATATATTATATTGTGATAATAAATCAATGTTACACTACTATTTTGGCTTGGAATACCAATGAAATCATATAACTAGTGGGAACCAGTAATATTGTCTATTGTGAAATAGAAGGGTATTTTTATGAGTTACATCATTTTCATTCACTTGTGTTATTTAGTGGATATTTGTGACTTAGTATAATAAGAAAACATATAAAATATTATCTACACACATTGGAACAAAACCTTTCAAAAACATGTGTGCCTTTAATTTATTTTCATTATCACTACATGTGGGTGTGGTTGATTCATAATCATGGTAGGGTTGAGACCTTAACAAATTGTAGTGGTTAATTATAGATGAAATGAAATTAAAAAATACCTCTATTGATTAAACCCCACACTCATTGGATCATATATTCTCAAGAACTACAATCCTTTTCAATGAAAACTAGGTTCTCATTATAGGATCCTTATATTTTTATTATCGATAATCTCAATATAGTAAACATTAGATGTATTCACACCTTCATCGATAAAAATAATCAATGATTAAAAAAATATATTGACACCCTATATTCATTCACCGTGTATTTAGGTGATCAATACATCTACTATAAGATTTCAACTAATTAAGATAGGTACTCTTAAGACATTTTTGGGAAAATGTAATCTTAATGATGTTGAAAAATATTAGAATTATATTCTAATTTCCATTTATGATATGGTGTATATAAAGGTTATGGGGTTCCAATCTATGAAGGAGTCAAGAGACAAACATTAATGAATATTTTATTGAAATTTAAAAGTGAAGGAAGTAAATATTTAGAGATGGAGAAGAAATTTCAAATATATTAGGATGACTGAGGAATGAAACATTGATGACTATTTCACTATAAATAATGAAGTATTCAATAACATAAAATGATTCACATATATTTTAAATTATTCCCTAATTTTCAAATAATTTATGATAATATTTTCTGAAAGGTTTAATAGAATAATCTATATATTAAAATATTTAGAAGATTCATCTTTTTATGGACCACATAACAAACGTTTTGTATATAAAATGTAGAAAACTACAACATAAAAAAGAAGATTATGGTGGAATTTTATTCTGAATCTATTAGGAAGAATAATATCTGAAAAATAGAATATGAGGTTATGCTTTGTTGTGACTCAGATGATAAGGAAGATGATGATAAAGAGTATAAGTGGATTATTTCCCTTATCTATAGTAATTTATAAAAATGTATAGGTATTTACAAAGGAAAACTACTATAGAAATTGTTTTACAATGGGGGGGGGGTATTAGACACTTAGTAAAAAAATTTCCAATGAATAATGGCAGAGAATATGATAATGATGATATCGAGAAAAAACCTCTTCGGAAAAAGTGGGGTAAATATTCAATGTTAGATAACTGGAATAAGGAAAAGGTTCACCAAAAAGACTAGAATTATTATGTTTAGTAAATAATAAGAGGATTAATCATGTAAAACATTCCATCAAAAGATGACATTCTAGAAAAATTTAGATCCTCCATGGATCACATTAAAATAATCGATAATACTTTATGCAGTGAAAAAATGAGGAAGATAAACATACATAGAACATATGATAAGACCATAACATGAGCCTTTTTGTTGAGAAAAATACTAAACTCAAGATAAAGTTTGGGTATTGAAAATGAAGTTGAAAATAAAGGTTAAAGAAGATATTAATTTCTCAAAAATTAACACGCGTAAAATGTATAGATTTAAAAACTCAAGTTAAATTTTGTTGATTAAAGAAAAAATAGTGAAATACCATGATGAAATTTTTTTTCTAAGGAATAATAGATATGTAAGATGTAATAAAGTATTAGTAGTGGTTAAAATAATTTTAAAATTTTAAATGATGATTTTAATAAATCTTCATAGGTAAAGGCTAAAATTTCTCTAGCTTTTGGGATAACATTTAAAAATATTCAGGTGAAATATACTTCCACTGAATATAAAAGTTAATCTATTTTTATTAATAATATTGATTTTATAATTAATAATTGGATATTATGGGTTAAGAAAAGATGAGATAAATCTTTCACATCATTGGAAGATAAATTTAACTTTTAAAAAAATTATTCCCCACACCATGTGAAAACAAACATTTTAAAATCCAAAGAATCTCAAAAAACATATCCCAGAAAAAACTTATACATCTATGAAATTTCAATATTTAGAAAATATTATTGGGGTTGTGTAATTTTATGACACAAATCAAATAGATTTTGTTACAACATTTCACTCAGTGGGAGTAGGCATGATTTGAGAGTGGTAAATAGTAGAATTAAAGAAAACAACATTATTAAGTTAAAGGAAGTTACAAAAGTGAGGACACCAAAATTTAAAAAACCCTCAAGGAAAAATTTCAAGAATGGCTTGAAGGCCTTATTTTTATTTTATTTGAATAATCCCCATTTTAAGGGTTGATGGGAAACCCTTACACATCCTCTAGGACCAAGGCAGAAGTCACATACTTGACCCGATAGCCAAAAGGCATGACGCCTAATATATGACCAGAAAGGCCCAGAATATAACACACACAAAACATCCCCTCCCCAGCATCTTCTCCTTGAATTAACCTAACTTCCCTCCCCCTTTCATGGATTATTCAAAATAATTTCCCCATGAATATAACACGGTTCCCAGTATTAATGAAAGTTTTCATACCCTCTCATTCTTCCAATCCGGTTAACATTGCACTGGTGGTTTCTATTTTACACTGAATCCTCTTCTTGACATGCTCCATTGTGTTATTCTCAGGTCTTTTATTGTTATTTTATATATACAAAAATTCCTATGGCCCAATAAATGTTATTATCCCAAAGGTCCTTACAACACAAAGGCCATGTGGCCCGAATTCCTTAAAAACATTGGGCCAAACCGATATCTGAATGGCCCAAAATAGATGAATAGTGTTGACCACTATAGTTATGAATAGTACCTACTAAATTAAATACTGTTTTATATCTATAGAATCCTGAAACATTACCCTCATCCAGATTTGATCCTTGTTTTCTTTGATGCCATGTAGGAGCCTCTACCACTCAAGTAAGAGCTCGTTGGCACCTTAAGGAAAAATTAATTTCATTCCTAGATGATATTTTCCAAAGATTTTTCAAAATAAGTCGCTATACTGAATAATTGAAGAAAATTAATCTAGGATAGAATACATATGTCAAAAAAATGGAAGATTAGAAACCAATGATAGAAGAAACCTATCTTATTTTTGATGTCACACTAAAATATTGTTAAAATGGTAAACGATGGATTATTGATAGTGATTATTCTACATATACTACTGGTTTTTTGAAAATATTGGAAAACATTTAAGAACATGAGGGAGGATCGGTTATCATTATAAATTTTAGACCCTAAAAAATAGTAGGAAGTGGTACGACTAAAATAGAAACATAAAATTAAAGTCCAAAGAATTTTTATTTATTAATTGACATAAAAAAAAGATACGTAGTGTCATAAAACTCCTTGATTATAGGAATGAAGTTATCTTCAGATGATATTATTGTATCATCTGATGGTTTAATGATAGAAACTTTATTACTAAGGGAGATAAAATCTATATTAATTAATTCTAGATTGGTGACCCTATTAACTATTTCTATTTTATACTAAGGTTCAAAACATGTTTTGGAACAATAGAATTGGTAATAATTTCCAAAAGAGTATTAAAAAAATTTAAAAGAATGATGTTGTGAGATATTTACCACAAATAAATAAAAATAATGATGTTATTTTCAGAACTATTTAGAAAGGATGGATGATCTGTGGAAGTTATAATAAAGTTGAAATTTATCCTACCAAACACCTTGTGTTCATACATTCTAACACATGTGGGACAACTAAATATCAATAAATAAAGGTTTATTTACACTTTATTACATTCATTTATGATTTTAGTTATATGAGTGACATAATGATCATGAAACACAAATCATTGGCTAAGGACTTATTCAAAATTTTCCAAGGGGATGTTGAGAAGGATATGAGTGTATATATTTTATAGTTTAGAATATAAAATAGGGAGTACACAAGTAACTCTTTCATGTATTACCTAAAAATATTTAATTAAACATAATTATAGTGCTCCATACACCCCTTAATAGGACATAGTTTTTGAAATAAAAAACAAAAGAATAGTTAATATGAGAAGAACCATATTCACTAAATATAAAAATTCAATGTTCTTCTAGATAGAATATCTAAGTACAGCTGTATATGTTCATCACATATTTCTACTATAACTAGAAATAAAAATTAATACCTATGATATTATGTATAAGACTAATCCTAAAATGAAATATTTTATTGTTTTTGGGAGTCCTATCTAAATGAAGATTAAAAATATTTTTTTTTTGATGTTTTATGAAAATGAATAAAAATTTGTTTCACTATGATATTCATCCAATAGAATAAGCTACATGTCTAAGAATAAACTACTACATAAGCTGATTGATTCTTTTGATGGAAATTTCATTAAGAATAAGTCCACCTTAATTGGTGTTGTTGAAAAATATATGTACCGTTTAACTGAATATATATTGACAACTTCTCAATAAGTTAATAAAAATAAAGATTATTGTGAGCCCAACCTTGTATAAGAAGATTCTAATCAGCCCAATGATAAGGATAGCAAGACCAAAAGAATGAAACTGGAATAAAATAATTTACAAAAACAAGTAGAACTGGATAATATTATTGGAATTCTGGAAAATCTAGTTCATAACAAATGAAAATAGTGGCTTGATCTCTTATCTCACGGGTGGAATAATAATACATTTCAGAAGCAATTGAGCATAAATAGTGTTTATATATGATGAATGAAGAGTTATATGGAATTGAGGACAATGATATCTAATATCATATTCCTCAACTAGTGGGATATATTATTATAGTAACAAAATGGGTACTAGAAAATACACTCAACAAAGGGTATAAATTTCTATAAATAAATCATCGATAGATTACAAAGCTTACTCACCTGTAAAAGGTGTCTATTTAGGAGAAAATTTTACTCTTATTTTATGAATTGAAACCAATGGAATGTTTTTAGATATTATTGTATAACAAAATTAAAAGGTCCTCATGTGGGTGTTAGGTGAAAAATATTTAAAGGATTAATTAATAAATAAATTTTTCTTGCTCAAATTAATGGATTGATACTTGATAATTATGGAACCATGATGTGAAAATTGTTGAAATATTTCTATGGTTTGAAGAAGACATTTCATGCCTGTTATATAAAACATGAATATTTCCTGAAGCAATTTAAATTTTCTGATGGAAAATTTGGAATAATGTTTTATGTGAATGAGATGAGTGTGGGTACCTTGTTTTTCATTTCCTACATAGATGTTATAATTTCTTAAAGTCCTTGTGATAATGATTATGAATAATATACTAATAAAACGAAGATGAACATTGAGGTGGTAATTCTGATAGAGTTAAATCTCTTTCTCGGACTTCATGGTAAATATAAAAGATGATACAACTTCCATAAACATGAAAATTAAACTAATTAATTATTAAATAAATTTGGAATAGAAGAATCAAAGGACGTTAGTAAACCCTTTACCATTGTTGTGAAAATGAGAAATGGAAACACTAGAAAAAGTGTAAATCAAAAATGACATTAATAATTTAATCAAAATCATTCTTTATTTTATAATATATATTCTAGAATTTGTATAAGTATTTACATTGTGTGAAATATATCAGAGCTATAAAATGAATAAAATATGATGGTTGTAGAAAGAATCCCTAGGTATATTAATGTAACATGACGTTATGTACTGGTGTATTGGAGTAAGGAGTTAAAATACATGGTTTTATGGATGATGATTATGATAGAGATTAAAATTATTGAAAATCAAAATATTTAAGAACATTTCTGGTTAGAATGTTGTGAGATATGGTATAGTAGAAAACAATGTTCCATGACTTTAATTTCAATATATGTAGAATATGTTTCCTCCTCCCATGAATGTACTAAAATTATGTCTATAAAAGTTCAACTAGAATATTATATGTTGAATGATAAAAATAATCTGAAAATTATTTTTTATAATCAACGTGTGATTGATTTTCCTCAAAATCCAACATATCTCTCTAGATCCAAGAATATTGATATTAAGTGTCATTACATCAAGGAAAATGTTTATAATAGATATGTAAATATATATTTCATTAAATAAAATATAATATTGAAAATTTATTATATAAATCTATTCGTCATCAAATATTTGAGGAATTTAGGATTAAACATTATGTTCAATATCCACCCCTCACTTACGGAATTTTTTAGGAACCCCCACTTTTCATTGCATTATGTTATCAACGGGGTAGAACAAGTACACAAATTTATACCTTCATAAACATTTTTATATATGAAGCTAGTGTTTTCACATAAAGGGAGTATATATGTTTTGGAAGTTAACCCTTTAGAAGGTGATTTAGGAAATTACATCAATATAATAACCAAAAACATACTTATCCTTAAGGGAATAAATTCCTAAAAAATATTGAATAATATGGTAGTTTGGTGTTGGGATACCTCTTTATGATAACGGTTATGGTTTTGTGGAACATTGAGAACAACTAATATGAGAGTTTTTTATGTTGGTTTTGACAACAAATCTAAAGGGGAGATAATAGCCCCATGATTTGGAATTATTGAATTTATTGTATTTTATTTCAATTTTTTATTTTATAACGTTTTTGGAATTTTAGGTATGGTTGAAGTTATTAGTTTCATTTTTTGAGTTCGGAGGACACCCGGAAGATTTTTTTGGGGGGGTTGGTGGCATGGCCAGCATGGATGATAATTTGGTCATGTAACTAGAATATATAATTTTTGTGAAGTTTATATGTTGTGATGAATTTTTTGGGAGATTATTAAAAATGTGTCCCCAACATGAGTCATCCATATAAGGTCAATATTAAAGGAAAACTACTCTAGTAAGACCACTAAGATGTATTGGTGTAGAAAATCACCAATGTGAATACATTGAATGTGGATCCATGCATGGAGGATGTAGGGTCAGACCACTATGTGGTCCGACATAGGCGGTCCCCTAAATTCGGTGGTCCCAATAGGATTTTTTTGGTGGCTATGATAAGAATTGTGTATTTTATGGTAATAAACATATCATTTGAATATTTTTTGTGGGGTACCATCCATCAGAAACTAGTCTCAATTTTAATAATATATATATGGGTGTAAGATTTACCTTTATTAGCCCGTCATCTTCAAGCACACAACTCATTTGAAAAAATACCATGAAAATTCTATGAGTTTGAATGTAATGAAAAAATGGTATAATAACATGAAAAATATATAGAAATTAAATAACAACAATAACCATACTAGAAAATCCATTATCTAGAAGATAAATGTATTTTATTCTATGAATTTAGGTGTAGTTCATCCCAATATCCATCATTGGTATTATCCAATGTTGTTACCAAGAACTGAATGAAAGTGAAGAGGTAGAAAGTATCTATGAACTTTTTTAAGGTGATCTAATTTAATTATTTATCAATGACAATTGGAGTTTAATTTTCCAGATGATATGTTCTCAGTTAGATGAGAAATAACTTGGTAAAATGGTGATGGAAAAACTGTTTTTATATTGAAAAATATTTTACAATGCTGAATATGATTCTAGTATAAAATGTTCAAGATGCTTAGTTAGTTGAAACAAATAATATTTTCATTGATATTAGTATATATGTAGTGTTAACATGATAAATAAAGAATTCATTTCAAAAGGTTCTATGTGGATAGTGTAAAAAAGATTCACCTTAAAGAAGAGTAAGTTGTATAAAAATGAAAGAAAATATGATCCTCAGGACTATAAGTTAGTCATATCTACGTGGTTGTGGCTATTGGAAATATTTTCTAAAAAGTATTTAATGATATGAAATTAGATGATGTAGGTGATAAAAATATATCTACTAGAAGGTTACCTAATTCTAGTATGATAACAAGCTACCTCATTCAGAGTCACAGTGGAATAAAATATTTAAGTATCATAAAAGAATGAGATTAATTTGTATCATGAGTAATGAAGAAATAAATAAATCATACCGAAGTTTAGACACTGTATGTGTGAGTTTGTTTTAAGTCTTTTAGAGTTTCAAATCTATTTGAGTAGTATGTGAAGTGAGTGATAAGCTAATACATATAGAATATGAATCCAATTATCTTTTGATGATTGTGTTTTTAATAATTATAATATGAGGTTTTAGATCCAATGCTCAAAAAATTTTAAGATCAATAGATGCATGCCACCAGAATCACATGATAAATTTTATAGGTTATTCAATGATTCAAAATTCATGTTTTCTAAGTGATATTTAGTGGAAAAGTTAGGTGAACAAAAGTTAAATGAGGTAGTAAATTTTAGTCACAAAATAATGTATAATTTTTAGTATTAGAAAGAACAATAAAATATGTATTTCTATGTTTAATATAAACATAAAAGGGATTAAATTAATGATAGAATTAAAGTGAGTAACTCATTGTGGTTAAATAACCATAATATTCATGGTGTGGCGATATTATTTTGGGAGTATAAGGATCACTTTATAAAATAATTTTTTTACTGTTTCTGATATCCTAGGGATTATTGAAGAGTATTAATGTCAATATTTAGGGAAGGATTCATGAGTAATGTTGACTTTGATAATGTATAATGTTTTTACATTGTGAAATCTAAAATGTTGAAGTGAAATGGTTGTGGAATACAAATTCTATGAATCTTGAGTTATTTTAGGAAATGGTGAAGTATATAATATGTGGTTTCATTTCAGAATTTATAATGAGTTATTTAATATTTATAAAGAATATATTATGGAGGAGTGTCCAGCCAATATTTTTTGAAAAATTATAAGAAGGATTGAATATGTTTTGAAGATTCAAATATTATTGGGGATGAAGAAAAAGTGAAAAATTATAGAGAATATAGGAGTTGGGAGGCCAGGTGTATATCTTCTGGTAGCTTATGTTCTAGATAATTTACACTAGACATATTACATAGTGATTCAAGATCAATGTTCAACTATTTTGTAGGCTTAGAAGAAGTATCAAATCTTGTAACTGTGGGGAACCATTAATATTTCTTATTTAGAGACAAAAAAATATTTATAGGAGTTAAAACATTTATATTCAGTTTTTTTATTTAGAAAATATTCATGTATTGGGATAATAATAGTGAAAACTAAGGATTATGTACCCACATTGGTACTGAACTTTGTAGAAACATGTGTTCCTTACTATAACTTTCTTTATAATTATATGTAGGTGAGGATGAGTTTTATTGTTGAGAGGATTAAACTTTACCAAGCCACAATGGTTAATTTTAGGAGAAATGAAATTATATAATACCTCTATTAATTCATACATCCCTTCTTAGTGGTTGAAACGTTCTTATTAAGTTCAACTATAATATAAATAGCAGTCATGGACCATTGGACCATGGTCATAGGTTGTTACCATGGACCAAGGGAAAATTTCTATGGTTTTGGAACTTGTAAATAGACCCATTTTATTTTAGTACATTCATGTAATATAGCTGAATTATATTATATGAAACACTCTATGAGTAAGTCTACCAAACACATAAATTGTGAATTCAACAAGACGTATCATATTACCATGTCTGCTGGAATCAATTGAATGGATGAAATATTTTTATGTTCCATATGTATAGAATGAAAGAAAATTTAACATAGACTGTCGTGGAATTATATTAGATATAGTATAAAATATACCTCTACACAACATAAAAATGTAATATAATACATGACATATAAAAATTTTATCGGATATGTGGTTATTATGTTCTACCAAGTTAAAAATATTATATTCTACTAAACAAATCTCATGACAATTCTTCTCAATGTAACACTAACACAAATATTCTTGAGACATTATATAATAGTACAAGTTCTCTTATGAAATTTTTTTTTTCATACATGTAATTCAATTATAGTTTCAGATTCATTGAATTTAACATAGCTCATTTTAATTAAAATATGACTTTTTGTAGATTAATTGAGTTCTACTTATTGATTCTTGAGAAAAAAATATTTTATAAATTTAGAAGGGTAAAATGGAAAATTACTCATAAATATAATATGAGATGTAAAAACAACTTTTCCATTTATTCGAGTATACTTTTCTTCCATTCTAATTTTTTTTATAATTTTATGTTGAAATTTTATCGTTGAATAGTTAGTAGAGAGAATTATTAATGAATAAATTATATTTATTAAAATGTTATTTGGCATAATTACAATTAAATATTTATATATTAGATGACTTTTTATGGGGGATAAGGTTATAAGACTCTTTGGGAATGGAGGTGACCATCGAACGGAGAAAGTATATGGAGAACAAGAACTCGATGTAGCGAATATATAGTCTTCTGATTCCAACATGTCCCTTTAGATCCTTTATACATTTCAACCTAACTCTTTATGATATTTATTTAATTAGAGATTGACACCATGTAAATTTATTATGGTATTTGGGAAATATATATGATAATAAAAAAACTGGGTTGATCAAAACCCGATGAATAGATTTTAAGAAAACCTATAGAGTAGTTTGATATGTCAAAACATCTCTCCAGATTTGGAAGTCATAAACTATTGATTCAAAAGTAATATCTCCCATGTGTTAAACCTTATCTCTTTTACCTTCTGGAGACATATATATTTAATTTTTCATATTTACATATCTAGTGATACATTAGGGGTATATTTATATTTCTTTTTTGGTATTTTTAATATTTAGTTAAAACTATGAATAATAATGTTACAAATGATATACCATTGTAAAAATTATGTAATACAAAATATAGTGGTACCATGAACAGAAATATATAAATAATGGATCAAAATTTATTTTATAGTGAATTTAAAATTCTCTCTAACTTTGTGTGGCCTTAATAATATATTTTACATTTGAAAATTATAATTTTTTTAACCACATGTTGATTTGAATCCAATAATGTATTGTTTCCATAAATTAACCTGAAATATTATCATAAAAATATAGACAAAGTTATGAAGGATATAACTATGACTATAAATATAACTAAAACCCTTAATAATATGAATATTTCGCAAAAGGAAATTTTTTATTTCAACCTATGTATAGTAAAATTCGAATGATTGATATTTTTTTGGAATCGTTAACTTTTAGAGAGATTATTAAATTATTTAAAATATTAAACAATTATAATATGTGTTGAGACCCACACCCCTCTTATTCCTTGTAAAATTTTAAAATATATTATATATTTATGTTATATTTTATAATTGTAATAATAGTAAAAATATATTATTATTATTTATATTATAAATTTCCCTTTACCTACCCAGACTAATAACTTTTGGGTACAATATCATACTCACATCCTCTATGTGGCATGAAGATCAGGACATCAGGAAGGAAAATTCAAAATCAATAAATAATAGGAAATTTTGAACCATTTTATGGGTCCTAAACCCACTATGTGATATATTATATTCTATTTCTCAATAGATACATAATTATTTCTAGGTTCCCATTATCGGTAAATGAATAGTCTATTTATTCGTTTCAACCCATAAATCGTAATGGAACTAGGTCTGAATCAATTTTGGTTGAATAATTTTTCTATCAAGTTTATATTTATGGAAATTATTATTATTAAGATAATAATAATTTTTTGTCTTAATAGTATTGTTGAAAAATTATTTCTGAGAATATGTATGAATTAAAATTGTTAATTATTATGTACAACAATATTTATCAACAATAATAATGTTTCATAATGACATGAAATTTATGAGCCATTGTGGACATTAAATAAAGATCTCGATAAAATTATGATGACGAGTAATTAATATTACAACCAATTAATCAATGGTTATGTCAAGTGATTCCGTTGAATAAATTTTATGATGCAAATTAAATATTAATAATAATAAAATGAAATATCAATTAAAATTATGTCATTTTCCTTAGAGATTATATTGATTTCTTAAAAAGAATTTAATTATTCTAAATGTTTATAAGATAATTAATTTTTCAACTATGAGGGTAAAAACTATATTGATGGTTTATAAATAATAATAACAATATAATAAAATATAACTTCTAATAAAATAAAACAAATTATTTAAAATAAATAATTATTTATGATGTGATTCTTTGAAAAAGTTAATTGTTTTTAGTAAATTCATTATGATTAAATTAATTTTATATAGTTATGTGATTAATGAATTTAAATTAAATTTATTATGTTTTATAATCAATGGATCAAATGGTGGATTATCATATGATTTTTGATAATGACAGGTAGTAAATAAATGATGTGAGTTAATTACTTAAGAATCAAAGTAATTATATAAAACAACCAAACGATTACTAATTTTATTAATTATGTTACATCCTAATGGTGTTATCTTTAATGAAATACATTTATTTGTGTCATTTACTAAAGTAAAAAAAATTATTTTATGACAGTGGGTTATAATAAATATGGAATTAACTTATATTAATGGGAATTGTAAAGAATAATGATATTAAAAGTGATTAAAGAAGTATCATGGAAAGGATAGAATATTTTATTATTGAATAAATGATTTAATAGAATTTGATTTGAGTATTATTAAGATGTAAATTAATATTTTTTTAAATAACCTAGATAATTTAAGTAGTGATATATTTTTTATAAAGATTCAAATAAACATTGACAGATAAAGGAAACATATTGATGATACATATAAATGATATAAATAATGGAATCAACCATGTTTTGATGTACCTTGTTGGAAAATTAAATAACTAAAATTTACCAATTATTGAATTATTACTATTAGATTTCAGTGATATAGGAATATAGGGATTTGTTGAGTATGATATAATAGCTTTTGTAATGTTATATAGGAAGTGTCATGTGACTAATAAGAGGATACTTTATTTGGAAGAAGTAATTCATTGTATTATTGTCTACATTGTTGTGTGATGTGGACTAATGGTGGATGAATATCGACATAGGTGATATTATGTGGTTATTATCCACACACATTTTCTAGAGTAAGAGGAAAAAAATTACATTCTAGTAAATATCCATTCCTCACCCTTTGACTAAAGTTGAGGTTGATGATAACATTTGAAAAACTACTCTCCCACTGTTCCCACTCATTATCATGAATATATCAGGGTGAATTATTTAGCTAAGACATGTGGTTAGGTACTCTCTTCATAAACATATCATTTATAAGGTATATCCTCTAATGTTTGATGTAGTTAGGTGCTCCCCTAGTGGCTTGGGTATTGATCCTCTATCTCAAGGATAGGGTTCGATTACTCTGTTTATTCTTACATAAATTACATGGAGTGAGTTGTCAATGTGATTAATAGAGTAAGGAACACTCTGAAGTGATGGGGTGTCGTCCATCAATAAATGAGGATGATAATCCCCTAACTAATAAATATCCCTTTGATAAGTTGTGCGCACTCTATTTATTATGTTCTTAATACTTTGATTGATGCATACATCTATAGTGTGGTTTGGTTTCCCCAGAACTGTTATAAGATTAATGCACGTATCCTAAGGTGAGGAAATTTTCTTTCTTTGTTTTAGATAATTTCTCAAGAATAATTATGGTAAACCATATGTAGAATTACACATTGATGACCATTGATTTCATTGACACGATAAGTTGGGACATGACCCCTACCATATAAAATAATATAGATTTTAGTATACTATTTTTTCTAGTATTTTGTGGAGGTCAAATCACTATATGGATGGTCATATTGAGTTTCTTTTCACATCAAGGAACATACACCTACATGAATCCACTCATTTGTTCAAATAAATTAAAATGTGTAGCTGCATATGAAATCATATATTGGATATGGATTTTGGACTTGGTGGTGGACAATATGGAGTCAGTATTGAGTTGATCATATCATGTTTTCCATTTTCAATTCTAATTTTATCTCGGGTTTTTTATATGAGTTTTTATATAAACTTATTGAATTTTATATTATATATGATGTATTTTGGTTGTGTAATTTTATAAATGAATGTTATATATTTTTTATTCATAGATATCATCTATTAAATTGTGAATGATGTTGCATGTTATCATATGGTATATTATATATAATACCTCCAATTTCATTACAGGGATACCTCAATTATAGTTGCAAGCCTTTGGAATATTAGATTTGGGATTGGGTAGTTTACTTACAATTGAATTTGTTCTACATAAGTAGAGCCCCATTTACAAGGATGTGACACAATATATGAAAATATAGTTCTTAAGAAAACAACATAAGTTTAAGATGTTTTCCTATATCACTAAAATAGGAAAATACATTCCATGATTTCTAGGAATAATTTCATAGTTTAAAAGAATAGGGAATGAATTTTTTGTTATTTTAATTTACGGATTTTATGATAATAATGTATTTTTTCATGAGGATCAGGGTATTTTTAAAATGATCATTCGATTTTCATGGAAAATTTATTAGAAAAATAAGGGTCATTAATTTAATGAGGGAATCTAACAAAATAAATTTTAAATTTTAAGAGTTACATTTTTTATTTTTGGATATAGATTAATTTTTTTATATGGGAGTTGTTGAATATTTTCTTTAGAAATTAATTTTTTTTTAAATGTTTTTAGTTTAATATATTAGGTGAACGAATCAACAATAAAAATGAGGGTTGAATCAATATTTCCAACATTTTACTTCTTCTTTCTAAAATAAATTTGGTTTCTTGGTTAATTTTGAGATCCCATCAAAAATTAAAACTCTCACTTACCTATAAGCATTGAATAAACATAAATATATGACTCCTAATATTTTTACAAGTATTTTACCCAATAATTGTAACAATATCACTTCTACATGAAATTATTTTATGAGATATAGGTGTATCACAAATATTATACATTGATTACTATAGGGAAGGCTTCATCCTTGACCCTTGATTATTTCCCAACACTTCTACATCGTGATAGTTCTATATATTTGATCCCTCTAATTTCAAAATACATTTTATAATTGGAATTAAAATTCCATAAAATAAACAAAAAATTTATAAGTTATTGATAATGATTAATAAATAGAGAAAGAAGTATGAAAAAATGAAACCCAAGAATACGATTCCAGAGAAACTGAAAACTAATTAATACTAGGAATGTAGAATTTATAAATGAAGCTACAACCTAATTCTCATATTTCATTTTTTGTTATTTTTATTAACCACTATATGAATAAACAAAAGTATCTTCCCCAAAATATATATCCATTGGTTTCATCGAATCATCAAAACTCTTTATATATTGTACTTCGTACATTCATGATATGAATGTATCTCAAAAGAATGTAAGGAAAATGGATGAGAGATTCATCCATATATCACTTAAGGGGAGCACAAAAAAGTAGACTAATTGTATTTCCTCCTTTTATATAGGCGTTGGTGATGATCATGGGCCCATAAATTTAATTTTCCTTTTGAAAAACGTAATACTAATGATTTTGATTAAAAATTATGTAACCGTCTATTGTAAAAGTGAGTTCCCATGTCTCAACCTGAGAACCAATTTTAAAATACCATATAATGGATAAAATGATTTATTCATGTTTCAATCCTATTATAATAGTGATATTACTTCCACATATACAATTTACATGGTAATTTATATGGATTATTTATCAAATTAAAAGGTCATAATAGTTCCTATCTATAATGACTACATTGAGATACATTGAAAATAATATTAAAACCTTGAAAATAATATTAAACTTATATATTATGGTATATATACATTATTATGATGAGACATGTATGATTATAAACTATCAAGTATTCGGGTCTCATAAGCATTGAGACTTATTCAGTTGATGTTTTTACTTGGTTATCTCGATTAGAGGAGAATATGAAGACCGACCCACCTCTTGGAACACAACATGTTTCAAGTATCATTAGATATTAATATATATGGGAACATTTATTGGTCTCTCAATATGATATTATCATTAATATGTATCATTTGATTTCATACTTTTATGAAAAATAATAACCATGACATTTATGTTACTGGGAGGTACCTTTCATTGGGTGTGTCATTGGTGGTATAACATTGATTGAATAATTAATATTTTATTTTTATCTTTCAAAATGGAAAATATATATTTCATCAATTGAATAGGATGATAGTTACTTGACTAAATATCTTTTCTGGGTAGATGATGGTAGGTCCATCCAAAAAATAGTTAGAAAACTAAAATAAATAAATAAAGGATGAATAACCAAATTAGGAATTCTTCTTTTAGAACATGAAAATAAAATAGTAACCACAATCCTATTTCGATAGTCATAAAAACCATGTCCATAGGTCTGCCTTTGGTCAAATTTTAATGTTGAATATTACCACATGAAACACCCCTATATCACCTACCATGTCTGAGCCAGGATTCCACAAAACCACATTTTCACCTCCCCGTAAGTAAGAGTCTTTCAACTTGTAGTGAGGGTCTGAACATAATCAGTGGGGAGATTATACACTCAAACCCATATTTTTACACCAATAATATAAATAATTAAAATTAAAACATAGAGTATACAATGTGGGAGAAAAACAATATCTTATGATACCCATACCATACAACATTTCAATAGGCTCCCATTGTATTATTCCAAACTAGAGTAATAGTGTAAAAAGATAAATAAATAAAATTTTGTAGAAGTAGTTTCGAGTATATCTCCATTTATCCATAATATCCATGCTCCATGACCCATTTTTATTCTATAGACTCATTTCCCATTCTTGAAACCCAATAGATGAACTCTACACACTAATTATGATAATCATGAATGGTTTGAGTAATAAAACCTAGTAGGACGCAACCAATATGTTATTACCAAGTGTGAACATGTATATAAATTGTATGTTGTGATATAAATACATTCACACATATGTATAAGAGATCATATACCGAGAACCCATGTGCTAATCAAGAAACCATGATCCCCAAACACACCAATATGTCTCTACATCAGAAAGAATATCAATATATTATAAGTTATCAAAATATACCAATAAGGATATTAAATAAACTGCTTGACATACTTAAGACATTGTGACAACATGATACCAGGATTCCACTAAGAATTAAGTAAATCTTGATACTCAACATCAACTAGGAATCTAGTGAATCACTGGAAATTCATGAGGCATAGTCGTATATATACCCGACCCTTAGTTCAGTCATCTCCATTTTCATAAGCCATGTACACTCCCCCTATAAGAGATACCCATGCCCTAATGGTCCACATAATCTATGAATGAAAAAAATACCTCCAAATGCCTGGTATCACATATAACCAGGTACAAAATATGAATGAAATTATATCATATCATTATGATAAAATGGTTTGTGACCAACATCAAAAATTATCAAACAAGTAACGAGTACACTCATGTATAAAAAGTATCATAAACAAGACTCACTGATACACACACACCCACATGAAACCACAATCAAGGATGATCATAACATTATGAAAAAATAAGAAATATACCATTGTAACCTATTTATTAAAGAGCCCAAATTGGTAAAAAATCCCAACATAATTTTTTTTTGATGAACTCTATGGTTATTCAAGGATAGATGATTGAACCACACCACACACACAAAAATAACTAGGTCTCACGTTAAGGATTTGTATCATGGGTTCGAGTTCATCTAGAAGGGTTTTAGAAAAATAAACTCATGGAGATTTCATGTTAAAAAGGATGGTTCTTGAATCACATACCTAATAGAGTTTGCCAGGGGAACCAATTCCAAGGCATGTCAAATGAGAGGACGCCAATTCACTAGATCCATTTTCAATCAAGTAAAAAATCATGCATTCCTAATAAATTATATAATATAACCTTAGTAATATTCAATGGATAGTGATCGATCATCAATATATCAATGGAAAATTTATTACAGATAAGAGTAAAGAACAATAGTAACTCAAGAGGATAGATCTATGGAAGCTTATCGGGAAACATCCACCATTCCTAAGGAATTCATTTTCGGTCAAAACAAATTTTATTGGAATATCAAAACCAATATTTATCTATAATAATATAAAAATACATCATCAGTTGGAATTAGACATCATAGATAGGCAAACAACAACCACTTCAATGACTCATCTCAATGAAAAATAGGAAGATCAATATGAAAATTGAACAATAGAGGGTTTCACATTACATACCTCAATTATAGATCACCAACCCACTTCTATCAACCTCAATATAGATTTATAAGAGATAAATTCAATAGGGAAGGCAATAAGAGTCCCAAAAATCAAGAGATAATACTATATAGAAAATAACATGTCAAAATGGACCACAAATTTCCATTAAGTAGGAATTAAGATAATGTTTTCATGCATTAATAGTTTGAATACTTTTTTCATAAAAAAGGAACCTTATTGGGTTCCCTTTATATGATTTTTGACCAGTCACATGGTTTGGAAACATGATTTGTTAAACAATGTTCCATCTAGGCCATTATCCACTGAATCTTATTTCATGATTTTCTAGGTGTGCACCATAATTCTTCTAACCATGTGCCATAACTGTGTGCCACCCCTTGATCCCCTACATATAGTTACAAGGTTTCATAGAGAACTTGTACGGCTTGAGAAAATGGTACATAAACTATGAAACCTTTAAAATTCATCCAAATCATTTGGAAAATGTTTGAAAACCCACCAAACATAGATCAATGAATTCATAGTCAAGAATTGTTTAAAGGATGAAATTAAAACAAAAAGAACAAAAAATATGTGTTCATTACATTATCCCTCATCAATAACTTATCATCCATTAGAATCATCTCTAGATATCATTATTAAAATAATATATCCACTAAATTCAACAAATTTCATCATGCTCCCTCGTATCCACCTCAATTTATCCATTCCTCCTTAGAATCCAGAATAGTGGTATTGCCTTCATTATAGTCCTTTCTCACTCTATTCTAAAATATATATTGGGTGTTCTGTGTACGATACATCAGAATCCAACTCTTTATCCTGAATTTCGATCACATGAATGAGAACGATCATGCACCTCTAAAGCTGAGACACGTGAAACACAATGTACATACCTCAGTAATTTGACGAAAGATCCTAATGATATGCTATTATCACAACTCATTCAGTGTTATAAATTTCTCTTGAAAAAACACAAGGCGATATTCCCTTTCTCCCTCAAACATTGGTGGTCTAACTGTGGAATCAAAATTATGAAAAATCTACCACATACAAGAGAAATAAGAGGTAACCTCCTACATTTGACCTAAGATCTTTTTATGATCAATGATATCATCAACCTCTTCGGAATCAGACACACCTTCTTTTTGGTCACCTATATCAGATTGGGCCCCATAACCACTACCTCACCATCCTCACAAAAACAACTTGGTGAATTACACGGACTACCATATAGAGAATCATAAGGTAACATCTGAAATGATTACCTGTAACAATTATTGTATACGAAATCAACTGAGGAATGATGATTTTCCCATAATTCACTAATATTTAGGGGAAAATATCAAAGAATATCATCCATTATATGAATCATCTGCTCCAACTATCCATATTTCTGGGGATGGTACACTATGATCAATCTCAACAATGTCCCTATGTCATTTTTAATACCTTCCAAACTCATTACCTTAATGTGAAACATTTCTAGATACAATGCTCAAGGTAACTCTAAATATGCATAAAATCACTTAACATAAAACATTATAATCTATTCTGTTTTGGGAGACTCAAAAATCAGTATGAAATGAGAAACTTTCTTCAGTTGATCAAAAAACACCCAAATAGTTCCACAAATTTTCTGGGTCCTAGATAAACCTATCAAAAATTCCATCATGAAATCCTCCCAAATCCACATGGGAACAATAAGTGTCTTAATTAGTTTACCAATATGTTGTTACATGAGCTTTATCCAAGACTACCAAATAATATGTGACCACCAATTAGAAACATTTCATAGATATATAGTCCTAGGAAGCATCCATCCTCTAATCAACCAAAAAATTCATTACAAACCAATGTTACTGTGAAGTCTATTCATCAATATCCTGAGATACCTACAACTTACAAGTAAGAGTATCTGTAATTTTGATACCATTACCTAGTGTATAGGCCATCTCAAATTGAAACATCTATTGATAATCACCCAATTCCTCTACCTCAAGTTCATGTCCCATTGTGTGGATATACAGTAGGGGATCTTATGGTATATGTTGAAAAACCTCTTACTAAAGATATTGTGTCTAAAATACTTCAATGAGTATATATTGGATTCTTTATCATGTCTTGGTTAGGATATTTCCACACATGGTGTCATAAATGACGTGTTATGCAAGATACTACATGATTCCTTTACCACAGAACTGCCCCCAAACTTACTCCTGATGCATCGTACTAAATTTTATAACCATCGCTTAGCTTAGGAATAATCCACATTGGATCATTATTCAACCTCTTCTTCCGCTCAAGAAGCTCCTCTTCACACTTCTCTAACCACTAAAACATCTCTTATTCGTCAGTATAGTTATCAGTGTTGAAAAATGGGAGAATTCCATGATAAAATTTTAAAAGTATCCAACAAAACCAAAAAATATATTAATATTTAGTATGTCTTGGGTATATGTCCAGGATATCACCACATCCACTCTATCCAGGTCCATTGATTTATCAATATCAGGAACCTCATTCCCAACAAAATTCACCTATTGAATCCAAATGTTTCACTTTCATAACTTGGAATAAAGTTGATGCACTCAAAGTGTACTCAATAATATATTGAGATGTTTGGTATTCTACTCTGGGGTCATTGAGTGGATGTGGATTTGGTCAATTTAAACTATGAAGAATGAGTTGAGACATTGGTGGATGATCCTAATAAATAGAGACATGAACCTTATCGATGAATTCATAAGACCAAATGAAATCATTAATTACTCATATATCCCATACCATCACTGAAACACCATCCTTAGGAAGTACTCATCTCTATCTTGCTACTGTTGATAGCCTGAGTAGATATCGATCTTACCAAACTACTAATCTCCCTATAAGTGGTCAAAAAAAAATTGATTCAAGTAAAAGGATAAATATTCTTCATTTTCTACTAATTCAGCTTCACTTAATCTCCCTAGAGATGAATACCGTTAACCCACATCTTGGTTAAAAAAATATGTTCACACTTTGTTGATTTACTCTACATGATAAATCCTTTTATTCCAAGTCCTCTAGCTTTTCATGAAAACATTCAAATCGGATGACACCATACAATAAGGGGATATCAAGATGGGTTGTGCACCTAGAACAAGTTGTATTTCAAAAAGGAATCATCTATTAGGTTTATTTATTATTAATAAATCAACAAATATTTCCTAATAGAGATCCACATAAAAAGGAAATGATGATGGGTCTCATACTGATCTTACTAAAAGTTCCAAACAAACAATCAATTCCATGATCATTCTATGATAACTAATGGCTTCACCAACTCTACCTTCTCATATATCCCATTCATCAGATATCATGTAATTATATCTCTTCAAAAATTTAAATGATACGCGTCTCTATTAATAATCTACATGGGATAAAAACTAGTTTTCCAATCCATGCCTAAATCATATTGAAGCTCTTCATCTCTAGAATTCCAATAGATTTAAATAAAAATGTCTATAATAAAATCTGGGAATCACTGAATATGGTAAAATTTTATGCTCAATAGTTTATCAATAAAATCTAAATCAAATGAAAACTTGGATGAAAATTCATGTCTAGTAACAAATTGTGTATTTATAAATAAATGTGAAACATCAATATCAAAAAAAATGTAAACAATGTTGAAGTGATCAAGAAAATTCTAAAAAAGTAGAAAGTTCATATCTCCGAAATTATGGAGTCTGATCCAGTGTATATACTTAAAAAAAATTTCTCCACAACCCTATTACTAAGACCCATGACCTATATTTGTCATAATTATTTGATCATGATACTTTGGTCCCAAATTGGATCTCTGATTTCCTAACCGCATTTTCATATATCCTCTACAAAATCTTCTCCTTAAATCCCTAGAAGAAAATAACTGATGGTTCCTCATCACTTCACATTGCCATCATGGGCCATGAGGTGATATGAAAAACCTATAGTAATGCCCAACCATATCACAGCAGATGCATTGTGGTACTCCTCTTGGGGGAATTAAAGAATCAAAATCTAATACACCTTCTTACCACCTCCCTTCTATGTATCCCAGATGTTATTATTATTTTTACTAGAAGAAACACTTTTTAATAGTAACTGGTACACTATCCATTTAACTAAAATGATGAAGAAGGAGAAAATATCAATATTCCACCAAAACCATATTGATTTCAAGGCATTTCAAAGAACCTATGAGTTTGTTGCTAGTTTGAAACTCCAAACCTATCATCATACTTCTTGATGAGGAATTATCTTGAACTTCTAATCATTAGGTTCCTTATTTAAATATAATATAGGATCAAAGATAATAAGTTCATTGAAATGAAAAAAGTATATAGATATCATCATGAACCCATATTGTAGATCTATAAACATTTGTCCTTATTCTAGATTCAATATATTGAGATATAATTGCCTAAAAATTAGGTTATTAATAGTCTCAATATTGATACCCTCTCCCATCCAACCTATCCCATCAAGCCCCATAACCTCCTAAATGGTCCCTATAGAATGAATGGTTCCACATTAACCTTCTTGTCCTCAGGTGTATCAATCAGGTCAATGATGCCATTGATTATGTCTATCCAGTCCTCTATATCATATAAACTACTATTGCCTAGAAGGATGGTGGACTATAGAGTTTTAAGAATCTAGGTTAGTCAACCATGGACCTCGGATCCCCTCCTCCTATAGACGGAATAAGGGGAATTACTCTTGGTTTACTTGGTCCCAATTACAAGGAATAGGAGCATGATGTGCAACACCCTCCATCACAACATGCAGTGAAACATGGGAGTCCTTTCTAATAGGATTATCATCATCCATGTTAGCTGGTGTTCCCATTAGTAAAATTCAAGAAGGCATTTTCTGTAACATAATGTAAACATTAGAATACCTCAACCATTGATGTAGGTCCTAATGAAACTATCAGATCACACAAGGTTATCCTATGATTCAACCCATGTCCTAAGTTATATTTATCTCCCTACACTAACCAAGGTCTTGAAACCTTTGCGTTAGTCAAAATCACACACATATATGAAACATAACAACATTCTAATTTTCTTCCAACTAATTCTATTATAGATATTTCATAAAAGCATAGAAAACAAATATATCACCCAATAATAAATACAATCTTATCCTGGTCAAATAGAACACATCGATGAATTTAATTACAGAATTAGTATACAACACATAACATGTAGATAAATAACATGTGATCCGATGTTCTTATTCATGATGCATGAACACACCAATATTACATTAAATAGTAAAAAATCATGAATGGTAACTCGGAGGTCTGTTACACATGAGCTGGCCAAAAACAATGAAACTCATATACTCGAGACTCAAAAAACCTTTCTCCATTTTACCATACCCCATGATAGTCAAACGAAAATAAAAAAATTATTATGTAATTAAACATTTTAATTCCCTAGACTGAACCACTAATTTTGATTCAGGCATCCATAGGACCTCATGCATGCCTCCCCGTATAGAAGAGGCTTACATCTAATAGTGAGGGTCTGGATGCTGTTAGTGGGGATATAGAACCCTCAATACCATATCATTTCACCAATAGTAGAAATAAAAAATAACCCATATTAAACAACGAATAATAAAAATAATATCATACAGAATATATTCCATACAATAAATAAATGGCCTCCCACTATAGAAATCCCAATCAGAGTAATAGTGTAAGTTGATAAATAAATAGAACACTGTCTAATTATCCTAGAGTATGTTGTGATACTACCATTATCTCTATTATTCATGAATCTTCTGTTTACCATGAACCACTTTCCCTTACATAGATCTCTATATATGAATTCTGCAAAAACAATAATATGCCAATTTTTTGTGTGAGTTATAAAACCATGTAGGACACCATCAATGACTCTTTAACAAATGTGCAAAAGTATAACTTCTGTATTCCATAAAAACCTAAAATTCACTGTAACATATAATAAATAACCTATTGAGAACCTATGTGATAACAAAGAAAAAATGATCCCTGACCATTCCTACTTCAGATCCATGTTGGGAGAAATATCAAGATTTCATAAGTAATCAAGAACGAGCCACCGTGATATAATAAATACTCCTCGACATCCCCAAGGAATCATGTGATATTGGTAATCGACATCCATTTGGAATCAAGTGAATCTTGATACATCACATCTAATAGGCATCAAGTGATCGTGCTTCCTTAAATTGACTAGTCCTCAGGTAAACATGCTACTTTGAATCGACTAGGCATCAAGTGAATCACATGAAACTCATGAGTCATATTTGTATCCCAAATTTATTCTCAAGTCCATCAACAAAAACATAAAAATTTGTGTGAACCCCCTTTTACTAAATTACAATTTCATGATAGTCCACCTATTCTGAGAACCGAGAACAACACCTAAAAAAGAATGGTAACACGCATAACAGGGTAGAGAATATGAATCAAATCATAACATGTCATCATTAAAAAATATTAGATACATGAAAGACATATTGTTGTCTTAAAACATGATCTAATAAGTATCAAGGATACTCATGGAAACCAGGAACAATAATCAGTCTCACAGCCACACAAACATCCACATGCCATCACAGTCATGAACGGTGATTAATGTGTACCAAAAAAAGAGACATAACAAGGAAACATATGTATAAAAGAAACCCAACTGGTATGGAACATACTACATCATGTTTATTGTTGAATAAATCCAATGTGGTTCAAGGATTAATTCCCAAACCACATCTCACACCCATGAAGAACTATCTCACATGTCAAGAATACCCATATCGGGTTTTGATTCAACATGAATGGGTTTATAAAAGATACTCAATGAGATCCCATGTCATGAAAAGTGGTTCTAGAATAACATACCACATGGAGTCCATTAACGTAACCAATTATGAGTTATATTGAAGGAGAGCACACTAATTCCCAGATCCATTGTTGACTTTGGAAATAATCATAAATTCCTCATTGATTTTAGAATAAATCCTTTCATATAGGAAACAAACATCAATCTTCCCTTAGTCCAGTAATAGAAATTATATTCGTGATAAGAATCAAGATTATTTTAGTATCAAGAAGATAAATCTTTGGAATCATTCGTAGATATTCTAATTGTTCATGAGGAATAAAATCCTGATTAAAAGGAATTTCTTTGAAATATCAAAACAACCATTTATCTAGCTACGATTAAAGAATCCTTCATTAGTGGAAATTATAATTCATATACCAGGAATTGGTAATCTATATCTACGTGTTGTATCAATAGAAAATAGGTAGATCATGGAGAAGCCTAATGAAATGTTGGTTTCAAATTAAATTCCTCAATATTAGATGTCTGAACTACATGGATTCACTAGAATATATATTTAGAGGATATAAAATCATAAGGGAAGGATAGATAATTCTCATAAAATAGGAGATATTCCTATATAAATATTAATAGGTAAAAATAGGAAATAAAAATTCATTAAGGAGGAATTAAAATCATAAATTTGAGGTGTACATGGATTAGCCTTATGGTATGAAAAATTGTGTGCAAAATATTCACCCTTTCTAGGATTGTGGAAAATATACATACTTTGAACACATTATTGGTTATGATATGAACTAATAATTTTACTAGACATAAGATCTTACAAAAAACATTTCTAGATGAAACTAGATGGTTTTTCAAAAAGTGGTCATTAACTGTGTGCAACCCCATGAGCCTATGCATATAATTAAACAATTTCACTGACAATATAATGTTCAGATAGAATACTAAAAATTAACACAATAGGGGGTGAATTGTTTCTATTAAAATTTCTTCCACAATTCCTGATTTTGACACCGTCTATGATTTATGCAGACATGTGGTGATTAATTATATATTGAGTATAAAAAGTAGATGAAAAACAGAAATAAAAAGGATATATATAGTTTTTTAGGGCACCAATATCCCCTAGAACACTTCACCATCCCTTCTTGTTGTAATCATGATTAATTTCTATGTCATCCGCCTTTTAATTACATAACATTACATTACATTTTACCAACAGAGGATTTTTAATGTCTTCTGTCCTGGAAATCAGAAAAGTAAAACATGAAATTAACATAAAACATTCTTCTTATCCAAATTTAAGGCTTCATAATAAGTTCATCCTAAGTAAAATTGATTCATCTCGTATCTTTTTTACATACATCAATGAAAAGGGTTAGTATAAGTCCTATTAAGGAAATTAAGGGAATCAGTTTACTTGTGATATGAATAAGAACACGATGAAAAACCTAAAGACATGAGAAATGGAAGTAGAGGGATAAAATAATAAAAATAACATCAATAAAAACTTGAATATGTGGATACAAAATTTCATTTAGAAATTCATGAACATATCAACAAGGTCCTTTCTCAAGGTGTCATAAAAACATTACCATGGTTATTCACTAATGTATAGTGAAACTTGTCATCTCTAGAAATTGATTCTTTAACCATTGAATTGGAGCTATATCATGGTGAACCCTTAATATGTCTTTATATTTATGTGATACATATAGATAAAAATCAAAAAATTCATAAATAACCCAAATAGAATCAATGAAATGGGTTTCAAGTCAAAATCGTGACATTAAAAATGTATTTAAAAATAAGATCATTATGTCATTTATAACCCATGGAAAGTGAGTGAGGGTTATATGTATGTCAATTTCAGAATAAAATAGATAACTTTTATGTATTTATGAATACCTTTAGAAATGAAAATAGATATGGGTATCCACATAAATAATACATGATAATTTATGGACAAAAAGAGAGAGATTTTGAGAGAACAATTCTGCAGCATAACTGCTACATAACATCATTTTATAAAACTTTAAAAAGATAGTGTAAAAGGGTAAAAAACTCATATGTTTTATAATACAATATTGGTACATAATAATATCACGTTATGTATATTTTAAATGAAATACCACATGAAAAGGAAACATGAAACAAAAGAGAAGATGCTCTTCCTTTTATGAAAAATTAGGCAGCCTAACAACGTCGCTAAAAATTCAGAAAATAAATTGTTGTGAGTGCAGAGGGTATTTAATCATTTGGACATGAAATGGACTGTAATAAAAATATATAAAAACATACCCCCACATAAGAATATGGAAACTATAAGACATAACATAAAAGAAATCATGACTAAAAAGAGGAGGGTGAAAGGTTCGCTTACCTTGAATAGTGACTTCGAAAGCAAGAAGTTTAGGACATTGGGAGACTTTAGCTCACCTTGGTAGGACTCCTTAGGAGGTAAAAAGACTATAAATTCGTTGAGGATGGTTTTTTAATTAAATTAATAAGGTAATGTCTTGGAATTTATACGAAAAGTGAGGGAATATTTAATAATTTTCCAAGGGTCCCCTCATCAGTGGTATTTTCAAATCCATGTGCATTACCATGGTATTTTCCCATGGTATTGGGCACATGGGACACCTCATAGAAAATATTACTATTTTAAATTCTACCAGATTTATTAAATAATTATTACATCATCAATGATGTCATTAAACACTTAGAACGCAAAACTGTATTTTTACTATTCACTGAAGATTCACCTATTTCAGAGAAAACCTCAAAAATTTACCCAAAAATAATATATATGCTCTAAATTCAAAATTTTAGTCCATTTTATGAAAATTATTTTCTCAATATTTTTAATTTAATTCTTAAATAAAATCATTAGTTATTAAAAAAACTCTAAAACAATAACTTTTTTATAACACCTTAAATTAGTAATAAAGGTCCCATAAAATTATCGTGTAACCCTAAGACAATAAAGTAACAATTTATGATTTCATTTTATGAAAATTAATTTCCATTTTAAATTATTTTATTAATTATCATATTGTAAATAAAATATTTATGACATACGAAAATTCCAAAACTTATACAATGACCATTCTTTAACTACTAAGATGTCTAAATTGTATTTATAAATTCATGGGATAAGTTTGTAATTTTTTGGCCAATTTACTATTCATTACTATTCATAAGGGTATATCACTATTCATACATTACTATTCACTAAAAACAAGTTGATCTTATTAGACTCTAAATTTCTTACTGATCACAATAGTTGAATAACATTTTTTGAAATTCATTTCACATTATTAATTATTAAAATATTATATTAATATTTTAAAATACCATTTTTCTTCCAAAAATCATTACTAATATTTATCATTTATTTATCCAGACATTTTAAAATCACAAATGTTTCCATAATAAGAATTAAAAATTTTATTTATACCAATGGATTACAAAAAGTATTTAAGTCCTCATAACATATCCCCTTATAACACATGCATAGGACCTAAGTGTAAGGTGTGCTATGGTGATAGAATATTGGGGTGACTCTCACAATATTTTCCGAGTGGTGATTTCTATCAGTTTGAACTTCTCCCTTGGGAAATTCCATTCAACCTTTACTTTTTGAATCTCATCTTCGATTTGGTCCAAGAAAAGACCAATGATGATACCTCCTTCCCATGCTCGAACAGATGGGATTCTTATGAATCAAGTCTACTAGGTGAGGCCAGTGATTCTTATTTATATATTAATTAACCAAGACCACTTGTATTTATGAACAATAATTGTAACTTTATGTGTTTAGTATCCAATGGCCATATTGACCAACATTCCTATAACAGTCAAAACCCAATGGTATCAATTCATTTATTAAAGGATATAGTTTAGTGGATTGTAAAATGAAATAACACACAAATTTAGGAAACAAATATTATTCAAGACTTCAGGTCATTACATTCTTTCCCCCTTAAAAAAAATTTTCCCCAACATTTTAACACATTCACTAAGAAGAGAGAAGGCTTGAGTACTTTTTCCTCATAGACTCCTATGTTTCCTAGGTGGATTCATTGCATTTTTGGTTCCTCCATAAAACCATAAAAAGGTGGGTAGTCTTGTTACGTATATCCTTGTCTCTACGATCCAAGATATTCACCAGCTTCTCCTCATAAGAGAGGTCATGTCCACATTGTATGACCTCTAGATTTAGTACATGTGAAGGGTAAGGTATATACTTCCTCAAGAGGGGGTATGTGGAAGTAATAATGAACTTCTTATAGAATTGGAGGAAGAGGAAGCTGATAGGCCACTGCTCATATGAGATCAAGGATTTCATAGGGGTCAATGTTCCTAGGGATGATATTCCCTTTCTTCCCAAACCACATGACTCATTTACAAAGTGAAATTTAAAGAAATACCTTGTCCCTAACATCAAACTCCATGTCCCTTCGATGGTTCTCGGCCTAGCTCTTTTTCTGACTCTGAGCAGCCTTAATGTATTTCTGGATGGCATGGACTTTTTTCCATCTATTGCATAGGATCAGGCCCCAGAAGCATTCACTCACCAGATTCATTCCAATAAGTAGGAGTTATACATCACTTACCATATAGAGCTTCAAAGGATTCCATTTGAATTCTCTAGTGGAAGTTGTTATTGTAAGATAACTCAACTAAAGAGAGATGTTGATCACATCCCCCTTTATATTCCATTCAACATGTTCTCACCATATCCTCAAGTGTTTTAATAGTCCTTTCAGATTGGCCATTAGTTTTGGGGTGATAGGACGTACTGGAATTCAATTCATTTATCAGAGCATGTTGAAGACTTCTACAGAATATTGATGTGAACCTTGGATCACGATCAGACACGATAGAAAGTGGAACTCCATGCTGCCTTACCACTTCCTTCACGTAAATCCTGTGAAGTTGATAAAGAGAGAAATCATCCTGAATAGAGATTAAATGGGCAGTCTTGGTTATATGGTTCACAATAACCCATATCCCATTGTTTCCTTCATAAGTTCTTAGGAGACCAGTCACAAAGTCTATAGTGATATTGTCCAACTTCCATGATGGTATAGGAAGTGGTTGTGATAACCCTTCATGAAATTGTCACTCTGCCTTCACTTGTTGAAATACCAGGCACCTTGATGTGTATTCAACAGTCTCCCTTTTCATATTATCCCACCAATAATGATCACGATGGTCCCTATAAATTTTTGTGCTTCCAGAATGTATAGAGAAACTAGAGCTATGAGCGTTTTTTCCATTATATCCTTCTTTATTTCTGGAATAAATGGAACACATAGTCTTGTAGGAAATTTTAGTACACCGTCTTGATCAATATTTAACTCAAAAAACTTCCCATACCTCATAGCCTCAAAATTAATCTATAACAATGGATCTTCTTTCTGATCTTTCTTGATAATATCTAGTAATGACGATTGGGAAATCATTTGGGTTAGGGTTGTTGATTTCATGTCCCTTTTAATTACCATATCCAGCTTTACTGGGTTATTGATCAAAGGATCTATTTGAATTCTAATCATGGAAAGAACAACTAGGTCCTTCCTTCTAAATGCATCAGCCTCTTTGATTGCTCTTTTGGGATAATAATTAATTGAACAATCATTGTCTTTGAGAAGTTCTAACCATCTCCTCTTCTCTGGTTCAATTAATTTTTTGTGAAAATATACATCAAAAATTTATGGTTTGTGTATATATCACATTTTTTCCCAAAAAGATAGTGCCTCTATATCGTCCGAGAAAAAACAATCACAGCCAGCTCCAAATCATGCAAAGGATAGTTCTACTCATGAGTCTTCAATTATCGAGATGCATAAGCCATGACATTGTCATTTTTGATGAGGACTCACCCAATCCATTTCATGGATGCATCTCTAAAAATAATTAATCCTTCTCCACTTGAGGGAATAGCTAACATGGGTTCAGTAACCAATCTCTTCTTCAACTCTTGGAAACATTCCTCACACTCTTTTTTCCAAATGAACCTGAAACCTTTTTGATTAAACATGGTTAATGGATTATAATGACATCAAATGTTTTTCAAAAACCTCCTATAATATCCCGCTAATCCAAGGAAACTATGAATCTCAGTAATCATGGTAGGCTAAGGCCACTCATCTACAAATTTTGTCTTTGCTGGGTTAGTTGTGATTCCTTCATTGGTACCAATGTTCATCAAGAAGGAAACATTTTGTAACCATAATTCACATTTATTGAACGTCCCAAAAAACCCTCCTTCCTTAGAGTTTTTAAAATAACCCTTATATAATCCTCTTTCTCCTCATGACTTTTGGAATATATCAAAATATCATCAATAAAAACTACCAAAAAGTTATCAAGGTATTCCTTAAAGACTCTATTCATCAAATCCATAAAAATAGTAGGTGCATTAGTCAGTCCTATGGTAATAACAACAAACAAAAAATGGACCTATCTTGATCTGAAGGTAGTTTTTGTTATATCATCTTCCATCACCCTCATTTGATGATAACCAGATGAAATATCAATCATAGAGAATAATTTAGCCTCACGGTGTTTGTCAAATAAGTCATCAATTCATGGAAGAGGGTATTTGTTCTTCACTATGATCCCATTCAGTTCTTTATAATCAATTTATAGCCGCATTTGTCCATCATTCTTATTCACAAAGAGAACTAGTTCTCCCCAAGGAGACCCACTCAATAAAATAAAACCATTCTCTGAAAGATATTGGAGTTGTTTCATCAACTCCTCAAGCTCCACATTTTCCATCCTATATGGGTTCTTTGATATCGGATGGGATCCAGGTACGTGTTAAAAGGAGAACTATACCTCTCTTCCTATGGGAGTTCTGGGTAACTCCTCAAGAATTATGTCAATGTATTCTTGGACTATGGGGACATTTTCTATCCTCAATCTCTCATTTATTTCTTCTTCTTCACTGATCAACACCATAAAAAAGGATATAGGAGGTTCTTCTATACAATAATTAGGTTGTGATATCTCACATTGGAAGATCACCATATGTTTTCCATTCAAGACTACTGATATTTCCTTACTTCTGCATTTGATTTTAGAAATATACTTTGAGAGACAGTCCATCCCTAGTATAATGTTGAATTCCATTATGGGGATGAATACTAGATTTGTGATAAGCTTAGTCTAACTAATGTAAATAAAAGAGTTTCTAATCATGGAAGATTCTTAGATAATCCAACCAGGATTCTTGACTTATAGCTCTACTTTTTTCAAATCAGGGGTTGATTCTAAATTCTTTGCAAACATGGAGGAAAAAAAAGGAATGTGTAGAACCAGAATCAAAAAAAGTTCTTACTCTCTTTGAGAGAATAACAAGAGTACCTCCCACCACATCATTTGGCGCTTTAACTTCAGTCGTAGTGATTTCAAAACTAAAACATTGTTCCCTTGGCTGTTGCAGATACTGATGGTGATTCCCTTCCACAACCCTCAGATTTGGGCAGTGATTGGAAAAGTGCCCATGTTTTCCACACTTATAGCATTAGACATCAGGTAAGGCCTGCACCATCTTCCCCTTTTCTTTAGTGTTTAGATGTTGTGTCTTTACCTCACAACGACAATTCTGTGCAATGTGGCCATCTCTACCATAATTTTTTCACATCCTTCTCCCAAGAATGAAGTTCCCTAAATACTTATTCCCTCATTTATTACATGTGGGATGTTTCACTAGCTTTCCTCCTCTTCCCGGATCGATGATCCTCCCTATTCTTGGCTTGATCGATCTCTTCATGTCATTGGATATACGAAACTGCTGTGGTTCACCAAACTACAATTCAACATTAATCATACTTCGCACAATCTCCTCATATTTATCATAGTCACGGTTTGATAGATTCTTCCGCAGATGAGGTCTCAGTCCACCGAAATATCTATTAACCTGACCATTTGGATCCATGAGAAAGCTAGAGGTATATCCGAAAAGTCTGGTGAAGTTTTTATAAACCGAATGTTTTTCAATGGAAATTCCCTTATAATTATTTCATAAAATCACATGAAAACACATCATAATGAACTACTAATTTCAAAGTGGCGTTTAAACATAAGTTTTTCACTTCTTTATTGATAATTTTGAGAATCTGACATACACGGTTTTGTTCAAGATGAATTTTGGAGTCTAATAAAACAAAAATAATTTTTTGTGAATAGTTACCTACCCTTATGAATTGTAACATACCCTTATGAATAGTTATATTCCCTAATAAATAGTAACTTTACCTATGATAGTATAAAAATAATATTCAAGTGAATGTATGATGTATATATATTTTAGAATAGGTAAATGAATGTTTCAAAAATGTTTTTAGTAATAAAACATGATTTTAATTAAATTTTATTATAATCATATTTGAAAATTTATTTTCGAAAATTGGATTTCATTTTTGGATTCCACACGTCAATAAATGTTTGGGGTAAATTTTTGGGATCTCTCTGAGATACTTGAATTTTTTATGAATAGTGAAATACCTTAATTTACCAAATAAGCTAAATAAAATAATTATAGAGTCATTATGATGTTCTGCTGATGTAATCCCACTTTTTTCGAGATCAAAGGATAAATTTACTATTCATATTCATTAAAGACTCACTATTCCTTTTCTTAGGGGAAAATAATAAACTAGTAAATTTTATATTAAGGAAACCCTTCTCCACTCCACTATACATACCACTCATCACACCCTTATTTCCTCACACCTATCAAGCTTGAATCCTTGTCTAAACTCTACCCAAAAATCTTCCCTAGCCCCTCTCCTACGTTCATGTGATTTTTGTCTCATCAAAAGACCAATATTATAGCCCTTAAGTAGAATCTCAAGAGGATGATTCAAGATGTAATTTCTCTCCCTCTTCTTCATTAATTCCATTTCAATTTCAAGTTCTCATTCATTCTCTCCCAATATATCTTTGTTCAAATGGTATGGTCACTCCATTACCATGAATATACTGTATTTTTAGGATACTAATGGGATATTATATCATCCAACCCATTTCCCTCTTCCTTTTATTTTGTTAGAGGGAACGTTGTTCGTGAGGTGTTAATTTATCACCTTCAAGAACGACATGTTCGGTTCTTCCATTTCAACCTTTAGATCTTGTCATGAAACCATTTTTATGGTATAACCAGAATATGTTATATTTATTATGTCCTATTTGAAGTTATGGAACTGACTTATGTACATATTACTAAGTGATAAATTAAAACAAGTTCATTGTGATCGAAAAACCGCCCAAATTAACCCGAAAAATCATCATTTAATTTTATCTAATGATTCATCCACATGGTATATAATATAACTCATTAAAAGATCATTTTAAATTCTTTAATTTGATTAATAATATATAGTATCAGTTCTGGATGTTTACCCATGTTCTACCCGAACATCAATTTATGAATACAAGTGAACCACTCAAGATAAACCATAAAAACTAACATTTCTGAACAATGTTTTTAAACTACACAACATATCAAAAGGCCCATAAAATAACATAATGAAACCAAAATGACCCCTATTACTGTATAAAAGGTTATGGAATGTCTAATTAACGAATATAATGTAATTATAGAGGACATTTAAGTGAATGAAGCCTTCAGATATAAGGTAAGAGGAAAATCTCGAACCCAATTTTCATCCTTCGGGTTCTCCCTCTTTCACACCATTTTTGATATGGTTACTACATAAAATCATATTTTCATCATTATATTTCATTTTATGGGATATAAATGTTCACCACTATTGTTTATTTCAAAAAAAATGTTTTCCAAAAGAACTATTCTTCTAAGAACTCGCATTTTACTTCTCATTCAAGGTTGATGGTTCTTGTATCAAGTATGTTATTTCCTCTTTGTTTTGGAAACCCAGTGTTTATGAATGTGTTCTTATGAGATGAAACCCATTACTTTCCATTTTTTAGTAACATTCATCATCGATTTATTTTCTATATTTCAGGAATAATAATGAAAACATTATGATGTGACAGGTGCACCCGGAATTATATAGCGCAATATGAATATTTTAATGTGACAGGTGCGCCCGGAATTATACAGTGCTCCAATGAATTGGGTAAAGTGATGAATCTCATGAGTTAATGTGAAAGGATGTGGAAAAAGATGCTATCATTTTTCAGAATTATGTGTGGTATTTAAACACTAAGACATGATGTTTCATTTTTTATGCATTTCCATACATCTGGTCTTTTATTCGTGGTTCCTCTCATGTTCATGCTCTTTTTCCCATGTTATGATTATGATCAACCCATGATATATTTATTATCTATCCTTTTACTGGGATTTTAGCTCACCTTTTTTGATTTATATCCTCAGGTGGCTACAGGTACTAAGGATAGGTCAAGTGCTAATAAGAAGCTAGAGAAGAAGAAATAAAATAAATGTTTATTCTTGATGATGTAATTGCTATGTATGGTTGTAGTTTTCCCAATTCAGTAATCCTTTGATTCATCTAATTGTAATACTATTATTTTTTTTATCGTAAAATAATCTAATAGTTATGTAATCAATGTTTTGGTCATTATAGTTGGTATTATAGGCAAGGATTGCTTAATTTGGGAATTAGGATTAGTGAACCCTAGAAAAATCTTCTAGCATGAGACAATGTACAAATATGCACACAATAAGATCTACATAGGGATCCCATATGTTATGATTTTAGAATATATTTTTCAAATGAATAAGTTATTTATTCATGAATCGTTGACTTATGTTTTTTCTAACCTTTTCTTTTTTAGAAAATGGTGGGAACCATGGGAAACCAGGACAACAACTCATGTGAGGGCCAATGAATCAATTCCTCGAACGACATCCCCAATGATTTGGGAGGTGGAGTTCCGAACTTCGTGGTAACACTTTCCCAATTATCACAGGTTATTAACAATAACCATAGTAATGGGGAATTCCCTCTATCACCAAATAGGTAGAAACTGGCTATCGAAATTTTTATGTGGAAACGACCACCGAGGTTTTGTGGATATTCTGATCCACCAGTTACAGAATAGTGGGTCAACACCATGGAGAAGACATTTTATGTTATTCACTGTTCCGAGATGGAGAAGGTGACCCAATACATTTATATTCTAGATAGAGAAGTCGATAAATGGTGGGAATTGATTAAGAACACCGAGTTAAGGGAGGAAATTGAAGAGATGGAATTGAAAGAATTTAAGATAATGTTTCTTAAAAAGTATTTCCCCCTGAAATCTTCGTACGAAGATGGAGTGGGAATTTATTGAGCCCAATCAAAAATAAGGGGAATCTTTCACAACCTACGAAGAGATTTTCACAAGGCATTCAAGGTGCACATCGGGTTTTGTTATCAACAATGATTGAAAAATTGATTGATTTTTTAGTGGATTAAAACCACACCTTCAAAAGGCACTTGAAATTCGAGAAATTGGGAGTTATGAAGAAGTTGTTCAGTGTGATCTCAAAGTGGAGATGGATTTTGCAGAATGGTCCAACGACTATGGGGATAAGAAACAAAATATGGAGTTTCAAGCCGGTGGATATAATGATAAAGGTGCGATGAAAACTCAAAGACCCACATGTAAAAAATTTGGGAAATTGCACCATGGGAACTGCCTCAAAGGGACAGGAAAATTCCTCAAGTGTGGGAAAGAAGGAAATCATTCTCAAGAGTGTTGAAAAGAAATGAAAATGAAGGATACTGTAGAGGAAGAAAGGAGAGAACCACCCATGGTTCAATGCTACAAGTGTAGGGAGATAGGGCACTAGGGAAGCTAGTGCACTAAACCTCGAGTTCTTGAGGGTAATCAGCATTAGCAGCCACCAAAGCAAAAGGAACCAGGAAAGACTTACGCCATCACTACTGTGGATGTAGAGCAAGATAATTAATTAATACAAGGTAAAATTTATATTCACTCAAGAATAGAAGAATACTTATTTGATTCTGGTTCTACGCATTACTTTATATCTTGCATGCTTGCTAGAACTATAGAATTGAAGCCCCAAAACCTTGAAGTAGAGATATATGTAAAAACATCAGGTGGTGCAATAATTTCAACCCTAGTGTTTGAATTATCTCTAGTTGGCATATGTGGTAAGATTGTTCTGGAAAATCTCATAATACATCCCTTGGTGGAATTTGACACTATAATGGGAATTGATTGGCTCTCATTATATATAAAACATATCAACTATCAAGAAAATGAAAAAACTTTTTATATTCCAAACCACCCCATTCTCCACTAAAAATGCAAGGAAGATCATAAATCTCTTTTGAAATGACCTTCATCTGTGTGGATGTTGATTCTCTATGAATAAGCATACCTCTCCCAAACAGTTGGGTCGAAGGATAGTTCCATCCTTGTGGAAATGCCCATCGTAAGGGAATATGAAGATATATTTCCGAAAGAGTTACCCGGAATTCCCCTAGATCGTGAGGTAGAGTACTCAATTGAACTCATACCCGTAGCTAGTCTTATCTCTAATTTTCCCTATAGGATGGCTCCTATCAATCTGGAGGAGTTAAAGAATCAGCTGCAAGAGCATCTGGACAAAGGGTTCATATGCCCTAGTGCATCACCTTGGGGTGCACCAATGCTCTTTGTGATGAAGAAGGATGGAAAAATGAGGATGTGTATAGATTATCGGGAACTCAACAAGATCACCATAAAGAACAAGTATCCTCTCCCAAGGATTGATGACTTTCTAGACCAGTTAATATGAGGTCAATACTTCTCAAAGGTGGAACTTCGTTCTGGATATCATCAGGTAAAAGTGAAAAGGAATATATTCAGAAGACTCTGTTCCATAAAAGGTATGGGAACTATGAGTTTTTGGTGATTCCCTTTGGACATACTAATGCCCCTAAAATCTGCATGGATTTGATTAATAGACTCTTTAGAAATTACCTCAAAAAATTTCTGGTAGTGTTTGTCGATGATATTCTCATATACTCCCAGAGAAAGGAGGATCATGAAGAACATCTAATACTTGTGTTGGCAACAGTGATAAATGAGAAGTTGTACGCCAAGTTCAGAAAGTGTTACTTTTGGACGAAACAAGTCACGTTCTTAAGACATGTGATCACAAGTGAGATAATTCTTATTGATCCTTCAATGAGAAAGGTGGTTGAGGAATGGAACAGGCCCTCTTGTGTCATAGATATCCATAGTTTTCTTGCATTATCTATTTACTATCGATGTTTTTTTAGAATCTTCTCACGATTGTCAATCCCCCTAACTATGTTAACAAGTAAATGGGTAAAGTATGTCTGGATAGATGAATGTGAGGGAAGTTTCAAGGAGCTAAAGAGATGGTTGATCACTACACCTGTACTCACATTACCGAAAAGTAGAGAATGTTTTGTGATATACGACGATGCTTCAAAGAAAGGCTTGGGATGCGTACTCATGAAAAATGACAATGTGATAGCCTACGCCTCACAATAGTTGAAGATCCATGAGAAGAACTTCCCGACGCATGATCTAGAGCTGGTAGCCATGTTTTTTCCTTAAAAATCTCACGGCACTACCATTATGGTTACAAGTTCAACATATACACCGACCAAAATAGCCTAGAGTATATATTCCCACAAAAGGAGCTTAACATGCATCAAAGGAAATGGTCAGAGCTAATCAAGGATTACGATTGATCTATTCACTACCATCCTGGAAAAGAGAACAAAGTAGCTGATGCTCTAAGTAGAAAAGAAACTACTACTCTATCCATGTTCTGGATTGAAAAAGACTCTATCTTCTTAGATATTCAAAGGATGGATTTGGAAATCATATGTGAAGGGGATACATCCTACCTTGTCCAAATGATTTCACAACCATCTATATAAGATAAGATTAATAAAGAACAAAGGGATGATGTAGATATAAAAAAGAGGGTGAATTATGAAAAGGAAGGGAAACAAAATTATTTCCATATCGATGGTGACGGTGTTATTTGGTTTGGAATACGGTTTTGTGTGACTTCATCACCCGGGAGAGAGAAAGAGTTATTGGACTTTTACCATAGCTCAACATTATCTATTCATACTCAGAGAACCAAGAAGTACCATGATCTCTAAGAACACTTCTTGTGGGATAACTTGAAGAAGGAGATTGCAGAATATATATCAAGGTTCTTGGTATGTCAGCAAGTTCAAGCAGAGTGACAAAAGTCCAAAGGGATGATGTATCCATTGCCTATACCCATGTGTATATGGGAAAATGTTACTATAGAAATTTTCATGGGTCTCCCAAAGAAGTAAAAGGGAAATAATTTGATATGGGTTGTGGTTGACCGACTCACCAAGACTTCCCATTTTATCTCTATTCAGGAAGATCAATCACTTGAAAAACATGCAAATATATATGTGAAGAAATTGATGAGATTGCACGGTGTTCCACTCTCGATTGTCTCTGACCATGATTCAAGGATCACATATAAATTATGGAGGACCCTTCAACATGTTTTGAGTACTAAATTAAATTTCAACATGGCCTATCACCCCCAAACTGATGGCCAGTCCAAAAGGACTATTTAGACGCTTGAATATTTTCTAGTAGTATGCTCCCTAGAATTCAAAGGTGGATGGGATCAACATCTCCCATTGGTTGAGTTCTCATCCAAAACTAGCTTCCACTCGAGTATTCAGATTGATCCATATGAAGATCTATATGGAAAGCGATGTAGAACTCCAACCTGTTGGGATGAAGTTGGAGAAAGAAAGCTACTTGGACATGATCTTGTTCAGGAGATGATAGAGAAGGTTAAAGTCATCCAAAAACACATCAAAGCTGCTCAAATTTGGCAAAAAAGGTATGCTGACAATCATCGATGGGACTTGGAGTTCGACATATGACATAAATTCTTCCTTTGAATATATCCATGGAAGAGAGTCATCTGATTTAGAAATAAAGGAAAGCTAAGCCCAATGTACATTGTCCCCTTTGAGATCTTTGACCGCATATGATCCATGGCCTATCGACTTGAACTTGTACCGAATATGGATCAAGTTCATGATTTTTTTCATGTATCAATCCTGAGGAAGTACATACTGGACCCCTCACATGTAGTAAAATCAGAGGTGGTATAGATGGAAGATGATCTCTCATACGAGGAGAATCCAATAGATATTTTGGACTGGAGAGATAAGGTTCTATGCAACAAGACAACCCACATTCTCAAATTGTTGTGGAGGAACCATAAGTTTTAAGAAGGTACTTTGGAACCATTGGAGGTGATGAAGGAGAAGTACCCTCACCTGTTTGTGTACAGGGGAATTTCAGGGGTGAAATTTCTTACGCAGGGGGGGGGGATGTAACGACCTAATGTTTTTCAATAGAAAATCCCTTCTTATAATTATTTCATAAAATCACATGAAAACAAAACATAATGAACTACTAAGTTCTATGTGACCTTTAAACATAAGTTTTTCAATTCTGTATTGGAAATTTTGAGAACCTGACTTACACAGTTGTGTTCAAGATGATTTTTGGAGTCTAATAAAACAAAAATAATTTTTGGTGAATAGTAACCTGCCCTTATGAATAGTACCATACCCTTATGAATAGTGATATACCCTAATGAATAGTTACCTTACCTATGACAGTATAAAAATAATATTCAAGTGAATGTATGATGTACCTATATTTTAAACTAAGTAAATGAATGTTATAAAACTGTTTTTTAGTAATAAACCATGATTTTAATTTAATATTAAATTAATCATATTTGGAAAGATATTTTTGAAAAATGGACTTCATTTTTGGATGCTACACTTCAAATAACGGTTGGGGTACATTTTTGGGATTTTTTTGACATACTTGAATTTTTGGTGAATAGTGAAATACCATAATTTACAAAATAAGCTAAATAAGCTAATTATAGAGTCATTTGTGATGTTCACCTGATTTAAGCCCACTTTTTTCGGGATCACATGATAAAAATAATATTATTGGTCATTGAAGACTAATTATTCCCTGTCTTAGGGGAAATTAATAAACAAATAAATTTTATATTAAGTAAACCACTCTCCCCTCCACTATAAATACCACTCTTCACAGCCTCATTTCCTCACACCTATCAAGACTGAAGCCATGTCTAAACTCTTCCCAAGAATCTTCCATAGCCCCTACCCCTCTTCCAAGATCTTTAGGTCTCATCAAAAAGCCAATCATTGAGCTTTTATGGAGGATCACAAGAGGAGGATTCACAAGGTGATTTCTCTCCATCTCCATCTGTAATTCCCTTTCAATTTAAAGTTCTTTTCTTATTCTCTCCCCAGATATCTTTGTCAAAATGGTTTGGTAACTCCAGTATCATGAATATACTATATTTGTATGATACTAATGTGATATTATATCATCTAGTACATTTCCCTCTTCCTTTTATTGTATTAAATAGTACATTGTTCATGAGGTGTTAATTTATCACCATCAAAAATGACATGTTTACTTCTTCCATTTCTACCATTAGATCTGGTCATGAAACCATTTTTATGGTTGTACCAAAATATCGTATATGTATTATTTCCTATTTAATGTTCTTGAATTGACTTATGTACATATTACTAAGTGATAAATTAAAACTAGTTTGTTGTGATCGAAGAACAGCCATTATTAACCCATACAATCATCATTTATTTTTATCTAATGATTCATCCACATGGTATTTAATATAACTCATTATAAGATCTTTTTAAATTATGTAATGTATTAAATAATATTTATTATCAATTCTAGATGTTTACCCTTGTTCTACCCGAACATCAATTTATGAATACAAGTGAACCACTCAAGAAAACCCATAAAAAAGAACATTTACGAAAAATGTTTTTAAAATCTATAACTTATCAAAATGCCCATAAAATAACATAATGAAACCAAAATTACCCTTATTCATGTATAAAAGGTTCTGGAATTTCTAATTAATAAATATAACGTGATTATACAGGACATTAAAGTGAATGAACTGTTCAGATATAAGGTAAGAGGAAAATCTCGAACCCCATTTTCATCTTTCGGGTTCTCCCTATTTCACTCCTTTTTTGATATGATTACTACCTAAAAATTACTTGTTCATAATTGTAATTAATTATATGGTATATACATGTTCCCCAAAATTTTTAATGTCAAATAATCCAAAATAACTTTTCTTCTAAGAACCCCCCTTTTGCTTCTCATTCTAGGTTGATGGTTCTTGTATCAAGTATGTTATTCCCTCTTCGTTTTGGAAACCCCATGTTTATGAATGTGTTCTTATGAGATGAAACACATTCCATTTCATGGGTTAGTAATTTTTATCATTTATTTATGTTCTATGTGGTATGCATGATAATGATAATATTATGATGTGATGGGTGCGCCTGGAATTATATAGCGCAATATGAATGTTGGAAAGTGACGGGTGTGCCGGGAATTATACAGCGCTCCAATGCATTGGGTAAAGTGATGAATATCATGAGTAAATGTGAAATGATGTGGAAAAGATTATATCTTTGTTCACAAGTATGTTTGGTATTTAACCACTAAGACATGATTTTTTATTTTTGGTGCATTCCCACACTTCTGGTATTTTATTTATGCTTCCTCTCATGTTCATGATATTTTTCCCATGTTATGATTATGCTCACCCCATGATATATTGTCCTTTTCTTTCCTTTTACTGGGATTTTATCTCACCCATTTTTTTGTATATCCTCATGTGGATGTTCTAACGAGAGGTCACGTGCCAATATGAAGCTAGAGAAGAAGAAATTAAATAAATGTTTATGCTTGATGATATAATTCCTATGTATGGTCCTTATTTTCCCAAGACACTAAACCGTTAAATACTATATTTGTAATACTATTAATTTTTTTATCTTAAAATAGTGTAATAGTTATTTCAAGGAATGGTTGGGTCGCTATAATGTTCATCTCGTAGCATCCCATAGATTAATTCTCCTTCTACTTCATCTCAAGAAACTCCTTCTCCATTCTTGCTATCATCGATCATGGGAAATACTTATTGAAGAATATCCCTATAAACTCTTCACACTCCATTTATTCAACATCCACTCTTGGAATTTTAGTTTTAATAAATTCCCACCATTGATCAGCTTCTCCCTCTAAGTGATAAACAACCAAGGTATCTTTCTCTTATTCAGAACAGCGGAGCCCAAAAAAGTTCTTCTCGATAGAGCTGCTCCACTGTTCACCAATAAATGGGTCGGTAGATCCACTGAAGGTTGTTGGTCATTGATGTATAAAGGATTCAATAGAATCTTGTTCCCTTTGTGGTGAGATCGGTCTATCAACTTGATTCAAGTTATTTCCCATAACTTGTGTCAGTTGGTTCATCATTCACATGAATGTTTCCTTTTTGGTATCTGTCAGAGGGCCATCAGTGCATGGTCCATTGCGTTCACCATCTGTACGGTTCCTCCTATTTCCCGCCATTTTCAAAAATAATAATACCTTACTACGATGATTATTACATTTATGAATATTTTAACAATAAAGGATTTTATGTCTTAAAACATCATGCTTTAAACAATTACATCTCTCTATAAATCCTTCATAATGATTCATAAAAAGCTTATGATTTACCAAACATATCCCATATGAGTTTCATAACTAAGAGTGAAGAAAGGACCATTTCCATGTTCCAGGATACCCTGGGTCATGCCTGAAACTCCTTGTCGAGTTTTCACTCCAAGTTACATCTGTGCCAGATCCTGTCTACTTGCTCGTATCCAGACATGGATATATTTTCTTTGTAAACCTCTAACTCAATACTCACTAAAATAAAAGGATATATTCTTACATATAAATATTTATATAAGGTTCCTCCTAAAATTTTCAAAGCCTTATATCTATAAATAATTAAAACTATCCTTTGATACCAACTATGGAATCATTCCATTTTATTACATAACTTCTCGTTACATTTTACAAACAGAGGATCTTAAAAGTTATGTGTCTTGGAAATATGGAACATTAAACATGAAAATACCATAAAATATTCTTATAACCCAATTTTAAGGCTTAATCATAAGTTCATACTATTTCAAATTTCTTCATTTCATAACCTGGAGACATACAACAAAGGAAAGGTCGAGCAGAAGGCCCATTAATGAAATCAAGGGAATCAGTTTACTTGTGATATCAATTAGAACCTGATGAAAAACAAAAAGAAAAGAGCAGTGGAAGTAGAGGCATAAAATAATAAAATGAGTTTGAATCACATCTTTAATATGTGTCTACAAAATTTAATTTATACATTCATGAACATGTCACCATGTTTTATTCCTAAGGTATCATAAAAACATTACCAAGGTTATTCACCAAGGTACCGTGATACTTTTCATCTCTAGAGATTAATTTCATACCCAATGCATTGGAGAGCTATTAAAGAATACAGTTAATATGTCTTTATATTCAGGTTGTCCACATAGATCATAATAAAAATTTTCATAAATAAACCAAATAAAATCACAGAAATGGGTTTTATGTCAAAATCATGACGTTTAAAAGGTACTTAAAACAAAGAACATTATGTCATTTATAACCCATATAAAGGGAGTGAGGGATATATGTATTTCAATTCCAGAATCAACTAGATAAATTTTATATATTGATTAATATTCCCTGAAATGAAAATAGATTTGGGTATCCATATAAATAATAGATGATAGTTTCTTCAAAAAAAAGAGAGAGATTTTGAGATGAAAATTCTACACCAAAACGTCTACATAACCTCATTTTATAAAACACTAAAAAGAGAGGGGACAAAGGTCAAACGCTCATAAATAATTCCAATTACAGTATGGGTACATAATTAGATCATGGTATGGATATTTGAAATAACATACCACATGAAAAGGAAACATGAATGATAAGAGAAGATGTCATTTCTTTTACGAATAATTTGGTATCCTAATGAAATCGCTTAAAATAGAGAAAATAAATTTATGAGAGTGTAAAGGGTCTATCATCATTTGGAAATAAAATTTATAGTAATAAAAATATATATGAACATATCACCCACATAAGAAGATGGAAACTATAAGACATAACATAAATAAAATAATGACTAAAAAGAGGAGGCTGAAAGGTTCCCTTACCTTGAAGAGTGACATCGAAATCTAGATGGTTGGGACCATGGAGGGATTGAGGGAACATTGGGAGGACTCCATGGGAGGTAAAAAGACTATAAATTCATTGAGGAGAATTTTGGAATGAAATGAATGTGGAATGGCTTTGTATTTATTGGAAACGTGAGGGAATATTTAATTAATTTTAAAGGGACACCTCATCAGTTGTATTTGCAAAACTATGGGCTTAAACATGGTATTTTCCAATGGAACTTTCCACCTGGGACACCTCATAGCATATCTTACAATTAAAATGTCGACAAGATTGATTACATCATCAATGATTTCATTAATCACCTGAAACTCAAAACTGTATTTCTACTATTCACCGAAAATTCAGATGTTTCAGAAAAAGTACCAAAAATTTACCCTAAACTAATATCATATATCTGAATTCAAATATAAACTCCATTTTATTAAATTAGTTTTATAAATAATTTTATTTTATTTTTTAAATAAAATAATTTTTTATTTAAAAAGAGCTCTAAAAATATAACTTGTTTTGTAAAACCATGAAAATGTATTCATGGTCCCATAAAAATATCGTAAAACCCTAATAAAATAAAGTAACAATTTAATATTACATTTTATGAAAATACATTCCCATTTTAAATTATTAAATTAATTATAAAATTATAAATAAAATATTAATGACATACAAAAATACCAATACTTATACTATGACCATTTTTCACATTTAAGATTTCTAAAATGTGTTTATACATTTATGGGAGATGTTTCTATTTTTTTTTTTTGATTTACTATTCGTTACAATTCATTACTATTCATAAGGGTATGTAACTATTCATATTTTACTATTCACTAGAAATCATGTTGATTTTACTAGACTATAAATTTCATACTGATCATAATTATAGAAGACCATTTACTGAAAATCATTTTTCACATTATTAATAATTTCATGTTTACATTAATATTTTAAAATAAAAACTTTCATCCAAAATTCATCAATAATATTCATCCTCAATTTATTCGGACATTTGAAAACCACAAATTTTACCATAATAAGAAATAAAAATGTTATTTATACTAAGGGATTAAAAAAAGTATTTAAGGCCTCGTTACATAGCCCCTTATAACACCTACATATAACCTAAGTGTAAGGTGTTCTATATTGTTAAAATCTTGGGGTGTCTCGAACAACGTTCCCTGAGTGGTGATTTCTATCAGCTTTAACTTCTCCCTCACGTGATTCCAATCAAGCATCGCATGTTGAAGCTCAGCATGGGCTTAATCTAGTGCAAATCCCATAGATGCTACCTCCTACCCAAGCACTGGCGGATGGGCTTCGTATGACCTGAGTCTACTGGATGAGGCCATCCACTCTTCTTTCTGTATTAATTAACCAAGATCACTTGTATTTATAAACAATAATTATAACGTTAAGAGTTTAGTTTTCAATAGTCATTTTGACCAACGATCATATAAGATTCCAAACCAATGGTATCACTTCATTAATTAAAGGATATAGTTTTGTGGATTATTAAATGAAATAACACACAAATTTAGAAAAAAAATTATTAAAAATATTGGGACATTACAATTTCACTTCAATAGTTCTCTTATCAAAAGACCACAAATACACAACTATGTATAGGTATTTGATACCATTTTAACAAGGATAAATATATAGACATATGGTTTTTTGACATAGAACTAAATATCCACATCATAGAACAAGAAGTTGACACTTCGCCACAGCTGAGTACAAGTTGTTGAAACTATCAATATATGGATTTTCTTCTTCAAAATTGTAGCAGTATTAATTGACAAAAAATGGAACTTCTTCTTCAAAAATAATATTCTTCAAGAAAGAATATTTTTTGATGTGATCCCAGTTTCAAATAAAATATCATCGAATAAAAGAAACTTCAAATAACAATAATATTACAATAGGAAAATATAAAATATGTATGTCAACAATATATAGTCTTTTTTCAAATTTGTCATTAAATTGTAGTACTATAAAAATATTTTCACAAGAATGATAATATATGTCTTCTATCACACGTATATATGAAAATGATATACTGGTAGAATATATATAAAGAAAGTAGCATTCCTCATAATTCAAGATACAAAAAAGTCGCCTAATAAATTATAGATATTCAAATTAAAAAAGACCAGGGAGTTGTAACATCACATAAAAATAAGAGTTATTTATTCCATTGAATACAGTTCTCTGAATCAATTAAAATGAGATTTGAATTGATCAAAAACAAGCTTTGAAACAGACTATAATTCAATCCATATTGTTGCATAAATATCAGATAAAAATTGAAAAATAAAATCTACAAGGATGAAAAGTCAATCATTGGGTTCCTTCACAAAGTGTCACAATACCAAATATAGGGTTCAACTACGTAGTTTTCATTCTATGAATTTATGGTTCACAATATAAGAATTATCATAAAAGTAAGGACAATGATAAATAAATTTTTATTTCAAATGTAATGTTCATTACATACATAGGGTTGTTTAATGATACATTCTTCTCTTGAAAAATGTAAGGTCTTTATCCATATGTTCCTTCCAGAGTTTGGTTGATTAACCATACACACTGATTTGAACATACTGTTGAATACAAACATAAGGATCATGATCCATAGACATTTTATCAAGCATAGAGTTTATTCCTTACATTATGTTTATCTATGTGAGGTTTGAAAAATGTTTTGAGAATATACAAAAACATGTTACAGACACATTAACAAATATTCCATTCAGATTAAAATATTTTAATAAATATAAATTACTCGAAATAAGAATAATGTAAAATAAATGGTTAAAAAAATAGGGGTGTTTTTTATCATCAACATAAATGATATTTATTGATTATTGTTGACTCAATACATATCCAACAATCTTCCAATTTTTTATGATCACAAAAACCGTAAAATAATTTACACAATATAGAATTTTGTAAACATACTTAAATAAAATATTTATTACAATTTCGATTTCATGATATATTTAAATGAAATGGAATGTAGTGTTCATCCAATTTTCTCCACCTTTTTCTTATATAAAAAAGAAATTATATGAAATAGTATTAAAACACATTCAAATTTTCACAGACCAGTAAATGAATTTAAATAATACCCTATTTGGATAAATGAGACATTGATTATGGAAATAGAGATAAACAAATAAAACTATAAAAAATAACTTAATATAATAACAGTGAACTTTTATATGTAAAAACTATAAATATAATGTAGATATTTTTGGGCTAAGGGAAAAAGGTGGACAACTAGTCAAGTGAAATGTTAAAGGGTTTTGTTATGTGTGTTTTCTCGTTTTGGTTCTGCAAGAGCCTGACCCCCTCAAAAAACCACTTTCAATACTTCCATCTATGATTATATCCTATATTCCATATTTTCTCCAAAAATCCTTTTAAAAAAACATGAATGTTAGTTCACATTCATAATTTCAATCAAGTTTACATTCAAAAATTTATGATGAATCTCCTCTATCTGTAAAAACTTATCAACCTTCTCTCTGTACTTCTTGAGTAGCAGCCTAATACCTAGTTAACATGAATTGAGTTAGATAAAAAAACTTATTATTATCCAACAAGACAGGAAAAGGTGCACTATTGATCTGAATAATATATAATCTTTCCTTTATAGCTACCACGAAATATGTGATATCCTAACATATTCTTATCATATCTAGTGAGGTTGAAGGGGTAGAGGTGGAAGTGATGTCCTGACAGAATCATACCTTGATGTATTTGAATTGGATCCCCAATAACATTATAGATATGAAACAATATTTAAGAAATATATTCTAAACTGAGCATCCTAATCTAATCAAAACATTCTTTTTTAAATGCATCAAAATCTCTTTTTGACAAAGGGTTTTCATTGAGTTCTAGGAGCTGAGTCTGAATAGATTTTAAATCTATCTTTGGGGCTGATGAATGTTTTACGTCATCAAAAGTTTTTTTGGATTATTTTGTGTCCTGTCTAAGATTCAAATTCTCTTCCTGAGCCTTGTTAAACAAAAAAATATATATTTAATCTTATTAAAAGTGAACCTGATGTCCCTTCATCAAGATTCTTTAACTAAATAGTAATTTCCACAATTACAAAGGTTTTAAAAGATGGTTTCTTAACCAAATTCTCCCTCAACTCAACAATACATTCAAGGACCCTTATACTTTATCCATAGATAGATGCATTTTTTCCTAATGAATGGTACATGGCTGAGATAGCATAATGCTCAACCATCTCAGTTTCTTTAGTTATTGATATACGCACTTTTTATTCTCCTTCAAATGAATATTCTTGAATTTATATGTGGAGAAAATCATGAATCTTTCTATATTTACATTCTTCCTATTGGTCCTCATCATAATACTGGTTCCTCCATATGAACTGAATAGATTGCTTCTCCAGCTCATTTCATTGTTTCTTCAATATATTTTTCTTCTTTATTTCTTTCTTTCAAAACAAGTCGTTCATGAACTTCTTCTTCTTCTTCTGTATCTTCAGTAATATTTGTTGTATCATCAAATATTAATTTTTCTATGTGGATTGATTATAGTAGAACTATTTTTTTGTATTGGGTATAAAAAAAACATTAATCTATTGTATCTATTAGGCACAATGATAAATTATTTCATTTTAGATTGAATGATGTTTGAGGGATTTCATTCTTAACTAATAATTTAGTATTACTTTAACCATCTGTAATAATACCGGAATATAAAGTATAAGACTTGTACCTAGTTTTGGAAATATAATTCATTTTTAGGTGAAGAAACCTATATAAAAAAATGTGGTCCACAAAGATTATAGATTTACTCCATCTTGACCATGTAAACCATTATAAGGATAAGTTAGAGCTAAAATTAATATACCTCAGGGTATTATTTAATTTTTTTATTAATTATCTGTAAATAAATGAATACACATGGTAAAATTTATTAGATCCTCCATGTGGGCATGACAAAGTATATCCTAACCAATCATGTATCGATTATTAATATTTTGATTGGATTTATTCCAAAACTCACATTTACTTATATACGTTAATGCCATTATTTTTCTAAACGGATGGTGAATAATGAGTCCTAAACATTTCACATTTCATTCATCATACTATTGAGTAATTATATAAAAACAAAAAAATTTCAAACATTAATCATATGGAAACTATAATTAAAAAATGGATATTAGAAGAATTATATTAATGAAATCCATTATTCCATAATTAATGTGTTTAGATGAAATGAGTTTGGTAAGGATAAATATTTGAACAAACATGCATCAAGAAAAATTTATTCATGTAAGGTAATCATCTTAGAGTATTTAATCCCATTACATAAATCTTTAATATATAAATGAAATAGTCAAGTGAAAGAAAATATTTTTATAATTGGGAGAACATAAAAATTTGAGATAGTGGGATCATGTTAGAGTTGGATAATGTCAAGGCTCAAACTACACAAATAGTTAGCATATGAACAAGTTCCAAAAGAGATAATTAAAATGGAATTCTCTAGAGACACATTATATGAATGAAATTTGTATCCCTAGTAGTGTTTTTATGATCACCAAGATATGTGATATATTATTCAATAAGAATAATGAGCCATATTAAGAGTAGTAACTTGATACATTCTATAATAATAAATTTCATTTGAATTCAATGATAGAATCTGATGGATTTTAGGGGTTCATAATATGAACAGATAAGTATAACAACACCCATACTTTTTTGATATATCCTAAATATAATCAACAAGAATAATTTGAATAAAAAACATCATGTGCGTACCCCAAGTGATGAATCTATCTTTTATTATTCGATATACGTTTGGTAAAGATAAAAAATATACAAATCAAATATTCCTGACTTTTGGGGATCAATGTAATGGAATAATATTTTATGATATATATATATATAATAGATTTAACTTCCTTGATGGCTAGATATATACGGAACACTGTGTTTAAATGGCTGTGATATACTTTTGAAATGCAATTATATAATGCGATAGTTACCACATATCTATTGGATTGGAAAGTATGAATAATCACAACTAAAAAATATTCAATTTATGGTTTAAACAAACATAATATATGTAATTTGGTTATAAATTTATTATAGATGAAACTAAAAATCATTTGAAAGTAAAAGGGATGTTTTTGAAGAAAAATTGTTTTTATGCACGCAATGTGTTTTTATTTTAATAGGTTATATTAATCACTATTGGTGAACAAAATTAATGAAATTTATATATTATATATTCAAATTAATTTTTTAACATCCATTTTTTTATATGCATGAGATAATATTATATCCAGTTTTCTGCTTAAGAATTTATTTTTCTAAAAAACATTTTTGTCAGGTCTTTCCCATTTTTTTTAAATTAATTACATCCATTTATTTATATTGAATCTAGATAAATAGATAAAATATTTGTAATCATTATATTAAAACTTGTAAAATATTAAACTTTTGTTTTTTATTAATATGTATATTTATCATAGTAATTTTTTGTCACCCCGGTAATGGTAAAACTGGTAAAAGAGGGTTAAAACATTGGGATAAGACATTAAAATGGATATACGACTCTCCTTTATACAATTTTATGAGTGAATTTCAGCTATTTCCATAAAATACTTTAATTATGATCAGTTGGTGTAATTTTTATTTGATTATGAAATCGATATTAATATAATAAAAGAATATGTACCAAATGTCACTCTCTTGACATTAATAACTCGAAATTCTAAACATTAGGATAAAATGAAGATAATTTTGGTTATAAATGTTTATTTTAGATATAAATTAATTTTTTTATCATATTAATTTATTTATAATTATTATTAATTTATTAATAACATTAAAGTCTTACACAACACCGATAAAATATTTTTAAAATTAATAGAAAAATAAGAAAAAATTATTCCTAAAATATAAAAGGTAATAAAATATGGGTGAATTATTATGATCCCAATATTTGAAAGATTAATTTAAAATATTATATTTATGTGAAAGGTTTATATTCAAATTCCATTTCCATCATATTTTCATTAAAGTGGAATTAAATGAATAGTGTTAAAAATGAAATTAATGATATTTAATTAAAATAATATTTTATTAAATTATTCAAAAATCTTAAATATATATAAATATGAATATTTTTATAATATATGGTTGAAAATGTCATATATTGTCCATCAATTTTCTTATTTTTACCTTATAAACATAATTATAACTCTTTAATATTGAATAATGTCTTTACCTTGGTTAAGGTATCAATTGGTTAACTGAGTGGTTAATAAAAAAAGATAAGGTTTAAAATAACACCAAAAAATATATTAAAATAATTTTTAATGATATTCCAACCTTATAATATCCTTATTTGGAACAATATTTCTTTAGTATGGTTAAATTATATTTTATTCTTTTTTGTAATTCTATGAGTTCCCATCCCCTCACTCATAAAATAACACCTCTTCTACTCTCTTTATCACACATTCTAAGGCTTTTATATCATCCAATCTATTAAATAATATCTTAATATATTCTATAAAAATATCCTAGAGATTATTTTATTTCCTAATGACCATCTCTTCATGGGCTCAGTTGTAATCCAAAAGGGGGTTCTCAACAAAGAGGTATAATTCCTAACTGAGCATTTTCAAATTTATTTCTTATTAAACCAATTATAAATACGTGGTATATTCTATAAACTAATTAATTAAGTATATTAAATCTAATTAATATTAATTATTATAAAATTTGAACCCTGATCCATATTATTTCCATCTTAAATAATGACAATACATTGCTCGTGTGTATGTATAGCTTTTTGTCTCCACGCAGTGATATAATTCGTTTTTCATCAACAATTTACATTGAGGGTTATAGTATTGGGTTTAATATATATATACTACATGAGATAATATTATTATTTTTTAATTTTTAATTATTATTTTCCATTCATTTTTTCCATCCATTAAAAAATGTAATCAATATTAATGCGTGCATACGTTCTACAATCTCCATGAGCAATGTTATTAATTTTTTATATCTCTAATTTTTATGGATATCAAAAAATATATAGAATTAATAATTATTATTTTAATATAATGGTTAAATTTTTATATATTATGGAACCACGATCAATGTATTAATACAAATACTTCCAAACTGAAACATGCATGAAAAACGAAGTATTTATCAACCATGCCATTGATTTTTAATAATGAATTGCAAATAAAATAGTTATAATATGTCATAATAATATCATATATTATATTATATATATGATTATTATTCTTGACTATATTTATAATGAATCTATATTTATTATATAATAATTTTAAATGTGTACGGAGTCATATATTACTTAAGGTAAGGGTTTATCATCTCAAATTTCCTTCTTTGAGACATATATTATGTTGTGCACCAATGTTATTTTAAGATGTTTACATGAATTTCCTTTATATTTTATATTATGAACCTAATTACTTTCATTATATGTAATTTTTAATACAATTCTATTCTTTCATGGGTCTTACAACTAGAAACATACAAAAGATGTAAGGATTTTATGTTAAAATATCATTGTTTATTTGGATTGATTATGATTATGTTTAAATAATGATATATTATGGTATACCTCTAAATAAACTAATTAATATTATATACTATGTTTATTATTTTGAAATTAGTTTTTTACTTTCATTTTCCCCCTTTAAGAAGTCATGATATCAATAGAATATTTTTTAGGAAACCCAACTTTATTTATCACTTTGACCAAAAATCATTTTTCTTACATATCCAGGATTCAAAAATTTATTTTCAATAATTATTTTAATATTAATATTTAATTATTAAAATTAATTAATAACCATGATTTAATTTTTATGTAATGGTTTAAATGTAATCTTCTTTTGGTTTTCCAATCATGGAACTCTTTTGACCTTTTATACAAAATTTTGAAAGAAATGTTTTCTTTTAACTTATATCAAATGAATAAACTTTACCACTACCATGACCAATCAATATCTAGAATATTACATTACCTGTTTCTAATTTTCATTTAAAATAATTTTTTTCTTAAATATTTTTGGTGATTTTTAGATTTTAAATAAGTGATTTTAATATGAAAATTGTATTTTCATTAAAAAATTATCCAAGTGAAATTTTAATGGTATTTTTTAGATAAGATGAAATCATTTTATGTTACATAGTTCTCAATAAGTATATTAATAGATGATACAATCCGTATTATTTATATGGATGGTTTATTATTATTATGATAAGTTTTTTTTGAAACACATTCATTATCCATATGTTATTTTATAATGAATTAATTATTTTTTTGTGAATTTTTTTTCTATAGGTTATTCTAAAATTAAATGTTTAAGAAACCCAATTATTTTTTATAGGTTATGATACAATTAATTTTTTGTGAACCTGTGTCACACATCTGTTTAATTTTCAATATTTACTGGGCAGTCCCAAAATTATATAGCCCTCTAATTGATTAGGTAAAGAATAATATCTTATTAGTTAAAATGGATAGGAATGGGGAGTGAATCTACTTAAATACTGAAAATTATCCACTATTATAGTATTTGGAGTGAACCATTACTAATAAGATGCAATTTGGAGTGAAACCAATCAACAATGATAGTCATTATAGTGATACTTAACTAATAAGTAAATTATTTCATATACTTTTTTGTATTCCAATAATTTATGTCTTATCCCTAATTTATTCTCTCAAGGATCTTTTCCTTTGATTCATTTATGATTCGTGTCATATAAACAACAAAAATTTATTCTATGACTAAATATTATGATATATAATGTGCAAGGTATGGTTTTTAAATTTCAATATCTTGTTCTCGTACTCTTATTCTCATGATATTCATACGTGATCATTAATGTCTAAAATTACCTTGACTTTTAGCAGGGTTTTAATTACAAAGGATTTATAAAAAATTCCATTTATCAACAGTGTGGTTTTAAAAAAACTCCCAAAAAAAAATTACGATTGTTGTAACAATTAATGGTTTTGTTGTTGGACGTGGGTGAATACTTGATAATTTTCACGAGTGTCCCGATATGTTTCGGGAGTACCAGATCTCGAAAAGTCCACTTTAATGGATTTTCACAGGCTACACACGGTTGTGGTCCAACCCTTCCAGCTTACACAGTTTAATATGTTAATTTATTAATTAAATAATATTAAATGAGATATTTGTGTTTAAATAGAATAATGTGTGAATAAAAATAAAGTTATTATAATTATAATGCTGTTATAAATTATTTGGATGTTAAAATATTTTAATTTCACGATTAATGGGGGGTAACATTTATGTTAAATGATTTTAATTTCATGATTAATGGGGTGTAACACTCATGTGAAATTATTATGGCCTTTGGTTATCTCAAAGAAAAATTTTATTAATAAGGAATTCTAGATTTAATGAAGATTTGTTTAATTAAATAAGGAGTTCATAATTAATGAAGAAGCATTTTTATTTAATAGTGGTGTTGGGTTTTATCTATGTTTTAATAATGATAAAAATGTGATTATTATTATTATGGTTTTATGTGTATAATTTTAATTAATAATGGTTGATATTATTATTATGAAGAATAATAATAGAATAGGGGGATTTAATTATTTATTCCCAAACAGTGGTGTCATTTAATTAAATTGAGTTAAAGAACATTTAATAAAATTATGTTTAGTGGGGATTTATTCGGGTTTCATCAAAGAAGTGTTTTCTTAATAACAATGATGGTTATTATTATTGCAGTTTCTTTTATTTAATTTTAGGATGAAATGAATTTAATTAAATAAGATGTTGGGCTGTTTATTTTAATTAAATTAAAGATGTGATAATATAATTAAATGGCATGTAAATGAGGTGCTGGTTGTTACCAAAGAAAGGTAATAATAAATGATGTGTAAATGAGGAGTTTAGGGTTTTCAAATAATTGTAATATTAAATTTTAATATCATATATGAAATAAATGTGGATTTGGGATTAATTTGATTAAATTCATGGTAATAAAAAAATTATTAATAAAGGAAAAATGGAGGTTTTTTAGTTAATGATTAAAAATAATTTAATTAAATAATGTGATGTGGGGGTTTTATATAATTAATTCACATTAAGATAATTAATTAAATAAATGAGTTAGTGTTTTTATTTAGTTAAATTACATTGGAGAGAATTTAATTATTTTATGTGTTAATAATTAATTGGGTTTTACATAATAGGGGAGTAGAATAATTTATGAAGATATGTTATATTAAAAGAGCATGATAAAAAAATGTTGTTATTATTCTTATTATTAAATTAATTCAATTTTTATTTGGATTTTATTTTTTTAATATGGAAAATGATAGGAGAGGCGCACAAGGCCAGTACGTGAACCCTCATGGGTTTCTTCTTCCATGTGAAACGTGCACCAACATCCACCAACACGAGCTCTTACTCTCGCATGGTGTGGATCCCTCTTCCTACAACAACTTCGTGGCCACAAACCCCTTAGGATGGACCCCATATTGTAGTTCACGTCAACCCTAGATAGAACCCATGTAGCAGTGCAACCCACTCATTGGCGCGCCACCCCCTCTTCTAGATATCTTTTTTCACATGATGATTCCTCTCAATCTCCTCACAAATCATGTTCACCAAGTATGGGTGATACCATCTGCGTATATTTCATGATTTTTATTATCCATTTTACTCCTCTCTTGCCTTTTTTTCTCATCCAAAACCCTACGGTTTGGGTTTATTATTATGATTGCATTCCTCTATTTTTTAGGTATGTGAATGGTGAGTCGGGATCCATTGGTCAATAATCTGGAATTCACCACCAAGGGAGAGGAGAATGATCTCGATTATCTCTGCCACCGATGTCTCGGGTAAGTTTTACATGCCATTTTTTATTTTCGATCATTCAATTTATGTATTTTGGTTTACACAAGTCCCTGGTACATTATTTTAGGTGCGTTGAGTCTTGTCGTTGCATTTTTATCATTCTAAGTTATGTTTTAGTGTGTTTAGATCAATGTAGAGGGTTCACACGTGTATATATGTATACATAAAGGAATGTATGTGTCGTTTCCGAGTAGCATAGGATTTTTTTGTTTCCGAATGTCAAGCCGCTGAATAATTAATTAGTTCCATCCCAAGTTAGGGACCCCTTTTCTGTCATTAACTTTAATAAATTCCTTAATAAAATGCCTACTGCACTTTTTTGGTATTTAAATTATGTAGTGAAGTATTTATATTGATTTATTTGAAAATGTGAATTTATAATGTTTGATTAAATTTCTATATATGATATGTAGTGTGTTGACACTTGAATTTGGATGTTATTAAATCATGCTGCCAACGTGAGTTAAATGAGGACATAAGTGTTTTTTGGTTTTTCGGATGTATTGCTGACCTGAATAAAGTGATATGACTAAATAATTAAATGATGTTTTTATTTTTCTTAAATTAGGTAATTAATATGGTATATTAATTATGTGATTTGATATAGGATATAAATAATCAATCAGAGTATTAATTATAATATATTGATTTAGCATAAAGAGATAATTTATTTGGGGATTAATTGTGATACGTTTTTCTGACTAAATAGAGATAATTAATGATGGAATATTTATTACTTGTTAATGACCTGAAATGTTATCCAATTATTGAACTCATTAAAGGGTATGATTAAGTTAATCAATAATTGAATTAATTAATTAGCATGCATTAATTTAATTAATGAATTGTTAATGCTCATAGTTATGTACCATGATATTGATTTAAGATTTCTAATGGTTTGTTTGATTAATAAATGTTGGAATTAGAATGAGATGATTAGTTATGGAAAATTAATTATGGGATGTGATTTATTTTTAGATTAATTAATTGAATGATTAATATATGCTAATCTGAACATTGTTAATTTCTGCATAAAAAAATTGATTTGGTATATTTACCTAATCAATTACATTTTTAAGGGAATAAGAATAATTGGTTGGTGAATTAATTATCATATTATTGATTAAGAAATTTTGATAACTAAATGTTGAGTTAATTATTTATTTGACATTATTATGTTTAATAATAATTAATTTTTTATAAATTATTAACTATTTAGATGTTGAATGGTTAATTAATTTTAGAATTATTTTATGGGAGATTTATGTTTTTAATTAGTTGTTGAATTTATTAACGGGTTTGATTAATTAATTAATTAATTAATTAATTCATGCTTTTGGGGTGTTAGACATGGAGTTCTACACCAATGATAAATATATGAGTATGAGTGTTAAACCGATTTTGAGAGAGGTATTGATCCTCCAAATACTCATGGGGTGCTAGACATGGTGTTCTACAGCTAGCATTTATGTAAACATTCTTTTATGGGAAAAGGACTAATGCTCCAAATACCCATGGTTTGTGAGGTGATGACTAATTCTTCAAACACTCACTAGGGTACCAGACAAGATGTTCTACACCCATTAAATGACATTGGACTATGGGTACAATTAGTCTTACATGAAATGAATTAAATGATTAATGAAATTGGTTGTGACATAATTATTTGTGAATTTAATATGCGAAATGGTTCTGACCCTTTCTCGACCGATGTAGGTTTTGAGATTCGGGTGCTGAGGGGAGCTCGAGAATTTAGGCAGTTAAATATGAATATTAGTTAATGTGATAAACATATTATTTAAGAAAATTTATAGTTCCTGTCAAGAACACTTATTTTCTGTATACTAGCTGAAATAGGTATCTCTATTAAGAGTCTCTTATAAACATTGAGGGGTTTTAATTTGTTTATTTAATTCGTTAGTTGACTCGTTATACCTGCGTCCTATTATTTACAATTCACTGTCTAGATAGGGTCTGGAATCGGTGGTGCCGACCTACTAAGATGTTTATCTCACACCCTACTCAGGCCACCATTGCACTTGGGTACATGAGTAGAGATTTATTATTCACTAGACTACGAACCTTGGACCTTTAATGTTTCTTTATTCATGTCTCTATTGTTAGGATCAAAGGACTGAGTAAGATCTTAGGATGCTCATGGAGTTTTCCACAGGTCTTTGAGTCTTTTTTTGTTTATTTATTGGAATGTAAAGCATGTTGTTTTTTATTACTTTCCATTTTGTATAATTATCTTGTCATGCATGCATCTACTGTATAAACTAGAATTTCCACATTTGTTCATGTTTTATATAAATGTGTCTTCCAATGGATTATAATTTATTAGACTGATCCAGCTATTTATTACCATTTCTATTATTAAACTCAGATATGAGGGTGTAGTCTCCCCACAGACTATCCATAGACCCTTGCTATTAGTTGGTAGCTATCAGTGTACGAGGAGAGGTGCTTGAGGTCATGTAGAGACTATTCCATCCACTGGTTCTGGGGTGAGCCGGGTTGAGACATTACAAAGTGTTATTAGAAGGTTCTTTTCATTTTTCTTACTGTTTATATTTTGGTTGACAGGGGACTTGGAATGTGTCAACACATGGATTAATAGCCGTGATTGGGAAGGATCACCCCACATATGGGAAATGACCATGTGGCCTAGGTTTGGAATGATGTTCATGTTTTTTACTCTTACAGTTGATATGATTTCATGTTGAGTGACTGGTGTATTTTCTGCTACTAATTGATTTTTAAAATTTTAAAAAAATTATCTTGGAAGGATATGGCAAAGAAGTTTTATACATTCATCTTCTTAATAACATAGAGATTCATATTCAATGCATATGAAAAGCATGTAGTTTAATTATTAAGATTCCTACTAATTTTGATTGTGTGCCTTGGGTGCAATTCCATGTTTTGATCTACATTAGCATGCCTCTGTAGATAACATGTTTCAGTGACAGATTTAACATACATGAGTGATAGTATATCATACTGCCTTAGTTATTAGCATGTTTTGTTGTTGTTCCATGGTTTTGTGTTATATCATGCTGCTGTGTTACTGCTTATGATAACATGCTATAGATGATTTGATTTGTTAAAGCAATGCTGAAGTTAAAATGTTAAATCAATGTTTATTGTGATAAATGGGATCCAAATATCAGTGAAAAGGTGTATGGGCACCTTATCGATTGGTATATGTCGACCTATGTGTTTGAACCATATATACCCATAGTGTGTTTGAAAATGTTTGTAAATTTAAAAATTTTGAGTTTTTATTGAAATGAACTTTTTCTGGGTTTCTTTTTGAAGAACCTGAATTGAACAAATGGTACCCCCAGAGGTGGCCTTTTTGGTAAAAGTAATTTAGAAGATAAATTGCCTATTTATATTTGGATAACACTGTATGTGAAATGTCTAAAGAGGATTTTTTTAATATCATTTTTTTTCCTGGTTGGCATTGATTGAAAACCAAGTGACTTGTCGCGAAAAAGTACATGTGTGTTTTTTGAAATTTATTCAAATGTTAAAACATGAAATAAATTAATTAAAATGGATAAAATGAAAAAATGGCTTTTGAAACATAGGATTTCAGTTCTGTGTGACCAAGAGAGAGGGTCGATGTTTATTTTTCATAAGGGGCTAAACTTTTGTAGTTAATAACCTTATATTGTTCAAGTCCATTAAAGTAAGTTCGTCCTACTACTCGGGAGGACTTCATTGGACTTGGGTGTTTTGGAACACCAATAGGTTTATATTACTTCTTTTATGATGAATATATTATGTAGTGATTGTGGTTCTAGGAACATCACATGCATTCAATAAAGTGTTCTGAAATAGCTCACTAGTGAGTGGCTGATCATTTCTTGCAACATCATGGAAAATCTTATGGTGGGTAGTTTGAAATCGATTTTAGTAAACATGACAGTAGGTGATGACATGTTTTTTTAACAGGGTCTTCCGGTAGTAGTTCGACTGATCTTTTTAGTAAACTTGGATTTATATTAGTAAAATCTTCTGAATACAAAGTGCATGTACCCTATCATATCCTCATCCTGGATACACTATGATACCACCAGTCTTACGCTACCTAAATGTATTAAATGTTGTTGGGTTTGATGAGTGGTTATTAACTAGGTTTTACTGGGAATGCATGGTTGCTTTGGAATAAACCTTTATTCATGATGTGGAACGTTATTTATTTATTTTTTAAATAGCCTTAAAATGGATTGACATAGGTAATGTCACCAGAGGTCGAGTGAGGACATTAGTGTTCATGAAGTTGGTGATGTAATAATTTTAAATCGAACATCATCTGTTTAAGGGGGAGTGTGGGTTTTGGAACCGTAATGTCTATCTAGGAAATGATGTGCAACCAGTTTCTGCTGGTCGATCGAGATTTGACCGTTTTCTTTAATGACATCCCTACAATGGGATCAGTTTTATGTTCTGCTTCAGTGAACCTTGGCTACAAATTTAAAGAATTATTTGGTAAGAGTTATGTTTTGTTGAGTAGTGTATTTGGAATTTGGAAACATAACATATTTCTTCAGAAATATATTTTTGAACATGGTAGGTTGGATTTTATTGTATTAGTTCTTGATTATTTCTTGGGGACGAGAAGTTTTGATGGTGGGTAGATTGTACTGTCTCGTGTTATTGAACCAGATTTAAAATATAAAGGGTTTGAAACTTTTTTCCCATTTACAAACGGGTCGGTTTTTAATCTGATACCCGGAACATTTTTTCGAATGTGGAAACACTTGAAGGTGATGTTTGGGACTTGGATGAATACTCAAAAAAATTCACTGTTGTCTCAATAAGTCTTGGGAAAACTAGATCTGGAAATGTCCGCATTAATGGATCTTTACAGACTATACACAGTTTGAGTTCAACCCATGCAACCTACCCATTTTAATATTTTATATATTTTAATTAAATAATATTAAATGGGATATTTTGGTTTAAATAAAATAATTTGTTTATAATAATTATGTTATTATTATTATTATTAGTGTGTCATAAATTATTTGGATGTTAAAAGATTTTAATTTCATGATTAATGTTGTGTAACCTTTATGTGAAATTATTTGGGCCTTTGGGTATCTCAAAGGAACAAAAAATTTTCAAATGAGGAGTTTTTTATTTAATGAAAATATGTTTAATTAAATAAGGAGTTCAAAATTAATAACGATGTATTTTTATTTAACAGAGTTGTTGGGTATTATCTAAGGGTGAATAATGATAAAAATTCTATATTATTTCTATGTTTTTATATGTATAATTATAATTATTAATTAAAAATTTTATTATTATTATGAAGAATAATAATAATATAATAGGGTGATTTATTTAATTCTTTATAAACAGTTGTTTCATTTAATTAAATTGAGTTAAATAGAATTTAATTAAATGATGTGTAGTGGAGATTTTTTTTGGTTTTATCAAAGAAGTGTTTTATTAATAATGATGAAGGTTATTATTATGGCAGTTTAATTTATTTAATTTGAGGTTGAAATGAATTTAATTATTATTTTTATTGGGGGATTCATTTAATTAAATTTTAGTTGGGATATTTTAATTAAATTACATGTAAATTAGGATTTGGCTATTATCAATGAATGGTAATATTAAATGATGTATAAAGGAGGAGTTGGTGGTTGTCAAATAATGGAAATATTAAATATCTAATAAATGTGGATTTGGGAATAATTTAATTAAATTCACGGTAATATGGAATTTAATTAATAAAGGAGAAATTGATGTTTTTTTAAATTAATGGTTAAAAAGAATTTAATTATTCGATGTGATGTGGGGGTATTATTTAATTAATTCAAATTGAGATAATTAATAAAATTAATGAGTTAGATTTTTTATTTAATTAAATTCCCGAGGAGAGAATTTAATTATTTTGATGTGTTAATGAAGTATATGGTTTTACCTAATAGAGGTGTAGAATAATTAATGAAGAAACATTATATTAAATGAGTATGATAATAATAATAAATGTTTTTGTAATTATTATTATTTAATTAAATCATTTCCTTTATTAGGATTTTTATTTTCTTAAGAGGAAAAACTAGAGGAGAGGTGGATTAAGCCAGCACGCGAACCCGCCTGGTTTTAAACCTCCATGTACGTTGTACACCAGTAGCCTCCAACACAAGCTCTTCCTCTCCCATAGTGTGGCTCCCTCTTCCTACATCGACTCCGTGGCCACAACATCCCTCATCTAGACCCCCTGTTGCAGTGCATGGCACCCCTAGGCTGAACCCCTTTAACAATGTAACCCCTCATTGGTGTGCCACCCATCTCCCCGAATTCTTTTTGTGCATGATGATTCCTCTTAAACCCTTCATGAATCTTGTCCTCCTAATCACGGTGAGTCCATATGCACATATTTTTTGATTCACATCGCCCATTTGACTACTCTCTCTCCTTGTTTTCGTGGACAAAACATTATGTTTTGGGTTTATTCTGATTTTTGTGTTCCTTTGTTTTTAGGGTATGAAAATGTTGACTCAGGATACATTGGTCAATAATCTAGAATTTTTTTCTATGGGAGACACTAATGATATTGATTCGCTCTATCGCTGATGTTTTGGGTATGGTTTACACACCACTATTTCATTTCGTATCATCCAATTTATGTTATTTTGGGTTATACGTGTCCCTACTACTTTATTTATGGTGTGTTCAGTCTTTTTGTTTCATTTTTTTGTCATTATAAATTCTATTTCAATGGGTTTTGATCAATTTAGAGGGAACACACATGTATATTTATATTCATAATAGAATGTGCATGTAGTTGCGGACCAGTTGCGGATTGGTTTCCACCATATGTTAAGCAGCTGAATAATGAATTGGTTCCACCCCAGGGTAGGGTCCCCTTACAAGTCACCAAATTTAAAAAATTCATTAAAAAATTTCTTTCTGCACTTTTCTTATTATTTAAATTATGTATTGAAGTATATATATTGAATTTTTTTCAAATGCGAATTTTGTAAGTTTGATTAAATCACTATATGTGATATGTGTTTTGTTGATGCTAGACATTGGATGTTATTAAAGGATGTTTCCCACATGAGATAAGTGTGGACATGACCATTTGTTGGTTTTTGGCGTGTATTGTTGAATTTGTTAATGTGATACAATTAAATAATTATATGATGTTTTGTTATGGATATAAAAAAATAATTAAATTTTTATAACACTTATGTGCATTGATATTGGATATGAACAATTAATCAGAGAATTAATTATAATATATTGATTTAGTTGAATGAGATAATTTTTTTGGGGATTAATTACAATATGTTGTTTTGAATAAATCGAGATAATTAATGATGAATTAATTACTTCCTATTAATGACGTGAAATTTTATCCAATTATTGAATTGATTAATGTGTATGATTATGTAAATTAATTATCAAATTAACTAATTAGCATGAATTAATTTTATTTTTGAATTCAAAAATGCTAAAATTTATGTACAATGATGTTGATTTAAGATTTTTAATGGGGGGTTTGATGAATAAATGTTGGAATTAGAATGACATAATTAGTTCTAGAAAATTAATTATGGGATATGATTTGTTTTTTAGATTAAATAATTTAAGGATTATTTAATGGTAATGCGTTCTTAGTTAATTATTGAATTTACTAACAGATTTGGTATATTTAAGAAATTTATTAGATTTGTAGGGGGATAAGGATAATTTATTGGTGAATTAATTAAGATGTTATCAGTTAAAGAATTGGGATAATTAAGTGTTTAGTTAATTATCAAGTTGACTTGCTTTTGGTTAAGAATTATGAATTGTTAATTAATTATTAACTAATGATATTTTGAATGGTTAATTAATTGTAGAATTATTTGACAGGAGATTTATGTTGGTAATTAGTTGTTAAATTAATTGAAGGGTTTGATTAATTAATTTATGAATTAATTAATTGATTGTTTGGGGTTGTTAGACATGGAATTCTACACAAATTATAAAAATATATGTATGATTGATAAAAAAGTTGTAAGATATTGAGTGGTTTTCTAAATACTCATGGGGTTATAGACAGCGTGTTCTACACCTATCATGCATGTAAACATTATTTTATGGGAGAAGGAATGATGCTCCAAATACCAATGGGTTGTGAACCAAGGATTGATGCTCCAAATACTCACGAGGGTGTTAGACATCACGTTATACACAAATTAATTAACATTAGTTTGTGGGGACAATCAGTCATCCATGAAATGAATTAAATGGTTAATGATATTAGTTGTGACATAATTATTTGTGAATTCAATATGGGAAATAGATCTGACCCATGCACGTCTAAAGTAGGTTTTCAGATATAGGTGTCTAGGGGAACCTGGTAATTTATTTTTTTAAATAATAATATAAATATATGTGTTGAAAAATTTATTTAATAAATTTATAGTTCTTGCTTAGGACTCTTATTTTTTTGATACAATATGAAGTTGGTATCTCCGTAAGGTGTTCCATAGGAACCTGGATGGGTTGTAATTTATTTATTCAATGTTGTTGTTACATCGTTATACATGCATCCAATTATTTTCATTTCATAGTCTGGATAGTGCTTGACAATAGTAGAGATGGCCTACTAAGATGTATATCTCACACTCTACTCGAGCTTACATTTCTGGTTCGTAGGACTGCGGACCTTGGATCATGCTTTTTGCTGTATGCAAGTACCTAGAGTTAGGAGCAAAGGACTGAGCTAGAGATCAGGATGCTTGTGTAGTTTTTTTGGTGGTTTGATTCTTTTATTTTTTTCTGTATTTGAATGTAAAACATGCTTTTTTCAAATACTTTCCATTTTTTATCATTAATATTTCATGCATCCATCTACTATATAAACTAGCATTTCCACTTTTGTTCAATTTTTATAAAAATATGTCTTCTACTGCTTAATAATTTTTTAGACTGCTTCAGCTATTTACTGTCATTGTCTTTTTTTAAATCTGATATGAAGTTATAGTCTCCCCACTGACTATCTATAGACCCTCGCTGCTAGTCAGCAGCCTGTATCATATGGGGGGACACGCTTGAGGTCATGTGGAGGCCAGTCCGACCACCAGTTCAGGGGTGAGTCGGGTCAAGATGTTACCATACATCCCTTGTTTACCCTTACTGAGTTAATTATATCACACCAACCTATGTTTCCCATTCCCAATATATGATGGATGATTTTATGTATAATATGCATAATAAGGTTGAAGGTTCTAATGAATTACGTGGTTGGTGATACGTATCTTATATGACGAAATTTATTATGTATCCATGTTTCCAAATGCCGGAGACCTATAAAAATCTAGAATTGATCGTTATGGTAAGTTATTAATATTTATCTATTATGAATTAATATATATGTATGAAAAGTGTGGGTTATGATAGTTGGTATCAAAGATTGTTTTAATTACCGTTGGAAACTAGTATTATAAAATTTTTATGATAACCCATGGGATAATCCAATGTATAGAATAATTTCCTACATTATGATAAATAAAGGTGTGTTATTTCGCTAGAAATTCATCCATCTCTATATATTACAGGTGGACATGGTTTCAGAATAGATGCATGTTGGGGTCATAATCCTAAAAAGGGATGTTTGGGTATATACCCTCCATAATTATAGTTCACGGTGAATACTCCCTTGATTCTCACCAGATTTCACACTCTTGGAGATATGAATAAGTAAATTCAAATTTTCATTATGAACCATTATGAATTATTTGAATATATGATGACCAAGATGGCCAAGGTTAAACCTAAGTTACCGTATGATTAAAATAAAGAGTATGTATTTGGATATCCAATGAATTATTTTTCATATTTACGAGGTTCCCACTATGATTATTTTTACTCACACAATTATTTTTTATCAAGCTATGGAAACCAAAGGAATCCAATTAATGATGAATGTGATAGAAAATGAATTGTTTATCCACTTGTGAAACCAAATGTCCTGGGACCTAAAAATAAAATTTTATTTCTATTATTTTGTTAATTTCTCAAGCTATGAATCATGCTAATAATATAAATGAGAAAAAGTGGGAATAATATTCTATTCAAACCCTCACGTGGAAGAAACCACCATATTTTATTGGGAAGCTGGTCCACTAGTTTCTAAGAAATTGACTAGTACCATTAAAAATATATTTCCCATTAAAAACTCTTTTAAGCATGAAATGCTTATTTTATACTATTTATCATTGGGAAGGTGAAGAAGATCAATGTTGGGATCTTATTAGGAACACGAGGCATTATTTATAAATTTACTCTATAGAGTGGGATGTGTTTAGAGGCTTATTTTCCAAAAAGTACTTTCCTTCCTTTGTTCATATGAAAATAGAGAGGAAATACATTGAGCTAAATTACAAGGTTGATTAATCCATTAGTGTTTATAAACAAAATTATACAAGACTTTAAATGTATGCTTTTGGTATTGTCATCCAAGCTAAAAATAAGATTGATAGATTAGTAAGTGCCTTAAAACCATGTCTCGAATGGGATATATCCCTAAATAACTTTAGTGGATATAAATAAATCACTAAATGTGCTATCATGGTGGAAATAGATATTTTTGTAACCCATAAATATAATAGTTTTGATAAGAAAATAAATACGGAATCTAATGGTAACTATAAAATCTATGGAGAGAAGATGATGGGATTTCCTTCTTGCTCAAAGTGTAAAAATAAATTGGGTGGGAATTATTTTAATGATACTGGTAAATAGTATATATATAGAAAAGAAGGTCATTAGGAAATTAAATGCTGAAGTTATGGGAAGATGAAGTGATGTAATGATGGATAAAAATCACTATATCATGTTCCACCCACAATTAGGTGTTTGAAATCGATGTAGTAAAATAATTATGTGAGTCGGTACTCATTCTTAAAGTTTAATGATGATGATATATGTTAGTAACCAGTTAATCCTAGAGAAAAATTGAAATATTTTATGATCACTATTACTGTTGACGACAACGAAGTGGTGAAATGTATTCTTACAATCCACTCTAGAACTCATGAATTAATATTTGATTCTAGGTCTACCCATTATTTTAAATATTAATAATTTGATGAGGCTATCATAATACCACCTCAACTACTTGATGATGAATTAATAATGAAAACTCCTAATAGTATGATGATAATATTTCAATTCTATGATTATACTATGGTTTATGTTTGTTGAAATGTTCTTACTGTAAATCTTATTATACCCCCTCTTGTTCAATTCAATGTTATTTTGTCATTAATTTGATTTATTTACATAAATCCCCTAGTAATTTCTGAGTAAGGGAGGTCATGTTTGATATTTTCAACCAAAAAATGATCACATATCTCTATGATGATAAATATGAAATTTTAATGGAATGTGTAACCATTGTATCGGTCTTGGTTCCTATTTGATTGGGGTGTTAATCTTATATGGTAGAAGAAAAAAATTAAAATTGATGATGTGCCTATTTTATGATAGTTTATAGATATTTTTATAAAATATTTTACATGTCTTCCACTGAATCATGAAGTTGAGTTTTCAATAGAACTCATACATAGTGAAATGAATTTTTCAAAAACTCTATATCGAATTTCCCCAATCGAGTTATAGGAATTGAATAAAACACTCTAGGATAGTCTTGATAATGTATTCTTTTGGACAATTGATTCACATAAAGGGTGGAACTATTTTTTTTAATAAATATGGATCAATGAAACTATGTATTGATTATTGGGAACATAATAGGATCACTATCAAGAACAACTATCCTCTACCTCTTGTTGATGACTTGTTTGTTCAATATCTAAGAGCTCAATACCTTTACAAGATTGACCTTCATTCTATATATCATCAAATGAGTGTGCTTAATTATGATATACCCAAGAAAACATTTCGTACATGGTATTGACATGATGAATTTATAGTGATTCTATTTATTCTTACTAATTTGCCTTCTATATCCATGGATTCAACGAATAGAGTCATTAGATATTACCATGATCAGCATGTGGTAGTCTTTATAGATGATATTATTATATATTTAAATTAAATGAAAGAGCATGAATATCACATGACAGTTTTATGAAATACCGTAAGGAAGGTGAAGATGTATGTATAATTTACAAAGTGTGAATTTTGGGTACAAAAAGATTCATTTTGGTTCATATAATCTGAAGCGAGGGTATATCAATGGATCCATAAATGAGATATGTTATTTAACATTGTCCTCGACTGACCATTGGGATTGAGATCTAAAGTTTTCCGGGTATTACTAGATATTATTAATGATTTTTGGAGAATTTTTCATTGCATTCTAATCCACTCACAAATTTATCTCAGAAGATAGACAAATTTCGTTAGAGAAATGAATGTGAGGGAAATTTCAAGGATCGAAATTGATGTTAGTTAGTGCACCTATACTAACACACCCCTATAGTGGAGAGGGTTATGGTACCTATAGTGACACATTGAATAAGGGCCTTGGATGTGTCCTCGTACAGAATGATTGGTGATAGATTATTCCTCATTCCAATTAAATATTCATCAGAAAAATTTACCAAATCATGATTTGTAGTTAGATGTAGAAATTTTTTAATTAATGATATGGTGGCATTATCTTTATGGAGATATGTGGGATATATATATTGATAAAAAATGTTTAAATAATATACTCACCCAAAAATTCCAAAATATGTGTCAGAGAACATGGTTTCAGTTGATTAAAGATTATGACTACTCAATATATTAATACCATCGAAAAGCAAACAAGGTGGATGATTCTTTGAGTTGAAAGGATCTTGTTATGTTATCAAGGAAAGAGATCACGAATGACTCAATCTTTATTGATTTATGAAGGATAGATCTATAAATCATTATATAAGGGGAGAAATATTATCTTCCTCAAATGAATGTTAAACTGTTTATCCATGTAAGGATTAAAGAGGTGTAGAAGAAAGATGTAGATCTGAAAAGGAAAGTCAATAATGTTTTGCGTTAAAACATGATTTTGATCAAATTTTATGTTTCAAGAAATATGTATGAATTTTCTCCATACCATATTTGAAAACAGGTCTATTGGATGAAGCTTATAGTTCCTCATTCCCTATTAATCATGTATGGAATACGATGTATATTGATCAGAAAGACTAATTTTGGTGGGACAACATGAAAATACATACTGTAGTGTCTTTATCTTGGTGATTGGTATGTCATCGTGTTAAGGATAAGAGAACAAATTCTAATGGAATGTTTCAAATATTACATATACTTGAATTAAATTAGGAATTCATCACCATGGATTTTGTTTTCTAGACTCCCCACATTTTTTAAATGTCATAATACAATTTGGGTTATAGTCGATCATCATAAAAAGTTACAACCCTTCATATATAATAGATATTATTTTTATCATGAACATATTGATAGAATATACATTAAATAGGATGTAATTTTTTATGGTGTACCACATTCTGTTGTATGTGATCATCATTTTATGTTTACTTAAATGTTTGGGAAATGACTTTAGCAATCCCTGTATATAGAGTTGTGTTATAGTAATTCATATTATTCTTAAAATGTTGGCCATTATAAGAGAACCATTCACACCCTATAGGATGTTTTGATATATTTTTCAACGGATTTCATAGGTGATTAGGATCAAAACCCCACTCCAGTTACGTTTTTTCATAATAATAGTTTTCATCCCATAATTCAGATGGGTCCTTATGCAGTCCTATGTGGAATGAAATGTTAAACTCTAATTTGATGGGATGATGTTGGATAAAGAAAACTATTTGGAATTTTTCAAGATAAGTAAGTGATAAATAAATTCAAATCCATTCGACAACACAATAAGGTTGTTTAAAGATGATATAATAGTTATGTAGATATTTATTGGATAGATTTAGAATTTAATGTTAGTGAGAAGGCATTGCTATGAATTTATACATAGAAAAATATTATTATATTTTGAAAGAAGGTAAATCTATTCCTTATGTATATTACAAACATTTATATCCCTGATCAATTAGGTATGGTGGCCTATCACTTCCCACATACCACTACATAAATAAAAGATTGTACTAATAGTTTAAAACTATTGGTATATCCCAGTGAACCCATTTTTCTATCCTATACCAACGTTTCACCAAACCATTGGATATAGTGTTGTTGGGAAAAGCTTATACCAATGGTTCACAGTGAATCATTTTTATATGGTAATATAAAATTCACTTTATCCAGTGTTTCTTATGAACTATTGGATAAATCCATTACCAATTATAAAAGGACAATTTTTATAGACCCATCCCATTTCTATAAAAATATACAACCCCTCCCTACCCACAAAATAAAGAACCTGCAACACGGAACAAAAAAATCAGAACCCGTAGTGAAATAAATCATACAAAAAAACAGAAAAAATCATTAAATGCAACAAATAGAACCTGAAATATTCATTCAAAATATCACATATATTAATTCATAGAAAATATTCAAACATAAAATATTATAAATATAATTCAACAATTTAAGGGATCAATATGTCCCTCATCACTATCACTACCATCAATGTCATGCTCATCCTCATCCCCATCCTTAACTTCATCCCCGTCCTCAACCTCATTATCTTATTTGGCCTCGTCCACTCTATTGGCCTCCTCGTCACCTATAGCCTCATCCTCAGCCACATCTTCACCATTATCCTCTCCCTCTTTTCCACTATCATCATCGCCATTAGAAATTCTTGGAATGGAATCATCCTAACCACCACTATAACTACTACTCGATGAACTATATAATGATTGCATCATTGAAAAATATTCTTCATAATCCATGAAAGTCTTTGGTAGAGGTAACAGATATAAAACTTCCATCAGTTACATAAATTTATCATTTTCCCTTGGATTCTATTCTTCCTCCAATATAGACCATTTTTTCGGCCATATCCGCCTCAGCCTCAGCTTTTGATACCCTTGCATTATATTTTTTCAAAGTCGGTGCAACTATAAATGGCACTCGATGTGGGCCAATAGCATGATGGAACATGCACTTAGCTGGTCGATAATGTACTCTTCCCGGTGTTCAGCTCCAAAAACATGATGTAAGTGATCGTTAGGTCCAAAATTGTTAAATTCCTTGGAATCGAGGGCCTCAAAATAAGAGTACTCAAAATAAAAATATACTATTAAGGTAAGAAAAAGATATTATAATTATAAATAATAAATGTAAAACACACAATCTTATGTTGTGTTGGTTCTTTAACCACACTTCTATCATTTTTCATTCTTCTCGAGAAAAATAATTTTTTTCGAGGAATATGTCGTTCAATATTCAAATCCCCCACTATAATGAAATTGTATTTTTTAATTAATAATTGAAAATAGGTTAATGATAATAAATTTCATAACTAAAATTAAATTGTTATTAATACTAAATAAATAAATAAAGAAAAAAATATTTTAGTTGAATTATAATGGAGTATCAACTAATCGGTTATCAATATAAATAAAATATATATTAGTGAACCGGTCATCACAATAATAAATAATATAGTGTTTTTGGGATCACTATAAGTAATGAAAATATTATTAGTAATTATTATAACATAAATGAATATGAATGAATGGGTTTTCAAGAATCTAATCATGGAAATAATAATATTTTCATGGTTTTTTATTCAACAAATAAATTAAGTTTAGTTCGATTGAATTAAATTTATTCAAGAATATTTAAATTTTAGTCATGTTTGGTCAAGACATATTCATTCATTTTTTCTATGTATGATTTATTCTAGTTTTATTTGCTTCAATTGGATTCTATTTTTGGCTTAATTTAATTGTGGGTGGTTTTTCCAGTTAAATTAATTATTGATCTTTTTACATTAATTTTTTTTGTTTGATGTAGTTTTTTTGAGATACATTCTATTTGTTTTTATTTATTTTATTATTTTTTAGTTTTATTTGGTTTTAATCTATTAAATTTAGTTTTTTAGGTTAATTGATTTTAGTTTACTTATAAGTAGTTTCATTTTCTTCAGATTAGGATGGTTCAAGACTAGAATTTTAAAATAAATATACATTTGTATAGAACATGTGGGAACAATTTATGTTGTCCCAATCCTTTTTGGTTTTATTTTGATTGTTTTACTTTAATTTGGTTCAATTTAGTTTTGTTTAAGATTGTTCAATTTTTTCAGATATGGTTGATTATATTTTGGAAAAATTATTTCAATTTGGCTCAATTCAATTCATCTTTATTTTGTTAGATTTGAGAAGGTTAAGGTGTATTCTATTCAATCCAAATTGTTTTATTTATTTTCGTGTTGTTTGAATAAATTATATATAATTTGGATCAGTATGGTTTGTTTCGATTATATTTGGTTCTATTTGTTTTAGGATTTTTTTAGTCTTTTTAATAAAAATATATTTTTTATAGTCAAATTCTTTTGGTTTATCGATACTTGAATTGGTGTAGACATGGTTTTTGGTTCAATAATGTTTAGATATTCCTATCTAGTTTAGTTTAGTTTAGTTCTGTTAGATTTATATTGATTAAAAGTAACATTATTTAGGACTAGATTATTTGGTTTGATTCATTTAGGTTTTATTCAACAGTATCTAATTCATGTAATGTTATATATATTTGGTTCAAATCTATTTTATTTAGTTAGGATTTATTCAATTATTTTTAGATCAATGTAATTCAATTTATCTTGGTTTGGTTTTAGTTTGGGTGAGTTATGTTAGTACATTTTTAATTTTTTTTGTATTATATATGGATAAATTTCATTTAGTTCTCATTGGATTAATTTAGATTTATTTAGATTTATTTATTTTTAAAATAAAATTCTATGATTTATTATGTTTCAATAATTTCTTTTAATATTGAATGGTTAAACTTAACTAAGGAAGAGATAATTTAGTTTATTTTGAATTAGTTATGTTAGGTTTGGTTTTAGTATATTTTTGTATATATGGTATTTTCAGTAATTTTTGTTTTTTGTTTAGGATGGATTAAATTGATTTATGTAAACTAATACCATGTCAGTTTTCTTATATTATATTTTTTTATTTCAATTTAATTTTGATCAATTCCATTCAGTTTGGGGCTGGTTAAGTTGAGTTTGTTTTTATACTCAGTTCAAAGGGGGTTTGTTTGGAGTAGGTTATTTATATTTGATTCCATTTTGTATGGGTTATTTTAGTACATCATTAATTCCATCATTATTGTATTATTTATTATCTTCATTTATAGGGATGAAAAACATTAAGGAATAACTCCCTATTTCCTGGGAAAAATAAAACTATAAAATATGAGGTATAATAATTCTATCCCTCTCATGAAGGATTAAAATAAAAAATTTATGAGTCAATTATCTATGCAAGACCAAATTACATGCTTTAAATGATTTTTTAGAATGAGAATTTTTTAATATGATTAACCCCCATATTTTCATAAGATATAATAAAATTAAATCTATTTAAATGAGTGTTGTACTTATATCCTCTCATGGAATGACTTAGTAGTCCACCTTAATGTGTGGAGGTATGTCGTAACATCCTTTTCTAATTTTTCACATAAAATTCATAAAATATTTCAATAATAAAAAAGTAATTATTAATGAAAATCATGTTAAGTATAATTTAAAAACCTCAAATTTTATTAATACCTTGAACATGGTACTCATTCAATGAGTAATTATTTCTTGATAATATTTTACAGGAAAGTAATCCATGACAGGTGTGGCCTTTAATTCTATGCCAATTCTAGAGTGTGAACCACTATTCAAGGAATGCATATACCCTCTTTAGTGATCACATAATGAACATAACCACCATACCTAAGGTGATGAATTCATATCTTATTATTAAAATCAATCTTAATGATGATCAAACAAGAAATAAAAATATAATTTGACCTCTATGATATTACACTGAAAAAATTATACCATAATGTTTCCTGGGGATCCCAAAAGTGTAGAAGTGGTTATAGTGCCTTCACATAGACATAAATTACATTTCAGTTGGAAGATAGAATTAGGAATCTTGAATATAATTGTTCATACTCCATAGAAGATATCTCACCCATTAATATAAATATACTTGACATGTTTCATTCAATAAAAATCATTATCCATATTTAACATATTAATATAAGTTTACTCCCATTGAAAATATTCATTTAATTCCTTCAATGAATGTTATTTAGGTAATCTATTCATATTGAATTCCATTTAACCCATTCATAAATGATTATAACAAATGATACCACATGGGAAGATATATACAGCTAAATTTAATTTATTCCCCTTCATATTTTTGTTCATATCTAACAAATTCCGTGTACCAAAATTTAGTTTTTTGTTTTGGCAGTTTCTCTAATAGATGAAATTTTGTTGGTGGTTATTCAAGATAAACTATACCTGAGTTGTAGAATCATGATTCTAATTTGGATTTATTGGCCATTACAAGTCATAATACTTGAGTCCATTAGAATTATAATTTTTATAGAAACATTATATGATCATTATATTGGGAATTGTATGTCAAGACAACCTTCCGTGGAGAAACCTTATAAAAGATGTCTATTTGAAACAACCTGAAAGGATAGGTGACACCATTGAATTCCAATAAGGAATGAAATTTATTGAGACTCATTTATGGATCAATTTATGAATCATGGTCAATTAATATTATTTTGAAATGAAAGATATCTAGGTTTCTATAAGAATTGAGAGAGATCCTGATAGTTTTTCCTTTAAAATATATTGATAACATATGGAAAATAGTTATTGGTATTATGGTTAGTTATGAGTAAATTATAACTAACTCTACATATTACTACTAAATATATTAAACCAAGTTATTCGGAACAACATCTAATGAGTCAGATATATGGATTTATGAGACTATGTCAAAGTACATAAACTAAAACGGTATCAAAAAATAATATGTTGGAATATTTGAGAGAGAATTGTTTCCAATGTCACAGGGAATAAGTCACTCTTAGAAGACATGTATAATAGAAAATTAGTGATTAAAATTGTGAGTAAAATTCCATATTATTCAGTGATAGATATACCATATATTCCATGTTATTTATTGAATATGATATTTCCAGTACATATATAATTATCGGAAAATATCAAATAAATCATGGAGAACTATATGGGATGAAATGTCTATCTAATAGTTCTTTATAATGTAGAAGGGATATATACTTGCTACTTATAGAGGAAGTAATAATATTAATCCAGGGGATAGAAACTAGTATTCATATGGATTAATTAATATATTATCACAGTTTGGTTAAGTACATGTGCATTAGAAGCTCATTGGTAGATATATATACAGAGTCAGAGTATTTTATATCATATAATTCATATAAATGAACAAAATAAAATACATATATCCCATGATTTAGAGAATTTATAGGACCCAAATAGTTCATATAAAATGATTTTTATAATTTTTACCCCCATCTATTCCATATATCCCTCCCATGATTTAGAGTGATTAACTAAGGGAAGAAAAAGATATAATCAATTCTGTTTCATGAGTCAATCATATGTTCTTCATGTGATCGGAGAGACATCGTAATGAACTTTTATTTCCCATTATAGAACATGATAGTTGAAAAAAATTAAATGGGATATGGTTTATGTGTATAATATCTATATGGAATCTTTTTTTGGTCCCTTTGAGCTATAACACACCAACAATGAGTTGATTACATCTTCATTTGACAAACAAATTATGTATAGTATTTTATGAATTCTTCATAATTAAATTTAATTGTACCCAATTCATTGTAGTGTATAGTAATTGTAATACTATATTATATTAAATGATACTAATACGGTTGATAATTTTTCATTTAAAAGACTATAAATTCTCACTTCTTCCAAACTCAGGTTCCTTTACCCTTACAAATAACACTCCAATCAATTTCATCTTATGAAATAATCTAATATTTATAGTAAAATGTGGGGGATATTCACTATTTTTAAATGAATTGTTATTATTCTAAATGAATAATTGATTTATGATTCAGGGTAATATGACTCACCCAAGTGATAAAATATTAGTGTTTAAGGAATTTTTTAAGAAATCTATATATTATAAAACATGGTATATCATATAATATCACATGGATTTAGGGTATATTCCCTTCAATATCCCACTTACAGAAAATCATAAAATTAATTCATTCCATTTAACCTTATATCTTATTATAAATGAAAACAGTTGAAACCATATCGAAAAATCATTTTAGGTATCCTGCAAAATAATTTTGGAAAACTATCAATAACATCAGGTTGTATTATATTGTATTCAATATATTGTGAAACCCGCATCCGAAACTTCATTAGGATAAAACACTAAAACACTTTTAGTATATCTCTATAATGAAAAAGCAATCTCCATTCATCCATCAACAGTGTGTGACCCTATAGGACATTGTAGAATTCACAGAAAATGAATAACAAGATCAATATATATAAGAAAATAATGGCCTTGTGAAAAGCATAAAATCTACACAATATATAAAGGGATATGGAATGATCTTCATCATATATATAAATATCTATACCTATTTCTTACATCATCATCCTAATAAAGCTTTTATTTTCATATGTTCCCTTTTCATAAGACCTCACATAATCATTATACATTTAGTATGTCAATCACATATAGCCTCATCATGTGTTTCTATACATTGAGTATAGAATATCTAGGATGATGAATATATCATATGTCAATAATCTAGTAGATGTGTACATCACATGCCTCACAACAATATAGATAAGAACATTACATATAAATTATAATTATGAACACACATTTTCTCATTCTATCTCAATTGAGGAACCAAATTTCATTCTCATCACATGAGAAGAAAAAACCATCTTGGTTGTGATCCAACTGATGAAATAATGAACAAAATACTCAACAACTCCCTGATTAACTAAGCCTCAAAGTATAATGGTTATAATACTAGGTATCTCACAAAAATTAGGTAATTAAGACTCAAAATATGAATAATGTACCCCTAGTATACTGAAACAGTGTATGAAACTCCAAGTGTTATACTTTATGGTTCATTCGGTGTACAAAAGCCCTTTATGCATCATGAGAATATTTTTTATCTAGATATAAGAATCATATACATGTTGACATTAACATTTTACAAAATCCTATAATAGTCCATGAGGAACATTGGTTAGGGACAACTTAAAGTCACAACCTAAGAGGTTATTTATCATTACAATTCATATGATGTGTTTGAATATATATATATATATATATATATATGACAACGATGTGAAATATTGAAAAAGTGTAGATTGAGATTTTAATTTCATGTTATATTCTGTATTCAAAAATATTTAATAATATTTTAACAAAATTGTACATAGGATCCTATTTAACTTATCATATATTATATACTTCTAGACTATCCTTATTCTTACTATACTATCATGGTTTTATTAAACTCAGTACATCTCTATGTAATTCCTATCAAATCACTCTATGAACACCTAATAAATTGACCATACTAAACTCTTTAGTGAGTAATATCTATTCAAAAATCCATTTTGAAAATATGGTGAGACATAGAAATCAAATCACTAATGTTAAAATCTGTGAACAAATTTGAACTCCTTAGCACAAAACCATCAAAAATTATGACGTAAATAACCACGATTTTCTACTTAAAACTATTTATAAGTTCATAATAATCATTCTTCATACCCTTTTGATGAATATTTTTCCTTGAAATATAGTCATAAATTATATAACTCTTTAAATTGAATAATTTCCAACATATCCTAAACTCTTAAGGATACTAATTGGCATTCACAATGTTACTATAAATAAATAAATTATTTTTTATTTTTTTTACCATTATGTCCTTTGTTATTTTAGGATATCAAGTGAAATTTACTACCAACATTAACAAGAATAATATTATTATTTGTCAACATTGAAATTATCTAAGTCTAAATATAGTTCCTATATTTTCTTATAAATTTATCCTTTTTAGAATATCATGATAAGATACATAAACATCATTTTTTAGGAAATAATTCTTATTTTCTTTAGTGAGAATATATAAAAAATAAATTATTATTTATATATTATATATAGAATTATATGAATTTAGAAAATTTTCCTAGGAAGAATATTTTTCATTAAAACATTCCAATGATGGTAGTGTAATATCAATTTCTATTATTTTAATAGTATCTAGATAAAACCTTTTATCCTAGATAAAATATTTTATATTTATATCCTTCTAAAACAAATTTATAGAATCTGATGAATCATAAACCATGTTTATCATCTCACATTGATCAACAAAACTCTTTGTAAGTAAACAAATTCAGTTATCATATAAGAGAAATAAAATACTTATACACATGTTTTATTTAGATTAAATTGATAAATATACAATCATTTATATGAAAAAAATGGATTTAACATCTATTTACATCATTATTTGATGGAAAACTACAATTCTGTCAATTATTTCTTTAATTTGAATTCTCAAATATTAGAAACACCTGAAAAACATAAAATTGGTATCCCATACCAATGAAATTCAATGTATTTATTTATATTGCACTAATACATGACAAGTAAATCCCATGTATATTCTTAAACCCATTTTTTTCTTAAAAAATTACATTCCATGGAATCATAACTCCATCATTGATTTTTCCATTAATTTCTTATGAAATAGGCTACCTACTCAAAGAAATATTATGTGACATTACAACTAATTTTAGTTAAAATCTCTATCCTGTGACATAATATATTCTTTTCTAAACTCACCATAAAAACTAATTGCCTAAGAAAAAAAATCAACACTTAGCAACATGACATTGGAAACAAGGAAGATCATCAAAAAATCATCTGATTTATGCATACTTGGAATAAAAAATCATTATTTTATTCTTTTGTGAACCACATATAATATTACATGAGATTACTTTTACTCTTATTTATTCTTTGAAATCTAGAATTCAATGTTATGTATTCCCAAATTTACTCTAATTTCAGTTGTGAACCATCTTGGTTTTTCTTATGTATCATAATATTACTCATTTGTATGGTTCATGTTACTCTTATATATCATTAGAGTGAATCATACACTAACAATAAAAATTTAGTGTTAATTTTTTTTAACATCGTACTCTTACATATCCAGATGCTTTACCAATTTCTATTTTTATGATATCTTACATATGAACATTTAACATCCGGAGAGCATATCTTATCTTCCAAAAAATTTCTCAAAAAAAATTATCCACAAAAATTATACTCAAATATATTTTTATTATTTTATCTATGATCCTTAAAGACTTTTGACAACAAATAATACAAACCTTTAACATTCTGATGGAATATTCAAATCATATTAAGAGGGAAATTCAAGACTTTTATTTTCGTCCATAACACTTTAAATATATCCATTGGAATAGTCTTAATTAAAACATCCAAAATTTTATCTAGTGTATAATTCTATTCCTTATTCAAATAAAAATATTAAACATTCTAATTGATAATTTTTTTTTGATATCAATATGTTTGGATATATAGTGTTTTAATATATTAATAGATAATGAATTACACTCTAATTATCATAGGATATTTTCAATGGACTCACCAAATTCACCTTTAAAATTCACAACATCTATCTCATAAAAATCATTTTTTTATATATTTATAGCAGCCACATAATCAACATTTCTATTACTTAGTGTAAGATAATTTTATTTATTAAAGTATCAAATCACAAAATTTTTCCAAAATAAAAAATAATATTCTTGATTTTGATTTTCTATCATTAAACATTTTAGCCTAATTAGTATAAACATACCTAAATAATTTCACATATTTACCTCTTTTTAATAGTAGACCATGACTGGTAGTACCTTTTATGTATCTAAGTAAACTTTTGGAATCAATAAAATTTGTTTCTTTTAGATCACATTGGTAACGTTCATAGAATGTTATTAAAAAGATAATTCTAGGTATTTATTTTCTGAGATTCAACAAGATTCTTATTAATCCTATAAATTCCATTTGATTTTCACATTTCTCTACATCATCCTTTAACATATTCATGAAATTGTTTGGGTTGTGGAAACTTATTTAATGTCTTAAATTCCACATTTCACCAACAATTCCATTTTACATTTTTACCAAGATAAGATAAAATATTTATCTTTCTATATTAAATTTAATCAGAGGAATAATATCAATTAACTATGTATACACATCTCAAAATACCTCTTCATTTAATTTTTAAATTTCTCATAAGGATTGTTCATGTCACCAATGAAAATTATGTCATCAACATATACAATCATAATGAGAGTACCTATTCTCATATCATTCAAATAGATGTTTCTTTTCACCTTCCCTATGGTAAAATTAATTTCTTTCAATTAGGTGTATGGTAAGAACATTGTTATTATCTCAGGTATGGATCCATTAAAATTTAGTCTAATTATTTTTTTGAAATAATATGGATGACCTATGTGGTTAAGAAGGATTATGGGGTATCTGAGGATTGTTCAGATCTCAGTACCCTTCATAGTAATGAAAAAAATGGGCCTCATATTCAACATAAACAATATGACCCTACCCTCATGGTCTCTCCTAGTTGTGCAGGACTAGATAGTGGGGTGAAGTTGGGATCACAGTTTTCCCTAACATTCTACCAGTGCACTCACACCCATATAGAAGTGTTTTAAATTTTTACTAGAGGTGATTCACATAGTTAGTGTAAATTTTTCCTAATAGTGTGGACCAAATGTATGCGTTCCATCCTTAAATAGTGAGACACACATAGTTGGAACATGGTTTGGCCAACCGTATTACCAAACCACATGACCCCTATTTCTTGGGAACATTTATGGAATATAACTCAATTATATTTTTTGTTAAACACATATTTTGGTTTCTCATTCTATTAGACAACCATCCAAATTTCTCCCACATATGATCTAATATTTCCCTCTTCATATGTATTGATTTAGTTTCTCTATTTGATGTCCAATTTGATCGTTGTTCTTCATGTTGGATTCTAATTGGTACGTGCATCGATCAACGCGAGTGTTTTTTCATTCTTATTCCTACTTTTGTGGCTATTTATATGAAAGATCATATGCCATATTTTTTATCATTGATCCATTCTTCATATTTATTCCTATACAGTAAAAATTAATTTTTGATACTTGATGAGGATTGTTGTATGAGATTGATGTAGGTTGAAATTTTATAAATTTCTACATTGTGTGTGAATTGAATTCATTGGCCATGTACTATTAAATTCACATTCCTTGTTTATAATAATTATGATAATATTGTATTACTTGTTCTATATATTACAATATCAAAATTTGATTTTGATATCTCTACATGTTCCACCCCAAGTATGGTGGTTCCATCCTTATTCCATAAGTGGATGGTTATGTTCGGCTATGCCACTTTTCGGTTGTGCAGTGGATTTAAACTATTAATTGAAATACCATACTTAACAAAATTACTTGTAAATTTATATTATTATCCTTTTAATAGGATAATTTCACTTGAACCTTCTACGGTAAGTGCTTCAAATAATTTATGAATCTCAATTCTAATTTTAATTATATATATATACCATGAAAAATTTATTTATAAATGAATGACTTGGTTTCATGTCTATAGCACCCCATTCCTTTCTTTTAGAAGGAAACATATTGAATCTAATTAATGATTAAGTAACATAATTACTAAATGGTTTAATTCATGTTTATTCTGTGTCACACTATTCAACGACAATGAATTGACCCATATGGATAATTAAATAGAATGAGAAATATATGGCCTATTTTATTAAATGAAATAAGTATAATGAGCCTATGAATATGTACATTTAAATCATTACAAGAGTTGTTAAAATCAATCTAGAAATGGATTCCAAATGTAATTTCTTGAGCACTCATGGATGCTATTCTGATTCAAGGATTTCAGCTGCTAACAGAGAGAACCTCCTTGGAACACAATATTTTTCTACTAGTGTATGTTTGACATGATGATTGTAATATCCCTACATTATCATTATAGGATTCCTTGGATACATGAATTGGGTTCAATATATCATTTAAATACATGCAGAATTATGGTTACACCCAACAGACCTTGTCCTTGAAACCCAATTTTAACATAGATGAGATCATTGGACTCAGATAGAATTTCATTACTATGAAATTCCTTGGGAAATTCCTCTTGAATTACACTCTTACCCATTATATAAATGCAAAATATTATTACTATGTTTGATCTACCCATGACGTCATGGATTACATGGTTATTACTTTGGAATTTTATTTCATTGTTATTATCATTTCAAGAAACATTATTATGTCTTGGATCCTTTATTGTTACTAACACATCAGGATGTCAGTGTTGGTTTACCACATATGACATACTATATAAATTTGAATATAGTTAATAAAAGAAATTGTTACATGTTCATACGCAAATGAGGCTGAATAAAATACTATATATTTAGATTGATGTACTACTTTACATTTAAATATGCATTCATTCATACTATATCAGTTTATATTACAGAAACTCAATGTTATATATGTCGTTGGAGGTAGCCTTCAAAGAGTTATCTAAGAAACTATCTATCCCACCATTGGTATTCAAGAAGATTACATATATGTAAATGTTTATTGGGTAAATCATCTCAGTTTGGAATCCTAATATTGATTTCTTTCATTATGATGGAATTTTGTAGTAGATGCTCGGTCCAGGGCTCGAGATGCTGGAATGGTTTTTTTCATTTTTCTACATTAGTTTTGTATATTGTAACACCCCAAGCTTCCATAGTATTTTTATCTTTGACTAATGAAATTGCTTGCATTGTACGCAACTTCGAAGTTCAAACACACCACAACCCATCAAACTAGAAGTTATGAATAGTAATACCCACTTTTTGAATTATTATAAATTTTACCATTCCAAATCGGATTCATTTTTGGATTCGGAGTATCGAAATTAGCTTAGGGTGAATTTTTGTTATTTTTCTGAAAACATTCAATTTTTTATGAATAGTGAAAAACACTGAGTTATTGTTTAAAACTGAATATATATATATATATATAATTATTTATTTTATTTAAATTTATTTTAGGTGAAAATTGATACATACTAATTATATATGATTAATTTAATTCATTGGAGTCATTTTATAATAAATGTTGATATATAAAAATGTTATTGTACTTTTTACCGTCTTTTACCCACTTCTTATGAGCATTTTCAAATTTGCTTAAAACATAATTTTACTGCTTATGTGAGTTTAATTTTAAAAATTAGAGATACACCATTGAAATTAGTAAGTAAAACGTGTTTTAATAAGATTCAAATAATCTTTGGAAAATAATAACTTTTTACTTTTATTTACCTTGGATAAATTAAATAGGGTAATTAATAGTAAAAATGATATTATAATTACCCTAAAACTTGTCATAATTCTATTGGATAAGTGTAATTTGACCATAAAAAACCATAGGAATAAAATATGACCTCTTTTTGTTCACATGGATTAAATTAGGACAATTAATATTATATTAATTAAAGCATAGTAAAAAGAGTTAAATTCAACGTTTAACAACTTAACCATTTTTAATATAAGGTTACACACAATATAAATATGACTATAAATATTCATTATAAATCTAAAATATTTTCATACATAATGGTATTTTATTTATAATTTTTATACTGTAAGTAATTTAATTTATTTTTGACACAATGATGATGCCGTAATTACCTTATTAAAGAAGAATTAAAATTAATTATATTATAAATATCCAAATAAATATAATTTGAGACTTTAGATGAATTACACTAATTTAATAGGTTCATATGACATTTTATGGTTGATAATATATGTTTTGTTAATGTAATCATTCTATTATGATTTTCACAAAAATCAGATACTAAATATTGTCAAAATTGACATAACTGAGTTTTGAAAACAAATACGCTATTATTAAGGGATATAAAATTCCTAAAAAATATGAGGATCGTCCAAAGTACTTTTATAAGGTTATAAATAATAATAATTAACCCCTTGGGGTTTTCTCTGATGTTTATAGTATGTTTATGAACCATATATTATAAAAATTCAAAGAGACATGGAAATGAAAAACTATTTAACTAAGAGTTGAATAAAATAATATGGTTAATATGGTGACCTAAACCTGTCTAAAACCAATTGGTTGAGATTTTTTAGACCCATAACCACCTTAAAATCAAAATAAATAATTTTGGAGAAATTAGAAACCGAAAACAATTTTATTATAAATTAATATTTCAAGCTTCTCCTAAAGTAACCCTCACCTCTCTTATAGAAGGGCACTTCCCCTTCTCTTAATTTTACACCTAAAAATCGTTTTGGCTCGGACAAACCCTGACCAAATATACTACCATCTTTCCAATTTTTATCCTATTGGCCTTTATTTTGTCAGAAACATATCTTAAGGAGCCCTTTTTATCAAATCAAAAGGAAGAACCTGAAGAAGATGTAAATATTTCATCACCTCTTTCAAGTTCTTTTCATCCACCACTTCCTCTTTCATTGATTTTTCCATTATAAAATATTAAATCCACTATCATATATATAATATGAGGTTTTTATAAAAATGGTAAAACCATATTAATTATTCTATCCATCATATGAATGACAAAGTCACCATATGTGCGTATGCACAACATACCTTCTCCATGTCATGGTGTAGTTAGTTATTGAAGCACATCATTATTTGGATGGGTATAATAATGAGTATAACTAATTTAAATAATAAATATAAAAAGTTAATTATTCTTTATATATGATATACCTTCCAATTACATAGTATTTCACCATCAATATAGTGATATTGTCGCTCATGTGTACGTATGGATTACAGTCTCCATGAACATGATGAGATCCATTCCCCATCGTAATGATTCAAAAATAATTTTCATTTTATGATTAAAAATAATGTTTATTAACATAATATAATTATGTATAAGAATCAAATAAATCATTTCCATAACAAATATGGCTTACGTAACCAATAATATAAAAAAAATGAATCAGTTAACACCTGAAACGATGATACTACTGAAATATTATTAACCAAGAAATATTAGAGGATCAAATATGATATCGTATTTATGTATATATTTCTTTTATAATTTAATAACAATGTTTTGACTATTATATAGAAGGCCAACTTACCATCTACTATGAAAAATTACATGTTAAGGGTAAATTTCACAATCATGTTTTTATCCGAGGTTGTTTTTACGTAAATATCTATTGGGACCCCATTATCATCCACATCCCTGATTTCATAAAAATATATTTTAAAAAAATCACTATTTTCAAGAAAATTGGTTAAAGTCATTTATACCCTTATTTTACCTTATATGTTTTTAAATGAATCTTTCCGTCATTTTTCGAAGAGGGTACTTTATGCCCTTTTCAGCAAAATTAAGGCAAGAAAGTTTTTTAACTTAGACGGTAGGTGTTGCTATTTTCCACCATTATATCATTGTCAAAGCTTCCCATAAAATCTTATAAAAATATTTTCAAAATAAATGATTTCTTTTATAATTATATGACTTTTAAATTATTTCATAATATAAAGAGATATTTCTCAAAAAATGTTTTGATTTCATCTTTATCACCATCCATTGTTGGATTTTAATATTTTTTATGTTGATTTATTATGATAAAAAACTCCCATGTTGTATTTAATGTTTTGTTATATGTTTGACTATGGATGTGTTATTTTCACATCGTTCATGGTTTAAGGATAATGTGTTGACATTTCGTATGCTAATTTTAGTATGAATGTTTATGTTATCTTTAAACCTTTTAATATGAGGAATGCATTGAACTTAGTAAGTGATGGGTGGATCCTGCTATATCTCCTCGATGCATCGGTAGGTGTCATGAGGAAATCTAGTGTCTTGGAACAAGGCCTTGACAAAATCTCATTTGTAGTCTGTGCACAAGGCCTTGACTACGTGTTTATAATGTCAGACATTATGCATTCCATCATTATGAAAGTGGTTATTGATATTGCAAGTGATTATTCGACTAGAATAATATCCATGTGAATATGTAAATGGAATTATTTGATTTTAACTTTTCCATGTTATGTTGAAGTTTATGTTTAAAATTATTTTTTGTCTTATACATTTCCTTAAATGTTTATGCTTATTTATGAATGTTTCCGCTATATTGTTATCCTTACTGAGCATTTGAGCTCACCCATTTCTGTGTTTTATTTTTCCCAATATTTGAAGACATATTTTATGGTTGACCTACATGGGTTAGTCTAATGATATATGAGTGTTGAAAAGGGGAAAAATGTTTTTGATGTTTTTATTTCATGATAAAATGTAAAACTTATGGATGTATCTAGTACCTCCAAGGCTACTAAACTAATCACTATTTTTGGACATGAATCATTGTATCAGGCCAATGTTATGTAATAATTCACCGAATCAGGGTAACTAGGGTTGGGGCATTACATTTGGTATCAGAGGAAGTCTAGTACAAACCTTGGAAGCTAGATTTTGAAAAACTCTAATTAGAGAACATTACCCAAAGATAGACTTTGAGGATTAGTATAGAATAACTTCCTAGAATTTTGGTATTGTAGGAATTTTGTGAGTTTCAAATAAATACATCCCTACCTAGATACAAGCAGGTAGAGGTGGCTCTAGCACAGATGTACCTCAGGGTAAAACCTGAAAACACCACTTTGATCTAGACTCGAACGAGAACTGGTGCACGACAACCGGCCTTGTGGCACTCTTGGTTACGACACTCTCGGGGGATATGCTTAGAATAATTCTTATTTTCATTAAAAACCATTATGAAGAGTTTATGAGTATATACCTCCTCAATGAAGACATTTTTATGATTATGTGTTATATCTATAAACACTTCAATTTATGTTAAGTGTTTTACATGTTTGGAATTATGTATTTCAATTCATAATCTAATCTAGTGTATTCCATTGTTTAAAAATGGAGCCTAGTGGAAGGAATGGAAACCGTATAAATGCACTTAATTCATGTAGGTATTTCCATCTTACTCAAGATAATTATAGTGGAGCTGGTGAAGCAACTGGTGCTGATCAGCGTATCACCATACTGGGAGAACTCACTCAGGTTATGAATAATAACCTTACCTGTATGGATCACCCTAATCCACAATGTGGAGGATCAATGATATAATGCTTCATGAGGAAATAACCATGAACATTAAATGGGATTACAAATCCATTAGTATCTGAGAAATGGATAAATTCGATAGAGAAAATATTTCATGCTTTGGGGAGTAGTGAAAGAGAAAAAGTTTTCGTGGCTGTTTATTGCCTCATGGGAGATGCAGATCAATGGTTGTCATTAATCAAAAAAAGGATGATGAAGTAGTATTGAATATAGAATGGAGGTAGTTTAAAGACTTTTTCATGGGAAAATACATTCCTCATAACCATCAAGTGGATATGGAAAAAAATTTATGAGTCTGAGGAAAAATGAGGATGAGAATGTCGCTAAGTATGAGGCTAACTTTACAACGATTTCTAGGCAATATGAAAATTATATACGTAACCCAAGGAGTAAGATTAATCGATTCTTTAATGGGTTAAAACCATGTCTCCTGAGAGAATTATTCTCCCAATCATTCTTATCATACGTATATATTGTTTCATGTGATATCAAGATAGAAAAAGAATTCCCTATGTCATACGACTTTAAAGCAATGCAGGAGAAGAAGAGATATTCTGAACACTTTGGATTTTGAAATAAGGGGAAGAAAGGAAATGTTTAATATCTATCCTATGGTAAATGTGGGATGAAACACCGCAGTACTTTCATGAAGGGAATGAGATTCTGTTACAAGTGTCGAGAAAAAGTCCACCAAGCTCGTGATTGCAAGGGGATGAAATAGGGTTTCAATGTTGAATGATACAATTGTACAGAAAAGGGGAATTATGAAAATGAATGTCCTAAGAACCAATGGAACTTAACCCAGAAAATTCCATGGGAGAAAGTCCAATCTTATGTGATCACTACTGCGAAATTTGATGCTCTGATAGATGTGGTGGTAAGTAATTTAATGGTTTCTTCATGATTAGACAATGCTTTATTTGATTCTATATCATCTCATTGTTTCATATCTACCCAATTTTCTAAGAAAATTATATATTTCTAATTTGATTTGACAAAGGGAGTTATCAGTAAAAAATCCTAAGGAAAGTTTCATTGCAACAATATTTTGTGAATCAGTCCTTATTAGGGCATATAAATGTTCCTTATTTGTTGATATTATCATAATACCCATGATAAAATTTGATATAATCATTGGTATGTATTGGATTTCAGACCATGATGAAAAACTTTGTTGTATGAAGAAGGTGGTTACAATTCTCAAAGATGATAAATATTACCTTATCTCTAGAGAAATATGTCTCCACATAATTATGATCTAGATCCACCCCCATTATCTCTACAAAATTCAATTATTGGGGAAGAAGAGGATGAAATAACTATCGATGAGAAAAGAATGTTCGAATAGAGGACATACCTATTGTGCCAGAATATGTTGATGTGTTTCAAGAGGATTTACCTGGACATCCTTCTGAAAAAGAAAGTGAGTTTTCCATTCATTTAATTCCTGGATCAAGGCCCATATCAAAGACCCCATATAGAATGGCCAATGTGGAATTTGTGGATCTAAAGAAACAACTAGAGGAATTCTGTAATAAGGGATTTATTCACCCTAGTGTTTCTTTATGGAAACCACTGTTTTTTTGTTAAGAATAATGATCGATATATGATTTTTTTCACTGACTATAGGGAGATCAAGGATATAACAATAAAGAACAAGAATCCCCTACCTCACATTGATGATTTATTTGACAAACATCATAGACATAAATATTTTTCAATGATTGAACATCGATCTCGATATCATCAGTCATGTGTGAAGATGGAAGACATTCTGAAAACAGCATTTCGAACCAGTTACGGGCATTAGAAGTTTATAGTAATGCATATTGGATTGAATAATGCACCCTCTCACTTCATGGTTCTAATGAATATAGTTTTCAAGGAATATTATGATGATTTTGTAGTGGTATTTATTGATTATATTTTGGTATATTCAAAAAGATAGGAATATCATGAAAATCACATGCGCATATCACTAAGGACTATTAGAAGAAATGAATTATATGGGTAATTTAGAAAGTGTGAATTTTGGCTTCATGATATTTCTTTTCATTGACATATTGTCTCTATGGATGGAATCTATGTTGATCCTTCAAAGACCAATGAAACTCGTGAATGGCCAGCACCAACAAGTATAACTAATGTATGCCGTTTTATTAGTTTAGTTGGTTATTATCAACATTTTGTCCAGAATTTTTCCTGATTGGCTAATCCATTAACCAAGATCACACATAAAGGGGATAAATTTGTTTGGACTAAAAAGTGGGAAAATGTTTTGAATAACTGAGGAGAAGATTAATCAATGATCTTATCATGACTCTACCACCTAGGAATGAAGGGTTTATTATTTATAGTGATTCTTCGATGAAAGGACTTGTCTGTGTCCTTATGCAGAATGAAAGAGTTATTTACTATGCATCAGGCAGCTGAAAATTCATGAACAAAACAATCCCACTCATGACCCTGAGTTTGTAGCTGTAATATTTGCTCTGAAAATATGGATACACTATCTCTATGGTGAAAATGAGATATTTATACTAATTCCAAGAGTGTAAAGTATGTGTTATCACAAAAATAACACAACATGAGGCAAAGTTGATGGCTTGAACTACTCAAGGATTGTTATTTCACAATACACTACAACTCAGGGAAGGCAAATAAGGTGGAATATTCTTTGAGTATAAAGGATCACATAGTTATGAACTAGATAATAATTGAAAGGGATCCTATTTTTATGGATCTAGTAAAGATAGATATGTGAATAACCATTGAATGTGAAACATAAATGCTTTTTCAAATTGTTCCAAACCATCATTTCTAGAAAGGATAATGAGTTCTCAGAGTAATGATGAGGAGTTTCAAAAGAAGATTAATGAATTGAATAATGGGATAGTGAGTGACTTCGTATATGAAGATGGAATTTTGAAATTTGGGAAGAGAATTTGTGTTCCCGATATACCCATTATAAAAATGGAATTGTTGGAAGATGCTCATAGCTCCAATTTCTCTATACACCCTGGGAGAACTACGATGTATAGAGATTTGAAGGAACATTTTTTGTGGGACAACATGAAGAGGGATATTGGTGATATTCTGTCAAGATGCATGGTTTTTCAATAAGTGAAAGCTGTAAGGAAACAACCTGGAGGATTCTTGCAACCTCTTCCCATACCTAAGTCGAAATGTGATAATACTATGATGGACTTTTTCATGGGGCTACTAGAGTCTCCTAGAAGAAATGACGCAATATGGGTAATTATTGATCGTCTTACCATGTCATCACATTTTCATGATATAAGAGATGATTTACCACTTGAACATATGGATAGACTATAAATTAATGAAGTTGTAAGACTTCATGGAGTACCCCAATCGATTGTTTCTGATCGTGATCCCTGTTTTAAATCAAGATTATGGAAAATTATTCAGATGTCCCAAGATACTGAACATAGTTTGAGCACTTCCTACCACCCTCAAACCGATGGACAGTCAGAACGGACAATTCAAACCTTAGATGACATGTTTGGATCTTTATCACATGACTTTCATGGTATGATGGATCAATATTTACATATGGTATAATTTTACTATAACAATAGCTTGCATTAAAGTATTTAGATGGAACCGTATGAAGAATTATATAGAAAGAGATATCACATTCCAACTTGTTGGGATGATGTTGTTGAAAGAAAACTTGTAGGTCGAGAACTTGTTGAGAAAATAATGGAAAAGGTGATGTTTATCCAAACTCACATCAAAGCATCCCAAATTAGGCAAAATATCTATGCCAATAACTGAAGGAAGGATTTAAAATTTCAAGTGTGAGAAATTTTTTTCATTATTGCATCTCTAGGGAATGGTGTTATATGTTTCGGTTAGAATGTTAAATTGAGTCCTAGGAACATCAGACCTATCAAAATTCTAGAATGAATTAGATTTTTAGTTTATCATTTGGAAATGCCTCCAAGTATCTCAAAAGAACACAATGTATTCCACATATCACTGTTGAGAAATTACATGTCTGGCCTAATAAATGTATTCACCTATGATGAAATTTAACTGGAACCTGATCTATCTTATTGTGAAGATCCTGTCAAAATTCTTGATACCAGAGAACAAGTGCTGTGAAACTGGACGACACGTCTGGTAAAAGTTCTTTGGAGAAACCATAATATGGAAGAGGCAATGTAGGAACATGAGGAATATATGATGAAGAACCACCCAAATCAATTTACGCTGTAATATTCTAGAGATTTCAAGGAAGAAAATATTTTAAGGAGTGTAGAATGTAACACCCCAGTCTTTTGTGGTACGTTTCCCTTTGAATAATGAAATTTCTTTCATTATACGCATCTTCGAGGTTCAAACACACCACAACCAATCAAACATGCCCTTATGAATAGTAATACCAACTTTTTGAAAATTTATAAATTATATCTTTCAATATGGGCTTCATTTATGGATTCGGAATATTTAAATTATCTTAGGGTGAATTTTGGGTTTTTTCTAAAAACATTATATTTTTTATGAATATTGAAAAACAATAGGTTATTATTTAAAACTGACCTATTATTTAAATATTTATTTATTTTAATTAAATTTTTGTTAGGTCAAAATAGATAAGTAATACATATATAAGTTCAATGTATTTTATTGGAGTCATTTTATAATAATTTTACATATACAAAAATTTTATTGAACTTTCCACTGCCTTTTACCCACCTCCTAGGAGAATTTAGAAATTTGAATAAAACAAAACATTACCACTTCTATGAGTTGAATTTGAAAAATCCAAGAGACAAAGTTGACATCAGTAAATAAAATGTTGTTCAATAAGAGGAAAATATTTTATGGTGAATAGTAACTTTTTACTTTTATTTAACACGGTTAAAAGTAAATAGGGTAATTAATGGTAAAAATGATATTATAATTACCCTAACACATGTCCTAATTCTATTGGATAAGTGTAATTCTACCAAAAACAACCTTATAAATAAAATATGATCCCTTTTGGCCCACGTGGATTAGATTAGGACATTTATTATTATTTTATTTAATGAAGTGTTAAAAGAGATAAGTTCAAAGTTTAATAACTAAACCATTTTTAATATAAGTTTAAAAAAAATAAATTAGACTATAAATATTCATTATAAATATAAAACAAATTCATACATAATGGTATTTTATTTATTATTTTTAGACATTAAAAAAGTTAATTTATTTATGACAAAATGATGATGCAGTAATTACCTTATTAGAGAAAGATGAAATTAATTGACATTATATATATCAAAATAAATGTAATTTGAGAATTTTGATGAATTCCACTAATTTTATAGGTTAATATTTCATGTTACTGTTGATTGAATATATTTTTTTCTAATTAATCATGCTTTTATGATTTTTTAAAAAATAAAATACTAAATAGTGTCAAAATTGACATAATTGAGTTATTAAAACAAATACTATATTATTAGTGGATATAATATTCCTAAAAAATTAAGTATTGAAAAGAAAAATTATATAAGAATATATATATTAATAATGAACCACTTGGGGTTCACTTGGAAGTTTATAGAAAGTTTATTAACCATAAAATATAAAAATAAAAAAAGACATGGTAAATGAAAAACTATTTATCTAAGAGTTAAATCTAAAAGATAAGGTTAATATGGTGACCTAAACCTTTCTAAAACCTATTGGTTGAGAGTTTTTAGACCCATCCCCACCTTATACTTTATATATATCATTTTTATCCTTTAGAAACCAAAAATTCTTTTATTATAAAATAATATTTCAAGCTTTTCCAAATGTAACTCTCACTACTCATATAAAAGTGCACTTTCCCTTCTCTTAATTTCACACCTATAAAGCATTTTGGATCGGCCAACCCCTGCCCAATTTTCCTAAAAAATTTCCCCTCTTCATCCAAGATTCATTCCTTTGGTCAGAAATCAAACATAAGGATCCCTTTTAATCAAATAAAAGAGAAAACCCAAAGAAGAGGTAAATATATCATCACCTCTTTCATGTTCTTTTCATCTTACAATTCCTCTATCTTTGTTGATTACATTGTAAAATAATAACTCTCATTTATTATATATATTATGATGTTAATATAAAAATGGTTCATCCATATTCATTGTTCTATCCGTCATATGAATGACAAAGTCACCATACTTGCATACGTACGGCTTACCGTCTCCACGTCGTGGTGTTGTTTTTTATTCAAACACTTTTTTATTTGTATAGGTATAATAATGAGTATAAATAATGTAAATAATAAATATAACATGTTAATTATTATTTATATTTTATATACCATCCAATTACATACGATTTCACCATCAATAAAATGATATTGTCCCTCATGCGTACGTATGGATTGCTGTCTCTACGAACACGATGAGATTTATTCCCCATCGTAATCATTCAAGAATAATTCTCATTTTATGATTAAAAATAATTTTAATGAAAATATTATAATTATGTATATTAATCAAATAAATCCTATCCATAACAAACTTGGCTTACGTAACCAATCATATAAAGGATAATGAATCAGTTAACACCCGAAACGATGACACTACTGAAATATTATTAACAAAGAAATATTAAAGGATCATATATGATATCATATTTATATATAGTTATTGTATAATTTAATAACAATGTTTTAAATATTATATAGGAGGTTAACATACCATCGACTAAGGAAAATTACAAGACAGGGGTTAATTTCACAATCTCTTTATTATCCAAGGTTGTGTTTACGTAAGTATCTACTGGGACCACTTTATCATCTACATCCGTGTTTTTTTTAAAATGTATTTCAAAACATTTTTACTATTTACTAGACAATGTTTTAATTTAATTTATACCATTATTTGACCTTATTTGTTTTGAATGGAATCTTTCAGTTGTTTTTGAAACAAGTTACTTTATGACCTTTTCGACCAAATTAAGGTAAGAATGTTTTTTTAAAATTATATGGTGGGTGTGGCTATTTTACGCTGTTATATCATCGTCAAAGATTCCCATAAAATATTATAATAATATTTTCAAAATAAATGTTTTCTTTTATAACTATATGAATTTTAAATGATTTCAAAATAGAAAGATATATTTCTCTAAAAAAAATTGATTTCATCTATGTCTACTTCCATTGATGGATTTTAAGCATGTATGAAGTTCATTTATTATGATAGAAAACTCCCACACTGTATTGAAGGTTTGGTGATATGTTTGACTATGGATGGGTTATTTTGACACCATTCATGGCTTATAAATAATGTATTGACATTTCGTACGCTAGTTTTCATACGAATGTTTATGTTATGTTTGAACCTTTTCATATGAGGAATAAATTAGACTTATTAAATGATGGGTGGAGCCCGCTATAGATCTTTGATTCATTTGTAGGTCTCATGAGACAAAATAGTGTCTTGGAACCAGGTATTGATATAATCTTATTTTTATTCCTGCCACAAGGCATTGACTATGTGGTTATGAAGTCTAGCATTATGTATTCCATCATTATGAAAGTGGCTATTGATATAGCATGTGATTATTCAAAATGTAGAATATACATGTGAATATGTAAATGGAATTATTTGATTTTATCTTTTATATATTATGATGAAGTTTATGTTTAAAAGGATTTTTTTTAGTCTTATACATTATTTTAAATTTTTAAACTTATTTATGAAAGTTTCTACTATATGGTTATCCTTACTAAGCATCTAAGCTCACCCCTTTCTATGTTTTATTTTTCCTAGGATCCGAAGAAGTACATTATGGATAACCTATAGGGATTAGGCTAAGGATAACCAATATTTACCTATTATATTATATTTATCCTCAGTGATCCACTCTTATAATGAAGTCATTTCCTCCCAATAGAATCACCATGGGCCCTCACATCTAGTTTTTACCCATTGGCATTTGGAGAAATGCATTTGAGGCCATGGGGCCAACCATGCCTATGGAACCTTTGAGTGTAACATTGGTTCAGGACGTCACAATATGGTATCAAATGTGGTTATATTCTTGTGTTTTATGTCAACAAGATGATGATGATGATGCTCACGATTGGTGGGCCCTAAACTGCCAGTTTTACAACCAAGAGTTCACCATGAGGCACCAACAATAATAATGGATTTGGAAATTGACACTCATATTTGTGATATATTTATTATGTTTTTATGATGTCTGTGTAGGGTGATCCATGACCTAACCAAACAATTACTAATCTGACATGTGATTTTGAGTAGTATCTTCCTCCAACATTCTTGGGGGATGACTTCCATAGGCTGCAATATAGTCAATGAAGGATACTCTCTCCATCTTCAAGAATCTGAAGATGCCTCTAAATTTGAGGGTCAATATTGATACCTGTATACTGTGTTATTCATACAAGAACTGGTGGAATGTGATTACCTAGGGTGGCCATCATTTGGGCCTGGTATGGGGTGATTTTCTGACATCCTTTTATGATCACTTCTTTTGTTATGATTTGATAGATGAATGAATTGGAGAGTTTATGCATCTAGAGTTGGGTGATATGTTTATCGTGGATTATTTAGCATATTTACCAAAGTTACCGAACTTATAATCTCTTCGAGCTACTGATAAGCTTTCATGTACTAGACATTTTGAGGATGGCCTCAAGTATGCCATCTATAATTAGTTGAATGTATTTCTCCAACATACTTTTTTCTGAGATAGTCAATCATGATATTATCATTGATCACAGCCTGAGCGAAGGAGGTAGAACTAGACACAAAGGTTTAGTGCACGATAGACCATTATTTCTTTTGGTACAAGGATGTATTCCCTCTAGGGTTCTCATCAAGGAAGTATAATCCAGATTACCCACACTGGAAGCTCCATGGTATTCCATCACTATGGATGACAGCAGAATCTAATGCCTCGCTATGATAAAGACCCTCTAGAGTGTCGGTCTTGTTTCAATATATGGTATGTTCATATATTCGACCATACCATTATATCTACTTCTAGGGGAAGAGGCTCTATTCTAGCTACACCTTTAGGGGTATGATCTTTTATTCCACATTGGGAAGTGAGTTAGAGTAGCACTGGTGGGACTGGAAGAGGAGGAGGTCTTATCTATTGTATCCAGACATCATATTATTAATATTTCCAGTAGAGCGGTCATACTCAAGGTTTTCCATCTATAGCACAGGTCCATGGATCATTTAAGTTTAATTCCTTATATATTATTCCTATGGAATATAGTGTAAGACCATCTATAGTATTAGGTACTATTATAGTTTCCTCCACTATTGTATAGTCTTTTTTATGTAGGTTTTCACCCTTCTTTATCTCTTTATCCACCATGGAAAGTCTCAGGTTGTAAATTCAGTATTATTGTGTTATAATGTCCCTAGATAAATTGTTGGGAATATGGTTAGAGGTCATATGACAATGTAGGGAATGTCACATTGAGGAAAGAAATTATTCCTTCTTATAGGACCTCTTTTTTCTATAGGCAGCAGGTTTAGATTTCATTCTCATGATGGATTGGTTAATTCCACACCATGCCATGGTGGATTAATGTCTCCACATGGTTTCTTTTACATCACCAAGTGAAAAAAATTATATATACAAGGGTGAGTGGGATATCTAGTATAATAGATCTAGAACAGAGCCTATGTGGCTAGGTGGAGTGACCACCCAAATTTATAGTATCATTATAGTGTACAAGGGGTCACCATAAATTTAGTTTTCTCTTGTAGTGGATCATTTCAGGATTTTTTTCCTTATGATATTTATTTCTTAAATCCTCATAGAAGGGTAGAATTTATTATTTATCTCATTCTAGGAGTAGATCCAATGTCTATTCCACCATATACGATGGCACTTACTAAGTTCCTCAAGCTCAGTGATAGTTGGAGGATTATTAGGCCAAATGAATAATATGGCTAGAACTGCCTCTTGGGGATGACACATGATTTTATCTAAGAAGGAAGATGGGACTCTTCGTTTATTCATGGATGACATATGGTTAAGACTACTTATAGTTATGAAACAACATCCACTACCTCAAATATATGATCTATTTGACTTGCTCTGTGGAGATAGGGCATTCTCTATGATTGACCTGAGATTGGGATATCATTAGGTGTGAGTCAAACCTTCCAACATATGTCATACAAATTTTCATAGAAATTATGGTCTATATGATTATATCCTTATATTGTTCGGTCATATAAACATGATTTTTTATTTTCACGGATTTGATGAATAGGGTGTTCCACCCCTATCTAGATTCCTTTATCATGGACTTTGTGGATGACATATTGGTGTATTATCGCACTCATATAGACCATGATAGGTACCTTGATATCATTATGTATACACTATGAGACAAGAAGATATATTCCAATATTTCTATGTTCCACTTCCGGTAAAAAATCATTTATTATGTCGTATTATCTAAGAATTATTAGTATCCATTGATCGAGAGATGGTGGTTGTTTTTGTTTCCTTGGAGAAAACTAAGAATGATTTTTATATTAAAATTATCTTGGGTATGGAGAGATAATATAAGTGTTTCATATATGACTTATCACACCTATACATTCCTATTACTGGTCTTATAATGAAGGGTGTTAATTTTCTATGGTCCAAAGACTGTGAGACATCCATTTAGGACCTGAATAAAAGGCTTGTTTCATCACCTAAACTGATTTTTCTAGAGCCAAGAAGAGGCTATATAGAGTTTTTTTATTAATGTTGAATCAGCATGGGTGTATTCCTAATATAAGAGTATATATTCATTGCATATGTATCTCAAGATTTTATGCCCCGTGATAGAAAATAACTGATGCAAGACCTTGAACTAGTGGTAGTTGTTCATGCCTTATGTAGTTGGAGACACACTTTGATGGGTGAGATCTCTGTTGTGTATATGAACCAAAAGAGACTCAGATATATCTCTTTACTATGTGTATTGAATCTCAAATAGTGAATATGGATATAATATATTCAATCCTAGAACTTCGAGTTTTTATATACACCTATAAGGGGAAATGTAGTTTTTGATGCACTAAGTTGAAGAACTCATACACATTCCATACAAGAATCCCATAATGAATGAAAATTATGGCCCTATTTTTTGAGATGAATCGGGATTTTCATCATATTCAATAGAAATAATTTCTCATATCCATGAAAATTACCTTGTCACTCCTTTAATAATGTGAAGAGTATGATATTTTCATATCTTGAAGGCTTGGTTCTCTGGGAGAGAATCTCTAGTGAGGACTTGCCTCTAGATTGTTCTATGGACAGAGATCATGTCTTACGTTTTCATGGATGCCATTAGGTTCCAATATTTATGAGATAAGTGTTTATATGGGATTACCATACTTCATAGTTGGATGTTCATCCATACATCTATTATATGTATCAGGATATGTGATATTAGTATTGGTGGCCTCAGATAAAACGATTGATATAAGGCTTTATTACTAGGCGTTCCACCAATTAGAAGGTGAAGGAGGAGCACCATCGGCCTGTAATATTATTACAAACACTTCCTATACTGGAATAGAAATAATAAGATGTTTCCTTTAACATTATATGTGTCATATTGAGGACTCTTTAGGGTGGTGACCCATTTTGGGTAGTCTCAGGTTGACTGAAGAAATTCACCCACTTCATTCATATATGGGAGACTTTTTCAGTTGATGAACTGGGAAGACTATATGTCAGTGAGATCATACAACTACATTGACTCTCTCTTACTAACATTTTAGATCAAGATTCTATTTTCATTTAATGGATTTAGAAGGGGTTATAGATTTCTGTGGGTATACTGGTGCTTCTGAGTACAACCTTCCACCTCAAGACTGATGGTTAGTCAGAATAGATGATATTGTTTTTAGAGGATATGATTCAAGAATGAATCATTGATTTCAATGTTATTTGGAAGAATAATATCCCTCTCATTAATTTGTTTTAATTTTAGATTTAATGAGAAAATTTAGATGGCTCCATATGAGTCCTTCTGTGGTATTCCATGTGGTTCGCCCTTATAATGGTTAGAGAATGGATAGAGAGTGTTACTGGGTCACTGTCTCATCCAGAAGACTTCAGAGTAGATTTAGATGACCGAAAAGAATAAGTATACAACTCATTATAGACAGAAATACTACTCGAATATCCATTAATGACCTCAATATTTCAAGGTTTAGGATCAGGTTTCCCCTTGGGTATTTCCCATGCTTTGGAATCAAGGGGTATAGAGGAAAAGGAAGTTATCGCCTCATTATTATTGGTGGTTTGAGATCTTGGAGAGAGTCAGGTTGGTACCCTATCAAATTTTATTACCTCATAGGTACTATGACATTCACAATGACATCCATGTTTCATAACTTCACTGTTATCATTCCTTACAATATCATCCTTTTGTTCCCAAGTAAGTAGGGCTAGATGATGATGCTTTATTTGGGGATTATCCTATACGTATCAATGACTAGAGCATGAATGATTTCGAAGGTCAGTCTATCCCATTAATATAAGTGATATTTTAGTATGACTGTGTACAAGATGAGACATTGGAGTGGGAGGTTTGAATGCATTCCCAATGGACAAAATTGTTCTTAGACAGTGTTTCGCTACCCTAAGATGGTGAACTTGGGTATGAGTTCCTTTAATTGGTGGAATACTGTAAGAACATGATTTTTTTATTAGCTATATATCCATTAATATTAGGTATAATTTTTTCTTTGGGACCTAATATGGATTCCTTATGATGTTATAAATGTGTCAGGGGTGTCTGGAGATTTTTTTGGAGATCAGATTCTCGATTGGTGGAGAAAACAATAGGTTGCATGGTTAATAAAAACTGTGAATGGTCTCTCAAAACCAAGTGGGACTAGATAGTGGAGTGATGTATGGAGCACATATTTACCTAACCATGTTCCAGGGTATGCACACTCCTTTGGAATTGTCTATAGTCTTTAGAAGAGGTGATTTTCTTATTTGGTGTATGAATTGCCAAATAGTGTGGCCTTACCATTTTGGTGTCCTCCTTAAGCAGTGTGAGGTAGACAGTTGGTGCATGGTTTGTCCAACAATGAATTCAAACAACATGAAACCCATATCTTGGGATAATTATACAAAATCCCTTGTAATTATATTTTCTATTAAACCCATATTTTTGATTCTCATTCCAGTGGACAACCGACCCCATTTTTCTTCTGAATGTGCTCTTCTTTCCCTCTTTATAAGTTTTAATCTATTTTCACCATTTGAAGTCCAATTCGGTCCCCATTCAGGACATTAGATGTGCATAGGTAAGTACTTATATCATCTTGAGCCATTTTTAATTATTACTTCCATTGATGATTCTATTTATATGAAGACTCCTATGTCCTATTTTCATAGAATTGATCCCTTTTTCAAATTTATTCTGATTGAGGGAAAATTAATTACTAATACCAAGAAAGTAGAGTTGTACGATTATAAGGTAGGTTGTTTACATATCAAATCTCAAGTTTCACTATTTTATAAATTTATATATTGTGTGCACAATGATTTTGTTGGCTATGGCATATTACATTCATATTCCTTGTTTATAATCATTTTTCTCTTATTCTAGAGCATGTACTATATATTATCATCAAACCATCGGAGGTTGTTACCTAAACATGTTCTACCTCAAGCACTGTGTTTACATTATAATGATTGTAGTGGATGGTAATGTTCGACTATTCCACCATTTAGGTGTGCAATGGATTGACACTATTAATGGTAATCCCATCCATAACAAAATTAATTACATATTGTAATCATTAGCCCATGAATATGATAATTTCACACGACCCATCAAAGGTAATTATTTCAATTAACTCCTGAATCTAAATTATAATTGGAAAGTATATCTATATATATAACTTTTTCAATTTAAATATAAATTAATGACTTGGTTTCATGTCAATTGGATACCTTTTTGTGCTTATGGGAGTGAGTAGAGAAAACCAAATTAATTATTATGTTACTAAAGTACAAAATGGGTTCATTCATAATTATTCCATTTCACGCTATAAAATTAAGGTGACTAAACCACATGAATTATTAAATGGAATTAGTAATAAATGTGATTATTTACACATACATTTTATAAATTATGCTTTTAATTTCACTATTTTTGGGATTATACATTGTGTTTCATAATGATTTGATCCATTATAGAATATGTCATCATTATGAAATGGAACCTAGCATAAGGAATGTGAACCTCACTAATTCATGTTATCAGAAGAGTTAGAATGGTAATGTCATTTAGGGGCTTCAACCAATATTGAGAAGGGACATAGTCTCCAAAACATTCTCATCATATGAGGACATAATATTATTATATATTTATTATGGATTAAAATAGAATTAGGAGATGAATATTATATATGGAAAAAATATGGATAAAGGGAAGAAGGGAAAAGTGTATTATCCCGCATATAGTAATTGTGGAATGAATCACCCTAGTACTTTTTTGAAAGGATTATGAGTTTTATATAAGGGTAGAGGGAAATTCCATCATGCATGATATTACAAGGTTTAGAAAAAGGTTTCCAATGTTCAATGCTTCTAATACAATGATATGAGACACTATGTAATTTAATGTCTCATGTGTGAATGAAATATAACATAGTAAAATCTAATGGATCATGGTAAAGCTTAAGAAATGACCACATATGAAAAGGAATGATTAATATACATATGTATGTATTAAAAAATTATGTAATATGATTTTTTATCAATAATTTTATCATTTTAGGAATCATGATATATATAAGGATTATAGTATTGTACTTATTTTTTAAGGATTTTGAATAATGGATTTTTTCATTAATATTTTAATGGTGATAATTCAATTCATATATTTGTTATGTGAAAAAAAATTTCTTCAGTGTGTTTTTTGGAAGAAGTTTCTCTTATGTTAATTCTGGAAATTTATCGACCTTCCTTATAAATATTTTCACTCTGAATTTGAATAGATGTATTTTCGAAGTGTCTTATGGATGGAATGGATTAATTTGAACATTTTATTTTACTTTTTGAGGTTAAATTATGATTTCATTGATACTTTTTGCTATAATTTGTGGTTTATGTAAACATTTATAGGATAAAGAAAATACTTTTGGACTATATGATTCAACAAAAGTGCTTCAGGCATAAAAATTCATCATTAACATCCATCTTCCAGTGTACGTAATAAAATAAAAATAGATGAAAGCACAACCGAAGGTTGATATTATGCTTAGAAAATGAAAATAAATTATTTAAGTTCTTATCAAGTTAGTAAAATAATTATTAAGCTATAGGAAAGTAATTTGGAACAAGTATTCAATCCGTTTAATTTTATTATCAATAAATCAATGTCCTCTTTAACCCATCATAGATTTATGATTTTGTGATGGTAGAATTTATGATGGTCATTTTCTATAACATTCCCAATTATAACATGGTGGTTTGATTTATCTTATATGTCCATGCTTTCACTTTCAACTAATATTATCCTATTAAAGAGCCAAATTTTGTGGTGACCTTCACATTTCATGTTCTCTCTTATTAGGAAGATGTTTTTAACCCTATTTCAAATGTGGGATTTCTACACGGGAATTTTCAAGTATCAACCATTTATTATCAATTTAAATTTCAAATTTCGATGACACAATTTATTAATGGTGGGGAAAATGTAATACCCTAATATTTTACAATCTGACATTTCATAGATAGTATACATTTCATGCAACACTAATCTTAAAAAACCCACGATATACTATTAAATATTATTATATTCACACATTCCATTATGTTTTTTTTGTGAATAGGATTATGTAAATTATGAATATATATTTCATTCATGTTTAAAAACTGAACTTATTGTACATGAAAATAACAACCAATTGAATATAAAGAATGTGTTTTAATTAAGAAACAAATTTTAATCCCACGATGATATATTATCCGAATTAATTAAATTAAACACTATTGTTGAATTATATTAATTAAATATATATTATACATCGTCAAGCAAATGTTTTTAAATTCACCCAATAACTTTGATAGACTTAATATAAGAATAAACCAATTTTTTAGTACAAAAGGTTATATATTTCTATATGTAGAATTTCCCCATTTTGATGGAGCACTTGATTTTAATAATGTTTTCAACACTTATATAAATTTGGTTTTAAGAAATTTATGTCTTATTTTAGTGAATAATATCAATTTTTATTTTGGTTTAATTTACTCTTTTTTTCATGTTTTGATGAAAATTTAATCAAATATTGTATTTTCATTGAAAATTTCATTTTTTTCTAAATAATGTTTATACTTAAGATCTATTTTTATTGTATTTAATATATTATTAGATCAATTGTAGATATTTTAATATAATTCATGTCATTAGAATCAATTTCACATTGTATTTCAATATAAAAACATATCAATATTTTGAAAAATTTTACATTAAAACCCCATTATCTCATTTAATCAATGTGGTTAATTTTTCAATTACTTACTAAAACTTCTGTGTTTCTAATTTTTAAAAATGGATTCCATATATGGAATCAGTTAGTAAAAATTCAATATATAGGTTTTGTTGGTCAGATTATGACACTCAAGAGGGTTTGAATTGAGTTACTATAAACATTTCTATTAAAAAGGTTTCATTCCAGATTTACCCCATAAAAATTGAAACAAGATAGTTAATCAAGGTAATAATATTCTAATTGTTTTACTATTCCACTAGATTCTTAGAAGACTGTTTAATTTTTATTGGTATCAATATGATATATTGATACAACTTTTGGAACTATTGTACTAATGAAAATCAGTTATAACTACTATCTAAGACTAACTATTAAAGTAAAATTTTGTTTTCTAAAATATTAATTAAAATAGAGGGGGACTAAATAGAAACTCACAGTTTATAAAACAAGTGGTTTAGTGTAACGTCCTGGTTCTGAGTACCACTCCATGGGTTCCCCAAACCTAGTTTGCCACATGACCTCAAGCGCATTTCCCCAAATGCCAGAGGCTGCCGACTAGCAGCGAGGGCCCAGGTCTGATAGTGGGGAAACTATGCCATCATTTTTCAAAGTGTAGCGTAGCGGAACAAAAGATAAAACATACAAAAATAGTGGAAACAATAAACCATACACATTTAAGATAAAGAACTATAGTAAACATAACCAACAGTCATATATAATGTTGATGGAACATGCCTCAATTTCTAAGAAAACAACCAAAACATGTTACACATCAATAAAATACAGTACAATACAGAGTACAACAAAACAAAATAAAACAGCTAGTAGCATCGAGAGCCTATTCCCGGTCCCATGCTACCCTACTCCTCAGAAGAAATCATGTACCTATATAGGGACCCTTGCCCCTATCCACTCCTGCAGCAATATAATCTGTTTGGGCCGAAAAGCATGAACCAAACAGGGTGTGACAAATAAATCCTAGTAGGCACCCACCAAAGGCTCGTGCCCAACTGTGTGTAAACTTGCAATAACAGTGTGCAGTAGTAAAATGTAGTAAAGTAAGAAGTACTGAAAAGTAAATAACTTAACCAGTTGTATTGCCTTTTTAATATCAGTTAAATCATTTAAATTAAAATATCACCACAGTGAATAATATAAGTAAATAGCCAATGTCCTCAGACACGTAAACCCATGCCCTTAGGTAAAGAGAATCCAAACACAAGAATATTCTCACAGGCATACGGATATTGCCCACAAGCATAATAAGTGTCACCCACAGGCACAGAATCAACTACCCACAGGCACAGAAGAAGTTTCCCACAGGCTAAATAGTACAGTGCCCACAGGCTAATCACAACACTTCCCTCAAACTAAAACAGGTAACTGGGCCATGCCCAACATGTAAACAACCAGTACACAAGAAATTCATCTCACGGAAATTCTAAAATCATTACCTTAAAGGCATACCCTCGGGTATCCTGGCCAAATGACTAAACAGAGGAATGCACCCCTGGGGTGGTCCTGGATCCAAGCAACGATACCAAACAGTAGTTTAATATCACAATTAATTACCTATTCAAATCTAGGTTTATTATATATCCATATCCTCAGCCACACGACACCCCAACATGGGTTCATGGCACAACGGTACACAAAACGCACAACAGTTGGAATATAAACACTAAGCCACCTACCTTTAATGCCCCTGATCAGTATACTAGAATGACATTCCACAAATCATCCTAGAATGAGGTAGATTTTAGGTGAAAGAAAACTCTTTCAAATCCAAATAACTTCCATTAGAGGAAGAATTGGCAAGAACTATTCCAGGAGATGAGATGGCTTACTCGCGCTGTTCCAACGAGATCGATGGAGGCAGAATCGGATTCATGGTTTGCGATCGACAGATCCTCGAAGACTCAGCCATCCCCTTCCAAGCCCCTGTCCGGTTCTAAGCCTTCCCTGTGAACAGGGTAGGCTACTACCCATTTTAAGAGAAAAAACAAAGTACACGTCTTGTACTTACGAGTACAAGGCGTGTACTTCCCATTTTTTAATTATTGCTTCGGTAGTTTCCCACCAACGTGGCACTGTTCACCTGCCAATATGACTACAGGGCATGTCTACATGAGTACATAGCATGTTCTGTTTTACATCTAGCCACCACCTTACTATTCGCCTGCCGACTGACTACTCAGTGTGTAAGGGACCACTACACGTCTTGTAGTCGGTTTTTACACCCTTTGTTGCTGACATGGATACACGCTATGTGTACTCTTCTCACACGGCAAGAATTACACGATGTGTAGAAATGTACATGGAGTATATTTCCACAATTTGGGATTTTTCCCCATTTTCCATATTTTTTGAAAAACTCTTAAGGAAAAGACAAAAGAAAAAAATCGTACCTCAAAACTAAGAACCGGGTTCTTACAAAATTCCCCCTTAAAGCAATTCATCCCTGAATTTCCCTTCCAAGGGTGGTGAAGATATAGCCGTAAATAACTCCGGCCACTGAGCACGTACGTCGGTCTCCCGTTCCCAGGTTTCATCAAACACTCGGCCACGCTTCCATAGCACTCGTACGAGAGGAACTGACCAGCCTCGGAGAACCTTCATTCTCTTATCAACAATACGGATGGAATGATCCTCAAAGTACACATCTAACTAAAGATCAACCTCATTGGAATGAAAAACGTGAGACGGGTCTGAAAGATAGCAGCACAACTGAGATACATGGCAGATGTCGTGCATGGACCGGTACTTATGTGGTAACTGTAACCGATAAACAACCGGCCCGACTCTCTCTAGAATCTCCAATGGCCCCACATACCTCGGTGAAATTTTACCATGTCTCCTGATCCGTTTGTGTCCCAACCATGGCGAAACACGCAAGAAAACCTGATCCCCAACCACGAACTCCAAAGGTCGTCTGTGGCGATCAGAATAAGACTTCTGACGAGACTGTGTGGTAGCCATCCGCTTCTGAATCAACTGGACCTGCTCAGATGTCTCATGCACGAGACGTGGTCCCAGTAAAGCTACCTCACCTGCCTCTAACCAGCACAAAGGTGATCGGCATGGCCTACTATATAAATCCTCATAAGGTGCCATCTCTATAGTTTCCTGAAAACTATTATTGTAGGAAAAATCTATAAGGGGTATATGCTTCTCCCAAGAGCCCCCAAAGTCTAGGAAACATGCACGTAGCATGTACTCAAGCAACTATATCGTATGCTCTGATTGGCCATCTGTCTAAGGGTGGTAAGCCATGCTCAAAGGCACATGTGTACCCAATGCCCTCTGAAAACTCTGCCAGAAAGAAGATGTAAAACGGGCGTCCCTATCTGAAACGATAGAATAAGGGACCCCATGAAGACCTAAGATCTCTCAGATATATAACTTCCTGAGCTCGTCAACTCCAAAGTTCTCCCTGATTGGAAAAAAGTGAGCTACCATCGTGAGTCTGTCCACAACAACCCACACGACATCATTTCCTCGAGGTGACCTCGGCAACCCAGACACGAAGTCCATCACAACATCATCCCATTTCCACTCTGAGATGGGTAACTGTTGTAATAGTATAGATGGACTCTGATGCTCCGCCTTCACCTGCTGATAGGTGGAACACCTCGTAACAAAACCAGCTATATCACTCTTCATACCTGACCACCATTACTGACATCTCAAGTCTTGGTACATCTTGGTAACACTGGGATGAACTACCCAAGATGAAGCATGAAACTCCCTCATCAGCTCCTCACATATATCCCCTAGAACCCACACTCGTCCATGGGAACGAATAATTTCATCATCGCCTATCGTCCAACCAGGAGGAGGGTCCTCACTTGTCACCAACTCCCATAGAACTAGGCCTTCTGAATCAGATAATTGTCTCATATTCACTCTATCTAGGAGGGTGGAAGTTACAGCCAAAGATGAAAGATAGGTCTGCCCCTGATCATCGTGCACCTACATATGCATCTCAAAGAACAAATCCATGAGCTGCCACTCGCCACTGGCCTCCTGCACAGCCTGCATTTGAGTCTTCATGCTTAGTGCATCAGCGACCACATTGCATTTACTAGGTGTATAGGCAAGCTCGAAGTTGAAGGACTGAAGGTATTCAACCCACCTTCGCAGTCTTAGGTTCAATTCACGCTGAGTAAAGATATACTTGAGACAATTTTGATTGGTAAAGACCATAAACCATTCTCCCAACAGATAATGTCTCCAACAACGAAACACATGCACAACTGTAGCCAACTCGAGATCATGCATCGGGTAATTCCTCTCATGTGGTCTCAACTATCGAGACCTGTACGAAACTACTCGATCGCCCTGTATCAAAATAGCTCCAAGCCTAATACCTTATGCGTCATAGTAAACTATACAGCTCTTCCCCTGATCTAGGAGTATCAGGATCGGTGCTGATGTCAACCTTCCTTTCAGATCCTGAAAGGTTGTCTCACAAGCTTCTGTCCTAATGAACTTCACACCCTTCTTAGTCAAACCCGTCAACGGTGCTGCTAAGCGGGAGATGTCATGTATGAAGCGTCTGTAGAAACCAGACAGCATCAAGAAACTATGTATATCAAACACGTTCTTAGGCTACTCCTAGGAAACTACTTCTCTCACCTAATCTGGGTCCACGGCAACTCTTGCCTCTAAGATGATATGACCCAGGAAGTGAATCTGGTCCATCCAAAATTGTCACTTTGAGAGCTTAGCATATAGTCGATTCTCTCTCTGTGTACTCAATATGATCTCATGATTAGTGACATGGTCGTGTCAAGTGTGAGTGTACACCGAGATATTGCCCACAAATACTACCACAAAAGATTCCAGATAAGGATGGAACACACGATTCATCAGAGCCATGAAAACTACTGGCATGTTCGTGAGTCCAAAAGGCATAACCGTATACTTGTATAGACTAGACCTACTCTTGAATGTTGTGAGAGGTATGTCAGATGGTCTAATGCACAGCTGATGATATCCCGATATCGTGTCCATCTTTGAGAACACTCGAGCTCCACAAAGTTGATCAAAAAGATCATCGATCCTCGGTAAGGGGTATCAGTTCTTAACCGTCAAATGGTTTAGCTTTCGATAATCCACACAGAGTCTGAGGGTATCATCCGCCTTCTTTGCAAAAAGGAATGGATAACCCCATGGAGAAGTACTGGGTCAGATAAAACCCTTTTCCTATAACTCCTCTAACTGCATCTTGAGCTCCTGCAACTCAGGCGTAGCCATCCTATATGGAGGAATGGACACCGGTGCTGCTCCCATCACAATATCAATAGTGAAATCCACCTATCGCTTCGGAGGTAGTCCAGAAAAGTCTTCCGGGAAGATATCCCTAAAATGATCAACCACTAGAGGGAAATCCTTATGACAAGTCCCCTGGTCATCCAGAAATAAAATTGCAATCTGGGCAATGACTTCACCTTTCCCTCGATGCTCTGGTCCAGCTCCACTCGCATGTACATCCCATTCACACTTGTATAGAAACTCTTTGCCCTCTGGTGACATGAAACTCACCCTACGACGATAACAGTCTACAAAGGCTCGAAAGGGAACCAACCAGTCCATCCTAAGATTGATGTCATAAGCTGTCATCTCTAAGACATAGAGGTCCCAAAGGAAGTTACCCCCACCAACCACAAGGGGTCACTCCTTGAACTGATGCACACCAGCAGTTATAGTCCCCAACCAAGTGTCTTGAATAATGATATCAGAAGAAGGAGAAACACAGAGCCCAATGCTCTCTACAATGGGAACAAATACAAAACTATGTGTATCACCCGTATCGAAAAGTACTGATGATAAAACATAAGATACTAGAATAGTACCTCTGACTGTAGAAGGTCTGAGATCCTGCTCCTGTTGGGTCTATTGCACTGCATATGTATGCCCAGTGCCACGACCCTGTGACACAACCTGACTACCTTGAGTTGTCCCGCCCTACTGCCTATGAGATCCTGGTGTCTGGCTATCATGGCCATGACCACCATCTCTGCCTCCACTCCCTAACGTATTCCAGTTCTCTGACCAGTAACAATCTGCTGGTCCTACTCTCGCTCGTGGAGTCTGCACAGAACCCCTCTCACTAGCCACTGGTGGAAACGCCCTTCAAAAGCATTGTAGATGACCCATCCTGCCGTAAGCTTGGAACTTCACTGGGTCTCGTGGACACTTTGGCCTCTTGTTCCAATCCTTACCACACTAGCAGCACATGACTTGGCCACCTGAAGCATTCTACTAGTTGGTACTACCACCCTAAGATAAGTCTATCTGTCTCTTCCTCTTACCAGTAGAGATAGTACCAGAAACCGGTGTCGAACTGCCCTGGCCCACAACGCTAGCTTCCCGAAGGTTCCTCTCTGTAATCAGCGCCTAATTCACAATATCATGTACCGAAGGAAACCTGAAAACATTTACTAGTGATTGGATGTCATATCGGAGACCATCCTCAAGAAGTCTAGCTCTCATTGTCTCATCACCCACCAGAACTGGTGCTAAACACTGAATCTCGGTAAAGCGAGTAGAATAATCCATCACCGACATAGCGCCCTGCTGCAGATTCATGAACTCTCGAGCTCTATCTTCCCTCGACATCTCTGGGATAAATAAGTCATAGAAGACTGCCTAAAAATCTTCCCACACCATATCTCTGTGATATTCTGACTGGGTGGTACCATCCCACCACATCTTTGCAGAATCATGCAGCATGTATGTCGTGAGCTTGACCGTCCACCTTGGAGGTGTCTCAAGATGCTCGAAGATAGTTTGCATCGACCCCAGCCAAGACTCTGCAGCCTGTGGTTTTCCATCCCCTGAAAACATAGGCGGGTGCTGCTGTTGGAAGATATGTGTCAGCTCGGCCATAGATGTGCAGCCGATAGTGCTCCCTGAAAGGTCTGCATGAACCACATAAAGCCTTCACAGAACTGCGCATCCATCCCGATTGGTATAACGGCTGGCGCCGCATCTCGTTCTGCTGGAGGATCAACTGGTAGCCCATGGACCACCATCTATGTAGTATAATCATTGCCGCTCTCCTGGAGAACAATGTGCGGTCATCTCAGTGGAATGACTCTACATGGTGAAAAACACGCCTTAGATTCAAGATTATCAAGACTGAAAATGAAGGAACCACAAAGGGAACGAGACGAAGAAAGCATTCAAACTTTGCAAAACAAGACTACACGTTGTGAATACTGACTACATGGCGTGTACTTTACTTTCCTTCCCTGACCGGGTCCTTCTACATGGCTAAGCCACAAGGATCCCATTGAACAAAGATACATGGCATGTATCTTAACTACACGGTGTGTATGGTGTAATTTTCCCACTTCCTGTGTCGTTTGTGACACGGCCGACTACTCGGATTGACACTACACAGCGTGTTACACCCGTACACGGTGTGTACACTACCCCGTTTACCAGCCACACAGCTAAGTCCACACGTTCTGTCCTCGGACAAGACTACACGGCGTGTCCCACAGGTACACGACTTGTACTAGATGAGCTCCGCCGACCCGTGTTGTTATTTACACGGCTGGACACATGGATCACACTACAAGGTGTGTTCCATATACACACGGCATGTACACGAAAGGATTACACCGACCTGTGTTGTTAGTTACACGGCCGGGTCTCCGGTTCAACACTACATGTTGTGTACATCCATTATACGGCATGTTCACCCCCAAACATTTCCCTTCCCCGTGTCTCCGCCCACACGATTTGTGACACGGGAAGAGACTACACGGCGTGTACTCTGGGTACACGGCGTGTACTCAAAAAGTATAATTTTCTTCCCGAATAGAGGAACATACATGGCGTTTTTAAGTACTACATGGCGTGTATACTGGGTTTCCAGACAGTATGCCTCAGAAACATCTCTGGAACCCATAAAACACTAAAAACAACACCTAAGTTCCAAATTCTGATCAGTGAGGGCCCATACTCCCCACGAATCAATGTTTAGGATTTTATCTGTGTTATAACAAAATAAACAGTCATTGATCCACCAAATTCCGGTAAATGGGGGCCCATACTCCCCAGAAACCAAAGTTTGGCGTCCATTATTTCCATATATTTATACAGAAATACCCTATCACATAGCAAGTATTTATCAAGAAGCTATCACAACAGCATGATTTTCTAGAAAAACAACTATCACAACAACATGAAAATTCTAATTCACCTACATGGCATGGAACTATGCATGACATGTGATTTCAAGCATGTGACTAAATGATGCATGAGATGGAATACCCTCATCTCATCAAGTTACAACTAATAGAACCCATGGATAAAATATAAACAGCACAATCACAAGTGCGTCTCCCAACGGTGAAAATCAAATCAACTATAAATTGTAAAATCAAAAAAAATTGCAATATGAGGTAAATTGTTGTTTCCCTATACACGAGTTTGCTATGCCCGGGAACAGCTTAGTACCAACTACCATTCCCATCTTATCCCTGACTAAGGCTCCAAATATTAAGTCAAAGAAAAGAACCTCCTCTAATACCACTTTGTAACGTCCCAGTTCCGGGTACCACTCCACAGGTGACCCAAACCCGGTTCTCCATGTGACCTCAAGCGCATTTCCCCGAACGCCAAAGGCTTCTGACTAGCAGCGAGGGCCCAGGTCTGATATTGGGGAAACTATACCCTCATTTTTCAAAGTGTAACGCAGCGGAACACAAGAAAAAACATACAGCCAACAGTCATATATAATGTTGATGCAACATGCCTAAGGTTCTAAGAAAATAGCTAGAACATGTTACACAAAAATACAGTACAATACAATACAGAGTACAGCAAAACAAAACAGAACAACCAGTAGCATCGCGAGCCTAAGCCCAGTCCCATGCTCCCCTACTCCTCAATAGTAATCAAGTACCTGTATAGGGACCCTTTCCCTTATCCACACTTGAAGCAATATAATCAGTTTGGGCCGAAAAGCATGACCCAAACAGGGTGTGAGAAATAATTCCCAGTAGGCACCCACTAAATGCTCGTTCAAAACTGTGTGTACACATGAAACATCAGTGTGCAGTAGTAAAATGTAGTAATTTAAGAAGTACTAAAATGTAACAAAGTTAACCAGATATATTTCTATTTTAATATCTGTTTAATCATTTAAATTAAAATATCACCACAATGAATATTCTAAGTAAACATCCAATGTCCTCAGACATGTAAACCCCTACCCTCAGGTAAAGAGAATCCAAACACACGAATCTTCCCACATGCATACAGATATTGCCCACCGGCGTATGAAGTGTCGCCCATAGGCACAGAATCAACTACCCATAGGCACGGAAGAAGTTGCCAACATGCTAAATAGTACAGTGCCCATAGGCTAATCACAACACTGCCCTCAGGAAAAAAACAGGTAACCGGGCCATGCCCAACATGTAAACAACCAGTACACATGAAATTACTCTCATGGAAATTCTACAATCATTACTTTAAAGGCATACCATTAGGTATCCTGGCCTAAACAGAGGTACGCACCCCCGGGGCAGTCCCAGATCCAAGAAACGATCCCAAAAAACAGTTTAATATCACAATTAATTACCTATTCCAATCGAGGTGTATAATATAGCCATGGACTCAGCCACACGACACTCCAACATGGGTTCATGGCACAACGGTACACAAAAAATCACAACAGGTGGAATATAAACACCAATCCACCTACCTTTAACGCCCCTGATCAGTACACTCGAATGATGTTCCACGAATCATCCTAGAATGAGGAAGATCTGAGGTGAAATAAAACTAGTTCAAACCCAAATAACATCCATTAGTGGAAGAACTGAAAAGAACTACGCCATGAGATGAGAGGGCTTACCCGCGTGGTTCCAATGAGATCGACGGAGGCGGAATCGGATTCCCAGTTCGCGATCGATGGATCATTGAAGATTTGATCATCCCCTCCTGAGCTCTCTTCCAGTTCTAAGCCTTCCCTGTTAACAGGGGAGGCTACTACCCATTTTAAGTGAAAAAAACAAATTACAAGGTGTGTAATTCCGAGTACATAGAGTTTACTTCCCATTTTTTAACTGTTCCTCTGGCAGTTTTCCACCAGTGTGGCACTGTTCACCAGCCGACATGACTTTACAGTGTGTCTCCATGAGTACATGGTGTGTTCTATCACACAGCTAGCCACCACATTACTATTTTCCTACCGACTGATTACACGACATGTAAGGGGCCACTACATGGCGTGTAGTCAGTCTTTACACCCTTCGTTGTCGACATGGCAACACACCCTCTGTACTCTTCCCACAAGGCCCAAAGTACACGGTGTGTAGAAAAGTACACGTTCTGTATTTCCAAAATTTGATATTTTCCCCCATTTTCCTTATTTTTTTGAAAAACTCTTAAGGATAAGAGAAAATAAGAAACTCGTACCTCAAAACTAAGAACCGGGTTCTTGCATTTAGTCTCAAGATGAGACCTAATCCACTCCACAAGGTAATCAGATGCCACAAATATTTTCATATTATCAAACTTGATCCACACCCAGGATCAGGGTTAACAACAGTACACAAGACTATCTACTTCACAATACCTCTTCCAATGTTCTTCATGGGGGAATAAATAAACTGGTCACACCCGACCTCTTCCATAGTTATACATGGGTAAACATGGTGTAAAAAGATATTCATGTGAGGATATCTTGTATCCTCTAATTTAATGTTTGAGACAATGTGTTATTAAATACATACACAAACACAGCTAAAAAATTATTAAGAATATTACACAAGATAGAAAAGATGAAGAAAGAGAGTTATAAATGCTCTGAGTATTGTTCTATGAAACTCTGGACTTGTAGGATAAAGTATGTGCAATTTTTTATTCCTCTTTTGAAAACAGAGTATCATGAGTCTTTATGCTCTGGTTTCCAATTAGATGAGATGTGCTCTGTAGCTCTTTTTATTTATAGGGTTGTTGCTGTGAGAATCTTCGGGGTTCTGATCTACAACAGTTCAACCATCAAGAATCAAGAATTTTTCTTATGTTATTCAGTGTATGGATGTTATTCTATCATTCATGAACTTCACTTTTTATAACCCTATTATTCTATGGATCTGAGTCTCGTGATTTTATTTTAATTTTGGGTTCATGTGTTGGAGACAACATGAAGAATGATTTTTACACCTCGTACCTCTTAATATGTAGTGACAGGTCTACAAAGAAACGCTAATTTTGTCAGTATCATTAGATGACTAAAATATGACTATTGGAAATAACTTTTAAATTAAATTGAAAAATATAAACATTTCATTATGGAATGGTTTCACAGTAATTCTTGAAATGGTGTCACAAGGGAATAGTGTCTTCTTCTTTTCCATTGAGTGGTGTGTTATTCATGGTGCCACAACTGCATTGAGATCTGGAACTGGGATCACAAATGTGGTGTTAGGATAACGGTGTCTTAGGAAACAATGTCTAGTACTTTGTCAAAAACATTGAATGATGCCGTGGAAATTGTAGCAATTATTCAGTGTCACAAAATTTATGAAATCTGAAATTGGTTATGATGTTAGGGTCATGGTGTCCGGATTAGGGTGTCAAGGTTACGATGATTGGGTTATGGTGTTAGTGGTTATGGTGTCAGGGTTACGATGTCAAGGTTACAGTGTCAGGGTTACGGTGTCAGTGGCTTTACCAAATATCTTTAAAACTAATTTAGAAGTAATATTCATATAATTAATTAGTCATAATAATTATTATAATGAAACATAATAGAACAAGATGAAAATAGAGTTTACAAGATTCAAACATGATCTATGAGATTCAAAATTAGGATCTTGTAAAAGTTTATACCCTGATTTGTAATGTTTTCTGACAGGTTAAACAAGGTTGACATGATTTGTGATCACTAAAAGATGATTAAAACATGTTGAGGCCAACGAGTTTCTTTTATTTTTTATATTATGAATACTAACTTTAGTATATTTTTATTCATATTTTTATTGGTAAATAGGTAATTAATGGTAAAAATAATATTATAAATATTATAATATTTCCATAACACTTGTCTAAATTTTATTATATGAGTTATTGTAAAAGAAAATCAACATTATCCAAATTTATTGGCCTCATAGAGAAACTAGGATGACTTTATGCCTTTTATAGTTTTTTATTCTATGGAAAGTCATATATTTCCTACACTTATTGTAAATAAGTGTAACATTTTTATATATGATTATTCATAATATAACATTGACTATAAATAGTAATGTGAAAAGTAAAATTTTTATCTTCATGATGATAATTTATTTTAATTGTTTTATGAAATAATTAAATTAAAAGCTTGCATAATGATGATGAAATAAAATTTTAATTAACATCCATATCAAATAAATGTTATTAAAAATGATAAAATAAATATAACATGATTTATTTAATGTCATAAAAGAATTTTCTAGATTGTATAAAAAGAGTATGGATGTATTAAAAGTATTGGATTGAAGTTATCAAGTTTTTATGAAAATTTTAAAATATAATGTAATTAATACTATCATAATTATCACAAATGATGTTTTAAAATGAATATAATTTTATAAAATGGATTAAAATTAATAAAAATAATATGGGAAGATGATTGGGATGAAATTAAAAATTTAATTCATTTATAGAAAATATAATAATGTTTAAATAGTAAAAACACATTTTTTTCACAATAAGGGTTAAAGTGTTTAAATAAGGGTTAATACCAAAATATAACGATAAGAATGAGACATAACATTGTATAAAAATTACTACTTGATATGATTTAAACCCAAAGTATTCTTTTATTAGAAATAAATCACTTTTTATTAATTTATATTGGAATATTAATTTATTTTAATTTAATATTTTTAGGGTTTCCTAAAGTTCGCTTCACCTCAATTATAAAAGGGAAGCTCCTTTATCAATTCCTCACACCACTTTAAGCCCTCTAGATCGACAAAACTCTATCTATTTCTCCTACCAATATCCTTATCTATCTATATGATTTTTTATTCCTAAAATTCCAAATCTAAATATCTAAGGATGTCATCTAAAGATGTCTATTGAAGAAGATGTAATTTTTTTACCAACTTATTCAAGTTCATTTGTCCTTATAATTCCACCTCATTAGTAGTTTCCATAATAAAGTAATAAATCCAGTATCATATATACACTAGGATGTTATTTTGATAATGGAAAAACAATATTCTATGATTTATCCGTATATAAAAAATGAAAAAATCACACATGCGTAGGTATGACTTAACGTCTCCACATCGTGGGGTAATTTTTTTTGAGACCACATTATTTAGATTGGTATAATGATTTAAATAATGGATATATATTTCTTATTAAGTGATATTTATTATTTATAATTAATATACAACCCAATTTCTTAACCTTTCACCATTAATGGAATGATATCGTCCCTCATGCGTACATACGACCTACCATCCCCACGATGCGATGTGATTAATTTTCCATGTTAACTATTCAAGAATGGTTTTAAAAATGTATATAATGAGTAAATATTTTATATATGAACTTAATATAATTATTTATAAGAAATATATATATCATATTTATAAGAAACTGGACATACATGACAACACATGCATAGTAAAATGAAATAGTTTACGAAAGAAACAAGGGTAATAACAAAATATTATTAATAAAATGATATAAGAGGATAATATATGATATCATAAATACGAATATAGTTATTTTATAAATTAATAATTTTTTTTAAATTAATATATATGAGGTTAAAGCGTGTTCAACTAATGTAAATTTCAACATAAAATTTAATGACACAATATCCATATTATTTATGAATTTTTATATGTAAGTATCTTCTATGGAATATTTATCTTCCATGTATATGTTTTCTAAAAATGTTTTCAAAAATGTAATTAATAATATACTTAAAATGTTTAAAATATTTTTACCCATGTTCAAATTTTTATTATTATTTTTGAATGGAATCATTTTTTCATTTTATAAACAAGGAACATAATGAATTTTTCGACAAAAATATGGAAGGAATGTTTTTTTAACTTATACAAAATTTGAGGATTTCTATACTATCCAGAAAATTTAATATCACGACGGTTACATTAAATTTTAAATGATTTTATTCAAATAAAAAATTTTATTTTAAAATTTCATGACCTTTTAAATAAATTATTTCAATGTTAAAACGTTTATTTCTATCAATAAATTTTTAATGATGTTATTACAGTATTTTTATCTATGTGAACATCCTTTTATGGGTCTTATGATTGATTTTGGTTGATATCTTATGATATAATTTACCATATTTCATTGACTGTTTTATGATTTAATTTTTTGATCGAGAATCTATGGAATCCCTTGGGTTCCCCTTTATGGTGGAATCTAGGGTTCAGGATCAGGCTTTTATATTGTTGAGGGTTCGTGACTAGGCTTCTACAATGTTTAGGGTTCATGATCCATCAGTTCATGGGCCCAAAAACCGTCATGGCCGCATAGTAATTGTACATTGGTCGAGATCCCATCTTCTATTGTATAAGGGCTGCCACCGAATTTGATTTTTTGGTTGTAAGTGCTTTGTGTGAATTTGTGGTCTTCTTGATGGTGGTGACCCATTTTGTGGTTTTGTCTTGGTTCAGTTTCTGGAAGAGATTATTTTGGTGTATGTTTGGGCAGTCGGGATTCTGTCTGTGTGGTGATGGATTTTCATCCTTGTTTTTTTACTATGTGATTGTATTTGGTTTTGAATATTCTTTGATCATGTGTGATTATGTTATGGTGTGTGAATATTCTAAGGGGTTGTGATATGATGTGTGGATGGATGTATGTGGTTCATGGGTGTATGCTTCTAGATATTATTCAAGGGATGCTCTAGATAAGGTATAAAGATGAATGTTTTCACCAGACCATGTCTCTTCAAATTCAAATATTTTAGAGGGTATGGAATTTTCCATAGGTAACGGGTTAATGTATCTTTGAACGATATGGCTATACGAGTTGTGATGAAATGGTATAAACTAGACATAATGTTTTGGATGTTGGGGAGGAGTATTGAATTGTTTAATTGTTATGGTTTTTTATATTTTGGAGTGTGGGGGGGTTGTTTTATGTCTTTATTATATGTTGTCATGTTGGGTTCCCCCTCATCCCTATAAAGGGGCTTCATGAAAATAAAAAATTATTTTTTATTCAGTTTCTATTGATTAGGTTTCACCGTTTTTTATAAAATGAATGAAAAGTTCTTAATCAATGTTGGGTAGGGCCCGATATTGTCCCTCGAAATATTGGTATGTCTAATGAGACAAATTAGTTTGGGTTTTTCATAATTTATTACCCTATTATATAGGGTGTCTTAGCCGAAGACTTGATAGTATGTTTATGATGTCCCAAATTTTTCATTCCTTATTAATGTGACTAGTTATTGATATTCCATGTGATTATTTGACACGTAAAATATCCATGGTTATGTTTAGTCTAAATGTGATTATTAATATGTTGTTATTTTATAATTTTTTCATTCCTTCCATATTATTATTGGGTTATTGATTAAATGGAATGTGTTATAGTTCATCACCTTCAAATAAATTTTTATCTTTTTTAGGATAGATTTTGGTGTATACCCTTATTAAGAATATGTTCTCACCCCTTCCTCATGTTTCATTTTCTCTCATCAATCTATGAAGTACATTATGATTGATATGATGGTTTATACAAAGGGGTAATAATGTAAGACTCAATTGAAATATATTTGTATTTTTAGGTTTTAAAATGTAATATAAATTTCTAGTATGTGTACAGTTCACCAGGACTACTGAACTAATAAACCCTTTGGGATGTGATAGAATGTATCTTTTGGTAATGTAATAAAGTAAGGCACTAAATATAGGCTATTAGGTTCTGGGTTGTAACATAATATTCCTATGAAAACAGACTTTGATATCTTTGTACGAGTGTTCACAATTGTGCTAGCCATGGATTCTCAATGGAATGACCTGAGTACCTATGGATGCCATTCTAACTCAGGGATGCAAGCTTCCAAGGGTGAGATCCACCTTGGAACTTGATCATTTTATACTTATAAATTCCTAACATGATGTTCATAGTATCTATCCATTATCATTATTATATTCCTTGGATACACTCCTTGGTTCTAGTGTGATGCATTAAGGCCTATGGTACCCTGGTTACACATATAGGGCCCAGTGATTGCTTCCCATTTTACCTTTGATGAGATACTTGGACTCAGATAGAATTACATTAATGTGGATTTCCTTTTGGGATGCCCCATGGATTACACTCTTATACCTTATTTCTAGAATATATATTATTACTATGTTGGATCAACCCTTGAGTTCAATGATGGCTTGGTATTACGATGAAACCTCCATTTTTATTATCATCATTACATGATGGATTATTATTCCTCGGATCCTTTATTATTACTTTCATGACATGATTTCATTAGTGTAAAAACATGTTTTAACGTCAATTTTTAAATGATGTCTTTAAAGTTGAGGTAAAAAATATGACATTTGACATCGGTTTTTTAAAAACTGCTTCCAAAAAAGAGAGTCATATTAGTTTTTTGTTTCATTTTATTAAATAAAATGATGTTGAAAACTGATTCTTGGGGTTGTTTTTTATGAAAATCGATGTAGAAAACCAAGCTGATAACCATTTTCAGCAATAGTTTTTATAAAACAGACACTGAATATCTGATTGGTTTGGTTTTCATCATTTTTTTCACAAAAATAGACATTAAAACCCATTCAATTATTAATTAATGAATTGGAATTGGTTTCGATAAAAAATGAAAAAATATTTATCATTTTGAAATATTTGAATATTACCTCCCCATAATAATAAAAATCCATTTAGTAGATAAATAATATACTGGAATCAAACAAAAATCATCATTGATAAAAAATCTACATAATTTTATCTTGTTAATAAAAAAATTATCTGCACATTTGTACTAAAAAGTAGAATGAAAAAAGACATACCATAAATTTACAACAAGATCATTATTGGTTATTTTTGAAGCATTCTTTTAAAATAATTACGTTCAAAAACCAATTATAACAAAATAATTTGTTTTTTAAAAACATTTTATAAGGAAAATGTAACAATAATAAAAAAACATATAAATATGCATACCTTGAATCATAATCGTACAAAATAAATACATAGCAAACACTATTTTAATATGGTTAATTTCATAATATGTGTAGGAATTTATATCATTAAATATCTAAAATGAAGTTTAATAATATAATATTGAAAAAAAAATACTATAAAAAAAATGTAAAATAATTTATATGACTAACCTAATCATAAACATTAATTACCACATTTAATAGTATCTCATAGATGAATTTTATAACAAAATAACCACATTGAACGTATCCTTGTGGATGATGAAACTACTATTTATAAAACATTAACTTGATAATGAAACCAGTATAAATATATATATATATATAAACACACACATATATATATCCAAAAAAACTTTGTAGTATTAAAAATAGTTTCATTTATTTTCACATTGTTGATTTCATTTGGAATCTTTATTCAAAATTTATCTTTGTTAAAAAATTCATGACCATAATTTTCATATATATCGACTAATAACAGCTGTAAAAAATTATAATTGAACATAATGGGCATATAAAAATAAATAAATAACATACATGTCTAACAATGTGGTAATTTTTTATGAATTTCACCTAATAAAGATAATAACCAATATAATGGGTATTTACTTGGGGAGAATACACCAAACATCCAATGCCACCTAGAATACAAAAAGATTACATTTAATGAAATTATAATGAATAGTAGTTCGTAAATATGTTTCTCCTATTACCCAACACAAAATGGAAAAAACAAACACCCAATATCCAACACTGAGAACCTCTCACATATATATTCCACTCTATATTCAGTCAACACATATTTCACATCAAATTAAATTTATTTTTTATATATTAAACCATAAATTCCTAAGAAATCATTTTGAAAAAACAGCGTGTGTAGACACCTAATTTAAAAAGTAATATACTCATTCAATTTAATCCATCCGAAATTAAAATAATAAAAATGAAAATGTAAATTTACTTACATGGAAAAAAAACTATAGCACAGTCACACATAGCACTTTATAATCAATTAGATATATCATATCTTTTCATAATATTCTCAATGGATAGTCTCTTCTAAATATATCCAATGAAATACAAAACACATAGATATTATCCAAGGAAGAAGAAACTTGAGATTATCTTTCTATCCCACTATAAATATCTGATGTATCTATAGTTTTTTGTTCCAAGAATTTTTTTTCCTTTGTTTCATTTCATTTAATTTTTGATACTTCTATAAATGTTAAATGCCACAAAATTTTATAAGTAATTTTCAATTAGATGTAATTAATATTTAATAAAACACATACCTCATATGAAATATGATGAAGAAGAATATATTGAAAATGTCAAAAATGAACCAAAAAATACCCAACTCTGGTAATATTCATGGAATAGAATGGTAGTAGAATATTAGAATCAATAATATCATGTATTGATACTCCATCCTAACCAATTTGAATTGGCTGGTGATGTACAGAATCCCTGAAAAAATGTATGACTCCAAATGCTACAATATCTTCATTAGGATCTCCAGCATACAAATCACAGTATAAGGTTGGGTCTGAGCGAGGAGATTCATGATATGGGTAGGCATGCTGGGAAAGCTATGTGGGATTGGAAGGATTCACAGACTGTGACTATCTCATCATTTGTTCTGTCATAGACTACTATACAGCTACTTGAATATGATAACACGTGGAATATTTAATATATTTTATCTTATCTTTTAATGATTTGATTTCGGAGTATCCTGATTGAATACTTTGATGACCAAAAACATTATAACTACTAACACCCTCTTCATGTCTTCATAAGTGGCTGGGGTGTTTTGGGTTTCCCAATATAGTGTCTTGGATGTCCATGTGTCAATTGCTCATGATGATTCTGAAACAATTTTAGGGATAAAAGGTCAATCTGTCGATTGTTCCTAAAGATCATCCTAAAATGAAAACAGAAAATGATTTATTAGTGTTGTTATTTTATAAATTACAAAAATATATGGAAAAATAAAAATTATTTACTTACAATTGTTTTAGAATATTCCTTGAAATTATCTATAAGATACTTTTCATCTTTTCATCAACACGTTATTTCCCATTTTTCATATAGGGTGGGAGGATATGGATGACCGAATCAGACCTCATCATAACCACTTTTGGTGTAATCTCTTAGAGATTCAATACTTTCCCCAATAAATTTTTCCCAATAAATGAAACACTCAACATGATAATGTATGAGGGTAATGATTATGAAACTGGATGTCGTGATGGGATTTCCTTGAATCCTTTTATTTAAAAATTATACTAATATATAATTAGGTATATATATATATAATAAATTTCACAATATAATATAATATAATTATTATACCTAAAAAGTTTCCTCATGTGGGGTGGAAAAAAATTTCTTCCAAGTATATTCATAATAAAACAGATACTTGAGGCATGGGATTTTAATTTCTCCCTCTCCAAACACTAATTTTTTTGAAAAAATATTTTTGAAATCCCTCTATAAAATATCCACGAAAGTAAAACATATTTTCTTAACTACATTTTTTAAATTGAATTTCATCTATAATTTCACAACATAAATATTAATTATTTAAAATATATCATATTTGAAAAATGAGATAAAATAAATGAATTGAGATATTTTACCTTCAAGGCCTCTCAAAGATGATATATTCCCATCTTTTCCGATTAGGATATAAAATGTCAATCCTACAAAAGCTCTGTATGGTGATTTAGATGATAAACTATATTACATTTGTGATAGTTTCATTATTATTATCCTAGAAATGAATAATTATTTTGATCCTCTCTACGATAATGTGATAGGTTTTGTAAATGTGTAATTTCATGTTTACAAACTTGGGATATAAATTTATAAATTCTAAATGCCGATGACTACCCCACCAAATATCATCAGTAGTCTTGTAATTAAATTTTTGTAAATAATTTTTTTTTGTTTCATTAAATAAATATATTACTAGATATTAAATACTACAAAAAATAAAAATATGTATGTAGATGTTCATTTGTATCTATAGATTTATCTTCCATTTTAAAAGGAAAAGGTAATAAAATTATTGTGTACCTGAATATTATTAGATAAGTCAGTAATTAGATAAGAGAGAAATAGAAACGTGTAACTAAAAAAAGTGGAGAAAATGGATACGTATTAAAAAATAATAATGATTTTATGTTTCCTAACCAAGAAAATATGCATAGTGAACAATTGAATATAAAAATAACTTTTAAAAAGATATAAACTTTTAAAAATTTAAATATCAAAATTTTAAAATGTGTTATCATCTGCATAAATTAAACCAAAATATAATAATGTAAGTTAGTCATTTCAATGAAAATATGTTTAACCATAATTGTGTAATATACAAATATAACACAAAAAATAAGATAACTAATCATATATATATAATTAAAAATCCATTAGTTGTTAAATAATACAGTTTTAACAGTTGTAAATTTTAAAAAATAAATATATTGTAAATAATTACCATAATAATTAGGTGATTAATTTAGTTTTCTCCAATATCCCTTAAGCATTATAATTTTATATTTCTTGCACTATGTGTACATTATATTCATTGTTATCATTAAATTGTGTAATAGAAGAAGAATCCTAAAATAAATCAATAACATCATCCTTATCCTCATCAGAAAATGGATTATTTTCCCTTGAAAAATGATGGACCACTGGTCATTCATTGGATTGATGACATAAAATAGTATCTTTACATGTCTTTCCATGAAAACAGGATCCTCATTGCAACTAAATCTTTTCAAATAAACCTGTTTAAATCCTTATTCACCATGTTACACACCAATATTACATATATCCCAATTACACATAAACACACTGAATCAAAATTAAATATAATCATTTTCTTATATGTATTCAAGAACTAAAAAATATGTCGTTAATGTAAAAATTGTATTTTTATATTTTTCACCCAAGAAATGAATCACTTAAGAAATTATCATTAAAACAATATTTTAAATGGTAATTTTGTCATCCACATTCGTTGAGTAAATTATATACCCGCCAATATCAAAATGAGACCATACGATCACATTAATAGATTATCCCGCTACCAAAAATTTCAATGTTTCTAGTGTAGATATATCTATTATGACTTTATCTTTAGACCATGAAACAAATGTCTTTTTTTCTCAATCGTCATCTACTTTTCATTTATTTATAGATATCATAACATTAATTCTGTATTATATGATGATATATATGATTGAACCATAGTTGTGTTGTTCAAAATCTATAAATATTCCTACATTACTTCATCATGTTTAAGGACCATTACCTTTATGCCCCCAATCACACTACCTTAACTACCTACTTTCATATGTCGATATATAGGGAGACCAATATGTTAGACTTTATACAAATAATCATTAAAAAACTGAATCACCTCTTTTAATACATATTTTTGAACAATAGAGGCCTCTGGTCGATAAATATTTTTAAAATATCCCCTCAAAATTTTGATATATATTTCAAAAGTATACATACATTGTAAATAAAAAGGCCCACATATTCTTTTATCATTCACTAAATGAATCACTAGATGAACCATTACATCAAAAAACATAGGTGGGAAATACATTTCTAGAAGACAAAGAATAAGAGATGATTCATTGTCCAACACATCAAATAAATTTGGATCAATGAATTTTCTATAAATGGATTTGAAAAAATTATATAGCATGATTATAGTCTTTCTGACAGTTGTTGTCAATATACAAGGTTGTGCGACTGGTAGATTTTGTTTCATTAAAACATGAAAATCGTGATATTTCATACCTATTAATTTAATATCTTATAATGACACCAAATTCATGAAATTTTAATAATAACCACCAGGTACTTTAATATCATGAATACACTCAAAAAAATCTTATCAATCATTGTTAATGTCTAACATGACATAGGTAAATATCTTCTATTTCTATTCATATTGTGAGCTAACTGAGAACATATACCCATAAATATCATGTCCAATATTCCATGAAGTCCATATTTTTTATTTCCTTTTTGTCTAAAAAATATCCAATCAAACAATCACATATTTTTTATCAATATTCATTATATTTATGTTATATTTTATCTTTATGAATCTTCAACAAGGTAGTTCGAAAAAGATTTACTGTAACATCTAAATATTTTCTAGAAGAACAGAACTTATTTTTTTCCCAAATGTAAAATTATTATTTTTTCCTTATTGTATGATTCTTAAATTGACAATGCTCAAAGTAGATGGTTGTATTCTTATAAACCATTAAATGAATTATTCAATATATGATATGGATGATCAATTCAAATAAAACATTGATTTACCATGTACACTATCTTTCTTCCATTATTCAATTGATAATATGAGGTCCCTTCTTCAAAAATTGGGCATCTTTTATGTCCATTAACACTATATCCTTATATGTTTCCATATACAGGAAATTAATTTATAGTGAACACTATTATTTCATGCAAAAGAAATTAATATTTCTTATATGCATAGAAAACATTAACCCATGTCCCCCATAGACATTTCAAATCATCAATCAATGGTTAAAGATACACATCAATATCATTACCCTGCTATTCTAGTCCAAAAATCATTAAGATCATTATAACATATTCTTTATTCGACATATATGTAGTGAAAAGTTTTAAACTACCTTATATACCAAAAATAAACTATGTTGGATATATAGGCTCTGATATGTATTTATTCCACCAGGAAACAATCTCATTCATTTATTTATATCTTCAATTCAAAAATAATGATGTTTTTTTATAAAATATTTTCCACTATGGTGAATCCGCAAGGTGACATAATTTACTATCAAAGATGCACTCATTTGAATGTCATCTAGTCTTTTTTGCGTCCATTGAATTGTAAATAGATACTTCAAACAAGAAATTATTGGAAGATACCATATTTCTTTAGCGGGATATTTGATTATGGTACCTTAGAATGAATCACTATTGAATTACCATAACTATATGAAAGAATTGTTGGATGACATAATTAGAAAGTACAAAATTTATTTTTCATGAGGTTAGATGTCAGTACCTGAGAATGAATCTGAGTTGACATATTATTCCATCTTATAGAATGTTGTCCCATATGTTGGACATCTTGATAAATATTCATGTTCTTAACTATAAAGGAAAAAAATAATTGGGGCAGAAATGTATCTTTTATACCCCAATCCCATTGGGCATAATATTTTAATGGCCTTATAATTAGAATATAGAAGCCCAATTACTTATGGAAGTTTCCCTTTTAAAATCTCTTGTAAGTTGGAGATACTTTCATCAACCTTTTTATTTCATTCATTCATGTTATCTGATCTCAAAACTATTGATAACAATATAAATTTACTGCAACCTGTGAATAATGGTTTCTCATAACCTCCATAAAATCATTCAAAATTTAATGGATTTTTTAATATTTCAAGACCTAAGTCATGAATTAATTATTAAATCTGATCCTCTACCTTATTATTAATATTTTCATCAAAATTATATGTTGAATTTTATGTTCTTTCCCCATGCCATATTAAACTAGTATAATTAAGTAAAAAATCAATGAAATTGAGATGATCCTTCATTTCACTAGTGTTTAACTTTCTCATATTCGAACTCTTCACACATTGAGAGAAAAACAAATATATGTTTTGAATATATTGAATATAAAATTAAAGGAATTCTACAGACTCTTTTTTTATATTCACTTGTGGTTCTTAGTAAATTTATCCAATGATGATCCATTCAATACCTCATATCACAAAATGATTAGTGAATATATTAAAACATATAAACATTTAAATATAAATATATATAATGTTAAATTTAAAAAACACATTCAATAATAATGATTGGAAATAAAATTAAAATGTGTTGGTTCTCAAAACATCATCAAAAGGGAATACAACATCCCTCGAGGAATAAGAAAAGCCTTCATACCACATAAAGATAAAAATATAACATTAGTGTGATATACCACAATAATTTGATCAAAAATATAAAATGTAGTGATATTTATTAGATCGCATTAACAAATAATATCCAAATCAGAATATCATATCAATGATTGAATAACCTTGTCAAAAAAATAATTTACCATATAATTATATAAAATCACGTCTCCCAACCATAAAAAATTATCATAATATTATTTATCAATTAATAATATAATTTAAATATTTAATTTCAACTATTAATATCAATATTATTAATAAAATATCAAAAGACATAAATTCTACATCAAACCACATGATTTAGGTGAATTTATTCTACTGCCACTATTTTTCTCTATTTTCTATTATAACTTCATCTACATTAATCATAATCATTTGAATAACATCCACATATCCTTTTTATCAAATATAATTAAATAGTCCATATATCCATAACCTCCCCTAACATCCCATCATAACAGTTCATGTTAATCCATTTTATAATTAATGTTTCATCAAACCATTATTCAATATTTAACACCCACCACAATATAAAAAAAATATGAAAGGATTATATTTTACAAATCATTGCTTCAATAAACATTAATAAATATTTATCATCGAGACCATTTGATAATTTCATCAAATAAAAAATCTATCAAAATCATTTTGCCATTCAGTTTTCTCATAGGAAAAATAATTCAAAGACTTTCATATAAATAACCAACCCATGGGATCCTACAAACGACCACATATGTGTCCATCCACATATCCTTACATCATCCACACACAAGTGTCAACATTCACATTCCATACATACGCTCACATATGTGAACCTTTATAAGAATTACCAAGGGCTAGACATTTATTTTCATCATCAAAACCTAAGTATTTACCAAATTTCAATCCAAAACACTTTTTATTAAAACACATTTTTCCATTCCCAAAACCATTTAATGAATTCATTTTGATTTTCAAATTCCACTCCATTTTCAAAAGGACAAATACACTAAATGAAACTAGAATGAATCTCAACATGCATAAATATAAAAGAATGACCAACAAGTTGTCATGCTTGACCTAGTGAATTGGTAGTGTACATGTCCCCATGTATGAATAAAAAACTAAGTGTAACATAAACTGCGTACATAGACCGCACATGGGACACTACTCCATATGAAAACATTATGTAAAACTAGATTTCCTCCATTGTGATCCCTGAATCCAAGACAATAATAAAAGACATGAATCATAGGCTACCTTATGTAACTCGAGGATTAGTACAAGAATGTGTTCATTATAATCTTCTCACACCTACCACATGAGTCCTGAAATTCTTAATCACTATCTACCAGTAACCCCAAATAAAAAGGGATTGCTCTAAAACAATTTTGTCATAATCCAACCTGGGTTGACCCTGAACCAGTCAACTGATTCTGGCTATGGTAAGGATTGAAGGGGGTTACTAATCCCCACAAGTTGGAAACTACTGTAGGGTATCAAAATTAAATAGGTGGGAATGATTTGGCTTGTGAACAAAAGATAAAAAAATAAAAACAAAAAAACAGAAAAATGAAAAGAAACAGTCATAGAGGAAGTAAATAAAATGATAAACATACCTCCATGTGACCTCATAGTTCACCACCAAACAATTAATGAATCTTTCTTCGAGAGATATGTGAAACTAGGAAAACCTAAAACTAAAAATATATAGTAGGCATGAGCACCGAGATGCTAAGTAAGAATGTCAACATAAACCATGACTGATGACCCATAAATAAGATGAAATTAATTATTTCTAGTTTGAAAATAGAATATATATATATATGGTTTTCCCCTCTCTTATCATAAGAGGTAACAATATTTTACTTTTATAAAAATCCCCTTTTTCATTTCATATTTATAAATAAATTACCAAAGAATATAATTCATTGAAAGGAATTATTTTAAAATACAACCAGTACCAAAATATGTCTTTTAATATATATTAAAAGTAAAATCATTATGACATCAAATAACAAAATTTTATTTTAAATAAAGAAGGAAACAAGGTATGAAATCATGGTCACTTCCAAAACAACTCTAGAATAATCCCCATATGTAGTCAGTTCATAACCACCTACCAGTGTTTGGTGATGCTCCCTATTCAAATACCAACTAGGCCCCCTAAACTGACCAATTCAGCGGACTTCCCAACTATCCTTGCAGCTAATCCAGGGGGAACCAATCCAACTAATTATGGTTGATTATAAACTATCTCTTGACCTTCTAAATGTCTCCTAATAAACTGATGATTATAATATAATGTGTAAGGTGTAGTCCATCCGACACGTTTCTCAACTTACCTATCATCACTACACTTTTCTATCTTAGAAATGGGCACCACTTATATGATAACCCTTAAAGAGAAATCCTATATATGGTTTCCCACTATATATATATATATACACATATTTCACATAGTTTATGGTGTTGAACGGGAAATTACATCACTTAAGAATTAAATATTTTCATTTGAAAAAAGAGAATTTAAAAATTGGTTGTCATTTCACATAATAATTAAAATAATTTCATAAAAACATTAAGCTTCCAATCTTGTGTTGACATTTTTCAAACCACATTTTATTGCAGAACAAATTGAAGCACTGATAGGGCCTCATACCAAGTCCATTTCAAGTACAGTCACACAATATTTCCAAGAATATTTCTAATAATATTTAAAACACCAATTTCAAATATTACATTCCAAAAGATCCTTTAATAAAAATCCAAATTTATTTCAAAAACCAAGATGAAAACACACAACACACATTATTATGCCAATCAGCCTTCTATGCCATTTAAAAACCAATCATATTTTAAAAATTCTCAAATGGGATAGGTTTTAAAGGGAACTCTCAAAATCACCATTGAAGAAACATAAAGTACCAATACACCATTAAGAAATAGGTGAATCATTTTTAATGGACAAGGGAAATGAAAGGAGGAAAAATTTAAGAAACTGGGTTTAAGGAAAATATTCTTTAATTGTGAAATATTCTTTTTAATTCCCATCTATGTGTTCACATTATGCACCCATGAATGTTCCCTCAACTAATGAAAAATCATAAATATAAATTAATACATTGAAACCCATTTCTCAGAATCACCACTATATTTTTATCCATACCAAAACATTCCACATAAATATTTAATCATAAAAAATCATTAAAAAATTGTAAAATCATTCAAAAGCATTTTACCACAACTCATAATTCCATAAAAAGGCATCCATGTCACACACCTCAAACATAAGTTTCATACCATAATTATCCACTCCACCATAACATAACCAAACCCAAAAAAACCATTAAAATACCAAAATTTATTTTAAAAGGCCACTTGACATTTCATCGAACACTTGGCATGCGTATATATAGAAATATATAATAAATCCCTTGAAAACCCAATTCACAAAAATTTTCCATCACAAATATACAATGAAAATTTATACTTACACACCATAATTATATTATAGTAGATTTAAACCATCGAAGGAATGACCAAGAACTAAATGAATGTGTTGGAAAATAAGTGGATGGAAACTGCTAAGCATGTATATATATTTATATATAAATAACACATAAATATAAAAATCGGCATTCAAAATTATAAGAAATCCAAGAGTATAAATTAAAGGTGTGGGCATAGGAGTACTACCTCGTCAAGGTAGAGGACTATGACAAGATATTTTGGATCTTGACAAATTATGTTATGACCACTTGTAATCTGCCAACACTCACGCGCACATACCTATATATATATATATATATAACTGTAATGAAATTCACATATTCCCCATGCCATGATGGAATACATATATTGAAGGTGTATATATATATACCAATAGTATATGTGTGCACGCCTTGAAACATTCACCAGAACTCAGTATAATTAATCCTAGAACAACAAAAACAAAGCGAGAAGGTTAAACACACCTCAAAATCTATTTAAATAAATTCTACAATATTGTAAACATAACAAAAAGGTAACCAATTCCACAAAATCATGAAAATAATGTTCAAAAATTAATTTAGTTAACACATGTATTAACAGAATGCTTCAGAAATAAAATATATGAATTCACTAACCTCAGTGGGGTAAAAACACAACAAAACATTTAGAAAAAGAATTTTATTCTCTAAAGAATTAACCAAACCCCCTAGAATAAAAAAATCATAAATCATAAACCTCACCATTAGGGTTTGTCAAAGAATGAAAAAACCACAAGAAAACCTTAGAAACCGAGGATTCCTTATCATAGGGGGAGATGACCACATGAGAAAGTGGGGTCGCATGAATAGAGAGACACACTGGATAGTGTTTGTGTTGGAGGATAGCATTCTAGAGGAGGTTAGGAGGGTGGGGTAAGCATAAGGACTTCCATTCTGAGGTGTGGGATCGTGACAGGAGATTGGTCAATGGAGGGCAGCAAGCTAGGATAAGGGAGGCGCAAAGGGATGTTGTTCAAAGGTAGGGAGGTCGGAGGGGGTGTGCTGTAGGTTGAGGGAAGGCAGGGAAAGACATTCTCCACTATTCATGGAAAAGATGAGTGGGGTAAAAACACCCATACAGTTTTCTTAAAAATAATAAATCTAAATAATAAATAAATATAAATATTAATAATAATGAAAATAGAAATATTTTTATTTTTATTAATATAAATTTTGTTAAAATATTATGAAACAAATTATTAATTAAATTATTTTTATCTGCAATAATAATAATTTTAATATTTAGGATATAAAAATTAATAAAATTTATTTATTTTAAGAATTGAGTAGTCGCACAATCACTTAGGGCAAACACACTATTACCGCTTATTATGTTGTGCCCATGAACCAGCCCAAACCCCCCAAATTTAAAAAAAATCAAAACTTTTAGACCAGAACTCAATCCAAAACATGAAGAGAGTGTCCAAATCCAAGATATAATAAAATAAAAAAAATTATTGGTCAGCATGCGACATGAGATCCCGGATAGTTTTTTTTTTACTTTTGTATGACTTGTTTATTACTGATGCCTACAACATTTTATCCATGATTTACATTATTATAGATATGTGACATATGTTATCACCATATTTGAGTATTATTAATAGTTATTTATTTATTTATTAATATTTTCTATTCAAAGTTACCATTTATTTATTATATTGCTTCACTATTTACCCATTATAATATATTTATTCATTGTGCTTCACACTAGTAATAAGGGTATAACATTCCAAGGGATACACCCTCGGTTATCAATACTTGCTAGTAGCCTCTGGAATTTAGGGAGATGCGCTTGAGGTTGTGTATACAACTAGAATCATGGAACCATTGAGTGAACATATGTTTAAGACATCACATTTCTAGCTTAGAATATAATGATTTAAGGGCCTTTTTTATTTCATAGTGATATATATCCAACCTAAAAACCATTATACCATTATTTTCAATGATAAATTCTCTATATTTTTCAATAAACACTTAATCCACATGCCCTCTATTCAAGAAATCATATTTCAGATTAGTTTTAAAAAATATCTGTTGCTTCTGTGCTTTAACCACTAAAATAATCTTTATTTCTTCATATATTGTAAATAGTGAAAATATCCCTTTAAAATCAACAACTTTAACTAAACATTATACTTTAAAAATTAATAAATCACTTTTTATTAAAATTACACCTTTGTAATTGAAATTGTTTCAAAAAAACCCACTTGATTATAATTTAAGTCATTTCATCAGATCATCATATAACATACCAATTAGTATTCTTTTAAATTTGTTCTATATCCTCATTTATTACATTTTTCTAATATTTTTGTGCAATAAATTCCACAACTAATTGTGGTATAGTTTTTTATACCAAATCTATGTGGTCATTGTATTTTTATTTTCTCATAGTTATCACTTGTGATTTCTAATTTACAATGATATTTTTGGGCTGAACATAATTTTGATGTCTTAGATATTTTAGTTTTCATTTCCACCAACACCTCCATCAACAATTGTTCGATCTAAGACTATATCAGTATTCATTTTCAACATCTTATTCAATCACCATTTCTTAATTCTACATGTTGTCTATATTAGAGTTATAAAAATCCATATCATTCATTTCAGTCAAATTAGGATTGATTTCATTGATCTCTATATCATAGTATTACACCTATTTGTTTAGTCATTAATTCTAGATTTTTTAACCCTTTACATTTGATAAATAATAAATAGAAATACCTTAATAAGTCAATTATTAAATTTTTCCAGATTTGATTATTTTTCATAAATCTTGGACTTTGATAGGGTATATATTTTCAAATAAATTTTCACTATAGGTAACATAATTAATCCCCATAAAATTCATAATTTCAAATCAATTATTAATTTTTTAATTAATGTTATCATTTTGGAGGTTATAATAAAAATTTCCCAAATATTTATTTTTAGTTATTTAATATTTAATTTATATTTAAATGTTAATTTTCATACCACTAAAATTGTTTTATTTTTATTTTTCAATTGAAACAGTAATTATTATATGATAACTGGGTCTTTCATTGTATTGAATCATGTTTTTAGAATCAATATTTGATAAAATAAAATTATAGAGTATACATGTGATTAATATCAAAAATCCAAATACACATTGTAATCATTTCATGTAGAGAGTGCTCATTTAAGAGGAAAAGTTTATGACACGTCAATGTATTACATTAATTCTTGAAGAGAACATGATATGTGGGGTTAATCCTCTATATCAGGTCACAACATCATATTAAATACTAGTGTGTAGAGATCATGTATGATTCATTCCATACTCTCTCATATATAGAAAAACATGCTATCATTTTATAATGAACCATGTTAGATTAAATGAAAATACTAGATCCTATATATGAGTAAAACCACTTCATAATTGGATAAATATGATTAACAAGAGAGCATCAACAACTACATTCCAATCATGATTTTTTATGAGGGCTATGATAGAATAACCTTCCGGTCGAGTCAGACATTATATTAAATGATAACACCATTATCCAACATATTATTATCCAATTGTGATATCTCTTTATTGAGGCTCTATCCGGAACATTAAGAATAATTATAACAATTGATTCCATAAAAAATACATAATTACATGCATATATACATTGTATTAATTTTTTTCCACACTGAATCCTGAAATTAGAATTAAAAAATAGAATTTTATTCATGAATAATAGGATGATAAGATGATGAAAATAAAATTCATGATTTCCAATACTTCATGATTAAGGAATTAAAATATTTCTATCCACATGGGGGAATCTATACAAAGAACACATGAATGGTGGAAAAATCATATTCACACCCACAATCCCACTTAGGAATATTTAAATTATTTGTTTCCATCCAATGTAAAAGTTTTTTTAAACTATAATTTTATCATATGATTTTAATTTATCATTTCAAAACATTTAATTTTTATAATTACTTTCATGAATATTGAATAAATAGTTGTAGTGTTTTCACATTATCATTATCTTTATTTTTCCCCCTTCTACATCTCTTTTAAACTAACTGATGGTGGAGGAATAACTATATGGATATCCTGGGAGAATATTAATATAATGAATTAGATTCTATGTTCACTAATTTTTTACAATTTCTTCTCTATTTTGTGTGATTTTGCGGATGGTTAATTGTAAGGATTGGTGGAATTGTTATAACTATGAAAGTATTAGGATGTACATATTCTTATACCATAATATTCCCTTTACTCACATTATTATCATGGAATATTATGTATCTACGGTGGTTATGTGTTGAAATGCTATGATGTCATACTTGGAAGGTGGGTAGTGGGCACTCTCGATTGAGGGTCCCTTTATCCTATTGAATATGGATGATGTGGATTTGCACTATACTTGAAGATAATTAGGTAAACTATGTATTCACCAAAATAGAATAGTTGGATAGACACATATAGAATGGATTGTGATTACTAAGATTTAAGGAGAGTATAAAATATGAAATAAATGTTCACTTGGGGAAATTATCTCGGGTGTATCTCTTTTCCCCTTAGAGAATTTTGAATATAACCATCTTGTTCACATTTAATTTTTTTTACATAGATGCTTAAAAACCACAAAATTATACTTATTTTCCATATATTAAAATTTAAAAAAAATATTAATAAATTGAAAATGAATAATTATTAATTAATATAAAATTATCCTTGTGAGATGACATTTGTTATCAATTGTGCCACACTAAAAGTATCATTTAAATAATTTTACACCAGCACATGTAATTGTGTAAATTTTTTAGCATAGTTGGAGTGGGGAAAATTTTATCATTTTTAATTCCTTCACAATTTGAAAATATTTATTTATTTTTATATGAATAATAAGAAAACAATGGTGAATATATCCTTGATGAATTTTCAAGAACACAATTATGAAAAGTCTAACTACTCTCTAGTTCCTGAAGAATTGTATAATCCAACGGAAGCATGATTTTAAGAGCATAAGGAATAGATATTAGAGATAAGTCAAAAAATGACAATGATACAAAATATCACCAAAAATATAACTAATAGAAGCCGGATTAGGGAGAACAAGAAAAACTGGATTAATAACCTTCTCCACTCACTTTCCTTGTTAGAGATCATATAGAGTTCGAGAAAGAACAACCTGGACATCAACTATCATACTTCACTCTACCATTTCTATAACAACATTTCTATTTATTACACACTTAAGCATTATTTATTACATAAAAGTTTACTTAATTCAAATATGAGAATATATAGGTAAAGTGTCTTGGGAATTAATGAACCTTACATAACAACATAGAACATAAAACTCAACATCATAATTGAAAAATTCTTTTACATGACCACAACATTCCCTCATACATAGCAGTGCATCAGATAACCTGAGGACATGAATAAGAATAGTGTGAGCTATAAATCCCAGTAAGAGAGTAAACAAGGAATTACACGAGGAATACAATACATGTTAGACAATAGGTATATCAATGGATCACAATAGAAGCAATAACATAAAGGCATGATATAACATGATTACCATAACATGGAAATGTGGCAACAACCATTAACATGATATCAGCATGATCCAAGGCATGTTGCACATATAGAAAGAGTAAAACCTAATTACAATTGAATTATAATTTCTAAACCCTCATTTCACTTGATGTATCATGATATGAATCTTTACCCAATGAATCAGAGCGCTATCAGGGCGCACCCTATTTAATCATTTCATTTCATGTCTAAGTGTGCCACATGAATCATATAACTTGGATTCATTAAGCCTCATCAATTATTGAACAATAATGTAATGCATAATTAATATATTAAAACTCTATAATAAATAAGTTAATGTGAATAACGATGAATAACCGTGATATAGAAATGTGCAAGGTATTCTCTACATAATGACTTTGGCATGGAAAATCGTAGTGCAATTTAGGAATCATAACGACATGACATAAGAATTCAAAAAAAATGTTTGATGAGGGAGAAAGGGGTGTCTCATCATATGTAAATTAAATGGATAGTAAGGGGGTCATAAGGATACAGTTACTAATATATTTAAGTGAATTTATATTCATGGAACAAAAGAGTTGCTTGGATGTAAATGATGAGAGAGAAATCACTTATGGAATTTTGGCATGGTAATAAGTGTTCATGGGAGGAATTAATGAGATAGAAAGGGGTATCCCATCATTAAAAAAATAAGGTGGAATGTATAGAGTTGTTCTAAAATAATAACACAAAACTTTTAATTGAAAATTAAAGTAAATAATAACATAAACAAAATTGGACAAAAATGAGAAACGAAGAAATCCCTTACCAAATTTTGGTATGGTAATGAGTGTACATGCATGGAATTTATGATATCAAAATGGGTATATAATCAAGAAAATATAAGTAGGTAAGTATAGTGGGGGTGATAAATCACACCCCAACATTTTTAATTGAAAAAATGGTATAAAAACAAACTGAAAGTTTGATAAAAATGGGAAAGAAATAAATCCCTTAATTGGAAGTGTGGTTCCAAAGGCTTGAGAGAAGCTTGAGAGAGACTTATTGTGAGCTTGGGGAACCTTGGGATGATTATTGAGATAGAAGGGTAGTGATTGGTTGATATCTAAAGGCTTTGAGTGAAGAGGAAGTGGTATATAGGGTGGGTTTATAGAGGAAAAGAGAGGGAATTCATTATTACATAGGTTTTGGACCCTACACAATAAACTAATAAAAAAACAAACCAAACCATGGTTTTTGCCCATGGGTTTTTCTGAAGGAGACTGGGAAAAATTATTTTATAAGTCCAGTGGACTAAATTCATAATATATTAGATTTATTATGTGTAGTTGAGTCACACTTTCAAGGAAATCATTTTAGAAAGATAAAATGTTTTATAAGTCTTGGAGTGTCTACTAAGGCTTTGTAAAATAAAAAAAATAAACCTAAAATAAAATTATTTTAATGGTAAAACAAATATTTTAATAAAATACCATTTATATTATTTTATTACATCACTATTGGGTCATTAAGATGTCAAAAAACATATTATATAATTAAACGGTATTAAATTTTAACCCAAAAATTCTACAATATTAGAAAATTATGAAAAATTCACCATCGGATAATTTCGATATCTTGATCCAAAAATAATATTCATTTTACCTAAATAATTTTCTAAATTTGTAAATTTTTATTTTTTAGAAAAAAACTAACATTTATCAACAATTCATGTGTTTTGACAAAAACAACTATCAAGCCTTAATTAAAATAAAAATTTTATTAATAAAAATTATATTATTATTTATATTTAATAATAATTAATTTATTAATAATATTTTATTAAAATATTATTTAATTTAAAAATCTATTAATTCACCAAAATAGATTTATTAGTGTAATATTAACTAAAAATGATAAACTATTTACAAAGTAACAATAATAAAATGAATGTATATTATCTATACAAAAATAATGAACATAATCATAGTTCTAGGGTCTTGTTACATAAACCCTTATAACAAACACATATAACCTAAAGGTAAGGTGTAAGAGGATGAAGGAATCTTGGGGTGGATTAGATAACATCGCTCTGTTCTATCATATTCCACTTCTCCCGAAGGCGGTTCCATTCGAGCTTAACATGTTGAAGCTCAACTTGGTCTTGGACAAGAGTGAATTCCACTGATGCCACATCCTTTCTGAGCTCTGAAAAATGGGCATCATATGAAAAAATTCTACTAGATGAGTCCATCGCTTATTTTTTCTGAGTAAATCATATTTTTTAAGGACTTATATTTATAAAAATCATGTGATCGCTATTTAATGGATATATTAGCAATGGTCACAATTCTAAACAGTATTTTATGATCTGAAATAATGAAACCATATAATTTAATATGTTATATTACCATTTTACATAATAAGACATTATATCAAGAGGAATTTTCATTGATAAATGTTTGGGCCGTTACAATCTTTCCCCCTTTAGAAATTTCACCCTCAAAATTTCGTTTGACATTCTATGCCAAAAACATATGCGGTACTTTTCATTCAGTTCCTCGATGATGTCTTCATTATTTCTTTTTATCATTGCCTTCATGTAAAAAGGGTTCATGCATCACAATGGTACCTCAAGTTATTTTATAAATAATCTACTTATTTTTGTTAACAACACTTTATGATTCTTGGTTTATATCGATTGAATCATCGATAGTCATTAGAAAGGTATTTCTTATATATAATTTTGAAATATCTTTTTGAACCAGTTTTTTATAAAAATGTTTTACTGATTAATCATCCAATATTTCTAAATAAGGTTTTGGTAAATTAGTTTTTATATTTCCCCAAATAAAAAATCTATAATTTCCTACATATAGGCTGCTCGGATATATCCCTCTTTTACAGCATCTAGAAAATCATCTAGTGCTTAATAATTCTCGAATAGAGAGAAGAATTTGAAAATACCCTGATTGTACGTCCCATGATTAGCATGGTAAGAATGTAGAGATCTCAATATTATCCAATAGACTATACTTGAACCATGAAAGAATAGTGCAATGGTAGAGGTATTGGATTCCCTTTAGAGTTTTTTGCAGGTAACAGGGATATTTGAAAAGGTTTCAAATTCATCTGAGCATGAAATCATGATGTTTTTTGCAAGTAGTTCTTCCTGAAGAGAGAGAAGAGTTGTTCATGATATACCTGCTTCCATATTTTAACTATAAAAAATTGAATAAAATTAGATGGTTTTAATATATCACTATTGCGAATAAAAAAGGAAACTTTGAACATAAAAGGATAAACTTGTAAAGGATATGGATATCAAAAATAGCGACCTCTTAGGTTTAAACCAAGGTTATGCTTGATCTATTTCTTAAATTATATTCTTCTGGGATTTTTTTTATTTCCTTAATAATGGTTTGTACTATGCTCATACATTTACCAAATCAAACCTCCCAAGGAGTGTCATAACCAAAAGTGCATCAAGGCCCACTGTCGTGCACTAATTCCCGTTCGAGTCTAGCTCAAAGCAGTGTTTTCATGCTTTACCCCTAGATACATATGTGCCAGAGCCACCTCTACCTGCTCATATCCATATAGGGAACTATTTTTTTTATAAACCACTTACTAAAAACTCACCAAAATTTAGGTATTTTTTTATTATTCTTAGTCTTATCCTTAATGATTTCACTAGGGTTTTCTAATCCTAATCCCAAAAATATCTATAATTATCCTCTAATACCAACTATAACAACCCTACTCATTATTACAAACATAAGAATTCTTTATTAAAAAATAATTCACATAAGAAAACACTAAGGATCAATAAGTATATTGTCTTGGGAAATTAGTAACATAACATAACAAATTAGAACATAAAACACAACATCTTTATTGAAAAATTCTTTTTCAAGACCACAACATTCCCTCATACTTATCATTGCATGGGATTACCTGAGGATATGTATATGAAAAGGGTGAGATATAAATCCTATTAAGGCAGTAAACCAGGCATAACATTAAGTGTATAATACATGTCATACAATAGTAATATCAATTAAGCATATGATTAAAATGAACAGAAAGGCATGATATAACATGATTAACATAACATGGAAATGTGGAAACAAAATTTAACATGATATTAGAATGATCCAAGACCCATTACACATGAAGCATGAGTAAACCCACATTTAACATGAATTATCATGATTTAAACCTCATTGAACACAATGTATCATGGTACTAATCTTTTCCCAGTGCATTGTAGCTCTATCAGGGCGCACCCTCCTCAATCATTTCATTTCATGCATATGTGTGCCACATTAATCATACAACATGGATTCATTAAAAATCATCATTTATTCAATGGTAAAATAATGTGGAAATAATAAATGAAAAATATATAATAAATAATTAAATATTCATTAATTTTAATACCCTTGGTAGAGAAATGGGCGTGGTATTCACTACAAAATGACTTTGGCTTGGAAAATCAATATGCAATTTATGTATCATAACGACATGACATAAGAATTCCTAAAAATGATTGATGGGAGATAAATTGGTGTATAATAATATTTAACTGAATTTTAAATTAATGGGGTCATCTGGATACATGTACCAATATATTTAATGGAATTTAGATTCATTAAACAAAAGAGTTTCTTGGACATAAATGAGGAGAGAAAAATCGCTTACGGAATTTCAGCATAGTAACAGGTGTACATGGGATGCATTAATGAGATATAAAGGGGTATATATTAATTAAAAAATACGGAAGGAAGTATAGGGGAGGTGAGGAATCATACCAAATTTTTTGTAATTTTAAATTAATGGTCATAACAACATAAATAAATTTGGATATAAATGGGAACGAATGAAATCCCTTACAGAATTTTGGCATGGTAATGAGTGTACATGCATGAGATTAATGATAGAGAAAGGGGTATATAATAATTAAAAAATAAGGAGGGAATTATAGGGGAGGTGAAAAAACATACCTCAGCATTTTAGATTTAAATAAAAACAGTATAACAACATACTAAATTTTTGACAAAAATGAGAAAGAAAGAAATCCATTACTATGATGTCTAGTCCCAAAGGATTGGGAGAGGCTTGAAAGAGGCTTATTGGGAGCTTGGGGAACCGTGGTATATTTATATAGATTTTATTTAAGAGGTTGGTCTAGATTCAAAGGCTTTTAGTGAAGAGGAAGTGATATATTGGGTGTGATTATATAGAAAAATGGAGGGAATTATTTATTTTTTCGGTTTTGGACCCTACACATTAAACTAATCAAAACCACAAAACAACCCATTGATTTTTCCCATTTTTTTGGAAAATGGGATAGAAAGAAATTATTTTATAAGTCCAATGGCTGAACATCTTAAAATATTAGGCTTTCTTATGTGGAGGTGAGTCACACTCTCAAGGAAATCATTTTAAAAAGATAAATTTTTTTATAAGTCTTGGAGGGTCCACTAATGATTTGTAAAATAAATCAAATAAACCTAAAATCACATTATTTTAATGGTAAAACATTTATTTTCCGAAAATACCATTTATAGTATTTCATTACATCACTATTGTGTCATTAGGATGTCAAAAAATACATTATATAATTAAATGATATTTAATTTTTACCCAAAAATTTGACTGTCTCATGAAATTTATGAAAACTTCACTATTGGATAATTTCAATGTCATGATTTCAAAAATAATATTCATTTTATCTAAATAATTTTCTAAATATGTTAATTTTTAATTGTAAAATAAAAAATGACATTTATCAACAATTCATGGGTTTTGACAAAAACAGCTTTCAATCCTTCATAAAAATAACATTTGTATTCATAAAAAATATACGATCATTTATATTTAATAAAAATAAATTTAGTAATAATATTTTATTAAATTATTATTAAATTGAAAAATCCATTAATTCATAAAAATACATTTCTTAATTGAATATTAACAAAGAAGGCTATTTTTCTATAAAAATTATTTACAAAGTAACTATAATAAAATGAATGTATATTCTATACACAAAAATAATGTACAAAATTAAAGTTCTAGGATCTTATTACATAACCCATTATAACACATATATATGACCTAAATATAATGTGTTCAATGGTGAAAAAATCATGGGGTGCTTTGGATAACATCACTCGAGTGGTAATCTCTATCAACTTCCACTTATCCTAGAGGCGGTTCTATTCGAGATTAACATGTTCAATCATGGATTGGGATTTGTCATGATAGAATCCTATTAATGCCACCTCCATTATAAGATCCAACAAATAGGCTTCGTGTGGAGAAATTCTAATAGATAAGGTCATCACTTCCTTTGTCTCAGTAAATCAGATTTGTTAAAGCCCTATATTTATACTAATCTTGTTATCACTATTCAACGACTATATTAGCAACAATCACAATTTGTAATGTTATTTTAAAATTCAAAATCATAAAACCAAAAAGATCATATTTTATAAAACCATTTTACATAATAAGAAATTAGATCACGAGGAATTTAATTGATAAAAGTGTGAGTCGTTACAATTTTTAAAGGAGATCAATCTTTCATAATTTCTAACTAGGATAGATGTGGGATATAAAAAAACTTCTAGAGTCATACTAGAGTATCTTCATCGAGATTAACTTGTAGAATCAGCCCTTATTCTTCAAAGAAGATCCATAATCACCATTATACCTATATCTAGACAAGAAAGAAGAATACATTTTTATGGTGGTGATATATAAATAATAGTTGAAGGATATTGTCTACCTTCCTCCACCTATGAAAACACAAATCCAAGAGGCACCATGTAATTAATTAGATATTTATGTTGATACAATAAAGGGATATAGTGTAAAAATGTACTCATTTCTATCTAAATTCATTAAAAATAAAATGTCTATTGACCCTCCGTTTTTTTATTTTTATATTTAGATAGCTAGTGAATTACCCTGGAGAGTAATGAAGAAGAAGAAAAATCACTTATTGAGGACAATATATAGTTCCCAAAACCAATTTAATTTTTTTAAAGGGATTAAATGAGGATTTTATAATTATTTTTTATAAGGATACAATGTTACAAGTTAACATGATTGAGTGGGAAAATTATAATATTGATTGATGTTATTTTAATTCTATTTAAATTGAACTTTTCATTAACTCCCCCTGATTAAAACAATTAGTGTAATTCTACTGATGTAGGCCCATATTTTAGTGAAGTAGAATATATTGAAGAGGTGTCAAAGTAATAATACCCATCAATTATTTTATCCCCAACATGAATTCTATACATAAATTATTATGGGGTAGAACCATAGAATTATACACCAGGGATCCTCTAAAATATGTTTTATGGGATTCACATTGGAAGGAAAAAAGATTCTGGTTTATATAAAGGAAACCATGAACAATATCACATTTTGGATAACAGTTTCGATTTCAGGACCCGGGGAAATAAAAACCTAATACCTAATTGGGGGATTAAATGAAATATTATAATTTATATCTCTTTTTAGTTTTTTATGTCAATAAATTTATCATGTTTTGTTTCTTTTTTCTATATATATTATACAAATTGGTATTTAATAGCTTAACCCAAGAAACCCAATATAGAATAATACATCATTGTATTTCTCTAACTTATTATGTTTACAAACCCATTTATTCACTTTTTCCCTTCATGTATTGGAAGAAATAATTATCTGTGGGGGACTTTTAACATATTTTAGAAGTTTTCTGTGTATTTTTCCCTTTCGTTTAAAATTTTTAGAAAATTTGATCTTCAATAAATGCCCATTATAATTTCAATCCGGAGTTGATTTTGAAAAAAGTAATTGATATTTTAAAAAATATTTTTTTAAATGATTATTTATATAGATGTCTTTTCATAGCATTGATTTTTAAGCACTTTTAAGTGTTTAACCAATTTTATAATTCCATTTATGATGAACACTACCCCAAATTAATTTTCCAATACTGAGAGTATTTCTAATCATTTTTATATATTCTTAACAAAACCCTCACAGTCTTTAGAAAAATTTGGAACTTGTGTAATAAAAAGATCTTATAATTATTACTTTTTGAAAGAATTTTTTTTGTGAAATATTTTTTATATGATTTAGGAACTTATTTTGGAATACACATTTTTAGAATGAGACCTATATTTTACATAAATCATTTTAAGCCCATAGATTCCATGAATTGACTAATGGTTTTATGCCAGATAATAAGTTGATTTATCCTTACTTACCACCACTCATAATATATTTGTATGATTATTTCATAATTGAGTGTGGGGAAGGGAAGTTTATGTGTGTTCCATAGGGGTGTTTTCATGTTGGGTGATGTGAGATATGTGTGTTATAATTCAAGTAATTTGAAAGAGATAAATGATCACAAGTAATTTTCTTCCATTATATTTCATTATTATCATCCGATTATTCTAAAATAGATAAAACATATTGAAAAAAATAATATGATACTGAATTTTTCATGAACCTATGAAAAATGGAATGGATTATAAATCATTTATTGAACTCATTATTCATCTCATCCCCAATAAAAATGGTAAAAAGTATAAAGAAAAAAATAAAATTAGGAGAATAAAAGAGAAATAATTCATTGAATTTATTGTTTAACTAAAGGAATATTCCAAAAAAATGATGTGTGGTGACACATATCTTTAGGGGATTTGAATGAGAAATTTCCCATAATTTAACTTCAATGATCATCCATAATATTTATCAATAAAACCACTACATTTCAACCATAAATATTAAATTATTTTTTTCCACCAACCCTAAGCCACCAAAATCACATTGAAAAATACGTCATGATTAAAAACATTTTCGTATATCATAGTGAATATAATTATAATTTTTTTAATTGTATGTTGATACAAGAGTTTTTTTCCATTATGGGTATAACTCTCTATGAAATTTATCTTGAGTGAAGTGTTAAATGAATTTACATATGGGGTTGGTTCTGATTGGCCCATGGATTTATTTGTTTAGATGAATAAATTTTAATGGGAGAAAATAAAAGAAAATATAATTTTTTCCATAAATGGTACACGATGAAAATATTTTTCAAAAAACAATCAAAAATTCTATGATTATTGATTTTTGTGAGGACTTTGATACAGATAAATAATTATTTCTCAAGATTATAAGATTTAACTATGGGGAAATTTTTATAGAACATATTTTCATTTATTATCCTATATAATAAAATGAATTAATATTTATTATTTTTATAATTTTCATATAATTATCACATTTTTTAGTGTATAGGGCGGTTTATTGGTTTATTGTAAAAATAATCTAAATATGTTTTTTGTAATTGTGTTTGATTAAATGTGAATTTCAAAGTCTATGTGTGATTAAATGAAAAAATATTGAGCTTTTTTAGAATCATTGCCCATTGGGAGTGTTCATCTATTAATAAAAGTCCATGAAATGATTCCATGAAAGATTATTTTTTGAAAAGCACATGATACAAGATATTAATCCATCTCTCATTGTCATTATATAATATTGAACACTTGAGTTCATATGTCATGTAATATTAATTCTATTTTCTAACACACTCAAATAATAATAACATGATCTCACATTATAATAAGTCATTTAATGTTAAATTAAATTCTTGAATCCTATGTAATAGTAAACCAACATCATAATGGGACACAAAAGATTTACTTGGGTGCATTAGTATATGTATAAGAATCATCAATACTAGAAAAGTGATAGATTATAATAACCCTTATAATAATATGAAAATTATATTCAATAATAAAAAAAACTAAATTATGAATTATTAACCAACACCAGTATCCATTTTCCGTTATTCTCTAATGAATATCAATAATAACAACAGTCTTAGATTCCATCATACAAACTTGTTGTTCCATTCATACATGAATGATCTTAATTATTATTCTCCCCACTAAATAAAGAAATTAAAATCACATTAAATAAGTTGATTCATGAGTAATATGAGGATAATACCATGAAATAAAAATTCAATATCACCAAATGCTTTGTGATTAAGTAATTCAAATCACTCTTTTCCCATGGATGAATCAGCATGAAAATCATATATGTTGTGAAAGTATACCATCCACACCTTGAAGCCCAAAAATACCTATTTAAATTTTATTTCATTCCCCTATAAATGTGTTTACAAACTAACCCATGGCCTTGAAATATTAATTTAGGGTTTCACTGCATTTCGTTTTTGGAATTCATTTCATGAAATTTCAATTTAGGGTTCCCTGAATTTTTAATTTAATCTTTCAAATACATTTTTTATATTTTTACATATTTTCATGTTATATATATTTTACTCATCTTAAATACCTGATGGTGGACTAATAACATAAGGGATCTCTAAAGGGATGATTCACGTGATCAACCAGATTCCATACTCGGTCATGGTTAACTATTTTTTCTCATATTTGGTTCTTTCGAGGATGATCAATGGTGAGGATTAGTGATAGTTCCATCGCAGAAGTGGTATATGTAAAAACTTATTTTTATTCCACTATCTTACCTACTTTAACTTGATCATTTTTGAATAAGATTGATCCATGGTAGTTTAGTAATTAATTCGGAAAATCACATTCTATGAAGGTGGGTTCGGGTTCATCTTGATTTAAGATCACTCTATTCAACTAATCATATAGGTGGTGGATGTGAAGTGTTATTTGACATCATTAGGTACACATTGAGTTTACATTATGGGTAGAGGAGGATAACCACAGATATTATAGAATATGATCATGAGTAAGAGGGGGACTAAAAATAGGAAATGGATGTTCAAAAAGGGAAATTATCATAAGAGTATCCCCTTTCTCCTTAATTAATTCTGTCGGCATCTGGAAAGTACATGTTTATTTTTTATCCACACACAAAACCCCCACCATATTAATTGTTTTCCATTTATTAAAAATAAATAAAAATTATTATTAATATGAAAATGAAAATTAAGTGATTGATAAAAAAAGGATACATGAGAGACAACTGAGGTTAGTTACAATAATTCACTTGGAGTATTATAAAGGTAATTTATTACCACCCCATGAAAATTTCTTGACTCTTAAAAACATTAAAATACATGACTATACGATTATTAAATTACCATATTTCTGTGGATGTTAGGATTAATTTTGGACTAAAAAGTATGAATTTTGAATAAGGAAAGCTATATATATTGCTTCTCTCTATAATAATTTTATGTTTTTTAATTCAATACGAATGGTTTTTAATATTTAAACAATGCTTGTATTTTTTTTATATCTCCATTATATTAGAGTGTATAAGAATCACTATATTAATTTTTAATAACTTGATTCTTAATATATGAATGAAAATATTTTTTAATGAACTACCTACCTTTATTAGTTCTCCACTCTTTGATAGACGCTCCTAGTTTTTTCCAACATATATTCTAGATACTTTGAAAATTTCCACCACATCACAGTTTTGCTTAATGATAATATTATTTTTTATCATGGTGAATTCATAAATGAATGTAATAATGTAAAAATTATCCTTGGTTCACTAATAATTTATTAGACCACATAAATTTGAATTAAGTATTTCAAATGGCTTATTGGATTTTATTTACCCATTCTTATGATTTCCATTCACATTTTTCCCTAATGATATGTCTCATGAACAATGTTATTTTACATATTGATCTTAGGAAAATATCTCAAATAATCATATTTGGATATTTTTCTTATAATTATTTGGGAAATAAGAACAACCATTATATATTAAAGAATATTTTCATCCTCGGATGTAAAATAACAAGAGACACTAGAACTACTAATTATGAAAAACATTCTATAGGTTCTTTCTCCATTACTGACAACTATTACATTTTTTAAACTCTTTATGATACAACAGTATATTTTAAAATTCACTTCATTCCCATCATAATTTTTTCCATAACACTCAATAGATAATTTTTTAGGCTATAAAAAAATATAACATCATTTGAATTCAATTTTTGGGATTGAATTTCAACTATACCAACGCCTTTAATTTTTAAAAATCTATCACTATCAATAAACCTAAATATCTACCGAGATAATATATTTTCATCATGATTTTAGTGCATCTATAGATTCCAGAAGATTTTGTAGGGACATTGAGGGGTGAATCAGTGCATAGCAAGTTTTACCATGTTTTTATTTATCTCTGAATTATCCTCTATGATACTGGAACCTCCATCATGATTGATATATATGTATATTTTAATGAACTTTCAACCATTTACTTAGTATGAAATTTGGAATATAGTATAACAATAGCACATGCATTTTTTATATTGTTTGGATCCTCTTAAAAAACATATTGTTTTCTATGGTTCAATTTTTCAAGTAAAAATATTTTGTTATCACTTTAATTTTAATTGTTTACATGTTACAAGTAATATCACACAATGGTAAGGTAGGTATCATATACATCCCTTTTACTATCATGCACAGCTCATTCTTACAACTAGGTGGTGGAATTATTTATATTGTAACCAGACACATAAATAGTTCTTAATCAATCCTTTGAATAGATCATTACCCACCATGTTATGATACTGAATTCTCCATTGAAGTTGTCCTTTTTCATTACCTTAGGTGTAACACCCCATGAATTTACGATTTGCAATTTCATAGATTATATAAGTTGCATGCGACACCGAGCTTAAATAAACCGCGATATGAAATTAAATATTAATATTTTCACACTAACAATAATGTTGGTAGTTGTGAATAAGATTAACTAAATTATGAACATGTAGTTTATGAATTTGTATAAAATTAATTTATTGGAAATGAAAATAGAAACTTATTGAATATAATGTATATTTTTTTTTATTAAAAAACAGTTTTATGCCTGTAATGGTATTTTATCATAATAGATTAAACTAAGAAATATTAGTCAAATATTATAATGAATATATATGTTATGTATTAAAAAATTGTTTTTAAATCCATCCAAGATGTTTTATAGACATAATATACGACAAAAACCAATTTAAATCCTAAAAAGGTGATATTTGTTAAAGGAAATCTTGACACCAATTGATGTCACACTTGTTTTAAAAAAATGTTTTGAAACTTTTATAAATTACATGTGATAAAATAAATTTAATATTTTATGGAAAAAAATTGACATTTACATTGGTTGAATTTTGGGTATTTTTCTGAAAAGTGTCATGTTTTGAGGAATAGTGAAAAAATATGGAATTTTAATTGAGAACATGTTTTTAGTATTAATACATTATAGAATTAAATTATATTATTAATAGTTTTTAAGTATAATTGGATCTATTTTTTATCATCTAATCTAATTTAGGTTAGTTAAATTAATTTCACAGTGAATTTAGATATAAAAACCCTTTTATATTTTGAACGGTTTCATATTAAAGAAGGATTTTATCATTATGAACACAAGTTTAATTTTAAATTAATTTAATCCTACTATATAACACCCCAAGAATTTTGAAAATAAATTTAATATTGAAACCATGAAACAATGAGTCTCTGAAAAACACAAATTTTTTATAACCTATCTAGTAAACATAATTTTACCTCTTTTGTGATTTGAATTTCAAAAAACTAACATACACGATTGTGGTTAGTAAGAAATTTAGAGTCTGGTAAGATCAACATTCTATTTTGTTGAATAGTAACTTAACCCAATTGAATATTAATGTTCCCTTATGAATAGTAATATTGCCCTTATGAATTGTAACCACACCCTTGAAAGTATAAATAATATTTAGATGCCTTATAAATGATATAAAGTATTTTAGAAATTAATAATTATGTGTTTATAATTTTGTGACTAATAAATATTTAATTATAACTCTAAATAGATAAATTAATAAAATTATTTTTCCTAAAAATTATTCCTAAATATTTATTCTATTTTCCTATGATATTAGGATAATTTTATTAGACTATAGTTAATTTTTGTACGTATTATCAAATCAGTTATAAATTTAAAACTCATATTTTTTCCAGTGAATGGTGATTTTAATTAAAAATTAAATTTCTCTTATTTATAAAATTATTTTGATGAAATGGATTTCATTTTGAAATTATACATGTCAAAAAAATGGTTGTGGTGAATTTTTGGGATTTTTTTGAAATACATGAATTTTTGTGAATAGTGAAATTCAATAATTTACAAAATATGTTAAATACGTGAATTTATGCATCATGATTGAGTCCTAGATGATGTAAGGGACCATTAGGTCGAACTCAAATGCACTGATTACTATTTTTTCATCACCATCAACACTATTCGTAGTCTTTTGCAAAATAATAAAATAATGAATAAAATTACAGGAAAACCCTCCTCTCCTCCACTATAACCCTCCCTCACTCCCTCTTCTCGTCACTCTTCTATAGCATTGTAAAATGTGTAAATTCTACAAAAATATTTTCCAAATCTCTTACCCCACCAACATAATCCGTTGGTCTCATAAAAATACTAAAACATCACCCTAAAAGAGGCCATCAAGGAAGATTACTGCATGAGGTAAATTACTTTTTCCATTTCATTTATTTCAAGTTCCCTTCATTTTTTTTCTTTCCTCGCCTCATTTCATCCATATTTAGGGATTAATATATCATCTTACATGTACTATAATTTTTTTATGATAATGTAATAATTTTTCATCATCTCTCTTTTCCCATTCTCTTACACTAAATATGAAAGCACCATCCGAGGTGAGTTAATTTATCACATTCAAGGATGTAAAGATCTCGATTTCTATTATAGTAATTAATTATAGTCATAAAACCATTATTATAGTTGAACAATACTATAATATATGTATTATAAATTATTTAACATTCTTCCATAATTTTTTTACACAGGATATTAATTTATAAATCAAAATGACTTTGTTGTTATCAAAACCCGCCAATAAACCCAAAAAATTGTCATTATTTTTATATATATGGATTCATATTCACACCCAATAACCAAAAAAAAATATAACCTTGTAATATTATGGTTTTTCACTAATAACATAAAACTTATATTATGTAAAATTATTCTCATTATACATTTTTATCCTATCATTAATATAAGTAATCCAATCATGAAAACCAAGGAAGAAAACGCACCTAGATGAGGAAATTGAATTCATAACCCATAAAAAACATTAAATTAACCGAATAAGGAAATAAAAATCAATTAAATTTATATAACGTTCTGAAAAAATTAATTTATGAACCTAAATTTTATTATTCAGGACATTAAGATCAAGTGAGGAACACCTTTAGACTTAATGTCGTGGTTTCTTACCCAATCGTCCATTTTCTTTTAGGTTACTATCTGTACCTCTTAATACCAATTTATTTCTTTATTATTCTTATGAACTAAACATAATTTTAGTGTGAATTATATATTAATGAGTACAAACCATAATCCTTCTTTTATTCATGGGAGTTACATGTTTTAAAAGGAAATTTCACAATTCTTTCTGAAACATGAGTCTGATTCAGTGGAATTTTCCCAAATTCATACACATTTTCAAGAAAACTCTATAATCTATTTTTTAAAACTGTTTTTAAATAACTCATTTTATTATTAAAATAATATCTTAAATTACTTCTATTTTTATAAAAAAATGGACTTGGATGATGCCTTTCTCAGTTTTAGATATGGCTTTTGCCGAGGCCTTAATCATTTTTTTATGTCGTGGCCAAATCCATGATGGTATGTTTTAGAATGTCCGACATATTAATTCTCCTCATTATGAAGCTATAAATTAATATTTCATGAGGTTATTAAACTAATATAATACTCTTGATTATGTTTTATTATGGAAACATTTACTCAGTTCATATTCCTTCCATATTATGTTAATATTTATTTTTAAAGTCATGTGTTTCACCATGATTTATGTGTTTGTTATCTTTTAGAGTAATGATTACCATTAATAAGAATCTGATCACACACATTCTTCTAATTAATTTTTACTAGGAAATCATGTGGTATATTATGACTTACTTGTTGGGATAATCATATAGTGGTGGATGTTCCCATAAGAATGTATATATTTGTTTCATTTCATGTTGTAATGTCGAACTTATGTATATATGTTGTTTCTAAAGATACTAAACTACTCAGTCCTTCCAGATTAATATTCCTTGTTTATTTTACAATGTAATAAAATAAGTCCAAGGCTTTGGGAAACTGGCGCCAGGTCCATACATTTGGTATTAGAGAATGTTTAGTAGGAATCATGGAAACTAGATTTAGAAAACTTAGATTAGGGATCAAACCCCTAAGATATTTTATTAGGTTAAAAATTAATGAACATCCAAGAATTTTTGGAAGGATTATATTATGGGGATCTTTCTAGAAAATAAATCATTGTCTGGATACTAGAAGTGGATATGGTATTGGCACACATGTATCTAGGAGGGAAAACTCTGGATAGAAGTTTCGGGATTGACCCTGGGTATCCTAGAACTTAACAATGAGCCTTAATGTGCACCGAGATTGACAATCTTAGGGGATTTAATTAAAAAATATCATTTTATTTATAAGTTATTATGAGTTATTTAATAGGAAATTTTTCCTCAAAGAAACCATGTTTATGATTATGGAATTAGGCATGCATATGATTTCAATTTTTGTTATGTGTTTTTCTTCGTTGAGATAATACATTATGATTCCTAAACTAATATAGTTTATGAAATTATTTATAAATGGATCTTGGTAGAAGGAATGTAAACCACATGAATGCGCTTATCCCATGTAGTAATTTCCCTACTATTATAGTTAATTAAGGATATTGGCTCTAGGGTTGTGACTGGTGTAGAGAAAGTTATAACTATACTAGGACAACTTAATCCTGTTATGAACAATAACCTTACCCAAATGGAGCATCCAGATCCAAAATGTGGTGGAGCTATGTTAGATCATTTTATGATACAATAACTTCCATCATTTAATGGGACCACAAACCCATTCGTAGAAGAGCAGTGGATAAGTTAATTAGAGAAGATATTTATCACATTATAATTACCAAAAGGGAAACGGTTGTCATGGATGTTTATTATATTTTTAATGATTTTGATATATGGTGTTCACAAATTAAAAACACAAAGTATGAGGGAGAAATAGAAAACATGTAATAGAGTTATGTTAAAAACATTTCATAGATAAATACATTCATCATGAAAAACGAGTGAATATGAAATGGAAATTTCTGAATTTCAGGAAAAAGGAAGATGATAATGTTGAAAAGTATGAAAGTAACATCACAAGGATATCAAGGATTGTTTTGAACAATATACTTAATTCAAGGAGTAATATTGATCAAATATTTGATGGAATAAATCAATTACTCCAATGGGCATTGGTCTGCCAAACTTTCTCATCATATGAATACATAGTCTCATTAAGTATCAAGATAAAAGAGTTGTTCTATAAGACTTATAAATTTAATTGAAATAAAGAGAAGAATATGGTTTCTGAAAACTCTGGATAAGGAAATAAAGAAATGGGGATGAAGGGAAGAGTTGACTTTCCACCCTGTGATAATTGTCAAAGGAAACAACCTAGTGAATTCATAAATAAGAATGGATGTGCTACAAGTTTGGATAGAAAGTTCATCATGCTGGTGAATGTAAGGCAAAGAAAGAAGCTATTGATGTTATAATATATCATTTTAGGGAAATGGAGCACTATTCTAATGATTCTCAAAAAAATCAAGGAAATGTGCCTTATAAAACTCATAGGATGATGGGACAAGATTTTGTGATCCGAACTGCTGATATTGATGTTCCTAATGACATGGTGGAAGATAATTTAATTGTTCCCTCAAACTTATACAATGTTTTATTTGATTCTAGATCATTCCATTCTTTTATATCTTCCCATTTTCCAATAAAATTAGGCATCTTCATTTTGATTTAATAATTTATTTTATAGTCAAAATTCATACGGTATGTATCATTGCAAAAAATATGCGTTGATCAGTCCCTCTCAATACACTTAAATGTTCTTTATTTTCTAACCATATCATCATACCCAAAAATTACAATGATATAATCCTTAGAATGAGTTATCTTTAATTTTATGATACAACGATCTATTTTAAGAAGAGGGAACTTATGATTTTTCTAAATGGTGTTGAATCCATTATCTTTAGAGATGAAATCTTGCTAGTTAATTCTTATCTAGATACAACCCCAATAGCACAACTGAATTAAATAGTTGGGTAAGAAGGGTATGAAATAACTATGGGTGATGAATGGAATGATCAAATAAAGGATGCACCTATTTTCAAGAATATGTTGATGTGTTTCTAGGGGATTTACATAGGCATCCTTCAGAATGGGATATTGAGTTTTCCATTAAATTAGTTCCTAGTGAAAGTCCCATATCAAAGACCCCTTATAGAATTATCACTATGTATTTAATATAATATAATAATAAACTAGAGGAATTTATTGATAAAATATTAATTCACCACAGTGTTTCTCTAGGGGTATCCCCTGTCATTTTATTTAAGAAGAAAGATGGATTAGTGCGGTTATGCATTGATTATAGAGAGATCAGAGCTAAAAAAAATAATGAACATGTTTCCTATACCTTGGATTGATGATATATTTGATAAAATTCATGGATCCCACTATTTTTTTTAAGATTTACCATTGATATGGATATCATAATTTGTCATTAAGGTAGGAATACAGTCTAAAGAAAACATTTCAAATGTGGTAATGACATTATGATTTTACAATAATTCCTTTTGGACTAACTAATACACCCTCTATTTTCATTAATCTAATTAATAAGGCTTTCAGGTAATATTTTTATGAATTTTTTGTAGTATTTATTTATTATATCTTGGTATGCTCCAAAATATACAAATATCATGAAAATAAAATGAGCACTATTATGAATACTCTTAGTAGAAATTAATTATATGAGAAGTTTAGAAAGTGTGAAATTTGGCTACAATCAGTTTCTTTTCTTGGCTACATTGTTTATAAGGATAGAATATATGTTGATCTTGCGTAGACAAAGGTTTTTCCAAAACGTCTTACTCAAATGAACATAATCGGGTTTAATGGTTTAGTAGGTTTTCAACAACAATTCATTTAGAACATCACTTCTTTAGCCAACCCAATGACCAAGTTTACACATAAAGAGGTTAAGTTTGTATGGAGAAAATAATGTATGAAATTTGTTGGTTAATTGAAGATGAGATTATTGAATGCTCTAATCCTAACTCTGCCATCAGGGAATGGTGGATTTGTAATTTATAGTGATGCATCAATGAATGGACTTGGTTGTTATGACAACCATGATTTTTACTACAATTTAACCATGATTTATTACATAAAACATCACTTGATAAAACAATGAATATTGAGAGTTTTAGTGTCTTTGGGGATTAGGATCATTACATATAAACTTAAAACATGAAATACAACATCTTTATTGAAAACTTGCTTTATATGACCACTACATTCCCTCGTACTTAGCATTGCATGGCATAACCTGAGGACATGCATAAGAAAAGGGTGAGCTATAAATCCCAGTAAGGGAGAACACATCGAGTAACATGAGGAGTACAATACATGTCAGAAAATAAGAATATCAATATAGAATAAAAGATACATGAACATAAAGGCATGATAAAGCATGATAATCATAACAAGGAAATGTGGCAACAACACATAATATGGAATTAGCATGAGCCAAGGCTCATTGCACATAGAGCCTAAGTAAAACCTCATTGCACATAAATCACGAGTAAACCCTTGTTGCACTTGAATTATCATGAGTCAACACTCAATGCACATGACATATCATGATACTATACTTTACCCAATGCATTGGAGCACTATAAGGGCACACCCTTCTTAAACATTTTATTTCATGCCTAAGTGTGCCACATGGATCATAAAACATGGATTCATAAAAAATAATAATTTATTCCTTGGTAAAGGAATGTGGAATTCATACATGAGAATTTGTAATCAATAAGTAAAGGTTCATAAAGTTGGATACCCTTGATGGAGAAATGGGCATGGTATAGACTACACAATGGCATTGGCTTAGAAAATCGGTGTGATTTCGACAGCGTAACGGTGTGACATAAGAATTCATAAAAAAGGATGATGTGAGAGAAAGGGGTTACACATAATATTTACATGTAATGGATAGTAAGGAGGTCATATAGATACATTTCCCAACAATTGTAATGGAATTTGGATTCATGATACAAAATTATTGCTTGAATGTAAAAGAAGAGAGAGACGTTCCTTTCGGAATTTCGGCATAGTAACAGGTGTTCATGGGAGGAATTTAATGAGAGAGAAAGGGGTATCCCATCATTCCAAAAATAAGAGGGTAGTATGGGGGAGTTGTGAAACCGTACCCCAACTTTCATAATTTAAATTAAAAGGGAAATCCAACTTAAAGAAAATTGACAAAAATGAGAAAGGAAGAAAAAATCCTTACTTGGAAGTGTGCTTCCAAAGGCTAGAGAGAGGCTTGTGAGAGGCTTCTTGAGAGCTTGGGGCACCTTGGGAGGATTCTAGATAAAGTAGGGCATAGGTTGGACGAACTCCAAGGGATTTTAGTGAGGAGGAAGTGGCAGCTTGGGTCGGTTTATATAGGAAAGGTGAGGGAATTCTTTATTATTTAGGTTTGGGTCCCCTTACATTAAATTAATCCAAACCACAAACCATCCCATGGTTTTTGCCCATGGTTTTTGGAAAAGGGAAGAGGAAAAAAATATTTTATAAGGCCAACGTCCTAACTTCTTAAAATATTATGGTTGCTTATGTGGAGGTGAGTCACACTCCCATGGAAATTAATTTAAAAAGGCAAGGTGTTGAATAAGTCTTGAGGGGTCCATTAATGCTTTAAAAAGTAAGTCAAACAAACCCAAAATCACATTATTTTAATGTTAAAACATATATTGTCCGAACATAAAGATTATTGTATTTTATTACATCACTATTGGGTCATTATGATGTCATAAAACACATTATATATTTAAATGGTATTTAATTTTTACCCAAAAATTTGACTGTCTCAGAAAATTATGAAAAATTCACTGTTGGATAATTTCGACATCCTGATTCCAAAAATAACATTTATTTTATCTAAATAATTTTCTAAATATGTGAATTTTCACTTTTAAAATAAAAACCGACATTTATCGAAAATTCAAGGGTTTTGACAGAGATGGATTTCAAACCTTAATAAAAAAATTTATTGCATTCATAAAATTATAAGATCATTTATATTTAATAAAAATTAATTTATTATTATTATTATTATTTTATTAAAATATTATTTAATTCAAAAATCCCTTAATTTAATAAAATAGATTTCTTAATTAAATAATAACTAAAAACACCATTTGTACTTTAAAAACTATTTTCAATGTATAAAAAATGACTAGAAATTACATCCATTATTATATAAAAAAAATTTCATGAACATAGTACTAATTATTTGTTACATAACCCCTTAAAACAACCGCATAAGACCTAAGGGTAAGGTGTGCGATGGTGACAGACTCTTGGGGTGGCCCAGATAACATCGCTCGAGTGGTAATTTCAATCAAATTACACTTTTCCCGTAGACGGTCACGTTTGAGCTTGACATGATGAAGCTCAGATTGGGCTTGGTCAAGGGTGAAGCCCAAAGATTCCACCTCTTTTCTGAGCTCCGAAAAATGGTCTTCGTATGAAGAAATTCTACTGGATGAGGCCATCACTTCCTTTTTTTGAGTAAATTGGATTTGTTAAAGTCCTATATTTATACTAATCAAGTGATCACTGTTCAACGTCTATATTAGAAATGGTGAAAATTCTTAACATAAAACCAAAGAGGTTGAAATCTTATAAAAACATTTTTCATAAAGAGACATTTAACTGGATCAAGAGATATTTTCTATTAATGAAACTTTGGGTCGTCACAATATTCCCCCATTAAGAAATTTCACCCTCGAAATTTTCCTTTTCCCACTCTAAAACAGATGTGGGTAACTCAGCTTCATCACTTCCTCTGATTCCCAAGTCACTTCTTCAAACTTGTGGTTTCCCTACAACACCTTGACGAGGGGAATTTTATTATTTCGTAGAACTTTTTCTCTATGATCTAAGATCTTCACTGGTTGGTCCTTGTAAGAAAGATCGTCTTCCAATAATACCACCTCAAAAGAGAGTACATGTGAAGGGTTTGGTATCTACTTCCTTATGATGGATACATGAAATACATCATGTACTTTGGCCATAGTAGGCGTAAGTGCTAGTCGATAGGCCACAGCCCCGACACGATCAATAATATCGAAGGGGCCGATGTACCTTGGACTTAACTTCCCTTTCTATCCAAACCACATGACCTTCTTCCACTAAGATATGCGTAGAAAAACCATGTCTCCAAGTTTAAACTCAAGGTCTCGTCGATGATTATCCACATAACTCTTCTGTTAACTCTGAGCTGCCTTGATATGCTGCTGAATGGTTTTTAACTTCTCCACCAATTCCTCGACCATTTCTGGTCCAAGAAGCTTATGTTCACCGACCTCATCCCAACATGCCGGTGTTCTGCACCTTTTCCCATACAGGTCTTCATATGGTGCCATTTGGATGCTCGATTAGAAACTGTTATTATAAGAAAAATCAACAAGAGGAAGATGTTAATCCCATCCTCCTTTAATGTCCATTGAGCACGGTCTCAACATATCCTAAAGTGTTTGGATAGTCCGCTCAGATTGGCCATCAGTTTGATGATGATAGGCCGTAATGAAGTTCAGTTCAGTATTCAGAGCATGTTGAAGACTCTTCCAAAACTTAGAGGAGAATCTTGGATCTTGGTCAGACACAATAGATAGTGGAACTCCATGAAACCTTAACACTTCCCTGATATATATTCATGCCAGTTGATCCAAAGAGAAATCCTCCCAAATAAGAATGAAGAGCACAGTCTTTGTAAGACGATCCACAACAACCCAGACTGCATTGTTGCCTTTGGATGTCCTCGGATGTCTGGTGACAAAGTCCATGGTGATGTTCTCCCATTTCCATTCTAGTATAGGGAATGGTTTCATCGTCCCCTTAGACTTCTGCCTCTCTACATTCCCTTGCTGGCACACTAGGCACTTTGATGTATATTCAGAGATCTCCTTCTTTATATTATCCCACCAACAGTTTTCTCGGAGATCTCGATACATCTTTGTGCTCCCTGGGTGAATAGTTAAATTTGAACTATCTTCATCATCTTAAATTTTTTTCTTCAGCTCCGGACTTGATGGAACACATAGTCTTTTCCCAAACCGCACAATTCCTTCTTCATTAACGTTAAATTTTGAGGATTTCCTTTTTTTGATATCTTCCAATTTTTCCTGAATTCCCACATCATCCTTTTGAATATCCTTTATCCTTTCCAAAAGAGATGGTTGAGAAATCATTTGTGAAACGATTGATGATGTTCCCTTCTTTATGATTCCCACGTCCATCTTCATCAAGTCTAAGAAGAGTGGATCCTTCTCAATTCTCATCATTGATAGAATTGTTGGGTCCGTTCTACTTGGGGAATCTGCCACCTTGTTCGCTTTCCCAGGGTGGTAATGTATTGAACAGTCATAATCATTTATGAGCTCTATCCATCTTCTCTGGCACATATTAATCTTTTTCTGTGTGAATATATATTTAAGACTCTTGTGGTCAGTATATATCTCACATTTATCTCCATAGAGATATTGCTGCCAGATTTTCATGGAAAAGATCACCGTCGCCAACTCCATATCATGTATTGGATAGTTTCACTCATGGATTTTCAACTGCCTTGAGGCATAGGATATCACTTTATCATTCTGCATCAGCACACATACTAAGCCCTTCTTCAAAGCATCACTAAATACCACAAAAAGCTCCCCACTTGTGGGTAAAGTGAGCACGGGTGGAGTGATAAGCCTCCTTTTCAACTCCTTGAAGCATTCTTCGCATTCATCACTCCAAGAAAACTTTACTCCCTTTCATGTTAGCTTGGTAAGAGGGTTGGATAATTGTGAGAAATTCCTCTCAAATCATCGATAATATCCAGATAACCCCAAGAAGCTACGGATATCCGTTACCGATGTTGGCCTCAGCCATCCCTCAATTGTATCTGTTTTGGAGGGGTCCACAGATATCCCATTGCTTGTGATGATATAGCCCATGAATGAGACCTCCTTCAACCATAAATCACAGTTCCTATACTTTTCATAGAGCTTCTCCTTGTGCAAATTCACTAGTACAGTTTTTAAATGCTTCTCATGATTCTCCTTGGTTTTTAAGTACAATAGAATATCATCTATAATGACTACCACAAATTTTTCAAGGTAATCTCTAAAGACTCAATTCATCAAGTCCATGAATATTTCTGGAGAATTGGTGAGTCCTAAAGGAATTACTATGAATTCATAGTGCCTGTATCTTGTACGAAAAGCAGTCTTGGGGACATCTTCCTTCTTCACCCTTACTTGATAATATCCCGACTGCAAATCTACCCTGGAGAAGTATTGTGCTCCACGCAGCTGATCAAAAAAGTCATCGATTCATGGGAGAGGATACTTTTTCTTTATCGTGATTTTTTTAAGTTCACAATAATCGATGCAAAGCCGCATTGACCCATCCTTCTTCTTGACGAAGAGGACTGGTGCACCCCATGGTGAAGAACTTGGGCGTATAAACCCTTTATCCAGATTCTCCTGTAGTTGTTTCTTCAGCTCTTCATGCTCAACAATATCCATTCTATATGGAGTCTTGGATATTTTTAGCGCCCCAGGTATAAGTTCAATTGAGAACTCAACATCTCTTCTTGGAGGAAGACCAGGCAGTTCCTCGGGAAACACTTCAGCGAATTCTCTCACAATAGGAATTTCTTCAAGGATGGTTTCTTCTTTGGACTCAATCATCTGAGCCAGATACGCATGCTCATAAGGCAGTAATATCCATGCTTGAGATGATGGATCTAAAGGAGATTCATCTTCCTCCTGACACTTGTAATGAATCGGGGTTCGATTCTCCATTAGGAGTGTGATTTCCCTCTCCCGACAATTTATGTTGGCACTATATAAGGAAACCCAATCCATGACAATAATTGCATCAAATTACACCAGTGGGAGTATGACGAGGTTATTTGGGAAATTCAATCCACATGTTATAATAGGGGAGGACTTATATTCATGGGATGCAATGATTGCCCCATTTTCCATACTCACCGACATCTTTACTTCCATGATTTGTGGTGGTGCTGGGATTGTTCTACTAAACATTCGAGATATAAAATAATGCATAAAACCTGAATCAAAAAGTACGTTCTCTATTCATGAATGAATAACTAGTGTACCTGTCACTACGTCATTGTTGGGGTTCAATTCGGCAGAAGTGATGGAAAAAGCTATTCCTTGCTGTCTTGGAGGTTGTTGGTTGCCTCCGAAAACCCTTGGATTAGGGCACTGATTTGCAAAATGACCAGGTTTATTGAATTTGTAGCATTGAACAACGTGTTGAGGTTCGAACGGAGCATTCCTTTCCTCTGTCGCAGTCGCGAGAGATTCTTTCCGAATGTTAATAGCTAGGTTCCCTTCTCTTCTACACCTGAAGCATTTTCTCGTCCCCTTAAGGCAATTTCTAGGGTGCTTCTTTCCGCACTTTTGGCAAGTGGGGTGCTGGATCTTCTTAGCACCGTTGGATTTATCCATCGGACCACCAGAATTGAAGTCCACCTTATACTTCTTGTCCCCATGATACCCCTGTGATTCCTCGATCTCTATTTCAACCTTGAGGGCACATCAGACAATTTCCTCATAGCTGTCAAAGTCACGAATCGCTAATGCTTTCCGCAAGCTAGGCGTCAGCCCAACAAAGAAGCGGCCAACCTTGCATTCGGGGGTAATGACAAAGATGGAAGAGTATCATGCAAGCCTTGTGATGTTTTCCTCATATGCTCCAATGGATTCTTCATCTTTTTTCTTGAGGGAAAGTAAGTCCCTTTCCATCTTAAGTCGGAGGGTGCGCGGAAAATATTTTTCAAAACACATCTTCCGGAAATCCTTCCATTCCAATGCCTCCATCTCCTCCTCAGGCTTCATATTTTTTATCAAAGTTCACCATTGATCAGATTCGCCCTCCATATAATAAGACTCTAGGAGAATCTTCTCTTGTTCAAAACATTGGAGGATGGAGAATATCTTTTCAATGGAGTTGATCCATTGTGCAGCGATCGTGGGATCGAATGATCCACTAAAAGTAGGAGTCCTTTGTCTCATGTAGCTCTCGATAGAGACTTGTTCTTTCTTAGGGGGGGATGAACATTCCTCTTAACCCGGGTTTCTATTCCAAACATGTGTTAGCTGAGAGAGAAGCGTGAAAAAGTTTGTGATTCCCTCTCCCATTAGATTTGGCATCTCATTAGTATAATCATCACACTGATCTTTACAATGGTTGTTAGCCCGAGTCCTCCTATTACCAGCCATTGTCTGGAATAAAAGGGAAGTTAGGGGTAACACATAAAGGGTAATCCAAAGACAAAAGTTGATGACTTATAAATAAACATTCATTTCCTTATCTCATGAGTCTATAGGCTTCAATCTAGGCTTTTCATGAACTACTTTCTATCATATATTCTTAGGGGATTTTTTTAATTTCCTTAATAAGGTTTCATACAAAGATTGTGAATCTATAAAAACATTTCCCCTGAGAGTGTCGTAACCAAGAGTGCAGCAACGCCTGTTGTCGTGCACCAGTTCTCGTTCGAGTCTAGCTTAAAGCGGTGTTTTCAGGTTTTACCCCTAGGATACATCTGTGCCAGAGCCGCCTCTACCTGCTCGTATCCAAACATGGATGTATTTGTTTGATAAACCACTTACTCAGTACTAACCAAAACTTAGGGATGTTTTTATTATACTTATTCTTGTATTTAAGGATTTATTATGGTTTCCTAATCCCAAAAATAACTAAACCTATCCTCTGATACCAACTATGACAACACTACTTTTTATTACAACTTAAACATGATTTATTACATAAAACATCACTTGATACAACAAAGAAGATCGAGAGGTTTAGTGTCTTTGGGGATTAGACTCATTACATAAAAACTTAAAACATGAAATACAACATCATTATTGAAAACATCCTTTAAATGACCACTACATTCCCTCGTACTTAGCATTGCATGGGATAACCTGAGGACATGCATAAGAAAAAGGTGAGCTATAAAGCCCAGTAAGGGAGTACAAATGGAGTAACATGATGAGTACAATACATGTTAGACAATAGGCATATCAATAGAGCATAAAAGAAACAAGAACATAAAGGCATGATAAAGCATGATAATCATAACATGGAAATGTGGCAACAACACTTAACATGGAATTAGCATGAGCCAAGGCTCATTGCACATAGAGCATGAGTAAATCCTCATTTCACATAAATCACGAGTAGACACTCATTGCACTTGAATTAGAATGAGTCATCACTCATTGCACATAACGTATCATGATACTATACTTTACCCAATGCATTGGAGCGCTATAAGGGTGCACCCTTCTTAAACATTTCATTTCATGCATAAGTGTGCCACATGGATCATAAAACATGGATTCATAAAACATAATAATTTATTCCATGACAAATTAATGTGTAATTCATACATGAGACTTTTTAATCAATAAGTAATGGTGCATAAAGGTGGATACCGTTGATGGAGAAATGGGCATGGTATCCACTACACAATGGCATTGGCTTAGAAAATTGGTGCGATTTCAGTAGCGTAACGGTGTGACATAAGAATTCATAATAAAGGATGATGAGAGAGAAAGGGGTTCCTCATCATATTTACATGTAATGGAAAGTAATGAGGTCATATAGAGACATTTCCCAACAATTGTAATGAAATTTGGATTCATGATACAAAATTATTGATTGAATGTAAAAGAAGAGAGAGAAGTTCCTTTCGGAATTTCAGCATAGTAACGGGTGTACATGGGAGGCATTTAATGTGAGGGAAAGGGGTCTCCTGTCATTTAAACTATAAGAGGGAAGTATGGGGGAGGTGAAAAACCATACCCCAACATTCATAATTGAAATTAAAGGTGCAATAAAACATAATGAAAATTCACAAAAATGAGAAAGGAAGAAAAAACCCTTACATGGAAGTGTGCTTCCAAAGGCTAGAGAGAGGCTTGTGAGAGGCTTCTTGGGAGAATGGGGCACCTTGGTTGGATTATAGAGAGAGTAGGGAAGAGGTTGGATGAACTCCAAGGGATTTGAGTGAGGAGGAAGTGGGATCTTGGGTGGGTTTATATAGGAAATGTGAGGGAATTCTTTATTATTTAGGTTTGGGTCCCCTTACATTAAATTAATCCAAAACACAAAACATCACATGGTTTTTGCACATGGTTTTTGGAAATGGAAATAGGAAAACAATATTTTATAAGTAAAAAGTCTGAACATCTTAAAATATTAGGGTTTCTTATGTGGAGGTGAGTCACACTCCAATGGAAATTAATTTAAAAAGGCAAGGTGTTGAATAAGTTTTGAGGGGTCCATTAATGCTTTGAAAAGTAATTCAAACAAACCCAAAATCGTTTTATTTTAATGTTAAAACATATATTTGGAGAACATAAAGATTATAGTATTTTATTACATCACTATTGGGTCATTATGATGCCATAAAACACATTATATATTTAAATGGTATTTAATTTTTACCCAAAAATTTGACTATCTCAAAAAATTGTGAAAAAGTCACCATTAGATAATTTCGACATCCTGATTCCAAAAATAAGATTTATTTTATCTAAATAATTTTATAAATATGTGAATTTTCACTTTTTAAATAAAAACTGACATTTATCGAAAATTCACGGGTTTTGACAGAAATGGCTTTCAAACCATAATAAAAAATTTAATTACATTCATAAAATTATTAGATCATTTATTTTTAATAAAAATTAATTTAATAATAATATTATTATTTTATTAAAATATTATTTAATTTATAAACCTCTTAATTTAATAAAATATATTTCTTAATTAAATAATAACTAAAAACACCATTTTTTACTTTAAAAACTATTTACGATGTATCAAAAATGACTAGAAATTACATCCATTATTATATAAAAAATAATGTACATGACCATAGTACTACTTATTTGTTACATAACCCCTTAAAACGGCTGCATAAGACCTAAGGGGAAGGTGTAAGATGGTGACAGACTCTCGGGGTGGCTCGGATAACATCACTCGAGTGGTAATTTCAATCAACTTCCACTTTTCCCGTAGATGGTCATGTTCGAGCTTGACATGATGAAGCTCAGCTAGTGATTGGTCAAGGGAGAAACCCAAAGATGCCACCTCTTTTCCGAGCTCCGACAAATGGGCTTCGTATGGGGAAATTCTACTGGATGAGGCCATCGCATCCTTTTTCTGAGTAAATTGGATTTGTTAAAGTCCTATATTTATACTAATCATGTGATCACTTTTCAACGGCTATATTAGAAACGGTCAAAATTCATAACATAAAACCAAAGAAGTTGACATCTTATAAAAACATTTTTCATAACGAGACATATAGCTGGATAAAGAGGGATTTTCCATTAAGGAAACTTTGGGTCGTTACGGTTGTGTCCTTATAAAAAAATGATAGAGTTATTGCCTACATATCTAGGTAGTCAAAATAATCCTGAACAAAACTCTTATACTCAAGATCCTGAGTTAACATCTGTAATATTTTCTCTGAAGATAATGATACATTATCTATTTGTAGAAAGATGTCAGATATATACAGATCATAAGAGCTTGAAATATATTTTCTCATAGAAAGAACTGAACGTGAGGCAAAGGAGATGGCATGAAATAACCTATTATTATGATTCATCAACACACTACCACCCTGAAAAGGAAAATATGGTAGCTGATGCATTGAGATGAAAGTATCAAGGATTTCTAAAAAAATTGGATTATTGGATACTATGTTTATGGATCTAGTAAAGATGGATATGGGATTTATCAAAGAAGGTGAAACATCACTAATTTTTTATTTCTTTCCCAATCGTATCTATTGTAAAGAATTAATGCTTCATAGTCTGATGACGGGAATCTTTAGAGAAAAATTAACGGTGTGAATGATGGCATGTTCGCTGACATCAATCATAAAGATGGAATTATAACATTTGGGAGTTGTCTTTGTGTTCCATATATACTGAATATAAAAAGGGAGTCATTGGATGATACCCATTTTTTGAATTTTTATATTCATCCTGGTAGCACTAAGATATTTATATATTTGAAGAATCATTTCTGGTTGGACAACACGAAGCAAGAAATTATAGATTATGTATCAAGATGTCTAGTCTGTCAGCAAGTAATCTCTGAAATACAACATCCAAGAGGAGTTATAAAAACAATACATATTCTTACATTGAAAATGGATGACATCACCTTGTATTTTTTCAGTATATTACCCAATACTCCTAGTAAGAATGATGTGATATGGGTAATTATTGACCAACTTATGAAATATACACATTTCCTCACTATAAGAGAGGATTTTCCATGAGAGAACCAGACACTAATCCAAATAAATGATGTTTTGAGACATTGTTAAGCACCTATCTCAGTGGTGTATGATCATGATACATGATTTACATCAATATTTAGGAAATGTTTTTAGAAATATTTGGTTACTAAGTTTCGATTGAGTAGTGCTTATCTTCATCAAAGTAACAAGCAATCCGAGAAGAAGATACAAACCATGGGGGACATGTTGAGATCATTTTCACATGACATTAAAGGTATATGAGATGAATATTTACCTATAGTGTAGTTTTCCTACAATAATTGTTTCCATTAAAGTAATCAAATGGAACCATATGAAGCATTGTACAGAAAGGGATGTCATACACCAAGTTGTTGTGATTAAGATAGAAAAATGAAGCTTATGGTCCTAGAGCTTGTGTAGGAAAAGATATAAATGGTAAAGACTTTTTAAACCCATATCAAATAATATCAAAGAAGAAAAAAAAATCTATGTTGATAATTGAAGTAAAGAATTGTAATTTCAAGTGGGAGATCACATTTTCTTGAAAGTATATCCCTGGAAGGGCATTATATGATTTGGGAAAAAGGGAAAATGAACCGCAAAAATATCGACTATTCAAAATTCTAGATAGAATTGGAGATGTGGATTATTATTTGGTAATAATTTCTAGCCTATCTAAATTATAAAATGTGTTCCATATCTCAATTTTGAGAAAGTACATGCCTGACCAAACACATATCCTCACTTCTCAAGGTACCAAATTAGAACCTGGCTTATCTTTCTGTGAAGAGCCTATTCAAATTCTAGAAAATAAGTAACATTTTATGTGGAATTAAGTAAAATAATTGGTAACGGTACTTTGGAGAAATCAAAGAATTTAAGAATCAATATGGGAGCCTATGGATCTTTTGATGAAGACCTAGCCAAATCTTTGTATGAGATAAAATTTTGTGAATTTCTAGAATTAAATTTTTTAAGGATTGGATAATGTAACACTCCATGATTTTGAAAATAAATTTAAAATTTAATGAATGAAACAATGAGTCTTTTCAAAACAACACGCTGTTATAACGTAGATAATAAACATAATTTTACCCCTATGAGCTTTGAATTTCAAAAAATTGGCATACATGGTTTTTTTGCATAAGATATTTAGAGTCTCAAAAGATCAACATAAATTTTTAGTGAATTGTAACCTAACCCTTATGAATATTATTGTACCCTTATGAATAGTAATATGACCCCTATGAATAATAACCACACCCTTTAAAGTATTAAAATAATTTAGATGCCTCATATATAGAATAGAGTATTTTATAAATTAATAATTTTATGTTGGTATTTTTGTGGGTAATAAATATCTAATTATAATTTAAAATTAATAAATTAATAAAATTATTTTTCATAAAAATTATTCCTAAATAAATATCTTTTTTTATGATTTAAGGATAATTTTTTGAGACCTCAGATTATTTTTGAACAAATTATGTATGGGTGAGTGTTATATGTATTTTTAAAAACCATAATCCTGCTTTATTTCTTGGGATTTACATATTTTAAAAGGAACATTTACTATTATTTCTGGAATATGGGCCCGATTCAACGTAATTTCCCAAATTCTTAACTATTTTTAAGAGAAATCCATAATATATTTTTTGAACCCATTGATTTTATAAAATCACTAATTATATTTTGAAAATACTATCTTACTTCACATCTCATTTTATAAGCTGGTGTTTCCGAAAGAACTTTTCATTTCCAAGTAAACGAGTATTTATCTAAAGAATTACACGACGATTTTATAAGAGTATTTTCATCTATTTCAACACTATTGTTGATTATTATGTATTATTGGGACTAATATTCTATGATATCATATTAAATTTCATATAGATTGTTTTTTGATGAATTTTAATATTGATGTGCTATTTTGATACCATTGATCTTACTAATAAGAATGGTTAGTTATAATATTATCGATTAAGGAATGTTATTTACATCTCATGTTTATAGGTTGTTTATGTTTATATGAATTAATATGAGGAATTAATTAGTCATATTATGTGATGTATTGGGCCCTCTATATTCCATGATGCGTTGGTAGGTCTCATGAGGAAAATAGATATGGACTTGGATGAGGCCTTTCCCATTTTTAGATATGGTTTTGAATGTGGTGTTGAAATTTTTTTTATCATGGCAGAGGCCTTGACGGCATGATTCAGAATATTCGGAATACGAATTTAACTCATTATGAAGCTATAAATATTTATTTAATGAGATTATTAGACTAGTAGAAAACACATGATTATGTATTATTATGGTAATATTTACTCATTTCATATTCGGTCCATATTAAGTTCATGTTAATTGTTAAAGTCATGGGTTTTAAATTATTTTTCATTCCTAATGTTTTTATGATCTTATACTATAATTTTTACCATTACTGAGCATATGATCTCACCCATGTTTCATTTTTCCCAGGACATGAGGAGGTATATTATGATTGACTTGTAGGGATAATAATAGAGTGGTTGATGTTCCCAATAGAACGTATATGGATTTTTTTCATTTCAGTTTGTAATGTAGATATTATGTATGTACATTGTTTCCAAATCTATTAAACTAATCGGTCTGTTGGGATGCATATTCCTTGTTCATAGTCCAATATAACAAAATAAGGAACCAACTCTGGGAAACTGGGGTATAGTGCTTACAAATTAAGTGTTTTGAATTTTCAAAAATGTATTTATTATTTGTAACTAAATGGTCTAAATAAAAAAATAGGCCCCTTTTTGTACAATATGAATAGTAACATTAGTATTTTCTAAATTACCCTAGTAGTGGGTAAATCATGTAATTAAGAGTATAACTAATATTATAAGTAATATAAAGTTACAGTAACAATTGTTCTAATTTTATTGGATGAGTTATTATTGAATAAACCAATCCTTGGGAAGAATTTTTGGCCTCTTTGAGTCACTTTTATTTCTTTTAGGATTTATAGTATTTTATTCTAGGGAAATTCCAATATGTCATTCTAATGTTTTTTATAAGTATTAAAACATTATTATATGGTAATTCAGAAGATAAATTTGACATTAATTATTCATTTTAAATTCAATATATTTAACCTCATAATCATAATTTATGGTTACCTTTTCGGAAATAAATAATTAAATTAAAGGCTTGCAAAACGATGATGAAATAATTGTTTAATTAATGGAAATATAAAATAAATGACATTAAAAATATTCCAATAAGTATAATATGACATAATTATTGTCACAAACTAATATTATAGATTACATAGATATATTAGGGATTTATTAGAGGTTTTTGTTCGAATATATCATGTAGATATAATATTTTAATAAAATAAAGTATGGAATAGTATCAAAATTAACATTAATGATCTTTTAAAATAAATAATATTTTATTAAATTATATAAAATTCATGAAAAATTAAAATTCAGAAAACTATTAATTATAATGTTAAATATGTCATCAATAATCTATTTCTGGTAATTTATTCATTTTAGATTAAATATATTAACCCTTAATAAATAAAATCACATGTTGTCATGATAAGAGTTAATGGAATTAAATAAGAGTTAAATCCACAATATAAGTGTAATAATATGACCTAAACATGTCTAAAATTATTTTATGAGATTATTTCAACCCATCCAAATATTATAATAGCTATAACTTATTTTTAATCTATTTTTAATGGAAATATAATTTATATTAATTTAATATTTTGATAGTTTCCAAGAGTGCCTCTCACCACAAGTATAAAAGGGAACCTCCTCTTTCACTTATTCACACTACATTGAGCCTTAAATCTAGACCAAAACTACCATTATATTCTCCCAATATCATTATCAATGTTTCTGTTGTCCTAATCTTCCAAAAATACATTCATTATATCCATTAAGAAGTGATCTAATGGAATTCCACCGAAGAAGAGGAAATTTTTTACCAACTTCTTCTAGTTAATTTCTTCTTATACTTCATCTTCATGTGTTTTTTAAATAAAAACATAATAAATAAAGTATAATTTATATTATTATATGTTATTATTATTAGGGGATAACAATATTAAAGGATATGTCTATATAACCAAAATTAAAACATCGTGCATGCATACGTACATCTTACCATCTCCACACGGTGATATAATTTGTTCATCATCAACATTTTATTTGGATGGATATTAAGATGGAAACAATGTATACATATATTATTTATGACATGATATTTATTATTTAAAACTAATATTCCATCTAATTCCTTACCCTTTCACCATTAAAGGATTGATACTGTCGCTCGTGTGTACATACGGCCTTCAGTATCTATGACGTGATGTGATTCATTATCCTAATAAAAATTCAAGAATGATTATAAAAATTTATATAATGAGTAAATATTATATCTATGAACATAATATAAATATTCATATGAAGTAAATATATCCTATCAATAAGAATCATGACACACTGGACAACATAGGAAAATGAAGCAGTTAACACCCAAAACAAGGGTAAAAATGAAATATTATTAACAAAATGATATAACATGATCATATATGACATTATAAATATGGTTTTGGTTCTGGAATAAATTATTAAATTCATTAAATCATTACACATGAAGTTAAATCACATTCAACTAAAGGATATTTATAAGTAATTGCTAATTTGTAATCTCATTATTACTTAGGATTATTTATACATAAGTATATACTAGGGAATATTTATCATCCATGTACATGTTTTCTAATAATTTTTTCAAACAGTAATTTTCTATTAACATTCTATTATTTAAATTATTTTTACTCATTTTTACTTTTTTATAAAATGGTTTGAAAGGAATATTTTTTTCATTTTTGAAATAAGGTACTTTGTTGATTTTTTCGTCAAAAATATGGAAGGAATGTTTTTTAAACTTATATGGAAGGAAGGTATTTTTCCACCATTATGACACATTCATGTATTTAATCTTCCATTGTAATTTTACAATATTTCTTTAATGGAAAAAATTATCTTTTAAAATTATGTGGTCTTTTAAATAAATAATTTCATAGTAAATGATGGTAATTTCTCTAAAGAAATTTTTAATGATTTAATTAGAGTATTTTAATCTATTTGAACATCCTTTTTTTATCATATATATGGATGAGGTTGATCGATTATGATATCATTTACTATATTTCATTGATTATTTTATGATTCAGTTTGACAATAGATGTTCTATTTTTATACCATTCATATTTATGGTTAAATTATTCACATTTCACATACTATTTTTAATATGAATGTTTATTTTGATTATGTTTCAAATTTTTCAAAAGAATAATGCATTGGATTTAAAATGTGTCAGGAAGGGCTCACTATATCCCCTCAATTCATTAGTAGGTCTCATGAGACAAATTAGTTTTAGTTTTGGCTAATGTCTTACATTATTATATATGTTGTCTTCGCTAAATCCATAACATTATGTTTATGATGTCCCACATTATCAATTCCCTCTTTATGAGGTTATTTATAGATATTTCATGTTATTATTAAACATTTATAATATCCATGGTTTTTTTCATTCTTGTGAGATTACTTTTATGGAATTATTTGATCATATTTCATTCCTACCATATTTTCCCATTTATTGATTAAATAGAATCTTCTTCAGTCAATCACCTTGCCACAATAATTTATTATTGTTTAATATAGCTTTAAATGTATGTATACCCCTAATGAGAATATGTTCTCACCCATTTTATATGTTTCATTTTTCCTTAATGGTCCATGAAGTATATTATGATTGATGTACAGGGTTACAATATAGGGATTACTGAAATTATCAAGAAAAATTCATTATATATTTATTTAAAATTATAATATAAATTTCAATTATGTATAATGTTTACCAAGGATACTAAAATATTCACCCCTTTAGGATTTGATCACTTTTATATTAGGAAAATGTGACAAATTAAGGAATTGGCTCTAGGGTACTAGGGTTCGGTTCATTATAGTTTGTATTAGAGATAGTTTTGTAGAAACATTGGGAACTAGATTTAGGAAATTGTGGATTAGCAAAAAACAATATAAATAATTTGAGGATAAGCCTATGTATAGTCTAGAATCTTATATATTTGTTAATATGATGGATAACTTGGTTAAACCTACAGACTCGTATATTGGGAAATAAAAGTCATGATTTATACATTCTATAAATAATTTTTCGTCACTACATTAGTATGACTTTTCTTTCTTAAATTTTTCTTTGTGTTATTCTCAATGGTTATAATAATGAATATTATAAAAGTAAAAATTATAATGATGGTGATGAAGAGGTGAAAAATAGAAAATGGATGGGAGTATTTATTAAAGAACAAGGTGATGAATTATAGTTAACTATTTAAGAATGATGTAGAATGATTAATGTTCTCATGTTTTTGGATTTAATAATTACTTCCTCAATGGTTCTCTGGTTATAATAATCCTAAGATATATAAGAATTGTACACCATTACTTATTTTTTAAGGATTTATAATACTGAAAATTTTTAATAATGTTTACATGTGATAAAATTTTTGGTATGTGAAAATGAGATCTACATTACATTTTTTGGGGAATCTGATTTTATGATTGATTTTGGGAATTAATAGACCTTTTTGGATGGTGAATTGGGATAAAAGTATTTTGGAAAAGTCTTAAGTTGGAATAGATTACATTTTAAAGTGGATATTATTGTTTGAATTTAATGTATGATTTATTGGATACTATATTGTAATCATTTTGGTCTGAGTAAGTATTTAAAGGGTGAATGAATTTCTGGCAGATCATAAGTTTCAATAAATTTCTTTACGGTGAAAATTCAAATTGAATATCCATTTCATGACGTAAGAGATGAATTGAAAATAGATCGAAGAATTATCAAATGATATGATCATTCTTATAACATGTAATGAAATCAAGTAATATTTCTATCTCATGTTCTTTTCTAGATAATAAAATAATCCATCTTATATAGGAAAGTTATTTGGAATGAAATTCTATTTTTTTTATTTTCTTATAGAGATATCAATGGTATCTTTAAAACATCACATGTTTGTTATTTTGTGTTGGTATAATTTCTATTGACAACGTTATCTATCAATATTCATTGGAACCTAATGGATTGATTTCTCTTCAATGTCTTGGTTTTCACTTTCCACTAATGTTATCATATTCATCACCCTAACATTTTGGGAACCTTCACAGTTTTATTTCCCTCTTATTAAGAGGATGTTTTATTAACCCTATTTCTGATATAAAATTCCCACAAATAAAATTTCAAAGTATCAAAAATTTATTTTTTTAATGCAATTTAAAATTTAATTGACACAATTTATTGAAGGGGTGGAGAATGTAAAATATCTATATTTTATAGTATGTAATTTCTTAAATAGTATACTTTGCACACGACACAGATTTATGTGAACAATGATATAATATTAAATATTAATTTTTTCACACTAGTCGTTAAGTAATAGATTTTGAACATGATTGAAAAAATATGAAAGTGTAGTTTACACATGCCAATAAAATTAATTCATTGTAATGATAATAAAAACAAACTAAATATAAAGGATATGTTTTTATTAAAAAACTATTTTTATTCCCACAATGGTATTATATCATAATAAATTAAATTATTCACTATTAGTGAATGATATAAATTAAATATAGATATTATATATTAAAAAAATTCAATTCATGAAATATGATTTACAGACATAAGATATGAATAAAGTAAATTTTAATCTTAAAAGGTTATATTTTTTCAAAGGTAGTTTTTTAGGATTTTGATGGTTCACTTGTTTTAAATATTGTTTTTAATACTTTTATAAATTATATTTTCCAAAATATAGTTCTTATTTTAATTTGGAATATCAAAATTTAATTTCTTGTATTTTTTGGTATGCTTCTGACAAGATTCATGTTTTGATGAAAAGTGATAAAATATTTCATTTTAATTGAAAATAAATTTTTCATCTTAAACATTCAGTGGAAAATTATATTTTTAATTATTTATAAATTATAACTAGATAATTTTTTATCATTTAATCTAATTTAGGTCATTTTAATAGAATTTCACATTGAATTTGGATATAAATTCATTTTAATCTTTCGAACGTTTTCAAATTAAAAACTAATTTTCTCATATTGTCAATCGGATTATTTTTAAATTAATTTTAGTCAATTATATGTTTTTTATTTTCAAAATTGGATTTCATATTTTGAATCCCAAGTTAAAAATTTAATGAATATATCCTTTTTTTGTACAATATGGATAATAATTTAGTATTTTTTTTATTACGATGGTTATGGGTAAATTGTGTAATTAAGGATAAAAAATAATATTATATGTACTATAAAATTACCTTAAAATATGTCATGATTTAATATGATGAGTTATTTTTGACCAATGTCGTAATTGTGCTGATTTTATTTGTTATTGGTTCCACTTGGATGACATTAATGGTTTTATAATATTTTATTCTATGGAATGTCCAATATGTCATACTAATGTTTTTAAAAATTATTACATTTTTATATTTGTTAATTTAGAATTAATAAGTGACTAAAAATAGTTTTCTTCATGATAAATTGTTTATATGAATCATGATAATTTGGTATTAATTTTTATAAAATAAATAATTAAATTAATGGCTTTCACAATGATGATGCAATAATAGTTTAATTAGTAGACACATCAAATAATTGGTTTTAAAAAGATTAAAATAAATAAAATTAAATATGATTAATATCATAAAGGAATTTTCATGATGACCTAGAAATATTATATATTTAATTGAGGTTTTTTTATGTTATCATGTATTTATAATATTTTGAAAATGTCTTGTAATGAATAGTATCAAAACATTCATTAATGATATTTTAAACTAAATAATATTTTATTAATTGATATAAAACAAATAAAAAATTCCAAATTATCAGGGTAAAGATAATATTACATAAATGATCTATTTATCGATATTTTTTATTCTTACATTAACTTTATTAATCCTTTAAAAATATAAACACATGTTGTCATAATAAGAGTTAAAGGTAATAAATAATGGTCAACAAAAAAAGATAAGGGTAATAATATGAACTTTAAATGTCTAAATTTTTTTGTATGGGTGGATTTAGAACCATAATAATATTATATTCTAAATATATCACTTATTATCAATTTTTAAAAGAATATTAATTAATATTAATTTAATATTTTTAGAGTTTCGAAAAGTGCCCCTCACCTCAATTATAAAAATTCACCTCCTACCTCACTTCTTCATATAATTGTTAGGCATACAGATAAACTAAAACCATAACATTTCTCCGACTAAAATCCTTATACTTGTTTTAGTGGTCCTTCTCTTCCAAAAATTACAACTCTAGATCCCATAAGAATTGATCTAAAGGAAGTCAACCAAAGAAGAGGTAATTGTTTTACCAACTTATTCAAGTTCATTTCTTCTACTACTTCATATTCATGTGTGGTTACAAAAATAAGGTAATAAATATAGTAACATATTTATGTTTAGATGTTATTATGATTATTGTACAGCTATATTCCATGATTTATCCAACCTTCTAAAAATTAAAACCCTGAGCATGAGTATGTACAACTTACCGTCTCCATGTTGTGGTGCAATTTGTTTTTTCATCCCCACTTTATTTGGATGGGTATAATGATTGAAATAATGGATATATATAGTAATTATGATATTATATGTATTATTTATAATTAATATACCATCCAATCACTTACACTTTTAGCATTAAGGGAATATAACTGTCGCGCATTCGTACATACGACCTACCGTCTCCACAATGAGATATGATTCATTTTCCTTGTTAACCATTTACGAATGATTAAAGAAATGTATATAATTAATAAATATGTTATCTATGATCTTAATATAATTGTTTATATTAAAACAATATATCATATTCATACTAAACATGACATACATGACAAAAAATTCATTGTAAAATGAATTAGTTAACACCCAAAACAGGTGTAATAATGAAATATTATTATCAAAAAATTATCATAGAATCATATATGATATCATAAATATGGATATGGTTCTTTTATAAATTAATATAATTATTTAAATAAATATACATATTGTTAAATAACATTCAAATAATGGAATGTTCAGGGTAATGGTTAATTTCATGGTCACATTATTATTCGACACTATTTATACACAAGTATATGTTGAGGATTATTTATCATCGATGTCCATATTTTCTAAAAATTACTTCAATAGGGGTTTTACTATTATCCTCAAATTTTTTAAATTTTTTAACCATGTTAATCATTTTATAAAATGGTTTGAAATAAAAGTTTTTTTCATTTTCTATACATGTTACTTTATGACTTTTTCGTTAAAAATATGAAAGGAATGTTTTTTATCATATAAAAAATGAATGTATTTTTTCACCATCCTGAATCTTTCATGACATTAATAATCCTATACAAGTTTACAATAATCATTTTAATGACAATGATTAAATTTAAAATTCTGTGGGATTTAAAATAAATGATTTCAATATTTAAATTGGTTATTTCTCTAGAAATTTTTTTAATGATTTTATTAGATTATTTTCACCTATGTCGACATCAATTTTTGAATCTTATTATAAACTGAGGTTGATATCTTATGATTTAATTTAGAAGGTTTCATTGAATGGTTTATTATTTAGTTTTATTGTTCATGTTCTATTTTGATACCATTCATAGTTAATGATTAAAGTATTCAAATTTTTATTCTAGTTTCAATACGAGTGTTTATGTTGATAAAGATTCTCCATTTTTATATTATGAATAAATTATACTTTTTTAGTGTTATGTGGGGCCTGCTTTAGCCCCTTGATGTATCAGAATGTATTTTGAGACAAATTAGTTTGGGTTCTGGAAAATGTACTAACTGCTTATGTTGGATTTCTTAGATGAAGACTTGAAAATGTGTTTAGGATGTACCACATTATGCATTCCAACATTATGAGATTGGTTATTGATATTCCATGTTATTGTTAAACTAATATCATATCGATGTTTAAGTTTCAATCTCATGAGATTATTTATATGGAATTATTTTAATATATTTCATTCATACAATATTATTAACGTTCTATTTATTAAATGACATGTGATTCAGTTATTCTCTCTACAAAAGTCATTTATGATTGTCTGTGACATATTTTTATTTATGTATACTCTTACAAAAAAATATGAGATCACCCCTTTCTTATGTTTCATCATTCCTTAGGATTAATAAAATTATATTATGACTGATGTGTAGTGTTACACAAAGGGGCCTAATGGAATTCTCGAGAAAAAAATCATTGTTTATTTTATATTTTATATAATAATTCAAATTTCATGTATGTATCTAATTTACCAAGACTACTAAACAATTAGGTCCTTTGGGAAATAATGACATGTATATTATTCCAATGTAATAATATAAGGAAACTACTCTACGATACTAGGATCGAGGAAATTACATTAGGCACACTGTGATTTATAGTCACAGTGGTTCTTTAATCTTTCAGTCTATTAACATCAAGGATATAAAACAACATCAATTTTGGATTTTAGACTTCTAAATTTTTGTTCTTCTTCATCACACAGGTGCACTCTTAGATTCATCAACTCCTTTTCTTCCTTTGATACCCATTAAATATTTCTATAATGGATTATCAGAGTATCCTTATTTAACTGGATGGAATGTCATTAGAATATATTCAACATAGAAGAGTTTATCAACCGATATATTTATCTTATTCTACAAGATGTTAATTTATTCACATAGAAATATCATAAATATCCTATTAAGATTATCTTCATAATAATTAAACATTGATTATAATGAAATTTTAGCATGTTATTCTTCTCTTTGAACTCATTAAAACTCATCATTAAAATCAATTCATGGTCTTCAACTATTCCATAAGACACAATATTTTCCTTATCCTTGAAATATTTTAATTATATCATCATCTTCTCTATGAAATTTATAACATTAAATCCATAGTGAATTTATTTCGATGCATGTATTATTTCATATACTATTATGTAGCATTTCTTTCTATAGTATGGAGATCATATTAGCATCGAAATGTCACTAAAATGGCCATCCTTTAGTATTGGATTAAATAATAATCATCTTAAAATGATCATGATATTTAATTCCATGAATATTTGGGCATGTATTGTCTAAATTAGGATTCTTTACATAAAATATACTTTTGAGAATTTATCAGTATTTGATGATTTTTCATAGAACCTTGAATGTACTAAGATCTTTCCATTCACATTGTCGTAATAATATCTTCAAATTCACACATGAAATCAACCAAATTATAAAAATATTAAATCTCTTAAGCATACATTGGAAGTAATAAATAATCCATAAATTTCATATATATGGGTTGATGAAGTTGTACATGACACCCCCTTGAATGTCACAAATGTTGAAAAGTCAGATTCTATATTCTAATTAATGTTATACATGGATTACTTAATTAATATCATACCTCTAAAAGTATTATAGTATGATCTATAAATTTGTATGTGATGAAATATATATACCTAAAAAATTCATATTCCCACTATAAAAGGTTGACATTTTGAACAAATCCATATAGATAAAATAATGGAATACACCTAACTCCTCAGAGTCACATGTTTTCACAAAAAAAATTATACATACACAACGTATGTTTCAGACTTTGTCATTTTTTACTGAAATAAATTCTTATGATAATTTGTAGAATTTCTCGATTTTCTAGTAATATAACATAAAATTCCAAATTCCATTCAGATAAATTTAGATCGAATTTATAATAATACAAGGCCTTATCAAACACTTTAATATTTCATTAAAAATATACTAAATAGTCTCCTTAAATAGATTTAGTAGTTTTTATGTTATGTTCATAAAGGATGAGTCAACTTCAATACAACCTGATTTTCTTACATATTTAATAATAGTGATTCAGTCTCCTTTCTTTGGATACCTTTAAACCTCACTTGAAAATATTTTAGATGACTAATTCCATTAATCAAAAAACATTTCATTTTAATATATTTTAAAAAAAAATCTCCAATAATCAGATGTAAGTCCTTATACTTGAATATATCCATCCTAGATCTTTAAGAAGAATCCCTAAAAACATTCTTTTATAGAAGAAGCTCACTAATTTTTTCTTTATTTTCCATTACAGTGGAAGAGAACTGTATATAATCTTAACTTTTCATTCAAAATTTAAATACCATTTTAATATATACACTTTTAATTTACTAATTCACAAATTCTTGGAAAACAAGTACAACATATTCATTAGGGAACTTCAATATCCCCCTTTGGATGGGTTGTTAGTACCCATTTACACTCCAAATTAAAACATGTCCATTTTCCCTTTATTGTTAATAAATACAAAGGGTTATGTAGTAGATTAATCTCTCCCACGTACACTTTTCCTCTACCCCCTATTTCACAAGAGGTAATTCTTTCCTATTATTATTCTAAATTAAAGCTTATGTTGACTTTATTGATATAAAGATGTTACTAGGCACAACATAACCAAGAAAACTTTTTTTAATCTTATTTGAGTCTATATAGGATAATATAGTTTAAAAAACAAGATAAACTTCACCAATTCACAATTTCGTTCAATAAATTCACATGCATCTAATACCTGTCTCATACTTCTCAATTTAGGGGTTCAGAATTATATTTATCATGCATTATATAACCTGAACTCATCTAAAAAAATAAATTAGAAAATTTATGTGTAAGAAATATTACTTCCCCATTATCCTACCCAAAAACCTCGACCAACAATTCATTTGTAAACCTATTTTTTAACAAAAAAACATAAAAAGTGTGATTGGAAAAAAACAATATTATACTTTTGAAGGTTTTCTAGAATTTACAACAGCTCATCATAATTCACTTATAATTTTCAACATTCAATTATCTACAAATTATGACATAAATAAATATTAATAAGAATAAGTATATTTTTTCCTCTCTCTTAAATGATTAAAATAATTTTTAAAATAATTATAAAAACAAGATACTCCATTATTTCTATCGGTGATATTAGGAATGCTCGTCATGCATAGATTATGTTTTCTTTTCAAAAAATGATCTTTATTGTGTAGTATAGAATTTATTTTGATTTAAACTGTCTAATTTTGTAAACTAATATTATTAACCTTTGATAATAAATAACTTTCAGCTAATTTTGATTTTCATATGTCTATAGTATTATTCATTATTTCTTATTGAGTAGGAAGAAGAGTCATGAAATATATTGTATCTTGTGAAACTTTACTAAAAACTACACATATATTTTTTTCAATATTATCTTAATCCTTCTTTAGAAAACTCTAAACAAATTATTTAGGAATAAATGTATACCTTTTATCCATTTCACTTTCTTCAACATCCTATATCTCTCTAGAATTTTTCAATTATGTAGACTATATTATTATAAAATCCATCAAAATATTTTTTTTATTACATGAATATTACAAATGGTTTTTACTCATATTTCATATTAACATTTTTAAGAAACTTCTCCACTTAATCTTATAGTATATAAATAATTAAACCAATCCTTTTTAGCTTATTGTAGATTTATTCCCTTCATAAATTTTTCTTTTTTGTTTTTATTTTTATTTTAACTTCCATGGATTGAATGAAACAGTTCCTTGTGTGGACCCTTTTACCATAGTATAATCATTTTCTATTTATTTAGAATTCCTTAGAATCCATCTTATTATAATTATTAGGATCAGGTATTTTTTTATTTTAGCTTCTTTTTTATGTTTTTATATCCCATGGAAACATATACTTAATTTATCACATATTTTTTTATAATTACCCCAATTCCTAAAACGTTTCCTTTGAGAGTCCAATGTCTTTTAGTTTTTTATGGGGTTTAGTGTCTTATTCCCAAAAAAAATCAATGTTTGTTCTCATGATAGATCAACTATTTTCCTAATTTTTCCATTCCGTTGCATGATCGACATTTTTTACCATGGTCAATCATTTTATTCACACGGTTGATCTATTCCATTACATGGTCGAAATTTTGTTCACATAGTTAATAGTTTTTCATCATTAGAAAATGATATTTTCTCATAGACAATCCATTCCTTCACACGGATTATAGTTTGTCTGCACAATCAATAAAGTTTTTCTCATGGTTGATCCATTCCATTCCATGGTTGATAGTTAATTATCACAATCGATCTAATCCTTTAATTGATCAATAGTTTATTCTCATGTTCTATCCATCCTCATAGTAAATCCCATCTATTAATTGATCCTTTCATGGTTAATTTAGCAGTTCTTAAAAAAAATTAATTTTTATATACATTGAATTTTGCAGAACAATGATAAAAAATACTTTTGATATAAAATGAGTGATTTAAACCATAAAAAAGTGCTTTAAAAATATATATTATGGGGATTAATTCTATAATTAAAATTACTTTAACCCATAAGTTATAAATGGTTCATTACACATGTTTTAAATGAAAATGGTCTAATTGAAAATTTAAATGGAAAGTTGACTAGGTTAATCCTTACAGTTATTATAGGATATATATATAGAATACTAAAATTATGAAATGTTATCTTTTTGAGTTTTTATTATTTCCTTCGAACCCAGATGAACTAAAACAAAGATCCTGAACCATAAGAGTTTTATTATTTTACTCGATGCCTTCTTTTTTATGATTCTATGTGTGTTCAACGGCTGGGTTCCATCTCTATTCTACAATAGTAAGTCACATTTGAGTTAAGAACTTGTTTAAAATTTATATTAATATTTTCTATGTAAGTGAGGAGTTTTTGAACAATACATTATTTTTTTAATATCCATGTAACAAAATTATCTTACTTTCCCATATTTGGGATGGAGTATATTTTAGAATTTATTTTCTAGGTAGACGATCCTTATTATATCTTCCATTGGTATCTTTATAATTAATTTACAATGGGTGGGTGGTATGGATTAACTAATAAAGAAAATGAAACAAATTAAATTTAATTGAAATGGAATGTGAAATCACATGTTTTTTCTCATTAATTTTTTTTCTCTAGAAATATAAAACCACTTGCGATGAGAATGTTATAGATGTTGTCAATTTATTAACCCTTTTGTGGTTTTATAACCTATTATTGATTTTTTAATCCCACCAATAATAAAATTATTAATACTTATATTTGAGTTAGAATTGGTTATTAATAAAAATAAATAACTATTTGAAAATACATACACATAAGAAGATTATTTAATGTGAAAACCCCCATAAATGAATTACGGTAAAAACATTTTTTGGAAATCTATTTTTGTGTTATGTTTGTATATTTTTGTTTTCTATGTGGTTGTGTGACCTTTTTTGGATTTTTATACTGATTATGGTTACCTATTTGGATATTGGATGTATTGCATGAATTGGAAGTGTGGTGGTAGATATGAAGATTTTTGTGTGATTACATGTTATAGTTTCATGATAGTGATGGTTTATGAGGTTAGTAATAATAAAAAGGGAAATGTTGTGGGTCAGTTTTTTAGTAAAATTAAACTATAATTTAGATGAGTTATCTTGTTAAAAAAGTGTGTAATTAAGAATATGTTAATGTTAATGAAATTTAAATATGTTTGTTGGATTCAGTGGTTTGTAATCAAATATGAAATAATTATCATGATTAATAAATATTGGTTGTACGGTGACCCAAACTTTACATAAATAAATATTATATCATTTTAGATAAATATTTAATGAATCACAAAATAATTATTTCCCCAAAATAATAAATTTTTAGTGTATTTGGAAACGTGGATACATAAAAACTGATTTAAAAGATATCTAACATCTCCCATTAATCTCTTCATGCCTATAACCCTTTGACAGAATAACACACATTAACTCTTTCCACATATCAATGGGAAAATGTAACAAAATAAAGGTGATATATAATGATCAGTAAGGGAAGACTTTGGATATAACACTCAATGATCATATATAAGCATTACATGAGAATAAGAGTATGATAATATGAGCTTAACATTAGAAAATCATAATAAACACTTCGTAGATCATAATCTGGAATCCTCAAATAAATATATGGTAGTTCATTAGATATAAACCATAAAAGAATCAAAGATCACAAGACATGAGAATATAGCATTGATATGAGAATATTTCATAAGATATTTGAATAATGTATATTAAATAATCATGATAATAGAAATATTATATCAATGATACCCATAAATAAATTCATCATGTTTTGGGATTCTGCTAACCACCTCTGTACCTACTTTAGGAATAGGATAACCTCCCTTATACACTTGTTGGGCTTGGTCTAACTAACCCTATACCCTATTTTGGGCAAGGGAAAACCTCCTATGTAACCTTTCTACTCATGAAATATTAATATTTACCCAATTCATTAGTTTCATGTAATGGACCCACATGTTACATAATCCTAATCTATTTATATATATGCCACAATATCCTAAAAACATTTATCATTTGAAAAAAGAATAACCTGTGGAAGAGAAAATGGTGTTCCTCAATATTTCATCACCACAATCAAAATCTATTCATTAAAAGTAAAATGAGGATATTGTTAGATAATATATCTATGGAATTATAATAAATAACAATTGTTATTAACATAGATGAAAATACATTAAAATATACAGAATTATTTCTTCTGAAAAATAACCTTTTAATTTGGAAATAACAAAAAAATATTTTTTTTAGAGTATTCAGAAAAAATATATTCATTAAAAACTTAAAAATAGAAACATGTAAAGTAATCTTCAAATAAAAGGGAAGTTATGATAGTAAGAATATTTATTCCAGCAATATATGCTAATATAAAGAATCTATTGACACCTTTGTTAAAAAGAAAATCATTTAAAAAATGATAAGAATAATCCTTTTTACATATCTATAGAAATAATAAAAAGGTTAAAATGAATATAATAAATCATTTTATAATAGTAAATATATTCATGAAATTATTTTATACAAAATTTGTATATATAAGAATGATTACAGACCGAGGGTATAAATAATGTCAGTTTTTCTTAAATACTTTCTTTCAATCATTTGGTTACGAGAGACATGAAAATGAAAAGAAAATTTCCATTATACAAAAATAAAAATATGATAAGAAAAAAATATTTTTGAAAGATATATTATAATATTATATCATAAAAAATTATGCATAAATAAACCTAGTATGAAGTGAAATTGTAATATAAAACACCTACTGTTTTGGAATGTTTTGAATCATAACCCTTATGAAATTGGTAATTAAAATTAAAAAATAAATAAAATTAATATAAATGGATTCATTTTATATACTTTCACATGTTTATGATATAACCCACATGAATGAAACTAGTTGTGAATATAAAATATGTTCTATAAAAACAAATGTAGGATGAGAAACCCTTACCTCAAGTTCATCTTTCTTCATAAGCACTCTAAAATACTATATAAAAAATCTAAATTTAATATAATTAAAAAATATTAATAATTAAAATAAAATTAATGGTATACATATAACATCTTATCACTCATTTATTAATAATTATTTATTAAAATCATTGTTCAAAGTGATAACTGTTTCATTTTTCTTGTATGTTTTGATTCTGATGTTATGGTGATTGTATATTGGTCATGGATTCATCATATATAGAATATTATTCATGATATAAACATAATATATATTCATTATATATATGTATAACTTTCCACAAAAGGTGGAGACAAATAAATGAAACATATCGCTCAAGGAGATAGTAGTCCATACGTATGCATGAATTATACATTCATAATCTAATGAAAAAAATAAAAAGAAATTAGATAACATTTCATCAGTAAATAATATTTATCACATATAAAATATCATATATATTTATTAAAACCACCATTATAACCATCCATGTAATGTGGGGATCGAAAATGTATCACATTGCTATGCGACGGTTGTAACGACCCTAAATTTTGATAATGAAAATTCATCATGATCTAATTAAATGTATTAATATGTAAAATGGTCATTTAAAACATATTCACTTCATTAATTTTATTGGTTTGGATATTGAAATACTGTTATGAATTATTACAGTTGTTAATATAGCCGATGAAAAGTGATCACATGATTAGTATAAATATAGGGATTTAATAAATCCAATTTACTCAGACAAAGGAATCGATAGCCTCATCCAGTAGAATTGCTCTGTACGAGGCCCATTTTTCAGATATCGGAAAGGATTTGGAATAATTGGGATTCCCTCTTAACCATGCCCAAGCTAAGATTCAACATGTTAAGCTCAAATAGAACCACTAACAGGAGAAGTGGAAGTTGATAGAGAATACCACCTGAGCGGTGTTATCTAATCCACCCCAAGAGTTTGTCACCATCACAGAACATACCCATTGGTCTTATATGGGTGTTATAATGGGTTTTGTAACAAGACCCTAGTGCTATGATTATGTGAATTATATTTGTATAACTAATATACATTCATTTTATTATTGTTACTTTGTAGATAGTTTTAAAAGAAAAAATAAAATTTTTAGTTAATTAACAAATAAATTTTCCATGAATTTTTTGATTTTTTAATTAAATATTATTACAAAATTAATTTTTATATAATATAAATTACCTTATAATTATTATGAATACGATTGTCATTTTTATTAAGGTTTTAATGCGATTTTTTTCAAAACCTATGAATTTTTTATAAATGTCGGTTTTTATTTTAAAAGTAAAAATTCATATATATATATATATATATATATATATATATATAATTATTTAGATAAAATGAATATTATTATTGGAATCAGGATGTTGAAATTATCCAATGGTGAAGTTTTCATAATTTTCGGAGACATTTGAATTTTTGGGTAGAAATTAAATATTGTTTAACTATATAATGTGTTTTATGACATCATATTGACCCCATAGTGATGTACTAAAATACTATAAATGATATTTTCGGCCAATATATGTTTTTTCTTTAATATAATGTGATTATATATATATATATATATTTATAAATCCTTAGTTGACCCTCCACGACTTATGAAACATTTAATCTTTTAAATTGTTTTCCTTGAGTGTGTGTCTCACCTCCACTTACGCAAGACTAATATTATAAGATGTCCATCCATTGGCCTTATAAAATATTTTTTTCCACTCATATATGGAAAAAAACATGGGAACAACCATGGTATTGTTTTTGGTTTTGAATAGTTTAATGTGTGGTGTCCCAAACCTAAAAAATAAATAATTCTCTCTCATTTCCCATATAAACCCAACCAAGATCCCACTTCCTCTTCAATAAAATACATTGGAGTTCTTTTAACCTCTTCCCTACTATCTCTAGAACCTAGAAATGGTTCTCCAAGCTCCCAAGAAGCCTCTCTCAAGCTCCACCCAAGCCTTTCAGATCACACATCCAAGTAAGGGATTCATTCCTTTCTCATTTTAGCCCATTTTCTTAATATTGTTATGTCCTTTTATTTTTTATTATAAATATTGGGGTATTATTTATAACATCCCCCATTATACGCTATTTATTTTTGAATTATTATTGTCCCCTTTAACTCTCATTAATGTCTCCCATGTACACACGTTACCATGCCAAAGATCAGTTAAGAATTTCCCTCTCCCTATTTACATTCAAGACATTCTTTTGTATTACCAATATAAATTTACATTACTCATGTGGAGAAATGTATCTATATGACCCCTTACTACCCATTTCATGTAAATATTATGTGAAACCTAATTTTATCTCATCAACCATTTTTATGAATTCTTATGTCACAATGTTATGCTACCGAAATTGCAACGTGATTTTCAAGCCAAAGTCATTGTGTAGTGAATACCTTGCCCATTTCTCTATCAAGGGTATTCAACATTATGAACATTTAAATTTTTATTAAAGTATTTCATGTTTTTATTCCACATCCTTTTATTTTGTAATAAATTATTATGTGTAATGATTCCATGTTCTATGATCCACGTGGCACACTTATGCATGAAATGAAATGTTTAAGAAGGGTGTGCCCTGATAGCGCTCCAATGTATTAGGTAAAGGTTAGCATCATGATACGTCAAGTGAAATGAGGGTTTACTCATTCTAATTCCAGTGAAATTAGGTTTTACTCATGCTAATTCATGTGCAATGATGTTTTACTCATGCTCCATGTGCAATGAGCCTTGGATCATTCTAATACCATGTTAAGTGTTGTTGCCACATTTCCATGTTATGATAAAAATTCGATATGATGCCTTTATGTTCATGTTTCTATTGATCTCCATTTATATTACTATTTAATAAAATGTATTTGAATATTCATTTTATACATTTTTCACTCCCTTACTGGGCTTTATAGCTCACCCTTTTCTTATACATGTCCCCAGGTTATCCCAAGCAATGCTAAGTACGAGGGAATGTAGTGGTCATGTAAAGGAAGTTTTCAATATGATTTTGCAGTCTATGATTTATGTTGTTATGTAATGTTCATAATCCACAAAGAAAATATACATCTCAATCTTATATATTGTATCAAGTTATGGTTTTATGTAATAAATCATGTTTATGTGTTTAATAAAAAGAAGTGTTGTTATAGCGGCGGTAGTCTGCATTTACGCAGGAGTGATACATTCATTTCCCATTTGAGGGGAAAGAGGTGGAAAATGGATATCCCATAATAAGAATAATAATAAAATATTATTTCATTTATGATAATGGATTCATTATCTATATAATGATACTTGATATTTTTATGAATTAGAAGAGGAAATAATCATTGAAAGGGTTAGGTACTACAATTACCTCTTCATTGAGATACTTCCTTTGGATTACCATGATACTTATTAGGTTGTTATTAGTCTAATAATCAGGGGTAAAAAATAATAGAATTAATATAGAAAGGTATTATTCCATGTATTGGTTGACATATAATGTTAAAACATTTTGAATAAGGGTTGGTATGACATTCCCTTTTTTAAGTGAAGAGAGGACACACTAAGAATCACATAAAAATTTTAAATTTAATTATTATATTTCCCATGAATAATGAATAAAAATAAAAATGAATTAAAATAAAAGTATTAAAATGTCTAAATATATTCATCAAATAATATTTATATTGGTTTTGGTATCATTTTAAAATTTATTTTTTGGTTTAACCCCTTCATTAACACTTTTTATCTGTAGTTGTGGCAATGAATTTTTAGTCTTTAAGGGTTATAAGATTACTTATAAGGTAAAATTTAGCTCACAAATAGTCCATTTATGAAATATTACACCATTTACCATTCCACTTATCCTCGTTAATTATTTATTTATTCATAAATCATTTAATAAAATATTATTTAACTAAATAATCACGATAGTGATTTTTGGGACTACTCGTTTAATTTGAATGAAATGTCATCCATATGAAAATATATTTTGAATATAATCTATTTAAAAAAACATTTATAATGTATTATTATCTCTAAAAAACATGTAACATCCTTATTCAACCAAAAAAATATTGTAAACTAACCTGGGTTGACCCTAAACCGGTCACCCGAGCTGGCCCGTGACATCTATGAGGTGCGTTCTCAATCTCCTGATGGTAGCAAGAAGCACCTAGGTAATTGATGAGAGATAGTGGTAATGATTACACCCAATATATAAAAAACAATATAAAATAAGTGATAATGAAAATATAATATAAATGGACCAAACAGTGTAACTAAACATAAACAAAAAATAATCCCAGACTGAACCTTACAACCCAATAGATCTTTATATGACCTCAGAGGACAATCACTGAACCCAAAATCTGACATCACAATATGATGATAAAAACTAATATATCACCTAACATGAGGATAAAAACATAAATTAACGCATAGGAATGATTATTAAAACATATAATGTGATCCTAAGTAATCTATTACCAATAAATATCCTTTAAATAAAATATTCATTGATTTCTAGTTATAAATACAATATATAAATAATTAATTTTTTAAAATATTATTTTTTAGAAAATTCATGGTCTATTTCACTTTCATTTAAAATGGGTTTCTCATTAAATATGGGGTTTTATAACATTATATAAAGAGAAGGGAATTAGGAAAAGGGGGTATTAATATAAAGGGGAAAGGATTTTTGCATAAGAATCTTCATGAAGAATTTTCAAAATAAAAAAATCATATTCTCCAAGAGGCTCATTGTAAAAAGGTAGAAATAAAAATGGGAACATAATATGAAAAATGGGAAATAAACACATTCAAAACCAATTTTGATGATGCATCTGATTTATCCCTTGTAGATAAATAAGTGATGAGGAAATATGAGAATACCTAGGAGAGATCAACAGAAAATATAGAACATTTTATAACATGATTCATCCTATTGGTAAACCTTATTGAATCAAATGAACTTCACTATTGGTCTAACCCGACCTAGAATAACATAGGTGCATCTTCCCCAAAGTAGAGTGTTTTCATACTAAGGGGCCACTATATAGAGAATAATCATAAACTAGTGTAGAAAACGTTATTGGATATTCCTATAGTTATTATACGTTCCCATGATATATTCAAATAGGGGGTGATCCAAGAGAAGCAACCAAACAATATATACATATATTCAAATATAGTACACACACACATGACCCACCCATCCATGCATCAAACTAGAATCACCCAATGGTAAAATACCCCACATTTCATCCATCAATTTACTAGGGAAGTCCCTTGCCGAGGACCAACCATTCCCTTTAACAATAAAAAAATAAAGAGATATATTTAAAGGGGTTTTCTCGCAAGAAAAACCATTTACAAAAGTGGAAAACATGACTCACATGTTATTTGGGTGAAAAAACGTTTATAAAATAATAAAACAAACTATTTATAAATTCAAATCCATTAAAAACAAATTGGTGAAACCTTAATAACCATTATAAAATTTAAAAAAAATAAAAGGCCAATCTGGAATTTTTTTAAGAAACATAGTGTGTGAATATTAACAAAAAAATTACATAATATTCAAAACCAAATGCAATTAACTCTTTTTCTTATAAAATAATTATTATAAAAATTATACATCACTAATTAGTATAATAAATTGGTTCTAAAATAAAAAAATAAAAGATTCTTTATGTTTAAAGGATAATTCATAAGGGATTTAACCTCAAAAAAGATGTGAGTTGATGATGACCAATCAAAATGGCTCCAAGATGGTAAACAAAAGGTCAGAATACCCAAGGAGACCCTTAAGAAGGAAAACCCCCAAAAATAAAACCATAGAAATAGGAATCATATATTAACATAACCAAAGTAGAACATAAAATAAAATGGAAATAGATGAAGTAGGATAATTAAGGAGAAAGAAGATGTTTGCCTTTAAAATTTATCCCCAAAACATGAACTAATAACTTGATTTCACCATTTTAAGTAAGTGGGTAACATAAAGAATAAGGGGGATCCTGCCTTGAGTCACATAAGCCAAATGAGTGGGAAGAGAGGTAATTTGGGGTAAAAATATAAGAGGTATAGAAATGAAAAATGAATATTTTAATGAATTTGGATACTGTTCATGGATAGGTTGCATAGTTTGGGAAACTGTGTAGCAACTATGTATCCCATACAGGACTCATAGAAAACATGTACCATTTTTCACCATAGTTTTGGAAATGACATGCCAACCGTGCAGTATGGTTTTGTAAAAAATTGTTGAACTTTGTGCATGATTCCCACACATTTTGTATTAACCATGTTCAATCCATGGTCCCTCATATAGGGACACCCAAAGACCCACATAGTTACTCTTTTTAGAAAGATGGTTTGAATATAACCTTTCACTACACATGAATCCTTAACCGTGGATGATAAAAAAGAACTGAAAAGGGGCTCCACATCACAGGGACACATAGTTTCCTCTTATTGTTCACACAAACCGTCAAATAGTGAAAAAATATCCTAAAAATCAAAATTTCAATTTATAAAACATGATACACAAGATAAAATCCAATTAAATAATGATAAAACAGAAAAATAGAAAAATAAAAACCAGGGAATTTCTCACCATCGTAATGCTTTCTACCCTATGAAAGCATCAATTTGTAGAGTATGTCGGGAAAATACAAAGGTGTATATACTCCAACTATTCAACTTTTCAAGATAAATAACACCTTGAGAACCACTAGGAAAATTGTTTCATTCACACATAAAACAAACCATTGATTTCTAATAACTTCATGAAGGATGATGAAAATCCCACACCACAACCCACACAACTTACCATAATCAAATCCATTTTTCCTATTCAAAAATACCATCCTTTTTTAATGGAGGATTGAAATTTATAAGAAAAGAAAAGAAAAATTCCAATATAGAAATAATGTTTGACCGTCGATGGATGCAGGTGTCCAGGGTCGACTTCCCACCATAATAGGATTCTAGGTGGATGCCCAACCAACCCCACCCATAAAACACCAAACCTAAAAATTGGTACATCCACACAAAACCCCCGATGGAACAAATATATAGTAATAAAACACACCATAGAACACTCTTCAACCCAAAATATGAGTTTCATAATTTCTATAAAAAAGGGGTTAATATTAGAACATAATTTATCAAAAGGCACACAACATCCACTTTCAGTCAATGTAAATGACAACACCATAAGACACAGTTATTATAGAATATGAATAATTTACATAAAAACATTAAATATATCTTTCACCAATTCCATGATCATCCGACTAAAATATGATCTTATTCGTGGTAGTTGGTCTAGATCGAATTATGTTCCAAGTCACAAACTTGTAAAACATATTGAGATGGCCTAAATGACCATAAATACAACCGGTATTCATAGAATAAAGTATAAAAGGCTTCTTGTGGCCTGACATTCCATTTTGATTAAACCTTGGGGCCCTTTTCTTAGAAGAAGTTAATTAGAGATAATAAGGCCTCTTAATTCCCCCACATGAGTAATCATCTTCATGTCCATTTCCTATCCCTTTACTGGAGATATACTCACCACTCCCAAGAAGAATAAGAGGATTGGGAACCTCGAGCAACACTAATAACATAGACTCAATCCAAACCGCTTGCCTCACCACATCGAAAATGAAGGTCAGACCGAATTATGTTGTCCTTGAATGATGATCAGGATGATACCAATTCAAAAAATGTTTTCATTTTAGAGAATCATCCTCGGTGAACTATGGAATATAAGGATGTAGTTCAAAAACAATGGAAGAATTCAAGTATTGATTCATAACCTTGTTGAAGGCTTCATATCTCTATCACCATTATTACCTTCATACCACACGAATTAGTTCATTTGGATGAAGAATGACTAAAATAATTCACATGGGAGGTATTCTTGAAGCTTGGTCAAAACGGTGGACATCAACCACAACAAATCAGTCCTTTGACCATAATGGTGGAAAACCTAACTTTTAGAGTCTTAGGAAAATTAAGGATACGGTAGATCCTTTTGATTATTCATATCCAATGTTATGCTTCAAAAGGATATATATACCTATAAATGTGATTAGGATTCATCTTCTGAAACTCTAGGAGTATGTGTTTAGGTTGATCAAATGAAGGGTCTGCTAATAGTGAACTATTGATATCTACATGCCGAATGTCCATCGAATATTAACCATGGAAAAATTATAAATAACAAGATGGAAGAAATCAATAAAATCCAACCCATCATAATGAAACCATAACGATTAAACAATAAACCCATAAATAAAACCAAAAAACTAATTTCCAAAAACATTGTGAAAAATATTCGTATGCACAATATGAAAAACCATTTTCCAATTACACTCTCAAATCCATTTTATTCCACTAATGTCCCTTAAATTACATCAAGAAATACAACCCTTTTTTCATTAAAACTCCTTCACATTTAAAAATATTTCTTATTTTATCGAAAATAATTTAATCAAAAAATTTTTTATTAACGGTCACTTTATTTAGAAACAAAATTATAAGACATTATTTAAAATAAATCTGAAAACGCATTCATCATTTCTAGAAACCAAAACATCACTAATTGATTTTTGTTAATAAAAATATTGGTTTAAAATAAATTTTTAAATTAATAAAGTCCCAAAGAAATTCCTAGTTGGGACTAGTGAAAATGGGGGATTAGGATATATGGTTAGAATCTATATTATAATAACACTGCTTTTATGGAGAATTATTCAGGACGATTTCCCTAACTGTACATTACACTACATGAACTATGAGCTCACCAAAACAACCAGGAACAACCCCATTTTGTTCCCCGTGTATAATAAAACTCATAAACAATCCCAAAAAACTAATTAAAGAAAACACCATCAACCAAAAAATAAATTTTGACAAAAAATTATAAATCAAAATCGTAAATCAAGACTCAAAACCAAACATACCAAGGTAAGCTAAGGTTCTAAAATAGATGTTTTAGCCAGAAACCTCCTCATACTGACACCCTAAGTTTTTAAAACACTACTCCTTCAATGTTGAAAAACAAAATAAAAAATGTGCAATGAAAGGTAGGTCCTATAAAAACCATGACTATGACACCATTTTCTCATGAACCATCCTGGGTCCAGCAAAAACCAATCACCCAATCTGGATTTTGAGATCCCCTTGTTGTGTTCTCGGTCACCCTAGGGTAGTATTAAGCCCAAAGGGAATTAATGAGAGAAATTGGGACCAAATTTTACCAAAATATAAAAAATTATTTGGAAAATAAATGAGAATTCCAATATAAAATAAATGAAAAAAAAGTAACTAAACATAAATTATTAATAAAATCATACTAAATTTGACAACCCAATAGATCTTCGTGGGACCACACTGGCCACTCACCAAACCCAAAACCCAGTATCACACCATGATTATAAAAACTAATATGGAACCTAGACCTGAGTCGAATAAAAGAGTGAAATTATTGGTGTTAGTATTAAAACCTAGTAGACATTCCCAATTAATATACTCCTAATTAATATCCATTAAATAAAAGAATCATTTATTCCAGTTTTAAATACAATATATAATCATAGTTGTTTCATACATTCATTTTTAAAACAAATCATGAAGCATTTCCCATTTCTTCAAAAAATATTTTCCAAAAAATTGAAGGTTTAATAACATTATAGAACGAAATGGTAATTAGGAAAAGTGGGTGTTAATGAAAAGGTGAAGGGGTTATGAACCATTTTTTCATAACATTTTTCATTAATTTTGTTTTAAAAACTCAACTATTATAAGAGAAATCATACATATATAGTAATAATGATGAAAAAATAATGTGGGGAATGGGAATAAAATGCATAGTAAATCAAAGAAAATGAGGCACCTAATTTATAAAACATAGATAAATAAATGTTCAAGAAACATGGAAATCCCTAGGACCACAGTATAAAATCTAAATCATACTATAACACAATCCATCATGTCAGTGCACCAAATTAAATCAAATAGCACTCATGCTCAGTCGTACCCTACCCGGCCTAACCAAGGGAAATCACTACAAAAGAAGCACATGGCCATATTAAGGGTCCACTAGCTAGGGAGTAATAATATACTAGTGAATAAAATTTTCATGGATATTAGACTAGCTATGATAGGTTTCCATGATATTTCTAAATAAAGGGAGATCTAAGATAAATTACTGACAAATATATACCAATATACACAAAACGCACACACCCACAAGAACCCCCTATCCGTTAATCACCTCTAAATCACCCCAGGGAATAATCCACTCACCTAATATCCTTAAATTTACCAGGGAAGTCCTATGATGAGGATGTCATATTCCTTATAGAAATCAATAATGTTAGAGACGTATTCCAAGTGGAGTTTTTTCAAGAAAACCCATTATAAAAAGATCCAAATGGGAACACATTTTTATTAGGTGAAAAACCATTTCCAAATGGATCAAAAACAATATTTATAAATTAAAAAACCATTTGAAACCCATTTGAGAAACCCAAATAACCATTACTAAATTTAAAACAGATTTATAAAGGTTAACAATGAATTTTTTCAAACACATAGAGTGTGAATCTTAATAAAATAATTACATGAAATTAAATTCCCAAAGAAATTCACTTTATTTCGTATCAAATAATTATTATAAAAATTATAAATTACTAATTTTTTTAATAACTTGGTTCTATATTCAATAATTCAATTATTCTTTATGTTTAATGTTCAATTCATTAGAGAACCTACCTCAAACTACATGCAATGGGATGAAGATGACTCAAAACAACTCTAATAGGGTCCAAAGTGGTAAGAACACCCAAGGATAACCATAAGAAGGAAAAACCCCCCAAAATAAAACCAAAGAAATGTGAACTCTACATTAATGCACCCAAGAGTAGAGAAGATACATGATGTAAATGGAAGAAGGTGGATGAGGAAGAAGAGGGACTAATATTTCCTTGAATATTCATCCCAAGAACATGAATGAATCAATATATTTCAATAGTATAAGGAGGTGGGAGGTTTGGGGAAGAGTGTATGGTCCATCCTAGAGCTCATGAGCCAAATGAAAGGAAGAATATGTGTTTTGTGTAAATATTAGAGATGGTTAGAAATGTAAATTGATATTTTTAATGAATCTGGGTACTACCCATGGTTAGGATGCATGGTTTGGGGGACTAGCCACTAACAGTACATTTCTTAATATACTCATAGGACTCCCGCAAGGTATTTCAACATGGTTTTTGAAACTATGTGAAATGTATGACGCTTGGTTATGTCAAAAACTATAGAACCATGCACATGATTCTTTCATTGTTTGTAGTAACCATACTCAAAACGAGTGACCTCATCCAGGGACACCAAAAGTCCTGATTGGTTACTCCATAGAGCCATAATCTTGGAATTTGACCTTATTCTATCTGTTCAACATTATCTGTTCAAGAGAAAAAAAGTAACTGAAAAGGGACTCGCCATGAGGGGGTTCTTGTAGAGACCTATTCTTGACATAAATAGACATTACATTACTTTTGTGGAATACTTAATACATTACAAAAACATAATCCCAATGATCTTATTAGTTTAGTGTCTTTGTAAACTCGTAACATAATCTTCTAATCATGGTGAAAGATCTTCAAAATCACCCAAAAAGATCTTCCCCTTTCATTTTCTTACCTAAAACCTTTATTTATATCCTGGGGAAAAGATAACAAAAAAAGGATGAGCTCAAATTCTTAGTAAGGGTAAACATGGAGAACATAAAACAATCCCTAAACATTTGAATGTAAGAACATGAACATAAAAAATCAAAATCATGACTAATGACATAAATCTTGGCAGTGCATAAGGCATAGATAAAAAATGAACATTAACCATGATAAAATATCATGGGAATAAAACATTTAATTTTTGAAACCATTAGGCACATGTTGTGCTTTTTATAGTAGCCAAGGAATTGCTACCAAGACTACCATAGTGTACAAAGTCCCTTACTAAATCGAGTTCACTCCTCATTCCAGTCATTTTCACTGAACCAGATTAACTTTCCCTTCCATCCATTTTTTTCACATGAGATATAAATCTTTACCCAATGAATTTGATGGAGATATAGGTCCAACCCATCTAATATTTAAATCATTCTTACATGTGCCACAAAACAATCATAAATCATTTATCATAACCCAAAGAATAAAATGGGTTTCATAATCATCATCCCATCATAAAATAATCCACATAAAACAAATGGGTATCATTTCATCATAATAAAAGTGAAACCATGTAAATAATAGAGATATTATACTTGAAACATACACATATGAAATAATTTCATCATAGATGGAAAATGGTTTTGATAAAACAATTAAAATGAATTCTTGAGGAAAATATATTTTCTTCTTTAAAATCATTTTCCTTTCAGAAAATTCCATGAATTTTTAAAAGAAAAGGATTTTGTTGAAAATATTAATGAAATCATGTAGAGTAATCCTCGTGAAAATAAGGCATTATGAAACTGTGAAAATACGTTCATACCGTATACGTTAAAAAAACATTCTCCTCGTATTTTTAATGGAAATGTACAAAAGTACCACATATAGTAAACAAACGAAATATTCCTTCCATAACACAAAGTAAAAGTTAAATAGGGGTAAACATGACATTAAACATACGTGGAAGAATATTAGACACTTTATTAAAATCATTTTTATGGAAATGGATGAAAAATATAACCCCAGTAAATACTTACGTATAAGCAATCCGGGATAAAAATGCGATTGAAAAATTATCCCTTACCTTATGTCCAATTTCTTCTGTATGTGTCTGAGACTCCTATATAGTGGGTTTAAATATATTATTATCTTTTAATAGAATCATAATAATATTTATTATATCCTATATGATTCACTTATGACTTTATATTAACCGTTCATTTGTCAATTCCATTTTAAATTAGTGTTTGGGATAAAATCGTTTCATTTATCGTACATGTTTGGACTTATTTTTATTGATATTATTACTACATATATCAAGATTTACTTACTTCCAGAAGGTAAATCATTATTTATATATCATATATATTCATTATATATATATAATAGATATATAAATGAAATAAAATACACCGTTCATGGAGACGGTAGGTCGTAGGTATGCATGAATTTTGTTTTCCTTTCTTTATTGACTTGAATGGAAGTAAGTAGATGACATATAGATATATATACATAAATCAATTAGATTTATTATATCATATATTTCATTATTATTCATTATATATACTTTATAATCATTTTTCAATGGTTAACATGGAGAATGAATCTCATCGCGACGTGGAGACCGTAATCTGTGCGTAAGCATGGGCGATGAAATCGTTCCCATAATTATTGAATGGAATTGGAGTGGATGATATAATATATTAGAACATGTATCATGTTATAATAATCATATATAGTTACTTTATAATTATGGGAACGATATCATCGCTCGTGCGTACGCACGTGTGGGGATTTTGTTTTTCGTAGGATGGATTGAAGGTGAAAATAAGATTGTTTCATATTTATAATAAAATATCAGTATATAATAAATAATTATGTCATTACATTATAATTAAACAACTAAAGAAGATGAAGAAGAAGAAGAAAGAAACTTGAAAGAATTGTTAGAAAAGATTACCTCTTCTTCGATGTGCCTCTTTTAAACTTCTTCTTAGGGAACTAGAGTTGGTCTTTTGAGAATACCAGAACCTCTATGATATAACTATAGAGATTTATAAGAGAAATTGGAATGGGTTTTCCGAGAATTAAGGCTCAAAATTGTGTAAAGATGAGAGGGAGGAGGTTCCCTTTTATAAGAGGGGTGAGGGGTACCTTTGGAAGAACATAAAATAATATTTTATAATAAATCCATATTTGGTTTATAATGGCTCAAAAGTGACTTATTTTGAGGCTAGGGTAGGGATGGGTCTAAATACTCTCAACCAATAGGTTTTAGAAAAGTTTAGGTTACCATTTTAACCTTATCATTTAGGATAAATAAAATAACTTTTACCGTGTCTTCTTGTATTATTTCACTATATGGTTAATAAACTTACTATAAACTGCCAATTGAACCCCAATTGGTTAATTAATGCTATATATATTTTTATATAAGTCCTTTTACAGAAACGTATATTTTTAGGACCATTATTTCAATTAATAATATAATATTTGTTTGAAAAACTCTTTTATGTCAATTTTGACACTATTTGATATTTTGTATTCTCTAAATTCATAACAGCATTATTACTTCGAAAAAAATTCATCTATCTAACCCTAATATGTTATATTAACCTAAAAATTAGTTTAATTCATAAAAGGACTCAAATTACATTTATTTGGTCATTTATAATATCAATTATGTTAATATTTCATTAATACGGTAATTATTGCATCATCATTGTGTCATAAATAAATTAAATTATTTAATGTCTAAAAAATAAAAATAAACTACCATTATGTTGTAAATATTTTTATATTTCTGATGAATATTTATAGTCGAATTTATCTTATGTATAACCCTATATTAAAAATGTTTTAGTTGTTAATCCTTGATTTTAACTCTTTTAACTCTTCTTTAAATAAAATAATAATAAGTGTCCTAATCTAATCCAAGTGGACCAAAGAGGTTAGTATTTTATTCCTAAGGTTTTTTTGGTCGAATTATACTTATCAAATATCATTATGACATGTTTTAGGGTAATAATAATATCATTTTTACTGTTAATTACCCTATTTACTTTTAACCGTGGTAAATAAAATTTAAAAGTTACTATTCACAAAAAATTATTTTTATCTTATTGAACCACATTTTTCTCCTTGAAATTAACCATTTCTATCTTATTTTAAAAATTCAACTCACAGAAGTGGTAGAATTAAGTTTTTATGTAAATTTTCAAATTCTCCTAGGAGGTGGGTGAAAGATGGTAAAAAGTTCAATAAAATTTTTATTTATCTATATTATTATAAAATGACTCCATTGAATTAAATTGAACTTATATAGGTATTATTTATCTATTTTTACCTAAAATAAATTTAAATAAAATAAATTATTATTTAAATAAAAATCCGGTTTTGACCAATAACTCAGTGTTTTCACTATTCATCAAAAATTGAATTTTTTCAGAAAAATACCAAAAATTCACCCTTGGATGATTTCGATATTCCAAACCCAAATATGAAGTCCATTTTGAACGTTAAAATTTATAAAATTTTAAAAAGTGGGTATTACTATTCATAACGTCTATTTTATATAACATATCGTTGCTTAGTGAAACTCGGTATTGTGTACAACACATGATATCGTGGAAGGTCACGATTGCATGTAATGCAAGACAAGTAATGGTTGCATGTAATGAAATATTTTTTTGTTGTTGTGTATAATAGAATTCGACAATATTTCATATATAAATTGAATTTATATATATACACAGAATGTTGCGTAGATTAACTTCTATAAAATGAACGTGATTTTGTGTGTAACACGATCCAGGAATAGTGTTGCGTATACTGCAAGCTAATACGGTGTTTCGTATTTCTCAAGACAATCTTGGTGTAGTATACAATACAAGACATCAAATAAATTAAAAATAATACTTCTCATAAAATCTCGGGGTGTTACATTCTACCCCCCCCCCCCTAAAATGGATTTCGCCCTGAAAATTCATCAGTGTTATAAATCGTTTACTACATGAAAGTTTATTTCATAGAAACCCACATCGTAAAAGGGAAAACTAAATCATAATTTTAAAAAGAAACATTAGAAACATAATGAATCCCCAAATAACTCATCACTGTGTTTCTTCATATGAGAATATAGGTGAAAATATGGATATGGAAGAGAAATCTAACCATCAAGTTCTGATAGAGAGTGGTAGAGAACATGGCTATGAAAAAGACATCAATCACAAAGCCATAAATTTGTGATGATCTAAGGTACCATCTGATTCATCATATATGAGGGTACTAGGACAACATTTTTGGTTTTCAATATCATTTCTCTAAAGCTGAAAATTTTAAATTAGAAGAAATACTTACTTGATTTTGGTACAATCTCACCATTGGTCGTTCCATGAATATTTCCAATTCATATCATAAATAAATGAAGTTGAATTTTCCATTCGTTAAGTGTTAGTAGATAATTTGATAGAATTATGGGTCATTACATCTGTCTCAAACAAAAGGTTATCAAAATTTATCTGTTAAACATAGGTCTATATATGGTGAGGTTAATCATATATGATTCAAAAAATGGAATTATTCTTCATCTATCATACTGCTTAATAAAATAAAACTTGTTTCTACTAATCAGGGACTTACTATATACCATAGGTATGTGATAAAGGCATGTCGCACTTCTATTGTGGGTTCAAATCCTTGCAACCTTTTCCGACACGATGGGTTGTCGCTCATCCTACAGGTTGTCCTTTTTCTAAAACTACACTATTATAACATTATAGAAATAATATCGAAAAAAGGATTCTATCCTTAAACAATATTATCTTATTTCCAACATAATCCATTTAAATTATTTAGTCTTATCCAAAATACTACTATCCAAGTTCATAGTATAAAGACAACGATTACTAGAAATTTCATCAACCAAGGATGTGAATACCATAATTTATCCCCCGTATATCATAATATATATCTTGTTGGTCACAATACAAACATGTGAATACCTTAATCATGTATTCTCTTGAAACATGAATTACCATAGAATCTTTTTGAAAAAATGAATGCTATCGAAATTCAACTCTTTCCACATAAAAAAAACCCAAAAATTCCATATACTCAAACCATGATATCACTCCACATTTAAAACATTTTACTGTTGTTGGTGTCTTAGCAATACCATTATCCTTTTCCATGGATTTAACTGAACCTTTTTATTTACAATTACTATCTTTGTGCCCTTCTTTTCCACACCCGAACCATCTTCCAGTTCCATTGAAACATTCTCCTTGAGGGATCTTCCCACATAATTTACATGAGGGAAATTGAACTTTCTTTCCTCTATGATCATCATGAAACTCCATATTTTTCTTATTATCCGATTATGGAAACAAACCAAATTGGATATTATTGATCATTTTATGAGATTACTGATTAGGCATAATAATGATGTTTGGAAACCCAAATCCCATTTCATTTGGTTTCTCGTGAAGAATATCATTCCATAGTCCATCATATTCTCCATTAACATGAATCCTCTTATTTCCTTCCATTTATTAAAACCAAAAAATAATAATGTGAGAGGAAAAAATAATACTAGAAAAGCAACAGAATCAAGGGGGATTACTTTCAATCTCTAATATCTTATGTTTAATTCATTGATTGTTACTGTAATTATAGGAATTTAACCTATAATTATACTTAACCTTAGGGACATCACTAGACATACCATATAAATATCTCTAGGGATTTCACTATAGTTTTCTCATCCTATAATCCAAAGGATAAATAAACATTCGCTTGGATACCAACTATATAGACCCATACATGATGTACATAGACATTACATTACTTTTGCGTAATAATTAATACATTAATAAAATAGACGTCTAAATACCATATTAGTTTAGTCTCATTGGAAACATGGAACATAATCTTCTAACCATGGTGAAAGATCTTAAACATCACCCAAAATGTTATTCCCCTTTGGTTTTCTTACCTAAAACCTTTCTTTATATCCTGGGGAAAAGAAAACATAAAAATGGTGAGCTCAAATTCTCAGTAAGGGTAAACATGGATAACATAAATAAATCCCTAAACATTTGAACGCAAGAACATGAACATAAAACATCAAAATCATGAGTAATGACATAAATCTTGGCAGTGCATAAGGATAGATCCAAAAGGAACAATAACCATGATAAAATTTCATGGGAATAAAACATGTAATTGTGGAAACCATTAATCACATGTTATGATTTCCATAGTAGCCAATGCATTGCTGCTAAGACCATCATAGTGGAAAAAGTCCCTTACTGAATCGAGTTCACTCCTCGTTCCAGTCCTATATCACTAAACCATATTAACATTCCATACCATCCATGTCTATCTCATGAGATATAAATCTTTACCCAATGCATTGGAGGGAGATATAGGTCCCACCCATCTCATATTGAAATCATTCTTACGTGTGCCACAAAATAATCATAAATCATTCATCATAACCAAAAGAATAAAATGGGTTTCATAATCATCATCCCATAAAAACAAAATCCATATAAAATAAATGGATATCATTTAATCATGAGAAAAGTGAAACCATTTAAATCATATAGATCTTATACTTGAAACATACACATATGAAATAATCTCATCTTATATGGAAAATGGTTTTGATAAAACACTTGAAATGATTTCTTGAGGAAAATATCCTTTCTTTTTAAAATCATTTTTTTCAAAAAATGCCATGATAGTTTAAAAGAAAAGGATTTTGTTGAAAATAGAAATGAAATATTGTAAAGTATGCTTCATGAAAATAAAGTGTTATGAAACTGTAAAAATATGTTCATGTCGTATAAGTTAAAAAACATTATCTTCATACTTTTAACAGAAAAGTCAAAAGGTACCACATATGGTAAACAAAAGAAATATTCCTTCAATAACAAAAAGTAAAACATAAAGAGGGGTAAAAATGACTTTAGACATATATTGAAGAATATTAATCACTTTATGAAAAACATTTTTATGGAAAGGGATGAAAAATATAACCCCAATAAATACTTACGTATAAGCAATCCAGGATAAAAATGTGATTGCAAAATTATCCCTTACCTTATGTCGAATTTCTTCCGTATGTGTCCGAGACTCCTATATAGTGGGTTTAAACATATTATCCTTTTGTAAAAGAATAATAATAATATTTATTATATCATATATGATTCACTTATGACTTTATATTAACCTTTCATTTGTCAATTCCATGTTAAAGCCGTGTTTTGGGTAAAATCGTTTCATTTATCGTACGTGTTAGGACTTGTTTTTCTTGATATTATTATCAGACATATCATGATTTACTTACTTACATAATGTAAATCACGATTTATATGTCATATATATTATGTATATATATATATATAATAGATAGAAAAATGAAATGAAATACACCGTTCATGGAGACGGTTGGCCGTACGTACGCATGAATGTTGTTTTCCTTTCCTAATTGACTTGAATGCAAGTCAGTAGATGAAATATATATATATATATATATATATATATATGAGTTAATAAATTAGCTTTATTTTGTCATATATTTCATTATTATTCATTATATACACTTCATAATAATTCTTGAATGGTTAACATGGAGAATGAATCTCATCGCGTCGTGGAGACGGTAATTCGTGCGTACGCACGAATGATGATATCATTCTCATAGTTGTTGAATGGAATTGGAGTAGATGATATAATATCTCAGAACTTGTATCATGTTATAATGATCATATATAGTTAATCATTACACCATTATACCCATCCATGTAAGGTGGTGGTAGAAAAACGTATTACACCACGACATGGAGACGGTATTCCTTACATACGCACGAGCGGTGATTTTGTTTTTTGTAAGATGAAAAGAAGGTGAAATGGGGTTGTTTCATATTTATAATAAAATATCAGTATATAAATAATACTTATGTTATTAATTTATAATGAAACAACTAAAGAAGATGAAGTAGAAGAAGAAAGAAACCAGAAATAATCGGTAGAAGAGATTACAACTTCTTCGACGTGCCTCTTTTAAACATCCTCTTAGGGAACTATAGATGGTCTTTTGAGAATACCAGAACCTCTATGATATAAATATAGAGGTTGAGAAGAGAAATTTTCAGGTTTTTTCCAAGGTTGAAGTCTCAAAATTGTGTAATGATGAGAGGGAGGAGGTGCCCTTTTATAAGAGGGGTGAGGGGCAGCTTAGAAAAACCTTAAAATATTATTATATAATAAATTCATAATCATTTTATAATGGCCCCAAAGTGTCTTTTTTAGAGGATAGGGTGATTATGGGTCGAAATAATCTCAACAAATATGTTTTAGACAAGTATAGTTACCATTTTAACCTTATCATTTAAATTTAACTCTAAGTTAACTAATTTAACTTTTACCATGTCTTCTTGTATTCTTACATTATATGGATAATCAACATAATATAAACTTCCAATCGAACCCAAAATGTTTAATTAACGTCATATATATTATTATATAAGTCTTTTGGAGGAACCTTAGTTTTTAGGACCATTATAACAATTAATAATAAAATATTTATTTTAAAAACTCTTTTATGTCAATTTTGACAATATTTGATATTTTGTTTTCTCTAAATTCATAACAGCATTATTACATCGAAAAAAATCATCTAACCAACTCTAATATGTTATATTATCCTATAAAATTAGTTTAATTCATAAAAAGTCTCAAATTAAATTTATTAGGGTATTTACAATACCAATTATGTTAATATTTCATTAATATGGTAATTACTGCATCATCATTGTGTCATATATAAATTAAATTATTTAATGTATAAAAAATATAAATAAAATACCATTATGTACGAAATAGTTTTAGATTTCTGATTAATATTTATAGTTGAATTTATCTTATGTATAACCCTATATTAAAAAAGTTTTAGTTATTAAATAATGGTTTTATCTCTTTTAAATCTTCTTTAAATAAAATAATAATAAGCATCCTAATCTAATCCAAGTGGACCAAATTGGTTCATATTTTATTACTAAGGTTTTATTTGATATAATTATACTTATCCGATATAATTAGGACATGTGTTAGGGTAATAATAATATCATTTTTACCATTAATTACCCTATTTACTTTTAACCATGGTAATAAAAGTTAAAAGTTACTATTCACCAAAAATTATTTTTTACTTATTGAACCACATTTTACTCCTTGATAATAATCGTGTCTCTCGGATTTTTTAAATTCAACTCATAGAAGAGGTAAAATTATGTTTTATGTAAATTTGTAAATTCTCTTATGAGTTGGGTAAAAGACGGTAAAAAGTTAAATAAAATTTTTATATATCTATATTATTCTAAAATGAATCCAATGAATTATATTGAACTTATATAGGTATTATGTATCTATTTTGACTTAAAATAAATTTAAATAACATAAATTATAATTTTAAAAAAAAAGTCGGTTTAAACCAATAACTTAGTGTTTTCACTATTCATCCAAAATTGAACGTTTTCAAAAAAATACCAAAAACTCACCCTAGGATAATTTTGATATTCCGAATCAAAAAATGAATCCCATTTTGAAAGATAAAATTTATAAAATTTCAAAAAGTTGGTATTACTATTCATAACTGCTAGTTTATATAACATATTGTTGTTTAGTGAAACACGGTATTGCGTACAACACACGCTATCATCGAAGGTCGCGATTGCGTGTAATTCAAGCCAAGTCAGGGTTGCGTGTAGTGCAAGAATCCTTTGTTTTTGTGTATAATAGAATCTGGCCATATTTAATTTATACATTGAATATATATATATATATATATATATATATATAAACACACACACTCAATGTTGCGTAGAATAACTTCTATCAAACGAATTTGAAATGGTGTATAACACGATCCAAGAATAGTGTTTCATATACTGCAAGCTAATACGGTGTTTCATATAGCGCAAGATAATCTTGGTGTAGCATACAACACAAGACATCAAATAAATTAAAAATAATACTTCTCATAAAATCTCAGGGTGTTATAGTTGCATTGTTTCTCCTTAACCATGAACGTAAACCACGTAATAGAAGAGAATATCCAAAACATAAAAACTTGATTCCAAACACCAAATACTCAAGTTAAATCCAAAACAATTATATACCAAAATAAAAGAGATAAAGAAAAACCTAGGTGAGACAAAAATATTTTTTTTTAAATCGCTTACTATATTTTGTCTTCTATTTGTTCAATCACAAAGTCAGTGTTACATAAGAATTTATGGTATTTATACAATAAAAAAAACTAAAAATAAATTACCATCATAAAATAATTTATTTTTTTCAAAATAAATATAATATTCAGTAAAAACTTCTTTTTAACCAAATTATAACATACAAGATAAATTCAATAAAAGAGAGTGATTTCTTTCTAATTTTCCTTGACATAAAATAATATAAAAGTTATAATCAATGAAAAGTGGAAATAAATACTCAGAATTTAAAATATTTTATGGCTAGGGTCTAATAAAACTCATAAAATAAAATAAATACATGTTTTATGGTTATTTTTAGGCCTAATCTAAAAGTTTTAACTTTGTTTTTCCCTTTTTACCCTTACTGTTGGGACAACATTTTCACCAATGCTACTATTTATAATGACCAAAAATAAAAGGGGCCCATTTACCAAATTTTAACCTCATTATTCCAAATATATAATCAATTTTTCGTTTTTGAATTATGATAATTTTCAAAAATCAATCTTAAAATAAATACATAAAATTCCACAAAAATAGATTTTAGAAAAACATATTTTAAGCATAATGAAATTTTTATTCCAAAATTAAATATTATTTTAATTATTTTGTATTTTAATATATTATTTATAATTAAATTAGTATAATTTTACATTAATATCAAATCCAAAATGTAATGGTACTTTCAAATCACTTGATTTAAAGAAAAAAATAACAGTTTTACAAAAATTTATATTTTCACTTTTCACTAAAACAATTATATTATTAAAAATATATAAAACATTTATCCTTATATAATATTAACATTATTAGTTTAAATATTATAATAATTTAATATACTAAAATATATAAAAATGGTATTAATTAATTATAATTTCTACGCACATAATGCAATAAAAACCATTGTGAAGAAAATATATTTTTGAGGCATAAAATAAATTTATTCCTATTCATTGCATAAGAATAATAATTAAATGACTTTTTATATCTTTTATTAAATATATAATCTAAAAACATCATTTAAATCATTCATTAATATTCATTAATTTAACAAATTATGATAAAGACACATTTCACGCATGAAAAAGATATTCCCTAAAAATGATCTCTTTTATCCATAAAAATATTTAATTTTATTTTCTAACACATTGATAAACAATTAATTTATTTTCTGAACATGTAAAAAAAATAAAATTTCTTAATTTATTTGGTTATAATAATACTCTCCAATCCAATGACTATGTGATAAAGGTCAATTTAATTGATAATGTTTTTATACTTTATTGTAGTTCACTTAAAGTACGTTGTTGCGTGTTATGAAAGACAACAAGTATAGTATTACATTAAAATAAACTTTTGGTGGTGAAATAATCTTACCCCATTAAATAAATTAAATCATTTTAATTGTTATCTCTATAATAAAGTGTTCGTTATTTAGAAATACCTTTATAAAGACCCCTTTCATACAAAGGGATAATAAGAATTATTTAGAAATGCAGAAGTGGAAGACATAATGGTAACCTGAAATAACACATAATAGGGTTTACAGATAAGGTTAACATTAATAAGAAGTGAAAATATAGACATGAAGGATATAAAAAAATTCAAAATGTAATGGACATTGATAAATAACATGATCATGAGAATGTTAATGACCTGAAAACCATAAAGATTGTGATGTGTGAAAACAACCATCAACTCATCAGAACAAACTAAAAAGGGAAAAAATTAATTTTAATATTTTTTCACATATTTGATTGTTTATTCTACCGTGGAATAATAGAACACATGATTATATGATTTCATGAAAATACATAAATGTAATTTCAACCTTTGGTTGTGTTTTTTAATTATTTTACACCTTTTTTCATCCCATGTTTCAATGATGAATGAAAAATATGATTTTCTTCATGAATGAAGCACTAAACTAAATATTTAATAGATGTTTGATTTCTATAAATGGATGATAAGATATTCCTCTAGTCTTTATTTAGTTACTAAACTAAAAAATCAGTAGTGGAATCTAAGATAACATATATGTATAAACCATAATTATAATGATTAATCTGAAATATATCAATAATAATACCCAAATATATACTTAATTAATTCCTCAAAAAGAAAATTTTAAAACACCCTCAAAGTATTCACATCCATTATTCAAAACCCAAAAAATTACAAATAATTAGTTAAAAACATTTCCAATGTTGGTTTAATTTTAATCCTCAAACAATATAAAATATCTTATAATGTCACATAGAAAACAAGTTAGCACCTTGTTCATATATTTTCCAAAACATTTTAATAACCTTAATTTCTATAAATCCTTAATTAATACATATGTGATCCAAAAATTATTGATATCCTTATTCTTCAAATAAAATAATATAATAAAAAATATATTTTGTAAATCCAAAAACAAAATTTGGTTCATCAAAAATAAATGTAGGGTCCTTAAAATGTTTCATTGAATATGATGAGAATTAAATTAACTTAGAAAAGGGTATAAATTAACCTATAATAAGAACTTAAGAAATGTTTTTAAAGGGAATAAATCCTTGAAGGATTTTTTGGGTCTGTTTTTTCAAATCATTATGCAGACCACCACTCCCTATGGAGTTCTGCCACTTCATGAAGTGCCCCGTGAGATAAGACATTAACGAGATGAGATGATACATTTAGATCTCGTAAAATGAAACACAAGTCATTTGCTGGGTCTGGCGGTTATTTATGACTTCACGAACAACCATACCCATGAACAATATTTATTGTGCGATGCAGCAGCACCACCAACCCCCAAAAATCAAACCAATACATTCGTGGGGATGATCTATAAATTTTTCCCCCACGAATAACAACCCCCCACGAATGATAAATTGTTCATGGGATATGGTGGTTATTTTCAGCCTCTGAAAATGAAAAAGATTGTGGGATGGGTCATTCTCTTTGGGATCCATCAAATGACGATGTGCGGCACATTATGTATGACTGGCCATCCTTGTACAGAGTCCCACCTATGTTCTATAAAAGACCCCTAAGGGGAACTGAGAAAGGGGAAGATAGGAATTAACGCATGAGAGGAAATGAAAAAGTATAAATTCTAGAGAAGAATTGGTTGACATCCTTCGATTCCCTTCAGTGGATCCAACATAGAAATATAAATTCATCTACACCTCCCAGAAGACACTCTGACCTGATCACTCCGGAATATCAATTATATGAGGAACATATGCCCAAAACTCCTTGGCATGCAAGAATACCTAACATACCCAACCGACCAAGGACTAGAGAACCCCTAGCTCATGTATTAATTAATTATCCATCTACATCAAATATTAAATCCCCTAAAGTGCATGTGAAAGAGAATCCATCAACATGGAAGCACCAAAAATTAGACTATAATTATTTAATTCTGAAAAAGATACCCTTTTTACCAGAAAAGGTTACAATCTTGGACCCCCTGATCTCATAAAAAACATTAGGCAAGCACTCATACATGCTTTTCTAGGCCCCCCAGAGTTTTAAGCCAAAGAGTCTTCTATAGAGTTCTATCAGATAGAGAATGATCCTATATAATTCTACATGATTTTCTCTTCCACAAATCAAGATGAATATTCCATTATATAGATGTACATTCAACCCCATTATGTGTCTAGTATAATAAATAGTGTCGATTTCAAAAAGGGTCCTATTGATAATGACCCTGGTGTTAACCTCATTCTAGTATTAAAACTTCGTTAGTTGTGCTAAAATGAAGATAACCCAACAACTACTTCCAAAACACTTCCTGGCTATAAAAAATTTAGAAGAATGGATTATGCTAAATAAATATCAAGTCACATTTTGGAGACCTGATAGAAAACTCATCATTTCTGGCAGTTCAGTAGAACATGGCCTTAAACATCTTCCTATGAAGGCCATTGTTACATCAACATGTAGAAATACCCTCATCATATCATCAATGAATCAAATACTTAATTAATGGAAAAAAATTGGATGTTTCATGCCGATAAGTCCCCATTTAAAAACATTTATTCACATTATATAGATGCGTTATTCAATCAAGTGAATGGGAAACAACCCATGGTTGATGGTGTTTCTTGGGTAACCACCCATAATGGTTTAGAAATGATGTAAGCTGACCCATTCAAACATATAGGTGAATATTATGGCATTCCTATCAATAAAGTTGAGTATACGATCCCATTTAAAGGTGAATATTTAGAAATATTTATGGTTTCACTCATGGACACTGAGTCGATTAGTGTTGAAAAGTTTTATGACACCCTAGACAATGGTGAATGCACAGATTAAAATGCACACATTCCATTACTAGATCTCTAAATAATCATTGCCTCACTAATGGAGGTATAAGAGGATGTCACATGACCCAAAGATGAAAAAGAAAATCCTTATCCATCACTCATTCTTCCCTCTTCATATTGTAAAATAAATCTTGCATGGGTTTTTGGGTAATAGGAAGTCACTTCATCATCAGAATACTAAGGTATCAGCTTATCCCCCAACTATAGGGAACATATCACACTACTTGACCCCCTATAAAAAATAAGAATGAGTATAAAGAGGTGGAATAAGAAGAGTATGAGGACCTTAGGGATCATCCTGTAATATTTGAGGAGGGAATATATTCCATAATTAATGAAATTGGATAAATAAATCTGGGTATAGTAGAAGACCCATGAACCAATTTGATTAGTGTGGATATTTATTTATTAAAACTAGAGGTATATACCACCTTCCTCAAGTTACATCATGATTTCATTTTTTGGAACTACATAGAAATTCCAGGATTGGATTCTGTGGTGGCCACTCACCACTAGGGCCTTCTATAGGACCCCCTAGGCTATACAACACATATATAAGGACACACCCAAAAAATGATTCCCAAATTGATGGTAAATTTGAAAAAATCATTACAGATAAATTCATTTAGGATGTACAATATCCCAAAAGGATTTCCAATATCATCCCTATATAGAAGAAGAATGGAAAAATCAGTGTCTTATTTATTTTATGGATCTCAACTGAAACTACCCTAAGGATGATTTCCCAATCCCAACCATAGATCTACTGAATTATTAAACAACTGGATACTAGGATCTCTCCTTCATGGATGGATATTTAGGATATAGTGAAATATGAATTTCCTCTCAATATGAACAAGTCATCACCTTCTGTTACACCATGGATTATTTTTCTATCAGGTAATTCCCTTTGGTTTAAAAATGCTGATACTATATACCAATTTTCCACAAAACACATCTTCAAACACATAATGGGAAATTTTTCCTAATACTATGTTGATGACTTGGAGGTCAAATCATAAAACACTCTGAACATTATAAATATCTTGAAACTATCTTAAATATAATGCATCAATATAGAATAAAATGATCCCCTTGAAATGGTCTTTCAATGTCACCGTAGGGAAATTTCACACCTTCGTTGTACGCCATACTGACCTAGAAGTCATCCTTGAAAAGAAAATGGTTATCATTGTCATGTCAAATCCCCTCAATCTCAAATAGATGATAGGACATTGAGGATACTTGGCCTAAATTCGGTGCTTCATATCCAAGCTTGCAGGAAAATGTCTTCCCTGCACCATGTTGATGAAAAATGGGGTTACATATCAGTGGTAGGATGATTGTGAGGAAGCATTTGATAGTCTCAAGAAATATATCTTGATCCCACCAAGGATGATCCATCATGTCGAATTAAGGAAACTTATTTTGTATGTGATAGACATAGAGAAATCACTGGGTTCATTTATCACCCAAAATAATGACGGCGGTAGTAAAAAAAAACTTTATTATCTGATTTGAACCATGATCAATTTTGAGACTCATTATTTAGATATTGAGAAGATATTTCTAGTTCTATTCTTTTTTCATCAAGAGGCTGAGGAACTACCTACTCCATCCAGAGGTCCATTTGGTCTTTTGAAGCAACCCACTCAAATATATTCTCATATATTAGATGTTGATTCGATGTTTATCATAGTCGGTGTTTATTCTGTATGTATTCGACATTTAGTACGTTCCTCAGAAAGATGGAAAAGGCTTTATGATAACATATTTTTTGGTTGAGAACCCCTAAGAAAAAATACTTCATTGGATGTGGAACTACCCGATGAAGATGTTTTCTCTATCCAAGAGGGACCTAGTTATGGTTGATGCATTTTAATGGTTCCTCTAATCATTTGACAGGGAAGAGGATGGAAGAAGCTAGTCCCAAAAAGGTGTGGCTCGGGGTCATGATCATCTCTTCAAAAAATGAATTCCTACCTTACTCATTCCTACTATCTGAAGGGTGTACGAACAATTAAGTAGAATATTGGGCTCTCATTATAGGATTAGAGGCTGAACATCCGGTAGAAGTCATTCAATTGAATATAAAATTCCATCTGGAACTTTTCATTATGGAAATAAATCGGGATTATTCCATATAAAAAGAAATTATAATCCCCCTGTTAAACCATGTATGTGGAATAATAGTGGAATTCCTTTTTGATACGACATTGAATCATGTCATCTGGTCATAGAATGTCCATTTTGATGAATTGTAAAATAAATTCATAGATCAAGTTACTCCATAACAGGATGAAACAATCAATTATATCGTGCATCGTCAGATGATATCACCTTTCATTCAATCCAACACAGAAGATATCGATGAGATTAGCCCCATCTCTAAACCATACGGTCCTACCCCCATCTAGATGACACCCATTGTGGACTTCCTTCGAAAGGGAGTCCTCCCACAAGACAAAGACGATAGAGAGAAAATCCAAATAAGATCAATTAATTGTGTTCTATATGATGTCACAGATCATCAAAATATCTTATATAAGAGAAGCCTTAAAGGGGTCCTTCTCAGGTGCATTGATGGATAGGAGACCATTTTTTCATGAAGTAAGTGCATAATAAAGCCTATTATTCCCATAAATTAGAATCCAATATTTCCTATCAAATCCAAAGGATTGGGTACTACTATCCCACTATAAGAATATTCTCACTACAACTGACTTCTTCTCCATGTAAGCTGAAGTTGTAACCCTCAAAGAGGTTGGGTCAAGGAACATTGTCAGATTTGTGAGAGCCAACATTATCACCAGACTAGGTCTCCGATATATAATAATGATGGGAAATAAAATCAATTTCTATTATAAAGTATTTGAAAACAATATCATGAGTATAAAATCAAGTCCAATCATTCAGCTCACTACCATGTAGCGGAAGACTAATAGATATAGGAATTCAAAAAAGAACTTATAAAAAATGATCCATAAGATGGTAGATAAGGACAAAAATTACTAGATGGACAAGCTTATACATGCCTAATAGGCTTACCATACTACGACCCACACTCCCACACAAGAAACCCCATATTCATTTGTATACATGACAAGGGTGGTCCTTCCCATTAAAGATAAATTACAATCACTCTACATTTCCATCTTCTATCCATTACCCAAAGACAAGATATCCTATAAATAGATATATGAACTGAAGCGGTTGGATGAGAAGATATTTCACTCCTTGAATCATTTGGATGTCCCAAAAATTGAGATTTCATTATTCTTTAATAAAAATATTTTCTCTAGTATTTCATCAATGGATATATGGTGTTGGTCTTGAGTACTCTAATGGTACTCCAGAAGAAACCACCATATTTATAGACAAAGTGGGATGTAACATATGCCATAAACAAAGTGTAATCTAATAGAGCATATTATTTGATCTCAATTGAATGGAATATTACCAAGACCCCACCAATTTCCGGTTTATAAAGAAGTATTTCATCTAATATCAATACATCATCTTGATCACATTATGTTAAACAAAATGATACAACATCTGGATTGCATTATGTTAAACTAAATGAGACATCATCCTGATCAAATGATGTCAAAATATAGAAGACTTCATCTTGATCGCATGACATTAAACATCCTGGTACATCATCCTGATCATATGAAATTAAACTACATGAGAAACTGTATTGATCCCATGATGTTAAACTAAAGAGTAAATCTTCCGGGATTCAAGATAATAAACTAATTTACACTAAAAACCTTACTGCAACATGTTAAGCTACATGGTTACAAAAGAACTATAAGTATCTTTATTCCTGTCATTATAGGATACACAGTGACACATAGATCATTTGTGTTAGGTCCAACCTCAAATTTCCATCCATTCATAAGGTAATTTTCATTCCAGCCTTTGGCCTCAATGTATCTCTTCATGCCAATATTTTGTTTCTAGCTTGTCTACAAAATCATCCTTCCTATAACTATAAGGCCATCATCCTAATAACATGATGTTAAACTATGTGGTATATCTTTATTGTCAGAAGAAAATAAAAATCATGGCACTGATGTCCTTAATGTATGATGTTAAACTCCAAAAAAACATAAAGTTCTCACCTGAGAGGACAACGCCTTCATAATTAGTCAATTACCCTTCCATATTAAGTAAATACATGAATCTTAATTCCTATCCACATAGGATATGTAGCGAAAAATAGATTTTATATCCTCTTCCAACCTCCCTAATGTTAAAATTACACCCTTCCCATGTACAAGTCATACCTATGCATGGATATTTATATTAAGAACTATATATGTCTTGATTCATTCCCTTACAATATATATAGTGACACCCAGATCTCTATTCTGGCGCCTATCCATGGTGATACTTATATCACATAGAGTTATCCTTTTCATTACCCCATGATGTTAAAAAACATGATTTATCTATAACTATGTGTGGCTTGATTACTACCCTCATAGGATATAGAGTAATGGTTGAATATCAAATCTCGAGTCCATTTACAAAAGTAAATCAATCAATAGGATAAATTCCTTCCTCTCCATACTGATCAAACATGCCTAGTGAGTTCCCATTCAAAACTGTAGGTGGATAGATTCTTATGTACACAAGATATGTTTTGATATGTCGATCACCATTCATGGGTCTAACTGCAGAAATAATATAATCAATGGGAAAAATGACCCCTCACCTTTTTGTATGGATCCGACCTGTGTAAATAATTCTGATTTAGTACTATGTGTGTCTTGGTTATTTTCATCATAGAATATGTAGTGAGTCCCAGAACTCTAATCCTAGGTCTAGCTGTAACAAAGGATAAAAATTCCCTCCTCCCTTAGTACATGTTAGTTTATTACAAGGAATTATCTCAGAACTACATATGGCTTGATTCATGTCATCACAGGATGCACAGGGATGCCCATATTTCAAATTCTGAGTCCATCTACATCATTCTCCCCTTTCACATCATTTCTCCTTCAACAGTATCGCATGATTTTAAACTACACGGGGTCCCTAGAACTATGGGTTCCTTGATTCTCAATGTAATGAGATACATAGTGACGTCTATATTTTACATCTTAGTCTACCACGACAAATTCAAAATAACAATATCCTTTAATTTATCGCCTTTGTGGGGAATAATAATCCTTTTACACACCTTTTCTCTCACTCCAAGAATAGATCACATTGGATTAGGAGTTAAGGCAAGGGAATACACACATGATAAATGCTTATCAATCTGCATCATGGTTTCCATGTCCTTGATACAAGACATTTATGGTACACTAGTTTTCCTTACCAAAGGATGTAAAATTATACAAATCCACAACATCCTTATTCATTCATGTTGGGTGGCCTACATCAACAAAAAAAGACTTCAAACTCAATTAATAATGTCCTTAATGTCTGATATTAAACAATATGGGTCTTTTAGATCTACATTTGTCTTGACACCTTCCATCACAGGATACATAGTGGCACCACAGTCCTTAATCTTGGGTCCAATCATAATATTTACTCTTCATGTCGGGGAACCTAAATCCTTTCCACATATTGTTAAACTATATGGAAAATTCCTTTTATACATTATATTAAATCTTATGGTACCTAGGGAACTATATAGATTTATTCTGGTTTTGATGAGATACGTAGGGGTGCCTAGGCCCCATGTCCTAATCTCAGCCATGGGGTAAAGAAAAATAAAAACGTCCACATATATTTTATAAAAACAAAAAAGATCTATGTAGGAGATCATACGTTTGGGTTCCCCATATAAGGATCTATCATGGAAAAAATTACACTGTAAATATGAGTTTGATCTATATATGTAATTTCACAATCCATGACTAATCATGGTCTTGATGTTTCGTTCGTGTTCAAACACATTCCTTCCAAAAAAGGATTTTTTCATTCTTGTGATGTTTTCATTAAATAGTTGGGTTGCGTTTTGAAATAAATTGTTTTTTTAAATTCACCATTAGCCTTTACAAATTTATTTTAGATTTATAATGGTTATTTTTGTTTTAAAATGGGTTTCCAAGTGAATTCTAGGATTTCAAAGTGGTGTGCATGCGATTCTTTATAAAATGGGTTTTCATGATAAAATCATTTGTTCCCCGGTTTTCACTTTTGAAAAACTAGTCATCTCATGAAAACTCTCCTTAGATGTGGTCCCTTTTCTTTGATTGATTTGTATGTTATGGAAGGTCTACTAGGTAGGACTACCCTATGTTTGAATGGTTGATAGGCGAGGGATATATCTCATGGGGTGACTTGGTTGATTCATGGTATGTGTTTACATACATATATATATGTGTGTGTGTGTGTGTGTGTGTGTGTGTGTCTGTCTGTCTATGTGGTTTGTTTCTCAGATGGAATCAGTTTGATCACCCTTTTTGTTATACATGTTGACATTGGTACTTATAATAGCGAGTGAATTTTCGGTGAAAGATCATTGGACTAGTTTAGATTACGCACTAGCTATTGGCCCATAACATAGGGATATTTTGTAATTTTTGCTATGGTATTGGGAACCTTGATCTTGCCAGGTAGTATGGTGATCCGGCATTTGGGCGTTATGATGTTACTGGGTATGGAATGCCTTCGGGATGAGTCACATGTATAATATGTTCTAGATTATTCATATTCTCCTAAGATTCACCCATGTATACTGGAACAAATGTTTTGATGCATTGTTGGAAGGATACTCTTGTGTGCTATTTTTCATTTCCCTTATTGTATGATTTTTGATCATTCTTATGGAATAGTGTGTATTATATATAAAATGATAAAGTGTTTTCAAATGGTTATGGAAAAACGTTTTGTAAATGTTTTATTCTCACTCTCTCTTTTATAAATGGAATTTAATATCTCTTTTAAAATACATATTGTTACTCCTTGGTAAAGAATATAGTTTTGAATGGTAAAAAGGTAATTGAACTATGATTAGATTATAAAGGAAAATTTGTAAAAAAAATACATTCATATTATTTTAATTCAAAACTGAAATTCATGTTTTGTTAGTTAAATGAAATGCATTTGGGAATTGATTACTTGGGTATTCATACTATGTTTTAATGCTCATCCCTATAATTAATTTATTTTTTTATTCTCATGTGTAGGTTTCATTTTGATGTCTATTTCCATGGGTGATGTTGAGTTTTGGGATCAAAGGGTTACCCACATGGTCACATGGAGTTTAGTGGTCATCATGTTCGGTTAGTTTTCATTTATTCAGTTCTTGTTCAGTGATTTTTTTGTTTCTTTATTTTTTGGATTGTCTTTTATTATTTCAATGCATTATGTTTAATATTAATGGGATAAATCCTTCCCATTTTCACCATTTTTATTCCATGGATCTTGTCTCTAGTTTGGGAGGATCGGGAATAACTCTTAGGGCTTGTTGCCGGCCACCTCAGGTGACTGGTACAGGGTTGACCCGGGTTGGTTCGTGATTGTCATGTAACCCTAGAAACAGTCAAACTATGAACACTGAGTCCCATTGATTAGGATAAAATTATAGAATTACCTATTATTTCATTCAAATCAAGTACAATTCTACATCAGAATATCCTCCTCTTCATCTAGATTTTAACCCATTCGGATGGGTGTATTTTTTGTGTCTAGACAATTCTATATACAAGAAGAGAATAATTACCTATACATGGAAAATGATAGAAATAAAACATGATGACTAATTTAAGTAATTTGATAAAAGGATAGAATCCAAAATGCAATGTTTGGGTCCGCATGGTAAAATTTCTATGTGGACCGATGCTTCGCATGGAATTCCACTACTTCACAAAGTTCCCCAAAAACAAAATAATTTTCTGGATGATATGGCAACATTGGTTCCTAAAAACAAACAAAAAATTTGTTTTCGAGACCAGGTGGTGATTTCTTCCGCTACGAATGACCATCCCTATGAACAAAATTGTTCGCTTGGTGAGGATGTACTACTAGTGCTCGCAAATGAAACCAAGTCATATTTGGACCTCGATGCTGATTTTCATCACCCATGACAAACCACCCCCCAAGAAAAATAAATCATTAGTGGGATAGAGAGGTGATATTCAGCCTCCATAAAAGAAATAATTTGGTGGACATGGCATCTACCTTGGGCTCTCTCAAACTAATCCACGTGGCCCACTACAGATGACTGACAATCCTGGTACTCAGAACCTTCATTCTTCTATAAACGACCCATGAGGGGAACAAAAAAAGAATAATAAAATACTAAATGGATGAGAGGAAGAAAAATTAGTGATTCCTAAAGAGAATTGGGAGATATATATTGATTACAATTAGTTAAACCCACCGTATATAATTATGGAGGAATCCGAAATCATCTGACGATTATCAAACCAAAAACCACGTGCATGACACCATTCTGTGGGTATCAAATGGATAGTCCCATTTCAAACTATCACCCCACATATAAAAACACTATGTGGGAATAACTCGGACCCATGTAGAAAAATTCTACACTAAAAGAACTTGACCCCTCATTGCAAACACTGTGCAGGCTGAACCGAGCCTAGCCTAGAAGCACACTACACATGGAAAACCTATGAGCAGGTATCATAATGCTATGCAGATGGTACCCTCACCCACATATAATCATGATACATTATTTTAACACTATCCAATATAATAATATGCTATGTGGAATGGGGATTCCTTGGGAGTTCTACGATCCACCTCCTATCACTGCCTTACATCATACCATCAGGCCTCACTTTGGTCCCTATTTGAACCAGTCTAACGGCATTAGGAAAATGTCCCTTTCAATGCCACCCGGCATGTCCCCTCAAGTCTATATACCTATGTTATAGAGAATCATTTCTGTAACCTCCAAATTAAGGCAGAAACTCAAAATTTCATTGTGTCTACATTTTTGTGGTAAAGATGGCTCCAAACATGGAGTGTTCATGTGAACACACAAATTATAGGGGTTGAGGAGAACCACTGGCATTTCCTTTTCATGAGGGTTGATTTTGTTCACTCCTCTCTTCCCTGGGGAATAGTAGACAATCCCAGTTTGAATAAGCCCTAAGTATTTCATGTCATAGGAATCATTTTTTGTTATATTCACTAGATCAAGATATCTCTAGATAGATCACCAGGAAATTACATCTTAGTTACAATAATAAAATAGGATTCATGAACACTCAATGCCCTATCCCTCTTCCATTTGGATTCATACCTCTTCCACTAGTGGAAAAAATGGATCATGTTATCTTCAGATCTACTGCTTCCTCTTGTTTCTCACACTAGGAATAAATCGTGTGGGATTAGTGGTTAGTAGTGATCATGAAATCAGAATGATCCATAACATTTAAATGGTCCACTTCTATGCATAATAACAAATAACATTCTGCTTAGGACTTCTACATAGTTGTAATCCCCAACATTTATTCAAATGGGCCTCTTATACGGTATAATCCCCAATCATTCTGAATCCAGTCCATGGGCCTTCTCCATAGATGTAATCACAAACCTCCATTTACATAGTAATCCTCATAGTTGTAATCCCTAATATTCCAAACTATGTGGTATCAAATTCCCATCTATCTGGGATATTTAGGAATACTCCTTAAGTTATAATTCCAAACTTACCCTAATGTTCTTCGGGCCACATTCCAAGTAGGGTCATATCCACTTAGGTGACTTAATCTCTTCTGAGTCCCTTGGGCCACCTCAGCATAAGTCCTACACCATCCATGACGGGGCACCATTCAACTTGATATCCTTAATGTATGATGCCAAATTTCATGCTTTGGTCCATATCACACTACCTAAAATAGTGATGTGCCTAATTAATTGGCACCAAACTACGTGGTTGTTGATTCCTTTCATGAGGATACAAAGGAATCCTATTATATGGGTTTGAAAGCAACATAAAAAATTTTTGTATCCCTATATGATATTTAACTCTTGATAACTAAACTATATAACTTAAAACATGAATCATCCGAACAAGAAACCAAAATATATCTAATCTATTCATAAAAGGGAACTATTGATAGAGAACCATAGATTCATATAGATGATTATGAACCCATGTATGTTCATAATTGATCATTATATTAGGGTGATCCTTGAATTAATACATGGTAATGAAAAATGGATTGACAAAAATTTTAAATATATAAGAGAGTCTAGGAATAGGAAATCATTCCTTCCAAACAGAAATTTTGATCCTAGCATCCCATCCTCCCGACCAATGCGATTTACTAACTGTCATTGTCTATGTTACCCACTAAAATCCTTCCTTTGGAATGTATGTCCACGAGTCATCACAAATATTAGAGTCGTTGGGTGTTTCGGGCTCCACAAAAAAAATCCATTGGAAGCCTTTTGAAGGTAGTTAAATTTACATAATTTATTGCACAAAACCAATCATCCTGCAATCATTCATTGGATTGTTGACCTTCATATGAAATAGTAACATAAATCAGTTTATCATGAAATCACTAATCAATTTCAAGGTCATCATCACTACCCAATTTACTATATCAATATCAATTATCTCTTTATCCCAACTAAACATTATTATTTCAAAATTTTACATATATAAAGGGATATATATCTTTTAATAATGTGTTCTCTACAAATATCACTATATCACTAAATATTTTTTCTTGGATATCAATACCAATTAAAATATTCTTGAAAATCCATAATGAAAAAATAATTTTAAATAATCCATAGATGTTTCAAAATTATTATAACTATAGTATAATTGATAAAAACTTACAAAAATAATTCTTGCATCCCAAAAACTAAAAAAGTTAAACATTCCACATCAATGATTGGAATAGTATAGACCCTTTCTCAGTTTAAGAGTTAGACCATGGATTAGGGAATTGACATAGATAATGACCAATTTACACATACATAATACATTGACCTATAAATGGAACCTATGGATGTATATTATTTAACTCTATTAAACTCTTCATTCCCCCTGTAATTACTTGATCTATATTCTCCATTTACACACCCAAAACATCTTCATGTTTCTTTTATACATTTCCTTGGGGATTCATCCCAAATTATAAACTTTTAAGAATCAAAATATGTCTTTATCCATAGTCCTCATAAAACTCCATTTTCAATTATTTGGTTCATTCAAAAACTAAACTATGTTGATGTTTTTTATCATATATCATGATAGTTGGTTAGGGATGACAACATGATTTTTAATTGAACATCCCATTTCACTTGGTTTATAATGAGTAATATCAATGCATCATTTATCACATTCACTATTAACATGATTCATACTAGTTTCATCAAATAATTAAAATAAAAAATCATAGTGTGAGAAAAAATATTCACAGTGAATAACCATAAATTATGGAAAAACCATTCATTTGAGGTCTTAATAGTGATACATTAATTTAAATATATGACACCATTGGATTAACCTAGTCTATATATGGTCACTATATTTTGAAATATTTTATAATGATTAACAAATTAATTTTGAATTAACCCAAGAAAACCCCCCAAGAGTTTCTATATAGGTTTGTAGTCTTAGGACCAATCATCATTTATTGGTGATTATTGAGTTAATACCCAATTTACCTCTTTCAATGATGTTTCCCCAAAGGTTCATATATGTTATAGTTTAAGATAATTTATTATGCCGTGAGCAAGATATATTTTCTAGGATGACCACAGACCTTTACATACCAAAAATTAGGATATTCTCTTATATGTAGGATTATCCTAATGGTTATCACTAAAAATTTCTTATACCAGTTTCCAAAAATAACTAAACCCTAAATTCATACAGACTATGGAGGCCCAAACATTACAGTAATAATTAATACATTATTTTATATGGATATTAAATATAGATTATAATAATACACACCACATATTCATAATGTTCTAGTGAATTTGGAAACATAAAATCATAACAAATCATACATAAATGATTTATAATATCTCCCATTATGTTCTTTACACCAAGAAACCTATTTAGAGAAAACATACATAAAATATTTTTCCATATCAAATGGAAAACGAATCATAGTAAATGTAAATCTATGATTCATAGTAAGAAAATGGGTAATAATAATCAACGATCTTATAAAACTATAATATGAGAATAAGGGAATGAGAACCTGAGATTAACGTGTGAAAATATTTCCCAACAATTCATAGATCATATTGATAAGTCATGACAAAATTCATTTGTAGTTGATAAGATATTAATCTTAAAAAAATAAAAGATAATGATCTTAGATAGTATAACATTTAAATAAAAATATATTATAATATAATGTTGTTAAGTGTGTGGAATAATCATAATAATAGAAATATTATATCAAGGATACTATCTAAGTCATTCATCGCATGTTACACATTTCATAACCACATATTTACTAAGTGTGGGCTTGGGATAACATCTCATGTACCCTTATTAGGCATGAGATATCAATTCTATTACCCTATTTTTGGCTTGGATTAAACTCCAATGTACTCTTTTATCTCGTAAAATATTATTATTTACTCAATGAATTGGAGAGATATAATGGACCTACCCATAACGTAATCATTATCCATTTATAAGTATAGTACAAGATCATAAAAAAATTTATCATTTCCAAACACATTAACCTATAGAAAAGAAAATGAGTTTCATTAATATTTCTACATACTAATTTTAAATCATGTAGGGAAATAATAATTATGGTTTCATTGGATCACATACCTAGTGAAGAAAAAGTAACAACCATGTATGTTATCGTAGATGAAAATACCTTTAAATGACCACTCGAACATTTGTGGAGGAAAATACACATTTCATTTTGGAATCACTTATATAATATATAATATTTCTAAGATACTAAGAAAAAAGATTCATTCAAAATAAAAATTATAAAATTGTAATGGAAACATCAAATCAATGAGTAGTCATGACAAGAAGAACATTTATATTTTGGTAAAAATTAAAACAAGGATTCTATTAACACAATTGGTAAAAAGTTACTCATTCAGAAAATAAAATGAATAATGATTTTAAAACATTTTATATTAATTCAAATATTTTTTAAAATGAAATTATTATATCATATAAAAATATTAAAAAACAATATTTATTTTTTAAAGAAAACTTGGACCGCAAAAAATGATTCATTGACGAATATAAAAATAATTTTAGTTTTCTTTCAAATCATTATATCCAAATTTATAGTAAAATAGATAGGAATGAGAAATTAAAAATGGGAATATATTGAAATAAATATATTATAAGAAAAAATCATAACATTTTTTAGATATATATCATAAAGTTCCACCATCATAAATTTAACTAGAAAGAATCCCGATAAAAAGTGAGACTGTTACAGAAATCCCTTACCGCTTTGGTGAATTTTGAATCATAACTCCTGAAAGAAGTAAAAATTAAATACCATTAATAATAATTTATTCATATTATATAATATAAAACGTGTGATATATATACTCTATGAAGTAAAAATGTTGTGAATATGGCATATGTCTCATATAAACATAGGTGTGGAGAGAAACATTTACCCCTAGTTCAATTTGAATTGTCAGAACATTAAAATCCTATATAATAAAATTTAATTTTTTATTATTATATAATAAGATCATATTAATACTTATAATATCATAAATTATTTATTTATATAATCTTATCAACCATTAATTAATAATTCATTTTTAAAAACACAATTCTCAATGATAACTATATAACGTTTCATGTATTTTTCTATTTAGTTGTTATTGTACATGAAAATTTATCAAGGTTTCATATTCATAAAAATATTATTAATGATATAAATTTCATATATATTCATTATATATATATTAATTATGATTTATAAAATTTGGATATAGATAATGGTATCATATCATTCATGGAGACAATAGTTCGTCTGTACGCATTAATGACACTTGCATTTTTTTATGAGAAAAATAAAAATAAATTATATTATATTTCTTCACTAAATATTAAATATCAAATAATTAATATCATATATATTTAGTAAATCCATCATTATAACCATCCATGTGCAACCATGCTGAAAAATGAATCACATCGCTATGTAGAGGCTATAGTCTGCACAAACGCACGAGCTATACTTTCATTTCCAATTTGAGGGAAATGAGGTGGATAACGTTCGTAACATAATCATAATGACATATAAATATATTTATGATATTGAATTCCTAATTTTAGTTTGTATACACCTATTTTAGAGTAATTATAAGAATATTTAATCATTGAATGTCTGGTAAGATGATTACCTCTTATTCAAGAGGTCTCTTTTATCTTACTCGTTATTCTTTCATAGGATAGTCATATGTTATTAATAGTAAATTTATAATTAAGTTAATGTTGCCATAAATTTATTAGTGTAGGTATTGAATTATTTATAATGTTCAAGCTCAGTGTATAATGGAGGATATGAGTTTCCCTTTCATAAGTGAGGAGATGAAACACATTGAATTACTTAAAATATTTTAAAATAATTAAGGTATTCCTCAAGTACAATTCTTCCAAATTGAAATGGATTTGAATAAAAATATTATAAGGCCTAAATATTATAAAAAAGAATTTATACGTATTTTGGTTTCATTTTAATCATTTCCTTTTGGTTTAACGCCTTTATCAGTTGTTTTTATCCATAATGAAGGTAACACATTTTTTCCCTTTACAGGTGAATATTTTAAATCTTATGTGACCAAAGAAAAAAAATGGTCCACTGAAGAAATTTTAGACGATTTTATATTCCACCAGTCCTCTTGAAATACTTTCATTATCTTTATAATATTTAATAAAATATCATTTAACTTAAAATAATTATAATGTCAAACTTGGGACTATTCATTTAATATGACTTTAAAGGAATCAAGAAAAATATTTATTTTGAATATAAAATCTTTTACCAACAATAATAAATTATTATTAACCATTAAATTATTGTAACACCATAATTTTAAAAAAAAGGTTTAATGTTTTTAAAATCATTTACTAGTTTTTATACTATCTACATAAGCACTCAGTTATCATTGCGTAAAAATTAAATGTAATTATACAATAAATTTTTTAAAATAAATTACCTTCATAAATATAATTTATTTATTTCAAAAAAACATGTTCAATAATTCATAACTTCATTTAATCCAAATAACAACATATAAGATAAATTAAAAGAAAGTGTATCTCTTTACAGTAATTATATGTTGCTTAAAAAATTATATTAGTTATAATCAAATAAATATGAAAATAAAATTCCAAATTTTATAATTTTGTATTTTTAGATACTAATAAAAAACATATAATAAAATATTGAAACATTTTATGGGGATTTTTGGGCCTTACTTCATAGTTTTAAGTATATTTTTCTCATTTTACCCTTACGGTGGTAACATTTTGTTTTACCAATGTTACTATTAATAATGACAAAGTAAAAGTGGAAAATTTACCAAATTCAATACTCATAGCCACAAATATGGAATAAAAGTATTAATGATTCAATTTCTATAATTTTTAGATATAAATGTTAATATAATGGCTTAAAACGAAAGGAACAAAATTTTTAGAAAAATGTGTTCCTAGCCTAAAAATGGGCTTATACCAAAATTAAAAATTTTCATAATTATTTTGCAATTAATTTGATTATCTATAATTAAATATTACATATTTTATATTAATAAAAATTATGAAACATAATGTTACTTTTAAATCATTTGATTTAAAGGAAAAAAACAATAGTTTTTCCAAAGTCGATATTATTCACTATTCACTCAAAAATTAATATTTAAGAAAAATATCAAAATTTAAACCTAATATAATATTGAAAATATCTTTAAAAAATTATAATAATTTAAATATATAAAATTTCTTATAAATATGGTAAATAATTATAATTTATAGGCATTAAATGAAATAAAAACCATTTTGGAAGAAAATTTATTTCTAAAGAAGAAAATGACTATATTCTGATTCCTTAGATAAAAAATAATTAAATTAATGTTTATATATTTTATTTATAATTGCATAAAAAAGTTTCATTAAAAACATTCATATATAATGATTAATTTAAATTGTTTTGATGAAGACATATTTTCCCATAAAATTAGTTTTTTCATAAAAACATCTCTTATAACCTTCAAAAACTATTATTTTATTTTATAAACCATTAATAACCAATTTGTTAATTTTATAAATGTGTTAAAAATACTTTTTAATTATATAGTTTTTCATATTTTAACTTACCAATCCAATAGAAAGGTGATAACATTCACAATAAATAAAAATATTTCAGTAGTATACCACAATTTTCTTAAAGATCATTGATGTGTGTTTAGAAATATATCAAACAAATAATTCTTCTAAAATAATTTTTTTTGGATGATGGAGGATCTTAATCATATAATTAATAATTTTTTATGAACATTTCATTTAATGAAATGAAATTATGGGTTGTTTTTTGTGGTTCTGTGGATGGGTTGGATCTAGTTAGTGGAAGTGTGTGGAAACATTAGAATAGATTTTATGTTAAGGTGAAGGGGGTGAAGTATTAATGTGAATCATATATGTTGGGAATTTTTGTTTTATATGTATATATATATATAATTTCATGTTAATTTTATACACACCCCACCCACTAGTGTAGTCATTGTAACACCTGAGGATTCCATGTTACGTTTCCCTTTAAATAATGCAATAGTTTGCATTGTACGCAACTTCGAGATTCTAACACACCACGACAAATCAAACAATCTGTTATGAATAGTAACACCCACTTTTTGAAATTTTATAAATTTTATCATGCAATATGGAGATCATTTTTGGATTCTGAATATCAAAATTAACTTAGGGTGAATGTTTGATATTTTTCTGAAAACATTCAATTTTTGATGAATAGTGAAAAACATTGTGTTATTGTTTAAAACTGACTTTTTATTTAAATAATTATTTATTTTATCTAAATTTATTTCAGGTCAAAATAGATACATAATAACTATATATTTTCAATGTATTTAATTAGAGTCATTTTATAATTAGTTTAGATATATAAAAATTATATTAAACTTTTTACCCTCTTTTACCCATCTCCTAGGAGAATTTGAAAATTTACATAAAACGTAATTTTACCATTTCTATGGGTTGAATTTCAAAAATATGAGAGAAACACTTAATATCAGTAAGTAAAATGTGGTTCAATAAGGTAAAAATAATTTTTGGTGAATAGTAAGTTTTTTACTTTTATTTACCACGGTTAAAAGTAAATAGGGTAATTAAGGGTAAAAATGATATCATAATTACCCTGACACATGTCCTAATTCTATTGGATAAGTGTAATTTGACCATAACCAACCTTATGAATGAATTATGATCCTATTTAGTCTACATGGATTATATTATGACATTTATTATTATTTTATTTAAAGAATAATCAAAAGAGTTAAAATCAATATTTAATAAATAACCCATTTTTAATATATGGGTTATACATAAGATAAATTCTATTATAAATATTCATTATAAATATAAAAATATTTCCTAAATAATGTAATTTTATTAATAATTTTTATACATTAAATAATTGTATTTATTGATGACATAATGATGATGCGGTAATAACCTTATTAATGGAAGATTAAAATAATTGATATTATAAATATCAAAATAAATATAATTTTATACTTTTAATGAATTAAAATAATTTTCTAGTTTAATATTAAATTTTAGGGTTTATTAAATTAATTTTTTTCTAATAAATAATTCTTTTATTAATTTTACCAAAACAAAATACCAAATAGCGTCAACATTTACATAAAAGAGTTTTTTAAACAAATATTATATTATTAATTGATATTCTATTCTTAAAAAAATATGGTTTTCCCAAAAGTAATAAATAATAATATATATGTCATTAATGAACCACTTGGTATTCTTTTAGGAGTTTAGAGTATGTTTATAAGCCATATAATATAAAAATACAAAGAGACATGGAAAATGTAAAACTGTTTAAATAAGAGTTAAATCTAAAAGATAATGTTAATATGATGACCTAAACCAGTATAAAACCTATTTTTTGAAAGGTTTTCGACGCATACCTACATTATCCTTTAAATAACCCATATTGGTGTGATTAGAAACTGAAAATTATTTTATTATAAAATAATATTTCAAATTTTTTCTAAAGTGACCCCCACCTCTCTTAGAAAAGTGCACTTCCTCTCCTCTCAAATACACACATTCAAATCCATTTGGTTCAGCCAACCTCTGGACAAATATCCTCTCAAATGTAATCCATTTATCCTAGAGGCCTTTATTTAGTCAGAAAGCTAACTTATGGAGCCCTTTTTATCAAATCATAAAGAAGAACTCGAAGAAGAGGTAAATATTTCATCACATCTTTCAAGTTGTTTTCTTCTTCCACTTCATCATTCATAACTGTTTCCATTCAAAAATAATAACTCCAATATATTCTATATACTGTGATGTTGTTATAAAAATGGTACAACCATATTCATTATTCTATCCATCCTATAAATGTCAAAGTCCCCATACGTGCGTACGTATGGATTATTGTCTCCACGTCGTGGTGTAGTTTGTTATTCAAGTACTACATCATTTGGATGGATATAATAATGAGTATAAATGGTGTAGATAATAAATATAAAATGATAATTATTCTTTATATATGATATATCATCCAATTATATAATATTTTAATATCAAAAAATGACATTGCCGCTCATGCGTACGTACGGAATACTGTCTCCACGAACACGATGAGATTCATTCCCCATCGAATCCATTCAAGACTAATTTTCATTTGATGATTAAAAATAATTTTTAAAGACATAATATCATTCTGAATATGAATAAGATACATCCTATCCATACCTAAAATTTACTACGTATCAAATCATATAAAGGAAAACGAATCAGTTAACACCCGAAATGATGATACTACTAAAATATCATTAACAAAGAAATATTAAAATATCATATATGATATAATATTTATGTATATAGTTCTTGTATAATTTGATAACAATTATTTAACTATTATATAGGATTATATCGTACCTTCGACCAAGGAAAAGTACTAGGTAAGTGTTAGTTTCTCAATCTCCTAATTACCCGAGGTTGTTTTTACATAAGTATCTATTGGGACCTCTCTATCATCCACATCTGTGTTTTATTAAAAAAATGTATTTCAAAAAAGAATTATATTTACTAGAAAATGGGTTAAATCCATTTATACCATTATATGACCATATATTTTTTGAAAGGAATCCTTCTTTCGTTTTCCAAACAAGGTACTTTATGACCTTTTTGATAAAATTAAGGTAAGAATGTTTTTTTAAGTTATATGGCGGGTGCGGCTATTTTATGCCGTTATGACAACGTCAAATCTTCGCTTACAAGAATATTAAAATATTTTCAAAAAAAATGTTTCCTTTTATAATTATATTACTTTTAAATGATTTCAAAATAGAAAGATATATTTCTCTAAAAAATAATTTGATTTCATTTATGTCAATATCCATTCATGGATTTTTATCTTATTTGAATTTTATTTTTTATGATACAAAACAACCATATTGTATTGAAAGTTTTTTTTATCTATTTGACAGTTGATGTGTTATTTTAACACCATTCATGGTTTGTGGATAAGGTATTGACATTTCTTAGGCAGGTTTTAATACGAATCGTTATGTTATCTTTATACTTTTTATATAAGGAATGCATTGGACTTAGTATATGAGGGGGGGGATCCCACTACATCTCCTTGATGCATTGGTAGGTCTCATGATAAAATCTAGTGTCTTATAAGAAGGACTTGAAAAATCATATTTTTAGTCTTGGAACAAGGCCTGGACTATTTGGTTATGAAGTCTGACATTATGCATTCTATCACTATCAATGTGGCTACTGATATTGCATGTGGTTATTCGTCTTGTAGAATATCCATGTGAATAAGTAAATGGAATTATTTGATTTTATCTTTGCCATATTTTGATGATTTTCATGTTTAAAAGGATTTTGTTTTATTCTTACTTTTCCTTAAATGTTTACACTTATTTATGAAAGTTTACGCTATATTGTTATCCTTACTAAGCATCTGAGCTCACCCCTTTCTATGTTTTATTTTTCCCATGATGTGAAGAAGTATATTATGGCTGGCCTGCAAGGATACTATAAGGGATATCAGGGTGGCCAATGGAGACTATGTTCTTTTAGTTTTTAGTTTTATAATATAATGTTGAACTTATGAATGTATCTAGTATTTCCAAGGCTACTAAACTAATCAGTCTTTCGAGACATAATCTTTGTGATCATGCCAATGTTAGGTAATAATGAACCAACTCTGGGTAACTAGGTTCGGGGTGTTACAGTTAGTATAAAAGGAAGTTTAGTACAAACAAAGGAATCTAGATTTATAAAAACCCTGATTAGAGAAAATTACCCTTAGATAGACTTTGAGGATTAGTATAGAAGAATATCCTAGAATTTTGTTATTATAGATATTTTAGGAGTTTTCCATGCAATACAGCTCTGTCTAGCTGTGAACTGGTAGAGGTGGCTCTGGCACTGATGTACCTAGGTGTAAAACCTGAAAACACCACTTTGAGTTAGACTCGAATGGGAATTGGTGCACGAAAAATGCCTTGCTGCACTTTTGGTTACGACACTCCTGGTGGATATGCTTAAGATAATTTTCATTTTCTGTACAAACCATTGTGATTGTTTTATGAGTATATACATCTTCAATGAATTTTTTTTATGATTATGGATTATATCCATAAACTGTTCAATTTATGTTAACTGTTTTACATGTTTGGAATTCTGTATTGCGATTTATAAACTAATCTAGTGTTTTACATTGTTTATAAATGGTGACTAGTAGATGAAATTGAAATCGTATCAATTCATGGAATCAATGTAGGGATTTCCCACCGAATCAAGATATTTATAGTGGATCTACTGAGGAAACTTGTACTTATAAGCTTATCACTATACTAGGAAAACTCACTCAGGTTATGAATAATAACCTTACATGTATGGAGCACCCTAATCCACAATGTGGAGGATCAATGTTAGACCAATTCATGAGGCAACAACCACCAACATTAAATGGGACTAAAAATCAATTTCTATCCAATTAATGTATATGTTACTTAGAGAAAATATTCCACGCTTTGGGGAGTAGCGAAAGGGAAAAAGTTTTCATGGTATTTTATCACCTCACAGGAGATGCCGATCAATGGTGGTCATTGATTCAAAACAAAAAGGAAGATGAAAAAGTATCAAATATGGAATGGATGGAGTTTAAAGAGATTTTCTTAGAAAATTATTTTCCTCATGACCATCGAGTGGATATGGAAGGCAATTTTGGAGTCTAAGAAAGAAGGAGGATGAGAATGTCTCAAAATATGATGTAAAATTTAAAAGGATAAAAAGTCATGCTGCAAATTATATACGTAACCCATGATGTATGATGGATCATTTCATTGATGGGTTAAAACCATTTCTCAATCTAGGATTAGTCTCACAATCCTTCTCTTCACATGAAGATATTGTCTCATGTGCAATCAAGATAGAAAAGTTATTATCTAAGTCTTACGAATTTAATTCAACTCAAAAGAAGAAGATATTTTCAGAACACTCTAGAAATTGAAATAAGGGGAAGAAAGGTAAAGTTTAATATCCATCCAGCAGTAAATGTGGGAAGATACACTCTTCTACTTTCTTGAAGGGAATGATATTCCTTTAAAAGTGTGGTGAAAAAGGCCACCAAGATCGTGATTGTAAGGTGAAGAAAGAGGCTGTCAATGTTGAATTCTACAATTGTATAGAAAGAGAACATTATGCAACTGAATGTCCTAAGACCAAAGGAAACTTACATCATAAAAGGCCAAGTGATCAAGCCCAAGCTTATTATATCACTACTACTGAGGTTGAAGCTCTGAAAGACGTGGTGGCAGGTAATTTAATGGTTACCTCAATTTTAGAAAATTTTTTATTTGATTTTGGATCATTGCATTGTTTCATATCTTCCCAGTTTTCTATGAAAATTAGATATTTTCAATATGAATTTACAAGGAGTTTTCAGTCAAAACACCTAAGGTAAGTATCATTAGAACAACGTTTTGTGAATCAGTTCCCATTAGGGTATATAAATGTTCTCTATCTGTCGATCTCATCGTCATACCCATGATTGAATTTGATATAATCCTTGGTATGGATTGGATTTCAGAAAATGATGTGAAAAAATTATAGTAAGAAGAAGGAGGTCACAATTCATGATAATGATAAGTAGTACCTTATCTTTAGAGTAGAATTGTCACCACCTAGTTCTTATCTAGATCCAGAACTAGTAGCTCAACTAAATTCAATTATTGGGGTGGAAAATATTGAAATAAGTGTGGGTGAGGAAAATAATGTTCAAATAGAGGATGTACCTATTGTGCAAGAATATGTTTATTTTTTTCCAATAAGATTTACCTGGACATCCTCTAGAATGAGGAATTGAGTTTTCTATTGATTTAATTCCTTGTTATTGGACCATATTGAAGTCCCCTTATAGAATGGCCACTGTGGAATTAGTTGAACTAAATAAACAACTATAGGAATTGAGTAATATGGGATTTATTCACCCTATTTTTTCTCTATGGGGATCCCTTGTTCTTTTTGTTTAGAAAAATGATGGATCTATGAGGTTGTGCATTGAATGTAGGGAGATCAGTGCTATAACAATAAAGAACAAGTATCCCCTAACTCACATTGATGATTTATTTGAACAACTTCATGGGGCTCAATACTTTTAAAATATTGACCTTCGATCTGGATATAATTAGTTGTGTGTGAAGAAGTAAGGAATTCCTTAAACAGCATTTCGAACCAGGTACGGGCATTATGAGTTTACAGTATTGCCTTTTGGATTGACTAATTCACCCTCTATCTTCATGGATCTAATGAATACAGTTTTCAATGAATATTTTGATTACTTTGTTGTGGTATTTATTGATTATATCTTGGTATACTCCAAATTCTATGAAGATCATGAAAATCACTTGTGTATTATTATAAAGGCTCTTAAAAGACATGAGTTATATGGGATGTTTAGAAAGTGTAAATTCTAGCTTTAGGAGATTTCCTTTCTAGGTCATAATGTCTATACGGATGGAATCTCTATTAATCCATCTAAGACCAAGGCAATCCATGAATGTCCAGCACCAACGAGTATAACTGAGGTACACTGTTTTATTGGTTTAGCAGGTTATTATCGATGTTTTGTCCAGAATTTTTCCTGGTTGGCTAACCCATTAACCAAGCTCACACGTAAAGGGGATAAATTTACCTGGAAAAAAGAGTGTAAAGAATGTTTTGAAGAACTGAAGAGAAGATTAATCAATGCTCATATCTTGACTGTACCTTCGGGGAATTACTGGTTTGTTATTTCTATTGATGATTCAATGAAAAGAATTGATTGTGTCCTTATGAAGAATGATAGAGTTACTGCCTATTCTTCATGGTAGCTAAAAATTCATGAGAAAAACTATCATACTCATGATCTTGAGTTAGCAGTTGTATTATTTTCTTTGAAGATATGGTGACATTATATCTATGGAGAAAAATGTGAGATATAAATGAATCACAAGAGTTTTTAGTATATTTTCTCCCAAAAATAACTCATCATGTGGAAAAAGAGAAGACTTGAACAACTCAAGTATTATGATTGAACTATACACTACCACATGGCGAAGGAAAATAAGGTGGAAAATGCTTTGAGCAGAAAAGATCACGGAGTTTTGAACATGATGAAGTTGAAAGGGATCCTATTTTCATGGATCTATTTGAAATGGATATGAGAATAATCATGGAAGGTGAAACTTAAATGCTTTTTGAAATAGTTGAAAGACCATCTTTACTAGAAAGGATAACAAGTTCTCAGGATGATGATGAGAAGTTTCAAAAGAACATTAAAGATGTGAATGATGGAAGATTAAGTGACTTCATATATGAAGACTGAATTTTGAAATTTGGGAAGAGTCTTTGTGTTCCTAACATACCTATTCTAAAAAATGAATTGTTGGATGATTCTCATAGCTCCTATTTATCTATACACCCTGGTAGCACTAAGTTGTATAGAGATTTGTAGGAACCTTTTTTTTTGGGACAACATGAAGAGAGAGATTTCTGATTTTGTGTCACAATATATTGTTTGTCAATAAGTGAAAAATATAAGGCAACAACCTAGAGGAGTCATGAAAACTCTTCCCATACCTGAGTGTAAATGGGATAATATTACATTGAAATTTTTCAATGGACTAACAAGGACACCAATAATGAATGATGCAATATGAGTTAATATTGATCGTCTTACCATGTGGGCACAATTTAATGTAATAAGAGAAGATTTACCACTTGAATGTTTAACAATACTGTATATTAATGATTTTGTAAGACTCCATGGTGTACCCCTATCGATTGTTTCTGATCTTCATCCCCATGTTACATTAAGATTTGGGAAAAGTATTTAGAATTCCATATATACTGAACTTCATTTGAGCACTACCTACCACCCTCAAATCGATGGACAATCAGAACAGACTATTCAAACATTATAAGACAAGTTGAGATCTTGCTCACATGACTTTCAAGGAATGTGGGATCAATATTTACCTCTGGTAGAGTTTTATTATAACAATAGCTTATATTCAAGTATTTAGATGGCAACATATGAAGCAATAAATTGAAAGAGATGTCGCACACCAACTTTTTGAGATGATGTTGGTGAAAAAAAACTCATAGGCCCAAATCTTGTTGAGGAAACAATGGAAAAGGTGAAGGTTATCCAAACCCATATCAAAGCAGCAGAAAGTATGCATAAGAGCTATGTTGATAACTGAAGGAAGGATTTGGAATTACATGTAAGAGATAATGTTTTCTTGAAAGTATCTCTATGGAAGGGATTTATATGATTTAGTAAGAAGGGTAAATTGAGACTCTATTAGAACATACATTTCGAAGTTCTAGAACGAATTGGTGTTGTATCTTACCGTTTGGAAATGCCGCCAAGTCTCTCAAAAGTTCATGATGTGTACCATGTACCACTTTTAAGAAAATACATGCCTAACCCAACGCATGTACTCACATTTGATGGAATTGAACTGGAACCTGATATATCTTATTGTAAAGAGCCTGTCAAAATTATTGATACCAGAGAACAAGTGTTGAGAAACTGGACTACTCATTTGGTAAAAGTACTATGGAGAAACCATAATAAGGAAGATGAAACGTGGGAACCCGAGGAACTTATTATGAAGATCCACACAAATCTTTTTATGCAGTAATATTCTAGAAATTTCTAGGTCGAAATTATTTTGAGGGAATAATGTAACACCCCAAGCTTCCACGGTATGTTTCCCTTTGAATAATTTAATAGCTTGCATTGTACGCAACATCGAGATTCTAACACCTACGACCAATAAAACTAGCTGTTATGAATAGTAATACCCACTTTTTGAAATTTTATAAATTTTATCTTTAAAAATGGACTTCATTTTTGGATTCGGAATATCAAAATTTTCTCTGGGTGAATTATTGGTATTTTCCTAAAAACATTCAATTTTTGATGAATAGTGAAAAACAATAAGTTATTGATTAAAACCGAATTTTTATTTAAATAATTATTTATTTTATTTAAATTTATTTTTGGTCAAAATAGATACATAATACCTATATATGTTCAATTTAATTCATTAGAGTCATTTTATAATGAGTTTAGATATATAAAATTTTTATTGAACGTTTTACCATATTTTACCCCCTCCTATGAGAATTTGGAAATTTTCATAAAACATAATTTTACCTCTTCTGTGGGTTGAATTAAAAAATCCTTGAGACATGGTAGATATCTGTATGTAAAATTTCATTCCATAAGAGGAAAATATTTTTTGGTGAATAGTAACTTTTTTTCTTTTATTTACCACGGTTACAAGTAAATAGGGTAATTAAGGGTTAAAAAGATATCATAATTACCCTAAAAGATGTCCTAATTCAAATGGATAAGTATAATTCGAATAAAATAAACCTTAGGAATAAAATATGAACCTCTTTGTTCCACTTGGATTAGTTTAGGACATTTATTATTATTTTATTTAAAAAAGAGTTAAAGGAGTTAAAATCAATGATTAATAACTAAACCATTTTTAATATAGGTTGATAAATAAGATATAAGAGACTATATATATTCATTATAAAGATAAAAATATTTCTTAAATAATTTTATTTTATTTTTAATTTTTATATATCAAATAATTATTGTAATTTATGAACCAATGATGATGCAGTAATTACCTTATTGATGAATGATTAAAATAATTGATATTATAAATATCCAAATAAACTTAATTTGAGACTTTTAATGAATACAACTAATTTTATAGGTTAATACGGCATCTTATGGTTTTTAAATGAACTATTTAAAATTAATAATGTTTTTATGAGTTTTACATAATCAAAATACCAAATAGTGTCAAAATTGACTTAAAAAAGGTTTTTTAAAACAAATATTATATTATTAATTGGTATTCTAAACCTAAAAATCTATGGTTTAGCCAAAGGGCTTAAATAATAGTATATATATAATTAATGAACCCCTTAGGATTCTCTTGGATGTTTATACTATGTTTATTAACCATATAATATAAAAATACAAAGAGACATGGTAAATGTGAACCTATTTAACTAAGAGTTAAATCTCAAATATAAGGTTGATAAGATGACATAACCAGTCCAAAACCTATTGGTTGAGCTTATTTAGACCCATACCCACCTTATTCTTTAAATAATTCATTTTGGAGCCATTAGAAACAGAAAATTATTTTATTATAAAATAATATTTCAAGCTTTTCCTAAAGTGACCCTCACCTCTCTTATAAAAGGGCACTTACCCTTATCTCAAATTCATACCTTCAAATCCATTTGGATCTAGAAACCCCTCCCCAAATATCCTCTAAAATGTCCTCCCTTTATCTTGGAGTCCTTCATGTAGTCTGAAAGCCAACCTAAGGAGCCCTTTTGATCAAATCCAAAGTAAGAACCCGAAGAACAGGTAAATATTTCATCACCTCTTTCAAGTTCTTTTCTTTTGCCACTTCCTCTTTCTTTATTGTTTCCATTATAAAATAATAACTCCAGTATCTTATATATATTTTGCTGTTATTATAAAAATCTTACAACAGTATTCATTATTCTATAAATCCTATAAATGACAATGTCCCCTTACGTGCGTAGGTACAGATTACCTTCGCCACATCGTGGTGTAGTTTGTTATTCAAATATGTCATCATTTGGATGGGTAAATAATGATTATAAATGGATTAAATAATAAAAATAACATGTTAATGATTCTTTATTTATAATAAACTATCCAATCATATATTATTTTAATATCAAAAGAATGATATTTTTTTCTCGTGCGTACGTACGAATTACCATCTCCACGAACACGATGAGATTAATTTCCCATCGTATCCATTCAAGAATAATTTTCATTAGATAATTAAAAATAATTTTTAATAACATAATATAATTATGAATATGAATAAGATATATCCTATCCATAACAAACATTACCTATATAACAAATCATATAAAGGAAAATGAGTTAGTTAACACCCGAAATGATGATACCACTAAAATATCATTAACAAAGCAATATTAGAAGATCATATGAGATATAATATTTATGAATATAGTTATTTTATAATTTAATATCAATTATTTAACTATTATACAGAGGTTAGTGTACCCTATACCAAGGAAATGTTCAAGTTAAGGGTTAATTTCCAAATTTCTTTATTATCTGAGGTTGTTTTTACATGAGTATCTATTGGGACCTCTTTATCATCCACATCTGTGTTTTATAAAAAAAAATTATTTCAAAACATATTTACTACTTACTAGGTAACGGGTTAAAGTCATGTATACCCTTATTTGACCTTATATGTTTTGAAATGAATCTTTTCATCATTTTCTAAACAAGGTAATTTATGGTCGTTTCGACAAAATTAAGGTAAGAATGTTTTTTAACATATATGGTGGGTCTGTCTATTTTCCATTATTATAAAATCGTCGAAGTTTCCATTAAAATATTATAGAAAAATTTTCAAAATAAATTTTTTATTTTATAATTATAATACTCTTAAATGATTTCAAAATAGAAATATATTTTTCTCTAAAAAAGATTTGATTTCATCTATGTGAAGATCCTTTGATTGATTTTAATCTTATTTGATGTTGATTTATTATGGTACAAAACATCCATATTGTATTGAAGGTTTTGTGATATGATTGACTATGGATGTTTTATTTTACCCCATTCATTGTTTATTGATAATGTATTGACATTTCTTATGATAGTTTTAATAAGAATGTTCATGTTTTGTTTGAACCTTTTCATATGAGGAATGCATTGGAAATAGTAGGTGACGAGTGGAGCCCACTGTTGCTCCTCGATTCATTGGTAGTTCTCATGAGACAAACTAGTGTCTTGGTACAAGGCCTTTAAAAAATATTATTTGTAGTCTTGGCTGAAGGCCTCGACTATGTGGTTATGAAGTATGGCATTATGCATTCCATCATTATGAAAGTAGTTATTGATATTTAATGTTATTATTCAACTAGTAGAATGTCCATGTGAATAAGTAAATGGTACTATTTGATATTATCTTTCCCTTATTATGTTGAATTTCATGTTTAAAAGGATTTTTTTAGTCTAAAATTTCCAGAAATGTTTATGCTTATTTGTGAAACTTTTCATTGTATTGTTATCTTTACTGAGCATCTGAGCTCAACCCTTTCTATTTTTTATTTTTCCTAGGATGTGATGAAATATATTATAACTAACATGTAGGGATTGTCTAAGTGATATCAGTGTTACCTATGGGGACTATGTTGTTGTAGTTTTTTATTTTGTAATGTGAGGTAATTTTTATGAATGTATCTAGTATTTCCAAGGCTACTAAACTAATCGGTAATTTGAGATATGATATTTTGTGATCATTCCAATGTTATGTAATAATGAATTGACTCTAGGTAACTAGGGTAGGGGAATTACATTCATATAAAGAACCCATCCCTTGATGATGGAATTGTTAGCGGTGATGCTTTTTCAAGGGAGGATGTGTTATGAAGTCGGGGTCATGTGTGTTAGGAGTAGGGTAAGAGGATTGTGTATAACACATTCATGATATCCTAATGACCTTGTTTTGAAAGTTTTGTTGGATTTTTGATGTTGCAATAGTGGCATGAGAGATGTGAATAACTTCATTTATTCAATCATGATATGTTGCGGCCTCTGGGAGTTTGGTGTACGTAGGGTTTCATCCCAAACCACATCATAGACTACTTGATATATGGTGATAAGATGACATAGAATGAATTGAAGCAAAAAAAGGATTAAATATGGTGAATGAGAGAGAAAATTTAGTGTAAAAGTGGATGTGGGTAACTGTTATCAATGATTTCTTGATATTATCTTACGACCTTCTTTTTTTATTTTGTGAGTGGTCCTTAGTGTAGTTGAAATGGATATATTACATGTCTAGGATCTTTTGGTTTTACTTTATTGGACTATTGATTTAGTATTATCTTCTCATATTTTCATGGGAGAGATTGGGTATTATCCTACTATGTAATCTAATTATCATCAAAATAAAAATATAAACTATTTCATAGATTTCCAGGGGGGCTATGGGGATTGAGTTGGGCCTTACTAGGTTAGAGATTAGGGTTGTAGTGGGGTTTCTATAATATTTTTCATTCTATATTTACCATTGAGGATAATTTTAATACTTGACGTACACATGTGGTATGGTATGGTTTCTTTTATATTATGTGACATATTTGTTTAGTGGTTATTTATCTTCTATCTAAATTCTTTTATATATCGAGGGTAATGCCTCATATTAGAGTGTTTTACACCTTGGTGATAGTCACCAACCTGAGGTCTTCTGGAGGTGGGACTGGGAGTTCACTCTTTCTATTCACTACATACCCTCGAGGGGTACCAGTGGGGGGGAGGTATAAAATAGTGGTATATTGTTTTTATAAAAATGATGTAATTTGGTGTTAGTAACTAGTGAGTATTTTCTGAGAATAGTAGCACCACAATGTTAGTCAGATTAGTGTGTGATTTAGTAAAAGGGTGTAGCTCAGACATAGATATTTAGGAACCCTTTTTGTCTAACACAAGGACCATAAGCTTGCTGAACCACATGTGTTAGATAATTTTTATTGTGGAGAAGAGTCATTTGGGAGATAAATACATCATGCTTGTATGTGTTTATGGTAGAATATAGTGTATCATGAAATAAAATGAAATTCACAATTAAACTAAATATATTAAATTATAATAGGATTAGGCTTCCCTATATTGTGTTTTTCCAATGATAGATCTTGTTCCTCATTATCATGCAGTTCAAGAGGTGGAGTATCAATAGGCTAACCCAATTAATAGTTTGAGGATCAGATCAATAGAGTATGATGATACATGGAATATTGTGTTGTATTATTTCCATTTTCAGAGTCTGATAAAGTATGTGAGTGGTGTATATGATCTAGATATGAATATTTTTTGGCTATCAGTTATCTATGGGAAGAGGTTTTCCAATTGTATATTCTTTACATATGATAGCAAAAGGAAGGGAATGTTTCCTGGGGAGAATTATATAAGGAGTTTCATCTTGAGTAATTATAATCTATGATTAAGAGAAATAATATATAGGATCTACACTCACTTCATCGGGTGTGTTTGAGTGTATTAGATCTCGGGATTAGGCTTATGGTTCTCCTATGTTTTTCTCTCGAACTCTTTCCAAATGAGAGAATGATGTCTTGAATAGGAGATGCATCCAATGATCTGAAATGCAGTCACCTTGTTTATCCCTCCCAAGTGTCTGGTGGTGCATAATAAGGTGGAATTGATTGAGTGGATTCACTATTAAAGATTATTTCCTTGAGAGGGTGGTCAATAGAGCTTATTGAGGACTAGAGCTTTAGGTCAACAATCAAATATGTTAGGACAATATTGGTTCTGATTAGTTGGGAGTCCATTGCAGTAGTTTGCTCCATACATTTCTACGGAACTTGTTTCCCAATATTTTATTATGTTTTTTCTTTTTACATGCCATTCATTCAAAGGTTATAGTCACCATTAGACTTCATTCCCAAATCCTTAGAGATACTAGTTTTGTTTGGGTGGTCAGGCCCCTCTCTAACTACAACATCAGTAGAGGCCACTAATGATTTCTTATTAGTTAAGAGGAGATGGATATGATATAGGTCAGCTCCATGACATTACTCATACTTAGAGACATAGGATAGAGTGTGTCCATGTTGTTCATTAGTAGTGAGGTATAAGAGATGGATTTGGGAAGGTTTTATTAATGGTGGTTCCCCCATCATAAGGGATAAAGATTATTTGGGGTATTATAAACATATCATCTACCTTAGTTTTTCATTGTTTAATTCATGATATTTTAAAACATTTGTTGCATCGACTCTAGTCCATGTATTCATATTGGAGGTTTAGAGGCTTTCAGTTCCCCTAGTTTTATCCATTCTAGTTAGATTTCAGGAATTTCTTTTTGATGTCTTCCTAGGATATATATTTATTATTGGGTAAAATCAGTCAGTGATAATTTTCATCTTTTTATATATGAAACCATACGATGTTATATTTATAATGGAATAGTTGTAATAAATAAATGTGGTTATTGATTGTTTCTATAGTATATTCATGTTTTTATATTTGTAGGGTCAATGAAGAGGATTCATTGGTGATTAGAACTATCGTATGGGTGACTATCTTGCATAACCTCTTATATATTAGTTGACAGAGTTTTCAGTGGATTCCCATGTAGTATAGATCCATTATGTTTTTTAATACTTTATTGATGTCTTCCAATATGAGGTTATGAAACTACACCCTTTACATGATATTGAGTTTTGGATAGAGTTACAACTGGGTTCCTACCTAGTTTCAATGGATCGTTATCATATACCACCCATAATGATATGTGACTTCAGACTTCACATTACTATTTTTTAGTAGAAGGGATGTATCTGGCCTAGTATATCAACATAGTGTGATCTTTTGATGTTTTATAATATGTTGGATGATAATATGAGGTTGGGAATGTACTATTGTAATTTGAATCAGGTGATAATTAAGAACCTTTACCCTCTTCTAAGATTAGATTATCTATAAGTCAAATGAAGGGGGAATATATTTTTTCAATGATTGGTCTTTTATTTAGGTATCACCAAGTGATAGATAAAGATAATGATATCATGAAGGCAACATTTCGAGGCCTATATGGTCACTTTGAGACTTTGGTATTGTTATGTAGTGACATGAACATAGAAACTTCATTCACAAGGTTCATAAATATGTTTTTTGTGATTTTTTAGAGATGTTTGTTGTTTTGTTCCATGAAGACATCCTTATATACTCAATATTAGAGGTGGAGCATTACATGGATCTATGAGTTTTCATGTATGTTCTTTGACACCATACACTCAATGGAATTTTTTTTCGAAATTATTATTTTGGACATGGTATTGAATTTCTATATACTTCTGGTTTATCAATAGGGAGTGTCCAAGGACCTATCAGTGATTGAGGTCATTGATTCTTGGAAAATTCACAAGAACGTGGAATATGATTATTTCATCCATGGTATTGTAGGATATTACTAGAGGTTTTTATCTGATTATATAAAATTACATCCATGTTAATTGGTTTGACTAAAATATACTAGGCTAACATCTAGAATGGAAAATTTTAAGAAACATTTGACTACCTAATGAAAATGTTTATCAATTCCCTTATGCTTCAGTTTTAAAGGGAATGAGTAATGCTCATGGACCTTTGGGAATCTTCTTATATATTATTGTGATGAATATTAATATTGAAAATGAAATTGATATCTTATGGTTCTAGGATGTAAGTCCCATATGATCATACCATTTCCTCTCAAGAACTTGTGTTAGTAGAATTTGTTTTTTCCAAAATCTATTGAATAGTTACATTATCAAGGAGTGGGTTGTGGTCCTCCCTGACCAAAATAGTATGAGATAAGTCTTATCACAGTAATATTTGACACTTAATTATTAAATGTGGATAATGTTTCTCTTCAATTATGATTTTGTGAACTTTTTCATTCCAGGAATGGGGAATGCATTTGCTGACACACCAAGCCAAAATTCACAAAGAAATGTTATTCAAGAATAAGAGGACTCATAGAAATGGATGAATGGTATTGTATGGATGCATATCAATGTAGAGAAATTAATTGGTAGAAGTTTCCTATATCATATGATAGTGGAATTGTCTCTGATGTGGATGTTGGAGGACTCCTAGTAAGGGGACCCAAGGAGAGAAGTGATACAAGACCATGTTAGTCATGATGATGCTCCAGAGGGATCTCACAAGGATTATTAGAACAAAATGTTTTTTAGGGAAATATTTTCATTCCATTGGTCATGTGTGAGGTAATTATTTATGATTTCCATAAATCTATCTTGGTAGTTATTCTAGTTGTGTCAAAAATGTACTCTGTCTTAAGGAGAAACATTTGGTGGACTGGGATAAAGCCATTAGTGGATGAGATCATGGAATGGTGATTGTTTTTTAACCATAAGGCTATAGAGAACTAAGTTTATGATGTTGTGTTTCAGAGTTTGGATATCTCTGAGTGGAAGTGGGAGGACATATTAATGTATATGATCTCCAGGGCTCTTTTAATTTCTTTTTGATAGTCATGAACTAACTAAAAAAGATGAAAATATTTACAGTCATAAGAGAGTTAAGTATTATAGATCCACTAGAAAGGTAGTATGTGGATAAGGTCATTAGAATCATTGATGTGCTGTTGACCACTATTAATGTCCCAGAAGATAACTTTACCCCATGAGTCTGGTGACTACATAAACATTATTTTGGATCATAGATAATATATAACATTTCTTTCCATTCCCACATAGTTTGGAAGATAGAGTGGACCATCCAGATGATATAAGACATATTTTATGCTTGATTTTTGGTCTTCAAAAGATTTTGAGTGAACCATCTACCATTGGTTTAGTTTTCCTATAGTAGTAATTATTTCCCATCATTTGATATATCTCTATTTAAGGTGTTTTATGACCAGTATTATCATTCTCCATTGTGATATATTGTGGGTGGGGAGTTATAAATCCCTTGTCCTAAAGTGGTGGAGAGAATAAAATAAATGATCTAAGTGTTTTGAGAGAGTATAAAGGTATATCTATCCACCATAAGGCCAATGGAAATCATTAGAGGATGCCCCTAGAGTCTAAGTCTAGAGACTATGTGTTATTGATGGTTTCCCCTCATATAGGGTACCAAAGGTATTACCAATGAGGTATGATTTATCCTAGGATCATTGGTCCTTTTGTGTTTTTGAAGGGTGTTGGTGAGGTGACTTATTTGTCAGATCTCCCACCACAACATGATACAGTTCACAACATTTTCCACATGGCCTCAATTATTATTTCCCTTCACGATGACTCTCATTATATTGATTAAATAGAGTTGGCCACTAAGGATGAAGAAATTTTTTTAGAGAGGTCAATTAATATCCAAGATCATCCATAGAAGATGTTTTATGGGGGAGTTATCCCTTAGGATAGTGTGATGTTGATGAATTGTGAAGTATATTAGAGTACTTGGGAGAAAGAGTCGCATGTTCTTTCTTATTACCCAGAGTTATTTTGAAGCTTTAGTTGTTCCCCTTTTGCTGAGATGACATTTTAAACCATATTATTGTAGGAGATTAATTCATTACCCTAGTTGATGTTGTCACATGTCTTTGTGTTTTTCTCCTATCAGGTGTTTCTATGTTCGTTTTATAGTGATATCATTGAGTCATGTCTTAGAGGTGATTCTCTAGAGCTACTTATCCTTATCTGTGGGGTTTTGTTTTGATTATGAAGGATGATAATTGTTATAGAGGTATCTGATGTAATGTATATATTTCTTACCTTGTGTTTTTTTGTTTTTTATAGTGATGTCCTTGAGAGGTTTCTCATGAGTGACTATCTTGACCTCCTTATCCTTCTCTTTTGGGTTATGTTTTGATTATCATGGATGATAATTGTTTGAGAGGTATCTAATTTAATGTATCATGTTCCTAAAATCATTATATTACTATTTTAAAAGTCCTAGAGGTGTTAAGGTCATGTTTGGTTTCTTTCCTCTCCAGAAATTCCCATGTGTATTATCATGGTTGATATCTTCTTCTCATGGATAAACCATTCTTCTACACGGTCAATAGTTTGTTCTCATGGTCAATAAATTTTTTATCATGTTTTGTCAATTCCTTTGCATGGTAAATAGTGTATTAACATAGTAAATAGTTTTTTTTTCAGGTTCAATTAGTTTTTTCTTACTGTTGGTCCATTATGTTGTACATTCTATTATTTTTTCACATGGTCAATGATTTTGATCACATGGTTGATCCATTCCTTCACATGGCCAATGGTTTTTTCTCCCGATCAATATATTACTTTACATGATTGGAATTTTTATTCTCCTAGTTGATCCCTTATCCTAGTTAATCTATTATCATGGTTTATCCCTTTACTTTTCATCTAATAGTTTTTAAAAAAATTATTATTTTATATAACTATATTTTTCTCGAACGGCATAGAAAATAGATTTTGTTGTAAAAATTGGGATATAAACCATAAAAAATGTTTTTGATATCTAGTTTTTTTGGATTAAATATTGAAGTTAAATTATTTAAACCCCATACTTTTAAATGGTTCATCCCACATGTTTTGAATAAAACTTAATTAAATGAACATTAAAAATAAATATTACCATTATTAATCTGAACCGTTATTCCAGAATCTGTATCAAACATGATTAAAGTGTTGGATTTATTCTATTTGAGTATTCTCTTGTTTCCTTTATTTTTTTATGAACCATTACACTTATTTTTTACACTAAATGTTTTTTTTACCTAGACATTTCTTGTTCGTTGAACTAGGGGTGTTTAACAGATTGGTCCCTACTATGTAATATTGAAATCATCTATATTGGAGGTTGGATCTTATTTCAACTTTTTCAGATACTATTTATGCTAGCACAGTAAGATTGATCAAGAAATTACCTTCATGATATGATGACAAAAACATCGTTATATTTTCTACTATTTTCATTGCATGGTGTTTTTGGATTTGTTTTTTTCCATGTAGGGGATCCTTATTGTAACACCCATGCATCAATAATATGAATATTTTCTTTCTACTAAAAAACATGTATAATACACATAGTTTTATTCAAGAATGTTATTAAAACCAAAATTAAAAAATATTTTCAATTTAATTTGATGAAATTAATATCAATTTTGAATTTATCATGTAAAATTTTTCTTATTGTGAATTTTTGATATTTTTTATAAATAATTGATTTTGTGTGAATAATGAAAAATATAGATTTTACACAGAAATTAAAATTTTTGATATTATAATGATATCTTAATTACTTTAAAGATTATAAAACATTATTTTATAAAAAAAATATGTATTAAATAATTAATAAAATAAATATAAATATAAAATATTGAACTTATAAATTTATTCATTTCATTTTTGAAATCTAAAAAATGTTTTTGTTTAAATAAAAAATATTTCTTGGTTATTTCTATTAATAATGTATATAAAACATCCTTTCAGTTTCAGTATGTTTTGAATGAAAAATAAATAACCATTTATTTAACATAATCCAATTACTTCCATTAGAAGCAATATTTTACTTTATTTTATAAAATGTACTCCGTATATGGAATCAATATGTCAAAATTTGGTAATGATTCCAATTTAATTTTTAGGTCATTATTAATAATAAGTTTTCTAAAAAAGGCAGTTAGCATAGTAAGAGTTAAAACATATTAAAAGGTTTAAAACTAAAATGATAAGTATTATGAATAACTAAACGCTGGTATAAATCCTATTTTATGGTCTTATTCATAATTTATCAATTTTTTTATTATAATTTCTTTCATTTTGGATCACTTTTTCTTCAGGAAGACTAAAAATTATTATAATTTTAAAAAAAATTGAATGTGTGTCCTCTCCCTCCCTTATAAAAGGATGCCACATATCCTCTCTTCCTCAATATTAATGATACATCTATATTAGAATAGACATACCCAAATACATTCATAAAATATATCCCCACTATAAAAAGGTCTTGGTATGATTATAATATTATCCATAGAAGGCTTAAGGTGTAAGCCAATAGAGGATGTCTAAATAATATGCCTCACTCTTAAACAAGTGTCTAATATTATTTTTCCTTATAAAACGTTTAATTAAATAATAATAATGATTATATAATAGAATTACTAACTCCAATATTTTATTATTGTTTTTATTTCTAAGAAAATCATTTATAAATCCCCATATTCATCAAATGGGAAACATTATAATTATTTGTACGTACGTGCAGAGTACCGCCACACAAAGTCATGCATTTCATTTTTTCATAAATACTATTAATAGATTTTTATTATGATAGATATAATTATTATATATTATATTTATGAAATAATAATAATTCATGAAATATAATATATCCTTTTTCTTCTTACCATTTCACCTATAAAAAAATTATAATGTCACTCCTCCATATTTGAGGAGTACCACGTCTATGAAACGATGTGATTCTTATTTCATATTCACCATTAAAGAATGATTCTAAATATGTTTCATATGAATTTATATTTGATTAATATAATTATTAAAATTATATATATAATGTTACCATGAAAAATATGCAACGACCAAAACTAATGAACCTAAACATACCTGAAAAATGTAGTAAGTTATACATGAGGTAATAGTTCATTTCAAAATCTCTTCCATATTCATGATTTTTTATCTTTAATTTTATGTTGGAGGAAATATATGATCTCTTTATCATAAACCAAATATTTTTTTATCATACTCTTTTTTGGGGGTTTTGATGTATTGGTTTCATTTTTTTCTTCTTTTCAACAGAAAAAGACCAAAATAATGTTTTAAAATAAAATTTCTTTCTTTTTCAATTCTGTGGAAATATTTTTATTCCATGTCAATATTTTCTTTAAAATGATTTGAAAATATTTCTAATATTGAAAAATGATAAATAAAATTAATTATTGACCTTGTTTAACTTTATATAAAAATATTTAAAATTAATATTATTGTTGTTTTACAAATGAGGTACTTTTTTCCAAATGTGGGAAAAAATATTTATTTTAATGTTTACTGTATGAATGAATTTTCCCACTCTCATAACTATTATTTACTTTGAATCTTCTATTACAAGATTTCATGATTATTTTTTAAGAAATTTTTTTCTGAATATTTGTGAAATATTTATATTTCAATATAAGTTATAAGGCCTAAATATTAAAAATATAATGTCCAAAAATATTCATTTTATCATCATAAAGAATGTTATTATCATCCATGTGAAAATCTATGTTGTATATTCATCAATAGATTTAGACCCCTTTATGATATTATTTATATGTAATATTTTATTATTATTTGTGAATTCTTTATTATTCATTATTTATTTATTCTTTGATAGATTCTATCTTACATGATACTGTATACAGAATCTGATCCAACCCTTTATAGTGATTTCCTTTTTTCAGGTTACTATAAAGGGGTCTCTAAATTATATTAGTGAATTACTAGGAAAAATAAAAATGTCCTCACTATAATCTTATGTTTTCTTAATGTTTTCATATGTAATGTGAGAATCTTGTATGTATCTAGTCTCTTAAGAGTAATGAAGTTTTTAATTATTTTGGATGCGATCACATTTGTTTTATTCCAATGTAGTAAAAGAACTACCATATTTTTGTTATTGGAGTCAGGATGTTATAGTTGGAATAAATGTAAGTTTAGTGACAACCATGGGAATTTGATTTAGTAAAATATATATTAGATATAATAACCCTTTGAAAGACTCTGATGATAAGTCTATGTATAGAATTATTTCATAAGGTTAAAGTAATGTATATATTGTGTGATTTTCTTAGAACGTAATTTCCCATCTGGATATTGGAATTTTGATATGACTATGGAAATGATGCACTTTGGGGTTGCAATATTTAATGGGGAAACTTTTTTATTAAACCAATCTTCACAAGTCCAGGATGAGTGGACCTTAGAATACACAAAAATATGGAAACTCCTTGGGGATATAATTATGTTGATTTACGTGGTCTTTTCCAAACATAATGAAATATTTAAATTTTTTATGATTTGTAGATATTCCCAAAAATACCAATCTTATGATTTGGGGATTAGATATGCCGAAATTCTCAATTTATATCAAGATTTAATATATATATATATATATAATCATATAATATAACTTTAAATTAGTATTTTCAAGATTTAATTCAGTATATTGCGTTGTTTAGAATAGGGACCTAGTGGAATTTTTAGAAACAATATCAATAAACATAATCCCTATACATATTTCCCCCTTGGGAAAGAAAATAAAGCAGGAGCTGAAGAAAATTATACCTATAATGTTAGATTGCTTCAAGCATTAGAAACAACCATAACTATATGGGACTAATCTGACATATATAGTTGAGTATTGGATAAATTCCATGGAGAAGATATATCTTTCTTTGGAGAGAAGTGAAAGAATTAAATTCATCATTTCATTTTATCATCTTAAATGAGATAATGATCAATGATGGTCACTGATCTAGAACACTAAGAAGTGAGAGGAAATAAACAGTATGGTGTGGAATAATTTCAAGGAAGTATTATTTAAAAAATATATGTTCCTCGTGAGAAGCAAACTAATATAGAGAGTCAATTCCAAAATTGATGGAAAAAATAAGGATACATTTTTATAGAATATGAATCTAATAATACAAGTATAGAAACTCATACTGAGTATTTTATATATAATCAAAGGATTAATACTTATCATTTTTTGTGTGGGATATATCTTAAACATCAAAGAGAAATATTCTATTATTGATTTTACATGTATGAAGATATTGTACCATGTTCCACCAAGATAGATATTGAATTCTCCAATTCAATTATATTAAAATTAAAATTAGAAAAGTTGCGGGTGACAGAGAAATACGGAAAATAAAATATGAAAAATTAGAATAAGTTAACGGTGTAATTTAAAAAATTTAATAATTGTGGAAGGAAACACAGTTGATCATTCTTTTTTGGAATGAGAGATTTCATCATGTCTGGAGAGTAATTCTATCATTCTTGTGATTTCAAGGGAACAAAATAGTCCAATTTTCAATGATTTATCTATAAGGAGTTGGGGAACTATTCAATATAATTCCCAAAGTGTCACTGTTATTTTCATTATAAAATGATAAGGGGTCAAGGAAAATGTTATGATAACACTAAAATAGATGTTGAAGTTTATAAATATCTAGGAAAATATACATTGATCATATCATCAAACATATTTAATGGTTAATTTGATTATATATATTTTTACTCCTTTTTATCTTACATTTTTTCCGATAAAATAAGATATTTCCCCAGAAAACTAAGAATGAAATTATCAATCAAGAAACCTATTGTAAATCTTATTAAAAGAAGGTAATATTAGTCAATTCTTATTATGAAACATTGACTGATTGTATTTTCAATGTTGATCATTATAACCATGGTTTAATTTTATATAATCCTTAGTATGGATTGGATTATAAATTATAACATGAATATTTATCACTGAAAGAATGAGATTAGAATTTTTAATGGTGATATAGAATTATTCACCATTAGAGTCATGCCTATATGATTTAATTCACGTCTGAATCCAATTCCAGAATCTATCATTAATAATATAATAGGAGATTAAGAGTATATAATACTCGTGAATAGAAAAGGTGTCCTTATAATAGAGGATGTGCCTATTGTTAAAGAATAAATTGATTTGTTCTTTAAATAACTACTTTTATACCAACCCAATTATGATGTTGAGTTTTAAATTTTTATAATCATTTAATCAAAACCTATATCAATGAATCCCTATAAAAGGTCAATATTGGAATTATTATAACTTAATAAAAAACTATATGAGTTTTGCGATAGGGTATTTATATGCCTTAGTGTTTCTTTATGCAAAGTTGTTGTTCTTTTTTATTAAGAATGATGATGGGTCTATGAGGATGTACATAGATTATTGGTAAATAATTTACATTACTATAATGAACCACTAAACCCTATATTTCATTTATTAATTATTTGATCAACTTAATAAGGATCATTATTTTTTAAAGAATGATCTTTGTTCTAGGTGTCATCAACTGTAAGTAAATAAGGTTGATATCACAATGATGAAATTTTATATGAGGTATGACCATTATTAACTTATGGTAACAACCATTGTATTGATTAATGAAACCTTTTCTTTTATTGATCAGATTAATATATAATTAAATTACTATCATGATAGTATCATTATGGTATTTATTGATTATATCTTGATATAATCTAAAATATAGGGTGGGTATAAATGCCATTTTTGAATCATAATTAATACTTTTTTAGAAAATAATTTGTATGGAAAATTTAAAAAATGACAATTATGGATTCTGAATATTTCCTTTTTAGTGCCTTATTGACTCTAAGGAATAATAGAAATTTTACTATTCAAATAAAAATGTAATGATGAAGTGGCCAACACCAAAAAAAATATAATCGAAGTACATAGTTTCTTTGGTTTAGTTTGTTGTTATTGATGATTAGTTCAAATTTTTTTCTCAATTAACTAACCTGTTAAGAAATTTAACATCTAAATGAGTTAATTTTAAAATGTTAATAGAATTTTTGGAATATTGTGAATAAATAAAACATACATTGGCCAATGTACTCATATTTACTTTACCATCAGGAAGGGTTAAATTTGTTATATATAGTGATTCCTAAAAGAAATTACATTGATGCATCCTTATTCATACTTATAGTGTTATTTTCTATTGCTTAGGTTAGTTAGAGATTCATGAAACAATCTATACAACATATGAATTTTGAGTTGGAAACCAAATATTTGTATAGAAGATATATAGGCACTACCTTTATGGTGAATGATGTGAAATATTTGTAGAAAAAAACATTTGAAATACATATTCTCGTAGAAATAGATCAACAAGATAAAAAAGGGGTTACAAATACTAATGTATTATGATTACATAATACACTACCACCATGGGTAGTTAAATATGGTGGATGATGTTATGAGTAGGAAAGGTCATGTACTTTTTACTAAAATGAGTATCGAAAAAACATCCAATATTCATGGATTTTTTAATGTTGGATATGGGAATCGTTATAAAAGAGGAAACATCACATATATTCAAAAAAAATCAAACCATTCTTATTAGAGAAAATAAAATCATCCTAGATTGATGATGAGAATATTCAATATAATTTTGAATCCATGAATGATGTGAAGTTGATAGACTTCATCTATGAATAATATATTTTGAAATTTAAAAATAGACTACGTCTTTCATCCATGGCTAAGTTAAAAATAGAATTATTAGACATATCTCATAGCTCAAATTTCGCCATACACCCATGTATTGAAAAAAATCAATATTTTAAGGAACAATTTTTGTGGGATGACATGCAATAGGAAATTATAGACAATGTATCAATGTTCTTAGTTTTACAATAGTTAAATTTTGAGCGAAAAAATCTTAATGGATTCATGAAACCAATACTTATTTTTTAAAGAAAATGGGATAATATTACTATATACATTGTCCTCATATTTCCAAGTACATTGAGAAATAATGATTCTATATGATTTATTATTGATCACCTTAACATGTCTAAAAAATTCCTTATTATATGGTATGATTTACATCTTGAGCGCCTCATGCATATCTATATTAATTATTTTATGACAAATCTTGGTTCACCTATTTCGATTTTATCTAATTATGATTAGAAATTTACATCAAAAGTTTAGAAGAGTCTTCATATGCCTATTGATGTTGAGCTATGTTTGAGCACTGCCTATAATAATAAAACTGATGGGTAGTATTAAGGGAATATTTTTTCATTAAAAAATATATTGTGTCCATGCTTGATTAACTTTCAAGGTATAAAAGATTAATATTTACCTTGGTTGGAATTTTTATATCATAACAGCTTCCATTAAAGAATTTAAATAGATCCATATGAAGAATTGTATACTAATAGGTGTTTTACTCCATCATGGTGGGATGATATTTCTGGAAGGAAAATTTTAAGCACATATATCATAGAGGTCATAACATGAAAGTGATGAATATTAAGAATCAAATTATGGAAAATAAAAGTATGCAGAAACATTTTTCTGATAACTTGGTAGGGGACTTGTAATTTAATGTGGGATATCATGTTTTATTGAAGTCATAACAATGTACTACTTTTTATGGTTTTACTAGAATGGGAAACTAAGTTATATGTATATTTGTCCATATGAAATTATCGAAATAATTGGAGATGTGGAATAATATTTATAAATGGAACCTAGACTCTATAAATTTCCTGATGTGTTCAATATATATTTATTAAGCAAGTACATTCCAGACCCAACACATGTAATCACCTTTGAGAGAATATAATTGAAACTAGATTCATCTTACTGTAAAAGGCCTATTATTATTATAAGATCTAGAAAAACATTTTTGAGGAATTATATGACACAACTAGTAATGGTAATTTAGAAAAATAATAAGATTGAACAGTAAATATGGGAACATGAAGTTGTTATCATTAAAAAATAATCAAATATATTTATTAGGTTATATTCAAGGAATTTTAATGAACCAATTTTTAAATGAAGGAATAATGTTACACTAAAGAATCAATTATATTATACTTCTATTTCTGGAGAGAAAACAAAAATGAAAAATACTTTTTTAAAGAATGTGATTAAATCCTTAATTCATAATTTTTTTAAAAGTAATTTTATAAAATTAATATCATTTTTGAATATAACATGTAAAAATTATCTTAGAGTAAATTTTTTATATTTTTTAGAAATATTTTCTTTGTTCAACAGTGAAAAATACTGAGTTTACACAAAATGTCACTTTTATGATGTTATAATTTTATAATAATAATATAAAATATTATGAAAACATTAATTTTCTTTACCTAATATATTTTTAATAAATAATATTATTCATAAAAATTATAATTTTAAACATAGAAATACATTCTTAAAATTTTGGAAATGAAACAAATATTCTTATTCAAATAAAAATTATATTAAGTTGTTTTCCTTGAATAAGGTATATAAAAGGGTTCATTATGTGCTGGAATCTTTTGAAATAAAAATTTATCTTGTTTCGAAACATAATCCAATTAATTTCATTTCAACTAATGTTATAATCTGTTTTGTTATGAAATCATTTTTAGTATTAAAAAAAATAATTTTTCTTAAAACTACTTTTCATCACATTTTTCATGCTTGTTTAATTTTTTTTTAATTATAGAAATTAATATTTGATAAAACTAAATCCATATTTTAAATAATTATTTAAAAAACTGTTAATCAGACAACTTTCATTATTGGTCATTATGAATATTAACTTTGGTAAAAAAGAATGTTACCAAGGTATGAGTGGAAACATGTTAAAATGATTAAAAATAAATTAACATAAAAATTAACTTAATTATATTTCATGGTCATATTTAGAGCATATATAATCTACTATTATAATTTGATTCATTATTTATCCATTTTCTTGATTATGACCTCGTTATATTTTAATCTTATGAAATATTCCATGTATGTCCTCTCTCTCCCTTATAATAGAAAATTACCCCTCTTATCTTAATAAAACCTAACGCGCCTTGTATATTACCCAATATCTACCCAAATAAATTCTTAAAATCCTTCAACATGATCTATAGGTCATTTTTTATCAATATACCAACATTAGAAGGATTGAGGGGTAAGACAAAGGATATTGTCCAGAGAATAAGAATAGTACTTTACCGTGTGTTTTCATTTTACTTCTTCTTTTACATACTTAAATTATATAATATAACCATTGTTATAATGAAATTATTATCTCTAATATATTATTATTTTACTATTTTGGTAGAAGAATATTTATTTTTTTCATTCTCCATCAAATGTGAAACAAAAAATCATCGTTTGTGAGAAAGTGCAGACTACTTCCATGTGAAGAAATGTTTTTTTGTTTTTTATGAACACAATTCATGGATTGTTATTATGTTGGATATAAAGTGTATCTGTTATTTTTTTATATTATTATATTTATATAAATAATATATATCATTTACATTTTACTTATCCACCCATTAAAAACGATAGTGTCGCTTATACGTATGTGTGGACTACAACCTACATGAATCGATGTGAATCATTTTTCATGTCCATCATCCAAGAATTCTTATAAATTTGTATATAATGAATATGTGTCATATTTATAACATTATAAGAATTCTATGTATTATATAACCTTGATAAATATGAAAAGTAATGAAACTATAGACACAAGACATTCATGGAAAACCAAAAGTAAACACTTGTAAATGATGATTTTAATAAGGAATATTTAATAAATGGGTATTAAAATGTTATTAGTGTATATTATATGATATTATATGGTTATGTTATATTGGTTTTTGAAACGCAATATATTTTATTATTTTATGTCTATTTATGGGTTTTTATATTATTATATCCATTTTTACCTTCTTCGGTACCCAAAGTTCCAAAATAACATTTCAATGGAAAACTGAATTTTTTTTTTGAATTTGGCCATGAATCTTCTTCTTCCATGTCCATATTTTCCATAAAAAAATTCAAAAATATTCTCAATATTGTATAATTATTTATTAATTTATTTTTATTCTTTTTTAACTTTCTATATGTTTTTTTAAAATTAATATAGTAATTTTACTAATGATGTACTTTTTTCGAGTGGTGTGCATGGTATATTTATTTTAATGTTTACCACACAAATGAATTTTCCCAATTTCATGAATATTATTTAAATCAATGATTTATCCATAAGTTTATATGGTAATTTTTAAAACAATTGCCCTAGTATTCTATAATGTTTTTATATAATTATTTTCAAAATGAAAATGGTATTATATGAAAGAAATATTCCAGTGGACTTTCTAAATTATTTTCATCCATGTCAACTTTGTTTGATGAATTTTATAATTTAATTGGGATATAATTTATTTATACAATATACCATATTACTCTGAATGTCTTATAATCCTTTTATATTTGTTGATTGTGTAACATATTATCATTTTATAGGCTATTTTTTTAATATGAATGATTATTATTATTATGTATTGAATTGTTATTCGACCCTTTTATATGATAAATTCATTGGACATAGTAAGGGATGGGAGACTCGTATTATAGTTTCCATATACATCAGTACGTATTATGAGATGTATTAGTTTGGGAAATCAGTTTACACATTACCTTTATATGTATGGTATTTTGGAACAAGGCCTATATTTTTGGATTATGATGTCGGATATTATGAATTTTATCATCATAAAACATGTTTTTATTATCCACATTATTATTTATATTTCTTTTTAATACATTAATTTATCTAAATTTTATGATATTATTTATTTGGAATATTTGATAATTATTTTTCTCTTTTTTATTATTTATTGTTTAGTTATTCTATTATAGATACTTTTGTATTCTTTCCCTTACATAGAATCAGATATCACAATTTATTATTCTTTCCTTTCCATTGAATACCAAGAAGGGATCTATAAATAATGTTAATTATTAATTGAAGAAATAATAAACTCCTCACTATAATATTTATGTTTTATTCTAGGTTTTCAGATATAATGTGAAAATCATTTTTGTATATTGTCTCTCAATACTAATAAAATTTTTTATTCTTCAGGATGATATCCCATATATTATTTCCAATGTAATAAAATAACCACTAAATCTAAGTTATCCGAGTCTGGGTGTTAAAAATTTTATATGTTCCTTATGAATCTATGTAATTAACATGCTTTTATTTTCAATTGGGTGGGTGTTAGGGATTAACTAATGATGGTAATGAACCATATGAAATTAAATTGAAATGGAGAGGGAGTACTCAAATTCATTTACTTGTTTCATCTTTTGTGTACAGTTTTTTTCTATTAAAACACATTACATTTTTTATAACAATGTTGTGGATAATTTGAATTAATTAAACCCTATTTCAGATTGATAACCCTTGATTTAATTTTTGATAATAATCACCACTCATAAAAGATTTAATACATATATTTGATTAATGATTGGTTTCCTATGAGTATATAGATTTGTGTGAAAATAAAAATTCATTAGAGAATGATTAAATATAAAAGACCTTTGAAAATGAATTGTAAAAAAATTATAGTGTTTTAAAATATACTATTATGTGTTTTAGTTTTTTGTTGGCCTCATGGTTGTGAAACAATTATGGGGTTCATATGTTGATAGGGGTGACTAGTTAAGATGTGAGAAGTGTTGTTGGTAGTATAAATTTGTTTTTAAATCCGAAGAGTTGTTGTGTGCAACCTTTTTGTAGTGTACTAGTATATATATGTGTTATGAGGTCAGTAATAATAAAAATTAAAATGGTATGGAATGGTTTTTAAGGAAATTTTATGCGGATATATATGTGACAAAATATTTAATTAACTAAATAATTATGAATTATATGGGATTAATTGAATATAAATGTGGGTTCTGGATTCAGTGGGGTTTCATCAGATATAATGAAAATTTGAATGATTAATGGACAATGGATGTTAATGTAATAATCTATAAATTTGGATGAACTTATAATTAAAATAAATAATATCCTGAGTTGTGTGTGGTTGTTCTATTGGTGGGTTGAATCTCACTGATGGTCACATGTGGTAATGTTAGTATAGTGTTGATGTTAAGTTAAATGTGATGAATTATTTATGTGAAACCTTTAGCCTGCGATTATTTATTTTATATGAGTATATATTTACACTTATACTTTCATGTTACTTTTATACACACCCCAACCACATCTGGTACTATGTACTGATTCCCAAATGTTTTAGGGTGTGTTTTCCCAAACATCCAGATGGTGTGAAATGGATGGATGATTACCCCAACCTCGATCTTCCTCCCATTTTGGTATCAGGCAATAGATTAGTTGGTCAAAAATCCTGGCCCTTGATGATGAATTTTTTGTGCAAATTACTATTAATGAGGGGGTGTATTATGAAGTGGTGGTCATGTGTGGAAGGAGGAGGGAATGGTGTTGTTTTTCATTATGTTCATGATACAATATTACATTGGTTGGGATGTTATAACAAAATATGTTATTTTTTGGGAAATATAAGAAGATATATTCATGGTGAAATTGATTAGAAAATATATTATCCCTTGTGAGAGGTTGATGTATATAGGGTTCTGTCCCTGATGACATCATACATGACTTGATATGAGGTGATAAGATGACATAGAAGGGAAGAGATCACATGACATTAGATGTTGGGTCTAAAGAGTATCGAATCAGTAGGGAAATGGATTTGGGGTACCCTTATTAAAGTTTTATGGATATTATCATACTACTTAAATGTGTTATTTGGGGATCTGGACTTAGTGAGGTTAGAAAGGATATATAACCTAGCTAAGTAACTAATGGTTCTACTTTTTTTTCATCGGTGCATTGGTTTTCTATTTCCATATTTTCATGAGAGACATTTTGTATGATACTGTTGATTATATATGTTATGTTAACACAATATATATAAACTATTTTTTAGCTTTTGAGGAGGTTTTAGTGTATTGAGATGGGAATTAATATCTTATAAATTTTAGTTATTATGGCGTCACTAACATTGTTTTTTTGGTATTTACAATGGATACTATAGGTATTTCTTGAAATATAAATGTGGTATGGTTTATATTAATTTATATTATGTGATAGAGTTATTTTGTTTTTGATTATATTCCCTCTCAATACTTTTATATATTGCACTAAATGAGTTCCATTTGAATATTTTACACACTTAGTGCTAGTTTCTACCCTAAGTTCTACTTTAGGAAGGACTCATGGGACACTCTTTCTCTTCACTTCCTATACAAGAGGGGTACCAATAGAGGGGTGAGGGGTCATGAAATATTTTTTCAATTGTGTAATTATTTCCCTTTTAGGATATTAATGATGTTTGAAGGTTTCATAATATCATTACTCATAGTTATGACAACATTTATAGAAATAATCACAGATGTTAGTTATGTATTCAAAATTCTTTTCATTGAAATATTTCTCATTTTTTGTTGATTTTTAATTTTATAAACTATGTATTCTTATTATTTTATCTTTATTGTTGACTATAGTCCTTATATAATATTCATAAGTTGGAATATTATTCCAATTTTCATTTTCCCTCTGGTAAAGCCTCTAACAGTGCCAATAATAGCCTATAAATCTTTCTGTCCTCATTTTTATGTTAATTTTTTATTTTTTTCCTTCTTGTTCTTCTTAAAACATTTTGGGTTAAAACTTTAGAAATTTGGGATTTTTTTAGCGAATTACTCTTCTTCGATATTCTATAATCCACCCTTTATGTATAGGTGGATTTTCTGGAAGTTTTATCCATCAATTATTTACAATATTATAATAAAAAATCTATTCATGAATATAAAAAAACTATTATTAAAAAAACATTTCTATGAAATAGGATACATTTCTATCTGAAATTGATGAATATTATCCTGAAAATAATCTTAGACATTCTTTTTCAATAGCATGACTCACTTTTGAGGAAAAATTCACAACAAAATATTATGTAGAACCATATTTATTCTCAAATACATGGAAATTGTTATCTTGTGTGGATTTTATATTTCCCAATTTTAAACCCAATTCAGGACACTTAATTTTGATATAATATTTTTCATCATTAACTGTAATCAACATCTCTTACCAGTACTTCTATATATCCATAATAAATTCTTTATTTTTTTCTATAATATTATTTATAATTATCATTTTATTTGATCCACTTAACATTGATTTCAAATTATGCATCCTTGAAATTCATAGAACTTTTAATAGATTTTCTAAAGAGTGGATAACAAATTTGAAAATAATTCCCATTACCAATTTATCCAATGCATCAATTTTCAACTTATCTTCCTTATAGGATATATTTTCATTTTAGTTATTCATATATTCTACATTCTATTCCATGTGGTATATGAGAGTATTTTATTGGTTGAATTTTATTCTTAATGCATTTTCTATTTCTTCTATTTTATATTACAACTTTTATTTCATTAAGGAGTTTTTAGAAAAACCATTTTTATATTTTATAACTTCAACAATAAATTTATTTACATAAATTTTAATTTAGAAGTAGATGTCTTTAATTTTTTTGATAGAAACATCCTTTTCATACTCTATAAAATTGCTTCACCTATTTACTCTTCAATAAATGGCCCAAAGTGGTTCTGAGACCTCATGTGTTCCTCCCCATATTCTAGAGGCTACTGAGTAGAAATGGGTATCTAGGTTGAACCCATGGGGAGAATATACCCCTTTATCAGTGTTTAAAATAATAAAAAATAACCAAACACTATCTATAATCAATAAAAAATTAGAATATGAAAAATATGTTAAATATATCCTTCAATAATAAATGAGTTCTAGGGAATATTGTAACATAGATCCATGATCATGATAGAATAAAATGATTGATCACCCATTTTGAAAATAACATTGAAAAATAAAAAATTGAGTATCAACTACATCCATGAGGAATAACTCATCCATATTCTAACCCCATCCAAGTCTGTCTCAATGAACAAACTAATATAGGGAATCATCCCTACCTGAACTTATGAACTGTGAAGATGATTTGGTACCAAAGTACCATCGATGCTTGATCATGGTTTGAGTATGACTATGTAGTGAACCACCATCATATTCTAACACATAACCAAAAGATTAAGGGTGTATTCATGTGGCATGTTCATCTTAATAAATAAATAAATAAAATATGGAAGCATAAATAAAATAACCTCTGTCAATCCTCAACTTCAAACATGACTCCCAAGATCAGCTATACAAACTTTATCAAGTCACATAGTGTCTTTGTGCATGTCAGATAACCATTCCAATAATTAATCGGTGAAACCACCCCTCACATGGAGGTTATTCTTTGAAATCCATAATATCCTGTGAAAATATGACCACTAATATGTAATAATGGGAGATTTTATAGTCATCTGAAATATGACGAACCCTAGGAGGTAATCCTAGGTTATCAATAATTTCAAACTTTATTTCTAACCCAAGGAGGTAATATGATTAAACCAATCATATCAAACATCATCCCCACTCCCAAATAAGAAATCCTAGGTGATCAAACATCAGGAATCATCTTAGATTCCTTGTGGAATATCCTTAGAGATAAAACATTAGAAATCATCACTGATCTCTAGGAGGTATTCCAATGAAATACTAACCTGTAATAACAATTTATTCTCATGGGGAGACCCTAGTAGATCAGTATAACTCCTGGAATAAATTCCAAATACTAAGAATCCTAGGAATCGGATAGAAAACTATAAAATCAGAGCGGTAATATATTCATCTCACAATATATCATGTAACATGTCTCATAAGGGATGAACATTATCAAAAACACATTTCACATCTTTGAGGTTGTCCTCATAACCACATTCCCCCTTGTCACTTTCTGTTTCACATATGCACCCACATAGGGGTCAACGTATCATAATAAAACCTACTAGTGTCCACCCGGTCACATCATAGCCATAACACCCCACATGGGCCCCTATATCAAATTCCAATCCTTTGTTCTCAATCTTATCACCTAGAGGTAATAACTTCAATCGACATCATTAGAAACATACCAAGGAATTATTGGCATCCTAGGTTAATCCCTACTGAAATCACCCAAGTAAGTTTTCACAATACCCATATCATATCCTAATCCACCTAGGGTCAATAAACTCACTAAAACTATCCATAAATCTCAACCATGGAATTCCTACCTAGTGTTCAATTACTAATGAAGTAGAAACATTCACCTATACCATCATATTATCTATCCCCATGACTCATCTCCCAGGTATGGTAAGGACTATTAGGGCTATTTATTCTTATCCCCCCACATATCACCATGCAATGGGTTAAATGAAACTATAATGTTTTCCCAAAAACTCATTATTTTTTTATTAAATAGAAATCTATGGTCTATGTATCTCATGATTCACATTTATAATCCAGGCCTCAACCATCGATTGTCGAGGCATCAATACACTGCATAATGGATCACTAAAGCACATAAACCATTGTACATTTTTGGTCATTTCATTTTATAAAATCAATTTATTTTAAATAAATGGTTTATATCACTCATTAATTATACTAAATATCAAAATCCACATATTACAAAACTGGATAATTTTTCAAAGGGGTAAACTCATGGGACCACCTCCCTCATTTATGGATTCTCTCATTTTAAAAGGAAACCATCCTCCCCACAACCCATGAAATATCTCATCAATATCATGGATACTTATATTAAGGTATAATTTCCCATAGTAAATTAAAAATTATTTATTATTGATTATCCATATCATTCTAACAACTTTTAATAAATTAAAAAATTAATTTATTTAGGCATATTTTCTTGGAAACTCACCTAATGCTCATGCCACACAAAAACATCAACCAACCACCCATGAAAGGTCCACAAAATACATCCAACACCATCCTAGAAAAAAAAATTAACACACTAATATGATTTATTGTCCAATTTAATTTTATATATGTGAAAACCTCTAAGAAATTCATATAGAAATATTCCTCAATTAAAACCACATTTGATCATGTGAAGATATAATCTCAGGATTTCCTTAATAGGAACCATATTAATGAACCATATTTGTGGGATAGTGAACCCAATATCTATATGAATATTAAATGAAAACACAATTTCTGTCACAATAAATTATAGGGGGGAAAGGAACGTAAGAATAAAAAAACTAAGGGAGAGACTCATCTTAAACGCTAAGAAATCAACTCCAAAATATTCCCAATACCAAGGGGGAATATTGAGAGGGGGGATGATGGGTGAAAAATATATGTATGTCTGAGAGAATAAATTATGGGAGAGGAGTATAAAATTTTCTAGTTGAAAAATAGTCATTTCCATTCTTTAATGAGCAACACATTTTGGTCACAAGATTGGCCAAACCATGCATCAATCGTGCGATTAACACTATCTAAGAACCCCACCCTCACATAGTTGTCTGGCATGGTTATCCATTCTGTGATCCAAAAATGTATAATATAGAAATCCCATATTTTTACACATATTAATACATGTGTTTTAAGTTAAATATACATTAAATACACAAAAAATATTTAAAATACTACATCCATTTGAAGACTTGAATCATAATTCATCAAATAGAAATTACAATAAAAAACATTATTTTAAAATTCATAATGACTTACCAAATATATTTAAGATCCTAAAATTTCATTGGGTAACCTAGGGAATACATTAAACAAATGGGTGTGATAAAAAATCATCATTGGAATAGACATGATAATGAATCATAACGTGTGAGGTAACTTATTTAAAATGATATCATAAAAGGAAAGGCTCATGAATAATCACATAGGATCTTAACATTATGAATGTGGAATCATAATATGATGGAAACATGTGAAATTAAATACAATATACGACATAACATAAACATAATTCAATGGTAACAACAAAGACAACATCACATGGTGGACATAGTCCGATAATTGATTAAGTTTACTAAAAAATCCCATAAATTACATATCATGATACTGAAACATTACCCCTAACATCAGAATGACATCTTGGTGAACCAATAATAACATGTAAACTATGATTCATGCCACAAAATTAAATCAATCTTAATTTTTAAAAATAATAATTACCTAGAGAAATAAATTGTATCAGTAATATTTACTCATATAATAGTCAAATGATATTTCATAAAGAAGGAGGAGAAATTAAGGCATGTATTAACCCATCAATGTAATATATAACAAGATATTAATATATATGAGATACATGTATAATTAACTTATAATCATTATAAATCATTATTGGGAGATATAATGTGAGTTACGGAGAGATAAGTCATAACCAAAAGAAAAAAGGCTAGTTTGGAGCGACCACTTTTCTTATATTCATGAATCATTATGTTCTAAAACATAATGTCATGAAAAATGAAATTATATTAATTAATTTATTAATTTATAAACTTTTACATCTATACTTTATTTATAATATTTTTATTACATTTATTTATATTAATTTTAGTTGATGTAATGTTTAATTTTTTTTATTTCGGTAGCATTTGTTTCATGGTTCCATAGTTGTATAACATGTGGATAATTGTTGATGTTCTTGTCAAATTTGATTAAAAAACCATAATTTAAATGAAATGGTAATCATTAAAATACAAAAAATATATAATTTTCCCAACTTATAATATGTTTTATGACATACCGATGATTCTTTTAATAAAAAAAAGATAATATTAAATGTATGGTTCATTTATGAAGTCTCACTAACCATCACGAACTAGTTTCATTCCATTTAATAATATGGATATATATATTGTTTAATTTTTTTAATTAAGTTATAATATAATTATTATAATTTTATTTAACAATAATAATATCATTATAACCTGTCTCGAAGGTGGTGGAGGAAAATGAAGTGCATTTTTCATGAAGGCGGTGAACAAACCATATTTTAAGTAATTTTTTCATTTTAAAAATAAAATAACTGAGAGGTAAGTATGGATAATACATTAAAAAAATTAAATTATAGTATATTTTTGGATAATGGAGTAATTATGACATTTTGGATGAGGTATTCAATGATAAGTTAGAAAAAGAAAATAATTTAAATGTTGTAAATAGAGTATAATGCCTCTTAAATGTCGCATCCTTGAAATACTTCTTCAAGAACATAAAATTTTCCCTTTAGGGACACCGTTAGAAAATTGACATGGAGGATATGTTTGGGAATAAATTTGAGTATAATTTTATCAAGCTCCAATAATTATTAGGTTTATAGAGAATGGGTGGCATTTATAAGGGGAGGAGAGTAGTGATTTAGAATATATTGAAAATTAGATTATTATTTTGGATAAATAAAATAAAAAGTATTAATTATTGTGACTATATATAGTAAATGGTGCATGTTATTATAAACTAGTGGGTTTTTACATCAGCCCTAACTGAAAAATTCTTTTATTTAGCATACATTGTTAAATACAAAGCTTCACTATTCAGAAAAAAATTAATTATTTAAGAAAAATAAAAAAATCACTCTAACCATTTTTTAAAATGTATATTTCAAAAATGAAATCCAAATTATTAAAATTATTTCATATATATATATATATTTTATTTTTAAAATAATGTAATCATTTATATAAAAATGAAAATTGTAATATTTTTAACCCTTTCAAAATTTACTTATAGTCTTATAAAAGTATATTATCACTGTAATACAATGTAATCATAATTTATAAATAAATTTTATGAAAATAAAATATCATTTAATGAATTATATTTGTTATAAATTTTAAATTAAAACATTTATGTTTCACATAAATACAAACACTAAATTTAAAATTTGTAAAATATTTATTCACTTGAACCATGGTATAAATATACCATATGTTAATTTTACATGAAAATAAATATTATTTTACAATTCCCTTGGTGAGGTTACTATTTTAACGACCATGTTACCATTCAAAATGGTTATATTACTATTTCAATAGTCATATTACTATTCCAATGGTCAAATTATATTACTAATGGTTATATTTTTAATGGTTATATGTGTTCCATAATTATTACAAATCTCTAAAATTCCATTCATTCTTCATTCACTTATATTTTCTCTCAATGTTTTATATATTTTTATTTTGAAAATTTATATTGGATTTCTAACATTCTGCTTTATTTCCACAAATTTGTTTATCTGTATGGTCGTCCTAGTGGATCGATCATATCCAAATTTTTATTTTTTTAGTTATCTTGTATTTTATTTTTTATAACATTTTAATAGTTTCAAATCTTATATTCATTTTTATTCTAAAAAATTATTTCTCAAATTAATATATAAATTTTTTTATGGTTTCATTATGTGGGGGATGTCTTTTACACAAAATTACTATATTTTAAACAATTATAAGAAGGGAAATACCATTAATAAATTTGTAGTTTATTATATTCTTCCCTATTATTAAATTTATCCCTTGAAACTACATGTTACGTACTTATGTGAAAATAGGTGAGGGTACTTATGTTGGTTTGCAGAAAAATGAAAGCATCAGATGTTTCATGCCAAAATTTTCTATTTTTCATGGTTAATGATTAATATGAGATTTAAATTATGATAAACATCATGATCAATGGAAACTAAAAAAATATAGATAATTGTAAAATTCTAAACCAAATGTTCATGATCAGTACTTATTATTTATAATTAATTTTTGCAAATAAATAATTACCTTGTGAAAAAATATTTTTGCATTGATGGGTATACAAATGGATCCATGTCATACCTTCCTTGTGTTTTAGGGATCAAGAATATCTTACCTCTAGTGGTGATCCATATGTGTTCCATGAATCTCCAAACATCGCTATAGGAATCTCTAGGTGCTAGAACAATTGAACTTATCACTCGCATCATCCTCCTTTGATCATCCTGAGAATCATTTCCAAAGGACACTACTTGACCTCTCTATACTCGAGACTGGAAGGTGGAGGATTATTTCTCTTTATTAAAGGTAGAATTATCAGTGAGGATCTCTCTGGGGGGTTCAAATGATTCTATCTGTATGCCTTTATGCAGAAAATGAAAAATGAATTGGTTCTCTTATGGAAAATAATATAATGGGGATTATATACCACTAGGGTTAGAATAAATAATTGAACAATCTCCCTTAATTATTTGTTTAATACACATGGAAACCCAAGTCTATAATAATAATATAATTATTTATTTAAATGCACTATATTAATGATATAAAAATTAACTATTAGTTATAAAAATTATATTTACTATATATTATTTCTAATCGGACCCTTAAACAAGATATTCCATTCCTCCACAATATTTATTGGGCCTTGAATAATTACTATTTAGTTTAAATGTAAATATCACTACATTATTCTCTGATAAATAGATAAATATTATATTCACTAAAGAGAAAATAAATATTTCTTAAATATTCATCTCACATTATATTCTCTCGAATAACTGGTGAAAAAATATTTTTGATCTTGAAAAAATTAATAATTATCAAACCACATGTGGGAATAATGTTTATTTAATTTTTAAAATAATAAATTATAATATATTAAATAACTAAGATTCTGGTTACACTTAGTCATTGACCATTTAGGCCTCTTTCATAGTGGCATTAGGCAAAGCAGCCTAAAGTTAAAGTTTATATTCTAGAAAAGCTCCATGGAACCCATATAGAAAGAGTTTAATGAAATAATGTAATAATACATCATACAAATACTTACTAGGAAATACATTCCCATTATAAAAATATCACTAATCAAGAAGGTTTCAAACTTGTGCAATCAACCTATGTGCTTTATTACACTTTATTTGACATTCTCGAAATAAAAATTTCCTATTGAACACAATGAAAATAGATTTATTTAGGCAATATAATTTCAATTAAACGCCCTATGATATCAACTTCAATTAAATAACATAAGGGAAAATCCTTTCTCACATTATTCATTAGTGAAATATTACTAGTGTAACAACCAATATATCCAACCTCGCCATAATAATATTTAATCAAAGTTTTCATCAATACAAAAAAGTACAAAACTTATAACACGCATTATTAATATTCTCAAACTATATGGATCAATAAAAACATTTTAATATAGTAACATATAATGAAAAAAATAAATGTGGATTTCCTACTGTTGGGTCTTATTCTAATAATATCCAACAATTGATATTACCATGGGAGTACAACATTATAAGGTTTCTGAAAGTCTTACGATTCACCACCACTGATGGCGTGTATCATTTGTGTCCCTGAACTGATTTTATCTAGCTATATAACATATATTTATGAATACTATCATTACACTTCTAGGATATCATCATTGCGAGGAATTGATATGATCATTCAGTGTGACATATACTATTTAGGCATTATCACAAACTATGTTACATAGAATAAAAAACATGAAATGATAATTAGTTTACTAATATTCAAAATAGTGAATACAATTTATAATAAAGTACATAGAATTTTGTTCTCGGTAATTAACTCCAATAGACATTCACTTTCACAAGATAAAACCACTGTCATTCTTCTGTCCCCTAGCTCAATATAAAACTCTTGCTTATTATAAGATAATCCTTTATTCAATGGGGTATAAAAAATTTTATTCTAAGGGAACTCTTATTACATCACCTTTACCCCTCTAAGAAAAGTCCCTCAAGAGGTGATACTTTTGGAGTACATACTTTCTCTATTCATATAACATTGGATATTTTTAATGATCCGCCTTTACAGTATTATCATAGAACAATGTGAAAACGTATTTATTTCTAATTACCACATCAATTTCATGGTCATGGATTCACATCCTAATGGATTCTTTAGATTCATTAAAAGATGCTATACACTCAGAATCCACTGTAGAATCAGCAACAACTAGCTTCTTTGAACTTTTCAAGATCATAGCTCATCCATCGAGACAAAAACAATATCTCAATTATGATTATAGATCATTTTGATCTATTTTATATCTAGAATTTGTTTAACCTCTAAGGACTATCTCCAAAACTCCTCCATACACCAACAACATATATTCAGTTCTTCTCAAATACTTAAGCATAGCCTTAACAATAGACCGATGATGTTCTCCTTGATAAGATTTATATCTTCCTACCATGATCAATGTATATGAAACATAATGTCTAGTACACAACGTAGCAAACATGATTGATCCTATTTCTAAAACATATGGTATATTACTCATTCTATCTCTCTGTGGTTGTTTCTACGGAAAAGTTTCTTAGGTTGATGTATACCAAGTGAAAATTGAACCAATCCTTTCATGGATTGTTGATAATAAATATATTTAGTGTATAGTCAATGTATTTACTTTTACACAATCCAAGAAGCCTCTTGTATTGGTTATGAATGATCTGTATCCTTATAAAAAAAGGTAGATACAAATATGTCCTTCATAGAGAAACACTTGTTAAACTGGTCCTTAACCGACTATATGATAGGTATGTCAATTTGAAAAATTAGTATGTCATAGACATATACTACTAGGATAATGATCATATTTCCACTAAACCTCTTGTAAACACATGGCTCAAATTTATTATTAATGAAACCAGATTATTTTATAACTTTATTAAATCAAATGTTTCATGATTTGGATACATTATTCAGTCAATAAATTGTACTCTATAACTTTAAAATCATTTTATAATCACCTGGAGTCACAAAACCATCTAGTTCTATCATATAGAAATCTCCATGAAGATTCCCATTAAGTAAATCTATGATGAAATCAATATGCGAAATATTATAGGCATGGTAATCTACTATAACAATTAGATTTCTGATGGATTTAAACATGGAAACTCATGAAAAGGTATCATTATAGTAAATTACATGACATTATTTAAACCCTTTTACCATTATCTATTTTTATAGGTATTTACAATAAATTCCATCTCTAGTTTTCTATTTTGTACCCATTTTCACATTACATGGTTTACATCGATTAGTGTATCTACTAGAATCCAAACATGGTTTTGATATCTGACATCCATTTCAAAATTCATGTCATCATTTAATATTGTATATTATGATATATTTATCACCTCTTTTTAGGAGATAGGTTCTTCTTTGTCAACCAATCATGAGTCCCATATTTGGTAAGTGGAAATCCATATCTCTTTTAATTTCTCACCTATATAGAGCTCCTATATAGTACTTGTGTTTTAGGAACTACTTGTTCCATGGGGACCTGTAAAATATGTTCTTATAAATTATCTTGTGTAACATGAGCATAAAATTCATCAAAGTCAATATTACTCCTACTATTGTTTTTATGTATGTGATCCCTCTCAAGAATGATGGATTTTTTGTGACAATCACTTTCTTGTTTGACGGGATGTACAGTTAGTATCCCTTTGTTTCCTTAGTACACCATACAACGAAACTCTTTATGGACCTAGATGCTATTTTTTTATAAGGCGTTAATAAATTCCTTTCTACCCCATACATGTGTATGTGTCAAAAAAAGAGTCTTTCCACTTTAAAACTCAATGGGAATTCCATTTTCTTCTTTATTTGGTTTTCAACTTAGTGTGTATACTTCAGTCTGTAATGCATATCCCCAAAAAAGAATATGGTAGATCTGTATGACTCATCATTAACATTACTATGTCTAACAATGTACAAGTCCACCTTTCACTAACACCATTACACTATGTTGTGTAAGGTGGATTGATTTGAGATATAATCCCAAATGTTAATAGAAGTTCAATAACAATGGGTTACGATATTCATCACCTTGATCTGATCAAATATTGTTTATATTCATTCAATCTTGATTATCTACTTAATTCTTAAAATCATTAAATTTATCAATGGACTCATACTTATAACTCATTACTTAGAAATATCCATATCAACTCAATGCATTAGTAAAAGTTATGATTTATGAATATCCACATCTAGGTTATACTAGAAATGGCCCACACATATCAGTGTGTTACAATCCTAGAAGATATATGGCCTTTTAATCCTATCCACTTAATGGAGGTTTAGATATTTTAACTTATAAATAAGTATGACTTATATCAATTGGTTTAAGCTTAGAAGTGTACAAATATCCATATTGATAGATATTTGTTGAACAATTATTGTTTACAGGTCCAGGAAGGTGATTCCATAATAGGGTGTTATATGATTCATGTAAACATGGATCATTATCTATTTCCAAAACATTGATTTCATAATTGAATTCATAATAATCATTATTTAAATTTCAAAAACCAAAACATAGGTTTTCCTTAAAATGAAACTACTTTTATTCCGAAAAATGAAATTAAAACCATTTACTTCTAGACCTGATACAAAAATTATATTCTCGGTAACAATTTTTACATAAATACAATATCTTAAAAACAACCTAATTACTACTGGAAAAGAAATGTTTTAGTCCCCAATGACTATACCATCCATCTTCATACCATTAGAAACTGGCATATCCACCTCTCCTTTAGAAATATTTTAGAATATACTTGGTTCATGAATTTAGATATAGATGTGGGCACCATAAGTTATATCTAATATCCTATGTGTGGAAATGGAAATATTACACTCAATAACAAATCAAATTTTAGATTCCAAATGAAAATTGGTGTTTTTATTCTTCCAGTGGAATTTCATTCCACATTAAGATCACACAACCTCTTTTTCTTTTCCCTACCTCATGTTATTCCTCTTCTTGGAAAGATGATCCTAGGGGGATTTATAATTCATATAAGTATTGGAAACCTTCACCTTGTTCTTCCTTTTATTATTGACCATAAAGAACATAGATTTTTAATGCCCCATTTCTTTATCCTCTTGGATAATCAGAGTAAAATAGTTATCAAATACTTTTCTCATTATTTATTTTTTTATAAATAAAAATAAAATTGGAGATGTTCTTGGCTAGTGAGGAAAATTTTGATATCTATGTGAAACTCATCTTTAAATCTAATCTCCAAAATTTCAAACCTTTAAATATAGCCAATAATATTTAATACATGTTACCCAACTAGTGAAGAATCTCCAAGATTAGTCATTAATTAAGGATTTTAGATCTCATATCTATCATGTCTTGATTTCACATGATTTAGTTCCCAGCATGGATAAATCATGTTATATGTATCCATGTCATCATGTTTCTTCAAAATCTCAATATTCATGAATGATAGAATAAAACAATGAATATATATAGCATCATTTAAATATTTCCGATATAGAGTCAACTCATCCTCAATATCTTCACTACTAAACACATTAGGAATATGTTCTTTCAAAATATAAAATATTATATCATAATGTAGAATAACATGTATATTCCTTTTCTCCTCATTAATATTTTTTTAGTGGGAAGGTTATCAATCTCATGTAGGGATCATAATTATATGTTTTATGTCATTTTTTATTACTATTTCTAAAAATATTATTAGTTGAGTTTAGTACTTTATGTGATAAAATTTAGATAACTATATAAATATTATATTTATTAATATCCAACTATTTTATCGAAACCCAATACCCCCCCCCCCATTGGCTTTATAATATCCTGTTTCTTGGACAGTCTAGTGGAATGGATCAATATTCCACTTCTCATCACATTGAAATTTTTTGATCAATAAATTTGAGTGGTTTTAGGTAGGAATTGTAAATTCCAACAACATTAACTCATAAATACTTAATATATTGAGTGGTCATGCAATTCCATAAATTCTTAAATTGAATTTCATTGTAAGCATCTAGTTTATTTTGGAGGTAAAAATATACTTTTTCTATAAATTATTAATTGAATTGTGTAAATATGTACAAATATGGGTTCACGTTGTGATCATAAAGGGATCAGGGGTGTCTGGGGATATTGTAGATCCTGAAACACAGGTATTGGGTGAAAAGGGGGCATCTCATGGTGTGATAAAGCATGCGGGTTAGGATGGACATCTGTGGGACTAGGTCTGCAATTTTATGATATCTTAATAGAGGCATTTCTCATGGTTTACACAGAGTTAGTAAACCATGTGGGGTACCTGTGTGTGTTCCCATTCCACTTAGAGTAGACCATGCGATGTGGCGCATGGTTTGAAAAACTATACTGCTAAACCGTGTGGCCCAGTTGTTTGGGGTAAAATGATGGTTTTACCCAGAAAAGTTTTATAACATAAAATCTTTTTCTCTTTCATCCATTTCAAAAAAATGGGGACCTAGGAAGCTCTACATTGATCCTAAATTAGGAATTCATATCTCATCTCCATTCAGACTATGATTCCTGCATCGTTTATCTACGTAGATCCATAACATATAGGCATCAATTACTTACTATCCATTCTCGATTCTTTTGGATATCGACTGAGCTATTTGGATTTATGCTCATATGCCCAAATTTCTTGTTCTTCATTTTTTATTTAGATTTAACCTAATCTAAGATAAATAAAATCATGATACTAGATGAGTTATCAAGCATGGGCCTATGGTAGGTGGTCTCGTGACTTTCTCTTATTGTCGAGTTTTTTATATATGTCGGGGTTCCACACACCAAATTTCCTGGTTTCATATTAAATTTAATTTAAATACTATAATTATTAGGGATATACTATTTAGGTAAAGAAGTTTATTAAATCTTGTTATAGGTTGTACACCTTGACTAAACCACCACTTTGGGTGTTGTTATTAAATGGGACTTTTGTGGATTTTATCGTTATGTTTCTTTGAGGCATTCCCTTCACCACATGTCATAGAATGTCAAAATGGATGTTGGTATATAAATTAAATTTCATTATTATGAATTGTAACTGGAATGATTCAATGAATGGGATGGATGAATTTCCCCATGACTCATTTGTCTGTTTGTTATGTAAATCATTTTTTCATCTTCCATGTGTGTAAATTACATTTTATGCCATGAATTCATGCAATTAGATTGAATTGATCAAATCGATAATTTTCTCATGTGAGTTATATGATAAATGATCCATGTGATTGGTTGTAGTCTTGTTAGGATTTTTATATTAAAAATGTCCATGTGAATATTTAGATGGTCCTTGAATTTCTAGCCCATCTGATTTATGTTGATAAAAGGTTATGTAATTGATTGATTAATCATGGGAATATCATTGTAATAATATTACCACATGAGTAAATTATAGGCATACCCTTTGATGTTGGTAATTTATTGGGTCAATCATTGTAGGTGAGTTATATTGAATGATCCTGGTTTTGACCATGGCAGATTAAGTGAATTTTTTATTTGAAATTTAATTTATTAAGTGATTAATTGGAAAGGGTGGTACATGGATTCGGGATCGGAATGCCATGGATGGAATCTTTGGACTATTGACTTATATTCTATGGTTGATATGTGGATTAACATTATAATTTCAAAGATGGAATCATTTCCAAGAACATTGATTAATCCATGGGTGATACATTGATCCAAGTGAGGGATTCGATTGACGTACTCATTGAGGATACACATATATTCCATGTGATAATTGGAAAACAAATGGATTACAAAGGATAAACTCATGGGGAATTGAGTATATTTCATGGGGGATAATTGGAATTTCTTTATAAGCTCTCCAAGGATGGAATCGTATGACAAGTACTTTATACCAAATGTAGAGGGATACATGGTTTCATGAGAGGTTCAACATGGATAGGATAATTGGGTACTGGTTGATTATAACCGGAGTGATATATGAATTAAAACTTAGGAATGTCAGGGACTTACTCATCTTGTAGATGAATTTAATGAAAGGAAATGACTTTGGATGCATCACCAAGCCAATGAACAAGATGGGAGTTGGTCAGGGATTATGTTGTTTAGATGGACTTCTAAGGCATCTATTGTGCTTCCAACTACACAGGGGAAGTCGGGCTTGAGCTGGATCCTGATACTTAAAATTCTATATTATTGAACTTTTAAATGTTTTTATTAAATGAAATGGATATGAAATGAGAAACTTCACATAAAGGATGTTTATTTTGAGTTCTACTTGTTTACTCATTTATTCATTGCACACTACCTACTATATATATCCACTAACTAATTATCACATACCTAGGTGTTTTCCTATTGGGATTTAGTGTCACACCCTATTTGTGCCACTTTTCTAACCCAAATGGATTATATGATTTTAGGTGTCGAAAAGGGAATCTCCCTTCAACAGAGACCAGATATGATGCTTAGGAGTATGAGAAAATGGGACCAGGATGAGGCTTGCAATGATGCTAAGATTCTTTTGGCCTTTTTTTACTTTTGGGACATGTATTTCATATGTATATTTTGTAACTGGTTTGGATATTTTGTTAGAAACATTTGACATGTATCATCATCTTATATATGATATGACTTCTCGATTTTTTTATACTATCAGTATTACACTTTCATTCAGTTGTATGGCATACTCCTTACACTATAGAAATATTGATGTATTTTTTCTATGTTACACTCTAAAAATAAGGTAATAGAATCACCATATAATCACCATGTCCCTCCATTCATGTCTGCATCCTCTGGAATTCCGGGAGAAGTTCTTAAGCCCATGTGACCCACTAGACTCAGGGCACCTTTCTGTGGCCTTCGGGTCTAGGATGTTACATTGTGGTATTAGAGAATATATGTTCTGGTTTGATTTATTATTTGGAAACAATAGAAAGTGATAGTAATGGAATATATTTTGGTAATAAGTTGTTCCTGGAAGTAGTTGACCCATGTATAGGAAAAAGACAAATTTTCATGAATGAAATTTTTATTTTCTGGATTTTGACAGTTACAGTTTATTTGACTCCACCGTTGGGTGATGTACTTGATTTATTATATTATTGTTGATATTACATTGGGTTATATTCTATTTCATTCTGATGTGATGATGGTATTCCATATCAAGCATCATATAGACCCCTTCTTGATTTCACATTCCATACATTATGGCATGCAATTTATGATGCATTAGTGACTGTATGTTGTTGTGATAGGGGGCGTGATATATATGTCTGCTATTGTGTAATGTATATTGAGGTATTTTGTGGTGTAAAATATATGGATTCCAATAATTTTATACTGAGGTGTAGGGGACTTATTGTATCTGAATTTATAAGATCATGGTTCATCTTTATTGTGAAATGTGTTGTGATGTGCCATAGGTGGACACCAAGAATTGATCCCTAGGGTGTATGGGCCCCCACTGATCATCATTCAGATTGAAATTTATTCAACCTTATAAAATGGATTTGATAATCAAGAAATGATTATAAATTATATCAATTTTAATATGTACTATATTTTAAATAAAATAAATATGAAAACAAGTGAAACTAAAATGGAATATAGTAGAGAACATAACCAGACCGTACCTTGGTAGTGGGTTTTTAGTAGTGTAACTTTATTATAAATGATCTTATTAACACATAGAACATTCTCATGGGGATGATAGAGGGGTGTAATCTCATATGAAGGATTTTATATTTCCTATCTCTATTTCTACACTTTTGAGCTTGGAACTCTATAAATGATCATGAACTAAGGCATGTGTTTGGAATTTAATACCCATTTCACCATCATGACCTCTATTTTTATGCCAGGTGGGTCATGATGATCACACTCTAGAGGTGGTGGTCCATTTGATTCTATTGTATCCTCTAGTTGTTCTACATAAGTCAGTATTTGTTGTACTAGACATAGTGGATGAGGCACATTTATGTGAGAACATTATGCGCTTCATGAAGATCTTTTAGGGAGAAATGCATCCAACCATGTCTATGTCTGAGATGACATTAGTTTTCTAGTAGAAGAATTAATCACTTTTTTTAGGGGACTAATGACCATAGGCTTAATATTCATGGATAGAGGTCATGATATCTATCATTGAAAACCTTGATATGCCTCTTTATTAGTGGCTCAATATCGCTATGTATATGATGCATGACTTCACCAAGAGAAGGTGGGATATTATCACTCATACATAATGTCCTCAGGAAATGGATTTGAGGGATTTTATATGATCTTATATGAATACTTCTGTCCAATAATGTTTAGGGCTGATAGAGCCCACGATTTTATGCATTTGGAGTAGGGAATGCTATCGATTATGGATCACTCAGATCATTTTACTACACTCTAGCAGTTCACACCTATTATGATGGGTGTTGATCTATATAAATATTGGATATTTGAGGATGGTATTTTTTACGGAATTTTATTGTAGGATAATGTATTATGGATTAGTAATTTATCTATAATAGTGAATCAGGCGCTAATCACAAAGCATAACCTCCAGGAACCTAGAGGTCCAATCTAGGGAAGTTCATAACCTAGGTATTGTTTTGAATTTATCATTAGTAGGAAGCATCATCAGGATCCTCCTCACAAGGATAATAGAAATAAGACCACTTTCTTAGGAGGCCATGTGAGGTTCTACAGATGTCGTAGTCTAGGACATACGAGGCCACAATGTATAAGGGACCTAGTTGAGTGTCATTCCTACATCATTATGGGCTATCATTAGTGCATTCTAGGAACATTTTGACCAGTAGACAGTGAGATTGGTTCAACAATAACTACACATTCAAGAGTAGGTTCAACTGCTTCTCATCAGGTAGGGATCTGGAATACATCTGTTTGATATGGATGAGGTGTTGGTCATGGTCGTGTTAGTCATATACTAGTTATGCATTGACAATACGGTTGATCTACTCATGGTATCCCAAAAGTGTCATAGGGATATAGTTCATGACGAGTATACATAGTGAAATAGACCTAGTAGGAGAAAGATATTGAACCATCTTCTATCAAAGGTACTATTCTAGTTTCCTATACATTAGCTTATGTTGTTTTTGATACAGGTCCTTCACAATTTTTTATATTTATATCTGTTGTGGATATTTTCGGGCTTAGTGTTTAGTTTTCTGAGGGAATCATGACACTAGACACACCATTGGGGATCAAAATAGAGGGTTTATGCTAGATAAGAGAGTACCCCTTCAGACTAGTGGGTGAAACATCCTCTAAAGATTTTATTTTCTTTGAGATGATAGGATTTGGCATCATATTTGGTATGTATTAGCTCATAGCTTATATAAATTATGTTGACTGGTATCATAGGAGGGTGACTTTAACATCACATGGGGAAATGAGTTTATTCACAAGGATGAATGGGATTTCCGGGTGAGTTGGGCTAGACCAAAGTATCATTGGTTAGGCAGGATGACATCCCAGATAGTGAGTTTCTATCTTGATGATCAGGTAACACATTTGGTGATTTTCCCTTCAATGATTTCTCATTTTAGGGATGTTTTCCATGATGACTTCTCATGATTACCAACAATAATAGAGGTAGAGTTATTTATTATGATAGTTCTAGGAGCTACACCGGTATCCATTCTTTTCTAAAGGTTGGCTACAAATAATATGAAAGACCACAAAAGGTAGCAATAGGATTTACAGTAAAAGGGTTTCATCAGAGCCAATACAAATCCATGGGGTTCACTAAACCTTTTGTGAAAATTAAGTATGGTACCCTTAGGCTTTGTGTGGATTCCTAGAAGTTGTATCAGTTGATGGTCATGAACCAGTATTCTATATCTTGGATAGATGATCTCTTTGAAAATTTCTCAAGATATTTGGTCTTCTCAAATATTTTTTTGAGACATGGTTATCATCAGAATCATCTTAGACCATCTGACATACCTCACAAAACCATTTGGTTCAGGAACGGTCTATAAGAGTTTTTGGTTATGTCAGTTCGTCTTAAAAACATTTCATTGGTCATCATGGAACTGATGAACTGAGTGTTTCATCCATACCGAGATTCATTCGTGGCAGTTTTCATGGAATATATCTTGACGTATTCTCTTAATCGATATGACCATGCCACCCAGCTTGGTATTGTTTTAAATGCACTAAGAGGGAATCAGTTATATTATAACCTCATAAAATGCCTCTTTTGGATGGATTAAATTCACTTTATGGGTCACATAATCTCAAATACAGATGTATCGGTGGACCTATAGAATGTGAGAGCTATAGTTTCCTATGAACATCCCAATAATGCATTTGAGGTATGGAGTTTCTTAGGGATGATTGGTTACTATAGGAATTTCATACAAGACTTATCATGCCTAGTAGTGCTGATTATAGGATTGATTATTACGTGTGTGAAGTATGTATGTTTAGATTCATACAAGATGACATTTCAGCAGCTGAAAGGGAAATTGAATGTAACACCAATATTGATTTTTCTAGAGGTATGTAGGAATTACACTATGTACTATGATTCATTAGGTTTTGGGCTAGGAGCAGATCTTTTGTAGGGGGATCAAGTCGTCATGTATGTTTCTCAGTAGTTGAGGCCACATAAGAGTAACTACCTGATGCATGATCTCGAGTTAGCTGTGGTTGTTCACGTAATGTTTTATTAGAGATATTATATAATGGGAGATCCTTTTGTGTTGTACACACACCAAAAATCCTCAATTACATATTTACATAGTGTGATATGAACCTGAGACATTTAATGTGTTCTTAGTACCTATAGTATTTTAACATCGAGCATTCCTACATGCTTGGTAAAGGTAATGTAGTGGAGGATGAACTAAGCCGGAGGACTTAGATAAAAGTTGTGAAGTATGACAATTGTGATTGAAATGTTATGTATTTGTTATCGAGGATTCACTTATAGGTGCACAATAGTGAGGGGAAGAAATTTCTATTATCTTTATCTATTACATATACTCTTCCTAATAGAGTGAGGATGTGGAAACTATTAGATAGAGAATTCCTAGTTCTATGAGAGAGTTTAGCAGGTGAGGACCCTCCTTCTAAAGAGACCATAGAAAATGATGGGATCCATGGAGTACATGGTCATGTGTGGGTCTCTTCACACCTGCATGAGGAGATGACATAGTTTTTTCAGTCTTTTGGTTGGGCAGTGCACCCAGGTGTCACTAAGATGTATCAAGATTTACATCGTCTGTACTTGTGGATGAGTATGAAGGGTGATGTGGTTGGTTTTTTTATGAGGTGTTCCACCTACAACTAGGGGAAGGATGAACACCAGAGACAAGAAATAATTTTACATAAGTAACCTATTCTAGAGTGTAAATGGAATGACGTCTTGATGGATTTCCTGACAGGTTTACCGAGGTCACCTCAAGGTGATAATGATGTATGGGTTTTTGTTGATAGGATCATGAAGGTCACTTACTTCGTACCTATCAAGTAGATCTATCCAGTTGATGATCATGGGAGGTTGTATATAAGTGAGATAATACTACTAAATGGGGTCCATCATTCTATCATTTTAGATTTGTTTGGTTGGTTTACATCTTGAATCTAGAAATGGATATAGAGGGTGGAAGGTACTCATTGGATTCTGAGCACAACATACCACCCTCTAATTGATGGCCACTCAGATCACTTGATTCATGTACTTGATGACCTGTTGTGGGCATGAATCTTATATTGTGGGGGATCTTGGGAAAGGCAAATACCTTGGGTTTAGTTCACATATAACAATATCTTTTATAATACTATTCTGATGGCTCTATATGAGTCTTTTTGTGGTATGTCATGCCAATCACCCCTATGTTGGATAGAGGTAGGAGAGTCATCTATGTTGGGACCTCTTCTTGTCTACGAGACCATAAAATAGGTGCAGTTGATTCAGAAGTAGATTGATACTACATAGTATCATCAGAAATATTACGCCAAATTCCACAGATGATCTATAGTGTTTGATGAAAATGATCAGGTTTTCCTATGTGTTTCACCAAGACAGGGACACAATAGGATCAAGAGATAGGGTAAGATTTCACTGAGATATGTCGGGTCATTCAATATTATGTAATGAGTCGAACCAATAGACTATAAATTTCTATTACCTTAGAGGTACCATTACATGTAAGATTTAATCCATGTGTCTTTGTAGTTACATTATTATTCAGTCCCATATCATGCCTTTCTTCCAAACGCAGATTCATTATAGGTAAATTCAGCCATTCAGGAGAATCGTACAAAAATTGTGGATCGTAGCATGATGGTTTTCTGAGGTTGATCCTTTCCTTTGTTATGGGTGTTGTGGTAGCATGACCATGTGCATAAAGTGACCTAGGATCAGGAGGCTGATGTGCAATCACAATGTCTAGATTTATTTTAAAAAAAATTATCACCCTTGATATGGAAATTCGAGGATTAATTGCATTATGGGTGGAATTTTTTCATAACAATGTTGTTCTATGAGGTAAAAATCTCTTGTTTTCTATCAATTCTCGGTTTAATTTCATATATTTTGAAGAATGTGAGTGAACATTGAGTTTATAGAGAGATTAGTGGTATCTAGGGCTGTTTTGGATCCGAAAACCATAGTTTTATGTGAAAAGGGGAGGCCGCATGATTTGATAAACTGAATCGATTAGGACACATGACAATGCGTCCAGGTATACATTTTCATAAGATTATAACAATGGAATTTCACATAGTTTCTTCATGTTTAGTAAATTGTGCAGGTTTATCATGCCAGCACCCCTTCCTCATGATGTAGACCATGTGAGATGGCGTATAGTTTGAAAAAATATGGTTTTAAACTATGCAACCCAATTTGTTTGGGGTAAACTGATTTTTCTCACATGAATGTTTTATAACATTAAATAATTTTATTATTCCTCTAATGAATCGCAAGGGGACCTAGGAATATCTCCTTTGAGCCTAAATTAGTATTTCATATCTCTTCTCTATCCAAACTCTGACTTCCACATGTTTCATCTCCTTGGATCCATAATGGTAAGGCCTTAATTCCTTTTTAGCTATTCTCAGTTCTTATGGATTTCAACCGTGCTATTTGGATTTAGGCTCATATGCTGTAATTTCTTGTTCTTCGTCTATTACTAACATTTCTCCTAATCTGGGAGGAATAAAATCCTAATACAGGACAAGAAATCAAGCTCGGACCTAAGCTAGGCGGTCTCGTGCCACTCAGATAGACTCAAGTTATTTATATATGTTGCGGTGTCATGGGACCAATTTTTTAGAATCACCTTAATTGAAATTAAATCCTAAAATTGTTAGGTATATCTTATTCAGTTAAAGAGGTTTATTATTTATGGTTATAGGTTTTTCCCCTTGACTAAACCACCCCTTTGTGTTATTTTATTAAATGGACCTTTTAGGGATTTTAGCCTTGGAATCCGTTAAGAAATTCTCTTCATCCCTTGTCATGGGAAGTCAAAATGTAAGTTGGATTATAAATTAAATTGAAATGTCATGAACTATAATTGGGATAATTCAAGTCATGGGAATGATGACATTCCCTTTAAACCATGTATGCCTTTATTGTTTAATGAATGTTTTCTTTATCCATGTTAATAATGTAGAGGCTATGTTATGAAGTGATGAAATTGGATTCAATTATCCTAATATTTGATATGCCCATGTGAGTTATATGGTAATGAGACCACGTGATATATAGATAATCATGTTGGTTTTTTTTATTAAAAATGTACATGCGATTAATTGAATGGTCATCGATTTGAAATCCATTATGAGTTATGTTGAGACCATGCTATTGTAGACACCATGAAATGTATTCCATGCACTTTTCCAAAAAAAATCCTCAATCGGACTCGAAATGTTTGCAGTGTGATTCTTCATTTTTTATGGGGGTTAGTGATGGTATCGAAGGTTCCATCCTGAATGGCTTGGACCGTAGCCCGACAATGATCCGAAGTAGGGTTGCGGGGGCGCATCCCTTGTGGTAGAGAACAATAAATTTGGATAATCCCTGGAGGTGGAACCCAAGGTACCTACATGAAAACACCAGCACACCACCATAATGGAGTAGAATGAAAGTATTATTTTGGGTATGTCCTCAAACCAGTGCCCCAGTTAGGCCAAATCACCAGCGGTGCACAAGCATACTTGGGTTCCACCCATTCGGCACACATCCACTTGTGTGCCACAAAGTTGGCATGAAACCCACTAGCTTGACCACACTCCTTTCACCCAAGGTCCTATTTTTTCCTATAAATAGACCATTGGGGGCTTCATTTGTTTAGATAAATTTCCCAAAAGCCTAATTGATGCTCTGGTCGCCCTAGTTCTTTGACCAAGTCTTCTGAAACCTTCAAGGTAGTTCATCAACGCATAAAGTGATGTAATTGAAGGGTGATCATGGGAGTTAAGTCTTTTTAGTGTTTGAAATCCATAACACTTGTGCGCCTAAGGATCCCAACCTCCCTAATTCAAAAACACTTGAACCCCACCTATTCCAATCATATGAACTCAAGAGCCCCACTTCTAGGAATACATATGAATACTATTATAGGCTTGAGTCAGGTCTCACCCAATTATTAACAACCAGGTTGTTCGTCACTCAAGTGAACATCTGGCCACCCAAGCCTTCTTGTGCACCCGTACACGCATGCTAATACCTACTTGGGAGACCTTTTTAATTCACCATCACTCTTCACTCCAAAAACCATTATATATTCTTCAAATCCATTCAAGTTAAAGCTTCTTCTTCATTGTATGCCTTTTATAGAAGGGATTCTATTGAGACCTCCCCCGAAACCTCATGGATTATCAATCCTTTGGGAAAGTCACATCAGTGTGTCTTCAATTTGGGTTTTTTATATCCATAGTTATAGGTTTCCCACATTCGTTTCACAATGGGTTTAGGATTCATGGATTGCATTTGGGTTTGTATATCTACAGTCACACGAACCTTTCCCTTAGAACAATTTTTGGAAGTTCTTGGTTTGAAGGTTTAGGTTTTCGATTCATTCATCCCCTTTTTGTCTCTAAGACATGGAACCTAAGATCTCTAGTAGGGATGGTGTGGTTCATAAATTCCTTTCCATGCAAGAAAAGGTAAACACTCCCTCCCCTACCTGGATAATGTTTAGGGCAGCCATTGTGGTGTAAGCCCCTAACCTTTCAAGTAGGAATTTTCAGTCTTTCTCTTCTCTACTTCCTTCACCTTTACCCTTCCTTACATTGGATCATTTTCCAATGTAAAGAAAATAGAGGGAAGGATCATCGTCTCACCTTATTTTCTGGTTTCCTCGACCATATCCACCCTTGCTGCCATAGGTGCTCCAACTTCCACCAGTATATGAGGAGAAGTGTGGGTTCCTTTGTTGAATCTTTGACATCCTCTTGATTCTCACACCGAGCATGACTCATGTGGTCTTATTGATTTTTCATGATCAAAATTTTTTCACAAACTCTTGAACTATGAGAAATCTAATTCCCATCAGAATTTGGATATGTAGGAAGCCATGTCGGGGCATGAGATCTCTGTATATCCTCTTCAAGAATCCAACACTAATTTCCTTAAAATGTGTATCCTCATTGTGAATAAGCCTCAAATTAAACCCCCAAATTATCAAGTAAACCTATTTATGATGTAAGAATGAACTCATTTCTCCCAAAAGACAATACTCTTCTATGAGGCTCATATAACTATGTGGTATTTAATTCCCATCCACATGGGATATATAGGAAGCCTCCGTGAGGTTTTAACGCAACACTTCAAATTAACCATGTTATCCTTCGTCTATATTCCCAACATGGTATAATATTACTTAGAAACCCATATTATTCACAAATTCCTTTGACTTATTAGGCATAAGTCCCACACCAAACCTTGACTAAGCACCATTTTCTTAGATTTCCTTACCAAATGACATTAAACTATTTGGATAGGTCCTTATCACATTACCATAAAATGTATGATGTGTCCCATTAAGGGGAACCAATCTATGAAGGATCTGATTCATTTCAAAAGGATACATAGGTATCCGATTTTATGGTATGATCCCAATATAAAAAAACAAACCTTCATCTCCTTGGATGACTATAAATTCCAGAGTGCCCCACAAAGTGTCATAAAAACCAGTATTATCATAACGATGATTATAATAATCTATAAATAGTATAAGAGATGAGACCATTGATAGAGAACCTCGAATAAATATGAATATATCCATTAATTAAGAACCTCGAATACTTATAGATGACTAAAATTTCACACACATTAATAAGTGACAGAAAATTACAAGGTAATATTATGTAATATTTTGTGAATTAATAAGGATTAATGAAAATATAGTAAATTTATAAAGAGAGTCCCGGAGTATAAAATAATTTCCACCAAAAGGTTTGGATGATTCTAACATATCATCCTCTCAACCAATGAATGTTCTTAAGTATCCTAATGTTCAAAATTAACAAATGCCTTCCTTTGGAATGTAGGCCCCATTTGGATAAATAATTGTTGGATGTTTCTGGTTCCATTAATAAATCCAATGGAAACATCCTGGAAGTAGTAATTCTTAAATTAGAACACATGTTTCAAAGAACTATGAAACATATATGTAATGGATATATTAAGGACGAAGATATCATTTCAATTATATACCCACATGATTAAATAAAATTCCAAGAAATTGAAGTTGGTCCTTGCATGAATCATCCTTTTGGTCGAGATATATTAAATTCTCTTGTATTTCACCATTAAATTATAAATGAATTGTTTAAATGAAATTTAACTGATTAAATTATTAATAGGAAAGGGTGATACATGGATTTAGGATTGAATTCCATGGAAGGAATATTGTTCCTATTGATGTTTATTCCATCTGTGATACATGAATCCACATTAGTATTCCACAGACAGACTCATTCCCTTGACCATTGATTAAGCCATGGGTGATACATGGATTCATGTGAGGGATTCCATGTATGGACTCATTTAGGATAGAATTATATGTCAACTAATACATTGAATCCAAATATTTACCCAAGGATAGAATCAAGGGGAATTGATTATATATCCTGAGTGATACATGGGATTTCCTTATATGGCCACCATGGAAGGACACATATATTATGGTCTTTATACCACATCTAGAAAAATACAAGGGTTCTTGAGAGGTTCAACACAGAAGGGCTCTTAGGGTGTTGGTTGACTATACTAGGAGTGATACTTAAATTCCAACTAGGAATGTTATGTATTGACTCATGTACTAAATGAATTGAATGAAAGGAAATGACTAAGGATGTGTCTATAATCCAAAGTAATAGCTTTGTGTGAGTCTTGGAATTTATTCTTTAGATTTCCTTCTGAGGCATATATTGTTCTTCCAGCTGCATAGGGTATTTCAAGCTTAATCTAGATCAAAAGTCTTGTAGATAAAATGTAATTGAATTATTAAATGTATTGATTAATGTAAATAGATATTAAATGATTACCTAAACATAAAAGATGTTTACTTTTGAGTTCTATGTGTTTACATCTATACTCATTCCAGACTGTTTGTTATATATATTAACTAAATAATTGGCATAGACCTTTGTGATTTCTTACTGGGATCTTGTCTCATGCCTTGTTTGGGCCACTTTTGGGACCTAAACAGGTTATATGATGTAGGTGTTGATAAGTTAATTATCACTTCTACAGGTACATGATATGATGCCTAAGAGAAAGATATCATGGGAACAAGATAAGTCTTGTGATGCTACTGATATTCTTTTAGACTTTTTTATAATTTTGGGACATGTATTATATACTTCTATTGTGTACATATTTTGGATATTTTATTAGAAACATGTGTCATGTATTATCATGTTGTATATGATTTGACTTCTATATTTTTCATACTATCAATCTTCCACTGTTTATTCTATTCTTTGGTTTACTAATTCAACTATTTAAATGTTGTTGTATTTCCACAATGTTACACTCTGCTAATGAGGTAATAGTTTCCCCACATAGTAACCTAGTCCATATCTTCTAGTCATAAGCCTTTGGTTTTTGGGGATATGTGATTGAGGACATGTGACCCACCAAGATCGAGGCACCTTTTAATGGAATATGAGTCCAAGATATTACAACCCTCAGCCTTTTGACTATCAGTTACACTAGTTCTTTCTTTATAATTCAACCCTTAATGTGAACTAATTTATGTCTACCCAAAAATTCGTGTTCGTATTCCCCCAAAATTCAAGGCACCGTAATTTTGGATTGTCAATCACATAGAACAATGTTTTGATTTTAATTTATGTAGTAGAAGGATATATTGAATTAATATATATGATTGAGTGACTTTATATATTATTCATAAATTTCCAATTTATATATTTAATACATGATTGTGAATATTAAGTGGATATACTTAATTTATTAACCACGTATTAAGAATTAATTTCCCACAAGACAATTTGTTTTAGTTATATATTATTTTATTATTAATTCATTAAATCATGAAAAAAATCCATAGTTAAATTAACATGTAACTTGACAGAAATAAAATAATAAATTTGTATAATCATGATATTTTACTTATATTTAGTGTATATAGTGGATGATAAACTAACCCTCAAACAAGGGGAAATATCTTGAACAATTAACGGCTCATGTTATAGTTTTTTCCTAGTCCAAAATATTTATCTCTATTGGATTGGTTTTTCCTAAGAACCAAACATCAACCACCTTCTCTATATTGGGATCGTCATCTCTTAAATTTGTTTTTCCAACATATAGTTGAGGGAAACAAAGGATTTTTTATGGTGTTTATATAAAATAAACCATAGGAATTTGAGCCCTTGCATATTTATATGAGATATGACACGCTAGCCAACAATTTAATTTAATAATAAATTAAATGAAACAAATCCTTGATATAGGAATGTCCTACTATCATGATCATCTACATGAATGAAAAATATTACCTATTTAAAAATATTAGCATTAAATTATAATTGTTCTTATTTAAAATAAATCACCCTCAAATAAATTATTTATCTTCTATAATTAATCAATCAGTTTATCATAATTCTCATATTAATTTTCTTGAAATTTTCATCAATTATAATTTTAAGTAAATTAAACAAAATTATTGAAAATTAACGATGAAAAAAATATACCTTGGAGGCAACATGGTGAGTACACATCCAAACTATCCAATGTGTCTTATAGTCATAGACTATTTACTCTTCTCCCATGTGGCATACATTACTTATCATATATTCTCATGTCATGTACTATCAACTTAACAACCACACATAAATATGGAATTTATATAGTTTTTAATTCTTCAATGCACATACAGCAATATCTGTAATACAACTTATACATGATTTGTATATCTGAAAATTACATAGAAATTATTTAGAAATATTTATTTGTAAACCCAAATTCATTTTCTATACGATCATCTTAATTACCACCAAGAAAACATATTGATAAGGTAAAATATATTACTATAACTTTTCAATTCTGAATAATTTGGTAAAGGTATAGGGTGTGTACATTGGATATACGCAGTGTGTATGTTGTTTCTCACCAGTTATCCATGGAACATGCCAAGGGAATCAGCATGTAATCAATCTGGGGAATATATTGGAGGACACAACATGTGCATGGTCTACAGGTCATGTGATATCAGATTTAAAAAACCTTCAATCTTGTAGACTCTGTAAGAGAATACAAGAATTCTCTATGACTAAGAGACTAAACATAATTAACTGATGTCACAGGGTTTGTACTCTGGAAGACCGTACGCTAGGCTAGGCCTATCAACACATGGAATATAATTAAATTCACTAAGTGTAATAAATGTTCATGACTTGGATTAGTTATAAATTTATTCTTGGTTTATTAAATAATACTACATGATGTTAACCTATAGGTTACAAGATGTATACTCTTGTTCTATCTAGAAATACTCATTGGCACCTTCAGATGAGATCTTTGAATTTATTTTGTGTATAAAATTAATTAATTTTATAATATTTGAATGATATTAAGAGGGAAAAAATAAATCTTTCAATTCAGATTAAATAACAACTAAACATTAAATAAAACCTATTAATAAATGTGTAAATAAACCAATGATATTTAAATAATTATCAAAAAATTCTGATCACTCTGATTCACTTTTTAGGATATCAATGGTGTGGAAGCATCAGATGGGGCATGCCCAAGATTTATTTTTACTATGATCTATTATTAATCTGAAATCTACATGATGATAAACACCATGATTAATATTATTGAATCAAATAATATAGAAAATTGAAAAATTACAGAACTAAAGTGTAGGATCATCACATATTATTTATATTAAATTTATGTAATTAAGGACTTGCTTTTTGAGATAATATTTATTCACTGAGGGATCTAAAAATTGATCTATATGATACTATCATCTCATTGAATGAATTAAGAATAGAATCTCTCTATCTATGATCCACACATGTGCCATGATTCTCGAAACACCGTCATCGGAATCTCTGAGTGCAAGCATAGTAGATCCAATTGCTTTCTTTTGTCCTCCTATGATCACCCTGATAATTGATTCCTAAATGATTCTATGTGATATCTCAATAAATGAGAGTGTAAGGCGAAGTAATATCACTCACCATTATTAAGAGTGTTTTGTGAGTGGTATCTTTCATTAGAATGAGAGGATTCTATCTGGATTTCATTTTTCACAACATGAAAAATAAATTGGATCTCTTAAGAAAATAATATAATCATGTTTATAGACCACTAGGGTAAGAATAAATAGTTTCTAAAGTTCCATTTATTATTTATTTAATCCCCATAGAACCTCAAGTATATAAAAATAATAAGAATAAGAATAAAATTGCATGCCATGCACAATACATTCAAATTAGAAAATAAATATTATTTATTATAATAATATTAAATATATTTTTTTCCTCACAGGACTATAAAACTCAGTCTACTATTCCTCCATCATATTTATCAGGCCTAGAATAATGAATATTAATTTTACAAATAAATATCAATGAATTATTCACCAATAAATAAATAAATATTATATCTACTAAATAGAAAATTAATATTTATTAAATATTGCACTCACATAATATACTCTTGAATAACTTGTGACATAATATATGTGATGAATAAAAAATGAACAGTTATTAAACCACATGTTTCAATTATATTTATTTATCTTTCCAAATAATAAATAATAATATTTTATTTAATTGATATTCTTTATACACTTAGTGTGAGATATTCTAGGACTCTTTCTCAGTGGCATTATGTGAAGTAGCCAAAAGTATAGTGGTTAGAGTCTAGAAACACACCAAGGCATCCATATATAAATAATTTAATGTCATAATGTCATAATTCCTCATACAGTTTCTTACTATGTAATTAAATCCCATTGTCATGATATCTATAATAAAAAAATATTGCATACTAGTGCCATCTACTAATGTTATTTATTTCTCTTTCTTTGAATTTCTATTAATCGGGCATCCCTATATAACACCATGTCAATGGGTTTATTTAGGATATATAATTTTCATAAAATTTCTAGATATAATAGATTCTTTTAGAGAAAAAAATGGAAAAATCATTTATTGTATTATTCATTAATGATACATTACTCGTGATGCACCCAATATGTCCTACCTCTCCGTGAACATATGTCATTACTATTTTAATCAATACATCCAAGTACATGAATTATAAAACTCATTAATAATAATATTAAAGTATAAGGATCAATACAAATGTCCAAAACAAGGAACATCCAATGAAAAATTAAAATGTTGATTTCCTTGTAGCTGGTCTCATTCTCATAATATCATAAACTAGATATTAACAAGGTAGTACACCATGAAAAGGTAACTCAATGCCCTATGAGTCTAAACCCCTGATATATTGTTTCATTTTTCCCTAAAATTATTTCATAAGGCTATAGAACATAGATTTGATAATAATATAATGGAACTTCTGGGTTCTCATTGTAGAGGGGAAGCACTGTGACCTCTTAGTGTGACAACAAATGTTAGGAAATTATCACATACTATTGTATATATAAGAATAGTGATGATATAATAAATGATTTATTAATATTAAACACAGTAAATATATGTTATCATAAATGAAAATGATGTTGGTTCTAATAAACTAACTCTAATAAATTGTACTTCATCAATTCCTCTGGTCCCGATGCTTCCTCCTCATAAAAATGGTTTATCTATTGTACATTGATCAAGTGTGTTGAATTTTTGTGTATAACATTGCCTCTATGGTCCAAAATCTTCACTAGATTCTCCTCACAAGTGTAATAAATTTCCATCTATACCACCTCTAAATTTTGTACATGTGAGGGATCTGGTATTTAATTCTTTAATATTGATACATTAATTATGTCTTGTACTTGAGAAAGGTATAGTGGATGTTTTTTTTGATAGGATCAAACCATGATGCAATCAAGAATATCAAAGATTCTGATGTACCTGGGACATATCATACCCTTATTCCCAAATGTTATGACTATATTACATGGATATATGAGGAAATCCATATTATCTATAAAATCATGGACTAGGTCTCATCGATGATTATTAGTATAACTCTTATGTTAACTCTACGTAGCCCTAATGTGCAGATGAAAGGTCTTGACAATTTCTACCATTTCCTCTACCATTTCAGGTCCCAAAAAAAATTATTTTTAAAAAATAAACTCAATATGTAGGTGTTATATATATATTCAATAAAGAGTTTTATAGATATCGAATTAGATTCTTTAGTAAAATCTATTATTGAATGAGAAAATTACTAGAGGAATATGAGGATCCTATCATACTTTGAAGTCCAACGATAATTCACTCAATATGTCCTCAAGTGTCTAGATCATCCAATAATATATTTCATTATTTTGTTTGATAATCCATATTGTATTTAAACTCAGTGTTTGGAGAGTGTTTTTTATTTTTCTAGATCATGGAGGTAAATCTGAATTCTCGGTAAGATAAAATCAATAGTTGTGTACCATGCAGCCTCATTTCTTCTCTAACGTATATTCTTACTAGTTGATCCAGTAATATGACCTATCTAATTGAAATGAAGATTATAATGCAATCCACTAAAACCCATATACTATCATTTCCCCTTGATGTCTATGATAATCTAGATAATAAATCCATGGTGGTGTTTTTTCCACTTCCATGAAGGTATGGGTAATATTTTCATCATCCCCTTGTAATTTTTCCTTTCAACCTTCACCAAAATATATTTGAGGAATTTTGAAGTATATTCTATAATATCCCCCTTCATATTGTCCCACCAATAGTTTTCTCAAAGTGCTCGATACATCATCATGCTCCTAAGGTGGATTGAGAAGGTTGATATGTGGGCATCATTCAAAATATTCTTCTTTTTATATGAATTTTATAGTATAATTAATCATGATCCTAATCATGAAAAAATTTCTTTATTAGTTAAAAACTCTATGGCTTCACTTTTTCTTATAGATTCCAACATATTCTATATTACTAAATCATATCTTTAATCATCCTTTAACTTTTTCAGAAGGGATGGTTGAGAAATCATTTGAGAAAAGAATGATGATCATCCTTCCACTATAAGCCTCATATACATCCATTGAAAGTCTACGAAGACTGTATCCTTTTGAATTCTCATTATTGATAATGGTTCCGAATCTCTATAAATATATCATCTACTAATTTAATTTTTTTCACACATTAGTAGTGGATTGATCAACCATATCCTTAGATCTGTTATAACCATCTTCAGTGGTGCATATTATGATCATTTATTGTAAATATATAGTTGAGGCACTGAGGATCCATTTATGTAAGGACCCCCAACTAAGTAGCTCATAGTCAGTAGTTAATTTATTATATTAGTAATATAGAAATTTAATTGTACTCTAAAGGGTTGAATATTTTTGTAGTCTTCATAAACTAGATATATAATTGAATCCCACATTACATTTAAAATCAAAAAATAGAAAACATAGTAAAAGTAAATATTCTACATCCTTGATATCAGTAAAATATTCCTTATTCATATCCTTATGAATGGAAATATAATTATTTTGGATCAGATGATCATTAAGTGTTATGTTTAAAAGAATCTATCATGAATCAATAAGGCATAATCAATATGGAATGGTAAATAAATAAAAACAAATTCCATTAAATCAATAACATGACCACGATATTAATCTATGTATAATATCAATGTATTAATATCATGGAAATATTAAATGAATTATGAATAAAGGAAATATGTAGCATTATACTTAATCATTTTGGACAGTATGAAATCCATACTGTAAAAACCTTATTCCAAGATATTTTAATCATTCGGTATGTATACTCCAGAAAACCATTTAATATGTGTATAATAATTTGTCTCGTGAGACATGTCGGTGCATCAATGGGATATTTATAACCATTAACTTACTATAATTGAATTTATAATTCCTTTCTCATATATTGAATGATCAGTTTTATTCATTAATAATATTCCTTATCAAAAAATATCTATATTGAGTAATGAATATATTTTTAACAAGTTTTTCCCTAGCCAATCGAATAATTTTCATATTAAAACACGGTATATAGAAATGATATATGGTTTAATAATTAAGTATTTAAGTGATATATACAATATAGTTATTTAAGGGAAATATAATTTCCCTTGATTATAACAAAATTATTGTTTCAAGGGATAGTTAATGACTACAAAATCAATCAATAAAGTGAATTTTAATACTCTGCGAGGTCAAATTTTTCATAAAACATATAGAAATATTTTATAGTTGGAATTATTACAACATATATTTTATGTATTATAAATAAAATAAGGTTTTATTTTTTTATGAATATAAATACCATAACAATATCTTTGAATGTATTCTTAAGGAAAATACATTTTCACATTGAAATTATTATTTAAAAAAATTCAAGAATATTAGGGGAATAATTAATAGGAAATAATCTTGTAGACTTGTAAATAAAACAAAAGATCAAGAATTTACTATGATTGTTGGAATATTTTATTCTTGTCATGTACGTTAAAACAATGATTCCATTCACATTTCCGGTAAAAATTCAAAAAGCAGCTTGATCAAAAAAACGAAAAGAATAACCATTTTTTTGTAAAAAGTAAATAATGTATATAAATTTATTAAACAATTCATAAAAGAATATTATAATTTTTTTTAAAAGAATTTAGAGAATATATGGAAATAGATGAAAATATTTCTGATTGAGTATAAAAAAAAGTCATTTTCCCTTAAAAATGATTTTTTTGTCTTGAGAACATAAAGGGTGGAAGACGAAAAGAAATATTATAATTTCTAGAAATAATGGTTAATAAAATAGTATGGGTTTAAGATATAAAGATCAAATAATTCCTCCATCAGATAATTAAACATAAATAATCCTGAACAATGATGAGGTTTTGAAATAATCCCTTATTACTTTGGTAACACTTTAACCACAACCCCTACGAAAGAAATAAATTCAAATGAAAAAGTAAATACCATGAATATAAATATATTAATTATAAAACATATTATATAGAAAATAAAAACACATCATATTAATAAATAAGTGCATCACACCAAATATGACTTAATTGAGTGGAAATTGACATGAAATCTACTACAAATATCATACCATTGAAGTGGTAATTAATTAATGAATTTTAGATGTGTGTACAATATTAATCCCAATAAAAAATTGAAATGGAACATAAAATAATAAAATTTCATGACCCACACAATATTATAATATCAAATACAAGGAAGAATTAATATAAACCAATGAAATAAATTGATGTATGAAACCCCTTATCACATTGAAATTTTAAGTCAAATCCACTTGGATAAATTAATTAGAATTGAAACATAAAATACCATGACATATGAAGGATTAATGATATGAAATTTAAAACAGGATTTCTGTATTACATTTAAAATAAATTAGGTGTATAATAATAAAATATTTCTCAATAAAGGAAAAATCAAATAAAATCCCTTACAAGGTCCATACCGTTGTAATGGAAATTAATCAAAGAATTAGTTATGTATAACAAATTTAAATAAAAAATGTAATTATACCATGAAAAAATAATAATTTATTACACACATAATCATGAATCTCAAAGTTAATTAATATGTAATATAACCCCCTGAAAATATATTGAGTTATGAAACCCGTTACCCCAGGTCTGACTTGTCAGGTACATTCCTTATCTTATAGAATAATAAACTTCTATTAATTATTTTAATTTATATTAAAAAATTTAATTTTAATTATTTTTTTAATTTAAATCATACCATGTTATATTTTAATACCTATTCAATTAAGTTTATGTTAGGCGTTTTGATGATATTCCATTCATGTGTCCAAAAGAACATCAGTAATTTGAAAATGGTAAAATTGGTCAATTTTCATTAATATCATTAATTATAATCAATATATAATTATAATTTTTATACATCATATACATTATTTAAACAAACAATTAAATATGGTTATGAAAAATAAAATACGTTACAATCATGGAGACGATAAGCCGTACATACGAATGAGTAACAATTCAATTTTTCAATGATCATGATTGAAAAAAAAGTATTATTATATCTTTAAATAATTATCATTATAATATAAATATAACATTATCTATATAAATACAATTATATATAGTATACATGTGATGTGGTTATGAAAAACGAATAACATCACTTCATGGAGGTGGTAATGCACACGTATGTATGAATGATGTCATCATTTTTAAATAAATGTATAGGTAAGAAATTATATGAAATATTATATTTAAATAATGATAAATATTTAATTAATATTATATATATATTAAATAAATTATTTAAACCATCTATGAGGTGTGGTGATTGAAAACAAATTTCAATGGTTCGTGAGGCGGTTGTCCTCCATACACATGAATAACGATTTCATTTACCATTAGATGGAATGTGAAATTGATATAGGGTACTAAATTATAATAAAATGATATAATTATATGTTATATTCAAAATTTATTATATAATAGTGGTTTAATAATATTTGAATTATTTTTAGGAAAAATAAAACAAAAATTCTCAGTCATGTAAGATAACTTTTATCCAGACAACCTCTTTAAGATTACACAAAAATCCTTAATAAGTGGATTTTATAAATAAATAAAAAGCCTCAATGATGTTCTAATGGAATCAAGGAATTAATTTTGGTGTGTATTTTATAAAAAAATGGTTTTATTAAATGTGGAAAAAGAAGAGAGGTGGTTCTCTTTTAAAAGTGAGGGGAGGGTCACTTTTGGAATTTTTAAAAGTATTAAATTAATAAAAATTATTTATCATGTATAAATTAATCCAAAATTATATATTAATAGTATAGGATGATTATAAGTAGAAATAATATCATCTAATAATTTTTGAATAATTTTATGTTTGGTTTTTACCCTTATCTTTTTATTTTAACCCACATTAACCCTTTTTGAAATTTTCCATGACAATAATGTCTTTACTATTTATGGTTCAAGATAGACACTATAAAAGAAAAAATTTCCCATAAATAACTTTTTATTTTTCTAAAAAATATGCCAATCAATTGGATGAATATATTATCTTAGCTATTTTTAAATATTTAAATAAAATATTATTTATTATAAAATATCATTAATGTCATTTTTAGAACTATTTAGTTCTATTGAGCATAATAACATCAATAGAGAAAGGTAATTTAATTATAATCAATTGAAAATTCATTAGATTTTTATATTTTTTTAAAAAATACATATAAAAATACATTAAAACCATATTACTATTAATATTTTGAAATTAATTTATTTCATTTATCTATTAATTGGAAAATATACTATGTCGGTATTTCGTAAGTATCTAATGTAATTTTTTAACCACTACAAAATTTAATGAAAAATTTCGTGATAAAAAATAATTATTCTTTAAATAATTATTTATAATCTAACATAGGTTCTATTTATCACTGTCACAAAATATTAAAAAATTTAAAAGTAATAAGGTGACATTTTTTACTTTTCTTTATATAAAATAATATAAATGTAAAAATATTTGAAAAATGGAAACAAAACGTTATATTTTCAAAGTTTTAAGGTATATGAATTATATATATATAAAAATTAAAATTAATGGAGGTTATAAAGAAATTATTGAGTCCTTATTATAGTATTTTAAACCTTAATTACTCAATTTACCCTTACTATGGTGATAGATATAAATTATAGTTACTTTTCATTATGAATAAAATTAAAAGGTACTATTTACCAACTTTGGATCTCATGATTAAAAATATGTAATGAATTTTTTAATATTAAATTCTCATAATTTTAAATTTTTTAATTTAAAATTATACTCAAAAGCACGATGGAATGTATTTTTTTAGGAAAATGTATTTTTCAAGAAAATGATAAATTTACCTAAACACATCGAATAATAATCTTCTTTATATGAAGTTAAATTCAAATATATTGAAACATAAAAAATAAATTTCATTAATTAATTCATCATTAGGATTTATTTTTATTAATTATAATGTAAATATTCTAGACACATAAAAATAGTGTTCAAAAATTTCATTTTCAAAAAGAAAATTGATTTATAGCAAAATCATGAAAATTACTAATTAAAATGATATTAATTAGAATATTATAATAAAAATATATCATATTTTACTTTAATAATAAATAAAAATCATAATTAGATATTAAATTAATTCAATTAATCTGAAAAAATGATATTTTTACAAAAATTAAAATTTATCACTAGTCACTGAAAAACCAATCTTTTCAAATAAAAATAAAAATTTCAACAAAAGTTAATATTGATATGATAATTTCAAAAATTATTTCATATTTATTAAATAGTATTTTTAAACGTTCTATAAAATAATTCTAAAATTTTCTTCTGAAAAGTTATATAATCTATATTTGAAGAACACATATTTTTGAAAAATAAAATACATTTACTAAAAAATGGTGATTACTGACATATTATCTATTAGCACATTTTTTTTGTAGAAACATTATATATTTTTCATTAATTAGTTAATCAAATTAAAAAACAAATTTTATGGTTAGGTTGTAATAATACTACTAAAATAATGATTTTTAGTGATTCATTTTTGCTCAGAATTATGTGTCGTATATTATATCAAACATAATGTTTTCCTTTTAAAAATTTTGGGTGTTACATTCTATAAAATGTAAAAAAAATCCATGTAATTTTATCTTTCCCTATGAAATAAGAGTTTATATTTGAAAATTACATTTTAGAAAACCCATATCGTAAAAGGGTTTAAAAACATCCGCTTAAAAAGAGTAGAAGAGAAATATAAAGTCCATCTTGAATAACACAAACTAATGTTTCCAAATTAGGGAACATTAATGGAAAGTGAATATATGGAAATAGAGGATAAAAATAACACTCAGGGAGTAATAGATAGTGACAAAAAACATTTTCAAAAGAACGTTGGTGACCACGAATCCATAAATCTATGATCGGTGAAGAGAAAATTGACTCATCATAAATATAGGTAAATGTATAAACATTTTTTCAACTATTATTGTTCGAAATTTGAGGAATTATTTTACTATTGAAAAATTTAACACTAGAAAATATTCATTCTTTATATCTTTTATTTCATAAGCACAATGTCATCCATTGGATGTTCTTAGATCAATTTATACATTATCTATTACTCCCTGAAAAGAATATATAGGATTAATATTTTATACATGAAGCCCTAAAATTAAAATTTAACGAATCAAATAATCCATAGAAGAATAAAAATATCATCCTCCTATATTTAATAAAACAAAAATGGTTTTAATAATATAATATAATACCTAAAGTGAATAGACCTTCATTTGAAGAAATAATACATTAATCTCCCGAAATAAACAATTGAACCAAATATTTTACATAGATCATTCCCTAAAAAATAACCATGTATACTAATTAACCATAATAACCTCAACATAAAATAACTATTTAACCTCAAAGGCCATCTCATAGACTTCTATTTAAACCCCAAAATATGTAATATCATTCTTCCCAAATATCACTTTATGTTAATACTAATGGTTAAATATATATATATATATATATCTTCCACAATAATAAAACATCTCTTGAAATATCATTAATAACCTTAAAATCATAAAAATTAAAAAATATTTTATCTTATAATTTATTTTCCTAAATAAACCTAATATTTATGCATAAAAAAGTTGATTAAATAATATGTTATATTAACATGTATTTCAAGTAGGCCAGTGCTAAGTTTTGCACCATTATTTCCCATTGGTTATGGGTTCAACCCCATGGCCATGTTGGATGTGATGATTTATTTCTTGGATTATAGGTTGTACTTTTTATAAAAATATATCAAAATAATTACCTTGACATTCCAAAAAAAATCCTGAACATCCTAAATGATAACATTAATCATTAAATCACTTATTAACCACTAGGGTTTCCTATACAGATTACTTTTTCCATAAAATGAAAAAATATTAATTGAATATTATTACCTGTACATCAATGATCATATTATCTCTAAATGTTATCAATACCTTTAATGTTATGTCTATAATATATTAAATCATCATTCTTTAAAAAAAATCCCCAAACACGTACTAAATCCAAGGGTTGTTTTACCACAAATACCTCCCAAAATATCCATATTCATATTAAAATACCATCACATAAAACCTCCAAAAACTAATCTATGATTTTAAACATATGATTAACTATAGAGATATCACCCTAAGACAGTTTAGGTTTATGTCATGTCACTATAGATTATCATAGGTTTCCATATGTTATTTTCATTAATTCACCAAAAACTTTCATAGTGAAAATGTGCCTTGACCTATGTATATCATCCTAGAGCATCACAAATAGTGCACAATAAGGGAACACTCACCATGATCTATAATAAAAGTTGAGACATACTCGACCAAATCATTTTTGGGTTACTACCCCTAGATGCATCTATTCCAAACCCACAACCTCTTATAGTGTCTAGAAATATATGTATTTCTTCAAAAACTGTATAACATATACCTTAATAAATTTTTAGTATGTTTTACCATACATAGACATATACTAAATTTTATTCATAGGGTTATGTTCTCTAATAAGTGTTTTCATAAATATAGTTCTAAGGATTCTACTAAACATCATTTGATACGTTCTATAAAGAACCCAACCCTAGTAGCCCAATTCTAGTGGTTAATTTATTATATTGGAATAATATACAATGAATCATATATCAAAGGAATTAATATTTTGTTTTTCATATAAGATAAGATGCATAATTTAATATCACATTACATTTCAAAACATAAAATACAAAACATAGTGAAACTAAATATTTTGTGTCCTTAAACTCATTCTATGATTCCTTCTTCATATCCCTGGGAAAGGAAACCAAATAAAAGAGATCATAGATTCTTAGTAAGGGTTAAATATAGTGAAATATGTCATGAATCAATAATAAATAATCAATATGGACTGGTAAATAATGTAATACACATTCTATTTTATCAATAACATGAGCTTGAAATGCTTCTAGGGATAATATTAATGCAACAACATCTTGGAAAATAATAGATTAATTATCATTGAATTAAATGAATAATAACAGACATTATTATTTTAGACATAATATTATATATACGTCAAAAACTTGTGCCAATAATGTTTAATCATGGGTAGGTATACACGAGAAACCAATTTAATGCCAGCTTACTGAATTTTTATATGAGACTTATTTCTGCTTCAGGGAAAATCTATAACAGATCCCCACTAATCATTATATTTCCAATGAACTCCAAATATATTTAATGATCTCTTCAAATAAATAAATATGTCATATTAAAAAATATCTGAATTGAGTAATGAATATAGATTTTTCATGGCTTTCCCCTCTCAATCAGATAACATTATTAGTAAAACGCCAAATATAGAAATGATATATTTTCAAACTAATAATCATATCAAAGATAAAGAATATGGAAATTTAATGTAAATTTAATGTCCAAATATTACAATAAAGATAATCATTCCAGGTAAAGTTAAATACAATAAATTAATCAAGAAAGTGAATGTCAATACTTTACCTAATCAAAATGGTCATGAACCATCTAGAGAAATATTAATTAAAATATTTTAAAATTATATACCAATTAGAGTGTATATAAAATAAAGGGTTTTTTTAGGAATAAAAATTCCATAAAAATATCATTATGAACATTTTTGAGGAAAATACACTTTTTACTTTTAATATCACACTTTAAAACAAAAAAGTTCCTAAATAGTTTGCAAAAATTATACAAAAAACCTTTTAAACCAGAATGGAAAGCATCAAATCAATGAGTGGTCATGGCGGTGGGAAAATTCCATTCATATCATGAATATTAAAAAATATATTTGATTCACATTTTTTATAAAATTTCAATATTTACCTTCTTTGGAAAATTGTAAGTAGATTATTTTTAAACCAATTTGTATGAACTCCAACATGGGAAAAATTATTTAATAAATAAATGGGGAATATTAAAAATATTATTTCATACACATTATTGAAAAAATTGAAATGGAATAAAAGATCCCTTATTGAGTATAAAAATAAGGTTATTTCCATTAAAAAAATTATTAATGTATCTTATGTACTTATATGGTGGAAAATGAGCTGAAAAATTATAATTTATAGAAATAAAAATACTAGAGGAAAATTTTTTGGGTTTATAATGTAAAGATTAAATATTTACCCAATCGATGACTTATTCATAATCAATCCCGAAGAATGATTAAATTTTGAAATAAACTCTTACCACATGTTATCATTTAAATTGTAAACCTCATGAATGAGATAAATCCAAATGAAAAATTAAATTACACAAATACAAATATATTCATGATATAAAATTTAAAAATTGTAGTTCACACACCTCATATAAATAAATAGGTTTATAGAACCTATTATGTATCAATAGAGTGAAAATTGAGACAGAATCTATTATAGAGATCATACCGTTGATGTGAGAATTAAATAGTTTAATTATCACTTTTATTTTATTTGTTACAAAATTATATTTAAATAGGTTCATAAAACCTAATATAAGTATATATTTCCATTATTCAATTTATTTTACTTAATACCACAATATATTTAATTTCTTAATCAATTAATTCACATTTGACATTTTGATGATATTATTTTTATATGTCCAAAATGAATTTGTTAGATTGCATATGGTAAATATGGTTATGAATAATTAGATATGTTACAATCAATGAGATAGTATGCAATACATATACTTGAGTAAAAAATCCATTTTTCAGTGAAGATGATGGAAAGAAAATAAGAAATAGTACATATTTATAAAGATAATTATAACATAAATATCATATTATATCTTTATATATTCATATATATAGTTGTCGTGTGATGTGGTTATGCAAATGAATCAAATCACTTCATATAGGTGTTAAAACACATACACACACTGTCAATGTTATCCATTTATAATATAATGTAAAGGTAATAAATTATATGAAGTATTAAATTTATGGAGTTAATAATATTTCCTGATTTTTAAACATATATATATATATTAAATTAATCATTCATACCAACTATGAGTTCTTGTAAAGGAAAACGAACTATATTGATTCACGAGGTGGTATTTCATCGTACGCATAAATGACAGTTTAAATTATCATTTCATGGTAGATGAGATAAATATAGAGTATAAAGTTAACAAAAAAATCTTATATTGTTATAGATACTAATTTTATTATAACATCATTGTTAAAACAGATTTATAGTATGCATATGAAAAAATAAAACAAAAATTCTTGGATAAGAACAATACCTCTTCTTCAGAAAACCTTTATAATTTTACGCTAAAATCATTCCTATGAGTGTTTAATAACAAAAACAAGGACCCTATGACACGGTAAGGGAAGTAATGAATATATTTATATAGGAATGGGTTGAACCAAAAATATTTTTAAGTGTGAATAAATGAGGGGGGATGTTCCCTTTTATAAGTGGTGGGAGGGGAAATTTTGGAATTTATTAAATTATTAAATTAATATAAATTATTTATCAATGATAAATGGATACAAATGATATATTTTTATTTTTAGATGATTATGGTTATAAATAATATCAAAAAATAATATTCTAACAAGTAAATATTAGGTTTTTAACCATAGATTTTATTTTTAACTCATATTATACCTTTTTGACAATTACCATGATAACAACATTTTTAGACATTTATGGGTCACGATAGTTAAAAAAAGTAAAATTTAAAATTTAATGGTACTTGTTTGATATTCTAACCCGTATACCAATCAATTTTAGAAAAACAGTTTTTTTAGAAATTTTATATCATTAAATTAAATATTAATTATTATAAAAAAATCATTATTTTCATTTATTGTACTATTTATTTACATTGAAATTAATAACATCAAGATACAAAGGGAATTAATCCAAAAAAATCATCGAAAACAATAATTCATCCAAATTATTATTTCATTAATCATTTTTGAAATCATTTATTTTATTTTTCTATTAATTAAATTAAATTTGTGTTTGTGTTTCACATGCATTTATAGTAATTATTTCAACAATAAAAATTAAAAATAAATTACCATGATAAAAAATTATATTTAAAAAGTTGCTTTATTATTGAACATAGTTTATCTTTATCTTGGTTACAAAATTTTCAGAAATTAAGAACAAGAATGTGACATTTATGACATTTAATTATATAAATTAATATAAAGGTAAAATTCATTTCAAAATAGAAAAAAGACCACATTTTTAAAATTTGGATGGATATGGTTGAAATATAATCATAAAGTTAAATTAGGGTATGTTTTATTGTCATTTGATTGTCAGGATCATATTATTTTTAACCTTAATTACCCGATTTACACATATAGTGGTGATATTTATTTTCTATAGATATTATTTACAATGAATAATAATAAATGTTGATTATTTGAACAATTTGGAACTCCTGATTAAAATTTTTTAATCCCTTTTCAAGGTCAAATTCACATAAGAGGTATAATTAAATTAAAAATTAGACTCACAAAGAGTGATGAAAATCATTTTTTTAAAATGACTTTTTCATGGGAAGGATGATTTTAAATTAAATCTATAAATAGTTATTTTCATTATATAAATTAAAATTAATATTTATTTATATATAATCCATATATTTCAAATAAATAATTCTTTATTATGGTTTATTTTATTTAATTAAAATGAAAAAAAAACTATGCACTAAAAAATGTTTTAAAAAAATGTTTTTTCTACATTAAAATGTATTTATTCCAAAATCATGAAAATTGAAAATTAAAATGAAATTAATTATATTATTATAAATATAATTATTCTTATTTCACTTAAATAACAAATATAAAATATAAAAAGATTTTAAATTACATCATTTGATAAGAATAAATGATTGTTCAACACAAATTAATATTTTCACTATTCACTGAAAAAACATTATATTCAGAAAAATATGAAACTTTCACCCTTAGATAATTATGATATTCCTATTCAAAAACCAATATAATAATTACTAAATAAAATTTATAAATGTTAAAAGAATTTATTATATTATTTTTTCATGAAAATAAATAAAATCCATTTTTGAAGAAAACATATTATTGAAGAATTAAATGACATTAAAAAATTGACTAATTATTTATTAAGAATTTAATAATAAATTTGTACTGATTCATACCTTTGTATATATTTAATAAGTCATTTAATACTTTTCATAATATTTAATTTAATACTAATGTTATAATGGTCGTATTTACATAATAATATTATGCGGTTTATGTAAGCTCGGTGTTTGATGTCATAAACGTTATCCAACATAATGTTATTATTTAAAAATATCTTGGTGTTATAGTATATACTTATAACATAACCCTATATTAAAAATTCTATTAAATTTACTTCATGATGATCACTGTATCCAACTCCATATCATGCATTGGGTAGTTTTCATCAAGACCTTTCAACTGCCTTTAAGCATAAACTATCTCTTTTTCATTTTTCATTTGTAAACAAACTATGACTTTAATTGATGAATCACTATATATAATGAAAATTTACACCATTTAAGAGAAGCCATAGGATTTTTGTAGTGATAAATATATTTTTTTGATTCCTTTAATCCCTCCTATCAATCATTATTCGAAACAAAATTTTCACCCATTTGAGTTAACTTGGTTAGTGGGTTTTAAAATCATGATATGATTTAAAAAATCAAAAAATAATAACCATATATTCAAAGGAAACTAAAAATATCCACCATAGATACTATTCTATAAGACTCCTCAATTTCAATTTCCTTAGAATTGTCCCCCTGTATCTCTTTTCTATGATAGCATGCCCCAAGAATGATATTTCTCCTATATAGAACTCAAATCTAATATAATTTTCATATAGCTTCTAATTTTGTAAAGTATTTAGTATAGTATTAAACTTATCCTAATACTCATATTAGTCTTTGGAGTATTTATAATATAATATATAAATACTAACATATGTTTTTTGATTTAATATCTAACTACTATTTTTATTAAGTCTGTGATGATTGTTGAAGAATTAGTGTGTTTGAAGGGATTAACAAATAAATTATAGTGTTTATACCTTTTTTTAAAGGTTTTCATGGGGATGTATTCCTTCTTCACCATTAATTTTTGTTATCTTAACTAAAGGTGCACTTTAGAGAAATTATGGGCCCCATATATTTGATTGAAAAGGTAATATATTAGTGGTTGGGATTCCATTTCTTTATTGTAATTTTTTGATTTTATGATAATAAATGAAGAGGTGCATTGAACCTTCCTTGTTCATGAAAAATAGAAATGACACACCCCACATAGAAGCATTCAGTTTTATAAAACCCTTTTCCAAATTCTCTTATTATTGCTTCTCTAGTTATTCTAACTCAACAGTGACCCTTCTATTGGGATTCAGGTATATAGTTATTGATCATGATAAAATTTCAATTGAGAACTCAACCTCTTTGTCTTCAGGAAAACTAGAAAACTCTTTAGGAAATACATCACTATAATCCCTCATAATGGGAATGTATTCAAGCATGATCGTCTCATTTGATTCTAAAATTTGGGCAAGATATGCTTGGTCGTAAGGCAATAATATCCATTCTTGTAATGTAGATTACAAAGGACATTCATCCTCTTTTATAAAAATATTTAAAATCAAAGGATGGATCATGATTTGAAGAGTGATCTAGATATTCCAAAAAATAGATGGTTTATTTTTATAAGGAAATACAATCCATTTCGAATGTTTTATCAAACTCCACTAAAGGATGTAAGGGAATATTTTATAGAATGTTCAGTCTAAAACCCATGATTGAATAGGATTTCTATGAATAGGATATAATAATTCATCACTTTTATGTTTTTATGTAAAAACTATCCTCCAATATTTGAGATGGTAAAATATTAGTTCTACTAAACTAGACATATATGAAATAATTCCTATAACTAGAATAAAGAAGTATATATTTTTATTCTTGAATGAATAAATAGTATACAAATCATAACATCGTTATAGGGATCTACCTCAAAATTATTGATATAATATTCCCCTCCTTGATCTCTAGGACATAGTGTTCGTTATTTATTATCTTTTACAACCCTTATCTTGCATACGTTTCATGTTCCTTGTAGTTGAAACACTATAATATAGGTTAAGTGTTGATATGAACCTTCTTTTCTTCTTCCATATTAGCAGTTTTCTTCATTTACCTTCAGCATTGATTATCATGATTCCCCTATGTTACATATTTTAGACACATATTGTTTCCCTTTAGATAGTTTATAGGAAACCTCTTCCCACACTTTTGGCACGTGGGTGGTTGGTTTTTGGTTCCTCCTAGAGATTTATCCATTGATTATCATGAATTAAACTCAATTATAAAATTCTTATCTCTTCATCTCTAAGATTAATGAGAGACACCAATATCTACCTATACCATATGGAAACAATGGAAAATCTCTTCTTAGCATCCAAATTATTGATGAGTCAAATATTTTCATAGACTCATCTTTAATCCACTAAATAATTTGTCAACATTTCTTTCTGTTTAAAAGATAAAGTGTGTGGCATACTGTGAAAGCCTTAGGACATTTTCATTATATTCTCTAATAGACTCATATTTCTTTTTCTTTATCTTAGGGTAATCCATCTCCTTTTTTAACATGGAGAGTTCATGGGAATAATTTATTCAAATATATTTTCTTGAAACCTTAAAATTACATGGAACTTATATCCTCATTGGACATTATATTCCTGATCACTTTCCATCATATATCAGCTTCCCTTCATGATTATTGACAACCACCATGAATTTCTCTTATTATGAGCTTTGGATTATAGAAAATATCATCTCAAAAAAGTTAATCCATTATTCCATGATGAGGAGAACAAAATATCCACTAAAGGTAAGAGTAATTTATCACAAAAAATACTTAACCACTAATATTTATTTCTTAATATAAGGTTGTGAATTTGATATGATTCATGTTATTATTTGTATCATGATTTAGTTGTTAAAATACATACATGAATCTCCTAGTTCTTTATCCCAAAATGTATGTAATATAATTAAGGAAATTATAACATTTCAAACCATGTTGGTTGTTGTAAATGTTCCTCATATTTCCCAAAAATAATTAAAATAAAGGAAAAAATCGGATTATAACACATTAACTAGTAGTAATATAAATGGGAATCTATCAACATATAAGTAATAAATTATAAATGAGAAGTATATCTAAACATATAAGTAAAGATTCAATATAAGTTATGTATGGTAAGTTACATATTATGTTTTCTTACATGAAAATCTATTCAAGTATTTCCCAATTGTTTTTAAAGTGTTTGTGAATTTTCCAAACCATATCCCGCGTGAGGTTCAAGCTAGGTTTGTAATAAGTATTTTTTTAATTCATGAGTTGATAATAAAGTAAAATATTAATGAACCCCTTTTAAGGTTTTTACCCCTATACACAAGAGTGATAAAGTAATATCCATTGTAGTATCAAGACATATATACAATTTCGTATAAGCCACTAACTCCATACGTCTAAAAAATTCAATGATATTTTCCTATAAACAAAATTATAGTTGGGTTCTCACTAAAGAATTCTCTTCTTAATCCCAAAAAATGACTAGACCGTCATCAGATACCATCTCTAGAAACCTAATCCTTTATAACATATTATTACTTTTTTATCAACAAAAATATCCATTAAATACACTCAATGGATGGAAAATCCTAGTGTCATTGGAAGACATTGTTCACAATACATCAAAGTGGAACTAAAAAACATCTTTTTTTCAATATTCATAAAAGGATCCTAAATATAATTTACCTAAAAAAATTTAAAGGATAAAATAGGGAATACATAATGGGAAGGGGTGATCTAAAAATCATAGTAAAACAATAATCATGATAATGAATCATTACATGTGATTCAAGCGACTTAAAATGATATAAAAAAAGGAAAGGATCAAGAATAATCACATGAGATAATAACATGGTGAACATGGAATAAAAATATCATGGAATCTTAGGAATGTGGTAGAAACATATAACTTTACATAAACATAATTAATGTATAACCACTATGACAAAATCACATAGTGGAAAAAGTCCCATAAGAGATTATGTTTACTCCCTAATTCCATTCATAAGGTTTTAGGATAAAAGAACATTACCCAATGAATTAGAGCACTATATGGGTGCACCCATCATGACATGAAAATTATTAAGTGTTCTAAATTAAAAATAAATCATAATTCTTAAATATGAGATTTACCAATGTAAATAAATGGGTTATATATTCTTCACACATATCATAATCAAATGAGATTTCATAGGGATGGATTTGGAGAAATGATCTTAAGGAATGTATTAACCGATATATGGAGGATATAAAAAGAATGGTATATATTTGAGGTACATATATACATAATTTGTAATCATTAAATAACATTAAAGTTATAGATAAATTGAGATATAGAGATAAAATTCAAAACCCAAATAAAATGGGTGGTTTAAATAGATCTCTTAACTTATTTTAGAGAATATTTTTGTTCTTGTGCATAATGTAATGAATAATAAAATTATATTAATTATTTAATAAATTCATAAAAATTTATATCTATAATTTATTTTTTATCATTTTGTTATGTTAATTTATAAATATTTTAATGATATATATTGTTTAATTTTTTTTTGTTCTGGGATCTTTCGTTTCATAGTTCAATGGTCTAATCACCTGTGGATAATTGTTGATTTTTAAATTTTGACTATAACTATAGAAGTGAGATGAAATGGTAATCATGATATTAATGATATTATAATTTTTCCAAATTATCATATGTCCTCTTATATAGGGATGACTCTTTTGGTAAAAAATTTTATGTTAAATGGTTAGTTCATTTTGGCGATTTTATCAACCATCGCGAACTAGTTTCTTTATATTTAATATTATGATTTTTATTCATTATATGATGTGATATAAGATATAATACACTTATTATTTTTTTTATTCATCCATAATAATAATTTTATTACCATTTTTTAAGGCAGTGGAAGAAAACTAAGTGTGTTGTTCTGAGAGGTGGTGGACAAACCATATTGTAAACAACACTTCATTTTCTGAAATTAAAGAAGGGAAGGTTGAATATTTATATTAAATTAAGAAAATATAATTAAATTATATTTTGGATACTACGCTAATTATTTCATTTTATAATATGTATGAGAGGGGAAGGTGGAAGATGAAAATAATTTAAAATTGTTAAATTCAGAATATTACCTCTTGAATGTCGCCTCCATGAAATACTCATACCAACACTTAGAATTTCAATATTGGGGGGAATGAAAGGACTCTGACTTGAGGGATAGGTTTGGGAATATATTTTATCTGATTTTGGAATGCTCCATGTCATAGAATGTTTTAGGGGAAGAGGTCGTATTTATAAGGGGAGGAGATGTGTATTTTTTAATATTATAATCATTGGTTTATTATTTTGTCTCTAGACTATAAAAAACATTGATTATTGTGGCTATATAAATTAAATGGATAATTTGAGTCCAAAATACTATTTTATTACATCATCCATGAATCAAAAATTAATGTTTTTATCTTATAATGTTAAATACCATATTTAACTATTCAACACAAATTCAACTTTTTTAGAAAAATACCAAAAAATAACCCTAACCATTTTTCAATATGTAGATTTTAAAAATTATACTCACATTATAAAAAAATTTAGAATATGGGAAATTTATTTTTAAAATAAAATCCTTATCTATTCTAATAATACAAATTTTAATATTATGATCAATTTGGTGACCCTTTAAAATTTTACTTTTGGACTCATAAAATTATATTATAATTTTAATACAACATAATATTAATTTATATATCCATTAAATGATAATAAAATTTATTTTGAATCATTATAGTTATTATAAGAGTGAAATTAAAACATTTATGTTTTACAAAAATACAAAAAACGAAATTTATCATTTGTAAAACATTATTCACTTCCTATATGGTATAATATTTCATAATTTCATTTTATAAGATACCTAAATATTATATTAAATTGAAATTGGTGATTTCTATATTCTAATGGCCATGTTACTATTTGAAGTAGTCATATTATTATTCCAATGGTTAAGTTAATTTTCCAAAGGTCATATTTCTATTCTAATGGTCAAATTTGAAATGGATGTATGGGTTATGTAATTTAAATAAATACCTCATGTACCATTCATTTTTCATTCAATTATATTTTCTCAAATGTTTATATACAATTTAATTTTCAAAATGCTAATTGGATTACAAATATTTTGATTTATTTCCATAGTGTTATCTATGAGGGTGATTGTTCTAATAGATCAATAAGATCCAAATTTTCATATTTTAGTTTTCTTGTTTTATATTTTTTAAAATTGTAATACATTTAATTATTATGGTCATTTTTAGTATCAAAATGTAATTTTGAAGTTGAAATAATTATTTTTCTTTGGTTTTATTAGGTAGTGTGTGTTATTTTCACTTCATGACTAATAATGACATAATTATAAGAATGGAAATTTCAATGATAAATTTCTACGTCGTTACATGGAACACATCTCTTACAAAACATATGTCTTTAATGGTTTTTATCAAACTGTATGGTTATCATGTACCTTATCCCCAAGCCATAACAAGATAGATGGGTACCCTGCATAGTTTCTTGTAACCATGTGCTAACTGCTCACATGTGTAAAACCCTTTTCTAATTATTTAAATTCAACATGAAGCTCCCAAGACTCACATGAGCACCAAATGAATCTTTCAGGTTTCAGTAAATATCAAGTGTTCTTACCGTAGAACATTGAAAATCTTAAAATTATTATCTGAATATCAGTTTTAAAAACAAACACTTCTCAATAATTAAAAAATTAAATTTCCCAATGAAAAAATCTTCTAAAAGTGTAGGTCATTACAAACTCCCAACCATAATAGTTATCATCATATAAAATTCCCAATAGTCCTTAAATGCCAATCATGACCTAAACTTGTTGTAAATTCCTCATTATATCTTCACATTTGACCCTAAAACAAAAAAAATCCACATAACAACTCCAAACATGTGTTGAATTATTCATAAAATACATATTCCACCACTCAACAACATCATTGTGACACCAAGAAGACACATATTCATAACCATTTATCCTGACACACCCAAGATTCATTAACCAATTCATCACCTAGATTATGGTTCTCCCCACTAAAACAATTACTTCACAAGGGACTACTCTAATAAATGGTGCTCCCAGCTTTTGGAACTCTTACTAAAAATCATATTCATTAGATTACAATCATGTTTTGTGTGCTTCACATCTCACCACACTGAATTCCATAAAAAACATTGGTTAGATATTGTCTGGCCTATCACTCTTAAAAATAATTATCTAAACCTAATGATGAACAATCACACCACCTCTTAATCACAATTCCTTAATACATATAGGATACCCATGGAATTTCAAACACCCATACCTATGTTTGAACCAAATTCTTAGTGAAATTATATGATTGAATTGTCATATGACCAAAACTATTGTGATAATCCTCTCAAAGGGTCAACAATATACCTAATATAACACACACATGGATCCCACCATAATAATCTCAATATATATACAAATTTATGGACATTATATAAAATCACAATAGATATTAATATCTTGAATGGACCATGAATCTCGCTACGTTCAACAACATCCATAAGCAACCACGACTGTCTAATGACCAGTATCATCACACCCATGATCCTTCATATATGGTTTAATATCTCTATGCATTACACATCATCTATTACCACATGAAATATTTGGACATATACATCCCACTTAATACCAAGCACCAATAAAAAAATTTAACCTCTAACCACTTCTAACACACCAGGAGTGTTATCCTAAGTACCCACCAAATATTACCAATAACATGGCCCACACCCCCAAACAAAAAATGGAAAACATAACACTATACATATTACCTTATATCACTCCATTATAATACCATTTATAGGTTTCATTATAACTTGCATATCTCTCTTTCAAGTCCACACTCACCCATCCTACCAATACTTTACTATGATCATCAAGGATCATTCATTGAAACACATTTGATCCACTTCTAATGTCCCATATACCATGAAGGGACATTTCTCCTTTTCATTAGAAATCCCTCAGGCTTCAAAGATCATATTTAATCCATATAAACCATTATTCTTCAACCTACACATGACAAATCACTGATATATCCCAATTTTATTCAAATCCAATGGTAGTACACTATAGTACCACCCAATCACAAAACTCGAATCATGATCCCATGAGTAACAAATTATAAAATCATGGTTTATACTCCTAAATGACTATTCATTACCCATTTCTTGTCAATATTATTTTTCTTGGGGCACTCTCAGTGGAACTCTTCACAATTATGAATTTACCATGACATGGTTTACCACACGACCATATGCTAACCTTGGTGTCATTGAAAATATAGAAGCACCTTTCCATACTCCAACTATAGTATCAAAAGTGCATCCATAATCAACATGGTTAGTCACCCAACTAGTCCTTCCCTTAAATTTTATTTTCATACCATAGAAACCCAAAGGAATTCCCATCGAATCTTAAAGAATCACCATGAATACTCATTGTACCCGATATCACCTCCTATAATCCAACCTCATAACATGATGTATCTAACCATGCTTCACATATTTGAGGCACACATAAGCTTATACCTCTCTCTCGTGGGATACCCTTTCATATCACAAATCATGTCATCCATAACATCCAACTTACCTATCCGGAGGCGTGTCTCGAAGTCATTTTATCTATCTCACCTAACCAATATGGAATACCATATATAAATCACCTATCACAGGTGAGAACTCTATTTCTATCTTAATTTTCAGAAGAAAAATCTCTTGAAACGCCACAAACTCTCAAGGGTTCTAATTTATATTAATATATCCAAGGCATCACAATCCAATTATTTAGCCTACTAGGGAACTTATCTTTACTATGCATATATAAATGAAATTTCCACCTTGAATATCCTAATCTCATCAAGGTAAAAACACCCTCAAATTTTACAATATTGATGGATAATGATCAATATTGAGAAATTCATAGTCATATAGTCTGGTTAAATAGAGTTCAACCAAGAATCAATATAGGAAAACACCATATTGTTTTTTCTTTACATTTTAAACTAACAAACCATTTTCCCATGTCTAGAACTAGAATCAGCATCATAATTACCCTTAGGAGTTTATCATAAAGGAATTTAATTTATGTAACAAACTATGAGTCTATCTATATGTCTCTTATATGATATATTATATAGTAATCATCAAGGATCGTCACATCATAATATGCAAATGATCAATCGTAATAAGGAAATATAATTTCGTACATTTGAGTATAATTCAACCGCCAAGTCATATAGGTAAATGCTATAAAAAATTTTATTGACCCATTAAATAGACTAACTCATTATTTAGAGAAATCAATAACATAAAATCACATGTGTTACATGTGAATCCTCTTTTCCAATAATGATGTATATACATGGCCTCTTACCAATAGACCAAGATCTAAAAACCCATAAATAATAAATATCAAAACTCAAGTGCAGAACACAATTGGAAATCATATAAGCTAAAAATCAAAAAGAATGAACAATAATCACATGACCTTGTTAACTGAGGAATCCCATTGGAAAGGGTGTTCCTGATACACTAGTTTGAGGTTTATCACAAGACCTGACACATTACTACACCACCTATATAAAATCTCCCTAAATAGTAAGACAAAAAAATGCACATATAATTTTTAATTTATATGGAATAGTATCGGATACCACTTTATAACTTCCCTTCCCTTGTTCACTCTATAGTAACTGATCCAAAGTGTTACTGGGCCATCAGGTATGACTCTCCATATTTAAATTTCTTCTGACTAATAGTTGGAGTATAGGTTGTAAACATGGGATAAGTATACCCCCTTATTAGATTGAAAAATATATAAAAAATACCAAATATTATCAAAAAAATAAACAATCAGAATATAAAGAATCATTAAAATGTATCTGTTAATAATAATTGAATATAAAAGAATACAAGAACATATATCAGTGGTATTTCTAGTATACTATGATTGATCTCCTATTAGATCGATCACATTGAAAAATCAATAGGAAGAATAAAATGTGTAAGGCTCAACACCATCCAAGAGATGAACATTATCCATCACATAACCCAATCCATTTATATATAATTAAATGATCTAAACATGGTATCATTCCCAACCTGAACACGTGATCAATGAGGGATTCTTAGATACCTAAGTATCATGGACACTCAGGAAGGGTGTGTGTACAACTAAAGAGGGATCCACTAAAATAGTCCCATATATAACTAGTAAATATGGAGTATATATAGGAGATATGTTTAGATTAATAAATAAATAAAATAATTATCGAATCATAAAAAAATAACCACCATCAATTCTCATATTCCAATAAGACACATGATATATACTATTATTTCTTTATACAGTGCTAGAGTGCCTTTGTGCATGTTAGATAATCATGATGACCAATAATAGTTGAAACTACTTAACCCATAAGGATATAAAAATAATTCCATTGTATTACGAATAAGGTTGTCCCCTAAGAAGTAATCATAATAGATTTAGTAGTAATAAGGCATAATCTAACCCTTGGGAGGTAATCCTAAGTGATAAATAATATCAAGAATCATCACCAACACCTAAGAGGTAATCATATGAGGGAAATTATCACAGGAAACAACACTGGCCCCCATGAAGTATCATAGGTGATCAATCATTAATTATATCAATGAACCCTTGCAGGTTTCCTAGGAAATAAATCACCAAAAAGTATCACTCACCCCTAGGAGGTAATATAAGGTGAGTATTATAGTGCATAAATATTATATTATAGGGTGTGACCCAAGACATGTTGTATAAATCCTAGAGTACTATACAAATCCTATGAATACTAGGAATATAAAACATAATAAATAACATAGAGGGTTATTATATCTCCCTGGAAATATATCATATAACACATATCACAAGGTATATTAATCCACTCAATCCCCTTTTAAATCTTCAAGGCATTACTCTCAAGTGCATGAATCCTCATCAATACCCATTAGTCATATCAACCCACTCAAGGATTAATGTATAACTTTGGAACTCAGTAGGGTCCCCTAGGTCATATCCTATCCAAAATATCACACATGGGCCCCTCTGTCACATTTATATCTCTTAGGCTCAAGCCTATCAGTCAGAGGTCATAAAATCTCATGTAATCATCATAATCATACAATGTCCCCATTATCCTTTTAGGATAATCCCTACTAGAAACAGTCGAGGATGTTTTATCGCATAGTATCTCATGTCTCACGACACCATAGGCTAGTATACTCACCCAAAATATCCTTTAATATAACCCATTTCAATCCTACAGGGTTCTTAGTTATCAAAATCTGAGGAATACTCTCTCCTACTCTAATATCAACTAGCCCAATTTCTATAAGACGTATCTAGGGTCCACAAAAACCTAATGGTGACATTTCTTTATTATCTTCCCAAATATCCCCACTCAAGGGGGTTAAATGAACCTATGTAGATTCTAAAAAATTCCTTAGTTAATTTAATATAAACCCCTCTTGGGTCAATGTTTCTCTTGGAACACATTCATAATCCATACCTTGACCATAGATGACCATGGTATTAAGCTAGTTCATAAGGGACTAATTGGGGGCTTGAAATTTTTCCTATTTCTAGGAATTTAATTTTAATGAACCAAATCATTTTTAATAAAATGTAGATCACCATAAAATAGAGATAATATATCACATGAAACAAATAAAAAATGTAATCATTTACTAAAGGGGTGGTATTAAGGGATCTCGTAACACATTTATAAAGCCATTCCTTTTAAAAGGAAAACATTACCAACCACTCTGAGACCCCTTCAAGATTGAATCAGATTCCAATACACCTATAATTAGTCCCAACATAGAATAATTAATTATAAATGGTTTATAATTAATTAAATATCTAATTCTAACGAAATTTTAAATAATTGAAAATATAACTTAATTATGTATAATTTCTTAGAAACTCGCCTGTCACATCCATTGCACTGAAACCACAAACAACCACCTATGAAATGTTCATTATGTTCTCTTCATATTATTTTGGAAAAAATAGAAAAAAAATTAAAATGATTCATTATTGAATTTTATTTTTTTATGCTAGATGATTGAATAATCCATATGACATCAAGCCTATATCAAACTATTGGGTGACCACATGTAGATTCCATCATAAGATGTACTCTACAAACATACAAAATCCACATAATTACAAGTTTATTCCACCATTATTATTTGAAGAATTCGTGAAAACCATAGTCAGGTTTCAATAAATTAGTGAGGAAAAGAGTAATAATGGACACAAATAGAGGGGGTAGAATCACTTTAATTTTCAATAAATCGAATCTAGAATCACCCAAGTACCGAGAGGGATTCATGATAAATGGGAGGTGTGAGGGGAAGTTAAATAATAAAAATGAGGTAGAAAATGGGGGGATAGGGGTATAAAATTCATAGGGGAAAATAGTCATTTTCCCCTCTTTAATGAGTGGCATGGTTTGGCCCCACAGTTGACCAAACCATGTTCTAACCACGCAGTTGGAACTGTCCAAGGACCCCATCATCATATGGATTCACAAATAGCTAAAAAACCAATGGGGTTACCACAAAAAACACAACTGCAAAAAAAATTTGGGTACTATATAGTTTTTCTATGATAGTGCAATGACTATGTGCCTCATCCCCAAGCCAAAACAGGTTGTACAGTTAGCCTATATGTTTTATCCTAATACTATGTTAAACATGTACATAGGTATAGCCCTTTTATAACTTTTGAAATTTGATGTGAAGCTATCAAGACTCATGTTATCAAGACTCATGTTATCCACATCCAAAATTATTACATTAAATTTATCAAACACTATGAATTTTAACCCAAACATCAGTTTTCAAAACAAACCCTGCTCCAAGATTCACAATTTTAAATTCCCACTACAAAACACAACCAGTAAAATAAATTACCTCTGCACTCTTCATATCTTAAACTTATTTTTATAAATTAAAACTCCAATAGATTTCACATATGAGGAGTTATCACCTTGGATATATTCAAATAGAAATTGATCCTTCTTTTTATTCTTTAATATATTTTTTAATATTTTCCCTCCCCTTTCTTCAAGTTTCTCAATTTTTAGCAACAACATCAGATTTGTCATTTATAGGGATGAATTATGGGTTCTCCATATAATTATATTTTATTAATTCTTAAAATCTAAAATTATATATGAGTCTGATAAAAAACATAAAAAAAGTATATCCAATTTGTGGTGAACCATTTTCTGACACCACGAATGTGGAATATTGGATTTGACAGGGACACTGGAAAAGGGGGGAGATAAATCAGTGTCTACCCAATTATAACATGTTTCACTTTTTCTCTAAGTTAAAACATGTTACACTTGAACATCTATCCTAGTTAAGATATATAGATCTATTATAGTACATTCAACCCTTAACATAGTATTCAATGCGAGATTATAACATAGCAACCACAAACAAGTTTTATTAAATGTTTGAATCCTCTCTAAAAATCTAATCCATGTTGTTTTCTACATGATCAAGTACATATATTTAATTATCACATTAATTTTAAGTTATACATGTGTATATTAAGATGAAAACAATGGTTGGTCATGTATCATCCACATCAATTTTTCTATCTCGAATAATGTTGTCCTTCTTATTTGGATGGTGGTGTTGTTTATGTTGAAACCACCATCTACAATAATCCTTCCTCAAATCTTGGAATAATACTTAAGCTACCAAGATAAGATAAAAAAATATCTATGAATGTTTTTATTATTCTCCAAATCAAGAACACTATTATTTTTAATTCTTCAATCTCCAAGAGTCTCAAAATCAAGGATATACAAGAACATCAACGTCATTACTTCCTATTATCAATTCAAATTCTCTTTAACTGAATAGATGCACTCCTTGATGAAATTAATCATTTTCTTTATTTTATTCCCAATAAATATTCAGGTTGTATTAGTGTCATGTTTTCCATATTTGACAAGATAAAATATCATTTGAATTTCTTCAACAACAAATGGTTTATCAATCACAACATTTATATTATTCTAATATATATATATATAATCAAAAAGTGGTATCATGAATATTCAAATAATATTATTTTCATCATATTCAATCAATGATTAAACAAAAATATCAACAATGTATTCTTATATTTGAAATAAATAAAAATTATTATTCTAATCGAGTTAAGGAATTGAAATCATCTATAAGATTGAGTGTTATCCTTCTTATTGTCATATATGAAATATTACATCTATTTCCCCATGAGATCCACAAAATTAAATTCATATTTAATTTAATTTTATATTTCTCTCCACATATGCATGGAATAATATATTTTGACTTGTAAATTACATCTTTGTAATATATTTTTTGTGAAATAATCCCTCATGGTATCATTGTAGTGTTTCTGGGTTGATTGTGATTATTGTCAAAGAATGATTACAAGGTCTGTTGTGGAGTTCCATAGAGATTGTTGACAAGGTATGTGAAAAGGTCCAAGAAAAAAGGGTGGATACTCTAGTGGAGGTAAAAATAATAATGTATACATGGTGATGTTATTTCCAAGTTTTTTACAATTTTTTGGGTCCGAAATTTGGGAGATGGAAAAATGAGATTTGGGAAAATGAAATATTTTCATGTAAAATTTAAAAGTTTCAAGCAAGGGTGAATATGTTTCTAGATGTATTGCACAAGTGAAGATTTAGGGGCATCCTACTAAAATTTGGTAATGCTGAGGATTGTGTGCATGTACAAAAAGTGGTGAAATATAGTTTTTCCCAAAATAAGAGATAGATTTGTGCATGCCCATGAAAGAGAGTTATGCACCAAATATGATGTCAAAATGAAAAGTTCCAAACTCACATTAAAGTTTCACACACAAAGGAAGGCATGTAATTATTTTTTATTCGGGGTCAGCTAGGCCAATTAATATGTGACTACACCCAAATTTTAGTAGCTCAAACATAAGATAATATCTATTCAATAAATCATTTATAGGTTTCCTGAAAATCAAAAAAAATTATGTAATAAGAGCTGTATGAAGAAAAAGATTACATGTTTTTTCCACATAGAAATGATATTATTTTTCATGAAAAATGGATTTTATTAAAAATTGTAAAAGTTGCAAACAAGATTAAGTTCCATGAAAAACAAAATGTTCATTAAAGTTAGGAGTTTCAGGATTAAACATAAATATCGAATGAAAGGTGGTAAATTTTGGAACAAGATATCCCATGGTTGCATGAAATAAAAACATTTAACAACATATGAGTAGTTTCTTAAGAAATTATGTGTCAATAGGGTATTCATAATGTGGATGAAAATGGAAAATAATATTGCACTAAATGTGTTTTAAACATACAATTTTATGTGACCAAAATGTGAATCATCTGAAGGATTAGTGATCACACTTTAGTTGAAAGGGAAATCAGATTTCAATTGTGAATGGTTGTAAACAAGGAGAGAAATTGAGTCCAATCCAAACTTTGTAAAGGTAGACTTCCTGTCCATAGAAGTGATCTTTATAAAACCTCATTTTAGTAGTTATCCTTAGTGTATTTGGTATATAATAACATTATTATTATATTCTCTTTGGGAATATCCTAGTGAGGATGAACCATGTAAAATTTTTGTGTCTCATGCTTTCCTTAAAATCTATTCATAAATTGATAAGGTAAAGGGAGAGATGTGTGTTTTTTTTATGAATAAAATACTATGGGGAATTTGTTTTATTTTATCAGAACAGATTCACCACCCCTCTATGGGTATATAAACTAGTCGGGTTACAATTAGTATCAGAGAAAATTGTTAATTTTAGTGATTCCCTCAAGAGAGGTTGTTAATCATAATGGGAATCTGATCTTAAATGGAAAAAAAATTCCAATTAAAGAAGAATCTAGTGAAGCACTATTTTTTATCCTTATATATGGATATCTATACAGGAGAAACACATGGTTTTTTTACCAGTGTGGATAGGGGTGCTTTATCAGAATTGAAAAGAATATAATTGGATGCAAACACTTTAGGAATTAATGAATTTGGAGGAGCCTTATCCAATGGAATCTATAAAAATGTGATGTCAAGTATGTCAAATAATTCCATTTGTGAAAATCTGTTACAAATCTATAAAGGTTAATCAATATCCAAAGCATCAAAATTTCTTGTTATGTGGACCATATATATGGATCTAAGAATAAACCCCAATGAGTATGTTGATTCATAATTTGATTAGATAAATGTTATTGTGGAATAAATTCGTTATATTATAGAAATTGTTGAAGATGTAGTGATTTTTAATTTCTTATTGAGAAGAATTCCACCTTGGTTTAGTCTCAATGTTTCTGTTTGTGACAATAAATAAACAAAAGAGCTAAACACTTGATACCTTGCAGAATATTATTGTCGAATACTCGATGAGAAAAGAAGATATTGAGTTTTTGGGAAAAGGTAACTCTTGAAAGGTAGAATTCAAGGCCATAAAAAATATAACCATTGAAATTGTTCTGGAAGAAAAAGAGACGGATGAATTAATTTCATTCCTCCCCTCATATTTTACAAGAGGAAAAGGAATTTTCCAAGATAAACTCATACTTCCATGTTTCCTATGTATAAAGGTTGGAAATCTTGTAAAAAGGCTCGTTGAGATGTTTCAAGAAGATAATTAGGATGATGTTGAAATTCCCATGAAGGAGCCTTCTGTATATGTGAAATGTAAGAAAAATTTTATGTCAAATTTCTTAAAAAAGAATAATATTATTTCACAATAAAATGACAGTTTAGATGAATCTACGGTTGAATAGATGGAGAAATGAAATGATCTTAGAGAAAATGTAATGGTGGTAGTTGTAGGTTTATATTAGAAAATGGTTGAAAATTGGCAAGGATGATAAGGAATATGATAAAGGAGTTGATATGATGGTATAATTAGAAGAAACTCTTATGTAGATAGATGTTTAGAGAGAAAAAATGAAAAAAAAGTGGTTCATGATAAAAAACTATATATGAAATAATAGGTAGAAGTTATGTCTAAACTAGTTAGGAAAATTTAAAATGTTAATTCATTAATTCCATTGAACTCATAAATGGTTGGTGAGTACATGATCAAATTTTCGGGAAAAATTGAGATCAATGGTTTGAATAACACAATGAAATATAAAATAAATATTATAGAGGAACTTAAATTGGAATTCATCATACTACAATGAAATGTCAAGGATCAATAAAAAATCATGAATCTCATAATTACATTAGGAAAGTAGATCATTCATGAAAAAGAAAAGAAAGAATTGAATCCTAGAGGTCTCAAATAAATGAGGAAATATTCCAATTCAAATGATATGGCTCATGTAGGGCTTCTTCAAATATAGGAAGAAGTAATGGTTGATGTTAGACTACAAGAACACGGTCTGATATTGAAGATTTATTTTAGTACAAAATAGAACTATAAGATTCAGAGAACCCAAAGGAAAATTATTAGTACAATAGTGACACCCAAGAATCCACCTAGGATTTGATTTTTTTTAGAAATAAAGGACCCTCACAAAATGCCTATTCCATAGCCAAGAGGTACCAAAAAGAACAATACCAATATAAAAATCCATATAGAGATAAATATTCTAGGATATCATGTTATGGTCCTTGTTTTGGGTGTGGATTATTTGGACACATAGAAAGATACTTCTCATTGTAAATGTAGAGGAATGTTATGAAGTAACATGAATGTAGTTATAAGAAACAGATCAATGCATCATCAAATGGGCTGAAATTTGAGAATTTATTTTTTACTCTCCAATATGAATATGGTTCATTATACTCTGATGAAGATCCAGATAATAAATCAATACTAGGTATGAAGTGAATAACATGGATCAAAACTAAAAGAACTGAGAAGATAGTGGTTGTAGAAATTTCTCTTAAAGAATCCGAACGTTCTGGATTATAGATCCCTTATAGTGGATGTATATCACATAGTATAGGTAATATGTATCTTCTTATATGCATAAAATATGACATGGAATGTGATTTAAAATTTTCAAATGATGAAGTTCTAACGATTATTGGATCTTGAAAAAGCTAAATTTGGGGAAAAATAAAAGCGATGTGAGTATGCCTTAGTTGTTGAAGGTATCACTCATAACTTTTTTAGTCTTAGTTCACCATGTGAAATAAGGAATGTATTATATTTTACTAATAAGATATATATCATTAAAGTAATAGGTAATTCCGTTTTTCTAAATAGAAAAATAATTAAGGGGAATATCTACCTTGTAAGTGGATATGAAGATATGTTCATTTTATCCAGAGAGAAAGAGAACAAGTTATGGCATAAAAAACTTATCCATATATGTAAACCATACTTGGAAGATATGGAAAAATTTAATGTGGCTAGATATCTCCCTAATCTACCATGTGATCATACTCGTACATTAGATTCTTGTCAAAAAGGTATTATTATAAAAAACTACATAATGAAAAAAAACAAAAGTCAACCAGAGTTCATGAATTTGTGCATGCAAAAGTATGTGGACCTATCTCACCAAGATACATTAATGGGAAGACGTATAATATTATCTTCACTGAGGATTTTAGTAGGATGGAATGGTTATTTTTCATTTCCCTCATGTTTTGTGTTTTTAGTTTCATAAAAAAGTATTAAAGGGATTCTGAAAGGATGATTTGAAAGAATATTTTGAATATTATTACTAATAATTGTATAGAATTCAAAAATAGTGAAGTTGAATATTATCTCCATAAGCATGGGATAATGCATCAATTTCTAGAAGTGATTAATCCTCAAAAAAATGGAGTGGTTGATAGTAGAAATTATATTATTAACAATAGGTCAAATATATTTCTTTTTGAAAAGGACCTACAAAAATATTGTAGAAGGAAGTAGTCTTGAAATCCATCAACATATCCAATAGGGATATTTTATGTATGAAAGAATAAAACACTCTATATGAGATGTGTTACAATAATAATCCAACATTTAAATCATTTCAAATATTTAGAAGTAAATCTTTTATTCACAATAAGGGGAAACACATAAAATTTCAATCAGTTGGGGATATAGGGATATTTCAGGGATATTTAAGAAAATGAAAATAAAATAAATGTTTCAAAAAGAGACATGGGAAGGTAGTTAAAATCAATGATTTCAATATAGTAGAGACTGATGTGAATCTTCAAAAATATTGTGAAACGTTCCCTAAAGAATGTGATGAAGAAGTAATGACCTAGAGGGTAGTTAATGTGGAAAATTGTTATTCAAAAGAAGCTAATAATTATGATCATGAATAATTAAAATGTATATATGCAAGGAAACCAAAGAGTATATCTAAAATTGATAGAGAAAACATCATTGGTGATCGGGAAGCACCGGTTCAAACAAGAATATTGATTTCATTTTAGTTTTAATCCATCATACCTTAGGTATAACATAAATTTTTTAATAAAGTAACTTTGGATGATAACTGAATTTAGGCTATGAATGAAGATATTGACCAAATTGAGAAAAATCAGACATTGGTGACTCTTTCGAGACCAACCTATAAGAATTTCTTTAGGATGAAATGAGTATTTAAGAATAAAATAAAATAATTCAGTTTAATGATCTGAAGAAAAGACTGATTAGTTTGTAAAGGGAACCCCCAAATTAAGGTTATTGATGTGGATGAATCATTTTCAGATGTCTCAATGCTATATACAATCAGATTATTTTTTCGATTGTATTGTAAATAAGGTTCAATGTTTTCCAAACGGAGGTCACGTCAGCAATTATGAATTAGGGTCTGGAAGAAGATGTTTATATTGAGATGATATACAGTTTTATCATTAATGTATAAGATAAATATGTTTCTTCGGATGAGAATGGAGCTATATGAATTAAATCTATCACTAAGAGCATGGTATTCAAGACTGGATCAGTTTTTTAAAATTCATGGTTTTCAATGTAATGGAGTTGATTACAATTTCTATTTCAACAATGATAGTAATCAAAGGATGATGGTGATATTTTATATAGATGATATTATCATTGGTGTATCAGATGAATTATATTGAAGGATGTTTTATAAATTCATTAAAAGATATTTTGAAATATCTATGATTGGTGAACAAAAAAAATTCGGTCATTTACGGGTGACACACGGATGGAATGACACATTCATTTCAAAATCCAAAATTTCCAAAGAGGATTTAAGAATATTTTTAATTGATAATTTCAAGAAGATGTATAATCTAGAGGGTATCAAGATGGGACTGTAATGTGATGATGATGGAAAATCATTTAATGTCATAGATTTTAATCAGATCATTGGCAGTCTATTATACTTCACAGTGACAAGACCTGATATTGTTTTTTTCACATTCTAAGATGTAAGGTATCAAATAAATCCCAAATAATATCATTTACTAGAATTTGATAAATTTCTCCATTATATCAAGGTTATAGTGAATTTAGGTTTTATATAAATTGGAAAATATTAATATGATTTATTGGGTTACACAGATACATATTGGGAAATTTCAGCATATGATAGAAAATAAACATCAGGTGGTGCATTCCATCATGTTTTAGTGTGTATTTAATGTCTATGAAATAACCAAGATTTCATTTCATTGATTACTATAAAGGATGAATATATTTTATCCACTCAATATTATACACCGTTGTTGAGGATGAAGCAGTAGCTTAAAAATATGGTAGTTCAAGTGAAGTCTCCAATCAAAATCCTTTGTGATAATTAAATTTATATAAATATTAGAAAAAATAAAGTTCATCACTCAAGGACAAAACATTTAAATCAAATATCATTTTATCAAGGAGACGTTGAGTCATGGGATTGTGAAGTTGGATTATGTGCCTATAGAACTATATGTTTCAAAAAATTTAACGAAGGCCTTACCCAAAGTAGCATTTTAACATCACTGACTATATATGTGAGTTAGGATGACTCCCCATTCATAAAAGTACCGATGTGGCACCCCCTCTACCTATGTTATGGTGTGCGTTCCCTAATTTACTGATATATGGTCTTTACACTATGACAGACAAAAAAAGAGTCACCTCCAGGTTCATTGAAAAAGGGGGAGATATTGTGGATATAAAAGGGGGATAATGTGTCTTAATCAAGATAGGGGAGAAGATTATAGGGAGAGAAGTGATGTAGGGTTAGTTTGAAATATGAAAAGGATAAATATGATCAATCAAAAGTTATATATCCCAGTAGATAAGGTTCATGATGAAATCAGTTGAGTGGTTTCGGAATTAAGTGATTCATTGATGTACATTTCATACTAATATTGTTTCTCAAACTGATCATGGATCATGTGGGATTAAAGTGTGTGTTGGTTAAAATTTATGCACTCTATTTGAATCAAAAAAAAATGTTTTTATAATATGGAATAATATTTAACATGGTATCAAAATGTGGATATTTTTCAATAATCCCAAAGAGGGAATGTTTTCAGAAAACATTTCTCAAGGTAACAATGTGGTGTTTTTTGTTGATTTTACTTTTCAATAAAGAAGGTATCCAAGGTTATTTGTGTTTTTCTATAGATAATTTTGACAATTTATGTTGAGAGAGGTCCAAGAGAAAGGAATTTGTGCTTTGATGGTGGTACAAAAAATTGTGTATACAAGGTTAAATTGTTTCCATGTGTTTTCAAAATTTTTGTGTCAACAATTTAGAGGATGGAAAAATGTATTTTTGGAAAAGGAATTATTTCCACTTAAGGGTGAATATTTTTCCTATAGTATCACTCAAATAAGGATTTAGGAAAAATTCTACCAATATTCAGTAATGGAATGGATTTTGTGCATGTTCTAAAAGTGTGTGAAATGTGGATTTATGCAACACATGAGATAGTTCAACGCATGCCCATGAAATATAGTTATGATCCAAATACAACATCAACATAATAAATTACATGCTTGTGTAAAACATGCATGAACAAAGGATGTTTCATAAGGATTTTTCCTGCTAGGATGGTTGGGTTTATAAATAGGTGGCTACCCCCCTCATTTCAGTAGCTCAACCCTTAGATAATATTATTATTCTAAATCACATAAGATTTTTATACAAAGCATAAAATTTGTACCCAAGAAGTGTTTCATGAATAATTTAAACAAATATTTTTTGTGTATAGAAAAGAACTTGTTTCTTTATGATCAAGGCAGTTGCATGCGAAGGGTCAAAAATGTGCACAAGAGGATGCTTAGTGACAAACCAAAAGTTGTGTGAAAGATGGGAGTTTCTCAACTAAATAGAAATTTTTTAATCAAGGTGGTAAATTTTTGTGAAAGAACATAAAACGTTGTATGAAATTAAACATTGTGTGAACCTATAAAGAGTTTTCTAGTAATTCAGTGGTAAAGGGGTATTCATAAAGTTGATTAATGTGGAATAATATGATTCACTGAATGACGTGTAGAAAATAATGATTCATGTGATTAAAAGGAGAATCATCTAAAAGATAATTGAGAAAAATTTAGTTTAAATAAAAGAGATATTTAAATTGTGTATGTGTGTAAACTAGGAGGTAGAGTTATTCCACTCCAACCATTGTAAATATATTGAGATTGGGAATAGAGGTGATCTTTTCCAAACTATATTTTGGTAGTGATCCTAAATCATTTTGGTACGTCATCACATTATTATTGTATTCTCCTTGGATATAGCCCAGTGAGGGTGAACCAAGTAAAATTGTCATTCCATTTTAATGATTTCATTTTTATTTATACATTTATATTCTAAATGGGGAGAGGAGTGTTTTACTTAAAGAAAAAAAGATCTAAATGGGTAGTTTTTTTAATCAATCATAACCTGAGTCACCCCACTATCAATGTATTTAATCTAGTTGGGATAACAATTTGTATAAGGGAAAATTTTAATTATAATTTATCACTAAATTTTGGCAGTTAATCATAAATGGATTTCTTTCTTCAATGATTTTTTTTTAAATTATGGTACTATTAGATATAGGGTTATTTCCAATTCTAAGGTATGGTTGTCTATATAATAAAAACACTTGGTATTTCTACCTGTGTATGTTGTGATTCTTTATCAAAAGATGATAAAATATATTTGGATAATGATTCTAGAAGATTCAATTCATTAGGATGATACTTATCCAATTAAATTTATACAATGTTTATGTAATTTAAGTCAACACATTCCGTGTGGGAAAAGATATTAAATATATATGATGGTAATTATAAATCCCAATAAGCAAAATTTGAAGCTCTCTGAAACAAATATGATGATCTGAGAATGAACCCCAATGAGTTTATTGATACATTCTTTCACTGGGCAGATGCTATTGTGGAATACATGTGTGGTATTTGAGAAATTATAGAATATTTAAATATTTATAAGTGCATCTTGAGAATACTTCCTCCTAGGTTCAATACAAATGTTTCTAGTTAGAATATAAGGAACTAAATAAAGTAACACTAGAAAGCTTTCATAGTACAATTTGTTTCATATGAGATGAGAAAGTAATATATATAGTCTATGGAAAATTTTAGTTACAAATAGGTGAAATTCATGTCCATGAAAAAATATCACCATTTAATATATCATAGAATAAAAATAGAATGACGATGTCAATTCATTACATTCACCAAAATGGTAAGATGTAAAGATAATTTCAAAGGGAAACTTCCACCTCTATTCTTTCGATGTGGAATGGATGTGCATCTTTTAGTAAGGTTCCCCAAGAATTTTAATGATGGTGATGAGGATGAAATTCAAATTACCATGACTAAGTATTCAGCCTATGTAAAAAGTATGAAATTGTTTAAGATAAATTTCTTCAAAAATATAGTATTCTTTAAAAATAAAATTATTAATCAGATGAATTTGAGGTTGATGATATTAATAACTACAAGTATAATAGAAAAAATTATATGCTGGTAGATGAAGGTGGGTCCCAAAAAAGGTATGAATGCGACAAAGATGATGAATAAGACAATAAAGGATTTGATATGTAGGCTGAATTAGAAGCCACTCATGAGGGGTAGTAGTTTGTAGAGGAAAAATGAAGAAAGCCATAAATATTGTTCATAATGTAAAACATTATATGAAATAGTAGTAAAAATAGAATTCTATGATGGATGGAGAAATTGAAAATTCTTAAGTATTTAATACTAGAGAATTCATAAATGGTTGATGAGTATAAGCACAAAGTTGATGAATATAAAAATGTTATTGATTATTTGAATAACATATTGACAGATGAAATCAAAGATATGGAAGAACACAAATAGGATTTCATTGGCCGACCAAAAAAATTTAAGGATAATGAAAAATACTTGACTCCTGACATGACATTGGGAACACATATCATTTAGGTGATAGAAATGATAGAAGTGGATAACTGAGGTCTAGCTAAAATTAATGTATAACCCAACAAAAATGATAAGGAAAGTGTGGGGATTAATCAAAAATAGAAATTAGTAATGGTTTAATTTATACCATGGAAAACCATTATGATATTGAAGTTTTATTTGTGTATGAATTAGAAAAATAAGATTCATAGAACCCTAGGAAAAATTATTAGTGTTGTAGTGACATATAGGAATGCACCCTTCATTAGATGTTATTGTTGTAGACAGGTGGGACACTCACAAAATTTTTGTTCCATATCCATGAAATACCCAAGGGAACAATTCCAACAATTGTATCTGTACAGTGATCAATATTCGAGGATATCATTCTATGGTCACTGTTTTGTGTATTGAGGATTTTAGAAAATCTAATGATATTTCTCATAAACAATTTATAGGAATGTGCCAAGGTATCATGAATGTGATCATGTGTAGCAGATAAATGTATCAAAAAATGAGTTGAAGATGAAAAATCTATTTTTAACTCGAAAAGACGAAGCTGGTCAATCCTACTCTGAAGAAGATTACTATTATCTATCAATACTAGGTATAAAGTCTAAAACATGGATCAAAAATAAAATACCTATGTAGGAAGTGGTTATAAATATTTCCCTCAAAGGATTTTATTTTTTTGGTGTATAGATCTGTGATAGTGGGTACTCATTCCATATGATCGGTAATAATGATCTTATTACAGGAAAAAATATGATGATGAAGGTGATGTAAAATTTGGAAATAATGAAGACCTGAATATTATTTTCTCAAGAAAAGAAAAGATTGGGTGTAATGAAATGATATGTGTTGATATATAAGTTTTTTAAGGTCTCAGTAAAAAATTTATTTGTTTTAGACAACTATGTGACTTGGGGTATTCTTTAAGAATTATTAAGAATATGTGCATCATCAAAGAAAGAGATGTTGTGTTTGTTCTATAGGAAAAAAGAATGTAGGGAAAGCTCTAACTTGTATGTAGATAAGAAGATATGTGTTTTTTATCCATAGAAGAATAGAACATGTTGTTTCTTAAATTACTTGTCCATCTATGTCATCCATCCTTGGAAGATCTGGTCAAATGTGATATAGCTCAAGATCTCTATACGTTATCACATGATCATAGTTGTACGTGTGATGCTTGTTAACAAAAAAATATTATCAGAATTAGATACACGGAAAAATTAACAAAATTCAACCCGAGTGATTGAATTGGTGCATGCATATGTATGTTGAACGATCTCACCAAGTTCCATAGAAGGGATGATGAATTATGTTCCTTTAATTGATTATTTTAGTAGGATGGAATGGGTACCTTTCATCTCCAACAAGTTCGATATGTTCAGTTTCATAAAATTTTATCACAAGGAGTCTAAATTGATGTTTGGTTATAAGATTATGATTCTTCTTACTGATAATGGTATGAAAAGTACAAATAGTTAAGCGGAATATTATCTCATGAAATATTAGATAACGAATCAAGTTTCATTAGTGATAACTCCCCTATAAAATTTAATGGTATATAGGATAAATCATATTATAAAAACATGCCTAGAAAAATTCTCATTGAAAAATAACTACTTGAGAAATTATGGAATTATGTAGTCTTGACATCTGTCTACATATGAAAAAGGGATCTTATATATCCGAAGGACGAAAAGACTCCATATGAGATGTGGTATGGGAAGAATACAACATTGAAATACTTTTGAATCATTGGAATTAAATATTTTATTCTCAATAAGGATAAACACATTAAATTTTAATCACATTAAGATAAGGGGATATTTAGAGGATATTCAATAAAAATAAAACCATATAAATGATTCCAAATTGTCTTGGAAAGGTAGTTGAATGTAATTAACACACTATATTAGTGAATGATGAGAATTTTAAAAAACATAGTGAACTTTTCCTTAATGAAATTGTTGAAGAGGTAGGCACATGTAGAAGAGTTGAAGTGGAAAATGATAATTTAAAAGAAGATAATTCTAATTATATGGAGGATTTAAAATCGATATCTACATGAAAACAAAATATTTGAGACGATATTGACAGGAAAAATATTATGGGTGATTTGGAAGCACTAGTTCAATCCCAATGAATGAATTCATTACAATAATAATCTTATCAATATTTGGTAAATCCTAAATTTTTTGATGAAGAAGTTGGACATGATAAATGGGTTTGGGATATGAATTATTAGCATGAACAAATTGGGAAGAATTAGACATGGGAGATTTTTTCGAGACAAAAAATTAAGAATTTATTCAGGGAAAAATTGAACTTTTTCAACAGGATTAATGAAGGAATAATAGTGATCTAAAAAACATGTTAAGTGTGGAAAGGGTACTATTATATAGAGGATATTTATTTTGATGAAAATGTTCACCTGTTTCGAGGAAATACATAGTCAGAGTATTCATGACCATATTAGTGCAACGATGGTTTACCGTTTTCCAAATGGATGTCAAGTTAGCATTACTGAATGGGGTTATATAAGAAGAAGTGTATATATTGTAGACATATGGTTTTCTCATTCATGAATATGAAATAGATTTTGTTTGTTTAGAAAGGTTCTATATGGATTGAATATATCCCCGAGACCATGGTATTAAAGACTGGATCTGTTTTAAAAAAAGCATGGTTTTTAGTGTAGTGTATTTGATTAGAATCACTATTTCAAATATTACAGTAATCAAAGGATGATGGTTCCGGTGTATGCTGACGATATAATTTTTCAAGGATTAGATGAATTACTGTTAAAATAGTTAACAAAATTCATGAAAATTTAGTTTGAAATGACAATTTTTGGTGAATTGATCTTTTCCCATGGTTTATAGCTGAGTCAAGGAAGGAATTGAACATTTATTTCATAATCCAAATATGCCATGGTTATTATGAGAATATATTAATGGATAATTCCATAGATATTAATAATTTGGTGTCTACATGGATGAGTCTATCATGAAAAAATGAAAAGAATGTAGTTATTGTCACAGAATATATGTCATTCACTGACTGTGTATTATACTTGATAGTGACAAGACCTGATATGGTTTTTTTTCTACATGCCAAGTATCATAGTATCAATGAAATCTCCAATAAAGACAGTTAATGTTAGAATAAATAAAATTTTGTTATATCAAGGGCATGCTGAATTTTTTTTCCTATACAATGAAAATTATTGGAAAGATTTATTGGTATATATTGATACTGATTGGGCCAGTTCAGTAGATGATAGAAAATCAACATCTGGTGGATCATTCCATCAAGGTGGTTTTGTTATTTCTTAGATAAGTAATAAACAAGATTTCATTTCATTGATAACTATAAAAGCTTAATATATTGTGTCCACTCAATCATGTGCACATTTACTATGGATAATGTATCAAATTTATGGCATGGGATTTCAAGTTAAGTCTATGATCAGAATACATTGTTATAATTCAAGTGCTATAAATCTAAGAAAAAACATTTTCATCACACAATAAAAAACAAAATTGAAATAAAATACCATTTTATCATGGAAATAGTGGATCTTGGTCTAGTGAAGTTGGAGTAAATTCCTAAATAACTATAGATTGTGGAAATTCAAATAAAGGTCTTTCACAAAGTAATTTTGAACATTAGCAACTGGATATTGGAATTCTATCGACTCCCCACACTTAAATTTGTGGATGTAAGACCCCGTATCCCCAATTTATCATGTGTTTTTTTTGTAACATTCAAATATATGTTCATTATCTTGTGGAAGACCACGAAATAGTAACTTTCGGGTTCACTGACAAAGGGGGAGAAGTATTGGCTATAAAAGGTAGAGAAAATGTCTTAATCAAGACAAAGGGGAGATGTTGATCGGGGGAGAAGTGAATTAGGTATAGTTTTAAATATTATGATATTTAAGATGAATGACCACTATTTATATAACATGAAAGATAGGGTTATTGATTAAAATAGTTTAGTGGTTTTGCAAGAAAGTGATTTATTGATGAACATTGCCTACTGCTCTTGTTTCTCACATCAAGCATGAATTATGTGGTCATGGAATGTGTTTTGGGAAAAATATATAATCACTATAAAAATCAAAAGAAGGGAATTTTTTTAGATTATAGAAAAATATTTAAAGTGGAATCAAAATTTGATGAGTTCTGAAAAAACCCAAAGGGAGATATTGTGGGGAAAAATACCTTAAGGTAACATTGCGGTATTTTTGGGTTTATTGTGTTTGTTGAAAAATATGGCTTCCAAGGTATGTTTTGGGGATCCAGAGATATTTTTGACAACATATATTGAAAAGGTCTATTAAAAAGGAGTATATTAACTGGTGTCGGTGTTTAAAATTGTGTATACAAGGTGACACCATTTCCTAGTGTTTACCAAGTTTTTGGGTCCAAAATTTGGAGGATGGACAAATGTGTTTTGAAAAATGATTTATTTTATATATATATATAATTATTTCGATTATGTATTTAGGTACATCCTAAAAAATGTAGTAATGGAATAGATTGTTTGAATTTTTTGAATGTGGGAAAATATGGTATTTCGTGACCCCAGATATAGAGTTGTGTGTGCACATGAAAGAGAGTTCCATGCCAAATATGCTGTCAAAATGAGTTTTTCTTCAATCATGTAAAATACTTACAAACCAAGGAAGGATTGTGAGGATTTTTAATGTAGAGAGGGTCGGGTATATAAATAGGAGGCTACCCCCCTCATTTCAGTTTCTCAAACCTTAGAGAATATCTAGGCTATGAATCACATAAGAGTTGTGTGAAAAACATAAAATCTGTACACATGAATAGTTTCATGAAGCAATGAATCAACTTATTTTTCATTTAGAAATGAACTAATTTTCTCATGACTAAAGGAGTTTCACTCAAATGGTAAAATTTTCCTGAAAGATGATGTTCCATGAAAAAAAAGATTCATGAAAGTTGGGTGTTTCACAAATAAACATAAATGTTTCATGAAAGGTAGTAAATTCATGAAAGATATCTGAAGTTTTCCAAGAATACTATGTTGAGTGAAACTATAAGGAGTTTACCAGTAATTCTATGGTAAAGGGGTATTCATAAAGTAGATGAATTTGGAACTTAATGATGCACTAAATGAGGTGTAAACAATTCTAATTCAATTGATCAAAAAGAGAATTGTCTAAAAGAGTAGTGAGCACACATTAGTTATGGGAGTAGTGAACTTTCAATTTTTTATGGTTGTAATCTAGGATGGATAGTGAGTCCACTCCACACTTTGTAAAGATATAATGATTATCCATAAAGTTTATCTAGCCGGAACCTTATTTTGGAAGTGAGTCTCAGTTGGTTCGGTATATCAATACATTATTGTTTTATTCTCTTTCACATGGCATAGTGAGGGTGAACCATGTAAAATTGATATGCCTAATGCATGATTCCATTTCAGCTCACAAATTTCTACGATAAAGGAAGAGAATAGTGTTTTGTTTAATGAAAAAACAATATCAAAAGGGGTAGTTATTTTAATATATCATACCCTAATTCACCCCCCTTATAGTATTTAACATAGTTGGGATAAAAATAATACATCTCATGTTTAGTATCTCCCTCAGATAAAACTTCAGCAATATTGGGATGCATTATAATCAACATTATTTGATTATGATATTTGAATCCATGAATATTGGGCCATGTATCATCTGAATTGTGATTCTTTAGTAAGAAATTTTTATTTTAGATTACCTTCTATTTAGTGTTTTTATTAAGACATTCAAATTTTTATGGTTAGATAGTTCATAATTTCATAAATAACTCTTTAAACTTGTATAAAACCATTAATAAATGTTATAAAACTCTAATTGACAATGAATAGACTAAATATAGTATGTGAAACATGATAGTTATATGTGGGTGCATGAAGGCATACACAACAGCACTATAAAAGTTGAGAAAACTTTATATAATTACGCTATCTTCTACTCAATGTCATACATAGCGCATTTTATCCTTTGATATTATTACTATATTGGTTGCAAAGTCATATGTTCTGAAATTCTTGTGCCCAGTAATAAGTCATCCACACACTCTATGAAAGTCTGTGGCTTGGACCAAAGTTGAAAAAACTAAACAATTCGTAAACCGTAATCCAAAAATTCATACATGATTCTACCCTAAATATAAATTCATGCAAAAAATAAATTCATTCATGTATAGAGAGTTTTTTGGACTTCTCAATTTTTCATCCTTATATAAAGTCATACAAGAAATCAAATACGTTTTTCATTATTCTTGTGAAATCACAAATAATATGATCTTTCAACCAGATATATTTAGAACCAAATAGGATTAATCCAAGTCATTCTCAATCACTTAATGATATCTCTAAACATCACCCATAGAATATAATTTATTGTATATTTTATTTTTCATATTTGGATTTCAAATGATAGACTGTCTTCATAGTAATTTTTCACACTTCTTTAATAAAAGCTAATCAGTATCATTTAGTTAGAATACATTAATCCTCAAGTTATTTTTTATAGTCTAGTGATTCTTTTAATAAAAAACTTTTCAATATATTCCATTTAAGAAAAGATGTCAAATTATCACATTTAAGGGACACTACTTGAATTTTTCCACCCAAGACCCTCAAGAAGAAACCATAAAATATAATTTTCCATTTATGATGGTGGTAACTCACTTCTTGATTTCTTCCACTCCATGAACATTTAAAAAACATTCTTATAATCATAGTTTCTCATTCAATAATGAAAAACCATTTATATCCATAGACATAGACTTTTATTCTTCAAAACCATATTGAAAACTAATGTTATTTATTCATTGGGAACATCCGTCTCTTATCATGTGAGGTGAATATACAATTTGAAGTATCTATATATTACTTATTTATTTATATCTAAAATCCATCTCAAAAATAAGTGAATTCTCTAAAATTAATTTTTCCTTAAATTTCATAACTATAATAGATTTCATATTTTTTCTAAAAGAGTAGTCAATCACTATTTAATATATTGTCCTTTTTTGCCACATATTTCATAATTTTCTTACAATAAATCAAATATAATTTAAATGTTGATATTTAAACTCCCTCAAATTACATCATTCATATATTCCATATTTTTTATCATATTTTATCGTTGACCCCCCCCCCCCCTCAATTCCCACATTCATTGACTTTAAGGAAATGATATGTTGCACCAAGAAATATAATATTTTTGACTATAGGCTCCAAAAAACTAAGGATATCTATAAAATTTTGATCATCCATGATAATAAGATTTTTTCATGATGAAATTTAATTTCTATACGTTTATATTTTGATTTTTTACTTGACTTTTTATTAAGGAATCTTTTATTCTCTAGTAGTCATAAACTAAAATTTTATATATCTCTTATATTTTCCTTGATTTCTCCCAATATAAACATGTCTAGTTTTGAAATTAGAATATACAATATTGGTAAATAAATATTTAACATCGTGGGATTAATGAGTGTACATTTTTCTTCATTCATTATGAAAATATCCTATGCATCTTGAGTTGATTCAACCATTACTTCAACATCTTTATTGTTTTCGTCTCTCTTATTATTTATGGGAGTTTTACGATAATATCACCTTGATTTATTCTTTTTTCACATCATATTCATTAATAGTATGTTTGTTTATCGAAATATTATAAAATTTTGTATGTTATGTAACTATAATTTTGAGAAGCTTGACTTCGATTATTAAAAAATTATTCTTTCTTGAGTAACTCATATTCACAATATTTTTTATTCACAACCTATTTCTATATAATTCTAATATCCTTTTTGAGATGTGTGTAATACTTAATAAAAGATTCATGGTCATATTTCAATATGTGTTTAGTGTATGTTTCATCCCTTTATTAATCATTGCTTGAGGATTCATTATGTTTATCAAAATGAGCCATAACACTAATACAAATTTCAACAGTCACATCATATAATCGATTGGTTAAACTATACTAATATAACTTTTCTTTTCTTAGAATACATTTTAATTTTAATTTTGTAGGATTCTACTTTCTCTAAATAATTTTCTTAACACCCTTATATATTTAACACCATCTATTTTTTTTTTGATTATTTTATAATTTCTCATCATTATCACACTCATCGCAATTCTTCTTTCAGACAATGAATTGAAAAATATCTAATTCCACCAAACATGAAACATTTTAGTGGGAGTTTAAATTGTAATTTTCGATTACCCTCGATTTAGCTACTTAAAGAGGGGGGTTTAATTGATGTTTAGAAAAAAAGAAAAAATTACCACTATAGATAATTAACAATCCATAATTTATAAGTTTTTAAATGTACATAGAAACAATAATAACGAAATGTAATAGAAATTAAACAACTCCAAAGTCAATACATAACTGTGGCAAACAACCCAATCAGAATAATAACAATAAAAAGATTAAAATGAAATAGAGTTCTGAATGAAAATCCAAAAAACACTTATAAAATACATTATTAAAGGATATAAAAGATTAAAATTATTACTCTTCAATTATAATCTAATGTTGTTTTTTGATTAGTACCTCGATCCATAGGATATAAGTTTTGACACTCAGTAACATCATCAATCTAAATGATCATAAGATATAATTCATATCTCTAGACATCATTGATTTATGTGGGAAGTAGTAATCTCTATCCAAGATATTTTCTTCAATCACATGATTGAAAGTAATTCATGTTCTTATAATTAAATAAATTAGAAGTTTGAAAGACTAAATTCACATCCCCATAATCTCTTTAATTGTCTAAGGTCAATGATAATTTATTAAAATAATAAATCTCTATGAACAATATAAAAACATAATAAAAAATTATGTACTCGATGAAATGAGATTGAAAAAATATCTCAAAATTTAGTTTATCATCATGTCATATTCATTAGTTCCTTGAATCCTCAATGTCTATTTATAAGTGTTAATGAAACAAACTCTTAAACACTAAACTCTGAGTTCTTTGGGAACAACTCTCTCTTGTAACAAAATCTGAAATCTTAATTTGAACTTTCATTTTAAATTATTCTTGTGACTTCATGATCATTCAAAAATTCCATAGTTCACAATTAGATGTGTAAAACATGTTATTTTAAATTCAGTACAAATAAAAATTAATTTACAAAACATCAGGTATGTAAAATGAAAACAAAGAATTTATTTTGATTCATCAAAACAATAGATCCATAAGAATTAATTTTATATAAATGACTCAAAAATAACCAATTTTTGATAATCACATAACAATAAAAAATGATAAATTCAAATGAAATAAATTAATGTTGAAGAATCATTATACATCCATAAAACCTACCCCCTTGAGATGTGAAATGAATGTTTTAAAAACACTTATATTTTTTAAAACATTATACACGTTTAATTAATCAATAGAAACATACAAATTTTCCTCCTTAAATCTTACCCATTACATTTATAAAATTTCTCCACTAAAATATTTTTCATCATATCCCCCTACGTTATTATCAAAAATAAAACTAGTAAAAGAAAACCATATGATCTACTAAAAATTAATAATAAAGGGATAATAAGGATAAAACCTTAATGGAATAATTAGATGTAATGTAATAATAATACAGTTTTATAGGAACCATGTAATATTAATCTCAAAATACAATAGTATTAATAAACAATATGTTACATAAGAATAAATCAATATCAATATGAACTACATAAGAATAAATCTATAATTCTAAAGTCCATATAAGAATAAATCAAATACAAAGAGGTGATCTTCTTAAAATAAACCCATGAATTAATTGGTATATTATGTAAGAAGATATTCAAGAATATATATTATATAACTTCCATTTAAATATCTTTTAGAATATATGATTTTTCTATATAATGTTTTAGAAAAGATCTTTTTTAAAAAAGAATGTAACCTTCCTTTGCAAAGGAATTTTATAATGTAAGTAAAATAGGTAACAAAAAATGAAATATGATCACTTACCGCATATCATACACATCATCTATTCAAAATATTTTAATCTGTTGCAATGTAAAGGTTTGGTAAATATATAATCTTGCTAATGTTATATTCTAATAAATTTTAAAACAATAAAACATCCCCACACTAATTCACTCTGATCAGTAACTGGAATGGGTCACCACATGACCTCAGGTGCACAACCCTATACACTATATGTTGATGATTAGGGGTGGGGGATATATTGTATTCCAATGGGGAGACTATACCACTATATTAAAGTATGAAATAATATAAAAATAAACCAAACATAATCTATAACCCAAAATATCCATCAAAGTGTGTGTAATAAATAATAATAATATTCCCTATAAAAAGAAATATGAAATCATAATATCCTACAAACTCACATTAATACAATATACAATAACTGATTTCCCACTAGGCCCATCAAATATAAAAATATAGATAAATGAAAAAAAAGTACATGAGGATTTACTATCATCCATGAGCCATACCTCAATAACTATTCTTACAATCCCAACTAAGTTGTTATAGCTCAATCATGAAACATTACAAAAAACATGCCTCTGTCCTATAAAAATTATATTCCATGATTAACCTGAAGGGAGACATAACGTTTGGATGTGCACTAATGTGCATGTTTATATGGTGGGAAATAAATTCCCAATAGGCCACACCCAATAGTGTACTTATCATACATTGTTATATACAAGTGAATCAACAAGTGACATTCCCAATCTGGGTAAGTAATAAATAACATAAAATAAATAAATGCATCACCATTAGTCCTCAATTTCTAATGTAATTCCAGATATTTATCCAAAATAGTTTCTACTAGTGTCAGAGTGTCTCTAATCATTTCATATAATCATTACAAGAAATCCCATCACTTGGAGCCATAGAGTAATAACACCGTGTGGGAGAAACCACATTTAGAAAAATAGGGGAGTGACTCGTTGGGAATCTGACCCCAAGTTCTAGGGAATTCCATTCCAATGAAACTATATAAAGAACATAGTGGGATTATTTCAAGGAATGTAAAACATGTATCCAATGTTGTATCTCCCTCATACTAGGAATAAATTTCATAGATCCAGTAGTGTGCCTCTACCATTTTAGTTATTTATCATCTAGAACCTGGTTTGTTTCTCTCCCCTAACTTGCACCATATCATTCGGAGCCATATAATACCCTTATAGAAATTAATCAACTGGAGCTAGGGTTGTGCCTCTCCCCTACCTAGAAAACCATATAGGGAAACTCATGGGTGTTAATTTTTGGTAATACAACCACATATTAGTAGGCATGAAAACCTGTACAAGGATAACATCCAATAAATCCCATGTATCTCAATACATCTCATGGGGTGTGGGTAGTGTATCCCATACTAATCATCTCATACATTGCATCTCAATGGATCGACCATTTACATAAACCCATCATAAAAGTTTGAGTTCAAACTCCCTAGTGAACAACCTATCACCATAATAACAATAATAGGATAAAATGAAAAATTTGGGTTCAAAGGTGAAGCTCACAATCATCATTACCCATTTTTCATCTACATCCTTGAATGGGTTAACATCTCACTAGGTAACCCACCAGGGTCCGCTTATCTCATTATATAAAATACACCCACATGCACTCTTGTACATCATCTCTCAGGATGACACTCGTCACTAAGAGGTAATTTCATCCCTCAAAATCATCCATGGCTTCTCAACTCTTCCAAACTATTCATATCCTTGGGTTATAAATTAGTCCTGATAACTAGGGAAAATTCCATTTTATCATAAATCGTGGGAAATTGAAATCCTATTACAAATACACAAACTATCATGATGATTGTATCTTGGGAATCATTTCATGCCCCCCTTAGCAGACCTATAAATCCATCATAGAAGGAGGAACCTCATTATCATAACTCATCTACCTTGAATCAACTATTAATATATATCAAAAATCTAAATGGGTTCCACCATCACGTTATATGTGAAAAAATACTCAAAGTAGTCTCATCATGAGTCCCTTTCCTCTTCAATGGTTTAAAATCAAACCAAACCCCTTAATGGAAATAGTGCATAGCATGTACCCTAGGTGTAAATGGGGTATACCCTGAATTCCCCACTCTCGTCATAAACCTCAGCCATAAACTTTGTGTTTTTTCCAAATACATGGAGCGTACTATCCATAAATGGTGTGTAAACCACATGGGTTACCTTACCATGTGCCTCAATATAACACCTCATACTTTTCATGCATAAATATTGCATCTGAATAAAAGAATATTCAATAAAACATAAAAAAATAAAACTAGAACCATATACATTTAGTTACATTAGGAACATGGAAACATAAAAGAAAATGATCCATAAAACATTTATATAAAATCTGACTTATTACATTATTACAAGAATCCTTTTTAAACTATAATACTTAATACCTTTATTCGTATCCTTAGGAAAAGAAACATAATAAATGGTTAACTTAAATTCATATAAAAACTAAAAAATTGAGATATCAATCATATCATATTCATATGATTTAATAAAAAAACAAAAATTTTGAAAATTATATCCTTCAATGTCAAATATCATGATATCAATTCATGGAATAAATCATTGAAGTTCATAAGTAATCGAAGAACATATTCAATGAGAGAATTTCATAAGACATGACATTTTATAATAAACATAAGAATTGAGAATCATTTCCATACTATTCATGTCTCACTACCAACACCATCATAGGGGATAAATTCCATAACTGAACAATGTTAACCCTCATTCTATTTATCAATTTTTTAATCGATTTCAGTAATTTTTACATTCATGTCTATCTCGTGATATATAAATATTTTCCTAATGTTTTTGGGAGAGATATATGTACCACCTATAGCATAATAAAAACCATACATATTTGTGCCACATGAACATAAATCATTCATAGTATTAGAACCCATGAAAACAAATGAGTTTCATAACCCACATTCCATAATAACATAACCCATATAAAAGAAAAGGGTTTTAAAAATAAAATTGATTCTTAAACATAAACCAACCATATAAATAATAGGGATAATATTCTTTAAAAAAATTCCCAACACATTTTATATAGAATCAAATGATGTTAAAGTAAATGGAAAATAATTTTTAGATATCACATGAAAATATATATTGAAGAAAATATTATTTCTTCTTTGAAAACATTTTCATTAAAAAATTAAAGAAAATATTAAAAAAATTATGAAAAATAACCTTATTATACTGTGAGGGAATCATTAAAAAATTATGATGTAATAAAAGTGGAATTTTTATTCATGTCATATAATTTAAAAAATCATTCATTTCAATATTTTCTTAAAAATTCACCAAGTAACTCATTTGAAAAACGAAAAAAAAGAATACATGAAAATGAATTAGTAAAAATTAAAAAATGGGTCAAAATAAAATTAAAAAAATGTAGAATAATATAAAAAATATTTTTGAAAACTTTTTTAGGGATCATGGACATGTAAGATAAATATTTCCCAGTATATACTTATTTATAAACAATGTCGAGTAATATTGTGATTGTGAAATTAACCCTTAACTTATACCCAATTACCTTCGTATGTATCTAAAACTCTTTTATAATAATTTTATAATGTAATTAATTTATATCAAAAAAATATTTATTTTTATTATTTCATATATGATCTTTTTAAATCATCTTGTCACCCATTTGTTAATAATATTTCATTGTTACCCTTCTTTAGAGTGTCTAGTGCTTCATTTTTCTATGCATATTTTACATTATAAGTCCCAGTTCTTCTGAATAGGATATGGTTCCTTCATTTATATAATTATATTAAGGTAATATATATCATATTTATTCATTATATACCATTATAAAACAGTGCATGAATGGTGAACATAGAAAATGAATCACATCACTTTGTGAAGATGATAGGCCAGACCTACACACGAGCGATGGGATAATTCCATTAATGGTTAAATGGTAAGGAAGTGGATGACATATTAATAGTGTTATAATTTTTTTTATATATATTATTTCCATAATTATACCCATATAAATAAATTGGTGATGAAAAATAGATTACATCATGCCGTGGAGAAGGTATGTCTTATATACACGCACGTGGTGCTTTGGTTTTTCTTAGGAAGGATCAAAGGTATAATATTGTTGTTTTGAAATAATTATAAAATCATAGAATATATGTGATAATGGATTTAATACTTTATAATGGAAACAAAACATTAAGAAGAATTTGAATAATAAATAATCATGAAAGAGTAGGTATAGAAGATTATATCTTGTTTGGTGAACATCATTTAGATATCTTATTAGGGACACTATGTTTAGAATTTTGAGATAAGTAAAACCTATAGACTTTGGATTGGGAAGTTGAGATGATAAAATTTTATTTTATGGTTGATATTTGAGGCTTAAAGTTATGTGAAGAAGTGAGGTAGTTGGTGCTGTTTTATAATTGTTGTGAGGGGCACCTTTGAAATTTTATTAAAATATTAATTTATAATAAATTAAATATCAATCCAAATACCAAAAAATGATATTTATTCTAGAATATATGAGTTAAGGTTTTAATATCATCAACCATTATATTTTATACATTTTTTGGTATTGTTTTAATCATTATCATTTTGATTAGCCCTTAGGTATCCTCTTTTAAATTTAATTAAGGTAACAAAAGTTTTCAACGTTAAAAGGTCATAATTTTTACTTAAATGATCTCAAATAAATCATAAATTTAAAATTTATAACATTTTGGAAAATAATATATTTTTTATTTATTTTTAAATTTGTTTTATGATTTTTCAATAATTTAATAAATATTATTTTTATAAAATATTATTGTTGACAATTATGACACTATTTATTAAATAGACTTTTAAAATATCGTGTAAACAAGTTAAAATATAAAACAAATATTTTATTATATCCATATGAGTTCAAGGTAGTCTATCAAAAAAATTTATAACATTAATTATCTCAAATTATATTTATTTTAATATTTTTAGTAATATTTCATTGATATTTCCATTAAAAAATTATTATAATATCAGTGTCGTGTAATTATTTAATATACTAATTTATTAACAAAAATTTAAAATTAAAATACCATGATGAATATAACTATTATATATTTAAAAATAATATTTATAGTTTAATATATATTATGGGTAACCCTATATTAAAAATAATATATTGTTTAAAACATTAATGTGACATCATTATATTTTGATTTAATAAAATATTAAAAATATCATATTCTCATATAAGTGGCCCAAACATCCAAAAGTAAATTTTTATCATGAAAATATGTCTATTAAGTTAAAAAAAATTATTTATATTCATTAATAACTTAACATTGTCACCATGTGGACACGTAAGCAATATTTAAGACCAAAGAACTAACACTTTGTGACTATCCCTGATTAAAATATTATAAAATTAATTTTCATGGAAACGTTTAAATTAAACAACATAATTTATATTATTATGTTTTAATGGCCGAATTAGTTTCAACCAATAAAATTTGTTCATGTTTTAGTGTCATTTTTTAGTCTTTTTCATTTATTGTTATCCTAAATAACACAATTTACCCTTTACCTTAGTAACAAAATTTATAGATGATACTATTCATATTGGCCACAAATAAAAGGGTGATATGTATTAAATTTTAACCATTTGAATCTAAATTTTTATCCAAATTTAAAAATTAAGAAAATATAATTTTGAAGAATTTAATTTAAAATAAAACCAGTAAAATTATTGGAAAAATAGTTTTCCGAAAAAATGCAAATTTTTAAACGTAAATTTTTTATTATAAAAAAATTAGTTATAAAATACATTTCAAAAAAAATAATTATGTTTTATTAAAATTAAAATTATAAATTATAAATATAAAACTAATCCAAAAAATTTAATTTTCCTTTGTAATTACCTTAACAGAAAAATAATATTTAATAAAAATCAGTATTATAACTATTCTTTAAAAAAGTAAAAGTTTTCAGTAAATAAAAAAAATTATGATAATTATGACATTATGAAATTAATTTTTTCAAATCAAATTTCATTAAAATATAAATATTCACTCCTATAAATTAAATAGTCTCATTTATAAACAAAACTTGTTTTTGAAGATTAAATGAATTTACTAAAAATAGTGTTATTATTTTCAAAACACTCACCAGTAGATTCATATTCAGTTGGATATTTATTTTTAGTTCATAAATTATTTATTAATATTTATTCCTTCCAATTTAATGTATATCTTATAATATAAATTTTATATTAATAGTTTCTCACAGTTCATTTAATCTAACGGTTTCATGCAACCCAAGCTATTGAAGAATTAAAATTATTTCAAGATAAATACTTACTAAAAGATTGTGGTGTTACATTATACCCCCCTTAAAAATGAATTTAATCAAAAAAAATTATTAATTGGATACAAATAGATGATGATACCTCTTTCCCATCAAATCCTCATATTTCCACATAGCTTCCACAAATTGGTGGTTCCACTATAAAACACTAACCAAGAAAGTGGTATTGTTTAATTGAACTTTTTCTCTCTGATCATTAATCTCTATTGGATGTTCTTCATAATAAATATCTTAATCTAGTGGTAAGACTTCTATGTTTAGTACATTTTAAGGTTCTAGTATGTACTTTATTAGGAGAGATACATGGAACACATCAAGAATTTGAGAGAGATTTAGTGGAAGTGCCAATTTATAAGCTAACTTCCCCCCCACGATCAATAATTTTAAAAGGAAGGATATACCTATAGCTTATCTTGACCTTAAATTTGAATATCATAAGTATATTATAATGATATATTAAAAAAATATCATGTCACCCACTTCTAACTCTAGGACGTTTCATCGATTTTAGCATAACATTTTTGTTGACTATGAGATGCTCTTATGGGTTGTTGAATAGAAGTAACCTTCTCTACCACTTAATTACCAATAGCAAGTAACAATACCTTTATTTCCTTAATATCATTCCATCTTGTTGTAGTTTTGAACATCATTTAATAGAGGGTTTAATAATGAGCCATCAGAATACTATAGTGAAAGCTATTATTGTAATAAAATTCTACCAAGGGTAGTTGTTGAACCCAACCACCTATGAAATCCCTAGAGAAATATCTCAACATTTCTTCTAGTGTTTTCATTTTCCTCTCAGACTGAAAATATATCTGAGGATAAAAAGCAGTACTGAAATATAACTCTTATCCAAGTCCTTTTAAATACTTCTCAAGATCATATAAGTAAAACTCATATCCCTGTCAGATATAATAAATAGTTGTATTTCATGAAATCTCACTACATTCCAAAAATATATTTTGGCAGGCTGATCAAGAGAGAAATCTTATCTGATAGTAATGAAATGTGCCAACATTGTAAGTAAATCACATATAACCCATATAACATCATGGTTTTTAGTTGTTTTGGGAATTCAGGAAAAACCATCCATGGTGAAGTTTACCCATTTCCATTATGGTATGGGTAATGGTTTTAACATCCAATTTTACCTCAATATCTCTGCCTTAATTTTTAGAAAATCTAAGAAATGATAATCATTCTCTATAAAAATTATCTTCATTTCATCTCACTATAAATACTATTTCATGTATGTATATATCATAGTGCTTCCAGGATGAATATATAATTATCAACATTGAGATTCATCTAATAACTTCTTTAAATCTGGTATAGTATACACACACACACGATTATTGATCCTTATATTTCCAACACAATCAAATTTTAACTCAAGAACATTTTTTACCATCTATTTTAGCTCTACATATTTCTTCTATGCCTCCTTAATATTCACTTCTGTAGATGGATAAACATTCATTTGTGCCAAAAAATATTTCTCCCATTCCATTAAAATTTCGCGTTTTATCATTTGAAAATCCATAAATATTGAATCTTTTGTGATCCTAATCATAGATTGGCTATACTTTCCTTTTCAACTCAAATAATCCTTCACATTCTTCTTTTTTATATGGTTTAAATGTATTTAGAAATCCTAATTTTAGTCATCACTAACAATATCCTTTGATGCATATTTGGATGATTTTGAGTGAAAATATACTTTAATATTTTATTACCAGTATATATGTCTTACCATTCACCTTGTAGTTAATTCCTCGATAACATTAATGGAATAATTACCATAGATAACTCCAAATCATGAGTTGTGTCATTTTTCTCATGAATTTTTAATTTTCAGGAGGATAATCCATCACCATATCATTTTGCATGAGAAAAAAACCCAACCCCTTCTTTGATGAATCATTGTAGATCGTAAACCATTATCCAATATAGGGTAGTGTGATAATAGGTTCACTGACTAACCTTTTTTAGCTCCTTCAAACTCTCTTCACATTCCTTCATCCATATGAACTTAACACCTTTCAAAGTCAACATGGTGAGTGGATTAGATAATAATAATATAGCTTTACGAAAATATTGAGAATATCCATCCAAAAAAGGAAATATCCAGATCATAGTTACCTTTTTTGTTCTAGGATATAATTTAATAACTTCCATCTTTTCTAGATCCAAATATATCCCCATTTATGATATTATGTGACCTAAATAATGAACTCTATGAAGAAAAAATTCACACTTGGTCATCTTAACATAAGGCATCTCCTTTATCAGGGTCTTTAGTACTATCCTCATGTGATATTAATATGATTTGTGATCTTTTAGTACATAAGAATAACATCTATAAAGACATCAATAAATTGATCATGATAGTCTCTAAAGATTCTATTTATTAAATCAATGAAGATAGTTGTCGAATTAGTAAGTCCAAAATGTATAACTATAATCTAATTATGTCAATACCTTGTATTGAATGTCGTCTTAGTTATATCCATCTTATTTACCCTCAATTGATGATATCTATAATGAATATCAATCATAAAAAAGTACGGATCTCTGAGAAGTTGATCAAATAAGTCATCAATATAGGGGGAGGAGATTTGTTCTTGATAACGATATTTTTATGTTCTAGATAATCAATGGAGAGTCTCATTGATCTGTCTTTATTATTAATAAATAGAATAGGTTCACCCCAAGGTGATGCACAAGAGAATAGGAATCCCATATCATGATTCTCTTGGTGTTGCTTCATCACTACCTCTAAATCAATCGGGACCATTCTTTAAGGATACATTTAAATAGGCATAGCACCAAGTATTAGTTTTCTTAAAAAATGAACTTCTTGATTCTTTTGAAGACCAGGGAATTCTTTACAAAAGGCATCATAAACTGTTTTATATTAGGTGTATCCTTAATGGTGATTTTCTCCCCAACCATATGAGATATATAACATTCATTTATATACATTATGACCAAAAATATGGAAGTATTTTCCACTAGAAGTTCTTATTCATCCTCACAGTGATAAATGATAATGGATTCATTCAAAATATGAAATTTGAAATTCATTACTTGTAAATTGATATGATCTTAATATAGAGAAAGACAATCCATGCCAATAATAACATTGAATTCAACAAAAGGAAGGATCCTAAGATTTTCTGGAATTACTTTCCCACAAACACCAACTGGAGAACAATTGTAAACAAATGATGTGACTGATGTGTGATTAGAAGTTTTCACAGATAACTAAATATCTAATTATATAAGTAAAATAGGGTTAACCATAGAAAATTATTTAGAAATAATCGATTTTGTGGATCCATAATCAAATAAAATATTACCAATTTTAGAGTTGAAGATAAGTGTACCTTTAACAACTTCATTATCATGCTCCACATCTCCATTAGTGATCATATGTGATTATCCATTACCTTTGACCTTAAGAGGTTACTTATTTCAATCATCATTAATAGCCCTCACATTTTTTAATTGTTTAGAATAAATCCCATTTTCCATGCACTTGAATCATTGATGTGTGGAAGGTGCATTTTATGTAGCCTTTTCTCTATTTTCCTCATTAGTTATATATTTCCCATCACTTCAGTAGTAAATTTCCAGATGGCCCTCTTTCACACAATTAAAACATTTACTAGTCCCCTTAAATCCATTTCCACCGTATTTTATTACACACTTTGCGCATAAAGTATATCTTGTCTTCTTTTCACTATGATTTCTAGATTTTCCCTTGAATTCCATTTTTTAATCATATCAATCCTATAATATTGATGGGTGAAATCAATATATGACTCAACCTTGAGATAACATCAAACCATTTTCTTATAGATATTGTATTTCCTTATAGATATTTCCATTCAGAGACAAGGTTTTATTCCAGTGATGAATCAATCATCCATACCTTCTTATTGGATGATAATTCTGAAGGCTTACCTTGCAATCCATGTAAAAAAAATTCATAGGTACCAAAAAATTCATAATCATTTTTCATAATCTTGAGGATCTCATTATCCATATTTATATAAAGAATATAAGGGATGTATTTATTTAAAAATTAATTTCTTGAGGTATACCCATTCTATGGATTTAATTTCATCTCGTTGTCTCTTATTCATAATGATGTCCCATAATTAATCCTCTTTACATTACAAAAAATATACATAAAAATTAATTTCTCATGTTTGGAATGTTGGAGAACCAAAAATATCCTTTTACCTATTACCAATACATTTTTCAACAACTAGTGGATCAGAAGACCCACTAAAATAAGGAGGAGACTTTTTCTTGAAGTACTCAAATAAATGTTGTTCACTAATTTCATCATTTACAAGTCCTCCATTATTCTTATAATTAGAAATTTGTGTGAGAATAGAAACAATATTTTTCATTACAACTCCCATAACATTTGGCATCTCAGGAGGACAATCATTGCATTACCCATCACGTTTAGCATTAATGTGGTTCCTTTGGGTTCCAACCATTGACTAAAACCAAAAAGTATTATGTGAGAAAGACTTATCATATTGGTGAAAACACATAATCAAGGTAAATTACATAGAAAATATAAATTTAAGATATATTAGTTTATATCCTATTGTATTCATGATTTTTATTAAAACATTAGGAATTTATCCTAAAATTAGACTTATCCCGGCTGTTCTTACTAACATTTATCATCCTAGTTTCCAAAGGATAAATAATCGTTACAATAATAACAAATATAATGAGTGATACTTTCCGTAATTATATTTTAAATATAAATAGAAGAATATTCATTACAAAACATATCAAAACCATGTCAGAACTATATAGGCTTAGTTTCATTGTAAACATGGGAATTTAAAAAAATTGATTCCTAAACATCTACATTGTATCATGTTTATTCCTTCATTAATAGAATATTTTTTGACACATACTACTTAATACATTTATTTATATACTTGGGGAAATAAACATAATAAAGGGTTATCTCAGATGCTCAGAAAGTGTAAACATGGAAGATATAAATCATATCAGAATTTTAAGACATATAAACAAAAAAACATTTGAAAATTATATCCTATATATCAAATATCAAGATGTCATGTCTTGGAATAAAAAAATAGAAGTTCATTAATAATTAAAGAACATATTCCCTAGGATAATAACATAAGAGATGGAGTTATGGAATACACTGGCATGTAAAATAATTTCCGTACTAGTCAAGGATCATTTTCATTACTATTATAATAGAAAAATCCATTGTTGAATGTGGTTCACTCCCTTTTTGATTCATGAATTTCTAATCCAAGTTCACTCATTATTATAGTCTTGTCTATCTCATGAGATATAAATATTTATTCAATGTATTAAAGGGAGATATAGGTCTCTTAATTCACAAAAATGAAAACCATACATATGTATTCCACAAGAATATAAATCATTCATCATATTAGAGCCCATTAAAATAAATAGGTTTCATAAACATTATTCTATTATAATATAACCCATTAAAAATAGATGGATGTTATAAATATCATTACAAAATAAACATAAACTAACCCTAAAAATAATAGGGATAGTATACTTTAAAAATATCCCCAATAAATCATAAGTAACATCAAAAAATATGTCATAAATCGAAAATTATTTAGAGAGAACACTTGGAAATAATTCTTGAGGAAAATGTCCTTTTTACTTTGAAACCATTTTCTTTTCTTAATATTAAATGATATTTTAATAAAAAATATTTTCATTGAAAATAATCTTGTAATATATTAATGGAATATTAAAAAAATTATTTCATCTAGAAATAAATAAAATATTTTCATGCCGGAAAAGTAAAAAACACTCCATTAATACATTTTCTAAAAAAGTCAAAAAAATCCCTCATTTGGAAAATCACAAATAGATTCTTTTTAAACAATTTATTAAAAAATACCACATGTGTTAAAATAACACTAAATATTTTTAGATTGATAGTAAAAATATTTTGGGATGATTCAAGGAACATGGACATGGAAGATAAATATTCCCCAAAAGATACTTATGTATAAACAACAGCGAATAATATTGAGATTGGGAAACTAACTCTTTCCTTAGACATTATTTAGTTCATATGTATCCAAAATTTCTATATAATGGTTTAAATAATTTTATTAATTTATAGAAAACATAAATTCATATTTATTATATCATTTATGATCCTATTATATCATCTTCTGTCAAGTTTGTTAATAATATTTGATTATTACCCTTATTTTGGGTGTTAACTGCTTCATTTTCCTATTCATGTTTTCTCATATAAGTCCTAGTTACTGTTAATAGGATATAGTTACATAATTTCAAGAATTATATAAAGGTATTATATATAATATTTTTTGATTATATACATTTATATAATCATGCCCGAATAGTGGACATGGAAAATGAATCGCATCATATCATGGAGACGGTAAGCCGTACATATGCATGACTTATGGTATCTTTCCCTTAATTGTGAAATAATAAAGTAGTGTATGACATATTAATAATGCTATTATTATATATATATATATCTATTATTTCTTTCATTATACCCATACAGAGAAAGTGGTGATGAAAGACAGATTACATCACAATGTGGAGATAGTAAACCATACATACATAATCATGATGCTTTGGTTTTTCATAGGATAAATAAAATGAGGAATATAATTGTTTATTAATGATAATAACATATTATAATATAGTTGATAATGGATTAATTAAATTATAATTGAAACAACACGTGATTAGGATGTATAATAACAAATAATATTGAAAGTGTTGTTAATGATGATTACTTATTCTTTGGAAAAAATCAATTAGATTTATTATTAGGGTCAATATGATAGGTATTCTGAGAAGATAAGTACCAATATAATGTTTCAAGGGAAGTTTATAAGATAAAATTTGATGGTATGGTCAATCCATATGGCTCAAATTTATGTAAAGATAGGAGGGAGTAGGTGACCTATTATAATTGATGTGAGTGGAGCTTTGGAAATTTTCACAAAATATTAATATATAATAAATTAAATATCAATCCAAATACCTCCAAAATAAAATGATTTAGATGATAATATGAATATTTTTGGAGAATGGTTTTATCCAGCCATTTGGGTCACCTTGGGTATAACCTATTATCTTTGTGAAGAAGAAGGATGGACTAATGAGGCTACGCATTGATTATAGGGAACTTAACGTGATTACAGTAAAGAAAAAGTACCATCTTCTAATGATTGATGATTTATTTGACCAAATTTATGGGGATCAATTATTTTCCATGATTTATCTTTAATCTGGTTATCATTAATCGATGGTGAATAAAGAAGAAAATCCAAGACTACCTTCCCTTCATGGTTTGGTCAGTATGGGTTAGTGGTTTTTCCCCTTGGATTGACTAATTATCCTTCTAAATTTATAGATTTAATGAATATAGTCTTTAAGACTACATTTATTTTTTTTGTATTTTTTATAAATGATATTGTGATATATTCTTAATTTTGTTAGGATCATGAAGATCATATAAGGGTTATATTAGAAACTCTTTGGAAGGAAAGGATCTTCAGAAAGTTTAGAAAATGTGGATTTTGATTATAGAAAGTTCTTTTATTTGGGAAAATTGTAACCAATGAAGTAATCTCAGTTTATCCTTCCATGAAACATGTTTTGGAGGAGTGGCCTCACCCTACAATTGTAACATAGATTCATAGTTTCTTTGTATTACCGATATATTATAGGAGGTTTTTAGAAAACATTTCCTAAATTTCTAATCCACTACCAAGTTAACTCGAATAGGGGTCAAGTTCATCTGAAAAAAGAACTACATTGAATGTTTCCAAGAGCTCAAGATGAGAATGGTTATCGCACCCATGTTGACACTACCCTCTATTAGAGAAGTATTCATTATCTTTAGTGATGTGTCTCTGAAATGGATTGGGTGTTTCCTCATGAAAAATGACAACGTGATTTCTTATGCATCTTGAAATTTGATGAATCATGAGAAAAACTATCCTATGCATGATATAGAGATGTTTGTGGTTGTTTTTTCTCTGAATATATATAGTCACTATCATTATTGGGAGAAATGTGACATATAAATAGACCACCAAAGATTAATGTATGTTCTCAGTAAAATCTAATTGAACATGACATAGAGGAGATGATTTCAACTTCTTAAATATTATGGTTGTTCAATTAATTTCCACCCAGGAAGAGAAAACAATGTTTCTGATGTATTAATAAGGAAACACCCTATTCTGTGTCCAATGATAATTATTCATGGATATCATTTAATAAAAGTCCTAGTAAAACTAGACATTGGAATCAAAATGGAAGGGACATCATCAAATATATCCCAAATGTTCTCTCAACCAAAATTACTAGATATGATCAATAAATCTCAAATATATTATTATTTGTTATAGAATAATAATTAGGTTTTAAGGAATGATATGATTCCTGAGTTTAATATTGATCATGAATGAGTACTGAAATTTAATACAATGCTAATTGTTCAATCTATTTTGGGAATAAAGAAGGATATGATGGATGAAACTCATAACTCTACTTACTATATACATAATGAAGGAATAAAAATGTATAGGGACCATTATGATCAATATTGGTGGGATAACAAGAAATGGTATATTTGAAAATACACTACAAGGTGCTTAGTGTGTTAACAAGTGAAGGCGTAGTTAAAACTTTTTAAAGGGGTATTAAAACCACTACCCATACCAGCATGGAAATGCGATAATAACCATGTAGAAATTGTCACTGGTCTCCCAAAAAATCAAAATGAAATAATGAGATATGGGTTATTGTAAAATACATCTCTAGGACATCCCATTTCATCTCTATTAGGTAATATTACCCTCTTGACTAACTCACTATGATATACGTAAAGGATGTTTAAGGCTGCATGGAGTTCTGATTTCTATTATTTTTTATCATGATCAAATGTTCATATCAAAATTCTCTAGAAGTCATCAACATGGTCTAAATATTGAATTAACTTTTTGTATGGCCTATCATCCTCAAACTGATGGCCAATTGGAATGTACTATTGAGACACTCGAGGACATACTTAGAACATGTTCGAGGGATTTTAATGATGGGTGGCATAAATATCTATAATTAGTTGAGTTCCCATACAATAACAGCTTCCATTCAAGTATTAAAATGGATCTCTATGAAGATATATATGGGAAGTGATGTAAACCTCATACATGTTGGATGAAGCTGGATAGTGAAATATATTTGGGCCTGATCTTGTGAAAGAGATGACAAAAAAGGTCCAAACCATCCAACAACACATAAAAGATACTAAAAGACCCCAAAAAGAGCAATGCTGACAACCGTCGAAGGGACTTGGAGATTAATTTTGGATATTAAGTCATCCTACAAATTTTACCTTGGAATAGATTCATGTAGTTTGAATGAAAGGTAATCTCATCCCTAATTACATTGGCCCCTACTAAATCCTTGATCGCATAGGATTAGTGGCATATTGGATTTCAAATTCTCCAAATATAGCTCATGTTCATGACGTATTCCATTTATCTCTTTTGAGGAATTATATACTTGACCATTAACATGTAATTAATTTTAAGGTGGTACATCTGGAACATGAACATACTTATGAGGGGTAGTCAACGGAGATCTTATACTGTAGATACAAGGTTCTTCACAACAAGACATCCCACCACATTAAAGTGTTATGGAGGAACCACAAATATGAAGAATCCATGTCGAAACTAGAGGAAACAATGGAGAAAAAGCACCCACAAATTTTCTTATCTTTGGGAATGAGATTATATTTTGAGGATAAAATTTCTTAAGGAGGGATGAATCGAATTACCTGAATTTTTTGAATGATAATTGTTTCTTGAAAATGTGTGTCACATTATAATACACAACAAAACTATATCTAATTAATAATTAGGTCAGTAAAATTTGAAATATGACCATTGATTTTTAACCATTATTTGAACTTTGGTAAAATATGTCCATTTTTTCAATATGATCATTGGAAACTATACACTTAATAATAATTTTAATGTTATAATCATTGTTTATATGTGGAAATGATAAATGAAAATTAATACAGAAAGATGATTTGATGGCCTCATCTGGTAGAGTCTTTCAATTTGAATTCCATTTTTTAGAACATGGGAAGGAGGTAGATTAATTATGCTTATCTATTGACCAAAAAATGAATATTTTTAAAAATTATTCTTGAACTAAATCACCTATTAGAGAAGTTCATGTCAGTGGAAATTACCACTCAGGCAATGTCATCCAAGTTGCCCCAAGAATCTATCAACATCCCATACCTTACCCATAAGTCATAATTAGGTGTTATAAGGGGTTCCATTTCATGGATATATTTACTTACCATTTATTGAAATTCTATTAATAAAATTATTTTTCCATCAATTCTGGTTTGAAGAGTAGATTTTTTTAATTAAATTGAGTTGGAATTTGATAAATTTATTTTTTAGAGAAAATGTTCACTATCCAGAAATGATCTAATTGATATAATTAATTAAGTTATTATGAATAATGATTATTTTAAAAAAATATTATTATTAGAACACTAATTTTTTAATATAAATGTTGAAATTATTTTATTTTATTTCCTATGTGAGAAATTTCCCAATGAATTTTCACTATGCATTTTCTATCCACTATTATATTTAATAAATAAGGTTTTTTATTTTTAAAATTTAAAATAATAATATTTATATAATTATTATTATAAAATAAATATAATTTTTGGAATAAGACCATTGAAATTAGTTTAGGGTAAATTTATGAGAATTTTCTAAAATACTTTATTTTTTCATGAATATTTATAAAACAGTTTCAGTTTTTTAGTATATTTAATGACATCATAATGATGAAATATTTAATATAAAATTAATTATGACTCATTCATATTCAAATACAAAATTTGTTTCCCATGTGTACAATACCATATGAAAATATCATGCTAAAAACCATGGTTTTTCATTCACCACTCCCTAGTGTCGAAGGAAATTATTACACAAATACTCGCCTTTTTCTATAAATACATACACATTTATACATTTAAATTCCTTCCAAATTCATCCTAAAAAAATATATGGTATTTTTACCTCTCATGGAGTCCTCCCAAGGTGTCTTTAATCCCTTAATGCCCCGATCCGCATGTTTTTTTAACACTATTTAATGTTCGTTAAATATCAACTTCTCTTTTCCATTCATGTTTTCTTTTTATGTTTTATGACTTGAAAATTTACATACTATGTTATTTTGTCCATTTTATTCTGTCCCTTTTTATTAATAATATTCCTTTATGAATTTTATACCCTTTCCCCTCTATTTTTAATGTTTTATAAAACCATGTTTCATATCCATTATATTGCCAAATTTTCATCTCAAAATGTCTCTCTTTTTCTCAGGAAATTTTATTATTTTATTTTTGTAATACCAAAGACATTTTATTTTCTAAGGTTACTAACCTATATATAAATATGATATATTTTATTATTTTATGTACATACATTAAACCCTCCTTCCTTTTTCATGGGTTAATATTGACATAAAGATATTGTCTTTAGGCACTTATTTTTAAAACACGAGGATTTTTATAAAAAACCATTTTATTTTATTCTACAGGGTTTATTTATGAAATTTATTATTATTATATATGTGGATCACATTAATTAAGACATATGAAGTTTGTTCCTTGATATTTCTTTGTTTCATTTGGTAAATAACTTAATCTCCCTAGAATATATGTTTTACGATATCTTGGTGAATCCCAAATGTAATTTTTATGAAACCTCGGTGATTAAATTTAGTGATATGATTGAGAATGACTTATTTAATTTTTTCTATTAAATTTTACTTGTTATTATGCATTTTCTTATTATAATTATATGCATCTTTCTCTTACTTTTGTGTATTTTCTCAAATTCTTATTGATATTCTTAAATATCACAAGTACATGGTTTCCCTTATTTTCTCTTATTATGCCTTACGCTCACCCATTCCTTTGACCTATGTGCCCAGGTTATCAGTTATAGTAAATTTACATAGTATGAACCTATGATAGATCATTTTAAGTGGATTATAAGAATGTTTTTACTTTTCTTGTATCATGTTCCCTTTGTTCCAACAAACTATCCTTTAAAAGTATATTTGTCTGAATAGTAATTGTACAGTTAGGTAAAAAATGGTAGGATGCCATATTTATGTCATTAAAATGGTAAAACCTATGTTTTAAACTCAATTGTTCCCTCATATTTAGGATTCAAGTCCCCTTTTGGGATTTATTCCACTTTTTCAAGAAAACTGCTTTCGTGTGATATTTAATATTTTTAATATTTTTCGAAATTAAAATGTGGGCACACCATGTCTTAGAATATCATGTTGTCTTAGATCATAACTCTATAAATATTATAATAAATAATCTAATGTATTATATAGAAAAAATGGGACACTATAATCCAGTAAAATTACCTGACTCCGTCAAATATATCCAACACATTAATCAAATATTAGGTCTCTACCATACCAATACCCTTGACCATGATCTCTTATTGACTACATATATGCCAAGAATTACTGAGCAGGATTTCATTAAAACATGTTTGGACTCCACCAACCATTCCTATAAATATATCTAGTAAAAATAAGATTCATATTGATATTACAAAAAAAATTGAAATCATACATAAATAAACCAATACTGGTCCTCAGGTTCAATTATGACAATATAGAATGGCTATATTTGATTTGATGATTTTTAGATGTGTCAAAACTATTGTAGTTTATTCCCATGAACAAAAATAATTTGAACACTCAGTTACCATAATATTAATAAATATCTTATCACATGATGAGTGTTATTCTACATAATAGTAATGTGATTATTTCATTAGGGTATCTATCACATCAAAAGGCTGTAATAGTTCCCATATATAAGTAGATCCTTGAAATACTATGAAAATATTCATAAACACATGTATTATGGTCTAGATGAAATCTATCTAATGGGACAAAGATGAGATTTAAATATCACATTCTTGAGACTCCAAAGTGATGGATACTTCTTATTATAATGTTTTTACTTGGTAATTTCAATGTGTGGAGGTTATAAAGACATACCCCCAATAGAAATTTCACATGTTATATGTGTCAAAATATATTCCAATCTATGGAAGTGTGCATTGGTCCTTAAGCATTATATTTTTATTAATGCATATCTGGGATCACATACTTTATTGTATTGATAGAAAATTTACTACTAGTAATTTGCCCAATACCAAAAGACTTGTACTAAAAGTTCGACTAAGCCCTTTTCATTGGTTTGGTTTTAGAAACCTATACTAATTTTTTGGTCAAACATTTGGTATATGGATGAGATATGGATACCTATACTGACTATTTTCTCAAAGGATAGGTATAATTTGTTCTTACATCCGACTATACTAATGGTTTGGACAAACCATTATTATAGTTGAGGTCATTATTTAAGTGTAATAACAATAATAATAATAATAAATACTCTTAATTAATAATTTTTTCATACATTCAGATATTATCATCATAGTTGTTTTAGTAGAGTGGTATTGTCTTTGGAAACCAAATGGAGGTCCTCAGATCAAAACTTCATGCTAGAATTCTTTTCAATAGAATACCACTTCTAACAGTTTGGTCAAAAAAATTGTTGTAGGTCTTTCATAGGAAATTTATAAAACCAACTATTTTTAATTTCTTGGGTATAGAGCAGATATACCTATTGTTTTATAAACCATCTTTAGGTCTATTTTGATGGATAATCACCCAAAGTCTCATCAAACCATTAGAGTCGGTAATATAATTTTTTTGAGGGCCTAATCTGTAACGCCCCGACCCTAGCTACCTGGAGTCGGTGCATTACTTCGTAGCATTGGCATAATCACAAAAGATCAAGTCTCGAAAGACCGATTAGTTTAGTAGCCTTGGAAACACTAGATACATTCATAAATGTTACATTACATCATAAAGTGAAAATCTACAATAACAAAGTCTCCATAGTCCACACTCATATCCTCTTCTGACTATCCCTGCAGGTCATTCATAAAATACTTCTTCACATCCTGGAAAATATTAAAACATTGAAAGGGGTGAGCTCAGATGCTCAGTAAGGATAACAATATTGCGGAAGCTTTCATAAATAAACATTAACATTTAAGGCAATGTATAACTAAAACAAAATCCTTTTAAACATGAACTTCAACATAATATGGCAAAAGTAAAATGAGATAATACCATTTACTTATTCACATGGATATTCTACTGGTCTAATAATCACATGCAATATCAATAACCACTTTCATAATGATGGAATGCATAATTCCAGACTATCATAACCACGTAGCCAAGGCCTCGTGCCAAGACCACAAATAAGATTTTTGTCAAGGCCTCATGCCAAGACACTAGTTTGTCTCATGAGACCTACTGATGCATCGAGGAGCTATAACGGGCTCCACCCGTCACTTATTAAGTCCAATGCATTCCTCATATGAATATGTTTAAACATATCATAAACCATAACATAATTGTATCACATAAAACATGCATAAAGGAAACATAACATTTCCACATTTCAATCACAAGATATCAATACAACACATTGATATAGTAAAAACACTTTCAAAACCATTTTCAATACCAAAATAAAAGAATGTTAAAACTTTGTATTTAATTTTCATTAAAAAAATGATGGCTTGTAGAGGAAGCCAAAACTCAAATAATGGTCACGGCGGTGGAGAAGTCATTGTCATCACATATGTACGGAAAGAAAAACATTCCCTTTTTGTCGTTTAGTAAAATTCTTCGTATAAAAAAAGACTCCGTTTGAATAAACGTAAAAGTCAAAGGGGTTTATACACCGTATAAAAGAAAGTTGTGTATAAAACCAAATATGCCTCAATGAAAGGAGATTGAGACGAAGTCCTTAAAAAGGTTATTTTTAAAATAAAATAGATCTATTATGTGTATTAACTATAGGTACACATGAAGAAAGTAAAAATACAAAATATGACATAATAATATCATGACATAATTTGAAAGTAGGAGATTAACCCAAAGAATGGAAGATGGGTTAAGAAATTCCCTTACCTCGTGTCCGACTTGACTCAACCGTTCTTTAACCTCCTGAATAATAAAATATAGTTAATATCAACCTTATTAAGAACCATTTTCAATTTAATTATCCTTTTTATATCACTTATTACAATGTTATGAACATTATGTAATTATTTAAGTTAATAACGGTCGTTTTGTCGATCTTTGGTACTTGAGTCAACAATAAACCTCTTATAATTAAAAGTTGTTCATGTGGTGAAATATCCATTATATCCAGAATTATATTCATGATGTAGATATAATATATATCATATATATCCAGTATATACATTCATTCATAATATTACGTAACATTTAGAGGTAAGAAATGAAATGCACAGTTCATGGAGACGGTAAGCCATACGTACGCATGAACGCTACTTTCATTTCTATTTCGTATTTAATAGAATGAAATCATACTGATATAAATTTATAATATAATTCCAGTATAATATATAATATAATACAATTTACTCCATCCTTTATACATCCCACAAATGGTATTAAGGATTCAAATCACTTTGAGGGGGCGGTAGTCCGCACTTCCTAAAATGAAAATATCGCGTTTACCCATAATGGAAACCATAAATTATTCCATAAATGAGAAATAAAAAAGCATAAAGAAAATATAAACATATTATATATCATATATAAATATAGTGACATCTTAATTGACACATTTGAAGGTGTTATATGAGTGTTGAACAATCATCGTTTCGTGAGGCAGAAATTCTCCATCCACAGAAACAGTATGTTCTTTAAGCATTAAATGTAGGTGTGTGTAAGTGTAGTGATAATACTTCTTATAACAAAATTCTAGTATATTGAATATACTGTTGTTGTTACAAAATAAATTAATAAAAAGATTTTATGGGGTTGGAGAACCAAAATAAAACAAAATAACATAAGAGAAGACATTACTTTAAAATCAGGTAACTCTTTTGATTTGAGCCAAAGGCTTCCTTGGGAAGAATTCTGCCCAAAGTGAGGCTTCTAGGAGTAAGGGAGGGAAGTTGGGAGAGTATTTGGGCAGAGGTTGGCCGAGCCAAAAGGCCTTGAAAGTGTGAGTAAGGTGGTAGAGGTGGGGCCTTTTATAAGTGGAGAGGAGGGGCACTCTTGGAAAGTAAAGAAAAGTCACTTTATTTTAAAATGGTATTCGGATTTAAGAGGTCCCACATTGATATAATTCTAGGATAAGTTGATAAGGGTTCTAAATCCACCCATCAAATAGGTTTTGGACATGTGTAGGTCTTAGATATTACATCATCTTTCCATTTTATTTAAATCGTTAAATAATGAGGTCATCGCTGCATCATCATGATGTCATAAATAATTTAATTAATTAATGTATAAAAATTATAAAACAAATACTATCATGTAGGATATCTTTTTAGCTTTCCAATGACTATTTATAGTAAAAAATATGACTTGTATAACACCATGTAAAAATTGTTTTAGTAAAACATTTCATGTTTGTGTCATTTTTTTACTTTAACATTAAATAAAAGGTATTTATGTCATTTTCCAACTAATGTGGCTCCATGGGGTCCCCAAGATGACCCATGGATTGTCATGGTCGGCCATGGCACATCCAATGAGGGTATGACATGTGTCAAGCTCATCTCATATTATTATAACATTATTTTTACCTTAAACTACACTAATTACCTCTAATCGCGATTAAGAACTTAAAAGTTACTATTCACCAAAAAATTATTTTAATCTCATTGAACCACATTTTACTTCTTAATGACAACCATGTATGTCGGATTTTTGAAATTCAAAACACAGAAGTGGTAAAATTTCATTTAAACGAAAAATCAGTTTTTATAAATACCACTTAGTGGTTTCACTATTCATCAAAAATGGAAGTTTTTCAGAAAAATCCCAAAAATTCACCCTAAGATATATTTGATATTCTGATTTCAAAAATGATATCTATTTTAAAAAATTCTAAACATATAAGTTGCATTAATTAATTTTATAATTAATTCCCGCTGTCACAACAAATAGCGTTTTTTTAAGAAACAATTTATATCAAAAGATTGACAATTGTTCAGGCCCAATTTCAATGTTAAATTAATTATAATGACCTCCATTGGATAAAATGGTAAAAATATATTCTAATTATACTTTAAAACCACTATATAGTATAATTTATCACAATAAATTATTTTTATTAAAAAATTTGTTTTAAGTATTTTTCACTATACATAAAAAATTGGAAGTTCTCAGAAAGTTACAAAAAATTCAACTTAGGATAATTTTGATATTACGAATACAAAAACGAAGTCCATTTTGAAATGTAAAATTTCTATAAATTTAAAAAGTGGTTATTACTATTCATAACGGCTACTTTGATTAGTTACGGTGTGTTAGAACTCGCAGTTGCGTACAATGCAAGCTATTGCATTATTGAATGAGAAGCGTATCATGGAAGCTCAGGGTGTTACATTCTCCCCTCCTTCAATAAATTGTGTCCTCGCAATTTGAAATTTTTCTTTGAAAACAAAAGGTCGAAAATAGAAAATACCTTTGTGGAAACCCCACATCATAAATAAGGTTAATAAATATATAACATTAAAAGAAAGCAAGATAAGTACAAAGGTCACCCGAGATAGCCCATTCTAGGATTCTATGAAAATATGGATATGGAGGAGAAACAAACCATCAAGGTCTGATGGAGAGTTATAGAAAACAGGATTAGGAGAAAGTTTAACTACAAGAAAATCACAAACTTGTGATTGGTTAAACGATCATTGATTCCCCAGTAGGAAAAGTTAACCGACAACATTTTTGTTTTGAGTTAACTTTTATAAAGTTGAGGAATTTATTTAGGAGATTTACTAAGAACGTAAGGTAATATACATACTTGTCATGTAGACTTTCATTCTTTAATAAATTGTTACCACAATCCCATCATTCACTCTAAAAGGTAATAAAACTCAAAAATATTCTATTTATCCTAATTGTATAAGGTTCCAAATATTAACACATACCATTTAGATTAGTAAAACTATTTTGTAATAACCAGGGGAATCCTGTAGGCTAGTGGTAGGTAATAAAGGCCTGTCACACTATGGTTGTGGGTTCAATTCCTGCAGCTTTGTCCAACGTGACGGGTTATGCCCCACCCAGCAGGTTATCCTTTTCTTAAAACTGTAATATTCCAAAAATAATCTTCATAAATGTTTTAACCTTAAATAGTACTATCCAATGTTATCCAAAATACCTCTGTCTAGACTTTTTCTAAAAGGTATTTAAATTCCAAAATCAATTATAACATCAGATTCTCCAAACAAAGTAAAGTTTATCTTATTGTCACATAATAAAAATATGATTACCTTCATCATATTAAATCCTTAATGAAAACAACAAGTACTGCTGTACAATAACATTATCCTTATAACCATAATATAATCCTTGAGTCCAAAAGCACCAATACATTAATTATTCTGCTTCAACTGTAGTAACAGCATAAGATTTTCCTTGATCCCTTGGCCTTTTCTGAGGTATGTTTCCCTGAAACTTAGGACATTCATTTTCATAATGCCCCATTTCCCTACAATTGTAGAATTCAACATTGATAGTCTCTTTCTTTCCCTTGCAATCACGCGCCTGGTGACCTTTTTCCCCACATTTATAACAAACTCCCATTCCTTTTAGGCAAGTACCAGGGTGACTCTTCCCACAATTATCGCATAATGGAAAATCCTTCTTTCCCTTTTTCCCATTATCTTTCTCTTGTTCCACCGTTCTCTTCTTCTCTTGCTTTACTTTGTTGTCATAAGACTTAGAGAATTCCTTTTATGTCTTGATAGAACACGAGACAATATCTTCGTATGACGAGAAGGTTTTTGAGACTAATGCTCGACATAGAAATGGTTTTAACCCATCAAAGAAACGATCAATCTTACTTCTTGGGTTACGTATATAATCTGCAGCATGCCTCGCTAACCTTGTAAAGTTGGCCTCATAATTTCTGACATTCTTATCCTCCTTTTGTCTCAGACTCAAAAATTGTCTTTCCATATCTTCTCTATGGTCACAAGGATATTATTTTTCTAGGAAGAGATCTTTGAACTCCCTCCATTCCATATTCGATACATCATCATCTTCCTTTGTGTTTTGAATCAGCGACCACCACTGATCGGCATCTCCAGTGAGGCGGTAAACTGCCATGACAACCTTCTCCCTTTCGCTACTCCCCAAGGCATGGAATATTTTCTCTAAGGAGTTTATCCATTGCTCAGCTACTAATGGATGTGTACCCCCATTAAATGTTGGCGGTTGTTGCCTCATGAAGTGGTCTAATATTGATCCTCCACGTTGTGGATCAGGGTGATCCATACGAGTAAAGTTATTATTCATAACTTGAGTGAGTTGTCCCAGTATGGTAATAAGTTGATCAGCACCAGTTGTATCTCCAGATCCACAATAATTATCTTGAGCAGGAGGGCAATCCCTACACGGAGTGCGTGCATTGATACAGTTTCTATTCCTTCCACTAGGCTCCATTTCTATACAATGGCATAAACTAGAATAGTTTATGAATCAAAATACATAATTCCATACTTATAAAATACTTAACATAAATTGAACTATTTATGGATATAATCCATAATTATAAAAAGGTTTTCTTTGATGAAGTATATACTCATAACCGTTCATAGTGGTTTGTAAAGAAAACGAGAATTATCCTAAGAATATCCCCCGGGAGTGTCGTAACCAAGAGTGCAACAAGGCCCATTATCGTGCACCCGTTCCCGTTCGAGTCTAGTTCAAGGCGGTGTTTTCGGGTTTTACACCTAGGTACATCTGTGCGAGAGCTGCCTCTACCTGCTCGTATCTAGACAGGGATGTATTTCTTGGAAAAATCACAAAATCTCTACAATAAAAAAATTCTAGGAATTTCTTCTATACTAATCCTCAAAGTATATCTTCGGGCTATGTGCTCTAATCCGAGTTTATCTAAATCTAGCTTCCAAGGTTAGTACTAAACTGCCTCTGATACCAACTGTAACGCCCCGACCCCAGCTACCCGGAGTCAGTGCATTACATCGTAGCATTGGCATGATCACAAAAGGTCAAGTCTCGAAATACCGATTAGTTTAGTATCCTTGGAAACACTAGATACATTCATAAATGTTACATTACATCATAAAGTGAAAATATACAATAACAAAGTCTCCATAGTCCACACTCATATCCTCTTCTGACTATCCATGCAGGTCATTCATAAAATATATCTTCACATCCTGGAAAATATTAAAACATTGAAAGGGGTGAGCTCAGATGCTCAGTAAGGATAACAATATTGCGGAAGCTTTCATAAATAAACATTAACATTTAAGGCAATGTATAACTAAAACAAAATCCTTTTAAACCTGAACTTCAACATAATATGGCAAAAGTAAAATGAGATAATTCCATTTACTTATTCACATGGATATTCTACTGGTCGAATAATCACATGCAATATCAATAACCACTTTCACAATGATGGAATGCATAATGCCAGACTATCATAACCATGTATCCAAGGCCTCGTGCCAAGACCACAAATAAGATTTTTGTCAAGGCCTCGTGCCAAGACACTTGTTTGTCTCATAAGACCTACCGATGCATTGAGGAGCTATAGCGGGCTCCACCCGTCACTTATTAAGTCTAATTCATTCCTCATATGAATAGGTTTAAACATATCATAAACCATAACATAATCGTATCACATAAAACATGAATAAAGGAAACATAACATTTCCACATTTCAATCACAAGATATCAATACAACACATTGATATAGTAAAAATGCTTTCAAAACCATTTTCAATACAAAAATAAAAGAATGTTAAAACTTTGTATTTATTTTTTATTAAAAAATTATGGCTTGTAGAGGAAGCCGAAACTCAAATAATGGTCACGACGGCAGAGAATTAGTTGTCACCACATATGTACGGAAAGAAAAACATTCCCTTTTTTTCGTTTAGTAAAACGCTTCGTATAAAAAAGGCTCCTTTTGAATAATCGTAAAAGTCAAAGGGGTTTATACACCGTATAAAAGAAATTTGTATATAAAACCAAATATGCCTCAATGAAAGGAGATTGAGACGGAGTCCTTAAAAAGGTCATTTTTAAAATAAAATAGATCTATTATGTGTATTCACTATAGGTACACATGAATAAAGTAAAAATACAAAATAGGACATAATAATATCATGACATAATTTAAAAGTAGGAGATTAACCCAAAGAATGGAAGTTGGGTTAGGAAATTCCCTTACCTCGTGTCCGACTTGACTCAACTATTCTTTAACCTCCTGAATAATAAACTAGAGTTAATATATACCTTATTAAGAACCATTTTAAATTTAATTATCCTTTTTATATCACATATTACAATGTTATGAACATTATGTAATTATTTAAGTTAATAACGGTCATTTTGTCGATCTTTAGTACTTGAGTCAACAATAAACATCTTATAATTACAAGTTGTTCATGTGGTGAAATATCCATTATATCCAGAATTATATTCATGATTTAGATATCATATATATCATATATATCCAGTATATACATTCATTCATAATATTGCGTAACATTTAGAGGTAATAAATGAAATGCACCGTTCATGGAGACGGTAAGCCGTACGTACGCATGAACGCTAATTTCATTTCTATTTCGTATTTAATGGAATGAAATCATAATGATATAAATGTATAATATAATTCCAGTATAATATAGCATATAATACCATTTACTCCATCCTTTATAAATCCCACAAATGGTATTAACGATTCAAATCACTTTGAGGGGGCGGTAGTCCACACTTCCTAAAATGAAAATATCGCGTTTACCCATAATGGAAACCATAAAGTATGCCATAAATGAGAAATAAAGAAGCATAAGGAAAAATAAACATATTATATATCTTATATAAATATAGTGACATCTTAATGGCCACCTTTTAAGTTGTTATATGAGTGTTGAACAATCATCGTTTCGTGAGGCAGAAATTCGCCAACCACAGAAACAGTATGTTCTTTAACCATTATATATAGTTGTGTGTAAGTGTAGCTCGAATCCTTCTTATAAAAACATCCTAATATATTGAGGATACTGGTTTTGTTACAAAAGAAATGAATAAAAAGATTTTATGGGGTTGGAGAAGAAAAATAAAACAAAATAACATAAGAGAAGACATTACCTTAAAATCATGTAACTCTTTTGATTTGAGCCAAAGGCTTCCTTGGGAAGACTTCTGCCCAAAGTGAGGCTTCTAGGAGTAAGGGAGGGAAGTTGGTAGTGTATTTGGGCAGAGGTTGGCTGAGACAAAAGGCTTTGAAAGTGTGAGTAAGGTGGTAGAGGTGTGGTCCTTTTATAAGTGGAGAGGAGGGGCACTCTTGGAAAGTAAAGAAAAGTCACATTATTTTAAAATGGTATTCGGATTTAAGAGGTCCCACATTGATATAATTCGAGGATAAGGTGATAAGGGTTCGAAATCCACCCATCCAATAGGTTTTGGACATGTTTATGTCTTAGATATTACATTATCTTTCCATTTTATTTAAATCGTTAAATAATGAGGTCATCGCTGCATCATCATGATGTCATAAATAATTTAATTTATTTAATGTCTAAAAATTATAAAAAATATACTATCATGTAGGAAATATTTTTAGAATTCCAATGACTATTTATAGTCAAAATTATGACTTGTATAACCCCATGTAAAAAAATTTTTTAGTAAAACATTTAATGTTTGTGTCATTTTTTTACTTTAACATTAAATAAAAGGTATTTATGTCATTTTCCAACTAAAGTGGCTCCATGGGGTCCCCATGTTGACCCATGGATTTTCTTGGTCGTCCATGGCACATCCAATGAGGGTAGGACATGTGTCAAGCTCATCTCATATTATTATAACATTATTTTTACCTTAAACTACACTAATTACCTCTAATTGCGATTAAGAACTTAAAAGTTACTATTCACCAAAAAATTATTTTAATCTCATTGAACCAAATTTTACTTCTTAATGAAAACCATTTATGTTGGATTTTTGAAATTCAAAACACAGAAGTGGTAAAATTTCATTTAAACGAAAAATCAGTTTTTATAAATACCACTTAGTGGTTTCACTATTCATCAAAAATTGAAGTTTTTCAGAAAAATCCCAAAAATTCACCCTAAGCTATATTTGATGTTCCGATTTCAAAAATGATGTCTATTTTAAAAAATTCCAAACATATAAGTTGAACTAATTAATTTTATAATTAATTCCCGCTGTCACAACAAATAGCGTGTTTTTAAGAAACAATTTATATCAAGAGATTGACAATTGTTCATGCCCAATTTCATTGTTAAATTAATTCTAATGACCACCATTGGATAAAATGGTAAAAATATATTCTAATTATACATTAAAACCACTATATTGTATAATTTATCACAATAAAGTATTTTGATTAAAAAAGTTGTTTTAAGTATTTTTCACTATTCATAAAAAATTGGAAGTTCTCAGAAAGTTACAAAAAATTCAACTTAGGATAATTTTGATATTACGAATACAAAAAAGAAGTCCATTTTGAAATATAAAATTTCTATAATTTTAAAAAGTGGTTATTACTATTCATAACGTCTACTTTGATTAGTTTCGGTGTGTTAGAACTCGAAGTTGCGTACAATGCAAGCTATTGCATTATTGAATGAAAAGCGTATCATGGAAGCTCGGGGTGTTACATAATCCAATGGATCCAATGAACTTTTATTATAGTAGTGTTTGTTGACAAATTCTCAAAAATATTTAGGTTTTTTTGGGAGGATCATAAGTTATATTAAATTAATTGAATATTTCAAGGACGGATTCCTAGTTTATAAATTAATGGAAGATGATATTTTTTACCCTTTGTTTGAAATGGAAGTATCTGATTAAATCTGTTGACATGTATGTTCATCAATGAGTTCATTTCATAGTGTTAAAAAAATTAATCATTTATAAAGTCTAATGATATAATTATATATCCTTATTGATGATATATCAAGATATTGGGATTATATTACATAGTCAGTGTTCATATGAGGTTATTTCCACTATGATAATAACTTTATTCTCTCTATGAATCCTAAAAAGATCATAGACAAGGATCTTGGAATTTCAGAAAGGTTTTCTAATCCATTGATAAGATGGTCTAGAGGGTCACAAACTAATCATATCCATAATTTCAATTAAATTATATATGAATTTAATATTAATAATGAATATTATAATAATTATTTGGAAAAATGATTATGTGGAATAATAATTATTTTAGTTAGGATGACTGTACATGTTCAATCACTAATTATTTGATTATAGAATATATATTTAATTTGAATACTTAAAATATATAATTATTTTCATGGTCAGAGAAACTAATATATATATATATATTTCTTGAGTGAATAATATAATTATATTTATTTATTAAAATAAATATGTGTTATTCACCATTTTATAAATGTTTAGGTGGAATGATTAGTCGAGTTAAGCGATCAATAAAAATGAAATATTTTATTTTATATCATTTAAATGTGTATAGATTTATTTATAAAAATTGATATTTAAATATATGAGATTTATATCATGCCATGGAATATTTTATTATTTTTATTATTATTATACAAATATTTTACATAGAATAAACAGTTATATAGAGGGCCTCTTTATAATTACAAATATTTTTATCCCAAATTATATAATTCGATTTATATTATTTTGGAAATGGTGAGAGTTATGCATAACATATTCTCCCATGATAATTATCTCAAATACCTAGATAGAAATTATAAATTAATATATCATGAATAAGTGATAATCCTTCACATCTCTCTTAATCTCAAGATAATTTGGTGTTTTGATCAATGGTAAATGATAGAAGGAACATGGTTCCTGATGTTCCACTAGAGTTGTTCAAGAAGTTGTTGATGGTTCTTATTTGTTTTAAACTATAAATTAAATAAGTAATGAAAGGATAAATTATGATTATTTATTATTGGAGAATTTTAATGAATCATTAGTAGTTTGTGAGGAGTTTTTTAATATATTATAACTTTTTTTAGATGATTGAAGGTAGTTAGAATGACATAAAATAAGTTCAGTGATAGATTTCTATATTCTAGAATTTCAATAATGGACATAAAATTTTGGGTGAACAAATTCTATTATGGGGGAGGGTCTATTTATGTAAATAATTATACATAAATGAGATTTATGGCCACATTTGAAATTATTAAAAAAAGGAAAAGGAAATTCATCTATGTGGAATAGAAGTAATCAAATATTAAGATAATTCATCTATACAAGAGTAAATTGACTAGTGCCTAAGGCATTTTGAATAATGTAAAAAGGAATTAATATACATATGTGAGATTTATCACCACATAAGTAAATCCCTATATCCATATGATATTTTTTTTATTAAATTAAATTCATTATTGAGTAATATATTTCAGTTTTCAAAATAATATAAAAGGGTGGGATAATAAAAAATCTGAGCACATATGCTATTTTCCATTTTGAAATTATTAAGATTTTATAATGTATTACTTTTTCAAAATTCATATCCCATTAGTTATTTTCCCTTGTAAAACTTTTAATCTCATAAAATGTTTTCTTTGGTGAAAATTGGGAATTTTTATAGTGATTAACTTTCTGAAAAAATTGAATTTCCTAGAGTCATGTTATATTGAACAATACAAATATATAATTGAAATGATATTATATAGTTTATAAAACATAGGACATTTAATTTTTTCCCAGAAAAATAAATATTCCTTGATTCTCATTACATAATGAACATGGCCAACCCAAATATCTTCTATATAAGTGTGATATCAAAAGAGCTGAAATGAATTATTCTGTTTTCATGAATAATTAAATTATTAGTGTGAAAACTATTTTATACTCTTAAAATATCAAATCAAGTTTTAATCATGTCATGATTCATGATTTGTTTTTAGATTTTATAAGATATGTTCTTAAAATATGTTTTGAGATGATTCCTGTTGTGAATGTTTCCTTCACACCATAAGAAGATAGAAGAATCTCTGAACCAGGATGAGCTATTTAACTAAAATGTAAAAAAAAATTGAGTATTTGATATGTGTTGAACCAAATATTAAATACATAAATATTACATATTTTTATATAAATATTTTTTAAATATCATTATGATCTAGTCCATAACCATAAAGGTTTATTGTACCTGGAAACTTGGACACATAAAAAATAGGTACATAAAAATCTACATCATCTTCTACTAAGATATTAAAAAATAGAACCCTTCTTAGATATATCATACTTAAAACCTTTCATCATATCACAAGTAAAATTAAACCTAATAAAGGGTGATCATGGAATCTCATTAAGGGTAAACATGGGACATATAAATCAATGATCATATTTAATCATGTCTTGAGTTAAATAGTATTAGAGTACAAGTTAAACATTTGAAAACAATCCGTAATAATTCATAGATAACAACCATGACATATGGATTTGGTCGATCATAAGATATTAATCATTGTAAAATCGAATATCGTGAGAAATGATATCAGAAAATCAGGAAATTAATTTGTAATAGATAGTGACGTAGATTGTGTGGAATAATAATAATTATATAAATATTTTTTCAAGAATACCCAAAAGGAAATTCATTACATGTAAGGAATGGTTTAACCACCCATGTACCTACTTCAGAATTGGGATAAACCCAAATTACCATCCTTCTCTCTTGGGATAACATCTTATATTCACCTTGAGTTCATAAACATTAATAAATACCCAATTAATTGTAGGGATATAATATACTCACCCATCTTATAATCATAATTCATTCAAATGTACACCCCAATATCATTAAAGAATCTATCATTTCATCATAGTTAATCCCATGGAAAAGAAAATAGATATCCTCTATATTTCATTATCGTAATGATAAACCATACAGGTAATGAATAAGGATATAATTATAGGATAATCTCTCCAGGTAATCATAATTAACGTCAAAATATGTTATCATAGATGAAAATTTTATTTGAAAAATCACTAGAATATTTCCAGTGGAAAATGACCTTTTGATTTTCAAATAATTTTTTTAATAAATATAAACAATTCAATAAACTATTGATAATATCTTATTTGAGAAGAAACATATAAACATATAATGAAATATTAAAATAAAAGGGTAGTCATTATGGTTGTAAAAACTATTCGTGTAGTGTATATTAAAAAAATTACATTCCTACATTTGGTAAAAAGTACATCATTCAAAAAACATGAATATTTTTTTAATATTTTTTTATAAAAAATTAAAAATGGGAAAATGGATTCAATAAATTATTTGATACTAATAAAAATATTATTTAATACAATTTAAAGAAAATTTGTGCATGAAATAAATAAATTCCCATTATAAGAGACAAATAAATTAGGTTTTCCTTAAAAACATTATTTTGTATCTTTGAGTATATAGAGGGAGAGTAAAATCAATGAAACTTTTATAATCCTGTCAAAATAACTAGTGGATTTTAGGATAGAAATAATTATGTAGATGCTCAATATACATGAGGGGGTGAATTTTATACTTTAAAAAATTCATTTTTAACTTTTAAAGATGGTAATGTTTAACAAGGTAAATTCACAAGACCTCTTAGTTTTACAAACATTCTTGATTCCAGAAATATGGTTCCAGAAATGAATCATAAGAAATGTTTACAAGGAAAAATATTCTACCTCAAAGCATATATAATCTTAAAAATCAGAGTATACAAGTATAATAAAGCATAAGATAGTTATACTTTCCTTTATAATGAAAATTCAGTGGGAAAAAAATTGAAACGATACAAGTATCAAGTAAGAAATATTTTAACCTAAATAGTAGGGTATCCAACATCCTTAAATAAAGGTATCTTGATTTATACTTTCATGAATGTATGTCTTACCCACACCAGGGTAATCCCTTGATACAAATATTGGAGTCTGTTTTACTATCCCCGCAAGCCCTCAAACTTCAAGGTTGTTGGCACCTCTGTCTTCCTATCCCCTGAAGCCCTAGAATGTACTCAGAAACATTAAGAGTTGCCCGAAGAAATTATAAACAAGATGTTTAGTACTCACAAATAATTAATGTATCTCTCTCTAGATATCACTTCAGCATCATGTAATCTCTATATTGATAAATGTGTCAGTTGTGAGCTCATTAAAATGAGCTCTTATTTATAGGCACATTTCTAACGGTCGGCTCCCTCCTCCAATGTTCATATTTTTCCTTGATTCATAGAGGGACCTATACACGTGTCACTCAAACAATGGTTGGTTAGAAATAGAAAGCATGAAGTCATTTTATAACTATTACAAGGATAAGTAAAATATGGTTGCTCAACCCAATTCAATTTTTCATAGTCTAAGGAAAAATATAATTTAGAATCTAAGTGATTAAACCTTATGAGTCTATGTTACAAGGATATATGGATTATTTTTTTCAAGGAATTTAGAATCAGAATTCTATAGATTTCGGAGTCTAAATTCTAAGGAATTAGGAGTACGAATTCTAAGGAATTCAGAACCCGAATTATGAGGAATTAGGAGTCTAAATTATGAGAAATTTAGAGACTAAATTCTGAGGAATTCGGAATCTGAATTGTAGAGAATTCAAGTTCTGAATTTTAGATAAATCAGATTCTGAATTTCAAAGAATTCAGATTCTGAATTTCAGAGAATTCGGATTCTAAATTTCCAAGAATTCAGAACCTGAATTCGGATCCTGAAAACAGAGTAATCTATATCTAAGTATTTATAGAATTCCAAGGTTTTAGATGTGAACCAAAATTTTAACTTATTAATAAAAATAGTTAAACTAAAATATGAACTATGAAAAATAGGTAAGTATAAATTTTCCTTAGGGAAGGAAAATTTTCCTCACTAAGAAAAGTATTATGGAAAATTAAATTTTCCTTAAGATATTGTGTTTGTGATTTTCAAAACATAAATGAATGGAAAAGTCATAATGAAACCTTATTGACTCAACAATCTCCCCCTTTTGGGAAAGCACAAACACCCTTACGGGAAAGAATATAAGGACATAGAAATTTTTATGGTATTTAAATAAAATGTATCTCCCTATACTTATGGATCAAAGTGAATATTACTTACTCCCCCTTAAGCATTGGAAAGTCTAAGGATTGTATTATGAATTTTCAGAATGAGATTATTCATTTTCTTGCATATGAAAATCTTCATGATGAAAACTCTCCCTTAGATGAACTCCCCCTTAAATAAGGAAATTTATTCTTTACTATGTATTATGTTTTTACATTCATTTCTCCCCCTTTGTGATTTTCAAAATGAAATACAGATAATGGAATGGAAATATAGTCCCTTAAATATTAGTACTAAACAACCAAAAAAATATGAAGAGAAAAATAAATTCATTATGATTGAGAGAACTTGTTCAACTAGAAAATAAAATAAAAGTTCATATTTTAAAAATAGTATCCCCCCTTCTCCTACTACATCAGCTTCATCACTATTGTTTTTAACTTCTTGACCTCCTTGTGATCCTCTTCTGCAAGCTTGAGTAACTGGTCCTGATATTATGTTTTTTTCTCTAAATATTTACTTTTTTCTTCCTAAGCATTAATAGATTCTATCTGGGCCATCATAACTTATTCATGCTTAGAAAGTATCTCATAAATCTCTAATCTGAGATCCCTTTCCCTTTTCAAACTCTGAACAACTGAGTTTATCTTCCCATTCAAATCCATAACTTCTTGCTTATGAGAAGTCTGTTGCAGAGTTTGATTTTCCTCAAAACTATTAGTGAGATCCTTGATCTTCACATCTTTAGTGTCAAAGAATCCTTGACAATTTCTTAAAATTAATCAAAGATTCTTATCTCTTCTATTGTATTCTGTGACTAGCTTTACATCTTTTTGTGTGATCTTTTATGAGCCACATACCTGATGAGAAAAGTATGGAAGTTTTCCTTGACTTTGACACAATTATCCATTACCATGGATACTAAATCTGATTTTTGATTTAATGAATGTTGATGCATCTAGAATCTCGAGTCTATATTTGGAAATATTGGAAAATTCCCAACAATATTTTTCAATGACTGAACTACAAAGTCATACGTAAGAGAGGATGATTATGAATCTGAGACTTTGGTTGGTAAAGATTCCTTTTCTAGTTCAATTTCATTCCTCTACGTTGAACCACCATCTTCTTTCTTCTATTCCACAGATTTTCTAGGTGTATCCACAAACACCTGCTTTCCATTATCATCCTTTGGAATGAAATCTTCTTGATCAGGAGATTCATGTTCACTATATGATAGCTGAAAAATTTTGTCTTCATCAACTTCTTCCTTCTCAGCTATAGTTTTGACATCCTCTGGGTGAATGAAATCATTATTGCTACTATCATTTTCAGTCAACTTACTCACTTCTTCCTCACCCTTCTCCTATTTTCTATGGGTATCATATTTTGAAGACTCGACTTCAGAAGTTTGGATGGATAATTTCTCAGAGGGAATCTCTTTCTCATGAAAATCTTTTACTTTCTTTATGATATCTTCAGTATCACCACTCCCTTCTTCCTCTTCTTATTATACTTATTCATCTTCCACTATTTCTTCGACTTGATCTTTTTCTAGAATCACTAAATTCTTTCTCAGAGTCTCTGGTAATGGTTCTAAAAAAAATGATTCTGGTACTAGAATATTCATGGAGGCTTTCTCGATAGCTTTCAGAAGGGATTGCACAATCTCAGCCTCAGACAACTTCTTCCTTTGCTTCTTTTCTTTTTGTTCCTTTTCTAATTTCTTAGAAGTCATTTACTACAATGATTTTTCCTCCGCAGGGTCAAGGAAAAAAATCGGATCCCCATCTTTCCTTTTCTTCTTATCTTCTCTCCACTTAACCACTACTTCATCAGGATGTGATTTTTTCTTCTTTTCCTTTGGATGTGTGGATTGAGTTTCCTTAGCCGCTGGGGTTTTTGTATTCTCTTTTGGTTCCTTCAATTCCACTTTCTTTCACCCTTCATAAAAGTTTCATCCACTTCTTGTTTCATTGATATTGCTTCAACTTCTGCTTCTGACAAATCATGAAATTCTCCATATTGAATATTAAATCCAATCTCTATCCTCCTTAGAGTATAATCACTCAAAAGAATCATCTTGCAATTTCTCTTCTTAAAACTGCAAGGAATCCTGAATGATTGAAGACAAAGGATAATTTTATTTGAAATAATGGTCAGGTACATGATAATATGAAACTTTAAATTTCCATTCTTTATATTCTCAATTTTAAAAAAAAAGATATGATTTATTAGGTTTATCATTTTTAGGTTCACCATGAAATCCAAAATATAAATATAACTTTTTTTCAGGGAATCCTTGTCCCCTTTTCTCAGAATTAGAAATCGTTGAATCCATTGCTTAAGAATCCTAGGATTTGTAGAGAGATGAAAAATTTTCAGAGTCTTCACATCCTCAAGACCTAGACAAGCTAGATCCTTTTTCTTATCAAAGGATCATATTACATTAGGTAGCTTGTGAGAGAAAAACTCATCTTCTACCTTATGAATAATTCCTATCATATTTTTTTCCATGTTATAAGAAGTAGAAAACATCTTTCCATAGCTCTTGAATGAAAATTGATCTCGTTAAAATTCATTGAAAAAGATAATTGTTTCACAGAATTCAACCAGAAATTATGGATACACTAGATCATGTGCTCTGGGTTTTGATACACAAACACTCTCCAAACGATTTAGCTTGATATTCTTATACACAATTGAATCATAGTTGGCATAAAAAATTAGATTGACTAACCTTTAACAGTAGATCTTCCACTCAGTGATTTCTTTAACAACTAACATCTATTTCTGAGAAGAGGCTTCAGCAGAAATTCGGATGTAAGGAAACTTTGAAAATCCGGAACGACTTTTAAATGTAGAGGAAGATATTCAGCACACAAAGGCTTGAATTTCTATTTGGGACAACCATTTGGGGTACTTTATATAGGAAATCGAAGTAATGGTTCAGCTTCCTAGATTGATCCAATGATTAAAATCATTGTGGTAATATTTTACTATTGATATGATATCCAAAGAAGTATTTTGATAGATTTCGATCTTTTGAGGTTTTTTTAAGAAAAACATTCAGAATTTAAGGGAAAGATAAACCAAAAAAAATAAAACAAAAATAAAATACTAGAAAGTAAAAAAAGATGGTTAAGAAGACATAGGAAGGGTGTCATAACATTCAGATTACAAGGAATATTATTAATAATGAAGAAAAATTTTCTTAGAGAACATTAGTCTCCAATTTTTTGATTACAGAAAAGTTTTAACTACAAAAATCTTGACTAAGAAAATTTTAACTACGAAAATTTTAACTATGAATAAATTATTTAGCTAACAAGAAAAATGTACTCCCCCTATGAAAGGGAGTTTCTTATTGTAAGGAGATAGGTTTCAATAAGAAGTTAATAAGGAATTTTACCTTATGGTTATCATCCCTAACTTTTGTAATATGTATTCAAATCTATCAGATTGTAATGATTTTGTGAAAATATCATCAAGTTGATCTTGCATTCCAAAAAATTTAATAATGATATCTCCTTTCGTCTTGATAATATTTTCAAAGAAGTTTTTGTTACTAGTTATATACTGGGAACATACACTATCCATGTACAATGTATTGTTGTTGGTACTATCATTACTTTCCTGAAAACAAGAATTTTAGACTTTCAGAACCCAAACATTCTTGGATCCAGAAACTTCAAAAAGAAAATTTTTAGCAATCCACATTTTCATAGAAAAATAAGCTTTATGAAAATTTAATGTCTGATTTTTGTTAAGGAACAATTTTTTTCCCAATTACCACCACACTGACACTTAGTGCAGAATGGAGCACAATAAGGAATAAAATAATTATTACTGAAAATCAATTTTGAACAAGTATAACCAAAAACAGAATTATTCCTTAGAGGTTGAATTTTGGATTACATCTTATAAAAAATTTACTTAGCTAAGGTAAATTTTGACAAAAACGTCCTCAAGGAAAATATTTCTGAATATATCTTAAAAACTATGATCATATCCTGAAAATCATTAGTTTTACCACTAGATTTAGGCTCGAAAACGTTTTTCGTAGAAATTACTTTTTCTAGATCCTTAGAAAGTTTATCCTTCTCAAAATTAATATCCTCATGGTTTTTTGAAATACTTTCAGAATCAAGGGTTTTTTTATCATGATCTTTAAAAATATCTGATATTTCCTTTGTGAGAATAGAAATCCTAGAATTTTACTTATCAAGTTTTTTCTGGACTTTATAATTTTTATTCTAAAGGAGCTTAGAAAACCTAGAAACTGGTTTATAAGTAGATAAAATATTATCTTCATCAGAAGAATATTCTTCATATGAAGATTCATAAAATTTACTATCATTATAATTAGCATTCAGGGATACATTGGTGATGGATTCATCATTGTATCCCTTGTCCATTAAGCAATGATTTTCAATAGGTAAATTGTCAAGTAAACCAAGATTCTTCTGATGAGAAGATTCATACACTGAGGATTCATCTGAAGAGTCACCACCACTGGCACTCTAGGTGTCATTGGTTTTCAAAACGTTCTTATCATTATCCTTGTGTTATTTTATTCTATTCCTTTCATAATTATTTTCCTTTCTATATTTTCCCTTAAGCATAGTACAATCTGGCCTTATATCCCCTACTCTTTTCCATTCATAAAAAGTGACATTGGAGTCTTTCTTGTCCATTCTTTCTTTCTTCCTATATCAATACTGAAAGTCTTTCTTCCCAAATATCTTGTTCATTTTTCGGGAATGATTACTCAGTACATTCTTAGAATGTTCACTTTCACTTTAATCAGACAAAATAGTGACCTTCTTCGATTTAGATCTTGTAACACTCTCATGAGTCTTGGATTTCATATGATTAGAGGTATTTGTAAAAAAACTCTTCCATTCCCATTCATCGTCCTAACATTTTTTGTGCCTCTTTACATTCTAGTCTCATATTTAAGAATAATTCCAAAATTTCCATCAAGTGTAATCTGTGAGACATTCCTATTCTCTTCAATAGATGTTCTCTTTGATTCCCACTCATTAGGCATGATGTCTATAATCTTGTCCACAAATGCCTCATCATCTAATCCTTTTTCACCCATGGATTGTAAGTTGTTGACAATAATCATGAATCTTTATTGTACCTTACATATAGGTTCTCCATAAGGCAAGAAAAAACCATGTTACTCAACTGTAAGCATATCTCTTCTAGTATCAATAACTTTGGATGAACCAAAATGGGTAACTTCAAGATTCTTCCAAATACAATTTATAGCTTCATAAGAAGAAATTTTGTTATATATATTCCTGGTCATGGAACAGAACAAATTATTGCGTAACTTGTAGTTTAGTTGATATTTTGACTTTTCTTGATTAGTAAATGTTCTGACATCCTTATCAAAAATCTTGTAATCTACCGTAATAATTCCAAAGTTGTCTACTCTAGTGTTAATAAAAGAAGTCTTCACACAATCTCTTTAATATTCATAATCATTCCCATCAAATATAGGTGGTCTAGTTTGATTAATATTGTTAATTGAACAAACATTCATTCTGACAATCTCAAAGAAAATATCATTCCACGGAAACTAATTAGTAATAAGAGTTTTTAAACTAGGATAAAAATATATTAAGCAAGGATAATATAGAACAATGAAAAATATGAGCAAGAAAACTTATATGTGAAAATAATTATTTCAGAAACCTCCTTTGATACCAATTGTAGGATAGAAATAATGATGTAGATGCTCAATATATAAGAGGGGGATAAATTGTATACTTAATAAAATTACATTGAAACTTATAAGTATAGTAATGTATAACAAGGTTAAACAAGGTAAATTCACAATACCACTTCATTAAACAAACTTGCTTGATTCTGAAAATATGGTTCCGGAAATGAAACCTAGGAATCCTTTACAAGGGAAAATATAATACCTTAAAGCTTATATAATCTTCAAAATCCGATTATACATGTATACTAAAGTATACGATAGTTATACTTTTCTTTATGATCAAAATGCAGTAGAATAATACCATGAAACAATACAAGTTACAAGTAAGAAATATTTTAACCCAAAGAGTAGGGTATCCAAAAAACATGGATAAAGGTCCATTGATGTATACTTTCAAAAATTTTGTCTTACCCACACCAGGATAAGCCCTCGATAATAATATCAGTGTCTTTCTTGGTATCCCCACAAGCCCTCGAACTTCAATGTAGTCGAAACCTCTGTCTTCCTATCCCCATAATCCGTCGAATTAACTCAGCAACTTACAGAGTCGTATGAAGAAATTATGAACAAGATGTTCCGTACACACAAAGAATTTAAGTATCTCTCTCTCTATAAATCACTTCAGCAGCATTTAATATCTAGATTGATTAATGTTTAATTTGTGAGCTCGTTAAAATGATCTCTTATTTATATGCACATTTCCAATGGTCGGATCCCTCCTCCAACTTTCATATTTTACCTTGAATCACGAATGGACCTATACACGTGTCACCCAAACAACGTTTAGTTAGAAACTGAAAGCATGACCTCGTTTTATATCTATAACAAGTATAAGTAAAATATGGTTGCTCAACCAAATTAAATTTTTTGGAGTCTAAGGAAAAATAGAATTCAGAGTCTAAGAGAGTAAACCTTCGAATTCTATGTTACAAGGATGTAAAGATTCTATTTTTCAAGGAATTAGGAATTAGAATTATATAGATTTTGAAGTCTGAATTATGAGGAATTTGGATTCTGAAATCTGATAAATTATTAGTTCGAATTCTAAGGAATTCATAGTCCAAATTCTAACGAATTCACAACCTAAATTCTGAGGAATTCTGAGGAATTCAGAACCTGAATTCAAAGGAATTAAAATTCTGATTTTTGAGGAATTCAGAGTCTGAATTTTAGAGTATTCTTATTTTAAATTTCAGAGAATTTAGATTCTGAATTTCAAAGAATTCAGATTCTAAATTTTAGAGAATTTAGATTCTGAATTTTAGAGAATTCAGAACCGGAATTCAGATCATAAAAATACATTACTCTATATCTATGAATTTTTAGAATTTATAAATTTTGGATGTGAATTATAATTTTTAATTTTTAATAAAAATAGTTAGACTAAAATATGAACAATAAAAAATAGGTCAGGATAAATTTTATTTGGGGAGGGAATATTTTACTCATTAAGAAAAATCTTAGGGAAAATGAAATTTTTTTTAAGATATGGTGTTTGTGATTTTAAAAAGATTAAGTAATGTAAATGTCATAAGGATAGTTTTTTGACTCAACATGGTGAAAAAATAAATTTTATTTATGAATGATATATTATTTAATTTAATTATTTAAATTCTAAGAACAAATAATATGTGTAAACAATTGAGATAGTAATATTAAACACTTACAGCTTTAGTGTCTTTGGAATCATATAAACCATGAAATAAAAATTTTAATTTGAACTTAAAATATAATGAATAAAATATACCTATTACATAACATGTAAAATGTTCATTATATACACATCATAAACATAAGGGGATGCATGACATTAAAAATTCCTCAGCGAACCCATATTGAGATGACAAACCCTTACCTTATGTCTATATTGATTCCTAAGCACTCTATACTCATATATAAAAAATTTATATTTGTTATTATTATTTACCATGACCATTTAAATACTTATAATATCCTATATGCTCCACTTATAACATTTCAACACCCATTTTTTATTTATTCTTTAATGAAATCCTCACTTCCATGTGATAACTGTTTCATTTTTCATGTATGTTTTGGTTCAGCATTTATGGTCATTGCACATCGATCATTGTCCCATAAAATATAGAATATTATAATGAACATAGGTATAATATTTAATAATTATATAAACATTTATAACCATTCATATATATTTGTGATTAAAATTAATTGCATAACTTTATGGAGTCTATAGTACATATGTATAGACGAATGGTGGCTCCAATTTTTGTTGAATGGATAAAAAGAAAGGAAAATAATAATTCAACATTAAAAAATAATCATGATATCCAAAATATCATATATAAAGATTAATTCCATATTAATAACCAACAATTAAATATGTTTATAGGAAATGTATTATATTGATATGTGGATGTGGTATCCAACACATAAGCCTAAATGATACATTCATTTCTTATTTTATGGAATGAAGGTGAAATTTTTTTTAACATAATAATAATAACATATTATTATATTTATGAAATTGGATTCATCATTTTTTATGCATAAAATATATTTATAGGATGTATAATAATAAATAAATATTGAAAGATAAAGGTAATATGATTACCTCTTCTTTAAGATACCTCATTTGGATTACGCCTTATGAGTTAGTAGGATGGTCTTAGGGTAAGACTAGAATCTCAACAATGAAGGTAAAAAATTTATGATGGTATTAGGATTAGTATTTTATAATCATGAAATCTTAGGATTTCTGAATAATGTAGGAGCAGTGGTTCAGTTTTATAATTGAGGGTAGGGACACACATGGAATCACTTAAAATATTTAAACAATATAAAGTTACTATAATTTTAATGTATATCTGAATGGAATATAAATTGATGGTATGATATTATAAGGTCAAAATATATTAAAAAAATAATATTTAGACAAGTTTATGTCTCTTTTTTACCCTTGTCATCTAGTTTAACCCTTGGTAAACATGTTTTAAACCTAACCGAGGTAACATATTTTAACTAATTATTATTAAAAATGAAAATGAGTTCATTAAATAATGTAAAAATGACAATTAAAAATATTGAATAAATTTTATTAAATTTAATTTCTATATGTGGAATAAATTAACTTTAATATATTTACAGAAATCTAAATGAAAATTATTTTTATATAAATACATTTTTAAGAACAAAAATAAACTTATAACAAAATCAAGTATAATATTGATTCCCAAGAAATTATATATAATATGTTTAATAAAAATGTTATTATGATCATTTGAAACAAAATAAAAGATATATTAGTAATTGTAAATTCCTTGATTAATAATTGAAATTACAGTTTTACAAAAAATAGTATAATTCACTATTAACTAAAAAATAATTATTTTTTAGAAACATACAAAACATTAAACATAAGATAATAATGACTTCCAAATTTATAATATTATATTCCAAACATAAAATAAAATTGATAAACATGGTATAAATTAATTATATTTTTCATTCACAAATATAAATAAAACCAATTTGTGAATAAAACATTTTTTTGAAGCATAAAATGAATTTAATTAAAATTGAGTACTTATTTATTATCAAATAATCAATAAATTTGAGTTATATAAAAATATTATACACAATTTTCATAATTTTATATACTATTTTTCACATTAAATTTAACATATAGGTTATAATGTTCACATTCAAATAATAATACTTTTATAGTATATCACAGTTTCCTTAAAGATCAATGTTGAATGTCATGCATGATATTGAGTTTATTATAATTTATAAAAAAAATTTGTGGTGTTACATTCTACCCAAAATAAATAAATTACTTCCTAAAAATATTTTTTATCTAATAAATCTAGGGAATAATATTTTATAATACCTTTTCTGAAAACCCACATAATAAAAAGAAAGAAAATAACATCCTTTGAAAATGGGATGTGACAAACATGAATGTTTAATAAAAAACACATAATCTGGTTCCCATATAGGGATAAAATTATCAACAAGTTAAAATCCATATGTGGAGGAGGATAATAACCACTAAAGATTAATATATAGTATTATAAAATGTGTTTATGATAATGTTAATTACTAGTAAACCATAAATCAATGAGGGATGAAAAAACTATCAATTCATCTGAAATGTTTTTGAGGTGAAAAATATTTTCATTATCATGATACTATTCCTAGAGATGATTAATTATATTACCATGTAATAAGATAAAATATAAAAACATAATTTCTCTAATTCAATAGATATAATTACATCATTTGGTTGTGTGGTTCAATTAGTTTCATCCTTTTTTCATCCCATATTCTTATGTTGATTGAACAATATGAATTATTCATATCTAAAAAACTAAAATGAACATCTAATAGATTATATAATCTATAAAAGGATGATAATAAATTCATTCTATATCTGTTATATTAATGAAAAACTGGTTAATACATGATGAGATTAAAAATATGAATAAACTAGAATTTGAAAGTTTATTCTTAAAGATTTTAGTAATAATACCCAAATAACTACATTATTAATTCCACAAATAGTTAAATCCAAAAAATACTCAAAGTGTGTTAAACCGGTATTAAAACAGTGAAAATATAGAAAAAAAATCACAAAAGTTATACATTCAATTAAAATTAATTAAAATACAACATAAATTGGATTATAATGTCACAAAAAACACATGAATACATGTATCACATATTCTTGGAAATAATGATAATAAACTAAATCACCATAAATCCATGATGAAAATATATATTTTTCAAAAAATTGACTCTAACCATTTTCCTTAAATAATATCACATACTTTCAAATATATTTTATAAATACAAAAATGAAATAATTTTTATTGACTTAGTTTCTTCCTTGTAATGATTTTCAATATTTTAATTAATAATATCAAAGCAAGGTGTGGAGTTGTCGTATAATTATGGGGCCCTTGGGGCTTGATATTGATATAATTAAAATATTATTTATATTATATCACACACACACACACTTTTTTTAAATTAATAGAATAAATCCCAAATAGTGTGTCAGATCAAAAATATGTGACCACCATTAAATCTAGAAAGAGGGTTTTATCCTAGGCATCATATAATATTTTTGCACATCGGGCATTTATTAGAGTGCAGTAATATGAGAAATACTAATCAAATAAATTTATTTATTTATTTATTTTTTTTATTTACCCTAAAACTAAAATTTACCTTCTTGAATATGCTTATGGAAAATCATAAGGGTTAGCCGCATAACCCTAGGGACTATGAGAGGGACATTGGGGTAGGATTCCATGATTATCATTGGAAAATCATGGATTTAAAATCAATGTTCTAATTTGAGTATTTGGATCTCAAAATGACGATGAAATAAAACTATTCATCATCAATGATCCATCTAAACTTAATTTCGGATGTTATTTTATGTATTTTGTCCTGATTTTTTTATCCTTTTTCAAACATGTGACAATCCTTTTAAGGAGATTCATTCACAGATCGATAGATGATTTAAAACTATTGATTTATCATTATAGAATTAGAATTTTATGTTTTTCAAATATTCATTGTGTGAATTCCTCTTTTTCATTAGTTATAAATTAATGTATTGAGAATAAACTAAACAAGGGATGAGGTCCATTCCCCACATTTATGTTTTAAGGTTTTTTTACTCCCTGTTCTTCATGCATTAATCATCAGTGTTCCTTTGATATGTGGTTCAAAAAATTCCTTATGAACAATCATTATGAAATAGATATTTTGAAAACAAAATCGTTTCAATGATTTCAGGATCAAGATATACACTTTGATCTCACTATGTGATGATGGTTGATGATAGGTCTAAGATTTTACAAATACCCAACTTTTAATTTTAGTCATTCAGATGACACGAAATGAAGTAGGTGATTATCGATTGGATTTGATTATTGGAATATGATCACTGGTGAAAACTAGGATCTGTCAATCCTAGACTAGTATTTATTAGATTTTCTAGAAGTGGAATCGGTGGAGGAAGATTAATGAGTGAGACATATATAATAGTTGATATATTCTTTAAAAATCCTGACTACATTGTGTGTAGTTCAAGAACACACGTCGTATAGTCCCCTTTGAGAAACGTCTTGGGTTTCCACATGGAGGTAAATAACATCTGCCATGTGGTTGGTCTACAAACCATGTGACCCATTTCTGGGTAGCTCAACATGTACAAGGATTACACACCTAGGAGACTACGTGGTCGTACATGTCAAGTGGTGGTATAACATTCCATGTACACCTGGGAAGATGACTCGATGTTTACAGAGAGTAAATTACCAGGAGTCCATGATACCCCACACACCATCTAATGGGATCACATGCTATGTATCCCAGTTGGATCAGTGTGTATAGTGAGTACATGACCAAGATACCCTGTTCACCATCACACCATGTATAGGGGAAAAGACACTTTGTACTTCGGAAGGAAAATGGTAAAGGGGGGACAACACACACCATGATACAACCTAACTAACACACACTATGTGATGTGGAGTACACCCCATGTACTTAAATCAAGTAATCATACATTTACAGAGTGCATGGTAACGCAATGCGTACAATGTCATAGTACATACTACATGGGCTCGAGTAGATGGCTTGTTGAGTTCCAACCTCACATATATATATCATGTTTCCCAAGGGACTCACTATGTATTTTATATAAGGAACTGACCTTGAAAATTACATATTATTTATTTTTATGTCGATAATAAATTCTATTACTTTTTCAGATCTTATCAGGTTTATAGTTATATAGAATGTTGTCATCACACTCACAAATAAATACTACATCACAAGGTAGAGACATCTACTTACTATCCATTTTTTCAAAAAACAAAACATTTAATATATTATAAGATTTATTTTTTAGTAATATCTTCACAATATTTATCATTACATCATCAATTCCACTAATCATCCTTAAAACCCTCTAATAATATTTTAAAATGTCAGATGAGAAGAAAAAAGCTCAGTTAGGGACAGAAAAGAAATAAAGGAAGAAACATGTTTGTATATGAATACATACAAAAATTTAACATTTCAAAATAAAATTTATAATTTAAAATAAAAAATTTCCTACCATATAAATAATATTCTCTACCCAATGCACTTAATAAAACATTTTTTCAGAAATATTAAAGGAAAAGTAGAACTCATAATGATTTCTTTAATGTCCTAAAAAACTCATAATAACTTTTTCACAATGTTATAAAATTCAACCTTAAAATAGAATAAAATATTACTATATTACCTTTATAAATGATATGTTTTCCATAAATCTCATATAAAGAATTGATTAAACTAGTAGGTTACATGGAACATTGTTTCTATATCACTCATATAATCACCTTTAAAAATGGAATGATTAAACAATCGATTACCATAACTATTGCTTTAGAAAGAAATCATGGACCCACATGTCCCTAATATGTAATGGAACCACCCATCCTTAGTTTATAATAGAAACACCTATCATAATAAAACTTATTAATAACCATTATATAATAATAAGACATAAAATATTTCAATTTTAAAAATTAGACTCAAAAAATATACTTTTTGCATGAAAGAAAACATTTCGGGATATTGAAATATCCATTCTATCTAGATAAAATTTTTAAATATAAAACAAACATATTGAAGGATGTTTTTTCTTTGAATTAAACATAAAATATATTAAATTATTCCAAAAAATAAAATAATGGTTATAGTAGTGGTAAATGTTATTGTCTCCATATACATTAAAATAGAACATTCTTTTTGCCTTTTGTCAAAATATTCTGTATAAAAAACTTATAAATATTCCTTTGGAAATACGTTTAAAAAATTAATATAAGAGAGATAATATAAACAAAAATATATTTTTAATGAAAAAATCCATAAAATAATTTTAAAAATATGGACCTGGAAGAAAACGGTATGAAATGGAAACTTAAAAATAGTATTTTTAATAAAAGGTCCATTTCCTTAAGCCTGACTAATCATGTGTATTACTTATATTCCAAAATAATAAAATCATATAAATTATTAAATTTATTTATAAACATTTTAAATTTTATTATTCATTTTTATTTCCCTTATTTTCATGTATTATATAATTACTTAATCATTTATATTCACATCATAAGTTTTGATGACATTCAGCTCATAAGTCCAAAATGACTTTTGTAGGCTGACTATGATTAAATTGGTCATTATTCCATCATATATAGAATAATTATAATGAAATATTTATCATTTTTATATAAAAGTTATAATTCTTTAACTAGCAATGAAATTTGGTTATGAAAAATGAACTATGTTACAATCATGGAGATGGTAAGTCGTATGTACACATGTGTAACATTTTAATTTTTCAACAATGCATATTGAAATAAAGTATTATTTTATATTTAAATAATGATAATAATATCACATATACCATTATATATATATATATAATCAATTTCATGTGGTGATGAAAAACTAATCACATTGCTTTGTGGAGGTGGTAGTCCACACGTACGAACAAACAACATTATCATTTTTCAGTGAATTAAAATGTAAGAAAATCAGTGTTATAAAATGTTTATAGATTGAAAAAAAAATCATTAATATCATATATATATAAGTTAAATCTATAAATATGACCATTTCATAAAGGAGGTGATGGAAAACGAATTAAATCGGTCGGCGCAACGGTAGATCTTCGTACACACGAATGATATATTCATTTCCAATTTTATGGATTTTGGAGATGGATATAGATTATTATATTAGCATAATAGAATATCAGTATTTGAGATATAATAATGTTATTATATATTCATGATTATGTAATATTAGAATAAGTTCGAAAGGAAAGAAAATGAAAATGCTTGATTAAGAACTATACCACTTCTTCTGACACCCTATTAAGGTTTTCAAAAAAAATTCACTGAATGATATTCTAATAAAAAGGCTTATAAGATATATATAGGGATGTAATTAATGTATCTGTGAATATAATTTCCAAAAATAAGGCATTTTTTGTGTGAATAAATGAGATGAAGATGTGTCCGTTTATAAGAGAGGGGAGGGCACTCTTGGAATTTCTAAAGTTTTTAAATTAATATAAATTAATTTTGAATTATAAATAGATTGTAATTAAAATTATTAATATTAAATGAGATTATGATTTTAAATAATTTTATATAAATAAATTTGGACATGTTTTGGTCACATTTTTACCCCTATCTTTTTGTTTTAAGCCAACATTGACAATTTTGACAATTACAGTGATATAAATTATTTTTATTATAAATTGATTAATATAGTTACTATATAAGAAAATAACATAAATGTGAAATTTTTGATTTCATAAATAATATAGCATTCACTTTGATAAGGATATTATTTTTAGGAATTTTAAATCATTTAATAAAATAGTTTTTATTATAAAATCACATTAATGGCAATTTTAGAACTAGTCATTGATTTTGACTATTAAAATAACAATATAACAATTTAATTAGAATACAATGAAACCAAAAATTTATAATATATCATGATTATATATAAAAATCAGTAACAAAACTATTCATTCAAATCAAAATTTTAAAAAAATTAAAATCATTTATTTTATTTTTCTACAAATTGAATAATTACTGTATAATCATTTCATAAGATATTGAAGTAATCATTTTTTAACTAAAAAATAAAAATAAATTAATTTTATAAAATAAAATTTCATAGATTTAAAATCACTATTTATAACTCACCATATCTCTATTTATACCTATTTAAAAATATTATAGTTATTGAATGCAAGGGTGTGACATTTTTGGAACAATATTCACATAAATATTATAAAGGTAATAATAATTTAAAATTTTTAAAAAGGATATATAGTCAAATTTTGGATGATTATGAATGAGATATAATCAAAAAATATATTAATTTTTTAGGATCATCTTATAGTAACAATAATGTTTTTTTAAACATTAATTACCTAATTTACTCTTCACCATGGTAACAAAAACAACTAATGTAACTATGCATATTGACCAAAAACAAATGGGAGAATTTTTAAAAATTTGATCCTTCTAATTCAAAATATGGAATCTATTTTTCAATGTTCAAAACACAGAATGGGTATAATTTAATATCAAATTAATCTGACAAAACACTATAAAAACCATTTTCTATAAAAAATCCTTTTTAGGTAAAAATATGTTTTTATATGAAATTTGGGTAAATAATTCATCTAAACCCCACAATAAAATTATTAATAATAAAAATAAATTAATTAAATTTTAAAACTAATCCAAAATGTAATTTTACATTAAAAATACCTTAAAATACAATACATTTTTCAATAAAGATCATTATTTTTTACTCTTCATTGAAAAACCAAACTTTTTGAAAATTCACAAAAAATAAAATTAGAATAATTCTGAAATTATGAATAGAAAATGAAATTATTTTTTTAATATTATTATTATAATATTTTAAAATTACACTTTAAAAAAATGTATATGAAAATTGATTAAAAAAACAATTTCATTTTTATTCTGAAATTATATAATATTTTTATAATTAATATAGACAATTATCTCCTGAATAATAATTAATAAGAAAAATATTTATTCTATTATTACACATGTTTTAAAATTATTCCCCCTTTGTTAAATATCAAAATCGTAATTTTATTCACTTACTAAACAAGTGGGGTTATCTTTCCCTCTTAACATTTTCATATTCCCATGATGCTTCTTCAACCATATGGTGTCTCCAATAAAACCTACTATGGTGAATTACATTTTTATACAATAAATCCTATCTATATTCAAGAATCTAAACTAGTTATTTGTCGTAGGAATATTTATCTTTAAACATAACTACCTTAGTGTTCAAAACATGAGATTAATCCATCATATATTTCCTTAACATCAAAATATGAAATATGTTGTGTACCTAGAATAAAATCAGATCCCAAGACACTTGGAGAGAAACTGATCAGACTTCATATAGGATTTGATATAGTCTAATGAATTATAAACTTAAATTCCAATTTTACTAAAATCATAACACAGTTTCATGGACAAACATTAAGAGGAAAAAGACCACATACCTCAAATGAAAATTATTTCCTTTGGATTTTTACATTGATTTTTTCCTTCTTTGAGCCAACCTTTTATGTTTATAAATCACCATCACCTTCTCAATCATTCCCTCTACCAACTATGCTCAAATTTAATTCCTTTATTTTACTTTATCCCAAAAAGTAGGAGTATGGAACCACTTTCAATATAAAGCTTCAAAAGGATCCATCTATATACTAGCATGAAAATTGTTATAATAAGAAAAATAAATCAATTAAATTTCTGTTTCCCACCTTCATTCATTATCCATAAGATAAAAATAAATCATGTTTTCTAGTGTCAAAATCATTCACATGTAAGATCAATCATATTGAGGATGAAAAGTTCTATGGTAATATAATTTAGTACCCAACAACATATAAAGTTTGTTCTATAAATTCGAAGTGAACGTGGGATCATGGTGGGATACAATTGCGATAAGAACTCCTTGTAATCTGACTATATCCCTACGATAATTTCATGAATGTATATAAATAGAAATTTTATATCAAATGGGATACATATTTCTGTAGTTATTTTATTGATCAAGAACAACTCAAATAATATTATTACTTCAAGATGTCTTTTCCAAAACCACCATGAAATCCATGGATATTTTTTCCCATTTCCACTATGGTACTGAAAAATGATGAAGAGTCCCTTTAAGTAATATTCATTCTACTTTAACCTATTGACATGTCAAAAATATCTAAGTAAATTTAACAACATAACTTTTCATTCAATTCCACCAATAATAATCATAAAGTTATATGTATATCCTAGTGATTCCAAGATGAATGGGATATGGAGAAATATGTGCATCATTAAATTATTCTCTCTTTATATGGTAATAAAATTTCACACCTAATATCATTACAAATACAATAAATCCTCCATTATAATAACTAAATTTAGGAATCATACTCTTCAAATAAATTATACCTTTTATTGTAAACCACGATCTTCCATTCGAGGATTCTTAACTCCTTATTATATAGATGATTATATTGAAAAATGAAACAAGATAGAGGATTTTTATGAATCCACAACTTCTAGGAAAAACTTAATCAAATCATTAACCAAGGGGTCATATTCAAAATTTAATATGGTTGATATAGGATTTTCTTTCTACATAAATTCACCAAATACTTTGTTCTATTTTCCAAGATGATAGTGAATCATGCAGTCATAATACATTATCGATTCTATCCATCTCCAATGTATCATGTCCAACTCTTTCTAAGTAAATATATAAATTAAACAATTATGATTAGTATATATTTCAAACGTGGATCCATATATATGATACCTCTAATTTTTTAATGACAAATTACAATAGATAATTAAAGATCATGTGTGGGATAGTTTTACTCGCGAGGTTCTATTTAACTTGAAGCATAAGAAATCATCTGACCCATCTTCATTACGGTATAACCAAGTCCCTTCAAACAAGAATCACCTTAGATGAAAAAGTCTCCATTTATTGTGGGTAAGTCCAAAACTGGATCATTCACCAATATTATTTTTAGTCTTTGAAAACAATAATCACATTCATTTTTCTATATTAATATAACACCTATTCAAGTTATATTAGTCTGTCTGATTGAAAATTGAGAAAATTATTCAACAAAATACCAGTAATATTTGACCAAACCTACAAAACTATGAGTATTAGTAATATTTATATGACTTTTCCATCCAACAACCACTATAGTCTTGGCATAATAATCAATTATACAATATTTATTTACAAGTTTTCCAGGTAATAAAATCTAATCTAATAAGAAAATCACATTTGTTAAATTTTTCTAATTAGATTCATTTATTCCAGGTTTTTTAGAATAATCCTTAGATAAATTTAATGTTCCTCATAATTTTTTAATAAATCAAGATATCATCTATAAATGAAACCAAAAACATATCCAAATATCCCTAGAATAATATATTCATAAAATATTTTAAAACAATTTGTTAATTAAACAACCAATAGGTTATATCTGCTAACTCATAGTCCACATATATAGTAAAAAATATTGTCTTTTTAATTTCATCCTATTTAACCTCCATATGGTGGTACTAATACCTTCTTTAAACCATTGAAAAATATTTATCCTTTTGTATTTGATCAAACAAGTCATCAATATGAGGAAATAAATTATTATTCAAAATGATAATGTTATTCAAATCTCTATAATCAATTAAAATCCTCATTGAATCATTTTTATTATTAAAAAACTAAACTATATCACCCCATAATGATGTGGTAGTATGAATTAATCTTTTATAAAGTGACGCATGTAACTTAATTTTCAATTCCAAAAGCTCTACATGAGAAATTCAACAAGGTGGTTTTGAAATTGTATTAGCATCATGCATTATGTAAATAATAAATTAAACTTCATGATAATGTATAATTCAAAAAAAACCCATCTGAAAGAACATTGATGAATTTTTTTACAATCTAAACAACATTAATCTGAACAGATCCCTTGTTTTCAACATTATATACAAGATAACGTTGGTTTTATTCCTTTAACTATTTCTTATATTCTTGATTTCTTATCAAATGTCTCAATTCATTCTGGTATACAAACTAAAAATTATTTTTAATAACAGCATATTTATATCTAAAATTTTTCTTAGTCTAGTGAACAGAGATCTAATTCTTAACCAAATTAATATCAAACTCTGTTAGGAGCAAGACAATAAGGTTTTTAGATAAATTCTTTCCACATACAATAATATTATTATTTTTATAATAAATATTTACCTTGATACATTCCCCATATGTTTTTATAAATTTTCTAGATTCATTTCTTGAGAAGAATTTTCTACATTTCCAACAAATTACTAAAAAATGAATGAATGTGTAGACCCAAAATAAAAAAATTCATTATCATAATCTGAATAAATAAGAAATGTACATGTTACCACATTATTTTATGGATTGAAATCTATTGAAGTAGTTTCCAATGATTTTACTACACCCTTCTTCTTATCTTTTGGATACCTTCCACCATTTGTGTTCATCATTGGAAATTAATCCATATAGTGACCAATTTGATCACATTAAAAACACCTTACTACTTTCTCACAAAATTATTTCATAACACTACTAATATATTTTTCTTTATAGTCATGATCTATATATCCAAATTTACTACATCGGTAAAACTTATCATATTTCATAAGAGATTCCCCAGTTTCCATTTTACCACAACTATCAAAATTTAAAAACATGATTATATTAGAATCAAATATATTTGATCCATTATTCCATTTTCCTATAACTAGATAACTTTTTTATTGTTTTCAAATAAGACATGATCATTAAAAAACTCCATTTCCACCTTCTCATAACATCAAACAAGTTTTACATATCTTTTAAATTCATTAGAGGCTAGTGCTCTTTTATAACACGGTTTTAATACTAAGAAAAATATAATAATATTACTATCAAAATACTAGATAAAATCTGGGACGTACCTGGAAAATATATTAAAATTTACTTCATAAAAAACTATATATTCTTGATCTTTTTCCTCTATTAGAAGAATGGTTTCTCCATCCATGTCAAAAAACTATAGGTAAATTTTTCTCATTGAACTGGTTCTTAAATGTGTCTCATTCCATGGAATCAGGCTAATAACTTTCCTTGGAATTTATAACCAAGGACCACCAATTACCAAGTTCACCTTCTAAATGATAAATGGAAAGATTTATTATTTGATATTCTGAACACTCCATGACTTCAAAAATATTTTCAAGAGAATTGATCCTTATTTTAGCAACCACAAGGTCATAATATCAACTGAATCCTATATAGTGTTGACTCAATAAATTAATTACTATCGTCATGTTTATATATGGTGTATCTAGCTAGTAACAAGTATGGATAAAACAACCATTTGATTTTTTAACTGATCCATCATATTAACAAACTACTGAATTCCAATTCCAACCATTCTGAGTTGCTGATTTTTGATGTATATTGCCCTATTGTTGCCTTTATGATACAAACTCTGTATTTCCTCTACAAAAATTCATTATAAACAAAAAAAATTAGATGATGTGACATGGAAATCTCTAAATCTATTTCATTTTTACATATCCATAAACTTATAATTTTCATGGGATTTCTATTAACATTTTACTATACTCAAAAGTTTTCTAAACAAATCCTTAAATAAAAACAATAAGGACCTAAACTTAACATTAAATAATATTGAGTTTTAATATAATAATTAATTATCTTACATTTGAGGATCTTTTTTGGTTTATAGTTTTAAATAATTAGGTAATCACCGTCACAAAAATTAATATTAGACAAACGGTGGAAACATCCATTTAGTATCCATATTTTACATAAAATAGAACTTTTTGGATGTAACATGTCTTATTTTAATGAAATTTCCTCTCAATTTTTATATTTACTTCATACGCTTCCCTGTTTATCCTTAAAATCATTTTTTTAAACGTGGGATATGAAAAAAAATCTTACTAAGGGAGAAAAAAATAAAGAATGAAAGAGACTTTTTTCTATGAATACCTAAAAAAAGTTTCCGTTTAAAATTAAACATTGGGGATGAAATTAAACATTTAATTACCCAAATATTTTCATCAACAATTTTATAAAAATACTTAATGGGAAAATTTTAAACTCATAATTTATCTTGGTATTCATGAAAAACTCTTATACAATTTTTCACAAATTTATAATTTTCACAATTAAAAATAGAACACAATATTGAAATCATACCTTGACAAATCATGTATTTTCTATAAAACACCATATAATTAATACATAAAATATTTTGGTAACTTTTGGAATCACTTCCATATCACTCATGCAATCATTTTTAAATTGGAATAAACATACAGTCAAATGATACACCCAATGCATTAGAGTGCTACCACAGACCCACTCAACCTTTTTTTACAACTAAACCACCCATAATTTGTTTATAAGTATACCTACAATTATCATAAAAAGTATGATGAACTATATAATAGCCAAAACTCACTGAATCATCTATTTTCAGGCATTACACTCATAAAAATATTCTTTCCTCCCATAAAAAACATTTCTGGATATTGAAATATCCATTCCATTTTAAAACCATTTTTTGAAACGATCAGAACATTGGAAATGATGGATTTTCAATGAAAACGTTAGGGAATATTTTAGAGGAATATAAAAATCTAGTAATATTTATGGTGGTTCTAAAAGACATTGTTGTCATAAATGTTAAAATAGAACATTCCTTTTGACTTTTTTCAAAACAATCTGTTTAAAAAACTTAAAAAGATTTCTTTTGATGTCCTTTGAAAGAAATTAAAAAAGTGACATAAAATTTTCTTTCTAATTATTTAATATCCATATAAAAATATCCATAAAATAATTTAAAAATGGTGGACCGGGAGGAAAAATAGTTGAATGGGAAACATTCAAAGATGAATTTGAAAAGAAAGTCCCTTACCTTGAGCCTATATCAACATGTGCATTCCCTATCTTCATGAATAATAAACTTTTGATAATTATGTACAGTACTAATATCATTATTAAAGTTTATTATTAATTTTTATTCCAGTTACAAACATGTTATATATAATTAAAAAATCACTTAAGCACACATTGAATGTTTTGATGATATTCAGATCATATGACCAAAATCAATTTGGTAGATTGTTGTGGTTAAAGAGAGAATTATTACGTAATATCAAGAATAAAAATAATGAAATAATTATCATTCCTATAAATCAATTACACTTTTATAACAAACCAATAAATATGGTTATCAAAAATAAACTTTTTTAAAATCATGGTGATAGAAGGCCATGTGTAAATATTTTTAACGGTTATATTTTTTAGTTATCATTTTGGAAAAAGGTAGGTATTATTTCTTATTATATAATGATAATAATATCATAGATTTCATAATATGACTTTAAATATACTTTTATATATTATACATCTGATGTGGTGATGATAAACGAATCACATTTTTTCATGGAGGTGGTATTCCACACGTACACATGAAGGACATTATCATTATTTAGTGAATGAAAATGTAAGGAAATATTTGTTATATTATCTTTATAAATAGATAAATATGTATAATATATCAAATATATACATTAAATCCATAATTATAACTAACTATGATAGGATGCGATGGAAAAAGAATTACATTAGTCTGCAAGGTGGTAGTCAGCTGCACACACTAATAATGGATTCCTTTCCAATTTGATAAAGCTTGGAAAAGAATACAGGTCATGAAATGAATGTAATAAAATATTAGTATGTTGGAGATATTTTTGTTTTTATATAATAATGGTTAGTAAATATTTTAATTCGGTAGAAAATAATCAAACAGAAAACGCTTGTTTAATAACAACAACTCTTCTTTAAATGCCCTCTTAAGGTTTACACTGAAATAATTCCTAGGGTGGTTTTAGGATCAAAAAAAGGCCTATTATAAATGATAATTAATTTAATTAAGGTTTTTGGAAAGGTTTTTTTTTCAAAAATGGATTTTTAAGTTTAAATAAAAGATAATAAAATGTTTATTTATATAAAATAGGGGAGGGGTGCTCTTTCAATTTATTAAAAAATTTAATTAATGTTAATTAATTTTGATGTCAAAATGGATCTAAATTGATATGATCATAATACAATATGATCAAGAGTAAAAATAATCTAACTCAAAAATAATTAAATGCTTTGATCACATTTTTACTGTTATATTTTTGTCTTAACCCTTCGTTATACTTTTTTAAAATTATAGTGATATTAATGCTTTCTACTCATAATAGGTTAGTATGGTTAGTATAATAGGAAGACAAACAATAAATGGACAATGATTTATTTAGCCAATAATATTATTTTTACATGGATGAATTTATGATCTTTCGTAATTTTAAATAATTTAATAAAATTTCATTTATTATAAAAATACATTAATTTCATTTTTGAAAGTATTCATTTATTTTTACTATTGAAACTTCAATACAAAAATGAAATTCAAATAAATGAATCCAATCAAATATAATATTTCATTTTTTTAAATAACAATTAATAAAATTATTCACTCAATTAATATTTTTTATAATATAAAAAATAATTTTTTTATTAGTTGAATAATTACTGCATTAGTATTGCATAAGATTCTAAGGTAATTATTTTTTCACTAAAAATTAATTATAAATTACCATTATAATAATTTTTCAGACATAAAATGAATATTTATAACCATGACTATATTATATAAATCATCATTTAAAAAATATTATAGTTATTAAACGAAAGAGTGTGATATTTATTGCCTTAAATTCCCTTTAATATTCTAAAAGTTCAAAATCATGTTCAAATGGAACCAAAAGTAAATATATTTTACATTTGGATAATTTTGGACAAGATATACTCAAAAAAGTTTTAGGATAACTTTATTGTCCTTATCATATTTTTTTAACATTATTTTCTCAATTTACCCTTTAGCATGGTAACCGCAATTACTAAGGTTTCTATTCATATTTACAAAAATAAAAGGGACCTATTTACGAAATTAGTACCTCCTAATTCAAAATTTATAGTCCATTTTTTAATTTTAAAGACATATAACTACACAAATTTAATTAAATATCAATACATTAAAACATGATGACAAATGGTTTTGTTGAATATTTCTTTTTAACTATAAAAATTGTTTTTACAAAATTGAAGTATTAAATTAATTTCAAAAAATGTTATTGGATTATTTTAAATAAATAATAACTATAGAAATTTTATAACTAACCCAAAATACCATTTTAATTTATAAATACATTAAAAGAAAATATGGTTTTCAATAAAAATTATTATTTTAAACTATACATTAGGAAATGAAGCTTTATAGAAAATTCTCAAAAATTCATATTAGGAAAAAATTTACATGTTGAATAAAAATTGAAATAAATTTTTTATAATTCAAATCTAATTTTTAGAAATTATATTTTTTACTAAAACCTTATAAGAAAATATATTAGTAGAACTATTTCCCTTTTTATTAAAATATTACATAATATTATTATAATTAATATAACTATCTATCTCATGAATAATAAAATAGTATGAAAATAATTTATTCTATCATTACCCGGTTTGTTACATTTTGATAAATTCATGATATGTGAGCATGAGACTGGGGATGCCCGTGCTTAGTGAGACATGTCGTATCCACCTATGGAACATGTCATCTACACAGATGGAAGGTTGGAGACAATATTCATATCAATTTTGCCCTAGTTTGGTCTTGGGTGTGTTTGGTTGGACTATTTTAGTCTGGGTTCATTCCCTTGGTCTACCCCTATAAGGGTACTATGAGGAATCATGTCTTGGGCATGGGATGTGGTCCCCTATACTATATTAGTCACAGATAGTGTTTGGTAATCCCCTCCATGTGACCTTGAGTGTGATCCTCTATAATTTATTATTACTCCGTATATGTGTTTTGAGGATTTTTTCTGACCAAAAAAATGAATAATAAGATCCTCTATTTATTAAGTTATTCCACGTAGGTTCTGGTATACCATATAGTCCATGGGGGAGATCTCTTATCTATTTATCAACATATGTTGTCTTCTACTGAGGTGTAGTCTAATTAATTTTGTATCTCAGATGATTTCTATCATTTTAATTTTTTTATACATGTCTAACAGAAATTATTTTGATACCTCTATTGAGTGTCATCTGTATAGTGTAACTTGATGAGTAAGACCTCTTGTATGAGTTATATTATATATTTCAAGGCTTGTTGAGTTAGTTCTCCCAGATGTGCATTTCTTTTGAGACTCTAGTAGAATCCTATGCTATGAGTTAAGTTGTGACTTCCCCTTGATATATAGGGTCTATATTTAAAAAAATATGGGTCTTTTTCCCTCATATCCTAATTTACATAACATTATGGTGATGTGATTACTGCTCCCTTGATGCTTTGTGACTTTTTATTTTGGGTTGTCTTACTTTGTATTATATACTCACCCCTGAAAGAGTTATTCCCGCACATTTCATGTCTTATATATATGAAAAGATTTTTATTTGAGTAATTGGTGTAAAAGGAGTAGGTCAAGATTTGTTGGAGAATAGTAATTCTATAATAATCATAGATACATCTTGGGGTTTCTTTTTGACATATTCCCCCTATTTTCAGTATGTTGGGAGCCTTTATAGTATGGTGGGGTTGTATTTTTTTATACATTTACTCTATGCCCTGTAGCAATTTAATGTGGGATAAGTGTTATGCATTTATTTAAATAATTAGTTGTTTACCCTGATGCATTATACTAATGTATATATATTTTATTGTGTATATGGGTACATTAAGCTTAGTCCTATCATGAGTTTGATATTCCTAAAAAGTTCCAGTCACCAGCCCTTATCTTATTATAAGTGGGCCAGAGGTGTTGTTCATAACTTATCATTATCCATGAGGGCCTTACTGTGCCAAGTTGTGACCAAGTGGTATTAGATAATAGTTTATTTTAGGATCGGAGGTTATATGTTTTCTAGTTGATTAATTGATTTTGGAACTAGTACAATAGTGTTTATGTGTTTTAGGTTTAGCTCTCATGAAATGGACTCCCATGTTGGTGAAATGACCAACATATCAATTCACCAGGACTCTAGAAACCTTTTTATTGACTGGATACATGTAGGAATTGGTTTCATGGAAATCATAGGTATAGGAAACTTATAGGAATGAGTTATGGTTCCATATCCATCTTGAGTTAGCTTTCCAAATACTCTTTTTTACCATGGTTTGTCTTGGGGATTTATATATTCCTCCATGATGAAAAAAACATGGATTCTACAATTGGATGGTGTTTGTGATTCGAATAGAGATGAGGCTTCTGTTTTTGGACCTGAGTATGAGGTGGTTCCTTTTACAGGATAAAGAGTGGTGCATCTACCAATTCAGCATCATATTTTCCCACCTTCAGTGGTTTTGGTGGATGCTCCCCATTAGGTTGGGTTGTGGTTAGTTCTAGTAGTACTAGTACATGGAAAATCAAAGCTAAGTGTTATTCATGAGTTTTATACATATAGATCACCTAGTCTTTTGGGGATATAGACTCCATTACTATCAGTAGAGCATGGTGTTGGTGATATTTTACCAGGACATGGACATGTGTTGTAACACCCCAACCTTCTACGGTACGCTTCTCTTTGAATAATGTGATAGCGTGTGTTGTACGCAACATCGAGTTCTAACACACCACAACCAATCAAACTAGCCGTTAAGAATAGTAATACCTACTTTTTGAAATTATATATATTTTATATTTCAAAATGGACTTCATTTTTTGATTTGGAATATCGAAATTATCCTAAGTTGAATTTTTGGTATTTTTCTGAGAACTTCCACTTTTTATGAATAGTGAAAAATACTTAAAAACAAATTTTTTATTCAAAATAATTTATAGTGATAAATTATATTATTGATTGGTTTTAAAGTATAATTAGAATATATTTTTACCATTTTATCCAATGTTGTTCATTATAATTAATTTCACTTTGAAATTGGACATAACCAAATGTCAATCTTTTGATATATATTGTTTCTTAAAAACACCATATTTGTTGTGACAACGGGAATTAATTATAAAATTAATTAATGAAACGTATATGTTTGTAATTTTTTAAAATAGATATCATTTTTTAATTCGGAATATCAATTATAGATTAGGGTGAAATTTTGGCATTGTTCTGAGAAACTTCAATTTTTGATGAATAGTGAAACCACTAAGTTGTAGTTAAAAAACTGAATTTTTCATAAAACTTAATTTTACCTCTTTTTTGAATGGAATTTCGAAAATCCGAGAGACACGGTTAATATCAAGTAGTAAAATGTGGTTCAATGAGATGAAAATAATTTTTGGTGAATAGTAACTTTTTACTTTTATTTACCACGGTTAAAAGTAAATAGGGTAATTATGGGTAAAAATGATATTAATATTACCCTAACACATGTCCTAATTCTATTGTACAAGTGTATCTCGACCAAAAACAACCTTAGGTATAAAATATTATCATTTAGGTCCACTTGGATTAGATTAGGACATTTATTATTATTTAATTCAAAGAATAGTTAAGAGAGTTAAAATCAAAGTTTATTTACTAAAATATTTTTAATATAGGGTTATACATAAGATATATTAGATTGTAAATATTAATTAGAAAGATAAAATTATTTCCTACATAATGATATTTTATTTACAATTTTTAGACATTATATAGTGAAATTTATTTATGACACAATGATGATGCAGTAATTACCATAACAGTGACAAAATTAAAATAATTAATATTATAAATACCCAAATAAATATAATTTTAGACTTTTTATTAATTACACTAATTTTATAGGTTAATATGACATGTTAGTATTGACTAAATTAACTTTTTTTGATGTAATCATTCTGTTATGATTTTCACAAGAATCAATTATTGTATAGTGTCAAAATTAACATAAAAGAGTTTTTAAAACAATTATTATATTATTAATTGATATTAAATTCCTAAAAATATAATGTTCGGCCAAGAGACTTATATCATGATATTTGTATCATTAATGGACCACTTGGGGGTTTCTTGGATGTATATAGTAAGTTTATTAACTATATAATATAAAAATACAAAGTGACATGGTAAATGTCAAACTAATTAACTAAGAGATAAAACTAAAATATAAGGTTAATATAATAAACCAAACCTGTCGACATTCTATTTGTTGAGTGGTTTTCTACCCATACCCACCTTAAACTTTAAATAATACACTTTTGAGCCATTATAAACCTAATATGAATTTATTATAAAATAATATTTCTATCTTTTCCAAAGGTGCCCCTCACCCCTCTTATAAAAGGGAACTCCCCCTTCTCATTAATTCACACCTTCAAAGCCTTTTGGTTCAGCCAACCTCTGCCCAAATACTCTCTCAACTTCCCTCACTACAACCTAGAGGCCTTATTTTGATCAGAAAGCCAACCTAATGATCCCTTTTGATCAAATCAAAAGGAAGAACTCGAAGAAGAGGTAATGTTTTCACCACCCTTTTTCAAATTCATTTCTTCTTCAACTTCTTATTTCTTTGTTATTACCATTATATAATAATGAATCCAGTATCTCCTATATACTATAATATTATTATAAATATGGTACAACCATATTCAGTATTCTATACATCCTTTGAATAACATGTCACCATACATGCGTACATACGGGTTACTGTCTCCACGTCGTGGTGTAATTGTTATTATTCAATTTATTATTATTTGTATGGGTATAATAATGATTTATAATTCACGTAAATAATAAATATAACATGATAATGATTCTATATATATGATATACCATCCAATTACATATTATTTTAATATCAAAAGAATGATATTGTCACTCATGTGTACGTACGGACTACCGTCTCCACGAAAGCGATGAGATTTATTCTCCATCATATCCATTCAAGTATAATTCTCATTTGATGATTAATAATAGTTTATAAGGAGTTTATATCATTCTAGATATGATTAAGACACAACCTGTCCATGAAAAACACAGCTTACGTAACAAAACATATAAAAGAAAACGAGTAAGTTAACACCCGAAACAATGATAATACTAAGATATTATTAACAAAGCATTGTTAAAAGATCATATATGATATCATATGAATGTATATGATTCTTGTATAATTTAATAACAATTATTTCACCATTATATATTATTTTAACCTACCCCCATCCAAGTAAAAGTACAAGGTAAGGATTTATTTCGCAATCTCTTCATTATACGAGGTTTTTATACGTAATAATGTACTAGGACTTCTTTATCATCCACATCCATGTTTGTTAAAAAAATGTATTTCAAACATTTTTACTATTTACTAGAATATGGGATAAAGTCATTTATACCCTTGTTTGACATTTTATAAGAGGTTTATAAAGGAATCATTCCGTCGTTTTCCAAACAAGGTGCTTTTTAACCTTTTCGACAGAATTAAGGTAAGAATGTTTTTTTAACTTATACGGTGGGTGTGGCTATCTTCTGCCATTATAAAATCGTCGAAGCTTCCCTTACAATCTAATAAGAATATTTTCAAATAAAATCTTTTATTTAATATGAATCTTAAATTATTTAAAAATAAAAAGAGATATTTCTCTAAAAAGATTTTTGATTTCATCTATGTCAACATCCTTTGATGGATATTAATATTATTTGAAGATGACTTATTATGAAACAAAACTTTCATATTATATTGAAGGTTTTGTGATATGTTTGAATATGGATATGTTATTTTTATACCCTTCATGGTTTATGGTGAAAGTATTGACATTTTGTATTCTAGTTTTAATACGAATGTTTATGTTATGTTTAAACCATTTCATATGGGAATGCATTGGACTTAATATGTGACGGGTGGAGCCCTCTACAGCTCCTCGATGCATCGGTAGGTCTCATGAGACAAACTAGTGTCTTGTCACAAGGCCTTGGCAAAATCATATTTGTAGTCTTGGCACGAGGCCTTGGCTATGTGTTTATGATAGTCAGGCATTATGCATTCCATCATTATGAAAGTGGTTACTGATATTGGATGTGATTATTCGATTAGTAGAATATCCATGTGAATAAGTAAATGGAATTATTTCATTTTATTTTTTCCATACTATGTTGAAGTTAAAGTTTAAAAGGTATTTTTTTTAGTTATACATTTCCTTAAATGTTTATTCTTATTTATGAAAGTTTCCACTATATTGTTATCTTTACTGGGCATTTTAGCTCACCCATTTTATATGTTTTATTTTTCCCAGGATGTGAAGAAGCAATTTATGAATAACCTGTAGGGATAGTATGAGGGGATAATAGTGTTTACTATGGAGACTATATTGTAGTTTTTATTTTATGATTTAATGTAAAATTTATTAATGTATCAAGTTATTCCAAGGCTACTAAACGAATCGGTCTTTCGAGATTTGATCTTTCTCATGATCATGCCAATGTTATGTAATAATGCACCGACTCTGGGTAACTAGGGTTGGGGCATTACAGTTGGTATCAGAGGAAGTTTAGTACAAACCTTGGAAGCTAGACTTAGATAAACTCTGATTAGAGCACATAGACCTAAGATGGACATTGAGGATTAGTATAGAAGAACTTCCTAGAATTTTGGTATGGTAGAGATTTTGTGAGTTTTCCGAGAAATACATCCATGTCTGGATACGAGCAGGTAGAGGTGGCTTTGGCATAGATGTACCTAGGGGTAAAACCTGAAAACACCGCTTTGAGCTAGACTCAAACGGGAACTGGTGCACGACAATGGGCCTTATTGTACTCTTGGTTACGACACTCCTGGGGGATATGATTTGGATAACTCTCATTTTCATTACAAATCATTATGAAAGATTTATGAGTATATACTTCCTCAAAGAAAATTTTTTTATGATTATGGATTATATCCATAAATAGTTCAATTTATGTTAAGTGTTGTATAAGTATTTAATTATGTATTTTGATTCATAAACTCGTCTAGTTTAGGCCATTGTTTAGAAATGGCACCTAGTGGAAGAAATGGAAAATGTATCAATGCACGCACTCCATGTAGGGATTTCTCTCCTGCTCAAGATAATTATAGTGGAGCTAGTGATGCAACTGGTGTTGATCAGCTAATCACCATACTGGGACAACTCACTCAGGTTATGAATAATAACCTTACCTGTATGGAGCACCCTGATCCGCCGCGTGGAGGATCAATGTTAGGTCGCTTCATGAGGAAACAACCACCAAAGTTCAATGGGAGTACAAATCCCTTAGTAGCTGAGTAATGGATAAATTCCATATCGAAAATATTTCAGGCATTGGGGAGTAGTGAAAGGGAAAACGTTATCATGACAGTTTACCGTCTCACTGGAGATTCTGATCAATGGTGTTCATTGATTCAAAACACGAAGTAATATGATGAAGTATCAAATATGGAATGGAGGGAGTTCAACGATCTTTTTTTAGAAAAATACTTTCATCGCGACCATCGAGCAGATATGGAAAGGCAATTTCTGAGTCTGAGACAAAAGGAGGATGAGAATGTCACAAAGTATGATGCTAACTTTACAAGGTTAGCAAGGTATGATGGAGATTATATACATAACCCAAGAAGTAAGATTGATCATTTCTTTGATGGGTTAAATCCATTTCTCCATCGAGCATTAGTCTCACAATCCTTCTCGTCGTACGAAGACATTGTCTCGTGTGCTATCAAGACCAAAAAGGAATTCTCTAAGTCTTATGACTTTAAAGAAAAGAAAGAGAAGAAGAGATCTGCTGATCAATCTGGGAATGGAAATAAAGGGAAGAATGGAAAGTTTGAATATCCATCCTATGGTAAATGTGGGAAGAAACACCCCGATACTTGCTTGAAGGGAATGGGTGTCTGTTACAAGTGTGGTGAAAAAGGCCACCAAGCTCGTGATTGCAAAGGAAAGAAGGAAGCTACCAATTTTCAGTGATACAATTGCAGGGAGATGGGACATTATGCAAATGAATTTCCTAAGCATCAGGGGAACTTACCTCAGAAAAGGCCAAGGGATCAAGGCCAAGCTTATGATATAACTACTGCTGAGGTAGAAGCTCCGAAAGACGTGGTGGCAGGTAATTTAATGGTTTCCTCAAGTTTAGAAAATGCATTATTTGATTCTGGATCATCGCATTGTTTCATATCTTCCCAGTTTTCTAAGAAAATTAGATATTTCCAATTTGATTTAACAAGGGAGTTGTCAGTTAAAACTCCTAAGGGAAGTATCATTGTAACAAAGTTTTTTGAATCAGTCCCCATTAGAACACATAAATGTTCTTTATCTGTTGATCTCATCGTCATACCTATGATTGAGTTTGATATAATCCTGGGTATAGACTGGCTTTCAGACTATGATGTGAAGATATATTGTAAGATGAAAGAGGTTACGATTTTTGATGATGATGATAAGGAACACCTTATCTTTAGAGCAGAATCATCACTACCTAATTCTTATCTAGATCCACCCCCAGTAGCTCAACTAAATTAAATTATTAGGTAGGAAGAGAATGAAATGATTGTGGGTGAGGAAGGGAATGTTCAAATATAGGATTTACCTATTGTGAAAGAATATGTAGATGTATTTCCAGAAGGTTTACCTGGACATCCTCTAGAACGAGAAGTTGAGTTTTCCATTGATTTAATTCCGAGATCAAGGCCTATATAGAAGACCCCTTATAGAATGGCCACTATAGAATTAGTTGAACTAAAGAAACAACTAGAATTATTGAGTAATAAGGGATTTATTCTCCATAGTGTTTCTCCATGGGGAGCCCCTATTCTTTTTGTTAAAAAAGAAAGATGGATATATGAGGTTATGTATCGACTACAGGGAGATCATTGCAATAACAATAAAGAACAAGTATCCCCTACCTCGCATTGATGATTTATTTGACCAACTGCATAGAGCTCAATGCTTTTCAAAGATTGACCTTCGATCTGGATACCATTAGTTGTGTGTAAAGAAGGAAGGCATTCCGAAGACAGCATTTCGAACCAGGTACGGGCATTACGAGTTTACAGTAATGCCTTTTGGATTGACTAATGCACCCTCTGTATTCATGGATCTAATGAATAGAGTTTTCAAGGAATATCTCGATGAATTTGTGGGGGTATTTATTAATGATATCTTGGTATACTCCAAAAGCTATGAATATCATGAAAATCACTTGTGCATTATCTTGAAGACTCTGAGAAGACATGAATTATATGGGAAGTTTAGAAAATGTGAATTCTAGCTTCAGGAGATTTCTTTTCCTGGACATATTGTCTCTAAAGATGGAATCTATGTTGATCCTTCTAAGACCAAGGCAATCCAAGAATATCCAGCACTGACGAGTATAACTGAGGTACGTAGTTTTATTGGTTTAGCAGGTTATTATCGACGTTTCATCCAGAATTTTTTCCGGTTGGCTAACCCATTAACAAAGCTCACACGTAAAGGGGTTAAATTTGTTTGGACAAAAGAGTTTGAAGAATGTTTCAAAGAACTGAAGAAAAGATTAGTCAATTCTCCTATATTGACTCTACCATCGGGGAATGATGGGTTTGTTATTTATAGTGATGCATCGAAGAAAGGACATGGTTGTGTCCTTATGCAGAATGATAGGGTTATTGCCTATGCATCACGACAGTTGAAAATTCATGAACAAAACTATCCTACTCATGACCTCGAGTTAGAAGTTGTGATATTTTCTTTGAAGATATGGAGGCACTACCTCTATGGTAAAAAATGTGAGATTTATACTGATCACAAGAGTTTGAAGTATATTTTCTCAAAAAAAATAACTCAATATGAGGCAAAGGATATGGCTTGAATTACTCAAGGATTATGATTGTACGATACACTACCACCCGGGGAAAGAAAACAAGGTGGCAGATGCTTTGTGTAAAAAATACCATGGAGTTTTGAACATGATGAGAATTTAAAGGGATCCAATTTTCATGGATCTAGTGAAGATGGACATGGGAATAACCAGGGAAGGAGAAACATCAATGCTTTTTCAAATGGTTGCCAAACCATGTTTTTTGAAAGGATTAAGAGTTCTCAGACCGATGATGAAGAATTTCAAAAGAAGATTAAAGCTGTGAATGATGGGAGATTGAGAGACTTTTTGTATGAAGATGGAATTTTGAAATTTGGGAAGAGGCTTTGTGTTCCCAATATACCTAATCTAATAAGGTAATTGCTGGATGATGCTCATAGTTCCAATTTCTCTATACACCCTGGGAGCACCAAAATGTATAGATATTTGAGAAAACATTTTTGGTGGGATAACATGAAGAGGGAGATTGCTGATTTTGTGTCAAGATGTATAGTTTTTCAATAAGTGAAAGCTGTAAGGAAACAACCTGGAGGATTCATTCAACCTCTTCCCCTACTATAGTGGAAATGGGACAATATTACCATGGACTTTGTCATGGGGATACCAAGGACTCCTAGAAGGAACGATGAAATATGGGTTATTGTTGATCATCTTACCAGGTCAGCACATTTTCTTTCTATAAGAGAAGATCTATCACTGGAACGTCTAGAAAGACTATATATTAATGAAGTTGTGAGACTTCATGGAGTACCCCTATCGATTTTTTCTGATCGTGATCCCCATTTTACTTCCAGATTCTGGAAGATTCTTCAGAAATACCTGGATACTGAACTTCATTTGAGCACTGCCTACCACCCTCAGATAGAAGGACAATCAGAACGGACTATTCAAACCTTAGAATACATTTTGAGATCTTACTCACTTGACTTTCAGGGTATGTGGGATCAATATTTACCTTTGGTAGAATTTTCCTATAACAATAGCTTCCATTCGAGTATTTAGATGGCACCATATGAATCGTTATACGGAAAGAGATGCCGCACACCAACCTTTTGGGATGACGTTGGTGAAAGAAAACTTGTAGGTCTAGAACTGGTAGAGGAAACAACAAAAAAGGTAAAGGTAATCCAAAATCACATCAAAGCAGCTCAAAGTAGGCAGAAGAGCTATGCCGATAATCGAAGGAAGGATTTGGAATTTCAAGTCGGCGATCATGTTTTCTTGAAGTTATCTTCATGGAAGGGAGTCATAAATTTTGTTAAGAAAGGTAAATTGAGTCCCAGGTACATCGGACCTTTCGAAATTCTAGAACGAATTGGGGTTGTAGCTTACCAATTGGAAATGCCGCCAACTCTCTCCAAAGTTCACGATGTGTTCCACGTATCTCTGTTGAGGAAATACATGCCTAACCCGACGCATGTACTCACCTATGAGGAATTAGAACTGGAACCCGATCTGTCTTATTGTGAAGATCTCGTCAGGATTCTTGATACGAGAGAACAAGTACTGAGAAACCGGACAACGCGTTTGGTAAACGTTTTGTGGAGAAACCATAAGATGGAAGAGGCAACGTGGGAACCAGAGGAACTTATGATGAAGAACCACCCGAGTCTTTTCTAGAAATTTCAAGGACTAAATTATTTGAAGGATGGGAGAATTTAACACCCCAATCTTGTACGGTACGCCTCTCTTTGAATAATGTGATAGCGTGTGTTGTACGCAATATCGAGTTCTAACACACCACAACCTATCAAACAAGCCGTTATGAATAGTAATACCTACTTTTTGAAATTTTATATATTTTATATTTCAAAATGGACGTCATTTTTGGATTCGGAATATCGAAATTATCCTAAGTTGAATTTTTGGTATTTTTCTGAGAACTTTCAATTTTTATGAATAGTGAAAAATACTTAAAAAAACTTTTTTAATCAAGATAATTTATAGTGATAAATTATATTATTTAGTGGTTTTAAAGTATAATTAGAATATATTTTTACCATTTTATCCAATGTTGTTCATTATAATTAATTTCACTTTGAAATTGGACATAAACAATTGTCAATCTTTTGATATTTATTGTTTCTTAAAAACACGCTATTTGTTGTGACAGCGGGAATTAATTATAAAATTAATTAATGCAACTTATATGTTTGGAATTTTGTAAAATAGACATCATTTTTGAATTCGGAATATCAATTATAGCTTAGGGTGAAATTTTGGCATTGTTTTGAAAAACATCAATTTTTGATGAATAGTGAAACCACTAAGTGGTAGTTAAAAACTGAATTTTTCATAAAACTTAATTTTACCGCTTTTGTTAATGGAATTTCGAAAATCCGAGACACATGGTTAATATCAAGTAGTAAAATGTGGTTCAATGAGATGAAAATAATTTTTGGTGAATAGTAACTTTTTACTTTTATTTACCACGGTTAAAAGTAAATAGGGTAATTAAGGGTAAAAAATGATATTAATATTACCCTAACACGTGTCCTAATTCTATTTCACAAGTTTATCTCTACCAAAAACAACCTTAGGAATAAAATATTATCATTTAGGTCCACTTGGATTAGATTAGGACATTTATTATTATTTAATTCAAAGAAGAGTTAAGAGAGTTAAAATCAAAGTTTATTTACTAAAACATTTTTAATATAGGGTTATACATAAGATAAATTCAATTTTAAATATTCATTAGAAAGATAAAATAATTTCCTACATAACTATATTTTATTTATAATTTTTAGACATTACATAATTTAATTTATTTATGACACAATGATGATGGAGTAATTACCATAATAGTGAAAATATTAAAATAATTAATATTATAAATTACCAAATAAATATAATTTGAGACTTTTTATGAATTACACTAATTTTATAGGTTAATATGACATGTTAGGATTGACTTAATTAACTTTTTTCGAAGTAATCATTCTGTTATGATTTTCAGAAAAATCAATTATTGAATAGTGTCAAAATTGACATAAAAGAGTTTATAAAACAATTTATATATTATTAATTGATATTAAATTACAAAAAATCATAGGTTCGGCTAAGAGACTTATATCATGATATTTGTATCATTAATGTACTACTTGGGGGTCTCGTGTATGTATATAGTATGTTTATTACCTATATAATATAAAAATACAAAGTGACATGGTAAATGTCAAACTAATTAACTAAGAGTTAAAACTAAATGATAAGGTTAATATAATAACCCAAACCTATATAAATTCTATTGTTTGAGTTGTTTTCGACCCATACCCACCTTAACCTTTAAATAATACACTTTGGAGCCATTAGAAACAGAATATGATTTTATTATAAAATAATATTTCTAGCTTTTCCAAAGGTGCCCCTCACCCCTCTTATAAAAGGGAACTCCCCCTTCTCAGTAATTCACACATTCAGAGCCTTTTGGTTCGGCCAACCCATGCCCAAATACTATCTCAACTTTCCTCACTACAACCTAGATGCCTTAGTTTGATCATAAATCCAACCTAAGGAGCCCTTTTGATCAAATCAAAAGGAAGAACCCGAAGAAGAGGTAATGTTTTCACCGCCCTTTTTCAAATTCATTTCTTCTTCAACTTCTTCTTTCTTTGTTATTACCATTATAAAATAATGAATCCAGTATCTCCTATATAATGTAATATTATTATAAATATGACACAACCATATTCAGTATTCTATCCATCGTTTGAATAACATGTCACCATACGTGTGTACGTACGGCTTACCGTCTCCACGTCGTGGTGTAATTGTTATTATTCAATATATTATTATTTGGATGGGTATAATAATGATTTATAATTTATGTAAATAATAAATATAACATGATAATGATTTTGTATATATTATATACCATCCAATTATATATTATTTTTATATCAAAAGAATGATATTGTTGCTCGAGCGCACGTACGGACTATCGTCTCCACGAACGCGATGACATTCATTCTCCATCATATCCACTCAAGTATAATAATAATTTGATGATTAATAATAGTATATAAGGATTTTATATCATTCTAGATATGATTAAGACACAACCAATCCATGAAAAACACAGCTTACGTAAAAAACATATAATGGAAAATGAGTAAGTTAACACCCGAAACAACGATAATACTAAGATATTATTAACAAAGCAATGTTAAAAGATCATATATGATATAATATGAATTTATATGACTATTTTATAATTTAATAACAATTATTTCACCATTATACAGTAGGTTAACCTACCCCCAACCAAGTAAAAGTACAGGGTAAGGGTTAATTTCGCAATCTCTTCATTATCCGAGGTTGTTTATACGTAATAATCTATTGGGACTTATTTATCATCCATATCCATGTTTCTTAAAAAATGTATTTCAAACATTTTTACTTTTTACTATAATATGGGTTAAAGTCATTTATACCCTTTTTTGACTTTTTATAAGAGGTTTATAAAGGAATCATTCCATCGTTTTCCAAATAAGGTGCTTTTTAACCTTTTCGACAGAATTAAGGTAAGAATGTTTTTTTAACTTATACGACGGGTGCGGCTATCTTCCGCCGTTATAAAATCGTCAAAGCTTCCCTTACAATATTATAAGAATATTTTCAAAGAAAATGTTTTATTTTATATGACTCTTAAATTATTTCAAAATAAAAAGAGATATTTCTCTAAAAAGAGTTTTAATTTCATCTATGTCAACATCCTTTGATGGATTTTAAGCTTATTTGAAGCTAATTTATTATGAAACAAAAATTCCATATTGTATTGAAGGTTTTGTGATATGTTTGACTATGGATATGTTATTTTTGTACCCTTCATGGTTTATGGTGAAAGTATTGACATTTCGTATGCTAGTTTTAATACGAATGTTTATGTTATTTTTAAACCTTTTTATATGGGAATGCATTAGACTTAATATGTGATGGGTGGATCCTGTTATAGATCCTTGATGCATCAGTAGGCCTCATGAGACAAACTAGTGTCTTGGCACAAGGCCTTGGAAAAATCTTATTTGTAGTCTCGGTATGAGGCCTTGGCTATGTGGTTATGATATTCTGGCATTTTGAATTCCATCATTATGAAAGTGGTTACTGATATTGCATGTGATTATTCGATTAGTAGAATATCCATGTGAATAAGAAAATGGAATTATTTCATTTTATTTTTTCCATACTATGTTTATGTTCAAGTTTAAAAGGCTTTTGTTTTAGTTATACATTGCCTTAAATGTTTATTCTTATTTATGAAAGTTTTCGCTATATTGTTATCCTTACTGGGCATTTGAGCTCACCCCTTTTCTATGTTTTATTTTTCCCAGGATGTGAATAAGTAATTTATGAATGACTTGTAGTGATAGTATGAGGGGATAAGAGTGTGGACTATGGAGACTATATTTTATTTTTCATTTTATGATGTAATGTAAAATTTATTAATGTGTCTAGTTATTCCAAGGCTACTAAACGAATCGGTCTTTCGAGATTTTATCTTTCTCGTGATCATGCCAATGTTATGTAATAATACACCAACTCTGGGTAACTGGGGTCAGGGTGTTACATGTGTGGAATATGGAACCATCCCCAACTAAGACACATTCTTATTATGTGACCTAAAATTGTTTCATTGTGTTAGGGTTAGAAAAATAGGATATCTTCAAGGTGTGGTAGATTATTTCCTTTGACCTATGTGCAAGAGAAATATTTTGATGCACTAAGGTGTTAGAGTAATTCATTGTTGTAGTGAATAGGTAGTAATTGAGATGATAGAATTATTGAGGTAAGGGGAAGTATTCTCAAAGCTTTGATTATTGTTCGACGTATAACACATGTCTTCACTTCTCTAGCTGCAGTTCATGAGCAGTTTTAGAATCCAAATTTCCCTAAACATATCCCTTGTTTGAGACCCCACAATATAGTTGGATCCTTTTATCTTTAACCTTGAGTTGGAGTCTATTACGAAGAGGATCAGTGATTAGACACTTATATAAAAAGTTTAACTTGACTTTAGGAGTAAAGAGGGCCTCACATGGAGTCTTTTCGTTGTGTTAGTGAGTCCCTATGATGCTTTCATTAGTATAAAATATATTCCTACTATCTATGAATGGTTTAATATTACCAATGAGGGTTTGTGTTATTCTGATTTAGTGGGACGTAATCATCATTTTTTGGTGAGAAGGAATCCCATGTAGAGAATTTTATGCTACCCTTGTAAGAAGTTGATGCTATGGCTTTTAACATTGTGTTGCGGTGGTGATTTATGATGAAATCTTTCATGAGGATGTTTTATGCTTCCCTAGATAAAAATATATAGACTTATAAATAATCATTAACCCGTTGAATACCATGATATATGGTCTATCGTATCTAATGGATCACGTAGAGATTTGTGAGTTGAAGAAGACGTTGGAGGAATTATAGAGGAAGGTTTTTTCTAACACAATGGGAAACCCTAGGCAGCCCCAATGATGTTCACCAAGAAAAAATATTAGATCTTGATGTTTTGTATGGATTATCATCAGATGAAGAAAGTTATCATGACAAATCATTATACATTATCAAGGACTGACAACCACTTAGACCAGTGCCTAGTGGTGAAGTGCTTCTCAAATATTGACCTCAAGATAGGTTATCACTGGCCCCTTGTATGAGATGATTTTTTACCAAAGGAGGATTTGTAAATCTACTACAATTTCATGAGTTCATAGTGATACCTTTTGGTGTGTTTGATTCCCCAACAGTGGTTGTGAGACCCAATAACTTTGTCCTTCAACCCTTTTTGTATCAATTCATTGGAGGATTATTTAATGGAATCCTAGTTCACTTATTATCCAAGTAAAATCATGAGAGACACTTTAGGATGGTTCTAGATATTCTTATAGAGTACTAGATATCTGTTAATCTCTCTAAGTGTATGTTTTGGATTGAAAATGTCTGGTTATTTTGATATGTATTCACAAACATGGGTGTGGTAGAGGACCCAGAAAAGGGTGAGCCAATGTGATCTTGAGAGACACCTAAGAGTGTGGTAGTAGTTGAGGATTCTCATAATGTTGTTTTCTATTTTCTATTATTGTGTGAGGTGATAGAGTATTTTACCTATTTTTAGTTCACCTTTGAGGATGAAGAGGGTTCAGTGAACCTCCAATCAATGGTTGTTACCCTCTTCATTTTCAGTTAGTTAGGGAGGCACAACTTGGGTATAATGATTTTGAGATCTTGGGTGACCATATATCCACTGTATATGTTCAAGATGTTTTTTTAATATATGGATAATTTCAAAAATATTTGAAGATAGATTATGACACCAGTCATACTTTGAGTGGATCTTATAAGGATGTTTTTTCATTCCATTAGTTGTTAATCAAGTAGAGGAGAGGATATACCAGGATCATATGATATTAGTTTAGGAGTCCAAGGATATAGTAGTGTGTTTCTGAGTTAAAACATATTATCTCACTTATTGTTTATGATTCCTAGGTTTGTATGATGTAGTTCATCTACTTTTAATTCCCTTGATGATCATTTCATAAAATAATGATCACTTCATGTCATGATGTTGGGGAGGATGTAGAAGTCCTTTTTTACAAATTCTTAGTTGAGAAAGTTATTTCTACCACATATATATGGCTATTTAAAGTGGAACATTAATGTTCTGGTGAACATGCTTCACGTTGGCATGTTAGTTATGGTCCATTACTAGAAAGATAATTTACCATCTGAGGAGTTTCCTTTTCACAATAGATACCATTCCACCTATAGTATGGCTCATTTGTGAACTTTTATGGGAGGCCCTATAGGTCACCACAGTGTTGGATTGATCCATGAGAGTTAGCACTCATGGGTTCAGAGTTAGTGTAAATAATGAGAGAGAAGGTAGAGATCTTCTTAGAGTGGATGAGGACTTCCCAGATAAATCATTTTTTCCGTTTAGATTGATTATGGATGCCATTGTAGTTTGATTAGGAAGTCCATTGTTTTCTAAAGGGATCACATTAATATGGATTGAGAATATTTTTTTGGATTAACAAGTTATCTTTTCGATTCATTTTCCGTTTCAAGATATCATATAGGGTTGGGGAGGTGGTGTACCACTTATCCATATTTCCAATCCTAGAATGGGTATATGAAATTTTTCATGTGTCTCAATAGAGGAGGTATGTGCATGACCCATCAGATGTTATTGACTAGGGAAATCTAAACATCAGGGGTGGGCTGATCATTTAGTAGTACATGGTTTTTGAAATGGATATGGATTAATATTATCCACCTCCAATGGCCCGAAGGCCTTTATTTTTTATTGATTTTTAATAATCCACCTTTCAAGGGGTGAGGTGGAACCCTTACAAGGCATGTAGGTGTAAAAGTTTACATGTCCTATCGGCCTTAGAATAATTCAATGCCTGTAGGATTCAAACATTATATACAACCCAGACTAACTACTTGGAACTACTCTTCCCCAACATCTTCATTGTGAATGTTTGACGGATGCATGATAATTTTTAGGAGTCCACCTAGGAGTCAGACAAACAAATGATATCCTAGTACCGTCATCTTTTTTGGTATATTTTTTTCTTTTTTGGATAGAAATCCATGAGGTGAGTAGAATATAATGAATCATTTTTTCTTTATAAGATATTAGAATATATTAAATAATATTTTTGAAAAGAGGAGCTATGTTAGTGTGAGATTCCAATTACTATAGGGCTCGATATTGATATAATAAAAATATTAAATGTATTATATCTTGTAAATATAATTCGTTTAAATTAGTAGAATAACTCCTAAATATAGTCTCTGATTATAAATATGAGACCGATAAAAAATTATAGAATGTGAGTTTTACCCTAGGCATGATAAAATCTTTGCGTGCATCGAGTGTTCGTATTGAGCACCATCAGGGAAGTAATAATTATTAAATTAATTAATATATTTATTTAATTATAATATTTAAGCCTAAACCTTTTAATAGACTATTTAAATGTTCTTATAGGAAATATCTAGGGTTTTCCACATTACCCTAGGGATTAAGAGAGAGATTTTGGAGGATAATTCATGGATGATCATCCAAAAATCATGGATTTTAAATTTGTGTTGAAATCATAGAAGGTAGATCTTTCAAATGACTATATAATGAAACCATTATTCATCGATTACTGATATGATCTTGAGGTTGGATATTATTTTGGAATTTTATCCTCATTTTTTTGTACTATTAAGAACATGAGTCAATCCATCTAAAAAGATTGACCCATGGATCGATGGTTGATTTGTGAGTATTTATTTAAATTACTAGAATTGGGAATTTATTTTTTCCAATTATTACTTGATTATAATCCCATCATTCATCGACTATACATCAATATATTGAGGTCAATATGAATAAGGGCCTAGGTTCATTGATGTAATTTAACTTGTTTTGGTTTTCTCTCTCTATTCATCATTTGTTCAACATTAGTGTTTCTTTGACTAGAAGCATGATGAATTCCAAGTGAATGATTGTTTCACAATAAATATTTAGTAAAATGGATCATTATTGTGTTTTTGATATGTATATTTATGGAACAATAATTTTGTGTGATGATGGTATGTGATCAGGTTTTGATTTGGTTATCATTAATTAATAGTTTTTGGCATTCATATAATGCAGTATGATAGAGGTGATTCTTGATTGGATTTGATTTCTCAAATCTACTCACCAGTGATGAATAATTTTAGTATAACCTAGATAGAAATATTTCAGTGGGTCTAGTGTAAAAATTTAATGTAGTGGTTGTGCATGTGAGATATATAGAATAGTATGCAGATTCTATGAAAATATTGACAACAAGGTATGTAGTTCAGGAATACATGCCATGTACTACCCTCTGAGTAGTAGAAATGGTTTGCATGTAGAGATAAATATCACATGTCGTGTGGTGGGTCTATGTGATATGTGACTCTTATTAGTCCAATTCAGCATGTATAGGGAGTACATTCCAATGATTCTATGTCACCCTACATGTCAGATGTTTATATAACATGTTGTGTACACATTGTAGATGGATCAACGTGTATATAGAGTACTAGACTAGGAGGTTATGTGATCCCACACACAATGTGGTGGGTTCACCAGTCATATAACATGGGTTTTTTTTCTTTATAGGGAGTATATACCCATTATACCATGAGACACATCACACCATGTATGGTGTGGGAATAGACATTGTACTTCTAAGGCTACGTGGGAATGGGTAGTTGTAACATGTTGAGTTTCAAACTAGTCCCTAAATGCCATATGATTTGGTGTAAATGATGTGTGCTTTGGTCAAGTACTTCAACATGGATAGTGTACATGGGCAAGCCCTGAGTGCACAGTCAATTGAAATACTAAAGGATCTCGAGCACACAACATGCCGAGAGCTGGCCCGATATCTAAACACCATATACCCATACATACACACCATTTATTTTTAGAAATACATTCCTTGTGATGAAGGGAAACTAACAATACCGAGATCATTGATAAATGTAGTCCACCCCTCTGGGATATGTCGTGTACATATTAAATGGAAGTTAAGATCCCTTATTCATCCTAGTTCAACTATGGTGTGAGCTAGGGTGTATTCTTGTAGAATATTTTGGTGTGTGTGCATTACCTCCATCCACCAACTTGGGGTTACTATGAGGCATCATATCATGAGCACGGTATGTGGTCCTCTATATGGTATTTGTCTTGTATAGAGATAGATAATTCCACCTTGTGTTACATGAGGTCTGATCCTTGTGGAGAACATCTTCAAAATCATGATGATTCAAATCCCAACCTCTAGAAATACCATTCTTCATGAAACCTATCCCTTTACCATATTTATAAAAAATTGATTCAATAAAAAACCTTTCACAATCCTCCATTCGTGCTCTAGATTGTGAGACCAAAAAATTGGAAAACACTAGGAAATGATGAAAAAATAAATACTATAGAAATCTTGAATTTTAAGATGACTTTCCTATAGAAATTATTAATAAAACTAGTGTCGATGAACAAAAAACACAAACTAAACTCTATTTTTAGCAATGAACAACATTGTTTCCAACAATATCCCCCTTTGTGTCATTTGAAAATCTATAGATAAATTCCATAAACTACCAACTACTATCAAGACCTGATACACGAGAAACAAATCATCCAACACTCTATGTCTACAAGAAAAATGATCCGTATAGAAAATAAGAGGGGATGCATGAATTAGGATCCCATTCATTGGAATTCTCAAAGATTTCCAAGCTAAGATTTGAAAATTTTCTCATAACATTTTATTCTCATCATGTCACAGATGCATTCCATGGTTTTTCAAAATTAACCTTGAATTTCATAATTCCACCCCTTTGGTAATAAATTAAAATAACCCAAATTTTACTTGTAGATCCCAAAAAAAACTCCCCCTATATTATATCTCCCCCATAAAACTACATCACATCTACAAACAAATTAAAATACATAAAACAGGTAGTGAGAGGGTTCCAACCGTTACCAACATAGACAATAAGAGGTGGTTGAACATGGTGGTTCAATGAATGTTTCTTGAACACATGTACTGCCAACGACATTGTATGAATGTCAACCATTTGGTCATCAATTCCAACATGATCCATTTTAATCATACCTTGTTAAAAAATTTCTTTGATGAAGTGATATCTGATATCAATATTATTCATATGATAATGACAAATATTATTATTTATAAGATAGATCACTCTCTTGTTATCATAGTGAATCACCATCAATTGTTTCACGTCATCACCAATATCATCCAATTGATTTTTCATCCACAATAGCTGAGTGAAAGATTTTTTAGCAGACATATACTCTATTTCAGTTGTATTAAGATAAGTTATTTCATGTTTCTTACTCAACTACCCCACACATTTCATGCTAATAAATAATGATCCACCACTTTTATACTTTCTATCCCCCACATCTCCAACCCAGTCAACATCAGAAAATATAGATAGTTCATTATCTCTTCCTATGCAATGTATAATCCACAATTGTGAGTACATTTAATTTACCTCATGATTCTTTTAGCCACCACCAAATTTTCTCTATTTGGATTAACATGAATTTGGGCCACTGAGCATGTTGTAAAAATGATATATGGATGTGTTGTTGTCATGTAGAATATTCTTCCAATAATTATCATGTACATGGTGGGATCCACATAAGTCTCATCCTCATACTTTCCATGTTCTATCCCAACTGAATTCGCAGTCAAAATTGGTTTGGAGTCATTCATATTCAATTTATTCAACAACTCTATTTCATAATTTACCTGATAAATGAAATTTTGATATGTCTTCTAAAAAAACTATGGCCCAAGAAGTATGTGAGTTTACCAATCATGGAAATTTAAAATTTTGATTTCATGTGATTGGGAAATTATTCCACTAATCTCTGATTTGTTAAACAAAATATAATATCATCCCCATATTCCAGTACCATGAAATAATAATCCTATTAATTCTTTATGTAGAGATTATGGTCGAAACATCCTATTAAAAATTCAATCTTCTTCAGATAAGAATCCAGATGAGAATACTATGCTCATGGTGCATGCTTCCGACCACAGAGGGCCTTATTTAATATAAAAACCTTTGCTTCAATATTTCTATTCAGAAATCCCATTGGTTGTTCAATGTAGAATTCGTCTTTAAGAACTCCATTTATGACGGATTTTTTGACATCCATTTGATAAAAAATATATACTCATTTAGAATTCATCATAAGGAAAATCTTGATCGACTCGAGGCTCGCTACTAGAGAAAACATTTTTTCAATATCAACTCGTTTAATAATTCTGTAGCCTTTACACACCATGTAAACCTTATTTTTAATCACAATTATATTATCATAGAATTTATTTATAAATATTCTATTTGTTCTGATTTTATAGTTATTTTTAGGTCTCTTAAGAAGATCCAATGATTGGTTCTTTTCAATCTATCCAATTATTCATTCATGTCCTTAACCCATGATTCATCATTTTCTACTTCTTCAAATTAGGTTGCTTAAAAATTTTCAAAGAAGAAAGTTCTTCACTCCTCATTCTCTTTATCTATGTGGGTGTTCTCCAATACTCAATGATGTTAGACTGATCAATTTCTGCTATTATATTACTAATTTAAGGATAATATGTATATTTTATTCATAAATGGTTTCCTATTATGAATATTGTTTTGAATCATCGGCATTTTGTAACATAATAATTTTTTCACACCTTCTCTAAATCTTTATTATGCGTCTTGTATCATTCTCATCTATTAAGCGATAACTTTTTCATGAAATTAAGAACTTGTTGTTTCCTAGGTATAATAATCACAAAATCCATTATACTATAATCATCAATGGAAAGAATGATGTTCCTTTTTTCATATGTACCAATAACACTTATTAGACCACATATTTCTGTGTTGATGAGATCAAGAATATTTGATTCCCTTTTCTTCTTTGGATGATATGAATTGTAGACCAAATTTCCTTATATGCAAGCATCGCACGTCCTTTCCCATTCAGGATTAATAATGGGGATATCTATGAATATCATCAGCTTATATATCTTTTCCATGCATTTTATGTTAATGTGACCCAGCATTCTATGCCATAAATTGTTTTCTTCTTCAACTGTCAGTTAGAAAATGTTCTCTTTACTCTAAACCTAATATAAGTTTCTATCTATTATGTATCATTTCATGAGATATTTCCCCATCATCCCATTTATAGTGAACCCCTTTTTATTTAATGTAACTATAAGACCTGAGCCACAAAGTTGACACATACTAAAGATATTTTGATGAAAACTAGGCACATAGAGATCTTAATTTTCCTTATCTCGTTGTTTTTGAGTTCTATACATCCAATTCCTTTAATTTTAAAAATACTATTATTTTTAAAACTATTCTGTCAATAATCTTTAAAATATTCTTCACTAATTATATATTTCCCATCATATGGGATGGTAACCCACTATTAAGAATATGGGTGCTAATACTCTTTGTGGATTTGGGAACTATTTATGTAAGGTTGGATTTCCATATTTTTATCTTTTCCATCCCAAAAAATATTTTATTGGAGGATAATGATGGAATTTCCCATATATTTCCATGTGCAATGGTTTATAGTACTCATATTATCCTTAGAGAGAAGAAAACATGTTTGAAAGAGCATCACCATCTGGTTGGAAGGTATTCACTTTCCTATGATTATTGTAGGCAACATGCCTAACATTCAACTACCTAGAATCAGTAGATTTATTGCAACAAATAGAGTAGTGGAAACAATATCCATAAAAAAATTCTTATATAAGATTAGGGATATGATTTCATTATCCTCTATTAGATTCATGTATCTTTCCAATTCTAGTAGTTACTTTCCTCTTCACAGTATGACATGGTATGGCCAAGATAGCCACAGAATTGAAATTTCATAAGAGGAAATGTCTTCTCACTTCTATTTCTCCCCACGTCCCCTTATTTAGTAAAATAATTTTACTGGTGATCATTTATGGATACTTGTGGATAGTTTTACGTTCTCATTTTAGTTTTATGTGAGGGATTATTTATTTGTACATCAGGAGACTTTGTTATATTTTCAAATTTCTTATTCACCATATTTCGAACCATTTTATTTATATCGTTTAATGATTCATCATTATAACCAATTCCATTTTTTCCATACATGTAGATGTTTGAACATTCAAAACATTCTCTACTCCTTCAGACCCACACATAGCTCTCTCTAAAAACTCTACATATGGAAACCCTAAAAATTATATTTTCTTCTTCTTTTCTATATAATTTGAATCAGTTTCATGTTTACACTTTATATTAACAACTTCTTCTTCATTAGCCTCAAATATCATGGACTTCTCCTTTAGTTTGGATCTAAGGTAACTGATGAACTTTTCATTTTCTTCAATCCTGAGCTTCAATTCTATAACATGTAATGATATTTCTATATTTTTTTAATGTTCTCTTACAACTTCTTATAGTCCAATAATTTCATATTCAAGATGAATAACATATTTTGATGACTCTTCCATAACTCTTATCCACCTATTGTTTTTGTTTCTTTAATTGTTATGATTTCCAAGAGAATCCCTATGTTACAACTTGAGATTAGTATCAGCTGTCAACTGATTTTATATGGAATTATTTTTTATAGTTATCCCTTTTCAACTATAGCCATCATGGATTATTGGGTTCCACATTTAAACTTTGGTTCTTCATACTCATAAAAGTCATTATCATTAACTTATTATTTATAGAAAAAAACTCAATCTCTATAATTTCTTTCCAGATTTGAAGTCAACCTTTTGGGAAAATCTTTTATTTGGTTTCTATATGTTTCCAGCTTTAATTTATTGTTCATCAATCTTTTTGAATATTGAGAGGAAATTTTCCCAACTCTATCACACTAATAATAGGCCAAAGGTATATTTCTATCAAATCTATCTTTTCCTCTCTTGAATCTATTTGTAATGAGTTAAATATGTTCATATTCCTTAGTATATTCATCAACACAATCTACAAAAACCTCATGTTTTTTCATGTACTTGAGTTCTATTTCCTTTCCAACTAATGTTATTGAATTATCTAGTTTGACTCTCATTTAATAATCCATTGGGCTTCTTAGTATATCATACATGTAATTTTTAGATAGATCCCATTTATCAAGGGCCAAAACTTTTTCATTGTATAGAGGTGGAAGCCTTCTCAAAATTTTGTTCACAATGTTAATGTATTTGATTTTTTCCCCAAGTACGTGTATTTATTAAAAAACATAAATGATTCAATTAAAAAAGGTATATAAATTTTCATGAGGATGCATTTTCAAATCATTGATCATACTGTAAAACGACATTGAGTTTCGCCTCATTCACTTTGTTACCACATTCATATATATTTTCATGCTTTTCCCAAATAGACTTGTCTAAATTAAAACTAATCACCTTTATATATATTTGAATATATAAAGTGGTAGTAAATAAATTTTTTGCATTGGAATATATATCAAGAATTTTTCTATCTATTTCCATCATAGACAAACCTATTGCATCAATGACACGAATCCTTTATGTAGTGGAAAAAAGAACATCCATTCTTGAGAATCTTTGGTGAGATATCATCTTGTTCATCAAAATCTGGATGTTTCTTATATCAAAGAGGGTAACTCCCCACACATTTACTGAATTCTACATGAAAAAAGAGGGTACATTTAACTCCATCGACTTATACCCTCTGATACCACTAGTAGGACCTCAGAACACCCAAATAGGGGTAGGGTGAATTAGGTTGTCAACTTTTTCTTTTAATGTTATGGATCGTGTTCCCATTTTGTTAAGAAATTTTAATAATGTATCATGGGAAAATTCCAAAAACAAACAGTCACATTAATAGAAACGATAGATCAATTTTACCTAGTTCACCACTAAGGGATAGTCAAAGGATCATATTCTAACAGTGTTTTAGTAATACCTAACTCTACTAATATTTAATTGTTTTGTAATAAATAAGTTTAGATAGAGACATTCTATTCTAGGAACACTACCTTTATAGGGTTTTAGGGTAATCACACTATACCCCCTCAGAACACTTCTATTGAATCCACCTATATCAATACTCTAGGATAATCCTTACATATTTTATCATCATGAAGGCCGATGTAGTGGTTTGGAATTAAAGTATTTTTTCCTATATAGATTGAGTCTCTAGTTTAATAATTGACCCAAGTTGGTGCACTTTGAAAGCATTTTTCACGTAAATATCTTGTTTACAACTACTGTTTGTGGAGATCCTTCATGAATATCAGCCTTCATGAAGCTTACGGTGTCAATGAGGAATACACAATCATCTGAAAACTCCCATTAATAAAAACTATTAGCATCATTAAAGACTAAAGTTGTCATTTCATGATGTTCGTGATATCATAGAAAACCTGATTTATGGAGCTCACAAATTACATGAAATCAGAGTGATTATATATTTTCATTTATTATTTTCCAATCAAATGAAGAGGTGGTAGCATCATATTTATAGCCTCAACCATTCATGATGATCCACCACATTTATTGATTTTTTATATGAAACTCAAAAATCCAATTCGCCAAGATCCTTCACTCGCAAAGCTCCACTAAAATTTTAATACTCCTAGAGAACACCTTCAACATCATGATACTTCACATCTCTGCCTTGGAAAATCATAGTATTATTGAAACCCATTTTTTAACATATTTATGAAGAGTTGATTCTAGAAAAAAACCTTTCTCTATGCTCTCTTTATTCTCCTGATTTGGAGCTCAGAAATTTGTAAAACACTGGGAAATAATGCCACAATCAATACAATAGACATCTAGAACTATAAGATCGTTTTCCTTGATAATTCCATAATTAACCCAATGTGGATTGACAAAAAATAGAAACCAAAATCCATTTTTAGAAAAGAAAATCCATGATTCAAACAAACCTATATCATTACTTATTCCTTTGTAGGTGGGGTTTGATGAATCATCATGAACAAATTAAACATGAATATTATAAAATATGTATTGGGTTATTTCAGATGGGTTTCGATATACACCAAATACCCTGGGTGAGATTTATTATTTTTTTATTGACATATGTTGTCTTCCGATGAGGTGTGGTCCGATCAAATGTGTATCTTATATGGGCCATCCCAGTTTCCTTTATTCTTCTTCATGGATAGACATGATGAGTGTGATATCTTGGATGATTTCCATCAGTATAGTAATACTCAAGAGTGATAGAACTTGGATGAGCTCCATCAAGGATGGAATGTATCATAGAGGAAAATACAATCATTGGAGTCCCTGGTGGACTAGGACAAGGTGGAACATAGTTGGTGTATTGTTATTCTTGATGGATCTCATATTTATCCTAGGGTTTCTTTTGGGTATCATCCCCCATGTCTTCAAATAAATGGGTACTTTTCATGTTTTAGTTGGCTTTTATTTGGGACTTTATTCTTCTATTGTATGTATATTGGTACTTTAGTATGGGTTAGATTTTATTCATCCATTTATAGTATGAGTTATTTTCCATTCTGTATTATACTGGTGTTTAGAATGTGTTTGGGATAACGTGAACTTTAGTATAAGGCATCACATGTGTTTGATATTCCTACTTGGTGATATTTTCTAGCACTCAGCCTATTAGAAATAGTAACAAGGTGTCATTTATTTTTTTCCCACTGGCTAGGTGGTCCTCAGTGGTTTGGTTCAGGAAAAAAATTAATCAAACACAGCATAAATTGATTTTTCATCAAATCATGAATCAATTCCAAAGTCCCATGTACAATCCAATTTACATTATCGATATAAATCATCTATTTATCTCAACTAAACATTATTATATAATTATTAGGAACATAATAAGGGTTAACTACTCCTCAATCATGTGCCTTATAAAAATATCACCATACCTATAAATCATTTTTCTAGGTTATTAGTAACATTCCATATATTCTTTAAAACAATTAATGTAAAACTAATGATAAACAATCCTTAGATGTTTCATTATTCCAATAACCAGGACATTTTTTATAATAAAATTCAATAATATAATTCCCCAAATCTCAATACATAAAAAATTTAATCAACCACTTTAATTATTTGAATAATATAATTCCATCCTTTTTATTAGAGTTATCCCTAGTACTATAGAATGATGTTAGATAATGTACATGTTCCCCACACATAAAACAAAAAAATATAAATAACACCTTAGGATGTAATTTTTCCAACCATTGAACTATTCATTTTTACATAGTAATTATTTTCTTTATGCCCTTATTTTTCACATATAAAACATATAGTCATTCCTTTGAGACATTTCCCAGAGTGTTTCTTCCCACATTCTTGACATGCATTAAGCTGAATTATATGTTCAATGTTCTTCATGAGACATCATTTGATTATTATTATCTTTATTCATAAACCCACCTATAATCAGCTTACTAGACATATATCAAGATAGGTGGTTATGGATAATCCCAAAAAAAAATTATTACATATCCCATTTCTATAATACCAAAACCTAAACCACCAAGTCTTAATTGGAGATCCATAAGACATCATGTGCATCTCCCAGTACCTAATAGGTTGTAGACTAACAATGTGGATCTGAGTATCATTAGTGGGGAAACAATGACCACATTATCAATAAATACATTAAAATTTTAATTATTTAGTGAAATAAATAAACAATTCTTTAAAAAATAATAAAAGGATTCTCACATCATACAGAAAACATAAACAATAGACCCCCAAAAGTGGCAGGTCAAACCAAGTAATCTTAGGAAAAATGAAAATAAATGAATCCAAAATAGTCTGGTGTATGTTAGGACATCACCCCTAAATTCATATCTGCCTCAATATTGTTGAAGATTAATGAGTAGAACAATCCCATGCATGATCTAGAGTTGGTAAATGTGATATTTGTGTTGAAAATATGGTATAATTATCTATATGTGGAGAAGTTTGAGATATATAATGATCACGATATCCTCATATATATATTAACATGGAAAGAGGTTAATATTCCCTAGAAAAAAAATTTAGATCACATCATGGATTACAACGTCTCAAAACATTACTATCCTGGTAATGGAAATAAGGCGGTGAATTCTCTAAGTTGAAAGGACCCAAAAATTCTATCATTGATAACAATTGAGAAGGATATAATATTCTTGAAATTTAATAGGATAAACATTGAGTCATAAACAATGGAAACTATTAAATACTTTCACAAATGATTTCTCATCCATCTCATTTAGAATGGTTAGTGGATTCTCAAAGAAATGTTGAAGGAATTCAGAAGAAAGTGAAAACTATATAAAAAGGTAAATGCATAGAAATTAGTGATAATTAAAAAGTCATTGTGATATTTAGGTCATGACATTGTGTTCCATCATTTCTAGAGTAAAAGAAGGAATAATTGGATAATGAACATAGTTCTGCTGTATCCATTAACCTAGGAAACAAAAAGATATATCAATTTCTCCATGAGTACTATTTATGGGACCACATGAAGATGGATATCACTTAATATACATCAAATTTACTGGTATGTCATAAAGTGAAGGATAAAAGTAATATTTTTAAGGGGATGATGCAACCATTACCAATACAAACATGGAAATAAGAAAACATCACCATAGACTTCTTTATTGGAATTTTGAATACATACAGGGGAAACAATGATACCAGGGCTATTGTAGATCGTTTTATCAAGACTATACACTTCATTTAAATTTTATAGGATTCACAATGGATCAACTTACACGGATATGCATAAGAGAAGTGGTGTGGCTGGATGGAGTACCACTATTGATTGTGTCTAATAGAGATCCATGATTAACCATTATGTTTTTGTAAACGTCACCATCATTCTTCAAACATTGAGATAAACTTTAGTACATATTACCACTCTCAAACGAATGCCCAATCTGAGTAGACAATCCAAACACATGGGGACATGTTGAGATCATTCTGAATAAAATTCAAATAAGGATGTGAATAACATATTCCTTTGGTTGAGTTATCATATAGTAACAGTTTCCACTCAATCATCTAAATGGATCTCTATGAATCCCTTTATTGGAAGTGGTGTATAACATTGACATGTTGGGATGAAGTTAGGGAATGAAAAACATCTAGATCCTGAAATGGTTTAATAATTGGTGGAGGATTTTATAACTATTATACATTATATCAAGTATGTTTAGAGTCGATAAGAGATATATGTGACTGTTGTCAATGAGACCTAGAGATTGATGTCAGAGAAATGGTATTCCTTCTTAAATAATCAAGGAAAAAAGTTATGATATTTGGGAAAAGTTAAATATTATCCCAAGGTACATAAACCCTTTATATATCCTTGAATGCATCATAGTGGTGGCCTATTGACTATCACTCCCACTGATCCTATCATAAGTACACGATGTATTCAATGTATCCCTCTGGAAAAAATACATACTAGACCCCTCATATGTACTCAATAAATAGGTGGTACCTTTGGAGAATTGTATTTTCTATAATTATCAAATGATGAAGATCTGATATAGTAGAGAAAAATTCAAGAAAATTCCCCTCGTCGAAGTGTTGTTGAGAAACCACATGTTTCAAGAAGCAACATGGAAACCAAAGGAGTTGAAGATGAATAGTTATCGTCATCATTTATAGTGTGGGAAAAGAATGTTTTGAGGGAGAAAATTTTAAAGGTGGGAAGATTGTAATGGACATTCTATTTTGAATAAAATTTCTCTTTTATTCTATTAAATGTCGTATTATATAATATTTTATAGATACTACATGCACATATATTTTTTTATCATATCTAATTATATTTTAATGATCGTTGTGTATATTTATCACAGATAATATAGACAATGAATAGTGATCAGATGACTACTATAAATATAGGGTTTTAACAAATCCATTTCACATAGAAAAAGGTAGTGATGGCCTCAACCGGTAGGATAAAACTCTATAATCCCATTTATTAGAGCTTCCAAGGGAGATAGAATTTCATGGATTTCCCTAGACCATGACCAAGCTGATATCCAACATCTTAAGCTTGAAAGAAACTTTTTATAGGAATAGATTATGCTCATCGAGATCACGATCCAAACTATGTTTATTGAACAACCCCCTGAAAGCCCTACCATCACACACATTTGTCTTATGGCATATACTGGTGTTTTAAATTGATAATTATCCATACCATAGAAATAAGCTATGTACATTATTTTTTATAAAATAATGAACATATTTTCATCTTATTATTTTCACTTTTTAAGTGATTTTTAAAAAAAATAGCATTTTTCATCAATATTCAAACTCAATTAAGAAATAGTTTTTGATGAATTAATGGATTTCCAAATTAAATAATATTTTAATAAAATATTTATTGAATAACTATCTCTAATGATTAATGATCAAAAAAATTTATGTATTCAAATTCTATTTTTATTGGGGTTTGAAAACTGTTATTGTCAAAAACCCCATCATTTTCAATAACTGTAAATTTTTATTTTAAAAGATAAAATTCAAATAATTATATGATTATTTAATTAAAATGAATATTTTTTTTGGAATTAAGATGAAAAAATTATCTAATGGATAATTTTTAATATTTTTCTAGGATAGTCAAATTTTCATACAAAAAGTTAATACCATAAAACATTACAAGGTGTTTTATGGTATCATAATGGCCCAATAGTGATGTAATAAATATTATAAAAGGTATATTAAAAAATTATTTTTTCCCTTCAAAATAATAAAATTTTATGTTTTTTGATTTATTTTATAAATCCTTAATTAATCCTCTAATACAAATAATATATTTTATGATTTTAAAAACATTTCTTTGAGAGTGTGACTCACCACCACATAAGAAATTGTGTTATTATAAGGCCCCAGCCTTAAACCTTACTTAATCTTGAGTTATTACAAGATTACAGATTGAGGATCTTTTCGGGTTTAGAGTTTTAGAGAATTAGATCATAAAACTTGCATTACATTCCACATTTAAACAAAGTGGTTACATAAAATATAGTATTCATTTTTCCCATCAATGAAAACATATTTAAAATAAAACATGGATTCTTTCTTGACACTTCCTTGACACTATCATCATATCATTTACCTTTCCCTTGAACTGTAAAAAACATTTCAAAAAAACTTGGGATGAGCATAAAAATCTCAGTAAGGGATATAAATATATATGGAAAGGAAACATGGTACATATATACATAAGAATGAAATCATACTTTACCCATAAAACATAAGCACTTCAACATACCTCATAAAATCATGAATAAATCATAGAAATCATAAGACATAAAGGTAACTTGAGGCATTCATAACATTCTTACGTAGGGAGTAACCCTCTTGGTTAAATTTGGAATACCCATCACAGTATATTCCCTAAATCTCTTCGGAGAAACCTTAACATTACACTCCTTCGCGTTACCCAATGCATTGGAGAGCTATATTGGGCTCACTCGCCCTTAGTTTATCACAGAACCACCCTTCTTCATAATAATTCCCAAGAACCTCAACATAATCATATCACATAAAACATGCATAAAGGAAACATAACATTTCCACCTTCCAATCACAAGATATCAATAAAACACATTGATATAAAAACATTATGAAAACCATTTTCAATACCAAAAAAAAGGAAATGTAAAACATGGTATTTATTTTTCTTTAAAAAAAAGGTTTGACATGTAGAAGAAGCTGAAACTTAAATAATGGTCACGGCGGCAGAGAAGTCATTGTCGCCGCATACGTATGAAAAAAACATTCCCTTTTGTCGTTTAGTAAACGCTTCGTATAAAAAAGATTCCTTTTGACTAAACATAGAAGTCAAAGGGGATTATACACCATATAAAAGAAGGTTGTGTATAAAACAAAATATGCCTCAATGAAAGGAGATTGAGACGAAGTCCCATACCTCAGGTCTGACTTGACTCGGTCGTTCTTTAATCTCCTGAATAATAAACTTGAGTTAATTTCTACCTGTTTAAGAACCTTTTTCAAGTTCAGTATTCCTTTTATATCACTTATTGTCATTTCATGAACACTATGTAATTATTTAAGTTAATAACGGTCGTTTGAACGATCATTGGTACTTGATTCAAAAATAAACCCTTTATAATTACATGTTGTTCATGTATCCATTATATCCATAATTATAATAATTATGTATATATCATATATATCCAGTATATACATGCATTTATAATATTACATAATCATTTAGAGGTAAGAAATGAAATGCACCGTTCACGGAGACGGTAAGTCGTACGTACGCATGAACGCTACTTTCATTTCTATTTCGTATTTTATAGAATGGAATCATAATGATATAAAGGTATATTATAATTCCAGTATAATATCATATATAATATCATATTTCCATCCTTTATACGTCCCACATATGGTATTTAACGAATCAAATCACTTTGAGGGGGTAGTAGTCCGCACTTCCTTAAATGAAGATATCGCGTTTACCCATAATGGAAACCATAATGGTATACCCAAAATGAAAAATACAGAAGCTTAAGGAAAACATAAAAATATTATACATCATATATAAATATAGTGACATCTTAATGGCCACCTTTGAAGGTGTTAAAATAATGTTGAACAATCGTCGTTTCGGGAGGCATAAATTCACCATCCACGGAAACAGTATGTCCTTTAACCATTAGATGTAGGTGTGTGTAAGTGTAGCTCGAATCCTTCTTATAACAACATCCTAGTATATTTAGGATAATGTAGTTGTTACAAAAGAAAATAATAAAAAGAGTTTAGGGGGTTGGAGAAGAAAAATCAATCAAAAGGACTCAAAAGAAGACATTAACTTAAAATCGGGTAACTCTCTTAGATTTGAGCTCAAAGGCTTCCTTGAGAAGACTTCTGCCCAAAGTGAGGATTCAAGGAGTAAGAGAGGGATGTGGAGAGACAAAATGGGCAGGGTTTAGCCGAGCCAAAGTCTTTTGGAGTGTGGGTAAGGAGGTAGTGGTGGGGGCCTTTTATAAGAGGAGAGGAGGGGTACTCCTGGAAGGTAAAGAAAAGTCACTTTATTTTAAAAAGTTATTCGGATTTAAGAGGTCCCATATTGATGCGTTTCGAGGATAAGGTGATAAGGGTTCGAAATACACCCATCCAATAGGTTTTGGCCATGTTTAGGTCTTAGATTTTACATTATCATTCCATTTTATTTAAATCGTTAAATAATGAGGTCATCACTGCATCATCATGATGTCATAAATAATTTAACTATTTAAAGTATAAAAATTATAAAAATAATACTATGATGTAGGAAATCTTTTTATCTTTCAAATGACTATTTATAATCAAATATATGATCTTTATAACCCCATTTAAAAATTGTTTTAGTAAAACATCTCATGTTTGTGTCATTTTTACTTTTACATTAAATAAAAAGTTATTCATGTCATTTTCCAACCAAAGTGGCTCCATGGGGTCCCCTAGTTTACCCATGGATTGTCTTGGTCGGCCATGACACATCCAATGAGGGTAGGACATGTTTAAAGGTCATCTCATTTTATTAAAGCATTATTTTTACCTTAAACTACACTAATTACCTCTAATCGCGATTAAGAACTTAAGAGTTGCTATTTACCAAAACATTATTTTAATCTCATTGAACCACATTTTACTTCTTAATGAAAACCATGTATGTTGGATTTTTGAAATTAAAATAAAGAAGTGGTAAAATTTCATTTAAACGAAAAATCAGTTTTTATAAGTACCACTTAGTGGTTTCACTATTCATCAAAAATTGATGTTTTTCAGAAAAATACCAAAAAATCACCCTAAGATATATTTGATATTCATAATTCAAAAACGAATTATATTTTAAAAAATTCAAAACATATAATTCACATTAATTAATTTAATAATTAATTCCCGCTGTCATGACAAATAGCGTGTTTTTATGAAACAATAAGTATCAAAAGATTGACACCAGTTTAAGTCCAATTTCAAAGTGACATTGATTCCAATGACCACCATTGGATTAAATGGTAAAAATATATTCTAATTTCACTTCAAAACAAATTCAAAAGATAATCTAATCATATAAATAAATTAGATTAAAAAGCATTTTTCATGTAAAATGCAGTATTTTTCACTATTCATTAAAAAATGAACATTGTCTGAAAAATACCAAAAATTCACACAAAGTAAATTTTGATGTCCCAATCATAAATAATAAGTTTATTTTTACAAACATAGCTTATAAAATTGTCAAAAGATAGATTTAAAAATGGTTTTCCATTAAAAGGCAGTAAAACAATCTTTTAAAAATATTAGTGTATTCCATGCTTAAGATTGGATTTATTTTCATTTTAAGCTTCTAAAACACTATCTAATTCATTAATAGATATAGATAAAAATATCTATTATTCATTACTTACTTGGGATGTTACATCCTTCCCCCATTTTGAAAATTGTGTCCCTGCAATTTATTTACTTATCGAATAAATGGGGGTACTTATCCCTCATTGCATTTTCAGATTCCCATGTTGCCTCTTCCATCATGTGGTTTTTTCACAAAACATTTACCTGATTAATAACCTTATTTCGTAACACTTTCTCCCTGTGGTCAATAATCTAGACCGGTTGTTCCTCATAAGATAGGTTCTCTTCCAGCTGAACTACCTCTGGACTCAAAACATGAGATGGATCTGGCATATACTTTCTCAACATCGAAACGTGAAAAACATTGTGTACTTGAGATAAACTCGGAGGTAAAGCCACCCGGTATGCAACTGATCCAACTCTCTCCATAATTTCATATGGTCTAATTAACCTTGGACTTAGTTTTCCTTTCTTACCAAATCTCATCAGACTTTTCCAAGGAGAAACCTTGAGAAAATCATGATCACCTACCTCAAAAGATAGATCCTTCCTCCGGTTATCCGCATAACTCTTATGCCTGCTCTGAGTTGTTCTCATGTGCTTCTGAATCAGCTGAACTTTTTCTGCCATCTCTTCTACCAATTCTGGTCCCATCAACTTCCTTTCACCCACTTCATCCCAGAAAGCTGGAGTTCGACACCGCTTCCCATATAATGCCTGAAATGGTGCCATCTGTATAATGGAATGAAAACTGTTATTATATGAAAATTCAACCAATGAAAGATGTTGGTCCCAACTTCCCTGATAATCCATCGAACAAGCTCGTAGCATATCCTCCAAGGTCTGAATTGTTCGTTCTGACTGCCCATCTGATTGAGGATGAAAAGATGTACTAAAATTTAATTCAGTACCCAACAACTTCTGAAGGCCTTTCCAAAAGTTAGAAGTGAACCTGGGATCACGATCAGATACAATGGAGAGAGGAACTCCATGTAACCTGACTATCTCTTTAAGATACAAACGGGAAAGTTGATCTTGGGAAAAAGTATCTCGTATAGCATGGAAATGAGAAGATTTATTCAAGCGATCAACAATAACCCATATTTCATTATTACCTCGAGATGTCTTCAGTAATCCCACAACAAAGTCCATGGATATATTCTCCCATTTCCACTCTGGCACTGGTAAAGGCTGAAGCATCCCTTTCGGTAACTGCCACTCTACTTTAACATGTTGACATGTCAAACACTTCACAGTAAAATCAGCAATATCACTTTTCATTCCATCCCACCAGTAATACTCCCGCAGATCTCTGTACATCTTAGTACTGCCAGGATGAACTGAAAACCGAGATCTATGAGCTTCACATAACAACTCTCTCTTCAACTGTGAATCACAAGGCACACACAATCTCTTCCCAAATCTCAAAATGCAATCATTATCAATGTTGAATTCAGGCAACTTACCTTTCTGAACCAGATCTACCTTTTTCTGCAACTCACTATCTTGCTTCTGTGCTTGCTTGATTCTATCTGAAAGAGAAGATTTCACTGATACCTGAAACAAAACAGAAGAACATCCTGCACCAACAACTTCTATGCTAAATTTCATCAAATCAAAAACCAAAGGATCACGTTCCAAACACAACATTGCTAATGAAGCATTACTTTTTTGACTCAAAGCATCAGCCACTTTATTTTCTTTTCCCAGATGGTAATGAATTGTACAATCATAATCCTTGATTAATTCCAGCCATCTCCTCTTTCTCGTGTTTAACTCTTTCTGAGTGAATATATAATTTAAACCATTGTGATCAGTATATATTTCACACTTTACTCCATAAAAATGATGCCTCCAAATTTTTAAAGTGAAAACAACAGCAGCTAATTCCAAATCATGTGTAGGGTAATTTACCTCATGAATTTTCAACTGTAGTGAAGCATAAGAAATTACCTGATCATTCTGCATTAGGACGCAACCAAGTCCTTTCAATGAAGAATCAATGTATTTAACAAACTCACCATTCCTGGAAGGTAGTGCCAAAACTGGAGCATTCAGCAATCTTCTTTTCAATTCCTGAAAATAATCATCACATTCTTTTGTCCAGATAAACTTAACACCCTTCCGAGTTAACTTAGTCATTGGACTAGATAACCGTGAAAAATTTCTAACAAACCTTCGGTAATAGCCTGCCAAACCAAGGAAGCTACGAGTCTCAGTTACATTTGTGGGTCTTGGCAAGTCTTCCACAACTTTTGTTTTTGCAGGATCAACAGTTATCCCATCTTTAGAAACAATGTGACCAAGGAAAGAATTTTTTTTCAAACAAAACTCACACTTGCTGAATTTTCCATACAGTTTCTTTTCTTTTAAGGTTTTCATGATAACCCTTAAATGTATTTCATGCTCCTCTTTACTTTTAGAAAACACCAAAATATCATCAATGAAAAACACCACAAACTTATCCAAGAACTCATGGAAAATTCTATTCATTAAGTCCATGAATACAACAGGTGCATTGGTTAGCCCAAAAGGCATTACTACAAATTCATAATGGTCATATCTTGTACGGAACGCAGTCTTCGGAACATCTTCTTCCTTTACGTTCAGCTGATGGTACCCCGATCTCAAGTAAATCTTGGAAAAATACTGAGCTCCCTGGATCTGATCAAACAAATCATCGATATGAGGCAAAGGATATTTGTTCTTAACAGTGATGTTATTCAAGGCTCTATAATCAATGCAAAGTCTCATAGAACCATATTTCTTTTTAACAAATAAAACAGGAGCACCCCATGGTGATGTGCTAGGTCGAATGAAACCTTTCTCTAATAAATCTTGCAATTGCTCCTTTAACTCTAAAAGTTCAATTTGAGCCATTCGATAAGGGGGTTTTGAAATTGGCTTAGCATCAGGAACTAAGTCAACAGTAACCTCAACTTCCCGATCTGTTATTATTCTAGGAAACTCATCAGGAAAAACATCACGATACTCATTTACCACTGGCACATCATTAATCTGAACAGTTCCTTTATTTTCAACGATGTGTGCAAGGTAACATTCATTTCCATCTTTTACAAGTTTTTTGGCCTCTTGATAAGCTATCAACAGTAAGGGTTCATTCTTGTACACAAACTGAAAGTCTTTCTGAAAAAAAACTTCTTTAGCTCTACAGTCAATCTTAGCATGGTAAATAGAGAGCCAATCCATACCCAGGATAACATCAAACTCTACTAGAGGTAGAACAATAAGGTTTTCACATAGGTTCTTTCCACAGATAAGGATAGGAAGATTCTTATAAATTTTTTTTGCCTCAACATTTCCCCCAGGTGTTTTTACCAAAAGTTCATGAGTCATTTCTTGAGATGGTATTCCCATTTTACTAGAAAAGGTTTCAGAGATGAAAGAATGTGTAGACCCCGAATCAAACAACACGCTAGCATAATCTGAAATAACAAACAAAGTACCTGATACAACTTCATTTGATGGCCCGACATCTGCTGAAGTAGTTGCAAAGGATTTCACCACCCCTTTCTGCTTGTAGTCTAACTGCTTCCCATCACCCAAGCTCTTTGTCGGACACTCATTTTCAGAGTGACCCATCTCATTGCACTTATAACATTTCACTAACTGTAAATCAAATTTGGTCTTACCATAACCCTGATCTTTTCCAGTGCAATCACGAACCTTATGTCCCATCTTACCACATCTGTAGAACTTTCCATAATTCAGAAGACATTCCCCAGCATGCCTTTTGCCACATTTATCACAAACTGAAAACTTAGTTTTCTTACCATCATACTTTTTTGAAGAATTCTTACCTTTCTCCTGCCACCACGGTCTCTTCTTCTATTGGTTGTTATAGAACACTTGATCATCGGAAAACTCCATTTCTACCTTCTCAGTACATCGAACAAGATTTTCATAACTTCTAAACTCACGAGAAGCTAATGCCCTTCGATATTTTGTCTTTAATCCTGAGTAAAAATGATTGATTTTACAATCAAGGTCTCGGATAAAATTTGGAGCATACCTTGCCAATCGAGTGAACCTTTCTTTATAGGCAGCCACTGAGTCTTCCTCTTGCCTCAATTCCAAGAATTTCTTTTCCATCCTAAGTCGAATAGCCTTACGAAAATACTTCTCAAGAACCATACCTTTGAATTCATCCCAGTCGAGAGCATCAATCTCATCAGCGTCCCTGATATTTTTAACCATCGACCACCACTGATCTGCTTCACCCTTCAAATGGTAAATATCAAGACTAAACTTTTAATTGTCTGAACACCCCATGACATTAAAAATCTTCTCCAGTGCTTTAATCCACCCTTCAGCTAGCACAGGGTCAGATGATCCTCTGAATGATGGGGGTTGTTGCCTCATGAAATGTTCCACCACTGACATGTTTCTCTGTGGTTGATCTGGATGATCTCGTCTATGGATACCACCGCCATTTATCTCTTGAGTCAACTGCGCCATTACTGCAAAAAAATGTTCAGTTCCAATTCCGACCATCTCAGGATGCTGATTCGGAAGGTTATTTCCTTCTGCATGCCTTCCTAGCACTGCTTCCCTATTTCCTCTGCGGAAAACCATTCTGAACAAACATGTCTTAGATGAAGCAACATGGAAATCTTCAAATACTATATCACTTCAATTTGACCATAAATTTTTTTTTGGATAATCATTTAATATAATTATAACTTCTATAGTTATCTAAACCGACCTCTGATACCAACTATAAGGCCCCAGCCTTAAACCTTACTTAATCTTGAGTTATTACAAGATTACACATTGAGGATCTTTTCGGGTTTAGAGTTTTAGAGAATTAGATCGTAAAACTTGCATTACATTCCACATTTAAACAAAGTGGTTACATAAAAGATAGTATTCATTTTTCCCATCAATGGAAACATATTTAAAATAAAACATGGATTCTTTATTGACACTTCCTTGACACTATCATCATATCATGTGCCTTTCCCTTGACCTGTGAAAAACATTTCAAAAAAACATGGGATGAGCATAAAAAGCTCAGTAAGGGATATAAAAATATATGGAAAGGAAACATGGGTACATATATACATAAGAATGAAATCATACTTTACCCATAAAACATAAGCACTTCAACAAACCTCATAAAATCATTAATAAATCATAGAAATCATAAGAAAAAATGTAACTTGAAGCATTCATAACATTTTTACGTAGGGAGTAACCCTCTTGGTTACGTTTGGAATAACCATCACATTATATTCCCTAAATCACTTTGGAGAAACCTTAACGTTACACTCCTTCACGTTACCCAATGAATTGGAGAGCTATATCGGGCTCACCCGCCCTTAGTTTATCATGGAACCACCCTTCTTCATTATAATGCCCAAGAACCTCAACATAATCATATCACATAAAACATGCATAAAGGAAACATAACATTTCCACCTTTCAATCACAAGATATCAATACAACACATTGATATAAAAACATTATGAAAACCAATTTCAATACCAAAATAAAAGAAATGTACAACATGGTATTTATTTTTCTTTTGAAAAAAGGGTATGGCTTGTAGAGGAAGCCGAAACTCAAATAATGGTCACGGCGGCGGAGAAGTCGTTGTCGCCACATACGTACGATAAAAACATTCCCTTTTGTCGTTTAGTAAATGCTTCGTATAAAAAAGATTCCTTTTGAATAAATGTAAAAGTCAAAGAGGTTTATACACCATATAAAAGAAGGTTGTGTATAAAACAAAATGTGTCTCAATGAAAGGAGATTGAGACGAAGTCCCATACCTCGGGTCCGACTTGACTCGGTCGTTCTTTAATCTCATGAATAATAAATTTGATTTAATTTCTACCTGTTTAAGAACCTTTTTCAAGTTCATTATTCCTTTTATATCATTTATTTCCATGTCATGAACACTATGTAATTATTTAAGTTAATAACGGTCGTTTTAACGATCATTGGTACTTGAGTCAAAAATAAACCCTTTATAATTACATGTTGTTCATGTATCCATTATTTCCAGAATTATAATCATTATGTATATATCATATATATCCAGTATATACATGCATTTATAATATTAAATAATCATTTAGAGGTATGAAATGAAATGCACAGTTCATGGAGACGGTAAGTCGTACGTACGCATGAACACTACTTTCATTTCTATTTCGTATTTTATAGAATGGAATCATAATGATATAAAGATATATTATAATTCCAGTATAATATCATATATAGTATCATAGTTCCATCCTTTATACGTCCCACATATGGTATTTAACGAATCAAATCACTTTGAGGGGGCGGTAGTCCGCACTTCCTTAAATAAAGATATCGCGTTTACCCATAATGGAAACCATAAAGGTATGCCCAAAATGAAAAATACAGAATATTAAAGAAAACATAAACATATTATATATCATATATAAATATATTTACTTCTTAATGGCCACCTTTGAAGGTGTTAAAATAATGTTGAACAATCATCGTTTCAGGAGGCATAAATTCACCATCCACGGAAACAGTATGTCCTTTAACCATTAGATGTAGGTGTGTGTAAGTGTAGCTCGAATACTTCTTATAACAACATCCTAGTATATTGAGGATATTGGAGTTGTTACAAAAGAAAAGAAAAAAAATATTTTAGGGGGTTGGAGAAACAAAATTAAACAAAAGGACTCAAAAGAAGACATTACCTTAAAATCGGGTAACTCTCTTAGATTTGAGCTCAAAGGCTTCCTTGGGAAGACTTCTGCCCAAAGTGAGGCTTCAAGGAGTAAGAGAGGGATGTGGAGAGCCAAAATGGGAAGGGGTTGTCCGAGCCAAAGGCTTTGGGAGTGTGGGTAAGGAGGTAGAGTTGGGGGCCTTTTATAAGAGGAGAGGAGAGGCACTCCTAGAAGGTAAAGAAAAGTCACTTTATTTTAAAATGGTATTCGGATTTAAGAGGTCCCATATTGATGTGTTTCGAGGATAAGGTGATAAGGGTTCGAAATACACCCATCCAATAGGTTTTGGCCATGTGTAGGTCTTAGATTTTACATTATCATTCGATTTTATTGAAATCGTTAAATAATGAGGTCATCGCTGCATCATCATGATGTCATAAATAATTTAAGTTATTTAAAGTATAAAAATTATAAAAAAATACTATGATGTAGGAAATCTTTTTATATTTCCAATGACAGTTTATAATCAAAAATATGATCTTTATAACCCCATGTAAAAATTGTTTTAGTAAAACATCTCATGTTTGTGTCATTTTTACTTTTACATTAAATAAAACTTTATTCATGTCATTTCCCAACCAAAGTGGCTCCATGGGGTCCCCATGTTGACCCATGGATTTTCATGGACGGCCATGACACATCCAATGAGGGTAGGACATGTGTCAAGATCATCTCATTTTATTAAAGCATTATTTTTACCTTAAACTACACTAATTACCTCTAATCGCGATTAAGAACTTAAGAGTTACTATTCACCAAAAAATTATTTTAATCTCATTGAACCACATTTTACTTCTTAATGAAAACCATGTATGTCGGATTTTTGAAATTAAAAACACAGAAGTCGTAAAATTTCATTTAAACGAAAAATCCGTTTTTATAAGTACCACTTGGTGGTTTCACTATTCATCAAAAATTGAAGTTTTTCAGAAAAATACCAAAAATTCACCCTAAGATATATTTGATATTCCGAATTCAAAAATGAATTATATTTTAAAAAATTCAAAACATATAATTCAAATTAATTAATTTAATAATTAATTCCCGCTGTCATGACAAATAGCGTGTTTTTATGAAACAATAAGTATCAAAAGATTGACACCAGTTTAAGTCCAATTTCAAAGTGAAATTGGTCCAATGGCCACCATTGGATTAAATGGTAAAAATATATTCTAATTTCACTTCAAAACCAATTCAAAAGATAATCTAATAATATAAATAAATTAGATTAAAAAGAAGTTTTCATGTAAAATGCAGTATTTTTCACTATTCATTAAAAAATGAACATTGTCTGAAAAAAACCAAAAATTCACACAAAGTAAATTTTGATGTCCCAATAAAAAAGAATAAGTTTATTTTGACAAACATAGATTATAAAATTGTCAAAATATAGATTTAAAAATGGTTTTCCATTAAAAGGCAGTAAAACAATCTTTTAAAAATATTAGTGTATTCCATGCTTAAGATTGGATTTATTTTCATTTTAAGCCTCTAAAACACTATCTAATTCATTAATAGACATATATAAAAATATCTATTATTCAGTAATTACTTGTTATGTTATAGTTATTCTATTTCCTTCACCCCTTGACCTTATAAAATAATATAAACCACTCCACTTTTGATAATAAATTGGTAAAACCATGGTATGTTTTGTGATTTTTAATATTATATTATGTTGATTCGAAAACTATAATAATAAAGAAATAATATCCTTTCCTATATAAACCCATCCATACACCAATTAATATTCAATAAAACTACTTATATAACAATCATTCTCCTGCCTCAACTTCCTAAAATCCTCCAAACCCACCCCCAATAATTCAAAAATCCCCTCCTAAGCCTTTGGAGTCACACACTCATGTAAGGGATATTCACCAATGCATTTTTTATCAAGAACTCATTTTATGTTAGGTTATTTTAATTTCTATTTTCATATATTGGGATATGTTATTCAGTATCCCCCATTCATGAAATTTTATTTATAAATAATGACATCCCCATTCACTATAATTAATACTCTCGTGATAATTTATGTACACCTATTATAATGCCGAAATTTCATAAGGATTATTTTCCTTATTCAAGTTTCTTCATTACCATATTCCTTCTATTTCCAAATTTCTAATTTTGGGATATGATTTTCCTTGTCCCTATTACATCCTATTTTATTTCCAATTGATGATATACCCCTTTATCTCCCATTAACCTTTTTCATGAATTTTCATCTAACCCCGTTATGCTACTGAAATTTCACCTAGATTTTCATCGCCAAAATAATACTGTATTAAATACAATTACCAATTTTCTATCAAGGGTATTCACCATTATGAACAAATACTTATTGATTAGGGACTTACATGTATGTATTCCACATTTCTTCATCGTGGAATAAATTATGATGATGAATGAATTCATGTTGTGTGATCTATGTGGCACACCTAAGCAAGATAATGAAATTATTATGTGGTGCATGGCTAGATTGAACTATAATGCATTGGGTAAAGTTTAATGTCATGATACGTCATGTGAAATGGTCTTGAAAAAAATACATGACTCATGCTCCTCCATTTTCAATGAGAATTTCCTCATGATACTCTATGTGCAACTAGCCATGAATCATGCTTATGTCATGTTGTATATGTTTTCCTCATTTCCCATATTATGATTATCTTCTATAATATTCATTATTATTCATGTTCCTTTTATGCTCCATTGAGATGCCTATTTTGTAACATGGATTATATTCTTCATGTTATTGCTTTTTTATTTTATTTACATGATTAATAGATCACTATATTATTTTGTTTGTCCCCATTTTATTCCATGTATTTTTATGTTTATTAGAATATTATGGTCATTTTAAGGAAGTGTTAAACAATTTTTTTGTATCTAATGTTATATTTTTTTGTAATGAACCTAATTCTGAATTACAAAAGACTTATAAATATTTTGGTGTTGTGTAAAGTGCAATTTTATGTAATAAAACATGTATTAATGTGTAATAAAGATTATGGTTGTTATATATTATGTTTCAAAAACTATTTTAATTGGTTTTCAAAGGATCCTTTATATATTTTTAATGTTTTTTTAAGTATTAAAGGATTTAATTGATTTCAATGTTTCATTTATAAGTGTTAAAATTAATTTTCAGGGAAATATATTTTAATTATTTCAACCCTTACATTATTATTTGTCATAGTTATTTTCAATGAAATGTATTTTAATGATTTAAAGTCATCCTTTATATGTTTTCAAAGTTATTTTCTAAGAAATTTATATAAATTATTTCAAAACCTCTTTTATAGGTTTTCAATTTTATTTTCAAATAAAAGGATTTCAATGATTTCAAATCATCAATTATAATATTTAATATCTATTTTCATTGAAAATTATTTTCAAAATGTTTAATTTTAAAAAAAAATTCCACGAGAAAAAGGATATTTTCCTCAATAATGTTTTAAAAAATATCTTTCAAAATTATTTTCCATCTATGTTGATACCTATTAGAGTAAAATATTCCTTACTAGGGGTATGATCCATTAATACCATTTATATTCCTTCCTTGAATGGATTGTGTTTTTATGGAAAGATGTTTATGAAACTTCTTTCTCTTCCATAGGTTATACCATGATAAAATACATATGAAACCTGCTTATTTTAACGGGTTATGCGTTATTGAAATGATTATAAAATCTATCTATTTTATACATTTTATTATATGATGAAATTTTTATGATACCCAATTTCATTTCATGGGCTACTATGTGACATTGATGAAGCCCATATTTTTTTATGGTTCATGATATGATGAATGTTTTATTACCTTGTGGAACATGTATGTATAATTTAATTTTGGGATAGGTGGGACCTATATCTCCCTCTAATGCATTGGATAAAGATTTATATCTCATGAGATAGATATGGCTGAAATGGGTAGTGAACCAAGTTATGTAGGATAATTTTAAATTAAGTTGGTCTTGGGAGTAAAAAATGACTACAAAGATGGTCTTGGGAGTTAATCTTGAATAATAATATGCTCATGGGGTTGAACATTGACTTTTGAGATGGTCTTGGGAGTGATCCTTTATTACTATGATTGTATTGTAATTGAAACAATATTACTAAGATAGTCTTGGGAGTAAACCTTGTATACTAAAAAGAGAAAAAGGTTTATGGGATTGACCCACTATGGGAAGAAGGTCTAACCTGGTCCACTATAACGAATGCGCTATGACTGGGGATGGTGGTGTGTCTCGTCTTATAGTTAAAGCCCCCTATAATTTCCCTAATATGTTTTGGAAATGAGGCATGACTTATAAGGAATTATTTTAAATTCTTAAGTGTATTCCACAAGTATATGGCATATGCCAATTGTATCCTCTTATGCATCATGCTATTTGATTTCCATATGATTCATGTCTTATGAACTTTCAATATTTATTCCATGACTCATTATTATGTAATTTGATATGAAGGGAGTGATTTTCAAAATTTATTCTCATGTTCTCGTACCTTTATTTCCATGTTATTCTTTCATATCTCCTTTAGTTTTACCCATATTGAGCATCATAAATCACTAATTCTTATGTTGTCATTCCGTATTTTATAGAGAATGGATTTATGTAGGATTACTGTAGAGTAATATCTTTAATGGATATGTTTAAGATCATTAAAGTAATTAGAGGAATATGTTTCATGATTCCAAACAACGAAAATTCTTAGGGTCCTCATGAATGTACTTTTGAGATGTGATTAATAGTCATCTAAAATTATGTAACATCCATGTATGTTAATCCTGGGTCGCTATAGTTAGTATTAAAGGAAAGGTTTAGTCAAAATTTTTAAACTAGGATGAGAAACATTTATTAATATATCAAGGGATATTTCTAATGATATGTCTAGGGATGTCTCTAAGGATAATTCTAAGGTGTCACAGATTTAAAATAATGTGCAATGATTTGGATATCCTATAATTATTTTTTCATGATTATGTGGTTTTCTACTATGATAAGTGTTGCACACAGTATTCTGTCTATGTTTAGTTAATGGACGTAACAAGAAGGAAATAGGTTGACATTTTATTTTTTATATGTGTAAATTATGGGAATGATGAAAATTACTACACTGATTAGAAATTTATTAATGAAAATTAGGAAGGTGGCATGAGTATCAGTTATACTACTAAAGATTAAGAGATCTTGAATTTCATGTTATGGGTATGGGATATTCTAATATTATTATAGACATTGAACATTAGAATAATTATTAAATTGTGAATGAGGAACCCTAAGATAAGATTCATATTTCATATTCTAGGAAAGATGCATTAAGGAATGATATGATGAAGCATAAGTAATGGTTTAAGAATATTGTTGGATGATTGAAGTGTATATGTATAGTAATTCAAGTGTTATGTTATATGAATCCTGACGTATATGTTTTTCATTAACGGATTTTAATGATATATTGAATGGTGATGATGACTAATAAAAGCGATTCAATGGAAATGTGATATTTTGATTAACGTAAGGATTCCCGTAATGTGTTCTTAATGTTGAGAAAATTGTGATTTGCATGGATAAAGAGATAATTGATATGATATATTAAATTTTATAGTACTAATAACCATGGAACTAATCATTAATTTGTTTAAAAGTGGTATATATTACCATGGATGAATTTATGCCTTTTTTAATTTACGGAATATATCCAATAAAATTCGGAATAAGAATGAACTCATGTTTTATATTAATTAAGGTTATTATAATGTTTCAAGAAAATACATGATGAAAGTATTCAAATGTTAGGTATGTGGTAACCAAAAGCTAATTATGATATAAGGGGGTAAATTTTAAGCTGATTTTGAGGAATTTAGTGACCTTCTTTCTAAAGTTTTGGATTCTCCACTTTTGAAAGCATTGCAGGGTTGCCCATTTATGGAATTGTTTAAGTTAAACATTCAATGACGTTTTATAGATTAAAGTATTATATCACCATAAGATGATTTATTAATGTTAGATAGCATGTGTTAAACATTTTTTTTCTGATGTTAACAAAATATAGATGGAATGTCCTATTATTCTATTTATGGATCTCTTGATCTGTTAGAAAATTAGGAATTAAAAATTCACCTTCATTTCATGGAGTATGAGATAAAGTGGAAATCAAGCAAGGCACCAGAAAAGAGTGAGATTGTGCATATCAAAATAAATTTAATCATTTAATTATATTTCATTATGTTATTAGAAATTAAAAAATTCATCAACTTTAGGAAAATGATGTTGAAAAAGATTTATCATAATCACTTCATTTCTATTCAACTGTTGGTATTATAAGTCATCACAGATTTATGGTTTTGAGAGTCTTAAATTTCCATTATTCATTCAATTAGTTGTGATCAATGACCTCAATCACCATAAATGATTATTTACAATTTTATTACAAGTAAATTATCCACTTCGCACCTATGTTCTATTATGTGGAAACCTAGTTTTGAATTACTTGAAGTTACTATCATGTTTCTAACTTTCCCTTTTTTAAATGGATGTTTTAATATTATTTTTTATGGTGTGGGTCTCTATGAAAGAATTTTTTTGTATTAAAACATTGATGACCCATATTAATTTCAAGGGGAAATTCATTATAATGGGGTATAGAATGTAACACCCTGAGATTTTGTGAAATTATTTTTTTGAATTTATTTAAACTCTTGGATATTTTTTATTTTCCAAAATCCTGAATATTTCTTGTGTTATATTAAATAAATATAATTATTTTGTGTGGAATATAACACCAAGTTAATTTTATGCTATATGAAACACATATTTATCTCATAGTACAGGAAAAACTATTTTTGTCTTGGGTTATACATAGAGTGGAGTTCTCTCGATAGCTTTCACTATACACAAGACCGAGTGTTTCCACACTACAATATACTAAAAATATTTTTATTAAAATATTTTTATATTTACCACCAAGTTGTTTAAATGGAAGTTATGCATAAAATAAAAATATTTTTTAAAATATTATTTACACATGTATAAGAAAATATATCCTTTGGTTATCAATTTTTTATAAATGAAAGTAAGAACTATTTGAAAATTAATAAATTCTTTTTCTAGGAAATCTATTTTTTATGTACAAACACATTTTATCACAATATATTAAAAAATAAATTTTTATGAATGCTTATAAAACAAATTACATATTATATATCAAATCAATTTTTTACCCTCATCAAATAGATTTCATAGATATAAGATAATAATAAGTCGAACTCTATGAATCAAAATAAGTATTTTTATAAAAGGTAATTTTACAACCTATTAATGTAAAACCTATTTTAAATTTAATTTTTGAAAATTTTAAAACAATTATTTTAAAAAATAAACTTCATTTTTTAATGTGTTATATCAAAATTTACTTTTTATTATTTGTTTGGTATTTTTCTCTGAAGTTTTATTTTTTTGTTGAATAGTGAAAAACACATATTTTCAATTCAAAACTCCATTTTCATCATGTTTAATTATATAGTAAATTTTATTTAAAATTTTTTAAATTATAATTAGTTCAATTATACATCATGAAATCCAAATTATTTCCTTTAAATCAATTTCACACTAAAATTATATATAGAACCAAAGAAAACTTTTGAACATTTTATCTTTTAATCACCCATTATTTTGTCTCATCTACCGGATTAATTTTAAATTAATTTATGGAAATTATATGATTGGTATTTTTAAAAATGTATTAAATATTTATAATGAAAATAATTTATAATTTATAATAATTTCATCTTATTTTTTCACAAAAAATATATGTAAAATTAATTAAATTAATTATAATGGTTAAGGTAAAAATGAGTTTATATAGTGGTTAAACAATAACATAAGTGGAAAATATCCTTAAAACATGTAAAAATACATTATTATATATAAATTTTCTACCATATAAACAATTTTATATAAAAAACATTATTTGAGGCACATGATGTAAGGGAGACCTCTCAATAGTGTTTAGCTTTTTGTACTTATAAGAATGCCACACCTCCTCCACCATAAAAGGGATCTCAACCCCCCTCAATGATAAACACCTATAAATCCATTTTTCTCATCCTCGAACATAACAGATAATCTCCAAACATCATTCCTCTCAATATAGAATCATATATTTTTGCATAAAGGAAAAAAATAAAGTTCTTTTGGTTTAAACTAAATGGAATTACTGAAATAAGAGGTGATGTTCTTCAACCGGAACGTCGATTTTATTTCCTTCTCCACTAATGAAATTATTATTATATCATGTTTATATAATAACCATAGTATCCTCAATATTATAAGATGACTTAATTCTATTTTTATGAGCTACACCTTCATACACTTCCATTAAACATGATACGCAATCATCATTTGTCTTTAAGGAGGTCTTCCATGTTGTGAGCTGATGTTATTCATTCATCCATTAAAACCATTCATGGTTATGAATAATGATGAAATTAATTAATTTATTATATTTATATATACATGATATTTATGATATATATTTTATTTATAGAATTATTATATAACACATACCTTCATTCTTCCCATTTTGTGGGAATATGATAATTTCGTTTGTTGGTGTGTGGTATGTCACCTCTTCATAGCGATGTGATTTGTTCAAACATTACATGGAACATATTAATGATGGGTTTAGTAAATTTATATGATATATATAACATAATAATTATTTTATAATTATAATATATATATACATATATGTCATTTACTTTCTTTCATTCAATTAAACAACAAAATAAAAACAGTGTTCATGCGTACGTACGACCAATAGTCTCCATGAATGGTGTATTTAATTTCTTATTTATATGTTTTCATAATTATTATAAATAATTATATAATGAATATATGTGTTATCTATATCATGTTTTACATGATCTAAAAAATATGATCAAGAAAAACAAGTCAAAATGTATATGAAAACAGAGAAAATATTACCCAAAATGTAACATTAACTACGAATTATTAATAAATGGGTTATATACTAACATTATAAAATAATATATGGTGGGAGATATAATAATTAGGTTCTCTGAAAGATTTATAATAAACATATATTTATTATATAGGTGTTTTGAACATGTACGAATAAAGTCAAGACATATGGTAAAGGTTTTCTTCTAACACTTTTATTTCTGTGAGATATATGCTATATTCCCCACTTATTACTAATTATTGTGTTTATAACAACCTAAGAAAGGTTATATTACTAATTTCCTTTATTTTATTATATTTTTAGTTTTAATTTCTATTATTCTTTCATGGGGATCATGATTCAAAAGTTACGCATATAGTAATGGGATTTGTAGTCTCATTTTTATTTATGTGATACTTAATCGATATTCACCACACATTTATATTATGTGTTTTATATAAATCCCATGAATGTTTTATATTAATTTTATTATTTAATTTATGTGTATTTAGAAATCCATCGGATGGTATCTCTTTCATGGGGTTTACGGTTCAGAAGTTACCAAATCAGTAAGGTAATTTTGTCTCAATTGTCCTTTTTTGAGAAACATGTTATGTTATGAACCTGCATTATTGTAGATGTTTATATACTAACCTTTTACATGTTATATCATGAATATAATTATTTTAAATATATTTTATGAATCATTTAGTGTTATTATTTCATGGGTTCATTGATTTAAATTTACCAATGGTAAATGTTTATTGCTACAATCTCATCATTTATCTAGATTATTTACAATTATGCTTCCATTGAAGAAATATTATGATCCATATCTCAATAAACCTCATGAATTTTATTATCCTTTGGTTATTTATGATATCATCATGCAGTGGTATCATTTATTCTTTAGTTTTGTACTTAATATAAATAAGAAAATTATTTCAATAAAATTTAAAATTATTTTTCATTTTAGACCAAAATCATTTTTATTCCAAAACCATGTTTTCTAAAAATGATTTAATTTTTTTTACATTATAGTTTAAAATAATTTTCATTAATAAGGATTTTAAAAATTCATTATGTTTTAAAAAAAGTTTTAAATGGTTTTGAAATCATCTTTTATATGTTTTCAAGGTTATTTTCAATAAAAATGACTCAATGATTTCAAAACATCCTTTATATGATTTCAATTTTTTAAAAGAAAATAATTTCAACTATATAAAATATTGTTTTATAATTTTTCAATGTTATCTTCAATGAATATTATTTTAATTTTTTCAAAGCTTCCACCATTAATTTTTAATGTTATTTTCAAATAAAAGGATTTCAATGATTTCAAATCTTTCTTTATATGTTTGTAATATTATTTTCATTGAAAATTATTTCAATTATTTCAAAGATTCCTTTATAGGTTATAAATTATATTATAAACAAAAAGGATTTTCAAAACCTTTTATGTTTTAAAAAGAGTTTTTCATAGTGTAAAGGATATTTTCGTCAAGAAATGTTTTTAAAATTGCATTCAAACTTATTTTTCATCTAATATGACACCCATTTGTGTTACCTATTTCTTAGTAGGGATATTATCCCTAAATAAAATTCATATTATTTCTATTAATAGATTATGTTTTGATTGAATTATTTTTAAGACACCCATTTCTCTTCTATGGGCCATGCCATGATAAAAAGCTTATGAAACCCCCATATTTTCATGGGTTATGATTTGATTAAATGATTGAAAAACATATAACATTACCATAGGTTATTATATAATGAAATGTTTTTTTATACCCATTACATTTCATGGGTTATGATGTGATTTTGGTGAATCCCACATTTTTTATAGGTCCTGATATGATGAATGTTATACTATATTTTTGAATGTGTATGTATGATTTCATTTTGTGATTGGTGGGAGCTATATATCCCTACAATGAATTGGGTAAAGATTTATATATCATGAGTTATACATGGTTGAAATTAGGAGTGAACCCTTTTCAATAAAAGAAATTGTCTGCTACGATGGTATTGGGAATGATCCTTGACTACTAAGATGGTCTCGGATGTGAACCTTGACTACTAAAATGATATTGGGATTGATCCATAACTACCGAGATGTTCTTGTGAGTGAACCATGACTAATAATATGGTCTTGGGATTGAACATTGACTACTAAGATGGTATCGGGACTGAACCTTGACTACAATGATGTGAAACAAGTCAATGGGATTTACCCACTATTGAAAGAATGTGTAACGTGATGCACTATAAGCCATGGGTTGCAACTAGGGATGGTGTTGTCTCCCTCCCAGTAGATTCATCACCCACGAGGTTCCTTGATATGTTTTCTAAACGAGCCATTACTTATAAGTAATTGTTTTATATGATTATTTGTATACCACATTTCTATGTCCTATGTTAATGATATGCTCTCATGAATCATTCTCTTTGATTTTCTTATGATTCATGTCTTATGAATATCGAATGTTTATTTTATTAGTCATGATTATGATCTTTTATATGAATGGTATGATCTTTAAATGTTATTCTTGTGTTCTCATACTCTTATATCCATATCAATCTTATGTATATCCTCTATTTTGACCCTTACTAAGAACTTAAGATGACCCTTTCTTATGTTTCCTTTACCGAGGTTATGAAGAAATTTTTTACGTAGAAGTACTAAAGAGGAATATTTTTAAGGTGGATGTTGAAGACATTTCACAAAATTAGAATAATATGTTCTATGTTTCAAAAAAATAAACTACTACAGTCCTCATGCATTCACTTTTGTAATGTGTCGAAAATTATACTAAAAATATGTAATATCCATGAATGTTTTGCCTGCATCTCTATGGGGGTGGGTTGAATAGAGGTTACATTTTATGAATTATTCTTTTTTCATTTAACCTTTTTGTCTGGTAAAGGCCTATATATCTCATTCTTTGAATGCCCACTTCTACCATATGTAAAAAAACAAATTAAAAGAACCCAAGGATTTTTAGAAGTCTCAGACAAATCCTACTCTTTAACATGATCATCATAAGTTTGTTTCATATATTTTCATATCACTATTATTTATAGTAGATATATGTTCCTCAAATTGGTAAAAAAAATTCATGCAGAAAATGATTAATTCTTTTTATGTGTGTTATGTTCTTTATACTACTATAATCAGCCTTCAATGAAATTTTTTATACTAGAAACACCAGTTCATCAATGATATTGATGTTTTATACATTGAAGGATGAATCAATGATCATTATCCACAAGCTTGAAAGATCACCCATTCTTGTGTACTTCCTCAATAACATCAGTAATGATGGTCTTGATACTTCTCATCAAATGCTCAGCTTAATGTCATCACCTTATTGAAGAATTAGCTAACATTATATCCATCTATCATTTAAATAAAGATTATATTGGGATCGCCAGAATATATTTCAATGGGGGTGTGTCATTTTTCATCACCTGTATGCACATATTTATAATCAAACAATATTATGGTGCATGGGTATCTCAATAAATTACATGATTTAAATTCTCTGTTTAACTCTTTATGAAAATGTGTTTGGAATATCACAATTATTATCCTTATTAAAATGTAAATTTCTATATATTGTGGTTAATTTGTCACTCATATAAATACCCCAATGATCATGGGTATTAATTATTCGTACAATGCATATTTCCAAACTATTTAATAGTACCCCTGGGTACCTCCTTTCATCATGCATCGTATATCAAATGTTCATGAATATCAAATACCTAAGGGGTTCATGTTTATATTTATTCTTCAGATAGAAAGTGATCGCCCATGTATATATTTATATACCGTAGATACAATACTCATAGGTTTAGGCTATCCGTAAATTCATGTGGTAACCAATAATGAACATCATTTGAATACTCGATGGATCAGTTATTCATTATCCTTCTGGGATAACATTACTCATGAAGTGTACTACCATATTTAAATACCAAATGGATTCGTGTTTTCTTCTTTTTCTTTTCACTCACGGACCACACTGCATTTTAATAATCCATTTAGTTCATTTTTCACGTGGACTACTGATAAATCGTGACTATCCTCTATATGAATATATTTGAAAAAAATAAAAGTACTATGTATATTATTTGTATTCAGGTGTAGTTTTTATTACCCACAGAATCTAATTTTTAATGTCTCGGGCTCCTTAAATTCATGGATAAACCATTTTTCCCTTTCATACCATTTCGATCCATTTTAATTAGGCCTAAATACATGAAAGATTAATAGCATGAATGTTGATTCATTTTGGACATACATGGTGTATTTGTTAGATTTTGTGATCATATGAAATCTAGGATCCATTACCAGAGAAATCATCTCATGGGTTACAAATGTTCATAAACATTAGTGCTTGCATATCATGTGTGGTATGCTCTTCTTAATGGCCTAGAATTAAGGAAATCATAAATTATTTTCTTTTAACATGGCTGAAATTTTTTGATGGAAAACCATTTTGGTTCAAAAATGGATGAAATAACATGTGAGAATAAGCCTTTTATCACTGATAGAGTATGAAAAAAATTATTTTCTTAATTGGATAGTCCATATATAATATATAATATGTTGGGGGAAATGTATTTCTTTTTTAAGGTGGATGAAGAGTGTATCATGGATTAGAATCCCACATAAATTATTTTAGAAACTAACCACTTCTATATTAATCTCATCATTCCTTCAACCATATAAAATCAATTAGTGGTTTCTTCTCTAGAATCTTGTAGCCACTAACCTATGTCGGGACTCTTCCACCATGCCACCCTGTACAGTTTTTCCACCTCTAATCTCATGCCCTCTATGTGGGTTCACTGTCAATATGGCCCTATATATGAGGCCACCATTCCACTTTTTCACCTTGGATGGCCTGGGATGCTCACTAGTGAATGGTTGACCTTTGGTTCCCACAAATATTTGGTTGATCCTGACCATGAATTTCTTGTGGGTTGTCCAAAAATATTTAATAAACTCTAAAAAATAGTAATCCAAATATAAACATGGAAATCCAAATATAAATATATAATTCTCACTATAAAATCTGAAGGTACATAACACCTTTTTTACATGCATTTCTTCTTCCTGAATATTTATTAAAAATATATATATTATTTTCTTAAAATAATATTTCATATCATTTATGAAATTTCGAGGGAATCATCAATTCATCATCATGAAAAATGATATTTTTTAGCGCCATCTTCAATTATTCTTATCTTCTTGAAAATAAATATTTTTATATTCTTCTATTATTTTATTCATTGTGCATGTCTTCAAAATTATTTTTCAGATATCTTTTACAATGAATATCACATAAATAAAGGTCAGTACTCCCTCTCCCTTAGATCCATATTAAATAAAGGTCAGTACTCCCTCACCCTCTTTAATTTCCTCAACTGGACGGTTGGGTATCCATGTTTTATTGGTTCCTGGATCAGTGGGAATCCTCTGGCGAATGGTTTTAAACTCAATGTGGATGGGTCCCTGCATTATGGAGTGATACGCGGAGGAGGGATGGTCTGTGATGGGAATGGTTCTGTTGTGTTGGACTTCAGCAGCTACCATGGGTTGGGTTTCTCTCTTGATGTAGATATCCATGATTTTCTCATAGGTATAATGTTATGTATCAGATTTTTCCTGGATTGTGCTGAAATCGAATCTGACTCGGAGGTATTGGCTTGGGAGATCATGGATAAGGGTGATATACCGTGGTCTTTGATCTATCTGATCTGTAACTGCATCTTAATGATACCTAGAGGATTCGTGGTATTGAATGTCCCAAGAGAAGCCAACTTTGCTGCAGATTCACTTTCCAGAGGCATTAAACCGGAAGAACCCTTGTTGATCTACTCTCTTTTTGGATCATTACCCCGAGAATGTAATTTTTTTGTACATGGAGATGCATTAGGTCTTCACCACTACAGACCACTATGACATGTTGGTTTCGTGTAAGGAGTTTGCCTTTATTTTATAATAAAAAAATTATTTTCAGTTAGTCAATTCTATTTCATCAATCCATATCAATTCTACATGAAAAACCACTTCATCTCAAAATATGATCTTTAATATTTAATGTATGTAACTCCAATATACATGGGAACACCAATGAACTACCTTGGTGTTATTATTATTCAATACATATTGAAAAAATATAAAATAGAAACACAAATTTGGATATTCAGTCTCTCATTTTGTATTTGTTGATTAATACCCATATAGAAAGGATGTTTCAATACTAGTCATACCTTCTCTTCCATTTATTATCACACATTCATTTCACATAATCTCCCCCTTTTTAAAAAGAAATACAAAGTACTTGGTAAAATTGATATCAATTTATATTATGAAAAAAATTATTTACTATTCCACTCAGTCTATAGAGACATGATCAGTGTGTAAATCAAGAAGGGTTTGTCTAAACAACAAATCCATCCCTTAAAAAATTGAATGATAACAAATGAAATGAAAACTCCTAATATTCTTCTAGGATTTTCCAAATTTACTTTGCGATAAAGAATGATATATCCCAATTAAAATATTGATATATCAACATGAAACTCATGTACTCACTATAATAAACAAATTAAAAACATTCAAGATGAAAAAAATAATTTATAACATCCTTGGAACCTCATCATTCTTTCATTTTTTATTTCATTGATAAAAAATATTTTCTCCCCATTTGGATTATAAATTCGTTTTTTTATAAAGGGTGAGAGATAAATAACACATAAATATTAAATGAATTTTTCAAGAAATCACCATCTAGAATTTCCAGATTTACATGAGTCAAATAATCATGGAATCTTTATGCTCTCATTTGTCTCCCATAAATGGAAACACTCCTCAACATCTTCATATAGGTATATATATTTATGAATAAATTATATGATAATTCAATATAGGGAATAAACCAAAATGGATCTTCAATATGTGGTTGTCCAATGTTAACTGTCTTTTTTGTTTTTTTATTGACAATAACTTCTTCCATTTTTCTCCCTCTAAAAGGGTGCACTCAATTAACTTCATCAAGATGGATAATTTCTTCAATTGTTATTATAAGTGTCAATAAATTTGAAGATCAATTTTTTTGATCATATCCATGATGGTTACATTTAAATTTTTTGACCATCTTTAATAGATTTATCATCATTATCAAGGTCGATCTCTGATCTCTTATAAGAAATAATCATCAAGATATCAACAAATAGATCAAACAAGGAAGGTGACATCCATAAATCTTGGATTGAATATTCTAGATTACAAATAAGAAATAAAATATTCAACTCAGGTATCCACCTTAGTATATGTATCACCATCATTTCCATACATGTAATGAAAAAACACAATGTATATGAGAATAAGCTAGGTATTATTACTTTTCAATGTGAACAAAAAGGTTTATATTGTTCTTCTAAACAAGTTATTCTATTTCTCAATTATTCATGCCTAAACATCTGATTTTTTTGGATTTTTCTATATGTATCATGGATCTCCACATGAATTCAATTTATTCATCTATGGAATATTTCTTCACCATAGATTTTAATGATCTTGTATCCCCTAGTGAAACATTCATCCTTTTTAAAAACACTTTTCATGATGGAATTATTGTTGAGAATTATTCAGATATTTGTCCAACAATGTTACAGCTAACATGTAGAACTTATCTGAAATAAGATTTGTTATTTTTGGAATACCTATCATGAAATTAATCTTATTCATAGAGAATATTAATTTTTTTCTTTTGCACAAAAATTTGGTTTTGCTTATTCTAATTGTCTTTCTCTCTCTAAATTTATTGGCCAAAAAATTGATATATCTATACTGTTATTATAATCCTTCATTGAGTTTCCACATGGATTCACATGAGTTACCTTAGTCATGTCTTTATTTTCATATGTAACACCCATCAGGACAATCAAATTGGAAATATTTCAAATTTAATATTTATTTAGATTGTTTTCCAATGAGGAATTCTTTTGAAACTTATTAGAAATAATATATCATCTAAAATTCTACAGATTTATTCCTAAGGATGAACATTATTTCTTATGCGGTCTTATATTATTATTCTACCTTGATACATGTTGATGTATACATGCATAACTTTGGAGATGACTGCTTTTGAAAACATCATAGGAATATTTGAGTTCAACAAATCTGTATTATGTAGACAAGATATTTTGGTACTCTGAATATCACATCTTCACCAGTACGATCCTCCTTACCATTGGAAAATATATTTTTTATAATATATAGTATTATACCAACAATTAAATAAAAAATACCTAAATCTATTTCAACAAAAAAAAATTACCCACAAATATTTATATTATTTTATCTTTTACATGTTGTTCATAATTTACAACATAATCAACATACTGTTTATGAGTCTTCTTTACCACTTGTTCTTATCTTCTTGTAGAACCAACTTCCACGTTTCATTTTTCCACCATAGACATAGTTTAAGGGTAATATTAATTTCTAAATATCCCTATTTGTAATTTTCTTTTATTTAAACCATCAATTTTTGTAGAAATATATTTAGAGGAATTATTACATTAAGATATGGATGGTACCTTTTCCTCACAACTACTTTAGATATATCATTATATGATTTTGTAATTTTCCTTCTCTATGTTGGAGGTATTTTTTCAGTATAATCTTCTAATGAATATTATGTGGCATTAGAAATATACTTCTTTAATTTTTAAGTCCCAGCAAAAGTCTTTTTAATGATGCCTAATTTTATTTTTGATACTGGAAATATTATATTGTGGACATTTTTTTGTCTTTATTAAATTCTATTATATCTTCGTAGTCTTTAATCATATTTTCAAAAGCCTCTTCATGAAATATATATATATTTTTTGTAATAATGAGTTAAGCACTTTGATCCTTTGGGATTTGATTTTCAACTAGCCATTCTTAAAATAAATGTCATTTTTTTATTTTCTTCCAATTCATGGATATTATTATTACGCTATATAGCATGCTAAAACTTTTCATGGGTTGTGTTGAGACACTCTTGTTAAATATTGCAGTGTCTTAATTTATAATCATTATACTCTACTATAGAAACTACAAATTGTGTGGAGAGATTTTCATAATTGTTAAACTTGTTTCCCATGATATTCCCCATTTGTTTATACCCATACTCAAGAAAACTTAGTTCATTTTTCATGTTTTAATAAATTCCAAATATAAAAGATATGTGATTTTTGGAAAAACAATGCATTGTTTTATTTATAGCATCAATAGAAAAATCATTTGTCATGTTATAACTTTCCCAAGTGTTTGTCTCATATTCAAGATAGAAGTTAACACATAACTCATGATCACATGAATATCTAGATCTTACTCAGTTAATAATATTATCCATCTTCTTGGTTATTGAAAGAACCATTTTTTTCCTCCAAAAATTTCATCTCTGACAACATTATTACTTGGAGTTATTGAAACAAGATTTTCTTATCTTGAAAAGAGGGAAATCCTCTTCATTATTCTTTTCTATTTCATTTTCCTGTTCTTTAATGTATTGACATAAATAAATTTATGATTTAAAATAAAAAAGATCTTATTTATAGATTCAATTCATTATAAGTTAAAGAAATAAATTATAATCTTCAACATAGAAATTTCAAATATATAGATCTCACTATAGGGATCCTTTTTCTCTAATATAATTTCTAGATACCTAGGATGGATCAACTGAGAGGGTAGGGGTGAATTATTTTTTACTTTTGATAAATTATTATTTATTCATTAAACCTTTGTAGCCATTTTAGGATTATATCTATCCTTATTTAAAGCCCCACTTCTCTCGTATGCATACAAATGAAAGTAATGAAAAGTGCACAAGGATTTTTACAATGTTCAAAAAAGAATATTCCATTTCTTTATAAACCTTTGGTTGTTTCATGGATTTTATAATAAAAATTATTTGTATTGAATATATGTTCCTATAATTGGCCCAAAATTTTCCTGAAGGAACAATTTAATTATTTTTGAGTGTTTAACATTCTTTATATGTCACGACCCGACCCTACCCGGGCTCGAGCCACAACTACCCCAAGCCCGCCTCCATAGGTCAGGGGCTGGAAACCAGTGCCAAAGGCATAATAACATGGGGAGCTCATTGCATAAGTACCTGTACACACACATGCAGCACACTCAATGCAAAAGTGCAGAGTAAATGAAAAGACAAGTAAAGGAAAAGGGCAACTGCTATAAATAAACCACAAATGTGCTTCGACCTCTACATAGTACAAAGTTCAAGATGAAGGTAAACTGAAAAGAAAAGGACAAAAAAACGCGCCCAAACAAAAAGAGCCACAACCCGGCAATAGGTAAAACAAAAGAAACAACTGGAAGGGTTCCCCACATGTAACCCGACTAGGACCACCGCACGCGGTCCAAGCTCCCGAACTCATATGCTCCACTGAAGTCATGACCAACCTATCTGTCGTCTGCAAGGGCACACCAAGTGCGGGAAAAGCCTAAGCAGGGGTGAGTATAAAAATACTCAGAAGGATACCCTGAAGACTCGAGGGAGCAACAAAGGAGGTATGAAAGGGTGAGCAGTAGATCGAACAGGGGAAAGTAAAGGAGTACAACAAGGAGTGCAGTGAAGAGTACAGTAGAGAGTCCAGCTCAACCCAACAAGAGAAATGAGGTAGACTCGCCCAGACACAAGGAGCTGGAAATGGTGAGAAGATGAACTTCTCATCGAGTCTTTGCTACCTATCGCAGGAGAGTATACTCTTCCAACCACGAGAAGCTAGACACGGAAAGCACGTGGCATACCCTGCGTGTCTTCGCCTCTCCTGGAAGGAGAGTAACCAAACCCAAGAAGTGGGTACCGGAACAAGTTATATACAAATCCATAAGCTCAACAAGAATCCAAAAACAAGATCGTATGGGGATCTCCATCCCGTATCTCAGTCCAAGGAATGTGAGTCTCCAATAGTCCCAGAAGTAAACACCAACGATGCCCAGCATTCCGCACGTCTGCCCCAAACTGCAAGTCAAGGGGATCAAATCACCGCACCTCGACACTATCCACTTTGGGAGGCACTGACTCGCCCGCACAGTTTTAGATCGCATCCCAAGGACGTGTCTCGGTGGGAAAATCACCCCTCGTACTTGATAGTTCTAGGGAAAGCCAAACCACAACTTGACTCTGTCACCCAGTCGAGAGAACACCTCAAAGCCAAGGTTGTTCCATCACTGACCCGTAAAACCAAGGGTCCTACTCCGGTAATCACGGAGGAAAGCCACAAACTAGCCTAGTAGTAAGTACTGAGTCTAAAATGTCAACGGGTGTCCCACTACCCAGCCCTGTTGGAGGGTAATTCATAATAAATCATCAGGCGACCCACTGCCCAGCTCTGCTGGAGGGTAAACCTGGAATAAGTCTTCAGGCAACCCACTACCCAGCCCTGCTGGAGGGTAGACCTAGAAGAAGTCGAAGGGTGACCCATTTTCTAGCCCTGCAAGAGGGTAAACCCAAATACATCATCAGGCAACCCACTGCCGAGCTCTACTGGAGGGTAGACCTGGAATAAGTCGACAGACGACCCACTGCCCAACCTTGCTGGAGGGTAGACATGGAACTAGAAGAAAGGCGACCCACTTCCTAGTCTCTGGTGGAGGGTAGACCCTAAGAGGTCATCAGGTGACCCATTTCCCAGTCTCTAGTGGTGGGTAGACCCAAAGAGGTCGGGTGACCCACTGCCCAGTCTTTGATGGAGGGTAGACCCAAAGAGGTCGTCAGGTGACCCACTTCCCAGTCTCAACTGAAGGGTAGACCCTAAGAGTTCGGGTGACCCACATCCCAGTCTCTACTGGTGGGTAAACCCTAGAAGTCATTGAGCAACCCAAAACTGCTCTATCCATCTCCACTGAAGGGTACAACAATGGACAACCGAACACTGAGTGGGTATCGTGCAACCACCTTACTCCGGAACAAAACCAGGGGAAACCACTCAACCCTGCTAATCTAAACCATCGAGCACAAAGCCAGGGGAAAAACCTCAACCCCACTAGTCAACAATCAGGAACCGAGGGACCCTCTACGTCATGGGAGGTGAAAAGTATGAAAATCAGAACATGTCACGCTCTTGGGGCCCACACGACGTGTTGCCCCAAGTTTACCCTGACCAAGCACACAAACATTCTCAGGTACCAACATCCACACATACCTCCCAGCACTCCTGTATACTCCCAGAGTATGCCACGTCTCCAGCCCAAAGGCTAACATGCACCCGGCACCCAACGTCAACGCGAAGGCGTAACCTAACAACTCCAACCTGCCACCTCAACGGTTGAGGCACAGTCAACCACATCTATTTAAACACTAACCTCACTCTCCCAGGAGTGCACGTGATCACACGCCAAAGGTCCGCTATAGACACGGTAGAAGAACCGCCACCGGAGCACCGTTCATATTTCCACATTTAATAAGACCGCGTGTGAGGCTCCGTACAACCAAACGGATCGTACCGTTGTAATACTCATGGAAAAACACGCGAGATATAATACTTACTCGCCTAAAACGTATATCCGACGGAAAAGTCGCCAACACCACCTCACGCTAGAACTGTGTCCTATGATCCTAATACTCGGCCCCGAAAACAGTCAGGTGAATCGCACTAATGTGATCCCCTTGGGAAAACACGTCAAAAGCACTACTCACATGAGTGCAACGGATATCCGGAGAAAAAGGTGCATTCCGGCACACCGTACACATGCAATGATTTGTGGGACCCACAACCCGGTCCCGAAACACAAGGAACGGATCACACCATTTCGATCCTCTCGAAAAGTACACAAGATGGACTATTCACTTGTCCAAAACGGCTGCCCGGTGATAGAGATGGAAAATCACCGTTAATGCCCAAACGACCCTCGTGGGGCCCACACCATCATTCCGAATTACAGTGGGCAGACTGCACTATTGCAATCCCCTCGACAAAACACCCAGGATCGACTCCACGCACTCCCCGAACGGATGCCCGATGAGAAAGTCGATAAACGCTGCTCGCAGTTCAAATATGGGTCGTGGGGCCCATGCCTCAAATCCAGTATCAACGCCCGAAACCACCCTAGAAACCTCTGCCTCGGGGACAGGGTCGCAATGCCACTAACGGCGTGCCAAACTGACTCTGGACGTGTCTGCGCCGCCCAAAACAAGAATTTCCCAGGAGGCCCGATAAGCTGATTTACGCACGTGTTGTGCCCCCGAGCCCCTCGTCTCTGAAGTTAAAACTCCTGAAACCACCTCAAAAGGTCTTCCTCTGTGTCAGGTCCGCGCCGCCATAGACAGTGCGCAAAACGGACACCCATAGAAAAAGTTACGGGTGTCCAAAAGTTTAAGGGGAATTAACCCTGGGCCGGACCGGGCCGGTCCGACCGGTGTGCCCCGCTTGGGCCGGCCAACTCCGGCCGGCCCGCTGAGTCGCGGCCCGCTGAACCGCAGCCCGCCACCTCCCGCGAAGCCCCACTCGCCCGTGCGCTGTGCCGACGCCTCCTCCACCGACCGACTGACACGGCCGGTCCTTTTCCACGCGGAGACCCGCCTGTGCCGGGTCTCGGTCTCCCAAGTAGGGTCGCGAGCCGCGACCCCGATCGCGCCCCCTCGCCGGCGCCCTCGGCCGGTGCCCTTTGTCGTCGGGCCTGAGTTGCGCCACCCACCTAAAGAACCCGGGCCACCTCTGGGATGTCGCACCACCGTCGTGCCCAGCCGAGCCGCCGCGCCACCTGGGAAGCTGCCGCCGCCGTCCCGAACCGCCGGAATTCTCCGCCGTCAGCTAGAGAACCCCCAAAAACCTGCAAATCTTCGCTGGACCACTGGGGAGGCCTCGAAGATCGGATTTCGAATCCGAAACATGCATCGGAAAGCTCAGATAACGTACTACGCGATCATGGGAATCGATCGATGATCGGACAGCAATTCGACAGTATAAATTGGGCTCAAATATTGCGGGAAATTGAAAATGAATATGATAAACCCCTACCTCGAAGGGCGTAGCCCGACGCTTCGTGTGTGGACCGTCGGAACCACTGCGCCTCGCCGAAGATCTCCTCGCCGGAGCTGCCTCACCGGAGAAGGAGAAGAGGGGAGGGTGTGAGGAAGAAGAAGAATAACGGGTGGGGATGTTTAAGTACAAATCACTTAAATGCCTTCCCAACAGCCCCAAACCCAAAATTTCGGCGGGGTCGGGGTTAAGCCTACCATAGGCTAAAAACCATTCTCCGAGCGCAATAGGGGTCTCGGAATTTTAATCCCAGGCCCCGTTCAAAAGTTACAACACCCACGCCCGAGGCTGACAAATTACGAAAATTCCCCTAGAGCCATTTTTCACAAACGGCACATGCCCGCGAAACTTACACCCCTCCTAGGGTAAACGACATGCTCCAAACTCAACGGTGCCTTGGTTTTCCAATCTAAGACACTGTTTAAGATATACCTGAGTTAAGTCGTTAAACAAATAAATTAATTAAATAAATTTATCCGTTTAACGTTCCGAAAGTGAGAGAGGGGTCCAAACGTCCCACGCCGACATACTTTATGTCGTTCCTAGGGTAAACACCCCATTGCGGACCCATCCGTACACTCAGATCCTTGATCTGGATCACCATTTAGGCGTTATCCCACTTATTTGTCGTTTCCAGTGTGAACACACTGAAAATTTAATTCCGGCCACACCGGGGCTCGGAATCACACGCTGTTTGAAGGCCCTGCTATAGAATAACATCAACAATTATTCCAAATTATTTATCATCAAAACCTGGGTTCTTACATCATTCCATCCTTCAATATTTTCGTCCCTGAAAAGAAAAACCAGGGGACAACTCATGGTACTAAGCCCACACCTGGCTCTCTCATACCCAGAAGAACTCTCGCATAGCTCTGCGCCACGGTACACAGACCAAAGGATTTGATCTGTTCACGCGAGGTTTGCCCTCGCCAATGACGTTCATGGGAGCATGCACACTTCTTCTCAGGTGAGTCACGCGGTAGACTCTATGCACCCAAACCAGCCTTCGGGGTTAGGGTAAGGCGGTAGGGAACCTCTCAATCCCTTTGCACATTCTCAAACGGCCTGAAGGCTCTCGGGGGTAGCTCACCTCCCCGACCGAACCCTTACATCGCACGTCATGACTGGAATCACAGCCCGCACTTGGAACAAGGCCTGGTGATTCCCTCCTTCAGAACATCCATATGGGGAAACACCCAAGGATATCTGGTCACGCAAGGTTCCACAGTTGATGTCTCTCAACCAAGACTTTCTTACACGCTTGGGGAGCGATGGAGTTGATGCCATCGACTAAAGAGGAAGGTTACACACCTTCTACTCTACCAACACAGGGTTACACATGACGCCCTACGTCACCCTGGTAACAACCCAAGATAGGAGAAGGGAGAAAAGCATTTCACAGGCAGAGTCTAAAAATTCTACTGCAAAAAGTAGAAGATCTGTAGAGCATACCTCTTATCAACTTATGCTCTGAAGGATCGTAGATATCCAAAGCTCGCGGCTATCCCCGGTCCCAACATTCAGCTCCCGGAGCTTGGCGTGGACCGCCTAGTGGTGATGGGAAGACCTCGTAAGGTCATACTCCACTTCCACCTCCTCCCGCTCCTCTGGTAGCACCACCTCCCTGGGTACTACTCCGATCACGGCGCTGCCCCTACCATGGTGGTGCACCTGCTGCCTGCCAGAAGTTTTCAACATCTTTGGTCGGGCAGTCTCGTGCCAAGTGATCTCGCCCATCACAAGCATAACATCGCTGCTCCCTGAGCTATCCTGGTGCCCTCTAGCGCCACTTTGGTGTATGACCACGGCCCGGAGCCCACTCATGGAAGGGAACCCTTGGCAGAGGCCCTGTACTTTTCCACCACATTGGTTTACGACCGTGTCTCTGAAACCGGCAGTGGGAAAGCCACCTATGTCGAGGTCCTGTCCTCCGGTGCCTGCTAGCTACGGTAGATGTCTCGGCTCCGTCATGCCCACTTCCACTACCAACTGAAAAATGTGACAGGAAGCTCTCTATCACCAATTCTTTCTCTAGCACTTCGGCATAAGTGGAAATTCACAAGGGCACTATGACAGCACGAATCTCTCGGTAGAGACCCTGCTCAAACTTCCGCGCTTGGATGTTGTCGTCATGGACCAAGTCCGCATAAAAGTGTGCATGGTCTACGAAACTAGCGGCATACTCAACCACAGTCATCCCTCCCTGCTGAAACCGAAGGATCTCCTGAATCCGAAAGGAGCGCAAGCAGGAGGGGCAAAACTCCTCACAGAACAACAACTTAAATTCACCCCACGAAAGGGACGACTCGTCAAGAAACTGAGTCACCAGACTCCACCAACGCCAAGCTACTCTACGGAAAGGGTTGGCTTCCAATGCCACTCTATTTATCTATCGGTGTCTGCACAAGCCTGAAAAGGCAAACCACTGTCTCTAGCCAAACCACTGCTGCCTGAGGGTCTGGATCACCACTGAACCTCAACGGTCTCTACCGCTGGAACTCACGGAGCGCGCTCAGCCTGCGCTCAAGCTCAGTCTGCTCTACTGAAGCTGTCTACTGATCAACAGGTGGGGTTGCTGCTACCGGCCCACCCGGAGAAAGGGGATCGCATGATGGGTCCTGGACTGAGGCCTCGTAGCTCACAGGGTCATCGTCATGAACCAAAGCTGTTATCCTGGCTAGCTGTCTTCGCGGAGACATCCTGAATATTATCAAGGAGTGCCGCAATCAGATGATCAAATATGTATATACCAATAACCATGATGGGGAGTTGACTTAAGAAGGACAGTCAAAGACTAAATCCTATGTGATGCACAAACCAATTTCCCTGCAACGAGGGTCTCAGCATGCCGAGTCGACAAGCGGGTTATCAAGGTCCTGGTGAATGGATACGTTGGCCGCCGCACCATAACTGGACTCTCTAGCCTGAGAGCTGCTCTCGAGAAACGTTAACACAGTTGCCCTAAATCCCAACCAATTCCTTTTATTTTTGGGACGTCTGAACAGCGTCCCAAGGAGCGAACCTCCTCTGATACCACTTTGTGATGACCCAACCCTATGCGGGCTCGAGCCGCAACTACCCCAAGCCCGCCTCCATAGGCCAGGGGCTGGTGACCAGCACCGAAGGCACAATAACTCAGGGAGGCCTTTGCCTAAGTACCTGTACACACACACGCAACACACTCAATGAAAAAGTGCAGAGTAAAAGAAAATACAAGTAAAGGAAAAGGGAAACTTCTATAAATAAACCAAAAATGTGCATCGACCTCTACACAGTACAAAGTACAAGCTGAAGGTAAACTAAAAATAAAAGGTTTAAAACACGCACCCAACCAAAAAAGTGCCACAACCCAGCAACAGGTAAAAAAAAAGAAACAACTGGAAGGGTTCCCCACTTGGAACCCGACTGCGACCACCACAGGCGGTCCAACCTCCCGAACTCCTATGCTCCCCTGAAGTCACAACCAACCTGTCCATCGTCTGCAAGGTCACACCAAGTGTGGGCAAAGCCCAAGCAGGAGTGAGTATAAAAATACTCAGCAGGATACCCCGAAGGCTTGAGGGAGAAACAAAGGAGGTACCAAAGGGTGAGCAGTAGATCGAACAGGGGAAAGTAAAGGAGTAAAACAAGGAGTGTAGTGAAGAGTACAGTAGAGAGTCCAGCTCAACCCAACAAGAGAAAGGAGGTAGACTCGTCCAGACACAAGGAGCGTGAAACGGTGAGAAGTTGAACTTCTTGTTGAGTCTTCGCAACCTATAGTAGGAGAGTACACTCATCCAACCATGAGAATCTAGACATGGAAATCATGTGGCATACCACGCGTCTTCACCTCTCCAAGAAATAGAGTAACCAAACCCAAGAAGTGGGTACCAGAACAAGGTATATAGAAATCTATAAGCTCAATAAGAAGCCCGAAACAAGATCGTAAGGGGATCTCTATCCAGTAGCTCAGCCCAATGAATGTGAGTCGCCAATAGTCCCAGAAGTAAACACCAACGATGCCCAGCATCCCACACGTCTTCCCCAAACTGCAAGTCAAGGGGCACAAATCACCGCACCTCAACACTATCCACTTTGAGCGGCACTGACTAGCCCGCACGGTTTTAGGTCGCATCCCAAGGACGCGTCTCGGTGGGGAAAGCACCCCTCGTACATGAGAGTTCTAGGGAAATTCAAACCACAACTCGACTCTGTCACCCAGTCGAGAGAACACCTCAACGCCAAGGTCGTTCCATCACTAACTCATACAACCAAGGGTCTGCTCTAGAAATCATGGAGAAAAGACACCGACTAGCCTAGTAGGAAGGACTGAGTCTCGAATGTCAATGGGTGTCCCACTGCCCAGCCCTGCTGGAGGGTAATTCATAATACATCATCAGGTGACCCACTGCCCTGCTCTGCTGGAGGGTAAACCTGGAATAAGTCATCAGGCGACCCACTGCCTAGCCCTGCTGGAGGGTAGACCAAGAAGAAGTCGACAGGTGACCCGCTTCTCAGCCCTGCTGGAGGTTAAACCCTAATACATCATCAGCCGACCCACTGCCCAGCTTCGCTGGAGGGTAGACCTAGAATAAGTTGACAGGCGACCCACTGCCCAGTCTCTACTGGAGGGTAGACCCTAAGAGGTCGTCGGGTGACCCACCACCCAGTCTCTGCTGGTTGGTAGACCCTAAGAGGTCGGGTGACCCACTTCCCAGTCTCTACTTGAGGGTAGACCCTAAGAGGTCGTCGGGTGACCCACTACCCAGTCTCTACTGGAGGGTAGACCCTAAGAGGTCGGGTGACCCACTGCCCAGTCTCTATGGGAGGGTAAACCCTAGAAGTCAGTGAGCAACCCAAAACTTCTCTGGCCATCTCCGTTGGAGGGTACAACACTGGCCAACCGAACACGGAGTGGGTATCGTGCAACCACCCGACTCCGGAACAAAACCAGGGGAAACCACTCAACCCTGCTGATCTAAACCATCGAGCACAGAGCCAGGGAAAAAAACTCAACCCTGCTAGTCAATAATGGGGAACCAAGGGACCCTCTAAATCATGAGAGGTCAAAAGTACGCAAAGCAGAACACGTCACGCTCCTGGGGCCCACATGACATGTGGCCCAAAGTTAACCCTGACCAAGCACACAAACATTCTCAGGTACCAACATCCACATGTACCTCCCAGTGCTCCTGTATACTCCAAGAGTATTCCACATCTCCAGCCCAAAGGCTAACATGCACCCGACACCCAACGTCAACGTGAAGGCGTAACATAACAACTCCAACCTGCCACTTCAACGGCTGAGGCACAGTCAACCACATCACTTTAAAAACCAACCTCACTCTCCTAGGAGTGCACACGATCACACGCCAAAGGTCCTCTACAGACACGGTAGAAGAACCGCCACCAGGGCACCATTCATATTTCCACATTTATTAATACCACGTATGAGGATCCACACAACCAAACAGATTGTACCGTTGTAATCCTCATAGAAAAACACGCGTGATAGACTACTTACTCGCCTCAAACGGATATCCGATAGAAAGGTCTCCAACACCGCATCACGCCCGAAAAGCATCCCGTGATCCTGAGCCTCAGCCCCGAAAACAGTCGAGTGGATTGCACTAGTGCGATCCCCTCAGGAAAACACGTCAAAAGCACTACTCACATGACTGCAATGGATATCTGGGGAAAAAGGTGCATTCTGGCACCCCGCACATGTGCGGTGCTTCATGGGACCCCCAACCCAGTCCCGAAACACAACGAACGAATCACACCGTTGCGATCCTCTCAAAAAAGTACACAAGATGGACTATTCACTTGTCCAAAACGGGCGCCCAGTGATAGAGATGGAAAATCACCGTCAACGCCCAAACAACCCTAGTGGGGCCGGAAAAATCAGGCCAAATTACAGTGGGAAGACTGCACCATTGCAATCCCCTCAGAAAAACACTCAAGATTGACGGCTCGCATGCCCCAAACGGACGCCCGATGAGAAAGTCGTTAAACGCTGCTCGCAGCTCAAAGAAGGGCCGTGGGTCCCACACCTCAAATCCAGTCTCAACGCCCAAAAACTCCCTAGAAACCTCCGCCTCCATTCCAGCGTTGCAACTCCACTGACGGCGTACAAAATGGACTGTGGACATGTCAGCGCCGCCCAAAACAAGAATTCTTGGGAGGCCCGCTAAGTTGCTTTACGCACGTGTCGTGCCCCCAATCCCCTTGTCTTGGAAGTTAAAACTCCCAAAACCACCGCAAAAGGTCCGCCTCTGCGTCGGGTATGCACCACCACTGACGGCGCGCAAAACGGATGCCCGTAGAAAACGTTACGGGCGTCCAAATGTTTAAGGGGAATTATCCTTGGGCCGGACCGGCCCGGTCCGCCCTGTCTGCCCCGCTCGGGCCGGCCAGATCCGACTGGCCCGCTATGTCGTGGCCCATCCAAACCCACGGCATGCCACCTCCCACGAAGCCCCCCTCGCCCGCGCGGGTGGCTCCTCCACCGACCGGCCGACACGGCCGGTCCTTTTCCACGCGGAGACCTGCCTGTGGCGGGTCTCGGTCTCCCCAGCAAGGTCGCGAGCCACGCCCCCTCGCCGTCGCCCTTGGTCGGCACCCTTTGTCGGCGAGCCCGAGCCACACCACCCACCTGAAGACCTCGGACCGCCGACGGGATGCCGCACCGCCGTCGCGCCCAACCGATCCGCCACCGCCGCCGCCGTCCCGGACAGCCGGAATCCACCGCCGCCAGCCAGAGAATCCCAAAAACCCTCGAATCTTCGCCGGACCACTGCGTAGGCCTCGAAGATCGGATGTCGAATCCGAAATAAGAGTCGGAAAGCTCGGATAACGTACTGCGCGATAATGGGAATCGATAGATGAACGAACATAAATTCAACAGTATAAATTGGTCTCAAAGATTGCGGGAAATTGAAAACGAAAACGATAAACCCCTACCTCGAAGGGCGTAGCCCGACGCTTCGTGTGCGGACCGTCGGAACCACTGCACCTCACCGGAGATCGCCTCGCCGGAGCTACCTTGCTGGAGATGGAGAAGAGGGGAGGGTTTGAGGAAGAAGAAGAAGAAGAAGGGGTGGGGGTGTTTAAGTACAAATCACTTAAATGCCTGCCCGACAGCCCCGAACCCAAAATTCTGGCGGGGTCAGGGTTAAGCCTCCCCTAGGCTAAAAACCATGCCCCGAGTGCAACGGCGGTCACGAAATTTTAATCCGAGGCCCCGTTCAAAAGTTACAACGCCCACGCCTGAGGCTGCCAAATTACAAAAACGCTCCTGGATCCATTTTTCAGAAACGGCCCGCGCCCGTGAAACTTACACCCCTCCTATGGTAAATAGCATGCTCCAAACTCAACGGTGCCCTTGGTTTTCTAATCCGAGACATCGTTTAAGAGATACCTGAGTTAATCCATTAAACGAATAAATTTATTAAATAAATTTATCTGTTTAATGTTCCGAAAGCGACGAGGGGTCCAAACATCCCGCCTCGACATACTTTATATCATTCATAGGGTAAACACCCCATTACGGACCCATCTGTACACTCAGATCTCTAATCTAGATCATTTTTTAGTAGTTATCCCATTTATTTGGCGTTTCCAGTGTGAACGCACTGAAAATTTAATTTCGGCCACACCGAGGCTCGGAATCGCACGTCGTCTAAAGGCGCTACTCTGGAATAACATCAAGAAATATTCCAAAGTCTTTCTCAGCAAAAACTGGGTTCTTACATTATACATGATCCCTCGGTATTTAATGTCATTATTTTTTTTTTGAAAAAACTAGATAATCAATGATATTGAATACTGATCCCATATAGGATGATTCTATAATCATTCTCCACAATATTTCTTGATCACATTTTCTTGTGTAATTCTTGAATAAATTTTTAATGATTGTTTGAGACCTATATTCCAATTATTGGGTTCAGGTGATCACCTTCTCGAAGAATTACCTAATTTTGACTCCTTCTCTCTTCAGTACAATGATTTTATCAAGATCTGCAAAAGTTACTACAATTGATGTGTTTCATTTATCATCATCACATACATCGATTTATACCCAAAAAATATTGTGCTTCATGATTATCTCAATAAATTACATGTTTTTAATTCTCAATTTATATCATCATATAAATGTGTTTGGAATAACCCATTTATTGTCCTTCTTAAAATTTAAATACCCGAATGATGTTCCTAATCTACCACTCATATAAATACACTAATTACTATAAGAATTAATTATTCATGTAATGAATATGTTTCAAACCATTTAATATTACTTATGGGTACATAATTTATGTATTCACTATATATCAAATATATGTGCATCTTAAATACATTAGGTGTTTGGGTATATATTTCTTCTTCACATGGAAATTGATCACCCGTGTACCACCCTGAATGAATGTATATTCATGAACCAAAAATACAATACCCACAAGATATGTAACTTAATAAATTAATGCGGTATGAAAATCACACTTCATTTGAATACTCTAAGGATTAGGTATTCATTCCTCATGTGGGCTGCCATCATTTATAAAATGTACTTCCATCTTTAAACACCTAATGTATTTGTTTGTTCTTATCTTTTTCACACCCATGGTTCTCATTAAATTTAAATAATCGTTTTAATTAATTTTTCATCTAGAATATTAATCAACTACCACTCTACTATGTTGTCATGTTTTTAAAAAAACGAAGGATATTGATCACATTATAATTCTTCACACAATTTGTTATCAAAAAAAAGAATCCAATTCCCAAAGACGTTGGCTCTTTAAACACCTAATTACAGTATTTTCTTCCCTTTCATTTTACATCCATCAATTTCAATTTGGTCAACATGAATTCAATTATAACCACATGAAATTTGATTCATTTTGGGAATACCTAGTGTATTTATCTTCTTATATTATAATCAAGAATCTTGGATCCATCACTAGTGAAATTACTACTTGAGTTAAAATTGTACATGCATGTCAGTTCATGAATATCATGTCTGAAATACTCTTCTAACTCACCTTGAATTATAAAAAAAATTATTTTATTTTAGTTTTAGAATGATATTTTTTATAAAGAGACTAATGTGACTCATAAATGGTGGAATAATCAAATGAACAAAATCCTAAATAATAGATAGTGGAATATGAAAAATAATTTCCCTAAATAGATGGTTGTGATTGATGTGAACAGATGGTGGTGGAAATGTCAATATTTTTTAAGAAAGAAGAATAATGCACCACACTCAAGAATCCCAAATTGATTATTACTACCACTAATTGATTCTATATTAATCAAAAAATTCCTTCAGCCAGATAGAAGTTAGTACTGGGATCTTCTCTCAAAGCCTACTAGAACTGACTCATTCTGGCTCTCTACAACTGTGCCTCCCCACCCAGTTATGCCACATTTGATCCCATGAGCTCCACGTGGTAGAATTATCAATCTAGACTTACACATGGGATCTACATTCTATAACCATTAATGGACTATCATGAGCTACTCTCTTGAGAATGGTTGACCTTCAGGACCCACAAATCCTAGGCCAAGCCCCAACCATGATTTCTTGTGGGTTTTCTACATATTTTTAAAAAACTCTAAAAAATAGTTATCCAAATATAAACAAGGAAATACAAATATAAACATGTAATTATATACTCTAAAATAAAAAAATATAAAAAACATATCATCATGAATTTATTCTTAAATTATTTCTACAAATTAATAGAGATGTTATTTTCTTCAAATAATATTGCATGGCCTTTATCAACATTCCATGGAATCTTAAATTCATCATCTTGAAAAATGATATTTTTCATGGATAACATTAATTCTTCTTCTATTCATTTAAATAAATATTATCATGGTGTTTCATTATAGTGTACATTGATCATCATTTAAAAATGACTTTTTCACATGTATTTTACAATGAAGATCACCTCAAAAATTATCTTAATAAAAACCTAGAGAATTAACTGAGCATGAAATCCAATTCCATTTCATGATTCCATAATAATTCTAAAAGAATAATCTCTTCATCACCAAATGTGATCTTCAATATTTCATGAATGGACTCAAACATAAATTAAAACACCAATGCACATCCAAGTTATTCTTCTTCTTTAAGACATATTGACCAAATAATTAGCAAAAAATACAAAACAAACACATTGTATGATCTATAAATACTCATGATTGTTACTATTGGAATGATAGAGTCATCTTATTATATACCATTTCAGGTATTTGAAAAATTAATAAGAAGTTAATGTTACATCTATATAGTAAAATTGTATTCTCATAGATATAGTTTTTTTGGTTAAGAAATATTAAAGAAATAATGTCAAGATGAGATGATATAGAAGAAAATTATGAGTTTCATCGAGAATGAAGGGAATCCCTAAAACAAAGGTTACTTTACACAAGGAATATTATCTTTCTAAAAATTAAAATTTGGAGTTTGAGAGAAGAATAATAAGAAGAAAATTCTTTACGCGTTTTCAAATAGTGTGCACAGAATGATCGGATAATCATTATTATTATCAGTAATTTTATTTCTTGATTAAAATTATGATGTTAATTTTTTCAATCTAGTTGTCTTGAGAGGAATATCTTCATCTGTTTTTAATGAAACATAGAGTTTCAAATTATCATTCACATTATTATGACTCATTTTAACTTTTATGTTGAAAAGTATGATCAAAATGATGTTTTATAATGGTAGTAGTAGTATTTATGAAAATATAGGTGAAGAGTTATCCCCATAACCATTTTATGTTTTTGATTTACATATATTATAAAATCTATATTCATGGTAATAAATAGTTTCAATAATGATTAGACTCACAAATTATATCTGAAACTTATAAAAATTATTATATTCTTTGTTTTATTTATTTTCGTCATTTTTTTTTGCAAGGATGAGATTAAAACAAACAATTGATAGAATTTGATCTTAACCAGTCATAGGGGTCAATTTTTAGTTTAACAATAACCTTTTTAAGAATCGTCAATTTTGATTCACCACCACATAGTATATCCATACAATCTATTCTCGCAAATAATTGTTATCAAAAAGAATTTTTCCTATGTCATATTCTCTTAGTATGTTAATTTATATACAAAAAAACTATATAAATAGTATAATATTTTCAAAATTTGATGAAAAAAATTCTATGGAGGGAAAAAATAGGATACAACTTTTTTTATTGTCACGTAGGATTTATGTTCCTAATACAACTGCAATTGATTTTCCTCCTATTCAAATGGTTGATCATATGACCTTCCTTGATAAAATAAATCTCGATAATGATTGATAAATAATGATTTTTATTGTTTTGTGTTTTTTACAGAAATTTTTTAATCATTTTATTGGTCTAAAAACTTCAAATGAATTACGGGATAAGTTAGAGGGTAGTTATAAAGGGAACTTCAAAGTTAACGAGGAAAAGAAATAAATTTTGACAAAATAGTTTGAACATATAAATATGGATAAGGGGGAATATACTAATTAATAATTCTCCAGAGTTAATGAAATAGTGCATAACATCATAGGATTCAGTATAAAACATGATGGTGATGTTTTTATGTTAAAATTCCTAAGTAATTTCCTAGAAAAAATTGATCTCAAAATTTATTCTACGGAAGATAGAGAAGAACATTCATATAATAAGGAATATAAATTTATCATCTCATATTATATGATAAAGACATATAATTTTAAGAATAATGTTGAAGATTAGATAGATTTTGAATCCATGGGAAAGATAAATCTATCCTAAAATGTGTTAGAAAATTCTAGTCAATGTAATGACGAAGATGAGTGAGATCATTATGAAAAGAGAGTAATTTCTCATAACTCTAAAAATCTAAGAAAACGTAAATATAGGTATAAGGGAAAACATCCATTGATGTGATTCATGTTTTGTGGTGTAAGAAATTTTTTTGTGATTTGAAAAAGAATCATGGATAGGAGGCTGATGATACTGATGAAATACCAAAGAATAAGTAGTGTTAGAAGAGCTCCATGGCCAGAAAAAAATATTTTGAGTTCAAGGAGATTTTCGGAGAAGAATAAAAAAATTACATATAAGAATATAAGAAGATAATGACACTTAATCTTGATTCCAATGTTAGTTTCAAATGCCTTTACTGTTTACACGGATTATGGAAGTAATTTATAAGGATGAAAACTCCTTAAATAGTTATGAGTAAGGTGTTAAATAGACATATATAGAGGGAATTATTATATTTGAGTTAGAAGTATGTCTTGAAAATAAAATCAAAATAAATTGAAAAATATAAAAAAGTATATTGTTAAAATTATTAAATCAAAATAATATTTTATTAATAAATAATCTGAATTAATTTAATAAATTATAAAATCATTGATGAAACTTGCTGATAATGAAAATATCATGAGAAATCATGATGAAAAATTGGTCTCCGAAGAAGAATGACTTATTATGTTGTAATAAAAAATATTTCAACATAAAAATAATTTAAATCAGTTAATAAAGAATTTAAGAAATACTTTTAATTCAAGGTTGATACACTTATAACATCTAATAATTACAACACATCACACTAAGTTAAATCAAAAATTGAATATTCTATTAATGTGGAATTAGTTTTACTTAAATGGGTAAGTTCTAATTAAAAATTGATACAATGTTGGGATAAAAAAAATTTATGTAGAAATATAATCTATGTCTATGGAAGAGATAATAATTCAATGAAAATAAATTCCCATAATGAATAAATATATTATGGCATATCTGGATAGTAAGTATCAAATCCAAGAATACCATTTTAGAACATTCCTACAGTTATAATAGAATATTCCGATTCGGTGACTATTTTTGGTGTTGTGGGATATATGGTCATAAGTAATAAACAAGATGATAAAAAATGATTATACCTTAAAATATGTATAAAAATGGGGTGGTAACATTCATAGTAAAATGAATAATTTCAAAAAAATAAATAAATATAAAAATTCACTTCAAATATATCTACTCAAATCAAGTTTTAAAGTCTAAAGGAAGTGTGTGGTAGATGTGAGAAGCCATGGAATTTTTCTAAAAAATGTGTGAAAAATATATGAGTATGTTTCTAATTTTATGAATATGTAAATTGAGTTAAAAATATAATGAAACATTCTTTATATAAGTGACATTGAATCCAATAAATAAAGTAATAACTTTGATACTTGATATTGGATGATCTTCACCTCTAACTAGACACACTAAAATTTTTAAATTCATAAATGAACATGATATTATTGAAGCTAATTTTTGAAATTATTTCTCATTATATATCAAAGGTGTTGGTAATATTGATATTGAGTGTAAAGGACTAAAGTTTAAAAATATCTTGTTTTATAACAGGGTTAAAACATAACTTTATATGTGTTAGTCATCTATGTTTTTATGTAAATGAATTTTTTTTAAAAAGAACAAATTAAAAATAAAAAGTATCAATGTTGGAATAGTTATTTATAGAGGTTAAACAACAAGTGGGAATTTGTTTCAGATTGGAGATCCATAAATCTCATGTTACATGAGTTTTAAAGATTAAACTTGATATTTGGCATAAGATACTTATCCCTATTAGGAAAGGTAATATGAGAAAGATATCGAAGAATAATGTTTTTTGAGATCATCCTAATATAAATAAAGAATGATATGATGTTTTTGAAACATTTAAAGAGGGGAATATGACTTTAAAAATAAACAAGAATATGGGAATACAATCCACTAGAACATTGGAACAGATATATTCATTTTTATGTGGTCCTTTTAGGAACAAGTCAACCAAGGGTTATATCTATTTTATTACATTCATAGATAACTAATCCGGAATAATAAATGTCTTCTTCATGAAGAATTAGTCATAGGATATTTTGAATTTACAAATATTTAGAGGATTATTGGATAATGATCTTGATGTTTACATAAATAAGTTGACATTATAAAATAAAAAAGAATACACAAAAAATGATTTTAAGAAATATTTAACAAATAAAAAATAAAATATCAGTATAAAAGAACCATCCCCCCACCAATAAAAGGGTCAGTCTTAGAGAAAAATATAAGTGTTTTATAAATTCAAATAACCATGGTTTTTGACAAAATATTTCTAATGGTCATCTGGAGAGAAAAGTTTCACACTACTATGCATATCAAAAATAGGTGCTTGTTAAGATAAGAAACATAAATTACTATATATGATATGTGTTAAAAAAACCAAGTGTGAAATTGTTAAAAGTATTTATAATTTTCATTTAAATGATTATTAATAACAAAAATATTGTAATGCTTGATTAAATTGATGATGAAATCACCCTTTTAGAGTATCTCTCAATTGGTAGGGGATAAAAGTATTAGAGAAAAAGTCAACACAAGTTGGAAAAATATCTATAAGTCAAAATCATTGAATATAATCATAAAATAGATTTTTTGTTGATCTTAAATATGATTATATTGGGGTGGTAGACAAGAAAAATTATAAAAACCATATTAGATGTCATCCTATGACTATGTATGTTATGTTTTATAATAATCCAAATGTAATTGTTGATAAAGAAGGTAAAATAAATATGGGAAAGGTATATCAAAGGCTAAAGAAAATATATGTTCTTAAAATATCATTAACCAACATGATGTGCCTATCCAAATAAAAAGAATATTGTTGTTATAAAAACAAACTGTTATGACTTCATAAGTAGAACATCAAGCTGTTAATAAATAAATTTATCATTGTTAATGGGTTCATTATATTAATGAGTAGCTTGATCAGATAGATTACTCCACGTTGGTACTAGTTTCAATGCCCGGGAAAAAAATATTTTCACAATTTTGTAGTTTTTGAATAAACTCAATGAAAAAGTTCAATTTATAAGAAATAAGGAAAGTCTGGTGTATAATAGGGAATTCAAAGATTGAAGTATGTGACTGAAAAGAAAATTTTTCACTAGTAGTGTGGCATGATAAAATCAAGATGTTCTCAGTTTTGGTGGCTCATAAAACATACAATGTCTTTTAATTTGATTTGATGTACTCTTTCTTTATGATTTATTTTTAAGAAGAGGTATTCATTGAGGAACCTAAATGTTTTGTCCTTAGTAATGATGGGAGAATTATATAATGGATTAATAAATCATTATATGGGTTAAAGTAGAACCCCAGAGCCTAGTATTCCAAGATTTATGGATACTTGAGGAGCCTGAATATTGGAAAAGGAAATGTTGAGAGTAATCTCAATGTGAAAGAGTTCTCCATAGGTACTCTTATTATAAAATTATATGTTGATGAAATAATTTTTTAGGTGAAAATAGTCTCTATGTGATTAATTCACTAAAGAGACAAAATGGATTTTGAAATATCAATGTTGGGTGAGATTCCAGATTTTATACTGTTACAAATCATACTAGAGGTTGATAATATATTTCAATATTAAGAAAGTACTCTAGGGAATTTTTTAATATGTTCAACATGGAAGAATGAAAATGGATCTCCATACCTATGGATATTGGTAAAAAAAACTAACGAAGGATAAGACTAATGCTTCTATCGATCAAAATGAATATAAAAAATTGATTTATACAATATTTTTTTAACATTCACCAGACCTGACATTGTTTTTTTATAGAATAATGTGATTGGTTTTAAAGAGATCCAAATGGATCTCATGTTATTAAAGATAAAAAATATTGAGGTATATTAAGAACATTGGGAGTTTTTTCAATCTTTATAGAACCAGAAAATATTTGACTCTATAAGGTTTTACTGATGTTGGTTGGGATGGAGGTTGTATTGATAAGAAGTTAATTTTAGTGGAACATTTTTTATGGATGACAGTTATGTGGAATGGGATATTTAGAATAAATGTATAGTGGCCATATGAATAACTATATTTGAATATATAGTGGCTATAAATTCTTGTAATAATATGGTATGGATATAGTTTTAACTATATTAAATGAGAGTTTTGGTTAATAAGCCTCTATGCTTTTCATCTGGAAAATAAATGTGTTATTGATCTATCTAAAAATCCATTTCGACATTACAGATCCATATTCACATTGATCAGAGATATGAATTCATCAAAGAGAAGGTGGATGAAGGTGATTTAAAACATGAATTTATTGGAACTAAAGCTCAAATTGTATACATTGGAGTGGGTTCTTCAACCCCTCTAATTTAAAAAAGTAGATGTGGTTTTGAACCCCCTATATTTTAAATTGTTAGATGGGATTTTAAACCCCCTCTAATTTAAAGACATCTGATGGGGTTTTGGACCCCCACTGTATTTTAATAAAGTAGAGGAGGGTTATAACCCTCTCTATTTGAAGATATTATAATGGGTTTTCTACCCCCCTCTCATTTAATACGTTATAGGGGGTTTTGATCCCCCTCTAAAATCCAATTGGATATTAAAAAAATAATGTTAAAAGTTTTAGAGGTTGTTCAAGTCCCACTCTAATTTTAAAAATTGGAGGTGGTTCAAAACAACCTCTAATTTATGAAATAAGATAAGATCTATAGCCCCCTATAAACTCGATTATTAGTGAGGGTTTTAGACAAATCCCTATAAATGTTTTTAAGAAATGAATTTCCATGGGGTTTATAACCCCCACTAAAGTCTATGATTAGAGGAGATAATGCAGAACGCCCTATAATTATACAGAAAATGAATTTAGAGGGGTTTGTGGATAAACCCCTATAATATGATATTTTTTTGTAGTGACCCTTCCACTATAACTAGAATATGTGTGAAACTAATCCCCCATAAGGCTTTGGATTTTATTTTCAATGGGGGATAAATTAGTGAAAAAACACTTTATAATTTGGATAAGAGATTCTAATTTAAAGGGGGGTGTGAACAATCTATTTTAATATAAATATTTGTTTAATTTTAAATTGGTAAAATTTATTATGGTGATAAAAAAGGTATTTTAATTGGGGGGTTCAATCTAAGTCACTTTTGTGATGCCCTGAAATTTTAATGTAAGAACACTCTATTTGATAGCGTGTATGGCACGTAGCACCAAGTGTATAAGGGAATATGATATCCTGATGATTTTTAATATAATTTATATTTTAAATCTTTGATGTAGCTTTCAATTAACACAATACTGAGTTATCATGAGTTTCATTAAACAAATTCTTTTTTTGATAGCTTTTTCCACACACTAGACAGAGCTTTACCGAACAATAATATATTATTAAAGTATTATAATGTAATAGAATATGTTATAAAAAAGAATTTAAATTATTATAAATGAAAAGGATTAAATAACATATAAATATCTATGGTTTAAAAAATAAAATGATATCATTGGTTACAAATTAATTAGAATAAGAACCAATTGATTATTAAGGGGTAATTTTTAATGAAAAGAATGTTTTTGCCCAAAAACGTATTCTAAATCCACATTATTTATATTATATATATATATATTATTTCTTATAATAATCTTAATATTTTAAATTAGATTATAAAAATCGTGTAAGGGTAGTTTTTTTCTATTTTTAGGTGTTCATTTTTTTGATGGATAGTGAAAAATACAGATTTATAATTACAAATTTATTTTTCATCAAATATATTTATAAGGATAATATTTATTTTTATTTCGTTATAATGTTTAATTATTAAATTTTTTTATTGTTTAATCCAATTTAGGTCATTATAATAAATATTACTTGGAAATTGGATACAAAAATATATCCAAATTTTAAACATTTCTACTTTAAAAACCCCCCTTCGTTGTCTACAAATTTATATTAATTTACAAAACTTATGTGATTGGAATTTGGAAAATTGGATTCCATATTTGTAATAATCATAATATATAATTTCTAATAATATTAAATTAGTTTTTTATAAATTATATTAGTGAATTTAAATAAAAAAATTACAACGATTACGGTAAAATTAAGCATAAAAAGGGACTAAACCTTAATCTTATGGTCCAAAATTACATTGATACTTTTACAAAATCAATTTTATGGTCACATTTGTATCCTATAAAACCATGGATTTAATTTTAACCATTAATTTATCAACATTAAATTGTAAAAACGTGTAGGAAATTCCCTTTTCCAAAATATACAAAAGTGTCACTCCTCCTCCATTACAAAAAGGCACTCACACCTCTTTCCCAGCTTTTTCTCAAACAAAATCTACCCAAATGGATTTTAAACACCTCTAAACTTATCATATAAGTCCAAAATAAGGTCATAAATCTATCCAAGGAAGCAATTTGGTGCAAACCAGAAGAAGTTACTCAAATAAGAGGTAACACCCTTCCTTCAGATCTTTATTTTTATTTTTATTCTCAACAAAAAAATATTCTTATTTCATGATTCAATAATGACATTTTTATTATAAAAATACTAATAGTTTTCTAATTGAACGTTTTTACCTAAAACTAGAAACATTTCCATCAAATGGGTAACGAAATTATTGTTCACGTATAGAGAATTATCACCTCACAAAAAGATGATGGCTTGTTTCACTTTTACCACCTTTCATGGTTGGGAATTATGACGGACAAGATATTTATAAGTGATATATATGATATATATGATATTTATAGTATCTTTATGATTATTTAATTCTTTTATAACACATTCCTTTTATACTTTCCATTTTGTGTAAATACAATAACATCATTTATGAAGTGTGGGATACCACCTCCACAAAGCGATGTAATTCATTCAAGCTATATATGTAATGTTTAAAGTAATTTTTTAATAAACCTATGTAACATATATATCATAGATATGATAATTTAATTATAATATAAATATAAATATATTTTAATTTTAATTCTATTAAGGGGTTTTAACATGTTACTTACATATACTACAACCATAATTGTATCTATGAAATAATATATTATATTTTTTATTTTCTTATTACCTATTTTCTAAAAATATTTAATTATTTTAAATTATTTATATTATGAAACCATGAGGTAATGAACAAAAACAACAATTAAAAAGATTAAACATACATGACAAAGAGGGAAAATAACACTATAAATAGTGAAACTAATAAAACATTATCAACAAATAGATAATAAGATATTATAAGAATATAATATATGAAATCATAGATATTAATATAGTTATGGTATAATTTAGTTTCATCTTTAAACCCCTTATGAATGAGGTTGAAGGATGTTCATAGAAAAGGAAACACAAGGTTACATATTATTGTCCCACATTTCTTTTAGTGAGTCATTCAACATTTTCACCACACACTTCTTTGTTTGGTGTATTTACTAAAATTTTTGAAATATTATATCATGAATTATATTATATTAATGGTATTTTTATCTTTAATTTAATTTTATTTCTTCATGAGGATTATTATTCAAATTTTTCAAAGTGGTATGGGACACTTTGTAAGGTTTAAATATTATTTTCCTCAAGAAAATGTTTAATTATCTATCAGTGGTATTTCCATTATTTGAGGGATACATTATTTTTATGAACCTAATTTCTTATATATGGTGTAAAAATTGAAATATTTAAATTTAATATCATAATTCATTTATTATTACAAATACTTTGAGTTTTAATTATAATTATTTCATCTAAGGGGTTCTACACATAATGTTACCCAAGTGGAAAAGAAATTCCATAACCCGAATAATTTTCTTTGGGTTATACTACATCCCCATTATTGTTAATATTATAATATTATGTGTATAATTACATTGTAAATATATTGATATATTTAAACTTCTTTATGTGAATTTATATTTGATAAAATAATCTACTCATTGATTGATTCCCAATTCAATGTTATAATATATTCAAGTGTTTACTTAATTGTTTATTTTTATTTATTATTGTTTACACATGAATTTACAATAGATAAAATAACTAGATAATTGTTTAATAAACCTGTTAATTTCATTATTCTATATTTATTCATGAGAATTTTCAAATAATATTTCAATTTCTTCACTATTTGGTACATAATTTGTTTTATAAAATATTTTTAAGAAAATCTGGCTTTATTTCTCTCTTTAGTCAGAGAACCTATTTTCTTCTAAAAACTATGTTTTATAAAAAAAATTGATTGTTTTGGCCTTTTAAAAATGATTTTTCAATTAAATTTTCAATCCTTACAAAAATGTTTTATTTTTACAAAAGTAACATTCAAAGAAAATATTTTTGAAAAGTTTTTTTCAAAACAAAAGGATATTTTCCACAAAAATGATTTTAATGTTCATTTTTTATTTCATCAATTACAACAACCTATTATTTTAATCCAATTGAGATATTTTTTATTGATACCAAAATTATTATTCATGTAGATGGTTTCTGATTTATTTGACCAAGGTTGGTATCCGCATTCACTTCATTGACTCCATTATTTGTCCCCTTAAAATGCTCAAATTCTTAGGATAATTAAAAAATGAATCACCCTTAATTATCTATATCATTTATCATGGATATTTTTTTTCTAAACCATATATAATTTTTAAATATTGTGTTTACTATGAATTTTGTTTCAATATATATGGAAATATTGATAATTCTATATTCTTTATTTAAGACAGATTGTTGATAAGTCATTTTTTATATTAATTATATTTATTATTTGATATATGGAGTGCTTTGGGAAGAGAGTTAAGGGTTGATCCTGGACATTATATAGCCTCTTAATTTATCAATAGGTTTTAATGAGAAAAACTAGTTAGGAAAATTAAATAGGTTTCTACATGTAGTTTTAAACTATCTTTTGGAATGTCTTGACAGTATAGGTTTTCACATTCCTCAGAAATGACATCCAATAATTAAGAATTGAATTTATTTTGATTCAGTAATCCATGTGATGTTTTATTGATATATCTAATAATGCATTTTATTCTAAGTTCATTGATTATATGGAATTTGTTTTCAGTTCATTACTTTTCTATATTTTTTATGCACTCCATTCCCAATTGATTGATTACAAATAAAATGCCTTTCGTTATTATATTTATATATTGATTATTATCGTTGATTCATTATTTCATCTATTATACATGACCTTAGGATCATTTGATCTCACCCTTGTTTTTTTTTACTTTTACTATGAATCCAAGAAGTGTTATAATAATGATATAAGTGGATATACTATATGGAACAAAGTTATTATCCTAAAATAAAAAACAATTATGTTTTAGTTTCTATAGTCATTTGTAATAAATGACTCATGTATGTATCTGATTTACCAAAACTACTAAACTATTTAGTCCTTTGGGAGGTAATTTACTTGTATCTTATGCCAATTTAATGGTATCATGACTCTTGCTTCAGGATTTCTAGGGTTGGGTCGCTATAGTTGGTATCAGAGTAGGTTTAGTAGTAACCTTGTGAACTAGATTTTTGTAAATATATATTAGAGAAGGTAACACTAAGGTTGACATTGTGGATTATTATAGCAGAACATCCTAAAATTTTAGTAAGGTGAATATTATATGTGTATTCCAAGAAATAGATCCTTTCATATATATTAGAAGTGCATTTGGTTCTAGAATAAATATACTTAGGGGTAAAAACTCTAACAAGGTTCATCAGGCCAGATTCAGTGTAACCTGGTACATGACAATGTGCCTTACTGCACTCTTAGATTGACACACCTGGGATATATACATATGATGATTCACATTTTCTTTAAAAACCATTATAAAGGATTTGAATACATAATTACAATTAATGACATATTATAAATCTTATACCAAGGAAGCGCCTTTTTTAAATAAAATAGACTAAGTATATGTGTATTGAGGTTGTATTGAAAACCATAGTTAAAAGGTATATTTAGTGATTATCCTTAATTCAAGGATGTCCATCATATTTATTTTGGAAATTATTTTAATATGGTTTCAGAAAATGAAAAAATTTATGACGGGAGAAAACCCATCAAGTCTCATAAGGCCTCGAGAGTTAAACTCATGACCAAAGGATGATAAGGGTTTTTCACCAACTAGTGACCTACGCGATGTCCTAGTTAATTTGTCATTTTTTTGGTTAAATAATTTGACAAATGAATATTAATGATGAAAAAATGTTGCTTATTTTCTTTATTTATATATTAATGTGTCAACCATATTTTATTTGGAGGCTAATTGGATACAAATAGTTAGACTTTTCATTCTTTTATAGGCCTTAAGATCTGTTATAAATTGTATTACTACGTTTCTAACATCAAAGTTAATTTCTAAATGAATTGTTAATTGATCAAATAAAAACCAAGGGATAAAATTGTGTTTATAGTAATAAATCAAGAAATGATATTTCCTTATATTCTGAGTTACTAAAATAATTACTCAATATTAGGAAAATGATAAAAAAATGTTGTCCTAATACCTTTTTTCAAACTGATGGTCTTAAAAATCATCATAGATTTTGATATTTTAGGCCCCAAACATTATATTGATCATTAAATTGTTTTTTATTTATTAAATCAATATATCCCTATAAATATGTATATTTTCCCTCCATGTACATATCTCTACTTTAGACTAATTATCTCCTACTCGGAGTCCTAGTTATATGTTAGTCCATGTGACCTTTTCAAATACCATTCTCTCTTTTATAAAGTATTCTTTACGAACCATTCTAAAGATATTGAATTTCAAAATTAGAAATATCAAAAAATATATTAACAAGATCGAGTTTAAATTTCAAGTATTTAATTTAATTAAGTTGGGGACAATTTAACGCCTGGAAATTCTAAATTAATAAAATTATATTTGATAGCGTGTATAACACGGAACACCAACAGTGTAAGGAGATCTGATATAATGTGACATTATAATATAATTTATATTTATAATATATAATGAAAATTCAAATTAACATAATACAAAGTAATCTTATGTTACTCATAACATAGAATTTCTTTTATAGATTACTTTCCACGCACAACCATGTTTTACCGAAAAATAAAATATTATTAAAATATTGTTATTTAATATAATTTGGTATATCCTAGACTATAAATTAGTTTTTATGAAAATGATGTCTTACACAAATATATAATTAATTCATTGGTTAAAAATTAATTAGAATAAGAACGAATTGAATTTATAGGTAATATTTTTATAGACAAATGTTTTTTTGCCCACAAAGTTGTTTTAGACTAACAATTATATTAATTAAGATTATTGGGTTTTATTAATGTAATATATATATATATATAATTCCATAAAATATTTTCTAAACTAATCCAATATATTTTATAAGCATAACATAAGAACAAATCCAATATTTTTTTTAGAAATCAATACTTTTCTAAAGGTACTTTTATAGTCATTTAATAGAGAACCTATTTTAAATCTAATTTCTGAAACTTTTATAAATATTATATTTAATAATAGACTTAATATTTTACATAATAACATAAAAATTTTCTTAGGGTAAATTTTCTGTATTTTTATGCGATGTTTCATTTTATGATTAATATTGAAAAAAACTGAATTTTAATTCAAAACTATTTTTCATTAAACTTATTTATGAGGATAAATAATATTTTTTATTTGTTTTAAAGTTTAATTACAACAATTTTATATTATTTAATCTAATTTTGGTCATTATAATCAATTTAACATTGAAGTAAGACATAAAAACATATCCATCTTTTGATCATTTTTACATTAAAAACGTGTTTTGTTGTCCCGTCTGCGGGATTAAATTAAAATTAATTTATACAACATATAAGATTTGAAATTATAATAATTGATTAAATATAAGGAATAAGAATAATATAAAATTTATTATAAATTAAATATACTTTTTGACCAAAAATATTAGTGAATTTAATTATAATTTATTACAATGATTATGGTGAAATTAAGATTAACATGTGAGTAAACATTAAACTAAAGAGCCAAAATGACCTAGAAAATTTTACAAAATCCATTATACGGACATATTTAGACCCTATAATACCTTTTATAGACTATTTATCATTATTCTATCCAATTTAAATGTACAAAATGGTGGTGTGATTCCATTTTCTAAAATGTACAATAGTGCCACTCCTCCTCCACTATAAAAAGGCACTCACCCCTGCCACTTCATCACACCTCACAATCTATTTTTGATCGAACATGATATTCTAAAATATATACTAAAAACCCATAAACACAACATATAAACCTCACCTTTTTCGGAAATCCATCCAAGGAATCCATTTGGTGTAAACCAAAAGGAGTTACCCAAATAAGGGCTAGCACCCTTCCTCAAAATCATTTATATTATTTTCATGCTACATCCCCAAAAATATTCTAATTACATGATTAAATAATATAATATGTATAAAAAAATTACTGATATTTTTTTAATAACTAGTTTTTTACAAACTTCTCACACACTTCCCTCTAATGGGAAATGAACTTACAATTCGTGTACGACGAACAACCACTTCACGAAACGATGATGGTTTGTTTTCCTTTACCACCTATTGGGGTTGATACTTATGGTGGAAACACTGTTTATATATGAAATATATGAAATATATGATATATATTATGTCTTTAAATTTATGTGACAATTTTTTAACATATACCTTTATACTTTTAATTTTTTTCTAAATAAGATATCATCATTTATGGAAGTGTGGACTACCGCCTCCTCAAAGCATTATGATTCATTCACACTATACATGGAATGTATAAAAGATAGATTTAATAAATATATGTATCATATATGACATATATATGATACTTTAACTATAATATACATATAAATGTCATTTATTTTTTATTATTTTAAATATGATAAAGAAATTAAAGTAACGTTCATGTGTACGTATGAAATACCATTTCATGAATGGTGCATTTCATTTCTAATCCCCAAAATTTATGGATTATTATGAATACATAATGAATGATTATATATGATAATTAAATAATGTTATACCTTATTTATAGAATTAAACCAGTATCTAATTAATAATAATAACAAGTAACAAATTAAAATATACTCAACAAACTAAGAATTTACATCATAAATAGTGAAGATAATGAACGATTTTTCAGAAATAGTTCATAATATATTATAAAAATATAATATTTGTTAAAATAAATATTAGTATGTTTTTATTATAAGTTAGTAACATGACTAAACCGTTTATAAAACATTTTAATGGATGTTCACCAAAAAGGAAATGCAAGGTAAGTGACTTTTTTCTCTCTTTTCTTTTCGTGAGTTATAAAACATTTTCACCACTTATTTATTTGTGTGGTGTATTTGATACCATTTTTATATATTTTACCATGAATGATATTATATTTATAGTATATAAACTTTAATTTATTGTTATATCTTAATGGGGATTATGATTCTAATGTATCAAGGGGATATGGGACACTTTGGAATATTTAGAGATAATTTTCTTCAATAATAACATTAATGATCTTTCAATTGTATTTCCATTCATTATGGGATACATTTTTTAACTTAATTTCTTACATATGGTTCAAATACTACCACTTTGACATGTAATATCCTTATTCATTCATTTACAAGATAATTTGTGTTTTAATTTGAATTAGTTCACCTAAGCGGATTTACACTTAAAGTTGCCCAAGAAGAAAAGAAATTTCATAACATGATTCTTTTTCATTGGGTTATACAACTTCCTTGTTGTCATTAATATTATATGATTATGTGTATAAGAAAAATGAATATAGATTTTTTTATTTCAACGTTTTTAAGTGGATTTAAATTTGATTCACATAATCTACCAATTGATTGATTCTCATTTCAATGTTATAATCTCTTCAAGGGTTTAATTCACTATCTAATATTGTTCAGAATTGTTTACACTTGAATTTATATCATAGGAATTTTTTGGATCATTTTTTAACAAAACCATTAATTTTTATCTCCATAGGTTATTAATTAATCTTTTAAAATATTAGTTCCATTTTTTAACTCTTTGGTATATAAAATGTTTTAGAAAACATTTTTGAGAAAATAATACTTCTTTTCTCACAGTTGTTAGAGAAATTATTTTCTTATAAAAACCATGTTGTATAAAAATGTTTTTAAAAATGATTTCTTCCTTTCAAATGTTATTTATAAATGTAATTTTAACCCTTTATAAAATGTTTTATGTTTTTAAAAATTATTTTCAAATAAAAGGGGTTTCAAAAGGATTTCTAAAACAAAAGGTTATTTTAGTCAAGAATGTTCTTAAAGATATTATTTTATTTCATCAATGAAAATACATATTTATTTTACTCATATTTGGATATCTTGTATTCATAGACTCCTTATTCTTCCTCTTAATGTTTTATGATTTATTTTTCTAGGTATTGTATTCACATTCAATTCCTTGATTCCTTTGTTAGTCCCCATGAAATATTCAATTTCCTATGATCATTGGACATTGAATTTCCCATTAATTATCCAAATAATTTATCAGGGATATGTTATTTGGTTAAACCATATATAATTTTTTTCATACCGTGTTTATATTTACATTTATTTGACTATCTAGGGATATATTGATAAATATGTATTCTTTCTTTAATAAGGATATTTGATAATTCATATTTTTTATTAATTAAATTGATTATTTGATATAATGAATGATTTAGATAGGAAGTGATGAGTTGGGACCAAAAATTATGTATACCCTTGATTCCTCTACAGGTTCTCATGATAAAATTAGTTGCGTGAATTAAATAGGTTTTTACATGTATTTTTTATACCATCTTGTTAAAGGTTTTGATAGTATATGTTATCATGTGCATTGTACATTATGTATAATTATTAAACATTTCTTTAATTTTGATTCAGTTATCCTAGAAATTTTGTGTCCATATATCAATGGATTAATTTCATTTTTTATTTCCATGATTAAATAGAATGTTTTTTCAGTTATATAACTAGCCATATATTTATTCACTCCTTTCTCGGATTATTGATAACATGGAATGTGTATCTAGTTATTATATTGTTGTATTTATTATTATTATTGATTAATTATTTATTATACTGTATATACCCTTACTGAGCATTTGATCTCAACCTTATTATGTTTCCTTTCCCAAGAAATCTAGGAAGTCTACGAAGAAACATATGCATGGATATGCTAGATGGAATAAATTTATTATCCTTGAATAGAAAAAATATGTAGTAACTTTTATATTAATATGTGATATAGTACTCATGTATATATCTAGTTTACTATAACTAATAATCTATTTGATCTTTTGGGACTTGATTTACTTGTATATTATGCCAATTTAATGGTAATAAACACCAGCTATGGGCTTTACTAAGGTCAGGTCCCTACAACTTGGATTCATTTTCTTGACACTGATGGATGTAATTATTTCGAAAACATTACCTTATCTGATAGTGTGGTGGATGAATTTTCTAATTTATAAAAAATTAATGAAACAATTAATCAAAATATTGAATTTGATGATTTTTTAGAATTTTGATGAATCATTTGACTTTAGTGTGTTTTTCTTATCATTTAGAAGTGTTTTTAGATGATTGATGGAAGATGGAATGAATTTTAATAATTTTATTGAGTGTTAGTTTTGATATGTAGTTTTTTTGTTGGACATGAAAATTTATATAAGTAAAAATTTTTTACATTGGAACAATGTAAGTCAATATAGCTATGTTGGTGATATTTATTACCATGTAAGAAATTTTGAAAAAAAATTAATATAAGTTCATCTTTGTGGAAGGTATGTAGTTTGAGTATAATATAATTCATCTATTGTAGTGTAAAGTGACCATAATATATATTAATTTTCAAAAATAAAAAAGGAGATTCATATATGCATAATAAATTTTTCACTGCATAAGTAAATTAATCTACACATGTGATATTTTTCATCACATAAGTAAATTTAGTTATGTATAGTATATTTTAGTTTCCAAAACTCTAGGTAAGGTTAAGCTCATAAAAACTTCACATTCAATATTTTATGTTGTGAAAATTTGAATATTGTATAATGTTTTTCATTTTGTAAATGTGGAGCTCGTATGAGATATTCCATTTTTTAAATTTGAATCTCAAATGATATTTTCATATGTGAAAATTTTAAAGCCATGTGATTTTTGTTTTTCAGAAAAAATAATTTTCCCCAAAATCATGATATTCTAAAGAATAGAACCCGAAAATTCCAAATAAATTCCTTAATGTATAAAACCTCATAATTAAATCATGATTGAAGAAAAATAAATATTCAATGATTCTCACATCATGAATAATATGATCAACAAAGAGATCATATTCATGATAGAGATGTCGTAGGAGATAAAATTAATTATTTTATTTTCAATAATAATGAACATATTATTGTGTTGATACATTTACATTATTCAAATACGAAATCAAATTATAATGAAACTGTGTTGCATGCTATGTTTTTCGAGTGTCAGAGATATGTTCTAAAACTATGTTTGGAGTGGATTTATGATGAAAATGATTTATCTTGACACAAGAATATTTAAGAATCTATGAGTCAGACTGAGGTAGTTAATTGATGTGTAAAAATATAATGAACCTTCTCAGGACACAACTATATTGATCACTTGAGCTAAACTATGACATACCCATAACACATTCCTAAACATATCAGGATGTTTTCTAGTTCTAGGTTCTCAGAACACAACCCATGGGAATTATTTCACCCTTAAATAAAAAAAATAGAATAATAATAAAATAACCAATTATATTAAAAAATAAAAAACTATACATCACATAAGATGAAAAATTATGAGTAAGAATAATCACATAAATATAATGAAAGAGATTCAATATGAAATCCAATACATATAAATCCCTAAAATAAAATAAAATAACAAATTATATTATCTCTATGTGACCAGTGGACATTCTCTATATCCCAAAATAACTATCAGTACATAATGGGAACATCCCATACCCAAAATATCAAATACATTTTATCTAATGAAATACATGATAGCTGCATACAATGAGTGGTGTATGCATGGTATGAGTGAAACTGAGCTCAGATGGATTTCAATAAACATTTTGTGTTATTAATTTAAAAAGGGGATTCATTTATACCAGTTTGAAATACAATTAGGAAAATGACATTTATCATACATACAAAAATAAAATCAAACATCAAATTCATTAATATTTATAAAATTCCATTTCAATTTATTTTAAATGAGAAAAACTCAAAGAAAATTTATTCATCCAAATCCTCATTTACTGAAACACCCATTTACAATCAACATTTATGATGACTTTACGAATGTATCCATTCAAAAATGGGATATTTTGAAGCATCCCATGAGGTAACACTAGACATACTTAGTATATAAACATATGTAGTCCTATCAAAGCCTTTCTAAGTCTATAACAAACTAGATTCTCTAAACTAGACCCATCATTGTCCTATTGACACATTTCTAAGTCTATTACAAACTAGATGCTCTAAACCAGACCATGCTCTCAACCATGGTCTATAAATGTTCCCTAGAATTCCTTAATCCATGAGTTCATGGAAGTTTTTTTGAATAATGTTCTACTATACCTTTCAAACTAAACATAAAAATGTATCCATAAAACACTCCTTAGTCAAACCACTATCTCCATTAGGTTTTTGCTACTAAACGGTCATCTACTAAAATTCTAGGACTCCCATGATAATTCTGTTGGATGTGATCACTCAATAATCACACACATCAAATACAAATTATTCAAAATTAAATTACACCTCACCTTCCATACTCTGACAAGTATCATACACATATACATCAAACTTAAGAAAAGTATATGAATGAAACAATAATAAAATTCCTATTTATGGATTACAAGAAACCACTAGTACACAAGAATCACAAGGGACTCCAAATTGTCTCACTTAGTTTCAAGATAACTAATTTCTATTATGTTAAAATGGGGGTTTCTATTTTGAAAACATTATTGGAAGGTGAATCCAAATAAACTTATAAAGAATCTATATAAATATACTCTTAATGCCAATTTTATCATACCACATTTAAAACTCAATTAGGAACTCACTATTCTCATTAAGTCACCTTTGAAAACATTCAATGCCATAAACGGGTCTCAAAATATAATCCACATGGTATAACACACTCCTTTTAGACCATCCAACCCATTTTTTATCAAATGTTTGAAACACCTAAAACCATCAATTAAGAGATGAACCAAGTTTTTTTAAAAAAATTGAGCACTGATAACCTTGTATTAAAATAAATAAATGTTAGAAGAGGTGAAAATAATATATGTTACATTTTTCCTAGAGTAAAATAGAAACCACGTCCTCAGAAAAAGTGGTCAAGTGACTAGTAAAACTATTTAAAACACATTGTTTTAAAAAATAAAATACTTTGGTTAAAAACCTTTAAATAAAAAATGACTAGTTAAAAATGACTTACATACTAAATATCTTCATTTGAAATACTAAAAATGATTGAAATACGAGTTTTTCATTTTTTTTAAAACACGTAGTAATAAATCCCCATCTATTCCAAGGGATAAATCCATTTGGAAAACACTATTTTTCCCTTATAGATTCTCATATACACATATCATTAATATGGAAACACTTCAAAAAGAATAATCATTAATAGTTATGTAATATAAATTTGTAGTAAATAAACTCCTAGCTTAGTTCAATGACGAACAAGAAAAAAGTAATCACCTACGATGGGGAACTCCCAACAAAGCCACCATACGTTCTTCTCATGCACTAAAAATAAAAATCTCTTACGAATAAATCCACCATACCTTAAACTCAAACCCCATTGATCCTGGGATTATTGGGAGAATATAAAATCATGAGGAAAGGTAACATAAATGAAAATATACTTAGAAGGAGTTAGAAAAGAGAAAACTAATTGAAGTAGATAAAATGATGAATCTCTCTAGGTGGTGGCTGATTTGTCCCAGTAAGTGTGTGTAAAAATGAGTGTCATAGGATTTAATTCAAGCATGGGAAAAAATTTAATTCAATTTTTTATAACTCTATGAAGGATGAATTATATGGATACAAGGTTTTACAAAAATTGTTCCAACCATTTGCAAGCCAACACCCACTCACATGGTTTCTCTAATACAGAAATTGGTTAGGGAAACTATGCACTAACCATGTCAAATAAACTTTCAAATTTCATAGTCAACTCGTATGGTTATCACATGGTTTACCAAACTGTGCACAAGTTGTGTTCCCTCTCCATTACCCAAAAAAAATCATGTATGGATTCACCTAGGATTAAAATAGACTGAACTCATGAACAAACCACCTATGTAGACCAAAAATTCATTGAATTAAATAAACTGAAATTTACACCACATAAGGGTAACTGTACAATTTCTTTGAAATCGTGCTAGTTAGCTGTTCACAATAACAAAACTCTAAATTTTTCTATTTTAGTGTAAAACTCCATGGAAACACAAACAAACAAACAATATTGATAAATAGTATAAAATAATCTCTACCCTAATAAAGAGAGTATCACAATTCTCCCCACAATGCTACTTTCTTCCCCCCAAAAGTCCCAAGTTGTTGTGGATTTCAAAGAGAAAAATTTCAAAAATGAACTCTCAAGATAAAAGGAAATGTCCTCAATTAACAAAAAAAATCAAGTAACCCTAAATAAAATCTGATCAATAATAGACCATTATAGGTTCAAACAAATTGGAGACCTAAAATAGGTCGCCCCACTATTTATAATTTCTCAACAATTGTGAAACTACAAAAACCCGTTTTTTTAATAATAAAGTGGTAGTCACCTACTAACCACAATCTAAAAGTCTCTATTGGAAATTTAAAAAATCCATTATCTAAACTAAACCATTAAAAATGTTCTCAAAACCACAATTTAAAGGAACTTTACATTAAAACATCCCAAAGGATCACAAAAAAGGTCACCAAACCCAAGGTGTCTAAAAATAAGTATCATAACAACTAATAAAATTCCTTATATAAGAATGACACATATATAACCCAAGTGTCTCTTCCAACATAAGATGGTGATTCATTCCAAATACATAGAATTTTCTTCTATGATTATTCTGATAGAAAAAAAAATTAGTGACACCTATAGTGTGACCAAAAATAAAACTACACCCCCATGTATCCTTGTATACATCCAAAGTTCTTACCATATATAACTATAAAAAAAACCATAGCATAGTCTACACTATGAAATGGAAATAAAAAATATCAATAAAAAATGATGGATCAATAATTACAAAAGAACTATCGATTATAATGTGAATACAATGAAAAAACCAACAATGGTTTCCTCAAGATGCAACTGTTATAATACTAAAATGATTAAATACCAGAATAGGTAATCATCCAAAAGCGATAATAAAAACTGTAGAGGATACATAAAACTATATCTACTCATCCATAAAACCTCATTGACCACAATTTATAGTCAAACAAAAATTCCAAAATATATTTTTACCCCCCAATAACTTCCTCCAAAAAGGTGGAATGATAAGGCACTTAAGGAAAACATCAAATGATGGCCAATATTTTGAATCATAAGCATATCCAATAAAACATATCCAATTATCAAACCAAGCTCCCAGGTATACACTACTGGACTAAAATGATCTTCATAATTGAAACTAGAGAAACAAGGAATTAAAAAAATCTAAGGCACACTAATAAGAGAAGAAAACTACACATGCCACTCCATTCAAATAATAGGATGTGTTAAAACTAGAAGAATGAACCCCTACCCAAAAAGGATAGTATAATTCTACATAGGACCTTTCTAGGATGAATACACTAAACAACACAAGATATAGGATAAACATATCCATGCCTTAAAATCACATTATGTTGTCCCAAAATCACATGATGGATGAATCAAATCACCAATTGTTTTAAAAAAATAAAATATTTTTCAAATCACACCTCTATTAGAATAATGGCCCTTATAAAAATGTGTCCTAAACTCTCATTTCCAAAACTAAGGAATGATTAAAATTGGTCTTTATTTCACTAAAACCCATATGGAAACCATTTAATAAATTTCACCCCAAATCCTAACAAGGCTTGGTAAATTTAAAAAGATTCCAAAAATTATTTCCGAGTAAACATAAATATATTTTAAAACCACAATACCATTCATGGTTCACTAAATAAATGAACACCTTACAAATTTTAGATGAAATAAACTATTTCAAAACATTTCATGAACCTAATGTCATTTTTAGAAAGGATCTGTAAGGACATATTTTAAATCCAATAATATTTTTTCTCATGAAATTTATTTTTCACACACACAAACCAAATTTGACCCCACACACAAAATTTCATAAACATATGAATAACACAAGACTCAACTAAAATATAAATATGAATAAATATCACCATACTAACGTTCAATATTTTATAATTTCTCGATCACAATAAGAAATCCAATAATCAAGGGACCTAAATAAAAAAATCAAGAAGGATGTGCGACCATGAATGGATAATACACATGATTATTGATCATATGATAATAATGTGTTGGTTCCTACGATATGTAATGAAATAAGAATTTGGTTTCCTCAAGTATTTTTAGGCCCTATAAGCTAACATCATGTTTCAACCCCCTATTATATCTCTATCCCAAACACTATGCATGATCTGCCAAGGAAACTAAAGCCATGCCATTGAGTATCAACCACCAGCATCAACATAAAACCATAATCCAACAATTACATCAAACAGACAACCATATTCATGGATAAAATACAAACTTACATTGGAGAATTAAGTCTTAGTGTGAGAAAAATCTTGTGACACTCTCTCTGCTCCTATGTCCTAATTTATGACAACCAAATCTCCAAACTACCAACACCCCAAATAAAAATATGGAATTATAAAACATGTGAAACAATGAAAAACTAGGTTTGATACCACATTGTAATGATTCATCCTTTGGATCCTTCTAACTCAACTCTTGACCCCATCAACCACAATTCAAAAAGGGTTTTCACGATCCCCATGGGATGGAAACTAGTTCATGGGTATCAAATAACATAACATTGTAACAATTTTTCCCTATACAGTGATAAAAATATTAGAAAAAATAATATAAAATTGTAACTCTAGGTAAACATATTGATTATACACTACAATGGGACAATATACATTGATTATATCTTAATATTAATATGTTTCAATGTCCATAAACATCAATTTTAGTAAAATTTATAAATTGAACTTCATTTATCATCCCAATTTCAATTAACGTTTAAAATCCAAATTTGGGCCTAATCAATCACCTATTGGTGGAGAAAAGTTTATTAATTTTTTGAAAATTATATTTTTGGATATTACTGAATAATTTTGTGGAACATTTTCTTTTTTAGGATCGATGGATGAATCCTAAGGAAGATGGATATTTTTTTGCATAAATGCCGATATTTTCTGGACAAAGAATATTAGTACTAAGGCCCATCAAAAAAAAGTGGGGCCCAAAATCCAAGACCAATGATTATCAAATTTTAACATTATAAAGGTTAAAATATGGGTATCATTTCATTCAACATTAGACATAGATAATTATGAAGTTTTTTTGGAGATAATGGGATCCCAAGTTGACTTTTAAATGGTGGTCGAAATTTAAAGGCCCATAATGTCATACCACTAGATCAAGCATAATATCCAAATGGTTGGTAAAATTTTCAAATGATTTTGATAGATTTTAGAGGAAACATGGAATAAGATATTTTCCTTCTAAAAATCCTTAGGATTATTCCATATTCCATTACAAATTCACACATCCTCTTGGAGGATGAATCTGGTCCTATTTTTGTGTCCAACATTATAACAAATAATTTCTTTAATATTCATCCAACTTTTGACACTCCTAATATAACATCCCAATATTTCATAGTAAGTTATTTTCTTAAATGTAATTCAATATCTTTCCTTACACGCAACACCGAGTTTGAGGGCACCAAGACTTACCAAACTAGCCATTCAAAAAGATGTAATGAATAGTATTAATTGAATTTTGAATTTTATATACTCCATATAATTTTAGAATCCATATTATGTGTTTCTTAGACATAATATAAGAACAAATCCATTTTTTCAGATAAAAGAAGTATTTTTCAAAAATGAAATTTCACCAAATTTAAATGGGAAACCCTTTTTAAAACCAATATTTGACACTTCTATATATTCAATTTAAATAAATTAAACTATTCTTTAAAATCGGAACACATAAATTTATTTTGGATAAATTTTTGGTAATTTTTTGATAACTTTCATATTTTGATGAATACTGAAAAATACTAAAATTTAATTGAAAAAAAAAATTTAATCGAAATAATTTATAAAGTTAAATTATAAATTTTAATTGTTTGTATGTATAATTAGATTATATTTTTATCATTTGTTACAATGTAGGTCATTATAAGTAACTTCACGTTTAAATTTAACATAAACACATGTCAATCTTTTAAATGTTTTTACTTTTTAAAATTCTGTTTTGTGTTTTGAAAACAAGAATTAATTTTAAATTAAAATTAGTTGTTTTTATTTTTCAAAAATAGAATTCATTTTTTAGTTAGGAATTTCAAAATTAGATTACGGTGAATTTTTGGTATTTTTCTGAAAACATTCAATTTTTTATGATTAGTGAAAAACACTGTGTTATTGTTTAAATCATAAATTTATTTAAATAATTATTTATTTTATTTATTTTATGTCAAAATAGATACATAATACCTATATATGTTAAATTTAATTCAATGGAGTCATTTTATAATAAGTTTGGATATATAAAATTTTATTGAACTTTTTACCGTCTTTTACCCACCTTCAAAGAGCATTTGGAAATTTTCATAAAACATAATTTTACCACTTCTATGATTTGAATTTCAAAAATCTGAGAGACATGGTTAACATCAGTAAGTAAAATTTGGTACAATAAGATTGAATAATTTTCAGTGAATAGTAACTTTTGACTTTTATTTACCACGGCTAAAGTAAATAGGGTAATTAAGGGTAAAAAGGATACCATAATTACCCTAACAGACGTTCTAATTCTATTGGATATGTGTAATTCGACAAAAAACATTCTTTTGAATAAAATATAATCCTTTTTGGTCAACATGGATTATAGTAGGAGATTTATTATTATTATTTTTAAAGAAGAGTTAAAAGTGTTAAATTCAATGTTTAATAACTAAACCATTTTTAATATAGGGTTAAACATAAGATAAATTCTACTATAATTATTAATTATAATTATAAAATTATTACCTACATAATGGTATTTTATTTATAGTTTTTAGACATTAAATAATTTATTTTATATATGACACAATGATGATGTAGTAATTACATTATTAATGAAATATTAAAATAATTGATATTATAAATATCCAAATAAATTTAAATGGGGACTTTTGATGAATTTAAGTAATTTTATAAGTTAATATGACATGTTAGAGTTGATTAAATAAATTTTATTCAAAGTGATAATGTTTTTAGGGCTTTAAAAAAATACAAAATAGTGTCAAAATTTACATAATAGAGTTTTAAAAAAACTATATTATTAATTGATATAATATTCCTAAAAATATAAGGGTCAGTCAAAGTACATAGATAAGGTGATATATATTAATAATGATCCACTTGGTGTTTTATTTTCTTTTTATTTTATGTTTATTAACAATATAATATAAAAATACAAAGAGATGTTGTAAATGTCAAACTATTTAACTAAGAGTTAAATATTAAAGATAAGGTTAATATGGTGACCTAAACCTATATAAAACCTATTGGTTGAATTTTTTTCGACCCATTCCTACATTATCCTTGAAATAAATCCTTTTGGATCCATTATAATCCAAAAATGATTTTATTATAAAATAATATTTCATGCTTTTCCTAAAGTTCCCCACACCCCACTTATAATAAGGGCACTTCCACTTCTCTCAAAATCACACCTCCAAATCCATTTTTCTCTGCCAAAACCTGCCCAAAAATCCTCCCAACTTCCCTCAAATCAACGTAGAGTCCTTAATTTTTTCATAAATCCATCCTATGGAGCACTTTTGATCAACTCAAAAGAAAAAACACCCAAAGAATAGGTAAACATTTCACCACCCTCTTTCATGTAATTTTCTTCCTCCACTTCCAATTTCTTTATTTTTTTCCATACCAAAATAATAAATAAAGTAACATCTACATACTATGATGTTATTATAAATATGTTACAACCATATTCATTATTCTATCCATCCTATAAATGACAAAGTCACCATATGTGCTTACGTACGGCTTACCGTCTCCACGTCATGGTATAGTTGTTATTCATACACTTAATTATTTTTATGGGTATAATAATTAGTATAAATGGTGTAAATAATAAATATAAAATGTTAATTATTATTTATATATGATATACCATCCAATTATATACTATGTAACCATCAATATAATGATATTTTCGCTCGTTCATACGTATGGATTACCGTCTCCACGAAAGCGATGAAATTCATTCACCATCATAATCATTCATGAATAATTATCATTTTATGATTAAAAATAATATTTAAGAACTTAATATCATTCTGGATATGAATCAAATATAGAATGTACATAACAAATATGACTTACGTAACAAAACATATAAAAAGTAAAATTAATCAGTTAGCAACCAAAACAATGATACTACCAAAATATCGATAACAAAGAAATACTATAAGATCACATATGATATCATAATTATGTATTTGGTTCTTGAATAATTTAATAACAATGATTTCACCACTATACAGGAGGTTAAACTTCCCTATACTAAGGAAAAGTACAAGGTAAGGGGTTTCTTATCTCAGTTTAAATTCTGTGAGATTTCCATTGTTCTACACTTATTTATTGCATGTTGTGTATTATGTACTTAAATTTGATATATATTATCATGATTATCTTTATATTCATGTTAATATGTGATGAATTTGTTGGTTATTAACTTTTTTCATATGACTCTATTGATTACAATGTGGTAAGGGGTTTTCATCAAACTTCTTATTCCCGTGATATTAATGTTATATTGCCACTATTTCCTTTTGTGTGGTGTATATACTTCACTTTATTGTATTCTTTGAGTAATATAATTTAATTTAATGTTATTTACATCTTCATTTTGTGTTACTTATTTAATGGGGTGTTTGTTTCGTATGTTACCAAATCGGTAAGGGAATTTCAAATTTCAATTTCCACTCATTAGGATTTAGGCATACTTCATTGATTATTTTACTCCAAGATTATGTGTAGAATAACTATTTATTATTTATGTAGTAATATCCACTCCCCTTTAGGTGGATATACCTTTTAAACACATAATCAATCCACTTATAAATTCACATTCCATTGATATGATCTTTTTAAGGGTAATCTTAACTCAATTTCCATTCATTGAGTTAAACATCAAAGTCATTGGTTTTGTTTTTACAAGAATATGTGTTAATGTAACCTAATTTATTTATACTAAATATCCAATTATATTGAGTTTAATTATATTTTCATGCATAATTATTTCATTGATTTATCCTTAATCTAAGGATATGATCTTTAAAAGGTATTTCGTCTAAATTTACATTCCTTTGAGACCTCTTTGTAGTTATGCACCAATTCACTTTTATATGGTGTATATAATGTCCTTTGACATATTATATCATGAATCCCTTTTTTCTCATGATATTATAATCTTTTGATTAATTTTATTCCCCAATTACTTGTATTCAAGTGTCTCTTATTTGGTTAGGAACTTTTTAACTAAAATATTGTTTTAAATGTTTTAAATATTTATTCTTCTAAATATTTCTCACTAATTTCCATGTTTTAAAAATGTTTTCAAGTATTTATTTATATGGACATGAATTTTTTGAAATAAAAATTAGTTTTAAATTTTTTAAAGTGTTATGGGACACTTTGATTCAAAAATCTCTTTAAAACAACTTATTTGATAAATAGCGGGACATTTAAATGTTTTTAAGAAAAGGGGGAGATTTACCTCAAATAGTTATAATGACTATTTTCATCGAGGTAAATATCTTTCACTGTATTATATTCTTTATTGAGATTTATTTATTATAATACAATCATCCATATTGTACTGAATGAGTTATGTTTGACTGTGGATGTAGTATTTTTATGTCATTCATGGTTTGTGGTTAAAATATTGACATTTTATATGCTAGTTTTAATATGAATGTTTAGATTATGTATGAACCTTTTCATATGAAGAATGCATTGGACTTAGTAAGTGACTGGTGGAGCCCACTATAACTCCTTGATTCATCGGTAGGTCTCATGAGACAAACTAGTGTCTTTTCGCAAGGCCTTGACAATGTGGTTATAAAGTCTGGCATTATGCATTCGATCATTATGAAATTGGATATTGATATAGCATGTGATTAGTTGGATACTATAATATCCATGTGAATATGTAAATGGAATTATATTGATTTATATTTTTCATATTATGATGAATATTATGTTTTAAAGGATTTTGTTTTAGTCTTATATATTGCTTTAAATGTTTATGCTTATTTATGAAAGTTTCCACTATATTGTTATACTTACTGAGCATCTAAACTCACCCCTTTCTAATGTTTTATTTTTCCCAGGATGCAAATAATTATATTACGATTAAACTACAGGAATAGTCTATGGAATATAAGAGAGTTAAAATGGGACACAATGTTGTTGTTGTTTCATGATTTCATGTAAAAATTATGTATGTATCTAGCACATCCAAGGCTACTAAACTGATCGGTATTTTAGGACATGATTCATTTTATAATTCCAATGTTCTGTAATAATGTACCGATTCTGGGTAACAGGGGTCAAGGTGTTATAGTTGGTATCAGAGGAAGTTTAGTACCAACCTCGGAAGCTAGATTTAGAAAAAAAAACTAGGATTAGAAAACACTACCCTAAGATAGACATTGATTATTAGTATAGAAGAACATCCAAAAAAATTGTAGTGTAAATATTATGTGTGTTTTCCAAGAAATACATTTTTTTCAGGATATGAGCATATAGAGGCGGCTCTGGTAGAGGTGTACCTAAAAGTGAAAACTCTGACAAGGAGTTTCAGGCTTTACTCAGGATATCCAGGTGCACGAAAATGGGCCTTGCTACACTCTTGGTTATGAAAATCCTGGGGGATATGCTTATGATTATTCACATTTTCATTACAAACTAATTTGAAGTATTTTAATATAAGATGAGAATAAATAACCTTGGTTAATCGTAAAGTGTTTTCTATTGAAAATATGGTGTTATGATATTCTCTAAATGATTTTATGACTCACACTATGCATTCTTATGTTATTGAATGGCTGGATTCCAAGGAAGTCATAGTAACATTGAACATGATGTACAAGGTGGGAACGGTGGTGGAAATAATAAAATAAATGTAATGTTGATAGGTGTAAAAGATATTGTGTTCATTCCGAAGTAGTTTTACAAAAATATGACCAAAAAATATATATTAACCAACTCATAGACTCCACAATGAAGAGAAATGTGGTGAATGATAATAGGTCTAGCAGTGGAGACCATGGAGAAAAAATCTCAATTTCTATCATGAAGGAAATGTGGATTGAGACACCAAGGAAAGTGTCTCAATGGAACAAAGAAATTATTTATGTGTGGTAAATAATGACATAGAGTAATGAATTTTCGAGGAAAAATGAAGATTATTATGGAAGAAAATACAAATGATCCCAAGAATCCATTTATTGTCATTTTTTGTAAATGTATGGGACCTGGGCATTACCTGAGTGAATGACTTATTCTATTGGATAACCTCTTGTTCAAGTAAGAACCTATGTGGAAATAAATGGATGGTAAATTCTTTAAGAAGTATTAGTTCTCTTTGTTTATGGGATCACTTTGGAAGACTTTCCTCTTGTATGTGTAACCCTGAAATTTGTTATGTGAAAATTTTATTTTAGGAAGAATTGTCTTTTATATTGTTGATATAGTTATAAATAAGCATTTGGGTTTATATGATCCTTGAATTTGAGGAAATTACAAGTTATTAAATTTTGAGAAGAAAATATGAGGTATGAGATAAAATTTGTGGTGAAATTATATTATGGTTATTTTGAGGAATTTATCTCATTTTGGGAATATTATAAAATATAGTTTTTGAAAAAATAAAACACACGGACAGTGTGAAAACTCATCACATCGGACAAAGCTATTAGAATCAAACCCACAACCAGACTATGATTTGGATCTATCACCTACCACTGGACTACGTGAACTCCCTCGTTAGTGTGACTAATTATTTTTAGTTAAATATTTTTACTGATCAATATTAAGTTGATTTGGGATCTTATGTCTTATCAAATGGATATCTTTAGTTTATAAAAATGATTTGGTGGTTATGTGATAAATGTTAGTTTGGATATTGTTCGCTCTGTTAGGAACACTATATGCCTAAGGAAAATAGAATACTATGGGATTTAATTTGAGGAGAAACGGTGGATTTATATCTATGTTTTTATAATGTATTTATAGAGACTTTCCTAATTTATGGAAATGATTAACCTATTATAGAGAATATGTGATTAGGTTAATTACTTTTAAGAATGTTACATTAAGTGTAGTCGATGTTATTTAGAGATACAATTTAACATTGAAGACTGCGTAATCAAATTCTTCAATGTTTTGGGTTTCAATATTAGTTTGGATTATATTGAAGTATTTTAAGGACAATTTTTTATTGAATGGTATTTATTCATCTTTGGGTTTTTTTTTGTTTAATTTTAGAAATTAAGATAACTATTTATTTCTCTAATGAATTATCCTTTTAGGGGATCATCTGATCTTATACTAACCAATTTGGTTTTGGTTAATCTCTAAAGACAAGGTAAATATATAGTTTATTTTTTTGGATTATGTGATTCTCTAGAAGTTGATTCTAGCACTTCAGGTGTGACCAAGTCATCTTGAATACTCATCATTTGAAAAAAAAATGATTTAGTGGTAAATACTTATTAAGGGATGAAACTCTACATAAATTTTATGTATATAACTTTATGTTCTCAGTTGATCTCATAAATAAATTCCTCATCATTATTAAATGGAACTTAAAACAAAAAATGTTGTTCGTTTACATTTCCAACTGAGAAACGAATGATCGTTTATCCCATCAAAAGTTTGTGGTTTTCTTGTATTTAACTTTATCTGGATCATGTTTTCTATCACACTCCATCAGAACTTGACACTTATTTTATCTTCTATATCCATGTTTTCCTACATTGAATCCAATTATGGGTCATCTCGGGTGACATTTGTACTTATTTTTCTCTATTTTAAAGTGATAGTTTTATTGACACTTTTTCTGATGTGGGACATGAAATAATTTTCCCAAGCCCAATTTTAAATTTTCAAGGATGCAATTTCCAAAAGGCGGAATAATGTAACACTCCAAGATTTCATTTTATGTTATTTTCTTTAATGTAATTCAATGGCTTTCGCTACATGCAACACCAAGTTTGAGCGCACAACGACATACCAAACTAGTTGTTCAAAAGAATGTTATGAATAGTATTAACTAAATTTTTAATTTTATATAATCCATATAGTTTTAGAATCCATATTATGTGTTTCTTAGACATAATATATGAACAAATTCATTTTTTAAGATAAAAAAAGTATTTCTCAAAAAATGCAATTTTACCACCTTTTAAGAGAACCCCCTTTTTTTAAAAAAATATTTGACACTTTTATATATTAAATTTATTGAAATTAAATTATTCTTTAGATTTGGGACATTAAAATTTATTTTGGGAAATTTTTGGGAAATTTCTGATAACTTTCATATTTTGGTGAACACTGAAAAATTTAAAATGTTAATTGAAAAAAACATTTTAATTGATATAATTTATAGTGTTAAATTATTAATTTGAATGTTTTGGAAGTATAATTAGATTATATTTTTATCATTTAATACAATATAGGACATTATAAGTAATTTCACATTTAAATTTGACATAAACACATGTCAATATTTTGAAAGTTTTTTCTTTTTAAAAACCTGCTTTTTGGTTTTGACAGCAGAAATTAATTTTAAATTAATTAAGGAAACTTCTATGTTTTTAATTTTGTAAAATATAATACATTTTTGAATTCTGAATATCAAAATTATATTAGGGTAATTTTTTTGGTATTTTTGTAAAAATATTCAATATTTTATGAATAGTGAAAAACACTACATTATTGTTTAAAACATACTTTTATTATAATAATTATTTATTTTATTTATTTTAAGTCAAAATAGATACATAATACCTATATATGTCAAATTTAATTCATTGGATTCATTTTATAATATGTTTAGATATATAAAATTTTATTGATCTTTTTACCGTCTTTTACCCGCCTTCTAGGAGCATTTGAAATTTTTTATAAAACATAATTTTACCACTCATGTGAGTTGAATTTCAAAAATCTGAGAGACATGGTTAAAATCAGTATGTAAAATTTGGTTTTATAAGATGAAAACAATTTTTTTTTTGAATAGTAATGGTTGACTTTTATTTACCATGGTTAAAAGTAAGTAGGATAATTAAGGGTAAAAATGATATTATAATTACCATAAAACAAGATTTAATTCTATTGGAAAAGTTTAATTCGACCAAAAACAACCTTAGTAATAAAATATTATCATATTTTGTCCACATGGATTAGATTAGGACATTTATTACTATTTTATTTAAAGAAGAGTTAAAGGTGTTCAATTTAAAGTTTAATAACTAAACCATTTTTAGTATAGGGTTACACATAATATAAATTGGACTATAAATAATAATTATAAATATAATAATATTTCCTACATAATCATATTTTATTTATAATTTTTAGACATTAAATAATTTAATTTATATATGACAGAATGATGATACAATAATTATCGTATTAATGAAATATTAAAATTATTGATATTATAAATATCCATATAAATGAAAATTAAAACTTATGATAAATTAAACTAATTTTATAAATTAATATGACTTTTTAGGGTTTATTAAATAAATTTTATTCGAAGTGATAATGTTTTTATGGCTTTCAAAAAATCAAATACTAAATAGTGTCAAAATTGACATAATTGAGTCTTTTTTTTAAAAATACTACATTATTAATTGATATAATATTATTAAAAATAATGGTTCATCCAGAGGACATAGATAAGGATATATATAATAATAATTAACCACTTGGGTTTCACATGTCTTTTTATAGTAAATTTATTAGCCGTATAATATAAAAATACAAAGAGACATGGTAACTGTCATAGTATTTAACTAAGAGTTAAATCTAAAAGATATGGTTAATATGGTGACCTAAAACGGTCTAAAACCTATTGGTTGATTGGTTTTCTAACCATACACACCTTAGGCTCTATGTAAATCATTTTGGAGAAATTATAAACTGAAAATGTTTTTATTATAAAATAATATTTCAAGATTTTCCAAATGGGCAGTTCCCCTTCTCTCAAAACCACGCCTCCAAAGTCATTTTACTTCACCAAGCCCTACCCAAAATCCTCCAAACATACCTCAAATAATACTAGAGTCCTTAATTTGATCATAAATTCAACCTACGGAGCCCTTTTGATCAAATCAAAAGGAAACACCCAAAGAAGAGGTAATAATTTCACCACCCTCTTTCAAGTTGTTTTCTTCTTCCACTTCATATTTCATTTTTTTTGTTTCCATACCAAAATAAAAAATCCAGAAACTTATACATATTTTGATTTTATTATAAATATGGTGCAACCATATTCATTATTCTATCCATCCTATAAATGACAAAGTCACCATACGTGTGTACGTACGTCTTACCATCTCCACGTCGTGTTGTAGTTTGTTATTCAAAAAATACATTATTTGGATGGGTATAATAATGAGTATAACTGATTTAAATAATAAATATAACATTTTAATGATTCTTTATATAATATATACTATCCAATTATATACTATTTTACCATCAATATAATGACATTGTCGCTTGTGTATACGTACGGTTTACCGTCTCCACTAACGCGATGAGATTCATTCCCCATCATAATCATTAAAGAATAATTTTCATTTTATAATTAAAAATAATTTTTATGAACTTAATATAATTATGGATATGAATAAAATACATCCTATACATAACCAGCATGACTAATGTAACAAAAAATATAAAGTAAAATGAATCAGTTAACAACCAAAACAATGATAGTACTAAAATATCAGTAACAAATAAATATTAGAAGATCATATATGATATCATATTTATGTATTTGGTTCTTGTATAATTTAATAACAATGATTATACCATTATAAACCAGGTTAATCTACCATATACTAAGGAGAAGTACAAGGTAAGGGGTTTCTTATCTCACTTTTAATTCCGTGATATTTCCATTGTTCCCCACTTATTTATTGCATATGGTTTATTTTGTACTACCATTTGATATATATTATCATGATTCTATTTATATTCATGGTATTATGTGATTAATTTGGTATTTATTAACTTTTTTTCATATGACTCCATTGATTACAACATGGTAAGGGGTTTTCATCTCACTTCTTATTCCTGTGAGATTCATGTTATATTGCCACTATTTCCTTTTGTGTGGTGTATGTACAATCCATGATTGTATTCTTTGTGTAATATAATTTAATTTATAGGTATTTAAATCTTTATTATATGATACTTCTTTCATGGGGTGTATGTTTCCTAAGTTACCAAATTAGTAAGTTAATTTCAATTTTCAATTTTCCCTCATTGGGCTTTACCCATACTTCATTGATTATTCTACTTCAATATTATGTGTTGAATTGCTTTTTATTATTTATATACTAATGTCCAATCCCCTTTCTATGTATATAAATTTTATACACATAATCACTCCATTGATAAATTTTCATTCCATTGATATGGACTTTTTAAGGGCAATCTTAACCTAAATTCCATTCATTGAGTTAAACATCAAAGTCATTGGTTTTGTTTTTACACGAATATGTGTGAATGTAACCTGATTTATTTTCACTGAATATCTGATTATATTGAGTTTATTTATATTTTTCAAACATAATTATTTTTTTGATTCATCCTTAATGTAGGGATACAATCTTTATAAGGTATTTCATCTCAATTAATATTCCTTTGAGACATCTTTGTCATTATGAACCAATTCACTTTTATATGGTGTATATACTGTCCTTTGAAATATTATGTCATGAATCCCTTTATTATCATGATATTATAATTTTTTTATTAATTTTATTCCTCAATTACTTGTATTCATTTTTCTTTTATTTGGTTATGAACTCTTTAACTAAAATATTGTTTTAAATGTTTTAAATATTTTTTCTTCTAAATCATTCTAATTAATGTCCATGTTTTAAAAATGGTTTTATGTTTTTATTTATATAGACATTAATGTTTTGAAATCAAAATTCCTTTTAAAATATTCAAATTGGTATCATACACTTTGATTCAAAAATCTCTTCCAAATGACTTCTTTGATAAATAGTGTGACATTTAAATGTTTTCAATAAAAAGGGGATATTTCTCTCAAATAGTTTTAACAACTATTTTCATCTATGTCAATATCCTTCAGTATATTTTATTCTTGATTTAGGTTGATCTATTATAATAAAATCATTCATATTGTATTGAACTAGTTATGTTTAACTGTGGAAGAGCTATTTTTATTCCATTCATGGTTTGTGGTTAAAATATTGACATTTAATATTCTAGTTTTAATACAAATGTTTAGATTATGTTTCAACATTTTCATATGAAGAATGCCTTGGAATTAGTATGTGATGGGTGGAGCCCTCTATAGCTCCCTGATGCATCGGTAGGTCTCATGAGATAAACTAGTGTCTTAGCACAAGGCATTGAAAAAATCTTATTTGTAGCCTTGGCACAAGTCCTTGATAATGTGGTTATGAAGTCCGGAATTATGCATTCCATCATTATGATATTAGATATTGATATTGTATGTGATTATTCAACTGGTAGAATATCCATGTGAATAAGTAAATGGAATTATTTTGATTTATATTTTCCATTTTATGATGAATTTTAAGTTTAAAAGTCTTTTTTTAGTCTTATACAATGCTTTAAATGTTTATTCTTATTTATGAAAGTTTCAGCTTTATTGTTATCATTATTGAGCATTTGATCTCACCCCTTTCTTATGTTTTATTTTTCCTAGGATGCAAAGTTGTATATTACGATTAACCTATAGGAATAGGCTAAAGAATATAAGAGTGTTAAAAGGGGACACAATGTTTTTTAATTTCATGATGTAATGTAAAACTTATGTATGTATATAGTACATCCAAGGCTACTAAACGGATCAGTCTTTTGGGACATGAGTCCTTGTATCATGCCAATGTTATGTAATAATGCACTGATTCTGAGTAACTGGGGAGGGGCGTTACACCTAATCAATGGGGATGGGAATTTATTATTAAGGGTCGACATAAGGATATTAATATGATTATATAAGGATCTTTTGGTGAAGGTATTTGGGGGTGCATGTTTTTCTTTAAATTATAATTTTACACTTTCATTTTGTAATTGTATCTTCATTTTCTCCATGTATGATTTCTCAATCATTTAATTTTCATTATAAAATTTTTTCTTCTTCAAAAATCCTATTTTTTAATTCCATTAACACATTGATAACATTGATTAATTTTTTGAATTTATTCACACAAAAACTTTTGAATTCGATCACACAATAAGGGAGTGTTATTTGTTTAATATTTTTCATCCACAATTCCACCCTCATGAGTCTACATCTCACTTCTATGGATATAATAGCATTGATTGAGGAATAATCTTTTATGGGTTGATCCAAGGGAGTAGCAGGGGTATGGATATGATTTTATTTTATGTGCTTTAATATTTAAATTCCGTTTATTATTTCAATATTTCTATTCGATGATTTATTTTCTTATTCGTCTTCTCCAAATTTAACAATGACACATTTGGAGTTATAGTATGATATAATTCCTTTTAGTTCACATTAAAGTGGTCCTTTAAGTGAATTGGTGATTAGATATAGAACAATTTAGGGATTAGATTAGTGAATTATGTTACTGAATTATATTATTTTGTGGATACATCTTGAATTAGTGACCTGAAGAATTATAAGAAAATATATACATCCAAACCTCCCCAAGAATCAACCTAGGATCGAATAATTTTAATTTATTTATTTATACTAATTAATTGTGTGTTTTTTTGTTTTTCTTTAAATTAAATCACTAGTTATTCCTATAAATCAATGTCATAGTTGGTGTCATTATAACCAATCCATTAATTAATTTGTATGTCTCAAGGTTTCTTCTTCACTCCCAATGGATTTGATACCTACCTATACTATAACAACTATATATAACTTTAGGGTAAATTTGGGTGTAATAGAATTTTGATGTGGTTTTTTGGGACCCAAGTAAGTATCTTAGATAGTCACCTTTTTTTCTCACTCAAAATTATCTTTTCACAACCCCAATTCTCTTATCTTATACCTTTTCATCAATATGAATCATAATTTTTTTCTACACTAATGGATTATCAACATCATTACCCCATCGTAAACCAAAACTAGAATCAAATTCAAAATCAATATTGGTAATCTGTTCATAGAGAAAATTATATTAAGCATCCCATGAATGATTATGGTACACCCACTGACATGTACAATCTTTGGTATTATGAACATTTAAAGGAAAAATTTCCATCCCTCTCAAGGATTTTATAGGAGATCAATATTAGGGAATTCTATGATGTCCAAACTCCTATACAAACTGATCCCCAAATACAACCTAATAAATTGTGTGATCAAATGGAGATAATGATTTATGAGGATTCGTTTTTTAGGTTATAATTAAAAAACATTAAAACCTATGAGGAACCCATCTTAACTCTAAATTTCCCTTCCATAACATTTGTGATGTTTTCGATTTTCCCATAAACCTCTCAAGAATTGACTAAAAAACAAAATTTAGGATTTGGTGTATCTGAATAAGATGATGTAATTGATATAGAGACTTTAAATCAAGAGGAAAATTATTTTTTGTGTTCACAAGAGGGAAACTTGTCATCGTAGATTGAGTTTCCTGAATATAATTCTATTGATAAATTTTCAAAAAAACCAATAACTGAACCACAATAAGAGAAAAAAACCTCAAGTTCATAACCCTTCAGGAAAATAAAATGTTTAATATTTGGGAAGAATCATATTTTCTTAAAGAACCAATTATTTCTAAACTTTTTGTAGAAAAAAAATAGATTTGGATTAAAATTTTCAATCTTATTTAGAAAATTTTAGTCAATCCAAACTTAAAATAATTTTCCTTCCATCCCCACTCATGTATCCAATCATAGGTGATAACCATGGCCTTGAATTTTTCATTCATTCTTCTCATGGAACCAACAAAGTTTGAATAGTCCTTGATTTCAGAGGCAAGACTAGAAATTCAATTGAATCATCCATTACTGATATTACATGGGTTTTCCCACTCATTATAGAACAAAGGCTTCCACATAACAAAAATTCTAAAAAACTAATCAATCTCTATCTTGTTAAATTGGATAAATATAGGGTAATTAAAATGTTGAAATATGTAATTGGAAAAGTTGGGGGGGTTCCAAGACGTGCTAAAGACTTGGAAATAAGTGCTTCCCAGGAGGAAACCCAGCTTTTTTCTTTTTGTATTATTCTATATTGTGTTTTTATGAGTGTTTTTTATAAGGGAACCCCTTTGGGTTTACAAAGTGAAATAATGGATCTTATGTGTTTGATTTAGTTGTTGTTTTATTTTAGTATTTCAAAATAAAACCCTTCACTTATAATGTTCAAACCCAGCCATCAATCATCTCCAAGGAGTCTATATGTGATGTGAAGCAAGAGTAATAAATTTATTGGTAATGGGTCACCAAATTCAAACAATGTGGTTTTATTTCATGATTTAATTTCAAATCCCATCTCCCACTATTTATTCCAAATTCTAATCTCTCTATTATTTTATCATTCAAAACTAAGGGCAGTTTAATTCTATATTGGTGGGATGGAAAATCTGGGATTTTAAAAAAATGGATTCTATAATAAAAAATTAAAATCAATATTTTTTCAATTCATTATCCTATAATGAATTAATTTATATTTTGAAACATGGAAACTGAATTTCCAATGATTTTAAAATCATTTATTGTGATTTTAACGCATATTTATGTTTATGAGTATAGTTTTTGGAAAGTGTGTTTGTTCGATGTGATTTATCAATGTTTACATTTTCATCCTCTAAATAAAAATTCCACAATGAATTTTCATTGTATCGTGTGTGTAAATTTGAGTTCTTGGGTACCTTTCATTACAGCATAGTGTTTGGGGTCACTTTTAGTTGAATTTTAGTGTCCAAGAAAATTAAAATAATAACCTCATAGAGCAATGTTTTGTCCAAATGTGTAGAGTCCAACACTTGGGGATCATGACTCCATTATTGTATTTTTTAGAGTTATGTTTTATATCTCTATTTTATATCATGAAATTGATAATATATGTGGCATCCAGAACTTAGAGATCATGACTTCACAATTTTCACGACCAGAGATAGTCTTTTCATATCTATTTTGGTTAAAAAATAAAAATTCCAAAAAAAATTAGATAATCATCTTAAGGTTAATGGTGATTCCCACCTAGCACTTCCATTTTCTTCCTAATGATTAAGAAAATGGTCATTATATATTTTTTGATACACAACACATCATCATGCTTAATTGAAATTGGATGAAATGTGATAATAAATTTAAACAAATTAATGTGATTGGTTTTGGGATATTATTGTGATCATATCTTATGGGAAATGAATTTTGAAAGGTTTCATGATTGTTTGGAATGGTTTTTTATAAGAAATTTATGTGAAAATGTTTTCATAAAAGAGAATTTAATTCCCTATTTTTGATATACTTTTTTATTGGGACTACACAAATCTATGTTGGGGGCGTGATTAGCCACTAATATGGGACGATATTCTTTGATTATATTTTAATATCTATCTTCCTCAAATTCAATAAACATAAATTTTAGTTTATTTTATAAATTGAACTTCATTTCTCATCAAAAGTGCAATTAGTGTTTAAAAATAAAATTTAGCCCCAATCAGCCATCTATTTTTGGAGAAAATTTTATTAACTTTTTGAACATGATATTTTTGGATATGATTGATCACTTTTTTGGAACATTTTATTTTTTAGGATCGATGTATGACTCCCAGGGGATGATAGATATATTTCAGTATAAATGAAGAAATTTTTTAAACAAATCATATTGGCCCTAAGGCCCATCAAAACAATTGGGTCCCACAATCAAAGGCCAATGAATCTAAAATTTTATCTGTAGAAAAAGAAAAATATGGTTATCATTTAGTTAAAATATGTATAGATAAAATTCTTAAGTTTTCATGGAGATGATGTGATCTCATGTTGACATTTAAATGGTGGGCTAGACTTGAACGTCGAAAAAGTCATCCCACTAGATTGAGCATAACATCCAAGAAGCTAGTCCAATTTGCCTGAAGTTTTTACAAATGTTAGAGGGAACTTTTATAAATATATTTTCCTCCTACTAATCCTTCTGATTCAGCCATATTGGTTAAAAATTTACATGTTAACACAGAGGAAGAATCTGGTCCTATTTTTTTGGTTCACATTGTAACATCCAATTTCTTTTATTTTCACCTACCTTTAGACTCTCCTAATTAATGGGGAGTGGAATTTATTACTAGGGAGTAAAACTAAGGCTCATAATATGCCTATATAAGGAGATGGTTGTGATGGTTTTTGGGGGTATAAATTTATCCTTAAATTATAATTTTATGCTTTCTTTCTGTAATTGCATATTCATATTATCCATGTACGTCTTATCAATAATTTTAGTTTGCTAATAAATGTTTTTATTCTTATTAATTTAATTTTCTATTCCCTTTCACATGTTGATATCATTGAATAATGGTGTGAATTTATTCACACCAGAACTTGTGAATTCAATCACACAATGGTGGAGTGTTCATTTTTCTAATGTTTTTCTTCTTCAATTCCACCCTCATGAGTTTACTTCTTGTTTCCATTGGTAGAGTAGAATCAATGGAGGACTAAAGTATTATGGGTTTATCCATGTGAGTATAAATGGTATAGATTGGATGTTATTAAATTTATTTAATATTTAAGTTCAATTTATTATTTTAATATTTCTATTCAATGATTTGTTTTCCTATTCGTCTTCACCAACATTAATAATGACACATTTTCAGTGTGAGTATGATCCAATTATATGGATTCCTAATTTAAGTGATCCTCTAAGAGAATTTTTTATTAGACTTAGAATAGTGTAAGGATGAAATATGTGGATGAAGTTGTTAAATTATATCATTTTTTAGATACATCTTTAATTAGTGACATGAAACTTTATAAAAAAATAAATACATTAAATCTAAACAAAGAAAAATCCTAGGATGGAGTCATTTTAATTAATTTATGTATACCAAGTAATTTTTTGTTTTTTGTTTTTACTTTAAATTAAATCACTATTAATTATAATCAATCAAAACCATAGTTGTCCACTTCATAGCCAATCCACCAACAAATCTAAGTGTCTCAAGGTTTCTCCTTTGGCCCCTGTAGATTTTATTTGTACCTTTAGTACTACAAATGCATATAAATATAGGGTAAATTTGAGTGAAACCATATATCTAGGTAACCAAATAGGATATAAAAATGATACATAAATAGGGAAGTAGTAGAAACAAACACACATAAGCATGGTGTATAAACTAAATCAAACTAAATAGTTGGAAAAAACAAAATAGAGAATAAAACCCCTAAAAACACCAACAAGACTCCATGTGACCCATGATCACCATATAACCACACATATTTCTCAAAAGATAAAATCTTTGAATCAAACTAGAATGAACATGGACTAAAAAAATATACGCATTAGCTAAATAGCCCAACAGGTTTCCACATGCTGATTCTATGGTGTTAATTTTAAATTAAATCCTAATAATGATTGTTTAAAAAATAATTGAAAAATAATTTTTTTTTAATATTTATTTACAAAATAAACATAAATAAATCAATAATTTTCTTAAACTCAATTTCTAGGATTTTAATTAATTGAAAAAAAATCACTCAGAAAACATTTTTACAATGATGAAGGACCTTAGAAAACCATTTTTTAAATGTCCCACTTTAAAACAATTTCCTGAAACACCTTTTTCAAATACAAATATTTAAACTCAAAATTGGCTTCCAATTTCAAAGAAAATCCAAAAAATAATTGAAAATACATTTCCAGTTTAACTAGGCATGGTGGCCTAATTACTTTTTTTCAAAACCCACACACACTCAGAGTTTCAGAAAAAACCCATGTAAACTTTTCCTTTAAATTAACCATAAAATACTTTTTAAGACAACTTTATACATTTTAAAGAACATCTATTTGAAAATCATTTCAAAATTAATTTAATTCACTTTAAAATCATACATTCCCTTTCATTCCTTTTAAACTATTCACAAACCATTTTTTAAAACATGTGAAAAGTGTTACGCTTAAAGAAGTAAGAAATAAGACAATTAGGAACCACATTTTCAAGTCACACAACATGTATAAATAAAAAAATAACATATGTTCCAATAAATAATATATTAAATATGGGATACATTCAATGCATATGGATAAATCCTTTAAATAATCCAAAAATTGATCATAGTTTCATAGACATCATCCATAGTCACATTTTATAATAGACCTGAACTTGTGAAAAAAAACCTAGGTCAGGAATAAAGAACCTATAAAGTCTCCATAAGTCTCATAAAACTATATTAAAGTAAGACACTTGAGTAAGATACATCAACCATATGATATAAAAGGTCAATAGACCACCTTTTTCCACAAGATCAAAGAAGATCCTTGTTATAAAGGTCTGATACTCCTTGTAGTCTAACCATATCAATGAATCCATATATAACTCCATATTCCACCAACTATCTCCAATAGTTTTTCCCTTAACGTAAGGAATATAATATATCTCTAGGATTCCCAAGGAAAGTTAATAGGAAGTGAAAAATCAATAATCAAATGCATTAAATATAAATAAATTTATATTAAATCATGCCCCAACTACCACAACCTCTAAAATAACATACCCATATACATAAAACAATATTTTATATATGAATTAAATAATAATAAACATCACCTCATGGTATTTCAAGACACAATGGGAAAACAATAATCAAAAGGGGAACCAAATTATCCAATAGCATTTTATGAAAACTCGTTTTTATTAAAGTTCCAAAGGGGATTCTTTTTAATACATTCCTAGAATTCCTAGCCAAATCACAATTTATAAAATGTATCTCAATCTATTATTGAGACCATGTTTATAATAACACCTTGAAACTCATGTAGGAAATCACTCTTCCATTTAAATCAACATCTAAAATATTCAAATCCACGAACTAGTTTAAAAAAAGAATAAATTGGGATAATTCACCCTTTTGAAACCAAAAAATCAATTTTTATTTTATCAAAAGATTTAAACACCTAAAAACATTGATTTAAAAAACAATTAAGGTTGTAAAATGGTTTAAAATAAAATAGATAAGGTTAAACACCCCCCTTTTAAAATAAAAAATCTAATGTTAACCATTTTAATGGCTTTAAAAAACTCAAAAACATGGTTTGAAAGTTTTAAAATACTAAATTCCTAATTAAAAATTCAATTTTTTATCATGAGTTTTTTTTAACAATTTAAATCTTTGAATGGACACTTGGGAATTTTTACAAACACTTGACATGGAATCCCATTCCCTGCGAAGGGATAAGTCCATTAGGAAAACACCATTAGTGCCTCATGAAAACTAATATAGAAATAGAATTAATATAGAAACACTTTAATAACAACAAGCATTCAAATGAATTTAATATAAATTAATTTCAAAGAAACACATACATTTGTTCATTGGATAATAATACTGATGTCATCACCTACAAAGGTGAACACTCAACCAAGTTATGAGAGGTCCTTCTCAATCTATAACAATCAAAATCCATTTGGATTATGGCCACATACCCTAAAAATGATCCCCAAGGATCCTAGGGTTCTTGGGAGAAACTAAAATCAAGAAAAAAGGGAAGATAGATGTGTAAATGAGGATTAGAAGGAATACTAGGAGAGAAACTACATAAAATTAGGGGATAAGGCCTCAAAAAATGAAGAGGATAAAGGGAGAAATATCCCAAGAAGGATTCTGGTTCACTTGAGTGAGAGGGGAAAGAAAATTAGGGTATATGGATTTAATTTGAGTAGGGGGGAAATTGTAAAATTAACATTTAATGTATTTTGGCAGGCTATACAGTTTTCTGAATCATGTGCCCATTTTGGTAATGTTACTGCTGATCCATGACCCACTAGAATAGATTACCTAAGACCTCACCCTGTTAGACAAAACATAGGATAATTATACTAAATGGAACTTTCAAATTACAATAGTTATTGACATGTTTTTCACATTATTTACCTAACTATTCACATTCCTTGAACCCTTAACCTTACATACCAAATGTCACTCATGGATTCCATTAGGATTTTCATGGATTAAACTCAACCATGCATTACATGTGAATAACAACTATGCATAGGATAAAATTAACAAAAAAAGTTTGTCGTGTAAGGGTAATAATATAGTTTACTACAAACTATTCATGAAAACCATTCACAACAAAGAAAAATATAAATTTTTATTTTTTGATATGAAACACAATATAAAGTCAAAAGTCCTAGAAACTATTAAAACCACATAAATTAAAATCTATAATGACATGGTGGGTGTGACAAAATACTTCCCAATCATGCCCCAAATAGTAATAGAGGTTCTTTGATACCATTGTTTTATGAACTAACTAGGACTACTCAAAGACCTAGCTCCCAAACTGAGCCTTAACATACACAAGGAATGTTCTTGATCATCACAACTGGGAAACTGGTTCAAGGTTCATAGAAAATAGCCAAAGGGATTGATTTCACCATTAAGTAACAACAACAAAAATACATTCAATCAAATTATGAAGTAAAAATGAAATCATCTCATAAGTTGAACAATAATGAGTACTCCTTAGCTTATAAATAAACTAAAAATGATTCCGGAAAAAGTATGATACATATACATCCTCAGAAGAAGAAAAAAAGAAAAACTAAACCATACCGTTGTCATTTCTATATGACTCATGGAAAAAACTCTGCACCCCAAACCTAGTATCATCACATAAACTGAATATTATGGACCCAAAATACCAACGATATAACCCAAAAAATTCTATATGAGCTACATACACTGAGTGGTGTATGAAGTGTGTGAGAAAAACCAATCCCTAAAGGTCTTCCCCAAAGAGTTTATTCCATTACTTTAAAAGGGTAATTAATTTATGCTAGTTTGATAAAAAAATTTGATAAAAAGGATGTTATTACATTTGTAAATAATATAAAACATCACATTCATTATAATTTATAAATATTCAATCATTTTTTTATTGAAAATAATTACATAAAAACATTTTATTTTCAGTAATACAATTTTATAGAAAATAAAATTCACAATCGACTTTCAAAATAAATTTTATAAAATAAACTTTAAAATATATCTAAAAAATTTAATGAAAGAATAAAATTGGAGAAAAAAATAATATTAAACAATAATGCATCGTATCAAAAATTAGGTAAATGAAATATAATTCCCTGGGTGCCAATTGAAATAGGGAACAGAAAATAGAGAATGTTCCATAAAGAGAGTCATGAATTAAACATGTAAAATTCATATGATTCCATGAGGTGACCCTAGACTGACTCATGTTGGAACCAATTACATTCCAATTGGGTCATTTATAAGTCTATAAATAACCAAAAACTCTAAACTGGACTCATCGATGAAATTTACCTAAAGCCTCCAATACCATACTGGATTTATTCTATCTAATTTTAACAAGATAGTAGTCATATATCACCTGTCACTACGATTCCTAGGATAACTATATTTGTAAAATGATAGGAGTTGAGAAAACACCTGAATTAATAAATCATATGTAGTAAATCTAACCTCACCACTGACACCCTCGTAGGAATAACCCCTTTAAGATATCATCCATATCACAAATATATTATCACTCCATAATACTGTAATCCATAAATATTAATTAATAAAGGGATGAAGAGGGTATCACACACCCTCGTCATTTAAAAACCATTCAGAAGTGAAAAATGATCCTTAATCAAATTGGGTATTAGGATTCCAAATCATTTTCCAACTATTTTTAAAATAATTTTAAAAAATCATTCACACTAAAAACATTAAAAACTACATTCAAATAATTTATATTCAAGCACCCCATTTTCAAATAATTTGAGAAAATAAAAAATTTCGTATTTTAAAACTATTATATAAAACCAATACTCCACCAAATTTATAGACCAAATAGTGTAAAATAACATTTAAATTTACCACCCCATTTGAAATAAACCATTAAAGTATTCACACAAACACCTGTCACCTAAAATCCATTTTATTAACCAAATCCAACAAAATACCCCTTTATGAAATGTGGGATTTCAATTCAAAAAATATATATAATTAATTCAAAATATCGCATATAGCTAGAATAAAATAAATAATGCATTTTTAATTTCCAATAAAACAATAAAATGTATTTTAAATAATAACCATAAAACACCTACTTCTGTTAAATTTAAATCAATACATAAGTCTTATATTCTGATGGAAAATGCTTTTACAATCCCCAAGAGGCCCTCTGTAAGTCTTAACAATGAAAACCCACAAAAATAAACCAATTTGGACACTGAATGTGACAATGGAATCCCGAATGGTTCACTGGAGAGGGAAAACTAAATTATAAAGTAAGAGGGGAATATGGATATAAAAATAAGAGGAAAGGGGAGAATATATTGAAAAAAATCTTGAGAATTGAGTTAGAGGAGCTAGTAACCAAAGAAGAATAGAGGGTGAGATATCCATGAAGTTACTAAAGATTGTTGAACAATTGAAATGGGGTAGGGGGAATCAATTAATATATTTTTAAATATTTCTAGCTTTAAGAATCATAACCCCTATAATATATTATATTAATTTTCTTATCACTATTTCCTAAAGTCACATGCATGAATCTGTGTAATAGTAATTAAATCACACAATACAAACAAGGTTCATCAACTTTGGGAGAACCTAAATCCTTTCGAGGGATACTCTCATGGTTACATGGAAATTATCTATTAGAAATAAGTGAATAATTTTTTTTGAACTCTCATTGGACACCCTCTATCTCCCTATATGTAAGATTATGGTGACACCCATTAGTTAAAAAAATCTTAAAAAATTTGGCCCACAACACATGTATCAATCTTTGTGAATTCTCCTCCAATATGTTCAATAAAGAAACTATGTATGATGTGCTTGCATCTAATGGGCCTATGTTAAATAGCATTTTTTCAGTTCACATTTTTTTAAACTAAATCTTTTGAAAACCCTAATTTTTATCTAATTATAAAAATCAGTGCCTTAGAAAACTTCTGAATAAAAATATTTTCTATTGAATCAATATTATGAGCTCCTTCTGGTTATCAGAACTATACAATATTCAAAAAATATGTTTGAAATATCTATCCCAAAAAACATGTAACAAGAAAACTATATTTGGTTGGAATATTAACCCAAAAAACGTTTCGGTGTCTCGGTTTTTTGTTGGTAAATAGTCACTATTACCATTGTACTTTGCATATCCATCAAAAGTATCTCTATTAATTTAAAATGTGGGAACATAATTTTTTTCTCTCTCACAGAAATTCATAAATAGAAATTTCACACTAATTTAAATTTTATTTGGATGATTCTTAACTCTTCCCAATGTTTCTACAATATTCAATAATCTTCCATAATTTTCCCAAACTCTCCAAAGTTCCAAACATCTAAAATTTACATAATTTCAGATTATAATAATGTCATCAATCTTAATGAAATCCAATTTTATAATTTAAAACTTCATGAAACTTAAACTATGTAACTCTATACAAGATTCATATTTGTAACATCATAAAACTTCAAAATTATACGTCTAGAAAAAAATTATCCACATGATCATAATGTTCCTACACATTCTCCATCTGATCATACTATTCATATGGTAATGGATTATGAACTTTCTAGCCAAAATAAATTATTGCTTACTTAATTTATGCAACTTTATTAACATCCATAATTTCTATTTAAATCTTTTTATGATGATTTTTATTGGGTCAGGTTTGTCTAATCATGAAAATTTTGTTTGGTCATGTTTTTCTAATGAAATTTTTTTAAATCTCTTCACTATCACAAACACCAAATCTTTTCAATGTGATCTGAAGCTTTAGGTCACTAGATCGTCTAATATTTTGGAAACCCAAAAAACATAAACAACAAAAACATCTTATATTCTTATATTATATCTATCTAATGATTTGTGTCATGTGATTATGCTCTATTACATCTAATAGAAACCCTCCAGCTAGGTCTGTCTTGTGATTTTCATATGTTTCCTTTGTTAAAAATTTCCTTCTTACAAACTCAGACGTTCTATAAGAGACTTTGTTCGATGATTTATCTGATGGTTTGACTAATCATTAAATTTTTAACCTTTATTTATCTTCTCATGAATTCTACAGACTTTGAATTACTAACCAAAAGATGAATTCAATGGTTCTTCTAGTGATTCATCTTGTTAGAAAATATATATTTATTCAAACATCGTAAAATTCATAATTTTATTTTTCTAAAAACCTATCAATATGTTGATTCTCTACATGATAAGATTTGTTTAGAAAACATCAATTTATTTTTTTGTCAAAATCTTGTAACATGATATTTTTTATGACTTATGAAACTTTGAGATCATAATAGCATCATCTCACTATCTATGGAATGTTCTAATATTTATAACATTACAATATTTCCGACTTTAAAACCATGATAATATTCAACAACATCATATAAAATATTCTTAAATTCCAAAAAATATTCTTTTACTATTTAAAAAAAATATTAAAAAAAATATTGTTATCAATAAGTAAAAATTGTTTTTAGAAAAGAAAATCACAATGGATCTTCTACTTCCCCCTTTGGATTTGTTTAAAATTTTTATTTTCAACTTTTAACACTCCCCAGTTTTCATCATTAAGAATTTTTTACAACTCATTATTTTGAAAACTCACATTTTTAAACATTTAACAAAACACAAACTTTCTTAAAAAGTTTTTTTCCTAACACCACAAAACCAGGTTAATTGTTGTTATTGAAGGAATTAAATCCCTCATTTAAAAGAAAATCTATCGACATGTCGTGATAAAATCCCCCTCACTTTGATCTTTTATATTTTTTAATTTCAATTTTTTTACACTCCCTTTATTTTTTATCTCTAGAATTATATGATAACCAGATATTTAGATTCATTAAAAAATGAAATATAAAATATTCTTACTAATTTGTTACATTCTCCCCCCTCTTCTAAAAATAATACAAAGTGTAGCGGAGGACTTCAATATGTTAATTTAGGAAGTCTTTGGTGGTGGATGACCATTATTTTTCCACCTCAATCCTTAAAATCATTCTTTTGGAATAGATTTGGTAATGATATCAACAATTTTATAATTCATTGAAATGTATTCCAATTAAATATCTCCACCATCAAATTTATCTTTTTTGAAAAGAAACATAATATCAACATGATTTTATCTTGGGTATTGGACTATGTTTTTAGAATTATCAATTGCAATATAATTATTATAATGTATCTTCAATGTTTTCGAAACCTTCAATTTATCAATGGGTAGAAACCTAATAGTTGTTTTATCTATATCATCCATGTCGAGAGATAGAATATAGGGTATCATTCTATTTGTTCCACCAAAGATAATTTGTTCTATAAAATATAGGAATACATATGTTGTTGAAAAAACGGATATTTTCCATGATAAGGATTTCAAAGGGGAACCTTTTCTTTGATACAACTTCAATTTCCTACTGATCATAGAACAAATTATAGAGGGGTTGAAGCAGTTGTTATATTTTAATAAATTTCTAGGTTTGAGATACTTATCCACTATAAAATATTATAGTAATTTCATTATCAATTTTTGATAAACTTACATGCATAAAAAAATGAGAAAATTATGAAATAAATAGAAAATATATAAGTTTTGACCACTTTCTAATAACCAAACTCTTTTACATGGCCATTCACATTGGTCATCGAAAGTTCAATATTATCAAGATGTGAATAAAACATTGGTGTCAACTCTAGTGGGACACCATCTATCTCCTGATAGGAAATATTAGTCTAATTCCATTTAGTTTACAAATTTTACTTTCAAAATTTAACCCAAAACAAATGTATATAACTTTCTGAAATATTATCAAAAAATGGTCCATCTGGAAACTATGCCTAATGTTCCTACATCAGATGGGACTATATTCTATGGCATCCACCTGATATCTTTTTTTTAACTTCACCTTTTACAAAACTTTTATTCTTTATAATTATAAAACTTCGAGCCACATAAAAACTTCTGTATTAAAATCCTGTTTGTTCCCTCTATTTGATGCTCTCTATTTGGTTCTCAGAACTAAAATATATTTCATACTTTTTTATAATATATCTATATAGAAAAAAACTTCAACATGAAAACCAACTTCCATTTAAAACTCATATCTAACACAATTCTTCTATAATATTGGTTTTTTATCAGTAATCAGTCACTAGTACCTTTGTACTTTGTATATCTCTTTATAGTTTATTCAGAAATAGAAAAGTAAAGAAACTAATTTCAGTTTTCCACTTGATAAAATCCATAAATATAAATTTTACCCTCATTTTAATTTCAATGGGATGCTACTCAACTCTTATTAACTCTTCTAGGGTCTTATTGAATCTTCTAGAATTTTATGAATTTATTAAATGATCAAAAATTCCCAAATTTCCTTAACATTATATGTTAATAAACACATAAATCATTTCAACATTGACAATGAACAAACTTAAACATTATGAATCTTAATCTTTGTAACTCTGTACCAAATATAAATTTGAAACATCGTGAAACATAAAATTTGTGCATTTAGAAAAACTTCTCCCTCCCATTGTAATATTCATGCACATTCTCCATCTGATCAAAATATGCATCCAGTGACGATGTATGAAATTTATATCATCATTAATTTTTTAGATTCTCTATATCAATATCCTTCTTAACTTGTATACATTTTAACTAAAGCAGTTTTCGATGATCTACGTTTGGTCAGGTTCATCTGATCTTGAAAATTTGTTCGGTAGGGTTCATCTAATAATATTTTTATACTTTTCTTCATATTCCCAAATACCAACTCTTTTCCATAATATTAACATCACTTTCTCTCTAAATCTTCTCACATTTTATAAAATGGACAAGAACTCAGTAACTAAAACCTTAGAGATTCTTTAAATATCTCTTTCTAATGATAGTTTACCTCTTCTTCTTCTCTATTGCATCCAATGTCCACCATCTATTCAGGCTTGATTGATGATCAAAGTAATATGTCTTTCTATATTAGTTCTTTCTTAAAAAATCAGGATTTCTAAGAGATGATTCTTCTGATGGTTTTTCAGATGGATCCACATATTTTTAACTTTACAAACCTTATTTTTCTTCTCATGATGTGTACAAAAGTATAATTACTAACCTAAAACTATGTCTAATGGTTCATCTTATAGATCATCTATTCAAAAATAATAATTCTTAAAACTTTTTATAATTCACACTTCTTTGTTTATAGCAACTCATCCATCTAGTGCATCTCATTCAGATAATTTGCATCTAGAAAACAACAACTTTATTTTTCTATCAAAAGCCTATATCATGGGATTTTTCATGACTTAAGAACATTTTAGATTATCATATAATAATATATATATATTTGTAAATTTATAATCTTTACGAATTTTGAAACATTATAAATTTTAAAAAATCCATCTTCAACATCTTCATAATAAGATATTTATAACTACTAGCAACTCTTGTTTTCCTATTATAAAAAAACATTCTGTAACAAAAGTTACTTTTGAATTAATTCAAAATTTTATTTCCAACAAATTAGGAAGGATATTTAATCCCATTTTCACTCTATCCTATACCAAACAATGAGAAGGATAGGCGCTAAAAACCCTTTAAAATATAGAGTGGTAAAATTAGAATATCCAACAATTAAATAGTGGAGATGTCTGCATTGATTGACCACAATATTTGGTAAACCATGTAGTTACTTCTATATAAGAACACCCCAACCATATGGTTTTTCTAGTATAGTTAGGATAAAGGATTATACCCCTATGAAATTCTTAAAAAAGTGTTTTATTATTTCAAACAGGCTACCCACACGGTTTTCCTAAATATAATCTATAACCACGCGACACCCAAAACCCAATAATTTTTTTGAATTAGGATCCATTTTACAAGAAAAACATCACACCCCAATAAATAAACAATTTAAATAATATATTATATGAAATTAATTATCATTTTATGATAAAACTATTTCTAAGTATTTTAGATATTAATAAATAGCCTTTTTCTAAGAATTTATAAAATAGATTTCAATGTCAGACTATTCCGGATGGATAATATAAGTGTAATTGAGGTACTTTCATGAGAATTTAGAGGAGAAGAACCATGTGAAAAGTTTTAATGAGTATTTTTATGAAATATAGAGTCAGATCAAAATGGTTTGATACTCATTTTTCTTTCCCTTGGAAGGCTCGAGATAGCATATTATATTCCAATTTGGGTGTATAAAAAATTGGATAAGTTAATGTGTCATTTGTATAATAAAATTAGATTCTCATATAATGTTTTATTTATACAAAGAAGTATTAAGGAAACCACATTGAGATGAGGTGATATAGTAGAAAACAATGACATTATATGGTGAAGAATATAAAAAGGGAGATCATGATTTCATTGTTACTTTCATCCAAGAATCAGATCTTTCTAGGGATTATAGTGTAGAGTCTAAGATTATAAGAAGAATAAAAACACACAAATGGTTTGAATTAAGTGATCCAAAAATGACTGGAACATTCATTCTTATTATATGAAATGGTATTTATTGTATAAAGTGAGTGAATTAAATTCTTCATATCTAGTTTAATAGAGATAAGAATCATCATCAGTTTCTATAAAAACTCAAAGATTCATGTGATCTTATTATTTTTTTGTTACTCATTATAACTAGTTTGATGTTGAGTATAAAAATGGGATTCATTGTAATGGTAGCAGTATGATGCTAGAAAATTGGGGATTCCTCCCAATCAATTGTATGTTGGTGATTGAATTATAGTGGAAAATATGTATATAGGATGATAACTTCTTATAGTAAGGTGTATGCTCACACATTGTGTATGAACATTGTAAAAAATGTTTTGTTCTTTGTTCTCAATATTTTATACATTTTCAGGCAAGGTTGAGAGTAAAATATGAAAGTGAGAGAATCAAATCTTAACCAGTCACAAATTTCAATATCTAGTGTAATAATAAATTGTAAAAATGGGTTTTTTACTGATTCACCCCCTCTCAGTATATCTATATGGTCTTTTGACACTAATAGTTCCTTCTATATGGCTAACTGAATACCAATAATAACATTATGAGATTTATTAAGAACAAGTTGCTACAATAAGAGGGATTCAGGATTAGATTCTCCATCACAATGGAGAGGCTATGAGAGAAGATACTGAATTGATCAATATCAAAATTAATTCCCAATTGGATTCAATTACTTCTTAAAATTAATTATAATGTAAAATGGAAAGATCTTCTATATGAATAATCCAAGGGTTTCTTCATCAATTTCATTATATTTATTTGTTGAAACAAATGAAACCCATTTTTAGGAACCTGTCCAACCACTACCACGGTTCCCCACAACCATCAAGTGGTATTAATGTGGTCATGTTATAATTTAAAATTATTTTTAATTTAGTTGATATTTTTTTTTCTATTAGTGAAATTTAATTTCTACATTTTTATTCTTTAAATCCACGTTTTGTGACAGTACATTCATTTTAATTCATATGACCAATAATAGATAAAAAAATTCTTGGATATCCCATTCTGTTTTGTTAAGGGTTCTTGATATTGGCTATAGTTATATTGTGTGTAATGAAAATTTACATGCAATGTAACCCCACATGGTTTTGAAACCGTGGGAATAGTGGGAGCCATTTGGTCGTAATATGTGATTTTATTATACACTACATATTGACTTATAACCAAGAGACAATAAATCATGTGTATTACATAATTTATATATTTCATTCACACACCCTATAACACATGATATCCCAAACAAGATAAATATTGAGTCTCTAGGTGTGTAGTGTAAGTGGAAATTAATGAATTAATCTATGTTTAGCTAGTTATACATGATGGGTAGATCAATTTAACTCATGAATGGAACATACCATGAAATATATTTTGTGGGAGTAAATTCAAGGATAATTAAAAACAAAACAAAAATTACATGGTGTGTAGTTGACAATAAATGTCATGTGATTGGGTTTCTCAATATCAAGTACATGTCATGTGATTGGGTTTCTCAATATCAAGTACATGTCATGTGAATTTGCATAGGTCTTGTGAAATTAAATTCATTAATAATCATTTTTATGTTATACTGAAAATACATTATGTGTATGATAATATTACATGTTGTGTACTTCATATTAATCGCAAGAGGTACAAGTCCCATATATTTAATGAATTATGTGGGGTCATACATGTTTTTAGACCATACGACTAGGCCCTCATAACAAAAAGTTTATTATTTCACACTACACTGTGTAGGAATTTATGTCGTGTAAGTACAGTGTTCATGATAAGGACCATACATGATGTAATTCACACACTATTAAAAGTGGTAGTGCTCACTTTGTAAACATTAAAATCTTGACAAGTGTTTAATCAGTCCTAGAATTGTACACACTATGTTTCCTGTAATTCAAATTATGTATGTAAGAAATCAATACTTAATTTAAATTTACTAAGAGGGTACACATTGTGTTCCCTATTAAAACACACCATGTACATAACAATTTTAAATTTAAATGAGTTGATCTAATTGATTTAAATTTAAAAATAATGGGAGTATCAGGGTATTTTTAGATAGAAAATGAAGATAAATATTAACATTATTAGTAATATAATTAATTTTTTTAATTTATAAATTTATCTTAATAACTAATGAGTCTAAATGAATGTTATAAAGTAGTTATTACATGTTTTGAAGCTTGATCGACCAGTGCATGTGTTGAATATATATTTAATTAAATGATTTGTAAAATGGTTTTTGTGATAATTTATTATTAAATGAAATATAATGGTATGTGAATAATCTATTCCATATTTATTACATATGAGCCTGTATGTCAAATTATTATTTAGGTAAACCTAAAACTCATGTTCCCCTCTTCATCGAGAGAGTAAACATTTGAAAAATAAGGGAGCTCTAAATAAGAGGAGATGGTTTTGTACCTCATTCATGTTGAAACCAACAAAAAAAAATATAGGTTAATGGAAGAATGTTGCAACTCAATACATGTATTATCTCAATGATTTTTTCCTCTATGGTGATAGTTGTTTTAATTTTCACTTGAAAAACCAACCAGTTTTTTAAATATCATGATCATATCACTTATTTATTTTATTTTTTATGTGAATGGTTATTTATTTACAAGAATAAAATTTATTTGATGATTAAATTTAATCACATAAAGTAGATAAATAACAATAATAAAAGTTGAAAATAAATATATTTATTATGCATAAATTATTTTACCAGACATTGTATATTAATAATATAAAATCCATATAACATTAAAAAGAATGTGATGAATAAAAAATTGAATATGTGTGCATAATTTAGAGAAAACCCCTCGAAGAAAATATTAATTCATTAATAATATTCCATTAATTGAGTAGGAATGAGAACATATATCAAAGTATTGGTTTGGACCTTGTTAGTATTCTTCCATTTATTCGGGGATTCAAATGAATTTTCTGGGTTGACTTATCAACGTTAGAATCAAGAGCAGTTTCCCTCAAAAGACATTTTTTATCTTAGAAGAAATCATTGAGGAATATGAATATAGGATTTCAACATTGGGGATTCTAATCAAAAAATCAAGGAACTGTGAGTTAATGTAGTTATAAATACCACCTACCAAAATATCTTTGAATAATTTTGAAATCCCTTATCAAGATTATTTGAAGGGGATTATGGATCTTTGAAACCAGAATATCTATATGATTGGATACTCTAAATCCAATGGTTTGAGATTTTGTGATTTGATAAAATAAAAGAGATTAATAAAATTAATTTATTACATCACACTAGGTAATAAAGATAAAGTAATAAAATATGAATTTATTTATTATAGAAAAAATTTCAAATAATTGTGAACATGACATTATCCATGTGTTCTATTTTGGAGAAATAAAATCACTTTACTGGAACTACATTACAAGAGTGGTACAGGATCATACACATCATATTAAACAAAGAGTTAATGTTTTAATTGTTAGAATCCCAACTTCTTGTGAATCCCTCTTAGAAGGTAAGTGATGAATATAATTCTATCATCTAGAAACATGTGGAAAATGAATTGGATATTTAGTGCCTAATTATATCATATATAACTAGTGGTAGAGACCAAGGTTTTTTCATGTATGCCTTTTGAATAATTCTACATATATTTCCAGAACTACGTGCTGAGACGACATGAAATTATTAGGCCTGGTGTGCCCAGAATTAATCTTAAAAAAACATTATGTATTTTTATACTATCTAATGAGTGAAATGGGATATCTCTCAAACAGTATCTCAGATTATAAATCCATGACCATGGTTTAGTCCATAGTGTCGAATTTACCCTAGGAAGGACATAACTTTTTCAGGCACGATCCTTCTATAGAAAACACCACAGAGGTCATAACAATAAATAAAATAATTAAATTAATTTACTTTATGTTGTATTTTACTTTAAATAACTTATGAAAAGGGACATAGATTGGAAATCTGAGACATCCGTTGAGTTCATAGTGGTGTGTTTTATATAGTCATGACATAAAATGAGAGATCATGGGAGGTTAGAACCCCACGTCCATTGGAATATGTTTTTTTGTTTTGATATAAATAGGTTTTTAAGGAAATTATCAAGGGTTTGACTCATTTCCTCCCAAAGGTAGAGAGAGTAGATTCTCTCCTTCTAATCGGTGAATTGATGTGGAATCATTGATCGATCGAGATTAAACTTCAGATCTGAGGAGATTAGAGTGCAGTGAATGCAATGACAGATCAGAAATCCAATTATAATTCTTCTTTAAAATTCTACATTCTCTAATTGATGTTTTTATTTTTCAAATTTGATCATTTATCAATTTCCCTACATTAAAATATATTCCTGATGTCCAACCTGACAATGTCCATCAACTGTTTACTTTCAGGATCTCTCATTATTTGTGCTCTTCATATGTTCTTAGCATTCTTCATAAAATAACTCTTTTACATGAGGAAATGACATCTGGTCTTCAAGTAAAGCATGGTTCTACGAAGGTCGTGATCTAGGGGTTCCAAATCTATGACAATTTTTGTGATTCGGGTGCCTGAGGAGATGCATCGATGAGTGGAAGTAGATGTTAATTTTGAATGTCATTAAATGTCACATATCTTTGATTGGAGGCTATGTCTATGAAAATATGTTCCTGAGGTTTTTAGATCTGGTCTTGGAATAATTTTCCGAGGAACAAGGTTTTCTTGGTGGTCTGTGGAAGGGACCACCAGTGCGACACTGGTGTAGCAGTGATGGTGGATGATAGCGTCGGTGGGCCATGTTGGAGTGCGCTAGGTGACGACATAGTGTTCCAGGATATGGCGGATCCTACATGGTCATGGAGGATTGGCTGGGTGGAGGGGGCCAGACCATGCTAGAGTGGGATGGGTCTTCAATTGCGGATTCAAACCGTACATCTTTTTGATGTATCTTATAAGGACACACATTCTTATCATTAACATGGGATTTTTTAGGAATGTTTGAGAACATTATGTCACAAACATGAGGCACAGTGGCATAAAAAATCTAATTGTTGTCATAATAATGTAATTATTATTATTTGTAGATTATTATATCAGATATATATCTTGCATCTGATATTCGATTAATGCACTTTCATAGGTGTTGTGACCCTAAATATAGGGAGGAAATTTCAAGAACAATTTTAGGTACATAAACCATAATAGAGGTGACCCCCCCCCCCTGAGGCCTGGTTTGGGTTTCAGTGGTGGAATGTGACTTTTTCACCGGGTGTCCATTTTGGACAAATGAATAGCCAATCCAATGTCTTTTTATAGGAGGATCTCAATGGTGGGATCCCTATGATCTATTTTAGGATCTAGATGTGGGTCCTATAAACCACTATTTGTGTACGATGCTGAGAGATGTAGATTTTTCATCGGGATTCCATTTTGGACAAATGAATATCTGATCCCATGTGTTTTTTTCATGATGATCACAAAAGTGAAATCCATATGATGTGTTTCAGATGATCCATGGGAACCATGAAGAACCATTAATGTACGATGCTGAGTGATGCAATTTCTTCCCAGGGAGATTGATTTGGGTGAATGAATTGTCTATCTTGTGCAATTTTCCACAAGGATCACAAATTTGTGATCTATTTGGTCATCCAAAACTGTTTTGGGAGGCATTCCAGGTAAAGTACTTGTTTACCCTTCAAATTATTGATGAGATTCATGTTCTCATCATCCTTTTAGCTCGATGTTCCATGTACTTTGGGAGTATAGTAGAACCCCTAGGGGTCCTAGTGCACAATTTGGTTACCTAGTATAGATGGGTACATTTCTAGGTAATGTGGAAAGGTCACTCATCATGTGGTCCCCACATGTGATGTGAACTTCAGTATGTATGGTCTTATCTCTTTTATATCCTTATTTTGGAATCAAATTTTAGCTTCAAGTAGTCTATCCAATGTATTTTTTCACATAGAATGTGATGATTCCCTCTATAGTGTATTTAGAGATACAATGTGAGATTTTCTAGGCATGAAACCATTTCAAGCGATGTCTAATGATGGTTGTGATCAAGTAGGTTTACCAATGTTTTCTGAGTTTATCCTCCAAATGGGATGAGAAGCAGAAATCCTCAATTTCCTTTTGAGAGGTACCATCCATTAGGGATGGCTAATGTAGTTCCTTGATGCCTTCTAATGGGAATCCCCCAACTGAGTAGGTCAAGGTTCTTTAATGAACTAGAGAGGAATATCCCTAAAATATTAGATAGTGGGTCGTCTATGATAACTATCATAGTGGTATCCCCCTAACATACTAGGGTTTTGGTCCTCTATGGTGATTAGAGTGAAATCCCCCATATGCATGGGTGTGGGTCCTCTATCAGCTAATTTAGATTAGAATCCCCTTAACACACTAGGGAGTTGGTCCCTTAATTTTGAGTATCCACCATCTTGCTATGTGGAATATTGATGTGACACACTTGGACATTACATTGTACTCATGAGGAAAAGGGTTGATTTCCCCACCAAGATGTGTCCTTGTGATGCAACATAAAACCGTGCGGGCGAGACAGAGCTAGCCCAAGTGGATAATATCAAGGTGTGTTGATTGATCCCCTTTGATTTGTGTGTTCAGGGAAAATGTTTGGGATGTTTTCAATTGTTGGTGGTTACCTATGAACTATGGGTGGCTCTTTTCTTGTGTTGATCTGTGAGATGGATATCCCTTTACTCTCTCATTTGGTCATCTTGACTTAGAATATATATATATATATATCCTATTTCAGTACCCACTCCATTTGTTTTGGTTCTCTCCTTCCATGATAGGGGAAGATTTGTGGGGTATTCTATGTTTTTTCAGGTCTAGCTTCTCAGGGTTGGATGAGTTTACCCTCCTACTATATTTCATGAACACTAAATGACATGTTCATCTTCTCAACATCTCTAGATCATTTTCTTTGGATGAGTTTACTTTCACTCTCTGGTGGGGTTGATCTTCACCCTTTAATTGGACCTTTTCCTATCTACTCCTTTCTTCTTCACTATACCTCTAATGTCCCCCCTTCACCTTTTTAGGGTGTCCTACTGAGTATTTTTATACTCACCATTGTATGCTATTTGATCGCATGTGTCATGCCTTATGAATACGATAGATATGTTGATCGTGACATCAGAGGAGATTAGGTGTATGGTTTCATAGACCATTTATAGTGGTCATATCTTGGGATATAGGAGCAGGGCCCTCTTAGATATTTTACTTTATCAATTACTACTATGTTGTGGTACTTTTTTGGTTGGGTGTGTATTTTATCCCCTTTTCCATTTCTATTTAACTTACTGTAATTGTACTGTTTAGGTGTTCATGCATGCTTGGTTTATTTATAGAAATATTGTATGTTTTTCCTCTCCCTCTGCACTTTTGCGTTGAGTTGGATGTGTGTGTGTGTACCTGTTCTTCGGAAAAGGCCTCCCCAGGATTTTTTTCCATCAATACTTGTCAGCACCACTTGGTGAAGGGAGGCGAGCATAGGGTAGTTGCGGATCGATCCCTAACATGGTTTGGGTTGTGAAAAGGTGGCATCAGAGCAAGTTTATTCCTTTGGATTTTTTTTGGATGTGTCATCATCAAAGGATATGTTGGGTTTAGGTAAACAATTTCAACGTGTCTTGAGTGAGGATATCAGGCTAGGTAGTCCTGTGATGGTGTGGTGGCTGACGTAGCCATTCACCAGGACCCTAATTACTAACTTGTCAACTCGTCATGCTGATACATTTGTTATAGGGGTCAATGGTACATGAATTTTATAAGATTGAGTCTTTCACTATCCATATTGAGTTATCTCCCAATAATTATTGATATATAAATATATATATGCTCATTTGACCATGATACTCCTTGATTGATTAAAGATGCCTCTACATTGACAACCAACAAGCATATTAGCTCTGGTTCGTGATGACGATTCCCTAAGCGATGAGGCCTTGATTCAGGGTCCATCATGAAATCCCTTTCCTCCAAGTGGGATGGTAGTATCACCTCCACCTATTGAGAAGAATTTATCCCCAGCAGATTAGGCTAAGGGCATATGAAGTCTAATAACACTCTACGATTTCTAGCATCAGATACTGCTAAGGTTCTATGGTGATCCAGATCCCTAGGCATTAGAGGTTTTTCTAGAGGTAGTGGTCTACCTCTTCAGTCTTGTTCAGACACTGAAATCTAAGATTATGGATTTGGTAGCCAATATTTTCAATGGAACAGTTGGGCATTGGTGGAGTCTAGTTACTCATATGCATGATGAGTCAATACTATGGTAATATGAATTCCTGCAGTTGTTCTGTGAGAAGTAATACCCCCTTCTTATGCTTCATTTAGATTCAAGAGATTTGGCAAGGAGGGATGATGTTAGATGAGTACACAACTAGGTTCGTAGTTGTTACATGGTAATCTTTTCACATGGTCTATGATGGTAACTTCTGAGAATATAAGATTTAGTGAGGACTCCACTGGGAGATATGTGTCAGCACAGTTGTCTTATGCATCCCCACCTATGTCATGGTGCAAGAGTGGGAACTAGTGAAAGAGGTATTTTTTAGTGGTATTCCAGTTAGCTGGATCTAAAATTAGGTGAAGCAATGCTGAGGCATCTACCATAGTTAGTTGACATTAGTTGGTAGGGTCTCAACGCATGAGGCCTCCCCATGATAAGTCTTATAAACATGTTCAAGAATATCATAGAGCACTGGGATAGCCCAGGGAGGTCTACTGTTTTTCTTGTGCCAGGAACGGTCACATGGCATAACACTACCTAAACAGACATTCTAATATTCCTAAGTCGATGGTAGATAGACCACCATAGAAGAGATGACACCATGATCAGGGATATCCCAGGAGAGGACTGAGTGGTTGCTAGGGAGGTGGTGCTAATAGAGGAGAAGGAAGAACAGTGGTGGGTGGACAACGTTATGGGGTCCTTCCACCACTGCCACTAGGTATCCCATGTTTGGATTAGGGAGTTAGTGGCTGGGGCCACAGACATCTACATACGTTGGATGTCTTCAATCCTGCAGTCTGTGAGAAAGTAATAGGTATTCTGTCTGTCTCATATACAATTTGATGTAGAAACCGTTAGGAACTATATGTGGTACTCCTTCCTCCTTGATACTTGTTTAAGGTTTTACCAGGGTGATGCGGGTAATTGGTGTAACCCTATGTATAGGTTGTTTGATGTATCATTGAATTCATGAGGAAGAGGGTTCGTCCCCCCCCCCCATTGAGACACATTATTTATGTGATCAAAACTATGAGTGTGTGGAAGTGCTGCCCAAAAAGGATAGTGTCGATGCATAGTGTATGAGTCCATCTGAATTGTGCATTTAGGTAGAGGTTATGCGATTGAGTTTCAGAGCAGGTCCTGGAATTGTTGGTGGAGTTTTTCTACATGACCTCCTTTTACTTAGAGTTCCACTAGTGGGTGTGACGGAGTACCCAGTTGGGGATTACTCTTCTTCCAAAGGAAGATAATACATGTGGGGTATGCCACATTCTTTCCATTTCTATTATCTTGTGTTTAGATGAGTTTACTCACCTACCCTTTCCATTGGAAAATTTTCATTCTCAACCTCAACCTTGGTATGATAGTTATCAAGTACAGGTCGAGCTGAGGGAGACCCCATGAATACAACTACGCGACTCACTACCTGGTGCTTGAAGAGTTTTTCTTCTCACTAAGGATGTGGAGACACTACCATCTGTGATATTTATTTGGGTTTTCGCAGTCCACTAGAGACTCAGGTACGTCTTCTTTCAGAAAGACCTGAACCTGGGGTGGTGACACTGGTTGAACATCCTTGAGGACTATGACTTCGAGGTAGTCTATACTCTGGGATGGGAAAATATATTAAATATTACATTTGAAGGAAGTCCCAAGCTCACCTAGTGAGAGATATTTTGGATTAGTTAGCTTCCATATAACTGACCCAAGTGGATAAAGAGGGTATAGGTTTTTGTTCAGTCAATGGTGTTGATCCCTTCTCATTTCGAGAACGTAAAAGAGTCTTATATGTGATTTATCGACTATGAAATATTGTGTGACTAGATATCCTTATGTGTTCCACAATAAGGATAACAATGGTGTGATATGTTTGGTAATCTGGGGCCTTTTTAGGAGGCATGCCATTAAAATTATCGTTTTCCCCTTTGGACCAATGATGATAATCTTGTGATCGTTAGCGTTTGGGATAGATATTCCATGTACATTATGAGTACACTTGAACACTTAGGGGTACTAGTGCATAGTTTAGTACCCATGTATAGATGGGTACATGGTAAGGCAATGTAGAAGGGGCACACATCATGTGGGCCCCCACACGCGCCATGTACCACACTACAAGTATTTTATCTCTTGTATCTCATTCTTTTAGACATAGACATTGACTGAGTGAATCCAATAATAAGTGTATTTTCACATAGAACGTGATGTTTCCCTATATAGTGGCTTTTGAGATACAATGTGATATGTTCCAAGTTTCATGCTAGTTTAGGAGATGTCAAATAATAGTTGTGATCAAGCAGGTTTACCAGAGTTCTTTGAGCTTATCCTCTAGCTGGGCTAGGCATCGGTGTTACTCAATTTCTTTCCTAGAGGTACCATCTAGTAGGGAAGGCCAGTGTAGTTCCTCGATAAATTTCGAGTGGAATCCCCCTAAAGGTTAGGGAGAGGGTCCTCAATTACCTCGAGTGGAATCCCCCTGATGCATTAGGGAGTGTGTCTTATTCAATAAATACTATAGTGGTATCCCCTTGACATACAAGGGTGTGTGTCCACTATGACAATCATAGTGAAATCCCCCATTGGAATGGGTGTGGGTCCTCTATTAGAAACATCAAAGTAGAATCCCTCTAATGTACTATGTAGTGGGTCCTCTCCTTTGAGTTTACACTATCCAATTGTGTGGATTAGTTAGGGGATACACTTTTAAAGTAAATGGTACTCTTGAGTGAAAGGGTAACTTTCCCCACCGAGAGGTGTCTTTGATACGTGACCTAAAACCGTGTAGGTTAGAAAAAGCTTCCCAAAGTGGATGGTATCATGGTGTGGTGATTGAGCCCCTTTGACTTTCATGTTCAGGGAAGATTTGTGGGATAATAGGCATCGTTGGTGGTTACTTCTAAACTATTGGATACTCTTTTACTAGTCTCAGTTGTGAGATAGAGATCCCCTTACTAACTCTTTTGGGATTCATGACTGAATATATATATATGTGTGTGTGTGTGTGTGTGTGTGTGTGTGTGTGTGTGTGTGTGTGTGTGTGTCTGTATGTATATATGTATGTATGTCCTCTTTCAGTACCCACTCCATGGGTTTTGGATACTCTCCTTCCAGGAGAGGTGAAGACATGCAGGGTATGATGTGTGATTTCCATGTCTAGCTTCTCATGGTTTGATGAGTTTACTCTCCTACTATATGTAATGAATACTCAAAGAAAATTTCCACTTCTCAATGTCTCTATCTCCTTGTGTTTGGATGAGTATACTATCACACTCTTGTTGGTTTGAGATACACTCTTTTATCGTTCCTTGTTATATCTACCACATTCCTATTAATTGTACCTCTAATGGATCCCCCTATATTTTTTTGGGGCGTCATACTTTTTATTTTTATACTCACCCTTGCATGGGATTTTCTTTTATGTGTTGTGCCTTATGCAGACAACAGGTAGGTTGATCGTGACTTCAATGGAGCTTAAGGATATGGGTGCTTGGACCAAGTATGGTGGTCGTATCATGGGATCCAGGAGTAAGGATCTATCAACATTTTTCGTCTTTTTTGTTACTTACAGGTTGTGTAAATTTTATTATTGGGCATGTGTTTTTCCCATTTTCCCTTTCTGTTTACATTACTAAACTATTACTGTCTAGCGGTTCATGCATGCTTGTTTTATTTATAGAAGTGATGCATTTTTTGTTCCTTCCCTTCTACACTTTTTCATTTGGTTGGTTTTATGTGTGTGTTTACAGGTTCATATAAAAAGGCCTCCTCAAGTTTTTTGTGCCTTTGGTGCTAGTAATGACCCCCTAACCCACAGATGCAGGATTGGGGTAGTTGCAGCTTGAGCCCCGACATGGGTTGGGTCCTGACAAAGTGGTATAACAGCATGTTCATTATTTGGGAAGCTTTTCAGACATTTTCCCATCAAAGGATTGTTTGGGTTTAGGGAAAGATTGTCATCATATAATAAGTGTATCTCCTAGTCTTGGGAGTCCACTTATGGTGTGGCGGCCGATGTAGGCATTCACTAGGACCCTGATTACCCACTTGTCAACTCGGAATGCTGAGACATTTTTTGAATGGATCAATGATACATGTATCATATAGGATTGAGTCTTTGAATATACTTCTTGAGTCATATTTACATCATTGTTGATATATATATATACATGCTCATTTGATCGTGGTTCTCATTGATGGATTCAGGATGCCTTTGTGATGACTGTCAACTAGGATATCAGCTCCATTTCAGGATGATGATTCCATGATCGATAAGTCCTCAATTTATAGTCCATCATGAAATCTCCTTCTTCCAGGTTGGTAGCTAGTATCACCTCCAACTATTGAGTTGTAGTTATCCCCAGTAGACCAGTCTAGAACATATACAGGCTGATCACAGTTAGCAAGATCTAGCATCAAAGACCGATGAGGTTCCCCTATGAGATAGATCCTAATGAAGTAGTCATTTGTATAGAGTCGGTGGTCTGACTCTTCATTATTTTTCATACCCTAATAGATCAAATTATGGATTTGGAAGCAAGTCTTTTTAATAGTGGAGTTGGTCATTTGTGGATTCTGTTTACTCAGATGCATGATGAGTCAATACTCTCAAAGGATGACATCCAGCAGTTGTTCTGTGAGGTGTGGTACCCCTCCTTCTTATGCAACATTTAGATTCAAGAGCTTCTGGAGATTTTCTAGGGATGGATGAAATTGGATGAGTATGTGACAAGGTTTGCAAACCTTACTCAGTACTCTTTCAATGTGGTACACGATGGTAACTTACGAGCATGGAAGTTTGAGGGGAGGCGATGCAGGGAGATCTATGTTAGCATAGTACTCTTGGCCATCCCACCTATGTCAGAGTGCTGGAGTGGGTACTGGTGAAATTGAGATTAATGTTAGTGGGATACCAATCATCTAGATCTAGTAGTAGGTACAACAATGTTGAGACATCTTGCATAGTTAGCGGATGTCAGCTGGCATGGCTTCAATGCAAGAGGCCTCCTCAGGACTAGTCTCTGGGAAATGGTTAGGAACAACATAGTGCACTAGGATAGCCAAGTCAGGGCCAATGCTATGCTTTTTCTAGTCAAAGTCATCTGACATTAGACTACCTGACCAGATGTGATATGCTTCCTAGGTCGATGGTAGATGGACCCTCATGGTAGAGACACCACTGTGATATGGGATCTCCTAGGTGAGGACATAGTGGTACCCATGAGGGAATTGTTGGCATATGATCCGGAATAATTTGGGTGGGAGTACGATGCTATGATGTCCTTCCACCACATCCACTAGGCGTCCCACGTTAGTCTTAGGTAGCTGGAAGTTAGGGCCATGGGCCTGTATCTGTTGGATGTCTACAATCCTGTAGTATGTGAGAAAGTAAGAGGAATTATATATGTCTCATCTACTATTTCTATTATAAAATATTAGAAACTATGTGAGGTACTCCTTCCTCCCTGCTTGTTGTTTATGGTTTTACATAGGTGAAGTGGGTCATTGTTGTAACCATGTGTCAGTGTTGTTTGATGTAACTCTGAATGCATGAGGAAGAGGGGTCCTTCCCCCCTCGAGATATGTTATTTATGAGAGATGGGAGGGAGAGTCGGTTCTTCCCAATGAAAGTAGTATTGAGGTGTGGTGGATGAGTCTCTATGACTTGTAAGTTTAGGTAAAGGTTGTGCGATTTATTGTCTGGGTAGGTCCTAGCATTGCTGGTGGAGTTTTTCTACTTGAACTTCTTTTTTTGGAATGCCAATAGTGGGTGTGACAGAGCGCATACTTAGGTATTATTATCCTTCAAAGGGAATCGAATACATGTAGGTTATTCCACATGCTTTCCATGTCTATATTCCTATGGTTGGATGAGTTTACTCACCTACCATGTTTATTTATACCTTTATGTGCTCAAGTTCAAACATTGTACATCAGTTATAAAGTGCAGGTCAAGGTGGTAGAGACCCCAGAAATAGAAATATGAAACTAACTACATGGTTATTGAAGAATTATTCTTCACCCTAAGGATATGGAGACACTAATTTCTAGAAGATAACTTTATGGTTTTCATATAAAACTAGAGTCTCAGGTGCATCTTCATTCAGAGAGACCTTAACCTGAGAAGGAAATGCAGGTTTAACTTCTTACAAGACTAAAAAATTAAGAAATCCTATAATATAGGACGGGAAATGTTGTAAAATACTCCCTTAGTAGTAATTATTGGGATTTCGTAGTTTGGGATATTTTACAAAAGGTATCTTCCCTACAGCTAAACCTAGTGGATTAGGATGGTACAATTTTTCTTCAGTTAATAGTGTTGAATCCTTGAATTTTTGATCATGTAAGAGAGTCTGGGTTTTGATGCATAGATAGTAAAATATTATGTGACTAGATGTCCTTAGTTGTTTATCCATATAGATATTCTGAAGAAGTTAATCATGATACCATGTCCCAAAAAAATTATGGTTCTAGTTGAAATGAAAGTGAATAATGAGCACTGAGTTCCAGAAGGTTGTTATATTCTCTTGAAATCCTAGTGGAAATGGGATGACATATCCCTAAATTTCATCACAGGTCTTCCACACACAACTAAGGACCATGATTCCATCTGAGTAATAGTAGACCAACTCACCATGTCAATGTACTTACTTTCTATTAGGGAGTGGAGTTCAGTGGAGATTTTAGGGGAAGCGGTATGTATGAGATATTTTCAACATTCGTGGGTAACCCTCTATGTTTTTCTTCGGTCGTGCCGTGAAGTTTTTGTCACGACTGTGGAGATCCCTACATGTGTGTACATGGTAGAGGGAGAACCACGTGTGAGCTCAAAATGCTGATTTTTTAAAATAATTTATTATTTTGGGGAAAAAATATTGAATGAGGGAATGATGTAGAGATAAGGACTTTTCCTTCTAATATTTTGGAATATTTATACATAAATTTCTAGAGCTAGACATTAAGATGGAGGGAAATTCTGAGGCTCGGTGTGCCTAGAATTAATTTTTTAAAAATATTAATTATTTTTATACAATTCATTTTAATGAAATGGTATATCTCTAAAATGGTAGCTTGGGTAGAAAATCCTAGAACACGGTTGAGTCTGGAGTATGGAATTTAACCTAGATGATAAATAACTTCTATCTGTGGGGGACTTCTGTAGGAAACACCATAGAGGAAGTAACTATAAATAAAATAATTAAATTAAATTATTTTCTTTTGGATTATACATCGAATAACTTCTGAATGGGGACTCATATTAGAAATATGATACCATCATTGATTTGATACCCTAATGTTTTACCTAAGCACAACATAAAATGAGATGGTTAGGGAGGTTCAGACCCTGTGACTGTTGGCAGGATTTTTTTTGGTTTACTATAAATAGGTGTTTAAGAAAATGAGCAAGGGTTTGGATCATTTCCTCCCAACACTTGTGATAGATCCTTATATCATTTCGATCAATGAATCATTGATGAATCTTTGATGGATCACGATGAATCTTCATATCCGATTACATCAGAGCGTAGTGAACACAACAAAAGATCCAGAATCTATGTGGCATTATTATTTCATATTATGTATTCCCGGATTAAAGTTTTTGTCATTTAATTTTATCATTTATCAATTTAGCTTCTTTGAAATCCTTTGTTTATGGAGATACTAGCAATGGATGATGACTGTTTAATCTTTGGATCTCTTGTTCCTCGTTATCTTCACTCGTTCTTCGCATTCTTCATCAAAAAACATTTAATAACATTGAAATGACATCAAATATTCAAGAAAAGTATCATTATATGATGTTTGTGATCTAGGGGTTTGGGATCTATGATGGCTTTTTTGTTTCTGAATCCAGAGGAGGTGCCTTATTGAACGGAATTTGTAGATACTTTTCGACATGACAAAATGTTGTTGAATCTTCGTATAGAGGCTGTGTATGTGAAGATCAGGTCCTATGGTCTTCGGATCTAGTCTTGGAATAATTTTCTAATCAATAAAGGGTTCCCATTTGTTTTTCTAAGGGACCAGTCGCACGGATGAGGGCCACGAATTTGGACGGGCCACGACGGACATGGATGGGTCTTCGTGTTGCAGATTAAAATAGCTATAAGATCTAAATTGTGCATCCATTTGATGCACCGTATGCGGCCATGCATTCCTATCTTCGAGATTGAATTTTTTAGGATAGTTTGAGAACATTATATCTCACACTTGAGGATTGTTGGAATGTAATTTTCAATAATAATAATAATAATATAATTATTATTATTTTGAGATTCTTTTATCGGATGTAACTCCTACATCCGACACCCTATAGACGTGATTTCAGTGACTTTGTGGCCCTAAATTTAGGGCGGACATTTTAGGACCAATTTCGAGCACTCAAACCAAACTCAAGGTATATTCCCCATGAGGCCTAGTTTGGTCATTGGTGGTGAAATTCTAACTTTTCCCCAGGTGATTGTTTTCAATAAATAAATAGCTGATCTCGTGTGTTTTTTTAGAGTATTACAATGGTATGATCCCTATGATGTATTTTTTGATCAATACATGGGCCCCATGAAGCACCGTTCATGTAAGATGTTGAGAGATGAAGATTTTTTACTGGTTTTTGATTTTGGAAAAATGAATATCTGATATTTGGTGTCTCCCATGAGGATTTTAATGGCATGATCCATATGATGTGTTTCTAGATTGACACATGGGACCTGTGAATCACTGTTCATATATGATGTTGAGAGTTCCAACTTCTTCACAGGGAGATCGATTTGGGTGAATGAATAGTCGATCCTATGAACGTTTCTCGCAAGGATTTCAACTGTGTGATCTAGTTAGTCATTCAGGGCCATTTGAGGAGGCATTTCAGTAAAGCTACATTTTTTCCATCCAGACCAACGGCGAGAATCATGCCCTCATCAAATTTTTGGGCAGATGTTCCATGTACTCTAGAGGTACACTAGCAATCCTTGGGGTACTAGTTCACAATTTAGTACATGAGTATGGATGGGTACACGACCAGGCGATGAGGCAGGGTCACACATTTTGTGGGCCCCACACACATTGTGTACCACACTACGAATATTTTATCTCTAATATCTACTTCTTTTGGGATTGAATTTCATCTATAAGTAGACTATCTATAGTGTGTTTTCTATTAGAACAAGGTGGTGACCTCCATAGTGGATTTCGAGATAAAATGCAAGTTGTTTTGGGTGTGACGCCATTTCAGGTGATGTCCAACACAGTTGTGATTAGGAAAGTTTACCAATGTTTTCTGAGATTATCCTCTAACTAGGCTTGGTAGTGGCATTCTTTTATTACTTTCTAAGAGGTACCATATAATAGTGATGAACATTTTAATTCATCAATTCCTTCTATGTTCAACCCCCCTACTGGGTAGGGTGAGGGTTCTTGAAGACATAGTGTGGAATCCCCCCGATGTATTAAGGAATGGTTCATCTATTACAACTACTAGAGTGGTATCCCCTTGAAGTACTAGGGTGAAGGTCCTCTATGATGATTATAGTGTAATCCCATATCAGGGTGGGTTTGGGTCCTTTATCATCTACATCAGACTGGAATCCCTCTAACACACTAGGGATTGGGTCCTCTACATCGATTTTACACCATCTGGATATGTGGATTAGTGACGACATGTGTTTTGATGTTAATTAGTACTCATGATTAAGAGGGGTGCCTTCCCCACTAAGATGAATCCTTGTGACATGAACTAAAATTGTGTGGGCAAGACACAGCTTCCCAAAGTGAATAGTATCAAAGTGTGGTGGTTGATACCATTTTACTTGCATGTTCAGGGCACACGTGTGGGATGATGGGCATCATTGGTCGTTACTTATGAACTATTGGTGACTCTTTTCCTAGGATGATATGTGAGATGTAGATCCCCTTACTCTCTCACATGGGTTTCTTAACTGAGAATATATATATATATATATAGTGTTTCAGTACAAACTCCTTGGGTTTTGGTTACTCTCCTACCATGAGAGGTGAAGATGCGTGGGGTATGCCCCATCCTTGCAATGTCTAGCTTCTTGTGTTTAGAAAGGTCTATTATCCTACTATAGGTAGAAAATAATCTATGAAAATTCATCTTCTCATCATCTCTAGATCTATGTGTTTGGATGAGTTTACTTTCACTATCTTGTTGGGTTGATCTTCACTCTTTTATTGTGAATTGTCCTATCTACTTATTTCTTCTTCAGTGTATCTCTAATGGCTCCCCCTTCACCATTTTTCAGCATCCTACTGATAATTTTTATACTCACCCCCTATATGGTATTTTCCCACACATGTCGTTCCTTATGAACATGATGGACAAGTTGATCGTGACTTTAAACGAGCTTAAGGATAAAAGTGCTTAGATCACATACAATTTTCATATCTTATGGTCTTAGAGTGGGTCTATCTCAACTTTTTTAATTTTTTAATTTCTAATAGGTTGTGGCACTTTTTTGATTGGTCATGTCTTTTTCCCCTTTTACATTTTAGTTTACATTAATGTACTTGTACTGTTTAGAAGTTTATGTGTTCTTGGTTTATTTACTATATGTTGCATGTTTTGTTCCTTTCCATCATAAATTTTCCATTGCATTGGTTGTGTGTGCATATACAGGTTCTTAGAAAAGGCCTCCATGAGTTTTTTGTGCCTTCAGCGCTAGTCTCCACCCACTAGCCTATGGAGGTGGGATTGGGGTACTTACGGCTCAATCCCCGGCATGGGTTGGGTCATGACATTAGTGATCTCCCAAATATTCATAAATATATATATTCATTCAACATGTAGTGTTTTCTTCATGATATTTATTGGGAGAAATAAATATAGAAGAGGTTTGTAGAATTTAGAGGCTCTATTTATTTTAAATCTTAGATAAGGTGCACAAAATGGACCCCATATAGTCAATATTATTGGCCATATTGGGAATTTTTAAATTCTAGGATTCAAGATACATAAGGAATTGTGCTCAGACCATGTTCTTGCATCATTTCCTAGTATTTGTTCACGTTTTATTTTGAATTTTAATATAAATAATATAGAGAAGATACTTTTAGATCACTTGAAAATGATTCCATATGAAGATAAGTACATGAAGCATGAAAAACCTTTGGTACATATAGAGAGTAAGAGGAAAGGCAAGGAAAAATCCATAAGACTAAATCAAGGATAAAGGAACCTTCGCAACACCTTTCTAAAATGAGAGAGATACTAGGATATCATAAGGAGTCAGATGTAGTGTGTTTTGATAGTAGCAAGAAAGGACACTGGAAGAAGAATTACAATTCAGTGAAGATAAAATTGTAAGATTCGAGTGTATTTGTAATCGAGTGTAATCTCTCATTTTTAACACATTTTATATTAGATATATCTTGTCATACCCAAATTTGAAAGTAAATATATTAAAAAATTATATTATAGAAGATTTTATGAGGTGATTTGGATCTTAAATCTTCCAATGGGGTGAGAATAGATATTCTAACTATTGAAGACTACCATATCACAATGTTTACTGAATTGATTCTAGTTTTAATGAATTTTTACTATGTTCCAAGTGTAACCAAAATAATAATAATCATTTCTAGTTTAAATATTAATGGGTTTGATTTATTGTTCATAAATAAAAGGTTCAACCTTTTTAAAGACACCATATTCTACAGAATGGAACATTTTAAGAATATTGTTCAGATATTATAAATTAAAAATAATTTATTAGTTATTGATAATTAATTTAGTTAAAATGAATCACATAACATGAAATTATGGATTCACTATAATTATCATGTAAAGGACAAGAGTTTGATAAATTTTTATCAATAATGATGATGTGTTTATGTTTTAATATATTTTTACCACATCATTTTATGGACTATAATATTTTTTTGTCAAACTATACCTTAATTGAATATTTTTAGAATATTTGTTTTTGTGGAATTGAGATTATTATTATTTTATTTTTATTATAATATTTTTATTTCTATAACATAAAATTTAAATTGAATCTTTATTTTTATTTATTTTTATCTTAGTAATCAAATATTTTTAATCCTATAGTATTTTAGTGAAAAATTTAATTTAGGCAATATCTTTAATTGAATATTGATATTTAAGTTAATCATTTATTCCATTATTTTAATGGTATTTATTTTTTTGGTAATTTTTTAATCATGAATTTTTATATCATTTATATTTATGGGAATATTTCATATGAATTTTTTTTTCAAATGTTATAGAAATTTATTATAGGTATAAATAAACTAATTTTGAATACAATAGTCCCACGTGTTGGATTAAATTATTTTTTCTATCCATGAAAGTTATTTTATAATGGAGAATCATTTATCCAATTTGTATTATGTTAACATATGAGAATTTGAAACATATCCATGTAGGGGATTTGGCAGCACACATGTAACAAATTTTTTGTGTGAGCGACATATTCATTTTCTATAACAATTTCATGTATCCTAATTCTGGAGTAGATTCACATCCAACTACCCATTTTTTTCTAATTAAAATTACATAGATTTTGAAAAAAGTCTCCATGTTTCTGATTTTTATCATGAACCACAATCACATAACTGATTTTCATACTACATATCTGAATTTCAAACTGGCTGGTTTGATGCTAGATAATCTAGAACCAATGCCATGATTGATAAGGTTAATTTCATTTAGGGGTTTGAGAATGATTTTTTTATGTAGAAGAAGATGATGTGGTTGTAGATAAAGATAAATCATGAGTTTATTCTCAATTATAGGAAGTCAATCCATGAACTAGGTGAGCATGAGAATCACCAGGTACGTTTTTACTAAAGATTATACCATGCCTAAAATTTCATTAATAGGAATATGAGGTTGACAGAGGCCTCTTAAATAAGATTACACCTAAAGGAGAAGATGATGAGATTGAATTTATTGGGAGAAACAAATTCTAAGAATAAATATCATGTTCCATCCTCTATTGAAAAATAAATTGATTGAAAAATCATGCCATTGAGTTCAATTATAAATGTAGTATTACCCAAGACTACTGAGATTCATTTAAAGAAGGTGATTAATGGTAATTCGAAACATAGTGGACTGAGAAAATGTAAAAATATATTATAAAGAAAAATCATGTATTGAAAATTAAGAAATTTTTTTTTGGTTCCACTCTCGATAAAGATTCATCCTAGGACCTTATTGAAACTACTCATGATATATAAAGGACTGGAAGATGATTCATTAATGATCTAACCAAGAGAAAAGGAAGAAATCCCTCTATGGATAAAGGGATACAAACAATCTATATATACATAATTTTCAATAGGATGGGATATATGTTTAAATGATTTGATGAAGAATGAATTCCAAGTAGAATCTATTCTACTCAAACTCATATGGTTTTGATGATCCTATTTCCATTTGCGGTGCAGCCACAAGTGGAAAGTATGGGCCTCTAAGTTCTTATGCTATTCTAGTAGAAGAGTGGCATGGATAATGTTCAAGGTGTATGTTGTAAGGGAGTAATATATTATTTAGTTATCAATTAAATCTTCTATGAAGACTATAATAATTGGATTAAATCTATCTTGATATAATGGCTTCATTAGCATGGGGAGAAATTTGTTTCACTTGGTGGATTGAATTGTGGATGAAATAGATGGCCAAGTGAGTTTGGAGTGGATCGTGAGTATGGAAGATAATAATGTAATATCAAATAGGAAAAATGGGAAATCCAAGTTCAATCATAGATTGATGCACGTAAATTCATCAATTAATGTTTACAAGGGGAAAATAAATATCAAATGACAATCACAAGAGAGAGACTTGAAAATGTGCATCTTTATACAACATGGAATTATGGGGTGTGATATTTTTAAATTACAAAAATAATAATAAAAGGTTTTATTTAAAAAAAATTAATTAAAAAACACAAACATTGGCAGAAGAGCATCGATATCACTTCCTAGAGAGCCAGAGGAAGAGGGAAACAAGTTATTTTGAAGGGGTGAATATTGAAATCTTTTCACATTTCTCAAACACGATTACCTAAAAAATTTAGTAATTTTAGTAAGTGATTTTGACTAGTGACTCTTCTCCAATAATAATTTTATTCTTTCATAATATAAATTCACTCATGACTTATGATCATTAAATAATAAAATTATGTTTTATGATAAAAAGTTTTGTTATTTTATTTTATTCCTCTTTACTCAATTATGTGACTTATACATTACATATCAAATTGAGGTGTTCATAATGTGAAAATTATTAAATATGTATAGTTAGTTATTTTCGATTGAAATTAATTTTTTAAACATCTTAAATCTTTTTTAATAATTGTGATCATAATATAAGTTCAATTGTATCTTAGTGTTCAAATATCATTGGTTGCTTTGACTAAATCTTACTAGAAGGAGTTAAATTATTGAGATCTTAGTTGATGACATCATTTTTTTTAACATAATGATATTCATGGATAGATATTTCGATTTGTGTGTTGAGGGACTTTATTGAGTGAATATATATATAAATGTTATGAATAAAGGATAAACCAAAAGAATCATTAGGATAGACCACTATTTAATTTTTGATTTTTTTCCCTCTTCTCATACAATGTTTCTTCTTTTGTTTTTTTTTCTCTAAACTCAATCTATTTTCCAAACATAGTTGTTTCAATTCATGTTTTTATATAAAATTTAGGATAATTTTGTTTTTACATAAAATTATCCTTAAAAACATTTGAAATAAGTATAAAAATCGTGATAGTGGAACTCTATAGGGGAAGCCTCATAGGAGACAACCTTGGGTTATTTTTTACTAAATTATTTAAGGTAATCCTTATGCATGGTTTAAAATATAATATCATTATTTTAAACATATTATTCCCTGATTTTTATCATAAACATCCAATAAACACAACCCAAAGATCATGAGGCCATGTGTATTTGGGAGACTAAGTTTATAATATATTAAAGAGAAACAAAACAAAAAATATATATTTTATTCAAGATATTGATCTATTAAATATCTTTGAGATCCTAAAACTATATAGGATAACCTAAAGAACACATAAAATAACTAGTTGAGCTATAAAGCCCCTTAAGGGAATAAATAGGATAACGAAGGATAACATGTGATTCATTGACATAACATGGTATCATAAGATAGTAGGCTCATGAAAAATAATAGGGGGATATAACATAATGGAATTTTTATCATAATATAAGAGAAACATGGGAATGTGGAAATTAAATAATACATGATAAAAACATAAGTCTATTTTAACCACTAGGAGAACATCACATAGGGGATAGAGTCACATTTTGGATTAGGTTTACTCTAAAATCCCATAAATATCGTTTGATTAGACAAAAACAATACCCAGAGAATTTTAGAACAATCTATGTTCATCCATCATAACATGTACATTCTTATGTGTTCCACAAAATAGAAACAACCATAAGACATAAATCAAATAAATTTGAGTAATGAACTTAAGGAATGTATTTCCCCCATAAAAGGAAGGTTAAATGAGGTAGTTATATATGTAAGAGACATATATAAAGAATTTATAAGAATTTCATTACATAAAATAGATATTTAAATTTATTTATATAGAGAATGTTCATATCCCAATGAAAATGTGTGGTTCAAATAGATCCCTTACATTATGTGGCATAATCATTCCATAAATTCCCTTAATATCCCAAATAATCAAATTGTATTCATTATTTATATAATCCAATACCTTTTCAACAAATATTTTATTTATTATAATTTTATTCAATTATTTTTTAACTATTTAAATGAGATATAGTGTTTTATTTCATTGATTTGAGGGCATTTGTTTTGTGGTTCCAAGGTCAGGTAACTTGTGTATAATCATTGAAGTTCATGTAAAATGGGACTGTTATACTAGAATTAAAATAAACATACATTAATTTACTTGTATTAATTTAAATGGTCCCAAATACCCTTATGTGTTCCAACATAGGGATTAACATTTTATGGTTAGTTCATTTATTCCATTTTACTGAACGTCAAAAACTGGATTAATTTTATTCAATTACATGATTATTAATTGAATAAATATGTTGAAATAAGTTTTAAAATACATATAATAATCATATTTAAACATAATATTATGTTTATAACCATCCTTAAATGTGATGAAAAAGAACAAAGTTCATTGTTCCTAGAGGTAGTGGACCAACCATATTATAAACAATGTTTTATTTGAATAATAAATATAGGGAAATAGAAGAGGTAAGAAAATATATATTCCATTTTATAAAATCTAGTATATATATATGATATTGAAGTTATTATTCCAACTTTAATGGATTTTTTAGAGGATTAGGATGAAGAAAAATTAAAAGAATCAGGTTAGGGAATAACCTTTTCCTTTAGATGTCTCCTCTTTGGATTCCAGTTAAATCACATTGGATTGGTTTTTTATAATACTACAAGCACTATAAAATGTGGGAGAGTTTTATTAAGGTAAATGGGTAGAAATTTCGAATGATACAGGTCATAGAAGGTGTGAGGAGAATTTTTTGTGAGGTTTGATATTTATAAGGGATAGAGGGGTGTTTGTGAACATTATATTCATTATTTTATAATTTTACCTCAAGGATACTGATAATATTTATTTTTTAGACTATATAAGGTAACTTGTTCATGTTATTTCTATCTAATGGTTTCTTTCATCATCAATGAAAAATAAATTATTGTATTGTGCATATAATGATAAATACCCTATTTTGCCGAATTCTACATTTCAAAAAAATTAAAATATGTTTGAAAAATACAAAAAATACACGCTAATATTTTTTGAAATCTAGTTATAGAAAATTAATTTAATTTTATAAAAATACCTTTCTAAATAAAATAAATTAAATTTTTGAGTTAATTCTTCATTTATTTGCAAAAATATCAATTTTGATAATATGATCAATTTTATGAACCTTTTAAAAGTTATTTAAGTTCTCATGAAATTATATTATCCTAATAGTAAAACATAATATTAATTTAATAAACCATTTTATTAAAAAAAATCTTTTTAATCCTTATATTTTTTAAAAATGAAAATGAAACATATATGTTTTACAAAAATATGAACACTTATTTTAACATTTTTATAAAATTTATTTTCTTGTATGATGATAAAACTATGAAATAATTTAATTTGTAAGATTAGTAAATATTATTTTACACTTCTGTAAGTGTGGATATTACTCTATCTTTTAGGTTACTATTCATAATTTTCATATTATTATTCTAATAATAAGATTATTATTCCAACAGTTAGATATGTAATGGACATATAAGACCCGTATCTTATATAACTTCCTCATATTATATTTATTATTCATTTACTTATATTTCATATCAAGGTTATTTATATTTTCATTATCAATATTAATAATGGTTTTATAATATTTTTCCCATTTATACAAGGTTGTTCATTAGTTCAGTTATTCTGGTGGATCAAGAAAATCCAAAATTTCATATTTTAGGTTTCTTATTTTTTTATACCATTGTCATATTTTCAATAATTTTTGTTATTTTTATTCACTAAATGTAAGGGTTAAATTAATAAAAAATATTTTTATTAGTTCTATATTGTGGAGCGTGTGAATAATATAATATTATATTACTAAATATAGAGAAATTATATCCATATAAGGGAAATTCCATTAATATAATTCTTGTTCATTACATAAATCTATCCTTAAGAACTTTATCCTTTGATATTTTGTTTTACATAATATGGTTAAACAAGGAAATGACACTTATTCTTAATATCTTTCTTTATTTCCCATATTTCCTCATCATATATATGGTTTCACTACAACACTTTGATAGGGTGAGATGTCTCGTTATGTAAAACATTATCTCTATGATCGAAGATAATTACAAGTTACTCGTTATAAGAGGGTGAACATTTTTGAGTTATACCTCCTATAAACTTAATAAATTTGAGTGATCTGGTATGAACATCCTTAAGAGATATTCAAGGAATATTCGATATTCTTGAAAATGGGATGGAGGTAGTGCTATTAGATAGGCCACAACTTTGATGTGATCAAGAATATCAAATTGTCCAATGTACCTGGGAATTAGCATACCCTAATGTCCAAATCTCATGAATCTCCTCCATGGATATATCAAGAGGAATGATTTATCTCCAACCACAATCTCTAGGACACATATATGATTTTTAATATAGATTTTATGTCATATTTGGGTAGTCCTAATTTGCTGATAAATAGTATTGACCAATTATATAATTTACTTAATCTTTTTTGGTCTGATCAACTTGCATTCACCAACTTATTCAAAGCATGTGTGTTTTATACATCTATTTCTATAATGGGATTTATATGGATCTATTTGGATGCTTGAGTGTAAGTTATTATTGAATGGGAAATCAACCAGCAGAAGATGTTGATCCCATCCTACTTTGAATTCCATCAACAATTATCTCAACATTTCCATAATTTTCTGGATAGTCCACTCATATTGGAAATTATTTTGGGGGTTATAAGCTATAATAAAGTTCAGTTCGGTTTTTAGAGTTTTTTGGATACTCTTCCAGAATATAAAAGAAAAATCCCAGATATAAATCAGATTCAATCAATAATGGTGTTCTATAGAGCTTCACCAGTTATCTAATGAATATCTTTTTAAGTCAGTCAAGTCAGAAGTCCTATAAAATTGAGATAAAATTATAGGTCTTTTTAAGGTGAGCCACCACAACCAATGTTTCATTATTTCATATTGATGGATTCCACAAACTAGTGGTAATGTCTAGGGTGATTTTTTCCCATTTTCATGTATTTATGTGTAAATATTGCATGATTTCCTTTTATTTTTCCAATATGACTTCAATTTTTGACATACTAGGCACTTGGAAGTATATTCCATGATCAAATTCTTATTATTTTCCCACCAATAATGATCTTAGATATCTTAATACATCATGAAGCTCCCTGTGTTGGTTGAGAAGGTTTAGATATGTGAATCATTCAAAAAATCTTTATTTATCCTAGGATTTTATAGTGCACGTTATCATAATGAAACCATATAATTCATTCCTCATTAATTTTGAACTTTGGGGATTCTCATTTTTTTATATATTCCACCATCTTATAAATTTAGACATTATCTCCTTGAGTATCTTTTATCTCCTCTGAAAGGTATGGTTGAGAAATAATTTGATAAATGAATTATGATGTTACTTCATTAAGATCCCCATATCCATCTATTGTAAGTATATGAAGATTGGATCCATGTGAATTCTAATCATTTAAAAGGATTCTGGGTCATTTCTATATAGATTATCTGCCACTTTTGTTTGATTTCCTAGCATTATAGTGGATTGAACACTCATCTTCCTTGATCAACTTTAACTATATTTACTATTTAATATTAATCTTATTTTCTGTGAATATATATTTTAGGCCCTTACGATCCTTATATATCTCACATTTCTCACCATAGAGATAATTCCACACTATTTTAAAGGTAAATATCATTGTTATAAACTCTAGATTAGGCATTGGATTATTCTAATAATAAACATTTCAACTATCTTGAGATGTAGGCTATCACTTTTTCATTCTACTTTAGTACACAATCCAATCCCTTCTTATACGAATCACTATATAACACAAAAAGTTCCACACTTGAGGGAAGCATGAGGTACATTTCATTGATAAGAATCCTTTTAAATTCCTTAAACCACTCTTCACATTTATCAGTTATAGAAAATAGTAATCCTTACTGAGTCAAATTGCATAACAGGTTTGAAAACCATGTGGAGTTTCTCACAAATCATTAGTAATACCCTGCTAGTTTGGGGAAACTCTATCTTTATTACAGATTCCCTTGTGGGCCACTCCTCAGTTGAATTTTTCATAGAAAGGAATACACATATCCCATTTCTAGTGACAACATATCCCTAGATTGATACATAGTTCATCTAGAACTCAAATTTGTTATACATTTCATATAGATTCCCTTTTGTAACGTTAATTAGAACAGTGTTAAAATTCTCCTAAAACATCTATTTATTATTATAGTATATTATAATATAATATATAGTGACTATAATTTTTTTCAAGGTGATATTTAAATATTCAATTCATTATGTCTAGAAAATTTATTGTAACATTAGATACTTTTAAGGGAATCACCATGAACTCATAATGTTCATATCTTTTTTGAAATACAGTCTTGGGAATATCTTTTTTCTTCACCTTTAATTTATGATATCCCAACCGAAGGTCCACCTTAGAGAAATATAGGTCCCAATTAGTAGACTGAATAATTCATATATCTATGTAAGGGGATACCTATTATTTTTCGTGATTGATTTGAGTTCATGATAATCAATGAAGAGGAACATTGACCCATTTTTCATTATGATGAAGAGGACCGACACACCCTACAATGAAGCACTTGCTTGTATAAAACAAATTATAGATTATCTTATAACCACTTATTCATTTCTTACAATTCATGGGTGACCATTCTATATAGAGTCTTGGATATGGGTAGAGATCCATGTATAAGTTTGATTAAGAACTCAACCACTTGGTTTGGAGGTATACAAGACAATTATTCTGGGAATAAATAAGTATAACCCCTCACAATTTCCATGTATTTGAGCGTGATGATATCCATTATATCAATAATTTAGGAAATATATGATTTATTAAAAGGAAATAATATCTATACTTTAGAGGAAAATTACAAAGAATATTCATCCACCTTCTTACACATACAAAATTATAGGATAGCCTAGGATGTGAAGAGTGATCACTCTCTATTGATAGTTGAAATTAGATTTATATAAGGGAATACAAACCATACCCAATATATCATTATAATGTACTAAATAAAGTTGTATAATATTTTATATGATGTTCAGTACCTAGACACTGTCCAGGGAGGAGTTATATACTAGGGATGAAATAATTTCTCTATTTTCTATTCTTATAGATTGTTCAACCCCTATGTTTTGATGTGGTGTTTGAATAGTTATACTAAACATGAAATATATTAAATAATTCTTAAAAACATAATAAAAAACATGTTTACTATTATTTAATGGATTACAATTGTACCTATCACCACATTGTTGTCCGGATCTATCTCAGTTGTAGTGGTAGAATATTTCATTACATGCCATGTAGGACTTGGAGGTTGTTGTTATTGATTTTCTTCAACAATACATGTATTAGGGAAATGGCTAACATAATTATTGGGTTTATTTCCCTTCAAAAATTGTACCATATAAAGATTATATCCCTGAAAATTATTTTCCTTTGTCACATTAGTGGGATCATTCATATCCCTTTGACAATGATTATCATGGTGCCCCTGTTTTCTATACTTGATGCATCTCCCGGTTCCCTTGACATAGTCTCTGGGATGCTTCATCCCATATTCTTGACACATGGGTAGTAGGGTTTTCACTCCTCTATGATATTTATCCAATTATCCTAAAAAACATTATTTTTTGCTTTTATATCTCTAAAAACATGATCACACTATGATACTATAATCTCCATCTAAAACTTGTGGGAACACCATAAAAATAATAAAATCCATCAATGTCTTCACTCATTAAAATATTTTCCTAGAATTGGATTTAAAACACTAATGAAATGGTTAGCCTAATGTTGATGAAGAATCCAGAGGTGTAGCATGAAATCCTAGTGATTGTTTCCATATATTCCATAATAGACTCATAGTTCTTTTTATACAATATAATGAAATACCACTATATTTTAACATAAATAGTTTAAGGAAAATATTTACTGAAATATTATTTCTTGAATCCTTACCATTCCATGGAAAAAATTTCTTCTTTTGACTTTGTTTTCTTGGTCAGTTTCCACCACTGATATTCTTCTCTTATAAGAAGATATAAAACCAAGACAAAAATCTCTTAGTCTGAGCATTAGAAGATAGAAAATAGAATCTCAATGGATTTATCCTATTTCTCCATGATGATGGAATCAGAAGATCCAAAAAATACAAGAGGCCTTTTCTTTAAAAAGGACTCAACTACAACTTTCTCTTTCTTAGGAGGTGCAGTGAATTTCATTGGATTCAATTTTTTATTCATTGTGTGAATTAACTAAGTTAGTGGTACATTTTAGTTCCCAACTCCCAATCCCATATATTTTGGCATATAATTAGATAAATCTTCACATTTACTATCCCATTGGTTTTTTGAATATTTCCTCCTATTTCTCTCTACTGACAAAAATAATGGAAAATGGGATAGGAATAATTTAACTAATAATCATATAAAAGTGAACCTATGAACATAGAATGAATAAATTATAAATGAAAATTATATACTAACTTATGAGTTAGTAAATTTCAATCTAGGTTATCCGTGGAATTCCCCAATTATTTTTTCTAACATAAAAATATATTCAAGTATTTCATAATGGTTTATAGAGAGTGTGAATTTTGGAAACCATATCCCTTAGTTGCTTCAATCCAGGTGTGAATCAAGGAATTATTATCATCCACTGGATGACGATCGTTTTAATACTCAATGTTTCATTTTTAGGGTCATTACCCTTAGATATAACAGTGCTAAATCGATAACCACTTGTTGAATATTGAAAGGGATGTAACTTCTTGTAAAATAATCACTCTATACTTAATAAAATTTGATGATATTTTTTTATACATGGAATTATCCCTATGGTTCCTACTAAATAATTCTAGTCCTAATCCCAAAAATTAACTACACCGTTATCTGATACCAACTACAGTGACCCAATCCTTTTATATATATTATTAAATTATTTTTAGCCAAAATAATCCAATAAACATAACCCATAGGTGGTGAGGGTTAGTTTATTTGTAATATTATGTTAATACTACATTAAAGAGAAAAAAAATATAATATCTTTATTTTATTCACCATAATGAGATCTAAAATCACTTTTACTTCCTAAAACGACATAAAATAACCTATGGAATACAAAAAATGTTATGACTCAACACAATGAGGCTCGAGTCATAACTACAAAAATCCCGCCTCCATAGGCAAGGGGTTTTCGACAAGCGTATAAAGGAATAACTATTATTGGAGACCTTTACCTAAGTACTTTTAGGCATGAATGAAACCATCTCCATACTAAAGTGAAGGTAAATAATAATAAAATATGAAACATATAGATAATAAAACATTCCTGTAAAAACTATATGTAATCCAATAGTATGACAGCATAAACTGAAAAGAAAAAATTGGAAAATACATGCAAACTCAAAAGATGTCCCAACCTGACAATAAATGTAAAGTAAATTCTAAGAGAGACCAACTCCAAATATTAAATCTCTGACCACCATATATGGTCAAATTTACTAGGGAATCCCTATTATGCTCTATAATCACATTCGACCTATCCATCATATGCCTAAGAAACAACACGTACATGTAAAGCTCATATAGGTGTCAGCAATTACATACCCAGTAGGATGCCCCGAATGATGAAATGGGAGAAGTAATATACATGATAGGAATAGATAGACCAACAAATAGAAATATAGTAAAAAAATCAAACAACATGGATACAAATATATATACTTATAAAAGTATCCTAGATGAGTGATAAAATGGATCTACATCCCATACCCCAACCCCATAAAATTGTCTTTCGTTAGGTATAGAGTGTCCATAAATCAATCCCAGAATATCACACATCTATTAGGTAGAAACATCCATGTCATGTCACACCTCTTCATGATGACACACAGTCAAAGGGGGGATAATCTCTATGTAGAGTACACATTCCCTAGTACAACCATAGGGTGTCTCTCAAAGGGTAGATAGGGGAACCATGCCTTAACTCCATAATAGGGTGACACTCTAATAATCAGTAGGTGACCCATGCCATTTCCTAACATGAGGGTTCCACTCTTGTAGTTGAGGACCAACACTCTTACTTCATAGGAGAGTGCTGCTCTAATAGATGATAGAGGAACCATTCCCTATCCAAAACTACGGGTTCCACTCTAGTCGTTAAGGACCCATTCCTTGACTTTGTAGGAGGGTTCCACTCTGATAGTCGATAAGGGACCCATGCTTTGTCTCAGTAGGAGGGTGAAACTCTAATGGTTGAAGAACCATGCCCTAAATCTGTTAGAGGGTTCCATAATGATATTTAATAGAAGAACCATAGACTCTCCTAGTATGGGGGTACCTCTCTTGAAGTCATTAGAGAACTCGTGCCCTGTCATATCTGGATGGCACCACTCTAGTCTCTCTGATGATCTTGCCCAATCAATTCCATTTGTGAGCATCACCTAAAGAATAATTACACATGAAACATAATGAATTATATCTTAAAATCCACTATGAAATCCTTCATCACATTCTAAATGAAACAAATAAGGATAGGCTACTCGCATGTCAAAATACGAGTCCAAATGAGGGTGATATGACATGTAATGTTTACTAAAAATAGGGTACATATCATTGATGGAAACCCACACACTTTGTGTTCCCACTCTATTTCTAGACCATGTATTTCACCAGTATATGGATCACTATTCATTTATCCCTACACAACATGTAAGGGTACTAAAAAGCATGCCTCATTATCTTGAGGCCCTTCTTGTGCTACTGTCCATGTTTGTGTACATTGGACATGTTTATGTACACTATTTGTGTGTCTAGTTGTGTCTGTGACTGTGAACTCCTATATTACACACTAGGTTTTCAGCATCGATTCACATGGCATGTGCGTGGCCCATAAGGTGTGTGATATTTAACTTACCCAAAAACCTAGGACAGCCCTACCAGAGGCCTATAAGCAATGTTTTATTTGAACTGCATGGTGTGTAGTGTTGTTTTTGTTTTTCAGAAATAATGATATGAACCCTATAATCCAAATCCATCTTATTCACTTACCTTTCCATATTATTCTCACCTAAAATAGAAGGTGGGGGACTTCAATAAGTGGATTTTGTCCCTCCAGTGTCAAAAAATCATTACCTACCAAACCACAGTGGTCCATTATTAGAATTATGTACCTAATGTCATTTTTGGTCGATTAGGGAACCTAGATCTAGAGAAATCATCACACAAATCCCACAAAACATCTTGATTTATCCTCAAATCATCAATCTATTCATCATACATAAATCTGAAGTGAATTTGGGGGGGTCAGATATATTAGGAAGAATCTAATAAGGAATATTATTGTATTCATGTATTGTCTTTTTTTGTCAACGAACATTTGAATAAGTATAAATCACCTGACTTTGTTTTTAGTGAAAATCAGACTGATCATCATATTCAGAAAAAAGGACTCACAATTATTAAGATATTCCATTTTATTGGGGAGATTTTTCTCTGGTGGAATGGTTTATCAGACTCGCCTTAAGTCCAAAATTAATGGAAGATCATGTTTAAATACAACTTCAGAGTCTTCATGGCTCTGAATAAAACCTGATGATGTTATTCTTATTTTTATTTCACAAATATGAGATGTTTTTTGAATAACTTACGATGCAATCCTTATGAAGGAAAGGTGGAGAAATGGTGTTTCAAATAATATTCAGAAGGTTGGAAAGAAATATGATGGTGTAATATATGGAAGTTGAAATAATTTCCTTAGTAAGTTAGACAATTTAGAATATGAGGTTCAATGTTTTCAAAGTCATGAGAAAGTCATTATACAAGAAAGAGTTTTTGTAAGTAGAACATTTTTTGGAGATAAAAATTTCCATTCTCAATTTCATTAGTATGGGATCACCGTATTTTTAATTTTTTATGGTTGGAAGACAAATAGTATCATATTCAAGAGAAATAAAGATGTTTTTGATGAATCCTTTCCATCAGACATGGTATTCCACTGATAATTAGAGTCACTCTGACACTGATTAGTAATTACAAATTTTTGGTATCCTTCTAACATCATAGGTATCTTGATAAGAATTATTTTTTAAGTATAAATGTTTTTTATGGAGAATATTATTGAGAGATTTTAGGACAATTTATTAAGATATGTTTGTTGAGATAAGGATCAATCAGTTATATATTCAAACATTACTCATCAAGATGATTTTTTGATTGAGTCAAGTGATAAATAATTTTTTGAATGTCTCTAACAAGAGGTTCAAAAGAAAATAAGAAGAAGAGTCTTGTTGAAAAACATTTTGAAAGTGTTGTCAAAGGGGGACATGAAGCATGCTTGAAATTTCAAAAAAAAATAGATTTTTTTATTACTTGGTATGGTGAATAATAATTGGAAGATAGATGTTTGTCACAATTGATATAGAGAAACATATTCAAGAAACTTGTATCTTCATCATATTGAATAAATATGAATGTGATTTGGTTTCAAGAATCTTAAGAAGAATAAATTTGTTTTCCTTCATACATTTGGTGTAAAAACATTTATTAAAGTAAGTATTTTTAAACATATGTGTCCATCATAATTAGGAAAATAGAATGTGTAGATATTACGTTGGTTTGTTTAGAGAAACATAATGAAATGTCTTTAGTTATGATTTTTTTGTAAGAGGGTCATGAAAAATGGATTGACCAAATGCCTTTATATTAATGAATAAATCATATTGGGAAATTGGAATGGAGAATTAGACTCAGACTGAATATTTTTTAGAAATTCTGAAGCAATGATGAATTTAAAGAGATAACTAAAATTTAAGGGAAGTTAATGGTTTAGAACATGTAAAAGATATATCTGAGATTTAAGTAAGATTTAATATTTAGGAAATATGGTGAAGTGGGAAAAAATTTTAGAATCCTGCCTAAACGATTTTTCAATGTATATAAAAGGAGAATAATACTTTGGGTTTTATATATCTTGAATCACTCCTGAAAAATGAGGGAGAAAATACAAATTTCTAATATGAATAGGTTCTCATATTGAGAATGATTCATAATGTTAATGGACATAAGAAGAATAGAGAAGAGATAAAATCATATTTAGTGTTTCTGGACAAGACTAAGAAATTGAAATGCGATTTTTAGATTCATATTAGAAGTGGTTCATAATTATCCCAGTGGTATTATGATAGAATTATAATTATGTATTGAGGAAATAGTTATTGGGAATTAGACTAGAAAATAAGAATGAGTTACATTACGAAGTCCAATAAGTTCTTACCTACTCCAAGTTAAGAAAGTGAAGAATAGTTTTGAATGTTTATGTTCTTTCTAAAAGTTGATCTTGAAGAAAAAAATGGTATTCCATTATTTCATTCTATATGAATCACATTCACTATTTTATTTAATATGGTGCTACACAAGTGTAATGGAATATAATACTCATTGTATTCTACACTAAGTGATTTTTTTCTAGTGGATTTTGTGGTATTGGATTATTTACAAGCCATACCATGGACTAAATACTCTTGTTGAGTAGTGAACCTTGTAAATTATTATGTTCATATGGTAGTGTGTTTGATTTTATTTTTAGGAGACAAATAAATCATTAATATGAGGTGAAGGTTGTATCTAAATTATGGAAACATAAAAATAAAAAGATATCACAGATTCACCCCATCCCCCTCTTAGTTATACGTTAATCTAAACAGGTTAATCTCAATTGGTATCAAAACAAAATGATCCCTTTATTTATTCTTTACTAAGGATTAGAAGATAATTTGTGATGGAGAATATGAATTGTGTTAATAGTAATGGGATTACTATCATCGATGGAAAAAAGCTAGCATATCTAGATATGTAGAATGATGCCTTATCATATATGTTTTAGGTAAGACATTCTTGAATAAAAAACATATGTATTTCCTCCTATTGATGATAAGGTTACACTTACACTTATCAATAATAGGAATCCTGATAATAATGGAATGGAAAATAATTTTTTACTCTAGTCAATTTATGAATGTGAGTTTTTAAGAGTGAATGGTGTTGGTAATTCCAATGTTATCTGAGATAAGTTGGAAGACTTTTCTAATTGGAATACATGAGTAAAAAAGAAAAAGTTTCCAATATGGATATTTAATTATAATAATATGAATATGGGTGAATATGAATCTGTTGGTGACTTCATTACCCGGTTAAATGTCTTAATAAACACTACTAGATATATTGGTGAAATTTTGGAAGATTATATAGTTGTTAAAAAGATTTTAAGAATCCTTACTGAAAAGAATGATGCCAATTTTTCCTTATTTGAAGATTGAGATCCTAAAAATCTATCTCTTGATGATCTTTATAGTACTATAAATACATATGAAATGATGAGGGAAAAATTTTATTAAGGTAAAAAATAATATTGAGATATTTCATTCAAAGATTCCAACAAAGAAAAGTCTAAGATGGTTCTTTATGAAGATGATGTTTCTGAATTTGATTCCGAAAATGAGGTTTTTAAAAACCATGATGAATTTTTCCTGTATTTTCTAAAAATGTAAGAAGTGGTACATATAAATATAAAGTAAAACATCCCTTGAAATGTTTGAATATGGAGAAATTGGGTACATTGTGGCTCATTTTCATTAAATAAATAATGAAGATGATAATGCTGAAGAAGAAAGAATGCCATGTAGGTCATGGATGAAATAGGGTGATAAGGATAAATATTTTTCCAGAGGGAATGATAAAATCTTCTTCAAATATAAAAGAAGAATATTTTTTTCTAAAGATACAGAAGAAAAATATAGAGAATCTGAATCAGTAAAATATTTTTAAAAGGAAAGAGAGAATAATTTAATTAAAATAGAGAATAATGTATAGTACAGAAGCATTAGTTCTGAAGAAGAAGAAGAAGAAGAATCCAAACAAGAATTTCATCTTAAAGAAGAATTGAAAGAGTGATTGAGAATTATTGGATGACAAGATAATGAAATATGAAAACTGTTGAATTAAATCACATCAAAAAATAATCAATATGGTTTTACTATTGATAATTTCAAGATAATGAAATAGATTTATGATTTCTTGAAATCTCTTGAGAATGAAAAAAAACTATAATTCTCATCTAGAAGTAAAAAATAATGAAAAAGAAGAGTTTGAACTTGTCCAAGAAAAAAAATTCTAAAGGTGAATAGAGTGGTAGAATTTTGAAAAAATCTTTCTTTGATGTTACTAAATGTTATCATATGGATAAATCCGAAAAGGTTCAACAAAATTCAAATTAAGAGGCTAAAAATAGAGTTGAAAATTTTCATGATAATAAGGAATATGAGAATGTTTTTCATGTGGAAAAAGTTAACATAGTTTAAAATATAGAAGTTTCTAAAAACATTGATTTATAAAAAATTTATAAACATTATATATACCGAAACGTTCTTAAAAACTATGTTTCTAATAAGGCTGAAAAGAAAACTAACCAAAAAATTAATATTTGGGTTGAAAATTGAATGGTTTCTGGTCAACAATATTCTATTAAAAATGTATCTTGGGAAAGTAGTTACAACACCGATCAATCTGAATGTTTCATAGGAATATACTTTTTAGATTGATACTTCTAGTATTGTGTTGGATTCAAACATATGAAAAATACATGTTGTCTCAACCAAAAACATTACTACTATTTCATAGGCTACATAAGGAAAGGTTTTAGGGGGTGTAAATCATCCCAATAGAAGAATTTGAAGAATGGTGTTCAGATTAAATCTGGGATGGTTCGTGTAAAATTTCAGAATAGGATCCAAAATCTAGAAACTATTTTTAAAATATGTGAACAACTAGAACATATACTAATGTTTTTCTTGTTTATTTACCATAAAAATATACATTTCTTAACAATTCTCCGAATCTGAAGCTGATGAAAGGAAAGGGGAAAGAAAAGGCTCTTGTTGTTGAAACTGCTTTGAAATCTAAAAAAGAAGAGGGTCTGTGGATTCTTGATAGTGTTTATTCTTCTCATATGATAGTAGAATTACAAATTTTGAATAATTTTAATGACATTAAAGAAGTTATGTTGACATTTAAAAATGATGAATAACTAATAATTAAAGGTATTAAATCAACCATCATTGGGAAAGAAAAGTTGAAATCCAACAAATATTTTTATATTAATGTGACAATACACAACCATTTTAATGATTCACAACCTAGAGATGAGGGTAAAAAATTTATCTTTATAAAATAAGGGATTATTATGAAAAGTGAGGAAGATGTGAATATGGTTACAAGAGGCCAACATACAAAAGAAAACATCTTCCATGATGGTGAAATGTGAAACTCTTTTTACTTGGGTATGGTGAAAGAAAATAATTTGTTGAATAAAATGATAAGAAATATGTGTAAATGAAACATGAGAAATATATTAAAGATATATTGTTTGGTGATATTATTAATAGGTCAACAAGAAGATATTGGTGTGGCACCATTTTCTATAAAGAAAAAATTACAAACTCATTGCATAAGAAACATTAAATTTGTTCAAAAAACCCCTAGAACATATTATTTTTGATATCTGTGGTCCAATTATAAAACAATAAAATAATGGAGATAAGTACAAATTTACTTTAATTTATTACTATATTAACATTACTTGTGTTATGTATATGAAACATAAGTCAGATTCTCTGAATATGTTTAAAAGTTTCTTGAGGAATGATGAGAAAAAATGTTAGTATTCAGTTAAGAAGTTGAGAACCAATAATGGTGGTGAGTACAAAAATTAAAAATTTTAAATTTATATTGAGATTAATTTAATTAGACATGATTTCATTTCACTATATACTCCTCAACAAAATGGGGTTGCTGAAAGGAAGAACAAAAGTTTGGTGGAAATGGGGAGAACTATGTTACTTAAACATGACCTTTCTAATTACTTTTGTAGGAAATACCTGAGTACTGCTGTGTATATCCAAATTCAATGTTTCTATTGTTTAAATTTAGATATGAATAAATATTAAATGTTTTATGTAAAATATCCAAGTTTTAACCAATTAATATTTTTTAGGAGTCCATGCATCATAAAAAATAAAGGTGGAAACAATGGAATGTTTTAGAAGAGAGGTGAAGGTGGAATTTATCTGGGTTATACTCTAGATGTAGGAGTATATAGATGGTTCAACAATGATATAGGAATAATTATTTATTCTACTGATGGGAATTTTTTTGAAAAAAGTGGGGATTAAAATTAGACTTATTGTGACTTGGATGTTGATAAGGATAAGGAATGTTTTGATACAGATACTGATTGTGGTAATCCTACACCAGAAGAAGAATCAAACTAATATATTTATGGTGATTAGTATGAAAATCAAATAACTCATCATAGGATGAGGAATCTAGTAGAGGCTTAGAAAATTATTTTTTATCAACATCTCATGGCTCAAACAAGAAAAATTAAAAAATTGTTACACATACTTCTTTGTATTAAAAATTCATGCTAAAAGATGTGATTGATTATTTTGAGTATCTAGAATGGGTTTAGGCTCTGAATGATGATATTTATCAAATAGAAATTAATGCTACAGGGGAACTCATATCCAAGTCAGATAACATAAATTTTATTAGTACAAAGTGGGATTTCTAGAACAATTTATATGAATAAGGTGAAGTGATAAGGAAAAAAGTAAGATTAGTGTGAAAAGGCTACTCACAAGTTGATGGTGTATAATTTGATGAGACTTTTTATCCTATGGAAATTTTAGAAACAATTCTAGTATTTATTTATATTACTGAAAAACGAAGTTATATAGATTTCAAATGGATGTGACACTTGCATTTTTAAATAGGGATCTTGATGAGCAAGATTACATTAAGCAGCCTTTTGAATTTGTTTTTCGGAAATATTATATTTATTTTTTCAATCTAATGAAATACTTTTATAGGATAAAACAATCTCTGATATCATTGTATTCCAAATTGGATTTTTTCTTGATTAAGATATATTTTAAAAAGAATGAGTTGATAGCAATCATTATAATAATAAAAATGAGGAGTTTTCCATCATCGTAATTGTTTATGGTGATTACATTATCCTTTTTGGTAATGATGAAAGATCATTTCATTGAATTTATGAAGATATGAAAATGATTTTTGGCATGTCCATGCTGGTAGAAATGATATAATTTTGTGGGTTACAAATATTATAGAAGAAGAAACACATTATTTCTTTCTCAAGCAAATTATGCTTAAGAGCATCATAGGATGATCAGAATGGATAATTAAAAACCAGTTTCGACACTGATTTTACTGGGAACCATGTTGAGAAAAGATGGAGGAGTCAAAGAAGTTGATCAAAAAGGGTTTTAGAACCTGATTGGATGTTTGTTATATTTGACTACCACAAGACCAGACAGGGTTTATGTTATTACCTTATTTGCGAGATTTCAGAGTGTTCCTAAAGAATCACATTTAATTTTTGGAAAAATAATTCTATGATATATCTAGGGAACAAAAAATTTGGAATCATGCCTGATATCTAGAAATTTATTGACTTGTTTGGTATTTAGATACTAATTTGGAAAGAAATGTTGATAATAGTAGATCCACATATGGTAGAGTTTTATTTCTAGAGAAATGTTATTTTAGTTATATTAAAATGAAACAAAATTTAGTAACCCTTATCATGGATCAATCTAATCATGTTTTTTCCACTCAAGATGTTACCCAACTTATGTGAATGAAAACTTAGTTGGATGACATAATTGTTGAAGTAATGTTACCCTATATATTGAGATGTGATAATCAAAGTGTAATCAAACTTATAAGGAATTTGGTATAAAATTCTCCTTCAAAACATATTGACAAAAAGTAACACTTCATCAAAGATCATATGGAGAATAATTAATTAAAGCTGGTGTATTTCTTAAATCAGAACAAGTTTCTAACATATTGAGAAAACCATTACCAAAAGACCCATTTTATAAATTGAGTTTGAACATGGTCATTCCACCTCTTTCTCATCAATGTTAAGGTATATTTCTTTCCTTCCTCATCTTATCGTTGGATAGTGTTATTAAGGGGGGTGGGAATTGTTTCAAAAATCTATCCTTAAAGAAGCAAGCATGCATAAAGGGGGAGTTGTGGGTAAGTGGTGAATCCAATATATAAGTGTTTTAACTATTCTAACTATTTGTTGGAGTGGTTGTAGGAAAAAAATTTGTAATGTAGGGTTGTTGAAGAAGTGGATACAAGATAAAGATCAAAGGTAGAGGAAGAAATTTGAGGAAAAAATATGAGGAAGAAATATTATGAAGAAATATGGGGACGTGTTTCATTAGTCACTACTTTTAGACCACATTTTTTTCAATGATTATTGTTACTTATAATCGGTAAGCTTTTTTAGGATTAGAATAGTTGATACGTAATCCATTTCTTGATGTCACAAATATTATTGATTTATGAACCTTTGTTGAAAACAATATCCAAAGGGGAGACAATTAGGACCAAGATGATAAGGGATATTATCATATTCAGGTATTATCTTTTATTGATAAGGAATTTTCTAAGAAAGAGAAATCACCTCACTTTGTTTTAGGTGAATATCAAACTACCATCGTATTTAGAAAATTTGACTCACAATTATCTAGAAAGTCCACTATATTGAGAAGTTGTTTTGTAGTAGAATGGTTTATCAGGCTCACCTCAGGTCCGAAATAAAAAGAAGTTTGTATTGAGGGTCTTCTTTGGAGGGTTCTTGGCCCTAAGGAAAATCTGATATTTGTTAACTAATTTTTATTTCCAAAATATCATATGTTGTTTGGAGAACTTGGGATGCAAGAGTTATGACGCAAAGGGGGAGAAAAGGTGTTGAAAATCATATTTAGGAGGTTGGAAGGAAAGATATTATTAGGATATAGGGAAGTTACAAAACATTATTTAGTTTGTTAGACGATGCTGATGTTGACCTTTAATGTTTTAAAAGTCACGAGGATGTCATTATACAAGAAAGAGTTTGTGGAAGTAGAAATTTTTCTAAAGATTAATGTTTCTGATATCTAGTTCATCAGTATGGGATCACTATATCAAGAATTGTTATAGGTCTGGATGACTTGGAGTATCATATTCATAATAAGATGGAATTTTTTTGATGATATCAGTCCATTGTAATTAGTATTATCCCAATATTTAGAGTCACTCTAACACCAATTAGTCATTACATTTGTTTCGTATCCTTGTCAAATCATAGGCTGATTGATAAGAAATGTTTATTGAAGCAGAAATATTTTTAATAAAGAATTTTCTTGTTAGATGTTGGTACAATTGAATAAGAAATGTTTTTTAAGACTGAGATCAATCAAAAATATAGTCTACCATTTTTCATCAAGATAATTTTTTGATTGTTTTAAGTGATAAATAATGTTTTTAATATATATAAAAAGTGGTTCAATATAAAATAAAAATAACAAGTATAGTATTGTATGAATAATTTTTTAAAGTACTGTAAAAGGGGTCATGAATCATGCATAAAGATACAGTAATTTGTTTGGATTTTTATTTATCAGTTTGTATAGAAGATCATAATGGAAATACATGTGTATTTCACAGTTGATATAGGTAAAAGTATTCAAGAGTATTTTGTTCTCGTCATAAAGAAAAAATTAGAATAATAGTTGGTTTTGAGAATAATAATGAGAAGAGATTTGTTTCCCTTCTTATATTTGGTAAAGAAAAACATAACAAGGTAACTATTTTTTAACATATTCAATGATCATAATGAGGATGTTGGAAAGGAAAGATACCATTTTACTTGGTATAGAGAAACATAATGAAATATATTTAGTTCTTATTTGTTTCCATATGCGTCAAGAAAAATGGAGTGAACAAATGCCTTTATTGTAATGAAGAAATCATATTGGGAAATCAGAATGGAGAATTAGATTTGGACTGAATATTTGATTGGAATTATGAAACATTGAACAAGTCAAATAGTGATCTAAATTTGAATGGAAATTAAAGGAACTGAAGAATTCAATGAAAGATCCATGATTTTAGGAAGATTAAGGAATTATGAAATTTGGCGATTTGGGAATACCATTTCAAAATCCCACTTAAATAATTTTTGTGGGGCTATAGAATGATTATGATACGTTGTGAATTAGATATCTTGCATCACTTGAAAATGAGGAGATATAAGATCAGCAAATCTAGCAATAAGAAGTTTTTGGATTGAGCATTACTGATAATGTTATCCATATATAAGAAGAAAGGAGAAGATATAATATCATATTTTGGGTTTCTAGACCAAATTGGAAAATTTTACATAGATTTCCATATTTATATTAGAAGTTGTTCAGAATTCTCTCAACAGTATTCTGAAAGAAGTATATTTTCGTATTGAGAAAATCAGGCTTGTAAATCAGACTATGAAATTAGACTATGTATCATTATGAAGTACATGAAGTTCTTACCATCTCCCAGGTAAGAAAGTGAAAAAAAAATAAAATGTTTATGTTTTTTGTGAATGTTGGTCAGGAAGCACAAAAATTGTATTACATCATTTACTGGTACTTAATGCACATGTTCTATATTATTGAATATAGTTCTACATGAGTGTAAGGGGACAGAGTAGTCATTGTATTCCAAACAAAATGATTTATTTCTAGTATATTGTATTATATTAGATTATTTATGAACCATACCAAAGACTACTTACTTTTATTGAGTAATTAACCTTGTAAATTCATGGGTTTCAATAGTTATGTTTTTGTTTTTTAGAAGAGAATGAAATATTTAATAGGGGAAAAGTTTGGTTCAAATGTAAGGAAACATAAAATAAAAATAAATGAATGAATCACCCACTTCACCTCTCAATGATACTTTAATTCACATTGGGTAATTTCACAATCGTGCTTGGTCCCACCCAGAAATAGTCGAATTCTGACCTTGTGGTCCCATAATGAATAACTCTATGAAATTTGGGGTAAAATACATAAAATAGGGTGAAAAAATCATTGGAAAAGTATTATTGGCCCAATAATACCAATTTAGTATATCCAAGGAGAGAAAATGGGACAACAAGGATTAATTGAATAAATAAATTAAATCTCAAATAGGCACACATGAAAAAGGTCAAATTGACACATATCAAATAAATAAGAATGATCAACCTCAATAATTTAATCATATGGGATTAAATACACATATAATTAGTCTTACCTTAATTTACATTGATCGTTAGTGAAGAACTATATGGAACCATATTGGTGTATGATCCATTTCATCCATTATGCCTCAATTTTCCGTGATCTAGAGGCTAGTCATTGCCTGATCTTAATTTACCAATTAAGAACACGGAATTATCATATCAAAGATCCCAGGGTTACGTGTCTTACCTAGATATTTTCTATAATATCCAATTTATGGATGGTATCATTTAGTTCATTAACTTTATAATAATTAAAATTAATTAATCATATTAATTAAACGCACCGCCAATGGCTGCTTCATCTGAATGCCCAATGTCGAGCAACTTTAGGTCACACCTATGGTAAAAATCACATTATAGATTCAACTATGGTCTCTAATTTTTTATCCAAGACACATTTTAATATTTATCCCATATTCCATGAAAACTTTTTAACACATAATACACAATATAATTAAAATTTTATAAAATAAATTTAGATAACATAGGGCCTTAGAATTGTGTTCCATCTCAACACCTAACTCCGAAAATATTCCTTGATATACATCAATGTCATAAAAGGAAAAAAATAGAGTCTCTAGGTTATTTTATCCTTCAATATTTTTTACTCGAAAATAAAAACTATACAAAAGGATGGGGGTACTAAGCCTGCATCTGGATATCCCACTCATAGGATCTCTCATGAATAATCCCATGCTTCCATAAAACATGAACCAAGGCGATGGTATGTCCATGCAAGATCCTATCCTTCTGATCATATATCTTCACTAGGTGCTATGTGAAATTGTCTCTGAAAACTATAAATTTTGGCTATAGACATGGCCCAAAACTATGGATATAAGCTATACCCAAGGTTCCAGCTGGTCACAGCGCATATTGGGGTGGTTATACCTAAAAGTTGTAGGCAGGGTTTTGATTCTTTTTCACATTATTCCATTTTTGAAATAGATATGTTTCCATAGTTTTCCAAACTGTGGAAATATCTCCCATAATTTCCACTATGTAACTTGGGCTGTAGCCCAAAAATAATATGTGCCCATCCGAATTCAATCTTGATACCTCACTATGAGCACTAGCTGCCTAAAACCTACGCCACAGATGACATTGGATATATATATATATATATATATATATATATATATATATATATATATCTGTGTGTGTGTGTGTGTCTTGTAATATATATTTTTAAAAATCATGGCTATAACATGTAATCTGTGACTATATCCCTTCCCACCCTTTTTTGGGAGTTAATTTTTTTCCCAAGAAAGGGAGGGAGACCTATAGCCACTGATTTGAGAAACTGTGTCTAATGAAAATGGAAAGTTATTTTATATCCATATTTTAGGGAAACAAATGTCTACATCCTTATAAAAACACTCTATATCCATGGTTTTACACAAATTGTTTCTATAACCCTTTGAAAAAAACACAATAGTCATAGTTTTACACATACCATGGTTATAGTCCTTATAAAAAACTCTTTATCTACTATTTTACAAAAATGATGTTCATACCCACATTTTACACAAATGTGGCTATATCCTTCGAAAAAACACTATGTAGCCACAGTTTTATAGAACTGTGTCTATAACTATCAAAAAAACATTATTTCCACAGTTTCACTAAAAATTGGTTGTAGCCTTTTAAAATATACCTTATAGCCACAGTTTTATATAAAACTGTGTTTATAACCTTGTTATAAATACCTATAGCTAGAATTATAGAAAACTATGGATATAGATCCATGGATATAGCCTAGTTTTCTAGTAGTGTCCATCCTCAATGTACAGCTCACCCTAGTAAATAACGGGCATGCAATTATTCACATATCTCCTTAACTGAAACACATGGAAGGAGTTGTGAACCCTCTCCAACAATGTGGTTAGGTCGAGGTGATAATCTACCTCACCAACTCTCTGCAAGATATTGACTATCTCAATGAACCTCAAGGATAGCTTAAATATTCTACCAAATCCACACAATCCTCACCATGGAGAGACTCTCCAGAAAACATGGTCTTCCTACTTGAACTCCATGTGCCTATGATATCAATTTTCATAATATTTCTCCCTAATCTTGGTGGTCCTCATCTACTCACAGATGACTTGGACCTTCTTCATTGTCTCTTGTACATCTATGGCCTGACAAGAGGTTCCTTGTTGATCTCACTCCAACATAATGGTGACCTATAGGGTATCCTTTATGGGACCTTAAATTTTTCCATTATAATAATTTATTTGTAGCTATTATTATATGAAAACACTACCTATAGAAAGTGATCCACTTACCACTAGATAAATTCAAGTACACAAGCCTTTTCATATCCTCTATCATGCAGATAGTGTACTGGGTATTCTCATATATCTGAGGCTTGAAGGTTGTACTCATTCACATTTCAGTATTGAATTAATTCATGAAGGCCTATCCACCAGTATGACATAAACCATGTATCACAGTCTGATACAATAGTTTAGTGAACCAAATGAAGTAAGATGATATTTCATACATACAACTACCCCAAAATATCCCCGGAACTCAGGTCCCTAATAGAAAGAAAGTACACTGACTTCATAATTCATTAAAATATCCCCCAAATGGATTCATGGCCTCTCCCTATTTGTGTAATCCCTAAAATAATTCCATGTATATGCCCTCTTATTTTTACTTAGGTATCTCAAGAGTCTGAAAATAAACCTTCTGAAACCTGGTGGTGAGCCCACACCTACTAAAAAGTGAGACACTGAGAGATGAACTCGGTCATGCTCTGTCTCATTCCAAGACACAAAAAATGAAAATAGAGGTCTTTTACATCTTACCCACACTAATATGCACTATTAAAGGATATGCGTGAAACACTCTCATCACCTCCTCTCACATCATGACAAGGACTATAATTTTTCCTTAGAAAAGGATGATGTGATTCACTCTTTCAAAAAATCCATCTAGTGAATCTACTAAGGATATTTGGAAACTTATTACCTTATATTAAATGTATCCTAACTAAGAATCTATCAAATTCTAGAAGATTTTAGGAGTCACCACCATCAACTAAAGAAAATCTACACCCTAATATTCAACGAGGTTTAGCTACAAGGAATCTAACAGCTCAGACACCTCCTCCACCAAGCGAGCCTGAGACTTCCTTCTTAAGGAATACGCCACCACATTTCTTTTCCTGGTATTATAGACTATGTCATATTCATAGACCTATAGTAACTCCAGCCCTTTCCCCTATCTTATGCTCATGTATCTCTACGTGAAGACATACCTAATACTTTGATGGTGTGAGAAAATAAAAAATTGCTCTCTCGAAATATAATTCCTTCACATCCTCTGAGTGAATACTACCACTACCAAATCCATGTCCTTAGTTGTGTAGTTATTCTTGTGGGGTCTCAACTACCCCCACCATATGTGATAAATGTATGTTTTTTCATCTAAATTCAGTTGATCCCTGCTCTAAAGGCATCACGATATACTATGTACTCCATTCCCTCCTTTGATAGTCACAAAAAGGATAACTCTTTAGCCTTATCCTCAACTCCCCAGAGGATCTCTGTCACTGTTCAGTCTAGGTAAACAACTTCTATTTCCATTTCATTGTGTTGAAAGGGTCTACAATCCAAGATAATTCATCCATAAACAACTTTTATTTTTCTTCAAAACCAAACAAAACTATGTACCTCTAACACACTATTGGGTGGCTCCCAAGAAATAACTATATTGATCATCTATAGGTTCATAGATAATCCATGCTTATAAATGACATGCCCAAAAAAGTGAACAATGTGGATCCATAACTAGAACTTTGAGAGCTAACCATAAAGATGGTTCTCAAGAATAAAATATAGAACCATACCCAAGAGATCTCTATTCTCATCCTCTGTCCAAGAGTATAAGATTAAGTTTTAAATGTTTACAACAAAAAATAAGTACATTTATGGATGGATGATCTTGTTCATTAAATCCGAAACACATTATGGTTATTCATCACATTAAGAGGCATAAGAAAGAACTGATAGTGTTCATGGATACATCGTAATACCATATTTGGATTATCATCTTCACAAACCCTCAACTGGTGGTAGAAATATCTTATAATGATCTTCAAGAACTAAATTGTGACACTCAATTGATCAAATAGGTATTAAATCCTAAATAAGGGGTACATTTTCTTTATTGAGGACATTTTCAGGCAATGATAATCCAGAAAAATCTTCAACCTCTCATTGGTATTTTTCATGAACAACAATGATGATGCCCATGGGGACACATTGGGTCTGATAAAACTCTTTCCTTGTTGGTCCTCCAAAAGAAAACATAGCTCCCCGAGCTTAGTAAAGGATATAAGAAATTACAGAAAATATATCTGAGTGTTATCAAGATGTAAGTCAATGAAAAACCCTTTCTCACTCCTCAGAGGTAATCCCAAAACATCATTGGGGAAGATTTCCATATAATTCTCCATGAATGAAGGAATATATATAGATAAAGATCCCACTACACCAAGGGCCACACTCCCTAACTAATGGGTGATGGGTTGCATCATCCTGCTCAAAACCCCATCTTGTCCCTCCATGAGGTCTCTCTCACCCACAAAGGAGAATGTTGTCCCATCAATGTGTAGGCATCTGACTTGTCTATGGTGACAGTCTATATGGGATCAAATCATGGACAATTAATCCATACAAAAAATGATGTCATTGGTTCTAATCATGATGATCAAAAAGGTCCCATGAGAAACCCTCTCTACTAAGAGATATCTCACACCATCGGTAGATAAAATAGATTGGAGAATCATTCCCCATAAGTACCTCAAGCCAAATTTGTTGGGATACTATCTCAACATGGAGCTCTAGCATTTTCACTATGATTAAAGATACAACGAAATGAATCAAAACATATGTCTACAAGTTCTGAATGAAGAGTATAATAAATGCATATCGTACCTCTATTCATCACAAGAGCCACCGTGTCATATCCATCCATTTTCGGTATCTTACCGCATCCTCTACTTCCAGTTCCATGATCCAAACATGGCACACATAGTGGTGGTGGTGGAAGTAGCTCATAACTTCACCCACCACCCATAGTTCCTCCTACTAGAGATCCGGCGACTCCTCTTCCAGCTTCTCCTCCATGGGGGCTTCTCTTACCTCACCTAGATATCTATGATCCCAATGTTGCCTCTTTCGTGTCAGTTCTTCCACTATCTGCCTACCCTCCTTAGAATTATGGGATGGAAATGACATGACATGTCAAATCATCCACCTCATTTACAACATATCCCCTCAATAGAATGACTTGTTCCCCTACATGGACCCTTTTATTCATGACCATGTTCCCATGTCTAATATTGAGATCTCTTATGCCGAGATTCTATTAAATGGAGCCTAATATCTACTGTTGATTACTTAGACCTATAACACCCACTTCCATCTCTAATTTCCTAGAGACCCTATAATAGGATGACTTTCTTCAAGAATTCCTTCTCCAACACTCTGGCGTAAGTAGTAAATTATTTGGGTGACACACTAACAAATATGTCTTAGTGGAGACCTAGATCAAACATTTGTGCCTAGAAATTTCAATATTAAATCTTGCTACGGGTGTACCGCTTAAGGTAAGTGAACCACATAGCATAATAAAAAAAATTCATCCATCCCAGCTATAGATGAATATGATCTTGAATCGAAATAGAGAATAAGCATGATGGGTATAACTCCTCACAAACTATTTGGTGGAAGTTGGTCCATGAGAGTGTTGTCTCATCAGGCATTTTTGTGACTATGATCCACCAGCTCCAAGCTACTCCATGAATGATATTGGCTTCAATATAAACCACCTAATCTATCGGTGTTCGGATAAGACTAAAACTCAGTTCACCAACTCTAACCAATCCTCTACTACTTGGGGATATGGATCATTGCGGAACCTCAACGGCCTCTTGTGCTAGAACTCACAGAGTGTGCAAAGCCTCCCTGCTTCCTCAGCCTGATCTGCAGGTATGATCTTTTATTCAACAGGTGTTAATGCTTCTATATATCTACTTAGAAGATGAATCTCGTGTGATGACCCCTACACATAGTTCTCATCGCTCATCGTATCATCATCATGATCAAGAATTGGTATCCTAGATGGCTATCGTCATAGAGGCATCCTAAAATTTTAATCATTACATACCTCGATCAGATGAGAATATATATATTTATATATGTATATATATATGGGGTCCTGACTCAAGAAGGATATCCATTGAATCCATCCTCTATGATTCAAGTACCATAGATCCCCGTAACAAATGTATTAGTATTTTTAGTAAAAAAGATGGTAATCAGAGTCCTGATGTATGGATGGGTTGGCCAACATACCAACATTGGGTTCTCTAGACCAAGTACCTCACTTGAGAAAAAATGAAATTGTTTCCATAATTCCCATCCAAGTCCTTGTATGGGTAAAAATCAAAACATCATCCCAAGGAATGAACCACCACTATTACCAATCTGTCATGAATTGAACAAACAGGGTTCGATCCATAACTACCCCAAGCTTTTCTCTATATCCCATGGTCTAGCGGTAAGTGCTAAAAAGAAAAATTAATATGGGATTACATTTCCTATCTACAAGTACACATGCACCCAACTATCTCCACAAATAAATATAAATGAGTAATAATAAACAATGAAACATATATAGAAAAAACCATGCATGTAAAACCACTAGGGAACACAAGAGCATCATAACATAAACTGAAAAATAAAAAGGTGAAAAGATATGTCCAACCAAAAAGAATTTCCATGCTATAAATAACTTGAATCTAAATGCTGAGAGTTCCCATCTCAGATCCCCCAAGATCTAACCACCATACATGGTCACATTAACCAGGGTATCCCAATGATCCTCAGTAATATATACTGATCTATCTATTATCTTCATAAGATATGACATTTCAGGGAAAATCCAATGTAGGGATGAGTATATACATACCCAATAGCATGCCCCAAGAGATTGAGGGGAATAACAGATGCAATATAAATAGACAGCTTAATGAATATAAATAGAGTAATAGAATAAAATAATAAGGATATATGCATACAAACATATATATATATATATTCATAAAGTAAACACAAAAAATTTATAAATAAGATCACCATATCATATATTATCTCAGGAAAATAGTCTGTAATCCGTACTATAGGGACCATTAATGATACCCAGCATCACACACATCTTTCCAGTACAAACATCCATATCGAGTCACACCTCACCATTGTAATTCATAGTATAGGGGACATAATCTCTACTTAGGCTGACCAAGCCCTATAATGATAGGAGTGTTCTTCTAAATGGGTATATTGAGTACTAATTCCATTAATCCATAGGATGGTACCTCTCTAATAGTTGATAGAGGACCCATGCCCTATCCCATTAGGAGGGTTCCAGTCTAGTGGTTGAGGACCCATGCCATGCCTTCGAACGAGGGGGCCACTTTGATAATATATATATGAACCATTTCTACTCATAATAAGAGGTTTCCACACTATTAGTTGATAGAGGACACATGCCCTATCCTAACAGAAGGGTTAAACTCTAGTCTCTCTGATGATCCTTCCCTATCCCTGTCAGCATCGAGCATCGCCTAAAGAAGCATAAAACATGGAACACCTCACATCATATCACTAAATATACTACTAAGGATACCATTGTGTTATACATGGATTAAAACATGGGATAGACTACTCACATGATAAAATTAGAGCCCAAATTAAGGATATATATGAGAGGTAGAGTTTTCCAAAAAAAATGGGGTATATGGCATGTGGTCCCACTCTAGTACATGTCTATGTCCTTCACCAGTACATGAATCATTTCTCATGTATCACTATATGGAATAAATGGGTACTAAAAAAACATTCCTCACTCTCTAAGGGACGTATCCATGCTTATATTCATGTTTTTGTACCTTGGTCGTGTTCCTTGTACATCGATAGTGTGTACGGATATCCATATGTATGTGTACTCCCTGAGTACACACTGGGATTCCAGCATTAGGTCACATTGTGTTTGGGTGTATCACATGGGTTTTGGTATTTAACTTACCCATAAACATTAGAATCCATAGAATAGGTCCTAAAATACTTGTGTACATTGAATTACATGACATTTAGTTCGTTTTTTTTAACAAATTAAAAATCTAATCCCCACTGTCCAAAAACATCTTCTATGCAACCATTTTCTTAGTATTTTTAATGACCCAAAAATTCCATATAATTTTTTATTAAAATTATTTGGGATTTTTATGAGTCTGGGAAAATTAAAGGCACCTGATACCAAGGCCTAGTGTGCCCAGAATGGATTTTTGGAATTTGTTTAAAGGTGCGTTATGTAAATGCGCATGTGGCAATTTCTGTCTTTTGAACTGATGCTCAGATTAAAAATCTGAGGGAACTGTTGAATCTGAAATACTGGTATATGTTTAAGAGAAGATTAACATCAACCATGGTAGGTCAGGTGAAGAAGTTCGTTTTTACGACTTTTAAAGAATTTAAAAAATAATACAATTGTTATTTTATTTTTCCAACCACCTATTGAGCGGTGGTGGTGGGACCGATGGGTTGTCAAGACATTTAATGGATTGACTCTTCATTTGCATAACCACACTATTGGGAATTAATAGGTTCATTAATTAATGAACCTCATTAATTATTTAGATGTGTTACTCACCCTCCCCATGTATTTGAATGGAGCTCAGTTTGGGGTTTTTTACATGGCTTCATAAAGAGAGGAACCGCTGGCAATGTACTATGACATCTTCCACCGGAGGAGGACGGATGCTTGGGCGGCAATGATCTGGGATAGATGAACATTGGAGAATTCATCCAATGAGTACTCTCCTCCCACCACAACCGTGACATCACCAAGGATTCTCAAGCCAGAGGTTGTTATTAATTTCAAGAAACTCTCATTTCCATTCCTCGTTCTTGAATTTGGAGGTGTTTGTTGCGAGTGATTTGAATGGGGGATTAATCAATATCTATGTGAGGTTTTATTTGATACTTTATTGTTATGATGCTAATTCATATGGTTTAGACTAAATGAACAAAGCCCAGACCCTCTGTCACTTGTTTTATCATTGTGTTCTTTGCGAGCAAATTCTGAATTTGAAGGTAACATGAATCAGAGGGTGATGCAGCGACAACGGCATCCCAGGAGGCCCGTAGGCACATACGGGAGTGGAAACGGAGCTCTAGAGCATTGTCAGAGCCCCATGAAAGAAGCACTCGCATGACACCGACGACGGAATCTGGAAGGTGAGGGTAGTGGGCAGTGATCACCGACGGTGGAAGGAGGATGAGGCACTCAGTGCCGCAGAAGATCATATGGGCAGCTGGCTCTCGGTTGGACATATTGGTTGATGGGAGGCACGCCGTCACGCATCGTAGGTGGAGGCCGCGACATCGAAGCCACATGGGAAGGCAAGGGACCCACTCTCTGCAGGTCCCACAGATATTCATGTGGTGCATCATGGCACCATCACATAAAGAGTTCAACGGCTCTTTGAGCAGTTCAAGAAAGAGGGGTCGTGTGACCCCTCATGCGAGTCGCACAAGTTGAAGGGCCAGGCCGGTCCGCTGCTCAGCGGACCGAGCCCGTCATGGCCTAGCCCAGTCGGTTTGGGCCAAGCCGGTATGTGGCCTAGTGGGCTGCAGCCGCCACAACATAGCCGGTTTGGGTCGGGCTGGTCCACGTCCCAACTGGTTCGGTCCGGACCGGTTCAGACCCAAACAGTGCTGGGTCGACCTGAACCATGCCGGGTTAGCTCAGCCGGGTCGGGCCGGGTCAGTCCAACTGGGCTGGACTAGCCCCAGACCTTTTTTGGCCCGGTTACACTTAAAATTCCCCATCTCACAAACCAGATGTTTGTTTTATGAACCGTCAACGGTATTGGAATCCTTGGAAAGAGATGGTCCTTTTGAGATATTTTATCTATTTTTTAGAGAATGTTGGAGTACATATGGGTTGGATCGATCCTAAATCCAACCAGGCCCTTGGAACTAAAATGCATATAACTCTCAGACTGGGTGTCGGATTGACATGTTGTCTGTTGCATTGTAACCCTTATGACATGATGGAACATTGGGTTACTCATTAGTGGGACTTTTAAGAAGTTGAGGAACAAAAAATATCTTGAGGATTATATAGTATAGAACTCAATCACACCGGGTGTAGAGAATATGGTGGTTGTCTGTTAATTGAATAGTAATATTGTGTGGATCAGCATCTAGTGATCCTATGTGGATCAACACCTAGGGATCCTCTGTAAATCATCACCTAAGGATCCTGTGTGGATCATCCCTGATCTTGTGTGGGTCGGATCTTGTGTGGCTCAGCACTCAGTGATCCTGTGGGGGTCAGCGCATACCGATCCTTGGCGGGTCAGATCTTGTGTGGGTCAGTGGGGGTTAGTACCTATAGATTCTAGGTGGGTCTAATCCTGTGTGGGTCAGCAAGGGTTAGTACCTATGGATCATGTGTGGTTCAGCAGCAGTTCCTCATAACAGAATAAGATGATCTAGCTTTACGACTATTCATCTGTACTTATGTACTTATTTTATACCAAGTTTTAGTTGAGTATTTTGATTTATACTTTCTGATTGATTTCATGCTTTTGGTTTTCCTTTGTGTAATTCTGAGAGACCATTGGGTGTCTTGGGTCCCTACTGGGTATTATTATACTCACCCCTGCACGGGCTTGGCCCTCACCTTATTGTGTCTTGTGAAAACGACGAGTAGCTTAGTTGAAAACATAAGAGCTAGGACTAGGCGGTACATAGAGGTGAATGGTTGACGTAGAGATCTGAAGATATGAGTTGTACCTACTGTTCAGGTATGATCCTTGGTGGACGATCTAAGGAGTTGTTTCTTGTTTTTTTGTTTCCTGTTATAGTTGTATCTTTTCAGTTGGGCTTGTATTTTGGATCCTTTACTTTCAGTAAAAACTTTTACTACTAGAGTTTAAATTCTTGGTTTCATATTGTTGTGTTCTTGTACTATGTGTTTGTACAGGTTTAAAGTAAATGCCTTCCAATTTTTTGGATACGACTTTCCAGTGCTAGTCACCAACCCCTGGCCTATAGAAGGTGGTCTTGTGGTAGTCATGTCATGGGCCCCGGGGGACGGTTTGTGACGGGATTCTTACATGAAATTGAATTAGGAGACTTCTGTCCGTCAATTTTGACCTACTAGTGGCTGGATGTTGGTATCTACCAATCCACGGTTGTCTGTCACTTTCATTGCATTCCATCCATCATCATCGTCTGATCATAGGTCCTAGATTCATGTAAATCATCACCCAAATCCCATAACACATCCCAAATCATCCCTAAATCATCAATTCATTAATCACATGTGAATATTACATGAATCGTAGGTTTTGATCAAGCTCGGTCCTACCCAAAAATAGCTGAATCATAACCACTTTATCCAAAAATGAATAACATGATGAATGGTGGGGGAAAATCACATAAAAAGTGTGAAAAAATTGTTTGCCAAGCATTATTGTAAAAAAAATTGGTATAAACAATGTGATAAACATGTAACAAAATGGATTAATCGAATAAATAAATTAAATGTGATATGAATGCACATGAAAAAGATCAAATTGTCATTGATAGAAGAAATAAGAATGATCATGCTTAATCATTTTATCATAAGGGAGGAAATCCACATATTTGGAGTCATACCTTTATTCAGATAGATCATTGGTGAAAAAAAATATTATACTACAATGGAGGAAGATCTGTTGCATTCACTGAACCTCAATTCGCCTTGATCTGGAGGCTTTTCATCATCTTAACTCAACCCTCTATCAAATAATGTGGATTTATCCTCTCAAATATCCCAGGGTTATACTGCTTACACTAGATATTTTATATAGCAACATATTTATAGAAGGAATAGTTTAGTTTCTTTAATTTAAAATAATTAAAATCGATTATTTATATTAATTACATTCACCCTACAACATCAACTTTATCTGGACGCCCCACACCAACCAAGTTTAGGTTGTTCCTTGGTTAAACCTCACCTTCTGGATTGAACTGTGGTGATATATTTTTGAATAGAGGCTCTATTTTAGAGTTCTCCTACAATGACCAAAAAATTTATCAATGAAATTTTTCCCTTTTTATAATAATTTCATATTGTATGAATCATGTAAAATCTCTTAGGGAACATAATTAATGCTTCAAAAATAAGAAATTAATGAAATAAGAAGTGTTTCTAGAAGTTAAGGAAGCAATACTAATGAAATAGTAACTTTACCTTTGAAATAGTAATTTGAACCTTATGAATAGTAAACCAGCCACATGAATAGTGACATCATCGATGAATGTATAAATAAAATTTATGTAGCTTATAAGTTAAAATATAATATAATTATATCATAGTATATGTAAGTAAATATTTAAAAAAATATTAATTAAGTGTTGACCTATTTTTTAGTCATAATTATTTAATTAAAATTTTATCAATTATTTGATAATTTAAAAGAACATTTTTTCATAAAATATGTTTATAAATAAATATATTAATGTATTGTGATTTTATGATAATTTTATGAGACATTAAGAAATTTTTTGAAGAGTTATAAAATCAGTTATAATTATAAAATTTGTTTTTTCCAAGTACATGATGATTTTAATTAAAAATTAAATTACTCATATTTAGAAAATTATCTTCATAAAATTGAGTTTGTTGTTTAATTAAACACATGAAAAAATAGGGTCAATTTTTTGGATTTTTCTATAATACTTGAATCTTTTTGAATACTGATATATGATATTTTACAAAATAATCTAAATACATTAAATACTGAGTGATAGGTGATGTAAGGATGATGTAAGCCCAAAATATAGAAATCTACTTCAATATTATAATATATAATTCACAAGTCTCAATCTATTCATATTCTTGATTCAATATAATAAACAAATTAATATAATAATGGTAAAACACCCTTATCCTCCACTATTAATACCACCCCTCACCCCATCTTCTCCTCACACCTCCCAAGATAATTTCCTTCCCTAAATTCTCCTAAATAATCTTCCATAGACCTCTACCACGTCCAATATCTCTTGGTTACATCAAAAGGCCAATATATTTTCCCTTAATAGGTTCTAAATAATGATATATTTAAGAGCTATAATCTTCTTCTGTTTTCTTTTAAATTATTTTAAATTCATTTTCTTTTATTATTTCATCCTCACCTACCCTAATCCAAATGAAATTATAAACCCCATTACCATACATATAATATAATTATATCATTTTAATGTAATACACATCATTAAACTCCTCCACCACCCTTGTTTATTTTAAAAATGATAGCATCTCACGTGATGTGTCAATTTACCAACATTATGGGTGATCCACTTTCATTTTCCTTTAAAATATTCAAGGTAGTTAATAAAAAAATTAAATGGTTAATTAAATATTGTAATATGTATTATAAAACCCTATTTATTTTATACAAAGAACATATATACCTAACTCTAAATGATAAAATAAAATGAGTTCGTTGTGATAAAAAACAAAAAAATTAACGTAAAATGATCATCATTAATTTTTATCTAATGATTCATCCTAGTTGTATATAAAAAAAATTTATAATATCATTAATCACATCTAATAAAAATTTTGGATATTTATCCTCATTTGTTTTTTGAACATCCATTCATGTATACACATGAACTGATCATGAAAACATTTAAAAGGAAAAATCTAGAATGAAAAAATTAAACACTATAACTCATCCAATGGACCATAACTAAACATAATAAACCATAATGGTTAAAAATAATGTATAAATGGGTATTTAATTTTTATTTATTTAATATAATGTGATTATATAAGACATTAAAGTGAATAAATCATTCAGAAACAGTGTAAGGGGAATTCTCAAACCCAACTCTCTTTCTTTGGGTTCTCCCTATTTCACCCCAATTTTAGTAAGGATATTCCTTAAGTATTATCTATTCTTCAATATATTACTATTTTAGGTATATAAAAATATTATACTTGATTTTATGACAAGTACAATGTTTTCAAAAAGAACTATTCTTTTAAAAAAACACACTTTTTACTTCTCAATATTTTTTCTTCTTCACTCCGGATTGATGATTCTTATATCAAGTATGTTATTCACTATTTAATTTGGAAACAAAATTTGATGAATTTATTCCTTATGAAAAGAAATCCATTCATTTACATGGGTTATTTTATGTCCAAAATTGATATACGTTCTAAGTGTCTTGCATGAAAATTTAAATATTGTGATGAGACAGGTGCACCCAAAATTATTTAACACAATGTAATTGTTATGATGTGATGGGTTCACGTAGAATTATATAGTGGTACAAATAATGTACAAAAAAGATATTCCAAAAAATAAAAATATTAACAAAACTAGAGTAATTAAGAGACCGAAATGGTAAATAACTTCATACCTTAATATTGTTTATGATGTACTGAAATATTCATCAAAGGATCGAAACCTGAATCATTTATAGCATCTATGAAAACCATTTCTCATGGAAAGGATTCTTATATTAGGTTTTTTTACATTAAAGAAAATATTTAGAAAATATACCAGATAATATTTCATTCCAAGAATGTTAGTTCTAGAATCAAATACCTCATGGTGTCTGTCAACAAAACTAGTTCAGAGATATGCTGAGGAAGAGGATTCCAAATCACAAAATCTATTTTTGTTTAAAGAATAGTTCATGAATTACCTATCCAATATAGAGGATAATCTCATATCTTGTCAATGAAAATTTATCCCCCATTAATCCATCATTAAAATATAGATCAAATATGATATTTAATAGGAATAGGGTCTCCAGATAATCTATCAAAGATAAATTACCTGAAAATGTACACTTTTCTTGTGAGATATAGCTCCTTTTAAGAGATTTTTTTCCACACACAAGATTTGTAACTAATATATAAAGACAATAAGAAATAATCTCTAGATCTTCATAAAGTTATTGGATCCATTATAGATCCATGCACATATCTCAATGGATAAGGGAATTTGGTGTAGACCTAGAGAAAACTCACTGATCGAGGATCACCTAAATCATCCAACATTGAATGGCTAAGGGAAGATGAATGTGAGTGCTCAATAATCAAGGGATAATTTATATGGTTAAAAAATGTTGTTTTGGGTAAGATTTGGGTGTTAATTAATGTGTTAAATTGAGTGGAATTAAAATTCATGGGGTGAATTTAATGCCCAGTCGTCCAAGATCCACCACCAAGCTAGTTGAATCACTAGATAGATAGTGTAAAAGGAAAATCCTCCTAGGTTATTCAAGAACCCCCAGATGGATAATAGAGCCCAACTAGCTAGATGTAAGTTTCTATATATTTATATAGACCCACTACAACCTCATCGACTGTCCAATGTCTGTTTATATCCACTACTTGGCCTAGCCTCAATTCACCCATCCACCCTTTAATTTGTGATTACTTTTTAACCAAAAAAAATCCAAAACACCCATAATAAAATTAAGAAAATGAGAAATTAATAATTTAATAAACATAAAACATATATTCACTTCAAAAAATGGGGATGTTACACACATATCGTATTGAGGGACACTACATACCATGTAATAATTAAAATATAGATATGGGTTGAATCAGATGCAGAAGGACACAAACCATGTTTCGTCTAGTACATACCATGTATATTAAACTCTATGATTAATTTAATCTGACCATGTGTGTACATGTTGTGCTCGTAATCAGTATACGATATGAACTTAATGATTTTAAATTAAAAACTCATTTTAATTTATTTAAACTAATAGAGGATGGGAATATTGATGACTATTTGAAAAGAAAGACATAATAATTAAGTAATAATAAACTAATATGATGAATTTATTAATTTTAAAAATATATAATAATAAAAAAGGGAATTAATTAAATTAAGTTGTCATTTGATGTTTTGAATGATCATGTGGTTTATTGAAATGAGTTTATGTTGGATTTTATTTAATTTTATTATTTATTATATATATGTTTTGATAAATTTATTACTGAATTAAAAAAGATTGTATAAAAATCATCTCGTACACCTTTATTATATATCAACTTGTGTGTTTAAGGATAATTTATGAAACTCTAAACCCCTGGATCCCCTCACCTTTGAGTGAGTAATCATTTATAAGAGAACTATATTGAATTAATAGGGGAGGTTTGAGACTAGATCGGAGGTAAATGAAACCAATGAGACACAAATATTAATGGGGGGATGTTATAGCTTTTTCTAGGTATTAGCACCAAGAGTTCCCCCATAGGGTCTAGTTTGGATTATTTTCTCTAGGATAAACCAACCCACAGTTGAAAGCTCCAGATCATATCACTAATTTAATTTATTTTTAAAGTTGATGGTGATTTTTTTAGAAAATTAATGGTTATTTGATGATTAAACATGGTCACATAAAGTTAAAAAAATAATAATCATTCATGAAGGAATAAAATAACATTGTTCTGAATAATTATTTTATCGTACATTTGGAATAAATATGTAAAATCCTGATATTGTTAACAAGCCTGTGATGAATAAAAGGAATAATATTATTTCCTATTTTAAAAAATACATCATGTAATATATAATGTATGTCATCATATTCCATTACATTATTTAGAATGAAATAATATATTTATGTATTGTTTTGACATTAATTATGACATTTTCATTTATCAAGGAGTTATAATGAATGTTTTGGGTTAACCTCACTAATTTAGCATCAGGAGGTGTAACTTGGAGGTATGTGTTAAAGATATCTAAGTTTAGGATTACATAATTGAGTTTTCCACTCAATAGATCAAGGAAACCGAAGTTAATATAGTTGGAAAGACTGAGAACCTAAATACATTTGAATAATCAGTCAAGCCCTCGTTTAGATTATTCAACAGGGAAAATGGGGAATTTCCACTATAATATCCATATGACATAATATAATGAATCCAATGTGACTAATAAAATTAATTTATTATGTCACACTTGGTAATAAATATAAAGTATTGAAATATTCTTTTATTTATTTTATAAAAAATGGGAAATCATTCAACCATGATATTATCCCCGTGATTTATTTTGGAGGATGTTAATCTCTTGATCGGTGCTGACATCCATGATTAGTATATTAACTTATGCATTATACAATGACAAGAGATAAATTTTTACATGCAAGACTCCCTAGTTCAAACTGCGCCTGCTATAGAATAAGTTGAGGATATAATTCTATTCTGGAAACATATAAAATATGAATTAGATGTCTAATTCCTCATGTTATTTTCTATGAATAGAAAACTATTGAAACTTCATGAATACATGAAATCATAGATCATGTTGTCTCATATCCATGACCATTATCATGTGAAATCAAGAAAATATAGGTATGAGATCTCTAAGTCACTATTTATGTGAAATCATAGATAATTTTCACCAGTTGGACAACATATAGTCTAGATGATTGGATATATTTAGGTTTTAGAAATTCTGGGTTCAATATACCTAAGTAACTGTCCATAGACCATGTTCTCACCTCACATCATCAAATATTCTCATGTTTAATTGTGAATTTTAATATGGATGATATAAATAATATGCCTCCAGATATCTTGACACTAATTCACCAATAATATAGGAATAAAAAGCATGAAAACCCTTTGGTCCTTATGGGGAGTGGGAGGAATGGCATAGTGAAAATACGTAAGACTGACTCCAAGTATAAGGAACATTTACACTACCATTACAATAGGATAAGTCCCAAGGTGTAAGATAATGACTTGGATGTAGTGCATTTTTCTTGTGGCATGAAATTCCTCTGGAATAGAAATAATTCCTTGGTGAAGAAGCAAGGGGAATATTAAATTTTGTTTGTTATTGAGTGTAATATCCCTTTTTCTATAAATTTGTTATTGGATAAAACTTATGGTAATCAAATTTTTATACAAATATATGAACCAAATATATTTTATTATATTGAAAAAGGTGAGTTGGATCTTCAAGAAGCTAATGAAGTAAGACTAGCTACATTGGCTACTGGAGGCTACCATCTCACACTGTTGACTGGATTGATTCTAGCTTTAAGGATTTTCATAATGTTCCTAGGGAAACCAAAAACATAATATCTGTTTATAGTATAGAAATGGTTGGAATTTTTTTAAATCATTTAAATAATAGCTATTACTTTTATAAATGTTATATATGTTATGTGATGACACATTTGAATAATAGTCCTTATATACAATAATTTGAAAATCAATAATTGGTAATCAATAATGAATCAATTTCACATGACCCATATCACAACCAATTTTGGAATCACCTACATTTTCATGTAAAAAATAATCATTTGATAAAGATATATCAAGAAGGTTATGTAGATTCTTTTTCACTAAAAAACTTGGATATATGTCATTCTTGTTTAGAAGGAATAATGACCAAAGATCTATATATTGCAAAGGGTTAATGTGATATAGATAACTAAATGAAGTTAATATATAGGTTTTTGGATTTTTTTTCCAATGGAATATAGAGGTGTAAGATCTTAAATCATACCCTTTACTGAAGAATTTAGTTAATATGTTTATTTCTACTTACTGAGATATAAGTCTGATTTGTTGAGAAATTTATGGAATATAAGAATAAAGATGGGAATTGTCTTTATAAGATGATAAGAAAAAATAATATAGAATATTATGGGTAATATCATAACCAGTATTTCATCGATTATGTTAGTAAAAATTAATTTTATCACATACCGTACAAGATATGGGATAGGGTCTTAATAGCCCTACTACAGGTCTGTAGGGTATTTTGGCATGGCCAGTGTGGGTGCACTGTGATTCCTGGTGATGCGGCATGGGTTTTAATACTTCCTCATGGTATCAGCACCCCAAGTCCTACATCGGTATTAGTTGAGTGTTATGTAAGGAATATATATCCTATGTGTTTATCCTCAATAACAAGTCATTTAAGAGTGTTGTGGTTAGTGATCCCCAGTGAAAGGAAAATTGTGCCATAGGAATCCTAAAGAAAATAATATTTTGATATAGGGGTGTACCCAAAAGGGACTCTATAGTGGTATCAGATCTAGGGGAAGCTTCATAACATTAGGGAATGTGTTGAGGGGTTATTTTTAGTACCACTTAAATGAATTACATACCCTATAAGAATAGTGATTGGGGATTAATAGCCCCTCCTACTATTTGTAGAGTACTGCGGCATAGCTAGTGGGTCTAAGTCGTAATTTTGTGTGTAGAAATGTGGGATGTGATTCTATTCCATGGTATCCATAACCTATGTCCCACATTTGTTTTGGGTTGTTCTAGAGATGGAATGTATGTTATACAAGTTGTTATTCCCTATAAAAGGCCAGTTTTGAATTTTGTGGGTAGTGATCCCTACTGAAAGAAAGATTGTGCAAGTGGAATGCAATATAGGACAATATTTTAGTTTAGGAATGTTCCCTAAATGGTCCTTAACGATTATATAATAGAGTTTGGGTTATAATATCAACTCACTCCTTATACATAAAAGTTTAATGTTATTAGTGAATGGAAGAGCTTAGCCTTCTTAAACATGGTGAGATTAATGTTGATTCATACGAGTGTTCCATTATCCTTTTAGGGATATTCATTAACATGTTCATCATAAACACTAAACCAATTCCTAACTAATTTTTAATGAACAATATGATACAAGTTATGTTATGGGATGAAATCCATTATGTCACATTTTATGTATGGGGAGACAAGAACTTTTTTAAGACTATCCCTATAAACAAACTAGTTTCATGTAGCCAAAAATGGATCTTTATCAGATATACTAATAAAATAAGAGTATATTTACTATTTGATCCCTTATATAGATGAGTTATTATGGAAATACATGCCATATTTATTGAAAGGGGTAACATCTCCAAAAGAGATTGTGGGGGAATATATATTTCCTTGAAGTCAGGGCTCAAATGCATAAGAGTTTTCATGAGAAACAATTACACAAATTCATGGGGAAGAGCTTTTATAGAGACACAAGTATTACTAAAGAGTAAAATAAAGGTTATACAACTATAGAGACATGGTATTCTAGTCAATGAGGAATCAAAAAAAATAATTTGTTAAAGATAATGAACCTATGACCCACAAGGAAGCAGTAAATAGCTCAAAAGTTGTAAAGTTGAAATAATCCATGAATTTAGAAATGAAATCTATGTACTAGAACAAAGTATGGACTTTTTTAGATCCTATAGTTTATATAAATTTTTTTTTGTGAAAATGGATTATCAAGAATAATATGTACATGGATAGTAAAATTAGTACCTGTAAAGAAAAAATGGTGGATAAATGGTTTAATAAATGTCTAAGAATGGACTATGAAAACCCCATTTCACCGATAACTATATTAAAATATATCAAAATTCTGAATTACATAGCACATTACCATGATTATTGGATATTAAAAATGGATGTTGAGAAATCCTTCTTTAAAATAAACCATTTTAACGATTTTTATATAGAACAATCATATGGGTTTGTAACTCCAAATGATGTAAAAATGTATGAAAGTTACATATATCCATTTATGGGTTAAATAAAGATTCAATATCAGGGAAAATGATTTTTATTAATCTATAAGATAAATTGGTTTTATAAATAATGAATGTGAGGGATGTGTCTAAAAAAGGTTTAGTGGGAGTAAAATAATTTTCCTCGACGTATTTTTTGATGATATATTATTGACGGGAAATGAGATACTAGTCTTACAGTTAATTAATACATCATTAACCAAGTGATTCTCCATGAATGAATTTGGTGAAGTGTCCTATATTCTAGGTATCAAGTTCCATCATGATAGATATAATAGGTTTCTTATATGAAGTCCTGGAAGTTACATTAACAAAGTGTTGAAGAGATTAAATATGGAACAATCCAAGAGAGGATTTTTACTAGTGTCCCATAAGATGATAGAGAGAGAATGAGTTATATCCCTTATGCATCAATGATAGGATCAATATTGTATTCCATTTTATATAATAGTCTTGATGTTTCCAATTCCTTGAGAATTGTATTAAGATATCAAGAAGACCCAGGTGAGGTGTATTCTATTGTTGTAATGAATATCATGAAGTACTTGAGGTTTACATTGAATATGTTCTTGGTTTATAGAGGATATGAATAACTAGTTTTTAGGTGATACATAGATACTTGCTTCCAAATAAATAAGAATGTTATAAAATAAAATTTGGGATATGTGTTTTTTCAAAATAGAGGGTCTATGAGATGGAAGAGTTCAAAGTAGCTAGTGGTAATCAATTCTATATAGCAGTGTATGTGTATATTGTGACTTCTAATGTTACTAAAGAAGTTGTTTGGACACACAATTTCATCTAAGAGATTTATTTTTTATCAAGTGGTAAAGATATTATCACAGTATATTGTGATAATACCAAAATAGTGGTCTTAAAGAAGAACCCTAGGCCACATCAATGAAAAAATTATATAATTCAAAATTATCACCCCTTGAGGTATTTTTATTAGAGGGGTGAGGTCATGGTAACAAGAGTCTCCATGAAAGATAATATGGTGGACTTGTTGACTGAAACATTTTATTGAGAAATACATGAATTTCGCATGGGTTCTATGAGACTAAAATTTATTAGTAGTTGGATCAAGTTTTAGTGGGTGTATCTTAAAATAAATTTCTAATAAAGACACGCATTTTGAAAAAATATATATATAATTTTAATGTTTTTTAATTTAGAATAAATGGTTTTAATATTAAATTATTATTCATTATATAATTGATTTATTGATAAGATTTTATTCATTATTTATCATTTATTATAACATTTTTGACTTCATAGGAACAAATACTCTACTGAGATGGTGATTTCTCATGGTTTTTTAGTAATTTATAGAAGTTATTGGTTGGGTAGAAATGAAAAATTACTTTACAGTCCATTTTTAATATATGACTATTTTTTTAGGAAGCCATGGATACATAAATTTTTCTCACTCATGGAAGGGAAATACATTATTCTATCGTGGGAAGATTGAGGAATTGAAAGAGGTAAATAATATGTAAGATAATTTTTCCATGATAAGATGATACTTAAGTTTTTCTAAATATCCAAGTAGTTAAGAAATATTTTGAACTTTTCCAAATATGAAAAATCTACTGGAGGTAGATGATAAATATGTTTCTTTGAGTGTCTAGGATGATATATAACATTTTATCCTATGTAATTTTAAAACATGAGGTGATTCATAATATTTTTTTAGAGAAAGTGTAGGATTTTTAACATTTTGGAGTTTGTTACATGTATAGAGGAGAAAAAGCATATGATTTTTTTCCAATGGAAAATGATACCATTGATTTTCTAGAGAAACCAAAAGTGATGCATATGGTTTTTACATTGGTCACTAAGGAACATATATAATATATTTTTAGAGTTAGATAGGGATGTGTGTGTTTTTTGGGTTTTTGAAATATGGAGAAGAGGATTTTAATATTTTACCTAATGTTGAGGATGTGTAATATTATAAGATTTTCCAAATCAGAAGATAAAGAAGTTGTGTTGTGGGGGGTCTATCACACCACAAAGATATTAAAATCCAAAATACCCATAATTAGTTAGGGATCAATATAAAATAAATCAACATTCTTCTTTCCTACCAAATTTGGTAAAATGATCTCGATTTTCTACACAACATCCATCCAATAGTAGATGAAGACAATGATCATGTGAAGAAATATGAGTTAACATTATTTATGTGACAAGAATGTTGATAGAATCTGCACCCTTTGGGATATACACATAAAAGAGATATAAAAATTGTAATCTCATATATAAATGTTTCATTGTAAGAAGAATCGCCTGGAAGGACTCCGTGTAATACATGTGGGAAGATCAATATGATCAATGTGTGAAAGGACCTTCATAGCTAGGGATATTCTGGAACATTCATCTTACCCCTATTAAAGGTAATGGAATTCAAAATTGAAAGAGGTAGATGTTGGATATATTTATTTTATTCTTATTTATTACACGTAATTATTCTAATAATGGTGAACTATAGCCATACTGTTTGAGCAAATGAGACTTACACCACCCCTGTTAATGAAATATTAGATTTACTTATATAATGGTATCTTTCTTGATCATATACAAATAATTTTTTTTCTTTAGATAGTAGAAGATTTACCAAAACTATTTCTTTTTATTTATTCTTTATCTTCTCTTCATATTGAATAGACATACTCCATATATTTTCTACAATTCCCATATTGAGAGGGAAAGAGATTGATCTTGGTTTATTCAATGATTTCTAATTATATAGATAGGTAAGATTGGGGATTTAAGTGATCAAAACAAAACCTTGTTTAAATTAAAAATTTTGAGAGAATGTAATTAATTCATGTTTTTTTATTGGGATATTATGATATTTCAAATTGAATGAATCATGATTTAATAGGTTCAGTGAGGGAATATTCAAGGTAAGAACATTGATTTAAAAACTAAATTAAAATAGTCATTATATATCATTCAACTATAATTTCTAGTGTTCAATATTTTACAAAACAATCTAAACCCACACATGTAACACAATGAGCACATTAAAAATACATCCTCCCAAGAGGAAACCTGAGTAACACTATTAATCAATTTATCTGTTTCATTTTTTGTTGACTATCGATGCATCATAGCTGATGATAAGGATTTTATATTCATTTTACCATGTTAAATATTTTACTTACCAAAGCATGCAATATATTGTTCACACTAGGGTTGATCTCTTGAGGAGGCCACTCACAACTCACATATTTTTCTATTATCACTATTAGAAACTAAAGAATAAAAAATTAACCTATATAGTAATATAGATGGTGGTGTTGATTATTAAAATTCATATAATATAATTTATATGATAATTGAAATTAAACACACAAATAAAATTAAAAAAATAAAAGAAGAAGTCAACAGATGACACTACGGAAAAATCACGATTTAGCGGTGTTTTTTTTTGTTTCATGGCGGTTTAAACCGCCGCTAAATAGATTGGCGGCAGTTTTGAAAAACAGCCGCGAAATCGTGCATCGGGAAACTATTCGCGGCTGTTTTTAAAACCGTCGCAGAACGTTTCACGGTGGTTTTTTAGCGGCGGTTTGAACTGCCTCTAAATGATTTAGCGGCGGCTTTTTAATTTTTTTTTATTTTTTTTTAATTTTCTTTTATTTTTTTTATTTTTTTATTTTTTTTATTTTTTTTAATTTATTTATTTATTTATTTATTTTATTTTATTTATTTCTTATTTATTTTATTTATTTCGTATTACTTTATTTACTTTATTTATCCATGCATGCACATCCCATGCACATGCTCATGCACATGCCCATGCAATATTAAGAAATACTGCGTTTAGTGAGATTTGAACTCCTAACCTCTTGCATATTTTCCAAAGACTTTACCACTCCAGCAAGTTCGTCATGTGCTTAATAAACAGAATTTAATATACTTATATATATTAATTGAAAAAATAAATAATACATAAATAATAGATATAAACTCAATAATAATAAATAATTAATAATTAATAATTAATAATTAATAATTAATAATAAATAATAAATAACAAATAAATAATAAATAATAAATAAATATAAATAATAAATAAATATAAATAATAAATAAATATAAATAACTAATAATTAATAATTAATAATTAATAATAAATAATAAATAAATATAAATAATTAATAATAAATAATAAATAATAGATAATAAATAATAAATAATAAATAATAAATAAATATAAATAATAAATAATAAATAATAAATAATAAATAATAAATAATAAATAATAAATAATAAATAATAAATCAATATAAATATTAAATATTAAATATTAAATATTAAATAATAAATAATAAATAATAAATAATAAATAAATATAAATAATAAATAATAAAGAAATATAAATAATAAATAATTAAATAATATAAATAATTAATAAATATTAATAATTAATAATTAATAAATATAAATAATATATAATATATAATATATAATATACAATAAGTAATAAATAATAAATAATAAATAAATATAAATAATAAATAATAAATAAATATAAATAATAAATAAATATAAATAATAATTAATAATTAATAATTAATAGTTAATAAATAATAATTAATAATTAATAATTAATAATTAACAATTAATAATTAATAATAAATAAATTTAAATAATAAATAATAAATAATAAATAAATATAAATAATAAATAATAAATAATAAATAAATAATAAATAATAAATAATAAATAATAAATAAATATAAATAATTAATAATAAGTAAATATAAATAATAAATAATAAATAAATATAAATAATAAATAATAAGTAAATATAAAGAATAAATAATAAGTAAATATAAATAATAAATAATAAATAAATATAAATAATAAATAATAAATAAATATAAATAATAAATAAATATAAATAATAAATAGTAAATAATAAATATATATAAATAATAAATAATAAATAATAAATAATAAATAATAAATATAAATATAAATAATAAGTAATAAGTAAATATAAATAATAAATAATAAATAATTATAAATAATAAATAGTAAATAATAAATAATAAATTATAAATAATAAATTATAAATTATAAATTATAAATTATAAATTATAAATTTGAAATAAATATAAATAATTAATGATTAATAATTAATAAATATAAATAATAAATAATAAATAAATAATAAATAATAAATAATAAATAATAAATAAATATAAATAATATATAATATATAAATATATAATTAATAAATAATAAGTAAATATAAATAATAAATAATAAATAATAAATAATAAATAATAAATAATAAAGAAATATAAATAATAAATAAATATAAATAATTAATAAATATAAATAATAAATAATAAATAATAAATAATAAATAATAAGTAATAAATAATAACTAATAAATAATAAATATAAATAATAAATATAAATAATAAATAAATATAAATATAAATAATAAATAATAAATAATAAATAATAAATAATAAATAAATAATAATATATAATATATAATATATAATATATATAAATATAAATAATAAATAAATATAAATAATAAATATAAATAATAAATAATAAATAACCAGTAACAAATATTATTATTAATAATAATATTTTATTATTAGTATTAATAAGTAATAAATAATAAATAATAAATAATAAATAATAAATAATAAATAATAAGTAAATATAAATAATAAATAAATAATAAATAATAAATAATAAAGGTAACACATGAAAAAGTATGAAAAGACGTGGTAAGGGATGAAAAATCAAGAAAACGCGTGAAAACGGATGGAGAAGCATATAAAGAATGAGGCATTCGAAAGAATGAGAACGCATGAAAACGCATAAAAACTCATGACAACTCTGGAAAATCCCTTCATAATTCAACATAATCATCATAATAACCCACAAAAAAAACCATTGATAAAGATAAAAAGTCATAGAAACCCAAATAAATAGTAATAAATGGTGCAACTGTTAAAACCCGTCAAAACGGCCATAAGGAGACAAAAACATTGGACTCACATTAACAGAAATAACTTATGATCCGAGAGTCCGTTTTAGTTCCGCGGCCTATCAAATCAAAGATCTTGAAACGATCTTCGACCTGATAGGTGAAAGAGTCTGAATGGACAGGCGGATCGGAAGTTATGACCATTTAAAAAAAAGCTGACGGGGAACGGGTGCTAGAAACGAGGCATCGAAAAACATAACAAACTCGATACCCACTAAAAAGGCCATAACACATGATCCAGGAGTGCATGTGGGCATCGCGACTAGTCAAACTGAAGATCATGGAACGAGCTATGATATGGAAGGTGGAGGAGTTAGAACTGACACGCGGATCGAAAGTTGGGTTTGTTTGAAGACAAGTTCGACGGGACACCGGTGACAGAAACGAGGATTCAGAGGCCTTCAGAGTGGAAAAACATGACAGAATCCTTCTCTTATTACTTTGGTGCATATCTCTCTTCGCTGGCTTCGATTTGATATGTGGTAGAGCCCAAACGGACACCCGGAGCGAAAGTTATGACCGTTTGAAGTTGGAGAACTTTTTTTAACATTCTTATAACTCTAATATCTTCTGCACCTTAGACCATCTCATGGTTTTGATTATATGTGCCTCTATATCTCTTCATGATCTTCGATTTGATTGGTCGTGTCCCTCCAACGGATGCCCGGATCAAAAGTTATGTTCGTTTTAGTGATTTTGGGGTTTCTCGTGTTTTTTTATTTTTTCATTTCATTTCGCGGTGGTTTTACCGAAACTGCCACTATTTCACGACGGTTTTTAAAAAAACTGCCGCTAATCCTCGAAAAAAATTTAAAAAAAAATAAAAAAAAAAATTATGGCATTTCGCTGCGGTTTTTTCATGGCGGTTTAAAAACCGCCGTGAAACGGCGGCCTGAAATGCGCTTAGCGGCGGTTTTTAAAACCGCCGTGAAAAAACCACCGCTAAACGGCAGTTTTCTTATAGTGCAAAAACCATTGTTCTCAGGGTTTCATGGTGGTTTTATCCTTGTTATTAAAAATATATTTCTCATTATTTATTCATCATAGAGATCTAGATATTTCACTCAAAACCCACTCATATGAATGGTATTATCCAACAACAAGACCTCTGTTTGTAGGATTAAACTCCTCCACATCAATACCTAAGACAAACTCCACTGTTTGAATGACATATATATTAACGAGAAGAAAATGATTAAGTTGAGATGAAGAAACAAATAGTAGGGAAAGTGGGGTGAATGCTCACCTCAATCAGTTTAACAATTATTTAGTACATAGAATAAAACTTAGTAAATCATTAAATCACGAGAAACTAAAATACCACCACTTACCCCCTTTAATAACAATAAGAGTTAGTTCTCCACAAACATGGAGTTCAAAAGAACCACTGTGGGAGAAACACATAAAATAAAATAAATGAGAGATTAAGAAAAAAACAACAGAAGAATAATAAATACTTGCTAATATATATTAAAAATATAAATAAAAATTACATAAACAAAACTCCATGTTAGTCCCCTTGAAATGTCTATATTATGAAATGGTGGAAGAGATACATATTTATAGGGAGAGGGGGTTAAGGAATTCCCTCCAAAATTTACCTCTAAATTTTTTTACATGGATGTCAAATTAAATGGGAGAATTTGAAATAGTTGTATTCATGAATTTTTTTCTAGAATGTATCCTTAGCTCTTCTGGAATATTAGTGCTTTATTATACACCATATGTATAATTTATTTCAGACATAATATGGGAAATTAATTCTACCCATGTGCCTTTTCATATTCCAAAGCTTCGCATTCCCATTCCATTATGAACATGAATACGGTCCGTTCATACATTCCATACCTAAATATAGTCGTTCCATACTTTCTTACGCATCCCTCCATAAAATTTCAGACATTTTTTAGGCATGGTTCAGATGGTATGAATTAATTACTGAATGGAATCGTTTCTTTTCGATGAGAACTTTCATATTCCACGAGTTTTAACCATTCAAATAATTCCTTAATGATAGTATTTTGTATTGAAACACATCAAGTACCCGACTCATTGAATCCAATTTCATATCCATCCTAAATAAATTCTTTTAGAAACGTTTATTCTAATTTATGCCTCAATTACGAAGGTGGGTACCACTATGCTAGACATAACAACATTCCACAAAGAATGATTTATTTTTTCCATTATATATTTGAATCAAGACTTGTCCCAATTGGAAAAAAATGTATCCAAACAACATTTTTATAGTAAAAAAATAAATCAATTGGGATCAATATTAAAAAATATATGACCAATATATATAATTGATTAAGAGTAGTTAAAATTCCCAAATTAGGCCATTTTTGCATTTAAGCTCAAAATAATTCGAAAACATAAAAATTAAAAAATTGCCCATAAAATAAAACTATGGTGGGATTATAAGAATTTAATTATGTAAAACATATATTATAATGTTGGATTCATCACTCCCCCATACTTAAAAATTCCACTCTCAGGTAGTCATCATTTATTCAAATCAAAATCCACACAACAAACATTAATGAGAAAAAATTAATGATATTATCCAAAATAAAATAACCTCATGTATCCTATATGAAAAACACATCTATATCATTTTCATTACCCACATTTAAATTTTTTATACCACATAAATCCATCCATTTTTTATTCATAGGATACCTCAAATCTAATTTTTTTCACTCTTCACTCAAGACAAATTGAATCAAGATTTATGCTCATACTTGTAAATTTCATGTTTCGCCAAAGGCTTGTCAAATTTATAATCTCTCCATAGTGTTAAAAATGAAAATTAATTCAATAATGAGGAATTTTTTAAGGTAAATTATATTTCTTATGGTTGGTGGGATAATTATTTAAAAACATAAATGGTAGAAAGAGGATGTTGGAATCTTAAGTATAATTCATAAATAATTCAAGTGAAAACAATGGAAATACCTCACTCAAACTGTAATTGACCAAAAAAAATTTAATGGAAATTCCTCTTGATATAATTAAATTTAATATTATATAAAAAGGTAATATAAAACATATTCACTTCCTTGGTTTTGTGTTTTTTTATTTTTTAAAAATACATATAAGAATTGTTACTCTTGCCAATATAGCCACTGAATAGTGATTACATGATTAGTATAAATATAGGGCTTTAACAAATCCAATTTACTCAAACAAAGGACGTGATGGCCTCATCCAATAGAATTAATCCATACAAATCCCATGTGTTAGAGCTCAAAAAGGAGGTAGTTTCCCTAGGATTCACTCTTTACTAAGCCCAAGATGAGCTTCAACATGTTAAGTTTGAACAAAACCGCCTATGGGATAAGTGGAAGTTAATATTGATTACCACCAGAGTGATGTTATCCGAGACACCTCAAGAGTGTTTTTCCATTGAAAACCTTACCCTTAGGTTTTATGAGGGTTTTATAATGTGTTATGTAACAAGACCCTAGAACTATGATTATGTGCATTATTTTTTTTATAATAGATATTATACATTAATTTTATAAGTGTTACATTTCAAATTGTTTTTATAGAAAAAAATTTATTTTTAGTGAATATTTAAATTCAATTAAGAAATATATTTTTATGAATTATTGTATTTTTTAATTAAATAATATTTTAATAAAATATTATTAATAAATTAATTTTCATTAAATATAAATAATCTTATAATTTTGATGAATACAATTGTAATTTTTATTAAGGTTTGAAAATAGTTTTTGTCAAAACCCATGAATTTCCAATAATAGTCTATTTTTATTTTAAAAGGGAAAATGCACATATTTAGAAAATTATTTAGATAAAATTAATATTATTTTTATAATCAGGATGTCAAAATTATCCAACGGTTATGTTTTCATAATTTTCTGAGATAGTGGAATTTTTGAGTAAAAATTAAATACCATTTAAATATATAATATGTTTTATGATATCATAATGATCTAATAGTGATTAAATAAAATTATATAAAAAGTTTATTCGTCCAATATATGTTTTTCCATTAAAATAATGTGATTTTATATTTTATTGATTAATTTTATGGTGCCTTAATAGACCCTCCAAGACTTATAAAATATTTTAACTTTTTAAAATGATTTCCTTGAGAGTGTGAATCACATCCACATAATAAAGCCTAATATTTTAATATGTTCTTCCATTTTACTTATAATATAATTATTTCAACTCTACATAGGCAAAAATTATGGTAAAAAAATTATGTTATGGTTTGTGGTTTTGATTAGTTTAATGTGTAATGTCCAAAACCTAAATAATAAATAATTACCTCTCTTTTCCTATACAAACCCACTGATGCTCCAACTTATCTTCACTCATAACCCTTTGATCACATCCCCAATCATCCCTAATCTCTTTTTAATCCTCCCAAGGTTCCCCAAGGTCCCAATAAGGCTCTCTAAATCCTCTCTTCAGCCTTTGGGATCACACTTCCTAATAAGGGATCCTCACTTTCCTTCCTTCCTTATTTATGTCCAAGCTTCCTTATATTATTATGCCCTTTTATTTTCAATTATAAATGTTGGGGTATGATTTAGTACATCCCCTATACTTCCATACTTATTTTTTATTGATGATAGATCCCTTTAATCTAATTAATGCCTCCCATGAACACCTTTTACCATGCCCAAATTCAAAAAGGGATTTCTCTCTCCTCATTTACATTCAATAAATTATTTTATATTATGAATCTAAATTCCATTAAATATATTGGTATATTCTATTCCATTCCACCCTTACTGTACATTTAATGTATAAATGATGAGAGACCCCTTTCTCTCTCATCAACCCATTTTATGATTTTTATTTGACATCATAATGCAGCTTAAGTTACATCAAAATTTCCCATGCCAAAATCATCATGTAAGTGAATACAATACCCATTTCTATATCAAGTGTATTAATATTTTTGAACATGTACATAATGATTTAGTAATTATATTTATGTATTCCACATCCCTTATTCGTGGAGTAAATTATTATGTTTAATGAATCCATTTGTATTATCCAAATGGCACAATTATGCATGAAATTAAATGTTTATAAAGGGTGTGCCATGATAGTGATCCAATGCATTGGGTAAAGAATATTATAACGATACACCATGAGAAATTAGTCTTTACTCATGCTAACTCAAGTTTAATTAGGGTTTATTCATGCTAACTCAACTACGATGAGGGTTTACTCATGAAAATTCAAGTGTAATGGGGGTTTACTCATGCTCCATGTGCAATGAGCCTTTGCCCATGCTAATATCATGTTAAATGTTCTTTCCACGTCTCCATGTTGTGATAATAATGCTATATATTCATTTATGTTTATGTTTTTCTTATTCTCCATTGATATTCCAATTTCCTAACATGTATTGTATTCTTCATGTTAGGTTGTGTTTACTCACTTACTGGGCTTTATAGCTCACCCTTTTCTTATATATTTCCTCAGGTTATCCCATGAAATACAATGTATGAAGGAATTATGTGGTCAATTAAAATCATTTTTCAATAAATATGTTGTATTTTTATGTCTTCAGTTTTCATGTAATGTTCATAACTTTCTCTAGACACTACAACTCTCGATCCTCATATTTGAATTAAGTGGAATTTTATGTAATAAATCATGTTTAAGTGTCAAATAAAGAGAATTGTTGTTATACAAACCCCCTTATAATGTGAAAAAAAACACCAAACCTTTTTAGGACATTAGGTATGATTAAATCAATGATTAAAATGAATTATATCATCCATATTATATTGGTTTGTTTATTTTTTTTAATCTCTAGAAAGGAAAAACATTGTTTTATTTTATTTATTTTTCATCTAGAATTTGATGAAAATTGAATACAATGAGTGAATGAAAAAAATGAAATTTATTTTATATAGTTACAAGATTCACCAAATAAAGTACAATTATAAATTCAAGCACATCTCTATTTTTTAATTTCTTCAATTTTTTTCTTTTTTTTTGAAAGAGAACTTGATGAAACAAATAAAGAATATTGAAATGTTTACTCAAGACCAATTTTATAATAATACATATCCCAAAATTATGACACACACCTAAACCCACCTAAAAATGATACAAATCCTAATGAACACACACTAAAGTCTCTTCCCCCACACTTAAACTCGAAATATCCAAGAAAAAATACCAAGATTGTGTGTAGGTAAGGAAAAATAAACTTGTAATGTGCCTTAAACCTATAAGAAAATTAATATAATATAATGTATAATTAAGTATATATGTAAATTTGGGTCTTAGGTTAATATGTGTCTATCCAATTAAGTGCCTCAATCATGTCAAACACATTCCACAGAAACCAATTCTTCGAAAGAGAAAAATCACAAATTCTGGTTCTCATATGAAATCCAATTTTCCCTCAACAAAGTGTGGGTATTAGGAAGAAAATATCAATGTGTTTAAGAATACATCATAGGAATATAAGAATAATTTGAGTTAGTGTTTCATGGTCTTGGGTTTCAAAAATTGGCCAAACTCATAAAATGCTTGAAAATCAAATTCAATGAAAAACTTTTCACATTGATTGTCATTTAAAATCCATTCGTTCGAAAGTCATTTCAATTTTCTAAAAATAAATAGATGTGTGAAAATTGATCATAATTTTCAATGAAGATCATGGTTCCCAAAAAATGAAGAAAAAATCACACAATAACAACATTGTATGTTGATACTCCCCCCACAAGTAAAATTAGCTACCTCTAATATCAGCTCCAAATAAATAAGTGTAGAAAAGTGAAAAAGAATGAAAGATATAACCTAGATTTATTTTTTATGTTTAATCCATGATTTAATTTTTATATACTAATAATAATCCTAAAAATAATTAAAAATTAGTGATAAAAATAATAACAAATAAATAGAATGGGTAATGAAAATGGAAAGCTTGGTTTGACCCCCATGAAGGTGCTTGGTTTAAACTACCCCTAGTCGAGAAGTTGTAGCGGTTTACCCCCAATCTAATGGTGGATAGGTTTCTTACATAGAAACTACCACATATTATTTTTCCCAAAATATATTGGTATATGAGAGGAGTGAGGACCCACAATGAAAATAATAATATCCCTAACCCCTAGATAATATGAAATAATGAATTTGAGATCAAGAGGGGGAGGGAAAAATGTATGGATTCTCCATATTTTGTTTAATTTGAGGAGTGGTTTCCACTAGAGATGAAGGTATAATAATTGGGTGTGTATCCCCTTCCAGTATAGGTTTATCAAATGATTCATCAATGATTTCTTGTTTTGTTCCATCGTCCTCATTTTCACTGGTGAATAACTTTACTGGCTCCTCCATCTTCTCCTGAACACAAATTACTTCTTCATCTTCTTCATCCAGGGCCTAGAGTAATGGTATTGAATATAAAAAATAAGAATAAGAAATATTAGTTTTAAATTCATAATTAATAATATTTGAATAAAAATAATGATTAGAAATTAAATCTCCCTAAAAAATTTAGCTTCAAACTCTTTTTCTTCAAGTAAGGAAGTTGGGATCTCATTTATTGGATAGGGAATTATATCTTCAAGTATGAATTAAATCTCACAAATTTATTCTTAAAATTTAGGTGGAATTTTAATTTCTTTCTCCCCATCATTCCTTTGATTACATTCCATCCATAATTATTTAACTTCTTCAACTTTGGCGGCCAACAATTCAACCATCTTACATGCTTTCTTGAGATCATTGATATTCTCTTGAAACATCAATGAAATTTGATCCAATTTCATATTAAAATTATTTTCCCTTATAGTATCACCATAAAAGCTCTAAAAATGCCAATAATATTATTATTCACCATAAAAATCTATATTGGCATAATAAATCCATGATATTCAATGAATATCTTTTTTTTAGATTTTGAAATTATTGTTTTTTTAATGTGTACATGCTCTTGGCCTCCATGGAAAAGAAAACAAATTGAAAATATGGATTTTATAGTCATTTTACCCTATTTAACATTATATTTACCTATGTATGAAATATTGTTTGCACACCAGGGATGATCTATCAAGGAGGCCGCTCGAAACACACATATTTTCTATTGTCACTATTATAAACTAACTAATATAAAAATATCCTATATAGTAATATAGTTGTATTTTTTAATTAATAAAAAACGTATAATATAATATATAAATGTGAATTAGAATTAAAAAGAGAAATTAAAGAAAAAAAGACACAAAAAAGTCAGTAAAAAACCCATTGTTCTCAGGGTTTCATGGTGGTGTTATCCTTGTAATTCAAAATATATTTCTCATTATTTTATTCAATTTAGAGATCCATACTATTCACTCCACACCCTCTCATTTGAATGGTAATATACTACACTGATACATCTACATGTATTAGTAAACTCTTCCACAGAAATACCTAATATTAAATCCACTATTTGAATGACTTAAATATCAATGAGAAGGAAAATGATTAAATGAGGAGGAAGAAAACAATAGAAATGAAATCGAAGAGACCTCCCACCATAATAATTTTAACCAATTTTGAATCCTTATAATAAAAAATGATAAATCATTAAATTACAATAAACTCATATTCCACCACCTTTCCCCTTGAACAATAGTGAGAGTTTGTTCTCCACAAACAAGGAGTTAAGAAGAATGATGGTGGGAGAAATAGATAAAATAAAAGAAAATATAGAAGAAGAAAAAATTAAAAGAATAAGAACAATGTTACAAAAATATATATTAAATATTTAAGAAAAATTACATAAACAAAACTCCACCTTAACCCCCTTGAAATGTATATATCCTGAAATTAGAGAAAAGATACATATTTATAGGGAGAGGGGCTGAAGAAATTCACCCCAAAATAATCCTCCAAGTTTTTTTACATTCATTTCTCATTAAATTTCTTAATTTGATATATTTTTATTCATGTAGTTTTTTTCATAGTGTCTCCTTTGTTCACCCTCAAAATTATAGCTATATTGGCCACTGGATGTAACAGTTATGGTTGATTTACTTTGAGAAATTCCTTTTGTTCATGTGTATCATAATATTCCACATATTCATATTCATATGACATTATTACATTTCAACCATTCAATTTTACGAATTCCATCCTTACTAAAAGATGTTCCATACGTTCATTATCTTCCCTCTAAAAAAATTATGACATTTTTTAAACATGTTTTAGATGATATGAATTAATTTTTTAATGGAACTATTTTCTCCTGATGAGAACATTCATATTCTACATGTTTTAACCATTCAAGGATTTCTTTATGAAAGGATTTTGATTTGAAACTCCTCAAGGATGTGCCCCATTGAATCCTATTTCATATCTAGCACGAATCAATTCATTTGGAATTTTTTATCCTTATTTATGCCACAATTATGGAGTTGAGTTCCATTATGCTGGACATAACAACTTTCCACAAAGAATGAAATATTTGGGCCTTTATATATTTGAATAATGAATTTTCCTAATTTAGAATTATGTAACCAAAAAACATGGGTGTTGATAAAAATAATCACTCTATTTCGGTCAATATTGAAAAATATATGACAAATATATAAAAGTGATTGAAAGCTGCTAAAATTATAGAATTAGAAAAAAAAATCATTTAAGCTCAAAATACATCAAAAACCAAAAAATGTGACAATTTCCAAAAAAAATAATACAATGGTGGGATTATAATAATTTAAATAAAAAAGAAAATATATGAAAAATATTGTCTTTATCAATAGCTTTTGTGCATCAACTTGATACTATTTCATGGTAGGAAAAATGTTTTGTGTTTTTATTTGGTTTGAGTTGTTTTAAATTCATGATTAGATCTAATTTGGATCACTTATTTTGAATTGATCTAGAGTTTTAAATAATATGTAGAGTATAGAATATAAGAATCATTGAGAAAATGGATAGATAATTTTTCACAATTGCATTGAAAAATTTCCCATCCTCTTCTACTTCTACTAGAGTCTCTGTAGGTGGTGAAAATATGGAAGAAAACATTTCCAAATTTGAAATGAACCCATAAAAACAATTATAATCCTATTATGAATCATAATAATACTGATATATTAGAAATAAATGGCCAATTAGATTTTTAACTTATGCATAGACTAATTTCACTTCCTAAGTTCGTTGGATCTGAAGTAGAAGATCTAACCAAGACTCTAAAAGGGTTTAAGACTATGTGAAAAACCTTAAAACTAAGAGGAGTGCCAAAAACTCATAATTGTATAAATAACATTATATTATCTTGATAAGGATTGAGAAAATAATGGATGTAAAACTTGCATCCTAGAGGGTTTACAACCAGGGATGAGTTTCATATGTCCTTCCTCTAAATGTTTTTTCCTGTTCCAATAAGTACCCAACTAAGGAAATACATAGAAATATATAATCTAATCTTGAAATGTAAAAACCCAGTTCTTAATTTTGAGGTACGGGTTTCTTTTTTTCGCTTTTTCTTATGTGTTTTGAGAAAATAAGGAAAATGGGGAAAAATACCAAATTTTGGAAGTACACGTCTTGTACTTTTCCACACGTCGTGTACTTTTGGTCATGTGGGATGAGTACACAGGGCGTGTAGCCCTGCTGAAGACTAAAGGTGTAAAGACCGACTACACGCCGTGTAGTAGTCCCTTACACGTCGTGTAGTCTGTCGGCAGGAGAATAGTAAGGCGGTGACCAGCTGTGCGACAGAACAAGCCGTGTACCCAAGGAGACACGCTATGTAGTCATGTCGACAGATGAACAGTGCCACGCTGGCGGGAAGCCACCAAAGGAACAGTTTAAAAATGGGACGTACACACCATGTACTTGGAAGTACATGTCGTGTACTTTGTTTTTTTCGCTTAAAATGGGTCGTAGCCTCCCCTGTTCGCAGGTAAGGCTTAGAACGGGAAGAGATCTCGGGAGAGGAAGGCCGGAGCTTCGAGTATCTGCCGAGTGCACGTCGGGAATCCGATTCCGCCTCCGTTGATCTCGTTGGAACCGCACGGGTAAGAGCTTCCTCCTCCTGGTGTATCTCTTGCCAATTCTTCCTCTAATAGAAGTTATTTTCATTTAAATAGTGTTTCTTCTACTTCATATCTACGTCGTTCTTGGGCGTTTCTGGAATCGACGTTCACGTATATCATTCGTTGGCGTTAAAGTTAGGTGGATTGGTGTTTATTTCCAAAATTAGTGCATTTTTGTGTGTTTTTGAGCTAAGAACCCATATTTGGGGTGTCGTGTGGCTAAGGCCATGGCTATTTTAAATACCTAGAATTGTATAGGTAATTGAATGTGATATAAAATTGTTGTTTGGAATCGTTTCTTCGATCCAGGACCACCCCGGGGGTGCGTTCCTCTGTTTAGCCGTTTGGCCAAGATACCCGAGGGTATTCCATGTTTAATTATGCATTACTTTTTCCTTGAGAGGATTTTTATGTAAATTTCATGTTTATTTACATATTGGGCATGTCCCGGTTACTTCCGCCTAAGGGAAGTGTTTTACTTAGCCCACAGGCGTTGTTTTTCTTGGCCCGAGGGTAGTGGTTATCTTAGCCTGAGGGAGACTTCTTCTGTGCTTATGGGTAGTAGACTTTGTGCCTGAGGGCGACACTACCTCCGCCTGAGGGAAAAATCTATTATGCCTATGAGAAATTATTTGCGGGTTACGTTTCTGATTACCTGAGGGTAAAGGTTTTCATTTCTGAGGACACTGACTGTTTACTTAGAAATGCACTGTGTTTTTTTCTTATTTTAAATGTAATAAATGATTAATTAAATGGCAATATAATTGTTAAGTTAGTTACTTTTGAGTACAGCTTAGTTTATTGCATTCACTACTGCACACTGTTGTTTCATTTTTACACCCAGTTGGGCACGTGCCTTTGGTGGGTGCCTACTAAGATATATTTATCACACCATGTTTGGTTCATGCCTTTCAGCCCAAAGAGATTACGTTTCTGCAGGTGTAGATAAGGGCAAGGGTCCCTATACAGGTACTTGATTGTTGCTGGGGTGTAGGAGAGCATGGGACAAAACATTGGCTCGCGATGCTGCTGGCTGTTCTGTTTTTCTTTCCTATACTTGTACTTCAGTTGTATTGTATTGTATTGCAGTGTAACATGTTCTGGTTGTTTTCATAGAATTGAGGCATGTTGCATCATCTTATATAATGGTTGTTTATATCTACTGCAGTTTTAAATTTCAGTTGTGTATGGTTTACTGCTTCTACTGTTGCTGTATGTTTTATTTCATTATGTTGCGCTACACTTTGACAAATGAGGGCATAGTTTCCACACTATCAGACCTCGGCCCTCGCTGCTAGTCAGTTACCTCTGGCGTTTGGGGAAATGTTCTTGAGGTCACATGGTGAACCGGGTTTGGGGCACCCGTGGAGTTGTACCCGGATTCAGGACATTACAAAGTGGTATCGGAGCAGTTATTTTCTTTGACTTACTATTTGGAGCCTTAGTCAGGGATAGGATGGGAAGGGTAGTTGGTAATAAGTTGTGCCCGGGCGTAGTTAACCCATGTATAGGGAAAATCCAATTTACCTTGTATTGCAATTTTTCTGATTTTGAAATTTTACAGTTGAATTGATTTTCACCGTTGGGTGATGCACTTGTGATTGTGTTGTGGATATTTTATCTATGGGTTCTACTTAGTTGCAACCCGATGAGATTAGGGTATGCCATATCATGCATCATTTAGGCACATTCTAGAAATCACATGCCATGCATATTTCCATTCCATGTAGGTGCATTAGAAATTGAATGTTGTTTTCATAGTTGTTGTGCTAGAAAAGCATGTTGTTGTGATAGCTGCATGATAAATACATGTTATGTGATAGGGTATTGTTGTATAAACTTTTTAAAAGAATGGACACCAAACTTTTTTCTTTGGGGAGTATGGGCCCCCATTTACCGGAATTTGGTGGATCATTGAATGTTTATTTTGTTATAACACAGATAAGATGTCAAACTTTGATTCTTGGGAAGTATGGGCCCTCACGGGTCGTAATTTGGAACTTAGGTGTTGTTTTTTAGTGTTTTTTGGGTTCCGGGGAAGTTTCTAAGGCATACTGTGCGGAATTTCCAGTATACATGTCTTGTAGTACCTTCAACACGCCGTGTATGGTCTTCTGTTCAGGAAGAAAAATAAACTTTTTAAGTACACGTTGTGTACCCAAAGTACACTCCGTGTAGTCTCTTCCTATGTCACAAACCATGTGGGTGGCAACACAGGGAAGGGAAGAGCTTGGGGCGAACACACCGTGTACCAGATGTACAGGCCATGTAGTGTTGACCTGAAGACCTGGCTGTGTAACTAACAAACACGGGCTGCTGTAGTCATTTCTTGAACACGTCGTGTCAATGAAGAACACATCGTGTAGTGTGACTTGGGGACCCAGCTGTGTAACTAACAACATAGGTCGAGGAAATACTTTCGCGTACACTCTATGTGTATATAGAACACTCCGTGTAGGTGGATTCGTGTATCCGACCGTGTAACTAATAACATAGGTCGGCGGAGCTCGTCTAGTACATGTCGTGTACTTGTGGGACACGTCGTGTGGTCTTGTTCGAGGATAGACCATGTGGACTTAGCCGTGTGACTGGGAAACGGGGTTTTTGACACGCCGTGTGCGGGTGTAACACGCCAAGTAGTGTCAATCCGAGTAATTAGCCGAGTCACAAGCAACACAGGAAGTTGGAAATAACACCATACACACCGTGTAGATGATATACATGTTGTGTAGTTTTGTTAAAATGGGAGTCGTGTGGCTTATCCAGGAAGAAGGACCCAGGAAGGGGAAGGGAATTCAAGTACATTCCATGTAGACATTATACACGTTGTGTAATCTTGTTTTTCAAATTTTTAATGCCTTATTACTGGTGTTCCCTTTTGGGTTTCTTCGTTTTCGGTCGTTGTTAATATTGTTCTAAGGTGTGCATTCGACCTTGTAGAGTCATGCCGCCGAGATGACCACGCGTTGTTCTCCAGGAGAGCGGCAACGAGTATACTCTGGAGATGGTGGGCCATGGGCTACCAGTTGATCCTCCAATAGAGCCAGATGCGGCGCCAGCTATTATACCGGATACAGGCACGGAGGCGCAGTTTCGTGAAGGATTTATGCGGTTCATGCAGACCTTTCAGGGAGCACCGCCAGCTGCCACATCTATGGCTGAGCTGACTCGTATGTTCCAACAGCAGCATCCACCAACATTTTCAGGGGATGGCGGACCACAGGCTGTGGAGTCTTGGCTAGGATCGATGCAGACTATTTTCGAGCATCTTGAGACGCCTCCAGGGTGGAGGTTCAAGCTCGCAACGTATATGCTGCGTGATTCCGCCAAGAGGTGGTGGGATGTTACCATCCAATCATAGCATCATAAAGACATGGCGTAGGAGGATTTTTAGGCAGTCTTCTATGAATTCTTCTTCCTAGAGACGCAGAGGGAAGATAGAGCTCAAGAGTTCATGAATATGCAGCAGGGCACTATGTCGGTGATGGACTATTCTGCTCATTTCACCGAGCTTCAGTGTTTTTCACCCGTACTGGTGGGTGATGAGACGTTAAGAGATAGAAGCTTTGAGGATGGTCTTCTATATAACATCTGAGCACTGGTGAATGTTTTCAGGTTGCCTACTATACATGCTATTGTGAATCAGGCGCTGATTACAGAGAGGAACCTGCGTGAAGCTAGTGGTGTGGGCCAGGGTGGTTCAGCACCAGTTTCTGGTATGATTTCTGCTGGTAAGAGTAAGAGACAGATAGACCTCTCTCGGGGTGACAGTGCCAGCTAGGCAGTTTCTTCATGAGGACAGGTCGTGTGCTACCAGTGTGGTAAGGAGGGGCACAAGAGACCGCAGTGTCCACGAGAACCAGCGGAGTGCCGAGCATGCGGCAAGATGGGTCATCTGCAACACTTTTGGAGGGAGTTTCCACTAGTAGCTAGTGAGAGGGGTTCTGTGCAGACTACTCATGCGGGATCAGGACCAGTGGATTCTTACCAGTCAGGGAACTGGAATATGTCAGGGCATGCAGGTAGAGATGGTGGTCGTGGTTGTGGTAGCCAGACACCAGGATCTCAGAGGCAGTAGGGCGGGACAGCTCAGGGTAGCCAGGCTGTGTCATAGGGTCGCGGCACTGGGCAGGCATACGCAGTGCAACAGACCCAACAGGAGCAGGATCCTAGACCCTCTACAGTCATAGGTACTATTCAAGTAGCTTCTGTCTTATCTTCAGTACTTTTTGATATGGGTGCGACACATAGTTTTATCTGTGCCCATTGTGGAGAGCCTTGGGATCTGTGTTTATTCTTCTTCTGATATCATGATTCTAGACACTTCATTGGGGACTAGAATGGATGGTGTGAGTTAGTTAAAGGAGTTCCCCCTTGAGGTTAGTGGGTGTCACTTTCTTTAGAACATCTATGTCTTAGAGGCGACATCTTATGACGTCATTCTCGGGATGGACTGGTTGGTTCCCTTTCGAGCCTTTGTAGACTGCTATCATCGCAGGGTGAGTTTCACATCACCAGAGGGTGGAGAGTTTCTATACACGGGTGAGTGGGATGTTCAAGCGAGTCTACCTGGACCAAAGCATCAGGGGATAGGTGGAGTCACAGCCCAGATTGCGAGCTTATATCTGGATGATCAGGGGACTTGTCAGACTGATTTCCGTCCAGTTTTTAATAATTTCAAGGATGTCTTCCTGGACGAATTTTCAGGTCTTCCTCCGAAGCGTGAGGTGGATTTCTCTATTGAGCTTGTGCCAGGAGCAGCACTGTTGTCCATTCCCCCTTATAGGATTGCTACACCTGAGTTATAGGAGCTCAAGAGGCAGTTAGAGGAGTTATAAGAAAAGGGTTTCATCCGACCCAGAACTTCTCTGTGGGGTTCTCTGGTCCTTTTTGCGAAGAAGGTGGATGGTACCGTCAGACTCTGTGTGGATTATCGGAAGCTGAACCAATTGATGGTTAAGAACCGATATCCTTTTCCAAGGATTGATGATATTTTTGGTCAACTTTGTGGAGAATGAGTGTTCTCGAAGATTGACTTGAGATCAGGATATCATCATCTATGTGTTAGACCATCTGATATACCTCTCACAGCTTTCAAGAGTAGGTATGGTCTATACGAGTATACGGTTATGCCGTTCAGACTCACGAACGCGCCAGTATTTTTCATGGCTCTGATGAATCATGTGTTCTATCCTTATCTGGATTCTTTTGTGGTAGTATTCGTGGACGACATCTTGGTGTATTCTCACACTTGACGCAACCATTCCACCCATCTTGAGATCATATTGAGTTCACTGAGAGAGCATCGGCTATATGATAAGCTCTCAAAGTTCCACTTTTAGATGGACCAGATTCACTTCCTGGGTCATATCATCTTAGAGGCATGAGTTTTAGTAGACACAGAGAAGGTGAGAGCAGTAGTTTCCTGGGAGAAGCCTAGGAACGTGTTTGAGATACAGAGTTTCTTAGGGCTGGCTAGTTACTACAGACGCTTCATACAGGGCTTCTCCCGCTTAGCAGCACCTTTGACGGGTTTGACTAAGAATGGTGTGAAATTTTTTTGGTCGGAAGCTTGAGAGATAGCCTTTCAGGACTTGAAGGGAAGGTTGACATCAGCATTGATCCTGATACTCCCAGATAAAAGGAAGATCTATACAGTTTACTATGATGCATCAGGTATTGGGCTGGGAGCGGTATTGATGTAGGGTGATCGAGTAGTTGCGTACGGGTCTTGGTAGTTGAGGCCACATGAGAGGAATTACCAGACGCATGATCTCGAGTTGGATGCAGTGGTTCATGCGTTACGCTATTGGAGGAATTATCTCTTGAGAGAGAATTTTGTGGTTTTTACCGATCACAAAAGTCTCAAGTATATCTTTACTCAGCGTGACTTGAATCTAAGACAACGAAGGTGGGTTGAATACCTTCAGTCCTTCGACTATGAGCTTGCCTATACACCTGGTAAGGGTAATGCAATAGCTGATGTACTGAGTAGGAAGACTCAGATATAGGCTATGCAGGAGGCCAGTGGCGTGTGGAAGCTCATCGCTTTGTTGTCTGAGATGCATTTGGAGGTGCACGACAGTCAGGGGTAGACCTATCTTTCATCTTTGGATGTGACTTCTACCCTCCTGGATCGAGTAAGGATGAGACATCTATCTGATTCAGAAGGCCTATTTCTATGAGAGTCGGTGGAAAGTGAGGACCCTCCTCCTGGTTGGACGATAGGAGATGATGAAATACTGTGTTTCCATGGACGAGTGTGGGTTCCAGGGGATATATGCGAGGAGTTGATGCGGGAGTTTCATGCTTCAGCTTAGGCAGTTCATCCCGGAGTTACCAATATGTACCATGACTTGAGACGTCAGTACTAGTGTCCGGGTATGAAGAGAGAAGTAGCTGGTTTTGTTACGAGGTGTTCCACCTATCAGCAGTTGAAGGCAGAGCATTAGAGGCCAGCCGGACTGTTACAGTATTTACCCATCGCAAAGTGTAAATGGGATGATGTCGCGATGGATTTCGTGATGGGGTTGCCGAGGTCACCTAGAGGCAACGATTCCATGTGGGTTGTTGTGGACAGGCTTACAAAGGTATCTCACTTTTTGTCGATCAAGGAGACCTTCGGTGTTGATGAGCTCAGGAAGTTGTATATCCAGGAGATCATACTTCTTCATGGGGTTCCTCGTTCTATCATTTCAGATAGGGATTCCCATTTTATGTCTTGTTTTTGGCAGAGTTTTCATAGGGCACTGGGTACACAGGTGCTTCTGAGCACGGCTTACCACCCTCAGACCGATGGCCAGTCAGAGCGTACAATATAGGTGCTTGAGGACATCCTGCGTGCATGCGTCCTAAACTTTGGGAGCTCTTGGGAGAAGCATATACCCCTATTCTAGTTTACCTATAACAATGGTTTTCAGGTGACTATCGAGATGTCACCTTATGAGGCTTTATATGGTAGGCCATGTCGATCACCTTTTTGCTGGTAAGAGGTAGGTGAGACAGCTTTACTGGGACCATGTCTCATACAGGATACATTTGAGCAGGTCCAGTTGATTCAAAAGAGGATGGCTACCACGCAGTCTCATCAGAAATCATATGCTGATCGCCAGAGATGACCTTTAGAGTTCGTGGTCAGGGATCAGTTTTTCTTGCGTGTTTTGCCAAGGTTGGGACACAGGCAGATCAGTAGACATGGTAAGCTTTCACCGAGGTATGTGGAGCCATTTGAGATTCTAGAGAGAGTCGGGTCAGTTGCTTATCGGTTGCAGTTACCACAGAGGTACCGGGCCATGCACAACGTCTTCCATGTATCTCAGTTTCACCGTTATCATTCATAACTTTCTCACGTTTTCCAGCCTGAGGAGGTTGATCTTGAGTTAGATGCACCCTTTGAGGATCATCTGATTCATATCGTTGATAGGAGCACGAAGGTTCTCTGAGGCCGGTTAGTTCCTCTCGCATGGGTGCTATGGAAGCATGGTCGAGTGCAGGATGAAACCTGGGAGCGAGAGACCGATGTATGTGCTTAGTGGCCAGAGTTGTTCATAGTTTTATCTTCACCACCCTTCAAATGGAAATTTGGGGATGAATTTCTTTAAGGGGTAAGTTTGTAAGAACCCGGTTCTTACTTTTGAGGTACGGGTTTTTTCTTTTCTCTTTTCCTTAAGTGTTTTGAGAAAATAATGAAAATGGGGAAAATCCCAAATTTTGGAAGTACACGCCATGTAATTTTGGTCGTGTGGGATGAGTACACAGGGCATGTAGCCCTGCTAACGACTAAGGGTGTAAAGACCAACTACACGCCGTGTAGTGGTCCCTTAAACATCTTGTAGTTAGTCGGCAGGAGAATAGTAAGGCAGTGGCCAGCTGTGCGACAAAACACGTTGTGTACTCACGGAGACATGCCATGTCATCATGTCGACAGATGAACAGTGTCACGCTGGCGGGAATCCGCTAGAGGAACAGTTTAAAATTTGGAAGTACACGCTATATACTTGGAAGCACACGCCGTGTACTTTGTTTTTTTTTTGCTTAAAATGGGTTGTAGCCTCCCCTGTTCACAGGGAAGGCTTAGAACGGGAAGATATCTTGGGAGAGGAAGGGTGGAGCTTCGAGGATCTGCTGAGTGCACGCCGGGAATCTGATTCTACCTCCGTCGATCTCATTGGAACTGCACAGGTAAGAGCTTCCTCCTCCTTGTGTGTATCTTGCCAATTCTTCCTCTAATGGAAGTTATTTTCTTTTAAATGGTATTTCTTCTACTTCAGATCTACATCATTCTTGGACATTTCTAGAATCAACTTTCACATATATAGTTCATTGGCGTTAAAGGTAGGTGGCTTGGTGTTTATTTCCAACTGTCGTGCATTTTTTGTGTGTTTTTGAGCTACAAACCCATATTTGGGGTGTCGTGTGGTTGAGGTCGTGTCTATTTTAAATACCTAGAATTGTATAGGTAATTTAATGTGAGATAAAAATGTTGTTTGGGATTGTTGCTTGGATCCAGGACCACCCCGGGGGTGTGTTCCTTTGTTTAGCCATTTGGTCCGGATACCCGAGGGTATGCCATGTTTAATTATGAATTACTTTTTCCTTGATAGGATTTTTATGTAAATTGCATGTTTATTTACATATTGGGCATGTCTTGGTTACTTGCGCCTGAGGGCAGCGTTTTACTTAGCCCACGGGCGTTGTTTTGCTTAGCCCGAGGGCAGTGGTTATCTTAGCCTGAGGGAAACTTCTTCTGTGCCTGTGGGAAATAGACTCTGTGCCTGAGGGAGACACTAACTCCGCCTGAGGAAAAAATATGTTATGCCTGTGGGAAATTACCTGCGGGTTACGTTTCTAATTACCTGAGGGTAAAGGTTTGTGTGTCTGAGGACACTTACTATTTACATAGAAATGCACTATGGTGTTTTCTTATTTTAAATGGAATAAATGATTAATTAAATGTCAATATAACTATTAAGTTAGTTACTTTTGAGTACATCATAGTTTATTGCATTCACTATTGCACACTATTGTTGCATTTTTACACCAAGTTGGGCATGGGCCTTTGGTGGGTGCCTACTGAGATATATTTCTCACACCCTGTTTGGGTAATGCCTTTTAGCCCAAACAGATTACGTTTCTGCAGGTGTAGATAAGGGAAAGGGTCCCTATACAGGTACTTGATTTCTGCTGGGGTGTATGAGAGGATGGGATCGATCATTGGATCGCGATGCCACTGGTTGTTCTGTTTTTCTTTCCTGTACTTGTACTTCAGTTTTATTGTATTGTATTTTAGTGTAACATGTTCTGGCTGTTTTCATAGAATTGAGGCATGTTGCATCATTTTATATACTTGTTGGTTATATCTACTACAGTTGTTAATTTCAGTTGTGTATGGTTTACTGATTTCGTTGTTGTTGTATGTTTTATTTCATTCCACTGCACTACACTTTGACAATGAGGGCATAGTTTCCCCACTATCAGACCTAGGCCCTCGCTGCTAGTCGGCAGCCTCTGGTGTTTGGGGAAATGTTCTTGAGGTCACGTGGCAAACCGGGTTCGGGGCACCCATGGAGTGGTACCCAGATCCGGGATGTTACAAGAAACATTGTATAATATTTTTGAGTGGATCAGGATCTAAATAAATGTTTTCTATAGTAATCTGTTTTTAGTCGATAATTCTTGGAAATTTTTTCATGTAATTCTTGAAAATGACCAAAACATGATTGATGATTTATTAAGAGGATCCCTAATATAAAAATCATCAACTAAGTTCAGGGATTTAGAAGAGAGGATCTCACAAAACTCTATCAATTTATCACAAGGTATAATACTAGGGGTTTACACAAGGTAAAGTGTTATTACTCTCCTTTACATGAAACTAGAATTGAAGAGATAACCTCCCTTGTGGGATAGTTATCACTAAACAAAGTTAATGAAGCACCATATTCACCCTAAAGAGATTTCTAAATCTAAAATTTAAGGGAGCACTACAAATAATTTTGGACCTGAATATAAGAAAATGGAAGCTATGATACCATGTTCTAGTGGTAGTACCAACTTCCACCAAGAAACAAAGGATTTAAATACTAATCACTCATCCACTATGGAGTTGAATGTCAACAAAATTCAAATCAAACATACCAGAAGAACATTAAATAATCATATGACACCCAACCATTTATTAGAAATAAATTTCAACCCACAATAAGTTACCAACCATATGGATATCACTAAGATCCATATATAAAGGATATTCTACAAAAAATGTAGATGATCGGGGAAATCAATAATCCACCTTGATAACTCATGGTCTTATACTTATGGAGATGAAAATTAAGTATATATAGATCCCCAAAACTATAATTACTTTGATAAATAATTTTTTAGGTAAAAACATATCCCATATAGTCCTTAACTCCAAAATTAATGTGATTTTCGTTTTTGAGAAGTGGAAGTAAAGTGCTAGATAGTGAAGAAATTCCTCTGGAAGTGGAATTGGGAGATGCAAAACCCATAGAAGAAGAAAAAAACCTATAAAATAATAAGTGAAGGATCTATTAGATACATAAACAATGAAGAAAGATAAAAGTACGGCTAAAATTGAGGATCCTCCAAAACCCCTCCCATCCCTCCATTATAGAAAGAATCTACTACAAAAACAGTAAAGAGTATCAATAGAAAAAAGTTCTTAACACCTTCCTGATGATGGAAATAAACATCCCTTTATTGGATGAAATCAATTATATTCCAAGTTATAAAAAAATACTCAAGTAGATTTTAAATGAGAATAGAAAACTATAAGGATATAAACAGGTAAGTTTAATAGGTATGTTTCTTCCTTAAACGCTCCACAATTTTCTATGAAATGTCAATATCTAAGTACTTTTACTATCCTAATTATATTGGAAAAATCACATTTAATAATGCATTACGTGATTTGGGATCGTTAATAAATGTAATATATCACTAAATATTATCTTCATTATAAGTGGGAGAGATAAATCCTACAAAAATATTTGCATCGTTAGAATCAAATCCACAACTTACCCTATCTAATTTTTGGTGGATGTGATGGTATGGGTAAAAGGGATTTTATTCCATACTAATTTATATTATTGAAATAGATGAATAAATATTCACTACTCATTCCAATATTACCTTTTTAAATCTCTTTTGAAAACTAAAAAAACTATAATAAATTATCATTATGTATCCTTTTCTAGGTATTTTTTAAAAGATACTGGAAATTTTTAAATTCTCAATTCCATGAAATTCCCTCAATAACAACATTATTCATTAAAAATCTCTCAATATGAAACCCCTATATATTCACATGAATAAATTCAAATGTTGGATGAAATAATAATCTTATGTGTAGAGGTATAATCACCACTCCTTTTTGATAATTCGATTTTTTTAATTGAATTGAATATAGAACTAATCTTGTATAAAGACAGTTGGAAGAAGAAATAAATGAATATTTTTTTGATAATCAACATAAAACAATCACTAAACTATCTACTTAGCACATATAAGTTTCAAGTATGGGATAAAACTTAATTGAAACCATACCTAGAAGATCCACATAATATAGAGTTAAAGGATATTCCATAAAATAAAAAATAGGCACACATTATGGAAAATGAAAATTTCACTATGATAGTTTCAAATAACATAGAATCAAATTTGAACACCAAATGTTAACCATTATAAAACAATGAGTTAAGGATTTATGCTTGATATTAGGATATATCTATGATATTAGTCACATTATTTGTGTGTATTAGATTCTTTTGGAGTAAATCAATACCAGTTATGTATCCTAAAATGAAGCTAAACGCAATACTTATATAAGTAGTCAGAAATGTGGAAATATTGTTAGAAGATGGTATCATATACCCAATTTCATATTTTCAATGGGTGTAACTCATCTATATTATAACTAAAAAACCAGGATCACAATTTTGAAAAATGAAAACTTTGAAATAGTTCCCATTAGGATTAAAAATATTTGCAGGGTCAATATTGATTACAGAACATTGAACCATGTGGCCTAGAAAGACAAATTATGTATTCCCATTATAGACTTGATGCTAAATATTAAATAGGAATGGTCATTATTGTTTTATTGATAGGTTTTATGTCTACTTTTAGATCCCAATAACGTTAGCAAATCAAGATAAAACCACAATCACTTCCAAATTATATACATTTTCATTCAAAAGAATGCCTTTTGGTATATATAATTCCCTTGGAACATTCTAACACTAAATATTATGAATATTTTATATCTTATTAAATGTTTCTTTGATTTATTTATTAATTATTTTATAATATGAAGAACATATTTTGAAATTTATCATGAGAATATAGATTTTTTTTAAATGTGAATTGAAATGAACATAGATTTTAACATTAAAAAATTTCACTTTATGGTTGAGGTAAGTATTATACTAGGATTTCTTATTTTTAATGACCAAATTTATGTAGAAAAATCCATGGTTGAAATCATATCTAAACTATTATATCCCACCAATGTGAAAAATGTTTAGTTCATTTCTAGTGAATTCTTTCTTTTATAGATGGTTTGTTATATATTTTAAAAAAAACTTCTTTACTCTTACTAATATTTTAAAAAATATATTGATTTTTTGTTCATTGAATCATGTTGGAAATACTTTGAAAATATTAAGGGGAACCTAACCAAAACCCATATCATCATGACAGAATACAAGGAGGAACCCTTTGATGTATTGTCTGATGCCTCTAACCGAGTAGTAAGAGTATTACAATCCTTGATAAACAATTTACACTCCAATATAATAGATTATTATTTACATAAACTAGATATATCTTTGATTAAATACAAAATTATAGAGTTGAAATTTTGTGTATATTTATTACATTGGAAAAAAATCACATTTTTTAAGAATAATGTTTTATTTTATTCTAATCATGTAGCTATGAAATACATAATAAATAAAACTAACAAAAAAGGATGGAAAGGTGGAAACTTCACCTATAATAATTAAAACTAGAAATCATGGATAAAGGGGGTTGTAAAAAACCTAGTTTTAGACCATAAGAGAAGACGTTACCACGGTACTAGGGTTGAAGTACCCATAGAAAAAACCTTGAAAAATTCACCCCTAATGAAAATATATATAAGACAATGAGTAAGGTGACATGGTATGTGAACAAGGTTAACTACATGGTGAAATCAAAGGTAACATACTTCATTTCTAGTAGAAATTTTCTTTAGGAACAAAATTTGAGTCAAATATATAATTAGGTGGATCTGTATTTATAGAAAATAAGTAGTGATTGAGAAATTTGGGGGTGTTAACCAGATATAAAAGTAAATTCATATCTTAAATATTGTTATACATATTCATGTGGAGGCCACTTTGGATGTAATTTCACAACTAGAATATTTTTTTAGGCTGGTTTGTTATGGCCTAAAAATTTTAAGGATTCCCATAATTTTTTGAAGCATGTAATATATTCCAATTAACCTATGGGATATTCTAAAGATAAGAAGTTCCCTAAAAACCTTTATTTTTTTGAAAAATATTTTATGTATGATGTATAGACTTCATGGGGCCATTTCCTATTTCCTTTGTATTTACTTATATTAGATTGTGTTTCTAAATTTATTTAGGTGAAACATTCTATAAATTAAGTTTCAAATGTAGTTATTTATATTATATTAATACGTATTTTTTATAGGTTTGGGATAACTTGTGTAGTCATATGTTATAAAGGTACACACATCTGTAGTCGAATGATGAGACCTCACATATAGAAGTATGTAGTGATGAAAAAATATATATATTAACTATTGCCTAAAAAATGGGTAGGTTGAGGTATCAAACATAGAATTAAAAATAATTATAGAATAGATAGTGAAATATAATGGAAAATTCTAGAGTAAGAAACTAGAGGATACACTATGGACTGAATGGCCCGAAGGCCTTTTTTATTATTTTTGATAATCGACCTTTTTAGTGGTGATGTGGAACCCTTACAAGGCCTGAAGTCTTAGAGAAAATTACATGAACTGTAGGTTATAGAGGAAATCACCCAGACAAGACAACTTATAACTGCTCCTCCCTAGATAAGGTCTTGATATCAGCACTCCCCCTTCGCAAGGCTTCTCAGCTAGTTGTCCTGTGTAGAGCTGCATAGGCCTGGTACTGATGGAAGTGTTGTACCCTTGCATTCTACCAATTCCGCTTAACTCTTCTTTAGTGAATGTGAATGCTCTGATCCTCATATAGAGCCTTGTCCCTTGTAGTCTAACTGGTACATCTACATCATCATATGGCTCAAAGGCCTTGTTCTGGCCCAAAGGCCTTAAGTTGGCCTGAAGGCCTTAAGAGGCAACTAGCCCGAAGGCCTTGGGTGGCCCGAAAGACTTATAGGACCCGATGACCAAATCGGTGGCCCAAAGGCCTAGATGGATGAAGAGTTTCAGCTACAACTGTACAAAAAAATGCCTACTACAGTACTGCTATAGTACCAAATAGTTCATGCTACTGTCCTGCTACATTCAACACCCCTTGGTATTTATCCCAACTAAATAGTTTATTATAATAGATTTAACCTTTTATTAGGGGTACCAAAATGCCTACGGATCTATAAAACATATGGGCCTAGAAGTGAGTTGAATTGGAGAGTAGAAAATGTTACAAATATTTAATCATTAAGAGAAAAGGGGAGGAGCTTTTGAAAAATATTTAGTGTACAAGGAAAAGATGAAATATACCCATGAAATGATTATTTAGTGAAAGGAATTCCATGTTAGTGGTAAGGGGGTATTTTTCTCCTTATGGATCAAACTCATGCCTGTAAATATTTTTTCAAAATATAGATGACCATTTATATTGACTTATACATTTCCATTTGGTTCATTGGAAATTAGAAGTTACAAATCATACAAATTAGTGAACAGGAAGAAACTAAAGAATCAATATGAGGATTTATATAAACAACCAATGGAGGATTCTATAAGGTTTCATATGAATCCAACAACACTTATCTTATATAAAAAATTCAATTAAAAACCATAAAAATGATAATTGTGCAAGATAATATACTAGAAATGTTAGGAAAAAACCAATACAAGCTCATAGTGCCAAAGGCACATAGCCTAAAAATATATTTTCCTAAGACCCTGGAAGGACAAGACCTAATAAAAATTTAAATCCCATTACAAAACAAAATTTCAAATCAAAGAAAACAATGGAGAACTGGAGTCAGCTGCCTGAGCACCACCATCCTGAAGCATTGTCAATGCAGGTAGCTCATCCCTATCCTGATGAGGATGATGCCAAACCATCTAGGACATATCTACACTAGGGTTCCACCCCTAAAAATTTATAACACCAACACACTTCCCCTCCAGCTCCCTCTGTCTTTACCCATAGCTTAACTCTACCAAATGAGCCGCATGGTCATGATCCCCTATTGAATATGACCCTCTACAGCCAAGGATGATTTCGCTAACCATTCTTGAGAGGTCCCACCACTATAGTTCATCAGTCGCTGCCCCCACCCTAAAGCATCACTACTACCTTTTCCCACCATAATCATATCTTTGCCTCACTGTACTTTTTGAAGCCAGATCTCGTATTGTTACAGCAATATCTCCGTCTGATTCAACCACTACACACCATCATGCACCCATCCGAATATATCTGAACTAGATATGTCACCACCATACGAAACTGAAGCCAAAGCCGACTTCCAATTTGTCGACGCCCAAGAAACCCTAGAGGCAAGGCGATATTGTCACATAGAATATGAGAGTCACAGCCAATGCTGAGGCCCATGAAAGAAAATATAAAACTTGTGATAATCATAAATGAATAAAATTCTATAAATAATAATACCATACACTGAAAGTCCACTCCATCATTCTTGACCTCCTATGGAAGAGTTTAATATATATCAAAAAGTGGAAAATAAAATCAGTCTGCCTCAATATTTTATCCAATGGATCCAACTCAATCACTCAATGTTCGAGCAGGATCCACCAACCCCTATAGATATCTAGTACCTCTAAATGAAAATGAGGAATATGATAGATGGATTCGGGTTCCTAATATATTATTGTTATTTTTATATATATATATATATATACTACCAATTTTATAGTGGTAGGCTTTAAAAATCCCTTAAGGATGCTCTTTGATAGTGAAATAATTAACAAATGTGTTTAAAATGTATGAGTAAATACAACAAAAATACATGAATAATATGAATGAAATAAATATGCTCCATTCACATTAGAACTCTTATAATAGTTTAATAAATGATTTATTTTATGTGAGTTGAAAAAATTGAATATTAAAACTATTTAAAATTCAATTATTCATTTGTTAAAAATATGTAGCATGCATGAAATATCATTTCAGTAATATATCTCAAAATACAATGCACTTGATATAGCCACACATCATATACAGGCTATAGATTTGAGTAAAATCTCCTCAAATATCTCCCTTAGACTATATCCTAATATACTTTGTGGAATCAAACCTTATTTCATATCATATATAATATATAGTGAAACCATATCCAAACCCCTTTCAGATATCTTCCATTTTTTTGTGAATCTATTATAAAATTCACCTTGTGTGTGATCATATGTAATATATTATGAATATTGATCCAAAAAACATTTGGATAAACTCTAAAAAAAATTCGAGTAGCTCTCTATGTCAAACTCAATCCCCATTTAGTCAACCATAAAATGTGTCCCTACAAGCCTTTATATCATTTGAAATAAATATTAATCTTTTGGTCCATATATGTATGAAAATAGAATCCTCTAGGTAAGCATCAATGATACTCAATCTATAAAGGGATCTAGCATGATCTATGTCAAACACAAGTATCTCAATACCTATATCCACCAATATGCATCATATGCGAACATGTATTCTCATATTTTCCCTTTGTCAAAGACATAGAATGAAAATGGTACATAGATCATATAAATCCCATATTTATAATTCATATGTTCTTGATTCTCATAGTACAGACTGATTTGATCTATGAATATATCACATGTCATTCATCCTTCAGGACAATGACATCACATTTCCCACATCTATAAGGATATATATTATATCTAGGTAAGGATATACACTGCCATAATCTACCTCAATAAAGAACACAAATGTCATACATGTTATATAAGAGGGAAAATACCTTCTATTTTAAGTTAAAATAAATGACATGATCAACAATGTACCCAACCACCCCTGTATTATATAAGTAAATATGTAGACTTCTATAAGTAGGGTGATAATGAATTAAGGTTCACATAATAGGTATCTCGAAAAACATTGGGATTGGGGACTCAAAATATATTCATACCCCAAATATACCAAATACAACTATATGAATGGAACACCATAAGATTTTAGAAGAACACAATGTTCGATAATATATACAACATGAAACAACAAGCTTTAAAAACCACAAAATATTATTATTTTATGATTTTTTAGAAAGATAGAAGATGAACCAATTTTATTAAATACAAGTAAAATATAGGAGTCTAAAAGTGTATGGGAAAACATAGCAAAAGAAAAGCTCACTGGAAAAGTCTAGAAGCCTAACTTTTTCTTCAATCTACCCATTAGTTGCCTTTCCTCTTCGCTATTTTCATTCCAGCCAATTCTAACATGACCGCGACCGTATTCCCGACCTCTCAACCTCCCCCTATTAGTAGGAAAGGATTTAATCCATTCAAGAAATGTCTCAGCATCAGGGCATTCAGAGTCAGATCTATCTTCCTATTGCACCTCACATTTTTCTTAAGAGGCATCTCTTGTTAGTGGTGTCTTCATCCTCTCGGCATTTAGTTCTTCAAGAATAGAAAAGGTCTCCTGTTGTCATGCCTCATCAAAAGAGTGTACCATAGACTCCTGCATCTTCATGTTTCCATTAGAATTTTGAGAGATTAGATCAAGGTTACATGCATCCGAATGAATTGAGGGTGAAACCAAAGGCATCATCTTCTTATAAGAAACAAGTAGAAATACCTCAATATCCACAATGGGTTTTGAACAGATTTTAGAAATGACTGGAGAGTATGATTCTAAAATTTTCTTACCCTTTTGATTGCCTATGGTAACCATTTGTTCATTAAATATCATATGATCAACCTATTTTTGTATCTCTTCTTCATTCCCTTGCTAAACTATCAATTCATTGTCACCGCATCGAATCTGCAAAGCCGAAGGTATTTGAGATTTCTGTAATTTAGTGCCCGTACGCCTAAAAAAGGAATCACCATTGTAGACATTCACCTATTTAGAGTATATGGCAGCCCAAGGCGTTTTCTTTATCTCGGAATTAGGTGAGTCACGTGGTCAGTCACCCTCAAACGGTGTCTTGACAACATCCCCATGAACAATTCCTTGTGCATCCTTCTTCTGATCTATAATATCAGCAGAAACTCTAGTCCATAAAGATTCTTGCAAGTTCCATTATTATCCTCAGGATGTAACTAGGTAGGAATATCAACCTTCTGTGCAAGATTTCTCTTCTTAGTACAATCGCTGACATCATGTCCACGCAATGTGCAGAAACTGCACATAATACAGCGTCTACATGTAGATGATTCATGAACTATGACATTACAGTTCTGGAATAATTTTGTAATTTTTTAATAAATGATCTTCAACTCAATAACATCATCATCTGTGGAAATCATTACTTTTTCAAGTAGATTCGAACCCAAGTCAATATCTACCAAGAACATGGAGATGTGACCAAATCGAGCCACGTCTATTTTCTTATCCATTTTAATCAAGATTCCAATAGACAGAGCAATTTCATACAAAATTTTGGGATTCCAGAGTGTCCAATTTAAACCATAAACCCAAACCCATATTTTTGTATTTGTGTTCCTCACCTCAAACGGGTTTAATTTCTTATCCCATTCACGAAGGTTAATAATCCCAGGTTTGAGCAAAATGGAACCAAAGCCCCAAGCACATACTTTATGTTCCTCCATGGGAAATATCATATGGAAATATCCCCATCCTAATGAGACACATTTCTAGGATGAAAATCCCCAGATCAAAAAAATAAATTCTTTGAGTTCATCAATTCTCAGAGGCTGGGAGCCCTTAGAAAGAAATAACAGAGCAATGATTGAGAACTCACCCATTTTGAGACATTCTAAAAGAGTATTTGGGTCATCATTAATGTGTTAAATGGTTCCTTTCATTCAAATTAGAGAATAAACAACCCCTTTGATGTTGAAAAATTCACACTTCTCAAAGACTCCCTCATCAAGAACATCATATCTCTCTTGTGATTGTTTTTTTGACCCTGTCATAGGACCAAGGCTCTGATTGACCTCTTCCTACAAAGTAACCTCATTCACATCACCCGACATGTGCGTCGTTTTTCTCAGGTGAAACACCATCCAGGGATCCGGTTCCTAGAACTCATACACCGCAACTACCGAGCAATTCATATCAACCTTCACTATCGCATCATTTAACACATCCACAACTTGATTATGTCCAGTTGGAACACCTGTGCACGCGTCAGTCTTCGATCCAGCCTTGATGTCATCAGAAATCATTATAGGATGCACCTAGGAGACATAAATCTATTTTGGAAATATTTATTGGAAAAATTATTGAAATATTCTTTGGAAATAATAACTCTATTTTTCATAATGTCATTTTATTCGTCAAAATAATTTTTCTTCAAACATTAGTTTTATTAATTTTTAGGAGAGTATATAATAGTTAATTTATCTTTATTTTTGAAATTTTATTTTATAAAAATAAATTCATTTTTGAAATCATAATGTCATTGTTATTTTAGATAATTTTTTAGTGAATTTTCAGAAAATTTTGATTTTACAACGAATAGTGAAAACAATTTTTTTATTGATAATGTATTATGGTTAATGAACTTAGAAAGTAAAATTTTATTTAGGATTAAAAAGTAATGTTATCTATATAATATTATGGAAATTTTAATTATGTCAATTGAAATCAATTTTACTGTTGAATTTGGTAAAAATACATTTTTATACATAAAAGGAATTTTTTGAAAAACTATTTTTGTTGTGTTTTGTGTTTTTTTCTGGAATTAATTTAATCTACTTATATAAATTTGATCATGAAAAATAGAATCCATATTTTTAATCATGATTTCAAAATTTGGTAAATATGGTCATTTTTTCAATATGAATAATAATGACAGTAAATTGTTTTTATCAAGGGAAAGGTAAAATTGGTTAATTATGGTTTAAACTAATGTGATAAGGCATTAAATTCATTAAAAACGTTATATTATTTAATTTTAGGAGTATATTTCATCTATAATAATCCAAACTTCTAAAATATTACCTTTTTCCATTTAACATTGATTTTCTCAATTATAATATCCATGTAAATGATAAAGTAAAAAAATGTCACTTTCTTTCTTTTAATTTATATAATATTTCCAAACAAAGATACAAACAAATTATCATTGGTTATAAACATATTTTTTAAATATTAATAATTTTTAGCATTCTAATTTATTTTTAATTATTACTGTTGAAAAAATTTCCTTAAATACTTATTAAAGGCTGGTATAGTTCTTGTTCAAGTAGTAAAAAATATCAAAAAAATTATTTAAAAAATTTTTAAGGTGTTTTTTTTAATTTATATTTCACCACTAATTATTAAGATACATATAAAATATTGGAGATGTTTTAATGGTATATATCCAAATTATAATTATTTAATGTTGTCTTCGACATCAAATTATATAAGTAGTTCTTAGAATGCCTTTAATAGTATATAATGTAAAATATGTTTTATTAAATTATTAAAAAAATCATTTAAATACTTAAAAAGGTCCATTAGGATGATAAATGATCTAAAATTTCATCCCTTTTACACTTATTAACCAAATTGTTTCTGATAAGTAAAATTATAAACCTATAATATTCAAAAATTCATGAACATGGTTATGACTAAAATTAGTTAACCAAGTGATTAAACCAAAATATATGGATTAAAATGATATCTGGACTTTCAAAAATTTATTTCATAATTATATTAAGACCATATATTCATTATATTCAAATTAATTTAATTTTGGAATAATTTTACATGAGTTAGAAACATATTATATTATAATATTTCTTGAATTTAAAAAAATGAAATTAATGATAATTAAAAAAATATGATATTTTATTAAATTATTTAAAATTCATAAAAATTATTTATTTGGAACATTTATGGGTATATGGGTTATATTTTCATACATGGTAGATTTATGGTTCCCTATTTATTTTATGAAATCTTTATTGATCCCAACAAATTAAAAAACATTGATACCGTGATAATTTTGAGAAGGGTTAAGAGAGGGTTAAAGCAATGTGATAAGGGTGAAAATATAACCAAAACATTTAAAAAATTTATTTTATAATAGTATTTAAAATAATTTTCCTATTTACATTTAATTATATCAAATTGGATCAATTTTCCTATGAATATTAATTTATTTTAATTTAAGACTTTATATAATTCCTAGAGTGCCCCACTCCTCAATTATAAAATTAAAACTCTTATCCTCTCTTCATATCACATTTTTTTAGACATATATCTTAGAAATTACATAAAAAACAAATTTCTAGATTCATTAGAAAAAATATAGAGCCTCTATTATTTCCAAAAGACCGTCTTTTCAAGGCATAAAGAGTAATCCAAAAGTGGTTTCTCAAAAAAGTGGTATAACTCTTTACTGAGCATTTGTAAATTTATTTATTATTATACCTCTAATTATCCATCATATATATAATAAAATAATGATTCAAGTATCATAAATATACTCAATTTTTATTATAATTATGTAAATACCATTATCCACCTTCTTCTCATCTATTGGAAAATGATATCGTTGTTGGTGCGTACATGTGGAATACCACCACCACAATGCAATGTGATTCATTTTTAGTTTTCGATTTACATGGTTGTTAATAAGTATATCATTAATCAGAATATATGATATATATGATATAATTATGAATGTGTAAAATTTTATTATTCTTCACTTTTATTACATTCCATTTGATAAAAAGTGAAAACATCATTCATGCATATGTAGGACCTACCGTCTCTATGAATGATGTATTAATTTTTTACTATCTATACCATTTATGGATGAATCTAAATAAATATTTATAATTAATATATATAATATTTATATCATTATTAAAATTATTTATATGATGTTACTATGATCAAATTATAAATATTTGGATGACTGATCTGAAATATGTATGAAAAGTGGAGCCATTGTCACATTGAATAGTGATTTTAATAAAGAAATATTAGTACGTGGGTGATAAAATATTATAAGTAAATAATATATTGTATTTTATATATATAATTATGGGTTTTTTAATTGATTTATAAAAATATATATTCATTTTTGAAGATATTTGAACACATGGGAAGCGATACCAGACATGATGTAAAGGATTTGGGTTTCAATCCCATTTTAATTAGGATTTTTATGCTTGAATTTCCATTGAAGAAATTATATATTCATTATATGATAAATATATTTTATTTTTTCTCCCTTATGGTAATTTATGGAATTTTGATGTTTTAGTAACTTCTTTCTATATTTAGTAATGAAAATGGTTCATAAAATGTTGTTATGAAAATTGAACCTTATTTATCCTATTTTGGTTAGAAAACTTTTTTCTTCCTTATCAATGTTTTATAAAATTTTTTAAGAATGTTTTTTGGATATTATAAATTAATTTTTAAAGTCATTTATACTCATTTTTTATTTTTTTCTATAATTTTTAAAAATAATTGTCTCAATATTTTATGAATGAGTTTATTTTCACTGAAGGTGTGAACAAAATATTTGATTTAACAATTGCGACATGAATGTAATTTCATACCAACATGACTGATAAATGCATTGAATATACCTTTATAATTTTCAATGATTACATTCAAAGAAAAAAAATTCCATCATATTTTTTATGAATTTACATTTTATATATTTTATTTAAAAATGAAAAGGTTATTTTCCTCATGATATATTCCAGTGATCTGTTAATGTAATTTTTATCTATGATAAAATCATTAGATATTAATTATTATTTATTATGTATATTATCCAATAATACCATATATATTATTTATCTATATTATTATGATTATTATGATTATATTTTTATGAAATTAATTTATTTTCTAGAGCTTATGTTTTGATGGAATGAAGAAATGTTAATGAAACATGTTTCCTTCCCATAGGTTATGTTATGATGATATAATTGATGTTTTATTATTTTATGAAACACATCTGTATGGTTTTCATTACGTTATGAGTGGCCCTAGAATTTTTTATCCCTCCAATGAATTTGGTAAATCATTATATCTCATGTTATAATTAAGGGAAATGAATTAATGTGATTGATCCACTATGGGAAATATATAGGGATTCCTAATACACTATGTAAAATATTTAGTTATAAGTAATCTCTTAAGGGAAAAATATTGTGATTTAAGACATGTTATTATATGGGAAAGAGGTATTGATTCCTAATATACTATGTTTTTATGGTATGTGTTATTAAACATCACATGTGAAATGGTTTCTATACTTATAATGGTTCCACACTCTTAGGAAAGTATTTATTCTTATGATATAATCATATAGGCCATTATTTACTTATGATGATTTCTCACTCTTATGATTCTTGAATTTTTAAATGATAATGTTTTGTGCCATGAATCATGTTGATGATCTATGAAATATTGGGTTTGAAATTTTTATGTTATGATCATGGAATTATAACTTTATTCTTATCTTATGATTTCATATAATAATTTATTATTATATACCATGTATATCCTTATGGATCATCTCATCCCACCCTTTCATATGTTTCATTTCCCTAGGTTATGAATAAATGTTTTATGTAGGGTATGTCAAGAAGGGTAAAAAGTGAGAAACAAATTATGACAAATGATGAATAATGTACCTAAATAATATATTTATGTATCTAGTCTCCAAATACATTGAAAATTTATTGTTAAAGATTATATCATAATATTATGTTTATTAAATAATCTAAAATGATGTATTATTTATGTAATTAATGCTTGGACCGCCTCATTTTGAATCTGAGTAGGGTTTAGTTAATCTTTGGAGATTAGGAAGACAAAACCTTATTGAGAACCCTAGGGATAATTATATGTATAAGATAAAATCCTAATGTTTTGTTAACATTGAAATTGTGTGGTTTTTTCTATAAATAAACCTTTATCTGGATACTATAAAAGACATGAATTTAATAAATATTCATCTATGGGTAATAACATTGAGTAGAGGCAATTGATTATATCACAACCATATTGCTAGTGCATGGTTAATGTTACATTATCTTGCACCTTATCTGTCACTTACCGAGGATATTCTTAGGTTAATTCACCTTTTCTATAAGAAAAATTATGTCAGTTCTAAATAGATAATGACCATGGATAAACTAGGATAAACCTAAAGTTTCATACATTAAAAATAAGTTATCGTGATAAAATAATTCTTAGAATGACTTTTAATTACTTTATTTTTACTCAAATTGATTATTATACCTTGATTCTTAAACTTTTATTTTTTTAGTAAATGTCTAGAAGCAAAATAAATCATGCTAACAACAAATTAAATGTATAATTCAATGATTTTCTTCCTAAACAACTAAATGAAATAAGAGACAGAATCAAAAAACATGGGATTATTATTAATTAGTTCTTCCAATATATTATTGACAACTTAAACTTGGGTAAGTTTCCTAACACGCATAGTAAGAGAAAGATTAATTTTCTTAAATATCATGGAGGTAATAAGAATCAACTTCCTTCGTGTTGAGAATGCGGGACGAAGCACTCAGGGGAATGTCTCAATCGAATTATAATATGTTTTCTATATTGAAATGAAGCATATACATAAAGTAATTACTAAGGAAAAATGTATTTATAAATGGTGGGAAATGGAGTTTATCATAAGGTACCACTAATGGTTTAATTTATTATTTATGGGGAATTTGAACATTATCTGAAAAAAGGCCAATATCCATGGGTTAACTTCTTAACTAAGTAATGACTTATCCTGCACTACTATATTACATGGAAGTTTTTGTGTTATTATGTATTTGGATTCAGGAATTATATTATTCTGTATATAATAATCCCAAAACATATAAAGAGTGTCCCACAATAGTTTTTAATGATTTTATGACATATGTTGAATGGTACTTATAACCATGAAAATAAATCTATTGGTTAGGTAATAATTTGTAGTAGAGATATATTGATTATTGAAAATTATTAAGAAAATGGGATAGTATTGGTGACCTTGAAATTATTAAGTGATTTGATGAAAAAGTTATTAAGGTCATCTTTGATGAAGTATATTTCATTTTTGGATTTATAGAATATGTTCAATATTCTTTGAATTTATTTGACGAATAATGATTGTGTTAATTTTTTTAAGCATTTACGTTTTAATATGAGGTTTAATTAAGAGTTATAGATACCATAATGGGCATATAATTGTAAGTATAATCATAATTTAAACAGAATGTATACCCCTTTTGAGGTTCTAAGTGATTAGATTTTGAGATTATTCGAAAAGTTCACTTGATTTTAGGAAGATTATCTATTGAGGCTTAAAAAACCCTTGAGGTTGGTATATGATTTGTTGTTAAATTAATAATGGTGTATTTAACAGTGGAATACAGATAATATTTATGGTTTAAAATTTATTTATTGACAAGGTGATATTTTCAGAGTAATTTGTGATCAATCTAAGGTTTACCTTTCAGGGTAATATCTAAATTTTTTAAGGTCATTTTATTGAATTTTGCAACATTATATGATTATATAGTTATTTATCATGGGTATTAAGGTTATTTTTGGAGATGATTCATTAGGATGAGGTATATATAATCCATATGTTTAACATGATGCCTAATATGAATGACTATTTAAGAATAATGAAATTAAATTTTTGAGGATATAAGACAAAAGATATGAGATCATCATTAATGTTATTAAATTATTTAATGTTATGGTTATTAATGATATTTTGGATGTGGGTTTATTTATTTTTAGAAAAATATAATTAAATTTATAGTGATATTGTGAATTTTTTAGTAAAATGTTTTATTTTTTCATATAAACATATTTTAATATTTGATATTATCTTACCTTGTTCTAATCATTTCATATTTTGATTAATATTTAAAGATCATACGTATAAATTATAATCCATTTTTGGATTATGTTATCTTTTAAAAGATGATTTTAGTGCCTCGGGAATAAAAAATCATATTGAATACTATTTATATAAAAAAAATATGAGATTTTGATGGAAATTGAGTAAAGGATAAAATTCCACTTTTAAATTAATATATTTTCTTATGTTGTATTATATATGGTAAATGAATTATTCAACTATAAGAAATGGATCTTCAAAAAAAATATTTTCCTATTTCATCCATTTCTGACGAATGGGTGTTATTTTTCATAACTTATTAATTAATGGTTTTCTAATAATTAACTTTATTATTGTCATTCACTTTTATGTGGTCAATGTTGTTAGTCACTCTTCATAATTATTTTGAATCTATTATTTAAATGTCCTTTCTTTCACTTGCCACTAATTTTCACTTATTTATAAACCAAATTATGTGTTATTCAAGATGAGTTTCATATTTCACATTCTCGGTTTTTAGGAGGAAGATTTATTAACCCTTTTTGCGTTGTGGTTTTTTAAACAAACGAATTTTAAATTATTAAACACTTGATTACCGAGAAAAACATAAAATTATTATGACACAATTTATTAGAGGTGGGGAGGGTAGAATATGAAACCTTGAAATTTTTAATTGAAATTTTTTTGATAGTTTATAAAACATGGAACACGATGTTTAAACAAAAGATGAAATGTTATTATTTTATGACCTTTATAACATAGCTGTTGAATTTTCAAGTATGAATATAATTAACTGAATTATGAAATATTTATAAATGTCTTAATCAATAAAAATTTATTGAAAATTTATTTGGAAAAAAGTAATCATTTTTTTGTATAGTTATTTTATTCTTCAAAATATGTTTTATTCAAGAATGGGTTTTATTAATATTTATTAGAAAATATTATAATTACATAATAGAAAAATTTGAAATTTTATTATATAAAAAATATAATTTTTAAAATAAGAATGTGAAAATTAGTTTAGAGAATTTTTTTTTTGAAAATTTTATGAAATGTTTTATTTTTTTAATAAATAAGGAAATATACTAATTTTAATTGAAAACTATCCCCTTATATTATGAATTTACAAGGTATAATTTTATTTATGATTTAAATATAAAATTATATATTATTTTATTAATAAAACAATTATGTTCATTATAATAAATTTTATTGTCGAATTCAGTGTAAAACCATTTTTAAACTTTAATAGGAATTTTTTAGAAAAAACTCGTTTTTCGTTATGTTTTTTTGTTTTTATATTAAATTAATTTATAACACTAATAGAAATAGCAACATAAAAATGGATTATATATTTGTAATCATGATGTTTAAATTTAATAAATAGGTCCATTTTATTTTTTGTCATTATGAATAGTAAATGATGTAAATTTTTGTTTAAATGGTAAAGGTAAAATTTGTTAATTAGGGTTAAATATAATGTGATAAGGATTTAAATTCATATAAAAACATTAATTTATTTAATTTGATGACTATATTTCAACCATAATAATACACGAATTGAAAATATAAACATTGTTCCCACTTAATGTTGATTTTAATTATTATAATATTTATGTAAGAGATAGTGTAAAAAATGTCACCTTATTGATTTTAATATCTATAATATTTTTGTGACCGGGATAAAAAGAAATTAGGTTAAGTTATAAATATTTTTTTTGAAACATTAATAATTTTTTTTACGATGGTATTTTTTATTTTTTACTAATGAAATAGTTACCATAAATGCTTATGAAACGCCAACACAATGCTCGTGCAGACATTAAAAAAATAATAGAAATGAATTTAAAAATACTAAAGGCAATATTTATTGGGTTATTAAATGTTTCCCATTAATTTATAAACTAATTATAACATATTATATATTCATTAAATTTTTATATTCTAATTTCATTACTGTCATGTTTTTTTCAATGTCAATTTATTTGAATATTTCTCAAAATGATGTTAATAGTATTTTATGATAAATATATTTTATTATATTATTTAAAATAAAAAAAATAAGAGGAAAATTAGGATGAAAATTTTTCAAATACTTTATCCATTTTCCATTTATGACTTAATATTTTGCTTTTAATTAGAATTATAACCCTTTAATATTTAAAATGTCATTACTACAGTTAAGGTTAAAATTGGTTAACCATGGGGCTAAACCAAATCGTAATTTTTAAAATGATTTCTAGACCTCTAAAAAATTTATTTAATTATTAAATTATCACCATATATTCCTTATCTTAGAATAAATGTCATTTTAAAACCATTTTACATGATTTATACACACATTATATTATTATATATCATGTATTACAAAAAATTATGTTAATGATATTTTATAATAAAAAATATTTTATTAAATTTTTTAAAATTAAGAATCCATTATTTGAACAATTTAATAGTATATGGTTGAAAATATTAACCAAGGTCCATTTATGGTTCACTATTCATTTTTAGGGTAACATTCTTTACAACTAAAGAGTATAAAACACTGATCTCATGTTAATTGTCCAAAGGGTTAACAAAGGGTTAAAACTAAGATATATGGGTGAAAACATAACCAAAACATGTGAAAACAATTTTGGATAAGTTTTTTTCAACAAAAAATAATAATATATTCTAATTAATTTAACTTGGATTCATTTTTTCAATGAATATTAATTTATATTTTTTAAAACATTAAGTAATTCTAAGAGTGACCCTCATGTCACTTATAAAAGGGAACCTCCTATCTTCAATTATCATACATAATGAGCCTTATATCATGGAAAATACCTAAAAAAATAAATTTAGAGCATAATTCATATAATTATATAGATTTATTCAACAGCAAAATACCTTCCCTTCAGGTCATAAGGTGTAAGCTAGAAGTGGTTTCTCAATAAAGAGGTATAACTCTTAACAGAGAATTTTCAATTTTATTTCTTCTTATATTTCATATAAATATATTATATCAATTATAAAATAATGAAATAATCAAATTGAATATTATTAATTTTTATTATAATGTTGGAAAAACCACAATCCACTTTTTCCCATCCCTTGGAAAATGATAACGACGCTCATCCGTACTTTTGGACTACAACCTCCATGAAGCGGTGTCATTCAATTTTCATCCATGTTATACATGGATGATAATATTGATATAATCATTGAATATATGGGATATATATTATATAATAATTACTATATGGTGAATTATTTTTCAGCTTTATTTAATTTCATCTAAAAGTTAAAACAATGTTCATGAGTATTTACAGCCAACCATCCCCATGAATAGTGAAATTATTTTTTCTATCAATTAATTTTAAGGATGAATATATATATATAATGAATATATATGATATTTTTATCATGATTAACATTATTTAGATAATTTAACCATGAAAAAATTATAAATTCGTTGACTTCTGAACTGAAATATGCATGAAAAATGAAGTAGTTATCACATGGAGCAATGATTATTATAAATAATTTCTCGTACACATATGATAAAATATTATATTTAAATCATATATGTTATGATATATATAATAATGGTTCTTTGATATACTTATAATAAAACTACATTTATTATACTGGAGTTTTGAACACGTATGAAGTGGGACAATACTTGAGGTATGGGATTTGTGTTTCAATCACATTTTAATAATAATTGTTTATGGTTTAATTTATTTGAATGAAATTATATGTTATTTATCTGATAAATCCTTTTTAAATTATCCAATTTTTATTTCTATAATTTTGATGTTTAATAACTATATTCCACACTTTATTACATAGAATAGTTAATAAATTATTTTTATTAATTTTTTCCCTTATTCTTCATATTTTTATTGGAACAAATTTTTTTTCCATGTCCTTATTTTATAAAAAAAATTGAATGTTTTTGGATATAATAAAATGAATTTCCAAATTCATTTTTACCCATGTTTTACATTTAAAAAGGATTAAAATTATTCTTATTATCATTTTCTGAGCAAGGTACTTTTTACAGAAGGTGTGAACAAATTTGTTTTTTAATGATTACATTATGAATATAATTTTCCTTCATTGTGAATTACCAAAACATTAGAGATTAATTTACATGTTTTAATTGTTATTTTCAAATAAAATTTTTTATTTATGCTTTTAGAATATATCTTTTTAAGGAAGTCATTTCAAAATGAAAAGGATATATTCCACAAGAAATATTCATGTGATACTTTGATGGAATTTCTATATATGACTACATCCATTGATATTAATTATGCTTTACTGAGTATATAATCAAATGATAAAATCCTTATTATTTCCCTAGATGGTTATAATTATTATGATGATATTTTCAGGAAATCCATTTAATTTCCATGGTTTATTCTATGATAAAATGATTAAATATTTAGGAAACCTATTTCTTTTCCATAGGTTTTTTATGATAAAATAATGAATGTTTTATGATCTTGTGGAAAAAATTTGTATGGTTTCCATTATGTGATGGGTGAGACTGAAATTATATAAGCCTTCAATTCATTGAGTTAATATTTATATCTCATGAGATAATTATGGGAAACAAGTTGATGTTCTCAATCCACTCTAGGATGTAGATAGTGTTGAATGATTTACTATAGGGAAACAGGTTGGGATTCCTGATCCACTAAGGAAAATAGGTGGTGATTCCTAATCCATTTTGATATGGGAAATAGTTATTTATGCCTTATCCCATATGATTCAATGCTCTATGTAGTTAAACATCACATATGAAATTGTTTCTATTTCTATGATGGTTCCACAATATTATGACATGTTTTTGTTCTTATAATATGAATTTATGTTTCATAATTTATTTATGATTATTCCTCACTCTTATGACTATTACCTTTTGAAATGACAATTTTTTATTCCATGACTCATGTTTATGATCTATGATAGATTGGGTATATACATTGAAAGCTTTGGTAATGATATCATACCCTTAAAATTATTTTATGAATTTATAAAATCATCAACTGATATATCCTATGTTTAACATTACTAAGTATCTTATATCACCCTTTCTTATGTTTCCTTTCCCCAGGTTATGATGATAGGTTTTAAGTACGGTATATCAAGAAAGGTAAAAAGTGATAATAAAATTATTAGTGATGATAAATAATGTAGATAAATAATATTTTTATTTATCTAATATCAAACCACACTAAACATTCAGGGTTTTAGTATGAATCATAAATTTCTTTATTGAATATTCATCTAAATAGATGTGATATTTATATACAGGAATCTTGGGTCACCTAAATGAAAATCTATGTGGAATACATAGTTGGTCATCCACTATAAAAAAGATTCATATTCTTTATATCGTGTCGCATTCACCTATTGTATATATTTATACAAGAATCATACCCACATTTATCTTAACATTTCATCATAACATATAACACTACACTATGAACATCGTTTATGGATGAACTCAAAGATGTTCTTTAATAGGAAAATTATCATTAAACTTAATGAAATTTATATAAATATATACTTTTATATTTTCGACATGATAGAATGATAAAATTTCGTTTTCCTTTAATAAGATACATTTTAATATTCTTAATATAATTAATAATATTATACAAAAAACACAAGAATAGGCTTATCGTATCATATATGATTAACTACTCGAGCAACCTTATGTTTGGTACAATTTCTAGATTTTTTAAATAAATTACATCATGTGTAATCTATGTAACATTTAAATGTGACCATATAATTAAATCCTCCAACTAAAATATTTATTGAGAAACATGTATAAAGTAAACTAGTTTTTTATAATGGTGAGATTTAGGAATCATATTTCTAACTATTCAAATTATTTACATATTTAAACTTCCTAACATCATAACATAAATTGTTAAAATGTTAAATTTGGTTTTCTACATAGATCAATTTATATTTTCATCATCATCATCCTTGAAACCCTATTCCATTAAAAATTTCCCTCAAATAATAAAACTACTTATATTATTGTTAATAGAACATCTTAAAACTCTTTATGATAAGGTGAAAAAACATTAAATTAACATTGGTGTAATCCTCTATTTTTTAAATTTCAAATTATGTATGTCAAAAAAATTCCACCACTAGTATATTATTTATTATATTCTCTTCTAAATATTTTACTATTATACACAAATACTTTTTGGCTACTAAATAAAAATTTTTCATTTTATTAGGACCTAAAAACAAATAAATTATTATTTACATATCATATATGGAATTATATCGTTTGGATCTTTTTTTAATTATAAAGAAAAAATTTAATAAAATATTTGAATAATAGGTGGTGGGAACACATTCCCATATACTTTAATAAATGCAAGAATAAACATTTTATTTTGGTTAAAACACTTTTATCCATATTTTCTTCTCAAAACATGTTATAGAAATTTATGAATCATAAACCATGTATTTCCTATTAATCATCTTATTTTATTAATAATAACCCATTTATATCAAAAAATTACTCTTATCAAATATGATGAACTTGATGGAGATACTCATATTTTACATAGATTTATTTGGTCTTGATAAAATCCTTTACATTCAAATATTTTATGCAATAACTATTTACATAATTACATGATTATAAATTATAAGGTCAATCAATTCTTCCTTTTATTTTGAGCACCTATATATTTACAACAATTTTTAAAATATACATTTGGTATAACATACCCTTCAAAATTTAAGAATTAATTTCTATAGAATCTACACCTGACATGGACATTACATGGTGTTTCATGAACTTCTTCAGGTATTTTAGATAATACCATTATAAGGAATTATTCATCCTCCCAAACAACCCTATATTTTGAAGACCTTGATTTGATTCTTAAAGAAATATTGTTAAACATTTCAACTAATATTCACTATTCTATATTTAACTATAACATACTTGTACTATCTATACTGCAACATAGAACCTTGGAATCATATTCTTAGTTCATATATATTCTCCATACTTTGAGAATATCATTTAAACATTATGTTAATTAAATTATATTGTCAAAAAAATCTATAGATGAAAATAGGATAAATTTCCTAACCATAAAACCAATTTTTATTATATCCTTAAATTATGTTATAGAACAAAATAAATAATTTATAGTCTCACCTTTGAGAGTGTTATAGAACTGAATAAATCATAATTATGTGTATTAGAAACACCTTATCTCATTTTATTAAACCCCAATTTTTTCATGCTATTATCAAGATCTAAATGGGATAAAACACACATATTATGATAAATTTAGCCACGTTTATAGAATACAAGTTATCAAGGAAGAAAATCTGAATCCCCATTATTTGAAAAAAAACATGTTTTGATTATTTTTACTTTCTGAACTTATACATATTTACAAAACTTTTTCAAATAGACATTTGACATTATATATCTTTCAGAACAATATAATTGATCTCTATAACAATTAAATATTTATATAAACCTTTTAATCTAATAAAGTCATTAATATATTTGTTTATATTGAATATCATTTCATATACCCAATTATATTGTGTATATGGGATTAATATAATTGATTAGCACAATCATAGTAGTACATTAGTGGAGACTAAAATTACTACGGCAATTTTGTATCTAATCCCTTTTACACTTTAAATTAATCACTATATGCTTCCATATGCATCAAGATTCACTTGTTCAAAAACTTGGTTTCTAAGGATATAACTGTTTTAAGACATATAATTTTTCTTAATAATGATTCTTAGACCATAAATATTTCTTAAGAAAATTTAATTTGATACCATTCAAAAGATATACTTACATTAATCATATCCTTATCAAAAATTAATTAAAATGTTTATCTTGATGATTTTTATGATGATATAATCTATAATAAAAGTTTTTATCAAGTGAGTATCATATATTATTGACCATCTAATAAGGAATTTGTATAAATGGACTCATGCTGAAATGATTACCCCTTTATTATATCATATCTATTGTTTTTTAAAGATATATATTCCGCTAATAAATGAGTATTCTTGGGTGTTCCTCACATATATTAATTATTTAGGTCAGGTATAATCACAATCATATAAAAATTGTGATCAAATATAGCACCATGCTTATAGATAGTAAACACAATCTCAAGAGATATATGAAATTGACAAATGAATTAAAGGGATATATAGTTTTTATCCCGCCATTCACATCATAAAATTATCATAATCAAGTAACCCATATAGAAATAATAAATATAACAATAAAAAACATGATGTAAACCCATAGAAAATAAATTATTTTCATAAATACATTATAAAGAATATTTCATTGAATAAGGTTATAGGTTCCCAAATGAATAACTAAAAATATTTTTATTTATTAAATGATGGAATAAAAAGATCATAGGTTATTGAGAAAAGTGATAATCATTCCAGATGAATCAAAAAGATAATTTATAAAATATTTTTTTTAAAACAATTATAGGTGTCTTAGATTTTATCTCAACAACATTAAAACATTCATCTCCCTAGGAAGAGAAAAGGTAAAGAAGGGTGAAAACATTTAGAATAAATATTTTTATGATTCATGGTGAAAAGGTATAAGAAGATAAGAAAACCCCAATTGAAGAGTTTGGTTTGAGAGTTAGCCTTACCTTAGGTTTCATTTTATTTTTTCAACTTTAAACCTCTTATATAATAAGAATATATTTATAAAAACATGAAATTAGAAGTGACTAATATTCATTTCTTTCACCCTTGATCAATTATAATCATTATATTTTATTTGATTATATTTTTTGTAAAAGGTGATCTATTTTGATGTCACATTTTCTTTGAATCAACATATTTTCATTTCCTATTCATTTTTTTTATTCTTCATAGTTTTTTTATTTTTTACAATTTTTTTAATATACTTATAATACATCAAAAAAATAATAAATTTAATAAATAATATACCCTAACCAGTCATTTTTGTATTGATAGGTAAATAATTTATAACTTCCTTATAGGTAGATAAAAGTGACCACTAATATAACATGTCAAAATAGGGGGGTAGATGTATAATATATAGTTATGTTTTGAATAATCTTTTCAGGAAACATTATTATTATTAATAACATGTGGAATGACTTGGGAAGATTTGGTATGTAGTTAGGTGGAAGAACTAAAAAATATATGTGGAAAACTAAGATTAATGAAAAGGAAAAAATCATAAATTTATTATTAAGACTCTAATTTTTTGACCTTAATGACTAATTTGGGTTTAGTGAGGGAATGATAGTGGTTTTATAAGATAAGGGAGTGAGGGTATTTATACTTTATAAGGGGTTATTTTTTATTTTGATAATGAATAAATTATTAATTCCAAATTAAGATTGGTAATAGTAATAGTATAGACATTTTTAATCATATATGATTAAAATATAATGATATTAGTACTTCTAAACCCTTCCACCATAAAATTTTCTATCAAATTAAAAAATAAAGATGAAAAATTGAAAAATGATTTTTTAATGGAATACATTATATTTGTAGGATTCTGAACATACTTTTTATTTTTGAAAATTTTGATCACTAATTTTAGATAGATTTATTATCTTTTAAAATTAACTTTATGTTGAGATAATAAATTTTAGATTTATTGGGTCACTATAACATCATTACTATGTCATAAAACAAACAGTATTTGAACATTTATATTTTCACTATTCTCCTAAAAATATTTTTTGCAAAATAATTATAATATAATCACAATTGTAAAATTTTATTACATTGATTCCAAAAATTAAATTTATTTTATAACATTGGTAATTATAATTATTGACATAATAATTATTTTTAAAAAAAAATACATTTAAATACACTTTATTAAAAATATACGTATACTTTATTTGAGTTTTATAATTTTAATACTTATTTATATCCTTATAATATTTATATTTACTTAATTTATTTATTATAAATATTATTTCCATTCCATTTTGTAGTTTAATTCATTAATTTTTTGTTCTAATGTTTAAATTACAATTCCAAATAGTGTTATTATTATTCAAAAGGATATATTACTATTACAAAAACTTTATTGGTTTTAAACTTCTTATAAATACTTAAAATTAACATTATTAATAATTCACTTAAATTCCTTTCAAGGATAAATATTTTTTATTTTTAAAATTTTAATTTCATTAATAATATTTTTCTTCTTTTCTACAGCTTTGTTTAAAAGTGTGATATTTCTTGGAGATCAATAATGATTTACATTTTCCTATTATCATAAATATTTTTTGTGTTTACTATCCCATTATCCTACCATTATGTTTATTGGTTACTCTATAAATTCAATATTCTAAATTAAAAATAATAATTTTTGTTTCTTTGTTAATGTTTTAAGTGTTTTAAACTGTATTTTGAAATATTGCATAGATGATTATTTAAAAAGAAAATTCCATATATAAAAGTTTGTGTCCTTAGGTATTATTTCTATACCTAGACTAGGGTTTATATATAACCCAAGGATTATGAGAAAGAGGATTACATTTCATTTAGAGAATATTAAAAAAAACTCATGGGAAGGTGACGAAAAATATATAGGAGATATTGATTCTACTAACAAAAACAAGTAATTTCATATACCATTTAAATAAGAATATATTTTGTTATAGTTAAAACTAGTTTATATTTGTTTATTATTAATTCATTGATATCTTGAGTATATAGTGTAATTTTGTGGAAATAATTAGAAAAAAATAAATTAGACTACCAAGATTAATCATTAGTAGTAGTCAACAAGATGAATTTTTAAAAAATAAAAAATCATAAAAATTTAAGATCCCCTAATTCACCCATGCCCCTCTTAATGAATTTCCTCATCATGGGATAAATATAATTATATATAAAATCATGTAGAATTAATTTTAAATACATGATAACATTGTGAAACTTTAAAATAAAAAACCATGACCAAATGTGGATGATTTTTTATATTATAATATATATCGATCATTAACCTAAATGAAAATGCATGGGAAAATGATTAAAAAAACTAAAAAACATGAGAGGATTATTATTCATTTATGAACTGTATATCAAATAATTTAAGGCTTGATAATTATTCTATGATACCAAAGAAGGAAATATCATATTTTTATACTAAAATAAATATATAATTCTCCACATTGGGTTTTAAGGTTCACAGGTTATATTGGGGAAAAAGTGTCCAACATTATAATAATACATATTGAAGGGTTTTTGTGGGACATATATTTTCCCAAATTATAGGTAAGAAAAAAAAATAACCATAAAAATATCTACTATGAAGAATCAATAAAATTAAATTTAATCTATAAAAAAGTGTACCACACTGTCCATGGTGAGTCTTCCACATCAGTGAGTTTTATAAGACCCTTTATAAAAAAATGGGTTCCTACCTCTAAAGGAATCTATTTACTATCAAAACCATTGATCACTTCTATAGTACCACTTCTTCTTAAATGGTGTTGGTGTACCTATTTTATAAAGAAAAATGATTTTAAAAGAATTGGGGACAGATTTGGATTTCATAGAATGAATATAAGTGTAGAGAAATGTGGCCCACAAACTCCAGTTATATAACTCATTAATTTATAAAGGAACTTATTGGCATTCTAACATTTCATAAGTTATGAAATTTATAATTCTTTGGTTATTTTTTTATAAAACCTACTGAAACTCCTCATTAATGTTTTTGATTGTTAAAATCTATTAAAAGTAATTAATCCATCTATATATTATAATATAATGTGTCACTAGAAAAATGACCTATGGTAGCCGTTATAGGAGAGTTATTAGACTGATATCCAATATTTTTTACAATATAAACCATAAGATGTTATTAAGAACCATGACCCAACCTAAATAATGACATGTTGACTATCACCATGTTTTTAATTTTTTTACTTCATTATATATTTTATAAAATATCCCACTTATACCGAAGCCACTCTTACTTTATGAAAAATATCAAAACTCTTTATGAATCCATCTAAACACTTATATACATGTTTTTCATATAAACTCTCTCATATTTTTGGAATAACATTGTATTAAATTTAATCCTTATTACATAGAATACCATGTGATTATATAGAACTTTTTATCATTGAAAACACTTATGAATTTCTTAATACATTTTTATAAGAAAAAAGTATCCTTTAAAAAATCAGCACCACTCAATCTATAAAGGGGTATAATGTGATTTCAATTAAACACAATCATTATCTATATTCACATTTTCACAATAATATTCATCTTTATACATCATATTCATGATTAGATAATCCATTTGTTTATCACTTCATATTGACAATGGATATAAAATATTTAAATCTACTCTAATACATATTATATACTAAAGATTCTCTAAAATATACCAACTAGTTTGAATTATTATATCACATGTATAGAAACAAAAAACTTTCATAGATGGATATCACAACATAATATATGAATATTCATTGAATTACATAAAAAACCAGCCATAAATGTTTAGCTGTAGTTTTTTTTTGAATCTTAGATACATAAAAAACTGGTTTATAGGTTAACTACATCTTCTTCCACTAATTTATTCATAAGTGTCACCCTTATTATAATTATCTTACATAATATCATTATTCATAACATGGGTAGTGTAAAAATAAGAAATGGTGATCTCAGATACTCAATAATGTTAAACATTGGTAATATAAACACATTATGAGTATATGGGTATGAGAACATGAGAATTACTTTTGAAAACTATTACATGTATACCATAGATAAAAAACACAAGTCATGGAATAAATATTTGTAGTTTATAAGACATGAATAATAATGGAATCAAATAAAAAGATCAAAGAAACCATAATATTGGAATAATACAAATTATTTGGGAATAAACATAAGTTTACAACATTATGAACATGTTTAAATAAAGAAATGTTCACTCAATATGTTAAGGACATGATATCAGGATATATCATAAACTTATGGACATGAAATCAGGTCACCAAATGACATTATGGACATGAAAACATGACCGTAAAGAAACTTATGACATGAAATCATGTTAACATATAACATTGTGAATAAGAAATCAGATTCACACATTGCATAATTAAATCATGAGTTATCCATCATTAAAAAATAAATTGGTGGACGATATAGGTCTCACCCATCCTTGGTTTTATATAATAATCATACTTGTTTATAAGATTACCAGCATCACATAGTGAAGACTATAAATAAGTGTACCAAATAATTAAAAAAATTATCATATCAGAACCCATGGAATGAAATTTTTTTCATAATCATTTCATCATAAAATAACCCATGGGAAAGGAATGGGATTCATATAAATAATTCCATAATCAATATAAACCATTCATAGAAAGAATAATGATGGTATCATTTGATCATATCCATGTTAAAACTTAAGTAACATCAAAGGATGTCATCTTTTATGGAAAAATATATTCAAAGATCACTCAAAACATTTCTTGGGGAAAATTTATTTTTCACCATGAAGTGATTTATTTAAAATATGAAAATGTCAAAAAAATTAAAGAAAATATGTTATTCATAAATAACCATAAAATCCTGTTAAGGAATATTTTAATAATTTTGTGTTCCTGATGTAAAAAATACCATTCTTGTCATACAAATTAAAAGAAATATTTCTTTAATATTTTGGATAAAAAGTAAAAAGTGACATGTTCAAAAAGGAACAACAATATTTTTTTAAATTTTTTTAAAAAGTAAAAAATTGGTAAAAATTAACTTAAACAATATTTTTAGGAATTAAAGACTTTAATTAAAATAATTTTTGAAAAAATACACGTGACAGAAAAAGGGGTTTCTTCTGAAAGGAGAAATAAAGTCGGGTTTCTTCTAAAACATTAAAGAGTATTGGTTACATAAAAAGAGTAAAGTTTTGTGAAAAAATTTATTCTAAATAAATAACCACTATATAGGAAAATTTATGATGTTCTTTAAAGATATATCATAATATTTCATCATTAAAATCGTAATCATAAACAATCTCGATAACCAATGAGATTGCAACATCAAAACCTTACCACATTAGTAAATTTTGAATCATAATAATCATGATTCATAAAATAAAATGAAACTTTAAATATCATGAATAAGTAGATTCATGATATAAAAATAAAAGGAGAGTTATATACACCACATAAATGAAGATAGCTGTATCAAATAGCATATTCCTCAAAGAAGGCTAATTGAGACATAAATCTCTTACTATAAGTCTTAAATTCATTTGTACACATTTGAACCCCATGTATAATAAATATATCATAGAACCATAAATATATATAGCATACTATATATGATTTACTTGTGTATTTTTATCTTCTATTTATTAACAATTTCTTGTCAAAATCACATTTCAGGTAATAACTATTTCATTTTTCATATATATTTTGGTTCTATATTATCGGTTCTTTTATATTGATCATGGTTACACCATATAAAAAAATTTAATAATATTATATAAATAATAAATATTCATTATATTTTTATTTAGAATAATCACTTAATGATAGGGATTGAAAATAAATTACAATGCTCAAGCATATGGTAGGTCGTACGTATACATGAATGTTGTTTCCTTTTTTGAAGGATGAAAAAAAGAAGGTAAATAATATATCACCTATAAATAATCATTAATATTTCATATATATAATTTATTTTCATTAAACCTATTGTTATTACTTTCCATTTAAAGTGTAAGTGAATAAAGAATCACATCGCTTCGTGAGGCGGTAGTCGGCCGTACAAATGAGGTACGTTATCGTATTCCCGAAGAATGGAATTTAAGAAGGTTTATGCGATATTATGATTCCAGAAGTATAATTATGTCATAAATATCATATAAAAATGTTAAATCAATCATTATACCCATCCATGAGAGTAGGTGATGGAAAACTAATTACATCGGTTTGTGAGGTGGTAGTCCTACGTACACGTGATCAACGGTTTTGTTTTCCATTTGATTGAATAGGGGGTGAATATAGGTTATATCAGCATAAATAAATAATATTTGAGGAAGGTTTAATAAGAAATAAAATATAAATTCTTGGTAGAGAATTATATGTCTTCTTTAGAAAACCTCTTAGGATAAGACCAAAATCCTTCCAAGGTTGGATTCATGGTAAAACCAAGTCTTCTATTATGTGAGTAGGGAATTAAATAAATGATTAATATATGGATTTTAGAAACTAAGTGGATTTATAAAATTAAGTATATATTTTTATTTAATATTAATTATGAAAAAAAATTAAGTTTACAATATTAAATAATATTAATTATAAAAAAATAAGTTAAAATTCTTACATAATATTAATTATGAATATTTGAAATGTGGAATCCATTTTAAAAAATACCAGTCATTGAATTTTGAAGATTAAATCTATAATTATACCAGTAGATGCGATGAAAAATTGATTTTACACACAGAAAATGTTCATACTTAAAGAGAGTTATAATATATATATATATAATATAAAATTTATTAAAATGAACTAAATTTATTTAATAAAAAGATAATGGAACTTATTTTACAATTAAAACTATTTTAAAACAAAATTAAACCTTATAAATTCTTTAAATTTAAAGTAAATATTCAACAAAACCCAATATTTTTTCCCATTTATTGAAAAATTAATCTTCTCAAAACAATTCACAAAAAAGGCACCCTATGATAATTTTTGGATTTTTATTTAAAAAATTAATTTTATTTTGTCAAATAAATTTTCTAAAAGTGTCAAAAATTATTTTTATTATTTATTCACAAAAACCAAAAAAATTGTTTTAAAAAAATTGTATTTTCAAAATATATAAACACTTTACTAATAACTAAGTGCTTTTTTAACAATATGTATTATTCATATAATGTAGTAATACATAATATTCAAAATCTTGTTATTACTATTCATACCTCCATGTTCAATGTATAGGCAATAATTATCATATTAAATAATAATATTTTAATAATATCTGATGTTTATTTTAAACATAGTGTTGTGTGTAACACAAGACATCGAAGAAATTAAAATTATTTGAATAAAATATTTCATAAAAACTTAGGGTGTTACATTTTACCCCCATTAAAATGAATTTTTCTCACAAAATTCATCACTTTAGTTTTAAAAATTTTGGATATGTCTTCCTCAATATATCCTCAAGTTCCTACCTAGCCTCCCAAAGCTGGTAGTTTCACTGTAAAACATTGACTATGTAAGTGGTATTTTTTGTAGAACATTATTTTTATAATCTAGAATCTATGTCGATTATTCCACATATGAAAGATGATTCCCTAGTATAACAAAGTCTATGTTCAATAAATGTGAGGGGTTTGATATGTACTTCCTCATGAGAGATACATGGAATACATCATCAACTTGGGATTTGTTCAGTGTAAGTTCCAAATGATAAGTTATAGTCCCAATATGATAACAAATTTCAATGATATATATTTTTATATATAATTATAAACTTTCTTATATATCATTAGAATAATTTCATGCTTTTTTTATTCTTTAGTCAATTTTCACTTCAATGTTTACTCTATGACATGAATATTTATGATGATTTTTTTAATCTTGAAGCACTAAAATCATCATAAGATCCATAATTCATTTCTTCTGGCTCTAAATATTTATGAAATACAAGAATGATAAAACATTTTATCCAATAAAATATAAAATTTAGCTTAATCCATTCCATAAATACTTAACCCTAATGCTACTCCAAAATATTTTTAACCATAATTGAATCCTAAATATTGGAATAATTTGTCATCATACCCTTCCATGATAAACTTAAAAATAATTTCAATCACCCATAATGACTCATACCAAAATATATATATACTAATCACTTTCAAAGAATTCATAATAAAATCATATTTTCTTTTAAAGGGTGATTAAAATCTTATTCCTTAAACAAGATCTCACCTTAGAAAGAAACACTTTTATCAAGAATATGGGTTCATACTTGCACAGATAGATGATCATATGTTGATTCAAAATATAAAATTTAATTTAATTATTCCAGAATATATTTATTTAGAGATATTCAATGCTCAAAATCATATCAAATTTAACTAATGATTGCACAATAATATTTTCTTAGTGATTATTTATACAGAATCCAACGTGATATTTCCCACTATGGAGTGCTCTAATTATCATGATTCATATAACTTGTTGTGATTTCATAAGATTTACCATTTTCCTTTGTCTTAAGAGGCTATTATTTATTATTATACTCATCATCCCTTTGATTAATCCATTAATCTTCATAATTTTTTATCTCTTTTCATTTGAAACATTGAAGTGTGGGTGGTGCATTTTTTTGATCTGTCTCTCTATTCATTTCATTGACTAGACTCTTCACATAACTTATAGATTTTGTTTTCTCAATTTTTTTGATTCCCACACTCAAATCACATCCTAGTTTCACTCAATAAATTCCCCTTATTTTTCTTTGAAAATTTCTTGCATATAGGTGACCGTTATTTCTTTACACCATATGATTTAATCATGTTCTCATGAGACCTGATCTTTCTTTTCCTATCAAAACCATCAAAATAGTAGGAATCTATAATTTACATTTTTTCCTTCAGTGCACATAGAATGAATTATTTTTAGTTATTAAATCCTTTTATATCTAGTACCTTTTGAAGACGTGGTTTTAGGACACCAAATAATCAATCAATTTTTTTCGGGCCTGATTATTAAACCATAAGCATACCTTGCAAGTCATGTAAAATTTTCGTCATAAGTAAAAATAGACTCATTATCCTTTTGTTTGAGATCAAGAAATTAATTCTCCATAATTGTATATAGAATACGAAGGAATTATTTTCTAAAAATATTAGATTAAAATCAAACCATTCCATGGAGTCAATTTTCTCTTATTGAGTCATATTTATAATATGTTTTGACTATTGATCTACTTCTCCTTCCAAATGATAGATAATAAAAATTTATTATTCATGATCCAAAAACTAAATAATTAAAAATATATTTTCAGTGGTATAGATCCATTTTTCAGGGACTAATTGATTAATGGAAGCATAAAAATAATTTGGTTGTTCCTCAAGAAAGACTCAATATAATGTGTTACCCTCCTCTTCCTAATTAGATGTTCAATATGATTATGATCTTGGAAACATTGTGTGAGAATTGAAATAAAATTTTCATTCAATATCTCATAAAATTTGGTTTCACATGAGGAAAATACTTTCATTTTCCATCACATTAAACATTAACATTGTTCCTTCAGGCTCCATCCATTGAATAGAATCAAAAATTATAATGTGAGTAACACTAATCATAGTTTGAAAACACATAGTTGGGATGAATCATTTATAGGTTGTCTAAATCCAGAAAAATTATTTTAAATATAAAAATCCTTATGTTTAACATAATTCATTCATGATTGTCATCTATTTAATTACTTTATGATGGTTCATAAGGAAAATATTAATTAACCAAAGCATATCCCATAAGTGTTTCATACCAGGTGCACAATTAGTCATGATTTCATCTACAAGGTCATATAGAAGTCAATCCCAACACTCCTTTTTCAGTGTTGTTAACCCTAGGTATATTTGTTCCATAACCATGTATTCTTTTAGCATCTAGACGTGTATTTATTTCTCAGTAAACCGCATAATATCTTCGATACCAAATTTCTTCAATGTTATAGTATACTTAGGTTCATTCTAAGGGTTCTCACAAAAGTATTCCCATATTGGTTTCTAATGGTTTAATAAAACCTTTCTCTAATAAAAACTATAGTGGATCACACTTTTCAAACATAGAAACCTTATTATGATTACTATACATAATATCTTTCTTTATAACATGAGGAAAGTAAACATAAGTAATGGTGGACTAATATTCCCAATAAGGGTAAACACATGATATATTAGCATAAAATTTGTATTAGTGTATGAGAACTTGAAAATAAATTTTTAAATTCATACCATGAAAATAATAGGTCATAAAAATGATCCATGAAGGAAATATTCTCAATATATAAGACATGAAAGATAATAGAATCAAAGAGAATGATCCCTGAGATAATAACACAGGATTAAGTCATATAATTTTCAAATACATATAATATTACAACATTGTGAACATATTTAAATAAATAAAAGTTCACTCATTATGTTATGGACATGGAATCAAGACCTCACATAAACTTATGGGCATGAAGTAATGTCCATGAATGACATTATGAACATGATATCAATTCCATGCATAACTATCACAACTTGACCCTAACCAAGGCTCAAGCCACAACTACGCTAAGCCTGCCTCCATTGGATTGGGGGTAGAGACAAGTTCTGAAGGCATATATAACATGGGGAGGCCATTGAATGTGTACATATATGAACACACACATATCCATATTGTGGTATAAGTGACAAGGGAGAAGAGAAAAAGATGAAAAACACTAGGGAAACAACCATGCACATAAAACCTCTAAATAGTATAAGAGTACAGTAGTGAAAATTGAAAAGTAAAGGGGGTAAATACACTCCCAAATCGAAATATTTTTTTAACCTAAAAAAACTAGGGAAGTAAAACACTTAGAGTTCCCAAATCCTAATCTTCAAGATGTGACTACTGTACATTGTCCAAAGTACAAGGTATCCCTAATATCCTCTGAAGCCACTATTGACCTATCTGTTGTCTTCATAAGATATGAAAAATGTTGGAAAATCCCATGCATGGGTGAGTATATAAATACCCAGTAGGACACCTTGAACGATATAGGGGGATTAGTAAGATAGATAACATGAATAAAGACACTAGATAGTTCACATGATACAAGACATAGTAAAATAGAATAGCTCAACCCAAACAAGATAAGTAGTAACCTCATCCTAGAACAAGGGGCTCTACATGGTGAGTAGATAAACTACACATCGAGTCTTTTCAACACATTACAATATATTAGACTCATCCAACCATGAAATTATAAACATAGAAATCATGTGTCTTACCCAATCATCTTCATATCTCATATAAAGAGAGTAAATAAGTCAAAAAGTATTGATGTATAAGAATATATATATATATATGTGTGTGTGTGTGTGTGTGTGTATGTATATGCTTATTCCAAAGAATCACAAATAAGAGAGTAAGGGGATCTCCATCTCATAGAATAGCCTAGGAATAAGGGCCAACAATAGTTTTAAAAAGTCTATCAATGATGCCCAGCATCCCATGTGTCTTCCTAGAAGTACCCATCCAAGTCAATACACACCTCATCATTGTGTTTCACAATCGAGGGGGAAAACTCTAGGTAGAGGTCCCCTGCCTGGATATAACAAGTGGGTTTCACTATGATAATCGATGGAGGAACCATTCAATTCCCAGATAGAGGGTTCCACTCTAGAAGTCATCGAGGACCCACTACCTAGCTCTTCTAATGGGTTCCACTTGAGATTCATCAAGGACCCACATCCCAACTCTACTTGATGATTCCACATAAAAATCATCAAGGTCCCACTATTGATATCTACTAAAGGGTTCCACGTGGAAGTTGTTGAGTACCCACTTATCATCTATACTAGAGGGTTCCAATCAGACATCATCATGGACCCACTACCCAGCTCTACTAGAGGGTTCCACTTGGAATTTGTCGAGGACCCACTTCCCAACTCTACTAGAGGGTTCCACTCAGAAGTTGTCAGGGACGCAATACCAATCTCTACTGAAGGGTTTCACTTAGGATTCATCATGATCACACTTCCCATCTCTACTGGAGGGTTCCACTCATAAGTCATTGAGGACACAATGCCCATATTTACTGGAGGGTTTAGCATGGAATTCATTGAGGACCCACTACCCAGATCTACTATATGGTTCCACATGGAATTCATTGAAGAACTACTACCCATAACCATTAATAAGTCATAGAGGACCCACATCAAATCTCTACCAGAGGGTTCCACTACGTAAGTCACTGGTGATTCTTCCTGATCACTACCATCACCAAGCATCTCTTAAAATAAGAATTGTTCCCAGAACATTTTACATCATATCTAGAAAGCCAAAATTGATGTAACCATCATGTTCTAGGTAGAAAGACACTCAGTATTGGCTACTCATGGGCCAAAATCTATGTTCAAAAGATGGAGATATAAAATCGTGAAGTTTCCTCAAAAGGTGAAAAGGGATACATGACATGTGAGGGGACCCATACAACATGTGGTCCCACTCCGTCACTTGAACATGTCCCTAGAGGTACATGGATCACAATAAATACAAGAGTACATTTTAGGAAAGTGGAATACATTGTGTGTTCATGATATCTGTGATAGGGTCATGTCTATATGGCCATGTCTGTGTACTCAAGTCATGTCTCTGTACTTTGGTACACGACATGTTGCTTCACACGGGGTTCTACCCATGTGTTATGGCCATGTCTGTGTATGTAGGAATATCATGTGTATCTGGTCATGTTCTCCATTACAAGGCTCATTTACATAGAGAAGGTGGTACATATCATATAGGGTAATTTCATATCATCTCATCCTTATAAGTTTTTTAAACCCCAACCACCACATCTAAAGGGATACACATCGTGTATTCATCCTTGTACACGGCGTGTAGTCAAGTTTTCCACAGATTCTCATATCTATGATCCATACATTTAATCTTATCCTATACTTATATTTAGGCCTCTATTATGGTCATTATTTGTTTACCTATCATTAATTTGTGTATTTCAGCCCTCTGGGGACCGAAAACTCAAATCTGGTGTGATTTCGAGAGATTTCGTACACACCTCACTCAAAGTGCATATTCCTCCTTTGATATTATGGCTCCCAATCATTTAAATGATAATCCAAAACCAATAAAAATCCAAAATCTGGAATTATTTCATCAATACATGATTTTTTTCATCAATCCAATGTGATTTCGGGTGTCCGATTGGTCTCAGTACCGCTTGACAATGTTGAACTGGGATCGAAGGTCCTACTGGTGAAGAACAGGGATAAATAGAGGGAGAAAAGGAATAAGACTAGATGTTTAAACTATATCATCCAATAGTTGTTTCCCAATGATGAAGAACAGGGAAACCCATGGTTCGAAACCACTGAAATAATCAATTTAATCGGTATGTAGGAGCATAAAAAGGATTCAATTAGCGTAGATCCAAAATAGTCGATCTACTCAATCAATTTAATCAAAAGGTTGTAAACCAAAAATTGACGATTTGTACATGTATATTGGATCATTATTAATTGAATAATGTACATACCAATTATAGAAGGAAGTCGCTGTGTATTTTGTGCACCAATCTACTCCGATTTGACGTTTTATCATCATCCGGTTTGATTCACTAATAGAAGGAGGAAGGAGAAGCACTAGGTAGATCCTAGGATTTTGAGTGCAACCTAGGGAGGAGTGAAACCTTGGGATGAGTGTAAACCTATGTTAATCACCATTTGTGTGTATTTATTAACATTTAATTTAGGTTAAAATGAATTAATTAATTAATTCATTGAACGTAACACCGACATGTGAGATGAGTAAACTCCCCACACATACCAATTTTAGGTCACGCCTTGGGTAAAAAACACATTCCAGACTCAACTATGGTCTTGGGTTTTTTATATGATCTTTCTTTTAAGTGTTAACTCATTTTATTTAATAAACCATTCATGTTCTATATAAAATATATTTAATATTTTTCTAAAATTAATTTTGGTAACACAAAGACTCAGAATCACAGGTCATATCAATGCTTAACTCTAGAAATATATATAGAAATATTTCAAAGTATTACATGAAAAAAGAGTATCTACATCATTCCATAGTTCATTCTTTGTATCTTCGAATAGAAAAAAAGAACAAAAAACATTGGATATTGAACCTGCATCTGGGTCTCCCGTTCCCAAGAACTCTTCTACACATTCATGTACCACCACAAAATGTGAACCAATGGGATGGTCTATCCATACAGGGTATTCTCTTGTCGATCCTCAATTTCCACGGAGTTCTCCATAAAGTTGGATCTATCCTCAATGTCCATATTTCCACAGTCGATGAAGTGCATGGGGTCATGAAAGTATCTCCTTAACTATAATGTGTGGAAGAAATCATGCACCCTCTCCAGCTATGGGGATAGGTTGAGGCGATATGAAACCTCATCAACCCTTATCAGGATTTTGAATAGCCTGATGAACCTCAAATATTGCTTACATCCCCATAAAACCTCCACAATCCTCATTGTGGGGATTCTCTTAGGAAAACATGGTCTCCCTGATCGAAATCCAAGGGACTATAATTGTGATATTTCTAAGATTTCTATTTTCTTTGGTTTATCCTCATCTACCCATGGATGACATGTATCTTCTCCATTGTTAATTTCACTATATCTAGACCAACCAGATATGTCTCACCAATCTCTGTCTAGCACAAGGATGACCTATAGTGTTGTACATGTCCACAAAAGTTTCTATGATGATTATATAGTGGTAGTTTTTGTTGTATGACAACTCTACTAAGGGAAAGTAACCCTCCCCAAACCGGAAAATGTCTAACATGAAAGATCTCCACTTATCCTCCAACACCTGGATAGTGTGCTCAGTATGCCCATCAGTTTGGGGGTGAAAGGTTTTACTCATCCTCATTTTGGTTTTGAATTCCGCATATAGACCTCCCCATAATTGTGTTGTAAACTGCATGTCATGGTCAGATACAATCGTTGGGGGAACCTTCTCGAAGGTGAAAGATCTCTTGTATGTAAAACAACTACAAAATCTCCACCAAAATCTACTCTCTCGTGGAAATGAAGAGTGTTGACTTTGTGAGTCAGTCAAATATCACCTAGATGGTTTCATGGAACCTCACTATGCATGGAAGTCCTGTCACAAATTATATGGATATTCCATCCCATTTCCACTCTAGGGTCTCAAGGTATTGTAACAAACATGCCGAAACAAGGTTCTCAGCCTTCACCTGTTGATATGTGAGGCAACAAGATATGAATGTAACTATGATCTATATAAGGCCCCATCCTTAAACCTTACTTAATCTTGAGTTATTAAAAGATTACACATTGAGGATCTTTTCGGGTTTAGAGTTTTAGATAATTAGATCATAAAACTTGCATTACATTCCACATATAAACAAAGTGGTTACATAAAGATAATATTCTTCTTTGCCATCAATGGAAACATATTTAAAATAAAACATGGATTCTTTCTTGAAACTCCCTTGACACTATCATCATATCATGTACCTTTCCCTTGACCTGTGAAAATCATTTCAAAAAAACTTGGGATGAGCATAAAAAGCTCAGTAAGGGATATAAAAATATATGGAAAGGAAACATGGGTACATATATACATAAGAATGAAATCATAATTTACCCATAAAACATAAGCACTTTAACATACCTCATCAAATCATGAATAAATCATAGAAATCATAAGACATAAAGGTAACTTGAGGCATTCATAACATTCTTACGTAGGGAGTAACCCTCTTGGTTACATTTGGAATACCCATCACAGTATATTCCCTAAATCTCTTCGGAGAAACCTGAACGTTTCACTCCTTCGCGTTACCCAATGCATTGGAGAGCTATATCGGGCTCACCCGCCCCTAGTTTATCACGGAACCACCCGTCTTCATAATAATGCCCAAGAACCTCAACATAATCGTATCACATAAAACATGCATAAAGGAAACATAACATTTCCACCTTTCAATCACAAGATATCAATACAACACATTGATATAGAAACATTATGAAAACCATTTTCAATACCAAAACAAAAGAAAAGTAAAACATGGTATTTATTTTTCTTTCAAAAAAAAGGTATGGCTTGTAGAGGATGTCGAAACTCAAATAACGGTCACGGCGGCAGAGAAGTCGTTGTCGTCGCATACGTACGACAAAAACATTCCCTTTTGTCATTTAGTAAAACGCTTAGTATAAAAAATATTCCTTTTGAATAAATGTAAAAGTCAAAGGGGTTTATACACCATATAAAAAGAGGTTTGTGTATAAAAAAAATATGCCTCAATGAAAGGAGATTGAGACGAAGTCCCATGCCTCGGGTCCGACTTGACTCGATCGTTCTTTAATCTCCTGAATAATAAACTTGAGTTAATTTCTACTTGTTTAAGAACCTTTTTAAAGTTCATTATTCCTTTTATATCACTTATTTCCATGTCATGAACACTATGAAATTATTTAAGTTAATAACGGTCGTTTTAACGATCAGTGGTACTTGAGTCAAAAATAAACCCTTTATAATTACAAGTTGTTTATGTATCAATTATATCCAGAATGATAATCATGATTTATATATCATATATATCAAGTATATACATGCATTTATAATATTACATAATCATTTAGAGGTATGAAACTAAATGCACCGTTCATGGAGACGGTAAGTCGTACGTACGCATGAACGCTACTTTCATTTCTATTTCGTATTTTATAGAATGGAATCATAATGATATAAAGGTATATTATAATCCCAGTATAATATAAAATATAATATCATAGTTCCATCATTTATACATCCCACATATGGTATTTAACGAATCAAATCACTTTGAGGGGGCGGTAGTCCGCACTTCCTTAAATGAAGATATCGTGTTTACCCATAATGGAAACCATAAAGGTATTCCCAAAATGAAAAATACAGAATCTTAATGAAAACATAAACATATTATATATCATATATAAATATAGTGACATCTTAATGGCCACCATTGAATGTGTTAAAATAATGTTGAACAATCATCGTTTCGGGAGGCATAAATTCACCATCCACGGAAACAGTATGTCCTTTAACCATTAGATGTAGGTGTGTGTAATTGTAGCTTGAGTCCTTCTTATAACAACATCCTAGTATATTTAGGATACTGGAGTTGTTACAGAAGAAAATAATAAAAAGAGTTTAGGGGGTTGGAGAAGCAAAATAAAACAAAAGGACTCAAGTGAAGACATCACCTTAAAATCGGGTAACTCCCTTTGGTTTGAGCTCAAAGGCTTATTTGGGAAGACTTCTGCCAAAATTGAGGCTTCAATGAGTAAGATATGGATGTGGAGAGACAAAATGGGAAGGGGTTGTCCGAGCCAAAGGCTTTGGTAGTTTGGGTAAGGAGGTAGAGGTGGGGGCCTTTTATAAGAGGAGAGGAGGGGCACTCTTGGAAGGTAAAGAAAAGTCACTTTATTTTAAAATGGTATTCGGCTTTAAGAGGTCCCACATTGATGTTTTTCGAGGATAAGGTGATAAGGGTTCGAAATCCACCCATACAATAGGTTTTGGCCATGTGTAGGTCTTAGATTTTACATTATCATTCCATTTTATTTAAATCGTTAAATAATGAGGTCATCGCTGCATCATCATGATGTCATAAATAATTTAATTTATTTAAAGTCTAAAAATTATAAAAAAAATACTATGATGTAGGAACTCTTTTTATATTTCCAATGATTATTTATAATCAAAAATCTGATCTTTATAACCCCATGTAAAAATTGTTTTAGTAAAATATCTCATGTTTGTGTCATTTTTACTTTTACATTAAATAAAAAGTTATTTATGTCATTTCCCAACCAAAGTGGCTCCATGGGGTTCCCAAGTTGACCCATGGATTTTCTTGGTCGGCCATGACACATCCAATGAGGGTAGGACATGTGTCAATCTCATCTCATTTTATTAAAGCATTATTTTTACCTTAAACTACACTAATTACCTCTAATCGCGATTAAGAACTTAAAGTTACTATTCACCAAAAAATTATTTTAATCTCATTAAACCACATTTTACTTCTTAATGGCAACCATGTATGTCGGATTTTTGAAAATCAAATCACAGAAGTGGCAAAATTTCATTTAAATGAAAAATCAGTTTCTTTAACTACCACTTAGTGGTTTCACTATTCATCAAAAATTGATGTTTTTCAGAAAAATACCAAAAATTCACCCTAAGCTATATTTGATATTCCGAATTCAAAAATGAAGTCTATTTTACAAAATTCAACACATATAAGTCACATTAATTAATTTAATAATTAATTCGCGCTGTCATGACAAATAGCGTGTTTTTATGAAACAATAAGTATCAAAAGATTGACACCAGTTTAAGTCCAATTTCAAAGTGAAATTGATTCCAATGACCACCATTGGATTAAATGGTAAAAATATATTCTAATTTAACTTTAAAACCAATTCAAAATATAATCTAATCATATAAATAAATTAGATTAAAATGCAGTTTTGATGTAAAATGCAGTATTTTTCACTATTCATTAAAAAATGAACATTGTCAGAAAAATACCAAAAATTCACACAAAGTAAATTTTGATGTCCCAATCATAAAGAATAAGTTTATTTTGACAAAAATAGCTTATAAAATTCTCAAAATAAATATTTAAAAATGTTTTTCCATCAAAAGGCAGTAAAACAATCTTTTAAAAAATATTAGTGTATTCCATGCTTAAGATTGGATTTATTTTCATTTTAAGCCTCTAAAACACTATCTAATTCATTAATAGACATAGATAAAAATATCTATTATTCACTACTTAATTGGGATGTTACATCCTTCCCCCCTTTTGAAAATTGTGTCCCCGTAATTTATTTACTTATCGAATAAATGGGGGTACTTATCCCTCATTGCATTTTCAGATTCCCATGTTGCCTCTTCCATCATGTGGTTTTTCCAAAAAACCTTTACCTGGTTAATCACCTTATTCCGTAACACTTGCTCCCTGTGGTCAAGAATCTGGACCGGTTGTTCCTCATAAGATAGGTTCTCTTCCAGCTGAACTACCTCTGGACTCAAAACATGAGATGGATCTGGCATATACTTTCTCAACATCAAAACGTGAAAAACATTATGTACCTGAGATAAACTCGAAGGTAAAGCCACCTGGTATGAAACTGATCCAACTCTTTCCAGAATTTCAAATGGTCCAATGAACCTTGGACTCAGCTTTCCTTTCTTACTAAATCTCATCACACTTTTCCATGGTGAGACTTTGAGAAAAACATGATCACCTACCTCAAAAGTTAGATCCTTCCTCCTGTTGTCCGCATAACTCTTCTGCCTGCTCTGAGCTATTCTCATGTGCTTCTGAATCAGCTGAACTTTTTCTGCCATCTCTTCTACCAATTCTGGTCCCATCAACTTCCTTTCACCCACTTCATCCCAGAAAGCTGGAGTTCGACACCGCTTCCCATATAATGCCTGAAATAGTGCCATCTGTATACTGGAATGAAAACTGTTATTATATGAAAATTCAACCAAAGAAAGATGTTGGTCCCAACTTCCCTGATAATCCACAGAGAAAGAACGTAGCATATCCTCCAATGTCTGAATTGTTCATTCTGACTGCCCATCTGATTGAGGATAAAAAGTTGTACTAAAATTTAATTCAGTACCCAACGACTTCTGAAGGCCTTTCCAAAAGTTAGAAGTGAACCTGGGATCACGATCAGATACAATGGAGAGAGGAACTCCATGTAACCTGACTATCTCTTTAAGATACAAAAGGGAAAGTTGATCTAGGGAAAAAGTATCTCGTATAGCAAGGAAATGAGCAGATTTATTCAAGCGATCAACAATAACCCAGATTGCATTATTACCTCGAGATGTCTTCGGTAATCCCACAACAAAGTCCATGGATATATTCTCCCATTTCCACTCTGGCACTGGTAAAGGCTGAAGCATCCCTTTCGATAACTGCCGCTCTGCTTTAACCTGTTGACATGTCAAACACTTCACAGTAAAATCAGCAATATCTCTTTTCATTTCATCCCACCAGTAATGCTCCCGCAGATCTCTGTACATCTTAGTACTGTCAGGATGAACTGAAAACGGAGAACTATGAGCTTCACATAACAACTCTCTCTTCAAATGTGAATCACAAGGCACACACAATCTCTTCCCAAATCTCAAAACGCAATCATTATCAATGTTGAATTTAGGCAACTTACCTTTCTGAACTAGCTCTACCTTTTTCTACAACTCACTGTCTTGCTTCTGTGCTTGCTTGATTCTATCTAATAGAGATGATCTCACTGATACCTGAAAAAAAACAGAAGAACTTCCTGCACCAACAACTTCTATGCCAAATTTCATCAAATCCTTAACCAAAGTATCACGTTCCAAACGCAACATTGCTAATGAAGCATTACTTTTTCGACTCAAAGCATCAGCCAATTTATTTGCTTTTCCCGGATGGTAATGAATTGTACAATCATAATCCTTGATTAATTCCAGCCATCTCCTCTGTCTCATGTTTAACACTTTCTGATTGAATATATACTTTAAACTTTTGTGATCAGTATATATTTCACACTTTACTCCATACAAATGATGCCTCCAAATTTTTAAAGCGAAAGCAACATCAGCTAATTCCAAATCATGTGTAGGGAAATTTAACTTATGAGTTTTCAACTGTCGTGAAGCATAAGCAATTACCTGATCATTCTACATTAGGACGTAACCAAGTCCTTTCAATGAAGCATCACTGTATATAACAAACTCACCATTCCTGGAAGGTAGTTCCAAAACTGGAGCATTCACCAATCTTCTTTTCAATTCCTGAAAACAATCATCACATTATTTTGTCCAGATAAACTTAACACCCTTCCGAGTTGGCTTAGTCATTGGACTAGATAACTGTGAAAAATTTCTAACAAACCTTCGGTAATAGCCTGCCAAACCAAGGAAGCTAAGAATCTCAGTTACATTTGTGGGTCTTGGCCATTCTTCAACAACCTTTGTTTTTGCAGGATCAACAGTTATCCCATCTTTAGAAACAATATGACCAAGCAAAGAAATTTGATGCAACCAAAACTCACTCTTTCTGAATTTTCCATACAGTTATTTTTTATTTTAAGGTTTGCAAGATAACCCATAAATGTCTTTCATGCTCCTCTTTACTTTTAGAAAACACCAAAATATCATCAATGAAAACCACCACAAACTTATCCAAGAACTCATGGAAAATTATATTCATTAAGTCCATGAATACAGCAGGTGCATTGGTTAGCCCAAAAGGCATTACTACAAATTCATAATGGCCATATCTTGTACGGAACGCGATCTTCAGAACATCTTCTTCCTTTACCTTCAGATGATGGTACCCCGATCTCAAGTCAATCTTTGAAAAATACTGAGCTCCCTGGAGCTGATCAAACAAATCATCGATATGAGGCAAAGGATATTTGTTCTTAACAGTGATGTTATTCAAGGCTCTATAATCAATGCAAAGTCTCATTGAACCATCTTTATTTTTAACAAATAAAACAGGAGCACCTCATGGTGATGTGCTAGGTCGAATGAAACCTTTCTCTAATAAATCATGCAATTGCTCCTTCAACTCTAAAAGTTCAATTTGAGCCATTCGATAAGGGGGTTTTGAAATTGGCTTAGCATCAGGAACTAAGTCAACAGTAAACTCAACTTCCCGATCTGGTATTATTCCAAGAAACTCCTCAGGAAAAACATCAGGATACTCATTTACCACTAGCACATCATTAATCTGAACAGTTCTTTTATTTTCAACGATGTGTGCAAGGTAACATTCATTTCCATCTTTTACAAGTTTCTTGGCCTCTTGAAAAGTTATCAACAGTAAGGGTTCATTCTTGTACACAAACTGAAAGTCTTTCTAAAAAGAAACTTCTTTAGATCTACAGTAAATCTTAGCATGGTAAATAGAAAGCCAATCCATACCCAGGATAACATCAAACTATACTAGAGGTAGAACAATAAGGTTTTCAAGTAGGTTCTTTCCACGGATAAGGATAGGATGATTCTTATAAATTCTTTTTGCCTCAACATTTCTCCCAGGTGTTTTTACCAAAAGTCCAGGAGTCATTTCTTGAGATGGTATTCCCATTTTACTAGAAAAGGTTTCAGAGATGAAAGAATGTGTAGACCCCAAATCAAACAACACACTGGCATAATCTGAAAAAATAAACAAAGTACCTGATACAACTTCATTTGATGGCCCGACATCTGCTGAAGTAGTTTCAAAGGATTTCACCACCCCATTCTGCTTGTAGTCTAACTGCTTCCCATCACCCAAGCTCTTTGTCGAACACTCGTTTGCATAGTGACCCATCTCATTGCACTTATAACATTTCACTAACTGTAAATCAAATTTGGTCTTACTATCACCCTGATCTTTTCCAGTGAAATCACGAGCCTTATGTCCCATCTTACCACATCGGTAGGACTTTCCAAAATTCAGAAGACATTCCCCAACATGCCTTTTGCCACATTTATCACAAACTGGAAACTTAGTTTTCTTACTGTCAGACTTTTTTGAAGAATTATTACCTTTCTCCTACCACCTCGGTCTCTTCTTCTGTTGGTTGTTATAGAACACTTGATCATCGACAAAATCCATTTCCACCTTCTCAGCACATCGAACAAGATTTTCATAACTTTTAAACTCACGAGAATCTAATTCCCTTCGATATTTTGGCTTTAATCCTGAGTAAAAATGATTTATTTTACTATCAAGGTCTTGGATAAAATTTGGAGCATACCTTGCCAATCGAGTGAACCTTTCTTCATAGGCAGGCACTGAGTCTTCCTCTTGCCTCAATTCCAAGAATTGATTTTCCATCCTAAGTCGAACAGCCTTAGGAAAATACTTCTCAAGAAACATACCTTTTAATTCATCCCAGTCGAGAGAATCAATCTCATCAGTGTCCCTGATATTTTTAACCATCAACCACCACTGATCTGCTTCACCCTCCAAACGATAAATAGCAAGACTAACCTTTTGATTGTCTGAACACCCCATGACATCAAAAATCTTCTCTAGTGCTTTAATCCACCCTTCAGATAGCACAGGGTCAGATGATCCTCTGAATGATGGGGGATGTTGCCTCATGAAATGTTCCACTACTGACATGTTCCTCTGCGGTTGATCTGGCTGATCTCGTGTATGGATACCACCGCCATTTATCGCTTGAGTCAACTGCGCCATTACTGCAACAAACTGTTCAGTTCCAATTCCGACCATCTCAGGATGCTGATTCGGAAGGTTATTTCCTTCTGCATTCCTTCCTAGTACTCCTTCCCTATTTCCTCTGCGGAAAACCATTCTGAACAAACATGTCTTAGATAAATCAACATGGTAATCTTCAAATACTATATCACTTCAATTTTACCATAAAAATTTTTTTTTGGATAATCATTTAATAGAATTATTACTCCTAAAGTTATCTAAACCGACCTTTGATACCAACTATAAGGCCCCAGCCTTAAACCTTACTTAATCTTGAGTTATTAAGAGATTACACATTGAGGATCTTTTCAGGTTTAGAGTTTTAGAGAATTAGATCATAAAACTTTCATTACATTCCACATATAAACAAAGTGGTTACATAAAGATAATATTCTTCTTTCCCATCAATGGAAACATATTTAAAATAAAACATGGATTCTTTCTTGACACTCCCTTGACATTATCATCATATCATGTACCTTTCCCTTGACCTGTGAAAAACATTTCAAAAAAACTTGGGATGAGCATAAAAAGCTCAGTAAGGGATATAAAAATATATGGAAAGGAAACATGGGTACATATATACATAAGAATGAAATCATACTTTACCCATAAAACATAAGCACTTTAACATACCTCATCAAATCATGAATAAATCATAGAAATCATAAGACATAAAGGTAACTTGAGGAATTCATAACATTCTTACGTAGGGAGTAACCCTCTTGGTTACGTTTGGAATACCCATCACAGAATATTCCCTAAATCTCTTCGGAGAAAACTTAACGTTTCACTCCTTCGCGTTACCCAATGCATTGGAGAGCTATATCGAGCTCACCCTCCCTTAGTTTATCACAGAACCACCCATATTCATAATAATTCTCAAGAACCTCAACATAATCGTATCACATAAAACATACATAAAGGAAACATAACATTTCCACCTTTCAACCACAAGATATCAATACAACACATTGATATAAAAACATTATGAAAACCATTTTCAATACCAAAACAAAAGAAAAGTAAACCATGGTATTTATTTTTCTTTTAAAAAAAGGTATGTCTTGTAGAGGATGCCGAAACTTAAATAACGGTCACGGCGGCGGAGAAGTCGTTGTCGCCGAATACGTACGAAAAAAAACATTCCCTTTTGTCGTTTAGTAAAACTCTTCGTATAAAAAATATTCCTTTTGAATAAACATAAAATTCAAAGGGGTTTATACACCATATAAAAAGAAGGTTTTGTATAAAACAAAATATTACTCAATGAAAGGAGATTGAGACGAAGTCCCATACCTCGGGTCCGACTTGACTCGGTCGTTCTTTAATCTCCTGAATAATAAACTTGAGTTAACTTCTACTTGTTTAAGAACCTTTTTCAAGTTCATTATTCCTTTTATATCACTTATTTCTATTTCATGAACACTATGTAATTATTTAAGTTAATAACGGTCGTTTTAACGATCATTGGTACTTGAGTAAAAAATAAACCCTTTATAATTACAAGTTGTTAATGTATCCATTATATCCAAAATTATAATCATGATTTATATATCATCTATATCCAGTATATACATGAATTTATAATATTACATAATCAATTAGAGGTATGAAATGAAATGCACCGTTCATGGAGACGGTAAGCCGTACGTACGCATGAACGCTACTTTCATTTCTATTTCATATTTTATAGAATGGAATCATAATGATATAAAGGTATATTATAATCCCAATATAATATCTTATATAATATCATAGTTCCATCATTTATATGTCCCACATATGGTATTTAACGAATCAAATCACTTTGAGGGGGCGGTAGTCCGCACTTCCTTAAATGAAGATATCGCGTTTACCCATAATGGAAACCATAATGGTATGTCCAAAATGAAAAATACAGAAGCTTAAGAAAAACATAAACATATTATATATCATATATAAATATAGTGACATCTTAATTGATACCATTGAAGGTGTTAAAAGAATGTTGAACAATCATCGTTTCGGGAGGCATAAATTCACCATCCACGGAAACAGTATGTCCTTTAACCATTAGATGTAGGTGTGTGTAAGTGTAGCTCGAATAATTCTTATAAAAACATCCTAGTATATTTAGGATACTGTAGTTGTTATATAATAAAAGAATAAAAAGATTTTAGGGGGTTGGAGAAGCAAAATAAAACAAGAGGACTCAAGTGAAGACATTACCTTAAAATCGGGTAACTCCCTTTGGTTTGAGCTCAAATGATTCTTTTGGAAGACTTCTGCCCAAAGTGAGGCTTCAAGGAGTAATAGAGGGATGTGGAGAGCCAAAATGGGCAGGTTTTGGCCGATACAAAGGCTTTGGGAGTGTGGGTAAGGAGGTAGAGGTGGGGGCCTTTTATAAGAGGAGAGGAGGGGCACTCTTGGAAGGTAAAGAAAAGTCACTTTAATTTAAAATGGTATTCGGCTTTAAGAGGTCCCACATTGATGTGTTTAGAGGATAAGGTGATAAGGGTTCTAAATCCACCCATCCAATAGGTTTTTTCCATGTGTAGGTCTTAGATTTTACATTATCATTCCATTTTATTTAAATCGTTAAATAATGAGGTCATCGCTGCATCATCATGATGTCCTAAATAATTTAATTTATTTAAAGTCTAAAAATTATAAAAAAAAATACTATGATGTAGGAACTCTTTTTATCTTTCCAATTACTATTTATAATCAAAAATCTGATCTTTATAACCCCATGTAAAAAAAAATTTAGTAAAACATCTCATGTTTGTGTCATTTTTACTTTTACATTAAATAAAAAGTTATTTATGTCATTTCCCAACCAAAGTGACTCCATGGGGTCCCCAAGTTGACCCATGGATTTTCTTGGTCGGCCATAACACATCCAATGATGGTAGGACATGTGTCAAGCTCATCTCAGTTTATTAAAGCATATTTTTTACCTTAAACTACACTAATTACCTCTAATCGCGATTAAGAACTTAAAGTTACTATTCACCAAAAAAATATTTTAATCTCATTGAACCACATTTTACTTCTTAATGACAACCATGTATGTCAGATTTTTAAAAATAAAATCACAGAAGTGGCAAAATTTCATTTAAATGAAAAATCAGTTTCTTTAACTACCACTTAGTGGTTTCACTATTCATCAAAAATTGATGTTTTTCAGAAAAATACCAAAAATTCACCCTAAGCTATATTTGATATTTAGAATTCAAAAATTAAGTCTATTTTACAAAATTCAAAACATATAAGTCACATTAATTAATTTAATAATTAATTCCCGCTGTCATGACAAATAGCGTGTTTTTATGAAACAATAAGTATCAAAAGATTGACACCAGTTTAAGTCCAATTTCAAAGTGAAATTGATTCCAATGACCACCATTGGATTAAATGGTAAAAATATATTCTAATTTAACTTTAAAACCAATTCAAAAGACAATCTAATCATATAAATAAATTAGATTAAAAGGCAGTGTTGATGTAAAATGCAGTATTTTTCACTATTCATTAAAAAATGAACATTGTCAGAAAAATACCCAAAATTCACACAAAGTAAATTTTGATGTCCCAATCATAAATAATAAGTTTATTTTTACAAACATAGCTTATAAAATTGTCAAAAGAAGATTTAAAAATGGTTTTCCATCAAAAGGCAGTAAAATAATATTTTAAAAAATATTAGTGTATTCCATGCTTAAGATTGGATTTATTTTCATTTTAAGCCTCTAAAACACTATCTAATTCATTAATAGACATAGATAAAAATATATATTATTCATTACTTACTTGGGATGTTACAATCTATCTCATGATAGAGCACCAAAACTACTGATGAATATATTTTTACATCTTCCCCATAACAGGATGTATAGCTAGGGGAAACTATAGAACTCTCACTTCACCTCCTCCCACATCGTGGATGGAACCACCATCCTTCCCTAGAAAAATATGACTTGATTACCTCCTTTATAATATCTATCTACTGAATCCCTGGTGGATTTATAGTCATGAAATACCTCACAGTTGATGTCTCCCATCTGGAACTCTCTCACATGCTTGAGGAGAGAAGGATTCAATAGCATCGACTGGTGAAAAGTTGTATCCTCCTACTCCACCAGGGTCAGATACAGAGAGGACAACTTCTCAAAAGACACTTGCACCAAGTGAGCATGGGCATTCCTACCAAATTAATATGGTACTATGTTTACTTTCCCTAGTGTATATACTGAATTAAATTCATACTACTTCAGGAACTGCAACTAGTGTCATTGTCTCTAGTATAAGTCTCTATGTGTTAAGATGTACCTGAGACTCTGATGGTCTGAGTAAATCACAAAGCACCCCCAGAAGGTATTTCCTCCACATAATCTAGGAGAAAACTATCACTGCTAGCTCATGGTCATGAGTCACGTGGTTCTTCTCAAGGGGTCTCAACCACCTCGACTCATATGTTATAACTTCATACCGCTTCATGAACATGTTGTAATCACAGCTCCTGAGGCATTACAATACACTAAATACTCTACACCCTTTTCTAGTAGTCTCAACATAATATCACTATTTAGCCTCAGCCTCAAATCCTCAAAGGATTTTGGACATTTCTCTGACCATGTAAAAGTATTCCCTTTCCATTTTAGGGTGATCAAAGGGGCTGCAATTCTAGAGAAATCTTTCACAAACCTCCTATATTACATCACATACCCAATAAATATCCATACTTCATACAAAAAAATAGTTGGCTCACAAGAAATCACGGAATCGATCTCCACTAGGTCCATAGATAAACCATGATCATTAATGATATTCCTCAGAAAGTGAACCTCATAAATATATATCAATAATTTCATGAGTTTCCCATAAATTTGTTGCTCTCAATAAAAATATAGAACCATCCTCAAATGCTTTGCATGATCCTCTTCTGATATAGAGTAAATGATTATTTCATCAATGAAGATGTCCAAAACTTTTCAATGTATGGATTGAACACATGGTTCATCAAATCCATAAACATGATGTGCAAATTCTTCATATCATAGGTAATCACTTGTAATTCATAGTATTCATAGTGAAATCGGAATAGAAACTATGAAATATCGGCCTCAAGAACCCTCAACTGGGGCTATATAGGATAAAGATCAATCTTTGAGAAACGTATAATTCCTCACAAACGGTAAACGAGGTCATAAATTCTCAACAAGTAGTTACTTATTCTTTATCATGGCCTAGTTCATGTGATGATTAAACATGTAAATCCATAAGTTATCATCTACCTTTTTCATGAACAACACAAGAGATACCCATGGGGATACATTTGGTCTGAAGAAACCCTTATCTCAAAGGTCCTCTAACTATAACTATAGCTCTTAAATCTCATTAGGTTCTAGATGATATTCGACAAAAGATATCATAGTGGTGTTATGAGGAAAATCAATGAGAAACTCAATCTCCCACCATGGAGGTAGTCTCACAACATCCTCAAGGAATACATTCATAAAATCCATCAAAAATAAAGGAATCCAAATGCCTGAAGAGAATGTTATACTATAGGATATACTCTCCAACTTATGGTTTATGGGCTACAACCTTCTTCTCTCAAAACATAATTTCTCTTCCAATAGATATATCTCTCCAAAAAAGGAGAATCTATTCCCATTAGTGTGTAGGAATATGACTTGTCTGTGGTGAAATTCATTCTTAGATCAAACCATGGAAAACTAATATGTACCTAATATGAGATCATAGGGTTAAATCATTAAACCAAGAAGTTCCCAAGTGAACCTCTCTCCACCAAGTGATAGCTCGCACTTTTAGCAAATAAAACATAAAAAATAAGTTTTCCGTATAGAAACTGCAAGATGAAGTTGATGAGCTAGTGCCTCAACTGGGTGCTCCAGATATCACACTAGGAGTATATAGTTTAAGGAATGGATAGAACCAATTTTTAATAATACTATGGAAAGATTATAAAACACATATATTTTACCTTTAATCATCTCATGCATTGCGGATTCATAATCCTCCAGAGCCTACACTTTTCCGCGACCCTGACTGTCTGCTACCTAAGATTGATGTTGGATTCTTAGTGGTCGTGGTGGAAGGATATCATAGAATCGTCTACCACCCATAACTCCTCCTACTCCTCATCCATATCTTCCTTCTTAGGGATTACTCTACCCTCTTCTGGGAGATCCCTGATCGCGATGTTTCCTCTACCATGGAAGTCCATCAACTACTTTTCTGCACTCCTCATCATGTATGGTAGGGTGGTCTCATGCTATGTGACCTCACCCTTATCAAGAATATAACAAAACCCCTTCAGGATTCCCTCTTGGTATGTGATATCCTTACATTGTATGACCATGTACCTGAGTCTGATTGCAAAAGGTCCTCATATACTAAGATCCCACTGACTGGTGCTTTCTAGTTGTTGTAGATAGATTAACTTTGTGAGACCCACTTCCATCTCCAGATACATATAATCCCTCCAATATAAAGATCTATGCTTCTAGAACCTGCCCCAGAAAAAATGGGGATGTACAAGGGTGTCATTCTAGCACATATCTCCCTATGGAGTCCCAGATTGAACTTTCATGACTGGAAGTAGCCACCATGGATTATGACAAGGTTATACCAAGAATGGGTTATAAACCTTACTTCAAAATAATACACAATCATACCTCTATACTGCATCTCTAGAACCTCATGAAACCAAAATATGGGCTAGATGAAGAGGTAGTACTCCACAAATAATACCTTCTAGATGTTGGGCCATGGTAGCATCGACTCATCATGCATATGTGTAACAAGACTCTACCAACACACAACTGTTATGCGAAAAAGGATAGATGCCAATGCAGCCACATTATTTATGAGTGAACAGATGATCTTGAATACATAGAACATTGAATCTATCCAATCCTCGTCTTCCTAAGGATCTGGCTCACCACGTAACCTCAACAGCCTCTATCACCAGAACTCACATATCATGCTATGACTGCACACATCCTCACCCTATACTACTAGGGAGATCATCTGTTGAAGAGGTGGTGGTGCTACTATCTTCCCACCAAGAGGAAAAATATTTTGGGATTGACCATGAATATAGACCATGTAGTTCATCAGATCTTCATCACGATCCTAAACTAGTATCCTGGCTAGCTGCCTTCACAGAGGCATAATGAGATTTATCATGATGTACAATGATCATATGAGTGTATATATATATATTACCACATTGGGGGGATGACTCCATAAGGACAATCAAAGAATCAATCATATATGTTTCATGTACCATTAATAACTACAAACAATTTCTTAGTATACATAGTCAATAAAAAGGTAATAAAGGTCCTGGTGAATGTATACGTCTTCTTCCGGTACCATAATTGGATTTTTTGGTCTAAGATACACACTTAAGACCATTTAAAATTGTTTCCCTAATCCCAACCAAATCCCATAAGGGTACTACTCCAGACAATGACCTATGGAATGAACTACTTTGATACCAATATGTCATAATCCGACCCTAACCAGGGTTCAGGACACAACTACCCTGAGACCACCTCCATAGGCCAGGGGGTGGTGATAAGTTCCTAATACATATCTAATATGGGGAGTCATTTTCCTACATACATGTATGAACACACACAACTATCTCACTACAGAAGTGTGGATGGAGAAGAGAAAAGGATGCAAAAAACTTGGGATATAACCATACTTATAAACCATATAGAGAGTATAAGAGTATAGTAATATAAACAGAAATGTATAGGGGAAAAATAAACCCCCAACCAAAAACATCTATCAACATGAAAAAAATAGGAAAGAAAACTATTTGAGTGATCACAGCTCTTTGGCTCCAAGATATGACCACCATACATGGTTGAAAGTGATAAATATCCCTAATATCCTCCAAAGTCACCACTGACATATATCCATCATATGCATAAGATACGACACATGTGGTAAAATCCCATGAAGGGTTGATTATATACATACCCAATTGGATTCCCTAAAAAGCTGATGGGGGAGTAGTAAGAGATATAATAGGAATTGAAGTACAGTAGATAGTACACATGATACAAGATATAGTGAAAGAGAACAGCTCAACCAAAACAATAGAAGTAGTAACCACATACATGAATAAGGGGCTCAACACGGTGAGAAAATAAAGAAAATGTTGAGTCTTCTCGACCCATAGTATAAGAGTATACTCATATTACTATTAGAAGCTAAACAGTTACATCACGTGGCATACTCCATGGGTCTTTTCAACTCATGTAAAGAGAGTAACTATGTCTAAAAATATGGATACAAAAGTATATATATATATATATTCTCATTAAAAATAAACCCAAATAATGTGGTAAAGGGATCTCCATCTCCCAATTTATCCAAGGAAGAAGGGTCGTTAACAATTCCAAAAGTCCATCATTCATTTCCCTCATCCCACACGTCTTTCATGAAGTAACCATCCAAGTCAACCCATGCCTCTTCATTATGCCACACAGTTGAGGGGCCACAAACTCTAGGTAGAGGACATATTCCCCAGTACGATAGAAGGGTTCCAATATTATAGTCGATGGAGGACCCATTCCATGGTCAACAGGAGGGTTCCACTCTAGAAGTCATCAAGTACCCACTAACCAGCTCAACTGGAGGGTTCCACTCCGGAGTGGTCGAGGACCCACTACCTAGCTCTACTAAAGGGTTTCACTTAAAAGTCCTTGAGGACCCACAACCCATATCTAATTTAGGGTTCCACTAAGAAGTCAATCAGGACCCACTACCCATCTCTATTAAAGGGTTCCACTCAGATGTCATTAGGACCCACTGCCCAGCTCTACTGGAGGGTTCCACTTGGATGTAGTTGACAACCCACAACCCAGCTCTAATGGAGGGTTCCACACCGAATTCATCGAGGACTAACTGCCCATCTCTATTGGAGAGTTCCACTCGAAAGTGGTCAAGGACCCACTGCCCAGATGTACTGGAGGGTTCCACTCTGAAGTCATCGGGGACCCACTATATAGCTCTACTAGGGAGTTCCACAAAAAAGTATTCAAGGAACCACTACCCCATTATATAAGTTGGTACCACTTGAAAGTCACCAAGGACCAACTACCCAGCTCCACTAGAGGGTTCCACTATGAATTCATTGAGGACCCGCATCCTAGATCTACTGGAGGGTTCCACTTAGAATTCATCAAGGAAACATTACCCAACTCTACATGTGTGTTCCACTTAATATGTCTCTGGTGATCTTGTGTGATCACTTCCATCATTGAGCAGCACCTCAAATAATCATTGTGCCTGGATCATTTCACAATTTTTCTCAAAAGTTATAATAGATGGAACCATAATATTTTCAACACAAAAAATTTCAAGATAGGTTAGTCATGTTCCAAAATCCTTTTCTAAATGAAGGAGATATAGAAACATGATGTTTCTTAAAAAGTTACCATGGAATACATGACATATGAGGGGACCCACATGACATGTGGTCGCACTCCTTTTCTTGGTCACATACCTAAAGGAACGCATCTCTAAATCCTTTTAAGAGTAAACATTGTGCAGGTGGACTATAAAGAATTTCCAAGATATTAGGGATAGGTTTGTTTCCTTATGGCCATGTCTGTGTACTCAAGTCATGTCCATGTACTTTAGTACATGACGTGTTGCTTCACCCAAAGTGCCTCCATGGTGATCTGACAATGTGTATTTACTCTATTACATGGTGTGTTCTTGGTTGTGTGCTCCATCACATGTCTCATCCACACAGAGAAGGTTATACATGGTGTGTATGAAACTACACTACATTCTAACCTTATAAATTTTTGAAAACCAATCTATTGTATCCAAGGGTCCACACACCATGTGTCCATCCTTGTACACAGCATGTAGTCAGTTTTTTCACAGATTCTCATATCTAAGATCCACGATTCATGCTATGAATCCATTATTCATCATCAATTTTTGCCTTTATTCTGTATGTAATTTTTGTATCTATCTCTGGTTAGAAGATTTCAGACCATCGGTGGATGAAAACTCAAATCTACTATCATTTTGAGCAATTCTACACATGCCTCTCACACCGTACATCTTTCAACTTTGATAACACAACCCCAATAATTGAAATGTTTTCTACAACTCATAAAAATCTCATAATGGTTTATTTCATTTATCCATGCTTTGTTAGTTGATATATCATGATCTCGTGGTTTGATTGGGCTCAGTGTCGTCCGAAAATGTCAAACGAGGACCTCGGGGTCCTACCAATGAAGAATGTAAAGCTATTGATGGAGAAAAGCACATGAATAGATGTTTAAATGATCACAGTCAAGAATTATTGGCCAATGATGTGAACTAGTAAATTCGAGGTCATAAAACATTGAAATAATCAATTTAGTCAGTATATAGGAGTATGTTAAGGCTCCAATTGGCTCAAATCCAAAACAATCAATTTGATCAATCATAATGATAAAAAAATGGAGTAAACCAAAAATTTATGAGGCCCAAATAGATATTGTATAGTTCATCATCGATGAACACACTTTCTAATTATCGAAGAAAGTTGTTGCATTCGATGCGTCCCAATATGCTCCGATCCAAATTTTCATCACCATCTAGTATAATTTTCTAACCGAAAGAGGAATGAGAATCTCTCAGAAAATCCTAGTATTATGAGGCTATCCCTAGGAGAGTCATCATGGTAGTATATTTATAAAAAAAATATTTTATAATTAATTAATTAATTAATCCACTAAACGTACCACCAATGGGTGAGATGTCCAAATTCACTCTGAAGACCTATTTTAAGTTTCTACTAGGGTAAAAAATGTGTTCCAGACACAACCATGGTTTTAGATTTATGATATAAGGTTTTATTTAAGTTTTATCCCATTTTCCATAATAATTTTTTCATGAACAATATAATATATATTTAATATTTTTCAAAAATTCTTTTCAAGAACACCGAGCCTCTGAATCTCTTGTTGTCTCCACACCATGCTCTGAAAATATATATAAAAATATTTCAATGTCCTAAAAGGAAAAAACCAATTCACTACAATAACCTTATGGAAATTAAATCATGTATTGACATAAAATTTTGAATATAAAATAAGCCTCATGAGTTATAGAATTAAATCATGAGTTATGAAACATTATTGAATATATGGGAGGGAGATATATGTCCCACCCATAATTGGTTATAACATAACCACCATCCTTAGTTGTAATGTTACCATCATCACATAATGAAAAACACACATAAGTGTACTACGAGATCATATAACACTCATCGTATCATAATCCATGAAAAGAAATAAGTTTCATAAATATATCATTACAGAATAACCCATAGAAAAGGAATGGATTTTATAAACATATTTTCATCATAAACATAAAACATCTGGAAAAATAATTGGATGGTATCATTGGATCATATCTCCAATAAAACATATGTAACATCAAAGGATTTAAAATTTGATGGAAAATGATTTTGAAATATCACTTGAAACATTTCTTGTTGAAAACAATTATTACACTTTGAAACCATTTATTTCAAATTTGAAAACAAAAAAAAAATTAAGAAAAAATATTTTAAATAAACTTATAATCATTTAAATTATTATTTAAATCATTTATTTTTTATGTTGTTTTAAAATGCCATTCATTCCATACATTCATAAATAAATATTTTTTTCACATTTTCAGTAAAAAGTAAAATGATCCTCTTTCAGAAAATGACAAAAAGATCCATTTTAATTTTTTTGTAAAAAATAAAATAGGTTATTATAAATTTAAAAAATATTTGGATAATAGTAAAAAACCACTTCAAAACATGTTTAGAAAATAAGGGCATATAAGAAAATGGGTTTTTAACCGATGAGAGAAATAAAGATATTTTTATTTAAATACATTATTTGGGAATGTTGAGTACATAAAAAAGATAAAATAAAGTTAAAACATGTATTATTAATAAATAACCAGAGGATAGGAAAATTTAGGAAAGTCTTGAGAAATATATCATAGGAATTTATCATCGAAATCATAATTATAAACAATGTTGATTATCATTGAGATATTAACATCAAACCCTTACCACATTGGTATTGTTTGAATCATAAGCCCCATGAAGCATAAAATAAAATGTGACATTAAATATCATGAATATAACAATATTCATGACATAAAATCTCAATGTTTCTTTATATACACCTCATAAAATAAGAAATTTTCATAAAAGAACATATATCTCAAAGAAGAAGAATTGAGACAAAAATCCCTTACCTTAAGTCTCAAATTCTTTCACACACATTCAATCCTCCTTTATAATAAATATAATTTTATTATAAATAAATTAAAAATATATAATAATATGTTTAATACCATATTTTATTTACTTATGTATTTTTATTACCCATTTATTTCAATTCCTTGTTAAAATCACATTTTGAGTAATAACTATATCATTTTTTATATTTGTATTGGTTTGGTATTTTTGATAATTTTACATTTAACATGGTTACCTAATATAGAAAAATTTCAAAGTGACATAAATATCATACATATTCACTATATACATATTTAGATTAATCCTTTAATGATAGCGATAGAAAATGAATTACACTGTTTGTAGAGACGGTAGACTATACGTACACATGGATGTTGTATCCAATTTATCGACAAATGAAACAAAAGAAATAAAAATAATATATTTCCATTAAATAATCTTTAATATTTTATATAAATCAAATATATTCATTAAAACAATCCTTATTAATTTTCATGAAAATAGTAAGTGAAGAATGAATCACATCCCTTCGTGGGGAAGTAGTCTGTCATACACATGAGAGATGTAATCGTATTCCCATGAAATGGAAAGTAAGAAGTTATGTGTGATATTAGAATTATAGAATTACAATTATTTTATAGGTATCATATAAATATTTCAAATTCATCATTACATATAGTCATGATAGGTGTTGGAGGAAAATGAATCTCATCCGTTCGCAAGGCGGTGTTCCTCTTTGCATACAATCGGGGGTTTGATATTCCATTTGATAAATGTGGATGTTGATATTGGTTATTACATTAAAATAATAACATATATATATATGGGAGATACTTGTGTTATCATATAATCATAACTGAATTATGCTTGAATTATGTGGAAGAATAAATAATATAGAAATCTCAATCAATAACAACGCCTCTTCTTTGGATAACCACCTTAGGTTAACACCAAAAGCATTAATTAGTTGAATTTATGATAAAAAAGAAACCTATGATTTTATGAGGGAGTATAGGAAAAAACCTTTTCAGTTCATAGATTAACTAAGATTTTTTATAAATGTTAAGAGTAGGGTAGATGGATGGCCTTTTATAAGTGGGGGAGAGGACACACATGGAATTTTTTAAATGAATAAAGTGTACCCACATTTTTCACATGAAAATGGATCCAAAATAGGTTATTATAAACCTTATAGGTTATTATGTTGAAATATTTCTATAAAAGCAGTATTGGAAACGTTTTTAGTTAGTTTTACCCCTTATCTTTTTAGTTTAACCCCTGGTAAACCTGTTTTAACCTTAACTACTGTAATTAATTTTTACAGTTTATACTATCCATTTTGGCCAAAAATTTAGTTGAACTTATTATATAATATTAATTATTTTGATTATAAGTATTTAATCCATTTTTCAAAATTCCATTCACATAAGTGGAAAATTTTATTTAAAACAAAACCCTTAGACAGGGCAAAAAAATAGTTTTCAAAAGAGATGCTTTTCATAACTATAGACCATATTAATATAAAATTTTTATATAAAATTAATACCAATGAATTAAAAAGGTTAAATAAATATATAATTGAACTAATTTTAATTGTAAGAAAATTTTAAAATAAAATTGAACAATATAATTTCCTAAAAGGAAATGGAAAATTTCATTAAAAATAAATATTTTTCATTATTCTTTGAAAAATTAATCTTATTCGGAAATTATAAAAATTTCAGCCAAATATAATTTTGGCATGTTGATTTAAAATATGAAGTTTAGTTTTTAAAATAAAGTTTCTAAAATTTTCAAAATATTTTTTTTTCATTTATTCCCAAAAACCAATAATGAAAATAGTATTTTTGAAAAATATAATGTCCTTAAAAAAATCAGTTACTTTTTTATCATATTTTTTCATATATATAAAACCATTTACAGACTATTTAAAAAAAATTAGTACTATTCATACCACCAAGTTTAATTTCTTGAAGATAATTATCATAATAAAAATTTATGTTTTAATATTATGACACATTTTGTTTAAACTTGTTTTTTCATGAAATGAATGCTATCAAAGAAATTGAATTTATTTGAAAAAAATATTTCATAAAGACTTGGGGTGTTACAAAATGTCATTATTCTAAGTAGTTAATGAAATAATATATGAAAAAATTAAATCTAACCATATATTTCCTTACTTTAATTCAATAAAGTTCTCAAATTTCATACACATCATACAATAGTAGAAATCCCATATTTCTTAAAGTCATGTCATAAAATGATCAATAACATACACAACCACCATGAATAATTTCATCCTCATGGATACTATAAGAATGATATCAAAGTATCAGGGATCATATACTAATAATCTTATCAACCTCAGGTAACAGGTATTCATATAATGGATAAAAACCTTTGTATACCAATGACCATATGACATTCCATGTTATATAATTTGGCACTTCAATCTAGTTAATAAGTCTGCACTTTTTATCCCTTGATTCCACTAAAGGATACATGAATACTGGAATCCCTAGAACATAATTATAGTTTTATTCTTTCAATCTAAACATGATTATTTATTCTCAAATCCTTAATATGATCATCAAATATAATTCATATTTACTTATTTAAATAAAATAAATGACTGAAGTAATTTAAATTGATTTTGAATCTCGTTAATTTTTTATGTCACTGATCCAATCACCAATCATATTATTGTTATCATTTCTTCAGGATCCCAAAATGAAAATTCTTATAGTGATATACACAAATTTTTAATTAATTTTGAATTATATTCTTGATATCTAGAGTTCTAGGATGAGGGAGTCATGTGATTCACATCATCCATTCTTGATCATATAAAGAAATATTTTACTTTATCTCTCTAGAAACATTGGATATTTGGTAGGTTTCTCTATAATCCTATCACTCCTAAGAAGAGAATTAGATAAATTAATTTTTTAATGATCAAATGATAGATATTTTTCATTTTAAATACAAGTGAAATTTAATATAACATCACAAGGGCCCATTTCTTTTAATTTTAGCCAAATAAATTCCCATTGACACTTATTGAAATATAAATAAATAAATAAATAATAATTTAAGTGACATGTAGATACAATATAATTTCTTAAATAAATAAATAAATAAAGTATTTATTTTTGGTGATATTAAATTTTTTTTATCTTGCACCATTAACTCAGTTTGATTTGTACCATAAAATTTTATTAAACCCTGAACCATATAATAATTTTTATTATTCTTTAAAATAAATATAATCACTTATCATATAAATAAATAAATAGTATATTTATTTATATCATGACTAAATAAATATTATATTCACTTATCTGGGGAGTAAATTATAGATTGAATTCCAACCACGTTTTCTAGGCATGATAATCTTTTGATTGAATTTATTATCAATATAACATTGAAAAATATCATTACATAATCTATGAATGAATTTATTCTTAAACATAGATTCAACTAAATCTAATGATATTATGGATAAACTTAGTGTGAAACCATCAATCATTCTTTCTCTATGAAAGTATTTTAAACTCACAAACCTAGACTATAATCTAGAAACTCGTCATAGACTTAATCAGAAAAGGATAAATCGTAATGAAAACAACAAAACGTTCTTATGAATGCTGCAGTGTAATAAAATACCTTTTTCAACCATGATATCATGAAGTTTTATGTATACATGTGTGATCCACCTTTCTACATGATTTATCTTTATTTGATATACCAAGATGATAGTATTTGTAAACTACCTGGCTGTGAATTTTAGTCATATGCTTCCACTAAATCAAAGGGATAAAGATATATTCTTCTATAACATGTAAGGTGAAAATTCTATTTTAAATATTTAAAAAATTAAAAAACATTCATGATGATCCTAATGAAATAATCTTATCTATTAGTAAATAAATCAATGTTTTAATAATGAATATATGTATGAAAACCATGATACACATCAATAATGATCTAAAGACTTGGGGCTAATACACACACTTGAATATATAAACATACAATTGAATAATAGTTGTTTCATATTCCTATTAAAAGGTATATAATTGTGACTTATATAGTTTATGACCTCTAAATGTAACATCCAAAGAAGAAGTCACAATTCTTATTATATCACTCACTCAATAATCAATCATTATTTGTATCTTATCAGACTGATGCATGTAGACCATAAGGAATATTTTTAAAAATATCATCATGGAATCATTTGGTTATCATTATAGTGAGGAACTACTATAACCCATTGATGTGAAAAATACTCCAAGGACATTATCAGATAAATAATGAAAAAGTAAAATTAATACATGATAATTATATTACATGTATTAATGGAATACATTGTCTATAAATTGAAATTATATGACTAAATCCAAAAAAAATTAAACTTGATGTTTGTATTTGGTCATTGGTAATAGAAAATTTAACTATGTATATATAGATAACTACAACATCATCACTGAGAGAAAAACTACTCGAGAGGAGATATTTATAAAATATAAGAAATCTCTTATTTAGTTACGCTAAAAAATGTGATATAAATAGATTTTATAAAATCAAAAACCATGGGTTAAATTTGGGATGTTATTGCTTATAATAGTTTCATTATACTATCAGTTATATAAAATGAAACTGATCATTATGGAAAATAGAGTATGTGTATCCCCTCATAATTAGTTTTTTATTTTTATTCATATTTGAGGAACATATCCTTTATACAATAATAGTACATTAGGATTGTTTTAAATTTTTCTCAAATAAACTCTTACAGATTTACTAGTATATAAAATAATATATATAATAGATCTAATCATTAATATGAAATTTATTCTAATCATTGTTTATTCCATGTGACATATATAATAATCCTCTATTGGTTAATTCAGCTTGTGTCTTTTAGTACCATTTCAATGTATATAGTTTGACTTAGTTTAAATAAAACCATGTATCTATATCTATAGATACTAATCCATATAAAATATGATGCATTATTTATGTATTTCATGGAGAATATTTTTATCAATATTTTATCTTACTATTAGACTAATATATTGATTCCATTAATAGTATGTATTTTACATGTACTAATTTAAAACAAGTAACACTAATACTAATATTTTGTGAACCTATAACTCACATTCATTTCTAATGGAATGAAATTTTTTTATAACCTCGTTAATTGGAAAATTCCATAGAATTGATTATTTCTTTAATCCATAAATGGATTTATTTACTAAATATCATAATCATGATATATTTTTATTTTTTTATTATTAAAACATTGAGGTTTTTTTATCCTTAATAAAAAAATACACATTCCCCGTGGATAAGAAAACCATATCCCCCAGGTCATCTAACTTCCCCAGTTTTCCTACCCAATATATTATGAATTTAGAACAACTTATCTCATCCAGTCATGTGTATATTTTTCTATACCAAATTTTGTTAATATTGAGCCTCAACTTCATTAAATTCAATCCATATATTATTATATATTTTGGAGATATGATCATTTTCTAGATATATAGTTTGTATTATTATAATTATTATTTTATATATGAGATCATATAAAGATAAATTTCATGTATTTTGATGAATTGTTTTTTCTAATGAGAACTTTACATCTATATACATGAATAAATGAAAAAATGGGATTCTTCCCATACTATAACTCATATGAATTCCTATTTACCTCTTTGTTTTTTACACATGGTTATATTTTTATTTTTATATTTGAAACTTATGTTCATAAAATAAATATGAAATAATTTCATGACACTTTAATTATATATACATTTTTAGAAACTTATTTGGGAAATTATCATGAACTATTTTAAATAATCAATTATGTCTTGGATATTATATTCTCTTCATCACTAAGATTATAATTTCCTTTTCATTTTACCATGTTCATTTTATACATTACTTTTTATTCCTTATAAATATAAATTGAATATGATTTTTTCCACAGTAAGTATATATATTATTATCTACCGGTTTCATCAATAAATTTAATGAATTATTGGAATCAAACACTGGATTCAATTGTAAATGGTATATAGGGGTATGTATAAAATAATTATAAAATATCTATGTTTGTTTCAATTTTAATCATAAATGGTAATTTAGTCATTTTAATCTTATAAAAATCATAAAAAAATTCTAGTTGTTTGAAACTCAAAAAGAGTTAAATTATCCTTATAGGTTTAACTTTTTCAATTTCTTTTGGTGTGGATAAATTTTATTAACATTCCATAATTGGTTTTAATATGATTCATGTGAAATTGTTTTATCATTTATTTTCAATGTAGAATATATGAATTCAAGTATATATTTAAAATATTATTTAAATTTGTTATACAAATGTATAATTTCCCTTTATTTATAAAAATAAAATAAATTTAATCATGTTAAAAATCAACAGATAAATAAAATTATAGTTATAATATAAACATAATTAAAGTTAAAAAATAAAATAATCATTACACAAGGTAATATGAAATTATTGTCTTCTATAATTGATGTAGTAATCATTTCTATATTACAACATAAGGATCTACTTTTCTTCTCCAAATCATTCTTAATCTACATGGTTCTTATATATAAATACAACTATATTATTATAAATCCATTTCTATCACCTAACCTATAAAATTTTAAATATTTTACTTATTAAAGAATATATCTAAATATTCCCTTTTATTCTTCATTATACTACAATTCATTTTCTAATGGAATTTATTGCCACATGGAAAACAAAAAGATTCCTTCTTGTTTTTCTCCCCATAGATCTTTTAATTATTAAAATAATGTTTCGTAGTTTTCTTTTTATTTGATCCTTCCATTGGCCACTTACCCATAATCTTCTTCATGATCACCATATACACTAGATATTTTTAATTCTTAATGTCTTTATCATCATGGTGAATCAATTTTAAAAAATTTAATTGTGGTTTGTCTAATTTTTTTATGTTAAAATTAATTATTAAACATGAAAAACTATGAGGAAGTGATTATAGAATGAGATATATGGATATATACTTACCCATATTGTATTCCAAATTTTCCATACACTCGATGTAACATATAATCATAAGTGAACAAGGTATGACATTAACTCCTCCTAAAATTCATGTTAATTGTGATTCTAAGAGCTTATATCTTTCTATTATTTATGTATCCTAGTGTGACTCCTTCATATGAGACTTCATGGAATGTAAATATATACATTTATTACAATTCATTAGTTTTATTCCCACCAAAGGTTGTATATTGGATTTTATTTCAATTAATGATCGGATGTGAATTAAAGTAACCATGGGTTATGTGTTAGAATAGGATAAAAGGAAGAGAATTTTTCCAATGTAAGAATGGTTTCAAGATAAAATATAGAGATAATATCTTATTTGGGGTTGATAAATGTCATTAGAATAAAAATAAAAATGATATTTAGGTGGGGTACTTGGAACATGGATTGTGAGGTATATAAGGCTAGTCAAGTAATGAAGGAGGCATACAAGGAATTTTCATATGAAGATTAATATGGTAGAAACGGGAGTTTAAGAAATCATGTATTATAATAATCAAAGTGACTATGGTTGTAACACCCCGACTCCACTAGGCTGGATTCGATGCATTACTTTTGATATTGGCATGGTTATAAGGACAGAAAATACAAAAGGAACGATCATTTTAGTAGTCTTTAAGAAACAAGATACACTGATGTAACTCAAATTACATTGGAAAAGGTTACAAAATACAATACATAATAACAACTAAAAAACTGCATCCACAGGAACTCAATAAAAGGATTTCTCTTCCTCACCTGTTGGAGATAGACAATGAAAGTGGTGAGGTAAAATGATCAGTAAGGGTTAAAAATTTGTGGAATCATGAATACAATAATAATTGAATCATAGATATTCTAACATAATCAATATGGCATGCTGAATAATGGAAATACTAATTCCATTAACAAATTGAGAATGTAACTGCATACATTGATTTTGTCAGAGTGAAAAGCTCATGGATAATAATAACTGATAATGAATAAATATAATGCTTATTAATTGGATATCATGTATCTATCACATGAAACAATAATACCATAAAAACGGTTTAGTTCTGTGGGTAGAAACCCTTCTGATTTTTGGAAACAAACTCAAGGGGTTTGTCGCCAAACTGTTTTGTCTCATTAGACCAACTGATGCATCGAGGGGCTATAGCGGGCCCCACCCACCACTTCATGTCAAAAGTATTCTTTATAAATTTATTAAATACAAGAGAAATATTCCCTTTCAATATTTTTATAGAGTAGAGTATACGGATTCATCAATATTTCCATAATAAAAATAACTTTTCAAATAAATATTGTATGTAAAATGATATACGGTTTAGACAACAAACATGTCCATGACATGTTATTATGGATATTTAATATAAATATAATTTAAAATGAAAAGTTATCTCAAATGGGCAGTAGGTACACCACATAAGGTTTATTGGGTAGACAATACAAAGATAGTCACAACGAAAACGTAGTTTGGACAAAGTCCCTTACAATAATGTGATCGGTCGAATCATATGACCAGAACTTAATAAATATGAAGTGAATCATTGAATAACATGAATATAAATATAATAATTTTATTATATATCAAATTTAATTACACATATACCAAATATAATAAATAATCTGCGAACAATGGAAATATCACAGAAATGAAAGTGAGATGAGAAACCCCTTACCTTATGCTCGAGTGCGTTCTTCTTTTGTTTTAATGACCTGAATAATCAAATTTAGCTTCATTAATTAATATTTATAGAACCTCCTATACATTTAATTTATTTATTATAACCTTATTAGGTTTATTCATATCTCTTTATATGGGTTCAGTTGGTTCAATTTTCATGTTTTGGAAGCATTTTCTTCCTTGGTTTTCATGGTTCGTTTACGTGTTTCCATGAATGGAAGTTCATTTCAAACATGGTTAAACATCCATAATTGTTAATACATCTTATTAATGAAATTATGGAGATATAAATGATCTTATAATGATTTTGGGTTATATACCATGATGATGATTCGTTAGTTAAAACATTAATGATGTTTATTTAGATCGTTTTAATGGTTCTTTGATAATAACAACCTCATTTTGTCTTAAAAATTAGAACCATGAGTACAAAAGAATTATAGAACCATGGGTGAGTCATAAAACATATATTATAACCTGTTTCGACCATATAAATGGTTTCATGACCAGACTTGAAATAATTAATGGAAATTGAAATTACATCGTCCACGATGTCGGTAATTCGACACATCACGGACAATGTTTTTATTCCTTAACTAAGTGGGAGAGGGGAAAAAAATGATGAGTAATATTCAATAAACATTATAACATCCATAATATACAATATTATTTAGCATAAATACCAATTGGTTAAGATGAGGTGAGGAAAGTATAAGAAAATAATGGAATCTTAAAATGAAAGAAAACTTGATATATTTCTCACGAAAATTCGGCAGCCTAATGGCGCCTCTTCAAATTTCATAAAAATAGTTTGATGAGAGGAATGGTATATCTCATAATTCATACATAATATGGAAATTAAGGGGTAATATTTAATGAAATATCCCAACAAAAGCCAAAGGTAATGGAAGAGAATAACATAAAATGAAATAAAAGAAAGAAAATAAAAGAGGTTGTTTACCTCTTGATCTCTTCTCCTTGAGATCATTCTTAAGGGATTTGGTTTTGGTCTTTTGGTGAGAACAGCAGCTCTAGAACGTGGGGAGGAGACTAGGGAAGGTTAATTTGACAGAACTTTGAGGATATTAAAGGCTTAGAGTAGTGAAGAGAAGAGGGAGTGGTGGGGGATTTTTATAGTGGAGGAGAGGAGTAAATTTTGAATATTTAATTCATTATTTTATAATTTCCCTCTAGACAACCAATAGTATTGTTTCATGTGACCCATAATAGTAACAAGATCATTTGAGTTCAAATAAAATGGCCTTAAATCACTTATGATGTCATAAATAGTGTATTTAACTGATAAATTGAATATACGGTATTTTACCGTATTTCACTATTCATCAAAAATTCATGAATTTCAGAAAAATACCAAAAATTCACCCCTACCATTTTTTGACATGTAGAATTCAAAAGTGAACTCCATTTTTCAAAAATAATTTTCTAAATATTATTAATTTAATTTTTAAATAATGTCATAGTTAATTTGAAAAATAACAATCTTAGGGTATAATTAGTTTTATGTGACATTGAAAAATTAATTAGGATCCCATTATCTTATTACCCTAAGAAAATAAATTAATTTCATTATTTACTATTCAAGGGTCATATTACTATTCATATGAGTATGTTACTATGAACCAAAAATCAAGTTTGTTTTATCCGACACCAAATGACCCACTGAACACAACTCTAGATGACCATTTCTCGAAATTAAAAACATAGAAGTGGAAAAATTTATGTTTAATAGATAGGTTATAACTATATCCTAAATAACCTAGTGTTGATTCAAAGGAACACAGTGATTTATAGGTTGTGAATAGAATGTATTCAAGATAATCATACCATAAAATGTTTGTGGCATTACATTATTCCCTCCTTTGGAAATTTCATCCTTGAAATTTCATGTATAAAGTCCACCAAAAAGATGTGGGTGGTTCTTCTTCATAACATCTTCAGGTTCCCACGCTGCTTCCTCCATGTTATGGTTCCTCCAAAGAACCTTTACCAGACTAGTCGTCCGATTTTTCAATACTTATTCTCTAGTATCAAGAATCTTGATAGGCTCTTCACAATAAGATAGATCGGGCCCAAGTTCTACTTCTTCATAAGTGAGTACGTGTGGTAGGTCTGGCATTTACTTTCTTAACATAGACACGTGGAACAAATTGTGAACCTTGGAGAGACTTGTCGGTATTTCCAGACGGTAAGCTACGGCTCCAATTCGGTCCAGAATTTCAAAAGGTCCGATGTACCTAGGACATAACTTTCCCTTCTTACCGAATCGTATAATACCCTTCCATGGATATACCTTTAAGAAAACTTGATCACCTTCTTGAAAATCCAAATCCTTCCTTCGGTTATCTGCATAGCTCTTTTTCCTACTTTGAGCTTTTTTTATATGGTTCTGGATAATCTTCACATTTTCCGTTGTTTCTTCAACAAGTTCTGGGCCCACGAGTTTTCTTTCACCAACTTCATCCTAGAAAGTTGGTGTATGAAGTCTCCTCCCATATAATGCTTCATATGATTCCATCTGAATACTTTAATGGAATATATTGTTTTAGGAAAATTTCACGAGAGGTAAATACTGATCCCACATGCCTTGAAAATCAAGTGAACAAGACCTCAACATGTCTTCCAATGTTTGAATAGTCTGTTTTGATTGTCCATCAGTTTGTGGGTGGTAAACAGTTCTCAAATGATGATCAGTATCTGGGGACTTCTGAAGACTTTTCTAGAATCTTAATATAAAACATGGATCACGATCAGAAACAATCGATAGGGGTACTCCATAAATTCTCACAACTTCATTAATATATAGTCTTGCTAGACGTTCAAGTGGTAGATCTTGTCTTATAGAAAGAAAATGTGTTGACTTGGTAATACAATCAACAATGACCCATATTGCATCATTCCTTCTAGGAGTCGTTGGTGTTGTACCTCTCGTACCCCTCGTGGTTTAATTTTCATGATCACAATCACTCTTTTATTTATCTAATATTGTTTTTAAGTGTTTTTGGATGATAGGTTTCCAAGGAATTGGGCCAAGAGATCAAGAAGCCAAAGTGGACTGTTTTTCAGTCCACCGGCCAACCGGTGTAAGACCACCGGCCAGCCGATGGAGGCCTGGACAGAAGGCATCCCTCTGTCCAGACCACCGGCCAACCGGTGTCCCACCACCGGCCAGCCGGTGGCACCCAGCCAGAATAGTGTTTGCTACTGTCTCACCACCGGCCAACCGGTGGCCTCCTCACCGGCCAGCCGGTGGAGCTTGGGCAGAATTGATCTCCATTTTACAAGCACCGGCCAACTGGTGGCCTAGCACCGGTCAGCTGGTGGAGCCAGTCAAACTAGCCATTGGGCTTTGACTAGGCTTGTCCACTTGACTCCCAATGGCTCCGAAGGCCTCTCCAATGGCTTCGAAGCCTCCCAAAGGCCATTTGAGGGTTCCCCCTCTATAAATAAAGGACTAGGAAGCCCCGGAACACTAACCAAGCCATAAGGAAGCCCACGGACACATTTTTGATCATTTGGCGAACCTCCGGCGGATTCCTCCAAGGAACCTCAATTGCTCCAACTCACTTCCACAATCAAGGAGCATCATCAAAGAAACTTGGGAGAGCTCTTCATCAACTTCATCAATCCATTTGGCGCCCAAGACTTCTCCATTACGGTTTTTCATTGTTTTATCATTTTGAGCTTTAATTTGGGTTTGTGCCTACAAACCCCCATCTCTTTCTCTCATCCTCTCTTTTGGGTTCTCACACCACCTTCAAGGTGTGAAGAGGTTAGTCAAGCCTTTCCTTTTAAAAGGCTTGAATCAAAGGTGACCTAGCCTTCACCTGTAAGAAGGCTAGTGGGTTCTTGCTCAACCATTAAAAGCAAGTGGGTTCTTGCTCAACCAATAAAAGCAAGCTGTAATAGGTTCTAGACTAACCATAAAGTCTAGTGGGTTTCTTGCTAAAACCATTGAAAATCAAGCGGTAGTAAATCTCTCAACGGTTGAGTTGGGAGCGGAGACGTAGGCTTGGGTTTAAGCCGAACTCCGTTATCAATTTTGTGTCTTGCCTATTTTATTTCCGCTGCATTCTTTACTTTGATTTTAAATTGTTTATTTTTTTTAAAAGGCAATTCACCCCCCCTCTTGCCATCACTTCTCCTTTTCTCCGCCTAACAATTGGTATCAGAGGGAAATTTGAGTAATACCTTCACCGGTTTCAAATTCAAGATCCATTGTGATGGCTTCAACCTCTTTCGCCCCCGAAGGCTATTCTTTGGGTCGTGCTCCATTTTTTTATGGAACCGACTATACATATTGGAAAACCCGCATGACCACTTTTCTTAGAAGTATAGGTTTTCCTATTTATAAAATTGTCATGCATGGTTATTCTCTTTCTTCTCCCGATGAATCCAAATGGACCCAAGACGATATTAGAAATTTCGAGCTTGATGGCAAAGCCATGAATGCTCTTCATTGCGGCCTTGATCGTAATGAGTTCAATCGAGTCTCCACATGCACCTCATGTCATGAAATCTAGAAACTTTTGGAGGTTACCCATGAGGGGACCAACAAAGTGAAGGATACTCGATTGGATATGTACCGTCAAGATTTTGAGTCTTTTACCATGAATCCATCCGAATCTATTTCTGAAATGTTTACACGCTTTACTGACGTTTTCAATGGTAGAAAGTCTCTTGGTGATGATGTGTCTGCAGAAATGATGGTCAAGAAGATCCTTTGGATCCTACCAAGCTCATGGGCACCGAAAGTCACGGCAATCCAAGAAGCAAAAGACATCAAGAACATGCCGGTCGAAGAGCTCATCGGATCCCTCATGACCTATGAGATCACCATGAGAAGGCAAGCTGAAAAGGAAGGCAAACCAATCAAAACTCCAAAGAACATCGCCTTCAAAGTTCAACAAGAAGAAAGCTCCTCCTCCTCATCGTCTTCCTCTTCAAGCGGCGATTCCGAAATGGAGAATCTTGCCCACAAAATGAACAACTTCATGAATAAGCACAAGAAGAAGAAATCCCGCAAGGCTCAACCCAACGAAACATCCGAGCCCGAGGTAACATGTTACGAGTGTGGAAAAAAAGGCCATTACAAGACCGATTGTCCACTCAACAAGAAAAAGGCCAAGAAAAAGGAGAAGAAGAAGGCATTCAAGGCCACTTGGAGTGATAGCTCCACATCCTCCTCCTCCTCCTCCTCAAGTGACAACGGTAAAAAATGTCTAATGGAATTTAATGAGGTAACCTCTTCCGACTCCTCTTCATCTTGTTCTTCATATTCTTTCAATCATTTATCTTACGAGGATCTCCAACATTCTAGAGATCAATTGGAGGAAGGTTTTCACGAACTTTCTTCCAAATTTGTTGCTTTAAAAAAGAATTTTAAAAAACTTTCTTCCGAAAAGGAAGAACTTCTCAAAGAAAAGGAAGAGTTGTCCCTCAAAATCCAAAATCTTCCCGATGTTGATTCTATGGAATCAACAATCAAAGATTTAAGGGAATCCCTAGCCAAGTTCACCCAAGGGGAACAAAATTTGACCAAATTACTTGGTTCCCAACGCATATCTAGAACCACCCAAGGGCTTGGCTATTCCAAGCAAGCTTCCTCTTCCCTTGCTCCAACTATTTTTGTAAGGGGGAGCTCCCAATTTAAATTTTGCAATTATTGTAAAAAACCCGGGCACTTAATTTATGAGTGCGATTGCAAAAATGCCCGGTATGGAAGGCCCAAAACTATTTTCTTTAACGATGAATTTTTTAGGAGAAGACCCGCCACTAGACAAGTGTGGATTGAAAAATCCCTTTTAGCGAGTCTCACCGGACCAAAACTTGTCTCGGTTTCAAAAACCTCTCCCCGGTGATTTGTTGTTTTTATTTAGGGGGAGTTAGGATTGTTTAAGCCTTTTTGCATTTTCATTTCAAAAAATTTCATTTCCAAAACTTTCAATTCAAAATTCTCAATTCAAAATTGTCGATTCAAAATTTTCAATTAAAATTTTCAATTCAAAACTTTCAATTCAAATTTCAATTCAAAACATTCAATTCAAATTTCAAAAATTTCAATTGATTTAAAATCTCTATCTCGTTTTTCAACCTTTCCCTCAATCAAGTTTTATGCCCCGTGCTATTTTGATAATCACAAAGGGGGAGAAATTCTTGGTTGATTGGGGGAGAAATCTTTCTCTCATGCTTTACTTTACTTTTCAATTATCCTTTAAAGCATGCCTTTAATTTCATTTTTACATTGCTTGTTTTGGTGATTGTGATCATAAAAATAGGGGGAGATTTTTGTACCTCTCGTACCCCTCGTGGTTTAATTTTCATGATCACAATCACTCTCTTATTTATCTAATATTGTTTTTAAGTGTTTTTGGATGATAGGTTGCCAAGGAATTGGGCCAAGAGAGCAAGAAGCCAAAGTGGATTGTTTTTCAGTCCACCAGCCGACCGGTGTAAGACCACCGGCCAGCCGATGGAGGCCTGGACAGATGGAATCCCTCTGTCCAGACCACCGGCCAACCGGTGTCCCACCACCGGCCAGCCGGTGGCACCCAGCCAGAACAGTGTTTGCTACTGTCTCACCACCGGCCAACCGGTGGCCTCCTCACCGGCCAGCCGGTGGAGCTTGGGCAGAATTGATCTCCATTTTACAAGCACCGGCCAACCGGTGGCCTAGCACCAGCCAGCCGGTGGAGCCAGTCAAACTAGCCGTTGGGCTTTGACCAGGCTTGTCCACTTGACTCCCAACGGCTCCGAAGGCCTCTCCAACTGCTCCGAAGCCTCCCAAAGGCCATTTGAGGGTTCCCCCTCTATAAATAAAGGACTAGGAAGCCCCGAAACACTAACCAAGCCATAAGGAAGCCCACGGACACATTTTTGATCATTTGGCGAACCTCCGGCGGATTCCTCCAAGGAACCTCAATTGCTCCAACTCACTTCCACAATCAAGGAGCATCATCAAAGAAGCTTGGGAGAGCTCTTCATCAACTTCATCAATCCATTTGGCGCCCAAGACTTCTCCATTACGGTTTTTCATTGTTTTATCATTTTGAGCTTTAATTTGGGTCTGTGCCTACAAACCCCCATCTCTTTCTCTCATCCTCTCTTTTGGGTTCTCACACCACCTTCAAGGTGTGAAGAGGTTAGTCAAGCCTTTCCTTTTAAAAGGATTGAATTAAAGGTGAGCTAACCTTCACCTGTAAGAAGGCTAGTAGGTTCTTGCTCAACCATTAAAAGCAAGTGGGTTCTTGCTCAACCAATAAAAGCAAGCTGTAATAGGTTCTAGACTAACCTTAAAGTCTAGTGGGTTTCTTGCTAAAACCATTGAAAAGAAAGCGGTAGTAAATCTCTCAACGGTTGAGTTGGGAGCGGAGACGTAGGCTTGGGTTTCAGCCGAACTCCGTTATCAATTTTGTGTCTTGCCTATTTTATTTCCACTGCATTCTTTACTTTGATTTTAAATTGTTTATTTTTTTTTAAAAGGCCATTCACCCCCCCTCTTGCCATCACTTCTCCTTTTCTCCGCCCAACAGTTGGTAGTCCCATGACAAAGTCCACCGTGATATTATCCCATTTCCACTCAGGTATGGGAAGAGGTTGCAATACTCCTCTAGGTCGTTGCCTTCCAGCTTTCACTTGTTGACAAACCATACATCATGACGCAAAATCAGCAATCTCCCTCTTCATGTTGTCCCACCAAAAATGTTGCTTCAAATTTCTATACATATTAGTGCTACCAGGGTGTATAGAGAAATTGGAACTATGAGCATCATCCAACAATTCCCCTTTTAGATCAGGTATATTGGGAACACAAAGTCTCTTCCCAAATTTCAAAAATCCTTCTTCATATATAAAGTCACTCAATCTCCCATCATTCACAGCTTTAATTTCTTTTGTAACTCCTCATCATCAGCTTGAGAACTTTTTATCCTTTCTAGTAAAGATGTTTTGGCAACCATTTGAAAAAGCATTGATGTTTCACCTTCCATGGTTATTCCCATATCCATCTTTACTAGATCCATGAAAAAAGGATCCCTTTCAACTCTCATTTTGTTCAAAACTCCATGATCCTTTCTACGCAAAGCATCTTCCACCTTATTTTCCTTTCCCGGGTGGTATTTTATCGTGCAATCATAATACTTGAGTAGTTCAAGCCATCTCATTTGGCTCATGTTGAGTTCTTTCTATGAGAAAATATACTTCAAACTCTTATGATCAGTATAAATCGCACATTTTTCACCATAGAGATAATGTCTCCATATATTTATGGAAAATATTACAGCAGCTAACTCAAGATCATGATTAGGATAGTTTTTCTCATGAACTTTTAGCTGTCGTGATGCATAAGAAATAACCCTATCATTTTGCATAAGGACACAACCAAGTCCTTTCTTTGAAGCATCACTATAAATAACAAACTCGTCATTTCCCGATGGTAGAGTCAATATAGGATAATTGACTAATCTTCTATTCAGTTCTTCGAAAAATTCTTCACAATCTTTTGTCCAAAAAATTTTAACCCCTTTACATGTGAGCTTCACTAGCGGGTTAGCCATACGGGCAAAGTTCTGAACAAAACGCCGATAGTAACCTGCTAATCCAATAAAACTGCATACCTTGATTATGTTTGTTCGCATGGGCCAATATTGGATTGCCTTTGTCTTCGTAGGATCAACTAGGATTCCATCCTTAGAGACAATATGTCCTAGAAAAGGAACTGACTGAAGATAGAATTCGCACTTGCAAAACATCCCATATAATTGATTTCTTCTAATAGTTTTCAGAATAGTTCGTAAATGATCCTCATGGCCTTCATAACTTTTTGATTATACCAGGATATAATCGATGAATACCACAAAAAAGTTATCAAGATATTCCATGAAAACTCTATTCATTAAATCCATGAAAAAATGGTTCATTTGTCCATCGAAAAGGCATCACTGTAAACTCATAATGCCCATACCTGGTTTGAAATGATGTCTTTGGAATATCTTCCTTTCTCACACGCAGCTGATGATATCCGGACCGAAGATCAATTTTCAAAAAGTACTGATCTCCATGAATTTGATCAAATAAATCATCAATTCGTGGAAAAGGATACTTATTATTTATTGTAATAGCATTTATTTCCCTATAATCAACACAAAGCCTCATGGATCCATCTTTCTTCTTGAAAAAGAGGATATGGGCACCCCATGGAGAAACACTAGGTTGTATAAATCCCTTTTCACTCAAATAATCTAGTTGATTCTTTAGATCTACTAATTCCACAGTGGCCATTCTCTAGGGAGTCTTTGATATATGTCCTGCATCAGGAATTAAATCGACAGAGAACTCAACTTCCCGCTCTGGAGGATGTCCAGGTAAATCCTCTAGAAATACATCAATGTACTCTATCACTATGTGCACATATTCAATTCAAAGATTTCTTTCCTCTACCATAGATATCGGTTTATATTCATTTCCAAGTATTGCATTCAATAGAGCTATTGGGGGTGGTTCTAGATAAGAATGAGGTGGCGAAGTTTCTACCCTAAAGACAAGGAATTATACACCATTTTCAAAAATTGTAACTTCCTTTTTATTTCAATAAATCCTCACATAATAATTTGATAGCCAATCCATACTGAGAATTATATCAAATTCAGTCATGGGTATGATGACAAGGCTAGCAACTAAAGCACATTTTGGTGCTTGGAGGGGAACTAGTCGATATGCCTTTGTTGCAATGATACATCCCTTGGGATTTTTGACTGACAACTCCTTTCTTAAATCAAATTGTACATATCTAATTTTCATGGAAAACTAAGAGAATATAAATGATTGCGATGATCCAGAATCAAATAAAGTGTTGTCTAAGTACGAGGAAACAATTAAAGTACCTACCACCACGTCACTAGGAACTTCAACCTCCGCGGTTGTAATCGCATAGGCTCTCCATTTCTCTCTTGGATTTTTCTGAGGCATGTTTCCTTGGATCTTAGGACACTCATTTGTATAGTGTCCCATATCCCTGCACTTGTAGCATTGAACATCATTGAATTGTTTCTTCCCCTTGCATTCATCAGATCGATGACCTTTTTCTCCACAGTTATAGCAGACTCCCTTGCCTTTCAAGCATTTCCCGGGATGATTATTTCCACAGTTCTCTTATAATAGGAAACTTTTCGTTCCCTTGTTCTTCTTTGGTGATTCTCCTTTTCCTTTGTTATCATATTTCCGCTTCTTATCTTGGTTTCCTTTGAAAAAATTTGATATAGAAAATTCCTTCTCCGTTTTGATGGCACTTGATAGAATTTCATCATATGATGAAAATGATTGAGATGCCAGTGCCCTTCGAAGACTTCGCTTAAGAACTTCAAAGAAATGATCAATATTTTCTACTGAGTCACGAACGTAATCCACAACATACCTAGCTAGCCTTGTGAAGGTAGCCTCATACTCTGCAACGCTGTCTTCTTCCCTTTGTTTCAAGACAAGGAATTTCCTCTTCATTTCAGTTCGTTGCTCACAAGGGAAATATTTTTCGTATAATATTTCTTTAAAAGTCCTCTATTCCATATCCTCTATCTCTTCTTCCTCCGTGGTATTTTGAATCAAGGACCACCATTGATCAGCGTCACCCTTGAGACAATATACTGCCAGTACTACCTTTTCATTTTCATTGCATCTTAACACCATGAATATATTTTCAAGGGACTTGATCCATTACTCAGCAACCACTGGATTAGTAATCCCACTGAATGATGGGGGATTCTGTTGCATGAAATGATCCAACACAGGTGTTGAATGGTTATTCATTACAACTTGAGTAAGTTGTCCCAATACGGTCATTATCTGATCTGCTCCAACGTTGACTGTGTTGACTTTCTCAGTAGGGAGATCCCTACCTTGCCACGAGTATTGATTCCCCTTCTTCCATTAGATGACATTTATAAATAATTGGATAAACTAGATTAGTTTATGAATCTCTAATAGATAATCACTCAACATAGATTGAAATTTATACATAAACATGATTCCTCTAAGGAAAAATTTACATTAACTCATTCATAATGGCTTGTAAAGAAAACATTAATTATCGTAAGCATATCCCCCGGGAGTGTCATAACCAAGAGTGCAGCAAGGCCCATTTTCATGCACCAGTTCCCGTTCGAGTCTAGCTCAAAGCGGTGTTTTTGGGTTTTACCCCTAGATACATCTGTGCCAGAGCCGCCTCTACCTGCTCGTATTCATACATGGATGTATTGATTGAAAGATCCACATAATCTATTCCTTACCAAAATACCAGGATGTTCTTGTAAGTTTATACTCAAATACTACCTTAGGTCTTTGTTCCCTACTATATATTTCCTACTATAGTTTCCAAGTTTCCTACTAAACTTCCTCTGATACCAACTGTAACACCCCGACTCCACTAGGCTGGAGTCAGTGCATTAATTTTGATAATGGAATGGTTAGAAGGAACAAAAATCTCAAAGCAACGATCAGTTTTGTAGTCTTAAAGAAACTAGATACACTGATGTAACTCAAATTACATTAGAAAAGGTTACAAAATACAATACATAATAACAACTACAAAATAGCATCCACAGGAACTCAATAAAAGGCCTTCTCATCATCACCTGTTAGAGATAGACAATAAAAGGGGTGAGCTCAAATGCTCAGTAAGGGTTAAAAAAATATTGGAAGCTTGAATACAATAATAATTGAATCATAGACATTCTGACATAATCAATATGGCATGCTGGATAAATGAAATATTAATGCCATTAACAAACTGAGAATGTAACAACATCCATAGATTTTGTCATAGTGAAAACCTCATGGATAATAATAACTGATAATGAATAAATATAATTCTTATTAATTAGATGTCATGTATCTGGCACATGAAACCATAATACCTTAAAAATGGTTTAGTTCTGTGGGTATAAACCCTTCTGATTTTTGGAAACAAACTCGAAGGGTTTGTCGCCAAACTGTTTTTTCTCATGAGACCTACCGATGCATCGAGGGGATATAGAAAGCCCCAACCACCACTTCATGTCCAAATCATTCTTTATACATTGATTCAATACAATAGAAATATGCCCTTTCAATATCCGTATAGAGTAGAGTACACAGATTCATCAATATTTCCATAATAAAAATAACTTTTCAAATAAACACCATATGTAAAATGGTATACGGTTTAGACAACAAACCTATCCATGACATGAGATTATGAATATTTAATATAAATATAATTTCATATTAAAAGTGATCTCAAATGGGCAGTAGGTACACCACATAAGGATTACTGGGTGCATAATACAAAGATGGTTACAACGAAAACGTAGTTGAGACAAAGTCCCTTACAACAATGTGATCGGTCGAATCATATGACCAGAACTTAATAAATATCAAGTGAATCATTAAATAACATGAATATAAAGAGAATAATGTTATTATATATCAAATGTAAGTACACATATACCAAATATAATAAATAATTGGTGAACAATGGAAATCTCATAGAAATGAAAGTGAGAAGAGAAACCCCTTACCTTATGCTCGATTGTGTTTTTCGTTTGTTTAAATGACCTGAATAATCAAATTTAGCTTCATTAATTAATATGTCCAGAACCTCCTATAAATGTAATTAATTTATTATAACCTTATTAGGTTCATTCATGTCCCTTTCTATGGATTCAATTGGTTCAATTTTCATATTTTGGAAGCATTTTCTTCCTTGGTTTTCATGGTTCGTTTACGTGTTTCCAAGAAAGGAAGTTCATTTGAAACATGGTTAAATATCCAGAATTGTTAATACATATTATTAATTAAATTATGGAGATATAAATAATATTATAATGATTTTGGGTTATATACCATGATGATGATTCATTAGTTAGAACATTAATGATGTTTGTTTAGATCGTTTTAATGGTTCTTTGATAATAACAACCTCATTTTGTCTTATAAATTAGAACCACGAGTACAAAGGAATTCCAGAACCATGGGTTAGTCATAAAACATATATTATAACCTGGATCAACCATATAAATTGTTTCATGACCAGACTTTAATGAATTAATGGAAATTGAAATTACATCATCCACGATGTTAGTAATTCGACACATCACAGACAATGTTTTTATTCCTTAAATAAGTGGAAGAGGAGAAGAATAATGATGAGGAATTTTCCATAAACATTAGATCATCTAGAATATACAAGATTATGGAGCATACATTCCTCTTGGTTAAGATGAGGTGAGGAAAGAAGAATAAAAGAAAGTAATCTTAGAATGAAAGAAAAATTGATATATTTCTCACTAAAATTCGGCAGCCTAACGGCGTCTCTTAAAATTTCATAAAAATAGTTTGATGAGAGGAATGAAATATCTCATCATTAATACATAATATGGACAATAAGGGGGAAAATTTAATGAAATATCCCAACACAATCCAAAGAGAATGGAAGAGAATAACATAAAATTAAAGAAAAGAAATAAAATAATAGAGGTTGTTTACCTCTTGATCTCTTCTCCTTGAGATCCTTCTTAAGGGCTTTGGTTTTGGTCGTTTGGTGAGACCAGCAGCTCTAGGACGTGGGTAAGAGGCAATTAAAGGGTAATTTGACAGAACATTGAGGAGATTCAAGGCTTAGAGTTGTGAAGAGAAGAGGGAGTGGTGGGGGGGGGGGGGTTATAGTGGAGGAGAGGAGTAAATTTTGAATATTTAATTCATTATTTTATTATTTCCCTCAAGAAAACCAATATTATTGTTTAATGTGACCCCTAATAGTAATAAGATCATGTGAGTTCAAATCAAGTGGCCTTACATCACTTATGATGTCATAAATAGTGTATTTGACTGATAAATTGGATATACGGTATTTTACCGTATTTCACTATTCATCAAAAATTCAAGAATTTCAGAAAAATACCAAAAATTCACCCCTACCATTTTTCGACATGTTCAATTCAAAATTGAACTCCATTTTTCAAAAATAATTTTCTAAATATTATTAATTTAATTTTTAAATAAATTCATAGTTAATTTGAAAAATAACAATCTTAGGGTATAATTAGTTTTATGTGACATTGAAAAATTAATTATGATCCCATTATCTTATTACCCTAAGAAAATAAAGTAATTTCATTAGTTAATATTCAAGGGTCATATTACTATTCATATTACTATTTATAAGGGTATGTTACTATTCACCAAAAATCAATTTTGTTCTATCAAACTCCAAATGACCCACTGAACACGACTCTAGATGACCATTTCTCAAAATTCAAAACATAGAAGTGGAAATATTTGTGTTTAATGGCTATGTTTTAACTATCTCCTAAATAACCTAGTGTTGTTTCAAAGGAACACAGTGATTTATAGGTTGTGGATAGAATGTATTCAAGAGAAGCATACCATAAATGTTCAGGGCATTACAATGTTTGAGAATATGAAAATTTATATTGATTTATATATAAGGAAATTATATGTATGTACTAAGAGTATAAAGATAACTTGAAGACTGGTAAGACACTATCTAGTTTTTATATAATATGTAAATTGAAAGAATTATCTATTTTTTACAATCATGGAATTGGATGAAATTCAAGATGATTTGTAGACGTTTTGATAATATTGGTAGATATTTTTATTTAATGTTGTGTATTGAGAAATAGTAGACATGACACTATAAAAAATCAGGATTTAACATTAGTTACATGGTGATCATTTTTCAAGCTACTACTAAATAAAATATAAATATTTTAGTTGTATATTTTTAAAAACCACCGCTAAATATTTACTAAAATTAAAAAAATTAACTTTCTTCCCTCCCCTAACCCCTAACGCCACTCCCCCCTCCACCCCCACCTTGTTCCCTTCCCCTCTTTGTTGCCAATATCTCCCACAACACCACCATTGATATCTCCATCACCGTCAACCTTACGGTCACACTCACTCTCATCTCCCCCTCTACAACCCTCACCCACCTCTATCTCACCACTTTTCTAACCCCTTTCCCCGACTTTTAATGTCGGTCATACCTCACCCCTTCTATCAGTGCATCAATCACCACTGTTTCTCCCAAAACATCTCTCTCATCCTACCATCAAACCAATTCTTTTACCTCATTTACCCATGCCATCATTGAGCATCCCACATTATCAGCATTATTAGGTACTTTTACTTTCCAACTGAAATCACATGTAAATTAAAATATTTGATATTATATTTTGAATAAATCATATTTACTAATTTGGTTTGGTATTTTAGGTGTGCTATGAAATTATACTCAATTAATTCATCATACATGATGATCATTATAACTAGTGTACAATTTGTTTGAGTGTTATGTTTATATTGTGCAATACTTATTAAATCAATTAAAATCCATCATATTATTTTTTTCATATAGAAAACTAAGAAATTTTTCATTGTAGCTTGAGGCGTGTTGCTAAAAATATAGAATTAACTTATCATATGTGATAAGTGATATAATATGTTTTCAATTAGTGTTTAATTATTATGTTTACACAAAGCTACAATTATTAACTCAATTAAAAATTCATTCTTGTATTACATGTTCATATAGAAATGTAACAATTTTGAAATAATTTTATTTTATTTTTTAGAGAAAACCTAGATGAAATATTTTTAATGAGTCATCCTAGGTCGATCAAACACATCACTCGAGTTGGCCCACCATAAGGCGAGCATAAAAAAACCAAAACAATATCATGTAAAATTGAAGAATAGACAATGTACACAGTGGAAGAAAAAAACATAATCTTTAGACATACAAAACCAAGACAAATGGATAATCACAAAATGAAAACATGACAAGACAAAGCCAAAAATCCACGTGACTATCCATCGCTGCTAAAATGTCCCTTAATGGAGTTGTCGACACTCAAGATAAATCGGCATAGTATATGACTCCATTTCCTTTATATGTGTCTCTAAAAACCACATCTAAAAATGCCCAAAGGCCAAAGTAGGGTGTGAGCATAATGGCCAGTAGGATTTCACCAAAGAATCAATATTAAGTCTAATATCATGAAAATTCTAGCTCTATCTTTAAAAATAATCTACTTTATAAATAATTTTCTTAACATAAAACCATTTTGTAAAAAATATCATGGTTTTCTAATTGAATTTCCATATTCTCAAAATCAAGTAACATGAAAAGTATTTAATAAAAACATATGACCATAAGAAAAACTACCCATGGATGCACCATAAGATAAACACATGAGAAAATTACCATGAAATATCATCATGTGATAAAAAAAGCATCAAAAGCCCATAATTTGGGATGTGGCCTATGGGAATACATACTATATATAAAAGAATCCTAAACAAAGCATGTGTTAGATAAAACCAATATTGAGTCCCATAACTGTCTATCAATACCAAAAAACCACTAGTGGAATTATGCACACTAAAGTGACATTTCTTTTACCTAATACACAAAAGGTTCCTAATGTGCTATAATTTTCAGAACAATTTGAAAACCTTTTTCACATTTTATAAATATTTTTTTTCAATGAACAATTACTACTTCCATGCTTGAAAACCCATTTTTTGAATCAAAATTGTTAAAAAACCATTTAAAACATGTATTTCAAAAGGAAAATCCACATTGATATCATATCCAACCTTTAGGCAACCGAAACTATGAAATTGAATAATAACATCAAGTTATTAAAGAATTAGAACCTTTTTATAGATAAGTATACCTCAATGATGAAAATGGAATGCCAATGATTGATCTACCAAATCCTAGGGTTGAATCCTATCAAGAAGGGCTTAAAATTCCTTAAAAGTGATCTCAAGGGCACCTAAACTTCCAAAGAGATGAATGGAAGAAGTGGATGTTAAAAGGGTGTTTGGATATTTATATCAAAACATTAAAATAGAATACCATGGTGTAGCCTTTGGAACAACGCCACAACCCCTGAATCATGGCGTAAGATTCCCCCACCAAGGCATAAGATGGGCTGTCTGAGTGAGGAACTATGACACAAACTTCGGGCCATGTCATAACCCTTTGGTTTGAACAATGTCCAGGATCCTTGACCCTTCACATGAAATAGATCCTATGTAACTGAGGAGATTCAATTATACAGCTAGATACACCACATTGTAAGCGAATCCAAATGGATAGAACCAACCAAAACCATTCCTCGAACCCCTATGCCACAACCTCCCTCTATACACCATAGGGATCACTAGGACAGATGGGCTACACTAGAGAGCTTGCACCCTGACACAGTTGTAACCAAAATGGATGTATCCCCAACATTTCTCCATCTATTGGTCTATCTTGTTTCTTGCAGGTCCACACCCCAGCCAGTATCACAATGAATAGCCTATAACCTCCACATTGTAGCTCCCTACTGAAATCCATAACAAATCCATAAACTCAATATCACCTCCAAAACAACTAAGACTCATACCAACAACTCTTAAACATTAAAATAGAGTGTACCCAAACCCAAAAGGTGTCACATTTCTGCCCACCATAAAATTTTTCTATCCCTAGAAAGTGCTCAAGACACCAGACTGATAAAAATAGTATGCCATTGCTGCCTCATCAATGATTCTCAGCCCCATGCCTCATAGATATCTCATCCACATTTACACTGTATACAGACTTGAGGAATCATTTTAACACACAAAACCTTATCATGATAATCCATAATCTAAACAGATTTCACATCCATTGTGGTTTCAAATTCAAGATTAATAGCCTCTCATTCAATCACATGAGAAGGGTATGGTTCACACCACCTCAATTGGGAAACATGAAATACATCATGAATTTAAGTCAACAGGGATAGAAATTCCAACTGAATAGGCCACCTTTCCAATTCATTTAACGGTATCAAATGGTCTAAAACCCCTAAATACCAACTTACCTTGATTACCCAACCGACGTTGTCCCAAGAGAGGTGAAACTCTGATAAAAGTTAAATCACCAACCTCAATCTCTAGTGGCTAATGATGATGGTCTAGAAAGGATTCTTGATGTCTTTGTTCAATGCCAAACTCTTTTGGATCAACAACGCCTTATGCATCATCTTATGAACAAGGATTTTTTTCAACCAAGCACCATTATCCCAACTCTTTCTAGGATAAAGGTGATATACATGCCCACCCATACAATGATTCAAAGGGAACCATATTAATCATTATATGAAAATTAGTCTATAGGATGATGCTTTCTCCTAGAACAACCAATGTCAAGCATACATTCTCGAAGCATATCCTTAGGACTCTGAATAGATCTCTTCATATTCCCATATTTCAGGAGCACACAGTAGGAGGGGTTGCGCACTTCGTCTCTCTCGAGTCACCAGGGGACATGCCCTAGGAGGCAATGAGCCTCGCGTCATCCCCTCCCCCCTCGGAGGGGGAGGGTCCTATATTGCGCCCCCATCGTGGTCGGCCTGCCCCATTCATCCCCTTCTCGAACCCAGACTGCATACCGTCCTTTCCTCAGATTCTGATTAGCTCGAAGGTTCCATAATCCTTCACAGGTCAACCGCTTCTACTGCTCTCAACCCAAGAATTCACTGAGGTGTCCTCCCTACTGAACCTGACATTGATTGCGTGATTCAAGCGATGGTGGCCATCGGTGGACTCCTTCAACCGTCTGATTTTCGAATCACGGGGTTTATAGGAGCTTGATACGGTGGGACTTCTTGACCCTAGTCATTTCGTGATTCGGTTCGGCTCTGAAGAATATTTGATACTCGCTTGGTCTAGAATGCCATTCTCCTGTAACGGCGCTCGATTCCTCCTCTTCAAGTAGTCCTACGAATTTCATATGAACCGTGATCCTAAAAAGCTGGTGATTTGGGTATGTTTTCTGGAGCTTCCTCTTCAATTCCAAAATCCTTCTATTATCCGTATTCTTGGTAACTTGGATGGGCGTTTCCTTTGTTCTGATAATCGCACGTGTGCGATGTGCCACCCGATCTCCCCAAGGGTGTGTGTTGATGTTGATGTTTCGAAGCCCCTTATTGAATCCTTCTGGATATCCATGGGAGAAGAGTTTATATATAAGGAGACCATCGCATTTAAATCCTAGTGTGATTACTATCCTTTTTTCAAGAGTCGTGGCCATAGTATGATGATCTGCAGGAGAAGGGTGAGGCAACTGGGAGAGGGTCTGGAGGTTCAGGCGGATTGCACCCAGGCTGGTTCTCTCAGTGAAGATGGTAAGATGTTGGATCTGTCTGGTGCAGGGCCTGCGGATGTATGTGCTGTCTTTGGACAAGGGAATGGAAATTCTGAGGAGTTCTAAGGTGAAGTAAGAATGAAAAAACCTGCTAATTCTTTACCTCCCGAACCTAGTGTAGTGGGAGTCTTTAATAGATTGTGGAACGATTTGGCTAGCCCTCCTGGTAATAATTTGTTATCAGGGGGAGCCCAGGCTCTTAAAGCGACTGAAGAAAGTATGGATTTACTCACTTCAAGTATTCAGGCTCTAGGGGAAGCTGTTGGAGCTGGTGGCCAAACGTCAATGGTTGGGAAAATCCAGAAGCCTAGAACATATTCCATGGAATTGTGTGCTGGTGGAAGTAAAATCTCTAACAGGGTGATCCATTCTACTAGCGAGAGTCAGTCTAAGGAGGGTCAGGTGTGGGAGCAGAATTCACTAGGAGGAAGCAGGTCGTAGAAGAAGAGACATGACACCATCTTGAGGACTTTGTCCTGTCTCAAACTGAACAACATATTTGAGAGATTGAGAAATGAGGGAGTGTTTGAAGGTATTTCCATGTGCCCCTCTGAGGCTGATTTTTCTGGAGATGGTCTACCTTATGACGACAACGATTTCGGAGGGGATAGAAAAGGCTTGCACAACCAAATAAAGAATGGGAATAAAGAAAACAAGGACTCGGGGAGCTACATTCTTTCCATGAAGCAAAAATAGAAGGGGTGCAAAGATTACTCCTACCTTCCTTGATCGATGGAGACTCGGTCGTCCAAAAAAAGAAGGGAAACCCAAAGAGTCTGAGATCTAGCCAGTGGCAGGAGAGGAGGGTCAGTTTGTTGAAGTAACTGAGTCTCAAGAGCAAGTGGTAGGAACATCCAAGGCAGAGGACCATCAAGAGGAGTGGCACTTGCTAACTAAGGAGGTGATGCCAGTGTAGGAGGATGGTACATCCCCTAGAAAGAGGTGTTAGGTAGGGTCATGTGATGGCTCGCAATACCTGAAGGTCATGGAGCTGTGGAAGCAGATGGAACGACTCATGAATTACTGGGAAGAAATGAAGGAGTTTTTTTTGGAGATCATGGCTTCGAGGAAAGACGCTAAACAAATGATGGGAAGGCTAACCCAAGTGGAAGCTTCCATAGATCAAGTTGGGTGGATGGATAAGTAGGACCACATCTTGGTTAGGGGCTTCAACATGGAGAAGATCAACAAGGAATACTACATGAATGCTTCGGACTATCTTGAAAGAAATATTGAAGAAATCTTTGAGGCCGATCCAGACTACCAGGTTAGTTCCTTTCCCTAGAAACTGTTTAGGGAAGAAGATTATCATCACCTTAAACTTGAGTTTAATAAGTCTGTTGTTTTCTTTGAAGCATGATCTATTTTTAATCTGTGACGTTTCTCATTTTCCCCTTAAAAGTGTTGAGAAAATAAAAATGTTGTGTTGGCATCTTCTAATATTTATGTGGATGACAAGTCATTATCACTATCAACTATGTACCCATCAACTTTTCAAAACATCTACAAAACATGAATGTAAACCTCAAGTCCCTATCAGAGACAATCACATAGGGAACCCCTTCAATTTTCACAACCTCTTAGACATAAAAATCCCCGAGCTGTTCCACCCTCATCATCTCCATGATAGGGACGAAACGATCTGTTTTCATAAGTTGATCAATGATCACCCAAATCGCATTCTTCCCACTTGGAGTCCATGGAAAACTAAAGAAAAAGTTAATGGAAATATAGTCCCACTTCCATACCATAATGGACAGAGTTTGCAACAAACCAGCGGGTCTCTGGTGCTCCACCTTAATCCTTTGACAAGCTAGACACGATGACATGAAAGCTATGATCATCTGCCTCATTGCTGACCACTATTATCAATGTTTCAAATCATGATACATCTTAGTATTCCCTTGGTGTATAGACCAGAAATACCCATTTCTTTTATCCATCAACTCTTTCCTCAGATAAATAGGAACAAAAAATTTGCAATGGAAACATAAAACACCAATGAGGGACTGTGACCACTCATCTATGGTCTCCCAACTATTTAGGATTTTACTAAGAACTAGAAATCAGTGTCTGTCAGCTGCTTCTGCCACACTCACTCATCAAACGAAAATTCAACCTTCACTAAAGTTAGGAAAACCTACCCACCAGCCTCTTCCACTCACATTCTCATCTCAGTGAACAAACTCACACAACTACATATTGATCTTTTATAATGCTCTAAAAATGAGATTTATCAGCACAAAAAATGCATTAATAATATGACAAATGTTAAAAGTTTACCTTTATCAGGTTCAGAAAAAAGCACTGATAAAGTCACCCTTTAGCACTACTGATAAAATTTTAAAAAAGTTATTTTTTACACACACTACCCCTTTCTCAATACTCGTGCACTCCTTTCTCCACACTATCCTTTCCCTCAACCACACTTCACCCACCGTCATTCACCCCCTTTAACCGTAAAGACCCCAAAATTCCATATAATTTTTTTAAAATTATTTGGTATTTTTATGAGTATGTGAAAATTGACAGCGCTTGATTCTGAGACCCGGTGTGCCTAAAATAGAATTTTGAACCTTTTTTAAGGTTTGTTCAGTAAACGCACGAGCGGTGTTTTATATCTTTTGAACAAATGCTTGGATTAAAAATCTGAGGGCACCGTTGAATCCGTAGTGTCGTGATTCACTAAAGGAAGACTTAACTTCGACCCCAGTAGGTCGGGTGAAAAAGTTAGTTTTCAGACCTTTTAAAGAATAATAAAATAACATAAAATTGTTATTTTATTTTTTTACCAACAGTTGAGTAGCAGTGGTTGGACCGCTGAGTTGTCAAGACATTTAATGGGTTGACTCTTTTTTTTTGTAACCACATCATTGAGAGATTAAGAGGTTCATTCACGTGTGCAATACTTTGTAACTACAAATCTCCGAGATTAATATATCATCTTTTCTTGTCAAAAAAATGAGGCAAAAGCTTGGGTTTTTGACATGGATGTGAGGAACCTGTGGCGAAGTGTCGCAGTGTCTTCCACTGATGAAGAACAGAAGCTTGATGACAACTTTGGAGAAATCGATCTGGAATCAATGAATGTCAGTGGCTTCATCAAGTGTGGATTCTTCTTCCGCAACTGTGACGTCACCTCCAATTCTGAGTTAGGGGTTTTCTTTAAATTCAAGTGAATTATTTCTTTTTCTCATTCTTGAAAATAATAAAAAATCGCGAAAGTAATTGACTGGTTATAGTTTATCTATAATGAATTAATTGCTGCCCCTTTTTTATGATTCTAACGTGGAGGGCGTGGGCCAAACAAACAAGGCCCAGACCCTCTGCCGCTTCGGTTTTGTCGCATTTTTCGTGGGTGAAGTTTGAACTCAACAGTAACTTGAATCTGGGAGCCGCGCAGTGACGACAACAACCCGAGAGGCCCGTAGGCGCATTCAAAAGGGAAAACGGACCACCAGAGCTCACTCGCTGGTCTGTTGAAGTTCGGTCGGCACGATGTCGGCGGGAGACGGTGGCGGTCGACTATTACCGGCCGCAGATGGAGGCGACACCTGTAGGCGCCGCGATGGTGGGCAGGGGTAGCCGACACATGGTCGTCCGCGTTCGCAGAAGGCTGCGCATCGTCACACACCGTGGAGAAGGGAGTTGCAGCTTCAAAGATGCAGCGAAGGGGACCCATGCCCCGCGGGTCCCACTTATAGAGAGGCGGTGCCACGTGGCGCCGCCGTTGTGAAGCCGGACAACTTTCAGCCCTTCGGGAAGGGGCGATAGCGTGTTGGGACCAATAGGGGCCTATATACCTTGAGAGGGGGGGGGGGGTGAATCAGGGTATGTATATTCTTTTTCAAAATTCTTCCTACCCCACTGGATCTTGACCTCTTTATTACAAGGGTCACTTTGTTTGCTCTTGTGTGTAAACTATGATCACTTCTTTACTTCCTTATCAAATGGTGATGCTTTGAATGCAATGCAGGGAAGCAAACAGGCAGACATAGATTTTTACTTGGTTCACCCTCACTGCGCTACGTCTAAGGAGCATATGCCGACAAGTTGTCGGTCGTACCAAATTCCACTATTCTTCACTAGATGTGGATACAATGTTCGGGCTAGATCACTTCTAAGCCCAGACTCACTGCATTTACATGTTTAGGGTTAGCTCACTGCTTTCCCAAGGGTCACTCCCTCTTTCTCTCCTTCTGGCTCACTGTCGGTGGAGAGGATCACCTTCTTCCTCTTCCTTTGCTCATTGCTCCGGAAAGGATCCACTCACAGTTTATAGACCTGTAGGTCTCTTCATTTGCATGAAGGAATGCATCTTCCTCTGTGTGTAGATGCTCTGTTGAAGCCCAGCTTTCACCCGTAGATGAATTTCTATTTACACCGAAGGTATCGGGCAAACTTCCAGCTTCAACGCAGCCTGAAAATCACTGCTGGAACCAAACCTTACTTGGCGCGCAAGTCTATCTCGGCGCGCAAGTATAGGCGCGCAAGTCACAACTGGCGCGCAAGTCTACCTCAAACACTTGCGCGACACAACCTTCTTCAACTCCAAACTTGCGCGACACACTTCCTTTTACGCCCAATCCAATATTGGTGTGCAACTCCACACTAGCGTGCAACTTCAAACACTGGCGCGCAACTATCACCCTGGCGCGCAAGTCCCACCTGCGCGACCACACACCACTTGTGCGACCACCACACCTGCGCGACGGGAGCTCTGATTTCTCAAAGTGTTGAACTTCGGTGAAGAATGAAGATGGGTGGTCCAGTATTTATAGGCAATCTGACCACCCTGCACGACAGCGCGCAAGTCAACCCTCGGCGCGCAAGTCTCGACGCGCTGGTCTCTTCCCATGCAAGTCACTTGCGCGACCTACTTCCAAACTTGCGCGAACCTCTTTTCTTTGCCATATTTTGATCTTCTGATCTTGAAAAACCATAGACGCGCAAGTTCTCAATCTTCCAAGGCATTGGCGCGCATGTATCTTTCACGGCGCGCAAGTCACCTGCGCGACCTCACCAAAACGTGCGCGAACCTTATCCCTTTGCCATATTTTGATGATCTGATCATGAAAAACATATGACGCGCAAGTTTCCAAGCCTTCATGTACACGGCACGCAAGTCCCTTTGCCAAAAACCACTTTTCTTCATTTGTCGATTTTCAGGCCCAAAAATTTGGCAAACACTGGAAAACGGTGCCACTTTGTATCTGTTATTTTGTACCGCCTCCAGATCATCCATTCCTTTTGTCAACGTTCTTGAATCAAATATGGATCGTTGACATCAGCTCTTGAACTCAACATTTCACCATTAAACCCCCTTTGTCAACAAATTTTTATGTCATGGTTTGAATTGTCAACAATCACAACACATATGTCCACTTTGTCAACAAACACAATCACCTCAAAAATGCTTCAATGATGCCTTGAGGGATTTTTGTCCAACATAGCGTCACCCACACGGGCCCCTAGCTGGGAGCCAGCCAGCCAGCAGACTCGGCCACGCCCAACCAGGGTGGGTCGGGATGGTCCGTGGCCCAGCCCACTTAGGCCAGGCTGGGTCGGACCCGGACCGGTTCGGGTCGACCCAAGACGGGTCGGGTCGGGTCGCTACGACCGGGTTGGATCGGACCCTGACCCTGTTTGGCCCAGATATGCTTAAAAGGTCGTATCTCACAAACCAGACATCTGTTTGACAAACTATATATGGCATTGGAATCCTTGGAATGAGACAGTCCTTTTGAGATACTCCACCTTAGTTTTGAGAAATTTGGAATATGACTGAGTTGGATCGAGCCCGAATCCAACCGGGCCCTTTGCACTAAAATGACTATAACTCACAGACCGGACGTCCGATTGACGCTCTGTCTATCGCGTTGGGACCCTTATGACATGGTGGTCCTTTGGTTTACTCCTTTGTGGAATGTCGTGGAAGTGTAGGAATGACCGATATCTTGAGGAGCAGATATTACAAAACTCAAGCGCACCGGGTGCGGGGAATCCTATGGCTAGCTGTCAATTGAAGAGCGATCCTATGTGGATCAGCATCATGTAGACCCTGTGTGGATCAACATCAGAGCGACCCTATGTGGATCTGCATCATAGCGATCCTTTATGGATCATCATCACAGTGACCCTGGGTTGATCATCATCATAGGGACCCTGTGTGGATCAACATCAAAGTAACCCTGTGAGGATCATCATTCTAGCGACCCAATGTGGATCAGCTTTATGCGACCCGACGAGGACCGGCAATAGAGCGGCCCGTCGTCAATCATCGACATACGACCCTGTGTGGATCGATAATGGAACAACTTCTTCATGGTTCTATTGTGGAACTTCCCAATGGAATAAAATGACATAGCTTATGACTAATCATCTTTATTCCCGATCTTTGAGTTGTATACCTAGTTTGAGCGGAGTCTTTTCCATTGTGATTTGTGATTAAGATCATGCTTTGTGGTTTTCCTTTGTAAAATTCAGAGAGACCTTCGGGGGGTCTCGGGTTCCCTACTGGTTGTCATTATACTCACCCCTACATGGGTTTCGCCCAAACCTTGTTGTGTTTTGTGCAGATGACGAGCAGCTTGGCTGAGACTTTAGGGATCCATGACCAGGTAGTACATGAAGGTTACTGGTTGACGTGGAGAGCTGTGGAGATGAGTTGTACCTACCCTTCAGGTCGGATCCTTGGTGGACGATCTCAGGAGATGTTTTCTATTTTCTGTTATATTATATCCTTCAGTTAGGCTTGTATTCCAGCCCCTTTACTTTCAGTACACACTTTCACTATTGCAGTTTTACTACGTGGTTTGTATCTTATCGTGTTCTTGGTCTGTGTGTTTACAGATTCAAAGGCAATGCCTTCCCGATTTAGGGATACGCCTTTTTGGTGCAAGTCACTAACCCCAGACCTATGAAAGTTGGGCAAGGGGTAGACACGACATGGGTCCTAGGGGACGGGTTTTCACATTAACAGTGCTAGTGACCCCCCATTCTCAATGCTAGAAATCTTCTCCCCAACCCATGCATGCTTGGATTAGAACCTGTGACCTACCTTCTACAATGGGAACCCCATTACCAATGCCCTACCTTGTTTTATTCTATATTTTACGATATTTATATTTATGTATAAATATTTAAAAACATATTTTTTATTCTTATATTTTTATATATATAATTTTTTTGAAATACATTTATAAAATAGATGTTTCTGTGTGTACATGTGTGCACGCTTAGGTGTGTGATATATATATATATATATATACATATGTATATATATATATTATTATTCATTTACATATTTTAGAATTTAAATATATATATATATCTTCCTATAAATTTTCTCACATATGTATATATAAACATGATATATACATTTATATAAGTATATATATATATTAATATATTTTTATAATGTAAGAAAATGGTTAGATATTATTTTAAATAAAATGGATAATAATTAATTCCATGGTATTTGTATTATTATTTTCAAATACATTTTTAAAACATGTCTTTATATTTTATATTTATATATAAATTTTATACATTACATATATATTTATTTGTCTATATATTTATATATATATATATATTTACATATAATTGTATATTTAGATATAAATTCTTTATAATTTATTAATAAATATTTAATATAAATAAATTTATTATTATATCTAATGATAATGATAGATTTATAAAAATAAATTTATATATGATGTATATACCCAATACATACACACATATTGAAACAATGAGTTTTTAAAAGATCAAAATCATGTTCAATAGCTTAAACGACATGCAACACTGATCTTAGTTGAGAATGTAACACTGAGAGACATTATTATATATTTCTTTTTAAATAAATTTAATCTCTTAGTTAGATTAAAGTACACACAACCTAGATATTTCTAAGTTCAATAGCATATACAACACATAACACAGAGCATAAACCACTAATGATATATATAATCGTTATAACTTCGTCGTTAAATTGCTGGCTATGAATAATACTAACTACACTAATATATATATATATGTGTGTATGTGTGTGTGTGTTTTACTCAATATATTTTATTGATATTTTTTTAGAAAATAATTATTCAATTTTTAGTAAAGTAATTTTATTCTTTAAAAAATGTTTTCGTCAGAAATAATTTTTATTGCTTTTAATGAAAAAAGTATTATAATTATATTTGGGAACATTTAGAAAATTTATTTGATAATATGAAATTAGGTTTTGAAATCTACATATTAAATTTAATTTTGGTTTAAATTTTGGAATTTATCATAAAATATTGATTTTTTAGTAAATAGTGAAAAATATCATTTTTTGAAAAAATGTCATTTCTTTTTAATAAATTAAGTTATTTAGAAGTCCCATTATGTTTTGAATATGATTTAAATAAAAATAATTATTATTTAGATATATTTAATGAACATAATTTCTTTTTAATCGACATCATATTTGATTTTAGTATAAGGTTGTCTTTGGGTTCAAAAAACGGTATGTTTTTTGAAAACTGTATTAATGTACATAATGTTTCTTCATTTTAAATAATTAAAATAAAACCTAATTACGTATGATTTAAATTAAATATTTATATTATATATCAATAAATATTAATTTATATTCATAAAATTATTATTTTAGAAGTGTAAATATGAAATCATCTTGTGCCTAAAGAAATACACTTCTTGAAACCCCCTTTTTCATCACGTTTACGAGTTTTGTTTTAAAATTTATTTACCTCAATTTTAGAAAATTTATTTTACAAAATTTACTTAATTTTTTGTAATCATCACGTAACAATTATATTTTTGGGTGAATTTCTGAGAATTTTCTGAACATACAATTTTTTTGATAAATAGTGAAAAATATAAAATTTTAATTGAAAACTATTATTTCGTTTTGAATTATGTATAAGGTAAAATTATATTTCAAATTTTTTTATAGTAACATTAGTTAATTTTTATATCTATTAATACAATTAAGTTTATTTTAATCAATTTTATATTGACATTGGATTTGAAAACATTGTAAATATTTGAACATCTTATGTTTGAAAACCTACTTTTTTATTGTGTCTGTGAGATTAATTTTAAATTATAAATTTCCCATTAAATGAATAATATTTTAAAAAATGGATTCAGTAATTAAAATAATAATAATTTATATTATCTAATAAGGTTAAATTTATTTTTTGACAAATTTAATGGTGAAAATAGTGAAAATCAATTGCCACGGTTATGGTAAAAATGGATTTAATGAGGGTTAAACTAAAAAGATAAAGGTAAAAATGACTTAAAAACTTTTATAAAATCTATTTTATGACCATATTTAGACCATATAACATACATTATCTATAATGGTTCATTATTTGATCCTTTTTAAAGGAAAAAATACGTGTAATTCATTCATTTAAAAAATTACAAGTGTACCACTCACATCACTTATAAAAGGTGACCACATATCCTATTCTCTTCACATTTTGAAAATCCATTTGTTTTCCCAATACATACCCAAATAACATATATAATTTCAATCTATAATCTTATAATCCTTATTTTGGGGTGAAATCCAACCGAGGAAGGCCTTTGGTGGAAGCCAAAAGAAGTTACCTAAAAAGAGGTAACGTTCTTCAACGAGCATTTTTATTATATTTCTTCCCCCACCTCCTTAAATTCTTCATTAACCATGATTGTACAATAACATAAGTAAAATACATATAAATAGGTGTTATTATGTCAGTTTAAAAATATAAATATTTCTTCTCTTCCATCAAATGGGTTACAAAATAATCATTCATGAGTATCGCAGACTACCGCCACGTGAACCGATGTCATTCATTTTTCCATTACCACCTTTCACGGTTGGGTTTGATGATAGATATAAAGTATAAATATTATATTTATAATATAATTATACCTCTGTATTAATAATATCATAAATAACTTTTTTACTTTACATTCCACCAGGGATACGATAACATTGCTCGTTTGTACGGTGGATTACCGCCTTGCGAAGTGAAGTGATTCGTTTTCTCAAATGCTTTACATGGGAAATAATAATGATAATTTGAATAAATATATATTATATACATGAAATAATTATTTTATTCATGAAATATTTATCATTCCTAAATTATAATATATCATTTTATTTCTTTCATTTTCACTTGTAAAAAGATGATAACGTCGTTCATGTACGTGTGAACTACCGCATTCACGAAGTGATGTGACTCTCTCTTTTCATCACCTCACAACATGGATGATATATATATAATTATATTTAAAGAAATAATATGTTATTTATGATGTAATTATCATTATTGAAATATAAAATATCACTTACCTCTTTTCCATAATCATCATTGAAAAATGGAAACGTTACTCGTGCATACATACAACATATCATCTCGCAGATCGTAACATACTTTATTTTTAAAAACCATCTTTCACAACTGGTATTAAAATTATAATTTATGCATGAATATGATAATTATGTAATTATTAATATTTTTTATATGGTATAGTTGTATTATATGCACATGAGCCGAAAATATCATAAAAAACATGAATTAGAAAACAAGGAAATTTACACTCAAAACAGGGAAAATAATGTAATATTATTTATGAATGGGTGATAAGATGATTTAAAAGGATCATATAAGATATTATAAATATTAACATGTTTCTTTAATAAGTTAATAATATATTTAAAACCACTATACATGAGGTTAAATCATTTTCAACCAAACCTAAGCATGAGGTAATGGATTTCTTAACTCAATTTCCATTTGTTGGGTTAGACTTCTACATCACTGATTATATCATGATAAGATTATTTGTGTAATTTAATTTTATTATTTAATTTTTTATTTATACTTTATTTATATGTATTTACATTTTATACATGTGATCAATTCATTTATTAATACAAGCATTAATGATATGATATTTGTAAGGGATTTCAAGTTTCTCTTTTATTTCTGGGAGACGTATGAAAATTCCCCAATTGTTTATTTTGTTTGTTTGATATACTAACCCTTTGATATGTTATATCATGAATACCATTATTTTAATGATATTTAAATTTTCATTTTGTTTTATTATTTATTGGGTATTATTATTCAAAATATTACTAAATCGGTAATGGGTTTTTGTATCAATTTTCCTTATTTGAGACTTAAGTCATGTCATGAACTTATCTTATTTTATGAGAAGTATATAAAGCCCATTTGACATTTAATATCTTGAATATATTTATTATCTTGAGATTTTATGTTTAATTTAATGTTATCCATTCATGGTACTTACGATTCAATGTTACCATAGTGGTAAGAGTTTTTTGTAATAATCTTAGTGATTATTGGAATTTTTTATGATTAAGTTTCCAATATTGAAATACTATGATCTACATGTAAAGGAACCTCAATATTTTTCATCTCCATTGTTTATTCATGATACTTTCAAGTAATAGTACCATTTTACCACATGTTGTTACTTTAAATACTTATGAAAATGTTTTAAAGAAAATCATCATTATTTCTCTCTCTGGTAAAAACCCATTTTCCTCTAAAAGTTATGGTCGTTTGAAGTTCAAGTCAGCTGTTAAAATTATCTTATATCTTTCATTTATTTATCAAATTTTTATGTCTTCTAATTGTTATTAAATGACTATTACACAAAAATAATTTAAAAATTATTAGAAAATATTATTTTTTATTAATTTATATCCATTTTCACTAAATATCTTATTTACTAAGTATAAATTCATATTTAGCCTTATATAAATCACATTTAATTAAATATATTATATTTATATAAATATAAATATATTTATACCAATATAAATATATTATTATATTATTATATTATTTTTAATGATATATAACTTTTTTATGAAATACACCTTTTATCAGTGCTTGAAGTAAGTGTTGATAAAGGGGGCCTTTATCAATGCTGAAAAATGTGCTGATAAAGACCCTCATTATCAGTGCTGATAAAAGGTGTCGTAATGAGCTCTTTTTTAGCAATAAAATCCCCTTTTATAGGAACTAGAAAAAATCTCTGATAAAGTGGGAGAGTATTTATCAATGCTACAACAAAACAGTTGATAACCCCCCCCCCATCATCACTTTTTTTAGCATTGATAAAAGTAACCTTATCAAGAACTTTTTTTAGCGATGATAAATGCTTCCCTTTATTAGTGCCTTTTTCTAGTGCTAATAAAGGTTAGCACTGAATTTTTCTTGATTCTTAGTATTTTCTTTAGAGACTAGTCCTCCAATAATGCCTTCATGGATTGAGTTGGTAATTTCCCACTCAATGGATCTATGACCACAATATATATCCCATTAGTATATGTAATATAAAAATAAAAAGTATTAAGATATTCAACCCAGGGTCTCTGTCACAATATCAGATCCCTCTGAGTGAAAATATATTCTAGGCTCTTATTATCATAATACATTATAATCCACCACCCAAAGAGATAGTGACACCACATTTTGTGTGAATTCATAACCACTTCCAACCTAAGATCGTGTGTAGGGTAGTTCTTATCACGGGGTTGTAATTGGAGAGAGCTAAAGGCCACTATCTGTTTCACCTACACCAAGACATACCCTAAACCCACACCAAAGGCATTACAAAAAACATCCTAACCTGAACCTAATTTTATAAGAATCAATGTTGGAGATGAATTCAATCTTACTTTCATCTATTCAAAAGATCTTTGATATTTTTCATTTCATTCAAACTTTACACCCTTACAGGTCAAAGATGTCATTTGAGATGAGATCTTGGAAAAATCCTAAACAAACCACCTTTAATAACAAGCCATGCCCAAGAAACATTTGATCTCAAACATATATATGGGCTACATCCAAGATATAACCACCTTTATTTTCTCAAGATCCACTGTGTTTCTCTTCTCAGATATAACATTCCCTTGAAACATTAATTCCCAAATCCAAAACTCACATCTGTTAATATTACCATATAGTTGATATTCTCTCAAGTTTATATGGATGATATCTAAATGATCCATGTGTTCCTACTCTAACATGGTGTACACCAAATTATAATAAAAAACGCAACCACAAAATATTCGAAGAACTAATAAAGGATAGGTTTCATCATTTCCATAAGTACCACATAAGCATTACTGAGATCAAATGGCATAACAAGAAACACAAAATTACCCTATCGGATTCTAAACACCATCTTAGTTATATTTTCTTTTTAGATTCTCAACTACTACTACTCTAAATAATAGTCAATCATTGAAAACCAACAAGTCCCTCTGAGTTGATCAAAGAGATCATCAATCTTGGGAAATGGACACTTGTTCTTAATGATCACCCAATTCAACTTTTGATCATCAATGTAAAGATTGAGGCTCTCATATGCCTTCTTATAAAAGAATACATTTCAAGACCAAGGTCACATTCTGTGATGAATAAATACCTTATCCTCAAGGTCTTCATGTTGAACCTTAAATCCATGTAACCCAATAGGTTCCATTTGATAGGATGAAATAGAAATAGTCATCCTACTAAGTATCAAGTCAATCATAAACTCAACCATTATCTATAGTGGTTAACCATAAAAACACTTCGAAAATTCCTTAGGGTATTCACACACCACTATAGGAAGAGAATTACCCAAATAAGGGCCAACAAAATTAAGGAACATCTCTGAAAAATGGCATGAGATCACCCCAATATATTGAAAAACATGCCATGATCTCTCAGATCTAGAATCCCTCTCACCTTGAAAGACATGAGGGATCCCATAAGAAGATAGAAATTGGAATCAATGATAATAATAGTATATCTGGTCCATGACATTGATAATCCAATCCATGCCAATAATCATGTTGAATATATCAAGATAAAGGACTATGAAATCACACGCCACTTTGATGTCGACTATCATCACTCAACACATGGGACATTTGAAACCTTGTTCGGACCTCTTTCCCAAAGGTGCGGAAATATCCAACAAGAATGACATATAATCCAAATGTAATACCAAAATATCAAATAATGTTAATGATATAAAATAATAAGTATTACCTATATCAAAAAAATGATAGCACAAAAGAAGATGAAATAAACATGGTACCTCTAACAGTAGCTGGTCCTGCATTAGATTAATCTAGTGCATAATCCATTATATAAATATGTATGGTCTCAGCTCCTCCCTAAGATTTCATAGCCACATTGGAATCCACCTTGTCATAAGGATAAGACCCACCACCCTTGGAACCTTCCGAACAAACCTGTGAACCCATGGTGAGAGTGGATCAAACCCTACTGTCTTGGTATGTTCTTCCACAGAGACACATTAGATAGAAAAATTATCCAAAATGATGACATGTTTGGGGTGATTTCATACAATTATTCATGGAATGAATAGTCCTTCCACACTAATAGAAAATAACCTATTGTTTTCTTAACAACACCCCTAAAACTGGCCCTTAAGAATACTGGATACCTTTGCACTTCCTTTTTGGTCAGAAGACACACCTTAGAAGAAAAATACACCAACTAAATATCCACTCATACCTGATATCCCATCTATGTATACCTATACCATAGAATCTTTATCGATCATCTCCAAAAAATTCAGAAGGCTCATGAGAATCAGTATCCACCAAATACCATCCCTCAATCCCATATTAGACCTTTCAGGATTTAGGTAATAATTGGCAACACTGTCTAGTGATAAGTGAACTAACTTAGCTAAATGAGTGGAATACTACAAAACTATACACTCTCCTTACTCTGAGTTCAGAAATTCACAGGTCTACGCCACTGAAAATGTCTCGGGATAAAAATATTGATTGAATATTTTCTTAAAAGAATAATAGGTATGATCCTCTTGTAACTTAGCATTCAGAATAGATCCCCACCATCTCCTTCCTGGATCTTCATGAATATATGTGGAAAAATACCTTCAAGTACATGGAAATTTTAAAAAAAGATCTTTTGAATATACTCAAGCCACTCCTTAGATTCCTGAGGTCCCTTGTCACTGTAGAAGATGGGTGTATGCTTATCAGTGAATTCTGAACAATGATCCACCACTAATTCTTGGTGCCCAATACCTTCTTAACTCAGAGTCAAAATAGTTTAGATTACATCTTCCTCCAAAGAAGGGCCCACTTGAGGATTCACCTATGATACATGTCTAAGAACTTCTTCTCTTGGATATGGAAGATCTCTTCATGGAGTTATTTTCTATTATATATTCTAAAATAAGCAACCAACTTATGAGAAACTCTGAAACCATAACACCAATTCAAGAATCCATAAATATTCCTTTAAACAATAATAATTCAAAGAAATTATAGATTCTATGAATGAAATCAAACACATTAAAAAGAAACATGTCGATTTAAATAAATCTCAAACCCATGATATTCAAATGAACTCAAACACATAGTCTTATTCTTAAGAAAGAAAATCATGACCACCCATGGTAACTCATGTTTTGACATAGAAGTGAGCTAGTCAGGCACCCTCCTACACTTATTATCCAAATTATGAAGGTCCTAATTACTGTTTAACAAAGACCCTGAACAAAACCCAGGCTGGGTCATAACAATTCCAGCTGGGTATTCCCTCTAATAACTTTTTGTAATGAACCATCCTAAGTCAATCAAACACATCACCCATGTTGGACCGCCATAAGGTGACTATCAAAAAACAACCAAAAAAGTCCAATGAAAAACTGAATAATAACCAACTTACACAGTGGAAGAAATTAACATAATAATAAGATATAAAAAACCATGAAAATGGGTAATCCTAAAATGAATACAATACAACCTAGATCAAAAACTCCATGTGACTATCCTTCATCACCAAAATGTCCCTATATGGAAAAATAAACACTAAAGATAAACCATCTCACTACATGACACCCTTACCTTTACCTGTTTCCTATAAAACCACATCTACAAACACCCAAAGGCCAAAGTGGGGTGTGAGAATAAATAATATTATGATTTCTCCAAACAAACTATACAATGTCTAATATCATGAAAAAATAAACTCTAACATTAAAACAAATCCAGTTTATAAATAATTTTTATAAGATAAACAAATTTTGTAAAACATCCCTTTTTATTCATAATTGCATTTCTATATTCCCAATATCTAGGAACATGATATGTGTGTGAGAAAAAAAATGTTATCATAAGAAAAACTATCCATGTATACACTATAAGATAAACATGAGAGAAAATAATCATGAAATACCATCATATGATAAAAACCAAGCATCAAAAGCACCCAATTAAGGATATAGCCTAGTGAAATATGTATTGGACATAAAAGAAGCATAAACCATGAATATATTGGATCCACCCAATATCGAGTCCCATAATGTCATGTAAATATCACAATAACTCTAGTGGAGTTAATCACACTAATGTGACATGTCTTTTTCCCAACGCGCACAAAGTTCCCAATGTGATATACTCTTTAAAAGTACTTGAAAACCATTCTCACATTTTATAAATCAATTTTCACAGAAAATAATTACTGTTTTCATGCTTGAAAATCCTTTTTTGAATCAAAACTATTTTTAAAATCAAATACATTTAAAAACATGTATTTCACATGGGAAATCCATCTTGAGATCAAATCCTACCTTCCCATAGCATACTCCAGGGAATTTTATAAGAATGTCAAGATATTCAATAATTAAAACATTTTTATAGAGACACCTACCGCATGATTAAAGGGGTAACACCAAGTGTTGATCTCCAAAATCTCGAGGTTAAATTCTACCAAGAAGGGATTCAAATAAGAATGAAATAAGAATGAAATAAGATTCTGTACAGAGGTTATCTGGATATTTATATCCAGTCTTTAAAATATAAGACAACAATGTATCCTCCCAAACTTTTCTGAAACCCCATACATTATGTTGCAAGATTACCCCTTGAAAATGTGGGACGGGATGTCTGAATAACGAACTATGATGAAAGGCTTGGGACCACATCGTAGCCCTTCTTTTTAAATTGTGTCTAAGAACCATGTCCCTTCACATGTCATAGATACTATTTATATGGGGAGAATCTACACCGTATCTTGATACACCATGCCACAAGGGTTTCTAAATTGGAAGAACAACCAAAACAATCCCTGAATCCCATATACCACAACCTCCTTCTCTACAATGTAGGGATCACTAGAACATAGGGGTTATGGCATAACCCCTACTCCATGGAACAAATGTGCTTGAAATGGTAGTATCCCCAATAATCCTCTCTATAGGGATCTATGCCACAACCAATTATTCCACACTATATCCATCATCTCCACGATGTAGGTTGTACCATCCACAGCGTAGCTCCCTGCTGAAATCTAGAAAAATTCTAGAAACTCAATATCACCTCAAAATATTCTGGGATGCTCACCAATAACTCTTAAATGTAAAAAGTGAGTATAACCAAACCAGGAGGGTATCACACTATTAGTAAATTTTTCAATATAGGTGTCTCCATTAATGTTTATAAGTTTTAATAGGATTAGATGGAATGATCATTAAAGAAAGGTGATGGAATGTAATACTATTGAGTTCTAAATGAAGATAATTTATTTTTTATTAAATATTACTTTAGAGAACATGTTATATGAAACGTCCCATAAATTTTTCATTATTATGGAATCATATGATAGGTAATATGAGTTTATAAACATTATTTACCACTAAATTAGTAATTATTATATAAATGTCATAATATTTCATATGTATTTTAATTTTATTTAATGAAGTTTAGGAACTCTATGATATATGGATAAAATTTTGATCACATTACAGAGGAATACACCCCACTTTGCTAAGAGATTTAAGTAGTTTTTATATTTTTAAATTTCCAATCATTCCATTGATGGGAAAATAATATGTTGACACCCTAAATGTAAATTTAGAATATGTTTAAAGAGACATAAATTTTAGGAACACTTGATATTGAATCAATTCCATGCTCAATATTTTTGTTGTATTTGGCATGAAATATCAAACATTGCAAAAATTTTGATCATTGATATCTGTCAACAAAATGTGGTCCAAACTTCATTGACAATGGACAATGAAATTTAGAACCTTATAGATGATGCTTTTGGAATTGTAGGAAAACATTTTCAACATAAAAACATACTTGTAGAACCAATTTAGGGTTATATAAATACTAACATAAAAAATAATGTTTTGGGACTATAGGAGAACTAGATCAATATTGTAATATATTTTTGGATCCTCCTCGGAATGTTATAGTGACTAATGTAAGAGAGAACGTTACTGAGTAGACAAATGTGTTTCATGATTTAGATAAAGATGGATAAAAAGAGACGTATGGAGGATGACTGAAACATTCAAAACATTATTTCCTACTAAATTTTTACTATATCAAATTCCAATGAGGAATTAATAAAATAAGTGATTTCCATGATATTATAATTATTGTGTGACACATTTCTTGAAGTTACGATCCTGGAGTATTTTTATGACATGAAAAAAGTTGTTAACAAGATTTGTCTGAATTATTTAAAAATTCATGCTTGTCCCAATGAATATATGATTTATTGGGAAGATGATTTAAGTTTATAGTAGTGAAATTTTTTTCATCATTTATTTGGAAGTCAATGGGAAATGTTATAAGTATGAATCAACATACTACAATGAAGAAGCTGAAGAATAACACAGCTTTAAAGGTTTTTCAATTATTCCCTATCAATTATAGATTATAAAATTAATCATGTTATCAAAAAATACCAAGACGGTGAAATGGAATTCTAGATACTTGGATGATATTGTGAAAATATTCAATCAAGTTGGACATGTTGACAACATATTGGCTCAATGTCAAGTACATAAGAAATAAAAAATCCTTTATAATATTGAATGAAAAGTTTGGAGGATCTCAAATATTACACTAAAAGAAATGGAATTATTAAAAGCACATAGATAATTGATACTGAATATTGAAATTGGAGATTCATTTATTGAAGGGAATAAGATACAAACCAAAAAGGGATCATAGGAATTTGAACATGAAATGATAAGGATATAACAAAAGTTGTTAATAAATACCTTGCAGAATGGTTTTCATGTCGTGTATGTTTATAAATACTACAATCAACAAAGATATTAGGTTGACATATATATTTTATAAATATAATAATGTAAATTCTTTTTTAGGGATCATCAATACTAATAATCAGTATGATTTGTTAGAATGACTGAAGTTTCTATCATGGGATTATCTAAAATAGACTATAAAGATAAACACTTATAATGTGAATGGCTTAAAATTTTATACAGTCGATCAAGAATAGTGTTTGAAAAACACAGAATAATGGTATATTTATAGTTTCCCAATTGGGATACTATGGGAAGTTGAATTATATATCGAATTAAACTACCAAGGTAATTTCCCCCTTTTTATTCAAATACAAGTTCACTGATATTATTAGGGGTATTAAAAGTGATTCCTTGAAATTTAATTTTGTGAAATTATCTCACTTGATGGATGTTAGCTAAAATTAATTAAATGTCTATATATCTTCTCATAAAAAGAGAAAATGGTATATTATGTGGAAGATTCCATAGGAGAAGTGTGGAGTGTAGTTGTTCACATAAACAAAGAGATATAAATGATACGGTTGATGAAGTGGAATATTTGACCTCTGAAATTTAATCCCATCAAAATAAGTAAATTGAATTAATTTTCCATCATGATATTAAAAATCTTCATCAAGAAAGGATATATGAAGTTGAATAAGAAAGGATCAAGAATGATTAGGAAATATTGAAGGAAAAAATGATTGTATATAGAGTCATCCAAACTTATCAAATACCTATGTTATATTTTATTCATTTCTATTATCATGGATATGTTATCATATTTAAATTGATTCTTATGAATTAGTTGTTTAATTTTCAGAAATTAAATGTTACTTTTTTTTTATATTTTTACTCATTCAATTACATACCTATCTATATTATATTTTTCAGTACATTGCATCTGTTATCATTTCAAGATTTCTTTTTTTTAATGAATCATTCAGAATATATGTTTGAATATGTTTTTTAAGGGATAATAATTCCTATGAAGAAGAGATTCACTAATCATGGTCGATTTACAGTTAATTTTCTACCAACTATATAGACATCATCAATGTCTCTTGATGACCCCTCAGGCTCCCTCCCTATAGCATCTAGGATTCCCTCTATCTCTCTCCCATCACTAACTTCAAATCCATCCATATCCCTCCAATCAAAATATTTCACACTCTATGTCTCCCTCCCATCATCATCATCTAAAACACTACCTCTTGATTCAGTTGGTTCCGTACGCGACAAAAATACAATGAGGGAAGAAGTGGTCACTAATATTTCTTCATAAGGATATTTTAGGGTGATAGTTATAGGTACCAATTTTAATGTGAATCAAGTTATTTCACTTTTTATACTAATAACTACATTTTATAATATTTTGAAGCAATACGACTACATAGACAAACTTTAATTGTCCATATGTGTGGAATATGAATGGATTGAAGGTAGTTGTCCCCATTACTTGTTATGGGGTCTACACATATGATTCTATAGGAATATTTATCTTGATTTTGGACTAGTTGGAGGCTGATTTGGTTACTCTTCTGATTACATATTCAGATTGGAGTCATATGCCTTAATTGTGGAAGAATGAGGTGTTTTATTCCTAGAAAAGGGTAATTTTAATACATTATGGCTCAATTTAATGTCAATTTTTAATTAAATTTTTATATTTTAAAAATTAATCTCCTTGTAGAGATGTTATTCCACTTTACCATCATTGATCTTATCACACTAAAGTGGATGTTGGAATATTTGGGCATGAAATGGAAATATGTTAAATAGATATTTCTGAATGAATTAAATAATAAATTGTTTACCACTCACTAGTTATATGATAAGGTTCCAAAAGGGGTGCCTAAAGATAAATGGAAAGTGTTTTTTGATAGTCATCACCCTGAGAAGCACATGGTATTGAAGAATTTACGATTATATTAACCTCATTTTAAACATATACATGCATACAATAAGGAGATTAAATTTAATACATTACTATTAAATTACCAATTATTTATTTCATAATGGTTCAGGAAAAAATGTAACAATACATGTGAAAAAAATCATCCCCACACTTTTAGTTCAAGGAGTTTTTCAAGAAACAGATTCACTATGTTAATATTTTCATCAGTTCAAATATTAATTTGATAATATTATATGGTACATATTTTAAAATTTCGATTTATCTCAATTTAATGTAGACAAATAATTTAAGGAACCAAGTCTCCGTGAAAGAACTTTTGTTGGATGTTCATAAAAAATTTGATGGGAGTTATGTGAAAGATCCCACCAACGAAGTTGAGGTATGATTTTTTTTCATTTTAATGGTTCACACAAACATCTTTAATATTGTAATAACTTAAGAAACCAAATATAGCAATGTAATTTTTTATTTATGATCATTAAAATATATTTAATCAATATATGTGTCATATTTTATAAAAAATATCCATTGCTAAAAATTTAGATATCAATGGTCAATGTAAACTTAGTTTGATAACTATTTCTTTCATTAATATATTACCTCATTCATAGACATACACGTTATTATTAGTTTTAATTTTTTTTAATATGAATTACATTAAAATTGATTGATATTTGATTTATAGGGAAAAATAAAAGGACTATGGTACTCCAATCCTATATTGTCCTGATCAATCTCACATGATAATCCAGCTGGTCGGGTCCTTGGGAAGGAGCATCCTTGTTACATGTGCAAGTGGGTTTGGGATAATTACCCTTAGAGGCCTTTTTCAAGTCTCTGGGGATTACAATAGAATCTAATCTAGGTTGTATTTACTCCCTACATATAGATGCTAAGGTAGTTATTTATAATTCAAAGCACAATTCAAAAATATGGGAACATAATTAACAAATATAGGTACACAATCCAAAAATACGGTACTCATATAAAACAATACGATATGAATATTGTTTCCCTATAGAAAGCATTGGTTGAATTACATTAGAAGTTGACTAGATGCATCCTTGATGACATTTCATAGATGGATTTTTTAATTTAGTAGTTAAATCATACAATTTCATAATCCTTTAGTTAACAAATTATTGTTTTTTAGTTTTAATTTAATATAAATCATCATTTATTTTTCAAGAAAATTGTTATATAGGTTCTAGGATATGGGAGTGGAGATAGATATGGAGATGAATATTGAGGTGATCTTAGTTCATCGGGTAGTGACGAGGCATATATTTTGATTAAGTGGTGTTGTTGTGAAACTAAACTCATTATCTATAACTTATAGTATTTAATTATACATATATCTTTGTAACTTAAAATTTATTTTTATTTGATCATTAATATATATTTCTATTTTTGTTTATATTTTTTTCCTCAAATTGGTTTTTTTGGACTGTAGATTCTGATTTTTTTTTAACATCATCCACTATAAATTTTAAATTATAATATAAGTTTAATCTACCATCAAACTATTGAAATTTTTTACATCCAAAAACTGCCACTAAAAACTAAAATGACCTCCATTAAATAACAACTCATGAAAGTCCCCAATAGAAACATCTAAATGGGTGAAAATGACCCAAGATGATTCTTGAATCCATCATTAGAATAAGTTTACAAAAAAAAACATCACAAAACCATTTATTTTTATTTTAAACCACCACTAGTGTCATCATTTTTCATAGTTATAGATTACAAGAAATGGGAGGTGTGTGACTTATACTAAATCACACCATTCTGGTTCAACCTGGAATAGGTGTTAGGTGATGGGATTTTATGAAATTATTATGGATTATTTCAACTCAAGGTATTTGATGAAACCAATTGAAATATATCAAATTATAGTGAAATGAATATAACAATAATAATATCTTGAGTCATGGTATTTTATGGTGTTGGGGGGGGGGGGTACCTCAACTCATGGTATCATCTGGGATGGAGGTTGGGGGTGTAGATATCACAACCCAAAATGTAGTTGACCTACTATTAAAAGATCATGGTGTGACCATTGATTTTCCATTGGGTTCAATGATGGAAAGTAATGGATCGTGATGGAGTCCCATGACCATAGCATGGAACTGATCTCGAGTAGGGGAATAGGGGCATAGCACTCGCAATATAGAATAGTGAGCAAAAATCAAGAAAATATTATTTTGTGAAGTTTTGTACTGTTTTTCACAATTAGGAATTGTGTTATGTAATTGGGAACTATTTCACACAATTTTTCATTAAGTCTCACAACTGTTCATTGGGTCACACAACTCTATGATGTTTTGTGCAAATTCGTGCTTTGTCACACAACTTTATTATTACATGAAAAGGAGTTTTCATGGGGCATAGCCTGTGAGAGTGATTTTGGAAAAAATAGTGCCATGAAACTTTGGAGTTTCACACAAATAGAATTAAAAAAAATGACTTTACGTGAAATTGGGTTCCACTATGGAGAAATTTTCCTGAATATATCTTATGTAGAAGCCTATGCATTGAAGGAATTTTTGAGGTAATTTCATTAATGATTTTTATTTTTGGGCTGAGTGAAGCACACAACCCCAGGTTTCATGAGCGATAGCTTAGTAAATCGAGTCCCAAAGCCCCCCCTCCCCAAATGAGTTTTTTATTCTATATTTATAGGCATTTTGGTTGTGTTCTGAAACTTATCCTATGTCGTGCAAATTTTTGATGATTCACACAACTCTATGAGGTTGCATTAACTTTCCATTATTTTTAGAGGTTGAATCATATATGCATGGAGATTATAAATTTGAAATTTACGTTAGCTAAAAATGGAGTTGTGTGACCATAAATAGGGTTTCATACACTTTTGGAATGTTTTATGATATTACATAATTTTCTCTTGAATCACCCTGACTGGCCAATTTAGGCCGTCTAACTTTGAACAGGCATAAATGTTTATCTGTAGGACCGTTTAGGCTCTAAAACTAGTAAAATTGAAGCCCATGAAATTAACTATTCTCCTGGACTATGATTTTAATAATTACGTTCTTTCATGGATGATATTTTCTTAACCAAAAATATTTTAGAGGCTTTTAATATTTAAAGTGTCTACAACCATTTATATAACATTTTATTATATAAATTTATGGTGGTATTATACTTGAGATACTCCTATAGTGTCTTATGGTTAATGGGAATGTATAAATGTATTATAAATTATTGGTATTGGTTATTTGATGGACCTGTAAGAAACATATAATGTGTTTTCCTTTATAACATTTGAATGTAATTTTATCTAGCCCAGCTGTGGAATGTGAAACCAGATAATGTTTGGGAATTTTTAAAATGATGGGTAATGAGAAGATCTAAAATTTAAATCTTGTTATTTTAAGTTGTGAATATTTTTAATAAAGTAAAATAAGAAAAAATAAGATAATTTAGGGACTGTGATGATGAGTATCCATTATATTTTTGGTTGTAACTTGTGTATGTGTAGTTGGTCTAGAGATAGAGAGAGCATGAGTGATGAGAGCCTTGGATATGGTTAGTGAGACCTTGGTGATTTTGGGTGTACTAGATCATGATGGGTTTGGTATGTGACCATGAGATCCGGAGGTTTCACCTTGCATCATGATTCCATATAACCCTTGTGGGTTTGTGGATCTTGTGAGATTTGTGAAACCCTAGAACTGGTGTCATGGATTAAATTTCCAATGATAATGGTTGTGTATATATGTTCATCTGGGACCTAGAGTATGTGGTTGGACACAATGAATTATATGTTGATGATGTGAGTGTTTTAGATATGTGGGGAATGTAAAGTATGGGTAGATCATTTTTCATGTGGAATTGATTCATGGAAGGTTTTTTGAAGTTTTGGTTAAGGTATGGTTCAATCTTGGATCTTTTCTAAGGGAGACACCTGAGTGCTTACATTTTTGGTTCTAAGGTCAGTTTTTTGTGGGAATGATCATTTTCATGTCGGGCTATGTTGTTATGAAACCATTTTTATGTGGTGATCAATGTTGACCCTTTGTAGATGGGTCAAGGGATAATAGAGCATGGGTAAATTCCTCTAATCCTAGAAAAAATGCATGGGGTGGTGGGTGGTAATGTGGTTAGACTGGACTCTTGAGAAATTTCAAGCAAGTTTTATGAATGAATCGAGGTTGACTTTAGTCTAATCAAACTGGTGGACAATGAGGCATGGTCAGATGCTTGAGTGGGAACTTGAGCATAGAATCAGTAATGCACAACTCATGTGATCTTCAGTCAGTTTTAATGAATATTCATGGGGTTGCATGCAACCCTAGGGTTTTGATGATATTTAGGTGGTAATAATATTTTTGAGGTGAGAGATATCATTTGGGTTTGGTGATTGGGTGGCTTGGGAGCAAGAAATCATTGTTTTTTCGGTGAGATCAAGGTAGTACACATTGGAAATGTGCAAGGCCTATTTGGATTTGGAATGGTAAAATAAACCATCTTCATTTTCAATGAGATTTTATTGGGTATTTTATAAGCTCATACAATGTAGTCATAGTTGTTCCATGATGAATTATAGTTCACAACTCTTTGGTAGAGATTCGTGAGGTGGTAGTGGGTTTTGGTTGACAAGACCCTCTATATGTGAGGTGACCAAGGGTTGATGAGAATTATTATGGGTTGGGAGGCCTAGGTATATTGAATGGAAGATGAGATATCCATGTATATAGAGGTGACATTTTGGAGGGATTAGATTTTGGTGGAAAAGATGATAGGTTTTGAACCATACCAAGCCGTTAGGGGTTGATTGATATGCTGATCATGTCTTGGGATGAGCGGAACATGCTATTTCAGATGGATCCTTGGAGTCTATAATTGAGGAAAAGTATAATTATAGTCATATCATGGGGAGTGTACCATCAACCATCAGAGATTGAGGTCCCTATTATGGATAAGTTATTAGTGAATGTTGTGAGTCCCATTCTCATAGGTCAATAATGGGAGGTGGTTGATGTTTCATGTTGTTTCTTAGGTGAGAGCGAGATGAAGAAATCTAGTCTTTGAGTTCAATGTTTAATGGAGTTTTGGACATGGTGGTTAGGATTTACTTTAGTGAATCAATGATAACCACACTCTTACGGTGCAGTTTGATGTATCATTCAAGGAAGTATGACCCTTGTGTCAGGACCTGCCCAACGGGGCCCGGACGTGACTACCCCAATCCCACCTTCCATAGGATAGGGGTTGGTGACTAGAACCTGAAGGATTTTCCTAAATAGGGAAGACATTTGCCTTAGAGATCAGTACATACTCAAAAAGTAAAACTAAAGTAAAAAATCAATAAAATCAAGGTATAACCACGAATGTAAAGTACAACCACAAGTACAACTGAAAACTGAAAATATTGGGTCAGTGTACAATCCATAGAAACTGAAAAGAATATAAACAGATGTCACATCTTCCCTAGAGATCTACATAGAGGGTAGTAGATATAAGTCTAAATTCTATGAAGAGAATCTCGACTGCTCCAGTCACACCAAGCTCCACCAAGTCCCGAACCTCCAATGTCTACCTCAGAGCATTAGTAGTCCTCACCAGACACACATGTGCGGGTAGAGCCCGTGAAAGGGTGAGTATAGAAATACCCAGTAGGGACCCTAAGACCCCCGAATGTCTCTTAGTAATCCATAAAGGAAAACATCACAATAAATACCACAAAGGTAATATCACAAGCATGCTCTAAATCATGAATCATAAGAGAAAAAGAGATAGTTCAATTTAATGGTATAACCTCAAGGTTACTGGGATAGGGATGACTAGTCATAATGCTAGATCATCCTATCCATTGTAACTCTTCTGCTGAAATGTATAAGTCACTGTATGCTGACCTGTATTGGTCGCTATATGCTAACCCGCATTGGTCGCCGGTGCTGACCCGTATTGGTCGCTGGTAAAAAGGTAGGGATGATTAGTCATACAGATAGATCATCCCACTCTGATGTTTCTGAAACTGATATGTATTGGTCACTATTCTTCTTCATGTCACAACCAGCCACTGGATTCTAGCACGAAGCACACCAGATCTCTGGAAGATTCTGCTCCTCAAGCCATCAGTCATATTTCAATCGGTATGATGTCCCACAAAGAAGTAACCTGATGATCCATCATGTCATGAGGGTTCCAACACAACAGGTGGTGCATCAACTAGACGCCCAGTCTATAAGTTATTGCCTTTTTAGTGCTAAGGGCCCAGTTATTTTCAGATTCGATCCAACCCAGCCATAATTCAACATTTTCCAAAACCAATGTGGAGTATGTCAAATGGACCGTCTCACTCCAAGGATCCCATCACCACTAATGGTTCGTCAAAAAAACGTCCAGTTTGTATGATATGGACCTTTAAGCGTTTCAGGGCCCGAGAGGGGTCTGGGTCTGGTCCGACCCTGTCAGACCGACCTTGAAAGACTCATCTGGGCCGACCTGACCCGACCCAGTCTGGGTCTGGGCCATCCCAACCTGAACTGGTTTGGGATGGCCTAGTTGGGCTAGGCCACGGTCTGACACGACCCCCTCTTAGGTGCATCCCACCGGGTAGTCTAGCCCACTGGCTAGCGCGACCTGTGCGGGAGACGCAATCTGCTACACCTGAATGACTCAAAAGAGCCATTCAGCTCAAAGGATCTATTCAAAACCATTAATTAGCAGGGCCAAATGACACCACCTCCTCGCCCGCAGGACCTGCATGATGTGGTTCTTGGGCTTCTACACCGTCGCGACTTCAATGTCGTGGCCCTTCAACGTGGCGCGCGACGGCGCGCCGCCTCCGCCTCTGTGGCCGGGCAGCCTTCTGATCACTATGGTGCCAAGTAGTATTTCTCTTCCACCATGGTTGGTGGTTTCCAATGGCCTCCCTCGTCCCCCAACCCTGGTCGCCGGTGTCACACGGGCGTTTCTTCCACGAGCCACCAGGTGGGCCTAGGTGGTTCGTTCTTCCTTATGGACGCGCCTATTATTCTCTCAGGATGCCACCGTCATTTAACATCCCTAAAATATTCCTTATAGCCTCATTCATTATTTTTCCATGAAGAATGAATCAAGGAAGAGTTTATCAGAGGGTCCAGGCCTTGTTGGTTTCGGCCTACGCCCTCCGCGTTAGCGTTTTAAACATGAGGAAAATTAATAATAATCAAAATAAAGAAATTATCCCCAAATTTAAGACCCCACAACAATCACCCGCATAATTTTATGTTACACAGATCAACCAGTTAGTCGGTTGGTCGTTGTTTGTTATATTTTTCAAGAAAAGGAAGAGGGGGACATCAAAGATTGTAAACCCCTACGTCGATATCTGTTTGAGGTGTCGTGGTTACAAAAGGAGGAGTCTCTACGGGGGATTGAGTCATCGACGTTCATTGATCCTGGGTCATTGCTACCCGAGATTTCATACATCGTCGGTGGACATTGATGCCGAACTCCACCAGAGTTTCCTCACTTGAAGAAGTCATTCCAAAACCTGCACACTGAGATCTATTTAAATAGGAGGGGTAAAGGTGAGTAACACGTTGAGGAATTAATGATGTTCATTAATTGAATTAATGAACCTATTTTAAGTCACAATGGTGGAGTTATGAAATTTATGATTCAATCCATTATATGGCTTGACAAGTCACCGGTATCGTCACCACTGCTCATCTGTTGGAGAGAAAAATTAACAATTACATGTTATATTATTATTCTTTGAAAAGTCCAAAACTATATATTTCTACTGAACAACTGTGGTCAAAGTGAAGCTTCTCTTAAGTGAATCCTGGTACAACATATTCAATGGCGCTCTCAGATTTCATTTCTGAGCACCAGTTCAAAAGATAGAAATCGTCGCCTGTGCATTTACTGAACATACCTTAAAAAAACTAGAGATTCATTCTAGGCACCCTGGGCCTTGGAATCACGCACCTTCAATTTTCACAGACTCATAATAATCCCAAATAATTTAAAAAAATTACATGGAATTTTCAAGGTATTTACATTATCCCCACCTTGGGGCTTTACATCCCCAAAAGACAAACAAGTATACATAAAAAAATATGGGTACTGGGCATGCATATGAGCCTCTCGCTCCCATGTTCTCTCCTAGATATTCTTTTACTTCCACAAAATGCACACCTGAGGTATCGACCGCCCATGAAGGATCTGCTTCTGTCGATCCTCTATCTCCACCGGGTACTCCGCAAAAGTCATCCCACTGTCAATCTCCAGCTATCCATGGTTGATGATGTGAGATGGTTTATGCACATATCTCCTCATATAGAATACATGGAATACGTAGTTCACCCTCTCCAACTATGGTGGTAGTTCCAAGCAGTACACCACCTTGCCAATCCTCTGAAGTATTAGGAATGGTCTGATAAAACTCAGTGAGAGTTTTATTCCTCGACCAAATCTATGTAGTCCCCATTGAGGGGAGACTCATAAGAATACGTGGTCCCCCTCCTAGAACTCTAGTGGTATCCATCGCCTATTAGGATAGGACTTCTATCACCTCTGTGAAGTCTTCATCCGCTCTCGGATGACCTGCACCTTCTCAGTGGTAGTCTGTACCATCTATGGGCCCACAAGTGCTGGATCTCCTGGATCCATCCATCACAAGGGAAATCTGCACAGTCATCCATACAAAACCTAAAAAGGAGTCATACCAGGGGTGGAGTGATATCTGTTGTTGTATGCAAACTCCACCAAGGTTAGGTGGTCCTCCTAACTACGACCAAAATCTAGGACACATGCATGAAGCATGTCCTCTATGGTCTAGATGGTCCTCTCTGTCTAAACATATTCATACGGGTGAAAAGATGTGCTCAAGTGAAGGTGAGTCCCAAAATCCTCTTGAAATACTTTCCACAACCGGGATGTGAAGCGTGCTTCACGATATGAGACTATCTTCGAAGGAACCCCATGAAGTCACATGATCTTCTAAACATTGATACATCCCAAGCTCTGTACCGAACTTTTCTCTCAAATAGAAAAGAAGTGGGATGACATAGTGAGTTGTTAAATGATCACCCAGATGGTATCGTGCCCTCTAGATATACATGGTAATGTCTCCACGATGTCCATCGATATCCCTTCCCACTTCCACATTTGTATCTTGAGGGGTTGGGTCAAGCATGCTGGTACCTGATGCTTGGCCTTCCCTTGCGGGCAAGTGAGGCATCTAGAAACAAACTCTGCTATAGATCTCTTCATCCCTGGCCACCAGTACTGATGTTGGAGGTCTTGATACAACATCACCATGCATGGATGTATTGCCAAGGAGGATGTATGAAACTACCTCAGCACCTCCTCTTGTAGCGTCACTGGTACAACTTTACGTCCTCTGAAAAAATAGCATGTTCACCACCTTCAGAATATCTGTCAGGTGCATGGAATGAGGATATATGAGCATGTGTAGTCTTGTAGCTGTTGTCTCTGAGAAGCACCTCCCTTAATCATTGAAGGAGTGTAGGTTCAACTAGCGTGGACTGGAGGTACATTATCTCATCCCTATCCACGTAGGATATCTGAAGCGAGGCTAACTGATATGAAGGCTCGTTCAGCAAGTGCGAACTCAATCTCCGGCTATGGGCATCTATCACTACATTCCCCTTCCCATAATTATAGACTATCCCAAAGTCATAGTCTTTGAGGAACTCTAGTGAATGTTGCTGTCTCAGATTTTAATCTTTCTATGTAATGATATATCTATGACTCTAGTGGTTGGAGTAAACAATCAACTTCTCTCCCATCAATTAGTGTCGCCACATCTTCAATGAGAAGACTACTGCTGCCAACTCCAAGTCATGAGTTGCATATTTTTTCTCATGATTCCTCAGATTTCGTGAGCCATAATAAATCACTACATCATCCTGCATCGGGATGCAATCGAGCTCTATCCCGGATGCATCACAGTAAACAATGTAGTCAGTCCCCTCCTCCGAAAACCTTAGGATGGGAGCACTGGTCAAGCTCTACCTCAGATGTTGAAAGCTCTGATGGCATGTCTCTGGACATAGTAAGGGTTTCCTCTTCTTCATCAAGGAAGTCATAGGTGATACTGCTTTGGAGAAATCAGGTATAAACCTCCGATAGTAGCATGCTAATCCAAGGAAGCTCTGCACCTCATTAACACTCCTGGGTGGCTCCCAAGCATTTACTGCCTCGATCTTCACTTGATCCACTACAACTCCAGCCTCTGAGATGATGTGTCATATGTAGTGGATCTTTAGTATCTAGAACTCACACTTTGAGAGCTTCCCACATAACTGGTTCTCCCGAAGTGTGTCCAGAACTATCCTCAAGTGTATAGTGTTATCTTCTTCTGATGCTAAGTACACCAAGATGTCCTCGATGAAGACCACCACAAAGCGATAGAGGTATGGATGAAATATCTTGTTCATGAGCCCCATGAACTCTGCTGGAGCATTGGTCATGTCTAAATGCATCACCAAGAACTCGTAATGGCCAAACTGACATATGAAGGCTGCCTTCATTACGTCCTCTTCTTGTACCCTGAGCTGGTGATAGCCAGATCTGAGGTCTATCTTCGAGAAACACATCGATCCTTTCAACTGATCAATCAGATCATCTCTCCTTGGAAGAGGGAACTTGTTCTTCTTGGTCACCTAGTTTAAGTGCCAAAAGTCCACACATAGACTCAAAGTTCCATCTTCTTTATTGGCAAGCAAAACTGGGGATTCCCATGGAGAAACACTAAGCCTTAAAAATACCTTCCTCTGAAAGTCCTCCAACTATACCCTCAGCTGTTGGAGCTCTATAGGGGCCATCTTATATACTAGTGTAGATATCATTTTTTTTCATGGGTATAATTCAATGCGGAATTATACCTCTCTATGAGGAGGTAGTCCTGGGATGACTTTTGGAAATACGTCTTCATACTCTTCCGCCACCGCTGGGAAGCGTGGAGTCACCTCATCCACCATGTCGAAGGTCATGCAATCTAGTTGATTTGTAATCGGCTACACCATCCTTTGGGCAAGTCCATCTCGTGCTACTCTATTTTCCTTCTCACCAACAAAGGAAAAATAGACTCCATCATTGGATGTACATAACATTGTACGTCTCAAGCAGTCAATATGTGTGTAAATGGAGATAGCTAGTCCATGCCTAGAATGACGTCGCAGGGTTTCAACACCACTACTAGAAGATCCCATCTAAATATCTCTCCTCTGAGAGTAAGATCACACTTTCGGAACCAGTGTATGACTACCGATTCTCCTCTGGTAGGAGTATCCAAATGCAATTGTCGAACTAAAAGTTTAGTCAAAATCTTAGAGTCCCAAACTAAGTCTGCGGTAAAGAAAGAATGGATATCAGAAGTGTTGATATGCAATGCTGCTAATGTAGAGAAGATACATATCGTACCTCATATCATCTCATGGGATGTCAGGACCATGATCCTCTAGTTATTTTAGCTGGGCATGTCCCCATCCACCTGCTCCCTAAGCTCGCGGTGGAATGACTGGAGGTGGTTGTGGTAGTTCCTGGTGACCACAAACACCTCCTGTTGCACATTTTTCTCCCCCGCCTCATCTGCTGCTTGGCTGACACTCATGCTCATGCCGTAGCCGCTATCATGGTGGCCCCTCCACCATTTTCCCATCATCCGCAAGGGGATTCAGACAGTCATGATCTATGTGACACTATCCCTCATGGGAAAATTGATCATGCCTCGTTGGTTCTTCCCTCAGCCTCTCGAGCCTTGCACCTCTTACCATGCATCCTCAGGTCGCACTCTGGAAGGTCTAGACTACTTGTCCTTCTGCGTCATCAGTCTACTGTCAGCTACAGATGACTTTTCTACAATCTTCGGGTAGGGGCTCTCATTATCGTTGCCTACTCGGCAAGGATGCTCTCTATCTACAAAGCTCGCTCTAGCACCCCAACCTGCGTTGGGATGATGAGAGAAACTGTCGTAACATTGATCTCTCATCAGAGATCCTTATCAAAGGTCTGTTCCCTAATGTAAGGGTCTCGTACCAGGTTAGTGTTGTATCAAGAGGGGTCATTAAATCTCACCGAGTACTGATCCAAAATCGGTCCACCCTGCTACATCCTACTGCAGATGCAACAACTCCTTAATACGTAAAGAGCATAGTGTTGCTGGCATGATCTCCTCCCTAAAAAATATCTTAATTTCCAGCTAGGGGAGGGTCATCTTCTCCTGCACCTAGAGCATCATGCTCCGTATTCTTCATACAGATCCCTAAAGAAGCCTAGAGGCCCAGATTTCCATCTACTCGGTGGGTGTCTCTTCTAAGAGGAAGACCTAGGAAACCACCTCAATCCAGTCATCTAATTCTTGGGGGCACATCTCACCATGAAAACTCAAAGTCCTCTTCCTATATACCTCATGTAATATGCTCAGTCGGCGTGAATGATCCACTAGTTTCATTAGCTACTCAATGGGTGGTGGTGTTGCTGGTGCACCACCTGAAGGTTCCATCACTGTTAGTGAACCTTATACTGACACATCATCACTAGGTGGGCCAATGTCCTGATATCTAACCAGAATCACGACTAGTTGTCTTCATAGAGGCATCATGTAAGAAACAGATGTTCCACGTTCAATAATTTATACCTGGTGAGCTGACTCAAAAAAGATCAAGAAAACTTTTCAAAACACTAGCAACTGGTGCTTTCATCTACCAAGTCAGAAAACAGAATTCAGGGTCCTAGTGTATGGATATGTCGGCTGCCGCAACAACAGTATACTCCTTGTATTGAAAACCGAACTCAAGACACATTACACCATTACCTCATTAAAATTATACCGTTGTTTCTTCTCATAGAACCAACAACCATTTGATAACACTTTGTCACGACCCGTCCCTCGGGGCCTGGATGTGACAACCCCAAGCTCTCCTTCCATAGGCCAGGGGTTGGTGACTAGCACCTGAAGGATTTTCTTGAATAGGGAAGACCTTTCCTTAGAGATCTGTACACACTAAAAATGGGAAACTAACGTAAAAAACCAACAAAATCAAGTTACAACCACGAGTGTAAAGTACAACCACAAGTACAACTATAAACTAAAAATAGTGGGCTGGAAGACAAGCCCCAGAAAAAAAATTAAACAGGTATCACATCATCCCAGGAGATCTACCTTGAGGGTAGTAGATATATATCTGAAGTCTAAGAAGAGGATCTCAACTGATCCCATCACACAAAGCTCCACTAAGTCCCAAACCTCCAAAGTGTTCCTCGGAGCATCAGTAGTCTAAACCAGACACACACCTGCGGGTGAAGCCCATGCACAGGTGAGTATAAAAATACCCTGCTGGGACCCCGAGACCCCTGCAGGTCTTTGAGTAATCCACAATGGAAAACATCCCAAGAAATACCACAAAAGTAATATCACAAGCATGATCTAAATCATGAAGAACAAAGAAAAATAGATAGATCACTATAACAGTATAACTATAGGGTTACTAGGATATGGATGACTAGTCGTAAATCCAGATCATCCAATTTATTTTAACTCTACTTTTGAACCATATAGGTCACTATATGTTGAACCTTATTGTTGGCTGGATGTTGACCCGCATTGGTAGTTGGTGCTGACCCGTATTGGTCTCTGGTGCTAAACCGTATTGGTCGCAAGTGCTGACCCATATTTGTCTTTGGTGTTGACCTATATTGGTTGCAGATACATAGGTAGGGATTATTAGTCATACAGATAGATCATCCCACTCTAGAGTTTCGGATGCTGACCTGTATAGGTCTCTCTTCTTCTTCATGTCACATTCAGCCACTGGATTCTCACATGAAGCACGCATGATCTCTGGAAGATTCTTATTCTCAACCTATTAGTCATATTTCAGCTAGTACTATGTCCCACGAAGAAGTAACTTGATGAAGTGTCACTTCAGGAGGGTTCCAATGCAATAGACGGTGCGTTAACTGGATGCCCAGTCTGTAAGTTATTCGCATTTTAGTGCTTAGGGCTGGGTTGGATTCAGAGTCGATCTAGCCCAGCCATAGTCCAACATTCTCTAAAACCTTTTTGGATTAACTCAAAAGGAAATTCTCTCTCCAAGGATCCCAGCGCCATAGATGATTCATCAAACAGATGTCTAGTTCACAAGATATGGCCCTTTAAGTGTTTCTGGGGCCGAGAGGGGTTTGAGTTTGGTCCGACCAGGTCTGACCGACCCGGCCCAACCTAGTCTAGGCTGACCCAACCTGGTTTGTTTTAACCCAACCCAGTCCGTGTCTAGCCCGACCTGGTTGGGCGGGGCCGTGGAGGGCACGACCCGCTAGGCCATGGACCGACCCAGCCCACCGGCTGGTCGCGACCCGTCGGGTTGTCCGGCCCTCTAGAGAGTGCAACCCACGCGAGTCACACGGTCTGCTACACCCGAACAGAACAAAGGAGCTGTTTGGATCCTTTAATTGCCGGTGCCACATGGCACCGCTTCATCACCCGTGGGACCCGAAGGAGTCGGGTCCTGACCTTCACCAACACCATGAATTCAAAGACGTGACCCTTCAATGCGGCGCGTAATGGCGCAATTCCTCCGCCTCTATGGTTGGTCGATGCTGGATACCCGTCCGATCACCGTGGAATCGAGCGGCACCGCTCTTCCACTGCGATCGGTGGTTGCCGGCCGCCTCCCTCATCCGCCGGAGCCAGTCGCCGGTGCTAGTATTTCTTCCGTGGGCCACCAGGTGAGCCTTGGTGGTCCATTCTTCCTTTCAAACACGCCTACAATCCCTTTGGGATGCCACCATCATTTTGCGGCCCTCAAATATGAATTGTCACCACATTAATTATTCCTCCATTAATAACACACCAAAGAAAAGTTTAGAGGAGGGTCTGGTCCTTGTTGTTTTGGGCCCGCTCCCTCCGCGTTGGAGTTTTAAACATGAGGAAAATTAACAATAATCAAAAGGAAGAAATAATCCCCAAATTTTATATCCCGCAACAACCACCCTCATGATTTTAAGAGACTCGAATCAACCCATTAGTCATTTGGTCCATGTTCATTATATTTTTCAAGAATAGGAAGAGGGAACATCAAAGCACGTAAACCACCTACCTTGAGATCCTTTAGAGGTGTCATAGTTACGGTGGGAGGAGCATCCACGTTGGATGGATTCCTCGACGTTCATTAATCCCAGATTGTTACCTCCTAAGCTTTCATCCTCCATTGGTGGAAGTTGCCACAGAACTCCACTAGATTTCTCTCTCTTGAAGAAGTCGTGCTAAAACCCAACCCCGAGATCCATTTAAATATGAGGGGGAAAAGTGAGTAACACATTGAAGAATTAATGAGGTTCATTAAATAAATAAATTAACCTATTTTAATTCACAATGGTGGAGTTACGTAGTTTATGGATCAAGCCATTAAATGGATTGACAAGTCACTGGTCCCTTCACCGCCGCGTATCCATTGGAGAAAAATAAAATAAAATAACAGTTACATGTTTTTTTATTATTCTTTAAAAAGTCCAAAAACTCTCTATTTCTCCTGACCAACTATTTTCAAATTGAATATTCTATTAAGTGAATCTTATCACTTCAGATTTAATGGTGCTCTGTGATTTCAATTCTGAGCATGGGTTCAAAAGATAGAAAATTCCACCTGCGCATTTACTGAATGTACCTTAAAAAAATTTCAGAAATTAATTACGGGCACAACGGGCCTCAGATTCACACACCGTCAATTTCTGAAAACTCATAATAACCACAAATAATTTCACAAAAAAATTACATGGAATTTTTGGGGTCTTTACACCTTGTTCTAGATGTGTTGTGGGAATGTGGATTTGACTATAGAGTGGTTGTGGTGGAATCAATATACTAGTGTGAAAATAGTGAGACGCATACCTAGATCCCCCTAGTAATGAAAAATATGAAATTAAATGTGATGGTGGATTGAGATTGATTATTGGCTTTAGATCCTTGAGGAATTAAAGTGATATGAGGGTGGTTGGATTGGAGGTGCATCAGTGTGTGTGGAAGGATACAAGGAAGGTTTTGGGTAGTTGACAATCTAACCATTAAGCCTCACTAAGAGTTAGATATGGACTTTGGTGATCATGTTTGGGTTATCAAAGGATACCTCCTGGTATGAAGTCATCATGATTGGTTATGTTGGTGATGCGTCAATAGTTAGAGTTGAGTGTTTTTAAAACTTGTCAGCCAAGGGAGGATAGACTTGAATTAAAAAAAATGAATATGATGAGCTATAAACCACATCCTACATGTCTTTTGAAGATGAAAAGTGAATTTTAAGAATCAAACTAGTATTTTCAAGGAAAATCCTTTATATTCATTGTTCGTTCACGGGTTATGATTATGAATCAATCCCAATTTGAAATATGATGACAATGACATGAAATGATTCTTAATTTGTGTTCTCACATATCTTCTAGTGTGGTAGGTTGGGAACCGTATCTGGTTCGCCATTGGAATTTGGGTATGAAAATAAATAAAGAAGTCCAATGTTAGAAGGTACATAGTGCTATAATTAGACTTTATGAGCTATTCCAGATGGTGGGTATCCCAATAAGCGAAGTGTTAAATTAGACAAAAATACCTATTTTGTCTCATGATGGTGGGATTGGGTAAGAACAATATCTATGTTTAAGTAATTTTTATGAACATTGACACAAATTATGAAAATTTTAGTGCCTTAGTTTTGGAATTGTTTTATTGATCATGTTGAGCATTAAGTGATAGAACATGTTGATATGAATATGAATTGACAACCCCAGTAGGTCAGGATGAAGGATATCATGGCCACAACGACTTATTAAGGATTAGAAGTTTTATGGTGGGGTGTTTTTAAAACCATTTGTGTATAGATAAGTTTTAATTTTCAAAGGAAATTGAAATATCATTTGGTAGAGAGGAATGATTTATAATCAGGGTTTAGAATGTAATTTTGGACATTTTGATGTCTTAAAAGATTTTTTAGGATGTATTTTGGTACTTGAGAGCTACCTCAAGTGCTTGAGATATTCTTGGAAAGCTTCATGTTACATTATTGGTGTTTTTTGAGTTTTTATATAGGTCACATGGTTTGGTGAGCATGGTTTAAGAGAAACCATGTAGCACCTTAGGTATGGGGAGGTTTTCAAGTCTTTTTCTAAAGTGCAAGGTTGAGTTTCATGGTCATCACATAGTCGATGATTAACCATGTGAGATATCAAAACAAATCATGTGATTATTCTCATACATTGGTCTTAGTATATGTCTTATTCATGGTTGTAGACAAAACATGTGAAATTTTGCAAACCAAGGCAATGTCAATTCCAACATTTGGAACACTGTTTTTCAAACCATGAATCTCAACCCTGAAAGAGTAGCGTACATAGAATGTTTGTACTAAAAGGTTGGAATATGGTTTGAAAAAATACATCCAAAATATATATATCATTAAAATTTGATTTTTATGATTTCTCCCTATTTTATTTCAAGTCTCAGCCCCAACTTCCTCCCCCCCCTCTCTTGCACATATGCCAGGTTGATCAATCACTCCTCTCTTATTTGATCATCCCTTCATTTGGGGTGGTTCCAACTTCATTATTCAATGTTTTTATGTAATTATTCACCTACATTAACCTCCATTATTCTTCTCCTTTTACCTATCTATATTCTAAGTTCATTATTTTGGGTTATTGGTGCTAATTTCACCAAGTAATGGTGGAATTAGACAAGTTTTGTGGTGATTATGTGTGGATTATTTGTAGGATATTTCAAGATGATATCTACACACCATCACACTTAGTTTCGATGAAGGTATTGCTTTATAGAAAGTTTATTAATTATTTTACTTTAAATAAAATTAAATGGGTGTATGCAATGGAGATGCATGTTAGGTATTTACTTGGGAATGGTGTGGGTAGTCTTCTAGGGACTTCCCATGGGTGGTCGCTCAAGCATTCATTGAACGAAATGTTCCTGATGAGTAAATCCACAATTATTAAAAGTTTTTTACATTTTTTAATAAATTATAATTTATATTTAACTAAAAATTGATTATTGATGGGTACCTTGGGTGCTTGGTTTTGGGATACTGGCTTCAGTGTTGATGTGATATTGGTTTGGTATTAGGCAAGGCTTGGAGAGCCATAGAGGCAACTACTGACCTATGGAGTTAAATGTGGAAAGCATCCTAAAATGTAGGCGGCCCTTAAATTTTACCATAGTCTTGTTTTTATTCTATGTTATTGTGATGACCGTTTGATCAGATTTATGAGTGATGAATTTAGAAATTAATTTAGTGTTTTAATTGGGTTTTCTTTTGTTAACACCCTTTTACATGCCATGATTTTTCTAGAGAGGTGAATCCCAGTGGAAAACCTTATTAATAATGTGAAATTGGTAATTGGATAATTAAATGTAATTTTAAATGGAAATATTATTTTTGGGGAAATTAAATTTTAAATGTATATCATAAATGGTATATGAAATTTTATTTCAAATTTGATAATTTGGTTGGGTTATTGAAATGGAAAACGGTAAAATGGTGTGGATGAAGTGTGTTGGGTATTACGGAATTAGTGTTTGAAAATGGTGTTTGAGATGTTATTTAGATTATAATTTGTGAAATGGAATTAGTAATGGTTTTTTAAATTTGAGTTTGAGTTGATTTCAAAAAAACAAAATTTTAAATGAATTTTTATTCCTTGTAATTAGTTATTATGTGTTATGGAAAATGATGATATTTGTGCACATTCTAGTTTTATGTAAATATGATTAATATTTTTTTCGATGTTTAAGCCTAGGGTGAACATGGAACCTTGAGTGGAATCTTGGGAATTATGGTTACAATTAGTGTGAACAACACCGTTTGGTGAACACTTGGATTGATGGTTAAACTCGATGTGAACATAGCTGCCAGGTGGATTCTGGGATTGGTATTTAATCTCGAGGTGAACACAACCCCCATGTGGAGTTTGAATAGGCTTTGAGGATGGTTATATTACCATCAGATGCCATTATTGGACCAAGGATGGTAATATTACCCCCATCGGTAGATGGCTTGGCACAGTCATTATGACGTGATCAAAGACACACCAATACTGATTGATGTAGGTATGCACCATTACCAGGGTAAATTCAGCCCACAAGTTCATGGTTTATTTTATTATTTTCATTTTAAATATTTTAAAAAGTGAAATATTTTTTTTATCCTAATCACTACCACATTCACTTTTCAAAGAGTGGTTATATTTATTTATGTTGGTGGTGGTGGCCATACTAGGTTGTGCTTAGAGCCTTATTGGGCCCCCATGGAACTTGGGTACCTAAGAAGATGCCATTCTTATTCAAATGTAATGTTTTTTAACAAGGTCTATTTTTTTTACGATTGTCTTCCTAGGTTGGATTTTTATGATTGGACTAGTTAGGACTCGATATCAGTTTATCATTGGCTATTGGCCTTAGTTTTATTATTTTTATTTTAGTACTACTTGTGTATAATCTTCCCATGATGGATCTTGTTGTTATGTATGAAATTCATTTTATTATTTCATATATTATTTTATTGGAACATTATTTTGATGCAATTTATATCTAGATGTGAATATGATTCATATTATTTACATTGTGTTCCACACTCGGATAACTTGGGAATTGTCTCCCCATGGTAACTATATAGGCCCTTTCCACTAGTTGGAAGCCTATGTTGTATAAGGAGGTGCACCTGAACTCATTTGGTGAATTGGTTTGGTTACTGTTTCTAGAGTGATCTGGGATGGGAAGTTACATTTATCTTCTTACCAAGTTTATTATCTGCTTAATTCTTGAAATATTTTATTTTCTTGATGTATTCAAACATATAACTCATTAAGTAGACATATCCATATCCACTTAAATTATAAATAAAAGTAATGAAGTAAGAATACCCACCTCTTGCTTCTACAATAAATGGTATTCACACATAAATATGTACCAATTCTAGAAGCTTTATACCCCTTTCACATTTTCCACCAATTGTTGAGTTGGTTATTTTTTATTGTAAACAAGTATGATATATATCAAGTAGTTTTTGATCAAAAGGGTTAATGTAACAATCATAATAGTGCGTTGACAAATGATTATTGTTTACATGATCAAGATAGTGATTCCACAAATGGGTATGAAATGATTAATGAAACTTTATTCTTCATCAATTTATATACTTGGTTTTCATAAATTAATATATAAATAAATTTATTAAAATGCACCATACCATAATATACATTTTCTTCAAGAAAGAAACAACCATTATTTCCAAACTTCTAAATAAAACCAAAAATATCTAGATATGATATAGTAATTATGTTCTTGTTAATGGTTGGTACATAATAATAATATTTTAAAACCTCAAACATTCTAGTTAGAAACGTAAGGTTGTAGTCTCTAATGGATAGAGTATCCAGCCTCGCACCATTGGTATCCCATAAATCCACCTATCCTATATAAATATTTCAAAATATAATTATTTCCTGCATTTTAATATAGAATTGATAACCACAAGATGTATCTAATGACGTATTTGTAGATATAGACTTATTTCACATGATAAGAAAAGAACTGGAAACTTCCCCTTGATATTCTAACTAGGTGTATTTCTTCTTCTAGCAACCCATAATTCTATATGAAAAACCTATTTCATATTTTTCCTTTTCTTTTTTTTGGATCTTCCCTTTCTTGGAAGGATGGATCCCAAGAGCATTAGACATAGAATGAGTCTTTGGTCCCTTTTAATTGTTCTTCCTCTTATCCACCATAAGGACTATAGGTTTCTCACACCTCACATCCTTGTTAACTTGGAGAATAAATGTAAGTATTTCTAATAGAGACTTATCACTATTTCTCATATAATAATTAACAATGAAACTAGAGAAAGTCTTAGGTAGCGAGGAAAAAATGAAATTTCTTCATAGCTCATTAGGGATCTTAAATCCTAAGATGTCCAAGTGCTCAATATAGCCAATCATCATGACTACATGAAGTCTATATATCATAGACTCTCCAAGATTTCACATAAAAAATTCATTGGAGGTCTCATATCTCTCTTACCTAACCATCTGATAATAAAGATCATGAAGGTGATATGTGATTCTATACGCATCCATATTCTCATGTTAAATTAAAAGATCATTGTAAATGGATGATAAAATGAACCAAATTGACATTTTTTGCATCATTAAAATGTTTTATAGAGAGATATTGTTCTTCATAACTACTCCATTTATCAGGAACCTCGAGAATGGGGTTTTCCATCACATATAATTTCCATTCATGGTGTAGTTTAATGTTTAAGAATCTATACAATTCCTAGAAATTCAAATCGATGAGAAGGTTATAATTCTCTAATATGGATCACAATGATATAGTTGAAGTCATGTGGCTTGAAATTAATAAAATAAATAAGAGAATAATTCTATTTCTTTATTTGGATTACTAAATTTGGATAATAAGTTTTAAAATTTTCAATCTCCCATTATTTTATTGAAACCCAATATCCCTCATGATTGGTTTCAAAATATTCCATCTCATTGATATTCTAGTGGAAAGGATCTTTATTTTCCTTCTCATAACCCATGTGAGGGATTCATGAGTTACTTAAATGTATTTAGGCAAGTGTAACTCGCCATAGGTATTGATTATCATCTCCTTGATCTATTTATTGGACTACCTATTTGCGACCAAATTTACACCAAGCATAGTGATGGATACTCCTCTTGATGTAAAATTGGTTATGTTAACAAAAAAACTTATTTAAAACTCCCCGTTAAATTATAGTGACATTGTGAGGTCAGAATCATATGCTATGATCTATTGGTTCTATTCTAAATTTGATGATGGAAGGCTATACCGACTTAATATTTTATTCTGATGGATTTTTTTCTTTATGTGTAAATTTCCCACTTTATCTTCATACATGATTGTTAATATTAAATATATTTTACATAAGTGGATAAACATATCTAGAAAAAGATTACACATACTTTAGTATTTATTTTAATTCCATCATTCATGCTTATTAATTAATTAATTAATTAATTTAAATATCCATATATAATTAACCATGCAATTGATATAAATAAAATTAATAAATTGAAATGACCATGATTTTATCTAATGTTTGGTTTATATAGAAGATGATAAACCAACCCTTTACCCTAGGGAATAAAATAACAGATCATATCCTAGATTGAGTTGCTACATCCCACCTATACTTTTGTGCACCTCCAAGATTGGTTTTTATCTTGGTTTTGAACATGAACTTCCTCCACTCTCCTAGGTGATCCATCCATTATAAAATTATACATGCATATAGTTGATGGGAACCAATGTATTTATTAGTGGGGGAGGGTGGGATTTCATAAAAGAAATGGTGGGCATGTAGGACCTTACATAATGAGAGGATATGAATGACTCACATGCTGTTATTTAATTTAATAAATTATTATAACAACCATGCAATAATAATAAATTAGATAAAACAATGACAAACATATGCTAGTCTAAGATAATGTCCAACCACATAAATTCAATGAATATTCAAGAGTACACAACCTAGTATTCACTTCAATTCATTCTTTATTTTTAAGATAAACATGATTGAATTAATTAATTAATTTTATTATCTTAATGGACATCAATATTTTTTTGGGGATACCCATTATAAATAAAAATGGAAAACAAACGACTTGAACAATATTTATAGATAATTACATGGAATTAATTTGTAATTTAGTAATTATTCAATCCTTGTTACACAGTCAAGACATTAAATGCCAACAATGTAATTGGGTTTTTAGTGTTGCAATTAGTTACTCTCTATATAATTTAATTCTATTATTTTTTATGTGACTAAAAAAATGTCCAAACTAGATACACATCATGTTTATCACTTTATATTTACCCAAAATGGATGTCTAGGGACTCATCGTGTATCTCATTTAGGATACACAATGTGTATAAAAAAGCTACTTGTCGTGTATTTTACTTTTCAAGTGTCTGCAAAACTCACATGAGGGCTTACAGTATTATTTGAACATAGAAATTAATGAGTCACATGGTATGTATGCCAGCTACACATTGTGTATCTCATTAATGATATAACCTATCAGTCTCACACAATGTATTCCATTTATTTGACCACACAGTTAGCATTAATTTCACTACTAAACCATGTATACCACACGACGTGTAAGCCAAATACATGCCATGTGGTCTGACAGACCATGTGCTAGACTGGATAGGTCAACACACTATGTGAATTAAATTCATTATGTTTTATTATTTCTCAGTGCATTGTGTATCCTATGACACATCAAGGTGTACTGAACTTTGGTACACAACATATACTTTCGGTCACCTTCTACGCAAATGTATCAACTTCCCATAATCCTTAGAACCTCCCTATGACATCTCTTTTTCATTTCTTTGTCTGGTTAAGAGGATATGAAAGATGAGTGATGGAAATTAATATATAGAAAAAATAATAATTTAACTTATGAATTTAATGAAATAATAAACCAAAACTAAAAACTAAAATTAATAATATAATCGATCAATGAATAATAAATAATTATAAATTATCATGTGACCCCTCTAATATCACATGGAGGTTTCAATTATAGTAGTACCACCCTTTGGGCATATCCAACTTAATTTTATGTAAAAATCCATGAATAATCCATGATGTTCATGAATAAGAATCCTTATGAATAATGAAATTAATACGATGATTAATTGATAAGAACCAAAAACAAAAAATAGAGGATCTTTTCATATATAATTTACAAATAATTTATTTAGTTAATAATTACCTTTTTTGAATTATTTCATCATTTTGATGTATGGATGAAGACCTCTTATCATACAATATTTGTGTTAAAGGAATCAAGGATATATATCTACATGTAGAGATCCATATGTGCTTTCTAAACCTTTGATCATCGTCGTTGAATCCTCTGGGTGATAGAATGGATGAATCCAATGCTTAAATTGATCACTAATGATCAAAAATATTTTCTTTAAGGTGAGAAATATTTTCTCTTATGGAAGAGAAATGATTTTCATTCATCATAGTGTTCTAAGATTGTTCTCTCTAGAGATTGAGATGATCCTATCTATAATTCATTTTTCACAATGAATTTTTTTTATAGAGCTTAGGAAAAAATGTCATAATTTGGTATAAATAATGCTAGAGATATAAAATTATTACTACACAAATTTAATTATTATTTTATTAATCCTTAGTTAACCCCTTGTATAAATAATAATATTATTATTATCATTTACACGAGATTCATTAAACTCAAAGGAAAAATAAATAATTTTTTTTGAATAAATAAATTAAAATTTATTCAAATAATATTTAATATGAAATTTATATTCAGACCATCAAAATAATTTTTCCAATCCTTCTCAAAATTTATCGATCCTTGAATAATGACTATTTATTTAATTAGATAAACATCACTACATTAATCACCAATAAATGTATAAATATTATATTCTCCGAATTAGTGAATAAATATTTATTAAAAATTCATATAACTAAATAAATAAATATTTTTAGCATTGTGAATTAACCAAAAAAATAAATATTATATATTCTGGTATTTATATAAATAAATACCTATTGAATAAATATTTATATAAATATTTGACTAACATATATATTCATTCAAATAACAGTTTATAAAATGTTTTGATCAAACTAAAATGAATTATTATTAAAACATGTATGAGATTAATATTTATCCAAAATGCTAAATCCATAGAGAATTAAACTGAGGTTTTGAATATGCTTATGGGTGACCCTTGAAGCCCCTTTCTCAATGGAATTTGACAACACTTCCTAATGTCTATGTTTATCATCTAGAATATTCCCAATCCTCCCATAGAGAAAGAAGTTAATGTCACAATGACATGTAACCTCCTAAAAATGTATACAATGTAATATAACCCCTATATCTCGATATCTCTAATTAAGAAGATTTCATACTGGCATCATCAGCCCATATGCTTGACCTATCTTTATTTGACATTCCAAACATTAACTCACCAATATAATTCCATGTACATGGACTTAATTAGGATGTTATACTTCTATTGAATGGTCTAAGATATAAATTTTCATTAAAGAACATAAGGGATAAAAAATTTCTTTCATTATTTTTTAATACAATATCACTCATGATGTACCCAACATAAGCTACTTTTCATGGCCATATTACATCAATGTTTGATAATTTCATCAATTTATGTGACTCAAGAAATTTATTAATAATAATATTAAATTATAAAGATCATTACACATGTGAAAAAATAGAAACATCCAATGACACATGTAAATGTGGATTCCTTATTGTAGGGTCATGTTCTCATAATCTCCCACATTAAATATTACCAAGGGAATGCACTATGAGAAAGTGCATCAAAGTCAAATAAGTATCCATCCCTAATATAATTTTTTATTTGTGTCCCATAAATTTTTATCATCCCACAATAGAACTTATATTTATGAATATTGTCATGACACTTCTAGATTCTCATTATAGTAGGGAAATACTACAACCTTTCATTACGACATGCACATTCAGGACATTATCATATACAATGTCTCGTTAGAAGACAAATCATGATGTGATGAAATTTATATTAATATTCAAAATAATTAATAATGGTAATCATGATGGACATAGAAGTTGGTCATAGGACATCAAATCCAGCATTTATGAATTTTAAAAAAATGGACATGAGACAAGATGAGAAAAATATAATAATTCAAAGCCTATGATATCCTTGATATGTTTATTATATCCATGAGAATAATATGATGAATCATGGATAAAAATGATCATTATGAGTAGCTGAAACCATGAGAAGTTGGCTCCATGAATAGTGAAATGAATATTTGACTGCATGAGTAGTGGAATTAAGAAACTACATAATCATGAGAATTATTTATCACTGAGGAATTATATTTCCTTAAAAACTAATCTCTATTTGGCGATGTGGAATAATTTGAAGGTATCAAGGTGCATAGAAGAAGTAGATGGGATGAGGGTTCAAAATTTTTCATCGTTTATCGACATAACTATGTCATCAATGGTGATGCACATCTTGGTACAAAAGTTAGGACCTCATTTAAATATTGTAAGAATGAAAATAAATAAATGATTAACTAGATTGATTTGATGGTGTGTTCATAAATTTATCTTTGTGGATGGAAATTGCTCAAATCAACAGAGTCCAGATACCTCTAGTGCATACACACATTCTTGGAAAGACCATGGGAGCATCGATCATTGAAATGGAAGTGTTAGTGTGGAGATATGATGATGACTTCAACATCCCTATGGTCATAATTACATCTATCATTCAATTGGTGGAGATGAACTCAGATTGATTACTTGGATCAAGATATTCTCTCTCTAGGATTTGGGTGATTGGATATAGATTCTCTCAAATTAGTTTGATGAATTGTACAATGAATGAGATCCATCTCCCTCTAATATAGTGAGGTTCAAACTACCTATAAATGGATCCTCGACCCTAAAATATTTATCTTCCACCGAGTATGCCATAAATGATGTGTCATGACCAAAAAAATATGTCATAAAAATAATTTATATTTTTATCACTTTCTTGTAATTCAATAAATATATTACGTAAAAAAAGTGATCCATTAACTTAACTTGTAATTCCCAAAAATATTAAACTAACCTTGAATATTAAATTATTATTCATTAATTATAAATTTTCACATATATTCATGGAATATACTATGAATAATTTTGACAAATAAATTTAATACTAATTATTCTAAACACAAATCATATGAATTTATATATTCATGGAGATTGTATATTCTCAGTCATCCTCAGACCCCAATTGTATGTCCACCATGTCCTAAACTCATATTCATTAAAATAATATATAATATTGAATATTATTACTGTGTGACCCTCTAGGCCCTTATATAAATAGTAGTGAATATTATATAGATCCTAGAAGAAATGTCTAGAAACCCATTAAGGCGCCTATGGAGATAAGAAAATTTCATAGTAATGACAACCGTTCCTACAAACACATGCCATGTAATATAATCTCTTTGTCTCATGATTTCTCTTAACGTAGGATGCACACATTTTTTCATAATCCTTTCTTGCATCATTATTTATTGACAAAACTGGAAAAACATTCCAACATATACCATATCCATGATTTTAAATAAGGTTCTACCATACTGATCAACAAGTCACGAGACATCAATTCCTTTCAAAAGTGAAAATTTTTATCTTGATTATTCAATCAATGTCATACCACCAATAATGCACCCAATGTAATCTACCTCTTTATGAAATCAAATCCATACTTTTTATCTTCTATAAAAGTATGTAATAAAATAGTATACACTAATAATAATCTCAGGTTAAGAGACTATTATAGATTTTAATAGATATAAACAACTGATGGCACCTAAAACATGTGGTGTTTTTATTAGTGGGCCAGTCCTTATGTTCTCATGTACTCATGATCACCAAGTGAAAATATTATGAGAATAATTATCAATGATTATGATCCCACAAAACCTAATGGTCATAAATCATATGTGTCTAGTCATATTGATGTATCCAGGCTATAGATAATTTCTTTAAGATTACTTTCAGGGTACCTCTAGGTTCTCATTATAACCTGAGAACATCTATGACATTTTGATACACAAAATAATCAATAGAAATTACCATGTAAATATAGGATGAATAAATGTAAATACTATTATTGTAATAATTCACCATGTTTAACTCACTGTATACATGATATAGTATTTTAAATGTACTACTATTGTTGGGTCTAGAGAACCCACTTTTACAACATAAAGAGCCTATCCTTGAAAAAATAGACTAGAAAGAAGCTTCTATGATAATAAATAGAACCAAGATATATATTATACAAGATTATTATGATTTTTTAATGTTGATTCATTTGTGAATAAAACACTATGATAATCTAATTATTAAAAGGGCCCTTGAGATGTGGTAAAATCTATATCAAAAGATGTGAGAGTACTTAATATAAGGGGAACATCCCTGGTTAAAGAATAATTTATAGAGAGAAGAAACCATACAAAAAAAATAAATTTTATATGTAGTATATATATTCAAACTCTAATTTACTTTATATGTTGTATATATTTATAAAATTTCCATAAATTAAAAAATTGAAGTGGGTCAACTAAGTAATACATGAAAATTTACAATGAGTATATTTAGTGCGTTAAATATGGTTAATGGATTTCAGAGATGAACAAAAAATTCCATTGAAGTTTTTTATCATATATGGACAACTAACATATTTATGAGAATGAAGATTTTTTTCCTAATTATATAAAAAAATTCATTTTTATGTTGGGATTACAACCAACCTGAAGAATTTAAATCATATCACAAAAGATTTCATGAAGAACAAAATTTTGAGAGTTAATTTTTTATTTGATGTCAACAACATTATTGGCGGTACATTAATTAATATTTTTTGTTTTACTAATGTTTTTAATTATTTTATAGATGTTGGTGAATGTTTGGAAGAAGCTATATTCTCCCAAATGATCATTAGAGAAATCCATAAATTTCACAAAATATGGGTTCTGTGAAATAAGATTGTAGTCTACTTGACACAATTTCAATTTATGTCTACTAATGTATCAATAGGGATACACTTTTGGGTGAGTATATCTTCTAGAAAATGGGACTATGATCGTGGTTCAATAGACACAATAAAAATAATCATGTCCATAGGTGGCATAAGGCCACGATCCACATGAAATGTGGCTACAGGTAATCATAAAGTCACCTATGGATGTAGTCCATATATATCATGGACACAATACATACTTATGTCCATAGTCCATATGAACTCTCATAATAGTCCAAACTTGTGGTCATATTCTATGTGGTCTATGGCCATAGGAAAAATTTATAGCCACATTCTATGTGGGCTATGTCTATAAGTCTATGCAGACCCACAATGATTAACTTTTTTGAAAAGAATAATAATAATAATTATAAATCTACACTAAATAATATATATGTATATGTATATGTGTGTGTATATATATATGTATATATAAATATGAATAATGTGTTGTAGGTTACTGGTAGAAGTTTATAAAAAATATATGAGGTTGTATGATTAAACCTTCTTGGTTGGACTTTTTAAAAAATATTATAAGGGCTACAACCATGAGTGGTGAACATGGACATAGACATAGTGACACTATATTCCCTTATATAGATAGACATATGAAAATAAATATGTATAATTAAATGTATTTTATAGGTATATGGTTATAAAAAATATATATGAGTTTGCAGGATTAAACCTCTTTGGTTGGATTTTTTTTTAAAAAGTTCACAAGGGATACTACCAATACCCTAGCCACCCTAGGGTCTGCCACAGTCAAGATATATATTTTACTATATTTCACAATAAAGGTGTATAAGTTACTATTTTTTTTATCAATGTTTCGTTTTATGAAGTTTTTTAGTTTCAAGTGAGGATAAATTTCTTCCATTTTTCTAATTCTAGTTAATCAATAGTAATAATTATAATTGTTATGATGTTTTTATGTTTTGAAGAACAAAGATTTTATGAGTTTGTTAAAATTGAATGCTGGTTTGAGTATGTAATAATGTGTGAGAATAAAAATGTGGATCACCTTGTTCAATGACCCCAACATCTTTAGTTTTTTGGCTAATAGGAGTGCAGTGGTAGTTGAGGCAGAGTATCCTAATCAAAAATCCGATGTGGGATTTCAACCTTTGGAAAATTTTCATACATTTAAGAGCAATATGAACGTAGGATTGATCTTGATAATTTGATAATATTTAACCACAAAAAACATATGTAAAATCATGATGCAGCTACTAGGAGCTCAAGTCCAAGAAATTTTACAACATGAATTATTCCATTTTGTGATGTTTTAAAATGGCGTTGATGTGTTTACCAATGTTTATGAAAAACATCCGGAAACAATGAGTCTCTAATTAGAATAAATTATAAACATCGATGATTTGTGATTCTTATAAAAATCCCCAATTAGTGACACAATATTTATTGATGTTTTCCAAAAACATAGGTAAATCAATAATTAATTAGCCATGTTTTCAATAAATGTGGCTATTTGATTTCAAATTCATGATATAATTTTTTTTAGAAATAATTCATAATTTTTTTATATGGGGATGATTCAACCTGATTGGATGGCACTCCCCCTTCACACTACATCACCCCATACACATACGATGTCATACCCTCATCCACCCCTCCCACAAATGGGACCAACTAATCTGAACTATTTTTTTATTATAAAAATGTACTATCCAATATTTATACATATATGAACATATTTCAGTGTTTGAAAAAATTAATATTATAAATATATATATTATTATTTATTACTAGTACAGGGTATTACAAAACCAAAGCATCCAGTAGGATTGGGTGATACATCACCCACATCGGGTTTCTGATCTGGATGGGCTGTAAGCCATGTTAATAAATAATTAATATGTTATAGGTGTGTGTGTGTGTGTTTATATTATGTGTGTGTGTGGGTTTATATATGTGTGTGTGTGTGTGTGTTTATAAATACATTCATATATACAGATATATCTATGTTTGTTTATATATTCATGTGTGTGTGTGTTTATATATATGCGTGCATGTGTATATCTACAAACACACACACACACATGTATGTATTTACATATGTGTGTGTATTTATATATATATATATACATATATATATATATTTCCTATATATATATTATGATATTTAAATACATGTTAATGTATTCCTATATCAATATAAATTTATATATATTAATATATATAATTATAATTATAATTTTTTATTTTTATATACATATAAATTAATATAATTATAATTATAAATATATTATTAGCCACATTTTAAAACACTGTTAAAAAAGTCACTAAAATATCCATGGTTTCCTAAAAACATGGATACATTTAAATTGTTTGTGGGTTATATATATAAATATATTTATATATATGTTTGTGTGTTTATATATATATATATATATCTGAATATATATCTAGATATATATTTATATCGATGTGGGGAAATGGGTACATTATCAATAAAATCATGCCACACACAAATGGAGGGAATAACTCAGTGAGACTTGAACTCAAGACTTCATTGTGACCCACAGGGGAAACTACCAATGAGCATCACCCTAATGACTATTTAAATAAATATATGTGTGTGTGTTTATATATATATATATAGTATTATAATATTTCAATATTTGTTAATGTATTTGTATATAAATAAAAATTCATATATATACATATATTTAAATACAATTATCAGTTGTTGGGGTTTGTCTTAGTGGTAAATACCCCTTAATCCTACATGAAAAATGGGGGTTCAAAACCCAATGGGTGCTGGTACTGTAGCAGTATTGTAGCATACTATAGCAGTGGCGACACTGTAGCAATGGCGGGCACTATAGTGGCGACAGGTCACTGTAGTGGCGATAGGGTACTCTAGCAGCGACAGGTATTGTGGCTTACTGTAGCAAGGCAGGTTCTATAATAGTACTATTCACAGAATGGGCTTTGGGACAAAAAATTGGGCCTACGAGCCATGTAATGGGCTAAATGCCCACTGGGCCTTCAGCTATGTAACGTGTCTCCCTCTACCTAGTTAAAGGGGTCTTTTCTTTCCTTTAATAATAAATAAGGGTTTGGCCCCATCCTTTAAAAAAACACAAATATAAAATTATATATATATGTGTGTGTGTGTGTGTTTAAATCAATTGAATTATACATATATATAATTGTCCATGTTTTAAAACTGTAGTAAAAAATGTCACTAAAATAGCCACTTTTTCTTAAAAACATCGCTAAATTAGCCACATTTTTTTAAAAACATCTCTATATTAGCCACATTTTCAAGATAACATGACAATTGTTAACATTATAAATAATTTCCAATTTTTTTTATAAATTATGGATTTTTTCTACAAAATGTGGAAATATTAGTGATGTTTTCTTAAAAATAAGGTCAAATTTAAAATTAGTCACATTTTTCAAAATTGGGGATAAATTAGGGATGTTATCCTAAAAATGTGGCTAAATATAAAATTATCCAAGATTTTAAACAAGGATAAAAACCTCCATAAATTAGCCCCATTTTTTCAAAACTTTTCTAAATTAGCAATATTTTCTAAAAAACATGGCTAAATTTAAAATTATCCTATCTTTTAAACATATTTAAAAAAGGTTTCAAAATTATCCATGATTTTTAAAAATTGTGGAAAAAATTATGCTAAATTATAGTTTATTTATAGTTAATCATGATACGATCTTGATCTACATCCTAAGATCATGCATCATAAGGATATGCTTATTGAAAACTCAATCTCTGAATGATAAATGTAGTGGAAAATTAGAAGTTAGGTGTAGTTCATTGGAAGAATGGTCATGGGAATTTCCATGTGACACAACCAAGAACTCTATGAATGTGATTTGAGGAATAAAGTAACTATGAAGTGTTTTTTAGATTAAATCATAAAATGTTTCATAAATTGTAATGGGATATTATCTTTCCAGATGATACTGTTGGATATGCACTAAAATAATTAAAGGGAATATTTAATTTTGGTGTATTTATCTTCCATGCGGTTTCATTAAATGATAATAAATTATGAATTGAATAATGGATTTAATATTCATTGAATATGGATAAATGAATTAATGAAAATTGTAATAAATTATATGAATACTTGAATATGGTGAAAAGATTTAATTTAATGAAATGCATCAGGGGTGGCTATATAAATGGATGTGATCCCACCTATTGAGTAAAAATGATTTTATGTTGTAGCATCCCCAGACTGATTAGCCACCCGAATAGTGTTATTGAGCCGGGTGCCACTGGACATAGGCACACCTCCCCAAATTCCAAAGGATGCTAACTAGCAATGAGGGTGTAAAGAGGGTAATTGGGGAGGATATAGCCACACAGAATGCCATAAAAATGGTCCAATCACATATATAGATAACATGAAGAGAAAAATAAGACTCAAAAGACTCAAAACATACCTAATAATAGAATAAACACTATTAATTATAAGCAATATCATAAGAAATAATAAACATAATCAATGGAAAATAAATAAAAATGACATCATACCACTTCTAACTACTAAATCAGAGCATGCATATTAATACAAGCCATACAATACAATACCCAAAATGGGTACCCATTGTATAACCATAATAGCTACATATATATATAAGAATTTTGAAAAACAAAGGTAGGAAACTAAAACTGGAAGCTCTAATGGATGTAGGAACCTCAAGGTCCCCTATCATCCTTCCATGCCAACTAAAAAAAGGATCTCAATTTAGAGCCCAAACCCTTACCTAAACAAAACATCATACAGTTGACACACATACCAAATTTTATGTGTAGGGTGTGAGAATGTGTCTCAATAGGATACCACCCAAGTGTGTATAACCAAAATAAGTTTTTAAGAATGTGTTTAATAAAATAAAGACAATAGCTCATGCAATTTAAATAAAACAAACAAACTTTTCTGGTGCTCAACATCTGCCATGAATTTTTCACCTACTTCGGCCAATGCCAGAATCATTAAAGAGGAAAGGATCCTTGGCCCATTGCACAAGATGAAACCACCAGTGTCATAAAACCCATGTGAACCCTCAAGTTTCACCTCTAAAGAAGAATCCTGGAACCTTGTGTGTCCTAAAACATCATGTAACAATCAAATCACCAATGTCTCTATGGCATTCCCAAATTATAATAATTGTCCCCTTGGACCCCTACACAAAAACACTCTTCAGCTCAAGGCCTGACATCTATAGGAATACGGGTACCTGCCCTCAAATTAAAGTCATTGATATCTTATTTCATGAAGTCCTGAGGAACAACGATCTATGTCCACCTAAAAAAGTCTAGTCCCAATGGACTCAATACAACGAGCCTTAGATCCCAACTAATATCCTCAACTCTATCAATCAAAGGCTTCTCACCTTCCACGTAGATTTCTATGGAAATAACCCCCAAAAAATTCCTAAGTCTCACTACCAAGGGACTCTACCCACATGAGTGGTCAAAACCACTTCCTCACAGAGTCATCCTGTGTGAACACAACTCCAATTAGAACTTTTTCCATCACGGTTGAGCGGAAATTAACAAATAAAACCTAAGACCCATCTACATTGACACCTCATTCCCCTACGACCATGTCACTCACGTCTAATGGCCACGCCATGCAATATCATGGGCCATTCTTTCAACCTGATGACCTCATCACCTAAAAACTACATCCATGACACCCAATCATTGATCACACCACCCAAGTAACCTAGTCCAAACCCCTCTAGATAACCGACATCACCTCAATCCAAATGGCCATGCCATCCGAATTCCTCAGGCCAAGCCCATCATGATCCCATGGATCACATCACATTCAATTCATAACAAGATAATCATATATATAAAGAAACTCACTATGTAAACAATTAAATTTAATATGATTTAATTATACAATTTAAATGAACACATCAATTCAATCTAATTTAATTTACTAACCCAATTTCGAATAACCAACTCACTTAAGGAAAACGAAAAAAATCAAATTTAAAGGAAAAAACTGAAATTAAATAAATAACATACCCCAAACTACCTACCCAAGGTGGTCGAGAGTCTCCTACCTATAATCGCATGAGTAAATAAAGTGATGTCATGCCCAATGACATCCCATAAGGTCATACGACCAATTTAACATCATGAACTCAATTTAAAATGGATCTCTCTCAATTACCCAGTGGCGCACTAAAAGACACACCCCCAAAATATCCAAAAAAACACAAATAAAGGTATTAAAAAATTTCCTTGGACTTATAGACATTGTAATATCCATTATTAGCTTCTAACTCCAAGTGGTATAGAGTAAATTCACGATTCCATTGAAAACCCTAAAAATAGGGTAAAATAGCTCAAATGGACTTAGTGCTCCATGAGGCCAGAGAAAAGGATATGAGAAGAAAGGGAGAGGAGATACTTACTACCGTGTTTCAATCACACCCAATGGATCTATGTTCAGATCACCGATGAAGAAGATATATCAAAATGAAGAGGAGAAAGAAAATAGAGAAAACCCTCCTACTATATGCAACCCATGGGAGAAAAAGGAGTAAAAATGAAGAAGAAAAAGGAAATAGAAATAAGTGAAAGGGAAATTTTACACATTAATGAAACCACATGGTTAGCTTGCATGGTTCTCCAAACTCTACGAAAACCATACTAGCTACAGTGCGATGCTAATGCCTATATGGCACTACCGATTTTGATTACCACACAGTTTTCCCCAACCATGGAAAAATCATGTGGTATCCCTCTATACAAACTATTAACAAGTCCACATGTCTTAGCTCATCACCTTGTATGGTTTCTTAAACTGTTATATCAAAAAAATAGGGCATACAGTTATCTAGATGAGGCCACAAAGTTTACCCCAAACTGTGCGCCTTGACCTACAACCTCAAAACCAAGACATTGGGCCTTTGATGCTCTAGAAACCATTCTTAAAATCCAATTTAATCTCTAATCATATAAAACCATAAAAAAATATGATATTGAGGTACTGGAAGACTTGAAATTGGATTCCTATGATTGAAAAATAAATGATAATACCCACAAATTCACAAAATTCAAAAAGGGAGAGGCTTTCGACCAGATTCAAAAACCTAAAAAATTACGATCTTCCAAACTTATCATATCTCATCCCTAATCAATAAAAAACCTAGATATGGTACTTAACATAACCATCTTGGTAAAAACAACTTGTATTACATTGTTCCAATGGGAATAGGTTAACCACCTCAAGGAGGATCCCCACTTTCGGTGTGAACTACCCCAGTCTATCTAAAAAAACTCAAATCAAACAACTAGTTTGTGACCTTTCCAGGATCCAAATGCCCCCCTCTGATTCATCATCAATCATTCACCTCATCAGGTACTCTTATGTCATACTCAACAACCATTTGAATCCTGCACTACATAAATTCACTCCACATGACCATGTGTCACATGGAATCAATGAGGTACCACATCTCATCATATGCTTTAATAAGTCTCATTTTCTCTCACCTCAGTCATGTTCCTCATCACAATGATGCCTAGATGGCTCGCACCTCATGTAACTATATCTTTGTGATGCCTCGATGCCATCTCATCTTAATAATCCTACATCCAATGATGATAAAATATTGAACCTCATTCCATGCACCCTATATATATATATATATATCATGCACTAGAGCCAGTACCAACCTACAAACCATTGTCTGGTTAGTATATATATATAAATAAATCTCAAGAACCTAGTGCACCCAAAAAGGGACATGACTCAAGAGGCCATGCTAAAAAATAAAGGAAACTTTTATGTCAATGGAATACCTCTGACCGTCATCAGATTGCAATCCTACTCAACTCCTTCCAGCTCTATGGAATGAACCTCGCCTGAAGCTCAGTTACCTAAATCCTAAACTCTCTATTGTGTGGAACCAACCACTGGATAGTGACCCCACTACTGGATCCTATTGTCTCTTCCATGACCCCTGTGTTCAACTAAAGATCAACTACCATCATCTGGTACCGCTCCAGATCCAACCTTAGAACCCTATGTCTATTCTACCAGCTGTTCGATAAGGATTCATGTAGAACCTCTTGAGATGTTTGACCTTCCCACATTCCTGACACTCCTTTGGAGACCACTCACACTATGTTCGGACATCTCATGTCTTACCACACCAAAGGATAACTCTTTATTATCCCCTCCGAGGTGTTATACTCGAGTCCTTAGCCTGAATTCCCTACTAGAACTCTTCTCTACCTCTCTTCCTACCATCTAAATCATCACAACTAAAATCACCTGAAGCCACTTCCAACTTCAGTACAACCTAAACATCAGGTTTCCCTAAGTTATGAGCATCTAGTTCACTACCTCTGAGAATAAGTTCAACCTAAAGATGTTTACATGGACCCAAATGGAATGGCATAAACCATCCTTAAAGCACCTCAACCTTGAGGTATCATCCCTCACTATACATGGTGCAAAGAGAGACAATTCAGTGAATGTCGCTAAAAAGTTCATGAAGGACATGTCACCATACTAAAGGCTCAAGAACACCCAAGATCTCTCCACCCTCAGTGTCTTCGGTAAATAGTTCTCAAATAATATTTCCTCAAATTAGTTCCATTCTTACCCCTCGTGTCATAATTCTTGTACCTACACATCACACCAATACACGACCATTCATATGAGCATATAGGTTTTCAATTTCACCCTCCACCCTAGAGGTGCCTCTAACTGCTTGAAGATCATCTGTGTGGACTCGATACAACTATCAACCGCCTATGGACCACCGTTACCCTGAACAAGTAGCAGGTGCTATGGCTGGAACTCCCATTTAAGACATGCCATAGAAGGCTATGCTACATGAGCTCCCTTATCAATCCCCTGGATAACCCGAACTAGAATTTCTCTGAGTTTCTCATTAAGACATAGAAAAAATGATGTCAAATATGGCTGCTTCTCCACCTGTACTAGAACCTATACTATAGGCTTAGCCAGTGGATGAAACTATTTCTCATGATCTTCCTGGCCCTCTAGGCTCTCAACCTGCTCATGCTCTTGAGGACCTCCATCACCGCCCGCCTGAGACTCTATATGAGCCATCTATGAGGAACCCACTGAATACCATCACAAGGTCTGGAATCCCATATATGACACACACACACACATAATAGGGATAGGGAAAGTATTAACAGGCATCAAAACATCACTACCCTTACCCTTCCCCACCACAAGCATGCCACACGACATCCTAGCCTCATGGAATCCATACCTTCCCTCAACAGAGCCAAGTTTCAAAATTACCCTAGGCCACACCCATCCTAATGAACCATGTCACCTCAAACCAACGTCCAAGGTGCCAAACCTTGTGATCAATATCACCCCATCCCATAGTACATGCATACTTTTATAAGATCCATGCCCATTTCTCATATCACAGGAAATTTATATATAAATATATATATTACATGGAATATCCCATTTCAAAAATCATTTGATATCACATGAAATATATATTATAGGGAAACATATACATACATCACACCACAAAGAATCTCACATTTTTAATGTCACTACAAAAAATAGTAGATTACAGGGGGTTATTTAGAGGTGGTTATGCACAACCCCCTATAAATTCATTTTCATTCTAATTAGATGGGTTTATACACAAACCCCTCTAAATTAATTATATATATAAATTAAAGGGGGGTTATGTAAAACCCTCTCTAATCATCAAATTTATAGGGGTTATGAACCCCATCTAATTTCTTAATTTATAGGGGGTTTTGAACCGCCTCAAAATTTATTAACATTGTTTTTAAGTATCAGGTTGGATTTTAGAGGGGATTTAAAACCCCCTCTAATGTCTTAAATTAGAGGGGGCTTGAAAAACCCCACTAATGTACTTAAATGAGAGGGGGTTGTGAACCCCCACTATTTAAAAAAACAAATTATGTAATATGTATATATAACAAAATAAAACAAAATATATAAATGTATTTAAATGAATTATATGAACATATCATATAAAATATTTATATTATTGTATTTAATTGTATTTATATGTATACAAATATATAATTGAATAATATTATGTACATTAATAAATATATATTTATATAAATTGTATTATATATAATATTAATTATATATAATATAAAAACAAAAACATATTATATAAATATACAATTAAATATTATTTATTTAAAAAATATATCATATAAAACTCCTAGATTATAATCTTTATAATTTATATTATATTAATAAATATATTTTAAAATAATATGTTTTTGTTTTTATATTATATATAATTAACATTATATGAAATACATTTTAAACAAACAAATATATATTAATGTACACAATATTACACAATTATATGAATTGAAATACATATATATTAATGTACATAATAGTAAATACATGTATTAAATTAAATTATATAAATATTTTTTAAATTTTATTTCCTTACATATTAATTATATTTAATATACATATTAATTGCATATAATATAAAATAGTATTTCACACAATAATATATAAATATTTTCATAAATTTTATTTAATATAAAATATTAGTATCAATTATATTACATATAACACTAATCATATATAAAATTATACAATTTATACAAATAAGTATGTATTAATGTGCATAATAATAAATATATATATTGAAATTTATTATTTAAATATATTTTTAACGTAATTAAATAAATATATTAAATAAATAATTATATATTTATTATATAAATAAACATGTATATAATATATAAATATATATTCAATAATATTAATAATTGAAAAAAATATATTTATAAATATATAAACATATGTATATATAAATATCATAAATAGAATTATAAATATATGTAAAAATATATTCTCAAATATATGTAAATATTTATATAAATATATAGTTTATTTAAATATTTATATAGGTTGTATATTTGAATTTATTTAAATATATTATGTAAATAATATTTACTTAATAAATAATTAAATATATATATATATATATATATATATATAGAAAAAAGTATGTATTTAACTAATAAGTAATGAAGTGGAATAATGGTATTGCGTCGTAAGATGAGGAACCTCTGCCTTGGCCATTCTTGACCAGGTGAACAGAACGAGAGGGAGGGACTGTCCCATCGAAGTGAGAACATGACAGAACGGGTGGGAGGTAGGTTCTTTTAACTCTCTACTATGGTTGAGAGAAAATGAGGAAGGGAGGGTACCTCGGCCGGGGGGTGAGAAATTGAGGAGAAAAAAATATTTGTTTTAAAAAAGGTCGTATTTAGGTGTGGTTCACAAGGTTGGTCCATTCTCAACCAGTTGAACAAAATATGAGGGAGGGAGTGGCTCGTCTATGTGAAAACATGATAGAACATGAGAGAGGTAGGTTTCGATATCTCTCTATAGGGGTGAGAGAAAATGAAGAGGGGCCATGGGATGACATAATGGGAGGAAGGAGGCAGGGAGCATGACCAGGGGGTGAGAAATTGTGGAGAAAAATAATATTTTTTTTAAAAAAGGTGGCATTTAGGGGTGGTTCAAACCACCCCTAAAACATTGAGTAATTAGGGGAAGTTGAAAACCCACCTCTAAATAAATCTTCTAAAAATCAATTATAGGTAGTTCTACGCACTTCTAACTCATAAATAAATTATAAGGGGTTTAAACCCCTTCTAATGTTATAATTTAAAAGGAATTTAGAGAAACATTAGAATGGGTTTAAATCCCACCTAATGCATGCACTTCTAATTCACTCCTACATTTAACAACGATTCAAAAAAATGCATATAATAACAGTAGGCAACCTCTTTAGCTATGGGTCACCAAAACCTCTGCTTAAGTATTTAGAGGGGGGTAAAACCCCCTCTAATTATAGATTTATTTTGTGACCATTTCATATGAAAGTTTCACAGGCGCATGATGATTCATAATCAAAACATCCTAATATGTTCCTAACCAAAATCATAGACAAGTACACAAGCATACACCCTCTTTCCACACTGAACTATGGGTCTAAATCTCTTTCCTTTCCATACTAGGACAATATCCCATATCATAACAGAATAAAATTACATCACAAGAATACCACTCAAAGTGGAAATCAATGAAACTATAAAATGTAAAAAATAGAACATTAATTTCAACCCCTATTAACATGGTATGTCCCCCATACATGGGGCTTTAAGAACCCATGAACTAGTAATTAATCTAGCCTTTTCCACATCCAAATCTCCAGTATACCATATCTCAAATAGTAAGACCAAAAAAAAAGAAGAAAAATCAATCTCTCTCTCATTAGAAACAAGCCTTATACTACTACAAAATCACAATTAACAACTGGTCTAATACCACTTGTAGCATCCTCGACCCGATTAGCCACCTGAATTTTACTATCGATTCTGGTTCCACTGACCATAGGTGCACCTCCCCAAATTCCTAAGGCTTTTGTCTAGTTTTGAGGGTGTAACGAGGGTAAGTATAGAGGATATACCCTCAAGGAATGATATAAAAAATGGTTTGAGAATATATAGAGATAACATGAAGTAGAAAATATGACTCAGAATACTCAAAACTAACCCAAAAATAGCATATGAATAATCTATTATAAGTAATAGAGGAAGAAATAATAAGAATAAGTAGAGTAAAATAAATAAACATTCCTGCGTACCACTTGTTGATAATGAAACAGAACATGCATATCAATATAGTTCATACAATAAAATACCCAAAATAGGTCACCAATGGGTGACCACTATAGCTAAATACATAAAATCATGTTGAAATAGAAAAAGGAAACTAAAACAAGAAGCTCCACCTAATGCAGGTAGATCATGGTCCCCTACCATCCATCCATACCAAATCAAACTAGTATCTAGCTCCAAAGCCCAAACACTTACTTGAATTCAACATCATAAAGTATATACGCATCATGAAGGGCCTGTGTGGAGTGTGAGGACATGTCTTTGTAGGATACCACCCATTTTTTCATACCCAACATATGTTTTTAAGCTGGTGTGTAATAAAATAAAGACAGTAGCTCGTGAAATTGAAATAAAACAAACTTATATGGTGGTCAAAATCCACCAAGAAATTATTACCTGCTTCAGCCAATGTCAAAATCACTGAAGAGGAATATATCCTTGGACCATGACCCAAGGTATCCTCTAATATCATACATCCCAGGTGAACCCCCATCTTCCACCACCAAATAAGCAACCCGACACCTCATGCCTATTTAAAGTGGGTTCCCTAGAACCAACTTGTATTGTACTTTGATTACCACTACTTGTATATATTTTATTATATATACATGTGTTTATCTTGCTATAATAGAGTAAAATCTTATGTTTCCACTATGTTTATGGTAATTTCCTTAGATTACGTGTCGTATCAAAGGGTTATAGTAGATCCCAGTCTATAATGGGAACCTAGAGATAATATGATATTAATATTAAATTAATTTCCTATGGTCCAGATACATCATTCTAATAGGACACAAATGATGTGTGACTATCAGGTTATTGAGGCCCATAAGCATTGAGACTTTTTCTATTGAATTTCACACATGGCGATCTCTACTATTTGAGTACATGAGGATAGACCTGCTAATATAAACACAACATGTTTCAGGTGTCATTGGTTGTTCTTACCTTCCCTCTCCCTCTTATCTCATAGTTGAACCCGATGTAGTGGGTTTTCCCATTTCTCATCACCTCCCCACCAGAGCCACACCTCAAGGATATCACTGCCATCTCAGTTTCTCCATACCTTCGTGAGGTACGCCGCTATCCTGAGATCATCATCACCTTCAACCCAAGTTGTTTTGTCATCCCGACCTCACAGTGTGGATCCTAGCTCGTTGTTCCACCATCAACCCACAGGCTACGACCATTGTTCTAACTAGGCCAACAATGTCCCGACTAGGCTGTCATCATCCTGTGATAGCTCCCAACACATGTATCCCACAATACCAGGGCTCCTCCACTGATCGACATCGGTGTCGTCCCTCCCACTCCTATGAGCACCCCCGCGGGCAGTCACCAGACTGGCCACCCTCCACTCTAGAATAACAACCATGGTAGGACCCTATTGTCCTAGAACTATATTGCAAGGAACTTTCACAATCCATCCATACTCCTCCCACAACTAGAGGTAAAACCCTTGACAGACTGGGGTAGGTCAGCCCAACCCAAAATGGGTCTAGGCAGGCTTTCCCAAGCCATAAAACTACATACATAGAGTTTTCTAAGCCCAAATAGGCCACCGGGGCTATGACTCAGTTTCATAACGGCCGTGACGGGGGTTTTTGGGCTCAATGGAATTTATTTTAAACCAATTAAATTAATTTTATTAATTTTATTTAGTTTTTTAAATTAAATCAAATAAAATTAATTTTGGGTTATAAAATTTATTAGAATTTGATTTTTTAATTTAATTTAAGATTTAAATTAAAATAATTGTTTAATTTAAATTCTATATTTGAAAATTAAATTAATATTAGAACCAATAAATAATTTTTTTATATTTTTTTAAGTTTATTTAATTTATTAGAACAACCTCGCACTTTTAAATTTATTACAGTTTAATTTTTATTGCGCATTATATTATACCGATTGGGATTGAGAAAATGACCGACCTATGCATGTATGGATTTAATAATTTATTTATTGTGTTTAATGTTTTTAATAATTAAGTAGTTATATGATAGTATTTTCATCATCTCTATTAATTCAAATATGTATAAGTGCCTGCGTGTCCAATTCACATGTAGTACATTGCACCCCTAGAACCCCTCACTTGTGTGTGAGTATATTATTAATTACACAATGATGATCTTAGATGCAGACCATACCATGTCAAGGAGGTAACCCAAATAGGAGTTCAGAACATTGCACTGCGGTGAGATGTGACATGAGTCAGGAGTGGACTTAGGTATGGAATCCCCTTGGTCATGATTGATTTGTTATGGATCAATCATAATGAAATGATCAAGATCAGTCAGATTTCATGTTTTTCAGTTACGTTCCATTTATTTTTTATGAAATTTCATGATTATTTCATGATCACATAAAATAACAAATAAGATAAAATACATTAATATGTGAGAGATATTTTTCTATTACTTGTTAAGTGGTGAGCACAAAAACCTAGTTTACAAATATTAAATAGAAATGGATTATATTCTTCAATAAACAATAAAATCAATAAAATATATATCAAGTCTTAAATCCATCCATTACTCAAATTTAAGAAAAACTGGTCATTCGGGGTTCTTGTCATCCAAATTTGAGAGTGGCTAATATTACTAGGGAGTTTCTATAAGTGTAATGGGTTGGATTGAATAATTATGGAAAAAATAAGTAGTAAATCATGCTTTATATAACTTTAGAGGCAATGCATTGAGAGAATAATGTTCAGATTCAAAAAGTTGGGACTTTTTTCAACAGTTCAAGGAACCACGAGTTCATACAGTTAGACAGTCTACTACCTACCTAAAAACTCTCCATGTAGTGGTGTAGCCAATGCGTGTAGACTATGAGGAGTAGTTTTGAAGATCCTTACCACTAGAATACTCAAGATACAGAGAATTCTGAATCTAATAGAGAGATATTGAGGATGGATAAAAATAGTGGGAGACATTTACTATGATATAATAATTAATAAATAATAAATTTTTAAAATTAAATCAAGATAAAGTACTTACTGCTATTATTTATTTTTTGTAGATCACAAATGGAAATCACCAACACCACAAGTACATTTTCACTGTGATAAATTTTGGATAAAGAAAATATCTCGACCAAAAATAATTTCTAGGAGTGTTATAGGCTCTTGTGCATATTAATATGCTATGAAAAGAAGCTTTATGTGTTGGGATCCTTAGTTTCTACAAAACCTCCTCAGGGAGTAGTCAAAGAGGAAACAGATAAATGTAAAAAATCATGTAGATGATGCACTAGATGTTCAATGCATCATGTTGTTATCCATTCCCATCTAATTACATAAAATTAATGAAGATGAGGATTCATACAAGATTCTTTCTCATCTTCAATAATTATATCCCAAGAGGGAAAGGTAAGAAAGGTATGCTATCTCAATTGCTCTTTATAGTTGTAGACTAGAAGAAGGGAAATGATCAGGTCCTCATGTACTCAAGATGATCAAGTAAATTGAGAGGCTTGAAGCCCTTGTGATCATATTGAACCAAGAACTAGCATCATATCTCATTATTTCCTATTAACCATCATGATTTTGGACTTTTATTTTCAATTATAACATGAATTATATGAAAAATTCACTCCCAGATCTATTGTATTTAGTTCACCAAACTACTAAGGATATGAAAATTACCTATTCATTTGTCCATATGGTGAAAAAGAGAAAAAAGGGATGGGAAAAGGGTCTAAGGCCTATTCAAGGATGAAGATACCAATGCACCATCCCCAGAGGCATAAAAATGATCATTATGTTTTCTTATTTTCATGTGGCAAGAAAGGCCATTGGAATAAATATTATAGAGCTTGTAAGAAGAATCCAGATAATGCTTTTACTTCATGTATTTTTTAATTGAATTCAATATCTCATTCTCTACATGTTGGGGATTGTATAAGACATGTGTATTACACATTATTATTCATATACAAGAACCAATTAGGTTTAAGAATATTGAAAGAGTCAAAGTGGATCTCTGAGTTGAAAATGGTGAAAGTCTGGCATCCATGGTAGTGGAAAACTATAACATTTTCATGTTGTTTGGTTCTAGTATTGAAAAATAATTATTTGGTACCCTATATAAAACAAAACACAATCTCAGTGTCCTGTTTATACAAGATGCGATCTTATTTCATCTTTTTAAATAAATGTTGTATAATTTATAAGGATAATATGTGTTATGGTATGACACATCTTAACAATGGATGATATATAATTGAACTTGAAAAAACTATAATGATAATCAATGACAAAACTAACCAGCAAGACTCATATATCACCCACCTATGGAACTTCATGCTAGTTCATGTAAGTGTTAACTGAATACAAAAATTACATCAAGAAGGTTATTTAGACTCGTTACAGTTAAAACCCTTGGATGTATGTCAAGATTGTTTACAAGGGAAAATGACCAAAGCACCTTTCAATGGGAATGGAGATAATTCCAATGCATCACTGGAATTAATTCATACTGATGTATATTTTACATTTCAAGTATTTTATAGGGGTTGGTTTTCATAATTCATTACTTTTAATGATGACTGTAGTAGGTAAGACAGTATCTACATAACACGGTTTTAAGTTATATTACTTCCAAATGTTTAAGGAGTACTAAAAGGAAGTAGAAAACCAGATTGGTAAGAATATTGAGGCACTCCACTCAGACTGAGGCATAGAATATCTTAACTAAGATTTCATTGATCACTTGAAGGAGTGTGGGATAGTATCCCAACTCACTCCTTATACACCATAGTGGAATGGTGTTAGTGAGAGGTGGAATATGACCTTGCTTGACATGGTCAGATCAATGATGAGTTAGACAACTCTTCCATTATCCTTTTGGGGATACCCTTTGCAGAAAATGGAATATACCCTAAACCAGTTACCAAATAAGGCTAAATATAGGATTCCATATGAGTTATTGTGTTGAAATAAACCGAATCTATCACACTTATGTGTATGGGGATGCTATGATTTTTTCAAGACTGTACAAAGTGACAAATTAGCATCCAAAATCACGAAGTAAATATTTATTAGTTATCCTAAGGAAACCAAAAGATATTACCTATAAAACATATAATATAGAAAAGATTTTTTTTGGGAATACATGTCATATTTCTAGAAATGGAACACATTTATAATGGAAATATTTGGAGAAAGATTGACTTTGATGAAGTCAGTGTTCCAAATCCACATGGTTTGGAATTGGAACAATCTCCACAAGAGAAATTGGAAGAGGAAGTGGTTCCTGAGACACAAATACTATATAGGTATACTTTAGAGGTTAGATAATTAAATCATTATGGTTATCTTGTCAGCAATTTATGTGGCACATTACTTCTTGAGTTTGATGTACCTCTAACCTATAAGGAAGAAGTATAAGGAAATGAAGATGAAAAGTCACAAGATGCCATGAATTCTTAGAGTCCATGCACCAAAATCATGTTTGAATTTTGCAAGATCCTATAGCTAATTTAAAACCCATTTGGTGATAATGGGAATTCAAGAAAAACTAGACATGGATGGTATGGTTAATACCTATAAAATAAGACTGGTTGTAAAGGGTTTCAGACAACACCAAGGAATCGACTATGATGAAACCTTCTCACCAGTAGCAATACTAACAACCATTATAATATTTCTTCCAATAGTATATTTACATGATTATGAGATTAGGAAAATAGATGTCAAAATTGCTTTTCTAAATGGGAAGCTAGTTGAAGACGTCTATATGACTCAACCTGAAGGGTTTGTCAGGTCAAAAAATTGAAATAAGGTGTACAAGAAGCATATATCTATTTATGTGTTGAAGCAGAAATTACGTTCATGGAATTTTTGTTTTGATAAGGCCATAAGAGAATTTGGTTTTTTGAAAAATTAAAGTTAGCCTTATGTCTATAAGAAGGATGATTGGAATTCCATCTTTTTCATAGTATTCTATGTTGATGAAATATTAATTATGGGAAATGAAGTGAAAGTCTTACAATCAGTTAATACATTGTTAAATGAATGTTTCTATGTGAAATTAAATGGAGAACCAGCCTATATTATAGGGTTCAGGATCTACTAAGATAGATATCAAAGGTATCTTGGACAAAGTCAAATTACATACATTTATAAGGTACTCAAAAGGTCCAATATGGAAAAATCCAAGAGAGGGTTGTTTCCTATCACACATAGTATCAATATCTCCAAAAAAATGTATCCACAAACACAGGAGGATATTGAAAGAATGAGTATAATCCCTTATGCCTCAAAAAATGTGTTCTATGATGTATGCAATGATATGTACTAGGTTTGATGCCACATTTTCTTTAAGTACATTGGGAAGATATCAATCTAATCTAGGAGAGCTACACTAGGAAGCTATTAAAACTATCCTTAAGTACTTTTGGCATAAAAATAATATGTTTCTTTTGTATAGAGGAGAATAGGAACTAGTAGTGATAGGATACACTGATTCTAGATTTCGAATAGATTATGATGATCTGAAATCGCAGTCAGGATACAAATTTTTCCTGCATGGTGGTGTAGTGAGATGGAGAATATTGAAGAAATCTATGGTCATCGATTATACAGTAGAATCCGAGTATATAATGGATTCTAATTCAACAAAGGAATTAGTCTTGATATAAATCTCTCTCAAAGACATTGGTTTTATTCCTATCAGTGCAGACCCTATTCTAGTTTGTTGTGATAATATTGTGGTAGTGGTGCTTTCCAAGGAGTGTGGGTCTCACCAAAGGACCAAGCATATACTTCCAAAGTTTCATATATTTATGGATTTTACATATAGAGGTGAAGTTGTAGTCTCCAGAGTTGCCATAGAGGACAACATGGAAAACCCCCTGACTAAATCCATCTCTCAGTAGAATCATGATTCAGATGTGAGGGATAATGGATTGAGACTTGTTAACAGTTGGCTCTAGTAAAATTGTGAGTGTTGAAAGTGGGTTCCCTAGACCCAACTTGTTTTTTTACTTTGATTACCAATACGTATATATAGTTTTTTATATATAAATGTGTTTATATTACCTTAATAGTCTAGAATATTATACATCCACTATGTGTATGATAATTTCCTAAGATTACTTATCGTATCAAAGGGTTATATAAAATCCTAGGCTATAATTAGAACCTAGAGATATCATGACAGTAATATTAAATTAATATCTTATGGTTCAGATACATCATTATGATAGGATAAAGATGATATGTGACTATCAGGTGTTGGGGGGCTCATAATCAATGGAACTTTTTCTCATGAAGTTTTCACTTGGTGATCTCTATTAGTTGATATCATGAGGACAACCCAACTAATAGAAACACCACATGTTTCAGGTGTCATTGGTTGTTCCTATTTATAAACATGTGTAAGGGTCTCTTGAATTGAGATCATTATCAATGTATTTAATTTGATTGTGTACATTGATGCAAGATGAAAACTATAGCAATGATTTCATGGAGACATATTTTGTTTTGGGTACGTCATTGGTAACAAGATATTGATTGAATGATCCAGATAGGATTTTTTCCCTCCATGTTGAGGAAGAGATATCCCGTGCTTGGTTGATTAGGATGGTAGTACGTTCATTAAATCCATGGCCATGGTAGTTGAAGGTAAATCTATCCAAAAAGATCAAAAAATAATAAAGTGAGATAATGGATGATAACACTAGTGTGAATTCTGCTTTATTAAGATATTGATGATAAAGATATTATATTACACAAACCGTGTTTGTAGGAATGTATTAATTGCTTTTAATTTTACTTATCTCTATAGGGGCATCAATGGTTTGCAATACCCCACTCTTGTTCTGTGAATATTATTCATTTCTATTGAGATATGGTTCTAGAGGGTCACACACAATAGTGCTTTGAAGATATGCCCTATTCTGTTCAATAGGAATATAGAACTTGGTGGGCCCCAACATATGGTTTGGGTATTATCTAGGTTCAATGGATCACCAAGGTATAAATAAATTTATTAGTATTCAAGTAAGGAATAATTGAGTTGAATTTATTTATGACATGTATTTAAAAGTGATTAATTAAATATAAGGATTAATATTATTTGAACGAATATTAATAAAATATCTTGGTTTGTTTAATATTATCAAAAGAAGATAGTTGAGTTATAGACTAAATATTATCATGTAAAATATTGATATATATATATATACATTACATTTTAGTGATAAAATATAAATATTATTTATGGAATAATTTAATTGTCCATAAATATATATTTATAATATTTATATAGTGGATGTTTATTACACAGGGGGGTGAGAATCCAAATCGGGTATTATATATTTCCACTATATAAGTGGAGAGAGGCTCTCCCCATGATTAATATTCATCCATTGTAAGTGAGATATTATCTCTCCTCCTGATTTCTAGAGAGAGACTCTCCCAATCAAAAAAATGATTCATGTTCTATCTTCTGGAATCGAATATGGTGGATCATGGTGATCATCGCTACGTAGTAGTGGTTGTCAGAGCTCTGCGCTACACCTAGATTCCAAGGAATGGAACACGAGCAGATTTAAGAAGTGTGTGTGGATGATCTAGAGGACTTAGTCACTGGATTCTTTGAGAAACATATATTGGCACCCTGTGATAGGCTTGCACACACTAGATCTGAATGAATTATATGTTTGGTTTACCATTATACTCTGTATAAACCACACTTGATCCTTGGACAAAACTAGGATGAGATCACTAGAGTCGACGATGTTACATCACTTCAATGATGAATTTTTTTTAAATTCTCATCCCATCAGCTTCCTCTCCACATCCTGGTACCTAAAAATTCCTCTTGACACAATGTGTCTCAAAAAAATCACTAACATCCTGAAGATACACCCAAATGATAGTAAATATTCCCACATACCCCTTTTTGAAAGCACTTGTCAACTTAAGGCTCTATATTTAGAGGCATAACGATACCTATCCTCAAATTAAAGTCACAGTTAACTCATATCACAATGTCCCGAGGAACATGGATCTCTGTTCTACCAAAATAGTCTAGTCCCAATGGCCTCTATACGGTGAGCCTTAACCCCCCAAATGATAGCCTCAACACTATCTACCAAAGGCTCCTCACCTTCCCCATGTATTTCTACGACAATCACCCCCAACAAAAATTCGTTATCCACACTACCGGGGCCTCTACCTTCATGAGTGATTGAAATCACCTCATCAATGAGTCAACCTATGTGAACAAAAATCCAATCGGTGATTTTTCCATCACTGGTGAGCATCAATAACTAAATAGTACCTAAGACATATCTACACTAGCACCTCACACACCTATAACCATGTCTCTCAAGTCCAATGGCCTTGACATCCAATATCCTAGGTCATGCCCTCAAACTGATGACCTCTCCGCCTCAAACTGATCTTCATGACGCCCAACCACTGATAACATCACCAAAGTAACTCTGAACGAGCACATCGAGATAACCAACATCACCCTAACCACAAAGTCCTTTCCATCCTAATTTTCAGGTCAAGCCTGTCATGATCCCATGGAAAATTTCACATGAAATTCATCAAAAATTGATCATATATATATATTAATTCACTATGTAAACAATTAAATTTAATACTATTGAATATTAAAATTTAAATTAACACATCAATTAAAAATAATTGAATTGAATAACTCAATTTTTGATAACCAACTCACTTAAGGAAAACAAGACAAATAAATTTTAAAGGAAAAACTCAAATCAAATCAAGAACACACCCTGACTTTTCTACCCAAGGTGGTTGATAGACTCTAACCCGACCTTTCACAAGTAAGAAAAATAAGGGTGTTCTCAACAGTATCCCATAAGGTTATATGATCAGTTTAACATCAATCACTCAGTTTAAAATGGGTCTTATTCAATTACCAAAATTCTCACTAAATCCTCACCCCCAAAAAGTTTCCAAAACACAATGAAAGGCTTGCACCACCTACAATGGAATTATAGACGTAGGCACATCCGGTATTATCCTTTAACTCAAAGTGATTTCTAAGAAATAGATGATTCAATCAAATTCCTTAAAAATAGAATAAAATTACTCAAATGGATTTAGATCTCTATAAGTTGAGAGAAATGTATAAGAGAAGCAAGTGAGAGGATAGCTTTACAACTGAGTTTCTATCACACTTGATGGATCTAAGATCAGATCACCAATAAAGAAGGTGTATCAAAATGAAGGAGGGAAGGAAAATTGAGGAAACCCGCCTACTGTACATGACCCACAGGAGAAGAAGGTGGACAATGGAATAAGAAAAAGGAAATACCAATACTGAAAATATTTGTAATTTTATACATTTAATGAGGTTTCACAGTTATCATGCATGGATTTCCAAACCATGTGGAAATCATGCATGCTACAGTGTGAGGTTACTGATTATATGGACCAAACTGTGCAGCTTACCACACCGTTTTCCCCAACCATGAGATAACCATACAGAATACCTCTATAAAAACTATATAGATGGTTTCATAGTCATGTGCCTCACCCCACATGGTTTTTTGAACCATGTGGTAGTAAAAAAATAGAGGGCAAGGTTAGATGGAAGAGGCTGCACCATTTTCCCCAAACTATGCACCTAGACCCGTAACCTCAAAAATTGTCCTTTGGGACTTTGATGCTCTTGAAACCTTTCCAATCAGCCGAGGTACTCTCCTAGACTCTAAATCCATCCAAAAAATGAAATCGGGTGATGGAAGACTCCAGATCAGGTTCCAAAAATTTAAAAAGAAAAGGTAATACCTATTAATTCACAAAATTCCAAAAGGGAGAGGTTTTCATCATGATTCAAAAACCTAGGACGTTACATCTATAAGCCTCTCAATTATCTCTTACTCTCATTCAATTGTTCATCATCTGAAAATAAGGTTATAGAACCTTTTCATCATTTGGGTATCCTCGTGATACGATTGCGAATCCATTGGTCAATGTAATCCCCGGAGGATGGGTTCTTTTGTTTACTCCTTCATGATCTTTATCGAGCATTATCCTTCACCGATGAAGAAGAATACCACTACTATTGACATTTTCTAGGTACTCTATTTTTATAGTTTTATTTAATCATTGATTCTCAAAGATTAATTTTCCTCTATTTGGGTTGTCTTCTACTACACATGATCATATGATGATCATAAAAACCCCCTCTATGGAATTAGAGGGATATTTCTTTGATGATTCAAGTTGTTTATAATTTTAGGAAAAAACACGTTTTGATAGTAAAACAAGATTTTTCAAGCATATAAATAAATATGAAAAAATTATAATTTTTAATTAAATAATAAGTTTATTTAATTATTTATGTTATTCTAATTTATGAAATGGTTTACAAAATTGTAATAACATTAATAAGGCATAAAAAATTATTTACCTTTTTCAAATATAAAATTTTCACATTTATTACTATTTTTTATGATAAATAAATATAGTATTTATTTTAATAAAGACAATTTATTGAAGAATTGAACTATATTTTTTAAAAATTACCAATAAATAGTTATAATATATTTTGAAATAATAATAAAATTTTATAAAACTATTTTATAAATTAATTATCTATAAAATTCTTATGGTTTATTGATAAATATTTCTAAATATGTATGGATTATAAAAGTTAATAAATTAATAAAAATGGAATTTTAGGAATATTATAATTTATAAATGGTTTATAAATTAATTAATTATTTTTTTATAATTAATTGTATAAATTTTTAAGAATCATTTATTGAAAAAATATTTAAAATATTTAATGTTAATATTTAAAATAAATTTTAAAAAATTAAATGGAATACATTAGGATATAGTAATACATGCTATATTTAGAAATCATAAAAGTTAGTTTATAATGTGTTGAAAAATTACAACATATATGATATTTAGATCATATAAAAATGATCATATAATCGATATTGAATTATAAAATATTTATAATTCATGAAATATCATATAATTTCCATTTCATATTAAATAGGAAGGGGTTAATTTTAAATTGAATATAAAATTTTTATATTCTTGATAATTTATAAAATGGTTATAATTAGAATTTATTTATGAATAGTTCATACATGTATCATGTTTTGTAAAATAAATAAATTGTTTATTTATTTGTAAAATTTATTTTATATTCATGTTTGGTTTTTAATTAATTAATTTATAATATTCAAATAAATAGGGATTTATTTGGATATTATTTAATCCATATCAAAATAATTGATGATTGATATGATCAAGGTTTAAATAATTATTAACTATGTGATATTTACAATATGTAAAATGTTTACATTAAAAAATTGTAAGATCTTTAATTTCATGGAGATATGACCATGTTTAAATTTCTTCTCTAAACTTTTAATTTTTGTTAATAGAATATTTATCGGGTGTAGGAGGAGGAATAAGGGTGTTTCAGTGGTTTGGGACTCAAAAGAAAAGGGAAAATGGTCATCTAGTGCATGATCCATGGTTGGTGCACGATTAGAGATAACTTTGCGCCTGAACTATGCATGACATGAAGAAGGGTGCACACTTTGGGTAAAACTATGCAAGGGGGAGGCCAAACCGTTCAGATTTGCACAGTGGAATTCCACATGATAGGTGCAAGGTTTGGAAAACCATGCATACAAACCATGCACCCCATTAAAATGGAAAATTTAATGTTTTAACAACTTATAAGATTTCAATTTTCCACTGATTTTTATCCCCTTTCTCCTACATCCATTCTTAATGACAAACCTAAACCCTCAATACATCCCATGGATCGATATCTCTTGTTTCTATTCCATTTGGAGCATCGTTGGTTGCATATCGAAGCTCAGAGTAAGTTTAATCTTCCCCTTATTTCTCTTTTCTATATTAGGGTTTATAGTTTTGATCATATTCTTCCAAATGCTTAAAAGCCTATTTTTCTGGTGGAATCTAGGTTATGGATTCAATGTGTCTTTGAATCTAGATATAAGGCTACGATTAGGAGTGTGTTCATTGTCATATTCGATGTAGTTGGTCTATATGTTATTTCCCATAGATTTATTATGGATTTGTGCATGTGGGTTGTGTTATATGTTCCTTCTTGTTTTGAAATTGATTCCTTAAGTATGATTTGGTAAAATGGGTGTCTATATGATGAATTGAACCCATAAAAATCCCCATGGGATGCGTTGATATTGTCTTTACCGATTTAGGGCCACCCATTCGGTGCGTTGATAATCCCAAACCTAGAAAATTGAAATGTTAATTATAAAATTGACTCGTTACAAAGAAGATCCCCTGATAAAAGCGTTGAGTTGTTGAGTTGGTTTCTAAACGAAGACTAATGGTAGTGATTTCTTATCACTGGAAATGGAAGAAGGGGTAGTCTGGAAAAATGTGAATAATGTTTAAATGATATGAAGTTTATGTGTTAAATGACACATGTCTTGTAACTGAAATGTCTAAATGGGAGAAAAAATGTGAATTGATGAATTATGTAAAGGGGGTTGATATAAGGGAATTATTGATTGTTCTTAATGGGTTAAAGATAAATATTGATTTATATGATGAATTATTATGTTATGTGAATGACTTGTCATTTGATTCTGTTTGATTTTGGTATGGTATATGTGGTAAATGGTTGAATAAGAATGTGCACATGGCTTGGTAGTCCGGGGATCCACTGAAGGTCGATACACACAGTCAGGTTGGACTAATTCTCTACACCCCTAGGTGTTTTTTGTATATACTAATTATTTATACACATGGATCGGGTTAGACTGATGCTCTAAACCCCACCACTAGAATGGATAAGTTAGGGTGCCAGAATGAGGATTAAAGCATCTAATGGTTTAATTGGATGAATCGACCTAGAATGATTCTCTAAGGTAAGCGTGATGTGATTGATTTTTAAAAGTTACCCCTGGTGAGATAGGCTACATGGATCATTTACTTTTTCATGGTAATTTATTAGCTTGAAATGTTGTGTTATTGATATAAATTTCTATCCCATGGATCATGTGGGAATATGAATTCTGAAATTAATGTATCTTAAGTAATGAAATAACAATAATGATGAAAATGATTTAGGAGTATATTATTATCTAATGGAACTTGAGTTATATTTTGTTTAACTTTTCATTATTTATTACTTTCATGTACTATCTATTTAGACTATATATATTGTAGACACTATTGTTGGTGGATTACTAAGTTGTACTTGCATTCTACTCAGGACACCATTGGGTACCCGAGAAGATTACATGGTTACGAGTTAGGATAAGGGAAAGGATTGATTTAATGGAGTTCAGTCGGGCTTGGTTGTGCATGGATGGGTATCCAAACATAGTGTTATTATGGCTTGAGATATTGTCTATTTTCTTTTATTTTGGATTTTTTACATTGGAATTATTAGCATGACATGGCATGTTTAATTTTTTAGTTGTTTCTTGTATGTTGTTTAGGAGATGGTTTATTATGTGTGTTGCGGATTGATATTCATTTTTTCCACTATTTCATTTATTTTCTATTATGGGTCACTCTGTAAAAGTGGGTATAGTATACCCATGTGACGTACTAGACACTCACTACTAGTTGGAAACCTCAAGAATACAAGGAGGCACACATGAGGTTATATGTTGACCCGGATCAGTGCACTGTTTAGTAGCTCCTGGATCAGGGACATTAGAAAGTTGTATTAGAGTATGTTTTTTGTCACTTACTATTTGAGATGGTAGATCAGAGATTATGATGTGTCTGTTCTTGGTAATTATCCCGTGCTTGGGAGTTTCTAACCCGTGTATGAGGGAAAAAACAAGTACCGAGTGTTGGAATTATTGTTCTGATATGTGTTGTTGCGGTGGAATGATACTTCACTATTGGGTGATGCACTTGCAGTGTGATGAGTCTATTTATGATATTTTTATCATGGATAAAGAAGCATGTGATTGTATATTCATGCATTATTTTAGGAACCTAGGGATGCGTGTGACATTTCTCATGGTAAGAACACATGGGATGGGTTCATGAGACATAAAAAGTATAATGCATTTAACTTATTTAAAACCTTAAAGGAAATGGTATTATATAAGGGTGATGTAAATATTAAATGGAATGAATGATAAATAAGGATAAAAAATTATGTCTAACTGAATGGCTTGTGTTTATGTAAGTTGGTTACCCCCCCATTATGATAATGGCCATGGTAAGGGATGGATTGGGGTAGTGTACTAGATGTGATGGATTTTTTTGAGATAGTGTGTGTTTTGAGTTTATGTCTAATGAGGATCCTTAATTTATGTAATCTATGGAATCCCCATAGTGTATGAGACAAATGTATGCATTTCGATTAGGGTCGTATTCTATGGTTACTATTCTACCAAATATGTCTTTTTCATTCCGTCGAAAATCGATTTTACGGTAGAGACTCTTATGACCTCCCCCCCTATGTAATCTATGGAAACCTTGTGTTATGTATTTTTAAAACTCACATTTGGAATTATAGTGAAATACCGCCTTAGCGACATGTTCCAGTTGGACGATAAGAGGATATCATCGAGAACGCTCCCATGTAAGTGGAGAAGGAGTCCTCGTTGGTCCAGTGCAGTAGAGGAGTGGAGGAGTTCCATGAGAACATTTCTCGTTTTATGTAGATGATAGAACATGACCTATGAAGGGTTACACCAAGCATGTTTGAGCTGACTAGGGAGTTTTAGCTTCAACACCCTCTAACATTTTTTGGAGATGGTCAACTAGAGGCAGTCGAGATTTGGATAGATTCCATCTAGAAATTCTTGATCACTTTGATAATATTCACGAGAAGAGAGTGAAGATGGAATCCCACATTTTGAGAGATTAAGAAAAGAGATGGTGGGACATATTAGTTTAGAATGGGAAGGTAGAGGGTATGCTCTGAAAAATTTTCCTGGAAATTGTTTTGGATCATTACAACATGGAGAATATGTGGGGTTATGTCAATTGATACTCCATTAGGGGTGAAAACAGAGAATATTAGGCAATGTAAGGGGTGTTCTTTGGAGGTTGGTTAGTATCATTTCTCACAGAACTTTTGTTGTTCTAGAGATGTCAAGTTTTGATCTAATTTGTTCATAGACTTATTGGTGTTGTATTAGGATCATATTTTTTATTACTGTTGCAGGGTAATGTTCACTTCTTCCAAAGTAGACACTTTTGTCTATCATGGTGAGAGGTATGTTCAAGAAGGCCACACAAGGATAATTTTTCAGTAGTTAGTCGAACTCACATCCCAAGTGGCTTTCCTTATGCTTGATTATGGAGTTATGGAGTAGTTTATCTTTCCTACCTTAGTGAATTAGTTCTAGGACGTGTCTCTAGATGAATTATCAGTGGTTCCACAAAAGAGATATGTTGAGTTTACAATAGAGTTGTTGTCAGGGGAAAAGACAATTTCTATCCATCCATATAGAATGGATCCATCCGAACTCCAAGAACATAAAACAAGTTAGAATAATTTTAGATTAAAGGGTTTATTCATCCAAGTACATTATCATGGGGATCTCCTGTGTTTTATTCCAAGAAGTCAGATAGGTCATTTAATTTTTCTATTGATTATAAGAAGTTGAATAAGATGATAGTTATGAAATGATACCCGCTTCCCCAAATCAATGATCTATTTGACCTGCTGAGAAGTGCTTCAGTGTTCTCTAAGATTTGTTTGATATTGGGGTATCATCCATTGAGAATGAGACCATCTTATGTACCATGGACTGCCTTTTGGAGAAGGTATGGATTATATGAGTTTGGGTTGATTCCATTTGAATTGATAAATTCACCATTAGTGTCCATGTCCTCGATGAACTAAATCTTTCACCCTTATCTTGATTAGTTTGTATTTGTCTTCATTGAAGAATTATTAGGGTACACTAGAACTCATGATGATCATGAAAAACATCATGAGATCATCTTGACAACACTAAGAGTGTATAATATTTATTCTAATCTATCCAAGTGTTGGTTATAGATTGGAAAGGGAATTTATTGGGTCACATTACCTTTAAGGAAGGTTTGTTTGTAGACCCGAAGAAATTGTAGGCAGTTATATCTTTGGAGCAACCCAAGAATGTTTTGGATATTCAATGATTTATGGGATTGATTAGTTACTATCGAAGATTCATCAATGACTTCTCTCATTTGGCAATTCCAATTTTAGGATTGTCCATGAATGGCATCATGTTTGAGTGTTCTGAGGCAGACAGGAATTATTTTCAATATTTAATGAAGTGTTTGACTACCGCACTGTTTCTGATCTTGCCTGAGTCAGGCAGGGGGTATATCGTATTTTGTGATGCATCTAGTGTGAGTCTTGGAGCTGTGTTGATGCATGATGATTGGGTTGCTGTGTATGGTTCAAGGTAGGTGATAACTCATGAATAAAACTACCCACTCATGATCTTGAGTTAGCCATGATGGTCTATGCCTTGAAATGCTTACAACAATACTTATTGGGAGAGTGATTTATGGTGTATACATATCAAAAAGTCATTAAATACATCATCTCATACTATGAATTAAATCTTCAGTAGATAATATGGGTTGATTACATGCAGTAATTTGACTTTGACCTAGTTTTACCACCAGGAAAGGGAAAAATATTTGCCGATTCTTTAATCCAGAAGACTCAAAATCATGTGGTTCATGAATCTAGTTCTGAGTTTATAATGATGGCTTTGTTTAATGAGATTCATCTAGAGGTTCGTGATGGGTAGGGGAATGTGACACTTGGATATATGGTAGTTGAGTCCACATTGTTGGTATGGATCACAGATACACAGCTTGAGGATCTAGAAAGTTTTGCTATGAGGGAAAGTTTTAATATTGGGGAGTCACAACATTGTTGGATCATTGGAGATGACATGATAATTTGTGTTCATAGTCATGTGGTTGTGCCATCTTTTATGTGATAAGAGTTGAGGCATGAGTTCCATGAATCAAAGGGGGAAGTGGATCCTATCATGAATAATATGTATCATGGCCTTTATAGGCAGTATTTGTGGCCTAGGATGAAGGAGGTTGTGGGTTTCGTAGCGTGATGCCTGACCTGTCAATAGATGAAGGTAAAATATAAATGTGCATGTGGTTTTTTTCATCCATTTCTGATTCCACAATGTAAATGAGAAGATGTGACGATGGATTTCATGGTGCGCCTTATGAGGACACCTTGGTAGAATGATGAAATCAGGGTAGTTATTGACCGGTTGACTTGGAGTCCCATTTATTATTGATTCAAGAGACCTTCATCATGGAGTAGTTTCATGAGTTTTATGTTCTTGAGATAGTACGGTTGCATGGGGTGCAGTGAACCATAGTTTCAGATCGTGATCCTCATTTTATATCATGCATATAGAATGGAATAGAGAAAGATCTTGGTACATATGTGTTTTTGAGTACAGATTTCCAACCATAGATGGATTGGTATTTAGAGAATACTATTTAGGTTTTTGAGAAAATTTTAATGGAATGAATCCTAGACTTTGATGGATCATGGGAAAAACACTTGTCGCTTGTTGAGTTTGCATATAATTATAGTTATCATGCTACAATTCAGATGTAACTGTATGGTGCACCCTATAGTAGACTGTGTAGATCTCCATTGGGTTGGTTATAGGCAAGGGAATCAGAATTACTAGGACTAAGTTCTATATTGGTTACATTAGAAAAAATCCATTTGATTCGAAAGAATATAGAAACATATCAGAGTATGAAAAATTCATATATGGATCAGTGATATAGAATTCTTCAGTTTTCAGTGGCTAATCAAGTGTTTCTTTGGGTGTCACCAAGGTCGGTTCAACCATCGAATTCGGAAGCAGGGTATGTTTGAACCCAAGTATGTGGGGACATTTGAGAATATGGAGAGGATCAGACCATTGGTGTATCTATTGTCTCTTCTATAATGGTATAGTATCATGCATAATGTTTTTCATGTTTCACAACTTTTTTACTATCAACATGTCCCCTATCATGTGATAGATGTTGAGGATGTTATGCTCTAGAAAGATACATTCTTTGTGGATAATCTGGTCTATATTATGGATTTTAGTGAGGAGGTCTTTCATTGCAAGACCGTCTCATTGGTTCAAGTTCTGTGGAAACATAAAAATGTTCAAGAAGAGAATTTGGAGTGGTAGTTGGATGTGCGGGTGTAGTGGCCCGATCACTTCTTTTTGTAATCTTAATGATGTTTATATGTGTGGGTCCAGGATGAGAAATTATATGGTGGGGAGGTTGTAAGATCCCCGATTTTTTTGTAGGTATAACCTTGTTTAAATTTAATCACTAAACACTTAATTTTGGTTAATATAATGTTTATCAGGTGTAGGAGGTGACATTTACTAGACAAGACAGTTGTATCACTTGGAGGGGGGATAGGGTGAATCAGTGATATCATCTTATTTTATGTTTCCTCACTTATGAAAAAACCTTCTCCTCATGTCAAAAATTTCTTTCCCTAATGACAAAATTTCAAACAAACATAAATAGAAACACAATAATTTAAAAGGGTCACTACTCAAAAAGAGTAGCTACATCCTTGGTATGGTTCAGAAATAATCTAGTACCAGAAAATCCGATAGAAAAAATTGTTTTTTTGTGTAATATAATGAGTAGTATATTCCCTTACACTTTTTTAGCACTATATTCAATACAATAGTGCATGTGCTTCAAGTATCAAAAAATGATGTAATACAATTTTTGTGCTTCCTGGTCAAATTTTAGGAAAACATAAACTTTCTAATAAATTAATCAATTCATTACCCAGGATAACATAAGAACTTCCTGGACTTCATAATAATACTCCGTCTAATTCCCCATTCTAATTCCCAAGTTTAATATTCTCAATACAGAAAAATAAATCTGTGAAAATACTCTTGAGACAATTATAAACCACTTCTAATATATGTATGGAAATTCTAGTCTAATTCCCCAGTCAGATTCCCAGTTTGATTATTCAATATGTAAAATGTAAAGTTGACAGAATACTATTTGAAACAAATGTCAACATATCCTTCTATGGTTTGGAAATATCAATATGATTTTAGCTATCTTATTATCTAGCCTAGTTTGATAACTATCTAAGTACGATATTTCTCTTCTCCTTCTTCTATCCAGCTAAATTATTTATGAAATCACAATTAGGAATTATTCGTCACTTTTTAGAAATTTGGAGATTCTCTATCTTATTTCAAGAGTGTTGAAATTCATAGAATATACGAATTACTCTCCTCAAATTTGTAGGCTTACAAGAATGGTTTAAGTGGGATTCTAAAAACGGTTACCCACTGTACCAAATTTCCCAAATCATAAATCTTCTCAAAATATTAGATCTATTTTTTTACATCTTAATCTTTTTAAATCATACATATATTTTATATCAATATTTTAATTCTTCAATGCTTTCAATTCTCCTTAAATATCAGATTAATCTTTGACTTATTATATTATTTCAATTCTCCTTAAATCTTGGATCATTCTTTGAATTCCTTAAGTTTAAAAAAATTTCCTCATTCTAATTCATTAGTACTATTTCTTCATTATAATTTATCTATTCTAATTTATCCTTTATAGTTTCTCCATTCTTGTTTCTCCATTATGATGTCTCCAAATGATCACTCTTTTCCAATTTATAAAAAAACAAACATATTCCTCGAGCTTCAATTTCATCTTTGCAAACACTGTTGCATATTATTCCAACTCTTCAACAAAAAATATAGGCTAAAAAGCTCTAGTCCGATTAAAATTACAATTTTCCTCATTATTATTAAGACAAATATAAAACAATAGATTATTTTTCTTCTTTTATCTTGAACCAATTGGAATTAAATCCATCTTTTATTATTCCTTAACTTCTTTCTTGTAAGCATGACTCATTCATGACTTTGAGATATTTAATATTAGCTTTAGTGTCATCTGTATTATAATGAGAAATATTGTAGCTTCCCATTCCTCCTGCAACATCTTTCTTTCCTACTCATCTTAAATACGATTTCCTATATACGATTTTCAGTGCCTTTTCTCTTCCAATCCGATTACTAATACAATTGATATCACCTTTTTATCTATCTTTCTTTCATCAAGATATAATCACAAGTTTTAAAAATTTCTTATGAATTTTTTTACATACAAAATAGAAAAACATCATCATATTTCTATGAGATCTAGGATAAATCTTATTCTCTTACTTATTATGATCAAGTTATTCATTCCAGACTCAAGGTGAATATGATGATTCTTTCATCCTAAAAACATACCCCCAATCTGATAGACTTTTGTAAGATTTGTGAGTCTAATTTTTTGAATACAATGGTCACTCTAATTTTTACGAAAAAAATTAAGGTTATTTCTTATCTTCTTGAAAATCCTTGACAACAAAATAAAATACCTGAATATGGTAATCCTCCTTATCTGTTTGGTCCTAATAATATCCCCCTTTGTATTTTGTTCTCAAATAAGGTTTATAAATCACTAAACTTTTTAACCTCATGCAATGGATTACTTATCCAAAAATATAATCCTACATGACTAAATCATTTTAGGAAACAAGAATCATTGACAGAAAAACCATATTGTTCAAGTGTTGTGATTATGAATATTCCTTAGATTTTATTCCTCATTTTTTTCTTCCTCATATTTTCTTCTTCAGCTTTTCTTCCAATAATTTTCATCCTTATCTTTTCTTCCTCATATTTTCTTCTTCATCTTTTCATCCTCATCTTTTTATCCTCATCTATCCTTCCTCATCATTTTTTCCTCATCTTTTCTTCCTAATAATTTCATCCTCATATTTTCATCATCTTCTATTCATCCTCAACTTACTTTATTTCTTCAATTTCCATGGAATAAAACAATTTTCCTACAACCACACCAACAAATAGTTAGAATTGATCATACACTTACATGCAAGATTCATAGATTACCCAAAAGTCCCCATTTATGCAAGCTTCTATAAGTATAGATTTATAAAACAATTATTTCTCTTGAAAACACAATACAATGGTAATATGAGAGAGGGGACAAAATCATATACCGAAACCTTAATGAGAAAGTGTTTGGGAACCCATGTTCAACCAAAATATATAAAAAGTTTACTTTGGTATAGCTTTTGTGACTATGTCAGTAACTTGTTTTGATATAGAAACACACTCCATCTTTAATTAATTCTTCTCCACCTGATCTTTGATGATTCGGTACTTGATATCAATATAATTTGAATGATAATGTTGAACTATATTATTTATAAGGTTGATTTCTATTTAATTATCACAACCCACTATCAAGAAAAACTTTTCTTTAATAATTATTTCTTCCAACGAAGTCTTTATCCACATAATTTGTGTAGTGGATTGAATTCCAACAACATACACAGCTTCCGATGTACTAAGAGTTTCAGAATTTTGTTTTTTTTATGATGACTAACAAAAATTTTCACAAGAAAGAAAACTCCACATGATGTGGATCTTCTATCATCCACATTTCCTACCCAACTAGCATATGAATACCCAAACAAGCCAATACATATTATTCTATCAAACCTGATTCAATGATTTTTTGTGCCTTTGATATATCTATGAATTATTTTTCTAGAAATTAAATTTTATTCTTTATGATCACTCTGAAATCTTACACATAAGGTAATAACATAAATAATATCAGGTCTTCAGGCATTCAAACGAAAAAAACATTTAATCATCTTTAGAAACTCTTTCTGATCAACTTTCTAACCTTCTGCATCTTTACTCAATATAGTTCCCATTGAAATTATTATGGAAAATAGTTTCGTGTTTTTCATGCCTAACATCTTGAGATGTTTCTTAGCATATTTTTCTTGAAAATGAAAAATGTGTTTCTTCTATTTTAAAATTTTAACCCAATAAAGTATTTCATTTCTCCCATCATGGACATCACAAACAACTTTTTCAACTATTTAAAATATCTTCCAAAAATTCTTCCATCATTCCCATAAAAGATAATTTCATCAACAGAAACAATTATTTTGAGGGAAAACTCTAGAAATTATTTCATATAAATATTGCTATCAAATCTCCCTTTCTTAAAACTCATCTTCCTCAAACAAGTATTCAACTTGGAATACCTTTCCCGCAATGTTTTTTTCATCCCATACATGGATTTCTTCAACCTGTACACATAATTTTCATCTTTCCCAACAATGAATCTATAATGTTGTTCAATGTAAACTTCCTCATCACGACCCCCATTCAGAAATATGGACTTTACATCCATTTGAATTTTTTTTTAACTTAATTATGAAGTAATAGTAAGAAATTTTAAATTGGTTCTAACCATTCTATAGAATAATAATTATCATCAAAATCAACACCTTCAATTTGTGAGTTACCATTGCACACAATTATTTCCTTATTCTGTATTACTTCACCTTTTTCATTCATCTTATTCTAGAAGAACCATTTTGTATAAATAATTTTTTTTGTTATTTGGATTGGTTACAATTTCCCATGTATTATTGTTTTTATCTGATCAAGATCTTAATTCATAGCCTAAACCCATTTAGAATACTCAAAATCTTCATTAATCTTTCATCTTGAATTTTGAATACAATGAATTATTTGTAACAATTTTTGAATTTCTTCTCATTTTAACCATATTATGTTAATCACCAATAGTGTTTTGATCCTCCAATAGCTTCCTCGGACAAGGATGTGTTATTTGAGTTTCATACACATCACTTGAAAAAGATGAGTATGATTCTTCTTTTTGAATGGGATTATAATTTTCTATATCATCATCAGAAATGTTAACAAAATTTTTTGTATCCTGCTCGACTTCCTTATCTACATAAGTCTTTTTATTCTTCCTCAAACTTTTCAACAAATTTCACATCATCATAATCAATAATTATTTTTTCCCTTTTTTGAAACATTTTTATCCTCTTCCTTCTGAATCATAACCATGAAAAATTCAATCCTCACCACTATTGTCAAACATTCTAAGGTTTCCACCTTTATTTTTTTATGATGTATGGACTCGCAAAAACTATTATGTGTTTCAAACTTTGAGTTTTTCCATGATATATTTCATATTTATTCATATATAAACTTATCATATAGAAAAATTGGGTTTTAATACACACAGTATTACTCATTGATTTTCTCCAAAATTAATGATATAGACCATGTTCAAGTAATATAGTTGTACACATTTCCATTAGACTTATATTACTCCTTTTAGAAATCCCATTTTTAAAGAGTGTATGGTGAACTAAAATGAATAATTCCATGATTATAAAGATTAATTTGAAAATTATTCATTTTTATAAGCACCACCATTATCAATTCTTAACATCTTCACTAAATACTCACATTCCTTTTCATCTTTCCTCCATAAAATTTTGAACATTTTCAATGAATCAGAATAATGATTAATATACATAACAAAAGTAATGAGATTAAATTCATCAATGAAATTGATTAAGTACATATCTATATTATTTGATTGTTTAATCATTGGCCCATAGATATCGAAATGAATAAGTTCTAAGTGTCATTTTGAACAAATAGAAACATTATTATCCATGGAATTTGTAATAGTTTCTTTATATAAAATATTAAAAAAACAATATCTTATTCCTGAAATATCATGAATATATTAGACACTATCTCATTTTGATAACTTTCTAGTGCTCCTATGACACATGTTCTCTAGAATTTTATACTAGAACTAATTTTCTCCTACCATACCCATGTAACAAGAGTTTTTTATTTCACCAACTTGGAACAAGTTTCCTTTTGTATGTGGACCTCTTGTAACTATATTTCCATATTTTTTTCTTATAAAAAAACACATATTTTCTAAAGATTACTTTGTTTACCTCATCACAGAGTTGTGAAAAACTCATCAGGTTGTGCTTCAGCCTATCGACATATATTATTTTCTTGGATTTAATCTTTTATTTTCCAATGATAGCTGATCCAAGACCTTTTATTCTAAGAGATTCATCATTTCAAAATGTCATCATTACTTCTTTGAATTATTTTAAATTCATGAACAACATTAATTATTTGGTCATATGAGAATAACACCCACTATCATGAATCAAAGACCATTCTTATTTTATAGATTTCAAATAGGTTTCAATAACGAGATCCTTTTATTTCTCCACCTATGACTTCTGAAAGTTGTTAAAAAAATTATCTATGTTGGTAACAAAACAAGAAAATTCATACAAATATATACAAGTTGTTATCATCTTTCACAAATAGTTTTTAGGGGATGGAACTTATTCCCATATTTCATACTAACTTTCTCAGGATTCTTTCAAACTTCCATCTTAGACTTCTTTTTTTGGGGGGATTGCCTCCCCCTCAATCCTTGCCTTCCATAACCCGGGGAATAATATAAATGTTGTTGGTTGAACCAAAACATCTTTTTATGTCTTAATTCAATAAAATACCAATAGTATCTATATAAATAATGTTTTCCTCTAAAATTTTCAGATTGATTGGTGTTGTGAGTATATTTCTCAGCATCCTTTTTAATATAATATTATTGGCCACCAACCTTTCTATTTTCAAATGAAACCCTCTTCTTCGGATTATATTTTTTTTCTAGATTTATTAGAACCAGAAGAAATATAAACCTTCCCAAATTCATAATTTTTAGAAACATTTTTCGACTCAGAGTTTTTATAAACTTCTAATTTTTTAACTTTGTTAACTTTGGACACATACAAAACTTTATCATATTTCTTCTTATCATGATAAATTTCAACTTTATTTTTAACCTTTAAAGGTGAATTATGTTGATAATTCTCTGGTTTATCCTTATGAGAAATTTCACTAATATCAGAAATATATTTTTTGAAACTTATACCACTTAGTTTAGCTTTAGAATGTTTTTGTTGGAAAAGTTCTGAATCTTCTTTTTTTACCATCAGTTTTACATTCAGGTGTTCATTAAGAATCTTTTCTTTCTCAATATAATTCTTGAAATCATAAATATATTTCAAGATCTCGAATTTATCATCTGGGAAACATTCATGACTGTTTTTTAGGAACATTCATGTATCAACTTCATGTTTTCCTTCTCAATATTTCTAATATTTCTTATAAATTCATTCAAATCTTCTTTCAAATGAAATTCATGATGATTTTATTCTACTTTTTCAAAATTTATTCTATTAAATTATTCAATATCCAATTTTGTAATGAAATTATTCTCTCCATCTTTTTTAAAAGAGTTTTTAAATTCAGCTTCTCTATCTTCATCATCATCATATTTAGACAAAAATCTTCTTCTTTTATATTTGAAGAACTTTTTATCCTTCCCTATGATAAAATATTTATCTTTATTACCCTATTTATTTAATAAGATTATTCTATTTATTTATTCTTTATTGTTATCCTCTGCTATCTTTCTTTAAGGAAAAATAACCGCAATGTTCCCAAGGGATCCACATTCACAACACTTTAAGGGTAGTTTCCATTTATATTTACCTATAACACTTATAACATTTTTAGAAAACAAGGATAATATTTCATTAAATGTTTTACATACCAAATTTTAAGATTTGAAGTCATCAACATAATCTTCCTTAAGAACCTTCTTAGACTTTTATTTCTTATCATCTTTTAAATTCATTTCTCTATCAGCATTTTTTCCCTTCATAAATTGTTACCTTCTCATTTCATAAGTAACTAGGTACCAATGAAGATATTCTAGAGATAGAGTTTCACGATCTCTATCTTCTAATGAAGAAACTCATACAGCAAATTTTTTAGGAAGGATTCTTAATATTTTTTAAAAAATAGTAGAATATTCCAACATTTCACCAAGACATCTTAGAGTGCTAACAATTTCATTCACCCTGGTAAATAAGTCCCCAATATATTTATACTCTCTAATTTTCAAATCATCATACTTCATCATCCATATTTGTATCTTTTCCTTTGTTCCTTTTGTATCTTCTTCATATATTTTTTTCAACTTATCCCAAATAACATTCTCAATAGAAACTCCTTTCACTCTTAAAAACTCACATTTAGAATGTGATGAGAGTAAATATTTTCTATGTCTTCCATAATAATCAATATTCTTCTTATCAGAAGGTGTAAGAGGAACCTTATCATCAATAAGAGGAAATCCATCTGTTATAAATTCAAGAAAATCATAACCAAGCTCATAATATCAGGAAAATTTTTATCATTCTAGATATGATAGTTCTTAATATCAAATATAGTAATCCCATTACTCTTCACACATTTCAGGTTCTCCTTCATAAATTCTCTTTAAAAAACTATAGAAAATAGTAAATGATGTGAACCTCATCTCTAATACCAATTTATATTTCTCAATCAAGATAGTTGAATCACTGAGAGGAGGAGGGAGTGAACTAGTGATATATTTTTCATTTATGTTTCCTTACACATGTAACAAACTTTTCCTTCTATTAAGGATTTATTTCCCTATTGAAAAAAATTCAATCACACATCCATAATAACACAAGAATTTACAAGATTAACTACTCAAAAGGAGTTGCTACGTCAGTTTTATGGTTCAAAAACAATCAAATACCACACATTACACTAGAAAAAAATCATTTTTTTGTGGAATACAATGAGTAGGATGTTACCTTAAACTTGGGTATCACTATGTTCAATACAATAGTGCATGTGCTTCAAGTAGAAAGAAATGATGTAATACAATTTTTGTGATTCCTAATCAAATTTCATAAAAATATAAAATTTCAATTCAATTATTCACTTTCTTACCCAGGAGTAGGTAATAACATCCTGGAATTAATAATAAAACACAATCTAATTCCCCGATCTGATTCTCAAGTCCCATTTTCCCAATATAGAAAAATACTTCTATCACAATACCACTGAGACAATTCTAAACCACTTTTAATATGAGTTTAGAAATTCCAGTTTGATTCCCTGGTCTGATTCCCAAGTCTGATTATTCAATACAAAAAATGTAAAATTAATAGAATCCTTCCTCAAATAAATTATAAATTCTTCTTCCTCAGTATAGAAATCTCTATTTTATTTTCCCATTCTAATTAATCAGCCAAATATCATAACCAACTAAATATGATCTTTGTCTTATTTTTCTTATTCAATCTGGATAAATTCTTTACAAAAGAACAATATAGAAACCTTCTCCACTTTCTAGAAATGTTGATCTCCTCTATCTTCTTTCATGACTAATGTAAGTCAGAGAATACATGAAGTACTCTCCTCATATTTATAGGCTCTCAAGAATGGTTAATGTGGGATTCTAAATTGGTTTTCTCACTATACCAAATTTCACAAATATTAAATCATACTTAAATATTATATCTAGATTTTAATTCTTCAATGCTTTCAATTCTAATTAAATCTAGGATCCATCTTTTACTTATTCAGCACATTCAATTATCTTTAAATCTTAGATCAATTTTTGACTTCATCAATGCTTTAAATTATCCTTAAATCTTGAATCAATCATTAAATTATTTATGTTTACAAAAATTTATCATTTTGATTATTCAGTTTGATTTCTTCATTCTGATTTCTCCATTCAAATTTCTCCATTCGGATTTCTCCTTTCAAATTTCTCCATTCTGATATCTCTATTCTAATTTCTCCATTTCAATTTTTCTATTCTAATTTACCAAAATTATTTCTACGTACAAATTGATAAAAAACAAACATATTCTTTGAGCTCTAAGTTATCCTTTGATTTTTTTTAACCTTTTTCAAAAACTTCAACCAAAAATCTAGGATGAACAAAACTGCAGTCCAATTACAATTATAATATACATCATTATGATGGTGACATATATAAAACAATAATATTCTTTTTCTTATTTTCTATTGACCCACATGGAATACTATTCAAATTTTCTTTTTCTTAAACTTCTTTCTTTTAAGAATAACTTCATCAGGACTTTGAAACATTTAATATTAGCTTCAAAACCATTTAAATTATAATAGAATGTACTTTAGAAACCAATTACTCTAGAAATATCATTCTTTCACACTAATCCTAAATATGATTTTCATGAATACAATTTTCAGTGCCTTTTCCATTCCAATTATATGCAAAATACATTTGTTAGAACATTTTCTCATCCTTTCTTTCATCAAGATAGAATAATGTGTTTTACAACATACTTATTAATTTTGAGATATATAAAATAGAAATCATGATAAGATTTCTATCAGGTCCATGCTTAATCTGATTCTATTCCTTATTACGATCAATTATTTCATTCAAGAATCAAAGTGAGTCTGATGATACTTTCTTCCTAAAAACATATTTCCAATACAATGGAATTTCTTAAGATTTGTGAGTCTGATTTTTTGAATAAGATAGTTAGTCCGATTTTCACAAAAAACAAAGTGAGGTGATTCCTTTTCTTCATGAACTTCATTGTAAAAAAGACAATACCTGAATACTATAATATTTTTTATCATCTTAGTCCTAATAGAAGAGGTTAAAAGGTGTTTCGAGGGATTGAGAATCTAAATGAATGGTAAAATGTTCATCCCGTTCATGTTGCAAGGTTGGCACACGGTTAGAGATAATCGTTCATGGAAGGAGGAAGGGTATACTGTTTGGGTGAAACCGTGCAAGGGGGAGTCCAAACCATGTGGATTTAGATAGAGGTATTCTAAAACATTGGTGCAAAGTTTGTCAAACTGTGGAAGCCTCCACAGGTAACACTATGACCAAACATCCCTTAGACATTTATTAGGGCACAGTTTTCACACGGTTTGCACACGGTTTGGAAAAACGTATGGAAAAACCATGCACCCCTTTAAAAATTAAAAAATTAATTTTTCCCCCTCTTGATTTTTATGTTTCCACAAATATTTTATCCCCTTTTTCCTACCTCCAATCTTAGTGACAAAAGTAAACCCTCAGGTGCTCCAAAAAAATCAATCTCCCTCATTTCTAGGACATTTGGAGCAACGTTGGTTGCATATCAAAGCTCCATGTATGACTGATATTCCTCTTTCTTCTCTTTTTTATTAGGGTTTTTAGTTTCTCTCATCTTATTATGAAGCCCTAAAATCCTCTCCTTATGGTAAAATATAGGTTGGGGATTCAAAGAGTGTTTTAATTCAGGTATAAGGCTACGATTATGAGAGCATTAATCATCAAATTAGAGGTAAAAGTTCTATAAGTTATATCCCATAGTTTTATTATGGATTTGTACACGTGGGCTGTGTTCTTGGTTCATTATTCTAATGTGACTGATTCCTTTAGTGAGATTTGGTAAAATGGTTGTCTATATGATGAACTGAACCCCTCATGATCCTTGTGGGATGTATTGAGATTGAAATCCCCAATTTAAGGCCACCCATGGGGTGTGCCGATAATCCCAAACATGGAAAATTGAAATGTTAATTATGAAATTGACTCGTAAAAAAGAAGAGAACATGATAAATGTGTTGAATGACTGACTAAAAATTAAAATTTTAATGAAGTAAATCTTCATAAAAATGGACACAAAAAAATGCACAAAACACAAACACAAACAAGAAGAATCCATTCTGGTATGTGATTGACTTTTCATTTGATTGTGTTTGTCCGTGGCATGATATATGTGGTAAATTGTTTAATAATCATGTGCACATGGCTTGGTAGTGTGGGGATCTACTGATGCTCCATACCCACAGTCAGGTTGGACTAATTCTCTAAACCCCTTGGTTGTTGTGGGATCCACTCATGCTCGATACCCATGGTTAGGGTTGGACAAATGATCTAAAACCCACCACTAGAATGCATGGGTTAGAGTGTCAGTGTAACACCCTAATATTTTGTGAACTTTTTTTATTTAATTTATTCTTTTTGATATTTTTCATTTTACACAATGCTGAAAATATTTATGTTAAATATATTAATGAACTATGTTTTTCTTGCATTATACATAATTCTAAGTTAATTGTGTACTACACATGAAATAAATTTTAGATTTCTTTATGCAGAACATGAAGGATATCTTTCATTACTTGCAACAATGACTTTTTTCGAAGGCTTGTGCAACACAAAAGACCAAGTGTTATCGAAAAATAATATATTATTAAAAAAAATTTAATAACATATAAACTAATAGTTAAATTAAATTTTATGAATATAATTAAATAAATTTTTTAAATATACAGTTTTCACAAAATATAAAATTAATTCATTTGTTACAAATTATTTATAAATGAATATAAGAACTAAATTGAATATAAATAGAGTATTTTAATCAAAATATATTATTATGCTCATAAAGTAGATTTAATCATAATAAATTAAATTATTTATAATAATAAAGTGATATTTTGGTAATATATATTTTATATATTCAATAAAATATTTTTTATATTCCCCCAATAGATTTGATAGATATAAGATAAGAACAAACTCAATTTTATGCTTTAAAACCTATATTTTTATAAAGTTAGTTTTAGTGACTTTTAATAAAGGACCCATTTTATTTCTAATTTTTGGAACTTTAATATATTTAATATATAAAAATAAACTTTATATATGGAATGTAAACACAGAAATAATTTTAGGATAAATTTTTGGTATTTGTCTGCAAGATTTCCTTTTTAATGAAAGGTTAAAAATAATATATTTTAATTCAAAACTTCATTTTCTTATATTTTATTTATATGGTTAAATTATATTTAAAATTTGTTTCAATGTTTAATTATATAATATTTTTATCAATCAATCCAATTTTGGTCATTGGAATCAATTTCAATTTCAAATTTACTATAAAAATATAGCAACCTTTTGAACATTTTTACTTTAAAAACCTACATTATCGACCCAACTACAAGATTAAATTTAAATTAATTTATACCACTTATATGTTTGTAGTTTATAAAAATAGATTAAATATTTTGAATCAAAATAATTTATAATTTCTAATATTGTAAGCATAGGTTTTTACTAAAATTATTTGTGAAGTAATTAAAAATAATTACAAAGATTAAGGTAAAATAAAGGTTAATAAGGGAGTAAACCATAACCTTAAGACTCAAAACGATGTATAAACATGTCTAAAACCCATTTTATGGAAATATATATACCCTATTATCACTTATAACAAATATTACCATTATTTTTCCACTTTAAATAAAATATTTGGGTGGGTTTATTTTTTTTAAATATTACAAGACTGTCACTCCTCTGTTACAAACAGCCTCCTCTCCTTCAACTTATGATCACCTCTCAAGACAAATTGGATCACCAAATATCATACCAAATATCTACACAATTTTCTTAAATTCCTCCTTGAAGACTACCTTGGGTATAAATATTTCCCTGGAATCCCTTTGGTGCAAACTAAATGGAGTTACCCAATTAAGAGGTAACACCCTCCCCCAAAATCCATCCTTTTATTTTATTTCTCCATTAACTAAAATATTATTATTAAATGCTTGTATAATATTAAAAATATTATAAATATACTAGTATTTTTATTATAATGGTTCGACCTGCACTTAAACACACTTCCATCTATAGGGTAACGAACATACTGTTTACGTGTATGGCAGACTACCGCCTCACATAACGATGATTGTTCATTTTAACGTTACCCTATATCATGGTAGAAATTGTAATTGAAACTATATTTAAATTTTTTTATATATAATATTTATTATGGATTTAGGTTTCTTTAATTATTTCACAAAACATGTCTTTATACTTTCCATTTTGTGTAGATATAATAATTTCGTTTGAGGATGTGTGGACTACCACCCCCTCAGAGTGATGTGATTCATTCATAAACTACATGGAATGTATTGAGGACGGATATAGTGAATATATATAATATATATTCTAAAATAATTCTTTTTAATAAATATATATATACATATATATTCCTTTTACTTTCTATCTTACAACATGACAATTAAACATAAATAACATTCATATGTATGTACAGATTACCATCTCCCTGAATAGTGTATTTAATTTCATAATTGTAAGTTATGTGGATCATTATAATACACATATAATTAAAATATAATATATTTAAATCATGGTTTATATTATGTAAATCATGATATAAATAAATGTACCAAACATATAACAAATTAAGAAATATGAAAAACAATGCGGATATTACCCGAAGTGAAGCATTAACATAGAATTGTTAACAAGAATAAAATATAAAGCCATAATCAAACCATATATTCTATTATTACTAAGAATATGATTTTTTAATACATTTATAATAAATTTATATTTATTATACATTTGTTTTGAACGATTACTATGAGTGTCAAGACACAAGGTAAGGGAATTTTATCTCACTCTTTATTTTCATGGGATACATTCCTTATTCACTACTCACTTATTTTGTGTGGTTTTTTTACTAAAAATAATGGTCTTAAATGGATATTATACTTATATATAATGGTATTTATATAACCATTTTATTATCTTTTTTCATTGTTCTTATGTTTCAAAAGTTACCAAATCGGTAAATTAATTTTGTCAAAATTTTTCTTCATCGAGACACATGTCATGTTATACACACATATTTTTATGTGAGATATATAAAATAACTATTACATGTAATAACATGAATCTAATTATTCTCATTATATTTTAAATATCCATGTAATTTTATTTTTCTACATTGGGAGTATGATTCAAAGTTAATATATGGTATGAGTTTATTGAAACAATCTCACCATTAATCGAGATTGTTTATGATCAAATTTCCATAAATGATATATTATGATCCTTATTTAAAGAAAACTCAAGAATTTTATTATCTTATGGATATTATTGATGTATTCATGTATTAGTACCATTTCCACTATTTTTTACTTAAGACAGTTAAGATTTTTTTAAACAAAATTAAAACTTTCCTCGATATTCGGTTAGAAATTTTTCTTCCTTAAAAACATTGTTTTATAAAATGATTTAGAAGAAAAATATAATATTATCATATTATATTTAAAAGACATTTTAACCCTAGTTTTAACTTTTAATCAATTTTTTTTAAGGAAACGTTTTATCATTTTCCAGTCGATGAACTTTTCAATACTTTTTACCATGAAAAAATGAATATTCTTTTTACCTCATACAACATGTATAGATTTACCCAATACCATTTCATTGAATATTACCATGAATTTTGAAATGGTTAATTTTTAAGAAAATGTTTTTAAAATTACTTTTCAAGGAAAACTATTTTCACAATGTTTTCAGGCTTATTTTATAATTTTTCAAGGAAAAATGTTTTCAAAATGATTTCAATACGTATTTAAATGTTATTAAGGTATTTTCTAAGAAAATTATTTTCAAATGGTTTCAGGAAATAAAAAAATTAAAATAAGAAAGGACATGTACCTCATGAATTGTTTTTGAATGATCTTTAAATATTAGTTTACATCTAAGATAACATCTGTTGATGTTGCTCATTCATTTCATAGAAATGATCTAAATTTTCCATTATTATTTTCTATCTAAATGGTTTACGATTGATGTAATGGTAATTATGAAACTTATTCCTCTTTCATGGGTTATATGTTTATGAAATCCATTTTTATTTCATGGGGTTTTTTTTGGATTAATTGATTTTGAAACATGTATTTTTTTCCATAGGTTATGATATGATTACATGAATATGATACCCTCTTCATTTCATGGGTTAAGATATGATTGTTTATACCTTTTTGGAACATGTATATATGATATCATTGTGAGATGGGTGGGACCTATATATCCCCCCAATGAATTATGTAATGATTTATATCTCATGAGATAGACTATGATGGCACTGAGAGTGAACCTTAATGTCTAAGATGGCCATGGGAGTGAACCATGAATAGCAAGAGGGTATGGGGAGTCAACCCATTCTACTAAGATAGTCTTGGAAGTGATTTCTTGGATACCATGGAAATAATATTATATTATTATGTGTTTTCATCAATTAATTATTTTTATTCCTATATTAGGATTTCATGACTTATGTTCTTTATTTCCTTATTATTCATGTGTTATGAACTGTCAAGATTTATGCCATGATTAATTTTTATGATATTTTATATGTAGGTTAGGATCTTTTAATGTGATTATCATGTTCATGTACCCTTATTCCCATGTTTATGTTTATATGTTCCCATTGTTTACCCTTACTGAGCATCTATGATCACCCTTTTTTTATGTATCACTTCCCTTAGGTTATGAAGATACATGTTATGTTTCATGTGTCTAAGAATGGTTCTAGTCATGAAAAATCTATTAGAAGATAATATAGCTCATTTATGTACCAGTGTTTATGTTCCCATGTTTCTAAAGGCACTAGACCAATACGGTCGTGGGTATCTGTTTGTATAATTATTTAAGTATTCCACAAAAGTGATGTAATGTAAATTTCTGTCAATATTGTTATAGTTGGTATCAGAGAAAATGTTTAGTTAGCCTTTGGAAACTAGGAAGAGAAAACTTTAGTGAGATACATAGGTATATTTCTAAGGATATGTCTAGTGATGTATCTTAGGATAAGTATATGGATGATTCAACATATTGGAAACTGTCCTAGAATTTTGGTAAAGGATAGTGTGAGTGGATTCATAGAAATACATCCATGTCTAGATGCCACAAGTGGATGTCGATCTGGAACATATGTACCTAGGAGTAATAACTCTAACAAATGTTCTGGGCCTAACTTGAGGTAATCAGGTACTTGAAAATGGGCCTCACTGCACACCACATTTGACACTCTTAGGGGATATTATTTTGAAAATTTACAAACTCTTCATGACCCATTATGATGTATTTGAATAAAACCTCACTATGAATAACATAGGATAAATATAAGGTGTCATCTATTAAAAGGTAGGTGTCATGATTTATACATCCTATAAGTAATTATTTTCATGACTATGTGGATTTCTGCTATGATAAGTAATGTTGACACTATGCTTTTCGTTTTAGTCAATGGAGAGAATTGGAAGGAACTTGATTGACATTGAATGTGATGGATGATTTCTTAATGATCAGTCAAGTGGGATGATCACTTGAGTGAATGATATTGTGATCATGAATAATTAGTTTTCATAGAACATTATTAACAACATTTACCTTAACCAACTCTAGAACTCACTAAGCAAGATAAAGAATGAATTTGCTGAGAGTTTGGAAAATTGAAACCATATAGGAAAGAAGATTCGGTTTCCTTTGTGTAAAGAATATAAAAATAATCACCTATGTGAATATCTTTGAGGAACAAGAAGGTGTTTTAACTATGGAAAATAAGGACACAAAGCATGTGACTACAAGGGTAAAATGATGAGTTTGACTAAAGAAATGGATAAAACATTTGGCCACCCTAAGTAATTATCAATGGTTAAGTGTTTTAAGAGTGGTATAAATAGTAATTATGACACCCAATGTACCAAGATGAATGCTCCTAAAGGGAATAAGCAAGGTGGTGTCATTGATGGTTACATTATGGATGATGAAGAGACTACTGATTAAATGTGAATGGAAAGTGGAATTGTGTAATAGGATGAGGTAACCATGTTAATTTAATAGGTTTGAAGTGTAATAATCAATGTTTTTATGTGTTTGGAATAAGAAATTATGTTATATGAATGATGAAATATATAAGAATTGTTTTATTTATATTTTTCACTAAGTATTTTAAAGTTTATGTTGAATATTCCCATAGGATTTGTGAAGTGATTAATGACAATGTGATATTTTTACTAAGGGAAGGTGGACCTTAATATGTTATTTATGTTAATATAATGTTGTTATGAATAAATAAATTGTAATGTACTGATTACATTAGAACTATGTAAGGAATAGTTGATAGGTGGGTTATTCTATCATTAATAATGTTTAAATCACTTTTGAATTTAATGAATAGACCCAATATTCATTGGAATAAGGAAACATGCACGTTTTCAATAAGGATTTATGGTAATTCAGGTCATTACAATGTTTCAAGAGAATACATGATGAAGGTATTCACATGATTGTGATGTAACAACCAAGAGATACTTTGTGATATATTTTGGATCAGTGTTAAGCTGATTTCATGAATTTCATTCTAATGTTTTGGATTTTCATTTTTTTAGAAGGGTTATAAGGTTAACCATTCATGAAAATATTATGTTAAACTTCATAGGAAGTATTTATGTACTGACTTTGTGTGAAAAAACATAGTTAAAAGGCTATTTAATGATTAACCTTATTTTAAGGATGTTCATATTATTTATTTTGAAAATTATATTAGTGTGGTTTTAGAAAAAGACATCATGTATGTCGGGTGACAACCAATCATGTCCAGTAAGGCTACTGGTCTTGAACCCATGATTGAAGTGCGATAAGGGTTTCATGCCTTCCACTGGCCTATGCAATGTCATGGTTAATGTATAATTAGTTTTAATGAATAAATTATAATGATGAATTATCTGTGTTACTTTTTTATGTTGATACATTAAAAAATATTGATTTTGAAGAGACAACTAGTTATACTTTTCATTCATTTATGGGACTCCAAATTAATTAAAAGTGTATTTTAGTTCATTATGCATCAAAGTTAATTTCTATACATTCATTATTTGAGGTAATAGATGTATTAGAAATTGATAAAATCACAAAAAAGTAAAATATTTTGTTTATAAAAATTTATCAAGAATTTCTCAGTGTTCAAAAAGTGATAAAAAAGGAATTTTGTCCTACTACCTTCAATTTTGTTGAATCGATGGCCTTTGAAATCGTAATTGTTTTATGAATTTGAGGCGATGAACTTTTCTTTGATAATTCACTTGTTAGTGATTGGTGAACTCAATAAATTATTATAAATATATATGATTTTCCTTCATTTCCATGTTTTCACTTTCCACCTATGTTCTCTAATGTGGAAACCCAGTTACATGTTACTTTGGGTAACCGTTATGATTCCAACTTTACCTTTTTAAGGAATGTTTTAGTATTCATTTTTACGATGTGAGTTTCTATGAATGAAACTATCATGTATTAAACAATTGATAACCCAGATTATTTCAAAGGAGAAATTCATTTTATGGGGGGTGGAATGTAACACCTTTAGATTTTGTTAATTATTTGTTTTCGAGTTAATTTATTATTTTTGATATTTTTCACTCCATGCAACACTAAACATAGTTATTTTATATATATTAAAGTACTATGTTTTCCATGTGTTATAAACAATGGAAAGTTAATCATTCACTACATGAAACAAAAATTTTATATTTCTCTATAAAAAACACAAAGGATATGCTACGTTACATGAAACAATGACTTTCCTTGAAGGTTTGTGAAACACACAAGACTGAGTGTTACCAAAAAATTATATATTATTAAAAAAATAATATAATAATATATAACCTAGCCCTTTAAATTAGATTTTATGAATATTATTAACTAACTTATGTAAATATAGGGGTTTTACATAATATAAAATGAATTAATTAGTTACAAATAATTTATAAATGAATATAAGAAACAAATTGAATAGAAAAGGAATATTATTATTGGAAACTATTATTATGCTCACAAAGTTATTTTAATAAAAATAAAATAAATTAATTTAAATTATTAAAGTATATTATTATAATATATTTTATATATATTCTATCAAATATTTTTTATATTGACCCAATATATTTGATATATATTAGATAAGAACAAACCCAATTTTATGTTTAAACCCCTATATTTTTATAAAGGTGGTTTAACAACCTTTTAATGGAGACCCATTTTAAATCCAATTATTGAAACTTTTATAAATTTAATTTTTAAAAAATAAACATCATATTTGGAATAGAAACATAAAAATTAGGTTAGGATCAATTTTTGGCATTTTTCTGTAAGGATTCATTTTTAAGGAATAGTAAAAAATACTGGATTTTAATTCAAAACCACATTTTCATATAATTTTTTTATAAGGATAAATTATATTTTAAATCGGTTTCAAATTTTAATGAGTTAATATTTTTATTAATAAATATAATTAAGGTCATTGTAATCAATTTAATTTTGAAATTTACTATAAAAAATAGCAATCATTTGAACACTTTTAATATGAAAACATGCATTGTTGGCCCGACTGCAGGATTAAATTTAAATTAATTTAGGAAACTTTTCGGTTTAGAATATGGAAAAATGGATTCAATATTTTTGAATCATCATAATTTATAATGTCTTCTAATGTAAAATTAGTTTTTTTTCTAAAAATACTTGTTAAGTAATTAAAATTTATTGTAACGATTAATGATAAATTAATATTAATAAGAGAATAAACCATAACCTTAAGGACCAAAATGGCCTATAATCTTGTTGAAAATACATTGGATGGAAATATTTTGACCATATCATCAATTTTATTGAGTTTGGATCATTATTTTATAACTTTCAGTAAAAAATGTTGGTGGGTTCCTTTCATTTAAAATATTACAAGAGTGTCCCTCCTCCTATATTATAAAGGGCCTCCTCTCCTCCCATTTTCTCACACCGATCAAGCCACTTTGGATCGACAAAAACTATACCCAAATATATCTCAAACATCTCTCACTTACTTCTTCTAGTCTCACTTTGGTAGAAATATTTCCAAGGAATCTCTTTAGTGCAAACCAAAAGGAGTTACCTGATTAAGAGGTAACACTCTCCCACAAACTTCTTTCTTTTATTTTATTTCTTCACTAAGTAAATTATTATTATTACCTGATTGTATATCAAAAACAGTATCCTAAATATAATATTTTTTTTATATGGTAATTTTTTTATCAACACCTACACACACTTCCATCTAATGGGTAATGAACATATTGATTATGTGTACGGCGGACTATCACCTCACTAAATGATCATTGTTCATTTTTCTTTTACTACCTCTCATAGTGGAAATTATGATGGGAAAATGTATTTATTTATGTTATATATAATATTTATTATGTCTTTATCTTATTTAATTATTTTACAATAAAAAATATTTATACTTTCCCATTTGTGTTAATACGATTATTTCGTTTGAGGAAGTGCAGACTACCACCCCCTCAAAGAGATGTGATTCATTCACACACTACATGGAATGTATTAAGGATGGATTTAGAGAATATATATGATATATATGATATAATAAATCTACTTTAATAATGATATATATACATATATATTCATATATATATTTCTTTTACTATATTTCTTTCAACATGACAACTAATTATAAATAGCGTTCATGTGTACATACAACTTGTTGTCTCCATGAATGGTGTATTCTGTTTCATAATTATATGTTATATGGATTATTATAATGTAGATATAATGAAAATAAAATATATTTAAATCATGTACTATATTCTGGAAATCCTGATATAAATATAAGGACCAAAGATATAACAAATTAAGACAGATGCGAAAAACTATGCAGATATTAGCTGAAATGAAACCTTAACATTGATTTGTTAACAAGTAGAAAAAATAAATACATAATAAAACCATATATTCTAGCAGTAGTAATAAAATGGTTCTATGATATATGTATAATAAATTTATATTTATTATATAAGAGTCTTGAATGAGTGATGCGAGATTCAAGACACAAGGCAAGGAAATCTCATCTCACTCTTTTTTTTCGTGAGATGCAAGATTTATTCACCGCTCACTTATTTTGTGTGGTTTTTATACTAAAAATGAATGTTTTATATTCCTATTATAATTAAATATATGGTTATTTACATAACCATTTTATGATATTTTTTCATGGGTTTTAATGTTTCAAAAGATACCAAATCGATAAATGAATTTTGTCTCAATTTTCCTTTTTGAGAGGCATGTCATGTTATACACCTATATTTTAATATGTGGTGTATAAAATTCATTTTACAAGTTATAAAATGAATCTCTTTCTTCTCATGATATTTTAAAGATCCATGTAATTTTAATTTTCTACATGGGGAGTATGATTCAAAGTTACCATGTGGAATGATATTATTGAAATAATATCACCGTTTATCCAGATTGTTTTTGATAACATTTTCATTAATGAAATATTATGATCCATATTTCAAGAACACTCATGAAGTTTCTTATAACCTATATAGTTTTTATATCATCATGTATTAGTACCATTTTTCCACTATTTAGTATTAAAGGTAGTTAAGAAAATGTTTTTACGAAAACATGACCTTACCTATCTATTTGGTCAAATATTTGTGTTCCTTAAAAAAAATTATTTATAAAAAGGGTTCCAAGAATATTATATTATTCTTCTATTATATTTAAAAGACATTATTACCCTTTTATACCTTTTAAACAAAAAATATTAGAAAAGGATTCTTCTTATTGTTTTCCAGTCGAGGTACTTTTTTAAACTTTTTACCATGAAAAAACTAATGTTATATTTACCTCATATAGAAATTATGGATTTAACAACCCTAATTTATTAGAATATTCCATTTTTGTTAAAAGGTTGGTTTTTAAGAAATTTTTTTGAATATTAGTTTTCAAGGAAAATATTTTTTAAAATATTTTCAAGCTTCTATTATACATTTTATCGGAAAAAGGGTTTCAAAATTATTTCAAGTCCTCTTTAAATGTTTTCAAGTTATTTTATAAGAAAATGATTTTCAAATGGATTTATATAATAAAAATAATTTTCCAAAGATGAAAAGAAATTTTTCTAAAGAAATTTTTTTTAAAAGATATTTCAAAATTATTTTCCATATAAGATAACATCCATTGATGTTACTCACGAATTTCTTAGAAATGATCTAAATGTTCTATTAATATATTATATTTGAATGGTTTGTGATTTATTTCATGGTCTTTATGAAACCCATTACTCTTTCAAGGGTTATAATTTTATGAAATACATTTTTATTTCACTGGTTATGTTTTGATGTGTTTATTATTATACATGTATTTTTTCCCCAATTTATGATATGATTACATGTTTTTGATAACCATTTCATTTCATGGGTTAGGATATTATTGTTTATGATTTTTTTGAACATGTATTTATGATTTAATTATGATATTTGGGGGACCTATATATACCCCCAATGCATTGGGTAAAGATTTATATCACATGATATAGACTAAGATTGTATTTGGGGTGAACCTTGACTACTATGATGGCCATGGGAGTGAACCATGACTACAAAGATGGTATGAGGAGTGAAATCATGCTACTAATATGTCCATGGGTGTAAACCATTACTACCAAGATATTATGTGGAGTAAACCCATACTACAAATATGGTGTTGGTAGCGATTCCTTGGCAACTATAAAAACAATATTATATGATTTAGTGTTTGCTATACTTCCATGTTTTATTCCTATGTTATGATTTCATGGTTAATTTTTTTATTTAATTATTATTCATGTCTAATTAACTGTCAAAATTTATTCCATGATTTATGTTTATGATCTTCGTTATGTAGGGTATGGTCTTTTAATTTTATTATCACGTTATCATACCTCTATTCTCATGTTTATGTTTACATGTTTCCATTTTTTACCCTTACTCTCTATCTAATCTCACCCCTTTTTATGTTTCCATTCCCCTATTCTATGAAGATACATGTTATGTGTGATGTGTCTAAGAAAGGTTTTAGTCATGAAAAACCTAGTGGGAGCTAATGTATCTCAATTATGTACCAGTGTTTATGTTTACATGTTTCCGAATGCACTAGACTAATACAGTCTTTGGGTGACTATTTTATAATTTTATAAGCATTTAGTAATATTAATGTAATGTTAGTGTATTTCAAAACATGGTTGTTATTTTCGGACTAATTCTGTAGGCTTCTAATGGTTTCATTGGATGAAACTACATTGAATGATGATCCAAGTTAAGTGTGATGTGATTTATTGTGAAACTTTACCCCTAGTGAGATAGAGAAAATGAATCCTTTACATCTTCATGGAAATTGATTATCTCAGAAAATTGGGTAAATGATATAAATGTTTAACCCATGGATCATTTGGGAAAGGTGAATTTAGAAATGAATTTATTTTATTTAATGAAATTAAAATAATTATGAAAATGATTTAAGAGTAAATTTTTAACTAATGACACACGAGTTATCTTTTTTTTTTTGTCATTATTTATTACGTGCATGAACTATATGTTTAGAGTAGAAATTTTGTTTGCACTATTGGTGGTGGCCTAATGTGTTGTACTAACACCCTTCTCGAGCCTCCATTAGGTACACAAGTAGATTTCAAGGTTGCAGGTTAGGACAAGGGGAAAGGCTCACTACTAGGGAGTTGAGTCGGGATTGGTTGTGCATGGATGGGGATCTAGATATGGTGTTAGGACTGCATGGGAGTTTATATTCTTGTTTTTATTTTGGGTTTTGTTTCACTTTGGCACTATTATCTTGACATGGAATGTTTACTTATTTAGTTATGGCTTGTACCTTGTTTGGGGGATCATTTATTATGAATGTTGTTGATTGTTATTTATTTTTTCCAAGTTTCTATTTTTTTTCTAAGGATGACACTAGTAAAGAGGGTATAGTCTCCCCATGTGACTTATTAAACCCTTGTATCTTATAAGAAACCTTTTTCCTACAGGGAGGCACGCTTGAGGTCATGTGGTGACCCATATTGGGGCATTGTTTAGTAGTTACAATGTCAGGGACGTTACAAAAATTTAATTTTAAATAGTTTATAATTCATAAATTATCATACATTTAAAAAGGAAATGTTAGGTAATTTGGAATAGGAAATAGTTTTTATTGGATATAATATAATGAGTTTATATTCAATACTTTGGAATGTAAATAATGTTAAATATCAAGTTATAAGTGGGTGTACAGTTAAATTTTATTTATAAAATTGTTCATAAATTTTTATCACATGTTTAAATATTTGAATTATTCATTTAATAAAATCATAATACTTATTTTATTCATAGTTCTCAATTGTTTATATTATGAGTGACTGTATTCTAATTTTTATATGATAAACTTCTTCATGGAAAGTGCCATGCATTACATGCTTGGTATTTTAATGAATTTTTATTTTCATCTACCTTTACCATAGAATGTATTTTAGTTATGATATTTAGAATAGTTGTTGTGAATAATTTTTGTATATTAGGTGTTAGAGATATCATGAATTTAATTCTATCTTGAATAAAGTATCATCGGTTAGAGGGACTTGGGGTTGGGCCACCAACTTTCTTAGAGGCTAGCCATGGCTAGGAATGTGAATGGGGTTATCTATCTGTCAATATGGGCTTACACATGTAGAGTATTTTAATCTCATATAACTCTATTTCAATACATTAATTGTTCATATATCTAATTAATATGATAAATTTGGATATTTATGAATATACTTAACTTCTTTTTTGGTTGATTAACACAAATATGTGAGTGTGTAAGAGTTACACATTAATGTAGTTTAAAAAAATTAATTTGTTGGTTGAAATAGGGATTTCCAAAACTGTATAGTTAGAAGTAAACATACACAGAAAGGGAATAAATCATGATAAGATTATTATTAAATTGGATGTAATAATTATAAATTTAATATCAAAATTATCCTTATTAAATTGGTGAGACTTTAAAAATGAAAAAACCTCAAATACTAAGTTTGAAATATTTTCCAATAAAACTCTTTTAAAGAACTATATAATCTATTTGGTAGTGTTGTGGCTAAATTGGGTTCCCCTGGATTATCATGTTTAAGGTAATAAGTTAATGAGTGACTCTGGATTATCTTTTTGGTTAGTTTCATGCCTACACCAGGTGCCCATGGATTTTCTTTAGTATGTTTGTTTTTGTTATTTTGTTTTGGTTTACACTAGATGGGAAGCCCTAATAGTTAGGATACCAAATTAATAGAGTTTAGTGAATACATATGATGGAATTGTATAAAAGGAAATCCACTAAACTATCTAAGAGTCACAACTATTATTATTAGGATGATTCTATACCTTTATAACCAATTGGTGATATGAACTTCTAATTGGAACCATTTCTTAGTAAAATATAGTTATTGGATCACTAAATGTGTATAATTTACATGGTCATGAATTTTAGAGGGATAACATTCATTAATTATCTTAGTGAAATGATATAAGACATTATATTCTTATGATAAAAAGTTATATTATAGATAAATCAATAATCATAAAAAAAATAAAATTTATATTATTCTTTGAAATAATAATCTTAGAGTAAGAAACCTCAAAGACTAGTACCTTAATACAAGTTCATGAACAAGTGATTTATTCAATTTGATAGAACATTTCCATCCTATGTAACATATAGTTGAAATTTTTCAACAAGTGAATCTATTTTCTTATAGAAGAATAGAATGATTCATTTAAGGTTTAAAAAGAAATTAATGCATAAATCAGCTAAGTAATTATAGTTTCATATACTCAATATGATTGGGTATGTCCATGATATTAAATTTGATTTAATATATTTGTAAATATTGAAGAATTCATATAAGTCTTGTTCTAGTTAAAGAATTTATCCTATTATCATCTATATAAATATTCCAAAAATTTTGATGAATTCAAGAGAAGTCTACATGATACTCTCAAAGTGTTGAGAATATATCAATTAGGCATAATATGTATAGATTGAGGTACTATGAGGACAATACAAGTGAGTAAAAGTTCAAACCAAATGAATATTTTTTTTGAATAGTTTGAACAATGTTTTTTTTAAAAAGATGATATTTGTCATTGAAACCTTATGTTATCAAGAAGGAATAGTAATAATTAAATATTATGGGATTATTCAAGAATTACCTGACGGGGTTTGGTAAATCCATGGACTTTTAATGTTAAGTATTAATATTATACAAGTTAATTCTATAATTTTGAAAGGTATTTGATATCGAGTGTATGATTTACAAGTGTTGTAAATATATAGGATTTAAAAATCAAAGGAATAAATAAATTTTCTTCTAGTTTATATTCATGAGATGATGTAAATATATACTGTATCAAGAATTATATTGTAATGGAATGTATCAAGCATAAATTAATCTAAGTTAAAGATTTGTATCTTCATCTCACTTCTCTTATATGATAAGAGAGGAAGTTTCGAAACAAAGGGTTTTTATGAGATGATTAAATGTATAAGCTTGTTTTATGATTTATAAATTTCTATGACATGTCTTTGAGAAGAATATTTGGATAAAAGTGTTTATCATAATATTTTTTAAAATATGTGGAATGAATTCCTACCAACCATCAGTGGTATATTTTAATAAAGTCTTATATTCAAATATGGAAAATATAAAACACATAGAATGCCATATATGATATGTAAACAATATATTATTTGTTAAATTTTCATATTAAAATGAAATACTATTTATTTACTAAAACAAAAAGTATTTTGTGTTGTATCATATAAAGATATTTTGACGGGAATATAGTTTCTAAGAATATAGTGGGAGTATGTTTGAACCTAGAGAAGTTAAAATTTAATAAAAAAAATATTTTACCAGATTTAATTTTTGTGATTATTACTTTATATCATAAAGTATTAGAATATGTGATAGTAAAGAAAAATGTAAATAGATACATTTAGTTATTGTGAGAAAGTGAATATCCCTATTAACAAAAGGATTATACCATTAGAATATTTTAGTGATTCTACTTTTAATATCTTAAAGAGTTTTAGGATATGTAATGGTAAATAGAAATATAAAGTGTTACATTTAGTTACCATAATAAGTGAATATAACTATTCCCTGAAGGTTTATAATAGTTAATAAACAAAGTGTATAACTTGATATCCTAAAAGGGTTCAGGGTATTATGGTAAAAATAAAACGTAAAGAGTTATATTAGTTACCATAATGAATTGGATATCATTTTATCCTTAAAGGAATGTAGGATGTGAAGGTGAAGTGATAGTGTAAATATTTACATTATTTACAAAAAATTTCAAATAAAAAGTTTAATGGAAATGATTACAAGGATGATGATGATATACATGGAATGAATTTTAAGTAGAAAAAAAGTATATAACATTATAACATTTAATTTTATGAAAATAAAGAGTTTGAATATATGTTCGAAGAGTTTAAATTAAGGAATATGAATCACATATCTCACTTTTACTCAATCAATCTAGCTTTATAAATGTTATTGACTAAGATGTTAGCAGGAGTATTTTATCAGATTGTCACATAGGGATGTGACATGAATTAAATTTGGATGTAATGTTTATAAAACAATTTCTATAAAAAAATCATAGAATCTAAGTAGAATCTCTTAATAGATTGGTGATAATGGTCATAAATGCATCATTTTATATATAACAAAGGCAATATCCATTTATCATTAATTCATGTGCGGTGTAACTTTACATTACATGAATGATCAAATGATAAATTTCCCCTCAATGTACAATCATTGAGTTATCCCTAATCAATGATCTTCATGGTGTATAATGGGTTTTGATGATATGTAAAGATTAGGATGAATATATCTTAATATATATTTCAATGGGTTGTATATGAGATTTTGAAGAATATATTCTTGAGGAAATATATAGATTCTTATTACTTGGTCTAATCCTCAAAAGTATATCCCATGGAATATCATATAGTCATGGATATACATAGGGATGTGTGATTATTATTAGTCCATATTAACTGAGGTTATGGAGATACCTAGCCAGATAACCTTAATACTTTGATACCATACCTAAGTAAGTCACCATATAAACGTAGATAATAAGGTTGTGTTTGGTTTTGTTACTGATCTTGTTATTGGTTGGAGTGCAACCAAGATGGTATTTGTCAACTTGTATGGTAAGAAAAGTTATCTAACACTTGATTTAATTAGGATAAAGAAATGCATGACCATTCTTAGTTTTTTTACATATGAGGATTTCTGCTACTTCAATAAGTGACACGTGATGTGCTTATTCTACAGATGAATGACATATGATGTGTTCATCCACATGGTTAGCCTCCTTCAAATAATCAAGAAAATTATGAGAAGCCTATTCAAAATTGTAATGTTCCATGTATATTGGTTACTCGATGTCCTATAAAAAGGTATTACATAAGATACATATGATGTTATGATTCATCTTCTGGGGGATATGTTTGTATTTATATTTGAGTATATCTGATGGAGATCACACGACACCCCTTAGTATCCTAATTACAATTTATGTTTTTCTAGAGGCTTCTATTTTATTACATATATACAATATATATTTTATAATATTTTTCAATTTTTATAAGGCCCATAGGATCACAATGTTTTTCCCTTGGATAAGGATAAAATATTGGACAATTATATTTTATCAAAACGAACAGATTTTGATGGAAAAACATATACCAAATAGTTTGGATAGATTCATAATGAGTTATGAAGTTATGTATAAATTCCTTACGGTATTTTTTTGAAAGTGTGAGATTATTTGATATGAACTAAAATATTTAAATAGAATATTTAATTTAGGTTTATTTATATTCCATGAGATTTTATTAAATGATAATCCATTATGAATGGATTAAATGGATTGAATATTCATTGAATAAGATTTAATAAACTAATGAAAATGGGAATAAATATATATAGATACATAATTATGGATGACACATTTCATTTAATGAAATGCATCATGGAGGGATATATAAAGGGATGTGATCCTTCCAATTGAGTACAACTGGTATTCTAAAATCTTTTCAATTATGTCTTCCTCTCATACTGTTTTTTATCATTTGAGATGAAGGTGCGAGTACCTATTTAGAATTTGGGTATCCTTATGATATCAAAATGGATCCATTGGCTGGTGTACCCCCTTAGAGGTGGGGTATTTTTTCTTCACTTCCTTATAATATTTATCAATCACTCTTCTTCATTGAGGAAGAATAAGACTGATGTTGTTGGGATTGTCAAAGTACTCTATTTCCAAAATTTTATTTTTGTGTTTATTCTTGAAGATAAATCTTCCAATATTTGGTTTTCTTCAAATTCATGTAATGATATTATGATTGTATAAAACCCATTAGATATATTCTCAGGTAGATGAGAAATATCCCAGTAAAAATGGTGATGCCATCAATATTATATTAATGTGAAAAATATCACAGTGCTTATTATGATTCTAAAATGAAACAAACTGAAATATTATTGAGTGGATAGAGATAATATTGGCATGGAGATTAGTACCTATATAGTGTTTACATGAGAAATAATGTATTCTTTTCAATGTTTTATGTATAAAGAGTGTAAAAAATTTCATTGCGCAGAAGAGTGGATTGTATTACAGTAGGAGATGGAACAATATTTATGAATATAAGTTACATGTATACATGTACTAATTAATAGTAAACATATTTTTTCCGAAGTATATAATGAGAAGATATCTAATGATGAAGACAATAGAAATAGGTCTTCTATAAGGTTACTAGAAAATGGTATTATAGAAATCCTTCTCATTAATAGTCATGTTAGAGTATAATATTTATGTTTCATGGATTTAGGAGATAAAAGGCTATCATGAGTCTTAAAGAAACATATTAACCCCACTATATGTTCATATTATATATGTGTGAGTGAATTTGAAGTCATGTAGGACTTTTTATCAATTTTAACAGTATGAAAAGTGATTGATAGGTTGAGAAAGATGGAAGATAAAACCAATACTCTAATGAAGATAATGTTTTCATGCCTAGAAATATGAGGTTTTGAAGCCAATTCGTAAATAAAAAAAATAAGATCAACAAATTTATACCTCTAGAAGCACATAATAGATGTTATAAAATGTTTTTAGATTCAAAACACTAGATTTTTTGTACTATGAAGTAGAATATTAAGGTTAATAGAATTTAAAGTAGGTATTGAAGTTTAGGCACACATGCATGAAGAATCGTTGAGATTAGAATGAAGAAGAAAACCAGTGTTTTTGGTTAATGGAAAACTGAAGAAGGAATAATATCATGAGATAATTAAATTTAGTATAAATACTGGTGGTTAAAGCACTGAGAAGTTCATGGTTTGATGATGTTATTATGGATTTCCATGGATATATTCATGAAGTAAAATATATGATTTTTATTGATATACTATGGATCATTTTAGACCGTTAAAGATCGATTAAGACGATTTTAATGGAAAATTTTATAAGGGATGGTCACTCCAATCAATGAGGAGTTTTTCATAGGTGTTCAATCTAAAATAAATAAGAGTGAATTTTTTAGAGTCTAAATACCCTGAATCTCTAATCATTTCAATAAATTAAGGAGTATATAAGAAGGAAGTTCATTTTATAATTTATGCTATTTTTTTGATAATTTGGAGAGAAAATATTATGGTAAAGTTTTTGATTAATCTTTCCTAGAAAAAAAAGAAGTGGGATCAAAGAAGTGATGATGTTATTGGGGTTTTTAGAGTTTAATAAGAAATTTAAAATTCTATATAATTTCAAAATTGAGAGATCATTTGTATATCGTACAATAAATTGAGTTTTAGAGAATTTATTCTAGATATATTACATAGTGATAAAAAATAAAAGATCCACTATTATTTTTTCTTGAAATAAAAATTAAATATTTTAATTGGTGGGAACTAGTAATATTTTCTATTAGGATATTGAATGATCTTTACAGGAGTTATCTAATTTTCATTGAATTGTGTTCTTTAGTGTATATTTGTGTCTTGGGATAATAACTAGTAACATAAAAGATTAAGTACTCACATTGTGACTGAACCTTTCAAAAATATTTGTTCGTTTAATTTATTTTATTTATCATAGCATGTGAGTGTGGTTGATTTATAAATTTTAAAGGATAGAAACATTGAAAATATGGAGAGGTAAATTGTAGGTGAAATGAATTTATAAAAGATATCTACTAATTTGACCCCCCTCTCAACGTTTCATATATTCTCAAGAAAATAAATTGGAATCAATGATTCCCAGGTCCCCTTTATAAGATTATTATATTTTTATTATAGATAATATAAATATTTTTAACATCATAGGTATTAACACCTTCAACAATAAAAATAATCATGTATTGAAAAATATAATGATACCCTGTCTTATATCACTTGGTATGGAGGTGATCAATGCATCAACTATAGGATCTACTCTAATGTAAAAAGTTTCTCCTATGACCATTGATGGAAAAAGGAATCTCAAGGTTGATGAAAAATATTTTAATTATATTTTAATGTCATTGTTTGATATGGTGTATATGAAGGTGACGAGATTCAAAATTGAGAAGGAGACCTACGAAAAACATTAAAGAATAATTGAGGGAAATGTACAATTAAAGGAATTAGAGATTTAGATATATAGAATAAAGTTCAAATACATCAGGATGACTGAGAAAAAAACATTGATGACTATTTCACTATAGAGAATGAAGTAGTCAATAGAATAAAAGAATTCAAGGATATTTTAAAGATTAAATAATTATTAAAAAATAGATGAGGAACTTTTTAGATAGATTTTATCTGATAGTCTATGTATTTTAATATAGAGATGATTAATATCTTTATAAACTGCATAACATACATGTTTTGTATAAAATGATGAAAACTGCAACATTCAAAATGAAGTTTAAGGAGGAATTTTTTTATCCATTATGAAGCCTAAAATAAAAAAATAGAAGATAATGTTATGTGATAATGTGAATTAGATGATAATCAATATAATTATGAAGATATTAATAGGGTTATGTCCGTTATCTTGAGAAATTTATGGAAAGGTAGAGGTAAGTATAAAGGAAAAATCCCACTAATTTTTTTGTTGTGGGGGGTATCATACATTTCATAGTAAACTATCCAAATAAAAAATGTGGAAAATATGATACTGATGGTCCTAAATAAAAACCTCAGAGGATAAAGTAGGGTAAAAATTAAAATAATGTTAAGATGAAGCAATAAAATGTTAAAAAAAATATTAGAATAAGTATGTTCAGTAAAGAAGAAGAGGATTTCTCTATTTAAAATAGTCAATCAAAAGATTAAGTTCCAAAAAATTAGAACCTTCATGGATTACATTTAAATAAATGAATATACATAAAGTAGTGAAGAAGAAGAAGGCGAGTAAAATTACATGGAACACATGATAAGATAAGAACACGAGTCCTTGTCTTGAGAAAAATACCAATATCAAGAAAAAAGCTAAGGTACTGAAAAATGAAGTTAAAGAGAAAAGTGAAATATGGGAATAATTTATTAAAAAATAAGATGCGTACATTGAGGAAATTAAAAACCTCAAGTTAACAGTTACATAATAAGGAAAAATGGTGAAATACCTTGATGAAAATCATTGTTTTAAGGAACCAGATATATGTAAGACACAAAAAATTGTCTTGAGGTTGGATATAATTTTAAGAAGATGAATTAAAATTTCAATAAATATTTAGAGGTAAAGGTTGAAATATCTTATGATTCTGAGAAATATTCAACAATAAATTAGGTAAAATCTAATTCTGCTAAAATTAAATTTCATCTAGATTTATTAACCAGTTATATTAAAAAAATAATGACTAGAGAGATTTAGTTAAGAATATATATGAGAAATATTTCACATAAAAAAGATAAAAGTGACTTATAAAAAATTATTCCTCATGGTAAGAGAAAAATACTTTTTGACATCCACTAAATCTCAATAAAACTTATCCTAGTAAAAAGTCATAATTCTATGAAAGATTAAGATTAAAAAAAATATTATCGGTGTTGATGGATCTTCAGACAAAAATAATATAAATTATATTACAACATGTCACTCCTTTGGAGTAGGCATGATTTTTTGTGGATAAATACTAGAAGTAAAAGAAAAAACATTATGAAGTTAATGGAAGTTACAAAATTGAGGTCACCAAAAGTTGAAAAACCTTCCAGGAAAAACTAATTTTATTTCCCACATGTTATTTTTGGAATATCTTTCCCACAATTTCACTATGAAAAAGAATCCATGAAAACTTTTTTGGTATAGAATACTTGTGTTGGAAAAGAAATGGAAGATGAGAAAATTAATATATATGAAAAATCTCTTATTGTTGGGGTCACAACGAAATCCTATAAAATGGTAAAATATGAATTATTGATAGAGATTGTTCCTAATATATGATAGGTGTTGTAAACATAATGGAAAACATTGAAGAACAAGAGGGAGGATTAGTTACCTTTGTAAATGATAGTTCTGAAAAAAATAAGAGGAATTGGAAATAATAAAATTTAAGATCTAAAGTTAAATTATGAAGAATTTTTATTTTTTGACGGACTTAAATAAAAATTTCAAATTTTTTGAAAAATCTGTGATTATAGGAATGAAGTTATCTTTGTAATATATTCTCATACCATATAATTCCTGAAATATTGAAAAATTATTACTAAGGTAGATGGAATCATTGGTAATTTATTCGAAATTGATGAACCTAGTAACTATATCTATTTTAGTATTGAGGATGAAAACAAGTTGTGGCACTAGAGAATTGATCATATTATATATAAGAGTATGAAAAAATTTCAAAAGAAGATATTGTGAGATATTTACCACAACTAAAGTGAAAAAATGATATTATTTTCACACCTTGTCAGAAAGGATGGGTGGTCAGTGGAAGTCACAAAAAAGTGGAAATTTATTCATCCAAACCCCTTAGGTTTATACATTCGTCCCAATGTGGGATTATGAAATACCAATCAACTAATGGTTATTTTTAATTTATTACATTCATCTCTCATTTTACTTAGATGACCAATATAATGTTCCTAAAAGATAAATCATAAAATAGGAAGTTATTTAAAACCTTCAGAAGGGAATTTGAGAAATAGGTGGGTCTATATATTTCAATGTTGAGAATAGACAATATAAAAGAGTAAAGATGTAAATATTTTTATTCCTACAAAAAACATGAAATAAATAATAGTATAGTGCTCCCTTCACACCTAAAAAAATATAGTTATGGAATGAAAAAAATAGTTGATATGAAAAAAACCATGCTCATAGAATGTAAACATTGAATGTTATTTTGAATAGAAGTTATAATTACAATTGTATATTTTCTACAAAGATGTAATAAATAACTAAAATAAGAATTATCTCCCTATGAGATGCAATATAAGAATATACCTTATCGAAATATTCTATTTTTTTAGTAGTCCTTTATTAATCATCCAATGGCCTGAAGGCCTTCAAATTTTTTATTTTAATAAAGCCCCATTTTAAGGGAAGAAGGGAGAAACTCAAGACATAAATAATTAAACAACAAACCAGGTCCCAACAGACCAAAACTCATAATAAAAAACAACCCTCACTATAAGAGATCATCTCCTCACAGTAACAAAAGACATTAAAAACAACTTTCATTGTCCTGTCGCAGCATGAAAAGCTATCCCATGCCAAATAAAATGGGCCTGGTACCGATGTCAAAAACCATACTATCTCAAACATATGATTTTGAAAATCCATAAAACAGTTAGAAATCCTTGCCCTGAACCTCATATGGAACAGTTTCTTGTAGACAAACGGTTTCAGAATCCCTTGAGCCACGGACCACCAAGGCCAAAATCTTTCCTCCTTTATAGCATTTACTAAGAAGTGAAAAACAACATTGTCCTTACCATCTAATATAAGCACTTAAATGCAAAAAATCCCCAAATAAACAAACACACAGCCGACACCAAATCCTTAACCAATTCCCAAATCCATCAACCCATCTCACGAACACACCATAACAAATGCATCCCAAACAAAAACTGAATTAATCATGCATAAAAAACCACCGAAGAAAGATGATACAGATGAATCTCAACCACACCGTTGTCGCAACCAAACTAAAGCCACCCAGAGTAGACAAATGCGAACTCAAACCATGAACAGTCCACAACCAAAACCAAATCCAATCCAAAGGGTTAGAAAATCAAGGAAAAAACCAAAACCATGAAGGCATCCGCAAGGCCATGCAAACTCAGACCTTTCTTAATGAAGATTAAAAATCTGGATTTGTAGAATTTTGATGAAAATGAACAATAAGTTGTTTTCATGGGATATTCATCCATTAGAATAGTCTACATGTGTTATAATAAATAACTATATATGTTAACTGATTCCTTTGGTGTAAAAGTCATTGAAAATAAGACCACATTAACATAAGTTTTTTAAGAATATGTAGATGGGTTAATAGAAGATAGAATGATAACTTCCATAGAAGTTAATGAAAAGGAAGATGATCAGGAGAACAACCTTGAACATGAAGATTCTAATAAGTCCAATTATGATGATAGTAAGACTGAAAAAACAATATAATTATGAACATTACAAAAACAATTTAAAATAGATAATATCATCAGAAGTATGGAAGCTATAGTTAAAACAAAATAAAAATTAATTTTTGTCAATAAAATTATTCTTATCTCACAAGTGGTACTACAATACATTTCCGAAGCATATGAGCATAAGGAGTGGATACATATTGTGAATTAATAGTTTGATCAAATTCAAGAAAACGATACATGAGATCTTCTTCCCTGGATGGAAGGAATGAATGTTATAGAAACTAAATGGGTACTCAAAAATAAACTCAATGAAAAGGGATAAATATCATGAAATAAATATTGGTTAGTTTTCAAGGCTTACTAACATGTAGAAGGTTTTGATTTTGATGGAACTTTTTCTCTTGTTGTAAGACTTCAAACCAAAAAAATGTCTTTAGCTATTACTACTTAATACAATTACAAATTCTATCATATGGGTGTTGAGTCAACATTATTTCATGGATAAACTAAACAATAAATTTATGTTGAGAAACTTGATGGGTTCATACTTGATAATAATGAAACCATGGTGTGAAAATATAAAGAAATATTTTCATAGATCGAAGTAGAGAACTCATTCGTGGTATAAAAACATGAAAATTTTCTAAAGAATTTGAAATTTTATAATGGAAAAGTGGGTAGCATATTATATGTGAAAAGGATAAGTATGGGTACCTTGGTTTTCATTGTATACATAGTTGTCATAATTTTTTCTGGTGCCCCATATAATGATTGTGAAGAATTTACTAATCAAATTAAGAGGACCTTTGAGATGTTAATTATTAGAGAGTTAAATTTATTTATGTGACTTCTTGTTTAATATAAGGAATATAAATATTCCATTAACAAAAAATTTGTAATGTCCTGGACCGCTCTAGTCCATTTCTTTGTGAAACTTTGGTGTCTGAGGTCTTCTGAGAGGTCAAGGTGACATATCCCCAACACTTTTCCAAATTTCTGGTTCTGTAAATAGTGCAATAGTAGCCTTATGTGAAGAGATTCATCGGTAACTTTATGTGAACATTGAAATGGAGACCTTATGCAAACAGTGACATCTATAGACTTAGGTGAACAATACAATGGTGACCTTATGTGAATAGTGTCATTGGTAGCCTTAGGTGAACAGTGCAATAGTATCATTATGTGAACAGTTTCATCAATGACCTTATGTGAATAGTGCAATGGTGACCTTATGTGAACAGTTTCATTGGTAACCTTAGGTGAAATTTTCAATGGAAACCTTATGTTAATAGTTTCATCGGTAACCATAGGTGAATAGTTAAAGGGTGACCTTATCTGAAGAGTGTCATCGGTAACCTTAGGTGAAATGTGCAATGGTAACCTTATGTGAATAGTACCATTGATAACTTTAGGTGAACAGTGCAATGGTAACATTATGTTAACAGTGTCATCGGTAGCCTTAGGTGAATAGTGAAATTGTGACCATATGTGAACAGTGTCATAGGTAACCTTAGGTGAACAGTGAAACAATAACCTTATGTGAACAATGTCATCGGTAACCATATGTGAACAGTGCAATGGTGAGGTTCCAATGATGATGTTCCAATGATGACCTATTTCCTTTTCTAAATTTTGAGTTCATGAACAGTGTTTCTAGAATGATGAGGTTCCAATGGTGACCTCTTTCCTTTTACAAATATTGAGTTCATGAATAGTGTTTCCAGAACGGTGAGGTTCCAATGGTGACATCTTTCCATTACCAAATTTCGAGTTCATGAATAGTGTTTCCAGACGATGAGGTTCCAACAGTGACCTCTTTCCAGTGCCAAATTTTGAGTTCATGAAGAGTATTTCCAGAATGGTAGGGTGTATAGTGTTTCCAGAATGGTAGGGTGTACAATGTTCCCAAAATGGTAGGGTGTACACTGTTTCCAAAACGGTAGTGTGTGCAATGTTTCCAGAACGGTAGGGTACACAATGTTTCCAGAATGGTATGGTGTACAATGTTTCCAGAATGGTAGTATATACAGTGTTTCCAGAACGGTGAGGTTCTAACTGCAACCTCTATTTCCGTTTCCAAATTTCAGGAAAATAAATAGTGTTTCCAACTTCCTATAGTTTCTCCCCTTTGACATTTCCATTGACGTAAAATGAATTTAAAGACTTCTTTTAAAGACTCTAAGTCCGATTCAAAGGCCATAACTCTTATATTAATTTCCCTAAGGCCCAAGATTCTTTTACATTGTCAAACCAAGTGGTATATTGCGATCCTATTTTAATAGAAAATCCAGTGTATCATAAACCACTACTGTATTAAATCTTCTAATGGAATGATATATCTTCCTCCATAGTTCTTCCTCCTTGTTCTTGGTTGTGAGACACTTGAACATTTCATTCCATCTCGTAGAAGCTACACAATCAAACTTTCATCCTTGGATTGGTTCCACTCTTTTTTGATGCAACCGAGTAGTATCAATCAATCTTAGATATAAGTAATGATCTATCATCATTATTTTGGGTTCATCTACTTCTGTTTCCCCTAAACCTTTTATGGAATGCTATATCCGTGTTCCTAATGGACTTTTCTTGGGTGTTGGCCGATGTGGTGGTGTCTCTGCATCCTCAGGTGGAAATAATTTTCATAGGGGAGGAGATCGTAACCAATTCGGTGGCTCGTTCTCATATTAAGAACATCAAGAACTGTTTGAGGTAGGGGATTCATTTCTTCTCTTTTCTTTTACATGAAAGTGTATAGTTATCTTGATTTATCACACTGGAATACAATGGAACTGACATAATAAATATTTTAATGGGATAAATAAATTGATATCGATCGTATGTGATTGCATCTTTTTTTTCTAGAGAGTGTGATATCTATGCTTTCTTTGTTTAGCTTTTCATTCTTGATGGAAATTTGTAAAGAATGTAAAGATGTAATTGATCGATAATTGTTCGACTAATGAAAAAGAGGCATGTAAATGAATCTGGTTCTTCTTGTTGTAATTTTATGTTAATCAAATTGGTATAGTTAGCATGTTTAATTATTTTTGGTGGATTACTGGTTAAGATTCCCATATCTAGAACCTAAAAATAATAAATGGGTTAATCCAAATTATTTAAAGAACTGGTTGTTTGATGAAAGATAATTCATTGTAGGGTTCTTAGTTACCGTCTTCCTTGTTTAAGGGCCAAGATCCCAATTGATATGATGGTTGTTTTCCTAATGCTTGTGTTGGGATGTGAGCCTGGAAGGAAGTTGTGATATGTGGGGGTAGGGAGGCCTACATGATGTGGCAGTAGTTGATGCCTAGAGTGGTGAGATGCATCGGTTTATGTATGTGGTTATTGGGGAGGACACCAGGGAAGATGAAATGGGTTGGATGTGAATGTTTTAATTCTTTTTAATTATTTTTGGTTGTTTATCTACATTACTTTCCCCACTGATCAAGGAATCTGGTCTTGGTTACCCTTCATCCGAAAGGGGTGAAGACTCATGGGGTATTCCACATTCTTTCTGTGTTTAGCTTCTCAAGAGAGGGTGGGTCTATGCTCTTGATATAGGTGGCAACAACTCTACAGGTAGTTCATATACTCATCGTGTTGAGCCCCTTGTGTTTAGTAGCAAAGAATGTTTTTCTAAAATACCTGGGAATACGGTAAATGAATGCTATAAATAAATAATTGAATAAATTATGCTAACACATGGGGTTGGAGCTTGCTGGGATGCAATGCTGAGGTTACAATTATAAAGGTACAATGGACTTTGGGTGTGATTCTAATGAAATTTAATGTGGAATTGTTAATGGTTAATTAATGTTTAAAGAATTAATTAACATAAAGTGGAATTGATAAAAATGGAGTTAAGTAATGTAATAAACCTCTTTAAATGGTTGTGTGCTTATAGGTTACCTTGTCTTAGAAGTGGCAGCCGGGAGTCCAAGAGACATTAGATGTAGTTGAGACTAAGAGTAGGTTATGCCCATAGTATGGTTTTGAGCTATAGTAAATTCTGAACTTTTTGGGTTTCTATAGGCTACTCCACCGCGTCAGTTAGAGAAACTGACACCCCAGGGATTCTGAGCCCTATGGGGTGTTTTCCCCAACATTTCAGTGGGAGTATGGATAGATGACTACCACATTTGGCCCCGCTCTCTTCTATTGGTAATTACTTGTCATGGTAGGAACAATGGTTATTTTTCCACATATATGTGTGTACATGTAGGTAAGGTCTTGTAGTTATTCATACACATATATTCTGGATATAGTTTTCTATGGACTACTATAGGCGTAATGTTTATAGGCTATGACGGCTTTAGGATTCATTCTCGATGTGTGGGTTTTAATAGATTGAGGTATAATGTACAATGTATGATACATGTTTTTAGAGCTATGGTGGCTCCTAGAAACTACATGGTTACTTTCATATGTGGATGTGGGGGTTTGTTTGCATGAGGTGAATGTTGTGGTGCTTCGCCTAGCTGACTGCGGGAAAGCGTTTTTGGAGAAAGATGCTTAGGATGGGCGACATTGGGGTGAAGCAGCAAAACTGTGGGGAAGTAGTAGTGGGGTACCCTTGATAATATTTATTATATTATATAATTTTTTATGAGATACTTGGTGAGAGTATCCATGGTGTGGCTGGAAACATAGTATACATGTTTAGGTGATAAGATAGTTTCACTTGTTGTTCACTGTGCTTTAGCATGCTTTCTTTACTTTTTTCATGAGAGGCTCTGAGGAGGATCAAACTGAGTATACTGTTATACTCACCCTATGTATATATAAACTATTTTTAGGTCACATGGAGTAGGTTTGAGATCAAGCTAGTTTCTTCTAGCTTGGGGTTTCAGGATCTGTTTAGGATTCGTGGTACCTATTGTTTTTACCTTTTTCTGGGTACTTGAAGTTTTCCCCTTTCAGTTTTAGTAGTTTTCCATGACATTACATATTTGCACATGAGAGATCATTTATACTATTGTCTGATTTGGAGTTGGTTCATGTCTATCTTATCTCTCTCTTTAATATGTGTTCTCTTAGAGGGTAATGCCTCTCATTTGTGTGTTTATTATAACCTCAGTGCTAGTCGCTAACACAGGTCCTACTAGAGGCTGGACTCGGGGGGTCATTATCTACCTTCTCACATTTCCGACCTAGGAGGGGTACTCCTTGTGTGGAGGGGGTCATGAAAGAGTGGTATCAGTGGTCAGGTTGGGGGATAGGATGGATTTTGGAGTTAGGCACAGGTGGGTTTTCATGGGTTGGTAGGGAAACAATGTCATTGAATTTTATCAAGAGATGTAAACACTGGAGCCCGAATGAGACATATGCGTTTAGGACACCCTATGATCTGATGTATGGAACTTTATGATTATAATGGATAATAAATGAGGTGATACTAGTTGCAGGGTAGAGACCTAGGAATGGATTATGCATCATTCTTCCTTGTGCATGTGTTTTAATGGGTAGACCATGGGATAAGTTTACATAAAGAGAATTAAAAAAAATTAATTAATTAATACTGATTATTCCATATTATAGGTTTAGGAGCTCTAAATATTTTTTATTTTATAGGTATGGATCCAGGTCAATGTCCTTGTAAGGATCCCATAGAAGATGTCTAGCAGGTTGTGCCTGCAGATCGCCACAGGGTAGAGGTTGATGACAAAGACACATGGAGGAGGACACTCTGAGAGTTTCAGCGCCAATGTCTGTAGAAGTATGAGGGCTCTGTTTTAGATTCAGTCATAGAAGACTGGTTGGAGGAGGTCGAGATAGGCTTTTGTTCAATCCATTCTTGGAAGGAGCACTGGGTATCATTGTTTGTGATGATGCTGCGTGAAGCTGTGAGGAAATGGTGGTTCTTGTTCCTCGGGGATCGCAAGGTGTCAATGATCTCATGGGAGGATTTCTGAGACAGGTATAGAGTTGAGTTTTTTTCCTTAACCACGGAGGAATCCATTCACCAGGAGCTTCATACCCTTCAACAAAGGATCTCCAGTGTGTGAAATTTTGGAATCCATTTCAGGAACCTTTTTCGATATGCTTCGGACCTGTTGCCAGATGATGAGGCCAGGGTGAGGGATTTTGAGGGGGATTTGCATCCAGAGATCTAGCGCTAGATCACACCATTTATGATGAAGAAATATCATGAGGTTCTGACAAGGGGAGAGGTCTTCTAGAGGACATTGGCCAGAAATGGATCATCACGAGAGGGGAGTTGTCATGATTCATCATGAAGAAAAGCTGTGGTCTGGGGTTGATGGTTTTTAGGGCAGAAGAGTTTCCGTTCAACCGGGGGTAGGTCCCATCCCTCAATAAATCTTTTCTCCGGGGAAGAACCTCTCAGGACTATAACATGAGATCATGCACTTTTTTTCTTATGGTGTCTTAGGTCATCAGTAGTGAGAGTGCCCGACCATTCATAGCAGTCATCGTGCACCAGGTGTTCTGCTCCAGGTTCCTCTGTTGAGGTAATTCTAGCCGAGGAAGCAGCAGTAGGTTACACCAGCTTTAGATCATCAGAAGGTAGATAGGGCGGGCAGAGGATAACCCTATGACACTCCCCATATTCAGATAGTAGAGCATGGCTATGGTGGTGGTTGTCATTTGGGTCATAGCAGCCATATAGGAGGTCGTGGTTAGCTTCATGCTTTAGCATTACCAGCTTAAGGCGAGCCAAATGTTGTTCGAGGTTCCCATTGTTTGTTTTATACTATAGTGTATGCCTTTTTTGATTTAGGATCGACACACTCCTTCATATAACCTACCATTGTCCTTGATTTTGGACTTGAGGTAGAGAGTCTTCTAGTGCCCTTGGGTGAATACGCCTATTGCAGGCCGAGATAACTTGTTTGAAGTATGTAGAGGCTATAAGCTAGTGTTGGGGAAACATATCTCATGGGGATATTTACTATGTTTACAAATACAACCATATGATGTCATCGTCTACATTGATTGGTTGTATTCGGTGTAGGATATCGTGGACTGCTTCAGGAGGCAGGTTGTGTTCATTGATGCAGATGGAGAACCAGTGGTGTTTGTTGGTGAGAAAGACCCTCAGATGGGTCGTAGGCATGTTACATACTTATCATCCATGATGGATGAGTTGATGTTGAGTTCTTCATAGGTTCAATAGTTTTTATTTCCTAGGGTTGTAGAAGAGTACCCTGATGTCTTTCCAGAAGAGGTTTTAGCATTACCCCCTAGACAATAGATCGATTTTGGGATCGAGCTATAACCAGAAGCATCCCTTATCTCTATGTCTCCATATAGTATAGAACCTTTTGAGTTATGAGAGATACTTATACATCTTGATGGTCTATTACAGTGAGGTTTTGTTCGGCCCAGTGTGTCACCGTTGGGCGCACCAATTTTGTTCGTAAAAACGGTTGATGGGAGTTTGCAGTTTTGTGTTGATTATTGTCGCTTAAACAGTGTGACGTTGAAGAATAACAATCCTATTCCACGGATTTATGATTTATTCAATCAACTGAATGCTGAAAGTTAGTTCTAAAATATCGACTTGTGGTAGGGTATCATCAGATGCATGTGAAGAATGAGGATATCCCGAAGACTGCTTTATGTTGTCGTCGTGGGCATTATGATTTTATTGTAATTCCATTCGGTGTGAAAAATTATCCAGCTGTGTTCATGGTATTGATGAACACTATGTTCCATTAGTTCCTAGAAAAGTTTGTGGTGGTTTTCCTCAACGACATCCTTGTGTACATTGTGTCTGAGGAGGAGCATGCAGAGCATCTACACACCGTTTTGGGAGTTCTTTACCCACATCAGTTGTTTGGAATGTTGTTGAAGTGTGATTTTTGGGCTCGAGAAGTCTGTTTCTTGAGGAATGTTGTGACCCAGTAGGGAGTAGCTATGGATCCATCGAAGATAGAAGCAGTTTTGTCTTAGGAATCCCCCAATGCAGTGTTAGAGGTGTGATGTTTCCTTGGTCTCATAGGCTACTATAGAAGGTTCATTACCGATTTATCTCGATATGAGACTCCTATGACAACTTTGACTAGGAAGGATCAAGTGTCCATATGGACTGATCAGTGTTAGTAATCCTTTGATTATCTAAAGGAGAATTTTTTATGTGTTATAGTTCTTTGTCTTCCAGTAGAGGGTGTTTATTTTGATGTTTTCTGTGATGCTTCGCATCTGGGGTTTGGATGTGTTCTGATGCAGTAGATATAAGTTGTTTTTTATGGGTCTCATAATTTAAATCCCCATTAACATAACTATACCACCCATGATCTTGAGTTGTAATCCATGGTGTTTTCTCTGAAGTTTTAGAGACATTACCAATTTGGTGAGTGCTTTTTGGTTTTCACTGATCATAAGGGCCCGAGGTTTGTTTTCTCCCAGTGTGACTTAAACTGTGACAACGTTAGTTGATGGAGTTTTTATAGGAATACGACTTTGAAATATCATATACACATAGAAAGGGGAATGTTGTAGCTAATGTGATGAGTCAGAAGTCACATAGTGATGTCGTGTGTGAATCTGGTTGCTCCTAGAGAGTAATGGAAGAACTATTCACATTACATATTGATATGGGAGAATTTGGGGGCAGATGATTTCTTTTCTAGTTGATGGTGCAATCACCTTTAGTGAAGCATGTGGAAGAGTCCTAGTTGGGGGATCTAGAGGAGGAGGTTTGGAGAGATTGAGTTGTTTGTGGTGAGGCCCATAATGGTTGGTATGAGGATGAACAACACCGAGTGTTGTATCCTAGAATGATATTTGTTCCTTTGAAAATGCATGAGATGGTTCTCAGAGATTTCCATATTTCCCATTTAGTGGTCCATCCTAGCATGAAAAAGATGTATCGAGCCTTAAGGAGCCAATTTTGGTTGCTTGGGAAGAAGTGTGCAGTTGCGAAGTTTGTGTCTCGATATTTGGTCTGTCAGAAGGTGAAGTACGAACACTGTGTTCCTGAAGGTCTTCTCTAGTCATTAGATGTTCCTCAGGGGAAGTGGAAGGACATGTTAATGGAATATGTACAAGTTTACCTCGAGATCAGGGAGGACATTATGATATTTGGGTGGTAGTAGATCGTTAAAAAAAATCATCGCACTTCATAGAAATCATGGAGTCGAGATCTATGGAAGTATTGTCGAGGTAGTATCTGTAGGAGGTGGTTACTCTTAATGGAGTCCCAAGGAAGATCATTTTTGATCGAGATCCATGTTTTTACTCTTGGGTGTGTAGAGGTCTCTCACATTCTTTCAGTTATATTTTATTCCATATAACATCTTTTCATCCTCTGATAGATGGTCAGACAGAGTGGACCATCCAGAATCTTGGAGACAAGTAATGCTCTTGTGTCATGGATTTTGGAGGATTGTGGATAAGGAACTTACCCTTAGTGGTGTTCACTTACAACAATATTTTTCACTCCACCATTGTTATATCACCATTTGAATCCTTGTATAGTTGGACTTTCTGTTCTCCAATATACTGGACTGGGGTTGGAGAGTCAGCAATTCTCGGTCCAGAACTAGTGCAGAATACAATATAGATGATTCAGGTGATTCATGATAGGATGAAGACAACGCAGGATCGTCAGAAATCATATGTCGATCAAAGGAGGAGACCCTTAGAGTTTGATTTTGGGGATCACATGTTTCTGAAAGTGACTCCCCATCATGGGAAATGAAGTTTTGGTATTGAGAGTAAGATTTCTCCCTAGTTTATCGGGCCTTTAGAGGTGTAAGCTCATGTTGGAGTTGTTGCATATTGAGTTGCACTTCCCTCATAGATGATCCAGATACATGATTTTTTTCAGGTATCACAGCTCCATCAGTATCATCATGATGACTCTCACATCATCGATTAGAGAGAGATCAATGTTGATGAGGATGCGACCTTTGAGGAGCGACAATTGGAGATCCAAGACAGCAAAGAGAAGGTGTTTCACGGGTGTTCTATCCCCTTTGATTGTTTCTTGTGGTTACACGGTGGCATGGAAGAGAGTACCTAGGAATTTGAGTCACAGATATGTGCTCAGTACCCAAATTTGTTTGATGTTTAACTCTTTTCATGTAAAGATGTTCCCTTTGTGGTTATATAACTTTTTTTTTATAAGATGGCTTTATTTGGTTTCTTCTTGGGGATTTCTCTCTTTTGAGAGGTATCTTGATGGGTGGTTGTTCAGGATTCTTTTTTGTTTTCTTTTATGTTCGTTTTGAATTCCCGACGATGAGAATGTTTTGAGAGGTATCTGATGTAATATCCCCGACCTCTATGGTCCATTATTTTGCAAAAATCCCATGTCTAATGTGTTGTGGGAGGTAAAGGTGATATATCCTCAAAACATGGAAATATTTCCAGTTCTGTGAACTATGCAATGGTAGCCTTATGTGAATAGTGTCATCAATAACCTTATGTGAATAGTGAAATGGTGATCTTATGTGAACAGTGTCATCGGAAGCTTTAGGTGAACAGAGTAACGGTGACCTTATGTGAACAGTGTCATCGGTATCCTTAAGTGAACTATGCAATGGTAACCTTAGGTGAATAGTTTTATTGGTACCCTTATGTAAATTGTGCAACGGTGACCTTATGTGAACAGTGTCTTCAGTAACCTTAGGTGACTAGTGCAATGGTGACCTTATGTGAATATTGCCATCGGTAACCTTAGGTGAACAGTGGAATGGTGACCTTATGTGAAAAGTGTCATCGATAACCTTACTTGAACAGGGCAGGGGTAACCTTAAGTGAACAGTGTAATTGGTAGCCTTAGGTGAATAATGCAACAGTGACCTTATGTGAACACTGTAATTGGTAACCTTTGGTGAACAGTTCAACAATAACCTTTTGTAAATAGATTCATCGGTATCCCTATGTGAATAGTGCAATGGTGAGGTTCTAATGAAGAGGATCCAACGATGACCAATTTCCTTTGCCAAATTTTGGGTTCATGAACAATGTTTCCAGAACAGAGAGGTTACAACGGTGACCAATTTCGATTACCAAATTTTGAGTTTATGAATAGTGTTTCCCGAATGGTGAGCTTCCAACGTTGACCTCTTTCGTTTTCCAAATTTTATGTTCATGAATAGTGTTTCCAAAATGATGCGGTTTCAATGGTGACCTTTTTTGTTTGCCAAATTTTGTGTTCATGAACAGTTCTTCTAGAACGGTAGGATGTAAAGTGTTTCCAGAACGGTAGGGTGTACAATATTTCCAAAAAGGTAGGGTGTATAATGTTTCCAAAACGGTAAGGTTCCAACTGCAAACTATATTTTATTTTCTAAATTTCGTGTTAATGAACAGTGTTTGCAGCTTCCTATAGTTTCTCCCCTTAAGCGTTTCCATTGATGTAAAATGAATTTAAAGACTTCTTTGAAGGACTCTAAGGCTGATTCAAAGGCCATAACTCCTATATTAATTTCCCTAAGTCTGTGGATGCTTTTACTTGGTCAAACCACATGGTTTAATGCGATCATCTTTTAATGGAAAATACAGAGTATCTTAAACCACTTCTCCATTAAATCTTCTAAAGGGATGATATATCTTCCTCCGTAGTTCATCATTCTTGTTCTCAATTGTGAGATGCATGAACCTTTCATTCCATCCTGTAGGAGTTTCACTATCAAACATTCCACCTTGGATTGGTTCCACTCTATTTTTATGCAACCAAAAAGTATTGATCAATCTTCGATATAAGTTATGACCTATCATCATTATTTTGGGTTCATGTCCTTCTGTTTCCCCTCTCCATTTTATGGAATGCTATCTTCATGTTCCTAATGAAATTTTCATGGGTGTTGGACGATGGGGTGGTGTCTCTGTATCCTCAAGTGGAAACAGTTGTCACAGGGGAGGAGATCGTAACTTGTTGTGTGGCTTGTTCTCATACAAATAACATCAAAAACTATTTTAGGCAGGGGATTCGTGGCTTCTATTTTCTTTTACGTGAAACTATATAGTTATCATGTCTTATCCTACTGGATCATAATGGAATTGACATAATAAATATTTGAACCGGATAAATAAATTGATATCGATCGTATATTATTGCCTCTCGTTTTTCTAGATATTGTGATGTCTATGCTTTCATTGTTTAGATTTTCATTCTTGATGGGAATTGGTAAAGAAAGTAAAGTCGAAATTAATCGATTATTGTTTGGATAATGATAAAGAGTCACGTAAATGAATCTATTTCTTCTTGTTATAACTTTATATTAATCAAATTGGTGCATTAAGCATGAATAATTATTTTTGATAGCTTACTGGTTTGGTTTACTGAATTTGGAACCTACGAATAATAAATCAGTTAATCCAAGATGGATTAAAGAAATATTTTTTTGATAAAATATAATTCCTTGTAGGGTTCTGAGTTACCCTATTGCTTTTTTAAGGGCCAAAAGACCAATTTATTTGATGGTTTTTTTTCCTACTACATGTGTTTTGATGTGAGCCTAGAAGGCTGTTGTGATATGTGGGGGTGGGGAGGCCTACTGGTTATGGCAGAATTTGTGCCTAGAGTGGTGAGATTCATCAGTTTAGGAATGTGAGTATCGGAGAGGACACTATGGGTGTTGAAATGTGTTGGATGTGAATGTTTAAATTATTACTGATTCTTTTTGTTTGTTTATCTGCTTTACTTTCCACACTGCTCAAGGAAGTTGGTCTTTCTTACCCTTGTTCTGGATGGGGCGAAGACACGCGAGGTATGACACATTCATTCCATTCTTAGCTTCTAAAGGGAAGATGAGTGTATGCACTTGCTATAGGCAGCAAAGACTTGGCGAGTAGTTCATCTACTCACTGTATTGATCCCCTTGTGTTTATTAGCATAGAATGTTTTTCTATAATTCCTAGGAATATGGGAAAGTAATGTTGTAAGTAAATAATTGAATAAATGATTTTAACCCATGGGGTTGGAGCTTACTGGGATGTAATTCTGAGGTAATAATTTTAAATGGACAGTGGACTTTGGGTGTGATGCTAATGAAATTTAAAGTGGAATTTTTAATGTTTAATTAATTTTTAAATAATTAATTAATGTAAAGTGGAACTAATAAAAAGGGAATGATGTGGAGTAATAAATCTCTATAAATGGTTGTGTGCTTATAGGTTACCAAGTATTAAAAGTGGCAGCCGGGAGTCCATGAAAAGTTTGATGCAGTTGAGTCTAAGACTAGGTTATTCCCATAGAGTGGTTGTGAGCTATAATATAATCTTTACTTTTTATGTTTCTATACGCTACTCCACCCAAATAGTTAGGGAAACTGACACCCTGGGTATTCTGAGCCCTGGGTTGTGTTTTCCCCAACATTCTGGTGGATAGATGGTTGACTACCCCCTTTGGCCCCTCTCTCTTCTCTTGGTTGTTACTTGTGCTGGTAGGCACAAAAATTAGTTTTACCCATATATGTGTGTAGAGGGCTCTAATGGATTGTGGTTATTCACACACATATATTCTGCATATAGTTTTCTATGAACTACAATAGACATAATGTGTATAGGCTATGACGGCTTGAGGATTCTTACTCAGTGTGTGGGGTGTAATGGCTTGAGGTATAATGCCCGATGTATGATACACGTTATGCGAGATGTCGTGGCTCCACGAAACTACCAAGTTACCTTTCTGTGTGGATGTTGTGTTTTATTTTCATGAGGTTCATGTTTTGGTGCTTCACCCAGGTGTGTGCGAGCAAGCCTTTTTGGAGAGATTCTTACGACGTGCGATGTTGGGGAAATCGTCAAACCAGTGGGGAAGTATTAGCTGGGTACCCTTAATATTATTTTTTATATTATATACTCTTTTATGATATACTTGGTGATAGTAGCCATGGTGAGGCTTATAACATAGTATACCTGTTAAGGTGATGAGTTAGTTTCACTTGTTCTTCACTGTGATTTAGCATGCTTTCTTTACATTTGCACGAGAGGCTCTTAGGACGATCCTAATAAGTATACTATTATACTCACCCTATGTATATATAAAATATTTTTCCGGTCACTTGTATCAGGTTGGAGATTATGATGGTTTCTACTATCTTGGGGTTTCAGGAGCTATTTGGGCTTCGTGGTTGCTATTGCTTTTACCTTCGTTCGGGTACCTGGAGTTTCCCCTTTTAGTTGTAGTAGTTTTGCATGACATTAAATATGTGTACATGTGATTTCATTTATACTATTGTCAGAGATGGAGTTGGTTGGTATCTGTCTTATCTCACTCTTTCTCATGTGTTCTCTTAGTGGGTAATTCCTCCCATTTGTGTGTTTACTATACCCTCAGTGAAGGTCCCCAACCCAGGGCTTACTAGAGGTGGGACTCGGGGGGTCATTATCTCCCTTCTCGCATTGTTGTCCCAAGAGGGGTTAACTATGTGGGGAGGGGGTCATGAAAAAATAATTCCAATTAATTCTTAAATAAATTTGGACTAGAATAATTGAATGAAGTTACCACACTCATTACTGTTATTTTGATATAAACAACGTGAAATTGGAAAATGTGTGAATCAAAATGATTTTCAGAAGATAATAAAAAGATTTCTTTATCTCACTACATATACTGTAGAAATTGTATATGTAGTAACATTCTATGAAAGATATCAGAGTAATTAAAATGAATCGCACATGATGATATATAAAATAATAACTAGGTATATTAGAGTAACACCAACTTATGTCCTGATGTATAGAAGGAGTAATGAGTTGAACATAATTGGTTTTACCAATGTTAATTATCCAAGAGATTACGATGATTGAAAATCAACATGTAGAGGAAATTTCTTTTTTTTGAGAAATTTGTGTGAGATGGAATACTGAAAAATAATTCATGAATTTATGTAAAATGAATGTATAATATATTTCCTCCACCCATGCATGTACTCAAATGTTTTGTATGAATGTTAATCTAGAATATTTTTGGGGGAAAGTTAAAAAAACATTGAAAATTATTTATGATAATAAAATTGTGGTTGATTTATTTAAAAATATTGTATAACACTCTAAATCCAATCATATTAATATTAAGTATCATTATATTAAGGATTATTCTTCTAAAAAATATGTAAAGATAGAGTATATTTCAATAAATGATCAAAATTTTGATGTATTCACTAATTCTACACCACATTAAAAATTTGAGAAATTGATGTTGAATTTTTAATTTTATCTTTCACCCCTCACATAAGTAAATATTTGAGGCAACCCCACTTTTCATTGGATTATGTTTTTGAAAGGGGAGAATAATTACACAACTTTATACATTCATTATGTTTTGTAAATCTGAATCTAATTTCTACATATAAAGTGGGAGTATATATTCAAGAAGTTAATCTTCCATATGGTGATTTTGGGAAATTACATCAATATAATGACCAAATAATTACTTATCAATGAAGGAATAAATTCCATCAAAAAACATTTCAGACTATGGTAGTGTGGTGTTCGGACACCACTTTATAATAAAAATTCTGGTTTGATGGAAATTTGAGAATAACGAAAGTGAGAATTATTAATATTGATGTTGACGTCAAATCCATAGCTAGAGATTGAAAGCCCATGATTTGGAATTATTGAATTTATTATAATTTTTGTCAATATTTTATTTGTGAATGATTTTAGTTTTAGGTATGGATGAATTTTTTAGTTCCATTTTTCTATGTCTAGAGGATTCATTAATGATTATTTGGTCAAGTAACAAGAAGATATAATTAATGTGAAGTATATATGCTCTAAAATATTTTTTTGGGAGTTTTTTAAAAATGAATCACCAATATGAGTCATCAATCAAAGGCCACTATTAAAGACAACCTTCTCTTGGTTAAATGTGTAGACATATTGGTTTGTAAAGGAACCAATGTGAATACATTTTATGCATGTTATTGCATGAAGAATGTAGGGTTGGACTAGCATGCGGTTTGACATAGGTAGAAGAATGGAGTCAGTGATCCCAACATGTTTTTTGGAGGCTATGAGGATCATGGTGTATGTCAAAGCATAAAATATCCCATTTAAAAATATGTTGTGGTGTTGCTTCCATTACACACTATTCAAAATTTTTATAATATATATACACTTGTGAGATTTATCTTCATTAGCTCATCATCCTCAACCACACACCTCATATTAAGATCTACAAACCAAATACAATGAGATTTAATTTAGTAAAAACAATTGTATAATCTCAAGAAGTTTCTAGAGTACTTTCATCACAATGATAACCTTACTAGACAATTCATTCTCTAGAATATAAATGCAGTGAACGTTGTGAAATTAGGTGTAGTTCATTAAAATACCGATCATAGGTATTATCAGATGATGCATCCAAGCACCAGAGGATGGTAACATGAGGTAGAAAGTATCTCTAAAGTGTTTTCAAGTTGAAATCATAGAATGATGTAGTAATGAAAATGGGAGTTGATATTTCCTTATGATATGTCATCTATTAGATAAGAAATATCTAGGTAAAATTGGCGATTCAATCATTTTACTATCAATGAAAAAAATATTACAATACTAACTATGATTCTAGATTTAAGTGTTCTATATTCTTTGTGAGTGTATACAAAGAAGATTTTCATGCAGGAAAGTATGTATGTAGTGTTTACATGAGAAATAATGGCTTCTTTGCTGTGGATTCTAGGTGAAAAGTATACAAATGTTTCACTACAATGAAGAGTAAGTTTTAATATTGTGAAAGATAATATGATCTTAACGATTGGAAGTTACCCATATCTATGTACTCATAACTAGTGAACATAGTTTTTAAAAATTATGTGATGAGGTGATATCAGATGATGTATCTGATAACAATATTTCCACCAAAAGGTTACCAAAAACTAATATGATAACATGTTTCATTATTCAATGTATTGTTGGTTTATAATATTTATTTTTTATAAATGAATGATAAAAAATGTTATCACGGGTCAGGAAGAAATTAATGAAGCATATTAAAGTTTGGATTCTATATGTGTGATTGTGATTATATTCATGAGAAATTGCATATCTGATTGAGAAGTATGTGAAGTGAGTGATAGGTTTTGATAAAAAGAAGTTGAATCCAATTCTCTATAGATGATGAAGTCTGCGAGAATTTGAAGATGAGGCCTCAGAGTCAATAATAAAAAGAAAATGTAAGATCAAAATATGTGTGCCTTTAGAAACACATATTAGGTTATATAGTTTGTTTGAAACATCTAAACTATAGATTTTTTGAGTGTTGTACGGTGAAAAAGTCTAGTGACTAGAAGTTAAAGAGGTTAGTGTAGTCGAGGCACACATTCATGTATAATTTCTATGATCATAAATAATAACACAATAGGAATTTTTGGGTTTAATCCCAAATTAAGATGTATTACATGCCTGAGAGAATTAAAGTGAGTATAACTCATAGTGGTTAAAGCACCATAAAATTCATGGTGTGGAAATTTCTTGTTGCAAGTACAAGTATCTCTTCATAAAGTAAAATGTGTGATTGTTTTTTAGATCCTAAAGAGAATTGAATATCACTGAAGTTTATTTTTATGGATTTTTATGAGGAATGTTGAATCTAATAATGTAATAAGTTTTTAAGGTGTTAAATCTAAAATGTATAAGTGAAAAAGTTATAGAGTTTAAATACCATGAATATCTATTTATTTTGGGAAATGGAGGAGTATATAAGAATCAATTTCATTCCATAATTTCTATTTAGTTTTTGATAATTTTTAGAGAAGAGGATATGGAGGAGTTTCCAAAAAACATTCATGAAAATATTATATGAGGAGTTAAAGAAGTTTTGAATATTCAAATATTTCTAGGTCTAAAGAAGAACTTCCAAATTCAAGTGAATAAAACTTTTGAGAGATCAAGATTATATTTTTTGGTAACTTAACTTCTAGGATATTTATTCCAGATAGATTACATAGTGAACATAAATCAAAGCTCCACTATTATGTGGGCTTTGAAGAATAATCAAATCTTGTAACTTGTGGGAACCAATAATATTTCTTATTAAGATACAAACTTTTATTTATAGGATTTATCACATTTATATTCACTTGTGTTATTTAGTGAATATATATGGATTGGGAAAATAATCGTACATAGTAAAGATTAGGTACCCACATTGGGACTAAAAATTCTAAAAAATTATATGCCTTACATTTTACATATAATTATATACACGTGGGGATGAGTTATAAAGTTGAGAGGATTGAACATTAACAAGTCATTAAGGTTAATTTATGGAGAAAGGAAATTATAAAATATCACCATTGATTTAACAACCACTTCTTAGTGGTTCATATAATCTTGAGAAATTCAATTCCGATAGAAACAGTTGCCATGGGGCACTAGACCATGATCATAGGATATAACCATGGTCAAATGGCCATTTTACATGTTCTTTTCATGGAAATAGACCCATTTTATATTATTGTATGAATATAATAGATTCTAATTCTATTAGATGAAATAATGTATGAGTTTGTCTACCAAACACATAAATAGTGAATTCTATAAGATATAACATATGAGAATGTCTACTGAAAACAATTGAATGGAATAAAATTATTGAAGAGTTTTATATATAGAAAAAAATAAAAAGTTATATAGAAAAGCGTGGAATTATACTAGATATATTAAGAAATATTACACTAAGTAGCATAAAAATGTTCGACAAGACATGAAATAAAAAAATTCTATTTGAAACAAGGTTAATTTTTTTACCATGTATTGCATATTATGATTTATTCAACATGTCACATGATAATTCTATTCATCATAACAAAAACACAAGTATACCAAATATAATATGTAATATTACAAGTTCTCATATGAGAATGAATTTTCTCATACATGGAATTCAGTGCTACTTTCAGTTTCATTTGCTTTATTAGAGATCATTTTAATTAAAATAAGTCTTTTTTGAGGAATTAATTTAGTGCCACTGATCGTTTTGTGAAAAAAATAATAGTTTATTAAAAAGGGTAAATTGGTTAATTCATCCTAAATGAAGTATCTGTTTAGAAAAGAAATTTTACATTGAGTCGGGGATAGTGTACTTCTTTTTGGAATATATTTTTATATTATTTGGTTGAAAATTTATATTTTCACAATTAGTGGTGATAATTATTAGAGAATAAATAATATTTATTAAAATATTTTTTGACTTAAAACCCATTATATATTCACAATTAGGGAATTTTTTAAAGGTAATAGGGTTATATGACTCTTTGGGAGATGGAAGCTTTCATCAAAGGGAGGAAAGCCAGTAGAGAACATGAACTCGATGCAATGAAGATATAGTTCTTTGTCTCCAACATGACCCTTTGAACCATTAATCCTTTGAACCTCTATCTTTATTATTTATTTCTAAATCAATGTTTCATACCATAGAAATTTATTATGCAAATTTTTAAATATATATATTGTAATAAAATAATTGTGTTGATCAAAATTCAATGAATAGATTTTGAAAAAACCTAGAGAGAAGTTTGATATGTCAAAACATATATCTAGATTTTAAGGCATAAACCATAGATTCAAATATCATGGATCACATATTTTAAACCTTATTTATTTAATATTCAAGAGACATAAATTCTAAATAATTCATATTTACATTTCTACTAATATTTTAGAGATATGTTTACATGAATTTTTTTATAATTTATATATTTTTTAAAAACTATAAATACTAATTTTTCAATCAATATACCATTGTAAAAATTATGAAATAAAATACAGTGGTACTTGGAACACCACAATCTAAATTACAGAACAAAAGTTATTTTATAGAGAATTTTAAACTTCTCTCTAACTTTTGAGGGCCATGATAATTTATTTTACATTTGAACATTATACTTTTGTTACCCTCATATTAATTTGAATCCAACAATGTGTAGTTTGCATCAATTCACCTCACATATTTTAATAAAACCCTAGAAAAAGTTATGAATGATATAACTTTGACTGTAAATATCTCCAAAACCCTTAATAATTAGAATTCAATATAGAATGTATATTTTTATATTATCCTATGTAGAATATAATTCTAAATTTTAAGAATTTGTTGGGATTGCTTAATTTTAGAGTGGTTATTAAATTATTTAAAACAAAAAAAAAATAATATTTATTATTATTATTTTGAATTGTCAATGGGGTTAAAAACTTATTTATGGGGTTTAAAGAATACAATAAATATGGGTATTTTCTTATTGATGGTCTTAAAGGAAAATAATAAGTAACAAATGTTTACTATATTTCAATGTTAATTAAAAAATTGAATACATGTTGAAGGAAACCCTCCCCTATTCCATGTAAAATTTTAAAGTATATCCTATATTTATGATATGTTTTACAATAAAAAATATTTTTGTTATTATTATTATAAATTTACCATTATCTACCCTTGATAATAACTTTTGGGTACTATATCAAACTCATGACCTATCTGCGGCATGAAAATAGTGACATTTGGATGGAAACTTCAAGAAAAACCTGTGATAGGTAGTTTTAAGACATTTCATGAGTCCTATGCCTACTATGTGATATATTATTTTCATGTTCCAATAAAATACAAAATTATTTTTAGGCTCCAATTATGGGTAAATGAATAGTACAATTTATCTGTTTCTCCCCATAGATCATGATGGAACAGTGTTTGGATCAATTTAGGTTGACCAATTTAGTTATTAAGTTTAAATTTGGGTAAATTATTATTATTAAAATGAAAAAAATTTCTTGACACAATGAAGTGTTTGAAAAGTTATTTCTAATAATATGTGTAAAGTTAAATTGTCAATACTTATGTATACCATTATTTATGAATAATAATAATGTTACATAATGACATGAAATTTATGAAATTTATGAGTCATTGTGTGCAGTAAATAAATATCTAAAGAAAATTATGATGATGTGGAATTAATATGTTAAATAATTAATTAATGGTTATGTCATGTGATTATGTTAAATAAATGTTATGACAAATATTATATATTAATAACACCTAATGAAACAATCATTAAAACGTATTTAATTTTCCTTGGACATTATCTTGACCTCTTGGATAGAATTTATTTATAATAAATTTTTAAAATAGAATTTATACTCAAGTATTAGTGGAATAAATAATGTTTATAGTTTAAAAAAATATAAATATATCATAAAATATAACTTATATTAAAATAAAACAAATCATTAAAAATAATTAATTATTTTCTAAGTGGTACTTTGATAAAATTAAATGTGCTTACAAAATTCATTATTATTAAATGAATTTTATGTGATTTCTTGATTATTGAATTTAAATTGAATACATTATATTTAATAATTAATTAATCAAATGGTGAATTATCATATGATTTATAATATTGACCAATTGTAAATTAATGATGTGATTTAATTACTTAAGTGAAAAGTAATTATTTAGAAAAACCCTAGGGATTACTAGTTTTATTAATTAGGATACGACCTAGTGTTTTTAGCTATATGAAATACATTTATTTATGTCATTTAATAAAGTTGGAAAAGGTATTATATGAATATGGGTTAAAATAATAATATAATTAAATTATATTAATGGGAATTATAAAGTATAATGAGCTTAATAATGATTAAAGAATTATCATGGAAATGATAAAAATTTTCCTTGGAGAATAAATAAAAAATAAATAGTTGATTTGAGTATTCCTAATATGGAAATTAATATTGATGAAAAAAACCTAGTTACTTTATGCAGTGAGATATTTTTTATAAATATTAAAATAAACATTGAGAGGGCTGGGAAATATATTGATGATACATATAAATGATACAAATAAAGATATATACCAAGTTATTATGTAGCTAAATGGATATTTTAATAACTAAAATTTAGATATTATTGATTTATTACTATTAGATTTCAATGATCTTGGAATATAGGGATCTATTGAGGATGATGTAAAAGATTTGGAAAATTATATGTTATGTCTCATGTGACCAATAGAAGGATCCATTATTGAGATGTTTTTTTTTTGATTTTTTTGTCTACATTGAGGTGTGATGTAGACTAATGGAAGATGAATATATATAAAGATGATATTATAGAGTAATTATCCACTCCCATTGGTCTGATTTAAAGGCAGACAACTACATTCTAGTAACTCTCTATTCCTCACCCTCTGATTTAGGATGAGGTTGATGATAACATTTGGGAAATTACTCTCAAAATCTTTTCACACATTATCATGAATATAGGAGGGTGATGTATTTAAACCCTACATGAGGTTTGAGACTCTATTTATCAACTTATCAATGATAAGATGTTTCCCCCCTTTAATTTAATGGAATTAGGTGCTATCTTAGTGGTCAGGGTATTAGTCCTCCATCTCAATCATGTGGTTTGAGTACTCAATTTATGTTTACATTAATAAAAATGTGTGATTTTTCCATGAGATTAATAGAGTATGGAACTATCCTAAGAGATTGGGTGTGGTTAATCCATATATGAGGTCAATACTCCCTTGACTAATGGATATCCCCTTGATAAGTTGTGGGACCTCCATTTATGGGGTTAATACTACCTCGACTGATGCATATTTCTCTAGTGAGGTGTGGGTCCCCCACTATTGTTAGAATATTATTTCGAGTATTCTAAAGTGATGAAATTTTCTTTCTTTCTTATAGATAATTCCACAAGTGTAAATGTGCACAACCATTTGTAGCATTATATAGGATGACAATTAATTTAATTTATATTGTTTGTTGGGACCTGACCCTTGTCACATACAATACTATTATCATCAGTATATAGTTAGTTGCAGTTTTATATGAGGGTTGACTCACTAATGGGGATAGTCATATTGAGTTTCATTTCTCATCCTCGAACACACACTTGTATGTTTCTACTCTTTTTTTTTCACAGAGATTGGAAGGTGTATCTAGAGATAATATTAGATATTGGAGATGGATTTGAGCCCTGGTGGTGGAAAACATAGATTCATTATAGAGGTGATCATATCATATCTACCCATTTTCAATTCTCATTTCACCTAATGTGTTTTATAGGAGTTTTTATATTAATTAATCATATTTTTTTATTATATATGATGTATTTTTATGGAATTATGATATAAATTCATGTTATGTTTTTCATTATTTATAGATGTCATCTATTATATTGTGGATAGAGATTCATTTTAGAATATGATAGGTTACATATAATTCCTCCCAATTTATTTTGTGGATACCACAATGCTAGTTGCTAACCCTTGGCATACTAGAGTTAGGATTGGGGAGTTCACTTACCACTGATGTTGGTATACTCTTGTAGAGCCTCATTGAAACTAGGATGTGACATAACATATGTGAACATAGTGGTTATAAGAAAACACCATAAGGTGAATATTTTTTTCTTGAGTACTAACATAAGAAAAAAATACATGGTTTTTTTGATTAATGTCATTGTTTAAAAGAAAATAGAAGGAAATATTAAATATTTTAAATTCAATCTTTTGTAATTTTAATATATGATTTCATGAGGATCATATTCATTTTAAAAGTTTCATTAAATGTTCATTTAAATTTTTTTATATAAATACAAGTCATTAATTTAATGTGGGAAACTATAAAAATAAATTTTAAAATTCAAGAGTTCCGTTTTTATTTATGAGTCTAGATTAATTTATTTAGTATATAGTTCATGAATATTTTCTTTAGAAATTAACATATGTTTGGACATGCTTTTAGTTAAAGTTCCCATTTTATCATATAAACAATATAAAGGAGGGGTGAATCAATATTTCCAACATTTTACTTCTTAATTAGGAATTACATTAAAATGATTGGTCAAATTCAAGATCCTATCCACAATTAAAACAATCACTTACTTGTAAGCATAAAATAAATATAAACGTAAGGCACACAAGATTTTTACAATGTTTTTCCCCAATAAGTGTGACTACATCCTTACTATGTTCAATTTATGTCTGAGATATAGATGTATCACTGATATCATAATGTGATTACAATATGGAAGGTATCATCATAGAACCTTGATTGTTTCCCATCACCAATGTCTCCTGAAAGTTCTTTATATTGGATCCCTTAATTTTTCAAATGGTCCTTGAACTAGAAATGATAAAATCTTCAATGAACTAGAATGTTTCTAAGGTATGATTAATGATTAATCAAAGGAGTAGAAACATTTAGAAAAAATAAATCCAAAGAATATGATTCGATATAAACTGAAATCATATGAATACTGGAAATGAATAATGTGTACATTAAACCATAGAATAATACTCATATTTCCTTTTGAGTTCTTTATGGTGACCACTAAAGGAATAAACAAAATGTTATTACCTACAAGGTGTATCCATTAGTTTTATTGAATCACCCAAACACTTTATACAATATCCTTTCAACTGTCATTATATGTAAGTAACTCAAAAGAAAACAAGGAAGAAGGATGAGTTCTTTAGAAATAGATTACCTAAAAACAACATGCACACACAAGACTCATAGACTTTCCACTTTTTATATTGGCTATGGGGATGATCATGATCCAATGAATTTACATGTAATTGTGAAAAACATATGACTAATTCCTTCGATTAAAACTTTTGTAACCCAATATTGTAAAAGTGGGTTCTATAGAGTAAACATGACCAACACTTTTTGATTACCATATCATGTTTACAATGAGTTATTCATCAAATTATCTTATTATAATTGTGATATTACTTCTACATACACTATTTAAATATTAATTTCAATAGATTATTTATCATATGAAAAGGTTATAGAAGTTCTTAATGATATTTAATACCTTTAGATACTATGAAAATAATATTTTACATATGTATTATGGTCCAGATACATTATTCTGATGAGACATAGATGATTTCTAAATATCAGGTGATGGGGGATCATAAACATTGAGACTTCTTCTCACGAAGGTCGCACTTGGTGATCTCAATTAGAGGATATCGTGTGGACTGACTCTAATGACCCAAAGCTTCTCAATGAAAATTACCTTCTTATAATTATGTCATAAAATCACATGAAAACACAACATAATGAATAAATAAGTGCTACGTACCTTTAAACATATGTTTGTCACTTCTGGATTGGGAATTTTGAAAATATTACATACACGGTTGTGTTCAAGATGATTTTTGGAGTCTAATAAAACAAAAATATTTTTTGGTGAATAATAACCTACCCTTTTGAATAGTAACATACCCTTATGAATACTGATATAACCTAATGAATATTAACCTTACCTATGATGGTAAAAAAATAATATTCAAGTGAATATATGATGTACCTATATTTTAGAATAAGTAAATGAATGTTTTAAAACTAGTTTTTTAATAATAAATTGAGATTTTAATTAAATATTAAATTAATCATATTTAGAAAATTATTTTTGAAAAATTGACTTCATTTTTTGATTCTAAAAGTTGAAAAATGGTTTGGGTGAAATTTTGTGATTTTTTTTGAAATACTTGAATATTTGATGAATAGTGAAATACCGCAATTTACAAAAAATAATCTAAATAAGCTAATTATGAAGTCATGTGTGATGTTATGCTGATGTAAGCCTACTTGGTTCGGGATCACATGATAAAATTACTATTATTGGTAATGGTAGACTCAATATTCCTTGTCTTGTGGAGAAATAATAAACAAATGAATTTTATATTAAGAAAACCCCTCTCCCCTCCACTATAAATACCACCCTTCACACCCTCATTTCCTCACACCTCTCAATCTTTAAGCCTTGTCTAAACTCTGCCCAAACATCTTTACTATCTCCTCCCCCATGTCCATGATCTTCTGGTCTCATCAAAAGACCATGCTTAGGCCCCTTATAGAGGATCTCAAGAGAAGGATTCAAGAGGTATGTTCTCTCCCACTTCTCCTTTAATTCCCTTTCAATTTCAAGTTTTTTTTATTCTCTCCCCACCTTTCTTTGTCCAAATGGTATGGTAACTCTAGTAACATACATATAATATAATGTTATGATACTAATGGGATATTATATCATCCTACCCTCTTTCTCCTCTTATTTTTATTTTATTAAAGAGTACACTGTTTGTGAGGTGTTAATTTATCACCTTCAAGAACAACATGTCTTCTTATTGCATTTCCACCTTTAGATCTGGTCATGAAACCATTTTTATGGTTGAACCTAAATATTTTATATTCATTATGTCTTATTTAATGTTCTTCAACTAACTTATGTACATATTACTATGTGATAAACTAAAATAAGTTCTTGGTGATCGAAAAATCGCCCAAATTAACCCAAACAATAATCATTTAATTTTTATCTAATGATTCAACCACATGGTAAATAATATAATTAATTATAATATAATTTTTAATTCTATAATGTAATTAATAAAATTTAATATAATTTCTGTATGATTACCCATGTTCTACCTGAACTTTCATTTAAGAATACGAGTTAACCACTCAAGGAGACCATAAAAATGAACATTCCCGAACAAAGTTTTTAAAACCTATAACTCATAAAATCCCCCATAAAATGACATAATGAAACCAAAATGAACCCTATTCATGTATAAAAGGTTCTTTAATTTCTAATTAATGAATATAATGTCATTATACAGGACATTAAAGAGAAGGAAGTGTTCGGATACAAGGTAAGGGGAAACTCTCAAAGCCAAATTTCATCCTTCAGGTTCTCCCTCTTTCACTCCATTTTTGATATGGTTACCCCTTAAAAATCATTTTTTCATAATTGTATTTCCTTTTCTTGAATATAAATGTTCACCACTATTGTTTATGTCAAACAAAATGATTTTCAAAATAACTCTTCTTTAAAGAACTCACCCTTTACTTTGATTCAAGGTTGATGGTTCTTGTATCAAGTATGTTATTCCCTCTTTTTTTTGGGAAGCCAAAGTTTATGAATGTGTTCTTATGAGATGAAACCCATTAATTTACATGGGTTAGTTATGTTTATCCTTGATTTATGTTCTATGTGGCATGAATGATAATGATAATATTATGATGTGATGGGTGCACCATGAATTATATAGCGCAATATGAATGTTTGAATGTGACGGGTGCACCCAGAATTATACAGAGCTCCAATGTATTGGGTAAAGTGATGAATTTCATGAGTAAAGGTGAAATTGTGTGAACAATATTCTATATTTGTTCACAAGTATGTGTGGTATTTAACCAAAAAAGACATGATGTTTTATTTTTTATGCATTGCCACACTTCTAGTCTTTTATTTATGCTTCCTCTCATGTTCATGATCTTTTTTACATGTTAGGATTATTCCCACCCCATGCTATATTGTTCATATCTATCCTTTTACTAGGATTTTTTCTCACACCTTTTGATGTATATCCTCAGGTGGCTACATTTACTAAGGAGAGTTCAAGTTCCAATAAGTAGCTAGAGAAGAATAAAATAAATAAATGTTTATGCTTGATAATATAATTGCTATGTATGGTCCTAGTTTTCCCCTGAAACTAAAAATTTGTATCCTATATTTATAATACTATTATGTTGTTTATATTAAAATAATGTAATAGTTATGTATGAAAAGGTTGGGCAGCTATAGTTGGTATCACAGGCAAGGTTTAGTTAATTTGGGAATTAGGATTAGTGAACCCTAGGGAAAACCACTAACATGAGACTAAGTACAAATATGCACACAAGAATCTCTAAATAAGGATCCCATATGTTATGATTTTAGTATAAATCTTTCAAATAAATAAGTTATTTATTCATGAATTTTTACTTATGTTTTGTTCTAACCTTATATATTTTAGAAAATGGTGGGAACCCAGAGAAACCAGGCCAAAAATTTGTGCGAGGGACAATGCAATGATTTCCCAAACAACATCCCTAATGATATGGTAGGTGGAGTTCAAAACATCATGTATATGCTTACCCAATTATCTTAGGTTATGAACAATGACCTTAATAATGGGGAACATCCTCCTTCACCAAATAGAGAGAAACTGGCTATCGAATGTTTTATGCGGCAACGACCACCGACATTTAGTGGATATTCTGATCGACTAGTTGCAGAATAGTGGGTCAAATCCATGGAGACGATCTTTTCTATTATTCACTATTCTGAGTCAGAGAAGGTGACCCTATCCGTTTATCATCTAGATGGAGAATCCTATCAATGGTGGGCTTTGATTAAGAACAACAAGCCAATAGAGGAAATTGAAGAGATGGAATAGGAAGACATTAATACAATGTTTCTTAATAAGTATTTCCCACGAACTCTTCATATGAATATGGAGAGAGAATTCATAGGGCATAAGCAAAAATAAGGATAATTTTTCACAACCTATGAAGAGAATTTCTCAAGGCTTGCAAAGTATGCTTCCGGTTTTTTATCAACAATGATAGAAAAATTGATAGATTCTTTAGTTGAATAAAACCATACCTTCAAAAGGATCTTACAATTAGAGGCTTTGGGTGTGATGAATAAGTTGTTCAGTGTGATCTCAAAGTGGAGATGGATTTTGGAGAATGGTCCCAAGGCAATGGTGATAAGAAACAAAATACGGAGTTTCAAGCCGGTGGATCTAATGATAATGGTGGGAAGAAAACTCAACGACCCACATACCAAAAATGTGGGAAGTTGCACCCTAGGAACTGCCTCAAAGGGGCAGGGAAATGATTCAAGTGTGGGAATGAAAGAGATAATGCTCAAGAGTGTCTAAAATACATGAAAATAAAGGATAATGTAGTGGAAGAAAAGAGATAACCACCCATGGTTCAATGATACAACTACAGAGATCTAGGGAACTATGCAAGCCAGTGCACTAAACCTCGAGTTCTCGAGGGTAATTAGTGTCAACAGCCACAAAATCCAAAAAAACAAGGGAAAGTTTATGCCATCACAACTGCAGAAGTGGAGCAAGATAGTGAAGTCGTACAAGGTACAATTATTATTAACTCAATAATGGGAAAAGTCTTATTTGATTCTGGTTCTATGCATTCCTTTATATCTTGAAAGTTTTCTAGAACTATAGAATAGATGACCCAAAACCTTGACGTAGAGATATCCATAAAAATACCAAGTGGTGAAATCATTGTAACCCAAGTGTTTGAATCTTCTCCTATTGGCGTATGTGGGAAGATTCTTCTGAAAAATATCATAATACATCCCTTAGTGTAATTCTATGCTATAATGGGAATGGGTTGGCTCTTGTTATATAGAGCACATATCAACTGTTAGGAAAAGGAAATATCTTTTCATATTATGAACCAGCCCATTATCCTCTAAAAATGCAAGGAAGATTAGAAGTATCTTTTTAATATTCTTTCATCTGTGTGGATGTTGATTCCCTACAAAGAATCATTCCTCTCTCAAATGGATGGGTCAAAGGATAGTTCCATCCTTGCAGAAATTACCATCATGAGGGAATTCAATGATGTATTTCCCGAAGAGTTACCCAGAATTCCCTCGGATCGTGAGGTAGAGTTCTCAATTGAACTCATACCAGGAGCTAAAACTATATCAAAGTGACCCTATAGGATGGATCCTATCGAACTGGAGGAGTTAAAGAAGCAGCTGCAAGAGCATCGGGAAAAAGGGTTCATACACCCTAGTGCATCACCTTGGGGTGCACCAGTGCTCTTTGTGAAGAAGAAGGATGGAATAATGTGGTTGTGTATCGATTATCGGGAACTCAATAAGATCACTATAAAGAACGAGTATCCTCTCCCAAGGATTGATGACTTGTTAGACCAGTTAAGAGGAGATCAATACTTCTGAAAGGTGGATCTTTGTTCTGAATATCATCAGGTAAAAGTGAATAATGAAGATATTCAAAAGACTGCCTTCTATACAAGGTATGAGCACTATGAGTTTTTAGTGATTCCCTTTGGACTAACTAATTCCCCTAAAATCTTCATGGATTTGATGAATAGAGTCTTTAGACATTACCTCGACAAATTTGTGGTAGTGTTTATCGATGATATTCTCATCTACTCCAAGAGCAAGGAGGAACATGATGAACATCTAAGACATGTGTTGGTGACATTGAGAAAGGAGAAGTTGTATGCCAAGTTCAGAAAGTGTGACCTTTGGATGAAACAATTCATGTTCTTGGGACATGAGATCACAAGTGAGAGAATTTCTCTGGATCCTTCAAAGGAAAATTTGATTGAGGAATGGCCTAATCCCTCTAGTGTCACAAAAATCTGTAGTTTTCTTGGATTAGTTGGGTACTACCGACATTTTTTGAGAAACTTCTCATGATTTTCAAGCCTTCTAACTAAGTTAAAAAAGAAAGGGGTTAAGTATGTGTGGATGGAATAATGTGAGGGATGCTTCAAGGAGACAAAGAGAAGTTTGATCACTACACCTGTAATCACACTACCGAAAAGTGGAAAATGTTTTGTGATATATAGTGATGCTTCAACGAAAGGCTTGGGTTGTGTACTTATGAAAAATGATAATGTAATAGCCGACGCCTCACGACAGATGAAAATCCATGAGCAGAACTACCCAACACAAGATCTAGAGCTGGAAGCTGTGATTTTTTCCTTGAAAATCTGGCGCCACTACCTTTATGGTGAGAAGTGTGACATAAACACTGACCACCAGATCTTAAAGTATATATTCACACAAAAGGACCTCAACATGCGTCAAAAGAGATGGTTAGAGAAAATCAATAATTATGATTTCTCTATTCACAACCATCCTGGAAAGCTAAACAAGGTAGCTGATGCTCTAAGCAGAAAAGAACCTGCTACTCTCTCCATGTTACAGATTGAGAAAGACCTTATCTTCTTAGATATGCAAAGGATGGATTTGGAAATCATAAGGGTAGAGGATACATCCTACCTTGCCCAAATGATTGTGCAACCATTCATCGACATTGATTTGATTTCTATTGGTGATTTTTGGACTGGAAGTTAATGGTTTTTCGGAGTTTCTTTGATGAAGATTTTCAGTTTACGGGTTGGATGGGTTTTTGGTGGCCTACGATTTGCGGTTTGAGAGTCAATTCAACTATTCTCTTACTGTAAGTGCTTCAGATGGGATTCAGAGCAGTGGTTTTCTCCTGGTTTTTGCATTCGGATCTAGATGTTTGAGAGGGTATGGCTTTTCCATCGGTTCTCTGCCCATGCGTCAAGCATGGGACTCCTTTCCGCGAAGAGATGATTAGGAGAAACTGATTTAATGTTTATGATGCTGGGTGAAGCTCTTATTTGTATGATTGAATTAGTTTTTTGCTCTTTAATTTTTGTATCATGGTGATTTGAATGTTTTTTGTCTGTGAAGTCATGTATGGTTTCTCACTTTTTCCTGAAAAGTGAATAATAATAAAAAAATTAATTTTCAGTTAGTAGTAAAGTATGGGAAATTTCAAGAGTTCCATATCGATTATGATGGTGTGATTCGGTTTGGAACGTAGATTTGTGTGCCTTTATCACCCAGGAGAAAGAAGGATCTATTGGACAATAAACATAGCTCAACTTTCTCTATACATCCTGGGATTACCAAGATTTACCGTGATCTCTGATAACACTTCTGGTGGGATAACATGAAGAAAGAGATTGCGGAATATATATTAAGGTGCTTGTTATGTCAGCAAGTTAAAGCTGAGCGACAAAAGTCCAAAGGGATGATCCATCCATTGCCTATACCCATGTGGAAATGAAAAAATGTTACTATGGACATTGTCTTGGGTATCCCGAAGACGTCAAAGGGAAATAATGTGATATGGTTGTGGTTGACCAAATCACCAAGACTTCCCATTTTATCATTATTCAGGAAGATCTATCGCTTGAAAAACTTACAAAGATATATGTGAAGGATGTGGTGAGATTGCAGGGTTTTCCACTCTCAATTGTCTCTGACCATGATCCACAGTTCACATCTAAATTCTAGAGGAGCCTTCAACATGATTTGAGTACTGAATTAAATTTCAGCATGGCCGATCACCCCCAAATTGATGGCCAGTCTGAAAGGACTATTAAAATTCTTGAAGATATGCTAAGAGCCTGCTCTCTATAATTCAAAGGTGGATGGTATCAGCATCTCCCATTGGTTGAGTTCTCATAAAACAATATCTTACACTCAAGTATTCATATGGCTCTCTATGAAGCTCTATATGGAAAGAGATGTAGAACTCCAACCTGTTGGGAAGAAGTTGGAAAAAGAAAGCTACTTGGACCCAATCTTGTTCAAGAGATGACAGAGAAGGTTCAAGTCATCCAGAAACACATCAAAGCTGCTTAGAGTCAGCCAAAGATCTATGCTGATAACCATCGAAGGGACTTGGAGTTCGATGTTGGAGATAAAGTATTCCTTCGAATATCTCTATGGAAGAGAGTCAAGCGATTTGGGAAGAAAGGGAATCTAATCCCAAGGTACATTGGCACCTTTGATATCCTTGACCGCATAGGAGCCATGGCCTATCTACTTGCACTTCAAAATAAGATGGCTCATGTTTGTGATGTGTTTCACATATCACTTTTGATGAAGTACGTGCCATACCGCCTCACATATACTAAACTTGGAGGTGGTATAGGTGGACGATGATCTCTCTTTTGAGGAGCATCCAATATAGATTCTGGACCGGAGAGATAAGGTTCTATGAAACAAGAAAACTCACCTTTTCAAAGTGTTGTGGAGGAACCATATGTTTAAAGATGCTACTTGGGAACCATATGAGGTGATGAAGGAGAAGTACCCTCACCTGTTTCTATAGAGTGAAATTTTTGGAGTGAAATTTCTTAAGGGGGGACGAATGTAACGACACAAAGTTTTTAAATGGAAATTATATTCTTATAATTATGTCATTAAATCACATGAAAACACAACGTAATGAACTAATAAGTGCTAAGTGACCTTTAAAAATATGTTTTTCACTTCTTTATTGGGAATTTTTAGAATCTGACATACACAGGTATGTTCAAGATGATTTTTGGAGTCTAATAAAACAAAAATAATTTTTGGTGAATAATAACCTAACCTTATGAAGAGTAAAACACCCTTATGAATAATGATATACCCTAATGAATAGTAACTATACCTATGATAGTATAAAAATAATATTCAAGTGAAAGTATGATGCACCTATATTTTATAATTAGTAAATGAATGTTTTAAAACTGGTTTTTTATAAATAAACTGTGATTTTACTTAAAAATTAAATTAATCATGTTTAGAAAATTATTTTTCAAAAATAGACTTCATTTTTGGATTTTACAAGTTGAAAAAAGGTTGGGGTGAAATTTTTGGATTTTTCTAAAATACTTGAATTTTTGAGGAATAGTGAAATACCGTAATTTACAAAAATTAGCTAAATAAGATAATTATAGAGTCATGTGTGATTTTATGCTGATGTAAGCCCACTTGGTTTGGGATCACATGATAAAATTACTATTAATGGTCATGGAAGACTCACTATTCCTTATTTTCTGGAGAAATAATAAACTAATGGATTTTATATTAAGGAAACCCCTCTCCCCTCCACTATAAATACCACCCTTCACACCCTCATTTCCTCACACCATTCAAGCTTTAAGACTTGCCTAAACGCTACCCAAAAATATTTCCTATCCCTTCCCCCACATCCAAGATCTTCTGGTCTCTTAAAAAGACCATGATTAGGCCCCTTAAGGAGGATCTCAAGAGAAGGATTCAAGAGGTAATTTCTCTCCCTCTTCTCCTTTAATTCCATTTCAATTTCAAGTTGTTTTCTTATTCTCTACCCACCTATCTTTTTCCAAATGGTATGGAAACTCTAGTAACATACATATACATGAATTTTATGATACTAATGGGATATTATATCATATAACCCCCTTTCTCCTCTTCTTTTTATTTTATTAAAGAGAACGTTGTTCGTGAGGTGTTAATTTATCACCTTCAAGAATGACATGTCTTCTTCTTCCATTTCCACCTTCAGATCTAGTCAAGAAACCATTTTTATGGTTTAACCTAAATATTATATGTGTATTATGTCCTATTTAATGTTCTAGAACTAACTTATGTACATATTACTATGTGAAAATTTAAAAGAAGTTCTTGGTGATCGAAAAACTGCCCAAATTAACCCAAACAATCATCAATTAATTTTTATTTAATGATTCGTCCACATGGTATATAATATAATTAATTATAAGAAAATTTTAAATTATAAAATGTCATTAATAACTTTTAATATCAGTTCTGTATGTTTACCCATGTTCTACCAGAACTTTCATTTAAGAATACAATTAAACCACTCAAGAAGACTATAAAAACGAACATTCCCGAACAATGTTTTTAAACCCTATAACTCATCAAAAGGCCTATAAAATGAAAACATGATACCAAAATGAACCCTATAAATTTATAAAAGGTTCTGGAATTTCTAATTAATGAATATAATGTCATTATATAGGACATTAAAGAGAAGGAAGCATTCAGATACAAGGTAAGGGGAAACTCTCGAACCCAAATTTCATCCTTCGGGTTCTCCCTCATTCACTCCATTTTTGATATGGTTACTCATTAAAAATCATTTTTTAATCATTTTATTTCATTTTCTAGGATATAAATGTTCACCAATATTGTTTATGTCAAAAAAAAATGTTTTCCAAAAGAACTCTTCTTCTAAGAAGTCACCTTTTTCTTTCATTCAAGGTTGATGGTTCTTGTATCAAGTATGTTATTCCCTCTTTTTTTGGGAACCCAAAGTTTATGAATGTATTATTATGAGATGAAACCCATTCCATTCCATGGGTTAGTTTTGTTCATCATTGATTTATGTTCTATGTGGCATGCATTATAATGATAATTTTATGATGTGACGGGTGCACCCAGAATTAAATAGCTCAATATGAATGTTTGAATGTGACGGGTGCGCTCAGAATTATACAGTGCTCCAATGAATTGGGTAAAGTGACGAATCTCATGTGTAAATGTGAAATTATGTGAACAAGATTCTAGATTTGTTCCCAAGTATGTGTGGTATTTAACCACTAAGACATGATGTTTAATTTTTTATGCATTGCCACACTTCTAACCTTTTATTTATGCTTCCTCTCATGTTCATGATATTTTTCCCATGTTATGATTATGATTACCCCATGAAATATTGTTCTTATCTATACTTTTACTTGGCTTTTATCTCACCCCTTTTGATGTATATCCTCTGGTGGCTACATGTACTAAGGAGAGGTCAAGTTCCAATAAGATGCTAGAGAATAAGAAATTAAATAAATGTTTAATATTGATGATGTAATTGATAGGTATGGTCCTAGTTTTACCGAGACACTAAACCGTTGGATCATATATTTGTAATAATATTATGTTGTTTATCTTAAAATAATGTAATAGTTATATAAGAAATGGTTGGGTTGCTATACTGACCTACCTATTGGAACACCAAATGTTTCAAGTGTCATTATATGTTCTTATTTATGATAACGTGTATTGGTTTCTCAAATTGAGATTATAATCAATGAATATCATTTTATTTTGTACTTTGATGCAAAAAACACATGAAATTTATATTATGGTAAGGTATTATTCATTAGGTATGTCATTAGTGGTATGACATTGACTGAATGATCAAGATTAAAAATTTCACTTTCTAAAGGAAGAAGATATATTTGGTCACTTGACTAGGATTGTAGTTCCTTGAATAAATACATTTTCATGGTTGATTAACGAAATTCCATCCAATAATAGCCAAAAAACATAAATGAAGAATAAAAGTATGAATAGACAAAGTATCCATTTAACATTTAATATTGGAAAGTATTCCTATGACCACATGCCTATTACCACAGTCAGCTGAACCATGGCCATATATCTTCCTATAGACACAATTCAATTTTCAATATCTCTATATGTAACACCCCGACCAGAATCATCGTGTCAAATCTAGGGAGCCAAAAGACCTCATGCGTGCCTCCCCATACACAAGAGTTAGAGGAATAGTAGTGAGGGTATTAATTCCATTAGTGGGGATACTATACCCACAATACTATATTCTTGAACCAAATATATAAATAATAAAAATTAAAAATCATATGAAAAATGTGGAAAATAATAATATCAAATGACACACATGTCAAATAATAAATCCAGAGACTCCCAGTGTGGAAAGACAATCCCGAGTAATAGCGAATGGAGATAAATAAATAAAACTATGTATAAATCCTTTAGAGTTTGTCCCTATCCTTCCATAAGCTCCATGTTCCATGAATATATTTTCTTCCCTATACCCCTTTTCTATTCTTTGATCCCTATATATGAATTATACACACTCGTTGAAATGATCATTCAAGGTTTGAGTAATTAAACATAGTAGTAAAACAACAATGCATCCTTAACAAGTTTGAACAAGTATAACAACTGTATATTGTGATAAAAATAAATTCATAGTCATGTTCAAGAAATCACATACTGAGAACCCATGTGCTAACCAAGCCACCATGATCCCTGACCGTACCTTATTCATCTCCATATCATAAGGAATATCTTGATTTCAGAAGCTTTCAACAAATATCCATAAGGATTGTAAACATACATATTTATATCCTCAAGGAATCATTTGAAAATGATACTAGGAATCCACTATGAATCAAGTGAATTGGGAAATTCAACATCCACCATGAATTGAGTGATCATGCTACCTTATATCCATTAGGCATAAAGTAAACTTAATACTTGGCTTACACTAGGAATTGAGTTAATCACACAATATTCATGATGAGTTTTTGTATCCATACCCCATGCTCTGGTCCATCATCAAAATCTTCATAAGTAATTCACACTCCCCCTCTAAGGGATAACCATGTCACGATCATCCACCTATTCCAAGAAATAGAACAATACCTCCAAAGTCATGGTAGCACACATAACACGATAGAGAATATGAAGAAAAGAATAACATATCATCATGTTAAAATATTAGAAACATTCATTATATGTGATCAACATCAAACATTATCAAACAATCCATAAGCATACTCATAGAAAAAATTATCATAAATGGGAGTCACAACTACACATACAACCACATGCTATCACAATCAAGAATGATCATTAAATTATTCCAAAATAATAAATATACCAAGGAAAAATCTTCCTAAAAGAGACAAAAAATGGTAATAAACATACCACCTAAATGTTATTGATGAATAACTATAAGTTTTTTCAAGGATTAACACATGAAACAGACCATACACCCATAGAGAACTAGTTCAAATGTCATGATTCTTATTTGAGGTTCTAGTTTATAAATAAGTGTTTTAAGAAAGAGAATCAAGGGGATTTCATGTTATGATAGGTGGTTCTAGAATGAAATGCCTCATAGAGTCCATGAATGGAACCAATTCCAAGGTAAGTTAAAGGAGAGGATTCCAATTCACCAAATATATTGTTGATCGAGGAAAAAATCAATAATTACTCATCCATTCTAGAAGATAACCTTAGGTCTAGCTAAAAAACATTGATCCATCATAAAAAATTCAATGTAAAGGAAATTAAAGATGAGAGTTAAGAAGAATAGTGTCTCAAGATAATCAATCTATGGAAATATACTTAAAAACATCTACAATTCCAAAATAATTTAACTATGGACAAAAAGGGAAGTCATTGAAATACCAAAGCAACCATTTATCTAGAAAAAATTTATGAATACATCATTATTGGAATTGGAATTCATATATCAAGAAACAATATGACACAACTAGGAATAAAATTAAGATAAAAGAGTTAGAATAAGGATAAACCTAAAGACCATAGGGTTTCACATTACATGCCTCAATTCTATATCATCAACCCACATTGATTCACAAAATATATATATTTTCACTATGGAAGGATAGAGGAGTCTCAGAAATTGATATATATTCTAATAAAATTAAGAAAATGTCAAAATAACCATAAATGGTCATTAATGAGGAATTCAAATCATTTTTTTTCATGTGTGCATGGTTTTTCTGCACTGTTTTACAAACTATGTGACAATAGTGTTCCCTTTCTAGAATTTTGGATAAGTGGCATGTTTTTCTCACATATTTTGTTAATCAATGTTCCAACCATTCTGTTGTCCATCAAATCTAGCCACATTATTTTCTAGGTAATTCCCCATGGTTTTTAGAACAATGTGCCTTAACCATGTACCCCCTGCATATAGTTTCCTGGTTTCCTATAGAATCCACATAGATTGATAATACAATGCTAAAACTATATACCCTTTAAATGAAAAAAACCTTCATAATACATCTAAAAATCCCCAAACATAGATCAAATAATTCATATATTAAAAATATTTCATTAATGTATGAAATTAAATCCTAACGCAGCTGAAAATTTGAGGTCATTACATTAACCCTCATTAAAGACTTGTCATCCTTAATAAGCAACTCTAGGAATCCTGGTTGAAAAAATAGGTCCATAGATACGAAAAATTTTCTTCCCTCTCCCATGAATCCTCCTTGATCTATCCATTTTTCAATTGAATCTAGAAAGGTGGTATTGTATTCCTCATAGTCCTTTATCACTCTAGTCTACAATGTAAACTGGTCATTCTACATACGAAACATTAGGATCCATCTCAATATCCTTGTAGTCGATGAATTTAACGGGATCGATCATGTACCTATGACTCTAAGACCCATGAAACACATTGTTCATACCTCGGTAATATGATAGAATATCCAAATGGTATGGTGTCATCCCAACTCATTCGATGGTATAAATGGGTCCAAAAAAACATAGGTCTCGATTCCCTTACTTATTCAAATGTTATTTGTCTGACTAAGGAATAACCTTTAAGAAAAATCTATCACCTTTAAGAAACTCCATAGGTATCCTCATATGTTGTACATAATATCTTTGTATGATCTAAACTATGATCAACCAATTTTGAATTAGCTACACCCTCTTAGAGGTCATCTATATCATATTGGTCCATAAAACCACAACCTCACTAGCCTCATTTCAATAATGTAGTGAATAACATGGAAAATCACTGAGAGCCTCATGAGGTGAAATAAAAATTGAAGCTTTGTAACTATTATTATATATTAAATCCGAAAAATATAGGTTATTATCCCACGCTCCATTGAAGTCTAGGTTGAAAGATCAAAGAATGTCCTCCAGTTTATGAATCATCTTCTCCTTATATATATATTTTTAGGGATGGTACACTATGATCAATCTTAGGTGAGTTACTAAGGCCTTCTGAAATAAATTCCAAAACCATGACATAAAATGTGATACTTTTCTTGATACAATTCTCACGAGAACTCCTTAAATGCATACAATATCATAGACATACAACTTAACTAGCTCGTATACTGAGTGGGTCTCATATATTAGTAAGAAATGATAAACTTTTATTACTCAATCAATAGTCACCCAAATAGATTAATTAGTCCTTAGGGTCCTGGGTAACCCTATCAAAAATTCTATCATGATGTACTCCCACTTCTACATGTCCATAAGATTTTTCCTGAGTAGTCCACCAAGATGCTGGTGCTAAGCTTTTATCCTAGTCTACCAAAGATGATGTGACCAAAAATGGGTTACATGCCCTTGATCCCTAGTCCTCAGAAGCATCCATCCTCTAATCATAAAATAATTTCATTAGGTTCCACTATTCCTATGAATTCTATTCACCATGATTTTAATATACTTTCATCTTACAACTACAAGTATCTACAATGACGTTAGTATTATATTGTGCATAGGCCATCTCAAATTAAAAAATTTCTAAATACTCACTCTGTACCTATGCCTCAATTTTAGGCCCTAATTTATGGATATATAATAGATTCTGTTATGTCTTGTGATGAAAAATAACCTCTAAATTTAGAGATAGTATCTCTAATACATCAAAGAGTATACCATGGTTTATTTTTCTAAGTCTTAGGTAGGATAGTTCTTATCATGGGGTAGCGATCGATGTTTCCCATATGATACTACTTGATATATTTCCATCAACACTGTACCCAAATGAACTACTGATAAATCATAGTACACATTATAACCAAACCCCATTTCACGAATAATCAATATAAGATATTTATTCAACCTTATCTGCATCTCAAGAAATGCCTCTTCACATTGGTCTGACCATTGGAGTTTCACTCACTTCATCATCAACACATTTCTAGGTGTTAATAAATGTGGTATGTCCTAGATAAAATTTACGTAGTATCCTACTAATTGTAGAAATATCTTGATATCAAAAACGTTTTGGGTATGTTTCCAAGACATTACCACATCCACTTTCTCTAGTTCCAATTATATATCAGTCTACAAAACCACATGCCCCAAGAAATTCACCTCTTTAATCCATAATTTACAATTTGATTTCTAGGAATAAGGATTATGAACTCAAATTGTACCCAACGATATCTTGAGATATATAGTATGTTGCTCTGGGGTTGGTGAGTAGATGAGTATGTTTTCAATTAATACCATGATTAAGGAGTTAAAATATGGGTGAAATATCTAATTCATGAGATACATTAACACTACTGATGAATTCATTAGAACAAATGACATCACCAACTAATCATATAGTGTATACCTTCTTGAAAATTCCATCTTCAAGATGACCTCATAGCTTAATCGTAACTAGTGATAGCTTTAGCAGAGCTCGATCTTGGAGAACCACTGAGCTCCCTACAAATGATAAAAAATATAATTAATTCTAGGAAAAGGACACCTATTATTTAACGTGAACTAATTTAGCTTTTGGTAATCTATGTAGAGATGTAGACTATCATATGCCTTCTTGGAGATCAAAACTGGTTCACCCTATGGTGATGTACTCATCCTAATAAAACCCTTCAATTACATGTCCTCGAGTTGTACCTTGACCTCTATCAACATGGATGACTCTATATTATAAAGGGGTATCAAGATGGATTTTTCAATTAGGATGAGTTATATCTTGAACTCAAATCCTCTATTAGGTGGAAGTAATATGAATTCATCTGGAAATATTTCATGATAGGAATCTACAACCCAAGGAAAATTTGAGGGGCTATTATTGATTACTGGAAGATCAAATCCTACAATCTATTTCAGGATCATCCTAAGGTGACTCTTATATATACCCACTCTACCTACTCCTAGTTACCATTCACCAGATATTATTTTCTTCTCTCCCTTTGGAAATTTAAACCATACATGTCTCTTATATAAATTGATGCGGGCTCAAAAACTAGTCATCCAATACATTCCTAAGTCACATAGAATATTTTCATATATAAAATTAGCATAGATTTATATAACCTAAAATTATGATAGTACACTTTAAGAATCACAGAAGGTGGTTCACTTTCATTCCTAATGGTGTATCAAAGGAATGTAACTCAGAATACAACTTGATCAGTAAATCAATTCTGACATCAACTTGTGAAGATATAAAACAATGGAAAGAACCGTTATCAAACAAAGAAATAAATAATATAAAAGTGATCAATACCATTTCTCAAATAGTAGATAGTCCCTCTCCACTATCTAATCAATTATGATAAACTACATATAAATGACCTACCTCACTCTGAAACCCTATCACTGAGATGCATGATCCATTTGAGTCATCATTGTTAGAGCAAGATGTTAAGGACCCGAATTAGATCCCTAGTTTACTGACTGCATCTTCCTAGAACCTATACAAAATACTATCATAAAATACCTAGTGAAAAATTAATCATGGTGTCTCATATTTCCACATTTCAACTCTATATCTGAGGTTCTGTCTAGACATTTTTTTATTGATTGACCATCTCACAGTTGAAGCACTATGGTACTCCTCATAATAGAATGGAAGAATCCAAACTCTTCTCTACCTTCTTACCGCTATTTTACTATTCATCCCCACTCTTCCTCTTCCTAATACTAGAATAGACACTTATAGTAAGTGTAATAGATCCACTTTCCTGATTATTGAATGGTGGAAGAATGATAACTTCTTGATCTTCCTCTAGAACCTTCTCGATAGTCAAGGCATTACAAAGAACCTATGGTGTATTCTTTTAGGTAGAAACTCCAAACCTATCATCTGATTTCTAAAAAATGTATGATCACAAAAACCTTATCCATTCATGACTAGTTTTTATATAATAGAGAAGAAAATATAAGTAGTTCATTGAAATGATCATAGTATGTAGATAGTATCATTAACCGATACTATATCTCCATAAAATCTTGCACTTAGTCTAGATTCAGCAGATTGGGAAAGGATTCCTTGAATAAAATGTTCGTGAAAGTATCTTAGGTGAGACCCTATGACATGAAAACCTATACCATCACACCCCACCACCTCCTGATGGGTCCATATATCTTTAATAATGATATCTTCACCTTCATGTCCTCGAGTGTCTCAATGAGTTCAATGAATCCCTTGATTATTTCAATCCATTCCACAACATTCTATGGCCCTCCAGTTCCCTGAAAGGCTGGTGGATGCTATAGTTGGAAGTCTAAAGAATAGTTGACCATGGATCATGGTTCCCCTCCTTCTTAGACAGGAATAAGTGTGATGACTCTAAGATGAGGTGGACCCACTTATTACACCATCAAAATAGGTGTGAGAATAGGATCTGTTACACCCTCCCGCACAACAAGTTCTGGAACAAGGGAATCCTCCCTAGTAAGAGAATCTGGGACTATGTTATCTAGTGGTCTCATTATTCTCCTTCAAGTTGAAATTATCTATAACATGGATAAAACATTATAACATCTAAACCATTAATGTAGTTCCAATTAAGTATGTGGGATCCCATAAGGTTCTCCCAGGACTCTACCCATAACATAAGATATATATCTCCCAACACTAACCAATGTCTCCATCCCTTCACATTAGTAACAGTAACATATATATACAAAAACATAATATCACTATCAGGTTATACTAAATAATTCCATCATATATATATCATAACTATGTATAATATATATATATATATATATATATATATATCACTCAATCAAAGAACATGAGTCTACCCCGAACAAATAGTACACATCGAGACATTTAATTGAAGAACTAGTATGAAACACACAACAGGTATATATATGACATGTGATCCTATGTTCCTAGTCATGATACATGAACTGGCCCAAATTCCATAAAATAATAACCGAAATCCCATCAATGGAAAATCAAAGGTTCTTTACACATGAGCTTTCCAGGAACATGGAAACTCCCCTACCAAAGTCTCACACAAATTATCTTATTTCTACTATGGACCATTCTAGTCAAAATAAAAGAATAAAATTGTTCTATAATACAATTTTTAAATACCCTAACCTAAACAATTGAGTCTAATTCGTGGATCCATAAGCCCTCATGCATGCCTCCCCATATAAAAGAGGCTTCCAACTAGTTGTTAGGGTATGGATGCTATATGTGGGGAGACTATACCATTAATATCATATCCTTACACTAATAATATAAATAAAAATAATAACAAATCAGATTAAACAAGGAAAATGAAATATAATATCATATGTAACACATTCCATAAAATAAATAAATGTTCACCCGGTATAGAAATCCCAACCATCAAAACAGTGAAAGAAGATAAATAAATGAAACTATATAGTAATCTCTTAAAGTCTATCAGGATCCTACCATCAGCTCTATGATCCAAGACTCATATATCTTCCCTGAACCCATTTCCCTTAGTTGGATCTAAATATATAAATTCTACACACACAATAAGATACACATGTAGGGTTTGAGTAATAAAACCATGCAGGACACCACCAACACATCCTTAACAAGTGTGCACAAGAATAACATGTTTAATCTATGATAATAAAACATTTTCTGAAATGTATAAGAAATAACATACCAAGAAGCCATGTGCTAACCAATCCACCATGATCCCTGACCATAACTACACAAGATCCATGCCAAGAGGAATATCAAGATATCAGAAGTAATAATGAACTATCCATATTTCTAGTAAACATACTTCTCAACATCCCTAAGGAATCATGTTAACATGCTACCTAAAATCCATTTGGAATCAATTGAACCATTCTAATTAGCATCCAATAGGCATCGAGTGATCATGCTTCCAAACATCTATTGGCCATTGAGTAAAAAAGCTGCTTGAAATCCACTAGGCATCAAGTGAATCAAAAAATATTCATGAGGCATCTTCGTATTTGTAACCTGTGTTTAGGTCAATTATCTCCATCATCACAAGCTATGTGCACTCCCCATCAAAAGGATAACTATTTCATGATGGTCCACCAGTTTTGAGTATCATGAATAATACCTATAAATTAATGTTAACACACATAAGATGGTAGAGAATATGAAGAAAACCCTAAAATATAATCATGATAAAATTGTATAAACATATAATACATATGATCTACATCAAACATGGTCAAGAAAGTTTCAAGAGTACTAATGGAAATAAGGATCATAAACATGTCTCATGGTTATACAGACACACACACACACACCCACACACACATGCGATCAAAATAATGTAAGTTCATCGAAGAATACTAAAAAGAGAAACATAATAAGGAAACATGTATATAAAAGAGCCCAAAATGGTTAGGAACTTCCCACCTCAAGGTTATTGATGAATAACTCTAATTTTTTTCATGTATTAAAACAGAAAACATGTCATACACCAATGAATAACTATATTTCATGTCAATGATACCCATCATGGTTTTTGATTTATCAACATGGAATTTATAAAAAAATATTCAATGAGAATCCCTGTTAAGAAGGGTGTTTCTAGAATCACATACCTCACAGAGTCCATCAACATAAGAAATTCTGATGTATGATGAATGAGTGGACACCAATTCACCATATTCATTTTTTGATTGAGGAACAAATCCTGAATTCAGGCTCAATTATAGAATAGAATCTTATTTCTATACAAAAAACATTGATCCACCATCAATCCATTAACATAAATGAGATTCAATATGAGAATCAAGGAGAATAGAGTCTTAAGATGTTCGATCTATAGAATATTACCAAGAAACATCCATCATTTAGAAGGAAATTAACTTCGGTAAAAAGAAATGTCACTAAAATATCAAAACCACCATCAATAAAGTAATGATTTAAGAATACATGATTATTTGGAATTAGAATTCATTGATTAGGGATTGGTATGCTTAATCATTGATTTATATCAATATATAAGAGTTATATAAAGGAGGAACCTAAAGAACTGAGGGTTTCACACTATATACCTCTATTTTAGATCTTCAACCCACATGGATTCACCTAAATATAGCTTTGGAGGGGAGAAGTTTATTAGAGAAGTCCAAATAAGTCTTAGAAATCAATAGATATTCCTATATAAATATGAATTTCTCAATTCAAATAATAAATGGCCATTATGGAGGAATTTATACCATTAATTTCCTGCGTACAAATTTTAACCACAGGGCATGACAAAACATGAACAAACCATGAATCCTTGAAAGGATTATGGACAAGGTGCATGATTTTACTACACAATTTGGTAAATTGTGAACCAATAGTGCTATTGGAAACTAGATATTACTTCTTAGGTTTTCAAGTGAGTTTTTATGATTTTTCAAACAATACACCAACCCTTGAACCACTACCTCTAGTTGAGCTGTTTCTTAGATAATTTTCATGGGTTGTGAAAACTATGATTAAAATTTTCACCTTTTAAAAGGCTAAAAAAATTATCAAAAACCTACCAAAACCCATGAAACTCAATATAAAAAAATTACAATTCAAAAAAATATGATTAAATTCTAAAATTAACTCATAAATCACGAATAAAAATTGAGTTCGTTACACGATAGATTTTTCAAAGGAAAATTGTGGCCTTGGATGATGTAGACTATAAATATAGGTGGAAATGAGAATTTTCCAATAAGACGGGAAAGTCCTATAACCAGGGTACACATAGACCATGGCCATTGGCCTTTCCGGCAAAACATACGCCTACAGCTGATGTGGACCATGGCCAAGTGTTCAAGGATATACCATTATTTTTATTTTTTAAAATTATAATAAGAATAATTATATAAATGTTTATATCAATATATATATATATATATCATAACAATGTTGTGGTAAAGTCTTATATAATTCATTAAAGAGGCTGGGGATCAATCCCCATTACTATGTTCAAATTTTTCAAATGTTATAGCCATAGTCATGAAAAATTATTATAGATTCCCTATAGACCTAGAACACCCATGGGGATGATACCTATAGGAAAAATTACAAAATGTTACCATAGATTAAACCCTATACCAAAGATAATAGGCCTCATAGTCTACATGGACCATGACCATAGGCTACAACCATGGTCCCAGGGCCTACATCCATGGTTTTGGACCATGAAAGTATGCATATTTTCCTTTAGTGTTTATGATATGTCACAAGAAATAGAGATTATATGACTCTGAATATATTTTTTAAGAGGTTGTTATAGCTTTGAATTATCCTTATCTCTTTATATGCCATGATTTGTTTCTATATTCCACTCTTGGTATATAGTTATGACTAAATTTTATCAAGACAAGGGCCCAGATGGTCATACATAAAGTCTATCAACAAGTTCTATAAATTTCATTTAATTGGAGTATATGATAAAGTGGTCTTCAAGTGAGGGGATAGTGAAAAATTGAGTATGAATGATCATAGGGTAATTTCTTTAATTAAACTATACATGTTTATAATAATTTCAATTGAATTTATTTCTCAAGGTATTCACAATCCATTTAATTATAAAAGTGAATATGAGTAACTATTATTTTTCGAATAAACACTACACATTAAAGGATCATTAAATAAGTTTGGGAGTAATGGCATCATTTAATGGATCATGTTTTATCACGTGACACATGAGGGTGTCATATGTGTGTGGTAAAATATTTGCGACTCTTCTAACATTGCTGACTCCTGCCAAATGAGCATCATCAAAATCATAGGGGAATAAATACATGAATAGATGTATTATTTTCCCTAAAAAAGAAAAGGAAGAAGAGGTTGGCCAATAATTGAGGATCATGTGAGCCTCTAAGGGAATCATGATCACGTGACCATTTTAAGGTCACATGAAGACTCCTTGCGTAGTACATAACTTGTGGTAAATCTTATGGGTTTCCCTCATATGAACCACTCTACTCTTACAAAGGCTCTCCGAACAACCAATGGATACTTGATGACATTTGAATAAGCTCCCCCAGTCCACATGGTTTTCCATGGAATGTTCCTAAAAAACCATCTAAAATCTATTAAAAATAAGAAGAAATGATATCCAAAGGGGGATACCCCCAATGGTTGTAAATATCATGTTATAAATCATCATTAAAAAGGATAAATTTAATTGATGATATCTACAAAAACTCACATAACCCACAAACCATTGTAGGATAAAACAAATTAGATAAAGGGGGGGGGGAGGTGTTCGTAGTTGTTGAAAGACATCTGATGCACCCCTGGAGATCCATAAGACACCAAAAAACCTCAACAACTTACTTGGATCGTCTGATGAGATCCCTTTGGATTTTCATCCTCTCCACACAAAGTGCCTTCAGTTTCTCCAATAAATCATGCACTTCCATTTTGTTTTCTAAATAGGAATGGATAAATTTGTCCATGATATGCTTGCACACCCTTATATGACCCATATTTTCACATGAGGCATTATAAAAAAATTGAACAAATTTCCTAGACATTACTCATGAGAATTATCATAATCCCCATTATTTCTAAAATAAAACAAAGGGGATAAAAAAGGAGGAGTTGAGAGGTGTTTTTAGTTGCTGAAGGACATGTGGTGCAACCCTCGCGATCCGGAAGGCACCGTGGGTCACTCGTGACATGCCTGCCTCATCCCATGCAATCCTTTTGGATTTTCAACCTCTCTATGTGGATGTCCTAAAGTGTGTCTAGACAACAAAACACTTCCCTTAAAATCAACTAGGACAATTGATGAGATTTTTCCATGAAATGCTCACACAACTCTACAAGACCCATATCAATCACACAACACATCACAAAAAAAATAGTAATTTTCCTTGAAATTACTCAAAAGATCTCTCATGACTCCTAACCATTGTCATAGACAAAAATTGAAAGAAAATATGGAGGATGAAGAAGGTACTCGCAGTCACTGAATGACATGAGAAGCACCTAGGTCACCCGTAGTGCGGTCCTGTGAGACCCCTGAAAAAATAATCCTTGTCTCATGAAAGATCCCTTAAAATTCATCAAGAATATCGCGAATTCCTTTCAACAGACACATGGATCTTTTAAATTCCCTTGGACCCATTAATATGACCACATGGAATCCCTTCTCCATGTCTTCATGATCAATCAAGTCCCCATTAATTTTATGTAATCCAATAATGGGGGTGTTGATGAGAGGGACTCACAATCGCTGAAAATCAGGGGACACCCTCATAGTAGTCCACAACAGAGACTTGTGAAGAATCATGGCTCCAGACCCCTTTTCTAACTCCAACATGAGATATCGCGGGATATGCCACAAAATGTATCGAGAAACCAAGCTGGAAATGTTAACAAATTCCTCACCCCAACATGAAGAAAGGGTTGGACTCTGAATGGTTGGAATCTGAATGGTTGGTCTCTGAAATAAAGGAATCTACATGGTTGGATGGCTGATATTTGGATGATTCGTCTCTTGACCTCTGTGTAATTCTCAAAGAAACAAATCACATGACAGACCTATCTTCTGTTTGGTAATATACCAGTGAGTATCCATAATAGTCATGTTCAATACATAAGGTACATTAAGTGATTGATCATGGATCATGTGAAGAGCCACCAAAAAGATGTGTGGAGAACATACTGCATGTCCTCCAGATCACACGCCACTCAAAGAAACTAATACTAAATAAACTTATGGCCTTCATAACAAAAGGGTTAGAACCAAGATTTAATGTGAAAGACATAAGAAAACAATATTCCCAATGGCCCTCATGTGCTTCGCGTGAGTCATACAAAGATTCACCAAATCTACAAGACATTTCACCCAGATCTTATGAATCTCCACTAAGATGCTACTTGGGATATGAAAAATATTCTCAAAATGTCAGATCATGTCACACTATCCCCCTAAAAACACCACTTTGGTCACGAAAAACCCTTTGGGTCTATCATTCGATACTTGTGATTTGCTTCAAACACATCTCCTAACACATATAACATCTTTTTATCATATCAGTCAAGTCTCACAATCACATCTAGGCATGACAACTAATCTTGTGTTACCCCCTATGGGAAGTAATCTAAGACCCATGATTCCCTCTAGACATGTCATCTAGGTATCACGACACCCTCTAAAGAAAGTTAGTTGAGACCCGTGCCACCCTTTAGACATATCGGCCATGTCTTGTGACACCCTCTAGGGATGCCATCCAAGATATACCACATCCCACGATCCATGTCCTACTGACTCTTGAAACACACTTGATATGTGTCAATATGACTCCCAAAAATGACAACAGGTCCTGAAAGCTCGATCATGTGACACCCCCTTGAACAAGTCATCCAGGACATGTGATGGATTTCAATACAGGCCAACTGGATCTTGCAGAACCCTCTAGAAAAGAAGGCCAGGTCATAAGGTCATCCTAGGACTTGATAAATTATATGTCCATGGTGTTTAAGTCATGATCAATAGGTCAGAATCAAATAAAAATCCCCAACACAAAATGAACTATGATAACTCTAATTCATTCTATATACAGGATACATATGCCACCTCTCTCTGATGTGTGACTTCCAAATTGATCATCCATAGAAATCTTAGTATCTAATACCATTATCCAAAGAAATGTAATTTATCACATTCTAACCCTTGATTCTCACAATGAGCATAGATCACATGGGCTTAGAGAGTGGCACATATCTTATCATCTGCACCATACACCCCCAGAGTTACAAGGAAATCCTCAGTATGTAAGCCCCGATATACACCGAAATACAATGAATCTGATTCCTACCATAACCAGGATACATAGGTTGTCATCCTAAGGCTTGATCTCAAATAAAAACCCCTCTCAGTATAAGTCCATTACGACTCAAAAATCTCAGCATGAAGGCCCAATTAGTCCTAGGAGATTATCTCGTTATCTAATACATTAGCAGAGTGAGAAGTAAAATGAACTATGAGAGATATGTTTCATAATGTAACATGGATATGTAGGGTGCCTTATTAAAGAGTTATCTCTATAAATAACACCCCAAGGACTATTCTAATACACAAGTCCCCTATCAACACACCATGAGGCTGATTATCTTCTCCACCTTGTTTCTCACCCCAATCATAGCTCTCATGTGCTTAGGGGGATGAAACTAACACCTCATTAGGCATCACGAATATCCATTAACCAAGGAAATACTATTATGTAAGTCCTGATGAGTGGTATGGTATGAAATCCCTCATATAAGGACATATACAATGGGGCTAGTCCCAAGGGAGTGATTAAAATATGATGACTCTGATTCCTACCTTAACCAGGACACATATGACATATTCTTGATACTCGAGCACAAATATTTGGTGTCTCAGTTCCTACACATATGTCCTTTTCAAATGATGATAAACTACATGGGATTAACTAACTATATGGTTTTTGATTCCTCCAATATCTAGGATATACATGAAATATCATAATGGCTCAATTCCCTCTTAAAAATGTTAACTACCTCTTCATATGGAAGTGCATTCTGAAGAACATGGTTATATGGATACAACAAATCAAGAAGCTATCCATCATTAAGGAAATGGATGAATAACCACATATACATACATATGTATCCACTAATGAGACTTCCTTTCTTTATTTAATGGGAGGATTAACAAATGAATCATTTTTAGGGAACTCAGTCTCATATATAGATTAAGAAGAGATTTGTGAACATATCATAAATCAATAAGAGATTCCCATAGTTTGAAACAATTACCACAAAAGGGTGCGATGAGCCTGACCTCCCATACTATTTACTAAATAAAGTCCCTAAGTGTTTTTGGGCCCAAAAATCTAAATAAACTTCTACCTTTGGAAAGCAGGTCTATACCCAGATACAGATGGGGGAACCATTGGGAGTTTCTAGGAAAATTGGAAATGGTATCCTGATGAGAGAAACCAGTTTCATGCCTTGAAAACCTGATGACACAAAAATGGTGAACTCTCCATGAATCTATCCAAATACAAAATGGTTTTTTATTATCTATCGGGCTATTTATTTTTTCCTTATATTAAAATAAAATGGTGAACCCGATGTGAATCTTTATAACAATAGAATGATTGGGATATAATGCATCATGAAACATTGTTTTTTAAACCCTATACAAAAAAATAAATTAGACCAGCATGAACACAGATTCTTGTAATTCCATCCTAAAACTGACATGTCCATGTGAGCATAATGGTTGGAAAGGGAATAGAGGACAATTGTGTTGGCCATGAAAATTTGATTCAGTATTTTTATGTATACAATATAGCAGTAATCGATAAATTTTTCCCTTATTGTCTGTGTGATTGAATATACTACTCTCATTGATAGAATTCTCACCCAAGTAAATTTTTTCATCATCTATCATTTTCTCCAGAAAATATTCTACTACTTTAACCCCCACGGTTCATAAATAAATATGACCTCCTCAACAGCTCCAATGGTAGGTGGGAAATATAATGGTTTGGTAGTACCAACAATATGGTACAATCCTGAATAAGGAATCTACCTGTGATATTCTACAGACATGGAAACTGGTGAATTTGCATCACCCAGAAAGTTTTTCGCTAAGCAAGTATCCCTATTTTCTACAAAAAACCACTTTGTGGCCTTATCCTAGGAGTGCGAAAACTGCCACCATCCATATCTATTGAGGGAGGACCAGGAAGCCATATATGTCTCCCTTTCCATTCAGGTGTCTCCAATGAGGGAACCTATCAATGGTTGTCAGCAACAAATCTTTCCAATACCAATCAGTCACGTACTAAGGATACCATTCAACACACAACAACATATTATGAAAATGAATAGACTATAAGGAAGACTCATTGAAGGAGGAAGGTTTTGGATATCTAGAATAAGACTCATATTCTTTCTCCTACCGACGATGACTATTAGCATAATCAGGTAGGAACCAACAAGAAATATTGTTCTCCTACTCATTCAGAACAAGTCTATAGAAATATTTTCACAGTAGGTATGGGGGAGGCTCGTACTCACACCCACTTGCATGAAGCCCATTGGCATTTTTCGATGGCACAAGGAGGAAAGAAGTGGGTGCATATACCTACTTAAATTGAATATATCTTCCAATAGATAATGGATATGAAAAATGTGCAGGCCCATATCCCTGTACAAACTTTACTAAAATGCCAATATATTTTAGCAATAGAAAAAGTGCTCTTACGACATATTTCGACACTATTACATATAAATGGATAGGCACAAACTCCAATCTGTATAGCCCGAGAAACTCAATAACATGATCATTGTGAACAAGTGGTTGAACCAAAGCTAGAACACATTCTTTCTCCCACATAGGATGATTATTGTCATATTTTAATAATGGGAAAATCATTATACCTATCTCATACTCTGATTCTAACTAGGGCTCACCATGTGAGAACATCACACGCCTTGGGATAGGGGAACATTCCTGTAAAAAAATCTGGTGGTATATTCCGAAGGCCTAGTATTGGGAACATATCCATGTTCAAGATGGGCTCACCATGTGAGAGGGGAAAAAGCCTCACAACAGGGTCATATTCCTATCGAATAATTCCATTAGCATAATGCAAAGGCCTAGGATCGGGCATATATCCTCATCTTAGCTGAGGATAACCAAGTGAGAGTGGAATAAGCCTCGGGACATGCTCATATTCGTTCTAATGAATCTACATAGGATATTTCATCAGATCATGGAAGCAAGAAACATATTCCCACTTCCAATAACAAACTACTACACCCGCATCATTCAAAGGAAATATGGGAGGAGGCTCATATTCATTCTCCCATTCTGGAGGTCTGTCAGCATATTCGGGTGTGGAATGCCTATTCGAAATAGGATCATATTTTTGTTCCAATTGAGGCTCACCAGGTGAGAGTATCACATGCCTCGGGGCAGGCTCATACTCCTAGAAAGAATGACCAGTGACTTAATCCAAAGGCTCAAGATCAGGCTCATACTCCTATCTTGACTGAGGCTCACCAAGTGAGAGTGTCACATGCCTCAAGATAGGATCATATCCCTATCAATAATGAGACCAATTATAGGAATATTTTAATAGCTTCTCATTAGTGGTCTCTTACAACCACTGTGTCATACGGTTATATACAAGATCTAAAAACAATCACATAGTAGGCTCATATCCCAGAAGAATCACAAAAGGCAGGTCAGAATATTCTGAAAACAATGTAGAACATGTCCCATACTCCAAATATGATCGATGCCATTATCCATGAGTTTTTTTGAGACACATTATGAACACCAAAAGGAAATTTCAACTCTACTATCAAAGAATAAGTAGAATAAATTCATTTCCATGATAGTCCTCCTTGTGGTACTGTGGAGATGGATAGTAATGACTCTACTCATGACATCCTCCACGATCAACCTCCCCATGTAGATATCTCTCATTTTCAAGGAAATCCTCCACTTTTCTTGACACATATTCATATAGAGGTGAACCTATCACTAACACGTGCGTATAGAGAGGTGCTCAAAACACCGAGGCCAATGGTATACAATTCCCCATCAACATCAAGCAAAACTCCACTCCCATCAGCAGTCGACCATCAGATCCACCTTCTATGGTCTGATAGGATAGAGGTGTGTAAGTTTGATGTGGAAGATGAGAACATTGAAATATGGAGATAGTTAGCTAGAAATAACTTCCCCATCATGTTTTTTCCCATCGCTACTTCTAGCTATGAGATCCTATATGAGCAAGAAAAGAAGTGCATTCCTTACCTACACTAAAATATATGGGCTACTAATTAGTGATTTAGGGATTGATATCTCCCTTATCCAAGATATGGGTTTCATCACCAGAAAGTAAATATAATCTTCTATCAACATGAACTAGCTACTATATTTATGGATCAGGATCCATAACTAGAAAATCCCAACGCAAAACTACAACACACTTGACTCCATTGAATCGTGATGCTTAGGAAGCTTATCTTTGAAGCCACTTCATGCATTTTTATTTAAGGATGAGAACAGTATAGAGAATTACACTTTACCTCTCCCCTAGAATATAAGAATCCATCAAATATGGAATCTTTTAATGTTATAGTATTCGGTGAAATAATGGGACTGGGTAATTCTCAGGATAGTTGTCCAATGCAATAGAATGCCCCCAATTCAATGGTGCTAAGACACCAAGGATGGGGATAGAGGATAGACAACATGATTTTAAATTGGGATCCTCATTATAATAAGAGGACATTCCAAATATGGAGACTAATGTTGCGATCACCCTTGCAATTTATCAAATGTAATGGTTCTCAACATGGGCTACCATCGCACCCGGCTCCCATGTGAACACAGTTGCACCACAACACACAGACCATAGTAGAGCTGCCATAGCGACTATACATGAGTGGACTCATCCCCCTAGTCTAGTAGAATATCTACCAATTCCTTCACCCCTTAGATTTTCAATTTCCAATAGGATTCAATACGTACCCTTAGAAGTCGCATCTGAACCTCAGCCCACCATGTTTGGGGAATTTATATCTCAATCACTATCTCCAAGATTGTTTTCCCATGAGAGAACCCTGGAGACATCAATGGTGATTTCAGATCACCCCCACCTTACTAGGATGGAGGTATTTATATCTTCATATTTTTCCTGAGAATCATCCAGTCACTAACTAGATTCATGGGATCCTTGACAATAGGACTAATCAATACTAATGGAGGCCCCAAATGACCCACACCCCATAGGGAAAAGGAAAATTTCATCAACTTCATAACCACACAGGGAATCAATCTTCTCTAGGTTGGTTGGTAGAAATAAACAGTTGGTGTCCCACATATTCCTCCCACAACAAGATAAACCTTGATTGGTCGGGGCTCTCTCTGAAATCGTGAATGGAAACTCCCTCAAAGTCAGTATACATAAGTCAAGATAGGAGGAGCATATGGAAAAGGAAATCAATCCCCGCCAGGGTCACAAGACAAAATGGTCCAATAAGGCCAAGGGTTTGAATAATTACTTCGATAGAACCTCTACAAAATCTGCTCTTTGCATAGAAACCAATGGCATGAACTCCATTTCTGGATATCCCATTGTGAATATTGTCCCATTCATCATGGAAAACATTAATCAATACAAAAATGTAGAAGGCCACAACATGGAAAATGTACCACCGGAGGAGGGTGGTCTAGATTCACTAAATGAGGTTACACACACCCAAAACCAAAGAAGACATTAAAACATGGCACCACCGAATAATAAGTTACCACCTCCTTAGTAGAATACTATCAATGGAAAGGGGAAATACATAACTACTTCTCAGTTTCCATCTATATAAGAATAGTTGTCTTAATATGAGAGTGAAATATGGGATCTTTGGAAACTCACTGAGGATCTACTTAGGGGTAATATTACCACCGGGTATCGTCTCCAGCTATAGATGAATATTCTCCCTCCCATAGTCGATTCAACAGCAAGAGAAGTATCAGAATACCAGATTGTATCCATATCTAGATATCCAGTCTACATAAATGAGGAAGTTGAAAATGATCCGTAATTCCCTATATTGTGGATACAACCTCTCCCTATCATTGGTAAACATTATGGCATAGGATATATTGAGGATTAGTGGGAGATGAAAGTGGAACCACCTCATCATCCCCCTCTCACTACCTGTGGATGGGAGGTGGATCAGACAGTATTTCCCCTGGAGTTACATAATGACATTGAATCCCTGGATACTTTAATGGAAGCCATGGAAGGGTGACACAACATCTGTGCAGTCTGAAAGGAATCCATATCCTAAATGGGTGGATGATACTCCACCTCAACCCAACATTGGAAACCTTAAATTTTATAACTTTTAAAATGTAGGAAACCCTAAAAAATATCTCATACACATTGTATCTATATGTGGGCTAATGATGGGACCTCTAGATTAATAATAGGAAACAAAACAGAGGTGTTTCATACAGACTCTGACAGGGTCAACCTTTGTTTGGTACAATATTCTACCACTAGGATCTATTGCAGGATGGGAAGACCTTCGTCATCAGTTTATTTATAAGTTTAGTTCCACACTGAGGAAAACAATGATAGTGATCCTAAATGAATAAAAATCACAAAATAATGGGAGTGTGTATGATTTCATATAAGTGAAGAATTTATTGACATATTTTCTCAACATTCCCCTCTCATAAGATAAAATTCTATAACTCTATGATAAAAATCTATGGGATGAGTTACAGACACCCCTAATCCCCATGAAATATCATGGAGGGATCCGTGTGTTTAATGAAACAACACAATATCTTGAAAAGGATATTCAAAAAAACTGATCCATGTATCGACTCATACCCATAGCATAGAAGGAAATCCAGGAAGAATAGAAGCTGCAACTGTCTCTCCAAATCCCACAATGGTACCCATCCAAGTACCCAAGCATGCTTTGAACCTCCAAACACCTCCTGCCGAGTGACAACAAACCTAGAATCACCCACATCCATAAGTACAGAGAAATATGGGTTACCTGAGATTTGTGTAAATGATGAAAAAATTATTATCCTTCCAAAATTATTATGTCCCCGATTATTTCTTGGCATCTAGGGATAATAACCTGCTAAAGATTACACAACCACGAAGGCATAATGAATTCAACCTCACCAATTGTCCCAATTACTTCCATTACCATATAAGGTTGGGTCATAATACTAAGAATTGTTTCATATTCGAGGAAGCCATTCAAGGAATAGTCGAATCTAGGAAAGTGATGCTAGAAAACTCCCCAGAGTCGATGACATGCGTAACCATCATCTGGTCAGAAGAAGAGGATAGTTTTAATAATTTTCTATCCAGGATAGCGCAAATGTTTGATAACTGGATGGCTCAAAAAACAGTTGAACATCCTTACGTCATTTGAAATGTATAGTTTCATAGACTCACGATAGCTCCAGCCCCGAATAAATTGATTTCATATGTGCCTCCCATAGGTGGGATTGACCACCAGAAGTGGGAAAAGATAGAGGAAAAAGAGTCATATTATACTCTAATGAAATCCACAACTCTTTTAGATTTCTTCCATACAACATATGCAGCATAGATACTACCCCACAAAAAAGAATCCCCATTGGAAAAAGACCTCACCTTTAGTTATTTCAATGTGATACACTGAAAAACCCCTTCTACGATGATGAATATGCCCCGGAATATGGTTTTATAGAATATAACCAAGGAATGAGAGGCTTCATGAACTAGATCAGTGGATACCGAGGATAATGAAGGCATGGACAGACTCAATATTCTAGTAATATCCCCATGTAGGACATATATGCTGCTCAGAATCATGGGAAAGTGCTCCAGAAATCTCAAAATAGGAACATAGGAGCTTAGATACCTCCAGCAGTCACTTGTATCCTATTGTATTTCATGAACACTTAGTGGGGTTTAATCTGATCAACCCAGGAAACAGGGAAATATAGTGCGACATATGCCACTCGTATAAGATAATCCCTCCACCTATGCATAAAATATCAAGTTCATCTACCTCAGATGTTTACATGGGTTTTGCTTCAGATGAGGATAGATCAGGTCATCTCCATCATGTATGGATTTTCGGATTTGGACGATTGAGAGGGTATGGAATAGCTATCGGTACCGGGCCCGTGAATCCTTGCACAGGAAAAATTGCTGATCATTCATACTTTGGTGGAGGCATAACTTAATGATATTGATATTGGGTGGAGGCACTTTCATGTAGTCTTGTCTTGGGTTGCAACCCTTTATTTTTCAAATCTTGTTTAAGTCCTGATGTCTCTAAAGTCTTGGTTTACCCCTTTATCCTTAAAAGGGGATTATCCAAAATCAATAAAAATATCGGCCTTCGGGCCATTTAGTCAGTCATCTACCTCAGATGCTCCGTCTCCTGAACCACATGCCTAGGATCATCCCCAAATCAGGAAGCACTGACCTCTGGCACAAACGTATGATTTTCTTAAACTTCTAACAATAGTTCCATCCAATCTCTCAATCCATGATGCACAAAGTCTTTCAGAAGAACTTGAGGTGGTACTTTTTGAATCCATATAGAACCCACATAAATTTGATACTGAGGTCGCTACAGCCAATGTCTATAAAGTGTATACTATTTCCTTAAGATGCCATGTAGCCATATCATTCACTAATCAAGATCTGAAAGAGGCCAACCAGGGCACATCAGAACCTTATACATTTCATAAAGACTCAATAATGTCAACATACAAAGGGTTTTGATTGAAAATGGATCTAGGATCAATATCATACTATCCCGAACTCTCTGAATTTTGGGGTAATAGTAATGGGGACCTATCCCCTACAAAGCAGACCATTCAGGGATATGATAAGTGTGAGAAAATGCATCTTAGGAAGTTCAAAATCGAAGCCCAATTAGGTAAACTCACATCTAACATCATGTTAATGGTTATTTAGAAAGACACCATATATAATGTCATACTCAGAAGGCCTCGAATTCATAAACACTTGGTGGCACCATCAACATTTCATCAATGTCTAAAGTACCCCTCCCATGGAATGGTTGGCATACTACATGGTGACAACACCCCCTAACAGGCTTGTATAACTACATATGTTGAAGCATATATATTCAATAAGGGAGTTAAAAAACAATGATAGATGATGATATACAAGTTTCATCTCCCAATGGATTAGGGAACTCCACTATGAATCATTGAAGTATTGTCAATGATGATTGTATGATCCCAAAAACAATTTTTAATGTAGAAGATCTAACCCCCGAGGTACATGCCTCTCTCGTCATCAATGACATGTAAAACACAATTAACTCCGATATCTCTCTATAATGACTCAGATGGTAAGGGATTTTAATGTTTCTTATAATATCCTCCCTCACCTTGATAATTATAGAGAGGCCCCCATATTTCCATCTTCACATAGAAATATCTCCATAGACTCAAAAATAGAAGGGGGTGAAGGTGATTTTAATAATTCCCCTATAGAATTTATGTAAGGTGTATCCAACACCATAGATGATCTCAAGCAGATAAATCTTGGAATACAAGACGAAACATATAATACTTTTATTAGAGCCTCCATGCCCCTTGAAGAGAAATAGATGTACATAACATTTATAAATCCGCACTGATAAGTTCTCTCCTAGAACTATACCAAAATGCCCAGACTAAATCTAGATGTTTCTATGCACTATCTCAGACTGCCTGATGTGCATCGAGGTTTCAAATTAAAATCCAGGAGGTCGCACCCCTATCATGACACCAATAATGAGGCATAAGTTGAAAAATTAATCTAAGATAGCTTGGTATGAGAAGCTAAATACCAAAATGGTTCTCTAACGTCATCCCCATCAAGAAGAAGAACAATAAGATTAGGGTATTCATTGACATCAGAGACCTTAATCATCATTTCATGAAATTCAATTTCCCATTTTTGATCACAGAACTCTTGATCGATGTAATTATCTACATCCAAACACTTTCCATCATGGATGGGTATTCAAGGTACAATCAGATCAATATGTCCACCGAATATGATTACTTTGTTTCCTTCATAGTGCCTCAAGTAATATTCTATTATCATGTCATTCCATTTTTAATAAATAATGTTGGTTCCACATATAATCACACCATGCATCACATCTTTAAAACATTATTTGGATGGATAGTTGAGTGTTATGTCGATGACCAGGTTGTTAAATGCCAACAACAGAGTGATCACTTCATTGATCTTCAAAAAATCTTCGATAAGTTGTGAAATCAAAATTTAAAAAGGAATCAACTGAAGTGTGTTTTTAGGGTAACATTAGGAATGTTCCTGGACTTTTTAGTATGCCACCACGACATTGAGGCTAACATAGAGAATACTAGTACAATTTTAGTAATTTTACCCACACAAATCTAAAATAACTAATGGGGATCCAAGGGAACCTCTCCTACATTCAATGATTTATAGCCAACCTAGTCAGAAAATTTCTCCCCTTAAATAGGATAATGAAGAAAGGAGTCACCAAACAATGGGATGATGAATGTCAAAAATACTTTGAATGTCTCAAGATGTATTTTATGCACCCAACAGATTTGATGCCTCTCATGGAAGAAATGCCACTCATCTTATATGTGGCCTCCATGGAAAGATCACTTGTCACCCTCCTGACATAGAAAAATAATGCGGGAAGTAAGAATTGTCTTTACTACCTCTTCCAAATAATGATAGGTACTAAAACCAGATATCCTGATGTCGAAAAGAACTTCCTTTCACTCATATATGTGGTGAAAAAGCTAAGGAATTACTTGAAAAACCATGAAGTCCACCTAGTCTTTCATATTGACCCGATCAAGTACATCCATGGTTTTCCCATACTTATTGGGTGCTTGGCTTGATGAGTGGTCATTTTATAACAATATGACATTCATTTCTTATCTCTAAAGTCGGTGAAAGGGAAAGCCCTGGATGACTTACTCACATCACGTCCTACCCTAGAAAAAACACTAGAAGACACCGAGCTCCTAGATTCAGAGATATTTTATTCCCATGAAACTCCCTAGACATGGGAGATGTACATTCATGACACTTCTTGAAGTACTATTAGCACAATAATGGAAAAACTAAAGCTCAATTGGGTTGGTCTAGGGATTATATTTGTCTCTCGAGACAAAGCAGTTTTCACCTACTCTTTCTAATTATCCTAAGACTACACAAATAATGAGGAAAATACCAAGCCCCCATTATTAGATTGGAATGAGCCCTACATGTGTATATATTCTACTTTATTATCAAAGGGTACTCAGAACAAGTGATAAAAAATATCAATGGAGAATATGCCATTAAAAAGGAAGAAATTTCCCCCCTCACTGGATATGTTAGGGGATTGATGGAATAATTCCATTTTGATCCCACATTGCATTATGTCCCTTTATTATAGAATACATGTGCTAACACACTGGCTAAAAAATCCTTTATCTTGGTTGACCCTGATCAGGTGGATGTAACCCTCCATATAACACATCGAATAATGGTCTCATCAATCATAGTATGTGAAATGGTAGGAATTAGTCTGTCAACACCACCCTAGAGCGAGATGAACCAATGAACACCCCTAGATGGATGGATCCCATTACCAGTTACCTCCAAAACAAAACTATCATGATAGATCATTCTGAGAGGAAACTGATTTAGCATCGGGTTGCAAACATCACTCTACCGGATGGTCCAGAAAATAACAAATTACTCTAAAAACATGGATTTTATGGAATTATCCTTTGGTTAATAGAATTAAGAGAAGTTATCAATGTTATGGAAGAATTCTATGAAATATCTTGCAGTTCCAACCAATCAGGGACTAGGCTCTCCCACTAAATCAATATATTAAGATATTATTGGAAAACCATGATATAGAACTGCATGGAATTCACTAGGAAATGTAATGCATTCTGATTCATGAAAACATTATCTATGATCCCCTAGAATTGATACATACTGCTAGATATTCTTTTCCCTTTGTTGTTTGGTGGATGGATGTTGTGGGGCTATATCCCCAAGACACTGCAAAGCAGTTCAAGTACATCCTTACCACAACTGAATTCTTTTCAAAATGGGATGAGGCAATACACCTCAAGGATTTCAGGATAAATAATATCATCAATATTGGGAAGTCCCATATCATCACTAGGTTTGGAGTCCCTCTCATAATATTGATGGACAACGACACCAACTTCTATTCCACAGAGTTGAAGAATTTGAACCAGGAGTATAACATAGATTCCAATCAATCATCATTTGATCATGAAATAGAAAATAGATAGATAGAGGCCTTCAATAAGACTCTATCAAATATAATATAAAAGATGGTGAACAAGGAAAATAATTCTTTACCAGAAAAACTACTCCATGATTTATGGGCCTACTATACTACCATGTGTACTGCTACACATGCAATGTTATACTCAATGGTGTAAGGGAACAAGGTAGTGTTACCCATATAATTCTAGCTTCCCTCACTCTAAATAGTCATTTAAGGACATCTTTCAAATTATGAACAATCACAAAAATATCTAGACAAACTGGAACAACTATATGAGAAAAGGTTGTCACACTACACAATCTAGAAATTCACCAGAATCAGATTGCATGTGACTTTTAAAAAAAAGGTTCACCTCTATCCATTCCTTCAAGGAGAACTAGCATTGGATCTGGGAAACCCAATTATTCTAGGGAAGAAGCCATCAAAATTGGAGCCTAAGTGGGAAGGAACTTATGTAATACAAAAGGTTTAGCATAATTGAGCTTATTCACTGGCCACCATGGATGGGGAGCATGTCACGCCACCCACCAATGAGATATTTCTCATGAAATACTTTGCATTAGTTGTCTACATAGGAATATACATCATAGTAATCCCCATAATTCATCCTTAACACATGATGTTAAACTATATAGAGCTCATCATTGTCACAATATATAAAACTACACAGCTTCCTAAGAACTATGTATGGTTTGATTCATGTCATCACATGATACATAGTGACACCAAAAAAACTATTATTGGGCCCAGTCATAGTGTTACATTACTTTCATGTCAAGTGACCTAACATCCTTACTATATGACATAAAACTTCAAAAAACATTGATATCCATCTCCATTCTTGACGGGTTCAAGATTTTATTTTTTCAGGCTTTATGGTGTGAAAAGGGTTTCTCTCATCAGGATACCATTGTCACTTTTCCTGGAAACACCCAATGGTTCCCCCATCTTTAGCCTAATACATACCTATTTCCAAAGGTCAGTGGTCATATGGGATTTCAAGGCCAGTGGATCTTGTGGACTCTCATTGGTTTATTGGATGAAAGGTCAGGATCATATCACCCTTTTGGGCGGAATTATTGCATAATCCATGAATATTTTATATATTTATGATATATTCATGAATATTTTCCTAATCCTGATATAGTACTGATTATCCCGACAAAAAGATTCACTGGTTAATACTCTCATTAAATGAATAAAGGGAGTCACATTAGTGGATCCAAATATATGCATCTGATGTTATTAATCCATTTCCCTAATGGTGAATAGCTGTTTTATGCATTTTAGCTGTATAACCAAGTTCTTCGTAATGTGTTTCCATGCAAAGAGTCAGTTAATATTCTAAGGAGTAGATTGATCCATTATGAGGAATCCTATGTACTCTATATATTGATGGAATCAAAACCCATGTAGTTTTTTAATATCGTGTAGTTTAGAGTCATACAGATAGGATATAGGTGTGGGTACCGAGACACCAAATATTTGATATTAGGTCTCAAAGAGGCATCCTACATATCCTAGTTATGGCAGGAATCTGACTCATCGTATTTCAGTCATGCCATTGGGACTGGACCTAATGTATATTTCTTTATATGAGGGGAATTCATACCATACGACTCATTAGGAATTACATACTTGGATTCCCCTGATTAATGGAGATTCATGGTACTTAATGAGGCTGATCATATTCTCTCCCTTGTTTCCCACTCTGAACATACCTCTCATTGTCTTAGGGTGTGCAACAAACACCTCATTAGGCATCACAAATCTCCATTAACCTGTGTAATCCTAGTATGTAAGTCCCGATGAGTGTTATGGTATGAACACCCATCATATAAGGACATATACCTTGGGACCAATCCCAAGGGAATTATTGAACTATAATGACTCTGATTCCTTCCATAACTAGGATACGTAGAATGTATCCTTGAGACCCGAGATCAAATATTTGGTGTCTCAGTACCCACACATATTTCCTCTCTACATGATGTTAAACTACCCGAGATTAACGAACTATGTAGTTTTTGATTCTTGTAATATCCTGGGTATGTAGAACTCCTCATAATGGATCAATCCCCTCAAAATATTAACCTCCTCTTTTTGCAGAAGTGCATTATAGTGCACTTGGTTATACAACTAAATCACATAAATCAGCTATTCACCATTAAGGAAATGTATGAATAACAATGGATACAAACATATGGATCGACTAATGAGACTCCCTTTCTTCATTAAACAAGATGATTAACCAATGAATCATTTTTTAAGGTAAATGGTCCCATATAGGGATTAGGAAGAGATTCATGAACATATATTTAATCTATAAGAGATTCCTAGAGTAGGCAACAATTTCCCGCACAAGGGTGCGATGAGCCCAACCTCCCATCCCCTCAACCAATGTGAGTCCCAAAAAGTCATTGGGCCTAAAAATCTAGATGAAGATCGGCCTTTGGAATGCAATTATATACCCAACTACTTTTGGGGGAACCATTGGGTGTTTCTGGGAAAAGTGAAAATGATATCCTGATAAGCGAAACCCATTTCACGCCTTAAAGCCCGATGAAATTGACATGTTAACAAAGTCATTAGTGGTGTCACATGTTTGTTTTTGGGCCCAATATTTTTAAGAGGATAAAATGAAATTTTTAAAGGGTTAAAACATAATTTTAAAAACCATTTTAAGATAGAAATAGTTCATGTGAGAGATAATCTTAAATCTTAATCCCATATCTCTTCTCAAGATCCCCCTCACGGTTTAGGGAGATAAACCAAATGAATAACAATCTTTGATCGATTTCTTCTCACGATTCAATCATTTAATATTCATGAAATCAAATGGTTATCAGGAAGCACTTTTATTTACCACTCTTTAACTGATAGAACTAACAAAGACATTATAAGGGTTTTGGTAAACATGTGGATGATCTATAGGACACCTCATTTGGTTATTTTGTGCTATAAAATGCCAAAATGAGTAGATTACATTGAAATTTGATGAAAAATTGAGGTAAAATGTTATCTCATTCTTCAAAATTAAATTAATTTTCATGTGATATATGGGAGAATTTGGGGACTGGTATAATGTATAAGATACTATGACACTAATTCAATTGATTCATTTTTTAAAATACTGATAATTATCACTTTCCCCATGAATGAGTTTTTTTAGTTGGTATTAGAGTCGTAATGCATAAATTTCAGTTTAATTTTCAATTAGATATGATATAATTCACATATAAGGATTTTATATAGTCCCAACACCATATATAGAATGTTAATCAGAGTTTTAATGATTAATTTATGACTGTTTAATTATTAAAAATCTTTTGAATCAGTTTCTGGTCGCTGCCCAAGTCAAAGGGGGTAGCTATTTGAACGTGGCCCATGTTAAATAAGTGTGATTGAAAATTTTATTTTATTTTATAGAAAATAGAACCTTGTTGATATGAGTAGTACCATTTACTATTTTTTTTAGTTTCAATTTTCATAGGTTTTCACTCTCTCCCATTTAATGATCAATTCCCCATTAACGCATTACCTGACCAATAGTCAGTTCAAACCAACCTAGTGAAGGGCATGGTGGGATGGTCTGGACTCAACCCACCTAAGATCCTGAAACTCATTTAGGGGCCCATTTTATGTCCATATAAACCTAAAAATACATAAAAATAATTTAGAAAGTAAGTAAAAATTTCTAGATTTTTTGAAAAAACTTGTTCTATGAGATACATCAATTATTGTTTAAAATTATTTTAATGAATATTTAATGCATTAAGGATGTCCTCAATATGAATTTTAGATCATTTAATTTTAGTTATGAAATTTTATTTCATGTTGACTAATCATGATCTAAGGCTCGTTCATGCATTATTGGATTTTTATTAATTAAATTTAATTATTATGATATGTAATTGTAATAATTAATTATTAAATATCATTTTTAGATTATCTATGTATCAATTATTCATATTTAAATGTACCAGGGACTATGTATCCACATTTTGAGTGATAATAATGTAATCATGCATCCCGTGTATCATCTCACTAGTGAGTGAGTAGACATTGTAAAATGGGGGAGTACTTGATGATGTGGTTTGAGTCAAGTGCTGATGTGAGAACAAATGGGAAAAATGAATGAGAGTTGACAAGAACTACCATTTGAGTTGAACAACAACTCAAATAATTCCCTTAATGTCTCAGTTGATCCTTCTTATACTCGACGGATATACGATTGGAAAATAACTCATGATCATGGTATGTTTTATTTATTTTTTTATGCATGGTTAATTATTTGTGGATGTGTAGATTATATGTGACCACTTTTCATAGTTAATGAGAATTAAAAGATAAAATAAATGAACATGTTGGATAAATTTATTTTATTTGTGCATGGTTATGTTTTGATCATGATAACACAATAACAAATATGATAAATAGAACCAGATTTCACTCATAGAGAGACATAAAAACATTGAAAATCCCTAAAAGAAAATATTAAGTCATAAACACCTCTACTGCTCTAGTTTGAAAAAATATATAGTAATAGGTGATCTTAATCCATAGTTGATGGTGGATACTCCTATTGAGGAGTTATAAAAAGTGTGGTTGGTAGAATTAACTAACATCAACATCAAAGAAATAGTTATAGGTAGTTAAGTGTAATTTTAGTGGCTATGTATTGAGTAAAACAAGGATTCATAGGATATGAAACTCCACTTAACATATCAAGGGGTAGCAAGTTAATGCAATTTTTCTACCAAAATCCTACCTTTAAACTATTTGAGTAGTGGTGTACCTATATAATGGATGATGAGGTGATATTTTAAGGACCATTTCCACTAAAATACACAAGAAACTAAGTATTTTGAATGTAGTGCTTGAGGGTGACGAGGATTTGATAAAATATAAAGGGAACTTTAAGATTAATATATTAATAATGTGTAGATATTTGTAATAAAGATAAAATTAATAATATTTATTTTTTATTTTATAAAAAAAATTCAATGTAATACCACAAATTCATTGGAATTTAATATTGGACAATGAAAAATCCCTAAATCACCTGGATTTCTAAATGTGGTATAGGCACCTCACAAAGTGCTACAATATAAAAGGAAATTTCATGTAATAGAGTCCCCACTATCTGATGAGTCATTTTGGGAAGTAAGTGAGGGTTAAAAAGGAAGATTATAGGAGACTCATTGATAGTGATACCACACTATCTCATATTCAAGAAGTTTACAAGGAGAAAGTGAATCAATATATGAATGATGTTATTATTACAATAAATATATGTATATTTCTATATGGAATTTATACTAGTCCTCATATACTCCAAATAAATGAGTTAATTGATTGATTAGGATAATTAGATTCTAGGCTGGTCCTCATAGATAGAACATGAATCCCAGTTACTCTAGTTTCAATAAGAACTATAAAATTAATAGAATAGAGAAACCACTTTGATATCATTTGTGTAAGGCTTTCCCAGAAGATAAGAACTTCTAGAAATTTAATTCATTAATTAATATAGTGAAAAATAAGGATGCCAAGGAGAAAATTCCATTTTTATGTGTGACGCTAAAGGTAACATTACCACATCCTTCTTAAAACCAATGTTAAAGAGGTATAGAATCAAATATGAGCCTACATGCTTCAACTATTTCAATAAAGGCCACTGGATGTGAAATTGAAATGAATTGAAGAATAATAAAAAAGGAAATTCTACATCAAGTATATTTATCTTTATGTATTATATTTATGTTTTAATTTTGTGAATTTTATATAATATTTTTATTCAAATACAAGAACCAATGATGTTCAGAAACATTACATGAAGTAAGGTGAATTCTCCTAGTATCCGAGAAAGGATGATTGTTATGTCAATAGAGAGAATAACATGAGTCTTATTTTTATGAGATGACTAATTCTAGTTGAACTATTATTTTGTATTGAGTATTACCAAAACATTTATATTAGGTGTCCATTGGACACAATGAGACATTATTTCATGTTGGATTGAATTTTTCTTGTGGTTTTTATTACTCAACTAATATTTTAGTAATACTTGAGTCATCGGTAATAAATTATAATAGAAAATATAAGACTCATACTCAGTTATAGAAAAATAATTATTTGTTCAGGTAAAGAAACCTTTATAGACAATGATATCCATAAATCTTCTAGAGTTAGCCCATCTGGACCATGTGAACAATTCTATAGATATGTAAGCAGTAAAATTTATATACCTTATGAGATTATCTTACATATTTTTATAAATTATTTGTGAAGAAATTAATACACTTGGTAAAGGATATTAGAACCTCCAAGTGGGCCTGTCGTGGTTTATATTGACTAATAACATATCAATCATCAAAATATATATTGGATTTATTCCAAAACTCACATTTTTTAATACACATCATATCCATGATATTTGTAAATTGAGGATAAATAATTAGTCTTATAAATTTTACAACTCTTCTGTCATACATTTGAGTCATGATTTCAAAAATTAAATTTTTAACCCTTAACCATATGACAACTATATTGAAAAATGGATATCATATGAGTTATAATATGAAAGATACCATTTATTCCATTATTAATGTGTTTAGACGAAAATATTTCGTTAAGGATAAGTAAATAAACAAACATGTGTTAAGATAAATATATGCATGTCAAGTAATTATCAAAAAGTATTTAAGGAAATTACATAAATAATTAAGATTGAAAATATATAGTTAATTGAAAGACTATATTTTTATAAGAGTCCGAACGTATCTATTTGAGATAGTGGGATCAAGCAAGAATTGGACAATTTCAAGGCTCAAACTACAAAAATTGTAAGCATAAGAACAAGTTCCACAAGAGATCGTAGAAATGGAATTATTTAGATACACATGATATGTAGAAAAGTTAAAACCATAGTGGGTATTTTGTTTTCACTATGATAGGTGATATATTATTAAATAAGAATTATTAATCCTACAAAGAGAAGTAAGTTGAAACTATATGTGATTGAAAATTTTATATGAATTCAAATATGGATTCTGATAGGTTTTAAGGGTTAATAATAATAACATGAAAGTATAATAATACCCATATTTTTGTGACCATACAAAATATAATCAATATTCATAATTTAAATAAAGAACATCATGTGCATACCTGATGTGATGAATCCATCATTTATATTTCAACCCATGTTTGATAAAAATCACAAAAAATATACAAATGAAAAATTCTTGAATATTAGGTATCAATATAACTCCACAATATTTTAGGATATATATATATATATTTAAAATAATTTTAAATTTATTGATAGCTTGAGATACATGAAACATTGTGTTTAAGCAATACATGATATTCTATTGAAATAGTTTTATATAATGTGATTGTTACTAGTTATCCATTTGATTAGGGAGTATGAATGGGAATAAATAAATTATAAAAATATTTAGGGTTTTAAAATATATAAAAATAATTAAATAGTTATCAATTTATTATAAATGAAAAAAAATTATTTGAAAGAAAGAGTTATGTTTTTTTGAAAAATAGATTTTATGTTAGCAATGTGTTTTTATGTTAATAAATTAACTTAATCACAATTGGTGAATGATTTTAGTTAAATATATGTATATATATATATTATATATATTCAATAAACTTTTTAACAAGCATCAAATTCTTCTTATAGGCATGGGATTATAACAAATATTGTTTTATGCTTAAAAATGTAGTTTTCCAAAAAACGGGTTTCATCGTGTTTTGCTCAGTTATTTTAAAATGAATTTATTCCACTTATATATATTGAATCATGAAATATAGATCCCATATTTATAATCATGATATTAAAATTTGGTAAATATGTACCTTGTATTGTTTTTCAATATGTATTGTAACTATATTAATTTTTAGTCACCTCGATAAGGGTAAAACAGGTATAATAAGGTTAAAACATTGGGATAATGATTTTAAATTTCTTTAGAACATTACTTTATCATATTGGATGAGTGTATTTTTCCCATTTCCACACAAGTCTCAAATTATGGTCACCTGGGGTTATATTTATTTTATCATGATCTTTATATTAATTTATAAAAAGAATAAGTAAAAAATGTATCTCTTTTGAATTTAATATATCAAATCTTTTAACATAAGGTTAAAATGAGCATATGTTGGGTAATAAATTTTTATTTTAAGGATATATTAAATTTTTTATCATATTAATTTATTTTTAATTTTTTTAATTTAATAATTACATTAAATTATTATGAAACACCAACATAATATTTATTCAATTAATATAAACATAAAATAAATGATTTTAAAAATATTAAAAGTATTACAATTTTGGTGAATGATTTTGTTCCAAAAAATTAACATATTAATATAACATATTATATTTTTTTGAATGTTTTATATTCAAATTAAATTTCTTTCTTATTTTTATTAATGTCGAATGAAATGAATTGTTTCAAAATGACATTAATGATATTTTATGAAAATATTATTTTATTAAATTATTTAAAAATCATAAAAATATTTAAAGAGTACAATATGGATAATATATAGATTAAAATTTCATAAATATTTAATTAATTGGCCAAATGTTACATTATATGTAAAATTATAACCCTTCAATATTGAAAAAGGTCTTTACCATGGTTAAGCTTAAAATTGGTTAACCAAGGGGTTAATAAAAAATAATTTTTAAAATGATACAAAAACATTTATAAATTATATTGGATGATGATATTTAGATCTTATAATATTTTTATTTGGAATATTTTTTCTTGAGAGTAACTCAATTATATTTTAATCTTTTTTTTAATTCCAGTAGTGTCACTCCCCTCACTTATAAAAGTGTACATATTATCCTCTCTTACACAAACATATTTAGCCTTATATCTCTTCTAATACCTATGGTAATATCTTCATTGATTTTATAAAAACATTATAGATCTTATTTACTTTAAAAATTACAATCCCTTCATGGCTTAAGGGGTAATCCAAAAGAGGGTCCTCCACGAAGAGGTATATCTATTAACAGAGCATTTTCAATTTTATTTATTCTTAAAACTCTTATAAATCCATGGTATCTATTAAAAAATAATTAATTATGTTTCTTAAATGTAGTTAATATTCATTACGATCATTTAATAACTATTATCCACATTCTTTCAATCCTATGATAAGTGGAAACATCACTCGTGTGTGCATAAAACTTACCATATTCACATAACAGTGTAATTAATTTTTCATCACCACTTTACTTGGATGGTCAAAATGGTGGATTAAATAAATATAAATGTTATTTATGATATTATTATGATTTTTAAATGTTAATTATTATTTATATTTCTTTTTTATTTCCATCAAAAAATGGAATCATTATTTGTGTGTATGTATGACCTATAATCTCCATGAATGGTGTAATTAATTTTTCTATCTCCACATTTTATGGACAAATATAAATAAACACACACAGATATATATATATATAATTAATATATATTATATTAATATCATGGTTAAAATTATATTGATTATGGAACAAAGATCAATATATAAAAACTAAGAATGTTGAACTGAAACATGCATGAAAAAAAACCAATTATCACTTGGAACATTAATTTTTAATAAGTAATTATTAATAAACATGTGATAAGATGTTATAAGAAAATAAAATATGGTAATATATATTATTATGATTCTTGAATACATTTATAATAAATACATATATTATAAAGTAGTGTTGAATGTGTATGAATAAATATGAGACTTGAGGAAAGGGTTTATCATCTCAAATTGTCTTCTATGAGACATATTATGTTATGAACCTATCATATTTTATGAGGTGTACATACTAGAAATTTAAATTTTTATATCATGAATGTAATCATTTTCATGATATTTAATGTTTCAATAAAATTTATTCTTTCATGGGGCTTATAATTCAAAAGTTACCAAAGCGGTAAGGGTTTTAGTTACAATATCATTATTTATCTAAAATGTTTATGATTAAGTTATGATGATTAAATATTTTGGTATACCTCTCAAGAAACTCCAGAATTTTATTATAATATGTTAATTTATATAAATAAAAATTTTTCCTTTCATTTTCCTCATTTTAGTACTTAATAGATAGAAATAATATTTTTAGGGAAAACCCACTTTATTTCTCTCTTTGGAAAAAAATTAATTTTCTTCTATATCCATGTTTTCTAAAAATGTTTTGAAGAATTTTTTAAATTTTATTATAATATTTTTTAAATAAATTTTTTCCCATTATTTATTTTTTTATAGAATTTTTTAAAAGGAATCTTCTTTTCATTTTCCAAATGAGAAACTTTTTTTTACTTTTTTTTCAAAATTATTAAAGGAATTATTTCTTTTAACTTATATAACATGAATTGAATTTTTCACCATTATGTACACTATATATATTTAATTTTATATTATAAATATTTCATTTTATTTTAAAATAAATTTTTTTCTTTAATATTTTTTTAAAATTTTACATTTTAAATAAGTGATTTTATAACGAAAATGTTGTTTTCCTCAAGAAATGTTCAATGTTATATTTTAAATGTATTTTTCATCTAAGATAGAATCCTTTGAAGTTACCTAAAATTTACTGGTTATATGATCCCATGATACCATATTTATTATTTATCTGGATGGTTTATAATTATGATGACACTCTGTTTTTGTAATACTTTCATTTTTCATGGGTTTTGTTATGATGAAATGGTGAAATGTTTATGGAAACCATTTTTTACAGGGTTTATTCCACAATGAAATGTTTATGAAACCCAATTAATTTTGAAATTTTTTGATATAATTAATGTTTTATGATCTTGTGGAAGACATCTATATAATTTTAAATATGTGATGGGTGGGCCTAAAATTATATATCCCCCCAATTAATTGGGTAAATATGGATATCTCATGAGATAAAAAGGACTACAATGGGGTATAAACCCAATTCAGGAATGGAATACATATACTATTATAGTCTTATTAGTGAACCTTGAATTATATGAATGAATGAGTGGTGAAACTTGAATAATATGATGGAATGAGGAGTTAACCCAATCCACTATGACAGACTTGGTAGTAATACTTGATTACTTAGGAAATGATTTTCTATGATTTTGTGTATTCCAAAAAAATATTTCTTATGCCAATGTTATTCTCTCAAAGATCATGTTCATTGATTCTATTATTATTCATGACTTAATAACTACCAATATATATTCCATATCTCAATATTACGATCTATGATATGTAGGGTATGGTTAGGAAATGTTAATCTCATTTTCTCATACCCTTTTACTCATTTTATGCACAATTAATCATTGATATATCCTTTATTTATAATTATAAAGTAAATGAGATCACCCTTTATTTTTTTCCCTTTTAGAATATAATATGTTTTTTAATATATGATATGTATAAAAGGGTGAAAGTTATGAATAATTAAGTGGTAGACGATATAGATCTTAAATGAACAAGTTGTTTATGTATCCATGTTTCGAAAGGCACTAGACCAATACAATAATAACATGGAATATTATGTTATTTATTGAATATTAATCTAATAAGAAGTAATATCTATGTATGAAAATTATGGGTAATTATAGTTGGTATTAGAGTAAGGTTTAGTAACCTTTTGAAATTAGGATATGAAAACATTAGTGAGAACCCTTAGGATATTCCTATGTATAGAATAATGTCTTATGTTTCTGTGAATAAAGGAGTGTTATTTTCCAATAAAACATACCTTTGCAGATAATATAAGTGTAAGTGGTTTGTAATAGATTCATTTATGGGTAATAACCACGAAAATAGTTGGTCGAGTATATCTCATCCATTATTCTGGTGCATGGTGAATGTTCCCTTACTACACACCTAATTTGGCACTCCCAAATGATATGCATGGGTTAACTAAAATTTTCTTTATATACCATTATGAATGATTTGAATATATTATGGACATGGTTGACATAGGTTAAACCTTATGTGTGATAGGATAAAAATAAGGTGTCATGTATTAGTTCTAATATGAGATTAAAAATAATTAAACTTGGTACATATTAATGATGTGTGTTTTATATTTCACTATCCACATAATAAACCATCTAACCTTGTGAAGCCAAGAAAAATGGATCATGATCATCCCATTCACTAGTATCTATCAAGATATGGATGTTAATAAAAGTAAAATGTAATGAATCATTCATTATACCTATATCAATGTTGACTCACTTGTGTTTGAATAAGATAACTGAAAATTGACCATGATAGTTTAATTGGATTATATCAATCATATTTCCATAATATCCCACCTCTTCAAGTGTTAATACTGCACTATTTTGAGTTTTCAAGCATTTTTCAGGATAAATTGTTTGAAAATTAAAGCCATGAATATTTTAGGCATCGAATCACTTAGCCTACCATAGAGGACCTCGATCCAAAAACACCAAATGATTTGATATTTCGGATCTATTAACAACATTAATTATCTATAGAACAAGATATAAGGTGTTAATTTTAACATTAAAAAACATGTACCTATCAATAATATGAATATGAGTATATAAATACAAAATGGGTGAATCATTTGATAATATCCTTATTGAAAACTTATGTTAATTCCATCACATTTGCAGATTGGACCCTTAGTCATCTCTTTGATTGAAATATCCATTCTTAAAAAAATAGATCTATAATAGGACTATTGAGTAGTGAACACATATTCCCTTACAGTAACTCTAATTCAATCAATGAAAAATTTGACCCCTACCCAACTAGTCACCCAATAATTGGAAATATCGATGACTGGTTTCCAGAACTAAAATAATTAAATATGTTATAAACACATCCAACATTATTAAATATTGACTCAATACATTCCAAATAATTATAACATAATTTCAATGACTCTTTTATTATGTAATATTTAGCAATAGATCCTTTTGTATTAGCTTTATTCCTCACATATAATTTCAAATGATCTAAGAACCTGATGAAAATAATAAGAAACTTATTAAATTTTTTTACACAATGATTTGAAATAATTGAATTAATCAATGAAAATAAAAATAATATTAACATCCCTCTAAATTGGATACATCCATAGATAGTTTCCTGGTCTACAAGGTTTACATTATTCAACCCAATGAAAATTCAAATGAATCATGACTGTGAAAAATGATGGGGGAAATAACATCTCCAAATGATAGTGTCAAAATAATTCTTTCTTGAATGTTTATCAAGATTAGTTGGATTTAGATTTTTTCACAAATCCCTCTGAAAAAGGAATAGAAATCAACTAGAATTTTAGTTACTCTTTTAGGTAATGTATTTTGAAATGCCATTGGAAAAATCATCTCCATTATAATATGTGAGTCATTCCATTTATATCCATGTAACTTTTGATTTTTAAAGTTAACAAACTATGAAATGTTACTTGAATATCCATCTTGCACATTTACATTCTTTAAATTTTAAAGGAATGAACCTTTATAATGATATTTCATTGAAAAAATAATTGAATGACACTTTCCATTCCAATTTTTCCACAAACCACACTTTATATTCATTGATTCCAAATCTTTACAAGCATTAAAGAGATCTTTTTATTTACCCAGCTCATTTAGAAATGTAAAAATTACATTGTCATAGATTTTCTTCTCAGTATGCATTATGTCTAGATTATGATGCCTTATATTAAACTCTCAATAATGATGTTTTAAAAATATACTCATTTCCTTCCACTGTTGTGTTCCGGCTTCTTCAGATATTGTACCACGTACCATTTTCCCATTCTTTAAACTTATTAGATTTTCTAAATTCTACAGTGGCATTCATTAATTTTCCCAGGATTTTGGTACCAGATAACACCTTTGGTGAATTTATCAATTCAATATCTTCATTGAAATGAGTATTGTTAAACTAGAATTTGTGGTAATCAACAATAAATCTAATATGAAACATAAAACACTATTTTCAACTGTGAGGTAATCATTGAGGTAAAAAATAAAAATTATTAATAGGACAAGAAAAACTAGTATGAGTGTTCCAACTGGATGAGTTTCCTAGTGTAGAAAAGTTACTAAGTATCCACATTAATGTAGCATTCATTCTGAATATTTTTCTTATTGATGCGTCATATGTTTCAATTCAATCATCTCATAATTCTCAGAATTCATTGATTAGATATTAAAGGTATACATCAATGTCATTTCCAAGCATATTTTTTGTAGGAATAATTACCCAAATAATGAAAAAATTCTTGTTCATTAACATCCATGGAGGCAGATTATAGGGGATTAAAACAACTATACATATGATATAATTAGTACCTAAAATACCAAAAGTCTTAAAACCATCAAAAGATAATCCCTAATGTACATTCCTAGGATCTGAAGAAAAATATAGATATAATGTATCAAACACGTTCCATGATGTTGAATATTTAAATGTCTCTTCAACCCATTATTTTCTACGATCCTGAGCATGTAAATTCATACTGTACGTAGTCTTGGATGAAATGAATAATCTTTTTAACAAACGTTTTAGATAAAATTAACATTATACCAATGTGGGAGTTTTCTTCATCTACTTTTCCTGGTGTTTCATTTATTTATACTCTTATTATTGCTCATTAAATTACATATACTTATATGAAATATTATGAATTCTTTTTTTGGACTATTCTTCCAAAGTAAAGTATGAAATCATTAGGTGTTAGGACCAATAGGGTCCTATATACCCTGAGAGGGGGGGGGGGGGTGAATCAGGGTATGAATATTCTTTTTCAAAGTTCTTCCTGCCCCACTGGATCTTGACCTCTTTGTTATAAGGGTCACTTTGTTTGCACTTGTGTGTATGTTATGATCACTTAATTTCTTCTTTATCTGATGATGATACTTTAAATGCAATGCAGGAAAATTAGCAGGAAGACGCAGAGATTTTTACTTGGTTCACCCTCACTGGGCTACGTCTAAGGAGCATACACCGACAGGTTGCCGATCGTACCAAATTCCACTAATCTTCACTAGATGTGGATACAAAGTTCGGGCTAGATCACTTCTATGCCCAGGCTCACTGCCTTTACAATGTTTAGGGTTATCTCACTGCTTTCCCAAGCGTCACTCCCTGTTTCTCTCTCTCTGGCTCACTGCTGGTGGAGAGGATCACCTTCTTCCTCTTCCTAAGCTCACTGCTCTAGATGGGAATGCACTCACAGTTTATAGACCCGTAGGTCTCTTCATTTGCATGAAATAATGCATCTTCAACTGTTGATAGATGCTCTATTGAAGTCCAACTTTCATCCAGGGATGAATACCTCTTTGCCTCTGAACACTGGGAAATTCCTTTTGGAAACACCTTCGCAAAGCACCCTACTTCGCGAAGCTCCCAATTTTGCAAATCTCAAACAAGCTTTTGCGAAGCTCCTGCCTTTTCGTGAAGCACTTTTGCGAAGCTCAAGCCATCGCAAAGCAACGTCCCTCACGATTCTTACTAAGCCAACGCGGAGCTCGCAGGTTTCACGGAGCTAAAATAGCTGCCGCAAAGCTCCTCTTTCGCGAAGCACACTGGCTCCGCGAACCACCTTCGCAAATCGAGAGCAAAGGATTTTCTCTGAAAATTCTCTCTACTTCTATCGAGGGGGTCGGCCTCTATTTATAGGCGATTCCACTGACCCTAGAACTTTCCGCACGAAGTCAACGCGACGTCATCTCAAATCGTGAAGCTCCGAAGTTTCCGCCATAATTCTGTCCAAATCGCGAAGCACCAAAGCAATTTTCCGTTCGCGGAGCTCATCGTAATCGCGGAGCATTACCGTTAACATTCCTTCACACCGTCGCCGCAAATCTCCCTCACAAAGCCCGTCACCGCCGCGATGCGCTTCAACTATGACGTTCACGAAGATTTGACGTAATCTCGAAGCATCACCGCCTCCATTTTTATGGTCTTCGCGAAATCCAAACCATGTATCCTATCTTCACGAAATTCATGCCATTTCCATATTAAATTTCTTCATGTTCCCTCTGAGAGATATGTTGTGAGTGTGATAGAGGAGGTGACTGATTCACCTTTCTCCCATCTCCTTGTGATTCCCCAGAGGCTCTAGGCCTATTCTTTACCTTACCACTTTGTCTCATAGTGTAGAATTTCTCATTATGCATCACTGGAGTTGGTAATCTCCTTATGGGTTCCTTTTCCTTCCCTGCTTTCTTCTTACTGCACTCTCTGGCCAAATGCACATGATCAGAACATATGAAACATTTTCTAATAAAGGCATACCTCATTTCATCACTTCTCTGCTGAGATGTTGATGCAACTTGTTTTATTCTTCCCGCATCGATATCTTGAGATTCTTGACACATACTCATGGTGTGTCCCATCCTTCCACAGTAATAACATCTGATGAATGTTCTCCTCTGAGAAACTCTTCTCTCTGATTTATCATGATGCTTCTTCTTATTCTCAGATTTAGCAATGCTTCTATTAAAACAGCCTGAAATGTATTCCTGAGCCTCTCAACAGAAGCTTGATGTGTGGCCATGAATCCCACAGAAATAGCACATGTCGTCACTACTTCTTGGAACTGTCCTCTTAGGCCTATCTCCAGCACCTATAGGATTCCTTTCACATCTAGAACTGTTCACAGCTCTCTTACCATTGGAGATTTTCACTGTGTTTTTCTTATTCTATATAGGAGTGGGATAATCATATCCAATTCTAGATTTTACCAAAAAGGATGGCCTTTGGGAAGATACAATCCTTTCATGCTTCTCCTCTGATGTAGCATATTTGGCTTTCATTTTATCATCACCTGCCAAAGGATGGTCAAATAATAAGTGCAGTGCATCCTTCAACTTGGGCTTATCTTCATATTTAGATTTCTCCATTTCCTTCTTCGCTGATTCTAGCTCTCCTTATAACTTTTGAATCTTCATATCCCTTGATTCAAGTTGGACATGAAGTTCTCCCTTGAGAAGCTTCCCTCTACTCATCTCATCTTCCAATTCACGTGTCAGCTTATCCACCATGTCACTCTACTCCTTTACTTTCAGTTTTTCTTGAGCAACAGAATCAAAACAACATGCATTGTCTTGTTGTTGTATATGATTCTTTTGAACAAGATCAGATAGCTGTGTAGCAAGATCAAAATTTCTAGCTTTCAGATTCTGAACTTCATCTGACTTTTGACTCTCTTCATAATCACCAGCCTTTTGTTTTCATTTTATTTTAGACAGCTTTTGTAGTTCATCAGCTTGAGAATAATTCTTCTCCTTTAGGTTAGTTGCCACATCAATAAGCCCTTGATTTAAGCCTCTTAGCTTGTTGAACTCAATCTCCAATACTTTGATCTGGATATCTTTAGATTTTAATTCTTCGGTGTTTCCAACGTCACTTGGAATATCAGGTTATTCGATGAACTTGACTTGATCTTTCACTTTTCTATTCAAGCCATCGATCTCCCTTTTCTGTTCTTCAATCTTAATCTTATACTCACCAACTGATTCTGAGTTCCCATGTGCTGATAACTTGAGTTCCTCAATTTTATCCATCAACTCAGAATTCCCTTCTTCCTACTGCTGCATATAGAGTTTGGCATCGTGAACAACTATGTCATCTTTCTTGGTTTTGGCTCTCCAAACATCTATCTCTTCAAGAGCAGCCTCTAACTCTACTTTCATATATATTCTTCCTTCAATTATTTCTTCTTCATCATCACTTGTTTCAATATCACTTTGAAGTTCATGTACTTCACCCATTCCTGCATCATGCTTGAGTGAATCAATCTTTTCCCTGTCAGATTCATCCAGAACTTCCTTTAGTAAGCTGTTTGATTCATTTAATTGAATCACACTTTTTCCATACACACTTCCACACTGAGGAATACCACTGAATTCTGCTTATTCTTTGATTTTTTCCCTTTTCCATGGCACACCCAGATAATAGCAGACAGATTCTTTAACCACATAGATCGACTACACCAAGTCGGAGCAAGCAAATCTGATAACAGCAACCTTCCCTCTGATACTAATTGTTAGGACCAATAGGGGCCTATATACCCTGAGAGGGGGGGGGGGGGGTGAATCAGTGTATGGATATTCTTTTTAAAAGTCTTCCTGCCCCACTGGATCTTGACCTCTTTGTTACAAGGGTCACTTTGTTTGCACTTTTGTGTATGTTATGATCACTTACTTTCTTCTTTGTCTGATGATGATGCTTTAAATGAAATGAAGGAAAATTAGCAGGAAGACACAGAGATTTTTACTTGGTTCACCTCACTGGGCTACGTCCAAGGAGCATACGCCGACAGGTTGCCGGTCGTACCAAATTCCCCTAATCTTCACTAGATGTGGATACAAAGTTCGGGCTAGATCACTTCTATGACCAGGCTCACTGCCTTTACAATGTTTAGGGTCAGCTCACTACGTTCCCAAGGGTCACTCCCTATTTATCTCTCTCTAGATCACTGCTGGTGGAGAGGATCACCGTCTTCCTCTTCCTAAGTTCACTACTCTAGAAGAGAATGCACTCACAGTTTATAGAACTGTAGGTCTCTTCATTTGCATGAAATAATGCATCTTCAACTATTGATAGATGCTCTATTGAAGTCCAACTTTCATCCACTGATGAATACCTCTTTGCCTCTGAACAATGGGAAATTCATTTTGGAAACACCTTCGCAAAGCACCCTACTTCGCGAAGCTCCCAATTTCGTGAAGCTCAAACAAGCCTTCACGAAGCTCCTGCCTTTTTGCAAAGCACTTTCGCGAAGCTCAAGCCATCGCAAAGCAATGTCCCTCGTGAAGATTACTAAGCCAACACGGAGCTCGCAGGTTTCGCAGAGCTAAAATAGTCACCACGAAGCTCCCCTTTCGGGAAGCACACTGGCTCCGCGAACCACCTTCGCAAATCGAGAGCAAAGGATTTTCTCTGAAAATTCTCTCTACTCTCGAGGGGGTCAACCTATATTTATAGGCGATTCCACTGACCCTCGAACTTTCCGTGCGAAGTCAATGCCACGTCATCTCAAATCACAAAGCTCCGAAGTTTCTGCCGGAATTCTGTCCAAATCGTGAAGCACCACGACAATTTTTTGTTCGCGGAGCTCGCCGTAATCACGGAGCATTACCGTCAAAATTCCTTTGCATCGTCACCACGAAGCTCCCTCTCAAAGCCCTTCACCGCCGCGATGTGCTTCAACTCTGACGTTCGTGAAGCTTTGACGTAATCGCGAAGCATCACCGCCTCCATTTTTCTGGTCTTCACGAAATCCAAACCATGCATCCTATCTTCGCGAAATTCATGCCTTTGCCATATTAAATTATGCTCTTCATGGAAATCCTATTTTCGCGATGCTCACCAAACTCCAAATTTTGGACCCCAAAAATTTGGCAAACACTGGGAAATGACGCCACCTTGTACTTCTCTTTTGTATCGCCTCCAGATCGTCCTTTCCTTTGTCATAGTTCTTTGTCAACAAGGATTGTCAACAAATTCTCAGGAACTCGACAATTCTCCATGGAAACCTGCTTTGCCAACAAACACAATCAACCTAAAAATACTTCAATGTTACCTTGAGGGATTTTTTCACAACAATCTCCCCCTTTGGGTTTGTTGAAAATTCTTCATAACTTTTCTCAGAATGATTTTCTGCACGTTGATACCTCACTGAGTCTTCTTCTAGTTGCTACAACCATTCTCCTCTTGCGATTCTAATAGCATTCACGGATTCAATTAACACGTACTCTAAGCCCACATGATCAATGCTCGGCGTGAGAAACAAGAGTAGTATGAAAAGTTCATCAATGAATCACTTCATGTCAAACACCAATTGTCGATTCCAACATGATACCAATTCTTAAATTGATACCAATTGTTGAACCACACTGATCCCAATTGGTGGTAGCTGAACACCTTTTCACACCATTCCAACATCACTGTTATTCTTTTATCACGATCCCCAGCTGATGTGATATCTATACTTTGATCGATCACTTCTAGCATCGTCAGATTTAAAAATCTCCCCCTTTCTCATTTCTCCCCCTATCTGGCTGCTCCACTGGTCAGCTTCTCCCCGTATCAATCATGATTTATCAAATTGCCACACTGTCTCCCCCTTGAACAATCACTATTTTCTCCCCCTTTGTCAACGAACCCAAAGGACACTCCTTTGTAGTCTGTAACATAGTAGAGAACACATATCAGTACATTAGGAAAAAACACATCATACCTCGGGGAGAGAGGGGAGACTCCGTATCCACACTATTTCAAGTTCGGGGAGTCGACTGAACTCCCAGAGCCAGTCGATGTCTCTCAAATGCTTCCTTGGGTAAGGCCTTTGTCAGGATGTCTGCAACCCGTAGCTCTGTAGGCACATACTCCAACTTCACGATCCCCTACTCATCTTTTTCCTTGATAAAATGATACTTTATCTCAATGTGCTTTTTCCTAGAGTGATGGATGGAATTTTTGCTGAGATTTATAGCATTTGAGTTATCGCATTGGATTCCGATCAGAGACTTCACTTTAACTCCCATATCTTCAAGCTGTTGTTTCATCCATAATAACTGTGTGCATGCTTGAGTGGCCGCAATATACTCAGCTTCCGCGGTGCTCAATGAAATACAATTCTTCTTCTTTCTTAGCCATGAAATACACAATCCAACAAGATAGAATGTACCACTTGACGTTGATTTCCTATCATCCGCTGAACTGGCCCAGTCTGCATCAGTATAGCCCAATAACTCTGTCTGAGATTTATCAGTATATGTCAAGATGAAATCCACTATGCCCTAGATATACCAAAGTATTATTTTCACTACAAGCATGTGGATTTCCTTGGGATTGCTCTGATATCTCGCTGCTTGGCATGTGGAGAAAACAATATCAGGCCTTGTAGCGGTAAAGTACAACAGAATTCCAATGATTTGCCTATATTCTGTGATATTAACTGCCTTGTCATCCTCATCTTTTGATAATTTCATCCAGGTAGCAACGGGAGTCTTCATCTCCTTGAAATTTTCCATTCCAAACCTTCTCAGGACCTCCTTGGAATATTTAGACTGATAAATTAATGTTCCATTCCTTACTTGTGTCACCTGTAGACTAAGGAAAAATGTTAGCTCTCCAATCATTGACATTTCAAACTCATTTTTCATGAATTCTGAAAACTGTCTGCACTGAGCTTCATCTGATCCTCCCAATATTATGTCATCGACATAAACCAATACCATCATCCTTTGATTACTGTTATTATTGAAATAGATATTGTAATCAACTCCTCCACGCTGAAAACCAAGCTTCTTCATGTATGGATCAAGCCTTGAGTACCATGCTCTTGGTTCTTGTTTCAGCCCATACAATGCCTTCTTCAGCCGAAAAACATTGTTCTCATTCTCATGAATGAGAAAACCATCTGGCTGCTCAATGTACACCTCTTCTTCAAGAACCCCATTCAAGAATGTGGATTTGACATCCATCTGGAACACTTTGAACTTTCTTTGCAGTACTATGGAAAAAAATAATCTGATTGTATCCAGCCTTGCAACCAGTGCAAATGTCTCATCTACATCTATTCCCTCGATTTAGGAGTACCCCTTGCACAGTAGCCATGCTTTGTTCCAAATCACCGTGCCATATTCATTCATCTTGTTATGATAGACCCATTTAGTCCCGATGATATTATTATCTACTGGCCTCGAAACAATCTCCCATGTCCGGTTCTTCTCAATCTGATCAAGCTCTTCATTCATAGCCTGAACCTAGTTTTCAACTTCAGCTGCATCGGAAAAACATTTCGGCTCCACCTGAGACAAAAACGATGTTTGCTGTAATGATTTCATTCTTCGAGTCTGAACTGAAGCTGTCTGATCACCAATGATATTCTGCCTGTCAATTTCAGCTCAACTCTTTGGCTTCCTTGCAGACACAGACTTTACACTTTCTTGTTCATCATCAGTATCTTCTTCTGAGTCATCCTCTGTGTCACTATTCACTGATGTCATTTCTTTGAACTTCTTCTCTCATATTTTTGTTGACACACCTTTGATTTTCCCTCACAGCTTATTGGTATCCTGAAAGCAGTCAGCTGATACCACATTGTTAGAGCAATGTAAATAATCATGAAATTCAAGGTTATTGCTGCTTCTCCCTGTGCTTCTTTCTTCCCCCAATAGGAAACACCTGAGCCGAGTCATCCAATTATTTCATTGATGGCTCTTGCATCTGATTTTGTTATTAAATGCTCCCCCTATGTTATGAAACTCTTCCCGTAGTTAGGCCCAACATTCATCTATTTAGACCCATAACTAGTATTTTCCTCCTGCATCATTTTTTCCCATATTCCACTCATAGTTGAGCCATTAACAAAATTTCTAAGCCTAATGAGTTGAAACTCAGTGTAGGAAACAAGAGATAAAGTTAATAACACAATCACTTCCTATTGTGCTCTGTTGCTCCCTTTCTTCTTCAACTATTGTACCTGATTTGAGCCAATTAAAAAGCTGGAGCACATCACTTCTCAACTTTTCATCTTTAGATGCCACTTCCCCTTGGATTGTATCTCCCTAAAACCTGAAACACATGAATCATCAGTTAATTTCATTTATATTCATAGGGAGAGGGGATTGTTTCTTGAATCCTCAAGACGAGGATAGTGGTTGATCCTGATGGGTCAACCCTTTGATTCTTTCTTGGAGGGAATCACACACCTTTCCTGCATCCTCCAGCTACCTAGCCAACTTCAATTGTTCTGGCCATATAACTAGGAATTTATTTCCCACATTTTGACCCTTTTTCTGATACGTAGATTTGGTAGGCTCGACCTTTCTCACTGCTTGGGTTATAAGCCCACTAGTACACATTTCCATCTTTGAGGTTCTACCAAAATTCCATTTTCCTTGATTATTTCTTAGATCAGGAATATCTCTTCTTTCCATCTTCCCTTGCTTCTTCCACCATTGCAAGGATCTTGTATCTTCTTCTAGTTTTTACTGTAGAATACTACCTGCAAATTTTTCATCACATTCTTTGTTCATCTTCCTTTTATCAGATATCTGAGTCACCACACTATTTTTCACCGGTGGTGAGTCTTCCATTGAATGTTCATTCTTCTTTCTCACAACTGTAGCATCTCCACCCTTTCTCTTCCAAATTTTTTCATGTTCCCTCTGAGAGATATGTTGCAAGTGTGACAGAGGAGGTGACTGATTCACCTTTCGCCCAGCTCCTTGTGATTCCCCAGAGGCTCTAGGCCTATTCTTTACCTTACCACTTTGTCTCCAAGTGTAGAATTTCTCATTATGCATCACTGGAGTTGGTAATCTCCTTCTGGGTTCCTTTTCCTTCCCTACTTTCTTCTTACTGCACTCTCTGGCCAAATGCCCATGATCAGAACATATGAAACATTTTCTATTAAAGGCAGACCTCATTTCATCACTTCTCTGCTGAGATGTTGATGCAACTTGTTTTATTCTTCCAGCATCGATCTCCTGAGCTCCCTGACACATACTCATGGTGTGTCCCATCCTTCCACAGTAATAGCATCTGATGAAGGTTCTCCTCTGAGAAACTCTTCTCTCTGATTTATCATGATGCTTCTTCTTATTCTCATATTTAGCAACGCTTTTATTAAAACAGCCTGAAATGTATTCCTGAGCCTCTAAACAGAAGCTTGATGTGTGGCCATGAATCCCACATAAATAGCACATGTCATCACTACTTCTTGGAACTGTCCTCTTAGGTCTATCTCCAGTACCTATAGGATTCATTTCACATCTGGAACTGTTCACAGCTCTCTTACCACTAGATATTTTCACAGTGTTTTTCTTATTCTGTATAGGAGTGGGATCATCATATCCAATTCCAGATTTTCCCAAAAAGGATGGCCTTTGGGAAGATACAATCCTTTCATGCTTCTCCTCTGATGTAGCATATTTGGCTTTCATTTTATCATCACCTGCCAAAGGATGGTCAAATAATAAGTGCAGTGCATCCTTCAACTTGGGCTTATCTTCATATTTAGATTTCTACAATTTCTTCTTCACTGATTCTAGCTCTTCTTCCAACTTTTGAATCTTCATATCCCTTGATTCAAGTTGGAGATCAAGTTCTCCCTTGAGAAGCTTCCCTCTACTCATATCATCTTCCAATTCACGTGTCAGCTTATCCACCATGTCACTCTGCTCCTTTACTTTCAATTTTTCTTGAGAAACAGAATCAAAACAACATGCACTGTCTTGTTGTAGTATTTGATTCTTCTGAACTAGCTCAGATAGCTGTGTAGCAAGATCAACATTTCTAGCTTTCAGATTCTGAACTTCATCTGACTTTTGACTCTCTTCATAATCACCAACATTTTGTTTCCCTTTTATTTTACCCAGCTTTTGTAGTTCCTCAGCTTGAGAATAATTCTTCTCCTTTAGGTCAGTTGCCACATCAATAAGCCCTTGATTTAAGCCTCTTAGCTTGTTGACCTCAATCTCCAATACTTTGATCCGGATATCTTCAAATTTGACTTCTTCGGTGTTTCCAACGTCACTTGGAATATCAGGTTCTTCGATGCACTTGACTTGATATTTCACTTTTCTATTCAAGCCATCGATCTCCCTTTTCTATTCTTCAATCTTAAGCTTATACTCACGAACTGATTCTGAGTTCCCTGGTGCTAATAACTTGAGTTCCTCAATTTTATCCATTAACTCAGACTTTTCTTCTTCCTGCTGCTGCATATAGAGTTTGGAATCGTGAACAACTTTGTTAGCTTTCTTGGTTTTGTCTCTCCAAACATTTATATCTTCAGGAGCAGCCTATAACTCAGCTTTCATATCTATTCTTCCTTCAATTATTTCTTCTTCTTCATCACTTGTTTCAATATCACTTTGAAGTTCATGTACTTCACTCATTCCTGCATCATGCTTGAGTGAATCAATCTTTTCCCTGTCAGATTCATCCAGAACTTCCTTCAGTAAGCTGTTTGATTCTTTTAATTGAATCACACTTTTTACATACACACTTCCACACTGAGGAATACCACCTAACTTTTGATTCTTCTTTGATGTTTTTCCCTTCTCCATGGCACACCTAGATAATAGCAGACAGATGCTTTAACCACATAGATCGACTAGACAAAGTCGGAGCAAGAAAATATGATAACAACAACCTTCCCTCTGATACCAATTGTTAGGAGCAATATGGGCCTATATACCATGAGTGGGGGGGGGGGTGAATCAGGGTATATATATTCTTTTTCAAAGTTCTTCCTGCCCCACTAGATCTTGACCTCTTTGTTACAAGGGTCACTTTGTTTGCACTTCTGTGTATGTTATGATCACTTACTTTCTTCTTTATCTGATGATGATGCTTTAAATGAAATGCAGGAAAATTAGCAGGAAGACGCAGAGATTTTTAATTGGTTCACCCTCACTGGACTACGTCCATGGAGCATATGCCGACAGGTTTCCGGTCGTACCAAGTTCCACTAATCTTCACTAGATGTGGATACAAAGTTCGGGCAAGATCACTTCTATGCCTAGACTCATTGCCTTTACAATGTTTAGGGTCAGCTCACTATGTTCCCAAGGGTCACTCCCTATTTCTCTCTCTCTAGATCACTGTTGGTGGAGAGGATCACCTTCTTCCTCTTCCTAAGCTCACTACTCTAGAAGGGAATGCACTCACAGTTTATAGACCTGTAGGTCTCTTCATTTTCATGAAATAATGCATATTCAGCTGTTGATAGATGCTCTATTGAAGTCCAAATTTCATCCACTGATGAATACCTCTTTGCCTCTGAACACTGGGCAATTCCTTTAGGAAACACCTTCGCAAAGCACCCTACTTCGCGAAGCTCCCAATTTCGCGAAGCTCAAACAAGCCTTCGCGAAGCTCCTACCTTTTTGCGAATCACTTTAACGAAGCACTTTCACGAAGCTCAAGCCGTCGAAAAGCAATGTCCCTCGCGAAATCCAAACCATGCATCCTATCTTCGCAAAATTCATGCCTTTGCCATATTAAATTATTCTCTTCATGGAAATCCTATTTTCACGATGCTCACCAAACTCCAAATTTTGGACCCCAAAAATTTGGCAAACACTGGGAAACGGTGCCACCTTGTACTACACTTTTGTACCGCCTCCAGATCATCCTTTCCTTTGTCATCGTTCTTTGTCAACAAGGATTGTCAACAAATTCTCAGGAACTCGACAATTCTCCATGGAAACCTGATTTTTCAACAAACACAATCAACCCAAAAATACTTCAATGTTACCTTGAGGGATTTTTGCGCAACATTAGGGCATTCATGTATCTTTATATAATCAAGTCAATTCTTGCTGATGATTTTATTCATCTTAAAGAATTATGCAGGGATCTTAAACTCACTAAATGCATCATGTAGAAACTCTAAATTCATGGACACTGATTTTTAAATAATTCCATAGAGTAACATGATATGATACAACTTAAGTGGAAAAAAAAACTTCAAATACTTGGCACAACATTCATAAAATTCTTGTTTTCTGACTTCAACTGATTCATAATACTCTTTTTTTGTGATCACTGATGCAATGAGCAAGTTTAACTTGCTCAGGCTCAACTAGGGTTTCTTTTGATTTTAAAATCTTATATACTATATCTTACAAATCCAAATGCTTCATTTATCAAGTTCTTATCTGAATTATCCTCGAGTGGGTCACCATGTGTTTTGTTTATAGGATGGTCATTATTGTGACTTTTCATAACATTTGCTTCATCATTCCAAATCCAACATACTTTTTGAGTATGAAAGTTTTTCAATTCAATTTTCTCTCATACTGCATTTATATTCAACCATCTCAGAAATTTACCATCCGGACATATGCATTTTATTCTACCATCCACTAATTGTTATGTTGTTGAATAATCTAAAAATTCATCCAAACCATTAAAATACTAAGCTGTGTTTCAAGGTAAATTAATAAAACATGTATCTATAGGTATTTTATTACCACACTTCTCCCTATACATTCAAAAATAAATATATAAATGTTTAATCCAACAAGTAAAATCAGTTCTTAACATCATTGTGTAAAAAATCATTTCTTCCACAAAATTATACTCACAAGAAAACTCAATTTAATCTAAAAGATAAAAATTAAATTAAAAAAATTGGCAACATAATATACAATTATTATAATATTTATAACCATTTAAATTAATTTAATGAAATAATATTAAATAAACAGAATATTCATAATGATTCAAGAAACTAAGTATAAGTTATAAATGTAATGAAAATCTATATCATCACATGATTAATATGAAAAAATAATATGAATAAATAAAAGTGTAAATATAATTATAATATATATGTAAAATAACTAAATAACTAAAGATATATTAATATTATATTATTAATAGTAATTAATCATTGTAATAAAGATTGATTGATGATTGAGTCACATTATAATGTATGATTATGAATTGATATTTATTTCTAATATAGATTATTATCATTATTAGGGGATAATACATTCTATAAGTGTGATTTTTTGGAATTGTTCTTTTGGTCAGTGAAATATCTTATCTTGTTTCCAATGTATGTCACTATTTTAGTTTTTTTGAACCTCTTTTGTTGGGTTTCCCATTATTATTGGACCTTGGTAGTCAAGTCTTGTTCGGAGGCTAAGAGCCTATATTGGGAAAAATAACCTAATGTTCAAGGATGCTTGTATATTTAATTTAATTAAGTCCATGTATAAACATGTTAAATGGGTTTATGAGGGGTTTTCCAGGATTTGGAATGCTTTAGTGGGTTTTCAGGTCCTTTTATAGAATTTGGTATTAAAACTACCTACTGAGAGTTTACAAATCATGTACCTATTACATGACATGTAACTGTCCCTGAACATGTCGTAAACTAGTGAAGGGTGTGAATGGTTACACACTATGTAAACTATCCACATCGTGTAAATGTCAAGTAGGGTTAAATATTAATATGAGGCAACTGGTTTTTGGCGTATCCCTATAAAAATAAATACCCGATTTGTAAATGAGTTACATTCCATGAAATATCCCAAGTAGTTTTCTTAAAGGGGTTGAGTGGATGATTTTTCATTCAAAACACTCCAACATTCCTCCTCTCGACTATATGTCATTTTCCATGTTATTTTGGAGCTGTATACTCTCTTTTTTACATCCTGTTTAGGAAATATATTCTTGGTAATTCATTCAACATAGGTTATCCCTCCTCTCTCTTTGTTCTCCAACTATTTCTATGTTACCCTTTGACCATGGTTGTTGTTGGTTTTGATCTAGATTAGTTATGATCTCAGATCCTTCTTGCAATCATCTGCACATTCTTCCTTTTTTTTGTTTTTTCCATTGGAATCATTGTGTTAATCACTAGTTAAAGGTAAGGGGTTTAAATATTAACCCTATAGTATCATTTAAATTGTTTAGTATATGAAATATTGTTATTGTGTTGGTAATTGTGTTCAATAATTAACTAACTAAATAGAATACTGATAAACCTATGTTGGATTCTTCCTTGGACCCCATTAGATTCAATTAATGATGTGACCTGGATTATAACAACCAATTGGGTGTGAGAAACTTTGAAAATAAATAATAGTAAATTGATAACATAAGATTTTATCATGAAACGGGATTCACGTGAATGCTTATTATAGATTCAGCTTGTAAAATGGATTATTTGATTAATTGAATAAATAGGAAATTTAAAGACAAATGTTAATTCACATAATTAACAATTTGGTCTTATGTGATCATATTTTTATATGCTTGTTGTTATGATATGAACTTGTGATGCAGGCTGAGAATCTTATATACCGAGTTATGCCCTGACACATGCTGAGATGCTTATATACCGGGCTATAACCTGACACATGCTAAGAATCTTATATATCAGGATATACCACGAAACATGTTGAGATTCTTATATACCAGGATATTCCCTAAAACATGAAAAGATTATTATATATTGGAATATTCTATAACACATGCTGAGATTATTATATACCAGGCTAGGATTTATCACATTCTAGGATGCCTATATACTAGGCTAGGCCCTGGAACATGCTGAGATGCTTATATTGCGGGTTTAGCCTAGTGATTTTTTATACCATGGGTATATGGTTGGGGTTGTCATGATTGGGTTACATGATCAGATAAATTTTTATAGGATGTCGAATCAGGTTATTTTTGCAATTTATTAATTATTGAATTAATTAATACACCTATTTATCACATTATTTCATGCACTTCTTATCAGACTAGTTTGTTTATACATGGTACTGTCGACCTACTGAGTTTCACAAACACCCTATTAAGGATTCTATTTTCTACCTGAGAAGATTACATGGATTCAATTATGGAAAATAGAAAGGGACCCTGTAGCTTATTGTTTATTACTGGATGGGACAGAGTTCAGAGATAGGGCTGACATGGGGTTTGGGACTAAGGCCTTTTTGAGTTTATTTATATTATCATGTATTTATTCTTTATTGTTTTAAATTTTACAATATATACCTATCATCCTAGAATTTCATGATTCCTCATTATTGGTGTGTTGGTTTTCCCTTAATTTCCTAGTTGTGTTATACAGTTTCTTCCACATCTATTAATTTGTCTTCTTTTGTTTTTATGGATTATTTCTACTACTACGACACTTCGTACAAGGGGTATAGTCTCCCCACTATACATATCACACCCCCTATGATATTAGGAAGCCACTATAATATAGGGAGGTATTCTCGAGGTCTCATAACTAACCCTTTTCAGCAACATTAGAGAGTATCAGATCGGGGGTCATTACAAAGTGGTATCAGAAGAGAAAGTTTTCTTTTCTGTTGATTTAATATTTGGGAAAGGTGGAAAGGATACTAGGATGTGTCAGGGCTGGGTAATGATATTGTTCATGGGATTAGTTAACCCATGTATGGGGGAAATCCAAGTTCCCTAGGATGGGATTGTTGTTTATGATGTTCTCTTATAACAGTTTGATGTTATTTCAAATTAGGTGATTCACATGTTGTGTCATGTTATTGGTTCTTGAGATTTATACATGTGGCCCGATATGACATGATATGAGTATGAATGAATAATAATAGGCTCATATGGATATATACTGACATGAATTATACATGATAGTGACATATTTATATGTAATTGATATATTTCCTGTGTAAATTGTGATATGAGATATCAATTAAACCTAATAAATGAAATTAATGAATTATTATTTCATGCTAAAACACATGTTAATTGATGTATAGAGAGTCCAAGAGTTAGTTTTTCTCTGTTTTAGTAACATATTAGGGTTTACCTTGTTGTTACCTGGTTCTCTAAGGTGTGTGTTTGTCTTGTAGTGATAATTACTCCCGTCATCTTTGAATTGAGCATCAGGAGGGTGGTAATCAGAACACTCCTAACATAGTTGAGCTAGTTCTTCCTATAGTTTCTAAGGATATAATGGATTTTCATCTTTGTGACAGCTTCCTGAGGGTCATGTGACACATGGAAGGGGAGATTGTTTATACTATACCTTTGATGTCTGAGAAGTAGAGAGAGTTTCAGCTCTAACATTCACCAACATTCACTGGGAAGGGAATCCCCTTGGAATCTAAGTTCTGGATTGATTTAGTCCAAATGATCTTCAAGAACCTTGAGAAACTCATGAATAGAAGGGTGAATCTTTCTGTATTCATTCTTTTCAGACTATCTGGGTATTGGTAGGACATTCTAGAGAAAGTTTAAAAATAAGAGGAGTTGTTTTGGAAGGTCTTTGAGATGAAGTCCCTAATTCAATTTTATCCTTAGATGTTGAGGGATGAAAAGGATCATGAGTTCATGCATCTGAGATGGGAGGTAATGTCACTGTTAATCTATTCTAAACATTTCACCAACCTGCAATATTTTTCTTCCACTCTAGAAGATGATGATATCTATAGGGTGAGGGTTTTTATGGATGGGCATCGCTATGAGATCATGTCATAGTTAAACATTGTTTTTAATAGTTTTGAAGAAATGATGAATTAGGTACTCATTACGGAGGGGAATATATGAGAGGTCCCGAGAAGCAAACAAACTATATGAACATGGTGAACCGGGGGCTCTTCTTTGGGAACCAAGAAGAACAACTATGATAGTTTTCCCCAATGTAATAGTGGGAAGATCATCCAAGGTAGTGTACATCTATCTTAAGACTAGATTCCTTTGAAATGTTATTAGTGTGTAAATTTTGGCTACAGGAAACCGCAGTGTATTTACCCCACTGATGAGTGTCATGTCTGTATTAGACTGGGTCATCTTTAGAAGTTTGGTGCAAACTTTCCACAACAGAATAATGGTAGATGATCTGGACATGCACCTGAATCTGGAAGGGGATCAGCTACCCCTCAACAGGTTATTAAATGGTGTTACACTGGACATTTAGGCTGTGTCATGGGACATGGTACCATAGTTTAGAAGAGACAATTTTAGTAAGAGGAAATAGCTTAGGGGAGTTAGACTGGTGCCCAGGAAAGAGGGGAAAGATAGATTCATGTTCTGCAGACTACTCTAGCTAATGTAGATGTAATACCTTCTACTATTAGAGGTACGATTCTTATGTCAACTACCTTATATTTCTTATCTTTTGATATAAGAGAATTTATTTCATTTTTATCTTCTCATTTTGAAAATGGTATGTTCTTGGTTTTGGAAAACTAGGAGAGTTCTTTGACCAAAAATACATTGTTGGGAGTGAGGTTAGAGAATATCAATAGTTTCAAGGAATTTTATTTAGATATTGGTGTTTAACATTTATTTTGGGAACCTTTTTTGTGGGAAATAACATGATTTGATTTGATTATTGATATGTATTGTCTAGTTCTATATTAGGATCATATTGACTTTTACTAGATGATAGTTAATTTTATATCTCTAGAAGGAGGCAGTTGTTCTCACCAAGGTGAGTTGGATCTTCATTCATGTCATGTGGGACTAATTCAGTGCTTAATGGATTGACTCAAGGATAAAATAGCCTATCTTACTCTAGATAATGTTGGAACATGATTCTTTTCCTCCCTTGGTAGATCATTTTTTGGATTTTTTTCAGAGGATTTTTATGGATTACCGACCAAAGGAGAGATCAAGTTCAAGATTGAGTTGATGGTGGGAGAAGAGGCAGGGGATGTGGTACACTAGTTCAAAAGAAAAAGATTCAAGAAGAGGAAATAAATTAGGGGAGTTTTACAGGATCCTAGGGGAGAGGGTCATTTCAGTTGTACATTATGAAGAATACTCCAGTTGTTGCCAATGTTGGGTTTTCTACTTTTAGAGGTATGATTCTTGAATCATCTACCTTATCTTGGGTTTTTTTTATAAAAGAGAATCAAATTATTTTTTATCTTGTCTTTTTAAAAATGTTTTGGGCTTGGTTTTGGAAATCTTGGAGTGTGATTTTACCCTCAATACACTATTGTGGTGTGATAAGAGAATACGAAACATTACAAGGCATGTTCTTTAGAGATTGGTGGTTACTATTTATTTTGGTAACTATTTGTTCTAGAAATGACAAGTTTCGATTTTATTCTTTTTATGAATTGTCTAGTTCTATATCAAGCTCATATTGACTATTATCAGAGGATAGTAACCTTTATATCTATATAAGGATACAATTATTTTCACCAAGGTGAGTGGGATCCTTACGCTAGGCATGCTGGACCAATTCAGTAAAGATTGGATTGTCTAATGGATTAAATAGGCAGTCCTTCCCTAGATAATGTTTTAATGTAGTAGGATTATTTTACTCCAATGTTATATTTTTTTCAGGATGTTTTTTTGATGAGTTTTATGGTTTACCTTTCGAACGAGAGATCGAGTTCATGATCAGGTTGGTGCTGGGAGTAGATCCAGTTTCTGTCCTACCTTATAGAATGACACCAGTAGATCTTCGAGAGTTGAAATTCTAGTTAAAAGATATGGAATTTAAAGGTTTTATATGAAGGAGTACATCTCCTTGGGGTTATTCAGTACTCTTTTCCAAAAAGGCTAATGGTACCTTGTACTTATATGTGGATTATCTGAGATTAAACCTGATGATGATCAAGAACTGGTATCCCCTTCCACACATCAATGATCTCTTTGATCCACTAATAGGTGATAAAATATTATCCATGATAAATTTTAGATCAGGATACCACTAGTTAAGGGAGATACCATCATACATACCTTAGACGTTCTTTAAGAGTAGGTATGGCTTGTATGAGTTCATTGTGAGGTCGTTCAGATTGACCAATGTGTCAGTGGTATTCATGGCCTTGATGAATCATATCATTCATCCTTTTCTAGATCAGTTTTTGGCTTTTTCATCGATGAAATCTTAGTTTACTCCCAGTCACTATAAAATCAAGCTCAACATATTGACATTGTCTTAAGTATATTGAGATAGCATTTGCTTTACGACAAGCTATCTAAATACAGTTTCTGGATTAATAAAGTGGAATTTATAATCCATGCCATCTCATAGGAAAGTGTTTTAGTGTACCCATAAAAGATTTTAGTTATAGTATCTTGGGAGCGTCCCAATAATGTCTTTGAGATTTATATCTTTATAGATTTAGTAGAATGTTATTGGTGCTTTATCTAGGATTTCTCTCATCTGATAGCACCGATGTGAGGACTGGCCAAGAAGGGAGTGAAGTTTGTTTGTTATAATAAATGTGAGAGATAATTACATGATTTTAAAGGTATTATGTTCTCAAAAACTATCCTCACATTACTTATGTTGATTAAACAATATATAGTGCACTTGGATGCATCCAAAGTTGTACTTAGATCAGTTTTGATATAGGAGGATCGAGTGGTTTCTTATGGCTCCAAACAACTGAGATTGCATTGTAGGAATTACCCTAATCATGATTTGGAGTTAATGGTGGTGGTACATGCCCTGATATGTTGGATAATATATCTTATGGGTGATATTTTTTTGGTATACATTGACCACATGATCCTCAAGTACATATCTTCTTAGTAGGACTTGAATCTTCAATAGTGGCGGTGGGGCGAATACATGCAGTCTTTAATATTTGAGTTGGCTTATTAATCAGGAAAGGGAAACGTTTTTTCCTATGATTTGAGCTTCAAAATAAAGATAGAGGCAGTATGGGAGTCTTAAAATGAGTGGTCGATGATGACACTCTTTGTAGACATGAATATATATATTTAAGAGTCTCAGGGATGAGATGATCTGACATCGACAACATTTATAACTATGCTTTTTAACTGAATCAAGATAGAGAATTTTTTTGATCAAGAGGGGCTAGTTTTGATAGACATCTTATATGGTGGGAAGACACCATCATGGTGTTCTTATGTAGGGAACAATTCTATTCTTCTTATGGATGAGTACGAGTTCCTATGGGCTTGTGGGAGAAGTTGATGAGGGAGTTCCATGTTTCAATATGGGCGATATATCTTAGTTTGAAAAAGATATATCATGATCATTGATGAAATTACTGGTGGTCAGGAATGAATAATGAGGTATTGGGGGTTTAATTGAGATGTTTCACTTGTTAGTAGGTGAAAGTCAAGCCTCAGAGGCCCGTTAGGCTATTACAACATCTATCCATTCTTGAATGGGAATGAGATGATGTCACTATGGATTATGTGATAGTATTTACTTGGAAAACCAATATGAATGATACATTATGGGAGATCATGTATTGAATGAAAAAGGTATAACACATCTTACCTATCAGGGGGACCTTTATAGTTGATTATTTGGGAAGTATTTATGTGTGAAAGATAGTTTGGTTGCATGATGTTCTGAGGAGTATCATCTCTAATAGAGATAGTTGTTTTACATCGTGACTTTGGAAGGGTCTTCATAAGGCTCTAAGATCATAGATTCTTTTGATCACATCCTATCATCCTCTTACTAACGGTCAATTGGAGCTGACTATTTAGGTACTTAAGGATATGTTACAAGCTCGTGTTTTGGATTTGTTGGTTTTTGGGAGCAGTATATGACACTCGTGAAGTTTTCATATAATAATATCTTTTAGGAATCGATCAAAATGGAACCTTAAAAGTATTTTTATATAAGGCTATGTTGTTCTCCTCTTTGTTGGTTTCAAGAAGGTGAGTTAGCTCTTGTTCGAACTAGTATCATGTAGGAGATGTTTGAGTAGGTTCAGTTGATCAGGAGGTAGTTTATGACCATAAAGAGAAGTCATAAATCTTATTCTACCCATTAGATATGACCTCTAGAGATTGAGGTTGGTCATTGTGTTTTCCTATGGGTATCGCCTAGTTTGGTACAATTCCATATCAAGAATTAGGGAAAGCTATCACCCATATTTGTTTTGGGATATTTGTGATAGTGGAAAGGGTCTGTCTAGTAACATATCAATTATCTCTTCCACAACACTATAATGCCATGAAAAACCTATTTCACATATTGCATCTTTAGATATATTATCCTGACCCTTCTCATATGAAACACATCAAGGATGTTGAGCATAGTATTGATGCATCCTTTGCGTATCATCTAATGTAGATTTTGGATCATAGTGAGAAGTATCTTTAGGGCAGGGCTACACCTCTTGTTCGAGTTCAGTGGCAGCATGGGTGTGTTTAGGAGGAGACCCAGGAGAGGGATTTTGATATGTGATCATAGTGGCTATACTTTTTCACCAATATCCCACAGTGATTCTTGGAGAATCATGGGGATTATATATTATATAGTGGGGAGGTTGTAAGATCCCATCTTTTTTTCCCAGGTATGTCCCTCATTTATTTTTTCGTTAAAACTCTTTTGTGGCATTTCATTTTGTTTTTGGACCTTGTTGGCCATGTCTTGTTCAAATATGAAGATAAATTACTTGGCAAAATAACCTAGACTTTAGGGATGTATGTTTATTTGAATTAATGGAGTCTGAGTATAAACATGTGGAATGGGTTTATGAGGGTTTTCCTTGATTTATAAATATTTGGATGTGGTACGAGTCCTTTTATATAATTTAGGATTAAAACTTCATCCTATGAGATTAAAAATCGTGTTCATATTACATGATGTGTAACTACAACTAGACATGTCGTGAAATAGTGCAGGGCATGAAAAGGATACACATTGTGTAAACTGTTTACGTCGTGTAAAAGTCAATAAGTGTTAAATATTGATACATGGTGATGGGTTTTTCAGTGTATCCCTCTAAAAATAAATTCAAGAAGGGTAAATGAGTTTCAGAACATGTAATATTACAAGTTTTTTTAATGGTGTTGAGTGGATTATTTTTAATTCAACCCCCTACAACATTTCTCCTCTCAAACCTAGAAAATTTCCTCGGAAATTTTGGAGCACCACCCTCCATTCCAGACACATCGTTTGAGAAATAAATCCCTCATAAGTTGTTATATTTTTGTTTTACTTTCTCTACCTTTGTTCTCCAGCAGTTTTAGTGTAACCCTTTGACCATGTCCATTATTGGTTTTGATCTTGATCAGTTATGATCTAAGATCCTTCTTCGGATAATCTACGCATTCATCTGTTGTTTTTTTTCCATTGGAAGCATTGAATTAATCTCTAGTTAACGTTAGGGAGTCTAAATTTTAACCCTATGGCCTTATTTAAATTTATATGTATATGAAATATTTTTATTTCACTGACGCTTGTGCACAATAACTACCTAATTGAATAGAATTATGATAATACTATGTTGGATTCTTTATTTGATATTTGGATTCAATTGATGATGTGACCAAGCTTATAGATACCCATTGGGTGAGAATACATTTGAAAATAATGGATTGGTAATGGATTACATATTATTTTAGCATGACATGTGATTCAGGTGATTTCTTTTTAGATATTCACCTTGTAAAATGGATTATATAACAACTCAACTATTTTTTACACACTAAAAAATGATTTATTACATGAACATGCACTTGCTACAACTATGAGGATTGAGATGTCCATTTTCTTGAGAAATAAGGAACATTACAAAACAAATTAGAACATAAAACAAAACATCATTATTGAAAACATCTTTTACATAACCATAACATTCCCTCGTACTTAGCGTTGCATGGGATAACCTGAGGACATGCATAAGAAAAGGGTGGGCTATAATGATCATTAAGGGGTAAAAAAGGTATAACATGAATATTACCATACATTTTAGACAATATGAATATCAAATGAGCATAATAGAAACATGAAAATAAAGGCATGATATAACATGATTATCATAACATGGAAATGTGGAAATAACATTTAACATGATTTTTGCATGAGACAAGGCTCATTGAACACAGATCATGAGTAAAACCACATTGACCATGAATTATCATGAGTAAACCATCATTTCAATTGATGTATCATGATACTATTCTTTACCCAATGCATTGGAGCGCTATCAGGGCACACCATTCTTCATCATTGCATTTCATGCATAAGTGTGCCACATGATCATATAACATAGATTCATTAAACATCATTATTTATTCCATGATAAAGGAATGTGGAATTAATACATGAAATTATATAATCAATAAGTAAATATTCATAAAGGTGAATGAACTTGATAGAAAAATGGGCATGGTATTCACTACAAAATGACTTTGGCTTAGAAAATTGAGGTTCAATTTTGGAATCATAATGGCATGATAGAAGAATTCATAAAGACGGATTATGAGAGAGAAAGGGGTGTATCATCATATTTACATGAAAATAGAAAGTAAGGGGGTCATATAGATACATTTACCAACTTATTTAATATAATTTAGACTCATAATACAATAGAATTTCTTGACTATAAATGAGAAGTGATAAATTCATTATAGAATTTCGGCATGGTAATGGGTATACATGGGAGGAATTAATGATAGATAAAGGGGTATATAATCATTAATACATACATAAGGAAGTATGTGATAGTTGATAAATCATACCCCAACATTTTAATTGAAAATAAAAGGCCATAACAGCGTAATGAAATTTGGAAAAAAATGAGAAAGGAAGAAATCCCTTACTTGGATGTGTGATCTCAAAGGCATGGGAGAGGCTTGAGAGAGGCTTCTTGGGAGATTTAAGAGACATGGGAGGATTTTATATACTGTATGGAAGGGGTTGGTTGAGTTATAAATGATTTTAGTGAATAGGAAGTGGGGTCTTGGGTGGGTTTATATAGGAAAAGAGAGGGAATTCATTATTATTTAGGTTTTAGACACCACACATTATACTAATCAAAACCACAAACCATACCATGGTTTCAGCCCATGGATTTTTAAAAAGGTTAGTGGAAACCATTATTTTATATGTCTAATGGACGAAATTATTAAAATATTAGGCTTCATTATGTGAAGGTGAGTCACACTCTCAAGGAAAACATTTTAAAAGGATAAAATATTTTATAAGCCTTGGAGGGTCCACTAAAGCATTGTAAAATGAATAAAACAAACCTAAAATCACAATATTTTAATTTAAAAACATATATTGGCCGAAAAAACCATTAAATTATTTTATTACATCACTATTGGGTCATTATGATGTCATAAAACACATTATTTATTTAAATGATATTTAATTTTTACCCAAACATTTGACTGTCTCAGAAAATTATGAAACATTATCCATTGGATAATTTAGACATATGGATTCAAAACAAAATATTAATTTTATCTAAATAATTTTCTAAATATTTGAATTTTTTCTTTTAATATAAAAACCAACATTTATAAAAAATTCATGGGTTTTGATAAAAACAGCTTTCAAACCTTAATAAAAATTACAATTGTATTCATAAAAATTACATGATCATTTATATTTAATAAAAATTTAATTTTTTAATAATATTTTATTAAAATATTTTTTAATTCAAAAATTCATTAATTCATCAAAATAAATTTCTTAATTTAATATTATCTAAAAATTTTAGTTGTGATTTAAAAACTATTTTCAATTTAACAATAATAAAATAAATGTATATTATTTATTTTATAAAGAATAATTCAAATAATCACAGTGCTAGGGTCTTGTAACATAACCCCTAATAATACTCTCATAATACCTAAGGGTAAGGTGTGCGATGGTGACCAACTCTTGGGGTGTCTTGGATAACATTGCTCAGGTGGTAATCTCTATCAACTTGCACTTCTCCCATAGGCGGGTCTATTCGAGATTATCATGTTGATGCTTGAATTTGGCTTGGTCAAGAGAGAATCCCAGTGATTCCCCCTCCATTCTGAGCTCTGAAAAATGGGATTCGTATGGGGAAATTCTAATTGATGAGGCCATCAATTCTTTTGTCTGAGTAAATTTCATTTATTAAAGCCTCATATTTGTAATAATCATGTGATCACAGTTCAACGACTGTATTAGCAATGGTAACAATTATTAACGGTATTTTGAAATCTGAAAACATAAAACCAAGAAAGTGCAGATGTCTTATATTTCAATTTTACATAATCATACATTTAATTATATCAAGAGGAATTTTCATTAATAAAATATTGGTTCGTTACAAATTTATTCATTAATTTAATAAAGGGGAATTGAATGAAAAATTATAATTCACATAATTACCCATTTGGTATTATGTGGTCATATTTTCATATTCTTTTTGTTGTGATAGAAACTTGTGACCCATGTTGAGATTCTTATATTCCGTGTTATGACCTAACACATGTTGAGATGATTACATACCAGCTTATGACTTGAAACATGATGAGATGCTTATATACTTGGCTATACCCTAACACATGAAAAAATTATTATATACCAGATTATTCCCTAACACATTATTAGATTCTTATATACCGGGCTATGCCCTTATACATGTTTAGATTCTTATATACCGAGATATGCCTTAAAACATGATGACATGATTACATACTATTCTAGGATCTAGCATATACTGAGGTTATTATATATTGGGCTATACCCTAACAAATACTAAGATGCTTATATAATGGGCTTGGCCTAATAATTCATTATACCAAGGGTATATGGTTGTAGTTGGAATGGTTATGTTACATTCTCAAATATATTCTGATAGGATGTCAAAGTAAGTTATTGCTATATTTTATTCATTATTGAATTAATTAATACACATGTTTGTCACATTATTACATGCACTTCTTATCAATATGGCTTGTTTAGACCCAATGGTATCGACTTACTAAGTTTTATTCACACCCTATTGGGGATACCATTTGGTACCTGATCAGATTACATGGATACAGGTATGGACAATGGAAATGGACCTTGTACTTGATTATTGATTCCCAGATGGGATGGTGTTTGGAGATGCGATCGACATTGAGTTTGGGGACATGGAATTTTTGAGTTTATTTGCATAAGCATGAATTTATTTTGTATTGTTTTTAGTTTGACATTAAATACATATCAGTATGAAATTACATGATTATGTATTATTGGTTTATTTTTTCTCCTTTTTTTCTCATTTTTCTTATATGGTTTCTACAATATCAATTAGTTTGATTGATTTTCATTATATGGGTTATTTACACTACTATGAAACTTCATACCAGGGGGTATAGTCCCTCAACTATATATATCACACCATTGTATCTAGTCAGCAGCCTCTGGTGTTTGATGAGACGCACTTGAGGTCTCATAGCCATCCTTTTTCAACCGCGTGAGAGAGTATCGGATTAGGGGACATTATATTAGGTATCACCCAACTTCATTATTGATTGGAGTGGGATCTTGATTTTACAAAACACATATCTAACATGAAATTTTTTGATCCAGTCCAACATTAAACAGAGAAAATGAAAACAAATAAACAAGAAAAAAATATTACCACTCAATCAAAGAGTTTGTATGTCATGGAATAAGGTTGATGAGATGATCATAATTAAGTGAGGTAAACAAATGTAATGGAGATCAAGGAGGTGATGTCTGAAACATATGTATCATATAAGGACATGGGATCAACATATTTGGGTCTAGATTGAGTGGAAAGGGGGACCAAGGGGTTCGGGTCTTATGGAGAAGGGGGTAGGTTGATGTTGGAGTCAGGAATCAGGGTCTCAAGGGACAGGGTTGGATGGGAAAAGGGGAATAAGGGGCCACCATTAGGGGTCACAGTCACGCGTCTCCACTATTTGAAGTTGGGTTGTGGGTCAAAACTGAATGGAGAGGGTGCATGGGAGCCAGGAGGGGTCGAGTACATAGATGTCAAAGATAAGGGTAATTATCAAGTCCATTGTCATCAAGGTATGAGGTGGTGGTCATCATTGAGGGGAGAGGGTGCATGTGGGTCAGGAGGGGTTATCAAGGATGGGGTGAGGTGATAATTTTATTAAATATTTACTGGTGATTTAAATTAAACATTCACTAAATCTAATATTATTTATTATTATTTAAAAAAATATCAGTGGTTATAATGTCCTCTTCTTATATACCACCAATAAGCCCTATGTTTTTTAGTGTAACCCCCACCCAAGCCAACAATATTAAAAATCTCCCATATCTACTGCTTTTATTGAGTATTCCACCAAGTCTTTGAGTAGATGATCAGAGGTACATCAGGTGAGGCAATGGTGGATGACCTGTTGGTGTGAGATTACAATTTTGGAGGAAATAATGGGGGCGTTATGGGATGGTTGATCAAGGATTACATGAAGGGTGAAGGTGAGTGGGTGTCCAAGAGGAAGAAGAAGATGTGGGGATTAATGGATGTGTATTTTAGAGACATCTCCCAATACCATGTCTTAAGGATCCCTTATTCCTGAGACAAATTCAATGGGGTATATTAAGCCATCAACATCTACATCTAGGTGACTCCTTAAAAACCTAATATTCTAATCCTTTTTTTGTTTCTCTACCTTCAATACTGGATGGGTTGACATCTGTAATTATAATTAACAAAAAAAATTAATTTTTTTAAAAGGAAACAAATAATATTTTTTACAATTTATATTTTTAGTTCTGGGCAGTTTATGTCTCCATAATTTCACCGCAACATCTTCCCACACTTGAAGAAACTATAATTATAGACCACCCATCACATTAAGTTAATATATTCTACTTAAATACGAGATAGAAATGAAATATGTAAAACAAACTATTCTTATAATGTAGATATTGGGAGATTATATTTTTCTCTGTTGGAGTAAAATTTTATATAGCCAGTGTTCCTCTACTTTATCACTTAAAAACGTTTTTGCTATTTGAATTATGCATGTTAATTATGTTCAAATAGAAAATAAAATTCTTTGTTGTGTGGTTGATTTGTTGGTAAATTGAAGGATCTTGGACATAAAATTGTGGTACTTTCTCTTCTTCTTCATCATCAATTTATGGTGATTTGAATTCCCCTCGTTCTTTACATTTTATGCCAAATCATTGGTCAAACCCCTATAAGAAGAGTTTACTCACAGAACAGTTAGAGATAAATCATTGGATGTACATAAATCAGATCCATCGTGACTAATTTTGGGTTTCATTTTCTAATTTTATTCTATCCTTCTAAATATAGTGTTAACTATAATTAAAAAACATCATAAACAATGTCAAATCTATTTTCTCAATCACGTAAATAATCGGGTGGAATTGTAATTTCTATGTATAGGATTTGGGAGTGTTTTCACATAGGAGAAATTTTTATTTGAAATCATTAGTCTATGTTAATTAATTTATATACTAAATTTGATGCATGTTTTTCCTTAAATCATAATCATTTGACACTAAATCCATTGCTATTCCATATTATGTATAAAACCCATGAGGCCACTAACCACCCTCGTTTGTATTATTGTAATATTTATTCTTTATTTTTTTATGTCATGTTTTGCTTTATATATTTATATTGTTTTAGTTATGTGTTAGAGGATCATAGCTATAAAAAATTGGTTGGTCATGGGAGCTGAAAATGGGTTGATTCACGTGTACAATTATGAGATGATGGATAAAGTTAAAGAACACGAAGGGAGTTTAGATTTCATTAGAAGCTTGGATATTCACCCTACCCTACCTTATATAATATATTCCTCAAATAATAGTCTTATAATTATTTGGGAATCGGGGAATGTATTGTCTTTATCCATTTTTTTGAGGGCCACAACAATTATGTAATGCATGGAGCATTCCACCAAAAAAACATTATTTATTCGCAAGCACTTTACCTGATGGTTGTACTTCTATGGTATCAAAATACCTACCTCCATCCCATTTTTATATCGATAGGTTTTCAATATTGATTCATTTGGTTATTTTTCTCCTTTAAACTTCTTCACAAAACAGGTTTGGGACAATGGGACTTAGAACTATTCCCTTACGTTGGAAGGCCATACAAACAATGTCACATAAATTCATGTAATATCGTGGCTCATATGGATCTAAAAAAATTCATAGAAAATTATGAAATGGCCTAGGACATACAGGATGTGTCCGTCGATGTTTTTCTAAAAAAATAGTACTCATCTTTGCCCTGAATGAGTTAGTGGATAGTAAATTATTAAATATAGAAATAACTCATATTATATAAAGAAATAAAATATAAAATATCACTCCAAGATTTTTTTTGTCCTTGGGAAAACATCAATTTATCATTGGTATTTTGAATCAAAAATGAAGGAGAATATAAGGAAAGTATCAAAGTAGAGGAAACCCTACTAGAAGCAACAAACTCTATTGCAAAAGAGATACATGGAATGGGAAAAATTATGGAAGATATTCTCATTAAAACCAAAAAGGTATTGATATTATTATATGTTATAAAATTAATCATTTAGTATCATTGGAATCAAAGTAAATGAAAATGAAATATGGAGGTGGTGATAATTAGAATAATGGAAACAAATTCATCATTGACCCACTACATATGAAAAGAAGGTTAAAAATAATTTCAAAAAATACAAAACCTAGAAGATGTTGAGGTATGTTACCCACCCCATTACCTATTTATTTATATTTGGATTATTTTTTAAAATGGGGAGAGACACACACAATTAAAAATCTATGTTTATTCAATATTGTGGAACTACCACACTATTTTATCTACGGTGATAAAACAGCGGGAGAGGAGGGAGTGAGCCTTTTTTGGAGAATATTGTTCATGTTATTCATTGTAGTTCACAAATTCAAACAACATTTATAATGATCACATGTTGACAAAAAAATATAAATGTGGATATGGAAGATCTCATGTCACCATTTGTTGTATTTTTTTAAATAAGATAATGTAGAAGGTGTGATTGAAGGTTCCGGCTATTGTAGAAGCACTTATTATTCATACCGAACATAGTTTTTTTATTGTAATCCATGTATAATCTATGATGTACATGATGAAAAATCATTATGACCACAAAAATTAATACGAGGATTAATTAACAGGAACTCCAAACCAAAAATGAGAACCGTTACACATAAAATTTATAATTAATTTATTTAGTTAAAAATTGTCTTTAATTTAATTATTTATTAATTGTCGATGATCAGATGAATACAACTTATTTTATCATCATTGTGTTAGAGTAATCAATGATAGATTCACTCTAACAGTGATCCACGCATGCTTTGCAAACCTCTGATCATTATCATTGAATCCTCAGGGTGCTAGAGAGGATGAATCTAATGCTACAGATGATCATTGTTGATTTTAACTGAAACCTTCAAGATGATAAAGATTCGCTATGGTGAAGGAGAATAAATGCTCTGCACTCTTCATAGTGTTCTAGGAGAGGGATTACTAGAGCTTGATAAGATACCCTCTAGAATTCATTGTGCACAACGAAATAATATGACTAGAGCATAGGAAAAATCTCAAAAATCATATTTAAATAATTCAAGTGTTAGAAAATAATTATTTCACAGTGTTCCATATTTTTTCTTAATCTTGGAGAACCCCATGCCTAAATACTAATAATAATATTATTATTTACATGACATGTGCTAAAATCACAAATAAAATAAATGTTATTTTCTTGAATAATCAAACTAATATTTATCCAAACAATATTTAACATGTCATTCCTCATCAAATCATCAAAATAGATTTACTAATCCTCAATATTTACTGAAAATTGAATAACGACTATTTATTTATTTAAATAAATATCACGAAATTATTTGCCCATAAATATATAAATATTATCTTCATCGAATTTGTGAATAAATATTTATTGAATATTCAAGTAAGAAAACATAAATATTTTTCTATATTGTGAATAAACCATAATAAATAAATATAATATATTCAAATAATTAAATAAATAATTACTTGGGGATTAATTATTTATTTAAATATTCAACCGAAATATATATTCTATTAAATAACTAGTGATCAAATATTTATAATCAAACTAACATGATTAATTATTAAACCATGTATGAGAATAATATTTATCTAAAATGTTAAATTCATATGAAATTTAACCGAGGTTCCGAATAAACATAGTTTGTGATCCTCCAAGCCCATTTCTTAGTGACATTATGCTAGAGTACCAAAAGTCCATGGTTATAATCTAATAACTCATCAAAGCTCCCATAGATAAAATGTTATTGTCACAACGACATGTAACCTCCTATGAACATACACTACGTAATATAGTATCTTTATCTCATTATATCTAATCAAACAAGATTAATACTAGTTTCATCAACCTATATGCTCAATGAATCATTCTTTTAATTTTTAGAAATGAACTTTCCAATATAATTTCATGACCATGGACTTATTTAGGTAGTTCCATTCTCATAAATGATCCTGAGTCATCAACTTTCATTAAATAAAAAAGAGAAAAAAATATTTTTCACATATTTTATTAATACAATATCACTTATGACACACCCAATGCAGCCTACTTCCTGTGAACATATTACATCATGATTTTGGGCAATACATCAATTTACGTGACTCATAGAATATATTAATAAAATTTTTAATGTTTGAGGATAATTACACACATTATAAAATAGGAAAATATTATGAAACATATAAGCGTGGATTTCCTACTATTGGGTCATGTTATCATAATCTCTTGAATTAAAGATAACCAAGGGTGTACACCATGAGGAAGTGTCTCAATGTCTTGTGAGGTTCCACCCCCGGTAGCATTTTTCATTTTTATTTTATCAAATAAATCATCCACATATAAAACATATATTTAATAATTATTTCATGACACTTCAAGGTTCTTATAATATTAGAGAACTATTATATGACCTTTCAGTGATACATGTATACTTAATACATTATAATATACAAGGTCATATAGAAAATAAATCATGATGGGATAAAATTTATATCGATAATCCAAAAAATGAATATAGGTAATAATAAATTATATAGAAGTTGGTTCCAAGGAACCATATCTAATAGAATCACACTTTTACTAGAGACAACTACTAACAAATTTTATTCTCCTAGCTCTCACATATTTTTTATTCTTATGTTGGGAAAAATCCTCAGTCAAGGGCACCACCACATTTTCCACCATTAAAACTCTGCTCACATTGATTTTACACCTTTGAGAAAAATCCCGCAAGAGGTGATATTTCAAGATTATGTGCTTCATCCATTGATGCAGACTTGGATCCCTTGAGAGATCCACCACTATAGTATTATCACTATGAAATGTGATAAGATCTCTAATTTCAAGCACCACATCATGATCTTAAATGAATTTTTGAATCCAAAATAATCATTTGTTTTCATTAGAAACTTCTATATACTCTAAATCCACTATATAATCTGTGATAACTAGATTCTTTGAACTCTTCCAGCTCGTAGCTCTTATAATGTGACTATATACATATCCAGATTGTGACTTCACATTGTTATAACCTATCTAGAATCTAGCATAAATATATCCTTTGATGAGTAGTTCCTCATATCCTCCATATACAGTACTACAAAACTGGACTTTAGTAGTGCTAAAAATTTCCTTTATCAGTTCTAGAAATTTTTTGACAACATGAGCAATGTAAAAATTCCTAGAATTTTATCAGTGCTTGAAAAACACTAACAAATGGGACATTTATCATCGCTTTTAAAAGTGGTGAAAAAGGTCCCATTTGTTTATGTTTTTATTTAGTACCACTAAATAATTTTTTTCAATGATTTTGTTAGCATTGATAAAGGACTTTTTATCTATGTTGTGAGAGCACTAATAAAGTATACATTTATAAACACTTTTATAAGAACTAATAAATGTTTCCTTTATCAGCACTTTTAAAATCCCGGAAAAGTGTGTTCCTTATTAGTGCTTTTAAATTTTCTGATAATGGTCCATATTACAGTGTGCTGTAACAGCACACTGCATCACCTGAAACACACTAGATATCAACAAACACAATTCCCAATATATAATTTAATGAAATGAAATTTATAACACAAATACCAGAAAAAAAATATTATAATCATTTAAAAAATTGTTTTAAACAATTTCATAAATAAAAATTATTACATACATTCAAAAACAATCCTAACTATCAATGTTACTAGGACTTCGAATAATTTTCTTTGTCAAACTGCCAACACTACACGAATAGCTTCAAACAAACCACATAAACATCAAAAAAATAATTCACCTATATAAGAAAACAATTATTTTGAGTAATAATAAAAATATATAAATAAAACATAAATATGAATTAATATATTAATACTATTGAAAATGATTTTACTATGAAAATATCAATATTACCATTATAATTGATCAGAGGAAGAAATGTTTCTATTCCTACAAAGGCAGTGGAGAGAACCTGAAAGAAAGTGATAAATGTAACATTGTAGGGGTGAAAATTTTATAAGCGAGAAGAATTATGAAAGTTAGATGGAGAACCCCCAACTAAAACAAAATAATCCACCTATATAAGAAAAGAATTATTACATGAGTAATACCAAAAAAATAAATTAAACATAAATATGAAACAATGCATTAATTATATAGATAATGATTTTACTATGAAAATATCACGATTACCTCTATGATTGAGTAGAGACAGCTTCATTTATCTTCCTGCAAAGGAATGAAACATGGACAAAAATCTTATAAAATAAATGAACTCTACAAAGAATAGTGAAAACTAAATAAATATTTCATTATATAAATTTTAAGTAAAATAGAGAATGTATATAATAACATTACCTTAATATATTTTCAAAGTGTTTCTTTAGTACAAATATATGCTAATAACAAAACTAAGGATTCTTTGCACACTTCAATACTATTGGTTAACTACTGCTTAGCATAGCATCAGCCCTAAACTTCTTACCTGATGTCCCCATGGTTCTCTAATAGCACACATGCTCACCACAATATCTATAATATCACCATTAAGAATTCATTTTTCTATCTCTTCTTGCACTCATTTACTACATGCAAAGATTCATGATGCATTAAGTCTCATGTATATAGTAAATGAGTGCAAGAAGAGAAGGAAAATTGAAAATTGAATGGTGATATAATAGAGATGGTGGTGGGAATGTGTGAGATTAGAGAATTATAGGGACGTCGGGAAGGATGTTTAGGTTAGATACTATTCTAATCATTAGTTAACCAACAATAGTGAAGTGCATAGAGAATACATAGTTTTGTTATTAAATTTGTGAGTGATGCACAACTAATCCATGTTTTGGATTCATTGATAAATGGATCCAAATAGGCATCAATTTTATTTCAACATAATATATTAGTATAAACATCAGTAAAAATGAAAAAAATATAGAATATAAATGAACATTCACATAAGGCACAAAGAGGGATTTTCACAAAAATAGACACCTCTAGAAAAGCATGACATAATGACAAGAACAAATTACATGAATGGATAAACATTTAAGGGTTTACATTAAAAAAACAAAACCATTTTGAATAAAAAAGGATAATTTCATCAGACATTAATAATAAAATACTAACATACAAAAATGACAAAGAAATGAGGAAACTCTATACATATCCATCCAAATCATGAGAGACAATAAATGAGCCAATGTGTTTATGTTTCTTTTACAACAACTCTTCCAAAATCTCTTCCTCCACTATCTTCTCAATATTTAGATCCTTGGAAAAGAAGACTCGCTCCATGATCTCTAGATGAAGACCCAAAATGAAAAGAGAATATTTCAATAGATCTTAAGTGTTCACCAAAAGCATTCATCATCTGCAGAACCTGTAAAAAACTCATGAGCTCCCACCCCTTTTATCTTTCTTCACCTCCTCATCTATAAACCATCGGACAAATAGGGACTTAAAATCTTCCCACTTCATCCCAACATGCATCGTTGGTGGGGAAAAAAACTCCCATTATTCCAAATATAGACCATCAAGAAGACTCAGAACATCAAAAAATATAATACCTTTGGGATTTCCAAAGACTCTTAAGACTTTCTCAACTTCCTCAATCCAGTTCACTACCTCTGAAAAACCTCTCTTTCTACATAAGATGGGAATAAACTAAGGAGAACCAGAAATAGGGAGAGACCCACTAGAAACTTCAGGGACCTTTCTAGGAAGAATATTCTGAATAACATAAAAATCATAAAATCATGTTCAAAATCAATCTGAAACACAACTAAAAGGAACATCTCGAGCTAAAACAACTACCTCAAAATCCAAATTTCTTAAAAAACAAGAATTATATTTTTGAAAACCACTATTTCATTTTTAATTTCAAACCACCTTATTCTAAGGACACTTTTGACTACATAGTAACCCATTTTTTTTAATGTAAATCCAATTCCAGAAATCATTTTCCCCTTTCCAAAAACCATTTTTGGAAAACCAAGCTAGATTATCCACAAAACAGAGAATACATATTGGCCAAAATGGACGAGTAATGAGTAAGACCCCACAATAATACAATATTTTTCATTAGATACTTTTTATATAAGTCATAAATAAACTCTCATCATGATTCCATGATGTTAAACTGCACAAATTAATTATAGAAGAAAGGCATTAAACTGTATAGTGTCTCTCATAATTTTTTCATGATGTTAAACTACACAAATTCATCTTAGAAACAATGCATTAAACTACACACAATATCACATCCTGGTTATAGGATGTTAAACTAAAGAAATAAATTCTATAATAAATATGTTAAACTTCATATAATCTCTCACCATAGTTTCATGACAATAAATTTCTAAAATTCATCCCGATAGTAGGAAGTAAAATTGAACAGCATCATTCATCATGGTTGCATGATGTTTAACTATAGATATTCATCTTGTAAACAAGACATTAAAAAGAACAGAGAAGTCATGCTGGCAGTGGTGAGGAGATGAGATGTAGGGTTCATCAATGTTAAGAACATTGCAAAAACACAAAACACGGAACCAAAAAGATCAAACAACGATATAGGGAAAGTAAAAAATAACATAAATTGGATTTTATCCTTGATTCATTTGATGGATCATAGTGGAGTCATGTCGCCCGTAGAGTAGTTCTGTGTGAGCTACAAAATCACGATCAGTGAGTATTGGTTAGGGTTTTTTTAAATAGATTGAGAACACATTTAACAACGATTTCGGAAAAACGCTGATAAAGATAACTTTTATCTATATTAAATTAGTAAACACTGATAAAATAGATCCTTATCAATGCTAATAAAGCACTAGGAATCTCAAGATTTATCAGCGCTAAAAAAGCGCTGATAAAAAAACTTTATCAGCTCTAATATTTTAGTGCTTATTGAAAAAAATTAACATTGCTTTTTAGCACTGATAATGGATTTATTTAAATAAATTTATTATATTTTTATATTTATTAAATATATTTAATTATTTAGTTTTAATTATAAAAATAATAATTTAAAAATAATAATTATTTATTTATAATAATTATAAATTTATAAATTTATAAATATATTAAATATAAATTTATAAATATATTTATTTATAAATGTTTATTCACAAATATATTTTCAATATTATTAGTGGATATATAATCTTAAATACATGAATGTTTTATATGAAAGAATTTGAATAATTCAAAATGAGTTCACTATAGAAATATTGAAAAAATAGATAAGTTTTATTAATAAAAATTAAATTATTAAAAAATATGGATATATATATATACTGAAGTAAATATTAATATATATTGAAAATACTAAAACATAATAAATAAATATAAATAAATAAATAGTAGAAAATGATCAAATTCAAATAGAAGAAAAAAATATTAAAAATGAATGCCCTAACTATAATAGTATTGTAAATAAATAAATAAAATTGACCTATTAAAGTCATAATATATTAAATGTATCGTGTTGACAATGAAATTCTAAAATATACTAAAATTTGAATGAATTACATAAATATTAGGTGTATGTATTTTTATATATTGTGAAAATATATTTGTGAGTGTTTTCATATAAACTGTATTAATTATATATATATATATATACGTAAAATCAATGAAACACACGACGTCTGATATATGCTAAATTGAAAAATAAACAACGTTAAAAATGAATAAGACATTAAAATATTTTTAAAAAACAATTTATTCATTTTATATATATTTATATTTCATATATATTATTTATTACTATTTATAAATAAAATATAAATATTTTTCTTACTCGTTTTTATTAATAATTATTTTATTAATAATTTTGTAAATTATTCAATTTTAATTTTTTTATTTGATTATATATTTATTTATATATCTATAGTTAAGATATACTATTTATTAATATTTATAATCTATAATTATATATCGAATTAATTCATATTTATAAAAAAATATTTAATTAATAAATTTTTTAATATTTCTATTAATTTACTCATTTAATATTTTTCTATTATTTTATTTTATTCATTTTAACACATCTATATAATAAATATATACTATTTAATATTTTTTAAAAGTCAATTATATGATTATTCATTTTTAAAAAATTATTATATAATTAATGAAATTGTTTAGAAAAAATAATTTTATTATTTGGTACCTTTATCGGCATTGATAATGTGTTGATAAATGGTAACATTTACTGTCTCCTTATTATTAGCGCTAATAAATGGCAAGTTTTATCTGTGCTAAAAATAAAGTGCTTAAAAATGGTATCCTTTATCAGTGCTAAAAGAAAGTACTGATGGAAATGGAATTTCTCAGTGCATTTTTCTTTCACTGATAAATTTCAGTGTTGTTAAAGGCCAGTTTTGTAGTAGTAATTTTATGAATATATCCTTTGTATGCCTCAGATACTTAATGATTTCCTTAAAAACATACCAATGTTGTTCTCTTGGATCAACTTGATATCTACATACCATAATCAATGTGTAAACATATTTAATTCAAGTATATAACATTACATACATGATAATTCAAATCATAGTTGTGTACGGTATCATACTCATTCTCTATATCTCTCTCCTATTATGTTTGGGGGGACATTTTCTTAGATAGATGTATATTGTGTGACACTGGAACCAATCCATTCTTGGATTGTTCCATGATAATTCTCTTTAGTATCAAGTCAATGTATATATTTTGACTTAGTACAATCACACTTTTGGATCTATCATGAATGATCTTGATTCCAAGGATATATGCCTGTTTCCCTAAATCCTTCATAGAGAAATGATTTTTTAACCAGTCCCTAATTAACTATAAAAATGGTATATCATTTCTAATAAGTAATATATCTTCAATATATACTACTATGAATATGAACACACTCCCACTAAACCGCTTGTAAACACATGGTTCTCATTCATTCATTATGAAACCGAAATCTCTTATAGCTTTATCAAACATAAAAATCTATAACCTAAATGCTTGATTTAACCCATAAATGGATCTCTAAAACTTATTTATATTATTGGAATTTTATGGAGTCACAAACACTTCATATTATTTTATATATCTTCATATATATTCCCATTAAGGAATGCTATTTTAACATCAATATCCCAAATCTCTCAGTCATGGAAAGCTACTATGGCATGTGGAATTCTGATAGATTTAAACATGGAAACTGGAGAAAATGTTTCATCATATTCAATGCCTTGACATTGTTTAAACCCATTATCCATTATCCCCACTTTATATGTCTTTACCTTACCTTCCATGTCAAGTTTTCTCTTCAATACCCATTTTCACCCAATGGGTTTTAAATCAACTGTAAGATCAACCAGAACCTAGACGTGGTTTTGATACATGGAATAAACCATAGAATTCATGGTCCCTTACCATCTTGCAGCTTCTGATCTTTTTACTACTTCCTTATAGGAAATAAGATCATTATTTTCAACCAATAATAAGTCATCATCCTCGATGAATAGAAAACCATATCTTTTTGGTTCTCTAACCTCTTCGATTCTCCTATAAAATATTTTTGTTTCATGAATAACATTTTACATGGTGACCTTTGGAATGTTTTCATACACCAACTGTTGTATATCTTGAGCATAAAATTAATTTATTTCAATCTTTCTCCCATTATCCTTCTCAAGGACATCCTCCCTCTCAAGGAATGTGGCATGTCTTGTGATGTTTACATCCTTATCTAGGTTGTTTTATATATAATGTTCTCTTATTTTCTTGGGATACCATATAATGATTCACACTGTACCCCAAAGTTCTAGTTTGTTCCCAATTGTGTCCTTAACAAATGCCTTGCATACCCATACACATAAGTTTGAAAACACGAATTTCCTTCCATACATTAACTTATATGGAATTTCATTTTCCACTTTAGTTGGAACCTAGTTTAGTGTGTATGCTAGAGTGTTTAATGAATATCCCCAACATGATAACATAAGGCTTTCATTGATCATCATCATCCTTACAACATCAAGAATCGTATGGTTCCTCCTTTAACTGACACCATTCCATTATAGTGTATAATGAGTATTAAGTAGGGATAAAATTTCATGATCCCTTATAAATTAATTGAAATATTAATTAATACACTCACTACCTCGATCAAATTGAATATTATTTATTACAATACCATGTGAGTATTGACAGGTTTTAAATTCTATGTTTAATCTAAACATTTTTTGGTGTATGGGATAGATTTAGAATCAAGTTTTAGAATGTAATTTTAAACAATTTTATGTCGTAAATGATGTTTTGGGATGTGTTTTGGGACTTGGTAAGTGATTCAGGTGCTCGAGTGAGTATTTTGATGTCTGAGTTATGTTTTAAGAGTTTTATAGGTTTTTTTCTTGGGAATAGTGTTTGGTGTACTAGGTTTAGGAGAAACCATGCAGCACCCTGATCATAATGATGTTTTTTAATTTTTTTTAAAGAACATGATTGAGTTTCAAAATTAGCGAATAGTTGAGGGTTAACCATGTGAGGTCACAAAAAAACCATACGGATTGGAATTAGGGTTTGATGCCAGATTTATGCATAGTAGTAGACAAACCATGAAAACAATTATAGATAGATACATTTTCAATTCCCATGGTTAGCATATAGTTTGAAATACCATGATACTCAACCATAAGATAGGGGTTTACATAGATATTTACTACCACATAGTTGGCATACAGTTTATAAAATAGTGTGGCTAAACTATGTGGCTCATTAAAAGTGATTTTTTTTGGGTTTTACCTATTTTATTTTAAGTCCCAACCCCTAATTTTATGTCCTCTCCCACTCAAACATTCCCAACTAACTAATACCTCCTCTCTCCATTGATTACCCCAACATTTTGGGTGGTTAAAACACCATTAATTGGAATTTTGAGGTAAGGATTCACCTCTAACAACCACCTTCCCCTTTCTTATTCCACATCTCTATGTTTTGAGATCTTTGTTTAGGTTTTATAATTCTAATTTCACTAAATCATTATAGAATCATCTACGTTTCATTGGGATTTTGTATGGATTATATATGAGACATTCCAAGGAAATATCTGTGGATCATCGTAGGTATTTTTGATGAAGGCACGTCTCACCACCAAATTTATTAATATTTTTCCTTAAATTAAATAAAATAGGCATATATAATGGGGATTCATGTTAGGTACTTACCTAGTAATATTATTATTTTTATTTATAAACCTTCTATAGATGTTTTCTTGAGGGTCAATTGAACGATGTGTGCATGGTGAGTTAATCGACAGTTATGTAAAGTAGTTTTATGTTGCTTAATCAATCATAATTGTTAATTAATTAATAATTTATTATTTTTGAGTACCTTGGGTACATGGGTTTGGATTAGATACTTGGGTGTCAATGCTGGAATATTATAGTCTTGGTCAGGGATTAGAGATCCTAGGTGCCAGTTTCTACCATACATAGTTCAATTTTGAAAGTGTCCTTAATGGTAGGTGGTACTTAAATTTACCCATAGTCTTCTTTTTAATATATGTTCTTAGGATGTTCACCTCAATATATTTTCATGTGATGAATTTAGAAATTAATTAAGTGTTTTCATTGGTTTCTACATATTTAGTACCATTTGGCATGAATTCAGTTTCGTGGGAAGTTAGTTCCTAGGTGACCACCTCAGTAATAATGTGGCCTTGGTAATTGGATAATTAAATGGTGTTTTAAATTGAAATGGTATTTTTTGGAAAATTTAATTTGAAATGAAAATTGTAAATGGTACTTGAAATAGTATTTTAGAATTGGTAAATTGGGTTCATATTAAAAATAGAAAAATGTGAAATGGTGTTGACAACATGTGTTGGGTATTTTGGAATTAGTTTTTGAAAAGTTTATTTACCACAATATTTGGATCTGTATTGTGGAAACAAAATTTTAAATGCTTTTGGATATGGGAATTAGAATCGATTTCAGAATAGAAATTTTAAATGAACCCTTATGCCTTGTAATTGTTTATTATGTGTTATGGAAAATGATTAAATGTGTGAAAATTATTCTTTAATGTTAATAGAATTTAAATTTTTTATTATGGATAAGCCTAGGGTGAACATGTACCTCAAGAGGATACTTATGAATGATGATTAAACTTTTAGTGAACATGGGCCCCAAGTAGATGTTTGGATCGATTATTAAACCCAGGGTGAGCATGACCTCCAGGTGGATACTGAGTTTATTAGTTAAAACAATGCTAAACATAGAACTCAGGTGGAAATTAGTTAGGCTTCAAGGATGGGTATATTACCCCTGTATTACAATGTTTTTCTAGGGATGGGTATATTACCCCCAATGACAGATGATTCGGCAATATCATCTCAATGTGATTAGATAAACCCTGATACTGGTTGGTATGTACCATTACTCTGGTGACTCTAGACCTTTTATTAGTATCTTCTTATCTTGAGCACTATTGCATACACTTTTCTTCGACTGGTTATATTAAGGGATGCCACTGGTGGTGTTCTACTAAGTTTTACTCAGACCTTACTTAGGATCCGTGTCACTTGGGTACCTGACCAGACTCTGTTCTAGTATGTAGGTAAAGGTTTTAGGCAAAGCCCAGTGTTGGTGTATGTTTATTGGTTTCCTTGGTTGGAGTTGGATGATGGGACCGAGCATGAATTATGACCAATTCGTGATCAACTATTAGACTTAGTTTCATTACATTTCTTTTATCACTACTTGTGTTTTATACAACCATGAGGTATCTAGTTAGAATATATAGAATTCGATTTATTATTTCATCTGATGTTGTATTATTTTATCAGTACATTACTTGGATGCAATGTAAATATAGATGTGTATTTAATTTATGTTATTTACATTGTGTTTTTTACTCTCATAACTTGGTAATAGTCTCCCCATGGTAACCTCAGAGACCCTTATTGATAGTCGATAACCTCTAGTGTACGGGTATGTATGCTTGGGGTCATGTGGAAAACCAGACTGGTTACTATTCTTTAGCGAGTTAGGATGAGATGTTATAATATGGAATCAAATAATTTTATTTTTGTTTCACTATTTGGGTATGGTATATAAGAGGCTAGGATGTTTTAATTTTTTATTAATGATCTTATTTTTTTTGTGATACTTCCCCACATATGGGTGGAAATCAAAGCTACTAGTGATTAGAATTGTTGTTATCACCTTGTTCTTTTACATTTTATAGGTTTCCAACATGATTAGTTCACTTAAGTATTATTTTATTGATTTACGGGATTTTTAAGATTGGATGGTATAAAAAAGGGCGTGATCATTCATGCATCATTCTAGGCACATTGGATTGGTATGACATCCATATGTTTCCTATGATTAATAGCTTCCTTGGATTCATATGTTCTGGTTTTTATTTACTATTTTTGGTTTATTTATACTGGTAATTTATATCCACCAATGGTTTTAGATTTTTCTTCATACTCTATCAATTGGGGAGAACATCGGGATAATGATGCACTTTCTTTGCCTCTCCTAGAGTGGTTTGTGTCCTTGGACAGATCACATACCTTCTAGGGTGGTTACACCATGTTACCAACTTCCAATGGTGTTAAGCCTCTTCCACCTTTATTGATTATGTTGACTCCATGATTGAAACATGATAATGGGATATGGGTTCCTCCTTCTATGGATTCTTGCTTAATATTCATCACCTAGTCAGGGTCTCCCTCATTGATTTTATACAAGTTTTTTATTCTCATTCCAGGATCCATCTTGAAATGGTCACTGGTTAATTATGTTAATTATTGTCACCAGAGAGAAGATACATGAAATTGGAGTTGATGGTGATGTTGGAAATATCTGGACATTTGTGGATGTTGGTTGTGTTGGGAATCTGTAAAGGTCTTCTTCTTTCAGAGTTGAGGGCATCTCATGTATGAGACATATTGGGTTTTAAACCCAAGTAATTTCATGTCCATCATGTCGAAACATGATCCACAAGAGTAAGGAATCAGAGGATCATTTCCATAGGCATCTCATGTTTATCATATGAGGTATATATTGTGAGACAATAGGTTTAGGGTCTTGAAAGTACATTATCAAAGGTTTAAGTACTTTTGGGGACCTCCTCACTTGTTTAAAGTCTTATGAGGATATGATCATATGTATAATGTCATGTGGGGACATAATAATATGGTTAAATTATCATAGGGACATGATCAGAAGTTGAATATTTTGTGGGGATATTCCCCACATATGCTCATTGCATACTGGGGAATATGTGGATTAGAATCACACGGTGACACCAAAGTCTAGTTGGGACATAAGGTTTGGATGGACAATGGCTGAGTGTGTCCCCAAAGGTGGAATGAACACACTTTGGTATTTTCACCTTCTAGGGGGAATAATTAAAGATTTGTGACGGTGTTAGGATGTCAGGATTGAACCTCAATGAGGTGTCCCACATAACCTGTTATGAGATAGGGATCAAAAACCATTTATTTAAAGTGTACAGTTTAAGGTTTTATAGAATAACTGGTGCATGAAATTTATCATCATGTGATAAGGAAACATGTGTTAGGAAAAAAGTGATAATAGAGAATTGAGTGGGGCTTATACGTAGGATATCCCCAAAAGATGGTAGATCATCTCAGGCTTACCACATGATATATCCTATTTTTATTACATAGGGTAAGGATAATGTTTAACATCATGAGATGTATATGTTTTCATGAAATTTCACATCGTGCAACTAGGAAGAGGGTGCTATGTAGTTTAAAGTCATACTCCTTTGAAATTATAGGGAATTATTCTTGGTAAAACTCAGTTTCTGCTAAGGATCAACAGTTGTATGAGTAGGACTTAAGAAATGATGTAAATTGGGTGATTCTAAGAAAAAATGGTGGTTTTATTGGGTAATATTCCAAAAATATTCCTAGGTGTTTCTGAGGGGAAGTGATGGTGTTATTGGGGCTTATGCATGGAAGCTTCCGGGGTGATGGGGTTATCATCTCATGCTTATCACATGAGGTATATTGTGATCATCACATTAGGAATCATTCTATTATGACACAGGGCATCACATGTTTTATACATAGTTTAATGCCATGATTTACTATCATCCACAAGAATGTTGTGTGTGGGGATTAAACATTGAAATTCCCATTATATCTTCATTATATTATGTCACAATGGAATATCAACCCGTTGACGGGATGAGTAATATGATTGGGGCCTACACCTGATGACGAGGTCCATGGGGACTACATGGGAGTTGTAGGGATATATCTGGGACTTTTGTTCTAGGATTCCAATGGTTTCCTACTCAGGTAAGGTAATGCAGGCATCTTGAACTGCTAATGGGTTGATGAATATGATTTTGGATTACACCTGAGGAGGAGGCCCATGCTGACTACTTGGGGGTCATCTCATGATCATCTCATGAGGCATGAAATGCATGAGACATGACATGTCTCATTATTGTCACGAGAGTAATTATATTCTTGTTTCATATGGTATACTATAGTTTAACATCATGTATTAAGGACTAATAGGCCAGAGAAAACATAAAAATTATAATTTAATGGTTATTATTTGGTGGTGGTTCATCAAATTTCCACTAAATAAATTTTAATTAATTTAGTAGTGTCTTTTTAAAACCCACTGCTAAATATTTAATAAAATATAAAAACATGTTCTTTCATCCATCCCCTATGACCTCTTCCCTCCCCCTGATCCCTTCCTCTCATTGCTTCCACTCTCACCCTCATCACCCCCACCACTCTCACCCTCAACATTGACCACAATATTCCCCTCACTCTCCTTTCCCACTCTTCATCCCTTTCCCCTACCATCACATCAATTCCTGGACCCCTATCCCCCTGTCATCACACTGGTCACCAATATCCCCCTCTATCGGTGCACCAACCACCCTCCTTCCTCCCTATGAATCCCTCTTGTCTAGCCACTACACCAATTTTTTCCCTCCTTTTCCCATGCCATCACTGAGTATCCCACATCATCAAAATTACTTGGTACTTCTATTTTCCATCCAAATTCACCTTTAAATTAAAATTATTGATAGTATTTTTTGAAAAAATTATCTTGACAAATTTGGTTCGGTATTTTGAGGTGTTCTACTAAATTATAATCATTTAATTCATCACATAATATAATCATTATAAGTAGTTTACAATTAGTACGACTGTTATGTTTATACTGATCATTACTTATTAAATCAATTAAAATCTATCATATTATTTTTTTCATAGAGAAAATTGAGAACTTTTTCTTCGTAGATTGAGGCATGTTGTGATAAATATATAATTAACTCATCGTATGTGATAAGTTCTATAATTAGTTTTCAATTAGTGTTTGATAGTTATGTTGACACAAAGATAAACTTATTAACTCAATTAAAAATTTATTCTTGTGTTATATATTCATATAAAAATGTAACAATTTTGAATGAATTATATATTTTGTTTTCAAAGAAAACATAGATGAAATTTTCTAATGAACCAAATAAGGTTGGTCGAACACATAACTTAACTTTTCTCTCTATAAGGTGAGTTTAAATAGAAAACAAAAATAGTCTCATATAAAACTGAAGAATATCCAATGTATATAGTTATAGGAAAAAACATAATCATGAGACATGCAAAACTAAGAAAAACAGTTAATCCCAAAATGAAAATAAGAGAATAAAATGTCGAAAATCCATGTGACTATCCACCACCAACAAATTGTCCCTTTATAGAGATGTCGACACTCAAGAGAAATCTACTAAGTACATAAAGCCTTTAACATTATCTGTGTCCCGTAAAACCACATCTATAAATTCCAAAATTACAATGTAGGTTGTGAGCATAATGGATAATATTATTTTACCAAATAATCAATACGAATTATAATATCATGAAAATATTATCTCTAACTTTAAAAATAATCTATTTTATATTGAATTTTCATAATATAAACCCATTTTGTAAAACATACCTCGATTTCTTAATTTCATTTCCATATTCTCAAAATTGAGGAAAATGACAAGTATGTAATAAAAATATATGATCATAAGAAAAACCTACCCCTGAATACACCATAAGATAAAAATGTGATCAAATAACCATGAAATATCATCATTTGATAAAAACCAATCATCAAAATCACATAATTTGGGTCGTAGACTATGAGAAAAAATACTAGAGAAAAAATAATACTAATCCAACAATATTTTAGATACAACCAATATTGAGTCCCATAGTAGTTTATCAATACAAAAAATCCTGTAGTGGAATTATACACACTAATGTTCTCTGACTTTTTCCTAATACACCCAAGGTTATTAATGTGCTATGCTTTTCAAAAACATTTTAAATCCTTGATCACATTTTATAAATAATTTTTCACAAAAAAAACATTATCGCTTCCTGTCATGAAAACCTATGTCTAAATCCAGAAATTTTTTAAATAATATCCATTTAAAAACATGTATTTTATAAGGAAAATTAATCTTGAGATCAAATCCAACTTTCACAAAACCAAAACCAAGGAATTGAATAAGAACACTAAGTTATTCATGAATTAGAATCTTTTTATATAGACACTTACCTAATGGGTGAAGAGAGAATGCGAAGGATTGATCTACCAAAGATTGGGGTTGAATCATATAAATGAGGGATTCAAAGGCCTTAAATAAGATCATCGGGGCACCTAAAGTTCAAAAGATAAGAATGGAAGAATTGGTTGTTCAGAGGGTGTTTGGCTATTTATATCCAGAACTTAAAATAGAAGAACATGATTCCGCCTATTAGACTACACCACAACCCCCTAAATTATGTTATAGAATTCCCCCACCATAATATAATATGATCTATCTGAGTAAGGAACTATGATGAAATCCTTGGGAACATACCTCAACCATTCGGTTTAAACCATGTCTATGATCCATGACCCTTTACATGTAGTAGATACTATGTACTTGGGGAGAAATTATTCTATAGCTAGATACACCACACTAAAAGGGTTTACAAATGTATAGAACCATAAAAAAATCCATTGAACCCATATTACACCACCCCCCACTCTACACCAAAGGGATCAACAAGATAGAGGGGCTATGTGGTAGCCACTTTACTATAACACAGTTGTTATCGAAATGGAAGTAGCCCCAAAATTTATCCCTACATTGGCCTATTCTATATCTCTCTAGTACACACCATAGCTAGTATCACCATGTGTAAATTATACCCTCCATAGTGAAACTCTATACAATAATCCATAAAAATTATAGAAACTCAATATCGCCTCCAAAACATATGATACTCATACAACAACTATTAAAAATTAAAAGTGACCATACAGAAACCCGAAAGGGGTCACAATTCTCACCAATTTTTTTTCTCTCCCTATAAAGTGATCAAGACTCAAAACTCATAAAAATATAAGGCCATTGTTACCTCCTCAATGATTCCCACTCCTATGTCTCATGGATATTCCCATTTCATAGCCATAATACACAAACCAAAGGTATCATTGTACCACACAATACCTTATCTTGATGATCCATAATCTAAACTGGTTCCTCAACCACTGTGGTTTTGGGATCAAGATTAAAATCCTCTGATTAAATCAAAAGGGAAGGGTGTGGTTGATACCTCCCCAATTAGGAAACAAGAACCACATCATGAATTGCTATCAAAAAGGGAAGAAAGTATAACTAATAGACCACCTTTCCAATTCATTTAATGTTATAAAAGGGTCCAAAAAACCTTGAAACAAACATAACATTCTTACCCAACTAACATTGTCCCAGTTGAGGTGAATCTCTGAGAAAATTATGATCACTAACCTCAATCTTTAGCGGATGCTGATGAATGTTCACATAGGATTTCTGATGACTCTATTTCATACCAATCTCTTCCAAATCAACTGCACTTTTCCTTCATCTCTAGAACAAGTCTTGGTCCATCCATATACCATTATCCCAAATATACTAAGAATAATATTGATATAAATGGACACCCATATAATTCTTAAAATGGTTCCATCTTAATCAATTCCAAATAACTATTGTTATAGGAGAATTTTACGAGAGGATGATACTTTTCCCTAGAACCACCAAAGTCATGCACACACACTCAGAGCATATCCTTAAGAATATGAATAACTCTATTCATCTTACTATCTATCTATGGATGACATGTCATTCTCAACATCAACTAGGAACCCCTCACCTCTTGAAAAAATATTCAAAACATCGATGTGATCCCCAGGTCCCTATTAGATTCAATCGCATAGGGAAAAATGAATTTTCACAACCTCTAAAACTTAGAAGTCCCCAACCTATTCCAACATTAATGTCTCCTTGATAAGGATTAAATGGTCTATCTTCATAAGTCAATCAATGATCACCCAAATCGCATCCTTCCCACTAAGTGTCCATGGAAAACCAATGAAAAAATTTATGAAAATATCATCTCACTTACATATAGGAATGGAAAAAGGTTGCAACAAACAAGTAGTTCTTTGTTGATCCACCATAATCCTCTTACAAATTAGAAACTGTGACATGAAAGCCACTATCAACCACCTCATTCTTGACCACCAATATTAATGTTTCAAATCATGATACATATTTGTAGTCCCAAGGTTTATAGACCAGAAAAACCCTTATCGTTTATTCATTAACTCTTTCCATAGATAAATAGCAACAAACAATCTACTATGGAAATATAAAGCACCATTGAGAGACTAAGACCACTCGCCTGAGGTCTCCCCACCATTTAGGATTTTATTAAAGCACTGGAAATCAGGGTATGTCAACTGATTGAGCCGCACTCTCTCATCAAATGAATATTTATCCATCACTGAAGATAAGAAAACCCTCTCACCAGCCTCTTCCATTCCCATTCTCATCTCAGTAAACAAACTCACAAAACTATAGATTGTGCATTTAAAAGCTTTAAAAATAGGCTTTTTCAGCACAAAAAATGCACTGATAATTTAATCAATGTTAAAATGTGACCTTTATGAGAATTAGAAAAAATAACAGAAAAAGGGTTCCTTTATCTAGGCTAAAAAATCACTGATAAAGGGTGAATTTTTTAGTTCTTTTTTAGTACTGGTAAAGAAAACCTTTGTCAAAACTGATAAAATTTGAAAAAAATATTTCTTTACACACTGCCCCATTCGCAGTGGTCGTGCACTGCATTCTTAGTGTTATCCATTACCTCGACCACGCATCTTCCATTCTCATGAACCCATCAGACCTCATTTAATAGTGCTTTAGATCCCCCTTTCTCAGCATTAGAAATCTATTCCCCAACCCGTGCCTGCCTAGAATTGATCCTGTAACTCATCTTTTTCAATGATAACCCCATTACCACTTCCATACCTTGTTGTTTTATATACATTATAATATTTTTATTTATTTATAAATATTTATATACATCTTTTTTATTCATACATATTTATATAATTATTTTGAAATGAATTTATAAAATATATGTTTGTGTATGTGTGCACGCACACTCATGTGTGTGTGATATATATATATAGTATATTAATATTCTTTTATATTTATTAGAATATAAATATAAATATATATTTGTTTATTAATATGTTCACATATGTATATATAAACATTATATATACATTTTTATAAGTATATATAGATATATTCATATATTTTAATAATATAAAAATGGTTAATTATTTTTTTAAATAAAATGGATAATAATTAATTCCATAAGATTTATATAATTATTTTTAAATAAAGTTTAAAAATATATATTTATAATATATATTTAGAAATGAATTTTACACATTACATATATATTTATATGTCTATATGTTTATATATTTATTCATATATATTTAAATATAATTTTATATTTAGATATAATTTTTTATAATGTATTTTTAAATATATACTATAAATACATTTATATACTATATTTAATTATAATGATAAATTTATAAAAATACATTTATATATGATTAATATACACAATACATAGACACATATTTTAACACCCCACGATTTTAAAATAAGAAAATTAAGTTTGATAGCATAAACAAAATGAAACACTGAGAATAGATGAGACTACAACCCCATGAAACATTATGATATATTTAATTTTAAATAAATTTAATCTCTTTGATTTCATTCAATAAATGAAACCCCGATATTTTTATGACCAATAACATATTAAACACATAACACCAAGTATAAATGAATCACAATATATATAACTGTTATAACCAAGCTGTTAAATTAGTGGGTGTGAATCGTATTATTTAAACTAAGATATATATATATATGTATATATATATTACTCAATTTATGTTATTGATAAATGTTCAGTAAACAATCAATCAAAATTTATTAGTGTAATTTTATTCTAAAAAAATATGTTTTCTTAAAAAATGATCATTTTTTTCATAAAAAAATATTATAATTAAGTTTTAGAACATTTATAAAATTAATTTGATGAAATGAAACTAATTTTTGAAATTTTAATATAAGTATCTTATTTGGGTGAATGTTTTGGATTTTTTAGAAAAGATTATTTTTGCAATGAATAGAGAAAAATACTGATTTTTGTAAAAAAAGTCATTTCTTTTCAATAAATTATGTAATTTAAAAGCCTCATTATGTTTTGAATATGATTTAAAGAAATATAAATATTATTTATTTATATTTATAAATTTTGGTATAACCGTGATAGCGGCACACACGCAAGGAATAAAATTACATGTAAATCAAAAACACGGGGACTTGACCCCATGACCTGCCCCTCACCCTCCAAGCCCTTACCACCCCACCACCAATGGTGGGGTCTTTAGTTATATTTAATCCACTTAATTTTTTTTGAATAATCTTAATATTGGATTTTATTATAAGTTTGTATTTGTGTTTTAAAAAATGGAATTTTTCTAAAAACTATTTTAATGTTCATAATGTTTCTCCATTTTAATTAATAAAAATAACCCATAATGAGGAATAATTTAAATTAAATGTATAAATTATATATCATTAAATATTAATTTATTTTCATGAAATTATTATTATTAGTCATAGAGTTAATATAAAATCTTCTTATGCTTGAAAAATAATACACTTCTTGAAAACCTACCTTTTTATCGTGTTTGTGGGTTGTGATTTAAATTTTATTTTTGATAATTTTAGAAAATTTATTTGAAAAAAAACCTCATTTTTAAAATAACCACTTAAAAAATATATTAGGGTTAATTTTTGATAATTTTCTAAAAATATTAATTTTTTGATGAATAGTGAAAAATATTTAATTTTAATTGAAAACTGCCTTTTCAGTTAAATTATTTAAAAAGTAAAATTATATTTTAAATTTGTTGGAAGTAAAATTAGTGATATTTTATATATATTAATATAATGTTTTTCATTTTAATCAATTTAATATTGAAATTGGATACAAAAACATTATAAACATTTGAAGATTTTTTCTTTCAAAACCCGCTTTCTCATCACGTCTGCGAGATTAATTTTAAATTAAAATTTTCCACTTATGTGAGTTGAATTTAGATACATGGATTTAATATTTATAAGAATAATAATATATATTATATAATAAGTTCCAATTAATATTTTATCAAAATTACTAGTGAAAATAGTAAAAACTAGTTTATGTTGTTAAGGTAAAAATAGATTTAGCGGGGGTTAAACTAAATATATTAGGGTTTAAATGATCTAAATACCTGTATAAAATATATATTATGAAAACTTTCAGAACATAGAACTTTTATTATGGATAATATTCCATTAATAGAGACTTTTTACATGGAAAAAACATGGGTGGAATTTATTCTTGTCAAAAATTTCATTTGTACCATTCGCCCCACTTATAAAAGGCCACCCCCTCTTGTCCCCTATTCATTCCTTAAAAACCCATTTCTTAGACCAAAAACTAACAAATATGTTCTATAATTCCCTACACTCATACTGTAATCCTTTTTTTTTGAAATCCAACCAAGGAATGAATTTTTTTCAAACCAAATGAAGTCACCCAAAGGAGAGGTTACATTCTTCAACCTGTGTTTTTATTTTATTTATTCCTCCACCTCGTTAAATTAATTTTAAAACATGATTATATAATAAAATAATAATATTACATAAACATATATTTTATTATTATAATATAATAACATAAATCCTTCTCTCATTCCATCAAATTGGTTATGAAATCATCATTCAGATATATGGCGGTCTAACACCTCGTGAACCGATGTCATTCATTTGTCCATTACCCTCTATCACGATTGGATATGATGATGGATATAAAGTATATATATAATAGTTATAACATAATTATAACTTTTTAATAATTATATCATATATAATTTTTTTACTTTCCATTTCATAGGGTATAAGATAAATTTTCTCGAGTGTACAATGAACTACTTCCCCGCGAAGCGATGTGATTCGTTTTCACTATCATTTTTCATGGAAATTTAAAAGTATCAATTTAATAAATATATATGATATGCATGAAATAATTATTATATAAATTTCGTATTTATAATTCTGAAAATAAAATATATCCTTTAATTTTTAGCTTTTCACTCACTGAAAAATGAAAACGACATTCGTGTATGTGTGGACTACCAACTTCAAGAAACAATGTGACACTCTCTTTTCATAACCACAACACATAGATGATATATACATATTTAAATACATTAAAATAAATAATATGTTATTTATGATATTATTATCATTCTCTTAGGATAATATATTACTTACCTCTTTTCTATAATGATCATTGAAAAATGGAAACGTTACTAATGTGTATGTATGACCTACCATCTCCATGCTCATAACATGGATCATTTTTTTCAAAACCATATTTCATAATTGGGATTAAATGTATTATTGATGTATAAATAATTTAATTATTTCATGATTATTCTTATGGAGATGATATAACTTTATTATATACACAACAACCTGAACATTCATAACAAATAACAAATGAGAGAATAAGACAATTAACACCTGAAACAATGAAAATATCGAAATATTATTAATTAAAGGGTGATAATATGTTATAACAAGTTCAAATAATATATTATAAATATCAATATTGTATTTTAATAAGTTAATAACATTTTTAAAAACACTATATAGAAGGTTAAATAATGTTCAACCAAATGGAAGTGTGAAGTATGAGATTTCTTAACTCAATTCTTATTCATTGGGTTAAACATCTACTTCACTGATTATACCATGATAATATTATGTGTGTATTGGTATTTGATTATTTTATGTTTATTTACACTTTTTTAATTTTAATTAACATTTTATACACATAATCAATTAACTGATTAATCCCCACTTCAATGACATGTTTTTTGTAAGGGATTTCTAGTCTCTCTTTTATTTATGTGAGACATATACAAATTCAACACTCATTTATTTTTTGTAGTGTATATAATGCCCCCTTTACATGATATATCATAAATACCATTATTTTTATTATATTTAATGTTTCATTTAATGTTATTCTTTATTTGGGATTATAATTCAAAAAATTTAAAAATTGAAAAGGGATTTTTTAACAATTTTTCATTTATTGAGTCTTATGTCATGTTATACATATATCTTATTTTATAAGGTTTATATATAACCCCGTTTACATGTAATATTATGAATTTATTTATTATCTTGATATTTTTTGTTTAGTCTATTTTTATACTTTCATGGGTCTTATGATTCAAATCTACCAATGTGGCAAGAGTTTTATGTTATAATCTCATCAATTATCAGGATTTTTTTTTGATAAAGTCTCCAATATTGAATTATTATGATATACCACTCATGTAATATCATGATTTTAATTCTCCACTATCTATTCATGATATTTTAATTAAATAGGTCTATTTTTATACGCTTTGGTACTTAAAATAATTGAGAAACCATTTTTAAGAAAAATCATCATTATTTTTCTCTTCGTTCAAAAACACTTTTTATTTCAAGGCCGTATTTTCTAAAAAATGATTCCATAAATGTTTTTATTCTTACTAAAATGATTTTTTGAATACATTTTTACCTATGATTGATTTTTTTTAAAATGTTTTGAAATGAATTTTCATTCCATTTTCTAAATAATACCCATTTACATTTTACTAAAAATGTGAAATGCATCTTTTTTTAACATGTATGGCATGAATAGAATTTTCTTTAGTCGTAACCATTAATTTATTTAGGGATTATTTTATAATTTTTCATGGTTATTTTCTAAGAAAATAATTAAAAATAATTAATTTTGTTTTTCAAAGTGTAAAGGATATGTTCATTAAGAAATGTTTTAAATGTTTTTTAAAATTACATTATATGTCTCCACTATTGTTTTCAATTTAATGGATTTTCACAAAACATTGTGAATTTTTAGTTTTAAAAAAGTAATTATTTTTAAAATGAAATGTTTATTTTCGTAAAAATGTCTTTAATGATATTTTTATGGTACCCCCAATCATTAACGTCAATAACCCTTGTTTTTGTACGTATGTTAAAACATGGATATTTTGTAATGATACCATCCTCATTATTTCCCTAAATGGATTAATATTGTTTCAAATATCCTGATATGGAACCTGATTCTTTCCCACAGGTTAATCATATTTAAATGAGATTGTTATAGAACCCGCTTCTTTTCCATGGGTTAACCATTTTTCAAAGAGATAGTTATGGAACCCATTTATTTTTTGTATGTTAACCATGTTTCAAATTTTTTTTATAGAACCCATTTCTTTTCCATGGGTTAATAATTTTTTAAAGATATTAAAATGAAAACCATTTTTCCATGGTTTAATCAAGTTATAAAAAATGATTGTTCCTATTATTTTTATGATACAATATCTTTGTACTTTATTCATGTTGTGGTTCTTTTACAATACATAAAATATGGGTGCACCCAAATAGAGATGGGTGATCCCATTATTACTTATATGATGGGTGCGCCCAGATAGCATCGAGTGAGATCATTATTGCTTATGTGATGGGTGTTCCTATACATTTCTGTAATTCATTCGGTAATGATTATGTTCTGCAGTTAATTATATTGGAAGTGTTTTTATGGTTATTCTATTTGTATGGGTTTTATGATGATGATGTTAAAAGATACCAACATGTTTTATCTACGAGTTTCATTAGTTTATAGTGTTTCCTTTAATCATGATTGATATAACATGACTCATGATTATTTATTCTTATGAATCTTTCCTTTGTTAAATCCTTATATCATGTTTCATGATTGATGCTTCAGGTATTGGTGGGTATGAGTTCTTTTATGATTTTCTCATGCAATATGATTATATCATCATGCCCTTATGCACTTCTTATGCTCATTGATGATATTCAATTGTTAACGCTATTGTTTACCCTTACTAAGAATTTGTTAACACACTTCTTATGTTTCATCCCCTCTCAGTTATAAAGAATGAGGTTGAAAAAAATTATATCTATAAGAGATTTTATATGGATTATAATGATGACTTGACGTGAAAATAGAAAATATGGGTTAAGTGGGAGAAATTATCATTTAAAGACATTAGTATTTTTATGTAAGAGTGATTTTTTTGTTTTTTTTGCACACTGCTACATCATTTTTTCACTTATATTACACAATTTATTCTTAAAATAATTTATTTTAATTAATAATTTTTTTTTTTTATTTTTTTATTAAATTGTTAAAATTGTTATTATTTGTGAAAATAGTTATTTTATTGATTTTTTATCACTTTTAATGATTTAAATTAAATTTATTCATTCTTTTCAACATTCATTTTTTATTCTTTGGTTTATGATTAAATAAAAAAAATTCATTATTTAAATTATTTTATTATTTATGTACTCATTTTTATTTTATTTTCATTTGTTTTCATTACTTTTAGTTTTATTCATAAATTTAATTTATTACACTGAAAGCATGAAAGCCTTAGTTTTTTATTTATTTTTGGATAATATCCCTTTTAAAGGTTGAGGGGGAACTCATAGATGACCCATAGGCCTAGAGGAACAAGGCCCATACATAACTCGAAGGCTCATAGGCATTAGGACCGGTCCATGACTATTGAAGGGCCATAACCTAACTAAAATTTGGATCTACCCCTCCCCAACATCTAAATATTTGAAGGATCATAGTTCCCACCATCGCATCGATGATTGGCCAGCATTTTCTTGTTGAGATTTCCATGGTGCCTGGTACTAATAGAAATTACAAAAAAAATCACTCCCACCTTTGGTAATCTACCAACAGTGAGTCCCAGCCACCCCTATCTTCTTTCACCCTCCATTATAGAACCCAGCGGTAGCACACATAGTCACCACCAGCCTTATCCCCTCATCAACCTTTGTCACTCATTGTTTCTTTCTTCTCTACTCCCACCCACCACTGCTTCTCTGCTTTTTTCATGACTTTTGCCTCACCATTGGACCCAACAGTGACTCAAAACAGTCACTGGTAGTCCCCAACTCACCCTACACCAAAAACCATCTAAAAGGTCAGTCACCCTCCATTTATAATCACCACAGTGGTAACCAAAATACAAGAAATCCAGCCAAAACTCAAACCAGAGATTTGATACTGAACGAACCGAAACACCCAAAATCATTACAAATAGATGAACCTAATTACACAGAGTTTTTCAGATCTGAACTGTGTCCCATTGGAATTATTCTTTGAACCCGATTGTCTCCCTCTTTCGGATGCTATGACGAAGAAGACATGCAGCCAGATTTGAAATTCGACCTCCTCTTCATCGTCAATGTTATCAACCACTATTCATCACCAAACTACCATCAACATCACTACATACCCTAGCTGCCACTCGATTCATTGACAGAAGAAGATCCCTTATCACTAGATGCTACAACTCGAAGCCACCAGAGCTCGCCTATGGTGTCGCTACTGAATCCAAAGAAGGTTGATCGATTCCCTCACTTCTCGCGAACTGCAAACCCCCTTCCCTTTTCCCTTCTCCTCTCGCCGCACCCCCACCCCCTGTTTACTCGAATCGACCCCCTACTCTTCTTTTTTATTTACATAACCATAACTATAATAAAAATAATTAAAAATAATTAAATAATAACATAATAATAATATAAAATTAATAATTTAATATATAATTAATAATTTAATATATTTAATAATAATATAAATTTATACAATACTAATTACTTTTTAACTATTTTTATTTAATAATAATAAAGTACATTTAAATAGATTAATAGTATATATATTTAGTATTTTATATATTTTATAATTAAAATTAAAATTATTTATTTGGTATATAATTTTATCTAATTATATTAATCATAATAATAAATATATATTAATAATATATATTGTTAATAGTAACATAATTTATTAAATATTTCATGTATGGTAATATTAAATAAGTATTATTGTAATTATATTTATTTTTATATTTTTATAATTATATTAATAATAATAAGTTTATTTAAATATATTAATAACTATTTTTTTAATATTTATATTTAATATATATATATATATATTTTAATTACTTTTTTCATTTATTTTAAGTAAGTAAAGGGGATCGTGCTACATGGCTCAGTGGAAGGGATCATTCTGTTAAGGGATTTCTGATTTGGTCACCAACAAAGAGGAAGTGGCACATTGAATGTGTCATGGGAAGGCCAGAAAAGTGATCCAAGAGCACTGACAGGTGTTGGAGAGGGAAATTTCAAGACTGCAGAACCATCAAGAGATTTAGGATACCATTAGGAGATTCTATAACCAGTCTCTTGGGTAGCGAGAGAAAATGAACTTCTCACATATTACTTCACCACTTCTAGGAGAATTCCCACTCATCAAACCATTTCCCAATCTCAAGGCAGGACATTGGGATGACACCATTACAAATCACCAGACCTTAATCCCATACACCATATGAAATTGGCAGAGGACACATATCAGGAAATCAAAGACTTCTCGAGATCGATCATAGAGAGAGACGAATCAATTCTTCTTTCAATTAATTTTATGAAATTCTTTCGACATGAAATACATTGTTTCTAAATTTTTTAATATGAGTAGTTCAATTATGATTTCCAACTAATCTCCCTAAGGGGAATATGCTAGCAGATTAAAATTATTTCTTCAGTACTATATCATTTATTTTCCAATGGATTTCCTCTATCGCTCTTTAATTACCAAAATAATAATTTTTTTACAAAACATCAGAAATCAGTGAAAACTGATCTTGATTAAGTTAATATTCAATTTTTTTTCAATATGAGAATTCCAATGGAATGTGAGACAAGCTCAAGAGAGAGAGAGTCACACTAAGTTCAACCAAAAATTTGAACATAGTGATTTCTAAATTTTCTCACCTGGTGATGGGATGATTTATATCGTTGATAAACTATAGGGTTTATTTTGTCAGAAGTTGAAAAAATGACAAATACGGTCACCCACATTCAATCAAATCTAGATATGTAAATTTTAATGTATGAATAAAGGGAAATATGTTTTAGAACTAGCTAGCTTATTTTATCTTCTTGTTAATTGATTGTTTTCTAACTATATTGTTGTTTCTCATGTCTTCTAATTTTTCTGTGCTTGTTTTCACTTTCACATACTCACAATTTCATTAACTTCACAATTAAACCATTCGCACCACCATCCTCTATTGTTGTTTGTTTTCATTTGTATTTTTTTTCATTTATTTTTGTCACTATCAGAAACAGTCCTTGTGGTTAGAACCTATTACCATAGTACAAGTATATATGTATTTAGTTTTGATAAATATTAAAATTGACAATACAATCAACAATTTTATCTAATAATTATAATCATAATAATAATTACATATCAATAAATATATATTGTCAATATTAACACCTCTTTTTAAATATTTTGTGAATGGTAATAAAAAATAAATATTATTGTAATTATATTTATCTTTATATTTTTATAATAATATTAATAATATTAATAGGTTTATGTAAATATATTAATAATTTTTTTAATATTTATATTTAAGTACATTAATTTATTTATTTAAATATTTGTTATTTTTTTGTAATTACTTATTTCTTTTTTTTTCGAATTAGTTAAAAGGGATTGTGTTGCATGGCTCAGTAGAAGAGATCACTATATTAAGGAGTTTCTAATTTGGTCACCAGTAAGGAAAAAGTGGCACAATGAATGTGCCACATGGTGGACAAAGAAGTGATCCAAGAGTAATGAAAGGAGCCATTGAGGTGGATTCAATGATTCCAGATGCAATAGGAGATTCGAGAGACCGTCAAGAGATTATAGAACCTCCCTCTTGGGTAGCAAGAGCAGAGGCACTTCTAACTTCTCACTGCTCACATCACCACTTCTAGGAGACTTCCCACTCATCATACCATTTCCCAATACCGAGGTGGGAGATTGGGAGAGCACCATTCCAAACCACCGTACCATTATCCCATACCCCATCCACAGTAGGAAGAGTACACTGATATTGATATGAGAGACTTCAGGAGACCAAGTAGGGAGAGAGATGACACTTTTCTCATTTTCTCTATTTTTCTTCATTTTCTTTTGACATAAACTAATTTTTTTCTAAAATTATAATATGATTATTTCAATTATGATTATAGGTTAATCCCCCTTGAGTGAATTATTTTTCTGGTTAATCTTATTTTTCTAATGCTCATACATTTATCTTCTACATGATTTCCTCTTACTCACTTTCACTCTCGAAACACTAATTTTTTTTACAAAATATCAAGTATTAGTGACAATTGATCTTGATCAGGTTTAAATTAAAATTGTTTTTAATCTATGGATTCCACTAAAATGTGAATCTATATAGAGAGATAGGCACACTAGGTCCAATATAAAATTTTAACTCGTGATTTCTTATATTTCTCACTTGGTGTTGGAATGATTTTTATAATCAATAAACTATAGGGGTTATTTTGTAAGAGGTTGACCAGATAAAATATTTGGTCATCCACATTCAATCAGATCTAGATGTGTAAATTTTAATGCATGAATCATCGAAAATTAGTTTAGAAATTGGCCATCTGATTTCCCTCTTCTCAATAATGGATTGTTATCCAACTATCTTGTTGTTTATATTTTATTCAGGTCCTTCTGCGCTTGTTTTCAATTCCACACACTTATAATTTCATTCACATAACAATTACATCATCATACTTGTCATCCTCTATTTCTATCTATTTTAATTTTTTTTTCAATTGTTTTGGTCACTAACACAAATAGCCCTTCCTTATGGTTTGACCCACTTGCCATAGTACTAGTGTTGGTGTTAGTAGGTTTTATAAATATAAAATTTGTTGACATGCTCAACAATTTTATCAAATAATTTTAATCATAATAATAAGTATATATTAATAATGCATTTTTTTTTTAAAATTAACGAATTTTTTTAAATATTTATGTATTATAATAACAAATCAATATAATTTTAATTATTTTATTTTTATATTTTTTTAATAGTATTAATAAGAATAGGTTTATGTAAATATATTTATAACTATTATTTTAATACTTAAATTTATGTACATTTATTTATTTATTAATTAATATATTTGTAATAACATGTTTTTTTAAGAACGTAAAGGGGATCATGTTTCATGGCTAAAATGAAGGGATCATTTTGTTTAGGGGTTTTGGCTTAAATCACCACCAAGGAGGATGTGGAACACTGAATGCGCCACATAGAGGCCAAAAAGTGATCCAAGAGAGGCAATAAGAGATGGAAAGGGCGATTCAAAGACTCTATAATTAGTAGGAGATTCAAGAGACCACCAAGAGATTCTAGAACCATTCCCTCTAGTAGTAGGTGCAAATTCACCTCTCAATTCTCACTTATCACTTCACCACTTCTAGAAATGTGCCCACTCATTGGACCATTTCCCAATCCCAGGGTGGGAGATCATTAGGGAACCATTTCTTAACACCAGAAAATCATCCCACATACCATTCTCAATAGTTATAGGACACATATCAGGACATAAAATAATTTTGGAGATCGATCAGGGAGAGAGAGGTATCTTTTATATTTTGCTCTGTTTTTATACAATTTCTTTTGATATGAACTCCTTTGTTTATAATTTTGTTAATATTATTATTTAAATTATGATTACATTATAATCTACCTTAGTGGAATTGGTTATATAGTTAATTTGATTTTTCTGCTATTCATGCATTTATCTTTTACTGGATTTCCTCTCTCAATCATTAACTCTCAGAAAAATAATTTTTTTAACAAAACATAAAGAATCAATGAAAAATGGTCTTGATCATGTTTCAATTCAAAATTGTTTTCAGTCTCGGGATTCTGATGAAAAGTGGATCTAGATTATGAGAGATAAGAACATTGATTTGAACTACCCATTTGAACTCAGTGGTTTTTGAATTTTTTCACTTTGTGAAGGAATTATTACTATTGTTGATAAATAGTAGGGATAATTTTGTTAGAGGTTGACCAGATGAAAAATCTAGTCATCTACTTCCAATAAAATCTAGATGTTTAAATTTTGATGCATGAAAAATGGAAAATCAGTTTAGAAACTAGCTAGCTAAATTCCCCTTCCAGTCAATTGATTGTTTTCCAATTGTGTTTTTGTTTATCATGTATTATTGTCTTCCTGTGATTGTTTTCACTTCCACACACTCACAATTTCATTCACTTCACAATTACACCATCATAAAAATCATCTAATATTGTTGTTTATTTTTATTTATTTTAATTTTTGTTTCTCTTTGTTTTTTGTCACTAGCACATCAGTCCTTACCTATGGTTCGACCCTCATACCACAGTACTAGTGTAGGTGTAATAACGTTTTATAAATATTAAACTTGTAATGTGCTAAAACAATTATCTAATAATTTTAATCATAATGAAATATATATATAAATAATAAATATTAATAATACTAAAATATCCTTTTAAATGATTATTATATGGTAACAATAATTAAATATAATTGTAATTATATTTTTTTCAATTTTTTTAATATTATTATTAATAATAACATATTTATGAAACAATATTTAAAAATTTATAATATCTATATATTAGTACATTTATTTATTTATTTATTTTTTATTTACTTGTTTAATTTTTTTTGAAGAGATTAAAGGGGATCGTGTTGCATGGTTTGGCGAAAGGGATCATTATGTTAAGGTATTTTTGCTTCGATCACTGGCAAGGAGGAAGTGGGACACTGAATGTACCACATATAGGGTAGATAAGTGATCCAAGAGTGATGAAAGGAGATGAAAATGGGTATTTGAAGACTCCAGAAGTAATAGAATATTCATGAGACCAACATGAGATTCTTGAACCACTCTTTGGTTAGTAGGAGTAAATGCACTTCTCACTTCTCAGTTATCACTTCCCCACTTCCAAGAGACATTCCACTAATTTGACCATTTCCTAATTCAATGGAGGGAGATAATGGGGGAACCATTCCAGAGCACCAGACCATCAACCCATGCACCATATGTAGTAGGTATATGACACAGATCATGACATTAGAGATTTTTGGAGATCATGCATTGATTGAGAGAACTCTTTTCACCTTTTCACTATTTTTCTTCATTTTCATTCGACATGAACTCATTTGATACCAAATTTTCTAATATTCTTATTTCAATTTTGATTATCAGGTAATCCCCCTTAGGGGAATAGGCTAGCAGGTTAATCTGATTTTTCAACTATTCATGCAATTATCTTCTACAGGATTTCCACTCTCTCTTTCACTCCCAGAACAATCTTTTTTTTACAAAACATCTATAATTAGTGAAAACTAATCATGATTGGGTTTAAATGAATGAAAATTAACATATGGATTCCACTAAAAAGTAAATCAAGCTCAATAGAGAGAGGCTCACTGAGTTCAACTAACAATTTGAACTTAGTGATTTTTGAATTTTCACACATGGTGATGGAATGATTTCTATAGTTAATAAACTATAGGGGTTATTTTTGAAGAGGTTGACCAGATGGTAAATTTGGTCAGCCACTTTTAATCAGATAAAAATGTGTAAATTTTAATGCATGAAGAAGGGAAAATCATTTTAAAACTAGCCAACCAATTTTCCTTTCCCATTAATTGATTGTTTTCCAACTGTATTTTTGTATCTCTTGACTTCTCGTCTATCTGTGTTTTTTTCTCACTTCAAAACTCTCCAAATTTCATTCACTTCACAATTATACCATCATCGCCACCATCCTCGATTGATTTTTTTTCATTTTTTAGTCGCTAGCACAAACAGTCATTCCCAATGGTCCGACCCTCTTACCATAGTTCTAGTGTATGTTTAAATAGGATTTATAAATACTAAATTTGAAAATACTCTAAAAAATTTATGTAATACTTTTAATCATAATAATAATTATATATTAATAATATATATTGTTAATATTAACATATCTTTAAAATATTTCATGCATTGTGATAATAAATAAATAAAATTGTAATTATATTTATTTTTATATTATTTTAATAGTATTAATAACAATAAATGGTTTGTGTAAATTTATTAATAATTATTTTTATAATATTTATATTTAAGTACACTTATTTATTTTTTTATTAAATTATTTTTTTATTTTATCTAAATTAGGTGAAGAAGATTATGCTGCATTGCTTGGAAGAAGGGATCAATCTATTAAGGGGTTTCTAAATTGGTTTTTAGAAATGAGTAACTGGCACACTTATTATGCCATGAAGAGGACAGAGAAGTTATCCAAGTGTGGCGACAAGAGCTAGAGAGTGTAATTTGAAGGCTCCAAAAGTATCAAGAGATTAAGGAGACCACCATGAGATTCCAGAACCACTCTTTCAGGTATTAGGAGTGAAGGAACATCTCACTTGACCACTTCTAGGAGACTTCCCACTAATCATACCATTTCCCAATCCCAGTGTGATAGATCAGGAGAGAAATATTATAGAGCACCAAACCATTATCCTATACACCATTCGCAGTAGGTAGAGGTCCCACTTCAAGATATTAGAGGCATTTGGAGATCGAGTAGGGAGAGGTATGATTATTTTATCCTTTACTATGTTTTTATAAATTTACCATTGAAATGAAATCCTTTGTTTATAAATTTGTTAATATGATGATTTCAATTATAATTACCAGATAATATCCCTTTTGGGAATAGGATAGCCAGTTAACCTAGTTTTCTATTGTTCATGAATTTGTCTTCTAATCGATTTCCCCTCTCTCTTTCACTCTTGGAACAATCATTTTGTATACAAATCATTAAGAATCTATGAAAACTAATCTTGACTAGGTTTAAATTAATTTTATTTTCAATCTATGTATTCCACTAAAAAGTGAATAAATATTAAAAGATAGAGTCGAACTGAGTTCAAGTGACAATTTGAACTATGTGATTTCTAATTTTTCTCACTTGGTGATGGAATGAGCTCCACAATTGATAAAATTTATGGGTTTGTTTTTTAGAGGTTTACCAAATGAAAAATATGGTCATCCACTTTCAATCAAATCTAGACATGTATATTTTAATGCATAAATATGGGGAAATCAATTTAGAAACTATCCAGCTGATTTCCCCTTCCCATAAATATATATTTTCCCAATATTATTGTTTTTTATCCTATATTGTTTTCTGTATGTTCTTGTATTTACATCCACACAATCATAATTTTATTCCCTTCATAGTTACACCATCATCACTGTCATCCTCTGTTGTTTTTTGTTTTAAAAAAAAATTCTTTTCTTATCATTAGCATAAAAAGTTCTTTTGTGTGGTTCAACCCTTTTACGACAGTAAAAAATTATGTGTAAGTAGGTTTTATAAAAATTTAATTTGATGAAATTATAGATGACAAAATAATAAAATTTTGGTGTCATTGCCGAGGAAGGCGCATGCAACCATGTTTAAAATAACAAAATAAAAATTCAAATAGAAAAAAATGAAAAAAAAACATAAAACACTAAAACAAATAATAAATATAAAAACTATAAAAAATAATGAATAAAAAACATAAAAAAATAAAACATAAAAAACCATAAATACAAAAAAAACTATAAAAAAATCCAAAATCCAACAAATGGTCAAAGAAATATTTTTAATGAAAAGTCAAAAAAATTATGTGAACATGCTATATGAAAATTAGATCTAAGCCTAAAACCTTAAAGACTACGATTAATGAGACTAAAATAACTTTATATAATTGATAAAAAATAAAGGGAAAATTAAAATTGAAGACAATAGAGAATTTGAAAACCATAACATGAACAACCCACCACCTAGAAATTTCAATCCATCTAGAAATTAGATTGTTGAGAGGCATAGTTTGAGAGAGTTCCTACTACCAGATGTATCTAGAAACCCATCTAGTATTAATCTCTCACCTAGGTCCTAAAACTATGAAATCCAACAATCCATGTTATCTTACCTGCTAAACATCAATGTAATACCTAGAAAATACTCCCTTTACATCATTAGGGAATTCTATTGTAGTGTCCAACAACTACCACTAAGAATCCTAAGTGACGAAAAACAGAAATTGATAGTGTTCTTTTTCTTCCTCAAGGGTAATGCTAGGTATTAGTCCCAAAAGTTATAGGAGGAAATATTTTTCACCGAGGATCAAGTCTACAATTCATTCACCATGAAATTATATCATAGGATAATAACCTATGAGATTAGGCACAAAATGAACAGTTTCATGCAAGATGGGGTAGAGAGGTTTTATGATGATTGGGATAGATTTAGGGCATTAATGAGACATTGTCAAAACCATAAATGCACTCCCTAGTTCCTCATGGATGCATTTTATAACAGTCTCCCCCTTACCACCAAACCATGATGGATCAATCTGCTGGAGGTGATTTTATTTATAATACAATAGAAGAGATGAAACAAATATTTAACACTTTGGTATAAAACTCTCAACAAAAATTCTCTAGGAGAAGAAACATAATTATAGAATAACTGAACCCTGATATTCAAGATAAATCCCAAGCTACTGGGTTTTTCAATGAAAACACTCATAATACACGTAGGGATAAACTCCACCACTGTGGAATGTTTCGACACTCACAGTCCTACGGTATATATTTATATTTTCCTAACCAAGCTACTAAGAATTCCAATTTTGCTCGTTATAGTCCTAGGATGTAACCTATAGAATATTATTTTTCAAATACCTACAACCATGGGTATAGGAACAACCCAAACCAATCTTGGAGGGAGTAGGGAGTCCTTTAACCTCCAACTCTCCTAGTTTCTTACAACCACCAAGGTAGTCCTTCCATACCCCAACACAAGGATGAGTCATCTAATCTACAAGATTAAGTTATAAGTATGTTCTAATAGATGATAAAAATTTTTGATAAAAAAATACTAAAAATTATTTTACTGAAGTTCAAATGGATTCAAGAATTAAAATTTTGGAAATTCAAATGGGGCAGTTTGCTAGGGATGTTGGAATTAAAGACAAGGGTAAGCTCCCATGTACTACAGAAGTTATCCAAAGAGAGGATTCAATGGTTGAGACCTCTATAAGTAGAAAAAAAAACCTAATAAAGTTCCCCAAAATTCAGGAAATAAAAACATGGATGAATCTAGACATTCAAATCTGGAAAATGTAGAAAATGGAAAATTGGACAGCAGCACTAGAAACCCTCTAGTCCCACAGTTCTAGTTGAAAAAAAAAATAAAATTACTTTAAAAACCAAGAAAATAATGTAAAAAATAATATTTAAGATGAATCCAAATGGATTAAAAAAATCACGAGGAACTTTTCTCTTGAAATCTCTTTTATACAAAGAATAAAAAAAATAAAATCATGATTCTGAGCTACTGAAATTTCTCAAGGTGATTAAAAATATTAATTTTAACATCCCATTCTTTTAATCCTTGATAAAAATCCCATCATATTTAAAATCTTTCAAAAAAATATGCTCAAACAAAAATACATTAGAATAGTTTTCCACTTATATTCTGAAAGTTGAGGGTATTGTTGTGTTATAGAATAAGATACCTTCTAGGCTTCTAGATCCACGAAGATTTGTTATTACTTATACCGTTAGAGATAAAGGTATAAATTTTAACTATTTGTGTGATCCTAGAGCTAACATAAATCTAATTATAGTGTCTATATTTCAACACTCAAGATTAAGATATCCCCAACCCACAACTATTGTTATACAACTTTATGGTTGATCCATTACTCACCCAGTGGGTAGGGTGGATGAATTTCTAGTGGGAGTAGGTTGACTATTTATGCATGATGGATTTCTCATAATGGATATAGAGTGTGACCATTAGGTATCTATCATCCTTGGTAGACCTTCCTAGCCATATGGGGAGCAATGATAGATGTATCTAAGAAAAAATTAATCTTAAACTTAGGTGATCAAAAAGAATAATTCAATGTGTTCAAGAAAAATAAAGAACCCACCCACTCAATCTTTCCTAGAGATGAATTTTTTAGAGTTGAACAATCTATTGATGAGGAGAAAGAAGAGTTTCAGAGGATACTGGAAGAGATTAATGGTAAGCCAGATATCTCGTGCTGATACTTTTATGGGGATCAACTCTAGTAAGGTGAAGGATCATGTTGATGTGTTTGAGGGGGAGGGTGTCTGGAGTATCTAGATGAGTTTTATTTGGAACATATAATATCCCCAAAAAGTGTCTGTTTTTTGATTTTTTTGGAGGTAATAGTAAGGAGTAGGAATCCGTCTACACTACCTTCTTTAAGAGGCATCATGAAGACCTTAGTCCACCTAGGCCCAAGTGTATTCCTTCAGGTCAAGCACCTACCCATTTGGATCTCAAATCCCTCCCTAGTCATTTGAAATATTCCTCTTTAGGAGAGAGTTCCACCCAAGAATTGAACACATAATCCAAGCTATAGGTATGTTAAGAGGATAATATGCTAAGATTTTTGAGGAAGTACAAGTATATCATTGGTCGATCGATTACTAACATAAAGGGAATAATTCCATATTTATGCATGCATAAAATCCTATTGGATATTGAGTGTAAAAAAACTGTTGAAGACCAAAGAAGACTCATCCTGAACATGAAATAAGTTGTTAGAGAATAAGTGATCAGATTTCTGGATGCTAGGATAATTATTCCCATCGATGAATGTCCTTGGGTTAGTCATGTCTAGGTAGTACCTAATAAGAGTGGAGTGATTGTGGTCAAAAATGAGAAAAGTGAGTAAATCCAAACAAGATCTTTGAACAAATGGAGGGTTTGTTTTGAATATAGAAAACATAATGCGTCCATAAATAAGGGAAATTTTCTAATACCTTTTTGGACCAAATGTTATACATTATGGATGAAAATGAGTATTTATATTTTATTAATGGTAACTCTAGTTATAAACAGATTTCCATTTCACTAGAGGATTAGAAAAAAATCACACTCACTTGTCCATTTTGGATATTCTCATAGTAGAAGATGCTATTAGGATTCTATGGTGCATCAACCACATTTCAGAGATGAATGTTGGAAATTTTCTCAGACATTATTGAATGAATTGTTGATGTCTTTATGGATGATTTTTCAGTTATATGAACCATATTTTAGAACAATATTGAGAATTTTGATGTTGCGCTGGAAATATTCCAAGAGATAAATCTTGTTCTCAACTAGGAAAATTTTCAGTTCAAAGATACTGAGAAAATGTTTTTAGGAAAAAAGAAAAAAAGAAAGGGTTGGAGGTTGATAATTACAATTTTGAAGTTATCCAAATATTTTACCCAACTAAAAACACCAAGGGGATCAGATGTTTATAGGACATGCTGGGTTTTATAAGAGATTCATTAAGTATTTTTTCCATGATAATTAGGCCCTTATTCTCACAGCTGGTTAAGGAAACACTCTGTTTTTATGAAAACTATATGGAGTCCTTTAACATGATTAAGGATAAACTACCTACCACACCAATGATATATATACCAGACTGAAAACTCCCATTTGAGGTAATGTGTGATGAAAGTGTCCTAGATACATGTAATATTTTGGGGATAGAGGAAGGATATGAATTTTCATGTCTAATACTATGCTAGAAATCAGTTGGATGATTCACAAAAGAAGTATTCCACTATATAAAAGTAATTGGAAACTATGATGTATTCTATAGAGAAAATTAGATAGTACTTGATTGGGTATAAGGTTATCATATTTAAAAACCATGCGGCCATCAAGTACATGTGGGCTAAGGACTCAAAGCCCAGACTCATGATGTGGACATTGAAATTACATTAGTTTTATTGGGTTATTATGGTTTAGAATGGGGGATGAAAATTGTTTGTATGATCACTAGTCTATGATACCAAACACTCATCTTGTGGAACCAGGAGAGGTCAATACCTCATTTATAGAGGAATATTTTTTTCCAGCTTCTTTGTAGAAGTCAACTTGTTTTACAAACATTCCCAATTTTTAGGTTGTTGGGTAATTGTCCAAGTACCTCTCACAAAACCCAAAAAAGAAATTAAATCTGAAATGAAATAATATATTTTGGATGATCCAATTCCTTTTGGGAGAAGTTATTATGGTATTTTGAGAAGATGTGTTAATGACGATGAAATATTTCCCATACTTGAGAGTTTTCATTCATCACCTTGGGGAAGACATCATAGAGGAGATAGAACTACATAGAATGTTCGAAAGGTTGTTTTCTACCGACACACATTATTCAAATATTCAATGAGTTCATTCATTTGTTGTGATATGTTTTCGATGTTTATAAATGTTGTAAGAAGGCAAGAGTTTCCCCAAAAATGAATTTTGGAGTTTAAAGTATTTGATGTATGAGGATCGGATTTCATGGGACCCTTTCCATCCTCTTATGGAAATGAATATATTTTGGTTTCTATTGACATTGTGTCCAAATGGGTTGAGGAGGTAGATCATCCCAAAAATTCTACTTCTAGTGAGGTGATCTTTATCAAGAGAAACATTTTTTCCCAGTTTAGAGTGCCTAGATCATTCATTTCCGATAATAGAAATTACACAATGAATTAAAATTTCTAGAACTTAATGGAGAATTATGGATTATCACACAAAAAAGTACCACCTACCACCCACATTCTAGTGGTAAATATTAAATATCAAACAAGGAGCTCAAGCATATTTTAGTGAAGACTATTTCTTTCTCTAGGAAAGACTATTCAGTGAAGTTGGATGAGGCTGTGTGGTCCTATAGAACTAGTTACAAGACTCCCATAGGGATGTCACCATACATTCTTCTCTTTGATAAAACTTCTCATCTGCCTGTGTAATTGGAAAAAAAATCTAATTGGGCAGTAAAGGCTTGAAACATTGATTTCAAAGTTGCTGGTGAGATAAGTTTTTTAGAGCTGAGTGATTTGGAAGAAATTATGATGGAATCCTCTGTGAATACTGAAATTTACAAACAAATAAAAAAATATATTAATGAATTAATAATTAATAATAGAGGTTTTAAGGATAGTCAAAGGGTCTTGTTATTCAATTATAGGATGAAATGTTTTCCAGGAAAATTGAATACCAAGTTGTTAGGACCCTACACAATTTTGAGAGTTATGGATTATGGAGTTGTGTAGTTATTTGGAGAAGAAAACAAAAAATTCTTGGTCAATGTCAAAATGATCCAATATTTCATAAAAGGGAATCTAAAGGGGTTTGGTTTTATTTTATTAATTGGAGGATGAATCTATCCCAAGTCCAACTAAGGATTATAAACTCAGTGTTTCCTGGGAACTAACTCCTAGATACAATTTATTTTATTTTTATTTCTATTTATAAATAAATAAAACTCTTATTTTTGTATGATTCTCTAGTATTCTGTTGTCTTTCTTGTCTGTTGGTGTCACATGACTTACGACTGCTATATTGTTACTACTTTTAGAAACTCAGTAAAGGAAAACCATGGGAGAAACACACATTATCATCTAGATAACACCACTTAAACTCTATCTTTTGTTTAATTATTCTTGACACACTATTTTATGTCCTTATGTTTATTTTCATAACTAACAAGAAATTGAGAGGAACAGACGATGAACTTAACTTAGTACAAAAAAAGAGGATATGAAGATAATCATTAAAGATCTCACATTCAAGGAAGTGTTGTTATGTTTTCTCATTTTATTTCTGTATCATATTTTAATTTCTGTTGTAAGTTGATAAGTGTGTTGGAGTACCCCTATTTCATTTTAAACATGGAATATTTTTCTTTCTTTGGTGTTAGCTACTACAATCCAGGGAGATAAAAATTTGATTGAACTGAACTGTGAAACCTGTTTCACCTATTTCATTAACATTCATTTCACTACTGCTATACTACATTGATCATCATACTTCTATTTGAAGAGAACTGAAAAATCTGTTGTCTTATTATATTCTTAATGTATGGAATTTTCAAAAAAACACTTGTTTGTTTTTGGTGGATTTTGGGGTTTCTTATTATTTGTTTCCTTCATTCATTTTTGTGTGTAAATTGAATTTTGAACTTCAATGTCATGCCCATTAAGAAATATTTTAATTGATGAATTACCAATCTTATATAAACTTAGTTGTCTCCCAATTTGAGGTTAAACATTTGGGTAAATTATTAGTTTTATGTGTAAGGTAAGGGGTATTTTTGTTTGAAGATATATAGAAATTATGGTCACATCATCCCCTTATTTATTTTTTTCAAAAACATGGACTAAAGTTTTTTTTTAATTTTTTTCAATAAAAAATAAGATTATTTCACAAATTTTCAAATTCTTTCACAAACTATGGGTTATTATGCTTAAAATTTCACATAAATTTAGTACTACCCTGTGGATAACAACCTTCTAGTTTTTGAGGGTTGAACTGAGTCAGAAACTATTAAGGATGTATGATTTTTGAGTGGTGTAGCACACATTCCTAATGGAATTTTTGTTTAGTAACTGAGTAATTTAGTGATATAGGCTAGATTATTTTGGAATTATGATCATGAAATTAGGAAACAATATTTTTGAAATATAACTTAGGGGACATATGTTTTAATATAAAAATTAATAATCATCTTAGGGATCCAAATCAAATTGTAATCCTATAAGTCCTTTGAAGCTAGAGTAAAATGGTAAAATGGGATCCCACTATGAATTTCTAAGACTCTAGGCATAGGTTACATGTGTAAGACCTCTATACATTTAATTAAGTTCATCTGAAAAGTGATCTGCACATACCTAGGTGGGAATAATTAAAAAAAATTAAAGTGTCTAGTTGTCAAAAATGAGTTAATTAGGGTGAGAATAATTTTGAACCCAAATGAAAAATGGTAAAATTGACATGTATGAAAATCATTTGAGTTTCATCCATAAAGTGATTCAAAAAATTTGTAATTTTTCTGGAATATACAAAAAGGTAGAATAAATGAAGGTTCCTTTTGTTAAGATCCTAAATCCACTTGATCTAACCTATTGTCACTCTTAGATTTAGAAATTGAACTAGAATTGAATTAGGGATGTATGCGATTTCATATACAAGGCATGAAATCCTTAAAATTGAATGAATTTGTGTTCCCCTGATTTCCAGTGGATGGTTAAAGGTAGGTAGGATCCTTTTTTCAACACCCTGAGAAAATCCTAACTTGGTTTTTTGCCTCTGTCTTAATGTCTTGACATGCTCATTTTGAACTGAATTTGAAAAATCATTCCTTTTGTTTTATAAACACAAAGAGAAAGATTTTTTTAATTAATTTTTTTTAAGTTTGGGGGAGTTTGATGTGGCAGTTTTTGTTTCCACCTAGCCACATAATTTATTCACTTTTTATTCTATTTTTATTATTAAAATAATGTAATTTAATTAATAATTAATAATTTTGGTATTTTATTTTTAAATTTCTAAAATATTTTTTTTGAAAATCTATTTTTATTGATTATTTTTTGAAAATTTTAATGATTTAAATTGAATTTATTTATTATCATTAACATTCATTTTTATTCATTTATTTTTTTTAAATAATAAATTTTCATTTTTCATTCTTTGAATTCTTTTATTATTTCTATAATTTTTTTTCTCTTCCTTTATTTTGGTTTCATTACTTTATTATTATTAATATATTTAATTAATTCATTATTTTTATTTGTAAATAAATAAATTATCACTTTTATTTTTTAAAAATTAAATAAATAAATTAAGTTAACCATTTTATTCCATTATTTTATTATTTTTTAACTTAATAATATTGAATTATAATATAATTCACATTTTATCATTTATTTTGTTTAATTATTTTATACAATCATACATTAATTTTTTTAAAAAATTTATTTATTTGTTAACAAATTTTAATCTATATTAATTATTTATTGAATATTTTAAAATTAAAATTATTTTGTTTATAATAATGTTAAAATTTAAATTAAATTTTAATTTTATATGTAATTTTGATTGATTGATTAAATTTTTGTTTGTTGATTTTTTAGGTGTTGTCGTTGTAATACCCACCGCCAACATTTTTTACTCACCACCAAATGAGACACTATTGGACCCAACAGGGACTCCCAACTTACTGTTAGCCTCCTCTAAATTTGGAAAACTCCAAAATTTACCTACTGTTGGCCACTGCAAAAGGAGACTCCCCCCCTTGGCTAAAAAAATCTCACCTATCATTGGCTATCCACAATTCATTGCACCAACTTCACTTTTCCAAAAAAGCACACCCACCAATGGAAATCTGCCAATAGTGAGTCCCAGCCACCCCTATCTTCTTTCACCCTTCTTTGTAGCACATTATGGTGACTCGTGGAGTTTCTAACTATCTAATCCCTTCCTCACCCTTCATCACTCAAGATTGTTTTATTCTCCACTATTTCCCACCTCTATTTTTTCACCACATCTGTGATTATTTTCACACAGTTGGACCCAATAGTGACACAAAAAAGTCATTTTTAGTCCCAAACTCACCCATAGCTAAAACCATATCAACAGAGACTCACCCTACATTTCCTATCACTATAGAAACAACAAAAATAAAAGAAATCCAACCAAAAATAGAACCAGAGATTGGATACTGACTGAATCAAAAACCAAAAAATAAGTTCAAAAAGATGTACACAATTACACTGATTTACCCAGATATAATCCTTTCCCACCGGAAGATCCACTAAAACCCTGTTGTCACCCAACATATGCCTCTATAAGGATGAAGACAAGTCATTGGATCTGGATGCCTACCTCTTCCTCAATGTAAATATAGTCAACCAACAGCCACCTATGAACCACCATCAACGCCGTCACAGACCCTAGCTGCTGCCCGATTCAATGCCAGTAAAAGAGCCCTCATCACTAGCTGCCACTGTTCAAAGCTATCAGAGTTCACCTACGGTGTCACCAATAAATCCAATTAATTCCAATCCCTTCCCCCACCGCTCAAGAACTACAATCCCCCTTCTCATTTTCCATTCTCCTCTTCCCACACCCCCTCCTCACTATATACTCAACTCAACCCCCATGTTCTTATTTTTATTTACATAATTATAACTATTATAATAAAAATAATAAAATAAAAATAATAATATACATAATATATAATTTAGTAAATTTAATAACAATTTTAATTTATACGACACTAATTACTTTTTTTTTATTTTTTTATTTTAAAAAACAAAGTAAATTTAAATAGATTAATAGTACCATAATAGGTTTATGTGAATATATTAATAACTAATTTTGTAATAATTATGTTTAAGTACATTTTTTTAATTGTTATTATTTGTTTCTTTTTTTGAAGCCGGTTAAGGGGATTGTGCTGCATGGCTCAGTGGAAGGAGTCATTCTATTAAGGGGTTTATACTTCAGTCACCAACAAGGAGGAAGTGGAACACTGAATGTGCCACGTGGAGGATAGATAAGTGATCCAAGAGTGGTTATTGGAGCTGGAGAGGGGGATTTGATAACTCCAGAAGAAAAATGAGATTTGGGAGACTAGTATGAGCTTTTAGAATAACTCTCTCAAGTAGCAGGATCATAGGCACCTCCCATGTCCCACTTCACAACTTCCAGGAGACTTCCCACTCATCGGACAATTTCCCAATCCGAGGGAGGGAGGAGTGCACCATTCTAGATCACCATACCACCATAACATACACCATCCACAGTAGGAAGAGGACACATATTAGGGCATTAGAGGCTTCTGGAGAATGAGAAGTGAGAGAGAGGAAACTTTTCTACATTGATCTATTCCTATTCATTTTCTTTCAATATAGACTCATTTGTTTCTAAATTTGTTAATTTGATTAATAAAATTATGATTACTAACTGATATCCCTTTGGAGAATAAGCTATCCAGTTAATATTATTTTTCCACTGTTCTTTCAGTTATCTTCTAATAGATCACCTCACTTTTTCTTTTTTTTTCACTCTCAGAACAATCAATTTTTTACAAAACATCAAGAATCTATGAAAAATGATATTGATCGAGTTTAAATTGATTCTTTTTCAATACGATGATTCCACTAAAAATTGAATCAATACCAAGAGGGATATTCACACTAAGTTCAACCGATAATTTGAACTCATTGTTTTCTGATTTTTCTCACTTGGTGATTGAATGATTTCTATAGTAGATAAACTACAGTTTTTATTTTTTCAGAGGTTAACCAGGCAAAAAATCTGGTCCTCCACTTTCAATTAGATCTAGATGTGTAAAATTTAATTCATGAATAATGATAAATCAGTTAGGAAACCGACCATATAATTTCCCTCATCTCTGTAATTGATTTGTTTCAACTATATTGTTGTTTCTCTTATCTTGTTGTCTATCTGTTATTGTTTTCACTTCCACGAACTCACAATTTTATTCTCTTCACAAATAATCTAACATCATTTTCATATTATATTGATTTTTTTTTATTTTTAGTCACTATAACAAACAGTCCTTCCTATTGGTTCCACCCTCTTACAACTATACTAGTGTAGGTGTAGGTAGGATTTATAAATATTAAATTTGACTACACCCTCAAAAACCTTATAATCAAAGAGTTTGTACTCATTCTATAAATCTATAAAGCAAAACGTTCCTTGAGAATATAAATTATCCAATATTTCCTCTTGATTTGGTAAGGTCTTGATGGAAGAAATTGGGTCTCATTTATCGGTATCAAAGCCAGGAACATAAATTTTAGGATTTTAACATCGGATCAAGTAGTGGGGGTTCAGGGTTGTTATAGTTGTAATCTGATAAAAGGATTAGATAACTTTTAGATTATTATGTCTTCATGTGGGGATATATTAATATTTTTATACCATAATATGTCTATAATATTAATGCCAATCATAAGTTCAATGTTTTAGAAACCACTTTTATGTTTTAATTAATGAGATATTAAAGTGATTAACATATTTTCAAGAGAAGTTTTAGGAGGTTGATGTACATGTAAATATTTGGATTATTGTGAAGTGATAATTTACATTTTTTCTACATAAGTTTTAGGGTATTGATTGCCTTTATGGTTTATATGATCTTTGATATTGAGGTATTTATGTGAAATCACATTTTATCATATATATAACCATGAGATTGAAAACTGATTTGGTGACTAAGTGATTAATGTTATTTCAAAATAATATATCCATATTTTTATGATTTAAATCTGAAAGTTATGTTATATAATTTTAGGTTAAGAAACACTATAATTTTTAGGTTATTGAGGATATTTGGGATATAGAGCTATTCATTTATGTAATTATTTAGTTTGAACTTTGGGTATTACTATTGAATTTTGAAGATTAATGTATCATGTGAAAAATTACTCATTTTGGGAATTAACATACCATTTTCTAACCATTTTGGTTTTGGTTAATGTCTGATGACATTTTTAATATTTTTTTATCCCATTTATAGTTATATGATCCTTTAAAAGTTGATTTTTAGTTTTGAATAATGAAAAATTAATTTTGAATACTCATCATTTGGAGAAAAAATATATTATTATTGAATTTTAAAAATGATGAAACTCGACTCAGCAAGTAAGTATATTTTTTTATTCTCTTATTCAATATAGAAAATGAATTAATCAACTCTAGGAAAATGATTTTGAAATTTTTTTGTCCTATTACTATTATTTCTAATGATATCAATGACCTATTTTATACCTCTCTGGTTTATGTTTTTGAGGTTGTTAAATTTATATAAATCATTCAACTTATTGGGATCAATGATCCCTATCAATCCATATCATTATTTGGTTAATATTATTTTCTTCCAGGTCTAAATGCTCACATCCCACCCAAGTTCTTCAATTTGGAAACCATGTATATTGTATCCCAGATGACCTTTAAATGTCCTTTACTCTCTTATAAGGAGGATGTTTTGTTAACAATTTTTATGATTTAGGTTGACATAAAAATTAATTTCAAATGTCCAGCCTTTGATTACTGAGATGAATTTCAAATTTCAAGAATGAAATTTATTAAGGGGTATGTAACACCTTAATATTTTAAAAGAATAAAATTATGATCAATGGTGTAAACAATACCCAACACTGAGCTTAGATGATAATTTAACACCCAAATAATTTAAGATATATTTATATTTAAATAAATTAAATCTCTTTAAAAGATTTTAGTACACATGCCCTTAATATTTTTATGTTTAATAGCATACTCAATACACAACACTGAGCATAAACAACCAATGATATATATAACTGTTATAACCTAGTAGTTAAATTGGTGGGTATGAATAATATTAACTAATTTAGGAGATGTATATATATATATATATATATATTTGTGTGTGTGTGTGTGTAAATTTAATAATCAATATAATTTTTTTTGGAATTTTATATAAATAAATAGCCGATTTTTTTAAGGTGGTTTTATTCTTTAAAATTATGTTTTATTAATTTTTTTTTTCATTTGATGAAAAAATATTATAATAAATTTTTGGAACATTTAGAAAATTTATTACATAAAATAAAATTTATTTTTTAAATATTCATATCAAAATTTAATTTTGGGGAAATTTTGGAATTTTTCAAAAAATATTGATTTTTCTGTAAATAGTTAAAAATACCGATCTTTGTAAAAATGTCATTTATTGTAAAGAAATTTTTTAATTAAAAAGTATCATTATTTTTTGAATATAAATTCAAGAAAAATTATTATTATTTAGTTATATTTAATAAACCAAATTACTTTTGAATCAAATTCATACTGTATTTCAGTATAAGTTTGCCTTTAGGTTTAAAAAATGGGATTTTTCTTAAAACAATTTTAAACTGTACAATGTTTATCCATTTTTATTAATTAAAATAACAACTAATGAGAAATTAATTAAATTAAATAAATGAAATTTATAGATTATATAGCAATAAAAATTAATTTGTCTTCATATAATGATGATTATTATTATACATAGTGTTAATATTAAATCATCTTGTGCATGAAAAAAATACACTTATCGAAAACCTGCTTTTTCATCGCGTCTATAGGTTTTGTTTTAAAATTAATTTATACCAATTATAGATAATTTATTTAAAAAAAATATAATTTCTTTTCTAAATAATAATGTAAAAATTATATTTGGGTGATTTTGGGACAATTTTATGAAAAGATAAATTTATCGATGTAAAGTGAAAATACTGAATTTTAATTGATAAATTCATTTTTGTTTAAATTATTTATAACATAAATATTATTTTAAAATGGTTTAAAATTAAAATTAGTTAAATTATATTTCTATAAATCAAATTTATGTTATTTATTTAATTTTAATTTGAGTTTTTATATAAAAACTTTGTAAACATTTGAACATTTTCTCTATGAAAATCCTATTTATTGTGGCATTTGTGGGAATGATTTTAAATTAAAATTTTCTACTTAAATGAATTGAATTTGAAATTATAGATTAAATATTTAGAATAATATTAATTTATATTAAATAATAATTTAAAATTAATTTTGTACCCAAATAAATAGTGAAGATTGTAAAAATTAATTACCACTGTTAAGGTAAAAAAGGATTTACCTTGGGTTAAAATAAAAAGATAAGGGTTTAAATGACCTATAAAAATTTTAAAAATCTATTGGATAAAAATATTTAACCTTATAACTCATATTATTGATAAAGAACTATTATTGGACCCTTTTTCCATTAAAAACCTAGGTGGAATTCATTCTTTTAAAAAATTACAAGTGCGCCACTCATCTCACTTATAAAAGGTCACCCCTTATCCTCATCTCTTCACGCCTAATAAAATATATTTGTTTGGACAAGACATATAAAAAAACATATTTAATTACCTCCTATAATCCTTTAATTATTATTTTTTCAATAAATCCAACCAATGAAGGCCTTCAATTAAAACTAAAAGAAGTTATCCGAAGAAGAGGTAACATTCTTCAACGAGCATTTATATTTTATTTCTTCCCCCACCTCCTTAAATTATAATTTATCCATGAGTATATAAAAATATATGTATATTAAATATAATTATATTTTATTATGTTAATTTCATAACATTAATATTTCTCCCCTTCCATCAAATGGGTTATGAAATCATCATTTTAGTGTATGAAAAACCACCGCCATGCGAACTGATGTCTTTCATTTTCCCATAACCACCATTCACGGCTGGGTATGATGACAGATGTAAAGTATATATATGATATTTATAATATAATTATTCCATTAAAATCATTATATCATATATACCTTTTTTACTTTCCATTCTATTGGGGATACAATAATGTCGCTTCTGTGTACGGTCGATTACCACCTCGTGAAGCGATGTGCTTTATTTTCACTAAATCATTACATGAAAAATAATAAGAGAAGGGTAAATAAATATATATTATATAAATGAAATAATTATTATATTAAAGAAAATTTTACCCATCTAAAAATAAAATATATCATTTTTTTCTTACCTTTTCACTCACTGACAATTGATAATGTTGTTCGTGTATGTGAGGACTACAACTTTCACAATTCAATATGAGTCTCTCTTTCCATAACCACATCACATGGATGATATATAAATCATTATATTTAAAAAAATAATATTTTATTTTAGATATAATTATAATTCTTGAAATATAAAATATTACTTATCTATTTTCCATAATTATCTTTGAAAATTGGAAACGTTACTCAGACATACTCACGACCTACAGTCTCCATGATTATAACAAACTCCATTTTTCAAAACAATCTATAATAACTATAATTAAAGGTATAATTGATGTATAAATATGATAATTATGTCATTATTATTATTATTTATATGATATAACTATATTATGTTTTCAAGAACTATAAATTTCATAACAAAACATGAATTAGAAAACAATGAAATTAACACTCTAAACAATGAAAATAATAAAAAGATATTAACGAATGAGTGGATGTTATAAAAGAATCACATAATATGTTATAAATATTAATATGGTTCTATAATAAGTTAATAACATGTTTAAAAACACTATAAAGGAGGTTAACATATGTTCAACTGAACAGAAGTGTGAGCTAAGGGATTTATTAAATCAATTTCAATTCATAGGGTTAAACTTCTACTTCACTGATTATGTCATGATAAGATAATTTGTTTAATGTAATTTTATCATTTTATGTTTTATTTACACTTATTTTATGTTGATTTAAATTTTATTCTTGTAATCAATTCGCTTATTAATCCCAAATTCAATGATATGATCTTTACAAGGCATTTCTAGTCTCTCTTTTATTTTTGGGAGACATATGCAAATTCACCACTCGTTTTTTTTTGGTGTATATATTAACCCTTTTAAATGTTATATCTTAATTGTAATTATTTTCATGATATTTAAAGTTTCCTTTTATTTTTTGATTTATTGTGGATTATGATTAAGAATATTACTAAAGTGGTAAGGTTTTTTGTCTCAATTTTCATTATTTGAGACTTATGTAATATTATTCACATATATTATTTTATGTGGTGTATATAAATCCTATTTCACATGTAATATAATCAATATATTGAATATCATGATATTTTAATTTTAATATAATTTTATCCTTTTATGGGGATTATTATTCAATGTTACCAAATCGTTATGGGATTCATGTTACAATCTCATTGATTATTGGGACTATTTATGATTAAGTATCCAATGATGAAATATTATTATATAATACTCATGTATTCTCATTATTTTTACTCTTATTTTCTATTTAATGATATTTTCAAGTAATAGTTCTATTTTACCACTCTTTGGAACTTTAAATAAATGAGAAAATGTTTTTAATAAAAATCATATTTATTTCTATCTTAGTTTTAAAACCCTTTTTCTTCTAATATCATATTTTATAATAATATTTTCAATATTTATTAGCATTATTGGAATAATGTTTTAATGACATGCTTACCCATGTTTCACATTTTACAAAATGTTTTGAAATTAATCTTCATTTTGTTTTTCAAACATTGCACATTTTTCTTTTACAAAAAATGTAAAAGGAATATTTGTTTTAACACGTACAACAAGAAAAAAATTCTACCATCATGAGCATTATTTTATTCAAATATTTCTTTATAAGATTTACGGTTATTTTCAAATAAACTTGTTTTCAAATTATTTTTGAAATGTTATTTTCCAAATGGAACTGCTATTTTCCACAAGAAACATTTTAAATTATTTTTAAAACTTACTTTATTTGTTTATATGGTTGTTTTCATGGAAAAGTATTTTTCAATATTTTATAAATTTTTTGATATTAAAAGAAGTTTTTTTTTAAAAAAATTAATATTTTATTTTCCTTTAAATTCCTATAATGATATTTTAATGCAATCCCAATTCATCAATGTTAATAACCATTTTTGTTAATTATGATCCAAAAGTGATATTTTGTATTGATAGAATCCTCATTCTTTATATGGATGGATTAAGATTGATTTAAAGATATTATTATAGAACCTGTTTCTTTCCCACTTATTAATCATATTTAAAAGAGATTATTATGGAAGATGTTTCTTTTCCATGGGTTAATCATATTTCAAAAATATTTTTATGGAACCCATCTATTTTCCATGAGTTAGCAATGTTTCAAAGAGATTGTTATGGAACCCATTTATTTTCCATGATATAACCATGTTTCAAAGAGATTGTTATGGAACCTACTTATTTTCCACTATTTAATCATTTTTCAAAGAGATTGACATGAAACCCATTTATTTTCCATGGTTTAATAAATTTATAAAAATAAAAATAATTGGTTCTTTGAGTTTTATGATGAATTATCTCTGTACTCTATTCATGTTGTGTTTCTTAGAAAATACATATACAATGGGTGCTCCTAGATAGAATCATGTGATCATGTTATATCTAATATGATGGGTGCTCCCAGATAGATATCCAATTTATTGGGTAATTAAAAGGCGCTATAATGGGCTCTCTCAAATAATGGTTGGTTCTTGGTTATTTAGGTGAATCATAATGGCTAACTAGGGTCATCTCTCAATGGAAGAAATAACTAAAACAATATATTGAATGTATTTTGAAAATAAAATAAAATAAAATAAACAAATAAGATAAATTTATTGGGGTTGTTTATAGTTTATAAAATAATAATAAGTATGGTACAAGTATATTGTATTTTTTATTTTTGTTTTTGAAATTAGATTGAGAAAATGAAAGGAGAATATATTTTTTAGAAAAATATTTTAAAATTCATAGTCAATTTAACGTAATCACTTCACTTACTCATTAATCATTATAATATAAATTATACACCACTTAATTTTGATCCCCAAATTTTTTAACCCTCTACACCTATATGGGTTAACTTAACCACAATGCTGAAATGTATTAAAACATAGGCTAGCTTTGGAATAAGAAATCATAACACCCTTCTTTGATTAATATTATAATTCTAGATTGTGGTCAATGGTAAATTAGTTCACATATCCATTTTGTTAATGAGGATGAATTGAGTTTATGTATTTTATTTTAACTCTACAAATTGATCTTGTGTGGTTTTGTTTTACTGATTAAGATTTCACTTTAACAATTTTCACAATTCTTTACATCACGTGTTTTGTGTTAATTGTTCAATTTATTTCTATGATTATTTTAAATTAAAAAGTAAATTTATAGATTAGATTAAGTTAATTAAATTATATAATTGATTGAAAATAAATAAATTAATAATGTAATTGGTAGATTTATTACAAAAAACTACTCTTCCATGGTTGGTGTAGTCATCAGAGAAACATTTTCCATTCACAATGTATTAGAAAGGGTATAATCCAAAAAAGTTTGTACTCTTGAGTTTCAACCTAAAGAAGTAAATAAAATAAGAATAAAATTTATCAAAACATAATAAATGGAATATAAAATAATAAGTTTATTGAATGAACAACATTGTTACAGAAAAGAAGTTGAAACGAAGATCATTGTAGAGGAGATCCATGATTGATAGATTCCCTCATATAATGGTGAATTGAAATGGAAATTCACCACTTCTCCTATGATCCCAATACTCTATGTCATGTCCAATCCCTTACAAATTATAAAAACACACATTTATAGAGTGGAGGGGGAGGAAAGGGTTTCATGACATTTAATGTGTGAATAGGAAATTTGAAAAAATATTTGAATTCAATTTACACCGAGAGTTTGACCTAAAAAACACATGGAAATTCTATCCTTAAAGAAGAATTATTTGTTCAAAATTGGGTCTTCTAATTTTGTTTGATATTTATCCCCAATAATAGATCAAATGAATTTATATACTAAATAATGAAGTGGTTTCCAATATGGAGATTCCAATCCATATTTGATTTCATGTCCCATTTTCTCCAATTAAATGCACAATCAAGCTTGAATGTCCAAAATCAATGTTTTATTCCATTGTTTGAGGAAAAAAGTTACAATGTTTTATATTCAAATAAGTCATAGAAAAATATTAATTGTTGAAATACTACAATGGAATTTAAAGGGCGAAACAAAAATTTTCCTCACCTTTTAAAATTAATGATCTAATCCAAAATGTTTCATAAATGAACATATTTAAAAAATGTGAGGAAATTATTTCATTTATTATCAACAAAATATTCAATATAAAAATTTATCAACTACCCCATACTTACCCTTTTCTACTCCTAGGAAAAACCGCATATCATGTAATCCATAAAATTATGATAAGATATGCATGTTAATATTTCCCAATACATAGAGGTAATATATGCAATGTAAGAATGTCATCAAGAGTAAATCTTGATAAATTTTAAATTCATTGTCTCATAAATTGTATCAAAACAAAATCCAGTGAGATTATTGAAACCAATCATAGTGAAATACGAAATGGGTATACCATTCCATTAATTCCCCATGTGTGGGTGTCAACTATTTCAATCTCAAGTCTCCACCCTTTATTCCGTATATTCAAGTCATGTAAAACAATTCTTTTGACCTAGTTTAATTCAGTGAACCTATTCTATATTCTATTGAAATCAAATTTCAAGACCCACTCACTTAATCATTATTTAATGTCAATCCTTAATCTCTTTACCTAGATATCCCCACCTTTTTTACATCTCATCACTCCACTCTTTATTAAGACATTTTTTTTTATTTTTTATATATTTGATTTTATTTTTTTATGGAATAAAACTATTGGATATCAAGTACACACGCATAGGTCAATTAGATAAAATAATGAAATTGATCACAATAGAAAATAATCTATGGATCAACCATTAATATAAGATTTATTTTTTTACCTAACTTGTCTATACCTTCAATTGAGTAGGACAAATTTCACAAGACATGATAGTTTGAGAAGTTGTGTGGAGAAATCAATGAAACAATTTACTATGAACCAATATCACAATGAATTAAGTAAAAATATAAAAGGTTTCATAACTAAATAATTAATCATATCATTAATGACATCTATTTTTATAAAAAACAACCCTTGATAATGAAATCTTGTTCATTCTTATCATGATACCAATGAATTTTTAAGATGAGTATTTTTAATATGTTTAACATGTTAATGATGATGTTACATGATATATTTTTTTTCTATTTTTTTTTCTTTTTTTAAATTTAATTGGGAACCTAATAAAAAACACACACAAAAGCCAAAAATGAAAATCCTAAAAAGTTACCCCAGAAATATTTCCCATCCCCCACACTTAAAATACTACATTTTCTTCAATGTTAACCAATAAGATGTTATGTTCACATGAAATTTAGCATTTTAAATAACAAAAATAATATTAAAGTGAAAGGGTTAGGAACAACCCGATATTCTCATGTCATGACGGGGTCATGTAGTGTGATAAAAACAACTACAAGGGTGGGAAGTCCCTCACAATATAAAATAAAATGTTTCCCATTTACTGTAAATCTACTTCAGGTGTCCTCTTATGTGATTTCCATTACAACATTAGGAAAAACATTAGACACAACATAAGAACCTAACCATTTGGAATGCAAATTACGAGGAATCATCTTCAGTCGTGAATGGTATAGAAGGACTTTCTCTCCAACATGAAACTCCCATTTTTGGATCATTTAATCATGAGACACTTTTGATCTTTCCTTATATATCCTTTAGTTCTCATATGATTACTATAAAATCTCCTTAGGCCCTTGAATTTTCATCTTCCTTTGAATTCCATATTGGGCCAAATCCAGGTTGCATTTATTTACATTCCAATATACCCAATGGTCAACCTCCACATAGAGATAACAATATTTCCAAAAAATATCTAAATGGGTTTATACCAATGGGAGTATTTTGTGTTTTCTTATAATCCCATAATGAATCATCAAAGTTCTTGCTCATATCCTTTTGTTTCTATTATATAGTTTCCTCTAATAGAATTTAACTCCTAATTTGAAACCTTATCCTGGCCTTTTTTTGGGTGGTATGGAGTAGATGTTTTATGCATCACCCCATATTTTTGATGGAGGGAATCCAAATTCCGATTGAAAATGTGTGTCTCTTGTTTACTGATGATGGCCTTTGTTACTCCAAACCTATATAAAATTTGATCCTAGAAACAATACACTAAAACATGAGAATCATATTTCTTGGTTGCCTTGGACTCTACCCATTTTCTAACATAATCAGCAGTGACCAAAATGTACAAGAAACCAAATGATCTTAGAAAAGGACCCCTAAAATAAATTCCCCAAACATAAAAAATATCATAAAATAAAATGGGTTCTTAAGGAATTATGTATCTCTATGAAATGATTCCAATGTGTTGAAAATGTGATAATGACTTACAAAACACATGAGAAACATGGAACAAAATAAGATAATATAATCCAGAGTCCAATAATTTTCTAGTTGTTCATAGGGGTCCAAAGTTTCCACCATAAGAAAGTGTATGAAAAAAATGTAAAACAGTCTCAAACTCTTGATCATGAACACATATCCTAGTGACTTGGTCCCTACAGATGTACTAGAGGTAGGTATTATCCCACACATAAAAACTATAATCACTCTTTAATTTTTAGACTTGATGTTTCTTTAAATTTATAGGAATTTCAGAGGTGACAACGTTGTTCAATAAATATGTATACCAAGGATGTGTACCTAAGATGGAATAGATATTATCATTGGGGAAAGTGTCTCAAAGTGGTAATGGGTCCAAGGTGTGAGACTCTACTGTGTGAGTAATCCTACTCATGTGGTCCACCACTAAGTTTTCTAACCCCTTCTTTTAATTTTTGTCAATATATAATTCTTGAAGAAGGAGCATCCATTTGTTAAATCTGGGATTTGAATCTGGCTTCATTAAGAGATACCATAGAAAGACATGTTCATAAAAAACAAATACTTTAGAGACTAATAAATATGAACATAATTTTTATAAATCAAATATAAAAGCAAGAAACTCCTTTTTGGTTGTGATGTAATTTTAATAGGATGAATCCAATGTCCTCAATGCATAAGCAGTCACATGAGACTGCCCTTCCACCCTCTGAGATAATACAACTCTAACCATGAAGCTGTTTGCGCCACAAATAAGATCAAAAAGAATCTCCCACTTTGGGGGATGTATGATCAGTGGAGTGGTCAAATGCTTCTTTATCTAATAAAATTATACCCTACATGAATCATTAAAAATAAGTAAATATCTTTTTAAAGTAATCAAGATATGGGTAAAGTGACCTTTCTAGAATATCTGATAATGTATCGATACAAGCATGCATGCATTATGAATTATATATCATCAAGATCATATGAAGGATATAGAAAGGATGAAATAATATCTACCCTATATGTATCATCCTTTATTCCATGTTTAGACACATATGCCCTAATAAAATGCCATGATCTACCTTGAAATGAAATTTTTCGAAGTACAAAACTAGATTCTCCTCAATATATTGATTCAAAATGTTTTACAAACTAAAGATACATTTATAAAGGGAAGATCCAAAAACAATAAAATGATTCATAAATACCTCCATAAAGGTCTCAATTAAATCTGAAAAATACTCACTATGAATCTACAGAAGGTACATGAGAAATTGCAAAGTCCAAATGGAATCCTTTTATAGGAAAATTTACCAAATTAACAAATGAATTTTTCCATCTCCCGATCCACTAGATCTATAGGAACCTAATAATATCCTGAAAATACATCTAAGAAACAACATTTTGTCTTCCCAAATAGTATCTCAAGCATTTGATTAATAAATAGGAGGGGGAAATGAACCTTGAAATTCTATTGATTTAGTTTCTTATAATCAATACACACATACCAACTATTTTTCACCCTCTTTGGAACTAACTCCTCCCTCTCCTTTCTAACAATAGTAACACCACTTTTCTTAGGAATAATTGGAATAGGAAACACCCATTGGGAATATGAAATGGGATAAATGATACCTCCCTCAATTAATTTTTCAACATATTTTTTGACAACATCTAAAATGGTTGTATTAAGTATCCTTTTGTGGATACCTATCCAGTTTAGTCCCACACTCAAAAAGAATCATATGAATGATAATATAGGGGATAATACCAGATATATTAGCAAAGTCCCACCCTATTTCCCAAATTTTCTCCCCCAAAATATTCAAAATAAATTATTCATGGTCAAATGAGTGATTGTTAGCAATGATAATAGCGAATCTCTCATCACTCAACAAGTATGAGTATTTGATATTTGGTTTCAATGGATTATGTTTCAATAAAGGGGGTGTTTTATGGAATTATACATTTAAGGAACAAAAATATGATCACAATGAACATTAGTATCAGAATAGAGATCATAAAAATTAGAGAATAATGTATCAAATCCATCAGTATACTCAAAATCCATGTCATAATGATAGTAAACATCATCAAAATCAGAATATTAATCTACATAAATATCAATTCCAATAGAGTTTTTTTCATTATAAATAGGTGTGTAAGTACTCTTAGACATTAAATAGGAACCAATTTTCATAATATTTCTAGAAATATGATAATCAAAATTCAGGGAGTTTTTATTTGTGGGTTCTTAAAAGGAGATGTAAAAAACCAGAATGGTCCTATGAGGGGTACTTTAAAGACTCCATAACATTAAATGTCTCAAATTCATCTCCAAAATCTATTTAAAGTGTACCATTATTGACATTTATGATCATTTTTTCAGTTTTGTTGAGGGGAATACCTAATATAATTGGATAACTAGAATTTACCAAATCATGTTCCATGTTAGGCATGTAGAAATATGCTCGAAAGATAATTTATCTTACCAAAAAAAGTACAGTCTCAAAGACTCTCACTGGATATGTTGTATCTATATTCTCAAATTTCACAACTAATCTCATTGGCTTCAACTCACCAACCTGTAAATAACAGAATACATAGTGAGGCATCAAATTTATGGAATCCCCCAAATCTAATAATGCATAAAAAAATCTAAATCCCCCATGGTTCATGGGATGGTGGAAAACCCAGGATCCTTACACTGTGTTGGTATTGATTGAGTTGGTGTAATTAGTGTTGACACATTCCTTCCAATATTTATACACTCATTCCCCTTAATCCCTCTTAAATTGGTAAAATATTCTTTTAATAATTTGTAATATTGTGGGATTGGATTAATCGACTTAATAAGGGGTATTATTATCTCAATGCACTTAAATGTATCCAAAAAATATTTTTTCATTTCCTATTTAGCCATTTTTTTGTTTAAAAAACACTATTTGGAATGGTAAGGGGTTTAAGAGGGAATATCATAAAATTTATTCTTACCTTTTCCTTTCTCCTTTGGTTTCTCAACAATCGGTGTTGATGGGGAAATATCCTCAGGTTGGGTGAATCCCAGTGGAATGGTAGGTGCATATTTATTATTCTTTTGTTCTCTTTTATCAAAGTGATGGAAATGAAATTCCCATTGGGATTTTTTTTAGTTTAGGAATGAAGATTTATAGAGTTATTACTTACCAGTTCATGGAGGTATATGACAATCTGGCACATTTGTGTCTTTGACTCCCTCAATTTTGAACCTTGACTATTCAACTCATTCTATTGATTAAGAACAATTTGATTCAAAATTTATTCATTATTATAATTTACCTTTGGTAGATAATTCCATTTTTGTTGACTTGTTGAATCTTGGGGTTCAAATCTATTTTGGGGTTGTTGAAAACCATATTGATACGGTGGAGGCTATTAAAGGTTTTGTTGAAAGGGGGCCTTTTTTGTGGTCCAGATCCATACCTCATGTATGATTTATCTTTCAATACTTGGTTTTATGTCCATATTAAGGAATCATACTACTTTTAGGGATGTGTTTGCTGTTAATGTTGATATGGTATCCTAGTAAATATGGTTTTCTAATCCTCTATCTCTTATAATTGGGGGAATGAATCACTTGGGTTATCAATTTCAATGAAAATTCCACAATTCCTCAAGGAAGTGGGTTGGGCTATCGTTTGATAAAATTTAATATGTCTTACCATAGTGGTTAATTATTCCAACGTAGAATATATTAAATTATTTTAAATTGAATAAGTAATTACCTAATAAACTCATCTAACATATGGTGTACCTTGATTACCAAATTTTTGGGAATTTTGAGCCATCTTTTCAATCAATGAACATGCAGCTGGTTGGGGTTTTTCAACCAATTTCCCACCATCTATGAAATCCACCATGATCCTTTCAATAGGTGTGCGAACTTCATATAATTATTGGATAAATGTTTTTCAATGATTTGGTGATGTGGAATGTAGAGACCCGAATCCTGACGTACATGGACATTACATTACATTTGCGGAATACTTAGTACATAACAAAAACACACACACAAGGATCGTAATAGTTTAGTGTCTTTGGAAACTCGGAACGTAATCTTCTAATCGTGGTGAAAGATCTTCAATATCTCCCATAAAGATCTTCCCCTTTTTTTTACCTAAAACCTTTCTTTATATCCTGGGGAAAAGAAAACATAAAAGGGTGAGCTCAAATGCTCAGTAAGGGTAAACAAAAGAAATATCAATCACATCATATACATAAGAACATAGCTTTTGGAAATCTTAACCTGCAAAAGAGCTCATAATATCATATCATGGGATAAATCATAGAAGTGAAAATGAGATCCCCATAATCATAACATAAAACTTGAAACTTTGTGGCATGCACACATAATCATGGAAAATCATTTCTTGTTAGTCATGACTCATTGCCAAGACTATCTTAGTGGACAAAGTCCCTTTCTGAACCGAGTTCACTCCTCGTTTCAGTCCTGTATCACTGAACCGAAATAACCTTCCGTTCCAGCCATGTCTATCTCATGAGATATAAAATCTTTACCCAATGCATTGGAGGGAGATATAGGTCCCACCCATCTTATAATGAATCCTTTATTATGTGTGCCACATAATCATAAATCATACATCATCGCATAACCCATGTAATAAAAATGGGATTCTTAAACAACATGACATCATAAAACAATTCATATAAGATAAAGGAATTCATAAAAATATTTCCATCAAAACATAATCAAATCCATGTAATAATAGGGATAAAAACAGAACCCTTTTACTATCTTAGATGGAAAATAATTTTGATAAAATACTTGAACTTCATTCTTGAGTAAAATATCTTCAAAAACATTTTTCCTTTCATAACATGTCATAAAACTTTAAAATAAAAGAAAAATAAACTTGAAAACTTTTAAACGAAGATTCTTGTAAATAATGTTTTAAAAATCCATTCATGCCGTATAAGTTAAAAAAAACATTCTTCGTACTTTTGTCGGAAAAGTCAAAAAGTACCTCGTACGAAAAACGACAAAAGATTCCTTTCATACATATTACTAAAAACTCACCGAAGGGTAAAAATGGATTTAAACAATTTTAGGTGGATGGAAATAATATTACATATTGATGAAACATGGATGTGGATGATAAAATACACCCGAATAAACAATCTCGGATAAAAATGAGATTGTGATATTTCCCTTACCTTAGGTCCGACTTGCTTTGTAAGTGTCCGAACCTCCTGTATAATGATTTAAATCATGTTATTGACATATTACAGAATCATATTCATTGTTATGATATCATATATGGTTCACTTATGACATTATATTACCCGTTCTTTTGTAAATTCCATGTTAATGAAGCGTTTTGGGTAAAATCGTTTCATTTATCGTAGGTGTTTTGACTTGTTGTTCTTGACATCATTATTACTTATATCATGATTTACTTACTTCCAGAATATGATTTATATATCATATATATTCAGTATATATATATATATATAATAGGTAGATAAATAAAATGAAAAACACCGTTCATGGAGACGGTAGTCCGTACGTACGCATGAACGCTGTTTTTCTTTCCTTATTGTCTTGAAATGGAAGTAAGTAGATGACATACATATGTATATATATACATAAATCCAGTAGCTTTATAATGTCATATATTTCATTATTATTTCTTATATATACATTATAATCATTCTTAAATGGTTAACATGGAGAATGAATCTCATCGCGTCGTGGAGACGGTAGTCCGTACGTACGCACGAGCGATGATATCATTTCTATAAATATTGAATTGAATTGGAGTGGATTATACAATATATCAGAATCAATATGATGTTGTAATAACTATGTATAGTTATTCTTTACACCATTATACCCATCCATGTAAGGTGGTGGTGGAAAATAGATTACACCACGACGTGGAGACGGTATTCCGTACGTACGCACGCGCGGTGATTTCTTTTTCCGTAGGATGGATAGATGGTGAAATAGGGTTGTTTCATACTTATAATAACATATCAGTATATTAGTGATACTGATGTTATTACTTCATAATGAAACAACCTAAGAAGAAGAAGTGGAAGAAGAAATAAAGATGAAAGAATTGGTAACGGTAATTACCTCTTCTTTGAAGTGCCTCTTTGAGACCTCCTCTTAGGGCACTAGAATTGGTATTTGAGGAAGACCAGAACCTCTAGGATGTTGCTAGGGAAGTGGATAAGGGATTTTGTCAGGGGTTGGCCGAGCTTGAGTGCTCACATTGGTGTGAGGAGGAGGGGAGGAGGTGTCCTTTTATAAGGGAGGAGAGGGGCACCTTAGGAATATCTCAAAATATTATTTTATATTAAAGTCAAAATCGGTTTATAATGGTTCCAAAGGGTCTTATTTCGAAGATAAGGTGGGGAGGGGTCGAAATCCTATCAACCAATAGAATTTAGACAAGTTTAGGATATTATTTTAACCTTATCAATTAAATTTAACTCTAAGTTAAATAATTTAACTTTTACCATGTCTTTTTGTTTTCTTTCACTATATGGTTAATAAACTTACTATAACATGCCAAAAGAACCCCAAATTGTTTATTATTAACATATATATCCTTATCTAAGTCATTTTGCCGAACCTTAGATTTTTAGGAATACAATAACAATTAATAATATACTATTTGATTTAAAAAACTATTTTGTGTCAATTTTGACACTATTTGATATATGATTTTTGTGAAAGTCATAACAGAATTATATGTTCGAAACAAGTTGATTAAATCAACACTAATATATCATAGTAACCTAGAAAATTAGTGGAATTCATAAAAAATCTCAAATTACATTTATTTTGGTGTTTATAACATCAATTATGTCAATATTTCATTAATAAGATAATTACTGCATCATCGTTGTGTCATAAATATATTAAATTATTTTATGTCTAAAAATTACAAATAAAATACCATCATGTAGGAAATCTTTTTAGCTTTTTAATGAATATTTACAATCGAATTTATCTTATGTATAACACCATATTAAAAATGATTTACTTATTAAACTTTGATTTTAACTATTTTAACCTTTCTTTAAATAAATTAATAATAAATGTCCTAATCTAATCCAAGTGGGCCTAAATGGTCATATTTTATTAATAAGTTTGTTTTTGGTCGAATTACACTTGTCCAATAGAATTAGGACATGTGTTAGGGTAATATTAATATCATATTTACCTTTAGTTACCCTATTTACTATTAACCGCGGTAAAAAAAAGTAAAAAGTTACTATTCACCAAAAAATTATTTTCATCTCATTGAACCACATTTTAGTCCTTGATATTAACCGTGTCTCTCGGATTTTCGAAATTCCATTCACAGAAGCGGAAAAATTAAGTTTTATACAAAATTCAGTTTTTTAACCTACCACTTAGTGGTTTCACTATTCATCAAAAATTGAAAGTTTTCAGAAAAATACCAAAATTTCATCCTAAGATATATTTCATATTCCAAATTCAAAAATAAAATCTATTTTACCAAATTCATAACATAGAAGTTGCATTAATTAATTTTATAATTAAATACCGTTGTTAAAATAAATAGCGTGTTTTTAGGAAACAATATATATTAAAAGATTGACACTTGATTATGTCTGGTTTAAATGTGAAATTACAACCAATGACCAACATTGTATTAAATTGTAAAAATATATTCTAAATATACTTTAAAACCACTCAAATTAATAATTTATCACTATTAATTATTTCGATTAAAAAGGTTGTTTTTAATTATAATTTAGTAATTTTCACTATTCATCAGAATATGAAAGTTATCCGAAAAGTACCAAAATTTCACCTTAGGCTAAATTCGATACTCTGAATCCAAAAATGAAGTTCATTTTGAAAAATAAGATTTACAGAATTTAAAAAGTGGTTATTACTATTCATAACGGCTAGTTTTAATAATATTTTAATAGCATATCGTTGTTTAGTGAAACTCGGTATTGCGTATTACACACGCTATCGAGGAAGGTCGCGATTGCGTGTAATGCAAGGCAAGTCAAGGATGCATGTTGTGCAAGCTCCTTTTGGTGTAGCGTACAACACAAGACATTAATAAAATTAAAAAGAATATTTTTTATAAAATCTTGGGCTGTTACATTCTACCCCCCTTAAAATGAATTTCGCCCTCGAAATTCGACGGGGTTATAAATGGTTTACTATTCGAAAGTTTCTTTAATAGAAACCCACATCGTAAAAAGGAATATCAAAACCAATCTTTAAAAACAAAAGTATGAAACGTAACGGTTACCCAAATAAACTAATCATTGGGTTTCCACATAGGTGAAAATATGGATATGGAAGAGAAATCTAACCATCATGTTATGATGGAGAGTGGTAGAGAACATGGCTATGGAAAAGCCAACAATCACAAATCCATAAATTTGTGACGATCTATGGTACCATCCGATTCATCAGATATAATATCACTAGGACAACATTTTTGGTTTTCAAGATCATTCCCCCTAAATTTGAAAATTTGAATTAGAATAAATAATTACTTTATTTTGGTACAATCTCACTGTTGTTCGTGCCTTGAACAATTTCCACTTCATCTCTTAAATAAATGAAGTTGAATTTGTTATTCGTGAAGTGTTAGCAGATCATGTGATAGAATGACGGGTCATTCCATCTGTCTCAAACAAAAGGTTAGCAAAACTTATATACATAAGTCGATCTATAGTGAGATTAATCATATATGGTTCCTAAAATGGACTTATACTTCATATATCATACTTCTTAATATAATAAAACTAGTTTCTACTAAACAGGGACTTGCTGTAGGTCAGTGGTAGGCGATAAAGGCCAGTCGCACTTCGGTTGTGGGTTCGATTCCTACAGCCTTGTCCGAAGCGATGGACTGTCGCCCGTCCTGCAGGTTGTCCTTTTTCTAAAACTAAGTTACTATAACATCCCATCAATAATATCGAAAATCTTCTATGCTTAAACAATACTAACTTATGTCCAACATAATCCAGTCTAATCTTTAGGCTTATCCATAATACTGCAGTCCACTCTCATAACATAGTGAAAACGATTTCCAGAGATTTAATACCATCGTTGATCCCCATATATCATAAGATATGTTTTGTTGGTCACAATCCAAACATTCAAAGGCCTTAATCTTGTACTCTCTTGAATACCCATTGAACCTTATTGAAAACATGAGTGCTGTTAAAAGTTAACTCTTTCCACATACCAAAATCCTCAAAATTATTTATACTCAAACCATGATATCACTTAGTCCTTATATCAATCATGAGCTCATGAATACTATCAAACATTTAATTTTCTCCTTATCCCTTCATTATGCGCATATCATCTACATTCCAAAAATATCTGAATAACCTTTCATGGATACTGGTAACATTAATCATACACTTTCAAAACACAAGGAAAGGCAACAGTGTAACAATCCATAGATGTCTATTTATTCCAAAATTATACATGATAAACATGTAATCATTCCACTACATTCTCAAACCATTGACCGAGCTTCAAAAATTCTTTCATCTCACATATCATTTGTAGTCTCTTCATCATCATCCACATAAATACTACCCATATGACCATACTGATTCTCTTCATGAGTCTTTCCCTTAGGGCATTTGTTTGCATAATGCCCATACATTCCACATTTAAAACACTTAACCATTTTTGATGTCGTAGCAATACCATTATCCTCATCCATGGTGTTAACCGACCCTTTTCCTTTGCACTTACTTTCTTTGTGTCCTTCTTTTCCACACCCAAAGCATCTTCCAGTTCCCTTGAAACATTCTCCTTGATGCCTCTTCCCACATGATTTACATAGGGGAAATTGATCTTTCTTTCCTCTATGATCATCATGGAACTCCATCTTTCTCTTATTAGTCGAGTCAGGAAACTTACCAAATTTTACTTTATTGATCATGTTGTGAGATTGCTGATTCGGCATAATAATGATGTTTGGACATCCAAATCCCATTTCATTTGGTTGCTCATGAAGAATATCATTCCATTGTCCTTCATATCCTACATTATCGTGAATCACCTTGTTTCCAGCCATTTTCTAAAACCTAAAAAGAATAGTGTGAGAGGCAAAAATCATGCTAGGGAAAACAACATAATAAAGGGGGAGTACCTTCAATATCCAACATCTTAGGTTTAATTCTACGATCGTTAGCGTAATTCTATTACTATAACCTATTCGTATACTTATCCCTAGGGACATCCCTAGACATACCTTAGAAATATCTCTAGGGATCTCACTAACGTTTTCGCATCCTAGTTTCCAAAGGTTGACTAAACCTTTCCTCTGATACCAACTGTAGAGACCCGAATCCTGACGTACATGGACATTACATTACATTTTCGGAATACTTAGTACATAACAAAAACACACACACAAGGATCGTAATAGTTTAGTGTCTTTGGAAACTCGGAACGTAATCTTCTAATCGTGGTGAAAGATCTTCAATATCTCCCATAAAGATCTTCCCCCTTTTTTTTACCTAAAACCTTTCTTTATATCATGGGGAAAAGAAAACATAAAAGGGTGAGCTCAAATGCTCAGTAAGGGTAAACAAAAGAAATATCAATCACATCATATACATAAGAACATAGCTTTTGGAAATCTTAACCTGCAAAAGAGATCATAATATCATATCATGGGATAAATCATAGAAGTGAAAATGAGATCCCCATAATCATAACATAAAACTTGAAACTTTGTGGCATGCACACATAATCATGGAAAATCATTTCTTGTTAGTCATGACTCATTGCCAAGACTATCTTAGTGGACAAAGTCCCTTTCTGAACCGAGTTCACTCCTCGTTTCAGTCCTGTATCACTGAACCGAAATAACCTTCCGTTCCAGCCATGTCTATCTCATGAGATATAAAATCTTTACCCAATGCATTGGAGGGAGATATAGGTCCCACCCATCTTATAATGAATCCTTTCTTATGTGTGCCACATAATCATAAATCATACATCATCGCATAACCCATGTAATAAAAATGGGATTCTTAAACAACATGACATCATAAAACAATTCATATAAGATAAAGGAATTCATAAAAATATTTCCATCAAAACATAATCAAATACATGTAATAATAGGGATAGAAACAGAACCCTTTTACTATCTTAGATGGAAAATAATTTTTATAAAATACTTGAACTTCATTCTTGAGGAAAATATCTTCAAAAACATTTTTCCTTTCATAACATGTCATAAAACTTTAAAATAAAAGAAAAATAAACTTGAAAACTTTTAAACGAAGATTCTTGTAAATAATGTTTTAAAAATCCATTCATGCCGTATAAGTTAAAAAAAAAACATTCTTCGTACTTTTGTCGGAAAAGTCAAAAAGTACCTCGTACGAAAAACGACAAAAGATTCCTTTCATACATATTACTAAAAACTCACCGAAGGGTAAAAATGGATTTAAACAATTTTAGGTGGATGGAAATAATATTACATATTGATGAAACATGGATGTGGATGATAAAATACACCCGAATAAACAATCTCGGATAAAAATGAGATTGTGATATTTCCCTTACCTTAGGTCCGACTTGCTTTGTTAGTGTCCGAACCTCCTGTATAATGATTTAAATCATGTTATTGACTTATTACAGAATCATATTCATTGTTATGATATCATATATGGTTCACTTATGACATTATATTACCCGTTCTTTTGTAAATTCCATGTTAAAGAAGCGTTTTGGGTAAAATCGTTTCATTTATCGTAGGTGTTTTGACTTGTTGTTCTTGACATCATTATTACTTATATCATGATTTACTTACTTCCAGAATATGATTTATATATCATATATATTCAGTATATATATATATATATAATAGGTAGATAAATAAAATGAAAAACACCGTTCATGGAGACGGTAGTCCGTACGTACGCATGAACGCTGTTTTTCTTTCCTTATTGTCTTGAAATGGAAGTAAGTAGATGACATACATATGTATATATATACATAAATCCAGTAGATTTATAATGTCATATATTTCATTATTATTTCTTATATATACATTATAATCATTCTTAAATGGTTAACATGGAGAATGAATCTCATCGCGTCGTGGAGACGGTAGTCCGTACGTACGCACGAGCGATGATATCATTTCTATAAATATTGAATTGAATTGGAGTGGATTATACAATATATCAGAATCAATATGATGTTGTAATAACTATGTATAGTTATTCTTTACACCATTATACCCATCCATGTAAGGTGGTGGTGGAAAATAGATTACACCACGGCGTGGAGACGGTATTCCGTACGTACGCACGCGCGGTGATTTCTTTTTCCGTAGGATGGATAGATGGTGAAATAGGGTTGTTTCATACTTATAATAACATATCAGTATATGAGTGATGCTGATGTTATTACTTCATAATAAAACAACCTAAGAAGAAGAAGTGGAAGAAGAAATAAAGATGAAAGAATTGGTAACGGTAATTACCTCTTCTTTGAAGTGCCTCTTTGAGACCTCCTCTTAGGGCACTAGAATTGGTATTGGAGGAAGACCAGAACCTCTAGGATGTTGCTAGGGAAGTGGAGAAGGGATTTTTGCAGGGGTTGGCCGAGCTTGAGTGCTCACATTGGTGCGAGGAGGAGGGGAGGAGGTGTCCTTTTATAAGGGAGGAGAGGGGCACCTTAGGAATATCTCAAAATATTATTTTATATTAAAGTCAAAATCGGTTTATAATGGTTCCAAAGGGTCTTATTTCGAAGATAAGGTGGGGAGGGGTCTAAATCCTATCAACCAATAGAATTTAGACAAGTTTAGGATATTATTTTAACCTTATCAATTAAATTTAACTCTAAGTTAAATAATTTAACTTTTACCATGTCTTTTTGTTTTCTTTCACTATATGGTTAATAAACTTACTATAACATGCCAAACGAACCCCAAATTGTTTATTATTAATATATATATCCTTATCTAAGTCATTTGGACGATCCTTAGATTTTTAGGAATACAATAACAATTAATAATATAATATTTGATTTAAAAAACTATTTTGTGTCAATTTTGACACTATTTGATATATGATTTTTGTGAAAGTCATAACAGAATTATATGTTAGAACCAAGTTGATTAAATCAACAGTAATATATCATAGTAACCTAGAAAATTAGTGTAATTCATAAAAAATCTCAAATTACATTTATTTTGGTGTTTATAACATCAATTATGTCAATATTTCATTAATAAGATAATTACTGCATCATCGTTGTGTCATAAATAAATTAAATTATTTTATGTCTAAAAATTACAAATAAAATACCATCATGTAGGAAATCGTTTTAGATTTCTAATGAATATTTACAATCGAATTTATCTTATGTATAACACCATATTAAAAATGATTTACTTATTAAACTTTGATTTTAACTATTTTAACCTTTCTTTAAATAAATTAATAATAAATGTCCTAATCTAATCCAAGTGGGCCTAAATGGTCATATTTTATTACTAAGTTTGTTTTTGGTCGAATTACACTTGTCCAATAGAATTAGGACATGTGTTAGGGTAATATTAATATCATATTTACCTTTAGTTACCCTATTTACTATTAACCGCGGTAAAAAAAAGTAAAAAGTTACTATTCACCAAAAAATTATTTTCATCTCATTGAACCACATTTTAGTCCTTGATATTAACCGTGTCTCTCGGATTTTCGAAATTCCATTCACAGAAGCGGTAAAATTAAGTTTTATACAAAATTCAGTTTTTTAACCTACCACTTAGTGGTTTCACTATTCATCAAAAATTGAAAGTTTTCAGAAAAATACCAAAATTTCATCCTAAGCTATATTTCATATTCCAAATTCAAAAATAAAATCTATTTTACCAAATTCATAACATAGAAGTTTCATTAATTAATTTTATAATTAAATACCGTTGTTAAAATAAATAGCGTGTTTTTAGGAAACAATATATATCAAAAGATTGACACTTGATTATGTCTGGTTTAAATGTGAAATTACAACCAATGACCAACATTGTATTAAATTGTAAAAATATATTCTAAATATACTTTAAAACCACTCAAATTAATAATTTATCACTATTAATTATTTCGATTAAAAAGGTTGTTTTTAATTATAATTTAGTAATTTTCACTATTCATCAGAATATGAAAGTTATCCGAAAAGTACCAAAATTTCACCTTAAGCTAAATTCGATACTCCGAATCCAAAAATGAAGTTCATTTTGAAAAATAAGATTTACAGAATTTAAAAAGTGGTTATTACTATTCATAACGGCTAGTTTTAATAATATTTTAATAGCATATCGTTGTTTAGTGAAACTCGGTATTGCGTATTACACACGCTATCGAGGAAGGTCGCGATTGCGTGTAATGCAAGGCAAGTCAAGGATGCATGTTGTGCAAGCTCCTTTTGGTGTAGCGTAAAACACAAGACATTAATAAAATTAAAAAGAATATTTTTTATAAAATCTTGGGCTGTTACATGGAATGCTTGCACACAACTTCTTTAATTGATCCTAGTACTCATACATTGACTCCCATTAGGATTTCTTGATTCGAAAGATCTAATTTTTAATGGAAGTGTTCCTTGATGTTGGAAAAAATATCTACAAGAAAATACTATTAAAATTATTCTAACATGTTATATATTAGGTTACAAATAATACATCCAGTATTTTAAGTTCTATCAACTGATAATTAGAAATAAGTTAGTTTGATTTTATATTTTGATACATTTATTGGTTTTAGGGTTGATAAAACCACATTAAATTATTTTAAATGATTGTTTGGATCCTCTTTAGAGAGGACATGAAATTTGGGAATAAGGTGTATCAATATAGATTTATGTTTAAATTATGATTCGAGATTTGGGTATGGAATACAATTTGGTTGATAGTTAATATCTTGTGCATCCAATTCTCTAATGGTTATATTAAGTAAAGTATTATTATTTTCATCCACTGGTTCTTATTTTAGGTTTAATTCCAATGAGTTTCCAATTTCAATATTCCCAAAATGGAGGAATTATCCAACTGGTTGAATGTTGAAACTTCTTGTAGACTGAGACTGTCTAATTCAAGCCATAATGTTATGTTCAATATTAGGTCCATCATCTAAGAGATCCTTAGTATTAGTTAATGTCATAAATAAAATAAAAATTAAATTAAGAAAAGTAAACCATATTTAAATTATAATATTTTTGACTTATTTATCCAAAAAAAGTATAAGATTATGAGAAAAATTGAGAAATAGGAGAGAAACAAGAAAGAATATAAGAAGAAAATGAAATGAAAAAAATACATCTAATTAGTTGAAAAAAATTACTTTCCTCCCTGGTAGAGGTGTTAAATTAAAAGGTGATGTCATGGGTACTCACAAATGATGTTTGGTTTTTGGTTATTTAGGTGTAATAGAGTGGATTAACAAGGTCATCAGTTAAAGGATGAAGTAATTAAAATAATATATTAAAGGTATTTTGAAAATAAAATAAAATAAAATAAACCCATTAATTAAAATTATGGGTTTTTTTATCATTTATAAAACAATAACAAGTATATTGGAAGAAGATTGTATTTTTTGTTTTTGTTTTTGAAATGAAATTGAGAAAACACAACGAGAATATGTTTTTTTAAAAAAACATTTTAGAAGGAATAATTGTTATAAATATACCTCTTAACTTTTTTATTAATCATTATCATTTAAATTATACTCTAATTAATTATTATCCCCAAATATTTTAACCCTCGAACCCTATAGGGGTTAACATAACGACAATGATGAAATGAATTAAAACCTAGGCTAGCTTTAGAATATGAAATCATAGAACCTTAATTTGATTAGTGTTTTAAGGAAATTTTATGGTCAATGGTAAATTACGGAAAATATATATTCTATAAATGTCGATGAGTTGATTTTATGTATTTTATTTGAACTCTACATGTAACACCCCAAGCTTCCACGGTAGGATTCTCTTTGAATAATACAATAGTGTGTGTTGTATACAATTTCGAGTTCTAATACCCTACAACCAATCAAACTAGCCATTATAAATATTAATATCCACGTTTTGAAATTTTATAAATTTTATCTTTGAAAATGGACTTCATTTTTGGATTCAGAATATAGAAATTAGCTTAGAGTGAATTTTTTGTATTTTTCTGAAAACATTCATTTTTTTATGAATAGTAAAAACACTGAGTTATAGTTTAAAACCAAATTTTTATTTAAATAAATAAATATTTGATTTAAATTAATTTCAGGTAAAAATAGATACTTAATACCTATATATGTTCATTGTAATTAATTGGAGTAATTTTATAATAATTTTCGATATATGAAAATTTTATTAAACTTTTTAACATCTTTTACCCACCTCCTAGGAGCATTTGAAGATTTATATAAAACTAAAATTTACCGCTTCTATGAGTTTAATTTTTAAAATTCAAGAGACACGGTTAATATCAAGATGTAAAATGTGGTTCAACAAGATAAAAATAATTTTTGGTGAATAATAACTTTTTACTTTTATTTACCACGGTTAAAAGTAAACATGGTAATTAAGGGTACAAATGATATTATTATTACCCTAACACATGTCTTAATTATATTGGAAAATTATAGTTCGACAAAAAAAATTTAGAAATAAAATACGAACCTCTTTGGTCCACTTGGATTAGATTAGGAAATTTATTATTATTTTATTTAAAGAAGAGTTTAAAGAGTTAATATCAAATTTTAATATCTAAAACATTTTCAATACAGCATTATACAAAAGTAAAATTAGATTAAAAATATTTATTAGAAATATAATAACGTTCCCTACATTATTTTATTTTATTTATAATTTTTAGACATTAAATAATTTAATTTATTTATGACACAATGGTGATGCAGTAATTACCTTATAAATGAAATATTAAAATAATTAATATTTTAAATACCCAAATAAATTTAATTTGAGACTTTTAATAAATTAAACTAATTTTCTAGGTTAATATGACATGTTAGGGTTGGTTAGAAGAATTTTTTCATAGCAATAACGCTGTTATGAATTTAACAAAAACAAAATACCAAATAGTGTCAAAATTGACATAAAAGAGTTTTCAAAAAAATATATTATATTATTAATTGATATTATATTCCTAAAAATCTAAGGATAGGAAAAATGACTTAGATAAGGTTATATATATTATTAATGAACCAATTGGGTTTGTCTTGTCTTATTATAGTAAGTTTATTAACCATATAATATAAAAATACGAAGAGACATGGTAAATGTCAAAAATTTTAACTAAGAGTTAAATATAAATGATAAGGTTAATATGGTGACCTAAAACTATCTAAAATATATTGGATGAAAGGATCTATACCTATCCCCACCATAGACTCTAAATAAGTCACTTTTAATCCATTATAAACCGAATATTAATTTATAATAAAATAATATTTTATGTTTTTCCTAAGGTTCCCCTCACCCCTCTTATAAAAGGGTACTTCCCATTCTCTCAAATTACCACCTTCAAAGCCTTTTGGCTCGGCCAACCCCTACCTAAATATCCTCTAAACATCCCTCAATTCATCCTAGAGGCCTTATTTTAGTCAAAAAGCCAATTTATGGAGCCCTTTTGATCAAATCAAAAGGAAGAACCTGAAGAAAAAGTATATATTTCATCACCTCTTTCAAGTTCCTTTCTTCTTCTACTTCTTATTTCCTTCTTGTTTCCATTATAAAATAATAATTCCAGTATATTCTATATACTGTTATGTTATTATAAATATGGTACAACCATATTAATTATTCTATCCATCCTTTGAATGACATGTCACCATACGTGCGTACGTACGACTTACCGTCTCCATGTTGTGGTGTAGTTGTTATTCAATACATTATTATTTGGATGGGTATAATAATGATTTATAATTGATGTAAATAATAAATATAACATGATAATTATTCTGTATATATGATATAACATCCAATTAAATATGATTTTAATATCAATAGAATGATATTTTCGCTCGTGCGTACGTACGGATTACCGTCTCCACGAACGTGATAAGATTCATCCCCCATCGTATCCATTCAAGACTAATTTTCATTTTATGATTAAAAAATGTTTAAGGACTTGATATAATTCTGAATATTAATAATATACAACCTATCCATAACAAACCTGGCTTATGTAACAAAACATATAAAAGAAAATGATTAAGTGAGCACCCGAAACGACGATAATACTAAAATATTATTACCAAAGAAAAATTAAAAGATCATACATGATATAATATTTATGTATATGATTCTTGTATAATTTAATAACAATTATTTAACTATTATACAGGAGGTTAACCTATCCTCGATCAAGGAAAAGTACAAGGTAAGGGTGTATTTCACAATCTCTTAATTATCCGAGGTTGTTTATCCGTAATTATCTACTAGGGCCTCTTTATCATCCACATCCATGTTTCTTAAAAATGTATTTCAAAACATTCTTAATATTTTATATTCTATGGGTCATAGTCATTTATACCGTTTTTTGAATTCTTATAATATGTTTATAAAGGAATTTTTCGTTGTTTTCCAAACAAGGTCATTTTTGTCCTTTTCGACAAAATTAAGGTAAGAATTTATTTTTTTATCTTATACGGAGGGTGCGACTATTTTCCACCATTATAAAATCATTCAATCTTACCTTAAAACCTTATAATAATATTTTTATATTAAATTTTTTCTTTTATAATTATGTGACTTTTAAATGATTTCAAAAAAGATATATTTCTCTCAAATAGTTTTGATTTCATCTATGTCAACATCCTTTGATGGATTTTAAGCTTATTTAAATTTTATTTATTATGATACAAAACATACATATTCTATTGAAGGATTTGTGATATGTTTTACTATGTATGTGTTATTTTTATACCATTAATGGTTTATGGTGAAAGTATTGACATTTCGTATGCTAGTTTTAATACGAATGTTTATGTTATGTTTAAACCTCTTCATATAAGGAATGAATTGGACATAGTAAGTGACTGGTGGAGCGCTCTATAACTCATAGATGCATCGGTAGGTCTCATGAGACAATCTAGTGTATTTTTACAATGCCTTGACAAAATCTTATTTTTAGTCTTGGCACAAGGCCTTGACTATGTGGTTATGAGAGTCTGGCATTATGCATTCCATCATTATGAAAGTGGTTATTGATATTGCATTTGACTATTCAACTAGTAGAATATCCACATGAATAAGTAAATGGAATTATTTCATTTTAATTTTGGAAAAATATTCTTAAGTTCCTGTTTAAAAGGCTTTTGTTTTAGTTATACATTGCCTTAAATGTTTATGCTTATTTATGAAAGTTTCTGCTATGTTGTTATCCTTACTGAGCATCTGAGCTCACCCCTTTCTATGTTTTATTTTTCCCAGGATGCAAAGAAGTATATTTTGACTGACCTACAGTTATAGTCTATATGATCTTAGTGTAGTCTTTGGAAATAATGTTGTTGTAGTTTTCCATTTTATGATGTAATGAAAACCTTATGAATTTATCTAGTGTTTCCAAGTCTCCTAAACGAATCGGTTTTTCGAGACGTGATCTTTTGTGATCATGCAAATGTTATGTAATAATGCACCGAATCTGGGTAACTAGGGTCGGGGCGCTATAGTTGGTATCAGAGTATTTTTAGTATAAACCTTCGAAATTAGATTTAGATAAAATTTGATTAGATCACATAACCCTAAGATAGACATTGAGGATTAGTATAGAAGAACTTCATATAATTTTGGTATTGTAGAGATTTTGTGAGTTTTCCAAGAAATAAATCCATTTCTGGATACGAGAAGGTAGAGTTGGCTCTGGAACAGATGTACGTAGGTGTAAAACCCGAAAACACTACTTTGAACTAAACTCAAACGAGAACTGGTGCACGACAATAGGCCTTGTTTCACTCTTGGTTATGAAACTCCCGGGGGATATGCATAGGATAATTATTATTTTCCTTACAAACCATTATGAAGTGTTTATGAGTATATAATTCCTCAAAGAATTTTTTTTATGATTAAGGATTATATCCATAAACTGTTCAATTTATGTTAAGTATTTTACAAGTTTGGAATTATGTATTTCGATTCATAAACTAATCTAGTTTATTCCATTGTTTAGAAATTCCACCTAGTGGAAGGAATGGAAATTATATCAATTCACGCACTCCATGTAGGTATTTACCTCATGCTCAAGATAATTATAGTGGATCTGGTGATACAAATGGTGCCAATTTGCTTGTCCCGATATTGGGACAACTCACTTAGGTTATGAATAATTACCTTACCCATATGGAGCACCCTGATCAACAAAGTGGTGGATCAATGTTATATCTCTTCATGAGGAAACAACCAACAACATTCAATGGGGGTAAAAATCCACTAGTAGCTAAGAAATGGATAAATTCCTTAGAGAAAATATTCCACGCCTTGGGGAGTAGCAAAAGGGAAAAAGTTGTCATGTCAGTTTACCACCTCACTGGAGATGTTGATCAATGGTAGTCATTGATTCAAAACATGAAGGAAGATGATAAAGTATCAAATATGGAAGAGAGGGAGTTTAAAAATATTTTCTTAGAAAAATACATTCCTCCTAACCATCCAGCGGATATGGAAAGTCAATTTCTGAGTCTAAGGCAAAAGGAGGATGCGAATGATGCGAAGTATAAAGATAACTTTACAAGGTTAGCAAGGCATACTACAGTTTATATACATACCCCAAGAACTAATATTGATCATTTATTTTATGTGTTAAAAACATTTCTCCATAGAGAGTTAGTCTCACAATATTTCTCGTCGTATGAAGATGTTGTCTCATGTGCTATCAAGACAGAAGAAAATTCTCTAAGTCTTACGACTTTAAAGCAAAGAAAGAGAAGAACAGATCTTCTGAACACTCTAGAAATTGAAATATAGGGTATAAGGGAAAAGTTGAATGTCCATCCAAAGGTAAATGTGGGAAGAACCACCCAGGTACTTTCATAAAGGGAATGGGAGTCTATTACAAGTGTGGTGAAAAATTCCACCAAGATCGTGATTGTACGGGGAAGAAAGAGGCCGTCGATGTTGAATGATACAATTTTAGAGAAAGGGGGGATTATGCAAATGAATGTCCTAAGAATCAGGGGTACTTGCCTCAGAAAAGGACAAGGGATCAAGGCCAAGCATATGATATCACTACTACTGAGTTTGAAGCTATGAAAGATGTGGTGGTACGTAATTTAATGGTTTCCTCAAGTTTAGCCAATGCTTTATTTGATTCTGGATCATCTCATTGTTTAATATATTCCCAGTTTGCAAAGAGAATTAAATATTTCCAATTTGATTTAACAAGGGAGTTGTCAGTCAAAACTCATAAGGGAAGTATCATTGCAACAAAGTTTTGTGAATCAGTTCCCATTAGGGCATATAAATGCTCTTTATCTGCTGATCTCATCGTCATACCCATGATTGAATTTGATATAATCCTCAGTATGGATTTTCTTTCTGACCATGATATTAAAATGTATTGTAAGAAGAAAGAGGTTATGATTTTTGATGACGATGATAAGGAACACCTTATCTTTAGTGTAGAATCGTCACCACCTGATTCTTATCTAGATCCACCCCCAGTAGCTCAACTAAATTCAATTATTGGGGAGGAAGATAATGGTATAACTTTTGGTGAGGAAAGGATTGTTAAAATAAAGGATTTACCTATTGTGAAAGAATATGATGATGTGTTTCCATAAGATTTACCTGGATGTCCTCCAGAACGAGAAATTGAGTTTTCCATTGATTTAATTCCTAGATCAAGGCCCATATTGAAGACCCATTATAGAATGTCTACTGTGGAATTAGTGGAACTAAATAAAAAACTAGAGGAATTGAGTAATAAGGGATTTATTCTCCCTGGTGTTTCTCCATGGGGAGTCCTTGTCCTTTTTGATAAGAAGAAAGATGGATCTATGAGGTTGTGCATTGTCTACAGGGAGATCAATGCTATAACAATAAAGAAAAAGTATCCCCTACCTTGCATTGATGATTTATTTGAACAACTGCATGGAGATGAATACTTTTAAAAGATTAAACTTTGATCTGGATACCATCAGTAGTGCATGAAGAAGGAAGACATTTTGAAGATAGAATTTCAAACCAGGTACGAGCATTACAAGTTTACAGTAATGCCTTTTGGATTGACTAATTCACCATCTGTCTTCATGGATCTAATAAATATATTTTTCAAGGAATATCTTGACGACTTTGTAGTGTCATTTATTGATGATATCTTTGTATACTCAAAAAGCTACGAAAATCATGAAAATCACTTGTGAATTATCCTGAAGACTATTAGAAGACTTGAATTATATGGGATGTTTAGCAAGTGTGAATTCTGTCTTCAAGAGATTTCTTTTCTCGGCCATATTGTCTCTAAGGATGGAATCACTGTTGATCTTTCTTAGACAAGAGAAATCCATGAATGGCCAGCATCGACGAGTATAGCTGTGGTATGCAGTTTTATTGGTTTAGAAGGTTATTATCAGTGTTTTGTCTAGAATGTTTCCCAATTGGCTAACCCATTAACCAGGCTCACACGTAGAAGGGGAAAATTTGTTTGGACAAAAGAGTGTGGATAATGTTTTGAAGAACTGAAGAGAAGATTAGTCAATGATCCTATATTGACTCTACCATTGGGTAATGATGGGTTTTTTATTTATAGTGATGCATCAATTAAAGGACTTGGTTGTGTCCTTCTGCAGAATGATAGGGTTATTTCCTACACATCACGACAACTAAAAATTCATCAGCAAAACTATCCTACTCATTATCTTGAGTTAGCAGCTGTAATATTTGTTTTTAATATTTGGAGACACTATCTCTGTAGTGAAAAAATGTGAGATATATACCGATCAAAAGAGTTTTAAATATATTTTATCACAAAAAGAACTCAACATGAGGCAAAGGAGAAGGATTGAACTACTCAAGGATTATGATTGCACCACACACTACCACCTGGGGAAGGAAAATAAGGTGGCATATGATTTGATCAGAAAAGATCATGGAGTTTTGAACAAGATGAGAGTTGAAAAGGATCCTATATACATGGATATAGTAAATATGGATATGGGAATAACCATGGAAGGTGAAACATCAATACTTTTTCAAATGGTTTCCAAACCATATTTATTATAAACGATAAAGCTTTCTTAGATTGATGATGAAGAGTTTCAAAAGAAGATTAAAGATTTGAATGATGGGAGATTAAGTGACTTTGTGTATGAAGATGGAATTTTGAAATTTGGGAAGAGCCATTGTGTTCCCGACGTACATGATCTAAAAAGGGAATTGTTGGATGATTCTCACAGTTCCAATTTTTCAATACACCCTAGTAGCACAAAGATTTATAGATATTTAAAGGAACATTTTTGGTGGGACAACATTAAGAGGGATATTTCTGATTTTGTGTCAAGGTGTATAGTTTTTCAACAAGTGAATGCTGGATGGCATCTACCTGGAGGAGTTACACAAACTCTTCCCATACTTTAGTGGAAATAGGATAATATTATGATGGACTTTATCATGGGACTAACAAAGACTCCCAAAAGGAACGATTCAATATGGGTCATTATTAATCGTCTTACCAATTCAGCACATTTTCTTGCTATAAGAGAAGATCTACCACTTGAACGTCTATCAAGACTATATATTAATGAAGTTTTGAGACTTCATGGAGTACCACTATATATTTTTTCAGATTGTGATCCCTGTTTTGCATCAAGATTCTGGAAAAGTCTTCAGAAATCCCTGGATACAGTACTTCATTTGAGAACTGCCTACCACCCTCAAACTGATGGACAATCAGAATGGACTATTCAAACCTTAGAAGACATGTTGAGATCATGTTCACATAACTTTCAAGGTATGTGGGATCAATATTTACCTATGGTAGAATTTTCCTATAACAATAGCTTCCATTAAAGTATTTAGATGACACTATATTAAGCGTTATATAGAAAGAGATGTCGCACACTAACCTGTTGGGATGATGTAGGTCAAATAAAACTCATAGGCCTAGAACTTGTGGATGAAATAATGGAAAAGGTGAAGGTAATCCAAACCCACATCAAAGCAGCACAAAGTAGGAAGACGATCTATGCTGATAACCGAAGGAAGGATTAGGAATTTCTGGTAGGAGATCATGTTTTCTTGAAGTTATCTCCATGGAAGGGTGTTATACGTTTCAGTAAGAAGGGAAATGTGAGTCATAGGAACATCAGACCTTTCCAAATTCTAGAACGAATTGGGGTTGTAGCTTACCGTTTGGCAATGCCACCATGTCTTTCAAAAGTTCACGATGTTTTCCACGTATCGCTATTGAGAAAATACATTCCAGACCCAATGCATGTACTCACCTATGCGGAATTAGAACTGGAACATGATTTATCTTATTGCGAAGATCCTGTCAAGGTTCTTGATACATGAGAACAAGTGTTGAGAAACCAGACGACTCATATGGTAAAAGTTATATAGAGAAAGCATAAAATAGAAGAGGCAACGTGGGAACCTGAGGAACTTATGATAACGAACCACCCGAGTCTTTTTACTCCATAATATTATATATATTTCAAGGATGAAATTATTTTAAGGAGGGTAGAATGTAACACCCCAATCTTCCACGACACGCTTCTCTTTGAATAATACAATAGCCCGTGTTGTACGTAACTTCGAGTTCTAAAACACCACAACCAATCAAACTAGCCGTTATGAATAGTAATACCCACTTTTTGAAATATTATAAATTTTATATTTCAAAATGGACTTATTTTTTGGATTCAGAATATCGAAATTAGCTTAGGGTGATTTTTTGGTATTTTTATGAAAACATTCAATTTTTGATGAATAGTGAAAACATTGAGTTATAGTTTAAAACTGAATATTTATTTAAATAATTAATTATTTTATGTAAATTAATTTTAGGTAAAAATAGATACATAATACCTATATATGTTCATCGTAATTCATTATATCCATTCTATAATAATTTTAGACATATAAAAATTTTATTGAACTTTTTACAGTCTTTTACCCACCTCCTAGGAGCATTTCCAAATTTATATACAACTTAATTTTACCGCTTATGTGAGTTGAATTTAGAAAAGTCAAGAGACACGTTAAATATCAAGGAGTAAAATGTGGTTCAATAAGATAAAAATATTTTTTGGTGAATAGTAAGTTTTTACTTTTATTTACCACAGTTTAAAGAAAATATTGTAATTAAGGGTAAAAATGATATTATTATTACCCTAACACATGTCAAAATTCTATTGGATAACTATATTTAGACCAAAAACAACCTTAAGAAAAAAATATAAACCTATTTTGTCCACTTGGATTAGATTAGGACATTTATTATTATTTTATTTAAAGAATAGTTAAAAGAGTTAAAATAAAAGTTTATCAACTAAAACATTTTTAATATAGAGTTATACATAAGATAAATTTGATTATAAATATTATTTATAAATATAAAATTATTTCCTACATAATTATATTTTATATATAATTTTTAGACCTTAAATAATTTAATTTATTTATGACACAATGGTGATGCAGTAATTACCTTATTAATGAAATATTAAATTAATTTATATTTTAAATACCCAAATAAATGTAATTTGAGACTTTTAATGAATTAAAATAATATTTTAGGTTACTATGACATGTTAGTATTGGTTATAAGAATTTTATTTGAAGTAATAATGCATTTATGAATTTAACAAAAATGAAATACGAAATAGTGTCAAAATTGACAAAAAAGAGTTTTTAAAAGAAATATTATATTATTAATTTATATTCTCTTCAAAAAAATATAAGGATCAGCCCAATGACTTAGAAAAGATTATATATATTAATAATTAACCACTTGGGGTTCTCTTGGCTTGTTATAGTATGTTTATTAACCATATAATTTAAAAATACAAAGAGACATGGTAAATATCAAAATATTTAACTAAGAGTTAAATATAAATGATAAGGTTAATATGGTGACCTAAAACTATATAAAATCTATTGGTTGAAAGGATTTAGACCCATACCCACCCTATCCTAGAAATAATTCTCCTTGGATCCATTATAAACCGAATATGAATTTATTATAAAATATTATTTTATGTTTTTCCTAAGGTTCCCCTCACCCCTCTTATAAAAAGTTACTTCCCCTTCTTTAAAATTCACACCTTAAAAGCCTTTTGGATCGGTAAATCGCTGCCCAAATATCCTCTCAACTTCCCTCACTTAATCATAGAGTCCTTCCTTTAGTCATAAAGCCAATTTAGGGATCCCTTTTTATCAAATCTAAAAGAAGAACCCGAAAAAGAGGTAAATATTTCATCACCTCTTTCAAGTTCTTTTCTTCTTCCACTTCTTCTTTCCTTGTTGTTTCCATTCTAAAATAATAAATACAGTATCTTTTATATACTGTAATGTTATTATAAATATGTCACAATCATATTCATTATTCTATCCATCCTTTTAATGACATGTCACCATACGTGCGTACGTACGGCTTACCGTCTCCACGTTGTGGTGTAGTTGTTATTCAATACATTATTATTTTTATGGGAATAATAATGATGTATAATTGATATAAATAATAAATATAACATGATAATTATTCTTTATATATGATATAACATCCAATAATAAAATATTTTAACATCAAAAGAATGATATTGTCGCCTGTGCGTACGTGCGGATTACCGTCTCCATGAACGCGATGAGATTCATTCCCCATCGTATCCATTCAAGAATAATTTTCATTTGATGATTAAAAATAATGTTTAAGGACTTGATATAATTATAAGTATGAATAATATACAACCTATCCATAACAAACATGGCTTATGTAACATAGCATATAAAATAAAATGAGTAAGTGAACACCCGAAACAACGATAATACTAAAATATTATTAACAAAGCAATATTAGAGGTTCAAATATGATATCATATTTATGTATATGATTATGGAATAGTTTAATAAAAACGATTTAACTATTATACAGGATGTTAAACTACACTCTATCATGGAAAAGTACAAGGTAAGGGTTTATTTTACAATCTCTTCATTATCTGACGTTGTTTATACGTAATTATCTACTGGGACCTCTTTATCATCCACATCCACATTTCTTAAAAATGTATTTCAAAACATTCATACTATTTTATAGACTATGGGTCAAAGTCATTTATACCATTGTTTGAATTTTTATAAGATGTTTATAAAGGAATCTTCTCGTCGTTTTCCAAATAAGGTACTTTTTAACCTTTTTAGTAAAATTAAGGTAAGAATGTATTTTTTTAACTTATACGGCGGGTGCGGATATTTTACACCATTATAAAATCATCAAATCTTACCTTAAAAGCTTATAAGAATATTTTCAAATTAAATGTTTTATTTTATAATTATGTGACTTTTAAATGATTTCAAAAAAGAGATATTTCTCTCAAATTGTTATGAATTCATCTATGTCAACATCCTTTGATGGATTTTAAGCATATTTGAAGTTGATTTATTATGATACAAAACTTCCATATTGTATTGAAGGATTTTTGATATGTTTTATTGTGGATGTGTTATTTTTATACCATTCATGGTATATGGAGAAAGTATTGACATTTCGTATGCTAGTTTTAATACGAATGTTTATATTATGTTTAAACCTGTTTATATGAGGAATTCATTGGACTTAGTAAGTGATGGGTGGAGCCTGCTATAGCTCCTTGATGCATCGGTAAGTCTCATGAGACAAACTAGTGTCGTGGCACAATACCTTGACAAAATATTATTTGTAGTCTTGGCACAAGGCCTTGACTATGTGGTTATTAAAGTCTAGCATCATGCATTACATCACTATGAATGTTGTTATTGATATTTCATGTGATTATTCAACTAGTAGAATATCTATGTCAATAATTAAATTGCATTATCTAATTTTATTTTTTCCATATTATACTGATGTTAAAGTTTAAAAGGCTTTTGTTTTAGTTATACATTTCCTTAAATGTTTATGCTTATTTATGAACGTTTCTCCTATATTGTTATCCTTACTGAGCATCTGAGCTCACCCCTTTCCATATTTTATTTTTCCCAAGATGTGAAGAAGTATATTATGACCGACCTGTAGGGATAGTCTATGGTATCTCAGTGTCATCTTTAGAAACAATGTTGTTGTATTTTTCCATTTTATGAGGTAATGAAAACCTTCTGAATGTATCTAGTGTTTCCAAGGCTACTAAAGTAATTGGTCTTTCAAGACATGATCTTTTGTGATCATGACATTGTTATGTAATAATTCACCAACTCTGGAAAACTGGGGTTGGGGAGTTACACTAAAAATTGATCTTATGTGGATTTTTTTACCGATTAAGATTCCTCTCTCACAATTGACACAATTCTCTACCTCAGGTGTTTTTCATTACTTTTTCAATTAATAAATTAGTTTATTTTAAATTAAAAACTCAATTTAAATACTATATTATTTTAATTTCATTATTTCATTTATTGAAAATAAATAAATGAATAAGGTAATAGGTAGATATATTACTAAAAACCACTCTTCCATGAGGGGTGTAGTTATCGTAGAAAAAATATTCATTTACAAAATATTAGAAAGGGTATAATCCAATCACATTTCTACAATTTAGTTCCAAAAAAATAATAATAATATAATTGGAAAAAATAGAAGAAATAATAGAGAGAAAAATAATTTTATTGAAATAACAACAACATTACATCAATGAAGAGGAAAAGAATGGTATTTTGGAGTAGATCCTATCATGATGTATTCCCTCCTAGAATAATGAATTGAAAGGGAAATAAACCACTTATACTATACTCCTAGTCCAAAAATTCATACTTAAATTCCTTCAAATTATAAAAACACACATTTATATAGTTGAGGGGGGCTAGGGTATCAAGACTTTTCAATTGTGAATGGGTAATTTGGTCAAATATTTTAATCAGACTTAAACCAACTTCCTGACCTCCAAAACATGTGAAACACTTATCTTTATAAAAGAATGATTTGTGATAAATTGGGTCTCCCAGATTTTGACCAAATTTGGTCAGAATATAAGCACCGATAATGATGTTATACCCTAAATAGGGAAGTTGTTTTCGATATAGAGTGTCCAATCCATCTTTGAATTCATGGCCCATTTACTCTAATAAAATTAACAATCTCGCTCCAATTTCCTAAATTAAATTTTTATACCATTGAGTGGGGACCATTGTTACAATATTTTAAGTTCATATATGTTGCATAATAAGATTTATGTTTGATATACTAAAGCTATCTTTAAAACTAAAAAATATAATTTTCATCAAATTTTCAAATGAATAATATAATCCTGAATATTCCCTGAAGAAACATATTTCACACAATGTGAGGAAATTATGTCATTTATTATTAATAAAATATACAATAAAAATGTTTTTTATCTGTAATAATTATGTTTTTAAAATAATTATACTGGAAGTTGACTATATGGTTATTCAATTCTTAAAGGTTCAGCAAGGGTTCTATGGTGATGATGATCCAAGATACAAACACATTTTATCTATGATTTCCATGAGTTTATAATGTTTCCATTGATCAATATTTATATCACATACCTCATTACTATTGATTCTTATGCATCTTTCCTTTGTTAAATCCTTATTACATATTTCATTTTTGATGATTCCGGTATTGATGGGTATGAGTTATTTTATGATTCATTCATGCATTTTGATTATGTTTTCGAACACTTATTCCCTTCTTATGATCATTGATGAAATTCAATTATTAATGCTTCTGATTAACTTTACTAATCCATTAAGCTCACTCTTATTATGTTTTATTTCTCCCATGTTATATAGAATGAGGTTGAAATAATTATGTCGAGAAGATATTTTATATGGATTAGGATGATAACATAAGGTGGAAAATGAAAAACTGGGTTAAGTTGGAGAAATTCTCATTTAAAGACAAGGGTATTATTAATGTATGAATTTGTAATAATTCTCTAAAACTCTAAACCTAAAAGCTCTTTGAACATTTAAGTGATCCAATGTTTCATTTTGATATTGTTAGGTCTGGATGGAAAAAAATTAGGTCAAATTCATCGATATCAATGCCAAAAATGTAATGTTTTTGATTTCAGCACCATATCCAATAGTGCAGGTTTTGGGTTGTTATACATATTTACACACACGAATAGAAATTTATATTTATCATATACACACCCAAATATTTACTTTTTTATTTACATACATTATAATATACATATAAATATATTTTTTTTTATTAATACACACATGTTTACAAATAAACATTACTTAGGAAGATATATATATATTTATATTAATTTATTTTTATATAGAAAATAAAATGGATAATTTTTTATTTTAAATAAAATGAATAATAAATATTTATTTCCATATGTTTTATATATTTAAAAATAATTTTTTCATGTAAATATGTTTAAATGTGTAATTGTAATTTTCTTATATTATATGTAAATATAAGAAAATATTCATATATTTAATTATAATTAAATCTAAAATAAAAAAATGATAAAATTTAAAAACCAATAAATATATTTGAATGTATAACTTGGGAATAAATTCAGTATCCACTAGAAAAGACAAAAAAACTCCTATATAAAGTTGAAATCCCATAAAATATGAAAAAATTAGGGTACCCCAACTAAAAAATCAATTTTAGAGGCCTTTTGGGCCTTTTTTGACCACAAAAGGGACCAAAGTTCCCCCTAGTTAACAAAATTTATATCTCTTTGTGGGATTTGATTTAATATATGGTAGAGCGTAAAATGACATCCAAATCAAAATTTATAGTTGTTTGAAGTTCAACTCATGTTTTCAACATATCTTAGATCATTTATTTATTTATTGAATTTTATATAATTCGATTTTTATTAAATGACTGTTACTTAGGAATAATTAGACAATTTAAAAAAATATTATTTTGCATTAATTTATAATAAATTTTCACTAATTATCTTATATATTAAGTGTAAATGTGTATTTAGCCTTATATAAATCATCTTTAATAAAATATATTATATTTATATCAATATAAATTTATTTATACCATTATAAATATATTTACATATTAATATATTATTTTTAATGATATTTTTTTTTAAAATATAGATTTTATTATCACTACAAATAATAGCAGATAAAGGGGGGCCTTTATGAGTGCTAAAAAAAGCACTGATAACAACCCATATTATCAACACTGATAAAAGGTTCCATTATCAGCTCTTTTTTAGTGTTGATAAATTACCCTTTTATCAGTGCTGTCAAAAAGAACTGATAAAGTGGGGGCTTTATCATCACTATAAAAATAACTGATAAAGGGGGTGGGTATTTATTAATTCTAAAACAAAATCATTGATAAAATCCCACATTTATCTTCATGTTTTGTTAGCACTGCTAGAAGCAGCCATTATCAACACTTTTTTTAGTGGCGATAATGGATTCCCTTTGTTAGTGTCTTTTTAAAATGCTGATAAATGTTAGCTCTAGATTCATTCCAATCTGTATTATTTTCATTAGAGGACACACCTCCACTGACTTATTTACATCTTGAGTAGTTGATTTCCTACTCAATGCATCGACAACCACATTCCCTTTCCTAGTAGTGTAAGTAATATAAAAATCAAAAGTATGAATATATTTATCCCAGCATCTCTATATCAAGTTAATTTCCCCATGATTGATAATATTTTTCATGATTTTATGATAACAATACACTATAAACCTATCCCCTAAAAGATAGTATTACTTCATTTTGAGTGCATGCATAACCAATTCCAACTTAAGATCGTGGGTAGGGTATTTATTCTCATGAGGGTGTAATTGGTGAGAGTTATAGTTCACTATTTGTTTCCCCTACATCATGATATACCATAAACCCATACGAGAAGCATTATATAAAACATCATAACCAAACCTATTTTTATAACAATCAAAGTTTGAGATAAATTCAATCTTACCTTTAGTTCCTCAAATGATCATTGATATTTTTCATTCCATTAAAACATTACACCCTTATGGTTCAAAGTTGTTATCAGAGATGAAAGAAAAGAAAAATCCTAAACAAACCTCCTTTAATAACAATCCATTCCCAAGAAACTTCAGATCTCAAACATATTTCTGGGCTACAACCAAGACATGAACACCTTTATTTTTTCAATATCCACTAATATTCCATTATGAGCTATAAAATTCTCCTAAAACATCACATCCCAAATCCAAAACTCACATTTGGAAAGATTACCATACAAATTATGTTCCCTAAAGGATCTAAGGATGATATCCAAATGATCCATGGGTTCCTTCTCTCACTTGGAGTACGCAAAAATATCACCCACAAAACAACCAAAAAATATTCAAAGAACCAATAAAAGATATATTTAATCGATTACATAAATACCAAATGATCATTAGTGATATCAAATGGAATAACCAAATAATAAAAAGTTCAATACCATATGCTAAACATTGTCTTAGTTATATATTCTTTTTGGATTGTCAAGTAGTGGTACCCTAACCAAAGGATAATAATTGAAAACCCACATGATCCTCTGATTTGATCAATGAGATCATCAATCCTACGTAAGGGATACTTGTTATTAATGATCACCTGATTCACCTTTCGATAATCAATATAAAGTCTAAGGCACCCATATTCCTTCTTAGAAAAGATGTTATGTGGATCCCAATGACACATTATAGGATGAATAAATACCTTAACCTCAAATCCCTCAAGTTAAATTTTATGTTCCTATAACTTAATAGGTTCTACTTGATATGGTGGCATATAAATAGGCGTCATACTTTGTAGTAGGTGAATGGAAAACATTCCCTCTCTTTGTAGTGGTAAACCATAAAAATAATTCAAAAATACATTAGGGTATTGAAAAACCACTGTAGAAAGTGAACTTCCAAAATAAGGGGAAACAACATTAATGAACATCTCCAACAACTGGTATGAGATCACCCCAGTATATGGAGCAACAAACATGGATATCCAATATATATAATTCTACTAACCATGAATGATGTAAGGGGATCCATTAGAAGATAGAAACTTGAATAAATGATTATAAAAGTTGATCTGGGCATTAAAATTCTTCATCCAATCCATTCTAGTTATCAAGTTGATTATATCAAGATCAGGACTAATAAATACCACACTACTTTGAAGTCGGTTATCATAACCCAACACAGAGGACATTTGAAACAATGTTCATAACTCTTTCCCAAAGGTGTGCAAAGATCCAACAAGAATTAAATATGCTAAAACTTCAATACCAACACATCCACTAACATTGATTATATAAAATAATTAGTAATACCTATATCAAAAAATATCACCATTGAAGATGAAATAAACATGGTACCTCTCAAAGTAGTTAGCCCTACTTCAGGTTCCACTGGTGCATACTCCATTATATAAAGATGGCAGGTCTTATCTCTTCCCTGATATTTCATAGCCACATGAACATCGCTCTTGTCTAGAGGATAAGACCCACCACCCTTGGAATCTTTGAAATGATCCGTTAATCCCTTGGTGAGATTGGATCCAGACCTACAGTATTTGGATTTTCTTCCACAAAAATTATTTATATGGTTAGACTATCCACAATGATAAAAATTTTCGGGTGCTTCTATACAATTAGGTTTTGTATGATCATTCCTACCACACTAATAGAAAATAACATGTTTCTATCCTTATGATGCCCATAAAACTAGTCCGGAAGAAAATCGGATACCTCTTCACTTCCTTTTTGGACCAAAGAAACACTCTCGGTGAAAAATAAACCAATTGAATCTCCACTCAAACATGTTTTCCAAGGTATATCTACCTCTATCTTAGTAGATTTATCGAACACCTCCCAAAAATTAATAAGGCATATGGTAATCATCATAAAAAGAATATCAGCCCTCAGTACCATCTCAAACCTCCGATATTTAAGGTAATCATTGGTAGAAAGATTTAGTGCTCAGCAAACAAACTTAAAAAAATGAGTGGAATACTCCAAAACCATACACTCTCCTTACTCCAAGGTCATAAATTCATTGGTCTATTACACACACAATGTATCGGGATAAAATAACTGATTGAATATTTTCTTAAAGGAAAACCAGTTAAGATCCTATTTCAACATATGTTTTAAAATTGAGTCTCACATTCTCCTTTCAAACCCATCAAAAAATATATGGAAAAAACACATTTTAGTACTCTAGAGTTTTCAAAAAATATAATATATTCTCAATCATCTCAAGAAACTATTTATATTCTTGAGGTCCTTTGTCACTGTAGAATATGGGTGGATTATGCTTAGTGAATTCTGATCAATGAACCACCACTCATTCTTGGTTCCCAATACCTTCCTAACCTATAGTCAAAATGGGGAAAATTAAAACTTCCACGAAGGAAGGATCCACTGGAGGATTCACCGATAGATGATTCCTTGCAGCTTCCTCTCCTGGTTCTGGAAGAACTCTTCATAAAGGCATTGTCTATTATATATAAGAAAATAACAAAAAAAATTATAAGAAACTCTAAATCTATAATAAAACTTCAGGAATCAATAAAAAATCATTAAACAATAATAATTTATTAAAATTATGGATTCTATAAATGAAATTAAATAATTTAAAAAGAAACATGCCCATTTAAGAAAACATTAAACCTAGTTTATTTAAATGACCTCAAATACCAAGTCTAATGATTTATAAAAAAATCACAACTTCCCATCGTATCTCAAGTTTAGACACAGAAGTGATCTTGTTAGGCACCCTCCCGCACTTACTATCCAAATTTATAAGTGCCTAACTCATTTCTACTAAAGACCATGATCCAATCCCAGGTAGTTTCATAACACTTTTGGATGGGTATTCCCTATGATATAATTTTGTAATGAACCATCATGATTCAATAAAAAAATCATCCATGTTGGACCTTTATAAGGTGAGCATAAAAAACAACCAAAACATTCCAACGAAAAACTAAAGAATACCCGACATACATAGTGGAAGAAACGAACATAATCAAAAGACATAAAAAAAACAAGAAAAATGAATAATACTAAAATACAAAAAAGAAAATCCAAAGCTAAAACTCTATGTTACAATTTATCATAAGAAAATTGTCTCTCTATAGAGAAATCAAAACTCAAGAGAAACTGGCTCATTACATGACACCCTTACCTTTACCTGTGTCCTATAAAACCACAACTATAAACACCAAAAGTACAAATTAGGGTGTGAGCATAAATACTAGTAGTATTTCACCATATAATACATAAATAAGTATAATATCATTAAAACATTAACTCTGTCTTTAAAAAAAATCCATATTATAAATAATTTTCATAAGGTAAATCCATCTTGAAAAACAAACCATGTTTTTCATAATTTCATATTAATATTCTCAATATTGAGGAACATGAGATGTATGTAATAAAAACATGTGATCATATGTAAATCCATCCACGGATACACAATAAGATAAACATGTGAGAGAATAACCATGAAATACCATCATGTGATAAAAACCAAGCATCAAAATCACACAATTTAGTCTCTAGCCTAGGGGAATATGAATTAGACCTAAAAAAATAAAAAACATGGAATATGTTGGATGCAACCAATATCAAGTCCCATAATGGTCTATCAATATCACAAAACCTCTAGTGTATTTATTCAAATTAATGTGACATGTCATTCTACTATCGTACCGTAGGAGGTTCCCAATGTGATATTTTTTTTAAAACCATTTTATAACCTTTCTCACATTTTATAAATCATTTTTGTAGTGAATAATAACCACTTATATCATTGAAACCCCATTTTTAATAAAAACTATTTTTAAATAAAATAACTTTAAAAACGTGTACTTCATAAGAAAAATCCTTCGTGAGATCAAAACCAACCTTTATATAGAACATACCTAAGAACTGAATAATAATGTCAATTTATTTAAGAATTAAATCATTTTTAAAGTGACACAAACATCAAGAATTAATGGGTAACACTGAGGATTGATCTCCGAAATCATGAGGACAAATCCTACCATGAATGGCTTCAACGATATTCAAGGATCTCTCTAGAGAACCGATAGCTTGAGAGATAAGTATGAAAGAAGTGGTTATTCAGAGTGTGTATGGTTATTTTTTTCTAGACATTAAAATATAAGACAAGATCATAACCTCACAAACTATACTGAAACCACATAGATCATGTCTTATGATTCCCCAACCACATCAAGGGATGATCTATCTAAATAAGTAACTATTATGAAAGGCTTGAGACCACACCACATCCCTTTAGTTTAAACCATGTTCGAGAACCACGACCCATCACACACCACAGATCCTATTTATCATGGGATATGCTACAAAGCATCCTGATACATAATGATGCAAGGGTGACTAAAATAAAAAAACCTACCAAAAATATCCCTCGATTACCTATTCCAAAACATCATTCTATATACCATCGGTATCACTAGGAAATAGGGGATACTTCTTAGAATCTCCTTCATGGTGCATCTATACTCAAAATTTTATTAGCCCCAAAAATTCCTTACTCTATGGCTCATGCCACAACCCGTTATTCCACATTACAACCATTATCACCATGATGTATGTTATACAAATCATGGTGAAACTCACTGCTGAAATTTGGAAAATTTCTAGAAAATCAATATCACCTCCAAAACATCTGGGACACATACCAAAAACTCTTAATTGTTAAAAGTGAGTATAACCAAACTAGGCAGGTGTTTCACATTTAGTAAAATTTTCAATATGGGTATCTCCATTAATGTATATATTTTTTCATAAGATTATGTGCAAAGATCATTAAATAAATGTGATGTAATGGAATGATATTGAATTCTAAAAGATGGTAATTTATGTTGTAAAAAACATTAATTTTGAGAACATGATAGATTAAACTTACCATAAATTTTTTAGGCTTATGGGATCATATTATAGGGAAGATGAATTGATCAAAAACAATTTCACACTAAATTTGTAATCATTATTTAAAAGACATTATATTTTATATGTGTTTTAATTTCCTTTAATGAAGTGTTGGTACTTTGTGATATATGGATAAATGTTGGATCACATTACGGAGGTAAACACCTTTGTATTCTAAGGGATTAGAGGAGTTTTTTTTCTATTTCCAACTGATCCATGGAGTGATCAATAATATGTCCATGATATAAATATAAATTTTGAAGATGTTTGAAGTGACATTAAGTTTACGAAAACATGATATTGAATCAATTTCATTCTCAATATGTGTGTTGTATTTTTCATAAAGAATAGAACATTATAGAATGTTTGAGAATAGATTTCAATCAATAGAATGTGGTCCCAAATTCATCAACAATGGAAAATGAAATTTGTAACCTTATAGATAATGATTTAGGAATTACAAGTAAAAATACTCAACATCAAAACATATCAGTACAACCATTTGAGGGTGCTGTAAATAGTTACTTGAAAAATTATATTTTTGGGGCCATAGGACGACCAGATCAAGATTGTAATATATATTTGTATCCTCCTCCTAATGTTGTAGATAGTAATGTAAGAGATAAATTTATTAAGTAAATAAATGTATTTCATGATTTATTTGATGATGTAAATAAAGAGATGTATGGAGTATGATTAAAATATTCAAAATTTTCTTTTGTACTAAATTTGTACTATATCAAATGCCTAGGAAAAATACAAATAATGTGATATCAATGATATTATAATTTAAAAAAAATTATAATTTTTGAACAATATTAAAAATAAGGTGATGCCATCGTTTTCAAATGCTTATGAGAAATTACAAATTTGCTGATGCCTATAAAATTATAATTTCTTTAAAAAAGGTTAACAATATTAGTCTAAATTATACAAAAATACATGCTTATCATAATGATTTCATGATTTACAGGGGAAATAATTCAAGTAAATAGGAGTTAAAAAAATTTCATCTTTTAGATGGAAGTTAATGGGAAATTTTATATGTATGAATCATTATAATACTATGAAAAAGAATAAAAAGAACAAACATATAATTGTTTTCATTATATCCCTTTCAAACCTATATTACACGATTATTAATTTTATAAAAAAATTTCGATCACATGAAGTGGAATTCTATAGATAATAAAAATCATGAATTAATTATACGTCCTAGAGATTTATAATCATGGAAGATATTTGATTCATTGCATCCATATTTCTTATCCAATCCTAGGAATGTGTGATTGGGACTAGTTGTCAATGGATTCAACCCATTTGGGACTTTGTGTACAACTTATAGCATTTGGCCAGTTATTTTTATCACTTACAATATACCTATATGGATGTATATGAAATATATATATATATAAATTTTATTATTATTCATATAAAAAAATGAATAGAAATGTTATTGACGTATACTTGTATCCACTAATTGAAGAATTGTAGGAGTTATGGTGCAATAATGTTGAGAAGTATGATTCATCTTCTAGAACAATTTTTAAAATAGATGATTCTCTAATGTGGACCATTAGTGACTTCCAGGGACTTGGGAAATTATCGTATTGGAAAAGTAAACATGTTTGGCTTACCCTATTTGTAACATTGATTTTTGAGCCTGAATGAATACTATATAGTAAATAATGTGCTACTTTTTTCATCACAAATTTCTCAATTCATCCCATAGATTTTAGTTGAACAAGTCAAAATTCAATGGATAAATTTATTGTAGACCACCTTTGAAGTTGTTTGTAGTTTATGAAATATTTTCATAACTAGTAAATATTGAAGGAGAATTTGGGAAGGTGCGTTATTTGAATGATAGTAGGAAATGAGTTCAAAGTGTATCATCTATTGAAATCATAATGATATAACGGAAGAAAAAATATATTCTTCAAAATTTAATATTAGGAATTTAATTTTCTATATCATAATATTGATGTTATGAATATTGATTTGAATATTTGTGAAATTTTATATTCACATATCTTAATGAGAATGGAAAGCCAGAGGAAAATCTAAATGATCATAAGGACATACAAAAAATGAATAAAAAGCATGATATAAGGAGAGATAATAATGGAAAGTATAATCAAACAATTTTTTCAATGAAAATTATGGAGAAATATATATTCATTCAAATTTTATAATTATTAAAGGTAAATTATGGTTTTTCAGGTAATATCTCAAGGTGTGTCAACTTAAAGCATCAAAGGTTACATGGGTTTAAAACTCATGATTCACATATTTTGTTATAATAGTTACTACCACTAGAGTTGAATACATTATTAAATAAAAATGTTAATGTGGTTATAATCAAATTCTACACATTCTTCAAGATACTATGTGAGAATACTCAACAACCAAATATTGTTGACAAGTTTTGGATAGATTTATATTAACACCTTTTAAAGTTGAAATAATCTTTCCTCTGTAATTGTTTACATTCATGAGGCATTTAACTATGAATTTCATCTAGGAAACTAAATTAAGAGGTCTCATACATTATCAATAGATGTATCTAATTGATAGGTACTTTATTTATATGTTTTTTATATTAATTAAACCATTATTAACACTTCATTAAGTATGTATCTATGTTTAATTAATTTTATTTTATAGATAACTTGATCATTTAAAATCATAGATGAAAAATAAATTTATACCTTAAGGTTCAATTTTGGAAGGCTACTTAGCAGAGAAGTGTCTTTCATTTGTTCTAGATATATATATATATTATATTGAGAAAATATTCAATTGAGTTGGACTTATTGATGACATATCGACTAACTCTAAACTAAACATAAAATAAAAAATCATTCAAATTATCAGATGACAAGTTGGGAGGATCTCAAATTTTAAACTAAAAGAATTGGAATTATTATAAGTATATAGATATGTGATACTAAATATTGAAATTGAAGATTCATTTATTGAATATCATTTGATAAAAATGAATAGATACATGATAATTTTAACATGAAATGATAATGATATAAAAAAATGTGTAATAAAGACCTCATAGAATAGTTTTCATATTGTGTATGTTCATAAATAATATAATAAAAAATATATTAGGTTGACATATACATTTTATAAATATAATAATGTACATTAATTTTTTGGGATCATAAATACTGATACATAGGATTACTTGTTAGAGGATTTGAATTTTCTATCTTGGGATCATCTAAAAAAGTCTATAAAATTTTACATGTATAGTGTGAATGGAATAACATGTCATACAATAAATCAATAAGTGAATTTTAAAAACATTGAATACTGGTATATTTATACTTTCCAAATTGGGAAACTATGGTATGTTGAATGATGTTATCAAAATAAACTACCAAGGTAATTTTTCAGTTGTTTTATTAAAATTCAAGTGGTTTTATATTATCAGGGGTATTAAAATTGATTCTTTGAAATTTACTCAAACAGGTTCAAGATACGGGTGATCCCATTCTTAAAGAATTTGGTAAAAATAGAGAATGTGGAATTACAAGGGGTTTTACAAATATGGGAATAAAAAACACCACGTGCATTTGAGTCAAAAAAATGGGAACAAAAATCTGGAAGAAAAAAGGACCATCTTAATGGCTCCTCCAAAATTTCCATCTTTCAAAGGGCATCCACAACTTGGTTGACCTCTCTGTACATGTGGGTAATGTCTAGATTAATGTTCCTAACTAGTTTAAGACATTATATCCATGAAGGGATAATTTTACATGGTATCGATCTAGAATGATTATTGATGATGTGAATCATTGTGGTAGAGTCAGATACTACCCAAAGATTCCTCCACCCATAAAGAGTTGCATATTATATAGAATTGATCATATCCCATACTTCAACTTTTATCATCATGCTATTTCCAATATAGGGAAAATGTGTGGAGTGTAGTTGTTCACATAAAATAAAGAGACATGTATGATATTGTTGATGAAGTGGAATATTTGACCTCTGAAATTTAATCCCATCAACATAAATAAATTTATTTTATTTCCATCATGATATTAAAAATATTAGTCCTTAAAGGATAGATTAATTCAAATAAGTAATGATTGAGAATGAAAACGACATGATTGAAGGACAAATTGATTGTATAGAAAGTCATCCAAACTTATCACTTACCTATGTGATATGTTATTCATATCTAGTACTATGGATCTTTTATCATATTTAAATTTATTATTATGCATGATTAGTTTAATTTTGAAAAATTAAAAGGTTATATTTCTTTTTTTATTCATTCATTAACATACATATTTATAATATGTTTTTCAATATTATGCATCTGTTATGATTTCTATATTTCTTTTTCTAGAATAGTATTTCATAATATATGTCCTAAAGATGGTTTTACTTGTTTAAATGATAGTAATGAAAAAAAGAATAGATTTACTGATCCTAGTTGACTTCCAGTTGACGTTCCCCCAACCATGTAGACATCATCCGTGTTTGATGACCTCTATGGCTCCCTCCTTATAGAATCCTAGACACCCTATAACCATCTCCCATAACTTTCTTCCATGCCCTCCCATATCCCTCCCATCAGTTTTTTTCCACAACCTTGGCCTCCCTCTCATCATCATCATCTGACACACTAACTCACGATTCAGCAGATTCAACACGCGACGATACTACAGTGAGGGAACAGGTGGTCACTCATGTTTCTTCATAAGGATATTTGAGGGTGATATTTATATGTATAAATATTAATGTGAATAAATTTATTGAACTTTTTATACTAATTAATACATTTAAAAAAATATAGAAGCAATTTTACTACCAAGATAATGCTTAATAGTTATATTTGTGGAATATTAATGTCTAATGACCCCGACCCCAATATACCAGAGATAGTGCCTCACATTATTATGTTCACAGAGATACAAGATTCGAATCCCAAAGGACCATTTATTTTAGTTGTTTTGGAAAAAAGATTATTTACATGAACCTTACATTACAATATAAAATATAAAACACCACATAATGACTCCTTTAAGAACACCATTATTCTCTTAGATTATCCCTGTAAATTAGTCATAATACAAATCTTAGCATCCTAGATAAAATAAAACATTAGAAAGGGGTGAGGTCAGATTCTTAGCAAGGGTAATCATACAATAGAGGCTATTATAAATATGTATAATCGTTAAGGAAAGGTGAATAGCTGAAACACATTCCATTTAAACATAGTGATGAGAATAATACGATAAGAATAAATAATACCATATAAGATAATCACATAATCTATGAAACATAACTATGGTTATTCAAGTAGTTTAATAATCACATGGAATATCAATAACTAATCTGATAATGAGGGAATGCATAATTCTAGACATCATAAACATGCCATCATGTCTTCAGCCAAGACATCATATGTAAACGGGTAAGTCATCAGCCAATACCAAAAATATTTTGTCTCATGAGCCCTACCAATACATTAAGGGGATATAGTAGGACCTTCCCATTACATAATAATTCCAATTCAATACTTATATGAAATTGATTAATCATAACTGATATAAAAATTAGTATTGTAAAGAATATAATATGAAATGTGAATACTTTTAACCATAAACCATGAAGGGTAAAAAAAATAGCACATCCATATTCAAAATGATTGTAAACCCATTAATAATATATGATAGATGGTATTGTTAAAACCAACCACAATTAAGTGTAAAATACAACCATGGATATTGATATATATTAAAACAGACTGATAAACTCATTAAAATTTATTGACAAAAATAACACTTTTTACTTTCAAATCATTTATTTTAAAAGTCATGTAGTTATAAAAGGAAAAAAACATTGAAATGAATTTTGGGAGCTTTTAAAGTAATCATCAAAATTTTAAGGTGTCATAATGGTATAAAAATCCACACATGCCGATAAGTTGAAAAACATTCATTCCCTCGAAAAAGTTACAAAGTACCTCATTTGGAAAATGAAAAAAAAGGATTCCTTTAAAACCATTTTATAAAAAGTAAAACATGGGTAAAAATACATTAATAATTCTTAGTATAATAGGGAAAATATTTTGTAAAAAAATTATAAGAAACATGTACATGGATGATAAATGTTCCCTAGTATATACATACGTATAAAAAATCCCAAATAATAATGACATTATGAAATAATCCTTACCTTGTACTTCCATTTAGTTAGATATTCTTTGACCTCATATATAATGGTTTGAAATATGTGATTAATCTATACCAAAACCATATCCATATTTATTATATCTGATATAATCCTCTTATATTATTTTATCCCCCATTTTTTAATAATATTTTTCTATTACCCTTGTTTTTAGAGTTAACTACTTTATTTTCCTATGCGGTTTTGTCATGTAAGTATTATTTATTATGTATAGGATATATTTCCGTCATATATATAATAATATTAAGTTTATTTATATTATATTTACTCATTATATATATCTTTATAATCATTCTTCAATGATTAACATGGAAAATAAATAACAATCCATCATAAAGATGGTAGGGTGTACGCACAAGTGATTATATCATTCCCTTAATAGTGAATGGGTAAGGAATTGAATGGTTTATTAATTTTTAAAAATCAACATCATGTCATATTTTTTATTTATATCCATTATATCCATTATTATACACAACCAAATAAATTAGTGATAGAAATAAAATTTACACCATGGTGTGGAGATGGAAGGTCATACGTACACACATGTGGTGATTTTATTTTTCTTAAGATGGATAAAAGATGGAATATGGTTGTATAAAATTAATAATAACTTATCATAATATATAATATAATATAGTTATCACTTTATAATGGAAACAACACATAAAGAGGGAGTAGAATAACAAATATTCTTGTAGGAGTCAGTAAAGACAATTACATATTCTTTAGTGAACCTCCTTTTGATCTCTTATAAGGTACACTAGGAATGGTATTTTGAGGGTACCAAAACCTCTGAGATGTATCTAGGGATGTTTATAATAGAATTGGGAATCATTTGGTTGATCTATTGGATCAAAGTTGTAAAGACATGAAAAATTAAAGGGAAATTTTTTCTTAATTTTCTTTGGGATTTTACGAGTCGCGGTTTCTAACGACACCTGATTCCGGGGCCCGGTGTGCCCGAAATCAATTTCCAAAGTTTAGCTCTGGTACGTTCAGTGAACGAACGAGCGGGTTTTCCTAACTTTGGAACTGGTTCTCAGAATCGAAATCCAAGGGCACCGATGAAACCGCAACGTTAGTTTTTGCATAGGAAGACCTTTTCTGGAGTTGTGTTTGCTCAAATTTAGTTGTTTAAAAAAATGGATTAAGATTAAATTGAAATAAAAATTGTGTTACAATTTTTATTCCACATTCTTAAGTGGTTTAGTCCATGTGAGGGAGTTGGGGTGGGACCCACTGATGTTCTAACCCCCCTTGAGAGGATTTAAGATGAGGTGGGTCCCACACGATCCCCCACCTTTTCATTTTTCCTTAACTCCTTTTTAAAACCTCTTTTTTCATTTAAGTTTAAAACTAATCACTTCAATTAATTTTGACATGTTATGTTTAATTAAATTAAGTGAATTAAATTATGAATGTTTGAATTTTAAAAGTGTTGGAAAAAGTAATAAAATAAGGCTAAAGCCTTATTTTATTTTGGTTGCTTTGTTGTGTCGAGAGAGGGAGAGTTCTACCGTAGAAGAACTTCATCATCCTCCTTGAAGAACGCGAAGAACACCGACACACCTTCCTTCATTCGTTTTCCCACGTCAAAGTAAGGGAGATGCTGTTTCACCTCGGACAATCTCTGTCAACGTGTACGGAGCCACACCCCGTGACGCTCATCGATCGTCAACTCGTTATCGAGGTAGGGGTCTGATTTTGTTTGTGAATATTCTTTTCCCTTCGTCGTCAATTTCTTTGGGCCGCTTGTTATCAACTTAACGGGAGGAGGTAAGACCGCACGAGCACAGACGACTCTCCTCCCCCTTTGTTATTGTGTTCGTTGCAGCTCGAAAGAAGGTGGTGCGGTGCAACGACACCGCACAGAAACATGGAGGAATGCGTCGAAGAAGCGTGGCGCCATCACACCTCACTGAAGAACCACGAAGAGACCACGCCCGGAGCAAGGCCACGACGGAGGGGTGCGGTGCCGTCACGCCACGCCGGTCGGACCAAGGCTGGGGCCTATGGCCGCGGCGGAGAAGGGAGCGGCGGCCGGAACCGCTGGCCGTCGGTGCCTCGAAGGGGCGGGACCGTGGGGTCCCACGGCAGTGACACCAGCTGGCCAGTTGGGCCGGCCCTTCGGAGAAGGCCGGGGGTTGTAACCCCCGGATGGAAAAAGGAGCGGCCCCCACGGGGGGGTCACCATTTCAAACAGGGGGCAGCACGCCCCCCGTTCCGCGACAGCTCGGCCAGCGCCGAGCTGGCCACGTAGGCCGCGCCTGCGCTAGGGCTACCGGCCGCGCAGGTCGGGCCGGGCCGCACCCTATCGGGTAGGACCCGGAACCGGGTCGGGTCGACCCAGTTTGGGCCGACCCAGGGGATCTTGGGTCGTGTCGGTCCGGGCCCAAAACCCCCTAAAACCAGACAGGTTCGTTTAAATGCCTGTAACATGGGGTACGGACCTCCGATCGATGCACCATCAGTTGCGATGGGATACTTGGATCGAGATGGTCGTTTCGGTATATTACACTCAAGGTTTAAGAGAACTTTGAATATGGCCGGCTTGGTTCGAACATGAGACCAACCGGGCCCTCGGAGTGAAAACGCCTATAACTTGAGCTCCGGACGTCCGATTGACATGCTGTCGGCTTTGCTGGTTTCTTCTTAGTGAGACGGACCTGTTGGCTTACTCCTCTTGATGTTTGGACGCAGTTGGAGTTTGTCCGGGTTGGATTGTACCCGAAATCCAACCGGGACCCTAGAACGGAAAAGCCGTTAACTTTCAGACCTGGCGTTCATTTGACAAACTATCAGCGGCGTTGGTGATCACATTGAGAAATGGTCCCTATGAGTATAACCTATGTGAGTTCGGGGTACAGTTGAGATACGGTCAGCTTAGTTCGTACACGTAACCAACCGGGCCCCTAGGACGAAATGGCTAATAACTCTCAGACTAGGCGTTCGATTGACGCGCCGTCTATCACGTTGTGTTCCTATCGATTAGATGGATCCTTGGGATACATAAAATCTAGTCTACATGAAAATTTATGTATCGAACTCTTTGCTCGTGGAGTGGAAACTCCTGGAACGGGCGTGCTGTGTGCGGAAACCCTAGAGCTGGCTGAGACTTGATGACTGCTGATCGATCGACTCGGAGTGTTTCAGATAGCCCAATGGAGAGCGCTTGGTTGTAGCAGTAGAACCACGACAGAGGAGCACTTGGTTGTAGCAGAATACCCACGGTAATCAACAGAAGGAGTACCTCTGTAGTCTATGAGGGTGAGTACCTCGTTGTAGCAGTAGACCCATGGTGGGAAGCGCTTGGTTGTAGCAGCAGGCCCACAGTACTCGACAGGTGGAGTACTACAACAGTCTAAGGTTAGTGGGAAGCACTAGGTTATAGCGGCAGAACCAATATACTCAATAGAGGAGGAGTTCTCCATCAGCTATGGGTTCGACGGTGAAGAATTTTGTACTGGAATCCTCCGTGGGTTCGACGATGAAGACAACCATACTGGAATCCTCTGTGGGTTCGGTGGTGATGACTACAGTACTTGTATCCTACGTGGGTCCCTGCTAGATGAATCAGTAACTACATTTGATCATCTCCTTTTTCTTTACAAATGATGTATACTTGTTTGAGATGAGTCTTGACTTTCAATCATTATCTTCGACATGATTGACTTGCTTTCCTATGTGGATTGGGTTGTACTATCCTGTGTGGACGTGATCAAACTCGGGCTCGGATGTTGGAGCCAAACTGGAATTGATGACTTAGGTATATGCATGGGCATATACCTAAGTAGTGTTGGATATTACTTCGTGATTGTATCTTTCCATTGTGGATTATCCTTTGTGGATTCTAGGAGACCTTCGGGGGTCTTGGGGTCCCTACTGAGTACCGTATACTCACCCCTGCACGGGCTATGCCCGCACTACGTTGTGTTGGATGCAGACGGCGTACAACGCTGATCGTGGTTGAGGAATGTGGATCAAGACGGTACCTGGAGGTGAACCACTGGACGGTACATACACGGAGCGGACGGCTGGACCCGAGGAGCTGAGGAGGCTATCTGTACCCACCCTTCAGGTGGGACTTCCAGTGGACAGCTCGATGTTGCTGCATTATTTTCAGTTGTTGTACTTTCTTTCCAGTTGTACATTACTTTTAGTTTGGGTTTGTATTCTGTCCCATTTACTTTCCGCACTTACTATTACACCCTGTTTACTTAGTGTTTACTTCAGCTTGCGTACTTTGTGGTTTTGTTTACTTTATAAAGGCAATGCCTTCCCCTTTTGGTCATGATTTATGCCTTGGTGCTAGTCGCCAGCCCATGGCCTATGGAAGGCGGGCTTGGGGTAGTCACGACATGGGTCCCGAGGACGGTTCGTGACAAATTGGTATCAGACGAGTTCGGTTCTACCGCAGAACTCAGGACTCTGATCTTTCTTCTATGTGAAGCAATAGCGTTAAGGGTATTGAGTGTGGTTATCAGTCCAGGGAGTCCAGTGTTGGTGCGGTGGTCGATGTATCCGTACACTAGGACCCTGACTTCTGATTTCTGACTCAGTGCATGAAAACACTGATTGCATGTGTGTTTCAAAAGATTTCTCTATGATTACTTTGTGTCAGCTCACCAGGTATACTGTTTTGACCATGGCGCACCTGTTTCCTTTAGGATGGCCCTACGACGGCAGCCAGTTAGGGTTCAAAGCTTTGTGCGAGATGACAACACACCGAGCGATGAGGCCTATGTGTAGGCCCCCATTATAGCGGAGGCACTGTCGGTACCTCTACCTATCGAGCCACCGATTCCACCAGCCCTAGCCGCTGAGAGTGCACGTCGCCTTAGTGCACTGCACAAGTTTCAGTGTCAGAGACCACCTAGGTTCCACCGGGATATGGGACCTCAGGCAGCCGAGGATTGGTTGGAGGCTGTAGTTTGAGTTTTCAGGTTAGTGGGGACACCAGATGACCTCATGGTGATCCTTGCAGCAAGCCTCATGCACGCGACAGTAGGCAGATGGTAGAGCTTGATGCTCCAGGTGCACGACAAGGCATCCCTTCTGTGGGAAGACTTTGAGAGCCTATTCTGGGCAGAGTTTGTACCAGCCACACTTCGAGCGGTGCGCACACAGGAGCTACTTCATCTTCATCAGGGTAGCATGACAGTGGCGCAGTATTCAGTGAGTTTCACCGATCTCTCGCGTTACTCTACAGATATGGTACGAGACCCATTCTTCAGGGCCCTAACCTTTGAGCAGGGGATCAGGTGAGAGATTAGAGCTTCATTTGTTTCTCACAGCATCTTGACGCAGACAGGGGTGTTGGAGTGAGCCCTCTTAGTGGATAGTTTCCTTGCTGAGCAGTCTCCAGCACCAGGACCCACCACTAGCCGACATTCGACAGAGTCTTCTGCAGCGGGTAGTAGATAGATGACGCAGAGGTCCTTGAGGACTAGACCTATAGGTGATCCACCGTATGACACAGGATCGTGTGTGCGAGGCACCCGAGGTGGAGTACGACTTACTAGGAGCGGGCAGCGTTACTCCTGCGGCGGGGTTGGTCACAAGGTGCATGACTGTCCGACCCTCCATACAGATGACCAGTGGATAAACTAAGGACCTCCCACATAGAGGCAGAGGTTCAATCAGGGCGGATCTCAAGGAGCAGGAGACTGAGGCAGGGGAGCTGGCCGTGCAGTGGGTGGTGGGTGACGCTTTGAGGCCCTACCACCACCACCACCAGGAATACCACCCCGACCATAGGGAATGAGTGGATAGGGGAGAACTCAGCTTCAGGTAGCTGAGGCCTATGATCATGGAGCTCTGGGAGTAGATGGACATGAGCGGGACTAGCTCCAGACATGGAGATTTTTTTTCATGTTTCTTCTATATTTGTTGATGTTTGTTTGTGGATGATTTGTGTCTTTGTTCTTTGAAATGAAGTAATAGAAGACAACTTTCTACGTGGAATTTACTTTCCTGTCCTCTCTTTATGTTGTTACTAAGAGGTTCCAGTTTAAACTATTGACATGACCCTCACTTTTGAGATTCCTACTGGAGGAAACCCAGTGACCACACACTAATGCCGACAGTGTGACTCAACCCTTGGAGGTGAGAGTAATGGTTGGATATCTTGGTAGTAGCATCAAGTCCTTACGACGTCATCCTTGGTGTGGATTAGTATCATCCATGTCGGGATTGTCTATATTAGGTGAAGAATGTGGTTCATCTTGGGTATGAGACTGAATTACTCTTATTGGAAAAGATGAAATCTTAGCAGCTATTGTAGGACCAGAGAAGGACTAGGTCATCCAAGAGCGGATGAGGATAGCTCAGAGCCGACAAAAGTCTTGTGCGGATAGGAGGCGGAGACCACTGGAGTCCGAGGATGGCGACCACATTTTCCGACAGGTCTCACCTCGACGTGGATTACAGAGTTTTATCCATGGCGACAAGTTATCTCTGCGCTTCATCGGACCCTTCTAGGTCCTCAACAGGGTAGGTGAGGTGGTTTACCTCTTGACCCATCCACCTCAGTTTCACCATGTGCATGACTTTTTCCACGTATCTCAGCTGAGGAGATACGTGCACGACCCGACGCATATCATTGACGATGGGGAAACTTTTGCGGAGGTCCCGGTGAAGATCTAGGATCGACAAGAGCGGGTCCTACCTGGGTAGTCGATTCCTCTAGTGCGCATCATATGGAAGCATGGGAACCTCCAGGAGAGCACTTGGGAGCGGGAGGCTCAGATGCATGCTCAGTACACTCATTTGTTTCCCTAGTTTTTGATGTATCTTTATAGGGACATAAATACCTCAGGTGGGAGTAATATAAAGACCTAAAAATTTCAAGGAAATTTTTTCTTAATTTTATTTGGGATTTTATGAGTACTCAGTTTCTGACGGAACCTGATTCCGAGGCCCGGTGTGCCGGAATCAATTTCCAAAGTTTAGCTCGGGTATGTTCAGTGAACGAATGAGCGGGTTTTCCTAACTTTTGAACTGATGCTCAGAATCGAAATCCGAGGGCATCGATGAAACCACAGTGTCAGTTTTTGTTTAGGAAGACCTTTTCTAGAGTTACGTTTTCTCGGAATTAGTTATTTAAAAAAAGGGATTAAGATTAAAGTGAAATAAAAATCGTGTTACAATTTTTATTCCACATTCTTAAGTGGTTTAGCCCATGTGAGGGAGTTGGGGTGGGACCCACTGATGTTCTAACCCCCTTGAGAGGATTTAAGATGAGGTGGGGCTCAGACAAGCCCCCACCTTTTCATTGTTCCTTAACTCGTTTTTAAAACCTCTTTTGTCATTTAAGTTGCCAACTTATCACTTCAATTAATTTTGACAAGTTAGGTTTAATTAAATGAAGTGAATTAAATTATGAATGTTTGAATTTTAAAAGTGTTTGTAAAAGTAAAAAAATAAGGCTAAAGCGTTATTTTATTTTGGTTGCTTCATTGTGTCGAGAGAGGGGGAGTTCTACCATCGAAGAACTTCATCCTCCTCCTTGAAGAACGCGAAGAACACTGACACACCTTCATTCTTTTTCCCGCATCAATGGAAGGGAGACACCGTTTCACCTCGGACAATCTCCGTAAATGTGTATGGAGCCACACCCTGTGACGCCGTTTTCTGCGATGCTCATCGATCGTCAACTCGTTATCGAGGTAGGGGTTTGATTTTGTTCGTGAATATTCTTTTTCATTCATCGTCAATTTCTTTGGTTTGTTTGTTATCAATTTAACGGGAGGAGGTCGGACCGCACGAGCACGACCGACCCTCCTCGCCCTTTGTTGTTTTGTTCGTTGAGGCTCGAAAGAAGGTGGCGCGGTGCAACAGCACCGCACGGAAACTTGGAGGAATTCGTCGAAGAAGCGCGGCACCGTCGCGCCACGCCGTTGAGGCCGAAAGAAGCCGCGGCCGGAGCAGGGCCAAAACAAAGGGGCGTGGCGCCGTCACGCCGCGCTGAAGAACCACGAAGAGACCGCGGCCAGAGCGGGGCCGTGGTGGAGCGGTGCAACGCCGTCGCGCTGCGCCGATCGGACCAAGGCCGCGGCCTATGGCCGCAGCGGAGTAGGGAGCGACGACCGGAAGAGACGGCTGCCGACGCGTCAGAGGGGCAGGACCGCGGGGTCCCACGGCGGCGGCACCGGCCGGCCATCCGGGCCGGCCGTTCGGAGAAGGACGGAGGTCATAACCCTCGGATGGAAAAAGGAGCGGCCCCCACGTGGGGGCCACCATTTTAAACAGGGGGCATCGCCCCCCCCCTTCCGCGACTGCTCGGCCAGCGCCGATATGGCCACGTGGGCCGTGCCCTATTGGGCCGACCCAGGGGGTCTTGGGCCGGGTCGGACCGGGCCCAAAACCCCCTAAAACTGGACAGGTTCGTTTAAATGCCCATAACCTGGGCTACGAACCTCCGATCGACGCACCTTCAGTTGTAATGGGATATTTGGATCAAGACAGCCGTTTCGGTATATTACACTCAAGGTTTCGGAGAACATTGGGTACGACCGGGTTGGTTCGAACAGGAGACAAACCGGGCCCTCGGAGCGGAAACACCTATTACTTGAGCTCCGGACGTCCGATTGATGTGTCGTCAACTTTTTTGGTTTTTTCTTAGTGAGATGGACCTTTTGGAATACTCCTCTTGAGGTTTGGACGCAGTTGGAGTATGGATGGGTTGGATTTTACCCAAAATCCAACCGGGCCCCTAGAACGGAAAAGCCGTTAACTTTCAGACCAGACGTCCGTTTGACGAACCGTCAGCGGCATTGGTGATCACGTTTAGAAATGGTCCCTATGGGTATACCCTATTTGAGTTTGGGGTATAGTTGAGATGTGGTCGGTTTGGTTCGTACACGAAACCAACCGGGCCCCTGGGACGAAAAATCTAATAACTCTCAAACCGGGTGTTCGATTGACGCGCCGTCTGTCGCGTTGTGTTCCTATCGACGAGACAGAACCTTGGGATACATCAAATATGGTCTAAGTGATAGTTGATGTATCTACCTCTTGGATCGTGGAGCGGACCCTCCCGGAACGAGCGTTCTGTGTGCGGAAACCCTAGAGCTCGCTGAGACTTGACGACTGTTGATCGATCAACTCGGAGTGTTTCGGATAGCCCAGTGGGGAGCACTTGGTTGTAGCAGAAGACCCAAGACAGAGGATCACTTGGTTGTAGCGGCATGCCTGCGGTACTCAACAGAAGGAGTACCTCTGTAGGCTTTGAGGGGGAGCGCTTGGTTGTAGTGGCAGACCCATGGTGGGAAGCGCTTGGTTGTAGCAGCAGGCCCACAGTACTCGACAGGTGGAGTACTACAACAGACCAAGGTTAGTGGGAAGCGCTTGGTTGTAGTGGCAGGCCCACTGTACTCAATAGAGGAGGAGTTCCAAAGCAACTATGGGTTCGACAGTGAAGACTTTCATACTTTAATCCTACGTGGGTTCGATGATGACGACAACCGTACTAGAATCCTTTGTGGGTTCGGCGGTGACGACTATAGTACTTGTATCCTATGTGGGTCCCAGATAGATGAATCAATAACTACATCTGATCATCTCCTTTTTCTTTACGAATGATGTATACCTGTGTGAGATGATTCTAGACTTTCAATCATTATCTTCAATATGATTAGCTTTCTTTCCGGTGTGGATCAGGTTGTACTATCCAGTGTGGACGTGATAGAACTCGGGCTCAGATGTTGGAGCCAAACTGGAATTGATGACTTAGGTATTTGTATGGGAATATACCTAAGTAGTGTTGGATGTTACTTCGTGATTGTATCTTTCCTTTGTGGATTATCCTTTGTGGATTCTGGGAGACCTTCGGGGGTCTCGGGGTCTCTACTGAGTAGCGTATACTCACCCCTGCATGGGATATTCCCACACTACGTTGTGTTGGATGCAGACGACAGACAACTCTGATCGTGGTTGACGCTTGTGGAGCATGACGGTACCTGGAGGTAGACCACTGGGTGGGATGTACACGGAGCGGACGGCTGGACCCGAGAAGCTGAGGAGGCTATCTGTACCCACCCTTCAGGTGGGACTTCTAGTGGACGGCTCGACGTTGCTGCTTTATTTTCAGTTGTTGTACTTTATTTCCAGTTGTACTTTACTTTTAGTTTGGGTTTGTATTCTGGCCCATTTACTTTCCGTACTTACTATTTCACCCTGTTTACTTAGTGTTTACTTCATCTTGCTTACTCTTTGGTGTTTTTTTACTTTATAAATGCAATGCCTTCCCCTTTTGGTTGGGATTTACCCCTTAGTTCTAGTCGCCAGCCCCTGGCTTATGGAAGGTGGGCTTGGGGTTGTCACGACACGTTTCCCAAGGACAGGTCATGACAAAAGTAATGAAATGATATGTGGGAGAAGGTTCTTTTTTATAATTGAGGTGAGGGGCTATTTTGGAATTTCTAACAATATTAATTTATAATAAATTCAATCTCAATCCAACTACCACAAAAATGACATATCAGTAGTGTAGAAATGATTTTTCACACCATAGTTTTGCATTTTTAGGTTGGTTATAAGGAACTATTATTATAGGATACATTGTAAATGAATCATAAAATTGTTTTTTAATAATTTATTTTATAACCGGCATAAAAAACAATTATAATGTGATTTTCACATCATTTATTGAATAAATGTCATGAAAAACCAATATAATAAAGGCCTTTTCATGTCGGTTATTTAATAAATTCCATGAAAAACTGACGTGAAAAATATATTTTTTTTATAAATTTTTTTTTTCAACCTTCCTCTCCACATCCGAGCAAAAAAGAAAACTAGAAAAAGAAGCAGTAGCAGCATAAAAACTAGCAATATATTTATAATTAAAAAAATTAAAAAATTAAATATTTAGTAAAAATAAACTAAACTCCAACCAAACCTATAAAAAGATTTTTCCATTCCACTTGTAAGTGTGTGAGATCTTTTGCACTATAAGGGTGAGATTCAGTAAAAGAGAAAAATTAAAATAAAATTATTTAAAGTGAATAATGAATAAAATAATTGTAATATTAATGAATAGTTTATAAATAAATCTTACCTGATTGAACTTTTTAACTGTTCTAGTTGAAATTATTTCATACATAAATCTTAACACATAATATCTGCATTCATTAAATCCTTATTGTTTATAAAAATGTTGCTTAAATTAGTTTGTTAGTTCAAAATAACATTTTTATATAATATATCCAAAATATAATAATTATAAATGAAAAATCACCTTTAATTTTACATATTTGATATTGGTGCTAATTTTCATTGTGGTCCCTCAAAAAAAATTCCATCCCATGTTAGAAAATATTTACAATGAAATAAATTTAAAATTCTTTAAAATATATAAAAGTATTTAGAAATTCAAACTTACAGTTATAATATATCCCTAAACTTTTGTCACACTTCACCATGGATAGAGCATAACCAGTAAAGCGTCTTCTACCTTAGACAAAAAAGTCCAAACAACCAATGGACATGGATATAAATTAAAATTTAATGTTAGTGGTTATTATTTTAAAAAACATTTATCAAATTTTCAAATAAATGTTTCTTACACATGAAGATATAGAAACATCCAACACTAAATAGTTTCATTCTTTTGAAATCATTCAATAATATAAAATGTTCTTTCTACTTTAGTAATTTTCCTAGCTATAAGTGAAATTAACTATGGGTCCATAAATCCATAAAAATTTGTCTTCCAATTCTCCTTACACATTGTATAACGATACTTAATACAAAAAAGTATAAATTTTTAATAAATTATATGTATGGAAATATTTATGTCAAGACTTATAGGGTAAAAAATTTCATCATGATTATTCCCAAAATATCTCTAGTTATAAGATATATGATATCATTTGTCAAAATCCCCTTATTCATTACACACCCACAAACATCAACTTCCATTATAATCTCATAAACACACAACAACAAGTTTGACTATCTTGACAATCTATCAAGACTACTAGAATATATATATGAATTCATATCCCTTGGTATTTTTATTGACTATAAAATATTTATTTACATTTAAATTATTCCTAAAAAATAGATAAATTTATATACATTAAAATATTAAAAAAATTAATAATTTTTTTTTAATAAAAGATAAAATATACACACAACTCTATGGTATTATATTGCAAAATTCTAGATGTACGAACTAAAAATTGGTTGATACTTTGTCTAAATATAGTCACCTTATCTATAGGTACTTGTACTACAACTGATCTATCTATAATATCTTGTACAGTAACCCTATGATGCTCTATCCTTGTATTTTGATGATGATCATTGTCTCTAATATAAAATATCACCCTACATGAAACAATATTATACCGAGGATAATCAACATATAACTCATAGTAACTATAAATATGTGGAGGAGGGGTTGTAAGTGTATGATAAGGATTGGGGTTTGTGGGTGGAGGTGAAGGAGATAGAGCTGCTGACAGAGGCAGAGGAGTGGGAGTTATAGTCTAAAACTATATTTTTATTTCTGTAAACATGGACTGTACTAATGCTTTGATCATATCCTCTATCATCACATTAATATTCTGAACTTGAGATGCCATGGATTTTATTTTTTAATAAAATCCCTCCATTTGATAATCTTAAAAATGGTAAAACACTTTTCTCACTAATACACCCATCAGGTATCCTTATACACGACCAAGGTGTTTGGGCCTTCCAAATATTATAGATAAAATATCTTTCCTACCCTCAGCTACAAAGACCCCTTGTGTTCTATGCTCCATAAGAGTATCATGTATGAATTATTTTCAAAAACTCTATAATGATTCATAATATATAAATAATTGAGTTAACATAAATAAATAAAGTAACATATTACAATCCTTTCAGTTACAACCATTCACACTTGCATAAGATATTTTATTTTTTTTCTCTCATCTAAACCATATTCTATTTTTCATGTCCAGATGAGAGGATTGAGGTGAAACCTTTCCATATTTTGAAGACTTAGCTCTTAGTTATTTAAAAAAATCCATCATTTTTTCTTCAAATAACGTCTACCCCTAAGATAATGTACGAGGTTATACATTTCTAGATTGGATCTCCTGATGAGATCTCATATTTTGTTATAAATTATGAATAAGAAATCATTAATATGATCATTAATTTAAAAAAACATCTAAAATTTTTCAGTACAGTTACCAAAAATTATTATTGTCATATAATTTCAACATAATTCTTCCATATGTATTCAGATATAAAATTATATATATCACATGGATTATGATATTACCTATGCCCATAAATGAAATCAAATGTGAGGGTTGATTTCAAATATCTCCATCTTATAAAAGCCAATGGTAAACATTTCCTCCCGACTCCTCTAGTGTTAGGTATATCATATGTAATCTGATAATAAGAAGGGGGAAACATATATTACTATTAAAATTTTAATATTAGTAAATAAATAACAAATGATTTTATTAAAATTGTCTCCCACAACTGTGATAGTGAAACTTTTTCAAAACATATCCAATCATCGATCAAAATACTAACTTTTCTTTTAGCCTGAACTGATATAATTTTTTTTTTGAATTAAGACCTCATGGAATATCATTATCATAAAAGTCCAATAGTATCCTCTGGTTCTGTCTATGAGCAACTGATAATTTTGGTAAACCATTGCTTCCATGTTTACCAACCCTATAACTCTTCATTGGATCTACATGAGTATATAACTCTTGTAAATAGGGATGGGGATCATCAAGAGGAACATGTGCAGGTTCCTCCCTAGAGGAATGAGTATGCTTATCTCAGGAATTATGTGGTTGATTAGTAGATTGATATATCATTATTCTACAAATCAATGCAACATACAATTAGTACACAAATATACAAATTCAACTATTACAATATTAATTTAAATAAAAAATGAAAAATTAGGAAACACTAAATTTACCAAAATTAAACTGAAAACATTATTCTTCATATTTTTTATATTTAAATAAAATTCAAAAAAAATTAATGATATATTAAATGTTTTGTAAATGAATTAAAATAAACCAAGAAATGTTGTATTAATATTAAAAAATGTCTAACCTAATAAATAATTGTTTTACAAAAATATTTATTTTTTCAATATGATGTTATAAAAAAATTGTTTTTATTTAACAAATTAGATTTAAAATAATATTATTTTTATAAAATCAGTAAGTAGATAAATTAAATAAGGTTAAACATGGAAAAATAAACTAAACAAAACAAATATAAACAAACATTTTAACTTATTAGTTTTAATATGTGTTTTAATATTGAAACTATAATTAACATATCTAACATTTTATGAAATCTATAAAAGTAAAAGAGAAACAAACATTTGTTACCTGTAATATTAGGAATGTGCTGAAGGATTTTTTTCCCAAATCCATTCATCATGATCATTCCTTATAGAACAAACTATGTCAATGATGTGCTCAGCATTATTATCTATTAATATTTCCAGGGAAGTATGGATATCATATAAATTATCATATTCTTCAATTTTATCATCACCAACAGATTGTTTTTTTCATTTAAAATAAGAGACCACTGCATATCGGATTGACTAAAAACATAGAAATTTTTTTTCATGTGTTTTCATTATAAAAGGATCAACTATGTATTCCAATCTATTCAAATTAAAAAGTGGCATTCCAAATTCACCATGTTCGACACAATTTTTAATGATAAACCATTTGTAGTTAAACACTGGAACTTTAAATTTAATGTAATAACCTCCAATAATTTTTCAATGACTCCATAATATTCACTTGATGTGTAAATTAGGTTTTTGTCTTTAGAACTCAAAAAATGTATTGCATCTGCGAACACTAATACACAACTATTCTAAACTATACATCTATTGTCTTGATATTTTGTATGAAATGTATATACATTAACTTCATCCTGAACCATGTTATCAAATTTAAATTTGGACCACCCAGTAACCATTTTATTATTTCTGATGCATCTAATATACTAATAATGGTCTCATTAAACCATGGGAAAAAGTTTTTTTATGATCATTAAAAATACAAATATCATTATTCTTTGGATAATATTTTTTCAACGCATTAAAATTCAATGTTATATATGGTCGAGCATCATATATGTCATTTAATATGTATAAATGTACCTTATTTATCTTCTCACCTGAAAAATATTAGACTTTCATACAACGAAACCCCTTTCCCTCATAATTGACTTGTTTATGCTGATATGGAGGCAAACTAGTGTGCTCTACCCTCGATAAGTAGCTTGTAAAAAACTACACAAACTTCACATAAATATAATTTTCAACAATGGATTATTTAGGTAGAAATAGATTCTTAACATACCCCTTCAATATCTTCATATACCTTTCAGAAGGATACATCCAACTTAGATATATATGTCTCCAATGTTTTATTTCTCGAACAAAATTAAGAATTAAATGAACCATTATATCAAATAATGATGGAGGAAAATGAATTTCCAATTGAAAAAGTATATAAATTTATTCATTTCCCAAAATGTTCAAATTATTCAGATTAATAACCTTATTACAAATTGAATTGAAAAAAATAACACAACTTCATTATAGTCTTTCTAAAAGAGATGGGAAATATTCCACATAATGAAACCGATATATGTTATTTCATATTGATAAGGAAATCATGAGATTCCATACCTATCAACTTCAAATACTTTAAAGACACAATTTTTTTTACATTTGAATAATAACCCTACGTCACATAGATATCATGAAGACACTTACAAAATTTAATTATATCCCTCTTGGATAATGTATGAAAATAACGGGGATGAAATGTTTGTCTTAAATCATGAGTGGGAGCTAATTCCAAATGTATTCCCATTGGCAGTAAGTCTAATCTTTGATTCAACCCATCTTTAGTCTTTTCATTAATATCTATCAATGTTCTAATCAAGCTATCACATATATTCTTCTCCAAGTGCAAGACACCAATGTTATGTTTCACCTCATGATATATCCAATATGGTAGATCAAAAAATCTTGACCATTTCTTCAAAATATTTATATCATTACAATATTTATATGTCTTTCCAAATGTCAAATCAAGTTTTTTCACCCTCTCAAAATACTGATCAGTGGATAAAGGATTGGGAGTAATATCAAATTCATATGATCCATTAAATTCCTTATATAATTATATATAATAGTTATCCATAGAAAAATACATCTTATGGCCCATGAATAAGGACTTTCTCCCATGATGCAGTTGGTAATAGGAAGTCTATTGTTTGCAAATTGGACATGCTTTATGCCCCTTAACACTGTATCCATACACATTTCCATTACCTAAGAAGTTATTTATAGTGAAAAAAATCATTGCATGTAGTTGAAAATATTAAATTTTATAAAAATTATACACCCTAATACCTTCCTACCATAAATTTTGAAAATACTCAATTAATGGTGATAATAAAACATCAATATCATTTCCAGGTTGTTTTGGTCTAGAGATCATTAAACTCAACATGACATATTTATGTTTCAAACAAAATTTAGGTGGTATGTTTTAAATTACCAACAAAATAGGCCATGAACTATGTTTAATACTAAGTCTTCGATAAGGATTTATTCAATCCATGCATAGTATAGCATTCTTCCTATTTATTACATAACATTTCCTTGCATTTTACATATAGAGGATCTTTAAAGTCAAGTGTCTTAGAAACCAAGAACATAATACATGAAAAAAACATAAAAAATTATTCTAAACTAATCATAAGGCTTCATCATTGGTACATATTATGTACAATTACTTTATCTCATAACTTGAGGACATACATCAAAGTAAAGGGTGAGCAGAAGGTTCAGTAAGGAAAATAAGTTAAATAGTTGACATGTGATCTTGAGCAATATTAAAAAGAACATGATAAAAATCATAAAGGCATGAGAAATGGAAGAATAAGAATATCATAATAAAAATAACTTTAAAAATAACATGAATATGTGTCTACGACCTTTCATTTATACATTCATAAACATATCAACATGGTTTATCCTTGAGGATTCATAAAAATTACCAAGGTTAATCACCAAGGTATCGGGAAACATGTCATCTATAGAGATTAATTCTTTACCCAATGTATTGGAGCGATATCAGGGCTCACCCTCAATATTTATTTACATTCATGTGATCCACATAGATCATAATCAAAAATTTAAAAAATAACCCATAGAGAACAAAATAAATGGGTTTCATTTCAAAATCGTGATGTTTTAAAAGTGCTTAAAAATAAGATCATTATGTCATTTATAACCCATGGAAAGGGAGTCAGGGTTATATGTATGTAAATTCCAGAATAAAATATTTTTTTTATATTTATAAACACCCATAGATATGAAATATTTGTGGGTATTCACATAAATAATCAAGATAATTTCAAAAGAGAAAGAGAGAGAAATTTTGAGATGAAAATTTTACAGCATAACTTCTACATAACATCCTTTTAGAAAAAAAATTAAAAAGAGAGAGTATGAGGGTAACCAACTCAGAAATAATATATAATAAAGTATAAAGGAATAATGACATGGATATAAGAACATGATATTGATATTTTAATGTCATACCACATGAAAAGGAAACTTGAAAGGAAAGAGAAGATGCGATTCATTTTACAAAAAATTCACCAACCTAACAGTGTCACATAAAAAATACTAAAATCAATTTATGCAAGTGGAGAGGGTCTCTCATACATTTTACAAGAAATATAAATTAGTAATGATATATAATAATATCCCCCCCATAAAAAATGGTACTATAAGACATAACATAAAGGAAGTCAATACTTAAAAGAGGAGGGTGAATGATTCCCTTACCTTGAAGAGTAACTTCGAAACCCTGAATATCGGGAGCTTGGGAGGCCTGAGGGAACCTTGGGAGAACTCCATGGGAGGTAAGGATACCATAAATTAGTTGAGTAGGATTTTGGAATGAAATTAATGAGGTAATGGATTGGTATTTATAGGAAAAGTGAGGAAATATATTATTAATTTACAAGGGACACCTCATCAGTGGTATTTTCCCACGGTATTGGCCACTTGGTACATGTCATAGCATATCTCACTATTAATAAGTCTCCTAGAATTCTCACATCATTATTTCATCATTAATGATGTCATTAAACACACAAAACTCAAAATTGTATTTTTAATATTAACTGAAAATTCAAATATTTCAGAAAAAATCCCAAAACTTTACCCTAACATAATATCAATGCTCTGAATTCAAAAACGAAATAAATTTTATGAAGATAATTTTATAAATATTTTTAAATAATTTTTCAAATAAAATCATTATTTATTCAAATAAAAAACAACTCTAAATCTATATCTTGTTTTGTAACTCCTTAAGAAAGTAATCATGGTCCCATAAAATCATCAGATAACCATAATACAATAAAGTAAAAATTTATGATTAAATTTTATGAAAATATATTTCTATTTTAAATTATTAAATTAATTATAAAATTTAAAATAAAATATTTATGACATACAAAAATACCAAAACTTATACTATGATCGTTTTTCACTTTTAAGATGTTTAAATTGTATTTATACATTAATGGGGGAAGTTTCTATTTTTTGGCCAAATTACTATTCATTACTATTCATTTAAATTCATAGGGGTATGTTACTATTCATATATTACTATTCACTAAAAATAAAGTTGATCATATAAGACTCTAAATTTATCACTGATCACAACTGCATAAGACCATTTTTTGAAAATCATTTCACCTTATTAATTGTATAAAATTTACATAAATATTTTAAAATACCATTTTTTTCCCAAAATTCATTAGTAACATGGAACTATAAATTCATCCTACATTTATCTGGATATTGGAAATTCACAAACATTTCCATAGGAATAAATAAAAATTTTCATTATATAAAGGGATTACACAAAGTTGCTAATGTCTCTCTACATAGCCCCTTATAACCCTAGAATAAGACCTAAGTGTAAGGTATACTATAGTGATAGAATCTTGGGGTGTCTTGGACAACATTTCTTGAGTGGTGGTTTCTATCAGCTTGAACTTCTCCCTTAGGTGATTCCGTTAAAGCTTCACATGTCGAAGCTCGGCTTGGGCTTGGTCCACAGTAAAGCCCATTGATTCTACCTCCTTCCCAAGCTCTGACAGATAGGTTTCATATGTCCCAAGTGTACTAGATGATGCCGTCAAATCTTTTTTATATATTAAATAACCAAGATCATTTGAATTTATAATCACACAATGTTATGATTATAGTTTCCAATGATCATATTGACCAATGGTCATATAACACTCGAAACACAATAGTATCATTTTAATTATACCATCTTCATTAATTAAATGTTATAGTTTTGTTGAGTATAAAATAAAATAACACACAAATTTAGGAAATAAATATTATTAAAATGCTCGGGTCGTTACATTCTTCCCCCCTTAAAAAATTTTGTCCCTAAAATTTTAACTCGTACCCTAAGAAGAGAAAAGGTTTGGGTACTTAAACCTCATAGACTCCTCTGGTTCCCATGTGGATTCCTCACATTTGTGGTTCCTCCACAACACCATAACAAGGTGAGTAGTCTTGTTGTGTAGAACCTTGTCCATACGATTTAATATCTCCACCAGCTGCTCATCATAAGAGAGGTCATGTTCCACTTGTACAACCTCTAGGTTTAGTACATGTGAAGGGTCATGTATGTACTTCTTCAAGATGGATATGTTGAAGACATCATGAACTTGTGATAGATTTGGAGGAAGTGTATGTCGATAGGCAATTGTTCCCACCCAGTCATGGATTTCACAGGGGACAATGTACCGAGGGCTTAGATTCCCTTTCTTCACAAACATCATGAATCTCTTCCAATATGAAATCCAAAGAAATAATTTTTCATCAAACTACAAGTCCCATAAACCGTTTTTGGCATAGCTCTTTTGCTGACTATGAGAAACCTTAATGTGTTGCTAGATGGCATGGACGTTTTCTTTCATCTCTTGCACAAGATCAAGCCCAAGAAGCTTTCTCTAACCAGCTTTATCCCAACAATTTTGAGTTTTACATCGCTTCCCATATCGATCTTCATAAGGTGTCATTTGAATGTTCGAGTGGAAGCTGTTGTTTTAAGAGAACTCAACTAAAGGGATATGTTGATCCCATCCTCCTTTAAATTCCATTGAGCATGTTCTCAGCATGTCCTCGAGTGTTTGAATATTGTTTTTAGATTGTACATCAGTTTGGGGGTGATGGGACATAATAAATTATATTATGTGCTCAGATCATGTTGAAGAAATCAATATAATTTTGATGTGAACCTTGGATCACAATCAGATACGGTAGAAAGTGGAACTCTATACAGCCTTACAACATCCTTCATGTAAATCTTGGTAAGTTGATCAAGAGAGAAATCTTATCGAATAGATATAATATGGGCATTCTTGGGGATACAGACCACAATAACCCATATCTCATTGTTTCCTTTTGAAGTTCTCAGGAGACCAGTGACAAAGCCCATAGTGATATTGTCCCACTTCCATGCTGGTATGGGTAGTGGTTGTAATACCCATTTAGGATGTTTCCGCTCTTCCTTCACTTTCTAACATACCATGAACATTGAAGTGTAGTACACAATCTCCCTTTTCATATTATCCTAACAATAATGATCACAAAGGTCCCTATACATTTCCATGATACAAGGATGTTTAGAGAAAGTAGATCCACGAACTTCATCCATTAGATCCTTCTTTATTTCTATAAAATATGGAACACATAGTCCTATATGGAATTTTAGTACACATTCTTTATCATCATTGAACTCAAGAAACTTCCCTTTCTTCATAGCCTCAAACTTCTTTTGTAACAAAGGATCTTCTTTCTAATATTTCTTGATATTCTCTAGTAATGAAAGTTGATAAATAATTTAGGATTGGGTTGATGATGTCCCTTCCCTTATAATTCCCATGTCCATCTCCACTAGGCCATTGATCAAATGATCCCTTTGAATCCTCATATTGGAAAGAATAACTGGGACATTATTGATTAATGAATCAACAGATTTTTTTACTCTTCCGGGATGATAATGAATTGAACAATCATAGTCTTTAAGAAGTTCCAACCATCTCTTTTGTCTCATGATCAATTCCTTTTGTGTGAAAATGTAATTCAAACTTTGATGGTCTGAATATATATCACATTCATCCCTATAAAGATAGTACCTCCATATCTTCAAAATAAATATGACTACAGCCAACATCAGATCATGCGTAGGATAGTTCTGCTCATGGGCCATTAAATGTCGAGATGCATAAGCATTGACTTTTTCATTTTTCATGAGGATTCTCCCAATTACATTTAGAGATACATCTCTAAAAATAGAAAATCCTTATCCACTTGAGGACAGAGTTAACATGGGTGCAGTAACCAATCTATTCTTCATCTCTTGGAAACATTCCTCACACTCCTTTGACAAAGATGAACTTGACCCTATTTCGAGTTATCTTGGTTAATGGATTAGAAAGTCGTGATTTTTTTCACAAACCTCCTATAATATCCCAATAAACCAAGGAAACTAAGAATCTTAGTTATTTTTTTGGCTGAGGCCACTCCTATATAAATTTTGTCTTTGTAGGGTCAACTGTGATTCCATCATTGATTAAAATGTGCCCAAAGAAAGCAAGTTGTTACAACTAGAATTCACATTTACTAAACTTCCCAAAAATCCTCTCCTTCCATAGAGTTTTTAAAATATCCCTTAGATGATCTTCATTCTCCTCGTGAAATTTTGAATATATCATAATATCATCATTAAAAGCTACTAAAAAGTTATCAAGGTAGTCCTTAAAGACCCTATTAAACATATCTATAAAAATAGTAGGTGCATTTGTCAGTACAAAAGGAATAACAATCATAATTCCCATATCTTTATCAGAAGGAAGTATTTGGAATATATTATTTCTTCACCCTCAATTGATTATAACCAAATCAAAGATCAATATTAGAGAATAAATAAACCCCAAAAAGTTGGTCAAATAAGTCATCAATTCTTTGAAGAGGGAATTTTATCTTTACTGTGATCCCATTCAGTACTCTATAATAAATGCATAGACACATTGATCTATCCTTCTTCTTCACAAAGAGAATAGGTTTTCCCCAAGGAGACACACTCGGTCAGATAAACCCCTTCTCCAATAGATCTTGGAGTTGTTTCATTAACACCTCCAACTCCACATTTTCCATCCTATATGGGGTCTTTGATATCATATGGGATCTAGGTATGAGATCAATGGAGAACTCTACCTCTATTTCTAGGGGAGGTCTGGGTAACTCATCTGAAAGTACGTCAATGTATTCATGGATGATGGCAACATTTTCTATCCTAAAACTCTCATTTACTTCATCTTCTTCACCGATCATCTCCATAAAGAAGTATATTGGAGGTTCTTATAAACAAATATCAGGTTGAGATATCTCTCCTTGGAAGATAACTGTCGATTCTCTTTTCAAGACTACTGATATTTCCTTGATTCTGCATTTGATATTTACATTATACTTTGGGATCCAGTACATCCCTAGTATAGTGTTGAATTCTAGCATGGGATTTACTACTAGATTTGTGATAATATTGTTCTCACTAATATAAATCCTAGAGGTTCTAAACACGGATTATGCTTGGATAATCCCACAATGAGTCTTGACTAATAAATCTTCTTTTAGAAAATCAGGAGTTGATTATAAATTCTTTCAAAAAATGGAGGAAATAAAGGAATGTGTAGAACCATAATCAAACAATGTACTTGTTAGATTTGATAGAACAACAAGGGTACCTGCTTCCACTTCAATCAGGGAATCAACTTCAGCTGTCGTGATAGAAAAAGCACGACCTTGCTCTCATGGCCTTTGGTGAGGCTGATGGAGGTTCCCCTCTACTGCCCTCAGATTTGGAAAATGACTGGTAAAGATCCCATGTTTTCCACACATAAATAAATGGACATCAGGTAGGGATTGCACTATCTTACCCTTATCGTTAGTGTTTGGAAGTTGAGGTATCACCTCACTACAACAATTTATTGCAATATGGACATCTCTTCTACACTTGTAGCATTTTCAGCTTCGAGGAGGTAGTTCCCCAAATGCTTCTTCCCACATTTATTACACACGGGACGTTTCACTTTCTTGCCTCCTCTTACATGATCAAAAGTCCCCCTATTCTAGGATCCATCGATCTCTTATTTTCATTGGATTTATGAGTCCATTGCATCTCACCAAACTCCAAATCGACTTTCATCGCACTCCGCACGACCTCCTTATAGATATCATAGTCTCAGTTGGCTAGATTATTTCGTAGTAGAGGTCACAATCCATTGAGGAATCTATCAACATTACCACTTGGATCCATGAAAAGGATAGAGGTGTAATGTGAAATCCTTTTGAAGTTCATCTCTTAGCTTCCCACAGATTCATTCTCCTTTGGCTTCAGTTCGAGAAACTCCTTCTCCATTCTTGTCCTCATGGAACAAGGGAAATACTTACCGAAGAAGATCCCTATAAACTCTTCCCACTATGTAGCTTCATCCTACACTTTTGGCCTCCTATTTTTAATTAGTTCCCACCACTGATCAAATTCTCCCTTTAAGAGATAAACGACCATGGTGACATTCTCTTGCTCTGAATAGTGGAGCACTAAAAATATCTTCTCTATAGAGTTGATCCACTGTTCAGAAATCAATGGGTCAGTCGATCCACTAAAGGTTGGTGGTTTTTGATGCATAAAGGACTCAACATAATTTTGTTACCTTCATGGTGATATCAGTATCTCATCTTGATTCAGGTTATTTCCCATAACTTGAGTTAGTTGGTTCATCATTCACATGTATTTTTCCATTCTGGCTTCCATCGAAGGGCTGTCAGCACATGGCCCATTACGGTCACCATTTGCATGGTTCCTCTTATTTCTCTCCATTCCTAAAATAATAAAACCATAGTGAGAGGATTATTTCATTTATGAATATTTTAAATATAAAGGATTTTATGTCTTAAAACTTCATGCTTAAAAATTACATTTCTCTATAATTCCTTCATAATGGTTCAAAAAAATCTTACGATTAACCAAACATATCCCACAGGAGTGTCATAACCAAGAGTGTATAAAGGCCTGTTGTTGTGTACCAGTTCCCATTCGAGTCTACCTCAAAGTGGTGTTTTTGGGTTTTAACCCTATGTACATCTCTGCCAAATATGCCTCTATCTGCTCGTATCTAGATAGGGATGTATTTTCTAGACAAACCACATACTCAATACTCACCAAAATACCAGGAAGTTTTCCTATATTTAATATTTTCTATAGGGTTTTTCCAAAATTTTTCATAGCCTAATTTCCATAAATAACTACACTCTCCTTTGATACCAACTATGGCATCCCGCCTTTTTAATACATAACATTTCATTACATTTTACATATAGAGGATCTTTTAAGTCTGGTGTCTTGGAAATCAGGAACATAATACATGAAAACAACATAAATAATTATTCTAAACCATTCGTAAGGCTTCATCATATGTTCATACTATGTACAATTTCTGCATCCTATTACCTGGATAAATACATCAATGGAAAGGGTGAGCAGAATGCTCAGTAATGAAAATAAGTGAAATTGTTTACAGGTGATCTTGAGCAATATTATTAAGAACATGATAAAAATCACAAAGTAATGAGTAATGTAATAATAGGAATATCATAATAAAAAACATGAATCATAACTTTAATATGTGGATACAACATTTCATTTAGACATTCATGAACATATCACAATGTTTTATCCCCGAGATGTCATAAAAATTTCCATGGTTATTCACTATGGTATCGTGAAACTTTTCTTCTCTAGAGATTAATTCATTACCCAATACATTTGAGTGATATCAAGGAAAAACCTTAAAATGTATTTACTTTCAAGTGATCCACATATATCATAATCAAACATTTGATAAATAACCCATAGAGAACAAAATAAATGGGTTTCATTTGAAAATTGTGACGTTTTAAAAGTTCTAAAAAATAAGATCATTATGTCATTTAAAACCCATGGAAAGGGAGTGAGGGTTATATGTATGTAAATTACAAATCAAATATATAATTTTTCTATATTTATGAGCACCCATATAGATGAAATAGTTCTGGGTATTCACATAAATAATCAAGAGAATTTCAAAAGAGAAAGAGAGAGAAATTTTGAGATGAAAATTCTACAGCATAATAGCTACATAACATCCTTTTAGAAAACATTAAAAAGAGAGGGTACAAGAGTACAAAACTCATAAATAATTTATAATACAGTATAAAGGAATAATAAAATTGAGTTAAGAACATGGTATGTATATTTGAATGTCATATCACATGAAAAGGAAACTTGAAACGAAAGAGAAGATGCAATTATTTTTACAAAAAATTCAGCAGTCGAACGACGTCACATAAAAATTCATAAAATAAATTGATGAGAGTGGAAAGGGTATATATTATTTTGGACATGAAATAGATAGTAATAAATATATATAATAACAATCCCACACATAATAAAATGGAACTATAATACATAACATAAATGATGTCATGACTTAAAAGAGGGGCGTGAAATATTCCCTTACCTTGAAGAGTAACTTAAAATATTTGATGATCAGGACCTTGGGGGGCTTTAGGAAACCTTGGTAGAACTTTTTGGGAGTTAAGGAAACCATAACTTCTTTGAGGATGGTTTTGGAATGAAATTAATGAGGAAATGGCTTGGTATGTATAGGAAAAGTGAGGGAATAAATTATTAATTTCCAAGGGACACCTCATCGGTGGTATTTGAAAAACCATGGGCTTGCCCATAGTGTTTTCCCATGGTATTGGACACTTTGGAAACCTAATAGAATATCTTACTATTAATTAGTCTACAATAAAGCTTACATAATTTTTACATGATTAATGATTTCATTAAACACCCAAAACTCAAAACTATATTTTTACTATTCATAAAAAATTCAACTATTTCAGAGAAATCCCAAAAATTCACCCTAACCTAATATCGATAATCTGAATTCAAAAATGAACTCCATTTTATGAATATAATTTTCTAAATATTTTTAATTTAATTTTCAAATAAAATTATTATTTATTCAACAAAAAACAACTCTAAAACTATAACTTGTTTTATAAATCCTTGGGAAAGTAATAAGGTCCCATAAAATTATCGTATAACCATAATAAAATAAAGTAAAAAATTTATGATCACATTTTATGAAAATATATTTCCATTTTAAATTATTAAATTAATTATAATATTGTAAATATATTATTTATGACTTACAAAAATACAAAAACTTATACTATGATCGTTTTCTCACTTTTAAGATGTTTAAATTGTTTTTATACATTAATGGGTGATGTTTATATTTTTTTGGCCAAATTACTATTCATTACTATTCATACGGTTATGTTACTATTCATACTTTACTATTCACTAAAAATCAAGTTGATCATATTAGACTCTAAATTTCTCAATAATCAGAACTGTAGGAGAACATTATTTGAAAATAATTTCACATTATTAATTATTTAAATTTTACAGAAATATTTTAAAATACCCTTTTTCCCAAAATTCCTTAGTAATATGGAATTATAAATTCATCCTACATTTATCAGGATATTATAAATTCACAAAACTTACCATAAGAAGAAATAAAATTTTATTTATATAAAATAATTACAAAAAGTAGCTAAGGTCTCGTTACATATCCCCTTATAACTCCATCATAAGATCTAAGTGAAAGGTGTGCTATGGTGATAGAATCTTGGGGTGGATCAGACAACACTTCTCGAGTGGTGATTTCCATCAGCTTGAACATCTCCCTTAGGTGATTCTGTTCAAGCTTTATATGTTGAAGTTCTGCATGGGCTTGGTCCAAAGAAAATCCCAGTGATGCTACCTCATTCCCAAGCTCCAAAAAATGGGCTTCAAATGGCCCGAGTCTACTAGATAATTCCATCAACTCTTCTTTCTGTATTAATTAACCAATATTTTTTGAATTTATAAACACACAACGTTAAGATTGTAGTTTCCAATGGTCATATTGACTAACGATCATATAACAGTCGAAACCCAACGGTCTCATTTTAATTATACCCACATAATTAATTAAAGGATATAGTTGTGTTGTGTATAAAATATAATAACACCCAAATTTAATAAATAAATATAATTAAAATTTTCTGGTCGTTACACATAGTCCAATATTGAGATTTTTAACTTCATTTATGAATTTAGGAAATTGGTGATCAATTTTCTTCAACTATGGACAATTAGTTCGATAGTGTATTTTTCCATCATAGATCTTCTCATCAGCATGTCATCTTAACATTTTTTCATCATATGAATTAACAAATAAATGTCTCAAATGAGGACTTATACTAATAAACCAAAATTCCTTGGTGGGGGTCTCTATAACCTTTAAATCAGCCTATGATTTTTCTTTCAACTTATACCATGATGTATCACATTTAGGACACTCCGAAGGAAAATCATATTCCTTACTATATAGCACACATTAATTCAGGTATACATTTATTATTTTATACCCTAATCCCATTGGTAATAGTATTTTCTTCTTCATATAATTCAAATCAATAAGATCATTATAATAGGAAGAATATATTTAAAAAATTATAGCAAGTCTGTAAAACTTTTTTCACTCCAACCATGTTTCACCTTCAAGTTAATCAATCTTAAGACCAATGATAGAACCATAAGTTTTTTAAAACTAGGATACAATTGTTTTTCAACATCACCTATAGACTATCAATTTTCAGTTCTCTCTCAACTTCCTCTTCTTCAATATCATGAATCATTTCTTCCATTTCATCTGAGTCATCATCTCGCAAAGCATCATCATCAATATATATGAAAATTTTCCCAGTTTCCCCCTCTCAAATCCAAAGGTTGTAACTTATAATAAATCCATGAAAAATTAAACAATCATTGATCTCTCTAATTTAATCCTTCTTCATATATAAATATTTCAGACATGTATAGAAAAACACATCACTTTTTGGAACTTTTTGTTTAGAAAATTCCAAAAAAATCATCAACACCATCCTTATATTAATCACTCATTTGAAGTGTCATAATCCAACTTAGACTAACTATTACCTACAGAAAATATCAAATATATATATCATTTCATGATAATAAATTTTTTTATTTATATGAAATATTCTATAATTTGAAAGTAACAGAATTCCGAAATATAAAAAAATATATGTGTATTTGACAAATATAAATATAAACTCTATGCAATAATAGAACATAAGTTTAAATATAAATGGTGAATCATAAAGAGATATGAATGGAATTAATTTAAAAAAGAAAATATAGTTAGACTATAAATGTTGGAATCTAATATAAACTCATTGGGATATTAAATATTCACATTCATCAAGGTTGTATGTTGTTTGGTCAATGATTGATTCAGGTAGGTAACCATATGTAATGAAAATGAAATTGGATTGGGGATCTAAAATATATGTTAATTCTCATAAATTTAATGACATTTCCTTAACTAAATTAATTCCTTATAAGTAGGATATAAAATAAGATCCCATGATTGGTTTGTTGTTGATCAATTCATACCCCCCAAATGGTTTTTGATCTAGAGCCAAAGTAATTTACAATGACTAAAAGCCCATAAATAATACATCACAATATTGATTTTCATGATCTATATATAAAATATCTTCAATACCGATAAGTAGAATACTAATGCATCTACAAATTTCTATCTGTGATGCCACAATAAATTTCCCAACTCTTAATATAGTACATGATTCTCATTCTATTATAAGATACATGACGATATACCTTACCAATAAGGTTTCTAGATTATGCATAATTAAAACTGAGGTACTTTTCATAGAAAAATATATAGTCGTAGTTCATAAACATGATCCATTACTTAATTACATTGATTTACTAAAACGTAGTCAAAGAGGATTGATCCATCAAAAAGAAACTACATGATTCAAACATTTATAAAAAATAAACCATAATAAACAAATCTCATCTCTTTTCCAATACTGTAACACCCCGACCCCTCTAGACAAGAGTCAGTGCATTACGTGTGATATTGGCATGGTTAGAAGGAATGAAAATCCTAAAGGAACGAATAGTTTTTTAGTCTTGAAGAAACAAGATACATAGATGTAACACAAATAACATTGAAAAAGGTAACAAGATACAAGAAATAACAAAACCAAAAACTGAAACCACACGAACTCAATAAAAGACCGTCTCTTCATAACCTGTTGAAGGTAAAAAATGAAAGGGTCGAGCTCAAATTCTCAGTAAGGGTTTCAAATAGCGGAAGAATGAGTACAATAATAAGTGAACAATAATCAACCTGACATAATCATTATGGAATAATGAATAAATGAATAACTAATGCCATTAATAAACTAAAAATGAAACTGCATCCATAGATTTTATCATAGTGAAAACCTCATGGATAATAATAATTACAGATAATTAATAAAAATAATTCTTATTAATTGGACTTCATTTATCTAGAACATGAGTCCAAAATACCTTAAAACCTGTTTAGTTTTATAGGTAGAACCCCATCTGATTTTTGGAAACAAACTCGAACGGTTTGTCGCCAACTGATTTCTATCATGAGACCTAATGATGCATTGAGGGGATATATCAGGCCCCACCCACCACTACATATCCAAATAATTCTTTATAAATTGATTCAATACATGATCAATATGCCTTCTCAATATCCACATATAGTAGAGTAAACAGATTTATCAATATATCCATAATTAAAATAACTTTCCAAATAAACACCGTATGTAAAATGGTATACGGTTTAGAAAAACAAACATATCCATGGCATGAGATTATGGATATTAAATATAAATACAATTTCAAATTAAAATTGATCTCAAATGGGCAGTAGGTACACCACATGAGGATTATTAGGTGCACAATACAAAGTTAGTCACAACGAAAATGTAGTTGAGACGAAGTCCCTTACCACAATGTAATCAGTTGAATCATATGACCAAAACTTAAGGAAAATAAAATTAATCATTGAATACCATGAACATAAAGAGAATCATGTTATTATATATCAAATGTTAGTACACATATACCACATATATGAAATAAGTGGCAAACAATGAAAATCTCCCAGAAATGAAAGTGAGATGAGAAACCCCATACCTTTTCCTCTAGTGTGTTCTTGATTGTTCTTAACAACCTGAAAAATCAAATTTAGATTAATTAATTAATAATTACCAAACCTAATAAACATTTAGTTGATATTATATAACCTTATTAAGTTCATTAATGTCCTTTTTATGGGTTTAAGAGATTCAATCTTATTCTGTTGGAAGCATTTTCTTACTTGGTTTCATGATTTGTTTACTTGTATTCATGAATGGAAGTTGGTTTGAAATATGGTTTAAAAATCCAGAATTTTTTATACAAATTATTAGTGACATTAAAGATATATAAATGATCTTATAATGATTCTAGTTATATACCTTGAGGATGACTCATTCAATGAGTTAAAAATAAACGCTTGAATTTGACTTGGCAGTTTTGTGCTCAATAAACATGTTTTGTATTATTAATCCATATTATGTTCGTGTAAAGATTATAGAACATTAATCAAGATAAAATAAATATATTATGACCTGTTTCAACCATAAATATGGTTTCAGGACCATTAATTAAGGAACGATTGAAGAACGAAACTTCGTCGTCCACGAAGGTTATAAATTGGAACCTCATGGACATTGATTTCGTTTCTAAAAATAAAAGGGAGGGGGTAAGAATATTGATGATGATTTTTCCATTAACATGATATAAATCCAGTATATAGATGATAATAAAGTTATCATGATCATTTGGACTGGGGATGTGAGGAGAGGATAACAAATGAAGAAAATTCAAATGAAACTAAAAGAAAAAGAAAGTTGTTTTACCTCTTGAAATAACTTCCTCGAGAACCTCCTTAAGGGAAGAGATTTTGGTCTTTTGGAAAGACAAAAAGATTCCTGGTAGTGGGTAGTGACTAGGTAAGGGTATTTGGGTCGAACTTTGAGAAGCTTAAAGGCTTAGAGGAGTGAAGAGAAGTGGGAGTGGTGAGGGGTTTTTATAATGGAGGAGAGGGGGTAAATTTTGAATATTTAATTCATTATTTTATTATTTCCCTGAAGACAACCAATAGTGTTGTTTCATGTGACCCATAATATTAATAAGTACATTTTAGTTCGAACCAAGTGTCCTTACATAACTTATGATGTCATAAATAGTGTATTTAACTGATAATTTGTATATACTGTATTTTATCGTATTTCACTATTCATCAAAAATTCTAGAATTTCAGAAAAATCTCCATAATTTACCCTGACCATTTTTTGATGTGTAGAATTCAAAAATGAAATCCATTTTTAAAAATTAATTTTCTAAATATTATTAATTTAACTTTTAAATAAATTCATAGTTAATTATAAAAATAACAATCTTAAAGGTGGAATTAGTTTTCTTTCTCATTGAAAAACTAATTAAGATCTCATTATCTTATTTACATAAGAAAATAAAATATTATTATTATTTACTATTCATAATGGTCATATTACTATTCATATTACTATTCACAAGGGTATGTTACTATTCACCAAAAATCATGTTTGTTCTATTAGACTCCAAATGACTTACTCATCACAACTCTAGATGGCCATTTTTTGAAATTCAAAACATTGAAGTGGAAATTTTATATTTAATGGAATTTTTTTGAATATCTCCTAAATAACCTAGTGTTGTTTCAAAGGAACATAGTGATGAATAGAATGTATTTAAGAGGAACATACTATAAAATGTTTGGGGTGTTATACTATTCCCTCCTTCAGAATTTTCGTCCTCAAAATTTTATGTATATAGACCACCAAAAAGATGTGGGTGGTTTTGATTCATGAAATCCTCTAGTTCCCATATTGCTTCCTCCATATTCTAGTTTCTCCAATGAACCATTACTAGACGAGTTGTTCGATTTATCAATACCTTCTCACTTTTGTCAAGAATCTGGATAGGCTTTTCACAGTATGAAAAATCTGGTTCCACTTCTATTTCATCATATGTGAGTACATTTGTTGGGTCTGGCATGAATTTCTTTATCAATGATACGTGGAACACATCATGAACTCTGGAGAGATTTGGCAGCATCACTAAACGACAAGCTACAACTCTAATTCTTTCCATTATTTCAAATAGCCCGATGTATCTGGGGATCAGTTTCCATTTCTTACCGAACCTCAATACACCCATCTATGGAGATACTTTTAGAAATACATGATCTCCCACTTGGAATTCCAATTCATTTCTCCAGTTGTCAGCATAACTCTTCTTCCTACTTTGGGCTGATTTAATATTGGATTTTATTTTGATCACCTTTGTCGTGGTCTCTTCAATATGTTTTGGGCCAATATGTTTCCTCTAACACACTTAATTCCAACAAGTTGGAGCACAACATCTCTTTCTATATAAGGCTTCATATGGAGCCATTTGAATATTAGAATGGAAACTATTGTTATAAGAAAATTCCACCAAAGACAAATAATGATCCCACATTCCTTGGAAGTCAATAGAACATGACCACAACATATCTTCTAGAGTTTGAATAGTTCTTTCAGATTGTCCTTCGGTTTGGGGGTGATATATGGTACTCATATGAAGCTCAATATTCAAAGCCTTCTGGATACTTTTAAAGAATTCTAACATAAATTGAGGATCTCGATAAAAAACAATTGATAGAGGTGTACCATAAAGTCTCACAACTTCATTAATATAAAGTCTTTCCAAGCACTCAAGTGGTAAATCCTCTCTTATTGGAAGGAAATGTGCTATTTTAGTGATATGATCAACAATTACCCATATTGCATCATTACTTCTAGGTGTCCTTGGTTGATCGGTGACAAAATCCATCATAATGTTATCCCACTCACACATAGGAATAGGTAGATGTAACAACACTCCTTTGGGATGTCGTCTCTCCGCCTTCACTTGTTGACAAACAAGACGCCTTGACACGTAGTCAGTAATTTCTCGCTCCATATTACCCCACTAGATATGTTCCATTAGATCTCAATACATCTTGGTGCTACCCGGGTGTATTGAGAAATTTGAGCTATGATAGTAGTCTAATAGTTCCCTTTTTAGCTCAGGTACCGATGGAACGCATAACATCTTCCCAAAATTAAGAACTCCTTCTTCATACACGAAGTCAGCCAGTCTCCCATCCTTAACTGCATTAATTTTTTTGTGCAGATTATCATCATCAGATTGAGAAATTTTTATCTTCTCTAGTAAAGATGGATTAGCAATTATTTGAAAGAGGAGTGATGTTTCCCCTTCCTTAAAAATTCCCATCTCCATATTTAGTAGATCCATGAAAATAGGATCTCTTTCAATCCTCATTTGAGTCAGAAGGCCATGATCTTTCCTGGTCAATGCATCTGCCACCTTATTTTCCTTTCCTGGGTGGTAGTGTATTGAGAAATTGTAATCTTTGAGTAACTTGTGACATCTTCTTTGCCTCATGTTGAGTTAATTTTGTGTGAAAATATATTTCAAACTCTTGTGGTCCGTATAAATCTCACATCTCTCTCCGTAGAGATAATGCCTCCATATTTTCAGTGCAAAGATTACGGCTGCTAACTCTAGATCATGAGTTGGATAATTTTTCTCATGGGTCTTCAACTGTATTGATGCATAAGCAATGAAATTATCATTTTTTTCATAAGGACACAACGTATTCCATTATTTGATGCATCACTGTATATAAAAATTCCAACTCTTCCAGATGGAAGAGTCAAAATTGGAGCATTGACCAATATTATTTTCAATTCTTCAAAGCATTCCATACACACTTTTTTCCACACAAACTTAACTCCTTTTTGTGTGAGCTTGCTTAGTAGGTTAGCCAGTCGGGAAAAATTCTGAATGAAACGCCGATAGTAACCAGATAAGCCAAAAAAAATACGTACCTCAGTTATGTTTGTTGGCATGGGCCATTCTTGGATTGCCTTCATATTTTCAGGATCAATGAGGATTCCATCCTTAGAGACAATATGGCCCAAAAATGAAACTGATTGATGCCAAAATTCACACTTGCGAAACATCCCATACAATTTATTGCTTCTAAGAGTTCTCAGAATAATTCGCAAGTGATTCTCATGGTCTTCATTGATTTTTGAGTATACTAAAATATCATTAATGAACACCACAACAATGTTACCAAGATATTCCTAGAAAACTCTATTCATTAAATCCATGAAAATAGAGGGTTCATTTGTCAGTCCAAGAGGCCTCACCGTAAACTCATAATTCCAATACCTGGTTTGAAATGATATCTTAGGAATATCTTACTTCCTCACACGCAACTGATGATATCTGGATCGAAGGTCAATAATTGAAAAGTATTGAGCTCTATGAAGTTGGTCAAATTAATCATCAATTCGTGGCCAAGGATACTTATTCTTTATTATAATAGCATTTATTTTCCCGTAATAAATGCAAAGCCTCATCGATCCATCTTTCTTATTAACGAAGAGGAAAGGGTCTCCCCATGGAGAAACACTAGGTCGAATAAATCCTTTTTTCACTCAAATACTCTAGTTGTTTCTTTGGCTCTACTAATTCCATAGTGTCCATTCTATAGGGAGTCTTTGATATAGGTCTTGCATCAAGAATTAAATCAATATAGAACTCAACTTCCCACTCTGGTGGATGTCCATGTAAATCCTCTGGAAATACATTAATGTACTCGTTCACTATGTTCACATCTTCAATTTGAAGATTTCTTTCCTCACCCATATATATTGGTTTATCTTCTTATTCAAGTATTTCATTCAGTAGAGCTATTGGGGGTGGTTCTAGATAAGAATCATGTGGTGATGTTTCTACCCTAAAGATAAGGGATTATACACCATTTACAAAAATTGTAACTTCCTTCTTCTTACAATAAATCTTCACATCATAATTTGACAGCAAATCCATACCAAGAATTATATAAAATTTAGTCATTGGTATGATAATAAGGTAAGAAACTATAGCACATTTTGGAGTATGTAGGGGGACTATTCGACATGCCTTGGTTGCAATGATACATCCCCTATGATTTTTGACTGACAACTCCTTTATTAAATCAAATTGGACATATCGAATTTTACTGGAAAACTGGGAAGATATAAATGAATGTAATGATCCAGAATCAAATAAAGTGTTGGCTATGTTTGAGGAAACAATTAAAGTACCTTCCACCAAGTCATTAAGAACTTCATCCTCCACGATTGTAATCGCAAAGGCTCTCCCTTGATCTCTTAGAATTTTCTGAGTCGAGTTTCTTTGACTCTTAGGACACTCACTTGTATAGTGTCCCATCTCTCTACAATTATAACATTTAATATCATTTAATTGTCTCTTCTGCTTGAATTCACCATATCGATGACCCTATTCCCCGCAGTTATAGAAGACTCCCATGCATTTCAAACATTTACCGAGATGATTATTTCCACAGTTCTCACATAATGGGAAAATATTCATTCCCTTGATCTTCTTTGGTTCTTGTCCTTTTCCTTTGTTATCAGAGTACTACCTCTTATCTTGGTTTCCCTTGAAAATATTTAATCTAGAAAATTCCCTCTCTGTTTTGATGCCAATTTATACAATTTCATCATATGATGAAACTGATTGAGAAGCCAGTGCCCTTCGAAGACATGGCTTAAGACCTTCAAAGAAATGATCAATCTTATCCACCAAGTCACGTACATAATCCACGACATACCTGGATAGCCTTGTGAAGGTATCCTCGTACTCTATAATATTGTCTTCTTCCATTTGTTTCAAGCCAAGGAATTTCCTCTTCATTTCAGTTCGTTGCCCACGAGGGAAATATTTTTTGAATAATATTTCCCTAAATTTCCTCCATTCCATATCTTCTATTTATTCTTCCTCCATGGTATTTTGATTCATGGACCACCGTTGATATGCATTTCCCTTGAGACAATATACTGCCAATACTACCTTTTCATTTTCATTGCATCATAACTCCATGAATATCTTTTCAAGGGACTCGATCTATTACTCAGCTACCACTGGATTAGTAGTCCCACTGAAAGATGGCGGATTAAGCCATATGAAATGATCCAACATAGGTGTGGAATGGTTATTCGTTACAACTTGAGTAAGTTGTCCCAATATTGTCATGATCTGATCTTCTCCAACGTTGACTGTGTTGACTTACTCAGTAGGGAGATCCCTACCTTTCCCATAATTATTTATTCCCTTTCTTCCATTAGACATCATTTTTAAATAATGGGATACACTAGATTAGTTTATGAATATCAAATTGAAAATCACTCAACATAGTTTGAAATTCTATTCATAGCTAATCTAATAAACATGGTTCCTCTAAGGAAAAATTTACATTAAACTCCTTCATAAGGGATTGTAATGAAAATCTGAACTATCCTAATGATATCTCCTAGGAGTGTCGTAACCAAGAGTCCAGCATGACCCATTATCATGAACTAGTTCCCGTTTGAGTTTAACTTGAAGCGGTGTTTTTAGGTTTTATCCCTAGATACATCTATTCCAGAGCCGCCTCTACCCGCTCATATTCAGATAGGGACATATTGCTTAAAATATCCACATAATCTATTCCTTACCAAAATACTAGGACTTTATTGTATGTTTATCCTCAAATAACAACTTAGGGATTTGTTCCCTACTATACAATCCCTACTCTAGGGATTTTATCCCTTCTATACATTCCCTACTATAGTTTCCAAGTTTTCTACTAAACTTCCTTTGATACCAACTGTAAGACCCTGACCCCTCTAGACCAGATCCAGTGCATTACTTGTGATATTGGAATGGTTTGAAGGACTGAAAATCCCTAAGGAACAAAATGTTTAATAGTCTTGAAGAAACTATATACATATATGTAACACAAATAACATTGAAAAAGGTTACAAGATACAATACATAACAAAACAAAAAACTGCAACCACACAAACTCAATAAAAGACCTTCTCTTCATCACCCGTTGAAGGTAAAAAATGAAAGGGGTGAGATAAAATGCTTAGTAAGGGTTAAAAATAGCGGAAGAATGAGGACAATAATAAGTGAATCACAATCAATCTGATATTATCAATATGGAATAGTGAATAAATTAATAACTATTTCCATTAATAAACTAAAAATGAAACTGCATCCGTAGATTTTGTCATAGTGAAAACATCATGGATAATAATAATAACTGATAATGAATAAAGAGAATACCTATTAACTGGAAGTTATGTATCTGGCACATGAGACCATAATACTATAAAAACTGTTTAGTACTATGGGTAGAAACCCATCTGATTTTTGGAAACAAACTCGAAGGTTTTGTCGCCAACAGATTTGTCTCATGTGACCTACCGATGCATCAAGGGGCTATAGCGGGCCCCACCCCCCACTTCATATCCAATTAATTATTTATACATTGATTCAATACAAGATCAATATGAATTTTCAATATCTATATAGATTAGAGTATACAGATTCATCAATATTTCCATTATTAAAATAACTTTCCAAATAAACACCGTATGTAAAATGGTATACAGTTTAGACAAAAAAACATATCCATGGAATGATATTATGGATATTTAATATAAATACAATTTTAGATGAAAATTTATCTCAAATGGTCAGTAGTTACATCACATATGGATTATTAGTTGCATAATACAATGTTAGTCACAACGAAAAGGTAGTTGAGACAAGTCCATTACCACAATGTAATCAGTCGAATCATATCACCAGGACTTAATGAACATCAATTTAATCATTTAATAACATGAATATAAATAGAATCATGTTATTATATATCAAATGATAGTACACATATACCAAATATTTTAAATAAATGGCGAACAATGAAAATATCACAGAAATGAAAGTTAGATGAGAAACCCCTTACCTTTTTCTCTAGTGTGTTCTTGATTGTTCTTAACAACCTGAATAATAAAATTTAGATTCATTAATTAATAATTAAAGAACCTAAAAGACATGTAATTGATATTATATAACCTTATTAAGTTCATTAATGGCGTTTCTGATGGGTTTAAGAGATTCAATCTTATTGTTTTGGAAGCGTTTTCTTACTTGGTTTCATGATTTGTTTACTTATATTCATGAATGGAAGTTGGTTTGAAATATGGATTAAAAATCAAGAATTGTTAATATAAATTATTAGTGAAATTAAAGAGATATAAATGATCTTATAATGATTCTAGTTATATACCATGAGGTCGACTCATTCGAAGAGTAAAAAATAAACGCTTTAATTTGAGTTGGCAGTTCTGTGCTCAATAAACATGTTTTGTATTATTATTCCATATTATGTATGTGTAAAGATTATTGAACATTTATCAATATAAAATAAATATATTATTAACTGTTTCATCCATAAATATGGTTTCATGACTCGTAATTAAGGAACGATTGAACAACGAAACATCGTCGTCCAAGAAGGTTATAAATTGGAACCTCATGGACATTGATTTTGTTTATAAAAATAAACGGGAGGGAGTAAGAATATTGATGATGATTCTTAAATTAACATGATATAAATACATTATATAGATGATACATTAGTTATCATGATCATTTGAACAGAGGAGGTGAGGAGAGGATAATGAATGAAGATAAATTCAAATGAAACTAAAAGAAAAAGAAATGTGTTTTACCTCTTGAAATAACTTCCTCGAGTACCTCCTTAGGGAAAGATATTTTGGTCTTTTGGAAAGACCAAAAGCTTCCTGGTAGTGGGGATTGACTAGGTAAGGGTATTTGGGCTGATCTTTGTGGATCTTTATGGCTTAAAGGAGTGAAGAGAAGAGGGAGTGGTGAGGGGTTTTTATAGTGGAGGAGAGGGGGTAAATTTTGAATATTTAATGCTTTATTTTATTATTTCCCTCAAGACAACCAATAGTGTTGTTTCATGTGACTCATAATAGTAATAAATGCATGTGATTTCTAATAAAGTGTCCTTACATCACTTATGATGTCATAAATAGTGTATTTAACTAATAATTTGAGTATACGGTATTTTATCGTATTTCACTATTCATCAAAAATTCTAGAATTTTAGAAAAATCTCAAAAATCTACCCTAACCATTTTTTGAAATGTAGAATTCAAAAAGGAACTCAGTTTCTCAAAATTAATTTTCTAAATATTATTAATTTAATTTTTAAATAAAGTCATAGTTAATTCGAAAAATAACAATCTTATAGCTGCAATTAGTTTTATTTCTCATTGAAAAACTAATTAAGATCTCATTATATTATTTCCTTAAGAAAATAAAATATTATTATTATTTACTATTCCTAAGGGTCATATTACTATTCAGACTACTATTCATAATAGTATGTTACTATTCACCAAAAATCAAGTTTGTTCTATCAGACTCCAAATGACATACTAATCACAACTATAGATGACCATTTTTCAAAATTCAAAACATTGAAGTGGAAAATATATATTTAATATCTAGTTTTTGACTATCTCCTAAAAAACCTAGTGTTTTTCAAAGGAACACAGTGATAAATATAATTTATTTAAGAGAAACATACCATAAAATGTTTGGGGTGTTATAAATACCCTCTCAGGAAATATCTTATTTTCACATTTAATAAAGTATCATGTAATAATATAAAACATCCCATCGAGGAAAATATTCTATACGATACATATTATATAATAAGGGGATAATAAATGAGGGTATCACAATAATAATAAATCATTTATATATGGTATCAAAGAGGCCTTTGAATCCAAATTTGAAAAAAAAGTTACAACCATCCATTGAAAACCAAAAAAGTTCAAAGCATTTGAAACAAATAATACCTACCATATTAGTTAGTTCAAAAAAACTCTTTAATTAAAGATAATCCCTTAACAATAGGTTATATTTATCAAAAATCAATATAATGTCAAAACCCTTCTTTTATCATCAAATTCATAAGAAAATATCCTCATATTAATTTTCCAAAAAAACATGGAATACATAATGAAAGGAGTTGAAAAATTATCATTAAAAATGTTACACCATGATGAAAGGAGATGAAAAATTATCATTAGGATAATAGATAATTTTAAATGGAATATATGATATAACATGGGGATATTAAAAAATATGGTAATGAAATATTTTAGAAAATGAAATCGAAAAATCGAGAGTTTGGGAATCCACAAAATTGAATGAACAAAAGTGAGATGTGTGAGGATTACATGAGAGTTAAGAGTTGATTGAATTGAATGAGCAGATGTAAATGAGGATATATGTTGCTTGAAAATGAGGTTGGAGGCTACTATATCAACGAAAAATGGTTAGGGTTCCATAGGAGAGAGAACCGAGTCTTCCTTCGTATGATAAAAAAACACCAAAATGACACAATATAGAAATTCATAAAATTTTAAATGAATTATCACTTATATTTTTATATAACCGATGTGATAAATAATTTTTTATTATATTTATCACATCAATTATATAAAAATTGATGTGATAAATTGATTTACCATGTCAGTTATTTTATAACTGAAAAAATAAAGAAATGAGAATTTCTTTATCACATAGATTATTCTATAAAAAAAATAAAAACATGCTTTATCACATTAGTTTTTGAATAAAAGAAGTGATAAAGCAGGATACTTCATTGATCATGTCAATTATAGGATAACCGACATGATAAATCAATATACACAGCTTTTTACATTGGTAATAAAGATCCAACATGAAAAGTTTAATGGGATAAATACTTTTTGTGCTACTGTGTATTAAAATATTATGTTACATAAGGTTGTAATATCATAAAACAATATATTTTAAACATGTTTTGGTAATTTTTAAACCTTATCTTATTAATTAACCTTTAGTTAGCCTAATTTAATTTTAACTAAGGTGACAAATTTTTCAATATTAAAAGGTTGTATGTTTTACTTATTTGATATCGATTAGACCAAAAAGTAATAATTTATAAAATTTTAGACCATATAATATTTTATTTGTATTTTTAAGTATTATATTTTATTTTTAAATAATTTAATAAAATATTATTTTGAAAAAATATCATTTGTTTCAATTTTGAAACTTCATTATTTTTCTTTTTAAAAATAACAAAACAACATTATATCTTCTAAAAAACTCTATTAAATCATTCTTTACATGTAAAAGTCATCCACAATATTCTCGAATGTCATTATTTATATCAAATTATATTTATTTTAGCATTTTAAATCATTTATTTTATATTTCCCTTAATTAAAATATTATTGAATCATTATTGTATAACCCTTTAAGGTAATTATTTATTTCCGAAAAATTAAGGATAAATTACCATGATAAGTAAAAATATTTTTGATTTTAAATTACTATTTATTGTCAAATTTATCTTTTATATAACCTTATATTAAAAATGTAATTGTTATTAAAATATGAGAATGCTATCTTTAACTCTTCTTTAAATAAAATATAATAAATTTCATACTCTCAAACAAGTGTCTTGAAAAGAGTTATAATATCGAACCAAGGATGATTTGTGTCTAAACCCTCTAATAAAACTAAATTAGGACAAGTTTTATGGTAGTTTTCTAATATTTATAATATTATTCTTCACCTTTAATTACCTGATTTACCTTTTACCGTGTTAATAAAATTTTACTAAAGTAACTATTCATAATACCCAAAAAAAATCAATTTATATAATTTGGACTCACTAATTCAAAATATGGAATCAATTTTTAAATATTCAAAACACATAATTTTTTATAATTAATTTAAAATTAATCCCATTGACGGGGTGAAAAAACAAGTTATTAAAGATTAAAATATGAAAAAGACTGAAACAATTTTATATCTAAATTCAATTTAAAATTGAGGTAAATGACTTAAATTAGATTAAATGATAAAAAATAATCTATTTATACATTAAAAACATTCAATAATATAATTCAACTCTATAAATTATTTTTATGGAAAAAGATGTTTTCAATTTAAATTGAGTATTTTTTACTATTCATCAAAACATTAAACATATCAGAAAAATATCAAAAATTCAACCAAATTAAATTTTGATATCACGATTTCAAGGAAGAATATTATGTTGTCATATAAAATTTATAAAAGTATTAGAAAATAGATTAAAAATGGGTAATCCATTAAAAGGCGATAAAATTAGCCTTTTCTGAAAAATACTTCTTTTATGTGAATAGATTGATTTGTTCTTATATCATGTCTAGAAAACACATAATATTAATTTTGAAATTATATAAAATATATATAAATTCCATAATGCTATTAATACTATTCATTCCCTCCAACTTGATGGTTAGTGTTAAGAATAATAATTTTTAATAGTATGTCATAATTCATTTAAGTTGGGTGTTGCATAAAATTAAAGATATATAAATTTATTTAAAAGGAACACATACCATAAAATCTTGGGGTGTTATATTCTTCCCTCCTTAAAAAATTTTATACTCAAAATTTCCAATGTATCACCTCATAAAAATATTTTGGTAGTTCTTCATCACAATTTCCTCAGGTTCCCACATCACTTCTTCCATTTTATGGTTTCTCAAAAGAACATTTACTCAAAGATTTATTAGATTCCTCAACACTTTCTATCTAGTGTCAAGAATTTGTATAGGATATTTATAGTAAGATAAATAAGGTTCCAAATCTATTTCAAAGTAAGTGAGAACATGTGTTGGTTTTGGCATGTACTTCCATAGAAAATTGATACAGAACAGATTGTGTACATTATAAAGGTTAAGTGGAATTTCCAAATGTTAAGAAATATTCCCAATTTGTTATAGAATTTAAAAATTTATGATATACTTGGTTCTAATTTTCCATTTCTTACTGAATCATATAATACCATTACATGGAGATACCTTCAAGAAAACTTGATCTCTCACACAAAATTCCAAATCCTTCCTTCAATTATCGACATAGATATTTTTCCTACATTAAGCTTCTTTGATATATATTTTTATAGTATTTACATTTTCCATTGTTTCTTCCATAATTTCTAGGCCTACAAGATTCCTTTAACTATCTTCATCCCAACACGTTTGTGTACGAAATCACTTTTTATATAACACTTCATACAGTTCCATTTGAATACTTGAATAAAGGATATTGTTATAGGAAAATTCCACCAAAGTAAAATTCAGATCCCACAAACCTTTAATGTCATGTGATCATTATCTCAATATTTATTGTAATTTTTAAATAGTTTTCTCAGACTATCTATCCGTTTGAGGGTGGTAAGTGGTGTTTAAATGAAGATTGGTATCAAGGGCCCTCTAATGACATTTCCTTAATTTCAATGTAAATCATAGATAATTATCAAACCCAATTGAAATAGGTTCCCCATGAAGTATTAAAACATCATTAATATTGAGTTATGTAAGAAACTCCAGTGGAAAGTCATCCATTATAGTGAAGAAATGTGCAGATTTGGTAAGGAGATCAATGATAACCTGTATCATATCATTATTCTTATGATTATTTGGTATCCCCAAGAAAAAACCATAGGAATTTAATCACATTTCCACTTATCTATAGTAAGAGGTTTCACGACTCCTCTATGATGTTTTTTTATCAACTTTCACCTATTGAAAAACCATATATCTTGACACATCGTTTTCCATTTCCCGCTTCATATTGTATCATAAAAATGATCCTTCAAATATCTATACATCATGGTGATACAAGGGTATATAGAGAAATTTGATATATGATCATCATCCAATAATAACCTTTTCATCTTGGGTATAGAGGAAACATAAAGAATATTTCCAAATTAGAGAATACCATCTTTACTTTTGATGTTCTTCAATTTTCCATCATTCATTGCTTTAATTTTCATTTGGAAATTCTCATCATTATACTGAGAACATTTTATCCTTTTCAATAAAAATGGTTTGGAAACCATTTGAATATGTAGATATGTTTCACCTTGCTTGAAAATTCCCATATCCATATTAACTAGATCCATGAAAAGAGGATCCCTTTCAATTCTCATTTTGTTCAAAACTCCATGATCATTTCTATTCAATTCATCTGCCACCTTATTTTCCTTCGTAGGGTAATAGTTTATCGAGAAACAATAATCCATGACTTGTTCAATCCATATCATTTTCCTCATATTGATTTATTTCTCGGAGAATATATATTTGAAACTCTTGAAATCTGTATATATCTCACATATTTCAACATAAATATAGTGTCTCCATATCTTCATACCAAATATTATAGTTGAAAACTCCAGATCATGAGTTGGATAGTTATGTTCATGAGTTTTAAATTTCCTTGATGCATATGCAATAACTGTAGCATTCCACATAAGGATACAACCAAGCCCTTTCCTTGATGCATCACTGTAGATCACAAATCCACTATTTTCATATGGTAAAGTCAAGATCAGAGCATTGACCGATATTCTTTTCAATTCTATAAAACACACTTCACATTCTTTTTTCTATAAGAATAGAACCCCTTTACATGTGATCTTTGTTAATATGTTATCAAATTGGGAAAATTTCTAAATTAAATGCAGATAGTTACATGTTAAACCAATGAAACAATGTACCTCAGTTATTATTATTGATATAAGATATTCTTAGATTGCTTTTGTATTTACAATATCAACATAGATTCCATCCTTGGATGGAATATAACCATGAAATTAAATTTAATATATCCATAATTCACAATTTCTAAATTTACCATATAACTCTTCCCTTTTGAGAGTCTCAAGAATGATCTGCAAGTGATTCTCATGGTATTCATATCTTTTAGAATACACCATAATATCATGAATGAATATCAAAAAAAATTATTAAGATATTTCTTGAATACTATTTTCATTAGATCCATAAAAACTGAGGGTTCATTAGTCAATCCAAATGGAATTATTGTAAACTCATAATGTCTATACCTTTTATTAAAATCTATCATTAGAATATCTTCCTTCTTTACTAACAGTTGATGATATCCATAATGAAGGTCAATATTTGATTTTTTTATCTTTCTGGAAATGAACAAAGAAATCATCAATGTGAGGAAGAGAATACTCATTCTTTATTTTAATAACATTGACTTACCTATAATCAATACACAACCTCATAGATCCATATATTAATAAAAAGAACAGGGCCTCCCTATCGGGAAATAGTAGGGCGAATGAATTCCTTTTTACCCAACTCCTATATCTATTTCTTCAGCACTACTAATTCCGTAGTGTCCATTCTATATTGAGTCTTTGATATTCATGAATCATTAGGGAATAAATCTATATAAAACACAACATCAAACTCTAGTGTATTTCTAGGTAATTCTTTAGGAAATACATCAATGTATTCTTTTACATTAGGCACATCCTCAATTTGAAGATTACCTTCTCCAACCCTAGAAGTTTTTTTCTCTTCCTCCCCAAGAATTTAATTCAGTAGATCTATTGGGGGTGTATCTAAATAAGAATCAGATGATGAAGTTTCTTCTTTAATGTTAATCAATTTTTATTCTTCCCCAGACATCCTAATTTCATTCTTCTTACAATAATTGTTTACACAATATTTTTATACTAATCCATACTGAGGAATATATAAAATTTAACCATATGTATGATGACAAGGAAAACAATTAAATCATGTTTATTCATTATAAAGGGGATTTCCTAACCCATATTTATTGTAATGAAACTTCTCTTAGGAGTTTTGACTGATAACTCGTTTATTAAATCAATAGGGAAATGTATAATTTTCCAATCAAACTGGGAAGATATAAAAGAATGTGATTATATAGAATCAAATAAATCATTATATATGTTTGAGGTGATGATTAAAGTATCTACCCTACTTCATTAAGAACATAAACCTAGTCATTTGTGACCATATAATCCAAGTGTTTCTCCCTTGGCCTTTTTATGGATATTTTCATTGAAGCTTAGGAAAATAATTTTCTTAGTGTCCAATATCCTTATAGTTGAAACACTACACATTACTAGATTCATTCTTCCCCCTGTAATCATGGTCCTGATATCCTTTCCCTATGTACTTGTAACAAACTATGATTCTCTTAAGAAAAGAACTAAGGTGTTTCTTCCAACAATAATCATGGGAAGTAAAATCAACACTTCCCTTCTTCACCTTTTCCTTATTTACTTTTATAGAGTATTCATCAACCCTCTTCTTCTCTTGATATCCTTTAATGTAATAAGACATGGAGAATTATTTTTTGGTATTGATAGGACCTGAGACAATATCATCATGTGATGAGAAATTTTGGGATATTAGTTCCCTTTATAGGAATGGTTTTAACCCATAAAATAATCGATAAATATTTCTCTTTATATTACGTACAAAATCCATAGCATGAATTACTAGCCTTGTAAATTTGGATTCATATTTATCAGCATTATAATCAAAATTTTGCCTCAGATTCAAGAATTATATCTCTATATATTCTCTTTGTTCATGGGGAAAATATTTTTCTAAGAAATATTCCTTAAAATCCTTCCATTCCATGTCTATTATTTCTTCCTCTTCCTTTGTGTTTTGAATCAGTGACCACCATTGATCACATATCTTGAGAGATGATAAACATTCATGACAACCTTATCCCTTTTTTTGTTTCCCAAAGAAATAAATATCTTTTCTACGGAACTTATCCACATTTTAACTACAAATGGATTTAGAGTTCCATTGAATGTTAGAGTTTTTTATCTCATGAAGCAGTCTAACATTGTTCCTCAACATTTTGAATTAGGATGCTTTATATGGTAAGGTTATTTTTCATAACCTGATTCAACTATCCTAGTATAGTTATAAGTTACTCGACACTAGTTGTAGCTCCATATCCAACATTATTATCTTGAATATGAGGGAAAACCCAACAGGGATTGTGTTCATTTAATAAATTTCCACTCCTTCTACTAGGATACAGTTATAAACAATAGAATACACTAGATTAGGTTATTAATCATAAATCATAATTTCTAACTAGTATAAAACATAACATAAATTTAAAATTTATGCATAGATAATCTCATAATCATAAGCATTGTTTCTTTGGAGTCATATTTAATTTTAAGTCCTTAAAAATGGTTTGTAAAGAAAATGTTAATTGTACTAGGAATATCCGCAATGAGTTTCATAACAGGTGCGCAGTAAGGCCCGTTGTCGGGTAACAGGGTTCACTGAGTCAGGTCCAATACACCTTATCAGAGTTGCTACCCCTAGGTACATCTATCCTAGAACCATGTCCACATATAGTATCTAGACATGGATGTATTGATAGAAAGACCCAATTAATATCTAACTTACCCAAATTATAGTATTTTATTCTATGCTTATCCTCAAAATCTATATTAGGGTTATGTTCCCTAATCTATGTTTTATAAATCAAGTTTCTAACATTTATAATAAAATTTCTCTTAATTCAACTATATTGACCCCAATCCTAGTAGCCTGGTGTCGGTGCCTCACTTTATTACACTGGAATATAAACAAGATATGAATACCAAATTACTGATTAGTTTTTCAATTTTTGAATCCAGCTTACATACATGAACCATACATTAAAATATAAAATATAAAATAAAACATAGTCAATACTTTAAGAACACTATTACTCTCTTATATTATCCCTGCATATCAATCAAAATACACATCTTAGCATCCTAGGAAATAAAAAATAAGAAAGGGGTGAGCATAGATGCACATCAAGGGTAATCGTATAATGGATTCTATCATAAATAATCATAAACATTAAGGAAAGGTGAATAGATTAAACATAATCTATTTAAACATAGTCTTTAGCATAATATTACTAGAATAAATAATACCATATATGATAATCACATGACCTACGAAACATAACCATATATATTCTACTAGTCAAATAATCACAGATAATATCAATAACTAATCTCATAATGAAGGAATGTATAATGTTTGACATTATAAACATACCATCAAGGTTTGGGCCAAGACACAATGCATAAATGGGTAAGACCCCAGCAAATACCCAAACTAGTTTGTCGCATGGGACCTACTAATCCATCAAGGGGATATAGAGGGCCTCGTCCATCAATTACTATGTCCAATTCATTCCTCATATGAAAAGGGTGAAACCTAAACAACATACACATTTGTATTAAAAAAATAGCATATTAAATGTGAATAATTTAACCATAAAATATGAATGGTAACAAAATTGAAAATTCACAACAAATTAATCATAAATCCTTTAATAAAATATGTTTGATTATATCTTAAAATATTAACCTCAATTAAGAAAAAATCCAATAAAAGAAGTTTATATAGATAAAAATAGTCTACTAAAATCATTAAAATTTCCTAAGAGAAATACCCCATTCACATTGAAATCATTTATTTTAAAAGTCACATTGTTATAAAATAAAAAATTTTCATTGAAAAAATATAGTAAAATTTTGAAGGAATCTTCAAAACATTAAGTCTTTTTGATGGAATAAAAATCCACACATGCCGCATAAGTTAAAAAAACATTCTATCCTTTGAAAAAGTCATAAAGAACTTGTTTGGAAAATGAAAAAATATCACTTTAAAACCATTTTATAAAAGTTAAAACATGGGAAACAAACTTTAATAACTCATTGGATAATAGAGAAAAAAATTGGGAAAAAATTAAGAAACATGGACATGGATGATAAATGTTTCCCAGTAGATACATATAAATAATTTTGAATAATAATGATACTGTGAAATAACCCTTACCATATAATTTCCTTTAGTTATATGTGATATCACCTCCTTTATAATGTTTTAAAAAAATTTATTAATCTACAGCAGAACCATATCCATATTTTTGATATTTTATATGATCCTATTATATTATCTATTTGTAGGTTCCAGGCACGGTGAATGTGTGGAAGAGATAGAACCCAAATTTTATTTTTACCAGGACCAATGATTATTCCATGATTAATACAGTGATGAAAATCAGTCTCCAGAGAATAGAATCAAAGATTTAGTTAAAGAAAGAAGAGGCCCGATACCTTTAGAGAGGATCTTTCATGTTATGTTTCTAATTAATTTAATTAATTTCATAAAAAAATTCTTATATATTTGGTATTTTTCTTTATTGATGATGTTGACCGTCTTAAATGACCCTTATGTATTATCTCATTTCACTTGTAAGGATCCAAACTAGAATCCCTCTAGGGGTGATCCAATCTTGCTCTGATGGACTCCGATCGACACCGTTCATTCTCCAGGTTGTAGCATGGCAAATCTAGTGTCTTTTGTCGGTCATTATTGGCCGCTTTTTCATAATCCTAGAAAAATTTCTCTCGTTCTTGAGAGTGGTGGGAAGAAGATTTGATAGAGAAATTATTTAGCTCCACAATTCTCAATTCACTGGGTGTATGATTCCATGTCGTGTGGTGTTTAGCACAATAGGCGTACTTGTGTATTTATATGCATGGAACTTTATTTACAATATTTAATTGCAAAATAACAATTATATACATTAATGAACTTATAGATAACCCATGTTCATAATAATAATATCGTGTCATTATTTACGGTGTTCCAACATGTGAAAAATAGAATTATAAATAAAATTATGTGTCACAAAACAATAGCAGTGTCATTATTATTTTATCTTCTTCCAACTAGTTATATAATTATTTACTATCTTGAAAATAATTATTTTACCACCGGATTGGACTTGGTCCACTCAAACTCTACTTCCATTTATTGAAAACCTGAATAAATAAATAAATAAATAAATTATTCTCTTAAATAAATATTTTATTTACAAAATAGTAAATAAATATTTATTAAATGTTCAATAAAATAAATTAATATATATTATTAAATTTATGAAATCATATTAAAATGTATAAAATTATTCCAAAGTATTTAGAATAATATTTTTTTTCATGAGTTAAATTCAAATAGAATTTAACTGAGACCACAAAAAACACTTAGTGTGTGACCCTCTATGATTCTTTCTCGTTGTCATTAGGCAGGCTTGCCTAAAGTTCAAGAGTACTATCTAAAAATGGGTTAAGGAACCCACTATAAATAATGTAATGTTACAACAACGACATCCACATATGGACACTCACTGTGTAATATAATCCCTTTGTCGTTATATCTCATAAAGCAGGTTTCATGATAGCGCCATCAAATTTTATGCTTGATATATCATTCTTTGACTACCTGAAAAAACTCATCGTTACACCATGGATATGGAATTACACATGACAATTCTATTTCAATCAAATGGATGAGATATCAACTTCCACAAATGGAAGGGAAAAATCCTTCCTCAACTTATCCATTAATAACATTCCAATCATGACACACCCAAAGTAACCTACTTCTTACCAATGCTCTACGCAATAGTTTTTGTCTGTAAATCAATGTGTGTGAGTAATGACACGTATAAATGATAATTTTAAAGTATATAGATCATTACACATGCTCACAAATAGAAAAATCTGATGACACCAAAACATGCAGAATTCATAATGGTGGGTCTGTTCTCATAATCTCCTATCTTGGAGAATATCAAGTGAAAATATCATGAGAGGAAGTCTCATCTTCCTACGAGTACTCAAACTTGATGGTTTGCATGTTATGTGTCCCATCACAGCATTTCATCCATCTATAGAACTATATTTAATTAACTTTTGATATCATTTCAAGTTTCTCATTATAGCAGGGAACTTCCATGACCTTATCAATGCAATAAATACTCTAAGACATTATTACATCATAGTCATGAAAAAAAATTAAATATATGTAATAACATGTTTAGAATTAAATATATTAAATTTCCATGTAATCACATTACAACAAGTTTATTCTAAGAAACCAACTCTTAGAAACTCCCACTAGGACTAGAGCCGACTACCTATGACTTTCAGTCAACTAGACATCACATGATGATCATGTTTCTGCTGACTCAAGGCTTTTGTCAAGGTGTATACCATGTTTCCTTTCATATAAATACTACATAGTGAATCATAACCCCTCTGAGAAAAATCTCTCAAGAGATGATACATCTGAAGTATGTGATTCATCCACTGATGTGACATTTACACTTTTGCAAGAGCCACCAATACAATATTATCATAATACAATGTGATGAGATTTTTTCTAATAGGTATCAAATCCAAATCCTAGATGAAGCTTTACATCCTAACTGCTTATTTAGATGCCTCAGAAGCTGCGATATACTCAGATTCTGCTGTAGAATCTTTGACCACACTCTTCTTTGAGCACTTCCATCTCACTTCACCTCCATTCAATTTGAATATGTATCTTGTCTGTGACTTCATGTCATCTTTATCATTCTGGAAACTAGAATATTCATATCCTCTGATGACTAGTTCCACATATCGTCCATAAACTAGGAACATATACGTAGTACACCTCAGATACTTTAGGATAGTCTTGACTATCATCCAAAGGCGGTCACCTGGGTCAACTTGATATCTACCTACCACACTCAATGCATAGGAAAAATACAACCTAGTACACAGTCTGACATACCTGATTGACCCAATCTCCGATGCATATGGAGTTCTTGCAATTATCTTTCTTTCCTCATGTGTCTAAGGACACATTTTCATTGAAATATGAATTCCTTTTGATGCTGGAAACAATCCCATCTTGTATTGTTCCAATATGAATTTCTTCAGTATCTTATCAATGTATGTACTTTTACTTAGGCCCAACAATCTATTGGATATATCATGATTGATCTTGATCCGAAGAATAAATGATGCCTCCCCAAAGTTCTTTATGGAAAAGCATTGATTCATCCATGACTTAACAGACTATAAGACTTGTATCTTGTATCCAATATGTAATATGTCATCAACATATACTATTAGGAAAACAACAAAACTCCCACTATTCAATTTGTAGACACAATGTTCACATTCATTATTGAAAAAACCAAATTTCATTATGGATTCATCAAAAGTATTGTTCTATGACCTAGATGCTTTCTTTAATCCATAAAAGTATTTTTGAAACATGAATACCATATTGGCTTCCTTTGGAGTCATAAATTCTTCAGGTTGTGTCATGTAGACAACTTCCAGAAGGTTCCCATTAAGTAATGAAGTTTTTAAATCCATTTTCTAAATCTCATATTTATGTAATGTAGAAATGGACCTTAGAATTCTGATTACTAGTGAAAAGGTTTCATTATAGTAAATTCCTTGACGTTGTTTGAACCCTTTTGCAACCAGTCGTGCGTTATAGGTGCTGACTTTTCCTTCCATGTCCAGTTTCTTCTAGAATACCCATTTGCATCCAAATGGATTTACATCAACTAGAGGATCTGACAAAATCAAGACTTGGTTTTGGTAAATGGAATCCATTTCCAAATTCATGGCTTCTTTCCATGTCGAAACATATGTTTAACTAACTACTTCCTTGTAGGTTAGAGGATCATTATTATCCACTAATAATGAGTCACCATCCTTAGTAACTAGAAAATCATACCATTCTAGTTCTCTAACCTCTCTTGTACTCCTATGCAGCTCCTGTGTCTCTGGAATAGTTCTTTCTTCCACAGGGCTTTTTAGAATCTATTCCCGTACCAACTCTTTTGTACCTTGAGCCTCAAATTCATTGAAGTCTATCTCGCTCCTACTATCTCTTTTAGAGATGTTCTCCCTCTCAAGTAATACAGTGTGTCATGCCACTATAACCTTTTTGTCTAAGGGGTTTTATAGGTAATACCCCCATGTATCCTTGGAGTATCCTATAAAGGAACACTTTGTTCCTAGGGGTGCATGTTTGTTACCTGAACAGGCCTTAACAAATGCATCGCTTCCCCACACATGTAAATTCGATAATATTTCCTTCTTTCCACTACAAAACTCATATAGAATACCATTTATCAATTTAGTTGGTACTTTGTTTAGTATGTTATCCACTTTTCGTAAATAATATCCCCAAAAGGATAATAGAAGACTCGCATGACTCATCATTGATCTCACCATGTTCAATAGGGCGTGGTTCCTCCTTTCATTCACACCATTACACTAGGGTGTGTATGGAGGAGTGAGTTGGGATATGATCCCAAACTTCTATAAGTAATCAATGAAGTCATGATTAAGATATTCTCTACCTCGGTCTGAGTGGTGTTTCATAATATTCTTACCAAGATGGTTCTCAACTTCATTCTTGTATTCTTTGAAATTATCAAAATAATTCGACTTATACATCATTATGTAGATATATCCATTTATACTAAAATCATCAGTAAAAGTTATGAGGTATGACTACCCTCCCCTTGCTTCAACTAGAAATGGCCCACATACATCAGTATGAACGAATTCAATAAGTTATTTATCCCTTTCACCTTTCCCAATAAATGGGGATTTGGTCATTTTTCCTTATAAATATTCATGACATACACCAAGTGGTTTTAGTTAGAAAGAATATAAATATCCATCTCAATGTAAATTTTTCAAGCATTTCTCGTTTACAGGACCTAGCCGTTGATTCCAATGTTGGTTATGGTATGATTCATGTGAAGTATATTTGTTATTCATTTCCACTACTTGGTTTGTGTAATCCATCATGGAAAGACCATTGAATAAATGTGACCTACTAAAAAAATTATATATGTAAAATAAGAAACATTCATTTCCAAACATGAAAAATCCATTGGAATATAATCTTTATACAAAAATAATGTTTTTAGTAACAAAGAACACATAATAACAACCCTTTAACACTAAGATCATCCCAGTTGGAAACATGGGGTAGTAGTCCTTGACATATATAGTATCAAGTCAGGATCTGTGGGCTCCGTTGGATACTCGTATATCTAACTCCTCTCAGTCAATATTCCTAAATATACATGGTTCCTGTATTTGGATATATATGTGAGAACCACAAGCTGTATCTAATAACACATTTTTTGAAACGAATAGATTTCATTCGATAAAAAATTCCCCTGAAGCATCCCATTGCTTCTTAGGCTAGGTGAAATTCTTCTTCCAGGGCCCTTCCAACCACACGTGAAACAAGCAGCCTCCTATTACCTTGCCTCCCCTATGATCTTCCATTTATTGGAATGTTGTGAAGATGTTTTGGAATTAATGCTCTCCACCTTCCCCTTATTCTTATTAACCTTAAGTAGAAAAGGATTTTCACGCTTCATATCTTTTTCAACATGGAGAATAAGGATAAGAATATCATATTGATATTTCTCAATGTTGTTTATATTCAAATTGACAACAATGTTAGAGATACTTTGAGGGATTTATGTGAGAATGAGATTGATGACCTGTTCTTCAGGGAGTTTAAACCCAAGAACATCCATGCGCTCAATGTAGATAATGATCTTGACAACTTGAGGCCTATCTGGGGAACCTTCTCCAAGCTTACACTAAAAGAGTGCCTTAGAGATCTCAAACATTTCATGTCTTTCTCTCACCTGGTAAATACCACAATGGTGCTCGATCATTTTAAAAGAATCAATGTTTTCATGAGACTTCATGAGATCACTAGACATTGATGATAAAATCAAACAATGAACATAGACCACATTGTCCATATGTTTCTCATAGACCATGAAATCCTTATCACTCACCTCTTTGGTAGGCAGATCAGGTAATGTTGACTCCAGCATGTAAGACTTCCGTTCACGGTGTAGGATAACCTGAAGGCATCTAAACCATTGCTGGAAGTTACTGCTAGTGAGGATGTTGTATTTATATAGAATTGATTGTAGGGATAGTGTGGTTGACTATTTTTTCATTTTTATTCCACAATTAAATAATTATATCATTAATAATTCTTGATTACATTTTATAAGAAATCATAAAATTTATTATGTCTCCCAATATTTTATCAAGTTCAAATAGCCATCACCATTGAACTCAGAATGTCTAGTTTCTGTGACATTCTAGTGGCAAGGATCCATATTCCCCTTCTCATAACCCCAACCAGGGTTTGTCAATCTATTCAATTTTTTTAGGTAGGGAGGTTTTTTCCAACCACGGGCTTATAGCTCCTTGATCTGTTGAGTGGACTCCCAAATCCTGAAATCATAACATTGGATTTCCTCAACAATTTCCCCCAATATTACACCATGTATAGAAATGGATACTCCTATTGATGTAATATGGTTAAGTCAACCCGAAACCCTTTATAAGGGATTCTGGTATAAAATTATATGTCATAATGAGGGTTGGTCAAACACATAGTTTTATTGAGTTTTTCTCTTAATCAAGTAACATATGTCTTGGTCTGACTTAATATTTTATTTGAGGGATTTTTATCTCTTATGAATTAATTGCTTATTATCATTATAACAGGCTTGTTAATATTATGTGGAACGTACTTAAGTGATTAACAATGTCTTAATAATATTTACAGATAAGTATGGTTTATTTTAGTTCTATCTTGCATGATTTTTTAATTCATTAATTATGTGATCGTGACAACACATAGATAATGATAAACCATGCATCTAAAAAAATAAAACAAAGAGGATGATCATGTGATTTTTTAATTGTTAGTTTATCTAGCGGTTGATAAACTAACCCTGACCTAGGGGAGAAACATTTTGAACCTTTTGGGTCTGTGTTTACAGATTTCCACCTAATCACCTCTGTATCTTTTGGGATTAGTTTCTTCTCGTCTCCAGCTTGAACCGCCTCCACTATCTTGGGAGTTCCATCCATTACATATGCCTTTTTTTTAACTCGCATGTGGGTGAGGGGTAAAAAAGGGTTTTAACTAAATGAAACCTTGGGCACACATGCACTATATATTATTGAGGAGAGATGGATCGCATGCCAAAAAAATTAATTTGAATAAATAAATTAAAAGAAACCATACACATACAAAGGTCTTGGTCTAGCTCATGATCACCCATACATGAAATGATGTTTACGCATAAATAAAACTATCATTAAATTATTTAATCATTCTTGTTTAAGATACAATACACTCAAATCAATTAATTGTCATCTTTAATTAATCAATCCTTTTATCATAAACCCTTTTTCTGAATTTCCTTGATATTCTCATCCATCATAAATTTAAACAAATAAATTAATTTAAAATTATATTTGTACATAACTTGAACCTAGGAGGAAACCTGGTGAATTCCTATTCATAACTACCAAATGCGTTGAAATGAATATTACATAGATGTTAAGTTAAACACATATATATAAAACACCAATCATGTGTTGCACATCAGGTTTATGCAAGCATGATGGTACACGTCTAAAGGGTTTGTATAATATAATAATAAATTATAATAAATATTTATAATTAGGAGGAGTACAAGAAGTGTAGTTTCAACAATACGATGTGTACTATTTATCACTATCCATATAAAGTACACGTCGGGGGAAACAACATGTGAGTGATCTTTAGAGATCTTCAAAGTACATGGAATGTTCATTGGGACACACACCATGTAGTATCTTTGTTACACAGTTTCCAGCTGGGTAGATGTGTACAGGGTACATAGTCCAACCCTAACCCGAAGGGAGTACACGCCGTGTCCAGTGGACTACACAACATGTAATTTAGAAACGGTGTTCAAACTATTCCTAGTCAACACACATAGTCATTTAAGACTTATAAAGACTCCAACACACGACTTGGTTTGGAGGACCAGTATGATGCATTGAATCTTGATACACAACATGTACTGTCGAATACACATTGTGTGTTCTGGTGTTGTATGTCTAGGAAGCTTTGGAACCTTTGGATGAGTTCCTATATTTTATTTTAATCAAAATTAATAGAAATGATCGTTTCTGTAAGGTAAAGGAGAAACAAAAGAGGAGGAATAGATCTGGAGTTTCAGAATTATAGAATGATTAACTTTAATTGAAACAACTAAATTATAACATTCGTATGCCATCATGAAATATTTAAATATTTATAATCTATGATGTGACCTCCCTTTGATACCACTTTTAGGTTTTGAGCGTAGTGGTAGCGTGGTTGGGATGGACCCCACATTTGTTTTTTATCATGATTAATGGTTATTCCAGGATCGATTTGTTGATGAACTTTAGTCTCCAAGGAATAGAATCAATGATTTTGATAAAGAAAGATGATTCCTGAAACCTTTAGAGAGGATATTTCACATCATGTTTATAATTAATTTAATTAATTTCATAATAAAAAATAATAATTGGATCTTTGGTATTTTTCTTTATTGATGATTTTGATCATTTGGAATGACCCATCCAAATTAACTTGTTTCACTTGTAAGGATCCAATCTTGAATCCCTCTAGTGGTGATCGACATCGCTCAATCTTTGGGTGCTGGGGTGGTGAAGTGAGTGTCTTGTGTCTGTTGTTCTCGATCGCTTGTTCTTCGGACTTGAAGAACATATCTCATTCTTGAGAGTGGTGGGAAGATGATTCGAGAGATAAATTGTTTAGCTCAACAATTCTCAATTCACCAGGTGCACGATTCGTTGTCATGTGGTGTCTGAAACAATAGGTGTTCTTGTTTATTTATATGCATGGATCATATATTACAATATTTGATTGAATAAAAACAATTAAATAAACTAATGAACATGGGGAAAACCCAGTCTCATAAAAATAATCCCGCATCATTACTTAAGGGGAGCCAACTTGGGAAAACCAGAATTATAAATAAAATTATGTGTCACAAAATAATAGCAGTGTCATTATTATTTTAACTTGTGAAAACTTGTTAAATAATTATTTACCATCTTGAAAATAATTAGTATACCACTGGATCAGCCTTGGTCTCCTCTAACTCCACTTACATTTATTTAACAACCGGATAAATCAATAAATAATTTATTGCCTTAAATAAATATTTTATTTTCAAACTAGTCAATAAATATTTATTAAATATTCAATAAAATAAATAAATATATTTTATTTAATTTATGAATTCTTTTTATCATGAATAAAATTATTCCATCTTATTGAAAATAATAATTATTCCATTTATAAAAATCAAATAAAATTTATCTAAGGCCACCCAAAACACTTAGTGTGTGACCCTCTAAGATTCATTCTTATTAGAATTAGGCGGGCTTTCCTAAAGTTCAATAGTATTGTCTAGAAATGTTTCAATGCACCTAAGATAAAGAATTTATTATCACAACAATGACATCCACATATGAACACTCACTGTGTAATATAATACTTTTTCAGTATAACTCACCAAGAAGGTTTTATGATATTTTCATCAAATTTTATGCTTTATACATTATTCTTTGACAACATGAAATAAAATCATCATTACACCATGGCCATAGAATTTCTTACAATGGTTCTATTTAAATCAAAGGGATGAGATAAAAACTTACATAAATAGAAAGAACAAATCCTTCCTCGATAAATCCATTAATAACATGCCACTTGTGAGGCACCCAATGTACCCTACTTCTCGCCAACTATCTGTGTGATAGTTTTCATTAGTAAATCAAAGTGCACAAGTCATGACACATATTAATGATAATATTTAAGTCTAATTACCATTACACATGCTCAAATATTGAAATACCTGATGACACTAAAAAAGTGGAATTCTTACTGGAAGGACTCTTCTCATAAACACCTATCTTAGAGAATACCATGTGCGAACATCATAAGAAGAAGTATCATATACTTATGATTACTCACACCTGATGGTCTAAATGATATGTGTCACATCATAGTATGTAAGCTATCCATATAACTATATTTAATAATATTGTTATATCATTTCAAGGTTCTCATCATAGCGGGGAACTGCCATGACCTTATCAATGCAACAAATACTGTAGGAAATTATTACATCATAGTCATGCAGAACAATGATAAATATGTAATAAGATGTTTAAATTTTAAATAAATTAAATTTCAAGGTAATAAATGTACAACCAATTGGTTTTAGTACACTAAATCTTACACTTATCACCCATTTTTTAATAATATTTTGTTATTACCCTTGATTTTCATGTTAACTGCTTCGTTTTCCGATGCATGTTTTGCTATGTAATTCATGTTTCATATGAATAGGTTATATTTATTTCATATCCAAAATAATATTAAGTTCAAAAATATTATATATACTCATTATACACATCTTTATAATCATTATTTAATTTTCAACATGGAAAATGAATCACATCACGTTATGGAGACGGTAGGCCGTAAGTACACTTGAGCGACAATATCATTCCCTTAATGGAGAAAGGGTAAGGAATTGGATTGTGTATTAATTATAAAGAATAAGTATAATGTCATATTTAATATTTATATCTATTATATCCATCATTATACCCATAAAAATAATGTAGTTATGAAAACATATTACACCACAACGTGGATACGGTAGGTCGTACGTACGCATGCATGGTGATTTCATATTTTATAGGATGAAAAAAGGTATAATATGGTTGTACCAAATTAATAATAACATCTAATAATATATATGATACTTGATTTATTACATTATTATGTAAAAACACATAAATAGGAATTATAAGAATATATGATCTTGAAGGAGTTGGTAAAGATGAATACCTCTTTTTAGAGAACCTCCTTTGGTTCTCCTCTCACAGAAACTAGGGTTGGACTTTTGAGAAGACCAGAACCTACATGATGTCTCTAGGTAAGTTAATAAGATAAATGGACAAGTTTTTGTTTAGTTATAAGGCTCAAAGTGGGGAAATGAGATGATTTAGGAGGTTCATTTTTATAAATGATGTGAGGGGCTGTTTTGGAATTTATAGAAATAATAATTTGTAATAAATTTATATCAATAAAAATACCACCACAATTTCATTTATTCGAATATAAGATGAGATATGATTTTAAAATCATAAACCAATATATTTTAGACAAGTTTTTCTTTTATTATAAAACTTATCATTTTAATTAACCCTTATTTAACCTATTTTAATTCTAACAAAGGTAATAACATTTTCAATATTAAAAGGTTTCAATTTTTACTTATTTGATGTCCATTAGAACATAAATGAATAATTTTTAATATTTATACCTTATAATATGTTTTTTCCTGTATTTATAAATATGTTTTATAATTTTTAAATAATTTAATAAAATATTAATTTGACAAAATATCATTACTCTCAATTTTGACACTATTTATTATTTTCCTTTTTAAAAACATCATAACAACATGATATTTTCAAAAAAAACTATATTAAATCATCCCTAAAAATTCAAAGTCTTCCATCAAGTTTTGTTATGACATTAATTATGTCAAATTATATTTATTTTAATATTTTTAATATTATTTATTTGATATCGCCATTAATTAATCAATTACTGCATCATCATTTTATAGGACATTAACGTAATTATTTATTTCTTAAAAATTAAAGATAATTTTACTTGATAAAATAATACATTTTATATTTCAAATGAATATTTATTGTAGAATTTAGCTATTGTATAACTCTATATTAAAAATGGTATAGTTATTAAAATATGGGTATGACATCTTTAAAAAATATATAAATAAAATATAATAAATGTCATAATCTCACAAAAGTGGTATAAAAGGGTTATAATCTTAGCCAAATGATGATTTTGGTCGAATCCCACTCATCCAATGAAATTATGACTAGTTTTTGTATAATTTTATAATATTTATAAAATTATTTTTTACCCTTAATTACCCAATTTACCTTTTTCTGTGGTGATAAAATTTTACTACAGTTACTATTTATAATGCCAAAAATTAAGATAAATATATTTAAATAATTTGAAATCACTAACTCAAAATATGAAATCCATTTATCAAAATTTAAAACATATAATTTTCAAGATTTAATTTGAAATTAATCCTACCAAGGGGGTGATAAAATGAGTTTTTAAATACAAAAACATGCAAAAGATTGAAATGTTTTATATCTAAATTCAATGTGAAATTGATGCCAATGACCAAAATTTAATTAAATGATAAAAAATAATCTATTTATACTTTAAAACCATTCAATAATATAATTCCAAAATATAAATTATTTTGATAAAAAAAGATATTTTCAATTTAAATTTAAAATTTTTCATTATTTATCAAAATAAGAAAATTATTGAAAAATTACAAAAATTTAACCAAAGTAAATTTTTATATCCCTATTTAAATTAAAAATATTATTTTTTCTTGTAAATTTCCTAAAAATATAAAAAAATATATTTAAAATGGGATCTTCATTAAAATGTGTTATAATTCACCTTTTTAAAAAATACTTATTTTATACAAAAAATTGGATTTGTTCTTATATCATGGTTAGAAAATGAATAATTTGAACTTTAAAATTATATGGAATATATATAAATTCATAATGTGTTTAATACTATTAATTTCCTCTAACATAACTGCTAGTGTTGAAAATAAGAACATTTAATAGTAGGGCACAGTTCATTTAAGCTAGGTGTTGCGTGCAACACAAGAAATTTAAATTTTGTTAAAATGAAATAATTGTATAAAATATTAGGGTGATAAAGAATGTATTGAAGTTATTTTTCCCCTTTTATTTTTATGGGGTCCACATAGATGATTTTATGGTAATATTTGGATAGATTATAGACCAGTTGGTGGCTGAGCCGGTGAATCTTCTAATTACATTTTCTGATTAGAGGCATATGCCTCAATCATGGAACAATGAGGTGTTTTTTTCCTAGATAAATATTATTTCAATACATTAAGAATCAATTTAATATCATTATTTAATTAAATTTTTATATTTTAAAAATTAATCTATTTATATAGATGTTATGATACTTTACCATCTCTGATCTTATCACATGAATGTGGATGTTGAAAAATTTGGGTAAAAAATGGAATGATTTTAAATAGATATTATGGAATGAATTAAATAATAAATCATTGACCACTCACTAGCTATATGATAAGGTACCTAAAGGGGTGCCTAGAAGGAAATGTAAGGTGTTTGTTCACAGCCATAACCATGAGAAACACAAGGTATTGAAGAATATATTCTTATATTAACCTCATTTTAAATATATATATTCATATGATAAGGATATGAAATTATATAATCTACTATTAATTAAATATTATTTATTTCATAATGTTTCAAGAAAAAATGTATCAATCCAAAGGAAACAAATCATCTCCACACAGCCGGTTCAAAGAGTTTTTCAATAAATAGATCCACGATGGTAATATTTTCATTAGTTAAAATATTATCTGATAATATTATCTGCAACATTTATTAAATTATTTATTTATATATTTTTAAACTAGATAAATAATTTAATTAACTATGTCTCCCAAACAAAACTTCAGTTGGGTGGTCATAAAAAATCTGATGGGAGTTATGTGAATGATCCCGCTAAAGAAATTGAGGTATGAATTTATTTTCCATATTAATGGTTCACACAAACGGATTTAATACTATAATAACTTATGAAACCAAAGATAAAAATTTTATTTTTCATTTATAATCACAAAACTGTATTTAATAAAAAACATATGTTATATTTTATAAAAAACATCAATTGTTAAAAATTAAGATATAAATGGTCAATATAAACTTGGTTTTATTAATAGTGCCTTCATTAATATATACCCTCATACGTGGACTCATGCATTATTTTTAGTTTTCACTTTTTTAAAATGTATTAATTTAAAATATATAGATATTTAACTTATATGTTAAAATAAATTAAAAATGGGATTTCAATACCTTATTTTCCTTCTCGGTCTCCCAGGATAATCCAGTTGGTCATGTCCTTGGGAAGGATTATCCTGGTTGTGTTTGTGGGACGGTTTTGGGTGCATTATCATATAAGGTTTTCAGAATGTCGATATGGATTAAAATAACATCTAATATAGGCTGTAGTTACTCTGTACCTCTAGATGTTTAGGGTAAGTTTCTTTTAATGCAAAGAACAATTCAAAAATAATGGAACCAAATCCAGCAATATGGTACTCATAAAAACTATAGGATATGTAGGTTGTTTCTCTATAGAAAGTGTTGGTTGAATTATATTATAAGATATCTAGATGTGTCACTGATGAAATTGCAACGATGGATTGTTCGAGTTGGTAGGAAAATCACAAAATTTCATAATCATTTAGTGCACAAAATTTTATTCATTTTATGTTTTAATTTAATATACATAATTATTTAATTTTCAAGAAAATTTTTATATCGGTGATGGGATAAGGGAGTAGAGGAAAAGGCATAGATGAATATGGATATGATCTTAGTTCATCAGTTAGCGATGAGGCTTAAATTTGGATTAAGTGTTGTTGTTATGCAACTAAACTCATTATCTGTAACTTATTTTATTTATTTAGACATATATATTCATAACTAAAAATGTATGTTTATGCAATAATTGATATCTATTTCTATTTATGTTTAGGTTTCTACTTGTGTTTTTTTAATTTTTTTTGGATTTTTTGGGACTGTATATTCTACATTTTTTATTTTTTTAACATCCTCCGCTATATATTGTAAATTATAGTAGAAGATTAAATTTACATCAAAATGTTGACATTTTTTACAGAAAAAAACATCAACTAAAAACTAAAATAAAAACTATTAAATAACATTTCAGGACAGTCCACATAAACTACTGGTAAATGGGTGAAAATTAAATGAGATGATTCTCGATGCCAGGTTTAGTGGTAGTTTATAAAAAACTTCACAAAAAAATTTATAAGTGGTTTAAACCATGACTATTATCATTATTTTTCATAGATAGATATTCCAATAAATGGTAGGTGTGGGAATTACACAATAGCACCCCATTCAGGTTCAACCTGGCACAAGAGATAGGTGGTGGGATTTTAGGAATTTAATGGGGAGTATTTCGACTCGAGGTATTTATGGAAAACAAAATGAAAAGGTGGAATTGTAGTGCAATGCATAGAACACGAGTAATGTCTTAATTTAAGGCATTTCAGGATTCTAGGGGAATTATGTTAACTCATGGTATCATCGGGGATAGAGGTTTGGGATATATATATCACAATACAAAATGTTTTTGAACTAGTCCGAAAAGATCATGGTGTGACCATTGATTTTACATGGGGTTCAATGATGGAAATAAAGGGATCGTGACAAAGTCCCACGACCATATCATGGAACTAATCTCATGGTTGGAAATGGGAGAGCATCCCCTGCAAAATGGACCAATGAGAACAACTAATAAAACACTATTTTAGGTAACTATGCATTGTTCCGAACAAAGAAGCATTATGTCATATAATTGGGTACTATTTCACGCAATTCTTCACCAAGTCAATCAACTATGTGTTGGGTTAGAAAACTCTATGATGTGTTGTGAATCTTTGTGCTTTATCATGCAACATTTTTTATTTCATGAAATGAAGTTTGCATGAAGCATAACCTATGACTTTGATTTTGGAAAATAATGTTTCATGGATCTTTGGAGTTTAAAAAAATTATTTTCATAAAATTTGGGACATTACATGAAATTGGTTTCCCCATAGAAAATGATTTGTGAAAATGTATTAAGTATAAGCCTATGAATTTATGGAATTCATAATGTAATTTCATTAATGTTTTTTATTTTTAGGTTAAGTAAAGCTGAAACCCCATGTTGCAAGAGTGAGAGCTTAGGAACTCGAATCCCAACCCCCCCCCCAAATAAGGCGTTTATTCCATATTTATTGGAATTTTGGTTGTTTCATAAAAGATATTCTATTTCATGAAGCAATAGGTTGAGTTGCACAAATCTATGAAGTTTCATTAACTTGCCTTTGTTTTTGGAGGTTCTCTCACATGTTCATGGAGCTTCTATAATTTAAATTACCTTTCCTTAATAGTTGAGGTGTGTGACCATAAATAGGGTTTCATAGAATTTTTCATTTTTTCATGAAATTATAGAATACTCTCTAGAATCACCCTAAATGGCCATTTTAGGTTGTCTAACTTCAAAAAACCATAAATTTTTATATTTATGTCTGTTTATGATCTACTAATTTTAAAATGGAATCCTGTGAATTTAACTATGTTCATGGGTTATGGTTTTAATAATTAACTCTATTTGTGGATGATATTTATATAACCAACAATAATTAAGAGGTGTTGGTTATTAAATGTGTCTGCAACCATTTATATAACATTCTCCCATTATAATTCATGGTGGTATTATACATGAAAAACTCATGTGGTGTTATCTGGTTAATAGGAATGTAGAAATTAATTATAAAGTGATGGTTTTGGTTACATACAGTTCCAGTAAGAAAACTTTAAGGTGTTTTTCTTTATAACATGTGAATGAAATTTTATCTAGCCAAGCCTAGGAATGTGAAACGGATAAAGATTGATTTTTTTTAAAAATCATGGGTAATGAGAATATTTAAAATGTTAATCCTTTTATTTTAAATTATGTAACTTTTTAATAAATTAAAAAAAGAAACAATAAGACATTTTAGGGACTGTTGTGATGATTAAACCTTATATTTATGGTTGGACCTTGTGTATGGGTAATTATTATAGAGAGAAAGAGATCATAAGTGATGATAACATTGGATATGGGTCATGAGATCTTGATGAGTTAGGGTGTAATAGACCTTGATTAGTTTAGGATGTGACCTTGATATTATGATATTTTGTGTTGTTTCATAATTTCTTGTGACCATTGTGGGTCTGTGGATCTTGTGCGATGTATAATACCCTATAATGGGTTTTAGGGATTATATTTCCATTGATAATTGTTGTGTATATATGGGCATATTGGACCTAGTGTGATTAGTTGGCCACAATGCATTATATGATGGTGTTTTGAGTGTTTTAGATATGTGGGGAATTTAAATCTTGGTTAGATTATCTGGATAGTGTAATCATTGAATGGAATGTTATTTGAGGTTTTGGTAAAGGCATGGTTCAACATTGAATCTTTTTTAAGGGAGACACTCGAGTTATTTCATTTATTGGTTAATGCTAGTTTTGGGTGGGAAAGGTCATTTGGATTCCTAAACATGATCTTTTGAAACTATTTTTATGTAGTGATCGATGTTTAGCCTTGTCAGACCAGTCAAGGGAAGATAGAGTGTGGGTAGATGCCTCTTACCTTGAAAATTTTTCCAAGGTGGTGGGTGGTAATGTGGTTATTATTGACTCTTGATAAATGTACATCTAGTTTTATGAAAGTATCAATGATTTCCTGAGTATAATCAAGCTTACTGGATAAGAGGCATGGTCATATGCTTGAGTGAACATTTGAGAATAGAATTTGTAATGCACGACTCATGGTATCTTGAGTCGTTTTTAGTGAATAGTCAGGGGTTCATGCGACCCTGGAGTTTTTATGAGATTGAGGTGGTAAGCCTATTATAGAAGCGTGATATATCATTTGGGTTCAATGATTGGGTGTCTTGAGGGTATGTAACAATTATTTATTGGGGATATCAAGGTGGTATGCACTGGAAATGCATAGGGCCTATTTGGTTTTGGATTAGTAAAACATTCCATCTATATTTTCATTAAGAATATTTTAGGGCATAGAGAATTTCAAGAAATATATTCATGATAGTGCCACAATGAATTATATTTCATGTATGTTTGGTAGAGAGTTGTGAGGTGGTAGTGGGTTTTGGATGACGAGTCCCTCTTGATGTGAGGTGACTGAGGGTTGATGAGACTTCTTATGGGTAGGGAGTGTAACGACCCGAAATTGTTAAATAAATTTTGTTCCCTAATTTTACGTGTTATTGTTATACTCAACAAAAATGTTTTATTTGATAAACATGATTATAATTAAAATGAGATCAGTGGGTTTTGACTATTATATAACCATCAGTCAACATGACTGCTGTGAACAAAATGTTTTGATTATTATCTCTAAATATAAGTAATCTTGGTTAATTATTATAGAAAGAAGATTCGATGGCCTCACCTAGTAGTCTTGGACCGATCGAAGCCCATCTAACAGAGCTTGGGAAGGAGGTAGCACCACTGGGCTTTGCTCTGGATAAAATCCAAGCCGAACTTCATCATGTGAAGCTGGAACGAAATCGCCTTCGTGAGAAGTTCAAACTAATAGAAATTACTACTCGGGCAATGTTGACTGAGCCGCCCCAAGCTTCTATCACCCTAGCACACCTTACTCTTAGGTCCTATGCTGGTATTATAAGGGGTTATGTAACGAGACCGTAACTACCTTGTGTAATCCTTGTTTTAAATAAAAATTGGGATTTCTTCTTATGATGAAGTTTATGAATTTTGAAATGACCGGATAAATATAGTATGCATATTTTTGTTGAATTTTAGAAAAAGGATATTTTAAATATGTTTATGTAAACCCTAAATAATTAAAAATGTGTAATGATTTTCAAAAAATGGTCTTCTACAAATATGTTCAGTACTAAATTTAGAGTCTAATATGATCAACTTGATTTTTGATGAATAGTAAATTATGAATAGTGATTTTATGATTAGGATTAGTAATATGACCAAATGGATTAGTAATCTCACTTAAAGAAAGTTTTAAAATAATCTAGGCACCTTGATTAAGTAATGTGATTCAATAAAATAGTTAAATAACAGTTTCATTAATTATTATTCAAGTATTATTTTTTTCGGGTGAATAGTGTTTTTAATTAAAAATTTAATTAAAAATAATTAGAAAATTATTTTTATAAAAATGACTTTATTTTTGAACTCAGAGCATCGATATTATGTTATGGAAATTTTTGGGGTTTTTTCTGAAAAAATGAATTTTCGATGAATAGTGTTTTTATTCAAAAATTAAATTAAAAATATTTAGAAAATTATTTTTATAAAATGGATTTCATTTTTGAAATCAGAGCATTGATATTTGGTTAATGTGAAATTTTGGGATTTTTCTGAGAAAGTTGAATTTTCAGTGAATAGTAAAAATACAGTTTTAGGGTTTCGGTATGTTTAATGACATCATAATGGTGTCATGATGATGTCATGAGATCTTTTGAGGGTTGGCCGGCCAAGGGTGATGAATTATTGTTTTGGGGGCCCCATGTGGCCAAACTCCATGATAAATGACAAGGGAGAGCACATGGGTTTGAGAAAAGCCCATGTGAGGTGTCCCTTGGCCATTAATGCCTTGTCCCCTCACTTTCCCTATAAATACCAAGCTCTCCTCTCATCCATTCGACTCCCCACTCATTCCAAACGAATTTCTGGTCTCATTACCTCCCAAGGAGTCCTCCCAAGGTGACACCAAGCCCTCATGGTCCCAACCTTTGAGGTTTAAGAGTTACATTTTAAGGTAAGGGATCCGACCTCTCTCTTTCTTTTCAAGTAATCTCTTTTATGTCTTTTCTTTTATTCTCCATGTTCTTATGTTGTAGGGTGTTCTTTTATATTCATCCTACTTCCTATTTCATGTTCATATGATGAGAGACCCCCCCTTTCTCTCATCAATTCGTTTTAAGAATGTTTAAGTGGCGCCGTTAGGCTGCCGAAATTTTAAGGGATTCTTTCACCTTCCTCGTTTTCAAGTTCTATTTTCATTCAAGTATTTCATGTTTCTTTGTATTATGTTGGGGAATGATCTCTAAATTTATCATACTGATCTTTTATGATCATATGATGAGAGACCCCATTTTATCTCTTCAATTCAATTTTTTTGAAGTTTTATGTGGCGCCGTTAGGCTGCCGAATTTTTTAAGGGATTCTCTCACCCTTCTCTTTTTCAATGTTCTACTTTCATGTCAATTCTTTCAAGTTACTTTTTTTTATGTTGGGGTATGATCTCTATATATATCATACTGGAATATTATGTTCATATGATGAGATACCCCATTTGATCTCTTCAATTCAGTATTTTGATGTTTTAAGTGGCGCCGTTAGGCTGCCGAATTTTTAAGTGGTTCTTCACCCTTCTCGTTTTGAAGTTCTACTTTCATGTAAATTCTTTCAAGTTCCTTTTTGTTATGTTGGGGAATTATCTCTATATCTATCATACTGAACTCTTATGTTCACATGATGAGAGATCCTATTTGATCTTTTCAAATCATTTTTGTTGATTTTTAAGTAACGTCGTTAGGCTGCCGAACTTTCATAAGAGAAATCTAATTTTTTTTCTTCCTTTCATGTTTTCATTTCAAATGTTATGTCCTTGAAATCTCATTACCATGATCATGTATCCTTATTATTCTGTCCATGTACTATTTTATGGGTCATTTATGAATGTTTGACCCATTTTACCTCTCTTTTAATGTCTTCTAAACCCTCGGAACATTGCCGTTATGCTGCAGAATTTCTGTCTCAAAATGTCTATCTCTTTTTCTAAAGTCCATTTATTTTATTAAGTGAATACTCAAAGCTCTTTCTTCTAAAGGGGTATTCACATATATACCAAAATGTTCTATTTTAAATTCTAGGATTTACATACATGATACCCACCTTCCTTTTCTGTGGGTTTTAAAGTGATATAAAGATCATGTCTTTAAAGCAGTTTTTAAAAAGTTATGATTATGAAATGAAACCCATTTCCTTTATGATATATGGTTTATTTATGAAATTTTTGATGATGATTTATGTGGATCACATGATAATAAAGGCAAATTTAAGGGTGCACCCTGATAGCGCTCCAATGCATTGGGTAATGATGTAACCACTAGCGATTACAATTTTAACGATGCCTTGGTGAAAAACCTTGGTAATTTATAACGACACCTTGGGGATGGACCTTGGTGAAACGAAACGATTGTCAATATTAAATGTTGCAGCCACATCTTCAAATTATAAAAAAGTTTTATTTTTATTATGATATGCCTCATGATTTCATTTTCATGCATTAAAGTTCTTTTCATGACTTTATTGATGTATCTCAAGTTCATATGTAAAATGTTTCGCTTGTTTCCCTTGCTGGGCCTTCTGCTCACCCTTCCTTTTGATGTATGTCCCCAGGTTATGAGATGCAGTAATGAGCCTAGGGTGAACATGAGGAGAAGCCTTTCAAGTGTTTAAGAAGAATGTTTTTTTTGTTTCATGTTTTATGTTCCTTGTTTCCAAGACACTAAACCTTAAAGATCCTCAGTTCCGTGTAATGGAATGAAAAGTTATGTTATAAAAGACGGGATGCTATAGTTGGTATCAAAGGATGGTTTAGTTATTTGTGGAAATTAGGATATGAAAACTCTAGGAGGAACCCTATAGAAAAGTTTAATATAGGAAATCTTCCTGGTATTTTGGTGAGTATTGAGTAAGGGGTTGCCAAGCAAATACATCCCTGTCTGGATACGAGCAGGTAGAGGTGGCTCTGGCACAGATGTACATAGGGGTAAAACCCGAAAACACCGCTTTGAGCTAGACTCGAACGGGAACTGGTACACGACAACGAGCCTTGCTGCACTCTTGGTTACGACACTCCCGGGGGATATGCTTTGGTAAATTCATAAGCTTGGTATGAACCATTGTTAAAGGAACAAAGATAAAATAAAATAAAGGTTCACATAAAAATATATGATCATTCATAACCTAGATGGGAACCTAGGAGATCACAAGTTAGGGTATAACTTTCATATACAAGTTATCCTTATATGCTTTCAGTTCCTTTTCATGATTATTAGCTAATTACTTAAGCCCCTAATTATTCTTTCTCTTCTTAGTTAATGGTGGGAAATGGAAGAACATGTTCCGACAACCAATGTGATAGGAAATGCGACGATTTTCGTATTAATTTGACAGGGATGATTAGGGGATTAAAATATGATTATTATTTTGGAAGACGTTCATTATTTTGGGAACCATATTTGATCGAGGTAAATAGATTACTACAGTATTTTCATTGAGGAGTAAGGTTGACTTATATTTTGAAGAATCGATGAATTTAAGGTGAACTTATAGTAATTTAGGTTACTTATGGGAATGACTAACCTATCTTGGGTAAAATATGTTTAGGTTAGCTACTTTTTATAAGATGTTTGGAGTGGTTGATGTTGTCTGGAGATGAACAATGAAGTTGTTTTGGAAGACTATGTTATAAAATCCTTATTGTATTTGGGTTTCAATCTTAGTTTGGTTTGTTTTGAGGAATTTTAAGGACCGTTATTTATGGAATGGTATATGATGAACTTTGGGTAGTACCATGGAACATTGATGATTTAAAAGTAGTTTCCATTCCTATGGGATTCTTTCTTTTTGAAGAGTTGTTTTACCTTAACCTTTCTGTTTTTGGGATAATGTTTAAAGATAGAAGAAATAGATAGTTAATCTTTTGTAGATTATGTGATTCTATAGAAGATGATTCTTGTGCTTTTATGAGACCAAGTGTTTTTTAATTCTCATCATTTGGAGAAAAGATTAGTGTTGGTAGGGACTTGTTAAAGGATGAAACTCTACTTGAAGGTAGGTGTATTTTCTTATGTTTTTGTTCTATGTAGTAAATGAAATCCTCAAAATTATGAAATGAAACGTAAAACAAAAATGTTGTTGCTTTACGTTTCCTACTAGGTAATCAAAGACCGTTTACACACATCATAAGTTTGGGATTTTCTCATGGTTAACTTTCTCCTAATCATGTTCTCTATCACTCTCCCTCAGAACTTGACCCTTTGTTTTTTCCTCCATGTCCATGTTTTCCTACATGGAACCCTAGTGTGGGTTAACTCGGGTGACCATTGTACTTCCCTTTCTTTATTTTAAAGTAATAGTTTTACTGACTCCTTTTCCGATGTGGGACTTTCAATGAAATTTCAAAACCCAATTTTAAAATTGCGAGGACGCAATTTATTAAGGGGGGAAGATTGTAACGACCTGAAATTTTTAAATAAATTTTGTTCCCTAATTTTACGTGTTATTGTTATACTCAACAAAAATGTTTTATTTGATAAACATGATTATAATTAAAATGAGATCAGTGGGTTTTGACTATTATATAACCATCGGTCAACATGACCGTTGTGAACAAAATGTTTTGATTATTATCTCTAAATATAAGTAATCTTGGTTAATTATTATAGAAAGAAGATTCGATGGCCTCACCTAGTAGTCTTGGACCGATCGAAGCCCATCTAACAGAGCTTGGGAAGGAGGTAACACCACTGGGCTTTGCTCGGGATCAAATCCAAGCCGAACTTCATCATGTGAAGCTGGAACGAAATCGCCTTCGTGAGAAGTTCAAACTAATAGAAATTACTACTCGGGCAATGTTGACTGAGCCGCCCCAAGCTTCTATCACCCTAGCACACCTTACTCTTAGGTCCTATGCTGGTATTATAAGGGGTTATGTAACGAGACCGTAACTACCTTGTGTAATCCTTGTTTTAAATAAAAATTGGGATTTCTTCTTATGATGAAGTTTATGAATTTTGAAATGACCGGATAAATATAGTATGCATATTTTTGATGAATTTTAGAAAAAGGATATTTTAAATATGTTTATGTAAACCCTAAATAATTAAAAATGTGTAATGATTTTCAAAAAATGGTCTTCTACAAATATGTTCAGTATTAAATTTAGAGTCTAATAAGATCAACTTGATTTTTGATGAATAGTAAATTATGAATAGTGATTTTATGATTAGGATTAGTAATATGACCAAATGGATTTGTAATCTCATTTAAAGAAAGTTTTAAAATAATCTAGGCACCTTGATTAAGTAATGTGATTCAATAAAATAGTTAAATAAAGGTTTCATTAATTATTATTCAAGTATTAGTTTTTTCGAGTGAATAGTGTTTTTAATTAAAAATTTAATTAAAAATAATTAGAAAATTATTTTTATAAAAATGACTTTATTTTTGAACTCAGAGCATCGATATTATGTTATGGTAATTTTTGGGGTTTTTTCTGAAAAAAATGAATTTTCGATGAATAGTGTTTTTATTTAAAAATTAAATTAAAAATATTTAGAAAATTATTTTTATAAAATGGATTTCATTTTTGAAATCAGAGAATTGATATTTGGTTAATGTGAAATTTTGGGATTTTTCTGAGAAAGTTGAATTTTCAGTGAATAGTAAAAATACAGTTTTAGGGTTTCGGTATGTTTAATGACATCATAACGGTGTCATGATGATGTCATGAGATCTTTTGAGGGTTGGCCGGCCAAGGGTGATGAATTATTGTTTTGGGGGCCCCATGTGGCCAAACTCCATGATAAATGACAAGGGAGGGCACATGGGTTTGAGAAAAGCCCATGTGAGGTGTCCCTTGGCCATTAATGCCTTGTCCCCTCACTTTCCCTATAAATACCAAGCCCTCCTCTCATCCATTCGACTCCCCACTCATTCCCAACGAATTTATGGTCTCATTACCTACCAAGGAGTCCTCCCAAGGTTCCCCCAAGCCCTCATGGTCCCAACCATTGAGGTTTAAGAGTTACATTTTAAGGTAAGGGATCCGACCTCTCTCTTTCTTTTCAAGTAATCTCTTTTATGTATTTTCTTTTATACTCCATGTTCTTATGTTGGAGGGTGTTATTTTATATTCATCCTACTGCCTATTTCATGTTCATATGATGAGAGACCCCCCCTTGCTCTCATCAATTCGTTTTAAGAATGTTTAAGTGGCGCCGTTAGGCTGCCGAAATTTTAAGGGATTCTTTCACCTTCCTCGTTTTCAAGTTCTATTTTCATTCAAGTCTTTCATGTTTCTTTGTATTATGTTGGGGCATGATCTATAAATTTATCATACTGATCTTTTATGATCATATTTTGAGAGAACCCATTTTATCTCTTCAATTCAATTTTTTTGAAGTTTTATGTGGCGCCGTTAGGCTGCCGAATTTTTTAAGGGATTCTCTCACCCTTCTCTTTTTCAATGTTCTACTTTCATGTCAATTCTTTCAAGTTACTTTTTTTTATGTTGGGGTATGATCTCTATATATATCATACTGGAATATTATGTTCATATGATGAGATACCCCATTTGATCTCTTCAATTCAGTATTTTGATGTTTTAAGTGGCGCCGTTAGGCTGCCGAATTTTTAAGTGGTTCTTCACCCTTCTCGTTTTGAAGTTCTACTTTCATGTCAATTCTTTCAAGTTCCTTTTTGTTATGTTGGGGAATTATCTCTATATCTATCATACTGAACTCTTATGTTCACATGATGAGAGATCCTATTTGATCTTTTCAAATCATTTTTGTTGATGTTTAAGTAACGTCATTAGGCTGCCGAACTTTCATAAGAGAAATCTAATTTTTTTTCTTCCTTCCATGTTTTCATTTCAAATGGTATGTCCTTGAAATCTCATTACCATGATCATGTATCCTTCTTATTCTGTCCATGTACTATTTTATGGGTCATTTATGAATGTTTGACCCATTTTACCTCTCTTTTAATGTCTTCTAAACCCTCGGAACATTGCCGTTATGCTGCAGAATTTCTCTCTCAAAATGTATATCTCTTTTTCTAAAGTCCTTTTATTTTATTAAGTGAATACTCAAAGCTCTTTCTTCTAAAGGGGTATTCACATATATACCAAAATGTTCTATTTTAAATTCTGGGATTTACATACATGATACCCACCTTCCTTTTCTGTGGGTTTTAAAGTGATATAAAGATCATGTCTTTAAAGCAGTTTTTAAAAAGTTATGATTATGAAATGAAACCCATTTCCTTTATGATATATGGGTTATTTATGAAATTTTTGATGATGATATATGTGGCTCACATGATAATAAAGTCAAATTTAAGGGTGCACCCTGATAGGGCTCCAATGCATTGGGTAATGATGTAACCACTAGAGATTACAATTTTAACGATGCCTTGGTGAAAAACCTTGGTAATTTTTAACGACACCTTGGGGATGGACCTTGGTGAAACGAAACGATTGTCAATATTAAATTTTGCAGCCACATCTTCAAATTATGAAAATGTTTTATTTTTATTATGATATGCCTCATGATTTCATTTTCATGCATTAAAGTTCTTTTCATGACTTTATTGATGTATCTCAAGTTCATATGTAAAATGTTTCGCTTGTTTCCCTTGCTGGGCCTTCTGCTCACCCTTCCTTTTGATGTATGTCCCCAGGTTATGAGATGCAGTAATGAGCCTAGGGTGAACATGAGGAGAAGCCTTTCAAGTGTTTAAGAAGAATGTTTTTTTTGTTTCATGTTTTATGTTCCTTGTTTCCAAGACACTAAACCTTAAAGATCCTCAGTTCCGTGTAATGGAATGAAAAGTTATGTTATAAAAGACGGGATGCTATAGGGAGGCCCAAGTCTATTGAGTGGATGTTTAAATATTCTTATAAAGAGTGGTAAATCTATGGAAGGATTAGAGTGTGGTGGAAAATATTATAGGGATTGAACTAGACAGAGTCATTATGGGTTGATTGATGTGTTTATCATGGGTTGGGATGAAGACCACATGTTTTTTCACCTAGATCATTGGATTCTATACTTGAGGAAAAATATAAGTAAAGATATATATTGGGGAGTGTAACATTGAAAATTGGAGGTTGACTTCCTTAGTATGGATTAGATATTGGTGAATGTTGTGTTCCATGTTCTGTGAAGCAGATAATGGGATGTAGTTTATGTTTTTTGTTGTCACTTAGTTCAGTGTGAGAATACCACATCTATTCATTGAGTTTTATGTTTAATGGAGTGTTGGACATGATGATATGGAGTTACTTTATTGAAGTGATGATAATGAAACTCCTATGGTGGGGAGCGATGTATCATTCAAGGACTACGACCCTTATGCTGGAAGGATTTTGGGAAGGTGGAATTGACTGTGGAGTGGTTGTTATGGAATAAACATACTGGTTTGCAACAAGTGAGTAATGTACGATGATTCATATATGAATTGAAAATAGTAAATCATATGATATGGTGGATTGAGACTAATTATTGGATTTGGATCAGCAATGAATTAATGTGATTTGAGAGTGTTTAGATTGCTAGTGTGTTAGTCTATATGATTGGATACAATGACAGTTTTGGGTAGTTGAGGTTTTAATCATGGAGCATAACTAAGATTTAGGTATGGAATCTAGTGTGTATGTTTTGGTGATCAAATGATTTTTCCGGGCATGAACGTATTTCGATTGGGTAAGTTGGTGAGGTATCAATAGTTAGAGTCGACCATTTTTTAAACGAGTCAGCTGAGGAAGTTTATACTTTCATTCAAATCAAAAAATTGGATATGGTGAATTATAAACCACATCCTACAAGTCTTTTGAAGAATAAAATTTCATATTTGGAATCAAACTTGGATTTTCAAGGAGAATAAAATATATTCATAGTTTATTCGTAGATGATGATATCCATCCATCCTAGTTTGGAATATGATGACAAGGACATGAAATGATGTTTAATTTTTGTTATTGTGTATGTTTTGTGTTGTAAGTTGGGAACCAAATCAGTTAAACCATTGGAATGTGGGTATGGATTTCAATAAACAAATATAATGGTAGAAGGTACATATTGTTATAATTGGTCATTATGATCTAATCCCCATGTTGGGTTGCATAATTAGACAAGTGTTAAACAAGAAAAAACACCTTTTTTCTTAGGATGGTGGGATCGGGTAAGAATCATCTTGATGTTTAGGTAATTATTATGAACATTAACTCAGGTTATGGAAATTTATGTGCCTTAATTTATGAATTGATCTATTGAGCATATTGAGTGTTTCGAGATAGATCATGTTAAGAAAAACATAAATTGAAAACCCTGACAGGTTGGGATGAATGATTGTATGACCAATGATACTTCTTAGGGATGATAAGTGTTAAGGTGGTGTGTTTTTAGTACCATGTGTGTATGGATAAGTTTGAATTTTCAGGGGAAATATGTACTTTCATTTGGTGGATAGGCCAGATTTTGAATCATGGTTCAGAATAAAATTCCGAACATTTGGATGTATTAAAGGATGTTTTTGGATATGGTGTGGGGCCTGATAGGTACCTAGGGTTCTTAGGTGATTATTGGGAATCTTCAAGTTACATTTTTCTATTTTCATAGGATTTTGGATATGTATAACTATTTTGTGTGCATGGTATAAGAGAAACCATGTGGAACCCCAGTTATGAGGAGGTTTTCAGTTCCTTTTCAAGTGTATGGTTGAGTTTCATGGTTAGCATAAATTTGAGGGTTAACAATATGATATCTTAGAAAAACTATTGTGATATTTCTCAAAAATGGGAATTGGTGCAGAAGTTGTGCATGGTTACAGACAAATTGTGTGAAATGTTTCAAACTGAGGAAATGTTAATTCCAACAGTTGGGATATTGTTTTTCAAACCACATAGATCAACCATGAATGTGTAGTGCACATAGATAGTTCCTACAGCATGGTTGGAATATGTTTTGAAAAAACATGTGGCCAAACTATATATATCATTAAAAGTTTATTTTTATGGTTTTATCCTATTATTTTTTAAGTCTAATCCCCACCTTTTCCTTCCTCTCCCTTTCACACATGCCCAACCAATAGATCCCTCCTCTCTGCTTCGATCCTCAATTCGTTTTAGGTGGTTCCATCTTCGTTCTTAATTGTTTTATTTTAAGTATTCACCTACCACAACATCCATTAATATAATCCTTCCTCCACTATACATTTTGAGTTCTTTGTTTAGACTTTTTGGTTCCGATTCCACTAAGAAATGGTGGATTCATCCATGTTTCATGGTTACTTTTTATAGCTTGTGTAGGGGTTATTCTAAGATGACATTTACACACCATCTCACTTCTTTTTGATGAATTCATTCCATTCCACAAAATTTATTAAGTATTTTACATTAAATAAAATTAAATGGTTGAATGTAATGAAGATTAATGTTTTATATTTACTAGGGAATGGTGTGGAGTGATCTATAGGGACCTCCCATGAGTCATATCTCGAGAATTCATTGAACTATGTATGTCAAATGAGTTAATCAGAAATAATTCCATGTTTTTTATGTTTTTTTAATGAATTATAATTTTTAATTAATTACAAATTGAATATCGTTGACTACCTTGGGTTCTTGGGTTCGGGTTAGTGGCATATGTGTTTCCATGGGATTAGTTTGGTCTTAGGCGAGGCTTAGAGATCCTAGGTGGAAACTACCGGCCTTTGGAATTAAATATGGATAATATCTTAAAATGTAGGTGCTCCTTAACTTTTCCCATATTCTTGTTTTTATTCTAATTGATTATGATGGTTGTCTCACCAGTTTTATGAGAGATGAATTTAGAAATTAATTATGTGTTTTGATTATGTTTTTCTTTATTAACCCCTATTCGCATTCCTTGATTATTTTTTGGAGGTTTTTCTTAGTGGAACACCTTAGTAATACTGTGAACATAGAAATTGGATAATTAAATGGAGTCTTAAATGGAAATAATATTTTTTTGAAAATATAATTTGAAAAGGAAATTGGAAATGCTTTTTGAAATGGTATTTCAGAATTAGTAAATTCGTTTGGTTTTTGAAATGGGAAAAGATAAAATTCGGTTGAATAAATGTGTTGGGTATTTTGGAATTAGTGTTTGAAAAGGGTGTTTGAGATGTCATTTGGATTAGTATTTTAGAAATAGAATTGGAAGTGTATTTTAAAATGGTTTTGGAAATAGGAATTTGAATTTATTTTAGAAAAAAATGTTAAATGAACCCTTTTTAAAACCCCAATTCAAATAATAATAGGAATATTTTTATTTCTCAACAAGAACTGATCTTGTGAATTGACTAAATGGCCCGAAGTCCTTCTTTTTTATTGATTTTATGATAACCCCCCTTTCAAGGGATGAGGGGGAACACTTAAAAGGACCGTAGGCTTACGAATTACATTGCCCGTAGGCTTGGTGGCATTACATGACCTGTAGGTCTTAAGGAAATCATACAGACTATGACTACATGAAACTACTACTCCCCATCATCTGCATCATTATCAGATCTCCACCTTTGCATGACTGTTCGGCTAGCATATCCATGTGCATGGGTGGATGATGGTATTTTTAGTTAAACCTGGGGTGAAAACGCCCCGCATGTGGACTTCAAGTAGGCTCTAGTTATGTGTTTATTACCAGCATATGTCATTGTTTGACCACGGATGGGTATATTATCTAGGATCATAGAGAGGTTGACATAGTGATTATAATGAGCTTACAGGCACCCCGATACTGATCAAAACATGTATGAACCATTCTTAGGGTAATGTGGTCCCTATAGATCATGATTTATTTTATGATTTTCATTTTAAATTTTTTAAAAGGTGAAATAGTATTTCTTTATCCTGATCACTACTACATACACTTTATACTGAATGGTTATATTTAAGGATGATATTAGTGGTGGACTATTGTGTTATACTCACACCCAACTTGGGCCTCCTGGATCTTGGGTACCCCAGAAGATATCATTCTAATTCATGTCAATATTTTTTTGAGCAAGGAATAATTTTAATTGCAATTGGATTACTATATTGGAGTTGGATGATGGGATATGTAGGAAATTGGACCAATTTATCATTGTCTATTAGCCATAGTTTTATTCTTTTTCTTTTATTACTTCTTGTGTATAATCTTTCCATGAGGGATACCCTTGGTATGTATGACATTCATTTTATTATTTCATCTAATGTTGTATTATTTTTTGAAACATTAATTGGATGCAATGTATATCTATATGTGTATATAATTTATAATATTTACATTATTTTTCACAATATGATAACAAGGGTATAGTCTCCTCATGGTAACCACATAGTCCATTGCCGGTAGTCAGTAGCCTACAGTATATGAGGAGGTGCTTCTGAGGTCCTGTGGTGAACAGTTCTGGTTATAATTTATAGAGTGGTATGGGATGGGTCATTAAATTTATCATTTTACCAAGTGTATTATCTACTTAATTCTTGAAATATTTTATTCTATTTATGAATGAAAACATATAACTCATTATCTAAACATATTCATATCTGATTAAATCTTCGTATAATGTAATGAAGTGTGAATACCCACCACTTGATTCTACTGGAAAAGGTAAACACGCATCAATATGCACCAATTCTAGAAGCTCTATATCCCATTCACATTGTCAAAAAAAGGTGGGTTAGTCATTTTCCCTTACAGATAAGCATGACATCAATCAAGTTGTTTTTTATCCAAAGAGTCAAAGTAACCATCTTAATAGATCTTCTTCAAATGGATCTTTTTTACATGATCAAGACAGTGATTCCCCAACTGGGTGTTAAATTATTCAGGTGATCATGATTCTTTATCAATTTCCTATATTTTATTTTCATAATTTAATATATAATGTCGTTTCTCATTTTTCCTTATAAAAAATCATGACACATATCATGTTGTTTTTGATCAAAAGATTCAAAGTAACCATCTTAATAAATCTTTTTCAAATAGTTCATTTTTACATGATCAAGATAGTGATTCCCCATCTGGGTGTGAAATGAGTCATGTGAACTTGATTAGTTATCAATTTTTAATACTTTATTTTCATAATTTAATATATAAAGAGTGTTATTTAAATGCGCCATAGAATAATATATATTGTCTTTATAAAAGAAACAAATTTTAATTTTAAACATCAAAATAAACCCATCAGTATCTAGATAGGATATAATAATTATGTTATTGGTAATGGCTAGTACATAATAAAATATTTTAAAACCTAGACCATTCAAGTTGGAAACTAAAGGTGGTAGTATCCAATGGATATATTAGTCATCCTCACACCATTGGTAACCCACAAATCCCGCTCTCATATGAAAATATTCCAAAATATACTTGGTTCCTGCATTTAAATATAGATGTGATAGCCACAATATGTATCTAATTACCAATGTGTAGATATAGAAATATTACAAATGATAAAAAAGAACCTAATGATTCTGCTTGTTTTTTAACTAGGTTTAGTTATTCGTCTAGTAACCTATCTTTCTATATGAAAAAAATATTACATATTTTTTCTTTTCCTATATTTGGATCATCCATTTCTTGGAAGGATGGTTCTCAAGATCCTTCTACATGGAATGAGTCTTGGGCCCCTTTACCATGTTATTCCTCTTATTCACCATAAGGATGGTGTTTTTTCCATGCCTCATTTCCTTATCAACATTGTGAATAAATGTAAGAATTTACTAGAGATACTTATCACTATTTATAATATTATAATTTTCAATGAAACTCAAGAAACTTCTAGGTAGTGAGAAAAAAATGTGATTTGTGAACAGCTCATCAGGGATCTTAAATCCTAGGATGTCCAAGTCCCAATGTTTTAAATCATACTAACTACATTAGGGTCAGATAACACATAATCCCCATGCTTTCACAAGAACAATGTAGTGCATATCTCATATCTTTCTTGTCTCACCTTCTCTTGATAAAGATCATGAAGGTGATATGTGATTCTATACACATCCATATACTTATTTTTCTTTAAAATATCATTGTAAATCGATGATAACATGAAAAAGTGGACATTTTTGGTATCATACAATTGTTTTATATAGCGATAATGTTCATTCTCACTATCCCCATTATGAGGCACCTTGAGAATGGGGTTTTTCATCACATATAAACTTCATTCATGGTGTAGTTTAATGTGTAAGCATCTATAACATTCTTGGAAATTTGGACCGGTGAGAAGGTTATCCCAATTAAATATGTATCACATTGATATAGTCAAAGTCACATGGGTTTAAATTTATAAAATAAATAAGGGAATAATTTTATTACTTTATCAAGATTACTAAATTTAGTTAATAAATTTTAAATTTATCAATATTATGTTATTTTATTGAAACCCAGTATCCCTCACCATTGGTTTCAAAATATTCTATCACTTAGATATTCTAGTGTAAAGGAACCTTATTCCCCTTCTCATAACCCATGTGAGGGATTTTTTTTAGATATTTAAAGGAATTTAGGTTAGTGTAACTCACTAATTATATTTATTCACACCTCATTGATATGTTAAGTGGACTCCCTCTTTCTCACCAAATTTACACCTAGTATAGTGAGTGATAATCCTCTTGATGTAAAACTTGTTAATTTAACCCAAAACCTTATTTATAACTCCCCATTAAATGGTAGTGTCCTTATAAGGGATGGATTAAACTCTACAATCTATTGTCTCATTCTAAATTAGATAATAGAAGGCTATAATGACTTAATATTTTATTTTGAGGGGTTTGTTTATTTTTTTGTAAATTTCCCACTTTAAATTATCACACGATTATTAATATTATGTGTATTTTACATAAACTATAAAACATATTTAGATAAATTTTTAACATAAATTTATAGTTATTTTAATTCTATCATTCATGCTTGTTAATTAATTTATTTAATTATTTAAATATCCCTAAATAATTAACCATGTAACATATAGTAATAAAATAAAAAAATTGAAACAACCACGAGTTTCTATAATGGTTGGTTTATCTTGTTTATGATAAAAAAACCCTTGGTACTAGAGAAAAAACTCCTAGAACCAATCTTGGTTTGAGTTTCTATATTCCACCTATGCTTTTGTGCACCTCTTAGACTGGTTTCATCTCAGCTATGAACATGAATTTCCTCCACTTTCCTAGAAGCTCTATCCATTATATAATTTTACTTACACATAGTTGAGGGGAACTAAAGGTTAAGTTGGTGGGGGAGGGGTGGGTTTACATAAAAGGAACTACAATCATGTAGGCCCTTACATAATGAGAGGAGATAAGTGACTCACATGTCATTATTTAGTTTAATAAAATAGTATGAAAAATATTCAATATTAATAGATTAAATAAACCAATCCCATACATAGGATAGTATATGATCATGGATGACCCCATACATAAAATTAGTATTCAAGAGTAAACTATCTAGCACTCACATCAATTCATTCTTTATTATTACGATAAATGTGCATGAATTAATTAATTAAGTTCTTTGTCTTAATGATCTTCTGGAGTCTCTTAGGGATACCCATCATAAATGCAACATGGAAAATAAATGAATTGACCAATATTTATATAAAATTTTATAGAATTAACTGGGAATTTATTAATCATACAAACCATGTTATATTTTCAACATATCAAATACCAAAAGTGTAATTATGTTTTTAGTGTTGAAATTAGTTATTATTTATGTAATCTAATTATATTATTTATTGGGTGACTACCCAGCATATACTAACTCGCTACATGTCATGTTTATCGCTTTCCATCAATCTAGGATAGACATCCGGGGACTCATCATGCATCTAAATTAGGACACATGATGTGTATAATCATTTTATATGTCATGTATTCTTCTTTTCATATGTCTACAAAACTCACCTAAGGACACAATGTATTCTTAGAAATAAGTAATTAATGTGTCACATGATATGTAATCTAGATACAGTTATTTTATGACATTAATGATACAACATATCATTCTCACCCAATGTATTACATGTATTTTACCATAGAGTTAGCTTTAATTTCATCAATAAACCAAGTAGACCACATGATGTGTTTTCCAAATACATATCGGGAGGTCTGACAGACCATGTGCCTAGATGGCCCAGTCAACAAATGGTGTGAATTAAATGTACCATGTTTCATTATTTCTTAGTTCTTCGTGTATCCCATGACACATCCAGGTGAATTGAACTTGGGTATACAATGTTTAATTTCGGTCAAATGTTGTGTAAATGCATCTATTATCCATAATCCTTTTCACCTCAAGATGAAAAATCATTATATATTCTTAATATATTTAAGAAAATATGAAACATGAGTGATGAAAATTAATATGTGGAAAAAATATTAATTTAACATATTGATTTAAATAATGAATAATGTAGAAGTGGAAAATAAAAAAATTCATATAATTGATCAATGAATAAATTATAAATTATAAATTATCATGTGACTGCTCTAATACCACATGAAGGTTTTGAATATAGAATTTTCCCCCATTAGGCACAAACAAATTGATATTTTTTCATAATCCATGAATAATCTATGATGCACATGAAGATTAATACTTATGAATAATGAAATTAATATGAAGATTAATGAACAAGAACCCAAAATAAAAAGAAGAGATCTTTTCATATATAATTTATAATTATTTTTATTTAGTCAAGAATTGCCTTATGTTGAATTATTTATTTATTTTAGATGATCCTATGAATAGATCTTTTCATAATATAATTGCTCCAATGTAATTAAGGATATATCCCATCAAGTGGTGATCCACATGTGCTTTGTGAACCTCTGATCATCACTGTAGAATCCTCTCCGTGCTAGCATGGATGAATAAAATGCTTATGAAGATCACTAACGAAAAAAACTAAATCCTTCATGGTGAAAAAGATTTTTTGTGGTGGTGGATAAATGATTTGTGTTCTTCATATTGTTCTAGGAGGGATTTTTTGGGATTGAGATGATACTCTAAAAAATTAGTTGTGTTCAATGAAAGAATATTTCAAGAGCTTAGGAAAAAAATGTCATAACCATGTTTAAATAATGGTAGAGTTAGAAAAATACTATTATTAAAAGTTTCTAAATAATTTATTAATCCTTAGTGTACCCTTTTTCTAAATAATAATAATAATATTATTATTATTTACTTTAAATGAATTATACTTACAGATAAAATAAATATTATTCTTTTGATTAAATAAACCTATATTTATTTGAATGATATTTAATGCAAAATTTATCTACATACCATAAAACATGACTCATCAATCATCCTCAGTATTTATCAGGCCTTGATTAGTGAATATTTATTTAATTAAATAAATATCACTACATTATTCACCAATAAATATATAAATATTATATTCAACGAATTAGTGGATAAATTTTTATTAAATATTAAAATAAATTAATAAATAATATTTTTTCATTTTGAATAATACAAAATAAATAAATAGTATATATTCAGATAATTAAATAAATATGCACCTAGTGAATAAATATTTATTTAAATATTTAACTCACATAAATATTTTATCGAATAACTATTGATTAAATATTTTGACCAAACTAATATGAATAATTATTAAAACATGTATGAAAATAATATTTATTCAAAATATTAAATTCATATGGAATTTAACTGAGGTTTTGACTCCGCCTAGTGTGTAACCCTCTAGGACCCCTTCTCAGTTTCATTAGACAACACTACCTAATGTCTAAGGCTTGGATCTAACAAGATGCTAAGAATCCGATAGAGAAAAAATTTAATGGCACAACAACATGTAGCCTCCTAATAACATATATTATGTATTATAATACATTTTTCTTGATATCTCTAATTAAGAAGGTTGTATACCAACATCATCAACCCTATGGTGGATGTATATTTCTTTGACATTCCAAAAATGAACTCTCCAATAGAACTCCTTGTATATGGACATAATTAGGATCTTCTATTTCTATTGAAAGGCCTATGATATCAACATTAATTAAAGAACAGAAGGTACAAAACTGTTCTTGCATTATTTTTTAAAATAATATCACTCATGATGCACACAATATACCATAATTTCCATGAACATATTACATCATGGTTTGGTCCGTACATCAATGTATGTGACTCAATAAATGTATTAATAATAATATTAATGTCTGAGGATCATTGGAAATTTCCATAGATCAAAACATATAATGAAACATATAAATGTGGATTTCCTACTATAGGTTCATGTCCTCATAATATCCATCACTAAAGATTACCAAGGGAGTGTACCATGAGAAATTATCTCAATGTTCTATAAGTATCCACCCCTGATATGCTACGTTATTTGTGTCCCATCAAATGACATCATCTGACAATAGAACTTATATTTATGAATATTTTCTTGACACTTATAGGTTATAATTATAGAGTAGAACTGCTATGACCGTTCATTGCATCATGTACACTCCGAACATTATCATATACAATGTCACGTAGAAAAAAATCATGATGTGATGAATTTTATATTAATATTCAAAATAAGAAATACAGGTATTCACGAAGTACATAAAAGTTGGTCAGAGATCACTAAATCTGACATATAATGATTTTTAAAAAATGGACATGAGACAAGATGAGAAAAAGAGAATAAATCAAAGGTTTTGATATCCGTCAGAGTTTTCTTAAATACATGAGAAAAGTATATTATTCATGGATAAAAATGATCATTATGAGCAGTTGAAACTAGAAGAACTTGCCTCCATGAGTAGTGAAAAGAATATTTGACTCCACGAGTAGTGTAATTAAGGTACTATATATGTATGATAATGATTTATCATCAAGGAATGAATTTTCCTTATAAAAAAACACTATTTGGTGATGTGGTAAAAGTGAAGGTATCAGGGTACACAGTAGAAGCAGATGGGATGAGGGTTTAATATTATTCATTGTCAATCGAAGTAACTATATCGTATCCAGTGATGTGTAGCTCGATAAAAAATACGGGTATCTTTCATGAACATTGTATGAATGAAAATAAATAATTTTTTTTACCTATATTGATTTGAAGGTGAATTCATTAACTTCTCATCACTGATAATCATTGTTCAAAGGAACTGAATCTGAATCCCTCTAGATCATTCACAGGTTCTTGGAAAGACCATGAGAGAATCATTCATTAAAATTAAGGTGTTGGAGTGAATATACTATGATTCCTTTGACATACCAATTATCTTTTCCACATCGATCCTTTGATCTATAGAGGATAACTCAGATAATTTACTTGGATTGAGAGATTATCTCCCAAGGATGTAGGTGATATGAGACAGATGCTCTCAAATTTGTTCGATGAATAGTACTGAGAATGATATTCATCTCCCACTTATATAGAGAGGGTCAAAATACCTATAAATGGATCCTTAACCCTAAAGTATTTATTTCCCACTAAGTAATCAATAAATGACGCGTTATGAAAAACTAATTGATTCATAATAGTAATTTATATTTTTATCACATTATTGCAATATAATAAATATATAATGTGATAAAAGAGAAAAATTAACAAGACTTTTCATTCAAAAAATATTAAATGAAACTTGAATATTAAAATAATATTAATTTCATAAATATTTTACAATGTATTCATTTAATATACTTTTAATAATTTTAATAAATAAATTTAATTCCAATTATTCAAAACTCAAATAATATGAATATATTTATTTTTGGAGATCATATATTCTTGGACATACCCATTCCCCAATGTTGGTGTGCACCATTTACTAAACTTTTATTTATCAGAATAATACATAATTTTGAATTTTCCTAGTGTGTTACCCTCGAGGCCCTTATCTCAATAGTAGTGAATACTTTTCAAAGACCAAAAGTAGTTTTTAGAAACCCATCAAGGATCCTAAAGAGAAAAAAGGCATAGCGATTAAAAAATTTCCAACAAACACATTCCATGTAATATAATCTCATTGTTTCATGATATCTCTTATGTAAGGATGCACACTTTGTGTCCTAATCCTTTATTGCTTTATTGGTTATTGAACTAAGAGGGAAAACATACCATCTTATACCATATCCACATATTTAATGAAGTTACTACCATCTTGATCAAATAGTCTTGAGATATAACTTACTTTTATAAGAGAAAAATTCTATCTGGATTATTCAACAAATGTCATAACACCAATGATGATCCCACTAAAAGCTACTGCTCTATGACATGAATGCCACCGTGTAACACCATGACCCCAGTTACCTAGAGTCGGTGCATTATTACATAACATTGGCATGATCCCAAAAGATCAATTCCCTAAAGACCGATTAGTTTAGTAGCCTTGGAAACACTAGATACATTAATAAGGTTTTCATTACATCATAAAATATAAAACTACAACAACATTGTTTCTAAATACAACACTGAGATCCCATTGACTATCCCTACAGGTCAGTTATAATATACTTATTCACATCCAGGAAAAAATGAAACCTGGAAAGGTGTGAGCTCAGATGCTCATTAAGGCTAACAATATAGAAATAACTTTTAGAAATAAGCATAAATATTTAAGGAAATTTATAACTAAAACAAAAGCCTTTTAAACATTAACATCATCATAATATGGAAAAAATAAAATGAAATAATTCCATTTACTTATTCACATGGATATTCTAGTAGTCAAATAATCACATGCAATATCAATAACCACTTTCATAATGATGGAATGTATAATGCCAGAATTTTATAACCACATAATCAAGGCCTTGTGCCAAGAATACAAATACTATTTTGTCAAGTCCAGGTTCCAAGACTCTAGTTTGTCTCATGAGACCTACTGATGCATCAAGGAGCTATAGCGGGCTCCACCCGTCACTTACTAAGTCCAATACATTCCTCATATGAACATTTTGAAACATAACATAATCATTCGTATTAAAACTATCATACAAAATGTCAATACTTTCTCCGTAAACCATGAATGGTATAAAAATAACACATCCATAGTCAAACATATCACAAATCCTTTAATAAAATATGGAAGTTTTGTATCATAATAAATCAACGTCAAATAAGCTTAAAATCCATCAAAGGATGTTGACATAGATGAATTCAAAACTATTTGAGAGAAACATATCTTTTTTGAAATCATTTAAAAGTCACATAATTGTAAAATAAAACATTTACGTTGAAAATATTCTTATAATATTGTAAGAAAATAATTTAAGATTTTATAATGGCGGAAAATAGCCTCACCAGCTGTATAAGTTAAAAAATAAATTCTTACCTTAATTTTTTTGAAAAGGTTAATAAGGACCTTGTTTGGAAAATGACAAGAATATTCCTTTATAAAAATCTTATAAAAGGTAAAAAACGATGTTCATCCTTCACTTGCTGACACACTAGGCACTAAGCTACAGACTCTTCCACCACCCTCTTTACCTCGGGACACCAAAACTGTCCCCTTAGGCCTTGGTACATCTTTCAAACCCTATGATGTACCGCTAAATCCGTTCCAGGGAACTCATGAAGAAAACTGTTATGAATCATATTCAGAAAAAAAAAGACTTCCACGAAAAAGCATCTGATGCTGACCATCCTCCGACCATCCCTTAGGAGAATTTACCTCATAAACATGATCTCGCATCACTTCCACCTTTGAGTCCACCCACTGAGACTCTTACACCTACACCACTAAAGAGGAAACTATATTCATCTGAAACAGACAACCTCTTCCACCTTCCACCCTTGCATCCAAATGCAAGGCCGCTAACTCTTCCATCGCTCTCCAAGCATCTTCAAGTTCCAGAACTACTTTCTTCTGCGATTTCTTGCTTAGGTCATCAGCCACATCATTTCCCTTGACACTAGTATAAGAGATCTCAAAGTCGTAGTCTTGGAGGAAATCAACCCATCTCTACTGCCTAATGTTCATATCACGCTGGGAAAATACATAACGCAATCTCTTGTGATTTGAGAAGACAAGAAAGTGATCTCCGATGAGATAATGATGCCACAACATCAATGAAAACACCATGGTCGCAAGCTCCAGAACGTGGGTGGCATAGTTACGTTCATGAGGACGTAACTGCCTAGACCCATAAGAGATCACTCCTCGATGCTACATCCGCACACATCCCAACCCAAGACCAGAAGCATCATAGAACACCTCAAAAACACCTCTCCCTCTGGTAATCTGAGTACTGGAGCATTGACCAGCTTCTCCATTAGGTAGCCAAAAGATGTCTAGAACTAGTAGCTCCACACGAAGGCCTGGTCCTTCCATGTCAAAGTTGTGAATAGAGCTGCAACTTGAGAGAAGTCAGACACAAACCTCCGGTAATAGCCTTCCAAACCCTACAAACTATGAACTTCCTCCACATTCTTGTTTGCTGCCCATGAAACGATTGACTCGTCCTTTGACGGGTCTAATGCTATTCCCTTATGAGACACTACGTGTCAAAGGAAATGTACTTCTCATGTGAAGAACTTGCACTTAGACAGTTTCCCATAAATATGGTGGTGTCGAAGGTCTCCCAAAACTGCCCTATGATGCCCAACATTCTCTTCCTCTGATCTTGAGTAGATAAGGATGTCGTCGATGAATACCACAACGAATTGGTCTAGAAACTCTCGGAAGATAGATTTCATGAGGTTCATGAACATAGCTGGTGCATTTGTAACACCAAACGACATGACCAAGAACTCAAAGTGGCCATATCTTCATCTGAAAGCCGTATTCAGGATATCACCTTCCTTCATTATCAACTGGTGTTATTCAGACCGCAGATCGATCTTATAGGACCAACCTACTCCCCTCAGCTAGTCAAAAATATTGTCTATCCTCAGGAGGGGGTAAGGATTCTTGATCGTCACCTGATTCAACCTCCGGTAGTCTATGCACAGTCATAGACTACCATCTTCCTTCTTTACGAACAAAACTAGAGCACCCCACAGTGACATGCTGGGTCGAACAAAGCCCTTCTCAATCAGATCGTCAATCTGAATCCGAAACTCCCGCAACTTAGAAGGTGCCATCTGATAAGGATCCATCAAGATCGGGCGAGCACCAGGCTGTAAGTCTATCCCAAACTCAACGTCACGTTGAGGCGGTAGAGTCACAAACTCGTTGGGAAAAACATCAAGGAATTCACTCACGACCTCTGGGACATCCATCATTCCTACGTCCGCTGACTCCACTGACACCCTCTCCAGCATAGAATGGAGTGGATCCACATGTCGACTCCCCACCTGATAACTCCGATCCCCAAAAAAATCCACATGCCATCCATCCTCATTGGGGAATTTTATCCTTCTCCGATAGAATTCTGTGATGGCATGGACAGGGAATAACCAGTCGATGCATAGAATGACATCGTATTGTAGCATCTTTAATGAAAGAAGATCTCAACTGGACTGATGTGGTCCCAACATCAGTCTACATATCTGGAAAAAGTAAGATACGCTGGTATGAACCCAACTAGTGTTCTCAACACTAGGGGCACAAAACTTCTATCGGCATCCTGACCCAGAGCATGGGCTAATTCGGGAAAAACAAAGGAGTGTGAAGCTCCTGAATCAAACAAGGTAGAAACAAGAGTGCTGAATAAACTGATCATACCTCGAATGACCTCTAGTCCCGCCAGAGCTACTAACTCTACGACGTGAAACTGTCCACACACAGCTCCTCTACCTCGCTACTATTGACCACCTCCCCGACCACGCCCTGGTCGAGGTCCCTGAGGATCACCCTGGTGTCGGTCTCCTCCCACAAGGTCATCCCTCGGAGGGCCTGAGGCTTGCTACTACGACTAGTAAGGCCTCACCGACAATGGATGCTGTTGAGGTGGGTGCTGAAACTACTGACCTCCACAATGTGGAGCTCGAGTCAGACACATGCTCTGGACATGCTTGAAAACTCCTCAAGTAAAACACTTCGGTCCTGGACCCATGGAATAGGGGCGAGGGCCCGAAGGTCGAAACTAGAACTAATGAGGCCTAAACCCTGCTTGTCGAAACCTAGAAGGTCCTGTCCCCAGAGACATGCTGCTGAACGCCTTCCCCTTTGATGAACTCAGCTGGTTCCCTTCTTATGGTCCGCCTCCCTTCGATTCCATCCTCTATACTATCCCGGCCTTCTTCTGTACTTCTAGGTACGTCGAAAGAGTCAAGGGAGTGACCGCGTACTGAAGAGAAGGACAGAGTGCCTCCTCTAACTGTCTTGCCCGAGACTCCTTATCCGGAAAGAGATCCGGGGAAAAGTGAAAGAGATCCTTGAAGTTGATCCCCAGCTCCCTCACTGACATGCTTCCCTGGTGAAGGGAGATCAACTCCTGTCTTTTTTCCAACTTTTCCGTAGAGGAGAGGAACTCCTCACAAAATTCCTTCTCTAAACTGGACAAAGAAACCTCTGCCGCTGTCTTCTCTCCTAGGAAAAGCATCCACCACTGACGCGCTACTCCTCTTAGCTGACTAATGTCCAACAGAACCCAGTACTACCTCAGAGCACAGATCAAAGAGAAGGTGATGTCTAGATCCTCGATCCATCCCTCCGTTACTGAGTCAAAAACACTTCCCTCGTACGTCTCAAGGGTTTGACTCTAGAAGGAGTGCAAGGTCCTCTGCCACAAGTCGTCCTCCTTATCTTGGACAATCCTTTGATGGTCAACTGCCTTATCCGCTAGGCCTCAACAACCCAATTCGCTCATGGATAACATCCAGGTTCCATAGCTTCAAGGTAAACAAAGAATGCCTAAGCCCGAGTAGCAAGGGAAATTATTATTATTATTGTTAATTTTATTTCTCCCCAAGGTGCCCCAAATCAATTAGAACACAATCTGTATGATGCATGTACCTTCCCTAGGGTCTCTACCCTGCAAGAAATGTTGTCTCACGTGGTCTTTTGAAAGGCTCAGATTCCTTGCATCATATCACGGGGGGCCCTAAAATCTCATGTCCTAGATAGTCCTCCCTGGTCTGTTTCACGAACCAAGATCACCTAACATTGTTTCCCTACCATCCCATTAAATCCTCACTGTGCCTAACTCCAGACTCCATCCTATCCATCAACCTTTCCTCTGATACCATTCTGTTACGACCCGCCTTCACCGAAAGGAGGGAAGGGACATCAGATTTCCAAGCCCTTCCTTCTTTAAGTTGAAGGAGAGATAATGACCCCGCGGAGTCCCGCCTCCAGTAGGCCCCGGAGTGGAAACTAGAAGAAAGGGTATAACATTTTCACAATATGGGAGGCATTAAATTTTTTAGTTAACCATGATTGGGAGAAAGAATGAGTCAACACCAAACACCTCCAAGTATAGAAAACTCAAGGTAAAAACCAAACGACATGCATGTTTAATAATAAAACTAAACAAAGTACAAGGACTCCAATGTACAATACCAATAGGAAAAGAAAATGCTAAGAAGAAAACAACAGCAACCAACAGTAACTCCACCATCCAGACTAGTAAGGTCCCACACGGCCTCCGAAGTCCTCCTAGCAATCTGAATGTAAACATAGGGTGAGAATACAAAGTATACTCAGTAGGAAAACATAAATCTCTCATGCACAAGTGGGGAGACATCCTAAAGTCCCATGAGAAGTAAAAGAAACATCATCTATCAAGGTATATATCCATCCCACCTCACTATCAATGCTCACTAAATAACATAAGCAGTAAGGTAATAGTATGAACAAAACATTTGGGTACCCCGCACCACAATTTCCCCCACTAGCTAGCTGCTCATCCCTAACGGAAAATGTCTTAACGCTACCACGCTCTTCCTGCCTGCACACACCTAGGCCCCATAACCATCCACATCCCTTCCCGCACACACCTATGCCTCACAACCATACATCCCTGCCTGCACACACCTGGGCCTCATCCTTAAGACACCTAGGAAAACAAACCTTCTCAAAGAGTCCTGGGCTAACAACACACTGATCGAAACCTACCTGAAGAATCTTGGGTGTAAGGTCTCCTCCAGCCATCACAGCCGAGGGAAGAGGGAGCAGGAAGGAGAGTAATTATGGGGAAACACCCTTCCCCATGAAATGGGGTGTCTGACACTATGTTCCCAATGTGGGTGGGGTGAGACTAAACAAAAAACATACAATTACATATATATGCCAACACACATCCCAACCTATGGCTCCTCAACCGATACAATATGGTTCCCAAGCACTGCTACCTCAGAAAACAGACACACAACAAACAGTTCCCAATTTCCCTATTCAAGTTATCATTTCATAACAGTTGAGTATGAGTTAATCCCTTCACTATTGGGAAACTTATAGGCATATTCACAGATAAAACAACAATTAAAGTCGGAAGGAAAACTATCGGGAAATTAGAGCCTTCACACCCGGTTCTCTTGTAAAGTCACAAAAACTAGGGATCATGTGAGATCCCTCGAAGTATTGGAAACAAAAAAACCCCGAGACACAGCCCCATGTCCCCAAAATCCAGGAGCCAATGGTTTCTCAACAACAGAGGATACCACCCGAATTCGTATGACAGCAGAGAAACCACGCAGCCTTAGATTTACAACTAGTGAAACAGGGGAACCCCACCCCACCCATATTACCCCATCAATCTAAGCCCCCATCCAAGAAAACCATAAAGTCACCCGCAATCGGTCCGTGAAAAAAAAACAACCAAACCACTACCAACACCACAAGGCAGGCCCTTGGAGGTATTTTCAAATTTAAAAGATTTAACACACTCCATGATTTCAATTCCACTAGGCGTTAAACCGGGGTTATCATAGAAAAGGAGTTGATAATGACCCCTGAGTCCCGCCTCCAGTAGGCCCCAGAGTGGTAACTAGCACTAAGGGTATAAAATTTTCAGAATATGGGAGGCATTACCCTTTTTAGTGAACCAAGATTGGGAGAATGAATGAGTCAACACCAAACACCACCAAGTCTAGAAAACTCAAGGTTAAAACAAAACTACATGCATGTTTAATAATAAAACTGGAAAAATTACAAGGAATACAAAGTACAATAACAAAAGGAAAAGAAAAGGCTAAGCAGAAAACAACAGAAACCAACAACAACTCCAACGTCTAGACTAGTAAGGTCCCACATGGCCTCTGAAGTCCTCATGGAAACATGAAAGTAAACGTAGGGTGAGAATACAAATTATGCTCAGTAGGAAAACCTAAAGCTCTCATGAAAAAGTGGGGGGACGTCCTAAAGTCCTGTGATAAGCAGAAGAAACATCATCTATAAAGGAATCTATCCATCCCACCTCACAGGCCACACTCACCAATATAACACAAGGAGTAAGGTAATAGTATGATCAAAACATTTGGGTACCCTACACCACCATTTCCCCCAATAGATATCTACTCATCCCTAACAGAAAACGTCCTGACGCTACCACGTTCTTCCTGCCCACACACACCTAGGCCTCACAACCGTCCACATCCCTACCCTCACACACCTGGGCCTCACAACCATCCATCCCTACCCGCACACACCTGGGCCTCATCCCGAAGACACATGGGAAAACAAACCTAACCGAAGTGTCCTGGACTAACAACACATCGATCGAAACCTACCTGACAAATCTTGGGTGGAAGGTCGCCTCCAGCCATCACATCCGATGGAAGAGGGAGCATGAAGGAGAGTAACTAGGGGGAAACACCCTTCCCCATGAAATGGGGTTTCCAAAACTAAGTTCCCAATGTGGGTAGGGTGCGACTAAGCAAAAAACATACAGTTACACATATATGCCAACACACATCCCCACCCATGGCTCATCAACCGATAAAAGAAGGTTCCCAAGCACTGCTGCCTCAGAAAACAGGCACACAACAAACAGTTCCCAATTTCCCTATTCAAGTTATCATTTCGTAATAGTTCAGTATAAGTTAATTCCTTCACTACTGGGAAACTAATAGGAACATTCACAGATGAAACACCAATTAATGTAGGAAGGAAAACTGTCGAGAAATTTAATCATTCACAGCTGGTTCTCTTGTAAAGTCACGACAACTAGGGATCAAGTGAGATCCCTGTATGTACTGAAAAAAAACAAACCCCAATACACAACCCCATTTCCCCAAAATCTAGGAGCCAATGGTTTCTCAACAACAGAGGATCCCACCCGAATCCGGGTCACAGCATAGCAATCACGCAGCATCAGATTCAAAACCAGCGAAATATGGGATCCCATCCCCACCCAAATCACCCCATAAATCTAATCCCCCATCCAAGAAGACCATAAATTCACCCACAATCGGCCCATGAAAGAAAACAACCAATCCACTACCACCAACACAAGGCAGGCCCTTGCAGGTATTTTCATATTTAAAAGATTTAACGCACTCCATGATTTCAATTCCACTAGGCTTTATACTAGAGTTATCCTAGAAAAAGAGTTGATCCTAGTTCTTTCAATTTATTTGACCGAATATATGTAATTAACCAGTTTCCTTTATACAACACAAGGTTGAAAACCAAAATACATGCCATTTAAACATCACAGGAGGTAAGAGTTCATTAGTGCACAGATAAAGACCACCAACGACCATGATTTTCAGTAGGTTCAAGCCCACAAAATTTAGAAATCATTAATCATGAAAGAAGAGAAGACATAGTAGCAACATTGATCACACCCCTCCCCTTAATTCTTTTAGAAGTCCGTTTGTTATATTCGTTAGTGTTTGGTTCATCCATTCCTATAGAAGCAGTAGTGTACCCACCACGCATGGTACACAGAAGGTAGAGACAAAGGAAAAATCCCTAACTAATTGGTCATGGATTGACATTAAGTCCTCACGTGGAAATTGGAAATCAGGAGTAGTAGGAACTTCATGGAACGCGATCAAGGAAAACTTCGCGGGGGTACAAATCATTCAGATGAAGGGTATTCCAAGCACAGGGTGATAGATAAAAAGAAACCTAGGGAGAAGAAAAACCTTTAGGTTATAAAGGTTATGATACAGCATCCCCGGGACGGTTGAGATATGGAGAAAAACTCAAAACCGAGGAAGAAGCGAGATCGTGAGTTGACCACGTGGCTGGGCCACCCCACACGTCGAACATAAAAGTCCCCGACCTTCAGGATGGTTAAAAACGATGCACACCTCCTTAATGGGCAGGTAAAGGCATGGCCAAAACACATGAATTTCCATTTTAGGAGGGTACCTCACCGATCATTTAATTAAAGATCATTAATGGGCTTTAAAATAGGCTAAAGGGGTCAAAGCATGGTTTACAACCCAATTCGTGAAAAAAGGAGGCACTACAAGAAAGCCCGTGGAGAGGTCACCAGTAGGCTAGGTCTACCAGTAGACTAAGCTACCAGTTGGCTGAGGCTATCAGTAGGCTGAGCTACCGGTAGGCTGAGGTGACCGGTAGGCCGAGCTACTAGTAGGCCGAGCTACCAGTAGGCTGAGGCTACCAGTAGGAACAAACAGTTCCCAGTTTCCCGATTCAAGTTATCATTTCGTAATAGTTGAATATGAGTTAATCCCTTCACTAAAAGGCAACCAACTTTCACATTCACAGATGAAACAACAATTAAAGAAGGAAGGAAAACTGTAGTGAAATTTAAGCATTCACACCATGTTCTCGTGTAAAGTCACGACAACTAGGGATCAAGTGAGATCCCTCGATGTACTGAAAAAACCCCCGAGACATAGCCCAATGTCCCCAAAATATTGAAGCCAATGGTTTCTCAATAATAGTGGATCCCACCCTAATTTGTGTAAAAATAGAGCAACCACACAACCTCAGATTCACAACAGGAGAAATAGGGGATCCCATCCCCACCCACGTTGGGAACTTAGTGTCGGACACCCCATTTCATGGGGAAGGGTGTTTTCCCCTAGTTAATATTCTTCCTGCTCCCTCAATCCTTGGATTTGATTGATGGAGGTGAACTTACACCCAATATTCTTAGGTAGGTTTCGATCGGTGTCTTGTTAGCCGAGGACTCTTCGGGTAGGTTCGTTTTCCCAGGTGTCTTCGGGATGAGGCCCAGGTGTGTGCGGGCAGGGATGGATGGTTGTGAGGCCCAGGTATGTGTGGGAAGGGATGTGGATGGTTTTGAGGCCCTGGTGTGTGCAGCCAGGAAGAGCGTGCTAGCGTCAGGACATTTTCTATTAGGGATGAGCAGCTATCTAGTGTGGTAAATGGTGGTGCGGGGTACCCAAATGTTGTTTTCTTACTATTACCTTACTTCTTGTGTTATTTGGTGAGTGTGTATAGTGAGGTGGGATGGATAGATTCCTTGATAGATGATGTTTCCTCTGCTTCTCATGGGACTTTAGGATGTCTCCCCACTTGTGCACAAGAGCTTTAGGTTTTCTTATTGAGTATACTTTGTATGCTCACCCTACGTTTACTTTCATGTTGCATTCAGATTGCTAGGAGGACTTCGGAGGCCGTGTGGGACCTTACTAGTCTGGATGGTGGAGTTACTGTTGGTTGCTGTTGTTTTCTTCTTAGCATTTTCTTTTCCTATTGGTATTGTACATTGGAGTCCTTGTACTTTGTTTAGTTTTATTATTAAACATGCATGTCGTTTGGTTTTTACCTTGAGTTTTCTAGACATGGTGATATTTGGTGTTGACTCATTCTTTCTCCCAATCATGGTTAACTAAAAAGGGTAATGCCTACCATATTGTGAAAATGTTATACCCTTGGTGCTAGTCGCCACTTCGGGGCCTATAGGAGGTGGGACTCGGGGGTCATTATCTCTCCTTCAACTTAATGAAGTAAGGGCTTGGCAATCTGATATCCCTTCCCTCCTTTCAGTGAAGGCGGGTTGTGACAAGTATATATTTAATAGAGGTTGATCAATTGATCAATTCAGGTGGATAAACTATGTAATTCAAGAAAATTAGCAATGAGTATCTTCAGTGCATCAAATATAGTTAATGGATTTTGGAGATGGACCAAAAAGTCCATTGACCATTTTTATCATTTATGATCAATATAAATATTTATGAGAATGAATATATTTTTTCCTCATTATCATAAAGTATCCATTACTATGTCAGTATGATAACCAACTTCAAAAATTTAAATCATATCAAAATAGGTTTTTTAATGAAAAAACCATTGGGATTTTACTTTTTACTTAACATAAACATCATTATTGGGGGTACATTTATTTAGATTTTTTGTTTTAATAATGTTTGGAATTATTTTATAGAAGTTGGTGAAGGTTTGGGAGAATTTATCTATATTAATTAGCTGTAAAATGATTATGGTTTATTGATAAATATTTTTCAAATACGTATGGTTTATAATTGTTTATAAAAGTATATAAATCATAAAAAATTGTATTTTTGGAATATTTTAATTTATAAATAGTTTATAAATTAATTAATTATAAATTTTGTATAATTAATCATATAAATTGTTTAAGAATAATTTATTAAAAAAATATTTCAAATATTAAACATTAATATTTAAAATAACTTTTGACAAACTAAATAGTATGTTTTAGGATATTGAAATAAATATTTTATTTAGAAAATATAAAATGCTTTTTATAAAGTGTTTAATAATTACAACATATATGGTATCTAGATCATATAAAAATGTTCATGTAATATATATTAAATTATCAAATGTTTATAATCCATGAAATATCATATAAATTATATTTAGTAAATATGATAGGGTTAATATTAAATTGAATATAAAATGTTTATATTCTTTCTAATTTTTAATTTGATTATAATTAGCAATTATTTATAAGTAGTTCATAAATGTCTCATATTTTGGAAAATAAATATTTTTTTTATTTGTTAAATTTCATTCATATTCATGTTTAGTTTATAATTAAATAATTGAAAATATTCAAATTAAAGAGGCATTTTTTGGATATTATTTAAGCCATATCAATAATGTTTTGATTATTGATATGATAAATGTTTAAATAATAATTATATATATGATATTTAGATTATTTTAAAGGTTTACATAATAAAAACTAAATTATAAATAGTTTATAATTAATAAAATATCATATATTTAAAATGGAAATTCCAAATAATGATAAATGTGAAAGAGTTCATATTTTATAGAACATAAAAGAGTTTATAATCAAAATTGTAAAATGTTCCTAATATTAAATATGAAATTATCAAAGGGTTTATAATTAGACTTATTTTTGAAATTGTTCATACATTTTTATCACATGTTTAAATATTTTAATTGTTCATTTATTTAAAGAAAATTACCTATTTTATTCTTAGTTATAAATTTTTTATATTATGATTAACTGTGTTCCAAATTTCATATGAAAAAATGCTTATATGAAATAGCCTTGCATTACATGACTAGTAAGATATTAAATTTAGTTTTTCATATACCTTTACAACAGTTTGTATTTTAGTTATGAGAATGATCATAGTTATTGGGAATAATTTTTGTATATTAGTAATTAGAGATATCATGAATTGAATTCTCTCTTGAGTAATGTATCATGATGTATAGCGGCGTGGGGTTGAACCGCTACTTTCCTAGAGGTATTCCTTAGCAAGGAAAGTGAATGGGGGTAGCACCCTGTCGATCAGGGATTACACATGTGGAGTTTTTCAATCTCATATAATTATATTTCTTTACATTAATATTCTTGTACCTAATTAATATGATTCATTTGTATTTGTATGAATAAACTTAACTTCTGTTTTTGGGTGATTAACATAATCTTATGGGCTCTATAAGAGTTACGCATTAATATGGTGTAAAAAAATTAAATTGTTGGTTGGAATAAGTATTTGAAAAACTAAATAGTTTTAACCATACATATGTTGAAATGGAATCAAACATGAGAAGATGATAATTCAATAGGATGTAATAATTGTGAATTTAATATGCATACGATGCATATTAAATTGGTGACACTTAAAAAAATGAAAACCTTCAAATGCAAAGTGTGAGAATTTTTATAAAGAAAAAATTTTCAAGACCGTGATCATAAAATTAATTAGTTTTATTCCTACATTAGATTCCCCTATATTATCTTGTGTAAGGAAATAAAGTAATGAGTTACTCGGTATTGTCTTGTTGGGTAGTTTCATGCATATATCAGGTGCCCCTGAATTTTCATTGGTTGGTTTAATTTTGGAAATTGATTTGGGTTACACAAGATGAGAAGACCTAATAGTTAGGATTCAATATGAATAGATTTTATTTAATCCATATGATTGATTTTGATAAAGATTTATATACTCAACTATCTAAGATTCATAACTATTGTGATTAAGAAGATTCCCTACCTAGATAACTAAGTAGTGAGATGAAATCTCAAGAGGACTCATTACTTAGTAAAATATGGATACTAGATCACTAAATGAATATAATGTATGGGGTCTTGAATTTTAGTGGGAGCACATTCATTAAATCCCTTAGTGAAAGGATATAATACACAATATTCATCAAATAAAAAATTTCATTAAAAATAAACGAATCATCATCATAAAACTAAACTTTATATTAATCCTTGAAATAAGAATCTTGTTTTAAGAAAATCCTCAAACTTGTACCTTAGAAAAATTTATTAATAAAGTGACATATTCTATTTTTTATAAAAGTTCCTACACGTGTAACATATAGTTAAAAAATTTCAACACGTGAATCTAGTTGATTATAGAAGCATGTAATGATGCATCTAAGTTTTCAAAGGAATTTAATCCATAATTCACATAAGGAATTTTATTTTCATATAATAGATAATATTGGGTTTGTCCATGATATTCAATATTGTTGGATATGATTTGAAATACTAGAAAATTATTATAAGGCTTTTTCTAGTTAAGAAATTTATCCTATTTTCATCTATGGAAATTTTCTGGAAAGATGGATAAATTAAAAAGAAGAATTCCCAATTACATAAAAGTGTTGGGAAGATCATATAGGTATAAGATTTCTAGATTCTCCTACTATGAGGATAGTAAAATTGTGTAAAAGTTCAAACCATAAGAATTGTTTTTAAAAAGTTTGAAAATGTTTCTTTAAAAAGATGATGATGGTCATTGAAACTTGGATTTATCAATAACGAATAGTAATAACTCAAAATTATTTTATTATTCATGAAATAACTAAACGTTCTTGGGAAATCAATGGAATTTCTGTATCAGTTATTAATGTCATAAGAATTAATAATCCAATTTTAAAGGGTTTTTGATACCGATTTTATGTTTTACAAGAGTTGTAAATATATTTGATTTCAATATCAATGAAATAATTGAATGTTCTTGTAGTTTATATTCATGATATCAATTAAATAGTTACGATAGCAATAATTTGAATCCAAAGTAATGTTTCAAGATCAGATGAATCTATGTAAATATTTATATCTTTATCTCACTTATCTTATATGATTAGAGATGACGTTCAATAACAAAGAGTTTTTATGAGATTATTAAATGTATACACACGGTTTATGATTCATTAATTAATATAACATGATTTTAGAATAAGATTTGTATAAAATTGTTTATCAAATTTTTTGTTAAATTACTTGGAAGGTATTCCTACCATCCATCAATGATATTTTTTAATAATGTAATATTTTCAAATAGTTAAAATTTCAAACACATATAATACAATATTTGGTATGGATACAATATATTATTTTTTAAATATTACTATTAAAATATATTAATGGTTATTTCCTAGAATAAAACGTAGAATGTGTTGTATATTAGAAAGATATTTCAACGAGAATATAGTTTTTATGAAACTAGTGGGAGTATGTTTGAAACTAGATAAGTTAAAATATAAAAAAAAATATCGTACCAGATTTTGATTTAGTGATTATATACTTTATATAATAAACAGTTAGGATATGTGATATTAAATAAAAATGAAAATAGTTAAAATTAGTTATTGTGAGAAAGTGAATATCACTATCAACTGAAGTATTATACTAGTATATGATTTTAGTGATTCTTAATTTAATATCCTAAAGAGGTATAGGATATGTAATGGTAAATAGAATTATAAAGAGATACATTTGATTATAAAGAAAGTGAATATCAATATTCCCTTAAGGTTTATAATAACAAATTAAAAATGTGTATAACATGATATCCAAAAGGGGTTTATGGTATGGTGATAAATAGAAAACATAAATATTTTTTTAGTAACCTTAACAAAGTGAATATAATTTTATCATTAAAATAATTTAGGATGTGATGGTAAAGTGATAATGTAAACAGTTACATTATTTACAAATTATTTCATGGAAAAAGTTTAATATAAAAGGGCCCAAAGATTATGATGATATACATAGAAGGAGTTTCAAGTAGACATCAAAATATAACATTATAACATTTAATGTAATGAAGTTATGGAGTTTGAATATATTTTTAAAATTTTGAACTTAAGGAATATGATTCTTATGTCTCACTTTTATTCAAACTATCTTCCTTCCTAAATGTTTCTCACTGAGAGGTTTGCATGAGTATTTTATCATATTTTTACATTGGGATGTGACGTGGATTACAATTGTATGTAATGTTCAAAAAACCATTTATGTAACAAGAACATGAAATCCATGTATAATCTCTTATGATATTGATTCTAATGGTTGTAAATGTATCATGTTATTTATAATAAAGGAAATCTCTATTTATAATTAATTCATGTGTGTTTTAACATTGCATTACATGAATGATCGAATGATAAATATGCCCTCAATGTAGAAACATTGAGTTATCCCTAACTGATGATATTCATGGTGTAAAATTGGTTGTGATGACAGGTAAAGGTTCGGTGAAATAGATTCATATATCCATTTCAAAGGGTTGTATAAGAGATATTGAAGAATAGATTCTTGGGGTAATAAGTAGATATATTTTACTTGGAATGATCCACTAAAGTATATCTCATATAATATCATATTGTAATTGATATACATAGGGTTGTATGATTATTACCAGTCCTTATTACGTGGGGTTGGGGAGAAACCTAGTATGATAACCTCCATACTATGATACCCTATATACACAATTTTCCATATGAACATAGATAATTAGAGGGTGGTTGGGTATGTTACTGATCATGTCATTGGTTGACGTACAACATGGATGGGATTTGTTTACATGTATGAAAAGAAAAAACACCAATCCCCTAATTGAATTAGAATAAGGAAATGGATGGCCATGCTTATTTGTTTCACATATGATGTGTTAAGATACTTTAATAAGTGGCGTGTGGTGTTCTTATCATATAGATGAATTAAATATGTTATATTTATCCACTTGGTCATTTTTTTTCTAAGAATCAAGAAAATAATTAGAATCCTAATCCATATTGACATGTTCCATGTCTAGTGGTAACTTTATGTCATGGAAAAAGGGATTTTATAAGATATATATAATGGTATGATACATATTTTAGTGGACATTTTTTGTATTTATATGTGAGTATATTTGATAGAAATCACACCATAACCCCTAACTTCCTTAGTATCATTGATGTTTTTCTAGAGGATTCACTTTTATTACATATATTAAATACAGCTTTTACAGTTGTTTTCAATGTTTTTAATTACCACAGGCTCACAGAGTTAGTCCCTCGGATAAGGATACAATTTTTAACAATTCTTTTTGTTCAAAATGAAGAGTGTTTTATGAAAAAACCTTTCTAAAAGAGATTGGATTGATTAACAAAGAGTTATGATGTTATGAATAAATTCCTTATGGGATTTAAGTTCACATGAGAGGTTATTTTATATGCACTAAAACAATTGAATTGAATATTTAATTAAGGTGCATTTATTTTCAATGTGATTTCATTAAAATAAAATCCATTATAAATGGATTAAATGACTTGAATATTCATTAAATAAGATTTAATGAATTAATGAATATGGTAGTAAATGTATATAGATACAAAAAATATGGTCAACATGTTTCATTTATTTTAAAACTTCATGGATGGTTATATAATGGGATATGATCCATCTTATTGAGTAAAATTTATTTTCTAAAAGACTCTCAATTCTCTCTTCCTCTCATACCGTTGTTTATCATCTAAGATGAAGGTTCTAGGACCCATTCAACATTTGGTTATCTTCATTATATTATCATGGACCCATTGGATAATGTATCCCCTCAGATGTAGGGTGATTTTTTTCACTACTTCATGATCTTTATCAAGCATTATCCTTCACTGAGGAATAAGAAGATTGCTGCTATTATAATTTTCAATGTACTTTATTTCTATAGTTTTACTTACATGTTGATTTTTAAAGATAGATCTTTATATTTTTGGGTTGTCTTCCACTGCATGTGATCATATGAGGATTGTAGGAAAAACATTAGATAAATTATTGGGTTGATAAGAAATATCCATGTAAAGATGTTGATTTAACCAATATTATATTAATATGAAAAATATCATAGTGCTTACTGTGATTCTAACCAGAAGCATGTTGAAAGCTTTGTGATTGGATACAATGAATATATACATGGATATGAGTATCTATGTATTGTTAAAATGGTATGTAATGTCTACTTTTCAAAGGTTACTATACAAAGAGTGTAAAAAAGTAGCATCGTGAGTAAGAGCATGTTGTATTATAGTAGGAGTTGATAGAATAATTATGACTAGAAGTTACCTATATAAAGGTGCTCGTGGATGGTGAACTCAGTTTTTCCAAAGTATGTGATGAGATGATATCTAATAATGAATATGAGAGAAATAACAAGACACATAAAGGATTAAGTGCCCATATTAGGACCAAACCATTCAAAAACATGTGTGAGTTTTATTTATTTTCTTTATCATCACATATGAGTGTGGTTGATTTATATAGTTGAGAGGATATAAACTTAAACAAGTTGGAGTGGTTAAATTTAGGAGAAATGAAATTATAAAAGATTTCTACTGATTCAACCCCCTATCAGTAGTTCATATATTCTTAGGAACATTAATTGGTATCAATGAAAACTAAGTTCCCTTTGTAGGATCCTTATATTTTTATTATAGATAATCTAAATATATTTAAAATCATAGGTATTCACACCTTCATCAAAAAAAATTATCATGGATCGAAAAATAGAATGATAACTGATTTTTTATCACTTGGTAAAGAGGTGTTTGATGCAACTACGATAGTATTTCCCCCAATGTAAAATGATGCTCATATGACCTTTAATGGAAAATGGGATCTTGAGGTATATGAAAAATCTCAGAATTCTATTATAATATCCTTATATGATAAGGTTTATACGAATGTGATGGGCCTCCAAACTATGAAGGATACATCAGAAAAACATTAATGAATATTTTAGGGAAATTTAAATGTAATCCAAGAAAAGATTTATATATATAGATGAAAATTACAAGATATCAGGATGACTGAGGAAGAAACCATCAATTACTAGTTCACTATAGTGAATAAAGTATTCAAGAACATTAAAGGATTCAGAGATATTTTTGTAATATTAAATCATTTTTAAAAAATTAATGAAGAAAATTTTATATAGCATTAATCATATAGTATCTATATTAGAATATATATTATTATAATCACTTTATAAACATAATAACATAAATGTTGTGCATAAAATGAGGACAACTCTAGCATTCAAAAATAATAATAAGGAGGAAATTTTTTTTGAAGCTATGATGAACCTTAAAATCTAAAAAAATGGAAGTTGAGGTTATGTGATTTTGTAAATGAAATGATAATTATAATGATGGTGAATAATTTAAGAAGGTTTTTTCCCCTATCTATAGGAATTTACAAAAAGGAAGAGGTGAGTACAAATAGAAACTCCAACTAAAATGTTTTGGTTGTAGTGCGTATTAAACACTTCATAGTAAACTATCAAAATAATAAAGGTATTGAATATGATAAAGATGATCCCAAATAATAACCTTATAGGAATAAGTGGGATGAAAATTCAAAGAAGTTAACTAGAAGTAAAAAAATATTCACCAAAATACTAGAATAATTATGTTCAATAAAGAATAAGAGGATTACTCTATTTAAAATAGTCTATCCAAAGATAATGTTCTAGAATTTTTTTTAACATTAGTGGATAAAATTGAAATAATGGAAGGTACATTATGTTCTATAGAAGGAGGAGGTAGATATACTTACATGGAACAAATGATAAGACTATAGCATGAGTCTTTTTGTTGAGAAAAATACAAAACTCATGAAAAATGTTAGGGTATTGAAATGTTTAGTTGAACAAAAAATTGAAATAAGAGAATAATTTTCTAAAAATGAGGAAGTGTACTGTTAGGAAATTAAAAAAATCAAGTTGAAAGATACATAACTAATAAAAATGGTGAAAGACCTGGATGAAAACCTTTTTTCTAAGAATTAAGATCCATGAAAGACACAATCAAGGTAACATGAGGTTGAATATAATTTTAATAAAGATCTATTAAAATTATAATAAATCATTAGAGGTAAAGGTTGAAATATCTTAATTTTTAGAAAACATCCCCAAAGATTTAGGTGATATCCATTTCCTCTAAACAATATATTTCATTTAGTTTTATTAACAATGTTTATTCAAGAAATAATAATTAGTGATCTATATTTAATAAAATATGTGAGATATGTTTCACATCAAGGGAAGTTAAAATTAACATTTTAAAAAATTATTCCACACACCAAGGGAAAACAAACATTGCAACATCCACTGAATCTCAACATAACTTATCATAGAAAAAAGTTATACTTTTATTAAAGATTGATATTTATAAAATATTATTGTTGTTGAGGGATATTGAGAAACAAATAATATAACATTTATTACAACATTTTACTCCTTGGGAGTAGTAATTATTTTAGGTGGATAATTGGTATAAGTAAAAGAAAAAATATTATGAATTTAAAAGATGTTACAAAATTGAGGTCATCAGATGTTAAAAAACCATCCTGGAAAAATTAATTTTATTTCCTGGACGAGATTTATGGAAGTTATTTCTAACCAGGTCACTATGAAAAATAATGCATGAAAACTCTTCAGGTATAGAATACTTATGTCTGAAAAGAAAATAAAGTTAAGAAAATAAAGTTAGAATAAAAATATATTATTATTGAGTTTGTAATGAAATCTTTTCAAAATGGCAAACATGGATTCTAGATAGTGATTATTCGTCACATATGATTGGTTTTGTAAAAATCAAGGAAAACTTTTAAGAACATGATGGAGGAGTAGTATCCTTTGAAAATGATAGTTCCTAAAAAATAATTGGAATTGGTTTGGCTAAAATTAAAGATCAAAAGTTTAATTTCAAAAAGGTTTTATTATTTGATGGACTTAAAAAATTACTTAGTGTTTGAAAACACTATAATGATAGGAATAGATTTATATTTATAATAGATTCCCATATCACCTGATGTTTGAAATATTGAAAAATTATTAATAAGGTAGATCGAATCAGTGGTAATTAATTATAAATTTGAGAACATAGTAACTATTTCTATTTTACTATGGAGGATGAAAACAAGTTTTGGCATTAGATAATTGGTCATATAAGCTAGAAGAGTATGAAACAAAAATCACAGGAATATGCTATGATATATTATCCACAACTAAATAGGAAATTTGATATTATTTTTACAACTTTTTCAAAAGGATTGATGGTCCGTGGAAGTCATAAAAAAGTGTAAATTTATTCTACCAAAACCCTTATGTTATTATATTCTGATCCATGTCGGATGATGAAATATCAATAAAAAGTGGTGATTTATACTTTATTACTTTCACCAATGATTTTACTCAATTGAATAATATAAGGTTCATGAAATATAAATCATAATCTTTGAAGTTATTAAAAATTTTAAGAATGGATTTTGAGAATGGGTTGGGTGTATACATTTCAAATTTTAGAACATAAAATAGAAATAAGTACACAAGTAACTCTTTTAATTCCTTTATAAAAAAAGGTAATTAAACACTAGTATAGTGCTCCCAACACTCCTCAACAAGATAGAGTTGTTGAAAGAAAAACTGTTTAGTTAATATGAGAATAAACTTGATCATTGAATATAAACAATCAATGTTCATCTATAGAGAAGATATAAGTACAACTATATATGTTCAACATATATATCTGCAATAAATAGATTAAATTTTTTCCCTATGAGTTGTGGTATAAGAAGAAGCCTATAGAGAAATATTTTATATTTTTTAAGAGTCCTTTATAAATGAATATTAAAAATATATATATTGGTAATTATAATGAAAAATAATAAGAAGGTGTTTTCATGGGATATTCATCCAATATAATAAGTTACATGTATTATAATAAACAACTACATAAGTAAATTGATTTCTTTGACGTAAAATTCATTGAAAATAAGTCCACGTTAACATAAGTTATGGAAGAAAATATGGATGTGTTAACAAGAATATTGAATGATAACTTCTAGAGAGATTATTTAAAAGGAGGATTATTGTGAGCCAAAACATGAACATGAATATTCTTATCATTCTAATGATGATGATAGTAATATTGAAATAAAAACACAAGAATTATAGACATTGCAAAAACAACTTGAACTAGAAAATATCATTAGAAGACAAGAAGATCAAGTTTATAACAAATTAAAATCAAGGTTTGATATTAATATTATTCTTATCTCATTGGTGGAACTAAAATAAATTACGTAATATTTTGGGAATAAATAGTGGTTAAATATGATGAATGAAGAGTTGGATCAAATTTGGAAAAATGTTACCAAAGATATTCTTCTTTGATGGGAAGGAATGAATGTTATAGTAACTAAATGGGTGATCAAAAATAAATTCAATGAAAATGGATAAATACCATGAAATAATGATTGTTTCATTTTTAAGGCTTACTCACAGGTAGAAGGTGTTGATTTTGAGTAAAAATTTTCTCTTTTTATAATACATGAAACCAATAAAAACAATTTAGCTATAACTACTTAATAAAAAAAATTCTATAATATGGGTGTTAATTCAACATTATTCAACAGATACATTTAAGAATAGACATATTTTTAGTAACATAATAGATTCATACTTGAGAATAATGAAACCATGGTGTGAAAATTAAATGAAATATTTGAATGGATTAAAGAAAATCTCTCATTATTAATATCAAAAACATTAAATTATTCTGAAATATATGAACTTTTATAAAGATAAGTATAGCATATTATATCTGAAATAGATGATTATGGGTACCTTGGTTTTCATTTTCTATATATATGTCATAATTTTCAATAGTGCTAGTTATAAAGACTGTGAACAATTTACAAATCAAATGAAGAGTAACTTTGAGATGTTAATGCTCAGAGAGTTAAATTTCATTCTGGGACTTCCTATTTAACAAAAAGGAAGAAACATATTCCTTTAATGAGAACTTTATTTCAATTCATTATTATATAAATTTGGAATATAATAAATTAGGTAATTAAGAACAGCCATTATCATTTTGAAAATGATTAATGGTGAAAATGGAAAAAGTGTGAATCAAAATTATTTTTAGAAGTTAATCAAAATATTGCTTTATCTTACTATATATATCCTAGAATTTGTATATATAGTAACATTGTGTGCAAGATATGAGAGTGATTAAAAGGAATCACACAGGATGATATTATCAATAATACCTAGGTATATTAAAGTAACATCAATTTATATCCTGATGTATACAAGGAGTAATGAGTGGAACATACTTGGTTTTACTAATTCTTTAGGATATATATTACAATGATATAGATAAACCTATATAGGAACATTATTTTTGTGACAATGTTGTGTAAACTAGCATAGTTAAAAATAATGTTTTGTGACATTATGTACAATGGAGGTATAATATATTTCTGTCACCCATGCATGTAATCAAATGTTCAGGATGAAAGTTGATATAGAATATTTGAGGGTGAATGTTAAAAATCCACTAAAACTTATTTGTGATAGTCAATGAGTGATTGATTTTTCAAAAAATATGCAATAACACTCTAGATCCATTCATATTGATATTAATTATCATTACATCAAGGAGAAATTTTCTAACATATATATATAAAGTTGGATTATATATCAATAAAATATTAAATTGTTGATTTTTTCAGTAAAGATAAACTACATGAAATACTTTAAGAATTAATACTGAAAATTTATGTTAAACTTCCACCACTCACATGACAAAATTTTTTAGTCACCCCCACTTTTCATTTTATTATGTTTTTTAAGGGATATTATAATTACACAGATTTATAGTTTCATTATATTTTATGGATCTGAAGCTAGTATTTTCAAATGAATTTAGAGTATAAGTTCACTAAATTAATCCTCCTTATGGTGATTTAGGTAAATTACATCAATATAATGAACAAAAAATTACTTATCACTGAGGGAATAAATTACTTCAAAAACTTTTCATAATATGGTAGTGTGGTGTTGGGACACCTATTTTTGATAAAGGTTGTGGTTTTATGGAATGATGAAAATAACTAAAGTGAGAGTTGTTGATAGTGTTGTTGAGAAACAAATCCAAAGGGGGAGATCAAAAAACCCATTATTGGGAAATATTGAATTTATTATAATTTTTGTCTATATTTTATTTGTGAATTATTTTGAGTTTTAAGTATGGATGATGTTTTTAGTTCCATTTTTCAATGTCTAGAGGAAGCATTGAAAATTTTCTAGTCTATTAAGTATTAGATATAATTTTTTTGATGTTTATATATTTGGAAGGAATTTTTTGGGGGTTTTTTAATAATGTGTCACCAACCTGAGTCATCCATATAAGGCCAATATTAAATTTAACCTTCTATTGGTTAAATACGGAGAAGTATTTATACAAAAAACCTCCAACTTCAAGAGATTATATAGAGGTTAGTGCTTAAAGGATGCAGTGTCAAACCATTGTGTGGGCCGACATTGGTAGAACAATTGTGTAAGTGGACCCAACATGTTTATTTTTTGGTGGCTATGAGGAGCATGGTGTATGTTTAGGTAGAGAATATCCCATTTGAAAAAAGATGTTGGTTTTCATCCATCAGTCATAATCCACAATTTTAATCATATATAGACAGATATGAGATTTAACTTTGTTAGCTCTTCATCTTCAACCACACACCTCATCTGAAAAAATACAAATAAAATGCCGAGAGATTGAATTTAGAAAAAATAATGATATAATATCAAGAAATGTATAGATAACTTTAATCACAATGATAACCTTACCAAAAAATTCATTATCTATAAGATATATGTAGTGAATGATATGAAGTTAGGTGTAGTTCATTGGAATACCGATCATAAGTATTATCAAATGATACATGCAAGCAACAAATAAAATTTACAAGATGTATACGGTATCTATGAAGTGTTTTTAAGGTGAAATCATGGAATTATGTTGCAACTAAAATGGGATTTGAGCTTTCCATATGATACGTTCTTTGTTAGATGAGAAATATCGAGGTAAAATTGGCAATGAAAGAATTATTATATCAACGTAAAAAATATTACAATGCTATCTATGATTATAGATTGAAGTGTTCTAGAAGATTAGTGTGTGGATATAAATAATATTTTCATAGAGGTGAGTATATATGTACTATTTACATGAGAAATAAAGGTTTCTTTTCTAAGGTTTCTATATATATAGTATAAAAAAGTGTCACCATAATGAATATTTAATAGTATTATAGTGAAAAGTAATATGATATTCATGGTTGGAAGTTATCCATATCTAAGTGTACGTGACTAGTGAAATAAATTTTTAAAAATTATGTGATGAGGTGATATCATATGATGTATCTGATAAAAATATCTCCAAGAGAAGGTTATCAAAATAAAATATGATAAAAATTTGTCTTATTTATAGTCATATTGGATACTAATATTTATGTTTCAAAAAATAATGAGATCAAACATTATCATGAGTCATTAAGAAACACATGAAGAATACCATATTTTTAATTATATATGTGATTTTGTTTGAATTATTTCATAATTTCATATCTATTTGAGTAGTATTTGAAGTGAGTGATAGGTTGAGACAAATAGAAGATAAATCCAATTATCAATAAAATATGAATTCAGCGAGCATTAGAATATGACTTCTGGGATCCAATAAACAAATGAAAATGTAATATCAATAGTTTCATGGCACCAGATTGACATGATAGATTCAATAGTCTATTAAAAGACTCAAAGCTCAATATTGTTTGAGTGTTCTATAGTGGAAAATTCAGGTAACCAAAAGTTAATGTGGGTAGTCAATTTGAGGTATGAATTTAGGTAGAATTTTTAGGATCAGAAATAATAATACAACGGGTATTTTTGGATTTAATCCAAATTTAGAAGGATTACTTGAATGATAAAATTAATGTTAGTATAACTCATGGTTTTTAAATCACAAAAAATATCATGGTGTGGTGATGTCATGTTGGGAGTACAATGATATCTTTATAAAGTAAAATGTTTGAATTTTCTAAGATTTTAGAGCAAATTGAAGATCATTGAAGTCAGTTCTATGGAATGTTTGATGAGGAATGTTGAATTTGATAAAGTAGTTTTTAATGTCTTCAATCTAAAATGAAAATGTGAAAATGTTTTGGAGTTAAAATACTATTATTCTCTAGTTATTTTAGGAAATTGAGGTGTATATAAGAAGATAGTTCATTCAGGAGTTTCTATAAGGTTTTTGATGATTATGAGAGAAGATATTATGGATGAGTGTCTAACCATACATTTTTGAAAAATCATAAGAATGGTCAAAGAGGTGCTAATGTTTCACATATTTTCATCTCTAAATAAGAAGTTCCAAATTCCAGAGAATAACATAGTTGAGATACCAAGATTATATCATCATGTAACTTAAGTTTCAATGTATTTATTGTATATATATTACATAGTGAACAAAAATAAAAGGTCCACTATTATGTTAGCTTGGGAGAATAATAAAATATTATAACTAGTGTGAACAAATAATATTTATTATCAGAAGAAAAATGGATCTTCATTGGATTTAGATCATTTATATTCTCTTGTTTTATTTAGTTAATTACTATGTATTTGTATAATAACCGTACATCGTAAAGATTATATACCCACATTGGAACAAATAATTGTAAAAAAACATATTCTTTTCATTTTCTTTATCATTATATGCAGGTGAGGATGAGTTATAATGGTGAGTGGATTGAACTTTAACAAGTCACATAGATTAATTTTAAGAGAAATGAAGTTATAAAATATCAACATTGATTCAACCACCCCTTCTCAGTAGTTCATATCTTCTTTGTAATTTCAAATCCAATAGAAATAGCTATCATGGGCCACTAGATCATGGTTAAAGGATATAACCATGGCCTAAGGGACCATTTACATGTTGTTTCCCATTGAAATAAACCCATTTTGTTGTAGTTTATACATTAATATATTTTAATTCTATTAAATTAAATAATGTATTAGTATGTCAACCAAACACCTAAATAGTGAATTCTACAATATGTGACACTTAAGAATGTCTACTAAAAATAATTGAATGGAATAAATTTTTTGATCTGTTGAATATATAGAACAAAGGTAAATGTTATATAGATTAGCTTTGAATTATACTATATGTAGTAATAAATATAACTCCATGTAATAAAAAAAAATCTATAAAACACGACATATACAAATTATATTTGATACAAGGACAACATGTTTTTACCAAGTGAAACATATTATATTTTACTTAACAAATCACTTTATAATTCTACAAAACATAGAACTAACCAAAGTATACTCAAGAAAATATATAATAGTACAAGTTCTTCTATGATAATGAATTTTATCATACATGGAATTGAGTGCTAGTTATAATTACATTGACTTTATTATAGCTCATTTTTATTGAAATAAGTATTTTGTGGATTTATAGAGTTTCATTAATCATTTCATGAGAAATGTTAATTTTTAATTAAAAATGGTAAAATTATAAATTCAACATAAATAGAATAATAGTTGTGAAAAGAAATTTTTCCTCGAGTTGGGGATAGTGTGATTACTTTTGATGAATATTTTTAAATATCTTGGTTGACATTTTATATTTTCATAGTTAGTGGTGAGAATTATTAATGAATAAATAATATTTATTAAAATATTATTTGACTTAAAATCCTTTATATATTCATACATTAGAATAATTTTCAGGGAGAATAGGGTTATAAGACTCTTTGGGAGATAGAGGCTACCATCAAAGGGAGGAAAATATCTAGAGAATGAGAACTTGAAGTAGTGAAGATATCATCCTATAATTCCAACATGTCCCTATAGATATATTAATCCTTTGAACCTCTCTATTTATGATTTATGTCTAAATAAATTATTCAAACCATGTAAATTTAGTATGTTAATTTGGAAATCTATATGATAATAACATATTTGGGTTGATAAAAATCCTGTGAAAGGATTTCGAGCAAACCTTTAGAGATGTTTGATATGTCGAAAATTACATCTAGATTTTTATGGCATGAACTATAGATTAAAAAATTATGTATTACATATTTTAGACCCTGTATAATTAATATTAAAGAGAAATAAATACTAAAAATTTTATATTTACATTTCTAGTGATATTTTAAAGTTATGCTTACATGAATTTTTTGATAATTTTTATATTTTGTTAAAACTATGAATAATAATGTTACAAACTTTATACCATTGTAGAAATTATGAAATAATAAATATAATGGCACTATGAACATGAAAATATAATTTATGGATCTAAATTTCATTTATAGATAATTTTAAACTTCTCTCTAACTTATTATGGTGTTATTAATTTATTTTACATTTGAAAATTATACTTTTATTATCCTCATATTGATTTGAATCGAACAATGTACAATTTGCATCAATTGACCTGATAGGTTTTCATAAAACCGTGTCCATTGTTATGAATGTTCTAACGTTGACTGTAAATATCACTAAACCCCTTAATAATATGAATATGTTTTAGAAGTTAATTTTTTCAATCAACCTATATAGAATATAATTATAAAATTATGTAATTTTTTGGGTTAGTTTACTTTTAGAGTGTTTATTAAATTACAAAAAAAATATTTATTATTACTATTTGGAATTGGAAGTGGGGGAAACATCTTATTTATGGGTTTAAAGAATAAAATAAATAGGGGTATTACCTTATTGATGGTATTTACAAAAAATAATAAGTAACAAATGTTTACTATTAAACAATGTTTATTAAAAAAATAAAATAATTATTGAGGGTCACCCTCCTTTATTCCTTGTAAAAATTTAAAGTATATGATATATTTATGATATGTTTTATAATAATAATAATAATAATAATAATAGAAATATATTGTTTAATATTTTAAATTTCCCTTTATCTACCCTTGATAATAACTTTTGGGTACTATATCATACTCACGACCTATCTGCAGCACACAGATCATGATATCATGATGGAAACTTCAAGATCAATAAGTGACAGGTAATTTGGATCCATTTCATAGGTCCCATCCCTGCTATGTGATATTTAATGTTCAAGTTCCAATTACATAAAAAAAAATTTATGGGTTCCCATTATGGGTAAATGAATAGTCCATTTTATACATTTCTCCCCACAGATCGTAATGGAATTGTGTTTGGATTAATTTAGGTGGAAAAATTTATCTATTAGGTTAATTTTTTTGAGATTATTATTATTAAAACTATAATAATTTTTGTAAATAATAGAGTTATTGAAAACTTATTTTGATTATGACATGTGAATTGAAATTTTTAATAATTATGTAAATTGGTATTTATGAATAATAATAATGTTACATAATGACATGAATGTTATGAAATTTATGAGTTGTTGTGCACTACAAATAAATATCTCAATGAAATTATCTTTATGAGAAATTAATATGTTAAATAATTAATTAAAGGGTATGAAAATAGATTATGTTAAATAAATGTTATGATAGAGATTAAAAATTAATAATATATAAGGGAATAGCCATTAAAATTTTGTTATTTTCCTAGGAGGTTATCTTAATGTCTTGGAAAGAATTTACTTATTATAAATTTGTAAAATAGAATTGATTACTCAAGGATGAGTGGAATAAATTATATTGATAGTTAAAAAATAATTATGAAGATAGGATACAATTCCACTTATAATAAAATAAAATAAATCATTAAAAATAATTAATGATTTTCCAAGTGATACTTTGAAAAAATTAAAGGTGTTTACAAAATTCATTTTGAGTAAATGAGTTTTATGTGATGTATTTATTATTGAATTTAAATTAAAGGCATTATTTTTTATAATTAACGAGTCAAATGGTTCATTATCATACAATTTATGATAATGAATAATAATAAATTAAAAATTCATGTTAATTACTTGAGTAAAGAGTAATTATTTAAAAATATCTTAGAGATTACTACATTTATTAATTATGTACATCATAGTGTTGTTAGAATTATTGGAATACATTTATTTATGTCGTCTACTAAAGTAGGAATATATATTTTCAGATGGTGGGTTATAATAAAAATAGAATTTAATGGTATTAAAGAGGTTTATAATGAATAATGTTCTTAAAAGTGATTAAATAAGTATAATAGAAAGGATAGATTGTTTCCTTGGAGAATAAGTGAATACTAAATAGTTGACTTGAGTATTATTAAGAAAGAAATTATGATTGATGAAAACAACATGGTTAGTGTAAGTATTGATATATTTTTGATAATGATTAAAATAAACTATGATTGGGATAAGAAACATATTGATGATACTTATAAATGTTAAAAAAATTATATATTCCAATTTATGATGTAGATAGTTGGATAATTTAAATTTTTTTTACCTATTATTGAATTATTTCTATTATATTTCAATGATATGGGGATATAGCGATCTATTTTGGATGATGTAATAGCTTTAGAATATTATATGGGATGTCTCATGTGACCAATAAGAAGATCATTGATTTGGAATAATTAATTTTTTGTATTCTTGTCTACATTGAGGTGTGATCAGGACTAATGGAGGAAAAATATTTATGGAGATGAGATTCCATAGTGATTATACACAACAATTGGTCAAAGTTAGAGGCATAAAACTACATTCTAGTAACTCTCCATTACTCTCCCTTTGTGTGAGGTAGAGGTTGATGATAACATTTGAGCAATGAATTTCCCACTCTTCTCACTCGTTATCATGAATATAGGAGGGTGAAGTATTTAGAGGTGAAAATTGGGTTTTTACTCTCTTGATCCTCTTATTATTGATAAGGTGTAGGACCCCTTACATTTAAGGAAGTTAGGTACTCCACTATTGGTTGGGGTATTGGTCCTCCATCTCATTCATGGGGTTTGAGTACACTATTTTTTCATTACATTAATAACAATGTTTGAGTTTCCCATGAGATTAATAGAGTATAGAGCATTCCTAAGATATAGGGTGTGGGTCATCCACATTGAGTTTGATACTCCCCTGACAAATGTATATCCCCTTGATAATGTTTGGGTCCTCCATTAATGGAGTTTGTACACCTTTGACTGATGCATATTTCTATGGGGAGGTGTGGGTCCCCTGCTATAGTTTGAAGATTAATTCAAGTATTATGAGGTGAGCTAATTTTATTTCTTTCTTAGAGATAATTACACAAGTTTAAATGTTGTGAACCATATGTGTAATTACATATGGATGAACATGAATTTAGTTTAAGTGGTTCGTTGGGTCATGACCCCTATCACATACAATACTATTATATTGAGTATAAAATTAGTTATAGTTTTATGAAGGGGTCGAATCACTGAATGGGATGACCATATTGAGTTTCATTTCTCATCCTTGAACACAATCATTCATGTTTCCACTATTTTGATCACATTGAGTAATAGGTGTATCTAGAGATAAAATTAGATATTGGATATGGCTTGGACACCGGGTGGTGGAAAATGTAGATTCATTATAGAGGTGATCATTTCAAATTTACCCATTTTCGATTCTCATTTCACCTCATGTGTTTCATAGAATATTTTATATCATTTATAGGTTTTTTATATTATATATGATGTATTTTTTGGAATTATGCTATAAATTCATGTTATATTTTTCATTATTTTTATATGCAATTTATTATATTTTGGATGAAGATTTATGTTACAATATGATAGGTTACATATAATTCCTTCCATTTCTGTCATGTCCCAACCCAAGCCGTGGCTCGAGCCACCACTACCCCAAGCTTGCCTCAATAGGCCATGAGGTGGTGATAAGCACTGAAGGCATAACTAACATGGGGAGGCCTTTTACTAAGTACCTGTATGCACACATACAACCAACTCAATGAAAAATTTCATAGGAAAATGGAAAAAATTCCACACTTCAATAAAAATAAACCAAGCATGCATGAACCTTAAGATAGTACAAAAGTATGGTAGTTTAAACTGAAAATTAAAGGGAAAAAAATACACGACCAACCAAAAATGTGTCCCAACATGAAAAAACTATAAAAGTAAAGAGCTGAAGGGGATTCTCACTCCTAAATCACAAGAAAGTACCATTGTATGCAGTCCAAGCACTCTATATCCATAAGATCCTACGTAGTCATGGTCACCCTTTCTATCTTCTGCATAATACATGACACATGCAAGAAAATACCATGCAGTAGTGATTATATACAAACCCAGTAGAGTGCCCTGAAAGCTAAGTGAGGGAGCAGTAAGAGATAAAAAAGGAAGAAAAATATAGTATATACACATCTTACAGTGAAAGGGTACAACTTATCCCAACAAATTTAAGATGTATGATCTTCCAAGAACAAGGGGATTGACACAGGGAGTTGATGAATTATCCATAAAGCCTTTTCCACATATATTAGGAGGGTAGACTCATCTAACCATGAGAATCTATACATGGAAATCACATAGCATACTTCACACATCTTCACTTGTCCTAGAAGGAGAGTAACCAAACCCCAAAGAGTGGGTATAGAATAATGTCATATATATATATATATATATTCTGTCAATGAATTTCAACTTAAAGAGTAAGGGGATCTCCATCTCACAATTTAGCTCAAGATTAATAGTATCCAATAGTTCTAAAAGTTCAATAATGTTGTCTATCATCTCACACATCTTCACTGAACACACAAGTCTAAGGAACCCATTCACCACACCTTGATACTATCATCATTGGTTGACACCAACTCACCCACATAGTTTTAGGTCACATCATAAAAATGTCTCTCAGTGTTGAAAGTATTCCTCTTTCTCATGAGTCCAAAGCTATGTCAATCCAAATCTTATCACTTTTTTTCATAGTAAAGGGGCCACATACTCTACGTAGAGGACCCATTCCCTAGTACAACATGAGGGTTCAACTATGGTAGTTGATGGAGGACCCATACCCAGCCTTTCTGAAGGGTTTCACTTCGATGGTCAAGGATCTATGCCCAGCCCAACTAGAGGGTTCTGATCTAAGTCATCAAGGACCCATGCCCTGTAACCGTAGGATGGATCAACTCAAGAGGTCAAAGACCCATGCCTATTCCAACTAGAGGGTTCCACTTTACTAGACATCATGGACCCATGCACATCTCTGCAAGAGGGTTCAACTTTGAAATCTCTAGAGGACCCATTCCATTCCCAACTATAGTGGTCCACTCTAAAAGACATCGATGACCCATTCCCATCCCATATAGAAGGTTCCACATGGGATTAAGGTTGTAGTGATCATGCATGATCATTGATTCCATTAGGGTCACCTCAGAAGGTGTCATTCCCAAAACATTTCTCATCATATATCAAAATCCATAACTGAGGACACCATCATGTTTTATGTGAAAAAAACTCTAATAACGGGCTTTTTGTGGGGAAAAATCCATGTTCAAATATAGGAGATACATACATTTTAAGTTTAATCTCAAGAGATAAAGTGGTACAAGGGGTTTAATGGGGACCAAAAGACATGTGGTCTCACTTTACAGCCTGGTCATATCCCTAACTAGAACATGACTCTTGACCGTGTAGGAGTACATTCCATGAAGGTGGACTAGACGACATGTCCAAGCTACCGAGAGACTGGTCCATGTGCTGCTCGTCGTGTCTGTGTACGGTAACCCATGTCTATGTACTTTTACATGGAATCCTACCCATGTGTTTCATAACATGGTTTATCTGAAGAAGATAGTTTAAATGGTGTGTGAGGGAGTGTTACACATTGTGTTACCCTTAATTTTTCTAAAAACCTAGAACAATCGTTGAAAGGGGCTACACGTCGTTGGTTCTTTAATGAACATGGAATGCAGTTGAGTTTTTCACCAGAACATCAGATTGGGTCTTCCACAACAAGATATTCCTGATCCTCTATAAATTTCTTCTTGAACCGGTCTAAAATATTCAGATCTGGTCATGGATCACACACTCTAGACATCATTCACCAGAAATCGGCTTCACTTCATTGATAGGGTTTTGTTGTCCATTCTTCACATTGTAGCACATCTGATCATTGAGCTCATGATGTTTAATCATCAGATCGGTCATCCTCACCTCACAATGATCCTAAATTTAATCCTTTCTCGTCAATAAGTTGTTATTTCATTAGATATCTATGAATCTGGTGGTTTGATCGAGCTTAGTACCACCCAAAAATGTCGAACTGGGACTGTGAGGATCCAACCACTGAAGAACATGAAGAAATAAGGGGTAAAAATCATAAAAATAAGGTCAAAGGATCAAGGAAAAACATTATTTTCTTATCAAACAATAATGGGTTGTTCAAAATAAAAAACAAAGGAAAAAAACTTAGATTTCAGTACATGAGCACATGTAGAGGATTCATAGAGGGAAAATCAAAAAACAACTATAAATATACACAGTAAATTTAATAAAAGTTTTTAAACCAACAATTGATGTGTCCTACCTTTATTTCATATCGATCAATGTTTATGAACATCTTTCTGAATGATTTAGAAGGATTCATTTCATTCACTGCATTCTGATCCGATCTGATTCAGAGTTTCGTCATCGTTTGGGAAAATCTGTTAGAGGAAGGAGGAAGATAGATCTCACCAGAAATTCTAGAAATTATGAGGCTAACCCTAGAAAAGTTTTACAAGGAGATATATTTTTAATATTATCTTTTTTATGAAAATATATTAATTAATTATATAATTAATTTGTTCATTCATTAAATACACTTTCAATGAGTGGGAGGTCCGAACATCCCATGCTGACATACATTATGTCACGCTTAGGGTAAACACCTTATTTTAGATCCAACTGTGGAATTTTATTTTTTGATTTGATCAATCGTTTAAGAGTTATACCATTTTTTTGAGGTATTGTGCATGTACAATATAAAATATACTTAATATTTTATAAAATTAAATTCGGGCACAACAGGCCTCAGAATCGTACGTCATCTCAGCACCTGGATCTTTCGATATATATAAAAATATTTCAATGTATTACAAGGAAAAAACATGGTCTCTACATCAATCCATCATTTAATATTTTTTCCCCAAAAAGAAGGATGAGGAAAACAACTCAGGATACTAATCCCTCACTTGGATTTCCTTCTCCCAAAAACTCACCTGCATGTTTCCATGATGCCAAAACATGAAAACCAAAGGGATGATCTATCTATATAAGGTACACTCTTACCGATCCTTGATCGCTATTGGGTTCTCTAGAAATGTAGATTTATCCTCGATTTCCATATCACCCTAGTCAATGAGGTGCATAGGGTCATGAATGTGTCTACTCAGCTATGACATGTGGAAGAGGTTGTGCACCCGATCTAGCTGTGGGGGTAGGAAGAGGTGGAAAACAACCTCAATGACCCTCTACATAGTCTTGAACGACCTGATTAACCTTGGGGATAACTTGCCTCCTTGGCCAAACCTATTATTTCCTCATCATGGATAGAATCTCAAGAAAACATTGTCTCCAGGCTCGATCTCCAAGGGCCTTTTCCAGTTATTTTTTATGATATATGTATACTCTATGCCATCCTAATTCATTCACAGATGACCTGGACTTTCTCTATTGTCATCTACACCATCTCTGGGGCCACAATAGATATCTCACCTATCTCCATCCATCAAAGGGGTGACCTACAAGGTCTCACATATAGGGCCTCAAAAGGTGTTATATCAATAGTAGAGTTGTATTTGTTGTTTTACACAAACTCTACCAAGGGTAGGTGACACTCATTTCTACAACTAAAGTCCAATATCCAATCTCATAGCATATCCTCTAGCACCTGGATAGTGTTCTCAGTATGCCCATCGGTCTAGAGGTGGAAGGATTCACTCATTTACAATTAGGACCCAAATTCCTCCTGAAGGCCACTCCATAATCATGATTTAAACTAAGATTCATGATTGGAGACAACCATAGAGGTACCTCATGAAGTAGAATTATCTCATGTATGTATAAATGCCTCATACTCTGCACCAAACTATACTCCCTAATAGAAAATAAGAGTGCTAACTTCATGAGTCGATAAACTATCACCTAGATGATTTAATGAACTGTCAAAATGCATAAAATTCCTGTGAAAAAATCCATGGATATTTCATCCAACTTCAACTTTGATACCTCAAGGGGCTACAAAAAACCTTCTAGAACATGGTGAAAAAACTTTACCTACTGACATGTGAGGAATCAAGAGATTATCACAGCTACGCTTCTCCTCATTTTGGATCACCAAAACTAACACTGAAAGCCTTTGTGCATCTTCCCCACACTAGAATGCACATATAGGGGATAATTGTGGAACTCCTACATCACCTCCTCTCATAACATGACTCGAAACACTATTTGTCCCTCGAATAAGAGGATGTGATTTCCACCATTAGAAAATTCATCTAATGTGCCGCCTATGGATATATGATCACGTAAGACCTTTTAGTTGATATCTACCAGTTGGGACTCCCTCACATGATCAAGAAGCAATGGATTTCACACCATCAACTGAAGAAAATTTTTACCCTCCTTCTCCATCAGGGACATCTGCAAGGAAGCGAACTGATCCAAAGCCTCCTACACTAAGTGAGCCTATGAATTCCTACTAAGGAAATCTTATACAATGCTTTTATTACTAGGATTATAGAAAATATAAAAATCATAGACCTGTAGGAACTCTAACCAGTGTCGGTGTATCGGGTTCAAGTCTCGCTAGGTGAAGACATAACTTAGAGTCTAATGGTCTGAGAAAACCACAATGAACTCCCCTATAAGGTAGTGTCTCTATATCCTCAGGGTGAATACAACTGCTAAAAACTCTAAGTTTTGAGTTGTGTAATTTTGATCATGGGGTCTCAACTATCTCAACCTGTATGTGATAACTTACTATCGATGCATCAACATGCATTTAAGCCCCTCTCATGAGGCATTGCAATACAATACGAACTTCATGCCCTCCTTTAATAGTCTCAACACTGGAGAACTCGTCCGCCTTTTACTTAACCACTCAAAGGCCCTATGGAACTACTCTAACCATGTAAACGAATACCCTTTCCACACCAAGGAAGTCAAAGTGGAAACTATTCTAGATAAATCTAACACAAACCTCTTTTAATACCCCAACAATCTAAGAAAGTGATGCACCTCTAACACATTCTTATGTGGATCAAAAGTAATCACTTATTTGATATTTTCTAGATCCATGGATAAACTGTGTTCATAAATGGCATTCTTGAGAAAGTTAAACCCATGTATCCAAAACAATAACTTCAAGATCATTCCATAAAGTTGGTGAACTCGAAGCAAGTCAAGAACCATCCTCAAGTTCTATGTATGCTCCTCCTCTATTGAGTAGTAAACAAGTATGTTGTCAATGAATAAAATAAAGAACTAGTCCAACTAAAGCTGGGAAACATGGTTCATCAAATCCATATTCATAGTAAGGGAATTCATCACACTAAAGGGAATAACTAGGAACTCATAGTGTTCATAGTGACATCAAAAAGAAAACTTTGGAATATCAGTCTCGTGAACCCTCAACTGGCGGTAGTCAAACCTGAGATCGATCTTCAAGAACCAACTCACACCTCACAACTATTCATAGTGTTTAGGGATCCTTAGTATGTGGTACTTGTTTTTTATCCTGTGCTGGTTCAGGTGATGATAATCCACGAAAATTTGTAGTCTCCCATTCACCTTTTTCCAGAACAACAATGGTGCTTCCTAGGGGCACACACTGGGTCTGATGAAACCTTTCTCTAGAAGGTCCTCCAACTACAACTATTGCTCCCAGAGCTTGGTAGGTTCCATCTAATATGCCAAAAAAGATTAAATATACATCCCTAGATGCAATTCAATGAAAAACTACAACACCTACTCACAAAACCTACCTTTCCTTCCATGAGATATCTCTTTCTTGAAACGTAGAATCTCATCCCATCAATGAGTAGGCGTATACCTTGTATGTGGTGAAATTAAATCTAGGATCAGACCATGTATAGCCAACCCATACCCAAGATCATGTAATAGGGTTCCATAGTGATGACCAAAACGGTCCATGTAAGCGTCTCTCCACCAATCGACAGCTCACACTTCTGGCAGATGAAAGATATAGAAGAAGCATTCCATGATGAAACCTCAAGACAAAGATATTGTTCTAGTGCCTCAATTGGGAGCTCCAGCACTCACACCAAGAGTCAAGAGATAAATGAATTTCTAGAACCTGTATCTACCAACACTAAAGAAAGAGTAGGAAACACATATATCTGACCTCAAATCATATCATGCTTTGTAGGGTCGTAAGCCTCAAAATATTCAGTTGTCCATGGTCTTGGATGCCAACTCCCTGAGCCTGACATGGGTTAGCTGGTGGTGGTGGTGGAAGGGCCTCATAACAACATCCAACACACATAGATCCTCTTTCTCCTCTACCATCTATTCCTCCATAAAGAAAACCCTTTCTACACATAGGAGATACCTAATCCTGGTGCTTCTTCTTTCTGGTGGTCTGTCAGGTATTTTCCATGGCTACTCTACATGCCTGATCAGGCAATATCATGCCATGTGACCTCACTCTTCATAATTAAAGGACCTCCCCACTCTAGGATGTTATAGTGGTACACACTTCCTATAAACACATGCCTGATTCGGATCATGGAAGATCTCCTACATCAAGATCATAGTGCCCAATGTTTTCTAGCTACTGTAGACGATTTGTCTCTATGGAACCCACTGCTAACATCAAATATCGGGCACCCCTTTGAAAAAAATCTATATAAATAGTTTCCACTCTAACACCACAAAAATGGTGGGGATGAACATGGGAACAACATTGGCCCGGATCTCTCTGTATAGTCCCTGCTCAAACTTTTAGGCTCATAAGTTGTCATCCTTAATCATATAGAGAGAGTAAATCATATGGTCTTTGAACCTCACCACATACTCAACCACCATTATCCCTCCCTATTTCAGCTCCAGAATCTCTTGGATTTGGATAGAGCATAAGCAGAAGGGTTAGTACTCATCATGGAATAGTTTCTGAAAGTTGTACCATGAGAGTGTCGACTCATCAAGAATCTTCATAACAAGGCCCCACCCAAACTTAGATTTTGCATGAAAAGGTTAGATTCCAATTACAACACTTGATCTATTGGGTTCCAACCCAGAATAATGATAAAGGCCATCAACTCTGGACAATTATTTGTTGCCTGAGGATCTTGCTCATCACAGAATCTCAGTGTTCTTTAATATTGGAACTCATGCAGTGCATTAATCCTTTAAAAAAATTCATCCTTCCCTACTGGGATGATCTTCTACTCGATAGGTGGAGGTGCTCCTACCATCCCACCTGGAGGAAGGGGATTCCGAGATGGACCCCGAACTAAAGCCTCGTCGCTCATAGGGTCATTGTCATGAACCAAAGCTAATATACTGGTGATCCATCATCACAGAGTCATCCTAAAATTTATAAAGTATTACCTTGATTTGATGATCCAATATATATATATATATATATATATATCAATAAAATTGGCGATATGAATCAAGAAGGAAAGTCAAATACTCAATACTATGTGATGAATGTACCATTTATCCCAAAAATAAATTTATTGGAATGATGTGATGACAAGAAGTTAGTGAAGGTATTTTTAAATGGCTACATTGACTACCACACCATAATTGAATTCCCTGGTCTGAGAGCGCACCTGAGACACCTTGAAATTGTTTCCCCAAACCCAAACAATCTTTTTAACGGGATATGTATAAACATAATCCCATTGAATGAACTTTCTCTAATACGAATCTATCATGACCCAACCCAATCCAGGGCTCAAGCCACAACTACCCCAAGCCCAACTCCCTATGTCAGGGGGTGGCAACAATCACGAAAGGAATAAATAACTAGGGGAGTCCTTTTCCTAAGTACCTGTATGAACACACATATCCAACTCAATGAAAACATACAGAGGGAAATAAGGAAAATATGCAACACTACTATAAAAATAATCCAAGAATGCATGAACCTCTAGACAGTACAAATGTATGATAGCATAAAGTAAAAATTATAGGGTAAAAATACACACCAACCTAGAAATGTGTCCCAACCTATCAAAACTAGAATAATAAATAACTAAAGGAGATCCCAGATCCTAAATCCCAAGAAATAACCACCATATGCAGTCTAAGCACCCAGTAAACCTAAGCCCCTCTATAGTCATGGTCAACCTATCTAAAAACTGCATAAAACACGAAATGTGTGGGAAATTCCCATGCACGGGTGAGAATATTCATACCCAATAGAATTCCTAGAAAGCTAAGGGGGTAGATGTAAGAGATACAAAAGTAAGAGGGTGATATTATAAAAAAAATTACAGTTAAAGAGTATAACTCAACCCAATAAAGAGTGGATGTAATCTCATCCCAGAACACGAGGCTAAACAAAGTGTGTAGATGAACTACCCATCGATATTTCGCCACCAATAATAGGATTGTATACTCATACAACCATGGGAATCAAGACACCGAAATCACTTGGAATACCCCACATGTATTCACCTCTCCCAGAAAGAGAGTAATCAACCACAAGGAGTTGGTAAAGAAGAAGGTTATATATATATACTCGGTCAAAGAAGCCCTATAGAGAGAGTAAGGGGAAATCCATCTCACAAATTATCCCTAGAAGAAGAGTATCCAACAGTTCCAAAATCCCATCATTGGTGCCCAACATCTCACACATCTTCCCTGAACACACAAGTCTAAGGAAATAATTCAACACACCTTGATAATATCTTCTTTGGGTGTCAATGACTCGGCCACACAGTTTAAGGTTGCATCAGAAAAATGCATCTCTATGGGGAAATAATTTCTCTTCCTTATGAGTTCAAAGATACATCAAACCAAATCTTGTCATGGTGTCACATAGTCGAGGTGACACAAACTCTAGGTAGATGACCCATGCCTTGATATGATAACATGGTTCCTCTCAGGTTATCGATTGAGGACCCATGCCTAACCCAGCTAAAGGGTTCCACCCACATGGTTGAGGACCCATGCCCAGCCCAGCTGGAGGGTTCCACTCTAAGTCATCTAAGACTCAATCCCTATTACTGTAGAAGGGTTCCACTCATGAGGTCGAGGGCCAAAACCCAACCGAACTAGAGGGTTCCACTTTAATAGTCATTAAGGACCCATCCCAATCACGACTAGAGGGTTCCACATAGGAATATGTAGAGGACTCATTCCTAGACCAGTTGGAGTGTTACACTCTAGTAACCATTGAGTACCCTCACCCATCCCAGCTGGAGGGTTCCAATTGGGAGTAATCAACAACTGATCCTTCCTAATCACTTCCACTATCAGGGTCACCTCAGAAGTTGTTGTTCTAAGAAAATTTCACATCATACCTTTATAGCCACAACTAAGGGCAACATCATGTTCTATGTGAAAAAACACTCAGTATATGCTATTCTCCAGCCAAAATCCATGTTCAAACAAATGAGATACATACGTTCGATGTTTTATTAGAAAATATCAAGGGGTACACAGTGTGTGAGGGGACCCACACAACTTGTGGTCCCACTTCACATCTTGTTCTTTTCCAAGAGTAGAAAATGGATCCAGTCAGTGTATGAGTATATTCCAAGAAGCTGAAATTCACGATGTATCCAAGTTACCTAGATATCGGGCCATGTGCTTCTCACCGTGTATGTGTAACAAACCTCGTGTCTATGTAATTTTACACATAATCCCACCCATGTTGTCCAGAAAATGGTTTATTTAATAGGGATAGGGTACATGGTATGTGATGGAGTTCTACATGTCGTGTTACATCTAATTTTCTAAAAATCACCACTGCTGAAAGGGGTTACATGCCTTGTGTTCTTCATTGAACATGGCGTGTAGTCAGGTTTTTCACTAGAACATTAGATATGGTCTTCTTCCCTATAATCAGATCTATCTTCCATAGATATGAACTTGAATTAGACCAAAATCTTCAGATCTAGCTGTGGATCATGCTTGTCAGCCATTGTTCACCAGAAATCATCTCAGGTTCATTGAAAGGGTTTTACCATCCATTCTGCACACCGTCTCACCTCTGATAATTGTGTTCTTGATGTTTATTCATCATATCAGTCATACTAACCTCACAAAAATGCTAGATCTATGACTTTCTCATTGATCCATTGTTGTTTCATCAAAACCACCATGAATATGGGGATCTGATCAAGCTCGGTACCACCCGAAAATGTCGAACCAAGACCATAAGGATCCAACTAGTGAAGAATGTGAGGAAACAAGGGGGAAAAGAAAAAAAGGTAAAAGGATAAATTCCAAGCGCTCTTGGAAAATTCATCATTAATGGGGAGTATATATTAGAAAAAATGGAAATAAACTTAGATTTCAGTACATGGACATGTGCAAAGGATTCAGAGGGGCTCATATCGAAGAACAACTATCAATATACTCAATAAATTTAATAAATGGCATGAAAACCCTAATTGATTATTCCTACTTAGATTTAAAATCAATGGATATTAAAGAACGCATTCATAAATGATTTGGATGGAGTTTTTTCATTGTTTGCGACATGATCCGATCCGATTCAGAGTTCCATCATCATCCGGGATAATTTATCACGAACCCCTCTCAAGGTGTGTTTCAAGGTAAATTAATAAAACTTCTATCCATAGGTATTGGATTACCACACTTCTCCCTATACAATAAAAAATAAATATATAAATGTTTAATCCAAAAAGTACAATAAATTCTTAACACTGTTGTGTAAAAAATCATTTCTCCAACAAAATTATAACGATAAGAAAACTAAATTTAAACTAATTTGTGAAAAATAAATTAAAAAGGTCATTAACATACTGTAAAATGATTAGAATATTGATAAACATTTAAATTAATTTATTGTAGTAATATTAAATAAAGAAAATATTCATAAGGATTCAAGAAACTAAGTATAATTTATAAATACAGTGAAAATATATATCATCACATAATTAATATTAAAAAAATAATATCAATACATACACATGTAAATATAATTACAATATATATAAAAAATAATTACATTAATAAATATATATAAATATTATACAATTAATAATAATTAATCATTATAATAAAGACTAATTAAATATTTAATCACATTATAATGTATAATAATGAATTGATATTAACTTATAATTTATTTTTAGCTCATTATATGAGGATAATACTTTCCATAAGTGTAATTTTTTGAAAAGTTATTTTGGTAGGTGTAATAACCTGTCTTTTTTTTTCTGAGGTATGTCCCTCTTTGAGCTTTTTGTTAAACTTATTTTTTTTTGGTTTCCCTTTGTCATTTGACATTGGGAACCATGTCTTGTATAAATATGAATATTATTTATTGGGTAAAATAATCTAATGTTTAGGGATGTATGTATATTTTAATTAATGGAACTCGCATAAATATATATATATATATATATATATATTAAATGGGTTTACAATGTTTTTTCCATGATATGTATGGGTTTGGAGGTGGTTCAGGTCCTTTTATAGATTTTTTTCTTAAAACTTCCAGTTGGGAGATGGAACACTATGTACCTATTACATGACGTGTAACTTTCCCTAGATATGTTGTGAACCAGTGTGGGGAATTAAATGGTTACACATCTTGTTAATTTTTCATGCCATGTAAAATTCAAGTAGGGTTAAATAATAATATAATTCAACGGGTTTTATATCATACCCCTCTAAAAAAATAAACAACATGTAAATGAGTCACACATCCGATAATATCCCACATAGTTTTTTAAAGGTGTTGATCAGATGATTTTTCAATGAACCCACTACATCACTTCTCCTCTCGACCCTAGGCCATTTACTAGGAAATTTTTGAGTGACACCCCCCTTCTATACATCTCATTTGAGAAATAAATCCCTAGTAAGTCATTCTGTTTAGGTTTTACGTTCTCTCCCTTTGATCTTTAGTCATTGTGGTGTAACCCTTTGACCATGTTCATTGTTGGTATTGATCTTGATTGGTTATGATCTAGGATATTTATTGAAATCATCTTCACCTTCATCCCTATTGGAATTTTCCATTGGAAGTGTTGTATTAATAACTAGTTAAAGGTAAGGGGGTCTAAATCTTAACCTCATGGTTTGATATGAATTTCTATGTATACGCAATATTGGTATTTCACTAATTCTTGTGTGAAATAAATAACTAATTGAATAGAATGATGAAAATACTATGTTAGATTCTTCATTTCATCCAATTGGATTCAATTGTTGAAGTGAAATAGCTTATAACTAACTGTTGGGTGATAAGACCTTTGAAAATAATGAATTGGAAATGGATTACATGTTATTTTATCATAACATGTGATCCGGGTGATTTATTGTTATAGATTCTTAGAAAATAGTTTATTTGATAAATTGAATAAATGAGAAGTTGAAATAAAAATGGTAATTAACATAATTAACCATTTGGTATTATGTGGTCATATTATGATATGATTGTTGTTGTGATATAAACTTGTGACACATGCTAAGATTCTTATATATTGGGCTTTGCCCTGACACATATTGAGATGCTTATATACCAAGATATGACCTAACACATGATGAGATGTTTATATAATAGGTTACACCCCAACACATGTTGAGATAATTATATATCATCTATTCCTTGACACATGCTTAGGTACTTATATACTGGCATATTCCCTAACACATGATGAGATGATTATATATCGGGCTTGGCCCTAGTACATGCTGAGAAGATTATATACTAGCCTAGGCCCTGACATATGATAAGATGTTTATATAACGGGCTTGGCCGAGTGATTGTTTATACCATGGATATATGGTTGTGGTTGGCATGGTTGTGATACATACTTAGAGACATTCTAGAAGGATGTAGAAGTAGGATATTACTGTATTTTATTAATTGATGAATTAATTAATACATATTTTTATCACATTATTGCATGCACTTCTTATTAGACTAGTCTGTTTAGACATTATGGTGTTGGAAAACTATTTTTTAATCAAATTGTATTTGGGATACTATTTGGTACCCAAGTAGATTACATGGATACAATTATGAATATGGGAAAGTGACCTCGTAGCAGATTTTTGATTTCTGGTTGGGCTGGTGTTTGGAGATATGACCGAAATGGGGTTCAAGAATGAGGTTTTTTTGAGTTTATTTTTCTCAACATGTCTTTATTATATATTGTTTTCTGTTTGAAATTAGATATGTATCAGAATATCATTACATGATTCCTTATTATTGGTATATTGGTTTCCCCTTGATTTCCCAGTTGTTCTATATGGATTTCTCTATGTCTATTAATTTGATTTATTTTTCATATAAGGTTTAATTTCGTTGTTATGAAAAATAATGTGAAGTGGTATAGTCTCTCCATTATACAAATCAAACCCCCTATACTAGTCGGTATCCTCTGACATACAAGGAGGTGCCCCTGAGGTCTTGTAACCATCCCTTTTTGGCCACATGGGAGAATAATGGATCATGGGAGGTTACAAAGTGATATCATTGGAGGAAGTTTTCTTTTTTTTTCTTTACTATTTAGGAATGGTAGAAAGAAGACTAGGATGTTTTAAGACATGGTAATGAGCTTGTGAAAGAGAGTATTTTACACATGAATGGGGGAAACACGATTACCCTGGGATGTGATATTGTTAATGAAATTCTCTTGTTACAGTTTGATGTCATTTCACCTTGGGTGATTCACATGTTGTGTCATGTTATTGTTTCTGGAGATTTATACTCATGTCCCGATATGGCACAAGTCAAGTATGCATGCATCATGATAGGTATATCGGGATATATAAAAAAATGAATTGTTCATGATAGGGACCTATTTATATGCATGTGATATATTACCTAAGTAAAATTTGATATGAGATATATATTATAACTGATAAATGAAATTATAAAACTATTATTTCATTATAAAACACATGTTAAGACATGTATAGAGAGACTAGGAGTCATTCATTATTAATTTTAGTCACCTTTTGAGGTCAATGTTGTTGTTACCCTATTTTATATGGTGTGTGTATTTATTTTAGAGAAAATTCCTCTCATCATCTTCAAATTGAGCATTAGGGGTTTGGTAAACAGTAGGCTCTTAACATAGTTTATTAGGAGCTTCCTATAGTTCTTAAGGATTAAATGGATGTTCATATTTGTGATAGCTTCCTGGGGGTCATACGATCTAGGTATGGGGAAGATTTTTGTATTGTTCCTTTGATGTCTATGTAGATGAGTGTAACACCCCAAAATACTAAAGTACAACCTTGTATTCAATAGTGTGTATGACACACAACACCAACTATAAAAAGGTAATATAATAACACAATAATTTTAAATGTATTAAATATCTTAAATAAATATAATTTATTATATAGATTGAAATGCATGCAAAAGAGACCTTCCTTGACAGCTTGTGTTACACGCAAGAGAAACCTTCTACAATAGCTTACATTACACTCAATACCAAATTTCACCAAATAACAATTTATTAACAAAATATTATAATTTAATTTAATATTTTATAACCATGATATTATGTTAGAGGTTATGAATATCATTAACTAACTTATGAAAATATATGTTTTATATAAATATAAAATGAATTCATGGGTTACCAACTAATGAGAAATGAAAATAAGAACCAATTGGATATAAAACGAATTATTATTATTTTTATGATTCCAAAGATGTTTTATTTTAATAAACATATTTAATTAAAATTAGTGTTTGATTTCAATGAAATATCTATTTTATAAATTTAATAAAATAATTATTATATTCATCCATTAGGTTTGATATGCATAATACAAGAACAAACTGTATTTAACACATAAAAATCTATATTTTTATAAGGAAAACATTACTAACTTTTAAAGGTGAAACCATTTTAAATATACACTTTTAAAATTTAATTGATTTAATATTTCAAAATAAACCTAATATTTTAAATATTAACATATGATTTTTTTGTGGTGATTTTTTGATATTTTTGGAAACATATCATTTTATTAATGAATAGTTAAAAATACTGAATTTTAGTTCAAAACTGCTATTTCATCTAATTTAGTTGTAAGGTAAAATTAAACTATTAATTTGTCTATTGTTTAATTAGATAAAATTTTTATCAATTAACACATTTTATGTCATTATATTCCATTTCACATGGAAATTGATTAGAAAAAAAAAATCAAACATTCAATCATTTTTACATTAAGAACTTGCATTGCCATCCCACCTACGGGGTGAATTTTAAATTAATTCCAACCACTTATATGATTGAAAATTGGAAAAAATGGATTCTATATTTATAATCTAAATAATTTATAATTTCTAATAAAAATAAATTTATTTTTGATCAAAAGTATTAGTGAATGGTATTAAAAATAATTATAATTATTAAGGTAAAAGTAAGCTTAATAAATGAATAAACCTTCAACATAAATCCCAAATTACCTAGACACTTGTTCAAAACCCATTCGATAGAAATAATTCGTCCATTAACCTTCAATTATTGTGTTTGTTTGTTTTATTAATACTTTTTTAGGTAAATACCTGGGGAGACCCAACTTATTTTAAAAAATACAAAGTGAGTCATTTTACTCCTTTATATAAGGCACCACAACTCACACTTCCTCACACATTTCAAAACACATAGGTTTAGAAAATATCTTCCCAAATAGCTTCCCAAAATCCTTCCCCTAAACATTGAAGCCTATCTTTTGGCATAAATCCTTCCCTGATTTTTTTCGGTACAATCCCAAATAAGTTACCCAATTAAGAGGTAACAAGCATTCTGAAGATTTTTAATTTAATTTCCATTATACTACCCATAAAATCTTCTTATTATATTATTGTATAAAAACACCAGTATCCTAAAATTACTAGTATGATTTTATTCTAAGGGTTTTAACTACACTTATACACACTTCCATCTAATGGTTAACAGACATACTATTTCCGTGTATGACAAACTACAACTTCGGGAAACAATGATTTTTCATTTTTTATTTTTCCACATATCATGGTGGACATTATGATGAAAACTCTGTTAATATATTTTATATATTATATGTATAATTTACTTATACTTATTTAATAATTTTACAACAAATATCTTTATACTTTCCATTTTACGTAAAAATGATAACATCGTTTGAGGAAGTATGGACTACCGTCCCCTCAAAGCAATGTGATTTGTTCACACGACCCCGGTATGTAAAAAGGATTATTATAATTTAATATATGATACATAAACAACATATATATTATATTAATTACATAATTAAATTTATATATATATATATATATTCATATCATTTTCTTTGTTATCCTTTCACACACTGAAAAGTGATAATGTCGGTCATGGACGTGTGGACTACCACCTCCTCGATAAGATGTGATTCCTTTTTACACCATAATAATTCTATATATAAGTATATACGAATAAATAATATGTTATTGAAGATATAATTATCATTATATAAATATAAAATTCGACTTAAATTATTTCCATAATGGTCATTGAAAAATGTGAACGTTACCCATGCGTGTGAATGGCCTACCGTCTCCATGATCGTAATGTTGATTCATTTTTCATAACCATATTTAATGATTGTTTTTAAAAGTATAATTCATGTATAAATATGATAATTATTTTATTATTATTATTTAGATTTTATATAATTACCCCTTTGACAATGTTTGACCTACAGAAGTTGTTTTGGAAATATAAATTGAATTTGTTCAAAACAACGGACGTAAACATAATTTTTTAAGTAGTTGTATAAAACGTAGTAATATGTGAGATAAATGTAATGATAAAAATGAAAAAATTTCTCAATAAAGTATAAAATAAACATAATTTTATTATACTGAAATTTAAATGATGTTCATATGAAAGGAAACACAGGGTAATGGATTTTTGTTTTAATTTACCTTTCATTGAGACTTAATTGTTGTTATGAACATAGTTTCTTTTATGTGGTTCATATATTTCTTTTTACATATTATATAATAAATCCATTTATTCTCATGACATTATATTCTTATTTTAATAATATTCCTTCATGATGATTATGATTTAAAATGATTCAAAGTAGAATGGGACACTTTGAGATGTTTAAATACTACTTTCCTCATGACTAATACTAATTATCTATCAATGGAGTTTACAATTGAGGATATTATATAACCATTTTTCAATAAACTCATTCATAATTATCTTGTTATGAATTACCATTTTCAAGTATTATTACCACTTTTCCACTCTTTGGTACTCAAAATGTTTTAGAAAATGTTTTAATGAAAACCAAACTTTATTTCTCTCTTTATCCAGAGAACCTATTTTCTTATAAAAACCATGTTTTATTAAAATTCTTTCAAAAATGTTTTTAAAAAAATTCTAAATGCATTTTTACCCTTTTTATTCATTTATCAATTTTTTCAAATGAATCTTCTCATCGCTTTCCGAACAAGAAATCTTTATAACCATTAATAGTGAAAATGAAATGTTAGTTTTACCTCATACGACATGAATGGATTTACTAGCCATTATTTCTTTGAATATTACTTTGAATTTTTTAAAAGTTTATATTTTAAATAATATATTTTCAAAATTTGTTTTTTAATAAAAGGTTTTGAATAATTAAAAGATATTTTCCTCAAGAATTTTTTAAAAGATCTTTTTATAATGTTTTAATTCATTAAAAAAACAAACTATTTTACTCCACATGGGGTATGTTGTATTGATACCTCCATAATCTTCCTCTAGATGGTTTATGACTGATTTATCCAAGGATAGTATTCACATTTACTACCTTGATTCTTTTTAGTCCCGTTGAAATATTCAATCTCCTATGATCATTGAACATTTATTTTCCCTTAAATTATCCATACCATTTATCATTGATATGTTCATTCCATAAACCATATATCATTTTACATACGGTGTCTACTTTGAATGAAATTTTAATATTTGGGGAAATATTGATATATCTGTATTCTTTATTCAATACAGATATTTGATGAGATATATTATTTATTTGATATGAGGAATTCTTTGGATAGGTAAGACATGGGTTGGGGACCATTTATGGTAATCCCTACAGTTTGGGGACTAGTTAATGAAATACCCATGATGCATCAGTAGTATCATGGGATGAAATAGTTGGATAGCCACTTTAGATGGATTTTTACCTGATATCTAAACCATCTTGGGAAAGGTCTTGATGGTACTAGATCTCAATTACCATGAAACATGGTGTCCAATAATAAATTATTTCCCTCATTTAATTTCAGTTATTGTTAATCTATGAGATTTTTCATTAACATATCTATGGATACATTTCATTTGTAGTTCATCGATTAAATGGCATGTTTTTATGTTTCTTACCTTGCCATATTTATTTTTCCTTATCTAGTTACTTGAATAGAATTTGTTTTTGGTTATTACAATTCCATATTAACTATTCTAATTGATTCATTATTGCTTCTACTATATTTTTCCCTTACATAGAATTTGAGCTCACCCTTATTATGTTCATGTCCCTAGGAATCCATGAAGCATACTATGAATGATATAAATTAATTTACTATATGGATTACAGTTATCCTAGAAGTTGTTTATTTGTTTAGGAGAAACAAATTATGTTCTAATTAGTATATTCAATTGAAATGCAAGACTCATTTATGAATCTGGTTTACTAAGACTACTAAATGGGTCAGTTTTTTGTTGTTTGATTCTGTGTAATCATGCCAATTAATTAGTAGCAGACACCAGCTATAGGTTATCATAGGTTGAGTCACTACAGTTAGTATCAAAGGATGTTCTGTATCATCCTTGGTAACTAGAAGTAAGAGAACATAGGTTTGAGAAAATAACCCTAAAGAATAATTTTAGGATAAGTATATAAGAATATCCTATAATTTGGTTAAGGTAGATATTTTGTGGGTATTCCTAGCAATAAATCCATGTATGGATATTATAGGTGGACATGGTTCTAGAATAGATTTAACTAGGAGTAATAACTCTTAGAAGGTGTTTCAGGCCTGATATGGTGTAACCTGGTACACACCAAAGGGACTTACTTCACATTTGGATTCACACTCCGAGAAGATATTCTTAGGATAATTCACATTTTATTTATCAACCATTATGAAGGTTTTTGATATATAATAAGTAACCTTGGTTAAACCTAAGGTGATATATATTTAAGATAAGGTGTAATAATTTATAAATCCAACATATGATATTATGGTTAATCCATAGACTAGGGAAGGACCAATTTTGATGATTTATTTTTGGGATTCAATAATTAAATTGTTTAAGTATTTTAACAGTGATATATTGGCTATAAGAATCATGAAATGTCTAAGGAATATACTTTAATTTAGATGCATATGTTTCAGAGGAAAATTTTATTTGGAGAATAATTCCTTTATATTTACAAAGATGTATTTATAAAGGTATTGTAAAGCTTTAGGGTTTATATGATCAGTAATGACATCGTACTAATAGTAAAATAATATTATGATACTTAATAAAAAATGGTTGAAGTATTTATGTATTTAGGTTATATTGAAACCTTTTTAAAAAAGGATATTGAGAAATTAACATTATTTCACAGATTTCAATAATATTTTTTTTGGAAATTATATTAATTTGGTTTTAAAAAATCACACCTTGTGTGCTGGGTGACAAACAAAAAAATTTGGTAAGGTCGTGGGTCTTGAACCCATGACCGAAGGATGATAATGATTTCACACCAACCACTGACCTACACAATTTCCTGGTAAAATTTTCATTGTTTTTAGTTAAAAAAAATTGACAAATAAATGTTAATGAAGAACCATTAGTATAAATTTTGTGCATTAGAGATTAATATACTAACCATATTGGTTTTGTAAGATAGCTAGAGACAAATAGTTCTACTATCACTCTTTTATTACCCTAAGGATCCTTAAAATGTTTTTTTACTACTTCAAGCATAAAAAAACATTATAAATTATTAATTTCTCAGAAAAAAGGAATGAAGTAGAATTTGATCAAATCACAAAAAAAGTTGGGATTCTTCACATGAAATTAAAACCTATCAATTAATAATATTTCTTTATACTCTTGGTCAATAAAATAATTACCCAAAATAAGGAGAATTAATTATAAATAATATGTTATCTTAATACCTTAATTTCTGTTGAACCAATGGTCTTCTAAATCATCTCAGATTTATGGATTTTGGGCCCTGAACTTTTTGTTGATCATTCAATTTTTTGTGATTCATGTCCGCAATCAGTCTCTATAATTATTTATACTTTTCTTCCATGTATGAATTTTCATTTTCCACTAATGGTCTCCTAATTGGAGACCTAGTTACATGGTATTCCATGTGACCCCTGTACTTCCCAATTTCTCTTTTCTAGAGGATGTTTCATAAACCCTTCTCGTAGTGCAGGATTTCAATGTATTAAATATCAAACAACCCTGTAAATATTCAATATTCTTTTATCAATGAACATTGAGTTTCCCCTAAATTATCCATATCATTTATCATGAATATGTTCTTTTCATAAACCATATATCATTTTACATTTAGTGTATACATTGAAAGTAATTTTATTATTAGGGGAAATATTGCTAGATCTGTATTATTTATTCAATACAGATATTTGATAAGGAATATTTTTTATTTGATATGAGGAATATTTTGGATGGGTATGACATGGGTTGGGGATCATTTAAGGTAATCCCTTTGGGTTCGGGACCGGTTAATGAAATCCCCATGATGCATCAGTAGTCTCATTAGATGAAATCGTTGGCTAGCCACTATAGATGGGTTTTTACTTGATAGCTAAACCATCATGTGAAAAGACTTGACGGTATTGGTTCTATGTACCTATGAAACATGGTGTTTAATAATAAATCATTTCCTTTATTTAATATCATTTATTATAAATATATGATATTTTTCATTAACATATCTATGGATACATTTCATTTTAATTTCATTTATTTAATGGCATGTGTTTCTGTTTCTTACCATTCAATATTTATTTGGTCTTATCTAGTTACTTGAATGGAATTTGTTTCTGGTTATTACCTTTTCATATTAACTATTCCCATTGATTAATTATTTATTCTACTATATTTTTCCCTTATTGATCATTTGAGCTCACCATTATTAGGTTACCTTCCCTAGGAATCCAAGAAGCGTACTATGAAAGATATACATGAATTTACTATATGGATAAGAGTTATCCTAGAAGTTGTTTATTTATTTAGGTGAAATATTTTTTGTTGTAATTAGTATAGTCAATCGTAATGAAAGATTCATTAATGAATCTAGTTTACAAAGACTACTAAATGGGTTGGTCTTTCGAGGATTGATTCCATGTAGTCATGCCAATTAATTATTAAAAGACATCAGCTCTTGCTTATCAGAGGTCGAGTCTCTAAAGTTAGTATCAAAGGAAGTTTAGTATCAACCTTTGAAACTATACTTAAGAAAACATAGTTTTGAGAAAATAATCCTAAGTTAGAATTTTAGGATAAGTATATAAGAAAATACTATAATTTTGTGAAGTTATATATTCTATGGGGCTTCCTAGAAATAGATTTATGTCTAGATATTACAAGTGGACATCATTATAGCACAGATGTAACTAGGAGTAATAACTCCAAAATGTGTTTCAGGCTTAACTTATGGTATCCTGGTACACAACGGTACATACATCACATCTGGTTTCACACTCTTGGGGGATATGCTTAGGACAATTCACATTTTCTTTACAAACAATTATGAAGGATTCAGATATATATTAAGTAACCTAGGTTCAACCTAAGGTGATTTAGATTTATAATAAGTTTTCACAATTTTGAAATCCAATAGATGATATTACTGTTAAACCTTAGAGTAAGGAATGACCAATTTTGATGAAGTATTTTTGGGATTCAATAATTAAATTGTAGAAGTATATTAAAAGTGATATTTTGGATATAAGAATGATGAAACGTCTAAGGAATATGGTTGATTTTAGAAGCACATGTTTCAGAGGAAAATTATATTTGAGGAATAATGAGTTTAAATTTATATAGATGTAATTTTAAAGGTATTTTTTACCTTTAGGGTCCATATGATCAGTAATTACATTGTACTAATAGTAAAATAACATTATGATACTTAATAAAAAAATGGTTGAAGTATTTATGTATTGAGGTTGTATTGAAACCTTTGTTAAAAGGTTATTTAGTGAATAAATTTATTTCCAAGATGTCCATCATATTTATTTTGGAAATTATATTAATATGGTTTTAAAAAAGGATACCTTTTAAGCTGGGTGAGAAACCAAAAAATCTTGTAAGATCGTGGGTCTTGAACCTATGAACGAAGGATGATAAGGAATTCACACCAACCACTGACCTAAACAATGTACTGGTTAAATTTTCATTGTTTTAGTTAAAATATTTGACAAATAAATGTTAATTATGAACTAGTAGTATAAATTTTTTGGGTTAGAGATTAATCTAATAACTATATTAGATTTAGAGGATAGAAAAAGACAATTATTTTGACTTTTCACTATTTTATAAGACTTATGATCCTTTATATGTTTTTTAGTGATTCAAGTATAAAAAATTCATTATTAATAATTAATTTATGGGAGAAAAGGAATGAATTATAATTTGATAAAAGAGAAACCAAAACTTGTGATTTTTCACATGAAAATAAAACCTATCATGTAAAAATATTTTGTTATACTCTTGGTCAGAAAAAGAATTACCCAAAATTAAGAGAATGAATTGTAAATACAATCTTATCATAATAAATAAATTTCTGTTGAACCAATGGTCTTCTAAATCATCTCAGATTTATGGCTTTTGGGCCCTCAACTTTCAATTGATCATTCACTTGTTAGTGATTGATGAACTCAATCACTCCATTTAAATATTTATACTTTTTCCTCCAAGTACGTATTTTCATTTTCCACTACTATTATCCTACATAGAGACCTAGTAACATGGAATTATATGTGTCCCTTTTACTTCCCATTCTCTCTTTTATAGAGGATGTTTTATGAGCCCTTCTCATAATGTTGGATTTCAATGTATTATGGTCGGGAGAATGTAACACCCCAAAATTTTAAAGCACAAACATGTATTCGATTGGTTATTTGAAACACAACGCCCAAGTGTGAAAAGCAAATATAATAACATGATACTTTTTATATATTTACTTCGTAAATAAATATAACATAATATATAGATTTTAATACATTTAAGAGACACCCACATCGATAGCTTGTGTTACACGCAAGAGCAACTTTCTACGATAGAATGCATTACACACAAGACTGAGTTTCACCAAATAACAATGTATTATTAAAATATTATTCTTTAATATAATATGATATAACCTAGCTATTATGTTAGAAATTATGAATAATATTAACTATCTTCTGAAAATATATGGTTTATATAAATATAAAATTACTTCATGGGTTACCAAATAATCAGAAATGAAAATAATAACCAATTATATATATAAAATATTATTATTTTTATGCTTCCAAAAATATTTATCTTATATATTGTGTTTTATGTTTGAGTTAATTTATTATTTGGGGAAATAATAATAGATATGTATACTTTATTCAATACAGATACTTGATGAGGCATATTATTTATTCGATATGATGAAAGATTTGGATGGGTAAGACATGGGTTGGGGACCATTTAAGGTAATCCCTACAAGTTAGGGACTGATTAATGAAATCCCCTCAATGCATTGGTAGTATCATGGGACATAATTGTTGGCTAGAAAATTTATATTGTTTTTTCCTAATATCTAAACCGTCTTGTGAAAGGTATTGATGGTATTGGTTCCATGTACCTAGGAAACATGGCATCAAATAATCAAGAATTTCCATCATTTAGTTTTAGTTATTATTCATCCATGAGATTTTTCATCGATGTATCTATGTGTACATTTAATTTTCAGTTCATCGATTAAATGGAATGTGTTTCAGTTTTTTACCATTCCATATTTATTTTGAGTTATCTTGTTTTTTGAATGGAATGTGTTTCTAGTTATTACCTTTCCATACTGACGATTATCATTGATTCTTTATATCTTCCACTGTAGTTTTATTTTATTTAGCATTTGAGCTCACCCTTATTATGTTTTTTTACCCATGAATCCAAAAAGAAAACTATTAGAATATGTAGGAATTTACTATATTGATTAGAGTTATCCTAGATGTTTTTTATTTAGAAATAAATAAAATTATGTTGTAATTAGTGTAGTCATTTCTAATGGTAGAATCATTTATGTATATGGTTTACCATGACTACAAAAGTAATTGGTCCTTTGGGGATTGCTTCCTTGTAATCATGTCAATGTAATTGGTAGTAGATTCCAACTCCAGTATTTTTGAGGTCGGCTCGCTACAACGAGATAGTTTCATCTACAATATACACCTACATTCACTAGAGAGGGAGGCCCCCATGTAGCCGAGTCCTAGATTGAGTCACTCCCGATTATCATCAAGAACCTTGAGACACCTGCTGATAGGATAGTGATGCTTACTGCATTCATTCTTTATGGACTAACCAAGAATTGGTGGGACATTCTGGAGAAAGTCATATAATAAGAGGAGTTGTCTTAGAAAGGATTCAAGATGAAGTTCCTGAGTTACTTTTATCCGGTGACATTGAGGGATTAAAAGGCTAGTGATTTCATGCATCTATTATGGGAGGGAATATCAGTGATGGAATATGCTGGATTTTTTACCAACCTACAACATTTTTGTCCTACTCTAGTATTTGATTAGATCTAGAGGGTGAAGGGATTTCAGGATGGTCTTTGCTATGTGATTAGGTCCCTGGTGAACTTTTTTCATTTTCACAGTTTTTAGGATTTGATCAATCAGGTACTCATTAGAGATGGTAATCCAAGAGAGGCCCCAAGTAGTAGCCAGGCTATTTAAATAGGGTGAATTGGGAGCTCTTCTTCAGGAAGTACGAAGAACTACTATGATAATTTTCACTATGGAAATAGTGGGCATAGCATTCAGGGTATTGGACATCTATCTTAGGACTGTGATCCATTGCAATGTTATAAGTGTGGTATGTGTGGATGTAAGTGCCTACAGTATACTTAACCCATATATGAGTGTTGTTTCTCTAGATTATTGGGTAATATTTAAAAGTTTTTTTGAAAACCTTCCATATATGAACAATTAAGATGTTCAGGATATGCACTTGAGTCTTGAAGGGGCTCACCTACTCCTCAGTAGGATGGTAGCTTGAGTTCCACTGGTCGTTCTAGTTGTGCCATGGGACATGGTAACCTAGTGCATAAGAGAAAGTATCTGGAAGAGAAAATAGATCAAGGGAGTTATACTAGAGCCTAGGGTAGTGGGGCAAGTCAGCTGCATGTTATAAAAACTACTCCATCTATATTGGATATGGTACCTTATACTGTTAGAGGTACAAATGTTGTATCATCTACCTTAGCATGAATTTGGTTTTTTATAGGAGAATCGTATTAATTTATATATGATATTTTTTAAAATGTTTATGGCATGGTTTTGGAAAGAGTAGAGGGTGATTTTAACATCAATACCCCATTGCATGTGTGGTTCGACAATATCAACCGTTTCAAGGCATGTTATTTAGAGATTTTTAGTTACCATTTATTTTGGGAACCGTTTGTGTAGGAAATGAAATGCTTCAACTAGATTCTTTGTATGGATTGGCTATTTCTATATCAGGATCATATTAACTATTACCATATGGGAATTACCTTTCTATCTCCCAAAGAATGCAGTTATTCTCACTAAGTTGAGTTGGATCTTCATGCTGGTTGTACATGACCAATTCAGTGCATATTGGGTTTTTTCATAGCTTGAGTAGGTGGTATTTCTCTAGATAATGGTGGAATTGATTAGGATTCTTTGCTGCATTGGTAAATTGTTTTCATGATGTTATTTATGATGAGTTTTATGGCTTACTACATGATTGAGATATCGTTTTCATAATCAACATGTTGTATGGAGAAGATCAAGATTCTATCCCGCCATACAGAATGACAACAGTAGATTTTCGAGAGTTGAAATTACTATTGTAATATTTGAAAGCTAAAGGATTCATTTGGATGAGAACATCTTGTTGGGGTTCAACAGTTATCTTTTTTAAAAGGATGATGGTACCATGCACTAGTGTGAGGATTATTGGAGATTGAACCCGATGACGGTCAAGAACTGGTATCCCCTTTCATGCATTGATGATCAGTTTGATCATATAGGAGGTTCTAAAATATTTTCTAAGATTGATTTGAGATCAGGATACCACCAGTTAAGGGTTAGACCATCAGACATATCATGGAATACTTTTAGGAGTAGGTATGGCTTGTATGAGTTTGTTGTGATGTCATTTAGGTTAACGAATGAATTCGTGGTATTCACGACCTTGATGTATAAGATCATTCATCTGTTTCTAGATTAGAATGTGGTTTTTTTGTTGATGAAATCATAATGTACTCCCAATCATCAGAAGAGAATTACCATCATGTTGACATTGTCATGAGTACATTGAGAGAGCATCAACTTTACACCAAGCTGTCTAAATGCAGTTTCTCGATTGATAAAGTGAACTTCGTAGGCCATGACATATCAAGAGTTGGAGTTTATGTAGACCTAGAGATGTTGGTAGGTTTTGTGTCTTCTAAAAATCCTAGTAATGTCTTTGAGATTCAGATATTTCTATATTTAGTAGGTTATTATCGATGATTTATCCAAGATTTCTCCCATCTGATAGTACTAATGTTAGGACTGGTCAAGAATGGAGTGATGTTTGTTTGGTATGATACTTTTGAGAGATATTTTGAAGAGATTAATGTTATTCTAGACTCAACATATATCCTCCCTTATCCTATGCTGAGTAAAGCATATATCGTGTACTTTGATGAATCCAGAGTTAGACTTGGAGCAGTTCTGTAGAAGGAGGATCAAGAGGTTTCTTATGGCACCAGACAACTGAGATTTCATGAGAATAGTAACCCAACACATGATCTCGAATTAGAGGTGGTGGTATATTCCCTAAGATATTGAACACATTATCTTATTGGGGAGATGTTTGTCGTATACACGAACTACAAGATCCTCAAGTAAAACATTTCTTAGTGGGACTTGAACCTTTGGCAGATGTGTTGGGTTTAACAACTGAAGTCTTTTGACATTGAGGTGGATTATTCACCGAGAAATGGAAACATTGTTTCCAATGATTTTAGATAAAAAAATGTAGATAGAGGAAGTAAGAGAGACTTGTGATGAGGGGAAGATGATGACACTCTTTGCTGACATGAATCTAGATTTTAAAGACTTTAAAGGATGAAAAACTATGACTTTGAAAATGGTTATACCTATTCATTTGTAATTGATCAAGACAATGAATTTATCTAATCCTAAGGACCTACTTTTAAGATAACTCATATAAGGTGGGACGACACCATCATGATGGTCTCTTGGAAATGACAATTCTATTCCTTTTTGTGGATGGGTATGGGTTCCTACAGGCTTGCACAAGGTGTTGATGAGTGAGTTTCATGGTTCAAGATGGGTGGTACATCCTAGTTTGACAAAGATGTATCATGATATCCCTAGGCAGTACTGGTGGTCAAGAATGAAGAAAAAGGTAGCATGATTTGTGGCGAGATGTTTCCCTTGTCGGTAGGTGAAAGTCGATCATCGGAGGCATGTTGGTATATTATAGCCTTTGACCATTTCTGAATAGAAATGGGATGATGTTACTATGGATTTTGTGACCGGATTACCTAGGATAACACATAATAATGATTCAGTATGCGTGATCATGGATTGACTGATGAAGGTGTCCCACTTATTACCTTTTAGGGATACATTTATAGTCGATGATTTGAGTAGTCTTTAGGTGTGTGATATAGTTTAGTTGCACAGTGTTCTGAGGAGTATTGTCTCAGATAGAGATCCTCATTTCACATTGTAGTTTTGGCAGGGTATTCAGAAGTCTATGGGATCACACATTATTTTGAGCACAACCTATTATCCTCAGACCGACAGTCGATCAGAGTAGTCTCTTCAGGTTCTGGGGGATCTGTTACGATCCTATGTTTTGGATTTTGGTAGTTTTTTGAAGCATCATAAGACACTCATGGAGTTTTCATAGAATAATATCTTTCAGTAATCATTCTAAATGTCACATTCAAATCATTTGTATGAATGACCCTATCATTTTCCTCTTTGTAGGTTGAATGTAGGTGAGTCAGCTCTTGTTGGACCTAGTCTCATGTAGGAGACACCTGGATAGGTTCAGTTGATTAAGAGAAAATTGGTGACCATGCAGAGTAGGAAGAAATCTTATGTTGACCATCAGAGATGACATCTGGAGTTCAAGTATGATCATTGTGTTTTGTTACAAGTGTCGCCTAGGTTGGGGAAAGGTCATATCATGAAACAGGGAAAGCTAGAACCCAGGATTCTCTGGCCTTTTGAGATGGTGGGAAGGGTCGGTCCAGTAGCATACCAATTATCCGTTCCAAAGTTCTATAGTGCCATGCATGACATGTTTCACATGCCATAACTTTAGAGATATTATCCAGACCCTTCTCCTGTGATAGATATCAAGGATTTCTGTCTTAGTATTGATGCATCCTTTAAGAAGCATCCAATGTGGATTGTGGATCATAGTGAGATGTATCCTTAGGGTAAGACTATACATATGGTTCGAGTATAGTGACAACATAAGCAAGTTTAGGAGGATACCTGGTAGAGGGAGTCTGATTTTTGATCATAATGGGTAGACCTTTTCAGCAAGGCCCCATAGTGATTATTAGAGAAAATCAGGGATGAATTGTTATATAGAGGGGAGGTTATAAGATCTCATCCATGTTTTTAGGTATATCCCTCTTTGAGTTTTTCATTAAACCACTTTTGTTCAGTTTTCCTTTGTCGTTGGACCTTGGTGACCGAGTATTGTTCGGAGACAAAGATCCTTTTTTGGTGAAAATGACCTTAATTTTAGGGATTTATTTTTATTTGAATTAATGGATCCAAGTTATAAATGTGTTAAATGAGCTAATGAGAGGTTTTAAATGATTTGGAAGGATTTTGAGGTAGTTTAGGTCTTTTTATAGAATTTGGGCTTAAAACTACATTTGGGAAATTACAAATCCTGTACATATTACATGACGTGTAACTATGGCAAGACATGTTGTGAACCAGTGAAATGTTTAAAATAGTTACACGTCATGTAAACTATTCACGTCATGTAAAAGTCAAGCATGGTTAAATATTAATCTAAGACGATGGGTTTTCAGTGTATCCCTCTAAAAAGAAATACACGATGTGTATGTGAGTTGCACGCCATGTAATATCCTGATCAGTTTTTTTAAAAGGATTTGAGTGGATAATTTTTCATTCAACCCACTACAATATTTCTCTTCTCGACCCTATGTAATTTCTACAGGAATTTTAGAGTTCCATCCTTTCTTCCAAACTTCCCATTTGAGTAATAAATCCCTGGTAAAACACCCTGTTTTGTTTTCCCCTTCTCTCCCTTTATTCTCTAGTCATTGTGGTGTAACCCTTTGACCTTGGTCACTGTTGGTTTTGATATTGATCAGTTATGATCTAAGATCCTTCTTGTAATCATATATGCCTTTGTCAATTTTGGCGCCTTCTATTGGAAGCTTTGTGTTAATCTCCTATTAAAGGTAGGTGGTTTAAATCTTAACCCTATGTCCTGATTTAAATTGATATGTATATGCAATATTGTGATTTTGTTGATTCTTGTTTGTAATAATTAACTAATTGAATAGAACGATGATGATCCTATTTGATCCATTTTGATTCAATTGGTGATGTGACCTGGATTATAGTTACCCATTTTCTGAGGGAACATTTTCAAATTATGAATTGGAAATGGATTGTATATAATTTTAGCATGACATGTGATTCAGTTGATTTATTATTATAGATTCACTTTGTAAAATGGCGTAATTGATTAATTGAATAAAGGGAAATTCAAAGACAAATGAAAATTAGATTAATTAACAACTTGGTCTAATGTGGTCATATTGTGATATGTTTGATGTTGTGATGTGCACTTGTAACTCATGATGTGATGCTTATATATCGGGTTATTCCCTGACACATGCTGAGATGCTTTTATATCGGGCTATGCTCTGAAACATGCTGAGATGCTTATATAGCGGGTTTTGCCTTACCACATGTTGAGATGCTTATATAATAGGATATGCCCTGACACATGTTGAGATGCTTATATAGAGGGATAGGCATCAAGATTTGTTATACCATGGATATGTGGTTGTGGTTGGCATGGTTTTTCTACATGCATAGAGATATTCCGATGAAATGCCGAAGTAGATTATTGATGTATTTATTATTTTTTGAATTAATTTATGCATATATTTATCATATTATTACATCCATTTCTTATCAGTCTTGTTTGTTTTGATATGGTGGCGTCGAGCAACTAAGTTTTACACACACCCTATTTGGGTAGCTGTTTCACACCCAAGTAAATTATATGGATTGAGGTATGGACAAGGCCAAGGGACCTTGTAGCTGATTGTTAAATGTTGGATGGCCTGGAGTTTGGAGATGGGACCGACATGAAGTTCGAGACCTGGGTCTTTTGGAGATTATTTTTATCAACAAGTCTTTATTATATATTGTTTTTAGTTTTACATTATATTAATATCATTTTTCTATTACATAATCCCTTATTATTTGTATATTGGTTTCTCCTTTATTTCCCAGTTGTGTTATATGGTTTTCGCTATGTCTATTTCATTTATTGCTTTTTATATATGGACTATTTTCAATTATATGACACTTCATACCAAGTGGTATAGTCTCTCCACTATACATATCACACCCCCACTTCAAGTCGGCAGTCTCTAGCATAAGAGGAGGCTTATTTTAGGTCTTGTAACCAACCTTTTTCGGCCCCATGAGAGAGTGTCGGATTGGGGGGAATTGCAGTAGGGATCACCTAGCTTTTTCATTGATTAGAGTGGTTCCTTGATTAGAAAAAACACATATCCAAGATGAAAAAATGTTTATACAATCCAACATTAAACATAAAAAATTAAAAATAAATACGACATAAAGTAAAAAATATTATCGCTCAATCAAAGTGGTTGGATGTCATGGAATAAGGATAACGAGATGATCATAATGAGGAGGATGCAATTGGTGGCACAGAGATTGGAGAGGTGATGTTAGTAACGTCTGGCTCGTATACAGATGAGGATTGAAAGATGTAGTTCTAGACAGAGGGGAAAGGAATAGGGGGTCCGAGTAGTAGGAAGAAGGGGGTTAGGGTGATGTTGGAGTCAGGGATCAGGGTCGCAAGGGACAGAGGTTGCTTGGAGAAGGGGAACGAGGGGCCACCGTCGGGGGTCACGATCGCGGGTTTCCATCGTCGGAGGTCAGTGTGGGGGTTGGGGTCGAAGGGAGAGGCCACATGGGGGCGGGAGGGGTTGAAACATGGTGGTCAGGGTGATGGGCCATTGTTAAGGTCACTACCGTTGAGGGTTGGGTGGTGGTCAAGATTGAGGGGAGAGGTCACAAACAAGTCAGGAAGTGGTCGTTAGTGGTGGGGGTGAGGTGATATAGTTTTTTTTCAAAGATTTAGTGGTGATTATAATTAAACTATCACCAAATCAAATAGTATGTTTTATTATTTAAAACATATTGTCAGTTATAACAACTACTGCTAATAAGACGCCACTAAGTCCAATTTATTTTAGTTCAAACCACACTCCAACCCATCCAGATAAACATCTCCCATCTCTCCCACATTACTTGAGTTTCCACCAAGCATTTTAGTCGATCATCAGAGGTGCATCGAGTGAGACTACAGTGGATGATCCGCTGGTGGGAGGTGACGATTTTGTGGAACAAAATGTGGGCTTGATGGGATGGTTCAACAAGGTTTACATGTAGGGAGAAGGTGAGTGGGTGATCAAGATGATGAATAATATTGGGGGAATGATGGATTGGTGTTTTATAGACGTCACCCCAAAGAAAGTCCTAAAGAACACTTTCACCTGAGACTATTTCATATGGGTCTATTGAGATTCAGATTAGTTTATTGATTTTTAATAGTTAACATTTTATTAATCTGTTCGAGTTCATTTACCTTCAATACTGGATGGGTTGACATCAATAATTATTCTTAATAAAAACTATATTTTTTTTTGTTTTTTTTGAAGTAAATAAATACTATTTTTACCAGGTATATTTTTTGTTGTGAGCATTTGATGTCTCTGTAATTTCATTGTCACATCTATCCGCAATTGAAATTGATGTTGGGGAGATTCTAAGGGCTGAGTGTGATTCCCTAGGTTAGTATTGATATTTAAGGTTCTATGAAATAGGATTCAGAACCATGTCTTCATGAATCCATTGGTATGGATGGGGTGAGTCGTATCAGCACAGTCGTTGATGGCAAAATTGTCATTTCCATCTGCAGTATTTTGGTGGGTTTTCACTCAGGAAACATTTTCATTTAGAATAACTAGTCTAGGGTAATTAATTTATACACTGAAGTTGATGCATGTTTGTCTTTAAATCTAAAGAATTTGACACTAACTCCGTTACTATTCCAGATTGTGGAGAAAACCCATGAGGTCACTGACCACCCTGGTTTGTATTTATGAAATCTTCATTCTTTTTTTTGTTTCACTATCATGTTTATATTTATGTATATATGTCATTATAGTTAGGCGTATGAGGTTGGTAGCTAGAAAATGGTGGCTGGTCATGGGATCCAGCAATGGGTTGATTCACGTGTATAATTATGAGATGATGGATAAAGTTAATGAACTCAATGGGCATTCAGATTTCACTAGAAGCATGGTTGTTCACCCAACCATACCTTATGTACTTCCTGCCTCAGATGACAGTCTTATAAATCTTTGGTATTGGGAGAAGGTCTAGGCTTTCTCCAAGGTTTTTGAGGGCCACAACCATTATGTATTGCAGGTTGCATTCCACCGAAAAAACCCTGATTTATTCACATGCGCTTTACCTGATGGCGCTATCAAGGTATTGTTCTTATTTAGTAACTTCATAATTACATTTTTAATTAGGATTTTTTAAATGGAAATGGAAAAATCTGATGCAATTTAATATCATTCTTCAATTGTCAGCACTTGGATCCTCAAACCCAACTACTACACCGGAAGGTCATTCAAAGGGTGTCAACTACATTGATTATTTTCTGGACAACAATAAGAAATTTCTAATTAGTATTTATGATGACTGTATTGCTAAGGGATATCAAGGTATTATTCTTATTTAGTAACTTCATAATTCAATTTTTCATTGGTCTTGTTTAAATGGAAATGGGAAAATCTGATGCAAGTTATTATCATTCTTCAGCTGTGGGCACTTGGGTCCTCTACCCCAACTGCTACACTAGAAGGTTATTCAAAGGGTGTCAACTGCGTTGATTACTTTCTGGACAAGAATAAGTAGTATCTGATCAGTGGTTCTGATGACTGTATTGTTAAGGTCTCAAACTCCCTCCCTCCATCCCATTTTTCTACTGAGAGGTGTTGAATATTGAAACATTTGTTTCCTTTTCCCCTCCTAACTTCTACACAAAACAAGTTTGGGACTATGAGACTAATAATTGTGCTCTTACTTTGGAAGGCCACAAAAATAATGTCACTAATATTTGTGTTCATTCTGAGCATCCCATAATACTGACAGGGTCTGATTATACGAACATCTGCATATGGGATGCAACCACTTGAAAGCAGGTTTTGGTCACCCATCCAAGTATATTCTAAATGTTGCAAATATGGAACGATATCCGATTTAGAATTTTGGTTTGAACTTGTTGTTTTCATTGTTGATTCATAATTGCAGTCATGAAAGCCCATTGAACTATGGTCTGAGAATAATCTGGACTCTTGAATACCTCAAAGATTCACACTAGTAAAATTCCCATTTAAAGTCTCTTCATTGTTAAAAAAACCATTTTTCAATTCGTTGGCTAAAGATGAGATTTCCATGTGTTGGTGCAGGCTGTTGGTTGGCCATGATGAAGGAACAGTTCCCCAGAAAATTACTAACAGCTCTGTGACTGGACCAGAATCTTGATTGTCGATGTCGTTGCTCTGGTGATCTTCTGTTGATCTGTTGTGATTATTCAGTGTTTGTTGTTGTTGTTTGATCACTGCAGTAGTTTTGTAGATGTGTTGTATATATGTCTGATTCTGTGATATAAAATAAATCAATTTTTGATTTGATTTACTTTCATTTAGCATTTTGATATATTTATTACAGGGACCATATTTATATTACATTCTATAAATAAATTTAAATGGTGTTTACCATTAAATCCTACAAATAAAATATATTAAATACATAAAATAAAAGAAAAACATTAGTAATTCCAACAACATGGATGATAAAAATACATTTATTGTCTTTCGTTGAATTTTTTTCGTTGTTGATGATCGTATGAATACCTCTTCTTGTACTATCATTGAATTAGAGGAATAAATGATATATTCTCTTTAGCGGTGATCCACTCTTCATTGTGAACCAATGATTGTTGTCGTAGTGCTAGAGTGGATGAATCTAATGTCTGGGATGAACACTATTGGTCGCAATAGAATATTTTGAGAAAAATTTTCTTCAATAGAGGAGAAGAAATTCTCTACGCTCTTCAATGAATTTTAGGAGAGAGCACTCTAGGCCTTGAGAAGATCCTTTTTAGAATTCATTGTGCACAATGTAAGAATATGACTCAAGATTATGAAAAATGTCCTAATTTGGTTTAAATAATTCAAAGGTTAGAAAATAATTATTTCACAATTGTCCATATTATTTTACTCACAAATCAGCTGAAGTTAATTTTTTTATCAGCAAAAGATAAATTATTGGATGTGCACCCATCAGATCCATGGTGACTAATTTTGGGTTTCATTGTTGGATTTTATTATTTCCTTATAAATTTAGTGTTATCTAAATTAAAACACATAATAAATCATGTCTCATCTATTTTCTCAATCACATTAATAATTAGGCTGAATGTTCATTTTCCTATGTAGGATTTTGTTGAGTTTTCCATTGGGAAACACTTTTTGGAATCACTAGTCTAGGTTAATTAATTTATATACTGAAGATGACATGTTTGTCTTTAAATCATAAGCATTTGACAGTAACTCCATTGCTATTCCAGATTGTGGAGAAAACCATTGAAGACACTAACCACCCTCGTTTGTATTCCTAGAATCATCATTCTCAGTTTTGTTTCCGTTTAATGTTTATATTTATTTATGTTTGCTATTGCAGATATGTCTGTGAGGTTTGAAGCTAGGAAGAAGTGGCTGGTCATGGGAACCAATAACGGGCTGATTCAAATGTACAATTATGAGACAGTGGATAAAGTTAAAGAAATAAACTGTATCTGATCAGTGGTTCAGATAATTGTACTGCTACGCTCTCAAACTCCCTCCCTACAACACATTTGTCTATTGAGAGGTGTTGAATATTGAAACATTTTGTTCTTTTCCCCCTTTAGACTTTTTCACAAAATAAGTTTTGGAAAATGAGACTAAGAACTATGCTCTAACTTTGGAAGGCCACACAAACAATGTCACTGGAATTTATGTTCATCCAGAGCTTCCCATCATGCTGACAGGGTCTGAGGATACAGACATCTGCGTATGGAATGCAAACACTCTCTAGTAGGTTTTTGTCAGCCAACCAATTCCATTCATAATGTTACAAATTATGATCGATATCTGATTTGGAATTTTGGTTATGAACGAGGTGTTTTCTTTGTTGATGCATAATTGCAGTCATGAAAGAACATTTAACTATCATCTGGGAAGAGTTTGGACTCTTACATACCTCAAAGACTCACATTAGTAAGATTCCAATTCAAAGCATCTTCTATGTTAAAGAAACCATTTTTGAATGATTTGGTTAAGGATGACTTTGTCCCCTATTGGTGCAGGCTACTGGATGGCCATGATAAAGGAACCATTCACCTGAATGTTACTAAAAACTCTATGACTAGATCAGAATCATGCACTGATTTTCACTAATCATGTACTGATTTTTGATGTTGTTTCTCCAGTGATATTTTATTGATCACTAATCTTTTCCAAATTGTTTATGTTGTTCCTCCTGTGATCTTATATTGATCACTGATCCTGTCATGATTGTTGATGTTGTTTCTCCAGTGGTATTATATTGATCATTGTGATTTTTCAGTATCCATTGTTGTTCGGTGATCACTTATGTTATTTTTTAGATGTGTTGTAAATATATTTAATTTAGTGAAATAAAATAAATCAATTTAATTTTGATTTTATTTTTTTCTTTTAACTGTTTGATATATTTTTTACTGGGTCCATATTTATTTTACATTCTATCGATAAATGTAAATGGTGCTTTCCATTAAATCCTAAAAATAAAATGTATTAAAGTCATAAAAAAAATAAAAACATTTGTAATTCCAACAAAATGGATGAAAAAAATACCGTTATTTATTTCCATTTTTCTTAAAATCCAAATTTGATCAAATCAGTTGATTTAAGTAAAATTGGATATTTTGTTTATAGAGCCCAAAGTTATGATCAGTTATGTTATAACTTGTTAGATTGTATTTTTTGACTCCAAATTTCCCATTTTCAATTGGAATTTTGATAATGATATATTATTTTCAACAATAGTAATGTTATCTTTTAATAAAAACCAGCCATCGATTTTGAAAATGGGTGTTTTAGTTGGTAATAGAGATTTATTTTAGTAAACAATTAATTTATTTTTCTACATGAGTGATTTTTTAATTATCTAATCATCTATCCAATAGTTATTTTTTTTCTTATATTGTCCACCATATATGAGAAAATATGTAAACAATTAGTATGTACACAACTACAAATCTAGTATTTAATTATGACTATTTCACTCAAGAATGGATGACTTAGTCAACAATTATGGACTGATGTTGACAATGATTCAAAATTATATCACAAGAGAAATTTGTGTATGAATCTAGTTGAGGACTCACACATGAAAAAAAACAACCAAATTCACATATAAGAAGACCACTACCACAAACTATTTTAGAAATGATGTTCCATTGATGAAGAAACCACATGAGTGTTATTTGTTAGCAAGAATATTTTCAATGATCATGTAGAAATTTGAGTAATATCTGGGATTGTATGGATCTTTAAAAATTCATAGAAAATTTGGAAATGTTTGAGGAGATACAAGAGTGTCCCAATAGTTTTCCTTCACAAAATAGAACTCATATGAGGTCTGAATGAGTTAGTGGACAATAAACAATAAAATCTTTACATAACTTTTGTTACTTGAAGAAATAAAGTTAAAAGGTTGCTATAAGAGTTGTTGTTTCCTTGGACACACATCAAATATTTACTGGTATTGTAAATAAAAAATGGAGGATAATAAAAGGAACATCTCAAAGTGGATGCTACCAGGTGAGAATCATCAAACTAAGTTGCATAAGAAAAATACATTACTTGGCATGTGACAAAATTATAGAAGATATTCTCATTGAAACCAACAAGGTATTGATATGATTATATGTTATGAAATCCATCATTTAGTATCATTATAATCAAAGTAAATGAAAATTACATATGAAGGTGGTTATCATTAGAATGATGGAAACAAATTCATTATTGGCCAACAACATGGAAAATGAAGGTTTAAGATAATTCATCAACCCAAAAAACCTCAAATATGTTTTGGTATGCTCCCCACCCCATTCCGTTTTTATTTATTTATGGATTATGTTGTCAAATGGGTATATACACACAAATATCCAATGCTAATTTTAATGAATAAATTGGAACTATCATATTATCGTATCTTTGGTGATAAAATAGGGGGAGTGAGCCTTTGTGATGAGAATATTGTTTCATTTTTTCATTGTATTTCACAAATTCAAACAACATTTATAATGTTCATATGTTGAAAAAAATTCAACTGGGGATATGGAAGACCACATGTCACTATTTTATTGTTTTTCAAAAAATAACACAATGGATAAGGTGATATTGAACGTTCTGGCTATCGTGGAAGTTCTTATTGGGCATAGACAACTCGTTTTTTATCGTAATCTGCGTATAATTCGTGTTGTACAAGATGAAGAATCATCATGACCAAACAAATTTATTTCAAGATTAATTGACAAGAACTCAAACCCAAAAAGATAGAACCTTTTCCCATATAATTTATAATAATTTATTTTGTCAAGAATTGTCTTTCATCCAATTCTTTCTAAGTTTTCGCTGATCTGATAAAAAAATCATATTGTAATATAATTTCATCAAAGTAATCAATGATAAATTCTCTCCAGTGATGATCCAAACATGCTTTGAGAACCTCTGATATTCGTCATAGAATCCTCAGGGTGCTAGCATGTATAAATATAAAACATGCAACAGTCACTATTGGTCATAACAGAATCATTGTTTATGGGAAAGATTGTCTCTGGTGGACGAGAAAAAAATTCTATACACTCTTCATAACATTCTAGGAGATATCACTCTAGGGTTTGATAAGATCCTATATAGAATTCGTTGTGCACAATGAAAGAATATGACAAGTGCCTAGATAAAATTTCATGAAGTGGTTTATATAATTCAAGGGTAACAAAATAATTATTGCACAACAGTATATATTATATTCATAATATTGGAGAACCAAATTACTAAATACTAATAATAATATTATTATTTACATGAGATGCAGTAAAGTCACAAATAAAATAAATATTTATTTATTAAATAAACAAATTAATATTTATTCAAACAATATTTAATATAGCATTCCTTACTAGACCATCAAACTAGATTCTCTAATCCTCGACATTTATCTGACATTGAATAATGACTGTTTATTTAATTAAATAAATATCCATACATTATTTGATAATGAATATATAAATATTATATTCATTGAATTTGTGAATAAATATTTATAAAGTATTCACCCAAAAAAAATATTTTTCTATCTTTTCAATAAACCAGAATAAATAAATATTATATATTAAAATAATTAAATAATTAATGACTGGGTGAATAAATATTTATTTAAATATTCAACCAAAATATATACTCTCTCAAATAACTAGTGATTGAGTATTTACAATCAAAATAACAATAATAATTGTTAAACCATGTATGAGAATAATATTTACCTAATAATTTATGTTCATATAAAATTTAACTACATTTCCGAATAGACTTAGTGTGTTACCCTCTTGGTCCATTTCTGAGTGACATTAGGCTACAACACCAAATCCAAGTTTAGCATCTAACAACACACCAAATCTCCCATAGAGAAAGATGTTAATGCCACAACGACATGTAACCTTTGATGAATTTATACTATGTACTATAATCTTTTTATCTTGATATCTCTAATTAGGAAAGTTTCATACTAGTGTCATCTACCTATATGATCAATGAACCTTTCATTGAATTTTTAGAAATGAAGTTTCCAATAGAATTCCTTGTCCATGGACTTAATTAGTTAGTTTCATTTCCATCAAATAGCTTTCGATATCAATTTTCATTAAATAATAAACAGAAAAAAATTCTCGCATAATTTATTAATAAAATATCACTTATGACGCACCCAATGTACTCTATTTCACACAAACATATTACATCTTGATTTTGGTTAGTACATCAATGCACATGACTCATGGAATACAGTGATAATAATTTTAAATTCTAAGGATCATTATCCACATTCACAGATAGGAACATCCAATGACAGATATAAATATGGATTTCCTTCCATCAGGTCATGTTTTAATAATATATTTCATTAAATATTACCAAGGGTGTAAAAAATGAGAAAGGTCTCAATGTACTATGAGTCTCCACCCCTGATAGTTTTTATCATTTTTGTTTCTTTAAATAAATAATCCAGATATAAAACTTATATTTATGAATAATGTCATGACACTTCTAGGTGCTCATCAAAGTAGAGAACTGCTATGGACTTTCAGTGAGACATGTTTAATTATGAAATTATCATATACAATTTCGTATATAAAAAAATCATTAGGAGATAAAATTTGTATTAATATTCAAAAAAATTAATACAGGTAATCATAAAGTATCTAGATGTTCATTTTAGGGAACCAAATATAATAGACTCCCACATTCATTAGATCTAACTGGTAACAAATTTTTGTATGATATATCTCATATAGTTTTCATGATTCTAATGAGATAAAGCCTTAGTCAAGGGGTCCACAAATTTTCCTCCAAGAAAACTCTACTCACAATGACTTCACCCCTTTAATAAAAATCCCTCACTAGGTGATATTTCCAGAGTATGTGATTCCTCTATTTATGAAACCTTGTCTGCCTTGAGTTATCCACCACTATAGTGTTATCACAATATAATGGGATATGATATCTAATTTCAAGTGTGAAATCAATATATTAAATGAATTTTTAAATCCATACTAATCCTTTGGTTGCATCATAAGAATCTATATACTCATACTCCACTATAGAATCAATGATAAGTAGATTTTTTGAACTCTTCTAGCTCATAAATCCCCTGTTGTAACTAAATTCATACCCTAATTGTCACCTATTATTGTTATGATCTATTTAGAGACTATAATTAGTATATCCTTTATTTATTAGTTCCATGTATCCTCCATATACCAAGAATATATCCTTAGTATGCCTGAGATACTTAAGTATTTCTTTAACAACATACCAATGTTGTTCTCCTAGATCAACTTGATATCTACCTACCATGCCCAAAGTGTAGGAATCATTAATAATAGTTCATAACATGACATACATGATAAATCATAACATAGTTGGGTATGATATCTTACGAATTCTCTATCTCTCTCTCCTATTATGTGAGAGGGAACATTTTCATAGAGAGATGTATACTATGTGACAATGGAACCAATCCCCTCTTGCATTTTTCTATATAAAATATCATTAATATCTAGTCAATTTATGTACTTTTATTTAGTATAAGAATCCTTTTGGATATATCTTGAATGATCTTGATTCCAAGGATATATGTTGCTTCACCTAAATCCTTCGTAGAGAAACACTTGTTTAACAATCCCTTAAGTGAATGACAGGATGGTATATAATTTATAATAATTAATATATAATCAACATATACTACTAATAATATGTCCACAATCCCACTAAATCTCTTGAAAACACATGGTTCACATTCATTCATTATGAAACAAAAATCTATTATAGCTTCATCAAATCAAACAATCTAGAACCTTAATGCATTCTTTAACCCATAAATGGACCACTGTAACTTATATATATATTATTGTAATTTCATGTAGTCACACACCCTTAATATTGAGTCATATAGAAATATTAATAAATATTCCCATTAAGAAGATATATTTTATTATCCATCTTTTAAATCTCACAGTCATGGTGAGATACGATGTCAGTGGAATTCCGATAGATTTAAAAATGGAAATCGGAGAAAATGTTTCATCATATTAAATGCATTGAATTTTTTTAAACCCTTTATCCACTAGACCCACTTTATAGGTTTTTACCTAACCTTCCACGTCTAGTTTTTTATTAAAAACCCATTTTCACCCAATGAGTTTTAAATCAACTAGAAGATCGACAGGAACCTAGAATTGGTTCTGATACATGAAATACACCTCATAATTTATAGCCCTTTACCATCTTGTAGCTTATGATCTCTCTCCTAATTCATTATAGGAAAGAGGATCATTATTTTTGACCAATAATTATTCAACATCCTTAATGACTAGAAATCCATATCTCTTTAATTCTATGACCTCTCTAGTGCTCCTATATTGTACTTGCGTTTGAAGAAAAACATTTTTCATGGGGACCTGTGGAATGTTTTCGTATACCAAATATTATATATCTTGAGTATCAAATTTATTGAATTTATTCTTTATCCCACTATAATTCTTAAGGATGTGATCGCTCTGAGAAAATGTGTCATGTCTTGTGATAATTACATCCTTTTCTAGAGTGTTGTATAGATAATAACCCATTGTTTCCATAGGAAATCCTATAAATATACACTTTTACCCAAAGTTTCTTGTTTTTTCCTTGTACTGGCATTAACAAATTCCTCTCATCCCCATACACATAATTTTGAAAACACAAATTTTCTCCCATACATTAACTCATATGGTATTTCATTTTCCACATTAGTTAACACCTAGTTTAGTGTGTATTATATAGTGTGTAATTCATATCCCCAAAATGATAATGGAATATTTTATTGGATTGTCATCAACCCTACTATGTCAATCACGTAATGGTTCCTCCTTTCTCGAACCCCATTCCGCTGTAGTGTTTAAAGGGGATTAAATTATACACTCCCATATAAATTCGATGAATTATTAGTTAAGATACTCACAACCTCAATCAAATCGAAGATTATTTATCACAATACCCTATGTGTAAATATGGGTTTTTATTTCTTGGGGAAATCTAAAATTTTGTTTGGTGGATTGGATAGATTTTGAATCAAGGTTCAAAATGTAATTTTAAAAAATTAAATGTCTTAAAACAATTTTTTGGGATGTGGTTTTGGACTTGGTAGGTACTTCTAGTGCTCAAGTGAGTCTTGTGAGCTCTGGGTTAAGTTTCAAGAGTTATATAGGTTTCTATATAGGTAATAAAGTTTGGTGGGCATGGTTTAGGAGAAACCACACAACACACTGATCGGGAGGAGGTTTTCAGTTTCTTTTCTAACGCACATGATTGAGTTACACAATTAATGAACAGTTGAGGGTTAACCATGTGAGGTCACAAAAAAAACCATGTGAGATGGATTTTACTTGGGGCTTGACATAAGGTTTGCATACAGTTGTAGAAAAACCATGGAAATTGTTATAGATCGAAACTGCTCCAATTCACACAGTTAACACATATTTTTTTAAAACCATATGGCTCAACCATAATATAGGGATTTACATAGAAATTTCATACCACATGGTTGGCATGAATAATAGAAGACTCTATAGATAAACCATTAAGATGATTAAAATTGGGTTTTATGGGGTTTTACCTACTCAATTTTAAGTCACATCCACTCATTTTCCTTCCTCTCCCTCACATGTACTCCCAACTAATTGATCCCTCCTCACTCCTTTGATTCCCCCTTTCTTTTGGGTGGTTCTAGTTTCATTATTTTGCATTTTTAGGTAAGGATTATCCTCAAACAACATCTATTACTCTCATTCGTACTGATATCAATGTTTTGAGTTCATTGTTTAGGGTTTCCGATGCTAATTCAACTAAGGCACTGTGGAATAATCCATGTTTCATGGGGAATTTGTATGGATTTCAACGGGATATCCCGAGATGACATATGCAGACAGTTTCACATAATTTTAATGAATCCATGTTTCACCACAAAATTTATTAAAATTTTCCCTTTAAATTAAATTAAATAGGCATATATAATGGGGTTTCATGTTAGTTATTTACATGGTAATGGTGTTGGGTGTCTTCTAAGAACCTCTCGTGTATGGTTTCTCGAGGGTTCGTTGAATGATGTGTGCTAGGTTAGTTAATCAGTAATTATTCCTAGTAGTTTTTGGTTGTTTAATCATTTTTAATTGTTAATTATGTATGAATTTATTATATAAGAGTACCTTGGGTGCTTGGGTTTGGATGAGAGGATTTTGTGTTAATGCGAGTATGGTTTAGTCATTGGTGAGGCTTAGAGATCCTAGGAAGAAACTTATAGCATACCAAGTTAAATTTGGTACGAGTCCTTAATGGTGGGTGGTCACTAAATTTTTTCATAGTCATTTTATCTTCTGTGTTATTCTGATTCACATCTCACCAGTTTTTAAAGTGAGGAATTTAGAAATTAATGATGGGTTTTAATTGGTTTTTCTATATTTAACACCATTTGAAATCCCTTGAGTCTTGTGGGAAGGTAGTTCCTAGTGAAAAACCACAGTAATACTATGACCTTAGTGATTGGCTAATTAAATTTTGTTTTAACTAGAAATGGTATTTTTGGGGTAATATCATTTGAAATGGAAATTATAAATTGTATTTTAGAATGGGTAAATTGGGTTCATTTTCTAAATAAAAAAACTGAAATGGCATTGACCTCATGTGTTAGTTATTTATGAATTTGTGCTTGAAAATAATATTTAAAGTGTTATTTGGATCAATATTTTTGAAACAAAATTTTAAATAGTTTTGGAAATTGGAATTTGAATTTATTTTAGATGAGAAGTGTTAAATAAACCCATATGACTTGTAATTATTACATGTTATGGAAAATGATGATATGTGTGTGCATTTTTCTTTGATGTAAATAGAATTTTTTATGATGGTTAAACATAGGGTGAACATGGACCCATGGGGATTCTTGATATTGATGGTTAAAATTGTGATGAACATGTTCCATAGGTGGATTATGAGATTGATGATTAAACCCAGGGGGAACACAACCTTTGTGTGGATGTTGAGTTTGTTGGTTAAAACTGTGGTGAACACAACACTCGGGTGGAATTTAGTTGGGATCCATGGATGGATATATTACCCTTGTATTTCCTGGTTTGACTGGTGATGGGTACCAATGAGATATTAGTTCACACTATCATTGTGACTTTCTTAGACACACCTCGACATTGGTTGGTATGTACCGTTTCTGTGGTGAAGATGACTCCTAGGTTTTGTGGGTGTTTTATGATTTTCATTTTAAATGTTTTAAAAGTTGAAATAGGATTTTATTATATATAACACTACTATATACACTTTTCATTGACTGGTTATATTTAGGGACACCATTGGTGTAATCTTACTATGTTTTACTCACACCTGGCTCAGGACTCCTTGTCACTTGGGTACCCTAGAAGACTTTGTTCTTGTTCGCAGGTAATGTTTTCAAGCAAGGAATGATGTTGTTTCATGTTTATTAGCATCCCTAGTGGGAGTCAGATGATGGGAACAAGAAGGACTCATGACCAGTATGGGATCTACTATTGAAATTATTTTTATTCTTGTTCTTTTAGGACTACTTGTGTATGATCCACTAATGAGGGATCTTTTTAGAATGAATGGAATTGTCGTTATTATTTCATTTGATGTTATATTATTTTATCGGGACATTCCTTGGGTTACAATTATTTCTAGATGTGTATCTAATTTATGTTATTTAGATTTTATTTTTCACTCTAATGACAATTTCACAGTTTCCCCATAATAACCTCACAGGCCCTCATCGCTAGTTAATAGCCTCTGGTGTATTAGAAGTCATGATTGACGTCTTATGGAGAACTAGTCTGATTACTATTCATAGAGTGAGTCGGGATGAGATGTTATAATGTGGAATCAGAGAATTTTATTTTTGTTTTACTATTTAGGTATGGTAGATACGAGACTGGGATTTTTTAGTCATTATTAATGGGCCCGTATATGTGTTCTACTTCCCCACATATGGGGGAAAATTAATGCTACTCTGGATGAGATTTTTTGTTCTCGCCATGCACTATTGTACTTGATTGTTTTCCACCTCGAGTGATTCACTTGAGTGTGATGTTATTGATTTTTGGGAATTATATGCTTGGTTGGTATAATAAGGGTGTGTTCATTCATGCATCATACTAGGTACATAGGATTAGTATGAAATCTATATGTTTCATGTGATTTATAGCTGCATAGGATTCACATGTGATGTTTTTTATTTAATGTATGTGGTTTATGTATGCTGGTAATTTATATCTACCTATGTTTTTATATAATTGTTTTTAGAATCTTTTCATTGGGGACAAAATCAGGGTGATGATTCATTTTCCTTTCCTCTCTTATATTGGTTCATGTCCTTGGGCTGATCATGACCCTTCTAGGGTGGTTACCCCACATTCCCACCTTCCAAAGGTAGGTGACCTCTAACATCGTAATTGATGATGTCAAATCCTTGATTGGATCATGATGATGGTATATAGGTTCATCCTTCTATAGATTCCTCCTTAGAATTTATCACCTAGTATGGGTCTCCCTTATATATTTGAGATAATTTTTTGAATCTCATACCCGGGTCTATCTTGAAATGGACACCGATTAATTATGCTAATTGATTTCACAAGAGGGAAGACACCTATGGTTGGAGTTGATGGTGATGTTGTTCCAATATGGACGTCTATGTATGTTTGGTGTATTGGAAATCTATAAAGGTCTTCTTCTCTTGGAGTTTAGGGAATATTATTTATGATCCATCATGGGGTTGGAACCCAAGGAATCTCGTGTCCATCCTAGGGAAACTTGAGCCATGTGCATAGGGAATTTGAAGATCATTTTCTTGAGCATATCATGTTCATCATATGAGGTAGAGATTATGATACATTAGGTTAAGGGTCTTGCAAGAACATGATCAAATGTTTATGACCTTGTGGGGACATGATCACAGGTCTAAAACCTTATGGGGAAATGGTCATAGGTTTAAAGTCATGTGGGGACATTATCACATATTTAATTTATTATGGGAATATGAACACATGTTTGAAGTTTTATTGGGACATATTTACACATACAATCATTTCATACAGGGATGAATGTGGATTTGAATCACATGGAGACACCAAAGTATAGTGGGGACCTCAGGTTTGGATGGATAAAGGTTGAGTGTGCCCCCGGAGGGGGAATAATCGCACATTGGGGTTGTTTCCTCTTAGGGGGAAGAATGACAGGTTTTTGATGGTATCCAAATACCAGGATTGAATCTTAATGTGGTGTCCTACATACCCGTTTCAGAGATAAGGACCAAAACCCATATAGTTCGAGTGCTCAGTTTAATGTCTTATAGTATTACAAGTCCATGTAGTTTATCAACTTGTGATAATGAAACTTGTGTCATAAAAAAGCGATAATAGGGGATAGTGTAGGGATTATGTATAGGAGATTCCCAGAAGATGGGGGATAATAATAGGCTTATCAAATGATGCATCCTATGTTTTTTACATAGGGAAAGGCTAAAATTTAACATTATGGGATGTAGATGTTATCATGCAATTTAACGTCACGTGACTAGGATATGGGTGCTATGTGGTTTAATGTCTTACAACTTGGAATTTGTTGGGAATTATATAAGGGGATGGTTTATTTCTACTACAGATCAACAATTGTATGGGTGGGGCTTAAGAATGGAAGAATATCAAGTTCTCATAAGTAATAATAGTGGTGTGATTAGAGAATATTCATGAGAGCTTCCCAGGTGTTCTTGAGGAGCAACGATGGCATGTTTGGGGATTGCATGTGGAATCTTTCCAAGTGATGGGGGTATCATATCATGCTTATCACATGAGGAATATTGCTCTTATCACATGAGGCATCCTATGATTATGAAATAGGGTATCCCATGTTCAATGCATTGGTTAAGTCCATGATTTGACATCATTTTCAAGGATGTTGTGTACGAATCCTTCACACTGAGTTTCCCATTCTTGCTTCCTCATTTAAGGTCACAAGAGAATCTTGACCTAATAATGGGTTGAGTAATATGATTGGGGCTTAAAAATAAGGTGGAGGCCCATGGGGAATGCATTAGATTTTTAGGGACATATATGGGTCTTATGTTATAGGGTTGACCACAATTTACTCCTCATGTTAGGTAATGAGGGAATCTAAAACTACTGATGGGTCAAGGGATATGATCGGGGATTACATCTAAGTAGGAGGACAATGGGGACTTCTTGGGGGTCTTCTCATGATCATCTCAAGAGGCATCTTATGCCTGATTCTTTAGGCATCTTTTTATTTTCATGAGATGCATCATATGCTCGTCGCATAGGGTATAGTAAAATTTAAATTCACGTAGTGAGGACTAATAGGAATGGTAGTACACAAAAACCAGGATTTAACGACTGTTATTTGTTGGAAGTTTTTCAAACTACCACTATATAAAATCTAAATATTTTAGCAGTGAATTTTAAAAAACCACAGTTAGATATTTACAAAAATTTAAAAAAAATACTTTCTTCCCTCCCTCTATCCCTCTTACCCCTTTCCCCCACCCCGAACCCTTCCCCTCATTACCACCACTCTTTCCCTCATCACCACCACCACTCTCTCCCTCACTATCATCCTCACAGACTTCCTCACTCTCTGCTCCCCTCTAAAGTCCTCTCTTGCTGCCATCACACCACTTTTTCAACCCCTTTGTCCCTATCATCACGTCTGTCACGCTTACCCCCCCCCCCCACTGTTAGTGCGTCGATCACCCCTTTCTCTTTATAGATCCCAAACTCCCTACCATAACACAAATTGTTTTCCCTCCTTTCCATATGCCATTTTTGAGCATCCCACACCATCAATATTACTATTTACTTATATTTTTTATCTGAAATAACCTGTAAATTAAAATTATCGATAGTATTTTTTGAACAAATCATATTGAATATTTTGTTTTGGTATTTTCAGTGTTCTATGAGATGATACTGAATTAATCCATCAGATATGATAAGCATTATAATTAGTTTACAATTACTGTTAGTGTTATTCTTATACTGATCATTAATTATAAATTTATTAAAATCCATTATATTTTTTTATATAGAAAATTAAGAAATTTGTATTTATAGCTTGAGGAGTGTTTTGAAAATATATAATTAACTCATCATATGTGGTAAGTTCTATAATCATCTTTAAATTAGCATTTGATTGTTTTTTTCAAACAAATATACACTTATTATCGTAATAAAAAATTCATTATTTTATTATATATGAATATAAAAATTTAACAATTTTGAATGTTTTTTTTATTAATTTTTTACAAAGAAAATGAAAGTGAAATTTTGTAATGAACCAGCCTTGGTCAATCAAACACATAACCTGTGGTGGCCCGCCATAAGGTGATAATAAACAAAAAACCAAAAAAGTCTCATGTAAAACTATAGAATAGAATATATACATAGTGTAAAAAACAAACATTATCACAAGACATACAAAACCAATAAAAATCGATAATACCAAAATGAAAACAAGACAATAAAAATCTAAAGCACCATGTGACTATCCATCATTGCCAAACTATCCCTATTTGGAGACATCAGCACTCAAGAGATGTCAGCTTATTATCTGACGCCATTCCCTTTATCCAAGTCCTGGAAAACCGCATCTTCAAACACCAAAATGCAAAGCAGGGTGTGATCACAAAGGCCAATAAGATATCACCAAAGATTTAATATAAAGTGTAATATCATGAAAAATTTATCTTTAACTTTAAAAATAATCTAGTTTATACATCATTTTCTTAAGATAAAACCATTTTGTAAAACATCCCATGGTTTTCTAATTGGGACTCCATATTATCAAAATTGAGGAACATGAATAGTATGTAATAAAAACATATGGCCATAAGAAAAACCACACACGAATACACCATAACAGAAATGTTTGAAATAATAACCATAAAATATCATCATGTGATAAAAAAGAAGAATTAAAATCTCATAATTTGATCTATAGACTATAGGAATATGTATTAGACATAAAATAATCCTAAACCAATCATATGCCAGAAAGAACTAATATTGAATCCCATAATGGTCTGTCAATACCACAAAACCACTAGTATAAATATTCACACTAATTTGAAATGTATTTTTTATTATACACCCAAGGTTATAAATGTTCTATGACTTTCAAAACAATTTGAAAACCTTTCTCACATTTTATAAATCATTTTTTATAAAGAATAATTACCACTTCAATGTTTGAAAACAAATTTTCAAATCAAATTTTTTAAAAATAAAATCCATTTTAAAAAATGTATTTGAAAAATAAAATCCATCTTGACATAAAATCCATCCTTTACACAATAAAAACCAAGGAATTGAACAATAAAAACCTATTATTCAATAATTAAATCCTTGTTATAGAGACAATTACCTTAAGGGTGAAGAGGGGATGACAAGGATTGATCTACCAAAGCTCGAGGTCGAATCTTATCAAGAATGGCTTCAAAGCCATTTAAAGAGATCTATGGGGAACCTAATGTTCAAAAGAGAAGAATGGAATAAGTGGATGTTCGGAGGGTGTTGGTATATTTATATACAAACAATAAAATAGAAGTCCATGGTGCAACCTCTTGGACCGCGCCACAATCCTCTAAATTACAGTGCAGGATTCCCCCTTCATGACACAGAATGGGCTATCTAAGCGAGGAACTATGTTGTAAGCCTTGGGACCATGCCACAACTCTTTGGATTAATCCATGTACAAGATCCAATACACATCACATGTAGCATATTCTATGTACCTAGGGAGATGCTATGCTATAGAAAGATACACCAAATCACAATGGTGTCCAAACGGATAAAATCAACCAAACAATTCCCATGAACCCATATGTCATAGCTTCCCAATATAAACTATAGGGATCACTCAGAAAGAGGGTCTACACTACAACCCCTTCACCATGGTGTAATTATTACAAAAATGGATGTATCCCCAACATTTCTCCCTCTATTGGTCTGTATAGTAGTCTACTATTCCATGTCACATCCAAAATCATCATTGCACAACCTTTACCCTCCATAATGAAATTCCCTACTGAAGTTCATAAAAATTTCAGAAACTCAGGATCACCTACAAAACAAATGAGACTCGTACCAGTAAATCTTAAACATTAAATGATAGCGTACACAAAACTGAAATGTGTCACAATTCTCCCAACCATAAAATCGTTCTATCCTCATAAAGTCATCCAGACTTTGGAATTGTAAAAATAGAAGGCCATAATTGCCTCATCAGTGATTCCCACTCCCATGTCTTGTGGATATACTATTTTCACCACCACAATACAAAAACTAATGGAACCATTTTACCACACAATACCATGTCTTGATGATCCATAATATAAAATGGTTCCCCAAACATTGTGGTTTTAGGCTCAATATTAATATCCTCCCATTCAATAACATGGGAAGGGTCTAGTTGATTCATCCTCAATTGGGAAACATGAAACGCATCATGAATTGATCTCAAGATGGATGGAATTTCCAATTGATAGTCCAAAATTCCAATTCATTTAATGATATCAAAGTGTCAAAATAAACTCGATGCTAACTTAACCTACTTACCCAGCTGATGGTTTCCCAAGAGAGGTGAAACTCTCAGAAAAATATGATCACCAACCCCAAAATCTATAGTATTCTGATGATGGTCCGCATAGTATTTCTGATGACTTTATGCTATTCTAATCACATATGGACCAGCATGATCTTTTTCATTTTCTCCTGAACAAGGATTGATCAAACCAAGTACCTTTCTTCGAACTCTGCCTTTCATAAGAGAGATATACATGGCCACTGATTCACTACTTCAAAGTGATCCATATTAATCAAATACAGATAATTATTTTTTTAGGAAAATTTGACAAGTAGAATATTCTTTTCCCTGGAACCACCAAAGTCAAGGACGCATTCTCAGATTATAACCTCAATAATCTGAATATCTCTCTTCATATTCCCATCTTTCTGTGGATGACATGTCATGAAAAACATCAACTAGTAACCCATAACCCCTTTTAAAACCTCTACAAAACTTGGATGTGAACCTCATCTTTCTAATAGATACAATCTCATATGAAACCCCATGAATTTTAAAAACCTCCCAAACATACAAGTCCCTATGTTGTTCCACCTTCATTGCCTCCTTGATAGGGAGGATATGATCTATTTTCATAATTCGATCAATGATCTACCAAATATCATTATTTCCACAAGGAGTCCTTGAAAAATAATTAAAAAAATAAATTAAAATACCAACCCACATTCACACTAGAATTTCCAAAGGTTATAGCATAATAGTATGTCTCTAGTGCTCCACCTTAATCCTTTGACAAGTTGGAAACTGTAACATGAAAGTGGTAATTGACAGCCACATTCCTGATCACCAAAATCAACCTTTCAAAACATGATATATCTTAGTATTACCAGGGTTTACAGACTAGGAATACACATATCCTTCTTCAATCAACTATTCCCTTATATAAATAGAAACAACCAATCTTCTATGGAAATACAAAGTACTAATGAGAGACTGAGAACACTCACCGGAGGTCTCCCCACTATTTTGGATTTTACTAAAAAACTGGAAATAAGTGTCTATCACCTACTTGATCCATACTCACTCATCAAATTACAATTCATCCTTCATTGAAGCTAAGAAAACCTTCCCACCAGACTCTTCCATTCACATTATCATCTTACTGAACAAAATCACACTACTATAGATTGTTATTTTAAAAGCTCTAAAAACAGGCTTTATTAGTGAAACAAATACATCGATAATCGTTGTGACGTTAAAAGGTGACCTTTTTCAGCATTAGGAAAAAGCACTGATAAAGGGTACCTTTATCAACCCTTTTTAGAACTGATAATGTCACCATTAATCAATGTTAAAAAAAATTGAAAAAAATTATTTTTTTCATGCACTTCCCCTTTCTCAGTGCTCAGACGCTCCTTTTTTAGCATTATCCATTCCCTCAACCACCATTCACCCACTCTCATACACCCCAACCCCCTTTAAAAGTGCTCACAACAATCCGTTCTCAACACTAGAAATCATCTCACCAACACATGAATGCATGAATTTTAACCAGTGACCAACATTCTATAATGAAACACTTTTACCATTTCCCAACCTTGTTTTATTCTCCATTAATGACATTTCTATTTATTTATAAATATTTACATACATATTTCTTATTCATATATATATAAAATAATTTTGAAATACATTTATAAAACATATGTTTGGGTGTGGGTGTGTAAACGCGTTCCCGTGTGAGTGTGATATATATATATTTTAAAATTTTAATATATTTATATTTATTTACATATATTAGAATATAAATATAAATATAAATATGTTTATTAATATGCACACATATGTATATATAAACATTATATATACATTTTTATACGTATATATATTTATATATTTTTATAATATAAAAAATCGATATATATTGTTATAAATAAGATGGAAAATAATTAATTTCATATGATTTATATAATTTTTTTAAATAAAATTTTAAAATATTTCATTATATTTTATATTTATATATAAATTTTATACATTGTGTATATATTTATATGTCTATATATTTACATATATATATATATATTTATACCTATTTACATATAATTTTATATTTAGATATTAATTTTTTATAATGTATTAAAAAATATTTATGGTAAATAAATTTATATACTATATTTAATGACAATGATATTTTTAAAAAAATATAAAAATATATGTTTTATATAAACAATACATACACACATATTGTAGGCCCTGAGATTTTAAAAGAAGAAAATAATGTGTGATAGGATAAACGACATACGACATTGCGCATAGATGAGAATGTAACACCATTGGACTTTATGATATATTTATTATTAAATAAATTTAATCTCTTAGGTATCTTTCTTTACACATAACCCTGATATTTTTATGTTCAATATCATATTGAACACATAACACTGATCATAAATGACCAAAGATATATATAACCTAGCCATTAAATTAGAAGATATAAATAGTATTAAACAATATAATAAATATATATATTTAAATTTATTACAAAATATAATCAATTGATAAATTTTTATTAAATAATCAATCAATTTTCAATAAAGAAATTTAATTCTTTAAAAATATATTTTCTTCAAAAATGATATTTTATCTTTTCATGAAAAAATAGTATAACTAATTTTTAGAAAATTTTTAAAATATATTTGATAAAAAAAATTCATTTTTTAAATAATAATATAAAAAATTTAATTTGGGTGAAATTTTTGGTTTTTTCATAAAATATTGATTTTTCACTGAATTCTGAAAAATATCGATTTTAGTAAAAAAATTCACTTGTTTTGAATAAATTATGTAATTTAAAAGTATTCTTATGTTTAAAATATTATTCAAAAAATAAGTATTATTTAGTTATATTCTGTAAAAATAATCTCCTTTTATCAAATTTATATTGTATTTTAGTAAAAGGTTGTCTTTAGGTTGGAAAAATGTTATTTTTCTGAAAACTGTTTTCAAGTACATAATGTTTATCCATTTTAATTAATTAAAATATACGTCAAGGATGAATTATTTAAATTAAATTTATATATTGTATATTAGTAAATATTTATCTATATTCGTACAATTATTATTATTAGACATATAGTTAATCTGAAATCATCATGTGCTAAAAAAATACACTTCTCAAAAACTTGCCTTATCATTTCGTCTCCGGGTTTGGTTTTAAATTTAATTTTTGATAATTTAAAAAAATTTGATTGAAAAATAGTATTAAATTTTCAAATAATTATTTCAAATTTAAATTAGGGTGAATTTTTTGGAAATTTTATAAAAATATTTTTTTAAGAATAATGAAAATACTGAATTTTAATTGAAAACTGGTATTTCAATTTGTTATTTTATTAAGTAAAATTATGTTTTAATTTGGTTTTAAAGTAATTTTTTTTTAAATTATATATATATATTAATAAAATTTAGTTCATTTTAATCAATTTTATGTTGAAATGTTATACAAATACTTGGTAAACATTTGAACATTTTCTCTTAGTAAACCCACTTTCTCATCATGTTTAGGGGATTAATTTTAAATTAAATTTGTCCAATTATGTAAAATGAATTTGAAAAAATTGATTCCATATTGTTAATAATAATAATTTATATTATATAATAAATTTAAATTATTTTTTTTACCAAAATTAATAGAGAAAACCGTAAAAATTAATTAACATGGTTATGGTTAAAATGGATTTATCGAGGGGTTAAACAAAAAATATAAGGGCTAAAATGACAAAAATTAAGTTCTAAAATATATTTGATGATAATATTTAGAAAATATTACATATCTTATATATAATGGCCCAATATTGGATCCTCATAACATGAAAAATGTGGTTGGAGTTCATTCTTTTTAAAAATTACAAGTGTGCCACACACCTCAATTATAAAAGGCCACCCCTATCCTCCTCACTTCGCACCATAAACACCAATTGTTTCTACGAAAACCTACCCCATTAACTTCTATAATTTCCTAATATAATCGTATAATTTTTATTTTTTAATTAAATCCAACAAAGGAATGAATTTGGTGGAAACTAAAAGAATTTACTCGAATAAGAGGTAATATTCTTCAATGAGTGTATTTATTTTTTTTCTTCCTCCATATCCTTAGATTATTCTTAAACCATTATTATATAATAAAATTAGACACATAAATATAATTATATATTATTATGTTAATTTAATAACCAAAATAATTATCCTATTCAATCAAATGGTTACGAAATCATCATTCATGTGTACGACGGACTACCACCTCGCGAACCGATGTTATTCATTCTTCCATTAACACATTTCATGATTGGGTATGATGATAGATAAAATGTATATATATTATATTTATATCACAATTATAACTTTATATTCATTATATATTTTGTAAATTTTTTACATTTTATTTCATAGTGGATATGATAATTTTGCTCATGTGTACGATGAACTACTTCCTTGCAAAGAGATGTAATTCGTTTTCACCAACTCTTTACATAGAAAATATTAAGGATAAATTTAATAAATATATATGATATACATGAAATAATAATGATATAAATGACATATTTATCATTCTAAAAATATAATTTATCATTTTTTTCTTACCTTTTCACTCACTAAAAGATGATAATATCATTCGTGTACATGTGGACTACTGCCTTCAAGAAGCAACACAACTCTCTCTTTTTATCCCCACACCACATTAATGATATATATAAGTATATTTAAATAAATAATATTTTATTAAAATATTATAATCATTATAAAAATATATAATATTACTTACCTCCTTTCCATAATTATCATTGAAAAATGGAAATGTTACTAATATGTATGTACGACCTACCATCTCTATGATCGTATCATACTTTATTTTTTCCAAAAAATATTTCCTAATTAGTCATAAAAGTATAATTGATATATAAAAATGATAATTATGACATCATTATTCTTATGGATATGACATAACTATATTATATTCACAATAACTAGAACATTCATAACAAATCACAAATGAGAAAACAAGGCAATTAACACCTGAAATAACAAAAATAATGAAATATTATTAACAAACAGGTGATAATATGTTATAAAAAGATCATATAAGATAATATAAATATAAATATGGTTTAAATATGTTAATAAAATGTTTAAAACTACTATAACAGAGGTTATAACATGTTAAAAAAATGGATGTGTGAGGTAAGAGATTTCTTAACTCAATTTTCATTCATTGGGTTAAACATCTATTTCACTAATTATGTCGTGCAAAGAATATATGTGTATTGTTATTTGATTATTTTATAATTTATTTAATTTTTTAATTGTTATTTACATTTTATACATGTAATAAATTTATTGATTAATCCCCACATCAATGAAATGATCATTGTAAGGGATTTCTGGTCTTTCTTTTGTTTATGGTAGATATTTACAAATTCACTACACATTTCTCTTATGTGGTGTATATATTTCTCCTTTAAAATGTTATATAATTAATCCCATTATTTTCTTGATATTTAATGTTTAATATAATGTTTTTATTTATTGGGTATTATGATTCAAAATATTAATAAAGTGGAAAATGATTTTTTTTCTCAATTCGCCTTATTTGAGACTAATGTCATGTTATATACCTATATTCTTTTATGAGGTGTATATGGAACCCAATTTAGTTATAATATTTTGAATTTATTTATTATTAGTATATTTTAATTTTATTTTATTGTTATCCTTTCATGGGGATTATGATTCATGGTTATGAAGTGGTATGAATTTGATGTTACGATTTCATCAATTATCGATATTTTTTATAATTAAGTCTCCAATGTTGAAATATTATTATCTAACTCTCAATTATTATCATTATTTTTATTTTTATATAGTTATTCATGATATTTTTATGTAATAGTACCATTTTTACACTCGTTGGTACGTAAAATGATTAAGATAATGTTTTTAAGAAAAATAACTTTTATTTATAACTTCAGTCAAAAACCCTTTTTCTTCAAAAACTACGTTTTATAAAAATATTTTGAAAATGTTTTTATCATTATTAAAATTATTTATTGAATAATTTTTACCCAAGTTTAGATTTTATAAAAAAAATTTAAAATGGGATTTTCATATCATTTCCAAATAATTTTCATTTGGATTTTACCAAAAATGTGAAAGGAATCCTTATTTTAACTTGAATGTCATGAAAATAATTTTCCACCACCATGACCATTATTTGATTTTATGATTTTTTATAAGTTTTCAACGTTATTTTTATATAAAATGGTCTTAAAAAAGTTTTTAGAAAGTGATTTTAAAAACATAATGGATATTTTCCTTAAGAAATGTTTTTATGATTTTTAAATATTCATTTATATGTTTCCAAGTTTTTCCAATGAAAATAATTTCCTCAATATTTTATGAATTTTTAGTTTTAAAAAAGTGATTATTTTTAAAATTAAAATGTTATTTTACTCTAAATATATTAAATAATATTTTAATTGTATCCCCATTCATCAACTTCAACAAAAAATGTTTTTACTTATTCTTTAAAATGGATATTTTGTAATAATACCATCCTCATATTTTATATAGATGGATTAAGATAGTTACAAAGAGATTGTTATGGATCTCATTTTTTTCCATGAGTTAATCATATTTCAAATAGATTTTTATGGAACCCTTTTATTTTACATGGGTTATCCATGTTTTAAATATATTTTTATGGAACAAATTTCTTTTGTATGGGTAAACCATGTTTCACCTATATTTTTATGGAAACCATTTATATTTCACGAGTTAATCATGTTTTAAAGAGATTGACATGAAACCCATTTCTTTTCACTAGGTGAATCTTGTTATAAAAAGAATAATGTCTTTTTATATGAGTTATATGATGAAACATATGTTTACTTTATTAATTTTTTTATTATTGGAAATTACATAAAATATGGGTATGTCGAGATATCGCATGGTGAGCTAGTTATAACTTATACAATGTGTGCACCCAGATAGCACTAGGTGAACCCATTATTTCTTATACAATGGGTGAGCGTATAGAGCACTTAAATTTATTGGGAATTATTATTGTCCCTTGATAATTTTATCTGATGTTTTTTATGGTTATTCCGTTTTTAAGGGTTCAATATGGGTTTTATGATGATGATGTTACAAGATAACTGCACATTTTATCTATGAATTTCATTAGTTTATAAAGTTTCCTTTGATCAAGATTAAAATAACATGGTTCATGATTATGGATTCTTATGACTCTTTACTTTAATAAATCCATATTTCTTGGTTCATGTTTGATGATTCAGGTATTGATAGGTATGAGTAATTTTATGATTCACTCATGCAATCTGATTATGACATCATACCCTTATCCACTTCTTATGTTTGCTGATGATATTTAGTTGTTAATTGTTATGTTTAACCTTAAAATGAATTTCATCTCACTATTATTATGTTTATGTTCCCCCTAGTTTATAAATAATGTTATTGAACAAATTATGTTTAGAATATAAATTATATGGATTATGTTGATGACTTAACATGAAAAATGAAAATACTAGTTAAGTGGGTGAAATTGTCATTTAAAGGCATTTGTAATATTTATGTAAGAGTTTTACTAATTATCTAAAACTATAAACCAAAATGGCCATTTATAATGTAAGTGATAAAATATTTCCTTTTGATTTTTTAAGGTCATGATGAAAAATATTGGGTTACATTTTTCTATATCAAATCAATAAACATAAATTTTATGATTTTAAAATTGGATTTTGGAGTGAGGGTTCATGGCTATTATAGTTGGTATCAGATGAAAGGACTAGATAACTTCGGAGATTATTATATCTTCATTTAAGGTTGTATTAAGAGTTATTTCTACCATAATAGGTCTATAATATTAAGTATGATCATAAGTTAAATGTATTAGACAATCCTTTGAGGTTTTCAGCAATGAGATCATAATGTGATTAATGAATTTTTAGGATATGTTTTAATAGGTTAACGTATATGTAAACCTTTAGTTTGATGTGAAGTATTCCTTTAATTTTTGTGGACATAATTTTGAATTTATTAATAAGATTCAGGATTTATATGATCTTAGATACTAAGGTACTTATGGGAACAAATGTTTTATCATATTGATAACCACACTACTGAAAAGTGATTTGGTGACTAAGTGATTAATTTTATTTCAAAATAAGATATCCATATTTTTTGGATTTAATTATAAAAATTATATTATAACCACAGAGGTTAGTAAACACATTAATTTTAAGGTTATTCAGGTCATTTGGGATATAGGGTTATTTATTTATTAAATGGTTTAGTTTGAACATTGTTTATTACTGTTAAATTTTGAAGATTAATGTATCATGTGTAGGTTTATTAATTTTTAGAATTATCTTACCATGTTCTAATAATTTTGGTTTTTGTTAATATATAATGGCATGTAAAATTATTTTTTATCCCTTTTATGGTTGTATGATCCATTGAGAGTTAATTTATAGTTTTGATAAATGAAAATTTTATCTTGAATACTCATCATTTGGAGACAAAATGAGACAGTGGTGGAATTTAACAAAGGATGAAACTCTACTCATCATTTAAGTATACTTCCTTATTATCTTAGTGTAGATGTAAAATGAATTCATCAACTCTAGGAAACAGATCTTGAAAAACTGTTTTCTTATTACTATCATTTATGATTACATCAATGACTGTTCTCACACCTCTTTGGTTTATGTTTCTTGGTTGTAATCTTTTTCATAATCATTTAAATTATCAGTGTCAATGATATATATCAGTCCATATCATTATTCGGAAATTATTATTTTCTTCCATGTCCAAATGTTCACTTACTAACCATTTCCTTGAATTTGGAAACCCAATATGTGTTATTCCAGATGACCTTCATATGTCTCTTTCTCTCTTATCAAGAGGATGTTTTATTAACCCTTTTTAGGATGTGGGTTTACAAAAAAAGTATTTTTAAATGTCCAAACATTTATTATTGAGATAAATTTCATATTTCTAGGATAAAATTTATTAATTGGTGGAGGGAGGATGTATGTAATGACCTGGACCCCTCCATGCAATTCTTTTATGAAAAAATAGTGTTTGGGGGTTTCTGGAGGCTGCCAAAGACTCATTCTGAGAGATATCCCAAAATCTATTTAAAACATTAAACATTGGTGAGCACGAGGCATCGGCTTTAGTGAGTAATGGGAGTCGGAATCGGTGAGTCAAGGGCATCAGCATCTATGAGTCAAGGGCGTCAGCATCAGTGAGTAAGGGGCATCAGCATTGGTGAGTAAGGGGCGTCGGCGTCAGTGCCAGGGTGTCGGTACCAAGGTGTCGGTGCCAGGGAATTGGTGTGAGGGAATCGGTTACATGGCATTGGTGTCAGGGCATCGGTCCCATGGCATCGGTTTAAGGGCGTCAGTTGCAGGGCGTCGGTGCCAGTGCATCAGTGAGTCATTCCCAGTTTTCCAGCTTTTCTAGTTTCTCCCTTGTTACTTTTTGTATTTGTTAAATGAGATCCAATAAACTATAATTTATTTGTAACACCATTTACACTATTTTGGAGGTTATTAAATAAAAATTAATCATTTCATAACATGCCAAGACCTTTGAAACCACCAAGCCGCATGGTTAAAACAAGATCCTATATTTATGTATTTTGAAATTGCCTCCCTAATTATAGATGTGGATCTTCAAATGTGGGATCTTTCCTTCCCATTGTGTTTTCCATTTTCTATGGGTTCTCCTAGATGCTTCCACTATAGATGAGTCATGCGACTTTTCTAGAGTCCTTGCCTACTCTGCTTTCCTGGAGTCTCCTTCTGCTCACGTGATCCCCTATTCATGCCTGAAAGCAGAGTTTTGGTTCCTAATTGTTTCATGTAGAGATTCATCTGCCTCTATTTAAATTTTGTATCATGAGGGGTGGGTGCACTAATTATTTCCCTGTGAAAAAAAAATGAATAATTTTCTTAAAACAACTAATAAATAATTGTAGGGGTTATGATCAAAAGATAATAGGGGCCAAGGAGATAATGGGATGGAAGTGTTCTAATGTTTGACCACATGTTTTACTTTGTTATATTTATTTATATTATGTATTTTTGTTTCTTTAAGGCCTTATAAATATTATGGCTGTTGGTGGTCTTTACTTGCTCACTAATTATCTTCAATTTTTGTTGTGATGCTTTGTTAAATGAATATAACAAGAAATCTATTTAATAACGTATTCTTGGTTGAGTGAAATGGGTTCTCCATGATGAAAATACTTGTGTGATCACCTTTATTAATCAAATTTGATTAAAGAAAAGTGTTAAAAAATCTTAATACATTTGGTTGATAGGTATGGTTGTGTGCTCTGTTCTGTTGGGTTTTTTTGACTTTGTGTGGGTTGTGTGGTGCTGCTATTGGGAGCACAATTATGGGTGAAGGGGTGTGAAGGGGGGGTTGGTTCAATCTGAAGGGTATCGTATCTGTGTGAAAATGGGGATTTGGTTTTATGGTGGTTTCTATGGGACTTATGTGTGGGGAGGTATGAGTGGTGTGTTGAAATATTAGGTTGAGAGACTGATTGATTATGGGATGGATGGACTTATAGGCAGCGAGACTTCCTTTTTTTGTTTTGTGACAATCAAGAGACCTAGGACAATGGTACTGAAATCTGGTTATGTAATTTTTAGGTAGTGGGCATGCATTTGGGGAATTTTTGGTTAGCAAGGTTGTAGGTTTGGGTTGTGTCATAACTTCATGTAAATAAATGTGCTTGGTGTGGTGTTGTTGTGCAATGGGGTTGCCATGTTTTGTTGTGAGGGAATGATTGTGCAGTATAGCTGTGATGAATGATAGTTTTCAGTGGTTTAATGGGTGTTTAAGGAAAAGGGGTGTGCAGTGGGACTGTAGGTTGGTTGTTCTTGGTTGTTTTTATGAATGGGTGTCAAAATGGAAATGATTTACCTTGGTCCCTCTTCCTTTATTCAATGCTAGCAGTACCGAAGAATGAAGTGGGTTGGTTTTTGTGTGTTTGGTTAATCAGGCTCTTCACCTTCTATAGAAGTTAGAGATTTTGTTCTTGTTATTTTCCCTTGGTAGTGCTGGAAGAAATAAAAATTAACCCCTTATTAAATAAATGGAAACTTTTTTAATACAAAAGGTGTTGGGTTTATTCTTTATAAATGGTTGTTTGTGTGGTCGTCCACATAGGGGTAGTAGGAAAAGTGGTTCTGGTGGGATGGTTTTTTTGTGTGGTCGTGCACATAGGGGTAGTAGGAAAAGTGGTTTTGGTGGGATGGTTGTTTGTTTTGGGGCCCATAGGATAGATCGTATTTTCTTATGTATATGTATAAATTTTAGTTCCTTGTTATTTTTTTATATGCACCCCACCCTTATTGAGCACCAAGCTCTGAACACACCCATTTCATGGAGGAGGGTGTCTTTCCCAAAATCATGGTGGGAGGATGAATGACTGGTTACTAACTTTCTCCTCGATCCTTATTTTGGGTTCTTACTACTTGAGCATATCTAGGACAGCTGTAATGTATTGAGGCTTACCATAGTCCAAGATCATTGGGCAAGTTTGTTGTGGATGAAGGGCATAGGTTATTGCAGGCCATTATTTTTTTCCCAAGTGTCTTCGAGATGAGGCCCAATTGTATTCATGTGAGAGGCATGGTTGTTGTGTCCCAGGTGTCTTTGAGTGATAAGTGTGGTGTAGTTTTGGCCTAGGATTCTGTGGGTGCGGTTTGTTTGTGGTTGAGGCTCAGGTGTGTGTGAGAAGGTTGTTCCAGTGAGACTGCGTACTGGATGAGTAGTAACGTCAATACATTATCCATTAGGAATGAGTAGTTAACCAGTGGGAAAGTGGTGAGGGGTACCCAAATATCAATGATCTTGTACTACTACTTTACCTGAATTTCATTATTTGGTGAGAGTGCCTTAGTGAGGATAGGATGGTTAGTACAACATGGTAGGTTCTTTGAGGTTCTACTGTTTTCTCCGAGGGGAATTAGTATATTCCCCCACTTGTGCATGTGTTGCTTTATTTTTCTAATGGTGTATACATGCATACTCACCCCACATCTGTAAAACTATTTTCAGGTTCCCATGAAGACTTTGAGGATCGTGTTAGACTTTACTAGATTGGCCATTGGGATAGCTGTTGTGCTGCTACATAGTATATTTATTTTGGTACATGCTTTTTTACTTTGGTAGTACATTTGTCTCAGTTTATATTTAAATCATGCATGGGTTGGATCTTGGTTTCTTTTATATAAGTGTTTTCATGTCATTGGGATTTTTACCATCTTACCTCTATATCCAATTTTCATTAAAAAGGGTAATTCCAACTAGTTTGTGTGAGTTTATATACCCTTGGTTCTAGTTTCCTCTTCGGGTCCTATTGAAGGTGGGACTTGGCGGATCATCATATTTCCTTCATCTTGATGAAGGATGGGCATGAAAATTTTTATCCCTTCCCTCATCTCAAGGAAGACGGGTCGTGATATAATGGTATCAAAGTTATGGTTGCTAGATTGGATGGAGTTTAGAGTTAGGAACAAGGAGAATTATGTTGGAGTCAGGAGAAATATGCTTGTAGGAGTCAATACGAACTTCTCTTTAGTATATCGTCACTCCCTTTACCCTACTGACACACATAGAATTTTAGAAGAAGAATAAATTAGTTGAGAGGATTCACTCATAGAGAGGTTTACTATGAGAGGGGATCTAGTCGAGTTCGTCAAAGGGGAATACAGTCAACAGTAGGTCTCCAACGTCAAGGCCTTCTAGTTTTCGACCAGTGGGGAGTACACCTCAACAGTTCTAGTTACAATCTCTTATTCCTCACACTTTCCCCATGGGCCCGAGTCTGAGGTTATTTGTATGTGGAGGATATGGAAATATTTGGAACTTATTTCCAATTCGAGCTCAGTATTATGAGGTTGGGAAGGTCCAATTCCAACCCCTGTATCAATAGTTTCTGATCATGGATTTCCAGTAGTAGGGGCAGTGAGCTCCCACTCCACTAAGGGTAGACAGTGCTGGAGAAGGCTGACCCCAGAGTGCTCTTTATGGACCTCAACTTAGGTATGTTTGGGGATGTTGTTGAGAGTAGAGGGGTAGAATAGATGGGACTGGGTAGTTTCATGCTGATGAGGAAGTAGTTCTAGTGGGGCCAGAGGTTGTTCAAGGTATGATAAGTCTGTTTAGTACTCCTGCATTTGATTTGTTTGATCCAAGAGCCTTGAAATACCTTATTACACCTGGTCTAGCACATTATCTGAGACAATGCATCGAGTGGATTCCCATGAAAATAGTGTTTATTAAACCAATTAGAGGTCAAACCGGTTTGTTTGATGTTGTTCGGGGATGTAGACTGATGTTGGGTCCACATCAGTCTAGTGGGAATTTTCTTTTTCTACAGATGCAGCCGTACAATGTAATCCTAGGAATCGACTAGTTGTGTTTTTTGCATGTGGTTATCAACTGATTCTGAAGAAGAGTTTTGTTTTATGGTGTGGATGGACAGTGTGTAGTTTTTTTTGGTGAACTGGGCTGTCAGGTGGACAGTCGGTATGTGGAGCCTCTTCACTCATTGATGTTCGAGCTTTCAGTGGGATCAACAGATATAGAGATAGTGGAGGTTATGGGGGTAGTCAAAGAGTTCCTGGATGTATTCCTAGAGGAGGTTGTGACTCTACCCCTCGATGTGACATTGAGTTCATAATAGACTTTCAACATAGTGCTCATCCAATATTGATGGCTCTCAATCAGATGGAACCTTCTGAGTTGTGGGAGTTATGGATTAAGGATGAAGACCTAATGAAAAGGGTTTTATCCGAACGAGTGTGTCTCTATGGGGTGATCATGTCTTGTTCGTGAAGAAGGAAGATGGTGGTCTTAGGATGTTTATAGACTACCAGATACTGAACTAGGTAATGATCATGAACCATTACCCCCTTTAGAGGATAAAAAATATTTTCGACCAATTGAGGGGAGTAGGTTGATTATCTTAGATTAATCTAGGATCTAGATATCAGCAGTTGATGTTAAAATAGAGTGACATCACAAATACTACTTTCAGATGCTTGTACAAGAACTTCTAGTACCTGGCCATGCCCTTCAGCTTTACAAATGCACCAACCATGTTCATGGGGATCATGAAATATATCTTCTGCAATTTATTGGACTGGTTTGTCATTGTGTTCATTGATGATATTTTGGTTTACTCAAAGTCAGAGTAGGAGCATGCTGAGCACTATAGGATAGTCTTGGAGGTCCCCCAGCACCACCAGCTCTATGGGAGTTTTTCAAAGTATATGTTCTAGACACGAGAGGTGCAATTACATGGACATGTGGTGTCTCATCAAGGTATAGTAGTGGACCTATCAAAGGTTGAGGTGGTTGTTTCTTGGGAAGCACCCAATAATGTGGTAGAGGTTCATAGATTCATAGATCTAGTTGGATATTACTGGAGGTTTGTAGTCAACATCTCTTGGGTTGTAGCTCTATTGAAGACATTGAATAGAAACTACCAAGCCTTTGTGTGGAGTGAGTAGTGTTAGGCAGCTCTCAGCTACCTGAAGGGTAAGCTGGTTAGTGCCCCAGTGCTTAGGTTTCTAGAATAAGGGGTGATGTCTGATGTGTTCTGTGATCCTTCTGGACTAGTCTTGGGATGTGTGCTGATGAATCTATAGTGAGAGATCTATTATGGGTCTAGGATTTTACATCCACATGAATGTAACTATTTCACCCATGATCAAGATCATGCAGTGGTTGTGTTCGTGTTGAAGTTGTGGCGACATTACCTCACCGGGAAGCGCTTTGTGGTCTTCACGAATCACAAGAGCTTGAGGTATATCTTCTCCCAGAGAGACATGAACATGTGGCAGAAAAGGTGGATGGAGTTTCTATAGGACTAAAAAATTTATATCTCTTACACCCTAGGAATGGGAAATGTGGTTTCTGACGCCTTAAGAAGAAAGTCTTAAAAGGAGGTGCGTCAAGAATCCACATATTCTTGGAAGACAGTGAAGGAGTTTGTCATTTTATATTTGGATGTGAGAGTGGATGGTAGCAGAGGCTTCCTATTTTAGATGATAGTGTAGTCTTCCTTAATGTGGTAGGTGGATGAGTCTTTTTGGGGAGACTCAGAGACTGAAGTGATGCATGATCGCACAATCTTGGGTGATGCTCTAGATGGATAGTCAGAGAATAGTCAGAATTTGATTCTCTTCTATGGAAAGCTATTTTTCCTAGTGGTAATGCGCAGGGGAGTTCTCCATGAGTTCCATAGGTCACATCTGGTGGTGAATCCAAGAGACAATAAGATGTACCAAGGATTTAGGGAACTATTTTGGTGGACCATGGTGAAGCAGGAAGTGGCGGAGTTTGTGGCATGGCACTTAGTGTGTCAGCATGTGAAGGCTAATCACCATGTTCCTGGAACTCTGTTGTATCCCTTATATGTTCCTAAGTGTAAGTGGGATGATATATCGATGGACTTAGACATAGTATTTCCCAGTACTCAAGGGGGATATGATTCTATTTGGGTAGTAGTCGACTAGTTGACGAAGTCAGCTCACTTCTTAGTGATCAAGGAGCAGAGTACATGGGACGCCTTAATATAGAGGTGTATGGATGAGGTGGTTCATATGGATGGAGTTCTAAGATCCATTATCTCGGATCAGGATACATGTTTAATGTCCTGAGTTTTGAGGGGATTTAATTATTCCTTTGGCACCTAGTTATGCCTCATCACTACATTCCACCCTTAGATGGATGGGAAGATAGAGAGGACCATACAAATGTTGGAGGACATGTTATGGGAATGTGTTTTGGACTTTAGTGGGTCTTGGGTGCATAAGTTTTCCTTTTTATAGTTTTATTACCAAAAAAACTATCACAATTCCATTGGTATGGCTCTGTTCGTAGCTCTATACGAGAGGTCGTGTCGTTAAACCTTGTGCTGGACAGATGTTGGGGAGGAAATCATTCTTGGTTTAGACATGGTGTAGAGTACAACTGAGAAGGTTCAGCTTGTTCGTGAGAGTATAAATGCATCATAGGACTGACATATGTCATATGTTGATCATAGGAGGAGGCCTTTGGTGTTCAAGGATGGGGACCATGTCTTCTTGAATGTTTCCCCTTGACGTGGGAACCTGAAGTTTGGAAGAGGGAGAAAGATTTCTCCAAGGTTCATCATATCATTCGAGGTGTTGGGATGAGTCGCAAGGTGGAATATCAGCTAGAGTTTCCACTTAGGTTGGAGAGGATCCACGATTCCATCCATGTCTCTCAACTCTGTTGGTATCTACACGATGAATTCCACATCATTGACAGGGGAGAGTTGGATATCGAGGATGACATGACGTTAATGGAGCAACCTGTAAGAATCGAGGATCATGAGGAGAAGGTTCTTCATGGATAGAACATTCCATTAGTTCATGTGTTACAGAAGCATGGAGTCCTCGAGGAGAGTACTTGGGAGCGGGAGGCAAACATGCATTCCCAGTACCCAAAGCTATTGTATGTTTTCTTTTTTGAGTTTTACTTTTTTTCTTTGTTTTACGATATAATTCTTGACCCTGTTCATTATCATATATGTTGTTTCCTTATTCACTGATTCTATGTGAAAATTCATGACTGTGGGGAGTGGAGGACCTGATCCATAATCAATACAAATGAACATGTATGCGAATAAACCCATGTGGGAGAGTTAGTGGTTCCCAAAGTGGATAGTATCTTGACATGGAGGATGCATCTCCCTAATCTATGTGTTGGGATAATGTGATGTTGGTGTTTTCATGGTTGCTTGGGGTATTGGTGCCTCAGTGTTTCTAAAAATGTTCAGGAGATAGATGTAGAGGAGGTGTTCTTCGATGTCAGGGTTTTCACTCCAAATTTCAATCAACACAAGGGTGGTTTGTTTCAGAGGGGTATCTTAAGGGGTGGTTGTTCAGACCTCTCTTTTCATAGGTTTGGTTTTAAATTATAAGGGACGTGAATTGTTTTAGATTTATCTGATGTAATGACCCAGACCCCTACAAGACATTCCATTGTTAAAAACCAGTGTTTGGGGTGTTATAGAGGATTTTAGTGACTCATTTCGAGAGTTATCCAAAAATCCAATTTCTACCATTATCATCGGTGAGTCAGGGGTGTCGGCATCGGGGAGTCAGGGGTGTCGACATCAGTGAGTCAAGGTCATCAACATGAGTGAGTTAGGGGAATCGATATGGGGGATTTAGAGGCATCACCATCAGTGAGTCAGGGGTGTCGGTATCAGTTCGTATGCGTTGATGCCAGAGTTTCATTGTCAGGGTGTCAGTGCCAGGGTGACAGTGCCAGGATGTCAGTGTCGGGGTGTCCGTTCCAAGGCATCAGCGAGTCATTCCAAATTTTCTAGTTTTTCTAGTTTCACCCCTATTATGGGGTTTTCTTCATTACATTAGAACCTATCAACTCTTAGTTGTTTATAATGCCCTTTACACCGTTTATGAGGAAATTAATTAAATCTCAACCATTACTTAACGTGAAAAGACCATTAAAACCACACATCTATGTCGTTAAACCACAATCCTAAATTTAGGTCTTTTAAAATAGACTCCCTAATTATAGGATCTGGCTCTTGAAAGCCGAGATATTCCTTTCCCAGTGTGTTTTTCATTCCCTCTTGGTGCACCTAGATTTTTACTCTCAAGAAGACTCTTTCACTTGTGATAGAGACCTCTCATGCTCATTTTTATTGGATTCTTCTGCTGCTCATGTGATCCCTTGTTCTTGGTTCCAAGAGAAGTTTTTTTCACATGTTGGTTCAAGCAGGGATTCTTCTTCCTCTCTTTAAATTGTGTTTCATTCATGGTGGGTGTGATAATTATCTCTTTGTGAAGAACCGGTGAATATATTTCATAGAAAAACTATTAAATAACAATAGGGAATATGATCCAAGGATAATAGGCACAATTAGATAATGGGCTGGGAGTAGTTTGATAGTTGATCAACTATTTTACCTTGTTATCTTTATTTCTTTTACAAATTGTTGTGGCAATAAGGCCTTATGAAAATTAGGACCGTTGGTGGTCTTTTCTTTCACACTAGGGATGTTATTTTTTTATGCTTCATTAAATGGATGTAGCACGAAATCTATTTAATCACATTTATTTGGTTAAGGAAAATGGATTCCATAGGATTAAAACCCTTATGTGATCACACCTATTTATAAAAGTGGATTAAATAACAATGTCACCAAATCTGAATTCACCATGCTGATAGGTGTGGTTATGTGATGTGTTCTAATGGGGTTTTTGACTTTTTGTGGTGATGTTGTTGGAAGTACAGTTATTGGAATAGGGGTGGGAAGGAGAGTTGGTTCTGTGAGAGGGTTGTGTTATGTGTGAGCAGGGGGGAAGTGGTTTGATGGTGGTTACTGTGGACCTTGTGTGTGGGGTGGTACGAGTGGTGTGTTAGAATTTAATGTTGAATGACTGATTAAATTTGGAATGGATGGAATTTTAGGTAGGAGGGCTACCTTTGTTCGTGTTATTACCATCAAGAGATGTTGGGTAGTGGGACTGAAATTCAGTTATGGACATGTTATGTAGTGGAAATTTATTTTGGAAATGTCAGGATAGTGGGGAGACATGTTTGGGTTGTATCGAAACATCATGTAAATAGGTGTGTCAGGTGTGGTGTTGTTGTGTAGCGGGGCTGCTGGTTTTGTTTTGCAGGGGGATGATTGTGCGTTATAACATTAGAGAATGAAAGCTCGAAGTGGTTGAAAGGGTGTTTAGGGAAAATGGGGGTGTCCATTGAATATTTAGGTTAGTTTTTCTCAATTTGATTATGAATGAGTGTTCAAATTGAAATTATTTATGTTGGTTCCTCTTCCCTTGTTAAATGTTGGCAGTACTGAAGAACGAAGTCAATTGGATACAGTGTGTTTGGGTAATCAAGATCTTTTACTTCTGAGGTGGTCACAGATGTTGTGCATGGTAGTTTTCCTGAGTAGTGCTGGAGAATTTTTAAATGAACCCCTTAATAAATAAATTTCAAATGGTTGAATGAAAAAGGGGTTGGGATTACTCTTTGGAAGTGGCTGTTTGTGTGGCCGTGTATAAATGGGTAGTGACAAAAGTGGTTCTAGTGGGATGGTTGTTTGTTTTGGGACCTGTAGGTTGGAAATAGTGTTTTATTACCTATATGTATAAATTGTATTTCTTTGTGAATTTATATACACACTCCTCCCATGCTAAGAACCATGTTCCAAAAAACCACATTTCATAGGGGAGGGTGTCTTTCCTAACATCTCGATGGGAGGATGGATTGTAGGTTACTGACTTTCTTCCTCGCACCCTCTCCTGGATTTTTACCGCTCAAGAATATCTGGGCATACTGTAAGGGCTTGAGGCTTAACATAGTCGAATATCCTTCGGGCATGTTGGTTGTCGATGAAGATCCTTGGTGCTTGTAGGCTAGGATTGTTTTCCCAGGTGTCTTTGGGATGGGCCTTGGTGTCTTTGGGAAAGTGGAATGGTTGTTGTAGCCCAGGTGTCTATGGGTGAGATGTATGGTGTAGTTGTGGCCCATGTGTCTGTAGGAGATGCTTGTGTCTTGATGAGGCCCATGTTTTTGTGGGAATGTTGTGCTAGTGGGATTGAGTACTCAAAGAGTGGTAGCATCAAGAATTTAGCCATTAGGAATGAGCAGTTAATTAGTGGGAAAGTGGTTCAGTGTGACCAAATGATGATGTTCTTATAATACTACTTTAACTAACTTGCTTTATTTGGTGAGAGTGCTATGGTGAGGCTTTGCTAGTTAGTACTCCTGGGTAGGTGCTTTTAGGTTCTACTATTTTCTCTAAGGGGAATTAGTATGTCCCCCCACTTGTGCATGGGTAGATTTAGTTTTCCTACTAGGTATACTTGTACACTCACCCTACATCTATAACACAATTTTTAGGTTCCCAGGAGGAAATTAAGGACTGTGCGAGACTTTACTTGCTCCAGAATCGAGATAGTATCTTTTTTGTTGCTTAGTATCTTTCTTGTGGTACTCGCTTTAGTACTTTAGTTATAATTTTGTCACAGTTTACATTTAAATCATGCATGGGTTGGATCTTGGATTCTTTTATATAAGTATTTTGTGTTCTTGTTATTTTTACCATCTTATCTCTCGATCCTATTTTCATTAAAAAGTATATCGCCTTCCAGTTTTTGTGAGACTCTATACCCTTGGTGCTAGTCGTCACTCTGGGGCCTATTGATGGAAGGAATCAGGGCTCATCAACTCTCTTTCATCTTGAATAAGGAAGGGTGTGACACATTTCTATCCCTTTTCTCATCTTGAGGAAGTAGGATCGTTATATTGTAACACCCTGCTATTTTAAAATAATAATATTATGTTCGATAACATAAACGACAAAAAACATTGATCTTAAATGAGAATGTAACACCAAAATAATATAAGATGTATTTATTTTTAAATAAATTTAATCTATTTTATATATTTTAATACACACAACCCCAATATTTTTATGTTTAATAGCATATTTAATAAGAAATACTAACCATAAACGACCCACGATATATATCACCATTATAACCTAGCCATTAAATTGGTAGGTATGAATAATATTAATTAATTTAATAGAGATATATATATATATATAAATTTATAACTCAATATAATTTATTGATAATTGTTTAGTAAATAACTAATTAATTGTTATTAATATAAATTTATTCTTTAAAAATATGTTTTCTTCAAAAATTATTTTGGTTTATTTTCATGAAAAAGTATTATTATTAATATTTGGAAATTTTAGAAAATGTATTTTATAAAATTAAATTCATTTTTCAAATATAAATATAAAAATTCACATTTTTTGATTTTTTTTGATCTTTTAGAAAATATTTGTTTTTCAATAAATAGTGAAAAATGCATTTTTTTGTAAAAATGCCATTTATTTTCAATAAATTAAGTAATTTAAATATATTATTATGATTTGAATATAATTTCAAGAAAATTAATTAATATTTATTTATATTTAATACAGTTAATTGATTTTGTCTCTGCATCATATTGGATTTTAGTTTAAGGATGTCTTTGGGTAAAAAATGGGATTTTTATGAAAACTATTTTAAAGAACACAATGATTCTATATTTTAATTAATTAAAATAAAACCTAATGAGGAATGATTTAAAAGATATTTATATATTATATTTCAGTAAATATAAATTTATATTCGTGAAACTATTATTATTATTAGTCATAGAGTAAATATGAAATCATTTTTGCTTGAAAAAAACACCCTTATGAAAAACCTGTTTTTTCGCCACATCTATTGGTTTTGTTTTGATATTAATTTATAACAATTTTAGAAAATTCATCAGATAAAATATAATTAATTTTTAAATAATCATGTAAAAATTATATTTGGGGGTGTTTTTGAGAACTTTCTTAAAAGATTAATTTTTTGATGAATACTGAAAAAATATTTATTTTTAATTGAAAACTACATTTTTGATTAAATTATTTATAAAATAAAAATATATTTTAAATTGGTTTGAAATTAAAATTAATTAAATTATATATATATATATATATATATATATATATTAATCTAATTTATTTTATTTTAATCAATTTTATATTGAAATTTTATTTAAAAAAACTGTAAACATTTGAATATTTTCTCTTTGATAACCCGCTTTCCCATTGCGTCTGTGAGATTAATTTTAAATTAAATTTCTAATTATATGAGTTTAATTTGAAAAAATGGAATCCATATATATAATCGTCAAAATTTATATCATCTAATAAGTTCAAATATTTTATAGTTTAAAATTAATAGTGAAAAAAATAAAAATTAATTACCACGTTTACGGTAAAAATCAATTTTTTAGGGGTTAAACTTAAAATACGAGTGTTAAAATGACCTAAAAACATGTGTAATATCTATTTTATAGCCATATTTAGACTTTATATCTTATATTATATATAATATTACCTTATTGGATACTTTTTATATAAAAAACATGGGTATAACTCATTCTTTTAAACAATTATAAGTGTGCCACTCACCTCACTTATAAAATGCCACCCCTATCCTCCTCTCCTAAAACCATAAAAAACTATTGGATCAGATAATAACTAACAAAATAAATTCTATAATTACATCATATCATCCTATAATCCTTATTTTGGGCATAAATTTATCAATGGAATGTCTTTGGGGAAAACCAAAAAGAAGTTACCGAAAGAAAAGGTAATGTTCTTCAATGTTTAATTTTATTTTATTTATTCCTCCACCTCATTAAATTATTTTCTAAAAATTATTATATAATAAACTAATTATATTAAATATAATAATATGTTATTATATAAATTTAATAATCTAAATATTTCACCTCTTCTATCAAATGGGTTATGAATTCATCATTCGTGTGTACAACATACTATGACCTTGTGAAACAATGCCATTCGTTTTATCATTACCACCATTCACAGATCGGTATGATGAGGGATATAATATATATATATGTATGATATTTATAATATAATTATACATAAGGAGTAATTTTTTGGACTCCTCCTTTTTTATCATGTTTTTATGCTCAGAAATCATGCAAATCTTGTAAATTATGCTAATAACGTGTAAATCATGTTTGAAGATTGTTGGTCTTTTTATGATTTCATGCTTACTGGTTCTAATTTAGAATCTCACAAGTTATGCTTAATCTTTTTCAATTTTGTTTTATTATAAAAATAATTAAGTTCAATTCATTCTATGAATATTACTGCTTAAGACTATTTACAGATATTTGGATGAATCTGAGAAACTCTAAGTTTGACATCGGTTCAAGATTTTGGAAAAGTCCCTAACCCCATAAACCTGATACCATGAACCATACACCATAACCCTGATACCACAACCTAGACACTCTGACTCTGATACAGTGACCCTGACACCGTAACCCTGATACTGTGACCCAGACACTATAACCCTAACACTGTGACCCAGACACCGTACTCCTGACTCTGTGACTCAAACAGCATTCAATGTTTTAACAAAGGAATAGAAATATCTACCAGCGACACCATAATCCTAACACTTCATCAGTGGTACCGGTTCCAGATGTAAAATTATTCGTGGCACCGTGTCTATCTCATAGATCAAAGGAAAATGAGGAGACACTACTTCCATGTGAAACCATCTCACGACAAACTGTGATACCATTCTTTAATATTTTTTGAAATTTTCAATTTAATTTATAATGGTCGTATTCAAGTTATTTAATTGAACTAAAATTATTAATGTTTCGTTGTAGATATGTCACTTGACAGTATGAGGTTTGAGGTTTAGAAAAAATGCATTCTATTGTCTCTCACATGTACACGATTAATTAAAAGGAAGATAAGCATGGCTCAAGAGAAAAAGAGAATCGAGCGTTGGAAAAGTGAACTTAGGAATGTAACAACATACCAATTAAGAATACATGAAGCACTATAAATACTTGAAGGATAATATACTATTGATTAGAGCCGCAAATATCTTCACATTACCAAATCAAATAAGTACACAAGCTTCACAACCTACTTCATTGAACTGGAAACCAGAGCACTAGACTTGCGATAATCTGTTTTCACAAGAGAACTAAGAAATCAAATCTGTGAAATCCTACAAGTCTAGAGAAACATATAAAAACACACAAAGCACTTTTAACCCCGTCTCATCATATTTATAATGTTGTGTACTGCATTTACATCTTTTCAAGAAGTGTGTGTATCTGTATTAAAACACACTCTGTCACCTATATTAAACTAGAGGATACAAGATATCCTCTCTCCAATATTATTTTACTCTTTACTTAACCAGCGCATAACTGTATATGAGGTCCCGTGTGACCGAGTTGTTCATTTTTCCCATGTTGAACTATTGTATAGGTTGTGTGACATGGATAGTCTTTGTATTGTTTATTTAATCAGATCTAGGGTGTGAATCAATATTTTAACTATATATATTGCTTGGTGGCAAGTGATCACCATGTGGAGTGGATTAAGTCTCAACTTGAGACTGAACCACTTTTTTTATCCACTGTGTCTTTTAATTTAGTTATTCTATGCTATAATTTATATTTTATAAAAATAAATTTTACATTGATATTTAGCGTTGGATAAAAGTTCTAACTATTTTTACTTATTATAATAGCTTCAAAAGTTGTATCAATAACTCACATTGATATTACATAGAAATAATCAATCTTTTGAGAAGTTATTTGAATAGTCAAAAAATTATAACCATATTACGTTGATTAACTGGCATGTATTAATTTTTATTGGGGAATATTTTTAATTGAAAATTTTAACATAATTTTTTATAGATACTTAATTCATCCCACTCGAGTACTCTACTCTGACAAACATTGTGTATCAAAGGTTTTTTCTTGTTAAATCTCTATTTTAAATCCTTTTCAACTGTGAATTTAGTTGTACTTTAAAGATCTATAAATTTATGTTAGTTCAAAATTTATAGATCTATAAAAGTTTTTATTTATTATGGATTATAGTCTAGAAGTTGTTGCAAAAAACAGACCTACATTCATTAATATAACCAATTATTCCTAATGAAAAATCAAGATGAAAATACTTTTAGAAAGTATAGGTTTTGAAATTTGGTAATCCATTATAGATGACTATAAGATTAATGATAATGTTAGAACTACTTGGTATGACCAAACTAAGACTTCATATTATAATAATTAAAAATCCACGAATCATGTATACTTCTCTTTGGGATATGAGGAATTTAACAGAATTTCGTCCGGTAAAACAACCCATGAAATTTGGGATACATTGTCTGTTTCACATGAGGGAACCACTAATGAGAAATAAATGAGACTTAATACTTATAATATTAAATATGATAACATTAAAATGATTCCTGGTGATCCTATTTCTGATATGTATATTAGGTTCAACAAATTGTTTAACACAATGTTTTCTTCATGAAGAGAACTTACAGCCAAAGAACAAATCATGAGAATTCTCAGATGCTTATCTAATAGATGGAGAGGAACATCTATCTCTATTATTGATTCATGTGACATCATTAAATTACCTATCAAAGAACTCATTGGGAAACTAATGATGTACAAATAAGAGTTGAATGTCCACAAGGAAGAAGAGGATAAACCCAAAGGAAAATCTATGGCATTTAAGACCAATTCCTCTAAACACAAAGAAAAGGGGAAACTACAAGACTGAAAAGAAAGTTACAGCAGTGAACAATAATCACCCGATAGTGTTGAGGAGATAACAAAATTAGTCAGAATGTTTAAGAAATATTAAAAAAGGATGATTTTTTTTTTAAATAATAACTTCAAAAGAAGTTATGATCAAAAGGGTAGCTGGAAAGGGATTGGAAAAGAAATGAAAAGACTGATGAGAGAGTATTTTATGAATGTAAGACAATGGGACATGTAAAGGATGAATGTACCAAGATCATGTATAAAAAGAAATATGAGGACAAAGATAGAAAGTATAAAAAGGCAATGAATGAAATGTGGAGTGCTTCTGAGGACAGTTCATGTGACTCAGAGTCTTCACATGATCAACAGGCTAACAAATCCAATACGTGTTTCATGAAAAAAACAAATAAGTTAATCGTGGAATCTCCTGTACAAAAATTCCTATTATTCTTGAAAATAAAGTGATTCTGAAATTATTTCTATATAACAAATGTTTGAGTGTTTTAATATGCCTGAAAAGATATGTAATGAACAAAAAGATAAATACAATTCTTTAATGAGACATTATTCTCTTACCTCAATTGTTAAATCTGAAATTTCTATAGATTGAGAGAAAAATGATCAATTAACCAAAGAAAATAATGAATTAAATATATCTCATTAACAAATGAGAAAGGACCTTGAAGGGTTTACTAGTGGTAAAGACATCTTTGTACCAATTATAGGTAAATTTTTTCCCTATATACACTACTGACATTCGCTATCAACATGGTAAAATAATGTTTGTAAAAACCAATTTTCTTTCTAAATATTGAACATAAAACTTTATTCCTAGTTCAAGAAAACATTTTTATAGTTCAAACTATGACACATCCTCTACTGTTTTGAGTGTTTTTTGGACGAAATAATGTTTATTTCTCATATACATTACATAATTATTATAGGAAACCTATGAGGAATATGTGCGTTCTCAAAGTACTAGTTTCCAATATTACTGGTCCCAAACAAATATGGGTACCAAAGTCTATTTTTATTTGAATATTTTGTAGGAATGTTGTTTGAAGAGCTCCTATAAAAGTTTAAGGTACTTGGATAGTGGGCGTTCAAGACACATGACATGAGACTATTCACATTTCAAGAACCTAATAATGATTGATGGAGGACATGTCTCTTTTGATGAGAAAGATAAATGAAAAATCGTTGTCCTATGGAAAATCAGTGACTCTAACTTAGTGTTAATTCCTAAAGTACTTTTTTTATGGACAGAAATATAATCTTCTTAGTATTTCACAACTATGTAATGATGGATTTTAGGTAAAATTTTAAAATGATTCTTGAAATGTTTTTAATACTAAAAATAAATTAGTATTTTTTTCATTAAGAAATAAAAATTTATATTCTGTTAACTTAGATTCTTTTGATTCTCAAAATGGTTCAGGTTTAAGTGTATTTCATAAAATTCTTAGTATTGGCATAGTATACTAGGACACTAAAATATTAAATCCCTTAGAAATATAACTAGAAATATTTTTTTCAATGATCTTCCCAAGCTAGAGTTTCCAAATGATAAAGTGTGTAATCCTTTTCAAAAGGAAAAGCAACACAAAATTTTTTTCAAACAAAAGAATGAAGTATCAACTTTTCAACCTATGGAGTTAGTTTACTTGGATTTGTTTGGACAATCTAGAGTCTCTATTTTAAATTGGAAAACTATTTTTATGTTCTTATATATGACATTTCTAGGTATACTTGGACCTTCTTCTTGAATCAAAATAGTGAATCTTGCTCACATTTCACTAAGTATGCTAAAATAGTAGAAAATATTAGTGGACTTAGAATTAAATCTCTAATAAGTGACCATGTTCATGAGTTTAAAAATCAAGAGTTTGAATCCTTTTTCTCAAAAAATGGATATATTCATAATTTCTCTACCCCTAGAACTCCTCAGAAAAATGTTGTCGTATAAATAATAAATAAGACCTTGTAAGAAATCTCTAGAACCATTCTAAGTGAATATGAATTAACTATTTATTTTGGGCATGAAGCTGTAAACACAACATTCTATATTATTAATAGAGTTTTTATTAGACATATTCTTAAAATAAATCCATATGATCTATGGACCAATTGAAAACCTAAGGTAAAATACTTCAAAGTCTATATCCTTAATACCAAGGATAATCTTGACAAGTTTTCATCCATGTTTGATGAAGGAATATTTCTAGGATAATCAATATCTAGAAAATATTATAGAGTTTTTTAACAGAGGAACTAAATGTGTGGAGGAATCTATCCATGTCATGTTTGATGGGACAAATCCAAGTGAGCCTAGGACCTCTCAAGAGAATCAAGAGGATGTTATTTAAAATTTAGATATTAATGATAAAACCTATAACCATCCTGTAAAGGAATCTATAAAAACTTATATTTCTATAAATAATCAAAATTCAAGCCATAATGAACCAAAACCAAGTGATGATAATAAAATATCTAGACCTACCATTCCGAGACCAACTAGAACCCTTAATATCCATCATTTAGATGTTGTAGTTAGAGATTTATAAAATGGGACACAATCTAAAGATTCTCTTAGAAATCAGGTTGAACATCAAGCTTTCTTATCACAACATGAACCTAGAAACATCAATGATGCTATTAATGATGAATTTTGGGTGATGGGTACGCAAGAAGAACATAACAAGTTTAAAAGGAACAAAATTTTTAAAATTGTTGATAGATCGAAATATATTTTTACCATAGGTACTAAGTGGGTGATTAGAAATAATGTATATGAAGATGGTAACATAGTTAGAAACAAATATATATTGGTTGCATATGGATATAGCCAAGAATAATTAATTGAATATGAGGAAAAACTTGCATAGGTAGCTTGACATGAAGCCATTATAATATTTCTTGAATACGCAACACATCTGAATTTCAAACTATATCAAATGGATGTTAAGATATCATTCCTAAATCGGTATATATCTAAGGATGTTTTTGTTGAAAAATCCTATGGTTTCACAAATCTTCATTTTCAAAATTATGCTTTAAAATTATCAAAATCTTTGAATGGTTTAAAATAATCTCCAAGATCTTGGTATGATAAATTATGTAATTTTCATATTTCCAAATGTTTTACAAATGTTATAGATGACCCTACTCTTTTTATAAAATGAATTTTCAATGATGTTTTAGTAGTTCAAATTTATGTTGACGATGTTTTTTTGGATCTTCTAAAAATTATTTTTGTATTGAGTTTTCTAAAATGATGCAAACTGAATTTTAAATGAGTTTAATGGATGAACTAAACTTCTTTCCTAGATTTCAAAATAAATATTTTATTATTTTAAATTTATGAAAATATACTAAAGATATTCTAAAATGTTTTATCTAGGACAACACTAAAAGTAATTATACTCCAATTAGTACAACTTGTATGTTTGATGTTGATGAAGATGGAAAATCTATTAATCAAACCACTAATAGAGGAATGATTGGAATTTTACTCTATATAACTACTAGACAACCTGATACTGTGTTTAGTGTATGTATGTGTGCTAGATTTCATGAAATCTCAAAAGTGTCTCATTTAAATGTTGTTAAAAGGATTTTAAAATACCTCATACATAAAACCAATCTAGGACTATTCAATCCTAGAGGAAAATAATTTGAGTTAGTCAGCTATTATGATGCCGATTTTAGTGGTTGTATGTTAGATAGAAAAAGAACCTCTTAAACATGTCACATTTTAGAGAAGTATCTAGTGTTGTGGTGTAGTATGAAACAAAACTTTTTTGCATTATCTACTATCAAAGCTAAATAAATAGCTACCGGTAGTTGTTGTACAGAAATATTTTGGATGAAACACACATTACTAGACTATGGATATCAGTTAAGACATGTACCTATATAATTTGACAATATAATGGATATTAACATTTCAAAGAATCATGTTTCACACTCTAGGACTAAACATATTTATGTAAGGTGTCTCTTTCTGAGTGATCATTATCCAAAAGTGATATCACATTGGAATTCATTAGAACTGAATATCTTCTGGAAGATATATCCACTAAACCATTAAATTCAGAAAGGATAAATTACATTATACCTGAATTAGGGATGACAAGTTTTATGTGAAAGGCTTATAGTCTTGAACTTACTATTTTATTTTTACAGTATCACATGTTACGACTATGGAATTGTTGTTTCACTTTTATGGTCTCACATGAACTATCTTACTCTTATTTTTTCAATGATATTGTCACACCATTTGGAGTCACACTGTAAGGATGACACCAAAAAAACCTTTTCTGGTCTCACCACAAAGACTCCGTTTTCTATTTTCTTTAATTTTATTTTCTTTATCACTGTGTTGATTATTTTATTAGTGTTATGCCTCATTTTCTTTGCGATGTTTGGAATTCCAAAATTTTAAAAAATTGATATTTTTCACTTCACTCTTCACTCGATCTTTCCTTACTAAAAACCGAATCCATTGCCTTCCAAATCTCTTACTCTCTTTTAACTATTTCTCTTTCTGGAAGCTGGAAATTTATGCCTAGAATGAACAGACCCTCTTCTTCGACTCATGAGAAGTTAAGGTCTCACAGGAAAAAAATAAAGGTACCCCAAATTACACCTGAACGACCACTGAATCATGGTCTTGTAAATAAAATAGTCATTCCTGAAAATGAATTATGTCTTATGTGGATACTATCAAGTAAGTTTATACTCATGAATGTTCTTACTGAACAAGGCTGATTGGATTGGTTTACTAAAAAAACAACCTATTTATCCAAAACATGTTTCTCAGTTTTATCAGTATGTCATGTTTTCATTCAATACTAAAGATGAATTCATTGTATGAAACTGGATTAATGGTCCAAGGTGCAATGTATTTTCGAGGTTATGGTCTGGAAACCTAGGGATACCTCATAAAGGAATATTTGAAGATTTACAAAGATTTCCTCATCCTCATAGTGATGTTTTTATCTTATAAGAGGCCCTAGGATGATTGACTTGGAATAAGATGAAAATAAGGGAAATTACTACTAAGTTGGATGATGAGACAAGGTTGATATTTATGTTTATCCAGAATATTATTAGACTAAGGGAAATGGGATTTTTCAACTATTAAGTATCAAGATGTAATCTTAATACATCTTATAAAAATTCTCACAAGATTAATCATTGTAATTATATTATACTTTACATGTGTGAATTGATAAAGACAACTTCTAAGTCTACCTCTTTGTTCTATTCAAGATTTATCTCTGTGATGATGTCTTCTAAAGGAGTAGTTGTCCAGAATGAAGAAGTCATTGAAGGTTATAAGTTCTGTATCATAAAGGATACAATTAGAAGGATGAAGATAATATGGAATCCTTGGAAAATGTCTTGGGTGAAGGATAATGATAGGTTGTATGAATAGTTCAGTCCCACTAAAAATCCCACAAGACCTAAGGACATGTGTGACCCAGTCCTAGAATCTGAAGAGTTAGGGGAATACTAAAGTCAAGAAGCAGAGAATGTAGAAGCTGCATATGTTGACAACACTTTCTTATAAGAAGAAGACAATGTCTTACCTGATCAATATGTTTATGATCAACATGTTTATGAACAACAAGTTGGTGAAAAAATAATTTATGAAGTCTTTGTTGACAAAGAAGGATCTACTACTGGTTTGGAAGTTCAATATTTTCCTAAAAAAATCTAGGAGAACCTTTTATTGAGAATGGTCCTGCAATTTTAGAATGTTCTAAAGAACATGTTGAGCAAGAATTAATCCTGTTAGTTGAAGATTTAATGGACCAAGCCTTTTGAAATTTTTTAATAGAGATGGGTGATGATGACTTTGATGAAAATCTAGAAATCGAGCCAGAGACTGAGTCTCTCACTCTTAGAGGTGATGCACATATTGAGGGGGAGAAAAACCCCATTATGAAAACTACTCAAGTTAAAAGTTCCATTGGGAAAATTCCTATAGACTATGTGTATAAATTCCCTAGCTATTTTGATGTCTCAGACTATCATGTGGCTTTAATGAGAAGAATCTATCTTACTGAAGCATTTCAATTGAAATCATTTTCCCTACCCCGAGTGATACACTACCACAAAACAGGGTTTCTACAATGCCAACCTTTATCAGCGCTAAAAAAAATCACTGGTAATGGGTGTGATTTTATCAGCTCTAAGAAAGCACTGATAAAGGGAACCTTTAACTGTGCTAAAATAAGATTTGTTAAAAGTGACCCTTTATTAGATTTTTTTAGCGCTGATAAAGGGAACCCCTTTATCGGTGTTTTTTTCGTAGTGATGATACATGGGGAATTTATTATTACTTTTTCCTAGTTCTAATAAAGTGTATATTAAAAAAAAAGAATGAAAAATAATGTATTGATATATAAGTATATTTATATTTATATAAACATAATATATATTTTTAAAAAATGTTTTATATAATTATAAATACCTATTATATTTAATATATAAGAAATTTAGTGAAAATGGATTTAAGATATTATAAAAATATTATAAATTAATAATTTTCTAATTATCATTGACTAATAGTCATTTAATCACAATTTGAAGACACAAAAAATCAAAAAAACTAATAAAAGATCTAAAATAAGTTGAAAATGTTACTCAAACTCCAAATGGCCATAACTTTTGATCCGAGTGTCCGTTTGATCCCTAGAACATATAAAATCGAAGCCTGCGATGATCTCTACATGTTGTGACCCAAGGGAACCTTATTACACATTTTTCAAGGCCAAAAAGGCCCATAAGGCCTCCAAAACTGAGTTTTTAGTTTGGATACCCGAATTTGTTAACATTCGATGCAATTTTATCCTCATTTCAGGGGGTCTTTTTGACCATTTTCACTTGGGAATAAATTTATTCTAAGGGATTACATTTATATTGATATTTTTGTTTTTATATTTTATCATTTTTCACTATTTAATGTTACTTATAATCAATTATGTAACAATATATACATATTTTTTTTATATTCACCCTTAAAAATTGTATTTTATAAATAAATAATTAATTATATTTGCATATAAAGAATATTTCCCAATATATAAGGATTATCTAAATAAAAAACTAATATCCATTTTATTTAAAATAAAAATATGTTTATATTTATATACCTATATGATGTGTTTGTGTGTGTGTGTGTGTTTATAAATTTGTGTGCATCTGCATTGAAAAATTGATGTACATTATCTATATATTCTAAACATATGTATATACATATTAATATATAATATTTGTAAATACATATAAATATGTATAATTATACTTACAAATAGACATATAATGTGTGTGTACGTGTGGGTATTGTATATATGTATTTATTTATTTATAAACACACACAAAAAACATATTTTATAAATGTATTTAAAGCCGATATTATAAATATATAATAATATACGAATAAATATATTAATATATAAATAAAACTATATATATATATATTAATATATGAATATATATATATATATATATTAATATACATATATATATATATATACACATTAATATAACAAAATTTATATATGTTAATATATATATTTATATATTAATATACAGATATATGTATATATATATTAATATACGAATATATATATATATATATATTTATAACTAAATAGATATATATTAATTTAACTATATTTATATATATTAATATAACTATACATATATATTAATATATATATATATATATATCAATATAAATATATATTAATATACGAGTAAATATTACTAAATATATATATAAACAAATAGATATATTAATAAATAAAGAGAAAAGAAATATGGTAGAGTGGTAAAGGCTTAGGAATGCATTCAAGAGGTCTAGAGTTCGAATCCAGGGGGAGCCAGGTCGCACGTGCATGTGGGGAATAATTTCCAGCACTATTAAAGTGGCAGGGGACGCTGTTCAAGAATGTAGGGGTGTGGCTAGGGCATGCTGGCTGGGTGGGGTTGAGGTGCTATTAAAGGTGGGCTGGGGAATTGTTAAATCCCCTCCCCAAATTTTAGATATATATATATATTTATTTTTTTAGCTTCTATCAGTGCTACTAAAAAGCACTAACAAAAGACATTTTTATCACCACTTTTTTTATCTCTAATAAAATACCCATTTTATCAGCATTAATTTTAACACATATAAAAGGGGAATTAATAATTCTTTTCATAGAACCGATAAAAGGGACCCCCTTTATCTTCTCCTCGATTAAAAACTCTTTTCAAGCCCTTATAATTCCATTTTCTATCACTAATAAAGCCCATATTTGGAGTAGTGATACTTTATAAGGTGATAAAAGCTATTGTAGTTTCTGAACCATAGATTTCACAAGAAGCTCTAGGCTCTGTAATCCGTGAGGACATAAAGGTGTTTTGTGAAAATATGTTTGCCAGATTTGAGAAGTTATTGAAATCTAAAACTCTTCCTGTAACTTTTAGAAGTGAACGGTATGCTAGTATGATTTTGGGGAAACATATATAGAAAATTCAACCTCATATGTTGCATAAAATTCAAGAAGTAACAATTGAAAATTGGTAGTTAAGTGAGGATGTAAAATCATTAAAGTCACTACTCCAAATATGGCCTTTATCAGCTCTAGAAAAGGGAATTAATAGCACTAGAAAAGCACTGTTAATCAGGGTGAACATAAAGGGGTGTAGCTTTTATTAGTGAAAAAAAGTGCTGATAAAAGGGGACTTTTATCAGTGCTAAAAAAGCACTTATAAAAAGGTCATCTATTAGCTCTATTTTTAGCACTAATACATGACCCATTTATCAATGTTTTTTATTAACACCGATGAATGTTTATATATATATATATATCTGTAATTCGGAAAGGGGATTTAACAGTTCCCCTAGTTTCCTATTAACAAAGGCCGACCCCACGCCATCCAACATTCCCTAGCCATGCCGCCACATCCTTTAACAGCACCCCCAACCCCTTTAACAATGGTAGAAATTATTCCCCACATGCATGCTAGACATGCCTCTCCCTCGATTTGAACCCAGGACATCTTTCTTCTACTCTTAAGCCATTACCACTCCACCATATTACTAAGCTTTTATTTCATAATATATCTATTAATTATATATTTATATATTTATTTATATTTACTCGTATATTAATATATATATATATATATATATATATTAATATATATATTTATTAATATATATATATATATATTTATATTAATAAATATATATAGATATATTAATATATATATATATATATATACATTTAGTTATATATATATAGTAATATTAATATATAAATATATATCTGTATATTCTTATATAGATATATATAGTTATATTTATATATGAATATAATTATTCTAATATTAATATATATTTATAAGATCGGTTTTAAATACAATTATAAAATATGTTTTTTTGTGTGTGTTTATAAATAAATAAATACATATATACAACACACACACACATATTATATGTGTATTCGTAAGTATAATAATACTTATTTATATATATTTACAAATATTATATATTATAATATATATACATATGTTTAGAATATAAAGATAATATTCATCAGTTTGTCAATACCGATGCACACAAATACACACACACACACTAACACATCATATAGGTATATAAATATTAATATATTTTTATTTTAAATAATATGGATTTTATTTTATTATTTAGTTAAGCCCTATATATTGAGAAATATAATTTATATGCAATTATGATTAATTATGATTTATAAAATATAAATTTTATGGGGGAATATATATAATATATATATATTGTTATATAATTGAATATAAGTAACTTTTCATTATTACAAATAATAAAATTTCAAATCCATAATATCAATTTAAATTTATCACCTTGCAATAAATTTAGTCCCCAGAGAAAAAGTTCAAAAGACCCCCTAAAATGAAGCAAAAATTGCATCAAATGAGAAACAAATTTCGTATCCAGACTAAAAAATCAGTTCTGGAGGCCTTTTGGGCCTTTTATGGCCTCAAAAAATGTGACAGAACGACCACTTAGGTCACAACACGTAGATCTTGTCGCAGGCTTTGATTGGATATATTGTTGAGCTCAAACGGACACCTGGATGAAAAGTTACGTTTGATGTTTGAGTTACATTTTCAACCTATTTTAGGTCTTTTATTAATTTTTGGATTTTTTGTGACTCCAAATTGTTATTAAATGATTATTAGTTAATGATAATTAGAAAATTATTAATTAATAATATTTTTTGAAATATTTTAAATCCATTTACACTAGATTTCTTATATATTAAATGTAATAATCCATTTTTACTTATATAAAACATATTTTAAAAAATTTAAATTATATTTATATCAATATAAATATACTTATATATCAATATATTATTTTTCATGAATTTTTTTGAAATATTCACTTTATTAGCTCTAGGAAAAAGCGCTGATAAATCCCCTACATTTTCAGTGCTACTAAAAAATCGCGGATAAAGGTTGGCGCTGTGGAAACCCTGTTTTGTGGTAGTGAGTATTTGGTTGAGGAACTGAAGAAAGAGTTTGGAACTTCTAATCCTCATGTTACTCGATTAAACATAGAAGATTCTGACAAGATAGTTAAAAAGGTTGCAACACTGATCTAACCAAATATGGCCTCGGTTGTTGAGAAAATAATAGAAAGCAATGACAAGTTGGTAGAAGAAATATGAAAATTGGAATCCTCAATTTATGTGTTTCCTAGTATATTCATGGACTCTGTTGAAATAGTTTTCACAAGTCTTCCTACACCATCTGCATCCATCTCAGCTCATTCTCCCTCAGCCAAGCCTGAGCAATCATCTTAGTTGTCAGAAATTGAATTTCTATGAAAGGTTATTCGAGAAGATCATAAATCCTTGAAAATTCCCTATGTTCATGAAAGCCTATATAAAATTGTTCAAACAGATGACATGGCCATGACATGGTACAACTGTACTCTAATGAAGCTTCTACGACCTATGATAAGATTACAAAGAAGGTGGATTTCTACTTCTAAAGGATTTATAAAAATCATCAATTGATAAGCCATTTCAATTATCTTATAGAGAATTTTAAAATACCTCATGTGACTCATGTATTTAAGGACCAAGTGAGGAAAAATAAAGGGTTCACACATACCTTGTAAAAGTTTATGGAAAATAAAAAAGATTTTTAATAGGATATGCAATATAGAGGAGAGGTCATTACTGATTTCATCAATTTACTAAAGCACTATCTCCATGTTATAAACCACTACTATAGTTTCTCCTAAAGATATCCCCATGATGTCTGGTTCAACCTTTTATTCATTGTATTCCTTTTTTCCTGCTACCATGTCAGTCTCTCAGGCATTGAGCCAGATGAGACCTATCATTATTGAGAAATCCTTGACTTGGGCTTTGACCAAACCAACTCTTTAACCATCAATTTTTGATGTTGTGCCTCTTCATTCTCACACCATTGGATCACTCTCACCTACGACCTCCACTTCTGCTCCTATGGCTCATCCAACGGATTCTTCCATGGGAAAAAATATGTCCATTGCCTCTGAAAATAAGTGAAGGATCTCTATTTGATTGAAATGTTCTATATTTTTTATTTTTTCACTATGTCTGTACTGAATTCTATCTTATTTTTGAATTGAATATGTCTTATTTCTTTTTGAGTTTAGTCATACATTTATTAAATTCTTATTTTGCGCTTATTAATTTCTTTTTTATAATCCCAAAAGGGGGAGAAATAAGAAACTCTTTATTCACTTTCTGATAGTTCATACATGCCATGATTTGTTATCATTAATAAGGGGAATATTGATGGAATCCTACTATTTTATCATGTTTTAATTATCAAAAATCTTGAAAATCATGTAAATTATGCTAATCATGTGTAAATCAAGATTGTAGTTTGGTGGTATTCTTATGATTTAATTCTTACTAGTTTAAATTTAAAATCTCAAAAGTTATACTTAATATTGTTCTATTATATTTTATTATACCAAAAATTAAGTTTAATTAATTCTGTGATTATTACTGCTTATGACTATTTACTAATATTTTGTTAAGATTGAGAAACAGTATGTCTGACATCGGTTCTAGATTTTGGGAAAGCCTCTGACACCGTAACCCTAATACAATGACCCAAACACTGTAACCCTAATATCATGACCCAAACACCATGACCCTGATACTATTACCCTGACTCCATAATGTTGACATCGTGACCCAGAAATCGTAAACATGACACTGTGACCCAGACACCGTGCTCCTGAAACCATGACTTAAACACCATTCAATGTTTTAACAACTGGATAAACACTTCTATCAGAGACAATGTAATCCTAACACCTCATCTATGCTACCAGTTCTAGATTTCAACACACCTACGAAACCCTGAATATCTATCTGATTAAAGGAAAAGGGTAAGAGACCATTTCCATGTGATACTATTTCAATACAATCTGTGAAAACATTATTTAATCTTTTTTGAGGTTTTTAATTAAATTTCTGATGGTCATAGTCAAGTTATTTAATGGCACTGACATTATTAATGTTTCTTTTTAGATATGTCACTAGAAATTATGAAGTACGAGGTTTAGAATACATGTATCCTTTAAAATATAACATGTACACGCTTAATTAAAAGGAAGACAAGCGTGGATCAAGAGAAAAAGAGAAGGGATCATTGAAAAAGGGAACTTAGGCATGCATTAACTTACCACTGAAGAACACACAAATCACTCTAGATCCTGAAAGGCTAAACTACAATAGATCATATCCCTAAACTTCTTCGCAGTACCAACTCTATGAAGAACACAGTCTTCATATATCACTTCATCGAACTAGAAACCAGAGCACCAGACTTGCGATACTCTGTTTTCACAAGAGAACTCAAAAATCACATCTGTGACATCCTAAAAGTCTATAGTTACAATGAAAAATATTCAGAGCACCTGTAACCCCTTCTCATATTATTTTATCTATTGTGTACTATATTTAATAATTTTTTATTAGTGTGTGTATATTTATTAAAACACACACTATCTCATGCATTAAAATAGAGAATACAAGATATCCTCTCTCTAATATTATTCCACTCTTTGCTTCACCAACTTATAACTATGGAAAATGTTTTTTGTGTCCTGGTTGTTCATTTTTCTCACATAAAATTGTGGAATAGGTCATGTGACCTAGAAAGTGTGTGTACTATTTTTTACCTTGATCCTGGGTGTGGATCAATTTTTATCGATATAGACTTATTGGGGGTAGGTGATCACCATGTGTAGTGGATTAAGTCATAACTTGAGACTTAACCACTTGTTTTATATACTATGTATTTTAATTTATTTTTTCTTTTTTATACTTTATGTTAAAGAAAAATGTATTTTATATTGGTAGTTAGTTTTGGATAGAAGTTATAACTATTTTTCCATAATATAATAACTTCAAATGTTGTATCAAAAACTCACATTGATATTAATAAGAATTAATCAATCCTCGAAGAAGTTATTTGAACTGTTAAACTATTATAAATGTATTACCTTGATTAACTGGCTTGTATTAATTTTTATTATGGAATATTTTTTTGTGAACTTTTTAACAGATATTTTTATAGATACTCAATTCTCCCCTTCTTAAGTACTCTACTCTAACCAACAATTCATATCAATGGGTTTTCTTCTCGTTAAGGCTCTGTTTTAAAATATTTTCAAATGCGATTTTAGTTGTACTTTAATGATCTTTAAATTTATGTTAATTCTTAATTAATATCTCTTTAAATGTATTTCTTAATTATGTATAATAGACTATAAGGTTCTATAAAATACAGACCTCTAATCATTGTGGGAACCATTTATGCCCAATAAAAATTCAAGATGAAAAGGTATTTAGAAAGTATGGCTTTATAAATTTGGTTTTCCATTGTAGATGAGTATAATATTCCTACTACTACTAAATAACATGGGATGACCCAACTAAAACTACTTATAAAAATTATTTCAATGCCATGAATGCCTTAAACTTTTCTTTAGGAGATGATGAATTTATCTGAATTTCTTCATGTAAAATAGCCCATAAAATTTGGTATAAATTATCTATTTCACATAAGGTAACCACTAATGTAAAATAAATGACACTTAATACTTATACTATTATGTAAGATAACTATAAAATGAATACTAATGAGCATATTTCTAATATGTATATTAGGTTCAATGAAATTGTCAACACAATGATCTCTCTGGGCTGAGAAGTTATAGCCAAAAAAATCATGAGAATTCTTAGATGATTACCTGATATATGTAGAGGATATTCTTTCTCTTTTACTGAGTCACATGACATAATTAAATTACCTATCAAATAACTCATTGAGAAAATAATGATGTACAAAGAAGAGTTGAAATTCAACAAGGAATGGGAGGATGAACCCAAAAGAAAATCTATGGCATTTAAGACCACTACCTCTAAACACAAAGAAGAGGAGAAACTACAAGACTCTATAGAAATTTCTAACAGTGAACAATCATCACCATATATTGATGAAGAGATGGCCCAATGAGCTAGATTGTTTAAGAAATTTTAAAAAAGGATGAAATTTTAAGAAATACTAACTTTTAAAAGGAATATATGATCAAAAGGGTTGATGAAATAGGTATTGGAAAAGAAATGACAAGTTTGATGAGATAGTATGTTATGAATGTAAGTGAGAGGGAAATGTATAGGCTCTCTATCCCAATCTCATGTATAAAAAGAAATATGATGACCAAGATACAAATTATAAAACGGAAATGAAAGAAAATTGGAGTTATTATAAGGAAATTTCAAGTGACTCAGAGCCTTCACATGATGAAAAGGCTAACAAAACCAATATGTGTTTCATGAAAAACACATCTGAGGTAATACTAGAATCTACTGTACAAAATTTCTATTATTATGGAGAATAAAGTAATTTTTAAAATATTTCTAAAGAAGAAATGGTTGAGTATTAAAAAAAAAATTAAGAGATATGTAATTAACTTAAAGATAAATACAAGTCTTTATAGAGAAATCATGCTCTTACCACAACTATTAAATCTGATCTTGCTGTAGAAAGAGAAAAAAATGCACAATTACGCATAGAAAATAATGAATTAAAGCAATGTAATAATAAATTCAAAAAGTACCTTGAAAGGTTTATAAATGGTAACAATATCTTGGTTCAAAATCTATTTAATTTTTTTTCCCTAAATACACCACTAGTATTGGATATCAACCAGGTAAAAGAAATTTTGGAAAAACCAATTTTGTTTCTAAATCAAGAACATACAGCTTAATTCCCTATTTAATAAAACATTCTGCTAGTTCAAACTATGATACATCCTCTACCATTTCATGTTTTTATGAACCAAAATAATTTTTATTTCTCAAATAATTTACATAATGATTATATGAAACCTATGAGGAAGATGAGGGTTTCTAAAGGACTAGTTACTAATATTACTAGATCCAAACAAATATGGGTACCAAAGATTGTTTTTATTTGACTATTTTGTCGGAATTTTATTCGAAGAGATCCTATAAATATTTATAGTACATGGAAAATGGGTGTTAAAGAAAAGTGATAGAAGACTATTCATGTTTAAATAACATAATAATGATTGATGGAGGACATGTAACTTTTGGTGACAATGAAAAAGGAAAAATAATTATCCTAGGCCAAATCGATATCTCTAACTCAGTGTTAATTTCTAATGTACTTTTTATTGATGGACTAAAATATAATCTTCTCAGTATTTCACAACTATGTGATAATGGTTTTCATGTTAAATTTGAAAATGAATCTTGTAATGTTTAAATTTTGTAGGGGATATAATAACGTCACTCATGTTTACAGCAGATTAGCACCTCACAAAGTGATGTGATTTGTTTTAAGAAAAATTACATGGAAAATAATAAGGATAAAGTAAATAAGTATATATTATATAAATGGAATAATTTTGATATTCAAGACATATTTATAATTATTAAAAGATAATACATCATTTTATTTCTCACATTTTCACCCACTGAAATATGATAAAATCTTTCGTGTACGTGTGGACTACAACCTTCACAAAACGACATGACTCTCTTTTTTCATCACCAAAACACATTGATGATACATATAAAAGTATATTTGAAGAAATAATATGTTATTTAGGGTATAATTGTCATTATTTTAATATAAAATATTACTTACCTCCTTTCTATAATGATTATTGAAAAATGGAAACATTACTCATGTATACGTATGACCTACCGTCTCCATGATCGTAACGTACATCATTTTTTGAAACCATCATTCATAATTGGTATTAAAAGTATAATTGATGTATAAATATGATAATTATTTCATTATTAATAATTTTTATATGATATAACAATATTATATCTATGAGAAATGGAATATTCATAACAAAACATGAATATGAAAATAGGGCAACTAAGACCTGAATCAAGGAATATAATGAAAGATTATTAACGAACTGGTGAGAAGATGTTATAAAAGGATCATATCAGATATTATAAATATTAATATGATATATTAAAAAGTTAATAACATGTTTAAATCAACTATATGGGAGGCAAAATAATGTTCAAACAAAAGGAAGCATTAGATAATAGATTTCATAACTCAATTTAGATTCATTAGGTTAAACATTAACTTCACAGATTATGCCATGATAAGATTATGTGAAGAATGAACATTGATTATTTTATGTTGTATTTTCACTTGTTTTATTTGGATATAAATTTTATACATGGAATCAATTCATTGATTGATCCCAACTTAAATGATAAATTTTTGGGCACATGAGCCCTAGCCCGGTTGGCAAGGTATCTGTTTGTGCATCCAAGTGACTAGGCATCACGTCCAGGTGGAGGTAGAATTTCCGGGGTAATATAGCAGTAATATAGCAGGTATTGTAGTAGGAACTGTGTAGTACTGTATCAGGTACTGTAGTAGGAACGGTGCAATATTGTAGCAGGTACTGTAGCGGGAACTATAGCAGGCACTGTTTGGCACAGTAGCAGCCGAGAATATGCCCCTGTTTGGGCCTTCGGGGCTCCGATTTGGTCCTCGTGTCCTTCATAGGCCTTCGGGCACCCAGGCCTTTGGGTCAGTTGGGACTTTGGGTCGCTTCAAGGCCTTCAGGACACCTTTGTGAAGATATAAACCAGACAAAAACCTACAATGAACAAGCTCTACAAGGAGGATGACCAAGGAGCCTCCACCACAGCAGAAGCTAAATTGATTGCAAGAATGGGAGGGTATGGAACCTACCATCAGGACAAGCCTGTGCATGCACAAGAATGCCTAGCTGAATAGCCATGCGAAGGTGGAGAGCATATTTCACGTTGAAGATGATGGGGAGGAGTAGTTCCATGTAGTTAGTATGGATTGTATGTAATGTTTGTGCCTATGGGAAATGATTTATTATAAGGCCTACGAGCAAGTAATCTTTCTCTTATGGGAATTTTAGGGTTCCACATCATCTCTTGAAAGGTGGATTATCAAAATCAATAAAAAATTAAGGCCTTAGGGCCATTGGAGGAATGATAAGATTTTTGAAAGGGATTTATAGTCTCTTCTATTTTTGAGAGACATATGAAAATTCACCACTCTTTTATTTTGATTGGTGTATATAATAACTATTTGATTTGTTATTTCATAAATTTCATTATTTTATAACATTTATGTTTCATTTGATGTTTTTATTTACTAGGTATTATGATTCAAATGATTACTAAAGTGGTAAGGGTGTTTTGTATCAAATTTCCTTTTTTTAAGACTTATGACAAGTTATGCACCTATATTATTTTATGATGTTCATATAAATACCATTTGAAATATAATATAATGAATCTATGTATTCTCATGATATTTTATGTTTAATTTAATTTTATCCTTCTACAGGGCTTATGATTTAAAATTACCAATGTGGTAAGATTTTTATGTTATAATCTCATCGATTGTTGGTATTTTTTATGATTCATCCTCCAATGTTAAAATATTATGATAAAAATCTCAAGTATTCTCATGATTGTTCTTATACATGATTTATTCATGATATTATTAAGTTCTAGTACCATTTTTATAATCTTTTAAACATCAAATAATTAATAAATTTTTTAAATAAAAATAATCCTTATTTCTCGCATCAATAAAATACGCTTTTTCTTCCAAAACCATGTTTTCTAAAAATGTTTTAATTTTTTAGAATTATTGAAATGATTTATTAAATAAATTTTAGCCTTTTTTGAATTTTTTAAAAATGTTTTCAAAAGGAATAGTCACATGTTTTTCCATACAATTCCCTTTTGGCTTTTTCAGAAAATACGAACGGAATCATTATTTTAACATGTATTGTATGAACAAAATTTTCTACGAACATAATAATTATTTGATTTGAAGCATCCATAATAATATCTCAAATTTTTTTAAAAATAAAAATATTAATAAAAAAAATAAAAAAGTTCTTTTTTCAAACTGGAAAGTATATTTTCATCAAGAAACGTTTTACATTATTTTTAATGATTTTTTACTGGGTTTCCAAGGTTGTTTTCAAGGAAAATTATATTTGAAATATTGTGTTTATTTTTAGATTTTTAAAATTTAATATTTTTCAAAATGAAAATGTTATCTTCCTCTAAATGTATTTAATGATATTTTAATGCCATCATAATTCATCAAAACAAATAACCCTTGTTGTTACTTATGCTCCAATGGAGATATTTTATAATGATATCGTCATCATTATTTCTCTAAAAGGATTGAAATTGTTTTAAAGAAATTATTATGGATCCCATTTCATTCCCATGGGTTAATCATATTACAAATAGATTGTTATAGAACCCATTTATTTTCGACACGATAAATCATATTTTATATATATTTTTATGGAACCCATTTATTTTCCATGGGTTAACCATTTTCAAAGAGATTATTATGGAACCCATTTTTGTTCCCCGAGTTAACCATGTTTCAAAGATATTGTTATGGAAGCCATTTATTTTCCATGGTTTAATCATGTTTCAATGTTATTGACATGAAACCCATTTATTTCCCCTTATTTAATCAAATTATAAAAGGAATAATAAATTTTTCTATGATTTTTATGATGAAAGTTCTTTTTACTTTATTCATGTTGTGGTTATTGGACATTAATTATATGATGGGTATGCCTAGATATCATTAGGTGAGCTCATTATAGCTTATATTATGGGTGCACCTAGATAGAACTCCAATTCATTGGTAAATTGAATGGCACTGTCATGTGAGCTCCCAAATTAGGTTAGGTTTTTGGTTATTTAGGTGCAAAAGAGTGGATGAGGAGGTCCATATCTCAAAGGATAAAGTAATTAAAACAACATATTAAAGTAATTTTGAAAATAAAATAAAATAAAATAAAATAAACACATTATATAAAATGATGGGTTTTTTTATCATTTATAAATCAATAATAAGTATGCTGTAATAAGATTATATTTTGGTTTTGATTTTGTTTTTTTAAATGAGATTGAGAAAAAACAACAAGAATATGTTTTCATAGAAAAATATTTTAAAAGGAATAGTTGATATAAATATACCATTAACTTACATATTAATCATTATCTTTTAAATTATAGTCTACTTAATTATGATCTCATAATTTTTTAACCCTTCAACCCTATGGGGGTTAACATAACCATAATGATGAAATGAATTTAAACTGAGGGTATCTTTAGAACATGAAATTGTAGAACCCTTCTTTGATTGATGTTATAAGGCTAGATTATGGTAAATGTTAAATTAGGTAATATATCCATTCTATAAATGAGTATCAATTGATTTTAGGGATTGTATTTTAACTGTACAAATTGATTTCATGTGGTTTGGTTTTATTGATTTTGATCGCGCTCTCCCAATTCACACAATTCTCGAACTCATATATTTTGTGTTAATTGTTATATTTATTGATTTGTTTAATTTAAATTTAAAACTCATTTCATATGTCATATTATGTTAATTAAAATATCTTATTTTTTTCCAAATAAATAAACAAATAATGAAATAGGTAGATTGATTACTAATAGAAACTACTCTTCCATGGGAAATGTACTCTCCATAGAAACATTTTGCATCCCAAAAGTCTTATAAAGGGTAAAAAACAATAAAATTTCTACTCTTGAGTTCCAGATCAAAGAATTAAATAAAATTAGAATAAAATTTATCAAAATACAATAAATGTAAGAGAAAATATGATGTTTATCGAAAGAGCAACAACATTACAGCAAAAAAGAGGAAAAGAAGGGAATTTTGGAGGAGATCCTAACATGATGGATTACCTCCTCCAATGGTGAATTGAAATGGAAATGAACCATTTAAAATCGTATACAAAACATTATGGAACATCCATCACCATCCAAATTATAGAAAAATACATTTACAGTGTGGAGGGGAGGATAAGGTTTCATGAATTTTCAATTGTGAATGGGAAATTCAGAAAAATATTTCAAGCCAAATTTCACCAAATATTTAACCAAACAATTATTGAACCACCTATCCTTACAAAATAATTATTTGTTATAAATTTATTCTTCTAATTTTATTCCAAATTCGGGCCCAATACAATCACCAAGAAGATGTTATCGCCAATTACTGAAGTGGTATCTAATCTGGTGAGTCCAGTCCAACATTGAATTCATGGACTATTTACTCGAATCAATTGAATAATAAAGCTCATAATTTATAAATAAATGGTGTATCCGATTGATCTGGGAACACCAATACAAAATTTTATGTTCAAAAAATCCACAAAAAAATATTTGTGGTTCAAATACTATAGTGAGCTATAAAGGGAAAAATATAATTTTCATAAAATTTTCAAATGAATGATATAATCAGAAATATTCCATAAATGGACATATTTAACATAATGTGAGGACATAATGTCATTTATTATATTTAAAATATTCAATAAAAATTTGATTTATCAACTCCCCCACACATACACTTTTTCAATACTAGGAAAAACCTCATATCATGTAATCCAAAAAATCGTGACAAGATATGAATGTTTATATTTACTAATACATAGTGGAAATATAAGAAATGTAAGAATCTAATCTACAGTCAATATCAATAAATTTTAAATCCATTTTCTCATAAATTGCATAAAAAATCCAGTGAAATTAATGACACTAATCACAGTTAAATATGTTATGTGTCTACCTTTTCCAATAATTCCCTATGTGTGTGTGTGTACTAATCGTTTGAAGATTATACCTCCATCCATTATTTAGTATATTCAGGTCATGTAAAACAATCCTTCATACCCAGTTTAATTCACAAAATCTGTTATACTTTTCTTTGAAATCAAATTTAAATACCCACTCAGTTATGAATTTCTGAAAGTCAAACCTTAAGCTAATGAAATAAAAATCCCCATGTGTTGTAAATTTCATAACTCACATATTTGTTATGATAATATATATATATATAAATATATATATTAGTGTTTTTTTTATTTTTTTATTTTTTGGGCCTACAAACATCAGATATCTGGTATACACACATTAACCAATTTTGTATGGTAATGAAACTAGATGAAAGAGAAACTAATGTATGGATCAACCATTGATATAATAAGGGGTTTTACCAAACATGTATATACCTTCAATTGAGTAAGAAAAAATTCACAAGACATGGTCACATGAAAAAATTGTGAGGAGAATCAATGACATAATTTACCATGAAAAAATAGCACAATGAGTGATGTCAAAATCTAAAAGGATTTATAATGACATAATTGATCATATCATCGACGAATTATATATTTATAAAAATAAACCCTTGATGACTAAATCTTGTTAATTCTTATCATGCTACCAATGAATTTTGAAAACATGCATTTTTTATATGTTCCACATGTAAATTATTATGTTATATTGTATACATTTTTCTATTATTTCTTTTCTATTATTATAATATTTAACTTAAAACCTAACAAAAAACTCACACAAAACACAAAAATTAAAATCCCAGATACCAAAAAAAATTTCCCCCTCCCCCACACATAAAATAATGAACTTTTTCAATGTGAACTGATGATAATATGTGTGCACATGAAATTTATAATTTTTATTAAGAAAAATAATATAAAAGTGAAATGTTAAGGAATAACTTGATATTCTCAAGTGATGATGAGGCCATGCAGTGTCTTGAAATCAACTGGATGGGTTGGAAGTCCATCAATGTATTGCTTTAAATATTTCCAATCGATAGTATAACCTTTTAATATTGCCTCTTGTGTGATCTCCCTACACTATAAGGGAAAACATTAGATTCAATAGAAGGACCTAACAATATGAAAAAACAATTACCAGACATCAGCATCAGTCGTGAACATTATAGATGGACTTTATATCCAACATGAAACTCTATTTTTTGGATAATTGTATCATGATTCTCTTTTTATATTTCCTTATAGAGTCATTAGTTCTCATATAATGACAATTTAATCTTATTATGCTATTGCATTTACAACTTCCTTTAAATTATATCTTAGTCCAAATCCGTGATGTGTTTATTTATAGCTAAATATACCTGATGCTCGACCTCCATAATGAGATTAAAGGCATTCCAAAAAAAATGAAATGGGGACATACTGATGGGAGTCTTGTATACAATCCAATAATCCCACAAAACATCATCAAAGCACTTACTCCAATCCATTCTATTCAACTGTATAGTTTTATCAATAATTATCTTTATCTTCCAATATGAAACCTCATTCTGGAAATTTGTTTGGGTTGGTATGGAGTAAATGTTTTATTTGTCACCCCATGATTCTAAATGAGGGAATCCAAATACTGATTGAAAAAATGTGTCCATTGTTACCTGATGATGGCCTTTGGTACTCCAATCCTGCAGAAACTTTGAGCCTTGAAAAAATCCATGAAAACATGAAAATCATCAATCCTGGTGTCCTTTGCATCCACACTTTTTCTAACATAATCAATAGTGAGAAAAATGTACATGAAATCCAATGAACATGGAAAGGACCAAGAAAACTAATTCCCCAAACATAAAAAATCATTCAGAATAATATGAGATTTTGGGTAATTTTGTGTCTCCAAAAAATAATTATAGGGTGCTGGAAATGTGATCTCGACTTAGAAAACACATAAGCATCATGGAACAAGCTAGGAAAATATAACCCGGAGCCTAAGACTTTCCTATATCTACATTGGTGCCCAATGTGTCCACCACAAGCATGGATATGCTAAAAATATAAAACAAACTCAATATCATGATCATTCACACATATCATAATGACATGGTCACTACACATGCACTAAAGGTACAGATCATCCCACACATAAAACTTGAATTCACTATTTATCTTTTGGACTTAACGTTTCTTTAAACATTCATGTATTTTAGAGGCAACAAGGTTTTTTACTAGATCTTCATACTAAGGATGTGTACCTGATATAAAATAGAGATTATCATCAGGGAAAGTGTCCCTAAGTGGTACCTAGAACATGGTGGAATCCTATAGTGCGTAAGTAATCCTAATCATGTGGTTCACCACCATGATTACATAACCCTTCTTATCCTTTATCTCAATATCACATTCTTGAAGATGATGTATACATCAAATAAGTACGAGATTTTCATCTAGTTTAATTAAGAGGTTTCTCAAAGGTGAATGTTTAGAAAAAACAATTAATTTAGAGACCAATAAATATGAATGAAATTTACCTAAATAAAATATAACAACTAGAAACTCCTTTCCCATTATGGTGTAATTTTCATAGGCTGAATCCAATGCCCTTGACACATAATCAGTCACATGGGACCACCTTTCCACCCCCTGAGATAAGATAGATCCAACTGCGAAGTTAGACGTGCCACACATAAGATCAAAAGGAAGACCCCACCATGGAGGATGTATGATCAGAGGAGTGATCATATGCTTCTTTATCTCCTCAAATTTTACCCTTCGTGAATCATAAAATAATTCAATATATCTTTTGAAGAAAACGAGATCAGGGTAGAGCGATGTGACTGAAATCTCTGATAATGCATCGATAAAATCCTTCATTCCCTAGGAATGATCTAACATCATGCACACATCCATGATATAGTAAGGATGAAATAATTTATACTGTATATCTTTCAACCTCTAGTCCATTTTTTGACACTATATTCCCAAAATAAAAATCCATGTTCTACAAAGAAAATACATTTTTCAAAGTTTTAAAATAGATTGTTCTCAATATAATGATTCAATACTTTTCCAAAAATAATGATACATTAATCAAATAATTATCCATAAATGGTAAAATCATCCATAAATACCTCCATGTAGGTCTCAATGGAATCTGAAAAAATACCCACCATGCATCTCTGTAAGGTACTCAAGGAATTAAAAAGTCCACATAACATATTTTTAAAGGAAAATTTACCAAATGGACAAGTAAATGTTCTATTATCTTAATTATATGGAGCTATAGGATCCAAAAAATATCCAAAAAATCCATCCAAGAAAAAATATCACATATTCCATACTAGTATCTCAAGAATTTGATCAATAAAATGGAGGGGAAAATGGTCCTTATGAGTGGATTGATTTAGTTACATATAATCATTACACACACACCAAAATTTTTCACCCTCAATAAAACTAACTCATCTCTATCATTTATAACAATAGTAACACCACTTTTCTTAGGCAAAACCTGAATAAGAATCACCCACTAGGAATATAAAATAGGATAAATGTTACCTACCTTGGGAAATTTTCAACTTCTTTTTTAACAACTTCCATATGGGTTGGATAATGTCTTTATTGTGGATACCTAAATGGTTTCTACCCATCCTCCAAATGAATACTATGAATAAATGTAGAGGTTATAATACCAAATATGTCAATAAACACTAGTATAAGAAGTGGCTTCAATGGCAGGTATATAATTTTGGTTTATTACAAACCAATGAAAAAGGTATGATGACAATTTCTGGCATCAGTTTTTCAAAAACTGACATCAAAACATATTTTTTTTCGGTTTTGGATTTCGTTTTTTCAAAAATTAACACCATTTTTTTTAAAAAAATTTATGGCCTTGGTTCATAAAAAATGATGCCAAAGATCTTTTAAAAAATACCCATAAACACTGAAACCATCATTTCAAATAATTGAAAATTATTTCCTCTTGATAAATAATTAAATTAAAGGCTACTTGGGGAACCTCAATGACAATTTTAGTTGGTTTTCATTGATTTCAATAAATTTTTCATGATCAGTGGTACTTATTATTTTATCATCTATCTTTTTTTCACCATCCCTGGAGGTATTTAGTCTCCGAAAGCCTTATCCTGGCCGATGTTAAACCGCAATTCAATTTTTTGGTTAGTTCTTATTTATTGTTTATTGTTACAAACATTTTTTTGTTATATATTGTAGTGTTGATCCTTCCAACAAATTATATAGAGAAATTTCATATAAATTATACATTGTTTAAATATTTGAATTTTGTAAGTAAATTTTTTTAAAATTTTGAAGATAAATTCTTTTTCATTTAGTTATAATATGGAGTAATTCCTTCATTTATTTTTATTAATTTTATTTTTAATTGGAAATTTTGTTTTTTATGTTTTTTTTAATTTCATTGTTAATTATAAATTTTTTTGTATGCATTTTATTGTTAATTATAAATTTTATTAATTTCATTGTTAAAATTTGATTAAATTTATTGTTAATGTTTGTAAAATTTTATAGTTAAAGTTTTTTTTAATTTGATTTATTTTAATTTTATTAGGTATAAATTTGATTAATTTAAATGTTAATTATATTTTTTAAAAATATTTTTTCAATATTATAAATTTGTTTAATTTGATTGTTACATAAAAATATTATTAATTGGATTATTAATTATAAATTTTCAGAATTTGATTGTTAATTATGTTTTATTTTATTTGTTTTTTAATTATAATGTTTGAAATTATAATTTTTTAAATTTTATTTTTAAATTTTGTTTAATTTTATTGTAATGTTTTGTTTAATTTGATTAATAATTAAAAATTAGTTTAATTTGAATTTTAATTTTTCATTAATTTTATTGTTAAATTTTGTTTAAATGTTTTTATGTTTTTATATATTCACATTTTATTTGTTTATCACGGGTATTGAAATAATCGTAATTGGATAAATTTATGAACATCCACTAGTGAATAAAAAAGGATTTGATGATTTCGTGTAATTTTATAGAAAATTTATTAAAACATAGATATGATTTTAATTCCAAGTATAAACTGATTGAATATGGGAATTTTAAATTCTATAGAAATGAAGGATCATCTCATTTTTTGTGGTTTTATCCTTAATTATACACATTGGATATGGTATGGTGAAAGAACTATAAATTCCACATCTAATGTTGATGAAAATATTCATAATGAGATGTTGGATAGTATTGAAGAAATATATCATGATTTAGGTGTTGAATCCATCTAAAAAACCACAACAATTGAATGATTGTTGGGATATTCGAAGAAATGATTATTCTGTAATTACACTAAATATACTATGTTATCAGCAGTTTTGAGATTAGTTAACTTGAATGTATGAAATGGGAAGAATGATAAAAGTTTTTCTAAATTTATTGATCATTTAAAAAGATAATTCCAGAAGGAAATGGACTTACATATTTCCATTATGAGGTGAAGAAAATATTATTCCCAGTGGGATTGGGGTATAAAAAGATACATGATTTCCCCAATGATTGTGTGTTGTATAGGAAGAAATATAATTATTAATGAAAATTTCTTACATGCGGGACATCACCATATAAGATAGATGAAAAATCCAACTCAAATTCATTCTCAAGCACTAAAATATAACCCCATCCTCAATTAATTTGGAAGTTTCTAATAATTCCATCCAATAATTCATTCATACAATTCCAATAATTCTACTTGGATTCATTTTAATGTACCAGAATTAAAACTCACGCTAATGCTATTTGGTACCATCCATTAATTCCTTATTTGAATCATATATTTAAAAGTTCAATTAATTAAAAAAGGTTAATAAGGAATTCATATGAGAGAATATATGATGTTAGCTTACTCCACCCTGATTATTAACCATAGTTAAAGAGATTTGAAAAACAATTTCCAGATTTTGGAAGTGATGTTAGAAATCTCAGAATGAGATGTGTACTAATGGAATGAATCAATATCAGATCTTATGTAGCCAACATAGTTCATGGCCAATTTTGACAGTAGTTTACAACTTGTCCCCATGTATAATTATGAAGAAAAAATAAGTTATAATGAGTTTGAATGCACATGATATTGGGTTTTCTCATGGTGGTGTTTATAAAAAAATGACGACCATGTTAGAAAAGTAAGTATTATTCTTTTTATAAGTTCGTTATATATATTTCTTATTATTTATACCTGTCTTATAAGTTTATATATATAAAAATTAGTGTGATAGAATTTTTTTTACAATGATCACCTATCAATAACGAACCCAAATGTTATCCAATACGTGGAAGTAACGATAATTTTTTTATATTAGATATTATTCTGATTATATATATATTGGTTTTTATTATCAAGTTAATGTTTTATAACCGTAGTATCATTATCAAAAAGTAAATGTGGAATGTAGTTATTATGTTATATGATTCATGTATGAGATAATCATAATTGGGTTAATGAATATATTTGATAAAGTTAGTGATATTAATTATTTTATATATTTTTTCATAATATTATATATTTTAATCTTATAACATTCAATGTTATTATAGATGTTCAATGATGTTTAGTCGTATAAAAATGAGGAAATTACACATCTTTGATCATTTTTTGCGAACTATTTTTATGTATGATTGAGATTTAAATTAACAGGTATGAATCTTTAAATAGTTATGATTAATCTTACATTTTCTTAAAAAAAAGTTTTTAAAAACAAATTCTTTTATTAAAATAGGTGTTTGAACACAATGATCTAAAAATAATTCTTAAACCAAAATTGTGAATGAATATTTATAAATTATCAAGTATTTGTTTTTTTGTTCTAGTTTAAAATATAATTATGTGTATAATGATTTTTTGGTTAAGTTGTTAAATTTTGTTTGTTTTTATAGATTTCTATTTTGTGATACATGCTATTTTATTAATGTATATTGTGTTTTCTATTATGGGAATATTGATAATTTTGGAGCTGTAATACTTAATTTTTTATTTTTTTTAAATTTTTGTGTCGGTTATAAAAACAATCGACACTTTAATTATTTTTAAAAAATTATATACGATCTTCAATGTTTGTTTTTATTATAAATAATCATTGATGGTCAGTTTTTTGTGTTAGTTTTAAACAAAAACCAATGCTGAAACTCAAAAATAATGTAAATTCAGTGCCAATATATATGTGAAACTAATTCTAAAAACATTACAAAAGAATGAGAAAACTTATTTTCGGCATTGGTTTTAAGAAAACTGACACCGAGACCCATATTTATATTGACGCCTTTATAAATGTTGGTTAAAAAATGGCATTAAAATTGAAAAAAAAATAAATGTGAAAATATATTTTTTCACCAATTCAAGGTCCACTCGATTTCCCTAACATTCTCCCTCAAAATATTCAAAAGTTATTCTTTATGTTTAAAAGGGATATTGTTAGAAATGATAACAGTTAATATCTCTCCACTCAACAAGTACGGTTATTTGACATTTGGAGAAAATATCTTGAGTTCCAATGAAGGGGGTGCTGTATTGATGGATACATTGAATGGACTAAATTATGTGCATACTGAACAACAATATTTGAACATAAATCATCAAAATAAAATATTAATACATCAAATCCATCAACATAATAAATTTCTATTCCTAAACAGAGTGAACATGATCAAAATCAGAATATCAATCTATATTAAAATATAGACTAAGAGGGGTTTTTCATTATATACAGGTTTTGAATTAATCTTAGACATAAAACTAGAACCAATTCTCATTATATATATAATATTTGGACAATAAAAAACCATGAGGTTTTATCTTTGGTAGTTAAAAATAGGAGATGAAAGAAAAGCCTAATGGTCCTCTGAGAGGTACTTCCTGGAGTCCATTACATTAAATATCACAACTTCCATTCCAAAATCAATGGAAATTATTCCCCCATGGACATTTATGAACAATTTTTCAGTTTTAAGGAATGAAATACATAATATAATTGGAGTATGAGAATTTCCCTAATCATCCTCCATGTTGGGAATATATAAATATGTTGGAATGATAATGTATATTACCTAAGAAAGTACATCATCAGGGATTCCCACGAGATATGCTACAACTCTATTTTACAACTATGCCACTGCTCTTGTCAACTTCAACTCACCAACCTATAATGAAGATAATACAGAGTGAGGAATCATATTTATGGATGCTCCCAAATCACATAAAGCATAAAAAAAGAGTAACTCCCCTATGGTTTATGGGATTATGAATGTCCCTGAATCCATTGAATTTGTTGGAATTTCTTAAGTTGGTGTAATTAGGGTTGACACATTCTGTCCAAGATTGATCCTTTCATTTCCCTTAATCAATTTTTTATCATTAAAAAGTTCTTATAATAATTTGGAATACCGTGGTATTTATTAATGGCCTTAATAAGGCATATTTTTATCATAATACACTTGAATGTGTACTAAACCTCTTTTTTCATCACCTCATCAGCCATTTTTTGGGTGTTAAAAAATCTATCTAAAAAGAGAGCGGGGTTTTGGAGGAATTTCATCAATTTTTTTTCTTAAATTTTCCTTACTAATTTAGTTTCTCATCAATCATTGGTGATGTGGGAATCTCCCCGGGTTAATTAAATCCCGATGGAATGGTCGGTATATATTTATCATTCTTTTTATTCCATCTTATAAATGTGATGGAACATACATTATCTATGGGATTAAATGTACATTTTGAAGAAATATTTTTTGAGTGTTTACTTACCAGTTCATGGAGGGATGTGGAAATATGGCTCATTTGTGTATTCATCTCCCTCAATATGAACCTTGACTCTTCATCTCATTCTGTTGATTAAGAATATTTTTTTTCCAAAGCATAAATAGTATTAGAATCTACCATTGGTTGAGAATTACCTTGTGGTTGACTTGTTGATTCATAGATCCAAGTACTCTTTGGAATTATTGAAAACCATGTTGGTAAGGTGGAGGTTGTTGGATGTTTTATTGAAAATGGGTCCTTTGTTGTTTTCTATGGATATAACTTATGTACAATTGATATTTCCATCCATTGTTGTATGATGGTGAAAAAGAATCATAATTCTTCTGGGGATGTGGTTTTTTTCTACTGATATGGTCACCAAGGCAATATAGATTTACATTCCTCCATCTTTTATAATTGGGGGAAACAACTGGTTTGGTGGTCTTTTTCAGTGCAGATTCTGTAAGGCCTCACATGAGTTGGATGGGCTGTCTTTTCATTCAAAGAAATAAATCTCACCATAGTGGTTAATTTATTAAACTTAATATCTATTAAATTATTTTGAATAGAATAAAATCTTACTTGATATACTCCTCTAACATGTGGCGTACCTTGATTGCAAAATTTCATGTAGTTTTGTGCCATCTTGCCAATAAATGGACGTGCAGTTTCTGGTGTTTTTCCAACCAATTCCACTAGATCCATTACATCCACCATGATCATTTTCATAGGAATGAGGCCTTTATAGAAGTATTGGATGAAGAGTTTCTCACTGATTTGGTGATGTGGGAATCTTGAACAAAACTTCATTAATCGCTCCTAGTACTCATTAATTGAATCCCCTTGGCATTTCTTGAGTCATGAAATATCTTTTTGAATAGAAGTGGTCATTAATGTTCAAAAAAATATTTTCCAGAAAATAAGTTTCAAATCATTCCAACATGTTACATCTTCAGGTTGTAAATAATACATCCAATCTTTTGCAATTCCATCAAGTGAGAATGGGAATTATCCTAGTTTGATTTGATCATTAGATAAATTTCTAAGTTTTAGGTTTTATAATACCACATTTAATTCTCTTAAATATTTTTTGGATCATTTCTAGAGAAGCCATGAAATTTCAGAAGACGATGTATCAATCTAGATTTTAGTTTAAAGTATGATTTGAGATCTAGGTCTGCAATACAATTTGGTTGATAGTTAATATAAGATGTATCCAATATTTGAATAGTTCTATTATATTAATTATTATTAATTTCATCCATTGGTTCTTATTTTATGTTTCATTACAATGAGTTTTCAATTTAAATGTTCCCAGAATAGATGAGTTATCTAACTAGTTGAATGTTAAAACTTCATATATATTGAGATTGTATGATTCGATCGCTAAGATTATGTTCAATCTCAAGGTCAATATCTATGAGATCCTCAGTATTAGTTCATGTTATAATTCAAATAAAAATGAAGTAAATAAAAGTGAACTGTTACAAAGAGATAATAATTTTAGGCTTATGGTCCAATAAAAAGAATAAAAAAAGAGGAAAACATGAGAAAGGGGAAAGAAAGAATAAATAATAGAAGAAGAAAATTAAATGAAAAATAAAATAAATTCTAATAATTAGTTGAAAGAATATTTTCCTCCCTGGTAGCAGCAGTAATATGAAAGGTATTTTACGGGACACTCTCAAAAGATGTTTATTTTTATTAATTTAGGTATTGTAGAGTGGCGGACCATTGTCCTCTCTCAATAGAGTAAGCAATTAAAAAAATATAATAATTTTATTTTGCAAATAAAATAATATAAAATAAACACATTACTTAAAAGGATGATGGGTTTTTATCATTTTTAAAACAATAAGAAGTATGCTGGAACAAGAATGTATTTTTTTTTGAAATGAGACTGAGAAAACAAAGCGAGAATGAGATTTTTTAGAAAAACATTTTAAAATATGTAATCAATATAAATATAACAATTCAATTACTTAGTAATAATTATCATTTAAATTATAATCCACTTAATTATTATCCTTTTATTTTTTAACCTTAAAATCCTATGGGGTAAACTTAACCACAATAATGAAATGAATTAAAACCCAGTCTAGCTTTGGAACATGAAAACATAACACCCAACTCTGCTTTATGTTGTAAGGTTAAATTATAGTAAATGGTAAATTAGGTAACACATACATTCTATAAATGAGTATGAATTGAGTTTAGTTATTGTATTTGATCTCTAAAAAATTATCCTGTGTGGTTTTGTTTAGCTGACTAAGATTGAGCTCTCATAATTCACACAATTCTCGACCTCATGTGTTTTCTGTTAATTGTTCAATTTCGTGCTTAGTTTCTTTAATATTAGAAAATAAATTCATAGATCATATTAAGTGAATTATAGTATCTCATTTATTCACAATAAATAAATGAAGTTGATAAGATTTAGATAGATTACTAAAAAAGTACTCTTCTAGAGGTAGTGCAGTCATCATAGAAAAATTTGGCATTTGTAATGGATTTGAAAGGGTATAACCCAATCATATTTTTCACTAAATTTCCATCTCAAATAATTAAATAATATAAGAATAAAATTGACAAAAATTTAATAAATAGAAGAGAAAAAAGTAGTTTATTTAACGAACAACAACATTACAACAAAGAGGAGAAAAAATATCATTTTGGAGGAGATCCTTGGTTGTTATATTCCCACATCCAATGGTAAATTTAAATTTAATAACAAAACTTATACTCTGATCCCAACCCCCTATGTCACGTAAAACCACCAAAAAATGATAAAACACACATTTATATAGTTGATGGGAGGCTAGGTTTTCAGTAATTTTAAGGTGTCAATGGGAAATTCGTCCAAATATTTTAAGACGACTTTCATAGATTTTTTGACCTAAAAAATGTGTGAAATATATGTCCTAATAGAATAAATATTTATGATAAATTTATTCTTCTAGATTCATCTCAATTTGGATACAATTCAAAAAACAATGAATAAGTTATGGCCTAAATAATGAAGTGGTGTCCGATCTAGAGAGTCCACACTAGCATTGACTTCATAGAAAATTTACTCAAATGAAATGTATAAGCAAGCTCAAATTTCATAAATAAAAGTATTATTCCATTTAGGTATGAAAACATTTAAAAATTTCATGTTAAAATAATTCATAGAAAAATATTTATGGCTGAAATGCTAGAGTTAACTTTTATGCGGAAAAATTGAAATTTTAATCAAATTTTGAACCAAATGATCTAATCCAAAATATTCCTTTATTGAACATATTTAATACAATTTGAGGAAATTATATCATTTATTATAAGTAAAATATTCAATAAAAATGTGTTTTATCAGTAATGATTATGTTATTCAAAGAATTATATTGGAATTTGACCATATGGTTATTCTATATGTAAGGGTTCTACAGAGGGTTTTATTATGATGATGTTACAAGATAACAAAAAAATTTATATATGATTTACATGAGATTAAAATGTTTCCTTTGATCAATATTTGTATCACATGGATCATTATTGTTGACAATTATTACTCGTTCCTTTGTGAAAGTCTTTTTCCGTGTTTCACAATTGATGATTCAGGTATTGGTGGGCATGATTTTTTTATGATATGTTCATGAAATCTGAGTATGTATTCATACACTTATATACTTCTTATACTGATTGATGAAAATCATTTTTTAATTCTTATGTTTACCATTAAAAGTTATTTAATATCACTCTTCTTATGTTTCCTTCCCCCCAGGTTATAAAGAATGATGTTGAAGGAATTATGTCTATAAAGGATTTTATATTGATCGTTATGATGGCTTAATGTGAAAAAGGAAAAGATGGTTTAAGTGGTAGAAATACTCATTTAAAGACATGGGTATTGTTAATGTATAATTTTTTCCAAATTCTCCAAAACTATAAACCTAAATGGTCCATGATAATTTATGTGATACAATATTTCTTTTTTCTGATGTAAGGTCTGGATGTAAAAAAATCACGTCACATTTTATGAGTATCAAATCAAAAAAAAACAATTCTATGATTTCATCTCTAGTTCCTATAGTGTGGGTTCAAGATTATTATACATATTTATATACATGCATACACATTTATATTTCTCTCTCACACACACACAAATATTTACATTTATTTATTTATTTATATATAATAGAATATACATATAAATATATATTTTTTAATTAACACAAACATGTTTATAAATAAATATTACTTTGGAATATTTATATATTAATGTATTTTTATGATGTAAATAAAATGGATAATTTTTTTTTAATTTAAATAAAAGGAATAATAAATATTTATTTCCATATATTTAATTTATTTAAAAATGAATAAATATCAAAATATGTTTAAATGTGTAATTATACTTTTTATTTTCTATATATAAATATAAGGAAATATACTTATATTTAATTATAAATAAAACTAAAATATGAAAAATGATAAAATTTCAAGACCATAATATCTATATGAATGTAATCCTTGGGAATAAATTCAGTCTATATTGAAAAAGTAAAAAAAGACTCTTAGATGAAGATGAAATCCAATCAACCATGAAAAAATTAGGGCACCCAAACTAAAAACTGAGTTTTGGAGGCCTTTTACGATTTTTTTGACAAAATAAAGTGAACAAGGTTCCATCCTAATTAACAAAATCTAGATCTATTAATTGTATTTTATTTGATATATGACAGAGCTTAAATAGACAAACAAATGAAATTTTATACTTGTTTGAATATGAAGTCATGTTTTAAACTTATCTTAGATCATTTATTTATTTATTGAATTTTTATGTCTTCCAATTGTTATTAAATAACTATTACTCAAAAATAAATTGAATATTAATAAATAATATTTTTTTTTATTAATTATCAATCCATTTTCATTTAATATTTTATATATTAAGTGAAAAGGTGTATTTATCCATATATAAATAATATTTTATAAAATATATTATATTTATATCCATATAAATATATTTATGACAATATAAATATATTTATATATTAATATATATTTTTAATGATATATAATTTTTTATGGAATATAACATTTATCAGCTCTCGAAAAATGTAATAATAAAGGGGGAGGGGGGGTTAATCAACTATAAAATAAAAGCACTGATAAATCCCCCCATTAATAGTGATGATAAATAGTACCATTATCAGCTCTTTCTTAGTATTGATAAAATCCCCTTTAATCAGTGCTATCCTAAAGTGCTAATAAATGGGGTAGGGATTTATCAACACTAAAACAAAAGCATTGATAAATTCATCCCTTTATCAGTAATTTTTGTTAGCACTAATAAAAGAAGCCTTTATAAACATTTGTTAGTGGTGATAAAGGCTTCCCTTTATCGTTGCCTTTTTATATCCCTGATAGTGGTTAGTGATGGATTTTTTCTGATCTGTAGTATTTTCATTAGAGACCCCTCCTCTACCAAGTACTTCATTACTTGAGTTAGTAATTTCTTAATCAACGAATCGATGGACACATTCCCTTTTCCCAGTAGTGCTAGTAATATAAAAAACAAAAGTATGAAGATATTTAACCTAGAATCTATATTGAATGTTCAGATCCCTCTAAGTGATAATATTTTTTATTAACATAAGATCATTATACACTATAAAAACTCAATAAATAGATAGTGTCACCATATTTTGTGCGCATGAATAAACACTCCCAACTCAAGATCATGGGTAGGGAACTTATTCTCAGGAGGGTGTAATTATTGAGAGTTATAGGCCACTATCAATTTCCCATGCATCAAGAAATATCCCCAAATCATACCAGAAGAATTAAAAAAAACATCATAACCTAAATAAAATTTTATATGAATAGATGTTTGAGATAAAGTCAATATTACCTTCACTTTCTCAAAATATCTTTGATATTTTTCATTCCATTCAATCATTACACCATTATATGTCAAAGCATTCATCAGAGATGTGATGTTAGAAAATCATAAACAAACCAATAATAACTAGCCATTCCCAATAGAGTGTAGAACTTAAAACATATTTCTGGGAAACACCCAAGCCATATCCACCTTTATTATATCAAGATCCACTGAAAATCCATTCTTAGATATAGCATTCACCTGAAACATCAAATCCCTAATACAAAATTGTCTTTTGGAAATCTTACAAAATATATGATGTTCTACTAGAGGTTTCACCTACAGAACTTGTGTCGCATATTCCTCTCTTGGATCTATATCATATCTTCTTGGATTAATTGTCTATTATATATAGGAAAATAACCAATCAACATATGATAGTCTCATAAACCATAAGACAACAAAGAAAATCCCAAAAAATTCCTTAAAATAATAAGAATTTAATGAAATTTTGGATTATATGAAAGAAATTAAACACTTTTAAAAGAAATAGGTACATTTATATAAAATTAAAATAGTGTTTATTCAAATTCCCTAAAACAAAGAGTCTCTATATTGAAGAAACAATTCATGACCACCCATGGTAACTTGAGTCCAGACATAAAAGTGAGATGGCCATTTCCCCTCCCACACTAACTATCCAAATTCCGAAGGTCCTAAATCCTATTTAACAAAGACCCTAAGCCAATCCTTGGTAGTGTAATAACACATCCGGATGGGTACTACCTCTAATACCGTTTTGTAATGAACCATCCTAGGTCAATCAAACACATCACCTGAGTTGGACAACTATATTTTTAACATCAACAATAAAACAAAACATTGTAATGAAAAACTAATGAATAACCAAATTACATAGAATAAAAATGAACATAATCACAAGACACACAAAACCATGAAAAATGGATAATCCTAAATGGAAAAAAAGACAATCCAATGTTGAAACTCTATGTGACTATATTTCATCACCAAACTATCCCTCTACAGAGTCATCAACACTCAAGAGAAACCAGATCACTACATGAAACCCTTACCTTTACCTGTGTACTATAAACAACATCTACAAGCACCCAAAGGAAAAAGTAGGGCATGAGAATAAATACCGACATGATTCTACAAAATAATCTTTAAAATGACTAATATCATGGAAACAATAACATTAAATTCTAAAAAAATCCATTTTATAAATAATTTTCATAAGATAAAACCATTTTTGTAAAACATCCCTTGGTATTCATATTGTTTTTCAGTATTCTCAAAATTGAGGAACATTATATGTATGTAATAAGAATATGTGATCGTAATGAAAATTATTAATGGATACACCATAAGATAAACATGTGAGAAAATAACCATGAAATACCATCATGTGATAAAAACCGAGTAGCAAAATCACAAAATTTTGGCTCTATCCAAGGAGAATGTGTATTAGAAATAATAGAATACTAAACCAGGAATATGTTTGATACAACCAATATATAGTCCCATAAGGGCCTGTTACTATCGAAAAACCACTAATGACATTATTCACAGTAATGTGACACGTCTTTTTTCTAACACACCCATGGTTCAAAATGTTCTATTTTTTAAAACCATTTGAAAACCTTGATCACATTTTATATATATCATTTTTATAGAGATTAATTAATACTTCCATGATTGAAAACCCATTTTTGAATCAAAACTATTTTAATTTAAAATCCTTTAAAAACATGTATTTCTGAGGGAAAATCCTTCTTGAGATCAAATAAAACCTTTTAATAGCAGACACCATGGAATTTAATAATAATATCAAGTTATTAAATAATTAAATCCTTTTTATAGAGACATCTACCTCAAAAATGACGGGGGAACACCAATTATTGATCTCCCAAATCTTGTGGTTGAATACTACCAAGGAGGGATTCAAAGGAATTCAAAGAGCTCTCAAGGATTCCTAATGTTCATGAGATAAGAATGGAAGATGTGGTTGTTCGCTGGGTGTCTAACTATTTATATACAGAATTTATAACCTAAGAATACATTGTAGTCTCTCATACTATACTAAAACCCCATAAATTATGTTGAAAGATTCCCCCACAACAATGCGAGACACACTATCTAAATGAGGAACTACGGTACTGGCCTTGGGATTACACTACATCCCTTTATTTAAAACCATGTTTTATAACTAAGACCCTTCAAAGGCCACATATCATATTTATCTTGGGAGATACTACAATGAATCCTTATACACTACAGAACAAGGGTGTCTAAATTGGAGGCACCAACCAAAAACACCCCTAAAGCCCCTATTCTATAGCTTCTTACTCTATGCCGTAGGGATCACTTGGACACAGGGGCTACACTGTAGCCCATGCTCCATGGCATATCTATGCTCAAAATAGAAGTATCCCTTAAATTACTCCCTCTATAGATCTACACAATACTATATTGGTCCACACTATAGCCATCATCACCATGATATAGGTTGTACAATCCATGGCTTAACCCCCAGCTTAAATATAGAACAATTAAAGAAACTCAAGACCACCTCTGAAACTTATGGTTCTCGTACCAACAACTCATAAATGTTAAAAGTGAGTATACCCAAACCAGGAGGGTTTCACAGATTTAATAAAATTTTCAATATAGGTATCTCCATTAATGATTATAATTTTTCATTCGATGAGATGGAATGATCATTAAAGAAATATGATGGAATTTAATTATATTGAATTCTAAATGATAATAATTTATGTTTTAGATAATATTACATTTGAAAATATGTTATCAAAAACATCCCATAATTGTTTCATAATTATGGCATCATGAGATAAGGAATATGAGTCGATCAAAATTTTTCCCACTAAATTAGTATTAGTTATTTAAATGACTTAATATTTATTATGTGTTTTAATTTTATTTAATGAAGTGTAGGGACTTTGTGATATATGGAAAAAATTTAGATCACATTATGGACGATCACCCCTTATTATTATAAGTGATTAGAGGAGCTTTTTTTTCAATTTCCAATCGATGAATTGATGGTAAAATAATATGTCCATGCTAAAAATGCATATTTAGTTGATGTTAGAATAGAGATAATGTTTATTAACACTTGAAATTGAATAAATTCCATGCTCAGTATGTGTTTTGTATTTGTAATGACGAATATAATATTACGTAAAGTTTTAGCATTGATGTCATTCAACTGAATGGGGTACCAACTTCCTTGAAAATGGACAATGAAATTCAAAACATTATAAATGATGCTTTTGGCATTGCATGGAAACATTGTCATCATCAAAACATATTAGTACAACCAATTGATGGTCCTACAAATAGTAACTTGAAAAATAATGTTATTGGGACCCTAGGATAACCAGGTAAAGACTGTAATATATATGTAGATCCTCCTTCTAATGTTGTAGAGACTAATGTAAGAGATAAATTTAAAAAGTAGACAAATGTGTTTCATGATTTAGTTGGTGATGGAAATAATGAGATGAATGGTGGATGAATAAAATATTCAAAACATTATTTTCTATAGAATTTGAACAATACCAAATTTCTAAAAAGAATTAAAAATAAGGCAATGTCCATTATATAATAATTTTTATGTTACACATTTCTTGATGTTATAATCCCTCAGTATTTTTATGATACGAAAAATTTTGGTTACAAGATTGATCTAAATTATACAAAAATAAATGATTGTCCCAATGATTGTATGCTTTATTGGGTAGAGGATTCAAGTATATAAGAGTGAAATTTTTTTCATATTTTAGATGGAAGTTAATGGGTTATGATAAATGTCTGAATCAACATACTACTATTAATAAAAAGAAATAGAACACTCCTCTTATGGTTTCACATTTCTTCCATTTCAAACCTATATTACAAAATTATTTATGTTATAAAATATCAATGAGCACCTAAAGTATAATTCTATAGATAATAAAAATGATGGGTTAATGCGACATACCAGAGATTTAAAATCGTGGATGAAATTTGATTCATTACATCCAAATTTCTTATCCAATCGAATGAATGTGTGATTGGGATTGGTTGTCGAGCGATTCAAACCATTTGGGACTATGAGTATGAGTTATATAATTTTTCCCTTAAATTATACCTCTATGGATAAATTATACCTCTATGGATGTATATAGAGAAATGTAATTTTTTGTTTTGATGATTATTCGAAGAAAAAAATTAATTGAAAGGTTATTGATGTATATATGCATCCACTAATTGAATAATTATCGGAGTTATGGTGCAACAATGTTTAAAAGTTTGATGAAGCTATAGAACATTTTTTAAAATTCATGATGTTATAATGTGGACCATTAGTTACATCCATGGACTTGGGAACTTATTTGTTGGAACAATTACACAAATTTTGAATTATCTTCTTTGTAACATTTATTTTTGGTCTCAATGGACTACCTTATAATAAATAATAGTTCCTCTTGTTTTTTCATAGATTTATTGAATCATTTCATAGATTTTTGTTGAACAAGTAAAAATTCAATGGGTCAATTGATTATAGACCACCTATGATGTTTTTGAATGTTTATGGGCTATTGAAATAACTAGTAAATATTAATGGAGAATTTGAGAAGATCAATCATTATAATGATAGTGGAAAATGAGTTCAAAGTGCATCATTATTTGAAATCAGAATAAAAAAATGTATGAAAGAAATTATTCAAGTTTACATATTGGGAATTTAAATTTATACATTATAATATTGATGTCATGAATATTGAAAATAATTTTCGTAACAATTTGATCTTCACATTACCTATGATAATGTAAAATTGATGAACTATCTAAATAATCTAAGGACCTACAAACAATGAATAGAAATCATAATATAAGGTTATATGAGAAAAGAAAGTATGCTCCAAAAATTTTTGTAATGAGAATTAGAAAGAAAGATATAATCATTCAATTTTTAGTACACGTGAAAGTTACTCATGGGTGTTCATGTAACATATAATGGTGTGTCAACATAATGAATCATTGGTTGCATGGTTTGAATAGTCATGATTCACATATTCTATTACAAAAGTTACAACCATTGGAATTTCATACATTAGTACCTAAAAATATTAATGTAATTGTACTCAAATTCTACACATTCATTAGACAACTATGTGAGAAAACTATACAACAAGAAAAGATTGAAAAGATTTAGGATGGGCTTTTACTAACACTTTGTGAAATGAAGATAATATTTCCTCCATAATTTTTTACTTTCATGATGCATTTAACAATGAATTGATTGAGGAAACTAAATTAGGAGGTCCTGTACATTATCGATAGGTTTATCTAATTGATAGGTACTTTATTTATATATTTTTCATCTTCAGTAAACCATTCTTAACACTTCATTAAATATGTAAATATGTTTTAATAATTTTATTTTATAGATAACTTGATCTTTTGAAATCATATGTGAAAAATAAAGCTCATCCTAAAGGATCTATATCACAAGGATACTTAAAAAAGAAGTTTCTTTCGTATGTTCTAGATACTTGGATGATATTGAGAAAAAATTCAATCAAGTTGGACTTTCTGATGACATATCAACTTAGTATAAATTGCATAGGAAATAAAAAATATTTCATTCTATTAGACGACCAATTGAGAGGATCTCAAATATTACATTAACAGAACTAGAATTCTTACAAGAAAATAGATATGTACTACTAAATTTTGAAATTTAAGATTCATTTTTTAATATCATAAGATACAAGTAAATATACACTTGATAAGATGAATATGAAATGATAAATGTCATGACCCATCCCATGGGGCCCGAACGTGACTTCCCAAAGCCTGCCTTCCATAGGCCTGGGTTGATGACAAGCACCTAAAGGCTTTTCCTGAACAAGAAAGGCATTTCCATTGAGATATATACACACTCATAAAGCGAAAATGATGTAAAAAACCAAAAAAATAAAGGTATAACCCCGAGTGTAAAGTCCACCCATAAGTACAAATGTAAACTAAAAATAGTGGGTCATTATACAAGCCTAGAAACTGAAATGAATGTAAATTGCTGATGCATCTGCCCTAGAGCTCTACTAGAAGGGTAGTAGCAATATGTCTGATGTCAAAGAAGAGAATCTTAACTGCTTCTGTCGCACTAAGCTCCACCAAGTCCCAAACCTCCAATGTCTTCCTCGAAGCGTTATTAGTCTTCACCAGTCACACACGTGCGGGCGAAGACCATGCAGGGGTGAGTATAACAATACCCAGTAGGGACCCTGAGACCCCCGATGGTATGTTAGTAATCCTCAAAGGAAAACATCACAAGAAATACAACAAAGGTAATATCACAAGCATGATCTAAATCATGAACCACAAAGAAAAAGAAATAGATCACTCTAATGGTATAACTTCAAGGTTGTTGTGATAGGGATGACTAGTCATAAAGCAAGATCATCCAATCCGTAGTAACTCTATTGATAACCAGTATCGGTCACTATATGTTGACCCGTATTGGTCACTAGATGCTGACCTGTATTGGTCGCTGGTGCTGACCCATATTGGTTGTCAGTGTTGACCCTTATTGGTCGCCGATGCTGACCCATATTGGTCAATGGTACTGACCAATAATAGTCATTGATACAGAGTTAGATATACTTAGTCTTACATCTATATCATCCCACTTTGTTGTTTTTGATGCTAACCCATACTGGTCGCTCTTCTTCTTCAGGTCACAGCCAGCCACTGGATTCTCGTACGAAGCATGATTGATCTCTAGAAGTCTCTTATCATCAATCCATCAGTAATATTTCAACCATTATGAAGTCTCGCAAAAAGTATACCCAATGGACCACCCTGTCATAGGGGTCCCAATGTGAAAGGCATCACTTCTATCGGAAACTCTGACTGTGAGATATGGGAAACTTTGTAAAAAGGCCCTGGTTGGATTCCATTGTAATCCAACCTAGGTCCCATGTAAAACTCCATCAAAACACACTTAGAGTATCTCCAAATGACCACATTGTCACAATATTCCTTATTACACATATGGCACATCTTTTAGATAACCGGTCCATTAGTTACACCCATTTCCGTGATATGGGGATGATCACACCTCGGGCATGCCTAGCTCGGTCAGACTGGAAGGAATATTCCCAATGGGTCAATTCCCAAAAGGGGTCCCAATTCCATTGATGGCACATCGAACAGAAACCTAGTTCATCATTTATGAGCATTTCATTATTCATGGGTCAGTTGGGTCTAGGCCTGGTATGACTCGGTTAGGCCATCCCAACACAACCGGTCACATGGTTTACCTAACCCCACCCATGTCTGACTTGTTATGGTTCTTCCCGATTTTGTTCCTAGGCCCGAGCCATGGTTGAACTATCCCCCTGGGTGGGGCTCGGTCCGCCTGCACTGGCCCACTGGGTGGCTCCAGTCCACTAAGCCGTGTTGAACCATTCAGTTGGTTGCATCCTCCTGCTGGAACACCCCACGCGGGGTGCACAGTCTGCCTACCGAATGGCTCTAAGGTGTCGTTCCACTCCAATTAAGGGTGGCACTAGGTGGCACCACCTTCTCACCCATAGGAACTGCCGGAGGTGGGTCCCTTCTAGATTTATGCAGCTGCCCTTCATCACGATGTGTGATGGAACGCCGCCTCCACCTCCACAGTTGGACCACTATTGGCCAGTTGTCTAGCTACCATGGCACCATTCTCCTCTACGGCCGGTGTGTGATAGCCTCCTTCTCTGTCACTTGCGACGGTTTCCAGTGCCGTGTCAGAAGAGCTTCTGCAGGGCTCTATAGATGCTCCGAATTTCCATTCCCACACCCACATGAACCAACAGGTCTCCCTAGATGTCTTCGTCATAGCATGACCCACTGTGTCACGCTACCTTCAAAATTTAGGTAAGCCATCCCTGAAGAATGCAACATGAATGAAGCTGAAGAGGGTTTAGGCCTTGTTCATTCGGCCTACGCCCTCTGCGTTAACATGATAACAAGTAAGAGAATATTTATCTAATATTAAAGATTAGATAAACTTATTTCAATCAAAACCCCTACCTTTAAGATTGTTGGTGACTGTTTTGGATGACCACACATCCACATTCAACGGTATGCAGCGGGAGGATGGTCCTCATGCGATTGTGTCATCGGAATTCGTCGATCCTAAATTATCGCCCCCCCAAGCTCCCATCCTCCATCAATGGATGGTGTCGCGGTACATTTCCAGAGTTTATTCACTTGGTGAAGCCATGTCAAAACTCATCCCCAAGAATCATATATTGGAGGGGAAAAGGGCGAGTGAAACATGAATGAATTTAATGAGGTTGATTAAATGAGTAATTAATGATCTTGATTTAATTCATAACGGTGAGGTTACAAAATTGGGGAGATTCAATCCATTAAATGTCTTGAAATGTCATTGGTCATTCGAACGCTGCTCATCCATTGGATAAAATTAAATACAATAGTAGTTACATGTTATTTTATAATTCATTAAAAAGACCAAAAACTATATTTTTCTCCCAAAAAACTACGGTCCAAGTGATGATTCTCTTAAGAAAATCCTAGTGTTTTAGATTCAATTGTGCTATCATATTTCAATTCTGAAAACTAGTTCAAGAAATAGAAAATGCCGCCCATGCATTTACAAAAAGCACCTTAAAATAGTTTAGAAATTCATTACGGGTAAACTGGGCCTCATAATCATGCACCGTCAATTTTCACAGACTCCCAATAATCCCAAATAATTAAAAAATCACATATAATTATCAGGGTCATTACATTCTCCACACCTTAGGGCTTTACATCCCAGAAATACAAACGAGGATACACAAACAAAGATGGGTACGGGGAATACATATGAGCCTCTCTCTCACATTTTCATTCCTGGAGATTCCTGTGCTTCCACAAAATGTGCATCATAGGTATCGACCGCCAATTAAGGATATGCTCTAGTATATCTCCTATCTACACTGGGTATTCCGCAAAAGTCATCGCATCATCAATATCTAGCTCACCATGGTTGATGATATGAGATGGGTCATGAAAGTATCTCATATATTGGGATACGTTGAAGATGTCGTGCACTCTCTCTATCTGCAGTGGTAGTGCTAAGTGGTACGCCACCTCGCCAATCCTAAGATGTATCAGGAATGGTCCCATAAACCTTGGTGAGAGTTTTCCTCCTCGGCTAAATCTCTATAGTCCCCGTCAAGGGGAGACTCACAAGAATACATGGTACACCTCCTATAACTCTAGTGGTCTTTTCCACCTATCATCATAAGACTTCTCTCTTCTCTATGCTGTTTTTATCCACTCTCTGATATCCTACACCTTCTCTGTGGTATCCTATCCCCACTCTAGGCCCACGAGTGCTGGCTCTCCTAGATCTGTCCAACATAAGGGTGATCTGAACAATCATCCTTACAATGCCTCAAAGGGGGCCATACAAATTGTGGAGTGATAGCTGCTGTTGTATGTAAATTCCACCAAGGGTAAGTGGTCTAACCAACTACAAAAAAAATCTTGGACACATGGATGAAGCATGTCTTCCATGGTCTAGATGGTCTGCTCAGTCTGACCATCTTTCTGCGGGTGATATTATTTTCCCAAATGAAGCTGAGTCCCAAAGGCCTACTCCAATCCTTTCCACAACTGGGATGTGAAGTGTGTGTCATGCTCTAAGACTATCATCGAAGGAACCCCATGAAGTTTCACGATCTCTTGAATTTACAGATGTCCCAAGCTCTCTATCAAACAATTCTCTCAAATAACAAGGAAGTGGGATGACATGATGAGTCAGTCAACGATCAACCATATGGTATCTTTCCCTCTGGGCGTATGTGGTAACAATATCATTAAGTTCATTGATATACCTTCCCACTTCCACATTGTTATCTCAAGGGGTTGGGTCATGCATGCTGGTACCTGGTGCTCAGCCTTCACTTGTTGGCAAGTGAGGTATCTGAAAACAAACTCCACCACAACTTTCTTCATCCCTGGCCACATGTACTAACACCCAAGGTCCTGATACATCTTCACCACACTTGGATATACTGCCAATGGGGATGTATGGAACTCCCTCAACACATCCTCTCATAGCTCCACTGGTACAATTATACGTCATCTTAAAAAGATATTTTTCTCCCCACCTTCAGAATATCTGTCTGGTGTATGACATGGGGATATCAAATCACGTGTAGTCTCGAAGCTATTGTCTTTGAGTTGCGCCTCCATAACTCACTGAAGTAGTGGATGGAAAACTACCATCGACTAGAGGTATACTATCTATTTCATATCCACATTGGATATCTGAAGTGAAGCTAACTGCTCTGATTCCTCATTCAGTAGTTGTGAACTCGATCTACGGCTAAGTGCATTTGTCACTACGTTCCCCTTCATAATAGTATAGAATATCTCAATGTCAGAGTCTAGGAGGAAATCTATCCAACGTTGTTATCTCAGTTTCAGATCTCTCTGTGTGAAGATATGTCAAAGGCTCTTGTTGTCTGAGTAATCAATGAACCTCTTTCCCATCAGGTAGTGTCGCCACATATTCTGTGCGAAGACTACTACTGCCTACTCCAAGTCGTGAGTCACATATTTCGTCTCATGAGGCCTCAACTTTCGTGAGATATAAATAATCACTAAATCATCCTACATCATGATGTAACTGAGTCCCATCCCTGATGCATCATAGTAAACCACGTAGTCAGTGCCCTCCTTCGGAAACCTCAAGATGGGAGTGCTGGTCAATCTCTTCATCAGCTGCTGAATGCTCTACTGGAATGTCTCTGACCATAGGAATGGTTTCCCCTTCATCATCAATGTGATCAGAGGGGCTGATACTTTGGGTAAATTGGGTACAAACCATTGATAATATCATTCCAATCCATGGAAACTCCACACCTCAGTAATAGTCTTGGGTGGCACCCAAGCATGTACTGCCTCGATCTTCACTGGATCCACTGCCACTCCATCCTCTGACAAGACGTGTCTCAAGAAGTGGACCTTTTGTATCCAGAACTGACACTTTAAAAGCTGCTTATATAAATGGTTCTCCCAAGGTGCATCCATAACTATCCTCAAGTGTACATCGTTCTCTTCCTCGAATACCGATTACACGTAGATTTCATCAATGAATACCACCATGAAGAGATCGATGTATGGCTAGAAGATCGTGTTCCTAATCCCCATTAGCATTTCCCGATCATTTTTCACGCCGAAAGGCATCACCACGAACTTGTAATGGCTATAACGACATCTGAAGGCTGTCTTCAGTACATCTTCCTCTATTACCCTGAGCTGGTGACAGTCTGATCTGAGATCTATCTTTGAGAACCACTTTTCTCCTTTAAAATAATCAAATAGATCATCAATCCTAATCAGAGGATACTTTTTCTTCACAATCACCTGATTTTGGCACCAAAAGTACACGTGTGGCCCTAAACATCCATCATCCTTTTTGGAAAACAACACTGGGTATCCCCATGGAGTAACACTGGGCCTTATGAATCCTTTCCTCTACAAGTCCTCCAACTTTACCCTCAGCTACCAGAGCTACACATGGGCCATTCGATATGCTGATGTAGATATCGGTGTTGTTTTAGGGTACAAGTCAATGCAAAAGTCTACCAATCCCTGAGGAGGTAGTCTTGGGACATCTTCTGGATAGACGTCCTTATACTAGTCCACCACCTCTAGGAACTGTGGACTTGCCTCATCCACCATGTCGATGGTCATGCATGCCAGCTAATATGTAATCGGCTGCACCCTCTTTAGTGCAAGTCCGTATCATGCTGATCTATTTTTCTTCTCACTAATAAAATAAAATCTGGCCTCTATCTCTGCATTTACATCGCACTATACGTCTCAATCACTCAATCTGTGCATGAATTGCTGATATCCAGTCCATGCCAAAAATGGTGTTGTAGGGCTTCAACAACACTACTAAAAGATCCCATCTTAAACTCTCTCCTCCGAGATTAAGATCACACTTTCGGCACTAGTGTGTGACCACTGAATCTCCTCCCAAAAAAGTATTTAAACAAAAAGTTTGAGCTAAAGGCTCAATCAAAATCATAGAGTCCCAAACTACGTCTATGACAAGGAAATAATTTCTACAACCTATGTCGATAAGCACTGCTACTAAAGTATATAAGATACAAATCGTACCTCATGTCATCTTAGGGATTTCAGGATCATGATCCTATACTGCATGTAGTTGGTCTTGTCCCCATCCACCAGCTCCCTGAGCTCATGGTGGACCACATGGGGGTGGTGGTGGTAGTGCCTGGTGACCCCAACAACCTCCCGCTGCACATCCTGCTCCCCTGCCTCGTATGCCTCCTAGATGATGCTCATTATCCTGCTATTGTCGCTTCCTTGGTGGCCCCTCCAACGTATTCCAATCATCCATGCAGGGAGTTAGGCAGTCAAGATCTCTATGACCCTGTCTCCTATAGGAAAAATATATGATGCCTCACAGGTGGCTATCACAGCCTATGGAGCCCCGCACCTATAACCAAGAATCTCCATGTCTCCCTTTAGAAGGACTCACCTGCATGGGCTCATACATCGTATGTATACTTCCAGCTTTAGATGACTATGCTACATGTCATCTAGTAGGGGCTCTCACTATTGATGCATACTTGTAAAGGAATGTCTCCATCAACAAAGCTTGATCTAGCAACCCATCCTACATCCGGATGCTGAGAGAAAATGTCACATATCTGATCTATCATTGGATCACCTTCTCAAAGTATAGGGCCTTGAATTATAGGTCTCGTACCATGTTAGTGATGTATTAGGAGAGGCCAGTAAATCTTACTGAGTACTAAGACACAATCTATCTAGCATGCTACATATGCAACATCTCTTGAATATGCACAGAGCATAGTGTCTCTAGAACAAACTCCTCCATGAAAAGGCTTCCAAAGTCCGGCCTGGTGAGGATCTTCTCCTCATGCACCTAGAGCATCGTGCTCCACCATCGTCCTACTGAGACCTAAATTAGGCTAGCGTCCAAGATTACTATCTTCTCGCTGGGTGTCCTTACTAAGCGAAAGACCCATGAAACCACCTCAAGCTAGTCCTCTGCTTCCGAGGGGTCCTTATTTCCTCGAAACCTCAAAGGACACTATCTTTGGAACTAATGAAACACACTTAGCCAATGTAGATGATACAATGGTATCATAGGCTTCTCAACAGGTGGTGGTGTTGCTGGTACACAACATGAAGGTGCCATCACTGTGAGTGGTCCCTATACCAATGCCTCATCGCTCGATGGGACACCATCATGATCTCTAACTGAAATCCTGGATGGTTGTATTAGAGGAGGAATCCAATAAGAAACAGATGATCTATGGTCAATAATTTATATCTGGTGAGATGACACAAGAAAAATCAAGAAAATATTTCAAAACACACTCAATGTGTGTTACATGTACCGAGTCAAAAACCAGAATTCAGGGTCAAGATGTATGGATACATCGACTATTGTACCAATAATAGAATCCCAAAACTTAAACCCAAACCCAAGAGACTTAAAACTATTTCTCCCTTGAAAACATAGACTCATAGTTCTTCTGGTAGAACCTACTTCCCTTTGATACCACTTTGTCACGCCAAGTCCCATGGAGCCTGGATGTTACTACCCCAAGCCCGCCTTCTATAGGCTAGTGGTTGGTGACTAGAACCTAATGGCTTTTCCTAAACACTGAAGGAATTTCCTAAGAGATAAGTACACACTAGGAATGGGAAACATAAGTAAACAACCAACCAAACCAAGGTACAAACATGAGTGTAAAGTACAAACACAAGTAAAACTGTAAACTAAAAACAGTGGGCTGGAATACAAGAACTAGAAACTGAAAATAATTTAAATAGCTGATGCATGTACCTTGGAGCTCTACCTAGAGGGTAGTAGCTGTAAGTCTGAAGTCAAAGAAGAGAATATAGACTCCTCTCATCACACCAAGATCCCCCAACTCCCGAACCTCCAAAGTCTACCTCAGAGCGTCAGTAGTCTCCACCAACCCTGAGTCCCCTGAAGGTCTCTCTGTAATCCTCAATGGAAAATATCAAAAGAAATACCACAAAGTAAACAGCTGACACATCTACCTTGGATCTCTACCTGGAGGGTAGTAGCTGTAAGTATGAAGTCAAATAAGAGAATATAAACTACTCTCGTCGCACCAAACTCCCCCAACTCCCGAATCTCCAAATTCTTCATCAGATCATATGTAGTCTCCCGCAACCCCGAGAACCCTGAAGGTCTCTCAGTAATCCTCAATGTAAAATATCAAAAGAAATACCACAAAGGTAATATCACAAGCATATTATAAATCATGAAGCACAATGCAAAAGAGACAGCTCACTATAATGGTATAACTTCAAGGTTACTGGGATTGGGATGACTAGTTATAAAGCCAGATCATCATCTCCATAGTAACCCTACTGCTGACTCATATCGGTCACTATATGCTGACCAATATTGGTCACTAGATACTGACCCATATTGGTTACCAGTGCTAACCTGTATTGGTCGTCTGTGATGACCTGTGTTGGTCATTGGAATTGACCCATATTTCCCAATGTTGCTGACCCGTATTGGTCAATGGTACAGAGGTAGGGATGATTAGTTGTAAAACTAGATCATCCCACTCTGGAGTTTCTGATACTGACCCTTATTGGTCACACTTCTTCTTCATGTCACAGCCAGCCACTGGATTCTGCTGGTCGGAGTGGACACTCAAGAGGGGGGTGAATTGAGTTCCAATTAAAATTTTTGTGTTAAAAATTTGTCTTAAAAACCCCCAAATAAAATACTAAATTAAACTGTAGTGAATTTATATCAAAGTAAAGGTTCTGTTGGGTTCTCAAGGGATTGATTATTTCCCAGTTAATCAAAACAGAAAGGTTGATTAACTTTTGAAACCAACTTACTGATTTACAACTAATATAAACACTTGCGAATTTAATTATCAAAGTGACTTTAAAACAGTTTTGGTTTTAAAGTAAATAGCAGCGAAATAAAAATCACTTAGAAAATAAATAAGCACAGCAAATTTAACCAAGAGGTTCAGTCTCAATCTGAGACTTAGTCCTCTGAAAACATTATATAAAAGTGATCCACACCCTGGATCGGGGATAAACAACAGTATACAACTGTCCAGGTCACACGACCTCTACCACTATCCCAGTGGGAAATAAAAGATGTAAGAGTGTTGAGTGAGGATTTAAAAATCCTCCAGTTAGAGTATAGGAGACATTGTGTGTGTAAAATACAACAGATAACACACACTGCTCAATATGTAAAAAGATAAATCACAGAGCCAAAGATTTAGAGTTTAGAATTGGATATAGTGATTTTCGTGTAGTTCTGGACTCCTTTGATTGACCAGAATTCACTCTAAGTCCTCTTCTGGTTTTTTTCTGGAAAACAGAGTATCGTCTGTTTCCTTGACTTCCAGGTGTAGAGACAGAGGAGATAGTAGTCGATGAAGATCTTGTGTTATGTTTTCATTATCAGCTCTTCACTGGTATGCAGTAATGAGTTCGTCGTGTAAGTTATGTCGTCTCTTTGAATTCACGCTTAGTTGTTCTTCCAGCACACCTTGTGGTATATGTATCTCTCTGTGTATTCGTCTATTCATCCTCTTTTTTACAGTATCCCATCCTTCCTTTATATAAAGCACAAGCTCCGGCAAAAGATGATTTCCTTTTTGTAGGTACGAGGTACGGTTCCCTAAAATCCAACAACACACATTAAATAAATGGTAGTGTATTAAAATATACCTGATATGACCATTGGTTAGATTAAATAATGATAAAGTAATTAAATCATCATCGGGTTCTGTTTCTGGAATGGTAGCTCTTGATATCGATAGACTTGTGTTACGGTAGGTGTCTATATCAGTATACTTCATTTGTAACGGTAGACTTTGTATTGGTAGCTGCAACAGTAGACTTGATCGCATCAGTAGTGGTGGACTTGTAACGATAGTTGTGGCTCTGCCTTGTATCGGTAGTAGTAAGTCCCTATCGGTAGCTTCCTTGATGTATCATTAGACTTTGCGTATCGGTGGACTTCAGCATATCGATAGACTTCAGCATATCGGTAGCTCTGTATCGGTAGCTGTCGACTTCGATGTAGCGGTAGGCTTGAGTACCAGTGAGCTTGTAACTGTAACTCTATCGGTAGACTTGATGTACCGTATCGGTAGAATTTGATGTAGCGGTGATCTTTGAGTACCGGTGAACTTGATGTATCGGTGAACTCCGTATCAGTAGCTCTATTTGATATCGGTAACTCTAATCCATAATGGTGGTATCAGTAGCACTATTTGATATCAGTAGCTCTAATCCATAACGGTGGCTACTGTTCTGTATCGGTAGCTATAGACTGTTTAAGCATTCTACTGGAAGAATGAGTTAGGTCAGAGTACATATATCCAAAAAGACTTATATTAAGCATAATTGAAAGTAACAAAATATAATAAAGCATATTGGAGATGCATCAACCATAATTTAAGAAATAAATAAAATATAGTTTGGGATTATCAAAATATAATAAAGCAACTCAATTTCTAGAGGGTTCAACAATCTCCCCCTTTTTGATAATCACAACTTATGCCAAGAGAATGGAAAGTAGAAAAGAAATTAGCATCAGAGGAAAAGGTTCTTTTGTTTTGTTCAGAACAAAACTCCCATATTCCTCAAGTCTCAGTTTCTCATTCCCCCATTTTGTGTTTCTCCCCCTTTTCTAACTCTTAGGTCTCATTTCTTATTTGCTCTCATTTTGTCATGTTCTCATTTTCTCATTTTCTCATTTTCTCCCCCTTTGTTATTAACAAAAAGAGGGGTAGCAGAGAAGAGATAAAGATTAGAAGAGAATAAATGAAAAAGTACTAGAAACACAGTAAAGTAGATAATGAAAAGGAATTTCATTAATATACAAAAGATGAACTGATAAAATCAGAACAACAAAACAAACAAAAACTGAATCCTATAAAAAAGATCTAGAAACACTCAATCCTCCTCTGGAATAGGTGTCTTTCCCTTAGGATCAGTAGAGGTTGCAGGTGTAGGGTTAGCAGAGGGTTTCAAAATATCTTAAGGGACAACTGGTGGTTCAGCTACAGAAACTGTACCGGATTTGAAATCTGAGCCCCTCTGAGTGATCATTAGTGTCAAGATCTTGATGGCTTGAACTGGAGTCAATTGAGGAGTACTCCCAGAGGCAGAAGAAATAATTGCAGGAGGTATAATCACTGGTCTGGCATCCACATGCAGCAAGGGCAGCAACAGGTTTCTGAAATCCATTATAATGCTTCCTCCTCTCTCCATTGCAGACACTAAATCATCTCTATTCACTATCAACTTATCCAATGCAGGAGTAAGCTCCCGGAGCTTACTAACTTGTTCCCCGAAGGCTTGGGTAACTGGAGGTAACTTCATATTTTCCAGCAAGAGCTTGAAATGGTTTGTCATTTGGTGCTTGGTATAATCCTTTTTAAAATAAGCATCCACCTTATTTTTGATTTCCTCTTGAGAAGTAGTAGCTGCCCACAGGTGATCACGAACAAAACTACTAACATACCTAGTTGTTGCAAGGATCTGAGTATCTGATGCACCACTGGGACTTGCCTTATCCAATTCGTCCTGAACAATAGTGTGGATCTGGTCAAGGTTCACACTGGAGCTAGTTGAGGGAAGAGGTTTCATTGAGAAGGACACTGTTTCCTTGAAAGATTGAGTCAGACTACTAACTACCTTCTGAACAAGTTCATCATGACTGTTCATATGTTCTTTGACTGAATTCTAGAATGCCTCAAAATCTTCCACAAACTGTTTGACCACTTCTTTGATATAACGAATGTCAGTGTGCACTTGGGTTTGAGAAATGTTCAAGGCAGTCAATGAAGCAATTGATTGTCTAAGAGCAACTACAGCTCCTGTCCAACTCTCAATCTGAGTGTGGCACACTTTTAGTTCATCCATAATTTCTATCACAGGACTGGACACACCACATCTAATGGATAACTCAAGGGATTGCTCCACGCTTTTCATCTCTTCAACCATACTTTTTTTATAACTGCCACTGATTCCTTTATTGCTTATTTCAATTCATCTTTTAAGGACTCAAGGTCCTCCTTGGTTGCCACATTTTCAGCCACAGTGGGTAAGGTAACTGATTCCTTTTGGGGTTGGTCTTCCTCATCTGAATATTCATAAGAAAGTCCATGAATCCTATATCTGGGATCTGATGTCCAACCTTCAATATCATATAACACTGATACTAAGCCAAGATTCTCCCCCTCACTTGGAACATTCTCCTGAGGTATCTCTTCCAATTTTTCGTCCTAAGGTAATTCTGCAATTTCCTCTACAACCACAGAAGATTCAATAGCCATTTGTTCTGAGTCATTAATGAATCTCTCATCAATAGGTGTTGCTGCTATGTCTTCCTAATCAGCCACTATCCTGACTGTACTGACTATTAGAGGACTCAAACAGAGCTCTTTTTCAACATTTTCCTCATCATCTGCTTCACCATCAGCCTCCTTTTCTCCATTAACATTATGATCAGATTCGGTTGTCTCATCCTCCTCAGAGGTGTCCTTGACAACATACTGTCATGCTTCATCTCCTTCTTCTGTAGTCTCTGTATCATTGTCCTTCAAGACAGTTTCTCTTTTTGGTATTTCTTTTGGAGGGCTAGCTGCTCCATAAGAAATAACATGATGCACAGGACTAGGGGGTAAGTCGGGGTCTTCTCCTTCCTCAACTAAAGTCTCTTCTTCCTCAGCTTCATCATCACTGTAGACCGGTTCCGAATCATCTGGTCCAATACCAGGATCCCTCACATCCTTTGGTCTAGAAGGATGATCCATAGGAGTATACTTGTCATATATTTTTCCATCATCATTCACCCATGATTTCTTCCAAGGATTCCAACTGACTTTCATGTATTTACAGACAGTTCTTGTAATACAGAAGTTTTCCTTAACCACTACCAGGTCATCCTGAGGACCAGCAACCTATTTCACTTTTAGTATCATAGATATCAGCTTTGAGAAAAATAGTGCATTTGATTTGGACTTCGCTCTAGTCATCTCTTCCACTTGAACCATAATAAATCTACATAGATTTATTCTCACACTGTTCGTCAGCAAGTATAACAGATATATGTCTTGGAATCTCAAGGTGGAACAGTATCCTCTTCTTGGACTAACAACATGTTGAATAAACTTAAACAACAGCTTATCTTCTCCTACCATCTCTGCAGCAATCACCTTTCTAGGGGTCCCATCCCCTATGAGCTCCAGCAAAGCATCTTCATATTGAAACACATCACTGGTCGAAGGTATATACTTTGAGTAGAACACATAATCTCCTTCATTTGGAACTCTTAAGTTCCTAGCCCATTCCTCGGAAGTAAAAGATACTTCCTGACCATTTACCATAGAAATCATTCTGCTTTCTTCTTCAGGCTTTTTAAAACGAACGAATTCGTAGAACTGTTTCACCAGTCCTGGATAATAAGGTCCGTTGTTGTTCACGAAGCATTCTATCCAACCTTGTTCTTCTAACACTCTAAGAACCAAGGACTTTCTCTCCATAATCCATTCTTCACACACCTCTTTTTCAACAACAATCTCTCTCCTTGAGAGATATGGGTTTACTGGATTCCTTCGAGCTACACATCTACGTCCACTGGTACTAGCATTCGATACTTTCTGTCGTTTCTCTTGCGGCTCATCACTCCCATCTGTAACCTTGGGTCTCTTGACGCGGGCCATTACAGATTCAAGGTTTAGGGTTTTGCAGCTAGAGAGGGTTAGGTTAGAGGGATTCAAACAGACGAGTTCTCGGTGAGGTTGAGTGAAATCTAGACTCTGTTTATTATCATTTAGGATACATAAATAAAATAAATCATATAAAAAAAATCGATGTCTCGACTTTAAGGAAGTTTAAAACAGCGCGAGATGAACTGGTAAAGTCTCCTAACGGTGAGGTCTTCTAACGGCGAGGTTTTGAACGATGAGGTTTTCTAATGGTGAGGATTATCTAATGGTGAGGATTCTCTAACGGTGAGGATTCTCTAATGGTGAGGATAAGTTATCATTCCTAATTCGTGTCTAATGAAACTTAATCTTTCTGAACTTAAATTCTTAGTGAATATATCAGCTAACTGAAGTTCAGTTCCTATAAATTCAAGTGTTATATCACCTCTTTGATAATGATCTCTTAAAAAGTGGTGTCTAACATCAATGTGTTTGGTTCTAGAGTGAGACACATGATTCTTAGAGATGTTAATCGCACTAGTGTTGTCACAATTTATTGATACATGTTTAAAACCAAATCCATAGTCCAATAAAGTGTGTTTCATCCAAAGAATCTGTGCACAACAACTTCCAGCAGCTATATACTCTGCTTCAGCAGTAGACAATGCAACTGAGTTCTGTTTCTTACTACACCATGATACTAGGGACTTTCCAAGTAAATGACATGTTTCAGATGTGCTCTTCCTATCTAACGTACATCCAGAAAAGTCAGCATCTGAATAACTAGTTAGGTCAAATGATTGTCCTTTTGGATAAAAAAAACCTAAATTCAAAGTACTCTTAAGATATTTAAAAATCCTTTTAACAACCAGTAAGTGTGATTCTTTAGGATTAGCTTGAAATCTAGAACACATACACACACTAAACATAATATCTGGTTGACTAGAAGTAAGATAAAGTAAACTCCCAATCATACCTCTATAATTAGTTTGATCTACTGGTTTACCAGTTTCATCAATATCCAATTTACAAGTGGTACTCATAAGTATATCACTTTCCTTAATACTATCCAAACCAAAACGTTTTAATAAATACATAGTATATTTACTTCGATTTAATATAATTCCATCTTTAGTTTGAAAAATTTGAAATCCAAGAAAATACATAAGCTCTCCCATTAATCTCATTTCAAATTCATTTTGCGTAACCTTTGAAAAATCAGTACATAAAGAATTTTTCGATGATCCAAAAATAATATCATCAACATAGATTTGTACTATTAATACATCTTTTGAAATTCTTTTTATAAAAAGAGTGGGATCAGCAATTCCTTTTAAAAATCCTTTTGAAATAAGAAAGTTTGAAAGCATTTCATACCAAGCTCCCGGAGCTTGTTTTAAACCATATAAATCTTTAGAAAGTTTAAAAACATGATTTTGAAAATGAGGATTTGTAAAACCAGGTGCTTGTTCTACAAAAACATCTTCAATAATAAAACCATTTAGAAAAGCACTTTTCACATCCATTTGATATAACTTGAAATTCAGATGTGATGCATAGGAAAGTAAGATCCTAATAGCCTCTAATCTAGTTACAGGTGCAAAGGTTTCCTCATAGTCAATTCATACTTCATGATTGTAACCATGTGCAACTAGCCTAGCTTTGTTTCTAATGATGTTTCCAGATTCATCAACTTTGTTTCTAAACACCCATTTTGTGACTATGTTTATAGTGTCCTTAGGTCTTTCTACTAATTTACATACTTTGTTTCTTTCAAATTGATTTAGTTCTTCTTGCATAGCCATTACCCAAAATTCATCATTGATATCATCATTGAGATTTTTAGGTTCTAACTGTGAAAGAAAAGCTTGATGTTCAACCTGATTTATTAGAAAATCCCTAGTCTGTGTTCCTCTATCTAAATTACCTACAACAGCATCTAAAGGATGGTTCTTTAGAATCCTAGTTGTTCTTGAAAAGGTAGGACTCGAGATTTCATGTTCATCTATAGGTTGAGGTTCAAAAGAAGCAGGTTCTGGGAAATTTCCAGAACTGGATGTTTTAACTACAGGTCCACTGTCTTTATCATTAAGGTTCAAAACAGATAGACCATATTCATGATTTTCAAGATAGGTCTTAGGTTCATGTGGATCACTTTCATAAAATTTGATGTGAACAGATTCTTCCACACATTTGGTTCTCTTATTGAAAACTCTATATGCTTTACTAGAAATGGAGTAACCTAGGAAAATTCCTTGATCACTCTTGGATGAAAATTTGTCGAGATTGTCTTTAGTATTACGAATAAAGACTTTTCAGCCAAAAACTTTGAAGTAGTTAACCTTAGGTTTCCTATGGTTCCACAACTCATAAGGGGTCCTCTTAAGAACAGGTCTAATCAAGACTCTATTAATAACATAACAAGATGTATTTACAGCTTCAGCCCAAAAATAAACGGGTAGGTCATACTCATTAAGCATAGTCCTAGAAATTTCTTGTAGGGTTCTATTCATTCTTTCTACTACACCATTTTGCTGGGGTGTCCTAGGGGCAGAGAAATTGTGACTATAGCCATTGTGTGAGCAGTAGGATTCAAATTCATGATTCTCAAATTCACGGCCATGATCACTTCTCAGGGTTTTAATCTTAAGTCCACTAAGGTTCCCTACAAACAAGGAATATTTAACAAAGTAAGAACAAGATTCACTTTTTTGAGCTAGAAAATATACCCAAGTATATCTAGAATAATCATCTACAAGAACATAGACATAATGCTTCCCATTTAAACTTGAAACTCTAGAAGGTCCAAATAAATCCATGTGAACCAACTCGAGAAGTTGAGAAGTTGACACTTCATTCTTTGATTTAAAAGAAACTTTATGTTGCTTTCCCTTTTGACAGGGATTACAAACTTTGTCTGCTGGAAATTCATGTTTGGGTAGGTCTCAAACAATGTTTTTTCTAGCAAGTTTTCTAAGTGAATGCACATTCCAGTGTCCTAATCTTCTATACCAAAGCCAATACTCTTTATGAAAAGCATTTAAACAAGTAATATTTTTCTTAGCTAATGAATTTAAATCAACAACATAAACATTTTCATTTCTTAAAGAATAAAATACTAAAACATTTTTAGAATTAAAAAAATTTCAAGAATCATTTTCAAATTTAACATAAAAACCATCATCACATAACTGAGAAATACTCAAAATATTATTTCTCAGTCCATAAACAAATAAAACATTGGAAATCAATATTGAGTCTGTGTTACCAATCTGGCCTAAGCCAATGATTTTTCCTTTTGAGTTATCACCAATGGTGAGAAAACCTCCATCAACTCTGACTAAGCTTTTAAAGCATGAGAAGTCTCCTGACATATGTCTAGAACATCCACTGTCCTAATACCAAGTCTTTCTATAGGATCCCATTAAGCAGGTTCCCTCAGATGTGTTTGTCATAAAACACATGTCTGCCTTATTTCTGTGTTCAGTTTCAGAAACATCAGATTCAGTGGAGCTGTCCTCAGAAGCACTCCAAGTAGCCTTCATGGCTTTCTTGTACTTATTGTCTTTGTATTCATATTTCTTTTTGTACTTCAAATTTGGACAGTCTGCTTTTATATGTCCTTTTCTTTTGCACTCATAGTATAAAACCTCATCTATTTTATCAGATTTCTTCCAATCCTTTTTCCAATGACCCTTGATGTCATACTTATTTTTGTAATTCGATTTTCTGAAAAACTTCTTCTTCCTATAAAACTTTTTAAATCATCTGGGAATGTGAGCCATCTCAACATCACTATCATAAGTACTTTCACTCTCTTCATAGCTTGAACTTTCATTTATAACGTGAAGCTTTTCCTTAACATTGTTCTTTGAAGTTGTAGTTTTGAAGGCAACAAACTTCCTTCTAGGTTCTTCTTCTTCTTCTTTGTTCACATTGAGTTCCTCTTCATACATCATCAGTTTTCCAATTAATTCCTTGACTGACAGTTCACCAATATCACACAATTCTCTAATTGAGATAGAAGTTCCTCTCCATCTTTTAGGTAGACATCTCAGAATTCTCAAGATTTGTTCCTTTGCTGGAACATCCTTTCCCAAAGATGTCATTGTGTTGACAATTTCGTTGAACCTGAGATACATGTCAGAAATGGGTTCATCAGGATTCATCTTAATATTATCATTCTTAATAGTATAGGTGTTCAATCTCATTTCCTTAACATTAGTTGTTCCTTCATGAGAAACAGCTAAGGTACCCCAAATTTCATATGTAGTTTTACAAGCATATATTCTATTAAATTCCTCATCTCCTAAAGCACATCACAAACCATTCATAGCTTTACAGTTATTATTGTAGTGTGTCTTAGTAGCTTCATTCCAGGTAGATCTAACAGTTGTAGGAATTTTATATTCTAATTCTATAGCTGTCCAAATATCAAAACCCATGCTTTCTAAATGAATTTTCATCTTGATTTTCCACTGAGCATAGTTGGTGAAATTGAAAAATGGTGGTCTATTGGTAGCAACACCTTCATGTCTATTATCCATGATATATTACTAAAAGCAAAGATTTTAAAGAGATAAAAATTTAGAAATAACAGAAATTTTAAGAACTTTAAAATAGAACTAAAATCATAGTTGAAAAACAGAGTACTTTTAGAAAATATTTAAACAACCTCTGATACCAAATGTTGGATAGAGAGGACACTCAAGAGGGGGGTGAATTGAGTTCCAATTAAAATGTATTTGTTAAAACTTTGTCTTAAAAACCCCCAAATAAAATACTGAATTAAACTATAGTGAATTTATATCAAAGTAAAGGTTCTGTTGTGTTCTCGAGGGATTGATTATTTCCCAGTTAATCAAAAAAGAAAGGTTGAATAACTTTTGAAACCAACATACTGGTTTACAACTAATATAAACACTTGCGAATTTAATTATCAAAGTGACTTTAAAATATTTTTGGTTTTAATGTAAATAGTAGCGGAATAAAAATAACATAGAAAATAAATAAGCACAGAAAATTTAACCAAGTGGTTCAGTCTCAAGATGAGGCTTAGTCCTCTCAAAACATTATATAAAAGTGATCCACACCCTGGATCGGGGATAAACAACAGTATACAACCATTCAGGTCACACGACCTCTACCACTATTATCCGTGGGAAACAAAAACAAAGCAACCAGCTGTCCAGGTCGCACGACCTCAACCACTATCCCAGTGGGAAATAAAAGATGTAAGAGTGTTGAGTGAGGATTTCCAAATCCTCCAGTTAGAGTACAGGAGACAGTGTGTGTGTAAAATACAGCAGATAACACGCACTGCTCAATATGTAAAAAGATAAATCACATAGGCAAAGATTTAGAGTTTAGAAATGGCTCTAGTGATTGTCGTGCAGTTCTGGACTCCTTTGATTGATCAGAAATTGCTCTGAGTCCTCTTCTTGTTTTTGTCTGGAAAATAGAGTATTGTCTGTTTCCCTGACTTCCAGGTGTAGAGACAGAGGAGATAGTAGTCTATGAAGTTATTGTGTTATGTTATCGTTCTCAGCTATTCACTGGTATGCAATAATGAGTTCTTCATGTAAGTTCTATCGTCTCTTTGCATTCACGCTTAGTTGTTCTTCCAGTACACCACGTGGTATATGTATCTCTCTGTGTATTCGTCTATTCATCCTCTTTTTTTCAGTAGCACATCCTTCCTTTATATAAAGAACAAGCTCCGGCAAAAGATGATTTACTTTTTGCAGGTACGAGGTACGGTTTCCTGACATCCAACAACACAAATTAAATAAATGTCAATGTATTAAAATATACCTGATATGACTGTTGGTTAGATTAAATAATGATAATGAAATTAAATCAGCATCAGGTTCTGTTTTTGGAACGGTAGCTCTTGATATCGATAGACTTGTGTTACAGTAGGTGTCTGTATCGGTAGACTTCATTTGTAATGGTAGACTTTGTATCGGTAGCTGCAACAGTAGACTTGATCGCATCAGTAGCGGTGGACTTCTAACGGTAGCTGTGGCTCTGCCTTGTATCGGTAGCAGTAAGTCCCTATCTATAGCTTCCTTGATGTATCAGTAGACTTTGCGTATCGGTGGACTTCAACATATCGGTAGACTTCAGCATATCGGTAGCTCTATATCGGTAGCTGTCGACTTCGATGTAGCGGTAGGCTTGAGTACCAGTGAGCTTGTAACTGTAACTCTATCGGTAAACTTGATGTACCGTATCGATAGACTTTGATGTAGCGGTGATCATTGAGTATCGGTGAACTTGATGTATCGGTGAACTCCGTATCAGTAGCTATATTCAATATTGGTAACTCTAATCCATAATGGTGGTATCGGTAGCTCTATTTGATATCGGTAGCGCTAATCTATAATGGTGGCTACTGTTCTGTATAGGTAGCTATAGACTATTTAAGAATTCTATTGGAAGAATGAGTTAGGTCAGAGTACATATATCCAAAAAGACTTATATTAATCATAATTGAAAGTAACAACATATAATAAAGCATATTGGAGATGCATCAACCATAATTTATGATATAAATAATATATAGTTTGGGATTATCAAAATATAATAAAGCAACTAAATTTCCAGAGGGTTCAAGAGATTCAAGCACGAAGCACGCCTGATCTCTGGTAGTCTCCGCACCTCAAGCCATCGGTCATATTTCAATTGGTATGAATTGCTTCAAAAAGAATATCCAAGGGACCTCCCTATCAAAGGGGTCCTAATGTGATAGAAGGTGCATCGATCAGACGCCAGGTCTGTGAGATATGGGAACTTTTGTAAAAAGGACCCAGTGTCATTCATGTTTGATCTAACTGAGGTCTCAGCTCAATCTCTGTTAAAATTCACAGGGAGTATCTCCAAAGGACCGCCTTGTCACAAGGGTCTGTATTCCATTGAAGGTGTGTCGTTTGGACGCTCGATCAGTTAGTTACACCACTTTCCATGATACATGGGTGATCGCACCTCGGTCAGGCCCAACTAAGTTGGGCCCGCTAGAAAATGCCAACGGGGCCGCTTCCCAAAAGGGGTCCTAAAGCCACTGACAACACATTGAACAGACACCCGGTTCATCAGTAATGAGAATTGCATTATTTGGGGGCTGGTTGGGTTTGGGGCCGGTCTCACTCTGTCAGGACGACCTGACATAATGGGTCTTGGGGTCTACCTGACTCTTCTCGGGTCTGACCCATTAATGTTTTTCCTAGTTCGGTTTGTGAGCCCGGGCTGTGGTTAGCCCGGCCAGCCAGGTGGGGCTGGCCCACCTAAGATGGCCCACTAGGCTGTGGGTTTGGCCCGGCCCACTAGGCCGCAGGTCCAACCGGGGTTGCGGTGTAACACCCAAAGATTTCATAGTACGTTATTTTTTCAAAGTAATTCAATAACTTGCACTACACGCAACACTGAGTTCTAGCACACCATGACTTACCAAACTAGCCGTTCAAAAGTGGTTAGGAATAGTATTAACAGAATATTGATCATTATATAATCCTTAAAATTTTATAATCCATATTTTGAGTTTCATAAACATAATATAAGAACAAATTCATTTTTTTCAGATAAAAGAAGTATTTTTCAAAAAAATAAATTTTTGACGCTTTTTAATGGCGAACCATCTTTAAATCCAATATTTGAAACTTTTATATATTACATTTGAAAAAATAAACTTCTGTAGAATTGGGACATAAGAATTTAGTTTCAATAAATTTTTGCTGTTTTTCTTATAACTTTCATATTTGGGTGAATAGTGAAAAATACTATATTTTAACTGAAAGCCAATTTTTTAATCAAAATAATTTATTGTGTTAAATTATAAATTATAATGGTTTGGAAGTTTAAATAGATTATATTTTTAACAATTAATCCAATTCTGGTTATTGTATGTAATTTCAATTTGAAATTTGACATAAACTAGTGTCAATCTTTTGATAGTTATTATTTCTTAAAAATACTCTTTTTAGTCTTGACAACGAGAAATAATTTTAAATTAATAAATACAGATTCTATGTTTTGAATTTGGAAAAATGGAAATCATTTTTGAATTCAGAATATCAAAATTATCTTATAGTAAAATTTTGGTATTTTTTTGAAAACATTCAATTTTTGATGAATAGTGAAAAAGCCTGTGTTCTTATTTAAAACCAATTTTTATTTAAATAATTATTTATTTTATTTAAATTTATTTTATGTAATAATATATATATAATACCTATATTAGTTTAATTTAATTCATTGGAGTTATTTAATAATATAGCTTGATGTATAAAATTTTATCGGACGTCCTACCATCTTTTACCCACCTCTTAGGAGCATTTGAAAATTTTCATAATACATAATTTTAACGCTTTTGTTAGTCGAATTTCAAAACATCAAGAGACACAGTTGATATCATTAAGGAAAATTTCATTCAATAAGATGAAAATAATTTTTGGTGAATAGTATATTTTGACTTTTATTTACCATAATTAAAAGTAAATGTGGTCATTATGGGTAAAAATGATATCATAATTACCCTAACACATATCATAATTCTATTGGATAAGTGTAATTCGACCAAAAAAAGCCTTATTAATAAAATATGATCCTTTAGGTCCATTTGGTTTAGATTATGACATTTAATATTATTTAATTCAAAGAAGAGTTTCAATGATTAAAAACTAAACCATTTTTAATAAAGTGTCACACATAATATAAATTAGACCATAAATATTGATTAGAAATAAAAAAATATTTTCTAAATAATGGTATTTAATATATAATTTTTAGACATTAAATAATTTAATTTATTTATGACACAATGATGGTGCAGTAATTGCCTTATTAATGAAATATTAAAATAACTGATATTATAAATACCCAAATAAATGTAATTTGAGACTTTTTATAATTTTCCCTAATTTAATAGAATAATATGACATGTTAGGGTTGAATAAATGAATTGTTTTCTAAGTAATAATGATGTAATGAAATTAGAAAAAACAAAATCCCAAATAGTGTCAAAATTGACACTAAAGAGTTTTAAAAAGAAATATTATATTATTAATTTGTATTCTATTCCTAAAAATCTAAGGTTCAGAAAAGGGCTTAAATACTATAATATATGTCATTAATGAACCACTTTGGGTTCTCTTGGTTGTTTATAGTATGTTTATTAACCATATAATATAAAAATACAAAGAGACATGGTAAATGTCAAACTATTTAACTAAGAGTTATATATAAAAGATAAGTATAATATAGTGATCCAAACCTGTCTCAAACCTATTGGTTAATTCTTTTTCGACCCATCCCCTCCTTATAGTTCAAATAATTCATTTTTACGCCATTATAAACTTAAAATTATTTTGTTATAATATAATATTTTATGTTTTTCCTAAGGTTCCCCTCACCCCTCTTATAAAAGGGCACTTCCCCTTCTCTAAAATTCACACCTCCAAAGTCATTTGGCATGTCAAAACCCTTCCCAAATATCCTCCCAACTATCCTAACTTCATTCTAAAAGCCATCATTTGGTCATAAAGCCAACATAAGGATCCATTTTGATCAAACCAAAAGGAAGAACCCGAAGAAGAGGTAATGATTTCACCACCATCTTTCATGTTATTTTTTCCACTTACTCTTTACTGGTTATTACCATACCAAAATAATAAAACCAGTACCATATATATACTATGATGTTATTATAAATATTGAACAAACAAATTCATTATTCTATTAATCCTATGAATGAAAATGTCACCATACATGCGTACATACAACTTACCATCTCCACGCGGTGGTGTAATTTATTATAAAACACTATGTTATTTAGATGGATATAATGATGGGTAATATGTATATAAATAATTAAAATAACATTCTAATGCCCCTGTAAAATTAATATATCATCCAATTCAACACCTTTAAGGAAATGAAATTGTCGCTCGTGCATACATACGGATTACCATCTCCACGACGCGATGGGATTCATTTCCACGTTCACCATTCATTGATAATTATAAAAATATACATTACTAAAAAGTATGTAATACATGACATAATAATGATATAGAAGATATATATATTTATATGTATATATATATATATATATTTATTTATGTACTTACATATATCCTATTCACATACTTCCATTCAATACGATATTAAAATAGAAACAACGTTTATGCATACGTACGACCTACCATCCACATAAATTGTGTTTTCCATTTCATATATATATCTATTATAAATATTTATATTCTAAATATATGTGATATATTAATCAAGGATTATATTCTTGAATTATTTAAATCATTATCTCAATGATACGATCAAGAATAACAAGTTAAAACAAGTATGATAAAGAAAACGACTATAACCCGAAATGTTAATTTAACATAGAAATCATAGTTAAATTGGTAGTATAAAGTCATAAATGAATCAGGTATGATATAATAAATATGATTATTATTATGGTATAAGTTAATAACAAACTATGTTCATTATACAGGAGGTTAAACGTACCCTCTACTAAAGGAAAGTGTAAGGTAAGGGTTAATTTTACGATCTCTTTATTATCCGAGGTTGTTTTTACATAAGTATCTACTAGGAAAAATTTATTATCCATGTCCATGTTTAATGGAAGAGTTTTCAAAGGGATTAATTTAAGGTACGTTTTACTAAAACATCATTTTAAATGTCTTAAATATTTATTCCTCTAAATCATTCTAATTAATGTCCATGTTTTCAAAATGGGTTTTATGGATTTATCTATATGGATATGAAAATTTTTAAAATGTTAATTCATTTCAAAAGATTCAAATTGGTATGGGATAATTTTATTAAACAATGTCTTTAAATGTCTTACTTTAAAATTTGTGTGAATTCTAAATGTTTTCATGAAATGGTATATTTCTCTCCAAGAGTTTTACAAATCATTTTCATCTATGTCAACATCCTTTGATGAATTTTAAACTTGTTTGAAGTTGATTTATTATGATACAAATATTTCATATTGTATTGAAGGTTTTGTGAAATGTTTGACTATGGATGTGTTATTTTTATACCATTAATTGTTTATAGATTAAGTATTGATATTTTGTATGCTAGTTTTAATACGAATTTTTATGTTATTTCTAAACATTTTCATATGGGGAATGAATTAGACATAGTATGTGACGGGTGGAGCCCGCTATAGCTCCTCGATGCATTGGTATGTTTCAGGAGACAAACTAGTGTATTGGAACAAGGCCTTGAAAAAATATTATTTTTAGTATTGGCATGTAGAGACCCGAAGGCTGACGTACATGAACATTACATTACTTTTGCGGAATACTTAATACATAACAAAAACGGACACACAAGGACCGTAATAGTTTAGTGTCTTTGGAAACATGGAACATAATCTTCTAATCATGGTGAAAGATCTTCAACATCTCCTTTAATGATCTTACCCCTTTTTTTTACCTAAAACCTTTCTTTATATCCTGGGGAAAATAAAACATAAAAAGGGTGAGATCAAAAGCTCAGTAAGGGTAAGCATGGATAAAATAAAACATACCATATACATTTTAACTTAAAAACCTGAACATAATGTTTAAACATCAAAAGATTGAGCAATGAAATAAAACATGTAAGTACGTATGGTGTAGATCATAAAGAAACATTAATAATGATAAAATAGCATGGGAATAAAACATGTAATTGTGGCAACCATTCAACACATGTCATGATTTATATAGTAGACAAGGCATTTCTGCCAAGACCATCATGGTGGACAAAGTCCCTTTCTGAATCGAGTTCACTCCTCGTTTCAGTCCTGTAACACTGAACCGGATTAACTTACCGTTCCAGCCATGTCTATATCATGAGATATAAATCTTTACCCAATTCATTGGAGGGAGATATAGGTCCCACCCATCTCATGATGAAATCATTCTTACTTGTGCAACAAAATAAACATACATCATTCATAATAACCCAATAAATAAAATGGGTTTCATAAATATCATCCCATCATCACATAATCCATATAAAAGAAATGAATATCATTTCATAATAAATAAAAGTGAAACCATATAAATCATAGTGACATTACACTTGAAACATACACATGTGAAATAATGTCATCTTAGATGAAAATGGTTTTGATAAAACACTTTAAATGAATTCTTGAGGAAAATATCCTTTTTTCATCAAAATCATTTTCTTTTCACAAAATGTCGTGCAATTTTAGAAGAAATGGTTTTTGTTGAAAATAGTCATGAAATATTTTGAAGTAAGATTCATGAAAATAAGGCTTTATAAAACCATAAAAATCCTTTCATGCCGTATACGTTAAAAAAACATTCTTATCGTACTTTTGTCGGAAAAGTCAAAAAAAGCACCTCGTAACGTAAACAAAAGAAATATTCCTTACATACCATGTAGTAAAAGTCAAAAGTGGGTAAAAAGGACATGAAACATACATGAATCCATTTTTAGGAAACATGGACATGGATGATAACAATAACCCCAGTAAATAATTACGAATAAGCAATCTCGGATAAAAATGAGATTTGCAAAATTATCCCTTACCTTAGGTCCGATATGCTTCGTACGTATCTGAACCCACTATATAATGATCTAAATAATGTTATTGAATTATTAAAAAATCATATTAATTGTTATTATATCATATATGGTCCACTTATGACTTTATATTACCCGTTCTTTTGTAAATTCATGTTAAAGTAGCGTTTTGGGTAAAATCGCCTCATTTGTCGTTCGTGTTTTAACTTCTAATTATTAATATGATTACATGGATCATGATTAATTATATCCAGAATGTAAAACATGATAAATATATAATATATATTCAGAATATAAATATATATAATATGTCGATAAATGGAAAGAAATACACCGTTCATGGAGACGGTAGGCCGTACGTACGCATGAACGCAATTTTCGTTTCCTTATTGAATTGAATGGAATTAAGTAGATGACATACATATATATATATACATAAATCCAGTATCATTATTATGTCATATATTTCATGATTAATTATTATATATACTTTATAATCATTCATGAATGGTTAATCATTGAGAATGAATCTCATCGCGTCGTGGAGACGGTAGTCCGTACGTACGCACGAGCGATGATATCATTCCCATGATCATGGAATTGTATTCAAGTGTAAGTATAATATTTAAGAATCAATATCACTTTACAATAATCATATATAGTCATTATTTACACCATTATACCCATCCAAGTAAGGTGGTGGTGGAAAATAGATTACACCACGGCGTGGAGACGGTATTCCGTACGTACCCACGCGTGATGATTTCATTTTCCATAGGATGGATAAATTGTGAAATAGGGTTCTTTCATACTTATAATAACATATCAGTATATGATTGATACTGATGTTATTATTTCATAATGAAACAACTAAATAAGAAGAAGTGGAAGAAGAAATAATGTTTGAAGAATCGGTAACGAACATTACCTCTTCTTTGAAGCGCCTCTTTGAGACCTCCTCTTAGGGCACTAAAATTGGTCTTTGAAGAAGACCAGGACCTCTAGGATGTTTCTAGTGAAGTTGAGAAGATAATTTGGCAGGGGTTGGCCGAGCTTGAAGGCACAAATTTGTGTGAGGAAGAGAGGGTGGAGGTTCCCTTTTACAAGGGAGGAGAGGGGCACCTTTGGAAATCTTAAAAATATTAATTTATAATATATCTAACCCTACTTAAAAACCTCCAAAAATGTCTAATATTTGAATATAAGATGCGATAGGGTTGTAATCTCATGAACCAATAAAATTTAGACATGTTAGGAAATTATTCTAAACATTATCAACTTGATTTATCCTTACTTAATCAATTTAATTTTATTTGTGGTAATAACATTCTAAATTTTAACTTATAACAAAGAATTACTTATTTTTGTGAATTGTACGTATTTGGATAATTTATAACATTTTAGACCATATAAATTTAAATTTACAATTTTTAAATATTTTTGTGATTTTTAAACAATTTTATAATATGTTATTTTTATAAAATAACAATAGTGTCAATTTTGACACTATTCATTTATATGAATTTAAATAAAATATATACAGAAGATATGTTCGAACTAAAAGAATTAATAGATTCATAAAAGGGCATATGTATCTAGAAAATTAGTGGAGAAAATTAAATAGTTCATATAATATTTATTTTATTATTTTTAAAACCATTTATTTGGTTTATCTCTTAATAAAATAATTACTACAACATTTTTGTATAATTATTTAATATACTTATATGTTGCATAAAAATTAAAAATAAAATCCTATGATGAACCGAAATCTATTAAATTTCAAAATAATACTTTTACTCTAATATATCATCTTAAAATAACAATAGTTAAATTGTTATATTTATTAAATTATGATGGTGACAACTTTGGCATCATTTAAAATAATATAATATAAGTGTCATAATTGCTTGTATAAGACTCCAAATGGTCAAATATTCGACCATTGGATGATTATTGTTTAAATTTACATGAAAAATAAGTTTTGTTCAGGGTTTTGTGCCTTTTATGGTCACTATTAGTTTAATAAAACCTATATTCTTGATTTTTCACTAGATAAATAATTTCTATATCACTATTGTGTCACAATTAATGATAAATATTTAATCCCAAAAAATTCTAAATAAATTCTCATGATGTAGATAATATTTTTATCTTTCTGTTTACTATTAATTTTCGAAGTTTCATGATGTTTATCACTAACTTAATATTATTATACTTATAGTATTTAAGAGAGTGACATGTTGTCACTTTCTTTGGTTTTAGTAATAATTAAATTATTTTCATGGAAAAAAGTCTATTAAATGAATCTAATCCGACCCTTAGATTATATGGGTCGACTTTTAGTCATCCAATAGGATTTTTCCAAGTGTTAGGGTAATTTTATAATCATATATTTACCCTTAAATAACCGATTTACCTTTAAAATTATAGTAGTTACTATTCACAATGCCCAAAAATAAAAAGTAGCTTATTAACATAATTTGGACCCACTAATTCCAAATATGGAATCAATTTTTCCAAATTAAATAAACAAAAGTTTCAAAAATTAAATTAAAATTAATCCCGTTGTCGAAAGAAAACGAGTTTTTCTTTAAAACATTGCAAAAGATTGAATTGATTTAACCTACGAATTCAAGGTAAAATCAATGCTAATGACATACATTATATTAAATGGTAAAAATATATTTTATTTATACTTTAAAACAATTCAATATTATAATTTAACCACATAAGATATTACGATGAAAAAAGTTTTTTTTAATTAAAATATAGCGTGTTTTTACTATTCATTAAAATATAAAAGTTATCAGAATAAAATGAAAAATGTATCCAAAGTAAATTTTTATTTCTTGATTCCAAATAATAATTTTATTTTGTCAAATGGAACTTATAAACATTTCAAAAACTAGATTTAATGTGGGTGCGCCATCAAAAGGCGGCAAAACTATATTTTTTGAAAAATATTTATTTTACCCGAAAAATTTATTTTGTTCTTATGACATGTTCTAGAAAATGTGTAAGATGAATAATAATGTTATAAAATTAAAAATTTAGTTAATACTATTCATAACGGCTAGTTTATAACAATATTATAATAATATATTATTGTTTAGTAAAACCTGGTATTGCGTACAACACACGCTATCAGGGAAGGTCGCGATTGCGTGTAATGCAAGCCAAGTCAGGGTTGCGTGCAGTGCATGACTCCTTTGTTGTTGTGTATAACAGAATCCAACCATATTTTATTTATACATTTAATATATATATATATATACACTCAATGTTGCGTAGAATAACTTCTATCAAACGAACTTGAAATTGTGTGTAACACAAGCCAAGAATAGTGTTGTGTATACTGCAAGCTAATACAGTGTTGCGTATAGCGCAAGATAATCTTGGTGTATTGTACAACAGAAGATATGAATGAAATTAAAAAGAATGTATCTTATAAAATATCTGGTTGTAACATTCTACCCCCCTTAAAATGAATTTCGCCCTTGAAATTCATCGGGGTTATAAATCGTTTACTATTCATAGAAACCCACATCATAAAAAGAAATACCAAAACTGAACTTTAAAAAATAAAGTATGAAATATAATGGTTACCCAAATTAACTCATCACTGGGTTTCTATATAGGATAACATTGCTGAAAATATGGATATGGAAGAGAAATCTAACCATCATGTTCTGATAGAGAGTTGTAGAGAACATGGCTATGAAAAATCCAATAATCACAAAGCCATATACAACATTTTTGGTTCTCAAGATCATTTCCCTAAAGATGATGAAATTGGAATTAGAAGAAATACTTTCGTGATTTTGGTATAGTCTCACCATTGGTCATTCATTAGACAATTTCCACTTCATATCTTCATGAAATGAAGTTGAATTTGTCATTCGTGATGTGTTATCAGATCATGTGATAGAATGATGGGTCATTCCATCTATCTCAAACAAAAGGTTAGAAAAGTTATCTAAAAAAATACATTAGTCCATCTATAGTGAGATTAATCATATATGGTTCCTAAAATGGACTTATATTTCATATATCCTACTTCTTAGTATAATAAAACTAGTTTCTACTAAACATGGACTTCCTGTAGGCCAGCGGTAGGTGATAAAGGCCAGTCGCACTTCGGTTGTGGGTTCGATTCCCACACCCTTGTCCGATGCGATGGGCTGTCGCCCGTCCTGCAGGTTATCCTTTTTCTAAAACTACATTACTACAACATCCCATCAATAATATCAAAAAAAGTTCTATCTTTAAACAATACTAACTTATGTACAACATAATTCATTCCAATTTTTAGGCTTATTTAAAATACTTCAGTCTATGCTCATAGTATAAAGAAAACGATTACTTTAAATGTCATCAACCAAGCATGCGAATATCATCATTTATCCCCCATATATCTTGTTGGTCACATTCCAATCATGTGAATACCTTAATCATGTATTCTCTTGAAAAATGAAGACCCATTAAACCATAGTGAAAACATGAATGTAGTTAAAAGTTAACACTTTCCACATACCAAAATCCTGAAAATTATATATACTCAATCCATGATATCACTTAGTCCTTATATCAATCATGACCTCATGAATACTGTCAAACATTTCATTTTCTCCTTATCCCTTAATTATGCGCATATCATCTGCTTTTCAAAATATTTGAATCACTTTTCATGGTTATCAGTACCTTAAAATTATTGAAAACCACAATAGACTAATACAAAAATATTCCAATACACAATAAAATTACCTCAAAAACATTATTCTTGAATACCAATACATATACACTTCAATCCATCCTCTTCAATGATTGTACTGGAATAATTCCTTCCTTGATTTAGAAGTAACTTTTTAGGTCAGGGCATTGAGTTGGGTAATGCCCATGTTCTCCACAAATAATACATTGAACTCTATAAAATTCTGTCACTCTATGACCCTTTTCTCCACACAGATAACATCGGTCCCTCCATTTGAGGTATTCCTCAAGGTTCTTCATCCCTTCTTTAGATATCTCAATCTTCCTTTCTTTATGCTCCTCAACATGCAAACATGCATAATAGTCTATCTTCCTCTTATTTGATGAATTAGGCATACCACTAAATTTCACCTTGTTAATCATATATCGCGATGACTGATTCGGCATAATCACAATATCTTTCTCTCTAGGCATTAAACAATTTTGTTGCTCATAGTCACTAATTTTTCCATTGGATTCAATGTTAACCGAATTCCCTCTGGTTCCCTCCATTAACTAAAACACAAAAAGAATTCTGTGAGAGGAAAAATCATGCTAGAGAAAACAACATAGTAAAGGGGGAGTACCCTCAATATCTAACATATTAGGTTAAATTATAAGATCCTTAGCGCAATTCTAGGACTATAACCTATACGTATACTTAACATTAGATACATCCCTAGACATCCCTTAGAAATATCTCTAGGGATCTCACTAACGTTTTCACATCCTAGTTTCCAAAGGTTGACTAAACCTCCCTCTGATACCAACTGTAGGGACCCGAAGCCTGGCGTACATGAACATTACATTACTTTTGCGGAATAATTAATACATAACAAAAACAGACACATAAGGACCGTAATAGTTTAGTGTCTTTGGAAACTTGGAACGTAATCTTCTAATCGTGGTGAAAGATCTTCAATATCTTCTTTAAGATCATCCCCCTTTTTTACCTAAAACCTTTCTTTATATCCTGGGGAAAAGAAAACATAAAAAGGGTGAGCTCAAATGCTCAGTAAGGGTAATCATGGATAAAATAAAACATACCATATACATTTGAACTTAAAAACATGAACATAATGTTTAAACATCAAAAGCATGAGCAATGACATAAAACATGTAAGTACGTATGGCGTAGATCATAATGAAACATTATGAATGATAAAATATCATGGGAATAAAACAAGTAATTTTGGAAACCATTCATCACATATCATTATTTCCACAGTAGCCAAGGCATTGCTGCCAAGACCATCTTGGTGGACAAAGTTCCTTTCTGAATCGAGTTCACTCCTCATTTCAGTCCTGTAACACTGAACCTGATTAACTTACCGTTCCAGCCATTTCTATCTCATGAGATATAAATATTTACACAATGCATTGGAGGGAGATATAGGTCCCACCCATATCATAATTAAATCATTCTTACTTGTGCCACAAAATAAACATACATCATTCATAATAACCCAATAAATAAAATGGGTTTCATAAATATAATCCCATAATCACATAATCCATATAATAGAAATGAATATAATTTCATAATAAAAACAAGTGAAACCATGTAAATCATTGAGACATTACACTTGAAACATAAACATGTGAAATAATGTCATCTTAGATGAAAATGGTTTTGATAAAACACTATAAATGAATTCTTGAGGAAAATATCCTTTTTTCTTCAAAATCATTTTCTTTTCACAAAATGTCTTGCAATTTTAGAAGAAAAGGTTTTTGTTGAAAATAGACATGAAATCTTTTGAAGTAATCATCATGAAAATAAGGCTTTATAAAACCATAAAAATCCTTTCATGCCGTATAAGTTAAAAAAACATTCTTATCGAACTTTTGTCAGAAAAGTCAAAAAAAAGTACCTCGTAACGTAAACAAAAGAAAGATTCCTTACATACCATGTAGTAAAAGTAAAAAGTGGGTAAAAATGACATTAAACATACATGAATACATTTTTAGGAAAATGGATATGGATGATAACAATAACCCCAGTAAATAATTACGAATAAGCAATCTCGGATAACAATGAGATTTGAAAAATTATCCCTTACCTTAGGTCCGATATTCTTAGTACGTATCTGAACACCCTGTATAATGATTTAAATAATGTTATTAACTTATTACAGAATCATATTCATTGTTATTATATCATATATGGTCCACTTATGACTTTATATTACCCGTTCTTTTGTAAATTCATGTTAAAGTAGCGTTTTGGGTAAAATCGTCTCATTTGTCGTTCATGTTTTAACTTGTAATTATTTATATGATTACATGGATCATGATTACTTATATACATAATGTAAAACATGATGAATATATAATATATATTCAGAATATACATATATATAATATATCGATAAATGGAATGAAATACACTGTTCATGGAGACGGTATGCCATACGTACGCATGGACGCTGTTTTCGTTTCCTTATTGAATTGAATGGAATTAAGTAGATGACATACATATATATATATACATAAATCCAGTATCATTATTATGTCATATATTTCATGATTACTTATTATATATACTTTATAATCATTCATGAATGGTTAACCATTTATAATGAATCTCATCGCGTCGTGGAGACGGTAGTCCGTACGTACGCACGAGCGATGATATCATTCCCATGATCGTGGAATTGTATTCAAGTGTATATATAATATTTAAGAATCAATATCACTTTACAATAATCATATATAGTCATTATTTACACCATTATACCCACCCAAGTAAGGTGGTGGTGGAAAATAGATTACACCACGGCGTGGAGACGGTATTCCGTACGTACGCACGCGCGGTGATTTCATTTTCCGTAGGATGGATAAATTGTGAAATAGGGCTGTTTAATACTTATAATAAAATATCCGTATATGAGTGATACTGATGTTATTATTTCATAATGAAACAACTAAAGAAGAAGAATTATAAGGAGAAATAAAGTTGAAAGAATCGGTAACGAACATTACCTCTTCTTTGAAGCGCCTCTTTGAGACCTCCTCTTAGGGCCCTACAATTGGTCTTTGAAGAAGACCATGACCTCTAGGATGTTTCTAGGGAAGTGGAGAATAGAATTTGGCAGGGGTTGGCCGAGCTTGAAGGCTCCAATTGGTTTGAGGAAGAGAGGGAGGAGGTGCCCTTTTATAAGGGAGGAGAGGGGCACCTTTGGAAATCTTAAAAATATTAATTTATAATAAATCTAACCCCACCTAAAAACCTCCAAAAATGACTCATATTCCATTATAAGATGATATAGGGTTGTAATCTCATCAACCAAAAAAATTTAGACATGTTAGGAAATTATTTTAAACATTATCAACTTGATTTATCCTTACTTAATCAATTTAATTTTATTTGTGGTAATAAAATTCTAAATTTTAACTTATAACAAAAAATTACTTAATTTTTGTGAATTTTCCATATTTGGATACTTTATAACATTTTTGACCATATAAATTTAAATTTATAATTTTCAAATATTTTTGTGATTTTTAAACAATTTTATAATATGATATTTTTATAAAATAACAATAGTATCAATTTTGACACTATTCACTTATATGAATTTAAATAAAATATATACAGAAGATATTTTCGAACTAAAAGTTTTAATAGATTCATAAAAAGTGATATGTGTATAGAAAATTAGTGGAGAACATTAAATAGTTCATATAATATTTATTTTATTATTTTTAAAACCATTTATTTGGTTTATCTCTTAATAAAATAATTACTACAACATTTTTGTATAATTATTTAATATACTTATATGTTGCATAAAAATTAAAAATAAAATCCTATAATTAATATAAATCTATTAAATTTCAAAATAATAATTTTAATATAATTTATAATCTTAAAATCACAATAGTTAAATTGATATATTTATTAAATTATGAAGGTGACAACTTTGGCATCATTTAAAATAAAATAATATAAGTGTCATAATTGCTTGTATAAGACTCCAAATGGTCAAATATTCGACCATTAGATTATTATAGTTTACATTTAAATGAAAAATAAGTTTTGGTCAGGGTTTTGTGCCTTTTATTGTCACTATTAGTTTAATAAAAACTATATTCTTGATTTTTCACTAGATAAATAATTTCTGCATCACTATTGTGTCACAATTAATAATAATTATTTAATCCCAAAAAATTCTAAATAAATTCTCATTATGTATATAATTTTGTTATCTTTCTGTAGACTATTAATTTTCAAAGTTTCATGATGTTTATCACTAACTTAAAATTATTATACTTATAGTATTTAAGAGAGTGACATATTGTCACTTTCTTTTGTTTTAATAATAATTAAATTATTTTCATGGAAAACAGTCTATTAAATGAATATAATCCGACCCTTAGGGGATATGGGTCGACTTTTAGTCATCCAATAGGATTTTTCCAAGTGTTAGGTTAATTTTATAATCTTATATTTACCCTTAATTACCCGATTTACCTTTAAAATTTACCGTAGTTACTATTCACAATGCCCAAAAATAAAAAGTATCTAATTAACATAATTTGGACCCAATGATTCCAAATATGGAATAAATTTTTCCAAATTCAATACAAAAAAGTTGCAGAAAATAAATTAAAATTAATCCCATTGTCGAAAGAAAACGGGTTTTTCTTTAAAACATTTCAAATGATTGAATTGATTTAACCTATGAATTCAAGGTAAAATCAATGCTAATGAAATACATTATATTAAATGGTAAAAATATATTCTATTTATACTTTAAAACCATTCAATATTATAATTTAACCACATAATATATTATGATGAAAAAAGTTGTTTTTAATTAAAATATAGCGTGTTTTTACTATTCATTAAATATGAAAGTTATCATAATAAAATGAAAAATTTATCCAAAGTAAATTTTTATTTATTGATTCCAAAGTATAATATTATTTTGTCAAATGGAACTTATAAACATTTAAAAAACTAGATTTAATGTGGGTGCGCCATCAAAAGGCAGCAAAACTGTATTTTTTGAAAAATACTTATTTTACCTGAAAAATTTATTGTGTTCTTATACCATGTTCTAGAAAATGTGTAAGATGAATAATAATGTTATAAAATTAAAAATTTAGTTAATACTATTCATAACGTCTTGTTCATAACAATATTATAAAAATATATTGTTGTTTAGTAAAACCTGGTATTGCGTACAACACACACTATCAGGGAAGGTCGTGATTGCGTGTAATGCAAGACAAGTCAGGGTTGCGTGTAGTGCAGGACTCCTTTGTTGTTGTGTATAAAAGAATCCAACCATATTTTATTTATACATTGAATATATATATATATATATATACACTCAATGTTGCGTAGAATAACTTCTATCAAACGAACTTCAAATTGTGTATAGCACAAGCCAAGAATTGTGTTGCGTATACTGCAAGCTAATACGGTGTTGCGTATAGCGCAAGATAATCTTGGTGTATCGTTCAATAGAAGATATGAATGATATTAAAAAGAATGTATATTATAAAATATCTGGTTGTTACAGGCACACGGCCTTGAATATGTGGTTATGAAAGTCTGGCATTATGCATTCCATCATTATGAAAGTGGCTATTGATATTTCATGTGATTATTTGGCTAGAAGAATATCCATGTTTGTAATTAAATGGTATTATTTTGATTTATAATTTCCATATTATGAAGAATTTTATGTTGAAAATGATTTTTTTTATTTTATACATTGACTTAAATGTTTATGCTTATTTATGAATGTTTCTGCTACATTGTTATCCTTAATGAGCATTTGAGCTCACTCCTTTCTTATGTTTTAGTTTCCCAGGATCCTAATAAGTGTTTTATGTTTGAGATGAAGGGTTAAGATAAGGGAATGATTCAATTCTCAAATGATTATTTTTGTTTTGTGTGTATTATGATATAAATTGTAATGTAACGTTCATGCATATATTCTATTTTCCAATACAACTAAACTAATCTTTCTTTTGGGACTTGATTCCTTGTAATCAGGACAATGTATTAAAATAATGCTCCGACTCTGGGCTTCTGGGGTTGGAGAATTACAATTGGTCTCATAGGAGGTTTAGGAATATCCTTAGAAAGTAGATTTAGAATAACTCTAATTAGATCACATTATCCTAAGATAGACTTGGAGGATTAGTATAGAAGATCTTCCTAGAATTTTGGTAAGGTGGATATTTTGTGAGATTTCCATGCAATACATCCCTGACTAGATAAGAGATAATGGAGGTGGATCTGGCACAGATGTTCCTAGCAGTAAAACTTGAAAACCCCACTTTGAGCTTGACTCGAACGGGAACTGGTGCATGACAACGGGCCTTGCTGCACTCTTGGTTACGACACTCTCAGGGGATATTCATAAGATAATTCACATTTTCATTATACGAAATTATGAAGGATCTAAGAGTAAATACTTCCTCAAATATAATATTTTTATGATTATGGAATATATCCATAAACTATTCAATTTATGTTAGGTAATTTACATGTTTGGAATTATGAATTGCGATTCATAAACTAGCCTAATGTATTCCATTTTCAAGATATGATGCCAAGTAGAAGGAGTGAGAACTCCAAAAATACGTATGATCCAAAAAGTAAAAATTAATCCTATCTTTCTGGGTATTAAGCCAATATTTAGAAGCGAAATACTCTCCCACATATTCTCAACATATAAAGAAATAGTATCATGTGTTAATATGATAAGTAAATAATTCTCTATGTCTATGGCATTGAAGGGAAGCAAGAGAAAAAAGGATTCTAGATAGAAATATGTTTAAAGGTAAGAGGGGAAAGAAGGATTTTCCTATATGTGAAAAATGTGTAAATAATCACCATGGTAAATTCTTGAAGGGAATTAGAATTTGTTATAAGTGTGGAGGAAAAGGACACCATGTACGTGATTGCAAGGGTAAGAAAAAAGTTTCAAATGTAAAATGCTTCATCTGCATGGTGTTGGGACACTACATGAATCAATGTCCCCGTCATCAGAGTATACCCCAAATGATGCTATTGGATAATAATCATGTTATTATACTACCTCAGATAAAGGGGAATGACTAGTTTTCTTAAGTTTTTGTAATAGAATTATTTCATTTGAGTGTTGTATCAACAATATAATAGTTATATGAATTATGTAGACAAATAAGTATTGTAACGTAGTACGATTTTATTGAGAATTCGAGATTATATAGTTCTAAGAAAAGCAACTTAATATTAAGATACACTTTTTTGAAAATACATGGTTCAAGGAAAGGTAATCCATAATATGGCCCTGATAATGAGGTAGTGATTTTAGAATGAGAGATGTTTGATTTGGATAAAATATATTGGATATTCTTGACTTCCTTGGAACTGATTAATAGTTTCTTTATTTCATCATTTTTGGAACATTCAATTTTTTTTGGATATAATGAATATATCCAGTATTATATAAAGGATACATGAGAATGAATGAAATCAATATGGATTTATGGTAATTCATGGTGTTACCATGTTTTAAAATAATACATGATTAAGGTGTTCACATGTTATTATGTGTAAAAAAAGATCTTCATTTTGTTTAACATCTTTATAAATTTTGGAATGTGAGTTTGTATAGAAGTGTTTTGGATCTTTCTAAAGGATGGAATATATTATGTCTGAAATTTGATACTATTGTTAAGGTTATTTTTGGATTGTCATAAAAAGGAAAACACACAAACCATGTGACAATCCATCGTATCAGAAAAAGATGCGGGAATCAAACCCTCAACCGTAGTGCGATTTGGATTTATCACCTACCTCTGTACTATGTGAATCCTTGGATTGTATAATCTATTTTTTAAAAGGCTCTGGTATGTGAATTCTAAATTCATTAATTTTTTTTGAAACTCTATAAGATTATGATAAATAGAGTATTTTTTTTAAAAATATTTTGGAGTGAAAATGAGTTTTTCGTAGGAATTAGTTGAAGGATGAAACTCTAATTGTCAAGTATATATATATATATAATTATGTTTACTATTATTCTATTGGTAAATTAATTCTTAATCTTTAGGTAATGTATCTTAAAACTAAAAATTTGTTATCCTAATACCTTATGTTTTGTGGAACCGATGGTATTTTAAATCATCATAGATTAATGGATTTAAGGCCCTCAATTTTACACTTGTTTGTGATTGATGACCTAAATAACTCCCAATAAATATTTATGCTTTTCCACAAATTATGTGTTTCTAATTTCCACCAATGTTCTCCTAATAGAGATCATAATTTGGTGGTGACCTCTTTATGTCCCTTTTCCACTTATTAAGACTAAAGTTTATTAACTCAATTTCTAATGTTGGTTTTCCAAAAAAGGTATTTTCTATTATTGACCATTTATTTTTGAAAAACAATTTCAAATTTCGAGGACACAATTTATTGAAGTAGGGAAAAATTTAACACCCCAATATTTCATAGTACGTTATTTCATCAAAGCAATTCAATAACTTGAACAACACACAACACCAACTTCTAGCACACCATGACATACCAAACTAGCCGTTCAAAAGTGGTTACGAATTTTATTAACATAATTTTGAACTTTGTATAATCCTTATAATTTTAGAATCCATATTGTGAGATTCGTAGACATAATGTAAGAACATATTCATTTTTTTCAGATAAAAGAAGTATTTTTCAAAAAAATGCAATTTTACCACCTTTTAATGGCGAAACCTCCTTAAAACCAATATTTGAAACTTTTATATTCAATTTGACAAAATAAACTTCTTCTTTAGAATTGGGACATAATAATTTAGTTTCAATAAATTTTTGGTGTTTTTATGATAACTTTCATATTTGGGTGAATAGTGAAAAATACTATATTTTAACTGGAAACAACTTTTTTATTAAAAATAATTTATTGTGATAAATTATACATTTTAAAGGTTTGGAAGTATAAATATATTATATTTTTACCATTTAATCCAATTTTTCTAATTTTATGTAATTTCACTTTGAAATTGGACATAAACAAGTGTCAATATTTTGATAGTTATAATTTCCTAAAAATATGCTTTTTGGTCTTGAAAATAGGAATTAATTTTAAATTAATAAATTTAGCTTCTATATTTTTAATTTGGTAAAATTCACTTCATTTATGAATTCATAATATCCAAATTATCTTAGGGTAAAATATTGGTATTTTTCTGAAAACTTTCATTTTTTGATGAATAGTGAAAAAACCGTGTTATTATTTAAAACCGACTATTTATTTAAATAATTATTTATTTTATTTAAATTTATTTTAATTCAATATTTATATAATACCTATATAAGTTCAATTTAATTCACAATATTCATTTTATAATAAAAGTAGATGAATAAAATTTTATCGAAAGTTTTACCATCTTTTACCCACCTCCTATGAGCATTTGCAAATTTGTATAAAACAAAATTTTACCTCATATGTGAGTTGAATTTAAAAAATCAGAGAGGAAAAATTGATATCATTAAGTAAAATGTGGTTCAATATGATGAAAATAATTTTTGGTGAACAGTAATGTTTTACTTTAATTTACTACGGTTAAAAGTAAATAGTGTCATTAAGGCTAAAAATGATATCATAATTACCCTAACACATGTCCCAATTATATTGGATAAGTTTAATTTGACAAAAAAACCATAGTAATAAAATATGATCCTTTAGGTCCACTTGGATTAGATTAGGACATTTATTATTATTTAATTCATAGAAGAGTTAAAATTGTTAAATTCAAAGTTTAATAACAAAACCATTATTAATATAGGGTTATACATAATATAAATGTGACTATGAAAATTCATTAGAAATATAAAAATATTTCCTACATAATGGTATTTTATTTATAATTTTTAGACATTAAATAATTTAATTTATTTATGACACAATGATGATGTTATAATTACGTTATTAATGAAATATTAAAGTAATTGGTAATATAAATACCCAAATTGATTTAATATGAGAATTTTTATGATTTAAAATAATTTTATAGGATAATATTACATTTTAGGTTTTATTAAATGAAATTGTTTTCCAAGTAATAATTTTTTTATTAATTTAGAAAAAACAAAATACCAAATAGTGTCAATATTGGCCTAAAAGGGTTTTTAAAACAAATATTATATTATTAATTGGTATTATATTCCTAAAAATCTAAGGTTAGTCCCAAAGGCTTAAATACTATTATATATGTCATTAATGAACAAATTGAGGCTTTCTTAGAAGTTTATAGTATGTTTATTAACCATATAATATAAAAATACAAAGAAACACGGTGAATGTAAAACTATTTAACTAAGAGTTAAATATAAAATATATGGTTTATATATTAACCCAAACCTATCTTAAACCTATTTGTTGAGTTTTGTTGACCCATCCCCACATTATAATTTAAATAATTTATTTTGGAGCCATTATAAACTGAATATGAGTTTGTTATAATATAATATTTAAGTTTTTTCTAAGGTGCCCCTCACCCCCCTTATAAAAGGGCACTTCCCCTTCTCTCAAATTCACACATCCAAAGCCATTTGGCTCAAACAAAACCTACCAAAATATCCTCCAAACTATCCTACCTTTATCCTGGAGGCATTACTTTGGTCAGAAAGCCAACATAAGGAGCCCTTTTGATAAAATCAAAAGTAAGAACCCGAAGAAGATGTAATGACTTCACCACCCTCTTTCATGTTCTTTTCTTCCACTTACTCTTTTTTTGTTATTACAATAACAAAATAATAAATCCAGTAACTTATATATAATTTTATGTTATTATAAATATGGAACGACCGTATTCATTATTTTATCCACCCTATTAATGATAATGTAACTATGTGTGCATAGGTACGACTTACCATCTCCACGCTGTGGTGTAATTTGTTATTCAACACAATGTAATTTGGATGTATATAATGATGAGTAATATGTATATAAATAATTAAAATAACATTATAATGTCTCTGTAAAATTAATATACCATCCAATTCCTCACCTTTATGGAAATGATATTGTCACTCGTGCGTACGTACAGATTACCGTCTCAACGACACGATGAGATTCATTTCCTCATTCACCATTCATCAACGATTATAAAAATATATATTACTAATAAGTATGTAATATATTAAATAATAATTATACTAGATATATATATATATATATATGTATTTAGGTACTTACATATATCTAATTCACTTACATCCGTTCAATATGATATGAAAATGAAAACAACATTTATGCGTGCATACTTCCTACCATCTCCATAAATAGTGTTTTACATTTCATATATCTATATATTATAAATATTTTTATTGTAAATATATATGATATATAAATCAGGTTTTATATTCTAGATGTATTTAAATCATTATATTAATGATATGATAAAAAAACAAGTTAAAACACGTACGATAAAGAAATCGATTATTAACCGAAATCTTAATTTAACATAGAAATCATTATTAAATGGATAGTAAAAAGTCTTCAATGAATCATGTATCATATAATAAAAATTAATATGGTTATTTTATGATTTAATAACATACTATGGTCATTATACAGAAGGTAAACGTACCATCGACTAAAGGAAAGTGCAAGGTAAGGGTTAATTTCACAATCTCTTTATTATCCGAGGTTATTTTTACGTAAATATCTACTGGGACATATTTATTATCCATGTCCATGTATCATGAAAGGGGTTTCAAAGAGATTTTGAAGGTACTTTTTACTATAACATCATTTTAAATGTTTTAAATATTTATTCCTCTAAATAATTATAATTAATGTCTATATTTTCAAAATGGTTTTTAAGAATTTATCTATATGGACATGAATGTTTTTGAAATGCTAATTCATTTCAAAAGATTAAATTTGGTTTGGTAAAATTTTATTAAAAAGTGTCTTTATATGTATTCGTTTCTAAATTTTGTGACATTTAAATGTTTTCATGAAAAATGGATATTCCTCTCAAACAGTTTTACAAATCATTTTCATCTTTGTCAATATTTTTTGATGGATTTTAAACTTATTTGAAGTTGATTTATTATGATACAAATATTACATTTTGAATTGAAGTTTTTGTGATATGTTTGACTGTGGATGTTTTATTTTTATACCATTCATGGTTTATGGATAATGTTTTGACATTTCGTATGCTAGTTTTAATACAAATGTTTCTATTATGATTAAACTTTTCATATGAGGAATTCATTGGACTTAGTAAGTGATGGGTGGAGCCCACTATAGCTCCTCGATGAATTGGTAGGTCTCATGAGACAAACTAGTGTCTTGGCACAAGGCCATTCCAAAATCATATTTTTAGTATTGGCACAAGGCCTAGTCTATGTGTTTATGAATGTCTGGCATTATGCATTCCATCGTTATGAAAGTGGTTGTTGATATTGCATGTGATTATTAGACTAGTAGAATATCCATGTGAGTAATTAAAAGGAATTATTTTGATTTATATTTATCATATTATGATAATTTTTATGTTGAAAATGATTTTGTTTTAGTTTATACATTTCCTAAAATTTTTATGCTTATTTATGAAATTTTCCGCTATATTGTTATCCTTACTAAGAATTTGAGCTCACCCCTTTCTTATGTTTTATTTTCCAAGGATCCAATGAAGTGTTTTATGTTTGAGATTTAGGGTTAAGCTAAGGGAACAATGGCATTCTCAAAGGATTTTTTTGTCAGTTGTATGTTAGAAATTGTAAGGTAACGTTCATGCATGTAATATATTATCCAAGACTGCTAAACTGATCGGCCTTTCGGGACTTGATTCATTGTAATCATGTCAATGTATTAAAATAATGAACCAACTATAGGCTTCTGGGGTAGGGGTGTTACACGCTGGGTAGGTCCGGTCTGCTGGGTGGGTCTAACCCTTTCGACCAACCCGCGTCCGCCTATTCGCGCACCTTGCACAGGATGCGCGGTCCACCTACCAAAGGACTATAAGTATCCATTCGACTCCCATTAAGGGCAGCGCCAGGAGGTTCTGCATTATCACCTGTGGGAGCCGGAGGAGGTGGATCCCTGCTAGCTCACCGCTGCTTCGAGTCGCATATCTCTGTCAACGCGGTGCGTGACGGGGCACCATATCTACCTCTGCTGGCGACCCGCTGTCAGCCAGTTGTTTGTATACCATAGCGCCGAGTGGCACTGCGCTCCTCTATGGCTGGCATGCACTGGTCGCCTTCTCCACCGCTGGTGCCAGTTTTCAGTGCCGCCACACCAGTTCCACACCGGTGGAGTTCCCACAGGGCTCCTACGAAGCTTTGGAGTTCTAATCCCACTTCCACATGCACCTACGAGTCCCTCGGGATGTCTTCGTCATAGCGTGACCCGCTGTATCGTGGTGCCGTCAAAACTATGGAAAGACATCCCTAAAGAACACAACATGAAAATAGCGGTGGAGGGTCCAGGCCTTATTCCCTCGGCCCACAATATCCCCATTAACATGATAACATGCGGTGGAATATTTATCTAATATTAAATATTAGATAAACTCATTTCAATCAGAACCCGTACCTTGAAGATTGTTGGTCACACTGCAGATGGCGGTACATCCATGATCAAGGGTATGTGGTGGGAGGAGCATCCTTGTTTGATAGATTCATTAGAATTTATCGATCCTAGACCATTGCAACCCGAGTTCCCATCCTCCATCGATGGATGGCATTGTGGTACTTTTCTAGAGTTTCCTTGCTTGGTGAAGTCATGTTAATACTCATCATCGAGCCTCATTTATATAAGAGGGGGAAAGGGAAAGTTATGCATGAATGAATTTAATGAGGTTCATTAAATGAGTAATTAATGAACCTTAGTTAATTAACAATGGTTTGGTCACACAATTGAGGAGAGTCAATCCATTAAATGGCTTGACATGTCGACAGTCTCGCCAACACCGATCATCCCATGGAGAAAAGAAGAGAAAAGAAAAATTACATGTTATTCTATTATTCTATAAAATTACCAAAAATAACATTTTTCTCTCGATCACTACTGTCTATGTGATGCTTTCCTTAAGCGAATCTCAGCACTGCGGATTTAATGGTACTCTCAGATTTCAATTCCGAGCATCAGTTCAAAAGATATAAAATTCTACCCATGCATTTACTGAATGTACCTTAAAAAAAGTTTAGAAATTATTTCGGAGCGCACAGAGCCTTAGAATCATGCCCCATAAATATTTTTAAACTCAAAATTATCCCAAATAAATAAAAAAAATTACATGGAATTTTCTGGGTCTTTACAATAAAGATATAACATATACTGTTAATAAAGTCAATATAAAATGGTTTTCATATCATTTATGTTCATAAATACTACAATCAATAAATATATTTAGTTGAAATATATATTTTCTAAATCTAATAATTTATATTACTTTTTTGGATCATGAATACAGATACTTAGGCTGATTTGTCAGAATATTTGAAGATTCTAGCTTGGGATCTTCAAAAACGATCTAAACAGTTCGACATGTACAATGTGAATAGCTTAAAATTTCATATAGCCGATTAGGATGAGAGGTTTAAAAATAAATAATAGTGGTCGATTTATAGTTTCCAATTTTGGATACTATGGGAAGTTGAATGAAATTGTCAAATTAAACCACCATGGAAATTTATTAGTTATTTTATTCAAATGCAGATGGGTCGATATTACTAGGGGTAATAAAAGTGATCCCTTTCAATTTAATTTTTTGAAACTATATCACTTTATGGATGTTATTTACCATGAATTACATGATCTTTATATCGTCTCATTGAAGGATAAAAAGGTATATTATGTGGAAGATGCCATGGAAGAAGTTTGAAGTGTAGTTGTTCACATGAAACAATGATACTTGTACAATATGGTTGATGGTTTAGAATATTTGACCTCTAAAATTTAATCCAATAAACATAAAGAAATTGAATTATTTTTCATTCATTATATTAAAAATATTATCCTTGAAATGGTAGATTATGTCTAATAAGTAATAACCAATAATTATAACAACATGATTAATATAAAAATGATTGTATATGCAGTCATCCAAATTTGACTAATACCTATGTTATATGTTATTCACTTCCAGTACCTTAGATATAATGTCATATTTAAATAGATTATTAAGAATGATTTTTTATAATTTTGAAAATGTAAATTTTATATTTGTTTGTATTTTTAATCATTCATTGACATACATATAAAAATTATGTTTTTCAGTACTACGCATATGTTATCATTTCTAAATTTCTTTTTCTACATGAATCTTTCAAAGTATTTGTTTTTATGTTGTTTTTACTTGTTCAAATTATTGTAATGCCAATAAAAAAGTGATTAAATTATTGTATTTGACTTTCAATTTACATCCCCCAACTATACAGACATCATCTGTGTTTCAGAATGACCCCTCAGGATCCCTCCCTAGAGCATCTAGGACACCCTCTCCCTCTCTCCCAACACCATATTCAACCCCCTCTATATCCCAACCATCAACATTTTCCACAATATTTGTCTCCCTTCCATCATCATCATCCAACACACTACCTCCCGATTTAGCATGTTCAACATGGGACAAAACTATAGTGAGGGAACATGTGGTCACTCATGTTTCTTTATAAAGATGTGTGAGGGTTATAGTTATAGGTACATATATAAATATGAATAAATTTAATGCAAATTTTATACTAATAAATAATTTTTTCAAAAATGATGGAAGCAATATTACAACTGAGACAAAAATTAATAGTTTTGATGTGTGGAATATAAATAAATTGATTGTAGTTTTCCCCTTTGATTGTTATGTGGTACACAAAAATGATTCTAAATGAATATTGGGATATATTATAGCTTATTTGGCTACTAATCTACTGACACTTCTAGTTACATATTCTGATTGGAGGCATATGCAACAGTCATAGAATAATGAGGGGTTTTATTCCTAGAAAAATGTAATTTTAATACATTATGGTTCAATTGAATTTGATTATTTAATTATTTTTTTATATTATATATAATTTTATTTATATATATGTTATTCCACTTTACCATCACTGATCTTATCACACAAAAGTGGATGTTGAAATTTTTTGGTAAGAAATAGAAAGATTTCAAATAGTGATTTTGGAATGAATTCAATAATACATCATTGACCACTCACCATCTATATGATAAGGTACCTTAATGGGTACTAAGAGATTAAGGTAAAGTGTTTGTTGATAGACATAACCATGAGAATCACAAGGTATTGAAGAATATATTATTAAATTATCCTCATTTTAAATATATTCATGCATATGGAAAGGAGATGAAAATAAAAACATTACTATTAAATTAACTATTATTTATTTAAAAAAGGTTTTAAAATATTTATTAAGAAAAGTGAAACAAATCATCCGCACAATTTCGGTTAAAAGAGTTTCCAAGAAATAGATCTACTATGGTAATATTTTTATTTGTTCAAATATTTATTCAATAATATTATCTATTTCATATATTAAAATATCTATTTATCTCTATTTAATGTAGATAAAAAATTTAAGGAACCAAATATCTTAGACATAAATTTTATTGGACATTCATTTGAAATCTGATGGGAGTTATGTAAATTATCCTGCCAAGGATGTTGAGGTATGATATTATTTTTCACTATAATGGTTCACACAAACATCTATAATATCATAATAACTTATGAAACCGAATATATTAATGTAATTTTTCATTTATGATCATCAAATTATAGTTAGTCAAAAATATTTGTTATATTTTATAATTAACATCAATTCCTAAAAAATTAGATATCAATTGTCAATGTAAACTAAGTTTGATAACTAATGTTTTCATTAATATATTCCCTCATTCATAGAATCACACTGTATTATCAGTTTTCAAGTTTTTAATACATATTAATTTAAAATAGTCTGATATTGTATTTATTGGTAAAAATAAAATAACTATGGGATTCCAATCCAGTAATTTCCTTCTCAATTTCCCAAGATAATCTTTTTGGCCAGTTACTTGGGAAAGAGCATCTCGGTTGAGTGTGTAGGATGGGTTTGGGAACATTACTATCTGAGGTCTTTGGTAGGTCACTAGTTATTCCAATATCATCTACTCTAGGTTGTAGTTACTCGCTACCTCTACAAGCTTAAAGGTAGTTTCATGTAATGTAAATCACAATTCAAAAATAAGGGAACACAATCCAAAAATAGGGTACTCATATATAGATGCATTATATGAATGTTTCTTCTCTGTATAATGAGATGGTTGAATTATATTAGAATATTACTAGATGTTTCCATGATGAAATTTCATTGATGGATTGTTCGAGTTAGTAGGAAAATAACAAAATTTCATAATAATTTAGTTCATAATATTTTATTCATTTTAAGTTTTAATTTATTATAAATCATTGTTTAATTTTCAAGAAAATTTTTATATATGTTCTGAGATAAATATTTGGAGACAAATACGAAGTTAGTGATAGAGAAAATCTTAGTTCATCAGGTAGCGATGGGGTATAAATTTTGATTTAGTGGTGTTTTTGTGAAACTAAACTCATACTCCATAACTTATTGTATTTAATTATATATATATATATATATTTGTGTGTTTCTGTTTGTAATATAAAATTTATTTTTATTTTATCATAAAAATAAATTTTTATTTTTATTAATGTTTCTATTATGTTTTTTTCCATTTATTTTGTTTTTTTTGGATTGTAGATTTTGAAAGTTTTAGTTATTTTAGAACATTATCAGCTATATATTATAAATTATAGCAGTAGTTTAAAATTCCATCATATTTTTGACATTTTTGATAGCCAAAAACCATCTCTAAAAACTGAAATGACATCGGTTAAATAACGTTTCATGACAATCACCATAAACTACTACTAAATGGGTGAAAATGACATGAGATGATTCCCAATGCAAAATTTAGTGGATGTTTACAAAAAACATCTCAAAACCATTTATTGGTAGTTTAAACCACAAATAATACCATGATTTTTCATAGTTATAGATTCTTTGAAATGGAAGGTGTGTGACTTATGCTAAAGAACACCTTTCTAGTTCATATTTTCATAAAAGTTATGTAGTGGGATTTTATGAATTTATTTAGGAGTATTTCGACACAAGGTATTTGAGTAAACCAAGATTACAATCTTGAATTATGTTTAAATAAAAAGAAAAATATTAATATCTTGATTCAAGGAAATTCAGGGTTCTATGGAGAGTATATTAACTCATGGTATCAACAAGGTTGGGGGTTGGGGCTATAGATATCACAACCCAAAATGTAGTTTACCTGGTCCAAAATGATCATGGTGTGACCATTTATTTTCCATGGGGGTCAATTATAAAAATAAATGGATCATCATTGAGGCCCATGAACATAGCATTTATCTCATCTTTAATGGGGGCATGAGAGAACAACCCCCTCAATATAGACTAACGAGAAAAAATCTAGAAAACACTATTTTATGCAACTATGCACTATTCATCACAACTAGGAATTGTGTAATGTAATTGGGTACTATTTCAAATATCTATTCACTCTGTTTTACAACTGTGTGCTGGTTTACCCAACATTGTGATGTGTTTCACACCATTTTTGTTTTGTCACACAGCTTTTTTTATTTCATAAAAATGATATTGAATGAGGCATAGACTATGAGCATGATTTTGGAAAAGATTGTGCCATGAAACTTTGGAATTTCACACAAATATATTTTCATAATAGATTGTTATTTATGTGAAATTAGGTTCCCCATGGATAAATTTACATGAAAATATATTAATTATAAACCTATTCATTGAGGTAATTCATGAGGTAATTTCATTCAAGTTTTGGATTTTCAGGTTGAGTGAAGCATAAAACCCATAGTTACATGAGTGGGTGATTTTTAACTCAAATCCGTGATCACACTCCCAAATTATGGGTTTTTTCAATTTTTATAATCATCTTGGTTGTTTCACTAATCTTATCCTGTATTGTGAAAGATGAGGCTGAGTCACACAACTCTATGAAGTTTCATGAACATAACATTGTTTTTGGATGCTAGATCACATTTTCATAGAGGTCTAAATTAAAAATTTTATATCTCTAACAACTAATTTTCATGACCATAAATTCGGTTTCATAAACTCTTGGAAATTTTCATGATATTATAGATTTTTCTCTAGACTTACCCGAACAATCCATTTAAGAAGTCTAACTTCAAACTAACTTACATTTTTATCTGTAAGTCCATTTGGGATCTATGTCTAGTCAAATAAAAGCCTATAAAATTATCTAATCTCTTATATTAGGGTTTTAGAAATTCCTTCCATTCATGAAAGTTATTTTTAGAACCAACAATAATTGATTGGGGATGGTTATTCAAAGTGTATGCAACCATTTATAAAACATTTACCCATATAAATGTATGGTGGTATTATACTTTAAAAACTTATATGGTGTCTTATGGTTAATAAGATTGTATAATTGAATTATAAAGTGATATTTTTGGTTACATAAAATTATATTATGAAACATACAAGGTGTTTTCCTTTATAACTTGTGAATGAAATTTTATCTAGTCAAGCTATTGAAGGTGAAACCTGATGTAGTTTGAGAATTTTTAAAATTATGGGTAATGATAAGATTTAAAATGTGAATCCTTTTATTCTAAAATTTTAAATTTTTATATAATTTAAAATAAGAAGAAATTGAAAATTTTAGGGACTGTGGTGATTTGTATCCATTATATTTATGGCCAAACCTTTTGCATGGGTAGTTAGTCTAGAGAGTGAGATGGAGTGGGTGATGAGAACCTTGGACATGGTTTCTGATACCATGATGAGATTTGGTGTACTAGACCATGTTGAGTTTGGGATGAGACCTTGTGATCATGACATGTTTCCATGTATAGTGATTTCGTATTACCCTTATGGGTTTGTGCCTCTTAGGCGATGCTTATGACCCTAGACTAGATGTCATGGATTATATTTCTAATGATAATATTTTTTTATATATTGGAATGAATGACCTAGAAAGTGGTTTCCCACAAAACATTGGATAATGATGTCGTTAGTGTTTTATATATGTGGGTCATGTAAAGCATGGGTTGATTTATGAGGGTAATGTAAAGCATTGGTTGATTATTTGGCATGTGTGTTCGATGCATGTATATTTCTTAGAGGTTTTGGTAAAGGCATGATTAAAACATGGATCATTTCTAATCGAGATACCTGAGTGCTTGCGTTTTTTGGATTAAGGCTGATTATGGGTGGGTAAGATCATTTATATTCCTAACCACACAACTATGACACTATTTTTATTCGGTTATTGATGATATGCCTTGGTAGATTGTTAAAGGGATGATAGATCATGGGTAGATGCTTTTGATCTTGAAAAAATCTAGGTTAGTGGGTGGTAATGTGGTTAGGCTTTACTCTTGAAAAATGTCAAGCTAGTTGTATGAAATCATTGAGGATGCCTCGAGTCTGATCAGACTGACGGGCTAAGTGGCATGGTCAGATTCTTGAGTGGGATCTTGATCCTAGAATAGATAATTCATGGATCATGGGATTTTGATTTAGTTTCAATAAATAGTAATGGGAGATCATTTCACCCTAGGGTTTTGATGAGATTGAGGTGGTAAGAATGTGCTCGAGGTGCATGATATCATTTGTGTTTGGTTATTAAGTGGCTCAAGAGTAAGAAACCATTGTCTCTCATTGATATAGAGGTGGTATGCATTGGAAATTTATAAGTCTTGTTTGGTTTTGGAAGAATTAAACACCCAATCTAGATTTTTCATTGATGAATTTTTGGGGCTTAGAGAATCTCACAAAATGTAGTCATGGTAGTTCCATGATGAATTCTAGCCCATAAATGTTTAGTAGAGAGTAATGAGGTGGTATTGGGTTTTGGATGATGAGTCCCTCCTAATGTGAGGTGACCGAGGGTATATGAGAATGCTTGTGGGTTTTCTGTGTTGATCAGGGCTCAGGATGAGTGGAACATTTTTTTCCACTAGATCATTGGAGTCTATACTTGAGGAAAAGTATAATTAAAGCTTTATGGTGGAGAGTTCACTATCGATCATCAGAGGTTGATGTCCTCATTATGGATCAAATATTGGTGAATGTCATGAGTCCTATTATCAGAAGAAAATAGTGGGAAGTAGTTGATGTTTCTTGTTGTCTCATAGGTGAGAGTGATATAACCACATCAAATAATTGATTTTGATGATTAATTAAGTGTTAAACATGGCCATTTAGAGTTACATTAGTGAATCGATGATTATAAATCTCCCATGGTAGAGAGTGATCTATAGTTCATAGACATATGAACATTATTCTAGAAGGGATGTGGGAATGTGTAGTTAAATATGGAATGGCTATGGTAGAATCAACATATTGGTGTGAAGAAAGGGATATGTGTACCTAGATTCCTCTAAGAATTCCAAATATGAAATCATATGAAATTTTGGGCTGATATTCATTACTGGCTTTGGCTAAGTGTGGAATTAAAGTGATTTGAGAGTGCATAGAATGGAGGTGCATTAGTGTGTGTGGTAGGATACAATTAATGCTTTGGTATGTCAAGGATCTAACTACGTATCCTCACTAAGATTCAGGTATGGATTCCAGTGATCATGTTTGGTGATTAATGGATTCTATTGAGCTTGAAGGAATATTAATTTGGTAAGTTGTTGATGAGTCAATAGTTGGAGCTGTGTATTTTTGAAACAATTCAGACGAGGAAGGTTAAAATTTAATTCACATAAAAAATTGGATATGTTAAGTTATAAATGATATCCTACATGTATTTTTAAGACGAATAATTTATTTTGGGAATAAAATTGTGATTTTTATGGAAATAAATTATATTCCTAATTCATTCATGGATGATAATTAGGCATCCACCCTAGTTTGGAATAAGATGAAAAGGACAAGAAATGATGTTTAATTTGTGTTCTTGTGTATATTTTTTGGTGTGGCAAGCTAGGAAATTCATCAATTACACCATTATAATGTGAGTATGAAGATTAATAAAAAACTCCAATGATAGAAGGTACATAGTGTTATAATTGGATGTTATGAACTAAGCCCAAGGGTGGGTAGAACAATAATCCCAGTGTTGAATAAGAAAAAAGAATCTCATTATATCATTATGGTGGGATCGAGTAAACACCATCTCTATGTTTAATTAATTTTTATGAAAATTGATTTAGGTTATGGAAATTTAAGTTCTTTTTTTGGAATTTACCTATTTATCATGTTGAGTGTTCGGAGATAGAAAATGTTGATCTGACCATGAATTGACTACCCTGGTAGGCCGAGATGAATGATTGGATGACTACCGTGACATCTCAGGGATGAGAATTTTTATCGTGGGGCATTTTAAATAACATAGTTATATGGATAATTTTGAATTTTTAGGGGAAATATGAACTTTCATTTAGTGGGTAGACTAAATTTTGAATCGGGGCTCAAAATCGAATTTTGAACATTTGGTTGTCTTAAAGGATGTATTGGGATGTTGTTTTAGAATTAGTATATACCTTGGGGTCTTAGGTGATTCTTAGGAAGATTTAGGTTATGTTTTTCGAGTAATTTAGTTTTCTGGATAGGTTACGCAGTTTGGTGTGCATGGTTTAAGAGAAACCATGTAGCACCCTGGGTGTGAGGATGTTTTCAGTTCATTTTCTAATGTTCATTGTTGAGTTTCTTGTTAGAAAATAGTTGAGGTTTAACCGTGTGAGATCTCATAATATATCATGTGATCTTTCTCAAACATGGGTCTTAGCTCACATATTGTGCATGGTTGTAGACAAACAGTTTGAAATGTTACAAACTGAGGAAATTCCAATTTCTACAGTTGGAAAATTATATTTTAAACCACACAACTCATCCATGAAAGAGTAGTTTACATAGATAATTCCTACAACATGATTGGAATATGGTTTGAAAAAATCATGTTGCCAAACTATACAACTCATTAAAATTTTATTTTTATTGTTTTACCCAATTCAATTTTAAGTCCTTTCCCCACATTTTCCTTCCTATCCCTTGAATGAATTCCAAGTTGATGAAAATTTATCAAAAGAACTAAATCTGTATCTCTCTATATTATCCACACATTCTTATAAAGATGAAATGATCATCGATCATTGAAATCTAGGTTTTAGTGTGAAGATCTGATGATGCCTTTAACGTTTCGATGTTCACAGTTACATTGATTCTTCGATATATATAGGAGAACATGGATTGATTAATTAGATCGATAGATTATCTCTCTAGGATAAAGGTGATAAAAGAGAGGTTCTCTCAAATTTGTTTAATATATATTACTTTGAATAATAGTTGTTTCCAACTTATATAGTGAGGTTAAAAAAACCTATAAATGGTTCCTCAACTCTCAGATATTTATATTCCACTGAGTAATCTTTAAATGACATGTTATGACCAACTAATTTGTAATAATTATAATTTATATTTTTATCACTATCTTATAATACAACAAATATATTATGTGATAAAATAGATCTATTAACTCGAATTGTAAATCTATAAAATATTAAACTAACATTGAATATTATAATAATATTTGTATGCTAAATATTTTCCCATGTATTCACTTAATATCCTATGAATAATTTTAATAAATATATTCAATAAAAATTATTCTAAAGTCAAATAATATGAATTTATTTATTCTTGGAGAACGTATATTATCATACATCCTTGGACCCTAATTGTGGGTTTGTCTATGTCCAAAACATCTATTCAGTAGAATAAGATAGACTTTTAAAAACGCTTAGTGTTTAACCCTCCAGTCTCTTATCTCGATAGTAGTGAATACTATTCATATATCATAAGTAGAGACTATCAACCCATCAAGGAACCTAATGATAGAAGGAAAATTCATTGTAATTAAAACCTTTCCTACAGACACATTCCATGTAATGTAATCTCTTTATCTTGATGTATCTCTTAAAGTATGATGCACACTTTGTGTCATCATCTTTTCTTGATTTATTGTTTATTGAACTAACTAAAAACATTTACAACCTTATACCATAGCCATGTATTTAATAATTTTACAACTATCCTAATATAATTTTCCTAGGATATCACTTCCGTTCAGATGCAACAAATTCTATCTTGATTATTCAATCAATTCCATACCACTAATGATGCACCCAATGCAAGGTACCCCACTATAACAAGAATTCCATTGTGTTTATATTCAATAAAATAATGTAACTAAAAAGTATAAACTTATAATCATCTCATATTTGGAACCCATTATAGGTGATCATTGATATAAATAACCAATGAAACCTGAAAAATGTGGTGTTTTTATTGGTAGGTCAATCCACATGATCTCACGTACTCGAGATCACCATGTGAAAAATTTATGAGAATAATTATCAATGCTTATGATCCCATGAAACCTAATGGTAATAAATCATCTATGTCTAGTCATAATGATGTATGTAGAACATATATAATATGCTTAAGATTACATTCATGGTATCTGTAGGTTCTAATTATAACCATAGAACTTTTATAACCTTTTGATAAAAAAAATAATCTATATAAAGTAGAATTTAAATAAGGAATGAATAAATATCAATAATATTATTTTAATAATAAATCATGTATAAATCACCATATACATGACATAGGAATAAAAAATTACTATTAATGTTCGTTCTAGAGAACCCACTTTTACCACAAAATGTTTCTATATTTGAGAAAATAGACTAGGAAGAATATTTTATGATGAATGAAAATAAATGGATATAAATTAGACATGATTATTGTTATGGTGGAATGTTGATTCATTTTTGAATAACACACCAGGAGGAATTGGTTGTTACAGAGTCCTTAAGATGATGTAAAATGTATTTCAATAGAAGTGTTATGACTTAAGACAAGGGGATCATCCCTATGAAAAGAATAATAAATGGAGAGATGAAACCATAAACAAAAAAGAAATTGTCTATGGAGTATATATATGAAAACTACAATTTACTATCTATGATGTATACATTTCTAAAAGGTAAATAAATTATGTAATTCAAGTGGATCAACTATGTAATACATGAAAATTAACAATGAGTTTCTTTAATGAATTAAATATGGTTAATGGATTTCATATATGAAGGAAAAGGCCCATTGAACTTTTTTAATCATTAATGATCAAAAAAATATTTATGAGAATGAATATTTTTTGTTCCTGATTATATGAAAGTATTCGTTGTTGTGTCACGATGAAAACCAACATTATGAATTTAAATCATATCCAATTGGATTTCTTGAAGAGAAAAATTTTGAGGGATTATTTTAGATTTGATGTCAACAACAGTATGGGTGGTACATTAGTTAATATTTTTTAAAATTTAGTTTAGAAATTTTTTATATACATTGTTGAAATTTTGGAAGAATCCATATTGTCCCAAAAGATCGTTATAGAAATCCATAAATTTGGAACAATATGGGTTGTGTGATATTTATTTGGATTATACATTACAAAATTTAAATTTAAGTCTACTAATATATCAATAAGGATATAAATTTGTTTATGTATCTCTACTAGAAGATGGATTTATGACCATGGTTCAACAGAAACAATCAACATAACCATGTCCATAGGTGGCCCAAGGCTATGATCTACATGAACTGTGGCCACATGTTTTCATAAAGTCACCTATGGCCTTTTTCCGTATATATCATGGACAAAATTCATACTTATGAATATGGTACACAAGGGCCATAAATATAGGAAAAACATATGGCCATACTCTATGTGTACCATGGCCATATGACAAACATATAGCCCCAGTCCATGTGGGCTATGCCATTAGTCTACGTAGACCCATGATCTTTACATTTTTTGAAAAGTATAATAATTATAATTATAATACTATAATAATTAATATATATATATATATATATGTTTTTGAATATGTGTATTCATATATAAATACATGTAATGTGTTTTAGGATAATGGTAAATGGTTATAAAAAATATATATGATGTTGTAGGATTTAACCTCCTTGGTTGGATTTTTTTTCAAAATTATACAAGTTATATGACCATGAGTGGTGCCCATGGACATAAACATATTAACACTATATTTCAATATGAGAATAGTCCTGTGTATATAAATACACATATTGAATTATAGGTTATTTGTAGAAGGATATATAAAATATATATGAGGTTGTAGGATGAACCTCCTTGGTTGTAATTTTATTAACAATTATAAGGGATACAACCATGGTCATAGCCACCCTAGGTCTATTCATAATCATGATGTATAAGTTACTATATTTCATATTCAAATTGTATAATTTAATATATTTTTTTATAAATTTTATATTTTTGGATGTTTTTCAGTTTCAACTGAGGATGAATGTGTTTCATTATTCTTTATGTCATTATGAAACAAGAATAATTATAATTGTTATGATGTTTATATGGTTTTAAGAACAAAAATTTTGTGAGTTTGTTAAAAATTGATATTTTTGATGCTTGTAACATTGTGTGAAACTATACAAGTGGATCACCTTGTTTATTGACAACAATAGATTTGGTTTGTTGGCGAATAGGAATTCATTTTATTTTGAGGAATACAGTATCCAAAAAAAATACGATGTGGGATTTCAACCATTACAAACTATTGACACTCTAAAAAAAATGCATGCGGGATTCATCTTCATCATCCCATCATCTTCAACAATGCACGAAATCATTAAAAACATGTTGCAACTACTAGGAGCTCAAATCCATAAAAAATCAAAACTATAAATTTTCATTTTAGATATGTTTAAAAATGTTGCTAATCTATTTACTGACATTTATGAAAAACAATAGGAAACAATGCGTATCGAATTAGAAAAATTTATTAACATTTATATTTGGTGATGTTTATAAATTTCTCTAATTAGGGAAACAAAACTTCTCAATTTTTTATAAAAACATAAGTAAATTTTTAATTAATTATCCTTGTTTTTTATAAACAAGCCTCTTTCATTGAAATTCATGACATTAATTATATTTTTTAGAAATAATTAATAATTTTTTATATGGGGTTGATTCCACCCCATCAGCGTGTGCTACCCTTTCACACTATATCATCCCCATACAGGCACGACATCATACCCTTAACCACCCAACCCAAATCTTGAACCAATCTATCTATACTATTTTTTATTGTAAAAAATAACTTTGTTATTTTTATGCATATATTAATATATATTAGTGTCAAAAAGAATTAATATTATATATATATATATATAAATATTATTTATTACTAGTAGAGGGTATTAAAAACCCAAATCATCCATTAGGATTGGGTGATACCATGCCCACATCAGTTTTCTGATCTAGACGGGTTGTAAGACATGTTAATAAATAATTAATATGTTTATATATATATATATGTATATATGTTTATATATATGTGTATATTTGTTTATATATATGTGTGTTATATATATATATATATGTTTATATATTATATATTTATATATCAGTGTCTGTGTGTGTTTATAAATACATGCATATATATAGATATATTTGTGTCTGTTTATGTTTATATCACTGTGTGTGTGTGTTTATATATATATGTGTGCATTTGTGTATTTTGAAATACACACACACACATACGTATTTATTTATATATGTGTATGTATGCTTATATATATATGTGTGTGTCTTATATATATTATGTTATTTAAATACCTGTTAATATATTTTTATATCAATATAAATTTATATGTATATATAATGATAATTATAAGTATTTTAAATTTTATATACATATAAATTAATAGTATTATAATTATATAATTATATATATATATTATTAGCCACATTTTAAAGCACTGGTAAAAATGTTTCTAAAATATCTATGTTTTTTTAAAAACCTGGATAAATTTAAAATGTATATGTGTTTTACATATAAATATGTATATATATTTATGTATATATATATATGGGTGTGTATATATATATATATCTAAATTTATATTTACATCGATGCAGGGAAAGAAAATACATTATCAACAAAAGCATGCAACATACAAATGTAGGGAAGAACTCGGTGAGACTCAAACTTGAGACCTCCCCAAGACACACAAGGGCAGGTACCACTGAACATCACTCTTATTCCTATTTATATAAATACATATATGTGTGTTTATATATATATATTATGATATTTAAATATTTATTAATGTATTTTTATATAAATATAAATTTATATATATACATATATATAATTATAATTATATATATATGTATGTTAATATAATTATACTTATATATAATTATCCATGTTTTAAAACTGTGGAAAATGTCACTGAAATAGACTCATATTCATAAAAACTTCTCTAAATTCCCCCATTTTCTAAAAAATGTCCCTAAATTAGCAATGTGTTTTTAAAAAACATAAAAAAATTATCCATGTTTTATAAATAACATAAGTATTTTTATATTTAGGGATATTTTCTAAAAATGTGGATAAATATGGGATTTTTGTAAAAAACAATGTGTCTAAATTAGTGATGCTTTCTCAAAAACATGGCTAAATTTAAAATTAGACAAAATTTTCAAAAGAATTGATAAATTAGTGATGCTTTCATAAAATATGGATAAATTTAAAATTATCCATGATTTTCAAAATGGTGAAAAAATGTCACTAAATTATCCACATTTTTAAAAGACATGGCTAAATTAGCAACATTTTCGAAAAAATATGGCTAAATATAAAATTTTTCATGCTTTTAAACATCACTAAAAAATGATTCTATATCAGCCACATTTTTTGAAAAAATGTGGCTGAAAAAGATGAAAAATTATAGTTTTTGTATAGTGAATTGTGATATGATATTGACATACATCTAAATATCTTGAATCACAAATATAACCACATCGACAACTCAATATCTATAAGATAAATGTAGTGGAATTATGAAGTTATGTTTAGTTCTTCAAAATATGGATTATGTGTATTGCCGAATGACTCAACCAAGTACTAGGGGAAGGTGATAGGAGGTAGAAAGTTTCTATAATGTTTTTGTAAGTTCAAATAATCAAATGTTTTAGAAATTCTAATTGGAGGTTATCTTTCTAGTTGATACTATGGGATATGCACTAAGATAATTAATTATAATATTTAATTTAGGTGCATTTATATTTCAAGTGGTTTCATTAAGTGATAATACATTATGAATTGATTAAATGGATTGAATATTCATTGAATATGTCTTAATGAATTATTGAAAATACGAAGAAATTTATATTAATACATAAATATGGATTGTAATGACCTGAAATTTAGAATAATAGTTTTCCCAAAATTTGTGTGTTATTTTATTTGGTACTAAAAAAAACTATATCATTTTTTAATGAAGTGTGTATAATTAAAATGATACATTTTGGTTTCTACTGTTATATGAATGTTGGTCAATATAACCATTGGAAACTATACTCTTAACGTTATTATTATTGTTCTTAAATACAAATGATCATGGTTAATTAATAAAAAAATAAGAGTTTATGGCCTAATCCAGTAGACTTGGGCCACACGAAGCCCATTTATCGAAGCTTGGGAAGGAGGTGGGGTCGCTGGGCTTCACTTTGGACAAATCCCAAGCTGAACTGGAACACGTTAAGCATGATCAAAATCGATTATGGGTGAAGTTCAAGTTGATAGAAATCACCACTCGAGCAATGATGTCTGAACCACTATAAGATTCTATCACCATTTCAAACCATACTCTTTGGTCCTATGCATGCATTATAAGGTGATATGTATTGAGGCCTTAGTTACTTTTTGTAATCCATTGGTATAAATAAAATTTTTATTTCATCATCGCTATTTTTGGAAGATATTTTCTTAATAAATTATAAGTTTAATTGAGAAAAAATTTATATATAAATTTTAGAAGTAACAATTTTAATTTTCAGAGATTTTTCATACATAGAAAATTATTATGGTAAAATAAACATTATTTTTGACTTTCAAATGTCGAAATTAACCCAGGAAAAAGTTTTTAGATGTTTTATAATAACTTTCAATTTGATGAATAATATTTTACAAATATTTTTTTTGATGAATAGAATTTAATGAATAGTGTTTTTGATGAATATTAAATAAATATTTTATTATTAAATAACTTTTTCTGTGAAATGATTTTAAAAAATCTGACATTCATGGTAGTAATAAGGGTGAAAAATGTGGTTCAATCAGATCAAAGTAATTTTTTGGTGAATAGTAACATTAACCGTTTGAATTATAATTTTACCCATATGAATATTAATTTTACCAATGGAATAGTAACATAACCTAGGGAGGTATAAATATGTTTTGGAACCATAATTTGTAATGTGATATAATTATATCATATTATAAGTGAATAACTTTTTTAGAATTTATTAGTAAAGTAAATGTATTTTTTATTTAATTAACATAATTTAAAATTAAATTAATTTTTATAAAATACTGTTCACTTTTAGATTCTACACATTGAAAAAATGGTTAGGGTGATTTTTTGGGATTTTTATGAAACAATTGAATTTTCAGTGAATAGTAAAAATACAATTATGGGTTTTAGTGTGTTTAATGAAATAATTAATGATGTAATCATGATGTAATAATTATGGTAGACTTATGCACTATAAGATATTTTATGAGGTGCCCTATGTGGCCAATACCATGAGAAATACCATGGGAAAGCCCCTGGTTTTGAAAATTCCACCAATGAGATGTCCCTTGGAAAGTAATAAAATATTCCCTAAATTTTATTATAAATACCTACCCACTCCATCATTACATTCATTAAAAATTACTCCTCAACAATGCTAGGGTATTTTTACCTCCCAAAGAGTCCTCCCAAGGTTCCATCAATCCCCCCAAGGTGCCACCCTTCGAGTTTTGAATTTACTTTTCAAGGTGAGGGATCCTTTCAACCTCCGCTATTAGTCATGAATTCTTTTATGTTATGTCTCCTAGTTCCCATTTTATTATGTGGGAATATGTTCTTCTATATCTCTATTTTTTCCATTTTATGTCCATATTCTGAGATACCCTTTCCGGTCTCATCAACTAATTTTCCGAATTTTTAAGTGATGTCGTTAGACTGTCGAATTTTCATAAAATAAATCACATATTTTTATTTAATTAAAGTTTCATTTTCATGTGGTATGTCATTCAATCATCCAAAAAATTATCTTATTTAAATTTTATTCCATAGTTATTCTTTATTATGAGTTATTTTTGAGTGTGTAACCCTTATCTCCTCTTCTTTAAATGTTTTTTAAAACTAGGTTGTATAGACTTTATGTTGTAGAATTTTCATCTCAAAATCTTTCCCTCTTTCTCATGAAATTAGATTATTTCATTGAGTTTAATAACCAAACATATTCCATTTCCAGGGGTACTCATCAATAAAAACAAATGCTATATTTTTTTTGGAATTTACGTATAAAAAACCGTTATTCCCTTTTCATGGGTTAAAATGACATTATGATCTTGTTTTGAAGAACTTTTTTGAAAACTTCACAATTTTGATATGGAAACCATTTATTTTATTCTCTTTGGGTTATTTATGAAATTTATGATTATGATATATTTGGATCACATTAAAATAAAGACATATTAAGGTTGTGCCGTTATAGTGCTCCAATGAATTCAGTAAAGAATTTAATATCTAGAGATGAAATGTTTTATGATACCTTCGTGGATAAAAATTGTAATTTTTATGAAACCTTGAGGATGAAATTTGGTAATATGTTCATGAATTTATAAATTAAATGTTTTAATGACATTCTAAAATTATTTTTCATGTTATAATTATAATGATATGCCTCTTTATCTCTAGGTTATTAGATATAGCTCAAGTTCACATGTGAACTGTTCCACTTGTTTTCTTTACTAGGCCTTCTCCTCACCCTTTCCTTTAAGTATGTCTCTAGCTTTTGAGATGCAGTAATTATACATAGGATGACCTTTTCAATAATATTTTCAAGGGGGTTAAAATATGTTTTTTAGTTTTCATGTTTTATATTCCTGATTCCAAGGAAAATAGATTTTAAATATCCTCTGTTTGTAAAATTTAATAAAAAGTTATATAATAAAAAATAGGGATGCTATTGATGGTATCAAATGATAGTTTAGTTATTTGTGGAAATTAGGCTATGAAAAATTTAGGAAATACCCTATATAAAAGTTTAAATATAGGAAACATCCTATTATTTTGTTGAAATATTTTGTAAGTGGTTTCCGTATAAATAAATCTCTGTTTGGATCTGAACAAGTGGATGTAGATCTGGAACAGATGTACCTTATTGTGAAAACTCCGCAAGGAGTTTTGAGATTGACCCAAGGTATCATAATACAAAAAAAATGGGACTTCCTACACTCTTGTTTTGAAAATATTTATCGATTTGTTTGGTTAATCACACTCTCTTTATAAATCATTATGAATGACTTGTAGAAAAAAGTAATTATTTTCAAAGAATGCTTTGTTTAAGAGTAAATGCTTAAAACATAAGAATCCTCTATAGCTAAATGATTTGTAAATGAAATAATGTTCTAACTAATGTTTTTTTTATTATGGCGGGAAATAGGAGGAACTATGCAAATCGTGACCGTAATGGACCATGCGCTTATGAACCTTTGATGGAAGCTGGAATGGAAACTTTCATAAGAATGACGAACAAATTGACTCATGTTATTGGAAATAACATTAATTAAGCTAATAGAGCAATATCACCATGAAGGGAATGACATTATGTCGAGTACTATATACTTAAATGACCCCCAACCATCAGTGGATCTACCAACCCATTGATTGTTGAGTAGTGCATCAGCATTATGAAGAATATCTTTTCTGTTCTATGCTGTTAAAATCAAGAGAAGGTCAACCTGGCTATTTACTACATAGTGGGAGAAGATGATCAGTGATGGGAATTAATAATGAACACAAGGCCAAGAGTGGAGGTTGAATCTATGGAGTGGGAAGTGTTCAGATGGATCTTCTTCAATACATATTTTCCTCGTTCTATAAGAACAAAAATGGAGATGGAGTTTCTAAATCTGAAGCAGAAAGAGAATGAATCTGTTAGAACCAACAAGATGAACTTCAAAATATATTCCCATTACAACTCTAACCTTCCCATCGATCCTAATTAAATGTTTGATAAATTCTTTGGTGGAATAATAACTCATCTGTGGAAGAATATAGCTAATAGAGACTATGATGGCTATGAGGAGATCATGCAGAGTGCAATGAAAATCAAACTAGAGTTCGGTGAGATGAAGTTGTCTCCTAAATCCAATGAAAATAATAGATCAATGTAGACCATATTTGGTAGGACCGTTGATCTGAGAAGAGGATTCACGTATGTGAAATGCCCCATGTGTAATAAATATGGGAATATTCTTTCAGGAAATGGATTTCTCATAAGTAAGAAGTGCTATAAGTGTGGAAGAGATGGACATACTGCACAAAATTGTCACGGTGAGGTGAAACCTCAAATTCACAACACTAATGGAAATGGGAATATAGTGTAGGCCTTACCTGATAACCAATAATATAATCATGGACAACATGGGAACTTTTCTAATCACTGTCCAAATTTGCGGGATGTGGAAGGGAACCACCATCATCCTTAGAAAAGGCCATGGGAAAAAGTTCATGCTTTTACTATCACAATAGCAGATGTTGAAGCTATAAATGATGTGGTGTTATGTACTCTTGTTGTTCTATTAATGATAAAATGTACTTTTTTTATTCTTGTTTTACGCATTCCTTAATTTATTCCATGTTTTCAATGAATTTAGAATCAACCCCTGAATTTCTAAAAGTAGAGATATCAATCAAGACTCCTGGTGGGAATATCCAAGAATCTTCAGTGTTTAGAAACTATAATATTAACATTAGTGAGTGGAATCTTCTTTCAAATATAATAGTCATTACCATGATGGAATTCGATAATATACTAAGGACAGATGGGATCTCAATGTATAATGATAAGATCAAATTCAGAAGCATGGAAGTATCAGTAGTCGTGAATGGAAAAACTATGTTTATATTCCACGTAGAGATATATAAACATAATATTTGTTTATAAAAACCTCTTATATCCTTATTTATGGAGTTTATTATTGTATAAGAAGAAGGAAATGAGAGTATACGGATAGGAAATGTCCCCATATTCAAGGAATACATTGATCTATTTCATGAGCAGTTACCTAAACCTCCCCCAGAAAGAGATGTAGAGTTCTCCATTGAACTCAAACCTGCTTCTCATCTGATATTAAAGACCCCTTATTGGATTTAAAATGAGGAGATAGAATAATTAAAGAAAAAAAATCCAAGATCTTCTGTAGAAGGGGTTTATCTTACTGAGTGAGTCTCTATGGGGAGAACCTACTCACTTTGTGAAGAAGAAGGATGGATCAATGAATCTATGAATTGATTATTGGAAATTGAACGAAATCACAGTGAAGGACAAATACTCTATTCAACGAATTGATGACTTATTTGACCAACTTCTTGGGGATAAATATTTATCCAATATTGATCATTGATCTGGTTATCATCAATTGAGGGTGAAGAAATATGACATTTCAAAAACATCCATCGGATCAAGATATGGGCATTATGATTTTGTTGTTATGGCATTCAAACTGACTAATGAACCAGCCATTTTTATGGATTTGACGAATAGAGTATTTAAGGAATACCTTGATAACATTGTTGTAGTTTTTATTGATGATATTAAGATATATTACAGAAGTGGTGAGGAGTATGGGGATCATCTAAGGGTTATTTTGGAAAACTCTATAGAAGGAGAGGTTTTTTGGAATATTCCAAAAATGAGAATTTTGGTTACAGAAAGTTTATTTATTGGGTAACATTGTAACCAATGATGAAATCATAAATTACCCTAAAACGACAATGGTTGTAGAGGTGTGGCCTCATCCTACAAAACTAACTGAGATTCATAGTTTCCTTGGAATGATGGGATATTAGAGGAGGGTTTTCAAAAACTTTTCATGACATTCTAATCCATTAACAAAATTAAATTGAAAAGCGGTAAATTTCATCTGGACAAAGGAGTGTGTGGAATGTTTTCAAGATATGAAGAAGTGATTAGTTACCGCACCCATGTCAACACTGCCCTAAAGTGGAGAAGGATTCGATATTTTTAGCGATGCATCTCTAAAAGGGATTGGGTGAATCCTCATGAAAAATGACAATAACAATGCTTATGCATCTCGAAAATTGAATAATCATGATAAGAACTATTCTACATGTGATCTTGAGGTAGATGCGGTCAGTTTGTTCTATGAAGATATGGAGGAACTATATTTATGGGGAGAAATGTTATATATACACAAACCATCAATGTTTAAAGTATATTTTCATGCAAAAGGAATTGAACATGAGACAATGGATATGGTTGGATCTTCCTAAAGACTATGATTGTTCAAATCATTATCCTACTGGAAGTGAAAACATAGTCAGTGATGCATTGAGTTGGAAAGATATAGTTGTTTTGTCCATGATGTGGATTCAAAGAGATCCTTTGATCAATGACCAAGTAAATCTAGACATAGTAATTATATGGTAATGGTAACCATCAACCCTATTCCAAATTATTTCTCAATGGTCATTACTATAGAAGATAAAAAAATATCTGAAAGAAGATCCATTGTTACAAAAGAAGTTTGAGGCTTTGAAGGATGAGATGTTTCCTGAGTTCAATTTTGATCAAGAAGGTGTACGGAAATTTCATACAAGACTATGTGTTCCATTTATTCTGGAAATAAAGAAGGAGCTGATGGATGAATCTCATAGATATATATTCTCAATATATCCTTAGAGTAAAAAAATTTATAGAGACCATTGTGATCATTATTGGTGGGATAATATGAAAATGGAGATTGTTGACTACCCTAAAAGAGGCCTGGTATGTCAGCAAGTGAGGGAAGAGTGGCAACTTCAGAAAGGGTTTTTACAATCGCTACCAATACCAGGATGGATGTGGGATAATATCAATATGGACTTTGTCACTGGTCTCCCGAGAACTTACAAAAGAAATAATGTGATATGGGTTATTGTGGAGCATCTCAGTAAAAATTTCCATTTTATCTCTATCCAGGATAATTTATCTCTTGATCAACATTCCATGATTTACATGAAGGAAGTGTTAATGATAAATGGAATTCCACATTCTATCGTATCTGATCATGATCCGAGGTTCACATCAAAATTCTGGAGAAGCCTTCAATATGATCTGTGTACAAAATTCAATTTCAGTATGGCTTATCACCCCCAAACTGATGACTAATATAAAAGGACTATTCAAACACTCCAGGAAATGCTGATAACATACTCAATGTAATTTAATGGTGTATGGGATTAACATCTCCCATTTCATGAGTCCTCTTACAACAACAACTTCCACTCAAGATGAAAATGGAACACTATAAAGCTCTACATGGGTAGAAATGTAGAACTCCAACTTTTTGGGATGATTCTGGTGATTGAATGATTTTTGGGCATGATCTTGTTCCTGAGATGAAAAAAATTCCATGCCATCCAGCAATACATAAAGGTTTCTTAGAGTCGAAAAAAGATCGTTGATGGAAACCATTGAAGGGACTTGGAGTTTGATGTTGGTGACACAGTATTTCTTCAAACATCTCCTTTGAAGAGAGTCATGAGGTTTGGAAAGAAATAAAAGCTCATCCCTAGGTACATTGGCCCCTATGAAATCCCTGATCACATAGGATCAATGGCCTATGAGATTGCACTTACTACATATCTATCCCCAGTACATGATGTCTTTCATGTGTCCCTCTTGAGGAAGTACATTCATAACCCTTGACATGTTTTATATCCAGAGGTGGTATAACTAGAAATTGACCAATCTAATAAGGAGCACCCAGTGGAGATCTTGGATTGTAGAGACAAGGTTCTACACAACAATACTACCCGCCTTGTTATGGTGTTGTAGAGAATCCTAAATTCTGAAGAAGCCACGTGGGAACTAGAGGAGTCTATGAAGTAGAATTACCCTCACCTTTTCTCTTCTGAGGGGACAAGATTAGATTTTTGGGACAAAATTTCATAAGGGTGGAAGAATGTAATGAATCAAACATTTAAATAATAATTTTTTCCTAAATTTGTGTATTATTTTATTATGTACTCAAAAAAACTACATACTTTTATTAATGAAGTGAGTATAATTAAAATGAGCCCTTTCGGTTTCAACTTTTATATGACCATTGGTCAATATGACCATTGGAAACTATAATATTAACATTATGATTATTATTTATAAATATAAATGATCATGGACAATTAATACATGTAGAAGAGTTGATGGACTAATTCAATAGACTCAAGAAGTACAAAGCCATTTTTTCAGAGCTTGGGACGGAGGTGGCATTAGTAGGATTTACACTGGACCAAGACCAAGACAAACTGAAACAATTTAAGCTTGAACAGAATCACTTACAAGATAACTTCAAGATGATAAAAATCATCTCTCAAGCAATGTTGTCTGAGCTACCCCAATATTCTATCACCATTGAACACCTAACTCTTAGGTCATATGTGGGCATTATAATGGGCTATCTGATAAGGATTTAGTTACTTTATGTAATCCATTGGTATAAATAAAATTTTTATTTCATCATCCCTATTTTAGGAATATCTTTTCTTAATAAAGTATATGTTTAATTATGAAAAATTCTAAAAAATGATTTTATAAGTGAGAAATGTACTTTTTGGGGATTTTTCATACATAGAGAAATATTATGATAAAATAAACATAATTTTTGAATTTCAAATGTCAAAATTAATATAGGCTGAATTTTTTAGATGTTTTCTAAGAAGTTTCAATTTAATGAATATTATTTTAACAGTAATGTTTTTTTTTGATGAATAGTATTTGATGAATAGTGTTTTATGAATAGTAAAAAATATAATTTGTTATTAAATAACGTTTTTTTGTGAAATGATTTTCAAAAATATAACACACAAGGTTGTAATCATTGAGAAAAATGTGGTTAAATAAGATCAATGTAATTTTTTTTGGTGAACAGTAACATTACCCTTTGGAATTGTAATTTTACCCTTATGAATGATAATTTTACTATTGGAATAGTAACATCACCTAAGGTGGTACAAATATGTTTTGGTCATCTTAAGTGGTAATGTGATATAATTATAACATAGAATAAGTAAATAAATGTTTTAGAAATTATTAGTGAAGTATTAATATTTTATTTTATTTAAAATGAAAATATTTTTTATAAAATGGAGATCAATTTTGGATTCTACATGTTGAAAAATGGTTAGGGATATTTTTTGGGATTTTTCTGAAATAATTGAATTTTTGGTGAATACTAAAAATACAGTTTTGAGTTTGAGTGTGTTTAATGACATCATTAATGGTGTAACCATGATTTAATAATTATTGTCTACTTTTTTACAAAATGATATGTTATGTGGTGTCTCAAAAGGCCAATACCATGGGATACTACTTTGGGAAAGCAAATTGTTTTCAAATACCACTAATGAGGTGTCCATTAGAAATTAATAAAATATTCTATCACTTCTGCTATAAATACCAACACATTACTTCATTCAATTTTTTAAAAATTACACTTTAATGAATCTATGGTATTTTAACCTCCCAAGAATTCCTCCCAAGGTTCCCTTAAGCCCCCAAGGCCCCGAAATTCTAGTTTTTTAAGTTACTCTTCAAGGTAAGGGAACCTTTCACCATCCTCTTTTAGTCATTATTTCCTTTATGTTATGTCTTCTAGTTTCTATTTTATTATCTGGGGGTATGTTCTTATATATATTTATTTCGGTTTATTTTTTTCCGAATTATTTGAGACCCATTCTTCTCTCATCAACTGACTTTTTGAATTTTTAAGTGACGCCGTTAGACAGGCAAATTTTCATAAAATAAATCACATATTATCTTTTCATTCATGTTTCCTTTTCGGGTGTTATTTCATTCGAGAATACATAAAATGACATTAATTAAATTTTTTTTCTATCCCTACACTGTATTAATAGATATTTTTGAGTGGCTAAGATTTGTCCCCTATTTTTTTAATGGTTTCTAAAACCATGTTGTATAGCCGTTATGTTGTAGAATTTTTTTCAAAAAATATCTCTCTCTTTCTCAAGAAATTATCTTATTTTATGACCAAAAAATATTTAATTTCTAGTATTATTCATCAATATATAAAAATGATATATTTTATTTGGGAATTGACATACATAAAATCCATATTTCTTTTCCAGGGGTAATAAATGAAATAATGATCTTGTTTTTAAACACATTTTCATAAAACATCATGATTTGGATATGAAACCCATTTATTTAATTCTATTTGGGTTATTTATTAAATGTATAATTATGGTCTATGTGACTCACATGAAAATAAAGACATATTTGTAACACCCCAAGCTTCCACGGTACATTTTTCCTTTGAATAATGCAGTAGCTTGCATTGTACGCAACTTGGAGTTTTAACACACCACAACTAATGAAACTGGCTATTATGAATACTAAAACCCACTTTTTAAAATTTTATAAATTTTAATTTTCAAAAAAGGACTTCATTTTTGGATTCTTAATATTAAAATTAGTTTAGGGTGAATTGTTGGTGTTTTTCCAAGAACATTCAATTTTTAATGAATTCTGAAAAACACTACGTTAATATTTAAAACCAACCTTTATTAAAATAATGAGTTATTTTAATTTAATTTATTTTAGTTCAAAATTGATAAATAAAACCTATATGTGTTCAATGTAATTCATTGGAGTCATTTTATAACATGTTTAGATATATAATATTTTATTGAACTTTTTACCATCTTTTACCCACCTTCTTGGAGCATTTACAAATTTTCATAGAACATAATTTTACCACTTCTATTATTTGAATTTAAAAAATATTATAGACACGGTTGATATCATGATGTAAAATTTGGTTCAATAAGATTAATTTTTTTTTGAATAGTAAATTTTGAATTTTATTTACCACCGTTAAAAGTAAATAGGGTAATTAAGGGTAAAAATGATATTATAATTACCATAAAATATGTCCTAATTCTATTGGATAAGTGTAATTAGACTTAAAAAATCTTATCAATAAACTATGATTCCTTTTTGTCCACTTTGATTAGATTAGGACAATTATTATTATTTTATTTAAAGAAGAGTTAAAAGAGTTAAATTCAATGTTTAGTAACTAAATCATTTTAAATATAGGGTAATAAATAAGATAAATTCTAATATTAATATTCATTAGAAATATAAAATTATTTTCTACATAATGGTATTTTATTTATAATTTTTGGACATTAAATAATATATTTTACATATGACACAATCATAATGAATTAATTACCTTATTAATGAAGGATTAAAATAATTGATATTATAAATATCAAAATAAATGTAATTTGATAATTTTTTTGAATTAAAGTAATTAAATAGGTTAATATGGCATGTTAAAGTTGGTTAAATAATTTTTTTGAAGTAATTAGGCTGTTATAATTTTCGCAAAAACTAAATACAAAATATTGTCAAAATTGACACATTTGTGTTTTAAAAAAAATACTATATTATTAATTGATATAACATTTTTAAACATCTAATTTTTTTTTCCAAATGACATAGATAAGGTTATATATATTAATCATGAACATCTTTGGGTTCTCTTGGATTTTTATAGTACGTTTATTAACCATATAATATAAAAATACAAAGAGAGATGGTAAATGTTAAACTATTTAAATAAGAGTAAAATCTAGAAGATAAGGTTAATATGGTGACCTAAACCAGTCTAAAACCTATAGGTTGAGAGTTTTTAGACTCATAACCATCTTATCGTTGAAATAAATCATTTTGGAGCCATTAGAAACCGAAAATAATTTTATTATAAAATAATATTTCAAACTTTTTCTAAAGTGACCCTCACCTATCTTATAAAAGGGTACTTCCCCTTATTTAAATTTCACACCTCAAAATCCATTTGGTCGTCCAAAACATACCCAAATATCCTCCCAACTTGACTAACTTAATCTTAGATGCCTTTATTTGAGCAGAAATCCAGCCTATGGATCCCTTTTGATAAAATCAAAAGGAAAAACCCGAATAAGTGGTAAATATTTCATCACATCTTTTAAGTTGTCTTCTTCTTCCACATCCTCTTTATTTGTCATTTAAATTCTAAAATAATAAATCTAGTATATCTATATAATTTTATGTTATTATAAAACTAGTAAAACCATATTTATTATTCTATCCATCATATGAATGACAAAGTCACCATACATGCGTATGTACGGCTTACCGTCTCCATGTCGTGGTGAAGTTTGTTATTCAAACACTTAATTATTTAGTTGGGTATAACAATTAGTATAACTGATGTAAATAATAAATATAACATGTTCATTATTCTGTATATATGATATACCATCCAATTAAGTACTATTTAACCATCAATATAATGATATTTCTGCTCGTACATACGTACAGATTACCGTCTGCACGAACGTGATTAGATTCATCCTCCATCATAATAATTAAAGAATGATTTTCATATTATGATTAAAAATAATGTTTATGAACATAATATCAATCTGTATATGAAAAAATTACATCCAATCCATAATATACATGGCTTACATAACCATGCATATAAAGAAAAACGAATCAGTTAACACACGAAATGTTGATACTACTGAAATATTATTGACAAAGAAATATTAGAGGATCATATATGATATCATATTTATATAAATCATTCTTTTATAATTTAATAAAATGTTTTAACCATTATAAAGACGTTAAAATACCATATACTAAGGAAAATTTCAAGGTAAGGGTTAATTTCAAAATTTCTTTATTATCCGAGGTTGGTTTTACTAGGACCTCTTTATCATCCACATGTATGTTTCTTAAAAATGTATTTCAATTTTTTTACTTTTTACAATACTATTGGTTAAATTTGTTTATAACCTTTATTGAATTTTTATAAAATTAATTGAATGGAATCATTCTGTCATTTTTCAAACAAGTTACATTATGACCACTTTGACAAAATTAAGGTAATAATATATTTTTTAAACTTATACGGTGGGTGTGAATATTTTTTACCATTATATCATCGTCGAAGTTTTCCATTCAATATCATAAGAATATTTTCAAAATATATGTTTTCTTTTATAAATATCTAACTTTTAAATCCTTTCAAAATAGAAATAGGTATTTATTTATATTAGTTTTTATTTCATCTATGTCAACATCATTTGATGGATTTTAAACAAGTTTGAAGTTGATTTATTTTGATACAAATCCTCCATATTGTATTGAAGGTTTTGTGATATGTTTGACTGTGGATGTGTTATTTTTACCCCATTCATGGTTTGTGGATAAAGTATTGAAATTTCCTATTCTAGTTTTAATACGAATGTTTATTTTATGTTTAAACCGTTTCATATGAGGAATTCATTGGACTTTGTAAGTGACGAGTAGAGACCACTATAGCTCCATGATGCATCGTTAGGTCTCAGGAGACACACTAGTGTCTTGACACAGGGCCTTGAGAAAATCTTATTTGTAGTCTTGGAACAAGGCCTTGACTTTGTGGTTATGAAGTCTGGCATTATGCATTCCATCATTATGAAAGTGGCTATTAATATTACATATGATTATTTGACGAGTATAATATCCAAGTGAATTAGTAAATGTCAGTATTTTATTTTACCTTTTCCATATTATGCTGAAGATTAAGTTTAAATGGATTTTTTAGTCTTATACATTCCCAAAAATGTTAATGCTTATTTATGCATGTTTCTGCTATATTGTTATCCTTACTGAGCATCAGAGCTCAAACCATTCTATATATTTTTTCCCAAGATGGGAAGAAATATTTTATGGTTGAACTGCAGGGATAGGCTAAGGATATAACTGTGTTCAAAAGGGGAAAAATGTTATTTATGTTTTTATTTCATGATGTAATGTAAATCAATTGAATGTATCTAGTACTTCTAAGGCTACTAAACTGATCGGTCTTTCCGAACATGATTCTGTGTATCATGCCAATGTTATGTAATAATTCACTGAATTTGGGTAACTAGGGTAGTGGTGTTATAGTTGGTATGAGAGGAAGTTTAATACAAACATTGGAAAATAAATTTAGATAAACTCTGATTAGAGAACATTACCCTAAGATAGACATTAAGGATTAGTATAAAAGAACTTCCTAGAATTTTGGTAATGTAGAGAATTTTTTATTTTTCCACGAAATACATTCCTATTTAGATAAGAATAGGTACAGGTGGCTCTGACATAGATGTACCTAGGGGTAAAACCTGACAATAATGATTTGAACTAGACTCGAACAGAAAATGGGGCACAACAACGTGACTGGCTACACTCTTGGTTACGACACTTTCAGGGATATGCATAAAATAATTCTCATTTTATTTACAAACCATTATGAATGGTTTCTGAGTATATACATCCTCAAAGAAATTTTTTATGATTAGGGATTATATCTATAAACTGTTCAATTTATGTTAACTGTTTTACATGTTTGGAATTATGTATTGTGATTCATAAACTAATCTAGTGTATGCCATTGTTTAGAAATGTCGCCTAGTGGAAATAATGGAAACTGTATCAATTCATGTAATACATTTAGGGATTTCCCTCCTACTCAAGATAATTATAGTGGATCTGGTGAAGAAACTGGTGCTGATCAAATTATCACCATACTAGGGAAACTCACCCAGGTTTTGAATAATATCCTTACCCATATAAGGCACCCTGATCCACTATGGGGATGATCAATGATAGGCCGCTTAATGTAGAAACAACCACCAACATTTAATGGGTCTACAAATACATTTGTAGCTGAGAAATGGATAAGTTCCTTAGAGAAAATATTTCATGCTTTGGGGAGTAGTGAAAGGGAAAAAGTTTTCATGGATGTTTATCACCTCACAGGTGATCAATGGTGGTCATTAATCTGAAATATAAAGAAATATGAAGAAGTATATAACATGGAATGGAGGTAGTTTAAAGATATTTTCATATAAAAATACATTCCTCATGACCATCGAGTGGATATGGAAAGACAATTTTTGAGTTTGAGGGAGAAGGAGGATGAAAATGTCACAAAGTATGAGGATAACTTTACAAGGTTAGAAAGGAATGCATCAGATTATATATATAACCCATGGAGTAATATTTATCGATTCTTTTATGGGTTAAAAACATTTCTATATTGAGAATTAGTCATATAATACTTCTCATCATACGATGATATACTCTCATGCGCTATCAAGAAAGAAAATGAATTATCTATGTCTTACAACTTAAATGCAATGCAAGAGAAAAAGTGATCTACTAAACACTCTAGAAATGGAAATATGGGGAAGAAGGGAAAAGTTTAATATCCATCCAGTGGTAGATGTGGGAAGAAACACCCCGGTACTTGCCTGAAAGGTAATGAGAGTCTGTTACAAATGTGGTGAAAAAGGCCACCAAGCTCGTGATTGCAAGGGAAAGAAAGAGGCTGTCAATGTTGAATACTAAAATTGTAGAAAAAAGGGTTATTATGAAAACTAATGTCCTAAGTTCCATGGGTACTTACCTCAGAAAAGTCCAAGGGATCAATGCCACGATTATGCAATCACTACTGCTATGGTTGACGCTCTGAAAGATTTAGTGGAAGTTAATTTAATGGTTTCCTCATGTTTATCCAATACTTTATTTGATTCTGGATCATCGCATTGTTTCATATTTTCCCAGTTTGCTAAGAAAATTAGATATTTTCAATTTGAATTAACAAGGGTGTTTTCAGTCAAAAAACCTAAAGGAAGTAGCATCACAAAAAAGGTTTGTGAATCAGTTCCCATTAGGTCATATAAATGATCTTTATCTGCTGATATTATCATCATACTGGTGATTGAATTTGATATAATCCTCAGAATGGATAGGATTTTGGACCATGATGCAATAATTTATTGTAATAAGAAGATGGTTACAATTTTCAATGTTGATAAATAGTACCTAATATTTAGAGCAGAAATGTCACCACCTGATTCTTATCTAGATCTTCCCCCAGTAGCTCTACTAAATTTAATTATTGGGGAAGAAGGGAATGAAATAACTATGGGTGAGGAAAAGAACTTTCGAATAGAATACATACCTATTGTGCAAGAATATGTTGATGTGTTTCAAGAGGATTTACTTGGATATCCTCTAGAATTAGAAATTGAGTTTTCTAATGATTTAATTCCTAGTTCAAAGCCCATATTAAATACCCCTTATATAATGGCCACAGGGGAATTAGTGGAACTAAAGAAACAACTAGAGGAATTGATTAACAAGGGATTTATTTTCCCTAGTGTTTTTCTATGGGGATCCCCTGTCCTTTTTGTAAAAAATAATGATGGATCTATGAGGTTGTGCATTGACTATAGGGAGATCAATGCTATAACAATATAGAACATGTATCCCCTACCTCACATTAATGATTTATTAGACCAACATCATGGTGGTAAATAATTTTCAAAGATTATCCTTCGATCTGGATATCATCAGTTGTGTGTGAAGAAGGAAGTCATTTCAAAAATAGAATTTCAAACAAGGTATGGGATTACAAATTTACAGTAATGGCTTTTGGATTGACCAATGCCCTCATATTCTTCATGGATCTAATAAATAGAGTTTTCATGATATATCTTAATGACTTTGTAGTGGTATTTATTGATGATATTTTAGTATACTCAAAAATCTATGAAGATCATGAAAATCACTTGGGCATTATCCAAGGGACTCTTAGTAGAAATAAATTATAAGGGAAATTTAGAAAGTGTGAATTCTAGCTTCAGGAGGTATCTTTCCCTAGCCATATTGTCTCTAAGGATGAAATCTTTGTTGATACTTTAAAGACCAAGGAAATCCATGAATGGCCTGCACCAGTGAGTATAACTGAGGAACACGGTTTTATTGGTTTAGAAGGTTCTTATCGGTGTTTTGTCCAGAATTTTTCCTGATTGACTAAGCCATTATCAAAGCCCACTCGTAAAGGGGTTAAATTTGTTTGGACAAAATAGAGTGAAGAATGTTTTGATGAACTAAAGAGAAGATAAGTTGATGATCCTATCTTGACTCTACCATCAGGGAATGATGGGTTTGTTATTTATAGTGATGCATCAAAGAAAGGAAATGGTTATATCCTTATACAGAATGATAGAGTAATTTCCTATGCATCATGATGCCACAAAATTCATGATAAAAACTATCCCACTCATGATCATGAGTTAAAAACTATAATATTTTCTCCGAAGATATGGATACATAATCTATATGGTGAAAATGCAAGATTTATACTGGTCACAAGAGTTTGAAGTATATTTTTAAACAAAAAAACTCAACAAGAGGTAAATGAGATGGCTTGAAATACTCAAGGATTATGAATTTACCATACACTACCACCCAAGTAAGAGAAATAAGGTGTCAGATGATTCGAGAAAAAAGGATCACGGATTTTTGAACATGATAAGAGTTGAAAGGGATCTTATTTTCATAAATCTAGTAAATATGGGTATGGGAATAACCATGGAAGGTGAAACATCAATGATTTTTCAAATGGTCTGCAAACCATCTTTACTAGAAAATATAAAGAGTTCTCAGAATGATGATGAGGAATTTCAAAAGAATATTGAAGCTGTGAATGATTGGATATTGATTGACTTTGTATATGAAGATGGAATTTTGAAATTTGGGAAGATACCTTGTGTTCCTAACATACCTGATCTAAAAGGTGAATGGTTGGATAATGATCAATGATCTTATTTCACTATACACCCTGGTAAAACCAAGATGTATATAGATTTGAAATAACATTTTTGGTGGGACAACAGGAAGATGGAGATTGCTGATTTTTTGTCAAGATGTATGGTTTGTCAACAAATTAAAGCTGAAAGGACACAACCTGAAGGTGTCATGCATCCACTTATCATACCTAATTGGAAATGGGATAATATTATGATGGGCTTTTTCATGGGGATACAAAATACTCCTAGAAGGAATGATGCAATATGGGTCATTGTTGATCGTCTTACCACATCGGCACATTTTCTTGCCATAAGAGATGATTTACCAATTGAACATCTGGAAATACTATATATTAATGAAGTTATAAGACTCTATGGTGAACCCCTATTTATTGTTTCTGATCGTGATACCTGTTTTACATCATGATTCTGGAAAAGTCTTCAGAAGGCCCTGGATACTGAACTTCGTTTGAGCACTGCCTACCACCCACAAACTGATGGAAAATCAGAATAGACTATTCAAACCTTAGAAGACATGTTGAGATCTTGGTTACATTAATTTAAAGGTATGGGGGATCAATATTTACCTCTGGTAGAATTTTCCTATAACAATATATTCAATTCAAGTATACAGATGGCACCATATGAAGCATTATATGGCAAGAGATGTTGCACACCAACTTGTTGGGATGATGTTAGTGAATTAAAACTCATAGGTCCTAAACTTTTCTAGGAAACAATGGAAAAAGAGATGATTATCCAAACCCACATCAAAGTTTCCCAAAGTAGTAAAAAGAGATATGTCGATAACTGAAGGAAGGATTTTTAATTTCAAGTACAAGACCATTTTTTCTTAAAGGTATCTCCATGGAAGGGTGTTATATGTTTTGGTAAGAAGGGTAAATTGAGTCACAGGTACATCTGACCCTTTGAAATTATAGAATGAATTGGATTTGTATCTTATCATTTGGAAATGTCTCCGTGTCTCTATAATGTTCATGGTTTATTCCACATATCCATATTGAGAAAATACATGCCTAGGCCAACGCAAGTACTCCCCAATGATGAAATTGATATGGAACAGGATATGTCTTATTGTGAAGAGCATTTCAAAATTAATGATACCAAAGAACAAGTGCTGAGAAACCAGACGACTCATCTTGTAAAAGTTCTATGAAGAAACCCTAAGATGGAAGATGCAACATGGGAACTCGATGAACTTATGACGAAGAACCACCAAAATATTTTTATGCAGTAATATTTTAGAAATTTCCAGGATTGATTTTTTTGAGGAGGGGAGAATGTTACACCCCAAGCTTCCATAGTACATTTCCCTTTGAATAATAAAGTAGTTTGCGTTGTACGCAACTTGGAGTTTTAACACACCACGACCAATGAAACTAGCCGTTATGAATAGTAATACCCACTTTTTGAATTTTTATAAATTTTAATTTTCAAAATTGAATTCATTCATAGATTCAGAATATCAAAATTAGATTAGGGTGAATTTATGGTATTTTTCTAAGTACTTTTATTTTTTTATGAATAGTGAAAAACACTACGTTATTGTTAAACATGAATTTTTATTTAGAAAATTAGCTATTTTATTTTTTTTATTTTGTCAAAGTAGATACAAAATACCTATATATGATAAATTTAATACATTGTATTAATTTTATAATAAGTTTATATTTATATAATTTTATTGAACCTTTTACCATCTTTCACCCACCTTCTAGAAGCATTTACAAATTTGCATAAAAATTAATTTTACAACTTCATTGAGTTGAATTTAAAAAATCCAAGAGAAAAGGCTGATATCATAAAGTAAAATGTGGTTCAACAATATGAGAATATTTTTTGGCGTATAGTAACTTTTGACTTTTATTTACCACGACTAAAAGTAAATAGGTTAATTAATGGTAAAAAGGATATTATAATTACAATAACACATGTCCAAATTCTATTGGATAAGTGTAATTTGACCAAAAAATCCTTTGGGATAAAATATGATCCCCATTGATCAACTTGTATTAGATTATGACATTTATTATTATTTTATTTAAAGAGGAGTTAAAAGAGTTAAATTCAAAGTTTAATAACTAAAGAACTTTTTATATAGGGTTATACATATGATAAATTCGCCTATAAATATTCATTAGTATGATAAAAATATTCACTACATAATTGTATTTTATTTATAATTTTTATACATTAAATAATTTAGTTTATTTAAGACACAATGATGAAGCAGTAATTACCTTATTAAAGAATGAATAAAATAATTCATATAATAAATATCCAAATAAATGTAATTTGAGACTTTTGATGAATAAAAATATTTTTTTAGATTAATATGAAAATTAAGGGTTGATTAAATAATTTTTTATCAAAGTAATAATGCTTTTATTATTTTCACAAAAATCAAATACTAAATAGTGTCAAAATTGACATAATTGAGTTTTTAAAACAAATACTTTATTTTGAATTGATATATTTTTCCTAAAAATAAATGGTTCAAACAAAGGAAAAAGATAATATTATATATATATTAATAATTAACAACTTGTGTTTCTCTTGGATTGTGATTTTATTTTTATTAACCTTATAATATAAAAATAGAAAGAGACATGGTAAATTTAAAACTATTTAACTAAGAGTTAAATCTAAAAGATAAGTATAATATGATGACATAAACCAGTATAAAACCTATTAGTTGAGAGGTTTTCAACTCACCCTCTATCCTCAAAATAAATCATTTTTGAGCTATTAGAAACAAAACATGATTTTATTATAAAATAATATTTCATGCTTTTCCTAATGTGACCGTCACCTCTCTTATAACAAGGTACTTCCCCTTCTCTTAATTTAACACGTCCAAAGCCATTTGGATCAGCCAAACTCTGCACAAATATCCTCCGAACATTTATACTTTCATCCTAGATGCCTTACTTTGGTCATAATTCCATCCTATGGGGCTCTTTTGATCAAATCAAAAGGAAGATCTGAAGAAGAGGTAAATATTTGATCACATCTTTCAAGTTCTTTTATTCTTCTACTTCCTCTTTATTTGTTGTTTCCATTATAAAAAAATAAATATTGTTTCTTCTATATAATTTCAGGTTATTATCAAAATGGTACAACCATATTCCATATTTTATCCATCATATGAATGAGAACGTCACCATACGTGCGTACATACGGCTTACTATCTCCACATCGAGGTGTAGTTTGTTATTCAAAATATTCATTATTTTTATGGGTATAATAATGAGTATAACTGATGTAAATAATATATATTACATGTTAACGATTCTGTATATATTTTATACCATCCGATTACATAATATTTCACCATCAATATAATGATTTTGTCGCTCGTGCGTACAAACGGATTATCGTCTCCACGAACGTGATAAGATTCATTCACCATCGTAATAATTAAATAATAATATTAATTTTATAATTAAAAATATATTTTATGAATATAATATCATTCTGTCTATTAATCAAATACATCCTATCCATAACAAACATTGCTTACGTAACCAATCATATAAAGGAAAATGAATCAATTAACACCCGAAATAATGATACTACAGAAATATTATTAACAAAGAAATATTAAAGGATCATATATGATATCATATTTATTTATATAGTTCTTGTATCATTTATTAACAATGTTTTAACTATTATACATGCGGTTATCAAACTATCAACTAAGGAAAATTACAAAGTAAGGGTTAATTTCACAATATCTTTATTGTATGTGGTTGTTTTTACTAGGACATCTTTATCATCCACATCCTTGTTTATTAAAAATGTATTACAATTTTTTTAATATTTAATAGACTATGGATTAAATTCAATTATACCATTGATTTAATTTTTATAAAATTGTTTTAAAGGAATATTTACGTCATTTTCCAAACATATTACTTTATGACCTTTTCGACAAAATTAAGGTAAGAATGACATTTTTTAACTTATATGGTGAGTGCAGAAATTTTCCACCCGTATATCATCTTCAAAGCTTACTATAAAATCTTATAATAATTTTTTAAAAATATATCTTTTCTTTTATAATTATGTGACTTATAAATGATTTCAAAATAGAAAGAGGTATTTATTTCAAATAGTTTTCATTTCATCTATGTCAACATCCATTGATTGGTTTTAAACTTCATTGAATTTGATTTATTATGATTCAAATCATCCATATTGTATTGATTTTTTTGTGATATTTTGACTATGGATGTTTTATTTTTACACCATTCATGGCTTATAGATAAAGTATTGACATTTCGTATATTATATTTTATATGAATGTTTAGGTTATGTTTAAAACTTTTCATATGAGTAATGCATCAGACTTAGTATGTGATAGGTGGAGCCCGCTATAGCATCTCGATGCATCGGTAGGTCTCATGAGACAAATGAGTGTCTTGGAGAAAAAATTTGATGAAACTTAATTTGTATTATTGGCACAAGGCTTTGACTATGTGGTTATGAAGTCTGGCATTATACATTACATAATTATGAAAGTGGCTATTGATATTTCATGTGATTATTAGACTAGTAGAATATCCATCTGAATAAGTAAATGGAATTATTTTATTTTATCTTTTCTATATTATGATAATGTTTTTGTTTAAAAGGATTTTGTTTTACTCTTACACATTTCCTTATATGTTAATGCTTATTTATGAATGTTTCCACAATATTTTTATCCTTACTGAGCATCTAAGATAACCCCTTTCTATGTTTTATTTTTCCCCGGATGGGAAGAATTATTTTATGGTTGACATGCAAGGATAGGATATAGATATAAGTTTTTTCAAAATGGGACAAAATTTTGTGGATGTTTTTATTTCATTATGTAATGTAAAACTTATGAATGTATCTAGTACTTCCAAGGATACTAAACTGATCGGCCTTTCAGGACATGATTCCTTGTATCATGACAATGCTATGTAATAATGCACTGACTCTGGGTTACTGGGGTCGGGGAATTACATATTATTTGTGTTCCCAGATATCACTCTAATGCATTGGATAATGAATTTAATATCTATAGGTGACATGTTTTACGATACCTTGTTGAATAACCTTGGTAATTTTTATGACACCTTGGGGATAATCCTGGGTGATATGTTCATGAATGTCTAAATTAAATGTTGTAGACACATTTTAAATTTCCTTTTCATGTTATTATTATTATGATATGACTCTATCTCTATGTTCATTGATATTTCTTAAGTTCACATGTAATTTATTTCACTTGTTTTCCTTGTTGGGCCCTCTGCTCACCCTTTCCATTGATGTAGGTCTCCAAGTTATGAGATGTAGTAATTATACTTTGGATGAAATTTTAAAGAATCCTTCAAGGGGATTAAAATAATATTTTTTAGTTTTCATGTTTTATGGTCATGATTTCCAAGACACTAGAATTTAAATATCCTATATTTGTAAAATTTACTAAAAAGTTATATAATAAAAATGTGGGATGCTATATGGATGGGAAATTAAATTTAATGAAATGCCTCATGTATGGATATATAAATGAATAATATCCCACATATTGAGTAAAAATGATTGTCTATAAGCCTCCCAGTTCTCTCTTCCTCTTATACTATTGATCATAGTATGAAATTATGGCTCTAGACCCCTTTCATCATTTGGGTATCCTCGTGATACGATATTGAATCCATTGGCTGGTGTACCCCCAGAGGTTGGGTTCTTTTGTTCTCTACTTCATTATCATTATCAAGCATTTTTCGTCACTAAGGATGATGAATACTGATGCTTTTGTCATATTCCATGAACTCTATTTTTATATTTGTATTTACACATTGATTTGGGGATATAAAATTTCCTCTCTTCATGTTGTCTTCTACTACAAATGACCATATGTTGATAATATGAAACCCATAATTGGTATTAATGTGATATTTCATTGGTGAATCAAAGTGTTTAGAATTTTAAGTTAAAAATATGTTTTAATAGTAAATCAAGATTTTTCAAGCCTATAAATAAATAAGAAAAAAAACATATTTAGTAATTATATTAAATGTTTATTTAATTATTTATGTCATTCGTATTTATAAAATGTCTTATAAAATAAGAATAATATTAATGAGGCTTAATAATTTTTTTATTAATCATTTTCAAATACGAAAAGTTCATATTTATTACTATTGTTTATGAAAAATAAATTAAGTATTTATTTTTATCATGAAAATATAATTATGAATTGAATTATATTTTTTAAAAATTATCTATAAATAGAAAAAATGTATTTTGAAATAATTATAAATAATTATAATTTTTTTGAAATTAATTATCCATAAAATTCTTATGGTATATTTATAAATATTTTTCACATATGTAATGTTTATAAAATTTTATAAATCATTCAAATGATATTTTGTGAATATTTTAATTTATAAATGGTTTATAAATTAATTAATTATATATTTTTTATAATTAATCGTATAAATGTTTAAGAATCATTTATTGAGAAAATATTTATAATAATAAATATTAATTTTTAAAATAACTTTTGAAAAATTAATCAGTATGCTTTATGATATAGGAATAAATAGTTTATTCTGAAATAATTAAATGTGGATAATAGAGTGTTTAAAAATTATAAAATATAAGTTATTTTGATCATATATAAATGTTTATATAATCGAAATTGAATTATAAAATGTTTATAATTCAAGAAATATTATATAAATTCCATATAATATTAAATATGAATAGGTTCATATTAAATATGAATATAATATGTTAATATTATTTTTCATTTATAATATGTTTATAATTAGAATTTATTTATTAACAGTAAATAAATATCAATTGTTTTGTAAAATAAATAATTTTTTTATTTATTTGTTAAATTTCCTTAATATTCATGTTTAGTTTGTACTTAATTTATTTAAAAGATTCAAATTAATTGGGATTTATTTGAATATGATTTAATCCATATCAAAAAATTCTTTAATGAATGATTTTATCATGGTGCAAATAATAATTAAATATATGATATTTAGATTATATAACAGGTTTACATAATAAAAATTGATGTATAAATAGTTTATAATTCATAAAATGTCACATATTTAAAAAGGAAATTCCAGATTATGATAAATATGATATAATACATATTATATAAAATATAAAGATTTTCTATTCCAAATTTTGGAATGTCTATAATGTTAAAGATGAAATTATTAATGGTTTTCCTATTATATTTTTTATATGAAATTGTTTATAAATTTTTATCACATGTTTAAATATTTTAATTTTTCATTCATTAAAATAGTATTTCCTATTTTATTCATAGTTATAAAATTTTTATTTTATGAGTTACAGTTTTCCAAAGTTTATATGATAAATTTATTCTAGGAAAGAGCCTTGCATTACATGCTTGGTATGATAATGAATTTTGTTTTTCATCTACCTTGACCTCATTCTGTATTTTAGTTATGAGATTGAGAATAGTTATTGGGAATATTATATGTACATTAGGTTATAGAGATATCATGATTTTTTTTCTCCCTTGAGTAAATTATCCCCATGTAGAGGAAATTGGGGTCGGACCACATAGTTTCCAAAAGGACCTCATTGTCTAGGAAAGTGGATAGGGATGGCTATCTATCGATCTAGGCTTACACATGTTGAGTTTATCATTCTCATAGAATATTATTCCATTCCATTAAGTTCTCATGTACATAATCTATATGATGCATTTGGATATGTATTAATATACCGAGCTTTTTTTGGGTTTTTAACATAGACTTTTGCGTTGTGTAAGAGTTACATATTAATGTGGTGTAAAACAATTAATTTGTTAGTTAGAATACAGATTTCCAAATCTAAATTGTTAAAAGAATTTATACCCAAAAAGGGGATAAATTAATAAAAGGAGATTATTAAATATGATGTAATAATTGTTAATTTAAAACGCATATGATGCATATTAAGTTGGAGAGACTTTAAAACTAAAAAAAACCTCCAATACTATGTGTGAGATTTTTTTCAAATAAAAACTTTTCAAGACCTCGATCATCTAATTATTTAGTTTCATGCCTATATTGGGTTCCCCATGATAATCTTGTGTAAGGAAAGAAAGTAATGAGTGACTTGGGATTGTCTTTTTGGGTAGTTTCATGCCTACACTGGGTGCCCTCGGATTTTCCATGGTTTTGTTTCTGGATTTTTTTTGGGTTACACTAGCTGGTAAGCCCTAGTGGTTAAGATACCCAAGGAATAGTGTTGAGTGAATTCATATGAGGGATTTGGATAATGGGTTATCTACTCAACTATCCAAGAGTCACAACTATTGTGATTAGGGTGATTACCAACATAAATAACTATGTAAAGAGACAAACTCCCAAATGAACTCATTACATAGTGGAATACAGATATTGAATCACTAAATGTATATGACGTACAAGGTCATGAATTTTAGCGGGTGCACTTTCATTAAAAACCATAGTGAAAATATATTAGACATGATATTCATATGATAAAATGATACATTATAGATAAATTAATCATCATAAAAAGAATAAAAATTATATTATTCTTTGCAATAAGAAGATTACAGAAAGAAAATCCTAAGGCTGGAAAATTAAGAAACATTCTTGAGTAAGTGATATAATCTATTTATTAGAACAGTTCCTTCATTTGTAACATATAGTTGAATTATATAAAAAGTGAATCTAGATTATTTTAAAAGAATGGAATGTTTCATTAAATGTGTCAATGGAATTTAATATGCAATTCAACAATGGAATCATAGTTTTATATACTCAATAAGATTGAGAATGTAACATCCCGGTTCCGAAAGCCACCCAGAGGTGCCCCGTACCCAGTTGGTCACATGGCCTCAAGCGCATTTCCCCAAATTCCAGTGGCTGCCGACTAGCAGCGAGGGCCTTGGGTGTGATAGTGGGGAAACAATTCCCTCATTGGCAGAGTACATAGCAGATGAAATATAAACATGCAATAGAGGAAGCATTAATAACCAACAATATAACAGTGGAAGACTAAATCAACAAACTGGAGCACATATGTATATATGAAATGATGCATGATACATAACTAGGAAAGCAGCCAAACAAGTCACAATGCTGGAAAACAATACAGCATCAAAACAAGTACAAAATAAAAGTAAATAGCTCCGCAGCATCGCAAGCCAAAACTCGGTCACATGCTCTCCTACTCTAGGAATTCAAGTTCCAGAAGTCGAAGGGTGCTTGCCTTTGTCTATACCCGAAACAACATAGTCTGCTTGGGTCCAAAAGCATGGCCCAAATATGGTGTGAGATAAAATCTCAGTAGGCTTTCACCCGAAGATCCGTTCCTAATAGTCAGTGAGTATATGGCAGGTAAAATCACTATAATCAGTAAACAACAATAGCAAGCAGTAGGCAGTAAATAGTATGTAGTAAAATAGGATGATACATAGCAGCAATAAATCCAAAACCAAAAATAGAAACAACAACCAAAAGCTGAAAACCCTCTAGGAAGTACTCGCAACCATTCCCACTGCTCCTATCCAAGAAGTACCACAACCCTCTGGGCAGTGCACTCAGCCTAACCCCTCTAGCTTGGTCATACGCATTTATGATACTCTTTAGGGAAGCTCACTCGGTCAATTCCCCTCATAGTCTAGGGTAGTCGGGGAATCTCTTGAGGAAGACCACGTGGTCTAACACTCTTAGCCCAAATGTATAGAGACTCTCTAAGGAATCTATCTCAGTCAATTCCTCTTATAGCCTCAGGTATACCACAGAATCTCTGAGGAAGCTCACTTGGTCAATTCCCCCTCTAGCCTGGTAAGGTTTATAAAGTGATTAAAACAAGGTAAGACTCTTTGTGGAAGTGCACTCAGCCTACCCTTTGGTAATCTATAAATTCAAGACTCTTTGGGATCTCACTCGGTCCATCCCCTCTGTAGTCTGTAATATCTAAGACTCTCTAGGAAGCTCACTCGGTCTATCCCTTATAGTCTACAACACCAGGTTCTCTCAGCCTCGTGCCAGTCTGTGCATAATAATTCTATAAGGCCAAAGTACACCTATAGAGCTACTTGGCTAACCAAATTACACCTATTGGGATACTTAGCTAAATAGTCTACTAGGAAACAATCATGTCCTAAATTCACTTCATCCTATAACTGCAAGGCAAGAAACCAGGTGTAGCAGCCAAAGGTAAACGAGACCCAAAGGTCATAAATAGAACAAAGCAAGAGAAAAAACATCCAAGCATAGAAAATTATCCTCTAATAGGGTCAATTTACCTGTACACAAGAATATAGGCAAGGCAGGAAAACAAAAAGGGAAAAAAGGTAAACATGCAATACCCCGTTCACGGGTATCCGTGAAAATTCGCACATAAAACTCAGAGACTTTGAACGGTAAGCCACAAACCACCTACCTAGATACTAGGAGATCGATATACTTTAACCATGATATATGATTCTCCCTAAAACATCGTAGATCTGAGAAAACACACAAAACATTCAACCTTAGATAACTTGAGAAAGAGGGAGAATTGGAAAACAAGGCTCAAGAAGAACGAAGAACTCACTGCTGCACTTCCAACGCAATCGACCGTGATCGAATCAAGGAATGGATGGAGAGGTGGGAGATCGGGGAAGATCTGGTTGTACGGGTCACTCTCGGACGAACCATACCTAGAAGAAGACACATATGATGATGAGGCGTGACCCCGGTCGGTTTAGTGAAAAAAAAGTACATGGTGTGTATTTTTAAGGTACACGGTGTGTAGTGGGTTTTTCGTACTCCACCAAGATCGGCCTCCACGTCACCCCTAAGCACCGTGTGTGTGGCCCAAGCACGACCAGAACACGGCTTCGAGCCAGAGAAGAGTACACGACATGTACTCAGAAAGTACACGGCGTGTACTTTGAAATTTTCCAGAAACTCCATTTTTCTTAAAAAATCCCGAAAAAGGAAAAGTGTACCTGAAATAAAGATATGAGTTCTAACAAACGTCCCCTCTTAAAAAATTCGTCCCCGAATTTCCTTAGGTGGGTGTAGAAGAAGGATCCTCGAACAGTTCCGGCCAATGCGATCGAACCTCAGCCTCCCTCTCCCAAGTCTCGTCCTGTACTAGTCCGTGTTGCCATAGCACTCGTACTAGAAGAACAGACTAGCCTCAGAAAACCTTTGTATTTCAGTCGACAATCCAGATAGGATGCTCTTCAAATGACGCATCCGCTTCGAGCTCAACCTCCTCAGGCTGAAAGATGTGAGACGAGTCCGAAAAGTAACGTCGGAAATGAGAGATGTGGAAGACGTTGTGCATAACCCGGTACCTCTGAGGTAGATGCAACTGATAGGAAACCAGCCCAACTCTCTCCAAGACCTGAAATGTACCGACGTACCGTGGAGAAAGATTACCCTATCTCCAAGTCCTCTTCTGTCCCAACCTCGGTGCGACACACAGGAAAACCTGATCTCCAACCTCAAACTCCAGAGGTCATCTCCACTGATCAGCATAAGACTTCTGTTGAGACTGTACTGTAGCCATCCTCTACCGTATCAACTCTATCTACTCTGAGGTCTCTTGAACAAGAAATGGTCCTAGCAAAGCTGCCTCTCCTGCCTCCAGCCAGCATAAGGGTGATCGGCATGGCCTACCGTACAGAGCCTCATATGGTTCCATCTGAATGGTCGCATGAATACTGTTGTTATAGGCAAACTCCACAAGAGGTATATGCTTCTCCCAGGAACCGTCGAATTCTAGAATGGAAGCTCAAAGCATATCCTCAAGAACCTGGATCGTGCGCTCGGACTGGCCATCAGTTTGGGGATGGTACACTGTACTCAAAAGCACTTGGGTACCCAAAGCCTTATGAAGTCCCTACCAGAACCGAGAGGTAAAGCGTGCATCCATTTCGGAAATGATGGATTGTGGAAATCCATGTAGACTTACAATTTCTCGGATGTACAGTTGTCCCAGATCATCAACAATGAAGGTCTCCTTGATCAGAATGAAATGTGCAACCTTCGTAAGCTGGTCGATGACGACCCAAACAGAATCACTTCCCTGAGGTGACCTTGGCAACCCGATCACAAAATCCATTGTGACATCATTACACTTGCACTTCGGAATGGGTAACTACTGTAAAAGGCATGCTGGTTGCTGATGCTCCACCTTCACCTGCTGACAAGTAGAGCATCTCATGACAAAACCAATGACATCCCTCTTCATACCTGGCCACCAGTACCGGTGATGAAGATCTCAATACATCTTGTTGATGCCAGGATGAACTTCCCAAACTGAGGAGTGAAAATCCCACATCAGCTCCTCGCGTATGTCTGTTGGCACCCATACGCGGCCCTGGAAACGCAAGATCTCATCCTCGCCAATTGTCCATCAAGGAAGAGGTTCGCCTCCTGACACACTCTCCCATACGACCAAGGCCTCAGGGCCTGATAGCTACCTCATTCGTTCCCAATCAAGAAGTTTAGAGGTATCAACCACATATGAAAGAAAGGTCTATCCTTGCCTGTCGTGCACCACCAGATGCATCTCAGGGAATAGAGACATAAGATGCTACTCACTACTGGCCTCCTGAACTGCCTGAATCTGAGTTCGTCTGGTTAACGCATCTACCACTGCATTGCCCTTTCCTGGCATATACGCGAGCTCGATGTCAAAAGACTGAAGATACTCGACCCACCTATGTTGTCTCAGATTCAGATCACGCTGAGTGAAGATTTACTTGAGACTCATGTGGTTGATGAAAACCACAAAGTGCACTCGGATAAGCTAGTGTCTCCAACAGTGTAAGACATGAACAACAGCTACCAACTCTAGATGATGTGTAGGGTAGTTCCTCTCATGTGGCCTCAACTTCTGAGACCCGTACGCAATGAATCCATCTCCCTGCATGAGAAATGCTCCCAACCCGATACATGAAGCATCACAGTAAACAGTGTATCCCTTTCCCGGATCTGGTAATACTAGTATCGGTGCTGATGTCAACCTCCCTTTCAGCTCCTGAAAGGCAAACTCACAAGAATCTGACCATAAAAACTTCACCCCCTTCTTCGTCAGACCTGTCAATGGTGCTTCTAGACGCGAGAAGTCCTGAATGAAGCGTATGTATTATCCGTCCAGCCCTAGGAAACTCCGCACCTCAAAGACGTTCTTCGTTTGCTCCCAGGAAACTACAGATCTCACCTTCAATGGGTCCACTAACACTACTGTCTCTGAGATAACATGACCCAGGAAGTGGATCTGATCCATCCAAAAGTGGCACCTCGAGAGGTTAGCATAAAGTCGATGCTCTCTTAGTGTACTTAGAATGCTCTAAATATGTGTGGCATGGTTGTGTCGAGTGTGAGAGTACACCAAGATATCTTCCATGAAGATGATGACAAAGGAGTACAAGTACGGATGGAACACTCGGTTCATCAGTTCTGTGAAGACTACATGCACATTCGTAAGACCGAACGGCATGACTGTATACTCGAAAAGACCATACCTGCTCCTGAATGCTGTCAGAGGTATATCTGATGGTCTAACACGTAACTGATGATAATCGGACCTCAAGTCGATCTTCGAGAACACCTGGGCTCCTCGAAGCTGATCAAAGAGATCATCAATCCTCGGCAAGGGATATCGGTTCTTGACCGTCAAGTGGTTCAGCATCCGATAATCCACACAAAGCCGAAGGGTACCGTCTAACTTCTTCACAAAAAAGATATGTGAACCCCATGGGGAGGTACTAGGTCGGACGAAACCCTTTGCCTTCAACTCCTCCAACTGCTTCTTGATCTCCTGCAACTTAGGTATAGCCATCCTATAAGGAGGAATGGACACCGGTGTCACTACTGGAAAGAGCTCAATCGAGAAGTCTACCTCACGCTCTGGAGGAAACCTGAAAAGTCTTCTAGAAATACATCCTTGAAATGATCCAACACTAGAGGAAAGACTAACTATGAAGTCTCTTGGTCATCTAGATAAAGACTGGCAATCTGGGCCATCACTTCTCCTAGCCCATGATGCTCTGGTCTAGCTCTACCTACCTGGACATCCCACTCACCTCTATGAAGGAAGGATCTTCCCTCTAGTGATAGGAAACTCACCCTGCGGTGATAAAAATCGAAGACTTCCTGTAAAGGAACTAACCAGTACATCCGACATTGACATCATAACCCGTCATCTCTAGGACATAGAGGTCCCATAAGAAATTACACCCCGCAACCTCAAGAGGGAACTCTCTGCACTGACATATGCTAGATGTCCTCATTCCCAACGGCATGTCAAGAGTCAACAAGTCGGTAGAAGAAAACATACAGAGCCCAAGGTTCTACACAACCGAAACAGACATAAAGCTGTGGGAAGCACCAGTATCAAAAAGGGCTAAAGATAAAACTGAGGCTACTAAGATAATACATCGAATAGTAGAAGGGCTGGGATCCTACTCCTGATAGGTCTGCTCCATGGAGAACGTCAATAATGCACCGTGGCCCTACGCCCCTAGATGACTGCTCTAAGCTGATCCGTTCGGCTATCACTGATGACCTAGTGACTGACCACCATGATCGCGACCTTCTACCTCGGCCTGAACGGCTGGAAAAACTCCAGTTCCCTGACTGGTGGGAAACTGGTGAAGCATCTCCAGAACACGGGGTCATAGAGGAACCCCTACCAACAGCTGAAGGTGGGAAGATGTGACAGAAATGATGAAGATGGCCCATCTTGCCGCAAGACCGGCACTCCATCTGATCTCTCTGGCACTGAGGCCTAGTGGGCCCACTTCTACCGCACTGGTAGTATACAACCTGGCTGCCATAAGATGCAGCCCTCAAACCTCGATCTCCTTGAGAAGACTCTCTGCGACGCTTCCTACTGTTTTTAGGAGGAACACCAGCTCTGGATGTCAAACTACCCTGGCTCACTACTCCAGAATCCCTCAGATTACGCTCAGTGATTAGTGCCTAGTTGAAGATGGAGGATATCAAAGTCAACGGGAGTATATTCACCTGGGAACTGATCTCTTTCCTGGGACCATCCTCGAACTTCCTAGCAAGGAAAAACTCATCACCTGCTTGGATCGGTGTGAAACACAGCAGCTCAGTGAAGTGAGATGAGTACTCCATAACAGAAAGAGTACCCTACTGCAGACTCATAAAATCCTGGGCTCGATCATCCCTTAGGGTCTCTGGATAAAATTAGTCATAGAAGGTGGTTCGAAACTCGTCCCAAGACATATCCTGTTGATGCCCTGACCGTGAGATCACCTCCCACCACCTCTTGGAGGTTTCCCGGAGCATATAAGTATCCAGCTTTACCCTTTTCTCCCGAGGGATCTCTAGGTGCTCAAAGATGGTCAGTGTGGCCTCTATCCACGAATCTGCAATCTGAGGTCCTCCATCCCATGAAAAGGTAGGAGGATGCTGCTGTTGGAAATCCCACGTCCATTCAGCCATCGACGGGGCAGGAGGCATCACTTCTTGGGAGGTTTGAATCATCCTCAGGAAGTCCTCCCTGAGCTGCTCCTCAGTTCCAGAAACAGGTATAACAGCCGGTGCCAAGGTTGGCTCGACTGGAGGATCAGTAGGAAGTCCATGATCAGCCATATCTGGCGTCTGATCACTGCCTGACGACAGACATACAACCGGAGGACGTCTCGGAGGCATATCACTCAAATATCAAAAGTAAACCTTAGATTAGAAAAACAAGGATAGAGAAAACAGGAGTACAAAACATGAATAGTTGATGAAAAACACACATGTTTATAAAACACGACTATGCGTGTATAAAAACTACACAAAGTGTCTTGTTAAGCCACTGACATGAGCGTTTACCCCTGACCTATAGGTCGTGTAACACCTCAAACTACACGGTGTGTTAGCCCAACACACAGCGTGTACTTGAAGACTATTCCCCTGCCCGAGTCTCCTTACACGGCTAGCTTACATGGCTCAAACTAACCTCAGACTACACGACATGTTCTCTAGGGACACAACATGTACTAGGCACTAACTTGGCGGCCCGTGTTGTTAGTTACATAGCCGTCTACATAGTTGGCCCTTACACGGCGTGCTCCGAACAAACACAGCGTGTATAAGAGAAGGTGACATCATCCCGTGTTGTTCGTGACATGACTGGGTACCTGTGAAAAACTACACGGCGTGTTCTCAAAACAATGCGGCGAGTTCTACACGATCTTCCCCGACCCGTGTTATTAGTGACATGGCCGAGTACGCGACTCTAAACTACATGACGTGTACCTGCCGTACATGGCGTGTTCCAGTAGGCATTTCTACAACAGTGTGTCCCTGCTCACATGGTCAGTGACATGGTATAAAAACTACACGACGTGTAGTCAAAAAGTAAACGCCGTGTATTCTGGGTTTTTTTGGGCAGTAGCTCAAAAACTATGCAGAAGCCTAGAAAAAACAGAAATAAGGAAAGGAGGTGCCAAATTCCGATCTGTGAGGGCCCATACTCCCCGCGAATCAAAGCTTGGCATCCCCTACAGTCATGTACAAGAGGAAACAGGATCATGATCCACCAATTTCCAATTGAAGAGGGCCCATAACACCTCAAGAATAAAAATTTGGAGTTCATTTTTTTATGCACGGTATACTACAAACAATTCTCTAACATGCAGCCGAAATTCTATCAAGCATCTATCACAACAGCATGCATAATCTACACAAGGTCTATAACAACAGCATGTAATCGTTAATGGAATCTAAATGGCATGGCAAGAATGCATGGCATGTTATTTCTACAAGTTCCTATATGATGCAAGAGATGGAATACCCTCATCTCATCGGGTTGCGATAGAAATAGAACCGTAATATCAAAACAATAACAGTACAAAGCATGTGAATCACTCTAGGTGAAATCGTATCAACCGTAAAATCTCAAAACCATAAAACTGCAATAAATGAGGTAGTATGGCTTTCTCTGTACACGAGTTAGCTAATCCTAATCACATCTCATTAAAAAGTACCGAATCTGTCCTATCCCTGGATAATGTCTCCAAATAGTAATGCAAGAGAAAAGAATTCCTCTGATACCACTTTGTAACGTCCCGGTTCCGGAAGCCTCCCAAAGGTGCCCCGTACTAGTTTGGTCACATGGCCTCAAGCGCATTTCCCCAAACGCCAGAGGCTTCTAACTAGCAGCGAGGGCCTTGGGTGTGATAGTGGGGAAACTATACCCTCATTGACAGAGTACACAGCGGAAGAAAAATAAACATGTAATAGCAGAAGCAGTAATAACCAAAAATATAACAGTAGAAGACTAAATCAACAAACTGGATCACATATGTATATATGAAATGATGCATGATACATAACTAGGAAAGCAGCCAAACAAGTCACAATGCTGGATAACAGTACTATACCAAAACAAGTACAAATTAAATGTAAACAGCTCTACATCATCGCTATCCAAAACTCAGTCCCATCCTCTCCTTCTCCAAGCATTCATGTTCCAGAAGTCGAAGGGCGCTTGCCCTTGTCTATACCTATAACAAAATAGTCTTCTTGGGCCCAAAAGCATGGCCTGGATAGGGTGTGAGATAAAATCCCAGTAGGCACTCACCCGAAGATCCGTGCCTAACATTCAGTGAGTATATGGCAGGTAAAAGCACAATAAGCAGTAAACAACAACAGTAAGCAGTAGGCAGTAAACAGTAAGTAGTAAGATAGGATGATACATAGAAGTAATAAATACACAACCAATAAATAGAAACAACAACCAAAAGCCGAAAATCCTCTGGGAAGTACTCACAGCCATTCCCTCTGGTCCTATCCAAGAAGTACCACAACCCTCTGGGAAGTTCACTCAGCCTAACCCCTCTATCTTCGTCATACGCATTGATGAGACTCTCCGGGGAAGCTCAGTCGGTCAATTCCATTCATAGTCTTGGGTAGATAGGGACTCTCTTGAGGAAGATCACGCCATCTATCCCTCATAGCCCCAAGGTCTAGAGACTCTCTGAGGAAGCTATCTCGGCCAATTCCTCCTATAGCCTTAGGTATACCACATACTCTCTGAGGAAGCTCACTCGGTCAATTCCCCCTCTAGCCTGGGAAGGTTCTTAAGGAGATTAAAAAAAGGTAATACTCTCTGAGGAAACGCACTATGTCTACCCTCCTGTAGTCTATTAAATCAAAGACTCTCTAGGAGCTCACTCGGTCCATCCCCTCTGTAGTCTGTAATATCTAAGACTCTCTGGGAAGCTCACTCGGTATATCCCTTATAGTCTACAACACCATGTTCTCTCTGCCTCATGCCAGTCTATGCATAATAATGATATAAGGCCAAAGTACACCTATAGAGATATTTGGATAACCAAAGTACACCTATAAGGCTATTTAGCTAAACTGTCTACAAGGCAACAAGCATGTCCTGAATTCACTTCATCCTATAACTGCAAGGCAAGAAAACAGGTGTAGTAGCCAAAGGCAAACGAGACCCAAAGGTTATAAACAGAACAAAGCAAGGGAAAAAACATCCAAGCATAACAAATTATCCTCTAACAAGGTCAATTTACCTCTACACAAGCATACAAGAAAGGCAGGAAAACAACAATGGCAAAAAGGTAAACACGCAATACCCCGTTCACATGTATCAGTGAAAATTCACACATAAAACTCCGAGACTTTGAACGGTAAGGCACAAAACACCTACCTAGATCCTAGGAGATCGATATACATGAACCACGACGTCTGATTCTCCCTAGAACGTCGTATATATGAGAAAACGCACAAAATGTTCAACCTTAGATAACTTGAGAAAGAAGGAGAATTGGAAAACAAGGATCAAGCATAAGTAAGAACGCACCACTGCACCTCCAACACAATCGACCGTGATCGAATCAGAGAACAGACGGATAGGCGGGAGCTCGGGAAGATCCGGCCGTACGGGTCACTCTCAGACGAACCAGACCTAGAAGAAGACGTTTATGACGATGAGGCACGACCCCAGTCCGTTTAGTGAAATAAAGAAAAGTACACGACGTGTATTTTTAAGGTACACAGTGTGTAGTGGGTTTTTCCGCACTCTGCCAAAATCGGCCTCCACATCACCCCTACACACCGTGTGTGTGGCCTGGGCCTGGCCAGTACACGTCTTAAAGCCGGAGAAGTGTAAATGGCATGTACTTCAAAATTTTTCAGAAACACCATTTTTCTTAAAAAAACCATAAAAAGGAAAAGTGTACCTGAAATAAAGATCCAGGTTTATACCGAGTATGTCCCTGATATTAAGTATGATTGAATATGTTTGAAAAAACTAAATAATTCTTATAAGGCCTGTTCTAGTTAGAGAATTTATCCTATTGTAATCTATGGAATGGTTTTGAAAAGATTGATTAATTCAAGATAATCCTACCAGATACTCTCAAATTAATGATAATTCATTAACTAGGAATAATATATATGGATTCTTTTACTATGAGGATAGTATAGGTGGTTAAAAGTTTAAACCACATGAATAAAATTTAGAAAAAAATGTTCGACCATGATTCTTTAAAAAGACTATCAAGGTACCTCAGGTTATCAAGAAGGAATATTAGTAATTCATTATATTTTGATTATTCAAGAAATACCTAAATGGGGTTGGGAACACCATGGAATTTCCATGTTAGGTATTAATGATATAAGAAATCATTATTCAAATTTGAAGGGTATTTGATGTCGAGTTTGTCTTTTATAGGTGTTGTAAATGTTTAGGATTTCAAAATCAAAGGACGAAAGGATTTGTATTATAGATTATATTCACGAGATGAAGTAAATAGTTACAATATCGAGAATTTTAATGTAAAGGAATGTGTCAAGCTTGGATGAATCTAAGTAAAATATGTGTATCTTAATCCCAATTCTCTAATATGATAAGAAATGAAGTTTGATAAAAAGGGGTTTTTATTAGATGATTAGATGTATAAACATGGTTTATGATCCATCAAATTCTATAACATGTTTATGTGAATACTATTTAGATAAAAGTGTTTTTTGAAATATTTTTCAAAATATGTTGAAGGTATTCCTACCAGCCATCATTTTTATATTTCCATAAAGTATTATTTTCAAAAAGAAAAATTTTTCAAACACATAAAATACAATATATTATATGGAAACAATATATTATTTTTTAAATGTTCCTTTTAAAATGAAATAATGTTTGTTTTCTAAAACATAAATTAGTTTGGGTTGTATCATAGAAATATATTTTTAATAGAGTATAGTTTCTAAGATTCTAGTGGGAGTATGTTTGAATCGAGATACATTCAATGTTCAGAAACAAAATATCGTACCAGATTTAGTTTAAGTTATTATTAACTTTATATACTAACGAGTTAGGATATATGATAATAATGATAAATTTAAATAGTTACATTTAGTTACTGTGAGAAGGTGAATGTAACTATTAACTAAAGGGTTATACTAGTCTAAGATTTTAATTATTCTTTATTTAATGTCTTAAAGATGTTCAGGATATGTAATGGTAAATGGAAATAGAAATAGATACATTTAGTCACTATAACAAGTGAATATCACTATTCCCTTAACGTTTATAATAACTAGTACACCAAGTGTATAAATTGATATCCTAATAGGCTTTAGGGTATAGTGGGAAATATAAAATGAAAAGTGTTACATTAGTCACTATAAAAAAGTGGATATAATTTTATCCTTAAAATGAATTTAGGATGTGCTAGTTAAGTGATAATATAAATAGTTACATTATTTACACACGATTTCAAGGAAACAAGTTTAATGGAAAAAGATCCATGGATGATGATAATATACATATAAATAGTTCTATGTAGACAACAAAAAAATATTGTAATATTTAATATTATGAAGTTATGGGGTTTGAATATGTGTTCAAAGAGTTGAACTTAAGGAATATGATTCCAATATATCACATTTATTCAAAAAATCATACTTAATAAATGTTACTCACTAAGTGGTTTGTGGTAGTATTTTATCAGATGGTCACATAGGTATGTGACATGAATTAAATTTCGATGTAATGTTTATAAAACCATTTCTGCAATAACATCTTGAAATCCATATAGAATCTCTTAAGATATTTGTTGTAATTGTTCTAAATGTATCATGTTATTTATAATAAAGGAAATCTCCATTTATAATTAATTCATGTGTGTTGTAACTTTACATTACATGAATGGTTGAATGATAAATATCCCTTAAAATTAAAAACATTGATTTATCCCTAACAAATAATATTCATGGTGTATAATATATTGTGATTATAGTTAAAGGTTAGGTTGAATAGATTCTTATATCTGTTTCAAAGAGTTGAATATGAATTATTGAAGAATAGATTATTTAATTAATAAGTAGATACTTATTACATGTCATGGTCTTCTAAAGTATATCTCATGGAATATCAAATAGGCATGGATATACTTAGGGGTGTATGCTTATTATCAGTCGTTATTAAATGGCGTTTGTGAGATACCTAGAATGATAATCTTCATACATTGATACCCTACTTATGAAAGTCACCATATGAAATAAAATAATCATGGGGTGGTTGGGTATGTTATCGATAATGTCATTGGTTAGAGTGAAATCAAGGAAATGAATTTCCATGCTTAATTTTTTTACACATGATGTGTTTAACATTTTTAATAAGTGACATGTGATGTAATTATTAGATATATTAATGAAATATGATGCATTCATCCACTTGGTTAGTCTTTTTCAAAGAATAAATAAAATGATGAGAAGCCTATTCCAGATTGACATGTTCCATGTCTAGTGGTCACTTGATGTCATGGACAAAGGAATTATAAATGATACATATGATGTTATGATATATATTTTGGTGGATATGTTTATATTTATATATGAGTACATTGGAAAGTGTACCCCCTCCATTGAAGGGTGATTTTGTTAAACACTTATGATCTTTATCAAGCATTCTCCTTCACTATGGAAGAAGAAGACTACTATTGTTGGAATTTTTTATGCACTCTATTTCTATAGTTTTATTTACATGTTGATTTATGATGATACATATTCTTATGTTAGGGTTTTCTTCCACTACATGTGATAATATTATGATTGTATAAAAACTATTGGTTACATTTTTTGGTATATGATAAATATCTGATTAAAAATGGCGATGTTATCAAAATTATATTAATGTGAGAAATATCACAGTGCTTATTATGCTTCTCACATAAATCATATTGCAAGATTATTGAGTGGATAGAGAGTATATTTTCATGGAGATGAGTATCTATGTAGTGCATACATGGGAAATAAATTATCCTTATAAGTTTTCAATAATGATATTTTACAAAATTTGAATCATGAATAAGAAAATGTTGTATTACAACATGAGATAATATGACATTTAGGACTATAAGTTACTTGTATAAAAGTTCTCATCATAGGTGAACTCAGTTTTTCTGATGTATGTGATGAGATGATATCCAAAGATGAAGCTGATAAAAGTATATCTTCTAGAAGGTTACCATAAACTAGTATGATATAAATCCCTCTTATTCATACTCATGTTAAAAATTTATTTTCTCATAATTGTTTTGTTTTATTTTAAGTGATATATTAGTAACGGTGATACCACATTTATTTATTTTCAATGGATCTCAATTTTCAAAATTAGTATGGGGCATCATTTATTTTACTATGTTGTGAAATTATACTATTTGGGTTATATATATTTTTATAAATTTATGTTTATTTTATAAATATAAATATAAATATATATGTAAATTCATATCTTTCAATATATTTATATGTTTTCAAGAAATTATAATTTAAGTTTGATTTTATAATTATTATTTTTATAAATTATGGTTCAATATTTCCAAATTAATAAGGGATTATATTTATTTTCATTAAAAATTATGTTTAAATGTGAATTTTATTTTCAATTATTTTTTTATAAATTCTATGATATATATATATATATGTGTTTAAATGTGTATGGGATAGACTTTTCAAGGGTTGGTGTGTTTTTATCCTTTTTTAATGGTATATCAAGTTGATATGTATTATTTCTTTATGACAACTTCTTTATAGACTTACCTAGAATCTCAAGGATGGGTCAATGTGTATTAAATGGCCTACCACGAATCCTTATGTTGCTAAATAATTTTTTAGAAAAAATTGAATCAATGTTATCAACTTCTATAATTTAAATTTTATTAGGTATTCATCATTTTAAGTCTATATATACATTTTTGGCTGATATATATATTTAATTAAAAGTAATATACTTTATAATTAAATAACCAATAAAATATGGTAAACTCATGTTAGTTTCCAAATAATATAATTAGGTAACTCTTTGTACATTTTTTTGAAATCATTAAACATTACAAAATTTAAATATTTATATTTTATACACAATTACCTAGAATAATAATTATTTAAAATTAATATAATATTAAAATTATTAATAATTTTTTTTATTTTCATTAGAAAGAATAGTGTTATATATATTTCAAATAATATATTATATATTTAAATATGATAAATACTATACATATATATATATTTATTTATATTCAAAAAGGTTACTAATATAATACATACATAAACCCCGTTCATGTTTATTACATATCAAGGTAAGTGTCAATGATGTACCTGCCTCCATCGACCTCATTTTCTAATAATATAAAACCCTATATTTTTTTATAAAATAAAACCTATTAAAAAACCAAGTTTTATCGAAAATAACAATATAAAAAACCCTCAAAAAAATATTTTATTAATGTTTTATTTGGATCCTTCTAGATAAATTGAAGGATAAAAATTAAATTAGTTCATCATTAACTCTTCTTCCACATCAAATCAAATATATTAAGTTTAGTAACTTACACTCATCATCTAAAATTACACTGTACCAACCCAAGACACCGAGGCTACACATCATTGCATTTGTGTATTCCAATTCTTTTGTCTCCACCCTCTCTATTTATTTCTCTCCCTTCACTCTGTCGTTTCTATGGTTGTGTATAACATTTCTCTGGAAGGAGTTAGCATCAATAGAGGCATCCAGTTAATAACTAGTACCAATGGTGTAATTCTCACAAATGGGAGGCATTGATCCTTTTAGAGATAATAATGAATTACAACCGTCATATTCACCAGCTTCATATCCTAAACTGTTATTACTGCATTTTGTTTCCTTGAGACTTATCCCCCACCTGTTTTTTCGTTCTTGTACTTCAATGGGAATTAGTCATCCCATGGATGACTAGTGCTTAGAGTATTTCAAGAAACATAGGTGCATGTCCACGAGAGATGGAGGATGTGTGTCAAACAAAAAAATGCAATGATAAATGTTCGGGATATTAGTTGATGAGGATAATAGTTTTATGTAACTTTTTACTTTTAATGAATTCAGAGGACAACACCGACCATGGTGAATTAATTCCCCTCATCCTCCTCACTCATTGATAGAATGTTTGGAATGATCTGTTGGTGTTTTTATTATCATTCTATTTTTACCATCATTAAATCCCTATGGGAAACAATGTTTTCACCATAAAATAATTATCCATAGAATTAATGTATTGTTTTATATTTATGTTTAATTTTTTTAATATTACTCATATAATAACGGTTTTCTTGTACATGTGGATTCTTTTGATCTAGTCTACAACTGAGATAATGAAATTAGTGAAATGAAAAAAGAATACATTAAACCATCAGAAAACGTGAATTCCTACCAATTATTTAATTAGTTTTATAATCATATAATATATAATTTGTAAGTTAATTTATTTATCATTTTTATCGAATAATTATTTAGATTTTTTAACATATCTTTTGGAATTCATATTTTTCTTTTAACTATCTACAATAAGCCACAAAAGAGATAAAAAGAATCTTTCTACCCATGTTATCATGCTTTATATTTTCAATTCCTTTTTTCAAACATGAAACACTACATATTTATTCAATATTATTAGCTGAGAAACCATTCAGGCTATTTAAATCCTCTTCTCTTTGGACATTCAACGAAAAGAAAGGTTCTTTCGACTTAAAATATTGAGTCAATATGAATTTTTGTATTTTCAGTATAAATATATAATGGATTCATGGTAACATTAAAAATTATGATTATTTTGAAACTTTGGGTCATGTATAAATTAGCCACACCACAATCCAACACATGGTGTGACTAGTATGACTGTAAGTTCTTATTGTTATTGTAAATTGACAATAATTGTAGTAAAATGTAAATCTGACATACTCAAAACCAAGAAAAAAATCATATTGTATTGATACTTTAGAAAAACTTATCCATAATTTATTTTAGATGTGTATTAATTAGAAACACATTAATTCGATGCACAATGTGACTTCTAGGACTCAATGTGTCCATTATCAATTTAAAATAGACAATTTAGATAAAAAATGTCACTCACTAAAATCAAATTAAATGAAATCAGGTTTAATAGATAATTTAGGAAAACGATTCATAATTATTTTCTGAAATGTAATAATTCGACTCATATAAAACTGATACATGATCATATCAGTATAGTTCAAAGTGCGTGTTTCTAGTTTAAAATGAATTTTTAGTAAAAAAAAGAAGTAATATACAAAAAACTGATAAAATTAATTCATATTGTTTTGAAACTTCAGTAAAATTATCCATATGTCTTTGAGATGTGTAGAAATCATCTTTAACTCAATCAGATGCATGATATGACTGGTATGACTCCATGTGGGTCTTTTTATTTATAAATGTCATCAATTTAAATAAAAAAGACAACTTACCTACTCAAAACTAAGAAAATTCTATCATATTGTTTTGATACTTTTAGAAAACTATCCATAACTCATTTATGATGAATATGAATAAGATGTAACTCTATCTGATGCATAGTGTAGCTGATGGGACTCAATGTGCCTGTTATCAGTTTAAAATCAACACTTTAGTTAAAAAATGTTACTCACTAAAAATAGAAAAAAATTGATCTTATTTTCATGAAAATATATGATATTGATTCATATTTCATTTATGATGTGTAGGAATTATTCTCACATCAAACTAAGCCAGGATGTGATCGGTATGAGCCAAAGTGCATGTTTCTAGTTTAAAAATAAATTTAAGTAAAAATGGCAAGGGACATACTCCAAACTGAGTAAGCACATTTAGATAATTTTGATACTAATGATCCATTTTCCATTTTAGATGTGTATTAATTATCCTAATGTCAATATGATGCATGGTGTGACTGATATAACTCATAGTTCATCTTTTTATTTAAAATTGACATCAATTTTATTAAAAATCACAACTCACCTACTCAAAACTGAAAAAACACATTTATTTTGTTTTCATAATTTAGGAAAATGTTCAATAAAATTATTTTTGACTTATTGTAATCATCCACACCTCAATCCACTACACAATATGCCTTATATAAGTAACTGTTTCCATTATTAGTTTCAAATAAACATCATTTTTTAAAAAGTGTCACCCACTGAAAATTGGGCATATGTGCTCATATTGTCTTTATAATTTAGTAAAATGATTAATAATTCATTTAGGACTTGTACGAATTGTCATCAAGTCAAACTGACACACTATATGAGCAATATGAGTCAAAGTGTGCGTTTCTATTTTAAAATGGAAATTATGTAAAAAAAGATAAGTGGCATACTCAAAACTGATAAAAAACATTCATATTTATTTGATACCTTAGGAAAATGATGCATAAGTTATTTGAGTTAGGTCATAATCAGTCGCACTTCAACCAGACACATAATGTGACAATTATGAATCAAAGTGCATTTTCTCAATATATAAGTATCATTTTAGTTTAAAATGCACATCACATCTCCAAAACTAAGAAAATGAGCCCAAATTGTTTTCTCTTCAATAAAATTATGTATTCACACATTATTTTTCATATTTCATGGTTTTTTGGTGTTTTGGTGTGTTGTTACAACACACTACACTAGTGGGGCGTTGTCTTATAACAACACACTGTAGTATTCCCATTTATCAGTGCTTATAGAAGTGCTAAAAAATATTCATTTATGAGAATATAAAATGTTTTGATTTATTAGTTCTTAAATAAGTGATGATAAAGGCCTCCTTTATTAGTGTTTTCAGCCTTTACAAAAGACTCAAGATTTTAATCTTGTTCTAGTAGTTTTCCGTTCTCTAGCACAGATAAGAGTCATTTTTAGCACTGTTAAAAGATTATTTTGTATTAGTGATTATGAAGTTAAATGAATTTACAAAATTGAGGTCACTATAAGTAGAAAACCCATAAGGAAAAGGATATTCAGAAAATAAATATAAATAAAAAATATATTATTGTTGAGGTAACAGAGAATTTATTTCAAATTTGTAAACCATGGTTTCTTGATAGTGATTGTTCCATACATTTGATTGGAGTTTTAAAAAACATAAAAAACATTAAAGAACATGAGAGAGGATCTTTTCCCTTTTGAAATGATTGTTCCTAAAAAATAAGAGCAATTAGTTTGACAAACATTTAGGATCAAAAGTTAAATTTCGAGGAAGATTTATTTTTTTACGGTCTTAAAAAAATTACTTAGTGTTTGAAAAATCTGTGATGATAGGAATGAAGTTATCTTTACAAGATATTTCTGTTTCATCCGATGCATGAAATATTGAAAAATTACTACTAAGGGAGATACAATCATTTGTAATTTATTCCAATTTTTATAACCTAACAACTATTTCCATTTTATTATTGAGGATGAAAACAAGTTTTGGCACTAAATAATTTGTCATCCTAGATAGAGGGGTATTAAAAAAAATTCAATGGAATATGTTGTGAGATATTTACCAAAACAAAAGAGTAAATATTATATTATTTTCACAAATTTTCAGAAAGGATGGATGGTTAGTTGATGTCAAAATAAAGTGGAAATTTATTCTACCAAGCTTCTTAAGTTCATATATTCTAACAAATGTGGGTTGATGAAATATAAATAAATAAAGGATAATTTATCCTTTATTAATTTCATCTACGATTTGACTCGGATGACCAATACAATGTACATGAAACATAAATCACAAGCTATGAAGTTATTCAAAATTTTTAGAAGCGAATTTGTGGAGGATTAGGGTGTATATATTTCACAGTTCAGAACAGATAATAGAAAGGATTACAGAAGGAAATAATTTGATTCTTACCTAAAAAACATAGAATTAAAAACTATTATAGTTATGCCAACCCTCTTCAACAAAGTAGAGTTGTAGAAAAAAAATTTAGTTGATATGAGAAGAACCATTCTCGCTGAATATAAAAATTCAATTTTCTACTAGAGTGAAGTTGTAATTACAACTGTATTTGTTCAATATATATGTTTTATATAACTAGAATGAAAATTATCTCCCTATGAGATATGGTATTAGAATAGGCCTATAGTGAAATATTTTATGTTTTTTGGGACTCCTTTCATAATGAATATTAAAAATAATGATTTAGGGATTTTTACGAAAAATAATAAGAATGTGTTTTCATGGGATATCCATCTAATAGAATAAGCTACTTGTGTAAAAATAAATGACTACATAATTTAATTGATTCATTTATTGTAAAATTCATTGAAAATAATTCCACACCTAAATGGCCTGAAGGCCTTCATTTTTATTGATATATTGATAACCCCCCTTTCAAGGGATAAGGGGGAACCCTTACAAGGCTCGTGGGCTCAAATATTACATGGCCCGTAGGCTTATGAGATTACATGACCCGATGGTCTTAGGGAATTCAACCAAACTACCTACAAGAAACAACCGCTCCCCAACATCTACATCATGATAGTATCTCTCCACCTTCACATGGCCGTCTCGCTAGGCTTTCCATGCAAGCACAGGCTGGTCCCAATGGCATAGCCATACCCTCTAATTCTACAAAACCATTTGGTTTTTCTCTGGTGAGTGCACCTACTCTGAATCCTCTTCTGGGGCGGCTCCTTTTTTGTAGTGTGTCTGGGGAAACTACATGTGGCCCTAAGGCCTTGAGGTAGCCCGAAGGCCTTAACATTGGCTCGAAAGCCCTACTCAACCGAAGGTCTGGGTGGCCCGAAAGCCTTAAGGACTCCAAGCCCAAACCGGTGGCCCAACGTGAATAGTTACAACTACTATAGTACTGAACCGTACATGCTACAGTAACTTCTACAGTGCCTGCTATAGTACCTGCACAGTTAACTGTTCTGCTACAGTACCTGTATAGTGTACAGTTCTGCTATAGTACCACACAACATACAATTCTCCTAAAGTACTACTACAATGCCTGCAACAATACTGCTATAGTACCTGGGAATATGCCTCTACCTAGTTTTGAATCGGGGAATTTTGTGAGACCAACCTTGTATAAGAAGATTCTAATCAGTCCAATGACGATGATAATAAGACCAAAAGAAAAAAAACTGGAATATTTGGACATTACAAAATCAAGTTGAAGTAGATAACATCATCAGAGGTCTGGAAACTCTAGTTCATACCAAATGAAATTCAATGTTTGATAATAAAATTACTATTATCTAATAGGTGTAACTACAACACATTCTAGAATCATTTGATCATAGGGAGTGGTTAAATATTATGAATGGAGAGTTGGATCAAATTGAGAAAAATGATACATGAGATCTTCTTCCATGACATTAAAGAATGAGTTTTATATTAACTATATGGGTTCTCAACAAAATAAAAAAGGGATAAATATAATTAAATAATTGTAGGTTAGTTTGAATGGATTTATCACAAGTATAAGGAATTGATTTTGAATAAATTTGTTCTCTTGTTATAAGACTTGAAACCAACAAAAAGATTTTAGATATTGCAACATAATAAAATTACAAAGTCTATCAGATGAGTATTAAGTCAACATGTTCTAATTGATAAATTAAAGAAGAAGTTTATATTGAGAAACCTTATAGGTTAACACATGATAATGATAAAACTATGGTGTGAAAATTAAAATAAAAATTTGTATGGATTGAAGAAGAGATCTCATGACTGCTATAAAAAAATGAATATTTTTTGAAGAAGCTGATCTTTTATAAATGCAAATATGGTATCATATTAAATGCGAAATATATGAGTAAGGGTACCTTGGTTATAATTGTCTATAAAAATGTCATAATTTTCTAGTGCTATGAAAAAACATCATGAATAATTTTCTAATCAAATTAAAAAGAACATTTAGATGATAATGCTTGAAGAGCTAAATTTCTTGTTGGGACTTAATGTGTAATGGAAAGGAAGATACGTCTACAATTCACAAGAAAACTATTCCAATTAATTATTAAATAAATTTTTAATAGTTTAATTGAATGATGTTAGCACACCCATTACCATTAGTGGGAAAATAAGCAATGATGAAACTGAACAAAGTGTGAATCAAAAGGATTTTCATAAGTTAATCAAATTATTTATTTCTCATACTACATATATGACAGAAATTGTATATTTAGTAACTTTATGTGCATGATATCAAAGTGATTAAAAGTAATCAAACATGATTATAGAAAAACTAATAATTGGGTATATTAAAGCAACATCAACTTATGTCTTGATTTGTAGGGGTAATGAGTTGAACAAACATAGTTTTACCGATGCTGATTAGGATATAGATTATAATGATTGATGATAAGAATATGGAGGAACATTATCTTTCAGAGAAAGTTTTGTTAGATGTCATAGTGAAAAATACAGTTTTATGACATTAAGTACATTAGATGTATAATATATTTCCTCGACCCATGCTGGTCCTCAAATATTGTTAATGAAAGATAATCTAGAATATTTGAGGGTGAATGTTAAAAATATGCTAAAATTTATTTTTGATAATCAAAGTTTGATTTATTTATCTAAAAATGTGTTATAGAACTCTAGATCCAATCATATTAGCATTAAGTATCCTCACATCAAGTAGAATGTTATCAAAAGATAGGTAAAGATAGATTATATTCCAATAAATGATCAAATTTTTGATGTATTAACTAATTCTACAACACAAGAATGATTTGATGAATTGAGGCTAGAAATATATTTTCAAAATCCACCCCTCACAAAAGAAAATTTTTATGTCACCCCCATTTTTCCTTATATTATGTTTTAAAAGGGTGAGATGAAGTACACGACTTTATACTTTCATTATCTTTTGTGAATCTGAAGTTTTTGTTTTCATAGAAAGAGTGAGTATAAGTTCTATAATTTGATACACATGAAGGTGATTTAGGAAAATTACATCAATATCATGACCAGAAACTTATATATCCTTGAGGGAATAAATTGATTCATAAAAATATCATAATATGGTACCGTAGTGTTGGGAGACCTCTTTACGAGAAAGGTTATGGTTTGATGGAAAGTTGAGAATAGCTGAAGTGATAGTTGTTGATATTGATATTGACAACAAATCCAAAGTGAGAGATTGAAAAAACAATGATTTGGAATTATTGAATTTTTTTAATTGTTTTAAATATTTTATTTGTTAATGTTTTTGAGTTTTAGGTATGGATGAAGTTGTCAGTTCTATATTTTTTGAGTTTGGGGGATGCCTTCATGATTATCTGGTGAAGTAAATAGAAGATATAATGGTAATGATGGTTATATGACCTGATGGATTTTTTGCGTGTTTTTTAAAAATGTGTCACCAACATGAGTTATCAATAAAAGGCCATTATTCAAGACAACCTTCTCTTGGTTGACTATGGAGATGTATTGGTTTGAAAAAACACCAACATGAAGTCATTGTATGCAGGTTAGTGCATGGAGGATATAGGGTCAGACCACTATGTTGGTTGACATAGGCATACCAATGGAATTATTTGCCCCAACATGTTTTGATTAGAGTATATGAGTAGCATGGTGTATGTTAAAGAATAAAATACCCCATTTAAAAAATCTGATGTGGGGTTGCTTCCATCAAACACTATTTAGACTTTTAATAATATATATACCAATGTGGGATTTATCTTCATGAGCATGTTATCTTTAACCACATAACTCATAAAAAAAACTACTAGGGGATTAAATTTAGGGAAAATAGTTATATGATCTCAAGAAATTTGATGATTACTTTTACCACAATGATAAACTTACCAGAAAATGAATTCTATAAATGATAAATGTAATGAATATTATGAATATAGGTGTAGTTCCTTGGAAAACCAACCATAGGTATTATCAGATAATGAAACGAAGCACTGGAAGAAAATAAAAATAGTTAGAAAGTATTTATTATATGTATTAAGTTGAAAACATCAAATAATGTAGTAATGCATATGGGATTTGAGCTTTCTAGATGATATATTATCTATTAGATGAGAAATATCTTGGTAAAATTGGCAATGCAAGCATCATTCTATCAATGAAAAAAATATTACAACGACAAGTATGATTCTAGATAGAAGTGTTGTAGAATCTTAGTGATTGGATACAACAAATATTTTCATAGTGGTGAGAATATATTTATTGTTTACATGAAATATTATTTTTTCTTTTCTAAGGTTTTAATGTAGAGTGTATACAAAAGTTTATCCATAAATAAGAGTAAGTTGTATTACAATTGAAGATAATATTATCTTAATGATAAGAAGATACCCATATCTATATACTAATGGCTTGTGAACTCAGTTGGTCAAAATGTATGTGATGAGGTGATATCAGATGATATGTTAGATAAAAATATCTCCATTGTAAGGTTACCAAAAAGTAATATGATAATAAGATGCCTTATTCACAGTCATGTTGGAGTAATATATTTAATTTCAATAAAATAAGGATATCAAAGGTAATCAAGAGTCGTGAAGAAATGAATGAATCCTATTGAAGTTTAAATTCTATATGCGTGAGAGAGTTTGAAATATTGTGGAATTGAATATTTGTTTGTGTAGTATGTGAGGTGAGTGACAAGTTAAGAAAGACCAAAGGTGAATCCAATTATCTATGGAAGATGATGTTTGAGGGCATTAAACGATGTGGTTTGGGTTCCAATAATCAAATGAAAATTTAATATTAATAGATTCATGCCACCAATAGCACATGATAGATTCTATATTTTTATAAAATATTCAAAACTGTAGATTTTTTTGAGTGTTGTGCATCGGAAAATTCATGTGACTATAAGTTAATGCGATTATTGAAGTTGAGGAACACATTTATTTTAAATTTTTATGATTATAAATAAGAATACAACATTTATTTTTGGGTTTAATACAAACATAATAAGTATTACTCTCATATGAGAATTAAAGTTAGTATAACTCAAGGTGGTTAAAGCACCCGAAAATTCATGTTGTGACAATGTTGTTTTGGGAGTACAACATTCTCTTCATAACGTAAAATGTGTGATTTTTACTGATATTATTGGGATAATTGAAGACCATTGAAGTCAATTTTTATGGAAGGGTTGATGAGTAATGTTTAATAAAATAATGTAATAAGTTTTTAATGCATTCAATCTAAAATTAAGAAGTGAAAATGTTATGGAGTTAAAATACCATTAATCTCCTCTTATTTGGGAAATGGAAGAATTTATAATAAGCATGTTCATTTGAGAATTTCTATTGAGTTTTTGATAATTTAGTGAAGAGAATATGGAGGAGTGTCCAACCAACCTTTTTTGAAAATCATAACAATGGTCAAAGAAGCGCTGATTTTTCAAATATTTTCAGATCTAAAGTAGAAGAACCAAATTATAGATAATAATATATTTGAGTGACCAAGATTATATTATCTGGTAAATTATGTTCAATATAATTTATTCCAAATAGATTATATAGTGAACATAAATCAATGCTTCACTATTATGTTGTATTTTATGAATAATCATATAGTATAACTGGTCGGAACCAATAATATTTTCAATCAGGAGACAAAATAAGCAATAGATGAGTTATATCATTTTTATTTACTTTAGTTATTTAGTGAATATATATGGATTATAATATTAACCAAACATAGTAAAGCTTTGGTAAAAACATTTGGACATAACATTGTAAAAAATTATATGCGTTATATTTTCCATATAATTATATATAGTTGATGATGAGTTATAAAGTTGAGAGGATTGATTTTTAAAAAGTCACACAAGTTCATTTTAGGAGAAAGGTAACTAAAATAGAAAAACATTGATTCATACACCCCTTCTTTCTGGTATATATATTCTTGAGAAATTGAATTCCAATATAAATAGTATCTCTTGGACACAGAACCATGGTCATAGGATATAACAATGGTCCAAGGGCCCATTTTTATGTTTTTTTCTCAGGGAAATACACCCATTTTATTCATGTTTATGCATATTATAGTGTAAAATTCTATTTGATGAAACACAATATGAGTATGTCTACCAAACACATAAATAGTGAATTTTATAAGGTGTAACATGTGAGAATTTATAGTAAAAACTATTAAATGAAATAAAGGGGTTGAAGTGTCATATATATAGAACAAAAGTAAATGTTACATAGATTAGGTTTTAATTAAGATACATAGAGTTAGAAATATAACTCCACACAACATAAAAAAGTTCTATAAGAGATGAAATATAAAAGATCAATTTGACACAAGGATTACATGTTTTACCAAGTGAAACATATTAAATTCAACGCAACACAGTACATGATAACTATACTCAATATAACACTAACACATGCATACTCAAGTAAATATATAATAATATATGTTCTCTTTTGAGAATGAATTTTCTAATACATGGAATTCATTTATAGTTTTAGTTTCGTTGACTTTATTAGAAATCATTTTAATTAAAATAAGTCTTATTTTCATTAATTATGTTCTAATAACCATTCCCTAATAAACATTAATTTTTAATTAAAAATATTAAAATTGTAAATTCATCCTAAATGGAATATTGGTTGAGAAACAAAATTTTCCATTTAGTCGAGTATAGTGTGATTCCTTTGTGAATTTTCTTTTATATTTATTTCTTGAAATTTTACATTTTCAATGATTGTATGATCTTGGATCTTCATTTTAGGTATAGATCTTGATTTTGGTTGTTTTAGAGAAAAAAGGGGAGAATTTGGAAAATTCATAAGTACACACCCTGTACTTAGGAGAACACACCGTGTACCTAATTGCCAAGAGTAGCCATGTACTTGCCATGTAATGGCTGAGTACATGGCTGTGTGAGGTGACCCAGTGACTGCCTAAAGCATGGGCCAATTAAGGCATCTACATGGCATGTACATTAAATTAACATTCCATGTAATTTTCTTTTTTTAATTGTTAAATTGGACCGGGGTCGCGTCTAATTCCCAAAATTGTCTTCTTCTAACATAGTCTCATCCAGAAGTTACTTAGAGAGATGATTATTCACTGAGCCTCTGATCGATCGTCTATTCTCCTAATCAAACACGGTCAGTTGCGTTGGAACCCCCTCGCTGAGTTTCTCCTTCCTCTATAGCCTCTCCTTCTAATTTCTCTTCTTTAGTGAGATATTCGAGGTTGATTGTTTCTTACATTTTTGTAGATCTATGAAATTCTAGGTCAATTAAAATGATGAGGTTCAACTCTATAGATCGTACAATGTCAAGGTAGGTGGTTTTTGAATTTCCATTGTTTTCATTGGATTATTTGTACAAAAATGGACGAATGCCCTAGTTTAGGGTATTGCGTGTTTTGGATATTTAACAAAGATTGATGCCTTATATGTTTTATTTTCATGATAAATGCTTTTGATTATGATTTAGGTTTATTACGTTGTTTATGGATTTGTTTTCCCATGTTTTTTTGAAATTGGTCATTGGGTCTAGAACTGCCTGTTAGGCTATTTTGTTTTCATGCCTAGTGCTATTTGGATGGAGTTGATGTTATATGACATTATTATGATATACATTGTAGATTATTAGACATGAATTATCTGAGATTACATTTTCTTATGGATATCATTTGTGCATGTTTGTATTACATAGGGTTGTGGGAACCTGGTGCATTTAGACCATAGGGGGAATTGACATTGAGGGCTTCCCTAAAGTGTCTGTTATACTTTTCCTGTTGCGAGACCATATGTGAGATTAAAAATGAGTGATCCCTCATAATGTCTATAGTATACCATTACATGAACTCAGGGGGAATTTATGTTGAGTTCTTCCTCAGAGTGCCTATAGTATACCATTAATAGGCCACGTGAGGAAAATATGGTGAGTGCTTCCTCAGAGTGTCTTTGACTTTGTACGAGGAAGGGGTTAGACAATGTGAGATTTCCCACAGTGTCTTTATATCTTAATTGAATTAATGATAAGTTAAAATAGAGGGGTTAAACTATGAGAACATTCCTAGAGGTTTTCTTATGTATGATTGGATGAATAATTAATAAATGTAAATGAAAGTAGTTTGAATTGTAGGATTGTTTACATTGGAGTACATATTTGTTTATTACTTCATTTATCTTATTACCTTCTATATACATTCACATATAGTTAGGCTTAAATATTTGGTTTTTTCCCACTGGGATTCATCTCACACCCTGTTTGGGTCATGATTTTGGGCCCAAACAGATTATATGGTTGCAGGTATAGATAAGGGAAAGCTCCCTTCATCATTAGGTACTTGATTGCTGAAGAGATGGAATGTATGGGACCAAGTTGAGGATTTTTATTCTGTTGGAGTTTACTTTTTTTCTTTTCAATTTGGTTTAGTACTGTATTTCAATTATTTTTACTTTTTTGGATTCTTTCCTAGACATAGGTGGCATACATATTTTATATATGTGCTTCAGTTGTTTATTTACATCTAGTCGTCTGTAGTTTGCTTATTGTATGTCATTACTGCTTCTTATGTTCAATACTATTTTCATTATGTTTTTTTAATCTGCAAATGAGGGAATAGTTTCCCCACCATCACACTCAAGTCCCTCTCTTCTAATCTACAGACTCTGGCATTCTGAGAAATGCACTTGAGGCCATGTGACCAACTAGGTATGGGGAACCTTTTGGTGGAACCAAGAACCAGGATGATACAAAGTGGTATTAGAGGATTATTTTCTTCTTTGAATTTATATTTTGAGCCTATAGTCAGGGATATGAAGAAATAAGTATTTGTTAATAAGTTTTCATAAGAGTATATAACCCATGTATAAGAAAAAACTAATATTCCTCACTTATTGTAATTTTCTAGTTTTTCATTTGTTATAGTTGATTTGATTTTCCAATTGGGGTGGTTCACATGTTTTGTGCTGTAATCATTGATATTTTTGAGGTTTTATTTCTATTTCAACCTGATGAGATGAGGGTATTCCATCTCATGCATCATATAGGCACTTGCTACATATCACCTTTCATACATTTTTGTCATGTCATTTAGGGTGCATTGCTAATTTCATATTGTTGTGATAGATGTTATGCTAGATATGAATGATATTGTGATAAATTCCATGATAGAGTACATAACATTTTCATAGGGTATTATAGACATTAAAATTTCATTTGAATAGGTTCCAAACATTAGCCCTTGAGGTTTTATGGGCCCTCATGGATTGGAATTTGGTGGATCTTGTGATTGGTTTCACAATTATACTATGAAATATACATGAATATGATTCCATGTTTTGATTCGTAGGGAGTATGGGTCCCCAAAAATTGGAATTTGTAACTTTAATGTTTTTATGTGTTTTTATGGGGTTCCAGAGTAGTTTATAAGGATTGCTATCTAGAAACCCAGACAACACGGTGTGTGGTGTTATGAGCACCTACCATGTGTTCTTCTATTCTAGAAGTTACATATTTTTTTAGGTATATGCTATTTACCCTATGTACATTCAATTTAGTATTTAACTATTTGAATGACTGTGTGAGTAAGGTCAAGTGGTTGGGAAATCATTGGTGGATAATGTTATGTACTAGACGTACACCCCGTTTTTTAAGGACCATGTATCCAGCTGTGTGACCAACGACACAGGTGATTTGAACTTAAGTGGTACACACCATGTGTATGGTGAACACGTCATGTACTATTACAGCAGGAGAGAAACCATGTGGTTTTAGCCATGTGGGGGAAATTCCTTGTTTGTGAAGCCTAGTAAAGGAAATGTTGGGTAGATTATGTACACACTATTTTTTTCCCTAGACAGAGTCCGTGTGGGGCTGGTCATGTAGATAGACATGGCCAGGAGGGAGGACTTCAGTACACATTGTTTTCTAGGATGGCACGTCATGTACCTATGATTCCTAAACACCTAGTAAGGTGTGGGGTAAACACCTATGTAAGTGCGTGAGTGGACACACCGTGTATGAGTTATACACACCATGTTGTCATCTTTCATACCCTTTGAAGGTATGTTCTTATTTTAGTCATTGGTGTCAGTTATGGACCTGTGAGTTGTCTTTTCTGTGTCATTTTCCATATAGATCACAATGGAAGAACCTATGGAGCATTTTAAGGACTCCTAATAAGTTATTTGGGTTCTATAATAAATGCAGGTTCTTCCTCCAGTTACCATTTTGATTGTCTCTTGGGAGTGAGGACAATATGTGAATGATCAGTTGGGTGTTCAAACCAACCTAGTTGAGACCTTTGACCCGAGATAAGATTTTATCTCTCTCTCATAATGTTTTTATTTTGAGGATTTTTTCTGTGTGAGATGTTCCTTTTGGACTATGAGGCCAAGAGATCTGTTGCTTTTAGGGAGTCCTTAGTAGGATCTTCCATCTGTGTATTGTTTCAAGGTCCCTGTTGTGGGAAGCCTTTGTTAGTTTCCATTCAATGATAAATTATAGGATTCATCTACTTACATGCATTGGAAGGGGGTTTTAATATAATTAAATACTTATGTTCATGTTTTGAGTGGTTAAACAACTGTTATTGGGTTCCCTTTTGAGGACCGAGGTAGGTTTAACAAGATCCTTGTAGGCTGGCTTGGTGGTTTGGAAGGATATTACTTGCTAACTCATCATTCGTGATGAAATGTTAGAGTTATTAAATGTTTTAAAAGAAACATTAGTGTGACATGCCTTTTTTACTTTGAGATGATGAGATAAATTAGTATCCTATGGTCTTTTGATCCTGGTGAATCTATTTTTTTTTGTAACCTAGTAGTGGAGGTTGACTCATATGCTTCGTATGATTCTAGCCTGTGGTAGGTAGCATTCTTAGAGCTGGTTTTCCTGTATTACTGAGACATTTTGATGTTGGTGCAACCGAGGTGTCTTTATTCCCCATAATACTTCTAGTTTTAAATGACATTCCTTATTCAGAAGGGTGGTTATTGTGCCTTGACTTTTGATGTGGGGACAAGATTGAGGATCGCTTGGTTCTCCAGGTTAGACGTGCCTTGAGGATGGTTTGCTATAAGGAGGTTGTGTAAACCTACCTTTTATATAGTCATGAATGACTTGGAATGTCTCCACCTGAGATAATGGTTGTGTAAATGATGTGATTTTGATCTAGTTCTTGTGTGATCCATCTAGTACAAGGATTTATAGGGTGGAAAACCTATGAATAGTAACCAATAATGTTGCATTGATATTGTAAACATGGGGTAGTGTATATTGACATATGAGATACCTGTAATATATTAAATGTTTAAAGGAGATGTTGAGTTTGTTTTCATCATTGTGCTCTGAGATTTGGTGTATATTCTTGGGTTATTTCTAGTGTAGAGTGACCTAAGCATTATAAAACATTTTTTTCCCACTACTCGGGAGGACTTTCTAGGACAAATTTGTTTTGACAGGCCAGTCATTTTATCTTTTCTACTTCATACCAAGTGATGTGACATGGTGATCATGGTTCATGGAACATCACACATGAGTATAAGTTTCATCTAAACTATATAATTTTGTGATCAGCTATTCCCTCTTGACTTACAAGACGCTCCTATATAGGGAGCATCAGATCAGTTATATTTCAAATGTTTTCTTTCTAAGAAGAAGGATCAAAATAAAGGACCATTTGGAAAGGGCCATTTTTACATGAATGTTTTTGAGGATTTATAGCTTTGTTGAATGTTGGTTCTTTCTAGGCAATAGAATGTTGTTGTGATTAGTTAAATGATGATGTGTTATCAAGTAAAGCAGAGTTTACTTCAGGAGATCGACTATTGGTGGTTCATCTATCATTTTTTTGGAAATCACTGAAGTCCTATTAGTGTTCCATTATTAAATTGAGAGCATGTAACCTATCTTGACATCGTCCTGGGTTCACTAAGAGAGTGTCAGTTATACTCCATGCTATGGTTGGATGTTGTTGGACTGGTTCGTGACCCCTTTCTATGTTGTGCATTGGATGCATCATTTCATTATAGGCATTGTTAAATGTGAGTGATACAAGATTTTTTGTGTATGGAAAACTTGGATAGGTTCTTGATTCCTACCATTTTCTTGACGTGACCTCCAGGCAGATGCTGTTCTCAGTTCAGCTTGTTTTGTTATGTGGAATTTTGGGATTCACACTAAAGTATCACTTGTATGGGGAGTGTGGTCCACCTTCTGGAGTTACATAGACTCTAGGTTGATTAATATATGTTTATATAAGGCCTTTTTGGGGCTTAAAATTAATTCTTAAGATATTAATAAATCTAGTGGGAAAGATCTAGAATTACATTTTTGTTCAGGCTGTGGAATGACAATTTTTGTGCTGAAGGGATGGTCTAACTTAGGTGTGTCAATAAGAGACAAATGTAGACTTTGGTGAATGGGTTCATTGTTAGCATGTGGTGCCTTGGGAAAATGAATTCAGTTTCTATTGCAACACGTTGACATTCTAAGCCTGTTGTTTCTACGATATGTCTTCCGATGAAGGTTTGACTCATTATCTTTCTTGTTCCATGATTATGGCTCTAGTGATTCAGTTTAAACACCCCGCCAGTTAACAGTGGGTATACTATAAAAAATCTAAAATATCTTTTAAGTAATTATTGTGTGACCTATTTTTATGGTACCATTTTTGGTTTGACCTTTCCTTGTTGTGAGGCCACAGTTACGACCTCAGTTGTGTTTGGGTTCTCCCAGTTAATGGAATAAAAATTGATAGCGTCCCTGGGATGCTTAAGGGTGCGCTTTGTAGAGTTTTTTTTCAAATGTTTGAGGTATTGTGGTAACAAAACCATATGATTTGATCTTGACAGCCTCACAAAGGTTTCACACTTTTACCAATCAAGGAGACCATTACTATAGTTTACATTGAATGGTTGTACATCTAAGACATTGTATGTTTACATGGGGATCCTCATTCCATAATTTCAGATAGGGATGCATGTTTTACTTATAGGTCTGGTAGGAACTACATAGGGCTTTGGGTAAAAAGGTATTTCGGAGTAAAACATACCATCTACAGAAAAATTTCTAGTATGAGCACATGATTTAGTTACTGGAGGACGTTCTTCGAGCATGCATCTTAAAATTTGGAGGATCTTGGGAGATGCACATATCTCTATAAGAGATTGACTAGAATAATAGTTTTCAATAAACTATTCATATGGCACCTTATGAGGCTTTGTACGGTAGGCCATGTCGATCAACCATATGTTGGCTAGATGCAAGGGAGGCATCTATGCTACGACATCGTCTTATCCAAGAGACCATGGAGCAGGTGGAGTTTATTCAAAAGAGGATGGATACTGCACTGTCATGAAAGAAGTCTTATGCTAATAGACAGAGATAACCTCTAGAGTTCGTGGTCTGAGATTGAGTTTTCTTATGTGTCACGCCGAGGTTGGGACACATGAGTATTAGGAGATATGGAAATCTTTCACTGAAATACATCAGGCCTTTTGAGGTTTTAGAGAATGTTGGTCTGATTTCCTATCAATTGCACTTAGCTCAAAGGTACCAGGCTATGCACGAAGTCTTCCACATTTCTCAACTACGACGTCACTTCTCATACCCATCTCTTGTTTTTCAACCTAAGGAGTTTGAGTTCGAGGTAGATGCATCATTCGAGCTGCATCCTATCCAGATTGTTGATCATACCGTGAAGGATCTATGTGGCAAGTATGTTCCTCTGGTATGAGTGTTGTGGCAGCACATGCTAGTATAGGATGAGACATGGGAGAGGGAGGCCGATGTGGGATCGCAGTGGCCGAAGCTGTCTGAGGATTCTTCTTATGTACATTTTTGATAGGGAAATTTGGGGAAACATTTTTTCAAGGGGGGAAGTCTTTAAGAAACCAAAAATTCATTTCAGGTATAGATCTTGGTTTTATGTTTTTTTGAGATAAATGAGAGAATTTGGAAAATTCCTAAGTACACTATTTGTACTTAGAAGTACACACTGTATACCCAGTTTCAATTGGTAGTAGTGTACTAGACATGTAACGGCCGAGTACATGGCTGTGTGAGGTGAAATGGTAACCACCTAAAGCGGAGGATGGTTAAGGCATGTACATGACGTGTGAATTAAATGAACATGTCATGTAATTTTCATTTTATTTGTTAAATAGGACTGGGGTCACATCTAATTCCCATAATTATCTTCTTCTAACCCCATATCACCCAGGAGAAACTAGGAGTGACGATTCTTCTCTGATCCTCCAATCTGTCACCCTTCTCAGAATCAAACACTGTTTGTTGCGTTGGAATCCCCTTGGTGATTTATTACTTATTCTAGAGCCTATCTTCCTTATTTTCCTTCTTTTGTGAGACATTTGAGGTTGATAGTTTTTGAATTTTTTTTAGATCTACAATGTTCTTGGTCGACATAAAGGCTATTGTTCAACAATATCGATTATACAACGTTGGGGGTGGTGGTTTATGGATTTCCATAGTTCTATTTGGATTTTATGTGAAAAAGGTATCAATACCCTAGTTTAGGATATTTAATGTTTTGGAGATTTAACCCTATTTGATGCCATATATGTTTTGTTTGGTTGAGAAAGGGTTTTTATTATGATATAGGTTTATTACCTTGTTTGTGGATGGGTTTTCCCATGTTTTCTAAACTGACTGTTGGGTCTAGAACTGTCTGTTAGGATGTTTTATTCCCTTTCCTAGTGCTATAAGGGTAGAGTTGATATTATATGACATGCTTATGATATGAATTGTAGTTGTGTATCCTATTAGTAGTTGAGAATACTTTGGATACTAGATATCATTTTTTCACAATTGTATTACACAAGGCTATGAGAACCTAGTTTAGTAGACAATAGGGGGAATTGACATTGAGGGATTTTCCAATAGTGTTTGTTATACTTTTCACATTGCGAGACCATATAGGGATTGATGGTGAGTGCTCCCTTAGAGTGTCAATAGTATACCATTATGATACCACATGGGGAATTGATGTTGAGTGCTTCTTCAGAGTGTCTATATTATACAGTTAAAAGACCACCAGAGGAATTGATGGTGGGTGCTTCCTCACAGTGTCTTTGTCTTTGTGAGACCAAGGGGTTAGACTATGTGAGATATCCAACAGATTCTTAATATCTTTACTGAATTAATGATGAGTTGTACTAGATGTGTTAGAATGTGAGAAAATTTTCAGAGTTTTTCTTGTGAATGATTGGTTGAAAAATTAATAAATTTAAATGAATTTAGTTAAAACTATAATATTGTTTACATTAGTGTACGTCCTTGTTTATTACTTCATTTTTCATATTACATGCTATATATATTCAATGTTAGTTAGGCCCCAATATTTGGGTGTTTGCCTACGGGGATTTGTATCACTCCCTGTTTGGGTCATGCTTTTCAGCCCAAACAGATTATATGGTTGTAGGTATAGATAAGGGAAAACACCCTTTTTCATCAGGTACATGATTGTTGTGGAGCTGGAGATCATGGGACCAAGTTGCGGCTTGCGATGCTGCTGGACTTTACTTTTTTTTACTTTGCTTAAGAATGGTATTTTCTTTATTGTGACTTGTTTGGATGCTTTCCTAGACATATGATACATGCATCATTTATATATATGCTCTAGTTGTTTATTTACTTTTAGTCTTCCACTGTTTACTTATTTTATGGTATTACTACCTCTACTGTTGTATATTATTTTTATTCTACTGTGTTACTCTTCCAATGAGGGCATAGTTTCCCAATTATCAAACCCATGTCCCTTACTACTAGTGGATAGCCTCTAAAACTTGGGGAAATGTACTTGACGCCATGTGACCAACTGGGTATAGGGCAGCTTTGGGTGGCACCCAGAACTGGGATGATACATAGATAATGGTGATAATTTTTAAAGAATAAATAATACTTATTAGAGTGTTATTTGGCATATTTTTTTAATTATTCATACCATAGAGTAAATTTTATGGGGGATAAGGTCATAAGAAACATTAGGAGATGGATGATACCATTGAAGGGAATAATATCTCTAGAGGACGAGAACTTGATGCAGCAAAGATATGATCCTCTGATTCCAACATATCCCTGTAGATCCTTTAGGCCTTTGAACATATCTATTTATAATCTATGTCTAATATAATGACTCATAACCGGGAAATTTATTATTTTTATTTGGAAATCAATATGAGAATAACATAATTGGTTTGATCAAAATCTGATGAATGGATTTTGAGAAAACATAGAGAGATGTTTTATATGTGAAAAATTCTCTCTAGATTTTGAAGGCATAAACCCTGGATTCAAAAATCACATCTGAGATATTTTAAACCTTTTCAATTTAATATTCAATTGACATAAATTATGAAAATTTCATATTTATATATCTAGTAATATTTTAGAGATATGGTTACGTTAATTTTTTGATAATTTTTATATTTTTTTAAAACTATGAATAATAATGCTAAAAATAGAATAGCATTGTAAAAATTCATAAATAAAAATATGATGGTACTATGAAAATTAAAATATATATTATAGATCAAATTTTATCTGAGATATAATTTTAAACATCTCTCTATCTTTTGGTTGCCTAAATAATTTATTTTACATTTTAGAATTTTACTTTGACTATCCTCATATTGATTAAAATCTAACAATTTATATATTTCATCAATTGACCTGAAATTTTTTCATAAAAGCATGTAATAATTTATTAATGATATAAATTTTACTTTATGTATCAATAAAACCTTTAAGAATTAGAATTCCTTGTAAAAGGTAATTTTCTATATCGACCTATGTAGAATATAATTCTAAAATTTATTTATTTTTTTGGTTACATTAATTTTTTAGTGTTTTTTAAATTATTTAAAACAATATAAATAAAGATATTTATTATTATTATTTTGAATTTGTGGTGGAGGTAACACCTTATTGATGCAGTTTAACGAATTCAATAAAAAGGGGTACTTCCATATTGGTGGTATTTAAGGAAAATAATAAGTAACAAATGTTTACTATATTAAAATGTTTATTAAAAAATTAGAAGACTTGTCGATGTCCTACCTCCCTTATTAGTTGTAAAATTTTAAAGTGTATTCTATATTGATGATATATTTTATAAGGGATAACCATGTCATGATGGTGAACCTATTATAATCATCAAGAAAAATAATTCCAAAGGCATGGTAGCAAACATAACATGGTAGAACATATGAAGAAAAGAATAAGAAATCAACATGAGAAAATAGTGGAAACATTCATTATATATGATCAACATAAAAAAATTATCAATCAATCCAAAACTAAAATCATATAAAAAATTATCATAAACAAGACTCACATTTACACAAACACCAACATGCAATCACAATCAAGAATGATCATAAATGTATTCCAAAAAAAGAAATATACGAAGGAAACATGTGAATAATAGAGCCCCAAATGGTAATAAATTTCCTACCTAAAGATTATGATGATGAACTAATATGTTATTCAAGGATTAACACCCTAACCAAGTGGCACACTCATAGAGAACTAGCTCACATGTCAAGTATCTCTATCTTAGGATTCAGTTCCTTAATAAGGGGTTTGGAAAAGAGACATAAGAATATCACATGTAATAAAAGGTGGTTCTCGAATCATATACCTCATAGAGTCCATTAACAGAGCCAATTCCAAGGTATGTCAATGGAGTGGATACCAAATCAAAAAATCTTTTGTTTATTGAGGAACAAATAATGAATTCATCATCAATTCTAGAATAGAACCTTAGTTCTATCCAAAAAAAATCAATACATCATCAATCCGTCAATGTAAAGGATATTGAATATGAGAATCAAGAATAATAGTGTCTCAAGATGATTTATCTATAGAAACATACCTATAAACATCCAACATTCATGAGGAATTTAAAAATGTACAAAAGGGAAGTCGTTAAAATGTAAAAAACACCATTGATCTAGTTTAAATTTATGAATCAATCATTATTTGGAATTTGAACTCATATATCTGGAAAATATATGCCACATCTATGAATCATCTTAAGATAAAAGTGGTAAATCAAGGAGAAACATGAAGAATAGAGAGTATGAAATTACATAAACCAATTATATATCTTCAACCCTATAGGATTAACTATAATATATATTTTTACAATGTAAATTTACTAGGGAAGTCCATATGAGTCTAAAAAATTGAGATATATTACTATACAAAGAAAGGATATCAAAATGGACCATATATGGCCATTAATGTCAAACTCAGGTTTTTTTTTCATGTCTTGGTTTGACCCGGTTAATTGGGAATCCTGACCATTTTCATGGGATTTGGGTGAGATTAAATTTGAAATTTAAACTTCCATATATGTCTAATCATTCTACATTGGGTGACCAATTTCTTGTTTAATAGTTTTTGGAGAAAAAGTGGTTAATTTAGGATTTGTGCCAAACCGTGAGCCCGTTTCCATATTTAAAAACAAATTTTGTTTCTTTTATAATCCCTTTGTTTGTAATTTTTTTTTCATCCATTCCACTTCCCACTATACTCCCTTGACATATTCAAACCACCATATCCTTTTGGACACCTTGGGAATTTATAAGCAGGGTGAATTTGTGTTATTTATTCAGGTATTGGCCCAACCTGTGGACCCATTTATAGGTTTAAAAAATATTTTTTTTTATTTTATATATTATTATTTTTTAATAATTTTATGATATTTCCCCTCCCGCTCGATTCTTAGAACCCTAGGAGCCATCCCATGTTCCATTTTCCATCTTTAGAACTTATCTTAGTCAGGAATTTCGGACAAACTTGTCAATGTTTATCAAATCATATAGATTTTCCAAATCTAATTTGTCTCATTTATAAATCATTAAATTCGTACTATTTTCCCAACAAATATCCTTTCCATTGTTATTCCAGACCTTATGCGCCTCTCCACGGATTTCCAATCAATACACATTTCTCTAAAGGTGTATATCTTAGAGAAGACAAAAAGTTTTCTAGTTTTTAAGGTGGGATTCCTTCTCTTTTATATTCCCTCTCCCTCCTATTATCATTATTTATAGGATTTATAATCTACCAGAGTCATGATAGAACTAGGGTTCTATTATACCAAATTTTTATAGGTTTTTTTTTCTTTTGGGGCTGTTCGTTATAGGATTAGTCTTTATAAACAATAAGATGGTGATATTGGTTGTGCATTTCCGTTCCACCAAGGATTTGATGTAGTATATCCCTTGAACATTATTTTATCATCTATGTTTAGTAATTTTATGTTTTTCAAAACCTTATATATATGTTTATTTTTTCATCCTTTTTATAATTTTATTGGTGTGGAAAATGGTTGTTTAAGCATTATTTTATCATCAAATTGTTGTTTTATTCCTTGTCAATTTGTTAAAATAAATTGTTTTGTTTAAAAGTGCATGTCATGTGTTCGGTAAATTGCCTGATTGGATTTTATGTGTTATGTGTGATATAAAGAATATTTTTATGGATTTATCAATGAATTGTAAGAATGAAAAATTTTATTTTTGGTTACTTCTAGGGATTTCCAATGTGGATTTTTTTTACCCAACAAATGGGTTTTGGTTTACAACATGTTTTAGCCCGAGATTCCGGAAAATAGCCCGTTTCACCTCATTATGAAGAAGGTTGTGTTTTAAATATGTTACCCGATTATTTTAAGGGATTTATGAAAGTTTATTTCTTCTGTAAATTGTGTGTATACAACTCCTTAATAAATTTGAAAGGTTTAACTTCGAAAAATGTTAGTTTTGAGGAATATTTAAAGGCTCGTTTGGTATTTTTCTTGTAAAAATGGATTCCATGTGTTTTTCATGATCTATATTCTTGGTCCATTCTATGTTCCCTGAAATTAATTTAGTAATTTTTTTGGGGCTTCCAAATCTAGTTTTATATGGTATTTATGAGTTTTCAGCATTAAAACTGCATTTTTAATGGATTTTATGTTCAAGGCCTCATTATACTTCTTCAAATTGTTTTATGAAAAATTAGTTGGTTTATTGATCCATGAAAGAAATGTGAGACATGTGAGTGGAATGTTTTGTGTGTGCATGATTTTTAAAATTAATATTCATTAGAAAATTTTATTTTATAGATGTGTAACTTTTTTGAGAACAATGAGAGAAAACTCGGGTATCTGGGTGGGCGGATATGTACTAGTATGCTAGTGATCCTGAGGGGGTTTTATCCCTATTTCACATAGAATGTTTGATGATGACAACACTAAATAAACTATGATGATGATGATGTGTGGGACAACTAGGTTATGGATGATTCTCCTACTAGTGGCTCATGTGAACGAGAATGGATATTTTTTATGGTTACGTTTACACCGAGATACAAGGTACTTGGGGCTCACAACGAACTAGTTCCTAGGGGTGTTCTTGTGAATTATGGCCATTGGCTACTTCTTAATCATCATCACCATACGATGTTCTTAGTTCCTAAATTCAGCAGTGTGTCTATTTTTTTAAAAATTTCACCTTTTTTAAGGCATCCCTATTGAAAAATATTTTCATTTTTATGTTTCACCTCTGTGAATAATTTTATTAGAATTCTTGTTTATAAAAAATGAAATTTTTTGTCGGATAATTATTATAGCATGGAACCTCATATGGAATACATAATTTTATATCTTTTATTTAAATCATTAAATTTATAATTCTTTTATTTTAAAGGATGTTCATTGGGAAAAGAATATCGGGTAAACATACTGGGTTTTAATAATCACACATATAGTTCTCTTCTATTTTTAGCCCCTATGCAGGTTTTATCTTGAGTTCTATCACCTTGTAGGATGTGTAATCACTGTTTTGAAGAGTTACTAGTTGGTTCACATAGAGTTAGTTGGTTTTAAGGTTTGGTCGGATGAGTTATTTGTTTATTTGTACTTTCAGTTTACGTAAAAACAATGTTTTGTTCAATTTTTATGTAAATGAGTTTTGGGATGTCTCTTTATTTCTGATATTTGTTTTATTGTTTATATTTGGGTGAAATAATTTCCTAGTGTACTATATTGATGCCCTTGGTGCTTGTATCCATCCCCAGAGGATCAGGAACGCCTCTTGGGACTTGTCGTGGGCTGGCCTGGCTGATTGGTTTAGGGTCAACTAGGGATGGTTCATGAAAAAATGGTATTAGATGAGGTACACTCTTAGATGACCTAGATTTTTAGAGCTCCCTTTTTATTTGAGTGATGTCAAGGTAGATGGAGTAGAATCTTTCGGTCTTAATTGGTAAGTGCGGGAATAGCATTGAAAACTCTTGCTCATTTGGATCCTCTCGTTTCCATAGGAGGACTATTTTTATTAGTGTCCTTTGTTCTTGTTCATTATTTGGTGTTGGGATATGAATATGGGAGTCTGACTAATGGAATTTGTGAGCTCGTAGTGTCTGGAAGGCCATGTGGAGTCAGTTCATGGTGCTAGAAAGTCTCTCTGTGTTGGTGTGGTGTTTGACATATGGCCGCCAACCATATGGGAAAGTCACCCACTAACACTAGTTCCCTTTTATGGGCATCTTGAACCTTTCTTGAATTCTGAACTTTTGTTTGTAAAATCCTTGTTTGAGAATTTAGGAAATATGTTTCAAAGAAAGGATATGATTTTGAAAAGTGAAAAATGGGGTTTTAAAAATGATATATAATAATGGATTTGTATGGTTGAGTTTTTGTGAAACAAATTTGGGGAGAAAGTGGAAATGATTTAACAGGATTTGATTTTCAAAAATATAAACTTTTGGTTTTTTGAAAAAAAAATGTTTTGGAAGTGTAAATCATTTTAAGGAAATTATGAATCATCCTTTTAAATGGGGTGTTTTGGGATGTTGAAAAGGGTTTGAATATGATGTATTGGTTATGGAAATTGGTTTTGAGCGGTTGTTGTTTTCCGAGAAAGGGTATTGGTAACAATGGCCATCAGATTATGAAAAGATACATTTCTGAATTTTAGAAAATGGGAAGGGGTTGTATTGAGTAGCATTGTTGTATAAAATTTGATAAAAATGACCAGGTGTAGGTATTTAAGAAAAATGTTATTGGTGATGTGTGGTTTGTTTTTGGAAATCTGAAAAAGGTTTTTGAATTTGTGGTTAGTGTTCATTTGGAAGGTACCACTACTACAAATTTGGCTTATAATAGCACTAAAAATGGCCTTTAACATCCCTAAAAAGTGCTGTTAATCTCGGCGAAGATAAAGGGGGTCCCCTTTATCAGCGCTATTTTTAGCACTCATAAATGTATAATATATCAGCTCTATTTTGAGTGCTGATAAAAACTAACTTTATTAGCGCTCAAAATAGCGCTGATATATTATCCATTTATCAGCATTTAAATAGCGCTGATAAAGGCCAAAGATCCTATACAAAACTTGAACCTGCATAGAACCAGTCCAGCACCTGCACACATTACAACACCTGCACAGAGTCCAAACAAAACCTTCACACAACACACACAACACCCACACAGAATGCACAGTAGAACAAAAATGATACATACATTTACTTGAAATCATGAATACAAAGCAAAAAAACTTCTATATACATTTCAAACAATGTTTAATCTGGTTACAATTACATTTATCCAACAAACAGTTAAAAAACAATGATGTTCCATTCTTTTTGTATCCATCTGCTCTAAAAAATTATTGTCCATGGCGGCGGTTTCTGAACAAATCATTAGAACTGAGGAAAAATATATCACCTACATAATAAAACAAATATTATGTTAGTAATAAAATAATGAAATAATGAATGGGGTTTCTAAATGGAATTATACTAGTGAGGCACAAAACATAAAATAACCAATTAACGAAATTAGTGAATGGTTAAGGCTAATCATCTATAATAATCAAATGGACCAATTTTTAGTAGAACATGGTATATTTAATGATTCTAGGGGGAATAGATAAACCTATAGTTTGGTTCTAAGGTTATGATAGTCTCACATTGATGGTTAATGGTTTTTCAAATAATGTGATGAACTTGTGTAAGGTAAGAGTTTTTGGGGAAGTATCTCTATATGGTTGAATAATGAATTGTATGCCAGTCAAGGAAACTATACGGATTAGAAGTGTGTGTATACTGATTCCCACAATGTTGGAAAATGTTTTATTTTACCCTTAGGCATAATAATTCACCTAATTAATGAGGGTAATTAACAAATTTTCACTATCAACCATTAAAGTGGGTTACCCTCATATATCCCTCATTCCACTCAACAAAATCCTTTACACACACATTCCTTCTCCCTTCCCCCATGGGATATCTCCCTTACTTTTGAGATAAATCAAATATTATAAATTACATTAAAAGAGTGGTGGAATATCTTCAACCCTGTTATCCTCATCCATTGGATACCAATGATGGGCCTTTTGCAATGACCTTAAACCTTGGCTATATACCTATAGCCATGGCTTAATACCATGTCTATATGTCCCCCAATTCCATAAAAAAAAGCACCCCTGCCCCCTTCCCCAGCACACCTTCTAAACACTGCCCACCCCCGAACACACTCCCTACCCCTGCAAACTCACTACACCCTGTGTTGAGCAATGTATTGTTTTCAAACAATTCAAAATAATGTTTTTTAAAGGGGGAGATTATTTTAAATAATACTCTGTCTCTTTATGATGATTTTGATGCTCACAAATACCCTTAATTATTTACTAATTATTTCGTTGAGTATTTTGCATGAATTTATTTTATTTATTTATTTCATATAACGAGATTTCATACTTCATTTATTCCGAGATCAATTTTAGCGCGTTCTGGAATCACTGTAGCGCGAGATAAATTTTAGCGCGTTCTGGAATCACTGTAGCGCGAGATCAGTTTTAGCGCGTACTGGAATCACTGTTCATACCCTACGTTGATGAACGTAACGGATGGATGAAAAGTTTACTTTTTATGTTAAAAGAAACGTATGGTTAAGGAACGTTACGTTATTTTGAAACGTATGGTTAATGAACCTTACGTTGTTGAAAAGTATGGAAGAAGAACATTACGTTTGGAAGGAACCTTACGTTTTTCTTGTTGGACAAGTATGGAAGAGAAACCGTACGTTAGTTTTCAGTGTTGAGTTTGTTTCTCAAAAGTATGGATCATCAACCTTACTTTTATAATCAACTGTACGTTCTTTGGAGAGTTGAAGCAAGACAAAGTATGGATGATCAACCCTACGTTTGAATGCTGAAGAGAAAGTATGTATGTTCAACCTTACGTTCCGAACCTTACATTCTGAACCTTACGTTCTGAACCTTGCGTTCTGAACCTTACGTTCTGAACCTTACGTTTGTGAACCCTACGTTTGGAGCCACGTCATCAACCCTATGTTTGGCGTCGGGATATTTTTGACAGAAGATATTTCCTTTTTCATTGGTCAAACAGGCGGATTATTAAGCGGATTTCGAGCCGATTCTTAAGTACGACATTGACTGAATCAAAGACGATTTTCAATGGATTAATGATTGATTTAAACAGAGCTTTTTATGCTGATTCTTCAGGGGAGTTACAACAGCTCTGTTATTTCATTTTTTTTAAATATCGCGAATCTAAAGGAGATTTTCATCGATCTATTTATGCGGAAGATTTTCTCAGATTTGAATATATATGTTCTATCTTGGAAACATCGGATATATATATACACAGGAAAGTGTATGAAATATACAGATTGATCTTTTAACGAGCAAGAAACAGAGACTGTGTGAAGGCGTTCTTTTCTGGTCATCAAGAAGAAGTGTAAAACCTTTTTTACCGAAGGAAGATCTTGATAGCAGATTCACGTGTTCTACATCGACTATCTGTTGTGAATCTACTGCTGCTGAGGTTGTGAAGTTTCTTGTAATATCTATTGCAACTGGATCGACTCAGAACTGTTTTGATTACAGATCTTTATTTTCTGAAGACGACGATCTATCTACTGTCAATTGCATTCTGTTGCAATTGTGAAGAACAACTGGAGAAGTGTTTTCTTTATCGAAACCCTTTTTATTTTTGAGTGATCAGCTTCTCGTTCTAAGCTATGTGGGTTCGTGTTTGAACTAGGAAGGCTGTGTTTGCCTGAAACTTGTAAAGGTGTCAACTGCCTGTACTCAGTTGTGAACAGGTCTGTGGAAACGAGGACCAGATAGTGAAAATTGCCAAGCTCGTGGATTTGAGCGTTGGTGGAGTGGACTAGGGGCCTTCTGTTCCCCGAACCACTATACATCCGTGTGTTCATGATTTTACTTTTTCTGCTGCATATTTAATCGTGCTAAAGCATAGTGGACAGAATTTGTCTAAATTGATGAGATTGTAATAATTTTGAAAAGACACAATTCACCCCCCCCTCTTGTGTGTAATCCGTAGATTCAGATCCAACAATTGGTATCAAAGGAGGAGCTTCTTATTTTTAAAGTCTTTTCAAGCTAGAAGTATTTAAAGATTATACATAGTGTATCATGGCTGATACGAGAGAGGGAATGTCAATGGTCAGAGCACCTTACTTTAATGGAGATAATTATGGCTGCTGGAAATCACGTATGATTATTTATCTGAAAAATCTTGGTTACAAAGTCTATTCAAAGATTCTGACTCCCTATGAAATTCCTGAAAATCCCGATACATGGAGTGCTGCTACAGAGGCTGAGTATGACATGAATTCAAAAGCTATGAATGCAATCATCTGTGGTCTAGGACCGGATGAATTTAACAGAGTATCTCAATGCCCGACTGCATATGAAATGTGGCAAACAATAGCTGTTGCTTATGAAGGAACAGATAATGTAAGACAAATGAGATATGCAACTGCTAAATTAAAATTCGATACTTTCAGAATGATTGAAGGAGAGAGAATCACTCAGATGAATGGAAGATTGACAGAAATTGTCAATAATATAACAGCTCTAGGAGAACCAATCAAGCATGCTGATCAAGCGTTAAAGGTACTGAGAGTACTTCCTACTTGATGGAATGGAATCTCTGCAGCAATCAGACAATCAACTTCTGTTAAAGATCTAACTATGAGAGAGCTGATTGGTACATTGATGATGTACGAGGATGAAATGCAAGATGAGGTAAATGAGCATAAAGTCTACATAAAAAGGGAAAATACTGCTTTGAAAGTGACTTCTCAACAAAAGGATAGAAAGATGAAGAACAGAGAAGTAAGTGCTAAATCAGAAAGCTCTGATTCTTCAAATTCGGATGAAGAACTGGCTCAGCTAGCCAGAAAATTCAGAAAGTTCTACAGTAAGAAGAAAGACTTCAAGAAATCCTTCAAGAAGGATAGCAAGGAAGTGAGATGTTATGAATGCAAAATGATGGGACATATCAGACCGGATTGCCCAAAATTGAAAGATGCAAAGAAGAAGAAATTCTTCAAAATAGATGATTATAAGCAGAAAGACAAGAAAGCTATGAAAGCAACTTGGAGTGTTTCTGAAGACTCATGTAATTCTTCTGAATCAAGCTCAGAGAAGGAGGAATCCAATTTAAAAGCAAATATGTGTTTCATGGCTGAAACTGATGAGGTACACTCATACTACTCCTCTCACTCAAATAATGAATCAAACTCTGAAACAAGCTTCTCAAATAAAAAACTTGCAGCTTACTGCAATATGCTTGAAGAAAGGTATGACTCATTATTTAAAAAATATAAATCTATAAAGAACTTGCATAAAGCTATTTCAGATGAGATAAATACTTTGCTAAAACAACATAAGGAATTAATTGACAAATACAACTCTGCTGACTCAAATAAAATTAATTTTGAATCAAAAATAAAAACTCTACAGGATGAAGTAGAATCTTATAAAAAGGCTGCATTAGTTTTTACAAAAGGAGAAAACGCCTTAAATGAGATACTTGGAAAAACTGTAATTAAAAAGGAAAGGTTTGGAATTGGAAGTAAAGGAGAAAAACCTAAGTTATACAAAAATTATTTTGTTCTTAGCACTAAACAGGTTATTTGTAACTTCTGTGGAACAAAAGGTCATATAGCTAAAAACTGTTTTCTAAGACAACCTCAAATATAAAGAATTAAGAAAGCTTATATTTCCAATGATCTATATGATTCAATCAATTTTAAGAAAACAAAGCAAATCTGGATACCCAGATCACTGCTTTTTAACACTCCTGGACCCAACAAAATATGGGTACCAAAGCAATTTGTTTGAATGTCTTTGCAGGTAGCAGGTCACCAAAGAAAGAAAGAAATATGGTATATGGACAGTGGCTGCTCAAGAAACATGAGTGGAACTTCAGCTAATTTCTCTTCTCTTACTCGAAAGGAAGGAGGACTTGTCACCTTTGGTGACAATGCCAAAGGAAAGATTATTGGTATTGGAACAGTTGGAGATCCAAAGACAGTCTCAATCAACAAAGTACTTTATGTACAAGGGTTAAAACACAATCTGATAAGTATCTCTCAACTCTGTGATGATGGATACACTGTTGATTTTACTAACAATAGTTGTACTATTTCTAAAGATAAACTGTTTAAGTTTAGAGCACCCAGAACTGATAATGTTTATACTTTGGATTTGTATTCCTTGTGTAAACAACAAGTAAACTGCTTAACTGCTAATATAAGTGAATCCTGGATCTGGCATCGAAGACTTGGTCATTGCAATATATATGCTTTACATAAATTATCTAAAAAACATCTAGTTTCTGATTTTCCTAGTCTCAAATTTGAAAATGACAGATTCTGTGATGCATGTCAGCTTGGCAAGCAACACAAATCATCATTCAAATCTGTTAATAAAGTTTCTACAACTAAACCTCTAGAACTTATCCATATGGATTTGTTTGGACCTTCAAGAGTAGCAAGTTTATCTGGTAAATTATATGTTTATGTATTAGTTGATGATTATTCTAGATTTACTTGGATTTTCTTTTTGAAATTTAAAAGTGAAGCTTTTAGTTTATTTGAAGGTTTTTGTAAATCTATTCAAAATGAAAAAGGTTTTAATATAATCTCATTGAGAAGTGATCATGGTGGAGAATTTGAGAACCAGGAATTTAATTCCTTTTGCTCAAACATGGGTATTAAACACACCTTCTCTGCTCCAAGAACACCTCAACAGAATGGGATTGTAGAAAGAAGAAATAGAACTATTCAAGAAATGGCTAGAACTATGTTAAATGAATATAGCCTACCTATATATTTCTGGGCAGAAGCTGTTAATACAGCTTGTTATATAATGAATAGAATTTTAATAAGACCTATTTTGAAAAAGACACCCTATGAACTATGGAATAACAGAAAACTAAAGTAAATTACTTTAAAGTTTTTGGATGCAAGGTTTACATCTTGAATACCAAAGATAATCTTGGTAAATTTGATCCAAAATCTGATAAAGGTATTTTCTTAGGATATTCTGCAACCTCCAAAGCTTATAGAGTCTATAATAAAAAGTCAAGGATTGTTGAAGAATCAGTTCATGTGAAATTTGATGAATCTGTTCCTTTTGAGAAAAGGATAGAACAAATAGATGAACCTGATTCTAATGAAAACATGAGACTTGAGAATTTAAAGAATGATTTTGAAAATGATATAAAAGAAATTTAGTCCAGTTCAGAAGAACATGACACTGAAGAACCTTTGAATGTAATGCCTAGACAGTCTAGAACCTTAAAGAATCACCCTTTAGAATCTTTGATAGGTGACTTAGAGACTGGTAATCAAACTAGAAGAAACCTTGGAAACATAGTTGAATTCTCTGCTTTCCTATCCCAACAAGAACCTAAGACCATAGAAGAAGCCTTAGATGATGAGAGCTGGGTAATAGCAATGCAGGATGAATTGAACTAGTTCAAGAGAAATAAGGTTTGGGAGTTAGTTGAAAGACCACATGATTATCCAGTAATAGGAACTAAATGGGTCTTTAGGAATAAACAGGATGATCAAGGGATAATAACTAGAAATAAAGCAAGATTAGTAGCTAAAGTATATAATCGAGAAGAAGGAATAGATTATGATGAGACCTTTGCACATGTAGCCAGGTTAGAAGCCATTAGAATCCTTTTAGCCTGTGCATCTTATATGAATTTTAAATTATTTCAGATGGATGTTAAATCTGCCTTTTTAAATGGTTATTTAATGGAGGAAGTTTATGTTGAGCAACCTCCTGGTTTTGAAAATTCTCAAAAACCAGATTCTGTTTTCAAACTTACTAAAGCTCTTTATGGCCTTAAACAAGCACCTAGAGCTTGGTATGAAAGACTAAGTTCTTTTCTTTCGAAAAATGATTTTACAGTTGGACTGGCAGATCCAACACTCTTTAAGAAAACTGTGAAAAATAATGTTTTGTTGGTTCAAATTTATGTTGATGATGTAATTTTTGGATCAACCAATAAAATTCTTTGTCATGAATTTTCAGAATTAATGCAAAAAGAATTTGAAATGAGTATGATGGGAGAATTAAATTTCTTTTTGGGTCTTCAAATATTTCAAAAAGATTTTGGAAATGTTTTAAATCAATGCAAATACATTACTGATTTACTTAAGAAATTTGGACTTGAAAACAACAAGCCATTTACAACTCCTATGTGTACTAATATAAAACTTGATTTGGATGAAACTGGAAAATCAGTGGACAACAAGTTATATAGAGGTATGATTGGTAGTTTGTTATATCTTACTGCTAGTAGACCAGATATAATGTATTCAGTATGTCTTTGTGCTCGATTTCAATCAAATCCCAAAGAATCCCATTTAACTGCTGTTAAAAGAATTTTTAGATATTTAAAAGGTACTATTTATCAATCTCTACTTTATCCAAAAACCTCTGATTTTAATTTAATTTCATATTCAGATGCTGACTTTGGAAGCTGTAGATTAGATAGGAAGAGTACTTCAGGAACATGTCACTTTTTAGGGAAGTCTTTAGTATCATGGTCTAGTAAGAAACAACACTCAGTTGCCCTGTCAACAGCCGAGGCAGAATATGTGTCTGCAGGTAGTTGCTGTGCACAGGTGTTGTGGATGAAAAACACTCTTATGGACTTTGGATTAAATTTCAATAATACACCTATTTTATGTGATAATACTAGTGCAATTAATATTTCAAAAAAATCCTATTAGTCATTCTAGAACTAAGCACATTGATATAAGACATCACTTTTTAAGAGATCATGTGTTTAAAAAGGATATATTTTTAGAATATGTAAATACAGAAAATCAATTAGCAGATATTTTTACTAAACCACTTCCCACGGCAAGGTTTGAATTTATTAAGGGGGATTTAGGTTTATTTAATTTTAAATAATTTTTTTTAAATCTTATTCTGTTTTCGAATTCTGCTTAATTTTTGTTTCCCGCTATAAGTAATTTTATTTTGTTTTAAATAAAAGTAATGATTAGTGATTACACGGGAATCAAGGCTGTCAGAACCGTTTCACCTTCTAAACTGCTTCACCTTTTTCGGAAACCCTTTCGAAAACCTAAAACCGCACATCTGCTCCAAAACCCTTTTCTGAATCTTCAAACCCTAAACTTACGAACCTTCAGAAATCGTTGTTGGAATGGCAAAGACTAAGCGTCCAGATGAAGCCGAGAGCAGTGCTGCAAAGAAACCTGAGGTAGTTAGTCGGAAAATACTGCAAGGTAAAGTCACAGATTTAGAGTGGCTGTTTGAAACTAATTTACTGTTGAAGCAAGCGTTGTCATTTCAAAGCCTTGAGCAAGCTTTTAATAGTGAAAATTATGAGTTTCTATATGAGGCAGAAATGAGACATTTCTTTAGAACTGTTCAGTTTAGCCTTGGAGATACAGAGGATAGTTTATTGGCTCAAATAGAGGATAAGGACTTTTCAATATCATCTGTAGAGATAAGTCAAATTCTTAACTGCCCCCATGAAGGAGTTTTTCATTTCGATTTACGGAATATTGGAGATTCTGTACATAAGTCTGAAGACATTATGTCTTTTCTGTTTGGAACCAGAGTGATAAAGAAGATGTTTATTAAGGATTTGGAGCCCGATCAGAAAATTTTGGTAAAATTTGTTCAGACTGGTTTAGCACCAAGAATGGCTGAGATGGAGAAAATCCTATACCCTGACATGTACATAATGTATCTTCTGATGTGTGATATTAAGTTTAATTTTCCTCGGTTTATGATAAGATATCTGAGTTACTGCTGTCAGAGTGAAGCAAGAATGACCTTTTTCCCTTATGGAAGGTTCATTTCATTGTTTTTGTTTAAAAGAGGAATGATCAGATTGGTAGATGGTGGGGTGAAATGTCACCACAGTAATGTTTTTAATGCTGGAACTTTGAGGAAAGTAGGATACTTCTGGAGCACAATTAAAGGAAAACTCTTACATGTTGGAGCTGAGGAAAACTCGGAGAGTGCTCAGGCTCAACCGGCTAAGTCCAAGGAGGGACAAGCAGAATCAAGAGTTAGTATAGTGGCAAGGAGAATTCGTTTTGAGATGGAGGAAGTTGAGGAAGAGAGAAGTCAAGAAGGACTTCAATCTAGAAGGAAGAGGTCAATTGATGAAGAAATTATCTCTCCTGCCTTGAAATCCTCTGAACCATTATTTTCTTATTCATTTGTGAGAGAAGCTGTTGTGGAGCAGACTGCACCGATAGAGGAACCAGCAGCTCAAACAGAAACTCAAAAAGAACCTCAATCTGCTGTTGTGGCTATTGAAAAAGTAATTCAACAAGAACAACTTATGGAGGCAGTGCCTGGTGAAGAAGTGGCCCGACCTCAAGATTTACATGAAAATATTGTTCTTGACCAATCAGTAGAAGTCAGAGAGACTACTGGTCGTGATGAACATACTTCTGAAGCTAATACAGAGGTACTTCAGGAATAATTTTCAGTTGAAGAGTTTCAGGCTTCAAAAGATAGTTCAGTGGATCAACCTTGTCAGGACAAGGACAAAGAACTGTCAGATGCAGATTCCTTACCACATGCCCTACTTCATCAACCTAATTCTGGACATGAGAATCGAGCACAGGGTGCCCCTGATTCGAGAAAAGAAGAAGTTGTTGAGTTGTACAAGCGTATCTCTCAGTTAGAATCTGAGAATGTTAGTCTCAGAAATTCTCTGAACTTAGAGCAGTTGAAGTTTCAGAAGCTGAAAGAATGTACTGTTTCAAGACAGGAAGTAGATTTGTTTAAGACTGATATGCTGCATGCTATTGATCAGTTAAAATCAGAGATGGTAAAGAAAGATGATTTATCTGAGTTGAATATTTACATGGAGAATAAATTTGAGTCTGTTGCAAACAGTGCTGTGAGTGGATCAGGCTCTTCACCTGATTTGATTCGGAGATTTCAAGCAATTACTGCAGCAATGAGCAATATGAGTGACAGATTACACGATCTTTAGTGTAATAGTGCCCCTTTGTCAGTTTTGCTGGATAATTAGAGATTTTTAGTGGATCAGTTGACATCTGGAGAGCAACCGATTAGGATTCTTTTGAATCAGTTATCAGAAAAACTGGCTCTTTTTGTTGAAAAAGAAGAAAGAATGCATGAGTTTTTCAGAGTTAATTTGATTGAAGATATTCATATGACTCAAGAGAACAGAGATCTTATCATCAAGTTAGGATATGGGATGATGAAGAGGCTCAGAGAACAGTTTACAGAGATAAAGACCGCGATTCAAAGGAGATAGACACCTTTTTCCCTGTCTTATCTATGAACCTTGATTCCTCTGTATATCACAATCGTTTATATATAACAGCTTGTGAATGAAAATCCTTTTCTTACTTCTTTTTTTTGTTGTTTATTGATTTATGATTGAGTTAGCCAGTATAACAAATTCACTTATTCATACACAGTTAATTATAGCATTTACTTATAGTTCAGTGTAATATTGAATGTGTTCAAATCCGTAATTTTTCATTATTTTTGATATCACAAAAAGGGGGAGAATTTGGATAAACACAACATTTAAATTCATTTGTTTCCTATGAAGAAATTTGGATATATGGGAGAATTTGGATAAACACAACATTTAAATTCATTTGTTTCCTATGAAGAAATTTGGATATATGGGAGAATTTGGATATATACGACATTTATCTTTTATCTATTTTTAGCTGAAAATTTATTTTTATGGGGGAGAAATTTTATTATAGTTAAATATTGTTTTAATCCTTTAAAAATTCTAAAATTTTATAAAACTAATTTTTCAATAAAGATTGCAATTAAATTAGTTCTATTATTTTATGGGTTTTGTGATCATCAAAAAGGGGGATATTGTTGAGCAATGTATTGTTTTCAAACAATTCAAAATAATGTTTTTTAAAGGGGGAGATTATTTTAAATAATACTCTGTCTCTTTATGATGATTTTTATGCTCACAAATACACTTAATTATTTACTAATTATTTCGTTGAGTATTTTTCAGGAATTTATTTTATTTATTTATTTCATATAACGAGATTTCATACTTCATTTATTCCGAGATCAATTTTAGCGCGTTCTGGAATCACTGTAGCGCGAGATAAATTTTAGCGCGTTCTGGAATCACTGTAGCGCGAGATCAGTTTTAGCGCGTACTGGAATCACTGTTCATACCCTACGTTGATGAACGTAACGTATGGATGAAAAGTTTACTTTTTATGTTAAAAGAAACGTATGGTTAAGGAACCTTACGTTATTTTGAAACGTATGGTTAATGAACCTTACGTTGTTGAAAAGTATGGAAGAAGAACATTACGTTTGGAAGGAACCTTACGTTTTTGTTGTTGGAAAAGTATGGAAGAGAAACCGTACGTTAGTTTTCAGTGTTGAGTTTGTTTCTCAAAAGTATGGATCATCAACCTTACTTTTATAATCAACCGTACGTTATTTGGAGAGTTGAAGCAAGACAAAGTATGGATGATCAACCCTACGTTTGAATGCTGAAGAGAAAGTATGTATGTTCAACCTTACGTTCTGAACCTTACGTTCTGAACCTTACATTCTGAACCTTACGTTCTGAATCATACGTTCTGAACCTTACGTTTGTGAACCCTACGTTTGGAGCCACGTCATCAACCATACGTTTGGCGTTGGGATATTTTTGACAGACGATATTTCCTTTTGCATTGGTCAAATAGGCGGATTATTAAGCGGATTTCGAGCCGATTCTTAAGTACGACTTTGACTGAATCAAAGACGATTTTCAATGGATTAATGATTGATTTAAACGGAGCTTTTTATGCCGATTCTTTAGGGGAGTTACAACGGCTCTGTTATTTCATTTTTTTTAAATATCGCGAATCTAAAGGAGATTTTCATGGATCTATTTATGCGGAAGATTTTCTTAGATTTGAATATATATGTTCTATCTTGGAAACTTCGGATATATATATACACAGGAAAGTGTATGAAATATACAGATTGATCTTTTAACGAGCAAGAAACAGAGACTGTGTGAAGGCGTTCTTTTCTGGTGATCAAGAAGATGTGTAAAACCTTTTTTACCGAAGGAAGATCTTGATAGCAGATTCACGTGTTCTACATCGACTATCTGTTGTGAATCTACTGCTGATGAAGTTGTGAAGTTTCTTGTAATATCTATTGCAACTGGATCGACTCAGAACTATTTTGATTATAGATCTTTATTTTCTGAAGACGACGATCTATCTACTGTCAATTGCATTCTGTTGCAATTGTGAAGAACAACTGGAGAAGTATTTTCTTTATCGAAACCCTTTTTATTTTTGAGTGATCAGCTTCTCGTTCTAAGCTGTGTGGGTTCGTGTTTGAACCAGGAAGGCTGTGTTTGCCTGAAACTTGTAAAGGTGTCAACTGCCTGTACTCAGTTGTGAACAGGTCTGTGGAAACGAGGACCAGATAGTGAAAATTGCCAAGCTCGTGGATTTGAGCGTTGGTGGAGTGGACTAGGGGCCTTCTATTCCCCGAACCACTATACATCCGTGTGTTCATGCTTTTACTTTTTCCGCTGCATATTTAATCGTGCTAAAGCATATTGGACAGAATTTGTCTAAATTGAAGAGATTGTAATAATTTTGAAAAGACACAATTCACCCCCCCTCTTGTGTGTAATCCGTAGATTCATATCCAACACCCTGAACACCCCCTTCCCCCTTCCCCAGCAAACCCCTTTCCACTGCACTTCCCCCACCCCATTGCACACCCCCCCTACCCACCCCCTACATATTTCAAAAGAACCGACCACACCCCTACCCCTTCCCCTACCACTTTGCCCCCTTCCCCCTTCCCTAGAAAACCACCCCTACCTATCACACCCACGGTTTAATACCATGGCTATATGTACCCCCATTCCATAAAAAAGAAGAACCCTTTCCCCCTTCCCTAGCACACCCCCTACACACTGCCCACCTTGAGCACACCCCCTACCCCTGCACACTCCCTGCCCCCTGAACACCCCTTGCCCCCTTCCCCTGCACACCCCTGCCCACTACACTTCCCCCTACCCATTACACACCCCCCTTCCCACCCCCTACATATTTCAAAAGAACCCAACACACCCCTACCCCTTACCCTCCCCCAGAAAACCACCCCTACCATCTCACCTTGTCCCCTCCACATCATAAAGAAAATACCTTGTATGGAAATAGTGCTCAATTTACATTATACACATCATATATATCAACACATTATCATGTACGTTCATTCAATTTAATTACACATATGTATACTCTCCACATCTCATAATAAAAACCTCTTTAAAATTCGCAAACACATTAAATCCATTTGAAAACACCCATCACACAACTTTCTCATTTCTTCAATCACATTTAAAGGACTTAAGCCTTAAAATCCACAAGAAATACAACCGCATTCATTTTAAAAATAACTATCAAGTCTATACACTCCCCAAATTCCTTTGATAACACACTTTTAACCACACAAACATTTCATATAGTAGAATTAGCAACCAAATACAGCATAATAAAATCATCATATAATGTAAAAGCATGGAATAACCTACATAAAGTGTGGAATCTTCCGAAATCTTCTGGAAAACATAAAACCACACCTCCACAATACGTTAATAAGGACTGATTAAACATTAATATTGAATATATTAATGGAATCCCATGTTTTAATTGTGGAATTCTCAGAGTTTAACATCCCACAAGGATAGAGGATCATGATTTAATGTCTTACAGAGATGTAAGACCTGGGTGGATAAAAACACTTATAAAGGTGGATCAGGTAGGTACATCTCTAGGAGGGAGCACCTGGAATGTTTACCTGATAGATGGATCAAAATGACCAATGAGTTCTGTCCCAAGTGTGGTGCATCCCATAAAGGTAAGTTTTGTCATTTTGAAGACTTATTCGGACGCCACTAAGGGAAATACAAGAGGGAAAATAAGCGAAGCTGTACCCCAGTGAGGGGGTCACCATGGTTTACCATTGGTTGGGATTTAACCTCATGGAGGATTCCTACGTACCCTATTTATAATACAAGATTCAAAACCCATATATTTAAAGGTGGTATGTTGTGGGTATTACCCATGGTTAGCTTCCCTTCACACTAGGAATACTCTTAGTTGGATGAGTATAGGTTTTGTGGGGCTTATGCATTGTCAGATTCTCAGGTTCTTCCAAGAGTAGCAGTGGGAGGAATGGGACATACATGCTAAGATGGACCATGTGAAAGGCGTGATCCTTGTAAAGAGGCACGACACAAAAAACATGTGGAGCTGTCTGTAAACATTATTTATGGTGGCCATGGGGCTTATCAGACTCCCCATACCTTCTATAAACACCTCAAAACATCATGAGGACTAGATTCTACATGATGGTGCATCACAGGGTTGATTCTTTTGAAGATGTACTGGTCGTTTGAGCATGGATTTCATCTCAACCAGCCTTTCCCTTACATGAATTATCCTGGGACACATATTTTGGTTCCAAAAAATCCCTCAATGATACCGATTATCTCATGCATCTACCTAGAAATAATTGTGAAAGTCAAACAACAAAACATGTGCTCAAATACAAGTTCAAACAAACGTGATACAGAAAATTGATTTTGTTGATCCTCGGTGGTTTCTTCGTTCACCCCACACGCACTGCACACCATCATGACTTACTTCAATATTGATTTGTTCAAAGATCAATAATATGAATCCGGGGATAGAAAACATTGAGTAATAAATTAAGATTTCAATACATTGGATATTCTCAATTCAACAAAGAAGGTTGGAGGATAATCAATGACCATATATAGATAACATAAGTGGTAGGAATTCAGCTTCATCCAATTTTTGTACAATCATCCATCAGGTATGTTTCCCATTCGTTTCTAAACACATGTATATCATCTTATGAATATGATTTTTTGCGATAGTCATAGTAGTACTGAAAATATATAAATACACAAAGGATTAATAAATATTTTAAATGAACTCGTAATTATTTTCGAAAATACCTCATCAAGGATGCTATTTTGTTGATGAAATATGATCTCTTTCATAAATTTACAAACATAATAACCACAGTCCTTTCCGTTTGATTGTTTTGTAAACTACAAAACATCAACAACAATAAGTAATTTGATTTGATATGTGTTTGGATAGTGAAATTTTATTTTATGTACTCAGATACTTTTCCAGTTGTATATCTTGTAGGCATGCTCATCCTTATACCCTGGATTCATTCTGCGCATTAGACGATATTGACGCACTGCCCTATCATAACAGAATCCTCATTAAAAGATAACATAAATTATATAACTAGACATTTAGTTTTAAAATGTTGGATCTAGTGTATTACAAATTAACAAACTCCATCATGCATCGTTGGTTTGTTGGATATCCATGCGTTGAATCCAGAAAATAAATCTTTGGAGTATCCAAATTGACTGCAATCAGTATCCAGTGCTCCCTAAAAATAAAAAAAGGAATAAGTAAAGAAAGAAATGAAAATATAGTTGATATGATTAGATTATAGAGTTTTACCCATGCATCGTTGGTATTAAAAAGAGTCTGTCATCTGTAATTTTGTTTTCAAATTATTTGAGCAGGGATGAAATTATTGAAGCCTCTTTAACAGAATCTATTTCGTATTTTTAAGATGTGGCGTGAGGAAAAACGAGTCCAAATTTTTTTTCATGGGGAAATCACTTTAATTGTTTTTCATATATATGTCTGCGATGAATATGAAATATATTTAGTCAAAGTTGTCAGAGTATATCAGCTTTTGTAAAATCAAATCATGAAATCTTTCCTCATGTATACATTTACAACTGAGGCGCCTAGCCATTCATACGCGAGGAGTTCATTTACATTTTCAGCACTAATGAAATCTGATATCTCCTCTCCATACATTTATTTTTCGAAATCAACTACGTGAGTACTGCCGTCTTTCAACTTTGTATCCACATGAGCCTTCAATGATATTAACTGTGGATATAGAACGAGTGGGGTGAAGGTGCTCTCAGTAGACCGTTTCAATAAGTTGGTTGATCCTTGAGATAGTTTTGATCTTTTATTTCGTTTCACCCCATAGACTTTTTTATTCTGTAATAATAGTCATCGGTTCAGACCTTTTTTCATTAAATGTTAATATTCCAGCTTGAAAAATAAATTAGAAATGAATACCTTTTTTTCGACATGTTTTTTTACAAGAACTATCGGCCAAGCGATGAATGTTCCAACAACTTGTTCAACTATATGAATGTCTTCATCGCCATTTTGAATAGGTTGCTCAGCACTCGGCTTATTAGATACAATAATTGACACTCTAAGATGGTATTTTGGAAGCTGTCGATTGTGTAGCATGTCGTTTTCTGTATTGAACACCGTAGCACACTCTACAAGATGATAGGTGGGAGTTGATAAATATAAATCATATTCATTTTCACCCTATGAAATATTAGTACAGGAAAGGTATCAATGTATATGTAAATAAAATTTCACAGAAACAATTATTCAAACATTTATTACCTCATCTATGTCAGGTTTTTTAGGGGAATGGCTCGCCTCAAAGCTGGTGGGGGGTGGGGCGAGATCGTGATGCAAGGGTTGTTGTTGAGTTGTTTCTTTTCCTGGCCACTCCCCCCTCAATTTTACTATCATCTCTCTCTGGTATTGTAATTCTTCTTAAATTATAGATTATTGTTCTTTCACATTTTCCATTTTTTCATTTTGATTCCCCGCTTGTTTTTGTTTTTGAAAATATTTTCGGGGTGTCTCCCCAAAACCCGCACCTCTGACGCGACCATACATTTATGGCTGCTTCAAGGCTGCTTAAAGTATGTCTGCATCTAGTGTGGTTGTTGTTGATTCTTATGACTATTTCAGATAGAAAATATAAAAAAATAAGTAGTTATTGTAATGTAATAGCGATTTAAAGCAACTAAAATTTATATTATGTCATACTTACACATGCTTCCCACACATTTTGTGTGTTTTAATCTATCAATGTCCCCTCTTTATTTACACGAGCCTCCTTCCATAGCACATGGTGAGGGATGGATATGGCTTCTGATTTCGATTCATCAATCTGAATATAAATAGAGAAACATGGTTATGGTGTTGTTTTATGTCACATAATAGTAGTAGGGTAGATTTAAAAGACGTACCAACTTTTTCTCAAGTTCAGCATACCCCATCTTTGCTTTACGGTAAGGGTATGCTGGTTCTGTTGCGTGTTTTTTATTTTCATCACTCAGTAGCTGTTTCATAAATAAAAAACTATCAATCAGAGTGATGAATACAAGCAAACATCAAACAACGTATTACCCCACACATTTTACCTGAAACGTATGCTCCCCACGATGGTTTCTAAACACATCCAACACTCCTTGGGATATCAAGTGTTCATAAAGAGGAGGTGGGTGAGGCTTGATTTTCCCTTCTGCATATTTAATATGATATTTCATTAAAATTTTGCGGAAACCTCTATGAATCCTTCCTCCAACTCTTAATACATATTCCTTGTGTGAGACATCTACTATAAATGCACTCTGTAATGTATGATGAAGAGTAAGTCAATGTTTTGGTATTTTATTTTATTTTAATAAATTAAAAAAATGATATCATAATGTTACCGTAATCTCTTACCACATTAGTGTCATCAGCCCGGTTACAACATGGTTCCACGACTGTACATCAATCGGCATGTGTTTCCGAGTGACGATTCCAATGTAGCTACTAAAGATGGCTCTGTTGGGGTTAACATTTTGGCCTTGCTTATTCCATCCCACCTCAAATTTGATGCCTTTTGCTTTTGCCTTACGGATTTTGGCCAACACTATCAAACTATGACGCTCTTGTTTTTTTTAACTTTCAGGGTTTCATTTCCTACCATTTCCTCAGAAGTAGCATCAATATATTCCCCCGGAGAACTAGCATAGGCAATGGGACTAGAAGCAATAGGTTGAGAAACCTGTTTTACCTCAGCACTAGGACTAGTAACAACAGTTTGAGAAACCTGTTATTGCTCTGCACTGGGACCACTGGCATCTGGTTGAGAAACCTGTTGTTTCTATGCAGTGGGACCACCAGCTGTTGGTTGAGAGACCTTTTGTGCCTCGGGATTGGGCGCACCAGCAGGTGCAGAAGTCATTATCTACAAAGTGGTTTAAAATTTAATTTAGATTACATAAAAATATCAGCGAACAGATAATAACATAACGTAACACAATGTATGTTACAATAAACAAATAACCTGATTATTTTACTCTCTTTTTTTTCTTTAAAGGATGAAGTGATTTGACTCCTCTATTGACTATGTAAATTCCTTCATTATGGTCTCCTCTAACATACAAAACTCCATCTACATTTGGACCTCTGCGAAATGATTATGAAGTCCCTATAAAAGGGTCAACCTCCGTTGAACTTTCATCTGACCCTTCAGTTGTTTTGGTCGATAACTGAACAATTGACCAATTTCAGTTTGAGGGGTCTGGAACATAAAATACTTGTACAGCCTATGATGCCATTATAAATGGTTCGTCTTTCTCCCATTCCTTACTGAAATCAACTTTTACAAATCCTAATTCATCTATTTTAATAACACTCCTGTTATCAACCCACTTCCTTTGAAAAATCGACACTTTGAATTTCGTATAATGGAACTCCCATATTTGTTGGATGATGCCAAAGTATGACATATTCACAAATTGTATTTTTGTCCTTAGCACCAGAAACATGCGTCGCCTCAAAAAAAAGTGTAACCCCACTATTCTGCATGGTACTGTCTTCATCATGTTCATTATTATAGAATGTATAACCTTTAACTGCATAAGCATTGTAAGATAATACGTACACACTTGCCCCTCTAGCTAGCAATAGAAGTCATTCTGAAATTGAGTCTGTATTTTCATCTAACTGCTTAAAAATATGGTCTCGAAACCATCATATAAACTGTTGAATATGTGTATCTGATACCCATTTTTCAGCCCTATATGGATTCAAATGCCTAAGAATTTCTTTGTGGGTTCGAACATATGGGTCAACGTCTAAACTATTATGAAAAAACGTAATGGTGGGCCTGCTCCCGATCTGTAATATTGATTGTGACAACCTCTCTTCCAGAAATTCCTTCACCTTCAAGCTATTCAGTGTGACGAGATTTCAGTTGGCCAATGATTTCCACACCAGATAGGTATTCGGTACAAAATTCAACAACTTCCTCAACAATATATTTCTCTGCAATACAACCCTCTGGCCGACCTCGGTTTTTGACATACCCTTTCAAAATCATCATATATTGTTCAATGGGGTACATCCATCTATACAGTAGATGACCACATAGTCAAATCTCTCTCACCAAATGAACCATCAAATGAACCATCATATCGAAAAATGTCGGCGGGAAGAACATTTCCAATTCAAAGAATATGACGGAAATTTCTTTTTCCATAGTTGGAAATTTCGCCGGGTCTATAACTTTTCTACATATAACTTTGAAGAAGAATCATAGCTTTATTATTTTATGATGGACATTCTTGGAAAAAATGCAACGTAAATCTATAGGAATTCGATCTTGCATCAAAACATGAAAGTCATATGATTTCAGACCCTTTAATTTTAAATCTCCCATTGACACGATGTTCTTGATATTTGATGAATACCCCTCTGGAAACATTACGTCATTCAAGAAGTTGCAAAACTGATATCTCTCCTGCCTAGAAATAGTGTAAGCAGTGGGAGGGAGAAATGTTCATTTTTCACCCTTCACTGGTGCCAACTCTTCTCATATTCCCATATCAACCATGTTCAATTTAGCATTAATTCCATCCTTTGTTTTGCTGGGTGCATTTAGCAACATGTCGATGACACTATCACATATATTTTTTTCAACATGCATAACATCATGAAAATGTCTGACATACAGAAAATTCTAGTATAGTAATTCAAAGAAAAACTGATCTCTTTTTCCAACTAGTTTTCATAAGGTTTTTCGAAAACGGTTTACCAAAATTAGTGTCCAAATATTTCACTTTCTCAAATAATTGATCACCTGTTAGTGGAGACGGTGCTGTACGTTCCTCTGAACATCCGTCGAATGATGTTGTCCATGATCGGTACTTATGTCATCGGGGTATAAATCTGTTATGTCCTAGAAACACAGTTTTCGATGAATGTTTCAACCTAACTGACTGTGTACCTTGTTCACAAACAGGACACCCTTGAGTTCCCTTAATGCTATATCCTGAAAAATTTCCATAAGTCGGAAAGTCATTTATCATCCAATACAACATGGCTTTCAAAGTGAAGTGTTCATATTTGTATGCATCATACATCGTAACTCCTGAATCCCAAAATATTTTCAAATCCTTGATCAATGGGGCCAAATAAACATCAATATCATTACCTTGTTTTTTTCGTCCTGATATAAGCCTAGATAACATGATGTATTTTCGTTTCTTACATAACCACGATGGTAAATTATAATTTACCAACATAACTGACCATGTACTATGAATGCTTCTTTGAAAACCAAAAGGATTCACCCCATCTATAGATAACGCCATACAAAGGTTTCTCATCTTGTTCCAAAATTCAGGATACTCGTGATCAATTCTCTTCCATTGAGGAGAGTCTACAGGGTGACATAGTTTCTCATCTTTAATTCTTGTATCTACATGCCATGTCAATTGTCCTACAGTATCCTCACTTCCATATAGGCATATAAACCTAGGAATGATTGGAAAGTACCATACAAATTTCGTAGAACTAGAATCATCATTCTTTTATCGGGAAGCACCACACATTGGGCATTATTTAAGTGATTTGTGGTCCTTGAGAAACAATATACAGTCATTCGGGAAAGCATGTATTCTTTCAAAGATCATACCCATCGATCGTAGCATTCGTTTGACATCATATGTTCGGCTTGGGAGTTCATTATCTTCTGGGAGCATGTCATTCAGGAGAGCAAGTAGTTCCGTAAAACTGGCGTCACTCCACCCATTGCCTGATTTCAAATTATACATCTTCAATATAGCTGACAATGTGGTATATTTAGTGCAACCAGCATTCAATGGCATTTTTTTCACAACGCTTTAACTTCTCAAACAATTTTGGCCAATCACGAAGTTCATCTTAAACTGTCCTTTTCATTTCCTCAATACGATCTTCATCATCGTTCACATCTATAATCACACCCTCCATACGATTGTCGTCACTGTTCACACTTCTAATCATATCAAATGATCTATAAATTGTCGTGTTCTCTGAGTCACTACCTACATTGGTTTTTTCCCCGTGTTTATTCCAACATGTATAACTTGAATCTATTCCGTGACAGATCAGGTGTTCATCCAACTCCTCTGGACTAATTTGTCTTGAATAACAACATCGTAAACACGGAAAAAGGATTTGAGAAGGGTCACATGCATGATCTTCTGCAAACATGATAAAATCTTTCACGCCATCTTCATACTGTTTTGTCAACCGATTGGAATTCATCCATTCTTTATTTATATTTATCGTCTTTATGGGTTCGATCTTGAGAACATGCCTAATATTATGTTTTAATTAATCAGGTAGCATTGTTTGGGTTTTATAAAAACAAATCATGGTACAAATTCCTTTAAAAACATGTTAAATCCATATAAATGGTCTGTCCAGTAGGGTGAACATCATGTATGTATAAGATACCTGATTTAATCTAACATATATCAAATTTATTCCAAGTTTGTCTTACAAAGACTGAATGATGCCGTAGAAAATACATGACATGCGAACAAGAGGAAACTAATGAGTAACGGGAGATAAAAGTAATAAATATGATGTTATCTCAATGTACTCAAGGTGATGAAAAGATGTTGGTCAAGATCAACTATGGGTTGGGAGTACACTAATATATAATTGAAAAAACTACTAAAAATTTATCCAGAAAAGGGTGAAATATCCTATTCATCAAGTCCCTTAATACAACCAATGCATTAGTTAAAACAAAAATCATACAGGCCATAACTACTCCTAAAAGCAGTCCATGGTAGGTTTATCGATGTCCAACTCATCTAATGGTATCCTAATGTCAAATCTATCTTGGAGAAGATCATAGAACCTCATAGATGATCAATGTGACTATCAATGCATGGATGAGGATAAATATTCATGACTCTCATCAGGTTCAATCTCCAATAGTCCAACAAAAGAATAAATACCAATCAACCATCTATTTTAGAGAAATATAAAACCCCATGGTAAAGTACTATGTCATATGAAACCATTATATTCTATATATTCAAATTCTAAATCAAATAACTGATTCTCTTTTGGTATTATATTAGAAATTTTGATAGAAACTGAATTTTCTCCCAAAACTAACTAGATTATACAGTTTATCTCTTTATTAAGAAGTAAACATTATACCTCATTAGTGAAAATATCCTAAAAAGGTACTACCATTGGGGAAAAAGAATCCTACAACATTATAGAAACATATACAATATGCGTGACTATTTAAGCCATTACGGTATAGTAACTATATAATTATAACATTCTATTTAAAATGAAATGTGGAAACAAGAAATCATACAGACTCCTGATAAACCCATAATACAAAACATATCACCCATTATGTCTGTCACATATACAAATAAATAAATTAGAAAAAATCTTGCTACAAAGAATAAAGGTGAAATTAAATACTTACATTGGTCAACTTGTTCTGGAAATTTTTTATCTTCATCCGTGCCTTGTACTTGCACCCATGAATTTGAAGGTGAGTAAGCGTACACGATAGTTGACCTTCTTAGAGAAGAGTTTCTGGAAGAGTATAAGAGACATGAAGCAATGAGGATCATTAGAGTGTTGGAGAAAATGTGGTTTCTACAAGTAATGTGGAAATCGGATTGCGCAGCGTGGCCTAAGTTACAACTTTCAGGTATTGTACTTTATTTTTTTCTGGAGGCTTTCAGTGTAAATGCATTTTGGGATGGTCATTGCTATTCATTGTCTTTTAGGTTCTTTTTACAGCTGAGGGGAAAGGGTGGGGTCTTCAGACACTGGAGGATATGTAAAAGGCTGATTTTGTGTGTGAATATATTAGAGAAATGGCCCCTTTTCCCTTCAAGATCCCGGAACCCCGATCACCATCGGGGTTCGGGGATCTTGAAGGGGAAAGCGGCCATTTGGTTAGATGTTAGATACTATTGAAATGTTGCAAAAATATAGGATGTAATTTCCCATAAAGTCACCCTTTGACATATCCTCCAATGTATGCAGACCCCACCCTTTCCCCTCGGTTGTCAAAAAAACCTAAAAGACAATGAATATCAATGATCATTCCAAAATGAATTTACACTGAAACCCTCCAAAGAAAAATAAAGTACAATACCTGCAAGTTGTAACTCAGGCCGCATTGCACAAGCCAATTGCCACATTTTTTTAGCAAACACATTTTCTCCAACACTCTAATGATATTCATTTCTTCATGTCTCTTATAATCTTCCAGAAACTCTTCTCTAAGATGGTCAACTATCATGTACACATACTCACCTTCAAATTCATGGGTACAAGTACAAGGCACAGATGAAGATAAACAATTTCTAAAACAGGTTGACCAACATGAATCATCCTCGACACTCCTCACTAATTATGAATCACATCCCTAGACATAATTATAATCACATTAAGACCACACTATCTATTATGGAAAACTTTACTGGAATTAGGCTCAATATATGGTATCATTCCTATCTCACATCTATATTCACTATTTAGTCCTCAAACTCACAATAAATAAATAATATACCAATGGAATACCTTACATGGAGCACACATCCCACCTTGAGAGCACGAGGAGGAGGAGGAAGAGGCAGCGGCGGTCGCGACAGCAAGGGTGGAGGCGGCGGAGGCAGTGGCGGTCGTGGTAGCGGGAGCAGGGACGGAGGCGGCGACGACGGTGGAGAAAGAGGAGGACGAGGAGGATGAGGAGGAGGAAGGAGGAGGAAGGAGGACGAGGGCGAGGGCAAGGAGGAGGAGGAAAAGGTCGCATGGTGAGGGGCCCGGTTCAGCTTCCGCGAGAGCTTGAACGCGTGCAAGCAAGGATGGCCTATTAGGGTTATTAAATAAAAACCAATCGAAACATTATCAGTACTTGTTAAAATCACTGAAAAGGTATGTTTTATTAGTGCTAATATAAATGCACTGATAAAACATTCATTTATCAGCACTTTTTTAGCGCTGATAAAGAGATACCTTTATCAGCGCTAAAAAAAGCACTGCTAAATGTTACCTTTTATCAGCGCTAAAACAATCTTTGATAAAGGGGTACCCTTTATCAGTGCTTTTAGATAGGGCTGATAATGGCATACCCCTTTATCAACGGTTTTAGATAGCGCAGATAAAGGCATACCCCTTTATCAGCGCTTTCTGTTTAGCGCCGATAAAGTGTAGGGCTTCACTTGCCCTATTTTGTGGTAGTGTACCTAATTTTTGAAAAGATGTTGTTTTGTTTTAGCCTTTGGTGTTTTCATGGGTTCTCACACGCATGGTTTTCTTGATATCTAGACGGATGGACTATATTGCTTAGTGGTTGGGTTCTTAGGGTGGCATTGAAATTTTCATGTGAGTGAGACATGATGAAACACCATTGTTGAATATAAAAATCCACCAAGTTAGTTTGTTTTTTAAAGAGTATTGAGCTGAAAAATTGTGGCATTTGTTTACAATCCATTGGTTATGTGGAAAGTTTTTCTATGTCTTAAAAGAGTTGTTTATTTATTATGATTCCTTGTGATCTAGAAGTCATACTCGTGTTGTGTCTTGAGATGAGATCTTGTTTGTGGCTCGGTTTGGGAGTAATGTTCAGTGGGTTTCTAAAGATGTGTTGGATGTTGTGATGTGGCCATTGATAGTTCTCTGTTGGAAATATTTCCTGTTGATCAACCTATGTATTCATATAAAATGTTAAATCCACCTATTAAGATGATGAATCAGCCCATTTTTTGGAATAGAGAGCTGTTTGGGCTTGATTTATATTGACTTCCTATTATAATGATTCTATCGGTTATAGTGGTTTTGTTCGATGATGCTTAGTGTGTTTCTCTGTGTTCCTTGTTCATTTATCTCATAATTATATGTAAATTAGAATGGTGGTGTGTATCCCTCTATATTTGTTGGGGATTGGTGATCTGATTGATCTAGTGTGTTTCATGGGGTAATGTGATTCGTAGCTCCTGACTGCGGTGCAATAGATTCTTCAACAATCAGTTCTCCAACCATGTTCCTCAGAGTGATGCATTTCATGCAGTCAGGAAATCGCCATAGGTGTGGGGATCTCGAATTGGATCTTGAATCCACCATTGTGGTGAGGTATATTCTACATCTCTATTGTGGTTCCCTATCTCTATGAATTTTCTCTTGTCGCAATGAGTGTGGGGGACTTACCCCTCACACGGTGTCTATGGTTATGTCTTCATTCATGTGGGTTTCCAATCAATGTCCTTGTGTGGACTTCCTGTGAAAATCAGGGGTGGTATTGGTGTTACCTTTTTGTATGTGGATAGTGTTGGGTAGTTCCTTTGTTTCTTTTTTTGGCTTCAGTGGCCTAATGATTAGGTCCCCTTCCCTCCCCTCCCTAAGTGGTGGGGTCTGGATCCATGAAGAAAGCGTTGGCCCAATTTTTTTCCCCACTGTTAGGGAGTGGGTGGTATTTATTTTCATGTGGTAACCCTCTTAAATTCGGTTTTTAGGTTTTTTGGGAGATTTTTGGGGTTCCCATGCATTTGAGGCCCAATTCTAGTTCATGTTAAATTATTTTTTTGTTCATTTCTGGTTGGTGTCCAATGGTGGGGAGACCCACTACGGGTCTCAAATATCTTTCCTTTATGATTTTTTTGGATGGTTGTTGTGATTTAATTGTGGGGAGCCCATTCCTGCATCCCCCAATTCATTGTTTTTAGTGAGTGAACATTGGTGTAGATGATCATTGGGTTCATTGTGAGAAGGCCCAACAATCTGGTTCTTAGATTGGCTGCGGAGGTGTTGGCTTGATCTTTCTGTTGATTCTTAGGATGTGGTTGTGAGTTGGTGTTATTTTTGGAAAGAGGATTATGTTACATTAATGGTGAATTATATTTCCTTGGATTGAATGGATGGATCAGGTTGATAAAGAGTCATTATTTTTTTTCTATCAGCTCTAAAGTGTTATGGATTTCTAGGGGTAGAATGCATTAATGTTGGGGAGAATTGTCACACCTGATTTTTTTTCATGTCTTGGTTTTGATCCAGTTTTTTTTGAAATACTGATCCTTTTCACATGTTTTGGGTGAGGTTAAATTTAATTTTTGAACATACATATGCGTATAATCATCCTACATTGGGTTCCCCATTATTGGTTTGGGATATTTTGGAGAAAGGGTGGTTACATCATGATTTGGGCAAAACCATGATCCCATTTCCATATTTTAAAAAAATTTATTCTTTTATAAATCCTTTGTTTTTCCACATTTTTCACCCATTACACTTCCAAATTTTACTCCCTTGACATATTAAAACCACCATATCTTTTTAGAACCCTTATGAATTCATAAGAAGAGTGAATTAGGGTTATTTATTCAGTTATTGGCCCAGCTCATGGTCCCATTTCCAGTTGTAAAACAATAATTTGTTTCTTTTAAATATTATTCATTTTTCTTTTGATAATTTTAGGTTATTACACATCCCAATATATTCCAATAACCTATTCGCACCCCCAGGTTTCATTTTCCATATTTGAAGCTCATCTTAGTCATGGATTAGGGAAATAATTCTCAATGTTTCTCAAATCATCCATATTTTCCTAAGGTAATTTGTATAATTCATAGGTCATTAATTTACTACCATTTACCAAGCATATCTTCTTTACATGATTCTTCAAATCCTTAGGATCCTCTCCAATGAGTTACAATCCACCCCCTTTCTTATAAGGGTGTAGATATAAGGGATGATGAAGAGTTTTCTAGTTTCGAAGGTGAGATTCCTTGTCCTTTCTCCTCCCTCTTCCACCTCATTTCATTATTTAATGGATTTATATTCTCCCATTGTAATGGTAGACCTATTTTTATTTTATCCTATGGTTATTTATGGGGTTTTGTTTATTTGGGTTTGTTCATCATAGTTTAATGGTTTATAAACCCTCGGATGGTGATATCAGGTTTGTGTTTCCATTCTTCTAAGGATTTGAGGTAGGATATCCCTCGAACAAGTGTTTATCATTTATGCTTCATCATATTATTATTTTTTGAACCTTATATATTTGTTTATTGTTGTTTTTCATCATTTTTATAATTTTATTGGTGTGAATAATGGTTGTTTAATAATTTTTTTTGTGAAATGTAGTGTTGTTTTGTCATAAAAGTTCACACCATGTGTTTGTTTAAATGTTCCATTTTCTTCCACACAAAGATTCTGAGGTTGAGAACATTGTTAATGTTATTTTGAACATTTTTTAGTATCTTGAATAAAATCATGTCATGAAATTGGTGTTTTATTCCTAGTCAAGGTCTTAAAATAAATTATTTTGTTTAAAAGTGCATGTCACTTGTTTAGTAAATTGCCCAATTGGATTTTATGTGTTATGTGTGATATAAAAATTATTTATGTGTATTTATAAATGAAATATAAGCAAGAAAAATGGTATTTTTGGGTCCTTATATGTTTTTCAAATGGGTTTTTTTTAACAAATGGGTTTTCGTTTACAACATTTATTGGCCCAAGTTGCTGGAAAATGGCATGTTTCCCATCCTTATGAAAATGGATGTGTTTTGAATATGTAACCTGAGTGTTTTAAGGTATTTATTAAAGTGGTTTTAATTTTTAAATGGTTTTTATACACCACATTAATAAAAGTGAAATGTATACCTTTGACAAATTTTATTTTTGAGAAAGGCTTAATGTCCAATTTGGAATTTTTCCTGTAAAAATGGTTTCTATATGTATTTCATGTTTTCTCTTATGGGGCCATTTTATGATCCAAAAATTTAATTTATTAATTTATTTTTGGGATTCCAAGTCAATATTTATATATTATTAATATTTTTTGTCATTAAAATATAATTTTTTAATGGATTATATGTGAAAGGCCTCGTTATACTTCTTGAACTTTTTTTCTGAAAATATAGGTGGTTTATTGATCCGTGAAAGAAATGTGAGACATGTTTGTGAGATTTTTTATGTATGTATGATTTTTAAATGTAATATTCATTATAAAATTGAATTTTATATATGTGTAACTTTTTTTATTAGAAAAAGGGAAAACCTGAGTATCTAGGTGGGAAGACACGTGCTAGTATGCTAGGGATCTAGAGGGGTTTTCTTTGCTTGATTTTGAATGTTTGATGATGAAAAAACTAAATAAACTATGATGATGATTATATTTGGTACCAAAATGTTATGGATGATTCTCCTTCTATTATATCATGTGCACAACAAAGGTTATTTTTTATGGTTACTTTTACACCGAGATATGAGGTAGTTGGGCCCCACAACAAACTAGTGCCTTGGGGTTTTCCCATGACTTATTTTCATTGGATATTTTGTACATACCATAGAGATATAATGATTTTAGTTGGTAAATTCATTAGTGTGTGTTTTATTTAAATGTTTACCTTCTTTAAAGAATCCCTCTTGAAAACTATTTTCATTTTGAAGTTTCACCTCTTTGAAAAATTGTTACCAGCATTGTTGTTTATAAAACTAGGAATTTATTGTATGAAAATTATTATAGTATGAAACCACATTTGGATAATATAATTTTATATTCTATATTTAAAACTTTTAATTTATTTTTATTTTATTTTAAATGAAGTGAATTGGGAATAGAATATCAGGATAAGATATTGATTTTTAATACTCACACCTATAGTCTTATTTTTTTATCCCTTGTGTTGGTTTCATCTTGAGTTCAATCACCTTGAGAGACATTTAATTATTGTTTTGGAGACATACCATCAAGTTCACATAAAGTTATTTGGTTGTCAGGTTTGGTCAGTTGAGTTTTTGGTTTAGTTATACTTTCAGTTTCTTGTACAAATAAATTTCAGCTCAATTTTTAATGTAAATTAATTTATGGATATCCATTTATTTCTGATATTTGTTTGATATTTTATATTTGGAAAATATCATTCCCTTGTGTACTCCATTTATTCCCTCTATTTTGTCTCCATCCCAGGGGGATTGGGAAGGACTCTCAGGACTTGTTGCGGCATGGCCTGGGTGACCGGTTCAGGGTCGACTTGGGCTAGTTCATGACAATTAAGGAAGAATTATGAACATTTTTTCATGCGTTCATGGTTTGTTTGCACAATTTGATAAACTAAGTTCCCATTGTGTTCCCTATGTAGGATTTTTGGAAATTCACATGATTTGGCCGCATGTTTTGTTCAACCATGTGCCAACCATTATTTTATCCACAAATATTATCACTTGATTTTTTTTGGTGAGGCCATACCATTTTTCATACCATGTTCCATAATCATGTTTCACCACTAAATATAGTTTCATGGTTTCCTTTAGAATCCACACGACTTGATAAAACCCATGCTCAAACTATATACAATTATAAAGGCCACCAAACATTTTAAAGCCATCAAAAAACCCCTAAACAAAGGTCAAACATTTCATAGCTAAAAAACATATAATTAATGAATGAAATTAACTCATAATGCACTAGAAAAATATGAAGTCATTACCTTATCTCCCTTTTAATTATTTTTATCTTTGAGAAGCCCTTATTTAAATCCTTCTTGAAATAATCAGTCCACTAAACTTGAACATTCATCTCCCTCTCCCATGTATCCTCCTAGATTGATCCATTATTTCATATAATCCAGAAAATTGGTAATATCTTTTTCATACGCCTTTCTCACTATGTTTTATAATCTATACTGGTTTTTCTACGTATGATGCATTAGGATCCACCTCAAAATACTTCTAGCTGATGACTTTCATGGGATAAATCTTTTACCTCTAATGTGGAGACATATAAAACACATTGTTCATACCTTAGTAACACGAAGGAAGATCCCAATGGTGTTCCATTATCCCAACTCATTTGGTTATATAAACTCTTCTAAGGAAATGTAGGTCTAAATTCCCGTACTTCCACAAACGTTAGTGGTCTAACCAAGGAATCACTCCTCAAAAAACTCTATCACTTATAAGAAACTCCAAAGGTATCCTCCTATAATGAACATAATATATTTTTATGATCTAATATATTATCAACCTATTCTGAATCAGCTTCACCCTCTCATAGGTCACCTTTATCATATTAGTCCCCAAAACACTACCTCACTAGTCTATTTCCATCAAATAAGTAAATAACATGACATATAACAGAGATCCTCATGAGGTTGAATCTATATTAAAGGATTGTAATTATTATTTTATACAAAATTAACAATTTCTTGTTGATTATTGCATTCTTAAACAAAGTTTAGGGCTCAAGATCAAAGAATTTCCATCAGTTTATTGATCATCTACTCCAAATATATATCCTTATTGGGATGCTACAATTTTATCAATATCAGCTGAGTACCTAAGGCCTTATGAAATCCCTTAGAAAACTATGTCATTAAATGTAAATTTTTTTGGATAAAATTATCTTGTAACTCCATGTATGAATAAAATCACATAGACAATAGCATCCCCTACTATTATACTGATCGAGTCTCATAGATTAGTAAGAAATGACAAACTTTTATTAGTCGATCAATAATCACCTGAATAGATTCATGACTCCTCAGGGTCCTGGGTAACCCAATAAAAAATACCATCATCACATCCTCCCACTTCTACATGGGAATAATAAGTATCTTGAGTAGTCCAAAAAGGGTTCTAAGCCTTTATCTTAGTCTAACAACGAAGATGTGGGCAATAATGGGCACATGACATCAATCCATAGTCCTCAAAAGCATCAATCCATTAATCCACCAAAAAGTTCATTAGGTGGAACTCTTACTCCTATTTCCATTCACCACGATCCTTAAATACCTACATCTTATAACTGAAATTATCTATAATGGAGTTTCCATTACCTGGGGCATAGTCTGTCTCAATTTCCAATATTTGTAAATACTCACCCAGTACATCTGCCTCAAGTTTAGGAACCATTATGTGGATATATAGTATAGTATCTTATGGGATCTATAAGGAAAAGTTTCTCAATAAAGATATTGTATCTCTAATACATCAATGATTATACCATGGATTACAGATCCTTGTCTTGGGTTGATAGTTTCACTCATGGGGTCACAACTTCCATTTTCCATATGACACTACCTGATTTCTATTCATTACCAGTGAGCCCAAAACAAATCCTAATGCATCATAGTACACATTGTTACCAACAAATAGTTTAGTAATAATCAACACTTGAGCTTTAGTCAATTTCCTCTTCAGCTCAATAAATGCATCTTCACAACGGTCTGATCACTAGAACTTCACTCACATCTTCTTCATCATTTCCATGTGTGTTAATAAATGGAAGTAGTACTGGATAAAATACCAGTAGTATCATACTAATACTAGATATATCTTGATAAAAACATGTTTTGGGAATGTTTATAGGACTCCAACACCTCTACATTCTCTAGGTCCACTGATATATTGGTCTTAGATACCACATATCCCAATAACTTCACCTCATAATTCTAAAAGTCAAACATTTATATATTGGAATAAATATTATGCACTCAAATTGTACTTAATTATATGTTGAGATGTATGGTATGAAGCTCTGTGGTTAGTGAGTAAATGAGGATCTTTTCAATTAATACCATGATGAACGAGTGGAAATATGGTCGGAAGATCTTTTTCCTGAGAAGGATTAACACTACCGACACATTTGTTAGAACAAAAGAAATCACCAACTACTCGTATAGAATATACCTTATTTGAAATTCCATCTTCCGGATGTCCTCATCTCTAACTCACAACTATTGATATCTTGAGCGTACATAAATTTTGGTGAACCATTGAACATACTGAAACTGATCAAAAATATAATCAATTATAGAAAAATGTTACTTATTATTCACTGTTACCTAATTTAGCTTCTATTAATCTTTTTTAGAAGAATAGTACCATGTTCTTTATTGGATAACAAAATAGGTTCACCATATGGTGATGTACTTGTCTTACTAAAACCCATTTTTTCCATGTCCTAAAGATATACCTTGATTTCTATCAACTCAGATAACTCCATAAGGTAAAGGAATATCAATATGGGTTATGCCCCTTGAATATGTTCTATCTCAAACTCAACTACTCTATTCGGTGAATGTCTTATGATGTCATATGGAACGATGTCTGGATAGAGGATCCAATCCTACAAATTGTGCTATGATCATCCCAAGCTAACTCATTTCAAGACCCACTCTACTTGCTCCCAGTTATCCTTAACTTTCCATTATATACTTATATCTATTAAGTGATTTAAATTATATCCATATCTGATAGAAATCAATGTGGGATAACAAATTAGTCTTCCAATACATGCCCAAATCACAAAAAATCATGTCGTATCTAGAATTACCAAAGATTTATATAACCTAAAATTACTAATGGACACTCTAGGAATAACTAAAGACAGTTTAATTTCATGACCAAATGTGTATCAAGAATAACTAACTCATAAGAAAACAAGATCTGTAAGCCAATTCCAACAAAAAATTGTCAATATACAAATAAATGGGAAGAAAAAGTATCCAAAAAAGAGGTAAACAATCAATAAGTGATCAAGAAAATTTCTTAAGCAATAGACGGTCCCTCTCTACTATATTCTAGAGTCTGATCCACAATATATATTAGACATTCCTCAGCTTCGTGACCCTATCACTGAGATGTATAAACCATATGAGTCATCATTACCCATGCCCGAGGATAAGGGTTTGGACATGATCTCTAGTTTTTGAACCCATCTTCTTAGATCCTATACAAAATCCTATCCTCAAAGACCTGGTAAAAAATTAATGAAGGTGTCTAATATTTTGACATTGTGAACTCTAGATTTTAGGTTATATGTAGACCTTGCAGTAATGACTGAACTACACACAGTTTAAGTACTATGGTGCTCCACCTAAGAGAGTTGATGAAACCAAACTCAGATCCACCTTATTACCACTACCCTACTATGCATCCACAGTCTTCCTATTCTAGCTATGATAAAAAAAAACTTAAATTAATAGTAATAGGTCCACTATCCAGATTATTTAAATGTGGAAGAAGACCAAATTATTGATATTCCCTGAGAACCTTCTCAATATTCAAGGCCTTACATAGAACCGATGGGTATGTCGTGAGGTCAAAAATCCAAACCGGTCATCTAATTTTTATAAAAATTCTGATATCAAAATTATTATCTTTCCATGAATCATTTCTTTTTAAGAGAGAATAAAAGATATGTATTTCAATGAAATGAGTATAGAATGCACATACCATCATAAAACCATACTATAGATATATTAAACCTTGTGATCTCTCAAGATTCAGCATATTGGTAAATAATTTCTTGAAGAACAGGTTCTTGAAAGTCTCCTTGGTGAGACCCTCTTTCCTTCCAACCAATCCCACAATGTCCCACCACCACTAGATGGGTCTCTATCACATTAATGATTCCAACTTCTCCTTCATGTCCACAGGTGTCTCGATGAAGCCAACGATACCCTCAAAAATCTATCCATTCCTCTACATCCTATGGTATACTAATACCCTAAAAGGCTGGTGGGTGATATTGTTTTAGGTCTCTAAAATAGTCAACCATGGATCATGGTACCCCTCCTCCATTGGATGGAACACGTGGAATGACTCTTGGATGAGGTGGGCCCACTTACTCTACTACCGAAACAGGTATAGTAGCATGCTCTGTTGTACCCTCCTTCCTAACAAGTTGTGGAACAAGTGAACCCACCCTAGCACGAGTATGCTGGACCAGGTTAGCCGGAGTTCCCAATATTCTCCTTCATGTGAGAATCTTCTATAACAAGAAGGAAAAATTATAACATCTAAACCATTAATGTAGTTCCTAATTAGTCTATGGGATCACACAGGGTTATCCTAATATTTTACCAATAACATAAGATATATATCTCTTAACTCTAACCAAGGTCTCTATCCCTGCACATTAGTCTTAGTCATAAATATATACAAAAGAATAACAAAATTCTTTGGTTATACTATCAAATTTCATCATAGATATGTCATAAAAGTACAGAATAAATATAAATCACTCATCAAAAGGACACATGTTCATCATGAACAAATATCACACATAGATTCATTTAATTAATGAATTTGTATGAAACACACAACATCTATATATATGAAATGTGATCTTATGTACCTAGTCCTGAAGCATGAACACACCCAAATTACATAAAATAATTACAACAATCCCATCAATGGTAATTTGGAGGTTAATTAAACATCTATCCAAGAACATGTAAAATCCCCTGTTAGAGTATCACAAACCAATCTTCTTTCTACCAGGGCGCATTATAGTCAAAATGAAAGAATAAAATTATGCTAGGATGGCATTTTAAAATACTCTGACATGAACCAGTGAGTCTATGTTAGGGATCGATAATACCACATGCACGCCTCCTCATATACAAGAGGCCGCCAACTAGCTGTAAGGGTCTGGATTATATTAGTGTGGAGACTAGACCATTGGTAACATATCCTTGAACAAATAATATAAATAAAAAATAAAAAATCAAAGTTAAAAAGGCATAATAAAACGAATATCATAAGGAACACATTACATGAAAGAATAAATGGTCACCCAGTATAGAAAGCCTAACTAGAGTAATAGTAAAAAAAGATAAATAAATAAATATATAAAAAAAATCTCCTGAAGTATATCCTAATCAAACCATCAGCTCCATGATCCGTGACTAAAATGTCTTCAATGAACCACTTTCCCTTACATGGATATATATAATTTAAACCTGAAAAGTAATATATCGGTGTAGAGTGTGAGTAATAAATCCCAGTAGGTCACCAAAAACACATCCTCAACATGTTTTCAAAATTATAACATGTGTATTCCACGATAACAATAAATTAACAAGAAAGTATACATACCAAGAACCCATTTCCTAACCAAGACACTGTGATACCTGACCATACCTACATCAGATCCTTGTCAAGAGGAATATCAATATATCAAAAGTAATAATGAACTAGCCACAATGATAGTAAAAAAACATCTCAACATCACCAATGAATCATTTTAAAATTCAACTCAACATCTATTATGAATAAAGTGAACCATTCTACAAAACATCCATTAGGAATCCAGTGATCATGATTCCCTATATCCACTAACCATCGAGTAAACATGGTACTTGAAATCCACTAGGCATCGAGTGAATAAAAAAAATTAATGAGGAATATTTGTATATATAACCTATTTTAATAAGACATGTTCACTCCCCCTATAAGGGATAACCATGTAAAAATGGTCCACTTATTCTGAGAATCAAGAATAATACCGACAAAGGCATTTTAACATAGATAACATGGTAGAGAATACGAAGAAAAACACAATATATTATCATAAGAAAATAGTAGAAACATAGAATACATAGGATCAATATAAAACATTATAAAACAAGTTTCAAGCATACTCATTGTAATAAGTATGATAAACGGGTCTCACAGTTATACACTCACACACCCATGTGATCAAAATCATGAATGGTGATGAAAGTATACCAAAACAATAATTATAAAATATACAACATGTATATAAAAGAGCCCTAAATGGTATAGAACTTACCAAATCAAGGTTATTTATGATTAACTCTAATGTTCATCAAGTATTAACACCCAAACCATGTCACACACCCTTGAATAACTAGATCACATATCAATGAAACCAATCAAAGGTTTTTATTCATCAACAAGGGGTTTATAAATGATACTAAATGAGATTAACTATCAAGAATGGTGGTTATAGAATCACATACCCCATGTAGTTTTTCAACAGAACCAATTTTGTGGTATATCAAGGGAGTGGACACAAATTCACTAGATCCATTGTCAATCTAGAATTGAATAATAAATTAATCATAAATTCTTGAAGATAACATTATTTCGAGATAAAAAACATCGATCCACCATCAATACATCAACCTAAAAAAGATTCAATATTAAAATCAAGAAGAATAGAGTTTCAAGATGACTGATATGCAGAAACATACCCAGAAACATCCACCATTCATGAAGAATTTAAATCCAATAAATTGGGACATCATTGGCACATCAAAACCACCATGCCTCTAGAAATGATTCAAGAATATGTACATAGTTGGAATAAGAAATAATAGACCTGGTATTGGTATGCTAGATCTATGATTCATATCAATAGATAATATGTGGAAAAAGTTGTATCCTAAAGAACCATGTGTTTCAGAATACATACCTCAATTTTAGATCCTCAACCCACATGTATTCACTAGAATCTAGATTTGGTGGAGAGAAATTCATCAAGGCAGGCTAGATAAGTATTATAAATAAATAGTGATTCCTTTATAAATAATAATAGATTAAGAGATAACATAAATGGTCATTAAGGAAGAATTAATACCAATAATTTCATTTGTACATGGTTTAGCTGCATAGTTTGAAAAATCATGCACAAGCCATGCACCCTTTCCAGGATTATGGAAAATCTACATTTTTTGACAGCACAATTTATTAAAATGTACACCAATAGTGTTATTAGAAACTAGATCTTACAACACTGTTTATCTGGATAGAATTTATGATTTTTCAAATTGTACACCACCCCTTGTGCCTCTACCTCTAGTTGCACAGTTTCTTAGAGAATTTTCATTGTTTCAGAAAACTATGATTAAAATATTCACCTTTAAAAAGGCCAAAAAAACTTTATAAAACCTTAAATAAATACATGTAACTCATCCCAGACAAATAAAATTTTAAAAAATATTATTAAATACAAAAATTAACTCATAAATAACCTAGAAAATCTGTGTTCGTTACACCATAGGCCTTTCCTGTGACACTTATGGCCATGACCTATATAGACCATGGATATTGGTGAACAATAGAATTTCCTAGAAACTTGGGAAAGTCCTATAACCATGAAATACATATAACATGTCCATAGGCCTTTCCTACAATTCCTACAACCACAATTGATGTGGACCATGACCATATGATTAAGGATTAAACGTTATTTTTCTTTTTTTAAAGTGTAATAATTATAATTATATATATGTTTATATAAACATATATTTATATATATCATCATAGTGTAGTGGTAAAGTCTTAGATGAAGTATAAAAGAGGACCAGTGATCAAACATCATTTATATGTTTAGTTTTTCAATGGTTTTGACCACATTCATGAAACATGGTTATAGATACCCAATAGACGTGGCCCACCCATGGGAGAAGATACCTATATAAATAATTAAAACATGTGACCATAAAATAAACCCTATACAACTGAAAATAGGGATCTTAGTCTATGTGGACCATGAACATAAGCAATGAACATGGTCTTAGTGGCTACTTCCATGTTTTTGGCCCATGAACGTAGAGAAATTTTCTAGTAGTGTTTATGAAATATTAAAACAAAATAGACTATATTATACGGTGTGAATTTTTTAGAGGTTGTTATAGCTATGAATTATCATTATCTATTTAGAGGCCATGATTTTTTTATAGATACCACTCTTGGTATATTATGATGACTAACTTTTCTCAAGATAAGGTCATATAGGGTCATACACAAAGTGTGTCAACAAGTTCTAGAAATTCAGATGAATTAGAGTATATGATAAAGTGGGACTCATGTGAGGGAATGGTGAAAAAATGTGTATGAATGATCATATGTTAATTTATTTAATCAAATTATACATTTTTACAATAATTATAGTTGAATTTACTTCTGAAGGTATTCACAATCCATTTAATTATAAAAGTGAATATGAGTAACTTTTATTTTTCAAATAAAAACATTGCATTCAAGGTTATTTAAATTACTTTTGGAGGAATTGTTTTGGTTAAATTATTGTGTTTTAACTTATGACACATGAGAGTGTCATTAGTGTGTGGTGGAATATTTTTGACACTTCTATAATGTTAACTAAGTCATTAGTTGTGTCACATGTTGGTTTTTGTGTCAACTCTTTTTAAAGGGATAAAATGAAAATTTTAAACAGTTAGTACCTAATTCTAAAAAACAATTATTATAAAAATAGTGCATTTGGGAGGTAATGTATAATATTAATCCTTATATCTCTTATCAATCACCCTATCATGGTTTATATGTATAAATCAAAAGAATAACAAGCTTCGATTGATTCCTTCTCATTAGTAGATCATCTGTTATTCATGCAATCAAATGGATGTCATAAAGCAGTTTTATTTACCATGCTATAACTTATGAATATATGAATAAAATTTTAAGGGATGTGTTTAACATTAATATGATCTAGAGGGAATCTCATTTGGTTATATTTTGCTACAACATGCTGAAAAAGAAGCATATTACAATGACATTTGACAAACAAATGAGGTACAATTTTTTTCATTATTCATACATAAATTTAATCTCATGTGATCTATTGGAGAATCTGTTCATAGTAATAATTTATTAGATTATATGAAACTAATCTATTTTTGATTCAAAATACCAATAATTCGCACTTTGATTGTGCCTGAGTGACTTTAGTTGGTATCAAAGTGGTCATGCATAAATTTCAGTTTAAATTACAATTAAATATGCTAAAATTCAGATAGAGTGATTCAATATGGTCCGAAATCCACTATGTCATGTCAATAAAAGTTATAATTATCAATTTATGATATTTAAATGATTTAACAATTATCAAATTATTATTATAAACAATTTTTTACCTTTTTTTTAAAAGAAAAAAATATATATTTAATTAGATGAACAATAACCCACAAATGAATATTATATATAGATGAAAAATAAGTAGATATGGTTACATGTATTTATGTAATAGGATGAGTGGTGTATGTTATTGCATTCCTAAAGTAATAGAATAAAAATGGAATTAAAAAATAAAACCACCACTCACTGATTGTGGGCAGTTTCTGGCTACCCCAAGTCAATGGGGGCATTTATTTGAATGTGACCCATGCCTGAAAGGTGTCAGTGTTAAATTTTTAATTTTTTTTATTAAAAATAGAACCTTTTTTATATGATTAGTACCATTTAATATTTTTTAGTAACACTTTTTCATAGGTCTTCACTCTCCCCCCTTTAATGAAAAATTCCACATTAATACATAACTTGACTAATAGTTGTGTCAACCCAACCTAGGGTGTGGTAGGGTGTGGTAGTCTAGAACCCACAAAACTAGCTCAGAAGACATGCATGTGGTCCTGTAACTCATTTAGGGTAACATTTTAGGTCTAAATAGAACAAAAGAAGTCACAAAATTACATAAAAATGTCTATATTTTTGAAAAAACCAGGATTCGTGAGGTACATCAAGAAATATTTAAAATTATTTTATTGAAACATTAATGCATTAAAATATTCATCATGATTTATTTTAGATAATTTAATTATAATTATTCATTTTTATTACATGTCAACGAATCATGAGTTGAGGTCTTTCCTTCCATGATTGGGTTTTTGTTAATTATATTTAATTATTATGATATTTGATTGTTTATAATAATTAATTTTTAAAAATAATTTTTAGATGATCTATGTATCAATAATTCATATATAAATTTAATAGTGTCTATGTGTCCACATTTTTATTGATTATAATGTAATCCCACATCCTGAGAACCAGTTCACTAGCATGTGAGTAGAAATTGTAAAATGGAGGAGTACATGACGATGTAGTTGGAGTCAAGAGATGATATGAGACCAAATGAGAATAGTTAATGAGAGCTGATGAGAATTGAAATTTAAGTTAAAAAACAACTCATGTAATTACATTAAGATCTTGGTCGATCCATTATCTACTAGATGGATCAACTGGTGTCAAATTAATCATGATATTGTCATTGTATTTTTGTTTTGTTATAAATGTTCAATTATTGGTGGATTTGTGGATTATATGTAACATCCCAAGTAATTAATTAATAATAGATATTCTTATCTATGTCTATTTATGAATTAGATAGTGTTTTAGAGGCTTAAAATGAGAATAAATCCAATCTTAAGCATGGAATACACTAATATTTTTAAAAGATTGTTTTACTGCCTTTTGATGGCAAACCATTTTTAAATAAAACTTTTTAAAATCTTATAAGATCTATTTGTCAAAATAAACTTATTATATATGATTGGGACATTGAAATTTACATTGGATAATTTTTTGGTATTTTTCTGACAATGTTCATTTTTTTAATGAATAGTGAAAAATACTGCATTTTACATCAAAACAGATTTTTCATCTAATTTAATTATACGGATAAATTATATTTTTAATTGGTTTTAAAGTGTAAATAGAATATATTTCTTCCATTTAATCCAATGGTGGTCATTGTGATTAATTTCACTTTGGAATTGGGCATAAACAAGTGCCAATCATTTTATAGATTCTGTTTCAAAAAACCCGCTATTTTTTTGACAACATGAATTATTTTTAAATTAATTATTACAATTTATATGTTTGTAATTTGGTAAAATAGATTCCATATTTGGAATCAGAAGTTCCAAATTACTTAATTAATACTCTTTTGTTTTTGGACATTATGAATAGTAACGACGGTAATTATCCTTAATTATCTTGATTAAGGAGTAATCGCATAGTTAGGGATAATAAAATAATATCATAATAATAACAAATGGCCACAAAATGTTTCCTAATGCTACTGGTTGTCTCATTTCTGACCATGGGATGCCTTGTTCCAAACTTGGGGATCCCATGGAATCACTTTCGGGTGAAGGTGACTTTTTATCTTTTTATTTTTAAAGAAAGTTAAATATAACAAAGAATGTATCACCTGAGTAAAACATTTTTAATTTTGTCTAAATAAATGATTTATTGGAGTATATATAGTCATTTTAAATCTAAAAAGATTTCCTAAATCATTGTATTTTTTTATATATTTTATACATTAAATAAAATAAATTATTTATGACATCATGATGATGCCGCGATTACCTCATTATTCAACGATTTAAATAAAATGAAATGATAATGTAACATCTAAGACCTAAACATGTCAAAGACCTATTAGATGAGAATATTTCAAACCCGTATCACCTTATCCTCAAAATACATCAATGTGGGACCTTTAAATTCCGAAACTCGTTGGAAAATAAAGTAACATTTTATACCTTTCCAAGAGTGCCCCTCTTCTCCTCTTATAAAAGGCCCCGAACTCTACCACCTTACCCACACCTCTAAAGCCTTTTTCTCAGCCAACCCCTGCCCATTTTGTCTCTCAACATCCCTCTCTTACTCATAGAATCCTCACATTGGCCAGAATTCATCCCATGGAGTCCTTTAAGCTCAAATAAATATGAGTTACACGTTTTAAGGTAATGTCTTCACTTGTGTTCTTTTGTTTTATTTTGCTTCTCCAACCCCCTAAACTCTTTTTATTCATTTATTTTGTAACAAATCCAGTATCTTCAATATACTAGTATGTTTTTATAATATGTATTCCAGCTACACTTACACACACCTACATCTAATGGTTAAAGAACCTACTGTTTCTGTGGATGGTGAATTTATGCCTCACGAAATGATGATTGTTCAATATTCTGTTAACACCGTAAAAGGTGGAAATTAAGATGTCAATATATTTATATATGATATAAAATATGTTTTTGTTTTAATTAAGCTTCTATATTTTTCATTTATGGAAAACATTTATGGTTTCAATTATGGGTAAACGTGATATCTTCACTTTAGGAAGTGTGGACTACTGCCCACTCAAAGTGATTTGATTCGTTAATACCATATGTGGTACGAATAAAGGATAGATTTAATGATATTATATATGATACCATACTGGAATTATAATACTATTATGTATCATTTTGTTTTAATTCCATTAAATATGAAATAGAAATGGAAGTAGCGTTCATGCGTACGCACGGCTTACCGTCTCCATGAACGGTGCATTTCATTTCTTACTTTTAAATGTTATGTAATATTATAAATGCATGAATATTCTGGAAATATATGATATATATGATGTCTACATAATGAATATACTTCTAGATATAATGGATATTTTACCACATGAACAAATTTTAATTATAAAGAGTTTATTTTTGACTTAAGTACCAATGATCATTAAAACGACAATTATTAACATAAATAATTACATAGTGTTCATGAAATGGTAATAAGTGATATAAAAAGAAATAATGAACATGAAAAAGGTTCTTAATCAAGTAGAAATTAACTCAAGTGTATTATTCAGGAGATTAAAGAACGATCAATTCAAGTCGGACACGAGGTAAGGGAACTTCTTAACCCAATTTCCATTCTTTGGGTTAATCTCCAACTTTCCAATTATGTCATGATATTATTATTGCATATATTGTATTTGTACTTTCTTTATTTGTACTTATAGTTAATACACATAATAGATCTATTTTATTTAAGAAAATGATCTTTGTAAGGGATATCGTCTCAATCTCCTTTCATTGAGCCATATGTTGTTTTATACACAACTTTCTTTTATACGATGTATAAACCTCTTTGACTTTTACGTTTATTCAAAAGGAATATTTTTATACGAAGCATTTAATAAATGAAAAAAGGGAATGTTTTTTTGTCGTACATATGCGGCGACAACAAATTCATCGCCACCATGACCATTATTTGAGTTTCAGCTTCCTCTACAAGCCATAACTTTTTTTGAATGAAAAATAAATACCATGTTTTACTTTTCTTTTATTTTGGTATTGAAAGTGGTTTTCATAATGTTTTTATATCAATGTGTTTTATTGATATCTTGTGATTGAAAAGTGGAAATGTTATTTTTCCTTTATGCATGTTTTATGTGACACGATTATGTTATGGTTCTTGGGAATTGTTATGAAGATGGGTGGTTCCGTGATAAACTAAGGGCGGGTGAGCCCGATATAGCTCTCTAATGCATTGGGTCACGCGAAGGAGTTAAAATTTATGGTTTCTCCAAAGACATTTAGTGAATATACTATAATGGGTATTCCAAACAAAACCAAGAGGGTTACTCCCTACATAATAATGTTATGAATGCCTCAAGATACCATTATGTCTTATGATTTCTATGATTTATTCATGTTTTGATGAGGTATGTTAGAGTGATTTTGTTTTAGGGGAAAAGTATGATTTCATTATTATGTATATATGTACTCATGTTTCCTTTCCATATTTTTTATGACCCTTACTGAGCTTTTTATGCTCATCCCATGTTTTTGAAATGTTTTTCATAGGTCAAGGGAATGGTACATGATATGATGATAGTGTCAAAGAAGTGTCAAGAAAGAATCCATGTTTTATTTTAAATATGATTCCACTGATGGGCAAAAAGAATATTATCTTTTATGTAACCACATTGTTTAAATGTGGAATTTAATGCATGTTTTATGATATAATTCTCTAATACTCTAAACCTGAAAATATCCTCAATGTGTAATCTTGTAATAACTCAAGATTAAATAAGGTTTAATGTTGGTGCCTTATAGTTGGTATCGAATGGCAGTTTATACAACTTTAGGAGTTAATCAATTGTTAAATAATAAATTAATTTATGGTATGATTGAAATGATATAGAATTTAATTATTACCATGTTGCTTCGCCTAAGATATTTCTATGTTAAGAATGGTTTTTTATAGAGGAAACAGAACAATTTTTTTGGGAAGGAATACAGAGGGAAATGGCCTTTCAAATCAGTATCCAGAGATGGTCAGAATTAGAACTAAACAGTTTGTTGTAGTGATGGCTCAGTTGACTCAGGTGAAAAAAGTTGGTTGTTTTTATTAATGATATTTTGGTGTTTTCTAAAAGTAAAGTGGAGAATGAAAGTTATTTAAGGTTTATTTTTCAAACCTTAAAAGAAAAAAAATTGTATGGGAAATTCAGAAAGTGTGAGTTTTGGATGCAAATTTTTTTTTCCTTGGTCACATTGTTTCTAAAGATGGGATAACTGTTGATCCTGCAAAAACTAAGGTTGTTGAAGAATGGCCAAGACCCACAAATGTAACTGAGATTTGTAGTTTCCTTGGTTTTCCAGGCTATTAGGGAAGGTTTGTTAAGAATTTTTCATGGTTATCTAGTCCAATGACTAAGCTAACTCGGAAGGGTGTTAAGATTATCTTGAAAAAATAATGTGATGATTGTTTTCAGGAACTGAAAAGATGATTGGTGAATGCTCCAGTTTTGTCACTACCTTCTAGGAATGGGGAGTTTGTTATCTACAACAATGCTTCATTGAAAGGACTTGGTCGTGTCCTAGTGCAGAATGATCAGGTAATTGCTTATGCTTTATGATAGTTGAAAACACATGATGTAAATTACCCTACACTTGATTTGGAATTAGCTGTTGTTGTTTTCGATTTGAAAATTTTATGGAATCAGTTTTATGGAGTAATATGTGAAATATATACTGATCACAAAAGTTTAAAGTATATATTCACTCAGAAAGAATTGAACATGAGATATAGGAGATGGCTAGAATTAATCAAGGATTATGATTATATAATTCATTACCATCCGGGAAAAGAAAATAATGTGGTTAATGCTTTGAATCGAAAAAGTAATGCTTCATTAACAATGTTGCGTTCGGAGCATGATCCTTTGGTTAATGATTTTATGAAATTTGGCATAAAAGTTGTTGGTACAGGATGTCCTTATATTTTTTTTCATGTATCAGGGAAATCTTCTCTATCAGACAGAATTAAGCAAGCACAGAAGTAAGACAACGAGTTTCAGAAAAAGGTAGAGCTGGTTCAGAAGGGTAAGTTTCCTAAATTCAACATTGATAATGATTGTGTTTTGAGATTTGAGAAGGGATTGTTTATGACGTGTGATTCACAGTTGAAGGGAGAGTTGTTATGTGAAGCTCATAGTTCCCCATTTTCAGTTTATCATGGAATTACTGAGATGTATAGAGATCTTCAGGAGTACTACTGGTGGTATGGAATGAAAAGAGATATTGCTGATTTTACTGTGAAGTGTTTGAATTATCAACAGGTAAAATCAGAGCGGCAGTTACCGAAAGGGATGCTTCAGCCTTTACCAGTACCAGAGTGTAAATGGGAGAATATATCCATGGAATTCGTTGTGGGATTGCCGAAGACACCTCGAGGTAATAGTGCAATATGAGTTATTGTTGATCGCTTGACTAAATCTACTCATTTCCTTGCTACACGAGATAATTTTTCCCTAGATCAACTTTCTCTTTTGTATCGTAATGAGATAGTCAGTTTACCTGGAGTTCCCCTCTCCATTTTATATGATCGTGATCTCAGGTTTACATCTAACTTTTGGAAAGGACTTCAGAAGTCGTTGGGTACTGAATTAAATTTTAGTATAGATTTTCATCCTCAATCAGATGGGCAGTCAGAATGAACAATTCAGACTTTGGAAGATATGCTACGTTCTTGTTCGATGGATTATCAGGGAAGTTGGGACCAACATCTTTCTTTGGTTGAATTTTAATATAATAACAACTTTCATTCCAGTATACATATGGCACCATTTGAGGCGTTATATGGGAAGCGGTGTTGAACTCCAGCTTTATGGGATGAAGTGGGTGAAAGGAAGCTGATGTGACCAGAATTGGTAGAAGAGTTGGCAGAAAAAGTTCAGCTGATACAGAAACACATGAGAACAGCTCAAAGCAGGCAGAAGAGTTATGTGGACAACAAGAAGAAGGATCTCTTTTTTGAGTTAGGTGATCATGTTTTTCTCAAAGTTTCACCATGGAAGAGTGTGATGTGATTTGGTAAGAAAGGAAAGCTGAGTCAAAGGTTCAATAGACCATATGAAATTATGGAGAGAGTTGTATTAGTTTCATACCAAGTGGATTTACCTCCGAGTTTATCTCCGGTACATAATGTTTTTCATGTTTCAATGTTAAGGAAGTACATGCCAGATCCGTCTCATGTATTGAGTCCAATGGTAGTTCAGCTGGAAGAGAACCTATCTTATGAGGAAAAACCAGTCCAGATTCATGACTGAAGGGATAAAGTGTTGCGAAATAAGGTAATTCGCCAGGTAAAGGTTATGTGGAAAAACCATATGGTTGAAGAGGCAACATGGGAATCTAAAAATGCAATGAGGGCTAAATACCCCAACTTATTCGATAAGTAAATAAATTGTAGGGACACAATTTTCTAAAGGGGGGAAGGATGTAATATCCCATGAAAGTAATGAATAATATATATTCTTATCTATGTCTATTTATTAATTAGATAGTGTTTTAGAGGCTTAAAATGAGAATAAATCCAATCTTAAGCATGGAATACACTAATATTTTTAAAAGATTGTTTTACTACCTTTTGATGGAAAACCATTTTTAAATAAAACTTTTGACAATTTTACAAGCTCTATTTGTCAAAATAAACTTATTATTTATGATTGGGACATTTAAATTTACATTGGATAATTTTTTGGTATTTTTCTGACAATGTTCATTTTTTTAATGAACAGCTAAAAATACTGCATTTTACATGAAAACTGCTTTTTCAACTAATTTAATTATATGGTTAGATTATATTTTTAATTTGTTTTAAAGTTTAAATAGAATATATTTTTACCATGTAATCAAATGGCAGTCATTGGGATTAATTTATTTTTTAATTGTGCATAAGCAAGTGCCAAACTTTTCATAGATATTGTTTCAAAAAAATCCGCTATTTGTTTTGACAACGAGAATTATTTTTAAATTAATTATTGAAATTTATATGTTTGGAATTTGGTAAAATGGATTCCATATTTGGAATTATAAGGTCCAAATTATGTAATTAAGACTCTTGTTTTTGGACATTATGAATAGTAACAACGGTAATTATCTTTAATTATCTTGATTAATGAGTAATCGGGCAGTTAGGGATAATAAAATAATATCATAATAATACAAAATGACCACAAAATGTGTCCTAATTCTATTGGTTGTCTCATGGATGACCATGGGATTCCATGTTCCAATCTTGGGGACCCCATGGAATCACTTTTCTGTGAAAGTGACTTTTTATCTTTTTATTTTTAAAGAAAGTTAAATATAACAAAGAATGTATCACCTGAGTAAAAAAATTATAATTTTGTCTACAGAATTGATCTATTGGATACTAAATAGTCATTGGAAAGATAAAAATATTTCCTACATCATATTATTTTTTTTATAATTTTTAGACATTAAATAAATTTAAATATTTATGACATCATGATGATGCAGCAATTACCTCATAATTTTCCGATTTATATAAAATGAAAAGATAATGTAAAATATAAGACTTAAACAGGTAAAAGACCTATTGGATGAGTATATTATAAAACCTTATCAGCTTATCCTCAAAATATATCAATTTGGGACCTTTAAAATCTGAAATTCATTTGAAAATAAAGTTACATTTTATACCTTTCCAAGAGTGCCCCTCCTCTCCTCTTATAAAAGGCCCCCAACTCTACCACCTTACCCATACCTCTCAAGCAATTGGCTCGGCCAAACCCTGCCCATTTTCCCTCTCCACATTCTTCTCTTACTCTTAGAAGCCTCACTTTGGGCAGAAGTCTTCTCGAGGAAGCCATTGAGCTCAAATCAAAAAGAGTTACCCGTTTTTAAGGTAATGTCTTCAGTTGTGTTCTTTTATTTTATTTTTATTCTCCAACCCCTAAACTAATTTTATTAATTTTTTTTGTAACAAACCCAGTATATTAAATATACTAGGATGTTTTTATAAGATGTATTAGAGCTACACTTACACACACCTACACCTAATGGTTAAAGAACATACAGTTTCTGTGGACGGTGAATTTCTGCCTCACGAAACGATGATTGTTCAATATTTTTTTAACACATTCAACGGTGGCCATTAATATGTCACTATATTTATATATGATTTATAATATGTTTATGTTTTACTTAAGCCTCTGTATTTTTCATTTATGGCATACCTTTATGGTTTCCATTATGGGTAAACGCGATATCTTCATTTTAGGAAGTGCAGACTACCGCCCCCTCAAAGTGATTTGATTCGTTAATACCATATGTGGTACGAATGAAGGGTAGATTTAATTATATTATATATGATACCATACTATAATTATAATACTATTATGTATCATTATGTTTTAATTCCAATAAATGTGAAATTGAAATGGAAGTAGCGTTAATGCATACGCACAGCTTACCGTCTCCATGAACGGTGCATTTCATTTCTTATATATAAATGTTATTTAATATTACAAATGCATGAATATACATGAAATATATGATATATATGATATCTACATCATGAATATAATTCTGGATATAATGGATATTTTACCACATGAACATCTTTTAATTATAAAAGTTTATTTTTGACTCAAGTACCAATGATCGTTAAAACGACCGTTATTAACTTAAATAATTACATAGTGTTCATGACATGGTAATAACTGATATAAAAAGGAATAATTAACTTGAAAAAGGTTCTTAAGAAAGTATAAATTAACTCATGTTTATTATTTAGGATATTGAATAATGATCGAGTCAAGTCAGACACGAGGTAAGGGAACTTATTAACCCAATTTCCGTTCTTTGGGTTAATCTCCTACTTTCAAATTATGTCATGATATTATTATGTCATATATTGTATTTGTACTTTCTTTAATTGTACTTATATTGAATTCACATAATAGATATATTTTATTTAAAAATTTATTTTTGTAAGGGACATCGTCTCAATCTTCTTTCATTGAGGCATATTTTGTTTTATACACAACTTTCTTTTATACGATGTATAAAACTCTTTGACTTTTACATTTATTCAAAAGGAATATTTTTATACGAAGCATTTAATAAATGAAAAAAGGAAATGTTTTTTTGTCGTACGTATGCGGGAAAAACGACTTATCCGCTGCCGTGACCATTATTTGGGTTTCGGCTTCCTCTACAAGTGATAACTTTTTTTGAATGAAAAATAAATACCATGTTTTACTTTTCTTTTATTTTGGTATTGAAAATGGTTTTCATAATGTTTTTATATCAATGTGTTTTATTGATATCTTCTGATTGAAAAGTTGAAATGTTATGTTTCCTTTATGCATGTTTTATGAGATACGATTATGTTATGGTTTTTGGGCATTGTTATGAAGACGGGTGGTTCCGTCACAATCTAAGGGCGGGTGAGCCCGATATAGATCACCAATGCATTGGGTAATATGAAGGAGTTAAACGTTAAGGATTCTCTGAAGAGATTTAGGGAATATACTGTGATGGTTATTCCAAACTTAACCAAGAGGGTTACTCCCATGTAATAATGTTATGAATGTCTCAAGTTACCTTTATGTCTTATGATTTCTGTGATTTATTCATGATTTGATGAGGTATGTTAGAGTGATTATGTTTTATGGGAAAAGTATGATTTCATTCTTATGTATATATGTACTCATGTTTCCTTTCCATATTTTTTATGACCCTTACTGAGATTTTTATGCTCATCACAAGTTTTTTAAATGTTTTTCACAGGTCAGGGGAATGGTACATGATATGATGATGGTGTCAAGGAAGTGTCAAGAAAGAATCCATGTTTTATTTTAAACTAGTACTCTGCCCGTGCAAATGCACGTGTCTCTTCAATTTTCATTCAAATCATTTGGTTTTGTTTCATTAAAAAAACTGTATTGTCGTTGTAGTTAATATAATGTTTAGAATAAAACAACGATAATGAAGTTATTAGGCTACCCGTGATTGAAGGAAATGAAGTAATGGAAGAGGTAGATATAAGAGACAGAGAAAAAATTGAAGGTATAGGCGAGGGAAGAGGTGGAGGTAAGAGGCAAGATTGCGATAAATGATGGAAGGAAACCTTGAGAAAGTTTGACGGTTTCAACAAAATCACTTCCCTATCTACATGTATCTTTTGCGTGATTTCAATCTAGTAATGAACAGGCAGACGAACAAAACCATTAAAACATCAACAAAAAACAATCAAATCTGAAAAACTTAGTCCGTGATTTCATCGAACATATGGCGAGCATACACAATAATCATTGACCCAGTATTGAATAAGGAACAATGTAAAAAATGACACAGAACATTGGAAGATACAATATGTACTTAAAGAGAGCAGTAACTCATAGCTTGGCAAACAGAATTCTAATTCAGAGTTGACAACTGAATTCATTGAATCGGATAAAAAAACATGTTCCATTAAAGAGAGCAGTAACTCACAGCTTGGCTAACAGTGACCTGAAGCATGTATGTTAAATGTCCTTTATAGAAATCTGCACATTAAAAGGGAAAATTCTTTCATAAACTTTTAATATGAAGATGGAAAACAAAAAAAACATAGAAAAAATAAGAAGAAACATGAACCCAAAGGTTTATTAATGCAGTGGAAAATAGTACGATTCGGTCTTCAACAGGTTCATGAGCTTCTGGACATCATACGTTTTATTATCTGTGATGAATTAGAAGATTATTTTTTCAGTAGATGACTGCACAACAGAACCAACACTTTACCATGTGAAAACATGATATTCAATGTGAACAGATCTCCCGAAATCAATATAAGCCAGACATTGAAAACCTTAAAGAGTTAAAAATCTGAGTAAGTTGACATCATAGAACAAAAAAATCAAAAAAATTAGTATACTTTTATAAATAAAACCATGAAGAGATTGAATATTGAAAGACCAAGAGTTTTTAGAGATAAAACCTGCTTGAATTTCCTCATTTTGAAACAACGATCCATGAATAACATATCCCTCCTCTCTTTCATCCAGAATATCTCTCTGTCAAAAATGGAGGTCCTTCATCATCTACAATGGTGGAAATCAACTTCACATTTTCTGAACTTTGACTCAAGACATAACATGGTTCATTGGCTCAGTTTAAAAAATATAACTTACCTAAATGTTAGATTCATGTACCGGCAACGATCTTAGTGGTGGCGCTTCCTTGAAAAAGGGAGGTTGTGACAAAGATCCATGAATAAAATATCCCTCAACTCTTTCATCCAGAAGCTCTGTTTGTCAAAAAGGGAGGTCCCTGACCATGTACAATGGTGGATATCAACTTCACATTTTTTGAACCTTGACTCAAGACCTAACATGCTTCATCGGCTAGGTTTAAAAAATATAAGTTACCTAAATGTTGGATTCACGTAGCGGAAACGATTTTAGTGGTGGATCTTCCTTGAAAAGGCGGTTAAGGATATCAACAGGGGGTGAGCTCCACTGATGAAAAATGATTTCTGGGATAAGAAATCTAGAAAAAATCATTCAAAAATATTTACTAAGCAAGCATATTGATAAAGGTATAATCTGGTTTTTTCTTTTGTATTGGGAGTATGCCAAAAAAATTATAACCAAATCTATATAGAGCATTAAAGAAATTAGAGAAAGGAATGATGTCAACTTGAAACAGCATATGAAAATTACAAATCATCTAGTCAACTCCCAATATTCATATAATTTTCTAATCATATATCATTCAATTGAAGATAAAATTGTGCACAATCATTTTTATAACTTGCAGGTCACATACAACCAGTGATTGGAAAATTAAAAGTTCACATTAATTATCTTTTTTCAACCATAATATGCATTGAGTTATGGTTCAAAAAAATAATTGAAATGAAATGAATAGTAAACAACACTCTATATGTACTGTATACAACTAGGTCACATACAACCAGCTATATGTACTGTGTGCATTTATTGAAATTCTAAAAGTTCACATTGTATACAGCACTGTGTACTGTATGCATTTATTGAAATTCATAAAATCTGAGTAAGTTGACATCATAAAACAAAAAAACAACAAATTTATTATGCATTTATAAATAAAACCAGGAAACAGATTGAATATTGAAAGACCAAGAGTTTGTAGAGATAAAACCTGCTTGAGTTTCCTCATTTTGAAACAACGATCCATGAATAACATATCCCTCCTCTCTTTCATCCAGATTCTCTATTTGTCAAAAATGGAGGTCCTTCATCATCTACAATGGTGGAAATCAACTTCACATTTTCTGATCCTTAACTCAAGACATAAAATGGTTCATTGGCTCAGTTTAAAAAATATAACTTACCTAAATGTTAGATTCATGTACCGGCAACGATCTTAGTGGTGGTGCTTCCTTGAAAAAGGAAGGTTGTGACAAAGATCCAAGAATATAATATCCCTCAACTCTTTCATCAAGAAGCCCTGTTTGTCTAAAAGGGAGGTCCCTGATCATGTACAATGGTGGAAATAAACTGCTCATTTTCTGAACCTTGACTCAAGACCTAACATGCTTCATAGCCTAGGTTTAATAAATAGAAGTTACCTAAATGTTGGATTCACATAGCGGCAATGATATTAGTGGTGGATCTTCCTTGAAAAGGCAGTTAAGGATATCAACAGGGGGTGAGCTCCACCGATGAAAAATGATTTCTGGGATAAGAAAGCTAGAAAACATCATTCAAAAATATTTACGGAGCAAGCATATTGATAAAGGTATAATCTGGTTTTTTCTTTTGTATTGGTAGTATGCCAAAAAATTTAAAACCAAATCTACAAAGAGCATTAAAAAATTTAGAGAAAGGAATGTTGTCAACTTGAGACAGCATATGAAAATTATAAATCTAGTCAACTCCCAATATTCATATAACTTTCTGATCATATAGCATTCAATTGAAGATAAAATTGTGCAGAATCATTTTTATAACTTGCAGGTCACATACAACCAGTGATTGGCAAATTAAAAATTCGCAGTCATTATCTTTTTCAACCATAATCTGCATTGAATTATGGTTCAAAAAAAGAATTGAAATGAAACGAATAGTAAACACTCTATATGTACTGTATACAACCAGGTCACATACAACCAGCTATATTTACTGTGTGCATTTATTGAAATTCTAAAATTTCACATTGTATACAACACTGTGTACTGTATGAATTTATATAAATTCATAAAATCTGAGTAAGTTGACATCATAAAACAAAAAAAACAAATTTAGTATGCATTTATAAATAAAACCAGGAAACAGATTGAATATTGAAAGACCAAGAGTTTGTAGAGATAAAAACTGCTTGAATTTCCTCATTTTGAAACAACGGTCCATGAATAACATATCCCTCCTCTCTTTCATCCAGATTCTCTATTTTTCAAAAATGGAGGTCCTTCATCATCTACAATGGTGGAAATCAACTTCACATTTTCTGATCCTTAACTCAAGACATAAAATGGTTCATTGGCTCAGTTTAAAAAATATAACTTACCTAAATTTTAGATTCATGTACCGGCAACGATCTTAGTGGTGGTGCTTCCTTGAAAAAGGAAGGTTGTGACAAAGATCCATGAATATAATATCCCTCAACTCATTCATAAAGAAGCCCTGTTTGTCTAAAAGGGAGGTCCCTGATCATGTACAATGGTGGAAATAAACTGCTCATTTTCTGAACCTTGACTCAAGAACTAACATGCTTCATAGCCTAGGTTTAAAAAATAGAAGTTACCTAAATGTTGGATTCACATAGCGGCAACGATATTAGTGGTGGATCTTCCTTGAAAATGCAGTTAAGGATATCAACAGGGGGTGAGCTCCACCGATGAAAAATGATTTCTGGGATAATAAAGCTAGAAAACATCATTCAAAAATATTTACTGAGCAAGCATATTGATAAAGGTATAATCTGGTTTTTTCTCTTGTATTGGTAGTATGCCAAAAATTTTAAAACCAAATCTACATAGAGCATTAAAAAATTTAGAGAAAGGAATGTTGTCAACTTGAGACAGCATATGAAAATTATAAATCTAGTCAACTCCCAATATTCATATAACTTTATGATCATATAGCATTCAATTGAAGATAAAATTGTGCACAATCATTTTTATAACTTGCAGGTCACATACAACCAGTGATTGGCAAATTAAAAATTCGCAGTCATTATCTTTTTCAACCATAATCTGCATTGAATTATGGTTCAAAAAAAGAATTGAAATGAAACGAATAGTAAACACTCTATATGTACTGTATACAACCAGGTCACATACAACCAGCTATATGTACTGTATGCATTTATAGAAATTCAAAATTTCTAAAATTCACATTGTATACAACACTGTGTACTGTATGCATTTATAGAAATTCATAAAATTCATTTATAGAAATCTGTTGCAAACATGAAAATTCTAAAAGTTCACAGTGTATACAACACTCTATATGTACTGTATACAAACAGGACACATACAACCAGCTATATGTACTGTATTAATTTATAGAAATTCAAAAATTCTAAAAGTTCATAGTGTATACAGCACTGTGTACTGTATGCAGTTATAGAAATTCATAAAATTCATTTATAGAAATCTATTGCAAACATAAAAATTCTAAAAGTTCAGTGTATACAGCACTCTATATGTACTGTATACAACCAGGTCACATACAAACAGTTATATGTACTATATGCATTTATAGTAATTCAATTGAAATTAAATGAATAGTATATCAAAAAGGTAAAAAAATAAACATTCCTAAAGGATTGTTCATGACATAAATCTGCATTGAGTTTCAAAACACATACTCAATTTACATGGTTGGTCTCGACAGTTGAAAAATAAAAGGTCACCAAACAGGACCCCCGCAACATGTTCAACCATAATCGATTCCACTAGGGTAGAAAGTACCCATGTTTCCTGTGAAGACCTTTTTCAAAGATAAGTATACAATATCCATGCCAGGTTCAACTTCTGGAATCATGTCAGATGAGAGGTGATATAATTTTACAATATTACTGAAATTATTGACTCAACTGTACTCACTTTAGATGAAGTCAAGAAACCTCAATTGAAACTGATTCAAGATAGGAACCGTGATTCTAGATGGATTTTGAAATATAAACGTAGAAAATTGTACGGATTCATAAAACGAAAGAACATTCACTAAGATTTCCATAGTAAAAGATGATAAGATACATACCTGAATAGAAGAAGAAGCGTAAGATAATTGGAATTAACTAAAAAAGAAAGAGACTAGTCTTTAGTAAAGAGTAATGTGAATCAATGTTTAAAAAATGAGTACCCTTCAGTGAAGCTATCCATCTCTTTGAGGGACAACTTAAAGATTCCAATACCAATAGAAAAACTATGTAAAACAATTAAGCAAGCATAAACTATAGAAATAAGTCACCTTTAAAAATATAGGACAATAAAGAAAATTTTTTGCAGTAATGGTATGGAGTGGTGATTTGGATGACAATCACTCCCAGTGCTCATAATCCGGTTTTAAAAAGACCTAAACTGTTATACGCACACATGAGATCTTGATATTGAATGGATCTAGTGGCACTGCCCTAAAAGAATAACAAAAATATGTGGAAATAGAGTATATAATTCATATAATATGATATAAATAATAAAACATCATCTTTTCAAACAAAAAATTACATTATTCCATTTAAATCCATTCATGACAGAGACATGAAGGTGATTCTAAGAGACAAAGAGAGTGTAATGGTTCTATGAGGCTAAATAAAGCAAAACATGATGTTGTCTTAGACCAAAAATGAAAATTAGCCATTAAAAGGATAGAAGTCCCATCCATGAATTCACAGAGCTCAACAGAGAGTCATCCCACTTGTCCAAAAATTAAAGGCATGATAAAATTCAGAAAAACTCAAACAAATCATCAGGATGATTAGATGAGCTTACATACAAGGCAGTCCAGGATTACAATGTACCAACATCAATCGAACCTTCAATTTCCCATTCAATAACATGATATTCATCACTTGATGAACAAAAGATTCAAAAAGAACGTATATATTGACAAAAAAAACCAGAATTAAGAGAGGTGGAGGCCAGCCAAATATTCTGAGAGAACACGAACCTATATTCATTTAAAAAAGAAGTCCTTGAATCACACACCACTGTTTAAGTTGTTGGCTTCAACCGAGATGGATGATGATGCTCACATCTCTCAATCCTGAGCATCGGAGATGGAATCAGGATATCATCATTTGAGTCTTGATGATTATGTCCAAAACAAAACCTATAATGAAGATGAAATCAAATGAAAATGTTGAGGTTAGTTGAGGAGGTAGAGGGAACAAAGAAAAGGGTTATCGAGCCGATATGATAGTTGGTCTATAGCTCCTGGTGCTTTGATTGAGAGATGCTGACAAGGAAGGTTTTCAACGAAACATTTGCTGATGCCAACAGAATCTTCGTGAAGAAAATTGAAATCCACTGAGATTCATGGTCACTATTGTAGGGAGGCGAAGCAGGCAGATGAGGAGCCATCTCTTCCACTACAAGAATCATCATTTATTATCTTGCTTACAAAATCATAGACTGCCTAGAACATGTGTAGCCATCTCTTCCACTATAAGAATCGTCATTTTTTGCATCCAAACAATCTAGAATGAATCAACATTAATTTACATAGGTCAGATGAGTTCAAGATTAAAAAATGGACAATTAATTTTGACTATCAACATAAAGGAGCTAGTTTGAAACAACGTAAAAAAAATCACATGTTTACATAAAAGGCTATGTTTAATAATGGATTATTGAGTAGCGCACACCTTATATTTGGGTGACCAGGCTGTGTAAAATCAGTAGACCTGGAGACTACAGATGGAAAACGCTGGAGCTGAATCACGCGGACTGAAAATTCTGATGACAGAAATGGCGGGAGGAGACAATTCAAATTGGTTACATAGATAGTGGTGACGGATATGTACTAGTTTGTTACAGCTAAACCTTATGCGAGAATGATAAACATGTAGATCAAAAAACCATCTGTATTAGTAATAATAATCAAATGCAATCATATAGATAACTTGAATTGAGATTAATTATGTGATGTTATGCATTTGTAAGAATCATTATATCATATGCACGGTGCTTGCAGTTTGACGATGAGCTGCATACGTTCATAGGACCACCCAAAATTGAAATCAAAACCAAAATTGATATTGAAACCTAAGAACATGTATCCAGAAACATAGTTTCTATTGAAGCAGATATAATTCAAGCAACAGAACACCTAATTTATAAAGATAATCCATCAGAATTTGAAGGTCCACCCAAGATTGGATCTGACCCCAATCTCGTATTTCTAGGTTTACGAAGAGGACATCAGTGAAACTGTTCTGTAAATAAACGAATCACCCTGTCAAAATTTGCAATATAGATGTAGCAGGTATGTGAGAAGTATGGAAACGGAAAAAAATCAGTGAACCGCACAGAAGAATAGAGACTTCAGAAGGACCTACCTTGAAACGTGTTGACGCCGCTTCGGAAGTGGGTGACGGTAAGCCCGAGGAGGATTTCAAGGCAGTGGTTGGAAATAATGATTTTTATGTGGACGATTTGTGGAAGGAGATGAGAAGATTGTAGAAATGTTGAACGGAATAGAGCACAGACAGTATCACGCGACGAATCGCACCACAATATGCGGGAGGAGACGAGCGGAATGGAGCACTGGTGGTGAGATTCGACAACGTAGGAGTCGCGCCTGGGTCGACGATGGAGACGGAATATGGGAGGAGAGGGAGGGAATCGATGCGAAAACCCTAATAGATTCGGGGAGGTGTGTGTACGGGCAGAGGTGAAAGATTTAGGAGGTCGGGCGCGAGGATTTGGGGGTATAATGGAGAAGGAAAATATGTTTTGGGTGATGTAGTTCGCTGCGGAGGTGACACATAAGGCTGGAAGAACCCAAGTTTAGTAAATATAGTGGATATGTTTCCGCTGATGGGAAAAATGAATATTATCTTTTATGTAACCACTTTGTTTAAATGTGGAATGTAATGCATGTTTTAAGATTTAATTCTCTAAAAATCTAAGCCTGAAAAGATCCTAAATGTGTAATCTTGGAATAACTCAAGATTAAGTAAGGTTTAAGGCTGGGGCCTTATATTATACGCGATCAAATTTCATATTTAATGAAAATTAATAGAAAAAATAATTAAACATATCTAATGAATGTATTTTATTTGTGCATAGATATGTGTGGTCATGATAACATAGTAATAAACATGATAAATAAAATCAGATTTTAGTCGTAAAGAGACATAAAAATTTGAAAATACCTCAAACAAAATATTACGTCAGAAACACCTCCACTACTAAAGAATGAAAAAAACCACAGTAAGAGGTGATTGTAAACTATAGTTAATGTAGGATCCTCATATTTAAGAGTTATAATAAGAGTGGTGGGTAGACTTAACTAACATAAACACCAAATAAATAGATATATCTAGTTTAGTGTAATTTTAGTGGAAAAGATTTGAGAAAATAAAGGATTCATAAGATATGGGAATCCACTCAACATATTAAGGGGAATCGAGTTAATGCATTTGGTCAGCTAAAATCATACCTTTAAAAGGCTTCGCGTAGTGGTGTAGTTATAGAATAGACTATAAGGTGAGGTTTTAAGGACCCATTCCACTAAAATACTCATGAAAATGTGTTTTTAATGTAGTAGCTTAGGGTAACTGTGATATGATAAAATAATAGGATAAATTTAATATTAATATAGTAATAACGTGTAAATATTGGTAATCAATATAAAATTAATAATATTATATGTTTTATTTTATAAAAAAATTAAATGTAATACTATAGATTATATGAGATTTAATAATGGAAAAATAACATGTCCTAACTGACATGAATTTCTAAATGTGGTATAGGATCCTACATGTAGTGCTAAAATATGAATGGAAATTGCATATGATGGAGTATCCGCTACCAGATGAGTAACATTGGAAAGTAAGTGATGGTAAAAAAGGAATCTTATGGGATACTCATTGATGTTTATACCACACTATATCATCCTCAAGAACTTTATAAGGATAAAGAGAATCAAGATTTGAATGAGATTATGATTAAACTAAACATATGTATATTGAAATATGGAATTCATACAAGTCCTCATATACCCAAAATAAATGATTACACTTATTGATTTGAAAAATAAGATTTTAGGCTAGTCCTCACATACTAAACATTAATATTAGTTACTCTAGTTTAATTATGTACAATAAAATGAATAGAATGGAGAAACCACTTGGATATCTTTTGGTTAATGCTTTCCATGAAGATAAGAACTTAAGTAAATACAATTATTTTGTTACTATGGTGAAAATTAAGTATGACATGGAGATAATTCCATTTGAAAGTGAAATTCTAAAGGTCCTTTCACAATATCCTTATAATAAACCAAAGGTATAGAGGGAGAGAATCAAATATAATTCCACTTTCTTGACAAGTTGTATGAAGTGTCACTGGATGTGAAATTGAAATGAATTGAACAATAATAAAAAAATTAACTTCTACATAATGTATATTTATCATTGTGTATAATATTTATGTTTTATATTTGTGTATTTAATATAATATTTTTATTCAAATACAATTACCAATTATACATAGAAACATTATAAGAAGTATGGTGAATTCTCGTAGTAAATGAGAAATGGTGATTTCTATGCACTGGGGAGAAGAACATGACTCATATTTTTTTTAGTTGATTGATTTTAGATGAAATATTATTTTTTATTGAGTATTATCAAAACATTTAACTTATGTGTAAATTGGACATAATAAGATATTATTTCATATTGGAGTGATTTTTTTATACTCAACTAATAATTCAGTAATATTTGAGTAATCCGTAATAAATTATGAATATAAAATATAAGACTCATATATATCTGTGGAAAGATAATTCTTTGTTATAGTAAATAAACCTTTATAATTAAATGATATCAAAAAACTAATCAACAGCTAGTCCATCTGGAAGACATGAACTATTATAAGGATATGTTGGAAGTAAAATTTATATACATCATTGGATTTTTTAGGAAATCTCAACAAAGAAATGAATACTGTTGGTAAAGAATATTAGATCCTATAATTGCAATTATCATAGTATATATTAACCAATGAAATCTCAATCATTAAAATAATATTGTATTTATTCCTAAACTCACATTTCTTTATACACATCATATCCAAGATGTTTATAAAAGGAGGAAAAATAATGAGTTTTATATGTTTCACAAGTCATCCATAATCCTTTTGAGTTATTATTTGAAAAATAATAATTTTAAACCTTAACCATATGGAATATATAATGAAAAATGGATGTCATATGAGGTATAATTTGAAATAAATCCATTTTTCCATAATTAATGTCTTTAGATGATAAGATTTTGTTAAGGCTATGTAAATGAAAACCCATCCATTAAGAATAATATATGTTTTTCAAGTAATTATTTTAACATATTTTGGACATTACCAAAATCCTTAAGATAGAAAAGATATAGTTATATGAAAAACAATATTTTTATAAGAGGGTAAACATATATATTTGAGATAGTGGGATCAATACAGTCTTGGTTATTGTAAAGGATCAAACTGTACGAATAGTTAGCATAAGAACAATTTACCCAAGAGATCATGGAAAGGTAATTCTATAGATACACTTTCTAGGTAGGAATGTTAAGACCATAGTTTTTGTTTTATAATCACCATGATAGGATATATATTATTAAATAAGAATAATGAAACCTACATGGATTAGTAATTTTTAACTGGCTATTATTGAAAAGTTCATATGAATTCAAATATGGATTTTTATGGGTTCCTCATAAGAACATATAAGTATAATAAAAACACTATTTGTGATTAATATCCTTAATATAGTCATCATGTATAATTTAAATGAATAACATAATGTGTGTAACTCAAGTTATGTGTCCAAATTTTATTGTTAGATGCACATTTGATGAAGATCAAAAAAATATTCAATTGAAAGGTTCATAAATGTTATAGATCATGGTAACAAGAAAATATTTTATGATATATATATATATATATTTAAAATAAATTTATTTTTTTCAATAGATTGAGATACATGAAGCATTGTTTTTAAGTGAACCACCATATACTATTGATATACTATAATATAATGTGACTGTATCCACCTAGATGTTGGATTAGTAGGAAAGAAAAATAATAACTAAATTATAAAAAATATATGTTTTAAACATGTATAAAATGAATTAAATGGTTATCAATTGGTGAGAAATGAAAATAAAAATTATTTAAAAGTTAAAGAGATGTTTTTCTAGAAAATTGTGTTTATGTGTGGAATATATTTTTATCTTAACAAATTAAATTAATCATTATTTGTTAATGATTATAATGATATTTATGTATTATATATTCCAATTTTTTTAACATGCATCTAATTTGTTTTCTACTCTTGGGATAAGAATAAATCTTCTTTTATGTTTAAAAATGTATTTGTTGCGTTATGCAAACTTATTTTAAAAAGAATATATGCCAATTATAGATATTGAATCTTTAAAAATATATCCAATATTTGGTTTTATAAGATTCAAATTTTTTAAATATCTCTCTTTTATTTTTGTTTAATATGCATCGTAACCATATTAATTTTTCATCATCCCAATAACGTTAAAATGGGTAAAAAAGGGTTAAAATTTTGGGATAAGGGTTTAAAAATTCAATTAAACATTCATTTATCGTATTTTATTAGTGTATTTTGGATATTTACGTCCTATTATCTATTTATGGTAACTTGGTGTCATATTTCATTTATTAAGATCTTTATATTAATTTAAGAAAATAATAGGTTCAAAATGTCACTCTCTGGACTATTATATCTATAAATTTTATACTTAAGGATAAAATGAGGATATGTTTGGTTATAAATTATTATTTGAAAGAAAACATAATTTTTTTTCTTATAAATCTATTTATATTTTTTATTATTTTGTTAATTACCTTATATTTTTATGCAACACTGACAAAATATTTATTAAATTAATAAAAACATAAAATGAACGATATTAAAAATATCATAAATATATTTAAATAGTAGACTATAGATATTAAATAGTTAAAAATTTAGTAAATTTGACAATAATAAACATAATGTAACCTAATAATAAAAATTATAACCATTAAATATTGAAAAAATTCATAATCATGATTATGGATAAAATTGGTTAACCAAGGGGTAAATAAGAAAATAATGTTAAAAATGTCACAAAAACCTATACAAATTTAATGTCTTGATGATATTTAGTTCTTATGAACTTTTTATTTGGAATAATATATCTTGAGAATGACCAAATTATATTTTATTCTTTTTTGTAATTTAAAGAGTACCCCTCCCCTCACTTATAAATGGGAACATGTTCTCTTATCTTACTCACACAATTTTAATTTTATATCTCATCCAATACCTACAATAATATCTTCATATATTCTTCAACACATCCCAAATATTATTTTCTTTCGTAAATACCATCCCTTCATGGATTAAGGTGTAATCCAAAAGAGGGTTCACAGAGATGAGGTATAACTCTTAGGCGAGCATTTTCAATTTTATTTCTTCTTCATCGTCTTTTAGAACCTTGGTATCTATTATAAAATAATTAATTAAGTATATTTAATGTTATTAATTCGCATTATAATCATAGAACAACCATTATATACATTCATTCCATCCTAAAGAAAGATGAAACGTCGCTTGTGCGTATGTACAACATATCATCTTCACATAATGGTGTCATTTGTTTTTCATCACACCTTTAATTGAATTGGTATAATGATGAATTTAATAAATATATATGTTTTTTATAATAAAATTATTATTTTTAATATTTTAATAATTATTTTTATATCTTTTTTCCATCCATTGAAAAATGGAAACAATGTTCATGCATACGTACAACCTACCATATCCATGAACATTGTAATTCATTTTTTATCTCTACCTTTTATGTATAATTATAAATACACACAAATATATATATATATATGTATATTTAAAATGTATTAAATTAATATCATGGTTACAATTTTATATAATATGTAACCATGATCAATGTATAATGAATAAAATGTCGAACCAAAACAAGCATGACAAACAAATCAATTATCACCTAGAAAATTTATTTTTAATAAAGAAGTGTTAATATAATAGTGATAAGATTAAATAATAAATTAATATGTGGTATAATTTAAATTTATATTATTCTAGAATAAATTTATAATAAATAAATATTTATTATAAAGGATTTTTGAATGTGTGTGAAGAAAGACGAGACTTGAGGTAAGGGTTTATTATCACAAATTGTCTTTTTTGGGACATGTTATGTTATGCACCTATCTTATTTAATGATACACACATAATATAACATTTAAATGTTATATCATGAATATAATTGTTTTCATTATGTTTAATGTTTAATTTAAATTTATTCTTTTATGGGGGTTACAATTCAAAAGTTACAAAAGCATTAAGGGTTTAATGTTACAATCTCATTATTTATCAGTATTAGATATGATTATGTTCTGATGATGAAATATTACGGAATTTCTAAAAAGAAATTCATAAATTTTATTATAATATATTTATTTCATCAAATAAAAATATTTCCTTTCATTTTACTCTTTTTATTACTTATGATATTGAACAAATATTTTTAAGGGAAGCCCATTATATTTTTCTCTTCTGTCAAAAATCATTTTTCTTCCATATTAGTGTTTTCAAAAAATATTTTCAAGAATTTTTTAAAATTAATATATGATTTTATAAATTAATTTATACCCATGATAAAATTTTTATAGAAATTTTTAAAAGGAATCATATTTCTGTTTTCGGAATGAAGAAGTTTTTTGACATTTTTTTTTACAAAAGTATGAAAGGAATAATTTATTTTTAATTTATACGAAATTAATGGAATTTACCACCATCATCACCAGTAAATATATTTAATATTACATTAAAAATATATAATTTTATTTTAAATTGAAATATTTTATTTAATATTTTTGATGTTTTCATTTTAAATAATTGATTTTAATGTGAAAAGGGATTTTTCCTCAATAAATGTCTCAAGTGGTATTTTAAAGTTATTTTTCATATAATATGACCCACATTGTTTTTATGTAATATTTAATATGGATATGATCCAATTATATCATCATTATTATTTATCTAGATGGTTTCTGATTATGATGACCAGATGTTTTTGAAACTCATTCCTATTCTATGGGTTATGCTATGATTAAATGATGAAATGTTTATAAAAACCATTTCTTTTCCATGGGTTATTATATAATGAGAAATTTACTAAACCCATTTCATTTTTAATACATTAGGATACAATGAATGTTTTATGATCCCTTGACACACATATGTATGATTTTTAATATGTGATGGGTGGGATTGAAATTATATATCTATCTAATGCAATGGGTAAAGAAGGATATCTCATGAGATAAAAAGGACTAGAATAAGGTTTGAACCTAGTTCAGTCTGGGACTATGTCCACTATGATAGTATTAAGAGTGAAACTTGAATTATACAATGTAATTTTGAGTGAAAATTTATAATACGATTGAATGAAGAGTGAACCCAATCCACTATGACAGACTCAATAGAGATACATAACTACTAAGGAAATTATTTCAATGATTTTTTGTATGCCAAAAATCTATGTCTTAGGAAAATACTATTCTATCATGGTTCAGGTTCCTTGATTTTTTTATAATGCATGTATAACAGAATATAAATATTTATTCCATGGATCAATATTATGATCTATGATATGTAGGGTATGGTTTTTAAATGTTAATCTCAATTTCTCAATAATAGCCCAACGATAAACGTTATATATTCTTATGTTAAATCAAGAATTCACATTAAGTATGTTTTTAGGTGTAGATATTTGGAGAATTGAGCTATACCAATTACATAGAATCTCAAATATTACAAAGTAGACACTTATACTGACTATATTTTTTTCATAATACGAAATATTTTAAAAATAAACATGGTTCTATTACATGTTTAAACATCTTATCTTTTCCAGGATCCCATACTAGACTCTATTATCCATTAAATCCTATGAAAAATAATTCAAAACATGGGATGATAATAAATAACTAAATAAGGGATAAAAAAATAAGAAAAACTATTATCCTCGTGAAAACATGTAAACCATGTGTAATTCATCATAATGTAGTACTTTTAACCTTTAAGAAGTTGTAAATTAACTTCGCTGTATATAATATCATTGATTACCATTTTCTGTAATAAAAATATTACCATAATTCCCATTGAAGTCACATATAACTTATAAAAGGTAACTTTGGACATAATTATACTTAAATGGAATAACCATATGGTTGACTTCCACACATATTAGTAAATAGAATAGCCACACGAACGACTTCCTTACCAAATGAATTGGAGGTTATAACGTAACCACCCTTCCTTGGTTTATCATAGAACTAACTATATTTGGTTGATAAAATAACCACCCATATACATTTTATCATGTTACCATGCAGAAAATTTCCAAGTACCATTATATAATCATATCACGTATGAGATTGCAATTATCCACATTTCTCATAAAATTGCATTTGCAATCACAAGAAATAATTTCAAGATATTGAAATAGTAAATCCACTTTAAAAAACATTTTAAATACAAAAATACCATAAAATTGAATAAGGGATTTATTTTTCCTTTAAAAAAAATAAGGCCGATAGAGGAATCCAAATATCAAATAACAGTTACAATGAGAGAGAAGTCATTGTCACTGCATACGTTAAATAATGAATTCTTTTTTACAATTGTAATGAATGTAAACCAATTTTATAAAAATATTCATTATTAAAAAATTGTATGAAATTAAAAATATACCTAAAATGTTATCTACAATCCTTTTATATACATATAAATAAATATGTAAATTAATATGATTAAGAAAAACATTTGAAAATTTAATCTTTAAAATTTCATGGTTTACCATACCACTTTGAAATTTTAAATCATAGTATACATGAATTAATACATTTCATAAATTAATAAATGAAATTATTATAGATAAAATTTTTGATATTAAATTTCATATTGTATTTATATAGACTTTATAAAATAATAAAGGTGAATATTAGCAAGAAATGCCTCAATGAAAGGAGATTGAGACGAAATCACTTACATTAATTTTGATTCATTATGTATGATTCTTGTTCTTAGTGAAAAATAAACTTAAGTTAAATTATTATTAATTTATAACATATTTAAGGTTTATTATATCATTTATATCACTTATTACCATGTTATAAAAATTCTACAATTCTTTATGTTCATATAAGATGTTTTGTGGATATTTTGTGCTTTAGTTGAAAATAAACATGGTTTGATGTCACTATTCCATGTTGTCATAAGTACATAATAAACATAATAATATTAATGAAATAATAATAATTTTTATATGTCAATTATATATTTAATTTCATTTATATAATATGGATATTAAAAATTGAACAACATTACAATCTTGGAGATGGTAAGTTGTAGGTACGCATGAGTAACGTTTTCCATTTATTATTGATCATTATGGAAAGTAGGTAAGTATTATTTTATCATTAAATAATAAAAATCATGTCATTAATATAATATTAATCATTGAAATATACTTATATATATATATCATACAAGTGATGTGGTGAAAAAAACCCAGTTTACATGGCTTTTTGAAGGTGATAGTTCACACATACGCAAAAATAACATTATCATTTTTATGTGATTGAAAAGTAAGAAATTAATTTATATATTATAATAATACAATTATAAATATGTCATTAATATTAAAAATGAAAATTAATTCCATCATTATAATCACTAATGAGAGACGGCTATGGAAAACGAATTAGACCGGTTTGTGGAGTTGATAGTTCACACGTATGCAAGAACGATTAATTACATTACCATTTAACAGAATTGGAAGGTGATAATATTTAAATAAAAAAATATTAGTATAATTATGATAATTGAGTTATTATTTAATCATTATTGAAGAATAATTTAATGAATTAGATAAAAAATAAAATAGAAATACATAAATAAAAACGACACCTCTTCATCAGTTGATCACATTTGAATAACGTCTTAACATTTATAAAGATGTTGTTCTTCCTATAATATGAATTCTTGAATATGTGGAGTGATTATAGTAGGTGGTTTGGATGGGTCTTGGCCCAACCAAATTGTTCTCTAATTGGGATTATTAGAGAAGAGAGGGTATCTTTTTATATAAAGGGGGAAGGGAAACCTTGAAAACTCAAAAATTATTAAATTAATATAAATTAATTTTTTAATCAAAATGATTACAAATTGAGTTATAACTAATATAATATAAGTATTGTTCGAAATACGCTCATAAAATAATTTTTTTAGCATGTATTTATTTTATTTTAAACCATATCTTTTTGGTTTACCCTTAATTATTCACTTTTTATTTTAAACGTGGTAACAAAATTTTCAATATTAAGAGGCTATAAATTTAACTTATATGGGGTAAGTTTCCACAAATTATTAAAAAAATTAACATTTTTACCCTATAATATTAAACTTGTGAATTATTTTTTTTTAGGATTTTTAATTAATTTAATCAATTATCTTTTTTATAAAATATTTATTTTGTCAATTTTGACAGTATTCCGTTTATTGAATTTAAATAAAATCCATATAGGGAGATAACTTATAAAAAAACCATTTAATAGTTTTTTAGCATGTCATATTCAACTATAAAAATTGTTTATGTCATAAAATTTGTCATATAATATTTATTTTAATATCATTAATATAATTTATTTGGTTATTTAATTATTAATGAAATCATTGCATTCGTATTGTGTAATAATTAAATTTAATTATTCAATATATAAAAATTATAAATAAAAATAAATTGATTTATTTAATCTTTCAATATTTATAATGACCTTTTATAGTCAAATATATCACTTATATAACCCCATATAAAAATTTTTAAGTAATAAGAGTCATGTTTATGATATTTTTTCCATTACATTAAATTAATTGTTATAAGTGTCATTGTCACACCCAAGTTTCCTAAAAAGGACAAAATTTTATCCCAAGGGTTGTATGGGTCATAAATTACACTTTTAATAATATTAGTACAAGTTTTAGGTTAGTTTTATATTATTATAATACTACTTTAACCCTTCTTTACCTGATTTACCCTGTAACCATGGAAAATAAAATATTAACATAATTATTAACCAAAAATTAATTTGATCCAATTAAACCAAAATTTTCATACAGAATAAAACCATGTATTTTATTTTTTAAAAATAATATTCAAAAAATTAGAGAAATTAAATTTAAAAAATTAATCTCGTTGTCAGAATAGGAAAATGAGGTTTTAAATAGTATAAACCATCAAAAGATTGACATATGTTTATATCAAATTTCAATTTTAAATTACATAAAATGAAAAAAAGGATTAAATGATAAAATAATAATCTAATAATAGTTTAAAACTATTTAAAATTATATCTATCAATTAAAATAAATTAGAAAAAAAGGCAGTTTTGAATTAAGATGTAGTATTTTTCACTTTTCACTAAATTATGAATTATATCAGAAAAATACCAAAAATTAAAACAAAGTAAATTTATATATCCCACATCCAAATAAAAAGTATAATTTTTCAAATAGAACATTTCAAAGTGACAAAAACTATATTTAAAAAGGAATCTCCATCAGAAGGTGGTAAAACTACCTTAAAAAATGTTAGAGTATTTTATTCTTAAAATTAAATTTATTCTCATTTTAATCCTCTAAAATTTATTTTATGAACATAAAAACATTTAAAAAACATGTGTAAAAATAATATAGATATTTATGATTATTCTACCTAAACCAATGGTCAGATGTTAACAACCATTTAATATAATAATACTAGTAATTTATTATTTTTTGATATAACTCAGTCTTGTGTGCAATATATGATTTCGGAAAAACCTGATATCGCATGTCAAGTACTCTATTAGAGATAAAAAAAACATTAAGGTACAACCACACTATAATTCATATATATTAATATATATGAAAAATATTATTCTATAATTACACGAGTTGTTACATCCTTCCCCCTTTTGGAAATTGTGTTCTCGTAATTTTAAAATTGGGCTCAGTAACTTCACTAAATTCCAAATCAGAAAAAGATTAAAAAAAATACCCACATTATAGGTAGTATTATAAATTTTAAAGATAACATGAGGTTACATGTAGTAAAACATGGATATGTATGAAAAAACAACTCTCATAGATTAATAGAGAGTGATATAGTAATTGATCGCCGAAAGTTAACCATCACAATACCATAAATATGTGATGGGTAAAAGTCTGTTGATAAATGTAAACGTATAATTTTTTTTCATCAGGATCCATTTCATAGATTTGAAGATTTATATTACTACCTAGACTAATATCATAAGGATATATACTTACTTTTCATGTAGTGTTTCATCCTTTAATCATAATCCACTACATTCTCATCTTTTTCTCCAAAAGATAAGTTTTCATGATGACTTGCCACAACTGATGCACAAGAATCAACATATTGAAAATCATATAATCCATAAAATATGAAATATATATTTATCCTTTCATTATTCATTAACTAAAAAATGTTTCTTACAATATTATTTAATTACCAAAAAGAATAAACCATCTTCTAAAGAAAAACTACTTTTAATCTCTAAAATACAACATTGATACACATAGTTTAACATAGACCACCAAAAAAATATCTATACATAAAATTACTAACAAATTCCAAACTAATATTGAATCCCTAAATATAGAAGGATTTGATCACATAGTATTTGAGGATAAATTTTAACATTTATCTCAAAACAACATCAACCACTCTTAAAGTCTCTTGCTAAAAAGTAATTAAACTTATCACATATCCTCCTTGACATGTTAATAATTTCCATAAAGAACCTAATTAACCATAAGTTAACAATTAAAGATAATATATTATTCTCAAATATAATTCAACCATTTCTCATCATATAAAATCCCATAGTATTCTATTTAACTTAGTCATATATAGTTCCCAAAATAGGGAACATGTTCCAAAATAACATTTATCACTTAATCCCCGAAATCATTTTACAATACCAAGGATATCCATTTGATAAAACATATGTTCCAAAAATAAACTTATTTTTAATCAATAAACTCATTTAATTAATAATAAAAAATCTTACAAACCAGAGACTTCACATAGACTAGTGGTTGGTGATAAAGCTGTGTCAAACTTCAGTTGTGGGTTCGGTTCCCGTGGCCTTGTTCGACGAGACAGGTTTCCACTTTTCCTGTGGGTTGACATTTTTTTATAAAACCATATAATTCTTATAAAATTACAAAAATTTGATAAAATCATAAAGAATTTCCATAAAATCTTATAGTTTATATCATGCCTTTAATTTTGCATCCAAAAATGTTATATCCCATAATTACCCCTAAATCATGGATTATATAAACCCTAAAGGTTTTTTATAATATGTTCGTAAAAAATATATAATTTTTTCCGGACTAAAATTTTCACATAATAAAAATCAAGGTTACACATACTAGAAAAAAAATTCCCAAGTAATCCCATTATCAAAATAACACTAACACTTTAAAACATTTCATCATCCAACAATCTACCATTACTATAGAATCCTTTATATCTATACATTTTAATCATATTAATCATGATTTTTTAACCATGATTTTCCATATTATTCCTAAATACTTTTTAAATACAAATAAAAACATGAATTTTGTCCTAATATTTAATAATTACAAAACATGAGACAAGAAGGAATCCATACCTTTAATATATAATTTTCATTTTCCATATCTACAATTGGAATGGAATTATGTATTTATATATGTATTTGTACGATCCTCCGAATCCCATCCACAAAAAATCTTAATGAAAAAATGATTTTCATAATTACCATACTCCCCAAATTTAAAAAATTCATTTGATAACTCAAAAATAACTTCCTCCATTTACTAGAGTCAACCAAATGCTTCCTTTTTTACTTGGAAGGTTATTACATTATGACCTTCATTACCACATCCACATCATATTTATATCCCTTTAAAACATTTTTCTAGGAGTTTCATTCCACATCCTCAACACATTGGTCATTAAATGTAGTTACCATTATGATTATTATGTAAACATTCACAACGATTCATTTCTCTCATTTACAATGCATTAGAAACCTCACCAATGTTCTAGTGGTTAATATTGACTTATGATAGTTGGTCTATAATAACCATGAGAGTTATTATTACAACTATCATTTCATTTGGCTACTTATTTAGAGAACCACCAAATTTTTCTTCACATGCATTGTTACTCTAGTGCCTACTAGATCTATCCATTTACTAAAACAGAAAATGTTAGTGTGAGTATATTAGTAAAATCATCATATACAATCATATTAGGAAGATAAACACTAAGATATATGAAACCATGTTATCAAAAATTCATTCAAATTTTATAAAATAACTATGACTATTTCTAATATGATAAATATTATGGTTATATATATCTTTTCACTTTATCTTAAATAACTCCCTAACCTCTAAAGTTATCTAAATTGACCTTCGATACAAACTATAAGACCCCATCCTTAAACATTGCATAATATTTAGTTAAATCCATAATTCACATTGAGGATATTTTCAAGTTTAGATATTTAGAAAACTATCCCATAACTATTAAATAACAACTTAAATATTACCAACTAGAAAATTATATTCACTATACTTTTTTATAAAGTAAAACATTGAAAAAGAAACATGTTTTTGATTGATTTTTAAACAACATTACATTTCCTTGATCCCATCTTTGACACTATTCTTATTTAAATTCTGTGAAAAATATTTCAAAACATGGGATGAGAATAAAGAGTTAAATACGAGATTCAAAAATAAGGAAAACTATTATCCTTGAGAAAACATGTTAACTAGGACTACATTATCATAAGGTAATACATTTCACCATTAAGAAGTACTAAATACTCTTAACTTCATATAATCTTATTTTTTACTATTTGTGTAGTAAATATTTTACCATAAATTCCCTATATATCACATATAACATATAAAAGGTAATTTTGATAGAATCGTGCTTAAATGGAATAACCATATGGTCGAATTGCACACATATCACTAAATGGAATAGCCATACTGCTGACTTCCATACCCAATGCACTGGAAGTTATAACATAACCCCCCCATATTTGGTTTATCATGCAACCAACCATATTTGGTTGATCGTGTTACCACACATCTATTGTTTATAAAAGAACCACCCATCAAATTTACAATTACAATTATATAATCATATCAGATAAAAGATTGCAATTATCAACAAGTCACTCATAAAATTTCATTTAAAATCAAAATAAATCAATTCCAGATATTGAAATAGTCAATATAATTTCAAAACCATTTTCAATAACAAAATAACCAAGAAGGTAATAGTGAATCTATTTTTTCGTTTTAATAATATTATGTCTTTTATAGGAAGCTGAATATCAACTAATGGTTACAGTGGTAGAGAAATCGTTGTCGCCGCATAAGTTAAAAAACATTCCTTTTTTTCATTTGTAAAGGAATTAAAATGATTCATATAAAAAGAATCATTTTTTAATATATTAATGAAATTAAAAATCGACATGAAATTTCTTTTATAGTCCTTTTATATCTATATAAATAAATATTTAAATTAATATCATAAGTAAAAAAGAATTGACAATTAAATATTTAAAGATCAATGTGTCTCGTTCCACATTTAACATTTAAATCACAATATCCGTGATTTAATACTTTTAGTAAAAATAAATAAATGAAATTATTGTAGATAAAAATATGGATATGATATTTCATTGTGGTTTTATATACACTTTATAAAAGTATAAAGGTGTATATTAACAAGAAATGCTTCAATGAAAAGAGATTGAGACAAAATCCCTTAACAAAAGTTTGATTAGTCAAGTATGATAATTGTTCTTAATAAATAATAAACATAGGTTAATTTATATTTTCTTGATTTTTTTTTTCAAGTTTATTAATTAATTTATATCACGTATTACCATGTCATAAAAATTACACAATTCTATAAGTTCATATAGGACGTTTTGTCCACATTCAGTACTACAGAAAAAAATGAACACGGTTTGATGTCACTAGTCCATGTTGTCATATGTATATCATATCCAAAAAAATATTAATGATTTAATAATAAATTTTATATTTCAATTATAATTTTAATTCCATTCATAAAATATGGATATGAAAAATTGAACAACATTACAATCATGGAGACGGTAAGCCGTACATACGCATGAGTAACATTTTCCATTTTTATTTGATCATTATAGGAAGAAAGTAATTATTATTTTATATTTTTAGAATGATTATAACATCATTAAAATCATATTAATCATTTAAATATGATTATATATATATATATATATCATACAAGTGATGAGGTGAATAAATATGGTTCTCATCACATCGTGGAGGTGATAGTTCACACATACACACAATCGACATCATCGTTTTTATGTGCCTCAAAAGTAAGAAATTAATTTATATATTATTTTCATATAATGATTAATATGTCATAAATTTATATATTAACATTAATTACATATTTTTAACCACTCATGAGAGACGATTTTGGAAAAAAACTAGATTGGTTCGTGTTGGTGATAGTTCACACGTACACACGAACGATTAATTCCATTCCTATTTAATGGAATAGGAGATGGATTTAGGTGATTATATTAAAACAATATAATATTAGTATATTTATGATAATAGATTTATTATTAAATCATTATTGAATATTAATTGAAGGAAACAAAAGAAGAAATAAAGTAGAAATACATAATTAAAAACGATACCTATTCTTCGGTTGATCACTTTTGATGAAAACATTAACACAAATAAGGAGAGTGTTCAGACTAAAATAAGGCATAAAGAATATAATGATGTATTGTAGATAGATTTTTGGTAAGGACTTGGCAGAAAAAATGGTTTTGATGTGTGAGTATTAGAGAAGAGAGGGTACCATTTTATAGAAGGGGGAGGGGCACCGTTCGAAACTCTTAAATTATTAAATTAATATAAATTAATTTTTTTATCCAAATGATTCCAATTTAATTCATGTATAAGATAAGATAAGTATAGTTTTAAATCATCTCATATAATAATTTTTTTTATCCTGTATAGATTTTATTTTAAGCCATATCATTTTCGGTTTGTCCTAAATTATTCTCTTTTAATTTTAATTTTGGTAACAACATTTAAATATAAAGAGGTTATAAATTTTACATATATAGGGTCAATTTACAATAATATGAAACATAATGAACTTTTAAACCTTATCATAGTAACTTTGTGATTTAATTTATTTTAGGAATGTTATATAATTTAATCAATTATCATTTTTATAAAATATCAATTATATCAATTTTGACACTATTCAATTTATTGAATTTAAAGAAAATCTAAACAGAGGGATAAATTAGAAAAAAACAATGTAATTGTATTATAATATGTCATAATAACCTATAAAATTAGTCTATGACAGATGTTATGTAAAATAATTTTTATTTTACTAACTATAATATCATTTATTTGATTCATTCATTAATAAATCAATCATTTCATCATCATTGTGTTATAATTGAATATAATTATTTAATGTATAAAAAATATAAATAAAATATTATGATTTAGGTAACATTTTTAGATTAATAATTTCCATTTATAGTCATGTATATCACTTATATTACCCATATTAGAATTGTTTTAGTAATAAGAGTCATGTTTATGATTTTTTTTCCTTTACATTAAATTAAATGTCATAAGTGCAATAATCACACCCATGTGAATTGGAAAGGCTAATTTTTTATCCAAAGGGTTTTCTTGGTCAGATACAAACCATGAAATAAGATTAGGTCATGTATTAGAGTAGTTTTATATTATTATAATATTCTTTTTAACCTTATTTACCTGATTTACCCTTAAGCCATGGTAAAGAAAATACTAAAGTTAATGTTCACCAAAAATTATTTTGATCCTATTAAACCAATTTTTCACACTTATTACAACCATGTATGTTTTTTTTCCAAAATATAATTCATTGAAGTGGAAAAAATAAATTTATAAAATAAATTTTGTTGTCTGAATGAGAGAATGGGTTTTTAAAAATCAAAGACCAAGAAAAGATGGACATATGTTTATATCAAATTTTAATGTGAAAATACATAAAATGAACATATTTGGATTAAATGATAAAAAATAATCTAAATATACATTAAAACCAATTCAAATGATAATAAAAAAATACAAATAAATTATATGCAACGGTATTTTTGAATTAAAATGCAATATTTTTCACTATTCACTAAAATATGAATTTTATAAGAAAAATACCAAAAATTTCACCCAAGGAAAATTTTGATATCCTTCTTCCAAATAAGTTGATTTTTTTCAAATAGAACATATAAAAGTTAAAAAATGGTAGTTTTAAAAAGGGTTCTCCATCAAAAGGTTGTAAAACTACCTTTTAAAATCGTTAGAGTAATTTAAGATTAAAATTAGATTTATTCTCATTTTAATCCTCTAAATTTTTTCTGATGAATTTAAGAACATTTAAAAAACATCTGTAATCATAATATAATTAGTTCTATTCATTCCTTATAATACAATGGATAAACATTAACTACCATTTAAAATAATAATATTAATACTTTATTATTTTTTTGTATAACTCAGTCTTATATGGAACGTAAGATTTCAGAGAAACCTATTGTTGTGTGTCGAGTACGCTATCAAAGATATAATCTCAATTAATGTAAAACCACTATCCTATTCATAAATATTAATAGATATGAAAAAGTATAATTATATAATTACCCAGGATGCTACATTCTCATACCCTTATTCTCATGTAATCCATATGTTATCATTGATATATCCCTTATTTACCCTTACTAAGTAAATGAGATCACCCTTTCTCATGTCTCCCTTTAATAATATGTGAATGGTCTTTTTAGGTACAATATTTATTAAATGGGTGAATTTTGTGATGAATTAAGTGAGATATGATATAGATCATATGTGAACAGTTTGTTTATGTGTCCATGTTTCCAAATTCACTGGACCTATAAAATTATGGAATGGATTGTTATGTTATGTAATGAATATTTATCCAATATATTTTAATATATATTTAAGAAATGTATGGGTCATTATAGTTGGTATAAGAGTAATATTTAGTTACCCTTTGAAACTAGGATAAGATGATTTTAGTGAAAACCCTAAGGATAATCATATGTATAGAAGATTGTCCTAAGATATGGTAAATAAAAGAGTGTGATTTCCTAGAAAAAACAGACTTTTATAGATTCTATAAGTGGATGTGGTTTGGAATAAATACATCTAAGGTTATTATCCCTAAATAAGAGTGGTTGAGTATATCTCATCGATCATTCTGGTGCACTTTGAATGTTCCCTTACTACGCACATGATTTGAAACTTTTGTGGGATATGCATGGGTTAAGTAACATTTTCATGACAAACCATTATTAATAATTTAAATAGATTGTGACCTTGGTTGAGTTAGATCATACCTAAGGCGTCATAGGAGTAAAATAATGTTTCATGGATTAGTTATAGTATGATTTTTAAATAATTATACTAGACACGTATTAAAGACATGTGTGTCCTAATTCATCATCTACATAATATCCCATATTCCCTTTTAAATCTAATTTAAATGGGTCATGTACTTCCCATAAACTTGTATAGATAAATAGAATGAATTTTACACAAGTAAAGTGTAATGAATCTTTTATTATTTCCCTTATCAATGTTGAATAACTTTAATTTGAATTGGACAACGTAAAATTCACCATAAATATATAATTAGATTATATCAATCAAATTTCCATTGTGTCACACCAATGAAAGTGTATATACATCAGTTTTTTATTTTTAAATCATTTTCATGATAAAATTTATGAAAATTGAATCCATGAATAATTTAGGCATTGAATCACATTGCCTACTTTAGAGGACCTCGATCCAAATTATACAGTGACATTCATTAATTGTCCCATGATTTCTGAACTAGATTACACCCTCGATGAATTTATGAATTCAATATCATCATTAAAATGTGTCTTGTTAATCCTGAATTTATGAGAATCATCACAAAAAAGAATATGAAACATAAAACACGATTTTCTACTATGAGGTAATCATTAAGGATCAAAATAAAAATTACAAACTACACAAGACAAAAAAAATATGTTCACTCCAACCATATAATTTTCCCAGTCTAGTAATGTCACTAACTATAATTATTAACGTATCATGAATTTTTAATAGTTTTACCATTGAAGCATCATATTTTTCTCTACCATTATCCCATAATTATTACAATTCATTGATTAGAGATTTAAGGTATACACCAATATAATTTCCGGGAATTTTATTTATAGGAATAATCATAAAAATAATGAAATAAGTTTTCTTCATACACATCCATGGAGGAGGATTAAATGAGATCAAAACAACTGGCCATATGTTATAATTATCACTTCATGTACCAAAATGGTTAAAACCATTAGAAGATAATCCCAAATGTATATTTCTATTATCTGAAGAAAAATATAGATATAATGAATAAAACAACTTCCATGATGTTAATCTTTAGTATGTATCATCAAGTAATAATTTTTTGTATTTTGATCATGTCACTTAATATTGTATGTTTTCTGGGATTAAATGAATAATATTTTCAAGAATGGTTTCAAAGAAAACTAACACAATACCATTGTATGACTTTTCTTCTTATTCTTCTTCTTTGTGGTGTTTCATTGATTTGTACAGTGATTATTTCTCATTAACTTTCGTCTACTTGTATGAAGTATTATTAAATTTTTTATTGGAATATTCTCCCCTAATAAAGCAAGAAATTAATAGTGCACGCATTTTTATATATATAATCAATTCAATGTTTTCTGATCATTTTCATCATCTCATAGAATGATAAAGGGGTCATAGCTTCACTGAATTCATCATAAAGAAACTCTATAATAATAGACACTTATTTTTCAGTAATTTCACATAGAGACTTGATATTATATGACTTAAGTAGAAATGAAAACATCAAATAATTTATGCACCATTAATAATGTTCTTGTTTTCTAACTTCTAATAATTCATAAAACTATTTTTTTATAACTGAATTTTTGAGACATATTAACCTGCTCAGGTTCGACATATGGATTTTTTGATTTTTTAAAATCCTGTATATTTTATCTAATAAATAAAAATGAATTATTTATCTAGTTTTGAAATGAATTCTCCTTAAGCGGTTCAGCTTGTGTTTTGTTGATAGGATAACCATTATTTTGACTTTTCATAACATTTGATTTGAAATGAAAAATCCAACATACATTTCGATCAGGATTAATTTTCAATACCAAGTGCTAATTTACATTATTTCTATTTAAATGTTGATTGAATTTATAATTAGGAGGAAATCATTTTATTCTACGATCAAATTTTTGGTTTTCTATTTCGTAATCTAAAAATTCTTCCAAACCATTAACACACCAAGGTGTGTTTCATGGAAAATTAATCAAAATTTTATCCATAGGTATTTGACTACCACACTTATCCCTAAAAATTCAAAAATAATATATAAATGTTTAATCTAACAAGTACAATAAATTCTTCACATCAATGTGTACAAAATCATTTCTCAAAAAAATTATACTGATATGGAAACCCAATTTAAACTAAATGATGAAATATAAATTTGAAATATAAGTAAAATAATATAAATTGATTAGAATATTGTAAACCATTTAAAATAATTTAATATAATAATATTGAATAAATAAAAATTTCAAAAAAATTAATGAAACTAATTATAAATTATAAATATAATGAAAAAATATTTCATCACATAAATAATATTTAAGAAATAATATGAATACATAAAAATGTAAATATATTTCAAAATTATATAAAACATAATTAAATTGATAAGGATATATAAATGTTATATAATTAATAGTAATTATTCATTGTAATAAAGATTTATTTAATATTTAATCACATTATAATGTATGATTATGAATTGATATTAATTTCAAATATAGTTCCAGTTGATTACCAGAGTATAAAAATTTCCATATGTGTGATTTTTTGGGAAATTTATTTGGGTAGGTGTAAGATCCCATATTTTTTTTCACAGGTAAGTACCATATTCAGTTTTTCATTAAACCAATTTTTTTGGGTTTCCCTTTGTCATTGGAACATGGTGGCGGAGTCTTGTTCAGAGATGATGAGCTCTTATTGGAAAAAATGACCAAATGTTTATGGATATATGTCTATTTGAATTTATAGAGTCTGGTTAAAAATGTTTTAAATGGGTTTACGTGGGGTTTCCCATGATTTGGAAAGCATTGGTGGTTGTTTTGGTCTTTATATATAATTTACAATTAAAACTACCTAGTGGGAGATTACACACTGTGTACCTGTTACACAACATGTAACTTCCACTAGAAATGTCATGAAATAGTATAGGGTGTAAAATGGATACACGTCATGTAAACTACTACCATCGTGTAAATGTTTATTAGGGTTAAATATTAATCCAAGGTGAAGTGTTTTTCATCTTATCCCACCAAAAAGAAATACATGATTTTTAAATGAGTTACATGACATTTAATATCCAAATTAGTTTTTTAAAGGTGTTGAGTGGTTGATTATTCATTCAAACTACTGCAACCTTTCCCCTCTATACCATGGGGACTTTTCTAGGTGATTTTGGAGAACCAAACTCAATTCCAAACATCCAATTTGATCAATAAATATGGGGTAAGTCATCCTGTTTAGGTTTTCCCTTATGTTCCTTTATTCAATGGATGTTGCTGTGTAACACTTTGACATGGTTATTGTTGGTTTTGATCATGATTAGTTATGATATATGTTACTTTTTACAATCATTTTAACCTTGTTCTTTTTTAGTGTTTTCCATTGTATGAATTTCATTAATCGATGGTTAATGGAATGGAGTATAAATCTTAACCATACGGTATGATTTTAATTTATAAGTTTATGAAATATTATGATTGTGAAAATTCTTGTGCATGATAATTAAGTAATTGAATAGAATGATAATAATCCAATTTTTGATTCTTTGTTGTATCTTATTAGAATCAATTGATGATGTGACATATCTTGTTTCTACTCTTTGGGTGAGTGAACCTTTAAAAATTATGAATTATAAATGGATTAAATATTATTTTAGTATGAAATGTGATTCAGGTGATTGCTTGTTATATATTCACCGTGGAAAAATGATTATTTGATTAATTTGTGGAATTAACCATTTGGTCTTCTGTGGTCATATTATTATATGATTCCTTTTTTATTATTCACTTGTGACACATGCGAAGATGGTTACATACTTGGATATGCCTTGAGAGAAATTGAGATGTTTATATAATGAGATATGACCTAACACATGTTGAGATAGATATATATTGGGCTATAACCTCACACATGTTGAGATGATTATATACCAGGATATGCCCTAAAACATAATGAGATTCTTATATACTAGGATATACCCTAATATATGTTGAGATAATTATAGACTGGCCTAGTTCCTCACACATGTGAGATGATAATATACTAGCCTAGGCCATGACACATGATGAGATTCTTATATAAAAGTCTTGGCCCACTGATTTTTTATATGAATGTGGTTGTGGTTGGCATGGTTATTCTGCATGCTTTGAGATATTCTAGTAGGATGCCAAAGTAGGTTATTACTGTATTTTATTAATTTTTGAATTAACTAATACATTTCTATATCATATTATTGCGTGAACTTCTTATTAAATTGGATTGTTTAGATATAGTGGTGTCAACCATCTATGTTTTACTTGCATCCTATTCGGATCGCTGTTTGGTACCCAAGAATAATATATGGATGCAAGCATAGAAAAAGGGAAAGGGACCTTGTAGTTGATTATTGATTTCTGGAAGGGATAGTGTTTGAAGACATCACCTACATGGGGTTTTGGAATGGGGTATTTTTGAGTTTATTTGTATCATCATGTCATTTTTTTAGTTTGACATTAGATACATATAAACCTAGCATTACATGATTTATTATTATTGGTATATTGGTTTCCCCTTTATTTATTAGTTTTGTTATATAGTTTCTACTATGTCTATTAATTTTATTTCATTGGTTTATTTGAAATATTTCCACTACAATGACACAACATTCATGGGGTTATAGTCTCCCCACTATACATATCATATCCCCTCTTATAGTCGGCAACCTATAGTATATAGGGAGGTGCGTTTGAGGTTTCATAACCAACCCTTTTCATCCACATGAGAGAGTGTCGTATCGAAGGATGTTACAAAGTGTTATCATAGGGGAAGATTTTATTTTATATTACTTTACTAATTTATAATGGTGTAAAGAAGACTACGATGTTTCGGGACGTGGTAATGTGTTTGTGCATGGGAGTAGTTAACCTATTTATGGAGGAAAATCTGTGTTCCCTCGTATGGGATTGTTGTTCATGAGGTTTTATTGTTATGGTTTAATGTTATTTCACCATGGTTGATTCACATGTTGTGTCATGTTATTATTTATTGAGATTTATACTTGTGGCATGGTATGGAGAGATATGACATGAATGCATAATGATAGGCACATAGTGATATATACTGACATGTAATGTTCTTGATAGGGACATATTTACATGTATGTGATATGTTTCCTATTTAAACTATGATATTAGATATCTGTTATACCTGATAAATGAAATTAATGAACTTTTTGTTCGGATAAATCACATTCTAATCCATGTGTAGATAGAACAAGATTTTGTGGTTCTCTATTGTAGTCACCTATTGAGGTTAACCTTATAATTACCCAGTGATCTAAGGTATGTGTTTATCTTATAGAGAAAATTCATCCTTGTCATCATTGAATTGAGTATTAGGAGGGATGTTATAAGTATTATCCTAAAGTAGTTGAACTGGAGATTTCTATAGTTCACGAGGATTATATGGATGTTTAGCTTTGTGACAGATTCTTGATGGTTATGAAATCTATGGAAGGGGAGACTGTTGGTACCGTGCCTTTGATTTCTATGTTACAAGAGTGTTTCGACAACAACATACTCTTAATTTAACAAGGATAGTAGTCCCTAGGCATCAATGTTTAGGATTGAGTTAGTTAATATGATCTTGAAGAACCTTGAGACACACATGGATATGAGGGTTATGTTGTTTTTGCATACATGTTTCATGGACCAGCATAGAAATGGTGGAATATTCTAGAGAAATTTGGGCAAAATATGATTTTTCATCGAAGGACGTTGAGGAAAATATCCTGATCCAATTTTATCGTCATATGTTGAGGGATGAAAAAGATTATGAGTTCATGAATTTGAGATGGGAGGTAATCTTAGTTTTGGACTGTGTTGAATGTTTCACCGACCTATAAAATTTTTCTCCAGATTTAGTAGCTGATTATATCTCCAGGGTGAAGAATTTTTAGGATGGGATAATCATGAGATTTGGTTACAAGAGAAAACTTTTCATTTGAGAATTGTTGAGAACCTGATATATCAGGAACTCATTAAAGATGGGAATCTGAGAGAGGCCCTGAGTAGTAGACATTCTATTTAAGTAGGGTGAACTAATAGCTCTTTTTCAGGAATCATGAATCATCACTATGAAATTTTTATCTAAGGAAACTATGGGTGGAGTAGTCAGGGTTATGGATAGCCATATTAAAACCGTGTTCTATTGAAATGTTATTAGTGTGGAATGTTTTACCACAAGCACCCACATTGTCATTTCCCCAAAGTTAAGTGTCATGTATGTGGTGGACTGGGTCATCTTCAAAAGTTTTGTGTGAACATTCCACAAAAAATAATGGCAGGGGATCATGTTAAGCACTTGATTCTAGAAGGGTATCATCTACCCCTCAGTAGGATGGTAGCTAGAGTTCTACTAGTCATTCAGGATGAGGTAGGGGACGTGCTAACCCAGTGTTGAAGTGGCAGTATCTGGTAGAGGAAATAGCTCAGGGTAGTTAGACTAGATCCCATAGAATAGGGGAAAGTTAGCTTCACATTATACATACTACTCAGCTATTATGGACATAAAACAATCAACTATTACATATATGATTCTTATATCATAAACCTTATCTAGTATTTTGTTTGATACTGGTAAATCACATTTAATTTTTTTTTATCATTTTGAAAATTTTTTGGGTTTGGTTTTGAAAATATTATAGGGTTATTTGATCATCAATAAACCATTGGGAGTGCAGTTAGAGAATATCAAATGTTTCAAGGAATGTTCTTTAGAGATTGGTGGTTACAGTTTCATTTGGGAACCGTTTTTTCTGGAATTAACAGGCTTCAATTTGATTGTTAGTCTGGATTGGCTAGTTCTATATTGGGATCATATAAAATTTTCCCAGAGGATGGTTATCTTTATATCTTAATATGGAGACCTTTATTATCACTAAGGTAATTGGGATCTTCAGGCTGGTCGTACAGGGAAAATTTAGTGTAGATTGGATTGTCTCAAGGAGAAAATTGAATATCATTCTATAGATAATGATTTAGTGTTGAATGATTCTTTTCCTCTAGCGGTAGATCTTTTTCAAGATGTTTTTTGATGAATTAAATGGCGTACCATCTTAATGGGAGATCAAGATCACGATCAAGTTGTTCCCCAGAGCAGATCCAGTTTGGAATCTGCCTTACAGAATGATGCTAGTACAGATTCAAGACATCAATTGATAGTTGGATGAATTGGAAGCTAAAGGTTACATATATGCGAGTACATATCCTTGGGGTTCTCAGGCTCCATTCACTAATAAGGATAAAGGTACTTTTAACTAGGGTGTGGATTAGCAAAGATTGAACATGATGAAGGCCATGATCCGATATCCCCTTTCAGTCATAAATGATCTATTTGATTAGCTGAGTCATTGTAAAATATTATCCAAGATCGATTTGAGATTATGATGCCATCAGTTAAGGGAGTGGCCATCATACATTCCTCAAACTATGTTTAGGAGCAGGTATGTCTTATATTAATTCAGTATGATGTCGTTTGGTTTGACTAATGTGATGTCTGTATTCATGTCCATGATGCATCATATATTTCAACCTATTCTAGATTAGTTTTTTCTCATCTTCATAAATGAAATATTAGTGTACTCCCATTCATTCATCATAATATGACCAACATCATGAAATTGTCTTGATTATGTTGAGAGAGTATCAGTTTTATGCCAAGATATCTAAATGTAGTTTTTGGATTTATAAAGTGTGATTCTTGGGCCATGTCATCTCATAGGTAAGAGTGTTAGTGGAACCAAAGAATGTTATAATTATAGTATCATGGGATCTACCAAATAATTTCATTGAAATTAACATCTTTCTAGAATTAGAAGGTTATTATCAGTGCTTTATCCCTGATTTATCATGTATGATAGTATCGATGTCAGAAATGACCAATAAGGGAGTGAAGTATTTTTGGTATGATGCTTAAGAGTTATTTTCAAGAGTTGAAAGTTAGTATAGCCTTAGAAACTATACTGATGTTACCTATTACTGTTAAATCATCTACCATGTACAATGATGCATCTAGAGTTTCACTTAGAGTAGTTTTGATGCAAGAGGATCCAATGGCTGATTAGTGTTACAGATAGTTGAGACTGCATGAGAAGAATTACCCTTTTCACTATCTAGATTTAGTAGTAGTGGAACATTCCTAGATATGATGGATACATTATCTTATGGGTGATTGGTTTTTTGTATATATAGACCACAAGATCCTCAAGTAAATATTTCCAATTTAGGACCTGAACCATCAACATAGTTGTTGGGTTGAATATCTATAGTCTTTCATCATTGAGTTGGCTTATTCACTAGGAAAGGGAAAAATTGTTTCCAATTATTTGAGCTAGAAAACATAGACCAATGCAGTATGAGATTCTTGCGATGAGTGGTGGATGATGAAACTCTTTAAATAAATGCATCTAGATGTTCAAGAGTCATAGGGGTGAGCATATCTGACATCAACAACGACTATACCTATGATTTTAAACAAGATCAAGAAAGATAATTTATCTGATATTGATGGACTAGTTTTGAGGGACATCTTATATGGTGGAAATTCACCATCAATATGGTCTCTTGGAAATGAAGATTCTCTTATTTTCTAATGCCTAGTATAGGTTCCTATGGGCTTGCGCGGGGGTTATGGTGAGAATATTTCATGGTTATAAATGGGAAACACATCCTAGTTCGATAAATATGTATCATGATATCTGTAGATAGTGCATGCAGTCATGAATGAAGAATGTGGTTGCTGGAATTATAGTGATATGTTTCACTTGTCAACAGGTGAAATCTGAGGATCATAGGCTTGATGGGATATTACTAAATCTATGAATTCCTAAATGGAAATGTTATGACGTCATTACAGAGTTTTTTATAGGATTATCTAGGACAACCTATAATAATGAGGAAATATGGGAGATCGTTGATCAACGGAAGATGGTAGACCAATTCATACCTATTAGGTAGACCTTCATAGTTAAGGATTTGGGTACACTATATGTGTTTGAGAGAGTTTAGTTGCACAGTGTTTTGAGGAGTATTGTCTCAGATAGTGATCCTAATTTCACATCATAGTTTAGGAGATGTCTTTATTTGTATCCATGATTACAAGTTATTTTGAAAAAAATCTATCATATTTAGACTATTTTTCAGTCGGAGAAGACTATTTATGTTCTATATGATATTTTATGATCTTGTTTTATGATTTTTTTGGTTTAGGGGAGCATCATATGACACTCTAGGAGTTTTCATGTAATAATATATTCCATGAATCAATCCAAATGGAAAATTTCAAGGATTTTTATAGAAGGACATGTCATTCACATCTTTGTTGATTTCGAGTAGGTGGGTCGACACTTTTTGGACCTAATATTGTACAAGAGACATCAGAGTTGGATCATTTGATTAGGAGGAAGTTGGTGAAAATGTAGAGTAGGAATAAATATTATGCTGGCCATCATAAATGACCTATATAGTTTGAGGTTGGTCATTGTATTTTCCTACAAGTGTCGCCTAGGTTAAGGAAACGTTATATCAGGAAATAAAGAAATCTAACACCCAAGTTTCATAGGTTATCTAATATAGTGGGGATGGTCAGTATATTGGTGTACCGATTAGCACTACCACAATGCTACAGTTCCATGCATGACTTTTTTCACATGTCATAGAATCAGAGATATTACCTTGAACCTTATCATGTGATAGACATAGAGATGTGGAGCTTAGAACTGACACATCCTTTTAGGAGAATCTGCTGAGGATTGTGGATCATAGGGATAACTATCTTCTTGGTTGGATTATATGTCTAGTTCGAGTACAATGACAACATGGGTGAGTTCAGGATGATACTTGGGAGGGGTAGTATGATATGTGAGAAAAATGGCCAAACATGTTTTCTATGATTCCATAGTTATAGTTGGAGAAGCTCAATGATGATTTGTTATATGGTGGGGAGTTTGTTATATCCTGCCTTTTTGTCAGGTATATCTTACATTTATTTATATTTTAAACCTTTTTTGTTGTGTTTCAATTTTTCATTGGGTGTTAGTGGATGCCTATTGTTTGGAGACAAAGAGCCTTTGTTGGGGGAAATTGCCAAATATTATTGGTTTTTTTATTTGAATTAATGGAGACTTGGTGTAAACATGTTAAATTGGTTTGTGAAGGTATTCCCATAATTTTGAAATATTTGGAGGTGGTTCGTGTCATTTAATAGAATTTGGGCTTAAAAGTGCCTATTGGCTGAATATTTCCCATGTACCTATTACATGACCTGTTACATTATCTATACATGTCGTGAACCAGTAAAGGCCATGAAATAGTTACACATCATGTAAACTATTCATGTTGTGTGAAAGTCATGTCATGTTAAATATTAATATGAGGAAACATGTTTTTTAGCATATCCATGTAAAAAGAAATACACAACCTATAAATGAGTTTCATGGCATGGAATACCTCAAGATTTTTTTAAAGGTGTCGTGCAACTGATTTTTTATTCAACCCACTGTAAACATTATCCTCTCAGGCCTAGGGAATTTCCTAGGTAATTTTGGAGTGCCATACTCCCTTCCAAATATCCTGTTTGAGCAATCAATCCCTAGTAAGTCATCCTGTTTTGGTTTTCCCTTATCTACATTTTTCCTTCAGCCATTGCAGTGTAACCCTTTGACTATCGATGTGGTTTCTTTTAATATTGATCTATTTTGATATAGGATCCTTCTTGTGATAATTTTCTTCTTCATCCATTTTTTCATTTTCTGTTGGAAGCATTTCATTCATCACTAGTTAAATTTAGGGGGTATAAATCTTAACCCTATGCTATGACTTCAATTAATAAGTATATGTAGTATTGTGATTACACTGATTCTTGTGCACAATTATTAACTAATTTAATAGAATGATGATAATCCTATGTTGTATTCTTGATTTGATCCATTTTGATTAAAATTATAATGTGACATGGATTGTAGCTACCCATTGGGTGAGAGAACCTTTGAAAATAATTAATTGGAAATGGCTTACATATAATTTTAGCATGACATGTGATTCATGTGATATATTGTCATAGATTCACCTTTGAAAATAAATTATTTGATTAATCAAATAAATGGGAAATTTGAATGACATATAGTAATTATCAAATTTAATAGTTTAGTTCAATGTGGTCATATTGTGATATTCTTGCTATTTTGATATGAACTTGTGACACATGATGAGATGCTTGTATATCAGGATATGCCTTGACACATGCTGATATGACTATATGTTGGTCCATTCCCTATCACTTGCTAAGATTCATATATACTAGGCCAGTCCCTGACACATGATGAGATGCTTAAATATTGAGCTAGGCCCTAACACATGCTATGATTATAATAAATCTGTCTTGTCCCAATGATTTTTATACCATGGATCTATTCTTGTGGTTGCAGTGGATCTTATACATTCCCCGATACATTCATATAGGTTGTCGAATTAGGTTGTTTTTGTATTATATTTATAGTTTAATTAATTAATACATCTTTTTATTTCATTATTTCATGCACTTCTAATCATTCTATTTTGTTTAGACACATTAGTGACGACATTCTGAGTTTTACTCACACCCTATTTGGGCCTCCGTTTGGTACTCGGGTAGATTACATGGATATAGGGATGGAAAAGGGAAATGGACCTTGTTGAAATTTTTTGATTATTGGATTAGATAGAGTTTAGATATGGGACTGAAATGTGGTTCAGGACATGGGGATTTTTGAGTTTATTTGTATCAGCATGTCATTATTCAATATTGTTTTTAGTTTGACTTTAGATACATATCAGTATGAAATTACATGATTCTATATTATTGGTATATTTATTTCTCCTTTATTTCATTGTTGTGTTTATGGTTTCCACTATGTCTATTACTTTTATTAACTCTGAACTAACATCTATCCTTTCTCCATGACCACCTTTGGTCTATCCCGGCAACATGATTTTTATTGCCCTGCATTGGGCTTTGAAGAAACCTTCTAGCCAAAAAACTCATAACATCACATGACACTGAAAAGTATTTGTTCAAAAATTTGTTGTGTCAAGGATGGAAATGAAAGCTACAATCCAAACACACCCATTCTTATGATATATGCATTATATGTTTCTTTAATGCTATAAAAGAATGCTTTCATAGTTTCTCTATCACCCAAACCAATACCATTATGTTTTCAAAATCTTGGATTCATCAATGTTTCTAATATCCATTCTCTCCCATAATTCAAATTGTTCTGATATGGTGAGTTAAGCTTGGTTATTTGTTACATTCATGTGCCCATTTTCATTTCAAATTTCATTATTGGTATTTTCATAGAGTTATTATTTTTGATTTTTAAAATTCAGTGAATGTTACTAGCATTTTCAATTAGTAGGAGACCTTCATATTTTGATTGCAGTACTATAGTACTGAAAGTATGGGTTTTTATAGTATTTGATAATTTTAATATCAATTGTACTTGATAGAAAATAATTTTCATGTATGAACTAGTTTCAATTTTGTAAAAATCCAAAAAAAATTTCTAATTACGTTGATATTGGGATTCTTATTTTTTTCTGTTGGAGTTAAATTTTATATAGATAGTGTTCCTCTATTTCATCAACTGAAAACGTTTAAATGAATTGAATTCTACATGTAAATTATGTATTCATTAAATTTTTTGTTGCTTTTCTGTGTAATTATTTATGGGTAAATAGAAGGTGCATGGACTGAAAATTGAGTTACATATTCTTCTTATTCATAAAAATTTAATGGTGATTAAAATCCTTATTGAAATTCACAATTTCTTCAACCTCATTTGTGAAACCCCTACAGGAAGAGTTTACTCACTGATCAGTTAGAGTTAAATTATTAGATGTTCACCCATCAGATCCATGGTTACTACTTTTTGAGATTCATTGTCTGTTCCTATTATTACATTCTAAATTTAGTGTTATCTATAATTAGGACACATCACAAACCATGTATCATCAATTTTTCTTAATAAAATAAATAATCCATTTGAATTTTCATTTCCATCTATAGGATTTTGAAGATTCTTCACTCAGGAAACATTTTCATTTGGAATCACCAGTCTAGGGTAATTAATTTATATATAGAATTTAATTAATTTTTTAACATAAATTATCATTTCACACTATCTCCATTTATATTAACAATTGTGGAGAAAACCCGTGAGGTCACTAAAAAACCTTATTTATATTCCTGAAATATTCCTTATTTTTTTCATGTCCTATTTATATTTATTTATGTATTCCATTACAGTTAGGTCTACGATGTTTTTACCTAGAAAAATGTGGCTAGTCATGGGTGTTAATAATGGGTTGATTCACATGTAAAATTGTGAGACTATAGATAATATTAAATAACTCAAAGTTCATTCGAATCTCATTCGAAACATGGTTAGTCAACCTATAATACCTTATTTACTCTCTACCTTGGATGATAACTATATAAAGCTCTGGTATTTGTTAAGGGATGGTATCACTCTTATTTTTTTATGGACACAACCATTATGTAATGTTTGTAGAATTCCACCCAAAAAAACATGATTTGTTTAAAAGTTCTTACCTTGATTTATTTTTCAAGGTATTATAATTATTTAATAACTTCATAATTACATTTTAAATAGTTCTTGTTTAAATGAACATATGAAAATTTGATGTTAGTTTATTTCATTCTGAATTTGTGGGAACTTGGGTCCTCAATACCAACTACTAAACAAGATGGTCATTCAAAGTGTGTAAACTATGTTGATTACTTTATGGACCCCAATAAGTTGTATCAGATCAGTAGTTCTGATGAATATACTGCTAAGGTCTAAACATATTTCCCTCCATCCCATTATTAAATTGGGAGGTATTGAAAATTGAATCATTTGGTTATTTTTCTCCTTCGTACTTCTTCATGAAATAGGTTTGAGACTATGAGACTAATAAATGTGATCTTACTTTGGACAACCACACAAATAATGTCACCACAATGTGTGTTCATCGTGATATTCCCATGATACTGATAGGGTATGAGGATTTGAACATCTATGTAGGGAATGCAACCACATGATTATAGGGTTCTATCATCAAACCATCTATATTCTAAATGATTCAATGTTGGATCAATATTTGAATAGTAATTTTTGTTATTAACTTGGTGTTTCCGTGGTTGATGTATAATTACAATCTTGAAAGAAAATTAAACAATGGTTTGGGAAGAGTCTAGACTCTTTCATACCTCAAATATTAACACTGATAAGATTCCCATTTAAATCACCATCATTTTTAATGAAACTGTTTTACAAATCTATGGATAAGGATGACATTTACCTGTGTTGGTGCATGCTACTGGCTGGCCATGATAAAGGAACCATTCACCGAAAAGTTACTATTAGCTACGTGACTGGACCAAAATCCCACACTGATCCCACACCGATCATCACTAATATTGTCTGGATTTTTGATGTTGTTGCTATAGTGATCTTCTATTGATCATTGTGATTGTTTAGTGTTCATTGTTGTTGGGTGATCAATGTTTTTGTTTAGTGTTCGTTGATGTTGGATATTGTTTTATTTTTTATAGTGCCTAAATTTATGATATGTTATGTTATAACATTTTAGATTGTATTTTTTGACACCAAAGTTTCCATTTTATATTGTAATTTTGACAATGGAACATTATTTGTAACAATAGTCTGGTTCCCTTTTAATAAAAAAACTAGTTATCCAAGTAAACTGTGGGTGATTTAGTTGTTAATGGAGATTTATTTTACTAAAAAATTAATTATATTTTTGTTTGAGTGATTTTTTTTAATTTTCCAATTACCTATCCAACAACAATCGTTTCAGAATATATTTTGTATGGAATGAATTAGAAACTATTTCAACAAGATTATTTACACAACTGGAAATCTAGTCTTCAGTTAAGACTATTTTACTCAACAATATATGGCTTGGTCAACAATTATAGATTGATGTTGAAAATGATTCAATATTATATCAAAAAACTCATTGGTGTATGAATCTAGTTGGGGAATCACACATGAAAGGAACAATAACAACATAATTATCTTATAAGAATATGATTACAACAAACTATTTGAAAAATGTTTTTTCACTGAATAAGACACCATATGAGAGTTTTTTTGTTTGAAAAAAACATTTCAAATGATAATGTAGGAATGAGAATAATATTTGGGCTTGTATGGATCTATAAAAAATATTATAAAATTGTGAAATGGTCAAGGAAATTCAAGAAAAGTCCCACGAATTTTCCCTCACAAAATAGAACTCATCTAAGGCATAAAAGAGTTGGTGGACAATGAATTATAAAATCCAGACATAACTCATGTCATGTGAAGAAATGTAAGCTAAATGGTTTTTACCAGAGTTGTGATTTCATGGAAAAAACATCAAATGTTTACTAGTATTTCGAATAAAAATTGGAGGAGAATAAAAGTAACTTCTCTAAGTAGAGGTAACCCCGTGAGAAGCAACAAACTATATTGAAAAATAAAAATCCATTACATGGCATGGGAAACAATTATAGAAGATATTATAATTGCAACCAATAAGGTAATGATATGCTTATACATTATGAATTTCATCACTTAGTATCATTACAATCAATGAAAATGAAAATTATCGATGTAGGTGGTGATCATTGGAATCAAGGAAACTAATTAATTATTGACCAACTATATGGAAAAATAAGGATAATAATAATTAATCAACCAATAAAACCTCAAGGACGTTGAGGTATGATCCCCACCCCATTCCCTCTTTATTTATATTTGATTATATTTTCAAATTGGGAGTGACACAAAAAAATTAAAGACAACTTTTAATGAATAAATTGAAAATATTACCTTATCATATCTATGTTGATAAAATGGTGGGGGTGAGCCTTTGTGATAAGAATATTGTTGATGTTTTTCATTGTAGTTAATGAATTTAAAATAAATTATAACGCTCACATGATGACAAAAAATACAATTGGGGATATGGAAAATATCATGTCACTGTTTTTTATGTCTTTCAAAATAACATAATGGATAGAGTGATATTTAAGGTTCTAGATGTCATGGATGTGATTATTGGGCATAGAAAACTAGGTTTGTTACCATAATCTACATATTATCTATGATTTACATGATAGATAATCATCCTGACTAATATAATTAATATAAATATTAATTGATAAGAACTCAGAACCAAAAAGATAGAACTTTTTCACATATAATTTATAATTAATTTATTTAGTTAAGAATTATCTTTCATTTAATTCATTATTTATTTTCGATGATTAGATGAGGACCTATTATTGTTCCATCATTGCATCATAGGAATCAATGATAGACTCTCTATAACAATTATCCACATGTTCTACATGATCCCCTGATCATTATCGTAGAATCATCTGGGTGTTAGCATGGATGAATCTAATGCTTACAACATTGACTATTTATCGTAACAGAATCATTCAAGAAGATAAATATTTAATATGGTGGAGGAGAAATTATGCTCTGCAGTCTTCATAGCATTCTAAGAGAGAAACCTCTACGGATTGAGATGATCCGCTCTAGAATACATTCTGCACAACGAAAGAATATAACTAGAGCGTAAGAAAAATTTCATAACCCGGTTTAAATAATTCACAGGTTAGAAAATAATTATTGCACAAATGTACATAGTATTATCTTAATCTTGAAAACCCCGATGTCTAAATGATACTAATAATAATATTGTTTACCTGAAATTATCTAAACTCATAAATAAAAAAATTATTATTTTCTTGAATAAACAAATTAATATTTATTCAAATCATATTTTATATGGAATACCTCGCTGGACCATAAAAAATGATTCTCTAATCCTAAATATTTATTGGGAATTGAATAATGAAAATATATTTAATTAAACAATTATCACCACATTATTCTCTAATAGTTATATAAATATCATATTCATAGAATTAGTGAGTAAATAATTTTTAAATATTCACGTAACCAAAAAAATAAATAATTTTCTATTTTTTGAATAAACCAGAATAAATAAATATTATATATTCAAATTGTTAAATAAATAATTACTTGGTGAGTAATTATTTATTTAAAAATTCCACCCACACATATATATTCTCTATAATAACTTGAGATTGGGTATTTACAATCAAACTAACATGAATAGTTATTAAACCATGTATGGGTATTATATTTATCTAACATGTTAAATTCATAATCAATTTAACCGAGATTCTAAATACACCTAGTGTGTTAACCTTTAGGTCCATTTATCATTTACATTAGGATATAGTAAAAAAATTGAAATGTTAGCATCTAACAACATGACCAGTATCTTATAGGGAAATATGTTATTGTCACAAAAACATGTAACATCCAGTGAACATACACTATGAATGGAAATCTATTTCTCTTGATATCTCTAATCAAGAATGTTTGATAGTGGTGTCATCATCCTAGATTCTCAATGACTATTTCTTTTATTTTTTTGACACAAAATTTTTAATAAAATTCCATGGTCCTAGACATAATTAGGAAGTTTCATTCTCATCAAAGAGACTAAGATTTAAACTTTTATTAAAGAAAAAAAGGAAAAAACCCCTCTCGTATATTTATTAATACAATATATCTTATGACACACCCAATGTACCCTACTTCCCATGAACATATAATATCATGATATTGGTTTGTAAATCAATTTACATGACTTATATAATACATTAATAACAATTTTAAATTCTATGGAACATTACAAACATTCACAGATATTAACAAAGAATAACACATTGTCATGTTCTCGAAATCTCTTGAACTGATGATTACCTAGGGTTTACTTCTTTCAAATGTGTCTCAATGTCCCATGAGTCTCCACCCCTGATATAATTTATCATTTTTTGTAGTAAAATAAATCATCTAGATATAAAACTTATATTTAAAAATAATATCTTAAAACTTCTAGCTTCTCATCATAGTAGAGATTTTCTAGGACCTTTCAGTGAGACATATATACTTCAGACATTTAATGTATAATTTTATATAGGAAAACATTCATGATGTGATAAAATTTACAATAATATTCAAAAAAATAAATACAAGGAATCATGATGTATGTGGTAGTTGGTTTTAGGTCACCAAATCTATTTGACTCCCACATTCACTAGATCCTACTACAAAATTTTTTTTCTCTATCTCTTACATAGTGTTCATGATTCTAAAAAGATAAATCCTTAGTAAAGGTGTCCATCGCATTTTACTCCCTAAAAACACTACACCAAAAAACATCACAGCTTTGATAAAAGTCCCTCAATATGTGATATTTCTAGACTATGTGCTTCATTCGTTGATGCAACCTTTTCTTCCTTCAGAGATCCACCGCTAAAGTTTTTTCATAAAGTAATGTGAAATGTTCTCTAATTTTAGGAACCACATCAAGATCATGGATGAATTTTGGAATCCAAACTAATCCTTTTGTTGCATTATAATTAGCTATATACTCATACTCCACTATAGAATCCATGATAACTAGATGCATTGAACTCTCTAACTCATAACTCATCTATTATTACTAAATACATATCCAGATTATGAATTAATATTGTTCTAATCTATTTAGAAACTAGCATCAGTATATCATCTAATGAGTAGATCCTCATATTCTCCATATACCAATAATATATCTTCAGTATGACACAAATACATGAGGATTTACTTAACAACAAACCATTGTTTTTCTCCTAGACCAAATTTATATCTACCAATCATGTTCAAATCCGAGGAAACATTAATACTTGTACATAACATGACATACATGATAAATTATATCAAATGTGTAAATGTGATCTTACTTATTATTTATCTCTCTCTACTGTTGTGTTAGAGGGAACATTTTTATATAGAGAGGTATACTATATGACACTGGAACCAATACCCTCTTGGATTGTTCCATATTTAATCTCTTCAGTATCGAGTCAATGTTTTTTTCATTGAATTAGTAAATGCATATTTTTTGATCTTTCTTGAATGATCACAATTCCAAGGATATATGCTACTTCCCAAAAATCCTACATGGAAAAACACATGTTTAACAATTATTTAAATGAATATAAGAAAGGTAAATCATTTCCAATAAGTAATATATCATCAAAATACACTACTAAGAATATAACCAAACTCCCACCAAATTTCATTTAAACACATGGTTCACATTCATTCATTATGAAACCAAAAGCTCTAACAAATTCATCAAACTGAACATTATATAACCTATATATTTTCTTTTAAAACCGTAATGGATCTCAATATCTTATATATGTTATTGGAATTTATTGGAGTCATAAACCCTTCATATATTTCTCATATATATATGTTTCTAAATATTCCTATTAAGGAAATATATTTTATCCTCAATCTACCAAAATACTAGCCATGGAATGATACCATGGAAAGTGGAATTCCGATAGATTTAAATATGAAAACTAGAGAAAAGGTTTCCTCATATTCAATGCTTTGAAATTTTATAAACCATTTATCCACTAACCATGATTTATAGATATTTACAGTACCTTCCTTGTTTTGTTTTCACTTGAATACCAATTTTCACCTAATGGGTTTTACATCAACTGGAATATCAAATAGAACCTGGACTTGGATTTGATACATGCAATACACCTAAAAATTCATGTCCCCTTACCATCTTGAAACTCTTGATCTCTCAACTACTTCCTTATAAGAAATAGGATCATAATATTCAACAAAAAATAAGTCACCAACCTCAATGACTAGAAACCCATATCTTTCTGGTTCTCTATCCTCTATGGTGCTCCTATATAGTTCTTATGTATTAGGAAAAATATTTTTATAGGGACCTATGGAATGTCTTTCTATACCAACTACTATATATCTTAAGAATAAAATTAATTTAATTCAATCTTTCTCAATCTATCCTTATAAAGGATGTGCTCCCTCTTAAAAAATGTGGGATGTATTGTGATAGTTACGTCCTTTTATGGGGTGTTGTATATAAAATATCACCTTTTTCCTTTGTATATCCAATAAAGATACACTTTTTTCACCATGGTTCTAGTTTATTCCGAATTGTGGCCTTAAAAAATTCATCACATCACTATACTCATAAGTTATACAACATGAATCTCTTTCTATATATTAACTCGTATGGTATTTTGATTTCCACTTTAGTTGGGACCTAATTTAGTGTTTATGCTATAGCGTGTAAGTCATATCCGCAAAAGGAAAAAATAATAATTTCATGGGTCATCGTCAACCTTACCATGTCAATTAAGGTATTTTTCCTCGTTTTAATAATTCCATTCCACTATAGTGTATATGGAGGATTAATTTGTGATAAAATTACACAATCAAATCAAAAGTCGATGAATTATTAGTTAATATACTCAACACCATGATCATATTGAATATTATTTATTACAACACCCCATGCATACAAATGATTTTTAGTTTCTATGATAAATCTAATCTTTTGTTTGGTGGATGGGCTAGATTTTGAATCAGGATACGGAATGGAATTTTGAATAATTGGATGTATTAAGGTGATGTTTTGGGATTTAGTTCAAGCATTTAGTGGTATGGCTGGGAGATTGAATGATTATTGGGGGATTTAGGTTAGGTTTAAAGAGTTTTAGAGGATTCTCTCCAGGGTAAATAGTTTGGTGTGAATGGTTTTGGTGAAACCATACATCACCCTGAGCATGAAGAGGTTTTTAGTTCCTTTTCAGAAGGGCATGGTTGAGTATAACAATTACTGAGAAGTTGAGGGTTTACCATATAAGGTCTTAGAATAACCCATGCGAGTTGGAATATACTTGGGGTTTGACATAAGGTTTGGGCATAGTTTTATAAAAACCATGAAAATATTTTTAGACCGAGATAGTTCCAATTCACATAGTTAGCACAATGTTTGGAAAACCATGCGGCTCAACCATATGAGAAGGATATACATAGACAGATATTACCACATAGATTTCATACACTTTTGAAAACTTGTACCCCAACCACGAATCTCCTTAAAATAAGTTTATATGGGTTTCTACCATTCAATTTTATGTCCAATAATCTCATTTTTCTTTGTCTCTCTCACACACACACAATTGACTGATCCCACCTCCATCCTTTGATTACCCCTTCATTTTGGGTGATTCTAGCTTCATTTGTTTTCATCATTTTGAGGTCAGGATTCACCTCAAACAACCTCCATTCTTATCCTTATTCCTCACATCTATGTTTTGAGTACATTGATTAGGGTTTTTGTTGCTTATTCCGTTTAGAAACTGTGGAATCATCCATGTTTCATGGTTTTTTTTATATTACTTACAGGAGACCCAGATATTACATCATCAAACTATCACATGTCGTCTCAATGAAGGTATTTCTCACAATCAAATTTATCAAGGTTTTTACTTTAATTTAAATATAATAGGAATCTATAATGAAATTGAATGTTAGGTATTTACCTGTTAATGATGTTGGGTGTCCACAAGGAACCTCTCCTGGATGGTTGCTCAAGGGTTTATTGAATGATGTGTGCCTAATAATTCAATCAAAAATTATGCTAAGTAGTTTTCTGTTGTTTAATCAATTTAAATTATTAAATAATTATGAATTTATTATAGTTCAATACCTTGGGTGCTTAGGTTTGGTTTAGAGTTTTGGGACTCAGTGATGGCATGGTTTGGTCTTGTGAGGGGATTAGAGAGCCTAAAAGGAAACTGCTACCCAACAGAGTCATATTTGGAAATCATCCATAATGGTATATGGTCCTTAAATTGACCCATAGTATTTTTTTCTTTTAACTTCTTATAATGCCCATATCACTAGTTTCTCATGTAATTAATTAATTGGTTTTCCATGGATAACATCCTTTGACGTGACATGAGTCTTGTGGAAATGTAGTTCTTAGTGGATCACCTTAGAAATAATGTGACATTGATAATTGGATAATTAAATAGTATTTAAAAAAAGGTATTTTTGGGAAAATTTTCATTCAAATTAAAATTTTAAAAGATAATTGAAATGGTATTTTAGAAATGGTAATTTGGGTTCTTTTTGAAAATAAAAAAAAGTTGAAATGGTGTTGACAACAAGTGTTGGTTATTTTGGAATTATTAATTGATAAGTGTATTTAAATTGAAATTTGGATAAATTTTTTTTAAAATATAATTGTAAATAGTTTTGTAAATGAAAATTAGAATTGATTTCATAATATAAATGTTAAATAAACCATTATTCCTTGCAATTTATTATTATGTGTTATCAAAATATGGTGATATGGGTATATGTTCTTCATTAATGTAAATAAAATTTATTTTTAGGATGTTCAAACCTTGGGTGAACATGGACCTCAGGAGGATGCTTGATATTTATGGTTAATCCCTTGATGAACTTGGATGCCATGTGGATTCCATGATTGATGATTAAACCCAGGGCGAACATGACATCCAAGTGGATGTTGAGTTTTTTGGTTAAAACCACAGTGAAAACAACACTCTTGGGAACATTAAATGGGATCCATGGATGGGTTTATTACCCTTAATAACATTTTCTGATTAGGGATGGGCATATTACCCCCAAAGAGAGATGGGATGGCACTTTCATCATGATGTGATCATAGACACCCTAACACATGTTGGTAAGCACCATTTCTAGTGTGATGTTTGCCACTAGATTTAGCATTTGTTTTATCCTTTTTATATGAAATGCTTTAAAAATTTTAATAGTATTTTCTTATCATGAGAACTATTATATAAAATTTCCATAGACTTTTTATATTTAGGGAATAAATTAGTGGTGGCCTACTAAGTTTTACTCACACACTGCTTAGGATGCCATGTCACTTGGGAACCCAAGAAAACTCTTTTCTGGTTCACAAGTAATGGTTTTAGGAAAGGCCTTCTGTTGATGCATTTTTATTTTTTTCCTTGGTTGGAGTCAGCTGATGGGATCAGGTAGGACTCAGGACCAATTTGGGATCGACTATTGGACTTAGTTTTATTCTTTTTCGTTCAGTATTACGTGTGTATGATCCACCGATGAGGAATCCATTTAGAATGAATGAAGTTATCTTTATTATTTCATTTGATTTTTAATTATTTTATCAGTTCGTTATTTGGTTGGAATATCTATTTTTATTTTTATTTAATATAGGTTATATACACTGTGTTTTTCACTCGTATAATAAGGTCATATTCTCCCCACGGTAACCTCACATTCCCTCATCACTAGTCGATAGCCTCTGGTATGGGGGGATGAATGCTTGATGTAATTTGGAAAAATAGTGTGGTTAATATTCAATGAGTGAGTTTGGATGAGACATTATATTGCGGGGTACCCACTCTAGGAGAGGCAAAGAAAGTGCATCATCACCCTAATGATCCCCCTAGTGGAATGAGTTTGAAATCAATAATCTAAAACCATAGGTAGATATACATTACCAGAATACATAAAACAATATAGTAAATATACACCAAAACATGTAAATGCAATGTATATATCAATCATAGGAAACATCTGGATCACATAACAATAATATTTTCCTAGTATGATGATCTTACCACGATTCACTATTTCATTTTTACCCTTACACCATTGTAATAAACTAAATTTGTATTGTAAATTCCAAATATAATTAAAAAATTTACATCATGTTTTGTTCAATAATTTTGTGATTATCACTATTAAAAATGTTAATGTTACTTGTTTTAATAATTTTATTGAATGTGGAGGTGATTTGGAGGACCCATGATGAAGTCTAAGAAAAACAGGACAGACTCCACAAGGATCCAAGCACACCAGTGGATAAATCTGAACACTTCTACACAACCCTGAATTCATATGGGGTGAATTTTTTTGTATGGTCTATAATTTAATAGGCCACATTTCATCACAAAAAACCGAATCCATATTCAGCTTCTATGGGTCTCATCCGAACTGATATGTCCAATCCACCGAATGTGCACATAGTCAAAAGTGGCGTTGTGTAATATGTCTCTATCTCGAGCTGTGATTGTCCAAATGATTCTAAAAATTAAGTGGAGATAATAAGGAAGTGTTCATACAACAGTTTTTTTGATAAAAATATTAATTTGATAGTCTAGTATCCAAAATCCAACCTTCAAGTGGTTTATCATGATCTGGGTGCTCAAAACTACTTCCTATTTTGACTATAAAAAGGAACTTTGGCACCCCATTTGGATGTGATGACAAATAGTGATGTACTAAAAATTTGGAGTTATAGAGGAGTCCTATACTCATCCTAGAAGCTCTGGAGGCCCCTATCCTCATTGGGGGTTCAATAATGAAGAAGGAGTTCCTACCGAGCTTTATCTTTCTCCCGATGTCTAGCTAAACGGTGGACGATCATTTCGATGGAGATACACACACTTTGGAGGGAGTTCCAGAACATGTTCTTCTACTGGTTTTGGTAATTTTTGTGCTAAATATTTAAATTATTTCTTATCTTGACATTATTTCCTTCGGATTTATTTTCTATTGTATCATTAAGTGTAACACTTTTTATTTAATCACCTATTTGGTTGAGATATCAAGTGGGAATCTTGGGTTGTTCCGATCATAAAAGACAAGAGTCCCATTTATCTAACACAAACATGAGATTTTAGTATTCCTTGTTAGCATTTTTTCTCTATTCTTTATACCCAATCCTTGACAACATGATTTTTGTGTGAATGGGTGGTTCTGTGAGCATCGTTTAAAAGGAAAGCGGGATGTTGAGATATTGACAACCCCCATCCAAAAGTTTCCATTAAATGTGTATTTTTCAGAATGATGAACTCACCAATATGTGTAGTGAACTTGTAATGATATCTTCATCCCATTTTTCTAAAACAACACTTTTATTTATCAACTATTAAACTCATTAAATAATGTCATTTTCAATAAACTGTTTAAAAACAACCCCTATTTTATTACTTCTTATTAAAAACACACAATCTAACCCACCAATACTACATGAGAGACATCCTAGGGTCTTCCATAGACTAAAAAAAACATTAAAATAACAATCAAATTTACGTGTCATGACAACACGGTCAAATTTTGGCATTATTGTTGGGGACCGCTTTGGTATTTAGTGCCTGTTTTTTATAAAGTTTTTGTAAATTGTGTGAATATTTATTTGTTTTATATTATACATTTACCTATATTTTAGTTTACGGATTTAATTATTTGGTAGTTTTTGTGCATGAAACGTTCTAATCTAGGATATTTACCACCTTTTGAACACGAACCTGAGAGGATATTAAGTCGGTGACCCCGAGACGTACAAGAGAACCCATCGATGGAGGATACACAAAACATCGGATCTATTTATGATCATTCCTATTCTTATTCAGGAAAAAATATAAAAACTAAAATAAACATGCATAATATTTCTAAAAACAACTGAACATTAAAAGAATTTACCTCACCTGATGTTGACATTTATCCCACATATATTCAAATGCAAGGCGAGGCACCCAATTTTGAATTAAAATCCAATTTAATTCATTTATTACAAAGATTTCATGGAATTTCTATAGAAGATCCACATAATCACTTAAAATAATTTCATACTATGTGTTCTACTTTAAGACCTCCTAATTTGGATGAAGAATAAGTAATTCTAATGGAATTTCCATTTTCATTAGAAGACACTGCAAAAGACTTGCTTTATTAAGTTAATTCTCCAATAAGAGGATGGGCAGTCATGAACCTCCTTTTTCTTGAAAATCATTTCCCAGCCTCTCGAACTATAATAATAAGGAAATAAATTTGTTGGAAAAGAAAATATCAAGGGGAAACACTTCATGAATATCAGGAAAGATTTAGAAGATTATATTCATGTTGTCAACACCAACAAATAAGTGATCAACTTTTAATTCAGTATTTTTATGAAGGTTTATAACATGATTGATGTTACTATAGGTGGTGAACTTGTAGATAAAACACCAATCACTGCAGGAAAAGTGAATGATAATATGGCCCAAAACACTCAACAATTCGGTACAAGGTCACGTGTACCCATTTGAGGTGTCCATGAGTTCCAAAGTATTGAATTTGAGAAGAAGGTGGATGTAATGTTTAAAGAGGTAATTACCCTTTTACAAAAACTTTCTCTCTCCCAAGAGAAATCTCAATCTCCTCCTCCCATCCATTTTGGAAACCTCTCTCTTGATACCCACTACTCTGACCAATGTCTTCAAATAAGAGAAACTACTGAGATTTGTGAGGAAATATTTATAGCCCGCCCCTATAACCAACCTTTTAGGAAATATCCTTACTATCCATCCAACCCTTTGTGGAATGAAAATGAAGACTATAGGCACAGAGGTATTCAAACAAACCTCATCATCCATGGAACCAACAAGGGCAGAGTAGTCACCTACCACCACCACCCATAAATCGTCCACCACCCTAAAGGACTTTTCAACCCCCCCAATCATGACCCTTTGCTATAATATATGATGAAACAAATGGCTTCTAATAGTCTCCAATTACAACAAACCACCCAAGGTTCCATACAAGACTAAAAAACCCAGATTGGCCAACTAGCTAACTCAGTTGTGGAAATTCAAAGTCATTGGTCGGGTAAACTATCCTCTCAACAAATATATAACACTAGGTATAAGGGTAGTGTTAGTTCCATAACTATTAGACGTGGGAATAAACATAAAAACCAAAGGAACCCTCCATTATATTCAATTAATATTGAGGAAACCACCATTCAACTAATAAAAATGTTCTAAATATTGAAAAACAATGTCCTATGAGATTCCATTCCAAAGGAAAGAGTGTGTATATTGATGATTCTCCTATCCAAACCATTAATCTTCCACTTCCATAAATGGGCACCAAACAAAGAAAAAAAATGAAACAAAACTTGATAAGGAAATTTTGGAATCATTTAAGAAAGTGCATGTTAACATTCCTTGGATTTATGTCATGAAGAAAATTCCCAGATACGCCATGTTTCTGAAGGAGATGTGTACACACCGAAGAATAATTCGTGGAGAAGAAAATGTGTTCTTAGGGAGGAATTTATCAGCATTAATAGAGCCATTACTTCCCACCATGTGCAATAATCCTAAGAGATTCTCGATTCCATGCACCATAGGAGAGTATTCAATTTACAATGATATTCTTGATTTAGGTGCTTCTATAAATGTGATGAGTCACACCATTTACTATTCATTATAGGTCAGGGAACTGAATCCCACTGGAATTGTTGTTCAACTAGCTAACCGGAGTTCTGCACACCCTTCTAGTGTGTTAGAGTATGTTCTTGTGAGGGTGAAAATTTTAATTTTTCCTGCTGATTTTTATGTGATTAAAATAGAAGATGATAGGATGAATGCATGCCTCGATTATATTTGGGGGAACCTTCTTGAATACTTCAAACACCACAATTATAATCTATAATGGTACATTATATATGTAATTTAGTGTCAACAGTGTCCAATTAATCATCCATGATGCCATGAATAACCCCTCATTAGAATATTACTCTATCTATGATAATTCTATAGATGTACTTCCTTCCCATGAAAAAACATCATTTCATTCCCATGATCCTATTTATTAGATTTCTTCATTATTAAAAATTCTAAGAAATGATTCATGCATTGATTATTGTAGTGGTATAGAAAATGTAATTCATGTTTATTGATTGATGATTTCTTGATCCCTATTGATCACTTGACCATCAATGGTAATTCTAATCTTGTTAAATATCATTTCTCTATTGAGGATGATATCATTGATCAGTTAGATGAGATCAACGACCTCTCACATTAAGACACACTTCCATCAATCTTAAATCCCCATGAATTAGAATTAAAACAACTTCCTCAAGATTTAAAAAATAAATATCTTCATAATGGAAACAAGATTCCTGTCATCATTGATATTTCACTCTCTCCTGAGGATTAATTGTGATGACATGAACTTTTGAGGAAGTATAAAAAAAATTTAGGATGGAAACTCAAAAACATTCCTATTATTATCCCATGAATTTGTACATATCATATTTCATTAAATGATGAGACTAAACCATTGAGGCAGGCACAATGCCCATTGAACCCAAACCTCCTTGAAGATGTTAAAAATGGGGTAACAATTTATTGGCTACTAGAATCATTTACCCCATCTTTGATATCCAATGGGTCTTCCTATTCAAGTAGTTCCTAAAACAATTGTACTTATAGTAATCAAAAATGAAAATAATGAATTGGTTCCAACTCATGTATAGAATAGTTGGGGTGTATTCATAGATTTTCCCTGACTAAACTAACTCACTAAGAAGGACCATTTCCCTTTTCCATTCATTAACCAAATGCTAGAGAGGTTATCGGGTAAGTTGCATTACTATTTTCTTGATGGGTATTCTGGATATTTTAAAATATATAATGCCCCGAGAATCACGAAAAAAAGAACTTCAATTTCCCTTTTCCATATTTTCATATAAGAGGATTCCATTTGGTATTTTCAATGCTCTGGGTACTTTCTAGTGATGCCTGGTTAGTATTTTTTCAGATTACCTAGAGAATTGCATGGAAATATTCATGGATGATTTCATTATTTATGGATCTTCATTTTATGAATTCTTCTGTAGTATTGATTCAGTCCAATTCCATTGTATTGAAAATAATCTCATATTAAATTTTGAGAAATGCCATTTCATGGTGAGACAAGCTATAGTTTTGGGACATGTCATTTCTGGGGATGGAATCAAAGTAGATAAATTAAAAGTGGATTTCATTTCTTCCATAGCATTCCCAAGAAAATTTATAGGATATGCAGAATTTCCAAGGTCATGCAATATTTTACCATCATTTCATTTGTGAATTTAGTAAAATTGAACTCCCCCTCTCCCGATTACTCAAAAAATAAAAATACTTGTTTTTCAAAAATAATGTGTGTTATCTTTTAATATGTTAATATGGAGTCTCACATCACCCCCAGTAATCCAACCACGAGGGTGTGATTTACTAATTTATCTCATGTGTTATGCCTCTAACTATAAAGTTGGGGTAGTCTTGTCATGAAGGGTCGATCGATCTCCTCATATCACTGCCTATTCCTCACGTACATTAGACCCTACCCAATCAAACTACACCACAACTGAAAGAGTATTTTATTTCCATCGTGTTTTCCTTGGATAAATTCAGGTCGTATCTTTTATTGTTTAATGTAATTGTGTTCTTGGACCTTATATCCCTTTGGTATCTCCATAAGAAATTGGAATCCAAGCCACATCTCATTTGCTGGATAATCCTTCTTCAATAATTTGATCTAGAAATTATGGATAAATAAGGAGCATAGAATTTGGTGGCTCACCCTATCAGTAGGATTCCCCAATCCTCAGACATTGACTCATCCCCCTATATTCCTATAAATGGTATGTTTCCCAATGAGAAATTGTACTGATTCCAAGATGTTATTCCTTAGAATGCTGAAATTGCAAATTATTTGTATCATCTAGCATTACTACTGTTTTCAAGAAAACTAAGCTAGTTTTCTAAAACATGAGTCTCGTCGGAAAATTGGGGATTCCCCTACCTCTGCCACACATGTTGTGATCAAGACCTTAGGAATTGTGTTCTTGATAGCGAGGTGCATTCTGTCCTTAGATTTCTCCACACTCTTGCTTGTGGTGGCCACATTGGTGCCCAACAGACTGCTTGCAAAATCCATGATTCTGGTCTCTTTTGGCCAACACTTTTTTTGGGAGGTCCATGATTTTTTGTAAATCATGTCTTCATTGTAAAAGAATAGGTAATGTCTCAAAAAGAAAAGAAATGAAAAAACAACCATTTCTCTTTCATGACATTTTTAATGTTTGGGGTATTGAATTTATGGGGCCATTTTCCAATTCCATTGGAAACATATAAATTCTTTTGGCAGTTTATTATGTGTCAAAATGGGTAGAGGCACAATATATAATGACTAATGATTCTATGGTAGTTGAATTTTTTTTAGGACCCATATCTTTTGTATGCTTGGCTTACCTAGGTTTATCAACAGTGGATAGGGTTTTTATTTCTACAACTGAACAATGCAATCAATTTTGTGTCCATATAGTGTGTCTACTGCATATCACCGACAGACCAATGGTCAAGCCGAGGTGTCAAATAGAGAGGAAGAAATATTCCTGAAAAAATGGTTCAGCCCAATATAAAAGTTAGGAGTCTTAGACAAGGTGATTCCTTATTGGGCTACCATACTGCTTTCAAAAATCTAATTGGAATGTCACCTTATCGGCTTGTGTTTGGAAAGATTTGTCACCTACCTATTGAGATTAAACATAGGGCCTACTGGGCCATAAAAAATTCACTTATAATCTTTCTTGGTGAAACTTCATAAAGGAAGTTATGGATTCATGATCTGGAGGAAATGAGAAGTTATTCATATGTAAACTCCATGATTTATAAGGAGAGATCCAAGGCTTCCCACAACTGTCTCATCCTTCACCGTCAGTACCACTTTGGGAAGAAGGTCCTCCTCAACAATGCAAGAATGATTTTGCATCCATGTAAGCTTCTTTCCTGCTGGTTTGGACCTTAAATTGTTAATAACATCTCTCTATTTGGTGTTGTCTAGGTTCAAAATGAATACACCAAGGAAACCTTCAATTTCAATGGGTAGCAGGTGAAGAACTTCCACGAAGCCCTTCCGGAGTCCCCAATGGAGGAACTCCAAGTTGAAGAAGCAGTTTATGACTGAAACCAACCATGTTTTGTCCTTCTTTCCCACATTTAATTATTACAGTGAGGATACTACACGCTTTAGGTGTGGGGGACAGGTATATTCATGGGTTAGTTTGGAATTTGCATCATCTTTCCTCTTTCATTATCTTGATGAATTGTATTGTTACATTCCCTACATTCCTCCTCATTTCTGCCATCACTGTTGTGCGAAAATGAAATTTTTTTTATTATGACCACCTTATCATGAAAAATGATGCCTGTTTAATCATAGATGTAATTGAAAAATCATGTGGAATTTCTATATTTCATGTTGTTTTATCATTCAAAAAAAATATGATGAAATGTGAATATCTGGAAGAACTAAATACTGTGGTGTGAAATTATTATGAAATTTTATAGTTTTTCATTGATATAAATGGTTGTATCATTTTGAAACCTTTGAGAAGAATGGTTCCCTTTTTGTGAATAGTTTAAGGGATAATAGTGTCACTTAATCTCCCACACATTTTTACACCCAACCATGATGTGTGACAATTTATTATTTAATGGAAGGTAAATATAAGTTAGGTTTGTTTTTTCTCTACTTTCCAAAATCATTATCCCATACAGTCGCTCCTTATTTGATATATTTCATTACTGTACCAGATTGACCTATGTGTGTGTACCTCTTATCTAACTATTGTATGACCTCAAAAATAAAAATAAAAAAAGGTTTGTATAGTGGGCAGGTAAAAACCACCCTTCCTAGACCATTGATCTTGTTATTTCTATTACAATTAGTGTCGTGAGGAGATCAAATATGGGTTGGGAGAAGAGTGTGAGATTTGTTTCATGTGAAAACTCAAAAAAATTAGGGGAGTGTTGAAATGTGCAACAAATGGGGATATCTAGGTCGAGATCTTATGGTTTGACTTCTAGGAATGATTAAGTGAGTGGGTCTTAAAATTTGGTTGCAAAGGATGTGGGACAATTTCGGTGGAAAGGATATTGTAAGTAGACAATTATAACAATAACATATATTTACTCAACTCAAAGTGGAAAGAATATAGTGAAAGGGTTTTCATACACAAATATGGAGAATTAGTGATAGGATCAAATTTTGAATGATTTTATTTTATTGGTATCATGCATCTCTTGTAATTTCATTTGGATATAATTTTTCAGATGCCTTTTTCAATGATCATTGAGAAAAACTCATCTGTATCATTTTTTTCATTGATCAGATTTCTATCAAGAATTAAATTTTAATTGAATGTTAAATCATTACGAAGTTAGAAATATATACATGAATATTTTTTTTATATTAATTTTCCCATGAGTGAAAATTTTTAGGTGTGGTGGTGTGATCATACCACGATTCACTATTTCATTTTTCTCCTTATAACATTGTATTAAACAGATTTTTTTTCTAAATTCCAAATATAATAACAAAATACAGTTCATGTTTGATTCATTTTTTTATCAGTATTAAAAAGGGTAATGTTACTTGTTTCGATTATTTCACTGAAGGTGGAGGTGATTTGGAGTACCCATGATGAAGTCTAAGAAAAATTGGCCAAACTTCACAAGGATCCAAGTATACATGTGGATTAATCCTCACACTACTACATGAATGTGGATTAAAATGGGATGAAATATTTTGTTCTAGTCCATAATTTAATAGGTTACATTTCATCTCATGAAACTGAATCCATATTAGGCTTTTATGGGGCCCATTCCAACTGATCTCTCCAAGACATCGAATTTGCTAAAGTCAAAAGTTACATTCTGTAATATGTAACTATCTCAAGCTGTGATTGTCCAAATGATTCCAAAATTTCGGTGGTGATATTCAGGATGTGGGGGTAAAACATTCTAGTTTGGTCAAAAGATAGATTCGACTATCTAGTATATGAAGACCATCCTTCAAGTAATTTATCAAAACTTGGGTGACCAAAATAAATTCCAATTTTGACTATAAAAAGGCACCTTGGGAGCCCCTTGTTCAATTTTGGAGGAGTTTGGTGCTTCCAATTTGGAGTTCCATAGGATTCCTCTCCCCATCCTAGATGTTATATAGGCCCCTATACTCATAGGGGGATCAAGAATGAAGAAGGAGTTCCACCTGAGCTTCATCTTCTTCCTGATGTCGATCTAGACGGTGGACGATCATTTCAAGGGAGCTACACACACATGGGAGGATGTTGAAGCACATTTTCTTCTACTGGTTTTGTGTAATTTTTTTCTAAATATTTAACCTTTTTCTTATCTTGAAATTATCCCCCTCTGATTTAATTTCTATTATTTTAATTAAGTGAAACGCTTTTTATTTCTAAATCGATTGGGTTGAGATTTCAAGTGGGAATCTTATGTTGTTCTGATTGGACAAGACAAGAGTCCCATTTATCTCACACATACATAATATTTTAGTATTCTTTGGTTTCATTTCATCTCTATTATTTATACCCAAACCTGGACAACATGATTTTTGTGTCAAGGGGTTGTTCATTGAGCATCGTTGAAGAAGCAAGTGGGATGTTGAAATCATGACAACCCACAACCAAAGGATTCCATAAGACCATGTGTATTTTTCAAAATGATGAACTCACTAAGATGTGTAGCGAACATTAAATTATCTCTTCACTCATAATTCTAAAACACCAATTTTATTTATTAACTATTAAACTCTTTAAATCAGGCCATTTTATTTAAACTGTTTAAAAACCACCCCTATTTTAGTACTTCTTGTTAAAAATGCACACTATAACCCACCAATGTTCCTTAAGAGATGACCTAGGGTCTTCCCTAGACTACAAACCAACCTTAAAGTAATAATTAATTTTATGTGTCAGGACGGAAAGGTCATATGACGCATTAATGAACACACCATTTATTGTACCAATCAAGCCAAGAAATCCCATAAATCAAAAACATCACACTGATGTTAACCACTAGAGGTGGAAACTAATCAAATATAAATGTGAAAGGGAAGAACCAAAATTCTCATCCCCTGTAGCTTTGATTTTCCCTATAAGTGGTGGAATAAAACCCAGAAATTATCTCACTATTAAGCATTGAAAATATTCAACTATCATATCTACTATACAGAAATAGTATAATAAAACAAAATTAGGAGGACTGGTTCAAAAAATATGTTTTGGTGTTTATTTAAAATATTTTTTTTATTTTCAATATTTGGTGTCGGGTTTGTTCTTCTTTGGAGAGGGTGGTCCGGTTTGTGGTAGGCTCGAGGTGTTTTCCTAATCCTCCATAGCATGTGGTCGAGATCTGGATGACGTTAAGGTCTCGTTCTTTCTCTACGGTGTTGGAGTCTTGATTCAGTGTGTTAGGGCCGAGATCTGGTGCAACATCTCTATGGTGCAGGGTGTAACATCCCAGTTTTGGAAGCCACACAGAGGCGCCCCATACCCGGTTGGTCACATGGTCTCAAGCGCATTTCCCAAAATTCCAGAGGCTGCCGACTAGCAGCGAGGGCCTTGGTTGTGATAGTGGGGAAACTATGCCCTCATTGGAAGAGTACACAGTGGAAGATAAAAAAAAGAAATAACAGAAGCAGTAAATATCTTTACAATGGTATACAATGGAATACTAAAATTTTCAACAAATGGGGAACATACATAAATGAACCATGATACATATGTCTAGGAAAATAGCTAAATAAGTCACAATGCTGAATACAAATAGTACTAAACCTAAGTACAAAAGAAACAGATAAACAGCTCCAAAGCATCGCAAGCCTGGGCTTGGTCCCATGCTCTCCAGCTCTATAGAAAGTCAAGTACCTGATGTTGAAGGGCGCTTTCCCTTATCTATACCTACAACAATATAATCTGTTTGGGCACAAAAGCATGAAACAAACAGGATGTGGGACTAAATACCAGTAGGCAACCCCTCGATGATCTGTGCCTATCTGTCAGTTAATATATGGCAGGTAAAAGTACATGAAGTAGTAAAAAGGAAAATACTTAGTAGTAAACAAACCATAGTTCCAATATCATTTAATAGCTAACAATAATCTAAACACAAAAAGGTAACCCTCGGGGAAGTACTCCCTTCCATCCCCTCTGGTCCTGCATAACAAGTACCAACAACCCTTTGGGCAATACACTCAGCCTAACCACTCTGGTTTAGTAATACGAAAAATATAAGACTCTCTAAGAAAGATAACTCAGTCAATTCCCCTTATAATCTAAGTTAGTCATGGAATCTTTGAGAAATCACACAGGGTCAATTCCCCTTATAGCCCCAAGGTCAAGAGACTCTCTGAGGAAGCTCACTCGGCAATCCCTCTTATAGCCCCTGGTCGTTCACAGACTCTCTAAGGAAGCACACCCGGTCAATTCCTCTTATAACCTGGAGTGGTTCAAGGTAATTTAATTGAAATAGAGACTCTCTGAGGAAGCTCACCCGGTATATCAACTTATTGTCTACAAATCTCAAAGACTATCTAAGGAAGCTCACTCGGTCTATCCCCCTATAGTCTATAATTTCCAAAGACTCTCTAAGGAAGCTCACATAGTCTATCCTATTTTAGTCTATAACACCAGGTTCTCACGACCCTGTGTAATTTAACACATAGTAATTATATAAGGCCAAAGTAAACCTATGGAACTACATGGATAACCAGTCTACATCATCTCATGCATGTCAGAAAAAAAACACTCTATCCTATGACTACAAGGCATGGAAAACAGGTATACGAAAAATAGGCTAAATAGATTCAAATGGTTGTAAACAGAACAAGGCATGAGAAGACCTCCAAGGCATAGAAAACAACCCAATTCATTTCTAATTTACCTCTACACAAGAATACAAACATGGTAGGAACAAAACAGGGGAACAAACAGTAAACACACAATACCCGTTCAAGGGTATTGGTGGAATTTTCACATAATACTCATGGAATTAGAATGGAATGGCACCAAACACCTAACTCATATTTAGGAGATCAATATACTTGAAACAAAAATCTTGAATCTCCATAGAACATCATTGATCTTATAAAACGTCCAAAACCTTCATACCATGATAACATGGAAAAGAAGAGAAATTGGAAAAAAAGGATTAATCAGAAGAGAGAACTTGCCGATGCAATTCCAATGCAATCAACGGTGCTAGAATTAGAGGACAGACGGAGAATTGAGGACTCGTTTAAGATCTGTAGATGCTCGATGCTCTCGGGTGAACGAAACCTAGAAAGAGTGGTTTTTGTCTGTCAGACACGACCCCAATGCATTTAATGAAATAAAAGAAAGTACACAACATGTACTTTTAGAGTACACAACGTGTACTCACCTTTTATGTTACCCACTTTAAGCAGCCTCCACATCACCCACATGGTTGTGTGTGTGGCCATAACGCGGCCAACACATGACCTCCTATGGAAATGAAGTACATGGCCTATACTCATAAAACACATAGCGTGTACTTTGAATATTTCTAGAATTTACTCTTTTTCGCAAAAATGACCTGAAAAGGAAAAACATACTTGAAAAGAAGATCAGGGTTCTTACAAAATTCCCCCTTTAAATAAATTCATCCCCAAATTTCCCTAGCATGACATAGAAGAAAAAACCCCGAACAACTCAGGCTATTGTGATTGTACATGAGCCTCCCTTTCCAAAGTATCGTCCTGCACCCGTCCATACGGCCATATCATTCATATCCTAGGAACAGACCGGCCATGGAGAACCTTCATTCTATGATAAAAAATCCGGATAGGATTCTCCTCAAAAGATGCATCCACCTCTAACTTGACTTCCTTGGGTTGGAAAGTATGATACAGGTCTGAAAAGTAATATTGGAGCTGAGAAACGTGGAAAATTTCATGCATTTCACAGTACCTCTGAGGTAACTACAACTGATATCCAACCGGACCATCTCTCTGCAATGCCTCAAACGGCCTGACGTACCTCGGAGAAAGCTTACCCTATCTCTTAATCCTATTGTGTCCCATCCTCCGTGTGGCATGAAGGAAAACCTGATTCCCGACCTCAAACACTAGAGTTCATCACCATTGATCAGCATAAGACTTCTGTTGAGACCATGTAGTAGCCATCCTCTTCTGAATTAACTCTATCTATTCTGTGGTCTCCTCAACAAGACAAGGTTCCAGCAAAACTGTCTCTTCTTTCTCCATCCAACATAAGGGTGATCAGTATGGCCTACCATACAAAGCCTCATAAGGTTCCATCTAAATAGTCACCTAAAAGCTGTTATTGTAGGTAAACTCCACAATAGGTATATGTTTTTCCCAAGAACCTCCAAAATCCAGGATGCATGCTTGGAGCAAGTCCTCAAGCACCTGAATCATACGCTCAGACTGACCATCCGTGTGGGGGTGGTATGCTGTACTCAAAAGTACCTGTGTACCCAAAGCCTTCTGAACCCCCTGCCAGACCCGAGAAGTAAAACATGAATCCCTGTCTAAAACAATGGAGTGCAGAACTCCATGAATATGAAAAATATCTTGGATCCACAACCTTCTCATCTCAACAACACTAAAGGTCTCCTTTATTGGAAAGAAATGACCAAACTTCGTGATTCTGTCAATGAAAATGCATACTGTGTCCTTCCCTCAAGGAGACCTCGACCACCCTGTCATGAAATCCATCGCAATGTCGTTCCACTTCCACTCATGAATGGGTAACTTCTGTAAAATCCATGTTGGTCGCTAATGCTATGCCTTCACATGATGACAACTGGAACACCTCATGATTAACTCAGAAACATCCTTCTTCATACCTGGCCACCAATACTGATGGTGTAGATCGTGATACATCTTGGTGACACCAGGAGGAACTGCCCAAACAGAGGAATGAATGACCTATATTATCTCCTTGCGTATATCTACTGACACCAATACACACCCCTAGAAACACAAGATCTCAACCTCTCCTACGGTCCATTCAGGAATAGGGTCCTCTCGTGACATGCTTTCCCAGAGGACTAGGAATTTAGAGTCTGATAGATGCCTCATTCATACTTGATCAATAAGTGTAGAGGTAATGACTACATAAGATAGAAAAGTTTTTCCCTGTCTATTGTGAACCTCCAAATGCATCTCAGAGAATAGAGCCATAAGCTGCCACTCACTGGTAGCCTCCTGAACTACATGTATCTGAGTCCTCCTTCTCAGCGCATCAGCCACTATATTAACATTACCAGGTGTATAGGAAATCTCGAATTCAAAGGACTGAGGGTACTCAACCAACATTCTCTACCTAAAATTCAAGTCACATTGAGTGAAAATGTACTTGAGACTCTTGTGGTTGTTGAAAACCAAAAAAGTGATCTCTCGGAAGATAATGTCTCCAACAACATAAGGCATGAACAACAGCTGCCAACTCTAGATCATGTGTTGGATAGTTACTCTCGTGTGGCATCAATTGCCGAGATCCATAATCAATGACTCCATCCCCCCACATAAGCACGGATCCCAACATGATACCTAAAACATCTCAATAAAAATTATAGCTCATTCTTGGATCTGGAAAGACTAGTATAGGTGCTGAAGTCAACCTACCTTTCAGCACTTGAAAGGCTGACTCACAAGAATTTGACACAATAACTTCGCACCCATCTTGGTCAGACCTGTCAGTGGTGCTGCTAAATGTGAAATGTCCTGAATAAAGAATGAATATTATCCTGCCATCCCTAGAAAACTCTTCACCTCAAATACGTTCTTTGGCTACTCCCAGGAATCTACTGCCCTCACTTTCTCTGGGTCTACTAATACTCATGTCTCTTAGATAACATGACCCATAAAGTTAATCTGGTCCATCCAAAAGTGGCGCTTTGAGAGCTCAGCATAAACTGATCCTCCATCAGTGTACAAAAAACGATCTCAAGATGGGTAGCATGGTCGTGTCGAGTGTGAGAGTACACCAAGATATCATCCACGGAAAACACCATGAAGAAACCAAAGTATGGATAGAATACTCGGTTCATCAGTTCCATTAAAACTGCAGGCACGTTCATAAGACCGGACAACATAACCATATACTCATATAGACCATACCAACTTAGGAAGGCTATGAGAGGTATATCAGATGTTCTAACGTGTAATTCATGATAACCAGACCTCATGTCAATCTCCGAGAACACCCGGTCTCCTAGAAGATGATCGAAGAGGTCATCAATCCTAGGAAAGGGATATTGGTTCTTCACCGTTAACTGGTTCAACTTTCGATAGTCCACACAAAGCCTGAGGGTACCGTCTTCCTTCTTCGCAAACATGACAGGTGAACCCCAAAGAGACTTACTGGGTCGGATAAAAACATTGGCCTACAACTCCTCCCACTGTTTCTTGAGCTCCTTCAACTCTGGTGTAGCTATTCAATAAGGAGGAATGGAAATTAGTGCTGCCCTTGGAACATGCTCAATAGAAATGTCTACCTCGCACTCCGAAGGAAAACCTCAAAAGCCATCTAGGAAGACGCCCATAAAACGGTCCACCACGGGAAGAAAGTCTAACTATGAAGTCCCATGGTCATACAAATAACGACTAGAAATCTGGCTTGTAACTCCTCCTAGCCCATGATTCTCGTGTCCTTCTGTACTTTCATGGACATACCACTCTCATCTATAATGAAAAGATCCACCCTCTAGTGATATGAAGCTCACACTGCGGCGATAATAGTCAATGACTGTCTGGAAGGGAACCAACCAGTCCATCCTGAGAATGAAATCATAGTTAATCATCTCTTGGACATAGAGGTCCCATAAAAAGTGAAACCCACCAACCTCTAGAGGGAACCCCTTGCACTAACGTACACTAGTTGTCCTAGTGCCAAACGGTGTGTCTAGAGTCAAGATATTGGTAGAAGAAAAGATACTGAGACCAAGACTCTCCACAAAAGTGACAGATATAATGCTATCAGAATCCCCTTTATTGAAAACAGTAGAAGATGGAACTAAGGAAAGTAAGACCGTACCGCGATCTGTAGAGGGGGCGGGATCCTGATCCTGATGGGTTTGGTCCTCTACATTAGTATGGAATGCTCCACAACCCTGTGACCCTGCCTGACCACTCTAGGGTGATCCACTCTGATTTCCCTAGTAGCCTAGTGACTGACCACCACGGCTGTGACCTCCACCTCAGCCGAACGGACGGAAGAACTCCAGTTCCCAGAATAGTGAGAAACTGGCAATGCTTCTCCTGAACGTAGGGTCATAGAAGAACCCCTACCACCATCTGCAGGTGATAAGATCTGACATAAATGCTGAATATGTGCCATATTGATGTAAGATCAGCACTCCATCGGGTCTATCTGGTACTATGGCCAAGTATGCCCGCACCTCCCGCATTGGTAGCATACTACCTGGCTGCTTGAAGATACATCCTACCTACTCTGATCTCCACGAGCAGACTCCCTGTGGCGCTTGCTGCTATCTATAGGAGGAACACTAAGATTAGATGTCGAACCTCCGTGGCTCATTGCTCCAAAATCCCTCATATTGCACTCAGTGATCAGCGCCTGGTTGACGATGGAAGATATCAAATTCAACCAGAAGACGTTTACTTACGACCAGATGTCGTTCCTCAGACCATCCTCGAACATTTGAGCAAGGAAAAACTCATCACCTCCTAGAATTGGTGTGAATCACTGATACTCAATAAAGTGATATGAGTACTCCATAACAGAAAGAGTACCCTGCTATAGACTTATAAACTCTCGGGCTCGATCAGCCCTCAAGGTCTCTAGGAATAATTACTCGTAGAAGATGTGCCGAAAATCATCCCAAGTCATACTCTGCTGGAGCCCTGACTATGAGATCACCTCCCACCACCTCTTGGCAGAGTCTCGGAGCATATAGGTAGTGAGCTTAACCCTTTTCAATGGAGGTACCTCCAGATGCTTGAATATTGTCTGTATGGGCTCTAGCCATGATTATGTAGCCTGGGGTCATCCATCCCCTGAAAAAGTGGGAGGATGATGCTGTTGGAAAACCCATGTCAACTCAGCCATCGACGGGGCGGGAGGTAGTGCTCCCTCGTAGTTCTACATCATTGTCAAAAAAATTTCCCTAAACTACGCATCGATGCCATCAACTGGGAAAACTGCCGGTGCCAAGGCCGGCATAGTAGGTGGATCTGCAGGAGGTCCCCAATCAGCCATATCTGGTGTCTGATAACCATCTGGAAACTGGCGTACAAATGGATGACGTCTCGGTTGCATAATTCTAAAATGTCACACACACACACCTTAGATCATGATTATCAAGGACTTAAAAAGAAGAGTAAAATAAGGGAACAAGAGAAAGAAACATTCAAGTTTAACAAAACATGACTACACGGCGTGTATAAACACTACATAGTGCGTTATTTTAAGCCATTCACATCGGCGTGTACTTCTGCAACAACTGGTTGTCTAACAACCCAACCACACGATGTGTTGTCCCCACACACAGCATGCACTTGAACTCTATTCCCCTACCCCAGTCTCCATACACATCTAACCCACACAGTCCTCTTCATCCTAGACTACACGACGTGTTCCAAAAGGACACGTCGTGTACTAGAAAAGCTTCAGGGACCCGTGTTGTTAGGGACACGGCCTATGTACCCAGGTTACACTACACAGTGTGTTCTAACCTAACATGGCGTGTACAAAGGAATGATAACACCGATCTGTGTTGTTCGTTACACGACTGACTACATGGTTTATTATACACGACGTGTGCTTAAAGGATTTCCCCGACCCGTGTTGTTCGTGAGATGGTCGAGTACCTAGGTTACACTGCACGACATGTGAAATCAGGACACGGAGTATATAGACAATGTTTCATCCATCTCTATCGTTAGTCACAAGGGTAGACACACGATCACAACAACACGACATGTACGTACCATACACAGAGTGTTCCTATAATATTTTTCACAACTGTGTGTCCCCACCCACATAGTCAGTGACACGGTTAAAAACTACACGATGTGTATTCATGAAGTACACACCGTGTATTTTCGGTTTTTCGAGATAGTAGCTTCAGAAACTACTCTTAAGCCTAGAAAACGTAGAAAACAGATGTTAAGGTGACAAATTCTGATCTTTGAGGGACCCTACTCCCTGTGAATCAAGGCTTGGCGTCTTATACATGTCTTATACAAGGGAAACAAGTCAATGATCCACCATGTTCTGATTCATGAGGGCCCATAACACATCATGAATAAAAATTGGCATTCATTAAAAAAAGAATTTACATATAGCAATACCTATTGAATGTAGGTACTCTATAAAGAATCTATCACAGCAGCATGAATATTCTACAGAACGTCTATCACAAAAAAATGAAATCGCTAATGCATCCCAGATGGAATGGAAGGAATGCCTAGCATGTGATTTCTAGCAAGTGCCTATATGATGCATGATATTGAATACCCTCATCTCAATGGGCTGAAACAGAAATAGAACCCCAATAATATCAATAGTAATAGCACAAAGCATGTGAGTCACCAATCAGTGAAATCAAATCAATTGTAAAATTGAAAACCAGTAAAATTTCAATAAACAAGGTAGTATGGATTTTCCCTGTACACGGTTTAGCTATTCCCGGGAACAGCTTATTACCAAGTACCTATTCCATCCTATCCCTGACTATATGCTCCAAACATTATGTCAAGAGAAAATAAATCATCTGATACCACTTTATAACGTCTCGGTTCTGGAAGCGAACTAGAGGTGCCCCGTACCCGGTTGGTCACATGGCCTCAAGATCATTTCACCCAATGTCAGAGGCTACCAACTAGCAGCGAGGGACTTCGGTGTGATAGTGGGGAAACTATTCCCTCATTGGCAGAGTACACAACGGAAGATAAACAAAATCCACAGCGGAAGTAGTAAACATCCATACAAGGGTACACAACGGAATACTAAAAGTGTAATGAAATGGGGAACATACATAAATGATTCATGATACATATGTCCAGGAAAACAGCCAAACAAGTCAAAATAATGAATACAAACAATACTAAACCAAAGTACAAAAGAAAGAGATACAAAAACTCTTCAGCATCGCAAGCCAAGGCTTGGTCCCATGCTCTCCAGCTCCATAGAAAGTCATGAACCTGAAGTGGAAGGTCACTTTCCCTTTTCTATACCTGCAACAATATAATCTGTTTGGGACCAAAAGCATGACCCAAATAGGGTGTGAGAATAAATCGTAGTAGGAAACCACCCGAAGATCAATGACTAACATTCAACGATTGTATGGCGTGTAAAAGTACAAGAAGCAGTAAACAGGAAAAATACTCAGTAGTAAACAAACCAATGTTCCAATATCAGGAAACAATTAACAAGAACCTAAAAAAAATAGTTAACCCTCAAGGAAGTACTCACAACCATCCCCTATAGTCCTACATAACAAGTACCAACATCTTTCTGGGCAGTACACTCAGCCTAACACATCTGGTTTGGTCATACGAAAAATATAAGACTCTCGGAGGAAACTCACTCGGTTAATTCCCCTTATAGTCTAAGGTAGCCAGCGACTCTCTGAGGAAGCACACAGGGTCAATTCCCCTTATAGACCCAATGTCAAGAGACTCTCTGAGGAACCTCACTCGGTCAATTCTCTTATATCCTCAGGTCATTCACAGACTCTATAAGGAAGCTCACCTGATCAATTCCTCTTATAGCCTGGAGTGGTTCAAGGTAATTCAAGTAAAACAAAGTCTCTCTGAGGAATCTCACTTAGTCTATCCCCTTATATTCTACAAAGATAAAAAAATATCTATGTAACCTGACTCGGTCTATCCCCCTATAGTATATAATATCCAAAGACTCCCTGAGGAAACTCACTTGGTCTATCCTCTTTTAGTCTATAACACTAGGTTCTCATGGCCCCGTGTAAGTTAACACATAATAAAGATATAAGGCCGAAGTAAACATATAGAACTACTTGTCTAACCAGTATAAAATGTCTCACGCATGTCAGAAAAACAACACTCCATCTTACGACAACAAGGTATAGAAAAAAGGTAAACGACCAGTAGGCTAAATAGGACCAAATGGTCGGAAACAGAACAAAGCATTATCAGAACATCCAAGTCATATAAAACAACCCAATTCATATACAATTTACCTCTACACGTTCATTAAAGAATGGTAGGAAAACAACATGGGTAAAAACGGTGAACACATAATACCCGTTCAAGGGTATTGGTGGAATTTTCACATAATACTCAAGGACATCGAATGGAAAGGCACAAACCACATACCTCGAGTTTATGATATCAATATACATAATCAACGAAGCTTGAATATCCTTGGAACATCGCAGATTTTAGAAAATGTCCAAAACGTTCAACCCACGATAACATGGAAAAGAAGATAAATTAGAAAACAAGGATCAAGAAGAAGAGAGAACTCACCGATGTGATTCCAACACAATAAAGGATGCATGAATCATAGGATGGATATGGAATAGAGGGCTCGTCGATGATCCACAGATGCTCGGTGCTCTCGGACGAACGAAACCTAGATGGAGTGGTTTCTGTCCATCAGAAGCGACCCCAGGGCGTTTAATGAAAAAAAAAGAAAGTACTCGGTGTGTACTATTGGAGTACACGGTGTGTACTCGCCTTTTTGATACCCTTCCTTAAGCGGCCTTCAAATCACCCCACAAGACCGTGTGTGTAGATAAAACACATCCATCACCCGGCCTCCTACGGTAATGAAGTACACGGTGTGTACTCATAATGTACATGGAACATACTTTGAAAATATCCAAAAATTCCTCTTTTTTCCAAAAACGACCAGAAAAGGAAAAACAAACAAGAAAGGAAGATCCGTATTCTTACAGAGGGACTTTCTGCTCAGGCGCATAGGGGTCGTGACCAGTTTTTCTGCGGTGGGGGGTATCTTCCGGAGTGACTTCGGGGTTTAGATGTAGTGTGGTGTTGGGTAGATCTGGTGGCTCGTCAACCTGATGCTTCTTTCCAGGATGTGAATCTGCTTCCGCGGCTTTAGGGGTCTCTTCCGCTGTGTTGAGTTTCTCTCCTGGCGCCGAGTTCATGTTCAAGTTTCACAGCAAAGGGGGTGCTAGGGCAAGGGCTGTGGATTCTTCTTTCGCAGCTTTGGGGCTTCCGGATCATCCGCAGTGTGGAGTCGTGTTCTAGGAGCTAGGGCCGTGTTTTCGTTCTATGGAGACGGTGTTCTGATGGATGTATTGTCTTCTGGCAAGGGTTACTGGTTGTTTTTTTTGTGGTTTTTCTTGTGAGTTGAGGGCGGCGACATGTGTTTTGGTGTAGGTAGTGTTGGATTGTGTTTATTGTTGGATGGTTTGGTATTTTTGTTTTCCAATGGTTTGAGATGGTTTCATTGAATTGGTGATCTAATGCATGTTGGAATGGAGGTGCATCAGACTTCACGACATGCAACAGGATCCAAAGGAGGTTTCATAGCTAGTTGTCCTTTTTTGTAGACTTTATGGATTTGGATGTCTGAGAGGGTATGGCGTCACCCATTGGATTGGGCCTATGCTTTGACACAAGACAAATGCTTTCCATTGAGTCATGCTTTGTTGGAAAACTTTGTTAAGATTTTATGCTGGGGAGGGGTAGCTTCATGTAGTCAATTTGTTTTGTCTCTCTTGACCTTTGGGTCATTTAATTTCTTAAGTCTTGAAGTCTTTTTTGGTTTCCCCCTTCATAATTTAAATTGGTTCTTGCTTTTTATAAACAAAAAATTAAAGGCTTCCGGGTCATTGGAGTAAGAACTAATTCATTTTTTCATATAAAAGAAGTATTTAAAAAAATGAAATTTTACCACCTTTTAATGGAGAACCATTTTTAAATCCATTATTTAAAACTTTTATATATTCAATTTTTCAAAATAAACTTCTTCTTTCTAATTGGGACATATGAATTTAGTTCCAATAAATTTTTGGTGTTTTTATGATAACTATCATATTTGGGTGAATAGTGAAAAATACTGTATTTTAACTGAAAACAACTTTCTAAATCAAAATAATTTATATTGTTGAATTCTACATTTTATTGGATTGGATATATGAGTAGATTTTATTTTTACCATTTAATCCAATGATGGTCATTGTATGTAATTTTACTTTGAAATTGGACATAAACTAGTGTCAATCTTTTGATAGTGATTATTTTTTAAAAATACGCTTTTTGGTTTTGACAATGAGAATTAATTATAAGTTAATTAATTCAAATTATTTGTTTTGAAATTGGTAAAATAGAATTAATTTTTGAATTCGGAATATCGAAATTATCTTATCGTGGATTTTTGGTATTTGTTTGAAAACAGTCAATTTTTATTAATAGTGAAAAACACTGAGTTATTTTTTAAAATTGGGTTTTTATTTAAACAATTATTTATTTTATTTGAATTTATTTTAGGTAAAAATAGATATATAATACCTATATAAATTCAATGTAATTCCTTTTATTTAGTTTATAATAATTTTACATATATAAAAATTTTATCGAGCTTTTTATCGTCTTTTACCCACCTCCTAGTAGCATTTGCAAATTTACATAAAACATAATTTTACCACTTCTATGAGTTGAATTTCAAAAATCCTAGAGAAATGGTTGATATAAGTATGTAAAATGTGGTTCAATATGATGAAAATAAATTTTGGTGAATAGTAACTTTTTACTTTTATTTACCACGGTTAAATGTAAATAGGGTAATTAAGGGTAAAAATGATATTATTATTAACTTAACACATGTTATAATTCTATTAAATAGGTATAATTGGAGCAAAAACAAACATAGGAATAAAATATGATCCTTTAGGTCATCTTGTATTAGATCAGGACATTTATTATTATTTAATTCAAAGAAGAGTTAAAAGTGTTAAATTCAATGTTTAATAACTAGACCATTTTTAATATAGGGTTACACATAAGATAAATTCAATTAAAAATATTCATTATAAATATAATAATATTTCATACATAATGGTATTTTATTTATGCTACTTAGACATTATATAATTTAACTTATTTATGACATAATGATGATGTAGTAATTACCTAATTAATGAAATTTTAAAATAATTTATATTATAAATATCCAAATAAATGTAATTTGAGACTTTTTATTAATTAAAATAATTTTATAGGTTAATATGACATTTTAATTTTGTTTATTTAAAAATTTTTCGATATAATAATGATGTTATGAATTTTGGAAAAACAAAATACCTAATAGTGTCAAAATTGACATAAAAGAGTTTTCAAAACATATATTATATTATTAATTGATATTCTATTACTGAAAATCTAAGGATCAGACAAAATTGATAAATAATGATATTTTTATCATTAAATAACAACTTGGGGTACTTGTGGAAGTTTATTGTATGTTTATTAACCATATAATATAAAAATCCAAAGAGACATGGAAAATGTAAAACTATTTAACTAAGATTTAAATCTAGAAGATAATGTTAATATAGTGACCCCAACCTGTCTAAAACCTATTATTTAAGTGATTTTAGACCCATACCTACCTTATCCTTTAAATAATTCTTTTTGGATCCATTCAAAATTGAAAAATATTTTATTATAAAATAATATTTCCATCTTTTCCTAATGTGCCCCTCACCCCTCCTATAAAAAGGCCATTCCCCCTTCTCTCTAATTCACACCTTTAATGCCATTTGGCTCAGCCAACCCTTTCCCAAATATCATATAAACTACCCTCCCTTCATCTTAGAGGCCTTCATTTAGTCAGAAATCCATCTTATAGAGCCCTTTTGATCAAATCAAATGGAAGAACCCGAAGAAAAGGTAAATATTTCATCACATCTTTTAAGTTCCTTTCTTCTTCCACATCCTCATTATTTGTTGTTTCCATTATAAAATAATAACTCCTGTATCTTCTACATACTGTGATGTTATTATAAATATGGTTCAACCATATTCATTATTATATCACTCCTTTTAATGACATGTCACCATACGTGCGTACGTACGGCTTACCGTCTCCATGTCATGGTGTAATTGTTATTCAATACAATATTATTTTTGGATGGGTATAATAATGATGTGTAATTTATTTAAATAATAAATATAACATCATAATTATTCTTTATATATGATATACCATCCAATTATGTATTATTTTAATATCAAAAGAATTATATTGTCGCTCGTGCATATGTACGGATTACGGTCTCCATGAACGTGATGAGATTCATTCCCCATTGTATCCATTCAAGACTAATTTTAATTAGATGATTAAAAATAATGTTTAAAGACTTAATAAAATTCTGAATATGAATAAGACACATCCTGTCCATAACAAGCATAACTTACGTAACAAAGAATATAAAGGAAAACAAATTAGTTAGCACCGAAAACAACGATAATACTAAAATATTATTAACAAATGAATATTAAAAGATTATATATGATATCATACTAATGTATATGGTTCTTTTATAATTTAATAATAATTATTTCACAATTATACAGAAGGTTAACCTACCCTCGACCAAGGAAAAGTACTAGGTAAGTGTTAATTTCACAATCTCTTTAATATCCGAGGTTGTTTTTACGTAAGTATGTACTGGGACCTATTTATTTTCCATGTACATATTTAATGAAAGTGTTCTCAAAGAGATACATTTAAGGGAATTGTTTTACTAAAACATCATTTTAAATGTTTTAAATATTTATTTTTTAAAATCATTCTCATTATTTTTCATGTTTTCAAAATGGGGTTTAAGGATTTATCTATACGTAAATGAATGTCTTAAGAATGTTAATTCATTTCAAAAGTTTCAAAGTGGTATGGGACACTTTGATTCAAAAGTGTCTTTAAATGTATTCATTTCTAAATTATGTGACTTTTAAATGTTTTCATGAAAATGAGATATTTCCTTCATAGAGTATTACAAATCATTTTCATCTATGTCAACATCCTTTGATGGATTTTAAACTTGTTTGAAGTTGACTTATTATGATACTAATCTTCTATATTTTATTGAAGGTTTTTTGATATGTTTGACTGTGGATGTGTAATTTTTATACCATTCATGGATTATGGACAAATTATTGACATTCCATATTCTAGTTTTAATATGAATGATTATGTTATGTTTAATCCTTTTCATGTGAGGAATGCATTGGACTTAGTAAGTGATTGGTGGACCCCCCCTATAGCTCCTCGATGCATCGATAGGTCTCATGAGACAAAATAGTGTCGTGGCATAAGACCTTTACAAAATATTATTTGTAGTCTTGGCATAAGGCCTTGACAATGTGGTTATGGAAGTTTGGCATTATGCATTCCATCATTACGAAAGAGGCGATTGATTTTGCATGTGATGATTCAACAAGTAAAATATACATGTTAGTAAGTAAATGATATTATTTTGATTTATATTTTCTATATTATGATGAAGTTTATGTTGAAAAGGATTTTGTTTTAGTTCTATACATTACCATAAATTTTTTATGCTTATTTTTGCAATTTTCCATTATACTGTTATCCTTACTGAGCATATGATCTCACCCCATTCTATGTTTTATTTTTCCCAAGATACGAAGAAGTATATTTTGACTAAACTGCAGGGATAGTCTATGGGATCTTAGTGTTGTCTATGAAAACAATGTTGTTGTAGTTTTCCATTTTATGATGTAATTTAAACCTTATGAATGTATCCAGTACTTCCAAGGCTACTAAACTAATTGGACTTTCGAGACATGATCTTTTGTGATAATGCCAATGATACATAATAATGCACCTGATCTGGGCTTCTGGGGTGGGGCAATTACAGTTGGTATCTGAGGATGTTTTGTACAAACCTTAGAAACTAGATTTAGAAATACTCTGATCAGAGCACATAGCCGTAATATATAATTTGAGGATTAGTATAGAATAACTTCTAAGAATTTTGGTACTGTAAGGAATTTTTAATTTTTCCAAGAAAATACATCCCTGTTTGGATACGAGCAGGTAGAGGCGGCTCGGGCACAGATGTACCTAGGGGTAAAACCTGAAAACACCGCACTGAGCTAGACTCAAACAGTAACTGGTGTATGACAACGGGCCTTGCTTCACTCTTGGTTACAACACTCCTATGGGATATGATATGGATAATTCTCATTTTATTTACAAATCATTATGAATTATTTATGAGTATAAACATCCTCAGAAAAAATATTTTTATGATTTTGGATTATATCCATAAACGTTTCAATTTATGTTAGGTATTTTACAAGTTTGGAATTATTCATTGAATTTCATAAACTGAACTTGTGTATTCTATTATATAAAAATGACGCCCAGTTGAAGGAATGTGAACTCCAGCAATACATATAATCCAAAGAGTAAGAAGAATAATATCTTTCATGGTACTAAGCCAACTTCTAGAATGGAATAGTCACCCATGTATTCACAACATATGAAGAAATAGTATCATGTGTTAATAGGATAAGTAAATAATTCTCTGAGTCCTATGGATTTGAAGGGAAGCAAGAGAAGAAAAGGATGGAATAGAGAAAGATGGATAAAAAGAATAGGTAAAAGAGGGATTTTCCCATATGTGATAACTGTTGAAAGAATCACCTTGGTAAATTTGTGAAGGGAATAGGAGTTTGTTATAAGTGTGGAGAACAAGGACACCAAGTACGTGATTGTAAGGGTAAGAAAAAAGCTTAAAGTTTACAATGCTTCATCTGCAAGGAGTTGGGACACTATACGAATCAATGTCTAAATTATTAGAGTATACCCAAAATGCATCTATTGGATAATAATAAAGTTATGATACTACCGAAGATGAAGAGGAGTTACTAGATTTCTTGCAGTTTTATTAATTTTATAAGGCCCCAGCCTTAAACCTTACTTAAAATTGAATTAAATGAATAATTTACATTGAGGATATTTTTAGGTTTAGAGTTTTAGAGAATTAGAACATAACTATTACATCTCAAAAGATTACAAACTAGTCACTTCTACTAAGTTTCCATAAAATAAAAACTCCTAAAAAGAAACATGTCTAGTTCCATGTTTTAGATAGCATGACTTTCCCTTGATCCCATCCTTGACCCTATTCCACATTAAGTCCTGTGAAAAACATTTCAAAAAAAAAAACTTGGGGTGAGCATAAAAAAGCTCAATAAGGGATACACAAAGAATTAAAACTATTAGTTTTTCAAACATCATGTAAACCATGTATACTTTATCAATGTAATACCTTCACCTTTATGAAGTAGTAAAAACTTTTCATTGAATAAAATATCATTAATTACCATTTTTGTAACCAAAATATTAACATAAAACCCATATATAAAACACATAACATATAAAGGTAACTTGGGACATAAACATATATAAGTGGAATAACCATACGGTCGACTTCCACACATATCACTTAATGGAATATCCATTCGGCCAATTTCCATAAATACTTGATGGAATAGCCATACGGCCGATTTCCATACCCATTGCATTGGAGGTTATAACGTAACCACCCGTCCTGGTATTCACGGCACCACCCTTCATATGGTTAATCACGTAACCACCCGTCAAATGTCCATGTACCATTATAAAATCATAAGACATAAAACAAATATAATGGATAGAGAACATTTCCACACATTGATCACAATATATCACATAAATATATTGAAATAAAAAATCCATTATAAAAACAATTTTCAATACTAAATACGTAAAAGAGTATATGGTATTTATTTCATTCAAACAAAAACATTATGGCTTGTTGAGGAAACCAAGGACCAAATAATACCCGCGGTGGCGGGAAATGTCATTGTTACCGCGTACGTTAAAAAAACATTCCTTTTTGTCGTTTTTTAAAACGCTTCGTAGAAAAAGATTCCTTTTGTATAAATGTAAAATTCAAAGGGGTTTATACACCGTATAAAAGAAAGTTGTGTATAAAACAAAATATGCCTCAATGAAAGGAGATTGAGACGAAGTCCCTTACCTCGGGTCCAACTTGACTCGATCGTTCTTTAACCTCCTGAATAATAAACTTGAGTTAATTTCTATTTTCTTAGGATCATTTTTCAAGTTCATTATTCCTTTTATATCACTTATTTCCATGTTATAAACATTATGTAACCATTTATGTTAATAATGATTGTTTTGTCGATATTTAGTTCTTAAGTCGAAAGTGGACTTCTTACAATTACATGTTGTTTGTGTGGTCAAAGGTTCTTTATATCCAGAATGACATTCCTGATTTGTATATCGTATATATCATATATATCCATCATATACATGTATTTATAATATTACATAATCATTTAGAGGAAAGAAATGAAATGCACCGTTCATGGAGACGGTAAGCCGTACGTACGCATGAACGCTATTTTCATTTCTTTGTCATATTAATGGAATTAAAACTAAATGAGAGGTATGTATATTTTAATTATAGAATTATATTAATCATTTAGATGTATCATTCATCATATATATCCATTATATACATGTACTTATAATAGTACATTACATTTGGGGATAAGAAATGAAATGCACCGTTCATGGAGACGGTAAGCCGTACGTACGCATGAACGCTACTTTCATTTCTATCTCATACTTTAATGGAAGGAAATAATAATGATATAGAGGTATATTATAATTCCAGTATAACATAATATATAATAACTTTAAATCCATCCTTTATACGTCCCAAATATGGCATTAACGAATCACATCACTTTGAGGGGGCGGTAGTCCGCACTTCCTTAAATGAAGATATCGAGTTTACCCATAATGGAAACCATAAAGGTATGCCCAAAACGAAAAAATACAGAAGATTAAGTAAAACATAAACATATAATATATCATATATAAATATAGTTTCATCTTAATGGCCACCTTTGAAGGTGTTAAAAGAATGTTGAACAATCATCGTTTCGGGAGGCATAAATTCACCATCCACGGAAACAGTATGTTCTTTAACCATTAGATGCAGGTGTGTGTAAGTGTAGTTCGAATCCTTCTTATAACAACATCCTAGTATATTTAGGATACATGAGTTGTTACAAAAGAAAAGAGTAAAAAGTGTTTATGGGGTTGGAGAAGAAAAATAAAACAAAAGGACTCAAAAGAAGACATTACCTTAAAATCGGGTAACTCCCTTTGGTTTGAGCTCAAAGGCTTCCTTGGGAAGACTTCTGCCCAAAGTGAGGCTTCAAGGAGAAATAGAGGGAATTGAAGAGACAAAATGGGCAGGGGTTGGCCGAGCCAAAGGCTTTGGGAGTGTGGGTAAGGTGGTAGAGGTGGGGGCCTTTTATAAGAGGAGAGGAGAGGCACTCTTGTAAAGTTACAAAATGTTACTTTATTTTCAAATGTTTTTCGGATTTTGAAGGTCCCAAATTGATGTATTTAGAGGATAAGGTGATGAGGGTTCGAAATCCACTCATACAATAGGTTTTGGACATGTTTAGGTCTTAGAGTTTACATTATCGTTCCATTTTATTTGAATCGTTAAATAATGAGGTCATCACTGCATCATCATGACGTCATAAATAAGTTAATTTATTTAATGTCTAAAAATTATAAAAAAATTACTATGATGTAGGAAATATTTTTAGATTTCCAATGACTATTTATAGTCAAAAATATGACTTGTATAACCCCATGTAAAAGTTTTTTTAGTAAAACATTTATGTTTGTGTCATTTTTTACTTTAACATTAAATAAAAGGTATTTATGTCATTTTCCAACCAAAGTGGCTTCATGGGGTCCTCATGTTTACCCATGGATTGTATTGGTCAGCCATGACACATCCAATGAGGGTAGGACATGTGTCAATCTCATCTCATATTATTTAAACATTATTTTTACCTTAAACTACACTAATTACCTCTAATCACGATTAAGAACTTAAGAGTTACTATTCACCAAAAAAATTATTTTAATCTCATTGAACCACATTTTACTTCTTAATGATAACCATGTATGTCGGATTTTTGAAATTCAAAACACAGAAGTGGTAAAATTTCATTTAAACGAAAAATTTGTTTTTATAAGTACCACTTAGTTGTTTCACTATTCATCAAAAATTGAAGTTTTTTCATAAAAATACCAAAAATTCACCCTAAGCTATATTTGATATTCCAAATTCAAAAATGAAGTCTATTTTAAAAAATTCAAAACATATAAGTCACATTAATTAATTTAATAATTAATTCCTGATGTCATGACAAATAGCGTGTGTTTATGAAACAATGAGTATCAAAATATTGACACTACTTTAAGTCCGATTTCAAAGTGAAATTAATTCCAACGACCACTATTTGATTTAATCGTAAAAATATTTTCTAATTTCACATTAAAACCAATTCAAATTATAATCTAATCATATAAATAATTAGATTAAAAAGATGTTTTGAATTAAAATACAACATTTTACACTATTCATTAAAAAATGAACCTTATCGGAAAGATACCAAAAATTTACACAAAGTAAATTTTGATGTCCCGATTCTAAAGAAGAGTTATATTTGGTCCAACAGAATTTATAAGATTGATCAAAACTATATTTAATGACGGTTCTCCATCAAAAGGTGATAAGTGAACCTTTAGTGAAAATTAGGGTATAAAAGACTAAAATTGAATTCTTTTTGTATTTTAAGCCTTTATATTTTATTGGATAAATGTAAAAACATTTAAAAAAACATATATAATCATATTTTAGTTATTTCTATCCATTCCCGCCAATACAACAGTTACATGTTAACTACCATTTAAAATAATATTATTATATTACTAGTGAGCAATGTAAGTTTTCAAAGGAACTCATCGTTGCATATCGGGTACGCTATCGATCATAGAAACCCCTTTAAAGTAAAATTAATATTTAATTAGTAAATATTAATAAATATGAAAATTATTTATTCTTTATTTACCTGGGATGTTACATCCTTCCCCCCTTTTAGGAATTGCGTCCTCGCAATTTTATTCACTTATCAAAATAAGTGGGGGTATTTATCCCTCATAGCATTTTCAGATTCCCACATTGCCTCTTCAAACATATGATTTTTCCACAAAACCTTTACCTAGTGAATTACCATATTTCGCAACACTTGCTCTCTTTGGTCAAGAATCTGGACTGGTTGTTCTTCATAAGATAGGTTCTCTTCCAGCTGAACTACCTTTGGACTCAAAACATGAGATGAATCTGGCATATACTTCCTCAACACCGAAACATGAAAAACATTGTGTACCTGAGATAAACTCGGAGGTAATGCCACTTTGTAAGCAACTGATCCAACTCTCTCCAGAATTTCATATGGTCTATTGAACCTTGGACTCAGCTTTCCTTTATTACCAAATCGCATCACACTTTTCCATGGAGAAGCCTTGAGAAAAACATGATCACCTACCTCGAATGATTGATCCTTCCCCCGGTTACCCGCATAACTCTTCTGCCTGCTCTGAGCTGTTCTCATATGTTTCTGAATCAATTGAACCTTTTCTGCCATCTCGTCTATCAATTCTGGTCCCATCGGCTTCCTTTCACCCACTTCATCCCAAAATGCTGGAGTTCGACACCGCTTCCCATATAATGCCTCAAATGGTGCCATCTGTATACTGGAATGAAAACTGTTATTATAAGAAAACTCAACCAATGAAAGACGTCGGCTCCAACTTCCCTAATAATCCATCAAACAAGCTCGTAGCATATCCTCCAAGGTCTAAATTGTTCGTTCTGACTGCCCATCGGATTGCGGATGAAAATTTGTACTAAAATTTCATTCAGTACCCAATGACTTCTGAAGGCCTTTCCAAAAGTTAGAAGTGAACCTAGGATCACGATTTGAAACAATGGATAGACGAACTCCATGTAACCTGACTATCTCTTTAAGATACAAACGGGAAATTTGATCTAGGGAAAAAGTATCTCGTATAGCAAGTAAATGAGCATATTTAGTTAAGCGATCAACAATAACCCAGATTGCATTATTACCTCGAGATGTCCTCGGTAATCCCACAACAAAGTCCATGAATATGTTTTCCCATTTCCAATCTGGCACCAGTAAAGGCTGAAGCATCCCTTTCGGTAACTGCCACTCTGCCTTAACCTGCTGACAAGTCAAACACTTCATAGTAAAATCAGCAATATCTCTTTTCATTCCATCCCACCAGTAATACTCCAACATATCTATGTACATCTTAGTACTTCCAGGATGAACCTAAAACGGGGAACTATGAGCCTCACATAACAACTCATTCTTCAACTTTGAATCACATGGCACACATAATATCTTCCCAAACCTCAAAACACAATCACTATCAATGTTGAATTCAGGAAAATTACCTTTCTGAACCAGCTCTACCTTTTTCTGCAACTCACTATCTAGCTTCTGTGCTTGCTTGATTCTGTCTGATAGAGATGATCTCACTGATACCTAAAACAAAACAGAAGGACATCCTGCACCAACAACTTCTATTCCAAAGTTCATCAAATACTTAACCAAAGGATCAAGTTCCAAATGCAACATCGTTAATGAAGCATTACTTTTTCGACTCAAAGAATCAGCAACTTTATTGGCCTTTCCCGGATAGTAATGAATTGTAAAATCATAATCCTTGATTAATTCCAGCCATCTCTTCTGTCTCATGTTCAATTCTTTATGAGTGAATATATACTTTAAACTTTTGTGATCAATATTTATTACACACTTTAATCCATACAAATGATGCCTCCAAATATAAAAAGAAAAAACAACAGCAGCTAATTCCAAATCATGTGTAGGGTAATTTACCTCATGAGTTTTCAACTGACGTGAAGCATAAGAAATTACCTGATCATTCTGCATAAGGACACAACCAAGTCCCTTCAACGAAGCATCACTATATATAACAAACACACCATTCCTGGAAGGAAGTTCCAAAACTAGAGCATTCACCAATCTTCTTTTCAACTCATGAAAACAATCATCACATTCTTTTGTCCAGATGAACTTAACACTCTTCCGAGTTAGCTTAGTCATTGGACTAGATAACCGTGAAAATTTTCAACAAACCTTCTGGAGTAACCTGCCAAACCAAGAAAACTACGGATCTCGGTTACATTTGTGGGTCTTTTCCATTCTTAAACAATGTTTGTTTTAGTAGGATCAACAGTTATGCCATCTTTTGAAACAATGTGACTAAGGAAAGAAATTTGTTGTAACCAAAACTCGTACTTTCTGAATTTTCCATATAGTTTCTTTTCTTTTATGGTTTGCAAGATAACCCTTAAATGAATTTCATGCTCCTCTTTACTTTTATAAAAAACTAAAATATCATCAATAAACACAACCAAAATTTTTCACCCGAGTCAACTGAGCCATAACTGCAGTAAAACGCTCAATTCTGATTCTGACCATCTCAGTATGCTGATTTGGAAGGTCATTTCCCTCAGTATGCCTTCCCAAAAAAACTATTCTGTTTCCTCTAAGAAAAACCATTCTTAACAAATAAATATCTTAGGAGAAGCAACATTGTAATCTTTAAATGCTATATCATTTCAATCATAACATAAATTAACTTATAATTTAACACTTTTCAACCTCCTAAAGTTGTCTACACCCACCATTGATACCAACTATAAGGCCCCAACCTTAAACCTTACTTAATATTGAATTAAATGAATAAATCAAATTGAGGATCATTTTAGGTTTAGAGTTTTAGAGAATTAGAACATAACTATTACATCTAAAAAGATTACAAACTAGTCACTTCTACTAAGTTTCCATAAAATAAAAACTCCTAAAAAGAAACATGTCTAGTTCCATGTTTTAGATTGCATGACTTTCCCTTGATCCCATCCTTGAACCTATTCCACATTAATTCCTACGAAAAACATTTAAAAAAAACATGGGGTGAGCATAAAAAAGCTCAGTAAGGGATACACAAAGAATGAAAACTGTTAGTTTTTCAAACATCAAGTAAACCATGTATACTTTATCAGAGTAATACCTTCACCTTTATGAAGTAGTAAAAACTCTTCATTGAATAAAATATCATTAATTACCCTTTTTGTAACAAAAAGATTACCATAAAACCCATATATAAAACACATAACATATAAAGGTAAGTTGGGACATAAACATACATAAGTGGAATAACCATAGGGTCGACTTCCACACATATCACTTAATGGAATAGCCATTCGGCCAATTTCCATACATACTTAATGGAATAGCCATACGACTGAATTCCATACCCAATGCATTGGAGGTTATAATGTAACCACCCATCCTGGTATTCACGGCACCACCCGTCATATGGTTAATCATGTAACCACCCGTCAAATGTCCAAGTATCATTATAAAATCATAAGACATAAAACAAATATAATGGATAGAGAACATTTCCAGACATTGATCACAATATATCACGTAAATATATTGAAATAAAAAATCCATTATAAAAACCATTTTCAATACCAAAATATGTAAAAGAGTATATGGTATTTATTTCATTCAAACCAAAACATTAAGGCTTGTTGAGGAAGCCAAAGACCAAATAATACCCGCGGCGGCGGAAAAGGTCATTGTCACCGCGTACGTTAAAAAAACATTCCTTTTTTTCGTTTTGTAAAACTCTTCGTAGAAAAAGATTCATTTCGTATAAAAGTAAAAGTCAAAGGGGTTTATACACCATATAAAATAAAGTTGTGTATAAAATGAAATATGGCTCAATGAAAGGAGATTGAGACGAAGTCCCTTACATCGGGTCCGACTTGACTTGATCGTTCTTTAACGTCCAAAATAATAAACATGAGTTAATTTCTATTTTCTTAAGAACCTTTTTCAAGTTCATTATTCCTTTTATATCACTTATTTACATGTTATAAACATTATGTAACCATTTATGTTAATAATGTTTGTTTTTTCGATATTTGTTTCTTAAGTCGAAAGTGGACTTCTTACAATTACATGTTGTTCGTGTGGTCAAAGGTTCATTATATCCAGAATGACATTCCTGATTTTTATATCATATATATCATATATATACAGAATATAAATGTATTTATAATATTACATAATCATTTAGAGGAAATAAATGAAATGCACCGTTCATGGAGATGGTAAGCCGTACGTACGCATGCACGCTACTTTCATCTCTTTGTCATATTAATGGAATTAAAACTGAATGAGAGTTATGTATATTTTAATTCTAGAATTATATTCATCATTTAGATGTATCATTAATCATATATATCCATTATATACATGTACTTATAATAGTACATTACATTTGGGGATAAGAAATGAAATGCACCGTTCATTTAGACGGTAAGCCGTACGTACGCATGAATGCTACTTTCATTTCTATCGCATTCTTTAATTGAAAGAAATAATAATTATATAGAGGTATATTATAATTCCAGTATAACATAATATATAATAACTTTAAATCCATCCTTTATACGTCCCACATATGGCATTACCGAATCACATAACTTTGAGGGGGCGGTAGTCCGTACTTCCTTAAATGAAGATATCACATTTACCCATAATGGAAACCATAAAGGTATGCCCAAAATTAAAAAATACAGAAGCTTAAGGAAAATTTAAACATATTATATATCATATATAAATATAGTTTCATCTTAATGGCCACCTTTGAAGGTGTTAAAAGAATGTTGAACAATCATCGTTTTGGGAGGCAGAAATTCGCCATCCACGGAAACAGTATGTTCTTTAACCATTAGATGCAGGTGTGTGTAAGTGTAGCTCGAATCCTTCTTATAACAACATCCTAGTATATTTAGGATACTGGAGTTGTTACAAAATAAAACAATAAAAATATTTTACGGGGTTGGAGAAGAAAAATAAAACAAAAGGACTCAAAAAAAGACATTACCTTAAAATCGGGTAACTCCCTTTGGTTTGAGCTCAATGACTTCCTTGGGAAGATTTCTGCCCAATGTGAGGCTTCAAGGAGTAAGATAGGGAAGTGGAGAGACAAAAGGGGCAGGGGTGGGCCGAGCCAAAGGCTTTGGGAGTTTAGGTATGGTGGTAGAGGTGGGGGCCTTTTATAAGAGGAGAGGAGGGGCACTCTTGTAATGTTACAAAATGTTACTTTATTTTCAAAAGAGTTTCGGATTTTAAAGGTCCCACATTGATTTATTTTGAGGATAAGGTGATGAGGGTTCGAAAACCACTCATCCAATAGGTGTTGGACATGTGTAGGTCTTATATGTTACATTATCATTCCATTTTATTTAAATCGTTAAATAATGAGGTCATCACTGTATCATCATTATGTCATAAATAAGTTAATTTATTTAATGTCTAAAAATTATAAAAAAAGTACTAAGATGTAGTAAATCTTTTAAGATTTCCAATGACTATTTATAGTAAAAAATATGACTTGTATATCCTCATGTAAAAATTGTTTTAGTAAAACATTTCATGTTTGTGTCATTTTTTACTTTAACATTAAATAAAAGGTATTTATGTCATTTTCCAACCAAAGTGGCTTCATGGGGTCCCCAAGTTGACCCATGGATTGTCTTGGTCGGCCATGACACATCCAATTAGGTTAGGAAATGTTTCAAGCTCATCTCATATTATTTAAACATTATTTTTACCTTAAACTACACTAATTACCTCTAATCACGATTAAGAACTTAAGAGTTACTATTCACCAAAAAATTATTTTAATCTCATTGAACCACATTTTACTTCTTATTGACAACCATGTATGTCGTATTTTTGAAATTCAAAACACAAAAGTGGTAAAATTTCATTTAAACGAAAAATCAGTTTTTATAAGTACCACTTAGTGGTTTCACTATTCATCAAAAATTGATGTTTTTTCAGAAAAATACCAAAAATTCACCCTAAGCTATATTTGATATTCCAAATTAAAAAATGATGTCTATTTTAAAAAATTCAAAACATATAAGTCATATTAATTAATTTAATAATTAATTCCCGATGTCATGACAAATAGCGTGTTTTTATGCAACAATAAGTATCAAAAGATTGACACTAGTTTAAGTCCTATTTCAAAGTGAAATTAATTCAAATGACCACTATTGGATTTAATGGTAAAAATATTTCGTAATTTCACTTTAAAACCAATTCAAATGATAATCTAATAATATAAATAAATTAGATTAAAAAGAGGTTTTGAATTAAAATACAACATTTTACACTATTCATTAAAAAATGAACTTTATCGGAAAGATACCAAAAATTTACACAAAGTAAATTTTGATGTCCTGATTCTAAAGAAGAGTTATATTTGGTCCAATAGAATTTATAAGATTGATCAAAACTACATTTAATGATGGTTCGCCATCAAAAGGTGATAAGTGAACCTTTAGTGAAAATTAGGGTATAAAAGCCTAAAATTGAATTCTTTCCGTATTTTAAGCCTTTATCTTTTACTGGATAAATGTAAAAACATTTAAAAAACATATATAATCATATTTTAGTTATTTCTATCCATTCCCGCCAATACAACGGCTACATGTTAACTACCATTTAAAATAATATTATTATATTAATAGTGTGCAACGTAAGTTTTCAAAGGAACTCATCGTTGCATATCGGGTACGCTATCGATCATAGAAACCCCTTTAAAGTAAAATTAATATTTAATTCGTAAATATTAATAAATATGAAAATTCTTTATTCTTTATTTACCTGGGATGTTACCAATTTATTGTGTCATTTGAGTATTGTATTAATAACGTACATGTTATAAGAATTATTGAGTATATATAAATTGTACTACAGTACTATTTCTTTAAATACTTGAGATTGTGTAAAACCAAGTCATGTGACTCAATAGCAGGTTAAATTTTTGGAAAATATATGGTTTAGAGAATGATAAACCATAATATGGTTCTAATACAGAGGTAGTTATTTTTGGAATAATACATGATTGATTTGGATACATTATCTTGGATATTCTAAACATCTTGAAACTAATTAATGATTTTTATACTCCATCACTGTTGGAGTTTACAACATTTTGGGATAGAAGGAGTATATCCAATATTATATAAAGAATTATGGAGCATGATTGTAATCAATAAGATTTTATGGTAATTCAGGATGTTGTAGTGTTTTAAAAGAATACACGATGAATGTATTCACATGTTATTATGTGGAAAAATGAATATTCATTGTGTTTACCTTCCTTATAAATTTTAGACTATGAGTTTCAACAGATGTATTTTGGATAAATCTATTTTGAGATTATTTTTGGATTTCCATAGAAAGGACAACCCAGAGGTCAGGCGGCAACCCGTCACGTCCGACAAGGCCGCGAGACTTGAACCCGCAACCGAAGGGCGACAAAGGTGTATCACCAACCACTGGCCCACATGATGTCCTAGATTGAATAATTTAGTTTTATTAAAAGGTATTGTAGATGAATTATAAATTCATTTTTTTGGAACCCTATACGAATAGGATAAATAGAATATAATTTTTTAGTTCTATTATCTTTTAGAGTGAAAGATGAGTTTGTGGTAGAGATTAGATAAAGGATGGAACTCTAGTTTTCATGTATATTTTTTTCGTATCTTATTCTATGAAGAAATTAAATCTTATACTTTAGGAAAGGGTTCCTAAAACTAACAATGTGATATACAAAACCTTATTTTTTTGAATTGATGATATTTTAAATCATCATAGATTGATGGAATTGAGGCCATCAATTCTACCATTGTTTGTGACTGATGATCTCAATCCCTGTCTATAAATATTTACATTTTTCTTCCAATTATGAATCTCTAATTTCCACCAATGTTCTCCTATTTGAGATCATAATTTGGTGGTGACTTTTTCATTCCCCTTTTCCTCTTACTAATACTAAATTTCATTAACCCAATTTCCGATGTGGGTTTCCCTACAAAGGTATTTTATATTTTCAACCTTTTATTTTCAAAGAACAATTTCAAATTGCTAGGATGCAATTTATTGAAGTAGGGAAGAATTTAACACCCCAATATCTCATTGTACGTTATTTTTTCATGTAATTCAATTACTCGCACTACACGCATCACTGAGTTCAAGCGCACCACGACTTACCAAACTAGTCGTTCAAAAGCAGTTATGAATAGTATGAACTGAATTTTGATCTTTATATAATACTTATAATTTAAGAATCCACATTATAAGTTTCTTAGACATAATGTAAAAACAAAATCATTTTTTTCAGATAAAAGAAGTATTTAAAAAAAGAAATTTTACCGCCTTTTAATGGAGAAACTTTTTTAAATACAATATTTGAAACATTTATATATTTAATTTGAAAAAATTAACTTCTTCTTTAGAATCGGGACATAAGAATTTAGTTTAAATAAATTTTTGGGGTTTTTCCTGACAACTTTTATATTTGGGTGAATAGTGAAAAATTCTATATTTTAACAGAAAACAAAATTTTTAATCAAAAACATTTATAGTGTTGAATTATAAATTTTAATTGATTAAAAGTATAATTAAATTATATTTTTTCCATTTAATCCAATGATGGTCATTGTAAGTAATTTCACCTTGAAATTGGACTTAAACAATTGTCAATCTTTCGATAGTTATTATTTCTTAAAAATACGCTTTTTTGGTTTTGACAACGGGAATTATTTTAAAATTAATTAATTCAACGTCAAATATTTGAAATTGGTCAAATAGAATACATTTTTTAATTTGGAATATAAAAATTATCTTAGGGTGAGTTTTTTGTATTTTTTTAAAAACATTCAATTTTTGATAAATAGTGAAAAACACTAAGTTATTGTTTAAAACATACTTTTTATTTAAAAAATAATTTATTTAATTTTATTTTATTTTAGGTCAAAATAGATACAGAAAACCTATATAAATTAAATGTAATTCACTGTATTCAGTTTATAATAATTCTAGATATATAAAAATTTTGTCATTCTTTTTACCGTCTTTTACCCACCTCATATGAGCAATTAAAAATTTTCATAAAACATAATTTTACATCTCCTATGAGTTGAATTTAAAAATTCAAAGAGACATATTTGATATCAGTAAGTAAAATGTGGTTCAATAAGATGAAAATAATATTTTGTGAATATTAACTTTTTACATTTATTTACCCCGGTTAAAATTAAATATGGTAATTAAAGGTAAAAATAATATTATTATTACCCTAACACAAGTACTAATTCAATTGGATAGGTATAATTCGACTGAAAACAACCATAGAAATAAAATATGATCCTTTATGTCCACTTGGATTATATTAGGACATTTATAATTATTTAATTCAAAGAAGAGTTAAAAGTGTTAAATTCAATGTTTAATAACTAAACCATTTTTAATATAGGGTTACACATAATATAAGTTCAATTATAAATATTCATTAGAAATATAAATGTATTTCCTACTTAATGGTAATATAATTATAGTTTTTAGACCTTAAATTATTTAATTTATATATGAAACAATGATGATGCACTAATTACATAAATACTGAAATATTAAAATAATTGATATTATAAATAAAATACTAAATGTAATTTGAGACTTTTTAAGAATTAAAATGATTTTATAGGTTACTATGACATGTTATGGTTGGTTTTATGAATTCTTTTCGAATTAATAATGATATTAAGAATTTAGAAAAAAAATTACCAAATAGTGTGAAAATTGATATAATTCTTTTTAAAAATATTATATTATTAATTGATATTCTATTCCTAAAAATATAGTGATATGACAAAAGACATATATAATGATAGTTTTATCATTAATGTACCACTTGGGGTTCTCTTGGAAGTTTATAGTATGTTTATTAACCATATAATATAAAAATAAAATGCAACATTGTAAATATCAAACTATTTAAGTAAGAGTTAAATCTAAAAGATAAAATTAATATAGTGACCCAAACATTTCAAAAACATATTGGTTGAGTGGTTTTATATCCTTACCCACCTTATCCTTTAAATAATTAATTTTGGAGCCATGAAAAAGCGAAAAGGGCTTTATTATAAAATAATATTTATAGCTTTTCCTAAGGTGCCCCTCACCCCTCTTATAAATGGGCACTCCCCCATCTCTATAATTAACAACTTAATATCCATTTGGCTTAGCCAAAACCTACCCTAATGCACTTTCAAATTTCCTACCATCATCCTAGAGTCCTTACATTAGTCAGAAAGCCACTCTAAAGAGCCCTTTTGATGAAATCAAAAGGAAGAACCCGAAGGAGAGGTAAATATTTCATCACCTCTTTCAAGTTCCTTTCTTCTTCCACTTCCTCTTTCTTTGTTGATTCAATTATAAAATAATAAATCCAGTATATTCTATATAATGTGATGTTATTATAAATATGGTACAACCAAATTAATTATTCAATCCATCTTTTGAAGGACATGTCCCTATACGTGTGTACGTACGACTTACCGTCTCCACTTCGTGGTGTAATTGTTATTCAATACATTATTATTTTTGGATGGGTATAATAATTATGTTTAATTGATGTAAATAATAAATATAACTTGATAAGGATTCTGTATATATGATATGACATCCAATTATATATTATTTTTATATCAAATGAATGATATTGTCGCTTCTGCGTACGTACGGATTTCTGTCTCCACGAACACAATCATATTCATTCCCCATTGTATCCATTCAAGACTAATTTTCATTATATGATTAAAAATAATGTTCAAAGACTTAATATAATTTTGAATATGATTAATATACATCCTATCCATAACGAACATTACTTACGTAACAATGCATATAGAGGAAAACGAATCAGTTAACACCCGAAATAACGATAATACTCAAATATTATTAAAAAAGAAATATTAAAAGATCATATATGATATCATATTAATGTATATGATTCTTGAATAATTTAATATTAATTATTTCACAATTATACAAGAGGTTAACCTACCCTCGACCAAGGAAAAGTACAAGGTAAGGTTTTATTTCACAATCTCTTTATTATACGTGGTTGTTTTTACATAAGTATCTACTGAGACATATTTATTATCCATATCCATGTTTCGTGAAAGAGTTTTCATAGAGATTATTTTAAGAGACTCTTTTTTACTAAAAAATAAATTTAAATGTTTTAAATATTTATTCTTCTAAATCAATCTCATTAATTTTCATGTTTTTAAAATCGGTTTTAAGGATTTATCTATATGGACATGAATGTTTTAAAACTTTTAATTCCTTTAAAAAGTTTAAAAGTGGTATGAGACAATTTTATTAACAAATGTCTTTAAATATCTTCCTTCTTAAATAGTGTGACATTTAAATTTTTTCATGAAAAAGGGATATTTCTCTCAAAGAGTTTTACAAAAAAATTCATCTATGTCAATATAATATGATGTATTTTAAACTTGTTTGAATAGGAATTATTATGATACAAAGATTCTATATTGTATTGAATGTTTTGTGATAAGTTTGACTGTGGATGTTTTATTTTTATACCATTCACTATTTATGGTTAAGATATTGACATTTCGTATGCTATTTTTAATACAAATGTTTATGTTATGTTTAATCCTTTTCATACGAGGAATGCATTGGACTAAGTAAGTGATGGGTGGAGCCCGATATAGCTCCTAGATGCATAGGTGGGTCTCATGAGATGAACTAGTGTCTTGGAACAAGGCCTTGACAAAATCATATTTGTAGTCTTGGCAGAAGGCTTTGACTATGTGGTTAAGTTTGTCTGGAATTATGCATTCCATCATTATGAATGTGGCTATTGATATTGCATGTGATTATTCGACTAGTAGAATATCCATGTGAGTAATTAAATGGAATTTTTTTTGATTTATATTTTCCATATTATGATTAACAATATGTTAAAAAGGCTTTTGTTTTTGTTCTATACAGTTCCTTAAATATTTTTGCTTATTTATTAAAAATCGCGCTATATTGTTATCCTTACTGAGCATCTGAGCTCACCCCTTTCTATGTTTTATTTTTCCCATGAAGCGAAGAAGTATATTATGACTGGCCTGCATGGATTGTCTATGGGATCTCAGTGTTGTCAATGGAAAAAAATTTGTTGTAGTTTTCCTTTTTATGATGTAATGTAAACCTTATGAATGTATCTAGTACTTCCAAGGCTACTAAACTAATCGGTCTTCGAGACATGATCTTTGGTGATCATGAATATGATACGTAATAAAGCACCGACTCTATGATTTTGGGGTCAGGGTGTTACACTAGTAGGATTGGTCCATGAAATTTCACATCTTGTGATAAAGACACTTGTGTGGATAAATAATAAATAATAGGGAATAGTGTGGGGATTGTGTGGAGGTGTTTTCCAAAAGATGATGGATCATATCAGGCTTATCACAAGAGGCATATTATGTTTTTTAAATTGAGTAAGGCTACAGTTTAACATCATGATAAGTATACATTGGTGTGAAATTTAATTTTTTGAGACGAAGACATGGGTGCTATGGATTTTAATGTTATATATAATGGACATTGTTGGAAATTATGGATTTGGAATATCATTTACTTATAAGGATCAGAAGTGGTATGATTGGGTCGTATAAATATAAGTAGAGTGGGTGGTAATATGTAACAATGTTTGTTTGATTCGTAAATATGCATGAAAGCTTCTTACCTACTACTGAGGAGAATTGATTGTGTGATTGGGGCATACGTGTTGAATCAACACAGGTGGAGGGGGTATCATATCATGCTTATTACATTAGTATTCTAATGATCATCACATGACGCATACTATGATTATGACATAAGGTATCCCATGATCGATGCATAGGTTAACTCTAAGATTTAACTTCATGCGTATAGATGTTGTGTGTGGGGCTTAATAATTGAGATGCCCATTCATTCTTATTTACATTAGGTCATAAGGACATCTCGACCCGCTAACAGGTTGAGAAAGATTATTAGAGATTACACCTAAAAAGGAGGCCTCTGGGGACTTCTTTGGATTGTTAGGGACATATCAAGGGACTGTGTTATAGGTATGCACACTATTTCCCCCTCATGTTAGGTAACTATCGAATCTCAACCTACCGATGGGTCTAGGAATATGATTAGGGCATACACCTGGAGAGGAGACCCATGGAGAATTATTTGGTTTCATATCATGACCATATCACGAGAAATATTATTCATGAATCATAAGGTATATCAAGATTTAATGGCGGTTATTTGGTGGTGGTTTTTCAAACATCCACTAAATAAAATTTAAATATTTTAAAAGTTATTTTTTAAAAATAACTGCTAAATATTTTCTAAAATTAAAAAAATACTCATTGTTCCCACAGGTGATCCATCTTCTCCCCCACCTCGATCCCTTGCCATCCTTTCCACCACTTTATCCCTCATCAACACCATGACTCTATCCCTCACTATTGACCTCATTATCCCCCTCACTCTCATTTCCTATTATTTATTCCTATCCCATTTCCATCACACCACATTGTCAACCCATTTCCCTCTGTCATCATGTTAGTCAACCCTCTCCACCTCTATCAGTGTACTAATCACCCCTTTCTCCCTGTGGAGTCCTCTAACCCTACAATCACATCAATTATTTTACTGCTTTCCCCATTCCATCTCTATGCATCGCAAAACAACATTATTTCTAGGTAATTATATTTTCTATCTAGAATCACATGTAAATTTTATTTATTGATAGTATTATTTGAGCAATGAAACTCGATAAATTTGTTTTTTAATTTTGAGGTGGTCATTAATATTATACTCAATTAATTCATCACATATGATTAGTGTTTTAATTATTTTACAATAAATGTGAGTGTTATTTTTATACTGATCATTACTTATTAAATCAATTAAAATATATCATATTATTTATTTTCATAGAGAAAATTGAGTAATTTGTCTTTTTTATCTAGATACGTGTTGTGAAAAATATATAATTAACTCTTCATATGTGAAATTTTGATAATTAGTTTATAATTAGTGTTTTATTGTTAAGTTTACACAAATATGCACTTATTAACTTAATTAAAAAGTCCTTATTTTTTTATATTCATATAAAAATGTATCAATTTGGAATGAATTTTAAATTATTATTTTTTACCAAAGAAAACATAGATGAAATTTTGTAATGAACCATCCGGGGTCGATCAAACACATCACTCATGTTTTCCCACCATATGCTGAGCATCCAAAACAACAAAAATAGTCTCAAGTAAAAGTGAAGAATAGCCAATGTACAAAATATAAGAAACAAACATAATTATGAGACATAAAAACCATGAGAAATGGAAAATCCTGAAATGAAAACAAGACATGAAAAAGTTGAAACACCATGTTACAATCCATTACAACAAAACTATCCCTTTATGGAGATATAGAAATTAAATAGAAATCACCTCAGTACATCACACCTTTACCTTTATCATTTTCCCATAAAACCACATCTACCAATTCACAAAAGACAATGTATGGTTTGAGCACATTGGTGAGTAGTATTTCACTACAGAATCAATAAAAAGTAAAATATCATTAAAATGATAGATATAAATTTATAAAGAATATAATTTATAAATAATTTTCCCAAGATAAACATTTTTTAAAACATCCCTTGGTTTTATAATTGAATTTCCATATTCTTAAAATCTTGGAACCTTACAAGTATGTAATAAAAATAAATGATCATACGAAAAACAACCCATGTATACACCATAAGATAAACATGTGAGAAAATAAAAATGAAATTTCATTATGTGATAAAAACCAACCATAAAAATAAAAAAAAATTGTTATAGCGTATGGTAATATATACTAGAAATAAAAGAATAATAAACCAAGAAAATATTATATGAAAACAATATTGATTCCCATAATGGTCTATCAATACCACAAAATATATTGTGTAATTATGGACACTAAAGTGACATTTATTTTTTCTAATAAACCCAAGGTTCCTAATATTCTATGATTTTAAAAACCATTCTGAAACCTCTATCACATTTTATAAATAATTTTTTATAATGAAGCATTACCCTTCTATTAATGGAAACCTGTTTTTAAGTCAAAATAATTTTTAAATAAAAACAATTTTAAAAGACGTATTTCACATGAAAACCCCATCTTGAGATCAAATCCAACATTTACACTAACATATCTTATAAACTAAATAGGAACATCAATTTATTCAACAATTAGAACGTTTTTATAGATTCACTTACCTCAAGGGTAAATATGGAACGCAAATTATTTATCTACCAATGCCTAGGGATGAACCCTATCAAGAAGGGATTCAAAGGCCTTTAACGATCTTCCAAATTCAATTATAGTTCCAGAATTGAAGAATGGAAGAAGTGTTTGTTTGGATGGTGTTTGGCTATTTATATCCAAATATTAAAATAGAATACCATGGTGATGCCTCCTGGACTACTCCAAAAACCCCTATTTTGTTGTAGAGGGTTCAACACCACGGTGCATGACAAGCTATCTGAATGAGGAACTATGATACAATACTTAGGACCATGCCACAACTGTTTGGGTTAAATTACTTACGAGATCCACAACCATGCACATGTAGTAGAACCTCGGCACAATGGGAGATGCTATGCTACATATAGATACACAACACCATAAGGGTGTCCAAATGGATAGAAGAGGAAAATAAATACCTCAAAACCCTTTGAAATAATCTGATAATCTACACCATAGGGTTCTCTACGAAAAATGGGCTATGTTGTAGCCCAACAACATGGCACAATGGTACCCAAAATAGTAGTAGCACCAACATTTACCCCCATAGTGGTCTATTTTATAGCCCACTAGTCTATGCTACAAACAATATCATCATGAGTAGACCATACCCTACTCAATGCTTCTCCCAACTAAAATCCATAAAAATTTAAAGATACTAAAGATCACCTCCAAAATTATTGTGACCTGAAAGGAGTTCCATTTCTCCAAACCATAATGTATATCTATCCCACAAAGTGATCAAGACACCTTACAAATGAATATAGAAGGAAAATATTGACTCATAAATGATTACCACTCCCATTTATCATGTTTATCCTCTATGCTCTTCCATAGTACATAGACCAAAGGAATCGTTTTACCATACAATACCGTATCAGGACAATCCATAATTTAAACTGGTTATTAAGACACTGTGTTTTTTTGGTTCAATATCAACATCCTCCCATACAATAACATGGATTTTTTTGAATAAATTAAACTTCATTAATTCATTTTGTTATATGATACACCAAGTTAATATTTTACTACACACAACACCATTATAACTAACGTTATACACCAGAGTAAGTTTCTACAAAAAATCATTTTATTTTTAGACTTATCTAATCATGAAAATAATAACATAGTTGTAATAATATATGGTATGAAAAATGTTAACTGGATTTTTAAATTATGGTTTATTCATAATTCATTGACCAATAAATATAAAACCTTTTTTAAATAAAAGTAAATATTTTTCTGAGAAATTATTTAAATAGGAACAACTGTGTTTTATGAAAATAAATAAAAAAAATCAATATTATGGAGTTACATTAACAAATTATATAAATAATATATTCAACCTAAAATTTAAAATTCATCTTATGAGTTTTATAAAATCTATATAAGAATAAATCAAATTTTATAAATAAAAGAAGTATTTTTCTCAAAAGGATAATTTTCCACCTTTTTATGGGGAAAGCATTTTAAATATATTCTTGAAAATTTTATAATTTTTATATGAGAAAATAAAATTATTATTTTTAATATGTATATAAAAATTCACTTTGGTCGTTATTATGTTGTTTTTCTGATAAGTTTCATGTTTTGATGAATACTGAAAAAAATAAAGAATTTTAATTAAAAACATCTTTTTCTTAGAAATAATTATTCTTTTTAATTATATATTTCATTTTTTAATGCATAATTAGATCAATTTTTTACCATTAATAAAATTTTGGTCATTTGACTCAAATTCACTTTGAATTTGGAGGCAAAAACATGTCAATATTTTGGACGTTTTCACTTTAAAAACTTGTTATCTCATTTAGTCAATGGGATTAATTTTATAAAACTTTTATCAAATTATGTGTTTTACATTTTGAAAAATGGAATACATATTTTGGAATCAAAATGTTTAAAATTATTGAATAGGTCCTTTTTATTTCTGGAAAATATGAAGATTGACTTTAGTAAATTTTATTACCACAATAAAGGGTAAATCAGTTAATTAAGGGTGAAAATAATACTATTAATATTATAAAAGTACAATAAAACATTCCCAATTTTTATTTTATGAATTTAATTATACCATAAATAAATATGTATCTAAATTGAATAATTTATTGGGAACTTTTCCCTGAAAATGCCTTAAATATTATGAAACAAAAAAGGGAGTAACTAAATTTACACTCTTACTTTTAATGAATATAATATTATTAATGTGGGGTTAAATATAATATATTTTTTGACTATATATATTATTATGATCTATAAAATAATTATATATATCATATAAATATATTGTTAAATTTTAAAAATAAATAAATATCATAAATAATTACAATATTATGACGCAGTAATTATTCAGTTCATGAAACAATCAATTAAATGAAATTAGAAATATAAAAATAAAAAAAATATGACTAAATTAAGGTAATACACGAATTTAAAATGTTAATATGTAATTTTGTGGGTGTATTAAATGACTTGGTTCTAACTATTCTTTTTAGATTGATTTTCTTATTGTCAATGTTATGATTAATATCAAAATTGACACTTATGATATTTTATAAAAATAATATTTAACAAAATTATTAAATAATCATGGAAATATTAAATATTAAAAAAGGTTTTATATATCTGGATAAAGATCATAAGTCCATTTATGGTCCAATTTACACATTATATAAACAAATTACATCCTCTTAATATTAAAATAATTGTAATCATCGTTAAAAATAAAATGACCCAACTAAGGGTTAATCCAAATAATAAAGGTTAAAATAACATAAAAACATGTATAAAATAAATTAGTTGATTATATTAAAACCTTATAATATAATTTAATAAAATAAATATTTTTTTGAGGTATTTGGAATGAGATTTATTTTATTATAAATTAATCTTTATAATATACCAATAGTGCCCATCCGCTCTCTTAATAAAGGAAACATCTTCTTCTCTTATCTTCACAAATCAGAAACAATTTTTTTGGCCTAAATTTATCTAATTATAATTAAAAAAACCCTCAATTTATTATATATTCTCTAATTTGTGCATAAAATCAACCAATGGAGTCATTTTGTGAAAATTAAAAGGAGATACCCAATGAATAGGTAACGTTCATCAAATAACGTTGTTTTTTAGTTTATTCTGTAAACTCATTAAATTATATTTATTTTATTTTTATATATTAACATGAGTATAGAAACAATGATTTTATGTTTTTATATTAATTGATTGAGCTACACTTACAAATACTTCCATCTAATGTGTAACAAACTTGTCGTTCTTTTGTAAGGCGAACTACCGCCTCATGAAACTATGCCATTAATTTTTCTTTTATAACCTATAATGGTTGGGAATAATATGGAATTTTTTTTATTATAAATATATTATAATTATGATGAATTTATTATTATTTTATTATTATATCAAACCTAGATCCACATTTTCAATTTTTGAAAACCTGATAACTTCATTTGTTGATGTGTGGACTATCACCTCCACAAAGTGATGTGATTCATTCACATGATACATGGAATGTATTAGGAATTTTTTAGTGAAATTAAATAATAGATAAGAAAAAATAAATCTACTATATTTATAATATATATACATATATTTAATTTACTTTCTTTCTTTAAATACAACAAAAATGGAAGCAACGTTCATGCATATGTACGACCAACTATCTCCATGAACGATGTATTTAGTTTTCTATTTATATATTTTATAGAGAACCATAAGAAGTTATTTAATGAAAATATATGTTATTTATATAATTTTTATCAATATATAGGTAATTAAATAATGATCTTAGTATGATGACCAATAATAATAATTACAAACATGTGCGTGAAACAAAGTGGTTACAACCTGAAACATAAAATGAAAAGGGACTTTTTAATAAGAGTGTCATATAAATTCTTATGTAAATCATATATAGTATTATATATATTAATATAGTTATATAATATTTTTAATAATAAATGTATATTTATTATCCAAGAGGTCTTCATGAGTAAGGGGATAGTCAAGACATTCAGTTGTGAATTTTTTAGTCACTTATATATTTGTGAGACAAATGACCTACACACTACCTGTTTATTTTTTATAGTGTATATACATACAATTAGTATTTTTATATTTATTTTCATGAATATTATGGTGTTTTAATATCCATAAAAAATATTTCTATCATGTGGAATTTTATTTGACTGATTATATTTGGAAATGGTTAATTTCACAATCTCATTATTATTATGGAATTTTTATACAAGAACCTGCTGAGAATACTCATCTTCCATGTCTATGTTTCATAAAAATGTTTTCAAAGTTTTATTACAATTATTATATAAAATATTAATGAAAGTTTTACCCATGTTTGTATTTTTACATAATGTTTTGAAAGGAATATTTTGTCATTTTCCAAAAGATGTACATTGTGATCTTTCAGAAAAAACAGAAAAAGGAATACTTTTTTAATTAATATGGAATAAATGGATTTTTACAATTTAATAAAGTATTAATTTTTTTATGAATCAATTATAATCATTCAAGGTTATTTTTAATGAAAATTTTTTATTTTTAAATTACATGAAATTTTATGAAAAACATTTCAAAGCCTAATGAAAATTTTTCCTAAAAAATTTATTTCATGTGAACTATGAAAATAATCTTCCATCTATAATTTCATAATTTTACGTTACTAATTATTTAATGGGGATATTTTTCATGGATAGTATCCATATTATTATTGTTTTTGTTTTCTTTTTATGATTTAATTAATTTTAACGAACTCATTTTGTGACGTGGTTCTTATGTGATAAATGATTTATGGTACTATGGAACACATATATATAGTCTTACTTAACTGATGGTATAGATGTATATATTCCTCCAATTCATTAGGAAATTAATTATATATTATGAGTTAATTATGGGAAACAAGTGGTGTTCTTGATACATTATGGGAAACATGTTGATGTTCTTAATATATTATGGGAACAATGTGATAAGGCCAGATCCATGATTCTCTATTGTTTACCATGAAATATGATATTAGTTTCTATAATTATGATGACGACACATACATTTAAGAAATTAATATATGTTTATCGAATTATTTATGATTAATTTGTATTATTATGGTTCATGCTAATGTTTTATGACATAATGTATGTTTATGATCCATGAAAGGTTGGGAAGGAACATTGTATAATATGCTCATGATCACATACCAATATTTGTTATCATATGATTTCATAAGATAATAATTTATTATAATTCATGATTACCATTACTAAGAATATAATATAACCCCTTTCTTATTTATTTCATTCCACATGTTATAATGAAAATTTTTAAGCAGGACAACTAGAGTGAATGATCTTTATAGGATATGTTAAAGATCCTTCACCAAATTATAAGAATTCATAACACGTTTCAGAAGAAACTATACTATAATGGTCCTTGGGATGGTATTTTTGTATTTTAATTAATAATAATCTAAAATGAATTAATATCCATGTATGAAAATCCTAGGTCACTATAATATTGAGGTGTTTCTAGGTGTTTATTATGAGAATGTTGTGCCACTACATATTTTGGAAACGATTCGGTGTGGAACCTGAAGGGTGTTTTGTAATGAAATAGTTGTTTTTTACAGTGGTGTGATATAGTTTGGTGGATATAGTGGTTCTATTTAAGTGATACACCAATTTAGTGGTAACTAATCCATATAGACTAAGTTGTTTCAAATCCCATAATAGAAGGTGTTAACTATTTCATAGAATTCAACATATTTTTCATTTTAACCAAAGGACATTTTTTCATCACATATATCATTTTTAGAACCATTTTTTCCATATATTAGGGGTTTTGAGGTATCCCTTTCTAGTTTTTGGAGTATTCTATGTAGGGACATTGTCAACATCATTCCCATCCTCCCCATTTTAGAGGATCTATAACATGAAAATATATGTGATTCTTAGAGGATCCATTGACTAGACATGTGTTGGAAAAGTGGGGAGTTATTAATCATAGAGTTACCTATTTTTTAATAATGTTTTAGCGTGGTGATATAGCTTATGCCATAGTCATCTATTTTCAGAATTGGTATAAAATCCTAACACCCCTCAAACCTGACCACTTTACAATCATTTATTTGGTTTCATATGAAAACCAAGTGCATCCCAATGAAAATTTTAAGTCCATATTAAGGGGATTTTGACCCATACCTTGGATGATTGATCCCTTGTGGTTTTTCTGAGTTTCCATATTATACATCAAATTTTTTACCATGTTTCATCATCTAGTGATGATATAAATTTAGGATTTCATGGGTATGATGTTTTTTATAATGGAATATTATGTGATGACGTTATTAGGGTGATCAAAGTGTTCTTCTTCATTATATTTCATGGAAGTGGAATTTCTATTATTCTATGCATGTGTACATGATTGGAAATATTTTTTTGGTTGAGGGGATCGCTTTTTTCTGATAATCTATATCGTGCAGGGTGTGTTTTACTTTTTTTCATCTATGAGATGTTAGTTTTGGTAATCCTACTAAAAATAATAAAATGTTTATTTAATAATAAAGATTGGTGGGGAAGGATTTTCTTTTTTTTACAGCCCTTTGATATTGTGATATTGATTATATATATGCTTGTTTTACCATTAAAAATCATGTATATTGGGATACTTGTCTGTGATTTTTTGATAGGTTATTTTAAAACCTCGATTTGTGATTTTTTAAAGCCATATTTGAAAAATGGATAATCACTTATACTCAAATAATTAATTATTTCACCCTGATATATGGATGGAGTGTAAATTCCAATGTAATAATGATGTAGATGTAATTAAAAACACCTTATTAAATTTGTAAAATGTTATATGATGATGTAAAAAGTGTTATGTCATATGATTGTGTGATGTGTGGTTATGGAGTGTGAAGATTATTAAGTTTGGTGCTGTAGGGTAGTGATTGTAGTTATGATGCGGGGTTAATATGCAATGACTAGTGGATGCGGATTATGGAGATTATTGGAGATTCAAGGTTTTATCCTTAAAAAATTATATGTTTTTGTTGTGTGGTGTTGTGTAATATTGGATTATTGTGTAGTATTTGAAATTATGTGATATTGATGAAATTAAAATGACATGGGATGGTTTTTCAAAAGATATGAAATTAGATAATTAATGACTTAAAGTGGTGTGTGTGGTTTAAATGGATAATTTTAAAAGTGGAGAAATATGTTTAAATAATGAAATGAATTGGTTTAAAATAAATTATTTAATTTGATAACCCCATTGATTTTTTTTGTAATATGAAATATGAGAATTGTATTTATTTGAGAAAGTGGATGAAATGTAAAATGTGACTTCTGACCTGTTTTCCATTGTTGTTAATTGAGTGGTAAAAGTAATATTGGCTATGTTGATAGGATCAATGGTAATTTCATAGGTTGGTTAGTTTTTTATTATGAATCTGTTGGTTGGGCTTGTGTTCTAAGATATATTATAAATTTTCCCTTATGATTTACTTTACCCACCACACCCATTTCTTGAGCATAGAGTGAAAATGTAAATGATTTGGGGGTGTTTATTAAATGTATCAATAGGGAGGATGGATGGATTGATACCCAATCATCCATGCACCCTATTCTATGAAATGATGACATACAGTGGATGTGATGGCCAAAAGTCAAAAGTCCACTGTGAATATGTGACGTGATGTGGTGTGATGACCATAGTGTTTCAAAAAGAATAGTTTTGAGATGATATGTGATGAGATGAAATATGGTGGCGGTCATGCATGGTGGTATGAGGGTATGATATTGATGTAATTCATATCTATGATAACCTAAAACATATGTTATGAGATGTGTTACGATGTCATGTGATCATATATGTAAAATTAAAATCCTCAAATATTTGAAAAGTCATCACCATGGTTAAGATTTAAAATAATTAACCAAGGGGATAAAGTAAAAGATAATGTATAAAATGAAACTAAAATCTATTTATATATAATTTTATGAAAATATATATACCTTTTCATTGTTTTATTAAAATTTAATTCCATTTAGGGGAATTGATAATCATAATGACATATTTATATTTTAATATTTTTTTATAATTCCAAGTGTGTCATTACCATCAATTTTATAAGAATACATATTCTCTCTTTTCATTACATCATATTGATAAAAATAGATCAAAAATTACCTAATAATTTATGTAAAAAACATACCTATACATTTTTTAAAGATTATTTTATTCTAATATAAAATACTTATGTTCTTTCTGTGGAGATCTAAATGAGTTATTTCAATGAAGCAGTAATTTCTTTACCCAGTCACTTCTATTTACATGTTATTTCCCCCGACTAAATTTATGGTATTTATCATAATATAATATATTAAATATTCAAAATATACTAAAATTTTATTAATATTATGAACCCACCATTACCCACCCTCTTTGAGATGAAAAGTAAAATGATATGGTTGCTTGTGATTACATGTGGACTACCACCTCCAAAAAGCAATGTAATTTGTTTTCATTTCTGTTTTACATTGATTTTAATAAATATAGAATTAATAATTATATAGTATATATAAAATGTAATTATAATTCTGAAAAATTTAATTACTATTAATTTTTCTTATAATCCGTCTGTAGAAAAGTGAAAATAGTGTTTATGTGTATGTACAACCCACCGTCTCCATGAATGATGTAATTCATTATTCAATCTCTACATTCAATTTATTACTATAAATACTTTTATAAAAAATATATATTATATTTATATAATGATTATAATTCATTATATGGTGGATCCCTAATCAATGTACAAGTAATGAAACTACAAAAAATATATATATGAAAGACAATGACGTTAGTACCCAAAACATCAATTTTAACAAGGAATTGGTAATAAAATGTTGATATAAGATAAAATGTAAATAATATATGGTATGCAATATAAAAATATGATAAAGGAATTTTGTTAAAATAATTTTTTTATTATATATATGTATTAAATGTACAATGGATATCAGACCTTAAGTAAGGGTTTATTCAAAAAATGTCATAATTATTATTTGTTGTTTATGTTCATGTTTCTATTGGAGGAATACCATGATATTTTAATATTAATCATAGTATATTCTCTTATATTTTGGTTATTTATTATATTAATTATTTTTCTTTCCTTTTTAACTCATTATGTACTCATGATATAGAAATAATGTTTTTATGTAAAACCTACTTTGTATTTCTACTTGGTAGGGATAATTTTTCTTATATTTACAAATATTCCATAAAATATAAAAAAAATGTTTTTAATATTCTATAATGATATATTACAAATATATTTTCCCATTATTTAATTTTTAATAAATGTGTTTTAAAATGATTCTTCTTATCATTTCATTGATGACATACTTTTAATTTTTTTACAAAAGTGTAAATGGAATGATTTTTAAATTATATAGCATGAAATAAATTTCACTAAATTTTGAATAATAATTTATTTATGTGATAATGTAAATATTTAAATGTTTACATTTCCATAAAAATTTTCCCTTAATAAATTGAAAATTTTTATATTTCAAATAATGGATTTTATATTGAAAAATATTACATTCCTCAAGAAATTTCCCAATAACCTTTTGCATGTATTTTAATCTATATGAACATACATTGTTGAATCATCTGGATTAAATAATTTATACTATTATTATATAATCAATTATATTTCTATGTATGGATTATGATCAATTTATAATAGAAAGTTGTAACATCCTAGTTCCGGAAGCCACCCAGGGGCGGTCCATACCTAGTTGGTCACATTGCCTCAAGAACATTTCTCCGGACGCTAGAGGCTTCCAACCAGTAGAGAGGGGCATGGGTGTGATAGTGGGGAAACTATGCCCTCATTTGTAGAGTACAGAACAGAAGTAAAAAAATACATAAAATAGAGGAAGCAGTAAATGTCCAACAATAGTAACAATGGAAGACGAGAATAATAAACAAATGGAGAACACACAGATATATAAAATAAAGCATGATACATATGTGTAGGAAAGCATCCAAACAAGTCACAATTCTAGATATACAAACAGTACTAAGCCAAAGTACCAAAGAAAAATCTAAACAACTCCTCAGCGTTGCAAGACTAAGCTTAGTCCCATTCCCTCCACCTCCACAGCAAGTCAAGTACCTGAAGTTGAAGGGCGCTTTCGCTTATCTATACCTGAAACAACATAATCTGTTTGGGCCCAAAAGCATGACCCAAACATGGTTTGAGACTAAATCACAGTAGGAAACCACCCAACGATCTGTGCCTAATAGTCAGTGAATATATGGCAGGTAAAAGTACAGAAAATATCAAATAGGAAAGTACTCATCTGTAAACAATCCACAGTTTCAAGATCATGCAACGGCTGATCAAACAACAAAGAAAAAATAGGTAACTCTCCAGAGAGTACTCACAACCCTCCCCTTTGGTCCTACCTAACAATTACTAGACACCCTTTTGGTAGTACACTTGGCCTAACTTCTATGGTTCAATATATAAGACTCTCTAAGGAAGCACTCATAGTCAATTCCCCTTATAGTCTAATGTTTTCATGAACTATCTAAGGAAGCACTCACAGTAAATTCACCTTATATCCTCAAGGAAAACGACTCTATGAATAAGCTCAGTCATTAAATTCCCTATATAGCCCAATTCATTCATAGACTCTCTGGGGAAGCACACACCGTCAATTCCCCTTATAGTCTAGTGTAATCAAGGTAATTCAAGTAAAATAAATACTCTCAGAGAAGGCTCGCATAGTCTATTCCCCTTATAGTCTAAAGAAATCCATAAATCTATGAGGTATATCACTCAGTAAATTCCCCTTATAGACCATAGTGGTCATAGGCTCTCTGAGGATGCTCACTCTATCAATCCCCTTTATTGCCTAATGTGCTCAAATACTCTCTGAGGAAGCTCACCTAGTAAATTCCACTTATAGTCTACTACACTAGGTTCTCAGGGCCCTATATAGGTCAACAAGCATATTAGTGTAATATGGCCAAAGTAAACCTAAAAAACAAATTGGCTAATCTATATATGGCATATCAATTATGTCAAAAGAAAACTCTCCATCCAATAGCATCAGGCATGGAAAACATGCAAAGTAGCCAAAATCTAAGTAGGACCAAATGGTCATAAATAGAACATGCATGGGATAAACACATCCAAACCATAGAAAAAAACCCTATTCATATCCAAATAATCTCAACACAATCCTCTAAGCATGGAAGACAATCAACATGGGTAAAACGGTAAACACATAATATCTCGTTCTAGTCCATTGGTGGAATTTGGACATAATACTCAAATACATTGAACGGAAAGGCACAAACCACCTACCTCGGGGTTGGGAGATTGATATACATGAACCTGAAAGATTGAATCTTTTTAGAACATCGATGATCAACAAAAAACGTCTAAAATGTTCTTCCCATGATTTCTCACAAGAGATTAGAAATCAGAAGATGGTGCTCTAAGTGAAGAGAGAACTCACCGATGTGATTCCAACGCAATAGGCGGTGTCTGATTCAGAGGACGGATGCACACTCAGAGGTTCGTCAAGGATCTGCGGTCGTACGACGCTCCTGGATGAGATGAATGAAGAATGGGGTGTTGCTATCGATTAGACGTGACCCCAATGCGTTTAATGAAAAAAAGAAAGTACACAACATGTACTTTTAAAGTACATGGAGTGTACTCCCCTTTTCCATACTCTGCTTTAAGTGCCCTCCAAGTCACTACCACATGACCATGATTGTGGCTACAAGTCACTACCACACGGACTCTTGTGGCAAGTAATTACACGGTGTGTACTCATAAAATACAGGGCGTGTACTTAGAAAATTTCCAGAATTTTCTTTTCCCCAAAAACTACAAAAAATGGAAAATCATACCTAAAAAGCAGATCTGTGTTCTTAAAAACTTCCCCATTTTACGAAATTTGTCCCTGAATTTCCCTAGCGCAATGTAGATGAAGAAACCCCAAACATCTCGGGCCACTGTGATCGCACGTCTGCGTCCCTCTCCCAAGTCCCATCATGTACTTGCCCATGCTACCAAAGCACCCATAACAGTGGAACAAACCATCCATGTAGAACCTTCATACTATTATCGACCATCCGGATAGGGTGATCCTAAAAGGATGAATCCACTTCAAACTCAACCTCCTTGGGTTAGAAGACATGATACGGGTCTGAGATGTAATGTCGAAGCTGAGAAACATGGAAGATGTTGTGCATATCTCGGCACCATTGAGGTAAATGCAACCGATAGTGTAACATCCCGAGATATATTAAGTAACTAATAAATGAATCAAAATTTAAATCTATTATGTTATAAAACATTGTGATTTTGTTTAATAAAAATATAATTTGTTACTTTAATTTATATTATTTTTCATCATTGAAATAATATAAATTAATGATACTTTCATATAGTTTTCATGAATAAAAAAACATGTAAACATGTTGTTTTAATAAATAAAACCCAACAAAGTAAATATAATTAAATGTAATTATAAATGTAAAATATTATTATAATGTTATGAATTAGAATAACCTACAATATATTTATTACAAATAATGATTTGAATTAAAGGGAAAGAGAATAATAAGAATGATAAAGAAAAGAAAGACATTTAGTGTTAAAAAAACCAAATATTACATATTTAGTAATTTATTTTCTGATAATAAATTATGATTTCATTTAACTAATATATATATATATTATTGTTTAAAATTGAATAAAATTTTAACTAATGATTTATATAAATTGATATTTTTATTTATGGATTAAATTTGTTATATATATATAATATGAAAATTGTTTTATTATATATAAAAATGATAAACGAATAAAATAAAATAAAAATATGAAAAGTGAAAATCGGGATTTAGGGTTCGTGAAATGTGGGTTTTTGTTTCGGGAGTGTTCAAATAGTGATACCCTATCACTGTAGTCGACAACGGATGGGTGTGAGCAGCGGTCGAAGTTGTGGATATCTCCAAGCTCGTGTGTGAAGTCGAGATGTGTTTGCAAGTCGAGGTCTTCACTGGTGTGGTCTCGTATGGCTGCCAGAGAGGGAGATTTCTTGGAGTCGATTTTGAAGGTCTCGATTCTAGACAGAATCATTTCTCCATCCGATTTCAAGTCAAGATTAGGGTTTCTTACTGCAATGAGGTAGGTTTATCTCATTTTGAATGTCTAGGTTTGGATCTAGATAAAAATCTTAGACTCGATTCATGTCTAAAGTGTTGCGTAAAGTTGCGATCAAATTTTTGGCTTTGTTTTGGGTTGTCTGGTTCTTCTAGTAGGTTTTGTTATTTATTTTCAGATCTTGCTTCTGGATTTTTTTTGGTATATTAAATTCAAAATCATTGTTTCGGTTCAATTATTTCCCTTCTCCAATAAGGACGTCCTCCTATTTCAGAATTATTATATATTGCAAGTTTTTTTTATTTAATTATTTTCTTATTATTGGAATCTCTTGGAATCAGCTTAATATTATCCAGTTTGTCAATTTCATTAACTTTTTCATCACTCGATAATTTTTGTTCCTATCATTTTTTGTCCTGGTTTTAGATTTTTATTTCTCAAATCGACATCACTTCTTTTAATTCTATGTTTATCAATAATTTATGAAAATTTATCCCGATTCAACGATGCTTACACCACAAGAATAAAATAATTGAACTTATCTTCATTAGTTATATATAATAATATATAATAAAAATCTATCATTTGAATTTCCCCATCTTGGATGTGAATTGACACCAAACAATATTTATTTTCTTTGACGTTTTTTGGATTCGATCTTTGAAAATGTACCTCATTGGTTAAATGTCACCCACTCATTTATCTAGCAGCTGACCTTGCATCTACCTCCACCATCTTTTTGGGTGTATATAAGGAGGTTTTGAGAGTTTTTATTTGAATAAATAGATCTTGTGAGGTAGAGGGACATAGCCTCTATTTTATGTTTTTCCCTTTTTAGAGGAAGTGAATATGAGAGATCCAATTTTATAAGACTCTATCATACTAAATTCGATTATACTGCATGTAATCATCGGTCTATAAGGTAAGGGACTATTTACTTTCAAATACATATTATGAAATTCTATTTTACTTTAGGTAAAGGGAAAATATTTATTTTTAAGATTTTTGTTATTTTGAACTCTTATTTCCATAAGGGATTATGCATTTTCAAAATTACTTTCTATGAATTCCCATATTTTAGATTATGTTAGTGTGAAACATTTTTTTACAATACATATTTATTTTGGAATGTTATTTTTGTAAGAGATAATTTAATTTTGTTTTAAAATACCTATCTTCTTTAATTTTTAATTGGAATTGATTTATTCAATTAAATCATTCATGTTTATGTTTATCAAAATCATGGTCAAATTATGTTTAGTATAATGGGTTAAGGGACTATTTGTTTATCATGATTTTAATTTTTTGGTTTGTGTGTAAGGGGGGTTTTTCTACACTTTTAAATCCTCATAGAAATAGATTATTATTTTTATTTTTATTTTATTTCAAGGGAGATTTGCTTATGTTAAATAATATGGTTAATATTTTCTGGTTTGGGGTATTGGAATATTATTGCTACAAATGTGTCTTTAATGGTTCTCTTAAACCAGAATCAACATGTTTCTAGTTATGGACATATTTTGATAAGCTGTTGTAAACCATTCAAAAAATTTCAGAAAAATTTAATTATTTTAAATTTATAATTCTATTCGTATAATTAAAATTTATTTTATAAGAGACATCACATATAAGATCAAGTGAATAATTTAAATATATATTCCTTCATGATGTGAAAATATATAGTTGTTTTAAGTAAATTAATAGTCATGTAATAATTCACATATGAATTAATAAATTAAGAATATAATAATTTTATTATTTCACATACAAGTCATATTAAAATCAATGTTATGGACATATATCAATAATAGTTTATGAAACTTCATACATGCATAAGAATATATAGGTATATAAACATTTTCATGAATTTTGGATAAACTTTACAAAGAATTGAATTTTTAATGGAATTTGAGGAAATGTTTATAGACATGTTATAATTTTATGTTGTCTTGTACATGTATATATTATAATTTTTCTCATGAATGAAATATTTATTTTCAAAAATAATATATCATTTATAATCATTAGTGCATGCTCATTATTATTTTATCATTTTGAATTAAAATAATGGTTTAAGTCATTTAATCATGAAAACAAATCATTGATAATTCTGTTGGTGTTTATGTACATGCCAAGTGACGTGAGTTTTTAGGAATCAATACCCACTAGTGCTTTTTTTGAATAAAAATTCACATTTATATATATATACTTATATATAGATATTAGTGGAAATTATTATTTAAATTCATTGACATGTTTAAATGTAAAAACTCTAGTGAGAAATACTAGTATATATATATGTAAAGAAAACGTTAAACGTTTTCAAAAATATATATATCGGAGCTTGTTCGTTGTAATAAATGGAAGGTCATTGGGGAGTGAACTCATCCTTCTCTAAGTGGGTAGGCCCAAAACAGCCTTCAACCAATTAAGTTGCTTCAAAATGATGTTTTTAATGATGTTTTCTTAATATTTTCCATATAAAATCACTAGATTAGATTAAAAGTGTTTCCAAATTATAATTATTTTTCAAAAGCATTATATTATTTTGTAATTTTTTTTTACAAATGTATTTACAATTGAATTTTTCAAATGTATTATCAAAATGATATTTTTAAAAGAGATTTATCAAAGGTTTTCAAAACCCCTTAATGGGCATCTTTTGTGCTCACCCTTTATTTTTAAATGTTTTTCACAGGTTGCCTTGAATTTCGGAGTTAGTCATCTTTGTTGTAACGTGGGCGGAAACGTAGTAGATAATTGTTTTATTTTATTTTATTTTTAACTCTGATCAATGTAAGGTTTTGTCTAATCCTGCTAAACCTATATCGGTAAGAGTTCCTGGTTTTATTAAAGTGTTGTGTAACCGTGCAGTTTATTTTAAAAAAACATAGTATTTTTAAGCACCATGTCCGAAAGAGTGGGCTCGGGCATTATAATTTGTATGAGAGGAACGATCTAGAAAAATTGGGAGATTAGATGTTGTCCTTTGAGAGAAATGAAATCCATGTGTTATAGTTTTATTTAGATATATAATTCACATTAGAAATTCTTAAATTCTAAAGATTAAAAAAAATTCAAAATTTTCTTATGTTCGATGCAGGAATTTCGAGGGAGCAATTCCATTAAGGGGGATATAATGGAACATCCTAACCAATATTAAGTAATTAATGAATGAATTAAAATTTAAATAAATATGTTATAAAACATTGTGATTTTGTTTAATCAAAATGTAAATTGTTACATTAATTTATATCATTTTTCATCATTAAAATGATATAAATTAATGATACTTTAATATAGTTTTCAAAAAAAATGTCAACATGTTGTTTTAATAAATAAAACAAAACAAAATAAATATAATTAAAGGTAATAATATGTGTAAAATATTATTATAATGTTTTGAATTAGAATAACCTACAATATATTTATTACAAATAAAGATTTCAAATAAAGGGAAAGAGAATAATAATAATGATAATGAAAAGAATGACATTTAGTGTAAAAAAACCTAATATTATGTATTTAGTAATTTATTTTATGATGATAAATTAGGTTTTCATTTAACTAAAGTATATATATTATTGTTTAAAATTGTATAAAATTTTAACTTATGATTTTTATAAATTGAATTTTTATTTATGAATTAAAAGTGTTATATATATATATATAATATGACAATTGTTTTATTATATAATAAGAAAATGATAAACGAATAAAATAAAACAATATTTTAAAAGTGAAAATCGGGATTTAGGGCTCGTGATGTGCGGGTTTTAGTTTTGAGAGTGTTTTAATGGTGAGACCCGAGCACTATAGTCGACGACAGATGGGAGTCAGCAGCGTTCCAAGATTTGGATGTCTCCGAGCACATGCGTGACATCGAGAGGTGTTTGCGAGTCGAGGTATTCACTGGTGTGGTCCCGTATGGCCTCCAGAGATGGGGATTTCTTGGAGTCAATTTTGATGGTCTTGATTCTAGATGGAATCATTTCTCCATCCGATTTCAAGTCACAGTTAGGGTTTCTTATTGCCATGAAGTAGGTTTATCTCATTTTGAATGTCTAGTTTTGGATCTAGATCGAAATCCATGATTTGATTCATCTCTAATGTGTTTCGCAAAGTTGCATTCAAATTTTTTTCTATGTTTTGTTTTTCCCGGTTCTGCTAGTAGGTTTTGTTATGTATTTTCAGATCTTGCTTCTGGATTTTTTTGGTATATTAAATTCAAAATCTTTGTTTCGGTTCAATTAATTTTCTTCTCTGATAAGGATGTCATCCTATTTCAGAATTATTATATATTTCATGTTTGTGTTATTTATTTGTTTTCTTATTATCAGAATCTCTTGGAATCAGCTTAATATTATCCTGTTTGTCAGTTTCATCCACTTTTTCATCACTCGATAATTTCTGTTCCTATCAAATTTTGTCCAAGTTCTAGAATTTTCTTTCTCAAATCGAAATCACTTCGTTAAATTCTATGATTATCAATAATTTATAAAAATTTGTCCCGATTCAACAAATCTTACACCACACAAATAAGAGAATTGAACTTCATTCATTAGTTATATATAATAATATATAATAAAAATATATCCTTTGAATTTCCCCATTTTGGATGTGGATTGACACCAAATAATATTTATTTTCTTTGATGTTTTCTGGATTCGATCTTTGAAAATGTTCCTTATTGGTTAAACGTCAACCACTCATTTATCTAGTAGCTGACCTTGCATCTACCTCCACCGTATATTTGGGTGTATATAAGGAGGTTCTGAGTGTTTTTATTGGAATAAATTGAGCCTGTGAGGTAGAGGGACATAGACTCTGTTTTATGATTTTCCCTTTTGAGAGGAAGTGAATATGAGAGATCCAATTTAATAAAACTCTAGAATACTACTTTAGATTCTTCTGCATGTAATCAAAGCTCCATAAGGTAAGGGACTATTTACTTTCAAATTCATAGTATGAATTTACATTTTACATTATGTAAAGGTAAAATAATTATTGTCAAGCATTTGGTTATTTTGAACTCTTCTTTCCGTAAGGGATTATGCATTTTCAAAATTACTTTCTATGAATTCCCATATTATTGTTTCTTTAAGTGTGAAACATTTATTTCCAATACATATTTATTTTGAAATTTTATTTCTATAAGAGATAATTTAGTTTCATTTTCAAATACCTCTCTTCTTTAATTTTTAATTGTAATTGATTTATTCAACTAAATCATTAATGTTTATGTTTATCAAAATTATGTTCAAGTTTGGTTTAGTATTATGGGTTAAGGGTCTATTTGTTTATCATGATTTTAATTTTATGGTTTGTGTGGAAGGGGGATTTCTCTACACTTTTAGATCTTCATAGAAATAGATTATTATTCTTATTTTTATTTTATTTCAAGGAAGATTTTCTTATGTTAAATAATATGGTTTATATTTTGTGGTTTTGGGTATTGCAAAATTATTGATACGAAAGTTTCTTTAATGGTTCTCTTAAAAAAAATCCACATGTTTTCAATTGTGGACATATTTTGATAAGCTTTAGTAAACCGTTCTAATTTTTTTTGAACAATTTAATTATTTTAAATTTAAAATTATATTCGTATAATTAAAATTTATTTTATAAGGGACATCACATATATGATCAAGTGAATAATATATATATATATATACCTTCATGATGTGAAAATATATAGTTGTTTTAAATAAATTAATAGTCAAGTTATAATTCACATATTAATTAATAAATTAAGAATATCGTAATTTTATTATGTCACATACAAGTCATATAAAAATCAAGGTTATGGCCATATATTGATAATCGTTTATGAAACTTAACACATATATATGCATATATAGGTATATACACATATTCATAAACATTGGATAAACTTTACAATGAAATGAATTTTTAATGGAATTGGTTGAAATGTTTATAGACATGTTATATTTTTATGTTGTCTTGTACATGTTTATTTTATAATTTTACTCATGAATGAAATGTTGATTTAAAAAAAATATCATTCATAATCTTCAGTGCATGTTCATTATTATTTTATGATTTTGAATTAAAATAATGGTTTAATTCATTTAATCATGAAAACAAATCATTGATAAATCTATTGGTGTTAATGTACATGCCAAGTGACGTGAGTTTTTGGGAATCAATAATCACTAGTGCTTTTTTTCAATAAAAATTCTCATTTATATATATAATTATATATATATATATCTGTGGAAATTATTATTTAAATGCATTGACATGTTTAAACATAAAAACTCCTGTGAGCCATACTAGTATATATATATGTAAAGAAAACATTAAATGTTTTCAAATATATATATATATGCGCATGTTTGTTGTAAAAAATGGAAGGTCATTAGGGAGTGAACCCATCCTTCACTAAGTGAGTAGGCCCAAGACATCCTTCAACAAATTAAGTTGCTTCAAAATGATGTTTTTTAATTAATCTTGCATAATATTTTCCAAATATAATGACTGGATTAGTTTAAAACTGTTTTCAATGAATAATTATTTTACAAAGTATTAAATTATTTTGAAAAGGAAGTTTTTACAAATGTATTTACAATTTAATTTTTTAAATGTATTATCGAAATGATATTTTTAAAATAGATTTATCAAAGGTTTTCAAAACCCCTTACTGGACATCTTTTGTGCTCACCCTTTATTTTTAAATGTTTTTCACATGTTGCCTTGAATTCCAGAGTTGGTCATCTTTGTTGTAGGACGCACAGAAGCGTATTAGATAGTTGTTTTATTTTATTTTATTTTTAACTCTGATCAATGTAAGGGGTTTTCTAATCCTCCATAACCTAGACTGGTAAAAGTTCCTCATTTTATTAAAGTGTTGTGTAATTGTGCATTTTCATTTATAAATGACACATCATTTTTCAGCACTGAGTCCGAAAGAGTGGGCTCGGGGCGTTATAGATAGGAAACCGGCCCAACTCACTCTAACACCTCAAACGGCCCAACATACCTCGATGAAAGCTTACTATATCTCCTAATCCTATTATGTAGCAACCTCGGTGAGACACACTGGAAATCCTAATCCCCGACCTAGAATTATAGATGTCGTCTCCTCTGATCAGCATAAGACTTTTGTCGAGGCTGCACAATAGCCAACCTCTTCTGAATCAATGCTATCTGCTCTATGGTCTCCTGAACAAGACGAGGTCCCACCAAAGCTGCCTCTCCTACCTCCATCCAACATAAGGGTGATCAGCATGGCCTACCGTACATAGCCTCATAAGGTTCCATCTGAATACATTCTTGAAAACTATTGTTGTAGGAAAACTCCAAAAGGGGTATATGATTCTCCCAAGAACCTCCAAAATATAGAATGCATGCCTGGAGCATATCCTCAAGCACCTAAATTGTATGCGCAGACTAGCCATCCATAAGGGGGTTGTAAGCTGTACTCAATTATACCTATGTACCCAAATTCTTCTAAAGCCCCTTCCAGACTCGAGAAGTAAAACATTCATCCGTATATGAAATGATGGACTGTGGAACTCCATGCAGATGTACAATCTCTCAGATGTACAACCCTCCCAAAACAACAACAATGAAGGTATCCTTGATCTGTAAGAAATTAGTGACCATTGTGAGTCTATCAATGACAACCCAAACTCTCTCACAACCCCAAGGAGACCTTGGAAAACCGCTCGTGAAATCCATCGCGACATCATTCCACTTCCACTTGGAAATGGGTAACTTCTATAAAATCCCTACAGGATGATGATGCTCTGCCTTCACCTGCAGACACGTGGAACACCTCATTAAGAAACCAACAACGTCCCTCTTCATACCTGACCACCAATACCGATGGTGTAGATAATGATACAACTTGGTGATTCCAGGATTAACTTCCCAAACTGAGGAATGAAAATACCACATCCTCTCCTCGAGTATGTTTGCAGGCACCCATACATGCCTTTGGAAATGAAAAATCTCATCCTTGCCTACTGTCCATCCTTGTATAGGGTCCACTTGTGACACACTCTCCCTTAGGACTAGGCCTTCAGAATCTGATAGGTGCCTCATTCGAACTCAATCAAGAAGAGTAGAGGTAACATATATAGAAGATAGAATAGTCTAGCCCCGTCTGTTGTGTACTTCCAAATGCATCTCATAGAACATAGCCATAACCTTCCACTCACTAATGGCCTTCTAAACTGCCTATATTTGAATCCTCCTACTCAATACATTATCCATAGCTTTTCCCTTCCCAGGAATATAGGTAAGATCAAAGTCAAAGGACTGTAGGTACTCAACCCACATGTGCTGTCTAAAATTCAGATCATGCTAAGTGAAGATGTACTTGAGAATTTTGTGGTTGGTGAAAACCAAAAAATTCTATCCCAAAAGATAATGTCTCCAATAGTATAGGGAGTGAAAAAAAACTACCAAATCCATATTGTGTGTCGGGTAATTCCAATAATGTCGCCTCACCTTCCAAGACCCTTATGCATCAAGTCAATCTCCCTACATAAGCATAGCTCCAAGACCAATACCTGATGCATCACAGTAAACAATATAGCTCTTTCCCAGCTTTGGAAAGACTAGTATCATTGCTGAAGTCAACCTCCATTTCAGCTCTTAAAAGTATGACTCATAAGAATCTGTCCATGAGAAATTTTCCCCCTTCTTAGTCAGACCTGTCAGTGGTGCTGCTAAGCGTGAAAAGTTGTGTATGAAACGTCTGTAGTATCCAGCCAGACCAAGAAAACATCAGACCTCAAAGACATTCTTCATATGCTCACCGGAAACTACAACTCTCAGTTTCTCTGGGTCTACAAATACTCCTTCCTCTGAGATAATATGACTCAGGAAGTGAATATGATAGATCCAAAAGTGGCACTTTAAGAGATTAGTATATAACTAATTCTCCCTCAGTGTAATCAACACGATCACAAGATGTGTAGCATGGTCATGTTGAGTGTGAGAGTACACCAAGATATCATCCACAAAAACAACCACGACAGAATCCAAGTATGGATAGAACACTTGGTTCATCAGTTCCATGAAAACTGTCGGCGTGTTCGTGAGACCGAACGATAAGACCATATATTCATATAGATCATACCTACTCCGGAATGTGGTGATAGGTATATCATATGGTCTAACACAAAACTAATGGTAACCAAACCTCATGTCCATATTCAAGAACACTTGGTCTACTCAAATATGACCAAATAGATCATAAATACTCATCAAGGGATATCAGTTCTTGACCATCAACTGTTTCAGCTTCCAATTATCCACATAAATCATAAGGGTACCTTCTACCTTATTCACAAATATGACGGGAGAACCCCAAGGAGAAGTACTGGGTCGGATGAAACCACTTTCCTACAACTCATCCAACTGCTTCTTCAGCTCCTGAAACTCTAGTGTATCCATCCAATAAGGAGGAATGGACACCAATGCCGCTCCTAGAACAAGCTCAATCGAAAACCTATCTCTCTCTCTGGAGTCAAACCTGAAAATTCCTCTATAAAGACATGTCTAAAATGATCCACCACTGGAGGAAAGTATAACTGTGAAATGCGCTGGTCATCAAGATATAGACTATCAATCTGGATTGTAACTCTTCCTAACCCATGATGCTCTATACCATCTCTACTTTCCTAGAAATAACATTTTTTCTTATAAAGAAAAGATTCACCTTCTGGGGATGTGAAACTCACCCTGAAGTGATAATAGTCGACGACTACCTAAAATGGAACTAACCTGTCCATCCCGAGAATGACATCATAGTCTGTCATCACTAGGACATAGAGGTCACCTAAATAGTGACACCCACCAAACTCATCAGGGCACTCCTTGAACTGATGTATACTGGAGGTTATAGTCCCCAACAGTGTGTTTAGCATTATGATAGTAGTAGAAGAAAAGATAAATAGATCAAGGATCTCCACAACAAAAACAGATATAAAGCAATGTGAAACCCATGTGTCGAAAAGAGATTAAGAAAAACCTAATGCTACGAAGATCGTATCTTGAACTGTGGAGGGTTCAGGTTCCTACTCTTGCCGGTTCTTCTCCACTGCAAAAGTTTGGCCTATGCCACGACCCTGTGACCCTGCCTGACCGTTCTATGTTAATCCACCCGGATGCCACTAAAGAACTGGCCACTAAATTCCAAGACCACAACCTCTACCTCAGCATGAACGGCCGGAAGAACTCTGGTTCCCAGACTGGTGAGATACCGGTGGCGCTCCTCTTGAACGTGAGGTCATAGAAGAACCCCTATCATTAGCTACTGGTGAAAATAACTGAAACTAATTCTGAATATGGCCTATCTTGCCGCATGATCAACACTCCACTAGGTCTCTTGGGAAATGAGTCCTCATATGCCTGATTCTCCCACACTGGTAGAACACCACCGGGCTACCAGAAGATGCATACCGCCTACTATGATTTTCTCATGTAGCCTCCCTATGGAAATTCCTACTATCTGCTGGAGGTGCACTAACTTTGGATGTCAAACCTCCCTAGCTCACTGCTCTAGATTCCCTACGATTACGCTCTGTGATCAATGCATAGTTGAAGATAGAGTATATAGAAGTCAACCTAAATATGTTCACCTGAGATCAGATGTTGTTCCTCAGACCATCCTCACACTTTTGTGCAAGGAACAACTCATCACCTTATAGAATAGGCGTGAAATGTTGCAGCTCTATGAAGTGGGAGGAATACTCTATAATAGAAAGATAACCCTACTCCAGGCTCATGAACTCTAGGACTCGATCGGCCCTCAGGGTCTCTGGATAGAAGTAATCGTATAAGATGCGCTGAAACTCTTCCCAAGACATATTCTGCTGGTGGCCCACCTGTTAGATCACATCCCACCACCTCTTGGTGGAGTCTCAGAGCATGTAGGTAGTGAGCTTTACCCTCTTTTATGGAGGTATATCCAAGTGCTCAAAAATTGTCAGTGTGGATTCTAGCCATGACTCTACAGCCCGAGGTCCTCCATCTCCTGATAAGGAGGAGGATGCCGCTCCTAGAATACCCACATCAAATTAGCCATCGACGGGGTTGGAGGTGGCGCTACATGAAAGGTCTGCATCATCCTCAGAAATCCCTCCCTAAACTGTGCATATGCGCCTATGTCAGGTACAATGGCTGGTTCCATGGCTGGCCCAACTAGAGGATCTGCAGGTTTTCCCAAATCAGCCATGTCTGGTGTCTGCTCACTTTCTGGCAACTGGCGCACAACTAGATTACTTCTCTGTGGCATGAATCTGCAAGGTATAGAACACCCCATATATCAAGGTTATAAAGGACTGAAAACAAGTAATGTATTAAGGGAACAAGATAAATTTAGCATTCAAGTTTTAAAATACATTAATACATGGTGTGTACATTTCCTACACGGTGTGTTCCCTTAAGTCATTTACATGGGTGTGTACTCCAGCCTAGACTGGTCATGTAACACCCCAAAAACATGATGTGTTCTCCTAACACACGGTGTGTACTTTAATCCTCTTCCCCTGGTTGTGTCCTTCTACACTGTTAGGCCACACGGCTCTCGTAAGACAAGAATACAGGGTGTGTGCAAGGGAGACACAACGTGCACTGGACAAGCATCACCCGCCCCATGTTGTTAGTGACAAGACCTGAAATACAGTTCACAATATACGACATAGTCATGGTGGACATGGAGTACATGTAAAAGGATAACACTAACACGTGTTATTGGTTACACGATCGGCTACATGGCTGACACTACACGGCATGTTCCAGGAAGACATGGAATGCACGAGAAGGCATAACACTGACCTATGTTATTGGTTACATGACAGGCTACACGACATACACTACAAGACATATTCTAGGAGGACACGACGTGTACGAGAAGGGATAACACTGACCTGTGTTGTTCGTTTCATGGACAGTTACATAGGTCCGACTACACGTCCTCTTCAATACAGACACAGTGTGAATAACTTAAGGTTTTATCTGTATGTGTTATTTGGTACACGGGCGGAAATAGGGTCGACATGACAATGCGTTTTTGTCAGGTACATGGCATGATCCCACCAGACCTTCCCCATCCAGTGTCTCCACCCACACGGCCAATGACACTGTTAGAAACTACAAGGTGTGTACAAAATGTACATGACGTGTACTTAAGAAAAATGGTTTCTTCCTGAACAGATGAACACATGACATGTAGCCAAAACTACAGGACATGTATTCTGGTTTTTTCTGAAAAGTAAGCCTCAGAAACTACTCCAGAGCCCAGAAAAACACTGAAACAAACATTAAAGGTCCAAATTCTGATCCGTGAGGGCACATAATCCCCACGAATCAATGTATGGAATATTAAACATGTTATAACAAGGAAAACAGAACATTGGTCTACCAAATTCTGGCCCATAAGGGCCCATAACACATCAATAACCCATACATGGCTTCTATTCAAATAAAACATTACACAACACAATACCCTATAAAACAATAGGTATGCTTATCAACGCATATATGACAACATCAAGCATTTCTACATAATATCTATCCTAACAACATGAAATCGCTAATGAATCCTAAATGATAATGCAATAATGCATGAAATGTGATTTCTAGAAAGTTCCACTATGATGCATGAGATGGAATACCCTCCTCTCATCAGGTTGCGAAAAAAATAGAACCTCAATTACATCAACAGTAATAACACAAAACATGTGTGTCACTAAACAGTGAAATACAAATCAACCGTAAACTTGAAAAACAAGAAGAAATTGCAATAAACGAGGTAGATTAGCTTTTCCCTATACATAGGTTAGCTACTGCTTGGAACAACTCAATTCCATGTACTTATTCCTTATTATCCATGGCTAAAGGCTCCAAATAGTAAATCAAGAGAATGGAAATCCTATGATACCACTTTGTAAGATCCTGGTTCCGGATGCCACCCAGGGCACCCCATACTAGGGTGGTCACATGGCCTCAAGCGCATTTCCTTGAAAGACAGAGGTTGCCGACTAGCAGTGAGGGCCTCAGGTGTGATAGTGGAGAAACTATACCCTCATTGGCAGAGTACACAACGAATGTAAAGAAATACATTCAATAGTGGAAGCAATAAATATACAACAACTATAATAGAGGAAGAATGTAATAATAAACAACTATAGAAAACATATATATTTAAAATTATGCATGATACATATGTGTAATAAATTATTCAAACAAGTCACTATGCTGGAAATACAAAAAGTACTAAGCCAAAGTACAAAATAAAAAGATAAAAAACTCCTCAGCATCACAAGCCAAAGCTTAGTCCCTTTCTCTCCAGGTCTGCCACAAGTCAAGTACCTGAAGTTGAAGGGCTCTTGCCTTTATCTATACCTGCAATAATATAATTTTTTTTGGGCCCAAAATCATGACCCAAATAGGGTGTGAGACTACATCGCACTAGTAAACCACCCGAAGATCTGTGCCTAATAGTCAGTGAATATATGGTAGGTAAAAGTATAGAAAATAGCAAATAGGAAAGAACTCAACAGTAAACAATCCAAAGTTTCAAGATCATGCAACGACTAATCAAACATCGAAGCACAAATAGGTAACCCTATGGGGAGTACTTACAACTCTCCCCTCTAGTCCTACCTAAAATGTACAATCCACCCTCTCGGTAGTACACTCGGCCTAACCCCTGTGGTTCAGTATATAAGACTCTCTGAGGAAGCACTCATAATCAATTACCTTTATAGACCCAAGGTCATGGACTCTCTGAGGAAGCTCACTCAGTCAATTCTCGTTATAGCCCAGGTCATTCATAGACACTTTTATGAAGCACTCACCATCAGTTCCTGTTATAATTTAGTGTAATAAAATTAATTCAAGTAAAGCGAAGACTATCTAAGGGGGCTCGTATGGTCTATTCCCCTTATAGTCTAAAGCAATATAGGACTATCTAAGGAAGATCGCTTGTTCAATTCCCCTTATATATTCAATTGGTCATAGGCTCTCTGAGGATTATCACTCGGTAAATCCCATTTATAGCATAATGTTCTCAATGACTCTCTGAGAAATCTCACCCGGTCAATTCCTCTTATAGATTACTACACCAGGTTCTCATGGCCCTATGTAGTTCAATGAGCATAGAAGTGTAATATGGATGAATTAAACCGACAAAACTAATTGGATAATGAGTCTATGACATATCAAGTATGTCAAAATAAAACTCTCTAACCTACATCATCAGGCAAGGAAAACATGTAAAGCAGCCAAAAGCTAAACAGGACCAAATGGTCGTAAACAAAACATGCATGGGATAAAAACATCCAACTCATAGAAAACAACAATATTAATATCCAAATAACCTCTTCCCATGCCTACAATCATGGATGGTAATCAACATAGGTAAAATGTTAAACACGCTATACTCCGTTCAATGGTATTGGTGTAATTTTCACACAATACTCATAGACTTTAAACAGAAAGGCATAAACCACCTACATTGGGGTTGGGAGATCTATATATATGAACCTCAAAGATTGAATCTCCCTAGAAAGTAAAATATCTTTAAAAACATAGAAAATGTTAAACCAACGATATCTCACGAGAGAAGAGAAATCAGAAGACAATACTCTAGGTGAAGAGAGAACTCATTTATGTGATTCTAATGAAACCGAATGTGTTCGACTCGGAGGACAGACGCATGCTCAGAGGTTCGTCAATGATCAGTGGTAGTACGGTGCTCCTAGATGAGACAGACAAAGAAGGGGGGTGTTTATATTGATTAGATTCAACCCCGATACATTTAATGGAAAAAATAAAGTACAGAGTGGGTACTTTTTAAGTACATGGTGTGTACTCTCCTTTTCTGTACTCCAATTTAATCAGCCTCCAATCACTCCCACATGGCTGTGTCTGTGGGTACAACATGGCCTGTACACGGCCTCCTACAGTAAGGAAGTACATAGTGTATACATTAAATGTACACAACGTGTACTTATAAAATTTCCAGAATCTCCTTTTTCCTAAAAACTGACCAGAAAACGATAAACATACCTAAAAAGAAGATACGGGTTCTTACAAAAGTATTTATATTTTGTATACATTTTCATTAAATATGAACTGTTATTGATTTTAATTCATGTTAGTTATGTTGTGTTGTTATTTCGTATAATAAATTGATTATATTTATTATGTGATTTTTTAGGAAAATAATTAGATATCCTTTTTATTCCCAGGTATGCATCATTTGAAAAATATATATTGGGTATTTGGATGATTCCTTTCCATTTTATGAATGGTGACTTGAAATTATGCCTTGATCGTTTTTTAGATTTCATAGAATAATGACTTATTGGTAAATTCAAGATTCCCATCCTTATTCATTTCATCATTATATAATAATTTATTTATATCTATGTTACTATTTGAATAGGCAGGATATCCATGGATATTTTTCAAGTTCATGTGATTATTTATATAGAATTATTTTAATACAATTTATTTCTACTTTATTATTAATGCCTTATTTAGTTTTCATGGTATTAATTCCCGCACTAAGCATCTGATCACACAAATTTATTATGTTTCCTTTTCCAAGGATGTAAAGTTATGTAATATGATTTTTATCAAGGGATATAATAAATGTAATAATGGTGTTCTCAACGAAAACATTATGGTTTAAAAAGTAATGACATAGTCAAGTATATATCTAGTTTTCCATGACCACTAAAATATTGAGTCCTTTGGGAAAAGTTGCCTTTTATCATGTAACAATTTTATATAGTAACCACTTACTCTATGCTACATGTGTTATGGTCATAACAATTAGTGTCAATGGATGTTTAGTAGAGACCTCGGGAATAATGTTTAAGAAAACATATATTTGGGAGTATAACATTGGGACTGAATGTAAGGATAATTATAGGTATAATATAATCACATAAATATTTAGTAAGGTAGAGATAATATATGTTTCTTAGAAATACCACCTTTTTTAGATAATACTAGTTGAACTGGTTTCTAAAAAGATGCATCAGTGGGTTATAAACATTAAGAGATGTGATCAACTATATATCGACTATAATTATGCTTTATGGTTTCTGTTCCCCTACTAAACACATAGTTTTACACTCATGGGGGATATTATTTGGTTATATAACATTTTATTTACAAACATTTATAAAATATTATAAAATATTTTTATTATGTTGTAATATTTACAATAAAAACCTTATTTATTGTTATGATATTAGATATGAATAACTATTTTAATTAATGTCCAAAATTTCACTTGTTTCACGGTCTTACATTATGATTCATAATGATATGATAAAATATAGTGTTAGAAATTGTACTGAAATAGTTCCAACAAGATGTAATGGAAAACATATTTAGGAACATAATCCATGTGTGGATTTACTACCTAAATATGAAAATGAATATTGTCACGACCCGCCCTCGGGGTCCGTGCCGTGACTACCCCAAGCCCGCCTTCCATAGGCCAGGGGCTGGCGACTAGCACCAAGGCGTAAATCTCGGTAAAAAGGGAAGGCATTGCCTTTGAAAAGTAAACACACACCACAGAGTAAACAAGCGGAAAGTAAATACTAAACAAAGCAGAGTACGACTGAATGTGCGGAAAGGTAAATGGGACAGAATACAAACCCAAACTGAAAGTAAAGTACAACTCGAAAGGGAAAACAGCAACTGAAAAGTAAAAGCCGCTACTCCGAGCTGTCCACTGGAAATCCGACCTGAAGGGTGGGTACAGATAGCTCCTCTGCTCCACGGGTCCCGTCGTCCGCTCCGTGCACGTCCCGCCCAGTGGTCCACCTCCGGGTACCGTCCCGCTCTACAAGCCTCAGCTAAGGTCAACGCTGTCCGTCGTCTGCAACCAACACAACGTAGTGCGGGCGAAGCCCGTGCAGGGGTGAGTATAAGCTACTCAGTAGGGACCCCAAGACCCCTGAAGGTCTCTCAAATCCACAAAGGATAAACCACGAAGAAAAGTACAATCACGAAGTAACAACCGACACTGCTTAGGTATATGCCCATACATATACCTAAGTCATAAATTAAAATACGCTCCAACCTCCGAGCCCAAGTACAACTCAGTCCACTCAGGAAAGTATACGTATTCCACATAGGAAAGAAAAACATAATCCACACAGGATTGCACAACACAATCCACACAGGAAAACAACAGGATTCAGCTCACACAGGTATACTTCTTCAAGGACGATAAAGATGATCACTGATCCATCTAAGTCGTCGGACCCACGAAGGATCGATAGGTAACTAACCCCCGCAAAGACCCACACAGGATCGGGCTCACACAGAACCTATAGGCGCTGGCTCACACAGAACCGCTGAGCGCAAGGACCCACACAGGATCGGGCCCACACAGGACCTGTAGCACTGATCCACGAAGGATCGCTGAGTGCTGTAGTCGTCATCGTCGAATCCACACAGGATCTCTGTACTGTCGTCGTCGAATCCACACAGGATCTCTGTACTGTCGTCGTCGCAGTCACAGTAGCAGTCGTAGCAGTAGAACAGTCGCAGCCAGCACTAGGGTTCCCGCACACAGCAAGCTCGTTCGGAGGGTCCGCTCCACGAGCCGAGAGGCTGATACATCAACTGTCACGAAGACCGAAGTTGATGTATCCAAAAGTTCCGTATCGTCAACAGGAACTCAACGCAACAGACGGCGCGTCGATCGGACGCCCGGTCTGAGAGTTATTGGCATTTTCGTCTCCGGGGCCCGGTTGGTTTTTAAGGAAAAACCAACCCGACCGTACTCCACCTGCGTCCAAACCTCGGTCGGAGTATGCCAAAAGATCCGTCTCACTAAGAGGAACACAACGCGACTGACGGCGCGTCAATCGGACGTTCGTAGCTCAAGATATGAGCGTTTCCGCTCCGAAGGCCCGGTTGGTTTCGTGAACGAACCAACCCGGCCGAACTCAAAGTAAACCGAAACCTTGAGTGCGATATACCGAAACGACCGTCTCGATTCAAGGATCGCGTTTCCGCAGACGGTTCGTCATTCGGAGGTCCGAGGCTCATGTTATGGGCCAGAAACCAATTCTGGTTCGAAACGGGGGGGTCCGGGTCCGGGCCGACCCGGCCCGACCCCCCCCCCCCCCCCTGGGGCGGCGCGAGGAGGCTGCGCACGCGGGGGCAATCAAGCCCCCGGTTCTTGGATGGCGGCGCGGCAAAGCCGCGCCGTTTTTGTAAAACAACGGCCCCCCTCCTGGGGGCCCGCTTTGAAGGGGATCCGGGGGAGCCGCCTGCCCCCCCCCCCCCCCCCCCCCCGTGGAAACCGCTCCCCCCCTCATAAAGAGGGGGGTTTTATGTGAAGGCCGGGGGATTAATTCCCCCGGTTTTTAAGACATCCGGCCGGCCAGCTGGCCGGCCGGTTTTTCTCAAACAGGACCGGAATTTCCGGTCCCCTCCTTCGGCTTCCGACGCCGGCGGCCCGACCGCCGGTCTTCTCTTCCGCCGCGGCCCGGAACCGGCCGCGGTCTCCTCGTCCCGCCGCGGCCCGGAACCGGCCGCGGCGTTCGTCATCCGGCGCGGTGCGACGACACCGCACCCCTTTACCGTGCTTTGATATTCATTCAACGCGGCGCGACGGCGTCGCGTTCTTGTTGTTTCTTCCATGGTGCGCACGACGGCCTCGTTTAAGATATTTGCACGTTCATCCGCGTGGTGCGACGGCACCACGCCACTTGCTTTCCTCCGCAAAATAATTAAACAAGAACGATGGAGGGGGGGTTCGGCCGTGTTCGTGCGGTCCGGCCCCCCTCATGTTAAAAAAAATAACGCAACTTAAAACATTTAAAAGTCTCATGATTGACATGCGAAATCCAGGATCAAGAAAAGGAATAAATAAATATTGAATCAACAACCCCTACCTCGGGTATAAGTTCGCGGATTTGACTATGTCCGCGGAAGTCGACGTCGCGGAGATCGGGCGTCGCGGTAGTCGTTCGTCAATTCTGTTGACGAAGAGATACGTCCGAAGAGATACGTCGATGGCGAATCTTCGTATGACGACGAAGAAGGTCCGAGGAGGGTGCGACGTTCCCTCTTGTTGACACCGAGGACAAAGAAGAGAGGCGTCGTTCTTCGTCGGAGTTTGGGCGTTCTTCGTTCTTCGTCAGAGCTTGAAGATAAAGAAGAAGCTCTCCAAAAGCTCTCAAGGAGACAAACAAACAACCCATAATAAAATAAGATAACATATTATTTTATTATTACAAAACACACAAGAATTTCAAAAGTTGAAATTCAAAAAGGCTTAACTCCCAAAATTAATTAAGTAACTTAAGTCAATTAATTAGGGGTTAAGTATGTTGAGAGAATTTGAAAAGATTAGGGATTCGTGTGGGCCCCACCACACTTAATCCTCCCAAGGGAGGTTAAGTGGGTGTGGGTCCCACTTCCAACCTCCTTTGATAAGTTTTAACTAGTTATAATAAAATTGTTCTTCACAATTTTATTTAACTCAAACTAAAAACCCCTAAAACTAACTTTCAACCCGCAACAAACGCAACTCCCGAAAAGGTCTCTTTAAGCGAATATCGGCGCTGCGAGTTCATCGGTGCCCTCGGATTTCAATTCCGAGCACCGGATCAAAAGTTAGGAATTCCCGCTCGTTCGTTCACTGAACGTACCCGAGCCAAACTTCAGAAATTAATTCCGGGCACTCCGGGCCTCGGAATCAGGTGCCGTCTGAAACCGCGCTCTTGTAAAATTCTAAAGAAAATTAAGAAAAAATTTCCCTTGAATTTTACGGGTCTTTACATTACTCCCACATCAGGGCTTTACGTCCCCGTAAAGATACATCAAAAACTAGGGAAACAAATGAGGGTATTGAGCACGCATTTGAGCCTCCCGCTCCCATGTGCTCTCCTGGAGATTCCCGTGATGCCATCTGATGCGCACAAGAGGAATCGATCGCCCACGCAGGACCCGCTCCTGTCGATCCTCTATCTCCACCGGGACCTCCGTAAAAGTCGCCCCATCGTCAACGTCAAGCTCCCCATGGTCAATGATGTGCGTCGGGTCGTGCACGTATCTCCTCAGCTGGGATACGTGGAAGACGTCATGCACCCGGTGTAACTGAGGTGGTAGAGCCAGGCGATAAGCCACCTCGCCAATCCTGCTAAGAATCTGGAAAGGTCCGATGAAGCGCGGAGATAACTTGCCGCCTCGGCCAAATCTCCGAATACCACGTCGAGGTGAGACCCGCAAGAAGACGTGGTCGCCATCCTCGAACTCCAGTGGCCTCCGCCTCCTGTCAGCGTATGACTTCTGCCGGCTCTGAGCTGTCCTCATCCGCTCCTGGATGACCTGGACCTTCTCTGTCGTGGCCTGGACCATCTCCGGTCCCACCAGTGCTGACTCTCCGGGGTCTGTCCAGCACAAAGGAGATCTACAAGGTCGGTCGTACAATGCCTCGTACGGTGCCATCCCGATGGTGGAGTGTTAGCTGTTGTTGTACGCGAACTCCACCAAGGGTAGGTGGTCTTCCCAGCTACGACCAAAGTCGAGGACACATGCGCGGAGCATGTCCTCCAGAGTCTGAATGGTCCTCTCCGTCTGACCATCCGTCTGAGGGTGAAAGGCTGTGCTAAGACGTAGCTGCGTCCCGAACGCCTCCTGTAACCCCTTCCAAAGCCGGGAAGTAAAGCGGGCATCTCGATCGGAAACGATAGATGATGGCACGCCGTGGAGCCGCACAATCTCCTGAACATAGTGACGTCCCAAGCTCTCCACTGAGCCCTGCTCTCTGATGGGTAAGAAGTGTGCCGACTTGGTGAGTCGGTCAACAATCACCCAGATGGAGTCATGACCTCTGGAAGTGCGTGGAAGTCCAGTCACGAAGTCCATAGATATGCCGTCCCACTTCCACTCCGGATCCTCCAAGGGCTGTACCAAGCCTGCTGGTACCTGATGCTCTGCCTTCACCTGCTGACAGGTGAGGCATCGAGAAACGAACTCTGCTACAGCCTTCTTCATGCCCGGCCACCAGTGCTGTCGTCTGAGGTCCTGGTACATCTTCGCCACTCCAGGATGTACCGCCAAAGGAGAAGTGTGAAACTCTCTCAGCACTTCCTCTCGCAAAGCTACTGGTACCATGGTACGTCCTCTGAAAAGGATGTCGTGCTCTGCTCCAAGGGAGAAACCATCAGGTGCCTATCCCGAGGATATCTGTGCACGCCGTGTCTCATAGTCAGCGTCCCCGCGCTGTGCCTCCCTGACTCGCTGCAGTAGTGGAGGAGTGACTGTGAGAAACTGAAGAAAGGCTGCTCCATCTCTATCCACGAAGGATATCTGCAAAGAGGCTAGCTGCTCCGTCGCCTCCTCAAGTAGCTGAATGCCCGTCCTCCTGCTGAGGGCATCGGCTACTACATTCCCCTTCCCAGGAGTATAGACTATCTCAAAGTCATAGTCCTGGAGGAACTCGAGCCAACGTCGCTGTCTCAGGTTTAGGTCCTTCTGCGAGAAGATATACCTGAGACTCTGATGATCGGAAAAGACTGTAAAGCACTCGCCCATCAGATAGTGTCGCCATGTCTTCAGAGCGAAGACCACTGCTGCTAACTCCAGGTCATGGGTAGCGTAGTTCTGCTCATGCGGCCTCAACTGTCGTGATCCATAGGCGATCACTGCCCGCTCCTGCATCAGAACACATCCGAGTCCGGTCCCTGATGCATCGCAGTAGACTACGTACCCTACTCCCTCCTCAGGAAACCTCAAGATAGGTGCGCTAGTCAATCTCTGTCTCAGCTCCTGGAAGCTCTGCTGACATCTGTCTGACCACACGAAGGGTTTCCCCTTCTTCGTCAAAGCTGTGAGTGATGCCGCAACTCTGGAGAAGTTCGGCACAAATCTCCGATAGTATCCAGCTAGTCCCAAGAAACTTCGAACCTCAGTCACGCTCCTGGGTGGATCCCATGCTAACACAGCCTCAATCTTCGCGGGATCCACTGCAACTCCCGCCTCAGAGATAACGTGTCCCAAAAAGTGGACCTCACGTATCCATAACTGGCACTTCGAGAGCTTAACATAAAGCTGGTGCTCTCGGAGTGTGTCAAGGACAACTCGCAAGTGATAGGCGTGCTCCTCCTCTGTCGTAGAGTAAATCAGAATGTCGTCGATGAAGACCACGACAAACCGATCGAGGTATGGCTGAAAGATCCTGTTCATGAGAGCCATGAACACTGCTGGAGCATTTTTTACACCGAAAGGCATAACCAAGAACTCATAGTGGCCATAACGACATCTGAAGGCCGTCTTCTGCACATCCTCGTCTCTGACTCCGAGCTGATGATAGCCTGACCTGAGGTCTATCTTCGAGAACCACCGTGCTCCTTTGAGCTGATCAAAGAGGTCATCAATCCTCGGTAGCGGATACTTGTTCCTCACTGTCACCTGGTTCAGGCGACGATAGTCAACACAAAGTCGCAAGCTCCCGTCCACCTTCTTGGCGAACAATATCGGGGAAGCCCAGGGTGAAACACTGGGTCGGATGAACCCCTTGCCCTGCAAGTCCTCCAACTGTACGCGTAGCTCCCGAAGCTCGGCGGGGGCCATCCGATATGCTGGAGTAGATATCGGGGCTGTCCCGGGGTACAAGTCAATATAAAAGTCTACCTCTCTGCGAGGAGGTAGCCCTGGGACGTCGTCGGGAAAAACGTCCGCAAACTGATCCACCACTGCAGGAAAACCAGGACTCCGCACGTCAACTGCTCCAAGGATAAGGCTAGCCAACTGATGAGTGATGGGCTGTCCTCTCCTCTGCGGAAGTCCATCCTGTGCTGCTAAGGCTCCCTTCTCGCCGGTGAAGGTGAACCTGCTCCCGTCGGTGCGTACACATCGCACCTTGCGCCTAAAACAGTCAATCTGTGCATGGACCGTAGATAGCCAATCCATGCCCAAGATGATGTCGTAAGGCCTCGACGCTGCTACAAGAAGATCCCAGCCGAAGCTCTCGCCTCCTAGAGTGAGCTCACACTGCCGGCACCAGTGCGTAATCGTCGAGTCTGCTCCCGTAGGAGTCTCTAGCCGTAAGGATCGAGCCAACGGCTCTGTCGGAATCTCCGAGCTCCGAACAAGGGCAGCGGCTATGAAAGAGTGACTCGCTCCTGTGTCTATAAGAACTGCAGCAAGGGTGGAGTAGACACAGATAGTACCTCGAATCATCTCGGGTGCGCCGTGGTCGTAGGCCTCTACTGCCTGGAGCTGTGCCTGTCGCTGCCTGCCAGCTCCCTGTGGTCGGGGTGGACCTCCTGGTGGTGGTGGTGGTAGAGCCTCAAAGCGTCGCCCTCCACCGGCTTCTCGTCCAGCTCCTCTGCCTCGTCCGCCTCCTTCCTGCGGACCGCCACGGTCGACCCTCTGCCTCTGCCTCGGTGGTCCATCAACTGACTCCTGCTCCTCGGCACGGCGGGTCGGGCAGTCGCGAGCCATGTGGCCCGGCCCGCCGCATGAGTAGCACTGTCTGCCTCTCGGAAGACTGGCTCCGCACTGTGTGCCCCGCACTGCTGAGCAAGTGCCCTGAGATCGTCTGCCCGAAGGTCTGGTCTGTCTGGACCCCTGAGTCATCTGTCGACTGCCTGCTACAGATGACTCTGCCACGTGCCGCCCTGCGGTGGGTCGCTGTGCTGGTGTAGACTCAGCAAGGAAGCTCTCGATCAGAAGGGCCCGCTCCAGTACTCCTGTCTGAGTCGGTATGCTGAGGGAGATCAGCGATTCCCTGATCTCGTGTCTCAAACCCTGCTCGAAGGTCCGGGCCCGGAAGAATGGGTCCCGTACCATGTCGGTCGAGTAGCGCGAGAGATCGGTAAATCTCGCCGAGTACTGAGCGACCGTCATGCTGCCCTGCCGCAGCTGTAGAAGCTCCTGGATACGCACCGCACGAAGGGTGGCTGGGACGAACTCCGAGCGGAAGAGGCTCTCAAAGTCCGTCCAAAGTAGAGATGCCTCATCGTGCACCTGGAGCATCAAGCTCCACCATCGTCCTGCTGCTGCCTGTAGTAGGCTCGCAGCGAGGATCACCATGAGGTCTGCTAGTGTCCTCACTAGCCTAAACACTCGAACCACTGCCTCCAGCCAGTCCTCTGGTGCCTGGGGATCCGTCTCCCCGCGAAACCTGGGCGGTCACTGGCGCTGAAACTCATGCAGTGCGCTGAGGCGACGTGCATTGTCAGCGGCTGCTGCTGGAAGCATCGGGGGATCGGCGGGTAAAGCTACCGCCGGTGCCACTACTGGAAAAGGGCCCTGCACCGAGGCCTCGTCGCTCGGTGGGCTGTCGTCATGCTCGACTCTCGGAACCCTAACTGGCTGCCGTCGTGGGGCCATCCTGAAAAGGAAACAGGTGCGCCATGGTTAGAACAGTATACCTGGTGAGCTGATATAAGTAATCACAAAGAAAACTTTGAAACACACACGCAAATAATGTTTTCGTGCATTAAGTCGGAAATCAGAAGTCAGGGTCCTGGTGTACGGATACGTCGCCCGCCGCACCAACACTGGACTCCCTGGACTGACATCCACACTCAATACGCTAAACATTATTGCTTCACATAGAAAAGATCAGAGTTCACGGTAGAACCGAACTGCTCTGATACCAATTTGTCACGACCCGCCCTCGGGGTCCGTGCCGTGACTACCCCAAGCCCGCCTTCCATAGGCCAGGGGCTGGCGACTAGCACCAAGGCGTAAATCCCGGTAAAAAGGGAAGGCATTGCCTTTGAAAAGTAAACACACACCACAGAGTAAACAAGCGGAAAGTAAATACTAAACAAAGCAGAGTACGACTGAAAGTGCGGAAAGGTAAATGGGCCAGAATACAAACCCAAACTGAAAGTAAAGTACAACTCGAAAGGGAAAACAGCAACTGAAAAGTAAAAGCCGCTACTCCGAGCTGTCCACTGGAAATCCCACCTGAAGGGTGGGTACAGATAGCTCCTCTGCTCCACGGGTCCCGTCGTCCGCTCCGTGCACGTCCCGCCCAGTGGTCCACCTCCGGGTACCGTCCCGCTCTACAAGCCTCAGCTAAGGTCAACGCTGTCCGTCGTCTGCAACCAACACAACGTAGTGCGGGCGAAGCCCGTGCAGGGGTGAGTATAAGCTACTCAGTAGGGACCCCGAGACCCCTGAAGGTCTCCCAAATCCACAAAGGATAAACCACGAAGAAAAGTACAATCACGAAGTAACAACCGACACTGCTTAGGTATATGCCCATACATATACCTAAGTCATCAATTAAAATACGCTCCAACCTCCGAGCCCAAGTACAACTCAGTCCACGCAGGAAAGTATACGTATTCCACATAGGAAAGCAAAACATAATCCACACAGGATTGCACAACACAATCCACACAGGAAAACAACAGGATTCAGCTCACACAGGTATACTTCTTCAAGGACGATAAAGATGATCACTGATCCATCTAAGTCGTCGGACCCACGAAGGATCGATAGGTAAATAACCCCCGCAAAGACCCACACAGGATCGGGTTCACACAGAACCTGTAGGCGCTGGCTCACACAGAACCGCTGAGCGCAAGGACCCACACAGGATCGGGCCCACACAGGACCTGTAGCACTGATCCACGAAGGATCGCTGAGTGCTGTAGTCGTCGTCGTCGAATCCACACAGGATCTCTGTACTGTCGTCGTCGAATCCACACAGGATCTCTGTACTGTCGTCGTCGCAGTCACAGTAGCAGTCGTAGCAGTAGAACAGTCGCAGCCAGCACTAGGGTTCCCGCACACAGCAAGCTCGTTCGGAGGGTCCGCTCCACGAGCCGAGAGGCTGATACATCAACTGTCACGAAGACCGAAGTTGATGTATCCAAAAGTTCTGTATCGTCAACAGGAACTCAATGCAACAGACGACGCGTCGATCGGACGCCCGGTCTGAGAGTTATTGGCATTTTCGTCTCCGGGGCCCGGTTGGTTTTTAAGGCAAAACCAACCCGACCGTACTCCACCTGCGTCCAAACCTCGGGCGGAGTATGCCAAAAGATCCGTCTCACTAAGAGTAACACAACGCGACTGACGGCGCGTCAATCGGACGTTCGTAGCTCAAGATATGAGCGTTTCCGCTCCGAAGGCCCGGTTGGTTTCGTGAACGAACCAACCCGGCCGAACTCAAAGTAAACCGAAACCTTGAGTGCGATATACTGAAACGACCGTCTCGATTCAAGGATCGCGTTTCCGCAGACAGTTCGTCATTCGGAGGTCCGAGGCTCAAGTTATGGGCCAGAAACCAATTCTGGTTCGAAACGGGGGGGTCCGGGTCCGGGCCGACCCGGCCCGACCCCCCCCCCCCCTGGGGCGGCGCGGCGGGCCGCAGCGGCCTGGCGCCGCGATGAGGCTGTGCACGCGGGGGCAATCAAGCCCCCGGTTCTTGGATGGCGGCGCGGCTTTGCCGCGCCGTTTTTGTAAAACAACGGCCCCCCTCCTGGGGGCCCGCTTTGAAGGGGATCCGGGGGAGCCGCCTGCCCCCCCCCCCCCCCCCCCCCCCGTGGAAACCGCTACCCCCTCATAAAGAGGGGGGTTTTAAGTGAAGGTCGGGGGATTAATTCCCCAGGTTTTTAAGACATCCGGCCGGCCAGCTGGCCGGCCGGTTTTTCTCAAACGGGACCGGAATTTCCGGTCCCCTCCTTCGGCTTCCGACGCCGGCGGCCCGGCCGCCGGTCTTCTCTTCCGCCGCGGTCTCCTCGTCCCGCCGCGGCCCGGAACCGGCCACGGCGTTCGTCATCCGGCGCGGTGCGACGGCACCGTGCCCCTTTGTCGTGCTTTGATATTCATTCAACGCGGCGCGACAGCGTCGCGTTCTTGTTGTTTCTTCCATGGTGCGCACGACGGCATCGCGTAAGATATTTGCACGTTCATCCGCGTGGTGCGACGGCACCACGCCACTTTCTTTCATCCGCAAAATAATTAAACAAGAACGATGGAGGGGGGGTTCGGCCGTGTTCGTGTGGTCCGGCCCCCCTCACGTTAAAAAAAATAACGCAACTTAAAACATTTAAAAGTCTCATGATTGACATGAGAAATCCAGGATCAAGAAAAGGAATAAATAAATATTGAATCAACAACCCCTACCTCGGGTATAAGTTCGAGGATTTGACTATGTCCGCGGAAGTCGACGTCGCGGAGATCGGGCGTCGCGATAGTCGTTCGTCAATTCCGTTGACGAAGAGATACGTCCGAAGAGATACGTCGATGGCGAATCTTCGTATGCCGACGAAGAAGGTCCGAGGAGGGTGCGACGTTCCCTCTTGTTGACACCGAGGACGAAGAAGAGAGGCGTCGTTCTTCGTCGGAGTTTGGGCGTTCTTCGTTCTTCGTCAGAGCTTGAAGATGAAGAAGAAGCTCTCCAAAAGCTCTCAAGGAGACAAACAAACAACCCATAATAAAATAAGATAACATCTTATTTTATTATTACAAAACACACAAGAATTTCAAAAGTTGAAATTCAAAAAGGCTTAACTCCCAAAATTAATTAAGTAACTTAAGTCAATTAATTAGGGGTTAAGTATGTTGAGAGAATTTAAAAAGATTAGGGATTCGTGTGGGCCCCACCACACTTAATCCTCCCAAGGGAGGTTAAGTGGGTGTGGGTCCCACTTCCAACCTCCTTTGATAGGTTTTAACTAGTTATAATAAAATTGTTCTTCTCAATTTTATTTAACTCAAACTAAAAACCCCTAAAACTAACTTTCAACCCGCAACAAACGCAACTCCCGAAACGGTCTCTTTAAGCGAATATCGGCGCTGCGAGTTCATCGGTGCCCTCGGATTTCAATTCCGAGCACCAGATCAAAAGTTAGGAATTCCCGCTCGTTCGTTCACTGAACGTACCCGAGCCAAACTTCAGAAATTAATTCCGGGCACTCCGGGCCTCGGAATCAGGTGCCGTCTGAAACCGCGCTCTTGTAAAATTCTAAAGAAAATTAAGAAAAAATTTCCCTTGAATTTTACGGGTCTTTACAAATATGGACCTAGAGGTGATCAATTTATAACTATATTTTTTATATGGAATCATGTTATGTCCAATAAAATTACTCATATAGAACAACCAATTGATCTATAATGTGGTGTAAAAATGTTAGACCACTTCATGAGTTAGTAACCTCCATCATTTGATCAGACTAAAAATCTATTGGTAGTGATGTAACGGATTAGTTCAATAAAGAATACACTTCAATCATTGGGATTTAATGATAGGGAAATGGTTTTAATGGTTGTTTATCATCTCCCAATAGTAGTTGAAAGATATTTTCTATTGTTTAAAAACTCCAAGGATGGGGAGGAAATAAAATCCTTTTAAGGGAACATGACTCACAATAATTATTGTTATATGATTATAGACTATAATGTGCTATAAATACAGATAAGAAATTCCAAAAGTGTTATGGATTATAAATACATATAGGGAAGATTTAGATGATGGAGAAGAATATGGATAACCGGATGTTGAGGAAGGGTTATTCTTCATCATGTGATACTTATGGAAGGAAACACATTTATAAATTCTTAAATAGAAAAGGGTTTTTCTTAAAGTGAGGAGATAATCGAAGTCATACTCATGAATTAAATGGTAATCGAGTAACCATTTATATATATCTCATTAACTACAAGATTATTTTTCATTATTCCAAAAAATTATCAAAATATATAGGGAACTAACCAACACAATATATATGGGGAGATAACTGTACTTATAAAATTACTACAATCGATGTGGATGTTCCTAGTGATGTGGTGAAAGGGATAGTTATCATACCATAATGGAATATAAATTATTTATTTCATTATGGTTCTTACTACTCTTTAATATATAAATAATTAAATAAGGTTACCACATCACTGAATCAATTATTAAATACATATTTGGTGGTGAAAACTCTTAATGGTAGAATGAACACATCTCAACTATATAAATCCACTCTAATAGTTTTTTTTTGAAATTTTGAACCTATTAATCTTGTTATTATTCATATATTTTATTTTTATTTTAATTTTATATGGGTTGGCTCTATTTTTATATATTACTCAACAATTGTTTCAGAAGAGAAGTTACATTCAATATTCTCAATTATCCTTCAATATTCTATTAGTGTGAGGGAGAAAATATAATTATAATGGATGTTACAACCACCATATGGGTTTTGATACCTATTCATGAGGGATACTTATCTCAAATGGTTGGGGAGAAACCAATCCCAGAAAAATGATCCTATTATTTCCAAATATATTGATTTATTTATAAAGGACTTTCCTAGACTTCCACCTGATCAAGTATTTGGGTTTCCAATATATATCATAACTAGTTTAGTACATATTTCAATGAATCTATATTGAATGGCTCAGATTGAGTTTTTGGAACTGAAGAAGAATCTCAGGAGAAATATAGATAATGGATTCCTTTAGACTAGTGCATCACAAATGTGTGAATATTTTAATTTTATTAAGATGATATATTCACCAATTCATTTTTCTATTGATTATATATAACCTTAAAAGATAACAATTAATCAAAATTATCTAATACCCTTTATTAAGGATCTATTTGATCATTTATTTGGGTCTATATATTTCTCTATGTTTGATATTCGATCTGGATATCATCATTTAAGTATCAACAAAGAGGATCCACCCATGATATGTTTTTATTTGAGGTATTTTCATTATGAATTTATATTAATTACCTTTGGAATTACCAATTATAATTATACCTTTGTAGATATATTTAATAGAGTCTTTATAGATATCTTAATTAGTTTTTGTTAGTATTTATAGGTAATATTAATATATATTCAAAGATAAAGGAAGAACATGATTAACATTTGAGTATTTTATTGAATACCATTAGAAATTATATGTTATATTCTAAATTTACCATCTATGATTTTTGGATTAAAAAAATTTCATTATTGGGTCATATAATTTCTTTTGAGGGTTTATTGGTGGATTATTCAATGATAAATTTTTTTAAACAATATTGTAGACCAACCTAGGTAATTGAAATTTGGTTTTTTTCATTGGGTGGATGCGTAATACAAATTTCTTGTGAGATATTCCTTATTATCATAAAATCCCCAAAGAATTTTGACTTAGAATGCGGTTAAATATTTATATATAGATGAATATGAAGAGAGTTCAAAATAACTGAGGAGAATATTAGTTAAAATGATTGTACTTACACTACCATTTGGTGGAGAAGGAATTGTGATATATAGTGAATCATTAATTAAGATATTAGGATGTTACCACATACAAAACAAAAATGTGATAGAGTATTACAATAACTAATTAAAAATTCATGTGAAAAATTATTGATCCCATGATTTTCAGTTAGCATTTGTAATTATTGAATTAAAGAAACAATGATATTATTTGAATGGTGAAATGTATGATATATATATTGATCATAAAATCATTATATATAAATTCATATATAAATATTTGAATGTTCACTAAAGAATATGGTTTCTTTTGGTAAATGATTATCATTTATAAAATAATTACCACTATGGGAAAGAACAAGGTGGTTGATGCTATGAGTGAGAAAGATCATTCTATATTTTCCATAATGAGGATTTTAATAGATATATTATTTTATATTTTTCAATATGGTTATTTAAATCATGAGAAGGGGGGTTTTCATATCTATCTCAGTTGAATATTCAACCATCCATCCATTACATAATTAATAAAGCATAGAAGGAAGATGTGTAATTATTGAAGAAGGTAAGGAATGTTCATGAGTTTAACAACTATCATGCTGTAATAAAATGGTTCAGTAACCGAGTATATGTTCTATCTATAACAGACATGTAGAAGAATTTTTTGGATGAAGCTCATAGTTCATCATTCACTATTGATCATTGAATTACAAATAAGTATAGATATCTGAAATAATATTTATTGTAGAAAAAAACAATGATATATTTTTTAGATTATGCAACATAGTGTCTTGTATGTGAGTAAGTTAAGGGTGATAGAATAAAATTTATGGGCGTGTTATATTCATTACTCAAACTAGAATGGATATTTGAAAACATCACCATGGATTTTATCATCAAAATCCCATAATCATTAAAATAATTTAATGTTATTTTGGTTATAGTTGAACTCTATATTATGATTCAAAAATTAATTTTTGTCGGATAATATTTTTTAATTAATCAACATTATAACATATACATTGGGGAATAGGTAATGTTAAATGGAGTATCACATTCTATTGTATCAAAACTGAATCTGTTGTTTACATAGATGATATGGAAATGCCTTAAAAAGATATAGATATGAATTTAAGTTTCAGAAAATTTTATCATATTAGATAGACACTCAGTCTGGGATGACCATTAAAACTCTAGAATTCATGTTGAGAGCTTTATCTATGGATTAAGATGTTTTTTGGAATTAAAACTTCCCATTGGTGGATGTTTCTAGGAAAAATATCTTTCACTGGACTCTTTATATGGATATTTATGAATCTCTATAAGAAATAAATTTAAGAAACCTAATATAAATAAATTAATTGATATAATGAATGTTATTGGGACCTGATCCAGATGAGTAATGGAATATATGGTTATATACATTCAACTACAGAAAAGTGAATCTCATAGTTAATAAAAAAATTATGTTGACTGTCATTTTTAGGATCTATAGTTTGATGTAGGTGAATAGGTATTTCATGGAATATATCTCTTGCAGAAGGTAACTAGATTTTAAAATAAGGGAAAGCTATACCCAATGTATATTGTCCCCATCGAGATTCATGATCATAGTGGGATGGTATCATAACCCAAGGCCCTGAAACAAAATTTATTTCCATTTTTGGATATGTTCCATCTATGAATCATAAGTAAGTACATACCTAATCCTTAACAAGTAATATACTCATAGGTAATAATATCTCACTTATGAGGAACAATCATTGGATAATCTAGATCATATGGAGAAATTGATACGAAATATGATAACTCACCAAATTAATGTATTACCAAAAACTCAAATATTTGAGAAATATATTTGAGATCCTAAGGACTCATTGATGTAAATGTATCCAAAATTGTTTCTAATTTAGTGACATAATTTTTAGGTTTAAATTTATTTAATTCAGTAGAATACAAAACCATGATATTTTATGATATATTTAAAAATGAAAATTTATTGTACCGGATAACTTGCATTAAATGAAATATAGAAATTATATGAACCATGTTCTACTATTGAAATATTATTATTTAACGTTACATCTATCTCAGATCCATTTGATTGGAAGGGATGAATACATCTAAAAATTAATGAATATTTCCTGGTTTATAATATGTAAATTAGTTATCCACTGATTAGGAATGCAAATAAAAATCAATTTACGGTAACATTATTTTTAATCTAAAAAATAAAATTTATGCGTGATATATGATTTTTATCTTTACAAATTAAATTAATCACTATTTTTGAATGATTATAATTAGATATAAAAATAATATATGAGAGAATTTTTTTTAACATACATGTAAACATTTTAGTAGGAATGGGATAAGAAAAATATCCAATTTTATTCTCAAAATCTATAATTCCCTAAAAATAAATAATAGTATTATTGTGTGAAATTATTTGAAAATTATTTTTTCCACCATATGAAAATTGATTATTTAAAAATGGAATCCATATTTGGAATCATGAGAATAAAATTTGGTAAATAATTATGTAATGAACCTTACTCCAGTAAACCAGAGTCATTGCATATATTATTAGATCATCATAGATACAATGGTTGAATACTAAAAGGACCGATCAGTTTAACACTTTTATAAAAGTAGTGGAATAACTCATACCCTCCATAAATTATGAACATAAAAACATAATACATAAAAACACCAATTGAAATACATACTTGAAAACTCATTCGAATATTTGTTCTTCATTTACCGGGGAAAAATAATGGTGATCTCAAATGCTCAGTAATAGTTACATACAACAGAAGGAATCATGATTCATTAATTAATAATCAATATGGATAGGTAAATAAATGAAAACAAATTTTATTTAATCAATTACAAGTTTATCATAATTAGATAAATAATAGTCAATATTTCATGGTAAATAACTGAATATTCATTTCATTTAAATAACTTGAAAAAAGAATAAATAAAACATAATAAAAATGTAAAGGTAAATAACATAAATCAAACACAATTTAAATAACCCGAATACATGAATAGATAAGGAATAATCAATATTTAAGGGTAAATAACTTATTAAAAATTCCATTTTATTAATAATCATATAATGAAATGTATCTCGATATAAAATCAATCTGAAAATATCATCCATAACAAAAATAGAAGAATTATTAATGAAGGAAATTATTAATTATTGATCTTTTATAATCTCAAGAATAAGTATACCTCTACTATAAATATCATCTATAAGATCATTTAAAACTATACACATCAACCTATTTAATTTTTCCAATTGATTTGTCTTATGAGTCGTGTCGATGCAATGGGGGGGGGGGTTATATAATTCTGAGCCCCACCCATCACATTAGGACCAAATAATCACACCAAAATAAAATAAAATATTTAATTTATGGATAATATTACTTATCAAAAAATAACTTAATTGATTAAAGAACACTTATTTAGCGATATTTATTCAGTTAATTAAATAAATTTCAAAGTAAACACCATAGGTAAGAATGGCATTTGGTTTAAGAAATATTAACATACATGTTACGTATAATATTGAATAACTATAATAGAAACATTAAACATAAATAATTATTTATTATTCATGATAAATATATCAATGAGGTACTATATGAACCACATTAATGTGATTTGGTACATATTTACAAATATGCATCAATGAAATGAAAAATGAAAAAAAAATTCATAGAAAATGATCATAACATTGAAATGATAATTAATCAATGAATATGTTATTTTAATAAATTGTAAATCCACATAGATCAATGGAAAATATAACATAAGATACTAAAAACTCCATGTACCCATAATATTATAATATCAAAGTGAATAATTAGGTTTTATATCCCAAAGGAAATATATTGATTAATGATATTATTTACCACATGATAACATTCATGTAGAACCCCTAATGGATGAAATAATTAAAACTGAAACATAAAGTACCATTATGTAAAAAATCATTCATCATAATAAATATTAATGTGATATAATGTAAAAAAATAAATCTAATTGGATTCATAATATTGGATTATTCCTTATCTAAGGGAAATTGGGATAAAGTCCTTTACCCCACAATTTACTTTATTCAAACATGATTTTGCATTCATAAAATGGTATTAAAGAAGTTATTATGTTTTAATTAAACTATATTAATACTTATAATATCATATATTATCCTCTTATTACATTTTACCTCCTTTTTGTTAATGGTAGTTCATTATTTTCATTATTTCAGGGGTTAATTTCCTTGTTTTCTCATCTTCATTTTGTCATGAATGTTTGGATTATTGTGAGTATTTTATATATCCACATTTTCTATAATTACATTATTTTTTATAAATATCACATTTAATTGGTAGATAAAATTTTATTACCATTTATGAATATTTGACAATGAAAATGAGTCACATCTTTTCATAGAGAACGAAAGCCAGACATACGCATTAACGATGATATCACTCACTTAACGATTATAAGGGTAAGTAATTGAGTGATTTCTTGATATAAAAGAATTAATATAATCTCATATATGTATAATAAATATTAAAAAATTGTATCTTATTTACATTATATGTAGTGCATATGTGAAAAACAATTCACATTGCTTTATGAAGTGGTAATATGTCATAAACCTGAGTGTCGTTATCATATTATACAAGGAATGGAATGTAAAAACGTACATATGATGTTAAAATACCAAAAGTGTTATAATATTATAAATATCATAAAAATTTACTAAATTTATAACTATATCCATCCTTTAACGGTGGTGATAGAAAATGAATTAAATCAGTTTGTGAGGTAGTAGTCCAACATACATACAATTGACAGTTTTGTTTAACATTTATTGCAAGAGAAGACGAATATAGGTCATTACATTTAAAAATTAAATATTATAATATAACAAATTAATTTTTTATTATAATATAACTATTTAATATGATTTATATTTTGTGGAAGAATAAAAATTATAAAAATTCTCATTTTGTAACGTTACCACTTATTCAGACGACATCCTTAGGCTTCATAAAAATATGTCCTATAATGGGATTATGATCAGACCAAGGATTCTATTATGAAGGGAGGGGTTTATTAAAGTGAATTTTTCTGGGAATGGTATATCCAAATGGCTATGGATGTTTGAATAGGGGAGGGGAGGGTGTGGCTATTATTAATTTTGGGAGAGTACAGACATCAAATTTTTGAAAATATTGTATTATAACCCCATTTTGTCATTACCAAATCTAAAATAATTGGTAATTATCAACCCATGTAGGTTATAATGTATTTATAGGGAAATAAAATGGGTTTCTTGGAATGTTTTTTTTGTTATTTTAACCACTATCTAATTCGGTCAACCCCTGGTAAATATGTTTTTACTATAACCGTAGTAATTAATTTTTAATACTTTTAGTAATCATAATGGTAAAATATTATGTTGTAAATATTAGGTAATATAAATTATTATACTTAATAATTTTAATTCTTTTTTCCAAAATTCATTTCATTGATGTTTCATTATATATTTTAAAAGTATACCCCTAGACGTGACAAAAACGCATGTTTCAAATAAAAAATCATTTTAAGAATGTAATGTTTTAAAAATTAAATTTAACATAAAAATGATACCAATGAGAAGAAAATGTTTTATTTTAATATAATTTATATAATATTATTCAAAAAAATTTAAAATATAATTTACCATTGAATATAATATGTATGAAATGGTGTTTATCAATAAAAACAACATTTTTCAATATTCAATGAAACCTTCCATAAATATACTAAATAATAACCCTAGAATAATTTTGATATAAATATATAGAAAAAAAGTTAATTATTTCATATAAATTTTATAAATGGTTCAATAATTTATTTTATGATATGTTCTAAAGATGTGATGAAACCGATTTCTTTGAAAAAAAAATATAGTTTTAAGAAACTTTTCTTTTATGTTCAAGTGATTATTATTTTTATTTATACTAAAAAGGTATCAAATGAACATGTGTAATATATTCATATTATCTAGTTAATACTATTCATTCCCTCTAATTAAATATATAGTTTTTAATTATCATTTTTAATTCATAATATTTTAATTTAGTATTGTGTTTTATTTAAACTCGACGTGGAGTAATCACAAGATATAAAATAGATTGAATCAATATAAATGGAAACAAATCATAGGGTCTTAGATAATTTCATTCTTACATCCTAAAAAGTACCTTGAATTTCATTTATTTTTTGTTATAAATTTATAAGTGTAGTTATTCTTCAAAATAACCTCTCTTTCCCATATTGCTTCCTCCATTTGATGATTTCCCCGAAGTTCCATTACTAGTTGATTCATCTGATTACTCAGTACATTATATATTGTATCAAAAATATTAATTTGTTATTAATAGTATGATTGATCATGTTTCATTTATAATTCATCATAGGTGAGAAGATGCGTTGGGTCTGGAATGTAATACCTTAATAGTGATATATAGAAGAAATCATTTAATTTTGAGATACCTGCTATAATTTCCAAATGATTAGCCATAAATACCATTATTACTTGAATTTTAAAGGTTCTGATGTACTTGGTGTTTAGTTATAATTCATAAAAAACATTATAACAACTTTCCATGGATATACTTTAAAAAAACAATATCTCCCACTTGAAATTACTAATCCTTCCATAATTTGATAGAATAACTATTTTTATTAATTTTACATGATTTAATATGTACATAATCGTAATTACGATTATTGTTTTGTCATCAAAAAGTTTTTTGACCTACAAGTTTCATTTAAAAAAATTCATCCCAACAAGCTGGAGTATGACATCTCTTTCCATATAGTGATCTATATGGAACTATATGAATAATTGACTAGAAACAATTGTTATTGGAGTATTATAACAATGGTAATTACATATCTGAAATACCTAGTAAATGAAGTTAGAATAACTTGATAACCTCTTCCATTGATTAAATAGTTCTTTATGACTACCAATCAATTTGTGCATGGTAGGTGATTCTCAAATGAATCTTAGTACCAAGATCCTTTTGAATAATCTTCCCATATTTACATGTGAAATGGGGATCACAATGAGACACATTAAAAAGGTGCACCATTAAGTCTTAAAAATTCATTAATTTAGTTACTCAATGGGGATCAAGTGGAAAGTAAACTTTTATACAAATTAATTGTGTATATTTTTTTTCAAATTGAAAATATCTTATAGTACATCATAAATTCTTAGATTCATTGCATGTCCTATAAAAAAGTCAATAGTAATGTCATCACATTTATTTACTAGATTTAAAAGAGGTTTCCTAACCCCCATTAGAATTTTTCTCTAAGCCTTGACATATTAAAAAATCATTCATCTTGATACGTAGTTTTATATTTTCCACCGTATGTTATATAATGGAAAAATGTTTTAAAAAATACCAATACATCATATTGATACCAAAGTTTACATATAAAAAAGACTTATAATAATCATCAAATAATTCTCTCTCTATCACATGTATAGATGGAACAAATATTCTATTCTTAAATTTTCTTATTCTATAACCATTCAAAAATTCTACCAACTTCAAAATTTTAACATATAAAATTTTCTTCTAAAAATTCGCACCATAATATTGATAAAATTTTATATTTTACAATCAAGATTGTTTTTCAATAATTTAAAAAATGATTTATGTCTCCCCTAACTTATTTATGCACATATCTATCTTTTATCAATTCATGAACATAGTATCCCTCTCAATATTAATTTATTTCAAAATCCCCTGATCTTTCTAACAAAATTTATCCGTTACATTGTTTTAATTCCTTTTGTGGTAGTTTATTGAACAATTATGATCCTTGAGTATCCCAAAAAAATTAACTTACCTCATGTAGAGAAATTAATTTTATTTATTTAAGGGACGATATATAGCTTACATATATTAAAGTAGAGATAAATTATTTATATATTTAATGAAAGATTATAGTTTCCAACTCAAGATCATGGGTTTGATAGTTATATTTGTGAGTCATAAAATTCCTTGAGGAATAAAAAATAACATTATCATTTGGTATAAGAAAAAAACCTAATATTTACAGTGATGCATCAATATAAATATAAAACTGATCATTTGTTGATCATAATTTCATAAACAATGAATTGACCAATATCATCATCAATTAATGAAAAAATTCTTTATAGTCCTTTTTCCAAATGAACATAACCCCAGAACATGTCTTCATGGTTAATGGGTTTTCCAATATGAAACAATTCTTAACGAATCATCGATAGTAACCTAAAAATCTAATGAAACTACATACCTCTATTTTGGTCGTTGTTTTAGGCAATTCCCTTAATACATTTTTCATCAAAGGATAAACTTAGATTTCATACATGAAGATTATATATCAATGAAATTAAAATTCCTGATACCTAAAATCACACTTAACACATATCGCATATAATTATTTTCATATAATATATTGATGAATGGTTCACATGTGATTATCATGTTTCACAATGATTTTAGAATACACCAAGATATGATAAATGAATACCATAATAAAAATATTTATGATAGTCCTTGAACACTCTATTCATTATATCTAAAAACCAGAGGGTGAATTATTCAATCCAAATTTCATTACTTTTAACTCAAAATTTCCATACCTCATTTACAAATATTTCATACAAATTTCATCCATGTTTACTCATAATTGATAATTCCTAGATCAATTGTCATTATTTGAAAAAAATAAAGTATCATGATGTTGATCAAATATTTTATAAATGTGAGCTAGATGATTCAAGTTCTTTATCATAATGATATTGATTTCTGGATAATCATTACATAACCTCTTAGATACATATTTCCTCATAATTAGGATAATGGGGGAAACCCATCTTGAAATACTAGAGAATATAAATCCCTTATAACACCATTCCCCTAGGTTATTCTTAAACTATTGTAACTTCATAGTGTAAAATATATAGTTTTCATTATTATTAGTCTTATATAAGGAAATACACTGATTGAAATCTCCACTTCATGTTCTGAGGTATATTCAAGTAATTTCATAGGAAATAAATTGATATATTCTTATAAAATAGGTACATACTAAATTTTAATATTTTTTTTATATCCATGAATTTAATTCCTTCTTTCTCCATAAGAATATATTTCGAAAGAGCTACTGTGGGTGGATCTGAATATGATTCAGATATTATGATTTATCTACTATAATGATATGAAATTATACATCTTCATCGTAAATAATAATTTCCTTCTCCTTACAATAATTTTTTACACCATATTATTAATGAAAGTCCTTACCAATGATTTTATCAAACTCAAGAATTGTTAAAATAATAAAGTCAAAAAATTAAAATTGTACGTGTGTCAAAATGGGGATATCTTGAAACATCGTTGTTGTAGTGAGACATCACCTAAGAGTTTTAACAGACTACTCCCTTCTTAAATTAAATGATAAATGACTAATGTTTTTAGAAAACACACTTGATATAAAAGAGTATGGGGATACAATGTTAAATAAAGAATTCAATCATTTTGATGATATGATTGAAGTAACTGGCACCACATCATTAGGAACTTCCACCTGATCTATATTGACCATGTAATATTGTCCTTCTCCCCTTGGCCTCTTCTGTGGTATATCTCCCTGATTATTGGGACATTGGTGTGAATAATTCCCCATTCCATTACAACTAATTAACTGGATATCATTTATTATTTTCTTCCTCTTTCATTAATGATATTGATGACCCTTATCTCTTGATTTTTTATAATCTCACATTCCCTTCATGCATTTCCTTATGTCATTCATTCAATAGTTTTCACTTAGTAATAATTAATTTGTTTTCCCATTCATATATAATGCATTTATTGTTACATATTGTTCATATTCCCACTAATTCTCTTTATTTCCCTTAAATTTGTAATAGCTTTATAATTCATACTCTATTTTGATGGTGAAAAAATCAATTTCCTCATAGGATTAAATTGCAGGAGAGACCGGTTCCCTTAAGAGAAAAGTCTTAATCCCTTCAGTGAAATGGTCAATCCTGCACTCCATTTTATTTATGATCTCCTTATCATACCAATATATCCATTTAATGATATCCTCATTCTTGAAAAAAAATATTATTCTTCCTTTTGTTTTAAGAGTAGTGACTTTCTCTTTGTTTTAGTTTTTTTATCATGGGGAAATAATTTTTGGGGAATGTATCTATAAAATCATTAAATTCCATTAGTTTTATATCATCTTCAGCAAGGATTATAGAAAAAAGAACACCATTGATCTACATTACCATTGATATAATACATTTCAAGAGTTTAAATTTCCTTTTAATCACATCCCAAGGCTATATATATCTTCTCTAGATTGTTAATCCATCACTTAGATACCATTAGATTAGTTTTCCCACCATATTATGAGGTATTTTATCATATTATGTTATAAAACATAGGAGAATAATGATAGGTAGAAGTATGTTCCGCCATGTAAATGTTATTTTTCATAACCTAATTAATATGTCCTAATATAGCATTAAATTTTTAGTTCTAATACATTCGATATTGGCTTCATTATTAGGGAAATATCTACATTGGACATGAGTATGGACCCCATTCATCCTTACAGGATCCGTTTGTAAACAATGAAATACAGTGTGTTAGATTATAATATTATGAATTTTTAATCAAAATGTATCATTCCATATATGGTGTAACAATTAACATAATTCTAAAATATATGAATAGTCAATATCAAAATCATAAACATTGTTTTTTTGGAATATAGTTACTATAAAATCCTTAAAAATTGCTTTTAAAGAGGTTGTTAATTATCCTAAGAATATCCCTCTATAATGTCAAACCATGCATCTATTAAGGCTCAACATTGTGCACTGGGTGACAATGTGGTCAATCTCGATGTGTCGTTGTTTATGGTTATTACACCATGGTACATATTTTTATAACAATGTTTAGATATTATATCCATACATTTATTTATTCACTTGGAAGAACCACATAATATCATCAGGATGGTAATATATACTTATCCTTAAAGTGTATCATTGTGTTATATTACATCATATATGGTTTACATAATGTTTTTTCAAGGGTCCTATGAAATAAACTATAGAGACCAAGATTGAAGTACATGGACATTACAATACTTTTGTGGAATACTTAATACATAACAAAAAATTACACCCATGGACCGTAATTGTTTAGTGTCTTTGGAAACTCAGAACATAATATTCTAATCATGATGAAATATCTTCAACATCTCCCATAAAGATCTTAGACTTTTTTTTTCTTACCTAAAACCTTTCTTTATTTCTTGGGGAAATGAAAACATATAGAGGGTGAGCTCAAATGCTCATCAAGGGTAAGCGTGGAGAAAATAAAACAAACCATATACATTTTAACATAAAAACAGGAACATAAAATTTAAACATCAAGATCTTGAGTTGTGAAATAAATCTTGGAGTACGTAAGGCATAGATCATAAAGGACAATCCATCATGATAAAATAGCATGGGAATAAAACATGTAATTGTGTAAACCATTAATAACATGATATTATTTCCATAGTAGCCAAGGCATTGCTTCCAAGACCAGCATAGTGAACAAATTCCCTTACTGAATCGAGTTCACTCCTCATTCAAGTCCTGTATCACTGAACCAGATTAGCTTGTTGTTCCAGCCATGTGTAACGACCCAAAGATTCATTAATGGAAATCCCTCTTGATCTAATTAAATGTCTCTATATGTTTATATAAAATTTCAACTTTTTTGGTTTTATCATAATAAATTTTTCATTACTAAAATAGTCGTTGAACTGTGATTACATGATTAGTATAAATATAGGGCTTTAACAAATCCAATTTAATCAGAAAAAAAAGCGATAGCCTCATCCAGTAGAAATTCTCCATATGAAGCCTATTTATTGGAGCATGGAAAAGAGTTGGTGTCCTTGGGATTCACTCTTGACCAAGCCGAAGCTGAGCTTCATCATGTCAAGCTCGAATGGGACCGTCTACGAAAAAAGTGGAAGTTGATAGTGATTACCACTCGAGTAATGTTATTCGAGCCACCCCAAGAGTCTATCACCATCACACACCTTACCCTTAGGTCTTTTGTGGCTGTTTTAAGGGGTTATGTAACGAATCGATAGTACTATGTTCATGTACATTATTCTTTTGTATATAATAATGTATATACTTTCTTGTCATTATTGATACATTGTAAATAGTTTTTAAAGTACAAATATTGTTTTCAGTTATTATTTAATTATGAAATCTATTTTATTAAATTAATGTATTTTTGAATTAAATAATATTTTAATAAAATATTATTATTATTAAATTAATTTTTATTAAATATAAATTATCTTATAATTTTATAAATGCAATTATAATTTTTTTAAGGGTTGAAAGCCATTTCTTTCAAAACCCATGAATTTTTGATAAATGTGGGTTTTTATATTAAAAGTGAAAATTAACATATTTAGAAAATTATTTAGATAAAATAAATGTTATTTATGGAATCAGGAAATTGAAATTATCCAATGGTTAATTTTCATAATTTTCTGAGATAATCAAATTTTTGGCTAAAAATTACATTCCGTTTAAATATATAATGTGTTTTATGACATCATAATGACCCAATAGTGATGTAATAAAGTACTATAATATTTATGTTCTGCCAATATAAGTTTTACCATTAAAATAATGAGATTTTGGGTTTTTTTGAATTACTTTTCAAAGCATTAATGGAACCCTCAAGACTTATTAAACACCTTGTATTTTTAAGTTGTTTATCATGGGAGTGTGACTCACCTCCACATAAGTAACCCTATTATTTTAAGAAGATCCGAATTTGGTCTTATAAAATATTTTTTTCTTCTTTCCTTTGAAAAAAACCATGGGAAAAAACCATGGGATTGTTTGTGGTTTGGATTAATTTAATATAAGGGGTCCCAAACCTAAATAATAAAGAATTCCCTCAACTTTACTATATAAACCCACCCAAGCTCCCACTTCTTCCTCACTCAATGTCTTGGGAGTTTGTCCAATCTCTGACCTACTCCTTCTAGAATCCACCCAATGTGCCCCAAGCTCCCAAAAAGCCTCTCACAAGCCTCTCTCTAGCCTTTGGAAGCACACTTCCAAGTAAGGGTTTTTTCGTCCTTTCTCTTTTTTGTCCAATTTTCATTAAGTTGTTTTGCCCTTTTAATTTCAATTATTAATTTTGGGGTATTATTTCACACCTCCCTCATACTTCCCTCTTTATGTTTGAATTATTGGGGAACCCTTTCTCTCTCATTAGATTAATCCCATGTACACCCGTTACTATGCTGAAATTCCGAAAGGAACTTCTCTCTCCTCATTTACATTCACGAATTACTTGTGTATCATGAATCTAAATTCCATTACAATTATTGGGAGATGAATCTATATGAACTCATTACTATCCACTACATGTAAATATGAAGAGTAACCCCTTTCTCTCTCATCAACTATTTTTATGAATTCTTATTTCACACCGTTACGCTGCTGAAATCACTTCGATTTTCTTAGCCAATGCCATTGTGTAGTGAATACCATGCCCATTTTTCCATCAAGGGTATCCACAATTAGGCACATTTACTTATTGATTATATTTTTTCATGTATGAATTCCACATTCCTTTATCATGGAATAAATTATTATGTTTTATAAATCCATGTTTTATGATCAATGTGGCACACTAATGCATGAAATGAAATGTTTAAGAAGGGTGTACCCTTATAGCGCTCCAATGCATTGGGTAAAGTGTAGTATCATGATACATCATGTGAAATGAGTGTTGAATCATGCTAATTTAAGGGAAATTAGGTTTTACTCGTGATTCATGTGCAATGAGGATTTACTCATGCTCCATGTGCAATGAGCCTTGGCTCATGCTAATTCCATGTTAAGTGTTGTTGCCACATTTCCATGTTATGATTATCATGATTTATCATGCCTTTATGTTATTGTTTCTCTTGTGCTCTATTGATATTCCTAATGTCTGACATGTATTTTACTCCTCCTATTATTCCATTTGTATTCACTTACTGGGCTTTATAGGTCACCCTTTTCTTATGCATGTCCTCAGGTTATCCCATGAAATGCTAAGTATGAGGGAATGTAGTGGTCATGTAAAGGATGTTTTCAATAAAGATGTTGTATCTCATGTTTCGAGTTTTTATGTAATGATCTTAAGCCCCAAAGACACTAAACCTCTCCATCTTATTTGTTTTATCATGTGAATTTTTATGTAATAAATCATGTTTAAGTTTGTAATAAAAGGAGGGTTGTCATAGTTGGTATTAGAGGATAGGTTTAGTTATTTTTGGTATTAGGATTAGAAAACCCTATTAAAGCCTTAGAGACAAGACTAAGTCTAATAAAAACATCCCTAATTTTTGGTAAGTACTGAGTAAGTGGTTTATCAAACAAATACATCTCTTTCTAGAAATGAGCAGGTAGAGGCGGCTCTAGAACAGATGTATCCTAGGGGTAAAACCAGAAATCACTACTTTGAGATAGACTCGAACAGGAACTAGTGCATAAAAATGGTCCATGCTTCACTCTTGGTTACGACACTCCTGGGGGATATGTTTTGATAAATTCACAGTCTTAGTACGAACCCTTATTGAGGGAATTAAAATAAATGCCCCTAAGAATATATGTTAGAATGTAGATCATGAATAGCCTAGATTGAAGCCTATAGACTCATGAGTTAAGGAAATAAATGTTTATTTATAAGTCATCAACTTTTGTTTTTGGATTAAAATTTATGTGTTACCCATAACATTCCTTTTATTCAAGCCAATGGACGGTAGTAGGAGGACTCGGGCTAACAACCATTGTCAAGATCAGTGTGATGACTGTACTAATGAGATGCCCAATCCAATGGGAGCGGGAATCGCGAACTTTGTCATGATTATCTCTCAGATAACTCATGTTTTGAATAGAAACATGGGGGAAGAGGAACGTTCAACCCCCCTAAGAAAAAACAAGTCACTATCAAGAGCTTCATGAGACAAAGGACTCATAATTTTAGTGGATCATCTGATCCCACAATCACTGAACAATGGATCAACTCCATCGAAAAGATCTTATCCATCCTTCAATGTTATGAACAAGAGAAGGTTCTCCTGGAATCTTATCGTATGAAGGGTGAATCTGATCAATGGTGGAAGTTGATCAAAAATACGAATCCTGAGGTGGAGATTGAGGTGTTGGAACAGAAGGATTTCCGGAAGATGTTTTTCGATAAATATTTTTCGTGCACCCTCCAGCTTAAGATGGAAAGGGTATTCCTTTACCTCAAGAAAAAAAAGACAAAGAATTTGTTTGAGCATATGAGGAAAACTTCACAATGCTTGCATGATATGCTTCCGTCTTTGTCGTTACCCCAGAATGCAAGTTGACCTCTTATTTGGTGGGTTGAATCCTAGCCTAACGAAAGCATTAGAAATCCGTGACTTCAACAACTATGAGGAAATTGTCTGATGTGCCCTCATGGTCAAAATAGAGATCGGACAATCACAGGGGTATCATGGGGTTATGATGTGTAAGGTGTATTTCAATGCTAGTGGTCCGATGGATAAATCCAACAGATGTAAGAAGATCCAGCACCCCACTTTTCAAAAGAGCGGAAAGAAGCACCGTGGAAAATGCCTTAATGGGATGAGGAAATGCTTTAGATGTGGAAGAGAAGGGAACCTAGTTGTTAACTGTCGGCAAGAAAGACCCGCGGATGAGAAAGAGGAGAGGAACGCTCCGTTCGAACCTCAACGCATTGTTCAATGCTACAAATGCAAAGAACCGGGTCATTTTGAAAATCAGTTCCCTAATCCAAGGGTTTTTGGAGGCAACCAACAACCTCCATGGAAGTAAGGAAGAGATTTTGCCATCACTTCTACCGAAGTGAACCCCGAAAATGAATTGGTGAAAGGTACGCTAGTTATTCATTCAAGAATAGTGAACATACTTTTTGATTCAAGTTCTATACATTCTTTTATATCTCGAAAGTTTAGTAGAACAATACCACCACCACCACAAATCATGGAAGTGAAGATGTCGGTGAGTGCGGAAAATGGGGAAATCATTGCATCCCATGAATATAATTTCTCCTATGTTTTAATATATGGATTGAATTTCCTAGAAAACATCATCATACTCCCTATGGTGGAATTTGATGCAATTCTTGGGAGGGATTGGATTTCCTTATATAGAGCGATCATAAATTGTCGGGAGAGGGAAATCACAATCCATATGGATAATTGAACCCCAATTCTTTACCAGTGTAAGGAGGAAGAAGAATCTCATTTATCTTTATCATCTAAAGAATGGATATTACTACCCTATGAGCATGTGTATCTGGCTCAGATGATAGTGTCCAAGGAAGAAACCAATCTTGATGAAATGCCTATTGTGAGGGAATTCGCGGAAGTGTTACTCGAGGATCTTCCTGGCCTTCCTCCTAGAAGAGATGTTGAATTCTCAATTGAACATATACTTGGGGCATTGCCAATATCCAAAACACCATATAGAATAGATTTTTTAGAGCTTGAAGAGCTGAAGAAAAAAACAACATGAGAATCTGGATAAAGGGATTATATGCCCAAGTGCTTCACCATGGGGTGCACCAGTCCTCTTCCTCATGGAGAAGGATGGGTCAATGCGCCCTTGCATTGATTATCATGAACTTAACAAAATCATGATAAATAACAAGCATCATCTCCCACGAATAGATGACTAGTTTGATCAGTAGCGTGGAGAACAATACTTCTCCAAGGTAGATTTCCGGTTGGGATATTATCAAGTAAGGGTGAAGAAAGAAGATGTCCCCAAGACTGCTTTCCGTACATGATACATGTACTATGAATTCATAGTAATGCCATTCGGACTCACTAATGCTCCATAAATCTTCATGGACTTAATGAATAGAGTCTTTAGAGATTACCTTGAAAAAAATTTGGTAGTCTTTATAGAAGATTTTCTAATATACTCCAAAACCAAGGAGGATCATGAGGATCATTTAAGAACTGTACTAGAGACATTACACAAGGAGAAGATCTATGAAAAGTACAACAAGTGTGAGTTCTGGTGGAAGGAGGTCTCATTCTTGGGCCATATCATCACAAGCAATGGGATATATATGGATACCTGCAAAACAGATGCAATTGAGGGATGGCCGAGGACAACATCATAAATAGATATCCGTAGCTTCTTTGGGTTAGGTGGATATTATCGACGATTTTTGAGGAATTTCTCACGATTGTCCAACCCTCTTACCAAGCTAACCTGAAATGGATTAAAGTATTCTTGGAGTGATGAATGTGAAGAAAGCTTCAAGGAGCTGAAAAGGAGGCTTGTCACTGTGCCCATGCTCACTTTACCCACAAGTGGGGAAATTTTTGTGGTATTCAGTGATGTTTCAAAGAAGGGAATAGGTTGTGTGCTGATGCATAATGATAAAGTGACATCCTATGCCTCAAGGCAGTTGAAAATCAATGATTGAAACTATCCAACACATGATCTAGAGTTATTGGTGGTGATATTTGCATTGAAAATATGGCTGCATTATCACTATGGGGATAAATGTGAGATATATACTGACTACAAGAGTCTTAAATATATTTTCACACAGAAAGAGCTTAATATGCGTCAGAGAAGACGAATAGATCTCATCAAGGATTATGAATATTCAATACATTATCACCCTAGGAAAGAGAACAAGGTGGAAGATGCCCTAAGTATAAAGGACCCAGTGATTCTATCAATGATGAGAATTGAGAAGGATCCAATCTTCATAGACTTGTTGAAGATGGACATGGGAATCATAAATAAGGGAACATTATCAATCCTTTCACAAATGATTTCTCAACCATCTCTTTTGGAAAGGTTAAAGGATGCTCAAAAGGATGATGTGGGAATTCAGGTAAAGGTGGAAGCTATCGAAAAAGGGAAATCATTGGAGTTTAATGTTAATGAAGAAGGAATTGTGCAGTTTGGGAAAATACTATATGTTCCATCATGTCTAGAGCTGAAGAAGGAAATTTTGGAGGATGCACATAGTTTAAATTCTTCTATTCACCCTGGGAGCACAATGATGTATCGAGATCTTCGAGAAAACATTTGGTGGGATAATATGAAGAGGGAGATCACTGAATATAAATCAAAGTGCTTGGTGTGCCAGCAAGTGAAGGTAGAGAGGAAGAAGTCTAAGAGGATGAAACAACCATTTCCCATACCAGAATGGAAATGGGAGAACATCACCATGGACTTTGTCACCGGACATCCGAGGACATAGAAAGGAAACAATTCAATCTGGTTTGTTGTGGATCGTCTTACAAAGACTGCGCACTTCATTACTATTTAGGAGGATTTCTCTTTGGATCAACTGGCATGGATATATATCAGGGAAGTGGTAAGTTTTCCTGGAGTACCACTATCTATTGTGTCTGACTGAGATCCATGATTCACCTCTATGTTTTGGAAGAGTCTTCAACATGCTCTAAATACTGAACTGAACTTCAGTACGACCAATCATCCTCAAACTGATGGCCAATCCGAGCGGACTATCCAAAAACTTGAGGACTTGTTGAGAGCATGCTCAATGGACTTTAAAGGAGCATGATATCAACATATTCCTCTGGTTGAATTCTCTTATAATAACAGTTTCCACTCGAGCATCAAAATGGCACCATATGAATCCCTGTATGGGAAATGGTGAAGGACACCTACATGTTGGGATGAGGTCGGTGAGCGTAAGCTGTTTGGACCAGAAATGGTCGAAGAAATGGTGGAGAAGGTGAAAACCATTTAGCAGCATATCAAGGCAGCCTAGAGTCGATAGAAGAGTTAGGCAGATAACCGGCGACGAGACCTTGAGTTTAAAGTTGGATACATGGTATTTCTATGAATATCTCCGTGGAAGAAGGTCATGAGGTTTGGAAACAAAGGGAAGTTAAGTCCAAGGTACATCGGACCCTTCGAGATTCTGGATTGTGTCGGGGCTGTGGCCCATCGACTAACACTTCCACCTACCATGGTGAAAGTACATGATGTCTTTCATGTGTCCCTCTTAAAGAAGTGCATACCGGACCCTTCACATGTACTCACTTCTGAGGTGGTACAATAGGAAGACGATCATTCTTATGAGGAACAACCAGTTAAGATCTTAGATCGTAGAGAAAATGTTCTACGAAATAAGACAATACCCCTCATAAAGCTGTTATGGAGAAACCACAAATTTGAAGAAGTGACTTGGGAATCAGAGGAAATGATGATGTTGAGTTACCAACATCTATTTTAGTGTGGAAAAAGAATATTTTGAGGGCGAAATTTCTTAAGGGGGTAATATTGTAATGACCAAATGTTTCATTAATTGAAATCCCTCTTCATCTAATTAAATGTCTCTGTATGTTTATATAAAATGTCGACTTATTTGGTTTTTTGTTAAGAATTTTGACAATTGCTAATATAGTCGTTGAATGGTGATCACATGATTAGTATATATATAGGGCTTTAACAAATCCAATTTACTCAGATAAAAGAAGCGATGGCCTCATCCAGTAGAATTTCTCCATTCGAATCCCATTTGTCGGAGCTTGGAAAAGAGGTGGCATCCTTGGGATTTGCTATTGACCAAGCCCAAGCTGAGCTTCATCATGTCAAGCTCTAATGGGACTGTCTTTGGGAAACGTGGAAGTTGATAGAGATTACCACTCGAGCAATGTAATCCGAGCCACCCCAAAAGTAAGTCACCATCGCACAACATACCCTTAGGTCTTATGCAGTTGTTTTAAGGGGTTATGTAATGAATCGATAGTACTAAGTTCATGTACATTATTTTTTTGTATATAATAATGTATAAACTTTCTTGTCATTATTGATACATTGTAAATAGTTTTTAAAGTACAAATAGTGTTTTTTGTTACTATTTAATTAAGAAATCTATTTTATTAAATAAATGGATTTTTTAATAAAATAATTTTTTAATAAAATAATATTATTAATAAATTAATTTTTTAAATATAAATGATCTTAAAATTTTATGAATGCAATTATAATTTTTATTAAGGTTTGAAATCCATTTCTGTCAAAACCCGTGAATTTTCAAAAAATGTCGGTTTTTATTTTAAAAGTGAAAATTAACAAATTTAGAAAAATATTTAGATAAAATATATCTCATTTCTGGAATTAGGACGTCGAAATTATCAAACGGTGAATTTTTCATATTTTTCTGAGACAATTAATTTTTTGTGTAAAAATTAAATACCGTTTAAATATATCATGTGTTTTATGACATAATAATGACCCAATAGTGATGTAACAAAATACAATAATCTTTATGTTCGGCCAATATATGTTTTAACATTAAAATAATGTGATTTTGGGTTTGTTTGACTTACTTTTCAAAGCATTAATGGACCCCTCAAGACTTATTAAACACCTTGTGTTTTTAAATTGTTTTTCGTGGGAGTGTGACTCACCTCCACATAAGAAACACTATTATTTTAAGAAGTTCGGATATTGTCCTTATAAAATATTTTTTTACTCTTCCCTTTTCCAAAAACTATGGGAAAATAACATGGGATGGATTATGGGTTGGATTAATTTAATTTAAGGGGTCCCAAACCTAAATAATAAAGAATTCCCTCAACTTTCCTATATAAACCCACCCAAACTCTAACTTCCTCCTCACTCAAAGCCTTTGTAGTTCATCCAACATCTTCCCTACTCCATATAGAATCCTACAAAGGTTCCCCAAGCTCCCAAGAATCCTCTCACAATCCTCTCTCTAGCCTTTGGGAGCACACTTCCATGTGAGGGTTTTTTCTTCATTTCTCTTTTTTGTCCAATTTTCTTTAAGTTGTTTTTCCCTTTTAATTTCAATTATGAATGTTTGGGTATGGTTTATCATCTGCCTCAAACTTCCCTATTTATTTTTGAATTATGTAATACCCCTTTATCTCTCATTAGATGCCTCTCATGTACACCTGTTACTATCTCGAAATTCTGAAAGGAACTTCTCTCTCCTCATTTACATTCAAGCAATAGTTTTGTATCATGAATCTAAATTCCATTACAATTGTTGGTACATGTATCGATATGACCTAATTACTGTCCATTAAATGTAAATATTATTAGGAACTCCTTTTTCTCTCATCAACTGTTTTTATGAATTATTATGTCACACCGTTATGCTGCCGAAATCACACTGATTTTCTATACCAATGCCATTGTGTAGTGAATACCATGCACATTTCTCCATCAAGGGTATTCACCATTATGCACATTTACTTATTGATTATAATTTTTCATGTATTAATTCCACATTCCTTTATCATGGAATAAATGATTATGTTTTATGAATCTATGTTTTATGATCCATGGGGCACACTTATGCATGAAATAAAATGTTTAAGAAGGGTGCACCCTTATAACGCTCCAATGCATTGGGTAAAGTATAGTATCATTGTACTTCATGTTCAATGAGTGTTGAGTCATGAAAATTCAAGTGCAACGAGGGTTTACTCATGCTTCATGTGCAATGATGATTTACTCATGCTCCATGTGAAATTAGACTTAGCTCATGCTAATTCCATGTCTAGTGTTGTTGCTACATTTCCATGTTATGATTATCATGCTTTATCAGAACTTTATGTTAATTTTTCTCTTGTTCTCTATTGATATGCCTAATGTATAACATGTATTGTAGTCTCCATGTTATTCCATGTGTATTCCATTACTGGGCTTTATAGCTCACCCTTTTCTTATGCATATCCTCTGGTTATCCCATGCAATGATAAGTACGAGGGAATGTAGTGGTCATGTAAAGGATGTTTTCAATAATTATGTTGTATTTCATGTTTTATGTTTTTATGTAATGATCCTTATCCCCAAATACACTAAACCTCTCAATCTTCTTTGTTGTATCAAGTGATGTTTTATGTAATAAATCATGTTTATGTTTGTAATAAAAGAAGGGTTGCCAAACCATGTCTATCTCATGACATATAAATCATTAACCAATGCATTGGAGGGAGATATAGGTCTCACCCATCTCCTAATGAAATCATTCCTACGTGCACCACAACCTAAACATAAATCATTCATCATAACCCAAAGAATAAAATTGGTTTCATAAACATCATACTATCATAACATAATCCATATAAAAAATGGATATCATTTCATCATAATAAGAATAAAACCATGTAAATAATAGATATATTATACTTGAAACATACACATATGAAATAAAGTCATCTTAGATTGAAAATGGTTTTCAAAAAACATTTTCAATGAATTCTTTAGGAAAATATCCTTTCTTCTTCAAAATCTTTTTCTTTTCACAAAATGCCATGTAATTTTAAAATAAAATTATTTTGTTGAAAATAGTCATGAAATATTGTAGAGTATGCTTCATGAAAATACGTATTTATGAAACCGTAAAGATCCATTCATGCCGTATAAATTAAAAAACATTCTCCTCATACTTTTACTAAAAAAGTCAAAAAGTACCTTTTATGGTAAACAAAATAAAGATTCATCCATAACACAAAGTAAAACTAAAAAGGGGTAAACAATACATTAAAAATACATGGAATAATATTAAACACTTTATGAAAATTTATTTTCGGACATGGATTAAAAATATATCTCGAGTAAATACTTACGTATAAGTAATATCGGATAAAAAATGAGATTTCAAGATTATCCCTTACATTATGTCCAATTTCTACTGTATGTGTACAATAATCTAGTATAGTGGGTTTAAATATATTATTAACTTGTAACAGAACCATAATAATATTTATGATATCATATATGATTCACTTACGACTTTATATTACCCGTTCATGTGTCCATTCCATGTTAAAGATGTGTTTTGGGTAAAATCTTTTCATTTATCATCCGTGTTTTGAATTGTAATTATTCATATGATTACATTGATCAGGATTACATACTTCTATAATGTAAAAAATTATTTATATATGATATATATTCAGAATATACATATGTATAATAGAATGATAAATGAAAAGAAATACATCTTTCATGGACATGGTAGGCCGTACGTACGCATGAACGCTGTTTTATTTCTTTATTAAATTGAATGTAATTAAGTAAATGAAACATATAAATACATAAACACAGTATCATTATTATTCTATATCTTCCATGATTATTTATTATATATACTTTATAATCATACTTGAATGGTCAATCATGAAAAATGAATCTCATCGCGTTCGTGGGGACGGTAGTCCGTACGTACACACGAGCGATGATATCAGTCTATTGATATTAAAATCATTTATAATTGGATGGTATATAATATATAATTAATCATAATAGTTTTATATTTATTATTTATATCATTTATACTCATTATTATACCCATCCAAATGATGTAATGTTTGAATAACAAACTACACCACGACGTGGAGAGGGTAAGTCTTACGTACGCACGTGTGGAGACTTTTTCATTCATAGGATGGATAAAATAAATAATATGGTTGTAGAATTTTTATAATAAAATCACATTATATAGAAGATACTGGAGTCATTATTTTAGAATGAAACAACAAATAATGAGTAAGTGGAAGAAGAAAGGAACTTGAAAGAATTGTTAGAAGAGATTACCTCTTCTTGGACGTGCCTCTTTTAAACTTCCTTTTAGGGAACTATAGTTGGTATTTTGAGAAGAATAGAACCTCTATGAAATAAATAAAGGGGTTTAGAAGAGAAATTTGTAGGGTTTTTCTGAGATTTAAGGCTCAAAATTGTGTAAATAGGAGAGGTAGGAGGTTTACTTTTATAAAGAAGGAGATGGGCACCTTAGAAAAAACTTAAAATATTATTTTATAATAAATTCATATTCGGATAATAATGGCACAAAAGTTTCATATTTATAGTCTAGGGTGGGGAAGGGTCAAAATCCTCTCAACCAATATGTTTTAGACAACTTCAGGTTACCATTTTAACCATATCATTTAGATTTAACTCTAAGTTAAATAATTTAACTTTTATCGCGTCTTCTTTTATTCAAACACTATATGGTTAATAAAATTACAATAAACTAAAAATATAACAACAATTGGTTCATTAATGTCTTATATATTATTATATAAGTCTTTTGGTCGAATCATAGATTTTTATGACCATTATATCAATTAATAATATTATAGTTGTTTTAAAAACTCTTTTATGTCAATTTTAAAACCATTTGGTATTTTGTTTTCTCGAAATTCATAACAACATTATTACTTCTAAAAATATTAATCTAACAAAACATAATATGTTATATTAACCTAAAAAATTAGTTTAAATCATAAAACGTCTCAAATTACATTTATTTGGGTGTGTATAATATCAATTATGTTAATATTTCATTAATAAGGTAATTACTGCATCATCATTGTCTCATAAATAAATTAAATTATATTATGTATAAAAAATATAAATAATATACCATTATGTAGGAAATATGTTTAGATTTCTAATTAATATTTATAGTCAAATTTATCTTATGTATAACCCTATATTAAAAACGTTTTAGTTATTAAACATTGATTTCAACTATTTTAACTCTCCTTTAAATAAAATAATAATAAGTGTTCTAATCTAAAACAAGTGGACCTGAAGGGTAATATTTTACTTCTAAGGTTGTTTTTGGTCAAATTAAATTTATAAAATAGAATTAGGACAAGTTTTTTGGGTAATAATAATATCATTTTTACCCTTAATTACCCTATTTACTTTTAACCGTGATAAATAAAAGTAAAAAGTTACTGTTCACCAAAAATTATTTTTATCTTATTGAACCACATTTTACTCCTTGATATTAACTGTGTCTCTTATATTTTCGATATTCAACTCATATAGGTGGTAAAATTTAGTTTTATGTACAATTTCATATGCTCATAAGAGGTGGGTAAAAGACGGTAAAAAGTTAAATAATTTTTTTATATACCAACAATTATTACAAAATGACCTCTATGAATTACATTGAACTTATATAGGTAATATGTATCTATATTGACCTAAAATAAATTTAAATAAAATAAAATATTATTTATATAAAAATATGGTTTACACCAATAACTTATTGTTTTCACTATTTATCAAAAATTGAATGTTTTTAGAAAAATAAAAAAAATTAACCCTAAACTAATTTCGATATTCCAAATAGAAAAAATGAAGTCCAATTTTAATGATAATATTTATAAAATTTCAGAAAGTGGGTATTTCTATTCATAACAGCTAGTTTATATAATAATTTAAAAATATATCATTGTTTAGTGAAACCCGGTATTGCGTACTACACACACTATCAAGAAAGGTCGCGATTGTGTGTAATGAAAGCCAAGTCAGGGCTGCGTGTTGTGCAAGATCCCTTTGGTGTTACGTATAATACAAGATAATATTTCTGAAGCATAAACAAAAGACATGAACTAAATTAAAATGAATAATTCTTATAAAATCTCGGGGTGTTACATTCTACCCCCCTTGAAATTAATATCTCCCTCAAAATTAGTCAGGGTTATAAATGGTTTCCTACATAATATTATCTTTTATAGAGACCCACATTGTAAAAAGTAATACTAAATCATCATTTTAAAAAGTAATGTTACAAACATAATGAATACCCAATGTATCTCATCACTAGGTTTCCACATAGGTGAATATAGGTGAAAATATGGATATGGAAGAGAAATATAACAGTCAAGTTCTGATAGAGAGTGGTAGAGAACTTGGATAAGAAAAAGGAAACAATCAAAAAGCCATAAATTTGTGACGATATAAGGTACCATCTAACTCATCGGATATGAGGGTACTAGGACAACATTTTTGGGTTTCAATACCATTTCCATAATGCTGAAAATTTTTAATTAGAAGAAAGACTTACTTGATTTTGGTATAAGCTCATCGTTGGTCGTTCTATGAACAATTTCCACTTCATATCTTATTGAAATGAAGTTGAATTTTTCATTCGTGAAGTGTTAGCAGATCATGTGATAGAATGATGCGTCATTCCATCTGTCTCAAACAAAAGGATTGTAAAAGTTATAAAATATACATAAGTCCATCTATGGTGAGGTTAATCATATATGATTCCAAAAAAGGACTTATACTTCATCTATCATACCGAGTAATAAAATAAAACTAGTTTCTACAAACTAGGGACTTCCTGTTGGACAGAGGTAGGCAATAAAGGCCTGTTGCACTTCTGTTGTGGGTTCGATTCCCACATCCTTGTCCGATGCGACGGGTTATCGCCCATCCTGTAGGTTGTCATTTTTCTAAAACTACTCTATTATAACTTTCCAGAAATAAAACTGAAAAAAGGGTTCTAATCTTAATCAATATTATCTTATGTCCAACATAATCCATTTCAAATATTTAGTCTTATCCAAAATACTTCTATCCAAGATCCTAGTATAATGACATCAATTACTAGAAATTTCATCAACCAAGCATGTGAATAGCATCATTTATCCCCCATATATCATAATATATATCTTGTTGGTCGTATTCCAAACATGTGAATAACTTAATAATGTATTCTTTTGAAACATGAATTACCATAGAAGCTTAGTGAAAATATGAATGCTGTCAAAAGTTAACTCTTTACACATACCAAAATCCCAAAATTTCTATGTACTCATACCATGATATCACTTTGTCCTTATATTAGTCATAAGCTCATGAATACTATCAAAAATTTCATTTTCTCCTTATCCTTTCATTATGGGGATATCATCTTCTTTCAAAAAATATTTCAATCACTTTTCATGGTTACTGGTATCATAAAATTATTGAAAACCACAATAGACCAATACATAAATATTATAATATTCCATGATACTATATAAAACATTATTTTGGAATTCGATTATAGAATCACTTAATCATTCCACCACATCGTTGTCATGTTCAAAATCTCTAATAGTGATTGCATGTGACTTCCCTTTTTCCTTTTCCATAAGTGGTTTTTGATGTAGATCATCATTAACCCTTGGATTAGGGCATTGATTAGAATAACTCCCCATTTCCTTGAACGTGTTGCATTGATGTGTTGGTGTTGAGTTCTCTGTAGTCTTTTATCTATTCACATCATTAGCTACCCTTTTCCATTACTTTGACACTCAGCTGCTTGATGAACTTATTTTCCACACTTAAATCATTTTCTAGTCCCTTTAATAAAATCTCCACCATGCTTCTTTCCACACTTTGTGCATAATGAAAAATTCATCTTCATTTCACCATTTTTTTGAGATTTTTCCTTGAACTCCTTCTTTTTTTTCTTTTCAAAACCGTGAGATGGATATGTAAAACCAACTTCCAGTTCTACCTTGATAGCACAACACAAAATTGTTTCATAGCTACTGAAGTCTCTTATATCTAATTCTGTTTAAAGACTTGGTTTTAAGCCACTAATGAATCGATCAACTTTACTTTTAGGTTGGATGATAAATCAAGATGCATACATTGAAAGCCTTGTAAAATTCGACTCCTATATATCAAAAAATTCATCATCGTTTTGCTTAAGCTCAAGGAACTCCTTTTCCATATTTGTTCGAAGAATATGAGTTAAGTACTTATTGAAAAACAAGTTCTTGAACTTATCCCATTCCATGGATTCAATTTCATCTTGGGGACTTGTATTTTAACTAGAGCACAACACTGGTCTGGTTCACCTTCTAATTGATAAATAGCCAAAATAAATTTTTCATGCTCTGAACAGCGAAGTATCGAAAATATCTTTTCATTAGTACTAATCTATTGTTCAACAACAATTGGACTAGAAATCCCACTAAAAGATGGTACATGTTGCCTCATGAAAGACTAAATAGAATATGGTTCCTTTCTCTATTCATTTGGAAGTCCAGAATGATTCATAGCTTGTGTAATTATAGAAATAATATTTTTCACTTCATCTCCCATAAAATTGGTTTGTTCAGGAGGAAAATAATTGGATTTTCCATTACATTGATCAACATGGCTCCTTCGAGTTCCATCCATCGTCTAAAAACCAAAAACAATAGTCTGAGGAAAAAATCATGATAGGGAAAACAACATAATAAAGGTGGATTACCTCCAATATATATCATCTTACGTTTAATTCTAAGATCATTTCCATAATTCTTGGACTATTATCTATAGGTATACTTAACCTTTGGGATATCCCTAAACATACCATATAAATATCTCTAGGGATCTCACTAATGTTTTCACATCCTAGTTTCTAAAGGATAACTAAACCACCCTCTGATACCAATTGTAGAAACCCAAGATTGAATTATATGGACATTAAATGAATTTATTGGAATACTTAATACATAAATAAATGACACCCAAGGATAGTAATAGTTCAGTGTCTTTGGAAACTCGGAACATACTCCTCTAATCATGGTGAAAGATCTTTAAAATCTCCAATAAAGAACTTCCAATTTTGTTTTCATACCAAAAACCTTTCTATATATCATTGGGAAAAGAAAACATATAAAGGGTGATATCAAATTCTCAGTAAGGGTAAGCCTGGTGAAAATAAAACAAACCATATACATATGAACATAAAATGATGAACATAATGTTTAAACATCAAGATCTTGAGTTGTGAAATTAATATTGGAGAACGTAAGGAATAGATCATAAAGGAAAATTAATCATGATAATATAGAATGGGAATAACACATTTAATTGTGGTTACCATTAAGCACATGATATGATTTCCATAGTATCCAAGGCATTTCTTCCAAGACGATCATAGTGGACCAAGTCCCTTACTGAATCGAGTTCACTCCTCGTTCGAGTCCTGTATCACTGAACCATATTAAATTTCTGTTCCAGCCATGTCTATCTCATGAAATTTCAATCTTTACCCAATGCATTATAGTGATATATAGGTCCCATCCATCTCATATTGAAATCATTCTTACGTGTGCCACAACATAACCATAAATCATTCTCCAAAACCCAAAGAATAAAATGTGTTTCCAAAAAATCATCCCACCATAAAATAATCCATATAAAAAATGGATATCAGTTCATCATAAGAGGAATCATACCATATATATAATAGATATATTTTACTTTAATAATACACATATGAAATAATTTCACCTTATATTGGAAATGGTTTTGATGAAGCACTTGAAATGAATTCCTGAGGAAAATATCCTTTCTTCTTCAAAATCATTTTGTTTTCATAAAACTCCTTGTAATTTTAAAATAAAATGATTTTGTTGAATATAGTCATGAAATCTTGTAGAGTAATGTTCATGAAAATAAAGAATTATGAAATCGTAAAAATCCATTCATGCCGTATAAGTTAGAAAAAGTATCTTTGTACTTTTACCGAAAAATTCAAAAAGTACCTTGTATGGTAAACAAAAGAATGATTTCTTCCATAACACAGAGTAAAAGTTAAAAAGGGGTAAAAATGACTTTAAAAAAACATGGAATACTATTAAACACTTTATTAAAACATTTTTATAGACATGGATGAAAAATATAACCCCAGAAAATACTTACGTATAAACAATCTCAGATAAAAAATGAGATTGCAAAATTATCCCTTACCTAATGCCCAATTTCTTATGTATGTGTTTGAGACTCATCTATAGTTGTTTGAACATATTATTAACTTATAACAGAAACATAATAGTATTTATTATATCATATAGGATTCACTTATTACTTTATATTACCTGTTCATTTGTCAATTCCATGTTAAAGCAGCGTTTTGGGTAAAATCATTTCATTTATTGTCCGTGTTTTGACTTGTAATAATTCATATGATTACATAGATCATTATTGCTTACTTATAGAATGTAAAAAATGATTTATATATAATTTATATTCAGAATATACATATATTTAATAGATCAATAAATGGAATGAAATACACCGTTCATAGAGATGGTAGGACGTATGTACACATGAACGTTGTTTTGGTTTCCTTATTGAATTGACCGGAATTTATTAAATGAAAAATATATGTACATAAATCTAGTATCATTATTATGTAATATATTTCATGATTATTTATTATATATAATATATAATCATACTTGAATGGTTAATCATGGAAAATGAATCACATTGTGTTCGTGGAGACGGTAGTCCGTACGTACGCACTAGTGATAATATCTTTCCTTTGATATTTAAATCGTATATAATTTGATAGTATATCTTTAATACATAATAATAATAATGTTAAAATTATTATTTATATCATTTATACTCATTATTATACCCATCAAAATGATGAAGTTTTTGAATAACAAACTACACCACGATGTGGAAATGGTAAGCCTTACGTACACACGTGTGGTGACTTTTTCATTCGTATGACGGATAAAATAACTAATATGGTTGTAAATTTTTTATAATAACATAAAAGTATATATAAGATACTGGATTTATTATTTTATAATGGAAAAAACAAATAAGTAGGAAGTGGATGAAGAAATAAACTTGAAAGAATCGGTAGAAGAGATTATCTCTTCTTCGATGTGCCTCTTTTAAACTTCTTATTAGTGAAATAGAGTTGGTCTTTTGAGAAGAAAAGAACCTCTATAATATAACTATATAGGTTGAGAAAAATAATTGGTAGGGTTTGGCTGAGCTTGAAGGCTCATAATTGTGTAAAGAGGAGTGGGAGGAGGTGCCCTTTTATAAGGAATGAGAGGGGCACCTTAGGAAAAACTTAAAATATTATTTTATAAAAAAATGCATATTCGGTGTATTTTGGCTCCAAAGTGACATATATAGAGGCCAGGGTGGGGATGGTTCAAAATCCACTCATCCAAAACGTTTTAGACAAATTTAGGGTACCATTTTAACCTTATCATTTAGATTTAACTCTAAGTTAAATAATTTAACTTTTACTGTGTTTTCTTGTATTCTTACAATATATGGTTAATAAACATACTATAAAATGAAAATAAAACATAAATTGGTTCGTTAATGTCATATATATTTTTATATATGTCTTTTGGCCGAACCTTAGATTTTTTAGGACCATTATGTCAATTAATAATATTATATTTGTTTTACAAACTCTTTTATGACAATATTGACAATATTTGGTATTTTGTTTTCTCTAAATTCATACCAGCATTATTACTTAGAAAAACATTCATAGAACAAACCCTATTATGATATATTAAACAGTAAATTTTTATTAAATCATAAAAAGTCTCAAATTACATTTATTTTGGTATTTATAATATCAATTATGTTAATATCTCATTAATAAGGTAATTACTGCATCATCATTGTGTAATAAATAAATTAAAATATTTAATTTCTAAAAAATATAAATAAAATACCATTATGTAGGAAATAGTATTAGAATTATATTTAATATTTATAGTCAAATTTATCATTTGTATAACCCTATATTAAAAATGTTTTAGTCATTAAACATTCATTTTAACTCTTTTAACTCTTCATTAAATAAAATAATAATAAGTGTCCTAATATAATCCAAGTGGACCTAAAGGGTAATATTTTAGTCCTAAAGTTGTTTTTGGTATAATTATACTTATCCAATAGAATTAGGAAATGTGTTACGGTAATAATAATATCATTTTTACCCCTAATTACCCAATTTACTTTTAACCGTAATAAATAAAAGTAAAAAGTTACTCTTCACCAAAAATTATTTTTATCATATTGAACCCCATTTTACTAATTTATATTAACCGTGTCTCTTGGATTTTCGAAATTCAACTCACAGATGCGGTAAAATTTATTTTTATGTACAATTGCAAATTCTCCTAGGAGGTGGGTAAAAGATAGTAAAAAGTTCAATAAAATTGTTATATATATAAAATTATTATAAAATGACTCCAATGAATTAAATTGAACTTATATAGGTATTATGTATCTATTTTTACATATAATAAATTTAAATAAAATAAATTATTATTTAAATAAAAATCTAGTTTTAACCAATAACTTAGTGTTTTCACTATTCATCAAACATTGAAAGTTTTAAGAAAAATACCAAAAATTCACCCTAAGCTAATTTCAATATTAAAAATCCAAAAATGAAGTCCATTTTGAATGATAACATTTATAAAATTTCAAAAAGAGGGTATTACTATTCATGACGGCTAGTTTATATAATATTTTAATAATATATTGTTGTTTAGTGAAACCCGGTATTGCGTACTACACATGCTATCGAGGAAGGTCTCGATTGCGTGTAGTGCAAGCCAAGTCATGGTTGCGTGTAGTGAAATCTCCCTTTAGTGTTGCTTATAGTACAAGCTAATCCTGGTGAAGCATACAAAAAAATACATCAAAGAAATTAAAAGGAATAATTCTCATAAAATCTCGGGCTGTTACACAAACACTAATTCCAACTGTAATGACCCTGAATCCAGTAACCCAGAGTCGGTGCATAGTTTATTACACTAGTATATATTCAAGGGGTAAAACCACATTGGACTTATAAGTTTAACATTTTTGTAGAACCAGATACATGCATGATATACATTTTTCATTGGGAATTGAAAATAAAACATAATAGATAACAAAATATATTGAACTTCATCATTAAAAACTCATTCAATGATTACGTCATCATATCATGGGGAATGGAAATAATATAATGTTGAGCTAAAACTATTAGTAAGGGTCAAAAATAGTGGAATCTATCATGAATCAATAAATAATAATCAATATGGAAAGTTAAATAAATTAACACACATTCTATATAATCAATCACTTGGTCATCATTATTTGATAAGGGATAATCAATATAGAATAGAAAACAATTGAACAGACATTTAACATAAACAACATGACAAAATTAATAGATAATGAATAACTAATATTTCAAGGTAAACAACTAAATAAAAATTAAAAATAAATTATATGACAATGTTAATATATAATTCTTAATAAATATTGAATGATAAATACTTCAATACATGTTTAATTTAATCAATAATCTGTGAATGGAATGCGTACATAGATAATATCATTGTGGAAATATCATGGATAATAAAAAAAATGAATTCCCAAGGATGTAATTTATTAAACAATTGAAATCATGATCAATTTTATCATTATACCTGTACCTTCAAGAAATTCCATAATTATTTTTTTAAAAAATAGGTAGAAAATCGTTTAATTTGGCCAACTAGTTTGTCTCATGAGACCTATCGATGAATCAATGGGATTTTTAATTATGTTCCCCACTCGTCATTGTATTTACAAATAATTACCCATAAATTAAATAATATATTTATTTCACTAATAGTTTTTATTATAAAAAAATTTTCTTCATGGAGTATAGAATATTGAATTATCAATATTACACTAGATAATCAAATAACTTCTGAAATAAACACCATATGTATGAATGGTATGCATTTTAGGAAAAATCCAATTACAAGATACACATAACATAAAAAAAGGTATTGAAATATTAAAAATCATTATTAAATTGGTAATCATTTTAAAAATAAAAAATGTGTAGTATATAAAACACAAGGAAGTGAATAGTTTCATATTAAAAAATATTCGTCAATGAAATAGAAATTCAAACAAAAATCGTTCAAATTATCATAATTTTTAAGTGAGAATTAATAAATGAATATATCATGTGTGTCAAATGTAAATCCAAAAATAATATTTTTAGATACAACATAATGACAGAAGAATTCATTATACACATTATCATAGAATATCACAGGCAAAAGAAGATGTAAAATAACTCAATGAATAAAAATTGTGTTATTAAATTCTATATAGCATGGATACATTCATTCAAATAACCGTGGATGAAGTGATTAACATTTAGACAAAAAATAACATATGTTATGAATTATTAATTATATTACATGTAAAAGGATATGTATGTATACCATATAAACGAAATTAGTAGCACGCCAATAGAATATGCCTCAATAAATGGAAATTGGGATGGAGTCCCTTATCTCACAAATTATTTAAGTTAAAAATACCTTAAAATATTTTATAATGGATTTGATCTTATTATTAATTTAGGAAAAATCATATTAAAACAAATAATATCATATTTCAACCACTTATTACTAAATACCACCCCGTTGTTAATAATATATCCATATATTCATTGATTTAAGGGTTGATTTCCTTGTTTTCTCATGAGCATTTTGTAATGGAATATATGGTTATTATGAATAGGATATATATTTCCATATTCTAAAGAATTATATTAGTCTTTTATATATAATATTTAACTTGTAGATACATTTTTAAAATCATTTATGATTGTTGGACATGGAAAGTGATTTGCATCGCTTCGTAGAGATGGTTGGTCATATATACGAGTGAAATAAGATATCATTCAATTAATGATTGAAAGGGTAATTAACTGGGAGATATATTAATTTTAAATATTACATATCACCTAATATATATAACTTATACTCATTAATATTTCTCTAATACATTCCATTTAAATAGTTGTGAAAAATGAATCACATCTCTTCGTGATGCAGTAGTCTATTGTACACAAGGGCGACATCGTCATATTTTAATTCGTATGGAATATAAATTTTTTATTTGATATAAAACATATATAATTATAATGATATCAGATAAATCATATAATGTTTTAAAATTCATCATTATATAAATCATTAAAATGGGGAGATAGAAAATGAAATAAATGTTTTCGTGGGGGTGGTAATCCTCCATAAATAAAATTGGGAGTTTTGATTCCCTTTTAGTATAATTGGATACTGATATATTCCATTAAATTAACACAATAACATATAAATATATTTTTTAAATATGTTTTATTATAATAAAATTATTTAATTATATTTTATATAGGTTCAAGAAGAAATAAAATCACACCACTCGTTAAGGAAAGTTACATATTCTTCAAACAACATCCATAGGTTTAAACATAAAGCATTCATATGACTGATTTATGATAAAAAAGATTATAGTATTAGGGTATGGATTTAAGGAAGCTATTTAGGATTTTATTTTTGAAACCAAATGGCTTTGAGTGGATGAAGTTGGCAGGAGATGGGTAGCCTTTTATGGGTTGGGGGGAGGAAAAAAATTGAATTTTTGAATATATTAAATTATACCCATGTTTTTATAATGGAATAATTCTCACAAAATAGGTAATTATATACTATAATAGGTTATAAGTTGTATATAATGACCATATAATAGATTTCAGACATGGTTGTAGGTAAATTTGACGCCTAACTTCTTACATTAACCCATGGTAAAATATTATTTACCTTAATAGTGAGAATTATTTTGTACTGCTCTTACTATTCATAATGGTCAAAAAATAATCGGAAATTATTAGATAATAAAAATAATTATTGTTAAAAATATTTAATCCATTTATCCAAAATCAATTCAAAGATGTAGAGGAATCTAATTTTAATACATACATGTTTACATGACGAAAAATCAAGGTTTCGAAGATAAAATTAACACATGTATGGAATGTTTTTATATTGAAATCCCTCATAAAGTGGATCTTATAGACATAAATTAGATAACTTTTAATGTTATATATCGAACATTAATTTAATAAAAAAATTAAAACATAATTTACATTTTTAAATAATTTAAACAAAATGGTAATTTTCTATACAAAGATGTATTTTTCACTAATTATCGAAATATGAAACCTTTCCAAAAAAAATAATTCTAATACAATATTTATATTACTATTTTAATAATGATGTTAATTAAAAAAATAATTTTCAAAAAAAAATTAAAAAATGGATTTTTTCATAAGAGTGCAAGAAGCATCAAAACTGTTTTCCTTTGTAAGAAATATTTTTTGGAAAACATTTCATTTAAATTAAAATGATTCTAATTTTTATTTATATTCAATAGGTAACCAAAGAATGTTTTTTATTATAATAATATATATATATACATATATCATAATTTAGTTAATAATACACATACACAAAAATTTAACATATAGGTTATAACCACAATGTTATAATAATAATATCATAATTGGGTATTGTGTTTCATTTAAATGCGGTACTTCATGCCTCAAAAGATAAAAAATAGAATTAATTTATTTTAAATTAGATAAATAACAATATCTTAGGGTGTTAAAAATTCCTTTTTATTTTTTGTCACTATGAATAGTAACCTTGGTAATTTGTTTTCACCTTAGAAAGTGCCAAGGGGAAATAAAGGGTTAATACTCTGGGATACTGATTTATAATTTATATAATAGTAAACTTTATTAAATTTTGTTTTTTTCATCCATTTGCATCCATGTATTAAAAATATGGACACATAGTTCCAATTTACATTCATATTTCCTGTTATATATATATTTTTTAAAATGGATAAAATGAATTGGCCACTAAATTCATTCCCTAAAGGAATTTATTAAATGAAAATATTACAATAGAAACATGAGGTGTAAATAGATTACACCAACAAGGGGATTGAGGGGAATAAAATCTGATATTTCTGAGAAAAAAATGCTTGATTTGCATGAGACATGTCTAAGACGCCCTACCAACAATCTGTCAAAGGCTTCCTCTATAAAGGGTAGTGGAAGCAACACCCATATAATGCTGAAATTCTAATTGTAAATAGAACTAGACACCATTACAATGAAACTGAATCAGGTAACACCCAATTCTAGTAGGCTTGTGTTAAAACATATAATACACTCATCTAAACAAAACCAACATTCCAGCCAAGTTCATCCAATGAGATCAAAAAACCAAACATCAGATGAAGAGACATCCTCATATGAAGTCCAACAGATAATTATCATATCCACATCAAAAGAATGATGCCCAAAAACACTATAATTAGCTATGAGAGAAGAATACAGTATGAAGATACGCAACAATATCATCAAGGTATTCAGAAAACTTCCAATCCTCATTGAATCTGTCTCTATATTATTTCATCATAAATTTGAGGCAACCAACAATTCCTACAATGGAAAAGTTTCCAAAAACCTTCTCTGTAATGATATACTGCTTCTCCAGATCAATAATAGCTCCCAGAATACATAAAATAACAACATCAAAACCTCATATAACTGCAATCTTCAGTAGAGGATGAAGTAGGATGAAAAAATAGATTGATAAATGGGATTCTTATGATAGTCATTTGAGAATCACTATAGCATGAAAAATAAAATAGAGCTTAATTATAAGAGGTTGAAAATTTAGCTTCTCATACAAAATTAGATCTAGCAAAATATATTGGAAAATATTCATCACTAAAAGTCTGTAGGTAGCAGTCATGCGCCTAGGAGGAAGATAAGGGTAAAATATTCAACAAAAGAAAGTCAAATAGAATCCTCTCTATAAACAAACAAAAAACTGAAAGAAGAATATAATGAAAGACTGAATATAACCAACCATATTAATTTCAGGCCCTATAATTAGAAAAGAAATCCAATAGTGAGGTACTTAAACATGACAAGAAGGGTGATTCATTACCATGGTATGTCTCTGAATTTAAAGCTATGGTTATGTTTAAATTCCTCTACCAATTTTATGAACATTATTTCTCGGATTTGAAGGTATAGGTCTCCAGTAATTTCATAATTATTTTATATTTGTAAAACTATTGTGTCTTTCTCCTCAATAAAATATTGAAGCTCATTTGACACATCCTCATCATATTTGTAGGCATCTATTATAGCCAGGTTAGATTCATCAAAATCACTATTTTAAATCGATGTCTCACCACTAGTGGATGAACTATCCTTGAAAACAACCTCTAAATAAGGAGTAAGAGTGGTAGTTCACATTGTAGAAGCCTTTAGAGACCTAGTAAAGAATTTTCTCTCCTTATTAGAATAGGCCCTGCATTAATGAGTCATATTGGGATTATGGGTGATAAAAACATCTGAATCAATCATTTTTTCCTTTCCTCGAGCTTGATTTCAAGTAATCCTCATTAATATGGTACAATTTATCAGATGAATCACGTGAAAGACTATATGATTTAGATTAAACACTCTTGTTATCCTTGTCATGGAGTGCATTATGGGATTTAAAAGATTTCTCTTGATCCCTCACCCGGGTGAGGGAATCAGCGGTGGCACCTCAATCCCCATGAACATAATCTTCCAAATCTGAAGGATCCTTAACCACGAGTGTGTGATGCACTGATTTTCAAGTCTTGTGTATAGTAGGAGTTAGGACCTCTACTATTATATCAACAACAACTAGATGCCTCCCAAAAGAAGACCGAGTCACAGAAGGACCAGTAGCATGTCTGTCAAAGCACTCATCAGGGACAATTTTTGGGTTTACCTTTTCAAACCATGTCATTTTTGAGGTGGTATGGGAGATTATTTAGAGTGAGAATCCATCTAGGAGTGTCCATTCATGAGGCAAAGACTGGAATAAATAAATATATTTTCATTGATCACTTACTGAGAAAAACATCAATTTCTATTTTGCATCCAAATATGAGAATGCAGGACTTATGATACATCAATTCCTGTACAAACCCCATCAACTGATGGTCTTGATAGTTTTGTCATTGCATAATCCAACTTAATAGGGTTTCCAATAAGACTGGATATTAGAAAAAGAGAAACATTCTTGAACAGGTGAAGCGGTAGAATATGGAATCCAAACTAGACTGGGCGATAGGGGACTCGATGTAAGGATCAAAATATGGGGTCCATTAATGAATTTTCATGGAAGAACCCCTAAATGACAAAAAAATGTCACACCCAAAGTCTATAACAATAATATTCTGAGGTATTGTGAAGATCAACATTGGAAGTGTTCAATAAAATGATAGTAAATCCCTAAAATCCAATAGCTTCAAGGGATTTCTATAATAAATTTAATGATGGCCTACTCCTAATAAAATTTCAAACGAGCATAAAGATAAGACCCTAAGAGAGAAGGGTTACCTTTTATGATGAGAATGAGATCATCTAGTGTTCTCTGTGATGAAAAATCATTGGTTCGTTGCTTGACTCGCTATCCGTGTGAACATCAACACCAGGATCAATCTTCTGGCAAGGTCTTCTAGTAAAAAAATTAGTGAAGGATTAGGCTTTGGCGTTATGTTTTCTTGCTTGTTTTCCTAGGACCAGGATCAACGACATTTGTGTTTCCATTCCTCCATATTAGTTATATTATTTTCCATATATAAAAAAGGTCAATATTTTGACATTAAAAATCTCTTTAATATAAAAATTGGGACAAAACTAAGTTATGAATGAATCATAACAGTAGTTTAATTAATAATGAAATTATTATTGAGTTGGAAATTTACTTCTAATAATTTGTTACATTATATTTATCTTAAATACCTTTACAACGTCGATATAATGTTTATTCATTTAATAAAGAAATTGTTTTTAATGTTAAATGTAATTACAATGGGATGAATTATTTTGTTCCACAAATTCTATTGATGAATACATCATATTATGAATGTGTGAAATGATTATATTTCAATTACATTTTTTTATTTATGTAGTTGATGTAAAATTAATTCAATAGTTTAAAAAGGAGAATGATTAGATTTTATGAAAGAAATATTTTATTAAATTATTTAAAAATCATCAAAATATATATAGCTAAAAAGGGATAATATAAGGTGTATAATTTTATCCCTTTTCATTTTTTATGATACAATTTTCACCATATAAGTGAAATTATAATCCTTTATTATTTAAAAATTCATTACATCGTTTAAGATTTAAATTTGTTATCAAAGGGGTTAAACAAAAAGATATTTTTTAAAATGAGACCAAAACAATTTTAAATTTCATAGTATTATTATATACCTAACATATACTCATTTTAATATAATATACAACTATATATAAGATTTTTTTGGATAATTAATTCACTATATTTTAACCTTTTAAATAATTAAAATTGTTTCCTTTCCCTCCCTATTAAAAGGACACCCTTCCCTATATTATTTACGCCAAATTGAGAAACCTATAATTACAAATTACTACACATTTATATTACCTAAACCACTCTAAAAATACTGCGGGTACTGCTCTACCCAAAGGAAAACCCCTAGGGTCATTAAAAGGAGAACTAAAGGAGTTATTTCAAAGAATATGTAATCAACTAAACTGATTACTTACATTTTTATTCTTTTTCATCTCATTTAAATCAATGGTATTTATCATAATATAACAAATTCAGTATCATAGATATTATTAAATATTATTATTATTATAAAACCATCATTATCCACATTGATTTCCATAAATTAAAAAATGATAATGTTTCTCGTTCGTACATGTTGACTACCACCTCCACAAAAAGTTTTGAATAATTTTCAATTTAAAATGAGAGTAATAATGGTATATTTAATGAATATATATGATATATATGAGATAATAACGATTCTATAATGGTGTATTATTATATACTTTTATTTCATTACATTCATAAAAAATTAAATACAACGTTCATGGGTATGTACGACCTACCATCTCCAGGAAAAGTGTGATTCATATATATTTCACCATATTTTATTGATTACTCTATATAAATAAATAATGAATATATATGATATTTTTTTCATTATTAAAAAAATATACTTGATTTAACCATGAAAAATATAAAATTACTAAAACTATTGAACAAAACCATACAAGCGAAACAAAGCTGTTATTACCCAGAACAATAATTTTAACAAAGATTTGTTATTAAATGGGTGATAAATTTTTATAACTAAATAATCAATGGTATAAATTAATTAATCCTGGTTTTATTATATTTTAATAGTAAATTTAACTTTATTTTATAGGATTATTTAAGATATACAATGTATGTCAGATATGTGGTAAAGGTTTATTTCACAACGTCAACGTTATTTTGAATTATTTCTGTTTTTTGTATCCACTATTTGAATTATTTCATCACTCTGTCATAAAAAAACTATATTTTATTATATTATGGTTGATTCTATAAATTAAAAAATTTCTTCACATTTTCCTATCTTTATATTCTGAGTATTCTAAAATAATTTTTTTAAGGAATCCCAACTTTGTTATTGAACTCGGTTAGGAATCATTGCCTTCCAAGTACATATTATTCATAAAATGAGAATATAATGTTTTTAATATTCCCAAATGATATATTAAATAAATTATTAATAGTTTTTTTTAATTTTCAATAAATGGATAAAAAGGAATCTTCTTGTTGTTTTCTGAATGAGGTGCATTTTAATTGTTAACAAAATTATGAAAGGAATTTCGTTAACTTATATGAAATGTATATACATCACCACATTCATGAATGATCCTAGATATAATTCGTCCATTAAATTTTAATAGGATTATTTTCAAAAAAAAATTCTTGAATATTTGTGAAATATTCAATATTTTATTTAGTGGGTTCAAAGTGAAATGGTGTATTTTCCCCAAGAATGTTTCTAGTGAGCCTGGAAAAATAATTTCATCTACATTGAAATATTTTATTTAATGTTATTTACTAAGGATATAATTTTATGATACCATAAACTGTATTTAAATGAATGGTTTGTGGCTATCTTTACTAATTAAAGTATTTATATTTCATATTTTAATTATTACAATAGAGATAATTATTGAATTTTATGAAAAATTTACTAAGATGTGTGGGTTATTCATATTATGAATGTGTTATACATATTATGTGATAGGTGGGGCTTAGAATTATAAATAACCTTGATGAAAAAACATATATCATGATAAAAAATAGTTTTTAGTATGGGGTCATGGCCTTAGCCATTAATCTTCGTATAATTTACTTGATGTGTTGATGGTATGTTTTTAATTTCATGTCATCGGGCTCTGATGGTAATTTTCATATGTCTAGCATTATTCATTACAAAAATATGAAATCAGTTATTTATTTTCTTCTGATTATTTGAATAGTTCTAATATATATAGAAATGTTTCATGTTCATGTGATTACTTAAATGGAATTATATTACTATAATTAATTCATGTCTTATTAGTTATTACTTATTTAGTTTCTATTGTATGTATTCTATTAATGAGTGTCTAAGAACAACACTTATTATGTTTCCTATCCCTATCATTATTGGATATGTTTTATGATTGTCATTAAATGACATGCTATATATAATAATGATGTTTCCAATAAAAAAATTGATATAATTTTATTTTTTATAATGTAATGAGAGATTCAGGTATGAATCTATTTCTTCCAAACTACTATGATATTAAATCCATTAGGAGGTGATCATTTTTATCTTTTTAGAATGTAACAAATTGACCATTTAAAATAGGATATTAGTGTTGGCTTCCCCCAAATTTTCATGTTTTTAAATTATCGTGGTACGCCTCTAGACTCAAATGAATTATTTTCAATGATATATATCTTGATTATCCCCATATTGGGATTTATAGCTCACTTTTTGTTATGATTCTAGCATTCCTTGTGAATTTATATCAATGTTATATGTATAGTAATATAAAATCAATGGAGAATATTTATGGAAGATATATTTATTATACCATGGGTTTTAATTTAAATATACACAATACAAAATGGAACTAATTTTTTTCATGGGAATTTGTTCTAATTATTAATATGGATTAAAAAAATAATTGTTTTATTACAAGATGTAGATATGTAGGTCGTTGGTATATCAATTGGTATCATAATTTATTTTGGTTAAATCAGAAATTATTATTTTGATTACTTTATATATCCTTATAATGATAACCATTTTATCTCGAGGACTAAGTTAAACTAGTAGCTCAATTGATGATTTACATCTCCTAGATATTTGTAATGTTCCATTTTCATAGATAAGCTGTGTGTGTAATTTTTTCATAAATGCTTATTAATGGGTAAAATTACTTGAATGAGTCTTTTTATGGGGGTATAATGTAACATCAAATATTTACAATGATTTTTTAAAAAAACATTAATTTTCAATTACAAGTGTAAATTTTAAATGAATTTATATCAATTTTTTAAACTAAATATTTATAAAAACATTTTCACCTATGTTAATTTTTTACATATTTTTCATGTATAATAGATGTTTCTTCAAATATTTATTTGTAATAAGGAAGCCTATACGATGAGTGACAACATGTCCCATATGGAAATTCAATAAGAGTAAAAATCATAGCCCAAGTACAAAAGGGGAATATTTCCTACCACTAACATACATTTTTTTATATTTCTACTCTCATTCTTGTTATAATTATTCCAATATAACTTTTAATGTATTTATGATTATTTATATATATATTGTTTCATTTTATAACCACATTAATTTTATTAATAAGTTTAATTTCATGATAATTTATTTAATATTGGATAATTATGAATTTAATTTTTACAAAATAAGAATAACATATTATTAATTATTAATTTCATTTTTCATTATTCAATTTCTATAGAGTTTTTACCCTATTTAGACCCCTATTTTATTACTCCATAAATTTACCTTTAAATATGATATGTAATGCTTTTCATTATAAATATCTTCAAAATGTGTAAGATTATTAAGATAATAATAGTTTATTATTATCAAAATAATATTTTTATGTATTGATAAAATAATTTTATAAATATAGAATGATCAATGGTATAACATTGGAATTATGAAATATTAAGGTTTTTATAACTAACACCCATTTTCCAAATTACATATTCAAAATGTAAATTCCAAATAATTAGAAGAAAAAATTCATATGGTTTATAAAATCATTTGATGTTAATATAATTTAAAAAACACATTCAATAATAACATAGATACAAAACTGTCTCATAATAAAAAAGGATTTTATAGATCTAGAGTTTTTTAATTTGTTTACATTGATGCCCAAATTCAAAATTCAAAATTATTTTTAAATTTTACATTGAAATAGAATCGTTTCAAATTAAATTGAAATTATTTTAAGTCTTGTCTCATAAAAATTATCTTATGTTTATTTTTTTGTGATTTTTTTTAACGAAATTAATATTTTTTTAAAAATGTTAAATTTTTTGTTTTTTAAATACAATTATTTTAAATACATTATTCTAATGTAATCATTAAAGAATAAAATAAAAATATTTTTATTCAACAAAAAATATATTTAACGAGTATAATAATGAATTTGATAATATTATTTTGAATTTAATACTATTTTTTCTTGAATTTTGAAACCCTAAATTTTGTTTTTTCATTAATAAAAATTATTTAAGTTGTTTATTAATTAAATTAAGTTGTTCGAAGATCCCTTTAGGGTTTTAAATGATTAAATTTGAAAAACATTCCGTTGATAAATAATATTGTAAATTTTTTGGCATTAATTCCACCCACATGTTGTTGTCATATAAATTAAATATTAAAAATATTAACACTTAAATACAACCCTCCATAGTTATAAATACCAACCCATTCCTATATTTCTATAAAATAAAAATAAATTGATCACAACTAAAATGTCTTTACCCATATCGAGAGTCTATCCATGGTGGTTATGTTGTTCTATGGTTTCCATCTCAAGCATTAAGAATCACTTTATAATTGTATTGGTCATCAATCCTCCTCTTTCATTTTGGTGTACATTAATTTTATTATATATTGTTTTAAGTTCCTTTTTTGTTATTATTTTCTTTATTGTATGGTATTATCCTCCACTTAATGAATTTTTAATATGATATTATTTATTCCATCTTATTATATACATTTCGAAAGAGAATGTTTTTAAGAGATTAAAATAAAAATATTTTATAATTCAATATGGAATAGATTTCAATAAGCTAAATTTTATGAAAAAATATATAGTTCAACTAATGGTACATTTAAAATCATACCAAAATTATTAATTTATTCTAAATTCTTTTAAATAAAATAAATTGTTTAATAAAAACTAGTATTTTTTACTTTTCACTGAAATAATCATATATTCTGAAATTTATAAGATATTCATTTCAAGAAAATTTTATAATTATTATTAAAAAAAATTATGTTTATTTTATAGATAATATTACAAATAAGTGATAAAAAAATTATTTTAATATAAGTGCACAAAATGAATCAAAACTAATTTTTAGAAAAATATTGTTTTTATTCGTAAAACTAGACATATTCATATGTCATGTATAGTAAACGCATAATATGATTGTAAAAAAAATTCATTGAATATAATACATACATTTATATATTTATATATATATATATTTATATTAAATTAAAAAACATTAATCAAATGTGATTTATTGAATTTATGGAGGAAAAATATATTTGTGGGCCAAAAAAAGTTTTGAGGAAAGGATTTCCATTTTTTTCAAAGAGTTGTTATTTTCATTTCAAATTAATTCGTTACAAAATAAATAATTTTATATAAATGTGAAATAATATATTTTTATTATTTAGTTATTACAATTCATATACACCATTATATTGTCTATGTTATTTTAATCATATTAATTTATAATATTTTAATAGTATGTCATGTTTTGTTATAACACTATATTACAAGTTTCACAAGTTATCGAAGAAATTAATTTTTTTTGAAAACAATTAATAAATTCATTCGTTGTTACATTATAATCCCTTGAAAATGAATTTCATCATTTAAAATCCATCAAAACCATAGAAATAATTGAAGATACATCTAACTAATTATGTTCTCAGGTTCCCACATAACTTCTCCAAGATGGTGGTTTCACAACAAAACACTGACTCGGTTAGTTGTATTGTTTCATAGAACATTCTCTATATGATTTAGAATGTTTGTGTTTTTTTACTCATTAAAAAGATCATTATCTATTTGTATAACTCTATTATTTAGTAAAAATTATGGATCCGGTATATACATCCTTTGGAGTGATAAATTGAACATATTGTGAACATGAGATAGGTTTAGTGGGAACGCTAAATGATAAGATCCCCACGGGATATGATCATGAATTTTAATGTGATCATTATACATGGGAATGATTTTTCCCTTCTTTCATCCACATAGAAATTCATATAAACACCCTCTCACCTACAATAAAATTTTGATCGTTTTAACGATTATCCTTAAGAATTATCTTTTAAATTAGTGCCACTCATATATGCTATTGAATGACTCTAATGATCTATAACATTTCATTAACCGTCTCATTACCCGATATAATTAATTATTCATCTTCATTATAGTACATTGGTTTTATAAAGTTCATTCCATAGATCTATTTATAAGTATCATTTTGAATTCCTTAATATAATTCTATTGTTATACAAGAACTCCACTAGAGGAAGGTGTTGATACCGAGTACCTTTCAAAATATATAGAGAAGATGTTAGAATATCTTCATGTGATTGAATTATTATATATAAATTAACATTTTTATAAGGATGATATGTGTTTCTGAAATATATATACATATATTGGGAATGTCAAATACTTTATTAGAACAAATATGTAATCCTCAAACCCAGATCAGAAGAAATGGAGTTTGGTACTCCATAAATCCTTACAACTTAATTTAGGTACATTCTAGCAAGTTGATCTATAGATATTTCTTATATTATTGTGATAATGTGTGAAAAACATGTAGTGATATTGACTATGACTCATATAAAATTATTCTCATTAGATGTTTTGGGGGGTATCGTAGTTGAATCCATGGTGGAATTTTTCCCATTTCCATTATTGTATAGATAGAGGTTGTAGGAACCCTTTAGTATTTTGTATCTCAGCCCTAACATACTGACATAACCAATACCATGATAGAAACATATAAATATATCACTTCATGTTGAACCACAAAAATTACTCTTTCCAAAAGTCTAGTTCTAGGTTCAATACTTATACCATCCTTTGGTTTTGTGTTCAAGCCCCGTGGCCATGTTGAATATGATAGGTTGTCACACATCATGTAAGTTATCATTTTAATAAATCTATATTAATATATTTTCCAAGATAGTTTAACCCATATTTACCTCAACAATAATTAGATGATAATACCTAAATGTTATCAATATATTTAATGTTATCCCAAAAATGTAAAGGCATTCTTCCCCAAATAACATATTCACTAAAACATATAAAAACCAAGTGGTTGTATTTTTATAAATGTATATGAAAATATAAATAATCATGATAGACACATATCACATAAAACATCCAATGGGGTGTCTAAGACATCGAACATATGATCAATATTAAAATCTAATACCTAACATGGTATCCATAAATCTTATGTTAATATTACATGGTGACATATATTCTTCCAAAATTAATATAATGAGTTGATGTTTCATTACAATTATAATGAAAATTCTATTTGTAAAATAATTCAATATCATAATTGATAATTCAAAATAAAAAAATACATCAACCATTTATTTCTTGAATCATATATTATGTTATAAAATAACATTTCAATTTGAATCAAGGTTTAATCATTACACTGATATAATATCAAATGTGATTTCATAATTCTAAAATTCATGCTGAGGGAGATAATCAATCCTCAAAATCACATAAAATTTCACTAAATGATGAATAATAATATTTTCCTAGGGATCATTCATAAAAAATAAAACATGAAATTACCAACTAAAGAGAGAGTGATAAGTGTCCCCTAATTATCAGAATTCAAAGGATCTATTTTATATTTCATAAAAATTCCATTTTTTTATTGTCTTCAATGGTTAATGAGATTAATCACCGACATTAGTGTTTGTATTGGGGTGTTATTCATCATAACAACACAACACCTTGAAATTTATCCACATAAGTTTTGGTGGATAATTCAATGGATATTTCTCTCTATTTTTAGAATTAGCTAACTTCTTCCCATAATTTCATCATTTGAATACCTGATGTCCTTCCATTTCATACATGAAACATTTAATAATACCCTTAAATAAATTTCCTCTATGTTTCTAACCAAACATCAATCAAGATAGAAATATCATATTCTTTACTCCATGGTTTTTAGTGTTTCCATTTAATTCAATCATTCCTTTCTCAAAAAAACATTGATATTTACAGGATATCTAATATTACATTCTACTTTTGGAACACATCATAGAATTTATTCATATATATTGAATTACCTTATGGTTTATTCCTTTAAAATACTTGGTTTTAATCCATATAATATTCAATAAACCTTATATTCCGGTTCGATGATACTATATAAGTGTACCTCCTAGGACATGTAATGATTTTCACAAAGGTACTAACAAATTTATCATCCTTCTACTTTAGCTCAATGTATTACATCACCATTTTTTACAGGTATTATTTGGGAAGTGTTTATTATAAAATATACTCTTAAAATCAACCCACTCCATGGAAAATTTTTATCATGTTACATTTCATACATTAGGAGAGTAAAAAATTGATTTGTTTCATCTTCCAATGGATATTTATCCTAAATTAATTATTCATGTGTCTAACACTATAGAAAGGAGATGTATTTTTAGTGGTACAAATCCATTTATGAATAACTAATTGATCAATGGAACCACTAAATGTTTTTGGATGTTTCCTCATGAATGACTAAACATAATTTTGTTGCCTCATATTCTCATTTGGAAGTTTACTACGATTAATATATTTAGAAGGCTGTGTTATCATAGTGATTAAAATTTTCATTCTATTTCCTATAACATTTTGTATCTCAAGAGGAATGTCACTGAATTATCATCTTCATTCTTCCCTAATATGGTTCCTTTGGGTTATATCTACTAAATAAACCCTAAATCATAGTGTGAGTTACAATACTCATATTGGAAAACCATATAATCATGAAGAATCACTTATAGGGTTGTATAGATCATGAAACCATCTTTACTATCGATGGTACCCAAGGAATAGCCTACCTCATTCATGGTTACTATATAAATACTTCATTATGGTCTATAAAGAGTCTGTTAATTTCCAAAGAACATACCCAGGGAGTGGAAAACTAGGTTTCCAATAAGGTCCATTGTCATGTTCTTGGTAATTCTCGAGTTAATTCTGACACATCATTTTTAGAGTTAATACTCTCTATCACAGCTATTCTAGAACCAATCCAACATGTAAAATCTAGAAATTTATTTATTGTTGGGAAACCACTATCTCTATCCTTCACCAATATACAATTATAATTTACCAAATCTTTAATTATGCATATAATTAACCTTAGAAATATCCCAATGGATCTCACTATGTTTTTATCATCCCTATTTAGAAATTTTAACAAAACCTATCATTTGGTACCAACTATAGGGAACTAGAATTTCCATATTTATATATTATATATTTTAATAATAACAATAATTATATGAAGGAAACTTACACTATAAGATCATAATGGTATAGTGCTTTGGGACACATGGATACACACACAACAAGTTTGAAAGTGAAATATAATTTCTCCCACTATTTTCATTAAAACAAGAATCCTTCAGAGAAAAGTAAAACATAATAATTTTCTCTATAACCTCTGTGAAAGTTACCATAAGAAATGGTGACCATGGATGATCATTAAAGGTAAAAAAGGGAGATATGTAAGAATAACATGATCTTAAGGGTATGTGAACATGATAATTAAATTTCCATTCCATAACCTCATATCAAAGACCATAATCTTGAGTCATCAAATAATTATTGTATGTTTGCAAGATAAGAATCATAATGAAATCACAGAACATGTTCTAAGAGAGAATAACCTTTATCTATGACATAGAATTCTAAAATATAGATATGAATTGAAAATAATTTTTTTAGTATTCAAGGAGCATTGCGAAGGCTATCATAGTGTAATGGTTTCACTCCCCAAAACATCATAGTAGCCAAGGTTAACACCCATGAATATCATATTGTAAAAACTCACTTATTGAAATGGGTTCACTCCCCATTATATTCATGTTTTTCTCATTAGATATAAATAATTACCCAAATAATTAGAGGAATATATAGGCCCTACCCTCAACATAATGAAAATCATAAAAATGTGTGAGAAAATATTTTAAAAAATTCATCATATTGGAACACATAAAAATAAATGGTTTTCAAAAAAATATCATCAAAACATATCCTATGGAAAATAAACATGATTCAAAATCATTAATTCATTTCATCATAACATAAACAATGGAAAATGAAGCGGGTTTCATAAGTATATTTTTACACTATAACCCATAAAAGATAAATATTTTTTATGAACAAATTTTCTTCATAAGAATAAACCATTTTTAGAAAAAATAAGAATGGTATCTAGGGATAATATAAAAATTAAAGCATAATAAACATAAATTGGAATCACCATTAATGGAAAATAATTTTGAAATATCACTTGGATCATTTCATGAATAAAATATCCTTTACACTATGAGAAAATACTTTTAGAGAATATATTTTAAGAACCTTATTCATTGAAAATAACCATAGAAACATGTAATGGAATATTTAATGGTAAATTAAAATAAATCATGATGAAATTATTCTTTCCAATTTTTTTAATAATTAAATTTCAATATACATTTCTTTGATAATTAATTTGAAAAATATAGAGGAGTATTCAATGATAATTTAATAAATCTCTTCAGGAAAATAGACAATTAACATTGAATATTTTTAAGAAATAACATTTTAAAAAATATATTTCTTTTTAAAACTGCAGAAGGTAAATGGATTTCAAGAATGAGAGGGTATGGAACTTTCCATTGGGACACGACTATGCATGCACAAGAATGCCTAGACGAACAACCATGTGATGGTGGAGGGATTATTTCATGATGAAGATGTTGGGGAGGAGCAGTTCCAAGTAGTTAGTCTAGGTTGTATGTATTGTTTGAAGCCTATGGGCATATGAATTCCTCTAAGGCCTACGGCCCATGTAATAAATATGCCTATGGGCCTTTTAAGGGTTCCACCTCACCCCTATAAAGTTGGATTATCAAAAATCAATAATAAATGAAGGCCTTTGGTCCATTGGATGGATCATTAATCATTTGGTGGTCATAATGGTGGAATATTTCGTTCATGTTCTACTTGTAAAATTAAAGATTCCCTCAATAATTTGTGAAATTTATAAACATTCATTTTTTTGGAAAATGAAATGAATATTACATTTAAAAATACCTTTTAAAAAATTAAAATATTGGTGATTATTTATTTAATAAATCATTTTGAAAATATTAAATAATATTTAATTTTTTTTATAAAGAATGTATATAAGTGAAAAATTGATTTCAATGGAAGGGAGAAATAATGAAATTTTTTTAAAATTAAATTATATTTTCTTAATTTAAATATTATATAAGAAAACGAATGGAATAGATATATTCTAAAAAAATTACAAGATGTTATGGAATGACTTATGTATCCTAAGACATAGATCATGATATTTAGTTATTGGAATCATAATCATAAACAGTCCTGATAAATGATGATATCGTAACATAAAACCATTTCCATTTTGGTGTCATTAAATCATATTCCCTGTGAAATAATTTTATTAAATTAATCATAAAATATCATTATAATAAATATATTTGTGATATTACATGTAAAAGAGGATGTATATACACCTCTTTCAATGGCCTGAAGGCATTCATTTTGTATTGATTTTGATAATCCACCTTTCAAGGGGTGAGGTGGAACCCTTACAAGGCCCATAGGCATAAGTATTACATGACCCATAGGCCTTAGAGGAATTCATTGCCCGTAGGCTTCAAAAATTACATACAACCCAGACTAACTACATGGAACTACTCCACCCCAACATCTTCATCATGAAATCAACTCTCCACCTTCGCATGGCTATTCAGATAGTCTTTCCTGTGCATGCACAGGATTTTCCAAAACATGTGTTGCTAACATTGACTCCCAGAGGGGGGGGGGCACAATTTGCCCAAGTGTGTGCCACATTCCCTAGCTAAGAAATGTCTTTGAATTGACCTGTTTATAAAACGAACAGTTTTCTAGCCTAGTGGGACTCGATCCTACACCAGTTCCCATGGAGAGAGAAGGGTATAACCAGTGGGTACCACTCGACTAACACACCATTGGAAAAACCTATTGCTAACACCGACTCTTAGAGGGGGGCCCCCCACCGGCCCAAGTGTGCACCACATTCCCCAACTAGGAAATTGATTTGAATCCCCATGTTCATCATAAAAACAGTGTTTGAGCCTAGTGGGACTCGATCCTATGCCAGATCCCATAGAGAGTGAGGGGTACAACTAGCTGGTACCACTCGCCTAACACCTCCTGGGCTACACCTCATAAAATATGTTTTCTGTATAACATAATGTGTATCCTAAGGAAGGAAAATTGAGTAAAAAATCATCAACCACATTGATAATATATTGAATCATATTACCAATAAATCAAAACATCAAATGGAACATTTAATATAATTAAAGTTACGATATTCATGATATAAATTTTCAAATGGTTTTTATACACACCACAAAAAAACAAGGGGTGAATAGGGCATATGTCATCCATAAATAAAATGGATACTAGATATCGATTACCATAATTCTAGTTTTAATTTTTACTTGTTTAATCTGCATATATAATAAATATAGATTAATTATAAATATAATTAAAAAATTATTATATTTATCATACCACATATGAATTATATATGACTTTTTATTACACATTTATTATCAATTTATTGTTAAAATCCTATTTCAGGCTATAACTACATCATTTTTTATGTATGTTTTGATATAGCATTTTGAAGCCATGATTTTGATAATGGTTCAATCATGTCACTAATTTTGAACATTTTATGAATATCATATATATTCATTTTATATGTATTTAGTTTAATACATAAAAGTTAGAGATGTAAAATTATGTACACCATCATTGAAGAGAGTAGGTTGTACGTACTCATAAACATTGTTTCGATTTTAGTAATGGATGATATAAAATAAAATTAAATGACATATTATCTTTTGAGAATAATTTTTTATTTCATATCTTACACATATATTCATTAAATTTACTATTATTATCATCTATGAAATTCATTTCTTTAAAATGAATTTCATTACATTACGAGGAGATAGTTCATTGTACACACGAATGACATTTTCGTTTCCCCAAAATTTTAGAAAGTAATAATGTATACGTGATTTAGTAACAATATATTTATAATTATGTTAATATTTTCATTTCTATTAGTTTAATATATTATCATTACCATTCTTGTAATATATAAATTAAAAATACTTGACATCAGTTCGCATGGAAGTAATCCATTGCACACATGAGCAGTGATATTATTTTATAGTGGGTTAGTAAGTATTATGTTAGATTTGATATTATAATTCTAGATGTATAATAATATAATAAATATTATATATAAATATTAAATCTATCATTATATCCAGAAATGATTTCTGGAGAGTGAAAATGTATAATATCAGTTCGTGAGGTGGTAGTTAGCCGTACACATGATCGACAATTTTATTTTCCTTTTGATATTAGTTGATATGTATATTGATTATTACATTTACATAAGGAAAAGTCAATATATGGGAGATAATATAATTATTATATAATCACATATGAAGAATATTTTATTGAGGTGGAAGAAGAAGTAAAAAGTTGAATGTTTGAAATTTTATCTCCCCTTCAGATATCAACTTTAAGAATATACCATAATCCTTCCTAAGAGGGATTCCTATAGTGACGCCGACCCCAATATCCCAAATATTCTTCCTTAATAAATTAAATTATCATATGATACAAGCTATAAAATCTCTAAGGTTTGAAAAGTTTTTTAGTCTTTGTAAACAAGAAACATACGTGTGTATTTGATTACATTTGAAAAAAATAGTTTCACAAAAATTATTATTTTGAGAATATAATTATCATATCTAGATGATCCTTATATATAAATCGTTGAAAACATCATATTTTCCAATTAATGGAATAAAAATAACTGTGAGATCAAATTATTCATAAGGATCACATACTGTAGTAGCTAACATTAATAAATAATCCTAATCAATATTCCAAGGTACATATTTGAACACACATGACATTTAAATTAATTTGTTATCATAATAAGATAAGGAATATGAATATGTACAATTAAAAAACTAAACACACATTCTATTTAATCTATATCATGACTAACATACATGGATAAGGAATAATCATTATGTCAAGGTAAATATCTGAACACACATTCCTTTTAATTAATAAAAAGATAATGACATTTATCAAAAGACAAAGTCATAGTGAAAATATCCTAGATATTAATAAAATAATACTTAATAAAGTGAACTATTAATTATTGGACATCAGTCTTCCCATGAACATGATACATTTAATTTAATGACCATTCATAAGATGTTTTAGAACATACTACTATAAAGAAATTTCACAATAAATTTTAAAATTACTTAATTAGAAATGTGAAGTGTATGTGGCCAAATCATATAATCCAATGAAAGTACAAATGCATTGAGGGGATTTAATTAATTTTTACCCAACCATTTTTCTAAATTTCACATGTATTCATTATCTAACGAATAATCCATTTATTTCATAAAAAATATTCCCTATCATCAAATATTCATATCATGTAATGAATACAGATTTAACAATATTTAACTATAAAATAAATCGATGTAAAAAATCTCACATTGAAATGAGATACATTTTTAAAAATAAAAATATCAATGTTAAATAATATAAGTATATATATATGGTAAATTTAAATATCAATGATCAAAAGAATGTGACTAATTTAAGGGAAATTAAATCACTAAAAACGAATCAATAAATTAAATGATAATACGTTACAAACTAAAAATGATCATAAACCATATAGAGGAATAAATCGGATAGTCTTGGTAACACATATACCCATTTGAATAATAATAATGTGTTTTTTCACTAATGAACAAAAATATCTTTTAATGAATCTTCAGTAAAATATCCATTTCATTTGGAAAAATATTATAACAATAATTTTTGTTGAAATGTATTTTAAAAAAATTTTATTCTAAAAATTTATCCTTATAAATTTAAAAATTAATATTTATATAAATTATGGGGGTAAACATATACATGGTGTTAAAGATAAAAATATAATAAATGTTTCTCTGTAAAATTTTTAGAAATTACCTTTTTCATAAAATTATTAGAAGGATCCTTTCCAATTTTTTGAAAATATCTGAATAGAATTATTTTGAAATTTATATAAAGATTCATTTTTATATTATCAGTAAAACTGAAATTAATAAATAACATTCATAATTATAAAAATATTTTTCAAGTCAATTTTTTTAAAACATAGTATAAAAAAATATTTCTAACTGAAGAGAGAAATGAATTCATATTATCTTAGAACTTTCTAAAAAATATATTAAATACCAATGAGTGAAAAATGGTACTTTAACTGTAAAAACATAATGAATAAAAAATTAAAATAATATTAAATGGTTTATTAAACAAAGATCAAATAATATAACCTAGTGAAAATAAATTGAGATATAGAATACATTACCACTTTGTAAATATTTATTCCAATCCCATTATATAAAATATTTAAAATTTCGACATAAAATACCATTAATAATGAATTATTCATGATAATAAATTTCATAGCGTATTATATAAACTACATAAATGGAATTAGGGGAATAACATGACAATATTGTCAGAAAATGATATTGAGACGAAATCAATTTCCATACACTTAATTTTGGATGAATGCACATTATCATCAGACATAATGGTTTATAGAACATTAATAACTTATACCCAATCCATATTTTCATTTATAATATCACAAATGATCCTTTTATAACAAATTATTACTTGTTTGTCACTAACCATTCATTACTTTCATTATTTCATGTGTTAATTTCCTTGTTTTCTCATATTTTATTTTTCAGGAATGCTCATGTTCATTAAAATAATATAAAGTTATATCATTTCCAAAATAATATTAATGATATTAATATAATATTTATTCAGTATATAAGTATTTATAGTAATAAATAAAATCTACTGATGGAAAATGATATATATCGTTCATGGAGATAGTAGGTCATAAGTATGCATAATGTTGTTTTCATTTAATTATGAAATTAAAAGAATAAAAGATAATTATATATATATATATATATTATCAACAAATTAAAATATTTATGTAATATATGTAAAATACCTTTATTAAAATCAGCCTTAATGCATTCCATGTAATGTGTGATTGAAAGACATCACTTCATGTCATGGTAGTCAGCTGTACACACAAATGACAATATTATATTCCATCAAAATGAAAATCCTGATGGTATGTGTGAGATAATAATTGAATGTAACGATCTGCCTTCACCAAGATGATAGAAGGGACAACATGATTTCAGACCCTTCATTCTTCAAGTTGAAGGAGAGATAATGACCTCCGAGACCCGCCTTCAATAGGTCCCGGAGTGGAGACTAGCACCAAGGGTATCAAATCACAAACAAGATATAAGGAATTGCCCTTTTTATTTTAATAGGATCAGGAGATAAAATAGTAATTCCCAGCAACACCGAATGTGGAAGCACAAGTAAAGCCAAAAAAACCATTCCCATATGCATGTTCCAAATGTAAATTCTACACAAGTACAAGAAAACCAAAAAAGAATGTACACAAGAATATAAAAACAGAAACATCAATTCTCCCAACGTCTGAACTAGTACGACCTTGAACGATCCCTGAAGTCCTCCTGGAAACCTGAAATCAGTTTTATATACGTAGGGTGAGCATACAAGTATACTAAGTAGGGAAAGCTAGAGACTCTTGTTCACATGTGGGTATACTCTTGAATGACCCATGAGAAACGTGATAACCAAAACACCCAACAAGGAAAAATATCCAACCAAACCTCACCAAGAATACTCCACATATAACATGAGTCATGCAATGTAATAGTAAAAACACAATGATATTTGGGTACCCCGCGCCACTTCCCCAATAGTTATTGAATACATCATAAGAATCAAACCTCTCCCGCCATTCTCACTGCAGTACCACTGCCATCCCCCACCTACACACACCTGGGCTATAACCAAAAATCCTGCCCACAAACACCTGGGCCACAACAACCACTGCCATGCCCAAAGACACATGGGGCTCACCCCAAAGACAATTGGGAGACAACCTGCCCACACACACTTGGTCAAACCACCATAACTACCATGCATGAAGAATATTGGGCTATAATGGACCTCAGACCCTCACAGCATGCCAGATGGTTCTTCGGCCACTCGGGAAGGGGAGAAAAAAAGGAGCTAATAAACAGCCACTTGTAAAAGTGTTGGGAAAAACACCCTCCCCAATGAAATGGGGGTGTTCGGCACAAAGTTCTCAACTTGGGTGGGGTGTGAATAGGAAACAAAAGAACTAAAATTATATATATAGGAAACAATAAATCATCCCAACCTATGGGGTTCCAAACCTACCCAACAAAAGCACCCATGTTACTATTCATTCCCAAGAAGCACCGAACCCACAACCATGTCACCACTCATTCCTAGAAAACAATTCCCCATTGAACCCATTCTTGCTTTGATGTTCAAGTGATTCCATTTAAGTAAATTATAGACTATGGGGAAACGATCAGGCATAACCACAATCTATGGAAAGGAAAATAGCAAAACAACACTTTTAAGCAATCACACCCAGTTCTCCTGTAATGTCACAACAAAAAAGGATATGTTAGATCACTCAAAGTACTGGAGCCAAACCAAGCCTCATGATATTTTCCCACTCACCCTCAAGTCCACCAACAACTGCAACAACGAAGGATACCATTCCCATCCATATCACCCTATAAGCATCAAGCAAAACAATGACACATAACACCAAGACATAGAAAGGGTGTTTCCATATTTAAACACATCATTTATTTATTTCCCCCTTTCTATTTGGTTATCCAACAAGATCACACATGTGTTTTTGTTCACCAGACAACCATTTAATCGGCAGAGTTTACATGATTATCTATATTCCCATGCTACAACCATTAAATAATCACATAAGATAATGGATCATTAGTCCCCAAAGAAAGACAACCAACGATCATGATTTTCTAGGGGCATAAGCCCATACAATTCACAACACAAAATCAAGGATAACAAGTACATCAAAAACCTCAATAACAGTCCCCTTTATTATTTAAATTCTATTTATTATCTTCATTAATGTTTGGTTTCATCCATCCCCACAAAAATAATATCATACTCCTCACATGATACACAGTAATGAGAGATGAAGGAAAACCCTACCTGGATGATCAACGATCGAAGATTCTCCTCTATGCACCAAGAGTTGGGGATGCATGACTTGCAGGGGAAGAGATCAGAGGACTCCAAGAATGAGTATGAGGGACTCGAGCATGAGTGCACAACTCATCTCGGGAAGGGTGGATTTTAATGCACTAAGAAGAGGAAAAGATACAATCCAAGAAGAAGAAGAAAAAAAATGAATTCCCATGTGATAAAAGGTAAGGTCCTGGAGTTATGGTATATAAAATTTTGAATTGCTTTAAAGATGGATTGTGGATTCACCACATGGTTGGGCGGTTACGTACGATGGAATTATTTGTCATTTAAAAATTCTCATCAAAGAGGTGGCCATAATAGCTATGCGTTTAAACGGTTTAATTTAAATTGCACAATAGGGGAAGAACTGGAATGTATGGGGAAAGGGGGTGACACCAAGGAAAAGCCACGTGTTTTGGTAAGTTAAGGGTTGTTTGACTCTTGGGGAATTTTAGATATTATTTATGGGATTTTAATTTATTTGAAAGGGGGTATTACATCACTCTTTTATGTCAAAAGACACATTGCGGGAGCAGAAAAAGTCAGGAATGGGAAAAATAACGAAGACTGCTTGGTGAGGACACAGTTCCACCATCACGGTGCCAACCTCACCGTGCCACCCTCACGGTTCCACCCACATGGTGCCACATTCATGGTTCATCCCCACGGTGCCACCAGCATGGTACCACCATTTCGGTGTGAGACCATGACCTGTGCCACCATTTTGGTGGAACCATTTGGTGGAACTGAGTTTTGGGAAGGTACTGGACCAGGAGGGTCTATTCCTTTACATCATATACCTCTCAAACTATTATCACCCTCGAGAATCAAAACCATAACAGAAGAAAGGAGAGGGGTCCGAATAACCACCTTGAAAGATAACTCTTATGAGCAAACCTCATCCATATTTCGAATGACTAAGCATACACTACCACTCCTCTCCCCCCAAGTAAGCCCACCAATATTCAAGTGTCATACCATCCGGACATAGGGATTAGGGAGTTCCTTCTTCCATGTCAACATACTATCTGCTTTGGGCGGAACTGACTCTCCTGCATGGGTTTAATTGCATAAACCTTAATGCGTATTGATTTGGGATCGGGTCCTCCCCTCCCCACAGTAAGGACTCATCACACACATACATCTATAGAATAAGCGAAACATTCCATTACATAGCTAACAAGGAAAAAATTTTCATCACATCAAGTACAATCAAAATAGAATAAAACTCCATACAGCTCTAGGTACATGGTGCACATATATACCTTTCATTCCCAGGTACTCTCCATGAGCACACCATGCCTCCATAACACAAGAACTGAAGGAATGGTTTGTCCACAGATTACCTTTTATTCATGATCCTGAATCCTCACCGGTCTTTCTACAAATGTCACGTCAGCCTTGATATCTAGCTTTCCCTAGTCGAGGATGTGTGAATCTCTATTAGATAACGTCGGAGCTGAGGCACATGGAAGACGTCGTTCATTCTCAGTAGCAGCGGTGGTAGCCCCAGCTGATAAGACACTTCTCTGACCCACCACAACACTTTGAACGGTCTGACGAACCTGGGTGAAAGATTACTCCCCCTTCCGAACCTCTATTTCCCACGTCGAGGGGAGACCTTCAAGAACACATGGTCCTGGACCTCAAACTCCAAGGCTCTCCTCATATTATTGGTATATGACTTTTCCCAGTCCTAGGACACCTTCATCCTCTCTCTTCTAAGCGGTACCTTCTCTGTCATGCTCTGCATCACTTCCAGGGAAAGAACACTTGTTTCTCTGATCTCTATCCAGCACACAGGTGAGTGACATGACCTCTCATACAAATCTTCGAATGGAGCCATGCCAATGGTAGAGTGATATCTATTATTATTAGAAAACTCTACCAGATGAAAGTGTCATACCCATTATCCCCCAATGTCAAAAACACATTCTTATAGCATATCCTCTATTATCTGGATGGTGCGCTATATCTGCCCATCTGTTTGAGGGTGGAAAGCAGTGTTGAGGCATAGCTAGGTGCCAAAATCATGTTTCAGTCTTTTCCAGACCCGTGTGGTAAACCGGGTATCCCGATCCGAGACTATGGACCTCGGAACCCCATGAAACTGCACCAACTCATCAATGTACCTCTATTCTAGGGAATCCACCATACACGACTCCTTGATCACCAAGAAGTGAGCTGATTTCGTTAGTCTGTCCACCACTACCCAGATAAAATCACAACCCCCTTGAACTCTGGGTATTCCCATGACGAAATCCATTGAGATGTCATCCCACTTAAACTCAGGTACATCTAATGGTTGTAATAGACATCCTGGTACACGGTGTTCATCATTCACCTGCTGACACATGAGGCACTTTTCTACGAAATCTTTCACTGCCTGTTTCACCACGGGCCACCAAAACTGACTATTCAAACCCTGGTACATCTTGGAAACACCTGGGTACACCACTAGGGGTGAGTTGTGGAACTCATCATGAACTCTATCAGGAATAATCTCTGGGACAAACATTCTCCCTTGTAAAAGAATCCAATTCTGTCCATCCTTTGACAATCCTTCTAGAGCATTTACCTGGATAATGTGATTGCACATTACATCAATCTCTGAGTCTCCCCACTGAGACTCCTCTACCTGCCATAACAGAGAGGACATCACTATCATATGAAACATGCAACCTCTACAAACAGCCATCCATGCATCCAGGTGTAGGGCATCCAACTCTTTCATAGCCATCGAAGCATCTGTTGATTCTCTAACCACATACATCTACAACTTTCTGCTCAGGGCATCATCCAACACGTTCCCCTTTCCTGAGGTATAGGAGATTCAAAGTCGTAGTCCTGTAGGAACTCCATCCACCTTCACTGCCGCAAGTTCAGGTCCTACTGGGAGAAGATATACATCAAGATTTTTTGATCCATGAGGACTACGATGCACTCACCGATGAGGTAATGCCACCACAAATTTTGTGAAAACATGACTACCACAAGATCCCATTCATGGGTGGCATAGTTACACTCATGGGGACGTAACTACCTAGATCCATAAGAGATCAAACCTTGCTGTTGCATGAGCACACACCCCAGGCCTTGTCCGGAAGCATCACAGAACACCTCATATGCCACCACTTCTTCTAGAAACCTTAGTACTGGGGAACTAACCAACTACCACTTAATATAACTAAAGGCTTCCTCACAATGGTTATTCCACACGAAAGACTGGTCCTTCTTGTTCAAGGCTGTCAAAGGTGCTGCAACACGACAGAAGTTGGGCACGAACCGCCAGTAGTAACCTGATAGACCTATGAATCTATGAACCACTACCATGTTCTAATGTGTTTCCCAAGAAACAACTTCCTATACCTTTGATGTGTTCACCTCTATTCCATGCTCTGACACCACGTGTCCAAGGAAGTGCACTTCTCGCATCCAGAACTTGCACTTGGACAATTTTCCATAGAATTGGTGTCGTCGGAGGACCTCTATGACTATTCTAAAATGCACAGCGTGATCCCCCTCTGACATTGAGTAGATCGGGATGTCGTCAATAAAAATGACTATAAACCGGTCTAGATATTCCAGGAAGATGGAGTCTTTGAGCCCCATGAACACAGGTGGTCCATTTTTGACGTCGAACGACATGACTACAAACTCGAAGTGCCCATATATTCACTTGAAGGTAGTCTTTGAGATGTCACCCTCCTTCACCCTCAACTGGTGCTATCCTAATTGCGGGTTAATCGTGGAGAACCATCCTACCCCTTTTAACTCATAGAAAAGGTTTTATATCCTCGGGATAGGGTAAACTGTTTTTGATAGTTACCTGGTTTAGTCTCCGGTAGTCTATTCACATCCTGAGACCACCGTCATAATTTTTTACGAACAAGACTGGTGCACCCCATGGTGAATCACTTGGTCAAACAAAACCCTTCTTCATCAGATCATCAATTTGAATTCGTACTCCCACAACTCAGAAGGCGCCATCCGGTAGGGATCCATATAAATTAGACGAGCACCGTGTTGCAAGTCTATTCTGAAATCAACATCGTGTCGAGGGGGTGGAGTTTCCACCTTTTCAGGGAAGACACCATGAACTCACTGAAGATCATTAGGACTTCCTCTCTCTCTGTATCCAATGACTCCACTAATAGCTCAACTATAAAGGAAATGAGGGGCTCTACTCACCAGATGCCCTCCTAGAAAACCCTCTTTCTGATGAAAGTAACATGTCAGCTACCCAAATCCGACAACACGATCCTTATTTGAAAGCAGTCAATAGCATCACATACAAATAACTGCCATTCCATGCCCAGGATGACATCGTATGGATGTATCTATAATAGTAGAAGATCCCTGCTAGACTAATGTTGCCCTATCACCAGTCTACACCTTCGGTATACATAAGACAAGTCGGTCTGACCTCCGAATGGCATACAAAACATAAGGGGAATTAGAAGCCACTCAGTGTCTCGTTCTAGATCACAGGATACACTAGGTGCAACAAAGGAGTGTGAAGCTCTTGTATCGAACAAGGCGTAAAAAAGGGTTCTAAACAAGATGATCATACCTCGAATGACTTCCGGCACTGCCGGAACTACTGCCTCTGAGGTGTGTAACTGCCCATGCAATACTCCTCTTCCCCTCGGCTGTTGGACACCTCCTGAACCGCGCCCTGGTTGAGGACCCTGAGGAGCTACTTGAGATTAGCCTCCTCCTGCAATATCTACCCTTGGAGAAGCGGGAGCTCACATTCCCTACTGCTGCTGCTGAAAGGGTCTGGCTGGAAACTGCTATGTTGGAGGCGGGTGCTGCACCAGCCCACCCCCAATGTACACTGATTCCGATGGTTCCCATGGCTGCCACAGATGAAGCAACTTGGACCTAGTTTTGAATGGAAAGTTCGATGAATAGGAAATTGGAACTGGAACTACTGAGGCATGCTCACTATTGGTCAAAAACTAGAGGGCCCTGATTCTGGAGGCATGTTGTTGATGACCTTCCCCATCGATGAGCCCAAATGGATTCCCTCTTGGGACACACATCCCAGCGTGTGAATCCTATCCACCACCTCAGCCTTTTCATGGACCTCCATGTATGTCCGTAGGGTAAGGGGGTAACCGCATACTGAAGAGAAGGTTAGAGTTCCTCTTCTAAACATCTCGTCCGAGACTCATCATCTGGAAAGAGGTATGGATCAAAGAGAAGGAGATCCTTGAACTTGATTCCCAACTCTATTACTAACATATCCCCCTGCTAGAGGGAGAATAGTTACTACCTCTTCACAGCCTTCATCATGGAAGCAAGGAATTCCGCCCGTAACTCCCTCTCGAAGTTAGTCCATGTCACCTCAGCCTCCCTCTTCTCCCCAAGAGAAAGCGTCCACCACTGACATGATGCTCCCCGCATCTGTATTACAGCCAGATGATTCCTGTACTCCATCGGAGCCTAGATCATGCTGAAAGCTATCACCAGCTCTTCTAGCCATCTCTCAATCTCCATGTCTGAGACGCTACCTTCGTACTTCGCAAGGCTCTTCCACTAAAAGGCATGAAGCATCCTCTGCCACTAATTTCCCTCCACCTCTTGGTTATCCCTCTGTCGATCATCCAAATCAACCTCATGGGCCTCAATCACCAGCAGTACCATTGGTCATCGTCTGGGTTCCATAGCTACAAGATAAACAAGGATTTCCTAATCTCGAGTTGTGTAGAAGATTGCTATTAAATTTTCATTGATTTATAATTAATTTTTAATCCAAAAAATACTCAAGAAACACAATATCAAAATTTGTTATGATGCATGTATCTTCCCTAGGGTCACTACCCTGCAATCAGCGTAGCCTCAGTTGGTCATTCGGTAGGCCTCATGTCCTTACATCAGATCACAGGGGGCCCTATAATTCCATGTCCTAGCTGGTCTTCCCTGGACAATTTCATGCACCATGATTGTCCAATACTGTTTTCCTACCATCCCATGAAATCATCACAGTGCCTAACCCTAGAATCCGTCCTATCCCCCAACCTGCCACTCATACCATTTTATCATGACCAGCATTCACTGAGATGACAGAAGGGACAACAGGTTGCCAGAACCTTCCTTCTTCAAGTTGAAAGAGAGATAATGACCCCCAAGACCCGCCTTCAATAGGTCTTGGAGTGGCGACTAGCACCAAGGGTATAGAATCACACACAAGATGAAAGGAATTTCCGTTTTTATTTTAATAGGATCGGTAGATATGATAGTAATTCCCAACAATGTCGAATGTGGAAGCATAAGTAAAGCCAAAAAAACCATTCCCATTTGCATGTTCCAAAAGTAAAAGCTACAAAAGTACCAAAAAACCCCAAAATAAAGTACCAAAGAAAATTAATGCAGTAATTGAAATTGTCCTAATGTCCAAATTAGTACGATCTTACACGATCCCCGATGTCCTCCTTGAAACCTTAAAGTAGTTTTATATACGTAGGGTGAGCATACAAGCATACTCAGTAGGGAAAACCAAAGTCTCTCATGAACAAGTGGGGAGGCACACTAATTCCTCGTTAGAAAAGGGAATACCAAAACACCCAACAAGGAAAACTATCCAACCAAACCTCACCATGGAACACTCCCCAAATAACACGAGTCATGTAATGTAATAGTAATAAGACATCGATGTTTGGGTACCCCACACCACTTCCCCACTAGTTATTGAAGACATCCTACACATCATACATCTCCCACCATTCTCACCGTAGTCCCAAAACCATCCCCCACTCGCACACACCTGGGCTATAACCACACATACCGCCCACAAACACCTGGGCCACAACAACCACTACCATGACCAAAGACACCTGGGCCTCACCCTGATGACACTTGGGAAACAACCTGCCCACACACACCTAGGCCAACCACCACAAATACCCTACCCGAAGAATCTTGGGCTATAATGGACCTCAAGACATCACAACATTCTCGAGGGGTCTTGGGCCTCTTTGGAAATGGAGCAAAAAATGGAGCTAATAACCAGTCTCTTGTAAAAGTGTTGGGAAAACACACTCCCCCATGAAATGGGGGTGTTCGACATAAAGTTCTCTACGTGGGTGGGGCACATATAAGAAACAAAATAACTACAATTATATATACTTGGACCAAGCTCTTATCCCAACCTAGGGGTTCCAATCCAGCCAAAAAATGAACCCTCATTACTATTCATTCACAATAAGCACTGAACCCACAACCATGTCACCACTCATTCCTGGAAAACAATTTACCATTGAACCCATTATTTTTTTCATGTTTAAGTGATTCCATTTTAGTAAATTATGCACTACTAAGAAACTATCAGGTATAACCGTAAGATAAGGATTTTAAAACAACCAAACAAAACTTTTAAGCATTTGCACCCGGTTCCTTTGTAAAGTCGCACCAACAAAGGGATCTGTGAGATCCCTCAAAGTACTTTAACCAAACCAAGAATCAAGATACTACCCCACACGACCTTAGGTACACCAACAAATACAACTACAGAAGATATCATCCCCATCCATATCACCCCATTAGCATCAAGCAGAACAATCACACATACCGCCAAGAAAGAGAAAGAGATTTTCTATATTCAAGCACATCATTCATTGAGTTCCCCTTTCTGTTTGGTTAAGCAAGGTGGCCACACAAGGGTTGTTGTTCAATAGAAATCCGTTTAATTGGATGAGTTTACTTGACTCACCAAATTCCCATGTTACAACCATTCAATCATCTAGAAGACAGGGGTTCATTAGTGTACAATGAAAAACCACCAAGTTTCATGATTTTCAGTGGGCATAAGCCCATATGATTCACAACGCAAAATCAATGATAAAACCTACATATGACAACATCGATCAAACCCCCCTCTATTCATTAAAAGCCGGTTTATTATCTTCGTTAATGTTTTGTTTCATCCATCACTAAATAAACAATAGAACCCTCCCCCACCTCCTCGTATGATACACAGTATTTATAGATGAAGTAAAAACCTACCTGGATGATCAACAATCGAAGTTTCTCCTCCCTGCACCAAGATCTAGGGATGCATGATGTGCAGGGAAAGAAAACGAAGAACTCCATGAATGTGTAAGTGGGACTACAGCATGGGCGCACAACTCGTCTCAAGAAGGGGGGGATTTCAACGCACCAAGGAGAGTAAAAGAGACCATCCATGAAGAAAAAAAATTCCCATGCGATAAAAGTTGAGATCCTCGAGTTACAGTATATGGAGTTTTGAACAGATTAAAAGACGAATCATGGTTCCACCACACAGTTTGGTGGTTACGCATGATAGAATTAATTTTCCTTTTAAAATTCTCATCAAAGAGGTGTGCATAATAGTTTTTCATTTAAATGGTTTACATTAAATCTCACAATAGGGGAAGAACTCGAAAATTGTGGGAAAGGGTGTGATATTGAGGGAAATCCACATGTTTTGGAAAGTTAAGGTTTTCCCAGCTCTTAAGTAATTTTAGATATTATTTATGGGATTTAAATTTCGTCTAAATGGGGCATTAACTCATTATTTTACTTCAAAAGACACGTTGCGAGCGCAGAAAAAGTATGGATTTAGAAAAAGAAAGAAGACCACTTGGTGAGGACACAATTCCACCATCACGGTGCCACCGTCACGGTGCCACCGTTTTGGTGTCACCCACAGGGTTCCTATAGAGACCCGAATCCTGACGTACATGAGCATTACATTACTTTTGCGGAATACTTAATACATAACAAAAACAGACACACAAGGAACGTAATAGTTTAGTGTCTTTGGAAACATGGAATGCAATATTCTAATCGTGGTGAACGATCTTCAACATATCCCTTAATGATCTTCCACCTTTTTTTACCGAAAACCTTTCTCTATATCCTGGGGAAAAGAAAACATAAAAAGGGTGAGCTAAAATGCTCATTAAGGGTAAACATGGATAAAATAAAATATTCCATATACATTTTAACATAAAAACATGAACAAAACGTTTAAACATCAAAATCTTGATCAATGACATAAAACATGTAAGTACGTATGGCATAGATCATAAAGAAACATTAATAAAGATAAAATAGCATGGGAATAAAACATGTAATTGAGGAAACCATTCAGCACATGTCATGATTTCCACAGTAGCCAAGGCATTGCTTCCAAGACCATCTTGGTGGACAAAGTCCCTTTTTGAATCGAGTTCACTCCTCGTTTCAGTCTTGTAACACTGAACCAGATTAACTTACCATTCCAGCCATGTCTATCTCATGAGATATAAATCTTTACCCAATGTATTGGAGGGAGATATAGGTCCTACCCATCTCATAAGGAAATAATTCTTACTTATGCCACAGGATAAAGATACGTCATTCATAATAACCCAATAAATAAAATGGGTTTCATAAATATCATCCCATCATCACATAATCCATATAAAAGAAATGAATAACATTTCATAATAAAAAAATTGAAACCATGTAAATAATAGAGACATTAAACTTGAAGCATACACATGTGAAATAATGTCATCTTAGATGAAAATGGTTTTGATAAAACACATTAAATTAATTCTTGAGGAAAATATCCTTTTTTCTTCAAAATCATTTTCTTTTCACAAAATGTCATGCAATTTTAGAGGAAAAGGTTTTTTTTGAAAATAGTCATGAAATCTTTTGAAGGAAGCTTCATGAAAATAAGGCTTTATAAAACCATAAACATCTTTTCATGCCATATACGCTAAAAAAACATTCTTATCGTACTTTTGTCGGAAAAGTCAAAAAAAGTACCTCGTAACGTAAACAAAAGAATGATTCCTTACATACCATGTAGTAAAAGTAAAAAGTGGGTAAAATTGACATTAAAAATACATGAAACCATTTTTAGGAAACATGTACATGGATGATAACAATAACCCCAGTAAATAAATACGAATAAGCAATCTCGGATAAAAATGAGAATTGCAAAATTATCCCTTACCATATGACCGATATGCTTCGTACGTATCTGAAACCCCTATATAATGATTAAAATAATGTTATTGACTTATTAAAAGATCATATTCATTGTTATTGTGTCATATATGGTCCACTTATGACTTTATATTACCCGTTCTTTTGTAAATTCATGTTAAAGTAGCGTTTTGGGTAAAATTGTCTCATTTGTCGTTCGTGTTTTAACTTGTAATTATTAATATGATTACATGGATCATGATTAATTATATCCAGAATATAAAACATGATAAATATATAATATATATTCATAATATACATATATATAATATATCGATAAATGGAAAGAAATACACCGTTCATGGAGACGGTAGGCCGTACGTACGCATGAACGCTGTATTCGTTTCCTTATTGAATTGAATGGAATTAAGTAGATGACATAAATATATATACATAAATATAGTATCATTATTATGTCATATATTTCATGATTACTTATTATATATACTTTATAATCATTCATGAATGGTTAATCATTGAGAATGAATCTCATCGCGTCGTGGAGATGGTAGTCCGTACGTACGCACGAGCGATGATATCATTCCCATGATCGTGGAATTGTATTAAAGTGTATGTATAATATTTAAAAATCAATATAACTTTTAAATAATCATATATAGTAATTATTTACACCATTATAACCATCCAAGTAAGGTGGTGGTGGAAAATGGATTACACCACGGCGTGGAGACGATATTCCGTACGTACGCACACGCGGTGATTTTATTTTCCGTAGGATGGATAAATTGTGAAATAGGGTTGTTTAATACTTATAATAACATATCAGTATATGAGTGATACTGATGTTATTATTTAATAATGAAACAACTAAAGAAGAAGAAGTGGAAAAAGAAATAAAGTTGAAAGAATCGGTAACGAACATTACCTCTTCTTTGAATCGCCTCTTTGAGACCTCCACTTAGGGCACTAAAATTGGGCTTTGAAGAAGACCAAGACCTCTAGGATGTTTCTAGGGAATTTTATGAGAGAATTTTTCATGGTTTGGCCGAGCTTGAAGGCTCAAATTGGTGTGAGGAAGAGAGGGAGGAGGTTCCCTTTTATAAAGGAGGAGAGGGGCACCATTGGAAATCTTAAAAATATTAATTTATAATAAATCTAACCCACTTAAAAACCTCCAAAAATGACTCATATTAGAATATAAGATGATATAGAGTTGTAATATCATCAAACAATAAAATTTAGACATGTTAGGAAATTATTTTAAACATTATCAATTTGATTTATCCTTACTTAATCAATTTAATTTTATTTGTGGTAATAACATTCTAAATTTTAACTTATAACAAAAAATTACATATTTTTTGTGAATTTTCCTTAATTGGATACTTTATAACATTTTAGACCATATAAAATTAAATCTATAATTTTTAAATATTTTTGTGATTTTTAAACAATTTTATAATATGTTATTTTTATAAAATAACAATAGTGTCAATTTTGACACTATTCAATTTTATGAATTTAAATAAAATATATTCAGAAGATATGTTAGAAATAAAAGCTTTAATATATTCATAAAAGGCCATATGTATCTAGAAAATTAGTGGAGAACATTAAATAGTTCATATAATATTTATTTTATTACTTTTAAAACCATTTATTTGGTTTATCTCTTAATAAAATAATTACTACAACATTTTTGTATAATTATTTAATATACTTATATGTTGCCTAACAATTAAAAATAAAATCCTATTATGAATATAAATATATTAACTTTATAAATAATACTTTTACTCTTATTTATCATCTTAAAATAACAATATTTAAATTGTTATATTTATTAAATTATGAAGGTGACAACTTTGGCATAATTTAAAATAAAATAATATAAGTGTCATAATTGCTTGTATAAGACTCCAAATGGTCATATATTCAACCATTGGATGATTATAGTTTAAAATTACATGAAAAATATGTTTTGGTCCGGGTTTTGTGCCTTTTATGGTCACTATTATTTTAATAAAAACTATATTCATGATTTTTCACTAGATAAATAATTTTTGCATCACTATTGTGTCACAATTAATGATAAATATTTAATCCCAAAAAATTATAAATAAATTCTCATAATGTAGATAATTTTTTTAGACTTATGTAGAGTATTAATTTTCTAAGTTTCATGAAGTTTATCACTAACTTAAAATTATTATACTTATAGTATTTAATAGAGTGACATGTTGTCACTTTCTTTGGTTTTAATAATAATTAAATTATATTCATGGAACAATGTCTATTAAATGAATCTAATTCTACCCTTAGGTGATATGGGTCGACTTTTAGTCATCCAATAGGATTTTTCCAAGTGTTAGTGTAATTTTATAATCTTAAATTTACACTTAATTACCTGATTTGCCTTTAACTATGGTAAATAAAATTTACCGTAGTTACTATTCACAATGCCCAAAAATAAAAAGTAGCCTATTAACATAATTTGGACCCACTTATTACAAATATGGAATCAATTTTTCCAAATTCAATACACAAAAGTTTCAGAAATTAAATTAAAATTAATCCCGTTGTTGAATGAAAACGGGTTTTTCTTTAAAACATTGCAAAAGATTGAATTGATTTAACCTACGAATTCAAGGTAAAATCAATGCTAATGACATACATTATATTAAATGTTAAAAATATATTCTATTTATACTTAAAAACCATTAAATATTATAATTTAACCAAATAAGATATTACGATGAAAAAAGTTTTTTTTAATTAAAAGATAGCGTGTTTTTAATATTCATTAAAATATGAAAGTTAACAGAATAAAATGAAAAATTTGTCCAAAGTAAATTTTTATTTATTCATTCCAAATTTTAATTTTATTTTGTCAAATGGAACTTATAAACATTTCAAAAACTATATTTAATGTTGGTGCGCCATCAAAAGGCGGAAAAACTGTATTTTTTGAAAAATACTTATTTTACCCGAAAAATTTATTTTGTTCTTATACAATGTTCTAGAAAATGTGTAAGATGAATAATAATGTTATAAAATTAAAAATTTAGTTAATACTATTCATAATGGATAGTTCATAACAATATTATAATAATATATTGTTGTTTATAAAACCTGGTATTGCGTACAACACATGCTATCAGGGAAGGTCGCGATTGTGTGTAATGCAAGCCATGTCCGGGTTGCGTATAGTGCAGGACTCCGTTGTTGTTGTGTATAACACAATCCAACCATATTTTATTTATACATTGAATATATATATATATACACTCATTGTTGCGTAGAATAACTTCAATCAAACGATCTTTAAATTGTGTGTAACACAAGCCAAGAATAGTGTTGCGTATTCTTCAAGCTAATACGGTGTTGCGTATAGCGCAAGATAATATTGGTGTATCGTACAACAGAAGATATGAATGAAATTAAAAGGAATGTATCTTATAAAATCTCTGGTTGTTACATTCTACCCCCCTTAAAATGAATTTCGCCCTCGAAATTCGTCGGGGTTATAAACCGTTTACTATTCATAGAAACCCACATCGTAAAAAGAAATACCATAACTAAACTTTTAAAACTAAAGTATGAAATATAACGGTTACCAAAATTAACTCATCACTGGGTTTCCATATAGGATAACATTGGTGAAAATATGGATATGGAAGAGAAATCTAACCATCATGTTCTTATAGAGAGTGGTAGAGAACATGGCTATGAAAAAGCCAATAATCACAAAGCTATAAATTTGTGATGATCTAAGGTACCATCTGATTCATCGGATATAAAGGCACTAGGACAACATTTTTGGTTCTCAAGATCATTTCCCTAAAGATGATGAAATTGGAATTTGAAGAAATACTTTCGTGATTTTGGTATAGTCTCACCATTGGTCGATCTTTAGAAAATTTCAACTTCATCTCTTAAAGAAATGAAGTTGAATTTGTCATTCGTGATGTGTTAGCATATCATGTGATATAATGATGGGTCATTCCATCTGTCTCAAACAAAAGGTTAGAAAAGTTATAAAAAAAAATACATAAGTCCATATATAGTGAGATTAATCATATATGGTTCCTAAAATGGACTTATACTTCATATATCATACTGCTTAATATAATAAAACTAGTTTCTACTAAACACGGACTTCCTGTAGGCCAGTGGTAGACGATAAAGGCCAGTCACACTTCACTTGTGGGTTCAATTCCCACAGCCTTGTCCGACATGAGGGGCTGTCAGCCATCCTGCAAGTTGTCCGTTTTCTAAAGCTATATTACTATAACATCCCATCAATAATATCGAAAAAAGTTCTATCCTAATATATGTCAAACATAATCCATTCCAATCTTTAGGCTTATCTAAAATACTTTGGTCCCAGCTCATAGTATAATGAAAATTATTACTTGAAATGTCACATAACAATCACGTGAATTCCATCATTTATCCCCCATATATCATAAGATATATCTTGTTGGTCAAATTACAAACATGTGAATACCTTAATCATGTATTCTCTTGAAGAATGAATACCCATTGAAACTTAGTGAAAACATGAATGCAGTCAAAAGTTAACTCTTTCCACATACCAAAATCCAAAAATTCTATATACTTAAACCATGATATAACCTTCTCCTTATATTAGTCATGAACTCATAAATACGGTCAAACATTTCATTTTCTTGTTTTCCTTTCATTAGGCGCATATCATCTTTTTTTCTAAAAATATCTCAATCACATTCTATGGTTACCTGTACCATTGAAAACCACAATAGACCAATATATAAATATTCCAATATTCCACGATACTATATACAACATTATTTTCAAATCCCATTACATAAACACTTAATCATTCCACCACATCGTTGTCATATTGAACATCTCCAATAGTGATCGCATGTGACTTCCCTTTTTCCTTTGCCTTAAGTGGTTGCTCATGTCGATCATCATTAACCCTTGGATTAGGGAATTGATTAGTATAATGCCCCATTTCATTGAACATGAAGCATTGAAGTGTTGGTGGTGTGTTCTCTGCAGTCTTTTCTTTATTCACACCATTAGAAACCCTTTTTCCATTACTTCGACACTCATATGCTTGATGACCTTCTTTTCCACACATAAAGCATTTTCTAGTCCCTCTAAGACAATCTCCACCATGCTTCTTTCCACACATTGAGCATACGGAAACATTCATATTCTTTTCACCATTATTCTGAGATTTCTCCTTGAAATCCATCTTTCGTTTCTTTTCAAAACCATGAGATGAATATGTAACACCAACTTCCATTTATACCTTAATAGCACAATGACCAATTTATTCATAGCTACTGAAGTCTCTTATAGCTAATTCCCTTCGAAGATTTGGTTTTAAGCCACTGAAGAATCGATCAAATTTACTTTCAGGTTGGATGATAAAGCCAGATGCTACCTTGCAATCCTTGTAAAATTCTTTTCGTATACACCAACATATTAATCATCCTTTTTCTTTAGTTCAAGAAACTCTTTCTCCATCTTTTTTCGAAGAATACGAGGTAAGTACTTAATGAAAAATTAGTTCTTGAACTCATCCCATTCCATGGACTCAATTTCATCTCTTGGCCTCGTATTCTTGATAAGATTCCACCATTTATCAGCTTCACCTTCCAAACGATATACTACTAAGATGACTTTATCATGTTCAGAATATTAAAGAAATGAAAATATCCTTTCAGTGGTACTGATCCATTGTTTAGCATCAAGTGGATCATAGGACCCACTGAAAGAAGGTGGACCTTGCCTCATGAAGGACTCAATAGAATATTGTTCCCTTCTCTGCTCATTTGGAAGTCCAGAATGATTCAATGCTTGTGTAAGTATAGAAATAAGATTTTTCACTCCATCTCCCATAACATTTGGTTTCTCAGGGGGACAATCATTGCATTTCCCATCGCATTCCGCATTAACACGGTTCCTTCGGGTTCTAGCCATTGACTAAAACCAAGAAGAATAGTGTGAGAAACACTAATTATAATAGGAAAACCACATAATCAAGAATAAAATTTAACACATAAGTTTTTATCCTAGGTTATTCATTGCCATTTCTAAAACACTAAGATTGTGTTCTATGCTTAGACTTATCCTTAGGATTCTTACTAAGGCTTTCACATCCTAGTTTCCAAAGGTTGACTAAACCTTTCCTCTGCTACTAACTGTAGAGACCCGACGCCTGACGTACATGAACGTTACATTACTTTTTCGGAATACTTAATACATAACAAAAACAGACACACAAGAACTGTAATAGTTTAGTGTCTTTGGAAACATGGAAGATAATCTTCTAATCGTGGTGAAAAATCTTAAACATCTCCCTTAATGATCTTCCCCCTTTTTTTTACATAAAACCTTTCTTTATATCCTGGGGAAAAGAAAACATAAAAAGGGTGAGATCAAATGCTCAGTAAGTGTAAGCATGGAAAAAAATAAAACATACCATGTACATTTGAACTTAAAAACATGAACATAATGTTTAAACATAAAAAGATTGAGAAATGACATAAAACATGTAAGTATGTATGGAGTAGATCATAAAGAAACATTAATAATGATAAAATAGCATGGGAATAAAACATGTAATTGAGGAAACCATTCAGCACATGTCATGATTTCCATAGTAGCCAAGGCATTGCTGGAAAGACCATCTTGGTAGACAAATTCCCTTTCTGAATCGATTTCACTCCTCGTTTTAGTCCTATATCACTGAACCGGATTAACTGACTATTCCATCCATGTCTATATCATGAGATATAAATCGTTACCCAATGCAATGAAGGGAGATATAGGTCCCACCCATCTCATAATGAAATCATTCTTACTTTTTCCACAAAATAAACATACATCATTCATAATTACCCAATAAATAAAATGGGTTTCATAAATATCATCCCATCATCACATAATCCATATAAAAGAAATGAATATCATTTCATAATAAAAAAATTGAAACCATGTAAATCGTAGAGACGTTACACTTAAAACATACACATGTGAAATAATGTCATCTTAGATGAAAATGGTTTTGATAAAACACTTTAAATGAATTCTTGAGGAAAATATCCTTTTTTCTTCAAAATCATTTTCTTTTTACAAAATGTCATGAAATTTTAGAAGAAAAGGTTTTTGTTGAAAATAGTCATGAAATCGTTTGAAGGAAGATTCATGAAAATAAGGCTTTATAAAACCATAAAAATCCTTTCATGTCCTATACGTTAAAAAAACATTGTTATCGTACTTTTTTCGGAAAAGTAAAAAAAAGTACCTCGTAACGTAAACAAAAGAAAGATTCCTTACATACCATGTAGTAAAAGTAAAAAGTGGGTAAAAAGGACATTAAACATATATGAAACCATTTTTAGGAATCATGGACATGGATGATAACAACAACCCTAGTAAATAATTACGAATAAGCAATCTCGGATAAAAATGAGATTTGAGAAATTATCCCTTACCTTAGGTCCGATATGCTTCGTACGTATCTAAACCCCATGTATAATGATTTAAATAATGTTATTGAATTATTACAGAATCATATTCATTGTTATTATATCATATATGGTCTACTTATGCCTTTATATTACCCGTTCTTTTGCAAATTCATGTTAAAGTAGCATTTTGGGTAAAATCGTCTCATTTGTCGTTCGTGTTTTAACTTGTAATTATTAATATGATTACTTGGATAATGATAACTTATATACAGAATGTAAAACATGATAAATATATAATATATATTCAGAATATACATATATATAATATATCGATAAATGGAATGAAATACACCGTTCATGGAGACGGTAGACCGTACGTACGCATGAACGCTGTTTTCGTTTCCTTATTAAATTGAATGGAATTATGTAGATGACATACATATATATATACATAAATACAGTATCATTATTATGTCATATATTTCATTATTACTTGTTACATATACTTTATAATCATTCATGAATGGTTAATCATTGAGAATGAATCTCATCGCGTCGTGGAGACGGTAGTCCGTACGTACGCATGAGCGATGATATCATTCCCATGATCGTGGAATTGAATTAAAGTGTATTTATAATATTTAAGAATCAATATAACTTTACAATAATCATATATAGTCATTATTTACACCATTATACCCATCCGAGTAAGCTGGTGGTGGAAAATAGATTACACCACGGCGTGGAGACGGTATTCCGTACGTACGCACGTGCGGTGATTTCATTTTCCGTAGGATGGATAAATTGTGAAATAGGGTTGTTTAATACTTATAATAACATATCATTATATGAGTGATACTGATGTTATTATTTCATAATGAAACCAATAATGATGAAGAAGTGGAAAAAGAAATAAAGTTGAAAGAATCGGTAACGAACATTACCTCTTCTTTGAAGAGCCTCTTTGAGGCCTCCTCTTGGGGCACTAAAATTGGTCTTTGAAGAAGACCAGGACCTATAATATGTGTCTATGGAAGTGGAGAAGAGAATTTTCAGGGTTTGGCCGAGCTTGAAGGCTCAAATTGGGGTGAGGAAGAGAGGGAGGAGGTGCCTTTTTATAAGGGAGGAGAGGGACACCTTTGGAAATCTTAAAAATATTAATTTATAATAAATCTAACCCCACTTAAAAACCTCCAAAAATTACTCATATTCGAATATAAGATGATATAGGGTTGTAATCCCATCAACCAATAAAATTTAGACATGTTAGGAAATTATTTTAAACATTATCAACTTGATTTATCCTTAATTAATCAATTTAATTTTATTTTTGGTAATAACATTCTAAATTTTAACATATAACAAAAAATTACTTATTTTTTGTGAATTTTCCATAATTGGATACCTTATAACATGTTAGACCATATAAATTTAAATTTATAATTTTTAAATATTTTTTTGATTTTTAAACAATTTTATAATATGTTATTTTTATAAAATAACAATAGTGTCAATTTTGACACTATTCATTTATATGAATTTAAATAAAATATATAAAGAAGATATGTTCCAACTAAAATATTTAATAGATTCATAAAAGTCCATATGTATCTATAAAATTAGTGGAGAACATTAAATAGTTCATATAATATTTATTTTATTATTTTTAAAACCATTTATTTGGTTTATCTCTTAATAAAATAATTACTACAACATTTTTGTATAATTATTTAATATACTTATATGTTGCATAAAAAATAAAAATAAAATCCTATGATGAATCTAAATCTATTAAATTTCCAATTAATACTTTTACACTAATTTATCATCTTAAAATCATAATAGTTAAATTGTTATATTTATTAAATTATGAAGGTGACAACATTGGAATCATTTAAAATAAAATAATATAAGTGTCATAATTGCTTGTATAAGACTCCAAATGGTCAAATATTCTACCATTGGATGATTATAGTTTATATTTAAATGAAACATAAGTTTTGGTCAGGGTTTTGTGCCTTTTATGGTCATTATTAGTTTAATAAAAACTATATTCTTGATTTTTCACTTGATAAATAATTTCTGCATCACTATTGTGTCACAATTAATGAGAATTATTTAATCCCAAAAAATTATAAATAAATTCTCATGATGTATATAATTTTGTTATCTATCTGTATACTATTAATGTTTGAAGTTTCATGAAGTTTATCACTAACTTAAAATTATTATACTTATAGTATTTATGAGAGTGACATGTTGTCACTTTCTTTGGTTTTAATAATAATTAAATTATTTTCATGGAATGAAGTCTATTAAATGAATATAATCAGACCCTTAGATGATATGGGTCGACTTTTAGTCATCCAATAGGATTTTTCCAAGTGTTAGAGTAATTTTTTAATCTTATATTTACCCTTAATTACCCGATTTACCTTTAACTATGGTAAATAAAATTTACTGTAGTTACTATTCACAATGCCCAAAAATAAAAAGTAGCGTATTAACATAATTTGGACCCACTGATTCTAAATATGGAATCCATATTTCCAAATTCAATACACAAAAGTTGCAGAAATTAAATTAAAATTAATCCCGTTGTCGAAAGAAAATGGGTTTTTCTTTAAAACATTGCAAAAGATTGAATTGATTTAACCTACGAATTCAAGGTCAAATAAATGCTAAAGACATACATTATATTAAATGGTAAAAAAATATTCTATTTATACTTAAAAACCATTCAATATTATAATTTAACCACATAAGATATTATGATGAAAAAAGTTGTTTTTAATTAAAATATACCGTGTTTTTACTATTCATTAAAATATGAAAGTTATCAGAATAAAATGAAAAATTTATCCAAAGTAAATTTTTATTTCTTCATTCCAAAGAATAATTTTATTTTGTCAAATGTAAGTTATAAACATTTCAAAAACTAGAATTAATGTGGGTGCACCACCAAATGGTGACAAAACTGTATTTTTTAAAATATACTTATTTTACCTGAAAAATTTATTTTGTTCTTATACCATGTTCTAGAAAATGTGAAAGATGAATAATAATGTTATAAAATTAAAATTTTAGTTAATACTATTCATAACGGCTAGTTCATAACAATATTATAATAATATATTGTTGTTTAGTAAAACCTGGTATTGCGTACAACACACGCTATCAGGGAAGGTCGTGATTGCGTGTAATGCAAGCCAAGTCAGGGTTGCATGTAATGCAGGACTCCATTGTTGTTGCTTATAAGATAATCCAACCATATTTTATTTATACATTGAATATATATATATATACACTCAATGTTGCATAGAATAACTTCTATCAAATGAACTTGAAATTGTGTGTAATAGAAGCTAAGAATAGTATTGTGTATACTGCAAGCTAATACGGTGTTGCGTATAGTGCAAGATAATCATGGTGTATCGTACAACAAAAGATATGAATGAAATTAAAAAGAATGTATCTTATAAAATCTCTGGTTGTTACAGTTCCACCGTTTCGGTTTGAGACAGTGACTGGTGCCACCTTTTTTGTGGAACCATTTAATGGAACTGAGTTTTGGGAATGTAATAAACCAGGAGGGTTCAGGCCGTTACATTGAAGTAGAAAAATATTATAAAAAATATCATATATATCAAATATAAATAGTATTTCCATCATTATTTCCATACTTCAAATGTGGTAATGTAAAAATTAAAGACATTAGTTCGTGATGTGGTAGTCCTTCACACACACTCATGACGATTTCACAACCCATTTGTTGTAAGTGTGTGGGGTTATATATTGTACCATTAACATATAAAAATATCAATATATAGATGATGTTGAGGTTATTTTATACTCATAGTATAATTTAAAATGGATTAGGTGGATAAGGAAATAAAATAAAAAATATATTAGAAGTACATTACCATTTCCTCAGGTATCATACATAGGATTGCAATATAACATCCAAATGATTAATTTATAAGAAATATGAGGCTCCAATAATTAGGTTCATGAATTATGGATGTGGTTTTGGAAGGTCAAATCCCAAAAAATATATTTTTTATTGTTTTAAGAAGAGAGGATAGGGTTAAACTTTATATAAGAGTGGGAGAGGATGAAATTTGTATTTTTCAAAATAATTGAGTGATCCCACAATTTTATCATGGAAAATGGGTAAAAAATTGAAAATTAAGGAACAATTACTTTAAAATTATAGAAATATTATCATCCAATAGATTTTATTACATTTTTTTAAATTTATCAATTATATTTTCATTTTAACCACATGGTAAATAAATTTTTACCTTAATCGTAGAAAATAAATTTAACTATTTTCACTATTAATTTTGGTAAAAAAAAGATGAACTTATTAGATATTATAAATTACTTTTATTCAAAACCTGGAATCTATTTTTATAAATTCAATTCATAAAAATAAGTATTATTTATTAAAAAAATCCAATAAAAGTGACGAGAAAAATGTCTTTTAATGTGGAAATCTTCAAAAGATTACAACGCTTTTTTATTTGAATTTGAAATGAACGTGATTAAAATAAAAAAAATGAATTAATTGATAAAAATGTATCTAATTATACTTTGAAACTAAATAACAATAAAATTATAACATATAAATTATTTATATATAAAGAGTGTTTTGCATTGAATTTTAGTATGTACCATTATTCATCAAAAAGAGAAACATCTCAGTAAAATCCAAAATTGTAACACTAAGATAAATTCGTTATTTTGATTTCATAAATGAATTTTATTTTTTAAATAATAATTCTAAAAGTGTTAATGATTTATTTTAAATTATATTCATAAATCATGAATAATCATATTTTTTAGAAAAAATATTTTTCTTTTTAGAAAACATTTTTTTCTTTTAAATTATTATCATTTCATTAATAATAAATATAAAAATAATAAACAGGTTTAAATATATATTTTCATTTGTTATTTAATCCAACTCACACAATCCATTCTAAAGGATAGGTTAGAACAACTATATTAAATAATAACATTTTAATAATATATTATTGTTTGGGGAAACTCGATAATGCTTGTAACACCAAATTTTAAAGAAACTTGTTCGTGGATGTAACACAAGTTAAATCAGTGTTGTTTATAATGAAATATATTGAATATATTGAAATAATTTAAAAATAAATATATTTTAATGTCTATTGGTAATATATTCCCATACACTCTTTGTGTTTCTTGTCATACATGGTATAAAATAAAATATCATTATTTAAGAATTTATGGGAGTAACATTATCCCCGCCTTAAATAAATTGCATCCTCAAAATATAATATATATACTAGTAATTATTTTTTTTCAAGTTTTAAAATTCTAATTTTTAAATCCCATAAAGTTATAATGGTTGAAAAATAATCCTATTAACAAAAGGGAATGAGATTTAAAATAGTTATATAGAATAATACAAAAATATGTTTCTTAATAGGAGAACATTTCTAAAAATGTATGAAATGCGTAAATAATTATAGTGAGATATTGAGGTTGTTAATAATAATAAATTAAGTTAACAATTTATTATTAAGGGCCTGAAAACCCTGAATTTATGAGGATTTAAATGAACATATGATTCATTGGATATGAATGTTATAATATCTCATTTTTTCAATATCATTTTCCTATTAGTGAGGAACAATTTTACTATATATGAAAATAAGGAAATATAATGAATTGAAAGGATTATTTATAGTAATCATAATTTTCTCCATTTTATATGAATTTTTCAATTTCAAATTAAACCCTTATTCAATGAAATGAATATAAAAAAACAATTCATGCATGATGTAGTACAATTTACTTTTAACGGATCATAAGACCCATAAAAGAAGCCTTTCAATGTATTTGGGACTATTTTACAAATCCAATATGGTATGAAGAAGTTATCTAATATAATAAATTAATCATTAAACCTAAAAATTAACAACACATGTTCATCATTAATACTTATTTGTCATATTGTTAAACTATATAAAAGGAAACATTAATGAGGACATCAGATAGGGAAATGGTATGAACAAAGATCTTATCATCATTCAGCCATGTGTTCAAACCACAATGCCTTTCCATGTTGTAGGGGTTTTCACCAAGCATGAAGGTTGTCCTTTTTTATAAAGAATATAAATATAATTTCAATATCATTCCCAAAATATATGATGGAAATCATTGAAATTTAATCACCAAATATCATTTTTACTATTTTTTATTATAACCCAAATAAATAAATACATCATCCATTTTATATTCACATAAGTCTTTCCTTCATCTAAGGTTTATAAATTAATATTCCGAATTCACATTGATAATTCCTAGGATCTCCACATTTAATACAAAAAACTATTAATAGATCCCTATGATAAGATATATTTCCTTCTGTCGTACTACTATTTTTTCTAAGAAATTCCTTGCTTTATTCCTTTCCATTATACACATAGTTCATTTTCTCATTCCATTTATACAAATTACTTCATGTCTAATTACATATTTCCGAATTGATAAGAATTTATCTTTAATTTATTGATGGTCCCCATCACTCAAGCTCTTAGGAAATTCAATAATTCTCTTATTTGGTGTGTCCTTGAGATGGTTAAGTTATATATTGTTAATTGTATTTTGGGAAACAAATTTGGAATTATCATGATATCTTTTACTACTATCATTACCCCATTTGGTTGCTCATAGTCAGTACATTTTCCTTTATGTACCATGTAAAATTGAATCCTTTGGGTTCTATCCATTTACTAAAATCGAAATTATATCATGAGGAACAATAATCATTGTAGGAAAACATTATATTACATTATAGGATATATAAATCATGAAATATTATTATCAATATAATATACTATAGGTTTATCCTAGGAAATTAATTGTTATTTTCTTTTTGAATCATTAATAATGGATTGTAATGAAAATATGAATTATGATAAGCACATCACAAAGGAGATTCAATATATGGGTGTAATACAGATCTTTATAATGTAGCAGTTCCCAACTGAGTCTAGCTCCAAATGGTGTTTTTAGGGTTTTTACACCAAGATACGTCTGTTCCAGATCAACATCCTCTTTTTTTCCATAATGGGGTGTGTTTTTTGTAATAATCTCATAATATCTTCTTTACAAATAATTGTGTTATTATTTTATAGTTATCATCAATTTATATAATATGGTTATGTTTTTTAATCTATTTATTTCAAAATCTATTTCTCAAGGATTATAATAAACATCCACTTATACCAATTGTAAATACCCTAACCCTAGTATCCTAGAGCTAGTGCCTTAATACAGTACATTGGCATAAGATACATGGAGGTTCATACTAATGTATTTAATAGTTGGGTAGTTTTAGTAAACATGATTCATACTTGAGTCTTTCATTACATTTAACAACAAAAATTATTACACAACATTTTTTCATCTATCTATAATTTATTTGTTTCTTATAGAATATCCTTTTATATAATAAATTTTATACTTCACTGATTCTTATGAAAAAAATAAGGATGATCTAAAATGATTATTACTTGTTACCAACAACAAAACATAACATGAATAAATATTTATAATCAACCTAGAGAGGTAAATAACTGAACACACATGCCATTTATATAACATTATTATCTTGATAAGATAATGAATAATAAATATAGAAAGGTGAATAACTAAACACATATTCATTTTAATCATTATCCTGAATAATATAACTCGATAAGCAATAATCTATATGAAAATTTAATTAACTAATCACACATTCCATTAAACCAATATACTAAAAATGAAATGCATCATTATATAATATTATAGTGAAAATATAGTCAATATTAATAATTCAATACTAAATGAAATAAATTCTTAATTATTGGATTTCATGTTTTCATAGAGCATGATACCTTTACCCACATGTCCTTTCACAAGAGGGTTAATAATAGAAAACCACCCACACCTTTGAAAAGATAGATTAAAAATACATGTTCAATCATTTGAAGGTATTTTGGCTAAAAACATATATCCCATTAGACTACTGATGCATCAAGTAGATTTTTTAAATGTTCCCCAACCAATATATTGCATTCCTAAAACATTCCTTTTATATCAAATAATCGATTTAATAAAAAACAATGTTTGATATCATAAATTTTAGTAATTTATTAATTAATATGGATTTAAAAATTTTTCTAAATAAATCAAATAAAATTAAAAGTAATATACCATATAAAGAAATTAGATATAGATAAAAGAAAGAAAAATTATGATAAATATTATTTATATATATAAGGAAAAATTATTACCCAATGATCAAAATAAAGTGAATAACTAAATGGAATGTAAATGACAGCAAAAATGAATAATTTATGTGATATCAATAATTTCCATTGTCCAAATTATGATAAATTGTCTTGAGGTAGAATAAGGAATGTTTAAATAAAATATATACCATTAGAGTAATAATAAATGGTTGTTGTAATTGATTAATAAAAACATCTTTAAAAACATTCATCGAGGGAATATCCATTTAATTTTCAAAAACATTGTGAAGATCATTTTCTTTGAAAATAACTTTTAAAAACATTTTATTAAATAAAAGTAACCTCATAATCATGAAAGTGAAGATTAAATACAATTATTTTGTTTAAATCATACATCCCATACAAGATAAAATAAATATTCCATTTTCACAATAAAATTGTTATAAAGTTCCTTGTTTGGAACAAGACAAGAAGGTTCCCATCTCATTTTTGATAAATGCTAAATGGGAATTGGTTTGACAATAATATAAAGATTAAATATTTTTTAAAACCAATATTCATTCGTAAATCATTATGAAAAGTTAAAAACAAGTTTGACAACATATTTATTCAACATGGTATAATAAGAAAATGGGTTTTTGACAGAATATAGAAATGAAGTATAATTATCATTAAAATATTTTATAAAATATTGTATGTACAAAATAGTTGAAAAATGATGCTAATACCTGAAAATGATTATTAATAAATTGAGGATAGGAAAATTAAATGGTTTATTAATAAATTATCAAATAATATTTTTCAATGGAAAATCAAGTGTAAAAAATCCTGATTAAAATGAGATTGTGAACTAATCCTTGGAAATGATCATAATGTTGAAGTGAGAATCAACCAATGAATTAATTATGTGTATAATATGTGAATACTCATAAAAAATGTTAAAATGAAATAAATTATCAAAAAATTACATTATACACATTGTCTAAAAATATTAACAATAATGAAGAAATAATATAACCCAATGAAAAGAAATTATGCTATGAATTTTGTTTCAACATGGAATCATTTTATTAAAATCCTATTAGACGAAATAATTACAATTGAAACATAAAATATCATGAATAATGACACATTCATGATTTTATATGTAAAATAGGATGTATATACCCCCTACGAATAAAATTATGTGCATAACATCACAATACACATCAACGAAATGAAATTGAGACAAAATAACATAACTTATGCTTAATTTGTGTTAGATGCTACTTGAAATAAAATATAATGGTTTAAATCATGTTATTAAATTTATACGAGAATAAAAATAATATTTATAACATCACATATTCAAATTTTATAAAATATTATCACTTTTTGGTCACTAATCTATCATTAATTTCATTGTTTTTGGTGTTAATTTCCTTATCTTCTCATTCATTCTTTGTCATGGATATTATTGTTCCCCTGAAAATTATATAGTTAAATAAATTCCATTATAATATTAATTTATAAATATCATATATACATAGTATATATGTATTTATATTAATCTATAAATTTTTTTAATGGAAACTGGAATACACCATTCATAGAGATAGTAGGTCGTACATAAACATAAACTCTATTGCCATTTTATTATTGTATTTAAAGAAAAAAAATTACACATATATATATATATATTATAATCATATTATCGTTTCTATTTCATGAATATCACATATTATTATTAAATATATTCTTAATCCATTTAGTGTAAATACTAAACCAATCACATCAATTCTCCAGGTTGTTGTTTGTCATATACATGAAAGAAGTTATCATATTAACACAAATGGAAATAATGAAGGTATTCATGATTTTATAATATAAGAATTATAATAATATTTTAAATATTTTAAATTTCATATTTAAACTATATTTCCATCGGTGTTCTAAACATTGAATGTTGGTAATGGAAAAACAATCAACCTCAGTTCATGAGGTAGTGGTCCGTCGTACACACGAAAAATGATTCTGTAACACTGTTGATGGAAATGTGTGTGGTTATAGGTTTTAACATTAATATAAAAAATTATCAGTATATGTATGTTACTAATGTTATTATAAATTGTTGGAATAAAATAGATTTAAATATTTATAGAAGGACATAAAATAAAATTTATTCTAGAAGAACATTACATCTTCACCATGGTTCCTCCTTAGGTTTTCACAAAAATGTTCAAAGGGGTTTTTCATACAAAATTAAGGCTTCATGGAAGAGGGGTGATTATTGTAAAGTGATTTGGGTAGGTCTTGGTCAGTCCAACATGGATTGAATATGTGAAAAATAGAGTGTGGGTGGCCTTTTAAATGTTGCGAAGAGGATAGAAATGGTATTTTTAAAAATAATTGAGTTCTCCCACGTTTTTATAAAGGAAAAAAAGGAAAAAATGTACCATATCGTAACCATAGTGTTATATTTTTCTATTTAATTACATAAACTATTTTTTAGATAATTGTATAGTTAAATTTATCCCTTATCTTTTTAGTTTATCATCCTAGTAAGAAAATTTCAACCTTAACATTGGCAAATAAAATTTAATGTTTTCATTATTAATTTTCATAAAAGATAATCTAGTCATATTATAAATAAGATATTTTCTTTCTAGATATGAGATCCATATTTCTAAAGTCAATTCAAAATAGTTGTATATTTTGATTTCAAAGTAATCCAAGAGACACGACAAGAAATGAGGTTTTAAAAGTAAAAATGTTCAGAAGTTTAAAATGCTTTTATTTTAATATTTATTATAAAAATGATTATAATTCCATAAATTGGAATAATTTATATATAATTTATATAATAATTCATTAAATCCAATTCAAAATATAATTTATCATAAGGAGGTTTTCAATTAAAATTCAGTATTCTTCACTATAGCTCAACAAGTGAAGCTTTTCATAAAAATCTCATAAATTAAATTAATTAAATGTTATTTTTTCCTAGAATTAATAACCTTATTTTTATAAAAATGCTTTTTTTCAGAAAAGACATATATTTTATTTAAAATGATTCTTTTTTTATTACTAATTAATAGATAACTAATAATAATGTTTACAATATAAATTTTCATAGGTTATTTAATCCTATTATATTCCTCTTTTCTAATGTGTAGGTTATAAATAATTTATTAAATACTAATATTTTAATAATATATTTATGATTGGTATAACCTGATGTTGTGTGAAAAGAAAGTTATCGATGAGAATAAATATTGTATGTATCGTAAGATAACATTGTATTTTTCATAATTTAAGTGATTTAATAGATAGAATTAATTCTCAAATAAGTATATCATATTGTATTAGGTTAGTATATTCCCTCACATGTTTTGTGTTTCATGTAAAACATTCTATATAAGAAAATGATTGTATTTCTGAATTTTAGGGCCTTACACTTCCTAATTAATATGATTCCATTAGAAACTTTTCTAGGGAATCAAGGAGAGACTTGGGTAGGTATTAGATGAACCAAAGGGTTTTTGTAGTGTGAAAATAATCAGAAATGGGTGGCATTTTATTAGTTTGGGAGAGGACACAGATTGAATTTTTTAAAACATTATTGTTCACCCACATTTTTCACATGGAACAAGGCTACAAAATCGGCCATTATAGAACCATAAAGGTGCAAAGGACTAAATGTGGCCATTAAATGTGTTCTCTATAGATATATTGGTAATCATAACCCTTATGATTTTATTTTAACCCAATGGTTAATTCATTTTAACATTAACCATGGTAAATAACTTTTACTATTTTTAAAGTATATTTTGAAAAAAAGTTGACAATATTATATAAAATAAATTATTCTGATTCCCAAAATGTAATTAGTTTTTAAAAATTCTATTCAAAAAATTAGAAGAATATAATATATAATTATATCGATATACATGATAAAAATGCGTTTCCCAAGGAGAAAATGTTAAATTTATTAAAATAGTGTTCTTTGAAAATTAAATATAAAATTCCCTCCAAAAATATATTTTTTCATATGATATACATAATTCAATTAATATAACATTAAAAACAATATAATCATAACTTTTAAAAGGTAAATTATTTGACTTAAATGATAGTTTTTAATAAAAACCAATATTATTCACTATTTACAGCAAATATTAACTTTTTAGAAAATAATAAAAAACTAACCCCATGATTAATTTTATATTAATAATTTAAAAATGAATATTATTTTTGAAATTAATTTTTTAGAATTTTCAAAAAACAATTTTTAAATAAGTTAGCATAATGAAACAAAATGTCTTTTTTAGAAAAAACAGATTTTATGCAAAAAATTGGATTTATTATTATAATATATATTTAAATATTAAAGATTAATTTTAAAAAAATTAATGATTATATAATAAGTATATTTTATTAAAATAAAACTAACATTTATTTGTAAATATATTAAGGTAATACGTGTTTTTGAGAAGAAAAGTAATTTTTATGAAAGTTATTTTCTTTATTTTTGAAATGGCTCTTATTTTATTATCAAATTAATTGTTCACTAAATGATTATTTTATATAAATATGTCAATAATATGTTTTTTATAATTTAGTTAATCATATTCATACCGATAATTGTAGAGACCCGTATCTTGTCGTACATGGACATTACATTACTTTTGCGGAATACTTAGTACATAACAAAAACACACACACAAGGATCGTAATAGTTTAGTGTCTTTGGAAACTCGGAACGTAATCTTCTAATCGGGGTGAAAGATCTTCAATATCTCCCATAAAGATCTTCCCTTTTTTTTTACCTAAAACCTTTCTTTATATCCTGGGGAAAAGGAAACATAAGAGGGTGAGCTCAAATGCTCAGTAAGGGTAAACAAAAGAAAAATCAATCACATCATATTCATAAGAACATAACATTTGGAAATCTTAACCTGCAAAAGAGGGCATTATTTCATAACATGGGATAAATCATAGTAGTGAAATGAAATCCCAATAATCATAACATAAAACATGAAACATTGTGGCATACACACATAATCATAGAGAATCATTTCTTGTTAGTCAAGACTCATTGCCAAGACTATCTTAGTGGACAAAGTCCCTTTCTGAATCGAGTAACCCTCGTTTCAGTCCTGTTTCACTGAACCGGTATAACCTACCATTTCAGCCATGTCTATCCCATGGGATATAAAATCTTTACCCAATTCATTGGAGGGAGATATAGGTCCCACCCATCTTATAATGAATCCTTTCTTATGTGTGCCACATAATCATAAATCATACATCATCGCATAACACATGTAACAAAAATGGGATTCTTGAAACATCATGACATCATAAATCAATTCATATAAGATAAAGGAATTCATAAAAATAATTCCATAACAACATGATCAAATCATTGTAATAATAGGGATAAAAACAGAACCCTTTTATTATCTTATATGGGAAATAATTTTGATAAAATACTTGAACTCCATTCTTGAGGAAAATATCCTTTCTACTTCAAAAACACTTTTCCTTTATTAACATGTCATACGACATTAAAATAAAAGAAGTTGATTAAAAATAAACTTGAAAACTTGTAAAGGAAGTTTCTTGGAAATAATTTTTTAAAAATCCATTCATGCCGTATAAGTTAAAAAAAAAACATTCTTCGTACTTTTGTCGGAAAAGTCAAAAAGTACCTCGTACAAAAAAACGACAAAAGATTCCTTTCATATTCTTTACTAAAAACTCCCCGAAGGGTAAAATTGGATTTAAACTATTGTAATTGGATGGAAACAATATTAAATATTGAGGGAACATGGATGTGGATGATAAAATACACCCCAGTAAATGCCAAAGTAAAAACAATCTCAGATAAAAATGAGATTGTGATATTTTCCCTTACCTTAGGTCTGATTTGCTTCGTATGTGTCCGAAACTCCTGTATAATGATTTAAATAATGTCATTGACTTATTAAAGAATCATATTCATTGTTATGATATCATATATGGTTCACTTATGACTTTATATTACCCGTTCTTTTGTAAATTCCATGTTAAAGAAGCGTTTTGGGTAAAATCGTTTCATTTATCGTAGGTGTTTTGAATTTGTTGTTCTTGACATTATTATTACTTATATCATGATTTACTTACTTCCAGAATATAAAATATGATTTATATATCATATATATTCAGTATAAATATATATATAATAGATAGATAAATGAAATGAAAAACACCGTTCATGGAGACGGTAGTCCGTACATACGCATGAACGCTGTTTTCCATTCCTTATTGTCTTGAATGGAAGTAAGTAGATGACATACATATATATATATATACATAAATCCAGTAGCTTTATAATGTCATATATTTAATTATTATTTCTTATATATACTTTATAATAATTTTTAAATGGTTAACATGGAGAATGAATCTCATCGCGTCGTGGAGACGGTAGTCCGTACGTACGCAAGAGCGATGATATCATTTCCATAAATATTGAATTGAATTGGAGTGGATTATAAAATATATCAGAATCAATATGATGTTGTAATAACTATGTATAGTTATTCTTTACACCATTATACCCATCCATGTAAGGTGGTGGTGGAAAATAGATTACACCACGGCGTGGAGACGGTATTCCGTACGTACGCACGCGCGGTGATTTCTTTTTCCGTAGGATGGATAGATGGTGAAATATGGTTGTTTCATACTTATAATAACATATCAGTATATGAGTGATACTGATGTTATTACTTCATAATGAAACAACCTAAGAAGAAGAAGTGGAAGAAGAAATAAAGATGAAAGAATTGGTAACGGTAATTACCTCTTCTTTGAAGCGCCTCTTTGAGACCTCCTCTTAGGGCACTAGAATTGGTCTTTGAGGAAGACCGGAACCTCTAGGATGTTTCTAGGGAAGTGGAGAAGAGATTTTGGCAGGGTTTGGCCGAGCTTGAGTGCTCAAATTGGTGTGAGGAGGAGGGGGAGGAGGTGTCCTTTTATAAGGGAGGAGAGGGGCACCTTAGGAATATCTCAAAATATTATTTTATTTTAAAGTCAAAATCGGTTTATAATGGTTCCAAAGGGTCTTATTTCGAAGCTAAAGTGGGGATGGGTCGAAATCCTATCAACCAATAGGATTTAGACAAGTTTAGGATATTATTTTAACCTTATCAATTAGATTTAACTATATGATAAATAATTTAACTTTTACCGTGTCTTTTTGTTTTCTTTCACTATATGGTTAATACACTTACTATAACATGCCAAACGAACCCCAAATTGTATATTATTAATAACTATATCCTTATCTAAGTCATTTGGCTGAACCTTAGATTTTTAGGAATAAAATAACAATTAATAATATAATATTTTATTTAAAAACTATTTTGTGTCAATTTTGACACTATTTGATATATGATTTTTGTGAAAGTCATAACAGAATTATATGTTCTAACCAAGTTGATTAAATCAACACTAATATATCATTGTAACCTATAAAATTAGTGTAAGTCAAACAAAGTCTCAAATTACATTCATTTGAGCATTTATAACATCAATTATGTTAATATTTCCTTAAAAGGGTAATTACTGCATCATCGTTGTGTCATAAATAAATTAATTTATTTAAAGTCTAAAAATTATAAATAAAATATAATTATGTAGAAAATCTTTTTAGATTTCTAATGAATATTTGTAGTCGAATTTATCTTATGTATAACCCCATATTAAAAATGTTTTAGTTATTAAACTTTGATTTTAACTATTTTAACTATTCATTAAATAAAATAATATTAAATGTCATAATCTAATCCAAGTGGACCTAAATGGTCATATTATATTCATAAGGTTGTTTTTGGTCGAATTACACTTATCCAATAGAATTAGGACATGTGTTAGGGTAATAGTAATATCATATTTACCCTTAGTTACCCTATTTACTATTAACCGTGGTAAAAAAAAGTAAAAAGTTACTATTCACCAAAAATTATTTTCATCTCATTGAACCACATTTTACTTACTAACATCAACTTTGTCTCTCAGATTTTTGAAATTCCATTCACAAAAGCGGTAAAATTATGTTTTATGAAAAATTCTGTTTTTTTTACTACCACTTAGTAGTTTCACTATTCATCAAAAATTGATGTTTTTCAGAAAAATGCCAAAATTTCATCCTAAGCTATATTTCATATTCCGAATTCAAAAATGAAGTCTATTTTACCAAATTCATAACATAAAAATTGCATTAATTAATTTTATAATTAAATCCCGCTGTTAAAACAAATAGCGTGTTTTTAAGAAACAATATCTATCAAAAGATTGACACTTGATTATGTCTGGTTTAAATGTGAAATTGCATCCAATGACCAACATTGTATTAAATTGTAAAATTATATTCTAAATATACTTTAAAACCACTCAAATTAATAATTTATCACTATTAATTATTTGGATTAAAAAAGTTGTTTTTAATTATAATTTAGTAATTTTCACTATTCATCAGAATATGAAAGTTATCCGAAAAGTACCAAAATTTCACCTTAGGCTAAATTCGATACTCCAAATCCAAAAATGAAGTTCATTTTGAAAAATAAGATTTACAGAATTTTAAAAAGTGGTTATTACTATTCATAATGGCTAGTTTTTAATAATATTTTAATAGCATATCGTTGTTTAGTGAAACTCGGTATTGCGTATGTCACACGCTATCGAGGAAGGTCGCGATTGCGTGTAATGCAAGGCAAGTCAAGGATGCGTGTTGTGCAAGCTCCTTTTGGTGTAGCGTACAACACAAGACATTAATAAAATTAAAAAGAATATTTTTTATAAAATCTTGGGCTGTTACATTCTACCCCCCTTAAAATGAATTTCGCCCTCGAAATTCGTCGGGGTTATAAATGGTTTACTATTCGAAAGTTTCTTTAATAGAAACCCACATCGTAAAAAGGAATATCAAAACCAATCTTTAAAAACAAAAGTATGAAACGTAACGGTTACCCAAATAAACTAATCATTGGGTTTCCACATAGGTGAAAATATGGATATGGAAGAGAAATCTAACCATCATGTTCTGATGGAGAGTGGTAGAGAACATGGCTATGGAAAAGCCAGTAATCACAAATCCATAGATTTGTGATGATATAAGGTACCATCTGATTCATTATGTATAAGATCACTAGGACAACATTTTTGGTTTTCAAGATCATTTCCCCTAAAGTTGAAAATTTGAATTAGAATAAATACTTACTTTATTTTGGTACAATCTCACTGTTGTTCGTGCCTTGAACAATTTCCACTTCATCTCTTAAATAAATGAAGTTGAATTTGTTATTCGTGAAGTGTTAGCAGATCATGTGATAGAATGACGGGTCATTCCATCTGTCTTAAACAAAAGGTTAGCAAAAATTATACGCATAAATCGGTCTATAGTGAGATTAATCATATATGATTCCTAAAATGGACTTATACTTCATATATCGTACTGCTTAATATAATAAAACTAGTTTCTACTAAACAGGGACTTCCTGTAGGCCAGTGGTAGGCGATAAAGGCCAGTCGCACTTCGGTTGTGGGTTCGATTCCCATAGCCTTGTCAGACGCGATGGGTTGTCGCTCGTCCTGCAGGTTGTCCTTTTTCTAAAAATATATTACAATAACATCCCATCAATAATATCGAAAAAAACTTCTATCCTTAAACAATACTAACTTATGTCCAACATAATCCATTCCAATCATTAGGCTTATCCATAATACTGCAGTCCAATCTCATAACATAGTGAAAACGATTACCAGAGATTTAATACCATCGTTGATCCCCATATATCGTAAGATATGTTTTTTTGTCACATTCCAAACATTCAAAGTCCTTAATCATGTATTCTCTTGAATACCTTAGTGAAAACTTGAATGTAGTTAAAATTTAACACTTTCCACATACCAAAATCCTCAAAATTCTATATACTCAAACCATGATATCACTTAATCCTTATATCAATCATGAGCTCATGAATACTGTCAAACATTTTGTTTTCTCGTTTTCCCTTCATTATGCACATATCATTATTTTTCCAAAAATATCTCAATCACTTTCCATGGTTACTGGTACCATAAAATTATTGAAAACCACAATAGACCAATATATAAATATTCCAATATTCCACGATACTATATACAACACTATTTTGGAATCCCATTACATAAACACTTAATCATTCCACCACATCATTATCATATTCAACATTGCCAATAGTGATCGCATGTGACTTCCCTTTGTCCTTTTCCTTAAGTGGTTGCTCATGTTGATCATCACTAACCCTTGGATTAGGGCATTTATTGGCATAATGACCCATCTCCTTGCACTTGAAACATTGAAGTGTCGGTGGTGCGTTCTCTGCAGTGTTTGCTTTGTTCACATCATTGTAAACCCTTTTTCCATTACTTCGACACTCAGCTACTCGATGACCTTCTTTTCCACACTTAAAACATTTTCTAGTCCCTTTAAGACAATCTCCACCATGCTTCTTTCCACACTTTGTGCATAAGGAAACATTCATCTTCTTTTCACCATTATTCTGAGATTTCTCCTTGAACTCCATCTTTCGTTTCTTGTCAAAACCATGAGATGGATATGTAACACCAACATCCATTTCTACCTTGATAGCACAATTCACAATTTCTTCATAGCTACTGAAGTCTCTTATAGCTAATGCCCTTCGAAGACTTGGTTTTAAGCCACTGAAAAATCGATCAACTTTATTTTCAGGTTAGATGATAATGCCAGATGCATACCTTGCAAGTCTTGTAAAATTCGCTTCGTATATACCAACAGATTCATCATCCTTCTATTTCAGCTCAAGAAACTCTTTTTCCATCTTCGTTCGAAGAATACGAGGGATGTACTTACTGAAAAACAAGTTCTTGAACTCATCCCATTCCATGGACTCAATTTCATCTCTTGGCCTCGTATTCTTGATAAGATTCCACCATTGATCAGCTTCACCATCCAAACGATATACTGCTAAGATGACTTTATCATGTTCAGAACATTGAAGAACTGAAAATATCTTTTCAGTAGTACTAATCCATTGTTCAGCAACTAATGGATCAGTAGACCCACTGAAAGAAGGCGGACGCTGCCTCATGAAGGATTCAACAGAATGTTGCTCCTTCCTTTTCTCATTTGGAAGTCCTGCATGATTCATAGCTTGAGAAAGTTGTGTGAGAATGGCTACAAGATTTTTCATTCCAGCTCCCATATCGTTTGGTTGCTCAGGGGGACAATCATTGCATTGTCCATTGCATTGATCAACACGGTTCCTTCGGGTTCCAGCCATCGTCTAAAACCCAAAAAGAATAGTGTGAGAGGCAAAAATCATGCTAGGGAAAACAACATAATAAAGGGGTAGTACCCTCAATATCTAACATCTTAGATGAAATTCTAAGATCGTTAGCGCAATTCTAGGACTATAACCTATACGTATACTTATCCTTAGATACATCCCTAGACATACCTTAGAAATATCTCTAGGGATCTCACTAACGTTTTCGCATCCTAGTTTCCAAAGGTTGACAAAACCTTTCCTCTGATACCAACTGTAGAGACCCGTAGCTTGTCGTACATGGACATTACATTACTTTTGCGGAATACTTAGTACATAACAAAAACACACACACAAGGATCGTAATAGTTTAGTGTCTTTGGAAACTCGGAACGTAATCTTCTAATCGTGGTGAAAGATCTTCAATATCTCCCATAAAGATCTTCCTTTTTTTACCTAAAACCTTTCTTTATATCCTGGGGAAAAGGAAACATAAAAGGGTGAGCTCAAATGCTCAGTAAGGGTAAAAAAAAAGAAAAATCAATCACATCATATTCATAAGAACATAACTTTTGGAAATCTTAACCTGCAAAAGAGGGCATTATTTCATAACATGGGATAAATCATAGTAGTGAAATGAAATCCCAATAATCATAACATAAAACATGAAACATTGTGGCATACAAACATAATCATAGAGAATCATTTCTTGTTAGTCAAGACTCATTGCCAAGACTATCTTAGTGGACAAAGTCCCTTTCTGAATCGAGTAACCCTCGTTTCAGTCTTGTTTCACTGAACCGGTATAACCTACCATTTCAGCCATGTCTATCCCATGGGATATAAAATCTTTACCCAATGCATTGGAGAGAGATATAGGTCCCACCCATCTTATAATTAATCCTTTCTTATGTGTGCCACATAATCATAAATCATACATCATCGCATAACACATGTAACAAAAATGGGATTCTTGAAACATCATGACATCATAAATCAATTCATATAAGATAAAGGAATTCATAAAAATAATTCCATCACAACATGATCAAATCATTGTAATAATAGGGATAAAAACAGATCCCTTTTATTATCTTATATGGAAAATAATTTTGATAAAATACTTGAACTCCATTCTTGAGGAAAATATCCTTTCTACTTCAAAAACACTTTTCCTTTCTTAACATGTCATACGAATTTAAAATAAAAGAAGTTGATTAAAAATAAACTTGAAAACTTGTAAAGGAAGTTTCTTGGAAATAATGTTTTAAAAATCCATTCATGCCGTATAAGTTAAAAAAAACATTCTTCGTACTTTTGTCGGAAAAGTCAAAAAGTACCTTGTACGAAAAAACGACAAAAGATTCCTTTCATATTCTTTACTAAAAACTCCCCGAAAGGGAAAAATTGGATTTAAACTATTGTAAGTGGATGGAAACAATATTACATATTGAGGGAACATGGATGTGGATGATAAAATACACCCCAGTAAATTCCAAAGTAAAAACAATCTCGGATAAAAATGAGATTGTGATATTTTCCCTTACCTTAAGTCTGATTTGCTTCGTATGTGTCCGAAACTCCTGTATAATGATTTAAATAATGTCATTGACTTATTAAAGAATCATATTCATTGTTATGATATCATATATGGTTCACTTATGACTTTATATTACCCGTTCTTTTGTAAATTCCATGTTAAAGAAGCATTTTGGGTAAAATCGTTTCATTTATCGTAGGTGTTTTGACTTGTTGTTCTTGACATTATTATTACTTATATCATGATTTACATACTTCCAGAATATAAAATATGATTTATATATCATATATATTCAGTATAAATATATATATAATAGATAGATAAATGAAATGAAAAACACCGTTCATGGAGACGGTAGTCCGTACGTACGCATGAACGCTGTTTTCCTTTCCTTATTGTCTTGAATGGAAGTAAGTAGATGACATACATATATATATATATACATAAATCCAGTAGCTTTATAATGTCATATATTTCATTATTATTTCTTATATATACTTTATAATCATTCTTAAATGGTTAACATGGAGAATGAATCTCATCGCGTCGTGGAGACGGTAGTCCGTACGTACGCCCGAGCGATGATATCATTTCCATAAATATTGAATTGAATTGGAGTGGATTATACAATATATCAGAATCAATATGATGTTGTAATAACTATGTATAGTTATTCTTTACACCATTATACCCATCCATGTAAGGTGGTGGTGGAAAATAGATTACACCACGGCGTGGAGACGATATTCCGTACGTACGCACGCGCGGTGATTTCTTTTTCCGTAGGATGGATAGATGGTGAAATATGGTTGTTTCATACTTATAATAACATATCAGTATATGAGTGATACTGATGTTATTACTTCATAATGAAACAACCTAAGAAGAAGAAGTGGAAGAAGAAATAAAGATGAAAGAATTGGTAACGGTAATTACCTCTTCTTTGAAGCGCCTCTTTGAGACCTCCTCTTAGGGCACTAGAATTGGTCTTTGAGGAAGACCGGAACCTCTAGGATGTTGCTAGGGAAGTGGAGAAGAGATTTTGGTAGGGTTTGGCCGAGCATGAGTGCTCAAATTGGTTTGAGGAGGAGGGGGAGGAGGTGTCCTTTTATAAGGGAGGAGAGGGGCACCTTAGGAATATCTCAAAATATTATTTTATTTTAAAGTCAAAATCGGTTTATAATGGTTCCAAAGGGTCTTATTTCGAAGCTAAAGTGGGGATGGGTCGAAATCCTATCAACCAATAGGATTTAGACAAGTTTAGGTTATTATTTTAACCTTATCAATTAGATTTAACTCTAAGATAAATAATTTAACTTTTACCGTGTCTTTTTGTTTTCTTTCACTATATGGTTAATACACTTACTATAACATGCCAAACGAACCCCAAATTGTATATTATTATTAAATATATCCTTATATAAGTCATTTGGCTGAACCTTAGATTTTTAGGAATAAAATAACAATTAATAATATAATATTTTATTTAAAAACTATTTTGTGTCAATTTTGACACTATTTGATATATGATTTTTGTGAAAGTCATAACAGAATTATATGTTCGAACCAAGTTGATTAAATCAACACTAATATATCATTGTAACCTATAAAATTATTGTAAGTCATACAAAGTCTCAAATTACATTCATTTGAGCATTTATAACATCAATTATGTTAATATTTCCTTCAAAGGGTAATTACTGCATCATCGTTGTGTCATAAATAAATTAATTTATTTAAAGGCTAAAAATTATAAATAAAATATCATTATGTATAAAATCTTTTTAGCTTTCTAATTAATATTTATAGTCGAATTTATCTTATGTATAACCCCATATTAAAAATTTTTTAGTTATTAAACTTTGATTTTAACTATTTTAACTATTCATTAAATAAAATAATATTAAATGTCATAATCTAATCCAAGTGGACCTAAATGGTCATATTATATTCATAAGGTTGTTTTTGGTCGAATTACACTTATCCAATAGAATTAGGACATGTGTTAGGGTAATAGTAATATCATATTTACCCTTAGTTACCCTATTTACTATTAACCGTGGTAAAAAAAAGTAAAAAGTTACTATTCACCAAAAATTATTTTCATCTCATTGAACCACATTTTACTTACTAACATCAACTGTGTCTCTCGGATTTTTGAAATTCCATTCACAGAAGCGGTAAAATTAAGTTTTATGAAAAATTCTGTTTTTTTTTACTACCACTTAGTAGTTTCACTATTCATCAAAAATTGAAGTTTTTCAGAAAAATGCCAAAATTTCATCCTAAGCTATATTTCATATTCCGAATTCAAAAATGAATTCTATTTTACCAAATTCATAACATAGAAATTTCATTTATTAATTTTATAATTAAATCCCGCTGTTAAAACAAATAGCGTGTTTTTAAGAAACAATATCTATCAAAAGATTGACACTTGATTATGTCTGGTTTAAATGTGAAATTGCATCCAATGACCAACATTGTATTAAATTGTAAAATTATATTCTAAATATACTTTAAAACCACTCAAATTAATAATTTATCACTATTAATTATTTCGATTAAAAAAGTTGTTTTTAATTATAATTTAGTAATTTTCACTATTCATCAGAATATGAAAGTTATCCGAAAAGTACCAAAATTTCACCTTAGGATAAATTCGATACTCCAAATCCAAAAATGAAGTTCATTTTGAAAAATAAGATTTACAAAATTTTAAAAAGTGGTTATTACTATTCATAATGGCTAGTTTTTAATAATATTTTAATAGCATATCGTTGTTTAGTGAAACTCGGTATTGCGTATGTCACACGCTATCGAGGAAGGTCGCGATTGCGTGTAATGCAAGGCAAGTCAAAGATGCGTGTTGTGCAAGCTCCTTTTGGTGTAGCGTACAACACAAGACATTTATAAAATTAAAAAGAATATTTTTTATAAAATCTTGGGCTGTTACAATAATTCCCATGCCTTGATGGTAACTATTATTTTAAAAAAATATTTCAATAGTACGTAATTATTTATTTAAAATCATTTTTTAATGTAGCTCAAGCTATAAACAATGAAACATTTTAAAAAATTCCCAGTTTGATACACTCCCCCCTCCATTCCCATTAATTTTTTATGATTTTTTAAATTCATTCTCATTTAAATTTAAACTTTTTATTGAATCATTTTTTTAATTACATTACTATTTTATTATTGAGATATCACTACTCCTTATTGTAACATCAGATGTAAAAAACGAAATAATATATTTTCATTTTAATTAATATTTTGTGAAAAAATATTAATTTTACATTAAAGGGGTTTCTATGTTTGATGGAATACCTGATACGCAACAATAGGTATCTTTGAAATCTTACATTGCAGAATAATAATAATATAACATTATAATTTTAAATGGTAGTTAAAACCTAGCCATTGTATTAGAGGGAATAAATAGAACTAACTAAAATGTGATTATAAATGTTTCTTAAATGTTTTTACTTTTATCCAATAATCGTTAGAGGCTTAAAATGTGAATGAATCTAATTTTAATCAGTATTTACTTTAAATGGTTGATTTAGCGCAATTTTATAGTGAAACCTCTTTAAATCTAGTATTGGTTACATTTATATATTCTACATGATATAATAAAATTATTCGTTAGAATCGGAATATCAAAATTTACTTTGGGTAAGTTTTTGCTATTTTTCTGATAAAATTCATTTTTCAATTAATAGTGGAAAATACTATATTTTAATTCCAAACTGCCTTTTAAACTAATTTATTTATTTAGATTGATTATCATTTTAATTAGTTTCAAAGTGTAATTATATTATATTTTTACCATTTAATCCAATTTTGGACATTGGAATTAATTTAACTTTTAAATTGGACATAAAGAAGTGTCAATCCTTTGATAGTTAATATTTCTTAATAAAACACCTTTTGTATTGACAAAGAGAATTAATTTTAAATTAATTAATCCAACTTCTATGATACGAATTTGGTAAAATAGAAATCATTTTTGAATTCAGAATATGAATTATATTTATGCTAATGTTTTTTTATTTTTCTAAAAAACTTCAATTTTTGATGAATATTGAAAACAATATGTAATAGTTAAAAAAGCTGACTTTTTAATTTAAATGAAATTTTACCACTTCTATGAATTGAATTTAAAAAATCCAACATACGTGGTTGTTATTAGTAAGTAAAATGTGGTTCAATAATAATAAAAAATTACACTAAAATGGGTCTTAATTATATTGGTTGATATATATCCGGCCATGAGCATCTTTGGGTCGATTTTGGGACCCCATGGAGCCACTTTGAATTGATAATGACACTTTATTTTAATAAATGTAATGTAAAGATAAAAATCACATAAACAATTATATTTTAGTAAATTAATTTTTACATAGGGTTATATATGTTTTTTTCGATAATAAATATTCTTTGGAAGGATAAAAATATTTTCTACATCGTGGTATTTTTTTATAATTATTAGACATCAAATAAATAAAATTATTTATGACCCAATAATGATGTTGTGTTTACCACATAAATAAATGATGTAAATAAATATGATTATAAAGAATAAAATAATATCCAATACCTATCTAATTCTTATTGGATGGTTTTTTTTCGACCATGAGTCATCTTATCTTCGAAGTTAATATGTTTTGTATATTTAGAAACCACAAATCATTATATAATAAAATAATATTTTCACACATTCCTAAAGAGACCATCCTCCCCCTTATAAAAAGCCCTCACCTCTGACCCATTACTCACACTTAACAAGCCCCTTGGATCATCCAAACCCTTCTCAAATAAGCTATCAATATCCCTGTCTTCCACCTAGTAGCCTTACCTCATGCAGAAGGCACTTCGAGAAGTCTTTTTGGTTCAAAGCAATGGGAGTTACCCGAATTGAAGGAAAAATTTCTCTTAAATTGTTTTGTATTATTTTGTTTTATATTACTTCTCCAACCACATAAATGATTTTTATTCCTTTATATAATAAAAACAAAAGTATCCTAAATATACTAGGTAGTTTTTATGAGAAGGATTCGAACTACACATACACACCTTCGTTTAATGGGTAATGAACATACTGTTTTTGTGGACAGTGAACTACAGTCTCACGAAATGATGATTTTTCAAATATCTCCAATAGCCTCTCATGGTGGCCATTATGAAGAATATGTATTTATATATGATATATATTATGTTTTTTTTCTTTATTCTTCTATATTCTCCATTTATAGCATACCATTATGGTTTCCATTATGGTTAAACATGATAATTTCATTTATGGTTGTGCATACTACTGCCCCTCAAAGTGATATAACCCATTAATTCCATATGTGGGATGTATAAAATATTGAGTTAATGATATTATATATGATATTATAAGGGAATTATTATATACCTAAGTATCAATATGTTTTAATTCCACTAAAATAATCAATATAAATGAAAGTAGCATTTATGCATACGTACAACTTACTATTTACATTAAAGGTGCATTTCATTTCTTATCTCCAAATGTTATGTAGTATAATATATACATACATATACTGTTGGGTCGGAAAAACGGGGAAATGATGGCAAGAGGGGGGGGGGGGGGGTGAATTGCCTTTTAAAAAATTGATTAACAAATTAAAAATCAAAGTAAAGGTGCAGCGGAAATAAAGAGGCAAGACACACCAAAATTGATAACGGAGTTCGGCCAAAACCCGGCCTACGTCTCCGCTCCCAACTCAACCGTTGAGAGATTCCTACCGCTTGCTTTTCAATGGTTTTAGCAAGAAACCCACTAGGCTTTGAGGTAGCACTAGGACCTATTACAGCTTGCTTTTGTGGTTTAGCAAGAACCCACTTGCTTTTGATGGTTTAGCAAGAACCCACTATCCTTCTTACAGGTGAAGGATAGCTCACCTATGTCTCAAGCTATTTAAAGGAAAGCTTGTCAACCTTGTCACACCTTAGTGGTGATGTGAAACCCAAAGAAAAGAGGGGATGTGAAAATTGGGAGTTTGTAGGCACAAACTCAAAGTTAAGCTCAAAATAAATAAAACACGAAAAACCGTGATTGGGAAGACTTGGGCGCCAATTGGATGATGGAGTTGATGTAGCGTGCTTTCCCAAGCTTCTTGAGTGGTGCTCTTGGATGTGGAAATGGATGGAGCACTTGGGGTTCTCTTGGAACAATCCGCCGGAGCTTCGCCAAAATGATCAACAATGTGTCCGGTGGCTTTTTTGACGTTCCGGGGCTTCCTAGGCCTTTATTTATAGGCTAGGAACCTTCAAGTATCCGTTGGAGGGCTTTGGAGCCGTTGGAAAAGGCCTCGGAGCCGTTGGAGGCCAAAAAGGAGTTGACTGGTCAAAGCCAACGGCTAGTTTGACTGGTCTACCGGCCGGCCGGTGCAGGGCCACCGGCTGGCCGGTGCCTTGGAGAAAGGAAACTTGTTCTGCCCAGGAGCCACCGGCTGGCCGGTGCTGAGGCCACCGGTCGGCTGGTGGTGAGACAGAAGGTCTCACTGTTGGGGCTGGAAGCCACCGGCTGGCCGGTGCTGAGACCACCGGTCGGCCGGTGGGGAGGCAGTGGCTCAGCCTTGAGTCAGGGTTCCACCGGCTGGCCGGTGGTCAAGCCACCGGCTGACCGGTGGACTGAATTTCAGTCCACTTCTTGATTCTTCTTGGGCCATTCCTTTGGCAATCTCTTGCCTATCATCCACAACACTTAAAACACAAGGTTAGACAAATAAGAAAGGTGATTGTGATCATGAAAATCAAACAACGAGGGGAACGAGATGTACAACAATCTCCCCCTATTTTGATGATCACAATCACCGAAACAAACAATGTAAAAACTTAAATGAAAGGAATTCTTAAAGGATAATTTGAAAATAAATCAAAGCATGATAGAAAAGGTTTCTCCCCCAATCAATCAAGAAATTCTCCCCCTTTGTGATTATCAAAATAGAATGGGGCATAAAACTTGATTGAGGGAAAAATTGAAAATCATGATTTGAGATTTGAAAATAATACCAATTGTTGAAAATTTTGAAATGAAAAATGAATAACAGTTTGAATTGAAAGTTTTGAATCAAAATTGAGATGAAAATTTTGAATTGAAAGTTTTGAATCAAAAACCGATTGAAATTTGAAATTTGAAACCAAATGAAATTTTTGAAGTGAAAAAAAAAATCGAATTGAATATTTTGAAATGGAAATTTTGATACCAAGAGTTGAAATTGAAAGTTTGAATCGAAAATTTTGAATTGAAAATTTAAAATGATAATTTTGCATGAAAAAATTTTTAATTCACAAAAAAAGCTTAAAAGAACCTAACTCCCCCTAAATAAAAACAATAAATCACCGGGGAGAGGAAAAAAATTTTGGCCCGGAGAGACTCGCAAGAAGGGATTTTTCAATCCAAACTTGTCTCATGGCGGGTCTTCTTCTATAGAATTCGTCCGAAAAGAAAAAACTTTTGGGTTGACCATACCGGGCGTTTTTGCAATCGCATTCATATATCATGTGCCCGGGTTTTTTACAATAATTGCAAAATTTGTATTGGGAGCTCCCCCTTACAAAAATAGTGGGAGCATGGGAGGAGGAAGCTATATTGGAATATCCTAGCCCTTGGGTGGTTCTAGAAATTCGTTGGGAACCTAGGATATTGTTCAAATTTTGTTCCCCTTGGGTGAACTTAGCTAGGGTTTCTCTAAGGTCTTTGCTGGTTGATTCCATGGAATCAACATTTGGGAAATTTTGGATTTTAAGGGTCAACTCTTCCTTCTCTTTAAGAATTTGTTCTTTTTCGGAAGAGAGTTTTTTGAAATTCTTTTTCAAAGCAATGAATTTTGAAGAAAGCTCATGAAAACCATTTTCTAGTTGGTCTCTAGCGTGTGAGAGTTCTTCATAAGAAAGATGATTTAAAGAATTTGAATTTGAAGAACAAGAGGAGGAGTCGGAAGATGTTACCTCATGGAATGCCATTAGGCATTTTGTACCTTGGTCGCTTGAGGAGGAGGAGGAGGATGATGAAGAGGAGGTGTCACTCCATGTCGCCTTGAGGACCTTCTTCTTTCCTTTTTCCTTTGGCGTGGCCCGTTTCTTGTTGAGTGGGCAATCAGGCTTGTAATGCCCTTTTTGGCCGCACCCATAGCATTTTACCTTGGGCTCGGATCTTGCGGTGGGTTCTTGCTTTCGCGCCTTGCGAGATTGCTTCTTCTTCTTGTGCTTCTTCATGAATTTTTGCATTTGGCGGGCGAGATTCTCCATTTCCGAGTCGCCGCTTGAAGATGATGAAGATGAGGAGTAAGAGGATGAGGAGGAGCTTACTTCTTTTTGTACCTTGAGGGCCATGTTCTTTGGTGTCTTGATTGGTGTGCCCTCCTTTTGAGCTTGCCTCCTCATCGTGATCTCATAAGTCATGAGAGATCCGATGAGCTCCTCTACCGGCATATTTTTGATGTCTTTTGCTTCTTGAATCGCTGTGACCTTCGGTGCCCATTTGCTTGGTAGGATCCATAGGATCTTCTTCACCATAGTTTCAGCTGAAACATCATCACCAAGGGACTTTCTCCCATTGCACACGTCAGTAAATCGTGTAAACATTTCAGAAATAGACTCATTTGGATGCATTGAAAAAGATTCAAAATCCTGTCTATACATATCTAATCTAGTATCCTTGACTTTATTAGTGCCTTCATGGGTCACTTCTAAAAGCTTCCAAATTTCATGTGCGGAGGTGCAAGTGGATACACGATTAAATTCATTTCTATCTAACCCGCAATGAAGAGCATTCATGGCTTTGCCATCAAGCTCAAAATTTTTAATATCGGCGGGGGTCCATTTGGATTCGTCGGGGGAAGAGAGAGTGTAACCTTGCATGACTATTTTAAAAATGGGATATCCTATACTTCTCAAAAAGGTGGTCATGTGGGTTTTCCAATAATTATAGTCGGTCCCATCAAAAAATGGAGCCCGACCCAATGAGTAGCCCTCGGGGGCGAAAGAAGTTGATGCCATCTAAATGGATCTTAAATTTGAAATCGGGTTAGGGATTTATTCAAAGTTCTCTCTGATACCAATTGTTGGGTCGGAAAAACGGGGAAATGATGGCAAGAGGGGGGGGGGTGAATTGCCTTTTAAAAAATTGATTAACAAATTAAAAATCAAAGTAAAGGTGCAGCGGAAATAAAGAGGCAAGACACACCAAAATTGATAACGGAGTTCGGCCAAAACCCGGCCTACGTCTCCGCTCCCAACTCAACCGTTGAGAGATTCCTACCGCTTGCTTTTCAATGGTTTTAGCAAGAAACCCACTAGGCTTTGAGGTAGCACTAGGACCTATTACAGCTTGCTTTTGTGGTTTAGCAAGAACCCACTTGCTTTTGATGGTTTAGCAAGAACCCACTATCCTTCTTACAGGTGAAGGATAGCTCACCTATGTCTCAAGCTATTTAAAGGAAAGCTTGGCAACCTTGTCACACCTTAGTGGTGATGTGAAACCCAAAGAAAAGAGGGGATGAGAAAATTGGGAGTTTGTAGGCACAAACTCAAAGTTAAGCTCAAAATAAATAAAACACGAAAAACCGTGATTGGGAAGACTTGGGCGCCAATTGGATGATGGAGTTGATGTAGCGTGCTTTCCCAAGCTTCTTGAGTGGTGCTCTTGGATGTGGAAATGGATGGAGCACTTGGGGTTCTCTTGGAACAATCCGCCGGAGCTTCGCCAAAATGATCAACAATGTGTCCGGTGGCTTTTTTGACGTTCCGGGGCTTCCTAGGCCTTTATTTATAGGATAGGAACCTTCAAGTATCCGTTGGAGGGCTTTGGAGCCGTTGGAAAAGGCCTCGGAGCCGTTGGAGGCCAAAAAGGAGTTGACTGGTCAAAGCCAACGGCTAGTTTGACTGGTCTACCGGCTGGCCGGTGCAGGGCCACCGGCTGGCCGGTGCCTTGGAGAAAGGAAACTTGTTCTGCCCAGGAGCCACCGGCTGGCCGGTGCTGAGGCCACCGGTCGGCCGGTGGTGAGACAGAAGGTCTCACTGTTGGGGCTGGAAGCCACCGGCTGGCCGGTGCTGAGACCACCGGTCGGCCGGTGGGGAGGCAGTGGCTCAGCCTTGAGTCAGGGTTCCACCGGCTTGCCGGTGGTCAAGCAACCGGCTGACCGGTGGAGCCTGGCAGTGGGCAATGCCTCTGCCAGGTCCACCGGCTGGCCGGTGCTATAACACCGGTTGGCCGGTGGACTGAATTTCAGTCCACTTCTTGATTCTTCTTGGGCCATTCCTTTGGCAATCTCTTGCCTATCATCCACAACACTTAAAACACAAGGTTAGACAAATAAGAAAGGTGATTGTGATCATGAAAATCAAACAACGAGGGGAACCAGATGTACAACATATACTAAATATGGAAATATATATGATATATACATCATAAATACAATTATGGAGATAATGTATATTTGACCACATGAACAATATGTAATTATAAGAAGTGCATTTTCGACTCAAGTACCAAATATCGACAAAATGACTCCTATTAACATAAATGATTACATAATGTTATAACATGTTAATAAGTTATTTAAAATGAATGATACACTTGAAAAAAATGTTCTTAAGAAAGTAAAAATTATCTTTATTTTATTATTCATGATATTAAAGAATGAACAGGTCAAGTTGGACACGAGGTAAGGGACTTCGTCTCAATCTCCTTTTATTAAGGCATATTTTGTTTTAATTCACGAATTTATTTTATACGCTTTATAAACAAAATTGACTTTTCATTTCATTCAAAGGGAATATTTTTCTACGAGTCGTTTTACTAAATGAAAAAATTAATGTTTCTTTTAACATAAGGGTGACAACGACCTTCAGTAACTGTGAGTATTATTTGATCCTTGGCTTCCATAACAAGCTGTAATTTTTTTAAAGAAAAATAAATACCATATAATCATTTATGTATTTTGGTATTTAAAATGGTTTTGATAATTTATTTGTTATTTCAATGTATTTATGTGATATATTGTGATTGAAATTTCTAAATGTTTCCATTCCTTTATATTTGTTTTGTGTATTTTGATTTTATTATGGTACTTGGACATTTGACGGGTGGTTACGTGATAAAACAAATAACGGATGGTGACATGATAAACTAGGATTGGTGGTTACGTTATAACCTTCAACGCATTGGGTATGGAATTAGGCCGTATAACTATTTTATTTAGTGATATGTGTGGATGTCGACTGTATGGTTATTGCATTTAAATATGTTTATGTACCATGCTACCATTATATTTTATGTGTTCTTTATATGGGTTTTATGGTAATATCTTTTTTATAAAAGGGTAACAAATTATCTTTTATTCAGTGATAATTATTTACTACATCCTAAAGATGAAAAATATTACTTAGGATAAAGTATTCACAGTTTACATGTTGTTTTAAAAAATCTAACAGTATTCCTTCTTTGTGTATCTCATACTGAGATTTTTATGCTCATACCATCTTTTTGATATGTTTTAAATTGGAAACAAAGTGGAATAAGGTCAACAATGGGATCAAGGAAAAGTAATACCGTCTAAAACAGGGAAACATACATGACTCTTTTTTTCAAGAATTTCTATTTTGTGAAATATAATGGGAACTGAGTAGAATTGTCTACATTGTAACTTTTGGGATGTTCTATAATAGTTATGAACTAGTTCTATAAAACTCTAAACCTGAAAAGATCCTCATTGTGAATTATTCATTTAATTCAATATTATGTATTGTTTTAAGGAAGGGTCCCTATAGTTCGTATCAGAGGTTAGTTTAGATAATTTTGAAGTTATGGTATTGTTAAATTAGTATCCAAAAATAAATTAATTATAATATTTATGTTATATATCATATACAGATTACCATGTTTGTTCGCCGAAGATATTTCCATGTTCATAATGGTTTTCCACAGAGGAAACATGACAGCTATGTCGGGACGACATCAGGAGGAAGACAGCCTTCCAAATCAGCAACTTGAGTTGGTCAGAATCAGAACTGAAAAGTTTGATGCAGTGATAGAACAGTTGAATCAGGCTATAATTGGTGGTGGTATCCATGCACGAGATCATCCAGATCCAGAACAGAGTAACATGTTATTAGTAGATAATTTCATAAGGTAACATCCCCCATCATTCAGAGGATCAGCTGACCCTGTGATAATTGATGGGTGGAATAAATCACTGGAGAAAATTTTTGATGTCATGGGATGTTCAGAACATCAAAAGGTTTGTCTTGTTGTTTACCATTTTGTATGTAAATCTAATCAGTGCTGGTCGATGGTGAAAAATATCAGGGATAGTGAGGATATTGTTTCTCATGATTGGGATGAATTAAAATGAATGTTTTTTGGGAAATATTTTTCTAAGGTGGTTCGACATAATATGAAAAATCTATTCTTGGAATTGAGGCAGTATGATGAATCAGTGTATGCTTATGAATAAAAATTCACTTGACTGGCAAGGTTTTCTCCAAATTTCATATGAGAACATGATAGTAAGATAAATCAATTGTACATAGTACTAAAGCCGTGATATCCAAAATAATTATCATCTTGTGAGTTTAAAAGTTATGAAAAACATTTTTGATGTGCGAAGAAGTTGGAAATGGAGTTTGTCAGTGATCATGTGTTCATTTAAAAATGATAGAATAAGAGATACAGTTGGATGTAAAAGGGAAAGAATTCATCAAATAATACTGGAGGTAAGAAAAATAAATATCCATCATGTTATAAGTGTGGTAAAAAGAAACCTGGAGAATGTATATCAATGTTTGTAAAGTTCTTCTGGTGTGTTAAGTCTGGTCATATTTCCCGTAATTGTAATGAAGTTGATCAAGAAAGAAGTGAAAAGCCCGTAGAAAGATGTTTTAAGTGAAATTAAATGGGTCATTATGAAAATGAGTGTCCAATGAAGAACTCAACTGAGGGGAATCATCCAAAATACAGGAAGAAAGGGGTGGTGAAATCCTTAGCAACTACTTCAGTAGATGTTGGGATATTAAATGAATTAATATCAGGTACACTATTTCTTTGTTCAGATTATGCCAATGTGTTATTTGATTCAAGGTCTACACATTATATATTTTCTGATATGTTTAATAATAAAATGGGAATTCCATATCAATAGATGAATCCTTAACTTATGATAAGAACACATGGATGAAATGTTGATACAAAAAGAAATTATAAGAACATTCTTGTACTTGTATGCATAAATAATAAACTTGCAAACCTTATTGTTTTACCTCCAGTAGAGTTTGATGTAATTTTGGCCATAGTCTGGTTGTCTGTATATCATGCTAAGATTGACTACAGAGCTAATGAGGTTTTTTTCAGAAAGATTTTCATTTTGGGTACAAGAATGAAACCTTACTTTTGATAACATATCAGGAAGATGAGAAACTAGTAAAATATAGAAATGAATGTTACCTTGAACATATTGTTGAAAACAAAGGCACTATTTAGATTGATGATGTACTAGTGGTAAATTATTATCTTGTAGTTTTTCACATGAGTTTCATGGTATTATACTTGATCGAGAAGTTGAATTTACTGTCGACTTAGTTCCTAATACTAATCCATTTTCAAAACCCCACTATCGAATGGCTCACATTGTTCTTTTATTGTAAAAAAGAAAATTACATGAGTTATTAGATAAATAATTCATTCGACCAAGAACATCAACATGGGGTGCTCTTTTATTGTTTGTGAAAAAGAAATATGGTTCAATGAGACTATGCATCGATTATAGAGCATTGGATAAAATCACTATTAAGACCAAGTATCCTTTGCCTCATATCGATGATTTGTTTGATCAGATCCAGGGAGCTCTGTATTTTTCAAAGATTGACATGAGGTCTGGGTACAATAATTTGAAACTAAATTAAGTAGACATTTCGAAGACCTTGTTTCGTGCTAGATATTTCAATTATGAATTTGTAGTTATGACTTTTGGTTTAACCAATAAACCTGCTATATTCATGGATCTTATGAATAGAATTTATTGTGAGTTCTTTGATTTGATTGTGGTTGTGTTTATTAATGTTATTTTGGTTTATTATAAAATAAAATAGGAATATGAATGTCATTTAAGGGTTGCATCACAATCCTTAAAAGAAAAGAATGTTTTTGTGAAATTCAGAAAGTGTGAGTTTCAGTTACAACAAATTTCTTTCCACGCTCACATTGTTTCAAGAAACGGCATAACGTTAGATACTAATAAAACAAAAGTTGTTGAAGAATGGTCAAGACCCATACATATAACCATGATTCGTAGTTTTCTTGATTTGGATGCTTATTATAGGAGGTTTGTTAAAAAAAATTCACAGTTATCTATTCCAATGACTAAGTTAACTAGAAAAGGTGTTAATATCATTTCGGAAAAACAATGTCATGATTGTTTTTAGGAATTGAATAGATTATTGGTGAATGCTCCAGTTTTGGAACTACCTTACAAAAATGGTGAGTTTGTTATTTATATTGATGCTTCACTGAAAGGACATGGTTGTGTCCTTATGTAGAATGATATAGTTAATTCTTATGCTTCACGTCAGTTGAAACCTTTTGATTTAAATTACCCTACACATGACATGGAATTAGCTGCTGTTGTTTTTTCTTTGAAGTTTTGTAGGGATCATTTGTTTTGAGTAAAATGTGAAATATATACTGACCAAAAAAGATTGAAGTATATATTCACACAGAAATAATTGAAATGAGATAGAGGAGATGATTATAATTATTCCAGGATTATGATTTCCCAATTCTTTACCATCCGAGAAAAGAAAATCATGTGGTAGATGCTTTGAGACTAAAAAGTAATTATTCATTAACCATGCAACTTTTGGAATGAGAAACTTTGGTTTTGGATTTGATGAACTTTTGAAAAGAATTTGTTGGTGCATGAAATTATTCGGTTTTGTTTTAGGTGTCTGTGAAATCATCCCTATCAAACTGAATAAAGCATGCACTAAAGGAAGACAATGAGTTGTAGAAAAAGTTAGAGTTAGTTCTGAAGGTTATTCTTCCATAATTTAACATTCATAGTGATTTTTTTTTCAGTTTTGTGAAGAGATTATGTGTGAATTGTGATTCACAATTGAAGAATTATTAGTTATGTGAAGCTCATAGTGCCCCATTTTCAGTTTATCCTGGCAGTAATAAGATGTATAGAGGTAATTCAGAGTATTACTAGTGGGATAGAATGAAAGGAGATATTAATAATTTTACGTTGAAGCATTTGACATGTAAGTAGGTAAAAGAAGGATGGAAGTTATAGAAACTTTTGCTTCAGTTGTTACCAGTTCTAGAGTGGAAATGGGAAAATATATCCATGGAATTAATTGTGGAATTACCAAAGATATCTTGAGGTAACAATGAAATATGGGTTAGTATTGATTGATTGACTAAATCTGCTCATTTCCTTACTATTCGAGATACTTTTCCTCTAGATCAACATTCTCAGTTGTATATTAAAGAGATAGTCAGGTTACAAGGTGTTACCTTCTCGATTATATCTGATAGTGATCCCAGGTTTACTTCTAACTTTTGGAAATGCATGCAAAATTCGTTTGGTACTGAATTAAATTTTTTACAAATTTTCATCCACAACATGACGGGTAGTCCGAATGAACAATTCAGACCTTGGAGGATATGATATGTGCTTCCTCGATGGATTACCATGGAAAATGGGACCAACAACATTCTTTGGTTGAATTTTCATATAATAACAGTTTTCATTCCAGTATATAGATGGATCCATTTGAGTCATTATATGGGAAGCAGTGTCAAAGTTCATCTTTTTGGGATGAAGTGGGTGAAAATAAGCTGATGGGACCAGAATATGTTGGGTTATATTTATTCAGAAGCACATGAGAATAGCTCAGAGTAGGCAGAAAAGTTATGCGGATAACCGGAGGAATGATCTTTATTTTGAGGAAGGTGATCATGTATTTCTCAATGTTTCTCCAAGGAAGAGTGTGATGTGTTTTAGTGATAAGGTAATGCTGAGTCTGAGGATCATTAGTCCTTATGAAATCCAAGATAATGTTGGATCAGTTGCATACAATGTGGCTTTACCTCCATGTTTTTCCAAGGTACATAATTTTATTCATGTTTCAATGTTGAGAAAGTATATTCTTGATCCGTCTCATGTTTTGAGCCCTAATATGGTTCCGTTGGAAGAGAATTTATCTTATGAGAAACAACCAATCTATAATCTTGACCATAGAAATCATGTGTTGTGGAATATGGTAATTCACGAGGTAAATGTTTTTTTGGAAAAACCATATGATTTAAAGGGAAACGTGGGAATCTGAAAATTCTATGAGGGATAAATACTCCCATTTATTTGATAAGTGAATAAAATTGAGAGGACACAATTTCCAGAAGGGGGGAAGGATGTAACATCTCAGGTAATTTATGAAATAATACATTTTCATTTTAATTAATATTCTATGAATTATTTAATTATTTTTCATTAATTGAGTTTCTATGTTCAATCCATAACATATACGCAACAACAGGTTTCTTTGAAATCGTACGTTGCACAACAATAATATAATATTATTATTTTAAATGGTAGTTAACGGCTAGCCATTGTATTAGTGGGAATGAACAAAATGAACTACCATATGATTATACATGTTTGTTATATGTTTTTACATTTATCAAATTAATGTTAGAGGCCCAAAATGTGAATGAATCCAATTTTATGCATAATATATTTTAAAAGGTTGATTTACCGCCTTTTGATGGTGAACCCTCATTAAATTAATTTGTTCACTTTTATATGTTTTATTTGACCAAATAAAATTATTCTTCAGAATCAGGTTATCAAAAATTACTTTGGGTAAATTTTTCTTATTTTTTTGATAAAATTCATTTTTTTATCGAACAGTGGAAAATGCTGTCTTTTAATTCATAACTTCCATTTAATGTAGATTATTTATATGGATATATTGTCTTTTTAATAGGTTTAAAAGTGTAATTATATTATATTTCTTCTTTTTAATCCATGTTTGGTAATTGGAATTAATTTCACTTTCAAATTGGATATAAACAAGTGTCAATATTTTGATAGTTAATATTTCTTAAAAACATGACTTTTGTTTTGATAAGGAAAATTAATTTTAAATTAATTAATCCAACTTATATGATTTTAATTTGATAAAATATACATCATTTTTGAATTTTGAATATACAATATATCATTGGCTATATGTTTGGTATTTTTCTAAAAAACATCAATTTTTGATGAATAGTGAAAACACTCAGTTGTAGTTAAAAAGAAAACTTTTCATTTAAATGAAATTTTACTACTTCTGTGAATTGAATTTTGAAAATCTGACATATTTGGTTATTATTATTAACGAAAATGTGGTTAAATATGATGAAAATATTTTCTTGGTGAATTGAAATTTTTGACATTTGTTTAATGCCTTTAAAGGTAAATAGGGTAATTAAAAGAAAAAAGAATATCATAATAATAAAAAATTAAACTAAAATGTGTACTAATAATATTTTTTAATACATATATGACCATGGGCATCATTGAGATGATTTTTGGACACCATGGTGCTATATGGGAGTGATAATATCACTTTATTTTAATTAACTTAATGTAAAGACAAAAAAGACATAAACAATTATCTTTTAGTAAACTAATTTTTTCAAAAGGTTATATAACACATCATTTAGACTATACATATTATTTGAATATTTAAAAATATTTCCTACATCATGGTATTTTGTTTATAATTTTTAGACATAAAAAAAATAAAAGTATTTATGATAGAATAATGATGAAATGTATACCTCATTAATAAATGATTTAAATAAATACGATTATAAAGGTTAAATGATATCCCATACATATAAAATTCATATTGGATGATTTTATTTCGTCCATGAGTCATATTATCTTCGAATTTAACAATTTTTGGACATTTATAAACTGAAAATCCTTATATAATAAAATAATATTTTTACACTTTCCTAAAAGGCCCCTCCCACTTATAAAAAGCCCTCATCTATAACCCATTTCTCAAACTTCACAAGCCCCTTGTCTCATCAAACCCTACCCAAATAATCTCTCACGTTCCCTATTTTCTCCCTATAAGGCTTACCATAGGGATACGTCACTTCAAAAAGTCCTTTTGGTTCAATCCAAAGGGAGTCACCCGAATTAAAGGCACCAACTTCTCTGAAATTCATTTGTTTTATTTTTTTATTTTAATTATCCAACCCCATAATCTATTTTTATTAATTTATTTTATAAAAACACAAGTATCCTCAATATACTAGATTTTTGTTATAATAATTATTATAACTACACTTACACACACCTCCATCTAATGGGTGATGAACATATTGTTTCTATGGAAGGCGAACTTCTGCCTCATGAAATGAAGATTGTTCAAATATCTCCAACAACCTCTCATAGTGGACATTATGATGGAACTGTATTTATATATGATATATATTATTTTTGTTTTTTCTTTATGCTTCTTTATATTCCATTTATATTATACCTTTTTAGTTTCCATTATTGGTAAATGCGAATATTTCATTTGAGGATGTGCGGTCTACCGCCCCTCAATGTGACATGACTCGTTAATGCCATATCTGGGACATATAGGGGATTTATTTAATGATATTATATATGATATTATAATGGAATAATAATATACCTATGTATCATTATTTTTTAATTCCATTAATCTATGAAATAGAAATAAAAGAAGCTTTCATGCGTACGTACGACTTACGGTCTCCATGAACGATGCATTTCATTTCTTATCACCAAATTTTATGTACTATTATAAATACATACATATACTGGATATATATAATATATATGATGTCTAAATCATAAATATCATTATATAGATAATTTATATTTGACCACATGAACAACTTGTACTTATAAGAAGTTCATTTTGGACTCAATTACCAAATATCGACAAAATGACCGTAATTAACTTAAATGATTACATAATGTTATAACATTGTAATAAGTGATTGAAATGGTATGTTAAACATGAAAATAAAGGTTCTTAAGAAATTATAAATTATCTTTTGATTATTATTCAGGAGATTAAAGAACGAACAGGTCCCGTCAGACCCGAGGTAAGGGGCGTCGTCACAATCTCCTTTCATTGAGGCATATTATGTTTCAATACACATCTTGTTTCATAAGGTGTATAAACAAAATTTAATTTTCATTTAATTCAAAGGTAATGTTTTTCTATGAAGTGTTTTACTAAACAAAAAAAATAATTTTTCTTTTAACATAAGCGGTGACAATGACCTTCAGCTGCAGTGTGTAATATTTGATCATTGGCTTCCTTAACAAGCCGTAAATTTTTTTAAAAGGAATATAAATACCATACATTCTTTTATGTATTTTGGTATTGAAATTTATTTTGATAATAGATTTGTTATGTCAATATATTTATGTGATATATTTTGATTGAAATGTTTAATTTTTTTCATTTCTCTATATTTTTTGTATGTGTTATGATTTTATAATGGTACTTAGACATTTGATGGGTGGGTATGTGATAAAACAAATGATGGGTGGTGCGGTGATAAACCAGCACATGTGTTAATTATATGTGTGGATGTCGACCGTATGGTTATTCCATTTAATAATGTTTATGTCCAAAGTTACCTTTTTATGTTATGTGTTCTTTATTTGGGTTTTAGGGTAATCGTTTGGTTACAAAAAGTTAAGTAATGATATTTTATTCAATGATGGGTATTTACTACTTCATAAAGATTAAAAGTAGTACTTATGATAAAGTATTCATGGTTTACTTGTTGTTTTAAAAAAACTAACAGTTTTTCTTTATTTCTGTATCCCTTAGTGAGCTTTTAATGCTCATCCAAAGTTTTTGAAATGTTTTTCACAGGAAATAAAGTGGAATAGGTTCATGGATGGTTTCAAGGAAAATTCATGCAGTCTAAAACAGGGAACTATACATGAATCTTTTTTTCAAGAATTTTTATTTGGTGAAAAATAATGGGAACTATGTAGAAGTGTTTACTTTGTAACTTTTGGGATGTAATGTAATAGTTATGAACTAATTATCTTAGACTCTAAACCTGAAAAGATCCTCAATTTTAATTAATCATTTAATTCGAGATTAGGTAGTGTTATAAGGTTGCGCCCTTATACCTATAATTATACAACCTTCACATATTTTTATAATGCTGAATCATTATTGTGGCTACAAAAAAACATAAATTATGAAAAATAAATGATTAAGAGGTTTTCTTTTTTTGGAAGGTCCCAGTATGGATACAATTTAGTGGATATAGGATTTAGTAAAAAAATTGGGGTGATAACTGCAAAAAGGTTTAATTGGGTATTAACTGAATTTTATTCCATTTCAACAAAAGGATGAATGACTAAAATAATGGATTTACACTCTTCAAGATTTTTTTGATAATACACATGATATTTATGGGCCATAATGATGGATTGGAATAAATGGATGGATATACACCTTCAATTGATATACATATTCAATGAAATCACCCTCTAATAATATCTATTAAATTTATATGATTAGGGAACTTACAATCTTATTAGGAATAAAATATAATTTTTGAATAAGACTATTGGATATTCCCATAGATAGCCACATTAATCCATTGAGAGGGTTTTTATCCCACTCATCTTGTAAACATTGATTATGTTCATTATCACTCTCCATAATTACATTTTATTTAATATTCTTATTCATTGTTTTGTAATGGATTTTTTTTGTGGTGGAAAATAGTTATCTATGTAACTAATGATCCATAATAGCCTTTATATTTCATTATCACCATTTATTAATTATTTCCATAAATCCAGTTCACTAGTGGACACACTTATATGCTTCCTCTGTTTGAAGGTTGTTCATTAAGACATACATTCATTGATTTTTTTGGGGAAATAAAATGTATTCTACATATTATATAGAGTGTAATTACCACCTCAAAATTATTATTTTTATTATAAAGATCACTTTTATAGAGAAAGTGTAAAACCAATTAGTAAAAACAGGAATGTCACTCCATTTTACAGGTGGAAAAATCATAAAGTTATTACTTCAACATATTTGATGCGTCCTCCCTATATAATTTCCAGGAGAGTTCAGTTACCTTTTTATTAGGATCGACTCTGATACTTTCATCAAAATGATTGGCCAAATTTTCCCACATCTGCACAAACTCTTCTACCATTATTTTTTTTATTGAATCATCGAGTCATGATGAGATGTTGTTTGATGATCCATTATTCCAGCTCTATGTTATGGTCTATTTGAAATAGTTCACAATTTAGCCTTGATGCGTCCTCTTTAGAATCATTAATGATCAGGAACTTCTCTATCATTTCATCCTCAGAGTGCATAAGAAGGTCACCAGGCTCCTCCTCTACAACTACCTGAGGCGAGCCATCCGTGGTGACCATTGGACAAACCTCTTCAACAACACAATTAAATATCATCATTGAAAGGTATTTTCCTAGAGATAAACTTAATTTAATTTTATATTGTTTTTTATTTTTCACAAGATCATGTTATAATTTTTGATGGATTAATATATATTTTAAACATTTGGGACAAATATTAATTTACTTAATAAAAACATGAATGGTACCTTAGGATAAAACTACAATGGAATAGGTAATGTTTACATTTCATGAGATACCATTTGTGGTTCATGGGTGTTTATTTTTTGTAAACAATTTTATGATGTCTTTATGGTTAGGATTAACTTATTCTTTTGATGTATTGGAATTTAGCATGGGATAATTATTATAATGTATCGATATAAATCCTCAATTTATGTTTATGGTGTCAAATTTATAAAATATCCATGTAACTGTAATTTATTAATGTTATGATATCATCTACTCATGTAATGATTTAATGATTATATATGTGAATATCACCTCATTATATTATCATTATTTTCTTCTAGACTAACCTGCATTGTTTCTCGACATTTTATAATTGATTATCCCTTTATAAGGATTTGTATATCATTCATTTTATGTTTACCATTATTTCCTTGAATCACAATGAAAGGGATGCATGTAAGAGAATTAAATTGGTCATGAATATTTTGGGATAAAATGTATAGTGTTCCATGGGATTAAATATAATTGTACCTAGTTTCCAAAGTCAATGAAATATTGATCATGGATGATTTCTCTAATTCCTATGATGAACTAAAATTTATATATTTTTATTACCAGATCTTGGATTTCAGGTATGCGGTGTATCATTTTTTTATTTAGGGAGGTGTATTTAAGTTAAAAATAATTAATATATAAAAAATTTCGAAGTAAATTAATAAATAGTTAACATTCATGATGTTATGATTTAGATTTTTATTAAATTCATGGTTTTTGTGATATTAAAATCATTCCACTAATGTATTTACATTTTTTAGAAATAAATAAATAAAAAATATTTTTTTTGAGAGATACATTATCTTTTAGGAAATTGGGAATAATAATTTAGGTTTTGAAGTAGATTTTATTATTTTTTCAAAATAAATTATATTATTAAATTTAATTGGGGGTATGTAAAACATTATATGATTATTTATTTAGTAATTAATTACATATTAATTTTTTAAAAGATAAATATTTTGAAAACATACATTTTTATTATTCTTCTAAAAAATTAGGTATTTGAAATTTTTTCCAAAAACTAACTCCAAGATAATTTTGACATAAATATTCCCATTAAAACATTAATTTTATAAATATAATTTTATAACATATGTAATCTTATGTAAGTATAATTATGATATGGTTTTTTAAAATTATTTTAATATATTATTTATCAAAATGAACTTTTACTTTTATTGAGTTTGTAATTAAAGAATTTATTTTTTTTGTATTCTAAAATTTTTATTTACAAAATTTTATCTAGGTAAATTAGATTTTCATTTCATTTTACAATTTTATTTGTTAAGTAACATATATATTCAATATATTTCTATTTTAATGATCTGGTTACCATTCAATAAATTCATATTATTATTACAATAGTCCTAATGGTTGTATAATTTCTAAAAAAATCTTATATATCCCTCCTTCATGGTTTACTTCAATTATTTTCATCATACCATATTTATTAGTTTCATATTTCATATTATATTTATAATTCACTATTGTAATCTTAAAGTGTAATTTTAAACCATCTTAATTCTATGGGAACATGATGTTATAGAACTTAAAATTAATGTTATGGTATATATTCATGTTTATAGTCCAATTGTAACACATTAAATTTAGAAGATTATTGTTAATATTTGAATGTAATGATTACATTAAATTAAATTATTTAGTATAGGTTTATAATTTTGTATCATGTTTTAATAAAATATTATACTCCAAAATATGACACATCTATATATTCAAAAGTAAAATTATTAACATAATAGTTTTGGTCATTAAATGATCCATCTATTTTGGAGGTAGGATGTGAAATTTAGTCCCTACTATAACCTTGGATATATGAATCATTAAATAAAATATGGATTTTATGTATATTTATCACTCTATTTATGATATCTACCTAACATGTTGTTCTATATGTACTGTTATTTGGAAATAAAGTGGGTGTTTTTAATATTCATAGATGCATTGGAATCCATTTCAACACATATTTTTAAGATAAGATAAAGTACAGTTTGAGGTAATCATTGGTGAATGTAGAGAAGGTTCTTAGTGGTGAATGATAGTGATGAATGATGTTAAAGATTGAACCTAAAGTCATTATAAAGTGGATTTGTTTTCCCATATTATTGGATTGTCATATATTGACATAATAACCCTATATATTTCATTTTTATAGGGCTTTCCTATGTAGTATTGTTTATGGATGTTTGGTGTCACATGAATGCACATTATTTTAAATTTTAATCGATACCCATTTTTCATTATCCATATTTAATGGTTGTATATACGTTTCTTAGAGTTTTTTGGTTTATTAAATTTTCTCATTAGTTTAATTTCTCTTTTCCGATTAGTATTATTGGTTTTAGTCTCTAATCCTTGCCGAATTGGTGGTAGGCATGGGGTTACAAACCTTGGCTAACTATCATTTACTGTAGGTCATGGTAAGGATGGTTCATGTCAAATTATTTTACATTATAATGTCTATATATGAATACTATAAACATTACTTGAATCATTTACAATTTTCTTAAAAAAAATAAATCAAAACATTTAAAGACATTCTATCAGATGGGTATATATATAATAAAAATTTGTGAGATAAAACACATTATAATGGAAAGAATAATTAAAACGAAATAAATACCTAAATTTAAATTGTTATCTAATGTAGCATATTGTTAATCAAGAAAACATAAATCCAATACAATGAAATAATAATATGTATTTCATAGAAATATTGAATGCACAATATTATGAAAAATAATAATCATATGTTATGTCTTACTACAATGAAAAAATTGCATAGTTTGGCAACAAACTCTACACAAGATTTAAATACAGTATCTCATGAGATACTATATTTATCCACTAAATTAGTGGGATTCATAATTTTTGTCCACCAATCAAGTCACAATACATTCAAAATGATATTTTTCTCAATGAATATAATAAATAAATGGCTAATATATAAATCTGTAAAAACAAATTTATCCCTAACTAAAAACATAATCTATTATTATAACAGTATGATATAAAATAAAAAAATTAAATAAATGACGATTTAGAATAATTATCTTGACCCCTACCCCATTAAGGTACCCCTCCGGCTGTAGAAATAAGGGTAGGGGCTTAAAAACTAACTGAATCCCACCTCCAATAGGCCACAAGATCGTGAATAACACTAAGGTTATATTATATATTCAAATTATATGTATTACCATTTATGGTAAACATAAGAAAAAGATAGATAAGACAAGTTCACATAACAAAACCTTCTCAGTTAGACAACATTAATTCAAATTACATTCATCTAAAATCATATAATATTAAAAAAAACTAGAAAGGATACTAGAATAATGAAAAGAATAACTCCATAGTGACCATGAATCCCAAATAACTATTATAAAACCAAAATCCATTAACATCTACCTCAATAATTGACCTAATCCTTCTGAACTAAATACAATTAATATATATATAGGGTGTTTGTAATAGGTAAATATAGAAGGATCCTCCTTGTATCCTCTCGGGAAAAATACTAATAAAGAATTCTAAATCTTATTAAATAAAAAGTGAATGTAAATAATCACCTAAAGTGGTATACTACGATCCCAAACTATTCATGAATATATACCACCATATTTCATATACAAGATATTGTATATTATTGTAATAAAACAAAAAGGGTACAACAGTACCACATCCCCACTGGTTTTACTCTCTTCACCAAAATTGTATGTTATGAGCCAACTATCTCAAAAAGAATACATCATGAACATGTATGGGATTAATATCACAACATTCACCTCATTCATAACATCATCTAATCATCACACACCACATCTCCATATAGTATCCTCAAATTTTATGAGTGCCACTATAGATCGTATGTTTTTTATTATAAAATGACTGTTATACTTAAAAATATCACAACATATAAACCTTGTATGTATCATGAACCGTCAAATTCCATAATGAAAATACATCTATTAATACATTGGACACTATATTCTGATATATATTTATATGAAATAACAATAACTGATTGCATCCTTCTATATACATATATTCAAAAGTATCCACCATGCATGCCATCACATTATACTACCAATAGAAGAGAGTGGGTCCAGAGGGGGTAGTTATACATCCATCCCCACCTCTAGTATTTGGAGGAAAAAATAATCCTAGAGTTCATAGGGTGTTAGTATCCCAATCGAAATGGGTGGGGTTGTGTATGAAATCAAAAAATACATAGGATATAATATAGCTCATACCCACACTATGTGAAATAACATAGACCTATGCTAAACTAAAACTATTATCACATATGCACCTGACATCAAGTATTAGGTCTTATATAAAATATATGAACATATAAATTTAAGATAGTATATTTAAAATAAATCATTCCATTTTATTGATTTACCATAGTTTAATTAATTAATCATCTATTAATCAATATTATTTTTATTTCATTTCATTGACCATCAATTATCATTCATTAAACATTGAATTATTATCCTCCAGAAATGTCCATTCACTCTTTGAGTTGTCTAAAAAAGTCCACGACATATCATGATTTAACATCTTTTCATTCCGTAAACATCCAACCCCATGTGTTAATCATTTATGAATCCATAATTATAGTTACTAAAGGAAATAACCTATATTATTAAAAATAAATTCCTAAACATGAACATCTAGTATCATTATGTAGTTGGAAAGAGAATAAAGATTATTGAGAAACTCATAAAAATGGTACTTTTGGAAGAGATAACTTGAAATAATTCAAAAATTCAATATAACAATGAGTATACCCTACTCCAACATGTTTAATCAACCTATTGTCATCTCCAAAACCATTATGAGAATCACCATGAATCTCTCCATCACTAGAATTAACTACTACCACACCTTCATGCCACCCATACCATTTCTCATAAGTACTATCCAGATCATATCACAACACATAAAAAGGATCACAACCAAATCAACCCATAAGGAAACAAACAACCAACAAGGTCAATAGGTAATTTTGTTCCATAAACAAGGCATCCAACCATTACATGCATTCAGTCATTCATGTACCCAACAAAATGAATTAATAATTATCATGAAAATGGGAAACTATAGACCCAACAATTATCTCTTTCAAAAAACTATTTATAATTCAATATTAAAATAACTGATTAATGTTTTATATACTATGTGTATGGGTTACCGAAGGAATCATCTACCACTATATATTAAATTATTTAAAAATTCTCTTAACATTTATTCTCGTTAAAAAAATATATGTGAATAAAGATTCACATTTAAAATTCATTTAATTTTTTGTTTTAATAAAAAATCCTCCTGGTTTTAATTTCTTTTTGAATTAATATTAATGGGTGAAAGAATAATATTATATTGAACAAGTACAAATAGTCTGTTGGTCAGAGTGGATACTCAAGAGGGGGGTGAAATGAGTTCCAATTAAAATAATAGTTAGAAACTTTTAGGATTAAAATCCCCCAAATTAAAACATCCCAGTTAATTAAGGCAGTAGAGATATTGGTGATTTATTGTTCAACAGGTTTCTCAAAGGTTGATTACTCCTTAGTTGAATCAGTATGAGTACTAATTCAACTTTTGAAACGAGATTACTAAAAGAATGACATATACACACTAACTGAACTAACAATCAGAGTGAATGTAAAAACATATTTCTGTCTGTGAAAATATAAGCAGCGGATAAATGTAAATCATAGTACATGAAGTCTGAACACAATAATTTAAATAAAAGGATCAGTCTTAAGCCAACTCCTAATCATCTCCACTTGGTGATTGCCTTCCACTAAGCAATTCTATTAAAAATGATACACAAACTGTATCGGGCTTTACAAAAGCTTTCACAAAATATTCAAGTTTAGAAACCAATACCACAGTTATACGTGGGAAAATAAACTACCAAGATACACTAGGCTTCTTCCACAATTATGTGTGGGAAACAAATGTATAGAGAGTTTGGTAAGGGGATTTTCAGTATCCCTCAGTTCAAGCAAAAGAGTCAGGGTCTGTAAGACATAGACACTGCTCACAAATGTAAAATACTGAAACACAATATGGTTATAGATATTAGGAAGAAGTTTCGAATGCTCTATGTGTTGGAAGATCAGATCTGGAATCCTTGAGATGAAGGAAATGAAGTTATGGTCCTTCTCTGCAAGGTGCCTCTAAAACAGATTGTCTGAACTTCTAGGTTTTGACTTACAAATGTAGAGATGACCAATTTCTTGGGTCAGAAACTCTTTTTAGCACCCCACCAATGATTTGAATATGCACTTCCAACAAATCATTGTGAAGGTCTTGGCTCATATGAATGAGTGATCAAGTGATCTTCTTCTTGCTTGGTATATCGGGTACTGTATATGTATTCCTTATGGGTGTATCTCAATATCCTGATCTCTGTACTTTTTATCCTTATTGCAATTCAGCTTTTTTTATTTGATTCAGCAGGGGCCAACAAGAGAAATGATTCATCCATGTGAGGTTTTCCTCGTACCTCGTAATGTCTCTTGATATGCCTGAAAATATCATTAAATAATGTCAGGTTCATTAAATTGTCCAGAAATGATCGTTATAATAGAATTGAGAAAATTGGTAATGTAAAGAATATGTTATCATTAAACTGGTAGCAGATGCATGTCACACAATAGACTTCAATAGTAGGCTCTTCAACTGTGGACTTCATCGGTAGGCTCACAATAGTCCTTTAAAAGTAGGCTTCAGTCAGTAAGCTTGATCAGTATTAGACTTCAATCAGCTAACTTCTTACGGTGTCTCTGTAACATGAGACTACTTCACTAGTGACATTTCCAGTGGTAGACTATCTCAATAGTTGACTTCATCAACAGTGTATTTTTTCTATCAGCGTACTTCCACTAATGGTAGAATTGAACAACAGTGGACTACATCAATGGTAGAGTTTGTATATCAGCGGAATTACACTAACGGTATATTTTTCCAATGGTATAATTGAACTATTAAGCTCTTAATAGAAGACTTGAGAATGATTCTGACAATGGACTTCTAACAGAAGCCTTTTCCTAGTAATGACCTTGTAACGGTGACTCTTTTTCTATGTATTTTAATAAGCAGAGAAACATTAGACTTGTGATAGTGAACTTGTACCGGTAGCTTCCAATAGTAACTATAGATCTTCAACAGTGACCTTTTAGCAATAGTGACCCAGAGTGACAGTGATCTATAATAGTGACTTTGATCAGAAGTCTCTTACCAGTAGGATACAACAGTGAACTTTCACATAGATAAATTTAAATTGTAAGCTGATGCAACAAAGTCATGAGACTAAAAAATATTGATTGTTTAGGATAAATAAGATAAATATAGATTAAAAAGGATTATAAAATGACATAATATATCATGATCAGTATTTAAACATGATTTGGGATTATCAAAATGGGTTATTACAACAATCTCGCCCTTTTTGATAATCACAAATCATGCTAGTATGTATTAATTATAGATATCACAGAGAATCATATAATACAGACACTAAATAAAGATCAAAAGTGAACCATAGTTCAGTCATGATTTGTCAAGTATCCGAGATTAATAAGATTGAAAAATCAGATGATATTAATATATGGTATTATAGAAAAAAGTAGAAAAGGTCCATTTAATATTAATGAAATCACCTAATTATATTAGTATTAGAACATCATTTCTCCCCCTTTCTGATTATCTAAAATAAACAAAAATAGAGATAACAGAGAAATATTGTATTAATGGAACTATATTACATGACCCTAGAAGAATACACATCCCAAATCAAAAGACATAAACACACTCAATCCACATCATTTGTAGGAAAGTTTTCCTTCCCTTTGGAAGATGAAGATAGAGGATGAATTGGTGTATCAGCAGGTTTGGAAATTGCTGCAGGAATGACTGGAGGGGTAGAAACAGAAGCACCCATGGGTCGATAGTGGGTTGCTCTCCTAGAAATCAGTGGTGTAAGTCTTCTGATGTCCTCAGTAGGAGACATAATGGAAGAACTACTTGGTTGAGATGCAGGTAAGGCAGGAGGGATTATGACAGGAGTACAGTCCACATGGGGAAAGGGTAGGAGACGGTTTCTAAAGACTATAATAATGATTCCTCCTCTTTCCATAGCGGATATGAAATCATCCTTGTTCTGCATAAATTTCTCTAAAGCTGGAGTCAACTTGCCCAACGGAGAGACTTGTTCATTGAAGGATATGGTGACTGGTGGAATCTTGTGGTTTTCTAACAAAAGATTGAAATGGGCATCCATATGATGCTTGGAGTAAATATCTTTATAATAGTAATTAATATTTTCCTTTATACTATTCTGGTCCTGGGCAACCACTCTCATGAAGTCACTAACTACCTTCTGAACATCTTTTGTAGTGGAGATAATCTGAGTCACAAATTGGGGGTCAGGTGTACTAATACTAGATATCTTGGCAGAATCTTCACTGACCACTATCGTGAATGCTAAAAAGTCCAAAGGTGGTGTAGTATAGGTTGATGTAGAGGTAGAGGAATCCAATGGTTTTATAGATAAAGAAACCATTTCCTTCAAAGACGTGGTAAAAACACTGATGATATTCTTCACATCATCATATTGTCCCTTCACATGATATTTCATGGATTCCTTAAAACTTTCAAACACGGCAACCATCTATTGAACAACACTTCTGATATAGTGAATATCATTGTATGATTTTACCTTAGAAGCCATTAGAGCACTCAGGCTCATCACTGACTATCTTAGATGTTCCACAGACTGAGACACATTCCTGAGTTGCTTCTGGCATTAAGTTACCTCTTGGGACAAACTGGCTTGAATGGAAGACTGAAATCTAGCCATCTGAGAGACAGTCAGCTTTTGAATTAAGGTCATTGCATTTTCTAATTCAGAGGCCATGTTATCAAACATATGGTGCAGATCTGTTTTATTTTTTTCCAGATCTTCCTTAGTGACATGTTTCTCAGGAATGGTAACCACTGGAGGAACTGCAGTAGGTTCTAAAATATCAGGTACTTGGTGTCTTTTTCTTGAATACCATAATCAAAATCATCATAGTCCATCCCAAGTACCAAGTATCCAGGGTCTTCTGACCATTGTACAATTTCATGAAGAACAAATACCGAACCAAAAGGCTCCCCCTCACTTGGATCTTTCTTCTGAGTATTCTCTTATGCTGGTTCTTCTCTAGGTGATTCCATAACCTCCCCTTCAACTCTAGAGAACTCAACCTATGTCTGCTCCATTGGTTCACCAGTGTGGTGAGTCATAGCCTCCATGGAGTGATCAATGACCTCTATTTAAATGGTAGTAGATGCCACTCCTCCTTCTTTATTAGAAACTATCCTGTCGGTATTACCTATCAGTGGACACAAACTGAGCTCTTCTCCTTCACTATTCTCATTATATGTTTCAGCAACATCAGCCTCATTTCCTTCATCCTTATCACCAGCCTCCTTTTCCTCATGATCATAACGGCCTGACTCAGTAGCCTCATCCTCTTCAGAGGTATCCCTGAATATATTCTGAGATATTTCTTCTTCTTCACTGGTCTCAGTATGACTATCTCTTAGAATAGTCTCTCTTCTTGGAAGTTATTTTGGAGGGCTAGGTGAACCAAAAGCTAATGTCTTTATAAGACTATCAGAAAAATAAGGACCAATCCCATCATCAATTGGGGTGTTCCCTCTTTCAGGTTCCACAACTCCTTCAACTTCGTCCTCATCAACTGAATAAGCTGGTTCTGGCTCCTCAAGCATTAGGTCGGTATCTCTCTTGTCTTTTGGCCTAGATGGGTGAGTAGTAGGATCAAACTTTTCATACACTTTTCCATCATCATTTACCCATTCCTTCTTCAAGGGATTCCAGCTAATTTTCATGATTTTTCAAATATCCATAGAGATACAAACACTATTCTTAGCCACTATCATATATTCGTTATTTCTAGCCACACCCTTCACCTTTAGCATTAGTGAGATTAGCATGTCATGGAATAGACCAATGGACATTGAGCTTTTCTTAGTCATATCCTCTAATTCTGCCATCAGTAACCTACGTAGGTTAACCTTCTTCCCATGATTCATTAAGTACATCATGAATATTTCCCGATACTTATGTACAATTAAATCCCCTCTCCTAGGACTAATCACATGCTAAATGAACATAAATAATATCAGGTCTTCCCCATTCATCACAGATGCAATGATATTACTTGATTTTCCATTCCATGTTAGTTCTTTAAGAGCTTTTTCATACCCAAAAATCTCACTGTCTGGAGGAGCCACTCCAGAATAGTATTCATACACTCCTTTACGAGGAACTCTTAAAGAGGAAGCCCACTCAGCAGATGAAAAACAGACTTCATTACCTTTAACTCGAGATACCATCCTATGCACATCATCTTCCTCTTAGAACTTCATGTATTCGTAGAATTCCTTCATAATCTTTGGTTAGTACAACACATTGTTATTGGAAAATCATTGGGTCCATCCTGGGCCTTCTAGTGATTCCAGTACTAATGACTTGCTTGACAGGAGCCATTCTTTACTCTGCTCCTTCTTAGCCACGATTTATCTCTTTGTCTGATGTAGGTTGACAGGTCTCATCGGGGTACTACCGGTTCCACTAGACACGGATTGGGTCCTCTTTGGACATTACACATCCTCCGTGATAGTCGGGGGTCGCTTGGTTCTAGCCATGGAGATTTAAAGAGGATCGAGGGTTCAAAGGGAGAGTTATGGTTTAGGGATTTTGAGAGTTAAGGTTATAGATTGAGGAACAAAGGTGGATTAAGATATATTCATAGCTTTTAGTTTTATCATTTTTGGATGAAAAAAAATAAAATAGAGATAATTAATAAGAATAAAATGGTTCAGATTCTCACATAAAATAAATGGTAAAAATCTAACAGAGAGGTATCCAACAGTGAGGTTCTTAACATTGAGTTTCAATGGTGAGGTGTATCAATGTGGTCCAAGGGTTTGGTGTATTAGTGACGTCCAATAGTGAGGTCTATCAGAGAGGTCCAATGGTGAGGTGTATCAGTGATTTCCAAAGGGGAGGTGTATCAGTGAGGTCTAATGGCGAGGTGTATCAGTGACGTCCAACGGTGAGGTGTATCAGTGAGTTCCAACGGTGAGGTGTCCTATACTAAAATTAATCATACCTAACTCATTTTTGATGTAATTTAACATCTCATAATTCAATTTCTCTGTGAATATATCCTCCAATTGATGTTCAGTGCCAATGAATTCATGAGTGATATCACCCTTTTGATAATGATCCCTCAAAAAGGGATATATCACATCAATATGATTTTTCCTAGCATGAGATACGAGATTTTTGGAGATATTAATAGCACATGTATTGTCACACTTTATAAATACATGTTTGAATTGATATCCATAGTCTAGTAAAGTGTGTTTCATCCATAGAATTTGAGCACAACAACTACCAACAACTATGTATTAAGCTTCGGCAGTGGATCATGAAACAAAATTCTGGTTATTACTACACCATGATACTAGTGACATTCCTAAAATGTGACATTTCCCAGAGGTGCTTTTTCTATCTAACTTGAAAACATAAAAATCAGCATCCAAATAACTCAACAAATAAAATTATTTTCCTTTTTGATAAAATAGTCCAATGTTGGGAGTATGTTTGCGATATTTATAAATCCTTTTAAAATCTGTTAAATGAGACTCTTCTGGATTGGCTTGAAAGTGAGAACACATGCATAAAATAAACATAATTTCAGGTCTTCTAGCTGTAAGATAGAGTAGACTCCCTGTCATACCTCTGTAGTCTGTTTGATCCACTGGTTATCCAGCATCATCAGCATCCAACTAACATGTGGTTCTCATAGGTGTGTCACTACCTTTACTACCATCCAAAGTAAAATGTTTTAAACGATCCTTAATATATTTAATTTGATTCAAAACAATTCTATTTTTATTTTGAAAGATCTCAAATCCAAGGAAAAATTGGAATTCTCCCATTAAACTCATTTCAAACTCATTTTTCATAATTTTTGAAAAATAAATACAAAAAGAACTTTTATAATATCCAAAAATAATATCATCCACATAAATTTCTACTATCAAAAAATCTTTAGAAATCCTTTTGATGAAAAGAGTAGGATCAGATATCACTTTGGTAAAACCTTTTGAAATTAGAAAAGAGTTGAGCCTATCATACCATGCTCTTTGATCTTGTTTTAAACCACATAATGCTTTAGAATGTTTAAAAAATGATTTGAAAAATGTGGATTTGTAAAACTAGGGGTTGTTCAACAAACATATCCTCAACTATATACCCATTTAGAAAATCACTTTTAACATCCATTTGATAATGTTTAAAATTTAGATGAGCTGCATATGCAAGTAGTATCCTAATGGATTCTAATATAGCTACAGGTGAAAAGGTCTTATCATAGTCTATTCCTTCTTCTTGACTATATCCTTGTGCAACTGACCTAAAATTATTTCTAACAATATTTTTGGACTCATCAACTTTGTTATTAATCACCCATTTAGTGCCTATGGTCAAAGTGTCTTAGGGATTTCCAATAATTCCCATACTTTTTTTTTCTTCGAACTGATTTAATTATTCTTGCATGGCCATTACCCAAAATTCATCATTGATAGCATAATTAATATTTTTGGGTTCAAGCTATGAAAGAAAAGTTTTATGTTCAACCAGGTTTCTTAGAGAAGCTCTTGCTTGTGTTATTCTATTTATATCACCTACAAAAACATCTAGAGGATGATTTTTAAGAGTCCTAAAGCCTCTAGGAATGATTGAACTAGATTCCTCATTATTGTTTGTTGGTTCAGAATGAGATGGTGAAGATTCTGGAAAATTCTTAAAACATGAAACATTTACAGGGGATTTACTATCTTTATCATTAAGGTCCATAATTGAAAAATCTTCCTCACAATGTTCAAGAGAGTTTTTAAGCTCATGTGGATCTGTCTCATCTAATTTGACAAGAACTGATTTTTCCACACATTTGGTTTTCTTATTAAACACTCTATATGCTTTAATTGAGATAGAATTACCCATGAAAATTCCTTCATCACCTTTGGAAGCAAATTTTTCATGAATATCTTTAGTATTAATAATAAAGACTTTGCATCCAAAAAATCTAAAGTAATTAACCTTAGGCTTCCGGTTGTTCCAAATCTCATAAGGGGTCTTCATTAGAACATGTCTAATTAAAATTCTACTGATAATATAAGAAGTTGTATTTATAGCATCAGCCCAAAAATAAAAAGGTAAATCATACTCATTAAGGATAGTTCTTGCAATTTCTTGAAGGATCCTATTTATTCTCTCGAAAACTGTATTTTGTTGAGGTGTCCTAGGGGAGGAAAATTTGAGACATTAGCCATTCTGTGAGCAGAAAGATTAAAACTCTTGATTTTCAAACTCACAATGATGATCACTTCTCAGGGTCTCGATTTTAATTCAACTAAGATTTTCTACAGACTAGGAATATTTTATAAAATAGGAACAATAATCTCTTTTATGATCTATAAAGTATACCCAAGTATACCTAGAAAAGTCATCTAAAAGAACATAAACATGGTTTTTCCCTTTTAAACATGAAACCCTTGATTGTCCAAACAAATCCATGTGAACCAACTCAAGTGGTTGAGAAGTTGAAACTTCTTTCTTTGGTTTGAAAGAAACCTTGTGTTGTTTTCCCTTTGGACTGGGATTACACACTTTTTCAAGTGGGAATTCTAATTTAGGCAAGTCTCTAACTAAAATTTTCTTAGATAGCTTCCTAAGTGAGTGCACATTGTAGTTTCCTAACCTTTTGTGACATAACTATGATTCCTTATGAAAAGAATTTATGTAGGAAACATTTTGTTTGGATAAGGAATTTAGATCAATAGTATATATATTCTCATTTCTAGATGTAGTGAAAACTAAATCATTTTATGAGTTAAAAACATTGCATTCATCATTTTCAAACATAACATTAACGAAATCATCACATAACTGAGATATGCTAAGTAAATTCTACTTTAATCCATCAAAAAAATGTACTTTCGAAATTTATATTGTATCAGGGTTACCAATATGGCCTAAGATGGCAATTTTTCCTTTTGCATTATCACCAATGGTGACATGCCCACCATCATCTTTAATTAGACTCTTTAAGTACGAATAGTCTCCTGTCATATTACTTGAACATCCACTGTTCAAATACCAAAAGTTCTTACATGAACTCTTTAAACAACTTTCCTGCAAAACAGATTAATCAAGGGGTAATTTTGGTACCCAGATCTTCTTGGGTCCAGAGAGGTTAGTAAGTAAAACTTTGGGAACCCATATTTGCTTTATCGGTTTTCTAAAATAAAAAAACATTTTGAGATATAAATACTTTTTAGGTCCTTTATAAAATTGTTTCTCAAAAGATGGTCCATAACTAGAAATAGCAGCGAACTGTCCACTTCTTGGAAAAAAATTGGTTTGGCTAATTGTTTTCTGTCCGAGCTGATATCCTAGACCAGTTGTATACATTGGTGCAATATGTTTTCCAAGAAACTGTGTCAAGGTATCCCTACCAGTAGTGAACTTCCCAAGATCCTTTCTTAGTTCTTCATTAGATAATATTAACTTTGTATTTTCCTTTAAAATGTTAGAAATTTTTTCTTTTTCTATATCCAGATTTGTCTTGTAATTTGATTTTAAAGCATGATTTCTTTTTAATTACATATATTTTTCCTTGATCTCATTAAAAGTATCCTCAAGAATTTAAAAATATTCAAATAATTCTTCTTTAGTCATGTATTCATCATAGTGAGAGTCACTTTCATTCCCATAATAATAAGTATTATGCACATGTGAATTTAGTGTTACCTCAGATGTCTCTGTCATAAAGCACAGATTGGCATGCTTTTTTTGTTCTGAGTCTGAAGCATCATATCTGCTCGAACTATCTTCTGATGCACTCCAATTTTATTTTATAGCCTTCTTATTACCTTTTCCCTAATCCTAAAATTTTCTCTTGAATTTCAACTTGGGGCAGTCTGCTTTCACATGAACTTTTCGTTTACATACATAGCATACTAATTCACTTGAATTATCATTCCTCTTCTTGTATTTCTTACATTGTCCTTTATGATCACACTTTCCATTGAAATTTGACTTCCTAAAAAAATTCTTCCTTCAGTAGAACCATTTGAATCTTCCGGAATGTTGTGTCATCTCCTCATCTATGTATGAATTTGACACTTCACTCATAGAACTGTCTATAGGTATTTGAAGTTTTTCATTGTCTTTGATTTTTGAGGCAGAAGTCTTGAATGCCACTTAATTCTTTCTTATTTATTATTCTATTTAATGGTTCACCATAATCTCTTCTTCATATATCATTAGCTTTCCAATTAGCTCCTTTTCTGGTATCTTGCTGATGTCACATGATTCTCGGATTGATACGGAAGTGCCTCCCCATCTATCAGGTTGGAATCTAAGTGGCCTCATGATTTGGTATTTGCTATCCACTGGTTTCCAAAGCAGATTCATGGTGTTTACTATCTCATTAAACATGAGATACATTTCATAGATAGGTTCATCATGATTCATCTTAAAATTATCATATTTAATAGTATAGATATTTAATCTCTTTTCATTAACAATGGTTGTTCCTTCATGAGAAACAGCCAAAGTATCCCACATTTCATAAGCAGTCTTACAGGTAGATATTCTATAAAATTATTCATCACCCAAATAATATTATAAGGAATTCATTGATTTATATTTATTATTATATGTAGTTTTAGTTATATGATACCATGTATCCTTAGCAGTAGCAGGTAATGAATTTTGTTCTTCAATTGTGTCCAACATTTCAGGTCCTAAGCATTCTATATACATTTTCATTTTCAATTTCCACGGATCACAATTATTTCCATTAAAGTAAGGTGGTTTGTTAGTAGCAGCACCTTCAACTTGGTTATCCATAGAAAATTAAAAGGTTAATGAACTTAAAATTTAGATATAATAGAAATTTGGAGGACATTAAGGTACAACTAAAATCACAATTGAAAAGAAATTGAAAAACTTGAAAAACTTGTTTGATGGTATAAATAAATAAACCCTATGATTACAAATTTTGGTCAGAGTGGATACTAAAGAGGGGGGTGAATTGTGATCCAATTAAAATTTCTGTTAAAAAATTTTAGGATAAAAATCCCCCAAATTAAAACAGCCTAGTTAATTAAGGCAGTAGAGATATAAGTGATTTATTATTCAACATGTTTCTCAAAGGATGATTACTCCTCAGTTGAATCAGAATAAGTACTAATTAAACTTTTGAAACAAGGTTACTAAAAGAATCACATATACACACTAACAAAAACTAACTATCATAGTTAATGTAAAAACAGATTTCTATCGTTGAAAATATATGGAGCGGATAAATGTAAAACAGAGTACTTGATGGTTGAACACAACAATTTAAATAAGAGGTTCAGTCTTAAGCCACAAACTAATCCTCTCCACATGGTGATCGACCTACCACCAATAAATTCTATTAAAAATTATACACAGCCTGTATTGGGATTTACAACAGTTTTCAGAAACTGTCCAGGTTTGGAAACCTCTACCACAATTCTATGTTGGAAAATAAACTACCAAGCCACACTAGGAATCTTCCATAGTTATGTGTGGGAAACAAATGTTAATATAGTTTGGTAAGGGGATTTGTAGTACCCCTCAGTTCAAGCACAAGAGTCAGTGTTTGTAAGATATACACACTTCTCACAAATGTAAAATAATTAAACACAATAGAGTAAGAGATTATATGACGAATTCTAGAATGCTTTATGTGTTGGTAGATTAGCTCTGGACTCTTGGAAATGTAGGAAATAAAGTTATGTTCCTTCTCTTTAAGTTGCCTCAGAAATAGAGTGTCGCAACTTCCATGTTTTGACTTCCAGATGTAGAGATGATTAGTGTCTTGTGTCATAAACTCTTTGTAGCACACCACCACATCTTTGAATATGTTATTCCAACAAATATTTGTGAAGCTCATGGATTTTGTGAATGAGTGCTTGAGTGGTATTCTTCTTTCTTCGTATATCAGGTACTGTATATATATTCCTTACGGGTGTATCTCAATATCCTGATGTCTGTCCTTTTTATCCTTATTACAGTTCAACTATTTTTAATTTGATTCAACAAGGGCTGACAAGAGAAATGATTCATACATGTGTGATTTTCCTCGTACCTCGTACTGTCTCCTGATATGTCTGCAAATATCATTAAATAATTCCAGGTGCATTAAATTGTATTGACAAGACCGTTATGATTGTATTAATAAAATTGGTAATGTAAAGAATAGGTTATCATTAAACTGCTAGTAGATGCATGTCACAAGGTAGACATCAATAGTAGGCTCTTAAACTGTGGACTTAATCGGTAGGATCACAGTAGACCTTTAACACCAACCTTCATTCAGTAAGATTGATAAGTGGTAAAATTCAATCAGTAATCTTCTAACGGTAGCTCTGTAACATCAGACTACTTCACCAGTGACTTTTCCAGTGGTAGACTATCTCAACAGTTGACTTCATCAACAATAGAGTTTGTCTATTAGCGGAATTCCACTAACGGTAGACATGAACAACAGTGAACTACATCAATGATGGAGTTTGTTTATCAGTGTAATTACACTAACGGTAGACTTTTCCAACAATATACTTGAACTGCGAAGCTCTTAACATAAGACTAGAGAAAGAGTCTGAAAGTGGCCTTCTAACATATGCCTTGTCATAGTAGTGACCCAGTAAAGGTGACTCTTTGTCTGTGTACTTTGATAGGCAGAGCAATAGTAGACTTGTGACAATGGCCTTGTACCGGTAGCTTCCAACAGTAACTCTATATCTTCAATGGTGACCTTTTAGAAATAGTGACCCAGAGTGACAGTGAGCTATAATAGTGACTTTGATCAGAAGGCTCTTACTAGTAGGCTATAACAGTGAACTTGTACTTAGATAAATGTAAACTGTAAGCTGATGCAACAATGTCATGAGACTAAAAAATATAGATTTTTAGGATAAATAATATATATACAGATTAAAATGGATTAGAAAATGATTTAATAGATCATGATAAGTATTTAAACATGATTTGGGATTATCAAAACAGGTGAGTCCAACATAGTCATTTTTGTTTATAGAAAATTAAATGAACAATGGATTCCTTAATCATTCCTCATAAATTATTTATTCAATAAACCGATTAATGAAATTTTGTTCATTTCAAATTTCATCATGAACAACATTCAAATCCATAGATTACAAGCATTATAAATGGGATAACATACATAGTACAAAATCATTCAAATAAATAGGTAAATATATTTCATGTTTAATACCAAAATGATCAGTAAACATTTCCCATTTATTATTTTATATTATTATTCCTTTTTTGATTAATTCCACTACCGCCCAATGAATTTAATCCAAGATAAATATAATAATTCACCGAAAATATGATAAGCAATGAGCCCCCAACATCGAACATCTGATGTTCTTGAAATGTAAATGGAACAAGAATGAAGATCTATTATCACCTATCAGATAGAGTATCTAATATTTCTGAAGGAAATCATTCTAGAAATGGACCATAAAAAAATATAATCCATTATAATGATATAGATCAAATTCCAGAGCATGGAAATAATAATAGGAGAAAATGGGATCAAACAATCAAGAAACCACTAGAAATGGAGAATAACTCACTTAAAATAATTACAAATATAAATTAGGACTATGAGGATTAATCTCTAATGAATGATTAATTAATGGAATTTGAACGTAACTGATGATAAACTAGGTTTAGAGAGAGATATTTTAGATATAATTAGGGTTTAGATCCTTAGAAGAATTTAAAAGAAGGCTAGTTTTTTGGAGACCTTGATGAAACCACATTTACTATGCCAAAACATGGTAATAATTTAAGGGCACTATGATGAAATATAAATAGATCATGACATATAACCTTTTAAAAACCTAAAAAAATCCAAGGCTTCTCCTATGGGGTAGATCCTATATAAATGGGTGAGGGACTATGTCACAGTTTATCAACACACTATAAAAACCCCTTAGCCAGCATGAAGGATACACCACATCCTATGCCCCATGACATAAATAACCCCTAAAATGGAAGAACGGCCCAAAAACCTATTTCATATCCTTTTAACAATACACCATGGTGATCCGACACCATGGATGGGTCCACAAAATATCCAACCACCATAGTGTTGCGATCCACAAAAGAAAGTAGCTTCAAATTTTCTCCTCATCAAACCCTACATTGTATTGGGTATTATTCCATAAGCATGACCTGTTTAGTAATTACTAATTGAGGCCCTATAATAAAACCATTAGATCCATTCTTTAGTCACCTACCTTATAGTGTAGCCTTGGTCTCTACACCAAAACCTTGATAAAATGGTGATGGAATTTTCATTTTCGTTAATAAACTCCAAACTCCTTGAGAACCCTCTAAAAACACTTAAAAACACAAAAATAAAAATTTAATGGCTAATAGGACCTAAGAATTTACATCATATACCTCACAAATCTTCATCGTCCTAGAGAATAAAAAACCAATGCTAGAGAAAATAAATGATAATGGGATTTCTTGATAGCCACCATGTGAGATTAATCTTAAGGACAATTCCAACATGGAATCAAATCCTTTTCACTCAGAGGGAAAAATCTCAAGAAACAAAAAATAGAAACAATTGTCTCCTAAATTATCTCTTGGAATAGATTACCCTAAAATGAGAGTAATTTCACAACAAGAAAACAAGAGTGAAAGACCTTCATAAACCAGATATAATTAAACATTCAAAATACATGAAACACTACAAGAAAATAGAAAAAAAAACATATTGGGGTACATTGAATGTATCTGTGACATACGTTACCAACTACTCCCCTTTATACCATTATGTCACCATAATAGATAGAAAAATGGAATAACATCCTAGTTTAACACCTTCTCCTAGTGGTCTGGGATATCCATTAGCAACTCCATAATCTTCGAAAAAATTTCAATGTCAATGTTTCCCCCAAACAATGACACAATGCTCATCATGAATGAAATGGTGGAGCTATGAAGTGATATGAACATCATGTATCAATCTTATCTAAGTGGTAAGTTCTATTTGATATTACATGGATACAACATGATCCAGCAAATCGAATGGACAAAAAATTGGAAGAAAACATACTCTAATGCCCATAAATACACTACCAACATTGAATCTTGTAACACACCAAGATTTCATGATTTTTTAATTATTTTTAATTAATTATATATCATTTCGAAAAGACAACCCTAAGATTTAACGACCCACAATATTCTCTTAAAACTATAATATTTAATATGTCAGTTATTAGTGTACCCATAGAATGAAGGTTATGAATAAGATTAACTAAATAAAAAAATATATGTTTTATACATGTATATAAAATGAATTATTTGGTGGCCCATCAATTTTAAAGGAATATAATAACCATTTAAAAATAATGGATAACTTTTTCTGAGTAAATTATTTTCTATGCACTATAAAATTTTACCTTAATAAATTAAAATATACTTTTTGGTGAATGATTTTAAGGAAATATTTATATTATATATTTAATAGAAAATTTAAATTCATCTTATGTGTTCTCAAAATATGAGATAATTATAAATCTAATTTTATAATTAAAACTTTATGATTCTAAAAAAAGACATGACTTTTTTTGAACTAATTTTAATAATAAATTTCCAAACATTTAGAAATATTATTCGAAAAAATAAACATCATTTTTTAATTAATAATATGAAATTATTTTTGATTGAATTTTTGTTAACTTTTTAGAAATATAAATTTTCAGTGTATAGTGCACAATAATATATTTTATTATAAACTACTATTTCATTGATATAATTTACATGAAAATTTTTATTTTCATCTTGTTTTAAAAATATTATTACACAAATTATATATTTATAAATCTAATATATATAATTGGAATCAATTTAATATTTATATTTTTATATAAAAACATTTTAAAGATTTTAATTTTTTTCTGTTTTGAAAATCACTTTTCTGTCAGGTGTGTTTATTTAGTTTTAAATTAAATTCTTCCACATCTATGATGGGATTTTGGAAATATAAATTAAATTTTTTTAATTAGAGTAAATTATATTTTATTATAATGTTCAAATAATATTTGGAAAGAATAATTAGTAAAATTTAATTACTTAGTTACGGTTGAAAATGAATTAAGCATAGGTTAATTTAAATAAATAACAGGTAAAATGACATATAACATTGTCCAAACCCATTTTATGATCATATATTGACCTTATCACATCTAAGATTTGATCATGGACCATTTTGGATCCCTGTATATTGTAAAAAATTTGGAACACTTTATTCTTTTCATAAATTTCACATATTTCATCTTTCATATAAAAGGCCACCCCCACTCTTATCCCCTATACTCTTCTATAAATGTTTTGTTCAGCCAAGATATACTCAAATTTATTTCTTACATACCTCCACACGTATGTATAGTGTATGATCTATTTATAAAGTGTAACTATTTTTATATCTCAATCATTATTAGATTATTGTAAATAAATATATAGTTTACATACATGATATTAATATCACAAATAAAATTATGAATATGAATTAACCATTATCAGAGTCGGATAACTGGAAATTTTAAATCAAAACATACATAAATATATGATGTATTTATTACCTGAAATGTGAATTTAAAAAGGCATTGTTAATAAATGGTTAATTAAAGGTAATACTAAATTAAAATACGGAACGATATATATTATTATGTTTCAGTAATAAATTTATAATAATTTTATATTTATTATAAATGAGGTTCCAATGTTTATGAAATAAGTCAAGACAAAAAATTATTGATTTTTCACAATTTTTCCTCTTTGGGATGTTCATTATCTTATGGACCTATCTTATATAATGAGGTGTAAATTACAAAAAAATTGACATTTAATATCTAGAATTTATTTTTTCTCATGATATTGAATGTTTCACTTAATTTTATTCTATCATAGAGATTGTGTTTCAATGTTAACAAAGTTTTAGGTTTTTTATATTACAATATCATAGTGTATCAAGATTGTTTATGAATAGTATTCCAGTTATTCAATATTATGATGTATCTCTCATGAAACTAAATAATTTCTTTATTAATTTTTTACTTTTATAGAATATTTGTTTAAATTTCATTATTATCTCTTATAATATTAAATAATAATTTTTTTTTGAAAAATCATTTTTATTTCCCCCTTTGGTTGAAAAACCATTATCTTCTATATTCATGTTTTTTAAAAATGTTTTAAAATTATCCATATGATTAATTAAAGACACGTTTATAGATTTATGTGTTTTTTAATATTGTCTCAAACAGAATCATCATGTCATTTTCGAAACAATTATCATTTGGATTTTATAAAAAAATGTGAAAGAAATCATTGTTTTATCATTTACAGGATGAACAAAATTTCCATCCAACATGAGAATAAATTATTCTATTTCTTACATTATATGTTTCTATTTATATTTTCAAAGAAAATTCATTTTAAAACTTTTTATTTTAAAAGAAAATTATTTTCCAAATAGAATGTTTTTTCCCTCAAGAAATATTTCAGATGATTTTTAACGACTCCTTCTTAAGTTAATAAGGTTGATCTAAAAGAAAATGTTTTTGAAATGATAAATGTTTTAGAAAGTGAATTTCATATATGAAAGACTATATTTCTAAATAAAATATCTAAGTTATCTTTAAAAATCATTTTCCATCGAAGATAACATATTTTAGTGTTACCTATTATTTATTGGGGACTTGGTCTGAGGTATAATTCTTATTATTTCTTTTAATGGTTTATGTTTATGATGAAAAGATGTCTAAGAATCATGTTTCCCTTCTACAGGGATTACCATAGTAAAACAATTATGAAACTTTCTTCATTTTTCAATGGTTTATGCTATGATAAATTGTGACATGGTAATGAATCCAAATTTTTTATATAGGTTATTCTATATAATACTATTTTGAATCAAATTTATTTTCATGGGTTCTAATATGATGATTATTTTATGATATTTTGGAACATCTATGTATGATTTTCATTATGTTCTCTATGGGACCCATATCTATCTCCAATGCATTGTCTAATGATTGATATCTCATGAGATAAACAAGACTGGAATATAGAGAGAACCCAATTCATTAATGGACCCTGTACACTATGGTATACTTTTAAGTGAACCTTGATTACAGTTATGTTTTTTAGAGTGAACCCATTCTGTAATGATAGCATTTTAAATCCACCTTTACTACATTGAAAATGATTTTATATGCATACTTGTGTGCTACAATTCCTTGTATTATGTTAATTATATGATCTCATGGAACATGAGTTTTAATTTACTTTTGATTCACTTATTTTGAAATACCATTATTTATACCATGAATTAATATTTTAGTCTTTGATATGTAGGGTATGATATTCATATTTTATTTTCATGTTTTCGTTACCATATTCCCACTTTTCATTTAAATATTTCCTTTTTACCCATATTGACCATGATAGATCACCCTTTATTATGTTTTATTTCACCAGGTCATGATGATAGGTATTAAGTGTTATATGTTTAATAAGGGAACTGTTTTTAAGGAACTATGTGGGAGATTATGTAGACCTATTCTAAACCAATTAATTTTGATTCCATGATTCCAAAGGCACTATAACTTTTTTATCCTTAACTGAGTGTTTATATAATGTAATGAATATTCATATAGAAATATGTAACATCTATTTCCAAAAAAATATAGGGTAGCTATAGTTAGTATGAAAGGATATTTTTTTAATCTTTTAAAATAAATACAATAAAAACATAGTGATATCCATAAAAATGTGTCTGAGGATATTTTTAAGTATATTTATACGTATATAAAATCATCATTGAATATTTGTAAAGGATGGAGTGATTGGTTTTTTAGAAATAAATCAATGTCATGACACAAAAAGTGGACTTGGTTCATGATATATTTACCTAGGATAAATAATAATGAAAAATTATTGTTGGGAATGACTCAATAATTACATGATACATGAGCACAGGACCTACCACATACCTTGATTGAATCACTCAATGAATATGCATTGGAAATTCACAAAAAAACATTCTAAAAAATCCGGAATAATCAAATTATAAATATGACTGACATATGTTATTCCTTTGGTTCCATTTATTTCCAATAAGATATTTGTATTCAGACATCCAATATAAAATTCTTCATGATTATGTGGCTTCGCACTATGAGTGTCGTTACTCACACTATAAATTTGGTTTAATTCAGTGGAAGGAACCTGAAGTAACCATATTAATGATGAATGAAAAAATAGTGAAATTATTTTCCTCTTGAGAAATATAATGTTATAAGATATAGAATTCATAGTCTCATTTCTATAATCACACAACAGTCTCAGTATATGAATTAATTGACATTCCAAATGTCAAATTGAGGGAAAAAATTTTGTTGATTCACTTATGAGGAAACATCTTCCATTTTTTCCTCTAATATTTTTTTATAATAAATTGATCAATACCTTTGAAAATAAATTTTAAATTCTCCAGTTTTCTTTTCAACAAAATATTTATTTTATTTTTTTATCATTTGGAAGGGGAAGTGGATCAATGGTTGAATCTTATATAGAAAATAATTTAGGAGGAATAAATGGAATCCATGGTATAAGATGATTTTAATAAAGTATTATTCAATAAGTAATTTCGTTATATTCTTTACCAGATAATGGGGGCGAAATTCCTATAGTTAAATAAGGAGGATGATAAATATGTTGACACCTAAGAGGTGAATTTTTCCGGACATGTGAGGATCATTTCTGGTATTATCATCCAATATTAATGTAAGGTTAGTAAATTAATTAGTGGCTTAAAACCTTGTCCTTAAATAGTTTTTTCCAAATGGGCTCTTATTTTTTTAAGGAAATTGTTCCTTTTTTGTATCAAGAAATAAATGGTCAATGGTTTACCCATGAATCATTGGGTTTTGATAAAAAATAATAATGGAATTCAATGGAATATCTAAAAACACTAATTGAAAAAATATGAGCATTACATTATAAGTACAGTGTGTAATGAAACATGGAGTAAATTTTCTTCAAGGAAATTGTAAATATTTAAATTTTGAAATGTTATGTCATGATAAAATTGATATTTTAAGTAATGTGAAATAAGGTAAATAAAAATTCAAGTTGATATAAATTTGAATATAATGTACCACAATGATTGAAGATAGTAGACTTAGGGAAAGTACATGGGATAATGAGGATGATAAACCACAAAAAAATCTTACGATAAAGGAAAAGGGGAAATCTTCAGAAATAACAATCGTTTAAGATAATAATTATTATTAGTTGAGACATGACCTTCACTACTATATTATGAATTTGAAGTTTTCGTTTACATGAATGAGACCAACAAAATTCTTATAGTTCATCCATTAGAGACATTTTATGTGATTAAAATCATTAATAATATCCCTATACATGGATTCTAGTATAATTAAATATAATGTTATATTATATTATTGTAGTGATGGACCAAATATTCCAATGGAAATTTTTTTTATAACATATGATCTTATATAATGAATAAGGGGATAAAGTATTAATGTAATTGTAATCAATAATAAATATATACATGTATTTTATCAATGTTAGTTCCTTAATGTAATCATGAAAAAACTACATATTTTTTAAGATTTGGAAGATTATATGTCTCTAAGTAATATTAAATTAATAGTAATTGATACCATCTAGGGATTAGGAGTTTAAAGTTGTGCATAATTTCAATTCATTGGATACTTACATCATTTTTTATGTGATGATTTTTATCAAGATTAATGATATATTGGGATATATTTAAGGTAAAAACCCTTTGTATTGGAATTTTTTTTGTCAAATAGTTAATTAAGGTTGAATGCCTCAAATTTTTGTGGATAATACTAAAGGTAATCGTGACCATTATGATTTATCTTATCATTTATTTGATGGTAAATATGTGATATTGAAAGTTTACAATTGTATTACTATTATTTTGGAAAAATTATAACCCACATTCCATGAGACAACTTGTCATATCGAACAAGGACATGAGGCTGGAATCTTCTTCCAAATGATGTCATGTGTATAGAAATTTACACTAGCCTACGTAGAAGTGTACATTGGGATGGAAAACATGATTGGAGATATTACTAAGTATGTATCATGGTGTTTTTTATTTTAGAATGTTATAGATGAGAGAAAAATATTTTTTTGGATGTTCTAACCATTATACATATGAGAATGGAAATTGGAAAACAAAAATATGTATCTTTTGGTCAGAAAACACAAAACATATAAAGAGAACAATTTTATAAGGGTTATAGTCATTTTATATAACTTGTCTATAAACATCTTGGCTATCTTAGAAGATTTCACTCTGGACCACATTTCTCGGATATAAATTAATGAATTAATAAGGTTACATGTAGTTCCACATTCTATTATGGCTGATTCGGTCCAAAGTATTCATAGACTTTTGGAGAATTATTTTGAAATATCTTATTTTAATGTTGAGATTTATCACTATATCATCCTTAGATAGATAGTCAGTCTAAGAGAACAATTAAAAGACGAATGGATATTCTATGACATTATTGATGGCCCATAGATGTTGTTGGCCACTATCTATAACTATAATTGTTTTAATTATCACAAATCATGTCATATGTTAACATATACATTAACTTATGTTAAATATACTATGTTATGTGAAAGAACTATATTCAATATTTGATCATCACATATATATAACTATTTTGGTGTGTTTATGTATTTTCATGATTATAACTTATTATCTATGTGTTTATGAGTTTTAACACACTCCGAAATTGCTAAATGATAGACAAATAGAACATCTAAAATTATCTTAAGTATGAGTCCCTGACAGCGATAGGCATATGAATCATTAATAGAAAAATCAAACTGGCATATGTTCTAAGTATATAAATCTAACACCGTTGGAATGGTTCACCGTTGGACATGACACCAATAAACAGATAACAAACCATTTCATATGAATCACCAACGCAGATGAAAAACCATCCATCTTATTGACATACCATTGCATGATGATATCAATGAATGGAATCACTGTTAGTTGAAATGAGTCACCGATAGTTCAACTATCTCACCAAAAAGAAGGAAGGACTCACTGATAGAATGATACATTGATATAATAAGACACCGATAGAAGGAGACACCGATATAAAGAGACACTAATAAAATGAGACACTGACATAATGAGACACCAATAGAATGAAATACGGATATATGGAGACACCCATAGATTAGTCACCGATAGGCTGTTTAAATACACATTTATTAAGATTATTTCTATTGGTCATATTTTTTATATTTAATGTATCTATCATTATTAATACTTCACAACAGATAGTAGGATGTAAGAGGTATCTCAAAATGAACAATGTCAGGCTAAAAAGTTTAAAGAGGCAAACAAGCTTGTGAAAAAATGTAGTTGACAAGAAGTAGTGCATGTTGTGTGTGAGAGAGAAATAACTGAATAACATCAACTCTAATTCAACTACTGTGTACCCAAGATCTCAAAAGGACGAACATATAGGGAGATCAATAAATCAATGTAAACCTGTTGAGCTAACATTGAACAACATTTGATCAAGAAGCTGAACATCTCATACATCTAGAAGCCAGAACATAGGGTCTACAAAACGTTATTTTGGAGTCATCGTCAAGAAGAGTATATGAAAATCAAATACACTTCATCAAACGAGTCTAGAGGTTCATGGAATAACACAAAGTTCCTTGTAAAACAAACTCCACATCTTTAAGCACATTATGTTCTTTTATTTACATTTTTGAGTAGTTTTTGTGTCTTTCTGTTACACACACTGGCTCCTGTGCATAATTGAGGGATACATGATATCCTCAATCTCACAGTCTTATTATCCATTTGTATCCTACTTAGAACAATAGAAGAGGTCATATGAAACTATTTTGTTGTTTTTCCGATAAAGAAGTATGGTAGAGGTCAAGTGTGACATGGAAAACCCTGTGTATTTTTGTGGACCCCAATCTTGGGTGTGGATAAAACTGTTTATTGATTTCAACTGCTTGGTGGCAGGTGATCACCAAGTGGAGAGGATTAAGTCTTTTCTTAAGATCGAACCTCTAGTTTTATTTCTCAAATTTTTTACTCTTTAGTTTTACTCTATTTTATCACATGTTTCATAATACTAAATTAAACACTAATAGTTATTTTATCATGTTTTTATAACAGTTATGAATCAGTAAAATAGTTTCAAAAGTTATATTAATATTAAGACAAATATTCTAGATAAATAATCAATCTCTTGAGAAATTAATTGAACATTCAAATTTTTTATAAATTCACTACAATATGAATTGAATTATTTATTTAATTAGGGGAATCTAAAAACTATACATTTTAAACATAAATTTTTATAGATACAAAATTTACCCCACTCTTCAGTACTCTACTCTGATCAACACTTGTCTTATGGATTTTAGAGGTAGTTGGGACCAACGACTTTCTCTGGTAGAGTTTTCATACAATATATCATTCACTCTAAGAATAAAAATATATAATTATGATGAAATATATGTAAATAAGTTTATATATCCAATTTTCATTAAATTATTTTGGGGAAGGAAATATATTGGTGCCAGAGATAACTCATGAAATGGAAGAGAAATCTGGTTCCATTCAACAGTACAGTGTGGTTTCACAAAGTCAATCGAAATGTAATAGTAGAAATCATCGACATGATCTGGAATTTGAAGTAGTAAAGATGTTGTTTCTATGAATTTCTATGAGGATGAAATAATGTAAAACTAAACCTTGGCCTATCATTAACTTTTAATGTATTGTTTGTATTGAGAAAGTAGATTATTGTTTGGTGCTCCTACCAGACATTTCTCAGTTTCACTTTGTGTTCCATAAATCAATCTAATGGAAGTACATACAATATCCATAACATTTAGTAATTTCCTAGGATATATCACTATATCATGATCATTTATAGGAGGAACAACCAATTGGCAAAGTATATTATAGAAAAAAAGTTTTATGAAACTATACAAATCACGTGTTTAATGTTTTATAGTGATACCACCTTCTTGAGGAAGCTATGTGGGAACCTGTTGATGTTTTAAGGTAGAAGTATCATCAAATTTTGGTATATAAATGATATAATTTAAAAGAAAAATTCAATTTAATGGTGGTAGAATGTAACAACCGAAGAAATTATTATTTGTTTATTAAATTTAATTTCTTTGATTGTCTGTGGTACCCATAACCCTGGGTTTTAATGAAACTCAACTTACTATGAAATATTATTATATAATATAATATTTATCTTATAATTGATAGAGTGGAGGATATCAATACGATTAAATAAATTTTGAAATTATATGTTTTACACATTTATATAAAATTAAGTCATTGGGGACAAATTAATTATAAATGAAAATAAGATTCCTCTAAAAATAAAATAAATCATTTTTTCAAAAACTATTTCATTTTTAACAAACAGAGTTAACCTTAATAAATTTTAAAAAATGATTTGAAATACATTTTTCTATTATAAATTCATTTAATATTTTAACAATCATCTTATGTTTTTTTATAACATGAGATAAGATTAAATCTAATTATACACTTAAAAACTCTAATCTTCTAAAAATATGTTTTGTAGGATTTTATGCAATTATTATAAAATTATTTTTTAGGAATTTTAGAAAATTTATTTGAAAAATAAAAATAAATTTTAAAATAATAATTTTACCAAAATCAAGGAGTGAAATTTTAAAATTTTTCATAAAAGATAACATTTTTCAATAAATATTGAATAATATCGGTCTTTATTAAAAATTTCCATTTCATTCAATGCATTTACAAGAAATATTTTTTTATATGTTTTTAAAATTAATATTTTTTAAATAATATATTTATTCTTCTAATTTTTTTGTTGTGAATTATTTCATATTTAATTTTGATATAAAACATTTTTCATCTTGTGAAAATTTTCACTTTGTAAAATAGCCTTTTATCTTGTATGTGGGATTATTTTTCAATTAAATTGTTCCAAATATAAGAATATAATTTGTAAAAATATATTTCAAATTTGGAATCACAATATTTTTTATTATATAATTACTTGAAATTATTAATTATTTGACATGAATAGTTAAAATAGTAAAAACTAGTTATTGTGTTTGAGGTTAAAATATGTTTTCTAGGCGACAAAAATATAGAAATGGGGTAAAATAAGATATATTTTCCAAAATATATTTTATTGAAATAATTTGAACATACCAACAATATTTTTCTATAATTTCACTTTTTTATGCCTTGGGTAATGTTAGAAACATCGGTACACTTTATTTTCTTAAAAAAATCTTTTTTGTCCTCTCCCCCTTTTATTAAATATCATTCACTATCTTATCATCTTCACACATCCAAATAGATTTTAATCATCCATGAAATACAAAAAATATATTCCATAATTGACTAAACACAAACTATATGAATTATTTTTACTTCGAACCCCTTTTATTAATAATTAAGTTGTAATCCTAAAGAGGTTCCCCGAAGAAGATGTATGGTCCTTAAACATTTTTTTTCATATTATTTCTTCTTCGGGATCCTTAAAATATTTTCAAACTTTAATGATACAATATAAATATTATCTATAATATACTTATATGTTATTATGTTAATTTCATAATCTATATACATCTTTTCTTTCATCAAATGGGAAATGAAATTGTTAATCTAGTGTATGACAGACTACTGCCTCATGAATTGAATTTTTTAATTTTACAATAACACCTAAAATAGTAGGATATAATTATGGATTTAATTTCTATATAATATATTTATGATATAATAATACTTATGTAACTATGTTATCACACCTTCCTTTTTACCTTCCAACCCTCTAGAAAACAATAATGTCACTCGTGTGTACGAAGGACTCATGCCTCATGGAATGATGTGATGTGTTATGTATTCATACATTACATGGATGGTAATATGAATCAATTAAATTAATATATATATATATTATATTTATAACTGAATTATAATTCTATAATTATTATATCTCACATACCATACTACATTTCATTCAGTGAGCAAAACGATAATGTTGGTCATAGGTACGGAAGACTACTTCATCATGTAGTGATGTGATTCTTTTTTCACTAATTGTTTTCATGGAATGTAACAAGGGTAGACTTATTAAATATATGAGACTTATATTATATAAAAAATAATATTTAAAGGTAATATATTATTTAAATTTTTTTATTTTATCATTTTAGTTAAATGTAAACATCTTTCTTGCATATATATGACATATTGTCTCTATGAATGGTGTAACTGATTTTCTATTTCTAAAATTATTGGATTACTATAATAAATATATAAGAAATATATATAATATTTATATCATTTATAAAATTATGGTGGTTATTTAACCATGATTAATTTAATAGGAAATAAATTATCAAATCAAAACATACACACAAAACAATGTATTTAATACCCAAAAAGTGATTTTAACAAGGAATTGCTAATTAATAGGTAATAATAAGTAATAAATAAAATATATGTGGTATGATATATATAATTATGGTTCTATAATATAATTATAATAATCCTATGTTTATTATAAAGGATATACTAACATTTAAAAAACAACTGAAGGCATAAATAAATAATTTTTTGCCACAATTTTTCTTCTTCTGGACATGTTATGTTATGCACATTTCTTATTTTGTGGGTTTTATATAAAGATCATCTGAAATTTAATATCATGAGTGTATTTTTTCTCATGATATTTATGGTTTCATATAATTTTATTCATTATTTGTCTTTTGATTAAAAATTACCAACGTTTTAAGGGTTTTATATTATCATTTAATCCTTTATCCTGATTGTTTATGATTATGATGCTATTAATGGAATATAAAATCTATCTATGAAGAAAGTAGTTTATTTACATTTATTATATTTATATATAATGAATATATTTTTCCATTAAATTTATTATCTTAATGTATTAAATATATTTAAGTACCTTTTTTATGAAAAAAATCATTATTTATAACATTGATCGAAATACCTTTTTCTATAATATCATGGTCTTTTAAAATATTTAAAATTTTTTTTTACAGTCTACAATGTATGTAATAATGATATTTTCACCCATGTTTTTATTTTTAAAATTTGTTTTAAAAGGAATAATAATTTCATTTTATAACACATTCCCATTTTAATTTTACAAAAAATGTGAAATGATTTTTTTTTAACATGTACAACATGAATAGAATTTCCCACCATATGATTCATCAAATGATTTAAGAATTATTTTTAAAAGTAATTATATTTATAATTTTTTTATGATAATAAAGAAACTTTTCCTCATAATTTTTTATTGATTCATAAATTTTCCTTTATAAGATTCCAAGGTAATTTTAAATGAAAATTAAATTTAAATTTTTTTGATGTTTTAAAAGGTGATTTTCTAATTAGAAGGGATATTTTATACATAAAATGTTCAATGTGTATTTTAGAAATCGTTTTCCATATATGATGATATCATTTTATTTACATATTAATTTCTAGTGACATGATCTAAGGGTATGATATTTATTATTACAACGAATGGTTTATATTTATGATGAACTGTTTTTATGAAACCTATTTATCTAACAAGATTTAAATCATGATAAAAGTAATATAAGTCCACAAATTTTGATAAGGATTTTTATTATGATGAATTGATTAAATGATAATGATACTTAATTATTTTATATAGGTTACTCTATAATTAAAGTTTTATGAAACCCACTTCTTTTCTTAGGTTCTAAAATTATAACCATTTTATGATTTTTTTGGAAAAAGTTTGTATGATTTTAATTACGTGAGAGGAGGGACCTATATATATATTTTTAATTCATTGTCTAAAGATTGATATCTCATGAGATTATAAGGACAATAATGGGGAGTAAACCAATTTCAATGTGGTAATTGTTCCAATATGACAATATTAAGAGTATACCATGATCACTATGATGGGATTGGGAGTGATCCCATTCCACTATGATATCCTTCAAATGAACATTGAATAATATGTAAATGGTTTTCTATTAATATGTGTATGAAAAAATTCCACTTATAATGTCTGTTTTTTGCTCTTATTGTTCATGACCTTTGATTTCCTTATTATTCATGTATTATAAATTTATAATAATTATGAAATTTCATATTATTTTGATCATTGATATTCAAGGTATGGTTTTTATATGTTATTATAATGTTAAGACACACTTATGATCATATTATCATTACGTATTTTCCTTTTTATACTTATTAACAATCTGATCTCACTCTTCATTATATTTCTTTTCCCTTGGTTATAGTGATAGTTATTGCATGTGATATTTCTAAGAAGAGTGATCTTTATGAGGATCTATGTGGGGGATGATGTAAAACTCCTATAAACCAATTTTGATTTTTGTTTCCATGTTTCCAATGGCACTATACATTTTCTATTATGATTTTTGAGTTTGTTTAATGTAATAAATATTAATCTATAATGATTTAATATCTATACATTAAAAATAATCTTATATATAAGGATTCACCATTAAGAACACAATATCTCTAACATAGAACTCCATTGGTCTCCCATTGTGATCAACATAGGGTTTTAGGAAATATTTCACTGCCTTCAACCATTCATGAGTTACCTGAACCATCTCTATCATAATCCATACTATTTCATGCCCAAGAATTGTTGACTCTCTAAACCCAGTTTAGCATAATGAAAAAAATGGTCCATCGTATAAAGATTCAAATGTTTTCTTGTCAGAATCTGAGTAAAAAGTATTTTTTTTTGGAAATTTGAACAAAGTATGTTTCAACATCCAAGAAACTCAATAATACATGACACGATAATGAAATATATCTTCAAGAGTCTGGATTAACCTCTCTATATGTCTATATGTATATGAATTAAAAGTTTTTATTAATATTATATAAGATCCATGTTCATGTTGGATACCTATCTACCCCTAGAGGTAAAATGGAGACAATTATCAGAGATGATAATCCTTGAGACTCTATGGAGTCTCACCAAATCCTCCAAGTATTTCCTCAAAAAACAATAATTGACCTTGACATAATAACCTCTATAATGTTGGATGATTTCATTAAATGATATTCTATCACACGTATATCATAAAATTATCCTTGATATTGATGTAAAACAATAATGAATTCCATCAAGATGTTCTCCCACATCCACTAGGGATCATCTAATGGTATAAGGAGGCCACTAGGAACACGTTTTTTGGAGTTTTCATTCTATAAGTCAAATAATCATGACACAAACAATGTAACAACATACTTCATCCTAGGAAACCAAATCATCCATCTATGAGCTCAGCATAAATCTTTCACATTCTAGGATATTTTCCAAGGTAGATATGTGGAACTTATAAATAACTATATCACACATCTCCTAAGGGAATAATGGACTCCCAAGGAACAATACCCATGAATGATCATCCTCAAACCAGCCATCAGGGGCATCACCAAAGACAATGTGCTCACACAAGAACTATATCTTAGAGTCAACTAGAAGGGTTCCCTCCAACTACTAAAACAAGGAATATTTCACCATAATCATAAAAATTAAATCTATACCACCATCAACTCCATTTTCTAGAAGAATCATTGAGTGATATTCCATCAATCTCTATGAATCCAACGATTCTACCACAACATCACTATGTAACTTATTGTTGAGTATATTAGCCACAATATTTACCTTTTTATTTTATATGAATTATCAGTTTCATAATCTTGAAAGAATTCCATCCACTATCACTACATAAATCCCAACTCATGCTAGAGGAAGACAATCTTCAGTCTCATATAAACGATAAATATATAAGAGAACCCATTGATGAGGAAATATCAGCACAACATTAATGAAAACCAAATCACTACTAAATTGATATAATGGGTCACATAGTTGTGATCATGGGGATATAATTACCAAGACACATAATAAATAAATAAAATCGGATGAATCAAAGCATATCCCTTCATTAGATATCAATTGTCATAGAAAACCACAAAATAAAACTCCCACATTTGAAAAAAAGTGAAATTTAGAACTAACAAACATCACATTCACGTATATAAATGTTGCATTTCACCGATCTGTCTAAAATAATATTTGATACATTCTATTAAAGGATATAATAGTGGTCTAATACTGACATAAATTAGCTATAAAACACACGGAATAGAAATTCAAAATAAGGAACTATTCACCTCTGAAACAGTCCGGTGGTATCCCAATGAAAAAACTACCTCTAAATTAATAGATCAATAGTTACTCCCTCTTGGGATATGAAATGAACCATGAAACTAACTTCTTGATCCCAGACCTCACACTTAGATAACATCCCAAATAGCTAATGAAAACAAAAAACTCTAAAAAACATCTATATTCACTGAATGATCCTCCTCATACATGGGGAAGAAAAGTATTTCATCAATGAAAAAAACCAGGAATGTTTCCAAATATTTCTTGAAAAATAAAATTATCAAACCCATGAACATTGATGGATCATTTGTTACACTGAATTATATCACAATAAAAATGAAATTCATATTAGTAATTTATAAATAATTATTCAAAAAATCATCATCTTTTACCCACATATGATGAAATAAAAACCAGTAATTGGTTTTTAATAATCAATTAGGTCATATTCAATGATTGAATAAATCATAAATCCATAGAAAAGGTTCGTAGTTCTTCAATTTCCCTTGAGTAAAATGATAGTAATTGATATAAATAAAAAAACCATCATCATTCTTCATGATCAAAATTGGTTCACCTTAAGGTTACACATATATCTGAACAAAACATTGCTACAATAGATAATCAAGTTATAATCACAGCTCTTAAAACTCAAAAGGTTCCATCTTATACAAATATATAATGATCAGAGAATTTCACAGTCATAGATCAATCCCAAACTCAATCTCGTAGCGAGGGGTTAATTTTAAAACCACCTCTTGATATACATCATTGTACTCCTATAAAACCCTCTGAAACAACATTGGGGGAACCAATAGAGAACTCATAATGAGCCTAAACATTGAGAAATACAAGGATGGTCACACTTAAGACATATCCGAGGGTCTCACTCACCAACAAACACTATAGGCTCCCCATGAAAAAAATAGAATAAAACCTACCTTCTAATGAAATACACAATAGACTAAAATGAATACCAAAAATATCTACTAAGGATTATGTGATAGGATTATATTTATAAACCTACAAATTATCTCTAATATCAGTTATTTACTAGTATAAGCTCATAATATATACATTAATCATGCATGCCAGCTCAACTAACAATTGGAATAGTTAACACTCTGGGAACTAGAAGTTTATCCACAAGAAGATTTAATAGAAGGACCAGGGAATGAGATATTAAAGAGTGTGTAGAATATGATTAAAAAAAGGAAGGCACCAAATTAGAAAGTAATCAAAGGGTGCCTCGAATGAAAATTTTATTTCCTAGGGCTAGAAATTATAGAGCATAAATCTGACTAAGACCTAATAGAAAAACAATCTTACCCTAAAGAATACCACCTCTATTACTGATATCTACGCATTGGGTATGAGGATCATATCAGGGTAATCCTCTACCCTTCCAATCTCCTCTCTTATGAACTCAATATAGAGCATCCAAATGTTGAAACCTTAGAAGAAACTACCATGATGGAAAAACCTAAATTTGAACACCTTATTCTTGTTTCATTGCAAAAAATGTTGGGCACTGTCAACACTAATGACCACTTACTCCACATTAAATCATGTTTCTGTTCCATTTAAAATGTTATGAGATATTATATCCCTATAGAAATGAAATGACAAGGGTTATAACCTACACCAATATATATAAATGATATTTTTTCTAGGTAAATGGGAACCATAAAACACACCTCTAATTTTCGAGGAATCTTGTAAAATATCCTCTCATGAAGACTTGATTCTATTTGATAACCTATCAGAAACGTCTTATCTTGTCAGAAACATGATATATTTCAGTAAAAATAATATGTGAAATAAGATCTATAGTTATGGATGAAGTGAATCATTGAAATTTCACAACTTGACCTTATCATTGATAAACATGTTTGATGAATAATGGAGTAGGGTCCTCAAATAGGTCACAAAATCCCGCACACTAAAACTCCCTAACCAAATGGTAAGATTAATCTAGAAACTGGATATATTTGTGGTTGAAGAAATAAACTCTACTTGGATCAAATCCAAGATATTATCCCACAAGACCTATCTCATGTTATCCATAGAACAAGATCCACCATTGACTTACAACTTCATATAAAATCAACACATCCAATGAAAACCAATTCTCATTTAGAAAATAGATCAAACTGAATGATATCTCAACCTATTTTAAAAATCACTATATTATTGAGTCTGAAATTTATCCCTTACACTTTTTCATTCATTGGAACTAAGACAGTAAGAGTTTCCTCCTTTAATTTTTGTCATCGTCGACGGGTACACTGTGAAAATATGCATCAAAATGATACTAAATATCTTCATCATTAGCATTATAAACAAATTGACCTAGATCCTTTCATAAAAAAACATATTTTTAGAGACTCAAATATTAAAAATATAAAATATATAATGTTAATAATTTAATTATTTATTTTATTATTTATGTTTAACCTAATCCAAAGGTCTATCACTTTCAAACATAGGATCAAAGAATAATGGTATAAAATCCTACCCTATGTTTCTACTAGGCACCATGTATCTACTATTTTATTCGGCTCGGTACACTAAATGTTTCATGAATCAAATCATAAGGGTCCATAAATACCCATATCTCACCTAGTCTCTTATTTGCACCACTTACTAAAATTAGGTGAAATTTTTTCCCAACAAACCACTATAGTTTTTAGATATATGTAACTAAATAACCCATCATATACAATAAAATAGAGAATTTAAACCATTAAATAATTACTAAATTTACGTTCATTTCAAGTTTCATCAAGAACAACATGCTAATTCAATCATAACAAACATCATAAATAGCTTAACATAGAAAGTAAAATATCTATACAATAAATAGAATAACCATTATCATGGACGAAACACAAATGATCACTAAAAAATAATATTTTAATCCAATTTATCATTTATTTGGTTATTTCCACCATAAAAAATTAACGAGAACTGAGATCAATTTATCATTAATCATAATAAAATAGAAGCAATGAATCCCCAACCAAAATATTATTATGTTCATGAAACTAATGTGGAACTCCAATTTAGATCTTCGATTACCACTCATTTAGGGAAACTATGATCTCCCAACTATTTCATTCTATAAATTTATAGAATAACTGAAATTTAGAATCCATTAGAATTATGGATATCAAAAATTATATAATTTCAAGAATAATGGAAAGAAAACAACATCAAGTGGAGAAAAAACCTCCAAAAAAGAAAATAAATCACATCAGATCACTCAATATTAAACATGTGATGTTGGGGATTAATCATAATGAATATTTTATTAAAAGGACTTGTATATTCACATTATGATACCTAGAGTTTAGGAGAGGTGATTGGGAGAAAAGTGGAGTTGAGGCCTTTTGTGGTATATATATAAAGTTGGATTTTTTAGTAGACATGAAAAATACATCCATACTACACTACATCATTGTAGAAAATATAGGAGGACTATTTAGAAATGGAAACATACCACACAGAAACCACGATCAAATGTTATAAAAATATTTATTCTACCCTCTAAGGTTTGGATCATATATATCATGGGGGACTACAACCTAGACTACCATAATGTCCCATAAATCAATTTTCTAACACAATTTTTATTCAACATCTTAAGCCCCATGATATATCTACCCCATAAAATTTAAACACTACCCAATAATCAAAAATATATCGCCATCTATCTCTTTTCCCTATCATTAATCTCTCAGGGAAGGGCATACACCACATAAAACCATAATGGATAATCTACCCCCAATAATTATGTGGCTTCAAAAACCGTCCTCTCTTAACCCAAACCATAGTCGAGATACCCTACCACAACCATACAATATTTCAAAGTGGATCCTTGAGGCGTTGTGATGTATCCATCAGCTATATGCTGAAGCCTTGTAAAAAATGTAGTAGTCGTCCCATTTTATAAATTTCCCTCCCTACTACTTGGGAGACTCTCCCGACAATTCTGAAACCCAAAAATATCAATGGATGGGATACATTGATCTATTCCATTACAGGAATGAGAGGTTGGTACAAAATAATATAGATATGATATATAATACACACACATCATATGTTTCTTTCTAGTTGCAATCATATTATATTTGTGTTTCCCAAACTGCACTTTCTACTAGGGAATAGTAATGTGGTAGTGTGGGGTTAGTCTCATGAGTGTTTGGAATTGGCTAGTAGGAACTGAGGATTATAACCCCTTGTGTATTTCTGGTCACAAGGTTTTTGATCACGGGAATAACTCATGAAAATGTAATTAGGTTTTAAGATCAGAGAGAGAATGGATCATGATCAGTTTCATTGTTCATGAGAATATATGATCTTAATTCTCACACGGTATGTTCATATGGATTAGACTACGAAGTAAAAAAATTCCACTATATGGCTATGATCATGTCAAATACATCTATAAAATAAATAGTGATTCCTTGGTCATGTGATAGTTGAAACTAGGATGGATTAATCCTAGCATCAAGAGTAGAAAGTATTAAAGGCTATTGGTCGTAGAATATTCTTCTCCAATCATGTCAGGGTCATTCAATCAAACTTCCCATGGTCAGAGATTCATAATATGTATGGATTAACATTTTTTTCTAAACTAACTACATTTCCATAAGGTTACCAAGAATAGAATGAATGATTAATTTAATTCAGATATTCATACTCTCAATCCCTACCTTTAGTGGTTAAGCTAATAATGGTATAATAGATTAAAAATAGATAAATAATTGAAAACAAAATTAACATGTCAACATGAATTGGGATTACACAATTAAAAAACATGAAAGTATTGGGATTATTAAATTAAAAATATGATGAAAAGAATATAAAATTTACTCCTCGAATCAATCAAATTTCTAATAAAAACATACTTGAAATAATAAAAAGAACATACGTAGTAATGACTCATCAAATATTGATCACTAAGATGGAGAACAAACTTTTTTTACTGTTGGAGATAAAAAATTAATGAATAATTCTTCACAGATTTATCCAATGTGATTGAATAACCATAACAAATAAAATACATGATGTAATATGAGTTTTGTGAGAATGGGTGGAATAAAATCAAAAGAGAAAGGAGAGAAAACAAGATTAGAATGAACATATTGTCTACAGCGTGACTGCTGGAGATAATTATTAGGATATTACATGAGATGTAATGGGTACTCATATCCTGCAATGTTGATCCAAGATGTTCTGTAAGAATATTTAATCTTCTGTGAATCTCATGTGAATCATGTTCTGGATCATCGAGATTTGGAAATTGAATCCTCTCATGATGTGTATCAGGATTCCTGACTTCTATCTTCCATTGGTCTACATCTAGAAATTGGGATTTCTATTTTAATGTTAAACAATGTGAATATGTGACTGACATCATGTAATTACTTCATGGATTATAACTCTTTCATGAATTGCTTCTAGACTTATCATTTTCTATGAAAGATGATTACACATTGTGAAATAGTGTTTCACAACGTATAATAGTCATTCTTGATCAGTTTCATTATATTTTCCTTTAAAACCATAAAAATTAATTTTCTATAATAAAAACCACTATATTAGTTCATTATTTAGTATAATCATGATAAATCATTAATAAAAAAACATAAAAATTACATTTTATTCAAGCTTATCAAATTTCCCCACACATGAAAATTTTATTTTCCTCAAGAATGAAGACATAAATTGGGATTTCAAATGTTAATAAATATTTAAAAACATGAACACTATTTATTAAATTTAAAATAAAACCATGTGTACGTATAAAAATTTAGTCTTCAGAATAATCATTGCATAAAAAATCAGTCATTCCACATAGTTCTGTTATTTAATAAAATTCTTAATCATTTGGTTACAATTTCTTAATGGTTAAATAACTTCTATTCCTATTTGTAATTTACCTCATAATTAATTTTCTCTCATCACACAGGGTGAACTAAAAATGGAGTAATTATCATACTCTGAATACATGTTTCTAACCATAGGAATTCATTAGTTCTATCATATCCTCATTATAATGAAAAATAATAAATAAATCATGAGGGCTTTATCAAAATTGTTCAAATGAATATTAGGATATTATAAGGTGGGAATAAATTGAAAACAGGCTCGAAAAGGAGTCTAATCTCTGATGTATAATGTATGAATGTTGTGAACAGTGTAATGATATAACTCATCCATTGAAAATTAAGTCCATTCTCCCATTACCTCAATATGGTTACATGAATATATATCAACTGATTACATAAGGTATCATATTCTTTAAATGTAATTTATGTATTTTTTGAAATTCATGTTTAGGAAAAATCTCACATCTATCCCTTAACCAAATATGATCCTTCGGGGGATTCATCAGTCTAGAAATGGTGATATTTGACATTATTAATGCACAAACCAATCAATTGTTTCGTTTTATTTTTCATTTTTGAAAAGATTATGATAAGCATAAAATACCATAATATATACATTGATCACAGTAAAACAGGCTAATAATTATCAAAATACACATCCTTGGTAAAATCATCCCATGTACGTTGGCTAAAATAACTTGCATAAAAATTTTCAAAGTAATGTCATGCCACACACAATGATTTTGGTAGGATATGACAATCATCTTTCAATAGCTACATCCTATTAAGGTAATTCATGGATATTATGGGATTAATGAAGTAAATGTGTTAGGTGGGTCTTAAGAAAATGTATGTCAAAAAATATTACCTCAATCAAATTAAAACTAAATTTGATCATTCATATCCTCAATAAGATCGCAATAAATGTTTTGATAGATTTACATGTCACTTGTGTCACTCAAAAATTATTCCCAGAAAATAATATGTTATATTAGGATGAGAACCCTCTTGTGAATGGGATTAAATATAGACTACTAGATGTCACTAATAGTATAAAAATAAGTAAAATTTCAATTAAAAGAAACATATTTTTTTTAATTTCAATAAAATTAATAAACTCAAAAATCATTAAAAAACTAAACATGAGAAAACATCGAATTCCAAAAATTTAAAACATAAATATTTATTTTATTTAAATGGTTGTAATTAATTTAAGTCATAATGCAATCTTCATTATGAAAAATATATCCTAGAAAAATTATTCATGCAATAATTCATGTGAATCGAAATTGAAGCACAAGAAATACTCCCCCACACTTAAAAATATATAGTAGTCACAATATCTAGGGAAGTTCCATAGGAGGGTTATGGAAGAAAAATTATTGAAATGGAAATGGAAATTATTTAAAATTAAATAAAAGAAAATCGATTGGTCCCAGTAATTAGTGGCATGTCATGGGGAAATTTTTAGTAGTCTTGATATTTTATTTGGGTGACCTACAAAATGGGTTAAAAAATAAATCATACACTAGATAAAACATTATTCTACAGGCTTTGAAAATTATTTATATAGTTAAATAGGAAGTTAAACGTAGTTAATTGAAATGAAAAACATTATATAAAAAATAGTTATTTGTATAAAATAAAGCGTAAAGAGACTCATAACTAATAAGATAAAATTCTATAAAATGGAAAAATAATATAAAAGAACCAGTAAAAATTTGAGAAAATAGTTGAAATATATGTTACCTACCATAAATAAGTAATAATGATGTTGTTGCCCAAATGGATGGACTAGTGAATCATTCAATATCATATATCAATTAATCTCACCTTAGTCTTTTTCAGCAACAGGTGGTTGTGCTCTCAATATCTCATGGTCATTTAGAATGGTTGATCACTTTGGGAGTATACATGGTATAGACCTGGTGGGCAAGGAAATATAATAGTGCTCATGATGGTTATTGTTGAGGATGAATATCAAGTGAAATATCCTAATTATAGAACTCAACATTAGATATATACTGATTCATCTATAGGATAATGGATTATGGTGATGGCCCATGAACATTGATGACGATAGAGGAAATAGAGGAGCTACACATGGCTACTATTAAAGTGCAATAAATTGAAAAATAATCTTTGTAAATATTGAAAAATAGTATATCGTATATATATATACATGAAGTGTAAGAATGAAAAATTATGGGAACGTAGACAATAAAAGACAAATAGCTACAACATCATACTAAAATGGGGTATGGGGATAGTGTAGAAAAAGAGAAAAAAAATATCAAGCATGTGATATATTGTTTTCTCCGAAATGTAGTGTGGATGTAGCTATCGCGCCTATTCAATGGCTGTAATGGATGATGGGGTTGGATGATTAGATGTAGATGGTGCTTCTATAGTGTTGGAATTATCTTAGTAGTGGGTGGTGGAGAGTTACCTAACCAGAGAATGGTTTTGGGTATATAAGATATATTAAATAAGGTACCTTAGTGGATGGTATGGATGTGGTTACCTTTCCCCTCTATTCCTATTATATTAGATACTCCTACTAAGAAGTAGGATCTATTAGATCTGATTGGTTTTCAGCCAAGACTGTGGCTGGGGATGGGGTGGTAGATGATGGGGGTGATAGGGGAAAGTGGAGGATGAAATTTTGTGGGAGATTATAGTGGTGGAGGGATGGTTAAATGGGATAGCTTTGCAAAAGGGATGTGAAAATTTTTGAATATCTATCTCAAATTCTCCAAGATACAATGATTCAGGGCCTAGTGATCTATCTATAAGTAAGGGGTTGGTGGATTAGTAGTGTTGCTGGTGGATAGAGTTAGCGATAGAGTGTGAGCTGGGGAAGGAGTGAGATCTACTACATGATATTCTGGGGATTCATTGGTTGTGTCAAGTACTCTAGGCACCCACTGGTAGGTATCATCATCCTTGATCAAGAGTTTCATCTTATGTACCAACATGAAATCAATGGATTCTACCATACCAATGGATTTTATAGGAAGAGAATTATAAAAAAACACAGACATGATGGGCCAAGTGTGTGATGAATCCCCCCCATCAGTGTGAATCGTGTCCACTGTTTATGAGATATATAGTAAACCAATAACTAAGAGCCCATGATAAATGTTGGGACCCCCATGGATACAGCTTAGATGATTATGTCAATCTAACCAACATTGTTGTGATACATAGCTCAAGAGAACCATTAATGTGTGAAATCTCTAGGAAGGATATGGAGGGTTGGCGTTCATAGATGGGTGGATTTGGTAATTTGGGTATCATTTCTTGTGTGACTATCACATGAAATCACCCGCTAGAGCCACTTCAAATCAGTATTTTAAGGCTGAATCTATAAGGTAGGTAATACCTAGGTTGTGGAAAAATATATAGTATAGATCCCTAGGTCAATTTCAAATTTGGTGAAGGAAATATCTTGACGTCAACCGCCTTGTCCGAAGTAGATGTTGTTTGCTATGACCTCAAATGTGGAAAGAAACTCAACAAACAGAACCCCGTACATCTCCTCATGTACATCAATAATGGATGAAATATATATGTTATTTAGAACATAGAGGACATCCATGATGATATTTAAGCGATCGTTAGTGGACATATTGATAGTTCTATTGGTCCTCATCAGCTTCTACAACAAACAGTTGACTGAAACATGGTGTTTGGGGTCAGATAAATTAAATATGGGGTGGATATGTTGGTGGTCCCCCCCATACGATCCACTAGAGGCAGATTGGGAGTCCACTTGAGAATATGTCTTGTAAAGGGATGTATTTTAAATAGAGGGGGAAGCTACCTGAGGTGGTTGGGGTACACGAGGTTTAGTACCTCATGGGAGATTCACCAAAGGAAGATCAACCCACTCAGATGCGGAATCAGGAGGGGGAAATCACACAGTTTTTATGATTTCCATTAAAGGAGTAAGGATGGATGAAGGTGGTTTTGGAAGAGAAGTAATGGAATGGGGGAGGTTACGAGGTGAGGGTAGTATGTTTGGGGGGGTCATGGGTGAGTGGGAGGGAATGGGGGGGGTCATGCCTAATTTTGAAGGAAATGGTCATGTAGAAGGGGGATGAGAGAGAGGAGGTGTAGGGTCTTGAACACTAGGTTCATGATCATTTATTAAAAATAAAATTCATGAAATACACAATGAGTAATTGGGTTTCCCATCCTATAAATGTGAATTTTATTAAAATTTTGGCTAATAAAATATTCATTGAGATTCATGGTTTCACAATGTATAATTGGTTCATTTTTTCACAGATTGAAACTAGAACCTAATCTTGTGATTTGGGACATCCCTAAGCTTTCATATGCATAATATGTCATATCCTAGATTATGGTGACCTAACCTATGATGCCTCCCCATCAGTGCTATGTTTAAAGTCGAGAGAATGAGGCTTTGATTCATTAATGAATTTAAAACTTATGACACACCATTCATAGAAAGGATCATGGAATATTATTAACAGTGGAACATTTTCTCTAAATGGAGGTGTTCCTTCTTTCTGAATCACGATATCCATATAAGTAAATACTGGAACAACCATAAAGGTTCCTAACCACCTTGATTTCATATTCTGAGGGAACAATATTAATCGTGAGTTATATAATAAAACAGTATTCCATATGACAAACTTGCATCTTGCAATGTGTTGATCATTACTTTTTTTGGTTTTTTACTTTTATATCATTGTGTTTTTGTAAACATAATTTCATTTTTCTTCTTACTCATCCAATTTTTGTATCCTAGGTTCTCTATCCTTTTTAGAATCCATATTGGGATTCTTAAATTCCCCATATGAGTGATTCTCTAGTTCAAGTGTCAAATTAAATGATTTCTCGTATACCATTCTGAATGGTGTGGTTCCTACGAGTGTTTTTTACACAGTGCAATATTCTCAATGTATATCACATAATATCAATCTCTTATATTTTTTACATGTGTTCAAAAGTATTTTCTTGGATTTTTTTGTATTTTACTAATTGAAAATTTATCATGACCACTTGATTGCAGGTGGTAGGGAGTTATTGTGTTATAACTGATTCCATATTTATCTCATACACAATTAACAGATATATTTTTAATATGTATTCCCCAATAAACAATGATTATTCTAGGAGATCCTAATATTGATAACACATTATGTTTTAAAAAAATGACCGCACATGAATTATCATGATTTGTTTCTTCAGCTTCTAAAAACGTGGAAGTATAGTCAATTACAAGAATGATATAGGTATTGAAAAGATAATTGGAAAATGGTACCATGAAATATATTCCCCATACATTGAAGACTTCAACATCCATGACTGGGTTTTGGGTCATTTTTTCCATTTTCTAATGGTCCCTGTATGTCGATAAAGATCACAACATTGAAAAAAATGTCTTGTAGTTTGGTGAAGTGTTGGAATGAAAATTAAACTCTATAATATTTTTGATATTATGAATTATAGTTTATAATTTATTCTATTTGGTGACATATGAAACATGTCTAAAACATTTTGGATTTTATCCTCTAGAAGTCAATGACAAATGGGCCATCAACACATCGCTTAAAAAGGAGTGATTTATCCTAGTAGTAGTGTGAATCATCAAGTAAATATATTATTGTTTGACTATACGAATGGTCTTGGTGTAAAAATCTATTCCTAGAATATGTGGATGTCCCTCTTTGGGGGAAATAAATGGACTAAAAAAATAATCCTTGTCCAATAACCATTAGACGGATTCAAAATTGACAATTAGTCCAATATCATGCCATTAATCATTATCAGAAAAAAATATAAATGGGATGGTACATGTATAAATTGGGATATACAGAGGGAAATAATAGTGGGGAGTAGCTAGAAACAAAAACGAAGATGAAGGAAGTGATATTCATAAAATATTATTAAAAAACAATAATTCTAATTCAGTTGATGTTGAACACTTCATTAGAGGAGGGGAAACGATTAGGCCATAAAGTGGAAATATTTTTGCAAAGTGCACAAAAACTAAAAAACTAAATCATATATCTAAAAACCATGATATTAATTTTATACTATATATATTTTCATCCAGAAAGTCACATTCGACGTCTAGATCATCATCCTCTTTTATAAGTGGCCTTGGAAATCAGGAAAAACTACTAGTGATCATATTTTATATTCCATTGGTATCCTTGATGAAGATGTTGTATTCATAAATAAATTGTATCCAACATATCATCTTTGTCTTGTAATCCTTTAAATTCAACAAATATTGTAGGGTGGCATGGGTAGTGTACATAATAAATTTTGAAAAAACCAGATAATGCCAGAATTTCTCGAAATAAAAGATAACTTCTAGTAACTCCTTCTATGTTATTTAATAGTTTTCCTAATATTTATTTATTGTGTTATTGTCATAGTATATGAGGTAGAAAATGTGACCGAATTTCTATCCTAAAACAACACTAACTATGAAATCGCTGGCGTCACACATTAATTCATACCATGTGAAATTATTATAGGAGAAGCTATGAGGATCTTCATTAAAGTGTTGAATTCCCACATACATTCATCAAATAATTAAAATAGAGTTTTCCATGTTAAAAAAGTGTGCTATTGGGAGGGAACATTTTCAATTCCTTTCCGGAATCATTGGTAGAAGTTGACGTGCCCTAGAAAGCTTCTTATGCCTTTTACTATTGATGGCTCAATAAAGTCTTTGATCTATATTATTTTAGCAGGACCCAATTCCCCGAATTCCATGGAAATATTTTCTTTGAGGACTATTCCTCATTGGATCATAAAATAACATTTTCCTAATTTAAAATAAGACACTTATCTTCATAAATTTTTAGGATTAATTCAAGAATTCTTAGTTTTGTATCATATGATATTCCATAAAATGAAAAATGATCCACGAAATTTTATTAATAATTCATCTTCCATATTATGGAACACATGTTTCATTCATATTTTAAAATTCTAGGGTGCACTGCACAAGACAAACTGCATGAACCTCTAGGTGAAGGTACCAAATGGGCCTGTAAATTTTGATTTAGAGTAATCTTCCAGGTTGACTACAATCTGATTGAATCTGAAATATAAATCAAAAAAACAATGGAATTAAGGTTTTGTGAGTCTCTCCAACATTACATCCATAAATGGAAGGGAAAATAATCTTTTTGGGTTTCACCATTTATATTTATAGGGTCTACACACACACTCTATCTTGTGATAGTGTGAATTGAGGTTAATTAATCTTCATAATTTCATTCAATGGTGAGACTACCTTTCTTTGGAATTACCTTAAGCAAGAATTCCCATAAACTATTAATATTGAAAATATTATTCTAGAATCCAAACATTTCTATACATCCTTCTTAACTACTTCCTTAATTTGTGGTGTGTTTTGGATCAAATGCTGGAATTTAGGTTTGACACCATCCTCTAATAAAAAATTAGGGGTACATAAATACGGATTTATTCTTTTAATTTCATCAACCCCCTAGGAAATTGACTACTTATGTATTTTAAATACTTCAAAAAACAATCCTCATGGGAATTTGAATGTTTGTAGTTAGTAATGTTATTTAGTGTTGTAGTTGTTTTCAAAAAAGAATACATGAGTATACTGGCTGAGGTGTTTCAGTTCTAGTATCAGTGGTTGAATGAATAAGGGTATTAATGGGGGTATGTTCTATATTATAAGTGTTTATATATAGTTAACTTCTTCAAATTCATACTCTTCCTCTTCATAATGGAGTAGTTCATCACTCTCATCTTCAATGTATAAGTAGAAATCTCTTTCATCTATGAGAAATATAGCTTTTCAGTTGAAATAAAAATTTATTTGTATTTATTATTTTTTGTTAGGTCTACTAGGATGAATACCCTGAGAGGGGGGGGGTGAATCAGGGAATGGTAGATTAAAACATTCTCTCTTTTTGACCTTTTTTACTCATTATAAAAAAACCAAATTCTCCCTTCCTATCATGGAAATATATATACTGATATGAAATCATGAAAAGATATAATGATATTTACTTGGTTCACCCTCAATGGGCTACGTCTATGGGGCATACAATGACTCCGTTCTGATGTACCAAATTTACTATGTCTTGCGACTAATAATGAGTACAATGTTAAGGCTAGATATTTTCTACCTAGGCTCGCTTCCTTTAAATGGTTTAGGGTCTGCCAACTGCATTCCCGAAGGTTACTCTCTATGCCTCTTTATCTGGCTCATTTCCAGTGGAAAGGGTCACTGTCTTCCGTTTCCTTTGCTCACAAATCTTAGAATGAAATCCACTGATAGTTTATGGGATTTTTGGTCAAACACAGATTATGGACATGTAAGTCCCATCATTTTCATGATTTCTTACATCCTCAAGTATTGGTAGATGCTCTGTTGAAGTTCCTTTTTCACCCACATATTAATTCCACCTTCCAAGGTACTGCTAGGTACTAGAAAATACCTTCACAAATTGAATTTATGTTTTCAAAAGATTCCTTGTTCAAATAATGAACCACTTTCCTCCACCATGTACTATGAATCAGGTTTGGTATGTGAGACACTTTCTTCACGTACCACTACCACTACTGTGAACCACCCATTGTCTGCAGACTGCCTCCACCTTCACAATGTTGTACCATTATTATATATTGAATCTGTAAACCTCCCCAGCGAAACACCTTTTTCCATGAACTATTCTCAATTCGTAGAATATTTTTGATTTTCTGTACCATAACTCCTTTTCAATTTACCTTTTCTCTTTTATGGAATTTGAATTACCACAAACACCTTCGGTGGAATTTATTCCTCGCGAACCACTTCAGCCATCACGAACTGTTCAACCATCACGAACTTCCTTCGGCCTTTGTCTATATCCGAGAGAAAAATATATTCTCTAATAAAGTTCAATTTCTACAGTAATAAGTAAGATCTTCCATTCATATATAGGAAAATATATCCCCTTAATATACCAAGTCAATATTTGCTAAATCTTAAACTCTTGCTTCAATCACGTACCGATTCGTTTACCACCACGAACCACAGGACGACCCACAAACTATTTTTCTATGCGCTCTACATACTACCTTTTCTCCTTCATGATAACTCCCCTCTCTCGACATCATGCTATCCACGTACAACATCACCTTCACCACAAACCGTCACTATGAACCACTAGGCATACTATCTTCACTACTCAACAAACCGTTCCCGGAACGTGGTACGTGGTCCATGAATTATGGTTTGTGGTTCTCATTATTTTCTAGCATTATTGAATGTTATTCATGTCACTCACTCATTTTAATAATTCCTTCTTTTCCCAACATCAAACTCCAGAATTTGTGGCCAAAACAATTTGGAAAACACAAGGAAATAACACCAGCTTAAAACCCTGTCTTCGACAAACACAAACCATACTCATTTGTGGTGTTTTGGATTTTTTAACAAACATAACCACACCCAAAACATACCAATAGGAAAGTGTGGGGGATTCATGCACATGAAATATCTAGGTTTAACAAAAAAAATCATATCCTACTTTGAAGATGTGTATTCTGTGTTTATCATTGACCAGTGCTTTTCCAATGGATAGGAATGCTCAACCTAAAATGATTAGAAATTCCTCTTCCTCTTCCATGTTCAAAATTATGAAGTGTACTAGAAAAAGGAACTTTATAATTTTTATTAATACAAACTTGATAAGTTATGAGGGGTACTATACTAATTAGTCAGCTAATTAGAGTTCCACTCTATTAGTTTTGAGATCCTTAAGTCCCAACTTGTGGAATACACTCATAGGCATGTGGTTAATCCTAGTTTCTAAACCTCAAAAAGGTTTTATGAAGTTACATTCTACAATTTTTCAAGGTATTTATAAAATCCACATTATCTTGTTTTTATTGAAATTTGATATTGGAAAGCATCATGGGACTCTTCATTTAATTCTTTGACTCCTAAGAATTCCATTTTTTTATTTTTTTAGAATGTAGTTCCTTATGAAATTTTTTATAGGCATGCATATGAGTGATTATTTCAGAAAAAATTAATGATTATATTTTATTTATTTGAATATCTCCAAAAAATTCATGTATTTAAATTAAATTCAACTACATATTTCTCTTTACATACAAGGAAGATGTGGATTATTGTGTGGTGGAGAAATATAGACATCTTCTTACAGATGTTCATGAGTGAGTAATTTTGTAGAAGATTCTACTTCTTGGGGTATCACTTGAGAAGTTTCTATTATTTTTAATTATTCTTTACTTCAATTAATGTTATATGATTTTTGGTTTCTTAAAAATGTTTTTATTTTCCTACGCAGGACTACTAAAAATCTATAACATGATCACCCCTTAGAACCACTTATTTTTCTACTTCTATTGCGTATGTATCGGTGTTTCTGGGTAAAGTACTTGTAAATATCTCTAACAAAGTCTTTGTAATGAGGCCCATTTAATTCTCTATGTTATGAATAACTAACCTTTGGTTATGAATTTCTATCTCATAAGTGGTCATTATCTAATTATCCTTTTGAAAAAATGTTGTATGTAGGTTTTACATGTTTGTATGAAAATTTATAACATGTTGTGGAGGTATCATTGGAGTGGTTTAAATTGATGTTCTTCTCTAGGAGGTAAGGTTTATTGGTGCTTTTCTTGTTGCGGTGGTTAAGGAATAGGATTCAATGAAGGATATTCCGGTGTTCCTTGATTCCATAATTGTTCCTCACCATTTAATTTCTGATAAAATCTGTGATTACCTTACTATTGTTGTTACATAGGCCTCTGATGATAGTATTTTTGTGGTTGTTGAAATTGTTAATTTTTCTGATTCTAGTTAATGTAATTACAATCTTTTATTGTTTCTATGTCAACACATGATGTTTAGTTTTTCAATATATGTGGGGCACCACACATTTATCCTGAATGTATTGTCATTATTGTAATAGGAGGGGAGGGTGGTACTACATGTAGCTAAAATGGTTCAGGGTTCTTGGTTTTAATGAAAGTTGGTTATATTCTACAAGTTTTGGATGCCACACTAGGGTGGCCCAAGATTTCTAGGCTATAGAAAGAAATTATGAGATACTTAATCTAAAATTGATCACACTTCCTTAGGGTTTTTAAACATTAACCCCCCATCATCAGTGACATCAACAAAAGTACATGCAGTTGGTTGGAGGCCTTTATAGAATTTTTGGAGATGAATCCACATATCGAGACTATGATGTGGGTTATTTTTTGTAAGTTCCTTAAAACAATTTCATGCTTCCCACACTGACTCTCCATCTGCATGAATAAATTTATCTATTTCATTTTGTAAAATCCATGTTCCTACTGGTGGAAAGTACTTATCTATGAATTTATTTGATAAATAATTACAAGTCGTGATGGACTTGGGTTCTTGAATTTTAATCTAATCCTTGTCTCGGTCATATAGGTTGAAGGGGAATAAAATATTTCTTATGGAATAAGAAGGTCTTCCTCAGTTGTGAAATCTATCACATGCTTCCAAGATGTTTGACATATTTTCGATGTGGTTTCCTCATTGAATCCCATTAAATAGGTCCATATGATGGATCATAAGTATGTGTTTAGGTTTCATTTCGAATGTATGCACATATATATGAAGGAGTAGAATACTGGGTGTATTCTCTTCCATAATCAATGATGGTGTGTTATTTCTACCCATGATACACTCCATGTATAATAGGTTTCATGCCATTTATGTATAGTTGGTTTGGACCTGTAGGATTGCTACAGTCTTCCATTTTTGAACGATTTCATGTATATATGTACCTTTCGATTTTGGGTTTAAAGGAATGTTGTTCTTCTATTTCAAGGCTCATTAAATGAATCAAATGGCCTTGATTAATGCACTAAGCCAGAATGAGAATAAGTTTGTAGGGTCATTTAAAATAAAAAAAAAATAAATGAAAATAAAATGAAGGGGGGCATGTGACGTAATCCTAGGATATTTCCAATGGATTCCATGCCAAAACAATGTCCATATACTCCCCAACAATGGTCCTAAAATTTGATGTTACCACAGTTGTATTTTGATTCACATGGGCTACGACTAGATTATATTTATTTTTTATAAACTGCACATGCCACTAGGGTGTAGTAATGTGGTAGTACGGTTTCGGTCGCATGAGGATTTTGGATTGGATAGTAAGAAAAAAGGCTTAAAACTCCTTTGGTAGGAGTCCTAACAAGGTGTTTGATCTTGGTAATAACTAAGGATAATGTAATTGGGTTTTATAATCAGAGATATATAAGGGATCAAGATCAATATTAGGTTTCAAGAGAAATGAAGATCTTAATTCTAGCTTGATATTCTCCTATGTATTATGTTGCGATGTAGGAAAAGGTCACTATTTTTACATTTTCAGGTCAACTAGATATATCTAAGAAATAACTATTCCTTGGTCTAGAGATAGTTTTAATTGGGATTCATTAAGCATGTCTTCAAAAATAGAAAGTATTATATGCTACAGTTCAAATTCTATTCTACTCAAATTATGTCATGGTAATTCATTCAATCTTCCCATGATAATGGTCGCTTAAAAAATGGAATAATTTTTTTTGTTTAACATGATTATATTTTCTTATGCTCCCAAATTTTAGAATTAATGATGAACTAAATTCAGATACTTCTACTATTTATCCATACCCTATTTGGTTTATGAATTCATTGTAGATTTTATTAAAAATAGATAAATATTTGCAAACGTAATTATCATGCATGAACGAATTGGGATTATACAATCAACTAACATGAAAGTATTTTGATTGATCAATTAAAAAACATATAGAAAATAATATGAAATGTTATCTCAATTAAATAAAAATTCAAATAAAAATAATTACCAGATATTGGAATAAGAACAAATTCAGATAGGACACAACATAGATTGATGACCAGGATAAAGAACTCATGTAACACAATGTTAATGATGTACAAATAATGAATAAAACCTCAAAAATCGATCCTTGGGTCCTGAATAAATGTAAAAAAATAAAAATACATGATGGAAAATGTGTTTTTTGAGATTGGTTTGAAGGAAATTTAGATAGAAAACAATATGGGAAGGAACATTATATTCATAATGCTTCTTCCGGGGGTAATTAACGGGATAATGCATGACATGTAATGGGTAATCACATTGTGTAATTCTGATCCATAATAGTCTAAAAAAAATTTCACTCTGGTAAGAATATCACATGAATCTTATTATTGATCTTTTAGTTTTATAAAATGATTCCTTTCATGATGTGTAATCAAAATTTAATACATGTGTGTTCCTTTGTTCAAGATAGTGAAAATGGTAGTTATGTTTGAAAGTTACACAACATGCATAGTTGAATAAAGTCATGTAATTAATTAATGTCTTGTAACTCTTTCAAAACCTACGTCATGAATTTTCATATGTCGTGCAAGATGAAAACACATCAGGTAACATATTTTCATGACTTATAATGTTCATTTTTATTTCAGTTTATCCATATTTTCCTTTAAATCCTTGAAAATATATTTCATGTAATAATGAATGAATATTTAGTGCATTATTTAGTAAAAATATAAATAATCCTTAATAAAATGATACCAAATTTATATATGATTTATGATTATCAAAATATATAGATAATTTAAAAATATAAGGTATATATAATTATAATTTAAACTATAAAATATGACATAAAAAAAATTGAAGACAAATGAAGACATGAAAAATAAAATCTGTAGGAGTATAATTGAAATTTTGAAAATATTACAAATATGAATAAATCCAGGATGATTTAATTTTCATGTAAATACATAGAAAATAAATCGAAATGGAATTAATATTTCATAATAGATTATATATAATTATTTTAAAATGAAATATAGAGTGAAATTTCAAACTAAAAAGTTTCCATGTGCGTATTCCATAAATTAGAAGTGGTTATTTAAAATTAAAACTATTCCAAAATATTATTAAAAAAGTAAAATAATCCATTATAATGAATATAACACAAAAAATATATTATGAGACTAGGTTAACCAAACGAAAAATATATTAATGGTAGAGAACACATTAATGATAAGAAAACAAGTAGAAAATAATATAATAAAATATGACAATTATTTGAAGGAAATTCAAATCCGAAAAAATCATATTAATTTTTTTTTATTTAGTATGATTTTATTTTCTATTGATAAATAGTAATGATATATACATATGAGGGAAAATTGATAAATTATTATAGATTAATAGAGAAACTTTTTACCCCATGTCCCTTGTTACTTCTATGTGATTAAACCTATAACATATAAAAATTAAATTATTAATGATATTTCTTTTGAAAAATAATATAATTTTTTTAAAAAAATATGGTTACTATCAATTAATTATTTCATTTCATTATAGTTAATAAACTAAAGGAAGTAGATGTATGAAATATTAAATGGTTATTTAGGGATTATATTATCAATAATTATTTTTTTACTAGAGTTCCATCAAATATTGAAATTTAAATTCAATAATTCTTAATAGTTAACATAAATATATCTGTGTATTAACTTTCCATGATAAATAATTTCGGACGACTAGATTGTAAATGTAATATATATGATTGAAAACATAAAGGCGCATGGAGTTTTGAACTACACATAATAAAATAAATAGGTAAATTATATAAATTTTAATTTATCATTCTAGAATGATTAATAAATATTATATTATACATTTTAATTTTGTATATTTTATTATCATAACAGGATGGTGGTGGTATATATTAAAAATTCATCATCATTGTAGGTGGTATAATTGACCATGCATAATATATATTGAATGATGAGATAAATAAGATATATACATGTTATAAATCATATATTATTTTGAAAAAATAATACTATATTATATTTACATATATTGAAAAAATATTTGAGGAGGAATTATCTTTATATAAGGAAAGCTAATATAATGAAAACGAATTTAAAATAATTAAATAAGGGTTGTTACCTCTGATTTTACCCCCCCGAATAATTTTTTAACTCCGTAGAAACATGGATTTTGGTGAGAAGGAAAACAATATTTGATAACATGGAGTATAAGGAGTGGAAATTTTAGAATATATGTGTTTTTAGTGAGATTCCAGAAATTTTTTTCCATTGGTGGAGATAAGGTTAATTATAGATTTTTAGGGAGATTATTTTCTTAAAAAATGTTGAATATAATATATTTTTATGGAAATTCATAAAACTAGTGGCATTCTATATTAAATTGAATAGATCAAAAGGCACATTATCAAATCCAACATATTAATTACTTCATATATCAAATTCTTATAAGTTTATACTTTCTTGGAAACATTTACACATTATAATTCAACTATATATTTTTTTCATTATTATTACTATTAAGAAAATATTCCATATTAATTTATAATTTTATTATACAAATTAAAAAATTAATTTTAAGAAATCAAATTTATAAATATATGTAAATCAATTGTTTAAAATTTGTACAACATGTTAAAAATGACATTTAACTGTATTGAATATTTTTACACAATTTAGAAATTTAATTTCAGATTTTTAATATTATATTAATGGTTTTTTAGACTAAAAATATGGAATTAAAATAAATTATTTAGTTAATAAATAATATTTTGAATGGTAAATAATCTGGTTATATATATTTAAAAATTATTTTATTATTCCCCCTAAAATTCATTAATTTTAATAAATTACCCAATGTTTACTGTTAACTACTTTGATAATTCTTATTAATAATTTATAATCAATATTTTGAAAAATAATTCTCTTAATGAATAGCATATAATTTTCTTATAGTAAGTAAAACAATTAAGCTTAACAAATAATGTTACAAAATTATAACATAATTAATTAATTAATTATTGATAAGTCAATTAAAACCTTATATATAATCCATTAAAATTTTATTTATGATATTTTTATATTCATAGAATGGTATTTATTTTTTATATAGTTATTTTTGTCAGTTATCAATAATTGCTTCCTTAAATTATATTTTCCTTATTGTTATTTTATTAACCACATTTCAAATGGATACCTTACACATTATAATTGTCATATTACATGTTTATTTCCAGCCTACACAACATAAATCGACTATAGTTTACTCACATATATTAATATCATGATTCTATATATTTATTTTACAAAAAATGTAGAAATATTTCAAATTATATTCCATAATACATAGATTTCTAAAACTATAATATTTCTAGGATGTTATGATACGTATAATTAAAAAATAAGTATAAAATATTTAGTTGTATTTGTTCTCTAATTATAAATGAAATTATAATTTATAATGTGTTTATCATTTATTTTTAATGTTCAACTGCGATAAAATTAATGACACGATATTTTTTCATGACATTTACTAATATTAGATATAATACATAAAACTGAATAGAATTTTCAAATATATAAATTAATATATATTCAAATACATAAATTTGAATTAATATATTAAACAATTATAATCATTGTGTAAATATTACTTCTCAAAGAGTGGCAGTGCCACCAATTATTTAGTGCAATGATTATTATACTTAGCTTCAGATCATGGATAAATTAGTTTACCTCATCGATCCGGAATTATTATCGTTAATTCATAATAAAATTTTCAACTCTCATGTAGATGAAACATAATATATTTTTTATTTAATCACTGTAAATCTCAAAAAAAATATTATTGATGTTAGTTTGAGTACATGTTCATTTACTATCCCCTTATAGAGATCCTTGGGGAAATCTTCATAAAACATTTAATAAAATTCCTTAAACCCTTTTGTGTTAAATTACTATCTATGATGGATAATTGAGGAAAAATTTCCATAAAGAATTTGTACTTTCCAAAAAAGTACGATGGATATCTTTGATTATTTTTATTATTTTGATATCATCATTTGTCATTGTATTAGAATGATTCATAAAAGTTACATTGTTGTTGATAAAAATATAAATATATAAAATTATCATCATCAAAAAGTAACACAAGGTGAATTTTTTAAATTACTTATCCCTTTAAGTCTTAAAATTAAACCTAAATATTCATTAAAACTTTTAAATCTTTTATTTTATAAGAGAATATAATCAACAAATAATGCCAAAACATAAAAAATTTATTATATAAAAATTTATTTATAAGGGAAAATGAATATTATTATGGAGTTTTTTGGATAAAATGGTGTTATAATTTTTTTTTTTTCATGTCTCAAAGAGAGGACTTCCTTATTAATATCTCATATTTCTTCATATTCTAATGGGTTATATAGAGAAAATATTTTTTTTTGATTTATTGAACTCCAAAAATATGAACAAATAAGTAACTAATATATTGTTTTTGTATACAAATTCATTATTTGGATCATGTTGGGATCTCCGTAATCAATGAGGTGTTGCATTTACTTGGTTTTATTCTTAAAAAAATAAATTTCTACGACCCATGGTAAAATAATATTGATTATAAAACCCATTTATAAATGGATATATAGAGGATTCATTGATTTTTTTAATTAAATGAACCCACATTTGTATGTGATCATTTACATAAATATTTCTGTACTTGTTATTGTCGGTTTTGGGTGGATTAGAAGCCTCTTTTTTAGTATGACCAACACATATTTCAGTATTATATCAGATTTAATTGTTTCTTAACATAATCAAAACATAATTAACATTAAAAAAATAAGTATTCATGAATAGATTAATGTAATGACCCAACCCATTTTCCTAGAGCTGGTGCCTTAATTCATCACATTTGTATGATTTCAATAATGTTGTATCTTGAAGGAATGAATAGTTTAGTATATTTTAAAATCTAGATACATACATAAGTTAAAAATTACAACTTGAATGGAAAAAACAATATAGAAATTCCTTTGAAAACATCCATAACTCCTAGGATATTCTTTCATGTCATTCATAATATACCTCTTCATACCTAGGGAAAATGAAACATAAGAAATGGGTTATCTCAAATGATCAGTATGGGTGAGAAATACAAGGGAAGATAACATAAACATAAACATTATGCATGTTGAATAACTAAAAACACATACCTTTAATAATGAACTTTAACCCATCATGGAAGGAATAAGAGTTGAATAAATAATTCCATAATTTAGCATAATAATGGGTATTCTACTAGTCAAATAACGTCATGAAATTAAAATTACTAGTTTCTTCATGGGGGAATTCACAATGTCGGACATCATAATCATACTGTTATGGCCTCGTGTCGTGACCAACAATATCCGTTTAGTTAAGGCCTCATGCCAAGACCATAGATTGTATCATGTGACCTACCGATTCACTTAGGGGATATAGTAGTCTCTATTGACACTTAAAATGTCCAATTCATTATTCATATGAATAGAGAAAAAAATAAACAACATATACATTCATATTGAAACTAATATATGAAATGTAAATAACTTTCCCCAAATATTAAGCAAACACATTATCCATTTAGAGTAAATTAGTGAATTGTTTTTAGATAGAACATCCAAAGTCAAACTAATCATAACCCATTAATTTAAATATCTTAGAAGACATCATTAATTATTAATCCCAACAATACATAAAAATCAAAAAAATTGTTTCAAAAGATGAAGATACTCTTATAAATTCCTCGATTAATTCTTGAGATAAATACTCTTTCACATTTAAAAGAAGAGTTCTTTTGGAAAATTATTATATAAATAAAGAAGTGTAGTAAGATAGTATTCTCATAAAAAATGAGTGATTATATAAATGTAATGGTTTTCAAAAACATATAATAGAGTTCCCATGAAAATAGGTAAGAGTTTGAGAAATTCCCTTAGATCGGTCTTGTATTCAATGACGAATTTTTGATGGATCAAAACTTGAAAATTCACCGATGACCACAGTTCAGAACCGTGGTCGTAGGACCGAATACCATAGAAATAGATAATGCCCACGGTATTGAAAATGTGTGGCCTCTATTTTTGTGGCACTAGGTCTTACCTACTGCCATGGTTTTAACTATGGATCTTGGCCGCTTCTACCATGGTTAAAATCGTGGATATATCATTTATATGGTATAAAAATATAAAATTCAATTCTCTCTTGCACCCCCTTGAACATCCCCAACACCCCCTATAAATCCCTCATTGCACCCCCATTGACAGCCCCCTTAAACCCCCTACAACCCATGCCCCCTGGATATCACCCTTGCTCCACCATGCCCCCTTAGACAGCCACATTGTAGCCACTTGAACATCCCTTACACCCCCATGCCCCCTGGACAACCCCCATTTCCCCCCTTGAACACCCCTTCACCCTAATGCCACTAGGACAACCCCCTAGCAGCCCCTTGAACACCCCCATGCACCACATGCCCCTGGGACAACCCCCTGCACCCCCCTACACCTCCATGACAACCACTGGACAACCCCCTTGCACCCCCTTGAACTCCCCCTGCACCCCTGGGACTACCCCCTTCAACACCCCCTAGATAGCCCCCTTGCACCCCAGGATATCTACCTTGAACACCCCCTGCACCCCCATGCCCCCAATGGACAACACCCCCCCCCCTTATACATCCCCTTTCACACCCATTCCCCATCGCCCCCTCCTAGACACCCCTCCCTCTTAGACACCCCCTGAACACCCATGCCATCTTACACCCCCTCCTTGACACCACCCTTTCACCCCTAGATATCCCCATAGAATCGCCTTAAACACCCCCAAGAACCCTCCCCTGGACAACCCCCTTGCACCCCCTTGTACCCCCTGTTGTAACCCACCCCTAGACATCCCCCTTTCACCCCCACACAAGAAGTACCCCCCCCCCCCCCAAAAGCCACCCTGGACAGGCCCCCCCTCCTGGACACCCCCTTGAATACCCCCTACACACCCATCCCCCCTTTCACCCCCCCTGCACCCCCTGGACACCCCCTTGCACCCCCATTGCACCCCTTGAACACACCCACACACCCATTCCCCCGACCCCCCCCCCCCCCTCTGAGACACCCATGACCCTCCTATACACCCCCACCATCTTTGAAACCCCCTCCCACTTGGGAACCCCACCTCCCTCTTAGACCCCCCAACAATGTCCCCCTTGACACCCCCCTTTTAGATAACCCCTTCCTCCTGGACACCCCATGGACAACCCCCCCCTCCTGGACACCCCCATTGAACACCCCATGCACACTTATTCCCCCTTGAACCCCTTGGACACCCTCTACACCCCCTGGATAGGCCCCCTTTAACCCCCCATTAACACCCCCTACACACCCCTACCCCCTGACCCCCCCCCCCTCTTGAACACCCACCGCCCTCATGTACACCCCCACCACCCTCATGTACACCACCACGACCCTCCTAGACACCCCTTCCACCCGGACTCCACGCAACCCCCTCTTGAACACCCCCATAGACCCCCCATGTACAACCCCCTTGAACAACCCCTACACACCCATTCCCCCTCCTGGGCACCCCTTCCACCTAGACACCCCCACCTCCCTCCAAGAAACCCCTGGCCCCCCTCCTGGACATCCCCTTCCCACCTGGGCACCCCCACCTCCACCATGCACACACATTCCCCCTTGCACCCCCCATGGACACCCCCTTTAACCCCTTGGACTACTCCCTTGCACCCCCATGATCTCCCCCTTTCACCCACCCAACACACCCATGCCCCTCGGAACCCATGCACCAGTACCCCTTGAACCCCATAACCCCTCCCCCCAACACACCTACCTACACCCTACCCTGCCCCTTACAAAATATCCCAACACAACCTCCTCCCCTGCACACCCCTTGTATCCCCCTATACCCACACCCCATTGCACCCTCTACCCTCTCCCCCTAGAACACCCCTACCCCGTCTCCCTGCACACCCACTAGACCCTTCTCTAGAACACCCCCTACCCGCCCTACCCCCCCTACCCCCCTGTTCACATCACACCCCCAGTGTTTCATAGTGATGTTACTAAAGAAAGTTTCATGTTTTCAAGGTTAGTTGATTGTGCTTGATGAAATAGAAAAAAATATTTTTGTTAGGTTTTATATTTTTATGAGAATGATCAATTCATGTTTTCTCAAAATGGGGGCATTGTCATCTATAAAGTGAAGAAAATTTCATTTTCTACTATTCAGTTGGCAGAAACATTCTACTAGTCCACATTGAAGGCTTAGAGAAATCATATAAAACTGGTGAAAATGTCATTTCAAAGAGCCATAACCAATTTTAATTGCATATAGACATTATATAATAATGATTTTTTTTTTCAAAATACTCAAGCAATTATAGATTTAAAATTAAAGGGTTAGGCAAAGGGAACTTACCTCAACCTCAAGGAGCACTATTTTGTATGTTGAAAGCTCGAATCATCTTTTTTTTCTGCTTGCACGCATATGAAACATCAGATATATATAAGAACACCGATCCCCTGTGAAAATATTTTCATGGAAAAATATGCACAAGTGGGTCCTTAGATATTTGTTTATACTTGCATATACCCCTTTACACTTACACATATATGCATTTTTCATATCTATATATAAGAAAATCTAGCCCTAATATATATGTATTCATACATCCATGAGTGAATATATATAAAGGGGGAGCTTATATATGTATATTCCTACCTATTCGTACACATGTATGCCTTCATCAACAACAACTCGAATCCCGCTCAACAACATTCAAAAAGCACTACAAAAATATAAAGAATGAAAAAATCACAAAATCCCAAATTTAAATTTGGCCAAAGAATAAAAATGGAATGAATCATACCCAAATCCGATGTCAAACTCACTGCCATTGATGGGGGTAGATAGAACTGACCAAATCATAAGAAACCACCTCTAAAGAAAATAGTGTGGAACGAAATGAGATATAATGACTTTTTATATATATGTGATCAATGATGATAAATGATACATGAATCCATTACCATTATAGATTCTATAATTTCTTTCTATTATTTCCACAATATCATCATTTAGTAACTCTCATTAGAATAATAATTTATGCTGGTCATGTCGACACTAAAAAATCACAAACACACATATTTTTCATCATAACATCAATAATAATTGCATCAATACATTCTTAAAAAATATAAATAACAGATCCAAGAAGTATACACTATTTTTCTAAATTATCATTTCCATTCCATATTCTCTTATTAAAATTTTTATCCAATATATATCTCAATTACCAAATTAAATTAATAAAACAAGTTATTATTGATCAGTATATAATCAAAAAATAGAACATAAAGGAACTCAGATTCATCTTTTATTTCTCATTCCATTCCATTTTCCATATTCTTTTCCTTTCCAGCACAATTCCTAAATTTTATTTCTTGTCCCCTTGAACCACTCCCCCCAGCCCCTCCCCCCCAGCCCCCACACCCACATATACCCACACCAGCACTAGCCCCTCCTAAACTAGCCCCCTTGCACCACTCCCCCAGCCCCCCGCACCACCCCTCCTGCACTATCCCCCAGCACCCCACCCCGAACCCCTCCTCCTATCCTCACACTCTATCCCTCATCCCCCCACCTGCACCCCCAATTCCTCAACCCCCAACCCCCAGCACCATCCCCCCCACACCAATCCCCCAATACATGCCCCCCTTCACCACACCCCCTAGCCCCCCATCACCCCACTCCCCCTAGCCCCCCATAACTCTTCATATTTGACAAATATATTCAAAATATTGAAATATGTTTCTTATAGATAGATTACTCCTATTTTTGTGAATTCTTCATTTCTTCCACATGTCTTTTTTTAAAATATTATCTGCTCCCAAAGAATATAGAACTTATGTATCCTACATAGAGGGACATATTATAGAAACATTAACTATAAATCTATCCAAATGTCTAGTATCACTATTGTTGACAAATAATTCACCTTCTCTTTCTATTGTATGTAGTATATCTAGTTTTTTCCTGCTTTCTATTTTTTGACAAAAAAATATGATCATGATATTTATTTAAGTGGAATTATAAACATGTAATTGGATTATTTATAGTTTGGGATACACCATATATAAGAAAATGTATTAAATCCACCAAATTGTGTTCATGGGTTGATACAAGCCAATCAAATCAGCTAGATGGAATTCAAGTCATTCCAATGGATAAAATTTTATTCTAAAATGTGAACCTTATAAATCATTATGTCTCATATGTGTGTGTGTTTTCAGAGGTATTTCTGGAGCAAAAAAATAACAATTGATACAGAGAGAGATACATAGAATAATTACATAATAGTAAATGAGGTAAAATAAAGAAGGTATTGAAAAGTTATAAATTGAACATCTACAATGATTCCACCCTTCTTAGTGTATAGAATAGTCTATCCTATCCTCCTCAAATAAAAATAGAGGGTGGATACCATCTTTTGGATTTTCAATTGGTATTAAATAATATGTATTCACCTGGAATTGGATTCTCATATTAATATATTTCTCTTTGAATATTTATTTTTTTCCAATTAATATTATAATGTGAAATTTTTGATATGATATTTCTATGTCATGATAGAACACAGTTTCTTCCTAGATATTGATTAACATTAAAAATAAATAGAATAAAAAGATGAAGAATATTTACCTCTTTTCCAAATATAAATAATATTCGTGATCTCTGAGCATGTATGATAGATCAATCATGGAAGGATAGTAACTTTTATTTTGATTTACCATAATGGATATGGAATAAATTTCTACCTATTAGGTTTATATATTTTTTGTCATCCTAAGGCATATAAAAATTTTGATTTAAAATATCTATGAGATGTAGAATGACATCCTAAATCTGTTTCAATATCCTATCTCACTATCCATTTGATGACCAAACTACCCACAACATCAAATAAGTCACTACTAATGTATCTCCCTAAACCATTGTTCAATTATCCATCCCCACTACATTGATATTCAAAACAAGACTCATGGAATAACATAGAACTTATTCTCACATTCACACATATATAAAAGAAAAACATAACACCCTTGATAATCCATGGATTAATACAAGATACAGGTTTTTAATCCTAGATCGTTTAGATGTCATATCATAACACAAAACTCTGGGATAATTTTTTGTTGGAATAATAATAATAATAGTAATAATAATAATATTAATCACAAACAACCCAAGGTAAGAGTTGGAAAACCAACTCATACCCCACCCCCTCCCCCCATTTTTTTGTTATAATAGTAAAAATGTACAAATGAAAACATGAGGTGAAACATGCATTCACCAACATGAAATAACCATATATACCATAAAATATATTTTAATCTTGAAAAATCTAATTGTTATTTATAGCTACCACTCCTCGAAAGATTCATTTTTTTCTACAGTTTAAGCACATTCAATTGGTATCACCCTAGAGATTTCAATTGCATTATAAAGTAACATCCATTACAAGATATTTATTAATATATAATAAGAAACCATTAATCAATTTGAATATCTATCATATTATCCAAAAACCCATCTTTATGGTCATCATGGATGATTAGCATCACTACCTACACCATCCCCAGAAATGATAATAATTTATCCTCAACATACCTATTATCTAATCCTTAAACGCATCTAGACATCTATTTTAAATCCTCATCATTATGTCAAGGATAAAACTTCAACTAACATTGTATCATCAAAAAACACATTAAGATTATAATGGACCTAGCATGGGAATCTCATCTATAGAAGACGAACATAAATGATTTTAGACATTAATTTACATAAGCACTCAAAATTAGTAGGTAAAAGTCCTTAAATCATATTTCATTCAAATTTAAAATATAAAAAATGTAGCAAATATAAAAATAAATCATCTCCTCTAGAAAATATAGTGATTTAATCGTAATCAGGGTGATTAACGCATCTTAACTACTAATACAGTCACTGTCCCACATAAAGGTAGATGTTTGTTAAAATTATCCACCATATTTAAAAAATATTCTTTAATTTGGATAAATTTTAAAGTGTTTCATGAGTAGATTCCCCATAATCACTATCCCCCCATGAGCTTCCTCATGAGTTGGGTGGTCAACTCTTAAGATATTAGAGGCATCATCCCCTTTTAACATCACCTCAGAGTTATATTGAGCATTATTATAAATAATAAAAAATCCAGAAAAAACCCCTAATCTAAGGTCTCTTATCCAAGTTAAGTTTAGAATGACCAACAAGGTACCTATCCATATCTTGTTCAGAAGATATCTTAAAAGATTACATTTTCCCATCCACAAAAGTGTCCGAAATTTCAACCGGAGCACCATGATTCCCTTTTTCAATCCAAATTTACATCCACCTAACTGGATGTTGTGATGTGGGTTCATCTAAGATCACCATTCCACATCAAAAAATATCTTGATTGAATTTCTAATAGGATAAGTATTAATCTATATTCTTTTCATAAGAATTATTTTCCCAATATTCCTTCACCCCATTCATAATCTAGATAACTAAGTGTGGTTGTTTGGAGAACTTCACCTATGTGAAATCCTCACAAGAGATGGTCTTGAGAGATTATAGGTGGTTTATTTGAGCTAAATACTTGTGGTAATATGATTATAAATCATAGTAAAAGAATTTGACATGAAAAGGTGAATATGTAATCTTTGAAATCCTATAAAAATGGTAAAAAAAAGTTGTTCAACATCACTTTAAAATACTAGAGTCCATTTCATCATCATAATACAACATTCTATAAATGACCACATTACATGAGACCAATATCTATAATAATCCTCTCTCAAGGAATAATGAACCAGGACATGTAGGGAATCATGAACCCCCAATCAAGAGAACAAAATATAATAGATTCAATAATCCTCATGATAAAATTATTCAAAGGATGTCAGTTAATGAACTTACTCACAAGAGTGTACTGTATGTATGATGCATGAAAATTCATTTCCTTCCCAAAAACAGAAATGAACTATTTCCTCTTTTGCTAGAATGTAGAAGGATAAATCCAATATGATGCTTCATTTGTATCACACATAATGGATCTCCTAGAAACCAAATCTGAAAATGTGTGATTTGGATTTAATGTTAGATCACCTCTTTGATCACATTATGATGAAATTGAGCCAATACTCAAAATTTGGTAATCTAAATGAAAAACAACAACAACAACAATAATAATAATAACATGATCTAAAATAATTATCTAATATCACTTGGTCAATTATATCCTCATTCGAATGAACTACTTAAACTTATTTATGAATTTTTTAGTTAATTTAAATATGGTAGAGACACTTTACAATTACAATACTCTAATTTAAAATCTATAGTATAATAATGTAACATATATATAAAAATTAAACCGCTAGAAAACGGAATTAAAAAAAAATTATCAAAAATTATTAATGAAATTAATGACCACCTACCTATAACCATTTATATAATTTATTTCAACCTCACCTTGACCATCAAGCCCATCACATGAAAAAATCTTATCCATAATATCCTCAACTCATAGATTTGAACCCTTAAAAAAAATTCAAAACCATCAAAGTATATAAATACTCACCAAAATATGTCAAAAAAATATATTGGTCAAAACATTTCCTAACTACCCTACCAATGAAAGAATAATATATGAAAATGATGTTGCAAAAATAGTGTGAGACGAAAATCCAAACCAAGAATCAATGAATTATTTGGGGATATACAAATAAAAAATGTGAAAGAGAAATTGTGTAGTCAACTTGTTTAGGCTATTTATATAAGAATAAATGATTAGTTTAGAAAGAATAAAAAAAGAAAGAATTATTATATAATCCAAAACAAGATATAATGATTCGGTCTGGGACGTCTCCGGAGGAGAGGGAGCTGAGAGGGGGGAGGGGGGATGTCGCTGGAGGCGAGGGAGACGAGAGGGGATGGGGGCATAGAGGTAAGGGAAATGATATTAAGGCGGAGGCCAGGAGGCCGAGGCTGGGAGTAGAGGTCGGGGAGGGGAGGAGTTGTCTTAGAGTTTGTGGTCAGATGGTAGGGAGGCGGAGGTCGGAGAGGGGAGGAGAGGGTCAGGAGGGGTAGGTGGGGGAGGGTTTGAGAGGATCGGGAGGCATAGTTGAGCGAGATGGAGATCAAGGAGGTTAGGGTTCAAGCATGGGAGCCTTGTGGAAAAGGTGAGTCGAGAAGATAATCCTGATAATTAGGGAAGTGAACCACAGTTTCATTAAAATCGTGGCCTCAGATAAACCAATTTCCATGGTTTTTTAAAACTGTGGCAATAGATGTGTGGTAATAGGCCATATTTCTAGTTTTGGATCCTTTTAAAACATAAATCATCTCATTAATGAAAGTAGGATTGTGGTTGTTACATATATATAGATTATTATCACATAATATATGAGGATTATATATGAATAAATAATAATTTAGTTGAGGTAAGTAGAGAATAAGAGTAACCCTAACAAAATATAGGTTCTGGAAGAAAACCCTTACCTTAAGTCAAATGGTGTTCCTCACATGATCTTAATAACCGGAATAATCAAATTTAGTTTCATAAATTATTGATTCCAGAACCTTCTATACATGTAATTGAAATATTATATCCTTATTTAGTTCATTCAGGGCCTTTTTATGGGCTATGAGATTCAATTGCATTGTTTGGGAGTGTTTTATTCTTTGGTTTTCACGATCGGTTAACATATATTTATATATGGATAGACATGTAGAATGAGAATGAAGGTCTAGAACAGAATTATTATGTTATTATTAAACTGCCCTAATATTTCATGGTTATAAAATTCATTTGGATATTGGGAGTGAAGATGAATCATTATATAAATCTTTAATGACAATTGTTCAGTTAATTAGCGGTTCTTGATCACAACGAACTCATTTTTATTTAAAAATTAATATTATGAGTACAATATTATTCCAGAACCATAAAAACGTTATAATAAAAATATTATAGTCTAGTTTAACCATAATAATGTTATCATGACCAGAATTGAAGGCGATAATAGAAATTTAAAATTCGTCGTCCTTGACCGTGATAAATTAACACACCTTGAATGGTGTTTTCATTTCTAGTATAATAGAAGGGTAAAAGATAGATGATGAAGAATTATTCCTTTATCACAATAGAATTACTATACATTTATGGTACTAGATTCATCATAACATTTTGAGAAAAGGAGGTGAGGAAATAAAAAGAAAAAATAGGACTTTAAATAAAAGAAATGAAAAGAGGAATTTACCTCTTGAAGTTATCTTCCTTGAGAGCCTCTTCAGAGGAGAGGTTTTGGTTTATTTATGAGAACAAGGGCTGCTGGATTTTGAGGGGGATATTGGGAGGATATTTGAGAAAAATTTTGATATGGTACAAGGCTTTAGAGTACTAAATAGAAGGAGTGAGGGGGTTATAGTGGAGGAGTGGAAGTTATTAACATTATTTTACTCATTATTTTATTATGTTCCCAAAGACAACAAATAGTATTGATTCCTGTGACCAATAATAGTAATATGTTCTTTTGAGCTTGAACCATGTCGTCTTACATCGGCCTTACATCACTTATGACTCAATAAATAATGTATTTAGTATCTATTATAAATTATTGTATTTTACTATTCTGCTAAAATTGATATATTTGAGAAAAATCTCAAAAAATCACCCTAACATTTTTTCAATGTGTATAATCCAAAATTTAGTCTAGTTTATAAAAATAATTTTCTAAATATGTGAAATAAAATATTTCAATAAAATAATTATTTACATAAAAATGCAGATTTTAAATTTAAAACTGATTTTATATTACATTTAAAAAGTAACTAAAGTCTCATAAAATTATCATAAAACCAAAATAAAAAAAATTATTTAAAAATTAGATTAATGAAAAATAATTTTATAAAATTATTAATGTAAAATATTAATTAAATATTTGTTAATCACAAAAATACCAACACATAATTATTAATTTCTAAAATACTTTTTTTTGTTTTATATGGTGTCTAAATTTTATTTATACATTCATCAGAGTGGTGATTATTCATACGGGTCATATATACTATTCGTAATAGTACATTACTATTCATAATGGTCAAGTTACTATTCACCAAAAATGTAAGATGGTCTTATCAGACTCTAAATATCATACTAAATGAAATCGTGTATGTCAATTTTTAAAAATTCAAATCAGAGATGTGGAAAAAATTATGTTTACTATCTAGGTTATAACAAATTGGTGTTATTAGAGACTTAGTGTTTCATGAATTCAATATTAAATTTATTTGAAAAAACATGGGGTGTTACAATTAAATTTTTATTACCATAAGTGAATGATCTTCTCATGTTATATATAATTAATTTATAAAATGATATAGAATAACCTCAACTTGTAATTTCACATTTTATGATGATCTGGTTAGAAATATATTTTCATACCATAATTTCACTATAAGATCCTATTCATTAATCATTATAGAGGATATCCACATGTTCATGATAATCATTGAAATATGTTGTCGAATTGGACCGGGATTACCTATCATGATCATTTTCATTGTTATTGGTTTCCACAACAATATTGTTCTCAAATTATGAATAATACATACTATTCTATCAATGTATTGAGATAAGAGTAAGGTACAATTCACTCTTGGGGTTGAGAAAGTATATCTATATCTACTACAGATAGAAAAAATATTGTTTTTAGAAATTAATATAACTGTAAAATTATTATAGAAGTTTTAGGAATGGAAAATATCACTCTAATTCCATACCATATTTAATATTAATAGATAAAAACATATTCATTAATAATAATAATAATATTAGTAGGTTTTAATATGAACTGAATTAGTAATATAAATAAATAGCACTTATACCATTTTCAATCATATATTTAATCTTGGTCCTCTTTCCCATGACAACATTTAGTGATCCTTGAATAATGACTACAAAATATATGAATTTTACTACATTATTCTATGAGAAATATAATAAATATTACAGTAGCCAAACCAAAAAGTAAATATATAATATTAATATTTAGATAATATTTTATTTTGAATAACTTAGGGATAAATTATAGTTATCAACCAAACTGATTAATTATTAATTATTATATGTTGTTAGATTCATTACTTCATTTTAACTGAGATTGTAGATACACATAGTGTGAGACCGTCTAGGACCCTTTCTTTTTGGAATTATGTAAACCACCTCCTATCTATGAAGATAGTATAACAGTAAACTTGGTTCCCATCAAGAAATATATTAATATCACAATTATATCCAACCTTAAACATAAACTTATAGTTTAATATTGTCCCCTTATCATGACATCAATTATTAAGAAGGTTGTATGTTGGTTCCATCAGCCTTTATGCTCAATGTCACTTTCTAGGAATTTATGAATGCGAACTCACCCACTAAAAACTACGACAATGGATTTATATTATTGGATATATTCCCATAAAAGGTCCTAAGATATCATCTTCTATCGAGGAACAAAAGGGATAAATTCTTTCTCACATTATCTATTAATGCAACATAACTCATGATGTGCCTAATATATCCTACATCTCTGTGAGCATAATCCATCAAAATTTTCATCAATAAATCAAAAAATTTGATCCACTACATCAATTATATATAATATTAATGTATATGGAATAGTACACATGTCAATATAAAATATAATATAATGAATCATGAAAATTTTGATTTTCTATTAATAATTTTTTTCTCATAACATCCTATATTAGAGATGACCTAGGTATAAAACCATGAGATGGGGTGTTAATGGCTTATGAATCTCCAACACTAATATCTTGTATCATATGTGTTAAATTAGATGATATAGTATATCCATAGAACAAGGATCACGAATAACTCTGTGTCATTTCTAGGTCTAACTATAGAGGGAACTACTATGACATTTTTTTGTAACATGTGTTCATAGTAAATTATCATATACTAATATCACATAGGTAAAACATAATAATGTTATAAGAAAAAAATCAATAATACCAAATACATGTCATAATTTACTAAACATGACTGTAATAGGGAACCAACTAAAAAAGACTTTCAATTTCACTTGATCTATCTTATAACTACATTTATTCCACTACTGCTCATTTGATACTCTTTCAATTTATCATGTGAATCCATGTTCAAGATTTTTTCTATGTTTTCCTCATTATATACTCTACTCCCATCAACTTATCCTCATCAAGACAAATAATTATATAGACGAAACATCTTAAATATGTTATGTTTCATAGGTTGTGATATCGACTAAATTGAGAGAGTAACCACTATAGTGTTATTACAGTAAACTATGATAGGGTCTTTTTTTCTAGATTCCACATCAAGCTCTCAAAAAAAGTTATGAATCCAAACTGCTTCCATGGACACATAGAAATACATAATATACTCGATCTATGATATAAAATCGATGACAAAAGGATACTTTATACTATTCTATATCATTACTCCATAATTTAGATTGAATATATATCCAAACTCTAACATAAAATCATTATGATATATTTGAAATCAAGAATATATATAAAACATGTCTACAAGTTATTTACCTCCTCTAAAGACCGCGAATATTTCCTTATTGAACCTTAGATACTTAATGATAGTCTAAACAAAATTCAGATAATTTTTACATAGATCGTCGTGATATTTTCCTAGCATACTCAATTCATAAGAAACATCAAGTCTCATGCATAACATTGATTACATGATAGATATTATCACTGATGTGTATGTGATATTAACTATTCTCTCTATTTCTTCATATGTATGAAGACACATTTTTGTGGAATGATATATACCATGTAACATTAGAACCAATACCCTAATTGATTCATTGATATTGAAAAACATCTGTACATATCCAATGTATGTAAAATTAAATAGTCCTAGCATCCACTTAAATCTATCATTAATGACCTTAATCCCAAGATTGTTGGTTTCATCACCTATATCTTTTATGGAGATGTACATTCCGAACCATCCCTTAACCACTTGTATGGTTTTTATATTACTTCCAATTTATAATATGACATTAACATAAACTATTACGAAAATATTCAAAATTCCACTAAATAACTTATAATCAAATGGATGAAATTCGTTCATGATGAAACCAAATTACTTTATGGATTCCTCAAAATGAATATTCCCTAACCTAGATGATTTCTCTAATCCATAGATAGATCTCTATGAGTTTAATAAATTTTTAGTATATCCTCGAGTCACATACCCATATAGATGTTCCATATAGACATCATATTGAAGTTTCTAATAAATTAATTCTATTTTGAAATTTATTTTCTAATTCTCAATATTCGGTTATGATACTATGATCCAAACAATTCTCATTGATTAAAAAATTGAAACTAGAGAAAATGATACATCATAGTCAATGCCTTGATGTTATCTAATTCATTATTACACTATTCATGCATTATATGTATTTACATTGCATTCCATGTCCATCTATATTTTGAATAACCATTTACCCTTAAAGTGATTTATTTCAATTTTCTAATCTATCACAACCCAAAAATGAATTTGATACATGAAATTCATCTTAAAATTCATTGATTCTTTCCACCTTGCATATTTTTAATCCTATATTCACTCTTTAATGGAGAAAGGATCATTTTTATCAACTAATAATGAGTCACCATCATTGGTGATTAAAAATATATACCCCCCTTGTTCTCTCGCCACTCTATCACTTCTACCAAGCTCTTGTGTTTTATTAAAAACTTCTTCCATTAGGTCCTATGGAATTTATTCCTATACCAACATATTTGTATCTTCATCATAAATTCATCAATGTTAATCAGGATATTACTATCCTATTTTATTATGTTATCCCTCTCAATAAAAATGCAATTTCCTATAATAGTTATTTTATTGTTTTAAGGGTTGTATAGATAGTATCTACATATTTCATTGGGATACCCTATAACGATAAACATCATTCCTTAGGGTGATATTTTTTATTAAAAATTAATTAATAGAATCATTTGTACCACGTTCATGAACATGTGACAAAACAATTATCATTATACTCCATGAAATAAATGGAATATATTTACCTATTTAGTAACTATATTGTCTAGTATGTAAAATCAAGTCTATAATGCATATATCCAAAATGACAATGGAAGGGTTTTTAAAGTCACCATCAACCATACTATTTCCAACAATGTTCAATTTCTCATAAAATTAATATAATTACACTGTGGTGTATATTATGTTTTTATTTGTGTTCAGATCCTATCCTCCTATTGAAAGTCAATAAATAATTTTTTAAGATATTCACCACCTCGATCAGATCAATGTTGAATTGGAATCTTACCAAATTGATTTTCATTTTCATATTTTGAACACTTTGATATTATAAATTTATTCATAATTATACCTAAATATGTAAATATAACCATACCTTATCTTGTAATATGTATAATTAATAATTTATAATAATTAAACTCTATCATATTCTTAAACAGGTCTATACAAAACATTGTGTACCAAATATAGAATCCATGGGGAACTTTCACCTTCACCATTAAATGGTTGTTTGGTCATCTTACCTAGTAATCAAGATGATATATATATATGTGAGGTACCACAATCTCAGAATGGTCTATGTAACCTTCTTGATATAGAATTGTCAAATGTTTTTCAATTACATGATACAGAGGGAGACATCATAACTAGGGGTTAAACATGTTTTTAATACATTATTCATTATAAATTTATAATTTCTGTTTTCTTTATTTTATACAAAATTATTGTTATTCAAATGTGCCACAACATAATATATTATATCATTATAAATGTATAAACCATGATTTTCAAATAAGAAAAATATATATAAATTTCTCAACAAGATTCAAAAATAATTTTATTATAAACAATTTAAATATAATAATAGTTCTTTAAAACCAAATTCAATAAGATTGATAATGTGAGATGATTCTATGAAATGTGTAGAAAATTTAGCCTCATTCCATTTCCAATTTATAATTCAATTTCTTCTTTATTAATAATTTGAAATCTACATGGTTTATATATTTTAATTCGAATGTGTGCACCAATTACCACATCTAATACCCATCTTACTAATATGGAAACACTACAATCAATAATGAAGGAACCTAATTAATCACCTTGTTTATTTGTCTAAGTTAAATACCATATCAAATGGATCTACATTCCACATGAAAAACATATCATATTAAATACATTTCCATGACTTGTGATATTATTTTTCTTGGAAGAATGAGTATACACATCTTTTAACATGTTATATGTCATTGACAACAATTCATCATTTTTTCACATCTTATTCACAAAAAGGAATTTGGGTTATCATACCATATATATTTAAAATCATGTTAAATAATTTCAAGATGTTCCAAAATTGTCTTCTTTCTATTTCTCATTTTACAATATTCAATAAAATAATAGTTGATTTTTTTGTTGTGAGGAAAGAATGAGATCTGTGCATAACCCATTATGTATTTTAATCCCCATGATGTCCAGGAACTCATTTTAGCCAATCGTCTTTACCATATATTCTGCAACTAGTTCCTACTCTACAAATAAGGACATGAACATTACATTGGAGACCAAATATATCTCTGGTCTCAACTTCTCATAATGTAGATCCTTATGGTTATAAATAAGGTTATTTGTATCCATATCCCTTAACTATCATTATATTCACATTATATATGGATAATAACTTGAAAATTTTACATCCATAGATACTTTAAAATGCGTTAAATAGAGGAATAATTCATTCTCATTAGACTCTGTCAAAATATAATCAGGATGTGGGACTTAATGTGCATAAAATTTACATTCATGACATAATATAACATGAAATCACATGTAATAATCCAGTAAATTCATGCTGTTGAGAAGTTTATCATTCTCATGTATATATTGTAGTGATATTTTCAAAAGGCATTTTAATTTTCATTTATATGAATTAGGATCATATAATTAGTAATTATTTTGATTAAAAAGTACATTATTAAATTTAAAATCAAGTAAATTCCATTAAATTTTCACTAACTATTGAATCCTAATTGGCCCCTCCATTAGTTTCAGAATATCTTGTTACATAGATATTTTATTTCCATGTAACTGTATTCCCCTTATCAGTACCCAAACATGGGAATGAAAATATATTTGATGGGTTTTTAGTGGGCGTAACTTTCCAAATACATTAACTCATGGTTAACCGATCCATTGAGTGGACTCACCAATCTAGAAATCATGTTTTAATGTTTTCATATACACAGTCCTCATAGTTACCCCATCTCATATTTGGGAAATCAACCAAAAATGTTAACATAGTTATTTCAACCCAAAAAATCAAGATAAAATTTAAAAATCCAAAATTTTATCAATGGAATTTTGATTCACATAATTGTTTCATATTTAGAAATGTAGGATAATGAATAAAAACCACAACACTGTTACATGTATATTTTTTTAAATAAGTTTTACATTACATTTATTGAATAAAATGTCATTATGAATTTAAATAATTCAAAAATTCAAAAAAAATATATAAATTATGAAAACTAAATTACAAAAAAATTTGGATTTTTTCAATCCCCTAGAACAACCGCACACACACAAAATCTATAAAATAAAGTATAATGTTAGTAATGAAATAAGAATTTTGGAAAGGAAAATATATATAATGGTTAGTGAAAATTTCAGTAAATTAATAATGAAATAAATCATATATATTCAATGAAATTATTGAACCCATATGACGATTATAAATCTAACCATTTGAATAGTAATCTTACCATTGTAATAGTGACTTGGACATTGGAATTGTAATATGACCATTATAAAAACTTCCCACACTATTAGAGTAGTATATTCTGCTATTTATGTGTAAAATAAAATTTATGATTCTTATAAAATAAAAATATAACATATTTATATCGAAATACATGTAAATAAATAATTTAAAAATTATAAAATAAGTGGTTGTATTAATTTTGGATGTTATATGATTTATTTTCATTATTATATAAATTATAATTATTTAAAATAAATTTTATTTTCAAAAAATTGATTTTATATTACTATTATTTCCTATAATAATAATAAGATAATTTAATGATACCATAAGTAATTTTTAGAGGGTTGTAAAATTGAACACAATATTAAAACTAGATTTTTTCAAATATATGACTATTTTATTTAAAAATTAATGTTTTATATTTTTATTTTTTTAAATGGATTTCATATTTGAAATCTATGCATCAGAAAATGGTTAGGGTGAATTTTTAGAATTTTGGGAAAATAATGAAATTTTTGTGAATAGTTAAATTTTGTAAATTACTTTACCTATTATTATATGATAAATAAATTCATTTTTTATTCATGGATACATTAATCACCAATTATTTAAAACTCACATTCATTTTTTACTACATAATGTACCATGAATCAATAATGTTGATATTCTAGATCTAATATATTAAACAAATCAGTGTTATATTCAAAAACATTTCACTCCTCCCCTTATAAATACCACCCCTTTTCCTTAATTCATATAATCCTTAAATCCTAAAAACATCCCTCCCAAAAATCTCCCAACAGATCTCTCCACCACTATTTTATTCTTGTATCTCTAAAATTTCACTTTGATATTCTATTAGTATGTTTTCAAAGAGAATAGATTTAAGATGTAATATTTTAAATTAACATTTTTTAAATTCTTTTCTTATTCTACCTTCCCCATTAACATCTCATGAATAATTTAATAGTAACAAAAATATCAAATATATTCTAGGGGTTTATAATTATAATGTAAAATTTATCATCCACCGCTTTCTCATATACTCTAATTAAAAAAATGAAATTGTTCACCATATTATGTTGGTTCGCCACTTTCTTAGATACTGAGTTTTTGTTTTCCACTTCGACCCTTGTGGAATATTAAAATAAAATAATAAAGGAAAAAAATGAGTAAATTATGAATATTATATATTTTCACTTATTTGGGAATTAAAAAATTAAAATAATATTAAATGAATTGAAAATTTTTCTTGATGGTCTATAGAACTGTATAAATAAAATAAATGTAAAACTATATTGTTTTTAAATAAATAATGTTACATATGTAAGAAAAAAAATTAGTATTTGAAATATTCATAATTTTTTTATGTACAAGAATATTATTTCACCTAGCTGTTATTGTTTTAATCCCATTTCAAACTTACATCAATAATCATCCATAAATGATCGGACTATGGAACCATGAAATGATCTCACTCAGAATAACAAAATTAAAAATTATTTCTCAATTTAATGGTTATATATAAAATAAATTATATTAATAAAATTGGAATATATATAGGAGGCCCCAAGTTAACTAATTAATTAATTATTTATCCATGATGGTAAGTGAATGTGTCATACTATTCTATAATATAATGTATGATATCTCTCTGAAAAACCCTATTTCTTAAGGTTACATAATTCCTCTTTCTAACTCACCTTATCTCCCTATTTAGTATTATCGAGTTATACTAAAATATTCATCAGGACCCTCCCCAAAAATTATACCCCTCATTTTCCACTAATGGTAGAGCCTAGATAGTGACAGCTGAGTCCCGGCTTCAGTCACGCTGGGTTGGCGACTAGCACCAAGGGTATATTAAAAAACAGATGGGATGAATTACCCTATTAAAAAATAGATTCGAAAGAGAGAGATAAAAAATACACCAATCAATCCCTTCTAACACTTCAATATGAGATATATCTCATGTACGCATATGAAATGACACGAAAAAACCACTACAATTGAATGGGAAAACTGCAAGTTCCAAAATGAAAGGTAAAGACGACAACGACCACGAATCCCAAATAGATCCTGCAAAACCCAAAAAACTACTAGTAACAAGGATGATCTCCAACCTACTCTAAAAAACCTCATAAATAGTTTATATATACGTTGGGTGAGTATAACAGTATAAATTGAATGATACTTATTGTAGCCTCACGTGAAAAATAAATTAATGCAAGCTAAAGCACTCTGAACAATAAGTGAAACTAACTCTTCACCTAAATAGGTAAACTATGTTATTAGCCTCACTATTACTTATCTCACCAAGTACCACATATAAGATCATATAATATAAAAAATAATACATATGGTACCCCGCTACAACTTCTCCACCAGTTTTCTGCTCTGCCCCAACATCACACATCCTGAGAATCTCTCTATAAAAAGGAAATCCTACATAATCATGTGAGAAGCACGAGAATATGAACCTCATAAAATACATCACCACATCCACATAACAAAAAAGTAACCCAGTAGTTCCTTGGAGAAATCGCATCCCATATAACATGTATCATATGCCAGGTATTATACCTCAGGCCGTTACTTCCCATACACTTTTTAAGGATCCTCATTGTATTGTAACCACATGCATATCCTGATGAATCATGCTATAACATGACTCAAATACTACCACAACAATATGGCCTCCCTTCCCCTCATACCATAATAACCCTCCATGAACAACCATCCTAGGCTCACATTACATTTGGTCCTCCCCACCCCACATCACAAGAACCAATAAACAACCATAGAAACTAGAAAATTGGCCCCAAAATCAAGGTATCTAGCCTTCATGCACAATGACCTATCATATATCCAATGCACAAGTCACTCAACCCTTAAAGTAATGTGGGAAACTAAGGCCCCATAATGGAATTTTCCTTTATCACCCAACTAGTTATTATTCCATCTTGAATTTACTAATTCATTTAAAATGTTCCAACTATGGGACACCTAATGAGAAGGATCTCACAAGCTATCAAATATTAGATAAAAAATGATTTGACAGGACAAGCAATTATTATGAACAAGCATAAACATTATTAGAGTTCATTAACCAATTAAAATAAACAATCATATTTGTATCAATTTTATTATCATTAAATTACCACAAAAAAATTAATTAATGATGTTTGTGTAATCCTTATATAATTATTTTTCAATTAATTTCATATATATGTTATTTTAAAATTTCATATTCTATACCAATCCTAAAAAGTACATCATATATATAACACTCTCTAGAAAAAAATATGCAAACCATTATCACAGTATAAGAAGCAGCGTTAATATGTCAGTGATAAGAATTATTTAATCTGGTTTAGTCAAATTATTAGTAAATATCATCATAACACAAAGGGATAAATCAATCTAGCTATATTATTTCACATAAATAACTAGAGGAGAAACTAATCCTCTAACTCAAAAGCATTATAATGTTATTTTCACTTGAACTGACCAAAACTTTGGATCCTAATCACCTCTTCTACAAGAACTACATCCACTTAAGGATTTTACAAACAGCCACACTTACCAAATATCAATAAAACTCCATTAAAACATGGGGATTTAGTGTCATCACATGTAAAAGTGGAATATGAGGAAACATATTAATGAAAATTCAAGAACAGAGGTAGATCATAACTTGTATTGAATATATATCACTACAGATCAAAGAAGGGAAAATAGGATTAGAACCTAGATTATGGAATCCGCAAAATGTCGAAGAGGGGTTTATCGGCTCACTTGGAACAAGAGAGAGCCACTTCAACCAGAGTGTTTAAAAATCCCTTGTAGATAAAAATGATTCAAATCAAACAATGTTAGATATTTACACCACGTGTAATCCCCTTTCAAATCATTTAATCCTCATGATTCAGTTTCTTCTAAAAAAATTTCCACCTTTTCAGATTTATTTACTTTTGATCCCTGATTTATTACACATAATGAAACAATTTATCACAACATGTAACATAAACAGTATTAAATCCACCACTATTCTATCTTTTAGTATCCAATAACCTCTATTATTATTCCAATCCTCCTCTAGGAACCTTAAGCATTGGAAACATGCAACATGTCGATCTATGTTTATTTGGGACCTTACATCATATACCTCTATGAAAATTCTTGTCCTCGAGAACCGAAGTCCAACGTGGGGAGTAAATAGAATGTGGTATTCTGAACATCCACCCCATGAGATGTCTCTCAAGTCTCTCACCAATACAAGAGCTCAACCACCACATCCAAGCAAAAGGAACTTAACACATTGAGTCAAACTACTCATCGAGTCCTCTCCACATATGTCAAGTGAGTATACCCATATAAACATAGATAGATAAATGTGGAAATAACGTGGAATAACTCATGAATATTTTACTCCCATGGAATGACATTAATCCACAACAAACAACAAGATAGAGAGAGAGAGTCATCACATAAACCATAAAAGGTCTCAACCACCAAAATAAATAATTTAGAATACAATATCTAAAAGTAAAATTGATCAGGGTACTGGGTGAATATTAGAGACTCATTTTACCAGGTAATATACTCACTAACATCATGCCACAACACCACAAGACACAAACCAACAAGATAGCTCACCAATGAAACACATTCTCATAGAGGTTCTGGATCTCTACAAGCCACTCCTCATATGTTGCATCATTTTCAACATCTATCTCACGTGAATCCATGAGATGTGATTCATCATGAATATAATAAAATAGCTTTGACAAATGAATAAAATTGTGCATTTGGATAATCTGAGTGGGACTTTCTACCTAATACACTATTGATCCAACAAAATAAAAACCATAAAATGTTCTAAAAAACTCGGGGAAATCATATTCCCCTAGTCGATCCTCTACTTCCCACAATGGGGATCCATCTTCAAGAACACATGATCCCTAATGTCAAACTGTAGAGGTTTTAAACTATGATAAATATAGTAATTTTGACGATAATGTGATAACTTCAGCCTCTCGTGAATCACCTAAATTACCTCTATCGTGTTCTATACTAGTTCGGGCTCAGGAATTACTGACTCTACAATCCCAGTCTAGTACAACAGAGAATGGTAATTCATTCAATACATGGATTCAAATGTTGTCATACCGATTGTGGAGTGGAAACTATTTTTGTAAGTGAACTCTACTTATAGAAAGTACATTATCCACAAACCTCCAAAATCCTTGACACAACAGCACAACATGTCTCCAAGAGACTGGATGGTCTGCTCGGAATGACCAACTATTTGCATATAAAATGTAGTTCTGAGGCATAGTTGAGAACCAAAAGTATGCTGGAGAGATCTCGACAACATTGACATAAAATGAGGATCTCTATAACGACCCTAACATTTGAATAATCAATTCTTTCCTAAAAATATTTGTTTTACTATGTCATTATAAATAAAATGTATAATAGAAATGTGACCACCGGGTTATGAATGTTATATGACAGATAGTTAATAAGATTTTGTAAAAAATAATAATTTTAAAAAAATTAAATATAAATAAAAAAGGATATTTAATGCAGAAATAATAGTTGATGGAATATTTTAGTAGACTCAAATCATGTGTAGCCAATTTGTCAGAGCTTGTGAAGAAGGAAACATCATTGGGCTTCGCTCCATACAACTTCCAATCCAGGATTCAACATGTTAACCTTGAATGAAATCACTTATAGTAGAAGTTCATGTTGATATAAATACCCACTCGGGTAATGTTGTTTGAGCAACCCAAAGACTCTATCACCATTACACACCTAATTCTTAGTTCCTATGTAGGTGTATTAAAGGGTCATGTAACGAGGATTAGTTACTCGTTGTAATCCATTTGTATAAATAGAATTTTTATTTCATCATTTACTTTTTAAGAATATTTTTTCATAATAATATATATATTTAAATGTGTTAAATTTGATAAATTGATTATATAGGTAAAAATTGTACTTTTCGGATATTTAACTTACATAGAGAGTTATTATGGTTAGTTAAACATCATTATCAAAATTTCAAATGTCAAAGGTAATCTAAAATTATTTATATTGTATTTTTATAATAAGTTAAATACTATTTATGAATATTAAAAAAAATGAGTATTTAGAAGCTATTTTTTACATTTAATAATTGATGCTTTGAAATGAAAAATGGAAATACATGGTTGTGATCAGCAAGAAATTTAGAGTCTGATAAGGTCACCATAATTTTTGGGGAACAGTAACTTATTAATAGTTATATTTCCATTCTTCGTAGTAATATGACCAATGGAATAGAAACCTTACCTAAGAAGTATAAATATAATTTAGGCTTCATGAATGGTAATGTGAACTAATAGTACAAGTAAATAACTATTTTAGAAATTATTAGTTAAGTATTAGTATTTTTTATTAAATAATGGTTTTAAATGAAAATTAAATTTATCATATTTAGAAACTTATTTTCATTAAATGGAGTTCATTTTTCAATTTAGAACACTAATATTAGGTTAGGGTGAATTTATGATATTTTAATAAAATGTTTTTTTTTCCAGTAAATAATAGAAATATAGTTCATGGATTCTTTCTGTGTTTAATGAAATCATAATGATATAATATTTAATATAAAATTTTGGTCAACTCATGTGGATTAAAAAATTATATGATGTGTCCAATGTGGCTAAAACCCTGGGAAAATATCATGTAAAGACCATGGTTTTTCAAATACAACCGATGACGTGTCCTCAATAATTGATAAAAATGCCCCTCTATTTTACTGTAAATACCAAGACATTATATCATTTATCTTCATTAAAGATTAATAATCCATGAATTTATTCTATTTCTACATTTCAAGTAGTCCTCCCATTTTGTCATCAATCCTTCGAGGTCCCGATCATAATGTTTTAGAAGTTACTCATCAAGGTAATGGAATTTTCTACTTCTATTTTCCTTTCAAGTTCACTTTCAAGTGGTATGTCTTTAAAATTTCCATACCATGTTTTTATTTAATTTTTATTCTATATGTATACTATATTTATGAGTCTTTTATGAATGTGATACAACTTTGACCTATATTTTTAATTTTTTATAAAACTATGTTTCAAACTCGTTATGCTGCAGAATTTTCACATCAAAATCTCTCTCTTTTTCACAAGAAATTATTTTCTTTTTCTTTATTTGAATAAATAATTAATATTAATTTATAGAGGTATTCATAAATATATAAAAATGATTTATTTTATTCTATAATTTACATAAATAAAACAATTATTCCCTTTCTAGGGGTTATAAATGACATAATGACCATGTTATTAAGCACTTTTTAGAACGCTATGATTTTGATATGAATCCCATTTCTTTTATTATCTTTGGGTTATTTATGAAATAATTGATTACGATATAATTTATCACATGAAAATTAAGAAATATTAATGGTGTACTTTGATATCTCTCCAATGCATTGTGTTATGAAATTTATCTCTATAGATGAGAAGTTTTATGATACCGTGGTGAATAACCTTGTTAATTTTTATGACATCTTGTGATGTACATTGGTGATATTCCTAGGAATGTAGAAATTAACATTTTTAGCCACATTTTCTGGTTATTATTAATGAAATTATTATTATTATATGCCTCTTTATCCGGACTTTACAATATTCCTAATGTTCTTAATGATATTGCTCAAGTTCACATGTAAACAGATTAACCTAATTTCCATTACTGGGCCTTCTCCTCACATGTTTCTTTGATGTATATCCCCAGGTTATGATATTTATTAATTTTAAATATGATTAAAATTTCAATAATTTTTTCAAGGGAATTAACATAATGTTTTATGTTTTCATGTATTATGTACCTTTTTTCGAAGACAGTTTATTTTAATGATTTTATTTTTGTAAAATTTAATGTAATGTTATTTAATAAAAAGGTGGGATTCCATAGTTGTTATCAAAGGATAGTTTTTTTCTTTTTGAATATTAGGATATGAAAACTCTAGGAAGAATCCAATCAAAAAGTTTATGTATTGGAAAACTACCTGGTATTTTTGTGAAATATTAATTAAGTGTTTTTTGTACAAATAAATCCATGTCTAGATACAAACAAGTGGATTTGGATTTGGATCATGTGTATCTTGGGGTAAAACCCAAAAACACTGCTTTGATCTAGAATAGAGTGGGAATCGGTGCATGATAATGGGCCTTACTGCACTCCTGGCTTGACACTCCCTAAGGATATATTTGGTTAATCACAAGAGTTTTATGAATCATTATGAAAATAATTTTACCTCATATTGTGACAAATTGGACTTCCTGGCGAGGAAGCTGGTGGAGATCAAGAGGGATCCCAGATAGAGGTCATATGTTAAGTGGCATAAATAGGGAGACCACAATAGTGGATTTTTTCATGCATGTCTAATGGAGAGAGAAACCATGAGAATTAATATTAGACTAGACAATGGTGACTATACAGATGATATAGATGTTTTTGGGGGTATGGACCTGGATCATTTCGAAAGGTTGCTGGCATGAGCGATGGAAGTAAGAACTCAGAGTTATGGTAGTAGCGAGGAGGTGGATGACTTTTTAGAGTGAGTTCGAAGACTGGGGGGAATCTGAAAACGAGCACTTATCGATGATTCTAGGGTAGGATGAGATCATGAAGACAGTGCTTGAAATTCCAAGGGATATTTCCCCTGGACTAGATGGTTTTCCAGCAGGTTTTTCGTGCATCGATGGGATTTTGTTGGATGAGAGGTGGTTCCAATAGTCTAGTAATTCTTCCGGGGGAGATTTTGTCAAGGGTGCGAGTGCCTCCAGGGTAGTGCTCATTCTGATGACTAAAGACCCCACCAATATCGGCCAATTCAGACTAATATGTTTTTGAAATGTGTCTTATAATATCCTTGTGAGCCTCATAGCTAGGAGAATGGGTTGTATTATTCTGAATCTGATTTCCAAGGAACAACACATGTTTATTAAGGAAAACTGCATCCAAGGTGTGATGGGTATTTCAAGTGAGATGGTTAATGATATCAACCGGTTCTTAGTGGGATCCAATGTCATTTTGCAGGGTGATATGATCAAGACATACAACAAGCCAGAGTGTATTTTATTTTGAGGGTGATGCACAAGTTAGGCTTCCAGGAATGGACATAGAACCTCAGTTTCTAGCGCTTTTCCCCTCCCTGGTTTTCCATCTCTATTAGAGAGAAATGATTTGGATTCTTTATGAAGGTTCGGGGAGTGAGACAGGGAGACCCCCTATCTCCTAGCTTTTTCATTTTGGCATAGGAGGCTCTTACGATGAACCATCATATGAAAGTATAGAAGGAAAGAATAAGGCTGAATTTCAGGCGGTGAGGTTGGGAGGCTGTTTCACATCTCATGTTTTCAGATAACATTTTAATATTCATCACCCGAAGTCGATGGTCCCTACCTTATCATATGGTGGTGTTTTCTAGGTATGGAAGAGATAATGGGCAGTCCATAAATACATCTAAGAGCCAAGTATATATCTCCTATAAATGCTCGTTTAGGCGATGCAGGAATATAGAAACCATATTGGGCTGTCAACAGAAAAAAAAATTCCCATGAGTTATCTTGGGATTCCTCTTTCTTATGGGTGGTTCAAGAGAGCTCTATTCGAGTGTTTTATGGACCGGACGCTAGGATGGATTTAAAACTTGAAAAATATGATTCCCTCCTTTGGTGGGAGGGTACAAATGATAAGAATCTTCATATCTTTGATTCTAATGAATGTTTTCTCTATCATCCAGCGTCCAAAGGTAAACGTGGAGAAGATAGAGAAGACCCTCATGACCTTACATTGGGATTCTAATCAAGAAGGCCAGTGCCATTGAACATCAAGGACTCAACTGGCTAAAATAACTGAGGAGGGGGGAGTGGGTCTATGTGATCTCATGGCTTCCATGAAGGGAATGCAGGCATGTTTAGCGTGGGATATTGTGGCAGGGAATTCTTTATGGTCGATGTTATTCAATAAGCACTACGGGGATCTAGAGATGAAGAAAAAATGAGAACAGGGCTCGACCCTCTCGACTGGGTAGGATCATGATGGAATTTTATGAGAATCTACGTGCCTCAGAGAGGTGTATAATTGGAATAGGGGATTCCATCTTTTGAAATGATATTTGGGAAGCAGAGCACTTGTTTTTTCCCTGTATTTCATGCACCATATATCACCTTCATAGAGGACTATGTGTATCCAGAATTTATCAGTTCAGTCATATGTCATGAAAGGAGGAAGGTTACTGATTGTATATGCCTTAATGTGGAAGAGGATCGATTCTACTTTACAGGTTCAATCATGGGCCTGTTCTCCATTTGGAGCTATAGGGAGTGGAGGAGTGAGGAGGTCAGCCTTGGGAATGGGTCAGTGAGAATCAAGTCTAAGGAGATCCCGATCAAAATAAAATTTCTCTTCTGGAATGCCAAAAACATATCCCTTCTGACCGATAAAAACTTCCAAAGCAGGGGAATATCCCCGGTGTCCCACTGCAACTATTGCAAAGCACCGAAGAGTGAATCAATAACTCACCTCTTTTTCGAGGGTGACTATGCGGTGGCTGTCTAGAGCATGTTCACTCCTCAAGTTTCGGTCTGTTTTGAGCATCGATTATTTCAGGAGCTCCTTTCCTCATTGATTATTAGAATACTTATTAGCTACTCAGAAGTCAAGGCGCGAACATGTATTCTTGCTACCATATGCTGGGTCATTTGGGAGGCCAGGAATAGGTAACACTTGGGTTCTTGGAGCTTGATTTTCCTACTCCAATTAAGAGACATATCGTTGGTATACAAGTTGGTCTCCATAATGAAAATGGATCAAAATTCGACTAAAACATTCAATCTTCAAGGTATATCTCATGTCCATGACCATTTTGAAGGTTAATGGGTAATATTGCAATCTCTTTCCAGTGGGCTCACGTTAAATGTTGATCGGTCCTGCATGAATGGCATGATGCGAGGCGGTGGAGTTTTATGTGATTTAGGAGGCTCGGTTCACCTTGCCTTTAGTGTCACCTATGGTATGGTCAATCAATTGGGGGTATAGGCTTAAACCCTCCTTATGGGGACGAGGGTATGCAGGAGCAGTGGATTACAGGAGTGGGAGGTGGAGACGAACTCGACAGTATTGGTTCAAATTGTTCACGGTTGGAAAGACGTGCCTTGATAACTGGCTTATATCAACATGGGGTGTATCTTGGAAACCAACCAAGGACAGTTCATGCACTATAGTTGTAGGGAGGGAAATTTTGTTGTGGATGAACTAGAAAACATTGAATGTCCCAGGGAAGAGGTCATTACTTATAGACTCTTGGGTTCTATACCACTTGAGTGAAGGTCTTTTGTGATGAGGGACACATTAGGGTTACACTACCTTCAAAATCCTTGAATGTTGGGGTTTTAAGTGTCTTTTCCCTTGGCCTTTTATCAATTTTAATAAAAAACAATATTACTACATTTATGGATTTATTGAGAAATGTAATTATTTTTAATGAATAATATTTTTAATCATGATGTTTTATGATAAAAAATCTTATAAAGTTAAAATATTCCTAATTGAAACAAATTTTTCAACTAAGGTTTTATTCTTTTTAAAAATAGTTGGAAATATGAGGAACTGTGAAAATGGTGACTGCAATAGACCATGCACTGATGGCCCTCTTATAGAATCTATAATAGAAAAATTCAGTAGAGTGATGAATAAACTAACTCAAGTTATAGGGAAATAACATGAATTATGAAGAGAGGATAATTTCAACACGAAAGGTGAAATTTTTTGTTGAGTCATGTATGATTCAAAGACCACCAATGTCCAGTGGATCTACTAAACCATTGATTACTAAACAGTGGATCAGCTCAGTCAAAAAGTACTTTTATTTACTCCGCTGAACATAACAATCAAATGTCTCCCAAGATATTTACCACTTATAGGGAGATTCTAATCAGTGGTGGGAACTTATTAAAAACATAAGGTCATGGGGATGATTGATTCTATGGAGTGGGACGATTTTAGAGGGATCTTATTCAAATATTATTTCCCTAATTTGATAAGAACAAAAATGGAGAAGGAATTTCTCAAGCTGAAGGAGAAGGAGAATGAAACTATTGGAATATTTGAGATGAACTTCACAAGAATTTTATATTACATCGCAATCATTATCATAGATCCTAATGGTATGGTTGTTAGATTCTTTGGTTGAATAAGACTTTATCTATGAAAGAATATATCCTACTCAGACTATGATTGCTATGAGGAGATCATAGAGAGTGAAATGGCAGTTGAATAAGAGTTCAGTGAGATGCAGTGGTCTCAAAAATCCAATGAAAAGAAGTGATCCATAGTTCCATGATTAGAGAAGATGTTTTATCTGGGAAGAGGAGTAAATAATGTGAAACATGCCATGCGTGATAAATGTGGTGAAAATATTTTTGGGAACTACCTTATTGGAGGAGAGAAGTGTTAAAAATGTTGAAGAGATGGATATATTGCTCGGAATTTTCATGTGGAGGTAAAGCCTTATATTTACAACACAAACAACAAAGGGAATATGGTGTAGCCCATACCTAAAGTCCAATAATCCAAATTGTACAACTAGAGAACTTTTATAATCACTTTCCAAATCCGAGGGAAGTGGAGGGGAATCACCATCAAACTCATCAAAGGAAAAGGGAGAAAGGTCATTCTTTTTTTATCACGATAGTTGAAGTTGAAGCTCCAAATGATGTAGTTAAAGGTAATATTGTTATTCTATAAAAGATAATAATTAATTTGTTTTATTCTGGTTCTACAAATTCCTTTATTTTTTCTATGTTTGAAAAGAATATAGAATTATTCCCTAAAAATAAAAAGCATCTTTGTTTGTCAAGGCTCCTTGAGGGATTATCAAAACATCAACAATGTTTAGAAACCCATGTATTTACTTTAGTGAGCATAATCTTATCACAAATCTAGTAGTCATTTCCATGTTGGAATTCGACATTATACTTAGGATGGACTGGTAGTATAATTCTAATATCAAATGAAGAAGAAAGGAAATATTTGTAGTCCTGATTTGATGACCTACTATTATATTCTAAGCGGTGATATCATGACCTAATCTTTTTCTAGAAGCATCTCCTATAACCTTATTTCTAGAGTTGTTCGCTGAAGAAGAGGAAATAAATCAGAGTATAAGGAAAGGTAATGTACCGTTAATTTATGAATAAATTAACATATTTCTGGAGAATTTACTTATAAATCCCCTAAAAAAGTCAGTGTTCTTCATTGAACTCATTCATGGTTCCAATCTGATTTCAAAAACCCAATAAAATGGAGAATGAGTAGCTAGGGGAATTAAATAAGTAACTCAAATATCCTTTCGGTAAAGGGTTTATATAGCCATGTATGTCTCCATGGGGATCAACTATTTTTCTATGAAGATGTAGGATGGATCAATATAGTTATGCATTTATTATAGAGAAATCAACAGGATCACTGTAAAAAAAAGTATCATCTTCCAAGAATTCAAGATTTATTTGACCAACTTAATGGGGCTCAGTTCTTACCCAAGATTGATCTTCGATCTGGTTATCATAAATTGAGGGCGATGAAACAAGATATTCTAAAAACCACCTTCTGATAAAGATATGGGAATTATAAGTTTGTAGTTATTCCCTTCATATTGACTAATGCACATTCTATTTTATGGATTTGATTAATAGTCTTAAAGAACACCTTGATAACATTCTTTTATTTTTTATTGATGATATTGGGATGTATTCCAAAATTTGGGAGGTGCATGAAGATAATCTAAGGGTGGTATTACAACCACAGAGGAAGGAGAGGTTATCTAGAATGTTGTGAAATTTTGATTTTTGGTTACAATAAGTTTATTTGTTGGTGCACATTATAACTAACGAAGGAATATTAGATGACCCCATAATGAAAAATGTTGTAGAGGATTGGCCTCATCCTACAATAGTAATTGAGATTTGTATTTTCCTTGGTTTAGTAGGATATTATAGGAGGTTTTCAAAAAACTTTTAATTACCTTCAAATATACTAACAAACATAACATGAAATGGGTTCAAGTTCATCTACACAAATAGTGTAATGAAAGTTTCCAAGAGCTAAAAAAGAGAGTGATTTCTAGACCTATGTTAACTCTACCCTCAATTGATAAATTATTCGTTGCTTTTAGTGATGCATCTCTAAAAGGGCTCGGGTGCGTCCTCATGGAAAATGACACAGTGGTTTCTTATGCATCTCAGCACCTAATGAATTGTGAGAAGAATTATCTATCACATGATCATTAGATGGCTATGGTTGTTTTTATCAGAAGAATTTGAGGCACTATCATTATGGGTAATGTTTGATATATACACAGACAATCAATGTTAATATTATTTATTAAAACTAAATGAATTGTTCATGAGACAAATGAGATGGTTAGAACATCATAAATACTACGATTGTTCAATTAATTATCACCATGTAAGAGAAACAAATCTCTAATGAATTAAGATGGAAATACCCTATTGTTCTTGTAATGATAAGGATTCAAATAGATCCCTTGATCAAGGACCAAATGAAACTAGAAATATGGATCGTAAGGGAAGGGAAATAATAAACCCTATCCTTAATGATTTCTAAACCATCATTAATAGAGAAGATCAAGAAAGATAAAAATTAATATCCTTTTTTACAGAAGAATTTTGAGGTTGTGAAGGATGAGAATTTTCCTAAGTTCAATATTGATCAAGATAGTGTTCTGAAATTTCATAAAAGACTATGTGTTCCACAAATTCTGGAAATAAAGGAGTTGATTGATAAATCATAATTCTCTACATTCTCTATGTAACACCCCAAGATTTCATAGTGTGTTATTTCTTCAAAATAATTCAATAACTTGCACTACACGCAACACTGAGTTAAATCACACCATGACTTACAAAAAAAAAGCCATTCAAAAGAGGTTATGAATAGTATTATCTAAATTTTAAACTTTATATAATCCTTATAATTTTAGAATCCATATTATGAGTTTCTTAGATATAATGCAAGAACAAATTCATTTTCAGTATTGCACTTTTATCAACTTTTAATAGTGAACCCTTTTTAAATACAATATCTTAAACTTTTTGACTAAATGGGGACATCAAAAATTTAAAATGAAACATCCCAAGCTTCCACGGTACACTTTCTTTGAATAATGTGATAGCATGTGTTGTACGCAACACCGAGTTCTAACACACCATAACTAATCAATCTAGCCGTTATGAATAGTAATAACTACTTTTTGAAATTATATATATTTTATATTTGAAAATGGACTTCATTTTTGGATTCGGAATATCGAATTTAGCCTAAGGTGAAATTTTGGTACATTTCGGATAACTTTCATATTTTGATGAATAGTGAAAATTACTAAGTTTTAATTAAAAACAACTTTTTTAATCAAAATAATTAATAGGGATAAATTATGAATTTGAGTGGTTTTAAAGTATATTTAGAATATATTTTTACCATTAAATTTAATGTTTATCATTGGACATAATTTTACAATTAAACCGAACATAAACAAGTGTCAATCTTTTGATAGTTATTATCTCTTAAAAACACACTTTTTGTTTTGACAGCGGAATTTAATTTTAAATTAATTTCTGCCACTTCTGTGTTTTGAATTTAGGAAAATGGATTCCATATTTGGAATCAGGATGTTCAAATTGTGTAAATAGGTAACTTTTATTTTTAGACATTTTGAATAATTACTGCGGTAAATATTTTATTTACCATGGTTAAAGGGTAAATCCGGTAAATAAGGGTTAAAAAATAATATTATAATAATACAAAATTACCCTAAAACGTGTCCTAACCTTATTGGTGGACACATACCCGACCATGGGCATCTTTGTGTCAATTTTGGGACCCCATGGATCCACTTGTAAGTGATAATGACACTTTATTTTAATTTAGTTAAAATGAATACAAAAATGACACAAGCATATATCTTTTAGAACAACAATTTTTAAATAGGGTTATATATGTTGGATTTTAGATTATAAATATTCATTAGAAAGATAACATGATTTCCTACATAATGATATTTTATTTATAATTTTTAGACATTAAATAATTTATTTTATTTATGACACAATGATGATGAAGTAATTACTATAATAGTGAAAAATTAAAATAATTGATATTATAAATACCCAAATAAATATAATATGAAACTTTTAATGAATTAAATTAATTTTCTAGGATAATATGATATATTAGGATTGATTTAATGGACTTTGTTCGAAGTAATCAATCTGTTATGAGTTTCACAAAAATCAACTATTGAATAGTGTCAAAATTGACATAAAAGAGTTCTTAAAACAAATATTATATTATTAATTGATATTAAATTCTTAAAAATCTAAGGTTCTTCCAAGAGAGTTATATTATGATAGTTTAATCATTAAATGACCACTTGGGGGTCGCTTGGATGTATATAGTAAGTTTATTAACCATATTATATAAAAATACAAAGAGACATTGTAAAAGTGAAACTAATTAACTTAGAGTTAATACTTAAAGATAAGGTTAATATAAGTACCCAAACCTGTCTAAATTCTATTGGATGAGTTGTTTTCGACCTATCCCCACCTCATCCTTTGAATAGTAAACTTTGGATCCATTAGAAACCGAATATGAATTTATTATAAATTAATATTTCTAGCTTTTCCAAAGGTGCCCCTCACCCCTCTTATAAAAGAGGCACTCATCCTTCTCATTTCTTCACACCTTAAAAGCCTTTTGGTTCGGCCAAACTCTGACAAAATACTCTCCCAACATCCCTCACTACAACCTAGAGGTCTTAGTTTGATCAGAAAGCCAACCTAAGAAGCCCTTTTGATCAAATCAAAAGGAAGAACCCGAAGAAGAGGTAATGATTTCACCACCCTTTTCTAAGTTCATTTCTTCTTCCACTTCTTCTTCCTTTGTTCTTACCATTATAAAATAATAACTCCAGTATCTCACATATACTGTGATGTTATTATAAGTATGTTACAACCATATTCAGTATTCTATCCACCCTTTGAATAACATGTCACCATACGTGCGTACGTACGGCTTACCGTCTCCATGTCGTGGTGTAATTGTTATTCAATATAATATTATTTGGATGGGTATAATAATGATATGTAACTCATGTAAATAATAAATATAACATGTTAATGATTCTGTATATATGATATACCATTCATTTATATATTATTTTAATATCAAAAGAATGATATTGTCGCTCGTGCGTACGTACGGACTACCGTCTCCACGAACGCGATGAGATTCATTCTCCATCGTAACCATTCAAGTATAATTATCATTTGATGATTTAAAAATGATGGTTAAGGACTAGATATCATTCTGGATATGAATAAGATACAACAACCATGTCTTATGTAACAAAACATATAAAAGAAAATGAGTATGTTAACACCCGAAACGATGATAATTCTAAGATATTATTAATAAATCAATGTTAAAAGATCATATATGATATCATATTAGTATATATGATTATTTTATAATTTAATAACAATTATTTCACCATTATACAGGAGGTTAACCTACCCCAACCAAGGAAAAGTACAAGGTAAGGGTTATTTCACAATCTCTTCATTATCTGAGGTTGTATTATACGTAATAATCTACTGGGACCTCTTTATCATCCACATCCATGTTTCTTCGAAATGTATTTCAAAACATTTTTACTATTTACAAGAATATGGGTTAAAGTCATTTATACCCTTGTTTGACTTTTTATAAGAGGTTTATAAAGGAATCTTTCTGTCGTTTTCAAAACAAGGTCCTTTTTAACCTTTTCGACAGAATTGAGGTAAGAATGTTTTTTTTAACTTATACGGTGGGTGCGGTTATTTTCCGCCGTTATAAAATCGTCGAAGCTTTCCATACAAGCTTATAAGAATATTTTCAAAGAAAATGTTTTATTTTATATGGATCTTAAATGATTTCAAAATAAAAGGAGATACTTCTTTAAAAAGAATTTTGATTTCATCTATGTCAACATCCTTTGATGGATTTTAAGATTATTTGAAGTTGATTTATTATGATACAAAACTTCTATATTGTATTGAAGGTTTTGTGATTTGTTTGACTGTGGATGTGCTATTTTTATACCATTCATAGTTTATGGTGAAATTATTTACATTTCGTATGCTAGTTTTAATACGAATGTTTATGTTATGTTTAAACCTTTTCATATGGGAATGCATTGGACTTAGTAAGTGACGGGTGGAGCCCGCTATAGCTCCTCAATGCATCGGTAGGTCTCATGAGAAAAACTAGTGTCTTGGCACAAGGCCTTGACAAAATCTTATTTGTAGTCTTGGCACGAGGCCTTGACTATGTGGTTATGATAGTCTGGCATTATGCATTCCAACATTATGAAAGTGGTTATTGATTTTTGCATGTGATTATTCGATTAGTAGAATATCCATGTGAATAATTAAATGGCATTATTTCATTTTATTTATGCCATACCATGTTGAAAGTTCAAATTTAAAAGGCTTTTGTTTTAGTTATACACTGCCTTAAATGTTTATTCTTATTTATGAAAGTTTCCGCTATATTGTTATCCTTACTGGGCATTTGAGCTCACCCCTTTTCTATGTTTTATTTTTCCCAGGATGTGAAGAAGTAAGTTATGAATGACCTGTAGGGATTTTATGAGGGGTTAATAGTGTGGATTGTGGAAACATTATGTTGTTGTAGTAGTTTTTCATTTTATGATGTAATGTAAAACTTATGAATATATCTAGTGTTTCCAAGGCTACTAAACCAATCGGTCTTTCGAGATTTGATCTTTCTTGTGATCATGCCAATGTTACGAAGTAATGCACCGACTCTGGGTAGCTGGGGTCGGGGCGTTACAGTTGGTATCAGAGGAAGTTTAGTATAAACCTTGGAATCTAGATTTAGATAAACTCTGATTAGAGCACGTAGACCTAAGATGAGCTTTGAGGATTAGTGTAGAAGAACTTCCTAGAATTTTGGTATTATAGAGATTTTGTGAGTTTTCCGAGCAATACATCCCTGTCTGGATACGAGCAGGTAGAGGCGGCTCTGGCCGAGATGTACCTAGGGGTAAACCCCGAAAACACCGCTTTGAGCTAGACTCGAACGGGAACTGGTGCACGACAACGGGCCTTGCTGCACTCTTGGTTACGACACTCCCGGGGGATATTCTTAGGATAACTCTCATTTTCTTTACAAATCATTTTGAAGGGATTATGAGTATATACTTCCTCAAAGAAAACATTCTTATGATTATGGATTATATCCATAAATAGTTCAATTTATGTTAGGTGTTTTATAAGTATGGGATTATGTATTTTGATTCATAAACTGATCTAGTTTATGCCATGGTATAGAAATGGCGCCGAGTAGAAGGAATGAGAACTCCAGAAATACACATGATTCAAAGAGAAGGAAGGATCATATCTCTCATGGTCTTAAGCTAGAATTTATAAGAGAAATAGTCTCCCATGTATTATCATCATATGAAGAAATAATATCATGTGTTGATAAGATAAGTAAAGAGTTTACTGAGTCCTATGGCTTTGAAGGGAAGCAAGAGAAGAAAAGGATGGAAGAGAGAAAGATGGATAAAGGGAAGAGGGAAAAGAAGAATTTTCCCATATGTGGTAACTGTGGAAAGAATCACCCTGGAACTTGCCTGAAAGGAATGGGAGTTTGTTAAAGTGTGGAGGAAAAGGGCACAATGTACGTGACTGCAAGGGTAAGAAAATGGTTTCAAATGTACAATGCTTCATTTGCAAGGAGTTTGGACACTACGCGAGCCTATGTCCCAGTCATCAGACTATGCCGCAAATGATGTTATTGGATAATAATCAAGTTATGATACTACCACAGATGAAGATGAATGATTAGAGTTCTTATGTTGATTATGTCAATTGAGTGTTGTATCAAAAATGTACTTGTTATAATAATTATGGAGTATATAAGGATTGTACTGCAGTACTATTTCATTAAGGACTTGAGATGGTGTGGAACAAAGAAAAGTGACTCAGTAGCAGGATTAATTTTTGGAAAATATATGGTTGAGAGAATGATAAATCATAATATAGTTCTGATACCGAGGTAGTGATTTTGGAATAATATGTGATTGTTTTGTATAAATTATATTGGATATTCTTGACTACCTTAGAACTAATTAATGATTTGTATATTCCATCTTTGTTGGGGTTTAAAACATTTTTGGATTAATGAAGTATATCCAGCATTCTATATGGAATAGGGGAGCATGAATGTAATCAATAAGGAATATGGTAATTCAAGCTGTTTCAGTTTATTAAAAGAATACAAGATGAAGGTATTCATATGCTATTGCGGGGTAAAAAGGATCTATATTACGTTTACCTTCCTTATAAATGTTGGACTGTGAGTTTGGACAGAAGTATTTTGGATAGTTCTAGTTTGGATTATTTTGGATTACCATAAAAGGAAAACCCGGAGGTTGGGCGGCAACCCGTCGCGTCCGGAAAGGCTGCGAGACTTGAACCCGCAACTGAAGGGCGACAAGGGTGTATCACCTACCACTGGCCCATGAGATGTCCTGGATTAAATAATGTTGTTTTTTTTAAAAGATCTGATAGATGAATTATAAATTCGTTTATTTTGGAACCCTATACGAATAGTGTAAATAGAAATTTTTACATTATATTATCTTTTAGAGTGAAAGATGAGTTTGTGGTAGAAATTTATTAAAGGATAAAACTATAATTATAAAGTAAGTATATCTCCTTATGATTTTAGCCAATATCATAAATAAATTCCTCAACATTAATAAAAGGAACTTAGAACAAAAATGTTTTCCTAGATGGTACCTTAAATCATCACTAATTTATGGCTTTGGGATTGTTGGCCTTTTCATAGCCATGTTCTCTACCACTCTCCATCAGATAATTGATGGTTAGATTTCTCCTCCATATCCATATTTTCCTACATGGAACCCTAGTATGTGTTATTTTCGGTAATCTTTATACTTTCGACTCTTTATTTTAAATAGAGGCCTCGTTAATTCATTTTTCGATGTGGGATTTCAACTAAGATATTTTGAAACGTCAAAAATGTGTTATCCCAATACCCTATATTTTGTTGAACCGATGGTACTTCAAATCATCATATATTGATGAGTTTAAGGACCTCAATTTTATACTTTTTTGTGATTGATGACCTCAATCACTACCTATAAATATTTACGTTTTTCCTCCAATTATATGTCTCTAATTGCCACCAATGTTCTCCTAATCAAGATCATAATTTGGTGGTGACCCTTTCATTTCTCTTTTCCTCATATTAAGACTAAATTTTAGTAACCCAATTTCCGATGTGGGTTTTCCCACAAATATATTTTCTATTTTCAACCTTTTATTTTCGAATAACAATTTCAAATTGCGAGGACGCAATTTATTGAAGGAGGGGAGAATGTAACACCCCAAGATTTCATAGTGTGTTATTTCTTCAAAATAATTCAATAACTTGCACTACACGCAACACTGAGTTAAATCACACCATGACTTACAAAAAAAAAGCCATTCAAAAGAGGTTATGAATAGTATTATCTAAATTTTAAACTTTATATAATCCTTATAATTTTAGAATCCATATTATGAGTTTCTTAGATATAATGCAAGAACAAATTCATTTTCAGTATTGAACTTTTATCAACTTTTAATAGTGAACCCTTTTTAAATACAATATTTTAAACTTTTTGACTAAATGGGGACATCAAAAATTTAAAATGAAACATCCCAAGCTTCCACGGTACACTTTCTTTGAATAATGTGATAGCATGTGTTGTACGCAACACCGAGTTCTAACACACCATAACTAATCAAACTAGCCGTTATGAATAGTAATAACTATTTTTTGAAATTATATATATTTTATATTTTAAAATGGACTTCATTTTTGGATTCGGAATATCGAATTTAGCCTAAGGTGAAATTTTGGTACATTTCGGATAACTTTCATATTTTGATGAATAGTGAAAATTACTAAGTTTTAATTAAAAACAACTTTTTTAATCAAAATAATTAATAGTGATAAATTATGAATTTGAGTGGTTTTAAAGTATATTTAGAATATATTTTTACCATTAAATTTAATTTTTATCATTGGACATAATTTTACAATTAAACCGAACATAAACAAGTGTCAATCTTTTGATAGTTATTATCTCTTAAAAACACACTTTTTGTTTTGATAGCGGGATTTAATTTTAAATTAATTTCTGCCACTTCTGTGTTTTGAATTTAGGAAAATGGATTCCATATTTGGAATCAGGATGTTCAAATTGTGTAAATAGGTAACTTTTATTTTTAGACATTTTGAATAATTTCTGCGGTAAATATTTTATTTACCATGGTTAAAGGGTAAATCCGGTAAATAAGGGTTAAAAATTAATATTATAATAATACAAAATTACCCTAAAACGTGTCCTAACCTTATTGGTGGACACATACCCGACCATGGTCATCTTTGTGTCAATTTTGGGACCCCATGGATCCACTTGTAAGTGATAATGACACTTTATTTTAATTTAGTTAAAATGAATACAAAAATGACACAAGCATATATCTTTTAGAACAACAATTTTTACATAGGGTTATATATGTTGGATTTTAGATTATAAATATTCATTAGAAAGCTAAAACGATTTCCTACATAATGATATTTTATTTATAATTTTTAGACATTAAATAATTTATTTTATTTATGACACAATGATGATGCAGTAATTACTATAATAGTGAAAAATTAAAATAATTGATATTATAAATACCCAAATAAATATAATATGAAACTTTTAATGAATTAAACTAATTTTCTAGGATAATATGATATATTAGGATTGATTTAATGGACTTTGTTCGAAGTAATCAATCTGTTATGAGTTTCACAAAAATCAACTGTTGAATAGTGTCAAAATTGACATAAAAGAGTTCTTAAAACCAATATTATATTATTAATTGATATTAAATTCCTAAAAATCTAAGGTTCGTCCAAGAGACTTATATTATGATAGTTTAATCATTAATGGACCACTTGGGGGTCTCTTGGATGTATATAGTATGTTTATTAACCATATTATATAAAAATACAAAGAGACATTGTAAAAGTGAAACTAATTAACTTAGAGTTAATACTTAAAGATAAGGTTAATATAAGTACCCAAACCTGTCTAAATTCTATTTGATGAGTTGTTTTCGACCTATCCCCACCTCATCCTTTGAATAGTAAACTTTGGAGCCATTAGAAACCTAATATGAATTTATTATAAATTAATATTTCTAGCTTTTCCAAAGGTGCCCCTCACCCCTCTTATAAAAGAGGCACTCCTCCTTCTCATTTCTTCACACCTTCAAAGCCTTTTGGTTCGGCCAAACTCTACCCAAATACTCTCCCAACATCCCTCACTACAACCTAGAGGCCTTATTTTTATCAGAAAGCCAACCTAAGGAGCCCTTTTGATCAAATCAAAAGGAAGAACCCGAAGAAGAGGTAATGATTTCACCACCCTTTTCTAAGTTCATTTCTTCTTCCACTTCTTCTTCCTTTGTTATTACCATTATAAAATAATAACTCCAGTATCTCACATATACTGTGATGTTATTATAAGTATGGTACAACCATATTCAGTATTCTATCCACCCTTTGAATAACATGTCACCATACGTGCGTACGTACGGCTTACCGTCTCCACGTCGTGGTGTAATTGTTATTCAATATAATATTATTTGGATGGGTATAATAATGATGTGTAACTCATGTAAATAATAAATATAACATGTTAATGATTCTGTATATATGATATACCATTCATTTATATATTATTTTAATATCAAAAGAATGATATTGTCGCTCGTGCGTACGTACGGACTACCGTCTCCACGAACGCGATGAGATTCATTCTCCATCGTAACCATTCAAGTATAATTATCATTTGATGATTTAAAAATGATGGTTAAGGACTATATATCATTTTGCATATGAATAAGATACAACAACCATGGCTTATGTAACAAAACATATAAAAGAAAATGAGTAAGTTAACACCCGAAACGATGATAATTCTAAGATATTATTAATAAATCAATGTTAAAAGATCATATATGATATCATATTAATATATATGATTCTTTTATAATTTAATAACAATTATTTCACCATTATACAGGAGGTTAACCTACCCCAACCAAGGAAAAGTACAAGGTAAGGGTTATTTCACAATCTCTTCATTATCCGAGGATGTATTATACGTAATAATCTACTGGGACCTCTTTATCATCCACATCCATGTTTCTTCGAAATGTATTTCAAAACATTTTTACTATTTACAAGAATATGGGTTAAAGTCATTTATACCCTTGTTTGACTTTTTATAAGAGGTTTATAAAAGAATCTTTCCGTCGTTTTCAAAACAAGGTCCTTTTTAACCTTTTCGACAGAATTGAGGTATGAATGTTTTTTTTAACTTATACGGCGGGTGCGGTTATTTTCCGCCGTTATAAAATCGTCGAAGCTTTCCATACAAGCTTATAAGAATATTTTCAAAGAAAATGTTTTATTTTATATGGATCTTAAATGATTTCAAAATAAAAGGAGATACTTCTTTAAAAAGAATTTTGATTTCATCTATGTCAACATCCTTTGATGGATTTTAAGATTATTTGAAGTTGATTTATTATGATACAAAACTTCTATATTGTATTGAAGGTTTTGTGATATGTTTGACTGTGGATGTGCTATTTTTATACCATTCATAGTTTATGGTGAAATTATTTACATTTCGTATGCTAGTTTTAATACGAATGTTTATGTTATGTTTAAACCTTTTCATATGGGAATGCATTGGACTTAGTAAGTGACGGGTGGAGCCCGCTATAGCTCATCGATGCATCGGTAGGTCTCATGAGACAAACTAGTGTCTTGGAACAAGGCCTTGACAAAATCTTATTTGTAGTCTTGGCACGAGGCCTTGACTATGTGGTTATGATAGTCTGGCATTATGCATTCCAACATTATGAAAGTGGTTATTGATTTTTGCATGTGATTATTCGATTAGTAGAATATCCATGTGAATAAGTAAATGGTATTATTTCATTTTATTTATGCCATACCATGTTGAAAGTTCAAATTTAAAAGGCTTTTGTTTTAGTTATACACTGCCTTAAATGTTTATTCTTATTTATGAAAGTTTCCGCTATATTGTTATCCTTACTGGGCATTTGAGCTCACCCCTTTTCTATGTTTTATTTTTCCCAGGATGTGAAGAAGTAAGTTATGAATGACCTGCAGGGATTTTATGAGGGGATAATAGTGTGGATTGTGGAAACATTATGTTGTTGTAGTAGTTTTTCATTTTATGATGTAATGTAAAACTTATGAATATATCTAGTGTTTCCAAGGCTACTAAACCAATCGGTCTTTCGAGATTTGATCTTTCTTGTGATCATGCCAATGTTACGAAGTAATGCACCGACTCTGGGTAGCTGGGGTCGGGGCATTACACTCTATACATCATAGAATAAAAAAAATGTATAGGTATCTTCAAGGAAATTATTTCTGGGATACCATGAAAAGAGATATTTTTGAATGTACGATAAGGTGACTGGTGTGTCAAAAATTGAAGGCATAGTGACATCATTCAAATGGGGTATTACAACTACTACAAATACCAGCATGGATGTGGGAAAATATCACTATATAAATTGTCAATGGTCTCATAATAACTTACAAAGGAAACAATGTGATATGGGTTATAGTGGAACATCTCACCAAGACTGCATATTTGTTCTCTATTTGGGATGATTTCTATCATGATAAACCTTCCAGGATTTATGTAAACAGATAGTTAAGGAAGCATGGAGTTACATTTTATATCATATCTTATCATGACCCAAAGTTCAATAAAAATTCTGGAGAACTATTCAACATGTATTCTGTACCTAATTGTATTTCAGTATGGCCTATCACCCCAAAATTAATATACAATATGAAAGGACTATTTAAACACTTAGGGACATGTTGAGAACATAATAAATGGAATTTAAAGGTTGATGAGATCAACATATCCAATTAGATGAGTTCTTGTATAACAACTGCTTCCAATTGATCACTAAAATGGCACCGTATGGAGCTCTATATGGAAAGAGATGTATAACTCCTGCTTATTGGGATGAAGCTGTAGAGAGAAACCTTGTTGGGCTTGATCTTGAGCATGATATGACAGAAAAGGTTTATTCCATCCATTAACACATTATGGATGCTCAATATTGATATAATATCTATACTGAAAACCATCAAAGGGACATGGAGTTTGATGTTGGTGATAAGGTCATCTTTCAAATTTCTCCATGGAGGAGAGTCATTCAGTTTGAAAGAAAGGTAAGCTCATCCCTAGGTAAATTTTCCCCTATGAAATCCTTGATCATGTAGGAGTAGTGTCCTATTGACTTTCAGTTCCTCCATATCCAGCTTATGTTCATAATGTATTCCACATATCCATCTTGAGGATTTATATACCTGAACCATCACATGTACTAAATCTAGAGATGGTACAGTTGGATCATGACCACTCTTAAGAGGAGTATCTGGTGAAGATCTTGGATTTTAGAGAAAATTTTCTACACAATAGTACTACCCACCTTGTTAATGTGTTTTGGAGGAATCAAAAAAATGAAAAATCCACATGGGAACCATAAGATATTATTAGATAGAAGTACCCACACCTTTTCTCTTCTGAGGGCGAAAGTGGAAATTTCATGGATTAAATTTCATTAATGGGGAGAATGTAATGACCCCAAATTTTGAAAAATATATTGTTTCCTAATAATGTATGTTTTACTTTTTGTTATTCAATAAAAAGTACAAATAAAATATCACCACAGGTTTTTGACCAGTAGATTACCGTTGTATTATATAACTATTGGAAACAACAATATTTTCTTAAATGTTTATATATAAAAATAATAATGGATATTAAATGCCGAATGAAGAGCCAGTGGCCTCATCTAATACACTCGGTCCATAAGAAGCCCATTTGTCGGAGATTGAGAAGGTGGGTGTGTCACTAGGATTTTCTATATACCAAGCCCAAGACAAGATTTAACATGTTAATATTGAACACAATAGCCTACGGGATATGTTCATGTTGATAGAAATCACCACATGAGCATTGTTGTTCGAACAAGCCCAAGACTCTATCACTATTTCACACCATACTCAATGGTCCTATCGAGGTGTTATTAGGGGCTATGTATTGAGGCCTTAGTTACATTGTGTAATACATTTGTAAAAATAAAATTTCTATTTCATCATTTCCATTTTATGAAAAGTTTTTCTTAATAAGATATATTTAGGAATGAGTCAAATTTGATAAATTTATTTTACTGTTAAAATTTGCACTTTTCTAATATTTCTCATACCTAATGAATTATTATGGAAAAATAAACATCATTTTTGAATATCAAATTTCAAAGTCAATCTAGGTGGAATTTTCATAATTTTCAAAGAAGTTTCATATTATCGATGAATATTGAAAAAAAGTATACATTCAAATAATCGTTATATTTTAAATAGTTGATACTATGAATTTATTTTTGAAAAATGGACATACAATATTTTGATGAGAAATAAATTTAGAGTCTTATATGATCAACATAATTTTTAGTGAATATTAACTTATGAAAAGTAACAATATGCTTGTGAATATTAATTTGCTTAATGGAATAGAGACCTCATTTAAGGATGTGTAAATATAATTTAGGCATCTTGAATGGTGATGTGATATAATAGTTTACATAAATAACTATTTTAGAAATTATTAGTTAATTATCAATTTTTAGTAAATAATGATTTTACTTAAAAATTAAATTTTTCATATTAAGAAAATTATTTTTAAAAAATAATGTTCATTTTTGAATTCTAGATATCAATATTAGTTTAGAATATTGGGGTGGTTCAGACAACATTTCTCCAGTGGAGAAAAATTGAGGACACCTCATTAATGGTGTTTACAAAACTATGGGCTTTCCCATGGTATTGGCCCATGGTTTTGAAAATACCACTAATGAGGTGTCCTATGAAATTAATAAAAAACTCCATCTATTTTACTATAAATACCAAGAAATTGATTCATTTAACATCATTTATAACTCATTCTCCAGGAATTTATTCTATTTCAACCACCCAATTAGTCTTACTAAGGTGTCCTCAATCACTCAAGGTCAAGATATTATAGTTTTAGAAGTTACACTTCAATGTAATGGAATTCTCAACCTCTATTTTCCTTTCACGTTCACTTTTTTGTGGTATGTATCTCATGTTTATATAATATGTTATTATTTCCATTTATTCTGTTCCTATAATTTATTATTATTATTTCATGAATGGTATTCCTATGTCCCTTCTCTTTTGAATGTTTTATAAAATTATGTTTCATACCCGTTATGCTAGAGAATTGCCATCTCAAATTTTCTAACTTTTTCTAAATAAATTCTATAATAATATTTATTTGAATACATAACCTCATTAATTTCCAAATGTATAAATCAAGACATAAAATGACTTATTTTATTCTGTAATTTACATACATAAAACAATCATTCCCATTTAGTGGGTGATAAATAACATTATGACCATGTTTTGAAGCCCATTTTAAAATGCTATGATTTTGATATGAAACCCATTTAGTTTGTTCTCTTTGGGTTATTTATTAAATTTTTGATTAGTATCCATGTGGATTATAAGAATATAAAGAAATATTAAGGATTCACCCTGATAGCACTCCAATTCTTTGGGTAAAGAAATTAATATCTAGAGATGAAATGTTTTATGATACATAGGTGAATAAACATGGTATGTTTTTGAATCCTTAGGGATGGAACTTGGTAATTTACTTATGATTTCCTAAATTAAATGTTTTAGAAAAATATTCCAGTTATTATTCAATATATTATCATTAATATTATTATTTCCCTCTTTATCATTAATTTATGATATTCCTTATGTTCTTAATTATATTTCTCAAGTTTTCTTATAAACTGACTAACTTATTTTACCTTATTGGGCTGTATACTCACCCATTACTTTGATTTATGTCCATAGGATATGAGATGTAGTAATTTTACTTATGATAAAAATTTAAATAATCCTTTCACATGGATTAAAATAATTTTTTATGTTTTCATGTATTATGTACCTTTTTATCAAGACACTAAACATTAAAGATCCTCTGATTGTAAAATTTAATGTAATGTTATGTAATAAAAATGAGGGATTCCATAATCTCAATAAAAAATGATCAACCTTGAGACACAATGGAGTCTCAACACCTCCTATATATATATAAAAGTTTTCTGATAGGGATCTGTCCATAAGGACACATAATAATTTCTCGTCAACACTATCAAAGGGATGCAACCAAGAGAAAAAGTATTTGAATATCATGTAATATCATGAAATGCCAAGGAAAATTCTCACCAATACTATTGTGTGATAGAATTACCATGAAAAAACATATTATATCTTAGATGGATCCATTTATAATCTATGACAGGATACAAAAATACCAAATAAACAGACTTCTCTAGAATAAAAAAACACACTTCAGTAAAATCCTAAATAGCTATTGATGATGATGAACTCCCAAAATAGCACAAATATTATTTTCATGCTCCTCAATTGATGTGGAATAGACAACGATTCTATCAATAAAAACCACCATGAATATATTTAGGAAATCATAGAATATAGTATTCATAAACCCCATGTACACATCTTGAGCATTCCTCACACCGAAGTGCATCACAACAAACTAGTAATTCCTATGGCGACAACTGAAAGCAGTCTTTGGGATATCAACATCCTTCAATGACATATTATGATATTATAACCAAAAATAGATTGTTAAGAACCAACTTTCACAATTTAGTTGATTGAATGAATCATCAATCAATGGAAGAGGATATAGGTTCTTCACTATCACATTGATCAAGGGAAGATGATCGATACACAACCGCAGACTATTGTCATCATTCTTCACAAAAAAACTGGTGCACCCCATGGTAACAACCTCTGATGAACAAAAGCACAATAAAACAAACCATACTACTTTATACAAAAATCTAACAACTCAAAAGGATCCATCCTATATAGATACAATGAGATAGGAGACATGGATGGCTATATTTTGATCCAGAACTCACTCTCTCATCGAGTGGTTAATTCTACATCTTCCTTTGGAAATAAAATAGGGTAATATTTTATGATCCGGAAAAATGTAGAATTTTAAACCAATTAAAAACACAACATCTTCTCAAAAATGAAGGATGAAAACAATGGAACACACCGCTGACCCATCTGAGGGTCTCACTTACTAACAATCATTGTTGACTCTCTATCAGCGTCAATGAACAAAACCTTACTATTGAATAAATAAATGATAGCCTCCACCAAATTCAACCAATACATGCTATGGATGATATTATATGGGTGTACTTGTAAACATCGAAAATCCCCCCATGAGAATTGTTCCCCCAGTAGTTTCTCATAGTCTCTACATCAAATATGTCACCTCGATCTCTAACTGGCGTAGTTAACAATAAGGTCAATGAAAGTGTCTCTACCTCAAGTCCCAAATCTTGGTCACGGGCTTGTAATAAGATGTATTTTTTCACCCCTAGATCAAAAAAGTCATAAAACCTAGTAGAAAACAATTAAAATGTACCTCGAATGATTTCTAGATCACATGGTGCAAACAATGCTAAAGAACAATTTAGATTAAGACATTCTTCACGACCACTCTTCCCATATCAATGAACAACTCAATAGAATCATTATTATATCTATGGGAGGTGAGTTTCTATGATATTTCTTATACCTACACCATAACTCTCTACTGAACCCAAACTAAATTAACATTTATCTTCTTCCTCGATTGGAATTTCATCAGCGAAGGAGCTTGAAGTGGGACCGCTGGATAATGATAACCACTCAGAATGGTCGGAAACTCTGGCAATTAGTTACCTTTAATTTAAAAATAAAATAATTATTTTTATCCCTTGTCATATTTATTAGTTCTACCACCCCTATAGAAACAAGATATTGAGGTATGAGACCTAGACTTGGCCAATCAAAAGTTATTTTGTCATGAGCATTGAGAACATTGAACCACAAATCCACTTCATGAGGAATCCTGATGACTCCCATATCATGACGATATAGTTATGGATACCATTATATCAATGATATATTATTTCTCCAAACCATGAAGTACGTCTTTACTATAATACATGGTGACATGAAATTGGATCTCTGAATGAAAAACCCCATTTAAATGCCTCACACTAGCCTCCTCATCCGAAAACAAGTCAAAATCATATTGTAAATTGTTCTTAAAAATGATCCTAAACTATGGCACAATAGATCACCCTTATAAAAGGGTAAGTAGCTCCTAGAAACATGCCGCATTTGTAGTTAAATAATGAAACTCAACTATGAACTAGTGTCAAAACATCCCTTCTGAAATGGTCGACTCATTGTGATCTTCTAGGAAAAAGATGCACTAGTACCTTGATTCCCCACACAGCATCATCATATCAATTGATACCCAGTGCTCCCTCCAAGAGCAGATATAACTGATGGATATCTCATCCTAGTCTAACCAATCGTTTATAACTCTATATAAAATGGATCCCACATTCCATTACAAAATCTTTTTCTGAAACACATCTAGTTTCCTCCACCAAGTGTCATCATTGTCGACCTCAACTCTAAGTTGATCCACTAGGTCATACTTCTGAACATCTTCAGTGTTATTCAAATGAGTGTTTAGACATGCATCCATGACTATAAAAAAAATTAAATATTTAGATCTCCTATAACTAGAATATGGATTTCTTTAAATTTACTTAATTTTTTCGTTTATTCATTTTAGGTTAGCCCATACAAAGTTCCACCCATTTCAAACACTGTTGAAAAGAAGAATAATTTATGATCCTTCCCTAGGTATCTACCCTATAACTAGTAAAAACTTTTTTAATATCTAATTTATGCTTAATGGTTTTGGAATCATATCAAATGGGTACCTAAATACCCTTGTCTCAACCGGTCTCCCGTGTTTACATCACATGATAAACTTAGATGACATTGTTGTTATACCATCCCACACAACCTCACATATGATTAACATCAAAATCCATCTCATCACTCAACCAGATCTAAGATACCACTCTTTCATGAACTCATCCCCACAATGTGTACACATCTTTGGTAAGAAATTGGTGAATATTGATAGTAACACTCGAGTCCTACCTCCAACAAACCCCCGGTTAGAAACTAGCTCTTAGGGTATAATAATCATGCAGATGTAGGGAATTTCCCTCTAAGAGAACACATGTGAAAGAGATAGATCAGGAAAATACTGATAAAACCATACTAAAAATTGAATATAATTGAAAACCCAAGTGCTAATATGTAATAACATGCAATACTGTTATAACTGAAAGGGAAAAGTTTAATTAAAAAATGAAAGGTAAATATGGCAGAAGCAATGAAGCCGAAATAACTCCTATAAAACCCACATGCTAGTAGTAACCACTCTGATATCTAACCTACATCAACTAATTTGATAAATAGTTTATATATACATAGGGTGAGTATAAAAATATACTCAGTTCGATCCTCCCTGAATCCTCTTGTGAAAAATTAATGAAATAATGTTGAATCACATTGAACAACAAGTGAAAATAACTCATCACCTAAACAGATATACTATGTTTCTAAAATCACCATGGATACTCTCACAAAATATCACATACATAAGAATATTATATAATAAATAATAATAATGTTAACATGATACCACTTCCCCACTGTTTTATCGTTATTCCCCAACATCGCTTTCCCTGTGCATATCTCTTCAAAATAGTTGTCCCATAGACACCAGGGTGAAGCACCACAACCTGCACCACATGAAAGAAAACATCCACATCCATGTATCCAAAAGTAATAATGTAGTTTTTGAGATCCACCACTGTCGATATAATGTGTATCATACATTGGGTGTTATACCTCATGCCATCACATCCCATAAAATGAGTAAGTATCCTGACTCCATCACATGTTGTACATGTTATACCTATAGTAATCCATTGGAAACTATATCCAAAATAAATGTGGGTGAAATAACCACAAGACATTACAGTCCTCTACACACATATATGGGGAAAAATAAATTTCATGCATACCATCTCAATTAACTACCAATTGAAGAGTGCATGGCCAAAGGGGTAGTCAGCCATCAATCCTCCCACCAGAATGTTGGGGAAAACACCACGTAGGTCTCAAAATCCCTAGGGTGTCAATCTCTCTAACCGATAGTGTTGAGTAGAGTATGAAACAAAAATTTTACATGATATAATATAGCTCACAACCACACTAAGGGAATTACCTACTCTCAGAATAAATTCCCACTATCACATCTCAGACTCACCTCTTATACAGTTAAGAATGGATATCCTAAAATCACACAACAATTTAAATATCTAAATTAAATTATCTTATTCCTTTTCATCAGATTCAACAATTTTTATTAATTAATGAAAACTTATTTACAATTAACATTTTCCACAGTTAATTACATTATAATTACAACCAATGTTCAATTTCCTCTAGGTGTAAGAAAACCGAGTAGATGGATTCCTAGAATTATAACCTCAATATTTCATCCCAGAATGCTCCAACCACGTGGGTTAAAATTTTATTCATTTATCCTAAAGATTACTTTCTTTATTACGAGATACTCTAGGAAAACATCCAATGATACAAAACATTTCATGAATAAATGTACACAACTCTACCTCAAGAAGTGGGTAAAAGAATCCACATAAATAAGAAACATGAACATCATCCAAACAATAGATTCAAAAAGGAATCTAGACTTCACATCAAAAGGTAAGCTCAGCTTAAAATCATTCCACAATTTTTATTTCTACCCCGACAGCCACATGCATATCCTGATACATCCCTCCATCACATGCGTCAGATTATGCAAGAAAAACTTGGCTTCCCTACCACTCATACCACAAAAATACCTCTACGATCAGCCATCAGAGGGTTATTTAAAATCTGGGCCTCCCCACCAACATCACAAGAAACATAAAAAAACATAGCAACTAGGATCTTAGCCCCAAAGAAATGTCGTCATCTTTAACAAACAGTAAGATCTCACGACCCCACTGCACAAGAGTTTATCCTTTTACAAGATAGAAGGACACTTTGGACCTAAAAAGGCACATTCTTTTGTCACATAATGGGTTCTTATTCAATAATTAATTAACTGATTCGTTAACACTGGTTTCAACTATGAGAATCATTAGCAGCAAGCTATCACAAGATGTCGCAATTAATTGAATAATTAATTTAACATGTATTTAATTTTTTTTATCAAAAAACATCATTATGATTTAGGTTAATTACCCAATTCAGGCAAATGTGTATATTTTCATCAATTTTTTAATCATCAAATTACAAAAACAACCAGATTCCTTACACATGACTTATTAATCATTATCTAACTATTTATCAAATAATTTTGTCTTTACATTCTTTAAAAATGTTACATTCAAATCCTTGTATAAAAAAACAACATATATATCACACTACCTTGAAAATAAGAGGAAAACTATTATCACGGTACAAAGTAGAAGCACTTACAAATGATCGATACCAATTAAATAAAGAAGTTCAAATAGATTCATTGGTTAATTACATTCTAATAAAAGGGGATAAATAATGATACCTCTATTACTTCATGTAAATAAATAGAGATTCAATGAATCCCATACCTCCAAAAGGTTTAATAATTCTTTGTACGAGACCAAACCAACACTGTGAATCCCTATCTCCCTCAAGAACTATATCTACCTGAGGATGCTGTGGCACAACCAGATCATCAAAAACCCGTGAAATTTCATTAGAACCTTGTAAATCAAGGTCCATCACATGGAAAAGAGGAATGGGAGGAAACATATCAACGAAACCAAAAGTACAGTGGTAAAAAATACCTTAGATTGAAGACTGATCGCTATGGATTGAAGGAGGGAAGCTATGAATCAATCATTGAAAAATAAATCTCTAAAACATAAAATATGGGTCTGTCAGGTCACTTGGAATGAAAGGGAGCCATTTAGCCATGGGTTTTGACAAACCCGAGTTGTTGAAAATTTTATTAGACACACAACATCAGGGATTTACATGATGTGTAATCACTTTTCACATCATGTAACACATAGGGTTTGTTTTCTATAGAATGATACATATTCATTTGACTATTATTTACTTTTGACCCCTGATTTATCACACATCTTGAAAACACTCTATCAGATTGTGTAACTTTACATGACATGAAATCCTACCTGCTTCCGTATTTTAGCTTCCAAGACCCTCCATGATTCCTCTCAACCTCTTTCGGGCACATAAATCCTCCGAAACACACACATCGTTGATCTAAATGGATTTTGACCCTAAAATATTTATATATAACTGTCACAAATATATATATATATATATATCTCTTATTAAATCTTTATTTTAATGGGGATATCCTTTCATTATTTCATTTCCAAAATAAATTCTATATCATTCCAAGGGTAATTTTTAAATTTATGCCTTAATATGGATTTAATTTTTGTGGAAGACATATACATGTAAATTTTATAGGTGATGAAATGGATTTTGGATATCATTGATGAGAATAAAATATATATTGTTTGTATTATTTTCAGCATTATATATTATGATCATATTTGACCAAATACACTAGTCACCATGATCAATGGGGTGTATTTATTAGATATTAATCTAAAAAAATCATGTAATACTTTAGGTAAAAGTATGAGGTCATTATAGTAAATTTCAGTTCATGTTCTAGTAATTTTTGGGGGTTTTGACAAGATTAATTTACTATAAACTCTAGTTATATTTCTACGAATATTTTTTATTATAGGAAAATATAAATGAATTTTGGTAATGTAATAATGAAAGTTGATTCTTGGAAATAAAATCCCTATTTGGATACTACATGTGTATGTGGATATAAAATAGTTTTACATAAGCATTATAATCTCCGGAATGGTGATTTGGTATTTAACTTGATTATCATCTAGTCCATAAAAAATACACCATGTTGCACACCTTTTTTGACACTCTCTGGGGATATTCTTTTTAAAATTTGCAATCTCGTCATATACCACGACTAAGGACATCAACAAATTATTATCATAGGAAATAGAAATTTTTAATTTATATGTTTAAAATAGATTTGATCCTAGAGAATCTTATGTTTAGATATATTTTTCTATTATAAGGTATTTCTTCTATGATTATTGATTTGATTTAATATAATTTCTAGTTAATGTAATCTCATTTATTTTTTTTCAATATTTTAGTTAATATAGGTAAATAGGATGGAACATGGAATCCACTATCTTATTAGGCATTCTGATTACATATCTATTGATATGACTAAACTTTATGGATTTGGTTCTAGTAACTTCATGGTATTACTATCTTTGATATATCATGTTATGAATAATATCCTTAATCATGTGAATCTACACCCAGTGCCTTTGAAAGAGAATGTTTTGGTCAAATAATTTATCTAACTAAGTCTTCCTAAATCTAGTGTATAATAGATCCCCTCATTTTACGAACTAACTAGGTCAACCCTGAACCGGTCACCCGAGCTAGCCCGCGACATGGACTGAAGAGTGTTCCTGAACCCCATGGGTTGGAATCCAATTTCAGTAATCCGAATATATCATTTGGGAATGGTTTATCCCGGAAAGGACAAATAAATAATAGAATATAAACTAAAAAAAATTCAAAGGGAATAACAAAATAAACTAAGAAGAAAAACACACCTTAAGTGACTACATGGGTCACCACGGAACACAAAACCACAATCTCTCAAAGAGAGACCCAAACAAGTTGAACTTGAAATTAAAAATAATAGAGTAAGTGTGAGAACTAATATGCTCAGTAGGAATGCCATGGATAAAAAAACCATATACCCTTTCCATTAAAAAACCCAACAACACATGTTTGAAATTAAGATATATTAATATATATTTTTTCATTCTTTTCATAATAAAGACTCTAGTATACATTTTTATATAGTGTAATTATCTTATGATAAATTTTGAATATATATTTCCTTCCTTAATTAACATTTCAAAATGAAGGGAAAATAATTTTTAATAAAATATGGTTTTTACAAATGAGAAATCAAGTATGAAATGACTGAACTAGAAAATCACATCACAAGCACCATGGGATATCCCTAAGAATCTAATATTAGTTGAGGACCTATGATCGTCATTACTATGTGAAATGTTTCTTATAAACCATGACCATCCACATTATCATGCCCGAGATTCTAGTATGGGACACCCCGACAACCTAATGATCTCCAGTCATCATAAAAGTCTAATTAGTGTCGTAATGGAAATCCTGCTAGATGAAACTGGGACAAAAAACATTTGAATCATATAGAATACTAGTATTAGTCTGGCCACTTAGGTACCCAACGTTTCTCATGTGCTCTATTTTAATTAGTGGTGATGTTCTAATAACTACACACATAAAAACATAACACTTTCTTCATCCAAAACTCATTCAACCTCTCACCACTGATCTACCTCCTTAAGCACAATCCCCTTTTTACATAATACAAAAATTCACAAGCCATTACACTAGGAATAGATAAAAAATCACACATTAAAACTTGCATCACATTTCTCAAATTAAAATAAATGCCTCAGTATGGGTGTTTTCACTTTCAAAGATATTTTTTAAGGATCCAATCGAGCCTCATTAATTTACTAAGAATACTTTAATTTTTAGAAAACACAATCACCCAACACATTTATTTGAAAAATCCCTTAAATGTTCAATTTTATCACCAAGGTACCAAAAACATACAAACAATCTTGAAATAATTACTAAACCAAAGAAAACCATTTGAGATAGGAAAACCACCAATGAATATGAAATTACCACAAAAAACCATGTGCTTTTCCAAACATCCCAAAACATGACATTTCCCCTTTTTTATAAAGAAATCACATAGTAACCCATGTTCACTCAATTAAACATTCACTACTAATAAAGAGAACACTAAACATAAGGTGGGATACCAACCGAACACCCAAAACAATTTTTGAAAAAACCATTACAAATTCAAAGTGTCCAACATTCTTAAGAAAGATTGGAAGCATGTTTGAATGAAGATTATAGATTTGAGAACCTAAGGTTGAATCATAGAAAAAAGGAAAGTCCAAAACCAAAAATCATCATCAATTTTCATAGCATGTATAAAATATTTAATATTAAAAATAATCTATAAAAAATCATGAAATTAAGGAATTCAAGATAAAGGCTTGCACATAGGGGTCCTAACTCAAGCCAGAACCAATTAGAAATTTCAGATCATGGCACTTAATAGCTAGAAGTTGTTGCTCCTCCACTAAGAATATGCTCTTTCACATAATTATAAGGACACATATCCCCTATGTACAAATCTACATGGACCTGAACACATTTAAGGGGATCCTTATAGATATTCTCACATGCATATACTAGTCTCCACTCACATATGTATGAATTTATATATATTCACATAGTCTTCCCAAGACCCATACATATATATTGACTACCATGGATATTTATACATGTAATGGTGAACCCCCCATATATACATATATATACATACATATAAACACATAGGCATGTATCCTTAGACCCAATTACTAGAAACCAAAAAGAAGACTCCAACACACTACACCATAAATATGAGGGACCTTTAAACACAAAAAAAATGAAAAAAATTTGAGAAAACCTACGCAGTAGTTGAAAAACCTTATCTCAGACAGCGAAAGTGGCCTAAATCTATGTGAACCACTTCAACATCGGCAGAGGTTTCCAAATCCCAAACTCAAAGGTCCGGAGGGACCATCCACACAACCTATAGAAGGAAGAAACATAAATACGCATCAATCAAACCCTATGGTTTTCGGTTGAATGCATAGGGTGATGAGGAGACCTCAAATCATTAATAAATGGATGGAGAAGAAGATATAACCCCATACCATGAAGGATCTGATGAAAATAAAGTGCAAACCTAATTGAAATATGATCCCGAGAGGGAGCATACGAGGTGGCATCAAACGCTGAAAGGGATTGGCCATGGGGTCTCATGTAGGTAGGGTCTCTATAAGGGACATTGCACCGAAAGGGTGTTCGACCGGAGGAGGGAGAGGCCGCCAGTGAATATGGAGGACTCCGAGAGGACATTCAGCCAGGAGGGTGACACACGTGTAGTAGGGAGGAAGAGGGTGACAACGAGATAGAGAGAGGGGAGGGAAAGAGGGAAAAAACCCTGAAAATATATATTCCATAATAATAATAACAATAATAATAATTAATATTATTATTATTATTATCATAATAATAATATTAATATTGATAATAATAATAATATTTACATTAATATTAATAATAATTATATGCTTATTCTTCTTAAAAATAATAAAAATATTATTATTCTTAATAATAATAATATTATTATTATTATTATTTAAACAATTTTTTAATTTCATTTTTCATTTATCATTTTATATTATATTAATTTTAATATTATTAATTCAATTTTATTTATTTGGAACACCTAGTAGGCTACGTGGATAACTAGGTTAAGCAGTATGGTTTCTAAACCATGCTTTGCCCATGCACCAAATGCTTCGAACCTGAGACACTCATTTCTCAATAAAAACTAAAAAATTCAAATCATCACACAACCCAAACCCTAAATAAAAAATCCAATTCCATAAAATAATAAAATAAAACAATTTTCAAAAGATAGGGTGTGACAATTCTACCCACTATAAGTCTTTCTGCACCCAGAAAGCCACAACGATGTTGTTTAGAAAAAGAGAACTGATAGTTCTTCTCAGTGTAATGATATTCACAAAGGATGACCATTGTATGTGAGGCGAGAACAAAACCAATAACTAAAATGAACTGAAAGTTGAACTCAAAGACCCAAAATGAAATCTGAACTATGTGTCACCCACATCTGGAAGCAGAAGCTCCTCTAGTTGATCGATCAATGGAAATGATCCTCTCACTGTAACCAATCCAACATCCAGTGAAAAACACATTAAATTTTTTTAGATGCCCATGTAGTCCAAATGAAATGAATTATGAATCCTAAAAACTGACACGGGGATTCCCTAATGTACTCCCCACAATAAGAAACAACCTAACACCCGATTTGGAAATAGGACACTAACATTTAGAGGTCAGAACGGACTGCCTGATAGAAGGAATAGGGTATCCCCAATTCATTTCAGTGTAACTTATAGTTAGAACAATAGTGGGTCTCTCAACCATTAGAACCATGATGAATAACCAATTAACACTCTCCAATATGGGAAACCCCATAGAGACCAAATCCCAACTGGAATGGGACTGATGAAAGAAACTCTAAACCAAATGGGAAACATTACACCATCCACTATTCCTATAGGGAATTACCATTCTTAGATGTTCCCAAACAAGAATTGAAATTAAAATGGGCCTAAAAGGTTTTTCATACATGGAAAACCACATGGAGATTCATGCCCACAAGGGTATAATAATTGCGGTTCAAGAAAATGAAACAACTCAACCTCTTTATATCCAACAAGGAATTCATCCTCCTACATGGATCACAACAATGATGATTCGGGTCCCTATGTCCCATTCCACCACATAAAACCACTTGAAATGAAACTACCACATCTAATTCATTGAATATCTCCATTTCAAACACCAAATACAAAAATTAGACTGAGATCTCTTACACCTATGGGGTACCTAACTACATGTCTACTTCACTTCATGACCTATGACTGGTGCACTGATTGTGGAATCATCTCCAACCTCATAGTCAGTCATTAAAACCACCAAATTGATCTTCTTTCTCTAGTTCCACAAGAAACCAAATTGTGATCTATAAAATTCCATCAGACACAACAAACTCAAATGTATACTTACTCCCACACAATACTTTTACCAAAACAAGGGCTTGGGATATTCACAAGCATCACCCCTTTGTTACCTTGAATGAGGAACATCGGGAGAATGGACACATAGAAGAAAACATATAATAAAATGGAGGAACTAAAATGTTTCTAAAGGGAGGCATAATATTTAAAAAATAGAGGTTCTTAGACGATTACACAACCTTAACCTTTGCATTTATGAGGATACTCAATCACAACGAATCACCACTGAATGTGGCCAGTACCACTTAAGAAGCCCTATGTGGAAGAGGACATTAGACCGAGTCCCAGGCATCACATGATTCCTTAAGCATCCATAACAGTGTCTTATGACCAGACATTCCACATTGCTGTCCTAACATGAGATTTTTCTTAGATAAAAACAATGAAATACCCAAGGCCCCTTTAATAGAAAATAGCATTGACTACTGTAGACTACTTCCACCCTTACACACTAGAATTCCCTTCACCACTTTTAGATAGGACGTTTAGTCACAACTGTGTTGGATTTGACCTTTGATGAATTAGGAAACTGAAGAAACAAAGATATGGTTCATCATTCTATATCCACACTCCCTCTGCAATAATGTTTTCTTAATAGAAATGGAATAGGGTTAGAAAAAATCTTTCATGCTCAAGAAGGAAGTTATTATGTTGATAAACTAGTGGATAATCCAATATAGAATCGCCTATGCCACACATAATTCATGCATTAATTCATATTTGGGGAATACACTAGCCAATGAAGAAAAACAAATACCCAATCAAACTAGTCCATTAGATAAAACATACCATGAAAAAACACTGAACAAATGCGGTGAACCACAAAAAAGGATTCCCAAAACACTCCTCAAACAATAACACTTACCATTGCATCAAACCAACTTACCGAAGAAACAAAACCCTAAATCATAGTTCAAGAATGAATGTTTTTCAAACTCAAAACACCCCAAAACAACATTCCAAAAACTACAAAAGGCACACCACACAATCACCTATTATCAAAACACCAGATTTTCCCTCAAAATCAATTTTGAAAATGGAGCAGGGTTGGTGGGTTTCACTCTATCATATAGCATCTCATGGAGTTCCAATCATTCATGTTCCTGTGCCAACTTGGCATTCATCCACTTCCCACACATATCCAATGCATGTGGTCACACATGAGAGTACCATAGTTCAATAAAAACCCATTTCACAATCCAAAAAAAGTTTTTACCCACATCCTTAACTTTCTCATAAACACTAGTCACAAAATCATAACATAATTTAAATATCACTAAAACTTTCATAAAATCGCTAACCATTCAGATAAAAACTCAATTTAAAATATTAGACATCAATATCAAAACATTTCCCCACATTTCAAAACACTTCTGGTTTCATAAAAACTCAATTTTGTTAACACCCATTTAATTAAAAACTAATGTGTTCTCATTTAAAAAATGGTTCTACAACCATTTCGAAAATGATTTATATTTTTCCCAAATAAACAATTTTTTTCCCAATAAACAAATAACTATGACTAGGAAAATTTCAATCTCCTTGGAACCAATCTCATTTTTTCAAAAATCATTTAAAAAAAGATAACATTTTCAAATCTCGTTCAAAAAAATTCTACAAAATTGTATTCTATCCTTAAAAATTAATACTATTTCTGTTATCAAAATCTGGATTTCTTAAAATTTCAAATGTTGTTTTTCGTATTAATTTTCAAAACCCAAGGAGACACATGATAAAGGAAGAAATTAGTGTTGGTGGGTTACTTGGACATATGGATGGTGGATATAAACCAATAAATCCAACCTCATAGAGATTGTTGTTGGGAAATTTCCTTAGCTGCACCTGGCTCTCCAGGCCCTAAAAGATCACTAGGACCATTGGAAAAACTCCCATATCATTTCCCTAACATCAATGAAATTCAAGGAAAAATGACCCGAATAAAACCAAACATCCCCTGGTAATGCGAGTCTTATGAGGAGGTATGCTAGACAGGAACCCAACTCATAAGTAGAACATCATGTCCTGAAAACCCTATTTCTGGTACACCCATACTATTCCACAAGGAACGACACCTAAAAGATAGATACCTCCTCTAATGCCATTTTTTTCACGAACCAACCTGGTCAACCCAAAATCGGTCACCCGAGTCAGCTCGGGTTAAGGCCCAAAGCGCCTGTCTAATCCCCACAGGATGGAAACCAGTGACAATAATACAAATAATGTAGTTGCAGATGATTTATCTCATAAAATATAGATAAGTAAAATTAAATTAACTAAAAAAACTGGTATTAAGAATTAAAAATTAAACTATGTAGTGAATCCTACCTTATGTGGCCTTCTGGGTCACCACGAAACATAAAACCACACTCACTCCAAGAAATACCCAAACTAGAGGAACCGGAAATTGAAAAAATGTAGTTGGTGTGAGCACTGAGTTTCTGAGTTGGAATTCCAAGGATAGACAACACCATATTTCCTTTCCATAAAAAACAAACTGTGCTAGTTTTAATATAAGACCTATTGAAATAATGTTATTAATTCTTTTCAAAATCAATTCACAACATTAAATTTTTAAATAAAGGATTTATCTTCCACTGCATTTTCTATATAGGTTTCATTCATTCATTATGATTCAAGGTAAAAGAAACCCAATTTCTACTAAAATAAGGTTTTCAGAAATGATATATCAAGTATGAAATGATTGAAATGAAATTTAAATTACAAGAACCAGTGGAAATCCATATGTTTCTAGTGTTAGGGCCATCGAACCTTTGTGAAATGTGGCTTAGAAACCAAAACCACCAGCATTGTTATGAATGGGCCATCAGGAGGGTACACCACAATGTCTTAGTGGTCTCCAATTGTAACAAAATGTTATTTATTATTGTAGCATCAATCAAGCTAGACAAAACCGAGATCAACCACTTCTAAATCATCTAGCATACTTGTCCTAGTCTGCCCACCTAGGTACCTAGGGTTTCCCATGTTCCCTATTCCTAATAAAGAAGAGGTTTTATAAAGAAAAAACATATGAACACAACACATTCTTTATCCAAAACACATTCAACCACTCACCACTGATCTCCATCTTTAATTTCATTCCTATTTTTATTTCATACAACAATACACAATCTTTTACACTAAGAACATATAGAAAATAACACAATAATACTAGAATCACATTTCTCAGGTTACAGGGAATGAATCAAGAAGGGGGTTTTCACTTTTACAAATAATTTTTTATGGTTCCAAATGAGGCTCATTATATTATAGGGAATAATGCCATTTTTAGAAAACACATTCCCCCAACACATTTAATTACAAAATATTTTTAAAGATAAACTGGAACAATAGGGTACCACACACTTAAAATCAAGCTTGAAATCATGCCAAAACCAAATCAAACTACTTGAGATAGGAAAACTACCCATTAATCTCAAATTCACACCAAAACCCATGCGCTTTTCCAAACATCTCAAAACATGATATATACTATTTTTTGAAGTCACACAACAACAAATGTTCACACAGTCCTATGTTCACATATAATATTCACAACACCAAATATCATGTGGAATACCAACTGTAGACCCAAAACCATTTTGGAAACTCCAATAATAATTTTAAGTGTCATGAATTATAAATAAATCATGGAATCATATTTTAATGAATATTATACATTTCGAAACCTAAGTGTGAATCATAGAAATAAAGGAAAGTACAAAACCATACGTCGTCATCACTTTTCATAGAATGTATAAACTCTTTGATATTGAAAATACTATTAATAACATTCATGTAATTATGGAATTAAAATAAAAGGCTTTGGGATAGGGTACTTACCTAAAGGAAGAACCAAAACCAACTTTTATCTCATGGTGCTCTCTAACTAGAAGGTGATGCTCCCCCACTAAGAATATTCAATTTTACACACATATAAGGATGTCTAGATCATACACACACATATGTATGTCCATGAAAATGTGCACGAGGATCCTTAAATATATTATTATAGGCATATACTGGTCACTACTCACCTACATATGCATTTTCATATACTGACATGGTCACACCTAGCCCCATACATGTATATTAACTCCCATGGATGATTATACATGTAATAGTGGAACCCCATATATATATACTTACCTATGCACAAACATGAAATTTGTCTTAAACTCGGAAACTCGAAACCACAAAGTACAGATAATGCACTACACTATAAATAATAGGGACCTTAAAACACCAAAAAGATGAAAAATAAATTGGGTGAAATTACACAGTTGATGAACGCCCTTACCCCTGACAGAAACAGTGGCCCAAATCGAAGAGAACCTCTTATCCTTTAGTGGTAGTTCCTGAAACACAAAACCAATGGTCCCGAGGGACCATCCACACAACCATTCAAAGGAATAAACACAAAACCGCATCAATCCTAACCCTATTGTTTTCAGTAGAAAGGATAGGGAAACATGGAGACATAAAATTGGGAAGAAATAGAATGAGAATTGGTGAGAAACCCATACCGTAAAGGATAAAACCAAAATATAGAGGATAACCAGTTTAAATCCATGCAGGGGAGTGAGGAAAACTTCAAAAGTCTTTCACGATATGCCTTTAATATTTTAATTATAACTGGAACCATGGTATACAACTTTTATGGTGGATTAATGCTGATTCTAGGAAAATATATGAAAATTTGAGAAATTGATAGTTATGAAGATATTTTTTTTCTCCATCAATTTGAAGACATAAATTGATGGCTCTTAGTGGTTTCATGGTCCTAGAGAAATAAAATTCAAAAATCGAGTTCAATATGAGAGTATCAATAGATAAATCTCCATAATAAATCAAATCCCAACATTAAAATATTTTTAAAAATTGGAATATGTATCTTGGAAACAATTTTAGGGAATCCAATAGATGTATTGAATGTGGAAAAGATGGGAATAATAATAAACAATGCCAAAGAGAGATAAATAAACCCACTAATGTAATGGAAGAAATGAATGATCATATCAAAAGTCAACTTGTTGAATAGTATATCAACTAGAAAAATTTGGGACTAATGTTAACCACTTCTTTAAGAAAAGGTATTTTGGGAAAATAAATTATAAAAACATCAATTTCATATAGAGAAATAAAAGGTAATATTATACTTTTAATGTGTATCCAAAAAATGATGTGGTGAATAGTATTATGATTTTTCATTCATGAATAGAGAAGTTACATTTTGATTCTATTTCTATACATTATTTAAAATCCTCCTTGTTTTTTTATAACTATTAAAACACCACCACAAAACATAGGGGTTGATATATATATGTGGGAATAATAAACATTTATTTTATTATACTAAAAAATTATAATTCATCCCTAATCAAAGATTATATATTGAACCCTAGATTAAATATTGTCTTACTTCAATTACTGTATTTTGATCCAAAATTTTCCATGGATTAGTTTTACTTATATAATGTCAACATCAACTATCCATAGGTGATATCACTCTTAACATCCAATTTCATCCTCTAATTTTGTAAAATATTAAGGTTGATAATGAATCTTCTTTGGAATCACTATATTTGAAGATGATATTATTTCCTTAATAGAAACCATATCTTGTTGAATAAATTATATTAATTATGTAATAAATTTAATATATAATCTCATTATAAGGGATTATATAGATATTTTTTCAAATAAGGTTTTTGGTCTTTCCCTAGACTACGAGGTTAAGTTCTCAATTATAAGAAAAAATGGATCTCAATCATTATCCAAGACTCCCAATTGAATGAAAATAATTGAGATAGAAGAATAAAAGAATCAATTTCAAGAGAATATAGTGAAGGGTTTTATAAACACGAGTGATTCAATATGGACTGATCTAGTATTCTATATTGAGAAAAGGATGGTTCAATGCACCCATATATTGTTTATCATGAACTAAAAAAATCACAATGAAGAACATGAATCCCCTTCCATGGATATATGAATTATTCAATCAATTATTTGGGCCCCACTAATTCCATTAGGGGGACCAATGGATGATATATCACCAATGAAAAGTGATAATGAATGATACACCCATTACTTCCTTTTGATCAAGGTTTACACACTGTGAGTTCTCAGTGATTCACTTCAGGCTCACTAATTATCCAACAATATTTATGGACAAAAAGAATATATTATTTATAAATCACCTCATATAATATTTTTTTTTTCATTATTGATGATATTATGATATTGTTTAAATAAAAGGAGAACCATGATGATCATTTGAATACTATTATAAAGAATATTTGAAATGAGAACCTATATGAAAATTATATTATATGTGAGTTTTGAATGGAGGAAGTCTCATTCCTTGGGCAGGTTATCATAAAAAAGTGTTATCAATGGGCCCCACTAAGTCAAAGGTAATTGGGGATTGTTCCAACGCGGTATTTGTAATGGAGACCCATAGTTTCCTTGGTCTAGTATGGTATTATCGATGAATTTTGAGGAACTTATCTAGATTTTCATACCTACTAAACATAAAGATATGGATGGGATAATTTTTTATAGACCATTGAATGTAATGATGGATTCAAAGACATGAAAAATTAGATAGTCACTAAACCATTAATTGCATAACCCACATGTGGGAAACTCTTAGTTGTGTACAATGAATCATCAAAGAATGACTTAAACATTTTACTAATGAAAGAATATTAATTTTTATCTTACACATCTAGGAAGATGAAAGATCATGACAAGAACTAAAAAATGCATGATCTAGAGAAAGAAGTAGTTATCTACATGATGTAGATTTAGAGACATTATATATATTGGTATAGGTATGAAATATACATGGATAATGAGAGCCTAAAATATATATTCACAAAGAAGGATCTTAACATGCACCAGTGAAGATAGTTAGAGCAAGTCAAGGACTACGTATGATTAATACACTACCATCATGGGATTGAAAGTAAATCAGTATATGATCTAAGTATAATGGTTCTACAAACCTTATCGATTATGACAATAAAAAAAAGGATCCAATATTCATAGACATGAAAATGATTTACATGGGATCCAAACGTATGTAACACCATCATTCATTAAAAAAAATTATTTCTCAATAATCCATTTTGGATAAGATGAAGGATTCTCAATGGGTGGATGGGGAAATACAAAATAAAGTGTAAGATGTGAGAAAATGGAAACCCTGTGAGATCAACATTTATTATATCATTTTATGGTTTGGTTCACAACATTTTGTAGAATCAAATCCCGATATAATGAAGGAGTTTTTGAATAGGTCACATATCCTGATCTTCTCCATCCACCCAAAGTGTAAAAGGATATATCGGGATCTAAAAGAGGACTATCAGTTGGATATATGAACGAGATCACATAATATACATCAAAATTCATTGTATGTTAGTAGGTGAAGGACTAATATAAAAATAACAAGGGGATGATCCACCCAGAAAACATACCTATATAGAAATGGGAAACTGTCACCATATTAATTATCAGTAGTCTTATTAATACATTTAGATGAAATAATTATTCATTATTTATATTGAATTTTCTTAAAAATACTTGTCACTTCATTGTGATTTGAGTCTAATTCTCACTAAATATTCTTTTATATATATGCATCATAAAATTTGTGTGGTTTTATTGAACACCATTATCAATTGTATTTTATATAGATCCATGATATAACTCGAGGTTTTGGAAAATTCTCTAATATGATCCAAACAATGAGTTAAACCTCAATATAGCATGTCACACACAAATTGATGGTGGATACAAATGAACTATCCTAAAAATGTAAAACTTTTCGAGAGAATTTTCAATGGAATTCAATGGAGGATGTGATATATATTTTACACTAACTAGGTTCCCCTTAAAATATAGATTCCACTTTTGAATACAAATTTGTGTTGGGATGATGTTTTATTACACAAACTATTAGGACATAAAATGGTCAGTGAAATGGTTCAAAAGGTTAAGAATATTCACTAGAACATCAGTGTTCCTCCATGGCTATATAAGATCAATAATGATAATAAAAAAGAGGCATGTAGTTTGAGATTGGATATAATTTATTCCTCCACATATTTATATGGAATAAAGTCATGATATTTAGGAAGAATTATATGATGTGTCCCTGGTACATCATCCCCTATGAATTTTTTGATCACATTAGAGCTGGGACCTTTTGACTAGAACATCCACCAAAAATGTATCAACAACAAAATGTATCAAATATTTCTCTATTGATAATGTATATACTATATCACTCACATGTACTGAATTCGTAGGTGGTATAACTGGAAAATGATATCTCTTATGAGGAGTATCTATTGAAGATCATTCACCGTAGAGGTATTGTTCTATGTAACACCCAAATAATTCATGGTATGTTTCCTTCCACAAATTTTTTTTTATGCAACACCAACTTGGATTACGAAACACACAAGATTAAGTCTCTGTGAAACAATACATTAGTTTTAAAAATATTTAAAAGATATATTCATAACTTATCCATTAATTACAGTATGATAAATAATAATAATTAATTTGTAAATGTTATTTATAATATTTTCACATAAATAAAACATATTTATAATGAAATGTATTATATCGATAAAATAGTTATATGTTTAGAAAATACTATTTTCTTAAAGGAACTACTTTTTATGTCCTTTTTTGAACAATAATAAAATTAATTTTAGAAACCTTATAATTTGAATTTGGTAAAATAGAATTCATTTTGGAATTTGGAATATCAAAACTATTTTATGTTGAATTTGGACATTTTTTTGAAAACATTCAATTTTTGATGTGTAGTGAACAACAATGCATTGATGTAAAAACCAACATTTTCATTTAAATAATTACATTAAATTAAATTGATTTTAAATAAACAATAGATAAATAATTCCTATATTAATCCAATTTAGGACATTGGAATAATTTTTATAATATAATTAAATATAAAAATTCATTGATATTTTTAACGTCTTTTTACCCGCCTTCTAGCCATATTTACTGATCAACATTAAACATAATTTTATAGCTTCTATGAATTGAAATTCAAAAATCTGACATACATCGTTGAAATAATTATTAATAATGAGGTCTAATAGGATCTATATAATTTTTTTAAAAGTAAATTATGAATTTTATTTACCATGGTAAAAGGTAAATTGGGCAACTAAAGGTAAAAAAAATATAATAATATAAAATTAAACAAAAACATATCCTAATTTCATAGGATAATAATGTTTCAACCAAAATATACATTATGTAAAATATATGACACTTTTCAGGCTACATGTGTTTGATTAGGACATTTATTATTTTTTATTAAAAAAAGAGTTAAAAAATTCATATTCAAATTATAATAAAACATTTATTTTTAATATGAGGTTATATAAGTGATATGGTCGACTATAAATAGTCTTTAGAAATATAATAAATTTATTTACATCATAATAATTTTTTTATAATTTCTAGACATTAAATAAATTAATTAAATGGTGACAAAATGATGATGCAGAAATTTTTCATTTAATTTAGATGTCAAATAAGTGATTTTAAAATTATTAAAATAAATATAATTTGACATAATTTTTGACATAATTTTTTTTAAAGATAATATAGACATGTTAGTGATGTATTTGAATTATTTTCTTGATTTTATTATGTTGTTTTTAATTTTTAGAAATGAAAATATACAATATTGTTAAAATTGTCATAAATGATATTTTAAAATATATACTATTTTATTACAAGATATAGAATTCATAAATGTATATGTTTCATCCAAATAAAATTTAAAATATTCAATATGTCATCAATTATCCATTTGGGTTTTTTTTTGTAATTTTATCATAACTATATTAAACGTATCGTGTAAAAATACAAGAAGTACTTATAAGAGTTAAACTATAAAACTAAGGATTTAATCTAAAAGATAATGTTATTTTTATTACCATACAATTCTAAAATTAATTCCTTGAGAGGATTTATTTCCATCCACATCTTATCCTCGAAATAAATCACTTATTTCTATTTGAAACCATAAATAAATTTAAAAAAAATTAATATTTTAAGATCATCCAAAAGTTCCCCTCACCTCTCATTTAAATGGGTGCATATCCTTATCTTTAATACACACATCAAAAGACATTTTTCATAGAAAAAAAATAACAATTTATTCTCCCAAATTCCATCAACATATCCTAGAAGACATACTATTGGCAGAAATCTATCTTAATGTTTCTTTTTGTGCAAATCCAAAAGAGATACCAGAAAACGAGGTAATTGTATTATCACCTCTTTCATGTTTCTTTTCACCATATACATCCTATTTCTATTATTTTTCCACACTAATGTAATTAATAAATTATATAATATATGCTGAGAAGTTTTTATTAATATGTTAACTTCATATTCCACCTTTTATCCATCCTACGAAAAACAATATCACCATACATGAATACATATGGATAACTGTCTCCACAATGTGTTGTAAACTTTTATTCATATACACATTATTTATATGTGAATAAATATGAATATCATGGATGTAAATAATAAATATAAAATTATATTATTTCTTTAAAATTTATATTCCATCCAATTCAATAATATTTAACCATTAAAAATGATATCGTCTCTCGTGTGTATGTATGGCTTACCGTCTCCACAACACGATGAGATTCATCTTCCACATTCACTATTCAAGAATAATTATAAAACTATATAAGATTAATAACTATGAAATATATGACATAAAAATTATACTTGAATAATATATATATATATATATATGTATTTATGTATGTACATTTATTTCATTCACTTTCTTCCACTAAATACGATAAGAAAACGGAAACATTTGAACTACCATCTCCATGAACAATGTTTTAAATTTAATATATATATATATCTATTATATATATTTTTATTTAGGATATATATGATATATAAATAAATTTATACATTATTTATGTAAGTAAAACTTGATCTATGTAATACGATCCAGAATAACTAGTCAAAACATGTATGATAAAGAAAGTAATTACTACCCAAAATGCTACTTTAACATGGAAATTATTAATAAACGGGTAATATAAATACATAAAAGAATAATATATGATACCATAAAAATTATTAGTATTATTTTATAAGTTAATAATATTATTAAAACCATTGTACAAGTGTTTCGGACACATACATAGAGTAACCGACTAAATGTAATGAAATTTCATCTCACTTTTAATTTTCTTGAGATATAATCCATGTTCACCACCAATTTCTTATGTGTGTTGTATGTAATACACCTATTATAATTTATATCAGTAATAAATTTATCTTTATGGTATTTACATATTTATTTGAAGATATTGGGATTATTATTTAAATGTTCAAATTTGTATGGGACGCTTTGAATGTTTAACAAATTAATCCTTACACCATTTAAATATTCATGATATTATCATACATATTTATTTATATGTATAAAAAGGATTATAAATAACATTTTATGTATATTTTTATGATTATTAGTTTTTTTCAAAAATAAAACTTTAAAGGTTTTTACGAATGGTTTAACTCCGCAATAACATTATTGTCCATTGTTGTTTATACATAAGTATCTACTATGAAAAATTTATCATCAATGTCCATGTTTCATAAAAATTATTTTCAAATTAAAATAAAAAATTGTATAAATTCATTTTTACCAATATTTTATTTTTAATAAAACCATTTCATTGGAATATTTCTATTTTTTTCCTAATGATTTACTTTTATCCTTTTTCAATAAATTAAGGAAATAATGTTTTTAACATATTCAGTGAAAGTGGTTATTTCCACCATCATGAGACCTTAACATTTTGAATCATCCCATAAAATATTACAAGGTTATTTAAAAAAAATATGTTATAATTGTGATTGATTTAGATTATTTAAAAATAAAAAGGTGTATTTCACTCAATGTGTTTTAATGAACTTTTTATATTATATTCATCTATGTCAAAATCCTTTATTGGATCTTATTTTTCAATAAGGTTGATTTATTATGATACAATATTCCATATTGTATTGATGGTTTTTTGATATGTTTGACTATAGAAGTGCTATTTTCATACCATTCATGGAATATGTTTAAAGTATTAATATTTCTTATTCTAGTTTAATAATAATTTTAATGTTATGGTTTACCCCTTCATAAGATGAATGCATTAGACTTATTAAGTGATGTGTGAGGCCCTCTATATCCCACGTATTGATTGGTAGGTCTCATGAGGCAAACTAAGGTCTTCTCACAAGTTCATGATGATATGATTATGTATGGTCTTGGCACAAGGTCTTGATGATATGGTATTGATGTCTGAAATTATTTATTCACTAATTATATGATTAGTTATTGATATTAAATGTGATTATTCAACTAGTAGAATATCCATGTGAATGTTTAAATGGAATTATTTGATTTATTCTTTCAATATTATACTGAAGGTAATGTTTAAACGGATTTTGATTTAATTTTATACATTTCCATTAATTTTTAATTATTTATGAATGCTTCTACTATATTTTTAAACCATAATAAGTATCTGAGATCACCCATTTCTTATGTTGTATTTTCACATGATGCCAAGAAGTGTATTATGATTTATATACAACATTAATCTAAGATAATATTGGTGTTATGAAAGGATTATAAATGTTTTATTTTATGTTTTCAATTTTTATGCGATGTTCATGCATGTAATCTATTCTTGAAGGCTGATAAACAGATCAATCCTTCAGGATTTTATTTCTTGTAACATAGCTAGTGTATTAAAATAATGCACCGGCTGCAGCCATCAGTGGTCGGGGTGTTGTAGTTGATATCAAAGTATTTTTAAAAACAATAATAGAAAATACACTTAGAAAACATAAATTTGGGATCATAATGGAAAGATAGATTTAGAGGATGAGTATAGAGGAACATCTTAAAATTGTGATAATATAAATATTTTGTGGGTCTTCCTAAAAATTACATCCATGTCTGGATTCTACAAATAGATGTCGTTCTGGAATAGATGTAGTGAGGAGTAATAACACTATAAAGGTGATTTGGGTTTGACTCGGGGTAACATGGTACACCACAACAGGTCTTACTATGCACCTAGTTTGACACTCTCAGGGGACATGTTTAGGATAATTCACATTTTCATTAAATACTATTACGTATTATTTATGAGTTATTATGTCTCCAAAAAACAATTATTGTTATTATGATACTAAATACATCTAAATATTCTATTTATGTTAATAAATTTTTTTGTTTTTGGATAATGAATTATGATATGATCTAACCTAGTATATGTCGTCATTTAGAAATGGTTTCTAGTAGAAGGAATGAAAACCTCACAAATGCACGTGATCAAAGGAGTAATACAGATTATATCCTTCAAGATCTTAAGCCAATATTTTAAAGGGAGATAATCTCCTAAGATTTCCCATCATATGAAGATATAATATCATGTTATTGAAGGATATGTAAATATTAACCTATGTATTATGGATTCAGAGGGAAGAATGATAATAAAAGGATAGCTGTGAAAAATTTGGATTAATAGATAAAGGGAAAGAATTATTTTCCCACATGTGATAATTGAGGAAGGAAACACCTCGATGTATGCCTGAGAGGAAAACTAATTAACATAATGTGTGGAGAAAAAGGACACCATTTTCATTATTTTAAGGGTATGAAAAAAGTTTCCAATTTTCAATACATCATTTCCAAGGAGATGGGACACTATTTGAAAAAATGTCCCAATCAGAAAAAGAGTATACACTAGATGATGTTGTTGGATAATGATCAAATTATGATATTTCCTATGATGAAGAGGAATGATTAACATACCTTTTCAAGAATTATTATATTTTACCATTTTATTAGAAATGTAAGGGTTATAATAATTATGGAGTATATAATGATTTTACTCCACTACTATGGAATCCAACCTTTTTAACACAAAACATTTCATGACATTTTACATAAAGAAGATCTTTAAAGTCTAGTGTCTTGGTAATCAGGAACATAATACATGAAAAAATATAAAAAATTCTTCTAAATCACTCGTAAGACTTTATCATAAGTTCATATTATGTACAATTACTGCATCTCATAACCCGGAGACATATATTAAAGGAAAGGGTGAGCATAAGGATTAACAAGGAAAATAAGTGAAACAATTGACATGTGATCTTGAGAAAAATTAATAAGAACATGATAAAAATAATAAAGGCATGAGTAGTGTAAGGATAGGAATATAATAATTAAAAAACGTGAATCATAACTTGAATATGTGGATACAGTATTTCATTCAGAAATTCATGAACATATCACTACGTTTTGGTCATAAAAATTACCAATGTTATTTACCAATTTATCGTGAAACATGTCATATCTATAAATTAATTTCTTACCTAATGAATTAGAGGGATAACAGGGTGCACTATTAATATGTATTTAATTTCTTGTGATCCACATATATCATAATAAAACATTTCATAAATAACCCATAGAGAACAAAACAAATGGGTTTCATTTCAAAATCGTTATGTTTTAAAGGTGTTTAAAAATAAGTTCAATATGTCATTTATAACCCATGGAAAGGGAGTGAGGGTAATATATAAGTCAATTCCAGAATAAAATATATCCTTTTTTATATTTATGAACACCCATAGAGATTAAATAGGTCATTGTATTCACATAAATAATCATGATAATTTCAAGAGAGAAATAGAGAGAAATTTGGAGATGACAATTCTCCAGCATAACGGCTACATATCATCTTTTTAGAAAACATTAAAAAGAGAGGGTAAAATGGTAACACACTCATAAATACATCTCAATACAGTATGAATAATGAATAAAAATGAGATAATAGAATGGTATCGATATTTGAATGTACTACCACATCAAAATGAAACTTGAAAGGAAAGAGAAGATGTGATTCCATTTACAAAAAATTCATCAGCCTAATGACGTCACATAAAAATTACTCAAATCAATTGATGATAGTGGAAAGGGTCTATCATCCTTTTTAAATGTAATAAAATGTAGTGAAGATATATAATAACAAGACCCCACACAATAAAACGGAAATATAAGACATAACAAAAAGGAAGTCATGACTTAAAAGAAGAGGGTGAAAGATTCCCTTACTTTGAAGAGTAATTTTGAAAGCATGAATGTTGGGACATTGGGAGGCATGAGGGAACCATGGGAGAACTACATGGGAGTTATGGAGACCATAAATTTGTTGTGGAGTATTTTGGAATTAAATGAATGAGGAAATGGCTTGGTATTTATAGGAAAGTGATGGAATAAATTATTAATTTCCATGGGACACCTCATCGGATGTATTTCCAAAACCATGGGAATTTCCAAGGTATTTTCGTATGTTATTGTCCTATCGGTACACCTCATAGAACATATCACTATTCATAAGTCGGCTATAATTATCACATCATTATTACATCATTAATGATGTCATTCAACACCCAAACTCAAAACTTTATTTTTACTATTCACTGAAAATTCAACTGTTTCAGAAAAATCCCAAAAAGTAACCCAAACCTAATATCAATGCTCTGAATTAAAAAATAAACAACATTTTATGAATATAATTTTATAAATATTTTTAATTTAATTTTCAAATAAAATAATTATTTATTCAAAAAAACAACACTAAAACTATAACTCAAATTGTAACTCATTAAGAAAGTAATAAAGGTCCCATACAATTATAGTATAACAATAATAAAATAAATTAACAATTTATGATTAAATTTTATGAAAATATATATCCATATTATATTTATAAATTAATTATAAAATTGTATATAAAATATGTATGACATACAAAAATACAAAAACTAATATTATGATTGTTTTTTCACTTTTAAGATATTTAAATTGTATTTATTCATTCATGGGTGATGTTTCTGTATTTTTGGCCAAATTACTATTAATTACTATTCATTACTATTCATATGGGTATGTTACTATTCATACATTCTATTCACTATAAATAATGTTGATCATATTAGACTTTAAATTTCTCCCTGATCAAAAATGTAAAAGACCATTTTTTGAAAATCATTTCATATTATTAATTTTTTAATGTTTACATAAATATATTATAATAGCATTTTTTAAAAAATTCATTCTTAATTTGGAACTATAAATTCATCCTACATTTATCTGAATATTTGAAATTCACAAAGTTTACCATAAAAAGAAATAACAATTTTGTTTATATAAATGGATTGCAAAATGTAGATATGTCTCATAACATGTACCATTATAACACTAGCATAAGACCTAAGTGTAAGGTGTGTTGTAGTGATAAAATCATGGGGTGTCTCGGAAAACATTGGTCGAGTGATGATTTCTATCAGTTTGAACTTCTCACTTAAGCGATTCCATTCAAGCTTCACATGTTGAAGTTCGTCTTGGGCTTGGTCTAGAGAAAATACCATTGATGCTTCCTCCTTCCCAAGCTGTGATAGATGGGCTTCATATGGCCCAAGTATACTAGAGGATTCCATAAACTCTTATTTCGATATTAATTAACCTAAATCATTCAAATTGATTAGCAGAAAATGTTAATATTATAGTTTCCAATGGTCATATTGAATAATGGTCATATAACAGTCGAAACCCAATGGTCTCATTTTAATTATACCCACTTCATTAATTAAAGGATATAGTTTTGTTGAGTATAAAAAAACACACAAATTTAGAAAATAAATATTATTAAAATGTTTGGGTCATTACATTCTTCCCCCATTAAGAAATATCATCCATGAAATTTTAACTTGTTCCCTAAGAAGAGAAACGGTGTGGGTACTTCTTCCTCATAAACTCCTCTGGTTCCCATGTGGCTACCTAACATTGGTGGTTCCTACGCAACACCTTAACAAGGTGAGTCATCGTGTTGCATGGAACCTTGTCCCTACGATCCAAGATCTCCACCAGCTGCTCCTCATAAGAGGGGTCATGTTCTAATTTTACAACCTCTGGGTTTAGTACATGTGAAGGGTTAGGTATGTACTTCATCAAGAGGGATACGTGGAAGACATTAGGAACTTGTGATATATTTGGAGGAAGTGAAAGCTAATAGGCCATTGTTCCCACATGATAAAGGATTTCATAGGGGCCAATGTACCTAGGGCTTAGCTTGCCTTTCTTCCCAAACCACATGACTCCCTTCCAATGTGAAATCCGAAGAATGAGTTTTTCACTGAGATCAATCTCTAAGCCCCTTCGACAGTTGTCGACATAGCTCTTTTGCCGACATTAAGCATCCTTAATGTGGTGATGGATGGCATTGAATTTTTTAGGTCATATCTTGCACAAGATCAATACCAAGAAGCTTTCTCTCACTAGCTTCATCCCAACAAGTTGGATTTATACATCTCTTCCAATATAGAGCTTTATAGGGTTCCATTTGAATGCTCGAGTGGAAGCTATTGTTGTAAGAGAACTAAACTAAATAGAGATATTGATACCAACCACCATTAAATTCCATTAGTATTGATTTCAGCTTTTCCTTGAGTGTTTGAAAAGTTATTTCATATTTTCCATCAGTTTGGGGGTGATAGGACATTCTGAAATTCAATTATTTTCTCAGAGAATGTTTAATACTTTTCTATAATATTAATTTGAACATCGGACCATGATCAGATATGATAAAAAGTGGAACTCTATGCAGCCTTACCACTTCCTTCAAGTAAATTCTAGCAAGTTGATCAAGAGATAAATCTTCCCGAATGGAGATAAAATGAGCAGTCTTGGGGAGACGGTCCACAATAACCCATATTTCATTTTCTCCTTTGGAATTTCTCGAGATATGAGTGACAAAGTCTATAGTGATATTGTCTCACTACCATGATGGTATGGGTAGTTGTTGTAATACCCCCTTAATAAGATGTCGCTCTGCCTTCACTTGCTCACATACCAGGCACCTTGAAGTATAGTCATCAGTCTCCCTTTTCATATTATCTCACAAATAATGATCAGGAAGATCCCTATACATTTTCGTGCTACCAGGATGTATAGAGAATGTAGAGCTATGAGCATCATCCATCAGCTCCTTCTTTGATTCTGGAATAGATGGAAGACATAGTCTTCTACAAAATTTTAGTACACCTTCTTGATTAGTATTCAACTCAATAAAACACCCATCCTTCACAACCTCAAACTTGTTCTATAAAAAAGGATATTCATTCTGATATTTCTTGATATTCTCTTGTAATGATGGATGAGAAATCATTGGGGATAGTGTAGAAGATGTACCTTCCCTAATAATTCCCATGTCCATATTCACTAGGACATTAATCAAATGATCCCTTTGAATCATCATCAAAGAGAGAACAACTGGTTCATTCCTTCTTAATGCATTAGAGACGTTGTTTTCTCATCCCAAATGACAATGAATTGAAAAATAGTAGTATTTAAGAAGTTCCAACCATCTCTTCTATCTCACGTTCAATTCCTTTTGTGTGAAAAGATACTTCAAACTTTTATTGTCTATTTATATAACACATTTCCCCCCATAAAAATAGTACCAAAATATCATCAGACAAAAAACGACTGCAGGTAGCTCTAGATCATGCGTAGGATAGTTCTGCTCATGAGTCTTCAGTAGTCAAGATGCATAAGAAATGTCTTTTCCATTTAGCATGAGGATGAACCCACGCCCTTTATTGAGATGCATCACAAAATGTAATGAATCCTTCTCCACTTGAGGGAAGATTTAACATGGGTGTAGTAACCAACCTCTTCTTCACCTCTTGTAAACCTTACTCACACTCCTTTATCTAGATGAACATGACCCCTTTTCAAGTTAACTTTGTTAATGTATTAGAATGTTGTGAAAAGTTTTTCACGATCCTCCTATAATATCACTCTAAACCAAGGAAACTGCGAATCTCAGTTATTGATTAGGCTGAGGACACTCCTCTACCACATTTTTCTTTGCACGGTCTACTGTGATTCCTTTATTGGTTACAATGTTCCCCAATAATGAAACATGTTTCAACAAAAATTCACATTTACTGAACATCCCAGAAAGCCTCTCCTTCCATAGAGTTTGTCAAATAACCTTTAGATGATCTTCATGCTCCTCACAAAATTTGGAATATATCATAATATCATCAATAAAAACTACCAATAAGTTATCAAGGTAGTCCTTAAGAACTCTATTCATCAGATCCATAAAAATAGTAGGTGCATTAGTTATTCCAAAAAGAATAACAACAAACTCATAATGCCCGTATCTTGATTGGGAAACATTTTTTGTAATATCTTTATTTTCACCCATAATTGATGATAACTAGATCGAAGATCAATATTATAGAATAATTGATCCCCATAAATTTGGTCAAATAAGTCATCAATTCATGGAAGACGGTATTTTTTCTTTACTGTTATCCCATTCAGTTCTTTATAATCAATGCATAACTGCATCAATCCATCCTTCTTTTTCAAAAATAGAATAGGTTCTCCCCTATGAGATACACTTGGTCAGATAAACCCCTTATCTAAAAGATCTTGGAGTTTTTTCTTTAACTCCTATTGCTCCACATTTTCCATCGTATATGGGGACATTGATATTGGATGAGATCTAGGTACGAGTTTACTAGATAACTCAACCTCTTTTTCTGGGGGAGGTCCAAGCAACTCCTTAGGAAATACATCAATATATTGCTGGATGATGGGGAAATTTTCTATCCTCAACCACTCATTTCCTAATTCTTCTTCACTAATAAACTCCATAAATAAGGATATAAGAGGTTCTTTTAGACAACGATTAGGTTGAGATATCTCTCCTTGGAAGATAACTACAGGTTCTCCACTCCATACTACTAAGATTTCCATGCTTCTGCATTTGATATTACCATTATAATTTGAGATCCAATCCATCCCTAGTATAATGTAGAATTCCAGAATGGGAATGACTACTTGATTTGCGATAAGATTTTCCTCACTAAAGTAAATAATAGAGTTTCTAAATAAGGACAATTCTTGGATATTCCCATCAAGAGTCTTCATTAATAACTATACTTTTAGAAAGGTGGGGGTTGATTATAAATTCATTGAAAACATGGAGGAAATAAAGGAATGTGTAGAAAAAATATCAAACAATGTACTTGCTAGCATTGAGAGAACACCAAGAGTACCTTATACCACGTCATTCAGAGCTTCAAATTCAGCTGTCATGATAGCAAAAGCACGACCTTTCTCCCTTGGCCTTTACTGAGGATGATGGTGGTTCCCCTATATTACCCTCAGATTGGGATGGTGATTGGAAATGTTCCCATGTTTTCCACTCATAAGTAATTGGACATAAAGTAGGGCCTACACCATATTCCCCTTGTCATTAGTGTTTGGAAGTTATGGTTTGACCTCACTTTGGAAATTCCTCACAATATGGCCATCTCTTCGACACTTGTAGCATTTCTCACTCCTGAGCAGGCAGTTCCCCGTATGCTTCTTCCCACATTTATTACAAGTGGGACATTGCACTTTCTTGCATCCTCTTCCATGATCAAAAGTACTCCCTAAGCTAGGATCCATCGATTACTTCTTGTCATTGGATTTATGGGACCACTATATCTCACCAATATCCATCTTGAATTTCATCTCAATCCACACGATCACCTCATAGGTATCATAGTATTAGTTTGCTAGATTCTTCCGCATTTGAGGTCTCAATCCACCGAAGAACCTATCAACCATAACACTTGGATCCCTGAAAATGCTATAGGTGTAATGTGAACGACATTTGGAGTTCATCTCATTGCTTCCCACATACTCATTCTCCTTATGCATCAGCTCGAGAGACTCCAACTCCATTATTGTTCTGATGGAATGAGGGAAATACATATTGAAGAAGATCCATATGAACACGTCCCACTCCATAGATTCAACTTCCACTCTTGGACATGTGTTTTTAATCAATTCCATCCACTGATCAGCTTCTCCCTCTAAGCGATAGACAGCTAGGGTAACCATATCTAGTTCATAATAGCAGAGCATGGAAACGATCTTCTCTATAGAGCTGATCCACTGTTCAGAAATCAATCAGTCGGTAGATCCACTGAAATTTGGTGGTTGTCGACACCTAAATAATTCAACATAAATTTGTTCCCTTCATGGTGAGATTGACCTCTCATCTTGATTCAAGTTATTTCCCATAACTTGAGTTAGTTGGTTCATCATTCGTATGAGATTTTCTATTCTCGCTTCCATAGGAGGGCCTTCAACGCATGGTCCATTGCTATAACCATTTTCATTGATCCCCCTATTTCCTACCATTTTCATAAAGGATAAATCCTTTGTGAGAAACATACTTCATTTAAAAATCTTTTAACTATAAGTTATTTCATTTCTTAAAACTTCTTTAAACAATTAAATTTCTCTATAAATCCTTCATAATGATTAATAAAAGGTTTAGGATTAACCAAACATATCCACTGGAGTGTTGTAACCAAGACTATAGCAAGGTCTGTTGTCGTGTACCTGGATACCCCTATTCAAGCCCAAAACTCATTTTTAGAGCTTTTACTCCTATGTACCTCTCTGGAAGAGCCGCCTATACCTGCTCGTATCCAAATCAGGATTTATTTTCATGATAAACCACTTAATCAATACAAACCAGAATAAAAAGTAGATTTCCTATTTTTAAACATTTCTATAGGAATATTCCTATTTTCATATAATAATTTCCACAAATAACTAAAATACCCTTGGATACCAACTACGACATCACACCTTTTTAATACATAACTTTTCATTAAATTTTACATAAAGTGGATATTTAATGTCTAGTGTCCTGGAAATTAGGAATGTAATACATGAAGAGAACATAAAAAATTCTTCTAAACCACTCATAAGGCTTCACCATAGGATCATCCTATGTAAAATTACTACATCTCATAACCTGGATACATACATCAAAGGAAAGGGTAAGTAGAACGCTCAGTAAGGAATATAAGTGAAACAGTTGAAATGTTATCTTGAGAAATATTAATAATAACATGATAGAAATCATAAATCCATGAACAATAGAAGAATATGAATATCAAAAAAAAAATAACATGAATCATAACTTGAATATGTGGCTACAATATTTCATTTATACATTCATGAACATATCACCAATTTTCATCTCTGAGGTGTCATAAAAATTACCAAGGTTATTCACCAAGGTATCGTGAAACTTGTCATCTCTAGAAATTAATTCTTTACCCAATGCATCAGGGAAATATTAGGGAAAACCCTTAATATGTATTTAAGTTCATGTGATCCACATATATCAAAATAAAAAATTTCATAAAAAACCCATCAATAACAAAAGAAATGGGTTTCATTTCAAAATCTTGACGTTTTAAAAGTGCTTAAAAATATGATCATTATGTCATTTAAAACCCATGGAAAGAGAGCGAGGGTTATATGTATGTAAATTAAAGAATAAAATATATAATTTTTTTATATTAATAACACCCATAAATAAGAAATAGTTCTGTGTATTCACATAAATATTCAAGAGAATTTCAAGAGAGAAAGGGAGAGAAATTTTGAGATGAAAAATCATCAGCATAACGGCTACATAACATCCTTTTGGAAAACATTAAAAATAGAGGGTGGAAGGGTAACCCAATCCTAAATAATTAATAATACAGTATAAATTTTGAATTACATGGAGTTAATAACATGGTATGGATATTTTAATGTCATACCACAGGTAAAGGAAACATGAATAGAAAGAGAAGATGTGATTCCTTTTACAAAAAAATTTAGATGCCTAACAACCTCACTTAAAAATTCATAAAATCAATTTATAAGAGAGGAAAGGGCCTCTCATGATTTGGACATGAAATATATGGTATTAAAGATATAGAATACCAATCCCCCACAAAATAAAAGGAATCTATAATACATAACATAAAGTAAGTAATGACGTAAGAGGATGGTGAAAGATTCACGTACCTTAAAGAGTAACATTAAAATCATGAAGGTTGAAACCTTAGGAGGCTAGAGGACCCTTGGGAGAAATCATTGGGAGGAAATGAGACTAGAAAATCGTTGAGGAGGATTTTGGAAAGACATGAATGAGTAAATGGATTGGTATATATACGGAATGTGAGGGAATAAATTATTAATTTCAAAGGGACACCTCATCGGTGGTATTTGAAAAACTATGGTCATGCCCATGGTATTGGACACATGGGACACCTCATAGAATATCAAAGTATTCACAAGTCGACCTGAATGCTTACTTCACTATTATATCATTAATGATGTCATTAAACACCTGAAACTCAAAACTGTATTTTTATCATTCATTGGAAATTCAATGGTTTCAATAAAATCCCCAAAACTCACCCTAACCTAATATCGATGCTCTAAATTCGAAAATTAACTTCATTTTATGAAAATAATTATTTTATTTTTTTAATTAAATTTTCAAATAAAATCATTATTTATTCAAAAAAACAACTCTAAAACAATAACTCATTTTGTAACTCCTTAAGAATGTAATCATGGTCCCATAAAATTATCGTATAACCATAATACAGTTAACAAATTATGATTACATTTGATGAAAAAGTATTTATATTTTAAATTATAAAATTATTTATAAAATTATAAATAAAATATTTATGACATACAAAAATACCAAAACATATACTATGATTGTTTTTTCACTTTTAAGATGTTTAAATTGTATTTATACATTCTTGGGTGATGATTCTATTTTTTTGGAAAAATTAGTATTCATTACTATTCATTACTATTCATACGGGTATGTTACTATTCACACATTACTATTCACTAAAAAAAAGTTGATCATATTTGAATCTAAATTTCCCACTGATCAGAACTGTAGAAGACCATTTTTTGAAAATAATTTCACATTATTAATTATTTAATGCTTACATAAATATTTTAAAATACCCTATTTACACAAAATTAATTAGGAATATGGAGCTATAAATTCATCCTACATTTATCCGAATATTTTAAATTCACAAACAATACCATAGGAAAAAATAACAATTTTATTTATATAAAAGGATTACACAATGTACTTAAGGTCTCATTACATAGACCCTTTTAACACCAGCATATGACCTATGTGTAAGTGGTGATATTGATATAGAATCATAGAGTTTCTCAGAAAACATCACTCGAGTTGGGATTTCTATCAGCTTGAACTTCTCCCTTAGGGTATTCCATTCAAGCTTCACATGTTGATGTTTGGCTTGGTCTTGGTCCAAAGTAATGCCATGTGATGCTACCTCCTCAAGCTCTGACAAATGGGCTTCCTATGGCCCGAGTCTACTAGATGATTCCATCAACTAAACTTTCTATATTAATTAACCAAGATAATTAGAATTTATAGACACACAACATTAAGATTATCAACATTTATATTAACCAACATTCATATAACAGTTGAAACCCAACGGTCTCATTTTAATTATATCCACTTCATTAATTAAAGGATATAGTTTAGTTGAGTATAAAATAAAATAACACAAAATTTTTTGAAATAAATATTATTAAAATGTTTGGTTCATTACAAATACTATTTCATTATGGATTTGAGATTGTATAATACCAGTTAATGTGACATAGTTTGAAGTTAAACTGTTTGGAAAATATATGGTTGAGGGAAAGATAAACCTTAATATTTTTCTAATAATGAGATAATGATTTTGGAATAAATAGATGATTGATTTGGATAATGTATATTTGATATTATCAATTATGTTGGAACTTGATAATGATTTGTTTATTCCATCATTATTGGAGTTTACATAATTTTTGGATTCAAATAGTTTATCCAATATTTTATGTTTTATGTAATGAATACAAAAGAAAAATGCATTCAATAAAGTTTTAATGTAATTAAAGGTATTACCATGATTTAATAGGACACATTATGAAAGTATTAACAATTTTGGTATGTGACAAAATATATCTTCATTATGTTATGTGGATTTTAGAAATTTAGTGACCTCCCTTAAAATTTTTGGGACTGTGAGTTTGGACAGATGTGTTTTGGATAAGCCTAAAAGTTGGAATGGATTATGTGGGAAATTTGATATTATTTTTTATGGTTAAAACATTTATTAAGATTATTTTTTTAATCTTAATATAATATAATTACAAGAAAAGGAGAATCCATAGGATGTGTGACAACCCGTTGCATTAGACAAGTTTCTGGGAATCGAACCGATAACTTTTGTGCGATAAAGTTCTATCACCAACCACTAGACTATGAGATGTCGTAGTTTTTATAATATGTATTTTATATTTAAATGGTCTAATATATGATGTATAAATTCATTTTCATAACCAAGTATGTTTATGATAAATAGAAAATATATGACATATTTTATTTGGAGTGAAAGATAAGTTTGTGGTATAAACAAGTTAAAAGATGAAACTATACTTATCATGTAATTATTCATCCTATTGTTATTATTTTATGAAGTAAATTAATTCATAAAATATTGGTAAATAATAAAAAAATCCCAGTACTTTCTTTTTTGATGAATCTAATGGTCCATTAGATCATCATCGACTTCTTTCTTTATAATTGTTGTATTTTTCCAAACCATGTTCCCAATCACTATCCATTAGAACGTTATGGACTGATTTATCTTTCAAATCCATGTATTCCAATATGTAATCCCAGTATAGGTTATCTCTTGTGACCCTCATTCTTCCCATTTTTTATTTTAAAATGGTGGTCTCATTAATCCTTTTTTTAATGTGCTATTTCAGTGAAGATATTATGAAAAGTCCAACCCATAGTTTTCAATTCTGAGATTAAATTACGAGGACATAGTTTATTAAAGATGGGGAGAATATAACACCCTAATATATCATGGTATTTTATCTTCAATAACTTTTGTTTCACACAAAACCACCTTGAATTGTATAACACATATGATTGAATCTCTCTTAAATAATAATTTAGTTTTAAAATTTTTTAAATGATAAATTCATAACTTATCTATTAAATTTTGTAATATTAATAATATTAAATAATGTTTAATTTTAATATTTTATGTTTTCACATAAATAAAAAATATTTATAATGAAATTTATAAGCTTCAGTAAAATAGTTATATGTTTAGAAAATATTATGTTCTTAAAGGAAGTACTTTTTTTTTCTTTTGTAAAAAATAATAAAATTATTTTTAGTAAATCATAAAAATTTAATTTGGTAAAATAGAATTCATTTTTTAAACCATAATATTAAAATTTTCTTAGGTGGAATTTTAATAGTTTTTAAAAAACATTCAATTTTTGATGAATAGTGAAAAACCCTACATTATTGTTAAAAAACAGACTTTTTCATTTAAATAACTATTTTATATTAAATTTATTTTAATGTATAAATAGATAAATAAATCAAATTTTTACCCAATTTAGGTAATAGGAATATTTTTTATAACAGAATTTGATATATAAATTCCTTGAACATTTTTAACATCTTTTTAGCTTCCTTCTAGCCACATTTACCGATTAGAATTAAACATAATTTTACTAATTCAGTTGATTAAATTTCAAAAACCAAACATACATGATTGTAATATGTATGAAAAAATAGGTCTAATAGGATCAAAATATTATTTTTGGAATGTTAACTTCTGAATTTTATTTTCCACATTTAATGGTAAAGAGGGAAATTAAAGGTAAAAATAATACTATAATAATATAAAACTACACTAACACACATCGTAATTTCATTTAATAATTTTTTTTGACCAAAATCATCCTTAGGTCAAAAATTTGATCCTTTTTAAGCCATGTGTGTTTGATTAGTACATTTATTATATTTTATTTAAAGTAGTGTTAAATATGTCATATTAAAATTTTGATAACAATTTTATATTTAATATGAGGTTATAAGTTATATTTTTGACTATAAATTGTATTTAGAAATATAATAAAATTATCTACATAATGATAATTTATTTATAATTTTTTGATATTATATAAATAAATTAAATGGTAACACATTGATGGTGTATTAATTGTTTATTTAATTTAGATATCAAATAAATGATATTAGAAATATTAAAATATATATTATTCAACTTAATTAATAACATAAAATAATTTTATTGATAAATTAGAAACTTTTTGACTTATGGAAATTATTTTATAGATTTTATTATATTGTTTTGATATTTTTTAAAATGCAAATATTGAATAGTAAAAAAATTGGCAAAAATGATATTTTAAAATAAATACAATTTTATTAAATGATATAAAAGTAATAAAAATAAATGGTTCAAAAATATGACTTGTATAATGTCAAATATGTCATAAATGTTACAATTGGGGTGATTTTGGCATTTTATATTAAATATATGAACCCTACACTAAAAATACCAGAAGACACTGTATGAGTAAAACTGTTTAACTAAGGGTAAATTCTAAAAGATATGGTTTATTTTACTACCAAAACATTTATATGATTCATTGGTTGAGTGTATTTTGAACCATTATAATATTAAATTATAAATAAATCAGTTATTATCTAATTGAAACCGACAATAAAATTATTATAAATTAATTTTTCAGAATCTTCTAAAAGGGCCCCTCATGTCTCTTATAAAAGGGAACTTCTCATCCTCCTTAATTCACACATCCAAAGGCATTTTGGATCAGAAAACCCCTATTTATTCTCCAAAATTACATCACCACATCCTAGTGTCCATAATTTGAGCATAAATCTATCATATGGAATCCTTTTGTGAATATAAAATGTATATACTTGAAAAAGAGGCAATTCTTTTATCACCTCTTTCAATGTCTTTTCTTCTTCTACTTCATCTTCCTATGTTGTGTCCCTACTAAAGAAATAATTATAGCATATAATATATTCTGAGGTGTTTTTATTATTATGGTACAACCATATTCATCCTTTTACCCATCCTATGAAAAACAATATCACCATTCATGCATGCATACAACTAACCATCTCCACGCCATGGTGTAAACTATTTCTTATGCACACTTTATTTCTATGGGTATACCGATGAATATAAAAAATGTATATAGTACATATAACATGGTATTTTTTGTGTAAAATTAATATTCCAAACAATTCAATAAAATTTAACAATTAAAAAAATGATATCGTCGCTCGTGTGTACGTACGACTTACTGTCTCCACAATGCGATGACATTCATCATCCATATTCGCCATTCAAGAATGATTATAGAAAAATAAATTGTTAATATGTATGAAATATATGATAGAATAATTCTACTAGATTAATATATATAAGTATTTATGTATTTATTTACAAATATTTAATTCACTTACTTCCATTCAATACTATAAGAATATATAAACAACGTTCATGCGTATGAATGGCCTATCATCTCCATGAACGGTGTATTCCGTTTCATATATGTATATTATATATATATATATTCTGAATATATATGATATATAAATCATGTTATACATTATGGAAGTAATTAAATCACAATCTATGTAATATGATTGAAAATGACAAGTCAAAACATGTATGATATATAAAGAGATTATTACCTGATATATTTATTTAACATGAATATTATTAATAAATGAATAATATAAAGACATAATGTATTCATATATGATATAATAAATATCATTATGATTCTATTATAAGTGAATGATATGTTTAAAACCATTATACAGGTGTTTTAGACACATACAAAGAGTATCATACTAAAGGTAAGGGAATTTCGTCTCACTTTTAATTTTTGCGAGATATAATCCATGTTTACCAACTATTTCATGTATGTAGTGTATGTAAATCCCATATAAAGTTATATATAATTAATACATTTGTCTTCATATTATCTAATAATTCAGTTGAATATATTGTTCTTATTATTTAAATGTTCAAAGTTGTATGTGATGCTTTGAATGTTTCAAGAATTAATACTTTTCGCATTTCAATATTCCTGATATGATCATACATATTTATCTATATGAATATAAAGGGTTTTAAAGAAAAATTTATGTCTATTTTTTATTTAAAAAAAATTAAAAAGAAATATTATAAGGTTTTTAAAAATGGCTAACTTCATAATATCATTATTATTCTAAGTAGATTATATGTAAGTATCTAATTAGACACATTTATCATCCATGTCCTGGTTTCATAAAAATTTATTTTAAATTATAATTATAAATTATTTAATGTCATTTTTACCATGTTTTAAATTTTATAAAATATTTATAATAGATTATTTCTATCATTTTACAAATGATTTACTTTATGTCTTTTTCAAAAAACTATGGAAACAATATTTTTTTTAACTTATATGGTACAAGAAGATATTTCCACCATCATTACGCCTTAATATTTTGAAGCTTCCATTAAAATATTACACAGTTATTTTTAAAAATAAATTTTTTTCTTTCATAATTTTGTAGCTTTTAAATGATTCCAAAATATAAATGGATATACCATTCAATGTGTTTTAATGAACATATTTGATTATTTTCATCAATGTCAATATTGCTAGTTCAATTTTTTACTTGATTGAGTTTGATATGTTATGATACAATAATCCATATTATAATGATGGTTTTATGATATGTTTGACTGGGGATTTGGTATTTTTATACCATTCATGGTTTATAGTTAAAGTATTAACATTTTAAATTCTAGTTCTAATATAAATTTTAATATTATGTTTTACCCCTTTCATAAAATTAATTCATTTCACTTTGTAAGGTATAGGTGGGGGATACTATATCCCCTCAAAACAATGGTAGGTCCTATTAAACAAACCCGTTTCTTGGAATAATTCCATGATGGTATGATTATGTATGGTCATGTTATACGATATAGATAGTATGGTTAATATTTCCAACATTATGTTTTCCATCATTATGAGCTTAGTTATTGATATTACATGTTATTATTTGAATAGTAGAATATCCATGCTAATGTTTAAATGACATTATTTGATTTATTCTTTCCATATTATACTGAAGGTAATGTTTTAAAGGCTTGTGTTTTAATTTTATACCCATCGTTAAATGTTTATTCTTATTTATGGAATCTTCTCGTGTATTTTTTATCCTTTTTGAGCATCTAAGCTCACCCATTTCTTATGTTTTATTTTCCCAAGATGATATGAAGTGCATTATGATTTATATAAATGGTTAATGTTATGTAATAATAGTGTTATTAAGGGAAATCAATGTTGAATTCTATGGTTTTAATTGTAATGTAAAGTTCATGGATGTAATCTATTTTCCAATGTTTCTAAACTAATCATTCCATTGAGATTTGATTCCTTGTAATAATTATAATGTATTAAAATAATTCATCATATCCAAGCATCTTGGGTTGGTGCGTTACATTATACACAATAAGACAACTCCTCCAGACCAAGTAATATGATGAAAATATATGTTTGAGGCGGTGATAATGAAATTTATGGAACATTTGAAGAATAATTAACCTAACATGTTTTTACCATAGTATTTAAATTAAACTTTTGAGTGAGATATTCCATTAGGGTGATGAATTAAATGACTCGGAATTTTACAGGATTGAATTTACTTTAGTATAATTGTATCATATATAGTAATATAAAATAATTAAAAGACACAACATGATAAAAATGTATATATTTTATTATAATAATTTGAAAATTAAAATTATTGGAAATTGGAAAAATAATTTATTTTATTAAAATGTGTAAAAAAATAAAAGATAAGATAACTTAAATATTGAAAATTTCATCTTCTCGATCCAATAAGACAACCGCATTCCTGAAAAACAATGTAGAAAAGAAGTAGAATGGTTGCAAACAAACAAGTATATTGAATAACTAATAATATAAAACTCTTCTAGAAAATATAATTTAATCAATAATGAATAAAATTATAGGTATTTATTGAATTTAGGGAAACCATGTGACTTTTAAGAAGAAGACTATTGTAATTGATTTCTTATGGTTGGAATTGTAACGTTATTGTTGAAATAGTTATTTGACCATTAAGAATTTTAATCGAAATATTAGAATAGTATTAACATATATTTAAATGTATAATAATATTTAGTTTTCTTATAATATATAAATATTATATATTTTTATCATAATAAAAGTATATGAATGTTTTTAAAATTATAAAAATTATTGTTTTTGTACTATAGTAAAACATTAATGTTTTATTTTCATTTTTATAAAAAATATTTATTTAAAGGAAGTTTATTTTAAGAAATTGTATTAGAAAATTATTATTATGTTTTATTATAATGAAAATATCATTTTAGGATACCATAATTAATTTTTACTTGGGTCAAAAAATAGATCATAATACTAAAATTAGAATATTTCAAATACTGGTTTTTATTTAAAAATTATATAGAAACTGTTAACAAACATATTTTCATAAAATTAATTTTTGATTTGGAATCTTAGAAATAATAAATGTTAGGGTGAATTTTGGGTAATTTTCTAATATAGTTGTATTTCTCATGAATAGTGAAATATAATAAATTATTATAATTGCATTTAGCATTATAAAATAAATATAAGTATTCTTTATTCATGGATGATGTATAAACCTCTTAATTTGAACTGAAATTCATTATTTTACTTTAAATAGTAAAAATAATATATATTATTCATTTCCTTGAGCCCAAATTATAATATGAAGATATTTTAAAAGAATATTATGTGTGATAGTGAACTCAATACTCATCACTGAGTTAAAAAACTAAAATATTTTATTACTCAACTATGAATGTTATAATCTAACAATTGAATATTAGGATTATTATATGAATAACCACATAATGAAATATATCTTAAGGTCATATTGAACAAAATTATTAATGTTTATGAGGAAAAAATACAATCATTTATAGTCATTTTATTATTTAAAAAAATATGCCTTCTTCAAGAATAATTTTTAAGGGAAAATAATATAATTATTTTTTTTAAAATTTTATAATTTTTTTATAAAATTAAAAATCTTTTTTAAATCATCACATCAATGATATCTTAGTTAGAGTTTTTACGATTTTCTTGAAATGGTTGACTTTTCAATGAATAGTGGAAAGTAGAAACTTTTATTGAAAACTATCATTTTCATTTCAAGAATTTAAAAGGTAAGATTTTGATAAAAATATTTCCAAATAAAAATCAGTTAAATTATATTAATAACAGAATGATTATTTCATTTTTAATTAATTTTGTACTCGAATTTGGTATAAGAATATTTTATACTTAAGAATGTTTTTTCAAAAAAAATATTTTTTCTTCATGTTTTTCTGGATCAATGTTAAATTAATTTATGAAACATCTATATGTTGGGTTTGATAAAATGGGTTTTATATTTGGAATCATGGAATTCAAAATTTATTAATTACCCCACTTTCATTTTTGGTCCTAATAGAAAATAAAAAAATTATAAAATTGTCCCTGGAGTTAAGATTAAAACAAGTTTAGTAGGAGATAAACTAATGTGATAATGGATAGAATGACTTATAAAATAGTCTAATTTTTAATTATGTTCCAAATTATACAATATATCATATAATATTTTGATCAGATCTATTAGGAACCATTTTTATTTATTACAATATTGATATATTTTATTCATTTTAATAATTCCAAATCTATCATACACCTCTCTTATTTATTCCACATTAATCCATATAGATCGACCCAATCTACCAAAAAATCCTCCAAATAACATTATCTACATTCGAGATAATTTTTTCTTCCCAAAATATAAACCCTAACGACATTAAGAAGATATACCAATGAGGTCTCTATAAGAGAATATAATAATCTTAATGAAACTCGTTCATTTTTGTTCTTCTTTTACAAATTTCAATTATAACATAACTATTCATTTATAAAAGCAAAACTATCTAATATAAACTAAAATGTTTTTATGTTGATTAAATTAAAAAGATATATGTATATCTTTATAAAATATGTAATAAAACCATTGCTTGAGTGTAAAATAGACTACATCTCCAAGAACCGATGCCATTTTTTTCAATCATCGATTCACATGAATTTTCGAAAAGATGAAAAAAAATTATATATGATATTATGAAATGATTTTTTTAAAAATTTAATATATCATCGGCATCCTTACACTTTCACTATTATATAAATGATAACGTTTCTCATGAGTACATATGATATACTACATGCCCAAAATGATTTGATTCATTCTACACAAAACTATGTGATTCATTATACATGTCCAACATTAAATAATTTTTAATAAAATTTATCTACAAAATAAAAATTATATTTAAAACATTAATATTATTATTTAGATCATGAATCTCTAAACTAATTATGGGATCCATAATTTACACATCAAAAAAATCATGAGAAAAAGAAATAGTTATCCGCAAAAGAGATGGTAAAAATTTAATGTTAATAACAAATTGATAATAATATAATTTAGAAGGATTATATTAAATATTATAAATAATAATACGGTTATGGTAAAAAAATATCATTTATTAATCAATTATAAATAAGGTATAATAAATTTCAACTAAATGGAAGTGTGAGGTAAGGGATTTCATCTCAATTTGAACACCATTGAGACAAATTTTTTATTATGAACCTATTCACTTTTATGTGGTGTATATTCATCCGCATTGATGTATTTAAAATATTGAAATATTCATTCATGGTTATAAATGTTTCAATAAAATTATTCTATTTTATGTTCTTATAGTGTAAATTTTTTCAAAATATGTAAGATCCTATTACATAATATCAGATTATTTTTAGACTAATTTTATTTTCACTAATTAAATATTAAAAATTATCCATCCTGAGATCAAATAAATTTATAATACACTATATATTTAAGGAGTTTCAATATTTCCCCCCAACATTTCCTCTCCATGGAACTTGAATCATGTAATGAAATGTTTAACCATTCCTTATATTTAATCTTATGTCTCTAGACACATTTTTGTGGAAAGATATGTACCAACTAACACTAGAATCAATCCTCCCATTGATTAATCTATACTAAAAAACATATATATTTGGCCGAAATATATATCATGACATAGTCCTAGTATTCACTTGAATCTATCATTAATGACATTGATAACAAGAATGTAGGTTGTCCACCCCTATCGTTTATAGAGAAGTACATTTCCAACCATGACTTAACCACTTGTAAGGCGGGTATATCACTTCCTATTTATAACATAACATTATCCTATGCTGTTATGAATATATTAGAACTTCCTCTAAAATGCATATAATCAAATGGATAACATTAATTCTTGATGAAACAAAAACATTATTGATTCCCTAAAATGAATATTCCATGACCTATATGCCTTCTATAACCCATAGATTGATAAATATGACTTTTATAAATCTTTAGAATAGGATGGAGTCACAAACCCTTATAGATGTTTCACATAGTCATCCTATTTAGGGTTCTCATAAATGAATTCTAGTTTGACATCCATTTTCTAATTCTCATATTCATGGTATACTACTAAGAATAATAAAATTCTCGTAGATTTACAAATTGAATATATATAAAATGATTCATAATATTCAATGTTTTGATGTTATCTAATACATTTGTCGTCTATTGAATCCTTATAGGTAGTAAATTTACCATCCATGTAAATCAATATTTTGAATATCAGTTTACCCTCAAAGGTATTTTCATCAACTGGTTGACCTATCAAAACCCATAAAATGGTTTTTATATATGAAATTCGTTTTATAATTCATTTATTCTTTCCAACTTGAATTTTTTAGCTCTCTATTCTCTCCTTAAAGGGGAATGGATAATCGTTATTAACTAATATTGATTCACCATCATTGGAAATAATAAATCTATATCCCCATTGTTTTATCACCACTCTATAACTCCAACATAGCTTTGGTGTTTTAGGAACAAATTCTTCCATTGGGTCCTCTGAAATCAGTTCCTATACGAACTGATTTGTATCTTCATCATAAATTCAACAAAGTTAATCATGATATCACAATCTTATTTTATGATGTTATCCCGCTTAATGAAAATGGAATGTTGTGTGATAGTTATTTTCTTGTCTGAATGATTTTATAGATACAATCCACTTATTTCATTTGGATACCCTATAAAGAAACACTTCAAGCCTTAGCGTGATTGTTTTTTCTAAATAGACTTAACAGATTCCATGATAACCCATTCATGAAAATGTGAAAAAATAGTTATCATTCCAATCTATTAAATGAAGGTAATACTATTTGCATCTTTAGTTTTTATATGATTTATTATATAAAATTAAGCCAATAATGCATATATCCAAAAGTATAGTGGAATGCTTTTGTGACTCAACATCAACCTTACAATGTAAAAAAATTCTTAGTTTCTCCTTTAATTAACATAATTCCACAGTTGTGTATATGGTGTTTTTATTTGAGGTAAAATACCATTCTCCTCTAGAAAGTCAATAAATTACTTGTTAAGATATTCACCATCTTGATTGAATCAGTTTTTCATTATCATCTTTAAAAATTGATTTTAATTTTCATTTTTGAACTTCTCAATGTATTCAGACTTATACGCAAATAAGTAGATATAACCATACCCTCTCATGTCATCTGTAAAAGTAGTAATGTAGGAAAATTCACCTCAATACTTTTCATGAACATTTATATAAAAAACACTGTGTACCAAATATATAATCCATATGGAACTTTCACCTTCACCATTAAATGGTTGTTGGGCCACCCTACCCATTAATCAAGAATGATATCTACTTGAGGTTCCATAGTCTCAGAAGAGTCTATGTAACCATCTTGATAGTTAATTTTCAAATTTTTCTCAATTACATGATAAAGATGCTGACTTCATAACTGGTTGTTAGATATGTTATGCATACATGATTCATTATCAATTTATAATTTATGTTTTCATTATTTTATACAAAATTATCCTTATTCATATGTTTTGGGCTGTAAAAAGTTATATCATTATAAAAGTAGAAAACATGATTTCAAAAAAAGAAAACTAATAAATAAATTTATCAACAAGAATAAAAATTAATGTTCTTAGAAACAATTGGAACACAATAATAGTTATTTAAAACCAAAATCAACCTTATTGATTATGTGAGATGATTCTCTCAAATATTTAGAGAAGCTAACCTCATTCATTTTCCTACGTATAAATCAACCTCATCTTTATTAATCATTTGAAATCTAAATGGTTAATATATTATAATTCTAATGTGAGCACCACATACCATATATAATACTTATCTTACTAATATGAAAATATTAATCTTAATAATAACGGATCCTAAGTAATCACCTTGTTTATTTTTCTATGTTAAATCCCATATCCAATGGCTCTACATTCCAAATGAAAAAATACCACATCATATTCTTTTCCATTCCTTGGTATCTTATTCTTATTTCAAGAATGGTATTATAATGCTTTATACATGTCATGTTTCATTGACCCAAATTCATTATTCTTCCTTTTATTATTCAATAAAAAGAAAATTGGGTTAATCATTCCCTATATCATTATCATATTGTAAAATAAATGATATAATTTTAAAAAGTATCTTCTTACTATTTCTCATTTTACAATTTCCAATGAAATTAAATAATTTTTTTCTATTGAAAGGAAAGAATGATATCATAGCATAACCCAGCATGGATAATAATCCCCATGATATCCAAGAACTCATTGTAGCTAATAATCATGATTGTATATTCCGCAACAAGTTCATACTCTCCAAACATGCACATGAACATTTCATTAGAGATCAAATATCTCTCATGTATCAAATTTTCTTGTTGTATATATTTAAGGTGAGAAATAAGGATATGTGTATCCATACCCTCATATTTCTATAGAGTCACATTATATATTGAGAATATCTTGAACAATTTTACATCAAAAACTTATTTAAAATGCTTCAAATAGAGTGATACTTCATTATCATTAGACTCTATCAAAATAAACTCAGAATGTGGGTTTTCCTGTATATATCATTTATATTCACGAAATATTATTATTGTAACTAGGGAAGTTATTTATTGGAAACAGAGCTTGGTTTTTGTTTTTTAATCCCCAAATGGATCATCCGGGAGATTTCAAGGAAATTTATGAAACAGTTCAATATGAAAGTAGTATAGAATGTGGTGTTATTTCACATTGTTTTCCAAATTATGGGGGTCCAAAAATTGGAAGATAGCTTTCAATGAAAAATTTTGTTTTTCTTTATGTCCTTATTAAAATATTAAAAGGTTATGAGTTTCACAAAGATGGGATTTTCATGTTTTTGTTTCGGAAAGACATAATTTTTTATGGAATGATTTGAGAAATAGATGGTTTTCATGAAGGTAAATGAAATAATACTCTGCGATGATGATGAGATTTAAGAACATATAATTTATATGGTACTATGTGATTGGAAGAGCACCACCATGTCTTGTTTGATGATCTAGAAAATAAACCAGGAGGCGTTGGATCTTCACAAATGGAAAATCCAGTACATATGAGGCTACTCATCTCCATTTGAATCAAATACTTTTGCATGAAAATTTGGAGATTCATTGAGCTTGTGAGGAGCCTTGAAAACATGGATTTATCAATGATATGGGGCATCATTAAGAGAATATAAGTCTTAACTGATAATATTTGTTTTGGGGAAAGTGTACTTTGTGATAATGAGGTATTCAACACTGAATCAATGAGTTTCATGAATATAGTTCAGTGTAGGCAAGGAATATTCGTGAAGAAAGTTTGTACTCTAAAGGAAACGATGCTTCGTGAAGGCAATTTTATTCAGCAAAGGGAGGGGTGTTTCGTGCAGGATTGTCTCTTTCAAGGAGGATTTTTGAAGATAAATTTTTGAATATCTGATTTTAGTTTACATGGATTTCAAATAGCATCAACTGTGGTCTATAGTGAAAGTAGAGTCTCATGCTAAGTCAGCGACAAAGTCTTTAATGTACAATTATTGAAACTCCCTTCTATTCAATAAACTGAGTTGAACTTCACTCAAAGAAGTGAGCAAGGGGAGTCAATGGAAGATTTTGGTATGTTGAAAACACTTTTGGTGTATGCTCATTGGATGTTTCCCTTAGTGGTGAAACATGCAAAACTTTTGTTGAGTCTTTGTGCCTGTGATTTTTTTATTTTTGTTCTAATCTGTCATATAGGTTTAACGAGTTCCTACCAACATGGGAAGATGATACTTGTTTTAAAAAATATATTTTTACACCTTGATTCACCCCTCCCCTCTTTGGGTATCCTAGGGTCCTATAAGTTGTATCATAGGTTAGTGGATACAAGTGTTAGATTTGTCATTTTCCGTCATGGAGAATTAATCCAATATAAGGGGAATCCCTCTCTTAGATGAAAGTAATTTTCATATTTGGAAGAACAGGATGAGATATCATTTATGATCTCTTAGAATGGAATTCTAATTTTCTACTATGCAAGGAATATATGTTACTGGTCCAATAGGGCTTGCAATGATTGATACAGACATGAAGATTCATGATGCAGATGCCAAAGCATAGAATGCTCTCATTGCGACTCTTTCTAAACATATGTATCTAAATGTGATGAGTTGTAACTTAGCAAATTCTATGCATGATAAACTATAAAATATTTACTAATGAGATATAAAAGTTAAGGAGGTTAATCTTCAATTCCTTCGCAATAGTTTTGACGATCTGAAGATGCATCCTTATAAGAATGTTGATTCCTTCTTTAACTGAATTACCGAAGAGGTAGGAGAAATTTGAGATCTTTGAGAAGAAATCAAGGACACTGATATTGTAAGGAAAATCATGAGTATAATTAAACCCCTTTGCGATGAAAAGGTTGCATACCTTTAGGAAATAGATCTTTCCAATATTTCCATATATGATCTATTGAGAATCCTGGTGGAAAATGAAATGAGAGACAAACCAGAAGATGCTACGAATCGTGTGAGCGAGTAAATGAAATTAAAAGCCATGGAAAAACTAAAAATTCTATGAGATATTTGTGGTGATGATGATGAAGAAAATGAAATTTTTCTCTTATTTCCATGAATTTAAAAAAGGGAAAAGGGAAATTTGAAGTCAAGTTACCTCTGGCTTGCTTTCGTTGTGGAAGAGTTGGGAACATTGCCTCCCAGTACTCAAGAATGATCAATGATGAAGAGAGAGAAGCTAAAAACATTGAGAGGCCTCAAAAAAGGGTTTTCAAAAAGGGAGAATTCAAATGAAGAAATAATGTACAGAATAATATTTTGGTATATGAAGAGGTAGATGATGATAATGAACACTATGTGAAAGAACCATAATTTAAAACTGGAATCCATGCTTCCTTGATGGCGAACATTGAAATTTCAAAACCATCGACAGATAAATCTAGAGATAACCAATTGCCTACCAATACATATCACAAGATTCAACATAAAGATTCCATTTGGTAATATTAAGAATAAGTGTAAGATATGAAACATGTGGAAGGAAATGGTGGAAGAATCCTCAGAATATGTTGATCATATTGAAGCAAATATTGAATTACTAGAAGAATGGTTGAAAGTACAGTCAACAATTCTTGAAAGAACTGATGATGTGGTGGAACTAAATCTAAAAATTAATGAATAGGAAAAGTACATCAATGACCTTCATCTAGACTAAAGTTGGAGTCCAAGAATGCAGAGGGACTCAAAAAGGAAGTTTTTACTCTAAGTATCAAACTCGAGAGTGAATCAAAAATAAAATAAGGAAGGAAGAAAATACAATTTGAAAAATTCTCAGATGTAGAGTTATTGGAATGAGCTATGAATGTTTCAGATGGGATTGAAATGATCTCAAGTGATCAAGGTATTTTTTTCATGGGAAATAGTAGAATTGTTTGTGAAGATAAGACATCAACTACTGAAAATAAAGTGATCCAAAAGAAATACAAGTTGAAAGTTGATCACATTGAAAATCTACCTGATGTTATGAAAATGAAACCTCAAATCCAACTAAAAGAAGAAATGAAGATTATTCTAGATCTTCTAGAAATGACAGGAAGTCAAACTATTTTCCCAGGGAAGGACGCATGAGGATAAATCTAAGTGAGGAAATTTACTCTCATATAGTGTTAGTTCAATGGCTATTTGGGCCACACCATGTCATATTGTGAAGTGGAAAGGATCGATTTGAATGTAGAAGATCTGAGAAATCAATAAATGAGAATTATTTTATATCCTACCTCTTATAGAAGAAATAGTTTCTATGGATGTGTTTTTTCACTATTCTAACTTTTTCCATTAATATGTGTATTGCAGGTAGAGTTATGACATGATAAATTCATCAAATGCTCAGAGACGGGTCAAAACATGCCAACTAGGTGGTGTTATTCTCAAAACAGTTTTTCTCCTCCATAAGAAGATTATGGGTATGAAGAATTTATTACGTGGAAGAAATAATTGAAAGGCCGTCTGTGTACTACACTCAATCCAATATCTCTTGGAAATAAGGAAGAAAATTAAGAAATACAACCTTATAGAAGTATCTCTCAATGCTTTAAAGAGAAGTAACACCAGGATTCTTGATAGAGGATTCTCATATCATATGAAATTAAATGAAAACCAATTAAAAGACATCAAGAAAAAGGCTGATGGAATAATAAGTTTCTGAAGTGATGGTTCATTGAAGATTAAAGGTAGTGGAAATACTGTATTGGAAAATGGAGAGATGAAAAAGACTGAAGTTCATTATGAGGATGGTCAATGTCAAAATCGTCTCTGTGAGAGTCAAAAATTTGACTCAAGACTTATAGTAACATTCAATAAAAAAGGATTCAGTATAAAGTAAAATATAAGGAATCATCTAATTGAGGGTTGCCGAATAGTTGAAAACTTATATTAGGTTGATAGTAAAGAGAGAAGTTTCTATATATCTGTTGAAGAAGAAAACAACCAGTTACATTAATGTTTGGGGAACATTAATCAACAAGACATGGAATATATATCTATGATGTTGATAGTCAGGGATATCCCCATTATGAAATGTGAAGGGGAAAAGGATTGTGATGCATTCAAACAGGGGAAGATAGTCTACAGTTCATATTTTCCAAAGAAGAAAAGGGCATCACACCTTCTCGATCTGATCCATACAGATGTGTGTGTCATGATAAACATTGATGGAACTCATATAGATATGTACTTAATCATTTTAATTAATGATTATTGAATACCGGATTGTTTTATGTTTATACATATAATGCGACAAGTACATGAATTCTTGAAGACATATCACTAAATTGATGAGAATGATACCAGATGAACAATAAATTTTCTGCGATAAGATAATGGAGGGGAATAAACATCTATTGAGTTTGAAAATTACTTCAAAAAGATGGAATAAATCACGAGGTAGCTGCTGTGAAAACTCTATAGAAAAATTGAGTAGTTGAGCACCGGAATCGACAGGTCAACAACATGTCCATGACTATTCTGATTTAGAGTCATATATCTCTCCATTACTTGAATGATTCTGTTGATGTTTTAGTTAATATTTAAAATCTAATGGGGATATATATGGGAGAGACAAAGACTCTATATGAGTTGAGGCATGGAAGGAAACATTATTTGAAATACATTAATGTTTTTGGAAGTAATTGTTTCATCTGAAAAGAAGATAAAAATCATGGTAAGTTTTTTGAAAATGCAGATGAAATAATATCTCTTGGATATCTAATGAACATCAAAGCTTACAACTATTACAATAATCGTTTTGGAATGATTTTGGAAATAATTGATGTTAAGATCATAAAACATTGAACCCCAAATGCATTAAATAATTCTTATGCTGAGGAGATAGAACACATAGAATAATGTGAACATGGAGAAAATTAAAATTCACAAATAATGGAATGTGTACAAATTCCTCAAGAGTCACATCATGATATTTATTTAGAAGAATAATATGAAGATGAAACCAAAGAGGGATTGAATTCAGGTTATCATAAAATTAGGAATCAAAGGGAAAAAATATATCAATCCAACATCATTGGGAATGGGAATTCTCCTACATAAATGTAGATAATGATGAGTAATGCAGAATATGTATTTCGATTAGTTGTGGAACAAACATAATTTTAAGAAGATACAAAGGATGAATCATGGGTCAGGTCCAGGAATGAAGAGTTAGATCATATTGACAATAATCAGACATGATATTTGGTAATGTGACCTGAAGGTCATAATGTGTTGGTACAAAGTGGATCATTAAGAACAAATATGATTATCAGGGTAATGGGATCTAAAAAAATGTGTGGCTGATGTGAATACAATATTCACATATTGAAGGTGTCGATGTTGAGGAAACATTTTCTCCAGTAGTAAAACTAAGGTCAATCATGCTATTTCTAGCCCTGGAAATCCAATGAGGTTATAAATGGTATCAAATATATGTCAAGATAGTATTCAATAATGGATTTTTTTTATGATGAACTCTACATTGAAAAAACCATGGGGTTACTTCTTGGAAATGATGACAATAAGAATTGAAAAATAAAGAACGAACTCTATGGATGGAAATATGCACCATGGGCATGGTACTTGCAATTGGATTCTTATCTAAGAAATATTGAATTCAAAATAGGAGGTTTGGATCTCAATCTCTATGTAATGAACTCTCATAAGGATCAGGTCAATGTATTCATATATGTAGATGATATTATTTTCAGTGGAAGTAGGCAAGGATTAGTGGATGAATTTTACAATCACATGAAATCAGAGTTTGAGATATCCATGATTGGTGAACTCACATATTTTTTGGGATGAAAGATATTCATAATAAGAATTGTACATTCATTTCTCAGAAGATGAATACAAGAGAAAAATTGAAGAAATTTAAAATGCATGACTCCAAACTAATGTTGACTAAAATTAATGTTCGAAAAAAACATGGAAACAATGAGGGTGGAACATATATAGATCCCAAAATGTACATGAAGATCATTGGGAGCTTATTGTAGGTGTAAACAACGCGTCCATACATTTTCATCGCAACATTATTTGTGGAATTATTTCAGAGTAATCTGATGGAAGAACATATGACAGTAGTGAAAATAATCATGAGGCATATTCAGAGTACTAAAAAATATGGATTTAAATTTTTTGTAGGTACTGAGAGAGAACTATCATCATTTTTAGATGCTGAATGGGTTGGAGATGTATTGGCTAGAAAGTCCAAAATTGGTGGGGGAATTATATATTGGGTAGAAATTTATGGGTTGGCAAAGAAAGAAACAAGAAATTACTTCTCTTAGTACTGCTGATGTTGAATATATATTCCATACAAAGGCATGAAATCAGATACATTGGATGAAGCAACATCTGATGGACATTAGTGATAAGGTGAAACAACCCATGGTGATCTACTATGATAACAAGAGAGAAATTGATATTATGAAGAATCATGTTTAGTATTCTATTATGAAACAAATTGAAATCATATAACACATCATCAAGGAAAAAGATGAACAATGTGTGATTAAAATGGATCATGTTGGAACTAAGGAGATAGTGGTTGATATCCTAACCAAGTCATTGTCAGTGTAACTATTTGGGAAAATTTTTTTGAAACTCAGTGTTTAGCCACCTATCAATGCATAATAAGGTTATGAAATTCCCCTATCCCAATTTTTTTACCTTTATTAATCTGTTTGTGAAATTATTGTTGTTTTATGGGGTTATCCGATCTAGGGGATGTATATTTTGAGCTCTACAATGTGAAAATACCGGTCTTTGGGTTTATTTACAAGGAAGGAGAAATGTCTAAATTCAATGTGGTTCATTGAAATATATTAAATGTGTGAAGTAAGAAAAGAGAAATTCAGTGAGATACAAAGGAGTGTGAAGGGATTTCAAACACATGAGAACACAATTCATGTGTTCCCTATTATTTTCTACAACTATCCATGTTCACGTAGACTTAGAGTGATGGCAGAGTGTGTTTCTTCATGTCTAGTTTTTATGTGTGGATTGATTGATGGTGCTCTATTGAATTTCTTTTTAGTTTGTCAACAAACCCAAAGGGGGAGATTATTGGAACCATGGAAGTTCATTACTATAAATGGAGTTTGGTTTGTTTTTGTTGTCAATCCTTACTTGGATGATCTAGGAGATTCGAAGTAAAGGTATCGTATAGTTCAAGCCAAAAGCAGTATTGAAGGTGTATTCATTTCCCAATGTTTGCACAAAAAAAATTGGGTCCAAAATTTGGATATTTGCTTTCAATGTATAATTTCATTTTTATTGAAGGAATAATGAAAATATAGAAAAGATATGAGTTTCTTGAATATGGTGTTTTCATGTCTCATTTCAAAAAGACATAATGTTTTCTGATTGAATGCTTTGTGAAATTGATGGTCTCCATGAAGGGAAATGACATAATACTATGCGATGATGATGATCTTTGTAAATAGATAATATATAAGGTTCTCTAAGAAGGGAGGAGCGCCGAAAAGACATGTTTATTGTTTTAAAAAATCCAAAAAGATGCGGTGGAGCTTCATGAATGGGAAAGGCTATAAATATGGGGATATGACATTCCATTTGAATCAATGGTTTTTTAGGGAACATTTGGAGATGCTTTGAGTTTGTGAAGAGCATTGTGAATAGATATTTCTAAATGAGCTGCTGCATCGTGAATAGACTATAAGTCTTAACTGATTCCCATGCTTTTCGAAAAAAGGTACTTCATGATAATGAGGTATAATTAATTCAATCAGATAGATCTGAAAAAGTAGTTCCATGAAGGCAAGGATGCTTTGTGATGATAGTTTGTTCCGCGAAGGCAGGGGTGCTTCACAAAGGCAGTTTGTTCCATGAAGTCAGTGGTGCTTCAGGAAGTTGTGTGTATCATGAAGAGTCTTATCTAAGAGCCATTTTGAACATATGATTTTAGTGTATGGGGATTTAAAATATCATTAACTCTAGTCTAGGATGCAAGAAGAGTCTCATGACATGTCAGCGCCATATTCTTCAATGTTGAATTATTGAGGTCACCATTAGGTCAATAAATTTAGTTGAACTTCTATCAAAGTAGCAAGCTAGGGGTCAATGGATGAGATCTGAGGGACATAGTCATTATTCTCAAAATTATTGTAAAGAAAGTGAGACTAGAATATATTGATTGTGACTGAACATTTTATTCCATATCTGGTGAAGTTTAGTGGATTTTGGTATGATCAACACACTTTCGGTGTATGCTCCCTAGATGTAGCCCTTAAGGGTGATCCCAGTAAATGTGTTTTGTGGTATCAAAGTATTTGTTTGTTTTATTTTTTTTCATATCCATTATATAGGTTTAACAAGTTCCAACCAACGTGGGAATATGATCCTTGTTTAAAAAAAAGAAATGTTGACACCATGAATCACCCTTCTCCACTCAGGGTGTCCTGAGGTCCTACAAGTATAACATGAAATCACATGTAATAATTCTATAAATTCATGCAAGTGATAATGTTATCATTTTCATGTATAGGTTTTTGTGATATTTTTAGAAATAATTTTAATGTCCATTTATACAAAATAAGATCAGATAATTATTAACTATTTTAATTAAAAATGTGGATTATTATATTTAAAATCAAGTGAATTACACCAATTTTTCACTATCATTTTAATCACAGTTGGAACCACCATCAGTTTCAGAATATCTTGTTACATAGATATTTTATTTGGAAGTATTCATATTCCCCTAATCATAACCCATACATGGGCCCAACAAGCTATTTGATGGGTTTTTTAGTGGGAATAACTTTTTAAATACCTTAATTCATAAAGGGTCTCCCTCTACCCACCGTAAATATGCCTTTTATTTAATAATAAATTGAGACTTCGATTTAAAAAATCATTGGCATGACAAGCTATTTGATGGGTTTTAGTGGGAATAACTTTCCAACTACATTAACTCACAGTTACTAGATCCATTGAGTGGACTCCCAAATCCTGAAATCACGATTTAATGTTTCCATAAACATAGTCTCAATTGTTACACCATATCTTGAATGATAAATAAACCCTCAAAATTAACATATTTAATCCAACCCAATGCATCAATCTAAAATGTAAAAATAAAAAAATTTATGAATGGAATTTCCATTCACATAATTGATTCATATTTATAAATGTAGCATAATGCATAAGCTCCAAATCACTATTTGAGGTACATATTATTAAAATAATTTTTACATTACATTAATGAATTAAAAAACCATATCAATTCAAATAATTACAATTATTCAAAAAAATATAAAACAAGATAACTAAAATACAAAAATTTGAACTTACTCAATACCCATGAACAACCACACACACAAAGATCTATAAAATGAAGAATAATATTAGTATTTAAAGAGGCATTTTGAAAACTAATATATATATATATAATGGTGAGGGAAAATTTATATAAATGAATTATTAAAATACTGAGATGTATTCATTGAAATTGTGGAACCCATATGACAAGTAGAAATCTAACCATTTGAATAGTAATGTTACCATTGTAATAGTGACCAGCATGATGGAATTCTAATATGACCATTATGAAAATTACCTTGACCATTAGAGTAGTATCTACACCTATTTATGTGTAAAATAATATTTAGGAAATTTTCTAAAATAAAAATATGAAATATTTATATCATAATAAAAGTAAATAAATGATTTTAAGTTAATAAAATTTGTGGTTGTATTCATTTTGAAACTTATATGATTCATTTTCATTGTTATAATAAATATAAGTATTTAAAAGAAATATTATTTTTAAAAAATTGATATTAAATTAATATTATTTCATATAATAATGATCTGATAATTTCATGAGACAAAAATACTTTTTCAGGGGGTTGTAAAATTGAACACAATATTAGAACTGGAATTTTTCAAATAAATGAAGATTTTATTTAAAAATTATTCTTTTATAATTATAGTTTTTTTAAAACATGATTTAATATTTGAATTATATGTATCAGAAAATGGTTAGGGTTAATTTTGGGATGTTTTGGAAAATAACTAAATTTTTGGGAATAGGGAAATTTGATAAATTGGGGTACTTATAATTATAAGATAAATACATTCATTTTTTATACATGGATACTTTAATCACCCATTTTTTAAAACTCAAATTCATTTTTCACTATAAAATGTACCATGAATTAATATTTTCGATATTCTAGAGCAATAATATTAAACTGATGAATGTAATATTCCAAAACTTCTCTCTCCTCCCCTTATAAATACCACCCCTTATCCTCAGATCATATAATTTATTAATAGTAAAAACAATTCCCAGAAATCATCCAAAATCTCTCCTAGCCTCAATGTTCTTGTATCCCCAAAATCACACTTCAAAGTGCTATTATTATTTTTCAATTAGAAGGAAGTTAACATGTAATATTCTCAATTTAATACTTTTGTATTCTATTATAATTATACATTATCCATTCCAACCTCATAAATAATTAAATAATAACATTAGTATCAAATATATTCGAGGGTTTTACATTTATAATATAAATTTTATCAGCCACTTCATTCTTATATACTGTTATTCAAGAAAATGAAATTGTACACCTTATTATTTCGGTTCCCCAACTTATTGGATAATGAGTTTTAATTTTCCACAACGACCTTCATGGAATGTTAAAATTAAAATAAAAAGGAACAAATTGAATAAATTATATATATTTTATATTCTTCTCATATTTCGGAATAATGAAATTAAAAAGTTATTAAATGAAATGAAACTTGTTCCTGATGGTCTGTAAAACAACCTAAATAAACTAAATGTAAAATAATAATATTTTTAAATATTGAATCATTCCCATGTCAGAAAACTTTTGATTATTTTAGAAAATTATAATATTTGGAAACTTAACTTATTTTGTTTTATTCTGATTTAAAATTAACATCAACAATCATCCACAAATGATCCGACCATGGAACTATTAAATTATCACATTCAGAACAAAAAAAATCAAAACATTATTTCTTAATGCTATGGTTGTATATAAATATAATAAAATTAATATAATTGAAATATATATATATATTTAATAGTTTCCAAATAAACAAATTAATTATTTTTTTATCCATGAAGGAAAGTGAAATTGTGGAACTATTATAGAATAGAAGGTAAGGTACATTGGGTGAGTATAACAGTATACCCAGAATGATTCTCATTGTATCCTCTCATGAAATGTAATTAATTCATGCTAAAGCATAGTGAAAAATAATTGAATCTAACTCATCACCTAAACATGAATATTATGTTCTCAACCTCACCATGGATTCTCTCACCAAGTACCACATACAAGATAAAATAATATAGTAAATAATATCAAGGGTACCCTACCACCACTTCCCCACTAGTTTTCTGCCCTTCCCCAATGTCACACATCCCTATAATCTCTCTCCAAAAAATAAATCATGCATAAATCTAGGCGAAGAACCACAATATTCAACTAATACAACACGCCACCAAATCCACATAACCAAAAGTAACCAAGTTGTTTCTTGTAGAAACCACATCCCATATAACACATATCATACATAAGATATTATACATCAATCCATCACTTCCCATACACTGAGTAAGGATCCTCAAGACATAAAATCCTACACACATTATACCAATAGTAGTCCATAAGAATCTATATCTAGAATTCATGTTTTTGAAATAACCACACGAATTTACATCCCTCAACACACATATATGGGGAAAATAACTATCATGCATACTAGCACATGTATCTACCAAGAGAAGATAGTGTGGTGAAAGGGGGTAGTAATCCATCCATCCTCCCAATATAATGTTAGGTAAAACACCCCTAGATTTCATAATCCACTGGGAGTCAGTTTCTGTAACCAACATAGTGGAGTATCATATGAAACAAAAAAATTACATGATATAATTTAGCTCACATCCACACTTTGTGGATAACCTTGTATTAAAATCAACTACAACTAACGTATCTTGGACTCCTAGATTCCACCACTACGACTATATATACTAAAATAACCGAACCATTTAAAGAGATATATTAAATTATCTTATTCGTTTTCATCAGTTTCACTTTACAATTAATTAATTCAATATCATTAATTAATAATTAAATTTTTTAAAATTTCATTACACTCGCATCACAACCAATGTTCAGTGCCCTCTAGGAAAAATAAAACTAAGTCCATTTCATTATATAATTATAACCTTATCATTTCTTATTAGAAGATCCAACCCCATGGTTAAAAAAATTATTCATTTATTATCAAAATTACATTTCATATTATGAGGTACTCTGGGAAAACACACTATGCTACCAAAAAAAAGAAATATGTAATGCACACCCATCTGCCTCAAGTATTGGGGAAATGAATGAAGATAATGAATTAACCTAGTCGTCATCACAAATACTAACTCAAACATGAATCGAATTTTCACATTAATAGGTAAGACCAAATTTAACCTATTCTTTCATCTATGGTGTCCTCTTGGTCACCAACATGCATATCCTGATGCTTCCATCCATCAGATGATGCCACAAAAACTGGGCAACCGTACCCCTCATACCACAATAGCCATCCTGGTTCTGCCAACCAAGGCTCACATTACATTCGGGCCTCCCCACCCCACATCATAAGAAGGAAGAAACATAAATAGAAACTGGTCACATGGCCCTAAAATCAAGGCTTCTGGCCTTCACACACAATTATATCAAACATCTGTAATGGAAAAGGCACTCAAAAATTAAAATAAAGTGGGAAACTCTAGTACTATAATTGAATTTTATTTTATCATGATACTAGTGATTATTCCATCTTGAATTAACTGATTCATTAAAAATGTTCCAAATAAGAGACACCTAAGAAGAAAGATCTCACAAGCTGTCATAAATTATTTAATAACTAAATTTAGCATGCCATGAATTTTTTTATCATCCATCATCACCAAACTTCTGGTTCATTTACCAATTCAATTAAAAATTCATATCTACATCAATTTGATTATCATCAAATTACAAAAAAATCAGAATTCACTAAATATGTATGTTTAATCATTAGATAATTTATTATCAATTAATTTCAAATTAATTTTCATTAACATTTTCACATTCTCATCCAATAATAAAAAAAAGACATATATATCACACTATCTAAAAATAGAGGCAAACCATTATCATTGTATAAAGAATCAACATTTCTATTCATGCGATACCAATTATCTAATCTAGTTTAGAAGTATTCTTAGCTCAATTTCATTACAAAAGAATTGAATAAATAATGATTGTTCTATTATTTCCCATAAATAAATATAGATGTAACTAACCCCCAAACTCAAAAGGGTGTCAATGTTCTTTGCACAAAAACTGACCAAAACTATAGATCCTGATCACCTCTCATGCGAGAACTACATCCAATTAAGGACTACATGACACAACCGAACCAAAGAAAACCAATAATACTCTATTAGAAACATGGACATAAAGTTCCATCACATGTAAAATAGGAATTGGAGGAAACATAACGATGAAATTGCAAGAATAGAGGTATATCATAACTTGTATCGAAGAAGGATCATTACAGTTTGAAGAAGGGAAGATATGATTTTAACCATGATGATTGAATCCTAGAAATGTCCAAGAGGGGTCTATTGGGCCACCTAGAAGAAAAGAGAGTCACTAATTCTATAGGGAATAACAAAATTGTGCAACAAAAATGCTATAAAACTTACAGTGTCATGAATTTATACAACATGCAATCCCCTTTCAGAACATTTTAATCCACATGATTTTGTTTCCACTAAAACATGTGTCACATTTTCCATTTTATTATCTTTTGATCCTCAATATATTACACATCATGAAAAACACTATCACATCATCTAACTTTTAATGGAATTGTATCGACCGTTATTCTATAATTTAGCATCCAATCCCCTCTAGGATTTATCTGATCCACCTCTGGGAATCTTAATCCTTGGAAACAAGCCAAGGTTCGATCTACACAGATTTGAGAACTTACATCATAAACCTATCAAAACCTTAATGTCCTCAAGAATCCAAAACCAACATGGGGAGTAAAAAAAGTATCCTCTGAACAACCACGCCATGAGATGCCTCTCAAGGTTCTCACTAGTACATGAGGTCAACCACCACATCCAAACACAAGGGGCTCAACACACTGGGTAAACAACAAACTCATAATGTCTTCTCCACATATATCAGGTGAGTCGAGACATCTGACATTAGAAAGATAAAAATGGGAAGAATTTAGAATAGCCAGCGCATCTTCACCTCCCATGGAAGGATAGTAATCCACCATAAATATCAAGAGTGACAAAGAGTCATCACATAAAACATAAAAGGTCTAAAACCAAAAAAATAACGACATTACAATAGAATATATAAACACCAAATAGGTGAGGGTTCTCAGTGAATGTTAGTGACTCACATTCCAAGGTAATATATTTCATGACATCGTGCCACCACAAGACACCGACCAACAGAATAGCACACTCTCACAACACCTTCTCAAATAGATCAAGGTGCTGAGTGCATATTCATCACAGGGATTTGCTCTAGACCAATCCCAATACGAGCTTCAATGTGTCAATCTTGACCAAAATCACATACGGGAGAATTTCAAGTTTATAGAAATCACCACTCGGGAATTGTTTTTCCAGCCTCCCAATGATTCTCTCACCATTGCACACACTATGCTTAGGTCATATGCAAGTGTTATAAGGAGTTATATAATAAGGATTTTGTTACATTATGTAATCCCATTGTATAAAAACAATTATTCTATCATCATTTCCATTTTATGAATAAGTTATCTTAATAAGATATATAATTAAATTAAACAAATTTTATAATTTTATATATAGGTAAAAAAATTATATTTCAAATATTTCTCATACATAGAGAATTTTTATGTTAAAGTAAACATCATTTTGTAATTTCATACTTCAAAGTTAATATTGGATGAATTTTTATTATTTTTCTAAGAAGATTCATATTATTAATGAATATTAAAAAAACAGTATTTTAAAATAATTTTTTACATTAAATAATTGATACTGTGAAGTGATTGTCAAAAAATGGGCATACACAGTTGTGATCTGTAAGAAATTTAGTGTCTGATGAGATCAACATAATTTTTGGTGAATAATAACTGATTAATGGTAATATTACCCTTATGAATAGTAATATGATCAATGGAATAATAACCTCTCATATTGAAGTATAAATATTATTTAGGCATCTTTAATGGTAATGTGATTTAATATTATAATAAATAACTATTTTAGAAAATATTAGTTATGTTTTAGTATTTTTTTAGTAAATAGTGATTTTACTTAAAAATTAAATTTATCATATTGAGAAAATTATTTTCAATAAATGGTGTTTATTTTTTAATTCATAATATCTATATTTGGTTAGGGTGAATTTATTATATTTTAATAAAATGTTTTTTGGTGAATAGTAGCAATACCGTTTTTTAGCGTTTGGTGTGTTTAATTAATTTATAATAATTTACAATTTAATTTAAAATGTATTTAGAATCATTTGGATTAAAAATAATATTATGTTTCCCAATTTTCAAAAACCATTGGAAAATACCAAGGGTAATCCCATGGTTTTGCAAATACCACTCATGAGGAGTCCTAAGAAATTAATAAAAAAACCATCTTTTTTACTATAAATATCAAACCATTACACTATTTATCATCATACATAATTCATTATCCAGGAATTTATTCTATTTATACATCTCAATTATTCCTCCCATGGTGTCCTCAATCCATCATGGTCCCGATCTTAGAGTTATAGAAGTTACTCTTCAAGGTAATGGAATTCACAACTTCTATTTTCCTTTCATGTTTTCTTTTATGTGGTATATATTTTAAATTCACATACTATGTTCTTATTTTAATTTAATTCAGTCCCTATATGATATTATGATTCTTTTATTTAAGGTATACTCTTTTCCCATCTCTTTTTAATTTTTTATAAGACTATGTTTCAAACCTATTATGTTATAGAATATACTTCTCAAAATATATCTCTTTTTCTCATGAAATTACTTTATTTTATTTATTTGAATACACATTACTCATTAATTTGAAGAGGTATTAATCAATAAATAAAAATTATTTATTTTATTTTTTAATTTACATACATAAAACCCTAATTCCCTTTAATATGGTCATAAATGACATAATGACCATGTTTTTAAGCACTTTGTAAAATGCTTTGATTTTGATATGAAACCCAATTATTTTATTCTTTTTGGTTTATTTATGAAATTTTTTATTTCAATATACATGGATAATAAGGAAAGAAAAAAAGATTAATGGTTCACACTGATAAAAATCCAATGCATTGGGTAAAAAATTAATCTATAGGGATGACAAGGTTTAAGATACCTTGGTAAATATCCTTGGTAATTTTTATGACATGTCGGGGATGGACCATGGTGATATAATAATGAATGTATAAATTAAAATTTTAAGCCACACTTTAACGTTATGATTCATGAAATTTTTATTTTGATATTCCTCTTTCTCATGGCCTTATGATATTAATGAAGTTCATAATGATATTTCTTAAGTTACAATGTAAACTGACTTACTTATTTTCCATTACTAGGCCTTCTGCTCCCCTTTCCTTTTATGTATTTCCCCTTGTTATGAGATTTAGTAATTTTACTTATGATGATTGTTTCATGAATAATTCAATATTGATAAAAATAATGTTTTATTTATTCATGTTTTATATACCTTTTTTCAAGACACTAAACATTAAAGATCATCATTTCGTAAAATGTAATTTAAACATATGTAATAGAAGGTCAGATTCCATAGTGGATATCAAAAAATAGTTTTGTTATTTGTCAAAATTAGGATATGAAAACATTAGGAAGAACCCTATATAAATGTTAAGGAATAGGAAAAAATCCTGATATTTTGGTGAAATATTATGTAATTGGTTTTTGAAAAAATTAATCCTTGTCTGGATACAAAACGTGGACCTAGATTTGGCACAGATGTATCTTGGGATAAAACTTGAAAAAACTACATTGAGATAGAATCAAACTGGAATTACTGCATGAAAACAAGCCTTGATGCACTATAGGTTTGACACTCCCTAGTAATATGTTTGGTTAATCACAGACTTTTAATGAATAATTATGAACTATTTATAGGAATATTTAATTGTTGTTAATGAATAATATGTTTATGAATGATGTTTTAATTCATAAAAATATTTTATAGTTAAAAGATTTTTAAATTAAATAAGTTCTCACTGTGGTTTTAATATTTTACAAAATGACGGGAAATAGGTGGAACATTCCAAATAAAAACCATAACGGACCATGCACTGATGGCCCATATATAGAAGCTAGAATAGAAACTTTCCTGAGAATGTTGAATCAAATTACTCATGTTATGGGAAATAACATGAATCAAGACGAGAGACCAATTTCACCGTGAATGGAACAAAATTTTGTTTAAAACTTTATGATTCGACTACCACCAATATTCTGTGGATCTATCAACCCATTTATTGAAGAAAAATGTATTAACTCTATCGAAAAGATCTTTTCTGTATTATGTTGTTCTGTACATGAGAAATTCACCCTTTCTGTTTACTTCTTAGAGGGAGAAGTTGATCTATAGTGGGAACTGACTAATAACATGAGGCCAATAGGGGAGATTGAATCTATGTATTGGGAAAATATTAGAGGGATTTTCTTTAATAATTATTTCTCTCATTTTATGAGAAAAAATGGAGAAGTAATTTCTTGAGTTGAAGTATAAGGAGAATGAATATATTGGATGCTATGAGATGAACTTCAAAATATGTTACTATTAAAACTCAATCATGATCACGGATCCTAATGGTAAGGTATGTAGATTCTTTGATTGACTAATACCTCATCTATGGAAGAATCTAGCTAACCGAGACTATGAGAGCTACAGGGTGATCATACAGAGATCTATGAAAGTCGAACTGCAGTTCAATGAGATGAAAAAGGAAAGTTGAACTAGTAATAATGAATCCATGCATGGGGAGGATAATTGACCAGGGAAGATTTGGAATGGATTTTAAACATCACACCTATAACAAATGTGGGAAGAAGCATTCAGGGAACTGCATGCATGGTGGAGGGAAGTGTTAAAATTGTGGAAGAGATGACCATATCACTCGGAATTATTGTAGTGAGGTGAAGCCTAACCATACCGACACTATAAAAAAAGGGGACATACTGCATGCCTTACTTTAAGTCCAATGCTTCATGTATGGACAACTATGGCACTTTTCAATCATTATCCAAATGCATGGGAAGTGGATAAGAATCACCATCATCCTCATCAATTTCCATGGGATAAATTTCTTTCTTTTATTATCTTGACAACTGATGTTGATGCTCCAAATGATGTGGTGGTAGGTACTCTTTTTTTTTCTCCCAAAGATAGTATGTTCTTTGTTTGATTATGGTTCTAATAATTCTTTTACTTATTCCATGATTATAAATAATATATAACCAATCCCTAAAATTATAAAAGTTAAGTTGTCATTCAAGACTCATGGAAGGATTATGAATGAATCAGCAGTGTTTAGAAACTCTAGTATTTAGTTTAGTGGGCACAATCTTATTGAAAATCTAGTTTCCATTTCCATGTTGGAATTCGACATTATTCCAGGGATAGACTAGATCTCAGAGTATAATTCAATGATGAAATATTGAAGAAATGATTTCATTGTATTTTTGAATGGATGATCTACAAATATCTTCCAAGGTAAGATATCTCAACCTGACCCTTGTCTAGAAGCACCTTCTATATCCTTTTAATAGAGTTGATCGATGAAGAAGAATAAGGAAACATGAGTATAAGGATAGAGAATGTCCCCATAGTTTTGGAATACATTGACATATTTCCTGAGGAGTTACCCAGACCTCCTCCAGAAGGAGAGTTATATTTCTCCATTGAACTCACTCCGGGTTCTAATCTGATTTCAAAAACCCTGTATAGAATGGGGAATGTGGATCCGAAGTAATTAAATATGAAACTCAATGATCATATAGATAAGGTTTTTATTCATCTGATTATGTCTCCTTGGGTATCACTTGTTTCCTTTGTGAAGAATTAGGATGGATCAATCCAGTTGTTCACAAATTATAGAAAACTCTACAGGATCACAGAAAAAACAAGAACCCTCATACAATAATTGATGATTTATTTTTCCAAATTTGTGGGGATTAGTTCTTCCCTAATATTGATCATCGATCTGGATATCATCAATTTAGGGTGAGGAAAGATGATATTCCAAAAACTTACTTATGATAAATATATGGGAATTATTAGTTTGTTTCTATACCCTTAAGATTGACTAATGCACATGTTATTTTTATGGATCTAATGAATAGAGTCTTTAATGATTAACATGATATCATTATTTTAGTTTTTATTGATGATATAGTGATATAATAAAAACATTGGGAGGATTTTGTTGATCATATAAGGGTAATATTTCAAACTATGAGGAAGGAGAGGTTATTTGGAATGTTCAACTAATATCATTTTTGGTAACAACAAGATGCTTTCTTGGGGAACATTTTAACCAATGAAGGAATCTCAGTTGACCCCATAATGAAAACGGTTGTAAAAGAGTTGTAACATCCATCAACAATAACAAACATTCATAGATTCATTGGTTTATCAGGATATTATTGGAGATTTTTTGAAAAAACATTCCCGAATTTCCAATCCACTAACCATGATAACTCAAAAAGGGTTCAAGTTCATCTTGAAAAAGGAGTGTTAAGATAGATTCCAAGAGATGGTGAAGATATTAGTTACTAAACCTATGTTAACTCTACCCTCAATTAGAGAAGGATTAATTATTTTTAGTGATTCAATTCTAAATGGCTTGGGTGTGTCTTCATGAAAAATGAAAAGTGGATTGCTTATGCATCTCGTTAGCTAAATCATTGTGAGAAGAATTATACTAAGCATGATATTGATATGGTTGTAGATGTTTTTTCCATGAATATTTGGAGGAACTATATCTATGGGAAGAAGTGTGATATATACACATACCATCAATAATTAATGTATAATTTCACTAAAAAGGAAGTAGACATGAGACACAGAATATGGTTGGAACTTCTTAAAAACTATGATTGTTCAATTCATTGTCACCCTGGAAGAGAAAAAAATTCATTCATTAATTAAATTGGAAATATCTTATTTTTATGGATATGATAAGGATTCAAAGAGATACCTTGATCAAATATCTAGTGAAATTAGACTTGTAAAGCATAATAGAAGGGATATCATCAACCCAATCCCAAATGATTTCTCATCCGTCATTACTAGAGAAGATCAAGAAATCTCAAAAAGAATATCCTTTATTATAGAATATGTTTGTGGATGTGAAGGATGGGAAGTTTCATGAGTTCAATATTGATCAAGAAGTTGTAATAAAATTTCATACAAGACAACGTGTTTCATCAATTTCGAATATATAGAATGAGCTTATGAATGAAGCTCATAGATCTACATTTTCTATACTTCCTGAAAGAATGAAAATGTATAGGGAAATTAATGGTCATTATTGTTGGTATAAAACGAAAATGGATATTTGTTTCTACACTACATGGTTCTTGGTGTGTAAACAAGTTAAGGAAGAGTGAGAACTACCAAAAGGGGTATTAAAACTACTACCCATTCCAGGACGGGTGTGGGACAATATCACAATGGAATTCGTCATTGGTCTCCTATGAACCTCCAATGGAAACAATATGATAGGGTTTATAGTGGACCATCTCACCAATAAATTCCATTTTGTATCTATTCAGGAAGATTTCACTCATGATCAAATTTCCCTGATTTATGTGAAGGATGTGGTAAGGTTGTATGGAGTTTCAATTTATATCTTATCTGATCATGACCAGAAGTTCACATCAAAAATTTGGGGAATAATTCAACTTTTTTTTATACTGAATTGAATTTTAGTATGGCTCATCACCCTCAAACTGATGGCCAATCTGAAATGAATATTTAGACACTCTAGGACATGTTGAGAACATGATCTTTGGAATTTAAAGGAGTATGGGATCAACATATCGCATTAGATGGGTTATCATACAACAACAGCTTCCACCTAATCATTCAAATGGAACATTATGAATCTCTATATGGGAAGTGATTTAGAACTTCTATTTTTTATGATGATGTTGGTGTGAGAACCCTTCTTGGGCTTGATCGTGTGCATGAAATGATAGGAAAGGTTCATTCCATCCAGAAACACATTAGGATGCTCAAAGTCAGAATAAGATATTTGCTAAAAACCATCGAAGGGACTTGGAGTTTGATGTTGGTGAAAAGGAATTCCATTGAATTTCTCCATTAAAGAGAATCATTCTTTTTGGAGAGAAATGGAATATCATCCCTAGGTACATTGTCCCATATGAAATCAATGACTAAATAGAAGCTCTGTCTGATCAACATTCACATCCTCCAAATCTATATGAAGTTGAAGATGTATTATATGTATCCCTCTTGAGGAAGTACATAGCCGACCCTTCACTTGTATTAAATCAAGAGATGGTACAACTAGAACACAACATCTCTTATAGTGAAGAGTCAGTAAATATCTAGGATCATGGAGAAAAGGTCTTAGTAACAAGACTACCCACTTTGTTAAAGTGTTATGGACGAACCATAAATATGAAGAAGCCACGTGGGAAACAGAGGAGACTAAGAGACAAAAGTAGTCACACCTTTTCTTTTCTGAGGGTATGAGTTGAAATTTTGAGGATGAAATTTCTTAAATAGGAAAGAATTTAATGACCCAAAATTTTGAATAATATATTCTTCCCTGAAAATGTATGTTTTAATATGTCATAATCAATAAAATGTATAAATAAAATGTGACCATCATGATTTTACCATTAGATGCCAGTTAGATAAAATGGTCTTTGGGAATAATAATAATTTTTTAAAATGTTTAAAATAGAAATTATAATGTATAATTAATGTAGAAAGAAGTATTTATATTCTTATCCAATAGACTCAAGCCATACGAATCCCATTTCTTAGGGCTTTGAAAGGAGGCCGCATCGCCAGTCTTTACTTTAAAACAAGCACAATGTGAGCTTCAACATGATATCATGAAAAACATCACCTTTGAAAGAAGTTCAATTTGGTAGAAATAACCACTCATGAAATGTTATCTAAGCCACCCCAAGATTCTATCTTTATTTTCCACCTTACTCATAGGTCCTATGCAAGTGTTATATGGGGCTATATAATGATGCCTTAGTTACTTTTTGAAATCCCTTTGTATAAGTTTTCTTATTTTATCATTTTTATTTTAAGAATAGGTTTCCTTAATAAGATATATGTTTAAATGAAAAAAAAAATATATTTTTATTTTACAGGTAAAAATTGTACTTTTGAGATATTTCTCAAACATAGAGAATTATTATTGAAAAATAAACCTCATTCATGAATTTAAAATGTAAAAGTCAATCTAGGATTAAGTTTTAGTATTTGTCTAAGATGTTTTATATTATTGGTGAATATAGAAAAAATAGTATTTAAAAATAATTTTTATAAATTAAATAATTGATACTGGGAAATGATTTTTGAAAAATCGACATACACTGTTTTGATCAGTAAAAAATTTATTGTCTGATAAGATCAACTTATTTTTTGAATAGTAACTTATTAATAGTAATATTATCTTTATGAATAGTAATATGCCCAATGGAATACTATCTTCACCTAAGAATGTATAAATGCAATTTATGCATCTTGAATTGTAATATGATATAATAGTATAGGTAAATTACAATTTTTGAAATTATTAGTAATGTATTAGTATTTTTTTAGTAAATAGTTATTTTACGTAAAAAGTAAAATTATCATATATAGAAAATTATTTTCATAAAATGGAGTTCATTTTTTAATTTACTACACCTATATTAGGTTATGGTGAATTTATAAAATTTAAATAAAAAGTTTTATTTTTTAGTGAATATTAGATATACAGTATTGGAGTTTTGTGTGTGTATAAAGAAATCATAATGATTTAATATTTAATATAAATTTAGATCAACTAATTTGGATTAATATATAATATGAGGTTTCCCATGTGGCCAAAACCATGGGAAAATACCATGGGCATGCCCATTTTTTGGAAAACACCGTCGATGAGGTGCCCTAAGAAATTAATAAAAAACTCAATATCTTTTAATATAAATACCTAGAAATTCCTTCATTTATCTTAATTAAAAATTCATCCTACTTGAATTTATTATAGTTATACATCTCAAGTAGTCCTCCCAAGTTATCCTCAATCCATCAATGTATCGATCTTGGAGTTTTAGATGTTACTCTTCAAGTTAATAGAATTATCAACTTCTATTTTCCTTTCAAGGTCACTTTTAGGTTGTGTGTATTAAAATTTTCTTATCATTTTAATATGTAAATTTTATTATGACCATGTACTATATTATTAGTCGTTTATTAATGGGATACCTATAACGTCCCCGTTTCAGAAGCCACCCAGACGTGCCCCATACCCGGTTGGTCACATGGACTCAAGCGCATATCCTTGAATGCCAGAGGCTGCCGACTAGCAGCGAGGGTCGTGGATGTGATAGTGGGGAAACTATGCCTTCATTGGAAGAGTACACAACAGAATTAAACAATTCACAATAGCCGAAGGATGAAATATCCAACAATAGTAAACAGTATAGGACTGATAAAGAAACATCTGGATCAAAAATATATATAAAATATGCATGATACATATTTGTGTAAGAAAGCAACCAAAGAAGTTGAAATACTAAATATAGTACTAAAACAAAGTAAAAAGGGAAAATAGATGAGCAAATCCTCAGCATAGTAAGCCTCGGCTTGGTCTCATGCTCTCCAGCTCCAATGTAATGAAGTAATTGAAGTAGAAGTGTGCTTTCCCTTATCTATACATACAACAATATAGTCAACTTGTTCCCAAAAGCAAGACCCAAATAGGGTGTGAGAATAAATCCCAGTAGGCAACCACCATGAGATATGTTCAAAAAATTAGTGAAAATATAGCGGTAAAAGTACAAAAAATAGTAAACACAAAATTACTCAACAACAAACAATGCACTGTTTCAAGCATTCAATTCACAAACAATTAATTTGATACTTAATAAATTAGAAACAAATAGGTAACCCTCTAGGTAGTTCTCACAACCTAGACCCTATGGTTTACCAACAATTACTAGAAACCCTTTGGGTGGCACTCATTGTCTCACCCCTCCGGTCCAGCTAAAGTATAGACTCGTTGGGAAGCAGTCACCGTCAATTCATCCTATAGTCGCATATCGTACCAAAGGTGGTCTAGGGATGTACTCAACATCTCATTCCCCGAGAGGGCCACATCGATGAACTATAGGCAATCTGAGGATTCAAAAAACGGAAATTCCCTTAGTGGTATTGCATCATAAAATTATAATGACTCTATGGAGAAGCCCTTACGTCCATTCTCCATGTGGTCTACTAGACTAGGTTATCACGGTCCTATGTATGTCAAATAAGTATAGCGCATTTATCGTCCAAAGTAAAACTCAAGAACTACTTGGATAACATTCTATGTAATATTAGAATATTAGAACTACAGTCTTACCATCCTAAAATACTTGACATAGAAAGTAATCATCATCGAAAAGGGAAAACTATACCCAATGGTCCGGACAGGCAAAACATGCATGGAAAACATTTCTAAAGCATAATAATTATCCCTGTTCACATTCTGTATCCTCTACTCTAGCATATAATCAAAGCAAAAAAACAATATGGCTAAAATGGTAATCACACAATACCCCGTTCAAGGGTATTGGTGGAAATTTCAAAACATATTCAATGACATTCGACGGAAAGGCACAAAACACCTACCTCAGGGATAGGAGATCAATATTCTTGAACCTCAAAGCTTGAATCTCCTTATAATTCCACAGATCTAAGAAAAATTATAAAACATTCAACCCACGATGACCTAGAAAAGAAGAAAAATAATGAAATGAGGTTCCAACAGAAGAGATAACTCACCGATGTGATTCCAACGCAACCGATGGTGTTCGATTCGTAGGATAGATGAAGGCTCAGGGGTTCGTCTAAGATTCGCGATTATACCCTCTCACTCGGACGAACTAGGCCTAGAAGAAGTCAGTTCTGTCCATTAGACACGACCCTGGTATGTTTAATGAAAAACAAGAAAGTACACGATCTGTACTCTCGTTTTCGGTACAACTCATTAGGTGGCCTCTATGTCATACCTACATGGTCATTTGTGTGGCCATGACCCAGCCAGCACACGACATCCAATGACATCGCAGTACATGGCATGTTCTCATAAATTACACGACATGTACATAGAAAATTTCCATATTTTTCTCTCTTTCTCAAAAAAAACTAGAACAAGTAAAACATACCTCAAAAAAATATCCTAGTACTTACAAACTTCCCCCCTTAATGGAATTCGTCCTCGAATTTCCCTAGCACAACGTAGTAGAAGAAGCCCCGAACAGCTCTGACCACTATGCTGGTACATCAGCCTCCCTCTCCCAAGTCTCGTCTTGTACCTGCCTGTGCTTCCATAGCAACTGTACCAGAGAGACAGAATGGCCACATAAGACCTTTGTATTGCGATCAAAAATATAAATAGAATGCTCCTAGAATGATGCATCCACATCTAGCTCAACCTCATCAGGTTGAAGGACATGAGACGGGTATGAAAAGTAACATCAGAGCTGAGAAACGAGAAAATTTACATGCATAACCTTGTACCCTTTAGGTAACTACAACCGATAGGAAACTGGCCTAACTCTCTCCAACACCTCAAACGGTCCGACGTACCTCGATGAAAGATTAACCTATCTCATAATCCTCTGGTGCCCCAACCTCGGTGTGACACATAGGAAAACCACATCCCTGACCTCGAACTCCAGTGGTCATCTTTGTTGATCAGCATAAGACTTCTGTCGAGACTGTGTAGTAGCCACCCACTTTTGAATCAATTCAATCTACTCTGTGTTTTCCTGTATGAGATGGGGTCCCAAAAAAGCTGCCTCTCCTACCTCTAGCCACGATAAAGGTGATCAGAATGGACAACCATACAAATACTCATAAGGTTCCATCTAAATAGTTTCCTAAAAACTATTATTGTAGGAGAACTCCAATACCGGTATTTGCTTCTCCCAAGAACCCCCAAAGTCTAGAATGCATTCTCCGAGAATGTATTGAAGCACCTTAATCGTACACTCGGACTGGCCATCGTTCTGGGGATGGTATGATGTACTCAAAAGTACATGTGTACCCAAAACCTTCTGAATCCCCTACCATACCCGAGATATAAAACGCACATCCCTCTCGGAAAAGATAGAGTGTGGAACTCTATGAAGATGTACAATCTCTTGGATGTACAACTTCCCCACGTCATCAACACTGAAGGTATCCTTGATCAGAAATAATTGAGAAACCTTCGTGAGTCTATAAATTACAAACCAAACTTCATAAATCCTTCAAGGCGACCTCGGTAAACCGGTCATGATGTCCATCACGACAACATTCCACTTCCACTCGGGAATGTGTAACTGATGTAAAAGCCATGCTGATTGCTAATGCTCTGCCTTCACCTACTGAAAATTGGAACATCTCATGACAAAACCAGCAACATCCCTCTTCATACCTAGACACCAATACTAATTGTGTAGATCACAATACATCTTGTTGAAACCGGGATGAACTTCCCAAACCGAGGAATGAAAATCTAGCTTCAGCTCCTCACGTATTTCTGCTGGCACCCATATGCGCCCCTGGAAATGCAAGACCTCATCCTCAGCTATTGTCCACCCAAGAATGGGGTCCTCCCCTGACATGCTTTCTTGTAGGACTAGGCCTTTAGAATATGATAGATTCCATATTCTTACCCGATCAATAAGGGAATAGGTAACAACTACAGAAGATAGAAAAGTCTTCCACTGTCTGTCGTGCACCTGAAAATGCATCTCAGAGAATAGATCCATGAGCTACCACTCACCGCTACCTTCCCGAACTACATGTATTTATGTCATCCTGCTCAACACATCATGCACTACATTGCCTTTCCTAGGCATATAGGAAAACTCAAAGTCAAAGGACTGTAGGAACTCAACCCACCTATGCTATCTCAAATTCAGATCACGCTGAGTGAATACGTACTTGAGACTCTTGTGGATAGTGAAAACCACAATGTTCTCTCCCATGAGATAGTATCTACAACAGCGTAAGGCATGAACAACAGCTACCAAATCCAGATCGACCATAATGTAATTCATATCGTGTGGTCTCCAGTGAAGAGACTCATATGCAACGAATCCATCACCCGACATAAGCATAGCTCCTATCCCAATGCCTAATGCATCACAATAAACAATATAGATCTTTCCTGTCATTGGAAAGGCTAGTATTAGTGCTGAAGTCAACCTACCTTTTAGCTCCTGAAAGGTTGACTCACATGAATCTGAACATAAGAAGCTCACACCCTTCATGGACAGACCTATCAAAGGTGCTACTAAGCGTGAAAAGTCCTATATGAAGTATCTGTAATATCCTGCCAGCAATGGAAAACTTCATACTTCAAAGACATTCTTTGGATACACCTAGGAAATTGTTGCTCTCACATTCTCTGGGTCAACTGTTACACCTGTCTATGAGATTACATGGCCCAAGATGTCAATATTGTCCATCCGAAAATGGAATTTTGAGAGCTTAGCATATAACCGATTCTCTCTTAGTGTACTCAATATGATCTCAAGATGTGTGGTATGGTCATGTCTAGTGTGATAGTACACTAAGAGATCGTCCACGAAGACCACTATGAAGGAATATAAGTAAAAATGGAACACACAGTTCATCATTTCCATGAAAACTGCAGGCACATTCATGAGACCGAATGGCATAACCATATATTCGTAGAGATCATACCTGCTCCGAAAGGTTGTTAGAGGTATATTAGATTATCTAATGCGCAACTGATCATAACAGGATCTCAAGTCAATCTTCGAAGACACCCAGGCCCATCAAAGATGATCAAAGAGATCTTCAATCCTAGGAAAAGGATATCGGTTCGTGATAGTCAACTTGTTCAACTTCTGATGATCCACACAAAACATGAGCATACTATCTACCTTCTTCGCAAACAGGACAAGAAAACCCCAAGGAGAAGTACTGGGTCGGATGAAACCCTTTTCATGAATCTCCTCCAACTGCTTCTTGAGCTCATACAACTCTAGTGTGCCCATCATATAAAGAGGAATGGACATCAGTGCAACTCCTAGCACAAGATCAATAAAAAAAGTCTACCTCACGCTCCGGAGGCAAACCTGAAAGGTCAACTAGAAAGAAATCCATGAAACGATCCACCATTGGGGGAATATCTAACTACAAAGTCCCATGGTCATCCAGATAATGACTAGAAATCTTGGCAGTAACTCCTCCTACCACATGATGCTTGGGTCCTGCTCTACTCACTCACATCTATGAAGAAAATATCCACCCTATGGTGATATGAATCTCACCCTGCGGTGATAATAGTCGATGAATACCAAGAAAATAACCGACCAGTCCATCCCCATAATGACATCATATCATGTCATCTCTAAGACATAGAGGTACAATAGAAAGTGAAACCCAAGAACCTCTAGAGTTCACTCCTTACACTGACATACATTAGCCATCCTATTCCCCAACGGTGTGTCTAACGTCAAGATATTGGTAGAGGAAATGATGCAGAGCCCAAGGCTCTCCATAATAGAAACAGAGATAAAGCTATGGGAATACCTTGTATCAATAAGAGTAGAAGATAAAACTGAGGCTACTAAGATCGTACCTCAAACTGTAGATAGTCCGGGATCCTTCTCCTTCTGGGTCTGCTCCACTGAAAAATTCCGGCCAGCACCACGACACTGTGACCCTGGTTGACCAATCTAAGCTGATCCACATTGTTGTCGCTGAAAGACATGCGACTGACCACCACAGCCATGACCTCCACCTCAGCTTGAATGACCAGAAGAAATCCAGTTCCCTAACTGGTGATAAACCGGTGGTTCCACTCCCGATCAAGGAGTCATTGAAGAACCCCTGTTACCGGATGCTGGTGAAAGGATCTGACAGAAGCGTTTAAGGTGACCCAACATTCTGCATGATCAGCACTCCACTGGGTCTCTCTGGAACTGCTCCCTTGTATGCCCAGCCCATCCACACTGGTAGCATACCACCTGGCTATCTAAAGATGTGTCTTGCTGCCTTAGATCACCATGCATAGACTCTCTATGGTGCTTCCTGTTGTTAGCTGGCAGAGCACTAACTCTGGATGTGGAACCACCCTGGCTCTCAGCTCCGGAATCTCTCAGATTGCACTCCGCAATCAAAGCCTTGTTGATGATGGAAGTGATTGAAGTCAACCTGAAGATATTCACCTGTGATCAGATCTCCCATCTAAGACCATACTCAAACATCACTGCAAAGAGCAACCCATCTCCACCAAAGACGGGTGTGAAACATTGATGCTCAGTGAAATGAGAGGAATAATCCAAAACCAAAAGAGTACCCTACTCCAAACTCATGAACAACTAGGCTCAGTCGGCCCACAAGATATTCAGATAGATGTAGTCATAAAAGACGTGTTGAAACTCCTCTCACACCATACCCTATTGATGAAACTCATGTGAGATCATGTCCCCCCACCTCTTAGTGGAGTCTCATAGAATATAAGTAGATAGCTTGACCCGCCTTTCTAGAGGCATCTATAGATGGTAAAAGATTGTTAGCATGGCTTCTAGCCATGACTCTGCAGCTTGATGTCCTTATTCCCCTGAGAATGTGGGAGGATGCTGCTGCTGTAAACCCCGCGTCAAGTCTTCCATAGTCGAGGTAGTATTCGGTGCTCCCTAGAAGGTCTTCATCATCCTCAAAAATAATTTCCTAAACTCTGCATCGGCTCCTGTAACCGGTATAATTTCTGGTGCCAAGGCTGGCACAATAGGAGGATCTGCAGGATGTCCCTGATCAACCATACCTAGCTTTTGATCACTGCCCTGCAACGGGAGGACAACCGGAGGATGTCTTAGTGGCATGACTCTGCAGCCTGATGTCCTTTTAAGGACTTGAATATAGGACCATGATGAACCTGTCGTGATTTATTATACCTTTTTTGTAGGGACATAATTACTAAAATTCATAATCTCAAGAGACCTATGCTTTTTGTGGAAATGATTAATGGACATGGTCCATCACACCAGGTAGAGGCTATTAAAGATAATATTAGTATATTTCATATCTTTTGGTTTTAGAATGAATATATATGATCAATGAATCCCTATATAACACATTGAAATTAGACTCATGCCATACATAGTTATATAAATTTATGTAGTTTACTTTCGTGTGGAAATGACATTAGTCTTGAATGTAAATATATTGTGGCAAGGATGGAATCCATAATATTTAACATCATGTGGTCAGGAGGTAATATGTTGTCTATTTAAACATATTTCTACCAGGACATGATATTCCAGGAATTTTAACTTCTTGATTTTAGGATGATAGATGGTTGATTATTGTATTGTATTTTATTTATTGTGAAACCTTGCATTGGTGGGTGGTTTGACATGATTCCCATCCATTATAGAAAGTGAGTAAGATTCATTATGATAGACCATATGTATAATTTATGTATCATTGAATTTTGGTTCCAATATTGGAGGTTTCATTCATGGTATTATTTAAGTCTTAATATCCAACAATAGTTCTCCTTGGAGGAATAAATGATGGTGATCCATTTTTATTGTCCGTGTGCTCAAATATTGACGGACTTCAAGGTTGTCCAATGTAAAAATACTATTCTATTAAAGGAGTTACAATTAATCCATCAACTATTGTGATTTCTCATAACCCCAGAGATATTCATAAATGACTATTTAGAGCGAAGTGAGATTAAATTTTATGGGTAACACTACCATGTTCCCATACACCAAGGAGTATGTCTTAGCTGGTGTAGTAGTACACCTGGTTGTATAATAGGCCCATAAATCATGGAGGAGTTTCTATGACCCAGAATGATTATCCTTGTTCACAATCTTTTGGAGTATAGTTTATAGAGTCTTATTTGTGGCCTCTATCCATCCATTTCCACTACATGATTTCTTGATAAGTGATTGGACTTGCTGTTGTACTCCTCATATAGTCTCATCAAATTTTAGAATATAATTTTTTGGAATTGTCCATAAAAATTGTGTGAGGGACCCCAAACCTGGTATAAGATAATATAATGTTAATGATGTTTTTCATCCCATCTTCTTTGAGGGGTATTAACTCATTCTGTTTTGAAATGAAGTTGGTAGAAATAAAATTTTACTTCAACAACTTAGATGTGGGTGGGGGACATAGTCCCACAATATCCATTCCACATAGGGAAAATGGTTTTAATATTTATCTGTATGTAGAAAGTTTGGGGGTGATGGATGAATTTTTCATGGATCTGATATGAATAACATTTCCTAGTGAATTCCACATAGTCATGTATGTTGTTTTCCTATAAATAACACAACCTACTGATTTTCTGGGAGAGCCAACTCCCAGATTGATAAGAGCCAGTAGAGCCTCTATGGACTTCTTCCATGATGGTGAGAATCTCTCCCATTTTTATTCACCTAAATAAGATTATATATATGTGATGGTTTTAGATGGCCTTAATCTCATTTGGGTCATTCCTTAGTGTCAAATTTCATAAGAGACATATAGGTGTTTTGTTGGATGAGGGACATCATGGAGTTTATGCTCATGGAAATGGTATGCGTGAAGACTGAGGATGGGATTAACACCCTCAATGGCTTCGGGTGAGGTCCTCAGGATGGATAAAATGATGAAAAACATCATGGTTTCTATTCACAGAAACTGAGAACGAGCATTGTGTTATTGTCATTGCCCTATTTTTGGAAAAGGTGGATGTCCATGTCTATGTTTGGTGTTCATCTTGTGATCGAGTAAAATATTTGCTGTTTTAAATCCATCTTGGGAGTAGTGGTAACAACACTCCTTATGTGGGGAGTGATAAATCAGTCCTGGATGTGGTGAATAGAACATTGAGTCGACAAAGTGGCACTAGGGTGCCAATGAGGAACCTGTGAGGTGCATGTCAGGTTACTTAGAAAGGTATGTGGGCCTTGGATGTGGTGTTTGATGAGTAATGTCGAGGATGTAAAATCAAGATGAATATTATGGTATGGGAATTTTAAATCATGTTCAAAGGTTCTCAGGTCATGAGGATGGTATGTGAAATTCACACAGGGAATGGACCCGAACACACTATGTTGTTAATTTCTACCACGGTGATGTCAAATCTCATAAGGATTACAAATATATTTTTACAGAGTGCCACATTTGGTTGATGACTATAGGAACATATGTATTATCCCTAAGAATTAATGTATAGTAAAAAAAATGGTCCCTTGGAGATTGGTATCATTTTCTAAAGGATATTGTTGATTGTGGATATTCGATGAACTCAAATCATGAAATGTTATTTGTGGGTTTTGTAATATTCACGAAGTGCACAAACACCCAAAAGGTTGTGAAATTTCTTGGTGAACATGATCTCATAGCGAGGAAATTTGACAAGTCATTACTCTGAAATTTTCCTAAATGAGGGGTGTCCAATGAGCATAGCTCAAAAATTTACTATGGATATAGAGTAGGTGAAGTGAAATTTATATATTATTTTTCATGCCCAAATTTTTTCCAAATATCAGAAGATGGAGAATATAGAGATTGAATACATGAAATTATCATAGGCCTCCCTTTGTGGGGTTTCAAATTAACATTTTTTTTCTTATCTCACCAGTAGTTTATGGCCTTTATATTTTGACCACTATAAGATACAAATTAATGTCATAAAACATCGAAAAATGTGTAGGAAGTTTTGGTTCATGATTCATATTGACCATATATGGGGGGGGTGTTATAGAAGATCATAATTAATAAAACCATACTCAAGAGTACTCCCTTATCCTTCAGAGCAGGAGACAAAAATTTTATAAATCATTGATCAGGATTCTAATTACATGAGTAATGATACATGAAACTCATATTGGGAATGGATTAGAACACATTGAGGTGTTGTGTTCTTCCATATTCATGTCACAAATTACATGGATAAAAAATTCCTTTTTGTAGAGTGAAACCATTCGTAGATAACCATAGGCACCTATGAAAAATACATATGCATACATGAATATTCAAACAAAGGGACCCTTGAAGACATATATCCTTTTCAAGGGGCCATGGATGGTTTTGAAAACTTCTGGTTCTCTAGACATGACGTAGGATTTATTAACTGAGGTTCTTACAAAATGGTGAACCACCCTATACTATGGATGAATGTTGTAAGGCTCTCATACACTTTTGATATGGTATGAAAAAATGGGATATGATCTGCACAATGTATTTTCATGTATTGGGGAAGTATTTTTCTCATTTTAGCTTAACATAGAGCCATATGTTTTCAATACAGTTTATCATGATGAGGTATGGAAATTTTTGGTACAGTTTTTCGTCATTCGGTAAGGATTTTTTCATTTTTGTGAATTTTAACACCATGGATTATGGAAATGGGAAACGATGTGAAACATTGTTCGTGATATATTGTGTTCATAATAAATTAATATGAATATCTAAATCATATGTATGGAAAATGTGCTTTTATGACTCGACACATATGTAGTATAGGGTGATTTTTTTATTTATTTTGTTGTATATAGATCCTTGATTTTTGATCCATTGATTACTACAAATCCTGTGACGGAAAGAATCAATGGACACATAATTATTGAATGCAAAACACACTTTACAGGTCTGGATCATACATAGAGGTTGTAATTATTTCAATTTATTTTTGAAGTTGGTCTAAGAATGGGGATTTGGATGTCACTATGTATCATGTGATGATATGAATCATTCCACATGAATTTATTGTGGAACTGTGTAGTTTAACATAATGTAAAAAGGATTTTGACTTCCTGATATTAAAAGGGATACATTGGCTGGACCCAAGGATGGGAATTAGGATATCACTACATATCTGAAAATAATAGGAATCATAAAAAATGTAGTTCTTAAAGAAAGAACCTACTATGAATTTATGGACCTTACACAGAGGGATGGTGTTTTTATATTTTCTGTGACTATACCGTAGATTAAATATTTGAGTGTCACTACATATTCTATGAAGTAAGGAATTATGTAACATGTATTTCATGAATGGGAAACACTGTATAAAGGAATCACCCATATATAGAGGTGGAATTGTATCCATTATCTATTGTAGATGGATCTTGGATTAAAGATATAATATTCACAATGTATCCTACAAATACAAATTTACATGTAGTTCTTAATAACGGAGTTGTTGTAGGAGACCAATCACCAACCAACATGGTTCCCTCATGAAAACTACACGCGTTCCTACAGTTTTATAAAATACCTGAGACATAAACTGTGATGTTTAACACCCTATGGTGACTACTCATGGTATTCATTTTAAGGTCTTGAATATAGGTCCATGATGAACCTGTCGTGATTTATTATACCTTTTTTGTAGGGAAGTAATTACCAAAATTCATAAGCTGATGTGACCTATAAATTTTGTGGAAATGATGAATGGATAGGGTCCATCACACTAGGTAGAGGCTATTAAGGATAATAAAAGGGTATTTCGTATCTTTTGGTTTTAGAATTAATATGTATGATCAATGAATCCCTATATAACACATTGAAATTAGAATCATGCGATACGTAGTTATATAAACTTATGAAATTTACTTTCGTGTGGAAATGACATTAGTCGTGAATTTAAATATATTGTGGTAAGGATGGAATCCATAATATTTAACATGATGTGATCAGGAGGTAATATGTTGTCTATTTAAACATATTTCTACCAGGACATGATATTCCTGGAATTTTAACTTCTTGATTTTAGGATGATAGATTGTTGATTGTTGTAATGTATTGTATTTATTGAGAAACCGTGCATTGGGGGGGTGCTTTAACATGATTCCCATCCATTATAGAAAGTGAGTAAGCCTCATTATGATAGACCATATGTATAATTTATGTATCATTGAATTTTGGTTCCAATATTGGAGGTTTCATTCATGGTATCATTTGAGTTCTAAGATCCAACAATAGTTCTCCTTGGAGGAATAAATGATGGTGATCCATTTTTATTGTCAGTGTTCTCAAATATTGATGGACTTTAAGGTTGTCCAATGTAAAAATACTATTCTCTTAAAGGAGTGACAATTAATCCATCCACTATTGTGATTTCTCATAACCCCAAAGCTATTCATAAATGACTATTTAGAGCGAAGTGAGATTAAATTTTATGGGTAACACTACCATGTTCCCATACACCAAGGAGTAGGTCATAGCTGGTGTAGTAGTACACATGGTGGTATGGTAGGCCCATAAATCATGTAAGAGTTTCTATGACCCAGAATGATTCTCCTTATTCACAATCTATTGGAGTATATTTTATAGAGTCTTATTTGTGGCCTCTATCTAGCCATTTCCACTACATAAATTCTTGATAAGTGATTGGACTTGCTATTGTACTCCTCATATAGTTTCTTCAAATTTTTAGAATATAGTATTTTGTAATTTTCCTTAAAAATTGTGTGAGGGACTCCAAACCTAGTGATGGTATAAGACAATATAATGTTAATGATGTTTTTATTCCCATCTTCTTTGAGGGGTATTAACTCATTCTGTTTTGAAATGAAGTTGGTAGCAATAAAATTTTACTTGAACAACTTAGCTGTGGCTGGGGGACATGGTCCCACAATATCCATTCCCCATAGGGAAAATGGTTTTAATATTTATCTGTATGTAGAAATTTTGGGGGTGATGGATGAACTTTTCATGGATATGATATGCATAACATTTCCTAGTGAATTCCACACAGTCATGTATGATGGTTTCCTATAAATAACACAGCCTCGTGATTTTCTGGGAGATCCAACTCCCAGATTGATAAGAGCCAGTAGAGCCTCTATGTACTTCTTCGATGATGGTGAGAATCTCTCCCATTTTTATTCACCTAAATAAGATTATATAGATGTCATGGTTTTAGATGGCCTTCTTCTCATTTGGGTCATTCCTTAGTGTAATGCTTGTTGCACAGAACCGAATTTATTACCTCCTGGATCAGTCAATCAGGAGTGTCCCATTGTGGTGGTAATGGAATATGGGCTCTATCAATACATGGGTGGATTCTAGTTCATCATGTTATTTATAGGTTTTGACCTGATTTATTTATTCCATATCATAGATGATAAATGAAAAGACCATTCTTCGGCGAATGATTCAAAATATTGCTTCTTCTTGGTCAGGGCTCTATAAGGTAGTGGCTAGATTATTCAATGTAACGAAACAAAAATTCAATAAATAGAGAAATTGATGAAAAATGGGATCAAAGGGGAGCTCAAAAATTATTCCCCTAATGTATCATGTGAGAGGGGTATGTTCTAACTTTTTTATGGAATATTATATATTTTTTTCTTTACCACTATATCCAAATCCCATTTGATCTTCCGGTAAGTTATTTTTAACTATAGGGATAGCTCAAACACAAAAATGAGGGGTTGGTATTCTTCCTCATTAATCTTTAAGCCTTTGGATATTGACAATGACAATGGAAAACATATTTTTGGAGAGAAAAATATAATACACAAACCAACCCAATGGTGTCACTAGTTTTCCAACATTTTTTCAAATAGGACTTCAGGAGGTTCCATCAGAATACATCTACCTTGTTCGGGGTGTAACATCCCAGATCTAGGTTCCACCCGACAATTACATGAACATAGTTGTTCATATTACCTCAAGAACATTTACTCAAATGACAGAGTATGTCGACTACCAGAAAGGGCCAAGGTGTGGTAATGGGGAAACTGTGGCCTAATTGGAAGAGTATGCACAACAGAAAACAATTAGTAAACAAATAAGTAGTAACACCACAAAACAAGAGTAAAAAACAGAAGACCGATAATAATTAAACAACTGGAGAATTTATATAAATGATGCATGGAATATGTATCTAAGAAATCATCCGAACAAGTCACATTGTTGTAAATAAAAATAGAAACCATGTACAAAATAATAAAGTAAACTCTAGTAGAATCGCAAGCTTCATATTGGTCCAATTATCTCAAGCTCCAAAATCAATCATGTACATGATGAAGATGGGTGCTTTCTCTTATCTATACATACAATCCTATAATTTTTCTAGGTCCAAAATATTGACCCAAACACGGTGTGAGAATAATCCTAGTAGGAAACCACCCAAAAATTTGGCCTAACATTCGATGAATATATATATATATATATATATATGGTAATATGCTGAAATTAATTAATAAACTAGGGAGTACTCAAAAGTAAAGAAGCCTATATTTTTAAAATACACTCATTTACATTTCTTATTCATTAGCTGAATCATGAAATCTATGGATCTAGCCTAAGCACTATACCCCCCAATGTAATAGTAGAAAAAATGTTGTCTCAGAAGACCAAGTATCAATTAAATAAGACTGAGTTAAGGCTTGTGCATTGGCTTGGCATACTCACCATAATCATTCAATCATTCATAAACAACCCTATGGGAATTCTCTCACAGTCTAAGCCCTTTGGATTTCCATAACATCAAATCACTAACAAATGTCCCCTTGGGAAGCTCAAACGGTGAATACCCCTGGGCCAAAATGGAAATAATAACTTATAAATTACCTCCAAAGTAGCTCTCATGGACAATACCCATTTGTCAAAATAACATAAACAAATCATAAATGACCACGTAGGTAGATCTCATGGTCAATAACCCCTGGGTTAATATCTACATCGAGGCTCTCACAGTCCTGTGTAATTAAACGTGGAGAGCCCCACAATTTTTTTGGTCCAAGGCTCTCACACTCCATTGCAGAAAAACAACACGCATATCATATCAAAGCAGAACATGTAATCTTCAACTACTAAATTTCTAAAAATTCACAATGCATACCACATGCAATTCATATAATCAAATCAACATCATCCCGATCAACCAACCCATGGAAAATATGGTACACCTAATAGGAATTCTAGACCATTCATCCATAAATATTCAATAAATGGAAACAAACCCATGGGGTGTCCCAATAAAAAGGTCTATAACATTACACATAGGAAACAACCCTTAATTAATCATCCAAACCATATAAGTAAAGAATTAGGGTTTAAATTCCAATCAAGCAATACCAAAACTTGTGTACGCAACACTTTTAGCATATATATTCCAAATACAAACAACAAAATTAAAAAACCACCTAAATTGATATCGTGTGATCAATACTCTTGAACATCGACCCTTTAATCAGCCTAAATTGGTGAAGATCTACTAAAATGTGAAAAACATTCAACCTTGAATAACTAAAAGAATATGAAGAATCATTAAGCAATGATCCAGGGGAATTGGAAACACACTTGTGGGATTCCAGCACACTCAATGATGTCTAAATCAAAGGTTGGGTAGAGAAATAGGGGATTGGTCTTTTTTTCATTCCTGAGCACTCTTGTACGACACACATGATGAAGAAGTTGGTTCCAGACATGTGACACGACCCGACTCTGATATATCAAATAAAAATAAAACTAAACAACATGTTCATTAAATGAACACGCCGTGTAGTATCCATAACTGGACACTTCCTTAAGTGGTCTTCCTAGTAACCTATTAATCCATGTACTCGGAAATTACATGGCCAGTACACAGCTGTATAATGTACATGGGTACATGGTAGGTACTCATAAGTACACAGCGTGTACATAGAAAATTACCATTTCTTCCTTTTACCTAAAAAAAACACAAAATCAAGATCCATAACTGAAATAAATTATTTGAGTTCTTAAAAACATCCCCCATTAAATCAATTCGCCCATGAAATTCCATTCCAAGGGTGGTGAAGAAAAATTTTCAAACAACTCTTGCCACTCTGATTGTATGTCATCCTCCCTCTATAGAGTCTCATCATGTACTCGCTCGTGCTTCCATAGAACCCGTACCAGAGAAATAGACCAACCATAGATAACCTTCATGATGTGATCCAAAATTTGAATAGGTTGCTCCTAGAAAGATGCATCCACCTCCATCTCAACCTCATCAGGTTGAAAAATGTGAGATGGTTCTAACAAGTAGTGTCATAGCTATGATACATGAAAGACGTTGTGCATTGCCCATTACCTTTTATGTAACTACAACTGATAGGAAACTAGCCTGAATCTCTCCAAAACTAAAAATTGCACGATGTATCTCATTGAATTCTTCCCTTATCTCATTATCCTCATGTGTCCCAACATCATAGTGACTTGCAAGAAAACATTATCTTTGAACTCGATCTCCAGTGGTCATCTCCATTAATCGACATAAGATTTACAGAGATACTCTGATGTAGTCATCCTCTTCTTAATCAACTCCACCTACTCAGTGGTCTCCTGGACAAGATGATGTCCCAGCATAGCTACCTCTCCTTCCTCCATCCAACGTAGGGGTGATTGGCATGGACTAGCGTAAAAAGCCTCCTAAGGTTCCATCTTCATCATTTTATGAAACTTTTATTTTAGGAAAACTCCACTAGCGTTATGTGTCTCTCACAAGATCCCTTGAAATACATGACACATGCTTGAAGAATTTCCTTTAAACATGAATAATGCACTTGTAATGAACATCTGTTTAGGGATGGTAAGTTATACTCAGATGTACATGTTTATCCAAAACCATTCGTAGTCCCTGCCAAACATGAGAAATAAATAGAGAGTCAATTTCTGAAACATTAGCGTGTGGAAACCTACGAAATGGTACAATCTCTTGGATGTAAAACTTTCCAAGATCATCAACACTGAAGGTTTCCTTAATTAGCAAGAGTGTTCAAACTTCATGAGTTAGTCGATAATAACCCAAAACGCATCACTACCTCATGAATATCTTGTTAACCCCCTTAGAAATGCATCACAAAATCATTACACATCCACTCAGGAATTGGTAACTTCGATAAAATCCCTTCTGGTCATTGATCTCTGCCTTCACCTGCTAACAAGTGGAACATATCATAACAAAACCAACTACATCCCGCTTCATTCCAGGCCACAAATAGCGACGATATAAATCTCGATACATCTTGGTGACACCCAGATGAACTACCCATATTGATGCTAGAAAATCTAGTTGTAGCTCCTCGTGCATGTATTTTGACACCCATATGTGTCCATGAAAACAGAAAATCACATCCTCACCTATGCTCCACCAAAGAGTAGGGTCCTCGTATAACACACTCTTTAAAAGGACTAGGCCTTCAGAATATGATATCTTTTTAATTCCCACTTGATCTAGAATAGTAGAGGTAACTACTATAGAAGAAAGTGATGAATGATTTTGTCTGTCATGAACCTCCAAATGCATCTAAGAGAATAGTTTCAAAAACATCCACTCACTATTGGCCTCTTAAAATGCATATTTCTAAGTCATTATTCATAGCAAATCTTCTACTGTGTTGTCTTTTACAGGCATGTAGGCATTCTCAGAGCCAATAGACTAAAGGTAACTCAACCCACCTTCAATATCTCAAATTTGGATAACATTTAGTAAAGATATACATGAGGATTTGTTGGACAATGTACACCAATAAATTTCTCCCCCGAATGATAATGCCTCCAAAACAGCAAATCATTCACAACTATGGATAACTCATGATTATGCATCAGTTAATTCCTCTAATGTGGCCTCAACTGTAGAGACCCATACCCAACGACTCCTTCCCCCTACATAATCACTACACCCATCCCAATACCTAATGCAACACAGTAAACAATGTAACTCATTTACTACTCTATAAAAATCAGTATCGGTGCTGAAGTCAATCTCCCTTTTGGATCCTAAAAGGCTGAATCGAAGCAATCTAACCACAAATATTTTTCACCCTTCTTAGTCAGACCCTTTAGTGGCACAGATAAGCATGAAAAGTTCTGAATAAAGTGCCAATAGAAACTATCCAGCCCAAAGAAACATTTTACCTCATAGACGTTCTTCGGATGCTCCCAATAAACTAATGATCTCACTCTATATGAGTCTACTGATACTCATGTATCTATGTATAAGTGACCCAAGTAGTGAATCTGGTCTATCTAAAACTAGCACATTGAAATTTTACCATATAACTTATGCTCTATCTATCTACTCAATATGATCTCAATATGGGTGGCAAGGTCACTTCGAGTGTGAGAGTACACGAAGATATATTCCATGAATATTACCAAAAAAGATTACAAATTAGGATGGAACACACAGTTAATCAGTGCAATGAAAACTTTTAGACTGTTTGTGAGACCGAATGGCATAACCAAATACTCCTATAGACCATACCTACTCTAAATGGATATAAAAGTTATATATGATGTTATAATATGAAACTAATGATAACTATATCTCAATTATATCTTCTAGAACACCCAGGCTCTGGGAAGATGACCAAATAGATCATCAATCCTTGATATTGGATATCGGTTCTTGACCGTCCACTAGTTCAACTATCGATAATCCCCATAATGTTTGAGTGTACCATCCACCTTCTTCCCAAAAAGGAAATGTGAACCCCATGAATAATTACTTGATCAGATGAACCCCTTTTCCTACAACTCCTCTAACTGTTTTTTGATATCTTGTAACTCTAGTGTATCCATCCTATAAAGAGGAATGCACATCGATGGTGCTCCTAGAACAGGATCAATATTGAAATCTACCTATATATCTAGAGTTAAAAATGAAAATTTTCCGCGAAGGGCATCTCTGAAATGATCCACCACTAAAAGAAATTCCATCTATGAAGTCCCCTTATCATCCACTTATAAACTAGCAATCTGGGCTATAATTCATCCAAACCTATGATGCTCGGGTCCCGCTCTTCTTTACTGGACATCTCATTTTCCTTTGTGTAGAAATTTCCCACCCTATAGAGATATGAAACTCACCTTACTATGAGAGAAATCAACAAAGGCCCGAATCGAGACCAAGCAGTCAATTCAAAGAATGAAATCGAAGCCTATCATCTCTATGACATAGAAGTACCACATGAAGTGACACCCACCATCCTCACTTGGTATCTTCTTGCACTGAAATACACTAGCCTTCTAATACCCAACAGAGTGACTTACATCATAACATCATCAGAAGTAAATATTTAGAGCCCAATGATATCCACAAAACAACATATATAAAACTATGGGAAGACCTTGTATCAAAAAGAAAAAAAGCTAAAATAGAAGAAGTTGGAATAGAACCTCTAACCATAGAGAATCCAGATCCTTCTCTTGCTGGGTCTGTTCCATCAAAAAATTTGGACCTGTACTATGGCCCTACGACCCTACCTAACCACCTGGATTCGGTCTACCCTACTGTCACTGAAAACCAATCGTTTGGATACCACGGCAAAGACCACCTCCTCGACCTGAGTAGCCTAACACACTCTAATTCCCAATCTAAGGAGAAACATGTTTTCCTTATCTAGAATGTGGAGACATAACATATCCCCTCTCACTAGAAGCTGGTTAGAAAAACTAGGAATAAAAATAAATATGACCGTTCTTGATGCAAGATTGGCACGGAACTGGGTCTCTCGGGCTCTAAGGTCTCATGTGCTCACTCTTCCTGCATAGGTAGCACCTCATGTGGCTACATGAATATACATCCATGATATATAAATAAATACATGAAGGCTCCCTATGGCACTTAATGATATCAAATAAAGGATTACCATCCCTAGATGCTGAACCGCCCGGGCTAATAGCTCCCAACTACCTCGGATGGTTCTTTTTAATTAGTCCCTAATTTACTATAGGAGTCACCAAAGTCATACTAAATACATTCACATGTGATTCAATGTCGTACCTAAGACCATCCTCATATCACCTTTCCAAAGATAACTCATCACCTACCAAAATATGTGTGAAACACTGACTTTAAAAAAATTTAGAAGAACAATATATCACTTACAGATATCTCTACTTCAAATTCATAAACTACCCGGATCGATCAGAACTCAACATCTTGGGGTAAATGAAATCATAGAAGGTCCTCTAAAACACTTTTGAATCCATATCCTGATGAAATCCTGCCTGTGAGATGACATCCCTCCTTATTTTGGCAGAATCAGAGTGCATTTAAGTCGTGAGCTTCAACCTCCTCTCACGAGGCGTATCCAGATGCACGAAGATAGAATGAATAGAATCTATCCATGACTCTGCAGTCTGAGTTTATCAATCCCTAGAATAAGTGGTAGGATGCTGCTGATGGAACACCCTTTTCAACTCTTCCATAGTCAGGGTAGGATATGGTGCTCCCTAAAAAATTCTGCATCATCCTCATATTGTCTTCATTGAACTGTGTATCAACTCTATATTTTGGTATAATAGTTGGTTCCAAGATGAGCATGACGAGAGGATCTGCTAGCAGTCCCTGATCTACGATTCCTAGTGTCTGATCATCGCCTAGCACCTGGCGTAAAATCGAACGGCGTCTTGGAGGCATTACTCAGCAAGGTCATGCACACACACTAGTATAAGATTATCAAGGACAACAACATAGAAGTTAAAGAACAGAAAAGGATAAAGAAAGCATTCAAGTTTTACAAAATAGGGTTACACAGTATGTAGAACCACTACACGAGGTGTCCCATTAAGCATTAACATGGGTGTGTACTTCTACAAACATGGTCATGTAATACCATAAACACATAATGTTTTCATCCTACGACACAGTGTGTACTTGAATTTTCCCCCATTCTCGGGTTCTTCTACATGGCTAGAACTACACAATTCTCTCTCAGTGTTACATTAAATGGCGTATTCACCCTAGACATAGTGTGTACTACTTAAGAACCATACCCCATGTCGTTAGTCACACAACAAGATATAGGATTGTTAACCACATGACATGTGCAATCTAGACACGGCGTGCACCACCCGAATTTCATGCACATGTGTCATCAATCACATAGACGGATACATTGCCTCTTATAGCACGAAATATACTCTTAGTACACATTGTGTTCTACCAAGATTTTATCAACCCCATGTATCTTCTCACACAGTCATTCACATAGTTAAAAACTACATGATGTGTACATACAGTACACGACGTGTACTTAAAAAAGTAATTTCGTCCAGAACATAAAAATGCATGGTGTGTGTTCATAAAAATACAGACCATGTTGTTTGGGTTTCCAGACAGTAAGCCTCTAAAAAACCTCCAGAACCCAAAAAATGTTAACATTTTTACCCAAGATATCCATGTTTTGATCTGTGGGATCCCATAATCCCTGCGAATCAATGTTTTTTGTCTTTATCCATGTCATATCTTAACATAATTCAATTAATGTTCAATAAGATCTACCAAATTTGGATCCCATAGATACCAGAACACCTCAGGGAAAAATTCATTGAGTCCATACAATGAAACATTACATTTAACAATACTCTATCAAAATAGTAGGTATTTCTATCACAACATCTATCACAACATCAAGAATATCTACCACCACATCTATTACAACAACATGCAATCAATAATGCATTGTAAATGTGTTGATAAGAATGCATGACATGTGATCCCTAGAATGTTCATTTATGATTCATGAGACGGAATAACTTCATATCAAAGGGTTTAAAGAAAATAGAACCTCAATAAAACATAAAATAACATCCCAGTACATGTGTATCACCCAATAGTGAAATAAAATCAACTGTAATAATTGAAAAACCAGATGAATTTAAGTATTCAAGGAAAAATGGATTTTCCCTATACACTGGTAGGCTTCTCTCGAGCACAACATATTACCAACTACCTATTACATCCTATCCATGTACATAGGCTCTAAATAATAAGGAAAATAATAAAAGAAAACTCCTTTAATACCACATTGTAATGTTCCTAATCTAGGTTCCATAAAAAGTTCCCCGAACCTGATTGTTCACATAACCTCAAGAACATTTCCCCAAATTCCAAAGCCTATAGACTAAAAGTGGGAGAAAATGTGTGGTAATGGGGATACTATTACCTCATTAATAGATTATGAAGTACATAAAACAATTAGAAAAAATAGTGGAATCAGTAATACCATACAACAAAAGTAAACAAAAAGAGAATGATAATAATAAAACAACTAGAGCATGTATATAAATAATGCGTGGAATATGTATCTAAGAAAGAAACCAAATGAGTCAAAATGTAAGAAATAAATAAAAAATCCATGTTTAAAAGAGACAGGTAAACTAAAAAATCATTGGAAGCTATAACTAGGTCCCATGCTCTCCATCTCTAATGACAATCCAGTACTTGAAAAAGAAGAGACACTTCCCTTATCTATACCTAAAATGTTATAAACACCAAACAGGGTGTGATATGAATCCTAGTAGGAAAAAACCAAAAGATCTATGCCTAACTATCAATTAATTTATAGAGTAGGTAATATGCAGAAATGAAGTATTAAACTAGGAAGTACACAAAAATAAACAATCCTACAGTTTTCAATTATATTCATTTACATTTATTATTCATCTGTTGAATCCAGATATCTCGATATCTATCCTAATCTATATATCCCCTTGTATGATAATAGAAACAAAGATGTATCAAAAGACCATCTAACAACCTAGTAAGACCAATTTCAAGCTTGTGCTTTGTCTTAGAAAACTCTCCACAATCATTCCATCATTCATAGACAACCCTCTGGGAATTCTCTCATGGGCTAACCCCTTTGGTTTAACAGAACATCGAATCGTTTACAAACGACCACCTAGGAAGCTCTTATGGTCAATACCATTAGTCAACGTAGAATCAATAAATTATAAACGACCTCTGGGGTAGCTCTATCAATTAGTACCCATTGGTCAACATAGCATAAACAAATCATGAAGGACCACCTGAGTAGCTCTCACGGTCAATACCCTCGGGTCAATATCTACACTGAGGATCCCATGGTCCTGTGTAAATAAACATGGAAAGCCCCACAATTTTTCTTGTCCAAGGATCTCATGGTCCATTAAAAAAATAGTATGCATATCATATCAATGAATCACATATTATCTATAACTACTACATGGATAATCATTCATAGAGAATACCACATGAAATTCATATAATAAATTCAACTCCATCCTATTCAACTAAGGCATTGGAAAATAAGGTACACCTAACAAAAATTCTATACCAAATGACCATAAATAGTTAATCAAGGGAAACACACCCATGGGTTGTCCCAATAACAAGGTATCTAACCATACTCATAAGAAATGACCCTTAATTAATCATCCAAACCATACCAGGCAAGAATCTGGGTTTAAATTACAATATAGAAAAACCCAAATGTGGGTATGTGTCACTTTTTTCTTATATAATCTATAGACAAACAACTAAAGTTAAAAACACCTACCATGATGTCATGTGATCAATACTCCTAAACATCAGCCCTTGAATCAGCTTAAATTGGTGTAGATTTACAAAAAGGTGAAACATTTTCAACCTTGAATAACTCATGATAGAGGAAGAATCTGGAAGAAACGCTCTACGGGAATTGATAAATCACCGGTGGGATTCCAATTTACCAAAATATGTCTCAATCAAAGGTCAGATAGAGACATGGGGGCTCAGTATTTGTTGTTCATTCCCAAGGGATCTTGTACGAAACACATGAATAATAAATGGGTTTTGGAGATGAGACATGACCCATCTACGATATATCAAATAAAAAGACAACTAAAAATTAGGTTCATTAAATGTACACTCGATGAATTATTCATAACTGACTCCCTACCTTAAACGGTCATCCAGGTCACCTACACGGCCATGTAATCAACTGTTACATGGCTAGTACACGGTTGTATGTAGTACCTGAGTACAAAGTGTGTACTCATAAGTACACGGTGTGTACATAGAATATTCCCATTTCTTACTTTTTCCTAAAACACAACCCGAAATCATGATCCATATCAAAAATGAAAATTTGGGTTCTTTTAGGGGGAGTTTCATTGGAATAGAAGGCCTCCCTTTCTGGGAGCTCGATGTCTAGTGGTGTATTATATGGGGTAGAATTTTCTAAGATGAAATCATTGAGCGCTTTCCCCTTCACTAAATTATATGATTCAAACTCACTGTCGAATTATTGCAGAATGAATACCCATTTTTCCGAGCACCCAGTCCCCATAATAATTCCAAGGATGTAATTATTTGAATCAATAGAAGAGACATGATGTAAATCATGGTGCTAAAAATAGTTCCTTGAATTTTTAACTAAAATATGAGTGAAAGTAATGTCTTATTGACATTAGATTAATGGGTCTTTGTACCTAGAATTTTTATTTTGAGGTAGAAAATATTTTTCTCCCACCCGGAATTGTTTTTCTATGTAATTAGGGCATCCGGTAATTGTTATATAGTTGCTACATATATGATAAGTGGCCTCCCTTCCACCAAAGGCCTTAGAACTGATTGGTGAAGTAAATTCTTATTGAGAAATTTGAAGTATTTGTATTAGTAATCATCCCATTGATAGGTGATTTCCGTCTCCATTATCCTAATGTAGGGGAGAGCATTTTCGGACATGTTAAAAATGAAACATCAAATATAGGTGAGGTGACCTTGTATCCCCCTCACTTCTCATTGATTTATGGGGGATGGGAGACATAACTAAAAGAGAAATAGTCTTTTCTTGCTCAACCTAAATTCCATGGTTTTGCACCATAAACCCCGAGAACATCCATGATCCTACCCTGAAGATGAATTTATGTTGATTCATCTTGAAACATTGTTTTTGAAACTTGTCAAAGACTGTTTATAGATCTATGAAGTGATCATGTCATTGTAACTTTTTTTCCAATAGGTCGTGGACATAAAATTTGTCTATTTTTACAAATAATTTCTTAAGGATATGATGCATTGCACATTGATATGTGGAACCAACATTATTTAAGACATAGGGAATGACCTGATAGAAAATTATTCCATGATGTGATATGAAGGAAGTGGATTATTTATCTTTAAGGGATATTTTTATTTCATTGTACCCTAAATACATGTCCATGAAGAAAAGAGAATGGAATCCAATAGTTTCAACAATTAAATGTTTGTTGATCATTAATGGGAAATAATCCTTTGGGTAGTGATGATTAAGGTATCTAAAATTGATATAAAGCTTAATCATCCCATTGATTTTCTCGATAGAGACAATGTTTGAGAACTATCATCATTATGTCACTTCGTGGAAAAAAGATGACTTTGATCGATTTTTCAACATCTACCTCTAAATTGGAGGCATAGGAAGAGTGCATTTCCTGGATTCCTTCTTAAATCCTCAGTTTTCATTGGGTAAAGAATGATAGTATGTACCCATATATGGACTTAATCATGGAATGTTTGTATAGTTCCGAGTGAACACATATTCACGAAACATTAGAAATAAAATATATAGATATTTCTATAGAGGGGAATGGAGATAATAATCATTGTAGGTTGTGGGTAATCTATTTTTCATCGAGTCACCTACTTGATTTATTCAATGGGGGTCGAGTCTCCTTCCTTCAATAAAGAATGTGAATTTCTTAGGCAATACTCATCTAATTCCTCCTCTACATTTGTGGAGTAATTTTTAGACATTGATGACAATATGTGGGTATTTTTTTACAATCTTGGTGAGAGAGGCCATGAGAAGAGGGATCATTATCCAATACTACCTATGTTATTGTAGAAATATTTCAAAGACGATTTCTTTTACACTATCACTCAGAAAAGGAGGATCATGGACATCTGGGGTTTGTTATATATCCTTAACATGATTTACACGGAGCATATAGTTATTTTCATTCATACTGCAATGATTTTCATGGGAAGTCCCCAAGCCATTGGGAGCTACAACCTGTATATCATCATCCACAATTGTATTTTTATATTCAATTTTAAGGAAACCTTATTTAGTATATGTGGCTCTATATATTTCAAATTGGGAACTATCAATATGTAGAATCCAACCACTCCATAGTTGGAATATTTTCTACAGTAATGGAATGTTGATGGTTCTACCACATAGTTGTGGGCCATGGTCTTTTGATCTAGCATTGTATTTAGTTTCTTGATGGTTATCTATATACTAAACATCTATTGTGAGATCCCAAAACATTTAATTGATTTTCATTATACTAATATTTCACTTCTCATGATTATCACACCCTTTAAAGGTCAACATTAGGGGATATGGGTCCCATTCACTATATCCCAAATGTCAGAGGGTTAAAATTGGGATGTGATTGAACATATGAAACATTTTTTATAAGATCCCTATGGAAATCGACATTTATCAGTCTTAATAAAACATATAGGGGAATAATGTTCCCTTAGATGACTTGTTACTAATCCTAGTTAGTAAACATGATGGGAACATGGAATTATGATGCCATGGTCTCTACTCGATAAACCTAAGATGTAGAGACTGCTATCTCAAACTCTCATGGGATCTGGTGGGATTAAAAGAGTGCCTCTGTGAGTTATTCTGAATAATGGAACACATCCGTGATTGAGTGATTGGTTGGGACATTTTCTTATTATTTCAGTTTTTCATAATTCTTTTCTAGATGATTATGCTTCCCACAATTGGATTAATTCATTCTACAAGTTTAAGAAGTTTAGGAACTCAAGGTGGACATGTCATGTGATTTTTTGTAGGTCTAGGGTGATTCGTCCAGAAGTGGTTCAAGCTGCAATGGCATTCAACATTGTTTTAGATGATCATAAAAAAACTTGTTCAAAAGGAGGTCATGTAAGACAAATAAGAATGAGTGACTGCAGGAGGGTTATGGTACGTCTCCATACCGCTTTTAGTCCCACTAGAGCAACTTCCCATGTTTCTCATGTGCTTATGTTTCTTTTATGGGGACGTGACTAATCTTTTGGGTTCATCCGTGCATCTATTATCCCCTGTACTCTTGGTTCTTATTCAGGTATACACATGTTCCCGTATTATGTGTTGAAACTCATATTCAAAGGTATATTCATCATTCTATATTGGGTATTCCATGTTTATCACATTGGGAGAACTGAATACTATATATTCATCAAAAGAGGGTTTTATTTGTTAGGGGTGATGCCCATGTTATAGATGTTGTATGAATGAAATTTAAAAGAGTCAGTGCTTATGTTTGAGAAAAATATGACACCTCCTTTTCTGTTTCCTTCTGCTTCTAATGGTTTCTTCCATATTTGGTTAATTCCCCCAATATCATTATTCTTCTGAATGGGTAATGGTTAGGTATAAAACCTTCTTTATGGGGTTATCTAACAACACCTATCATGAGTCAACTATGACCTTAAGGACATCAAGGAAGAGGAATTAGTCCATGATATTATGACTTAGACATCCATGAAAAGTGAAGTAATCAGAATTATCAATGTCATTTTACTCATTGTGATTCCTAGGGTGTTGCAGCTTGAGTAGGTTATTGTCCAAGGCTACGAGGAAATAAAAGAGGAATTGTTCATTTATGAAGGAGTATGATTTATTCATCCATTAGTAAAATCAAAAGAAACCCTAACAAACCTATTTCTCTTACCATGTGATATTTTTTTATTTTTTCCACTCAATAAGAGGTTATGGGTGGTTTGATACATTCCTTGATGCTTATATGGGCATTGTTGTTGGTTTCAGAGTGACAGATGAAACGTCCACATTTCCTAGACTTTTCCCCTATTCTGAGGGAATCAGTTGAGATTTGGATCAGTTTTACTAAATTAAATCTTCTAATTTTTTTTCAATTTTTTCAAACTCACCAAATCCAACTATTTACATTGTTGGGATTATAGGTGTCTACAAATCATCCCTAATATTTTTAGCATAGAGTTACAATAGTTGAACCCTTGAGAGTGGGATTCCGAGTGAATAGGTTAAAACATTCCATATTCATATGAATGTAAAAAATATCATTATCTAGTTTTATTCAATTATTTATGTCTAAAATTGACATTTTCTTTAGTGTTGAGCTCAGATGTTAATGGAATTGATGACAATGGTAATCAAATCTCTCAATATATCATACTTCCAGACCGTTGTACCAAAAAAATGTTGACCCAGTCATCTTATGTACAAAATACCATAGCATGGTTGACTCATATTGATCTCGAGGGACTATCATTGGCCCACGTCAGGTTATGATGTGTGTGAGATATTTTTCAAGGTCTCTTACACCATCAAAATTATAGAAGTTAGGATTGCTTAATTTTTTTTGTTAATGTTTCACCCACCAACATGGGAATTGGATTCCTCTCATGCATCATAGGTGAACCTATACATTTCTTGTCTTCTATTCGAGTATAAAAGTACATGATAAAGTTATGAAGCTCTAAAAGCAATACTATTTTACTGGATGTATATCTATATGAAGTAGTTGGGGCTCAATGAGGTGTCCCAATCATTGTCTCCTGATGATTCATGATTCTTCCAAAGACTGAATGGTTTCCCTAGAGTGAGAGAGGCTATTGAGACTATAGAGGGATTTACCAATTATTTCCAATTTCCTCATCTATATTGACTAGATTACTATATTTAGAGCTTTTATGATGTTCATATGTTTCTATTACTCAAAGATCATCTCATATAGGTGGAGGAATATTCACCTTATCCTAAACATGATCCACAATGGAAAAATATCCCCTAAGTAGATCATCATTGATTTTTCATAGAGTTTGTATATAATTTTCATATTTTGATAATTGATCATCCATGGAATGAACGTTGAGCCTTCCAGGTGGTGATTAGAATGTGGCCATATATTTCCCATTTTATTCCGCTATGTTCTATTTTAGAAGTGTAAAATAGATATTCGGAGGTCCTAGGTTATGGATCCTTCTTCTTTTATGGGTGCGTGGAGCTTCATTTGGTATATCTAGATCACCGTTATCATAGAGTAGGTTTTACCTGATGTGGACTTATAAATTATTATATTGATCCATAATATCATTCAAATTTACAGTGATGACATTTATAGAGGTGTATCAGGCAATAGTGGGTTTCCCATTACATTCAACACAACCTAATGATTCATCACCACTTTCATCAGGTTTGTTCTTTGAAATCATGGAAATAATTTCACATGTTAGATTATGACCCTAGAGGGGTCGGATTTACTTATCTTTATATTCCTCTCATCATGGTCTATGAATAGAGACAATGAGAGAGTTTCCAATTTTGAATGCCAAACAGGCCCTAAAAAAGAAAAGGTTTATATTTTAGAGTGAGAAACAAATGAGATGTTAAAATTCTATATTTCCCTCCAAAACTAGAGGAGATATATTCTCTATGTGGTTATGATGATGAAAACTCCCCTAGACCAGTGGGATTGTGTTTAGTCAGGGGCACAATTGGATTTGATTGACCCTATTATTGAGGTTTTGATTCATCTATTTGAGTATTTTATGACTAATGGGATAATATATGAGATATAAATTCCCCTATCCTGGTGGGATATGTTTGATCTTCAATCAATGTTAATTTCCCTCATACCCTCTTAGAGGATGAAGAACATAGTGATGGAAAATGAGATATAAATGACCACAACCTAGTGGTTTGGGGTTTATTTGGAGCTTTTGCTGATATTTTAGGAATCCTATCAGGAATTGATGATTCGAGGGTTGGTGGCAGTGGAATATATTCCCCCAACATGGTAGGATTTGTTCTATCATGGATTGTTGTTTAGGAAACTGTGACTGGGGCTGGTTTGATGTGGTGTAGTTGTATTCATGAAGGAGCTTGTTGTGATGGTAGCCCAAGATAATAATCATTCTAAATAATAATTTGTTATGTTGATTGAAAACTCATCATCCATGTATAAAATTAATTCCCATTTCATTGATGGACATAGTTTGATGACCTTATGGGTATCCACTTCCAACATTCGTGATGTATAGTAATTTTTTAAGCTCAATCATTCAATTGTAGTTACCAACTAGCTCGTGTGTTCCCTAATACCCTGATTTCACCAAAGGCTATGACATTATTAGATTCTACATCATAAGGTTTCAATTATTTTGGGGACACAGTGAAATGAAATTATACATTTTTCATATATTCTCGGATATACCAACCGGCATGTATGTCATTTTATTCCACTCCAAGGTTTTGAAGAATGTAAAATGCATCCATACCCAGTTGAAAATAGATTTTATTGATGAAATGAAGGTTTTACTCATATCCTATATAGTAAATATGTATAGGATTCAGTTTCTGATGAGTATCCCATATATTTTGGACGAGATAAAGAATGCAATCCTTTTATATAACATTTAGGACCTCATATTCAAACATGGATAGAGTATAGAACAAGATGGGTATGTTGTTTCTTCCTAACTCATTCCATATATCAATTTTAGACTTCTCTTCATCTGACATACACTCAACTGTCCTATCAGACCACTAAAGACGCTTCTTGGGGTCACCTACTAACATGAGTGGAGTGATCTAGGATGTTAATATGGAACTATATGCAGTTGAACCCAATGTTTATAGAGCCTCTCTATATAAAGGTTTCTGATTTTTTTACTCCTCTATATTTCAAGGTATCTTAGAATAGGATTATTTGTTTTCCCATGGAAGATATTACCATGTGGAGTTTGAAAATGGATGATGTATGGAATAGAATCAGTATAATTGATCTCCACAGTAACATAAAGAGGTATATCATGGTAATGATCATATAATGTTTCATTTTATGAGTTGTGGGACCCTTGGGGTGTTGGTAATGTGTCTCTAATGACATTAGGGACAATAGTAGTGAGTAGATTAGGAGTATGGAAATATTTATACATCATGTTCACAATATGCTGACATGCTTTTTCGAATTGTTTTATGGTATGAGACTATTGTATGAAATTTTATAGAAGTATTTGATAACTCTCTGGCTCAACATGAGTATGATCCCACTACTGATAACCTCTTAAAATTTAACAATGATCTTCCTCATTATTGATAGTCATATAATATTGTCCCAAGGCATGTTCCATTCATACTTGGAAAACCATGTCCTGCACGAGAATATGATACCATTCCTACACCTTTGGAATCTACAACTAGTCTTTTTTATGGGAATATATGTCTTCTCCATGGAATATTGCACTCTCACAGGGTGAGCCCGGTTTGGAGCGTGAATATGACCCTAGTCAGAATATACATTCTGTGAAAAAATATTCTGGAGGACCTCTAGAATGGGATAATGGATATGAGCCTCCTTCTATATTTCCTTGGAAGGATGTCGATGTAGTCTTTCATTGGAATAAGTAAGAATATGTTCTTGGATTTCGTGATATGTTTGAATATTATAGGAAGATTCATAGATATAAATTTGAGCTTATTGCGAAGCTTGTTCCATTATCACATGGTGATCACTTACCAGAATGGTGAAATAAGCCTGATCCTAGGCCACTGGAGTACGACTCTAGTCTTCATCGATAGTAAGTGGAGCCAGCCCTGAGGCATGACCCCTTAGAACATGGTTTTCCCTATATAAAACATGGATATGATCCATATACTAGGCCTCTATAATATTCAACCATACTTTTTTGAAAAGAATATTCCCCTTTCCTTAGGAATGTACCGCTCTCACCTGGTGATCCCTAGAAGAAATTGGAATATGAATCTAGTTTTATGTGTATTCCATTACTAGAATTTACTCATAATAATACTCAATATGAAAATTATTGTGATCTTTATATAGAGAAACCACTTGTCAACAATGATCACAAGGTTGAGCTTCCATGGAGGTAGGGATATGAATATGCACCTGTCTATATATCTTTAGTAGTTATAGAATATTCTAGCATAGTTCTTTAGATTTTTCTATGATTTATTTCCTTCTTAGTAATGTGAGTGTCGATATATAAGAAGAAACATTTTCCATCTCCACAAAATACTAAACGTTATATTTAATTGAAGAGAATATATAAGCCAAGTTCTATCAATCTTGTTCCATCATATTATGTCAATATACATCATGTATGGCGGTCGTGATATGCACATCCCCCATATCTGCTACAAGAATATGCCATATACTTCTTCTGAGTGAGAAAGGATAAGGCCTTGGTTTCTGGTCACTACCGTAATGTTACAAAATAAATTCTCTGTGGGAGTGGGTATTTGTTCCCACCCCTAGATATCCATCAATTTCTATACCTGATGTGTCTCCCTTGTTTCTCATTCTTGGGTGTCCTAAGTTATATCGTGTCTGGTGGTACCCTCAGAAGGATAATAATGGCTAATGTTGGTATCGTGTGGAAAGGAAAGTTGAAAAGAGCCCTCCAAGAAAACCCTTGAACCTACATGGATTTGTATTGGACTCCATGGTCCACCTCCATTAGATATTGAACGTTGTGATTTTTGAGCACTATTGATATGCTCTCGAAGTGGGTTGTTGTGGTAGTGAGGGCCAATGGATTAGTAGAAAAAATACTTAGATGATGTTGTATTGCCTTATTTAGTACTCAAAGACCCTCATTTGTATCTTTGAGGGATGGGAATGTACCACATAGATGGTAGTCCCATTCCATTTTCTCCACCACCTGATGTTGAATCTTTCAGACAGGTGAGGTAATTTTGTGACCCGTGATGGTTTCTGACACTAAGGAATTTCTGAAATGGACACGAGATAGTGAAATGATATCTGATCATGGTATTATTTATGTGATCAATACCATTGGTTATATATAAAAAATTAATTTGGTCACTGATTAGTGAAATATCATATGTAAGATTCGTAATCAATAATATATTCATGATTAACATAATTTTCCATTCATCCTTGGCCAAGAAATTCTTATCAAGTGGAATTATAAATGAGATGATGGAATAATTTCTTCTGAAACCAACATATATAGGATTATCTGTAATATATCTGTCCATATTATCATATTTTTTTGTCTATGATATGATAACAAAGAATCCAAACATGTTGTAGTTCAATAATCCTTCTATTTATTGGTTTTATGTCAATCCTAATGTTTTTTTTCATTCATAGAATATGCAATAAAATATTTCATGATGATTGTTTAAATGATCATTCTATTCTTTGAGATATTCATTTATTTTTGGAAGTTTTTTATGGAAAAAAGAATAATTAGTAGCCTTTTGGGGAAAAATCGATTTGATGAGAACTAGGTAGTCTATCATTTTTGTATTGTGAAGGATTTTTCATGATTAAGAAATTTCGCATCCGGTTCACCATTTTTTGGATAGAAACACGATTATTGGGAATCCTCAATGGATTATAAGAATGATATTAGGGGAAATGGGAAGTCTATCATTATTATTTTTCAATAAGATGTCGTTATTAAAAAATTTCACATCAGGTTCACCATTTATGTTTAGATGAAAAAGAGGATGAATGAGGGGAATTCAGTTTTTCCCGATGATTGATTATTAGGGGTTCAATTTTTTTCGCATTCCCTGATGTCAGGATCCCATTTTCACACTTAATGGAAACTCAAAATGATTCCCCCATCCACATTTGGGTAAAAACCTTCATTCTAAAGGTCGGTGGTCAGTTGGGGTTTCAGACCCAATAACACTTAGGTGATCTCATTGGTCAATAGGATGGCTGGTCGGGATCATAGATCCCTTATTGTATGGAATTTTTGTATACACCAAGGCATTATTATAGAATTAAGATATTTTCTAGAATCAATTTGAAGTCATGATATTGGACTAGTTACCCTATTAAAATAATCATAGGTTAACCCCATTACTATGCAGAAGAAGAGGATCTCATTATTGAAGCCCTATGCATATATTTTATGATATTAATTAATTTATTAGTAATATATTACTACTTATATTTTAAATACACATAACTAGACACTACTGAAACTATTTCAGTACAGAGAGGTCATTAATATCCCCAAGAAGGAATTGAGCCGTTAGGCGGAATCCTACATATCCTGTTTATTTTAGGAATCAGAAGCCACCATGTTTATTAATATTTTACAGTTTAACATCATCAGGAATGGAAATATGTGAGATAAAATATACACTAGATATTTGTTCTCTAGTATCGACAATACATCCTTCACATCCTGGTTATAGTAGCAATCCAAGCTATCATAGTTTGATCATTCCCTTAGGATTTTATCCCTATAATATTCCGTCAAATAGGGGAGGCCACCCCTCAGAGCATACAAAATGAAATTTTCCTAGATAGTAGAGACTAAAAATGAAAATATTATGACAATTATGCCTCCATAAGACCACATGATCTATGATTGGTATCAAAAACAAGATATAGCAAGTGATAATCCTCACTGCATGTGTATTTAGGTATTATGTTTTGGGATTACCCTTGGGATGTTATAAAATGGATCTCATTCCCCAGGAAGATGTACTATGTATCATTATAATGGATGAAATTAGATTCATCATAGTTTCATTGGATTATTTCTTTATAGATGGTTGATATGAAATGATCAAACCAGGTGAATGATTGGGCCTCGGTTATTGAAATTTCGGATACATGAGGGACTTTCCTCAAAGTGGGTTCCCACTTGAGCATAAATATTTGGAAGGAATCATATGTATAAAAGTAATTATAGGAATTAAGTTCATCATAGTTCAATTGATCAAGGTTTAGACACTATGGTTTCTCTATGTAAATTATGTGATCATTGTATCTCCCTAATCCCACATGAGCATTGCTCAGTGTAAGAAACCAGGGACCAAAATTAACTAGTCTCATTATATGTGAAAGATGAAATTATGCACTGGGACATACCTTACCATACATAATATAGATCTTGGAATCAGGGAAGATTTATACTATCTTGGTTTTTATAGGAATTATAGTCGAAATAGTTCCCTTTATTGGATCTAACTCATATACATTTCACATCTGATCGGGACATACACATTAAGTATTGGTTAGGTTATCATTTCTGACGATGCCTGAATGACCTAGATTTACTTTCTACTTTATATTTTCTGAATATATACTCTAATAACCTTGATTTTTGACATTTCATGTCAAAAGAAATCTTCCTGACATATCCAACTAAAATATTATGATTCATTTGTCTTGTTTGATGGACATTGCATAACATGTATGGTTTGTCTAACAACCATCACATGATCATCGATTACCTATTTAGAGGACATCATGAGACCAGACCGTCTGATCTGAGAATCCATTACATGATATTGGCTAAGATGCTTAGTAGGCATTGCATGATCTATGTGACAAGCCCTAGTGTAATCAAGAGAGGTTTATGAAACAGGTGGAGGGAATCATGAGAGTTAATAAAACATATCTAGAGGGTGATGTATAACCCATGATGACATGATTGGAGGACATCATGAGATCGGGCTGTAGTACATGAACGGTGTCCGAGGAACCAATTGGCATGTACTATTTCTTTCACAATACTTAGTATGACATGTTCTAGTGCCACCATATGTGTTTGGAGACATGTCTAAATGACTCCTCATGATATTCATGCCAAGACTATAGTGCTTTTCAATACTTTGGGGGCATGTTCGGGGGGCACCATGTGACTTTCATTGATATGTAATTGGGACATCACATGATATAAATAGTATTATAAATGAATGTTTAGAGATCTAGGTGACATTTACTGGTGATATCCCAAGACCTGGGTGGTACACAAGAAGTTCACGAGGATCAACATATATTTTTCACATAAGTATCCAATAATTTATTCTGAATTCTATCATTTTACTACAAATTCATTATATTTTTTCAGTGTTATCATATTTTATGTTTTACATGATCTAGTAGATCTGTTGTATTTTATTATCATGACCCCCCAAAATTCATTATCAAGATCAATGTGTTATTATGTGATGTTCCTAGGCATACAACATGATTCCTGTGATTTTTCTCCAGATCTTATATGATGAAAAGATTACCTATCGTGATATCAATTCATTTGAGAAATATTCTATGATTCTTGGATTCATTGGGGCATTGTTCTAAGGAATTGTCTATGAATTTTTCATGTTGGTTGGGGGATTTATAGCCTTATACACCTTGATTATTTTATTATTTTCATGAATTTTATTTATTAAATCCAGGAAGATGTTGGTGGAGGGCTTCAACATCAGGAACATCATAAGGTCTTTCATTAGGTCATTGTGGGGGCATTTCATGATTTTTAGTGACCATGATACCATCCTATCAATGTATTCATTATTGGATAATTTATAATTAATGGGATCTTTCTTAATCATATATAAATTCTAAGGGTATTTCATAATGTCTGGAAGGTATTTCCACATTCCTTCATGAGATTAGGGTTCCTATCAAATTTCCTTCATGTGATTTTTGGAGACTTTTCATGGACCCATCATTTGACAAGGATGAATTTACAATGGGCATAACTACATCATGATTTCATACAAAATGGATTTGTGAGACCATGATATGGGAAACCTGGGTGAATCATGTTCATTTCCCATTTTAATTAATAGTTTATTTTACAATGTTTGGGGATCTCATGTGGTTGTATTAGTGCTGTCAAAAAAAACACTCTACTTATTATTGATTTGTCAGGTGACCAATAAAATATCATTTTGAGATGTGTGGGAATTTAATGTCTTATTCCATTAGTTTCTTCTTATGGAGAAACAATGGGAGCATGTGGTCACCTGGATATGTCGAGTCACTTCCCATGATGAGGATGACATTCTAGTTGGATTTATTTTGATAATGTCGATATATCATTGAGTTCTTGTTGTGCCTTTTGAATCTTCTAGGGAACATCACATTTTTATGACCACAAGAGGATCCTATATTTACTCTATTTTTTATGATTTTCATAATACTATTCCCTATGGTTTTATGGTTTTTATTTACCATTGTAGAGGAATATTATTGTCCTAATAGTTGATGTGTAACCTAAGTTTTACGACTACAAGAGAACCCTATCTTTTGGACATTTTCATCCCTGTTATCAAAGGTTTTTTGGTTGGTTTGTTAGGTGTCTGACTATTGACATGCCGTGTTACCTAGTGGAGGTCACCTAGAAGCCTCCACATGATCACTTATTGTCTTAGGTGACTTTTCAAGAATAAGGAGGTTTTGGCAAATGGGCTTTGTAGGTTCTTCCACATGCTATGTGCTACATGTGAACATTCACATGACCTTCCACATGTCATGCAGTCATGTGAATCTTAGTGGGTCACTTGATCCACATTATCTTGGTGACCTTATCCTTACATTGCTTTACGGGGAAAATAATACCCCTATTGGGGTATTTAACCCTTTTTGATCATTCCGATGCTCATTTGGTGGGTGTCAACATTATTTTTAGGGGATTCAATAATGATGAAAATATATTGGGCTTTTTAACTAAATAGTCATTTCTTCAAATATGGTAACCTAAAAGAATAAAACGATATTTCAAATGGAATATAAATCAAGAATATCCCTATGCACATTGGAATTTTTATTAGAATTAATAGTCGAGGGGACCTAACAAATTTATCATTTTATCATTTTATTTTCACAACTTTTTATGAAATTTATGAAATATATAATTTTAGAAGAATCATGGATATGTAATTTTAGTTTTTTTAAAGGTAATGTGTTATACTATGAATATATTTAAATTGTGTGTTTTGATTAATAAAACTATTTGGATCCACACAATATTTGTTTTTAAATCTACATCACATAGAATATATATTTTTATCCTGATTCCATGAGTTACTAATGAATATGAAAATGATTCAATAATATCTTATTTATATAAAATTATTATTTTAATAAAATTAAAAAAATAAAAAAAATTATAAAAAGTAATTTATGATACAAAATATAGGATAATTTTTTGATTTCGTAGTTAAATATTTCAGATATAAATAGTTAAAATTTAATATTTTAATGATTATAATGAAAGGAAATGTACTAGTCCGACACAATGATATTTACATTTTTGGGAATTTCTATTACATGATAATGAACAATATAAGATGTGTTTTTATTGAATTTAATTCATAGATAATTTATTTAATAGAGTTATTAATCATCACTGATGATATTTTTCACTGATTTCATGATTAGATAGACTTTTAAAATATATAAAAAAATTAATAACCATTTATAATTTAGTGTATTATTAGACCACCGTTTTAAGTAGTTAATCCATGTTTCCTCCATGGATATTAATCAATAAATGGATTATTTTAATTTTTAAATTTTATCAGTTCACTAAATTATTTTATTTAATAATCCACTATATTGTGGAATTAATGAGTTTTATTACTCGACAATAAATACAAAACCTCAGACTCATCAAGATATAAAACATAAGAAAATAAAAAATTATGAAATTATATATAAATAATTAATTGATTGTTTTTGACATTTAATATTTAAAATTTAAGTGGTTCAGGAATACGTATTCCCCGATGTTTCATATGTGAATATTAAAAGTGGTACATTGGTGGGTAATTGATGAATTAAATTTTTGATTTTGGGATTGGGTGAAACCACACAATTGATATAGACTTATTACAATATAATTTTGTTAATTAATTGATAATTAATAAACCTATCATGTTGTAGTTCATATTTATATGAAGAATATGTGAGGTGTGAATAATCAATAAAATTTGGGAAACTATTTCATGGTTTCAAAAAACATAATGAAGCGTATAATTTTTTTGTTTTTTTGGCCATTATCAAGAAATATATTTGCTGAGTTAACTGATGGATATAATGTATAAACTAATATAATGGTTATTCAACCTTGCATGGATGATTAAAGGGTTCATTGTAGTGGAATAATTATGTTATCGCATGTATTATAAATGGTTTGATAAAAAAGTGGGGTTTTTATATATACGTGGTGGTTTTGTTTAGTATATGAATTTAGAATGAATAAGGACAATGAAATCATAAGAGGTTGTAACATGGTTCTATGGATTATTTATCAATACTAATTAATTGAAACATTATCATTGTATTTAAAAATTATTATATCATTTCAATGATTTTTCCCTATTATATATTCAAATATATTTTTTCATTATAGAATATTTCTTTACTATGGATGAATGTGGGTAAATTTAGCGGGACATTTGATGGAAATAAGTGTCCTTAGATGAAATTATTTGATATTATGTTCTATTTGGGTCGTAAAATTATTTCATCCATGTCATTATTTATTTGGGGACAATATTAAATATAATTTGGAAGCATTCAATAATTCATTTGAGCATCAATATTAAATAGGGGATTTTAGACACTACTTTTTCCATATTTAATTCATATTATTCATTGATATGAGGTGTTTTCTTCCAATTTTACCCCATTTAATCATTATATCATTGATTATTTGAAAATGTTTATATTGTTTCATAGTGATTTATATCTTATTATCTACCAAATATTTTTTGATAAATAAATTTTGTATTTAAAAAAATATAATTCATGGAATTTGAATATTTTTATATGTTTAAATATTGATACTAAGATATTTTTCCAGTGGTCATTTATTTTTTAAAAAATATAATTTATTTCTTCTTATTTAGTAGTTTTTATTATGAGAAATGTTAAATATTGAGGTTCCAAGAATGGATGTTTGATAAAAGAATTATTTCTTTGTTTGGTGTCTTATTTATGAAGGTGGGGGTTATTTTGTGGTTTTTTATTTTCATAAGATGTATTTTATAGGTATATCTTTACATATTTACTTTATTCCCTTAATTTTGTTTCTTCTCAAATAAAAAATTTTTCGTAATTTTTTTTAACAAATAGTTTGACAGTTTTGTTGTTTGGGAGAATAGAGGGAGTTAATTTCATAGTGATCCAGATTAAAGGAGGTTATATGGTAAAAAGGATTCAGCTAATAGATATATTATTTATATAATAATGTGAAAAGAGTTTCTAAAACATAATGTTTTATTAGTATTGAGAAATAAGAAATTCAATAATTTACGCGGTGGTATAATATTGGTATGGTGGTGGTTATGTGTATTGGTTTGTGTGGTGAATGTGTAGACTGTATATTTAGTGCCTTATGGATGTGGATATATAATTATGATGGGTTTTTTATACATTACATAGTTATTAATAATTAATGGATGAATTTATGTTGTTTTTAGTAGAGTTATTTATGTCCTTCCTCATGTTCATTTGTTCTCGATTGTTATCTATTTATTAAATATTTTCTATTTGATTCTATTATTTATATAATAAATTTTTGGTTCTTAGTCATTTTTTAGTAAATTAATTTGAGTTATTGGTGTGTTATTTTATTTAACTTGTTTTTTTGGTGGCGTTACCAAGATCTTAGTTTACAAGGGGGAAGGATTTTGGATTTGAAATAAATAATGTGTACTACGAGATGTACGGTTGGGATATGAGGTTGTTTTAAATAAATACTTATTAGTTGAAACTTTTATATTATGTATTGTATTTTAATCATATGAAAAATTTTAAATTATATTTTTTTGAATGATATTCATTGACAATATGGTCATGCTAATTACCCAAATGTGCCCAATACTCTATTTGAATTATTTTAAAATTTGATTTGTGTTAATAAATTTAGAGAATGTGACATTCTGTTTTAATAAATAACATATATTTTTAATGATATTATAGATCCTTATAGAATATATTTATGCATATTATATTTCTTATTATGTATTAATCTCTATTATTCATGATAAATAGATTTATTGGATTACCATTTGTTTATGATGGGTTTTTTCATTTAATTTTAAAAGGTATAAAAACAGAAATTTCTATATTAATATCAGTTGAAATCTATATAGATAGAACCCATCCTGAGGCATATTTGAGGAAATAATTTTGGGCCATTATAAATATTGTAATTGACTCTTGTGGGGTCTTAGTAGGGCATGGTTGTGAAATAATTATATGAAATATTTTGATGAAATTTATGATAAATATTTGGCATAGGTGTTGGATTTCATTGCATTGAATTAGCATGGTAATTCTATTATTCATTAAAAAAATGTTATATAGGTTGGGGTTACCTAGTATGATAAACAATTCCCCAATAACATGACATAAAGACCATGATGTCCTATTGAACAAGTCCTCGTTTACATGTTCTAATTGTTGAATAAACTCATTAGTGATGTACATTAATTCTCATTGATTGAAAATTATATTTAAATTAATATATTAAGAATATTATGTAATTTATAGGATTACAAATGTTAATATATGTTTATATTAATTCTAATTATGTTATGGAGACTATGTTATTGATTAATGTCAATTTTTAATTCTCCATTATTGTGGTTTTTATAAAATTTATATATTCCTATTTTCATGAGAAAAATTTATAACGGTGTTAACTAAAGTATTTATAGGTCCGAAAATTTCATAATAATTACTTTATGATACATAATTTATGTGATTATGTGTTTACATTGATCTATTCTTAATAGAATATGACCTTCTGGTAAATAGGATGATCACTAAATATTAGATAATGGATTATTTCAACATCATATATTATGGTTATGAATTACATGTTATAGGAATATTATTCCTAGTGTAAAATTTATTTATGGTTTTATAAAAAGTGTATATGATTTTATATATAGACATATATAAATTAATTAATCTGAATTCATGGATTATCAGTTGTTTACATCTATCATTATTTTATTGTATATTGAATGCATGACATGTTATCTAAAATTTAATGATATGCATGTTACTAAAAAACAATTTTTATATGAGGATTAATATAGTGGGTGTGAATTTATTTCATTAAAAACATGGTTATGATTATATTTTAATAAATGAATATTTTGAGACATGTTATGATTTCCTGCTGAAAATTTTGGCCTCATAAATCATTAATTGTTAATACCCTGATGACTTGTAAAGAAGTTTGAATAACTATTTTTGAAATAATGATAATAAATACCATGAATATGTTTCTATAATAACAATATTTATAATTATTTCATTTGTTTTGAACAAATTGGCATACAATATAAAATAGTGGAATTTAATATTTCTCATTAATTAATTAATATCATGTTCTAAAATTTTTAAGAATAGATTAGTTATGTGTATTTTATTGTTTATACACTTATAAATTTTATGTATGTAAGGAAATATTTACTAACATAAGTAGATTATAATTAAATTTGTGATTGATGAAATTATTTAAAAAAATAATTAACTATGGAATATAATTCCTTTTATATAATATCATTTTGGAACATTAATAATGATTTTAATGATGTATAATAAGTTCTTTTGAGGTTTTTATATTAGATGGGTTTTTTTGAATAATCCTTATCAAATTTCATATTTTTTATGTAAGGCATGTTATGTAAAAGTTTATACAGTGTATTTATTTTGAAATTGTTTTTCTAATCTTATTTAGAAAAAAAATTAATCAAATGATTTATCATTTTTTTGTTGATGATTTCATTTAAAAAAATATAATTTTAGGTATTCTATTAAATTGAATTTATAATATAATGTTTTGTTAATATTTTTTATGAAATTGGATTTGAAATTCATTAGAGTTATGTTTTTTAAATAATTTTTTGGGTTTTAATTAGTTTTTTTATAATAAAACATTTTTCTAAATATTTAATTTAAAATAATGAGTTTGGTGAATGAAATAAGAATTATAATTTATAGAAATTAATTTCAATTAAATTATCATTTCCTTAAAAATAATTCTATTAAAAAACACTGATGATGAAATATGTTGTGATTTTTGCGTTTCTGATACAGTTACATGGATTGATATGGAATTCCATATTTTATTTCCCTTAATAATTGTTTATTTTTTTTACTCTTTTACATGAAGATATGGTGTTTTGAATGTGAATATAATCTTCTATAAAATAAAAATCTATAAGATAGTGGGGTAAAATAATTATGATTGGGTATGAATATTGAAAATTATTATGTATTAAATATTATATATTTTTTTGTTGATGTGATGGATTTCATGAAATATTATCCAATTTAAAATTAATATTCATTCATATTTTGAATTTGATGACTAAGACAAAGAAATTTTAATGAAGAAACATTGAAATGTTTTTCATGAGACGGTGGTTAAAAAACTACTAAGCTAAGGTTCTCGTTAAATTCCAATAAAATGAAATACTAAAATTTCTTAACATTACATTTATTCATGATTTGGAGAAATGGATAAATGACAACTATGATTTCGTTGAGTACAAAAATTCAATAAACTAATTTTCAGTTACCATGGTAGTTTGATATAATTGAGTGGTGGTCTGAATGTTGTAACATCCCATTAGTATTATAAATAATACTTTCTTATTTTATAATTATTTTAGTAAAAAGTAATAATATTTAATAAAATACTTATATTTATCCAAGAAATATTATATTAATAAGGGTGACTCATGATTTTAAAAGTATTTATAAATGTAAGATGTGTTTTCCCTTAGATTCATAATAGTGAGTGCTTCATTTTATACATTGTTGATAGGTAACTCTAAATTAAAAAAGGAAGTGAAAATATAACACATATAAATATAAAAGTATTTATCTACATAGGTAATAGTAGTAACTATTTTTTATACTCTATGTGAGGTACATCCCGTATTTTCAAAATATGCGTAAGGGTGACTCTAAGATTTTATAAAGGTAGATTTTAATTTCAAAATGGTGCTTAAGGGTAGGGAGAAATTTCATAATGGTATATCCTTCATTATAATTATCATGTATGTGTTATTCAACACCCTTATAAAACACCAATGATATTTGGAAAGGGGAAACCATGTTACCCCAACACAACCCCTATTTTGTGGAAAATATAATCTAAACCCCATTTTTAGTTTTTCATTTTCTTATCCTGAACCTGTTATTATTTTTTGAAGGATTTAATAGTGCAAAATCCTAGTAATTGATTACTTATGATTTGTTATGTAGTGTAACAATTGTTATAAATATTTTATCCACTCTATATTCATGATCTATGTGAAGAATGAAATAAATTATTATATGATCTTGGGGGTTCCAGAAGAAACAAACCAAAACATTGGGGTAATTTTTTAACATTTCTTTTCCTTTTCCACCATCACCATTTTTTATTATTTTTATGTCCATGATTCCCATACTCTCAATACAAGATTTTATAATCCTTCTTTGATAAAACCATGTTCTCTATATAGTTTCCATGAATGTTAGAACCCTCATATTCTCTCCAATATTCTTAAGATCAATGTTTATTGAGAGACATATTCAATGTATTTTATCTATCTGAAAATTGAAAAAATAGGCTTCAAAAATACTTCCTTGGTAATATTTATATAAAATAGTCAAATGAAGATAAACTATAATTTTAAAATTATAATAAATAATTTTCATGGATATATTGGATTATAATAGAAAGATGTGTAATCACTACATGGGGAAATATAATTATACTTGAATGATTAAATGGTTAATGAATTCAATTAAATAAATATATAATTAGAATTATTTCCAAGATATATATATTTATTATCACCATTGTAGTTTTTATTTCCTTAGTAATATAAATATTTAGAGGCAGTTCTACGAATCTTAAGAGAGTAGTTTGAAAAAAATAACATACGAGTGACGATTGGGTGAATATTCCTCGATGAACACTTACTCAGACATATAAATCCTTTGTACAAAATTTTTCATAACATTCTCGGATATGATTATGATGTTGTAATGACAATTTATTTTATTCTTGATAATGTTTTGTTTTATGAATTTTTTGTGGGTTTCTGAGTGTCCTAGAGACCTAGCCCGATTATCATCATATGGTATCCTGTAGCCTATTAAGAATATTTTTTGATGTTAGTTGTTTTTCATTGATAAGTGACATTTTTTATGGTATTTAAATTAATATGTAACCATTATTAAAGTATCTAAATGAAATTAATTCTAAGTTTCATTAAAATTAATCTTGAGAGGGTGAGTGTGAGGACATGATAATGGCAACAGATGATGGATTCTTTGATGGTATGGTTCGAATCGTAGATATTCTTATTGAAATATGAGTGAACCATGAATGGGATGAGAATACATAATATATAGGATAAAGATGGATAATTTAAGATTTTAACACCCTGATATATTTATTAAATATTTCTCTTTAAGTATATTTAATTATTTTATACCTTACGTGGCACGCAAAACTGAGTTTTAACGAAACGCAATATACAATTAAAATATTATTATTTAAAATTAAATTTATTACCTTACCAAATATTTAAGGGTATGAATAGGAATAAAAAAATAAAATACAAATTTATCATTATCTTTTAATAAATTTAATTCATTGGTTATTAATTGATTATAAATGAAAATGAAAATAATTTGAAATAAAAAGGATTATTTTTCTGAAAAATAATTTTAATGCACTTAATTTATTTTTATCATAATAAATTAAATTGAAAATTATTTTTCTAATTATTTTAAATAAATTATTATATTACAATCCTGATTAATTATTTTTAAAATAAAAAAAATTTGATGCATAAGATAATTAAAATCTAATTATACACATAATGTTTTCTAAAAAAATAGTTTTTTCACATTTTATACACATAGATTAAAATTAATTTATGAAATTTATAGGTATATAGTTAGGTAAAATTAATTACATATTTATAATCATAATGTTCATGTGTGAAAAATATCCCCCTTTTAACTTCGATAAATATGAACAGTAACCATTGTAAAATTTATCACTTCAAAAATAGATATATCATGTTAATATAGATTATAAATAAGGGATGTGGAAAAAATTATTCTTCCAAATTCTTATTAAATGGAATTAATTTGACCTGTAAGATATTATTCTTGAAATTTAGATGTTTAATGGACACTTTTCAATGAAAACTACTTATATATTATTTAAATCAATGAAAGTTATAGAGTGATATTCTCTGTTTTTAATATCATCTATGTGTACTCGTATGGGAATAAGTCAGTTATGAAAGAGAATAATTGTTCATTTGGAAAGAACTAGAATAATGTTTATGATATAAATTAATTTTATAGTTTTACTTATTATATAATGAACATAATTTCGTATTCAACACTTACACAACATGTCTCCATTAAATAATAAAATACAATTACTGGTTATAAAAATATCAAAATAGATTTAATTTAATTTTTTTTAATGTGAAACAAGAACATAATAATTATATAGGATGTATTAGGTATGTTTGAAAGAATTATATTTAAATTCATTCTTTTTCTTGTTTCTTTTAATTATAATTTAAATGAATAGTGTCGAACATTAAAATAATGATAACATAAGAAAAAAATATATTAGTAAATTATTTAACAGTAAAAAAATGTCGAAATATGATTAGGTGGTTATTATATTATATAAAATTTCATAAATTGACAATTTTTTGAATAATAGTCTCATTGAAGGATAAACTTTCTACCAATAAATATTGAAAAATGTGTTCTTGCTTTCAAAATTGGTATTGTTTAACTACGGGATAATCAAAATGATGTAGGTTAAAATTTCATAAAAAATCTTCAAAATTATATTTTTGGATGGGATTAAATCCCTATCCTACCTTATATACTAATTAATATAAATTTTTAAGAATATGTTTTGGAATTAATTTATTTTAATTTAATATTTTGGGAAATTTCAAAAGATCCCTCCAGCTGAATTATAAAATAGACCATGATCCCTCACATCATTACCAAACATTGGTATTTATAACATGATATTAATCTAGAAATTACCATTATTAAATTGCCTTCCCCAATTCTAGATGTTCTTATCTTCCCAAAAATAACCACCATTGAACCATTTAAAGGAGATCAAAAGGAGTCGTTTCAAAGATGAGGTAATCATCTTCCTCGGTCACTTTATTTTATACTATTATTTACCTCAACAAAATCAAAGGTATATCTAATAAAATAATAAATAATGTATCATAAATATTATTAAACTTTATTATTACTATTAATAAAATATCGTTATACACACTCTACCCCATAAAATGTGAAATGAATATACCGCTCATGCATAAGTACGGCTTATCGTTTACCCACAGTGAGACAATTCATTTTCCTTCATCATCATTTATGGATAGGTATTATGATGCTTTTAATGTGTATATATTATATCTTTTAGATAATTATACTTATTTAGTGATAATATCATGTCTACATTCTTACCATTCAATCCATTAGGAAACAGTAATGTCGTTTGTCCATACATGTGTACTACCTCCTTTGTGAGCGATGTGATTAATTTTTAATTTATAATATTGATAGATGGTAATTAAGAATGATTTAATATATATATATATATATGATATATATGATATAATAATTTTCCTATAAAGGTGAATTAATTTTAAAATTTATTTCATTCCACCTTTTGAAAAACGAAAATAGAGGTCGTGCGAATATAGGACCTACCATCCCCATGAACAATGTAATTCATTTTTAAATCTATAAAGTAGATGGATGAATACAAATAAGTATATAATGAATATTTATGTTAATTATATCATTATAAATATTCAATATACAATTTAAATATGATAAATTTAAACTTATCAAAAATAATGAAATGAAATACTGATGATAAATAAAATAGTTAACACCCATAAATAACAAAATTAATAATTAATTATTGAAAAGGGAAAAGATGAAATGTTATAAAAAGGGCCTATACTAAATTATATGTAATAACATGAAATTTTTATTCAATTATAATTAATATTAATTTAATTTATAAGAGGTTAGAGTTCTTTTGATGGATGGTGATCTCGAGGAAAGGGTTTTATTTCACAATATAATCAATATTCAAGATTGATTGTATTCAATTATCTGGTGGAAAATATTCTTAATACACGTCCATGTTTTATAAAGAAGTTTTAAATAATATTTTTATCTTTCTAATATGATATTTTCATTTTTTATAACAGTAATTGAAATTTTCAAAAATACTTTGAAAGGAATCTTATTGTCATTTTCCAGATGAGGTATTTTGTAACTTTTCAAAAAGAAATATAACATTAATTTGTTTTTATAATATATAGAATGAGTATATTTTCCCTTTATCATGATTAATTGTTTTTTCTAAACCGTTCATTATATGTCACCACGATTATTATCAATGAAAATGGGTTCCTTTTATAACTACACATCAGTTTAAAAATAATTTATTTCAAAATAGAAAGATTAATTTCATTAAAATTTATTCCATCTGAATTTTAAAAATAATTTTCCATATAGTAGGAAATCGTTTTATGTTTTATAATCATTATTTGGGATATTATCCAAGGATTATATTACTATCATTTCTCTATATAGATTATTTTTATTATGAAAAGATAAATATTTGAGAACCCATTTCTTTTTTATTGTTTATGCTATAATGAAGTGTATATGAAACTCATTTCCATTCCATTGATTATTCTATGATAAAATTTTTATAAAACTGATATGTTTTCATGGTTTCTGATATTATGAATTATTAATGATTTTGTGACCCACATATGCATGATTTTTATTATTTGGCGGGTGTGACCTATATTGTTATCCATTACATTAGTTACATATTGATATCTACTAAGATAGAAATGTCTATAGTGGGGAGTGAACACATTTTAGTAAGGTACAATATCCATTATGATAGTGTTTAATGTGAACCATTAAAACTTTGATGGTACTGTGAGTGAACCAATTCTACTATGATAGTATTCCCAAATAGCCTTCACCACTATGGAAATGATTTTTTTTGCTTAGGTGTATACCAAAATTCCATGCCTTATGACTTTATAATGATTAAATCATTCATGTTCATTGATTCTATTATAATTCATGTCTTATGTACAATTATGATTTATGACATGAATTATGATTATGAACATTGATATTCATGTAATTTTTTTTCAAATGTTATCATCCTATTCTTATACACTTGTTCTTATTTTATGCTTCTGTGGTCATTGATATTTTCATGGTATAACCATACTGAGAATCTGAGCTCACCATTTTCCTATATTTACTTTCCCAAAATCAAATATAAATGAATTAACAGAGATATGCCTAATAAGGGTTCTAGTGATGAATTAATAAGTGGGAGACGATGTAGATATTTTATGAACTAATTTATGTATATTTACATGATTCTGATTATAATAGACATAAAATATTCTATAATGGATAATTATGTTATGTAATTAATATTAATGATTTATATGTAATATCTACATATTATTATTTTGGGTCATTATAATTTCTATCAGATCAAGGTTTCATTATTCTTTGGATACAATGATGAGAAAACATTAGTATGAAGCTTCATGATTAGACTATGATTAAGACAAAATTTGAATGTTTCGGTAATTATCATAAATTACCTAGGTTAAACCAATGGTGTCATAGAATATATTTTATTGATTTACGCTTCATATAAAATGATATTTCATTATTATTTACTTTCCCACATGGATTATTTTTTTGAACTCTATGATTTTTGGATTTAGTCGATGGATAGAACCTGAATTAATCATGTTAATGTTGAATGAGTTATAAAATAAAATGATTTTTTCCGTGAGTAACCAAATATTTTGGGAGATGGAATAAAAAATATTTTTATATTCTCACATAATTTTTTCAATCATTGAACTATGTTGGGATTACAAAAAAACAATATAGGGAATAAAATTATGTTCAGTCCTTCATGGGTTATTGAACAAATTATTTTAGTGGGTATCTTGATCTACTAGTTACTGAGAAATGGATCAGTACAATAGTAATAATATTTTATGTTATCCAGAGATCATAACATGAAAATGTTATTGTGGATAAATATCAATTGGAAGTAGAATAATATCAATGTTGGAATTTTATCACGAACATAATAAAAAAACAATAAATGGAATATATAAAGTGGGATGAAATTAAAGACTTATATTTTAGTATGTAAATTCCTTTTATTCATCTTATGAAAATATAAGTATAATCATGTGAGTAAAAGAAGAAGGATGATGAATATTTTTGTAGTTATAATGGAAGTTTCACAATATGTACGAGATATGTTTTTGGTATTGTCATCCAACCAGAAAGTGTAGTTGATTGATTCTTCAATAGAATGAAACAATGTATTCAAAGTGAGTTATCTATAATAGAATGTAGTAGCTATGAACAAGTCATTCATTCATATATCAGGTAAGATATGTAGATAATATTTACCCATTAATATTATGATTTTGATTATAAATGACAAATGGAATTCAATGAAAATTCTATAAACCATAGAAATAAGAATATGTGTGTTCTTTTATGCTCCAAATGTTTAATTAAACATAGGTGAAATTATCTTATGGGAATTTGTAAATTTTATAAGTATGTAAAGGAAGGTCATTGGAAAATGTTATACTAATGTGATTGGATGATGTGATCCATTGATGTGAATATATGTAAAGACAAAATTAATGAACCATCCACACTATAGTCTTCTAATTGCAAGGAATTTGTGAAATATGATAACCAGTTCCCAAATATGAATGTTATTGATAATGATCGATGTCAAAAACCTCTTATTTCTATAGAGAGAGGGAAATTTCATATGATATTTATTTCTTATTTGGGAATAAATAATTATGTTCTAAAATTTACACTTAGCATCCAATATAGAACTGCAAATGTCTTATTTGATTCTAGGTATACCCACTCATTTATTTGTAAACAAAATTTTAAGGGTATAACCTTACCACCTCAAAAAAAAGTTGTTGAGTTAGAAATAAAAACCCATAATTGTATGATGATCACAACCCAATTATATGAATTTTATCTGGTTGATATTTGTTGTAATGTGTTTCAAAAAATATAATTCTTCCACCAGGTGAATTAATTATTATTTTGGTTATAGAAAATATTTGATAACATAAATCCCAAATCATTTGATGAGGAATGGAAGTTAATATTTTTAATCTAATTTTTTTAACTCCTACCTATTTGATGGAAATGATGAGATTCTTATGGATATTACATCCATCAATGGGGCCATGATTTCTATTATAAATGGGTATTTATCTCTAATGGTTGGGGAGAAACTAAATATTTATATTATTATTATTGAGATAGAGTTCATGGATGCCATTTTGGAATATTGTCCCCATCCTAAATTGAATATTCATAATGAATATTAAATAGAACACTTACTAGTAAAATTTACATATTTCCAAAAAATATATAGAATAGCCTTAATTGAGTTGTTTGAATTAAAGAAGAAACATTAGGAGAATCTTCAAATTGGATTCATTTAGAAAAGGGCATCACTTTGTGTAAACCTATTCTATTTATTAATATTTATGATAGATCAATGAGTCTCTACATTGACTATCAATAACTTAACAAGATCACTATCAAGAATATGTATCCTCTACCCTATATTGATGACTTTTTCATCAATTTCATGGACATCATTATATTTACATGATTTATATTTATTATATATATCTTTAATTGTTTGAAATGAAGGGAGATATACCAACGATAGAAGTAAAAAAATTTATGGACCCCATGATTTTATAGTGATTCCCTTAGTCCATAAAAATTACATTTCTATAATCATGTATTTCATGAATTGTGTATTTAGAGATTACCTTGATTTGTTTTTTATTTACTTTCTAGAAGATATTCTATGTTTTTCAATTAGGAAGGAAGAGCATACAGATATTTTTAGAATTTTGATGATGACCCTCAGGAAGGAAAATATTTTTGAAAAATATTCAATGTTTTAATTTTGGCTTACTTTTGTTTCATTAAAGGGATATATTGTCTAATGTGGGGGTATATAAATAGAATCTTCCAAGATAGATGTTAGTGAACATTATTGAAAACCAACCACTGTGATATTGATCCATATTTATCATATTTTTCACAAATATTATCATATACTTTTGGAGAATTTTCCTTGACTATCAAATCTAGTCACAATGTTATCTCCAAATATAGATATGTAACATTGTATGGATGAATTCGAGGAATTTTTTAGGGATCTCAAGTGAAGTCTTTTGAACGCATCTATGATGAAACTATTATTTAGTGGATAATGGGTTTTTATTTAAAATGGCTCATCATATAAATAATTGGGTTGTTTCCTCAAGAATTATGATATGGTTATATACTTTTCTTTATAAAAATTTTATGACCAAGAAAAAAATTATCCAACTCATGATCAAGAGTTAGGTGTGGTAATTTTTCATTAAAGATTTTAAATTATTATCATTATAGTAAAATCTGTGAAAAATATATATATCATAAAATATTGATGTTTATTTTCACAGTAAAATAAATAAATATTAAAAAGAAATGATTTTTGGAATTCTTCAAAATTATGACTACTCGATACATTAACACCATTGGAATATAAATAAGGTGGAAGATGCTATGATTCGAAAGGTTCATGATTTCTTATCTATGATTGTATCACTAAAGATGAAATATTGAGGAATTATTATATAAAACCATGAAATCATGAGAAACAGGGACAAGTCATATGATTCCAATATTAGTATTATATAATATATCAGTTTGATGATTAAGATGGAATAATAAAAAGTTATAGGGATTAAAAATAAGTATAGAACTATTCCTAAGATCAAACATGATTATTATTGAATAAAAATTTTCAAAAAATGATTATATATCCCTTTGGTACCTAATTTTACGAACAATTTGATGTATACAACTCAATGTTCTATAATATTTATTCATGTTGGAAGTAAGAAGATATTTATATATTTGAATGTTTACATTATCTTGATGGATTGATGAAAGATGTTGTTGGGTATATTTTATAAAGCTTGGTATGTTAGTTTGTTATTCCTAAGAGATTTAATGATAAGGGGATGTTACAACCATTACCCATACCATAATCAAAATTGGAAAAAATCTCATTTGATTTTGTGATCAAACTCTACAAAAACACCTAAAGGGAATAATGTAATTTGGGTTTTAGTCGATCGGCATTTGATGTCATCTGAAATAATTTCCATTAGATATGATTTATATATGGTCATAATTACTAATTTATACATTAAGGAAGTGAAAATTTTGATGTTCTACCACTATAAAATTTATATGATCTTGATCCAGGGTTTACATCGATGTTTAGGAGAAGTCAGCAGTTGGCTCTCGATACAATGTAATGTTTTAGAACTGCATCCATATATCGATTGTTAGAATAAGTGGACCATGATATTCTAGAATAAATATTGAGAAGTTTCCATTTGCATTTAACATGTTATAAAGATTTACAACTTCATTTGGTTTAATTTTCATACAACAATAGATTTCACTCTAGTATTCTGATGAATCCTTATGATTCCCTCTATCAATTGAAATTTAGAAGTTTAACATGCAGGAATGATGTTAAAGAATGAAATATATTGTGAATTGATCAAGATAATAAAATAGAATAGAAGGATAGAGCCATTAAATAGAACATATGAGTAGCTCATATTCAACAAAGAGGGTATGTTGACAATAATAAGAGAGATCTATTGTATAACGGTGGTGATAGTATCATTCTATGAATATCTACTTGGATGGGGGAGATGATATTTTTAAATAAGGGAAAACTAATCCTTGTGTATCATTGGGAATTTGAAATTATTGATTGTATTTTGATTATAGCATATAAATTAGAACATTATCCAAATCTTTCATGTATTCTTGATGAGTTATTTGTATCTCTCATAGAGAAGTATGTAACAGATCCTTTACATTTAATTAACTCATAGGTCATACTGTTCAAGCATGATCATTCATATATAAAACAATAGTATAAAATATGGTTCACAGAGGGAAATTTCTACGAAAGAAGACCACACACCAAGTTAATTTTTTGTGGATAAACAACCAATTTTTGGAAGCTATATGGGAACCTAAGAATGTTATGATACAGATGTATTGTCATATATTTTTGTGGAGTAATGAATTGTATATGTGAAATTATTTTTACGGGGTATAATGTAACAAATAATGATTTTTAGGAATTATCTTCATTAAATAACTTTATTTATTTGATAACATGTGTTACATGCCACATCAATTCCAAATAAACCAGAATATTAAATAAAAATAATATTCATTAAAATAAATTTTATCACATAGAAATTTGATTGATGGGAATGGATTATAAAAAATAAATTTTAATAAATTTTTGATAAAAAATGTACACAATTTATTCATTTTTTATCAATTTATTATAAATTAAAATGAAATCCATTTGATAGAAAAAGGAATATTTATTTGAAAAATAGTTTTTTTAGACATAATTTATTTTTACTTTAATAAATTAAAATAAGCCTAACTAGAAAATGATTTTACATAAATTTATACATTTTTTATATCATAAATTTTTTAAAAAATCATCAACAATTTTTGATTCATTTGATAATAATATATCCTCATTCGGGCAGAAAATGCATTTCAAGAAATAGTGCATTTCTAAATTTTCAAACATACATTAAAATTAATTTCGGCCATTTATATGTATTGAATTAAATAAAATTAATTACATATTAAATATTTTTTTGTTCTGATTTGGTTAATATATAAATTTTTTGGTCAACATGAATATTAATTGTGGTAAAATATTTCACCTCAGTAAAGGGTTAATTGAGTTAATCTAGATAAAAATACGTGATATGTACATAATTATTCATCCAAATTTTTATTCGATGAAATTAATTCGAGCCTTTACTCATTGGGATCAATATTGTGTCATTAAATAGAAATTTTTAAATTAAAGTGAAATATATATTATTTAAATTTATTAATATTAAAAAAATGGTGCTCAGTTTGTTTTTAATATACTTTCTATGACCACATAGGAATAAATTTTAGGAATGAATTTTAGTGATTATGTTTATATTAATTAAATTACACTCCTCATATAATTTTTTTTATAAATTATTGTTATTATATATGACCATAATTTCTTGTGCAACATAGAATAAATACTTCTCAATTTAATAAAAAAAATATAATAAATGATTTATAATAAAATAAAAGTGATACTATTTTAATGAATTAATATAATTCAATAATTTTTAAGATCAATAATAAATATTAATGTGGTTGTAAAAAAATTGATTTTAATTCCATATTTTTTATGTATTTAATGTTAAATTAAATGAATAGTGCCAACATTGACCATAATGATATTTTATATAAATAATATTTCAATAAAATATTTAAAAAATTTAGCCTTTTTGAAATAAGACATGGTGGTTATTATGTGGTCATTTATTTCATAATGTTAACGTTTATGTTTCTATTTTCACAATATAAGTAATAATATCAACCCTTTAGTATTGAAAAATATGTCAGTGTATTGAAAATTAGAATTGACTAACTAAAGTATAATAAAAATGATATGGTTTAAAATTAAACCAAATCATGTATAAATTTTATGGGTTGATCAAATTAAAACCCCATTCAAACATATATTTTAATCTATGACCATTTTGAGGAATTTATTTTGATATTTTGTTTATTTTAATTTAATATTTTGAGAAATTACAAAAGTATCCCTCGCCTAAAGTATGAAAGGGAACCACCTCCCCCACTACTTTTCCAAATATCTAGCCTTATAGTTAAACCATTCACATAAAATTAACCTTATAAAAATTCATATACTATTATAGTGATTATTATATTCCAAAAAATAGAAATCCTAGAACCCTTTATTATAGATCTAACTGTGTCATTTTAGAGAAAATGTAATTTATTTATATGATCACTTTTTTTGCTACTCTTATTTACCACCATTAAATTGATATTATGTGTCAAAAAATATTATCTTAAGTATAATATATATTACAAAATTTTATTATTATTAAGAAAACCCATTATTCCTAATTTCATATAAAAGAATATGTGAATGTATCACTCGTACGTACGTATGACTAACCATCTCTACAAAGTGATGCAATTCATTTTCTATCATCATATTTTATGGATGTGTATTATAATTGTTTTAATGTTAATATATGATATTTTTGAAATATTTAATTTTTTTAAATATAATATCATGTCTACCTACTTACAATCTAATCCTTTGGGAAACAACAATGTTGTTTGGGCGTACCCATTGATTACCACCTTCACGAAATGATGTGACATTATTCATTTATATTTTACCTTGATGGAAATGAGTAAGGTAATGATGAATATATATGATATATATGATATAATAATGATCCTATAATAGATAATTAATATTTTCCTTTATTTGGATTCATCCGTTGAAAAATGAAAACAATTTTCAAGAAGAAGTAGGGACTAAGGTATCCATAAAAAGTGGAATTCATTCTTTATGTCCCTAAAATTTATTTATGACTATTAATATGTATATAATTACTATATATAAGATTTAAATAATTATAAATATTCTTTATATGATGTAATATTAATAAATGTACAAGGACGAGAACTAATAAATTGGTATACTCATGATAAAAAAATAGTTATCACCTAAAAATAACAATTTTATTAATGGATTGTTGAAAAACACAGTATTGAAATGATATTAAGGGGTCATATATGATATTATAAGTATAAAAATGATATTTATATTGATTTATTATAAATATAAATTTATTATATAGGATTTTAGAGTTATGTAGAAGAAATGTAAGCTCGTGTTAAGCGTTTTATTTAACAATCCATTGAATATTCAGGATTTATTATTTTTAACTCACCAATGGTAAATAATATATTCTGTATCCATGTTTTAAAAAAATGTTTTGATTAAAGTTCATTCATTATAATGATATTCTTTATATTTATTTTTCCCATTTTTTAATTTTAATAAAATGGTTTGAAAGAAATATTCATGTTATTTACCAAATAATGTATTTTCTAAATTTTTAGAAAAAATATAGGAGGAATGTTTTTTAGATTCTTTGGAATGAACAAATTTCAATAAATCATGATTAATCTTTTATTTAATATTTTATTTACATGTTGAAAATTTTGTTTTCAAATAAAAATTTTCTATTGAAATTGTGAACCTTTTCAAAAATAATTTTTTTTAAAATACAATGTTTATTTTCCTCAATAATTATTCCAAGTGATCTTTTAAAATATTTTACGATCTTTGATGACTTATTTTATTTTACAGAAACTTTATTGGGTACATTATATAATTATATAATCTTTATTATTAATCTAGTTTGTTTATGTTTATATAAAAAAAAGAAATGTTTAATAAACACGTTTAATTTTTAATGATTATCATATGATGAAATGTTTATGAAACCTGTTTATATACCATGGGTTATGACTTAATGAAATTTTATGAAATAAATTTTTTTCAATATGTTTTGATATTGTAAATTCATGATGATCAAGTGACACACATATGTATCATTTCCATTATGTAATGGGTGGGACCTATATCTCCCAGTAATGCATTCAATAATGATTGATATATAATTAGATAAACAATACTAGAATGAGGAGTGAAACCTTCTAATTATAGTTGTATTTCAATAAAGATAATTTTTTGAGTAAACATTTACTATTATGATTGTCTGTGGAGTGACCCCATTACACAATGATAGTCTAATCGAGAATCCTTGAATACTAATTAAATGATTTTATATGCTTATTTTTATTAAAAAATCCAAGGTAGTATGAATATTTTATGATCTTATGGTTCATTTTCTATGATTCAATTATGATTTATTTCTTATGATCATACAATATTTATTCCATGAAAAAATATTATGATCTTCGATATGTAGGGAATTTGTTTCAAATGTTATGATCATGTTCCTTTAAACTTATTCTCAGGTTATCCTAATGTGATAATTAATATATCTATTATTTTCCCTTAATAAATATATCATATCATCCTTTCCTTATGTTTCGTTTCCCCTTGTTACAATGAATGGTATGAAGTATGATATTTATATTAAGGTTTAAAATTATGATGAAATAAGTGTGGGATGATGTAGAAATTTTATAAACTAGTTTCTTTACGATTTCATGTTTCAAAATATAGTTTTCCTAGATGATTTTGGAATGGATCATTATATTATACAATGAATATACTTATTTCTATATGTAATAACTTCATATAGAATGTATGGATCACTATAATGAATTGAAGAAGGGAAATCTGATTACATCAAACATATCACATTAGGCTTACTATCATCTTAGTATAATGACCATAATTAAGGCACATAATTTTATATTACACATAATAACCACCTTCAATGTAGGTATAGGATTTTTTACATAATTTTAGTTCATCGTTTTTATAAACATTGGTATCATTACTAAAATCAGGCCAAAACAAGTTGGAATAGGGTATGGAGCAACTTGGTTTGCACACGATGACTCAAGATATCCTTATATGTACATTTATTTGATCATTTACCTTATGAATCAACCTAGAATATTATATATATTGTTCACTTATATTATGGATGCATTGGTAGTGCCCTTCCAGGTTTATTACTCATGCCCCACATGTGCATCTTGGCACACATAGTGATTTCATGTCCCTTGATCCTATAAAGAGACAGGGATCAATTATAAGAATATGAGGATTTAGGGGCATGGAGTTAAATTATATGTTGATATATAATCTAGAATATTTCAATTTCTTTTATTTGTTTACCTATATATATTACTACATTGGTTTTTATTTCCAAATTGGAATCCTTTTTATTTATTGTATGACATATACTTTATTCAATAATATTTTATTATGAATTGTTTTCTATAATTTATTATATATATTAATTACATTTTTGGTGTAAGAATAAGATACAAAGGGTGTATCCTTCCAAGTGATAGACTTAAAACTCTCACATACACTAAGAAGCCTATGCTATATGGAGAGGAATACATGAGGTCCTGAAATTTTCTATTATAGACTCAATGGGTTGAGACACAAAATTAAAAAATGGCATGAGATTGTAGCTTCGTCATATCATTTTGGACTAACATATGACATGGTATAAAGGTGATAACTATGTTTGATTTGGGTAAGAGAGTTTCCATGTTCCTTGAATGAGCAGGTATAATGAACATTTGGGTGACTAATGGATGGATTTATATTATATTTTTATTAGTATTTGGATTTTTTAATTCATCATAATTAGTAATATAATATCACATTACATATATATATATATATATATATTGTGTGTTTTAATCTACTTCCTTAATTTATTTTTTGAATTTTTATAGTAGTTTGGAAGAGATATGTATTGTTCGAAAATGTGATATATTTGTTTCCATTTCATTATAATTTATCTATTATCATTAAAAAATTTAATCTATGTTTAATTTTATGTTATTCACATATTTGTGATTGTGTCTAACGTATAGGTATGATTTACCTTGGTTACTATTATAATGTATATACCCTGGGTTGTGTATAGAATAAATAGAGAACCATTATGTGATCCCATGGAATGATTAGGATTTTTTATAATGTATTTAGATATTCGAAATGTTTCCATCAGATTTCAGATAATTTCTCTTCGATGTAATTTTATGGGAATAAATGTGAAGTAGATGAGGAAACATCCAAGAAAGGGTGATATTCATACAATTCCACTAAATGAATATATGTATTAAGATCATAATTCACCCACTCATTGTTTTTGGTTTGGGAAGTAGGGATAAATTACCCAGAAGTATTTCACTTATTACCATTACAAGGTGGTGGAGCCTAGAACAATGGTTGATGATGCATGGGACATTCAAGTCTAGAATTTTATATCCATCTAGGGAACTGAAGGGCCTCCAGGCACTTAATTCTGGGATGATTTCATTGTAAATTTCATTGTATTGTTTGATACTCAAAAATATCAACAATATAATATTGTGGATGTCATGCTTCTTCATTTTCCCATTCATATATGGATATATGAACTATTGTTGATCTTGACATATAGTTTATGCTATCATTTAAGTTACATTCCCTTCATACACAATTGTGAATTATAGGGGACCATATTCCCCAATGCCATTAGTTTTCCATAATCATTATTGGTAATGGAAATATATGGGAATTTATAATTGTAGACATGATTAGATTTGATTTGATTCATAGCAAGGACATGTGGATTGACTATCAAGCTCACATTGATTTTTATCATATATGGGTATCATTTAGATCTCCCAGGGATAAAAAGATTATGGTGACTATAGAATGGGAATTGGGATTAGGTAGAATAGGTTAAGACTTGAGATAACTTAGTTAAATCATGATTTTTATTGAAATATTGGATCTTTTAAAAGGAAAAGTGGTAGCCCCTTATCTTTTCGTACTATTTTATATCTCTATCATTACATATTTACAGATGACTTCACAAGAATTCTCTCTAATATGGTAGTTGACATTTTGATAGAGCAATTTTTTGGTGTGGAACCCATCTCGATACCCCCTTATCTTATAGTGTGAACCATGTTGAAGGAGCTTAGGATTCAAATCATGTACATGGAATCAATGGGCTTTATTTGAATTAGAACTTCAGTGTAGGGTGCATCTGTCTTATTCTACAAGAAGTTAGATGGGAATCCTTGAATCTTTGCAGATTAATGAAAAATGAACCATGTGATGGAAAATAACAAATTTTCTTTTTGAAGGATAGATAATATCGTTGATTTTTTATTTTTACCCTCTTTGATATCTAAGATTGATATTTTCTATGGATATCACCACCCAATGGTTAAAGAGGTAGAAATTCCAATGATTTTCTTTTTGAGTAGGTATGGGAAATATTAGTACTTGTTGATTCAATTTGAACAAATGAATGCAGAAGTAGTGTTCATGTATCTTATGAACATGATATTTTACCTTATGTTGAAACATTTTTCATTGTGTTTCTTAATTAAATAAAAATCAACTATTTGAAACCAATGCAGTATTACATTGATCATGATATAGTCATGAGTACTCTTGATCTCATCGTCTTTTGGTCAAGTAGTATAATTGAATCTTTTGGAATCTGGAGGTGAAATTATAAGAGGATGTGGTGTCTGAGACTTGAATATCCCTGTACTTAGATAACGTGGAGGCTCTGGTGAACTGGACACATCCCAAGAACATATTTTAGATCACAATGTTTCTAGGATTTTTATTATATTGTTGACATTTTATCTAGTAATTATTCTAATTGTTATCACATTTTAATGGATTAAAAAATAAAGGATCAAATTTCCTTTGTTTGGACCAATGTGAAGAAGTGTGTTTTGAGCTGAAGGATATTTTTACTACAACACCGGTGTTGATACTTCTTGAGACAGGGATCAATTATACTATATACCATGATGCTACATACATTGGTATGGAAAATGTATTTATGTACCTGGGGAAATGAAGCAGGTAATGATCACAGAATCTATGAAACAAATAGTGGAACTATCCTTCTCATGACATGGGGATGGAAAATGTGGTCCAAGCTTTAAACAGTTGCGACATTATCTCTTTGGTGAGTGGTTTATTCTATATACATATAACACGATTTTCAATTATATTATTAGATAACATGTCATGAAAATTAAGAAGAGGGAATGGGTAGAGTATCAACGTATGTTAAACTTTGAGATGGATTGGGAACCATGTAAAACTAATGTCGTAGAAGGTACTATTTTAGATAATATGTTTGTACCGAAGGAGCTTCTTGAATGTCCAATAATTGAACAATTCAACATGTTTAGCTTCTTGGATGACTATATGATGGACACTTCTGAGGATTATGGATCGACGATGTATTTCCCATTGGTAGTCACATGTTGAATTGTATACAAGAAAAGGGTTTATAGGATATAGGGAACATGTTTTTTATAATACATGAACAATTATTTTGAGATGAAAAGATATATGGTTGGTCGTTAGATGATGATGATGATGAGATCCATGTGCATCAGAGTGTTATCATCCATACATCCAATAGGGTGGAGATGATGAGGGACTTTCATATGTATAAGTGTGTAATACATCCTAATATAAACAATATATAATATTACATTAGGTGGTTGTTATAGTGGGTATATATGAAGAGGGAAATTTATGAAAATATTTTTGGATGCCTTAACTAAAAAATGGTTATGGTCGAGCACCGGTGTCCTGATGGGTTTTTAAAGACACTTACAGTTCCCATGTGGAAGTGAGATGTTAACATGATGGAATGTTTTATGGTTTTACCAAATACCCATAGGATCTGTGACTCTATATTAGCAATTGTCAATCAGATGTTAAATGTTTTTGAATTCTTACCTATATGTGAGACACAATATGTTGATGAGTTGGGAATGATTTTAGTCCATGTGCTTATATTTGTGAATTGTCTTACTATTTGAATAATATATTAATGGAAAAAATACCCATTATGGTTTTGGTGTGGATTTAAGAAGGTATTATATAATTATTTTAGTTTTATGATAACATCTCATATTTAGATAGATGAAATGTCTGATCATATTATTCGCATACAAGAGTATATGCTTCAAGATTTTACCATAGACTTCAATGTATCTTAGAATGATCACATAGACATGGTTGAGTTCACATATAATAAATTTTAACTATATAATATTTATATAGAACCTTATGATGCTCTCTATGGTAGGACACATCATTCAATACTTTGTTATCATGAGACTAGTGAGGAATGATTTTTAGGGCACAGTGTGGTATTAGATACCTCCGAGAAAGTTCAGTTGATTTAAGGGTGGTTAATCATAGCTCATAGATGGTATGAGTTTTTCTATAAGCACAGTGGGATTCCATTGGATTTTATTTTATTTTAATTAGAATTTAATAGTGACTGAATGGTTAGGACACCAACATTTGAGGATGTATGGGAAGCTATCTCCAAGTTTCATTTCACACATCATGATCACCACATAGTTTTGGATATGGTCGGACCATGTATAAATTTATTCTCTCTACCGAGTTATGAAATATTTTTTACGTGAGTCTCATCATAAATGGTCTATTCATGATCCTATTCATGTTATTGACCAAAATTATTTTGAGCTAAAGTGTAACACATCATACATGTAATGCCTAGTTGAGATTGTAAATTATGGAAATAAAGACATTCAGGGGAATATAGTAAAAATTTAATAATTTTGTTGTGGCAAGGATGGATTCAATAAGGGTTGTTGTAGTGAGAGTCTAATACATGGTATTAATTGAGAGAACATATTTAGCAGGACCACTGAGTGGAATTCTCTAGGATTAGAAGTATTTAATGGGGGATTATGACATCTTAACTTTTATGATACATAATGATCCTTTTGGTATATTTTTTGAATCCATTTGGTAAAAAAATCTGAAAAAATCACTATAATATTTATCATTATGTAGGAATTAGGGTTTTCATAACGGTATATCATGATTTATAGAGGATTCGTAATTGTAAGTGGACATTCACATTGGTTTTATAATGTTATATGCTCAATTTTATGAATTTCACTATGGTAAGTCAACATTCCATAAGGTTGTTTAAAGGAAAACCATAGCTATGTAAGTTTATTTCTTAGTTCACATAATTTTAAATTCTATTTTATATATACCACATTACGGAATGCCCCTATTTTGAAAGGACACATAATGGTACCTATTTAACATCTTATTATGTTCATACTTTCTTCTCTGCTCAGTGATTACCAACGTGGTGAGGGAAGAGACTGAAAATCCCAAATATACAATAGAGAGGGGGGATATTCTTCATCCACCTTATTCATAACCTTGGTCATGATATTTTCATCCATTTCCTAAATCAATCATTATTCCCCCATTCCTAACTATCTCAATTAGTCTGATGGTTTTAGTTCATTGTGATGGTGGACCCCATCTTGTGGTCTCGACATTAGAGTTCACCAAAGATTAAGATATTTTAAACGTAACCTTGGCTGATCGATTCAAAAAGAACAAGCCTATAGTTGAATGTTTTGATCAGAGTATCATTAGAACATGGGGTTTCAAGGACCAGGAATTGGTAGGAATCATTGAAACTAAATCACGATGATTCATTTTTCTATGAAGGATGACTTGATTCTTTCTTAGTCCTGAGTCCTGTTAACTTGCAATGACTATCCCATATACCTATTTCGATGAACTTATGACTTCCACATGAAACATGATGCTCTTACATTGGTGATGGGGGTAAGAATTCAAAATCATATTTTCCCCATTCAAAGCCCCTCTGCTAAACATATGATTGGGAATTTTGTTAGAATAATTTTTTTTGTTTTGATTGTAAGAAATATTTTATATGTCACCTGATATCCTCATGTGCTAGTGTTGAAGTTGATTTGTCACAACTAACAATGTAATGGATTTATATTGAAACTCAGGATGAATTTTTCTAAAAACAATGGGTGGTATTTGAATCTAGGAATGAATGTTGTTCAGTATATACATTTTTGGTTCAATAATCCCCATCAAGTGATTGTTTTTATTGGGAGCAGTATTGGGTGATTGATCCAATTTATATAAAATTTTTTTAGGGTAGAGTGTTATAAAACCCTCTTTATAGATTAGTAGAGTAGTTATGATGAATAATTTATTGTTCAAAATAATAAAGAATAAATACCATTGAACTCTACTCCAAGGGTTTTTGAAATATTTGAATAGTATATATGTTATCTGTATAATCACGATTTTACCTTGAAAGATCTTTCAGGGTTTGGGGGAATTGGGGGGATACATTTAAATGATTCACTAAAGACAATTATCAATACTACCAATGCATTATCCTATTCATTATTTTGTTTGTTTTGAGAAACAACATCATAGGAGGTGATAATCTTGGTAGAAAATGAGGGAGGTTCAGTGGTCTAGATGTGCCACGATAATTTCATACCAGTCTCACCAGTTGTACAAGGGGTGTTTGTCAATGTATTGAGATGGTAATGTATTAGATGTACCTTTTAAACTGTTAATCTCTGTAAATGTTTTTATTGTATGGTAATTGAAGGCCATGTTTAGGATCCAAGAGATCATGTGTGGTAAGAGAACTCTAAGAAATGTAAATTATTCCCTAGGGCAGAGTTGGGAGGGGAGAGCTTGATACAACTCTCAATTGACTGTACTAATGAAATACATAGTATAGGCCTTAACATCCCTATGAGAATGAAGGTAGAAGGGAATCATGGATTTCGGGAGTTTCATTGTAGGAAAGAGGATAATATATAATGGACTTACGAAATAATTTCACTTACCGAAAACAATTGAAAAAAGGATAAGAAAATAATATATGTCCAAGGGGAAGGATTCTGATCCCACTGAGAATTATTGTGAGTAGAGTAAACATTTGAATGTATTGAGTGAAATCCTAGTGGCCAAAGGTGGTCACTATACGAATCATGAACAAGAGAATTTCTGTTAAATGATAGAACTTCTATCATAACAATAGAGAGGTTTTGTGGATATGAAGAATATTTATACTATCCTTTAGTGGAAGATAGGAATGGAGGTAGTAAATAGGGATAAATAATAGTGATTATGGTTTCCATAAAGTGGGTAGTAGTTGAGGAGGCTGGGAGGAATGAAATTTCTTGGGTGATTATCCTTCACACCTAAGAAGATATGTCAGGGAAAACTTTTTTTATTAATGATTCTTAGGTGGAAGAAGACATTATGGATGAGAGAATGATTATAGCAGAAACTAAAAATATGTACAGTGTGTATATCAACATGAAATATTCGATTTTTACATGTGGCTTCAATGTAAAGAAGATAATTGTGGAGGATTTCATCCAAAATTGGGACAATAAGGATTACCAATTTCAATACCTCATTAATGATGATCCAGATAGAATGTTAACTAATATTCGATGAAAATTATATAGGGGGAATTTATCGAATAATTTTATACTTATGTTATATGATTTTGTAATTTCCTATGGTGTCTGATTTTTTTAGGTAGAACCTTGGTGGTTTTTCTCATTTTCAATAAATGTTATTTTAAAATGATAAATATAATTTTTAGTCATAAGGTTACATTAGACATTTTTTAAATATAAATGAAAATTTATAAGTTATAAATTAGGGTGGGAATGATTTTTGTAATTGTAATTAATTATTTAAAAGGGTTAAGTGAGGGTATATTAGTACCTACCCTCAAGAGACACCTATGAGCTACATAATTTAAAAAATTAGTATCCGTTTGTAACACACCTTTTGGGAAAAATGCTATTTAGAACCTAGTTTTTTTACTTTTCATGCTCAAAACAAACATATAACACTTTTTTGAAATCATTAAAATTAAAAAATCCTGGAAATTGATTTCTCATTTGAGTTTGACATCTCTAATACCTATTTTAATGATTTAAGCACATTGATTTCAATATTCTTGTGAGTAATGAATTACAAGGTATTTAAATTTTGGGGTTTTCAACTACTGTAAGGAATAATGTTTGGGTCACATACCATTACTACCTTCATATTTTGGTGTTGTATTTATGCTTGGGTAGTCCAAAAACTCTTAATCCAATATCCTTGAAGCCCTTGTTGATAAAACGGAGATCTTCACCTAGTTTCAAGGATCAATAGAACCCTGACTAAGTAAACACTCTATTATTGAGAGCTGAGTTATCTAAGGTATAAATTATAGGTATTTTATTTCATTGATAATTTGAAAAGGTAGAATCTTTAATCACTCTCGAGAAAAATTATTTAAAATTAGTTAATTTTAATAACATGTAATTTTAGAATAACAATAAATAATTATCATTCATATATAAAATTGTTATGGAGTGATGAATTATCATCAATGTATGAATTTTAATTATTTTAGTGGAAATTTTTTATGTGTAAGACATTAATTAGATACATAATTAAGAAAAAATATCAAAGAGATTAAAAATTATTATCACATGTAGAGTTTATATTTCCATGGGAAATATAATATTTTGAGAATGTTATAGGAATCCCTGGCAAGGATTTTGAACAATGTAATGTGAAATTGTTGTTTTAGTGAGGATTTATAGATAAACCATGACATTCAAAATTTAAAAATTTAATTAGTGATTTACTTACAATTTTTTAGCTTTGTGTATGGAACTGCCATTAAATGATTATTTATAAATAAAAACAAATTCTTGATATTTTCTTTCATGTAGTTTTGTTTGTGGACATGAATCATTTCTTTATTTTGATAATATTTCTATGTATAGACTCATGAAATTTTTTTATGGTGTGTCTTATTGTTTTTTTTCTATGAAAAGTTTTTCTTATTGTATTTTACAGCCTATGGATTATTTCTTCATGTATCAGGATGATTTGGTTTCCCGGGATAAGTTTGAAAACCTCTTAGGGTGGGATCATGATGACATGAGGATGGCTCCAGAGGTTGGATCATTTTATGGTATAGATCAAATCGTGGACATGATTACTGAAAATGGATTAAACCATTAATTTGATGAGACACATAATCTATAGTCTGAATTTTGAAGAATCCCTATAAGGGTGATGTGTTATCCAATTACATAAAACATGATTGGTGGGAATTAGATTAATAAATAGGTAATAACAACCATCAAGATGGGGTATGTGGTATTCTTGATATTGACCATAATTAGTTTGGGTCTTGTAATGTTCCATATAACAACCAGTTTTAGGGTGGCACATACTAGGTTTCCATAGAGTCGATTATTAGGTTGATAGACCTTAGAATCCTTTCATTTATCATGATGATGTTAGTGGGGTGAGGGTCCATGGTATCTTGTTATGTGCATAATTAATCGGATCATACCATATGAATTGACCAAAAATATTATATATATTATGTGAACATATTTTATGTATGTGTCAGTGGTGTCCTACTCGATGTATTACTCAAACCATACATGGTAATGTCTATTTGAGTCTAGATATCATAACTCAGGATATAGGGATGGGAATGGGACCTATAAAGTGGAGTTATGGTTATATGTAATTAGAGTCAGTGGTGATGAATAGATATACACTAGTATATCATTGTAACCTTTATTTATCTACCAACCAATTTTTATAACTATGTTTTGGATTTGACCATTGGAATCCTGCTGGTTTATTGTATGACATGTGATCAATATGATATTTTTTTCATCCTCATTAATTTCTTTGAGATGATATATATATTGTTTATATCATTGGTTGAAGGATATGATAATAAGGATTTAGTCTCCCCACTGACAGACTTTTGATCATTACTACTACTTGGAAGCCACTTGTGTCTATAGAGGAATTCATGAGTTGACCAAAATAATTATAAAACAACTACTTAGATTCTTCATTTCCTAATCCATCCATGATAGACTTTAAAAGGACCTATGAAAATAATTTTAAAACATCGTGTGGGTATAATATTTCTATATAAGGGATTTTCAACCTAGTGAAAAATACATTTGAAATTCCTTTGGAAACATTTTATATCAAATAAAATATATTTAATAATATATATATCTTTCAAAAATATAACCCTAGTGTCTTTATAATATTTCAGAAAAAATTTAAAATGTACATAAAAATAATTATCATCTTGAAAACCAATGAAATAAAAATTTGAAAATTTGCATAGATTCCTCCTTAAAAATTGTTTGAAAATAATATTTAATTTATTGATTAAAATGATACATAGTAGATCATATGAAACCCATGTGGCCACTAGTAGTATCTCTTGTTAGGAAACATCCAGTTGAGGTTTTGGGTTCGATCCCCATTATAAATTGTCTCATTTGAGACCCAAGTGGGGAATTTTATGAAAAATATTATAAAAAAATTTCCTTTATCATTCACAACCCATTAAAAACTATTCAAAATCATACATAATTTTTTTTATAAGAGAAAATAATTTCAAATCCTCTATGATTGGTAATAATTAATTTTTCAATAAATATTTAGAATAAATCCATAATCCATAAAAATTACATAAAATTTTAATTAATCAAATATATATTCATTTGAAATTAAATTAATTTTTTATTAAAATACATGAAATGAAAATAATAATTTTAGGATATGGATATATATACTATCATGTAGGGAATTCATGTTTATATATAAACATTTCCCAAAAAAATGATATCTCTGATATTTCAGAAACACCATTAAAAATCCATGAATTATCATTTATAGAAAAATAATAATTATTTTGAGATGTAATATTCTAAAAATGTGAAATATAGAAAATAAATAGATATAAATAAATTTGAAACAAAGAATTATTTTGTAAGAATTTTAAAATATAATACTTATATATACTTTTGAATAAAAGATACTCCATTGCCTCAAAATGTGAATTTGTTCTATCTTGGGAAGTCTCTTTTTTCAAAGGTTTAAGAGATGAAATAAGCATGATAGAGGTAATTTGTTTCGTGGTGAATTTTAAATGTGGGACTACCTAAATAAACCAATATATTCATAGCAATATTTCTTCTTTTTATACTGAAATAAAATATCTAATACAGGGATAGATTTTAATTAGATCCTATGTTGTTCAGAAATCGTGTATGTGAAGGAAAATAGATATATTATATACATAATTTACTCTCTCAAAGAATACCCAAGGATATGAAAATAATCATGAAATCTGTGGTAATCTATAAATGATTAAAGTATTATATTTGATCATTATTCTAATATTGAGTAATTCTTTTTTCTAATATACTCCTTACCTCAAGAATTTATAATTAATTCAATATCATCTTTGCCAAAGGATAAATCTAGTTTATACGAATAAAAATAATTTCATTATAATTAATATTATTGGTTTCTGATCGAGCTATATTCCAAATATAAAGGGATAATCATTTTATAAATTAAAAAACATTAAATAATTATCAATATATATATATATACCTATATAAATACAACTAATGAGAAAAATGTATTTTTTATAAAAATATAATAATGAAAAAAATCCATAATTATAAGGAATATGGAACATCCAACATCAAGTGAGGTACAAAAATATGTAAAACTATGAAAATATTATTAACGAGATGAAATGATCCTTGAAAATGGATTTCAGGGATATTTGGACACAAAAAAATAAATATACCTATATTGTAATAACTCTATGCTAGAGGATGAAAATGGTGAAATTGTATTCTGGGATAGTCTCAACATGATTTAACCTGTTACTGTGATAATATTTATCCATCATTGGCATTATTTCCTTTCTGTTATTTGATCCCTCTCTTCATGCTCAAAACCCTATATTTTCAAAAGATACTACATCTGAGATCAAATCCCTTCTATTATTGAACCTCATTTCAGTTCACTGTCCCCATATTCCTTTGGCCTCCTAAATCAAATCCCTCATTTATAATGTCAAACCTCTCTCGATTCCCACTTATCGAGAAATTTTTCATTCATTCTTTTGGGTTGTTCATTTTGTTTTTAATATAAATATATTTTTATTTCATACAAATTTCAATAATTATGAAAAAATACAATTTTAAAAGAATTTATGATATATATATTTACATATTATAATTTTAAACAATGATTTAAATCGTTGTTATTATTACTTTCTATTTAGTATCATATATCAAATAATTATATTTAATAAAATTAAAATATAATTTTTTTGTAAAATTAATCAAAAATAATAATTTATTTGATTTTAAGTAATTAAAATCAATTTTCAATTACAGGGAATATTTATTAGTATTGAGATAAATATTATTTCGTGAATACTATTTAAATTAAAATAAGTTTTAAAAATTTATTTATTAACTTATAACTAACATTTAACATCGATTTATGAAAATTATTATCTATTAAGAGTTCCAAAATAATTTCATCATTTTTTATTAATTAATATTACTTAATTAATTATTAAAAAATATATAGTTAATGTTTAAATAAAGATACTAATTTAAATAATAAAATAAATAATTCTTATTTAATACCTGGGATGTCACATTCCCCCATTGGATGAATTTCACCATCACAATTTATTCATCAGACATCAGGAAAATTCTAAATTTCTATTTTTAAAATTAGTAAAAACATGAATATATGAATTTGTAATTTCTTAAGGGTAAATAATTACATATAACATCAGAAGAAAATTATATCCATTATATTTTTTTTTCACAAATGCAAATTCTAAATATCCAAAGTTACCTAGACTATTACTCTGATCACACTTTGACAACCCAACCATTTACTTTGAGATTAGTTACTAAAAATATGAAGTTTATTTTTTTTATAAAAATCATTTGAAAATTTGAAAAAAAATTACCCAATCAAGGATAATTTTTTATATATGTTCTAGACTATTAAGAAAAATATCTCAAAAAAATAAGAGATAAAAAAAATAATTATAAAATAACTACTTGTCTTCTCTTGAACTAAATATATCCATCTTTTAAATTATTAATGGACTATGAAATTTTTTAAAATCATTTTATGAGAATAATCTTACGAAATACGGGGTTAGAAGAATGATCCAAAATATGTTGAATTTTATTCAGAAATAATTTATATAAAATTAAAAATATATGATATTAGATATATATTTACAATATATTGTACTAGTTTTTTTAGAAAATTTATAAAAAAAGAATACATTTCAAAACTATTTATAAATACATAACATTTTTAAATCCCTTCAAAAATACCTATAAAAATACACACATTTATCAATAATTTTTTTAAATAATATTTACTTTTTAAATTAAAATAAAACTCTATAGATCTTATGAAATAAATATTACTATTAGCATTATATAATGTAGCGAGACAACCCATTGTGGCAAAAATTTCACTCCCCATTCCACATTATGTCATTAAATTCCAAACTATTTACTTTGATGAATTTTTTTCTCATTGATTACCAATTAAAATTATTTCAGAAGCTTACGTTACTTATTTTCATAGAATAAAACAATTTTATAACTTCTAAACATAGAAAAACATCATTATACATAATTTTTTAGAAAAATACAATTTCTATAGGAATTACATAATATTAAATGGAAATAAATATAAATACTTTTTCTAAATTATATTAAATTTTCCTTTTAAAATTTGTTAAATATAGATAATAATTTTAGTATATGACCATATATACTATCATGTATTCCCCACATGGATACAAAAATAATTTTTCCCAAAAAATGATAACTATAATATTTATGAAACAATATTTATGATCATTTAATTATCTATGAATGAGAATAAAAATAATATTAATCCTCTTCAAATATATTTTTCCAAATGAGTATTTAAACAAAAATAATTTGTTCATATAAATTTGAAAAAACACAATTTTTTTGGTAGAACTTGGACATTCTTGATGTACAATACTACTTTATTAAAATAAAACATGGAAACTGATGTCTAATATATGGTTTTTTGAGATAATCATTTTTTCAAAAAATTAAAAATATCTTTTGAAACATCGATATGTCAAGTAAATCCATCAACTATCACAATATTTTTATCCAAGCCATTAACCACTAAATTTTTTTCATGAAATGGTTGAGTGAAAATATAATTCATGTTTGAGGGGGAATCTAATAATATTATACGATATTGAAATTAGTGTCAAGGATAGATAAATTGTACTATTTTTAATCACTTGCACCACCATGGTAGAGTCGTACTCATGCCACAAGTTGGACCATCCTTGCTATTGTGCTTACTCAGCAGTGTTAATGTTCCCTAAAATTTCATCATCCAAATTTGTTGTGATGTCATAAGGACCATAAAAACCTCTTTTACTACTTCTGTGGTCTCTTATGTTATAACCACAATCAAAGGGACCCGAGTTACCTCTTAATGAACCATCCATAATACATTTAATCCATCCAAGATAAGGAGAAATCCATAAGACTTAAATGGTCTTATGTGGAGGATGGTAATTACCTATAACCCCCAAAAAAATTAAGGATAGGTGAATCATGTATAGAGTTTCCAGAATATCCATGTTGAATGTAATTCTATAAATTAAAACAAGAAAGATGAAAGCAGTTGTAGATTGTAGGTAGAATAGTCTTCCCTATGAATAGGATGGTATCTACAAGTCCAATTTGTATTTAGAATTTCCAATCATGTCAGATATTGCAGGTTTTGAAATTTCATCAAATACTAAACATGAATAAAGGTGATGTTATTCTATTTGATCAAGCTATAGAATGGAAGACAACAATGGATCCAATCTATAGTTTTTGTTCAAAAGGTATAGGCCATAAAACATCTGATAAAATGATGATAAATGTCTTCCCTAGGCTGAGTAAATAAAAAAAATATGAATAGATATTAATTCTAAAAACATAAATAAAATAATAAATGGGATGTATTTAATTAAACACTTACTAGGAAAGGGTAAATATGGATTGAAGAATCGAAGTCTTGTTATGTCTTTTAAGTCATCTATTAATGTAATAAATTTATGTTAACTGGTATTTTTATATTATCGATATAATTCCATTAAAGATATAATTCCATAAACAACATTATCCTAAATATGGATTTCATCCCTTATAGAAAAGTGGTAATTCAAAATAGTTTCTCTAGTATACTTAGGACAGATGTCAAGAGAATTTACCATTTGATCTTTAAATAAGACAATAGTATGAAAAGAAATTTCTTCTGAGAGATGATAATTAATATGTTGATATCTAGTCTATTTTCCATCTATAAATTGAGAGTGGAGTTAGTTATAACTATCCAACTAGGATCCATCATTATTATTGAGTATGAGTTATTGAATTTTGGCCATTTGTATCATTCCACATAATTGATGTATCAATAAAAAACTCTCCACCAACTATGAAAGACAATGAACCATTATACATATAATCACAAAATTTCTCTCAGTTTTTAATCCTTATTATGAATGGATGAGGTATGTTTCCCTATTTTGTGTCATATTAATCCATAGTCTCCACTCTTGGGGTTCCCTTCCACTAATTTGTCTATGTTTCAACCTTGTGACCATACTCCTCCTGAAACCCAAAAATATTGATTTCTTATATGTTTCCAATAGTTTCGTATAAGACACATCTTCTATTTCATGGTTGTAATCATATATAGTTGAGACCAGGATGATATCAGGTCATCTTAGAGCCTCAAGATTTTATTCTTGATAAATGAAAAAATACATGGAAAATTATTTCATAGTAGTTCGTCATTCATAAATACAATAATTTAACCTATGACAATGATATAAGACCACTATTGAATGTCCATGTTAATTATTATTCAAATCATGAAGTCCAACTCAATATGACTAATACCCATTGACATTATCCCATTCAAATGTGTTCAAATTATAGGGTTTATTTGAGAACACTAATTTCTTCAATGTAACAGTACTGAAGGCACTAATTTAAATGATAAGAAAAGGATAACATTGTCAATATAAGTGGTGTGGAAACCAATACACACCAAGGGGAAGACTGATCAAACCCATCCCAATATCTAACTATGCGATTTTTAACTGAAAAAATATAAATATAATCTATTGGAGCCAGAATTTTTGTGGCAGGTGAAACTGGACATTCCCTCCAATGGATCCTTTTTAAGGGATTTATATTGTATAGATTCCAATTACCAGACATGTTGAAGCCTGATATTGTTATTTTTTTCACTACCTCCCCACGTGGGGATTGGGTTATTATAATTCCTACTACCTTTCTTAGATGTGGAATTCATTTACCAGTCTCCCTCTCTATAGTTGAACACTAATTCTCCATCAGCCGTTAACACTGTGGTAGACCACTATCCTTCAATATAAATTTGATAGGGAAGAGATTTTAACAATGAGTAACTAGTATGTGGATTGTGGAAATCTTCATTTTCATAGAATATTAAAATAGAATACGTATATATAATTTTGAAATGAAAATTCAACATTAACACAAACAATATATTAGTTCTATCTTGTAATACATCTTCTTCCAATGGGGAAGATATAAAATAGGCGTGCGAGTGGGATTTTGGTAAATGGAAAATTTTCTATATGAAACTACATGAATACACCTCTGTATTTATAATAGTAATTTGATTATTTATATTAAAATAAGAAATAAAATTGATCAATAAATTTATATATGTTCAAATGAATTATTGAAATCATGGATTTGATGGAATATATATATATAATACATCATTGCCTCCCTCAATGAATACCCGGGGAGAAAGAAATATTCTGAGAATAATAGGTAATTTTTAAACTATCTAAACATATTAAATGTGATCATATTTTTAAATATAGAAGCATTCATTATTCAAATATAATTTCCACCTCAATAATATTTTCATCGATTCATTTATCTTTAATAAAGAAGGATAAATCTACTGTATAAAAAAGAGAAAAAATCATGGAAATGAAATATATTTGTTCTATCTTGAGTTCCAATACAATCCAAATAGATATGAATTATGAAAACCCAAATAAAATCAACTTATATAATTTTATTTGAACATATAAGAATAATAATGATGAAAACAATTTACTTTTCATAACTATAGATGTAAGAAAAAAATCCAAAAAGATAGAGAAGAAGAAACTATATATGTGGAGTGGGGAAGAATAATGAGGAAATTATTAACATGTTTTTAACAATAAAAAAATATCATATATTTTTCATTTTATTGTATATTTTGGAAAATAATACAACAAATAAACCTACCTTTAAAAAATGATGTCAGGGGATGAAGATCTTGGAATTGTCTTAATAGAATTTCCACACTATATTTCCCCCATCTATGTGTGAATCTCTCTCTATTTTTTTCATTTTTTCCTTATTATTGTTTAAACCCTCTCATAGTGTTCAAAACACCTCATTCTCACTTGATCATTCTACCGAGTTCAGAGTCATTCTTATATTGAACCCCATTTAAAATATTGATCCCCATCTATGTCCAGCCTCTTGAAGTGTAGGCCTCAGTAATGATTTCAAACATCACTTTATTAACTCTTATCCATAAATTTTTTATGTCTTTTTATTTATTAAATTTGTTTTTCATAAAATTTTATTCATTTTTCAAATAAATGATTATAATTGAAGACAAATAGAATTTTAATAAAAACTACCATAATTTTTTTCATTCATAAAATTTATTAAATTTAATAACCCACAATATGAACATTCTTATTTAGTAATATACCTTAAATTTTTTTATTTTTTTTATATCATATAATTTTATTTTTTAAGGCCTTTTTTTATTCTTGTGACGGGTTCAACTTTCACATTCTTTAAATAGAGTTTTTATTTCCATTTGATCTATAAATGGGGCTTTAACCTCAACCCTTTAATATATATATATATATATCACTGTGTGTGTATGTGTTTGTGTGTGTATTCTATTTTTAAACATAGTTTATAATATCCATTATTATTTTTTGTTATGTAATATTATATTTCAAATAATCATATATAACAAAATTCATATATTAATTTTTATAAATTATTTTTTTACAATTAATTAATATGAATTTAACTATTATAAATCATTTTTTAATTCATAAAATTTATTTATTGTTATAAAAATAGAATATTCTTTCAACAAAATTAATTAAATTCGCATATTTTTTATAAATGTTCCTGTGAACATAAATCAAAAATTTAAAATTGATTAATGAGAATAATTATTTATTTAAGAGTGCCATAATAATATCATCATTTTTTCTCAATTATTATTCATCATTTTTTTAATTAATAAAAATATTATTATTATGAAGTTAATGTCAAAAAAAATTTACTGATGGAAATAATAAATTAAATAATTCTTATATAAAACATGGTATGTTACAAAAAAATTACTTTTGAATATCATATAGTAGAAAATTAATCTTTCCTAGAATAATATTTCACTGTACAAGACTATAAATTTTTTTCTCACTAACAACCATGTGCATTTGATAGATTAAATACGAATGGATGAAAAAACTAGAGGTGGTTGCATAGAATATTCACATGAAATGTTCCTCCACATATTTAATAGAGTGAAGAATACTTTTTTTCTGAATCAATCTAAACATCAATGAAATATGGATGTGAACTTGTCTTGTTATAGCTGATGTTAGGTGCTTGGTATCCTTGAACAAATAAAGTATTGTTAGTCCAATTAGCAACCTGAAATATAATTTCTTCTTCCCAATAATCATCCTTTCGTAATCCTTGATAATGTTAATATAATCGTTGTGGATTTTCCACTACTGAGATCCTTTTATATATAGTTCAATACAACAAGATGGAGAGGCAAAATATTTAATTAAAATAATTTTATACAAAAGATAACTCGAGGAGCAGGCATTCCATGTGATTTTATCATGAAATTACTACATGATTTCATCAATTCTATTAAGATAAATTTTTTCATGCTCATATGGTTTATCCAAACTACCCTAACTATCCATGTTATGCTTTCCCTCTTTCATAGTATCCCATATTAAATTATTAACAATTGAATCAATTTTTTTGATGACAAAATTAGGAGCTTATATGGATACATAGACATGCATTAGTATAGAATATAAAACACTATTGATTTTGTAGATCATTACACATAATGAAAGAAAATATTTATTCCACTAACTATCCATGTTACACTAACTATCCTATATGGGGATTATTGTATTTGAAAAATAGGCTCCCAAATAAAATTTAGGAATTAATTATCTAGAAATCCAATTTATTTAAAAAGTAGATTTAGTTTAAAATATTACTTCAGTAGGATTATAAATTCAATTTTATAACTTTACTATAAATCCAAAATATAATATCTCATGCTCTATTAGAAATACCACAGTGAGGATCAATACAGCTCTAGGTAGAAAATTTTAAATTATATATTTTTTCAAATAGAAATATATATAAATGCATTCAAGGAAGCTAATTGATTAAATATTTAATGTATTTAGTTATATATATATATGCCTAATAATTATTCGTTTATTAAGTAACTATTTGAAATATAAATTTTATGAAAGTTACCATACTATTTGAATTCTCACCTAACTATTTGAATTTTAACATATAGTATGGGAAAAAGATGGAGTAACATTTTGGAAATTTTTTAACATGGCTAAAATTTTGATGTTTAATATCAAAATATTATTAAATTATTAATGAATCCATATTACATGAAATTTTTATAAGTACAACATTTAATAAATTTTATACATCATTAAAAACCCAATTTATTTTAAAAAAAATAAATATTGGATTAAATCATTTATAATTTTATTTTATTAAAACGTGCATAATTTTTTAAATATTTACATTAAAAATTTATAATGGTAATATATTTTTAGTTTTCAAAAATAGTGAAGTAGAGACGTGAATCACATGATGATATTAAAGATGTTATTCTTTTTCCTTTCAAGGATCTTTCATGAACACCAATATCATATAATGGTATCAATATAGATTTATTTTTAAACAATTATGTTTTCATAGAACGTGAATGATTTAATATTTATATCCCCTTCTATGATAATTAAGTTAATTATTTTTGGTTTTCAATTTTTAGTGACAAATAATATTAGCCAGATGGGTTCAATTTATTTATTCATGGAATAATATGATTTAGTCTGAAACAATATTATTTATGGTGTTATGACTTTCTTATTGAGTAATTCTCCTCCCCCATGTTTTAATTTTACTATCATTTACAATGTCTCTCGATTTTTGTATTCCCATGATAATGTTGGTGTCAGGCCTATTTTTTGTTATAATTTTTAATATATGTTTATTTCTAATGTCACTACTAAACATATTAAAAGTGTCATTACTGAAATTTTTATTATGGAATGGGGATACATTTTCAAAATAAAATATTTATATTAATTATTTAATTTCTCATGTACTAGTGGAAAATTAATCTTATATAAATATTCACACATATGTGTATTAAATATTGACCTTTCAGTGTTATATGAGTAAATTTCATTTAAATTCCTTGAAATTTTTTTCAAGTATTTTTAATTTTTGTATGATTTTATCATATGTATTATATTTTGTGTCACATAAACTCATTAATAGGTATTGATAAATATAGTTTTTTTTGTAATTATTTTAATGGTGAGGGTTATGTTAAGAAGATACACTTTTAATATTCGATTCAACTCAATAATTATGTACCATTCTATGTTTCTTATAGAGTCAACCTCTTTGAATGGTTTTAAATTTCATCTATACTACAGTAAGAATAAAATCTCCCATGGGATGTTTTTTGTGGATCTATTTAGGTGTTATTTTGTTTTCATGAGTGAAACTAAAAATTTTCTCAATTTTATAGAAGAGCTTATTTTTGTTTTTCCACAAAATTAATGACAAAAATGTAATATTTTATTTTTAGGTTGTTCTTCAAATGATAGGGGGAACATTATAAACAATATTTACATTATATAAGGTAATCATCAATAGATTTTTGAGTGTGTTCCTCTATCCTCTAGGATTTTTTCTTTCTCAAATATCCCACCTTTAATAGAAAAGTTAATTTTCTATATCTTTTTATGAGTATAATGAATTTTGAGCATTGCCTGAAGATATGTTTTACTTAATTATTTGTTAAGTTATATATTTTTTTATTAGGGAAGTTTCATCTACCTTTAAATAAACATTATCAAGTTGATTTATTCCCTATATAAAAGATTTATATTTTCTATACAGGAGAAATTATAAAAAGATCCTATTTCATTGAATAAAATTACCCACTCAAAGAATTTAGGTTTTTTGGATATTAAATGTTATGTAAGAACTAACAAAATTAATATGATTTAACAAATTTGGTATTCATATTTTTTAAGGGTTCTCTGTGTGGTTTTTAGGGTCATCATTACTATATTTTAGATTCAAAATTTTATATTATCCCTTTATATTAATATTTTTCATAAGTGTATTGGGGTTTACTATGACTGAAAATAAAATATCTTCTTTTTATTGATGGTACTAATTTTAGTAATTGTTTTGGAAAAGGTGATACATTTACAATATATGGTACACTAGAAACCATCATTCTATTATAGATTGTGAACATGTTGAAATTTTACCTGATTTTATAGAGTCTATTTTTTACCCTAATGTATGGTTTTCTAGTGTGGTGTATACCTCATTAATGACATTAAACTACTGTAATATTATGTAACTTCTCATTTATTTTTTAGTTATGTTCCCAATTTGTAATATATCCTTCATAAAAAGAGATATTTTTTATTATCTTGTATCTTCCCATATGTTTAATATGTTTATAGATATTCATTATGTTTGATAACCTACTTCTATATAGAATTATTTCATTGAGTATATTCTAAATAACTTACACTATGCATGTTTCTTTCATGGATTATTCCAAAATATTTTCGGTATGGTGGAATATCATTTTTTTCAAGCTAATAATGATGTTATCTTCCCATATAATTGGTAGCATAATTGTAGTACTTTACAATATAATTTTAATTTAAATTTGAAGAAACATAGTTATAGGATTACTAGGGAAAAACATTATTTTAATAGGACTTATTCTAGGAATAATAATATTAACACTAATTTTGATTATGTGGAGACATCTTATATGTTGTTTTTCAACAACTTTGTAGTAGGTGATTATTATTTTTTTAATTAAAAATAGCATTTCAGTTATGTTTTTAATATGGTTAGTGGAATGGTTTATTTCAATTTTTTCTAATTATTTATTTTTCCCTCATAATGTTTATCGGTTTTCTTTTGTTCAATTGCTTTACTGATTGAAACTATAATCATTTGAGTTTTCATTCAGAAAAAATAGATAGTGAGGATTCTTCTCTAGTACATTTTAAATATTGATTCATGAACTAAGATATATAGGATTAACTATATCTTCATAATATATTTTTCATGGTACCATGTGCTTTGGGTGCATGTGTTGTGTATGTTAACAATTTCTAAAGTAATTTTCTGGTCTTTATATTAATATTTTTATTCATGGATAATGGATGGTCTCCAAGATGGTTATTTTATTTGAACATGAAAATATGTTGTCTTTGGGATTAATGATTTTTATGTAATTTTTAGGTGGATCATTTTCTTATTCTTGGGCTACATCTTGATTGAATTATTGTGTTTTTACATACCTTTTGTCACATATAGAACAAACATTCAATTTTTTATATAAATAAATAGAGTTCAATTATGAAATATCAAAAAAAATATTATTTTATTTCATGTTAAATATATGAGATTAATAAATCGTATATGATTTATTAATATGAAAAAGGACTTCTATGTAAATACCCAAACAATTCCATGTAATTTTTTTATTTATTTTATATTATTACAAGCCCGTGAAAATTTATGGTGCTTGATTAAAATGATTGGTGTCCTCGAAAAGAATTTCTGACCTTTTTTAAGTTAAATTGATTAAACATGCGGGTGGAATTTTCTATCTTTTGAATATGTGCTTGGATTAAAAATCTGAGGTCTCTATTGAATTTGCAATGCCAAGATTCACTTAAGGGAAGTTTCACTTCGACCGCAGTTGGTCGGGAGAAAAAGATTTTTTTGGACGGTTTAATGTAATGTAAAATAAAATGTAATTGTTTTTTATTTTCTTTTTCTCCAACAGATGAGCGGTGGTGGTGGGACCGGTGACTTTTCAATCCATTTAATTGCTTGACTCATCAACAACATAACCCCACTGTTGTGAATTAAAAGTTGTTAATTAATTCATTTAATGATCCTCATTAATTCTTTGATGCATTACTAACTTTTCCCTCACCTATTTAAATGGAGCTTAGGGTGGAGTTCTGGCACGACTTCTTCAAGAGAGGAATCCCTGGCTAAGTTATGTTTCAACATCCACTAACAAAGGATGAAAGCTCAGCCGGTAATGATCCGGGATTGATGAAAATTGACAAATCCCTCCAACGTGGACACTTTTCCTGCCACAACTCCAACACCTACAATGGATCTCAAGGTAGAGGGTTTACATGTTTTGATGTTCCCTATTCACCCACTACTGAAAAAATATAAAAAATGCATAAAAACAAACTAACCGGATGATTGGAATCTCATCAAATCATGTGGGTGGTTGTTGTGGTGTCTTAAATTTGGGGGTTATTCTTTCTATTGATTATTATTTATTTTCCTCATGTTCAAAATGTTAAAGCGGAGGGCATAAGATGAAACCAACAAGGCTCATTTCCTCCGCTAAAAGTTTCCTTGTTGTATTCTTCATGATGGAATAACGAATGCGGCAACAGGGAATTTTTGAAGACCTCAAAACAATGATGGCATCCTGAGAGGACCGTAGGCACGTCTGGAAGGAAGACGGACTATCGGGGCTCACACGGTGGCCCACAAAATAAAGTACAACTCGACACTGGTGTGGTGGCACCGGCAGACAAGGGCAACGGCAGGAAACCGCCAGCGGAGGTGGAAGAGGGGCACCGCTCGACACCATGGTGGTTTGATGGGCGGCCAGTAGTGGCATACTGTGGAGGTAGAGGCAACACACTTTCATGTTCCCTATTGAAGGGCCATGAAATTGAAGTCACAGTGGTGTAAAAAGCCAAGACCCACCACTTGTGGGTCCCATAGGTGATGAGGAGGTGCCATGTGGCACTTCTAATTAATGTATATGAATGAATCCTTTGAGTCGTTCGAGTGCAGAAGACATCGCGACCTGCATGGGTCACGCTAGCCAGCGGGACGGACCACCAGGTGAGTTGTGCCCAGCCAGCGGGTCAGGTTGGTCCACGTCCTGCGGGTCGAGCCTGCTGCGGCCCAGCCCAACCAGGACGGCCTAGTTCGGTTTGGTTTGGGCTGGGTGGGACCGGACTCCGACCACTCTCGAGCCCATAAATGCTTAAAGGGCTATATCTTGTAAACCTGATGCATGTTTGATGAACCTTCTGTGGTGATGGGATCCTTGGAGTGAGATAGTCCATTTGACATACTCCACTTGTGTTTTAATGAATTTTGGAATATGGTACATTTGGATCGACTCCAAATCCAACTGGGCCCTCGACACAAAAAAACCAATAACTTGTAGACCGGGAATCCAGTTGAAAAGTATTCTGTTGTGTTGAAACCCTCAAGACGTGATGGATCATTGGGTTACATCTTTGTGGAACCTCATGCTGGTTGATATATGACCAATGGATTGAGGAGCAGTGTCTTCTCGAGATCAGGCTTGCTTCGTGTGGGAATCGAGTGGCTAGATGTGACCTGAAGAAGAAGAGCGATCAACACGGCTCAGAATCTGAAACAACAGAGTGTGATGATTTAGCTATACGACTAATCATCCCTACCTCTGTACCAGCGACCAAAATGTGTCATCACCTGGAATAAATAATGGCCAGTACTGGTGACCAATATAGGTCAGCATCTTGAAACCAATATGGATCAGCACCAGTGACCAATTTAGGTCAGCATCTAGTGACCAATACGGGTCAGCATACAGTGAACTAAATGGGTCAATAATAGAGTTACTACGTATAGAATAATCTGGATTTATGACCATCTATCCCTATCCTAGTAACCTTGAAGTTATACCATTAGAGTGAGCTATCTCTTTTTCTTTGTTCTTTATGGTTTAGATCATGCCTGTGATATTACCAATGTTTTATTTCTTGGGATGTTTTCCTTTGTGGAATACTGAGAGTCCTTCGGGGGTCTCTGGGTCTCCTACTGAGTTATTATACTCAAACATCCATGGTCTCCACCCGAATGTGTGTGTTTGGTGCAGACTACTGACGCTTTGATGCAGACTTTTGAGGTTTTGGAGTTTGGGGATCTTGGTGTAATGGGAGTAGTCAAGATCCTCTTCTTCAACATTAGATTTACAGCTACTACCCTTGACGTAGAGCTCTAGGGAAGATGCGACATCTGTTTACACTCATTCGGTCCCTAAGGCTTGTATTCCAGCCCACTATTTTTAGTTTACAGTGGTACTTATGGTTGTATTTTAATCTCATGGTTATACTTTACTTTTTTTGTTGTTTACATTTGTTTCCCTTTCTGAGAGTGTACAGATTTCTATGAAAATGCCTTCTTTTTTTGGGAAAAGCATTCAGGTGATAGTCACCAAACCCTAGCCTATGAAATGTGGGCTCAGGGTAGTCACATCCTGGTCCTATGGGATGGTTCATGAAAAAGTTGAATAAGTGTATGGTTGGTTCTACTAGAATAAATAAGAGTCATTTTTTAATGATTAAATGGTGTAATGTGTCTTGATTTTGGTTTTCAGTATAAGGAGTCTAGAGTTGGTGCGGTGACCGACATATCCATACCCCATGACCTTGAATTATTTTTTTTGACTCGGTACATGAAAAAATAAGTTCCCAATGTTCTGAAATAATTTATTGATCTTTCTTGATTCAGATCACCAATAATAACTTGTTGATCACGACACTTCTATTTCTTATAGGATGCCACCAGGAAGACTACTGGATATGATTCTATTTTAGAGATCATGAAAGTGTCTCCCAAAGCGATGAGGTATCGGTACGGGGACAACTCACAGTGATGTCACCTTCAGGTGGTGTACCAGCACCACCACCACATGTTGAGCAGTAGATTCTACTAGTGGATCATGCACCCAAGTTGAGTGTATTTCATGTGTTCCAAAGACAGAGGCCTTTGTAGTTTGGAGGTGATACAGACACCCTAGTAGCATAGGGCCGTCTTGAGGCAGTTTCTCAGGTTCATTCGCTTAGTAGACACACATCCGAGAAGATGGGGATCTTGGCTGCTAGAACTATTCAGGGCTCCCAAGGATGATGGGGGAGCTCGACGCTCCATGTGCATGAAGAGAGACCCTCACCTGGATGAACATTGATAGCCTTTTCGGGGAAAAGTTCATGCTAGCGACACTACACTCTATTCATATTCAAGATCTGGTGCATCTTTAGCATGGTATCGAGACTATGTGTCACTACTCAGCAAGAATTACTAACCTATCCTGATACTCCACGAACATGGTACAAGACCATTACATTAGGGAATAGACCATTTTCCAGGGGATGTAACAAGAGATCAATGTTGCGATAGTTTCCCTCAGCATCCTGATGTAGGATGGGGTGCTAGAGCGAGATTTTCTAATAGAGATCTTCCTTACCGAGAAGGCACAGGTTGTGGGAGCCCTAACAAGACATCAAGTATTAGAGTCATCTGCAGCTAGCTATAGAAAGATGACATATAATCCCAAGTGTTCTATAAATTCTAGAGGGAGACCCAGGGATGCAATGTCTGAGGTGTGAGGCTCGAGTGGCCGAGGGAGTCACCAACGTGGCATGATCTATTTTTTCCTGCATGGTGCAGGGTCACAGAACTCGTGGTTGTCCGACTCCCCGCACGGATGATCAGAAGACGGTAGAGGGTACACCGAGGAAGTGGAAGTGGTAGGAGCATGATAGTAAACAGGGTTATGAATGAGGCAGGGGAGAAGGACATTTAACATGAAGTGGTTGGGGACACTAGTAACAACCAGAAGCGCCCCCGGGAGGCCCACCATGAGCTAATGGAGAAGGTGGATGGGGACAAGCCCAGCAACAGGCAGTGTAAGCTCATGATCATGACGTCCCTGAGATGATATGAGGTATGATCTGTATCTTCTCAACATTAACAGTAGTTCTTATCGACATAGTTGATATCAATTTTTTCCTTGAAGCAAACTTAGTTTGGGACTGTAAGATTTTGACTGAGATTTTTGCTCAATCTTTGTGTTTGGGTACCCCTACAGGTGGATATTCAGCGGTCACACACCGGTGCGGACAGTTTGATCATACTCTCATAGGGGATATTTTTTATGGGATCTTTTAGTAGTGACGTTGAATCCCTACGACATCATTCTAGGCATGGACTAACTATCAGTAGTTCATGCACATATTGACAGCTTTATACTTGCTATGCGATGTACACACAGAGATGGAGGCCAATTTTCCTTTTTTGGTGAGAAGCAAAACCGAGCAGCATGATATGGACTTGCACTTAGGAGGGTGAAACCAATTACATATCATCTGGATTGCATGAACTTTGAAATAGTATATGAAGTGAGTCTACACTTTCCAGCAGTGGTGGACGATTAGGTGTCTGCCTTTCAAGAAGATGACTAGGACTACCACCTCATAGAATGGTCGATTTTTGCATTGAATTATACCAGTGAACAACACCAAAATCTAAACCAGCATATCGGATGACCCCTGTAGAGATTCAGGAACTGAGGGTACAATTTGAGGACATATAGAGGGAGGTATTCATAGGGACCAGTTTTTCTCCATGGGCATCTCCAGTTTTCTTTGTAGGAATACAGACGGAAGTTTGAGGCTATGCATGGACTTACGACGCCAACACCTGGTGACAGTGAGGAACAAGTATCCTCTGCTGAGTATTGATGATATGTTTGATCACCTAAAGTGATATCTGTGGTTTTCAAAGATATACCTCAGATCAGGATATCACCAGCTTAGGGTATGAAACAAAGACGTAATGAAGACAACCTTCATATGTCTGTACAGACATTATGAATACCTATTAATGGAATTCATTATGACGAACACCCTTGCAATGTTCATGGGTTTCATGAACAAGATCATCTCGACAAACATAGACTGGTTTATAGTGGTATTCATCAATTAAATCTTGGTGTACTCAATGTCTGATGAAGAGAACACTGTACATTTAAAGATAGTTATAGACACACATTGGGAGCACCAGTTATTTGGGAATCTATTGAAGTGTGGGTTATGGATATGAAAGATAAATGTTTTGGGACATGTCATCTCAGAGGCTGGAGTTATAGTGGATCTAGAGAAGATTGAGGCAATACATTTTTGGGATCCACCCCAGAGTGTTACAAAGGTGCGGAGCTTCGTTGGATTAACATGTTACTATCAGAGGTTCATAAAAAATTTATCTAGAGTATCATCACCTATGAATGCCTTGATGAAGAAGGGGAAACCCTTCCGATGGTTAGAGTCATTCTAGAAGAGATTTCAATAACCGAGGTAGATATTGGCCATCGCTTCCATCTTGAGGTTGTCATAGTATGGCACTGACAACATGGTTTACTGCGATGCATTAGGGACTAGACTCAGTTACATCATGATGGTGGGTGATGCAGTTTTTGCTTATAGATCATGATAGCTAAGGCCTCATGAGTATAATTATGTGAATCCCGACATGGATTTGGATGTAGTAGTCTTCGCACTAATGATGTGATGACACTACTTGATGAGAGATCGATTCATTGTTTACTCTGACCACATGAGTCTCATATATATCTTCACCGAGAAAGATCTGAATATAAGACAACGAAATTTCCTAAAGTTCTTCTAGGACTTTAACTTTGAGATAGTATATACATATGTGAAGGAGAATGTAGTGTCATATGAACTTAGCCTGAGAACGAGTTCATAGCTGCTAAAAAAGGATTTAGAGCAGTTATCCTCACTTTAGATATCCTCCATGGATAGAGATGAGACAGTCTACATCTAGTCGATGGTAGTTTCTCCTCCACTCATTAAGCGATTCAGGATGGCCCAACATGGAGACCACATCTACAAGTCTACACAAATTCAGAAATTCCCAGTCCATGAACCTGACAAATATTCTAAATTTGGGGAGCACACAATCCTTTTTAGAGGATATAAAATTGTACTAGGTGCTAAATGAGATAATGTTCTTAAGGAGTTCCATAAACCCCCATAGAGGTACATCTAGGTGTGAAAATGATGTATTAGGACCACTAGCATCAGTACTAGTGGTTAGGGATGGAAAAAATTGTGGTGATGTTTGTTTCTAGATGCCTCACTTTCTAGCATTTGAAGGTCGAGCACCATGTACCAGCTAGCTTGACCCAACCCCGAGAGATACCAGAGTTGAAGTGGGAAGGGATATCGATGGACTTCGTGATGTTATTACCATGTACGTCCATAGACCACGGTACAATTTGGGTGATCGTTGACCGACTCACCAAGTGGTCCCACTTCCTCACTATTTCAGAGAAGGGTCCAGTATAGATATAGGGATGTCTCTACGTTTAGAAGATCATGTGACATCATTGGGTGCCTTTGACGATAGTCTCCGACCGTGAAAAATGCTTCACATCTGAGTTTTGGAAAGGATTGTAGGAGGCTTTTGGGACTCAGCTTCGCCTGAGAACATCTTTTCACCCACAGAAAGATGGGATGACGAAGCAGACCATCTAGACCGTGGATGACAAGCTTCATGCATGTGTCATATATTTTGGTCATATTTGGGAGGACCACCTACCATTGTTGGAGTTCGCGTAAAAAAAATCTATCACTCCACCATTGGTAAGGCCCCTTTTGAGGCACTGTACGGATAACCATGTTGATCAACCTTATGCTGTATGGATCCAGTAGTTCCAGTACTCATGGGCCCAATTATGGTATAGGCTACCACTGAAAAGGTGAAGGCCATCCAAGAAAATATAAAGACTTCATAGACCCAATATAAGTCTGATGCTAATAGGTGACAGACACCACTGGAGTTCCAGGAGGGGGACCATGTATTCTTGTGAGACTCTCCTCGACTGGGACTATAGATATTCGGATGAGTCGGTAAACTCTGACCGAGGTTTATTGGACCATTCCTAATACATTGGAAGATTGAAAAGGTAAAATACCTCTTTGCACTTCCACAATAGTTGGAGAGGGTACACGATGTCTTCCATGTATCCTAGCTGAGAAAATACATGCATGACCCATATCACATCATCAAAAATGGAGAGCAAAATATTGATGACGGGGAGACTTTTGTGGAGTACCCAATGGAGATAGAGGATTGATAGGAGGGAATCCTTCTTGGGCGGTCGATACCTTAGGTGCACATTCTATGGTAGCATAAGAATCTCTATGAGAGGGCATGTGAGTGAGAGGCTCATATTCATGCCCAGTACCTCCTCTTTTTTTGTGTAGCCTTTTTTATCATTCTGGGATGTAAATCCCCAAGGTGCGAAGAATGTAAAGACCCAGATAATTACATGTAATTTTGTTTTTTATTATTTTGGGTTATTACGAGTATGTGAAAATTTACCGCACATGATTCTAAGTCCTGGTGTTCCAATAATATATTACTAAACATTTTTTAAATTGCGTTCAGTTAGCACATATGTGGCATTTTTTATCTTTTGAACCGGTGCTCGGATTAAAAATATGAGGGCACTGTTGAATCCAATGTGATGGGATTAACATATGGGAAGTTTTACCTTGACCGTAGTAGGTATAGAGAAAAATATTGTTTTTATACTTTTTAAAGAGATGTAATATAACATGTAATTTATATTTTTATATCTCTAACGGATGAGTGGTGATGGCAGGAGAAGTGACTTGTCCATACATTTAATGGATAGATTCATCAACTGCACAACTGAACCATTGTGAATTAATAGAGGATAAGTAATTCATTTAATGAACATAATTAATTCTTATCTATGATACTCATCAATCCCCCTCATAATTAAATGGAGCTTGAGGTGTGGTTTTGGCATGGATTCTTCATGTGACGAAACTCTGGTGGAGTTTTGCAGCAGCATCTACCAATGGAGGATGAAAGCTCAGGCGACAATGATCTAGGAGTGAAGAATTTGGATGACTCCCTCCAATGTGGATGCTCCTTCTACTTCAACCCCAAAACATCAATCGAATCTCGAGGTAGGGGGTTTGCATGTTTTGATGTTCCCTCTCTTCCTGTTCTTGAATAATATAATGAATGCAGACAAACCGAATAACGGGTTGATCCACTTCTCCTCAAATCATGTTGGTGGTCGTTGTAGGGTCATAAATTTGGGGATTATTCTTTCTTTAAATTATTTATAATTTTTCTCCGGTTTAAAATGCTATCGTGGAGGGCATGGGTCGAAACCAACCGGACCCGAACCCCTCTCAGGTCTAGAATCACTTCAAGGGCCATATCTTACGAACCGGACGCCCGTTTGATGAACCGTCTGTGGAAATGGGATCCTTGGAGTGAGACATTACTTTTGATATGATTCAAATAAGTTATGTAGAATGTTGGAGTATGGCTTGGTTGGATCCACTCTGAATCCAACCGAGCCCTTGAAACTAAAATTCCAATAACTTACAGACTGAGCGTTCGGTTGACACGCCGTATATTGTATTGGAACCATAATGACATGACAGATCATCAAGTTACTTCTTCATGGGACTTTATGCTAGTTGAAATATGAATGATGTCTCGAGGGGAAACTTCTTATGGAGATTAGGCGTGCTTCTTGGGGGAATCTAGTAGTTAGCTGTGACATGAAAGAGATGAGAGACCAATACGGGTGAGAATCAGAAACTCCATAGTGGGATGATCTAGATGTTTGACTAGTCATCCCAACCACTTTACCAGGGACCAATACGAGTCAACACCAGTGACCAATACAGGCCAGCACCAACTACCAATATGGGTCATCATCGAGTGACCAATATGGGTTAGCACCAGTAACCAACAGAGGTTAGAATCTATAGACCAATACAGGTCAATATACAGTGACCTATACGAGTTAGTAGTAGAGTTACTATGGATTGGATGATATTACATTACGACCTGTCATCCCTATCCGAGTAACCATGAATTTATATCATTAGAGTGAGCTATCTCTTTTTCATTATGCTTCCTGATTTAGATCTTTCCCATGTTATTAAATTTGTGGTATTTCAAGTTATTGTTTCCTTTATGGATTACTGAAAGACCTTATGGGTTCTTGGGGTTCCCCTGCTAAGTTGTTATACTCACCCCTACATGGTCTCTTCCCGCACATGTGTGTTTGGTTAATACTACTAACACTCGAAGGCAGACATTGGAGGATCAGGACTTGGAAGAACATCATGTGATGGGAGCAGTCGAGATCCTCTTCATAGACTTCATACTTATAGCTACTACCCTCCTGGTAGAGCTCCAGGGAAGATGCAGAGGTTGTTTACTTTCTTTTAATTTCTAGGTCTTCTATTCCGACCCATTGTGTTCAATTTATTGTTATAGATGTGGTTTTACCTTAATCTTGTGGTTATACCTTACTTTTGTTAGTTTGTAACTTTAGTTTCCTTTTTTGTGTGTGTAGAGATCTCTAAGGCAGTTCCTTCCATGTTTGGGAAAAGTATTGAGGTTATAGTCACCAACCCATGGCGTATGGAAGGAGGGCTTGGGGTAATCATGTCTGGGTCCTGTGGGATGGGTCATGACATTATGTTGGACTAAAATACATTATTTATTTTTTAATAGAATCTAAATAATTTGTATTCTAGTAATAAATAATACATTATTCAATATTTATTTCTTAATCCTATGTCCCTTTCACTAAAAAATATCACAAAACATCACACATTTCTCAAATAATCTATAATAACATCATTATAAAACAATCTATGATATTCTCTCTCCTACCCCCTTAGGTATTTTTAAAAATTAATATTCCTTAAAAAATACTATTCTATACTGTATTAGGTTACATTCTAAAAAATGACAAAGTGGATGAAAACAATTCCATGTTTTAACTCTTTAATTTTAATTCTATTTTTATATATTTTTTAACTATGTAATCATTGTAATAACCCTATATATAATAAGTGTAATAGTAATATATTTTTCTTCTTAAAATAAAACATAAATTATTTGTCATTTCATTTTTTTCAGTTATGAAAACATTTATCAGAACACCATAGTTTTATACAACTTATATTGATAATGATAAATTTTTTGTAACCATACAAGAATGGTTTTAGAATTTTATTTCAAAGATATTTATGATATTAGAAATAAATTAATTTATTAGTTAAAATTCTGTAATGATAAAATAGTCTTCTTATTAATGACTCTAGAAATAAGCCTCCTCATTTTGATTAATCACCTAAAATTGGATTACGAAGAAAAATTTCTTAATTTTTAAATATTTACTAATATCTATTATATTGGGTAAATTTTATATAGCTTTAATGAAATAAAATTAATACCATTTCACATTTGTAGCATATAGAAACTTTGGAAGCTGATGAAAAATTACAACTAGTGTACCAAATAAGATTTATAAGTTACCATAAAACAATTAAGAAAACTAATATAATGAGAATAAATTTATTAAAAACTAATTTTTTTAATAAAAAGTTTATTAAAACTATAATTAATATAATTTTGTTTAATTTATAGTAATCAATATATTAAATTGGATATATTTAATATAATAGAAGAATCCACGGTCTGTGGGTCACACAGATTGTGGGATATCACACATTCCATTTATATTTTTATACAATGATCATATATTCACCAATTTTTTTTGTATAAATAAATCATCATTTCATTTTATTTTATTTTATTTTTACATTTCTATTGATAACAATGTCATTTTATATCCCATTACTTCATTTAATATTTTTCAAACCAGACTTTGTATGAAAAATAATAAATTTCTTCAATCATTCATTATCATTAATCACACATGTAATGATGATTTTGATCTATTATTTCTAAATCCACTATATTTAGACATCAAATACACTATTTCTTTTAGTTATTTTGAAAACAATTATGTTTTCCTTCAGTCAACAAAATGTCACTGATCACTTAAAATCTTGGTAATAAGTATAATTTGAGAAATTATAATGGGTTATTCTAAATAATTTTTATTCATTTTAATAGAAACATACATGAACAATACATCTTTAATCATCTATGATAGTTCATTATTCCTTAAAACCTTCTTCACTTGGGAAATATCATAATACCTCATTTTCTTGAGCATTTAAACATTGTTATGTAACCTCTTTAATTATTCAATGGCACACATATAAGTGAGATATTATATTCAGGTGGTCCTAGAATTATAATTTTTAGGCATGGAATCCAGTTCAATCCAGACCTACTGAGGGGGGAGGGGTCACTAAGTATCTGATCAACCCTATTATTTCTCTCCACTGATAAATCCGGTGAAGCTTCAGCCCTTACCTACCATAGAGATCGAACCCAAATTCCCCTATTTTTTCTAGGACTTCACTAAACAATCTTTTTCCATTCATGAGTTCACTAAAGCATTAGAAAGATATAGTGACTCACTGGTAGTTCATTTTAGTTAAAATTTTCCAACTGTCGATTCTTTCAACTACATCATCTCTAATTTTTTTGGGTTTGAATCATCATGTTTTTGTTGCACTACTGCAACCCTGTCATTATATCCTCTGATTCTAGACTAAGGATGACTGAATCATTTCCTAGACTGATAATATATTATCCTATAATGGTGCCTTTTGTTCCAATTTCAATTGTCTTTCAATTACAATTTGAGGCGTGATCCCCTGACATAACAAATCTGGGAATAATTCCCATGCCTTCTACTCTCATTTCAAAACCTTTCTTTTCATTATATTCTTGGAAACCTAGTCAACATGTTCTTATATTTTCAAAATTGATCGTGATCCCTTTGAAACCAAATTCTTCATGAATTTTTGATGAAATCGATGTTTCCAAACCACTGAAAGGATTTTTATGGATTGAAATCGAGGGTGATTACCAAATTGTTTGGGCATAAGCACTCACTCCCTCAAATAATCTCACCCAAACAAGAATACAAAACAAAAAATATTAACACATTATTTATGAGGTTTGGTCGGATGACCTACGTCCACAGGGATGGTAGGAGATTCTTATTCAAATAGAGACACACTGTTTAAAAAATATTACATGTACCTCTCTTATCTCATATTTTTTCTCACATAATGAATGAAACATATTTATTGAATCGTTGTAGGAGAATATGGAGATGGATGCTAAACATTTCACTAGATAACCACCAACTCCTATCAATTCATCATGGATAACACCAAACTCTACATTGGGTCTCCTTTTGTGGTCACCAAACCTTTACTATGATTCATCTAAGTTGGAACCACTCTTATTGAGGTATTTTTCAGTGTCCAACAACCATGAAGTGGCAATATTACTTCTCAAAACTAAACAATATCCACATTGACTAAAAATATCAACATCTTTCTGCTCAAAAAAATCATCATGTAACAAAGAAAATATTCATGTTGCTGCTGAAACAAATATTTATTCATGCGGATTCCTTCCTGATTTTTGTAGGCATATCAAGTATGATACATATTGATAATGTCTAATGAATGGTGGAAAATGGTCACTAAATCATCCTTCTTTTCCTTATAAGGAGGAACATGATCCCACATCATATTCTGATATAGTGAATTCACATCTTCTTCAATAAAAGACTTCCCATAGATTACTTCTTTGATGTCCAAATCTTCATTGATATCAATATGGAACACTTTCTTCAACTAAAGAAAGAGCATAGATAACTTATTTTCTATACCTAGAAGGTATTAATATAGTCTTTTGTGTTCATGTCATGGTTTTACTCTAATCTGATGTAACTGCTCCACCTGAAACATTATCAGGAATGAAATTAAACAAATAACCTTTTCGAATACCATTCATCGCAAGGAGTGCACTGTGGATAGAATTTAGGAATCAATCTTCAAAGGTTATCCAATAACTATTTTTATCCAAAAATCCATGTTATATTAGTTTATTCTCCAATTAATGTACATATCATACATCTGTAAGGTATCGAGTTGTACCATCATGATTCTTCAACCATATCATTTTGTTAGGTCCATAAGGATGAATACCCTGAGAGGGAGGTGAATCAGGGAATGACTAATTAAAATTGACGCCCATTCTGATCTTGTTTCGCTATTAAGAAAAACAATCTTCTCTCTCTTTCCTATTGCACAAAGTAAACAGAAAGTAAATCATGCACAGGACACACCGATTTTACTTGGTTCTCCGCAAAGAGCTACGTCCAAGGAGCATATGCCGACAAGTTTTCGGTCGTACCAATTCCACTAAACTTCACTAGATGTGGATTACAATGTTCGAGCTATATCACTTTAATGCCCAGGCTCACTACCATTACAAAGTTTAGGGTCAGCTCCCTGCTTTCCCAAGGGTCACTCCCTGTTTCTCTCTCTCTAGATCACTGCCGGTGGAGAGGATCACCTTCTTCCTCTTCCTAAGCTCACTGCTCTGTAAAAGGGATTCACTCACAGTTTATAGACCTGTAGGTCTCTTCATTTACATGAATGCACACACCCTTAACTGATGATGGATGCTCTATTAATGTCCAAATTTCATCCACTGATGAATACCTCTTTGCCTCTAAACACTGGGCAATTCCTTTTGGAAACACCTTCGCAAACCACCCTACTTTGCGAAGCTCCCAATTTCGCGAAGCTCAAACAATCCTTCGCGAAGCTCCTGCATTTTCGCGAAGAACTTTCATGAAGCACTTTCGCGAAACTCAAGCCATCGCAATGAAACGTCCCTCGCAAAGCTTACTATGCCAACGTGGAGCACACAGATTTTGCGGAGCTACAATAGCCGCTGCGAAGCTCCTCTTTTGTGAAGTACACTGGCTCCGCGAACCACCTTCGCGAATCGAGAGAAAAAGATCTTCTCTGAAAATTCTCTCTACTTCTCTCGAGGGGGTCAACCTCTATTTATATGAAATTCCACCGACCCTCGGCCCTTCCATGGGAAGTCAACACCACGTCATCACCAATCGCGAAGCTCTGAAGTTTCCGCCGGAATTCTGTTCAAATCGCAAAGCACCACGACAATTTTCTGTTCGCGGAGCTCGTCGTAATCGTGAAAGATCACTGTTAACATTCCTTCATGCCTTCGCTGCGAAGCTCCCTCGCAATGCCCTTCACCGCCGCAAAGCTCCTTTGCAAAGCCCTTCACCGCCGTGAATCTCCCTTGCAAATCCCTTCACCTCTACGATGCGCTTCAGCCTCTGCCGTTCGCGAATCCTATCATAATCGCGGAGAATCACCGCCTCCATTCTTGTGGTCTTCGCGATTTCCAAACTATGCATCCTATATTTGTGAAATTCATGCATTTTCCATATTAAATTATGATCTTCATGGAAATCCTATTTTCGCGATGCTCACCAAATTCCAAATTTTGGACCATAAATATTTGGCAAACACTGGGAAACGGCACCACCTTGTACTGCTCTTTTGTACCGCGTCCAGATCGTCCTTTCGTTTGTCATCGTTCATTGTCAACATGGATTGTCAACAACTTCTTGGGAACTTGAAAAATATCCATGAAAACCTTCTTTCTCAACAAACACAATCAACCAAAAAATACTGCAATGTTACATTGAGGGATTTTTTCCCAACAATCTCCCCCTTTGGGTTTGTTGACAACTCTTCACAACTCTGCTCAGAATGATTTTCTGCACATTGATACATCACTGAGTCTTCTTCCAGCCGCTACCACCATTCGCCTCTTGTGACTATGATAGCATTCAAGGAACAAATTAACACGTACTCTAAGCCCACATGAGCTATGCTTGGCGTGAGAAACAAGAGTAGTATGAAAAGCTTATCGATGAATCACTTCATGTCAAACAGCAATTGTTGATTCCAACCTGATACCAATTTTAAAATTGATACCAATTGTTGAACCACACTGATCCCAACTGATGATAGCTGGAAACCTTCTCTCACCATTACAACACCACTGTTCCACTTTTATCACGATCCTCAGCTGTCGTGATATCTATTCTTTGATCGATCACTTCTAGCATCATCAGATTTAATACTCTCTCCCATTATCATTTCTCCCCCTATCTGGCTACTCCACTGGTCATCTTCTCCCCATATCTGTCATGATTTCTTGTATAGCCACATTGTCTCCCCTTTGAACAATCACTATTTTCTCCCCCTTTTTTAACGAATCCAATGGTCACTACTTTGTAGTCTGTAACATAGTAGAGAACACATATCAGCACATTAGGGAAAAACACATCATACCTTGGGGAGAGGGGAGGGGGGTTACACATCCCCACTATTTCAAGTGCGGGAAATCGACTGAACTCCCAGAGCTAGTCGATTCCTCTGAAAAGCTTCCTTGGGTAAGGCCTTTGTCATAATGTTTGCAACCTGTAGCTCTGTAGGCACATACTCCAACTTCACAATTCCCTGCTCAACCTTCTCCTTGATAAAATGATACTTTATCTCAATGTTCTTTGTCCTTGAGTGATGAACTGGATTTTTCTAAGTTTGATAGCACTTGAGTTATCACACTGGATTTCGATCGGAGACTTCACTTCAACTCCCATATCATCAAGCTGCTGCTTCATCCACAATAACTGTGTGTATTCTTGAGTGGCCACAATATACTCAGCATCTGCGGTGATCAACGAAATGCAATCTTACTTCCTGGTTACCCAAGAAATACACAATCCACCAAGGTAGAATGCACCCCCTGACGTTAATTTTCTATCATCTGCTGAACCGGCCCAGTCTGCATCAGTATATCCCAATAACTCTGTCTGAGATTTGTCAGTATATGTCAAGCCGAAATCCACTGTGACCTGGATATACTAAAGTATTCATTTCACTACAATCATGTGGATTTCCTTGGGATTGCTCTGATATCTCACTTCTTTGCATGTGGCGAAAACAATATCAGGCCTTGTTGCAGTCATGTACAACAAACTTCAAATAATTTGCATGTGTTCTGTGATATTAACTGCCTTGCCATATTCATCTTTCGATAATTTCATCCGGGTGGCAACCAGAGTCTTCATCTCCTGGAAATTTTCCATTTCAAACCTTTTAGGACCTCCTTGGAATATTCAGATTGAGAAATGAATGTTCCATTACTTCCTTGTGTCACCTATTGACCAAGGAAAAACATTATCTTTCCAATCATTGACATTTCAAACTCATTTTTCGTGAATTAGGAAAACTGTCTGCACTGAGATTCATCTGATCCGCCAAATATTATGTCATCGACATAAACCAACACCATCATCCGTTGATTACTATCGTTACTGAAATATAGATTGTAATCAACTCCTCCACACTGAAAACCAAGCATCCTCAAGTACTGATCATGCCTTGAGTACCATTCTCTTGGTGCTTGTTTCAGCCCATATAATTCCTTCTTCAGCCTGCAAACATTTTTCTCATCCTCATGAATGAGGAAACTATCTGGATGATCAATGTACACATCTTCTTCCAGAACCCCATTCAAGAATGCAGATTTTACATCCATCTAGAACACATTGACCATTCTTTGCACGGTTATGGCCAAAAATAATCTGATTGTCTCCAGCCTTGCAACCAGTGCAAATGTCTCATCTACATCTATTCCCTCGATCAGGGAGTACCCCTTGCACACTAGTCGTGCTTTGTTCTGAATAACTTTTCCATATTCATTCATCTTGTTGTGACATACCTATTTAGTCCTGATGAAATTCTTGTTTGCTAGCCTAGAAACAATCTCCCATGTCTGGTTCTTCTCAATCTGATCAAGCTCTTATTTCATAGCCTGAACCCAGTTTTCATCTTCAGCTGCATCGGAAAAACATTTCGGCTCCACTTGAGAAATGAATGATGTTTTCTGTAATGATTTCATTCTTCAAGTCTGAACTAGAGTTGTTTTATCACCAATGATATTATTCCTATCAATTTCATCTCGACTCATTGTCTTCCTCGCAGACACAGACTTGACACTTTCTTCTTCATCATTAGTATCTTCTTCTGAGTCAGCTTTTTCCACTTCTTCTCCCCCTGGGTTTCTTACCTCATCATCACATTCATCCAGGATCTTTTCACTGGATCATTGAGTATTTTGTTCATTTTCCACTATAGTGACATCATTTCTCTCAATGATTTTTCCCAGCCTTTTGTTGAAACATTTATATGATTTTCTTTTCCGGGAGTAGCCAGGGAATATCCCCTCATATCCTCGTGCCTCAAACTTCCTATGATTTTCTTTTTTGAGAATAAAACACTTACTTCCAAATATTCGAAAGTATTTTAATGTTGGCTTCTTTCCATACCACATTTCATACGGAGTCTTCCTTTGCTTTGGACACAACAAAGACCTGTTCGAAACATAGACCGATGTCAAAACTGCTTCCTTCCAAAATTTCTCTGGTAGGTCTTTATCAATAAGCATCATTCTGGACATATTGTTGATGATCTGATTTCTCCTTTCAACCACTCCATTCTGTTGGGGTGTTCTTACTGATGAAACATGATGCCTTATCCCATGTTTCTCGAGATAGTATTCAACTTGACAGTTTGTGAATTATGTACCGTTATCAGAACGAAACATTAGAATTTTCTGCCCAAACATCTTTTCTGATTCCCTCCTATACTGCTTTATGAAACTGAACACCTCTGACTTATGGGTAATGATGAATACCCAGGCCATTCTGCTATAGTCATCAATGAAAAGAACATAGTACCTTTTCCCATTTATAGCTCGTGGTGAGATAGGTCCACATACATCAGCATGAACCAGTTCGAGCACTCTAGTTGATTTCTGTTCCTTTGGCCTGTATGTCTTTCTGATGATCTTCCCTTGTGGGCAAGCATCACATGTATGAGTGCGATCACGTGATAGCATGGGAAGGTCTCTAGCAGCAACACACTTTACAAGATCCTTCATAGATGGTTGGCATAGATGACCAAGTCGCTTATGCCACAGCTAGTTTTCTTCCTCTCTGGATAAAAGATATGTATCTTATTCCCCACCTAAAAGGTAGAGATTTCCCTTTGACCTTTTCCCCTGTAGAACAGCTGCTCCATCTTTTCCTTTCACAATAAACATCTTCTCGGTAAATCAAATAGTGTTCCCAGAGTCACATAGTTGACTGACACTGAGTAAGTTATGACTGAGACCCTTTACTACCAAGACATCAGCACGTCTCATATCTTTTCCCCCAAACATGGCTTTCCCTGAGCCAACAATCTTTAGGAATTCATCATTTCCAAATTTGACAACTCTTTCTTTGTCATATTTGATTCCTGTAACAAGATCCTTATTACCCATCATGTGGGATGTGCAACCACTGTCAAAGATCCAAACACTAGATCGATATGATGTTTTATGGGCAATCTCTGCCACCACAGCCTTCTCATTTTTCTTCTTTTTGGACCATACTTTTTCTTTCACACTCGGCATGGATTGAGACTTCTGTTGTTTCCCAGAGTATGATGGACCAGCCTCATTTTTCAAAGCCGTAAATCTATTCTGCATTTTTAACTCACCTGTCGGTTTATTGACCTGCTTCATGCGAATGTTTTGATTCTTCTTTGGCACATTTCTCTAAATGGTCGAAGTATAGTACCTAACCATGTGCCCAAATCCTCCGCACCAAAAACAGTGTCCTTCAAAATATTTATTGGAAAACCGTTCTCTGTTTGGCTACCATCTCTATTCCTGTTCACTTCTATATCTCTTGGATATGGAACACACATATTGTGAATGTCCCATTTTCCCACATCAATAACACCTGATATAGGATACATTCCTTCGTGATACTTCAACACTATGATTTTCCCTTTGGGATCTATGAATATTATGATTCTGTATTGTGCCCAAATCGACCATTAATTTCGGAATGAGTGCTTGCGGTCTAACATTAACTACCACCGATTTTTGTTTCTTATCAAACCCTGAATCAACCTTGGCATTTGAGCTTTCTTGCTGCTTTACTCCTGCTGAACTACGAGCGTCCTCTTTCATCTTATCTGTCTTCTGAATGGCCTTATTTTCTGATATCACATTGGGGGTCAAGAGTTTTTCTTGATCCTTCATTTTTCATCGAATACTGAACACTTATTCTTCAAGCTCTTTGATACGTCTGACCTTCTCCTTTCCTATGTTAGTCAAACAATAAATTTCATTCTTTTGTTCCTCAATTTTAAGTTTATGCTCAACAATATTTTCTGAGCTCTCTGGTGTTGAGGATTTTAGTCTTTCAATTTCTTCTAAAAGTTCTGAATTTTCTTCATCTTGTTGTTTCATATAGAGTCTGGCATCATGAACCACTTTATTGTCATTCTTCATTTTGGCTCTCCAAACATCTATCTCTTCAAGAGTGCTTCCAATTCGGCTTCCATATCAACTCTTCCTTAAACTTCTTATTCCTCTTCTCCAAAGTCAGTTTCTTACTTTTCCTGAGAACTACCGACGACCGCTACCATAGAATTTTTTCTATGATATTTATAATTTTCAAACTACTTAACCTCTTTATCCTCAGACTCATCTGAACTGTCTATTTCTTGTGAAAGAAGATTATTCCATTGAAGAAATTTCTCTTGAACTGCTTATTCCATTTCACATAGGCTGAAGATTTCTTCTTGGGAATTTCAACTTCATCATCATCATCATCGTTATCTTGAAATTGCTTGGGGAATCTTGTCGCAAGATGACCAACCTTTCCACATCGAAAGCATGCTAGTTGAAGTTTATCTTTAAACATTCCTCTTCCTCTTTGCAGATTTGAAGAAAGGAATGACATCACCTCACCTGTCTCTTCTTCATCATTAGAATATTCAATGGTGAGTTTCTTCATGGCCTTGAATGCCAACACATTGGATATCCCCTTTTCCACAGTCTCGTTATCATCGTTTCTCATTTCGTATGCAACAAGAGTGTTATGTATGTTATCAAATGTCAGTTCTTTTGGGTCTTTATCTTCCAAAACAGAAACTTTCGAATTAAACCGAGGTGGATGTTTTCTCAATATTCGCTTCACAATTTTTATATCTTTAATAATTTCTCCAAGAGCCCGCATGTCTTCTACCACAACATTTACCCTATCAAGGAATGCATCAACAGACTCATTCGGGTTCATTCTCAGATCTTCATTCTTGTTCTACAACACTTGCATCTTTGCCTCTATGACTTTTGTATCCCCTTAATAAATATTCAAAAGATTTTCCCACATGGCATGTGACGTTTTTCATGACACCACCTTTTTATATATGGGATTGGAAAGGGATCCCCATAAGGCATTGATTGCTTTGGAGTCAGCATCCAACTCTTTATGCTCTGCTTCTGATAATGCACCACTAGTAATATCTGTTGTGATACCATGCATAGCTGCTGAAAACACATCCAATCCCAAGGTTTGGAAATAGTATTGCATTCGATTCTTCCATATCTGAAAATTACATCCATCGAAGATCATAATCCCTCTATTATTAGTGACCTCCATTTGAGAGAAGAACAACTGTCAAAATTTCGCTCTGATACCAATTTTTAGGTCCACAAGGCTGAATACCCGGAGAGGGGGGGGGGGTTGAATCAGGGTATGACTAATTAAAATTTATGCCTATTCTGAACTTGTTTCGCTGTTAAGCAAAACACTCTTCTCTCACTTTCATGTTGCACAAAGTAAACAGAAAGTAAAGAATTCACATGACACACCAATTTTACTTGGTTCACCGCAAAGGGATACGTCCAAGGAGCATACGACGACAAGTTGCAGGTCGTACAAATTCCACAAAACTTCACTAGATGTGGATTACAATGTTCGGGATAGATCACTTCTATGCCCAGGATCACTGCCTTTACAATGTTTAGGGACAACTCACTGCTTTCCCAAGGGTCACTCCATGTTTCTCTCTCTATGGATCACTGCCGGTGGATTGGATCACATTCTTCCTCTTCCTAAGATCACTGCTCTGTGAAGGGATTCACTCACAGTTTATAGACATATAGGTCTCTTCATTTTCATGAATGCACGCATCCTTAACTGATGATGGATTCTCTTTTAATGTCCAAATTTCATCCACTGATGAATACCTCTTTTCCCCTGAACACTGGGAAAATCCTTTTGGAAACACCTTCGCAAAGAACCCTACTTCGTGAAGCTCCCAATTTCGCGATGCTCAAACAAGCCTTCGTGAAGCACTTTCGCGATGCTCAAGCCATCACAAAGCAATGTCCCTCGTGAAGCTTACTATGCCAACACGGAGCTCACAGGTTTCGCAGAGCTACAATAGCCACCGCGAAGCTCCTATTTTGCGAAGCACACTGGCTCCACAAACCACCTTCGCAAATCGAGAGAAAATGATCTTCTCTGAATATTCTCTCTACTTCTATCGAGGGGATCGAACTCTATTTATAAGCGATTCCACCGACTCTCGGCCCTTCCGCGTGAAGTCAACGCCACTTAATCGCAAATCGCGAAGCTCCGAATTTTCCGACGGAATTCTGTCCAAATTGCGAAGCACCACAGAAATTTTCCATTCGTGGAGCTCGTCATAATCGCGAAGGATCACCGTCAACATTCCTTCGCACCTTCTCCGCAAAGCTCCCTTGAAAAGCCCTTCACCGCCGCAAAGAGCCCTTGGAATTCCCTTCACCTCTAGATCGTCCTTTCCTTTGTCATCATTCTTTGTCAACAAGGATTGTCAAAAACTTCTTTGGAACTCGACAAATATCCATGAAAACCTTCTTTCTCAACAAACACAATCAACCCAAAAATACTGCAATGTTACCTTGAGTGATTTTTCCGAACACATTTCAACACCTCTCATTTGGATAGGGTGGTTATTTACCATAAACACTACACATTAATATGAATTATTGAGGCTTGAAAACCAATCCTGATTCCTTCACATATTGAATGAACAACCTAAATAAATAATTAAACTTTTTGAAAGGTTGACCATCAAGCAAACAAGGATACTATCTTCATCATCGTCAGTTATTTATTCAACATTTTCCTTGGATTTCCCAATTTTGGGAAAATCCTTCTTCCACATCCCTTTTCCAAGACAATAGTCACACTCATCATTCACTAGACATCTATATATGAACTCACCTTTTGATGACGATTTTGATTCATGTATTCTAAATCATTCAGATTTATAGTCAGATAACCTTCCTCTAATTTTCATCATTACCTCGGATGTAGAATCACAATGGCTATACATTCCCATCAATCTATACTCGTTATTAACCATGGCATTTGAATCATCAACTAATTCTACCTCATCCTGACCATACAAAAAACAATGTAAGAAGGTGATCATTAATCTCCGGTATAGATTTCAACAACAATAGAGCCTTATCTTCATTTCCAATTGTTACTTACAGATGATTCAAATCTAAAAAGATTTTATTAAATGAATCAATGTGTTCAATCATCGACATACCCAGTTTGTAGTGAAATATGAACAATTTCTTTTTTATGTACAACAAATTTTTTATAATTTTGGCCTTATATTTATTCTCTAAATACTCCAAAAACATTTTTCTGATGTTTCTTGCATCACAATGTATTTCTAATATTTAGAAAAACAAATCCATATTTTACTGTAGGCATGATGGTTGAGTCTCTTCCAAGCGTCATCAGAGATATTGATGGGATTTTCTTCAATGTTGATATCTCACTCTTGTTGAGTTTAAATATCCAAAACATCAAATTTCCACATGTTAATGTTGTTCATCCCATTGATCTTCTCTACCTCTAATTTGGTACAGGACACTATACTTCTATATCCTAATGTATTTTCAGTACTAGAATGTGTAGCTGGAATAGTCACCTAGGGAAGTACATTACTACTTTCAGTTTCTAGATTCTCCATCCCAAAAATGAATCATAATTTATAAAAATTGATAGCACAGATGAATCCAAAATAGTATAAAATTTGGAAATTGAATATTTAATTATAGAAAATAGACCCCAAATAAAATTCAAAATTTATTTCCAAAAAATTCCCACTAAAACAACAACAATAAAAAATAATGACCAATATTTATTCCCAAAAAAAACCTCATTTTATTTAATGTAGGCATGATATAAACATGCTCCCCAACCTCAAACAATTCCCCCTTTTTGGGTTGGGGGTGCGAATCCTTTTATCATGTGTTGGAAAAAAAGTATCAATCTACTTTTGTTTGACATCCAAACCCAATCCCTTACTATCTATTGTTTTTTTCTTTTTCTTGATCACACATAACACCATTTCCACCATTCATCATTTTCACGACCAATGCAGATAAAAAAACTAGGGATGAAGAAAAATCTAATTACATAAATAAATATGTATACACCAGCTTTAGGGCGGAATTACAGAAAATAGTGGATTTGCCTGAGTGCATACAGTATCATCCATCAAGGGCCAACAACAGTGGGTTTAGGTGTGTAGAGAGTGGAAATTCTGAATTTACAGACTCCACATCTTTTCAGATAATATGGAAAGTTGCAGAGAGGTGCAGTGAACATGTGAAATTACTACTCATTTAAATGAACTCACCCTTTGATACCACTTTGTAGGGGATGTAGTGCTCACACTCTCAAATAATCACACACAAAAAAAATACACATTATTTTCATTGATTGGTCGAATGACCTATGTCCATTAGAAAGGCAACATATTCTTATTTCAATGGGGATACATAGTTTAAAAAATCACACACATATCCCCCTTATCTCATTATTTTTTCTCAAATAATTTCACACCATTATTTAAAGAATTATTGGAGGAGAAGATGCATATGGTCACTCAATTCTTCTCTGGACAGCAACCAACTCCTTCCAATTTATAATGGATGACACCAAACACTATAGTGTCTCTCTGTTGGTGGTCACCAACCCTTTTCTGCAAGTCATATGAAGTGGAACCACTCTTGTTTTTTTTCATCATAATCCACCAATCATGAAGTAGTGATATTATTTGTGCAAACTCAAAACATATTAATAAGAAGGTTTTTTAATCATGTATAGATATATCATCCTCCAACACTCTCATAGGTCATACTAAAATGGATTTCAGGCTTTCTATAGTCAAAAAAGTATTTTATTATACATCCCTAGGTCATGAAGTTGATGTAGATGGTAACTAGATTGTGAGATCATATTCGGTTGTGATGTCTCTACCATCACAAGAGGGGAAAGTGATTGATTACAATGGCATGAATTTGGATTCTTCTCCTAATAGTAACCTGATAAAAGACACCCAGTCTATTTGAAGTAGTGTTGTTGAGGACATATTCATTGGATTATAATAGGATAGGGGGTTTTTTAGGGTTGTTCTTCCTTATGGGATTATAATAGCTCAGCTGGATCTATATGGAACAAATAAAAATATCAAAACTCAAAAATGATAATGGAAATTTTTTTAAGACAGATATGTCCCTAATATGGTCACCTTCTATTCTAAAATGGTGCAAGGAATTTAAAGGAAAGGAATTGTTTTATTTTATCATAACCTAAGGGAAGGAGTGTCCCATCCAATAGCATATACTAAGGTTGTGTGGGTAATGAATATCACACACATTCCTTCACATCCTATTATTGGGATTGATGGAGATCCAGAAGAATGGTTACTTGATGCTTTTAATCTACATTATACTATGATAATTTAGTTTTTCAAAATTGGTTTGTCAATGGAAATCATGAAACATGAAGGATTTTTTGGTACTAGGATGAAGGTGTGATTAGGATTTCAATTTGATAACATATTCCAAATTCATAGAGCTCACAACCTGGGTAAAAAAGATACTGATGTATGGGAGTAATTCAAGATAAAATTGAAAAAGAATGATACTTTATTGAAGGGATTAGTGGTTCATGAGGAACCGAAACATTATGTTAAGCACTCTATGAGTGAAAAGGATTCAGATTCCAAATTTATTTCATATTTTGAAAATGATCCGAAAACTTTGAGTACACTTGAATGTAGATCATGGAATAAAAATCATGGCCTTTTCCCTGAGAACATTCCTATCAATAAAAATGATGATAATGAGAATCACGAAGAATACTCTATTCTTATAATTCCTATGGACACCAAATTAGCTATAAAATTAATTATAAGTAATGCATAGTCTAGAACATATTCAAGAGTAGTTCAGAAATGAGGCTCTACAGGGGGCCAATATCACCTCATGTTGATAAGAATGCTAGAATAGTGCCTCTCATCCATACGATTGAAGATATTTCTTATTGGGATTGTAATATTAATGTGTCAAAGGAATAGGATTTTATAATTAAAGAATGATAAATCAGTGTTTTATTAATGATGATCAATATGAATGGATAGAAAAACATGTTCTTATATTGGAATCTTGAATAAATGTGTGGAAAATTAATTTATATGAATATATACATATATGAGACATGATGTCCAACCATTTGGCATAATTTATTAAGGATAATCTAGTTATGAAAGAAATCTTACTACAATGGGGATTATATAAGTTAAGTTAATCCAATAATAATAGCCTAGTTTGTTATAATTTTGTAAGTTCCTTTTGTGTCTAATGAACTTAGGTTATGGAATGTTTTGTTTCCCAGTTATTTAATAATATTATTTTTTAATAAGAAATTTAATTTTTGGGAGGTTTCAAAATTATATATCCCAACCCCAATTAATTTATTAGCTCTACAATATTATGTGGAATTATATATCATACGTGAAATGTTATCATAAATTATTATATTTGATTAATTACCATTGATCCAAAATTTATGTTTATTTGTATTTATTTTATTAAGGTTACATATTCATTGGATTCACATACTCCTATTATTTTCATGTTCATAAAATATCATTACTCTTAGACAATGTTTCTATATTATGATATATAATCCTTCTTATTTATAATCCCAAATTATCACTATAGGATCTTATGATATAATAATATTACGTTTTATTTTATTGTCCTATTATATTATATTATATATATTAGACCCTCTAACTAATATATATCGCTATGGAATCCCATTTAATTATAGGATTATGATTTTATTTATGATCATATTATAAAGATGAATCTTAATTCATATATTTCTATTTTTTAAAATTTTAAATTTTATATTAATTTTGATTAAGGAATTATAAAATCATGATTATCATTGTATTATATTTTATATTTTTCATGTGAATGAATTTTTAATCGTATATTATAATTTATTAGTCAATATACCTAGAATACTCGAAAAATTGATATATTTGTGGGCATTATGTTAGTAAACGTGATATTAAATTCACTATGAAATCCTATTTAATTATAGGATTATGATTTTTTTATGATCAAATTATAAAGATGATTCTTAATACACATATATATATATATATTTTAAAATGTTAAATTATATATTAATTTTAATTAGTGAATTATAAAATCATGATTATCATTGTATTATATTTTATAGGTTTCATGTGAATGAATTTTTAATCGTATGTTATAATTTATTATTCAATATACATGGATGACTAGAAAAATAGATATATTTTTGGGCATTATGTTAGTGAACGTGATATTAAATTCACTAATAAAAAAAATTGTTTAAAAATAACATACCATAAATTTGGGTATGTTAGTGATTGTTGACTTATTCTTTTTAGAAAATTATTTACCTTTTAAATAATTATTAATTATATTACTCTCATCGATAACTAATATATATTTTAGTAAAATGTTGGTATAGGATAAATCATACCAAAAAACTGTTGTGATGAATAATAACAAATATAATAACAATGTAATTAAATTTTAAAAAATGTGAAGATATTTTAATTGATTTATTTATGTTATAATTACCACCCTACTTAGGTAGACCTTATAATATATTAATCCTAAAGAAATTTAAAATTTCCATTGAAATTATTTTCACTAGGCTCAAATATTCAGAGTTAGGGAATTTAATCAATTTTATTTATCACATATATGGGAAAGATTATCAATAGTGGGACCTAATAAAAAATACCATGAAGATGAATATATTGATATAATGTAATTTGATAAATTAGTGAATATATATTCCTATATATATTTTTCACACACACTTCATATTATATTCATAGAGGAATTTCTTAGGTATAGGAAAATAGTGGATAAATACATTATTTCTTTTGATAATATATATACAGGACTTCCATGGAATGATTATGTCTTAGATGTTATCCACAAATGAAAATTATAAAAACAATTATTGTCTCTATGTATATAAATTGAAATCAGTTACAACTAATACTCATTGGTAGCTATAAGTAAATAATTAAATTATCCCTATATATAGAGATAATGTGTGGTGATTCTCAATGATCTCTTAGTAGATGAGAAAATTATATAATAATGGAGTTTCATAGAAGTTTATATAGATAAATTCATAGATTGAATATGATTCAACTAATAACATTTCAAATGCATTGAAGAATCAATAAGGATACACCAAAACAAAAATTAGGGAACATTTCAAAAATTGGAATGTTGAGAATAAATCTTATGAATTAATAAGAAATATGAATAATCAAATCAATATGATTATTTAATGGATGTTTCCATACAATTCAAGACCTATGGATTATTATATACACTATTACGAACATGGTTATTATATATGTTGAAGCACCATACTAAAGGTATGTATGGAAAACAATGTCTAAAACCATAAAATCAACATATAGAATGAAATAACTAGGTTATTAATACAAGTTACTAATATCCCGAATATGAGTTTTTTAAATATGATCATATTTTTTAATTATAAATGGAAAATTTATTAATTGATTCTAAATCAATACATTACCTTATTCCATTCCAATATTCCCAAAATATTGAATCACACACTAAAGACCTGGATAATGATATATCATTAAAATCCATGAGTATCTATGTTACTTAATATAATGTACTTAACATAAATCCAATTTACATATTTCAAAAAAGACAAGAATATTGAGTTTTTACCCTTAATTAGAATTGAATACTATATTGGGAATTGATTTTTGACCATATATATATATCCAATATGAACAATAAAGTGACTAAATATCACTGAAATTCAGAAATTATGCTCTAATTTTATAAACAAATTTAGAAAATTTGGAACCATTATTGAAAATACATAAGAAGAAAATGTATTATATTAATAGGGGCATTCTTATCAATCTAAAATAGCTGACAAAACGGAAATAATAATTGATGAATATTTTTATATTAGTCGATAGTTTATAGATTTTTTCATAAAAGAATATAATAATCATTAACCTCACAGAGAGGGTGGGATCAAGGTTTAACATATACCTAATGGACTTACCATATCAATTATACACTATTGATTATAATTTATTTACGTAGGATAGATAAATAAGGAATTTCATGACATTTTTTTATAGGATAATATACTTCATATTACTTCCATATGGGGTGGACAACAAAAATATTTATGATAAATATGGTACAATTCATATTTTCATTGAATAATTGGATCTCAACATGGTCATGATAGAGATATTGTAACATAATACAAGATAATATATCTTAAAAAATCTATAAATTGTGTCTTAATACATCTTAGTGGTGGATCATTGGTTGTGATTTCATCAACTGAATGTGAAAATGGACAACACCCCAATTCAAAATTTTAATGAAGATAAGAAATATAAATTTAAAATGATTCTATTTTGTATCATGATTGCTCCAATATTCATTATGTACATGCTTAAGAGAGTATTTAGTGATTAAATTTATATACATATGGGAACTATTATAGATTATATTCTCATGTACTAACATTTTATCTATTAAAAAGAAGAAATTAGAGTATTTTTTGCTGAAATTTTGAAATGTGATTTTTTTAAAAATTAAAATAAATTAAACATAAAAATAATGAGGGTTATTATATTGTGAAATTTAGTAATAGTAATGGTTTATTTATTAATCCTTTAAATACAATGGAAATTAATGAAAAACAAAATAATTTTATTTTGATTTTGATGTACCGATTCTTTGGATTAACCTTTTATTGGTAATGGTTTGTGAGGGAATTTATCATGATTATGAAATAATCCTATATTTAAAAAAAAGAAAAAAAATTACTATTTTCAACATAATGTTATGGGATATTCAATTGTTTACTTATTTTATTTTCACTAAAAATGTATTATATTACGTAATGTTTATTAAGGTTAATGATAAAAAATGTTGCGCAGATATGAAATTGTTGTGATCTATTTCAAAAGTATTAGATAGTGGGTTATCCCTTAGGGAACCCAAATTTCCATTATTTAAATTAAATAATTTTTATTTGGAATTTTTACTCATAATAAATGAAATAAATATTTGTGGTAATAATATCTAGGGAGATCGATTAGAAATATATACTAATCAATAAATATACATTTATATATTTTCACAATGAAATACAAATATGTGAGGGATACTATTTTTATATGAGGTCAAAGAAAATAGATTCAAGATTCAATAATATGATATAATGGAGATAAAATATGAACATTAATATGGTATATAAGCCTTTGGTAGATAATAAATTAGATGGAATAGTTAAATATAAGAAATTTATACTTTTAGTCAAATCTAATGATTTAAAAGAAGGATGGGATCAATATCATCTGTTGATTTATTTCTCATTCAACAAAATATTTCACTAAAATTAAAATAGGTTCCCATATAAATATACTAAAAAGGGGAAATAAATTAACTGAATATTTATAGATGACATAAGAAAATGAATATTCATGGGGGCATAAAATTGGGAAGAAATAATAGAGAAGGTCGAGGATATTTAGTAAAACATTAGAGAAGTATATGATCTATATAATAGTTATGATAAAAATATTTTATAAAAAAAATAAATTCATTTTTTGGGATACTGTATTGAATTTAATATCTCAATAATAAAGAGTAATGAGGATTTCAGGAAAGGATAATCCAATACCTTAATGCATCAAACCCTTCGATATTCTTTAACATATAAGAGTTGTGTCTAATCAACATTAACATCCACCAAAGATTTTTCAAGAAAATTATATGATATATTGTATAAAATTATAAAATCATATAAACTATATAATAAATTAAACATTATTGGTGAATATACCATAAAAATAACAAAAAAATATATTTTATAACATTAATAATTTTTTTAAGGGAAATAAATTAAGAAAATAACATTTATAAAATTACCATATTACTTGGATTTTTTCCACCAATAAATAACATAATAACATACACTAATATAATATGAAATAAAACATTATAAATAGTAGTATTATGTTTAAAAAAGAAATTGTTTGAATATTTCTAGATAACTATGTGATAAAAAATATTTAATAATTACATATTATATAAATTATTTCAAATACAAATATGATTGTAGTATTTTGATAAATCTGTACTGAAATTATGAATATTCTAATAGTAACATGGCCACTACAAAAGGAAACAATCAACTAAAATATTAAAATAATAGTTTATATAATAGATAAATTTACAATATTAGTAATTATTAACGTGAATAAAATAAGTGAATAAATGTATAATCACAAAAAAAATAATTACTCACTCAATGGATCATTATGTAAAAATACATTTTATTTTTCTAGTACAAATTATTTTATATTTTTTAATAACCCCGTAAATTATTTTGTAAAATTAAATATTATAAATACAAAAATTAAATAATAAATTTTTGTGAAATATATGTAAATTTTTGAATTAGAACAAAAAAAATCGTTAGTGGTAAATTTTTGGTAACTCTCATAAATATTGAAATATTCTTAAGCAAAGGTAAACATGGAATAATTTGGTATTTTATAATAATGAAATTATAAAATAAAAAATCAATTCTTTCTGAGTGGTTGTTTTATAAAAGGATTGTGTTTTCCATCATGGGACTAATAGTTTTTGATGAAATTATATTTTTAATAAGTAATATTTTTTTTGGGTAGTGATGAATAATGAGGAGTCTAAATAAAAGGAAAAATGATGAGAAGATATTGACAATTCTAACGAGTTACCACTTTAATCATATTTAGTGGAAACATTTATGAAATGAAATTGTATATATTAATAGTCCCGATATATAAAAAACCTAATCAACTAAAAGTGTGTATGGTTTACGAATTATATTTCAACTACATGTTATTGATGAAGATGGGAAAGTTACATAGATTTAATTTGTATATTTATCATTGTGTTTAGGAAATTATAGGGAATCCATAAAATTAAAAAAAAAATTAATATAATTATTTATAATTTTGTAGCTACATTATTTTTTGACTATTAAATTACCTATTATTATTTATGATTAACGATAAAATTAATTTTTTATTGTTTTAATTTAATGAAATACTTAGGTTTATTTATCATATTCCATAAAAGCCTTGAAACTGATACTCAATAGTTTTTAAAATTATCTTATAGTTTATTAATATAGTTTAAATTATTTTAAAATTAGTGTGATAATTTTTGGGGCTTATGTAGATTAGTTCTTCATTGTACTCAAAATGTAATATATATAAGTAATACAAACTCCTATTTAATGAAGGATGAAAAAGATAGTTTATTTTACTTATAATATTAATTTAATGATATAATATAATAAGAAAGAAATTCTAAGAGATATGAAATATTATTTATAAAAGATCTATATATATATGTGATTAACATTTCATGATCTAGATTTAAATAAGTATAAATCCAGTAGTTGTGGATCATTATTTAGAGGTGCAATAGATAATTGAATGATTAATTAGTAGCATTTAGGGGATACATTAGATTAATAAAATTCTTTATTATATTGACTCATAGATATGGATTGAAAAAATAGATCTTTATAGGATTATATTGGGATGTTTCAATGGTTAAAGAAGAGGATAATAACTCTCGTGTCTGGTTTTTTAGTCATTTATATGTTATTTATATGAGTTTTTAGATATATTTAGGTTGATAAAATAGGATTTAAAACGCTTTGGTAGTTTCATTATTAAATAAATTATAAATAATAATTATTTTAGATAAATAAATTTTTATTCTAGACATTACTTATGTTGATAAAATTTAAATAATTTTTTTATGCCTTCAGAAAAAATACACTCTACAAGGGTTTTATCATGTAAACATAGATGTGTGGAAGAATATTTTATGGATTTTATGGAACCATATAAGAAATAATAATCTAATATTATGCAGAATAATATATATATATTTAGAGTTTATACACATAATAATTTTGGTACTTCAAAAACATTATTTTATATTATTTATATCTATAAATATCAATGAATAATTTAACTGATATTGTAGACTATATTTACTCAAAAATATCACATGGCCATTAATAACAATGTTTCTATATTTTATGATGTATAAAAATATCCATATGATAAAATTATATGTTTATAACTTATATATGAAGATAAGTCTATTGGAGATACTTAATAACTGATTCTAATTGAAAATACATATTGTCAATGGAAATAATAGAGATGTAATAATTGATAGATTGAATTTTTACTACAAAAGAATATAATTGTGGAAGGATAAGAAGAAGTGTGCAATAGGGAATTATTTAATTCTATTGCTATTGAACATCACATATAGAGAGACAATTACTTAATGGAGAGATAATGTTGATGGGGGTATACTAAATGGATATATGAATATTTAGAAGGAATAAGATAAAGTATGCTTATATGTTTATGTATATATGTTAATCATTATGAATTTTTTTGGAATCAATAAATTTTTTTAATACTACTAATGAATAACAACTATTTTTTTAAGACCTCATATTGACGATAAATAACTATCTTATAGAATTTGTGACATCATTGTACAATGATAAGATCATGTTCATATAAATATGTGGGAATATTGTTGTATAATCTATGTAGCCAGTATAATGAATAATGAAAAAGATTGTATAGAGTTTCGGGGTTTGAGTATATGGTTAATGTTGATACCATTAAAATATTTATTCAACTTATGAAATCAGTGAATCATAAGTGTACTATAATTTAATAAAACATAATACATAGGCAGTCTCACACATTGGGTGTGCACCATTATGAAATGTTATGTAATATTATCTCTTTAAATTCTTTCTTACAAGTCGGGTGTTTATATTTCATGATTTTTATAACACACCATAAGATGAAAACCTATAATTACTTGATTTTTAAAAAGGTTTAAACTATTTAAAATTTTGATCATATCTTAGGTTTATAATTTTATAAAATTAGAAAAAACTATTATATATTAAACAGGTATAAATCAATGTCGAAATTCCACTCAAAATCCATTTTCCATAAAAATGGGATTATAGAATTTAAACATCTTTTATATTGAAAATTCAGTTTATTTATTAAAAATAATTCCAATTTATTAAAATATAGACCATAATATAGTTTATACTCATCATTATCACTTGTTCAAAACATTTGAAACATGTTATGAAAACAAAAATCAAATAATGACACAAAAATAATGAAAACCATTACACTATTTTGAAAATTATATAATCTAATATGAAATTTATTCCCAATTAAAATAAAATACTATAAGATCCAATATTTTATTTCTCACTTTTGAAATAATCTTTATTTCCCAAATATTCTCATAAAACATCTCATATGAAATATTAGTGGAAAATAAAAATCATGATGGTTTCATAAAAAAGTTTTGCTGGTGATAAAATATTCATTAAAAACAATCATTTCCTTAAAAAAATGGTATAAAATATCCATTTAAAAAAGTCACATCAACATTCCTCTTGAAATTTAATATGTCCTTGAAAACAAATTTGAATGGAATGAAATGTTATGTATGAACATTTTGAAAAAAATCATCATATAACTATTATAGCCACTCTTACAACAACTCTTATAAAAGTAACAGCCTAGTTGGTTAATTCCATTATATAAAAAAAATAAAAAAAATCATTTCCCATTGAATTGGAGAGCTACATCAGGCTCACCCATCATCATTGACATGGTAATGTGACCATAAAATACATAAAAACAAAAAAATAATGATTTTACATTATATAATCATATAAAATATATATACTTTTTCATATATAAAGAACTACCTTTGAGAATCGTCTAAAAATAAGTAAAAAATAATTTTTTATAATCAATTTTGGGCATCTTGTGGAAATAAGAATAAAATTGCATTTTCATTAAAAACAAATAAAAAAATCTCAATGTGATGAAAACTGTATATACGTTTGATGAACTATTAATAAACTTAGAGGAATATTATTATAGATTAATGATCATGATGGACAGAAATTTTACTCTTGGAATATAATTTAAAAATAATTCATTTCACACATTTTTGAATATGTAAAAAATAACCCATTTATAAAATAATGAAATTTATTCTTTTAAAAACGTTATAATGAAATTAAAACATGGATTAAAATGAATTGGTGAATTCATTTTAGTGTTTTAATTAAATATATTAATCATTCCAATTAACATTTTAATGGAATATAAATACATTAAAAACATTAAAACTATTAAAATAATGTATTAAACAAAAATATATTACATGGAGATCAACTAAATACATACATGCATTAGTTATAATATAATATCTTATATTAATTAATTCTATTTGAAATACCATTTTATGTGTATAAACTTATTATTCTATATTATATTTCATTTCTTACCATGCCTTATATAGATATTATATTAATTAAGCTCAAGTTTGATGTTTGAGCCTCTTCGATTCATAATCCCAATACAACTTTGTCGGGCTGACCGTGGTCAAAGGGTTCATTGATAAATCAACTACATAATACTAACCATGAATTAATTATAATTTTGATATATTGAATACATATTTATAACTAGTCATGAAAGTAATACGTGAATGAAGAATGACATTGTTTCTTTGAGGTGGTGGTCCACACATACACATGAGCGACATTATATTTTTACAACAAATGAAAGGGTAAGAAGAGAAGTAACATATTATCTTAAAAAAAATACTTCCTTTATATCATATTTATATATTAATTTAAACCATCATAAAAACTAAATCTATGATTGGGTGATGAAAAATGAAACACATTTCTTCCTTGAGGTGGTATTATACATATACGCACAAACATTGTTTCCATTTCCCATATGTAGAAAATGGGTTAGAAATTTTTTTTTACCAAAATAATAATAAAATATTCAAATATTGAAGTTCTAAATATTTTTTTCATCATGGTAACAGAATATTATATGGAGAATGAACAATCAATAAACAACAAACAGTTGATATAGAATTATACCACTTCTTTAGATTACCTCCATTGGATTACCTCTTAAGGAATCATTGTTTTTTATATTAATTATAAAAGGACCTATATGTCATGGGGAAGGATATTAGAGAGTAATTTGGGTATGTATTTTTAACCACAAATTTATCAACGTATGATAATAATATAGGATAGGGGTTTCCTTTAACAATTGAGGAGAATGGTAGTCTTATTATTATTTCAATTATTTAAATTATTATAATGTCTTATTAATGGTATGGTTTCCCAAAAGCTATGTAGTTTTAAATATAATATATTAAAGGAAAAAATAACATAAAAAATTAATATTTAAGATGATATTATGGGACCTTATCACATAGTTTTAACCATAATTACCACGGTTTGCCCTTTATCATAATGATATATGTTTTTCAATTTTTACCGACCATTATGAAAAAAAAAATTATTCATTAAAAAATTTTATTCTAATGATTATATATATTATTTACATATTTATTGAATGATTTTTTAGAATTTTATGAAATTTAATTTAATATTGGCCTCAAAATAACATCCAAAAATGTTTTTAAAAAAATGTATTTCTAATCTTAAAAATGATTTTATAGAAAAATAAAGCATCATATTGATAATTATCAAATTAACTAGATAAAATTTAATAAATGGTGAAAAAATTTATATAAAATGAATTCAAAAATTGGTTGAATCATTTTAAAAACATTAAAGTAAATGTTGTTTTAAAATAATTATAATGTTAATTATTCACCCAAAAATAATTCTGTTCACAAATACTAAAAAACATCACCCTAAAATATATTTTATTTAAAGTTTTATAAAATAATGTAAATTTTATAAAATTAAATTTCAAAAATTTATAAAATTATATTTAGAATAAAATCATATAATAAATAGAAAATCCTTTAGTAAAAATAAAAAATTATTTCATTATGAAACAATATAAAATCATTTTAAATAATGTGAATAAATAAATATAATTATAATTATACATAATACATGAAATTGATTTATAATTAAAATGACACGTTTGGACTCATTCTTCCCAAGTTAAATAAGTTATCTCAATGAAATTTTAGTTTTTAGTTAGACAGATATGGTTATTTTTTCCGTAGAGCTTGATTAGGTTCCCATTATTCTTTATTCATCCATTGATTTTCTGATAAAAACATAACATGGCTAGTTACCATATTCTGTAACTCCATCTCTATGTGATGTAGAATCTTCATTGACATTTTCACATAGTACATCTTCTCTTACAATTATCCCACCTCAAGGATCATAATTTTAGATGCATCATGTAAATTTTTCATTAAAAATTAATCATGAAACACATCATTTGCCTAAGATAATATCATAGGAAATACTAATTAGAAATAAATTGATCCCAATATTTCCATAATTTCATATGGTGTAATATAATATTGTGTTACCATTACTCTATTTTAAAATTTCATAAAAACTTTCCATTGTTTTATTTATGAAAGAAGTTATCTACTAATACAAATGAAAGGTATTTGCACATATAATCTAAACAAATACATTTCCTTCTCTATAATTCCCTAATGTAGTACTTAATCATCAGTTCTTTCACAACTATTTATTATTCTATTTATGGGTCACACACGTTTCCTTTACTAAATTAATTCCAAAATGATGGATTCTGACACTATATTCCATAAATTCTTCTAAAGGTATAGTCTATATACTAGAATGAGATGTATTATGATAATAAACATCCACCAAAGATAGGTATTGATCCTAAAATTCCAAATAATTCAATGCGAAATCCTGAAAAATACACTTTAATATATCAATTACAATCACATACTAAAAATATTTTTGAATACGAATTGGTATACTGAAATTTAATTCACTAGTGAAGGATCTAAAATGGCCTTTTTGAAAATTTGAGGAAAAATTGGGATCATGATCAGATAGTATAAATAGATGAACTCTATGTAATTTGACAATATCATTATGGTATAATCGATAAATATTCTATAAATACATATAATCTTGAATATGAATAAATGTTGAATTTTTTTAATCGATATAATATAAACAAAATCTTATTATTACCATGTAATTTCTTTGGTAAACCACCATAATATTCATGGATATATTCTCTAATTTAAACTCATGTATATGAAATGGATGAAGCATCCGTGTTGATGGTTTTAACTAATTTTTATCCAATTTGAAAGTAAATAATTAAATGAGAAAATACAAAATATATTTCACCATTAATTCACACCAATAATAATCTTAAAGGTTACTCTTTGTCATAGTACATATAGTATAAATAGGAAGCATAGATCTATGATATTCTCTTAATAATTACTTCTTGAACTAGAGATAAAATGGATCAAACAACCAGTTTATAAATATCATAACACATTTTTGTTAAATATTAAATATATAAAACATAACCTTCTTTACCAAATCTATACACTTTTTTCATACCGTGATCTCCCCTTTCAGTATACAAAATTTTGTTTGGAAAGGATGACCATGTTGAAACCTACACTAAATTAATTGGAGTTTTTTAATGAATAATTTCTAGGCCAAAAATAATTAATTTATTAACCAATAGATCAAATTCCAATTGTTTCATTGCTTATTATTTATAATATTTAATTATCAATGAATCATAAACCCTTTTTTCTCTACCTAGAGGATTGTAAATTATGTAATCAATATTATTTATTAGTTTCAACCTTCTTTTCTTTCACATGTTGAAAACTTTTTGACTTATTTTATATATAAAAAATTTATAGTTAGTATAGATTTTAAATTTTATCTTATATAAAAAATATCTCCATATTGTAAAAAAAATTATTCCCTATTAAAGATCACGTGTAGGGTAATAATTCTAATATATATTCAACATTCATGAATAATATTATATTTCCCAATAATCTTACATCATGAAACCTACATTTCTGTTCAATGAAGTGTCTATATAAATAAAAAATAACAATTTTTAAATCGTAATACTATCAATAAATTAGTGACCAATCCCTTTTAAATTACTAAAAATATTCAACATATCTCATTATGCATGTAATGGATCAAACCTCTCCCATCCATTACTATGTTGAAATCTCATGTTTGATCTCTTTTTTGAGGTCAAGGTGACTCGTTTCAAAACATTTCGAAATAATGAGTCTTCCATGTTTTTGAACGGTGGATCACCTTGGTGGAAGCTCACCATGGATGTCCCTTGCTAACAGTTGATCATTGGAAATCAACCATCAATGGTGACTCGCTGGAGGTCAATCACTAGCGGTGACTCACTAGCTATGAATCCTCTAGAGGTGCCTCATCCAATGGTGTCTCCCCTCATGGTGACTCTCTAACGGTGGGATGTTTGTTACCATTGTCTTTTATTTTTATTGATATTTTGATTCATATGGACTAACTACCCACTAAAAATCATGGTCGTTGGGGGTCCTTGTTTGTGAATTTATGTTTTATAGAGTGTTTTTTGTTTCTTGTTGATTTATTATTTGTGAAATTTTTTACTACATATATTCATCTAATAAATTAATTACCTAGAATAGTGCTATTTTATAATTACTGTTGAATTGACAAATGGAAATTAAAAATGGGTTGCCTTGGTAAATCATATATACTTTTTTTTATTTGGTTTTTTGGATGATGTGGTTTTGGAAGTAGGTGTTGGATCAATTATGCACATGGGGTTTGTCTTTTGATATGGTAATCTCGGCGTGATATGATTGTGCACTGGGGATACGAAACTAGTTGTGTTGTGATATTTTGCTGGGTATGGTTGTGAGTAGGGGTTTGATTAGATTGGGGTGGTGTTTTGGGAAGGATTATATTAAATAAGGATAATAGTGGTTGGTATGGGTGCTTCTCTATTGATAACAAGTATAATTATTCACCCCATACCTAAAGGTCATAGTTTTGTGCATTTAATTCCATGTGAGTTAATTTACTGTGGCTAGTTTTGGGCTGCATAGTTCCCTGGGTATTGATGGATGGAAGAAATAAATGTTTAACGAATTTTGTAACCTCTTGGGTAGGTTTGGTTTTGAAATGGAAATGGTTAAATGAATTGGTTGGAAAAGTTAAATGGGATTTGTGGATAGATGTGTGTTTTTGTGCATTTATAGGTAGTAGTAAAATGTGACAGTTTTGTCAGTTGATTATTTTTCTGAAAACCATATGTGGGACTTGAGTGTTTGGTATTAATTATAAATATGTTTATTTCCTTATTTTTTCTATGCACACCCCACCTTAGTTGAGAAATATTTTCCCAACACCAACATAGCCACGAGGGAGGGTGTCTTTCCCAACATCTCTATTAGAGAATGGATGGACAGACACCCACTATTTCCTGATCTATCTCTTTTAGGTGATGAAGGACCAAGATTCATTAGGATGGATGTGGTGAGATCCGGTAGCTCAGATGTTTTTGGGTGAGGTTATTTGTTTCCCTGTTTTCTTTAAGATGTGTTGTGACATGGTGCCCTAGGTGTCTTTTGGGAGAGTTATGATGTACATTCCTAGGTTTCATTAGGATAATTTGTGATGTGTTGTCAGGACTTGGTTTTGTGGGTGCGTTTTATTTTTAGGCCAATGTGTATATAGGAGGGATGTAATGTGGAAAATTCAGAAGAGGTGGGAGTGTTAAGCATTCACCATTGTGGTGTGAGAGAGGACAATCAGTGGGAAAGAGAAGTGGGGAACCCTATCATCGATGTGATTTATTTCATATTAATTTACTTTAATTAATTTGTGAGAATTCCTTAGTGAGTTTATGTTATGTTAGTACACTTCTATGATGACTCTTTAGTTCTTTGTTTTTCTCATAGGGGCATTAGTATGCTTCTTTCACATATGAATGAGAGACTTTGGTTTTCATACTAAGTAAACTATTATGCTCACCCTACATATATAAAACTATTTTTATGTTTTTATGAGTAATTCAAGGACCGTGATGAGACTTACTAGATTGGATCCTAGACAGTTGTTGTGTTTCTTCCCTGATTTACTCTCAGTATTTACTTATGAGACTTTTGTATTTTGTATTAGTTCTATTTATAAATTCATGTGGGATTTTCTGGGTTTCATTTTTAAATATTTCTTGGAGTTTATTATTGTTGATTTATATTATATCATGATCCAATTTATATTATAATGGTAAATGCATCCAATATTGTGAGAATAGTGCACCCTTGGTGTTAGTCGCCAACCTGGGGCCTACTGGAGGAGGGTCTCAGGGGTCATTATATGCATTCATTCATTGCCTGATTGGGAGGGGTATCATTAGAGGGTGGGGGTTGGGACATATTGGAGTGAGAGGTGATGGTTGATATATAGGATGTAATTTCTAGTTTGGACAAGTGATGATTTTATGGTACTATATCACAACAATTCCAGTTTACCTTGTGACATGATGTAGGCTAGGGAGATCGGCCAGTACGTGAGATTTTAGGGCCACCAATGATATATTTCACGAACTCTGAGATTATTAAATGACCAAATGAGGTGAACTTCTTTTCATGGTAGATACCTAGGAAAGGTATATGCATCAAAATGAATTACGTTCCTTTTTTGATTAGGTTGATTTGGGATGAAAAAAATGTATAAAATTAATGAAATAAATTAAAATAAATATTAAAAAAAATACATACTACAAGGGATTAGGGAATATTTTTTTACCTTTAAATTATGTATCCTGATCATTTTCTACATGTGGATAAGGTAGTGCAGGTTCATCGAGATATATAGGTTGATCACTGTAGGGTAGATCCAGTTGTGAAGGATGGTGAATGTTAGAGGAGGTTGCGTCATTTCTAGCTACATGCTTTGGGGAATTATGAGGGAAGTGTTTCAGACATATAGATTGATGGATGGATAGAGGAGTTGTAGATTTTCTTCATTTTGATGCTGACCCTAACAGAGTACTGGGTCCCTTTGTAGGTCAGTTATATTTTTGGTGTTGTGTGATAGGGGTGGACACTGTATCTGCTGTAATAGGAGGAACACATTCTGTGGGTTGACTTCAAGAAGGTGTTTTGGGATGACTTCATTCCGTAAAACATGAAGGCTGAGAAGAGGTATGATCTTCTCTCCCTCTAGCGGGGAAGTATGTCAGTACATGAGCAGGGAATTATGTTCAAGGACCTTCTTCACTTTTACCCATATATTTTTCTGAATGAGGAGTCTCATGCGAGACATCTTGAGGAGGTTATTTTTTCTTCTATCAAGTATGTTGTTACTCATTTTATTCTTCTAAGAAATTTATAGGCTAAAAAAAGAAGATATGATTGATAATATACACTAGGACGAAGGATTACTATGATTGGGAAGTAAGTGTTGTTCTCCAAGAGGTAGATTTGTTAGTGGAAGGTATTAGTAACTAGAACCTTTGAAGTTTCGACTAGTGGGGAGTCAAACTTGATAGCTTATTTTCCGACCATAAGGTCTTTTAACCCTTCTAGTTGGCTTGGGTCTGTGGTGTTTAGTATTCGGGATTTTCGTCCATCTTTAGAGCTATTTCCCAATGTCTACTCGAGATTATTTTGTTAGAGGTGGATAGGTCCAGCACCATCCCTAGTAGTAGTTTCCTGTGAGGCCATTTCAGTAGTAGTGGAATTAGTATTTTGCTCCACTGAGAGAGGATGGAGTTGTTATGGGTTTACCTCAGAATGTTCCTCCTACATAGGGACAGAGACCTGATCATAGTCATGGATTTGGTCATGGGTAGAGAGGAAGAGGAGTTTGCATGGTTAGTTGAACGCAGTGGAGTCAGTAGTTCCATCGAGGCCATAGATCATGACAGGTACAACTAGTTTTTTATCACTATTTCTTGTGACTTGTTTGAATCAAGAGCTTCACACTCCTTTTTTTCAAAGTCTCTATCCCATGTTATGGGACTAGATATAGATAATGATCTAATTCCCCTAGTATTATGTACGTTACTCAGAATACAAATGATCTTTTATGATGTGTTCCATGGGTGTAGACTATTTATAGGGAAACATCATACCCATGTGGACATTTTATTACCAAATATGTAGCCATATGATTTGATCGTTGACATTGAATATTTTTATTTGTTACATGCCATTGTCGACTACTTTCGTTCGAGAGTAGTGTTTTCAAATGTGGATGACCAAAGTGTGGTTTTCATCGATGTGTATAATTTTCGGTTTGGCAGCTAGCATGTGGATCCCCATATTTCCTTTTTATTTGAGATGTCTATAGAAGTAGTAGACATTGAAATGGTGTAGATTCCCAAGGTTGTATGAGAGTTACTAGAAGTTTTCCCAGGGAAGGTTGTGACACTACCCCCTTGACATGATGTTGAGGATGGGATAGAATTACAACATGGTGCTTCTCTGATTTTGATAGATCCTATTCAGATGGAACCTTTTGAGTTGCAGAATTTGGGGATTTAGATAGATGATCTGAGGAGTAAGGGTTTCATCCATCCCAATGTGTCATTGTGGGGTGATCTACTGTTTTTTAAAGAATGTGGATGGTGGTATGAGGTTGTTTATAGACTATCGTGGGTTGAATCAGGTGGTTATCATGAACCCTTACCCTCTTCCAATGATATAAACTATTTTAGAATTGTTGATAGGGTAAAGTTGCTTTTCCAAGATTGATCTGCAATCTAGATATCACCAGTTGAGGGTGATGGAGGGAGATATCCCAATGTATTATTTCTGATGCATGTATCGGTGAACATAGAGTTTTCATTCATTCTATTCAGTGTTAAAATTGCACCATCCATGTTAATGGGGATGATGAACTCCATTCTATATGAGTTCCTATAACGGTTCATTATTTTATTCGTTTATAGTATCTAAATATACTCAAATTTTTAGGATCACACTGAGCATCTAATAACTATCTTGTAGGTTCATCAATTCCAACAACTATATGGAATGTGGTCCATGTGTAAGTTTTAGACATGGTAGGTGAATTTCGTTAGGCATGTGGTGTCTCAAAAGTGGGTGGATGTTGACCCAATAATGGCCATGGAAATTGTTTATTGCAAGAAGCTTAAGAATGTGGAATAGGTTTATAGTTTCCTAGGATTTTTAGGCTATTATCGAAGGGTTTTTCCCAATTTATTTCAATATATCCATGAGGATAGAGTTTACTAGGAATGAAAAATATTTTCTGAGGATTCATCTATTTCATTTAAAGTTTGGTTACTAGAAGTGGGAGTTTTTTAGTGATCCACTGATCCTGTTACCTTAAGAAGGTGTAAGGTTTGAATTGTTTTGTGATGCTTCCCATATGGTTTTGGGATGCATGATTATGTAGAATCAATGGGTGAAATCTTATGGGTCAATGAAATTACATCCTCATGTGAATAACAATTCCTTCCATGATCTCAATATAGTAGCAGTTGTGTTTTCATAGAAGTTGTCGTAGTATTACCTCATTGGGGAGTGCTTTTATGGTCTTCATGGATCACAATGCCTTGAGGTATAGCTTTTTTCCATCATGATATGAATCTAAAAAAGTGGAGGTGGATGTATTTCCATTAGGACTATGATTTCTTGATCTCTTAAACCTTAGGGAATGAAAATTTGGTGGTGATTATTTGAGAATAAAGTCGAAGAAGGAGGATGTTTGGGTGTCTGTGGATGCTTAGAGTGCAATGCAGAAGATAGAATCATTTCACTTGGATGGAAGGTGGATAGTAGAAAAGGTTGTTTGTTTCAGATGACAGTATAGTATTATATAATGAAGTAGGTAGAGGAGTATCAATGGGTAGATTCAGAGGTAGACGTGACGCCTGATCATGTTGAATATTGTGATTCACCTGAAGGGTGGTCGAAGGATGATCAAAACCGAATGTTGCTCTGAAGAATTTTTTTTCTTTTGGTGGTGATATGCAATGTTTTTCATTATGATTTTAATAAATAACATTTATTGATACACAGTTGTTTTTCCAAGATGAAATTATGCTTGAAAATGTAGTTTGGCTGGCTTGGGATGAAATAGGCAATGTCATATTTTGTGGCTCGGTGACTTATTTTCCATTATTTAAAGGTCAAACGCCGTTTCCAATGAGTTGTTTGGAATCCATTTGATTTCTCTGAGTTGAAATGTGATGTAATGTCAGTGTATTTCTTTATAGGGTTACCAATATATTAGGCAAGTTGTGATTCTATCGGGGCGACAGTGAATCAACTGATGAAATCGGCCCACTTCTTAGAGATCAAGGAGTCCAGTACAGTGGATGTGTTAGCCAAGAGGTATGTTGATAAAATAGTGAGGTTCCATGGAGTTATAAGTTCCAATATATTATACTCAGATACATGATTTACATCACATGTCATGTGGGGATTTTAGTGGGTCTTTGGCACTCAGTTAGGCCTATGTTCTTCTTTCCAGCCTCAAACAAATGGGTAGATAGAATAGCCTATCGAGATAATGGAGGATATGTTGTAGGTATTAGTCTTGTTCATTAGGGTATCCTGGGTATGACAACTAAATTTTGAAGAGTTTTTTTAGAATAATACTTATCACACTTCCATTATAATGAATCAATTTGAGGCATTGTATGAAACACCATATCATCCAAAGTTTTTATGGAAAGTGGTTGGGGAGACAGCTATACATTGACCTATTGTGGTGGAGAGAATGACAGAGAATGATCATCTTATTCATGAGAGGTTTAAAGTAGCACCGAACTGGTAGAATTCATATTCCAATGATAGGGAGAGCCCACTGGAATTCATGTTTGGGACCACGTGTTATTTAAGGTTTCCACTCGTTATAGTCAATAATTATTTGGATGATGGAGTAATATTTAACCTAGTTTTGTGCGACCCATGATATATTGGGGAGAGTTGGAAATTTGGAATATCATGTGTAATTTCTTCCTCAATTGGAGGTGATCCATGATATCATCCATGTCTCTTAGATTTTTTGATTTCTTCATAATGACTCACATGTCATTGACTAAGGAGAGTTTGATATCAAGGATGATGTGACATTTTTTGATCAGCTAGTAGAGATCTTGGATTCATGAGATAAGGTTCCATGAGTAAGAATCATTCCTTCAGATCATGTGTTGTGGAGGAATGGTGGCTAGGAGGAGTGTACATGGTATTGTGATACATAGATGCAGTCTCAATACATAGAGTTGTTTTGAGTGTTTATTTGGTTGTTTTTCCTTGAAAAGTGTTGTCTGCAACTTATTGATTATGAGATTAGTTGTGAACCTTTGTTTGGAATGTGTGGTGTGATGTGTGGTGGAGTCCTAATATATGAAATGTTGAGAACCTAATTCCTAATCAATATGCATTAACTCTGATGTTATTTAACCAATTTAGGAAAGTAAGTGCCACCATGATTGGATAGTTTCTTTACATAGATGAAAAAATTCATGGATTCATGTGTTTAATATGGCATTGTTGTTATTCTTGTTAATTATATTTTTTGGTCATTCAAGGTTGACATGTCAACACATGTGTTGAAAAAATCCTAGTTTGTGTAGGGTGAAGATGGTTTTCTTGTATGTGAAGGTATCCTCTACAGCTTTTGAACTACACAAGGTGGTTTAAAAATTCCTATTTTAGTTGATTGATGTGTTTTTATTATAGCATGATCTTTGATAGGTATCCCGAGGGAAGGTTGTTCCGACCCTTTATATATTTCTTTCGGGGAAGGTTTTCAATTATTAGGGGTGATAATTTTTTAAATTTATTTGATGTAATGGATAGGACCACTTCAGTCCCTTACATTATAGGAGTCTAGTGTTTCAGGAGTTCTGGGTGTTCAAGGTGACTCATTTTAACAGTAGTGGGAATTCCAAGTCTTCCATGATGTCCTATGGAAGATCACCCTGGCAGTGGCTCACATAGTAAATCACTTGTGGGAGGTTTCTCAAATGAAGTTTCTTTCTGGTGGTTGCTCGATAGTGTTCTATCACTAGAAGTGACCCACCGATAGTCACTCATCCAGCAGTGCTTCATCCAGTGGTGTATCACCTCATGGTGAATCACTGATGGTGTAATGCGTTTCATGGGGTGGTCTATCATCCATCTATTTTTCGCCTAACGATAACTCACTAATGATAGAATATATTTAATCTACTGGTATAATGTCTAGCGGTTCCTTATCTAATGGCGTCTTGCGATCAAGGCCTCACTGAGCGGTGCCTCTCCTAACGGCACATCATGAATAGTGTTTCCTCCTCCCAGTTTTCCCCTTTCACTTCTTCTTTGGTGTGAAATAATCTTAAGGCATTATTTTAAGGGATTTAATCTTAATTAAAAGACCATAAATCCTTTGCTAATATTACTATTTGTAAATGGGATTTTTAATGGTCAAAGTGTGTTATCTTAACTAGATCCTTCATTAATGGAAAATCAAAAAGATATCTAAGATTTGGCTTTGTTTAGATCATTCAATGGATGTGATACCTTTTTCACCCACTTTTCATCCTTCTCGATTTATCATTGTAGGAGATGCCTAGAACCCTTCATCCCATAGTAATCTAGTATGATTCTATAGCTTTTGGTTCTTTTCTTCCATGATGTTCTTTGAGTTTCATGTGCACCCCTACTTCTTTGCAACTAAGAAGTACCGATCGCATTTTCTTCCAAGTGTGTATTATTATGTATTTATTAATTATGTATCTTTTGGGGAGCGTATATGAATTTTGATTACGTAAAGATATTTTAGTTAAATAATAAATTATAATTGAACTAGTTTAACATAAATGTGAAGGGGCTAGGAATCCTGAATTATGTTCTTGTTTTGTTTTGTTTTTAATGATATAATGATTCATATGTGCTAACTACCCATAGAAAATCATGTTTATTGGGGCTCTCTATTAGTTTACATAACAATTTATGGAGTTTTTTATTTCCTGTTGAACAATTATATGTGGAAATTGTTACCCATATATATTTGAATAAATAGATTCCCTAGAATCATACTATTTTGTGATAACCACTAAATTAAAAAGTAAAAATTAATGAATGGATTCCTTGTTATATCATAATTTTTTGTTTAGGTTCATTGGATGATGTGGTTGTGGGTTTGATATGTTACAGGGGTTGTTTTTTTATATGGTGATTTTTTCATGATATGATTGTGTTGTTGGGCTACAAAACTAGTTGTTATTTGATATGTTTCTAGTTGTGGTTGTGATTTGGGGTTTGTTTTTGATGGATTGGTGGTTTGGTTGGATGAAATTTAAGAAGGATGGTAGTGGTTGGTATGGGTTATACCCCATTGATAACATGAAAAATGCTTTACCCCATACACAGAGGTCTGGTGATGTGCAATTAATGATATGTGTGTTAATTTACCATGGTTTTTTTGTGTTGCATAGTTTCCCGGGTAGTGATGGAATGAACAGAAAATTTTTTTATGAAATTTTGAATTGATTTAGATGAATTGGTTTATGAAATCAAAATTTATAAATGAATTGGTTTGTAAATGGATATGTGATTTATGGATTTATTTGTGGTGTTTTGGATCAAAATATAGTTATAAATGATTGAAATGGAAGAATAAAATAGGGGTGAATTGTAGGTTTAAAAACACTATATTTAATCTCATAGGAAGGAACATAGATTACGTTGTCTCAAACTAATAAAATTATCAAAAAATAAAAATGATCAAATTGGTCTAGGATTCAATGTATATGATATGATATGATACCACAAGTAATTAATAAAAATTGTATTTGAATTGAATATAATGATCAGAGTATAAAAAATGTAAATTAATCTACCATATGTCATATAGAATCTCTTAATACAATATGTAGTGAATGTATCTTAATTAAAAGAATTAGAGTAGAAATGAATATGAATAAAAAGAAGAAACAAACTGATTCCCTTTATATTACAAAAGGAAGTGGAATAATAAAAATTATAACAACTATTTTATCCCAAATAGTAGGGTATACTTTCAACTACGATAAAAGGTTTGTATTACAACTACTTGAGTAAGCCCTCAATACAATGATCGACATGTCTGTCTTATTATCCAAAAAATCCCTCCATTAAGAAGTTAATTAGTAACTCTTCCTTTTATATACTTCAATTCCCTCAATACACTGATCGGTAGTAGCGTCTTCCTATCCCAGGAAGCCCTCAATTGTTATCACAATTATCAGTCTCACAATGGAAATCAAAGAACATATTGAAATACAAGGACAAGGAAAAATTCATTCACGTCTTGTATCTTCAAGGTTTCTAGCATCTAGAAATAGAGATGTCACGTAGTCTCTCTCTAGAACTTGGAATACACTAAAGTTATTTTCTCTGGTTTGAATGAACTCCTATTTATATGCATTAGGTTACAATCATTACATATCCTCCAATGGTCATATTTCTCATGAAAATGTGTAGGGACATGGATACCTAGAATTATAACAGTAAAAAAATAGAATACAAAACATAATTATGATTGGTATAAAATAAACATCACAACTTCCTTTTTTTGATGACAGTAAGTTCAAAATTATGAAACAATAAGTTTGAGAAACATGTATATAATATTGGAGTATGGCATGAGTAAAATGCATTACATGGGTACAATACATAACTTGGTTACAATATTTAACAATATTATGATTCTTATATTGATTAGGATGCATACCATGGTTATGATACATAATATGATTATGATGCCTAACATGGATAAGATACAAATTGTGGTTACGATTTTTATCGTGGTAACGATTTATATCGTAGTTACATTACATAACCTGTTTACGATGCATAAAATGATTATGATGTATAAACTAGTTATGATGCATGATTACAATACATAATATGAATACTATGTATAACTTGGTTACGAGGCATGGTTATGATGCATAATAAAAATATGATACATAAACTGGTTATGAAAATATCATATGCGGTAATGATTGTAAAAAAATTTGTGACTAAAACAACATATGTGATTACGATAAGAAATAGAAATTGTGGTTATAATAGAAAATGAAAAAATATTATTATGATGTAAAAAATATCATATTATTACGATAGGAAAACCAAACATATGATTATAATAAGATAACAAAATATTTGAAAAACCAAAAGTAAATTTTTGATTCCAAAACAAAAAGATCAATGGGAAAGTCGAAGCATATTTTCAATAAATAATATCCCCCTTTTTAGAAATAACAAAACAAATCAAAAAATAAAGACTTATCTCCCCCTTAGATTAGTAAATATTATAAAATTAACAGTGAATATGACTAATTCCACCCTAGGATATAAATAACACTAAGGATAGTATTATCTTAAATTTGACTTGTGAGTTATCCTCCTTCATAATGTATTCACCCTTTCATCTTTTTATGAAATAAATTTATTATTTTCTAAATTATTCTCCCACTTTGTGATATTAAAAATGAATAAGGGAAAACATTCATTTCTTGCAAAGAGTTAGAGAAAAAAAGTACAAAAAATGGACATTGCTTGGAATGAGATAATATTTCATTACAACAAGAGTTCAAAAATACATTCTTTCTCCTTTTGTTTTTCCATGAGTTTGAACATATAGAGTTTCATTTTCTTAAACCCTTTTTATCTTCCATAAATTTGTCTACATCTTCTTACTAAGCCTTCAGCTTCATATCCTGTTCTACAATAATACATTCATTCTTTCAGAGCCTTTGTTCATGAAGTTGATTGATTTCTTCCTCTACTTTAAGCCTAAATTCCTAGGCATTAAAATCATCCAATCTGAGTCTATAGGCCTTCTCTAGGATTATAAATTTATTTTATAATAAAAAAACCTCATTACATTCATTCCCAAATTTTTTATTCCGATTATCGATCTCTTTAGAGGTGATTCCTTTTGAGGTATATGATATTTTATAGACTTCATGTTTTTCATTCAAATCAGCGAACACATTTTTGTAGACTGAATTGAGATCATTTAACTTCTTCACCAATCCATCAAGATTTTATACATGATACTTCATATTATCATCAATATAGTATGACCACTTGAAAACCTAGTTAGAAACCTTATTGTCATATGAATCACGTTCTTTGAATATTTTGAAATAGGCATCATGATTCAAAAACCTATCCTTAAGAGTTCTTGAAGAATATGATATTTCATTATGAATACTAAAATGATATCAATTCTAGCTTCAATATTTGTAATAAAGGTTATATTATTTTCAAATCTATTCAATTCTTGTTTTGTGTACTAAATTCTCTTCACTGTGATTATTATTTCCGAATCTGTATCTTCATTATATACTAGGAGATGTTCAAAATGAGTTTTGGTGCAGAAAAATGTAACTAGATAACTTTGATTCTATCAGATTCTTATTATTCTACTTTATATGAAATTTCAATGGCTTTCTTAAAAAAAACCCTTTGAGAAACTTCTTTGGATGGATGATGATCAGGATATGGAATCATAAATGATGGAACTTATGATGATTCTACTGAACGATTTATCTTTTTTCCATCTTCATTCTCTTCCAATTTTTCTTATTCTTATCCTTTTTCTTCAACCCCTTGTTCTTATACTTGTTCATCTTTAGATTCTTGAATGATACTTTGTGTAGCTGATTTTTCATATGCCTGTTTATCTTTACCTTTTTCTACTGAATCCGATTGAGTCTGAATAGGTGGATCCATTATGATGATTTATGTTCTGGCTTCCTTGAATATCTTAAGAATACAATCAATATCAATATCTTTAGCATTTATGTTTTTCATTCTCTTCTTCCTTTCTTCTTATTTTAACGTATCCTCTGTTCTTATTTTCAATTCAAGGGCATCAGCTGCTTCCAAACCCAACTGAGGATCACATTATTTATATTCATCTTTCTTCTTCGTCCACTCTGTCGCAACCTCATCTGATATTTATTTTTTTAATCCATGGTAGTTTTAGACTTATCTAACTTTATTTTCTTGAAGATTACCTGGAGGTATTTGAAGGTTTTTCTTTCCCTTCTGCTACTTCCTATCCATTATTAGATTCTTGATATTTTATTTAAAAATTATTCAGGATTGAATCATAATTTGAGTCTCATTATAGTATCTTTACTACTGATAAGATGCTTGAATGAAGTTAGATCTGACTTGATTGAGACATTGCACAAACATAACCATTCTTTCAAAATATTACTAATAATGGTGGGAAAGAAGATCAACTGAGAATTTATGGAACAAGATTTATGTTTCAAAATTGTCACGAAAATGAATCCCAAAAGATTTAACATCCCCATATTCACCAAATAGTCAAGAACATAAACATTAGAAACTTTAATGATTTCTTATCACCCTTTCATAGTACTAAAAATCCTTGCATCTAGAGGGATATGATTCGATTTATAGCTGATAGATGACTAATATCTTTTTATAATCACGATTCTAAAAAGTAGATTCCACTTATTTCCTCTTATAAAAATTCTCATCCAGTTTTGGTAATATGTGGGATGGAAAAAGGGTATCTCCCTCAGATGGAACACCTAGAAAAGAAGCTTCTTGTTTTAACAAGGTTGATTATTTATTATCATACATCATAAAGGATATATTGAGATCATTATCTATCTCTATTGTTTTATAAAATATTAACACTTCCACATAAAACGAAAAATCTTGATCTGAATCATGTCTTTCCACAAAAATTGATTCTCATACTTGAAAATATTATAACATTTTCAATGGAGAATCAATAGTCTAAAAAAATCTCGAGAGACTAACCTTTATCATTAAAAATTAATAGAAGAGAAATCTTTGGGAACATTTGATTTGGAGATGAAGTAGTTGACATAGAAATGAAATACAATCTACAATATTGATGTTTTCTTGGTCACAAAATATGAGGACTGATTTGATTATGAAAACTGAGGTAAAATCTGATTACAAACCATGCTTGGTATGTACATAGCATCATAATTTTCGAGACATTCATAGGAGTTTTATGTGGTATGAGAAGGGATGGGTTATTTTAAAAATTAATCCTATGGTTAAGATTAGATCTAAAATATCCAATGGTTGAGGATGACTTTGAACTCTTGAGTTTTTAATTAAAAAAACATATTCAGAAAGAATCTTATTAAGAGTTAAAAGAAATAATTGAAATACTAACAATTTGAAATATAATGAAAAAAAATGTTTTCAGAAGTTGTACCTATCATAGTATCATGTTGACAAATAGATTTCAGTATATTTTTATTATTATTTTAATGGAAACAAAATTGTAATACTGAAAAAAATACAAGATAATAATTATAAAACCGGTAAAATATTCTAATACTAATAAAACATGAAACCAATAACCAGGAAACTAATAAACATGAAACTAAACTACGAAACCGATAAAAATGTAACTAGAAAATGAAATTAGTAAACATGAAAATGAACATGGGTGAAACTGATAAAATGTGAAACTGATAACAAGAGAAACTGATAAAAAGTATGTATACTCCCCCTTTGAAATGTAGAAACATAATGTAAGGAGGTGGTTTAAAAAACAAATATTTTTGAATGATTACTTTATAGTGATCCTTCCTAGCTTTTAACTAATTTATTCAAATCTATCATAAGATAATAGTTTTTTGAGAATGTCTGTATGTTGTTCTTGCATTCTGATGAATTGTAAAATAATAACACTTTTGTGTGTGTGATCTCTAAGAAAGAGATTCCGAATATCTATGTGTTTTTCACATGATTTATGCGCATGTTTTTTACTAAGAGAAATGGAACTAGTGTTATCACATAGTATTTGAGATTTGGATTAATTCATTCCATAGTTAGTGAGTGTGTGTTGCATCCACAACACTTTTGCACAATAACTTCCAGCTGGTATATATTCCTCTTTAGTAGTGGAAAGTGCTAATGGATGTTGTTTTTGTTAGAAAAATAAACTAAGGAATCTCCCAAAAAATGAAACATTCTGGATGTAATATTTCTATCATTTCTACCACCACCAAAATCAAAATCTGAAAAATGTTTTTAAAAAAAATCATTTCCAAATTAATAAAATAATACCAAACTCTTGGTTCCATTTAATTAGTGGAAGTATTTGTTCAATACTTTTAAAAATGATTCCTTTATATTATATTTATATCTTTCACATAATTATACTGAAAACATTAAGTCAAGATAACAAGTTGTTATGTTTCAAAAACATCCAATCATACATCTAAAAGAAGTTTGATCTACTGGTTTCCCAACATTATAAATATCTAGTGTATTTTAGGTATTGATTGGAGTGATTATAATTTTAGTATTGTAATATCCATACTTTTTAAGTAAATATTTGATATAATTATGTTGGGATATAAATGGTCCTTCTTATTTTTGAGATATTTGAAAACCAAAAAATAACGTTAACTCACCCATCATACTCATTTAAAACAAATATTTCATGAGATTATCAAAATAATCAGTTAGGTATTACTAAGTTGATGCAAATATGATGTCATCAACATTGATTTGAAAAAAATAGTTTTTTTCCATTTTTATAAAAATTGTTGGATACACAGTACCTTTTGCATTATGTTTTTGTAAAAAAATTCATTGTAGTCTATAATAACAAGCTCTAGGGGAATGTTTAAGTCTATATGAAGATTTGTTAAGTTTAAAAACATAGTCAGGTTGTTTTGAGTCTATAAAACGTAGAGTATGTTCTAAAAAACTTCATCATGTATAAAACCTTTAAGGAAGGTAAATTTGAAATACATTTGAAAACCGTTTGAAGTTAAAGAATGCTATAAAGTCCAGTAGAATACTAATAGATTCATGTCTAGATATTCGATCATAGGTTTCTTCATAGTCTATTTCATAATGTTGATTATAGACTTCTGCAACTAGTCTTGCTTTATTTCATACAATTACTCAATTTTCATCACATTTTTTTTTGAAAAACCATTTTGACCCAATTAGAGTGGATTCTTTATGTCATTCAATAAAGGTCCAAAATATATTACTTTCAAATTCATTTAGATCATATTTCATTTCATTAATCCAATCCTCATCACTTAAGGCCTTGTTAGAAGTTTTAGGATTAAATTGAGATTGAAAAGAAAGATTTTCATTTTCATTTCTCAAGATATTTCAAGGTCTCACGGGATTATTTGCATCACCAATGATATTATCACTAGGATGATTCTTAATAAACAACTGATTTTTGTTTTTTAAGATGTTTTCATCAACATAACATAAAAACTATTCTGAGGTAAATATTAAAAAAACGTTTTCTTGAGAATTCCTATTTTCAGAATATTTTTCAAACAACGGTTGATAATTATTTTGTGAAAACAAATCTGTTGATGTAGGTAGGGGTTATTTAAAAACAAAATGATTAGTTTCATCAAATTTAACATGCACATTTCCTCAACTGTACAAGTGCTTTTGTTAAAACTCTATAATCCATAGAAGTAGTGGAATATCTTAGAAATATTATTTCATTGGATTTGGGTGAAAATTTATGCAGGTTATATTTAGTATTTAATATGAATACCTTGCATTCAAATACATTGAAATAAGAAACATTAGGTTTTCGAGCAGTCTATAATTCATAAGGAGATACTGTTATGAAAAGGTCTAATTAAAACACCATTTTTAGTATGACACACACTAATAATAGCTTCTACTGAGAAATTCATTGCAATTAAGTATTCACAAAACATGGATCTTGTCATTTCATGAAGAATTTGATTTATTCTTTCAACAACACCTTTTTGCAGAGGGGTTCATGTAGCTAAAAATTTGTGAGTAATATCTTATTTACTATAAGAAGTTTCAAAATCCTAAATTTGAAATTATCCACCATGATCACATAATATAGGTATCAGTGGTATGTTTTTTTATTTTTATCTTCGGATATAAATGTTTTTAAATAGGTAAAGGATTCAGATTTATTTTCTAGAAAATAGACCCATGTAAATATGTTGTTGTCATCAACTGAAACAAATACATAGTATTTTACTCCAATATTTCTATTCTGTGTAGATCCAAAAATATCCATGTGCAATAAATCTAATGCATTAGTAGTTGAAATATAATTATTTTATTTAACGATAGATGTATGTTTCTTTCAATTTTGACTAGGGTCATAGACTTATTAAAGAATAAATTCTAAGATCTTGTAGATCCTTAATAAGTATTTTCTTTAACAGTTTACAAAATTCATTAAGGTTACGATTTCTTAACCTTTTATGCCATAACCATGATTGGTCTTCCATTTCACATAAGCAGGGAAATTCTAGGCTCCTGTTGTCTTCTATGTTATGTGTGTATGAATTCTCATGTCTATGGGTAGAAAAAATTAATTCATCTATGGAATTGTGAACTAAATATTTAAAATTTCTTTAATTGAAATGGTATCCTTTTTCTCATAATTGAATTATTCTTATAAGGTTGATATTAATACCTTTAACAAACAAAAAATTTTAAATTAAATCATTTTCTAAAAGAACAATATTACCTATACCAATGATTTTTCCTTGAGAATTATCTTGGAAGGCCACACTTCCAATAGTCATTTCAATAATATTTTTAAGGAAATATTTTTTTATATTCATATTTTTAGAATATCCAATATCTATATACAAAATATTCTAGTGGTTGGATCACTTATTGTTTTTTTAATGAAACAATTAGATTTTCAGAACACAAACATGCTTGGATATTGAAATTTTAGATTAAATAGAATTAAGAATCCAATTTATTTTCAAAGTGAGATTTATTAAAGCCTAAATATTGGTTTTTATTTTAATAATTACTGTTATCCCAATTTCCACTCCATTAACATTTAGTGATGAATGGATCACATTGCAGAAAAAATAATTATGACTAAAAATGGGTTCTGAATGAGTATACCCAATTCTGGAACAATTCATTAGAGGTTGAATTTGTGAATAAATTTTATAAAATACTTTCCTTCCAGAAGTGATATTTTTTATAAAAGTTTATTAAGAGGAAAAATTTGACAATTTAGTCTGGTGAGTACTTTATCATTTTCACAAGAAGTTATTTTGGAAATTTTTCTTGTTTTAAAAACCTTTTTCATTAAAACAAGTTGTTCAATGACTTTAGAAAGAATATCCTTCCCATAATTTACTTCCATAAGGTTTTCCGAAATATTATTAAAATAAATAGTTCTCTAGTCATGATCTTTTGAAAGATCTGATACTTCTTCTGTAAGAATAGATATTATAGAATTTGACTTATCATGATTTTTCTTGAGTTTGAAATTATCATTCTCTAATAGTTTAGAAAATATTTATACATCTTACAAAATATGGTATATTATACTTTTCTAGGAAAGATTCTTTATTGGAAGAATAAGAATATTTCTATCATGATAATTGAAATTTAATGATATATTTTTAAGATATTCTTTATTGTGTTCCTTGTCCATGAGATAATGATTTTAAATATGTAATCTGTATATAATTCCAATATTTTTCTGACCAGAGGATTCATATTTAGAAGATTCATCTGATGAATCACCTCCACTATCACCCCAGTATCATTTCTTAATGACATTTTTTTGTCTTAGACTTGTAATAATTTTTCTTTATTATTTTATAATGCTTAACCTTTATATATTTCCTTTTAAGAAAAGGATAATCTGGTCTGATATGACCTACTCTTTTACATTTATAACATGTTACATTTGGGCCTTTCTTTTCCTTTATATTTTTATTTTGGAATCTATAATAATAAAATTTTTTCAACAATATTGTTCATTCTTCATGAATTTTTTGCTAACTTATTTTCTGGATTATAACATTCACTAGATTATGATATAACATTATATTTCTTATATTTGGATCATGTTACACTTTCTGGTGTCTTGGATTTAGATTTAGTAGTAAAGGTTACAATTCTATTTCCATTCTTCCTCTTATTAAAATCTGTATCTCTGCTCATTCTTGTCTATTGATGTAAGAGAGTACCAAAATAAATCATCAAGAGTGATTTGACTAACTTTATTTTCTTCATAAATATTTTTCATTTTTGATTCCCACTCATTTGGAATTATATAAATTAAATTTTTCAAAACAACATCATCATCATGACATTTTTCTCCCATAGATTGAAGAATATTAAGAATTTTCATAAAACTTTGTGTAATATTTCATACCAGTTCTCTATAAGGAAAAACAAAACCATGATATTGATATCGGAGCATGCCTCTTCTTGTTTCTATAACTTTTGATATACCAAAATGTGTGAATTCAAATTTCTTCCAGATAAAGTTGTTTACTTCGCATGAAGATATATGAATGTGTATCTTATTAGTCATTGAACATAACAATGTATTGTTTACCTTGTAATTTAGTTGATATTATAGTATCTCTATGATGTTGAAGGTTCTTAGATCCTTTTCTAGATTTTGGTCATATCTAGTGAGCAACAAAAAATTATGTATTCTAATATTAATAAATAAAATGTATTCATTAGGTCTCTGTAACTCCCCGACCCCAGAAGTCCAAAGTCCGTGCATTATTTTAATATATTGGCATGATTAAATGGAATAAATTTCTGAAAGATTGATAGGTTTTACTGTCTTGTAAAATAGATTACATACATCAATGTTACATTACACATTAGAAAATAAAACAAAATATAAATAATCCTTTGATAATTCCATTAATCCCCTAGATTAACCCTCCTTATCTTTCATAACACACTTCATGAAATCCTGGTAAAATAAAACATAAGAACGGGGTGAGCTCCAATGCTTAGTATGTGTATGAAATACATCGATAGATATCATAAACATTAGGCATGGTGAGTAATTTAAAACACATGCCTTTACACATATTAAACATGAAAACTTTATGTTTGGAAATATGTGGTGAGTAAATAATTTCATAATAAACATAGTAATGGGTATTCTACTAGATGAAAAACCACATGAACCATCAATAAAATTTTCATAATGAGGGAATGTATAATGCAGGATATACTGAAACATTTTGTTAAGGTCACGACTAGGGCATCTAAAAATGAATAAGGCCTCAGCGAAAACCATATTTCAAAATTAGGAACGGCCTCAGCCAACTCCACATAGAATTGTCTCATGAGATCTACAGATGCACTGAGTATCTATAGTGGGATCCACCCGTCACTTACTATGTCCAATACATTCCTCATATGAAAAGTGTGAAACATAACAAAAACATTTGTATTAAAACTATCACATGAAATTTCAATACATTATCCCTAAACCATGAATGTTATAAAAATAACTCATCCATGGACAAATATATCAAAAAACCTTCCACATTTGTGTCATAATAAATCAACCTAGATCAAGAATAATATCCTTTAAAGGATGTTGACATAGTTGAAAATGATCAGTAAATGTTTTATAGAGAAATATCCCTTTTTCAAGAGATCATTTAAAAGTCATGTAATTTATAATGGAAATCATTTAAAAGATATTTTTCAATAAACTTTTCCCATTCCACTTTGAAACTTTTTAATGTAATTACTATTTTAAAACATTCATGTCCATATAAATAAATCCTCAAAATCATTTTGAAAACTAGGACCTTAAAAAGAAGGGTTTAGAAGAATAAATCATTAAAACATTTAAAATGATGTTTTAGTAAAAACTTCTCTTAAAAATCTCTTTGAAAACTCATTTATGAAACATGGACGTGGATAATAATTATTTCTCACTATATAATTACATAAAAACACCCTCATATAATAAAGAGATTGTGAAATTAACCCTTACCATGCACTTTCCATTGGATGAGGGTACGTTTAACCAATTGTATAATGACCATAGTAAGTTATTATATTTTTTCAGAACCATATTAATATTTATTATATCATACATGATTAATTTATGACGTTATATTACCCATTTAATAATGATTTCAATGTTAAATTAACATTTCGGGAAATAATCACTTTTTTTATCATACGTGTTTTTACTTGTTACACTTGATCGTATCATTTAGATCATGATTTACATAATTCTAGAATATAACACATGATTTATATATAATGTATATTTAGAATATAAATATGTATAATAGATTGAAACATCAAATGGAAAACAGCATTTATGGAGATGGTAGGCCGTACGTACGCATAAATGATGTTTCTGTTTTCATATCATATTAAATGAATGTAAGTTTATAAGATATATGTAAGTACATAAATCCATACATTCATATATATATATATATCTATTAACTTTAATTAATATTTTATATATTACATATATATTAATAATATATATTTTTATAATCATCTTTGAATAGTGAATGTGGAAATTAATCTCATCGCATTGTGGAGACGTTAACCCGTACGTACGCCCGAGCGACAATATCATTATGTTTTTGGTGAAATCTTATATAACTGGATGGTATATCATATATAAAGAGTCATTAAAATTTAATATGTATTATTTAAAATAGTTATTCTCATTATTATACCCATCCAAAAAATGAAGTGATTGAATAACAAACTACACCACGACGTGGAGACGATAAGCCGTATGCAAGCACATATTGTGACTTTTTTATTTATAGGATGGGTAGAATAAATAATATGGTTGTACCAAATTTATAATAACATAAAAATATTTAGTAGGTAATAGATTAATTATTATGGTATGGAAAAAAGAAAGAAAGATGTAGTGGAAGAATAAAAGAACATGGAAGAGGGTTTTGAAATTATTATCTCTTGATTAGGTGTTTACTTTTGAGTTGATCAAAAGGCCTCCTTAGTATGGCTTTCTGATCAAATTAATGACTCTAGGTTGAACGGGAAAAAATTTCGAGGACATTTGGGCAGGTTTTGGCCCAGCCAAATGGCTTTGGAGGTGTGATTTTGAGAGAAGGGGATGTACCAGTTTATAAGAGTTGTGAGTGTCACTTTAGAAGAATCATGAAATGTTATTTTATAAAAAAAACATCATCAGTTTCTAATGTCTCCCAAATGATTTATTTGTTGGATAATTTTGGGATGGGTCAAGATCTACTCAACCAATATGTTTTAGGCAGGTTTAGGTCACTATATTAACATTATCTTTTAGATTTAACTCTTAGTTAAATTGCTTAACTTTTACCATGTCTTCTTGTATTCTTATGATATATGGTTAAACAATGTACTCTAAACTTCCAAGAGAACCTAAAGTGGTTCACTAATGATATATTAATATACTATAGGTGCATCATTAATCAAAAAAATACCCCCTTTTGAAAAATATTAGAAAGATAAATTTCTCTAATATATTGAGTCAAATTCTCAGATATATGATAATTTAAAAAAGTAATGAACTAATTATCTGATAAAATTTTAAATTAACTTTGAAAATTTAATAAAACATTCTCCTTTGTAAAATATATCATTTCATTAAAAATGGAATTTCAATCAATACCCATAATTCCATCTAACTAAAATACAGATAGTGTAATGATATTTTTATGAAAACTCACTTCACAAATAATAATAGAATCGTTATCATGATTATTTTTTAATTCAATACTACCACTATCAGTTTCTATAAAAAATTATATTTCCATTTTATTAGGTAATGTTTCCATTTTACCCAAAAATTTTCCAATAACTAATGAATGTGTTCACCTAGAATCAAAACAATCTATGGAATAATTTGAGTAAAAAATAATGTTTCTATCACCACAACATTTCACAGCATTTAATTTTTAATAGTCGTTGTAAATAACTTTTACACACCATTATGCTTTTTTGATAATTTTTATCATTCTATATTTTCATTGGATATGAATCATTATAATTTCCATCTCATTACATTTAAAACATCACACCTTCTACTTATTATATCATGTTTGACCATAACCATGATTATTTTCATTATAATAACATTCTAAATGTATCAACACACCATATCAATTACATAAAATAAATTTTATAAGACTCTCCCCTTGATTATTCTTTATAATTATATCATAAGAGAGAAATTTATACCTCTTACCATCATATTTAATTGATGGATACTTTACCACTTTATACAACCCTGATCTCTTATTTTGATTATTTTTATATCATTAAAAAAACACTATCTTAACCTTGTAATGACTCTATACATATTTTTCATAGGTTTTAATATCATTAGTTGAAAAATATCTTCAAAAACATTATTTAAATCTCATGTAAATCATTCTAATTTTGCAATCATGGTCCAGAATTATATTTGGTTTATACCTAGCCAATTTTATAAAATTGGATTCATATGAAGCAATAGATTTGACCAATTTTTTATTCAATTATAGAAATTTTATTTCTTCCATATGTTGAAATACCATACAAAAAGGTTTTTTAGTTATAATATCATTAATCACGGTCCACTCCTAGATGTTAGTATCATCTTTTTTCTTTAATATTCTTAATTGGAGGCCACCACGAGTCATATTATACTTATCAATGATAAATTTCATGAATTACAATTTTATTGTATAGAAAAACCCTAAAAAAATATCACTTTTATGTAATTAATCCATCTTTCAATAACCACTGGATTAAAGGGTCTTCAAAATGTATAAGAGTAATTTTTTTTTGAAATACCCCATTATAGGAATTTTTTTCTTTTGATTGTTTAGTCACTTACTGGAAAGGGTAAAATTATTAATAGACTGAACCAAAATATATAACATAGCTACAAACAATTCAATTATAATACAATCTTTTTTATTGGTTTTATTTTCAAGAACATTATCTTATATATTCATTTCCACATTATTCACCCAGTTTCCTCACTGATTTGTTTTCCTGAAACGAAGAAAAATTAAATGATTAATTATGTAAACCAAATAAAAATTATAAGTATTATATAATAAATATATTAAAATCCAATAAATTAATTTATATAATATCATCTTGACCTCTATTGTTACCAAGTCCTTCCATTGATACGAATTATAGTGCCTCATATCATAAAAACCCCATAACTACATGATTTTAAAAAATATATATGAATTATTATATTCCAACGCTAATATTGGTTCATTGTTTTGTATAATTAGTAAAAAAAACTCTGAGATATCAATCCCATGAAAAAGTGACACTTTAACTCAAAATCCATTTTATTCCAAGCAACATGATTCTTAATTATAAATTCAAATATCAAACAAAACTTATTCTTTTTATTAAAAATGATTCATAATAATGGAAAATAGACCATTCTAATGATACTACACCGACATAGGCCATATGAAAAACATCTGATAATGTCTTATAGAAAAAAATATCTCAAAATAATTAAAAAATAAATAAACACATTATTTCATTTAAAAAATCATTATATCATTAAAGAAACTTTTACCTTTCTACATTGTAAACTCTGTGTTCAAATATTTGTATTCTCACTAATGAAATAAAGTTCATTGAAACAAGATTATCATAGAAAATAACAAAATAAATATTAATTATAAAATAGTAATCATGTTTGTTTCTAGCAAATCATGGGTAGTTATGAAATTACTTTCCTGAAAAACATAATTTTCTCTTACAAATAGGGTGTAACCATTTAATTAATAATAATATCATTATCTCTACTTATTAAATCAAAATATAAATATGAAAATAAATTTTAAATCATGTAATAGTCATGTAGGTACCTCAGGACATACATATTTATATCACAGTTACAATCACTCTTAAAAACACACTTACAAATTGAATTAAATTCATGGTTAGTTTTTGACATATTTACCCTAGAGAATGAAAATCAATACCCAAAGCATTATAGAGTTATATTGGGTTCACCCATAATCCTAAATAATTTAACATTACCATTATATACATAATATTAATTTAGTCTTAAATATTAATCAAAAAATTTCAGAAAATATTTTTTTACCCAAAAGTAGAAAAACATTTAGGATTTTCAGTAAAATAAGGATAAAAACCTTTTCAAATCAATTTTATTTAAATAAAAATTCCAAAAATATTGGAAAATAAGTTATTGGGCTGAAAAAAATTGAACACATTCAGAGTAATCTTAATAAATAATTATGGCCACGATGGATGAAAATTTCACCCTTTTCACATATGTCAAGAAAAATACTACGGTCAAACTTTTTTGATAAAGGATAAAATTACATGTTTTGAAAATGTTTACAAATATTTTATTCAATCCATTATAAAGAAAATATAAAAAAATTCAAAATGACGCTCATATACTATTCATTATTTTAATAACATATTAGAAAGAATTTATTTAACTTGGATTAGATGAAAAATATAATAAAAAATTGTAAACCATTTTAAATATGGTTTTAACAAAAAAGTCACATCTATAATGTCCTACTAACCACATACATACATTAATTACAATTTAAAAATATTATAAAAATTATCTAGTTTCATAAAAAAAATCAGGTTTATTTGATTACTATTATATTTTTATTTCATTTCATACCATTCCTTTTATATTTATTATATTTGTTTTGATCATGTTAATTTTTTTGAGGATTTTCGGTTTATAATCCCAAAACAACATTTATATGGTTACCATTATCAATTTGATAATTTTTAAATCATATCAAAAATATTAATAATTAAATGATTAACCTATTTTAATATTAATTAATATTTTAGAATCATCCATGAATGGAATATTTGAAAAAATAATCACATCGATTTGTGGAAGTAGTACCCCACACATACAAACAAATGACATTATAAATTACCAAAAAAATTATCTCTATGATGTTATGAAATATATTATCTTTTTAGGGTCAAATTATATTTATAATACCATATATATTCACCTATTCCATCATAATAACCACACTTTTGAGATGGAAATGAAAAACAATACATATCACTTCTGGGAGGTGGTAGTCCACATGTATGCATGGCCGATGTTTTCATTTACCATATGATGAAAAAGGAGATTAAATAGGGTTTCTACATTGTCGTGGTAACTTTTTTGTGTATTAATTGTTATAATTTTGTTATTTCATAGAGGTTAAATTAGTATTGATTGATGTTAAAGAAGAATGAAGCATCAATCAGTTGGCAAATTATTATATATCTTATTTGGAAATATAGCATTGGAATACAATTTAGTCCATCATAGGTTGGTATTTTGGTGAGGCCAAAGAAAATTGGATGTGGGTATGGATTTGTATATTGTATTTTTATAGGGTGCGGTCTATATATACGGATAAATGTGTGAAAATAATACCAGATAGGGGCTCTCATTATTAAGTGAGGTGACAATAACTATTATAATTATTTAATTGTTTTAAAATAATTTAAAGTATTATTACTAAAAAATTGGTTGTAAAACAATCCAATTGATAATATAAACTAATTAGTGTTTAAATAATCTCACAAAATAAGATATCAATGGATATTTGGTTTCTTTATCACATTGTTTCAACCACATTTCACCAGTTTTCCCTTTACTTTAGTGACAACATTTTACTATAGTTACACTTCATTGTGACCAAAAACTAAATTGTAACCATTATAAATTTCAATTACCTGATTCTGAATATAAAATAATTTTTTAAGACAAAATTTTAAATTATTAGAAAATAAATTTTAATATAAGCATGGAAAACACAATGGAAATCATTTCTTTCAAATAATGAGTTTTTTATACTGAAAATAATTTTCTATCATAATCAAGAATAATTATTATTTTTACAAAAAAAATTTGTTTTTTAGTAAATAAGAAGTTTCTGAAATTTAGAAATATTCTAAAACTGAGTGGTTATTTTTAAATAATTGAAAACAATTGTGTTTTTTTATTAAAATTGATATTTTTAAATATTCCGCCAAAAATAAATATTTATAAACAAATAGAAACCAAAAATTTCCATGATATAAATATTATATGCTGATATAAAAAAGAATTACATTTTATCATATTCAATATGTAAAATTTATGAATTTATCATCTAAAAAAAAATATATAACCCATGAAAACACCTTAGTTAGAATAGTACACTTTTTTATATTTGAACTATCATAAAAATTATTCTAAATAAAGTTAACACATAATATAAAATTGTGAATATTAATACATTTATTTTTATTATTATTAAAATTACATGGGTTTTCAAAATTTCTATAAGATCTGTTCATCTTAATATGTGTTGAGGTTGTAATAACTAAATTGAATAGAATTATGTAAAATTTGGTTCTAATTAATTCACCTCCCTACCTATGTGATTAAAGAAGATCAGTGGAAACATCAATTGGTATTATGAAAATGGGTTCCTACTAAGACTATATATATTTTATCCAAATGTGTTTATCTATTACATATGAACATCAAATTTGGATAATTTTTTAGGTTTATTGTCAAAGCTAATATAGTGGGTTTTGTCAATAACATTATGAATTAGAATGAGTGGGAATATAAAAGGAAGATAATGATCTCATCTATAAGAAATTATTAATATAATTCACCACTAATTAGAAAAAAATGTGGTAATTTTTATTATATCTTTCGATAAGTATCCTCTTCAATAATCTCGTTATTGTTCAGATGAGTAAGTACTTATTCAATGAAATTCCTACTTTTAATATAGTATTGATGATTATTTTTATAGTTACCATTTTTATTTTGGGATATATACATTTACATTAATAAATTGTTTATATATTAAAATTCCTTGATAGATATGGATGAAAATTATATTGAAAAAAAGTTAGTAGATATATTGGAAAATTACAACACTCTCATAAATGATTCGAATGAAATAGTAATTCATATATGGTTCATTATGTGATGATATCTCATGGTTAAATAAGTGATTAGAAAAATATAATGAATGTATAGAAAAATTAATATTATTGAAGAGGGGATCCATGAATTGAAACAAACTCAAAGATCTACCATAGATCTTAATGAATCTCAATTGGAGATCAAAGCTAAAAAGTTATGAAATTTAAAATACATTGGACGAATGTGGAAAAAATATGGAATATCATATTAAAAATATAATAATTAATGTTAATGAGAGAGATTTAAATCCATTTAATATTATAATAACAATATCAATTTTATGTTTCTTGAGTTAAAAAAAGGAATTTACACAAGGCACAAGCTAATACCTTCCATGTTATTAAGAAAAACGGTTCTTTCAGATTTTTTATCAATGTGTTGTCTCCAAAAAAATATTTTTCAATTACCAATAATGGATTTACATCATGTAGGGATATATCTACTATAGTATCAATTGAATATATTCTTTTAAAAAGTATTATATTTTCACTAAATATATTTCTATTAATTATTTAGGTTATAATGGGAATTTTATGCTTATATGGGTGGTGAAAAAATGATAGGAACTAACCAATAAATTAATGGTGGATGAGAGAATATATAGGTATATAATTTCTCTATTAGGTGATTCAATGAAATGGATTTTCATTTAAAATATACAGGGTATTAATATTGTCCATACTGATATAGAAAACATGATTCATTGGTCTATGTTAGTTCAATGAATGGATTAAAAACATGGCTAATGACTATTACTATAAAATGTTAATCCATATAAAGAAAAAGAGGCTGATATTATGGCGATCTGACTAGATTTTAATATATATTATACTATGCTACCAAATGGTATATGGAGAAAATTAAATCTTTGCATCAGAACAAGATTTCAATGTCTTACGAATTTCCATGTGATATAAAATAAAAAATTTCAATATATTGATGAGTTTGAGGTGTTGAATAAATAATGACACAAAATATGATAAATTAGTGACGATAGAGTTGTGATAAGTCTAACATAGTGTGTATGAAAAAGATATGAAATGAAACAATACAAAAAATAAGAATAATAAGGATGCAATAACATGAATAGATTATTTTGACATGTATGAAAAAAAACACATAATGTATCCATAATGACAAGAAATGAATAATAATGACAATGTAATCGTGCTGGAACAACAAAGATAATCAATCTAAGTGTGAAAAAAATTCATATTAATGGAAAAATATATGAAAAATGATTTTTAAATACAAATAATATTTTATAAATAATGTAACTTGAATACTTATAAAAATCCATGTGGAAAATCCAAGTTATCATTCCATATTTCTAAAGAATTCATGATTATAAATCTAACATAACTGATGATAAAAAATAAGATAGAGAATGATTATAATAAAGATTATTCCCTTCCAGATGATGTAATAAATCAAATTCCACATGGGGATAAATATGATAAAAAATAAGAACATGTTTCAGAAGTTAAATTTTGTACAAAAACCTAAGGGATTTTGAGAGAATATATTTATGGTTGATAATAATGTGTCATCCTTATTCCCCACACTACAATTCAAAGGTAAATCCACCTTATTCCCACATATTTTATTGATTATATTCATTTTTCTTGGATTTAATGTTGATTCAGTTCTTGGGGATAATTATAATTATATGAGTATTTTATATCAAGATAATACATCAATTATTTATCGATCATAAAATAAAATGTTTTCTACCTTGAAACACATAAATTGATGCCACATTATTATTCTTGGATATTATTTCCAATTATTATTAACCATTTTGAATTTAATAGGTGGGGTTTTCCCATTATAGGATATAGATTATGAGAAATATATCCTAAGAAATAATTATGAAGTTTGAATGTGGATATGTGTTAGAATATTTCATTTAATTGGTATAATTATCCATTTACATATCCTTTATGTTTATTAAATTCAATTTAATCATCAATATGGATAGTTTCCAAAATAGATAGGAAGAAAAATAAAATATAATGGGATAAATATTCTTGTGCCTGAATGTGTTTATTATTTCACGTGGATAATAGGGATTATAAATATTCCTTAATTGTCCATTGAAATTGATTTTTTTGTTCTTACCACATGCTGAGAGACATATAGATTTCCGTAATGAATAAATTAAGATCAATTTTTTCTACACCATGATATCCTTTTATGACATATATTAGATAGATTTATTTATTTCCTCTTAAGAGAATAGTTATACCACTAATATGAAAATTTCATTATCATTCTTTATCAATAATAGTCTGATAAAAGTCAAATTTTGTTGACAAATGTTGACCTTACATTATTTAAGGATATCAATAATGAATGCATGGTGGATTTGAATAACCAAATAAATTATGATGACTATATTGATTATCAATATGTAATAGGGTAAATATATATTGGTTGTTGATAACGAATATAGAGGTTGAAGGAGATGAAGTTGGATGAGATGAGTTTGAAGATGATTATGAGTGGATTCAAGAATCATTAGAATGATTAAATTAAAGAAATAATTATTTTTAAGTGATAAATTTTGAGTTCAACATCATAATAATAATTTTCATTTATTTATGGTTGATGAAAAAACTATCGACTACAAGTTTTTGATAATGTCGCGAAACTGGATGTGAACAGAGTGATAATTCCTTCTTCTGTTTTTAGAATAAAGATATATTGAATAAGTGGGTGACATAAATGGGAGATGACATAAGTTAATTTTTATTTAATATGGTTATTTTTGAACTTATTGGTGACATATTTATTGATTTTTCTCAATGAATTTGTTTACAAGAAATTTTTTTATTAATGGAAATTTAAAAAAATACCCAATTTGACTAATCAAATTCTAAAAAGGATTTAAATATTTAAATAAAGGATTATATAAATAATTATATCATAATATAATATCATTTAAAGTACTTTTAGATTTGTTAATGTGTATAAGAATGATTGGATATGAGATAATAATCATGTAGATGTGTTCTAGGAATTCACGAGTAGTGGTTTTTTGATGAAATTTGAAAAGTAATATGTATATAAGAATCAAATATATTTTTAGATGAATTAATAAGATCATGAAGTTAATATATATGATTATTTAGTTGATATGTAATAATGACCCATAATTTCTATAGGGAATAATAATCAATGTTTGGGAGATATAATGATACATATGATTAAATATGAATGATCTAGAGTTAAGAATGAATAAATCTAGAGGATATAGAATATTTGGTTAATCTATAATATAGTTATAGATGATTACGTATAATATTTTAGAGTCTATATTAGACTATCCAAAATCGATGTTAGAATAACTTATAGTTATATATGAATAGATTATATATTTTTAGGTTTAAAATAAAATATTTCAACGTCTACATAAGTGTATAATAACAATCATTTAAAGATTTTCTAATCTTGTAATAATTTTATATTATGATTTTTATATGATATTTTTATGATAATATTGAAATATTTAAATGTAATGATACTAAATATGTTATTAAATTTTTTCAATATCATGAGGATTTAGGAGAAATATGAAAATTTGTGAAATTTATAGGAGAATATTATACAGTGAAAATAATACTCAAGAAACAAGGGTTTGTGCATACTATTACATTCATATAGAAGCGGAATATAGGGTATTTATTAACAAATAAGGGAAATAATAAGATAGGATTAAAGGGGAATTAAATAAACATTTTTAGAGGGTATTCACATGATAATTCATGGATTTAAAAACATTTATTTGAAATTTATTCTGTAGAAAAAATACTAAAATTAATTTCTTAGATACAATTGACCAACTTAAAATGATAATATCATGTACCCAATTATCTATTAGTTTAAATTTATCTAAATATGAAAGTAATATCCACATATTTTCAGGTTATACTTATATATAAAGTACAAGATAAGAGTATCAGAGACAAATTATTTCTCATTCATAAAGAATTTATACAGGTTTAATGATAATAATGAAGATAGAATTATTAAGAGGAAACTCTACTACTATTGAATATCATATTTTGAAAAGGGGAAATAAATGACTAAGAGAGAGTCATATTTTATATTTGATTTGATAAAAACACCATAAATAATGATTCATACTTAATGAGAAGTAGTTACTAATTGAATATTATCATTAGGATTAATGAATATTGAGAACTATGTTGATAAAATTTGTTTTTGTGATTTCAAGCACACGGTGATCATTTTGATGTTTAGTGGAAGAGACATATTTTCGTGTTGTTTCTGTATGAAATCATTTTTCTATCAATGAAATCTGATTGATGAAGAATATATTTTGGTCTCATTATTTTAAATATTGGTTCAATAAAAAGGTAATTTTATATTGATTTGGTTGAAAACAATTTAAAAATACTGGGAATTGATATAATAATCTAGTTAGGAGACTACGAGCCCTTATAGGGCTATCCACTAGTTTTTGGATGAATTCATTCCCATGAGTATTTATATTTGTAACTTAGTGAAGCACATAAGCCTTGGACATGAACCAATCACAACAATGAGAAATATTATTTATAGTATTGAAAAAAATTTATTTTACACATATTTATAACCCTCATAGTGTGGCTTTGGTAGATAATTGTGATCATCATACCAAAAAATAAATTTTTGTTATACAAAATAAAAAGAGAAATATAATTTATTGTATGGAAAAAAATATATTTATTATTTATTATTTTATTAAATAATACCCTTCCCATTAAGATATAAATACATATCCATATATATAATTATATTAATAAACATAACTACTTAATTTGGTAAAAAAATATAAAATATAATATCTCTAAACCCATGAATCCCCATTCAGAAATCCCTATTCTAATTAAATGAAAATTGCATGAATACTAATGTTTCATTCCTAAGGAAAAATCACAAAAATCATGCTATGAATTCCAAATCCCAACTATTTATTTATCATTCAAATTATACCTATTTTATAAAATGTTAGCATTCAATTTTAATCATATCAATTTTACTGTTCAATAATATTTTTCTTAAAATAATATATCTATAATTTAAGTATATGAAAAACCCATGTCAGTATGTGATAGGCTAGTCACAATGTGATAGGACAGCCTTCCATCATAGGGGCTACATCATTGGGTCAAATTCTTAGATGACCATCCACCTTAATTTTATGATTCCTTCTATCCCGACACCCCCTGAAACCTAGGTCAACATTAATGGTGTGATTCCAGAAGGTTATCTCATTATAACCATTCCAAAAAAAGCTATATATTATGTAGTGGGTCTAATAATGGTGTGACAAACCCATATCATTGAAGAATATGATGTAATGAGAACTGTATATTTCACTTAAAATCAGGTAATTTTTTATAATGAACACAAAATTATTAAAATCAATATAAAAAATAAATATATATAATAATAGTATATGAATGTGAGGTTGGGGTGAGAGGGAAACTAGATAAACCCCTAAAAAGTAAATGGAGTGGGATCATCCTAATTTCACCACTTAATGTTGCCATTAGTCAATATCTTAATCAAAAATTTAATATTCTTATGAATACCCACAACCTCATTTCTCGATATTTACCAGTTTCTTAATAATATAATAAGTAACTAAAGTCATCCTTGGTTTTCAGTTCAATAATAGTGATAAGTTTTTCCATTTTAATATCAATTAATTATCGAATTTACTAATTTATTATACATATTTCCCTAACTCTAGTTTTTTAATTTTTTATGAGAATACATTATATAGATTCCCTTGATTTAGTTTTTATCTAGGAATGGGATCAAAATGTTATATATATTTTTCATTTTTAAGTCCCCACAAGATTTCAATTGGGTTTGAAAGTCATGATGATAACAAAATATATTTGTTTTGGAAGTATAAGTTCATTAATAATTGTTTTTTCTTATATTATTAGTTTTAATTTTATAAAAACCATTGTATGGTCATTTATTATTCGACATAATGATTTTTGATCATAGGTATCAACCTCCGATATCAAAATACCAATATCCATTGGCTTATCTGTAAAAAAATTAGTTATTTCATTTGTTATTATTATCTCATGTTGATTTGTATATTCCTTTTTCATTTCATAACTTTTATTGAATTTGATATGTCAATTACATTACTTGGTTTTATCTAGTATTACGTTGGGGAGGAGAACAAGTTTAACCAATATATATATATATGAATAAAATATAGAATTTTGATGGAGATGTCATTTTTTGGGTCAAGTTGATCAAAATTGTAGATATATGACTCCTCATTTATAGAGGAAAACATAGTGTATATGACATCCCAGACCCAAATGCCAATTAGTAGGTTCCCTGATCCTAGTGGGGTACATGGTGTCAAAAACGTCTCCCTAAATGCCAGAGGCTGCTGACTTACAGTGAGGGCCTATTGTGTGTCTGTGGGGAGAGTATGACCTCATTACCAAAGTGTAGTGAAATAGAGGAACGTAAACATAGGTAAATAATAGAAGCAATATAAGTATATAGAAGATATCATGGAAAATATAGACAATAATAGAAATAATTGAAACAACTAAAATAATATTCATCAACTAATGATTTGTCATTTCACTTGAAAACTGGAAAACAATGATACATGATAACACACATAACATGTTCCAGAAAAGTATAAAGGAAATAAAAAGACTATCACAAGCATCCCATGTTCCAAATCGGTATTCTACTATCAATATCCATACTAAATATTTAGAAATCAAGTGTATAAATCCATATTGTTCCCTTTGTCAACACTTGCAACCATGTAATCTACTATGGGTACCAAACAACGCCCGTAGAGGGTCTAAGATAAATCTGATTTCGCCACCACCAATGGTGTGTACATTATCCAGCTAGGGTAATGGAAATGTAAAAACATGCATGAATGAGAATATAATGTAATGTAGTAAAATGTAACTAAATTACCATGTACCTACTTCATCCCTCAATAGTTTTATAAACATGTATAGAATTCATTATATGATTTTTAGCAGTTTAAAAATAATTCACATGATAAAAATGTGAAGGTAATAAGATGTTATAATGAAACCTATAATGATATAAAATAGTAAGGACCCATGGTAATATCAAAGGTGACATAGACCTCAAGGGTTTCCAACTCATTAATAGATGTATCCTGGAAGGGGTAAGAGTGTAATCCAAGGAGCATATTCCATGGTATTCCATAATAAGATGCTTACCAAATCCAAGGTGATCGTCCAAGGTAAAACGGGGCTAAGAAAAGGCTGGCTCATATGGGTTGTAACAATGGAACCATCATTTAAATGATGGATCCATGTAGTGTATTCAAGGTATCCTATAATGTAATTCAAGGGATACTACAGTGTCATACAGGGAATCCAAAAAAAGAAATGGATCTGGATCTAGGTGGGTCACAACCTAGGAAATCGGTGTCCTTGAATCGAAATGGGGTTCCCGAGTTCTCATAGCATTCCATGACAAGAATCCAAGGTGAGATCAAGTCAGTCCATTCCTATTTAAGTTTGAATTCATTAATATTTCATTGGTTTAACCCTTACCTTTCATTTGTGTGATATGGCCATGTGGCATGAAACCTTTTAATCAAGTTATTTGGTTCATGCCTAACCATTTCTTAGTGTGGAAAGGATGAGTATCATGCAGCCTTTATTATATCAATTTCAAGAATATTAAATAATTATGGATCATTATGGTACATTACATTAATGTGGAAAGGGGTTCTACGGACATGAAACCTATTAATCATTCATATTTAATCTGGTCAAGTCATATACATAGTATACTTTCCAATTTCCACATCACATTTAATTATTAGTATCAACTACTTACCAAAGGTTGGTCAAGTGGTAAACATAAATGGTACATTCAAATATGAAATTAAAAATTTAAATCAAGTTTTCAATATAGGAAATCTTACCCTTATAAAGTTCAAGTCATGTCACACCTGAATGGAGGCTCAAACACATCAACTACTAAAATCCCAATTTTTTAAAAAACATCCAACATGGGAAGAATTGAGTTTTATGTGTAAACACCAACAATTAATCACATATTTAAAAAGAGAATAATTATATGATTTTAATGATTATAAACATGACATATAAATTTTATAAATTGAACCCGATGAAATCGGGGGGCCCCACACAACTGCTCCAAAATCAATGTACTCGAGGGATGAGTTACAGACCACCCACATTAGACATGTATGACACTCATCCTCCTGTATTGTCCCCAGATTTGGCTGGAATCCTAATAGATATACGAAAAAGAGAAAAAGTGCATAACCGGATAACTAGGTCGAGAGAATGAGATAAGGAGAAAGGATTGAATGAACTTGAGTACATGTCGTTGCATATCCAAAGTGACGATCAAAAGCTCGACTAGATATCATATGATGGAGATCACTTAATTCCTACAATATGTCTTCATAAAACTCCAAAAAGATAGAAAAGGGGGTTATTTATGCTAGTTCATGGATTAGGGAAGAAGAGGTGGCTTAATAGATCTTTAAGGGAAAATTTGTAAAATTACCCAGAAAATGGTGTGTGCATGGTTGGTCCATGAGGTTTGACAAACCTTGTAAAAACAGTGCACAATTACCTGGGTTGAAGGGGAAATTACATGTTTAGGTTCCCCGGTCGTGAGCCAACCACGCAAGGTGGTTCCATCCCAAAAACACCATCTGCACGGTAAGGGAAATTGTGCGCCAACTGTACCACTTGGGTAGTTTCTCCAAAATGATGTGTTTCAGGCTCCTAACAATCCCGAGACACCCCTTGGACCTTTACCAACTAAAAACACATCCACAAAAGGTCCCAAAAAAGGAATTAGACTTAAATTGATAGGATCCATACCTGAGTGATAAACCGGATTCTTACAGTCTTCACCCATTAAAATAACTCTTCCTCGATTTCACCTTACATGGGTGTATAAAGACAGTTTGAGAAAAATTCAATCCACTGATCACATACGTAGGCTTCCCACTCCCATGTCTCATTCTGTACTCGGTTGTGCTACTATAGCAATTGTACCATAGTGATAGACTAGCCTTGAAGAGCCTTCAGGCTCCGGTCAGCAATGCATACTTGATACTCCTCAATGGCACAATCAACATCTAAGTTGACTTCTTTGGGATCAAAATTATGAGATAGATCAGCATGATATTGGTGATGTTTTGAGATGTGAAAGACATTGTGCATGACACATTACCTCTGAGCACTACGAAAAAATTGAATATTTGTGATGGGTTATTGGTGACGGGGAAGAGTCTCGTCCCAAATAGTCTGTTAGGAGGGACTATTTGCGACATGACTCTCTACCTGTCGCCAAAGGTTTTGCATGTGTTACGCACCCAACCATGGGAAGGGTATTATCGATAGGCATAAGAACCCATTGTAAATACCCGACATTGTTTTTAGTATTTGCGATGATGTTTATCCCATGTTGCAAATGCTATGTGGCAGGTTGGTAATTGTGATGGGTCTCATCCTAAATACATTTTGAACTAATGATGTTAATTAATAGGGGGTTAGTATTTGTGACGAAGCATGTCCTAAATAAACTGGTCACAACTAATCTAACCTACATATACCCACCATAGTTTTTCAACTCATTCAACTATTTTCTCTACTCCTCTCTCCCTCTCAACATATATTTTCTCTCTCAAAAGGTTTTTAAGATAAAAATATTAAATCAGAGAAATATTCCCATTGTAAATCGTTTGAAACATTCAAGTTTAATATATTTATCTATTTCTTTTATTTTTTATTTAATTTGTTTTATTTGATATTATTTATAATTATTTTCAATTAGGTACAATTAAATAAAATTAGAATTAGGTCGTTTTATTATGCATTAATTTTTTTTACAAATATGAGGGATTAGAATTAATTAGTATTAATTAATTGTTATATTAATTGTTGTTAAATTGTATTCAACGGTATTAATTAGAAAAATTATTATTTTTTAGTCATAATTAGTAATCATTAGAGATAATTACTAAAAATTGTCGTTAATAAGTAGTAAATTGAAATAAATATTTATAAATAATAATAAATAGTAATAATTAGAAGTAATACTAATAATTAAATGTACATAGTAATAATTAGGAATAATTTGTGATAATTTGTGATATTTAGTAATAATTAGTAATAATAAGGATTAATTAGTAATGATTGGTATGGATATATAATAATTAACATTAATTAGTAATAATTAGGGTTAATTATTAATAGTTAGGATTAATTGGGAATTATTAATAAAAATTATGAAGAATTAGGAAGAATTAAGATTAATTTGGATTAATTTGGGTTCATTAGGAATAAATTGGATTAATTATGAATAAATTAGAAAATTAGGAATAATGAGGAATAATTAGTCATAATTAGTAATGATTAGGAATAATTAGTAGTGATTCGGAATAATTATTAATGATTATGAAATATTATTAATAACTAGAAAAATTTTGCAAAAATTTGAAATAATTAAGAATACTTAGTAATAATTAATAATAATTTGTAATAATTAGGAGTAAATAGTAATAATTATTAATAATTATTAATAATTATGAATAATTAGTAATAAATATGAATAAATAGGAATAATTTGTAAAAAAAAGAAATAATTAATAATAATTAGAAAGAATTATTATTATTAATGCATAATAGCAATATTTTTCAATAATTAATATTAATTAGTAGTAATTATAAATAATTAGTAATAATTAGTAATAATTAGGAATAAATAAGAAGAAATAGGAATAAAGATGATTAAATAGCAATAAGTAAGAACAAATCCAAATAAATCCGAAAAAATAGGAATAAAATGAAATAAAACGGAATAAATCTGAATAAATCAGAATAAATCAGAATAAATATGAATCATTAGAAAAAAATTAGGAATAATTAATAATAAATAATAATAATTAGGAATAACTATGAATAATTAGGAATGATTTGGAATGATTTGGATTAACTAGTAATAATTTGTAATAACTAGTATTAATTAGTAATAATTTGTGATAATTAATAGTAATTAGGATTAATTTGCAGTAATTTGTAATAATTAGGGAAAGATAGTAATAATTAGAAATAATTAGAAATAATTATAAATAATTAGCCATAATTAGTAATAATTATCAGTAGTTAGAAATAAATTGCAGTCATTAGTAATAATTAGCCGTAATTAAGATTAATTAGTAGTAACTAAGATTAATTAGATATAATTTGTAATATATAGAAATAATTTGAAATAAATAGGAATTAGTGGAAATAAATTGAAATAAGTAGTAGTTAATAGGAATAATTAGTAATAAATATGAAAAATTAGGAATAATTAATAATATCTAAGAATAATTAGTAATAATTAGATATAATTTCTAATAATTGGGAATAAATATTATTAATTTTGAATTAATAGTAATAATTAGGAATAAAAAGTAATAATTTGGAATTAATAGTAATAAATAAAAATAAATAGAAAAAATTAGAAAAAATATGAATAATTATGAATAAATAGTAATAAGTATGAATAAATAGTAATAAATAGTAATAAATAGAAATAACTATTAAAATAAATAGGAATAATTAAGATTAAATAGCTGTAATTAGTAAAAATTACATGTATTTAGGATTAAATAGCAGTAATTAGGACTAACTGTTAGTAATAAAGAATAATTAAGTGTAATTAGAAATTAGTAGTAGTAACTAGGAATAAATAGTAGTAATTATGAATAACTAATAGTTATTAGGAATAATTATAAATAATTATTAATAATTAAAATTAATTCGAAATAATTTCCACTAATTAGAAGTAATTATGAATAATTATGAATAATTATGAATAATTTAGAATTATTAGTAATAAATAGAAATTATAAGTAATAATTTTGAAAAATCAGTTATCATTTGAAATTAGTGGTAATAATTTGGAATAATTTGTAATAATTGTGAATTATTTGGAATAATTAGTAATAATTAGGAAGAGTTTGTAATAATTAGTAATAATTAGAAATAATTATTAATATTTAGGAAGTAATATGAATAATTAAGAATAATTAGGATCAATTAGTAATATTTATGAATAGTTAGGAGTAGTTATGAATAAATAGTAATAATTAGGATTAATTTGCATTAATTAGCAATAATAAAGAATAATTAGCGAATATTGGGAATAATAATGAAAAATTAGACATATTTAGCATTAATTATGATTAATTAGAAATAAGGCTTTCATGTGTGTAGGGTTTGAAAAGGCCACATAGGGGAATTCCCTTTTTGAATAGAAAATGAATAATTAACAATAATTAGTAGTAATTATGATTAATTAGTAATAATTAATATCAAATATCATTAATTAGGAATAATTACTAGTAATTAGGAATAATTAGAAGTAACTATGAATAATTAGGATTAATTAGATGTTATTAGGATTCATTAATATTAATTAGGATTTATTAGCAATAATTAGGTTGAATTAGTAGTAATTAGGATTAATTAACACTTATAATGTTTAATTGGTAGTAATTAGAAATTACAATGAGTAATTAGTAATAAATACGTGCAATTAATCATAATTAAGAGTAATTAGTAATATATTGGAGTAAATAGTAATAATTAGGAGTAAATATTAATAATTAGGTGTAAATATTAATAATTAGGAATAAACAGTAATAATTAATAATAATTAGAAATAATATAGAATAATTAGTAATAATTATGAATAATTAGTAATAAATCGGAATAATAAGAAATAATTATGAATAATTATGAATAATTAGAATGAAATAGAAATAATTAGCAAAAATTATTTATAATTAGCATGAATTATGAAAAATATTCAATGATTATGAATAATTAGGTGTAATTAAGATTAATTTGGAATAATTATGATTAATAAGGAATAATTTTCAATAATAGACAATATATTGGAATAATTTCTAGTGGATTAGTGTCATTTTTTGTGACACCCCAAGCTTCCACGGTAAACTTATCTTTGAATAATACAGTAGCGTGTGTTGTACGCAACTTCGAGTTCTAACACACACCACAACCAATCAAAGTAGACATCATGAATAGTAATACTACTCTTTGAAATTTTATAAATTTTATCGTTCAAAATGGACTTAATTTTTGGATTTGGAATATCGAAATTAGCCTATGTTGAATTTTTGGTATTTTTTTGAGAACATCCAATTTTTTATAGTGAAAATATTTAAAAACAACTTTTTTAATCAAAAGATTTTATAGTGATAAATTATACAATTTAGTGGTTTTAAATTATTAATAGAATATATTTTTACTATTTTATCCAATGGCGGTCATTAGAATTAATTTCACTTTGAAATTAGACATAAACAGTTGTCATTCTTTTGATTGATATTCTTTCTTTAAAACATGCTATTTGTTATGAGAACTGGAATTAATTATAAAATTAATTAATGAAACTTATATGTTAGGAATTTTTTAAAGTAGACATAATTTTTGAATTCGGAATATCAATTATAGCTTACTGTGAAATTTTGGCATTGTTCTGAAAAACTTCAATTTTTTATGAATAGTGAACCACTAAGTGGTAGTTAAAAAACTAATTTTTCGTTTAAATTAAAATTTACCGCTTCTATGAATTGAATTTAAAAAATCCGACATACATGGTTGTCATCAGGTTGTAAAATGTGGTTCAATGAGATTAAAATAATTTTTTGGTGAATAGTAACTTTTATGTTTTATTAATCGCGATTAAAGGTAATTAGTGAAATTTAAGGTAAAAATGATATTATAAAAATATGAAAATTCCTTTCCACATGTCCTTCCCTTATTGAATGAGTCATGGCCGACCAAGAAAATCCATGGGTCAACTTGGGGACCCCATGGAGCCACTTGGGAAAGAAAATGACATTAATAACGTTTTATATAAAGTAAAAATAAAATTGTCACAAATATTTGTTGTTTTACTAAAACAATTATTACATGGGGATATATAAGTTAAAATTTCGACTATAAATATTCATTGAAAATATAAAACGATTTCCTATATCATGATATTTTGTTTATAATTTTTAGACATTAAATAAATTAAATTTCAAAGGACACCATAATGATGCATCGATTACCTCATTAATTAATGATTTAAATAATACAAAACAATAATGTAAACGCTACGGCTTAAACATGTAAAAAACCAATTGGATGTAAATATTTCGATCTCTTGTCACCTTATCCTCAAAATATATCATTGTGGGACCTTTAGAATCTGAAAAAAAAATTCATAATAAAGTAACATTTCAATCTTTCCAAGAGTGCCCCTCCTCTCCTCTTATAAAAAACCCCCACCACTACCACCTTATTCACACCATAAAAGCCATATGTCTTGGATAAACTCTGCCCAAATACTCTCTCAACTTCGCTCTCTTACTCCTGGAATCCTCACGTTGGGCAGAAGTCTTCCCAAGGAAGCCTTTGCCTCAAATCAAAAAGAGTTACCTGATTTTAAGGTAATGCTTTCTCTTGTGTTCTTTTGTTTTATTTTGCTTCTCCAACCCCCTAAAATCTTTTTATTACTTTTTTTGTAACAAAAATAGTATCCTCAATATACGTGGATGTTTTTATAAGAATTATTTTATTTACACTTAAACACACCTTCATCTAATGGTTAAAGAAAAAATTGTTTCTATGGGTGGCGAATTACTACCTCACGAAACGATGATTGTTCAATATTCTTTTAACACATCTCATGGTGGCCATTATGATGACACTATTTTTATATACGATATATATTTTGTTTTTTTCTTTTTCTTCTGTATTTTTCATTTATGTAATACCTTTATGATTTCCATTATGGGTAAACATTATAATTTTATTTTAGGAAGTGCGGCCTACCGCCCCCTCAAAGTGATTTGAATCGTTAATTCCATATGTGGGATGTATAAAGGATTGGGAAATGATATTATATATTATATTATACTGGAATTATGATATACCTTTATATCATTATGATTTCATTCCATTAAATATGAAATAGAAATGAAAGTAGCGTTCATGCATACGTATGACTTACCGTCTCCATGAACGGTGCATTTCATTTCATACCTCTAAATGTTATGTAATATTATAAATGCATGTATATAATGGATATATATGATATATATGATATCTGAATCATGAATATAATTCTGTATTTAATGGATATTTTACCACATGAACAACTTGTAATTATAAGTAGTTTATTTTTGACTCAAGTACCAAAGATCGACAAAATGACCGTTATTAACTGAAATAATTACATAATGTTCATAACATGGTAATAAGTGATATAAAAGAAATAATGATATTTAAAAATGTTCTTATGTAAGTATAAATTAACTCTAGTGTATTATTCAGCAGGTTATAGAACGGTCGAGTCAAGTCAGACACGAGGAAAGGGAACTTCTTAATCTAATTTCCATTATTTGGGTTAATCTCCTAATTTCAAATTATGTAATGATATTATTATGTTCTGTCTTGTATTTGTACATACTTTTGGTGTACATATAGTGAATACACATAATAGGTCTATTTTATTTAAAAAATGATCTTTTTAGGGTACTTCGTCTCAATCTCGTTTTATTGAGGCATATTTTGTTTTATACAGAACTTTCCTTTATATGGTGTATAAACCCCATTGAATATAACTTTTATTCAAAAGGAATATTTTTATACAAATAATTTTTACTAAATGGCAAAAGGGAATGTTTTTTTTTCATACGTATGTAGCGATAATGACTTCTCCACCGCCATGACCATTATTTGAGTTTCGGTTTCCTCCACAATCCATAACTTTTTTATAAATGAAAAATAAATACCAAGTGTTAATTTTCTTTTATTTTGGTATTGAAAATGGTTTTGATAATGTTTTTATTATATCAATGTGATGTATTGATATCTTTTGATTGAAATATGGAAATGTTATGTTTCCTTTATGAACATTTTATGTGATACAATTATGTTATTGTTTATGATATATTTAAACATGTTCATATGAAGAATTCATTGGACTTAATAAGTGTTGGGTGGAGCCCACTATAGCTCCTCAATGCATCGGCAGGTCTCATGAGACAATCTAGTGTCTTGGAACGAGGCCTTGATAAAATCTTATTTGTAGTCTTGGCACTAGGCCTTGGCTACATGGTTATGATAGACTGGAATTATAAATTCCATCATTATGATAGTGGTTATTGATATTGCATGAGATTATTTGACCAGAAGAATATCCATGTGAATAAGTAAATGGCATTATCTCATTTTACTTTTTCCATATTATGTTGAACTTCAAGTTTAAAAGACTTTTGTTTTAGTTATACATTGCCTTAAATGATTATGTTTATTTATAAAAGCTTCTGCTATATTGTTATCCTTACTGAGCATCTGAGCTCACCCCTTTCAATGTTTTATTTTTCCCAGGATGTGAAGAAATATTTTACGACTGACCGATAGGGATAATATGATGGGATATGAAGACAAGATGTTTTTTTAGTTTTGTTTTACTTTATGATGTAATGTAATACTTATGAATGTATCTAGTGTTTTCAAGGCTACTAAACTAATCGGTCTTTCGAGACTTGATCTTTTGTGATCATGCCAATGTTACGCAATAATGGACCAACTTTGGGTAATTGGGGTCGGGGTGTTACAGTTGGTATCAGAGACAGTTTAGTACTAACCTTGGAAGCTAGATTTAGATAAAATCTGATTAGAGAACATATCCCTACGATAGACTTTGATGATTAGTATAGAAGAACTTCCTAGAATTTTGGTATTAGAGAGATTTTTTGAGTTTTCTGAGAAATACATCCCTGTCTGGATACGAGCATGTAGAGGCGGTGCTGGCACAGATGTACCTAGGGGTAAAACCCTAAAACACCACTTTGAGCTAGACTCGAATGGGAACTAGTGCACGACAACGGGCCTTGCTGTACTCTTGGTTACGACAGTCCCGGGGATATGCTTAGGATAATTCTTATTTTCTTTACAAATCATTATGAAGGGTTTATGATTATATATTTTCTCAAAGGAAACATTTCTTAATATGATTATGGATTATATCCATATATATTTCAATTTATGTTAAGTGTTTTACAATTATGTAATTATGTATTTTGATTCATAAAATAATCTAGTTTATTATATTGTTTGGAAATGGTGCCTAGTGGGAGTAATGGAAACCGTTTAAATGCATGCACTCGATGTAGGGATTTCCCTCCTTCTCAAGATAATTATTGTCGAGATGGAGATACAACTGGTGCTGATCAACTTATCACCATACTGGGACAACTCACTCGGGTTATAAATAATAACCATACTCCTATGGTGCACCCTGATCTGAAATGTGTAGGATCAATGTTAGAAAACTTCATGAGGAAACAACTGACAACATTTAATGGGGGTACCAATCCATTAGTAGCTGAGCAATGGATAAACTCCTTAGAGGTAATATTCCAAACCTTGGGGAGTAACGAAAGGGAGAAGTTTGTCATGGCAGTTTACCGGCTCACTAGAGAAGCTGATCAATGGTGGTCGCTAATTAAAAACACGAAAGAAGATGAAGAAGTATCTAATATGGAATGGAGGGAGTTCAAAGAGAATTTCATAGAAAAATACTTCCCTCGTGACCATAGAGTAGATATTGAAAGGACATTTCTGAGTCTGAGGCATATGGAGAATGAGAATGTCGCAAAGTATGTGGCTAACTTTATAAGGTTAGCGAGGAATGCTACAAATTATATATGTAACCGAAGAAGTAAGATCGATCATTTCTTTTATGGGTTAAAACTTTTTCTCTATCGAGAATTTGTCTCACAAACCTTTTCATCGTACGAAGATATTGTCTCGTGTGCTATCAAGACGGAAAAGGAATTCTATAAGTCTTATGACTTTAAAGCAAAGCAAGAGAAGAATAGATCTTCTAATCAATCAAGAAATGGAAATAAGGGGAATAAGTGAAATTTTGAATATCAGTCCTGCAGTAAATGTGGGAAAGAACACCCCGATACTTGCTTGAATAGAATGAGATTCTGTTACAAGTGTGGTGAAAAAGTCCCCCAAGCTCATGATTATAAGGGAAAGAAAGTTTCTGTCAATGTGGAATGAAATAATTGTAGAGAGATGGGACATTATATAAATGAATGTCCTATTCATCAAGGGAACTTAACTCAGAAGAGGCCATGGGATCAAGGCCAAGCTTATGCTATCACTACTGCTGAGGTTGAAGCTCTGAAATACACAGTGGTAGGCAATTTAATGGTTTCCTCATGTTTAGAAAATGCATTATTTGATTCTGGATCATCACATTGTTTCATATATTTCCAGTCTACTAAAAAAATTAGATATTTCCAATTTGATTTAATAAGAGAATTGTCAGTCAAAACTCCTAAAGGAAGTATCATTGCAACAAAGTTTTGTGAATTAGTCCCCATTAGAGCACATAAATGTTCTTTATCTGCTGATCTCATTGTCATACCTATTATTGAGTTTGATATAAACCTCGGTATGGATTGGATTTCAGAATATGATGCAACGATTTATTGTAAGAAGAAGGAAGTTAGGATTTTTGATGATGATGATAAGGAACACCTTATCTTAAGAGTAGAATCGTCAACACCTAATTCTTATTTAGATCCACCCCTAGTAGCTCAAATAAATTCAATTATTGGGGAGGAAGAGAATGAATTGACTGAGGGAGAGGAAATTAATGTTCAAATAGAGGATGTACATATTGTGAAAGAATATGTAGACGTGTTTCCAGAAGATTTACCTAGACATCCTCCAGAACGAGAAGTTGTGTTTTCCATTGATTTAATTCCAGGAGCAAGGCCTACATCAAAAACCCCTTATAGAATGTACACCGTGGAATTAATTTGACTAAAGAAACAACTATAGGTATTGAGTAAAAAGGGATTTATTCACCCTAGTGTATCTCCATGGGGAGCCCCTATCCTTTTTGTTAAGATGAAATATGGATCTATGTGGTTGTGCGTTGACTACAATGAGTTCAATGCTGTAACAATAAAGAACAAGTATCCCCTACCCAAAATTGATGATTTATTTGACCAACTGCATGGAGCTAAATACTTTTCAAAGATTGAACTTCGATCTGGATACCATCAGTTGTGTGTGAAAAAGGAAGAAATTCTGAAGACAGCATTTCGAACAAGGTACGGGCATTATGAGTTTACAGTAATGCCTTTTATATTGACTAATTCACCCTCCGTATTCATGGATCTAATGAATTGATTTTTGAAGGAAGAACTTGATGATTTTGTGGTGGTATTTATTGATGATATCTTGGTAAACTCCAAAAGCTACGAAGATCATGAAAATCACTTGCGCATAATCTTGAAGACTCTTAGAAGGCATGAATTATATGGGAAGTTTAGCAAGTGTGAATTCTGGATTTAGGAGATTTCTTTTCTTGTACATATTGTCTCTAAGGATTTAATTTCCATTGATCCTTCAAAGACCAAGGAAATCCAAGAATGTCTAGAACTGACAAGTATAACTGGGCCATTTAGTTTTATTGGTTTGGCAGGTTATTATAGACATTTTGTCTCGAATTTTACCCGACTGGATAACCCATTAATGAAGCTCACATGTAATGGGGTTAAATTTGTCTGGAAAAAAGAGTGTGAAGAATGTTTTGAAGAACTGAAGAGAATATTAGCCAATGCTCCTATATTGACTCTATCATCGTGGAATGATGAGTACGTTATTTATTATGATGCATCAATGAAAATACTTGGTTGTGTCCTTATGCAGTATGATATGGTTATTGCCTATGCATCATGACAGCTAAAAATTCATGAGGAGAACTATACTACTCATGATTTTGAGTTAGCTGCTGTAATTGTTTCCTTGAAGATATGGAGACATTATCTCTATTGTGAAAATGTGAGATATATACTGATCATAAGATTTTGAAATATATTTTCTCACAAAAATAACTCAACATGAGGCAACGAAGACGGCTTGAACTACTAAAGGATTATGATTTCAAGATACACTACCACCCAAGGAAGGAAAATATGGTTGCAGATGCTTTGAGTAGAAAAGATCATGGAGTTTTAAATATGATGAGAGTGGAAAGGGATCCTATTTTCATGGATGTAGAAAAGATGGATATGGGAATCACCATAGAGGGTGAAACATCAAAACATTTTCAAATGGTTTCCAAACCATCTTTACTAGAATGTATAAAGTGTTCTCAGGCCGATGATGAAGAGTTGATAAAGAAGATTAAAGCAGTGAATGAAGGGAGATTGAGTGACTTTTTTAATGAAGATGGAATTTTGAAATTTGGGGGGAGACTTTGTGTTCCCGATAAACTTGATTTAAATATGGAATTGTTGGATGATTCTCATAGTTCCAATTTCTCAATACACCATGGGAGCACCAAAATGTATATATATTTAAAGGGAAATTTTTTGTAGGACAACATGAAGAGGGAGATTGCTGATTTTGTGTCAATATGTATGGTTTGTCAACAAGTGAAAGCTGGAAGGCAACTTCCTGGTGGAGTATTGCAACCTCTTCCCATACCTGAGTGGAAATGGGATAATATTACGATGGACTTTGTCAGGGGACTACCAAATACTCCTAGAAGGAATGACGCAATATGGGTCATTGTTGATCGTCTCATAATGTCAGCACATTTTCATGCTATAAGAGAACATCCACCACTTGAATTTCTAGCAAGACTATATATTAATGAAGTTGTGAGACTTCATGGAGTACCCCTGTCAATTGTCTCGGATTTTGATCCCCATTTTACATTAATATTCTAGAAAAATCTTCAGAAGGCCTTGGATACTGAACTTCGTTTGAGCATTGCGTACCACCCTCAAACAGATGGACAATCAGAAAAAACTATTCAAACCTTATAAGACATGTTGAGATCATTCTCACTTGACTTTCAGGGTATGTGGGATCAATATTTACCTCTGGTAGAATTTTCCTATAACAATAGCTTCCATTCAAGTATTTGGATGGCACCATATGAAGTGTTATATGGAAAGAGATGTAGCACACCAATATACTGGGATGACGTTGGTGAAAGGAAACCTGTAGGACCAGAACTGGTGGATGAAATGATGTAAAAGTTGAAAGTAATCCAAAACCACATCAAAGTAGCTCAATGTAGGCAGAGGAGCTATGCCGAAAACCAAAGGAAGGATTTGGAATTTCATGTAGGAGATCATTTTTTCTTGAAGGTATCTCTATGGAAGGGAGTTATATGTTTTGGTAAGAAGGGTAAATTGTGTCCTAGGTACATTGGACCCTTTTATATTCTAGAATGAATTGGGGTTGTAGCTTACCATTTGGAAATGCCGCCAAGTCTCTCCAAAGTTCACGATGTATTCCACATATCACTGTTGAGAAAATACATTCCTAACCCAATGCATGTACTCACCTATGAAGAATTAGAACTGGAACCCAATCTGTCTTATTGTAAAGTGCCCGTCAGGATTCTTGATACAAGAGAACAAGTACTGAGAAACCGGACGGCTCGTCAGGTAAAAGTACTATGGAGAAACCATAATATGGAGGAGTCAATGTGGGAACCCATGGAACTTATGATGAATAAACACCTAAGTCTTTTTATACAGTGATATTATATGAAATTTTGAGGATGAAATTATTTGAAGGAGGAGATAATGTAACATCCCAAGCTTCCATGGTACACTTCTCTTTGAATAATACAGTATCGTGTGTTGTACGCAACTTCGAGTTCTAACACACACCACAACCAATCAAAGTACCCGTCATGAATAGTAATACCTACTTATTGAAATTTTATAAATTTTATCTTTCAAAATGGACTTCATTTTTGGATTCGGAATATCGAAATTAGCCTATGTTTAATTTTTGCTATTTTTCTGAGAACATCCAATTTTTTATTGTGAAAATACTTAAAAACAACTTTTTTAATCAAAATATTTTATAGTAATAAATTATAAAATTGAGTGGTTTTAAAATATAAATATAATATATTTTTACTATTTTATCCAATGGTGGTCATTATAATTAATTTCACTTTGAAATTGGACTTAAACAATTGTTAATCTTTTGATTGATATTCTTTCTTAAAAACACGCCATTTGTTTTGGCAATGGGAATTAATTATAAAATTAATTAATGAAAATTATATGTTTGGAATTTTTTAAAATAGAAATCATTTTTTAATTCATAATATCAATTATAACTTAGGGTGAAATTTTGGCATTGTTCTGAAAAACTTCAATTTTTGATGAATAGTGAAACCACCAAGTGGTAGTTAAAAAAATAATTTTTCATTTAAATTAAACTTTACCGCTTCTATGAATTGAATTTTAAAAATACTACATATATGGTTTTCATTAGGATGCAAAATATGGTTCAATTGGATTAAAATAATTTTTTTTCTAAATAGTAACTTTTATGTTTTATTAATCGCGATTAAAGGTAATTAGTGAAATTAAAGGTAAAAATGATATTATAAAAATATGAAAATACCTTTACATTTGTCCTACCCTTATTGGACGAGTCATGGTCGACCTTGACAATCCATGGGTCAACTAGGGGACCCCATGGAGCCACTTGGGTATGAAAATGACATTAATAACTTTTTATTTAATGTAAAAATAAAATTGTCACAAACATGTGTACTTTTACAAAAACAATTATTACATGTAGTTATATAAGTTAAATTTTAGAAAATAAATATTAATTGGAAATATAATAAGAATTAATACATCATGATATTTTTTTTAATATTTTTAGACATTAAATAATTTAAATTTTTAATGACACCATGATGATGCAGCGATTACCACACTAATTAACGCTTTAAATAAAATGAAAAGATAATGTAAAATATAAGGCATACACTTGACAAAAACCAATTTTATGGGAATATTTCGAACCCTTAACACCTTAGACTCGAAATATATCATTTTGGGACATTTAGAATTCGAAAATCATTTCATAATAAAGTAACATTTCAATCTTTCCAAGAGTGCCTCTCCTCTCCTCTTATAAAAGGCCCCCACCACTTCCACCTTATTCACACCTTCAAAGCCATTTGGCTCGGCCAACCTCTACCCAAATACTCTCTCAAATTCCCTCTCTTACTTCTAGAAGCCTCACTTTGGGCAGAAGTCTTCCCAAGGAAGCCTTTGGCTCAAATAAAAAGGAGTTACCCGATTTTAAGGTAATGTCTTCTCTTGTGTTCTTTTATTTTATTTTTCTTCTCCAATCCCCTAAAATCTTTTTATTACTTTATTTTGTAACAACACAAGTATCCTGAATATACTTTAATTTTTTTATGAGATTTATTTTATTTAACCTTACACACCCCTTCGTCTAATGGTTAAAGAACATACAGTTTCTGTGGGTGGTGAATTACTACCTCACAAAATGATGATTGTTCAATCTTCTTTTAACACCTCTCATGGTGGCCATTATGATGACAATATTTTTATATATGATATATATTATGTTTTTTTCCTTATTCTTCTTTATTTTTCATTTATGGAATACCTTTATGATTTCCATTATGGGTAAACGCGATAATTTCATTTTAGGAAGTGCGGACTACCGCCCTCTCAAAGTGATTTGAATCGTTAATTACATATGTGGGAAGTATGAAAGATGAAGTAAATGATATTATATAATATATTATACTGGAATTATAATATACCTTTATATCATTATGATTTCATTCCATTAAATACCAAATAGAAATAAAAGTAGCGTTCATGCGTACGTATGGATTACCGTCTCCATGAACGGTACATTTCATTTCATACCTCTAAATGTTTTGTAATATTATAAATGAAAGTATGTAATGGATATATATGATATATATGATATCGTAATCATGAATATAATTCTGGATGTAATGTATAGTTTACCACATGAACAACTTGTAATTATAAGTAGTTAATTTTTGACTCAAGTACCAAAGATCGACAAAATGACCATTATTAACTTAAATAATTACATAATGTTCATAACATGGTAACAAGTGATATAAAAGGAATAATGAACTTTAAAAATTTTCTTAAGAAAGTATAAATTAACTCTACTGTATTATTCATGACGTTAAAGAATGATCGAGTCAAGTCAGACACGAGGTAAGGGAACTTCTTAACCCAATTTCCATTCTTTGGGTTAATCTCCTAATTTCAAATTACGTCATGATATTATTATGTTCTATCTTGTATTTGTAATTCCTTTTTGTGTAATTATAGTGAATACACATAATAGGTCTATTTTATTTAAAAAATTATCTTTGTAAGGGACTTCATCTCAATCTCATTTCATTGAGGCATATTTTTTTTATACACAACATTCCTTTATACTGTGTATAAACCCATTTGAATTTTACTTTTATTCAATAGTTATGTTTTTATACAAAGCGTTTTTACTAAACGAAAAAAGGGAATGTTTCTTTTCGTACATATGAGGCGAAAATGACTTCTCTGCCGCCATGACCATTATTTGAGTTTCGTTTTCCTCTACAAGCCATAAAATTTTTATAAATGTAAAATTAATACCATGTGTTAATTTCCATTTATTTTGGTATTGAAAATGTTTTTGATAATGTTTTTATTATATAAATCTGTTGTATTGTTATCTTGTGATTGAAATGTGGAAATGTTATGTTTCCTTTATGCATTTGTTTGTGATACGATTATGTTATTGTTTATGATATGTTTAAAAATGTTCATATGAGGAATTAATTGGACTTAATAAGTGATGGGTGGAGCCTGCTATATCTCCTCGATGCATCGGTAGGTCTCATGAGACAAAATAGTGTCTTGGCATGAGGCCTTGACAAAATCTTATTTGTAGTCTTGGCATGAGGCCTTGATTACATGGTTATGATAGTCTGGCATTATGCATTCCATCATAATGAAAGTGGTTATTGATATTGCATGTGAGTATTCAACTAGTAGAATATCAATTTGAATATGTAAATGGAATTATCTCATTTTACTTTTTCCATCTTATGTTGACGTTCAAGTTTAAAAGGATTTGGTTTTAGTTATACATTGCTTTAAATGTTTATGTTTATTTTTGAAAGCTTCCTATATATTGTTTTCCTTACTGAGCATCTGAGCTCACCCCTTTCAATGTTTTATTTTTTCCAGGATGTGAAGAAATATTTTATTACTGACCTGTAGAGATAGTATAAGGGGATATAAAGACAAGATGTTGTTGTAGTTTTTCTTTACATTATGATGTAATGTAAGACTTATTAATATATCTAGTGTTTCCAAGGCTACTAAACTAATCAGTATTTCGAGACTTGATCTTTTATGATCATACCAATGTTACGAAATAATGCACCGACTCTGGGTAACTGGGGTCGGGGCATTACATTTTTTCTACTCGAAAGCTCATCCCCTTGCAACATTCTCTCACTAAAATCACTATAAAAAATCTGCTCCAGCGTATGGATTTCCATTTTTTTATTCAGAAGAATTGATATACATACGTGGGAGAAAATTTTTCATACTGATTTCCTTGAGAGAATGTTGGAAGGAGTTGAGAAATTGGGAAAAGTGGCTCTTTTTTGTGACGACTCATCTTATTGAACTTTTTTCGAGTAAAATCACTATGAAATATCTACTTTGATGATGATATATCAATTTTTGTATGCACGATAATGTAGAGAAGCACGTCGAGGCCACCCTTAACTCTATTCTCGTGCATATATAAATGGATATTCGTATGTTAGATTAGATTTTTAATAGGGATTTCAGTAGATGAAATTTGAAAAGAGATTAGACGTCATCCAAAAGAGCTATCTCCAGTCTGTTTGAAATTGTGCCACTTGTAATTAGAGATAATTAGTTTAAATTAGTTTTAATTACTAAAAATTAAAGGCAATTTTTATAAATTATTATACATTAGTATAAATTATAATAAATTAGTTCAGATTAGTTTATATTACTATAAATTTTAAAACAAATACTATAAAAAATTATGAAATAATAGAAATTTTTAGAAATGTCTAAAAATTGAGTTTAACTTTATTCTATTTTTTGGACAGTGTTTGTCTAATATCTAATTATTCAAAATAACTTATTATTTTATATTTTTTAGAGAAATATGGAACAAGGAAGATGAAAAAAATCATTATTAGATGATCATGCTTGGATAAATCAAAGCAAGAATCCTAACAATTATGGTTTAAATACTGTATATATTTTGGGGGATAAAGATGTCTTATGATTTGAATGATCTAAACTAGAATTTATTTCAGAAGGTAAAATTATTGTTCTTCAATGAAATGTTATCTAAGGATTTTTGAAAATTTTAAAAATATTAAAGGACATATGGTGTGTTAAGGTTTTCAAAGAGATTATGTTTTTGGTATCATCATGGTGAATGTAGTTCTAAGGAAAATTATAATAATTTGGTTCTATATCCATCTCAATTTCAAAATTGAGTACATGATTTGGTCAGTCTGTTTTTTCATCGAAATGAAACTTAAGATGATATTGATTTAACTCCTTAGTTAGAACCATATAATTTTATGAGTTTTTGAGGTCTGCTGAGGAATCCTTACATCCTGAATGCAAGATAAGAAAATTTAATGTGGTATCAAAATTGATGTCTATAAAATGAGATAATGGAATTTAAAATTGATATTTTAACTAGATATTATCTTTTTTAAACACTATTACCTAAAAGGAAATGTGTTGGCTAAAAATTTATTTGAGAGCAAGAGGCCGGTTCATAATCTGGATCTTGGTTATCCAAAGATTAATATATGATCAAATTATTGAATATTATATTATGTTGAAGACGAGTCATTTGAATATATTTGAACATGTGGAAAATCAATGTATAATGTGTCTCAATTAGGAATGTTTGGATTTAATCCTATAAAAATAAATGAGATATTTTATGCTTACACCAAGATTGCAGAATTTTTTTTTGACTTGGAACACAGTGAAAATGACGTCATAGATAAAAATTGATTTTTCTACTAGTAAAATACTAAATCATCCCTATGATAGTGGTTCATGGAATCATTTTGATAAATTACATCTGTATTTCTCTTTAGTATCCAAAAATTTTTGATTCGATCTTTCTACTGATAATTTCTATCCATTTGGTTCTTATAGTAGTGAGTATTCATATTGCCCTATAATTATAAATCCATATAATTTACCTCCTTGGATGTTAATGAAAAATCCATAAATATTTTTGACCTTATAAATTCCAAAAAATAAAAAAATATATTGAAATTTATTTAAAACAATTGATTGATGCGTAAAATCCATGGATTATTAATGGTGTCAGTAAATATGAATACACTATGAAACTGAATTTTTTTAATGAAATCTACATTAATGTGGACAATTAGTGACTTCACAGCATATGACATGTTATTTGGATAGGGTGAAAATGTACCAAAATCCTATTTGTACTATATTGGTAGTAGAAAAGAGATTATAATTATCAATGGAAACACATTGTTTTTTCGATTGTCACTGTAGATTCCTTCCAAGATGTCATCATTTTCGGAGACAAAAGTAACATTTTAAAAAAAAATTGAAAATTGAAAGAGATGAACCTATAACAATGATATCTGGTGTAGATTTCAAATAAATTGTCTCTTGATTAACTCCCATCTCAATTGGACCAATAAAAAACCAACATAAAATTAATTGCATTGGGAATGAACACAACTGGATAAAACATAACAGTTTTTTCTCTCTTCCATATTGGTTTGATTTTTTGTCCTATAAGATGTTAGATTTCATGAATATTTATAACTATTTTGATAATTTGTTTCATATAGTTTTTGATACACTAGTTAAGACCAAAGATAATGTAAAGACATGATTTGAACTTCGTCAAATTTATAAGCAACCATAACATGAACTATTTGAACATGCTAGATCACAAATGTTAACAAAGACAAAATAATCATATATTCTCTCAAATTAAAATCTAATATTATTTGTTTATTTTATTTCATATTTGAGACTTCCAGACTATTAGGTTTCCAATTTGGGCAGATGATTGAGAAATGGTTATATTTCAAGATTAAAATGTATTGACTATCTTGTGAAATTAAAATAATTCTGCCAATTGGATTAAGGGTTTTGTTGAATTCAATGATTTCATATGAAATAAAAGATATATCATATTTTTTGAGACATTTTTGTGACAACAACAGACTACAATACACTAGGAATACTGCAAGAAGTTGTTGCTTTAATTTAATATAAACTATAAAAAATATTGTCATCGGCATTCTTTGACTCAATGGAACATTTGATATTACATTTTCCACATAATGAAAAATGTAGAGGTCTGGTACATTTTTTATGGATGTAAACAAGATAGATATTCATCTAGAAATTGAATAAAAAATCACATAACAAAGCATCAGTTGAAGGCTCAACTGCATAATATTATTTATAAGAAGATATTTCCTTTTTTATACTCCAATTATATTGAATCTAAAAATTCCTCAAAACACAACCACATAGTCAATAATGTGGTATTTTTTGGGGATGAAATGACAAATAAATTGTAATTTTTTAATCAGCTTGAACATGGCATCGATAGAGTTCATGAATGTAGGATTTCAGATGATTAAAAACACAGAACTCATACATATGTTCTGCCCAACTATGAAAAAAAGATACCATTTGTACTATGTGTGATCCTATCACTTGTTCTATAATCATTGTTATAGAAATAAACATTATTTCATTTTTAGGTAATATGATAATTATATCAAGAAAGAGTTTCGACAAATTACATCACCTACTCTTGAAGAACATTGATATAATAATTTTTTCTTATTAGATTTAGAAATTGGTAACATAAATTATTTATGGATCATCATATAAAATAAATTTCATACTTGTTATGTTGATAATTTTTTATAAATTGTTAGGTTTCTCATAAAATGATAAAATTAATAATTGATTACATGTCTTGAGTAACCCACAATCTAAAATTCTTAAATATTTTAATGCATATGTCATGAATGGTTTTCGATTTCATACACGTGCATATGGGAAATCAAAAAAAAACAATATATAGTGGTGTATTCTTGAGAGGATATCATTATAGGGAAACTGAAGTTGAATTTTACATAATAAAGGAATAAATTATTAAATTGTTTAATCTGGGATAGAATTTCAATACTATTTTTAAATGTTATATGTGGGATACTGAGAGTGCATTGCGTGTTCATACAACCCATGGAATTGTCAATGTTAAATATAAAAGCCTTCATAGACTAATTGAACCATTGTTATTTACTTATCAGGAACATAAAATTAGTTATGAAAATTACTTTTCTACTTCAAAAGAGTAGGGAGATTAGTGGAGTATCATAAAAATTAAATCTCGGGAAAATCAATTGACATAATGTGAATGTGGTTCCACTAATGTGAAAGGAATTGAAATTTTTAAAGAGACATATCCAAAACCATATTTCCTGATGAAGAGACACAAATATCAATGATGACACCTATAGTTAAGGGTCGATGGTGATGATGATGTTAATGATGTTACAAATGAATTTGAAATTAAAAGAGATGTTGAAATTGAAACTTATATTGAAATTGATGATGTTGAGGAGGACTATGAAGACATTGACATAATAATATATAAATATAAGGATACAGATGAATACTGACATGATTAAATGATAGTTATAATATTATAAAATATATATTAATATATAATAGTTTTTTTAACTTTTTTATAACAACAATCATTTCCTGTTTTAGATGGACTCTGATCTGTTTCATTAGATTCATGAGGCTGATCTACCTTGGGAAAATTAGGATGTTGGATCATCTAACACTCATAATACTAGCATTTCATAGATGACTCAAAGGGGGGTTGTCTTTTGCGAGTGATGATTCCTAAACCTTTCCTAGAGTGATGTCCACATCTTGACTTTGATCGATGCATACATAGTTATATTTACCTATGTATTTTATTTAGTTTTCATCAATTAATTTACATACTTATTATTTTATTATTTATTCTTTTTTCATATTTTTTCTCATATAGTTGTTGGACATGGGTTTGTTATATTTTTCAACTATTTTACCAAAGTATGGGTCCCATAGGATGAGATTCCCATCGATATTAAGCACCACATGCTTGATCATTGGTTGGTGCGTAAATACATAATATTTATTTTTGAAATTTATTTAATTAATAACTTGATAATATCATTTTTTTGCAGTTTTTATGGTGTCCCATCGATTAGACTATGCATGGAGCTATCTAAAAGGCATGGGTGGGGTGTATGTATGGGTGTTGTCATCCATTTTTGCACAATCTGAAAAAGAATGAAATGATGAAAGTAGGATTGTAAAAGTTTTATGAGTCTTGTCGCACTCATCGACCTGATTACATTTCATCTCAGTTTTGGGATGGATTATGTTAACATAGGTTGAGTGGAAATTTTCAATGGAGATCATTGGCAGGTCTACAAACCAGAGGAGGGAGGAGGTGACACATCGATCTGATAGTCGTATATTTTGTATTCACATGGATCATATGGTAAATATTTTTTTTAAAATTATTTATATAAATTCAGATATAAAAGTTTTTTTATATTCAAATTGGTATCTTAATAATCTGGTGTTATAGTGTTTGATTTTTATGAAAGTATATATAGTTATCTGATCACTGCAGAGATTAGATGTGACTACCAACATCAGATTACAATATTTATAATTTATTTTTGTGATTTAAAATTAATTTCGAATATTCTTTTTAATATATTAATTATAAATTGTAATTGAAGGAGTCATATGAGGTTATGTTGTCTTAGTCATAGACTGAGAGTTATGTCGATACTGAGAATCAGACCAGTGCACACCAATTTGAGGAGTTATCATGGATGTAGGTGATGCAGTATGCCTTTGAGAATGGTCATGTTGTTTTTATAAGCTCTTGATTGATGCCTGGGAGTTATTATTGTACCACTATGATGTCACCATCGAAATCAAGAGGAGATCATGGGTAGTCATCATCATTTTATGCACAATATCAAGAGTAGTTGTGAGCTCAGAGTGATGTCACTGAGAATTTTCACAAGTAGTTGGAGGAGATGTAGCAATGGATGTAGTAGGAGATGTGTAAATAGAAATAGAAATAGGAAGAGCTTTGACAATAGCAACAAGAGGAGGATGAGGATAAGCATCGAAGAAAGCAGTAGATTTATCATGATCAGATTGAGTACATGCGATGTCTGACTCATGTTTTAGTAATGAATATCCCTCCACCATCTCCCCATATCCCTTAGAGGACCCACCCCCACCCCCTCCCATGTATGATATTTTTTATGATAATACATTTGAATACTATTTTTCGTACTATTAAATATTTACATTTCTCTATAGTGTGTTTTTATATTTCTCTTACTATTTCATTTTTATTATATATATATTATTTTCATTATTTAATTTATTATTTTTTTAATTTATATCTATATTTTTGATTTTTTGATTTTTTATTTTTTATTTCATTGTTTATATTTTTTTATATTTTTAAAAATATCAATGTTTTAAAATTATTATTTTACAAATAATAATAATAATATTTCTTTAATAATTATAATAATAATATCATTATATTAAAAATAATTATATTATCATTATATTAATAATATTAATAATATTATTAATTTATTATTTTAATAATATTAATATTATTAATATTAATATTTAATCATTATTATATTAATATTATTAATATTATTAATATTAGTAAAATTATTATTATTTTCCAATATTATATTATTAATATTTTATAATATTATTTTATTTTTATTGATAATATTATTCTATTCAATTTTCATTTGGTTATTTGCGAAGGACTTACTGAAATATTACTTTTTAAAAATATTGAGAAATAAATTTGTGACGTATCATCGCAAACACCTTTTATAAATATTATTTGGAAAACTATTTATGATGTGACCATGACTAGTTGCAAAAAAATCTTTCTCTGATGCCTTTTAATAAAATGAGCCATTTATGATGGTGTCCCATTGCAAATGGACCATCATAAATAGTCATATTTCTACTAGAGGAGGTAATAGCAACCGATAGGCTACTAGCCCGACTCTCACTATAATTTCAAATGAACCTAAATAATTATGAGACAACATTCCCTTATTTCGTAACTATCTATTCCCTATCTGGGGTGATGCTCAAAGGAAAAGACGATTGCCGACCTTGAACTCTAAAGGACTTTGAAAATGATCAACTTAAGATTTCTATCTATACTGATCAGTAGTCATTACATTTTGGATTAGATGAAGCTTCTCTAAATTCTCCTAAACGAGATGAGGACCTAGTAGGGCTACCTTACTGACCTCTAGCTATCACATGTGTGAAAAGCATGGCCTACCATAAATGGCCTCAAATGGGGACATCTGAATTGTCACCAAAAATATGTTATTATAGGTGAACTGGATGAGAGGTATATTATTCTCCCATGAACCATCAAAATCAAGGACACATATTTCGGGAATACCCTCAAGAACCTACCTTTTCTGTTTAGATCGTCCATCAATCTGAGGGTGAAAATCTATGTATAGAAGAACCTATTTTCCCATATCCATATGAAAACCCTACCATAACAATAATGTGAAAAAATCTCCTCTATCTGAAATGATAGTATGTGAATCCACATCTAGTAGTATGATTTCTTAAACATATAGTATTACAATCCCATCCACTGAGAAATTCTCTCAAACAGGAATGAAGTAGGATTATTTCTTTGGTCGGTCAATGACTACCCATGTAGCATCTCTAACCCTCAGTAAACATGGATAACTTGCTATGAAATCCATAGAAATGTCTTCCCCTTTCCTTTCATGGAATGGAAGTGGCTGTAATAAGCCTATAGGTATTTGGTTCCCCTCCCTCACCTACTAACATGTGGAACACCTAGTGATAAAGTCATCTATCTTACATTTCACCGCAGTCCACCAATACCAGTGTCGCATGTTTTGATACATATTCGAGATACCTAGTTAAACTAACCACTGTGATACGTGGGACACATACATCACATCCTCTCTCATATTTTTAGGAACCTATATACATGTAAACAGACATAAGATGACGTCTTTTTCCACAAACCAATCTGTAGGTGGGTTATCTCCTGATACACTCTCCAAGAGAACCAAGCATTTAGGATCTGAAAACTATTTAACCTTCTCCTTCTTAAGGAGGGAAGAGGTAACTAGAAGGTATGAGAGGTAATACTGCTCATTACATTCCTCAAACTCTAGATTCATCTAAGAAAATAGGTCCATTAACTTCCATTCATCAATAGCTTCATTTACATCTTGTGCCTGAGTTTTTCGACTCATCACATCATCAAATACATTTTCCTTCTAGGCGTATAGGCAAGTGAAAATAAAATTATTATTGATATTTAACCCATTATAACGATCTGAGGTTCAATTCAAATTGATAAAAAATATATTTGAGGCTCTTGTGGTCCGTGTATACCATAAAGAGCTCACCTAATAGATAGTGCATCCAAAAAATGTAAGGCATGGACAATTGATTCTATCTCATGGTCGTGTGTCGGGTAATTACTCTCATGAGGCCTCAACTTCCAATTTTCATATGCAATTAATTTTTTCACCTGCATCAAAACTACTCCTTGGACGATGCATGATTCATCACAGAAGATTGTACAACATGTACGAGTCTCTAGATGAGTGAGAATAGGTGTGGATACAAGAATCACTTTTATCTCCTCAAAGGATTTATCACAAGCTTCTAACTATATAAACATGAAAACCATCTTTGTAAGACCATTAATATGTGAAGAAAGATTTGATAAATCTTTTATAAAATGCAAGTAATATCTAGACATCCCCATGAAACTTTGTATAACGAATACATTCTTAGGATACTCCTAGGAAACTAAATTAGTAGCCATTTTGCTAAAAATTTACTCAAGATTATGAGATAATATTCCCCCTGAAGTGAACTTTGTTGGTCTATAATTTTCACATATAAATATTGGTATAAATGTGATTCTCACATGGTGTAATCATAACAATATGAATATGGTTGGCATGGTCTCTATGCGTATCATAATATAACAAGATATCATCCATAAAGTCTATGAAAAATGATTCCAAATAGGGGTGGAACACCCTATTCATCAGATACATGGAAACAGCAGGAACATTCATAAGAACGAGAATCATAACTAGGTACTCATACAAACCATACTTCTTATAGAAAGATTTAGGAGTTACGTCTAATGGTATGACTCATAACGATGATAACCTAATCTCAGGTCAACCATAGGGAAGACATTTTCTCCTCAAAGCTGGTCAATGAGAACATCTATTCGAGGATATGGATATCATTTCATAACCATAATCTAGTTCAAATGTATATAATCCATATATAGATGTAAGGTTCCATCTGCCTTCTTAGAAACAATCATGGGAAAAAACCCAAGAGGATTTACTAGGAATTATAAAATTAACGGCCTTTAAATCCACTAAATTCTACTTGAGCTCTTGAAGCACTATCGGTGGCATCCTGTACAGAGGAATGGACACTAGAGCATCTCCCAGAATATGATCAATTTTAAACTCTACCTATCATACCTGAAGTAAGCCTATAAAATAAATGGGAGATACATCCCTGAAACTATCCACTACTAGAGGAAAAACAACTTTCTGAAAACCCTGATCATCCATGAAGAGATTTGCAATCTTGTCCGTCACTCCACCAAGCCCATGATGTATTGGTCCAGTTCTACTATCCTGGACATCCGACACACCCTTATGTAGATAACTAATATCATCTGGTGATGTAAAAGACAACCTGTGGTTGTATCAATATAAAAAAGAATGATACTGAACCATACAATCCATCCAAAGTATGACATCAAACCCCATTATCATGAAAACCAAGAGGTTGTAAAAGAAATTTCCAGTGCCTACGTCAAGGGGATAGACTCGGCCTAGGAATCTTCCCTATATTCATACCCCTAATGGAGTATCTAGGGTCATTACACCATTGTAATACTATATCTCTAGTCTGAGACATTCCACAATAGATATTGAGATTAAATAGTCTGAATCACTTGTATCAAATAAAGCAGATACTATTGTAGTGTCTACTGGTGTAGGACATCGTACAGTAGATGGTCCCGTAGCCTGATCCTTAGGTACTAAATGTAGTTCAAGGAATTAATATAATCCAAAAACCTATGAAATAGATGGAATACAACGATCATAATTTCTTTGATGGTGATACTGGTGGTCAGGGGTGTGGCTACCACAGCCACGACCTCCTCCTCATCCAGAACCACTAGTGATATTCCAACTCCCCACTAGACATGGGGTAAAATGCTCCTCTCATGAAGGTGGAGCTGGTTCAAATCCTTTTCTACTCAAAGATGGTGCAAAGGACTTATAGAAATGCTGAAGATGCCCCATACAACCACAAGACCATCACTCCTATGGGCCTCTATTACAATGAGGCTTTGAATTCCCCCATCGTCCACAATAATGAAACACTTTTGAGTTTTCGTAATGGGCACTCTTGTTGTCACTACCCTGATGAGAAACCTCAATGGAATGTTTCCTCCCACTATAAGAACTACTGGGGAAATATGGGAAAAATCCTTTAAACCCAATACAAATTTCATACATTTCGTTACACTAAATGATAAGAGTTTGATTGACTATTGAAGAAAATTTATGTAGGATAAATACATTCACATGTATACATATGGAATACTAGAGCACGTCCACAAAATGTATATCACTGAAGGCTCATCACTGGCTAGAAATGGTGAAAAGAACATTAACTACCGGAACTTCATTGAATACTACATGACTAGCAAAGAAACCTAATCAAGATTCATAAAATCTCAGCCTATATCAGCTCTCTATACCTAGGGAAAGAACTGATCATTGAAGGCCGTCTGGAAATCAACCCATAACACTCCTTGATGACGAACATCTAGGGTAATCAAATCCCACCTCCTATTGGCCGAATCTGGAAGCATATATGTAGCCAGCACGACTCTCTTCTCAGGATGAATTTCTAGCTGCTCAATGATATATAGGATGGACTTTATTGAAGATATAGTTTCACATGTACTGCCATAACCGGAGAAACTAGGAGGATGATACTACTGGAATTCACGATTATGATTATTCATTTTAGGTTCAAGCCATGGGGAACCATGCATGGACTGCTTCAGATGTAGGAAACTATCATGATCTTGGGAATCATTGCCCATTTCAGGTACATTAGGTGGTACCATGAGTGGAACTCTTTGAGGAAATAGTGGTGGCTCAGGGACCACCACATCTGTAGGATGGTCGTTGCAACCCTCCAGGCATATGATACGAGGATGTCATGGTTTCATTGGTCTAAAAAAGCCAAGAACATGCTTCAGAACTAGATTTAGGCAGATTGATAGAATCACTTATGGATTCTAATATAGGAAGGATCAAAACCCAAGGTACAATACACCAACAACAGCTTAGATGGATAGGTATCTCTATGTTCTCAAGTATATGTTTAATTTCATTTTACATTTAATTTCGGGGTTCACTCATTTACCATTCATAAACAGGACAAGTTAGGATAATGAAGTGAAACCATTTCAGTTTAGATTTCATGATTTACATTATAATGGATATCCATTTCTGATGAATCTTTACCCATAAACCTATCAATAGAAACAACACCCATTTATTTATATCATAATGGCTCAAATCAACAAAATACTAATGAAAACAAATGAGATACAACTCATTAATTGAGGAATGAAATCACTCAATCACAAACAAAATTAATACATTTACAAGATAATTATCACAACATCACTCAATAATCATAGGTATATAATGCAATGAAACACAGTGAAATGAACCAATAGGAAATTAAAATATAAATGACATGTAAATTATAGGGGCTAATAATGATGAATGTAATAATGATCATTTCCCTAATATCATTGGGAAATTAATGATAGAAAATATAGAATCAAAGTAATAATCAACAACTCCAAACAACATGTGTGTCATCCAATGGTGAAATAATATCAACTATAATAGGAAAAAGTAGAAAAACAGTTATAATTTATGGAATGTTGTTTTTACCTTGAACATGGATTCACAATTCCCAAGCATGGATTATGACCAAGTCCCATGATTCCTAATATCCAATATATTATCTCTAAATAGTATGGAAAGAAATGAACTACTTTAATACCACTTTGTGATAGCTCAACTAGGAATGCAAATTATCGGGTGCCCTGAGAACAGTTGGCCACATGGTCTCAAGTGCATCTCTCCGAATTCTAGAGGATACCGACTAGAAGCGAGTTCCTAGGGTGTGTCCATGGGGAGACTATTCTGACATTACCAAAGTGTAGGGTAGTGGATGAATATAAACATAAGTAAAATGACAAAGAAATATATTTAAAAAAGTAGCATCACAAAATAGACACAATTGTAACAATAACTGAAATAATTGGAATATCATTTAACAACAGATGATATCTCACATCACAATAAAACTAGAAAACATGGATACTCAGGATCAAATCCAAGTGGAGACATTATTTCGGGGTACTATTGTAGTACGGTAGAAGGTACTGTAGCAGTATTGTAGCAGGTATTGTAGCAGGAACTATGTAGTGTTGTAGCATGTACTATAGCGGACTGAAGCATGTACTATTTGGAACTGTAGCACCCGTGAATATGCCCCCTTTTTGGCCTTTAGGCCACCGATTTGGTCCTCGAGTCCATTAAGGCCTTCAGGCCACCCAAGACATCAGGTCAGTAAGGCCTTCGGGCCACATGAAGGATTTTAGGCAACCTTAAGTGCAGATGAAAACTAGACGACCTTCGATTAACATGATCTACAAGGAGGATGAGCAAATAGATTTTACCACATGAGAAGATAAACAGATTTCAAGAATGAGAGGGTATGACACCACCCATATGGACAAGCATGTGCGTGCATGGGAATTCCTAGCCGAACAACCATGTGAAGGTGGAAAGCTGATTTCACGATGAAGATGCTGGGGAGGAGCAGTTCCAAGTAGTCAGTCTGGGTTGTATGTATTATTTGAAGCCTATGGGAAAATTAATTCATCTAAGGCCTACGGGCCATGTAATACATACACCTATGGAACTTTTAAGGGTTCCAACACAACCCTTAAAAAGTGGATTATCAAAATAAATAAAAAATAAAGTCCTTCAGTCCATTGGATGGATGGATACTAGAATGAAAGAATAACATGTTATAAAAAATTATAAAGAAAAAGAAAGACTCTCCCCCAAACCCTGAGGTCCAAATCATTCCTCTGCAATCAGGATTCATACTAAAAAACAATCAATAACGTTTTTGAAGAGGTTTTATTCAATTCATCCACATGTGTAACCATGTAATCTAATCTGGGTATCAAACAGTTACTGAAGATGGTGTGAGATAAATCTCATTGGGCCACCTACAATGGTGTCTAAAACATCCATCCCATGATATGGAAATGTAAAAGAGTGTAGGCATGCATATATAATGTAATGAAGTACAGTGTAAAAAATTACCAAATTACCTTTTTAGCTCTTGGATGGAGTCTGAACAGGTAAACCATTCATTATATGAACATTACTGTTTTATAAATAAGTTACATGTTGACAAATGTGAAGGTTTCAATATGTAACAGGGATCCTAATAATGATATTTAATAATAAAGTGCCAATGTAAAAACCAAGGTGATATAGACCTCAAGGGTTTCCAACATAGTAATAACTATAGCCTATCAAGGGTAAGAGTGTAATCCAAGGATCATATTCTATAGAAACCCATAATAATATGCCTTCTGAATCAACAATGATCATCTAAGGTTAAACTTAGAGAACAGAGAATAGGACCTATGGGATGTAACCATGGGACCTACTGGGAAATTTTGGATCCACTGAGTGTATCTGTGTAATTCTATAATGATATTGATGGGATCATATGGTGACATTAAATTCATCCAAATAAATGACAAGGATCAGTATCTAGTTGGGTATCAACCTAAGAATGTTGTATCCATGAATTGGAATGGGGTTCCTGAGTGCTCATGGAGTTCCCTGATAAGAATCCTAAGTGAGATCCACTCAAGGCATTCCAATTTAATTATTAACTCTTGTAAATTTTCATTTGGATCAAGATGTTCCTTTCACTACTATGATAAGGTCAAGTAATATAAAACCTTTTAATCATGTCATTTGGTTCAAGTCATGCCTAACATTAGTTGGAAAAGGTCATATGGCATGTATCCTTTATTAATTCCACTGGAGGCATATTCAATAATTAAGGTTAATTCCTCTAAAATACATTAATGAGGATTGGGGTGCTATGGAAAAGAAACCTATTAATCATTCTCCTTCAATATGGCGAAGTCAAATACTTATAATACTTGAAAATTTCAATTTCACATTTAATTATCAATATAAATAATCAACCTTAGGTGGGTCATGTGGTAAACTTAAATGGAACTTTCAATTATGAAATCAAAAATTTAAATCAGGCCATTTAATATAGGAAATATTAAATATAGAATGGTCAAGACAAGTCACACCCAAACAATGTCTCAAACACAACAAATAATAAAATCCCAATTATGGAATAACATCCCACATGGGATGAGTGGAGTTATGGAAAAAACCCCCAATAATTAATCACATATTTATAAAGATAATAACCATATAGTTTTAATGATTATAATCCTGTAATATAAATCTGAGAAATAGAAGCTGATGGAATTAGTGGGACCCAGAAGACAATTCCAAAATAATTTAATTTGAGGTATGAGTTATAAACCACACACCATAGTATTGGATGACTCTCCCCCTCTAGTAACAGGCCTTGATTTGGCTCATATCTGAGTAGATGTAAAAAATTGAAAAAAATTCTCATACCCAAGTAACTAGGTCTAGAGTAAGAGAGAAAGGGAAAGGCTAAAAAGGACTTGAGTTCTTACTGTTGCACATACAACGTGATGAATGAAATCATGATCAGATCCTAGATAAAGTTGATTATCTGAATCCTACCTTAGGTGTTCAAAAATATCTAAAATGAGAGAATAATTTGTTAATCCTATTTATTCTATGACTAGGGTACAATAGGTAGCTCAATTGATCAGTAAAAGAAAAATTTGATAAATTATCCAAAAAATGTCCTACGAATGGGTTGTCCACACGGTTTGAAAACCACGAACAAACCATGAATTGTATCCTAGGAAGAAGGGTAACCTACACTTTTATGTTGCAAGATCATGCGCCAACTGCGCGAGGTGGATCTGTCTGGAAAAACACCATCCACACAGTTTGGAAAAATGCGCGCCAACCATGATACTTGGCCAATTTCCGCCAAAAAGATGTGTTCTGGTCTTGAAACAAGCCTCAGACACCCCTGGGACCATTACAAACTAAAAAGGAATCAAAATGGTCTAAGATAAGTAAGTAGACCAAAATTTAAATGATACATAGCTGAGGGAAAATTTGGGTTCTTACAATGTCCTTCAATGATCCCATTAGTGAAAGCACAATAGGTAGAATCCTTAAAATTAAAAGTGTTTTTTGGATTTATGTATAATAGGTCTGTTTATTTTAATGATTTGGTTGGAGAAAAAATTACACCTTTATAATATATGGTGATTATGGTTTCACGGAATATCTAATTCACTTATTTGGGTTGTTCTAAATTAATAATTTTTTATATTCAATTGATAATATGAAATATACATAATGATGAAAATAATGACTTTATAAATTTTTAGGATAAAAAGAATAAATAATTCCGAAATAAATATCAGATTATTTTTTAAATATATAATTGATTAAAATTCTAGAATAAATATCATTTTCGTTTTTTTTCTTTTATACATGTGTTAATTATCAAAAATTGTAGGTTTTATATACCATGAATACAATTGTGGATAATGATCCACTACTATGTAGGTTGATGATATTCATATCATTATTTACAATGGTGAAGGTATTTAATGTAAATAATGTTATATAATATTTATTCTATAGAAACTAATCTCAAATAATAAATTTAGTTCATGAAAGTGACATTAAATGTGTTGTAAAATCTCTAGGTAATAAACCAATCAGTAATTCTTGAATGTTGAGTGTGGATTTTAATTTAGAAAATGTATAATACCAATGTGATTTTTTTTTAAAATAAAATCCAATGATATAAGGGAATGTAATCACTATAGAATGTATTAAAATTCCTACACATTAATGGACAACTCCTCCTTTCAAAAGCATATAGATATTGGATTCCTTAACAAAGTCATTTCTAATCAATATGATGTTTAATTTACTAATATAAATTAAGAAATACTTCTCTATTCCCATAAGGCTATTGATGGGAAGGTACACATTATAGAATAATTTAAATACAATAATAAAACTAATCTATGGAGGTTAAAATATGATCATCCAATTATGGTTGATAATTTGTATGAATATCAATAAATTATATTTCTAAATGATTTCGGAGAAGATAAAAATCAATTTATAAGAATTTATCTAGTCTCTAAATCATTTAATAAAATTTTTATAATATATTTTTTCTCATTGTTAATATGATTTACATGGTTTATATTTGAAATTAATTTTAAACCGTAAATCCGACAGGATATCCCTTTTTTGGAATGATGATTCATATGTTTCCAATTCATAGAATTTTGAATTTTTTTCAGCTATTATTTAAATGTTTAATGATTTGTTTTGTATTTTTTTTCTTCAACTACAGTTGTTTAATTTCAATAAAATGTATCCTTAAAAAATAATAATATATTACATAAAAAACTAATAAAACAATTTTTACACTACACTAGGTCTGTAAAAATTATGTTCATGACTATTTGTTATTACACAAATTCATTAGATTTTTTAAAAATGAAATTAATTTAATATTATATTATTTAAAATTAGTTTTACATAGGTTTAGGTTTCTATAATTATAAACATTTCATGAAACTAATGATATCAAAAATTAAAAATCATAGTTTTTTTAAGCAACTAATAATTTCAACTGGGTATCTTTAATTGATGTACAACTACTTTATAGTATGATTTTAACGATATGAATTTTAGAATAATGGAATTTCATAAACCCAAAACATGGAACTTCTTTATCTTATATAACCTATAGAAAAATGTTATTAACCATTACCTTTTCATCATAGTAGTTATGGAAATATGGATTTAACTACTCGAAACGATCAACAAGAAAAAATAACTCTAATAAATGAATAATAGTTGATAAATGTGCCATGTAATTATGAACAAAAATTTATTATCTTTTATAATAAAAATTAATTAATGTAATATTTTTATTTAAGAGGTTATAGAAGAATCCTAAGAGAGTCAAGACTCATGGAAATAACACTCTCACACATTGATTCATTTTTTTGAGATTTTGATAATTATCCTTATCAAAAAGTTTTTTTCATTATCATATATATCCTTTATCATTCCTATATATGAATTACTAATAAATTATATTTTATTTTCCCCCTCACACTCTAGGGATATGAGTTTTTTCTCTATTTCAATTGAATAAAAAATATTCAAATAATATATGGGAAATATTTTCATATGTTCTTTAATTAGATTTATAACTCCTCCAATTAAAATTTTAATTTATTATTTCTTAAATATAATTATTCATATAAAAAATTTATCACCCCAAGATTTCATTGAACATTGTTTTCTTTAATGTGATTCAATAGCTTGTGCTACACACAACACTGAGTTTGAGCGCACCGAAACTTAACAAAGTAGTCGTTTAAAAGCGGTTATGAATAATATTAACTAAATTTTGAATTTTATATACTCCATATCAATTTAGAATCCATATTATGAGTTTCTTAGACATAATATAAGAACAAATTCATTTTTTCAGATAAAAGAAGTGTTTTTAAAAAAATAAAGTTTTACCTTTTTCTAGTGGAAAACCATTTTAAAACCAATATATGACACTTTTATATATTCATTTTAATGAAATAAAATTATTCATTAGAATTGGGACATAAAAATTTATTTCATATAAATTTCTAGTACTTTTTTGCTAACTTTTATATTTTGATGAATACAGAAAAAAAACATAATTTTAATTGAAAACAACTTATTAATAGATATAATTTATAGGGTTATATTATTCATTTGAATGGTTTGCATGTATAATTAGATTATATTTTTATCATTTAATACAATTTAGTTCATTATAAGTAATTTAACATTTAAATTTTACATAAACACATGTCATTCTTTTGATAGTTTTTACTTATTAAAAACCCGCTTTTGTGTTTCGACAATGAGAATTAATTTTAATTTAATAATGCAACATCTATTTTTAAAAATTTGTAAAATAGAATTTATTTTTTCATTCGGGATATCGAATTTATCTTTTGGTGAATTTTTAGTATTTTTTTGAAAACATTCTATTTTTGATTAATAGTTTAAAAACTATGATATAGTTTAAAACCGACATTTTTTGTAAATAATTATTTATGTTATTTAAATTTATTTTAAGAAACAAATAAATATATAATACCTATATAAGTTTTATTTAATTCATTTTTGTCATTTTAGAATGAAATTAGATTTATAAAATTTTATTGAACTTTTACCGTCTTTTACCCACCTTCAAGGAGCATTTGAAATTTTGCATAAAACATAATTTTACCACTTATGTGAGTTGAGTTTTAAAAATCTGAGAGACCCTATTGAAATAGGTAAGTAAAATGTGGTTTAATAAGATGAAAATAATTTTTGGGCAATAGTAACTTTTGACTTTTATTTACCACGGTTAAAAGTAAATCGGGTAATTAAGGGTAAAAATTATATTATAATTACCCTAACACGAGTAATAATTCTATTGGATAAGTTTAATGCGACCAAAAAACATACTTATAAAGAAATATGATTCTATTTGGTCCACTTCGATTAGATATGAAAATTTATGTTTATTTTATTTAAATAATAGTTAAAAGAGTTAAATTCAAAGTTTAATAACTAATCAATTTTTTAATATATTTCTATACATAAGATAAATTCAAATATAAATATTTATTTGAAATATAATATTATTTCCGAAATATTGGTATTTTATTTATAATTTTTAGACATTAAATAATTAAATTTATTTATGGCACAATGATGATGCATTAATCACCTCATTAATGAATGATTAATATAATTGATATTATAAATTTCCAAATAAATTTAATTTGAGACTTTTGATTAATTAAACTAATATTATAGGTTAATATGACATGTTAGGGTTGATTAAATATTTTTTTTCGAATTAATCATGATGTTATGATTTTCAAAAAAACCATGTAATAAATAATGTCAAAATTGTTATAAATGAGTTTTTTAAAAAAATACTACATTATTGGTTGGTATAATATTCTTAAAAATCAAAGGTTCTCCCAAAGGGCTTAAATAATATTATATATTCTATTGATTAACCACATTAAGTTCTCTTTTATGTTTAGAGTATGTTTATTAACCATATAGTCTAGGAATACAAGAAGACACGGTAAAAGTTAGGAAATTTAACTAAGAGTCAAATCTAACAGATAAGGTTGGAATGGTAAAAAAGACATGTAAAAAACAATTTTGTTGAGATTTTTTAGACCCATAACAATCTTATATTAGAATTAAATTATTTTTGTGCCATTAGAAACCGAACATGGTTTTATTATAAAAAATATTTCAAGGTTTTCCTAAAGTGACCCTCACCTCTCTTATAAAAGGGTACTTCCTATTATCTTAATTTCACACAACCAAATCCATTTGGATCGGAAAAAACCTGCCCATATATCCTTCCAACTTCCCTCACTGCAATCTAGAGGTGTTATTTTGATGAGAAAGTTAACCTATGGAGCCATTTTGATCAACCCAAAAGGAAATAACCGAGGTAGACGTAATAATTTTACCACCCTCTTTCATGATCATTTCTTCGTCCACTTCATCATTCATGGTTGTTTTCATAGAAAAAAAATAAATCCAGTACCTTCTGAATAATATGATGTTATTATAAATATTGTACAACCATATTTATTATTCTATCCATCCTACAAATGACAAAGTCATCATACGTGCGTTAGTACAACTTAACGTCTCCACATCGTGGTGTAGTTTGTTATTCAAACACATAATTATTTGTTTGGGTAAAATAATGAGTAAAACTGAATTAAATAATAGATATAAAATGTTAATTTTTATTTATATATGATATACCATTCAATTACATTCAATTTCTCTACCAATGGATTGATATTTTTTCTCGTGCGTACATACGGATTACCGTCTCCACAGACGAGAGGATATTCATTCCCCATCCTAATCATTCAAGAATAATTATTATTTTATGATTATAAATAATGTTTATGAAAATAATATAATTATTTATTTATAAAAAATACATCATATCCATAATAAACATGGCTTACTTAACTAAGCATATAAAATAAAATAAATCAGCTAACATCAGAAACGATGATACTACTGATATATTATTAACAAAACAATATTTGAAGAGAATATATGATATCATATTTATATATTTGGTTCTTTTATAATTTACTAACAATTATTACACAATTAAACAGGATGTTAACCTACCCTATACTAAGGAAAAAGAACAAGGTAATGGGTTCTCATCTCACTTCTTATTCCCGTGACATTCATGCTATATTGCCACAATTTCCTTTTCTGTGGTGTATGTACTGCCCACTATTGTATTCCTTGTGTGATAAAAATTAATTTATGGGTATTTACATATTTATTTTATGATACTTCATTAATGGGTTGTATGTTTCATAAGTTAAAATATATGTTAAGGAATTTCAAATTTCAATTTCCACTCATTAGGCTTTACTCATACTTCATTGATTATTTTACTCCATGCTTATGTGTGGAATCGCTATTTATTATTTGTATAGTAATTTCAACCCTCATTTTCTGTAAATATACATTCAATACACATAATCACACCATTGATAAATTCTCATGTCAACGATATGAACTTGATATGAGTAATTTTAACTCAATCTCCATTCGTTGAGTTAAACATCTAATTCACTGGTGTTGTTTTTACAAGAATATGTATCAATGTACTCTGATTGATTTACATTTAATAACAAATAATATTGAGTTTATTTATATTTTTCACGCATAATTATGCCATTCATTTATCCATATCTTAAGTATATGGTCTTTATAAGGTATTTCATCTCAACGAACACTCAATTGAGTCTTCTTTGCTGTTGGGCGCCAACTCACTTTTTTTGGGTATATAATGTACTTTGACATAGTGTATCAGGAATCCCTTAATTCTCATGATATTATAATGTTTTTATTTCCTAAATTATTTTTATTCAAGCGTCTCTAATTTTGGAACTCTAACTAAAATATCATTTTAAATGTTTTAAAAATTTCTTCTTCTAAATCATTGTCATTAATGTCCATGTTTTAAAAATGGTTAGAAGGAATTATTTATAGAGACATGAATGTTTTAAAATGTTAATTCATTTAAAATTTTTCATGTAGGTATGGGACATGAGGATTCAAAAATCTATTTTAAACATCTTTTTGATAAATGGTGTGACTATTTAATGATTCAAGATATAGGGGGATATTTCTCTCAAATAGTTTTTATGATTATTTTCATCTATTCAACATGCTTAATTGTTCTCAATTGAGGTTTCTTTATTATAATACAATAATATATATTGTATTGAATGAGTTTTGTTTGATAGTTTTTGTGTTATTTTTATGCCATTCAAGGGTTCTGGTTAAAATATTTACATTTCATAGGCTAGTTTTAATAAAAATGTTTAGATTATGTTTCTACCGTTTCATATGAGAAATGCATTAGACAAATTAAGTGATGGGTGGATCCCACTATAGCTCCTAGATGCATCGGTAGGTCTCACGAGACAAAATAGTTTCTTGGAACAAGGCATTGAAAAAATATTATTTGTTATCTTGGAACAAGGCCTTGACTATGTGGTTATGAAGTCTGTAATTATGCATTCCATCAATTTGAAAGTGGCTATTGATATTGCATGTCATTATTCTACCAGTAGAATATCCATGTGAATATTTAAATTTAATTATTTGATTTTAACTTTTCCATATTATTATGATGTTTATGTTTAAAAGGATTTTATATTAGTTTTATAAAATGTATTAAATTTTTATTATTATTTATGAAAGTTTCATCCATATTGTTATCCTTACTGAGCATCTGAGCTCACCACTCTCTATGTTTTATTTTTCCCAGGATGTGAAGATGTATTTTATGGTTCACCTATAGGGATAGGATAAGGATATTAGTGTCTTCAAAAGGGGTCAAAATGTTGTTGATGTTTTTATTTCATGATGTAATGTAAAACTTATGAATTTATCTAGTACTCCAAGGATACTAAATTGATCGGTCATTCGGGACATGATTCCTTGTATCATGCCAATGTTATGGGATAATGCATCGACTCTGGGTAACTGGGGTTAGGGCGATATAATTGGTATCATAAAAAGTTTAGTAAAAACCATTGAAGATTGATTTAGATAAAAAAACACGGATTAGGAAACACTACCCTAAGATAGAAAATTAATCTTAGTATAGAAGAACATCCAAAAAATTAGGTAAAGTAAATAATATGTGGGCTTTCCAAGAAATACATACCTGACTGGATACGATTAGGTAGAGACGGCTCTGGCATAGATGTACCTAGGAGTGAAAACTCTAACAAAGAGATTTAGGCTTGACCTGGGGTATCCAAGTACATGACAACTGAAATTTCTGCACTATTGGTAATGATACTCCTAGGGGATATGCTTAGAATAATTCACATTTTCCTTAAAAACCGATTTGAAGTATTTTAATAAAATATGAGAATAAATAAACTTGGTTATCCTTGAGGAGTTTTAGATTGAAAATAAAGTGTTATAATATTCTTTAAATTGTTTTATGACTCAAATTATCATCTCTTGTGGTAGTCAATAGCTGGATTCTAAGGAAGTCATAGTAACATTAGACATGATTTACAAGGTGTCCAAGGTGGTGGGAATGAGAAAATAAATAGATTGTTGATTGCTCTAAAAGAAATTATGTTCATTCCAAATAAAATTTTCAAATATATAATAAACAACATAAATATTAACCAACTCCTAGACTCAACAAAGAAGAGAAAGGCGGTGATTGATAAGATCTCCAGTAGGGGAGACCATGGAGAAATCAAATCTCAATTTCTATCATGTAGGAAATGTGGATGGAGGCACCTATGAAAGTGTTTAAATGGAACCAAGAAATGATTTATGTATAGGAAATAAGGACATAAAGTAAATAATTGTCAGGAAAAAATGATGATTACTATAGACGAAAATAAAAATGATCCCATGAATACATTTACAGTCATTTCCTATAAATATAGGGACCTATACATTACCCGAGTGAATGCACTATTCTTTAGAATAACCCCTTCGTTAAGGAAAAACCTATGTGGAAATAAATGGATGGTGATATGTTTATAAGTATCACTTCTATTTTTTTATTGGATTTCCTTGGAATACTTTTCTCTACTATGTATATCCCGATAGTTTGTTAAGTGAAAATGATATTTTTCAGAGAAATATCTTTCCTATTATAGTTATAAATAACCATTTGGGTTTATATGATCCTTGTATTTGGGGAAATTAAAATTTATTAAATTTTGGGATGAAAATTAGAGGTATGAGATAAAGTTTGTGGTGAAAATATGCTACAGATATTTTGAATAATTTTTCTCATTTTGGGAATGTTAAAAAATATAGTTTTTGAAAAAGGATAAAAGGAAGACCATGTGATAATCCGTCGCATCAGACAAAGCTGTGGGAATCAAACCCACAACCACAGTGAAATTCGGATTTATCACCTACCACTAGACTTTGTGAAGTCCCAGGTATGTGTGACTAATTATTTTTTAGTTAAATAATTTTATTGTTCAATAATAAGTTGATTTGGGATATTATGTCCTATCAATTGGATATCCTTAGTATAGGAAAATGATTTGGTGATTAAGTGATAAATGTTATTTTGGAAGACGTTCGCTCTGTTGGGAACACTATATGTCTAAGAAATATAAAATACTATGAGATTTTATTTGAGGAGTAATGGTGGATTTTTATCTATGATTTTATTGTGGTTTTATAGAGATTTGGGTTATTTATAGAAATTTTTAACCTATCTTGGAGAATATGTGATTAGGTTAATTACATTAAGTATGTTACTTTAAGAGTAGTCGATGTTATTTGGAGATAGAATTTAATGTGGAAGGGTACATAATCTAATTATTCTAGGTTTTTTGTTTCAATATTAGTTTGGATTATATTGAAGTATTTTCAGGAAAAAAAATCTTGAATGGTATTTATTTAACTTTGGGTATTGTTGGTTTTAATTTAGAAATTATGATTATAATTTCTTTCTCTAAAGGATTATACTTTTTGGGGATCATTGGTTCTTTTACTAATAATTATGATTTTGTTTAATCTCTAAAGGCAAAGTAAATATATATTTTATCCTTTGTGGATCATGTGAGTCTATAGAAGATGATTATAGTTCTTTAGTTGTGACCAAGTCATCATGAATACTAATCTTTTGAAAAAAATGATGAGTAAGTGGTTGAAATTTATTAAAGGATGAAACTCTTCTTAAAAAGTAAGTATATCTCTTTATTTTCATAGTCAATCTCAAAAATAAATTCCACAACTTTATGAATTGGAACATAATACAAAAAAAGCATTGTTCGTTTACTTTTCCTACTGGGAAACTAATGACCGTTTATCCCATCACAATTCTGTGGTTTTGTTATTGTTGACATTCTCGTGATCATGTTTTATATCACTCTAAATCAGAACATGACACATAGGTTACCTTCTATATCCATTTTTTCTTACAGGGAATCCTAGTATGGGTTATCTTAGGTGACCATTGTACTTCTCTTTATTTATTTTAAAGTGATATTTTTATTTAATCTTTTTCCGATGTTGGATTTTCAATGAAGTTCCAAAGTATAATTTTAAAATTGTGAGCAAGAATTTTCCAAAATGGAATAAGAATTTAACACAACAATATTTCATAGAAAGTTATTTTATTTAATGTAATTCAAAAGCTTGTGCTACACACAACACCATGTTTGAGAACACCGCGACTTACCAAACTAGTCGTTCAAAAGTGGTTATGAATAGAATTAAGTGAATTTTTAATTTTATATACACCATATAATGTTGGAATAAATATTATGTGTTCTTTAGATATAATATAAAAACAAATTCACTTTTTCAGATAAAAGTAGTATTTTTCAAAAAATGTAATTTTACCACCTCCTAATGGAAAACTATTTTTAAAACCAATATTTGACACTTTTATATATTATATTTAACTAAATTAAATTCTTCTTTAGAATCATGACATAATAATTTATTTTGAATAATGTTTTGGTGCATTTTTGATAACTTTCATATTTTGATGAATACTGGAAAATACTAAATTTTAATTGAAAAAAACATTTTTAATCGAAATAATCTATAGTGTTAGAATTTTCATTTTAAAGGTTTGTATGTTATATTAGATTATTTTTATCATTTAATACAATTTAGGTTATTATATGTGATTTAACTTTTAAATTTGACATAAACACATGTCAATCTTTTGGTGGATTTTTCTTTTTAAAATCCCGCTTTTCGGTTTCATCAATGGGAATTAAGTTTAAATTAAAAAATGAAACTTATATGTTTTTAATTTTGTAAAATATAATTAATTTTTGAATTCAAAATATCAAAATGAACTTATGGTGAAAATTTGGTATTTTTCTCAAAATATCAAATTTTTTATGAATAGTGAAAAAACAATTGATATAGTTTAAAACTGAAATTTTATTTAAATAATTATTAATTTTATTTATATTCATTTTAAGTAAAAATAGATACATAATACCTATATATGTTCAATTTAATTCATTTGAGTCATTTTACAATAAAATTAGGTGTATAAAATTTTATTGAACAATTACCATCTTTTACCCACATTCTTTGAGCATTTGCAAATTTGTATAAAACATAATTTTACAGCTTCTGTGTGTTGAATTTGAAAAATATGAGAGACAAGGTTGACATCAATAAGTTAAATTCGGTTCAATAAGATGATAATAATTTTTGGTTAATAGTAACTTTGGACTTTTATTTACCACGGTTAAAAGTAAATAGTGTTATTAAGGGTAAAGATGATATTTTAATTACCCTAACACAAGTCCTAATTCTATTTGATATGTTTAATTCGACCAAAAACAACCTTAGAAATAAAATATGATCCTTTTTGGTCCAATTTGATTATATTAGACATTTGTTATTATTTTATATAAAGAAAATTTAAAAGAGTTAAATTCAATGTTTAATGAATGAACAATTTTTAATATATAGTTATAAAAAAGATAAATTCAACTATAAATATTCATCAGAAAGATAAAACTATTTCCAAAATAATGGTATTTTATTTATAATTTTTAGACATTAAATATTTATATTTATTTATGACACAATGATGATGTAGTAATTATCTTATTAATGAATGATTAAAATAATTCATATTCTAAATATCCAAATAAATGTAATTTGGGACTTTTGTTGAATACCACTAATTTTCGTGGTTCATATGACATTTTATGGTTGATTAAATAAATTCTATTTTGATTAATCATGTTGTTATGATTTTCAAAAAAAACCAAATACTAAATAATGTCAAAATTGACATAAATGAGTTTTTGAAACAAATACTACATTATTGGTTGAAATAATATTCCTAAAAATCTGTGCATTGGAAAAAGGGATTAAATAATATTATATTTGTAATTAATGAACCCCTTTGGGTTCTGTTATATTTTTTGAATATGTTTATTAACCATCTATTGTAAACATAACTGAAGACACGGTAAAAGTTAATCTATTTAAATTAGAGTTAAAGCTAATAGATAAGGTTAAAATGTTAACCCAAACTTGACTAAAACCTATTTCATGATAGATTTTAAACCCATAATCACATTTTATTCTAATTAAGTAATTTTTTAGCCATTAGAAACTGATAATTATTTTATTTTAATATAATATTTCAAGGTTTTCCTAATATGACCCACGACTCTCTTATAAGAGGGTACTTCCCCTTCTCTTAATTTTACACATCCAAAGCCATTTTGCTCTGACATCACCTGCCCAAATATCCTCCCAACTTCCCTAACATAAACATAGATGCCATATATTGATCAGAAGGAAAACAATATAGTTTGTTATTCAAACACTTCATTATTCGAATGGGTATGATAATGAGTATAACTGATGTAAATAATAATTATAACATGTCAATTAATGTGTATATATGATATAACATCATATTACATATGATTTCACCAGCAATATAATGTTATTTTCGCTCGTGTGTACGTACAGATTACCGTCTCCAAGAATGTGATGAGATTCATTCCCCATCGTAATCATTTAAGAATAATTTTCATTTTATGAGTAAAAATAAATTTTATAAACATAATATAATTCTGTATATAAATAAAATACATCATATCCATAAAAAACAAGGATTATGTAACCAAGCATATAAAGGAAAACGAATTAGTTAACACTCGAAATGATGATACTGCTGAAATATTATTAACAAAGCAATATTAGAAGAGCATATATGATATCATATTTCTGTATTTGGTTGTTGGATAATTTAATAACAATTATTTAACCCTTATATAGGAGGTTAACGTACCCTATAATATGGAAAAATACAAGGTAATGGGTTTTCATCTCACTTCTTATTCCCGTGAGATTTATTCTATATTACCACCATTTACTTTTGTGTGGTGTATGTACTGCCCATGATTGTATTGTTTGGGTAATATAGATTAATTAATTGGTATATTCATCTTCATTTTATTATTCTTCTTTCATGGGGTGTATGTTTGGTAAGATATCAAATCAGTAAAGGAATTTCAAATTTCTATTTCCACACATTGGGCTTTGTGCATACTTCATTGGTTATTTAACACCATGATTATGTGTGGAATAAATTATTATTATTTTTATATAAATTTAGTCTCCCATTTCTGTGGATATACTTTTAATACACATACTCAATCCGTTGATAAATTCTCATGTCATCGATATGAACATGATAAGATTAATTTTAACTCACTCTCTATTCATTGAGTTAAACATCCAATTCATTGGTGTTGTCTTTACAGGATTATGTGTGAATGTCCTATAATTGATATAAACTTAATATCTAATAATAAAGAGTGTATTTATATTTTTCACACATAATTATGTCATCGGTTTCTCCTTATCCTATGGAGACGGTCTGTATAGGGGATTTCATCTCAACATATATTCCATTGAGTCTTCTTTGTTGTTTTGCACCAACTCACTTTTTTTTGGTGAATATATTGTACATTGACATAGTGTATCATGAATCCCTTTATTATCAATATATTATAATGTTTTTATTACCTCAATTATTTATATTCAAGTGTCTCTCATTTGGTTTGGAACTCTAACTAAACTATAATTTTAAATTTTTTAAAAATTTATTCTTCTATATCTTTCTCATTAATGTCCATATTTTAAAAATGGTATGAAGGTTTTAATGATATAGACATGAATGTTATAAAATGATAGTTATTTCAAAAGTTTCAAGGATTTATGGGACACTATGATTCAGAAATCTATTTTAAATAGCTTTTTGATAAATAGAGATACATGTAAATGTTTTCAGGAAGAAGGGGGATATTTCACTCAAATAGTTTTGATGATTATTTTCATCTATATAAATATCCTTCATTATTCTCAATTGAGGTTGATTTATTATAATACATTAATCCATATTTTAATGAATGAGTTATGTTTGACTGTGGATGTGCCATTTTCATTCCATTCATGGCCTGTGGTTAAAATATTAACATCTCTTATGATAGTTTGTAAAAGAATTTTTGTATTATGATTCATCCTTTTCATATGAGGAATGCATTGGACATAGTATGTGACGAGTGGATCCCGCTATAGCTCATTGACGCATCATTAGGTCTCATGAGATAAACTACTATCTTGGCACAAGTCCTTGATAAAATATTATTTATCGTCTTGGCAGAAGTCCTTGACTATGTGGTTATGATGTCTGGCATTATGCATTCCATCATTAAGAAAGTGGCTATTGATATTGCATGTGATTATTTTACTAGTAGAATATCCATGTGAATAAGTAAATGGAATTATTTGATTTTATCTTTAACATATTATACTAATGTTTACATTTTAAAAACTTTTGTTTTAGTCTTATACATTTCCTTAAATGTTTATACTTATTTATGAAAGATTCCGCCATATTGTTAACCTTACTGAGAATCTGAGCTCGCCCCTTCCGATGTTTTATTTTTCCTAGGATGTGAAGATGTATTTTATAGTTGACCTAGAGGTGTTGGCTAAGGATATTTGTGTGTTCAAAATGGGACAAAATGTTATTGATGATTTTATTTCCTGATGTAATGTAAAACTTATGAATTTATCTTGTACTTCCAAGGCTACTAAACCGATCAGCCATTCGGGACATGATTCTATATATCATGCAAATGTTATGTAATAATACACTGAATCTAGTTAACTAGGGTTGGGGCATTACAAAATACATACATATTCTATACTATTTTATGAAATCAAACTTATTTATTTACATTAAATATTTTTTTACTCATCCCTTAAATGTTTTATAAAAGGGTACATTTCCAAACATCATAAATATAATCTATTATGTTTTTCCAATATATTTTATAATAAAATTTATGTTAAATTATTTATTATTATGTTTTACGTGTTTAATATTCATTAATTTACTCATCAATTAAGAACCTAAATTTTTCCTTTTTGGGTTATTTGTTTTATATTATTATGAAACACACCATTTTTTGATGGGTTTTCATGTTAATTATTTATATAATAATTTTCTTTGCAGAACTCATATTCCAGACATATTATTATATGACATTTAAACATGAAGTTATATATCACATCAATTAATTTTATAATTATTATATATCAAGACATATAGTGTGTTGTATATTGGAAATTATCCTTTCAACTTTTTTTGATGTCATCGATTAGAGCCTTAACATTTTTTATGATGAAATATTTAATGCTTCTCCACATTATAATTATTTTAATATTCATATAATTTTCATGGTATTATGATATAAATACTCATACTCCATTTTATAAATTAGGATTTAATATCCTTCTCATGTAAAATACCATGTTATGATTATGAAATCATATGGTATATTGTACAAATGATATTTCTAATTATCATCATAATAAATATTTTACTGCCCCAGTATTTTATACATGTCCCCATGGTATCCTTATAGTGAGAATAATTTATTTATATATAGGAAACAATTATAAAATGACACTAACTTAATATAAAATTATATATAAATTATATATATATGTTATTATCCCAATTTATTAGACCATCATGATTCAAGGTGTGTAATATTATATGATTTTTATATAAAAAATTATGTATTATTATGTTTCTAGATTTGAGTTAGTACAAAAAGATTTATTCATTTATGAACAAATAAACGTGTTGAATATTATATAATTAGGGAGAAAACACTTTTATTTTTATCATAAAATGGGGATGAAATAATAGGTTTATGAAAGATAAGTAATTATAGATGATGTTAAACAAAATACAGTGATTGAGCAATTTTTGAAAAGGGAACAAAAAAGGGAAACTATTTATATAGTAGATATAACCCTTAAAATGAGAATGTGTCCAAGAATGTTATTTATATAGTAATATCCGATAATTTTGATATCATTTTAAAAACCGTCCTAAAATTCATAATCGAACTAAATTTATGAAGAAACAATATAGAAATATAAACTCTTTCATGGTAAGATTTCATTACAATTTTTATATTTAAATTCATTAGTTTTTTTTATGATACCAAATGGTTAATGTTTTATAAAATATCCTTATGCAAAAATGTAAATGTAGTGACTGAATTTTTGAATCTATATTCCATTAATATATAAGATGATATATAAACATATTAAAATGAAACTTTCCTCCCTCGGTATATATGAGATTATATTTTTATATCCGAATTTTAAATAAATATAATATCGAATCAATTTTTTACATCAGATAAAAGTTTTGGTATATATTGATATAGTTTCTCCATTTAAGGATTTATATGTGGTTTTAAATTAAAACAGTCTATAAAGACTTATCTCAATAAAATTATGATACCATGATATGTGGTCCATTATTTAAATATTTTTCAAGATAATATTTATGTTTTAGACTAAAATTTACGGAAATAATTTTTATTCAAAAGCTAAATTTTTTTCAAAAAAAAAAATACTTTATATTGTGTATTCTGGTCTAATGAAGCATAAAAAATGAGAATATCTTAGTAAAAATGATATTAAAATGATATCATTACAAAAAAATTATATGTATGATAATGAACAATGATTTGTATTTTGAAAATAATTAGAAATACATTTCTCATGAGTATGTGTTCTAATCATAATATAGAATGCATGTAACAACATTTAAAAAAGAGAAAGTTATCTTTTATTTCATTTTTATAATGAGATTAGTTATAGAAAAGTCAAATTCATTAGAGTAATCCATAATTATGTTCAAGAAATCTAATGAATCATTATTTTATAATAAAGGAAGATTAATCAGAAAATGTTTTCATCAATATAGAGAACATTAAAATTCACTTGAATAAATGAGAGTAACGGGCCCTTCAAGATAATATGGTTGTTATCTGAAATGATAGATAAAAGAAAAGAAAATTAATAAGATGAAAAATCATACAATATTTTATGGAATAACTACACATAATAAACAAATTCCTAATATATGAGTTGGAAAAACAAATTACCAATCTATTGTTCAATGGGGAGGGGGTTCTTTGAATGATTAGTTCCTTTTGAGAACATGCCTTCATCAAACATTCATCAAATAATGCATTTAAAAAAATCACTTTTTAAATCTAATATTATGGATGGTTCTTACATATGAATCTCCTTTTGAATAAACAACCATAAGAAGAAACATTCCTAAAAATTGCATTATTATGAAAAATATTCAATAAGATAGTTCTTTAAAAAGAACCCACCATTCTATTTTTTTTTCAAAATAAAAAATTATTTTTTTGTTGTGTATGTATTTATATTCATAAATAAAAAAAATATTCCAAAAAATTAAACACTATTTAACTATTTTTAAATAATGTGACTGATAACAAAATTAAATTTAAATATATGAATATTAAAAATTTATAATATGGAATATAAATAATGTAACAAATAATATATATAATTAAATAATTATAAAAATATTATAAAATAATAATATAATCAATATTAATTAATTTATTATTTGTTTATCAGATAAATAATTATTATTAAATATAAAAAATATATAAAAATATATTAAAATTATATATACAAAATAAATAATTATTTATTAAAATTTTTACTATTTATTTTTATTGTAAATTAAATTACTATCATACTATAATTAATTATTTATATTTTTAAATAAAAATTATACACAAATAATCATTTTTATTTAATGATTATTTATAATTAATTAAATTACTAGTTATATATTTTTTTATTAAATAAATATTTATTTAAATTCTATATAATATTAAAAATTATTATTTATTTTTTTATTAAAAAAATATTTATAATATTACAGTTATGGTTATTATAAATGACTAAAAATTGTATTATGTATTATTAACTGTAACATTATTATTTATGATTATATTTATTAGTAAAAAATTAAATAATAATTATTTTAAATTATATTATTAACTAATTAATTAGTTACATTAAGAATTATATTATTTATATCATTATTAATCATTATTCTTTTAATTATTGTAAACATTACAAATTATAATAATTATTTTTGAAAATTAATTCACAATTTTTTATAATAAGAAAATAATTTAAAAAATAATAATAATTATTTTTTGATATTCCTTTTATTTTCAATTAATATTTTTTTGAAAATACAATTTTTTAAATTTAATCTTTATTTTATTTATACAATTTTTGTTTTGTATAAATTTTGTAACATTAAATATAATGTTTTAATAATTAAACATTATGTCATGTAATTTTTTTGATTTGATGTATTTATTATTATTTTTTATTAGAAATAATTTCATATATGTTTAATCAATGTTTTACGTTACTTTTAGAGTGTTCTTATAGTTTTTTTATTATTCTAAATTCACAAACCTTGAATATAATAACGTTTCTTTTTGGTTTCTTTGGATTCCTATAAAATATATGTTATAAGACCAATCTCAATTAAACATAAATCATGAATTAAAAATATAAGAAATATTTGAAAAAAATGAAAAAAAAATTATAAAACATATTGATGAAAAATAATTTCAATTGAATCAAATATTTTGGTCTCAAAACATAAAATTTGTAATTAAAAATTATTTTTAATGAATATATTTTTATAAATTAAATTTTTTATTTTTTACATTCCCTTTATTATCAATTAATTTTTATTCTGATATTCCATTTTTTAAATTTCAAATATTTTTAATTTATATAATATTTTATTCTTATAAATGTTTTGATATGTAAATGGCATGTTCTAAATCAATAAATCTAGTGCCGTGTAAATTCTTATTGGTTTTTAATATTTAATATTTTCATTCAACTATTTCATATATGGTTAATCTATTTTTTATGTTTCATTTAGATTTCTCTTATAAATTATAATATATAGGATTCCATTGTCACCAACATGAAACGTAAAAATGAGTTCTTAGAAGATGGTAGTATTTAAAAATGTGTTTTATAGAGTGCATACCATAAAAATAAGCATCAGTTACAATAATATCATAGAAATCAACCGTATATTGCATTTTGAATTATTGAAACTGATGGAATGTCAAACCATGAAATCTTTTTCTTGATATTATTTAAGCATATAATTATTACATTAACAATCTAAAATATTAATTTTATAGTTAAAACCATATGAAATTATCCACAATGGAAGTGAAATTTTTTGATAGTTTTTAGACATATTTTAGAAGCGTGAGAGTAAATGGTGCATCAATCCAACATGTGATGTAGTCAAAAAAACCAAATATGGAGTTATTAGAAAATAAAGATCATTAAAAACATGTTCCAATGGGTAGAAACTGTCAACATGTTCTCAAAAAGCAGCGACATCACATGATAACAATTTAAAACACATTTAATAGAGATGTCACTTTCTAGAGGAGGAAAAAAAATATTTTAATAAATTAAATTGTTAAACCATATGTTTGATACTGGAAGAAATATAAAACAATCAACAATTTATTATAAATCTTATGAGAACTACATTATAATTATTTTTTACATATGTTTGTAGACAAAATGTTAATACGACGACTGGTTCGATCAAGATGACAAAATAAAAAATTATTTTAAAATGATGATCTTTGATAATGTATTCAAAAGATTTAAATATCAAAAAATGGGATTAGATTTCAGAAAAAAATGGAAATTATTCTAGATTTGTTTTTTTAATTATTAAAACTGAGGGCTCATAAAATCGAGTTGTCATTTTCAAATGATTTCTAAAAATAATGATTCTGTAATATAATACACTAAACTCTGTGATTGAATATTAAAACCATATAAAATTGTATAAAACTATTGTGAGATAATATTAAATATGTCTTAGAAATTTATTTTATGTGTGTGAGTAGATGACGTTTCAATCTGACATGTGGCACACTTTAATGAAAAAAATAATGTTTTCATGGAAAATGATGGTCTTTAAAAATATGTGTAAAATAGTAAAAACCAGCCAAACAATCTTTGATTGTATTGAAATTATATAACAAAATATAAAGATTTATTTATGAATTATAGTAATTGGTGATGTGTCAAACTAAGGATTCATTTTCCCAAGATGATCGAAAATGTAGTTTTATTAATTTAAAATTACAGAACATGAACTTGATGTTCAAAAACATAAGATATCATCTCTAATTAACGTGAAATCTTAATAATGATGTATTAGAATTCTTTTTGATATATGAAATAAAATTACATGCAAAGTGAGATTTGATTGCTGGGAAATCACATGAAAATAACCATATATTGATTTTTGTATTATTAAAACTAAGGACACATCAATCCAAGCCTTCTCTTTCCTAATATGACGAAAAATATAATTTCAGTAATTTAGAACATTAAAACGTGTGTTAACTATTAAAAACATTTGGAAAAAAATCTATAGTTAATTTGAAATATTATGATAACAACCTTACATTTTTTTAAATATTTGATTATATGGTGTGTTTATCTAACATGAAGCATGCTCAAAATGTCCAAATAAAAAGTTCTTAAAAATGACTATCTTTTAAAAGGTCTGCTAAAGAGCATATCCTAGCCAAATGAGCATTAATTTTATATAATAATACAATATCAACCATAGATTTGATTCTCAATAATATAAAATAATTATTCCTCACAATGAGGTTTCATTTTTCTGAGAGGATTGAAAGCATAGTGTCAATAATTTAAATTTCTAAATCGTGTATTTAATGGATAAAAAATAAAAAAAATCTCCATTTAATGTAATATATAATAATAGTTTTCTTTGAATTATTTTAGATATGTGAGAGCATAATGCGCATCAATCTGAAAAGAAATGTTTGAAAAATACTACATAAGGTGTTATTAAAAAGTAATATCTTTAAAAAAATTGAGCTAAATAGTAAAAACTATGAAAATGCACTCTGATTGCTATGAAATAAATTTATAAGAAATATAGAATTTTTTTTATTATATTAACCAATGACATGTAAAACTGAGTTATTTTTTTCTCAGGGTAATTAAAAACATAGTTTCAATAATATAAATCATTAAAAATTGTGATTGATAGTTAAAAAAATAGAAAATTATCTTCAATTGATTTTAAATCTTATAAAAGATTTCATAGAAATGTTATGTTATGTGTGAGAGGAAAACATGGTAATACGATAGATGATTTGCTTGAAAATAATAAATAAGGAGTTATTATAAAATTATTAACTTTAGAAACATGCACTAAAGTGTGAAAATATTCCAAATTAGTTTGGATTGCAGTGATATCTCATGATAAAAAACATAGATTGATTTATGATTCATAATAACATAATATTCATCACAATGAGGTGTCGTTTTCCAGAAATGACTAAAAATGCTTTTTTAGTAACATAAAATGATAAAACATGCATTTAATAGTAAAAAAATATATAAAGATTCTAAATTTATGTGAAATATTATGAAATTTGTATTCTATTGTGTTTTTGATGTGTGTGAGTAGAATAAACATCTATCATATGAGTGATGTGCTTGAACAGACTAATTAGTAGTTCCTATAAAATGATGGTCTTGAAAAAATCATGTTTTATTGTTAAAAATATCCAAATTAGTTATGATTTCAATGAAATCAAAAGAGAACAGAAATTAATTGATTTTTAATTGTAAAAACTAATGGAGTATCAAATAGTTGTGTTTTTCCACGATATGAATGAAAATACAGTTTTAGTCATTCAAAATGATTCAACATTTATTTTAGGGTTAAAACCATATAAAAATATCTCCAATTTCTTTGAAATCTTATGAAAACTATCTTAGAAATATTTTAGAATTCTAAAATAGGATTTTTTGTCAATTTGATAGGTGATGTGCTCAAGCTGACAAAATAAGGAGTTCTTATAAAATGAAATTCAATTGATTCGTTTTATATGACAAATAGAAATAATGATTATTAAATAATATCTACACATAACCATAATTATAAATTTGATATTAATGAAATGTAAAAGTAATGCATCATTGATGCCCATGTGTTTGTAGGTGTCCTCTAGAAAGACACCTCAGCTTTGTGATTGTGTGCATATATCAACTATTCCCTTATACCAGTTCTCCTGTGTACTTATCTACAAGTCCTGGGGTGATTTTATTATATGCATTTGCATGTTTGATTTTCTGAGTAGTGGGTCTAGAAGAAAAACCAGAATCGATTTCCCATACACTAATGATTTTTAAAGGAAAATAGAAGGTAGCTTGAAACATGAAAGGAATTTCATGAGGTGAAAGTCCCCAACCAGTGCCCCATTCTGAGGAATGTGGCACTACAAGAAGTTTATATGGAATATGGGTCCCAATATCAAATTATTTTGTGTGAATGGTGCCCTAGTCAGATGAAGTGTGTGTGGGGAATGCCTCAATTGATTCAATTAATGATGAAGAAGATCCGGTTTATGGGTCTGTAGTGGTACCCCAATTAAATGAATGGAATGTGGGATATGTATTATATGGGGACACCTATTAATAAGAAGGTCCCTTTAGTGGATATGTAATGGTATATAGGGCCATCTATGGAGTGCAATGATGTGAATGATGTTGGTGTGAAATCTGGTCCCCATCGATGTATATTGGATCGATGGAAGCATGCGGTGGAATCGATGGATCGCAAGAAGCACAATCTAATAGTTGGGAGATTCTATCAGCACTATGAATCATACCTATCATATAATCAATAACAAAAATAAACTCATCAATATAGAATACATTTCTTGTGTCCCGTGTGATAATACCAGGAACTCGATCGATCCCATAACCCTGAAAAATATTAAATAAAAATTATCAAATTAATAATAAAGAGTCAAGATGTGAGGAAAAATTAAATTAATATTTATTAATAAGACCCTCTGTGGTGACTGATAAATGTTTTGTTCACACACATATACCAGAGCATGTACTCATTTGGTGGTAAATGATGAAGACATCATAAAAATATCTAGTGAAACAATACTTATGAAGTGAATCCAACATTTTTATGTACGGATCATGTAAAATATTCCAATATCGATCATGATTTCATGTATGTTTAATACAATCAACCTCAAAAATCGGCATCAGTGCCCTCAAAATAGGCTGTTGATATCTGATTGGTCTCATGAACATATCAGGTTGGTTCTAATTAACAATATGATAATAGATCAATGAAACCATAATTGTAGAATGATCAATCCCAATTGTGTAGAATTCTTGATGATATCCCCGAAGGTCACATGCATGTGGTGCCTAGTTAATCTACAAATATAAATAAATTTGATCCATTATTAGACATATAACCTTCAATTATATCAATAGTTATTCGTTTATACATCATCAATGGAGACACAATTAAAATGAATTTGGAAATATGAAATGGGATGCACAATTCTATTTAAACATGTTTTGGATTTTATCCAACTTTGAATTGAATTTTTTTTCATGCAATAATCTAATTTTAATAATATATTGGAAGAAAAAAGTGCATTAAAATTGTAAAGTGACATTATCTAAATGGGACAATAAAAAATTCATCCAATGGTAAATCGAAGACTACTCAATGTATAAGTGTATAGAATATTATCAATACATTCACCTATAATAAAAAACAAACACCATCTATCTTCTTCTCTTCTATGTGAGATTCCCTACACAACTCTATATACAAATGGGAATAACACGATAAACCCCATCTATACTGCCCATCACACTCTAAATATGCAATCTATGGTTCGGTCATAAGATGGACATATAACACAGAGTGGTGTGGAAATAACGTACCTCCAAGAAATAGAATATGGTATCCTCATGTAAATATCTGCAATGTCACATCATTTGTATCTAGATCAATGGGCTCGAAATGAGTGTCCATCTAATACATCAACAACCAACCTCCTCAAGGGGTCCCTGGTGATCCAATAATGGTATGTCCAAATATCTCTTTGAAATTTATTACCCAAATATATATTATCAGACCTATAACTACACCTCCATCCAAAAAAATACCCATTAATATAGAGACATCATTTAATGTTGTCATATTATCTCCTAAGGCATATGAAATGTATGTTGGAGTTGGTGGCATAGAACCAACTACTTTTTAATTTATTCATTAATAAAATCCTTATCACATCTTGATTGTTCTTCTTCATGACAATGCATGTGATAATGTCCTAAGGACAGCTATTTCATTATAGGGTCAAAGAGGGTCCCTGCTATGATGGGAACTCATAATTTCCATAACATTGTTCTTGAATATATGTTCTATGGTCGGATGTTGTTATTTCAGGGACACAAATAATAATTTTCATTAGGGGTGAGGACTAATAAAACATTGAGGCACCTTCTCATGGTGTGCACCCTTGCTATTATCCAGGAGGATATTATGAGAACGACACCCACCAGTAGGAAATCCACATTTCATAGTGTCATTTGATGTTCCTATATGCAAAGGTGTGTATTGGTCCTTAGACTTTCTGATTATTTTTAATGGGTATTACAACTCAATCACATAGATGTATTGATGAAAACAGTGATGGAAAACTATTCGCAGAAAGGTAGGATACGTTGGGTGCGTCATGAGTGATACTGCATTAATAGATAATTCAAGAAAGGAATTTCCCCTACTCTTCCATAAAGGAAGTAGATATCTCAGGTCCTTTGATTTAATTGATGTAGCCTAAATAAATCCATGGCCATGGTAAGGTGTGGACGAGTTCGATTCTGAGAAGTCAAAGAAAGAATAATCAAGCACATGGGTTGATGGCACTAGTACACAACCCGCATGATTCGATATATCATGAAAAAGGGATTATGTTTCACTGAATGCATTCATAGGAGGTGACACATCATTTCAGCATTAACTTTATTCTCAATGGGTTCCTTGGCATGTTTCTAGATTCTAACCTTGGACATTAGGCGGTCTCTGCCTAATGCCACTGAGAAAGAGGCCTAGAGGGTCACACACTAAGTGTGTCCATGTATCTTAGTGAAATATTAATTTAACAAGTTGAATAAATATTATTCCTGACTGTGGTTTAATAATTACTCAACGATTCCTGATCGCATTTATTTCGACAAATGTTATTCGAGAGAATATATTGTTGGAGAAATAATATATTTATTAGTGAGTAATGCAGTTACATTTATTTAAGAAATAAATAGAAATTATTCAAAGTCTAATAAATGTGGATGGGAAAATAAAGGAAATAAAAACAAGTACACTATGTGTATTAATGATTACACACTATGTAGTTTTAGTCAGGATTTTGAGGAAATAATATTGTTTTATTAAATGATATTTATTATAATCAGCCTGGGCGCATGTCAAGGAATTAATTAATTGACATGGGGGTTTTCAATAAGAGTTAATTAAATAAATAAAATGCATAACACATTTATTTATTATCCTAAATATATAACCTAAAACCTAATTATAAATATCCTCACAACCCAACACTTTTCCCGAATCGTTGTGCACAACAATTTTGGAAAATTCTCCCAAGGCCGAGAGAACTCTTTCCTCCAAGAACGCTCTCAAGGCCGAGAGAGATCCACCACCACCGGATCAAGGCGTTCTATTATAGACATCGCAAGACAAGGTTCTTTCGTGCTAGTACCTAGAGATCCCTTTGACGATGTATAGAGATACGTGGAGAACATGTGGATCACCACTAGATGAATCCTACACTTGGATTCTATGACGCAATGACGGATCACATCGTATCATGATAGGATGCATCAACAAAGAAATAATTTCATCATGATAATTCTTGTCAATTATTTAAGTTAATTATAACCAACATATGACGATCCTTTCAATGGTTCCGGGACCCTACTGTTTCTTTTCGTTCTACGTTCTACTCTGATGATCTGGGGTTTTATTATCGTGGAAGATCTCGGATTGAACATTGTTTAACAATAAAATTAATGTTGGGAAAACCCACCAACTCACTTCCACTACACCCAGAATATACATGTGGTATCAGAGGGGTCATATCATTGATTATAATTATATAGTTTTTTTTTGTGATTTATGCATTTAATAATGTATTTGTTTCAATTCTAGTTAATCATTCTTTAAATATGAATCTAGAGATCTATTCCTCCCCTCTAGTTTCTCGTTCACCTTACTGAAACGATTTTTTATTTTAATTTTGATTAAAATAAAATAGAGGAACTCATCCAGAGGTGCCAAATTATCTAAACCATACAACACCAGAATACACAGCGTGTATTCGGAAGTACACATCATGTAGTCTAAGTTCGATGCATTGATTGATCTACCAAATTAGGTCACGTATTGGATACTATCTATGTCATTTTTGACACCATGTGTTGACCAGTAACAGATAGCACATAGTTTCTGGATTACCCATTGTGTGGTCCAACTGAACACAGTGTGTAGTCCCTTCGGGTTAGGGTTGGAGTGTGTTCCCCGTACATGTCTTGCCCAGCTGGAAACCGTGGAACGTGAATACTAAATGACGTGTGTCCAAAAAAACATGCCATGTATTTTGAAAATTTCTGATGTACATTCATATGACATGTCCCCAGGCATGTACTTTGTATCAAAGGTGAAAAAAAGTACACACCGTGTAGTCGGAACTACAAACTGTGTACTCATCCAAATTACACAGATTTATTAAAATTTATTATTATATTATAAAAACCCTTGATACATGTACCAGAGTGCATGCTTAAAGCTGAAGCAGAACACGTGATAGGTGTTCTAAAAATATGTCTTTAATTTAATAGCTACGTAATGAATTGAATTCACCGAGTTTCCTCCAACGTACAAGAGACGTAAAATGATAATTTTAAATGAATTTATTTGTTTAAAATTATGATATATGAGAATATCTAGGAAATTCATAAAAAGGGTTTATGATAAACTGATTGATTAATTAAAGATAATTAATTGTTTAGAGTGTGACTTATCTTAAATAAGAACTATTAACGAAATTAATGCTAGTTTTATCAATGTGTAATATCATCGCATGTATGGATAATCATTAGCTAGACCAATACCTTCGTATGTTAATGGTTTCTTTTAATTTATTTATTTAAATTAAATTTGTTGGCCTTCGAGCCATCTCTTCATTAATATGTAGGGCTTGTGTGCCCAAGGCTTCTTTTATGTAAAACCCCTTTTACCCCTCACCTGCGTGTGAGATAAATGCATATGTAATGGATGGATCTCCCAAGCTAGTGGAGGTAGCTCAAATCAGGAGCCAAGGTGAAACCAATACAAGGATAGATAAAGGTGGACATGTGGAAAGATGTAAACACAAACCCAAAAGGTTCAAGGTGTTTCTCTCTTAGGTCATGGGTTAGTTTATCAACTGCTAGATAAACTGACCAATAGAACAATCTCATGATCATACTATTTATTTTATTTTTTTCAGTTACCTGGTTTATTTATTTTGGGTGTGTTTTCATGATCCCAAAATTAATGAATTAAACAAGCATGCAAGATGCAACTAAAATAAGACCAGCATGTGTGTAAATATTATCTTATACATGGTTAATCACATAAGTATATCCCACTCAATACTAAAAAGAATGTAATCAAATATAATAAAAAGTAAATTTACGTATAAAGATAAAATATCTCAATGAAATATTAAGTGGGTATAGCCTTCCATAATCTTGGTTAGAATCGAACCATAGTTCAAAATGCTTGACCAACCCTAGTTGGGGTGATTTCAACTATCAGGGAATTCTAATTCATGGTTTTGGGTTTACTTGACTGTGTTTGCATCATGGTCTAACTTCCACAGTAGGAATTTGTGTGACCAAGATGCAATGTTTGGGGAAATCCAATATAAAAGGATTTCAAGATTAATGGAGTCCACATAGTGGATCAAGGAGTTGTGAGTTAATGCAGTTGGCATTTGGAATGCATAACTAAAACCCTTCAAGTTGCTTGACCAACCCTAGTAGGGGTAATGTGGAGGAAAATACGAATCCATTCCACTATAATATTCAAGCAACAAAATATTCCGAAGTAAATGGTGAGGGATATTGGATTTCAATAAAATTGTGGCAGACTAATAAGTATTTATTTATTTATTTGTCACAATTTTTATAATAGCGTACTAAAAACTTTTCTCATCTTAATTTTTAGAAACATGAAGAAAAATAACTTCACACATATCATTTATAAACATACTTGAGAAGTAAAACCATCTAATCGGAAAAAAATTACAAGATTGTTAGAGGCATTTATGCGTCATCCTTTGCCACGAGAGGAAGTTGTATGTGCTGGAAGAGCATATTCCAGTTGCACCTGGAAAAGAGGCCAGTGATGAGGAACTATCTCCCTATATGAAACACATGGATGATGACACATATGAACCGTTTTTCATGCTATCGGCCATGTCAAATGTGCTCTCGAAGAAACATGAAAACATGGACTCATATAGCATGATGTATCATCGTAAAGATCTCTACCATGAGAAGGCGAGACAGGAGAGATATGAGATCTCCAATTATTTCATTACAACTAATCTTGGGGAGTCTGTGCCATCTGGGCATTATGTATTAATGCTCATTGGCTACATTGATTTCTTGGACATCTAAGGGATTAAGTTACAGGATGAGTTGGATACAGATCTCATCCTATCGTCACTTCCCAAGACCTTCTCTAGATTTATTGTCAATTATAACATGAGCAACAATTAGAAGAGTCTATCATAACTTCTGACCTTAATTTACCAACTATATAAGGAAATGGGGCATGAAAAACCCATAGTAATTATGGTGAATAATAAATGGAAGGACAAGGCAAAGGGGCCAATGACTTATAAACGGTCTGAATCCCCCGAGCATCGTCCTCACAAGAAGGGGAAGATCCAGAGGCAGGGAAATGAATGGTAGGTGGTGTGTTTTTCATATGGAAATCAAGGCCACTAGAAGAGTAACTGCACCTAGAAGCGTGGGGACTATAAAGGTGCATCTTTTATCGATTGTAATCTTTCTATTTCTACACATTGGGTATTAGATACAGCTTGTAAAAATCACATGTGTATTCAAATGCGGGAAACATGTGCATTTTAAAAGATTTCTAGAGGAGAGGTAGATCTTCAAGCTGCCAATGGAGCAAGGTTGGCTGCATTGGCTATTGGCGATTACCACCTCTCCTTATAGATTGAGATGATTTTGGTTTTGCATAGCTGTTAATATGTGTCGAGTGTTACCAAGAACATAATTTCTGTATCTTGTTTGGATATGGATGGATTTATTTTCATGTTTAAAAATAAGGGTTGTCTATTTTATATGAACAACATATGTTATGATATGGCACATTTAAATAATGTTTTTTAATTATTAAATTATGAAAACCAAGTGTTGGGAATCCATAACAAAACAAACTCACATGACTCATACATCACTGATTTGGGGCATCCCTATCTCAGTCATGTAAATGATAAGCGCTTGAAAAAGCTCTGCCAAGATGGCTATTTAGACTCTACTAACATAAAACCACTTTATAGATGTCACAATTGTTTACAAGGTAAAATGACCAAGCCACCATTTGGTGGACAGGGTGAAAGGGCTACATAGCTTCTAGGATTGGTGCATACATATGTTTTTGGACCATTTCTAGTAGAAGCTATAGGTGGATATTATTACTTCATTACATTTACTGATGATTTAAGTAGATATGGATATGTCTACTTAATGAGGTATAAGTCAGAGTCCTTAGAGAAATTTATGGAATTCAATAATGAAGTGGAGAATCAGGTTGGTAAGAAGATAAAGAAACATTGATCAGATCAAGGTGGTGAATATCTGAACCAAGAGTTCATCGATATTCTATGAGATTCTGGGATTCTATCTCATCTCACTCCTCCTTATACACCATAGTGGAATAGTGTTAGGGAAAGGAGGAACCACACCTTGTTGGACATGGTGAGGTCAATGATGAGTCATGCAGATTTTCTATTATCCTTTTAGGGATATGCATTACAAACTGCAGCATACCCATTAAACCGAGTACCAACTAAGGAGGAAATGGAATTACCTCTGAGTTAAGGAATGTAAAGAAACCCATTTTGTCGTATACATGTGTATGGGGGTGAGAGAAATTAGTTATGGCCTTATTAGGAAACAAACTAGATCCTCGGGGCACGAGGTGTATCTTTATAGGATATCTGAAGGAAACAAAAGGATATTACCTATATAACCCTCAGGAAAAGAATGTTATTGTTTGTAGACAAGACATCTTTCTTGAGAGGGAGAACATCCTCAAAAGGTATAGTGGGAGCAGGATTGACTTCGAGGAATTTTATGGTCATGATACATAGGAGTTGGTACAGGAACAAGATCCACAGGTCCCCATGGAAGAGGTTTTAGAAACACAAGTACTGCATAGGAGCTCAAGAGAGGTAAGAGAACCAGAGAGATTTGGTTTCCCAGTAACTAAGGATGGTGAATCATTATTTTTGGACAATGATGAACCTCTCTCCTACAAGGAAGTATTAGAAATCTCAGAAGCTGTAAGATGGCTAGAAGCTATAAATTTTGATATAGATTCCATGTATCAGAACCAAGTCTGGGTTCTTGTTGACGAGAAAGTTGATGTAAAGCCTAATGGATGCAAATGAGTATTCAATAGAAAACTGGACATGGAAGGTCATGTTAGCACCAATAAAGCAAGTCTAGTGGTTGAAGGATTTAGACAACATCAAGGAATTTACAATGATGAAACCTTCTAACTAGTTTTCATGTTTAAATCCATAAGAATCATACATTCCATAGTAGTTTACCATGACTACGTGATTTGGAAAATGGATGTAAAAACATCATTCCTCAACTGGAACCTTCATGAAGATATCTATATGACACAACCCGATGGGTTTGTGACACCCAGTGAAGCCAAATGGGAATGAATGTTGCAGAAATCCATTAACGGATTAAATCAAGCATCTAGGTCATGGAACATTCAATTTTATGAAGTCATAAAACAATTTGGTTTCATCAAGAATGAATGTGATCCATTTGTTTATAAGTGGTTTAATTGGATTGTTATTGTTATCCTAGTAATATATGTTGACTACATATTTTCTATTTGAAATTATATACCAATCTTAAAGTTCGTTAAGGACTGGTTGAACAAGTGTTTATCCATTATGGGATTGGGTGAAGTATCCTATATTCTAGGGATCAATATCATTTGTGATAGATCCAAGATTCTACTTGAACTATGTTAGGGTATATACATTGACTTGATACAAAAGAGATTTAATATTGAACAATCCAAGAGGGGATTGGTTCTAGGGTTACATGGCTTACAACTTTCTAAGAAAATATGTCCCTAAACACAATAAGGGAAATATATAATGAGTAATATCCCATATGCTTCAGCTATAGGATCCATCATGTATACCATGTTATGTACCAGGCTTGATGTTCCCTATGCACTGAGCATGGTAGGAATATATTAAGTAGATCCAGGATAACAACATTAGACTGCTATTAATAATATCCTTAAGTATCTAAGAAGAACTAAGGATATTTTCATGGTTTATGGAGGAGAAAAGGAGATTGTGATCAGAGGTTATGTTAATGCTAGTTTTCAGATAGATCAGAACGATCTGAAGTCACAATCTGGATATGTTTTCTGTCTCAATGCAGGATATGTGAGCTAGAAGAGTTCAATACAGCCAGTTGTTGATGATTCTATAGCGGAGTCCGAATATATAGCAGCTTAGTATGTAGCCAAAGAATTAGTCTGGATTCACAAGATTTTACGGGAGCTTTATGTGGTGTGTACTTGTAAAGATCCAATCACATTGTATTGTGAAAATACAATTGTGGTGGATCTTGTGAAGGAACCAAGGTAACATCAACGGACAAGGAACATACTCCGAAATTATTACCTCTTGGGGGATTTATATCAAAGGTGTGAAGTTGCAGAGAGCAGAGTGTCCACAAAAGTGAATCTGCCTGACCCCATGACTAAAAGCTTATCTCAACAGAAGCATTAATATCATGTAAGATCTAACAGGTTAAAGGTTTCTAGTAGTTGGCTCTAGTCCAAGATGGAGTCATCTAGAGTTGGTGGTATAGAACTAACTACTTTGTACTTTATTCATTAATAAAATCCTTATCACATCTTGATTGTTCCTCTGTGTGACAATCCATATCTGAATGTCCTATGGATAACTGTTGAATTAAAGGGTCATAGTAGATCCCTACTATGTTGAGAACCTGGAATTTCCAAAATATTGTTCTTGAATATATTTTCTATGGCTGGATGATTTTATTTGAGGGAAACAAATAATACAGGCCTTTAGGGGTGAGAACTCATAGAACATTGTGTCACCATCTCACTGTGTGTGCCCCTGGTAATATCTAAGAGGATATTATGATAACGAGACCCGCCGGTAGGAAATCTATATTTCATAGTGTCATTGGATGTTCCAATTACCGGACGTTTATATTGGTCCTTAGACTTTAAGATTAGTATTAATGGTTATTACAACTCATGCACATAAATGTATTGACGAAAACTGGGATGAAACACTGTTTGTAGTGAGGTAAGATATGTTGGGTGCGTCATGAGTGATACTGCATTAATAGATAATGTGAGATAGGATTTGTCCCTTCTGTTCCATAATGGAAGTAGATATCTCTGGCCCTCTGATGGAATTTATATAGCCTAAATATATCAATGGCCATGGAAAGGTAAGGTAGAGTTCAATTCCGGGAAGTCAAAGAGAGAATAATAGAGCACATGGGTTGATGGCACTAGCTTACATCCTGCTTGATTTGAGATATCATGACAAAGGGATTACAATACACCATAATCATTCATTGGAGGTAACACGTCATTTCAGAATTTAACTTCATTCTCTATGGGTTCCTTGGTGTGTTTCTATATGCTAACCTTGGAATTTAGGCAGTCTCCACCTAATTCCACTGATAAATAGGCCTAGAGGGTCACACACAATGTGTGTCCATGTATCTTAGTTAAATATTAATTTAACAAGTTGAATAAATATTATTCCCGGATGTGGTTTAATAATTATTCAAGGATGCATGATCGTATTTAATTCAACATTATTTATTCGAGAGAATATATTGTGGGAAAAATAATACATTTATTAGAGAATAATGGAATTACATTTATTTTAGAAATAAATTTTCATTATTCATGGTCTAATAAATGTTGTGGAGGAAGTAAAGGAAAAAAACAAGTACAGACCGTGTATTAATTATTACACGCTATGTTGTTTTAATAAGAATTTTGATGAAATAATATTGTTTTATTAAAAGATATTTATTATAATAAGTGTGGGTTCAGGTCATGGAATTAATGATTCGACAAGGGTGTTTTCAATAAGAGTTAATGAAGTAAATAAACTTTGTGATGTGTTTATTTATTTTCATAACTCAATAACCTCAAACCCGATTATAAATATCCTTAAAAAACGAACACTTTGCCCCAATCGCTGTGTACAACAATTCTACAAAATTTTCTCAAGGCCAAGATAACTCCTTCCTCTAAAAATGCTCTGAAGATATAGAGAGATCCCCTTCCACCAGATCATGGTGATTGAAGGCGGACATCGCCTTTGAAGGTTCTCCATACTAGAAACTAGAGATTCCTTCAACGAATTCCAGAGATACATGGAGCACATGTTGATCACCACTAGAGGAATCCTACACTTGGATTCTACGACACAATGACAGATCATATTGTATCATGATGAGAGAAATCAATATATAAAGAATTACATAAAGGTAATTATTTTAAATTTATTAAATTTATTTTGAGCAACATATGCTGATCCTCTCGAGCATTCCAAGACCATTCTACTTCTTTTTGTTCATCGTTCTATTCTGAATATCTGGAGTTTTATTATTGGGACAGATCTAAAATTGAATGTTTTTTAACGGTAAAATTAAAGTTGGCAAACCGAAAAACGTGCTTCCGCTGCTCCCGGAACCTACAATGTTTACATATCTAGTATCCATCTCTCATCCAAATCAGACATGTGTAAAATTTCAATGGGTATATACCCACACATGTTGAACCCATAGAATAAGAACTGACACAAATAAAGTAGTGTAGGCTCTCATGTACTCTCATTAAGAATGTGATGGGCCTTGTGGTCTTTTTGTATCTTCTCCTCACCACTATCCCATAAATAGTATGATATTATCTCACTTTATATTATAATAAGTGATGGACCCTCAAGGACTAGATATAGTAGTGTTGATTCTATTTCTGTTTAGTGGATAAAGAAATTATTAACATATAAACAGTTTAATGAATTTGAATGTTTAGTAGAAAATAATTAAGTCAATTAAAATTATTCATTTAATAAACAATTATATATGGATTCTAAAACAATTATACTAATAAACCCATAATAAAAAATCATGTAGGTTTTGATGATGAACCCTTCATGGCATTGTTATAAAGAGTATATCTATGATTATGTCTCTCTTCCTTACACATGCTTTATCAATGAATCATCTCTTTTTCCTGAGTCCAATAAATTTTTATTATCAGTCATATAGATTTCTGATGACCTCTTCTGCAAAGCAAGAAGGATTTATAATATTAGTGGAATGATGTATATGGACCTTTAATGTTGACACATATCCAATTGGGATCTACATTGTGTTGTAGCAATTGTGAAACATGTGATGTATATAAATTAGAAGAACATAACACTACCATGATATGTAAAGATGAGAATATGATTCATGTACATGTGAGAAAGGCATATTATATGGTTGGATTTAACCACCTTCAAAGGTACTGTTCTATATAAAAATGGCCATCACCCGACCATCCTGACCCTCTTCAACTACAAACTGACTTCCCATCTCATGGAAATAACTCACATGATATTATGTTTCATGAGATTGATTAATGTCATTCGCCTTTCCAATAATTTTTGAGTGTCGATGAAAATAAAATAATTCTTTCTCTACATATTATTATCTTTCAAAAAAGTATTTTATGCATCTATGAAATTTCTGAGAAAGAACAACTATGATTGGTAATTTTCTATTCTCATTGATGATCTTTTTAATGCTTTCAACTATGATTGTAGTCATATTATCAAATAACATAACTTCTTCAAATTCCAAAGACCATTTTTCTTTATGATTCACAACATGTACTTATAGACATACTCATTTATTCTTAATATTTCATCCATTATTTATGGAAATCCTATTTTTATGGTTCATATGTTGTAAAGGGATGTAAGAAACATTTAATAAATATCCATTCGATATAAAATATTTATTCATACAGAATGTCCATAAAACATTTTCCAATACACATGTTCATTATTTTTTACATTGTCATCACGAAATGTTGTCATTACATTTCTTTTAATATGTCTCATGCAATAACTTTTTATTTAAATGGTAGGGTTAGTGGGGAATTTATATCAATCTTATCACATTCCACCATTCTAAAAAGGAAGAACTAGGGATCCTCCCAGCATTCATCAGTTATGATCCAAGAGATATATATTGTTAAATAGTAGTGAGATAAAAATCTCAGAAAAAAGGTGGGTACGTGAGTGGTATCTTGGAAACCATTGTTCTTTGTGAAATAAGTTCTATATTGCATCCATCAATCTATCTTCCTAATAATTAAATAACAACAAAATACTGATTGATGGGGATTCATAAGGAGAATAATTTGTTGATATAATGTTTCACACCGTTGGATGTTTCATCATGATGTTTGTGGGAAAAGATATGGAATTTGGTATCTGAGGGATTTGGATTTGATCATGGTAATGTAGGTTTTTTCATCGTGAATATATAGTTTTTGAAAAAAAAAATATGTGTGTGAAGCCATTGAAAAGGATGATGATAGGTTAAGAATTTTAAAGTGGTAATGGTATAGTAAATGATAGTGCCTACTATTTTTTGTGTTTTATATGATGTTTTATTTTTGGTAAATTATATTTAATTGTTTTTGCCATCGAATACATACTATGACTTTAATGAACATTTTGGATTCTATTCCAGTGGAAATTCTGGTTTTTAACATCTTTTGGTCATTGTTATTTGACCCTTCTTACCATTTATTATTTCGCTCATGCCATGTATAGAGTTTTCCCATCCAATAGATCAAAAGGGGGTTGCATTTTCTCATTTTAATAATGTGGTTAAACACCAAAATATACATTTTTAGTAAAAATTCCAAAATAAAAGTATTATATTAAATAAATAGTTTGAAATAAGAAGAAACATAATTATAATGGTGTGGTCGAACACATGAGGGAATTTTCCATTTTATTTTTCATGGGATTTAATAATGAGTTTAAATGAACAATTTATATTTCATATACAATGAAATATTATAACTCTTGAATTTTGACGAGATTTAAATGATTTAAGTAACCATTTAAACAACACTTCACATTCATGATTTCAGATATAAGGATTAGATGGGATTAATCAATCTAATGATTCTATCCTTATGAATAATTATATAGTGATATGACCATACTTATTGGTTGATGTTTTTAAGTTAAATTGTACAAATTTTAATCAGCAGTGAAATATTTTTCAATTGAAACTGATGAAAAAGAAAAAACCATATACTTAGTCTAAAATTTTCATAAACATGAATGGTTTCTGACAATTAATAAAGTAAATAATATTCATTTTATATTTGTCCATGATAATAAACAATTATCATTTATTGAGAAAAAATCACTTGAATTAGGAGAAAAATTAAAATAACTATGTAGGATAAACTTTTAAAAACATATGTTACAAATAAAAAAGCATAGTTATTTTATGAATAAAAATGTATATGATAGAAAAATAATGATGGGGGAGAATTGATAGAGAAAATATTTTCAATTAATTTATATTGAATATCATTGTTTTAAACCCATAAAATTGTTCCTCTAAGATGAATTGTTCCGTTTTTATGATAATGGTGTTATTTGAGCTGAATAGTAAAAATTGGCCATTTTGGATTTTTAATAGTTTTAAATTATTTTGGTAGTTTGGCCATAACATTTTCTACACAGATTCAAATTTCAAAATTCATTCTTTTCCAGATTCTACACATCCAGGGCTTCATTTACTATTTTTGGACTAAAATTTGAATTGGCCATATGGAATCTCAATGGAAGCTCACAAGTTGGCTCAAGAAAACTGTTTTCAGTTCTACCTAGTTTTGATGTGGGATCCATAACTCATATACTCTGGTCCCAAAGCTTGTTAAATTCGTTGGGTGGACGCGAAAGGAGTTTTGGAGCATCTTTTATGAAGGATGAACCGAGTTAATTGGCCGTTTATGGGGTCATTAAATCACCCTAATCCGGAGGATTTCGTTTTGGAGAGTCTGACTATACAGAATAAAGGCTCATAGTAAAACGACCATAACTCTCAGAATACATTTCCAATTCTGCTGACGTTTTGAGGGGACACGGCCAAGGCAATTATGAACAACATTTAAGAATGGATCAACACGTGAAGATGTCATTTAATGGTGCTACAATGCGTCGACATTCGAGAGAAAAATTCTGGCTATAAAAGGAGAAGAGCTCTGCCCTCTCAAAGCATCTCATTCTCCACCCCATTCCTTCTGGGACACCAAGAAGGAAAACTTTTCAGCTTTCTCTTTTATTTATTTTCTTTTTCATAGTTTTGTAATGCCTTCTTCTTCCCCATTCAACTCAATTACCTATACCATGGTGGGGTAAACTTTTGGAGTGATTGGGGAATGGTTGGTTTTCTACATTGTAATGCTTGAGTTCTTGGACGCAATTGAATAAATTCATTTCTTCTTCAAAGTTGTTTTCAATTTCTTATAGCGGATTTTATTATCATTTTCGATCGTTCTTGAATATTAATTCGGTTATTTATTTTTTCCTTGGTAAAATAGTCAATATCTCCCTCCCCTAATTTCTGGTTTATATACGATGGAATAAACCAGGAATTAGTGGTGAAATACTCGACGATCATCAGTACGTGTAAAAGGTGTAGTGAATGTTTTTGATTTTTTGGGATAAAAAAAACCCGATTGGGTATTTCCTATTTAAATTAATGATATTCAATACTACTATTTTACACATGGAAGGAGATTTGACCAAACCAAGATCTTGGTAAGGTTTTCTCTCACAATAAAAATTTCACCAAGGAAGTGAGAGGAAACGATTATAGAAACTCACTTTAATCAATTAAGAAGAATATGTTTGAATTAAATTGAACAAGGATAGAATAATAATTAGGAAACCGACCCCGAACTAATCACCGGATTAATTTAATTGTTTTTCAATCATTTTAATTTCAAATTTCTTTTCCCAACATTTTTCCCCCGTTTTAAAGTGACAACCCGTTTTGTGTGCACTCCTCTTCGGAAGACATCCTAGGTCAATGACATTACTACATTTTAACTTAGGAAATAATTATTTTTCCACACCCTACGATAGGCATGCGTCAAACTTGGATCCATTTCCGGGGAGTTAATGCCACAAACTAATTGTAAATATTTGACATTTTCAATTTAAAAACAATTCTTTTGCCATGTTGTTTTCAAATGATTATATCTTTAATTCATGGAACAATTACCCACTAGTGAGAGAACCAATTATTGAATCACCTCGGTCTATAGATTATAAATTTTCTTTTTTGGCTAAACAAATTTAGGGAGCTTGAATCCAAATCATCACAAATGATGAATTCAAGGATCTCATTGAAAACCTTAATGATAACCTTGAATACCCAGTGTTGGAGGGATTGGCCAGATAATTAATTGAACATCCGGAGTATTTTCTGGGATTTTATCAAGACATAATCAATGTAAAACACCATGAAGAAGAATTTCAAAAGGATATTGAATCCCAATTTGAAAGAATTAGTCAAACAGTTCAAAACCTAGAGACCTCAATACAGTGGATTGCAGAACAAGTACCTGCATCCCAGGATCAACAACAAATGGAGCTCGAACAAGAACCAGAACCGGAAAAATTGATGGAATAAGTATCCCCAAAAATACTTCAAGATGAAAAACCCATGGAAGCATTGATGAAATTAAAAGAAGATCCATTTATCCCATCTCAATCAATGTTGGATGAGATTGATGAAGAAGATTTAGCAATTGAAATACATATGGGAGATCCAAAAGATCTGGATAACTTCTAGAATGAGTGTGAGGAACTTCATGAGCCAACTATTCCTCATAATGTAGATGATTGAACAACATTGAAGGAAGAAACCAACAAATCAGTGAAATTTGAAGAGAATATAGAGGAGTCTGACTGCCTACCTCTATATAGGGAAATTCAACTTCAAGAAGCTTCTCCCATTAAAGAACCAATAGAAGCCAAACAAGATCAGGGAGTCAATCTTTTCATAAACTCATTATCTTTTGATTTTGTTGAAACTAAATTGAGTATTACCTCCCCTTCTATTAATTTTTCAGATTCATCCACCACATGTATTTTCTTGGAGGAAGACGATGAAAAAGGATATTCATCTATGGAGGAATATCTGGAGCTCCCCAAAACTGTTGAACATTAAATAGAGGGAGTACATGAGAAGATCAAAGTGGGTTCTCTAAAGGAAAATGAGACACTAGATACTTACTTTGAAAGGGAAAAATTTGATATTGATTCTTCATGCTTTAATTTTTTTCAAATAGAATTAAACTCTGACATTACCTATGATTTTTCCGTTTATGTATCATACCTTCAGCAACCACTGGAGAATAAAGAAGATGTTGTTCATGTGGAACCCAAGAAAGAGGAGGACTCATTTATTATCCTTACCCCACTATGCATATTGTATCTCATTACAGTAGAGGCGGACTTGGTATGCTATATAAATGGAGTCCTCGACAATAAGGAACAAGTGCATGCTGGGTAGAAGAATTTTTGTTGGTTCATGAGCAAGAAACCTCACCCACCATCAGATTGGGGATAATCGATTCGAACTGCCCCTCTAGTGGCAGTCAAGACCCAGGGCCCACATGGGGGATTAAACCATGTTTTATCCTTCTATTCTCATCCTATTTCTATTTTCATTTTTTTCAATAAATATCTTATGTTTTCTTTTTTTCTTTTCTTTTTAGGTTTTCAGAGTGCAACACTTGGGATCTTAACTCAATGTTACACTGTGAATAAATCAAGTTGTACCTCTCTTTCACACTTGCTTGATGTTGTGATTCATTTGAAAATTGGCTTACATGTTAAATCCAAAAGAATGCATCGAGGACACTGCATCATTTAAGTGTGGGGGAGGGAACGTTTTTAGTATAGGATTTTTATTTGATGTTTGTTTTCACCAAAAAAAATTAAAAAACAATTGTGTGTTTTAAAAAAAAAATTGAGTTTATTTTTCAATTTTTGGTGTGTTTATGAAACTTTTGAGCTGAAAATATTATCAATGTCATTTTTGAAACCCATTTCAATGAGTGAACCATTCTATTTCATGAAACTGAGCTTAAATGAATGCTGAAATGAATTTGTTTCAAGTTCATTTTTTTTGGAATTTCATGAAATGTAAACTGATTTTTGAATCCCGTGCCATATTTCACTATCTATATATTTGAAATCACTTTCCTGTGAGGCTTTTGAACCATTTTTGTCATACTCTTTTCATTCACCACATTTCATGAGAGAACCAGACCATTCTTGCTTTAACTAGAATTTGATTTATTCCTTTCAAAACATGAGGGTTGGGGTACGTGTGTTTTAAATGATTAAGGCATTTATTTGGTTTGAATCCCCTTTTCAAAATAATCCTTTTCATTATGGCCCACCTTTACATTTATCCTTCATTTTATCCCCTAGTAGCCATGAATTTCCTGTTAGGTTAGCCACAATACAAGCCAATTTTCCCTATCATACCTGCTCTTGAAGTGAAATTGCATGATCTAGTTGAACTTAAGTGTGGGGGAAGATGTCTTATGGTGTACTAACTCATTTTGTTATAAATTGGGTGGAAAATAAATTGTGGAAGAGATGTGTGTGATGCTGAAAAATTATTCTATTTAATGTTGTGCCTTTTCTGGAGCTTTTATGACAAGAGAAGTTGTGCCTTTCTGGAGCTCCCGATGTAAAAAGAAAGTTGTGCCTATCTGGAGCTTTAAAAAAAATAATGTTTGAAAAGATTGAAATGTTTGCTGATGAGCTGATTGAATGATGATGGAGCCTATTTTCAACAAAGGGGAAGTGAAGGAGACCATATTTGAGTGAAAATTAGAATCTTGCAATTTTCCTTCAATAAGAGCCAAGCCTTCCTTTTTCGGCCTCAGAACATTTAACATCTAAATCCTACCAACCAGAAGCCACAGAATAACCCTGAAAAGTCCTCATGCGATACACATGTTCTTGACTCAGATCGGGTGGAGAAGTAGGAATTTATCAAACCTATGGTGACTCTTGTGTGAGTTTGGATGAGAAAACCCTTGTTTAGCCTTTATATTTGTGAGATGAGAGAAAATTTAGGTGAGGTAGGTGTTTTGTGTGCATGGGACAAGAAATGAAGTGGAAATATATTAAATTATTAAATGGAGAACTTGAAATAACAGTTTTTGATGAGGTATGATATCTTTTTGTTTCTTGAAATTGATTTTATTGATCTAATTGATATGTGTTTTGGATTTGATTTGATTTTGATTTTTACTTGTCCATGAGTCCAAGTGCTAAGTGTGGGGGAATTTTTAGAGAAAATATTTTCAATTAATTTATATTGAATATTATTGTTTTAAACCTAAAAAATTGTTCTTTTATTATGAATTGTTTCATTTTTATGATAATAGTGTTATTTTGAGCTGAATAGTAAAAATTGGCCATTTTGAATTTTTAACAGTTTTAAATTGTTTCGGTAGTTTGGCCATAACATTATCTACACTGATCCAAATTTCAAAATTCTTTCTTTTCCAAATTCTACAAATCCAGGGATTCATTTACTATTTTTGGACTAAAATCCGAATCGGCCATATGGGAGCTCACAGGAAGCTCACAATTTGGCTCAAGAAAACTGTTTTCAGTTCTGCCTTGTTTTGATGTGGGATCCATAACTCATCCACTGAGGTCCCAAAGCTTGTGAAATTCGGTGGGTGGACGCACAAGAGGTTTTTGAGCATCTTTTATTAATTAATAACCGAGTTAATTGGCCGTTTATGGGGTCATTAAATCACTCTAATCCGGAGGATTTCGTTTTGGAGAGTCTGACTGTACAGAATAAATTCTCATAGTAAAACGGCCATAACTATAGGAATACATGACCAAATCTGATGATATGTTTAGGGGACACGGCCAAGGGAATTATGAACAACATTCAAGAAGGGATCAATACGTGAAAATGTCATTTAATGGGACTAAAACGCGTCGACATTTGGGGGAATCATTCTGGCTATAAAAGGAGGATAGCTCCACCCTCTCAAAGCATCCCATTCTCCACCCCATTCCTTCTAGGACACCAAGAAGGAGAACTTTTCAGCTATTTATTTTATTTATATTCTTTCTCATAGTTTTGTAATTCCTTCTTCTTCCCCATTCAACTCAATTACCCTTACCATGGTGGGTAAACTTTTGGAGTGATTGGGGAATGGTTGGTTTTCTACATTGTAATGCTTGAGTTCTTGGACGCAATTGAATAAATTTATTTCTTCTTCAAAGTTGTTTTCAATTTCATATAGCGGATTTTATTATCAAGTTTGATCGTTCTTGAATATTAATTCCGTTATTTATTTTTTCCTTGGTAAAATAATCAATATCTCCCTCCACTAATTTCTCGTTCATATACGATGGAATAAACCAGTAATTAGTGGTGAAGTACTTGACGATCGTCAGTACGTGTAAAAGGTGTAGTGAATGTTCTTGATTGTGTGGGATAAACAAAACCCGATCGGGTATTTCCCATTTAAATTATGTATATTCAATACAACTATTTTACACATGGAAGGAGCGTTTTCCAAACCAAGATCTTGGTATGGTTTTCTCTCACAATAATAATTTCACCAAGGAAGTGAGAGGAAGAGATTGTGGACGCTCACTTTAATCAACTAAGAAGAAGAGGTTTGAATTAAATTGAACAAGGATAGAATTATAATTAGGAAACCGAACCTGACCTAATAACCATTTTAATTTCATAGTTTTTCAATCATTTGAATTTCAAATTTCCTTTCCCAACATTTTTGCCACCGTTTTAAAGTGACAACCCGTTTTGTGTGCACTCCTCTTCGGGAGAAATACTAGGTCAATCACAGTACTACATTTTAACTTAGGAAATAATTTTTTTGCCACGCCCTACGATAGGCGTGCATCAAGAATGTTTTCATAAATAATAATAATGATGTTAATTATATATACTGATTTAATTGAATCCATGAATAATTTAATACATTAAAAAGAATGTTTTTAATTATTTTATGATTTAAATTTGGAAATTTCACCATTTTTAAAAAAATCCATGATTATTAAAATTGAATTTAATATGTTAATTACATAATAAAAATTTAAGATAATTTAAAATTAATTAAATATTTCCAAAAATAAGAATGAAAAAAATTATAGATAATTAATTGAACTATATCTCATAACATAACTAAATATTTCTATTAATTGATTCATTAGAAAGAAAATTATATCATAATAACCACTAATGAAAGAACTATTTTATTGGAACATCAATTTTTAGTATATTATATTTGAACATGGTTTTTCCTGATTAATTTTATGGTCATTTTCTTTGTGAGTAATAGTCACCTAATATTTTTATGTCCAATCGAATGAGACTTTTTATTTTTTATGTTTTAATTTCATTGGATTTTATATATATAAAACACTCTTAATATTTATTTAAATTTGAAATTTATTTATGCTGTAATATTTTTGATATATTTTTTATCTAGGATATGAATATTTCTATATGAATAAAATCCCACATTTTTAGAAATATTTGTTGTATGTAATGTAAATGTGTATTATTATTAGTGAATATGTAATGATTATAAAATAGAATTGGATTTATAAATCACGGTTTTTTAATTGAATGGTTTTTTATATGAAATTTTTTACAATTTTGTATATGCTTGAAATTTAATGTGACATTAAATTGAGTTATTTCAATGTAAGGTGAACAAATAATCACGTTTTCAAATGATATTGGTTTCATGATGTATATTTGAGTTTTTGGAATGAAAATTTATTCCGGGAAACATTAGGTATAAATATAGCTTGAAAATATGCATTAGATATCACAAATAAGTTATTTAGGTTGATATTGATAGTGTGTGCATATAGGTTTTATTGATGGGTTTATTTATAATAGATAAAGGGTAGTGTTTCCTACATAATTTATTCATTTATACATATATTATTAATAGAATATAAATTTATTTCATTTTTGTATTGTACTCAATGTGAAAATAAAATTGATATTGAATGTTATTATTATTTTGAAATATAAATTAGATTCCCAAATATTTTAAAATTTTATACCACAACTACAAATATATATAAATTAAAAGAAAAGTATTTTTCTTTACAAGTGGTAGTTTTCGGAAATATTTTCACTTTTTATTGAAACTAAATTAATAATTTTTTAAATTTCAATAATGATGATATTTTTACCTGAATGTGATAGGTTTAATTTAACTAATATGGTAGTATTTCACAATTTCCAAGAAACGTCATCAGTTTTAAAGTATTTTATTTCTTAAAATAATATAAAATTTTATGGATTTTCGATGATGATATGTGGTGTGTTATAATCAATAGTTATGTTTAAGCGTAGTGTTTTTAAAATTCTATAATGAAATGGATTCTATATTTTTAAACATATTAAAAAATTCTTTCTACATATATATCATGGTACATCCAATGTGAATGTAAATTAGAAAAATTATCAAAATGAAATAAAATAAAATAAATTTTTTTACATATAACTTGTTCTGTCTAATTTATTTTAAGAAAACATTATTGATATAGAAAATATATAGATGAATTATATAAAATATGCAATGTGTTATTTCAGCAGTACGTTAAATGTTCTCTATTTCAGCTAAAGATATTGGAGGATATAAAATAATTATTATTTGTTGAACATAATATTTGGGAATCAAATTTAGACTAAACTGCTACGACATGAGATTTTATTTCACCGAATCCATGATGGAAGGATTTATATATTGAATTAATTAAATAATCATTGTTTTATAGATTAAATTTTCAAAGTTATATATATAGTTTCTTTGAAATCACAAAATGTTAATTCATTTGTTTCGTAAATTATAAATTGTACAAGATATTGAAGATTCTTTTATTATAATCATGACTAAAGGATACAAAAATAAATGTTACAGTGATTTTCCTTTTTAAAAATATTTATAGAAAAAATGTAAAAAATGTTGATTAAAGAATGAGTTATTTTTAATTTATTTATTTAGAAAACATAAAAATATCTTATATATATAAATAATGATTTTATTTTTTGAAATATTATGGAATTAATATCACAAATATAAATATATATTACATGTATTATAAAAAATATAAAAATAAATAATTTTTTATTGAAGCTGTTGGTTGAATAAGAAACATGATTTTATTATTTGTATTTTTTATGTTGCTATTGTTTCTATAAATTAACAAAAATAGATGTTAGAATTAGGTATTTTGATTTTTAAAATATAGTTGGTATCATTTATGGAGGCCCAGATTAAATGAGTCTTTATAGATAATAACACATTGATATGAAAAATAAAAAATTCATTTGTAGTGAATACTAATGAATAATGAAATATAATAGAGAAATTGAGGAAAAATATTGGCATCTTGTTGTTTTCCTTGGGCACTATGATTTTTTTCCTTCACTCTCTTGGGTTTACATTATTTTCTTACATTTAATAAAAGAATAATAGCCTCAGTATTTCTCAAATAAACAGTTTTATTTTTTATTGTAGCTTTATCTATGGATTTATAACTATTTTCTCCCTCAAATAACCCGTTACAATATAAATAGAGTATGTTTTTTACCTTCCAATCGACACGAGGATTCATCCCAAATAATATAAATATATGTATAAAATTATTTATTTGTATCACCCCTGGGGATTTCAATATTTTAATTTTTAATAAATTTAATTTTTTTACATCTTCTGATGCAGACAACATCATGTTCAAACTAAACGCGGTACTCTATTAAGATATTTTTAAAAAATGACCATTATAAACAAGTAGTTCAATTATAAAGAATTAATATATCTAAACAAATTATGAAAAATATATATTTTACACACCTTCAATTTTGAAATAACTAACAGAAATAAAAATATGAACCATTCAAATGAAAAAGAAACATTTTCTTAAAAAATGTTTTTTTTCTAATAAAATGGTTTAGCAGCACTTCTCGCACATAATTTAAAATTGGAATTATCCAGCTCAATAAAATTTATTTGATAAAATTTTCTTAATTTCATAAATCCTCTTAGAAAAAAATTTCTCAACTAAAGTTATGGGGATTTTCAGAAATGTTTCATTTTTTGATAAATAGTGAAAATATGGAATTTAGATTAAAAACTGCCTTTTGTTTCAATTGTTCATAATATTAAATTATATTATATTTTTAAAAAGTATAATTAGTTCAATTATATATTAATTAATCTATTTTATGTTATGTGAATATTTTTTATAAATAATATTGATATAAAAACGTTTTAATCATTTGAACTTTTTCTCGTTAGAAACATGATTTCTTATTGCCAATGTGAGTTAATTTAAAATTAAATTCATTCAAATTATATGAATATTAATTTTAAAAATTGATTTCATATTTGGATTTATAAAATTTTTAATTATTTAATAATGATAAATTATATTTTTACCAATATTACTATTAAAAATCATAAAAATATTATTATGGTTACAGTTAAAATGTGTTCACTAAGTGTAATAATAAAAATATATTAATTGAAATAACTTAAAAAATTGTCTAAAAAATAATTTTTTTAAATATTTTTACATATCGTGTTTAATTATCTATAATAATCTATTTTTAATTCTTTTGGATTTTGAAAAACATGGTTACACCTATTTTCTTCAAAACATTTCAGGTGTGCCAGTCACCTCACTTATAAAAGGCCTCTGCTATTTTCCATTATTCACACATTAAAAACCATTTTTATTTCCCAATAAATTCCCATATAACATAAAAAATTCAATTCCTTCTATCTAGGATCTTCTTTTTTTTTCAAAATTAATCTAAGGATGTTTTTTGGTGAAAAATTAACGATGTTACAAAAAAAAGTGGTAACTTCCAAAAATGAGTGTTTTTATTTTTTTCATTCTTCCACACAATTCAATTATTTTTAAAAAATTATGAAATAATGACCTAAGAATAATTAATATACATAGTTATAATTATTTTAAGTTCATGAGTTTCATACATCCCCACTTCAATTAAATGGTTTATGAAATCATCATCTGTGTGTTTGATAGACCACTACCTCTCGAACCAATATCATTCATTTTTCCAGTACGTCCTTTCATAATTGGGTATGACAAGAGATATAAAGAATATTATATATATATATATATAATTATACATTTTTTTATTATATAATATATTAATCTATTACTTTATATTCCCTATGGGATACATTAGCATCGCTTCTATGTATGACAGACAACCCCTTCACGAAGCAATGCGATTCAACCATCAATAACGCTTTACATGGAAGGTTATAAGGATAATGTAAAAAAAAATATAAATTAATTAATTATTATATTATATATATAATTATAATTCATAAATGAAAATACATCATTTTATTTTCACTCATTAAAATATGACAACATCACTAATGTATGTGTCGACTAACACCTTCCCGATGTCATGTGAATCTGTTTTCATCACCACACCAGATGGATGATATATATATATATATATATATTTAAAGAAAAAACTATACTATTTTTAATATTATTATCAATATGTAATTATATAATTCCACCTACACACATTCCATAATGATCGTTGAAAAATGGAAACGTCACACATGTGTATGTACGGTCTACAATATCTAGTATTTCAGAATAATTAATTTATCGAAACCATTTTTAAAAAATGGTAATAAAAAATATATTTTATGTGTATAAATTATAATTATTTCCTGATTATTATTCTCAATATGATGGTCGTATATCATAAACACAATAATTTTAACATCAATGACCATGCACTAATGAGAAAATAAAGGCAATTAACACCTGAAATAATTAATGTAATGGATGATTGTTAATTAATTGTTGATATGATGACATAAAATGATCATATATGACATTTTAAATAACAATATGATTACTTTGTATCATAATATCTTGTCTAAAGTACCTATACATGAGGATAAAGCATGCTCAACCAAAAATAAGTGTTAGGTAATGGATTTCTTAACTCAATACCCGATCATTGGGTTAAAATTATACTTCATGGATTATGTCATACATAGATTATGTGTGTAATTTCCATTGAATATTTTATATTTTATTTCAATTGTTTTATTTGTATGTAAATTTGATACACATAGTCAATTCATTGATAAACCCATATTTCCATAATATGATCCTTGTAAGGGACTTGTTCTCAATTTCCCTCTATTGAGGCATATTGTAATTTTATAAGCCAAATATCATTTATAGGGTGAATATATTTAAACATTAACATGTGGTTTCATATTCATTAATAATTCAAGTTATTTTATGTTTACATTTGAATGATTTTCATCAAAGGGGTTTTGATATTATAATTACCATGTGGTAATTGTTATTGTACAATCTGAATTTCATTTGTGATGGATAACTTTCTTATGAAACATTTACATTCATGTCATATTTCTTCAATTAAAAATAAAATAATATAAAATATTCATATTATTTTTTTATATTTATGACTGATTCCTAAACCATATTAAATTTTTATATATAGTGTTTACTTTTATTTTTTTTGATAAACTAAGGACATATAGAAAAATGTGAATACTTTAAACAATATGGATATTTGATGATAGGTCACATTGTTCATGAATTAAACTAATCATTCTATATATGATAAATTCTTTATACATGAAGACATGGATATCACCCAGTTATAGATAGCCTCTTAATGAATCAATTGGTCTCATAATAAAAATATGTTGGTCAAATTATATCTGTTCATACCTATAATTTTGAACTATCTAGTGAATGGTTATGATGGTATAGGTATCAAGATGCATGATATCATGAAGTCCATAAATTAAGAATTTATTTTATTTAATATTAAGTTATTTTAATTTTCCATTCCATTTTCATAGTGATATTATTTGTTTATTAATTTCATTTTAAGTTAGGAATGTTTTTTAGTTATTTAGTTTCCCTTATTGATTGTTCCTTATCTTATCTGGTTAGTAATGTCATATAAATGTAATTCTTATTTATGTATTCACATTTACTTGTTGATTATTCTTACTTATTCATAATATCATACATCTTACTTTACCCTTAGTATGAATTTTATCCCACCATTATTTTTCCCGCATTTCCTTGGATATGAAGACGACTTACTGGTATGAGTTTCAATGGATGAAGATCATTTTATTTTGTTATGTATTATATTGTATATTATTTGACTAGTGTAAAATGGAAACAATTTGTTAATAACTTTCTCCAAAACAAATAAACTAGTCGAATCATCAAGATTTTACACTTTGTATCTATACCAATGTCATAAAGTAGATGTTTACTCTAATATATGGGGGTTGGGGTCATTACAGAATGTATCAATGTATATTTAGTATAAATCATGGGATGTAGATTATGGAAAACAAATATTAGGGTAAATGACCCTATAATATACATTGATAACAAGTCTATAACAATATCATAATTTTTTGTAAAGTAAGAGATTATATTATTTTTCCTTGAAATACATCATTGTCTAGATACAACAAGTAGACATGGTTCTAGCACAGAGGTATATATGGGTAAAAACTATGAAAAGGGTGAATTGATCTTGACAATATAATCACTACATGAATGAAAACATGGCTTACTATGAAAATATTTTGTCACTATCGAATTATATTCATTGGATAATTCACATATTATTTATATTCCATTGTGAAATATTTTAAATTAAAATATCACTGAGGAAACAATGTTATTGATTCTAATATTAATAAGGAATAAATTTTTTTTATGAAAACTGTTACACTATATTAATAATTACCCATTAAGATTTAAAATTCAAACATTTATATGATTACCAAATATGGTACATTTTTAGAAATGGGACCTAAGCATAATAATGGTATCAAAACTCATTGTCTATGTAGATATTACCCTACTGAGTAATACAATACTTCTGGTACTGGAACAAAGAAAATTATGGCTATATGAGGGAATCATACTAATGATATGAAAAGTAACCATTCCTAGATGGATAAACCTATTCCATACTGATAGTAAAATGTGTTGTATTTCTTTATATAGTTGAATCCCACATCATAAGGTGGTCTTGATAATTAAATAGTAGTCATGTAGTGGATTAATTCTCTAGAGATGATATATATGAACATGTTATGTGGCAAAAAGGAATAAGATGCAGTTCTAGGTGATTATCCCTAAAGGAGAAGCATATTAATGGTGGTTGTTGATCCATAATACTATAGAGGAAGAGGAAGTCAAACTCATGAAATATAATTACTTTATAGAGTCATACATTGATATATATTTCCCTTGTGATAAACAAACTAAAACGAAGCTATATATCTTTATATTGAAGTGAAATTATAATATAGTGTGGTTGAGTAAGGGGATAACTATTCAAGGTTATCCTGGTATTCTATGTATTACACACGCAACACTGATTGCATGATTGAACATTTCATTGAAGGTATTAAGACATATATCCAAGGATGAAGATTATATCAATATTTTTCACCAGATGATTAAATAGTTTTATATTCAAACATAATAGAGAATGCATTTAAAATGTAAAACATATTCAAGGTAAATCCTGAAAAAAATATTTCATCTAAACACTATTAAAAATGTAATTCATTCAATGATAAGAAGAAAACAAAATGATTTCCAACTTGTGAAAACAATGGATTGAATCATACAATGAAATAGTTGAAGGGATTGTGAGATTGATATAAGTAAAGTGATAATGGTCACTAGGATAATTAATTAAAGGGGAATATATTAATAAATGAATTATAGTGCTTCAGTTATAAGGAGATGGGAACTATGAAAAATAATTCCACAAGAATCAGGAGAATACATTGTAGAATGGGCCAAAAGAATAAGGATATGCTTATGAGATCACATATGATAAATTGTAAGTACTAAATAATTTTGCGAAATCTACTATAATTCTATCATTAAATTTATCTATTGCTTTATTTGAATATATATCCTTACACTCTTTTATTTCTACCCTTATTTATAATATAATTATACATTTCCATTTTTATTTCATAAGGTAGTTATTAGTTAAAACCCTAAAATGAATTCTCACTATAACAAGGATGTGTCCAGATGTTCCCATTATGACCCATAAATAGGATTTATTTTCGAAAATTATTATCATACCTATGGTCGACATTGATATTATTATATTTATGGAATAGAAATCAAAATATGATGAAAAAATAAACTTCAATAAGGAAGATGTTCTTATTTTTGAAAAGATATAGACTTACTTATCTTTAGTTTATATACTTAATCATCTGATTCACATCTATATCCACCCCTAGTATCTCTTCTGAAAGAGGTTCAAGGGGATTAACTATAAAAAATATATGGATGTATAGGGAAGTCCTCAAATTGAGTATGTACCTATTATACATGAATACAATGATGTATTTCTTTAGGATTTATCGTAACATTCCCTATAGAATGTATTTGGGTTTTTCATTGATTTAATCCATAACACAAGACCAATATAAAAGTATCCATATATAATGACCTAATTGGAAGAAGTTTTGTTTATGAAACAATAATAGGATTTTTGAGATATGCGATTTATTCTCCCTTAATGTTTCCCCATGGGTAACCCGTGTTCTCTTCATTAAGAATAAATGTGGATCCATGTGAATATTCATTGATTATAGGGAAATAAATTCTATTATGATAATGAAAAATTATTATCTTCCTTCTGTTAATGAAATATTAGATCAAATTCATAGATAATAATAGTTTTTAATTATTAACCCATTTCATGGGTATCATAAATTGTTAGTAATGTTTGAATTCATTACATAGATAGATCTCCAAATGCGGTTTGTACATTTCAGTTTATCATTAATTCTCTATGGGTTCACTATTGAATCCTCTATTTGTAAGGATCTAACAAATAGATTATTAAATAAATATATTGATTATTTTTTTTTGGAACTCATTGATGATTTCTTGATTTATTTTAAAATTAATGATGAACTTATATCAAGTTGAGGATTATTCTTCAGACTCTATCATGGAATAATTTATAAGGGAAATATAATAAGTGTGATTTATGGATTCAATATGTTTTATTTCTTGGACATATCAACTAATATTACAGAATATAAATTGATTCAATGATCAAAAATGAAAGTAGATAATGCCTTATGCAAACAAACATAAATGAGGTATTTAGTTACATTGGATTAGTAGAGTACTATGAAGGATTCATTCATAATTTTCTTTGATTGGATAACTAGTTAACAATGCTTACAAGAAAATGGGTTATGTTTGTTTGTAAAATGGAATTTAAATTTTTTTTTTATAAACTAAATATTTTATTGGTCAATAATATGATGGGTTTTTACTATATAGACATGCATAAAAGAAGATTCTCAGTTAGGTCCTAATGAAAATTATAAAGTTATTTCATATTATTCATGGAAATTGAAGAATCTAGAATAAAACAATCCAACCCATGATCTTGAGTTAGCAGCTGCAATCTTTTATTGAAGATATGGATAAATTATTTCTATGGTGTATTTTTTGAGATATACATGGATCATAAAATCAAAAAATTCATCTTTTCTGGAAAAATAAATAGAAACGAAGAAAATATGATGACTTGAGCTACTTGAGGATTAGGATTTCTCAATATTATACCACCTAGGGAATGAAAATAAGGGAGTATAATCATTAATTGAGATAGATAATGGAATTATAACCTAAATGATGATTGAAAGGGATACATTGTAAAATGATATATAAAAGATAGATATGTGAATAATTAAGTGAATAAATACATCACTATTTTATAAAATGATTGGGAAACAATAATTATTATAAAATTTTTAATTCTCCAAATATGATGATGAGAACATTCAAAAAAAATTAATGCGGTGAATAATTGGAAATTAGAAAGATGTATTTCTAAAGATAGATTTTTGAAATTTGGATAGAAAATATGTGTCCCATATATAGATGAGCTAAAAACGATTTGTCGGATAAATATCATAATTGAAATCTCTCTATAATCCTTGGTAGAACAATGATGCATATGGATTTGAGGGAACATCCTTCATAGGATAACATTAAATGAGAAATTTTTTATTATGTATCCAGATGTTTTATTTGTAAAAAAAGTGACTTTTTTAAGATATTATATAAGATAATTATTGAAACCTATTTATATTCCATTTCAGAAATGGGATGATATGACTATGGACTTTGTTACATGATTACCAAAGACACCTATAAATAATGATTCAATATGTGTTATTATTGGTTTCTTATCTAATTAAACATATATCCCCTCTCTAGGATTATATGTACCTCTCCATTTCCTCATAAGGAAATATATTATTAATATTGTAATCTTTAATGTGAATCCTCTATAAATATTCATTGATTATGATCTTGGTTTGAAATAAAAATTCTAGAAAATAGTTTAGAATTATCTTCATACCATGTTTCAATTTAGAACTACCTATCATCTACAAACTGGTGGATAGTCTTAAAATAATATTCAGTTAATGGAACATGTGTTAAATCTAGTATCAATTGGATTTCAAGGTATATGGGATCAGAGTTTTCCTTTGTAAATGTTTATCCAATAAAAATAGTTTCCATTAATGTATTCAAATGTTGTCATATAAATCATAATGTAGAAATAGATGTAGTACTCCAACATGTTTGGATGAATTTTGTTGAAAAATGATTTTTGGCCCAAAACATGCAGAAGATACAAAATTTATTATACGATCATTCAAGGATAAGATTAAAAAATAACAGTGTAAGAAAAAGAGTTATACCGATAATTAGAGAAATTATTTGGAATTCCATATATGAAGTCATTTTTTCTTAATTTTATCTCCATGTAAGTTTATTATATGGTTTAATAACAAAGGGAACTAATACCTAGGTACATTACACCCTTATAAATATTTTGATGAGTTGGATTTCATTCTTATAATTTTTCAACCCAAAAAAAGCACTCAAAAGAATAAGACTTGTTTCATATGTCATTATTATGGAGGTACATGTCGATCCCAACACATTTGATCACCTGTGATAAAATATAATTGGAACATGGTATATCTTATTATAAATTACCCATCCATATTAATGTTATTAATGAATTTATTGGGGGAATTTTATGACTCATCTAGTAAAGGTACATTGGAGAAATAAAAAAATGGAGGAAGAAACGTTGAGAACTAGAGGATGTTATGAAGAAGAACAACTCGCATCAATTTAGAAGGAAATACCTATAAAATGACAACAATGAAAATATTTTAGGTGAGAATAATCTAGAAACTCAAAAAAATTACAATATATTTATTTTATATAAATTTAACGTCGTTAATAACTTGAAATGCACACAAACATTAGGTTTAAACAAAATTGGATAGATTATTAAAATATTATTCAATCATGACCATTATAGCCTAGAAATTAAATTATAGGGTATGAATAGAACTAAATGAAATGTTAAAAATATATATTTTAAATAAGTTCAATTTTTATCTATTTATTATAAATAAAATTATGAATAATTGAAATGATAAATAAATGTTATATGAAAAAATATTATTTTTTATAAAATACAGATTAGTCATGATTCACACACATAATTGAAAATTAATGTTTAAATAATTTATAACTTTTAATAGATAAAATGAAATTAATATTTGAAATTATTATATTAAAATTATCGAATGGTGAATTTTCAAGATTTTTAAGAAATGTTTCATTATTTTGTTGTATTGTAAAGAATACTAAATTTTAATTGAAAACTACCTTTTTGTTTAAATTATTTATGAAGTTAATTTTTTTAAAAAAAAATGGTTCTAAAGTAACATTATATGATATATATATTTAATAATCCAATTTACGTAATTATAATCATTTTCATATACATTTTTTATATATAATCTTTCTAAACGTTTTATCATTTCCTCTTGAAAACACTTATTTATCATCGCATCAACAAGGTTAATTTTAAATTAAAATTTTCCACTTATATTAATCTTAATTGAAAACAAGGACTCAATATTTTGAACCATAATAATTTATATCATCTAATTATTTAAAATTACTATTTTACATTAATTAATAGTAAAAATAGTGAAATTATATGTTGCGGTTAAGGAAAAAATTGGTTTATTAGGGTTAAAACTAAAATTAAAATTGAAAAAATGGCCTAAGAACTGGTATAAAATTTATTTTATAGATAGATATTTTTCTTTTCAAATATATGTACATATAATATTCAGTTTTGGAAACATTTTTAATGTAAAAAACTTGGTTATACCATTTTCATTCAAAATATTAAATTTTTTTCACTCACTTCATTTATAAAAGGCCAGCCTTATCCACACTTATTGAAACCATAAAACCAATTTGATTTGGGAACATACTAACCAAATAAAATATCTAAATCCATATCCTAATCCTATAATATATCTTTTTCAAAACAAACCATCACATGAAGGATTTTTGGGAAATCCTAATAAGGTTACCCGAAGAAGAGGTAACATTCTTCAATGGGAATTTTTATTTTATTCCTTCCACCACCCCATTCAATTATCAAAAGAACATGCTCAGATAATAACCATGGTATCTCAGATATAATTATATATTATTATATTAATTTCATGACATACAACAATTCTCACATCCATCAAATGGGTTATGAAATCATCATTCTTATGTACAGTGGACCACCACCTAGTGAACCGATGTCATTCATTTTTCAATTACCACATCACACAGTTGGGTATTATAATGGATATAATATATATATATGATATTTATAAAATAAATATACATAGTTATTAATTCAATCATATATATTGTTTTTCTTTCAATTCATTTTGGGATATGATAATGCTCCTCGTCTGTACAACGAACATCCAACTCACGAGTGATGTGATTCCTATATCACTAACACTATCCATAGATGTTCATAAAGATTACTTTAATTAGTATATGTGATATTAATGAAATAATCCTTATACTCATGACATATTAATCTTTATTAATATATAATAAATCATGTTCTATTCACTCACTGAAAGATGATAACATCGCTCATGTACATGAGAACTATCACCTACACGAAGTGATGTTCTTCTATTTTCATCACCACACCACATGGATGAAATATATAAGTATATTTAAATAATAAATATGAGTTTTAATGATATTATGATAAATTTCAAAACAAAATCTTAAAAATTTTCCATAATGATCTTTGAATAATGGAAACGTTACTTAGGTGTACATACATAAAACCATCTCTATGATTGTAACATATTTAAATAATGAAATCATAATTTTATGATTTTTTATAAAGGTAAAATTAATTTACAAATAAATAATTATGTCATGTTTTTTATTCTGTATATAATGGAATGATTTGATATACACTAGAATAAAACATTTAATGACAATGAAAGAATGATAAAATAAGGCAATTGCCAACTAAATCAATGAAAATAAAGAATTATTATCAACCAATGACAAATAAGTTGTTCAAAAAGGTTCTTATATACATATTCTAAATATTAATATGGTTATGTCACAAATTAATGACATGTCTAATTCCTATATAAATGAATTTTAGCTATGTTTAACTAAATGGAAGCTCGAGGTAAAGGATTTCAAAACAAAATTTCTATTCGTTGGGTTAAACATATACTTCATTTATTAATTCGTGTAATGAATATATGTATAATGAATTATGATTATTTTATGTTTTTTCTATTTTTATGTGGATTTACATTTGATACAAATAATCAATTTAATTTTTAACCCCACATCAATGATATGATCATTATAAGGGAATTTGTCTCAATTTCCCTTCATTGAGTCTTATTGTAATTTTATGCACATAATTTTTATTATATGGTGTTTATACTTCCCCATTTATCTGTAATATTATTATTCCAGAATAATTCATGTTTTGTTATGTTTGAATATGAATTAATTTAATCAATGGTTATTTTACTGGAAAATTAATAATTTGTAAAAGTTTATGTAAAATTTATCTTTTATTTATGAATATAAACTATATCATAAAAAGATTACATTATTTTGATAATTTTTTTATGGATACTACATTTATTTTAAATATCCATATTATCTTATGATGATTATGATTATTTCATAAACTGTATATCATTTATGAATACAAAGTTTACTTTTAATGTTTTTTGATTATATAGGGAAATATAGATAAATTTGTATCTTTTACTCAATATTGATATTTACTGATAAGGAACATTGTTCATGAATTAAATTGATCATTATATGTATGAAAAATTATTTTGACATAAAAACATGGATGGGGATCGATTATATATATCCCATTAATGGATCCATAAGTCTAATGACATAAATCAGTTTTCCAAATTAAATAGGATTATAAATGTAATTTTAAATTTCCTTTTGAAAGGTCTTGATGGTAGTGGTATCATGATTCTTACGATCATGACATCAAATAATTAATAATTTCCTTCATTGAGGGCTTTGTGTTTTTATTATCCATGATATTTTTAAAATTATATTATCTCTAGAATCATATTATTCAAATGTATTTAGTAAATGGAATAAATTTTAGTTATTTACACTTCCATATTTATTTTTCCTTATCTTATCATGATTGTTATTTCCTTTATATGTTATTTTTGTTGAGTTAGTTAATATTAATTTTTGATTATTCTTAATTTTTTTGATAGATTTATCAAGACAAACCCATTACCGATCATTTCAGCTCACCGTAATTTTTCTCCATTCCCCATTATATGAAGAAGAATTATTGGAATGAGTTTCAATGATGTAGTTAATTTTATTTTGTTATGTATTCTGCTTCATAGTCTATAGACAATCTAAAATGGGTATCGTATATGTATCTAGTTCTCAAAAAATCTAAATTGTTCAGACATAATTGATTTTATTATTTATATCTATGCCAATGTAAAAAATTAGACAACGGATCCGAGCTATTGGGGTTGGGGTCGTTATATTTTTTGTTCATGTTTTCCTGATTTATTCATCAGTTTCCATATTCATTCTTTATTGAATCATATTGTATGGATCATCCCTATTTGTAAAATCATGGATAATGTATATGGATAATTGATCTTCTTATAGTTTAATATATATTATTTTTACATTTGAAAAATTTAAATCATGGATAGTATTTGACAGAAAATAGTATTCACATACATATTTTAGCTAAGAAACATATTTTGATAGGAAAATATATATGGCATATTTTTTAATTAATAATATTTTTGGGCTCTCTATTTTGTGTTTTATATTTTCAAATAACATTAAATTAAAAATAATATAGGAAAAATAAATATATATTTTCAAAAAAACTACCAAATATATATGAGAAACATTCTACATCAAATAATTTATTTTCTATGTGAGGAATATTTGACATGGAAATATTTGATGGTAAATTCTATGTCAACTAGGTGAATAAGTTCCATAATATGTTAATATGGTTTTCTTAGAAAAATATGAACATTATTAATGAGGTGAGCATTCAAATTTTGTTATATTATTTAGTAAATTGTTTAAGGGTCTGTAACATCCATGTGAAGTTCATTTGGGAATAAAAAAATTATGTTTAATGATTTTTATGTCCAAATATACAATGATGACATCTAGTTAAGGGAGTTAGATAGATTTCATAGTTTTTCTATTTATTTTAAAGGTTCAATGGAATTTAAATACAAATAAAATCAATGTGTGAAAACAAAATCAGCACGAAAGTGTTTAGAAAGGCCAATGATACTTGGTCCTTCCTACTAGAACAATATAAAGATAAGATACATAATTGACGATTTCATGGAAAAATGAAAGTCACTTTAAGAAATAACTTATTAAATATTATATATAATTTATATTATTTTTTGATATAACATAGATCTTTGAATGTAATTGTATCTAGATAATCATCTCATTACACGTCGGAGAAATATTTAATGAAAATAAATGTTTAGTATAATTTCATTTATTTATAAGGTTATTTTAATTAATGGTAAATAAAATAATGGAATTTTATTTCATAAAACAAAAACAATTCTCATAATTTTTCCAATATAATAAATAAATGAAATATCCCCATGTTATGAATGAATTTTTAACTAATTATATAATGTCACATTTTAGTTTTCAAAACATATTTTAATTACAGTACATGGAATATCATAAAAGTCACTATCCTCATTTCACATAGAGTGAGAATGGAAAAAAATATAATATGATTGAATGTTCAATGTATTTAATTTTATGGAAAAATATAATATATATTAGTTACTATATAAATGTATGATAGGAAACATGAGTGAAATGAAGAAAAATCCATGCATACTAAAGTAATATTGTTACTACAATTGTCAATGAATACTAGCATATGAAAATGAAGAATAATTTTAATTGTAATTTCTTGGTTTTGGGTTCCCCCCAAAGGTGCCCCAAACCCGATTGGTCACATGGACGCATGCACATTTCATCAAATTTCAAAGGTTGCCTACTAGTATTGTGGGCCTTGGGTTAGATAGTGGGGAAAATATACACTGATTGGCAGAGTAAGACAATGAAAAAAATGTATAACAGTAGTGGAAATAGTAATTTCAAACAATAAGTAAATAGTGTATGATTGAAAGTTAATAGACAACTATAACTTCTATATGTAAATAATGATGCAAGTCATAAGTATCTTCGAATTTATCCAAATAACATACAATGTTGGAATAAAGTGATAAATCAGGGTACAAAAAAAAATAAATAAACTCCAACAACATCGCAAGCCTCAGCTTGGTCCCATGCTCCCCATCTCCACAACAGTCAAGTACCTGAATTAGAAGAGCACTTTACCATATATATACATGCAATAATATAATCTGTTTGGGACCAAAAGCATGACCTAATCAAGGTGTGATATAAATCCATGTAGACAACCACCAAAATATCTATGGGTAACTGTTAGTGAATATTTATAGCAAGAAATATGAAAAATGATGTAATAAACAAGTAAATACTCAAAAGTAAATAGTCCTACAATTTCAACTACATTCATTTACATTATCAATTATTCAATAAAACAAATATATGAAACCCTTTGGGAAAGTTCACATAGCCTAACCCCTTTGGTTCAACATAAAAAAAGGATATAACATCCCTCTGGGAAACCTCACACTGTCTAACCCCTTTAGTCTCGTAAAAACAAAGAATCTCTAAGTAAGCAATCACCGTCAATTCCACATATAGTATATTAATGATAAAACATAGACTCTCTAAGGAAGAACTCAATGTCAATTCTCCATGTGGCCTCATAATGATAACAATAGACACTCTGAGGAATCACTCAATGTCAGTTTCCCCTATGGTCTTGCAGTGTGAAAAGTAGAGTAGACACTCTAAGGAATCACTCAACATCAATTCCATATATGGTCTCAGTAAACCTGGTTCCCACAGCCCTATGTAAAGAAATAATTCTCAAATGAGATTTAGCATCCAAAGTAAATCACAAATACTACATGGATAATGGGCTACAAAGCATAAAAAAAGCATGTTAGATAATATCACTCCATCCAAAAAACAGTAGGCATTGAAAATAGAGTAGCCTAACATGAAATCCTAGACCTACTGTACTATATTAGATCAAACATGGGAAAACACATCCATATCAAGTTAAAGAGACCTATTTACACAAAAAACCAACAGTGAAGAAAATAAGGCATGAAATGCATTAACAAGGTCAAATTTCCTAAACACACAATACCTTAAATAGGGTATTGGTCAATTTTTCACATACAATTCATAGAAAATATATAGAAAGGAACAAACCACCTACCTCAAAGTAGTACAATCGATATAGTTGAGCCTTTGCTTCTAAATCATCCTTGAACGTCGTAGATCTACAAAAAATATTAAAACCTTCCACTAAGGTTATCTCATGAAATAGGAGAAATAAATATAAGAGGCACTAGAATGAGGAATAACTCACCTATGTGAGTCCAACTCAATCGATGATGTTCGATTCATAGCACAGACGGTTGATTGAGGGCTCAGAGAAGATTCAGCGATATCCATCACTATTGGATTAGAAGGCTCTAGAAGATGTAGCTTTTTTCTAATAGACCTGAACCCAGTCTGATTTATCAATTAAAAGTAAAAATACATAGTGCGTTCTGTAAAGATACATGGAATGTATATTCCTTTACTGGGCCCCACTTTAGGTGGTTTTCAGGTCACTTCACATGACCATGTACTTGGCCATTACTCTGCCTATAAATGGCTACCCACTGCAACCAGGTATACAGCGTATACACTTAAGTATGTGGCGTGCAATCCTTAAATTTCCAGAAACTACACTTTTCATAAAAACACCAAATATAAAGATCCATACCAGAAATGAAGACATGAGTTCTTACAAAAATCCCCCCTTACTGAAATTGGTCCTTAAATTTCCCTAACAAGGTGGCACTAAAAAAGAATCCTCAAACAGCTTCGACCACTACAATCACACATCGATCTCCCTCTCTGATGTCTTGCCTTGTACTCACCCATGCTTCCATATAACTTGTACCTTTGGAACAAACCAACCATAGAGAACCTTCGCACATTGATCAATGATTCAGATAGGATGATCTTTGAATGATGCTTCCACCTCTGACTCATCCTCCTCTGGTTAAAAAATATGAGAAGGGTATGACATGTAACATCATAGATGAGAAATATGGTAGATGCCCTGCATATCCTGGTACATCTGAGGTAAGTGAAAATGATAGGCGACTGGCCTGAATCTCTCTAAAACCACAAATGTATAGATGTATCTTAGTGAAATTTTACACTATCTCATAATCCACCTGGGTCCTAACCTCGTTGTGACACAAAGGAAATCCTGGCCTCCAACCTCGAACTCCATAGGTCATCACCATCAGTCAGCATAAGACTTCTGCCATGGATGTGCAATATCCATCCTCTTCTAAATCAACTCCACCTACTCTATGTTCTCTTGGGGATGAAGAGGTTCTAGCATAGATTCTTCTCCTACCTCTAGCTAACATAGAGTTGATCAGTAAGGCCTACCCTACAAAGCCTCATATAGTACCATCTTAACAGTTGTTTGAAAACTATAATTGTAGGTAAAATCCACTAGAGGTATGTGATTCATCCAAGAACCTTCAATGTATCAGATGCATTATCGTAGCATGTCCCCTAGTACCTGAATCGCATGCTTGGGTTGACCATCGGTTTGGGGAAGGAAATTTGTACTCAGAAGTACCTATATACCCGAAGCCCTATGTAATCCCTTAATGTCCTAAGAATTATAACTAGCATCCCTTTATGAAGCGATGGAGTGTGAAACCCCATGAACAAATACAATCTCTCGAATGTACATCCTTCCCAGCTCATCCACACTGAAGGTATCCTTGATCAGTAAAATGTGAACAACCTTCATGAGTCTATCAATGATAACCCAAGTTAAATAATTCCCTCAAGGGTATCTCAGTAACCCTGTCACAAAATCCATCGTGACATCATTCCACTTCGACTAAGAGATGGGTAAATACTGAAAAAGACATGATGGTCGCTGATGCTCTACCGTCACCTACTAACTTGTGGAACACCTCATGAAAAACCCATCGACATCTCTCTTCATCAATAACCACCAGTACTGACAGAGTAGATCTCTAAACATCATGGTGACACCCGGATGAACTGCCCATACTAGAGAATGGAAATCTCATATCATCTCACCACGTATGTCTACTGACACCAATATGCATCCATGGACGCATAAGATATCATCCTTGCCTATGGTGTATCTAGGATTAGAGTCCTCTCCCAATACACTCTCTTATAGGACTAGACCATTAGCATATGATAGATTTCTTCTTCACACTTGCTCAAGAAGTGTAGAGGTAATAGCTACAGAAGAATGAAACTTCTATCCCTGTTTTTCATGAACCTCTATATGAATCTCAGAGAACATATACATAAGCTTCCACACATTACTAGCCTCCTGAAATTCTTGTATCTCAGTCCTCCTGAACACCATGTTTCTAATTCCTCCAGATCAAAGAATCAGCCCTTGCGTTTCCTTTACTAGGGGTTTATGTAAGCTCAATGTCATAGAACTGATGGTACTCAACCCACATTCACTATCTTAAATTTAAATGACATTGAGTGAAGATATAATTGAGACATTTATGGTTAGTTTATACCACGAAATTCTCTCCCAATAGATAATGTCTCTAATAGTATAAATCATGAACAGCTGCAACCATCTCTATATCGTGCATCGGGTAATTTCTCTCATGTGGCCTCAACTGCCGAGACCCATACACAATGACTCTTTTCTCCTACATAAGCACTGCTCCCAGCCCGATACATGATGTAGCACAGTAAACTATATAACTCTTTCCATAAATTGGATAAACTAGTATCAATGTTGAAGTAAACCTCCCTTTCTTCTTCTGAAATGCTGAATCACACGAATTTTTTCACAATTACTTCTCACCTTTCTTAGTCAGGCCCATTAGAGGAGATTCTAAGCGTGAAAAGTCCTATATAATGTTCCTTTAGTAACAAGTCAGACCGAGAAACCCACATTACTCAAATAAGTTCTTCGGATTCTCCTAGGAAACTACTGCTCTAATTTTCTCTAAGTCTACTAATACCCCTATATCTGATATAGAATGACCCAATAAGTGAATATGGTCTATCCTAAAGTGGTATTTTTATAGCTTATCATATAAATAATGCTATATAAGTGTACTAAAAATGATCTCGTGATGGGTAGTATGTTTTTGTTGAGTGTGAGTGTATACTAAGATATAATCCATGAAAACCACCATGAAAGAATCCATGTATGGATGGAAGACTCAGTTCATCAGTTCTATAAAAACTGCACCACATTCATGAGACCGAACGGAATAACCATATAATCTTATAGACGATACATGTTCTGAAAGGCTATAAATAGTATAATAGACGGTCTAACATGCAACTGATGATAATTGGATAACACGTCAATCTTTGATAACACCTGGGCTCCTCGAAGGTGATTAAAGATATCATCAATCATCGGAAAGGGTTATCGGTTCTTGAGCATCAATTGGTTTAGCATCCAATAATCCACACTGAGTCTAAGGTTACTATTCTCCTCCATCAAAAATATGACAGGAGAACCCTATGGATAAGTACTGGGTCAGATGAAAACCTTTTCGTATGACTCCTCTAACTACTTCTTGAGGTCCAATAACTCTGGTGTATCCATCCTTTAAAGAGGAATGGACACCGGTTATGCTCCTGGTACAAGATCAATAGAAAATTACACCTCTCACTCAAGAGGAAAACCTGAAATTCCTAGAGAAATACCACCTTGAAATGATCCACCTCTCGAGGAATTTTCATATGTGAAGTTCCATGATAATCAAGATACAGAATAAAAATCTGGACTATAACTCCTCCCAACACTTGATGTTGGGGTCCTTCTCTACTTCCATGGAAATCCCATTCAACCATAAGTAGAAACAAAACTCACTCTGGTGATGTGAGACACACCCTATGGTGATAGAAATCGACAGAATCGTGGAAGGGAACCAACCAGTCCATTCAAAGAATGAAATCATAGCATGTCATCTCTAAGACATAGAGATCCCATAAGAAGTGAAACCCACCCACCTCAAAACGGAACTCCATGCACTGACCCACACTATCCATTCTAGTCCCCAACGGACTGTCTAGAATCAAGATATCATCAAGAGTAAAGATATAGAGGACAAGGATCTCCAAAACAGAAAAAAATATGAAACTATGAGAAGCCTCAGTATTGAAAAGAGTAGAAGTTAAAACTGAGGAAACCAAAATCATACCTGTAATTGTAGAGAGGACAAGATCCTACTCTTACTGGGTCTGATCCAATGAAACATTCTAACCTGTACAGTATCCTTGTAACCCTGCCTGACCACCCTAAGCTGATCCACCCTGTTGTTGCCGAAAGCCTGACAACTGGTTACCATGGCCATGACCTCCACATCGGCATGATATTCTGAATGAAATTGAGTTCCCAAATTTATGAGAAACTGGTGTTCCTTCTCCTAAATAAGGAGTCATGGAAGAACCTATATCACCATATGCTGTTGATAAAAACAGATTGAAATGCTGATGATGATCCATCTTACTCTAAGATTAGCAGTCAACTGGGTATCTCGAGAAATGTGGTCTCGTATGCCCGCCCTTCCCACGCTGGTATCATACCACCTTGCTACTTGAAGGTGAATCATACCTACCCATATCTCCATGTGTAGGCTCCCTAAAGTGCCTCCTATTATCAGCCAAATAAGTACCAACTCTGGATGATCAACTGTCCTGGCATATTGCTCTAGAATAAATTAGGATACGCTTTGTGATTAGTGGATGGTTGACTATGGGAGATATAATCATCAACAAAAATATGTTCACCTGAGATCTAATGTCAGGCCTAATACCATCCTCAAACATCCACACTAGTAATAACTCATCACCCCTAGAATTTGTGTGAAGCACTACGGCTCAATGAAGTGAGTTGAACACACCATTTCAAAGAGTGTACCTAACTCCAATCTCATGAAATATTGGGCTATGAGAAGAATCGATGATATCTATTTCTTTTGGACAAGACAACACTAGATGAAGGAGGTTTGGTCAATTAGATGCTACCCCACTCCAATTTATCAATTAAAAATAAAAATACACTACGTTTTCAATAATTATACATGGGGTGTATATGCCTTTAACAAGCCCCTCTTTATGCAGTCTCTATGTCACGTCACATAGCCCTGTACCCATATGTTGCATATTCTGTACATAGCTACCCAAGACAACAAGGTACATAGAGTATACTCGTATGCACATTTTTTGTACTCTATAAATTTCCTTAAACTATTATTTTATTAAAAAAACTATAAATAAATATCTATATCTGAAATGAATATCTGAGTTTGGATATTAATGTACTAAATGTTTTCATTTGTGAATGGTCACTGATAATTAATGTATAGATAAGTTGATTTTTTGTACGATGTTTTTTCTTATAATTCAATAAAATATTCCATTAAAGGGACTCTCAATTTTTTTCAAATTTAAATATTACTAAACAACAATGTCATTGATTTACATTATAAGAGATAATATTCACATCATTAATTTTTTTTTCAAAGTATAACACTCTTGTATAAAACGATTTAAGATCAAATGTGAGATATGATTAAAAAACATAAAAATTATGAAAATATAGTGATTAATAAATTTTTTTCTATGAATTATATTCAATAGGGGAGGAATCTTAACTGTAATGTATAATAGAATAATGTGGATGAGAGAATGAATAAGATAAAAATAGAAAATTTTATACATATAATTATGTACATAGGTATATCCAAGAATTTATATTTTAAGAAATAATATATGAAATAATATTTTACTAATAGTTCTCTATAAATGAAAATATTGAAGCTTTTTGTATTCTATTAATTAAGGAAAACATGAAGGAATCTACTATTTTTTTTATTTTTTTATATACATTCATATCAATCTTTTACAATGTTCATGGTTGAATACTGGCCTTAGTCTTGTTTCTTAATCGGATATCATGTCTAGGAGTTTATATATCACTATTGTGTTTTTATGAACAATGAAAAAATAAAATGTTAGAAAATATATTTTACGAATAAAAAAAGTATAGGGGTTTACATGAAGATGAATATAACAGTGAGAAAAATAAATTTTGAGTGTTGTAGAAATATTAATGTGACAGAGAATATGATGTTCAGGATACTAGTACAATTGATCCAATAACATATGTATAGATTAGAATAAAAACTCAGGATAAAATTAAAATAATGATAAATTCTTCATCATTGTTTTTTAATGAATTATAGTAGATAATTAAAATATTTTAAGAAGAAATGTAGTCGAATGAGTTGAGTAAGTGAGTGATTACTACTAAACATGTGACCCTATAATTTCATGTAGAAATTTAAAGGGCGAGGAATCCATTCTATCATATAGTGAAATTAACATATAATGGTTTGTTTTACTAGGTTTGGGATGACTATACAAGAAAAATCAGATAATGAAAATTATTTTTGTTAACTTGTATAAATAAAATGATGGTGTGAAGTTAAATGATGTTAAATATCCAATAGTGAAACTCATCATTGTTTAGGTAGTTCACCATATCACTGCAGTAATGGCATTGTGTCTTTAATAGCTTGAAAGAATGACTGATTTCATTTATAGAGATTTAGAGGAGGTCATAAATATAAATATGACTATATGACTTGTAATGTTTTTAATGTAATATAGATACCTTATAATCATGAAAATATATTATGGGATAATTAATTTACTATGTAATTTAAATAATAATATATCTTTCATTTTTTATTAATGGTTCCTAAAATAATGAAACATGAACCAATGATTCCACAATGAATAATTAAATGATGGTAATATTATATAATATTTTTACATGTATTTTTTAATTAAAATCAAACCACATATTAAATAAACTAATAAGATATAACTATAAGAATATAAAGAGTTTTATATTAAAGTCATTGATAATCTAGTAAAATTTTAATGATAAATATAATCTATGAATGTGTCATGAAAACCATTTTTTAACATAACAGGATATTATTAATATTTTTTTAGTATAATAGATGAAAATTAATTTTTTAACATAATTTATAAATTTTAATTTCACAATGGAAAAAATGAGTGGAAAAGGAATATGGTGGGTATATAGAAGGTGTTTCATATTCATTTGTTATTCAGAGATTAATATATACTTGAAATTTTACCGAATAGATAAAAATCTTATATTTTAAGTTTTGAGTTGGTACATTACTAATATAAGAGTAAATTTTCAAATTAATATATTGATTCAAAGTAATTTAAAGGGATGTGAGTAATTATATATATGATTTTTTATGGAACGTATGTCACACCCGATTTTTCATGTCTTTGTTTTGATTTGGTTTATTGAAAATATCAATAACTTTCATGGGTTTTGGGTGAGTTTATTGGTGAGTATTGATGTTCCATATGTATTTATCCATCCTAACATAATTTTACCATATCTTATTTGGGTTTTATTTGGAGAAAAGTGTGGTGACATCAAGATTTGGGCTAAACTATGAGACCATTTCATGATTTTAAAAAACAATTCTTTTATAACTCCTTATTTTTTAAACATTTTTCACCCATTACACTTCTAAATTATCTTCAAATAGCCTATTCAAACCCCCATATTCATGTATACCCCATATTAATTCATAATCATGATGGATTTGGGTTATTTATTCAGGTATTGGGCCAGCCTATGAGCCCATTTACAGTTTTTAAAATATATTTTTTTCTTTGATATAATATTAATTTTTTAATATAATTCAGTCCTTCCACCTCTCACTCAAGACCAAAACCCCTAGCTAACCCCATGTTCCATTTTCCTCTTTTGGTCTCATCTTTATCGGGTATTAGGGTGACCTTCCACAAGGTTTCTAAAATCATCCAGACTGGAAAAGGTAATTTGTTTCGTTCATAAATTATTCATTTTTACCCTTTTCCCCCAAATATTATTTCCCTGGTTTGTATAAACCTATGAAGTCTCTATATTGAGTTCCAAGCCATTACATCACCTCTAAGGGTGTGGATATAAGGGAAGATGATGTGTTCTCTAGTTATCAAGGTGAGTTTCTTTTGCCTTTCTCCTCCTTCCTCCTACTACTTCCACTTATTCTTGGATATATCAGATCCCCTAGTCATGAATGACCTACTTTTATGTTATCCCATTAGTTTTTATGGAGTTTTTTCTTGTTTGGGTCATGTATTCATAGTTTAGATATTTATTAACCCTCAAAAGGTGTTATTGGGGGTGTGTTTCCATTCTGCCTTGTTCTTGAGGTAGGTTCTCCCAAGAACATGCCATTATTATTTATGTTCCATATTATTCTTTCTAGTAAAAACTTATATAGAAGTTTAGTGATGTTGTACAACCTTTGGATAATATTTTGGGTGTGAACATTTGTTATTTATTCCTTGTTTTGTGTAAAACGATGTTATTTAGTATAAACATGGACATCGCTTGTTTAAATAAACGTTTGGATGGTTTTGACATATGTTTTGTGATGTTTATGACCTGGTTTAACTGCATTAAAAACTTTTTGAAATGAAAATTTAACTTTATAACATTTTAATTATTAATTAGTTTGTTTTATTAAATGTTGCAGGCTGTGTTTTCATGAAAGTTCCTGGTTGGCTCTTGTGTGGTCAAGGTGTTATAAAATGATTGGATTGGATTATAATTTTTTTTGTAATCATGGGTATAAATGTTTTTGGGTTCCTTATGTGTGTTCCAATTTGTTTTTGGGTTTTATAATAAAGTGAGGATCAGCTATTAGTGTGTTTTAGAATGTGTTCTTGGTAAATAGCGCATTTGGAACATTTATAGAAGTGGTTGAGTTTTGAATGTGTAGCCTTAGTTATTGTGGGGTTTTAGTAAATATTATATTTCTTCCAATGGTATGTTTAATCCTATTTATGAATTGTTTATGTTTTTCTTTTGATAAATGTTTTTTTGTGTAGAATTCAGAATGGTATGTTTGGCATTTTTCTTTGAAACATGGTTTTAATGTGTACTTAATCATTTGGATCCATTTTGTGGCCCCTAAAATTGATTTATTAAGTGGTTTTCGGGTTCCAAATATGGATTGATATGTTAATTTTGGGTGGGTTTCCTTAAAAGACTATTTTGAATAGATTTTATTTACAAATCCATGTTATGCATCATGAAATTTTTTTATGAAATTTTTAAGTGGTTTATTGGTCTATGAATGAAATGTGAATTAGGATTGAGGGTTGTTTATGTGTGTATAATTTGGGAATGAAATTTTAATGTTCAAATTGTATTGGATAATATGCTGATCATTATTTAAAACTAATGGGGAACCCTGAGTATCTAGGTGGGTATACATGTACTAGTATGATAGTGATCCAGAGTAGTCTCGTCCCTATTTCACATAGAAAGTTTGATGATAAAAACACTAACTGAAAAATTATGATTATCATAGGGACCACTAGGTTAAGGAAATTTGTTCCCTACTTGTTGATCATGAATGAGAATGGATATGTTTTTATGGTTAATTTTACACTGAGATACGAGGTACTTTGGGCCCACAATGAACTAGTTCCTACGGGTGTTCCCATGAAATGTGCTTGTTGGATATTTTGTACTCAACATCGGCATATGGTATGTTTGGTTGATAAATTCCAAAGTTTTTGTGTTTTACTTATGATATTACTTTTGTTAAAGCATACCTCTTGAAAATTGTTTTCATTTTGAAGTTTCATATCATTAGAAAATGTTCCCGCATTCTTGTGTATAATATTTGAAATTTTTGGTTTTATCGTTTCCATAACATGGTAGTATTTTTTAAAAACATAATTTTATATATAGTATTTGAACATTAAATTTATTTTTATTTTATTTTAAGTGGAAGTGCATTAGGAATTGCATATCAGGATATCCTGTGGATTTTTTATACTCACTCTATATTTTTTCTTATATTTTTTAGCCCTTGTGTATGTTTCATCCTGAGTTGGGTCTCCTTGTGTGACATGAAATATTTTTTTTGGAGAGTGACCATTGAAGTCACATGGATTTAGTTTTTCATCAGGGATGGTTGGTTTAGTTGTATCATTCATTTGTACTTTCAATTTCTTCATATGAATGTTGTTGGTTCAATTTTAAAATAAATGTGAGTTGGGCTATCCATTATTTAAGAATTTACATTATTGTTTATATTTGGGAGAAATTGTTCCATTTTTTATTCTATTGATTCCCTCAGTTCTTTTTTTAATCATAGAATGATGGGGAACACCTTTAAATTCTTGTTGTAGAGCATCCCGATTAACCGGTTCAGGGTTGACTCATGCATGTTTGTTGAAAAATGTTATCATAGGTGGTTAGATCATAGAGGAACATGATTTGTAGATCATCATTGTTATTTTGTTGATTTCAACGTAGACAGAGTATGATTTTAAGAACATGAGGGGTACGTGCGGGAAGAGCGTCATGAAATCTTGCTCGTTCTAATCCATGGGTTTCCATGCGATGTTTGGTGTTATTAGTGTCCTCGGTTTCTCTTGATTGTTTAGTGTTATTATATGACAAGGGGAGTTAGACTAATGGTCTCCATGGGATCACGGGTCTTGGAAAGCCCTATCGAACTTGGTAATGTTTATGATAAGGATATCCATGTTGGTGGTGTGTTTCGAATGTGGTTTCCAACCATATGGTCATGTCACCCACCGAAACTAGGTCAATTTTGGGGGTCTCTTTGACCTTTCATGAACTCAACAATTCTTTTGAAAATATTTTTGTGATAATTGTGTAAATTGGATTTCAGAATTTAATACAGATTTTTTTTGAAAGTTCTGTTTTGGGAAACATATCTTGAGAATAAAGTAAAAATTATTTAACATGACTGGATTTTCACTAATAAAAACATTTATTTTTTTGAAATATTTTTTTTGAAATCATTGATAAAATTATGGCGATTCTGAATCATTATTTTAAATGGGGTGTTTTGTGCTGTTGTATAGTGTTTGAATCTGATGAACTAGTTTATGAAATTGGTTTTGAGAGGTTGGTTTTTTCCAATAAAGGGTCTTGGTCACTATGGGCATCAATTTATGAAAAGAGACCTTGCTAAATTTTTTAAAATGTGAAGGGGTTGTTCTTAGTACCTTGGTTGTTTTTAAAGTTGTTAAGAATGAAAAGAGTTAGGTTTGTAAGCCAATGGTTTTGGACTAAATGTGGTTTGTTTTGTGAAATATGAAAAGGATTTTATACTAGGTGGTTAGTGTGCCTTTGGAAGGTAGATGATTTTTGAAATGATGTTATATTGATTTAGCCATTGGTGATTTCATGTGTACTCACATTAAAATTTTTATGGATATCTGGATAGATGGATAGTATGGAATGGTGGTTGGGTGCTCAGGGTGGCATGGGAATGGCCATGGGGGTGATACTTGATGAAACGCCATTGGTGAATATTGTAATCCACCATGTTAGTTTTTTTGTCAAATGTGATTTGAGATGAAAAATTGTGGTATTTTATTATAAACTGATGGTTATGTGGTTGTTTTTCCCTATGTCATAGAATTTTTGTTTACTCGCTATGCTTTCATATGATTTCGATGTCATAATATTTTTTTATATTGAGATGGGATCTTTTTGGTGGCTCAGTTTTGCAGTAATGTTTAGTGGGATTCTATATATTTGTTGGATGTTATGGTGTGGCAACAGATTGTTCTTCGTTTGAAAGATTTCGAGTTGATAAACCTAAGGATTCCTTCCAAGGGTTAAATCCACCTATTTGAATGATTCCTATGCCCATTTATTGGAATAGAGAGCTATATGGGCTTAGATTAATGTGCTTTCTAGTTATGGTGACACTCTTGGTTTTGGTAATAGTTCGTGGTGGTGTGGATGTGTTATGTCATGTTCCTTGTCCATTCTTCTATTTATTCAGAGTGAGGGAGAATGGTTATGTGTATCTTGATGTTCCTATTGGATGGTGGTGTTTTTTTGAACTATTGAGCTTCATGGGGTGTTCTGATTCGTAGCTCCTGATTACGGCATAACATATGCCAAAAAATCATAGCTCCATCCTTAGGCCACAGAGTTATGATTTTCACGCTGTTAAGAAATTTCTAGCGGTGTAGAGAGTTTGACTAAGCTCCTTCCTCCACCGTTGTGGCATGGTATTTTATATATCTATATTTTGGTTCTTCATCACCATTAATCTCCTCCTATTCCAATGAACATGGTGGACTTATCCCCCATGTAGTATCTATGGTTGTGCGTTCATGTATGTGGTTTTTATATCAATTTATCTATGGGGACTGGCTATGTGAATTGGGTGTAGTCTTGGTTTTACATGTTCATTGGTGGAGAGTGTTGGGTAGTTCATTTGTTTCTATTGTAGTTTTAGTGGCCTAATGATTTGGTCCCCTTCCCTCCCCTCACCGAGTGGTGGGGTTCTAGATATGTGCAAAATGATTTGTCCAATTTCTTGTCCCATCAGTTGAAAAGTGGGTGGAGTAAATGTTCATGTTGTGTTCCTCTGAGTGTGGGCTGTTAGGTTGTTGTGAGGGACTTTTTGTGTGCCTGGGAGAGTCCCATTCCTGGTGCATTTTTAACTCTCATTTGGTCATTTCTTGTTAGTTATTAATGTTGATGAGTCCCACTGTGTTCCTCATAAATGTTTTTTACAGACCTTTTAGACGTTAGTTATTTCCCTATTGGTGTGGTGTCTGTTATAGTCTCCTCCACCGCAAAATCATTGGATTTTGTGAGTTATCATTGGTTTGGGAGATCTGCAGGTTATTGGGAGAAATTCCAACAACATGGTTTTTGTCTGGGATGTGATGGTAGTGGCTTGATGTTTCCATTAATTATTAGGAATTGGTTGTGAGTTAATATTATGTTTGGGAAAAACGATTAGGTTTTGTTAATGGTAAATGTCATGTATTTTGGATTGATAGGATGTATAGTTTTGATGTGGAATCCTTAGGCGTTGATCAATCATCTAGAAAGTGTTATGGATTTCTGGGGGGCAGAAAGCATTAATGGTGGGGAGATTGTCACACACAGTTTTTCATGTATTGGTTTTGTCGAGATAATTGGAAATTCTTATCCTTTTCTTGGGTTTTGGCAAGGTTTAATGTTTAATATTTAATCTCTATAAAGTTCTAATCATACTAACATGGGTTCCCCATAAATGTGTTTGGAGGTTTTTTGGAGAAAAGGGTGGTTACTTAAATATTTGTTCCAAACCATGTCCCCATTTCCAGATTTAAAAAAAATATTTTCTTCATAAATCATTAGTATTTAAAATTTTATACCCATTATACTCCACAAAAGTCCTCCCCTGAAATATAAAAACCATAATATCCATTTGTACCCCTTATAAATTCATAATAATTGTGGATTTGGGTTATTTATTCACGTATTGGGCTAACCCGTGATCCCATTTCTAGTTTTAAAAGTATATTTTTTTTCCTTTATATAATATTTATTTTATAATATTTTTCAATAATTTCACCATTTAATCAATCCCACAAACCCTAGGAGAACTCTAATGCTCCATTATCCATTTTTGGATCTCATGTTCATCAGGGATTAGGAAGAAATTACTCAGGGTTTTTCAAATTGTCCTGATTTGAAAATGTATTTTGTTTCATTCATAAATCATTAATTTCTTACTATTTTTCCCCAAAATCTTTATTAACTAGTTATTCAATGCTTAAAAAGACGCTACATTTATTTCATAGAAATTAGATCTCCTCCATGTTTTTGTATATAAGAGAATATGATGAGTCCCCTATTTATCAAGGTGAGTTTCCTTCTCTTTTCTCCTCCTTCCTCCTCTTCCTTCCGTTTTATTTTCTCTACCTTCTCTCCTCGTCAAGAACGACCTAAGGTTATATTATCCCATGATTTTGGATGGTTATTTGGCTCGTTTGTGTATGGTATTCATAGTTTTAGTGTTTATAAACCTTCAGAAGGTGTTTTCAGGCGTGCCTTTCCATTCCTATGTGGTTTTGAGGAAGGTTATCCTAATAACATGGACATATTATTTAAGATTCATATTTTTATGGATTATATAACCTTATATAAATGTTTATTTTTTCTATAAAACCTTGGGATAATATTTTTGGTGTGAAATATTGTTATTGATCCATTTTCTTGTTTTAAATGGAGTTGTTTCGTATAAATCTGCACAACCCTTATATAAATAAATGTTACACTGGTTTTCACATAAGGTTTTTGATGTTTATGACCTAGGTTAACTACTTTAATATGTTTTTGGAATGATTGGATTTATATCTTTTGTAATGTTAAATAGAGTTTGTTTTACTTAATGTTGCATGCCTTATTTTCATAAAAGTTCCCAGTTGTCTCTTGTGTGTTCAATGTGTTATAAAATTATTAGTTTGACTTATGAGAAATGTTTGAAGCTTGTGAATAAATTTTTATTGGTTTCCTTATATGGGTTACAATCTGTTTTTGGGTTTTATATTTAAGTGATAATCAGTTTTTTGGGTGTTTTGGCATGTGTTCTTGGTAAATGGACCATTTTCAACCATTATAGAAATGTACGGGTTTTGAATGTGTAACCTATGTTTTTGAGGGGTTATAGTAAATTTTATAATACTTTCAATTGTGTGTTTAAACCTTTTCATGAATATTTCAATTGGTTGTTTCGATAAATATTGTTTTTATGAATAATTATTAAAGGCTTATTGGGCATTATTCTTATAATAGTGGGTTTCATGTGTACTTCATGTTGTATCATTTGGAGAAATTTTATGGTCCATGAAATTCATATAATAAATTTAGTTCGGGCTTTGAAATCTGGTTTTATATGGTAAGGGTCTGTGTTTGGCCATAAAAGAGCATTTTTTAATGGATTATATATGCAAACCCTCGTTATACTTCTTGAAATTGTTTTATGAAAATTTTAATTGGTTTATTGGTTTGTAAAAGAAATGTGAAGCATGTTTGCGGGCAGTTTGTGTGTGCCTGATTTAGAAATGAAATTTTCATTTGAAATGTTTATTTGATAATATGTGGAACATGATTAAGTAGTAAATTAAACATAGATATATATGTGGGTGAACGTATTCTAGTATTCTAGTGATTCAGAGTGGTTTTGTCCAGGTTTTACAAAGGAATTTTGACGATGACAACACTAACTAGACAATGAAGATGATGTAGGGGCCACTGGGTTATGAGTATTTGATCACTACTATTGGATCATTCAGGATAAAATATATTTTTTATGGTTACTTTTACACTGAGATATGAGGTACCTGGGGCCCACAACGAACTAGTTCCTAGGGGTGTTCCTGTGACTTGTGCTCATTGCATATTTTTTAGTGACCAATGGGTTATGATGTGTTTGGTTAATAAATTAACCAGCGTCTGTGTTTTATTTAAAAGTGAAATTTCATTAAAGTATCCCCCCTTTTATTTCTTCCCATTTTAAAAATGAATATCACTTAAAATGTTCCTTTCATTATTTTGTAAAAAACATTCAAACGTTTATATGATAATTACCATATCATTGAAATTTTTTGGAAAAAAATAATTTTATATATTGAATTTAAAACATGAAATTTCTATTTCATTTATTTTATGTGGAAGTGCATTGAGAATAGAATATCGGGAAAACCTACTATGTTTGAATACACATGCCTATAGTTTTCTTTTGTTTTCGTAGCGCTTGTGATGGTTTCAGCTTGAGTTTCGTCATTATGAGAGACATGGAATCATTGTGTTGGAGAGTTACTAGAGTGGTCACATGGAGTTAGTTAGTGATAATGTCTTGTCAGTTTAGTAGTATCGGTTAGTCGAAATTCTTATTTTTTCGTATAAATGATGTCAGATCAATTTTTATATAAATGTGTATTGGGCATTCCATTCATTATTTTGTTTTCATTACTGTTTATATTTGGGAGAAATCATACCCTTTTTACACTATTTCTTCCCTCGGTGCTTGTCACCATCTCTAGAGAATCAGGAACGCCTTTCGAGACATGTCACAGAGCAGCCTAAGTTACTATTTTAGGGTCAACTATTTCTAGTTCGCGATAAGGTATATATTATATATTTGGGATATTGACCATGAAAATAGTTTATATAGTATATAGATTAAAAAAATTTATGATTCATCTTGTTGAGGGGTTTTTATGAGTTACTCCTGTTAAATATAGAATGAGTAAAAGTACCTTCCATAATATAATTGTATATTATTATTTAATAGTATTCAAGTAATATATATTCTATGAATAATAACGTATATTTTCTAGAGATAAATAAGGAGAACACTGAATTTCATAGTGATAGTCAAATAGTGATATATAGTTTGACATGGAAAATGTTTAATCTCAGGTTAATCAATTTTTAGTTAATGTTCCCCTTCTTGAGAGGTCTATTATAGACTCTTATACTAACAATAAATATGTTTCATGGATCTAGAAATTATATATATACGTTATGGAAGCTAATAATTAATTAGATATTGAGGAATTGTGGCTCCTTTAGTTACCTTCAGTGGATAAGGATCCTTGATAGGGAAACAAATTAATTATGATATATAGAGTGTAAAAGGATGTTAGTTAGTGAACTCGTATTCACTTTTGTGATTCCTTTTCTTGTATATATTGATCAATTCGACAGTGATGGTAATATTTTTTTGGTTCCATATTGATGGAAAACTAGTGCATTCAAAGAATCGTATGCCTTTATTGTGTCACATGGGGTGGTATTGGGTAGAAACACTATTCTCAATGCAAGGTGAAATAGATATAATTAAGAAAAAAATTCATTAAATGTAAATATTATCTGTGAGTTGTGTTCATTCCCGGGAAAAAGTTAAAACCTATTAATTCATTATTATCTACTGTGCACCTTATGAGAAATACTAAAATGGTTTATTATTATATCATGTAAAATGTAAAAACTAAAATAAAAAAATATAATAATTAATAATATTTCATTAAATAAGAATCTCATGATATAACAATGAAATTATTCAAATATCAAATCAATATTTATGTCTTATATAATGGATACTACTACTTATAGTAAATCAAATCCCTTATGTATCTAATTCCAAAATATTATGCATGAATATTTTATATTTTTTACTTTGAGTATAGATACCCTCACATCATATACATTAATATTAAATAACATTTGTAAAATACATAAAATGTTATGAAAACAGACTCCCAGACACTATATTGTTCTAGTGCCATTAAAAAAATGTAAACCAAAACTCTAGTATGTAAGTGAGATATATTATCTCCCATAATGTTCTTAATTATTAGAACCTTTCTTAGACTCATCATACTTAATAAATATAATCATAACCAAGGAAAATAATAATAAAAACGGGTGATATCCGATGATCAATAATTTTAAACAAGGTAGACATGTAATCATAAGGATGAGTATAAGGGTATGGGGATGTGACCATAATAATGGAAGAACATAACCTGCATATCGTAAGATCATAAATAGAAATCATGGGACAAATAATGTCACTTCATAAGACATGAATCACACTGAAATAAGGATCATAATCAACGAAAACATAATATATGAATAAAACATGGAATTATGGAAGAAACATTTTCATATAATATTATTTCCATAGTATCTAAGTCATTGCTGCAAAGACAATATTGGTAGTATGGGTTCACTTCTAATTCCATCTTGGTATTGATGCTTTACTCCAATTTACATCTTAGTAGAATTATTTAATTCCTCATGACATCATGGTAGTCATGGTTTATCATCATAGCCATATTAAATGTCAAAGTAAATTCCCAAGACTATCTTAGTCAATATCTTGATATATAAATACATACCCAATTCATTGGAAGGATATATAGTTCCACCATATATCATAATGAAAATAGATATACATGTGGAACAAGATCATTAAAAATCAAATCATAACCCATGAAATGAAATGGGTATCATTAATATGTAATCATATCATTAGCAGTGTAATAAGATATGGGTTTCATAATCATTTCATGAAAATAATAACCCATTAAAGAGAAAAACATTTCATAAAAATATAATCTTGTAAAGAGAAACATGTTTCATCATCATATAACTCATGAAAGGTTAATGGTTTTTAAAAATACAATGAAATTATGCATAACCCATCTATAGAAATAATATGAATAAATCCATTATATCATTTCATAGAAAGTCATGAGTAATATAGAAAATTTCATCTTAGATGGAAACTAAATTTAAAAAACTTTTCAAAACACATTTCTTGAGGAAAATATCCTTTTTGTTTGAAAAATTATTTTTAATGCATAAACCCATTTGAAAATAATTTTTATCTAGAATACCTTGAAAAAATAAAAAAAATATTTGAAATAATTTTGTAAGCCGTTTTCCTTGAAAATATATAGAATAATATTCCAAACATATTTTAATAAATTTTCTTTCAAAACACTTTGAATACATTAAAAGAAATATTGAAAACATTTTCAAAACCATTTCATTGAAAATAATTTGATAACATATAAAGAAATATTGAAAACGTTTTAAAAACAATTTAATTAAAAATAACTATTAAAACATGTAAAGAAATCATTAAACCATTTTAAAAACAATTTCATTTAATTTACATTTAAAATTTGTAATGAAATATCAGAAATGTTTTGAATACCATTTCTTTGAGAATAAATTTTAAAAATTTGAAAGAAAGCATGAATATTTTTTTGAAAACAATTTATTTGAAAATAAAAATAAAAATATTTTAATAAATATTGAAAATGTTATCAAAATGGTTTTACATTAAACCTTATGAATGAATATTAAAACATATTAAAAACCACTTTTTCCCTTAAAACATAACAAATAATCTTGAAAACATTTTGGAAACCCCGTATTTCATTGAGATGATAAAAACAAGATGACAAACACTATGAGACACATTTTTAGGAAAACTAAATTAAAGCAATGATTTTACATAATATTATGAACACATATTGTTTAATAAAATGTTATTAATCTTCTAAAATAACCATCAATGTTAAATCTATACATTCCAAACATTTATTTTATGCCATAAAAAGTTTAGAAAAGTGGCTCAACATGAAAACACAAGAATATTACTTTTTAAAACCCCTTTTTGTTTTAAAATTTAAAACATGGGAAATATTTAATTTTAATATCATTTTACAATATTCAAATATTTTTGGGTTCTTTTTATAAAATATGTTTTTGAAGAAATAGGGATTTCCGACAAAATAGATATGTAAATTTGGGCATTCTAAAAAACACTTTCTTAAAATTATTATGCCCAAAAGAGTATAAAAATGGCACCAATATAGGAATATATAATTAATAACCATATATTTTGAAAATTATTTACTTTTCTTGAGAAATGCATCATAATATTTCATCAATGGAAGTATACTCATAAATAATATCAAAAAGTGATGAGATGAATCAATAGACTCAAACCAGTTGGCAACATTGAACCATACACATATTTTAATAAAATTAAATTAAATGAATATTAAAATATCATTTATTGAAATATATTCATTATATAACATTTAAAATGAAATATATACACCTAATGAATAAATATTGATGTATAACATGGAAATTGTCTCAATGGAAGAAAAATAAGGCACAATTATCATACGGATCAGGTAACTCTTGTAACATAAACCGCATTATATAAATATAATATAAAAAATATTTAAATATCCATAACTATTATAATAATAATTGAATAATACATTAATTTTTAGTGCATACACAACTCAAAACTAAATTGTGGGGAATTGGCATGTATCTCATTGATATAAAGAGATAAAATAACATTAATTTGTGTCATGAATCTCATCATACTCATTAAAACATATAATATAATAAATATATGTTTATTAGACACAAATAAAATATCCATATTCATATATCTAATACCTTATATGGTTTTATTTTTACTGTATATGATCATCTTGTTAACAATTCTGTGTTAAGGATTCACTTCCGATAATATCTGCTTTGTTCTTTGCATGTGTCTAAATTTTTTTATACGTTTGGTACAGAAAATTATTTCATGATTTCCATAATATAAATAATGATATGAATATCATTTATTACATGTATATTTTTGTAATATTAATATATATAATCTAGAAGTATGAAAATTAATCCACAGTTTATGGAGACGGTAAGTCATATAAATGTAGGAATATTGTTTCCATTTTTGTTGTCATATTAAAAAAATTAAGTTAAATGAAATATTTATATATATCAATATTATAGTATAATTATTTCATAATATATCATATATGTTTATTTAACTCATCCTTTATACATCCCATGTAGTGTGTGAACAAATCATATCACTTTGAGGGGCGATAGTAAACACTTCCTCAAACAAAATTATCCTAATTAAACCAAATGGAAAGTATAAATATTAGTTTCTGAAAGGATTAAATAAGATTAAGGAAATAGTAAATATAATATATAACATATTTAAACAAATTTTTCATCATAATTTCCACCGTGATAGTTGATAATGAAAAATTAAAAATCATTGTTTTTTAGTCGGTAGTTCCACATTCACATCAATAGTATGTTCATTACCCATTACATGGTGGTGCATAAAAGTGTATGTATATCCTATATAATAAAAAATCATAGAATATTTATGATAATATTATTATAATGTAATGGAATAAATAGTATGGAGGTGGTGGAGAATGAAAATAAAATAATGGAGCTCCAGAGAAGCTGTTACCTCTTAATCGAGTAACTCATTTTGGTTTCTGCCGAGAGGCTTCCTTAGATTTCTCCTGTCGAAGGGGATGATTATAAGAGAAAGGGATATTTATTGGGATATTTATTTGGTATATAATGGCTGATCAAATGTGGTTTGAGAGTTGTGAGGAAGTGGGGGAAGTGGTGGCCTTTTATATGGAAGGGAAAAGACACACCTGACATTCTTTAATATAAGTTAGGTGTACCCAAATTTTTACCAAAATATGTCATAAAAATCCATCAAAACTCTGTAATTGATGTTAAATGGCCAAATCATTGACATCTGATCGGTGTTGGATTATTTTATCTGTCATTTTCGGTCATAAATATAATGTTTAGTACTTTGTTAACCATATTTTTCTCTTAATCATTGAAATTAATTTAAATCGCGTTCACTAATATATTTGGTAAAAAATAATTTTACTCATTATACATTATAAATTATTAATATTATTCTATATATGGAATCCATTTTGGAGAATTATAACCACAGAAGTGGTATAAATTAAATTAATAATAATACTGCTGATGGGATGACGCTGCATGTTTGTAATGTAAAAATATCTAAAAGTTTACTATGTTTTTATTCCTAATTTCAAAGTGAAATTGATTAAAGTGTCCTGAATTAGATTAATTTATAAAATTATTATATAATTAAAAATTTAACTCTATTTAATAAATAATTTAATCTTATAAAAATATTTTTATATAAAAAAAAATTTAAATTGAAATTACGTTTTATTAAATATTCATTAAAAATGACTCCTAAATGAAAAATACAAAATATTTATCCTATCCTAATTTTTTTTCTTATATTTAAAATATAATGTTAATTTTTACATATTAAATCTATAAAGGTTGAAATATTTTTTAAATGGGTTCTCCATAAAGAGGTGCTAAAACGACTTTTATAAAAATATAGGGTTTTAGCATAAAATGGGGTTTTTTCTCATCTTATGTCTATCAAATATATTGGACTATTTAATGAAATATTTTTTTCAATAGAGAAAATATAATTTTAGTTACTATCTTTCACTATTGTTAATTAATTTAACTTATTAATATAAATCATCTTTTTTTTATAAAAATCGAGTTTTATAAAATTATCCCCTCTATTTTTATTTGTTTTTATATATTTTTCATATTAATAGGTGTCCAATGTATTCGGCTATATATATTCATAATCTAATTAATCCTATAATATTCAATTTAATTTCCTTCTTATATCCTATTAAATAATAATATTTTATTAATTATTTATTGTTCGGTAACACTCTGTCTTAGGAGCTACGTAAGCCATCGAGGAAAGACAATATTGCATGTCACAAAATCTATCCTTGATGTTCTATATAGAGATTGCTAAAATTAAAATTGTGTGAAATGCATGATTACATTTTTTTTTCATTTATTTAAATCCAAGCATAGTTATTTAAAATAAAATATACTATTTTTAGTGTGGATTTAAATGAAAAATATAAAAGAGAATAAATTAATTCCAAACAATATAATCCCCTAATTCTCATGGTGTTAAAATCTATCCCAATGTAAATGAATTAATCACTAAAAATTTATCTTGGTGATCAATGGTTTAATACTTGAATTTTTAATTCATTTAAATCCACATACTTAAAATTAATAATAAAATATCCCTTAAAAAGGGAATGTTGGATCTATAATCATTTCCCCAGGTAAATCATAATGACACATCCACATAGGAGAACATTGGTGGGATGTGAAAATGTGGAATTGGAGAAAAAGTGTAAATATTTATAGGGAGTGATTCAATTCATTAGTAACAAAAAAATAAATGATTAATGAAACATTCTAGCCTTCAATGTCATCAACATATGATGATTTAAAATGCAATCAGTTCAAAACAAATTACACTATTATGGAAAAATATATTTTTTATCATTATACTATCTTTGAATAACTATTTTATTTACTAATAATGTAAGGAAATATACTTAATTATAATTTTTCAATAAACAAAAATTCATTTTTTGGTTGGTCATTAATCTTTTTCTAATTCATATATTACTTCTTGTATTGGATCTCTAGAAATTAAAATTGATTCCCTAAGCACTGAAATACACTTTTAGGTGATCTTAAATCCCATAAAAGAATGAAATGTATTACTATTTTTCTCCAACAATCATTTAAAAATAATAATGTTTTAAACATTGATCACTGAGCATAAAAAGTAACACAATTGATTCATTATAAATAATTATTCATCAAAAATAATTATACATTAACCGGGACATCATGTAGTCTAGTGGTAAGCATGAATCCCTTATCATACTTCGGTCATGGGTTCATAACCAGTGGCCTTTCCGGACATCACTCATTGTCACCCGATATATATGATCTCCCTTTCTAAAACAAAAGTAATTTAATTTCCAACATTATTATGAATAACATTATTGAAATATAGTTAACAACTAAATATCCTTTCAACTCATCTTTTTAATATAATATAATTAAATAAATACTTTATCTGAAGTTTAGTATAGTCATTTCCTTAGTGGCCAAACTTATAACCCTTCTAAAAGGTAACAATCAAATACATTACAACACATTTCATTAAAACAACCTAATATTGATCCCAGGTATATTATAAAGTATCTCATGGTTTTTACATTACAAACAAGTGAATGCCCTCATTTTATATTCTCTTGAAATATGGAAATAACTTGATGTACCATTAATAATTCTGAAAAACATGCATTCTTCCTTTTTCTATAGATTACTGGATATATTCCATAAATACAATAAGTTGTAAACTTCATCCATGACATCATCAACAACTTTTTAATAATTCTTTAATTCGTTTCATGGTTACAAGTACCATCCAATTTAGTTATATGCGACATATATTTATCCAAAAAAAAATTATCATAACATATGTAAAATATTAGGGGTTATATTTCCCTTAATAATTTTTTTTCCATTTTCATCACCTTTCCATTAAATTAGTTTTTTATTCCATCAGAAACATTCAAATTAATCTTTTAAATCCTTAGTGAAAAATATAAACTAGAAAATAATTTTTTATTCCACCATTCACAAAACATAATTCATGAATCCAAAATACTTGAAAACATTAATTATTCAACTTCATCCATAAGACATAAGAAGTATATATCATCCAATAACCTAATACCAAATTCCATTCACATTTTATCTTTAATCTCATCATCTTCTTCAATATAACCATTATTCACACCACCATGCTGATACTCTCTAGGCGGGTTTCTCTTAGGACATTTAGTTGAAAAATTACCATTTATTCGACACCTAAAAAACTTACCATTTTAATAATTTCATTTGGAGGCCAATATTATAATCATTTTTCTAATTGAACGCTTCATTTTTTCCACTGTAGTGTCTTTATTTATGTCCATATTTTCCACAACAAAAACAACTTCCGATTTTTCTAAGACAAGGAATAATTTTCTTATTTCCCCATTATTGAATAAAAGGAAACCCAATCCTCTTTACTCCATCGTCTCCATTACCCAAAATCATAGTGAACATTTTATTTCTCATTCATGGTGAATCTGAGAGTCGGTTAAGGTATACATTGTTAATCGTGTTATGAGAATGCTGATTAGGAATGATCACAACTTAATTCACTATAGTGATCATCTCACTTAAATGTTCATCATAAAATAATCCATCACATTCAACATTAATCCATTTCCTTCTGATTCCCTCCATTGACTAAAACTGGAATCATAGTGAGAGCATTACTTAACATAGAAGAAACAACCCATTCTAATAAAAATATTACTTATGAGATGTCTAAATCATGAAAAAGTAGATAATATATATATCGTAGGTTCAAAATAGGTTAATCATTTCAAAATTATATTTAAATCCATAATGACGGTTCGTGAAGAGTTTTTCTGAATTCCCAAAGTCTATTCCCTGAAAGTGTCAATACAGTTGTGAACATGGCCCATTTTCATGTACCAAATTACCCAAAGACAAACTTGAAACGTCTTTTCAATGTTTTTACACTTAGGTACATACATGACAAAGCCACATCAACCTATATTATCTTGACATGGAAGTATTTCTAGAAAAACACTCACTATATCCTTCACCAAAATTCCAATCCATTTTATTTTACTTTTCCATGTCCCTATACTTATCATTAGACATGTCCTCTGGGTTCTCAATATGGTTTTATCATCCTAGATTCTAATGGTTAACTGAACATTTTTTATAATAGAAACAATAGGGACCCTGAATTTTTATATATTATCATTACACATCATTTTAGGAATACATAAAACATTATACAAACCGACACCCAAAGACGGTATTGATATTAAAACTTTGGTAACATGAAACATAAAAACAAGATTATACGAGAGCTACATTATCACCCACTATGTTATTACTGGGTATAAGCCTACTTATACACTTCATACATAATACATATCTTCATAACATATGGATAAAAACAAAAAAGGTGCAAGATTAGATGCTTCGTCAGGGTAAATAATGAAGACATGTAATCATAAGGACGCATAAAAGGGTATGGGGACGTGATCAAAATATTGAATGATCATACTCCGCATATCATATGATCAAAAACATAAATCATGACAAAAATATTGTTAGTTCATAAGACATGAACCATAATTCAATAAAAACTTAATCCATGAAAACCTAACATAGGAATAAAACAATGAATTTTTGTAGACACATAATCCTATAATATGATTTCCATAGTAGCCATGGAATTTCTTCCATTACTATATGGGTAGTATGGGATCACTCCCCATACCATCATAGTAGTCATGGTTTAACCATATGTTCGTATTATTAGTATTATCTCACTACTCATACCATCTTGGTAGTCTTGGATTACTCCCATGGCCATCTTATAATTCAAGGTTGATCCCCTATACCATCTTAGTCTATCATGTGAGATATAAATCATTACCAAATATATTGAAGGGAAATATTAGTCCCACCCATCATATAATGAAATCATATATACATGTTTGACAAGATCATTAAAAATCATAAAATAAACTATGAAATAGAATGGGATTAATTAACATGAAATCATATCACAAAAAATTTAAAAATAAGGGTTTCATAATCATTTCATCAAAACAAAATCCATGAATGAGAAATAGATTTCATAAACATATAACATGAGCAATAGAAATGGGATTCATAAACAAATAACTTGTGAAAGAGAAACATGTTTCACAAACACCATTACATTATGCATAACCCATTTAGATAAGGAATATGAATGGATCCATTAGATAATTTCCTAGAGAAGCATTACTAGCATCAACAGATTTCATCTTAGATGAAAATTAATATCGAAATATCTTTCACAAATATTTCTCGAGGTAAATATCCCATCTTTTCTAAAAAATGGTTATGATTCCTAAAACCATTTGAAAATAAATTTATTAGAAAATTGAATGACAAATTATAAAGTTTCATTGAAATCGTTTTGAAAACAATTTTCCTTGAAAAAAATATATAATAAAATTCTAAACATTTTAAAAAAAAATTCATTAAAAAGACAGTGGAATCATTAAATGGATAGATTGGATTTTTTTGAAATAAATTTCATTGAAAACCCTTCGATAACTAAAAAATAAATATTGAACATGTTTTTAAACCCATGTCTTTAAAAATAATTTTTTATAATTTTAAAAAATATTGAAATTATTTGGAATCCATTTCATAGAAAATACTTTGAAAATTTATTAATAAATCTTGAAAATGTTTTGAGGACCATTTCATAGATAATATCTTTGAAACCTTAATAAGAAATATCGAAAAAGTATAGAAAACCATTTACTTTAAAATAAAATTGGAAAAATATAAATAATTCATGAAAATGTTTTTAAAACCTTTTTACTTGAAAACATATGAAAGAATGTTGAAAACATTTTGAAAACCCAATTTTCCTTGAAACATTAAAAATAAGCTTGAAAAAAATTTTGATAAATATTTTTCATCAATTCATATTTAAAACAATGAATTTATAGAATATTGGGAAAAAACGTGTATAGAAAACATTTTTAATGTTTTAAAGGATCCATCAATGGAATGACTCATGAGGATGAGTAAATCTGTATGTGCTGAATATTCCTTTCTCACTATAAAATGTTTAGTATTGTGTCTCAACAAGAAAGTTACAAGAATATTTATGATCCAAAAAATAATTAAAAAGGTAAAATATGGGCATATATTTTATTTAATTATCATAGGATTATATTATATTATTTTTTGGAATCCTTTTTAAAAATATGGTTTTGAGGAAACACTGATTTCCAACCGATGAGAGAGGTAAATTTGGGCATTCTTAAAAACACTTTATTAGCTATCCTATTAACCAAAGAGTCTAAAAATGGTACCAATATATGAATATATCATGAATTACCATAGGAGAATAAAATTAATGACTCTTCATGAGAGATGGATCATAGTATTTCATCAAAAGAAGCATAATAATAAACCATCATGAAAAGTGATGATATTTTTTTTATTAAACGCTTGCTACTTTTTAAAATTGAACCATACATCCCTTTTAAGAAAATTAATTTATATTAATCATAAAATATCATGAATTTAAATATATTAATGATATAAAATTTATGTTTAATTATATAAACCACATGAAAAAATATAGGTTCATAACATGACATGTGTCTCAAAAAAAGGGAAAATTGACACACAAATATCTTAATGATCTGGAATCTCTTGATTCATAAACATGATGGAAGAAATATCATTGAGTGGATTTTATAATACCCATATATTTCATATTAATAATCATATAATACAATCATGGGTAGTATATAGACCATGAAAAACAATTGAGTGGTGAACATGGAATGTATCTCATGGATAGAAAATGTTTGATAAAATTCCCATACCTTATGTCTTGAATATCATTACACTCATTAAAACATATTTTCTAATAAATATAATATTATTATACATCTAACATAGAACCAAATTATTCTACTTAAAACATTATATGGTTTGAATATGGATTTATAATACCTTCTTGATAACAATTCTATGTTAAGGTTTTACTTCTGGTATTATCAATTTTGTTCCCTCCATGTGTCTTAATTTGATATATATTAGGCCCTTATACTTATATAATTATTTCTATAAAGTAAATAATTATTTAAATATCATTTATATTCAGTATATGAGTGTTTTAATAACATATAGAATACAGATGTATGAAATGGAAAACACTATTCATGGAAGTTGTAAGTCGTACGTACGTATAGACATTTTTTCTATTTTTATTGTCGTATTGAAAGAATAATGGTAAATTAAATATGTATATATATATATATAATAATTAAAAAAGAATTATTGTATCATATTTTTTTATTAAACTCGTCCTTACTACATTTCATGAATTGTGTGAACGAATCATATCGATTTGAGGGAGATGTAGTCCACACTTCCTCAAACAAAATTATCATAATTACACCAAATGGAAATTATAAATATCTGTATTGTAAGAGGATTAAATAATATTAATTTAATTATAAATATAATATATAAAAAATATAAATATATTTTCTATCATACTAACCCCCATGAGAGTCTATAAATAAAAAATAAACAATCATCATTTTGTGAGGCGTAGTTCATCCTACACATAAACAATATGTTCATTACCCATTAGATGGAGGTGACTGTAAGTGTATATGAAGCCCTTAGAATAAACAATACTAGTATATTTAATATATTTTTATTTTTATACAAGCATGGAATAACGTGATTTGAGTGGGTGGGAATGAAAATAAATGGACGGTTCTCGAGAGAAGTCATTACCTCTTAATTAGGCAACTGCTTTTGGTTTTTGCCAAAATACCACATGTGATAAAATTATTCCCAAGGGGAGTTTTATAGGATTACGGGAGTAAATTTGGTAATTTTATTTGTATGATATTGGTGTAACCGATGTGGTTTAAGAGGTGTAAAGAAGAGGGAACTTTTATAGGAAAGGGAAATGACACACTTGAAATTTTTTTAAACAAGTTAGCTGTACCCATAATTTTATTTATAAAAATACATAAAAAATCTCAATAATTGAAGGTTAATTGTCTAATATTGGCCATAAAATGGGTGTTGGTAATGTTTCTAGGCCGTTTGGGGTCTAATATTTAAGGTTTAGTACTTTGTTAACCAAACGTTTCTCTAAATAATTGTAATAAAATTTAATATAATTAACTAATTATTTTGGCCAAAAATGATGCTAAAGTCATTAGATATTATAAATTATTATTATTCCAAATATTTAATACATTTTGACAACATTTAACATGGAAATTGGAATAAATTAATTAGAAAAATGACACTGACATGATGACACTACTGGTTTTTAAAGTAAAAATGTCCAAAAATTTGATATGTTTGTATAGAAAATCTAAAACTGAAATGGATTAAATTGACCTAAATTGGATTAATTTATAAAATTATTATATAATTAACCATTAAAACTAATTTAAAATATAATTTATCCTCATAAATGAATTAGATGAAAAAGAATTCTCTAATAAAAAATCAATATTTTGAACTACTAATTAAAAAATAAAACCATGTAGAAAATTACCAAAAATTTATCATAACATAATATTGATGTTCCTAATTCAATTATAATGTTTATTTTGACAAATTTAAGCTATAAAAGTTCCAAAATTTTAATTTAAAATTGGTTTTCTATTAAATGTTAATAAAATTTTTTTTATAAAAATATAGGGTTTTAAGAATAAAATTGGGTTTGTTCTTATCTAATATCTATAAAATATATTGTATGATAATCAAAAATATTACCACGAATATGGGAAATATAAATTAAATTAATATATTTCACTATTCTTAATTATTTTATATTATTAATATAAATCAACTTTTTCACATGAAAATGTAATTTTAAAAACCATTCCCTTTATATTCATTTGGTTTCTATATTATTTTATAATTATTAGGTAACCACCAAATTCAAATATATATATTCAAAAGACAGTTAATCCTAATTTCGTAAATTTAATGGCCATGTCATATCCTATTAAATAATAATATTTTAATAATTTATTATTTTCTGCTAACACTCGGCCTTATGTTTTACGTAAGCCATCAAGGAAATCCTGTCTTGCATGTAACATAAGAAAACATTGATGTTCTGTATCAAGAATGCTAAAATTTATGTTCTGTATAGTGTATAATTAACATTTTTTACAAATAACGCAAGACATTCATAATTATTTAATATAAAATAATCTATTTTTAGTGTGATAGAACGTGGAAAATATCAAGGATATAAAATTAATTCAAAAATGAATATTTCACAAAATATCAGGGTGCTACATTTTAAACCCCTTATAATTAATTCCACCCTTGAAATTTGTTTGGGTTATCAAAGGTTTAATAATTTAATGTTTCATTCATAGAAACCCAGATCATAAAAATTAATACTAAAATATCCCTTAAAAAGGTAATGTTTAATCTATAATGGTTACACAAAGTAACTCATAACAAGATTCCCACATAGGATAACATATGTGGTAATAGAAAACATAGACTTGGATGAAAATTGTAAATACCCACAATGAGTGATTGAGGCCGTCAATAAAAAAATGAATGATCAATGAAACATTGAGGGCCTCAATGTCATAATTCTTTGATGATTTAAAAGTTCTTCAGTTAAAAATAGTTATTTGGACAACACATTTTTTTGATAATTATCAAATATTTAGTTAATTATTTTATTGAAGAATAATGTGAGGAAATATGATAAATTTTAATTTTTCTATAAACAAGATTAATGTATTTTGTGGTGATTTTATATATTTCTTATTCATTCATTACTTCAAGAAATGTATATCTTGAAATTATCTTTGATAAATAAAGTAGTAAATACACATTTAGCGGATCTTAATGTCTATAAAATAATGAAAAGTGAACTATATGTCACTAAAAATCCGTAGAAATAAATATGGTTAACAAATTAATCATTGAACATAAAAAGTAACACTACTATTTCATCTTAAATAATTATGTTTAAAAAATTACTATACATTAAACAGGACACCACGCAGGCTAGTGGTAGGAATAAACCACTTACCATTCTTCGATCATGGATTCAAGAGCCATAACATTGTTGGAAATTATTTGTTTTCACCTGAAATACATCATGTCCTTTTCTAAAGCCACAATAATATAATTCCTCGAATACATATTATGGAAATCCCGGAAATATAGTTAATCACTAAATAGAATTTTGTGAAGGTTTTCTATATAATATCAACAAATAAATACATCCTCTAAATTTTAAATTAACATTTTCATGAATGGATAATCTTATAACCATTTTGAAAGAATAAATTATAAAACATTATAAATAAAGTCATGAATCATCTTAACAGTGATCCCTCATATTTTCAAAAGTATCTGTCAGTTTTCATATTCTAATCACATGAATACAGTCATTATATATTCTCTTGAAACATGGTAATTACATAAATTACCATAAATAATTATGGAAAAAAATTATTCTCCATTATTCCATATATTATGGGTTATACAAAATAAATCCAATAAGTTGTAAACTTTATCCATGATACCAAAAAGTACTTTTCAACAAGTTCGTAATTAGTTCTAAGGTAATCATTACCATCTGATTTACTTCTATCCAAAATTTATTTATCCCAAAAGTGTTATTGTAATATAATGAAAATATTAAGGGATATATTTCCACTTATCATGTGTTTTCCGTTGACATCAAATTACCTTTAAATCACTTTTCCAGTCCATCAGAAACACTCAAAATAATATTTTAAATCCATATAGAAAAATATAACCAAGAAAAATCATGTTTATTTCTCCATTCATATAACAAAATTCATGAATCCCAAATACATAAAATCATAAAGAATTACAATTTATCCATAATCCAAAATAAGGACAAATCATCCTTTTAATTAATACATTTTTCCTTTTATATTTCATCTATAGTCTCATTATCTTCAACAATATAACCATTTCTCATACTACCATGCTTATTATCCTCAAGAAATTTCATCTCAGAACATTGAGTTTCACAATAACCATTTATTACACACATAAAAAATAGAACCTTCAATTACATATTAAGTAGGCCATTAGTCTCATCCCTTTTACTAATCGTACTATTAATTTTCCCTTGTTGTAACATTCATTATGTAATTCATTTCCATAGAAAAAAATATTCCTATAATAAAATCATTTAGGTAATATTTCCAAATTATGGACACAAAGTAAAATTATTATTCTTTCCTCCATTGTATTAATTTCCCAAATTCATAGAAAAATCCTTATTTATCTTTCATGGTGAGTCTGATAGTTGGTTAAAGTACACATTTTTAATCATATTCCATGTAACTAATTATGCATAATGAAAACATTTTCACTCTAGTTTTCAACCCACATTTCAATTCATCATCAAATAAACTATCACATTCAATTTTAATCTAGTTACTTTTGGACCACTATATTTACTAAAACCATAAGCATAGTGTGAGCATTAATTATTATAGAAGAAAACCACATATTCCTGAAATTAATTAAATATATGATGTATAAAGCAAGAAACTAATTTTTCTCTATGAAACCCTAGGTTAATCCTAGGTAATTCAAATCCAAATTATATTTAAATATTTACTTATGGTTCATTAATAGTTTTTGTGAATTCCCAACATACATCCCCAAAGAGTTTCAAACTAGGTGTACAGTAAGGTCGTTGTGATGTACCTAATTTTCCCAAGTCGGGACAGGATCATCTTATCAGAGTTTTTCCCTAGGTATATGTATGAAAAATATATATCCACTAATAGTATCTATAAGTGGATAGATTTATAGGAAACCACTCTCAATATACTTCACCAAAATTCCATGACATTTTCCAACACATTTCTTTATACTAAAACATATCCTTGTACATGTACATAGGGCTCTAGATAATGTATTTTCATCCTATATTCCAATGTTTGACTAATATTATTCTTTGATACCAAATGTATCTACCCTCACATTTCATACATGAACATTAAATAACTTTTGTGGAATACATAAAAAATTATACAAATAGATGCTGAAAGACTGTATTTATTTAGTGCCTTTGGTAACATTGAAATATAAACACCAGTATATAAGTGGTTGAAATTATCTCCCACTAAGTTATTCATGACTATCACCCTTCTTAGAAAATTTATACTTAATACATATATATTAATAAAATTGGGAATGAAACATAAAATGTGGGTAAATTAGAAGATGAGTAAGGGTTAAAAATGGAGACTTTTAATCATAAACATGAGTATATGGGTATGAGTATGTGATCATAAAATTTGAACATTATACCCTACATATCATAAGAACAAAAACATTAATCATGGAATAAATATTATCAGTTCATAATACATGATGCATAAATAAATAAAGAATATATTCCACAAAAACATAACTAATATTTAAAACATGTAATCTTCGAAGAAACATAAGAATATTATATTATTTCTATGGTAGATAAGGCATCATTTAAATTACCTTCTTGTTACTATGTTTTCCCTCCCTTTACCATTTTATTAGTCATGGTTGACTCCCATATCCATATTAGTAGCATGAGTTCACTCGTCATACCATATTAGTATTCATGGTTCACTCCCATGGTAATCTTAGAAGTCATGGTTCATTCCAAAGACCATCATAGTCTATATTATGAGATGTAAATATTTACCCAATACATTGGAGGGAGATATTGGTCCAACCAATATTATAATGAAATCATACATACATGTTCCACATGATCATTAAAAATCATATCATAAACCATGAAATGAAATTTGTATCATTGAAAAGTAATCATATCATAACCTTTGGAAAATGAGATAGGTTTCATAATCATTTCATCAAAATCATAACTTGTGATAGATAAATAGTTTTCATAAACATATAAATTCTTAAAGAGAAATGGGGTTCATAAAAATTTAACCTATTAAATTGAAACATGATTCATAAAAACCATGACATAGGGTATAACCCATTTAGATAATGAATATGAATGGAACCTTTAGATCAGTTCCTATAAAGTCATGAGTAGCATCAATAGATTTAATCTTAGATGGAAAATTATTTTTAAATATCTTTAAAAAAAATCTTGAGGAAAATATCAATTTTTTTTTGAAAAAATTATTTTTAATGCATATAACTATATGAAAATATTTCTCTATGAAAATACCTTGAATAATTATAAATTAGTTGAGAAATAATTTCAAAAAGCTTTTTACTTTAAAACTTATAGAGTAAGATTCAAAAAAACTAAAAAAAATATTCTTTGAAAACATTTTGAAAAACATTTATTTAAAAATACATTGATAAATAATAATGATTTATTGAAAATGTTTTCAAACCCATTTGTTTCTAAATAATAATATTACCTTTAATAGAAATATTGAACACTTTTTGAAAACTAATTCATTTAAAATAAATTACAAACATATAAATATATCCTGAAAATATTTTGAAAAACTTTCATTGTAAATAACATTGAATACTATTAAATATTTATTGAAAAAGTTTTAAAAACCATTTCTTTGAAAAAAAATTTAAAATATAAAAATAAATCATGAAAACGTTTCAAAATATTTACATTAAGGGAAATTAACGATGATTGATTTTTTTAAAAACCATATTTTCCCTTGATACTTTAAAAAACATTCGAAACATTTTTAAAACCATATTACTGAAAACTACACTAAAACAATGAATTTGAATAATATAAATTAAAATTTCACAAAAAAATATTTTAAATATTCAAAAGGGTACTTCAATGGAATGACTTCATGATAGTGAGTAAATTTTTATGTTCCAAACATTCTTTCTGCATCATAAAAAGTTTTAGAAAGGTTTCTACAATAGAAAATGATAAGAATATTAAATTTTTAAAATTATTTTTGATTTAATAATGTAACATATTTTTAAAATATTCTTTTATATATCATAGTATAATATTAAATTATTTTTGGACAACTTTGATAAAATATGGTTTTGAAAAAACACATATATCTAATCGAAGAGAGTGGTAAATTAATACATTTATAAAAACACATTCTTAGCTATTTAATGTACCAAAGAGTGGATAAATGGTAAAAATATATAATGATATCATGAATAACTATGAAAAAAAAAAATTTGTGAGTTTTCTTGATGTATGGATCATAATATTTCATCAAATGTAGCATAATCATAAATAATATTGAAAATGATGAGTTTTTAAAAAAAACTCTTCCTAGTTCATAAATGTTGACAATACATACCTTTTAAGATAATTATATAACATAAATAATGAAATATAATTAATATAAATATATTATGGATATAACATTTCAATGGAATTATATACACCTCAAGGCAAAATAATGGTTCATAACATGATAGGTGTCTCGAAGATTGAAAATTGAGACACAACTATCTTACTGATCAAGTAACTACTGAAACATAAAACTCTTGATATAAATAATATATAGTGGATTTGTAAATAAACATATATTTAATAATAATAATCATATAATACATTAATTGGAAGTATATACACCATGAACAATAAAAGAGTGGTGAACACATCATGTATCTCACAAATATAAAAAGTGAGATTAAATTCCCTCACATCGTGTATTGACTATCATCATACTCAATAAATAATACTTTATACTAAATATAAATTTACTATACATATATCACTAAACCATATAATTATATATAATTCCTTTTATTTTTTATTATGAGTTTAAATTTCCCTCATGTTAACAATTCTACGTTGAGGTCTCACTTAGCGAAAGGTCCACGTTGTTCTTTTCATGAGTCTTAATTTGTTTTATATGTGGTCCATATACTCATAAAATGATTTATACAATGTAAATAATAATATATATCTCATTTATATTATTTATTTGTGTGTTATAAGAATATATATAATATATAATTATGAAATGGAAAACACCATTCATGGAGACAGTAAGCCGTACATATGCATCAATGTTGTTTCCAATTTTTATTGTATTATTAAAATAAATAATGAAAATGAAATATGTTAATATATATATATATCATTATTATAGATTCATGATTATATAATATATATTTTCTAATCCCATTCTCAATTCATTCCCTGTAGTGTGTGAATGAATCATATCGCTTTGAGTGGGTGACCGTCCACACATCATCAAATAAAATTATCATAATTAAACCAAATGGAATGTATAAAGATATGTGTTTCAAAAGTGTTAAAATATATTAAATACATAATTATTAAAATATATAACATATATAATCTGAGTTTCTATCATAATTTCCACCATGAAAGGAAGTAAGGATAACATGATCAATCGTCGTTTTTTGAGGGAGTAGTTCATTGTAAACATAAATAGTATGTTTGTTACCCATTAGATGCTGATGTGTAATTTTATGTATAAAAATTATAATAAAAACATACTAGTATATTAAATATACTGCTGTTGTAATAAAATCATGTAATAAAGGCATTTTAGGGTTTGTAGAAAGAAAATAAAATAAAGAAGTTTGAGAGAATTCGTTACTTCTTAATAAGGTAACTCCTTATGGTTTGTACCAAAAGGCTCCATTATATTTATTTATTCTAGGGGTAGGCTTCTAAGAAAATTTTAATTCTTTTTGGAACAATATTTTTTATATGTTGGATGATCCAATGTGGATTGAGATGAGTGAAGAAGAGGGAGGTGTGGTGGCCTATTATAGGGAAGGGAAATGACACACTATGAATTTTTTAAACCTGTTATGTGTACACGTGTTTTATAAAGAAAATCCTATAAAATAACTAATAGAAGGTTAGTGGATGAATAATTTCCATAACATGAGTGTTTTACAAGTTTCTAGTTCATTTTTTGTCATAAATTTGAGGTTTAGTATTTGGTTAACCTAATTTTTCTCCAAATCGTGGTTATTAATTTTTTTCACTTTCAGTAATATTTTTGTCATAAAAAATGATAATGTTATTTGAAATTATAAATTTTTATTATTATAAATATTGAAACAATTTTGACAAATTATAATCATATAAGTGATTGAAATAAATTTAAAAATAATCCCATTTTTTGGAAGACACTGGAATTTTTTGAAGTAAAAAAGTCCCAATGATTGCTAAGTTATTATACCCAATTTAGATGTTAAATTGATTACATGGACCTAAATTGGAATAATTTAAAAAATTATTATCTAAATAAAAATTACAAACAATTTAAAATATAATTTTCCCTTTTAAATGAACTAGATGAAAAAACAAGTTTTGATTTAAAATTCAGTATTTTTAACCACTCTTTAATAAATGAAACCTTACTTACAAATATGAAAATTTAATCCAAACCACATTATTATGTTTCTATTTGAAATATGATGTTTATTTTGACATTATAAATTTATAAAAGTTCCCAAAATTGGATTCAAAATGGGTTCTCTATTAAAATTTGGTAAAACTACTTTTTTAAAAATATAGGTTTTTAAACATAAAATTGGGTTTATTCTTATCTTATATCTATCAAATCTGTTGAATTTTTATCAAAATAATTTATAATATAGAAAATATAAATTAAATTAATAATTTTCACTACTATTAAATAATTTAACTTATTAATATAAATAGTCTTTTCACAAAAAAAATTCATAAAATCATTCCCTTTATATTCATTTTTGTTCTATATTATTTTCTAATTACTAGGTTCCCATTTAATTAATCTCTATAAAATCATAAGTTATTTAATAATATAATCATAAATTTAATGTACATGTTTTATTCTATTAAATAATAATATTTTAATAAAGAATTATTTTTCAGCAACACACGATCTTTTGTGTTAGGTATGCCGTCAATGAAAGGTAGTCTTCCATGTAATGTAAGATAACCACGATGTCCCATGTATAGAATTCTATAATTTATATTATATGTAGTGCATGATTAATTTTTTTTACGTATAATTCAAGAAATATATAGTGCTTTAATATAAAATATACTATTTTTAGAGTGGCGTTAAATGAAACATATAAAATAGATTAAATTCTTTAAAATAAATATTACACAAAATTTCACGGTGTTACATTGATGGTTTCATAAATATTATGAATATATAATCAATTATATGATCTATAACTGTCCTAATATAATATATTTTACTTCAATACCTAATGAAGAAATATTAATTAATAATATTATTGAATGTATAATGATATATCAATTCATTATCCTATCTGATAACTCATTTGTTATAGATATTGACATTAATAGTAATGTAAATTATATGATCAATTGTATGTTTAACAATTATATTCATTAATCAAATATCTCATTTCATCACAATATATTTTATGACATACTAGATATTATATTAATATTTATTGTGATATATCAGTTAATTGAACTGTCTAATAACTCAATTATTATTGAAATAGACGTTTATGTGGATAGGAAATACTATATGTTCAAAAATAGAATTAAATATTCAAATTTTTCACTACACGACATTACATGTTGAGACATACTTATATATTTTTTATATATCTTTAATTTAGATAATATATTTATACATCCCATTTAATTTTCATACACCCATGAAATACTTTCATTTAAATAATAAATAAAAGTGGATGAATTTATTTATTTTCACAATATTAATGATTTTGTTCAATTATTATCACATCATCAATAATAATATAGTTGATTTCCCTTAGATTATTCTCTCACAATTATTTATAAATTCATTTCATTTTATATTATTTTACAATTATTATGGATTATAAAATGAATGTAATTACATTTTACTACATAATGGGAAAGAAATGAAAATGTTTATATAAAAAAAATATAATTCATGATCAAACTCATGATATTAAAAAAAGTTTGAATATTAAATTTTCAATAGGAATAAAATCTACGAAACTGTATAAAACTAAATAATTAATTTCTAATATATTATCCTATTTATTCAAATTTAACAAACATATTAGAAATAGTATTTTTTATTTAATATTATACAATAGAAATTTCAACAAATTCAAATTATATATAAACATTAATGTTACAAAAAATTAATTTATTATGATCAATGATTTTGAATATACATTACTTAACATTAGAATACAATAACTAATAAATAGTGATTATAAATATTCTTATATAATTTTTTAGGGATACAAATGAAAACAACATACAAAAAATAAGATATATAATACATAATAAGAATTTTGTTTGAAGGATTCATCTCAAATAAAAAAATAAACATTATTTTTAACAATAAAATCATGTACATTTTGAATATTAAAAAACATTATTATCCAAAACAAATATGTAAAAAATAAAACTTAACACTGAGAAATATTATCGAAATTACAATAAAAAGTTTTTCATACTACTAATAGAAAAGGTATTGTGTTAAATTTGTGGGGCTATAGAACATGAATACTATATTTTCTCTTAATACTCAAACAAAATGCAACAACTATTGAATAAAGACTATTTAAAAATTACAACAATAAAAAAATTATTTTAATCATATCTATATTTATTTATAATGTAGATGAAATAATATCATTATATCTTTAAAAAACACATGTAATTATTATTTATCCTTATCAATGATTGTAGATTATCCTTCTGAATGAACTATTTTATATCATTACACTCATGATTAATGTATAACTCCACTTCATGGTATGTTATATACAAAAATAATATAAATAATTTAAAAGAAATTTATTTTCCCTAATAAAAGTATTATAACTAAGAGATGGATGAGTGAATCATTGATAACATTCTTTTACAAAATCTTCTATCAAACTCAATTTCTGAATATTGTTAGAGTTATGATCTACTCAATTATATACCTCAACCTCTCTTTCATCATCATGAAAATTCTTATTCAAAGATAAGAAAAGGGATACACATGTAGCCGTACAAGCTATCAAGGAAAAGAGACTACGAGGGTATAAAATAGTGAAGGATGAGGGAATCCCCTCTACGAATATTGATCCCCATTGGTTTCAGACATTTAGGGGTGTGAAAGAGAAGAGACTTCGGTCCCAAACAAACAATTGAGGTAAGGTAGTCCACGAATTTTTTACCCTCCCTCTAGGTATGGCCTACATGTGTGTTGATGCCAAGGATACCTTGAAACTTTTGGATGATATACTCAATAGACCAAGGGAAACTTCCAAGGCCCTGGAGTGTATTATAAATGATAATGGAATGGATTTAAACCTCCACTAGAACCACACCCCTTTGGGTGCACACATTGAGACCATCCAACATGATCTTTGCCTCTGTAAGAATCGATGTACCCAAACCCAGTCGGAGGGAGAAGGTGAAAATTACTAATCCATTGCAATCATTCACAAGACCCCTGCCACTCATGGTGTAATTATTATAGGATTCTTCGGTGTTCAGTTTGAGACCGTGGCAAGGGGGAATCCATCAAAACCAATTTCTATAGGATGAAGTGAAAAATGGAGGGGAGTTATTCATGGTAGGAAGAAGCCACTGAATGGTGGGAGTCTTCTTCAATGTGCTGAGAGCACAGAAAAAATCAAATAGAGGGCTCTTAGTTCAAAAAATGATCATTCAAACAGAAGAGGCAACCCCTTCATAAAGGCACTCGTTCTGTGCCCACCTCCTGAACCAACATCTTGCATGAAGCACCAAAGAGTGCAATCTTCTATCCATTCCCTTAGCACCAAAGTGGTGAAACCATCAGGAATGGAAGGACTGAACCAAAAAGTCTTTAATAGAAAATACGGTGAAATCACCAAAAATCATCCACACACCATTTGGCCAACTGCTTTCGAATAACAAATGATTTGTTCTTTCCTCATCATGCCGCTTATAGAAAACGCATTGGGAGGCCATTCTCACCACAAACCTTTTGATGTTATCATTAGTATGAAGGGATCTATGATGGATTATCCAAGTAAGGATGTTCAATTTTTTGGGGATGACCTTATGTCACAGGACATCGGTCCAAACATCCATTGTCACATGCATGACAAACAGACAATGGTAGTCTTTGGATGTGAATAGGCTAGACGAAGATGGGGTGAACACACATCGATTGGGAGCCGTAGTGAGTTCAATGAGGTGAAATAGATCCTCCAGGATCATGTCAAAAATAGAACTAATGAATGGTAGATGTTTTCTGGCATCTAAGAAGGAAGTGTTTGTGATGGTCACCATGGGTACCCAATTACCTCCCCACACCAGTTGTCGAGAAAAAAAGAGGTTTCCCCTATTATGAAGATTCAGCAAGGGTGAGGTCTGAAGGAGTTCACCAGGGGGAAATCTCATTCCAAAGAGGGGAATCATGCCCATCCCTGACAGCCCCATTCCCAATGTAGAAAGCATGAATAATCATTCCCCAAAACGTATGATTCTCCCGCACTTCCCAGTCCATTTTCATATGCATGCAGGTAAGGGAATCGGTGGGATTTAGGACGTTAGTTCCACCTTCATTGATATGCCACTCCATCTTATTCCATGAATCCCAGTGCCTTATACTCTCGTTCATGAGGTCCCAAATAAAGACAACATAAATCCTTTCCATGTTGCAGGTAACCCCCTTAGGGAACATAATGGTAGAAAGGGCAGGAATCAGGGTTGCCGTAAGAACACATTTCACCAAGGCGATTATTCCTCCGAAGTTCAAGTAATGACACTTCCAATTAAGAACCATCTCTGTGATTTTATAAAAAAATGGAGTCAAAATTGAAAATACGCAGAGGCCTCGTCAATAATGGGGCTCCCAGATACAGCATTGGAATGATTTCCCTTGGGCATTCCCAGGATGCGACCCAAACTGAGGATGCGCATGTCAAATCATGTATTAGATATATAGAAGATTCTCTTACTCTTATTAATGATTTGACTACTCAAACAACAATACGCCTTTAATGATCTATTCAGGCCACACAATGACTTTCTAGATGTGTTGATGAAAATAATGGAGTCATCTGTAAACATGAGATGAGAAACATATGGGGAGCGCATCCTTCTCCAAAAGGGAAGGATCGCGTTGTAAGAACCTGGGTTTTTTTAGAACGGGTTATATTTTCCGACCATGTTTGAATATTATTCTTTTCTATAAAATTTTGGTTGAATTTTGAGATGTCTGGAAAATTTGGGAAATTTATGGAAATTTCCAGACTACACGCCGTGTACTCCCAAGTACATGCCATGTATCAGCTAGGCAGGTGACAAATCGTCTAAGGCCATGTGCATGTCGTGTGGTACCCCGTCTGTAAATTTCCATGTAAATGTCGTGTAGTCTCCCTTGACAGGCTGTGTAACCTCTTTCTGAGTAAATGTCTGAGTCCCTATCCATGTGTTGGCCATGTACACAGTGTAATCCGTGCACTATATTACGCTTAAGTCCGGGTGTGGAAAAGATATCTACATGGTGTGTAGTCCTGAAATACATGCCATATACTTTTATTTTTATTTGACCATCCGAGACATTGTCGCGTCTTATTTCTGAAACCTTCTTCTTCTTCTCCGTTGGACAAACAGTTCATCCAAAAACCTCCGACGAACACAATTCCCCCTATAATCGTCATACGTTGCTCGTTCTTCGATCTGTTAGTGGCTGCAGGACCTAATCAGAAAGGTTAACCCCACACACACTTCTTCATCCTTGATTTGACCTCTATTTCTCCATAGTTTCCATCCGAGTGGAATTTCCGGGATTTGATGGAAACGAAAATCTACCGCGATTTAGACCAATTCAAAGGACAACATCGGAGGAGTAGCATCATACAAGTCAGAGGTGGGTGGTGTATACCTTATTTTGTTTTTTCATAGGCTTTTGGGGGTTGCGACCTTTTGGCATGACATTAGGTATTTAGTGAAACTCTGGCTAATTGTTTATAATTACCTATCTATATTGTGGGATGCCTCTGGGTATTCCCTAACCCTATTGCAATTGAGCGAGCTAGGGTTAGGGGTTGTTTCTCATTTGGGGAAATTCGAATGGGGGTTCTGAAATGCATATGAATTGGACCATTGTTTAAAATACTATGTTTATACTACTAACTGAATTTTCATAAGTTAAAATGTTGGGTTAATTGTTAAATTATGAATGAGTCAGGTGTTGGTATGGGACAATACAGGTTAGAGCTATTTGACTGTTTAGTAATTGCATGTTTAATGTGGTGCCATCGAATATGTATATTTATGAAATGTGTTATTTTCTTGTGTTGAATTGGTTAGTTGTGTTGGGCGTGGCCTAAATATATTGTGGATGATGTGGATCACAGGTTGGGGCTTTTCTTGAGGTACTTGGGTGGTTTCTATCATTGGATTGGGCGTCTTGGATGTCGTTTGAGGCAGTTGGACTGTCTGGTTGGGCTTGGCCCGAGTTACCTGGATGGCGAGATCATCAGCCTTGAACGACTGGTTCACAAGGACATGAGGTGTCAGAGGTGTTGTGTCTAAAGAACATATTTAGGTGAATACCGCTCACCAGGTACTTTTGAGTAGTGTGCACATAGATAGACTATGTGATGAGATGGTACGGAAACACGCTGGGTAGAGGCCCTGATAGAAGTGGTAAGGTATTTTTGGTTTGGGGTTGCTTGATATAGGAAGCCACGTGGGAGGTGAGGGGCCTCCAAGATATAGCATTGAGGATATCAGGTTGGGGATAAAGGCTCGTCGTGATTTGAGGGCAGATATCATTGTTCCTCCAAGTATTATTTTAGGGAAGACATCGCTGTCCCTCCGGGTGTTATTTTTTGGATAGGTATCGTTGTTCCTCCGGATTTTTTTCCATGGGTAGGTTGAGATTTCGAACAGGGTTATAATTTTTGGACGTAACTTCGGAACATCAGTACTTAAGACACATGTTTTCAGGTGGCACGTGGTGATGGGTTACAGGTCAGATATTCCCGCATTGGCCGAAGGAGGTGACTCTTCCCGGTGGCTACTGAGCACCCATGATGTTTGTGTTTACTTTGGAGAATTGTATTGTTGACTATTCCTTTACATAATCATGTCTTCCTAAACACTTATACTAGGTACGCACCTTTGGGTGGTATCCTACTGAGACTCATCTCACACCCTACACGGGCCCATCGGGACGTGTGTGGATTTTATGAAATTAAGTACAGATACAGGATCATCCTCAGGAGATAGACCATAGTGTTGTTGGCATGGAAACTGGTTTGGACCTCTAGGTCATTCCTTACTAAAGTTAATTTGTTTTGTTTTTTTTACCAACATGCTTACCCAATTTTGTAGTACTATTGGTTAGCCATTGGCACCGTAATATATTGTTGTGTTTGACTTGCTCTGTATGCATGTATGATGTTTGTAGTAGTAGTTTCTTGTGATATTAAGCATTTTGTTTTGTTACTTTCCACTGCTACTGTTTCTATACTACTTTCGCAATTTATTTGATATTTGATATGTTTCGCTCTGTGGGTCTGGTTCGAGTCTGCTGAGTCATTTATTTTCCGCTGCTTATAGATGTTATACTTGGACCAGTGCCCTTATTAGGATCCTCTGAGAGGGTATAGCCTCCCCCACTATACCTAACAGACCATCGCTGCTAGTCTTCATCCCTGGAAATTCAGGGGAGGTGTGCCTATGGTAGTAACACCCAACCCGTTTGGCACTGTTCGGGTGGCCGACCAAGTCCAGGTTGTTACAAAGTGGTATCAGAGGAATTCTTGACAGGGATTTAGTAGTCGTGCCTCGCTGACTACTAATGAGTTTGAGACTTTTTTTATTATATTTCTACTAGTTTAACTATTTGGGATATGGTATACTAGATATAGGTTGTTTTTGGAACATGATTTTGAACTTGTTCTTGGGTTCCCACATCCCCATGTACGAGGGAAAAATTGAGATTCAATGGGTGGGAATTGTTGTTTTCTTTTGGCTCAGATTATAGTTTATATGGTTTCAACCTTGGTGGCTCACTTGATGTTTTATGTTATTGATAGTGATATGTGACCCTTGACCCATGTGAGGGAAGGGCAGAGATAGACCTTGGCTCGGTAAGGAAAGCCTTGTTTGCTTGGCTTTTGTTAAGAACATTTTTTAGGGTATATCGATTTCATAATTACACGTATGCTTTGTGAAGTGATAATTCCATGTGAATAAAATATCAATTTCCATGATTTCTATGCTCTGAAATGTGAATTGGTGAAATTATTGATACAATTCCTTGTTTATTGCAATGTATTATTCCATGCTTTGTGTATTTTGTAATTTCATTTTGCAGGATATTTGGGTCTGGATCTTATGAGAGCATGAAGGTATCATGGTTGAGGTAGTGTAACTGTCAGGATTGGGTGACTCGGTCATCAGGTTTGAGGCAACGTTGGTTGTTAGGATGGGCATGGCCCGAGGTACTATTGACACTTGGCTCTGTTGAGGGTGGGTAAGGAGGCTGTCTGGACGGGATGCTGAGGGAATGGGTTGCGATAGGGGAGATTATGGCGGGTTACTCCTTTACAACTCGATTTAGCGTCATTTAGGAGAAGATAAAGTTCCATATGATCAGGCTTAGATTTCAGTACAGGCAGAGCATGAGCCGAAGGTACAGGCTCAGGGACAGGATTAGGTTCAAGATCCAGTGCAGGCAGGACAGCAGCCGAGTTTGGCAGCGTTCAGACCATGGCTTGACGGTCAGTTCTGATCTAGCCATGTATGTGTTTTGCATGGGATTGACAGAGGCACGCATGGTATAGATCCTTCTATGGTGTATCTGATGTGGGTGTTCCAGTCGCCGAACCTTCTTCTTTTTCTGGGTAAGGATGTTCCGTAGGCAGCTGAGAACTGGATAGAGAGTATGCATATGATCTTCGAGCAACTCAAGAAGCCTCCAGGGAAGAGGGTCAAGTTGGAGATGTACATGTTGAGAGGACCAGAAAATCATTGGTGGGATGTACATGGACAGGCTCATAGGCACGAGGGATTGACATGGAAGGACTTTGAGGGCATGTTCTTTGAGCACTTTTACCCAAAAAAACTAAGGTCAGAGAGAGCTCAGGAGTTCTTGAGTCTTCAGCAGGGAGAAATATCTGTCATGGACTATGCAGCTAATTTCACAGAGTTTCCTCACATTTCTCCTGGTATGGTAAGCGATGACGCAACTAGGGTGAGATTATTTGAGGATGGGTTACGACAGGCCCTCCGGGTAGAGGTGAACATCTTCAGGCTGGGTTCCTTCTCCGAGGTGGTGAACCAGGTGCTTATAGAGGAAGAAAACAAGAGGTATAGACCGCAGATTGGCCGGGCGGGAGCTCCAAGTGATGGTTAGGACAACAGGAAGTGAGGTAGAGATGAGTTCCAGGAGGGAGGTAAGGCTATGGACACAGCTAGGCCCCCTCATGGTAGTTCAGCGATGGTTTGATTTCAGTGTGGGAAGTCGGGATATGTTCGGGCTTAGTGTCATAGGCCTCTGAAGGAGTGTCGGGCATGAGGACATGTTGGGAATATGGAGAGGTTTTGCAGTCATCCTTCTCAGACAGCTGGCAGACCGGGACCTGGACAGACTGTGGCGACAGCTGTTGGTTCTGGTTCAGTACCAGGAGAGGGTAGTTGAGGTTCAGCTATGTGTGGAGGACGTGACAGAGATGGTGGGACCCAACTGAGGGGTCAATGGATGGTGAATGGAGTAGCACCGTAGGGAGGTCAGGCATCAGGGAGCCGTACTTCAGTCCAGGTGCACACTGTGGATCTGCTAGGGACTGAGCAGGCTGGTGAGCCGACGACAGTGGAAGGTACACCGCGGGTGTGGCCGTGATTTTCATTTTTTTTATTTTGGCATGGCCTTCTGAGGCATGTCTGGTTGAGTGCACGAGTTGCACAAGATACTTGTGGACTGACTAGACGCTAGTTAGTGTGATTGGAATCATATCAGATGCCTAATATATGTTATTATATATTTGAGATGCGTAGCATCAGGAGCATCAATGATTTAAGTTACTTGAGGTGCCCTGGGAATCAGGGGGATCATGGATGCGGGTTACTTTAGGTGCAAGGAACCAGGTTTTGATTGAAGAATATATGAGATACAGGTCCTCTTGGAGGTGGACACCAATGTGGTGAGGGTTACGTTGGGGGTCGGAAGCGACACATGAGCACCGAGGAGGTGCAGGGGTGACGGTGCGTCACGGGAGGACCATGGGTCTAGGGAAATAGGTCGTTGGGCATTGCTTGTTTATTTTGGTTTCATTGAGATTGGTTTCGGGTTCAGACCGAGTAGGAAATTCTTATTTTGGAGAGCCCCTTGAAGAGTTCAGTCAGGATCTTGAGACCGGGGAAGTCCAGGTTACTTTGAGTGGGTGGTATGTTCAGTTCCATATCTGGGATTCATTTGGTAGCTCGGGGTATGAGCTATGTTATGGTGGGGAGTTTGTAAGAACCTAGGTTTTTTTAGAACTGGTGAAATTTTCCTACCCTGTTTGAATTTGCTGCATTTCTATAAAATTTTGGCTGATTTTTTAGAAGTCTGGAAAATCTGGGAAATTTCTAGAAATTTCCAGACTACATGCCTTGTAATCCCAAGTATACGTCATGTATCAGCTAGGCAGGTGAATGTCCTTCTGAGGCCAAGTACATGTTTTGTGGTACCCCATTTGTAAATTTTCATCTACACGGCGTGTAGTCTTCCTTAACAAGTCGTATAACCTCTTTCCACGTAAATGGCTGAGTCCCTAGCCGTGTGTTGACCGTGTACACGGTGTAAGATGTGTAGTAGACTCTGCTTATGTTAGGGTACAGAAAAGCCATCTACAGAGCATGTAGACTTGAAATACACACCGTGTACTTTTTTTAGCATCCGAGATGTCATCACATTTTATTTCCAAAACCTTCTTCTTCTTCCCTGTTGGACGAACATTCCATCCAAAAACCTCTGACGAACACAATTCCTCATAGAATCGTCATAAGTTGCATGTTCGTCAATCTGTCAGTGTTTGTGTGACCGTATCAGAAAGGCTAACCTCGCACACCCTTCTTCTTCCTTGATTCCTCCTCTATTTATCAACAATTTCCATCCGAGTGGAATTGCCAGGATTTGACAGAAACGCAAATATACCTCAATTTAGACCAATTCAAAGGCTTACATCGGAGGAGTAGAAGCATACAAGTCAAAGGTTGGTGGTGCATACCTTTTTTTGTGTTTTTGTAGACTTTTGGGGGTTACGATATTTGGGCGCGACATTGGGTATTGAGAGAAACCACGTAAAATTGTTTTAAATTAACTATCTGTATTGTGCGATGACTTTGGGTTTTCCCTGACCCTGTTGTGATTGAGCGAGGTCGGGTTAGGGGTCGTTTCTCATTTGAGGCAATTCGGTTGGGGGTGCCGAAATGCATATGAATTTGACCATTATTTAAACTGTTGTGTTTAGACTGCTAACTGAATTTTCATGAGTTAAACTATTGGGTTAATTGTTAAATTATGAATTAGTTAGGTACTGTTATGGTACAACACAAGTTAGTGCTATTTGACTATTTAGTAATTGCATGTTTAAAGTAGTGCCATCGAGTATGTATATATATGTAATGTGTGATTTTCATGTGTTGAACTAATACGTTGTGTTGGGAGTGGCCCGAATCTATTTTGGGTGATGTGTATCATAGGTTGGGGATTTTCCCGTGTTACATGGGTGGTTTCTACCACGGGATTGGCCGTCATGGATGTTGGTTGAGGCAACTGGAATGTTAGGTTGGGCTTGGCCCGAGTTACTTGGATGGCGACACCATCAGCCTTGAGTGACTTGTTCGTAGGGACACAAGGTGTTAGAGGTGATGTGTCTTTAGAACATCATGAGGTGATTACCACTCACAGGGTACTTTTGAGTAGTATACACACAGATAGACTTCGTGATGAGGTGGTACGACCACTCGCTGGGTTGAGGCCTTGATAGAAGCGGTTAAGTGTTATTGGTTTGGGGTTGCCTTCCATAGGAAGCCACGTGGGAGGTGAGGAGCCTCCGGGAGATAGAATTGAGGATGTCAGGTTGGAGGTAGAGGCTCGTCGTGATTTGTGGGTAGATATCGTTGTTCCTCCGGTTATTATTTGAGGGCAGACATCGTTGTCCCTCTAGGTATTATTTGAGGACAGGTATCGTCGGTCCTCTCGATGTTGTTCCATTGGCAGGTTGAGCATTCGAGTAGGGTTATAATTATTGTGTGTACCTCCGAAACGTCGGTACTTGAGACACATAGTGTCAGGTGGCACGTGGTGCTGAGTTACAGGTCAGAAATTCTGGCGTTGGCCGAAGTAAGTGACTCTTCCTGGTGGCTACTGTGTACTAGTGAAGTTTTTGTTTACTTTTGAGTATTGTACTATTTATTGTTCCCTTATATAAGCATGTCTAACTAAACACATATACTAGGTATAAAACTTTGTGTGGTATCCTATTGAGACTTGTCTCACACCCTACACGGGCCCTTAGGGACGATTGTAGATTTTATGAAATTGCATGCAGATAGAGGATCATCCTTAGAAGATGGGCCTTAGTGATGTTGGCCTAGAGACTAGTATAGACCTCAACTTCGGGCCTTACTGGAGTTACATTTTTTAGATTCATTTTGTACCAACATGCTTACGCTATTATATAGTACTATTGGTTAGCCATTAGCGCCGTTATATATTGATGTGTATGACTTTCTATGTATGCATGTTTTTTGTTTGCAGTAGTAGTTTCTTGTGATATTCAGCATGTTGTTCTGTTACTTTTCACTGCTACTATTTCTATACTGCTTATGCTATTTATTTGATATTTGATATGTTTCCGCTCGGTAGGAATGGTTCGAGTCTGCTGAGTCATTTATTTTACATGGCTTATAGACATTATAATTGGACCAGTACCCTTATTATGGTCCTTCGAGAGGGTATAGCCTCCCCACTATACCTAGCAGACCCTTACTGCTAGTTTTAAGCCTTTGGAGTTTAGGGGAGGTGAGCCTATGGTAGTAACACCCGACCCGTTTGGCAACGTTTGGGTGGCTGGCCGGGTCCAGTTTGTTACACGCGTCTCTTTAAAGGATTCAACGGATGAGGTGGCTGAGAAATTAATGAGTAATGATAAATATGCTCGGTGAGATTGAGTCTCCTTGACGAAGCCCACATGTTTCTTAAAAGAAGCCAAACAATTTTCCCATGAATGAGATCGACATCTAGGATGAACTCCAGCAGCGGAAGATGATATCAACATTCCATGGAGAGTGGCACATACCAGAAAAAACATTGATTATGAAGCTTCACTCCACACGATCGTATTCCCTGCTCATATCCAACATAGAAACCATGGTATATCCACCTGTTTTAACACTGATATCCCTAATAATTTCCTATTCCATGCTGATCACCCCCTTGATTGAGCGCCCTTTAACAATGCCATGATGTTCCTTAGTGATGCACTTGGGAAGATGGATGGATAACCGTACATTAATGATACTTTTGAAGGTATTTCAAGGAACGTTGCACATGATGATCGGGTGAAAATGGTCAAGGGATGTGGGAGAATTTGATTTGAGAATGAGAACCACGGTTGTTGCACATTCCACTCTAGGAAGAGGCCTGCCCATGAAGAAGTCTGGGACTGCCGCAATTACCTTGACTTTCATTATGTCCCACAAATCTCTATAAAATCCTCAATGGAAGCCATCACGAGCCACCATGCAATCAAGATTCAGAGCCATCATGGCACCACGCATTTATTCATCTTGAGGAATACCACTTAGGACCTTTTTATCACTGACCAAGAAGATAGTTTGGAGGTTGTCGAGGATCCCCATGACTCCCCCTATATACCTATTAGGAAAGGGGCTGCTTGGACCAGCAAGTAGGTCGTGGAAGTGATATTTATAAAGAGCCCCAACCACGTCCCCTTCATCTGTGAATGAGCTATCCCCCAGCTCAATATTCGTCTTGATCCACCTTTTCTTCTCCTTTATGAAAGAGTGGAAATACTCTCTATTCTTATCTCTATCTTTACGCCAATTTATCCTGGCCTCCTCCCTGACCTAGAGTTCTTTCTTCAAAAACTTTTCTGATAGGATCTCTTTTTTACTAGAAAGCTCAAAATAGATCCTATTGTTCCTATACTCCTCAAGACACCATTAAAACAGATCAACATCCAGCATGACTACATTGAGGTATCTATCTGACACGGGAAAAGCCTTCGACCAATAATAAATACTCTTTTTGAGCAGTCTTAGCCTGTTTTGGAGAGTACGCCATTTATGGTCCTAAACATGGGAAGCCCAAGGTTCATGAATCAGACCACTATTTCCTGAGATGCTTGTCCAGTGATGAAAAAAAATAGGTACTATTGTCTTGACCAGATTATAATTATATAAGAAGCCTAGAATGATCCGATATACCAGGTGAAATGTGTGTAACCAGAGTATTTTCTTAAGTTGAAATTATAGTCATTTTGTCCAAGAAATGATCCATTCGACTCCAGGACCTACAGGGTCCTCACTGGTTGTTGCACCATGTGATGTGGTCACCTAAGAAACCCATATCCATGATACCTATAACGGACATAAATTGATAAAAAGAGAGATTGTCCTTCCAGTTAAACAGACCACATCATCTACGTTCCTCTATATCTGTGACAACATTGAACCCCCCCTACGCTCCAAGGAAGATTACCAGAAGAAGAGGAATTGAGGTAACTCTATAGGGACTCCCGAATATGGGAATCGCTGATTCCATAAATGAAGGAAATGAAGAACGCATGGGGGTATTGAGTAACCTTCAAAGTGGTGAACTTGTCCCGAGCCTATGATATATTTACAGAGGAACTTCAGTGCTAGAATGTCAATATGTTCTTGTTGGTCAGTTCTGAATCCATATAGCCATGAAATTTATGTTTTCTGGGTAACTAATATATCTTTAAAGGTTGTTTCTTGTGTGAATTGATGGAAACCACATAAACCTTATGTTTGGGAAACTCCGAAGACAGTAAATCTATTTTTACCTGACTACTGATACTTCAAGCATTACAGACGAGTAGAGGATTCATTACGAACTAATTGATATGGGACTAGCCCCATACTGCATCTCCTATATTATGTTGGTGAAGGAATGACCCATGAGTTTCCTAGATTGTGATGTAGTGAGAACACCGGTTCCTTTTGACGGAGAAGGAAGGGATGGGGAGTCAAGGTTTTGGAGAAGGGCTTCTAGTGTCCCCCTATTTCGTGGAAGAGAATTATTCATCTCCAATCCATCAGCCTCCCAATGTGAAGCTACCAAGATGAGAACCAGGGGAGAACTCATTGAGATGAGATATGTAGTCCCTTAAATGTTAAAACCTAGAGGCACTATCTCGAGTGATCTCACCGCATCTCCTGGACCGCCGCGAGCTAGAGCCAAATGGGGCAGGGAGGCAGGACTAGGGGAAGAACAAGAGATGGAAGAAGGGAGTCATCCTAAACCTGAGGTATAAACCATGAAACAAAAGGCACTAAGGCCCAAAACACCTCTATGTTTGCCTCAAAGATATGTTTGGAAGGAAAGACACAAGCCTTGACACTTGAAAGAGACACCATGACCGGTCCAGTGGACTTGGTTGCCTCAGACTACACCTTTGACAAAACACCATGGGATGGAGATGAACGATCACCTCTGATCCTATATGGATGAAACAGATGGTGTCTCCATGCCTAACAAAGGCAAATACACATCTAAAAATAGTTCCCTTGAATAAGGTAATGAAATCAGAAGCACAGGAACACCAGATATGAAATATCTTGAGTCCAGCCAAAGAAATCTTTCACCCGAAGGTCGATCTGCACCGGTACAGGCAGGGTGAGGTCCAGTTCGATGAAAATATGAGCCATCAAGGCCTCCACGTAGCAGTTGGTCCAGGGATCCGATCACAGGAAGCCATCCAAGGTATCATCGTTAGATTTTTGATAACTTGCACTCTAAAAAGGAAGTAGATGCCCAAGGAGATTCATCCACACCGCAGCAAGAGATCTCTCCTTACCCTTTTGCACCTCCATCGACCATCTGGACAAACTGATGCTCCAATGGTCCCATGAGTGGGTGCTCTGCACCACGCCTAAAGGAAGACCTCTTGTTATGCGAAAACCACACTGAAGGAATGTTGATGCAGGGCAGAGAACTCCATCGGAAGTCGAAGGCCCCATGAGGCAATGAAGCATTGAAAGGCTACAATGTAACAACCCGTGATTTTATGAGTACTATTATTTTTAATTTCATTGATGTCTTGTGCTATGTGATACACCAAAATTAGCTTGTGTTATACTCAACACCGTATTAGCCTTCAGTATACGCAACACTATTCTTGGCTCATGTTACACACAATTTCACGTTCGTTTTGTATGAATTATTCTACGCAACATTAAGTATAGATTTTTTTTAATGTATACATGATATATGTTTTGATTATGTTATACGCAACACCAAAAGTATAATTCACTACACGTATCCCTGACATGTCTTTCATTACACGCAATCATTACCTTCCTCGATAGTGTGTGTAGTACGCAATACCTGGTTTCACTAAACAATGATATATTATTATAATATTATGAACAAGACATTATAAATAGTATTAACTACATTTTGAATTTTATAACAATAATATTCATCTTACACATTTTTTAAAACATGGTGTGTGAAAAAAATATATTTTTCAGGGAAAATAAGTATTTTAAAAAATTGCAGTTTTTCCGCCTTTTGATGGCGCACCCACATTAAATATAGTTCTTGACATGTTTATAAGTTAAATTTGAAAAAATAAAACTCTTATTTGGAATCAGGATATAAAAATTTACTTTGGATAAATTTTTCATATTATTCTGATAACTTTTATATTTTAATGAATAGTAAAAACATGCTATATTTTAATTAAAACCAAATTTTTTCATCGCAATAATTTATATGGTAAAATTATATAATTGAATGGTTTTAAAGTATAAATAGAATATATTTTTACCATTTCATATAATTTATGTCATTACCATTAATTTTACATTGACTTCAAATTTATAAATATTTCAATCTTTGGCAATGTTTTAACTTTTTAAACTCGTTTTCTAAACAACAAGATTAATTTTAAATTAATTACTGCAACTTTTGTGTTTCAAATTTTTAAAAATGTATTCCATATTTTAATTCATTGGGTCTAAATTATGTTAATAGGTTACTTTTATTTTTTTGATATTATGAATTGTAACTATGGTAACTTTTATTTACTACAGGTAAGGGTAATTCAGGTAATTAAGGGTAAAAATAAGATTATAAAAATACCCTAACACCTACCAAAATTCAATTGGATGACTAAACGATTACCCATATAACCTAATGGTAGTTATAGATTAATTTTATGGACACTGGACCATGAAAATAATTTAATTATTATTAAAACAAAAGAAAGTAACAACATGTCACTCTCTTAAATCTTATAAGTATAATAATTTTAATTTAGTGATAAACATCATGAAACATCGAACATGAATAGTCTCAAGAAATCTAATAAAATTATATACATCAATTAAATTTATTTATAATTTTTAGGTATTAAATAATTATCATTAAATGTGACACAATAGTGATGTTGAAATTATTTTATAGATTGGAATATCAAATAAATGGTCTTAAAAATATTAAAATAAATATTATATGAACAATTTAATGTGTTCCACTAATTTTCTAGATAAATATGTCATGTTATGAATCTATTAAGTTTTTTATTTAGAACATATATTCTGTGAGAATTTTATTTAAATTCAAATAAATGAATAGTGTCAAAATTGACACAATTGTTATTTTATAAAAATAACATAATATAAAATTGTTTAACAATCACAAAAATATTTAAAAATTAAAAATTTATATTTATATTGTCTAAAATGTAATAAAATATCCAATTATGGACAATTCACAACACATAAGTAATTATTTATAACAATTTAAATTTTAGATTCTTATTACCACAAATAAAATTAGGTAGATTAAATAAGGATAAACCAAGTTGATGATGTTTAAAATATATTTCCAAAATGTATTAATTTTATTGGATGATGATATTAAAACCCTATCTAATCTATTCATAGGATTTGAGTCATTTTTAATGTTTCTATGTGGGGTTTTAATTTATAATAAATTAATATTTTTGAGGTTTCCAAAGGTACCCTTATCTTTCTTTGAAAAGGGCTCCTCCTCCCTCTTCACTTTACACAATTTTGAGACTTCACGCTTGGAAAAAACCTGCCCATTTACCTTATAAACTTCCCTAGAATCCTTATAGAGGTTATGGTCTCCTCTAAAGAACAAATCTAGTTCCTTAAGAGGAAGCTTAAAAGTGGTTTGTCGAAGAAAAGGTAATCTCTTCTACCGATTCCTTCAAGTTTTCTTTCTTCTTCAACTTGTTCTTCTATAGTTGTTTCATTATAAAGTAATAACATATGTATCACTAATATACTGATATTCTATTATAAATATGAAACAACCCCATTCCACCTTCTATCCATCCTATGGAAAATGAAATCACGGCACGTGCGTACGTACGGAATACCGTGTCCATGCCGTGGTGTAATCTGTTTTTCCACCATCACCTTACATGGATGGATATAATGGTGTAAAGAATAAATATGTATAGTTATTATAACATCATAATGATTATGAGATATTATATCATCAAATATGTCTCAATTCAATAATTATTGGAATGATATGATCGCTTGTTCGTACGTACGGATTACCATCTCCACGACGTGATGAGATTCATTATCCATGTTAACCACTGAAGAATGACTATAAAGTATATATATTGAATGATAATGAAATATATGACATGATAAAGCTATTGTATTTATATATATATATATATATATCATCTACTTACGTCCATTCAAGTCAATAAGGAAAGGAAAATGGCGTTCATGCGTATGTACGTCCTACGGTCTCCATGAACGATGTATTTCATTTCATCTTTCTATCTATTATAGATATATACTGAATATATATGATATATAAATCTTTATTTACATTCTGAATGTATTTAAATTATGAAATATGTAAAAACAACAATATCAAGAACAACAAGTCCAAACACGTACGATAAATAAAATGATTTTACCAAAAATGTTGCTTTAACATGGCATTTACAAACGAATGGGTAATATAAATTCATAAGTGAACAATATATGATATAATAACATTGAATATGATTCATTAATAAGTAAATGAAATTATTTAAATAATTATACAGTAGTTTTGGATACGTACAAAGCATATCAGACCTAAGGTATGGGATAATTATTCCAATCTCGTTCTTATACGAGATTGTTTATTCATAAGTATTTACTGGGGTTATTGTTATAATCCATGTCCATGTTTTTTAAAAGTGTTTTAATGTATTATTAAAGAACTTTTTACCCATTTTTTACTTTTACCACAAGTTATGAAAGGAATATTTCTTTTTTACCATACGAGGAACATTTTGACTTTTCCGAAAAAAGTACGAGGAGAATATTTTTTTTAACCTATACGGCGTGAAGGGATTTTTATGGTTTCATAACACCTTATTTTAATGAAGCTTAATCTACAATAATTCATGAATATTTTCAAAAAAATCCTTTTATTTTAAAATTTCATGTCATTTTGAGAAAGGAAAATGATTTTGAAGAAGAAAGCATACTTTCCTCAAGAATTCATTTCAAGTGTTTTATCAAAACCACTTTCCATCTAAGATGAAATTATTTCATATGTGTATGTTTCAAGTATAATGCCTCTAGGATTTAAATGGTTTCACTTTTCTTATTATCAAATGATATCCATTTGTTTTATATGGATTACATTATGATGGGATGATGTTTATGAAAACCATTTTATTCTTTTGGTTATGATGAATGATTTATGTTTATGTTGTGGAATAAGTAATAATGATTTCATTATGTTATGGGTGGGACCTATATATCCCTCCAATGCATTGGGTAATGATTTATATCTCATGAGATAGACATGGCTGGAACGGTAAGTTAATCTGATTCAGTGATACATGACTAGAACCAGGAGTGAACTCGATTCAAAAAGGGACTTTCTCCACTAAGATGGTCTTGGTAGAAATTCCTTGGCTACTATGGAAATCATATCATGTTCATAATGGTTTTCCAAAATTAAATGTTTTATTCCCATGATATTTTATCATGACTGATGTTCATTTATGATATATTCCTTACGTACTTCAAAGATTTATGTCTTTGATCAATATTTTGATGTTTAGATTTTATGTTCATGTTTTTTCATTCCAATGTTTGTGGATTGTTTTATGTTCCCTATGTTTACCCTTACAATGAATTTGAGCTCACCCTTTTTATAATTTCTTTTCCCCAGGATATAACGAATGGTTTTAGGTTAGAAAATAAAAGAGGACAATCTTTATGGGAGATGTGGAAGATCTTTCCCCATGATTAGAAGATTATATTCCAAGTTTTCAAAGACACTAATCTATTACGGTCTATGTGTGCCTATTATTGTTATGTATTAAGTATTCCTCAAAATTAATGTAATGTCCATATAATCCAAGCTTTGGGTCTCTACAGTTGGTATCAGAGAAAAGGTTTAGTTAACCTTTGGAAACTAGGACACGAAAACTATAGTGAGACCCCTAGAGATATTTCTAAGCAATGCCTAGGGATGTTCCTAAGGTAAAGTATATTTATAGGTCATAGACCTAGAATTAAATTAACGATCTTATAATTAAACCTAAGATAATATATATTGAAGGTATATCCCCGTTATAATGTTGTTTTCCTAGCTGGATTTCTGCCTCTCACACTATTATTTTTGGGTTTTAGATGATGGATGGAACTCAAAGAAACCGTGTTGATCAATGTAATGGACAATGAAATGATTATACCCCAGAAAAAACCAATGTTATGGGAGATGGGGTGTAATATCTTATTGTTGTACTTACACAATCTATGAATCATTCTAGACTTCCAAATGAGCAGATAAGGGAACATTATTCTATTGAGTCCTTTATGAGGCAACGTCCACATTCTTTCAGTGGGTCTTCTAATCCACTTATTTCTGAATAGTGGATTACTACCATTGAAAAGATATTTTCCATACATCACTATTCAGAACATGAAAAATTCATTCTGGCTAGTTACCATTTAGAAGGCGAGGCAGACCAGTGGTGGACTCTATTTAAGAATAAAAGGCCCCAAGATGATGTTGAATCAATGACATATAATGAGTTCAAGAACTTATTTTTCAATAATTACTTTCCTCATATTCGTCGAAAAAAGAAGGAAAAGGAGTTCCTTGAGCTTAAGAAAAAGGATGATGAATCTGTTGGAATATACGAAGCAAATTTTACGAGGCTTGCAATGTATGCATCTGGCTCTATCATCCAACCTGAAAGTAAAGTTGATCGATTCTTCAGTGGCTTAAAACCATGTCTTAGAAGGGAATTAACTATAAGAGACTTCAATAAGTATGAATAAATTGTAAATTGTGCAGTCATGGTAGAACTGGAAGTTGGTGTTACATATCCATATCATGGTTTTGACAAAAAACAAAACATGGAGTTCAAGAAGAAATCTCAGAACAATGCTGAAAAGAAGATGAATGATTCTTTATGATCAATGTGTGGAAAGAAGCATGGTGGAGATTTCATAAAAGGTACTAGATAATTTTTTATGTGTGGAAAAGAAGGTTATCGAGTAGTTGAGTGTCGGAGTAATGGGAAAGAGGTAGCTAACGATGGGAATAGAGAAAAAACTATAGAGAACCCTCCACCAACACTTCAATGCTTCATGTGAAAGGAAATGGGGCATTATGCTAATCAATGCCCTAATCCAAGGGTTAATGATGGTCTACGTGAGCAACCTCTTAAGGAAAAGTTTAAAGGGAAGTCACATGCAATCACTATTTGTGATGGTTAGTATGAAAATTATGTTGTGGAATGATTAAGTGTTTATGTAATGGGAATTCAAAATAGTATCATGGAATCTCATTTATGGTATCATGGAATTTTGGAATATCAATATTTTGGTTTTCAATAATTATATGGTACCGATAACCATGAAATGTGATTGTAATATTTTCATAAAGATGATGATATGCGCATAATGAAGGGATACAGAAAAAATAATATGTTTGACAATATTAATGAGCTCATGACTGATATAAGGACAAGTGATATCATGGTTTTAAGTATAGAGAATTATTGACATTTTGGTATGTGGAAAGAGTTAACTTTTGATAGCATTAGTGTTTTCACTGAAGGTTCAATGGGTATTAATTTTTCAAGAGAATACATGATTATGGTATTTACATGTTTGGAATGTGACCAACAAGAAGATATATCTTATGATTTAAGGGGGAAAATGAAGGAATTCACATGCTCGGTAGATGAAATTTCTAGTAATCGTACAGAAGTATTTTTGATAAGCCTAAAGGTTGGAATGGACATCATATAGTATTGCTTAAGGCTATACATTTTCATTTCTGAAATGTTATGATAGTATAGTTTTAGAAAAAGGTCAACATGCAATATGGGCGACAACCCATCATGTTAGACAAGGTTGTGGGAATCGAACCCACAACTAAAGTGCGACAAGACTTCATCACCTACCACTGGCCTACAGGAAGTACCTGGTTAGTAGAAACCATATTTATTTTATTAAGCGGTATCCTAGATGAATTATAAGTCCATTTTTGGAACCATATACGATTAATCTCACAATAGATTGACTTGTGTATATAACATTTGCTAACCTTATGTTTGAGACAGATGAAATGACCTACCATTCTATTTCATGATCTACTAACACTTCACGAAAGACAAATTCAACTTAATTTCTTTAAGAGATGAAGTGGAAATTGGTCAAGGCACAAACAACAGTGAGATTGTAATGAAATCAAGTAAGTATTTCTTCTAATTCAAATATTTCAACTTTAGGGAAATGATATTGAAAACTAAAAATGTTTTCCTAGTTCTCTTATATCTGATTAATCAGATGGCACCTTAGATCATCATAATCTTATGGATTTGTGATTTTTGGCTTTTCCATAGCCATTTTCTCTACCACTCTCCATTAGAACGTGATGGTTAGATTTCACTTTCATATCCATATTTTCACCTATGTTATCCTAAGTGGAAACCCAGTGATGAGATAATTTGGGTAACCATTATGTTTTATACTTCACTTTTTAAAATTATTTTTTAGTGTACATTTTTACAATGTGGGATTCTATGAAAGAAACATTCAAGTAGTAATCCATTTATAACTCTGACGAATTTAGAGGGAGAAATTCATTTTAAGGGCGTTAGAATGTAACAAACTGAGATTTTATGATGATTATTATTTTTAATTTCATTGATGTCATGTGTTGTACGCTACACTAAAATTATCTTGCTCTATACGCAACACCATATTAGCTAACAGTATACGCAACACTATTCTTGGCTCGTGTTACACAATTTCATGTTTGTTTTGTAGGAATTATTATACGCAACATTAAGAATATATTTTTTTTAATTTATAGATGAAATATGTTTTTATTAAGTTATACGCAACACCAAAGGGAGCTTTCACAACACGCATCCCTGACTTGGCTTGCATTACACGCAATCAGGACCTTCCTCGATAGCGTGTGTTGAACGCAATACCGGGTTTCAATAAACAATGATATATTATTATAATATTATGAACCATCCATTATGAATAGTATTAACTAAATTTTGAATTTTATAAAATTAATATTCCCCTTACACAATTTCTAAAACATGGTATTTGAACAAAATAAATATTTTAGGTAAAATAAGTATTTTAAAAAAAATGCAGTTTTGCCGCCTTTTGATGGAACACCCACTATAAATCTTGGTTTTTACAAGTTTATAAGTTCAATTTTTAAAAATAAAATTCTTATTTGATATCACAATATAATAATTGACTTTGGATAATTTTTTCATATTATTCTGATAACTTTGATATTTTAATGAATTGTAAAAACAAGCTATATTTTAATTAAAAACAACTTTTTTCTTCACAATAATTTATATGGTTACATTATAATATTTAATGGTTTTAAATTATAAATAGAATATATTTTTACCGTATAATATTATTTATATCATTACCATTAATTTTACACTGATTTCATACCTAAAAATATTTCAATCTTTGGCAATGTTTTATCTTTTAAAACTCATTTTATTAACAACGGGATTAATTTTAAATTAATTACTACGACTTATGTGTTTTAAATTTTGAAAAATGGATTCCATATTTTTATTCAGGGGTTCCAAATTATGTTAATAGGTTACCTATGTTTTTTTGATATTATGAATATTAAGTACGTTAACTTTTATTTACTGCAGTTAATGGTATATCGGGTAATTAAGGGTACAAAAAAGATTATAAAATTACTACAACACCTGAAAAAATTCTATTGGAAGAATAAATGTCCATCCATATCACCTAAAAGTTGGAATAGATTAATTTTATGGACTTTTACCCTGAAAATAATTTAATTATTATTATAACTAAAGAAAGTGACAACATGTCACTCTCTTAAATATTATAAGTATAATAATTTTACATTAGTGATAAACTTCCTGAAACTTCAAACATAAATAGTCTCAAAAAATATAATATAATTATATAGATCATGTGAATTTATTTATAAACTTTAGGTATTAAATAATTATCATTAATGGTGACACAACAATTATGATGAAATTATTTTATTGATTGAAATATCCAATAAATGGTTTTAAAAATATTAAAATAAATATATATAAACTATTTAATGTTCTAGATAAATTTTATAGATAAATATGACATGTTATGAGTCTATTAAAACTTTTAGTTAGAACATATCTTCTGTGAGGAGTTTATTTAAATTCAAATAAATTAATAGTTTCAAAATTGACACTATTGAAAATTTATAAAAATAACATAATATAAATTTTTTTAAAAAACACAAAAATATTTAAAAATTATAAATAAATATTTATATTGTCTAAAATGTCATTAAGTATCCAATTATGGACAATTAACCACACATAAGTAATTATTTATAACAATTTAAAATTTGGAAATTTATTACCACAAATATAATTAAATAGATTAAATAAGGATAAACCAAGTTTATAATGTTTAAAATAAAGTCCCAACTTGTCTAAATTTTATTGGTTGATGAGATTAAAACCCTATCTCATCTATGATTAGTATTTGAGTCATTTTTTATGTTTTTATGTGGTTTTTGAATTTATTATAAATTAATATTTTTGGGGACTCCAAAGGTCCCGCTCTCCTCCCTTATAAAAGGGAACCTCCTCCCTCTTCACTTTAAACAATTTTGAGACTTCAATCTCGGAATACCCCTGAAAAGTTTCCTTCTTAACTTCCCTAGAATAATTATAAAGGTTAGGATCTCCTCAAAATACCACCTCTAGTGCTTTAAGAGAAAGCTTAAAAGAGGTGTGTCGAAGAAGAGGTAATCTCTTCTACCGATTCATTCATGTTTTCTTTCTTCTTCAACTTATTCTTATTTAGTTGTTTAATTATAAAGTAATAAAATAAGTATCACTAATATACTGATATGTTATTATATATATGAAAAACCCCATTCCACCTTCAATCCATCCTACGGATAAAGAAATCACCGCGCGTGCGTACGTACAGAATACCTTCTCCACACCATGGTATAATATGTTTTTCCACAACCACCATACATGGATGTGTATAATGGTGTAAGAATAACTATGTATAGTTATTATAAAATCATAATTATTCTGAGATACTATATAATCAACTAAATTCAATTCAATAATTATGTGAATGATATCATCGCTCGTGCGTACGTACGAATTACCATCTCCACAATGCGATGAGATTTATTCTCCATGTTAACCACTCATGAATGATTATAAAGTATATATATTGAATAATAATGAAATATATGAAATTATAAAGATACTATATTTATGTATATATATATATATATATCATCTAATTACATCCATTAATGTCATTAAGGAATGGAAAACAACGTTCATGCGTACGTACGGCCTACCGTCTCCATGAATGGTGTATTTCATTTCATTTATATATATTTAATATATATATATAATGAATATATATGATATATAAATCATGAATTGAAATTTTAAAGTACGGAAATCATAATATATGTAAAAATAATAATATCAAGAACAACAAGTCCTAACATGAACGATAAATAAAACGATTTTACCCAAAACGTTGTTTTAACATGGAATTTACAAAAGAATGGGTAATATAATGTCATAAGTTAACCATATATGATATCATAACAATTAATATGATTATGTAATAAGTCAATTACATTATTTAAATAATTATACAGGAGGTTCGGATACATACAAAGCATATCGGACCTAAGTTAAGGGATAATTATTCCAATCTCATTTAAATCTGAGATTGTTTACTTGTAAGTATTTATTGGGGTTATTGTTATCATCCATGTACATGTTTTCTAAAAGTGTTTTTATGTTTTATTAAAGTACTTTTTACCCATTTTTTTCTTTTACCACATGTCATGATCTGAATATTTCTTTTTTTACCATACGAGGAACTTTTTGACTTTTCCGACAAAAGTACGAGGAGAATATTTATTTTAACTTATACGATGTGAACGGATTTTTACGATTTCATAACACCTTATTTCCATGAAGCTTAATCTACAAAATTTCATGATTATTTTCAACAAAATCCTTTTATTTTAAAATTTCATGGAATTTTGAGAAAAGAAAATGATTTTGAAGGAGAAAGGATTAGTTTCCTCAAGAATTCATTTCAAGTGTTTTATCAAAACCATTTTCCATCTAAGATGAAATTATTTCATATGTGTATGTTTCAAGTATAATGTCTTTATGATTTACATTTTTTCACTTTTCTTATGATGAAATTATATCCATATGTTTTATATGGATTACATTATGATGGGATGATGTTTATGAAACCCATTTTATTCTTTGGGTTATGATGAATGATTTATGTTTATGTTCTGGAATAAGTAAGAATTATTTATTTATGAGATGGTTGAGACCTATATATCCCTCCAATGCATTGGGTAATTATTTATATCTCATGATATAGACATGGATGAATGGTATGTTAATCTGGTTTAGTGATACATGAATGGAACAAGGAGTGGGCTCGATTCAGAAAGGGACTTTGTCCACAATGATGGTCTTGGCACAAATGCCTTGACTACTATGGAAATAATATCATGTGCCTAATGGTTTTCCACAATTAAATGTTTTATTCCCATGGTATTTTATCATGATATATGTTCCTTTATGATATATGCCATACGTACATCCAAGATTTATGTCTTTGCTCAAGATTTTAATGTTTAGATTTTATGTTCAAGTTTTTTCTTTCAAATGTTTATGGATTGTTTTATGTTCTCTATGTTTACCCTTACTGAGCATTTGAGCTCACCATTTTTATGTTTTCATTTCCCCAGGATATAAATAAAGGTTTTTGGTAAGAAAACAATAGTGGAAGATCTTTATGGGAGATGTTGAAGATCTTTCACCACGATTAGAAGATTATATTCCATGTTTCCAAAGACACTAAACTATTATGGTCCTTGTGTGTCTATTTTTTTAGGTATTAAGTATTCCGCAAAAATAATTTAATGTTCATGTACATTATGCTTTGGGTCTCTACATACGATCGAGGTTTTAATAGCACCAAAGTGAGCTACCATGGTGAGATGCAAACACGATGAAGCATCTAAAAATGCTGAGGTCTAAACTTCTAGAGAGATTAGAGATCCCGCATGCGATGAGTGAGACTGCCCCAGGTAGACTTCCTAAAAATGGATGACCAGTGGGAGAGGAAGTCCCACATAGAGCATCGCAAAAAGATGTTCGAACTAGGGGAGGGACGCTGATAGGGGGAAGGGAGAACGCCACAAGAGGTGATGGTGCCACCGATGAAGGGACATAATAGCCAGATGCATAGGGGGCTGGAGCTGAGGAAGATGGCACCGAGTAAGTGGATGAGGCCACAATGGTCGAATAATTTTCAAAAAGAGAAGGCGTGTGTGGCGCGTTCTTAGAGGGATGTGAGAAACTCATTTTTCCAGTTTTTTGACATAGTACCCCTAAAACTCTCTTTGTATTTTGTAATATAATGTGATATATGAAGACATTATATTTACAAGGTTTTATACAAATACCTACTCTTTGACATGTTGGATATCACCCCAAAGTGGATTCTTGTACTAAATTCATTTACAAATAAAAAGATATGTGTAACAATTGTTTCTACACACCAGTAATCCTTCCCCCAACCGAACCTTGTTCTAAACACCATAATTAATCTCTTCCTACATAGATGGTTATACCCCCAACATTCATTCTCATATCCACTTCCTTCATATGTGTTTATAAACCTCATACCCAAGACTTTTGAGAAACTATTTTTACACCCCACTAATATTTACATCCATATACTATTCTGGTCCCCCTATAGAAAGATATTCCTTTCCAAATTTTCATTCTCCACAATCGAGATAGATCACCTTATCATTTTACCATTCATAAATATCTTCAACAAATAATTTAAGAGTTTTTTTGGACTTGAATATTCTTCATTATCCTGTAAATAATAATATAACTCAATATCACCTTATAGAACATTGTCTAAAAACATATGTTAGAAAAATTCCATTGGATCATTCATCACCCACTATGCACTTCTCTTGATGGGTCTAAAACTATGCATGGTATGTCTTCATATGAAACTCCTAAAATAAATGTTCTTCTATCTAGTGTCCTTTAAATGATGTCCCCTCACCTTATTCTATTCTATTTTATGCTCCTCTATCTAATGAATAATACTTTATTATAAGTGCCTCAATTTTCATCATTTGAAACTATAATCGATGAATCTTCATCCACTAAGTCGGAACATAGAATAAAATTATCATTATGCTTCTTCATTAACATTTGAAACAATTTCTAATAAACATTATATTAAGCTCCTTAATTCTATACCCCTCCTTAAACCATGTAAAACCTTGGTTGGATACTCACGTCACAAATACTTTATAATTTCTACTCCTCCATGTATGAATAGTGAAATTCTCTTACAATTTTACCCCTTTATGTAGGTTCCCTTAGTATGTGATTTAGAGGTAACAAAAAAGTATTTTTATTCTCAAATAAACTAAAATATCAGATCTTTAAATCATTTCATTCTTTTTGGACACCTTTGCAACAATATAGAATATTCATGATGATTCTTATAAGCTCATTTTTTTAATACACTATAGCATTGAAAAATAACAAACACTGAATGAACAAATTATAATATTCATTTTTACAGACTTTACAGAGAATATGTAATGCCAACTGGATATTTTTTCATTATTTCTGTCTAATTTAATTTTTAGGAACTCATTTTTACGATGATAAATTTGTATCATTATTTTCTGATGGAATCACAAGAAAAATAATTATCTAATATGTATTCTCTTAGTTCTACTATTTTAGGGAACATCAATCCATTAGGCCTAACATATATCTATCTGATATAACTCAACTTCATCTCAACCATTATATTCAATTTTCCTCATAGAGTTCTTCTAGCTAATGGCATCCAATTTCCCATAATAATGTTATCATAATACATCATCAGTTAGATGATTCTTATTTATCTCTGATATACCTTCATCAAATATAGGTTCATAGGTTTTTTTATCATGTGATTTGGACTAGTTATCTATATCCTATAGCATTGAAATTAAATCCTATATTAGATACAACACTTAACTCTATACCATAAAATTAGAAAAAAATACACAATGTGAACCATTTTAAATATTGTGACCCCAACCCTACAACATAGAATTACTACAAAATGTCCATATTTTAGAATTACAATTACTCATTATATAACTTTATTCTGTATTATGCTATCGAATGTTACTTTATTTAGGTTTATTCAATATGATTTATAAAAATAATTGTTAAATGTATTTCATGGGATTCTTCTATCTAATCATTATTCATCCAATCATGATAAATTATCCAAACAATTGTTTGATAGTCACAACATCATAGACAATTATCTATACAATTTTACCTTCAATCATTGAAACATGGACCATATACATCTCCATCTATTCATAATGAGTCTTTATATCTAATAATATTATCCAAAATCAAAATACGTTTGTGTTTCCTCCATCATATCATTTTTCATCAAATCACGATAAAATAACCAATCAAATTTCGGACAGTCACAACATCATAGAGAAATATACGTACAATTTCATCTTAGAACTTTTTAACATGGACTATATACATCACAATTTGTTCATAATGAGTCTTTATTTTGATAAGATTATCCAACTTAGTAAAAACTATAGCTCAATATTTCACCTAAAACCAAGATGAAACCCTTTATACAATGTCTTAAAATCATAGCTACACTAACTTCTTTCAACTATAATTTTTTTATCATCATCTATTTTACATCTGATAACATAGTGTTATATCAACCATTGTACTTATTTACTTATTTTGAATGCATCATACTTCATATTGGATCATGATTATGTTTATGAAATTATAAACCTAAATATTGGAATATTATATTCAGACACTATATGGAAAAAAATTGAAACATCATAATGAACCACTAAAAATATTTGTAATAATATTTATTACATATTTTTTATAAAAATTATGCAACATTAATAACTATCTTTTTCTAAAAACATATATGTATATATTAAAAAAAATAAAAGCCATCATGATTTGTAAAAACTATATACACTTCATGTTTTTGTCCATTTCCATATAAATCATCTTTAATCTTCAATGTCAATATATGTGATCAATAATTTCTCCCTATAATTTTTTTTATTTTCATGGATATTAATTTTAATCCCCCCCCATAATTGAAAATAAAATGAAAAGGGTAACATATGTATCATCTCATATCATCTTCCTTTAACATAGAAAGGTGAAAATTTTCCATAGGATAAAAAAATTGTCACATGAGTTCATTAAAAATGATACTTTAACAAAACTACTCTATGGATATATGGGAAAACTGAGTGTAAAAAAGAGTGTATAATAAAGGTAATCATAATTGTTCATTACAGTTCTTTCATAAAAAATTCCTCTACTTTCAACGCACACAAATAAATCAATGGAAATTTGATTATGTTTTATAACATACAAAACATCCCACATAATAACAAAATATCAAAATAGATTATGTTTATAAAAATAACATCTCTAACATCTCATCATTTCTAAAATAATTACTTCTTTTTTATCTAATCATAAATTTTTTATATCCCCTATTAACGGTATCATTCTCTAATTACCCATCATTACATACATGGACATTACATTTATTTTTGTGGAATAAATAATACAAAACCCAAATAGACTGACAAGGACTGTATTAGTATATTGTTTTGGGAAACATGGGACAAATTTTTCTACGTTGGTGAAATATCTTCATCATCTCCCATAAAGATATTCCACTTTATTTTTATACCTAAAACCATTCTTTATATCTCAGGGAAAAGAAAACACAAAAAAAAGGCAAGATAAAATGACAATTAAAGGAAAAAACATAAATATATGAATTTAAAACCATAAAAATATATTTTTAATATCAAAATATTTAGTCATAAAATAAATATTGACAGACCGTAAGGTATAAATCCAAAATGAACATAAACCATGATAAAAGAGAATTGGTATAAAACATAGAATGTGGAAAACAAATAAGGCTAGAAAATAATTTCCATATTATCCAAATATCTTTTCTAAGACCATCATAGTGGACAAAGTTAGTAAATGAATGGAGTTCACTCTTCGTTCCAGCCTGGTATTACTGAACCATAATTACATATCATAAAAACCCTATAATACCGAACCAAATTTACTTTTTGTTCCAGCCATGTCTTTCTCATGAGATATAAATATTTACCCAATTTATTATATGGATATATAGTTCCCACCCATCTCATAATTAAATCAATATAACATGTTATATAAAAATATAAATCATTCGTCATAGCATAACCCATGGAATAAAATGGGTTTTATAAACATCATTCCATCCTAATCCATATAAAAAAATTATTTCATATATATAATTCCATTATAAACCCAATAAAACCATAGTAATAATCGGCATATAAACATAACCCAATTTAAATATTTTTATCTTAAATGGAAAATACTTTTAATAAAATATTAGTTATTAATTCTTGAGGAAAATATCCTTTCTTCTTAAAAACATTTTCTTTTCCAAAAATTCCTGACAAATTTAAAAGAAAATAATTTATTCGAAAATAAAATTGAAAACTTGTAGAGTAATATTCATGGAAATATTTAGTTATAAATATGTAACAATATTTTCCTTTTTGATAACTTAAAAAACATTCTCCTCGTACTTTGGTCAGAAAAGTAAAAAAGAACCTCATATCGAATAACAAAAAAAGGTTTAATTCATATTATTTAATCAAAATTCTCAAATGGGTAAAATTGAATTTAAAATTTTTTATAATAATATAAATAATATTACATCATAGGAAACATGGATGTGGAAGATAAATATACACCAGTAAATACTTATGAATAAATAATGTCATATAATAATGAGATTGAAAAATTATCTCTTACCTTAGATTTTCTATCCTTTGTAAGTATAATAACCTCATTTATAATTATTTAAATGATTTAATTGAATTATTCCATAATCATAGTCATTTTTATGATATCATATATGATCATACAATCATTTTTCTGTTAATAATATTTCATTATTACTCGTTATTTAGGTATAAAATGGTACATTTTCTTTTGCGTGTTTTGCCGAATAAGTTTTTTTCTTCTTATGAGGTCATATTCATATCATATAAAATAATATTAACATAAATTATGTCATATTTTTATATTTTGTTCCTTTATATAATCTTGATTTAATGGATATCAGGTAGAATATATCACATCGCATCGTCGAGGGTAGGTCATATTTATGAATGAGCGAGGATATTAATCAATTAATTATTAAATTTTGTTAAATTGGTTGATATATATTTTTATAGAAAAAATAACTTGTTAAATTGAACGTATATATTTATTACTATCATCATTATACCCATATAATTCATGTGGTGGTGAAAAAACATATTACACCACGGTGTAGATATGGTAAGTCGTATGTACACACGTGTGGAGGTTTTGTTTTTCATATGATTGATAGAAGGTGGAATGTTGTTCTCAAAAAATCTTAATATCATAATATTACACATTTTATGTTGGATTAATTAACTTATAATGGAAAAATACACTAATATGAAATATAATAATACATTATTTGAATGAATTGTTATAATAGATTACCTCTTCTTCGACACTCTCCCTATAGTCCTCATGTTAAACACACTAGAGTTGGTCTTTTGAGAGGAACCAACAATCTAGAATTTTAATAAGGAATTGTAGAAGGTAAATGGTCCATGTATGGAAGATATTGAAGGTACAATGTGAATTTAAATTGCGAGAGAGGATGTTCCCTATTATAATTGAGGTGCGGGGCATAGTTGGAATCTACAAAAATATTAATTTATAATAAATTAAAACAACTTAAAAAAACCTCCAAATTTTTATAGTTTCAAATATTAAATGATATAGTGTTGTAATAAAATCATTAAATAAATTTTTAACAAGTTTTTATATCAATTTATACCATTTTATTTTAATTTAACACTTAGTTATTCTATTTCATTTTAACTAGAGTAATAATTATTTCAATATTAAAAGGGAGAAATATTTAATTATTTGATGTAAATTAAATAAAAAATAAATAATTTATGTTAAATTAGACCATATATTTATTATTTATTATTTTTAAATTTGTTTAATGATTTGTAAATAATTTAATAAAAATTGTTTTGAGAAAACAACATTAGTGTCAGTTTTGACACTATTTAATTAATGGATTTAAAAAAAATATCACGATAATATGTTATACTCAATTTTTTTATAAAATTCCTAATGGATTTAGTTCATCTAGAATATTAATTTATCATATTAATTAGTTCTAATTTTATATATTTTAAATTTTTTTATTACATTATTTTGATATTTTTATTAATAAAATGATTACAAGATAAGTGTTGTCTAATTATATAATCTACTAATATGTTGGGTAAATATTCAAAATAAAATAATATAATGAATTTAAATAAACTATATTTTATAATAGGACTTGTATTTGAATATATGTTCTAGAAAATCAATCTTTTATCATTTTATACTTATTAAAATAGGAATTTGACAAGTTTAACATATCTTTTAATAAAATAATATAAGTTTCATAATCTCTTCTGTAAGGATCCAAATGACCAATAACTCATCCATTGGATGATTATAGTTGAGATATACTCAATAAATAATATTGGGAAATGTGTTTTAGTCTTTTAATATTTATAATTATTTTAGTAATATTATTTAATTGTTTTTCTTCACTTAAATAATTTCATCATCATCAATTTATATGCCATTAAGGAAATTATTTATTTCCTAAAATTAAAAAATTTACCATGATAAAAAAAAATTATCTATTAAATGATTATTTATATTCAAATATATCTTCTGTATAACATTATTTTAAAAATGATATATAATTTAAAACATGAATGTGATATCATTCAATTTTCAATAAATTAATATTATAAATACCATAATTTCATGTAAATTGTTCCAAAACCTAAAAAATAAAGTTATATTAGGTAAATATGTTTATTAAGATAACATTTAACTTTTATATTGGTTGATACAACCCATTATTTTTTATGTGGACACATAATAGATATTATAGACAATGAAAATGACACATTTTGTCTTTCTTTGATTTAAATATTATTTAAGTTATATTTATGGAAAAGTTTCCATTAAATGACATACTTTCTATAATTAAGTGTTATGGTTATAATAAAAATCAACAAATAATTTTTTTCACCTGTTTTGGACATTTTATAGTGATTGTAATGTAATTTTCTTACCGAAATTGCCTAATTTAACCTTTACCTAGGTAACAAAATTATCCACAATTACTATTCATAGTGGTCAAAATTAAAAGGAAGATACTAATCAAATTTGTACATCCTATATTAAAATTTTGAAACAAATTTTCAATATTCAAAACATATAAGTTGTACAATTAAATTTAAAATAAAACCTGTAAAATGTCACCAAATACAGTTTTATAATGAAATGACCATTTTTAGGTGGAAAATGTTTTTAGAATAAATTCATGTATAAAATAATTTTAAAAAACAATAATTGGATAAAAATAGCAATTAAATGTTGAAACATAAAAAATATAATTTTATTATGTGATGACTTTAAAAGAAAATAATGTTTTTAATAAAAATATGTATTTTTACAATTCATCAAAAATGAAACTTATCATAAAAAACATAAAATTCAATCAAAGTAGATATTTATATTCTAAATTAAAAGAATAATTTTATTTGGTAAAATTGATTATAAAAATATGACAAAAGTTTTATTTAAAATGGGGACACTATCAAAAGGTGAAAAAAAAAATTATTTGAAAAAATTTCTATTATCTAAAAAAATTGAATTTTTTTATATAATGCCTATAAAACATATAAGATGAATTTAAAAAATTAGATAGAATCCATAAAAAATATTTTATTATTTTATAGTATCATTTATCTTCATTTAAATTGTTCTTTAGAATGATGTTAATATTATTCATACCCGCAATTCTATTGACTAGGTTATAATATTTAGGTGCTCACATATACTCAGTCTTGCAGGAAATTAATAAAATCAAAAGGACATGAAATTGTGTTTAACAAAAAACGAGAATAGTGTTATGTATATCGAAAGATATGATACAGTTGTGTATAACGCAATATTATCTTAGTGTAGCATACATCATAAGTCATCAAAGAATTTAAAGAAAAATATATCACATATAAATATTTGGTGTTACATTATATCCCCCTTAAAATGAATTTTGCCAAGAAATTAATCTGGGTTATATAAGGATTAATACAAGGGAGTTTATTTCATAGAAACCCACATCGTATAATTTAATTTTATAACTCCCATTTTAAAAAGGGATAGTTGGAAGATAGTAGTTACCCAAAGTAAATTATAAATTGGTCTCTACATAGTAGAACATATTTAATGATTTGGGCAAAGATGAAAAGCATAAATAATCATATATAATGATAAAGATCAATGATCACAAGGAAGTGGGTGATCTAGGGAATGTTATCAATCAAAAAAACATAACCTAAAGAGGTGTAAAATATATCCTTGATATTACCAAAATTATTAAAATAGGGCACTCTTTTACATCATGATCCATTTACCTAATGTTTAATAATTTGAATGAGAAGATATACTTACTATATTTTTGTAAAATATCACCATTGGTCTTGCCATAAACAATTTACACTTCATCACTTATTCAAAAAAATGATGTTTAATTTGTCATTCCTAATTTTTTAATAGAATGTTGTATCCGAAAATTGAATGATAGGCCTTTCCATCTGTCTTTATCACAATAAAATGTTTAGGACATGTAATCAAATATGAATAAGTCCACATATTGTGATATAATAATTTAATATAAAAATATATATCTAGAGTTTAACATAAAATTTCCATAAATTTATAACTTTATAATACTTATACAAGTGGGGAATCTAAATTATTATAATGAGGTTCACTAAATCAGATTAACATTTATCCCTGATATATAATAAGGTATCTATTCTTGGTCACATTCCAATAAATTTGAGCACCTTAATCATGTATTCGTTTATGTTAGGGTAATAGTTGTAATTACTATATATCATTATAGAAAACATGCATGTTTCCTTATTGTTAACTCCAAAAAGCTATAAACAACAATAACAATAGCATAAAATAGTTTTGAAAACAATCCTTATTCAGTTTTAAGGAAATCATTACTCTCATATTTACATATTCATATCCAAAATATCATTATCTAATAATCATGCTTATAATAAATATTTTTCATCCCTTAATGTGTTTTTCTAAGATACCTGAATAAAATTTCAGGGTTACCGTTATCATTCAACATGTACATTCAAATACTTAAGGAAATATAAAAATTTTACAGTCCTTAAATGTTTCATTATTCCATAATAACATAAAATTACAAATAGAACATTATTCTTGATAAATATGAAATCATTCCACTATATTATTAATCAATTGACCTAGCTTCATCTTTTAATTCATTAAAACTTCTTTCATCTCATATATCATTCTTTGTCTCATCATCATCAGTGACCTAAATACTACTCATAAGACCATTTTGATTCTTTTTATGATATTTTCCATTAAGGCCTCGATTTTTATAATTATAATACATTCCAAAATTAAATTATTTAACAAACATTTATTCCCTAGAAATGTCATTATCCTTTTCCATTGTGACAACTAATCCTTTTCCTTTTTAATTACTCGATTTATGTCTTTATTTTCCACATGCAAAGCATCTTATAGTTCCTCTGAATCATTATTTTCTATGAATTACCCCCAATGATTAAAATGAGGAAAATTGAACATTATTTCCTTTGTGGTCGCCATGAAACCCCATATTTCTCTTATTAGGTTGGTTGGGAAACTCACCAAAGATTATATTATTGATCATATTATAATATTTCTGATTAGGAATAATAACTATGTCTTCCCTTCAGACTCATATTTCATTTGGTTTCTCCTGAATAATATCATTCCATTTCCCATCATATTCTCCATTAACATAACACCTCTTATTTACATCCATTTTATAAATTCCTAAATGAAAAGATTGAGAGTCCAAAATAATTCTAGGAAAACAACATAATCAAAGGGGTGTACTTTCAATATATAACATATTAGGTTTAATATATGGTTATTCATAATTATCACAAAAACATTAGGATTTTAACCTATAAATTGACTTATCTTTAGGACATCACAAGACATATCCTCAGAAATATCGATTGGGATCTCATTGAAGTTTTCACATCCTAGTTTCCAAAGGTTAACTAAACCTTCAATTTGATACCAACTCTAATGACCCATGATTGACGTACATGGAGATTATATTTATTTTATGGATTAATTAATAAAATACACATTTATATTACAAAATACCATATTATTTTGAGGGCTTTAGAAACTAGGAACACATTATTTTAACTTTGTGAAAGATCATCAACATTTCCTATAAAGGTCTTCACCTTTTTTATTCCTACCTACAAAATTTATTTATATACTAAGGAAAAGAAAAGATAAAAAGTTTCACCTAATATTACAATTAAGTGTAATTAAGACATAAAAATTAGAATGTAAAAACATGAAAATATATTTTTAATATCAAAATATTTAGTCATAAAATAAATCATTACAATACCTAAGGCATATTTCATAATATAACATGAAACATGAATAAATAAAATTGAAATAAAACATATAATGTATAAAACACATAAGAATATAGAATAATTTCAACATTTTTTATGTATCATTTCCAACACCATCATAGTGGACAATGTCCATTACTAAACTGAGTCCACTACTCATTATGACCCTCTATTACACAATTTGATTTACATTTCATTCCAACCATGTTTTACTTAACCATATTTACTTATCGTACAAAACATGTCTATACCCTGAGATATAAATCATTTCCCAATGAATTATATGGAGATATATGTCCCACCCATTTCATTATTAAATCAATCTTACGTGTTCCACAAAAAGATAAATAATTCATCATAGCATAACCTTAGGAATAAAATGGTTTTCTTAAACATAATTCCATCATTATACATATAAAAAATGGATTTCATTAAGATAATTACATTGTAAACACAATAAAACCATATTAATAATAGGGAAATAAATATGACCCTATTTAAATACTGTCATCATAGATGAGAAATAATTTTGATAAAACACATGATAGTAATTCTTGAGAAAAATATATTTTCTTCATCCAAAACATTTTATTTTCTAAAAATACTGTGCATTTTTATATTAAAAAAATGTATTTGATCATAATAATGAAATTTTGTAGAGTAAGATTCATGTAAATAGGGAATTATTATGACTTAACAACTCATTCATGATGTATGAGTTAAAAAAATCCCCAAACTATTACCGAAAATGTCAAAAATTACCTTATATAGAATAAAACAATATTCATTTTATACCATTTAATAAAAACTCACCAATGGGTAAAATTGACTTTAAATATTTTTATAAGAACATAAATAATATTACCTATTTAGGAAACATTGAAATGGATGATAAATATACACCAACAAAAACATATGAATTAACAATCTTATATAATAATGAGATTGTGAAACTATCCCTTATATTTGGTCTTATATCATTTGTATGTATAAGAAACAATGATATTATTATTTAAATAATATAGTTGAATTATTATATAATAATATTAAATTTTATGATATCATATATGACAATATAGTCATTTGTTTAGTAATAATATTTCACTATTTCTCATTATTTGTGTATAAACAACTATATTTTCTAATGCATGTTTAACTGAATAAGTTTTGGTTATTTTTATTTGTCACATTAATATAATTAAAAAATGATATTAACAAAATAAATAACGTAATCTTTTATTCTATACATTTTTATAATCATGCTTTAATTGTTATCATGATGAATGAATCACATCAGATTGTGGAGACGGTAGGTCATACATACACACGAACGATGATATCAATCCATTAATTATGAAATGGTATCAATATGGATCGAATATATATTGTTTTAGAATAAATAAATCGTTACAATAATAATATATTGTTATTATTTTCATCATTAAACACATCCCATTCATGTGGTGGTGAAAAACATATTACACCATGGCGTGGAGATGGTAAGTCATATGAACACATGCGTGGTAATTTTTTTTCGTTGGATGGATAGAAGGTGGAATATGGTTGTTCCATAATATTAAAAACATATAAATATATAGGTGATACTTTAATTATTAATTTATAATGGAATAAATTCACTAAGGGGATGTATAATAAGAAATAATTAGAAATAATCGATAGAGGCGATTACCTCTTCTTCGACGAGCTCCCTCAAGATCTCCTCTTAAAGACACTAGAGTCAGTGTTTTGAGAAGTCCAAAAATAATATAATGTGTACAAAGAATTTTAAAAGTTAAATGTTCAGACTATTTATATTATATAATGTTTAATGTGAATTGAAATCGTGAAGGTGGGTGTGCCCTTTTATAATTGAGGTGAGGGTCAAATTTGGAATAATAAAAAATATTAATTTTTATTAAAATTAACCACCTCCAAAATCCTAAAACATTTAATAGTTTAGAGGATTTTATGATTTATCATTTTAATTTCATCAATAAATACATTTTAGACATGTTTTTATATCAATTTAAACTATATCATTTTAATTTAACACATAGTTATTCTGTTTCATTTTTACTAGGGTATTGATTGTTTTAGAATTAAAAGGATGAAATATTTAATTATTTGATGTAAATAAAAAAAATAAAAAAACAATATATATGAATATAGACCGTATAATAATTTTTATATAATTTTAAACATGATTATTGATTTTTAAATAATTTTATAAAACATTGTTTTGAAAAAATAACATTTGTGTCTATTTTGAAACTATTCAATTTCTGGATTTTTAAAACTATCTAGATATGTTTTTATCCTCTAATAAAAATATTATTATATTTATAGTTGGTATATATCATCTACTAAATTAATTGGTCATTAATTAGCTTAAATATTATTTATTTTAATATTTCTAATAACATTAATTTGATCTTTCCATTAATAAAAAGATTACTAAATCAGTGTTGTCTAATTATTTACTATACTTATTTTTTGCTAAAAATTAAAAATAGAAATATGTAATGAATATAAATATAATATATTTCATTAAATAATTTTAGTTGAATATATTTTCAGGAAACTAAATCATTAAAATTACTATAGATATTAAAATATGAATGCGATTAGTTTGACATTACTTTAAAATAATTAATATAAGTGTCAGAATCTATTATAAAAGGATCCAAATGAATTATAACTCGACACATAGATGATTATGGTGTATATATACATGAAAATTAAATTTAGGGAACTTTTTTTCCTTTTACTATTTATTATCATTTTAATAAAATTATTTTATTGATTTTTCATCAATTTATTAATATCTGTATCATCTATTTATAAGCCTTTAAAATAGTTATTTATTTTGTAAAAATTAAAAATAAATTATTGGGAAATTGAGCATGCTACTTGATAACTTCTTCAAGAGGACATTTATCAAATAAAAACTACAAAGGATTCAATTGCTCACTAATAAAAATATATAGATATTGACTGTGCTTGATTCCATCTTTAGATGAGGGAAATCCATCAATGACTGGGTTTTGGAGAAGAGGAGTCCAACAACATTAAGATGAAAAGAGGAACCCACTTGTGGAAGAAGAAAGAAAAAATAATTTTAAAACCTAATCTCATTAAGGTAATCAAAGTCCTTTTAACTTTAAAAAAGTGGATGCATGGTTTGGTCACACATTTTGGAAAACCGTGTTCTAACCATTCCACACCAACTATATTGAAAACCCACATTGCATAATTTTCTCAAAAGGTTACCCTAACCATGAACCACCCATACAATGAATGGTACTTATGTACTGTCTATGTGAACTAACTATGTAGGATTGGTGCACAGTTTGGGTCAATAATGTGAATCTCATGTTCTTGACATCTTCTCACATGCTTCATTCATACATTTTCCTTCTAGGGGCCACACATTTTCGGACAAATCATAAACCCTATTTAGACCACTCAAAACATTTATTTCTAAAGCCCAATGCTCTCAAAACTCAACAATACATATGAGTAACCCATTCTTCCTTTACCCAAGTCTACAAACAACATGTTTAAGTGTTAAAAATCATATAATTACATTCTGAATCCTCGTTTGAAGAACAACACATCCTATAAATGCAAAATATAGTTTTCAGTAACATTTTTCCTTAGATTAATACATTTTTCAATATAACCTCTCTACCATAGAAGTTCCCATCCCTGAGAAGAAATTAGGGAAAAAGATAACATCACCCAACATATAAGGATTATGAGTCCTCATGCAAATGGTTGTGATGCATTTCCAAATTCTCAATGTACCTTCCTATATTACTTAACCACAAATCACTTAATCCATTGAAACCTGATCCAATGATCATTTTACAAAAGAAACAATAATAAAGTGCTTACTCAAATGTATTTCTCTATAGTCATGATCCCATCATCTTCTCATTATAAACTAGCCTAATGATTCTCCCCACCACTGGCCATAAAATTTAAGGGCCAAATATGATCTACGATATGACCTACCATCAGAGATTCCTATAAATCATGCCAACTATGTGTTTTAGTTGTGATGTATACATGATTTAATTAATTGGGATAACCCAATTACATCATAGGTGATAATAATGACCTTACAATAAGGAATAGTAAAATCTCAATCGAACTAACCAAAACTAGTCATGCCAACATTCCCCGAAAGAAAATAATGAACCTTACAATGTTGTTGGAGTTGGTGGTCTATAACCAACTACTTTTTACATTATGATAAATTTAAATTCATGGATTTTATTATTAATTAATAGATTATCACATATTTATTGTTCTACTGCATGATAATTAATATGAAAATGTCCAATGAATTTTTGTTGTGCTAAAGGATCATAGCAGATCCTTGATATGCTGTGAACCGAGAAGTGACATAACACTTTTCTTGAATATATGTTTTATAGACAAATGATGATATTTGAAGGACACAAATAATTCATTACATAAGGGGTGAGGAATAATAAAACTTTGAGTCACCTTCTCATGGTGTCCACCCTTGGTAATATCCAAGAGGATGTTATAAGAATGTGACCTTCAAGTAGGAATTCCACATTTCATAGTGTCATTGGATGATCATATATATGGACGTGTGCATTGTTCCTTAGACCGTATTCTTTTTATTAAGGATTATTAAAACTCACACACTTATATGTATTGATGTATAATGTGATGATACACTATTCACAGTGATGTAGGATATATTTGGTGCATCACGAGTAATAATAAATTAATAGCATGAATGACCTGAAGGCCTTATTTTTTTATTGATTTTTGATAACATCAATTTCAAGGGATGAAGGGGAACCCCTATAAGGCTCATAGGCTCAGAGATTACAAGGCCCTTAGGCTTAGGTGATTACATGACCCAATGGTCTTAGGGAATTCAACCAGGATATCTACAAGGAACTGCCCCTCCCCAGCATCTGTATCATGATAGTAGCTTTCCACATTCACATGGTCGTCTGGCTAGGATTCCCATGCAAGCACATGTTGGTCTCGATGGCATAGCCATGCCCTCTCATTATAACAATCCATTTGGCTCCACTCTGGTAAGTTCACTTGCTCTAAATCTGCTTCAGGTGATGTTCTTTTTTTGTAGAGTCTTTCTAGGGAAACTACATATAGCCTGAAGCACTTGAGGCAACCCGATGGTCTTAATGGTGGCCCGAAATCCCTAGTGACCCGAAGGCCTTGGTGGTACGAAAGGCTTAAGGACTCCAAGCCCAAACCGATGGCCCAAGGTGAATATTTCTAACTGCTACAATACCAAACAATACCTCCTATAGTACCTGCAAAGTGTACATTTTTACTATAGTACTTGAACAATGTATAGTTCAACTATAGTTCTTGAACAGTGTACAAATTTTCTACAGTACCTGCATAGTGTATAGCCTACTACAGTACATGCTAGAGTATAGCTATAGTATCAGAAATATGCCTCTACCTGGTTTTGAACCTGGGTCTCATGAATGACTTAAGAATACCTCACCAACTGGGCTGAGGATCATGTGAAAACCGTGTGTAAGGTTAACGCTCAACTTTCACTGAGGGGGCCCCGCCATTCCCCAGTGTGCGCCGGACATTCCCTAGCTAGGATGATGGCTTTGAATCACCCTATTCATAATACACATAGTGTCCGAGTCTGGAACTTTGGTGGAATTGATATTTCCTAAATAAATCCATGGCCGTGGTGAGGAATTGGTATGTCAAATTCCTAGTAGTCAAAGAAAGAATAATTGAGCCCATGGGTTGATGACATGGGCATGAAACCCACCTGATGGAAGATATTGAGACAAACGGATTAAATTATAATGTAAAGGTTCATATGTGGTGACACGTCATTGCGGAATTAAATTATTTTTTTATGGGTGCCTTGGGGTGTTTCTAGATGATAACGATAGACACTAGGCAGGCTCCTCCAAATTCCCCTGAGAAAGAGGCCTAGAGGGTCACACAATATGTGTATCCAAGTATCTCAGTTAAATATTCATTTAACAAATTGAATAATGATTATTCCTGATTGTAGTTTAATAATTATTCAAGGATTCCGGATCGCATTTATTTCAATGATGTTTATTAGAGAGAATATATTGTGAAGGAAACAATATATTTATTACTGAGTAATGAAAATATATATATATATTTAAGAAATAAATAATTATTATTCAAGGACTAATAAATGTGGTGGGGGAAATAACAAAAATGAAAAAACCAAAGTACATGCCACATATATTAATTTTCACATAGTGTAGTTTTTCTAGGAATTAGTGAGAAATAATATTATTTATTTAATTAAATAATATTAATTGTAATTTTTTGGGCACATGTAAAGTAATAATAATAAACAAATTTTGATATTATAACCAAGGTCTTACAAAAAATTAAATGAAATAAATAAATACCTATGGATAATTATTTTATATCATTATTATAAGTATTATAAATCCTGTTTAAATTATTCTCATTATTCCTAGAAGTTATTTTTTGTTGTGTACAATGGATCAGGATAATTCTCTCAATCCATGAGAGAATTATTTTCCCAAAATTATGCCCCCAAGTTACGAGAGGGATCCTCCTCCACCAGATCAATGCGAGCACTTTGGAAGTGGCTCTCAAGTCAATCGAAGGCAGACATCACCAGCGAAGGATCTTCCATTATAGCACCTGGAGATCCCTTCTGCAAAATCCAGAGATATGTATGGCATGTGTAGATCACCGCTGAAGAATCATACACTTGGATTTTGTGACGTAATGACGGATCACATTGGATAGTAATTACAAGCATCATGGGATAGAGAATCCAATCAAGGTAATTCTTGTCTTTTAATTAAATTAATTATAATCAATATGTGATGATCCTACCTATGGTTTTGGTACTTCCATATTTCCTTTTCCTATTCATTATATTTCAAAGGTCCAACGTTTTTATCATCGTGACAGATCATGGATTGAAAATTGTCTATGGTAAAATTATAGATGGGTACACCCATCCACGTGCTTCCCTACGCTTATAACCTAAAAGTGGCATCAGAGCAATCATATCATTGATTATTATTATTTAGTTTTTCATTGATGATTTACACATTTAATAATTTTTTTGTTTAAATTCATGTTTATTGTTATGTAAATATGAATCATGAGATTTTTTAATCCTCTTTTGTTTATCATTCACCTTAGAAAAATAATATTTTCCTTTTAATTTTGATTAAAATAAAATAGAGGATCTCATCTGAAGGTTTCAATGGTTCTTGGCCATAAAACACTTGAACACATGTCGTGTATTTGGAAGTACACATCGTGTAGTCATGGGTCAATGCATCTGTACTAGTTTGCCAGGCCCAACCTTGTGATTTGAGTTTTTTTTAAATCTTAATGATTCTATGTTTTGACCAAGAATGGGTGGCACATAGTGTCAGGATTACACATTGTGTTTACCACTCAAAAAGATGCATAGTCTCTTTGGGTGAGGGTTAGACCATGTGTTGGGCGGAGAAAAGGTGAAGTGATGGCAAGAGGGGGGAGAATTGCCTTTTAAAAATTAATTATCAATTTAAAATCAAAGTGAAAGTGCAGCGGAAATAAAAGAGGCAAAACACACAACTTGATAACGAAGTTCGGCTTATACCCAAGCCTACGTCTCCGCTCCCAACTCAACCATTGAGAGATTTACTACCGCTTGCTTTTTAATGGTTTTATCAATAAACCCACTAGACTTTAAGGTTAGTCTAGAACCTATTACAGCTTGCTTTTATTGGTTGAGCAAGAACCCACTTGCTTTCAATGGTAGAGCAAGAACCCACTAGCCTTCTTACAGGTGAAGGCTAGCTCACCTTTGATTCAATCCTTTTAAAAGGGAAGGCTTGACTAACCACTTCACACCTTAAAGGTGATGTGAAAACCCAAAAGAATGGAGGATAAGAGAAATGGGAGTTTGTAGGCACAAACTCAATTTAAAGCTCAAAATGATAAAACAATGAAAAACCGTAATGGAGAAGTCTTGGGAGCCAATGGATTGATTGGAGTTGATGAAGAGCGCTCCCAAGCTTCTATGGTGGTGCTCCTTGGTTGTGGAAGTGAGTTGGAGCTATTGGAGTTCCTTGGAAGAATCTGCCGGAGGTTCGCCAAATGATGTAAAATGTGTCCTGTGGGCTTCCGTGTGTTTCGCTAGTGTTCCGGGGCTTCCCAGTCCTTTATTTATAGAGGGGGAACCCTCAAATGGCCTTTGGGAGACTTCGGAGTCATTGGAGAGGCATTCGGAGCCGTTGGGAGGCAAGTGGACAAGTCTGGTCAAAGCCCAACGGCTAGTTTGACTGGCTCCACCGGCTGACCGATGCTTGGCCACCGGTTGGCCGGTGTGAGCAAAAAAGAAAGGCCTTCTGCCCAGGTTCCACCGGCTGGCCGGTGCTGAGGCCACCGGTTGGCTGGTGCTGAGACAGTAGCTCAGCCTTCTGTCTGGGTGCCACCGGTCAGCCGGTGAGGAGGCCACCGGTTGGCCGGTGCGAAGGCAGTGGGTGTCCCTTCTGCCCAGGGTCCATCGGCTGGTCGGTGGTGAAGCCACCGGTTGGCCGGTGGACTGAAAGACAGTCCACTGTTCTTCCTTTGCCACTTCTTGCTCCTGAAATCATGCCTATTAACAAAAACACTTGAAAACAAGATTAGATAAATAAGAGAGTGATTGTGATCATGAAAATTAAACCACGAGGGGTACGAGAGGTACAATAATCTCCCCCTATTTTGATGATCACAATCACCAAAACAAACAATGTTAAAATGAAATGAGAGGCATGCTTTAAATTGAAAAAGTAAAGCAAAGCATGAGAAGAAGATTTCTCCCCCAATCAACCACGAATTTCTCCCCCTTTGTGATTATCAAAATAGCACGGGGCATAAAACTTGATTGAGGGAAACGTTTTGAAAAACTAGATAGAATTTTAAACCAATTGAAATTTTTGAAATTTGAATTGAAAGTTTTGAATTGAAAGATTTTTGAATTGAAGATTTTGAAATGAAAGTTTTGAATAGAGAATTTTGAATTGAAAGTTTTGAAAATTAAATTTTTGAAAATAAAGAAAAAAGGCTTAAACAATCCTAACTCCCCCTAAATAAAAACAATAAATCACTGGGGAGAGGTTTTTAAAATCGAGACAAATTTTGGTCCGGTAAGACTCGCTAAAAGGGATTTTTCAATCCAAACTTGCCTTGTGGCGGGTCTTCTACTATAAAATTCATCATTAAAGAAAATAGTTTTGGGCCTTCCATACCGGGCATTTTTGCAATTGCACTCATAGATTAAGTGCCCGGGTTTTTTGGAATAATTACAAAATTTAAATTGAGAGCTCCCCCTTACAAAAATAGTTGGAGCATGGGAAGAGGAAGCTTGCTTGGAATAGCCAAGCCCTTCGGTGGTTCTAGATATGCGTTGGGAACCAAGCAATTTGGTCAAATTGTGTTCCCCTTGGGTGAAATTGGCTAGGGATTCCCTTAGATCTTTGATTGTTGATTCCATAGAATCAACATCGGGAAGGTTTTGGATTTTGAGGGACAAGTCTTCCTTCTCTTTGAGAAGTTGTTCCTTTTTGGAAGAGAGTTTTTTGAAATTCTTTTTTAAAGCAACAAATTTGGAAGAAAGTTCGTGAAAACCTTCCTCCAATTGATCTCTCGCATGTTGGAGATCCTCATAAGACAAATGATTAAAGGAATTGGAAGAACTAGAGGATGAGGAGTCGGAAGAGGTTACCTCATGAAATTCCATTAGGCATTTTTTACCGTTGTCACTTGAGGAGGAGGAGGAGGAGGATGTGGAGCTATCACTCCAAGTGGCCTTGAATGCCTTCTTCTTTTTCTTTTGATTGGCCTTTGTCTTGTGGGATGGGCAATCGGGCTTGTCATCGCCTTTAGTGCCCTCATGGGTTACTTCTAAAAGTTTCCAAATGTCATAAGAAGATGAGAAAGTAGAAATACGATTAAATTCATTACGGTCTAGTCCACAATGAAGAGCATTCATGGCTTTGCCATCAAGCTCAAAATTTGAAATGTCTTCGAGGGTCCATTTGGACTCATCCTTGTTAGATAAAGAAAAGACTTGCATAATAATTCTATATATAGGATAGACAATACTTTTAAGAAATGTAATCATGCAAGTTTTCCAAAAAGTGTAGTCGGTTCCATCAAAGAATGGAGCACGACCCAAAGAATAGCCTTCGGGGGCGAAAGAAGTTGAAGCCATCACAAAGGATCTTGAATTTGAAACCAGTGAAGGTATTACTCAAATTTTGCCTTTGATACTAATTTTTGGGTGGAAAAAAGGAGAAGTGATGGAAAGAGGGGGGGAGAATTGCCTTTTAAAAATTAATTAACAATTTAAAATCAAAGTGAAAGTGCAGCGGAAATAAAAGAGGCAAAACACACAACATGATAACGGAGTTCGGCTTATACCCAAGCCTACGTCTCCGCTCCCAACTCAACAGTTGAGAGATTTATTACCGCTTGCTTTTTAATGGATTTAGCAAAAAACCCACTAGACTTTAAGGTTAGTCTAGAACCTATTACAGCTTGCTTTTATTGGTTGAGCAAGAACCCACTTGCTTTCAATGGTTGAGCAAAAACCCACTAGCCTTCTTACAGGTGAAGGCTAGCTCACCTTTGATTCAAGCCTTTTAAAAGGTATGGCTTGACTAACCGCTTCACACCTTAAAGGTGATGTGAAAACCCAAAAGAATGGAGGATGAGAGAAATGGGAGTTTGTAGGCACAAACTCAATTTAAAGCTCAAAATGATAAAACAATGAAAAACCTTAATGGAGAAGTCTTGGGAGCCAATGGATTGATTGGAGTTGATGAAGAGCGCTCCCAAGCTTCTATGGTGGTGCTCCTTGGATGTGGAAGTGAGTTGGAGCTATTGGAGTTCCTTGGAAGAATCTGCCGGAGGTTCTCCAAATGATGTAAAATGTGTCCCGTGGGCTTCCGTGTGTTTCGCTAGTGTTCCTGGGCTTCCTAGTCCTTTATTTATAGAGGGGGAACCCTCAAATGGCCTTTGGGAGGCTTCGGAGCCGTTGGATAGGCCTTCGGAGCCGTTGGGAGGCAAGTGGACAGGTCTGGTCAAAGCCCAACGGCTAGTTTGACTGGCTCCACCGACTGACCGGTGCTTGGCCACCGGTTGGCCAGTGTGAGCCAAAAACAATGGCCTTCTGCCCAGGTTCCACCGGCTGGCCGGTGCTGAGGCCACCGGTTGGCCGGTGCTGAGACAGTAGCTCAGCCTTCTGTCGGGGTGCCACCGGTCGGCCGGTGAGGAGGCCACCGGTTGGACGGTGTGAAAGCAGTGGGTGTCCCTTCTGCCCAGGGTCCAGCGGCTGGCTGGTGGTGAAGCCACCGGTTGGCCGGTGGACTGAAAGACAGTCCACTATTCTTCTTTTTCCACTTCTTGCTCCTGAAATCATGCCTATTAACAAAAACACTTCAAAACAAGATTAGATAAATAAGAGAGTGATTGTGATCATGAAAATTAAACCACGAGGGGTACGAGAGGTACAACACCATGTACATCATACACATCATTCCCAGAATGATACCATGTAACATGTATAATTCACGACGTATGGCCCACTGGATACAAAGTGTAATTAGAATATTACTGAAGTTCATACATACACTGTATCCCCAAGAAGGTACTTCAGATGGATAGTGAATGAAAGTATACACCATGTAGTAGGAACTACACACTGTGTACTCATCCAAATTATGTAGATTAATTAAAATTTATTATTATAATATAAATCCCCTTGAGATGTGAACCACGTTGTGGGCGTAAATATGGGGTACAACATGTGATCTGTGTTATATATATGTGTGTTTAATTTTACATATATGTTAATATCATTTCTACTCATTGGGTAGTTATAAATAGTAATTCACTATGTTTACTTCAAGGTATAACTTAGGTAAAAGGATGATTTTAAAAGAATATTATTTTTAAATTATTATGGATGAGAATATCATGAAAATTAAATAATGGGTTTAAAAAAAGGAAGGGTAATTTAAAGATAATAATTAATTGATTCGAGCGTGATTTATCTTATACAATAAAGATTAAGGAATTTAATTCTAATTTTGTTTAGGAAAAAATATTTTTACATGTATGTGTGATCATGAGCTAGATGAGGACAATTGTATGTGTATGATTTCTTTTAATTTATTTATTTATAATAAAATTGTTGGCATGTGATCCTTCCCCTCATTAGTATGTAGTGCCTGAATTCCCAAGGTTTCTCTAAGGTAAAACCACATTTTAACCCTCACATTAATGTGAGATAAATGAATATGTAATGGACGAATCTCTAATGTTAGTGGAAGCAACTCATGTTAGAAGACAAGGTGAAACCAATCTAAGGAGATATAAAGGTGGATAGATGGAAATATGTAAACACGATCCCAAAGGGTTCCAGGTATTTTATCCCATTAGTCTTGGGTTATTTTATCAACCACTAGTTAAAATAACCAATAAAACATGTTCATGATCATTCCATTTATTTTATTTCTATTAGTTTCATTGTTTATTTATTATGGGTGTTTTTCCACGATCGCAAAATTAATGAAATAAACAAGCATGAAAGATGGAACGAAAATAAGAAAATATTATGCATAAATATTAACATATACATGGTTAATAACTTAACTATATCCCACATAATATTAAAATTAATGTAATAAAGATAATAAAATGGATGTCTACATATAAGGATAAAATATCATAAGGAAATATTAAGTCAGTATCACCTTCCATAATCCTAGTTAGAATAGAACAATAGTTGAAATGGTTGACCTACCCTAGTTGGGGTATTTTCAATTATTTGGGAATTCTAATTCGAGGTTTTGGGATGAATTGACATTATTCACTTCAAGGTTTGGCTACCACAATATGACATGGTGTGAACAACATGAAAAGGTTGAGTAAATCCCAAATAAATGGATTTCAGGATTGGGGAGTACACTCAGCGGATCACGAAACTATGAGTCAATGAAGTTGGAATTTGGAATTCCTACCAAAATCACATAAATTTTCTTCACCAACTATAGTTGGGGTAATGTGAAGGTCAATACAGATCCATTCCACTAGAATATTCAAGAAATAGAATATTCTGAAGTCAATTGTGAGGGCTGTTAAATTTCAATAAAATAGTGGGAGACTAATAAGTATTAATTTATTTATTTTTGTTTGTTTTATCATGATAAAGATATAAATATTTTATCATCTTAATTTTTTGAAAGATAAAGAAAAAAGACTTCAATATTATCCATGTGAACCATAATCGGGATGGAAAACCTTATCACTAGAACAAATTTCCAAGAGTGGCAAAGTTATTTACGAGTCATCCATCACTATGAGAAGAAATTGTATGTGTTGTAGAAGCATGTTACTATTTATCCTAGAAATGAGGATATAGATTTAGAAATATACCTCTGTATGAAACATTTTGATGATTCCATAGATGTATAATGTTTCATGTTATCGACCATGTCTAATGAGCTCTTGTAGCAACATGAAAACATGGAATCGTATATCCTGATGTCTCACCTTAATGATCTACATTTGGAGAAGGTGGGATATGAGGGATATGATATCTCCAACATGCTGTTCAATACAGTTCTTGATGATCCTGGTTCATCTTGGCCTCATGTAGTCAACTTATTGGCTACATTGAACACCTAGATATTATAAGGATTTTTTTCCCGAATGAGTTACGTAAAGATCTCATACTATATTCACGTCCCAAGACATTCTCAAGATTTATTATCAAGTTAAACGTGATTAATAATGAGAAGAGTCTATTAGAACTTCTTTCCTTGATTCTCCAGGTAGATAATTACATGGGGTGTGACAAACCAACATTCCTTATGGTAAATAAGAGGAGGAAGGACAATGGAAAGGGGACAAAGATTTATAAATGGTCTGAAGACCCTAAGCACCATCCCTCCATGAAGGGGATGATACAGAGGTAGGGTAAAGAATCATATGAAATATGTTTTTCATGTGGTTGTTTAGGGAACTGGAAGAGAAACTGTACCCAAAAATGTGGGGATGATAACAGTGTGTTTGTTATCATCTCCAATCATTCCATTACTACATATTGGGTTTTGGGTATAGCATGTGGGGCTCACATCTGTATTCAAATGAAGGAACTGTGAAGATTTAGAAATCATTATAGAGGATAGGTTGATCCCTGAGTTTCCAATGGTGTGACATTAGTAACTTTTTTCATTGGTTGTTACCATCTCTCATAGCCAACAAGAATGATTTTGGTTTTGCATAACTGTTATTATTTACCTAGTGTTACCAATAACATTATTTTATTACCATATTTGTATATGGATGGATTTATTTCCAATTATAGTAATATGGGTTGTTTCTTTTATAATAACAATGTATGTTATGGTATGGAACATTTAAATAATGATTGGTATGTATTATATTAAAAAAACCAAGTGTTGGGACTCAATAAAGAAACAAACTCGCAGGAATCGTACAACACCATGTTGTGGAATCACCATCTTAGTCATGTAAATGAAAGGTGATTGATAATTCTCTACCAATATGGTTATTAAGAATCTACTAAGAAAAAAACACTTGATATATTTCACTCTTTTTTATAAGGTAAAATGACCAAGATGCCTTTCAGTGGACTGGGTGAAAATGCCACAGATCATCTAGGATTGGAATACCCAGATTTTTGTGGACCATTTCCAGTAGAAGCTAGAGGTGGATATTATTATTTCATTAATTTTACTAATGAGTTGAGTAGATATAGATATATCTACTTAATTACATATAAGGCATAGTCCCTAGAAAATGTAAGGAAATAAATAATAAAGTAGAGAATAAGCATGGTAAAAAGATAAATAAGTTATTATTGGATCGAGGTTGATAATATATAAATGAAGACTTCATAGACCTTTTATGGGAGTATGGGATTATATCTCAAATAACTCCTCTTATACTCCATATTTGATTGGTGTTGGTGATGTCACGACCCACCCTCGGGGTCCGTGCCGTGACTACCCCAAGCCCGCCTTCCATAGGCCAGGGGCTGGCGACTAGCACCAAGGCGTAAATCCCAGTAAAAAGGGAAGGCATTTCCTTTGTAAAGTAAACAAACTCCACAGAGTAAACAAGCGGAAAGTAAACACTAAACAAAAGCAGAGTACAACTGAAAGTGCGGAAAAGTAAATGGGCCAGTATACAAACCCAAACTGAAAGTAAAGTACAAATCGAAAGGGAAAACAGCAACTGAAAAGTAAAAGCCGCTACTCCGAGCTGTCCACTGGAAATCCCACCTGAATGGTGGGTACAGATAGCTCCTCTGCTCCACGAGTCCCGCCGTCTGCTCCGAGCACGTCCCGCCCAGTAGTCCACCTCCGGGTACCGTCCCGCTCTGCAAGCCTCAGCTAAGGTCAACGCTGTCCGTCGTCTGCAACCAACACAACGTATTGCGGGCAAATCCCGTGCAGGGGTGAGTATAAGCTACTCATTAGGGACCCCGAGACCCCTGAAGGTCTCTAAAATCCACAAAGGATAAACCACGAAGAAAAGTAACAATCACGAAGTAATAACTGACAATGCTTAGGTATATGCCCATACATATACCTAAGTCATCAATTCAAATACACTCCTACCTCCGAGCCCAAGTACAACTCAGTCCACACAGGAAAGTTTACGTATTCCACACAGGAAAGCAAAACGTAATCCACACAGGATTGCACAACACAATCCACACAGGAAAGCAAAACGTAATCCACACAGGATTGCACAACACAATCCACACAAGAAAGCAATTGGATTCAGCTCACACAGGTACACTTCTTCAAGGACGATAAAGATGATCACTGATCCATCTAAGTCGCCGGACCCACGAAGGATCGATAGGTAACTAACCCCCGCAAAGACCACACAGGATCGGGCCCACACAGGACCTGTAGGCGCTGGCTCACACAGAACCGCTGAGCGCGGATCCACACAGGATCGGACCCACACAGGATCGGGCCCACACAGGACCTGTAGCACTGATCCACGTAGGATCGCTGAGTGCTGTAGTCGTCATCATCGAATCCACACAGGATCTCTATACTGTCGTCATCGTAGTCACAGTAGCAGTCGTAGTCGTAGCAGTCGCAGCCAGCACTAGGGTTCCCCCACACAGCAAGCTTGTTCGGAGGTTCCGCTCCACGAGCCGAGAGGCTGATACATCAACTGTCACAAAGACCAGAGTTGATGTATCCAAAAGTTCCGTATCGTCAACAGGAACTCAACGCAACAGACGGCGCGTCGATCAGACGCCCGGTCTGAGAGTTATTGGCATTTTCGTCTCCGGGGCCCGGTTGGTTTTTAAGGCAAAACCAACCCGACCGTACTCCACCTGCGTCCAAACCTCGGTGGAGTATGCCAAAAGATCCGTCTCGTAAAGAGGAACACAACACGGCTGACGGCACGTCAATCGGACGTCCGTGGCTCAAGATATGAGCGTTTCCGCTCCGAAGGCCCGGTTGGTTTCGTGAACGAACCAACCCGGCCGAACTCAAAGTAAACTGAAACCTTGAGTGCGATATACCGAAACGACCGTCTCGATCCAAGGATCGCGTTGCCGCAGATGGTTCGTCATTCGGAGGTCCGAGCCTCAAGATATGGCCAAAAGACCGGAACTGGTTCGAAACGGGGGGGGGTCCGGGTCCGGGCCCACCCGACCCGACCCCCCCCCCCCCTGGGCGGTGCGGCGGCGCGGAGGCGCGGCGACGCGGGGGCCGCGGAGGCTTGTCGACGCGGGGTGGCTGCACGCGGGGGCTAAGCCCCCACTGATTGAAAAGGTGGCGCGGCCTTTGTGCCGCGCCATTTGCAAGGAACGGCCCCCCGCACGTGGGGGCCGGCTGGGAATAAAACCGGGGGGCTGCTGCCCCCCCCTTTATATGAAAACCGCCCCCCTTTAAGAGGGGGGTTATTATGCGCTGGTCGGGTGATTAATTCCCCCGGTTTAACGTTATCCGGCCGGCCAGCTGGCCGGCCGGTTTTCTCCAACGGGACCAGAAATTCCGGTCCCCTCTACGGCTTCCGACGCCGGCGGCCCGGCCGCCCGTCTTCTCTTCCCGCCGCGGCCCGGAACCGGCCATGGTGTTCGTCGTCCGGCGCGGTGAGACGGCACCGCGCCCTTTCGTCGTGCCTTGATTCCTTTCAACGCGGCGCGACGGTGTCGCGTTCTTGAAGATTCTTCCTCGGCGTGGCGTGACGGCGCCGCGTAAAATAATTGCACGATTATCCGCATGGTGCGACGGCACCACGCCACTTTGCTTCCACCCGCAAGTATAAACAACAAGAACGATGGAGGGGGTTCGGCCGTGTTCATGCGGTCCGGCCCCCTCACGTTAAGCAATAACACATCTTTAAATAATCCAAAGCCACCCGTTAGACTTGCTAAAATTCATGATCAAAAAATAGAATAACTAAACAATAATCAACAACCCCTACCTCAGGTATAAGGTTCGAATATTGTCAACGTTCCGCGGAAGTCGACGTCGCGGAGGTCGGGCGTCGCGGTAGCCGTTCGTTAAATTCGATGACGAAGGGGGTGCGTCCGAAGAGACACGTCGTTGGCGAATACTTGTACGCCGACGAAGGTTGTCCGAGGAAGAAGTGGCGTCCCCTTTCGTTGACACGGTAAACGAAGAAGTGAGGTGCGGCGTTCTTCGTCGGAGCTTGAGCGTTCTTCATCAAGATGAACGTTCATCGAGTTCTTCGTCAGAGTTGAAGAAGAAGAAGGAAAAGCTCTCCACCTCTCAAGAAGACAAACAATTAACCCAAAATAAAATAAGACAACATCTTATTTTCTTAACACATAACACACTAGAATTTCAAATGTTTGAAATTCAAAAGGATTAACTCCCATAATTAAATAAGTAACTTAAGTCATTTAATGAGGCGTTAAGGGAGTTGGGAGAATTTGAAAGGTTTAGGGGTTCGTGTGGGCCCCACCACACTTAATCCTCCCAAGGGAGGTTAAGTGGGTGTGGGTCCCACTTCCAACCCCCTTTGGTAGGTTTTATCAAGTTATAATAAAATTTGTTCTTCACAAATTTTATTTAACTCAAACTAAAAACCCCAAAACTAACTTTCAACCCGCAACAAACGCAACTTCCGAAAAGGTATCTTTAAGCGAATATCGGTGCTGCGAGTTCATCGGTGCCCTCGGATTTCAATTCCGAGCACCGGATCAAAAGTTAGTAAAACCCGCTCGTTCGTTCACTGAACGTACCCGAGCCAAAATTCAGAAATTGATTCCGGGCACTCCGGGCCTCAGAATCAGGTGCCGTCTGAAACCGCGCTCTTGTAAAATTCTAAAGAAAATTAAGAAAAAAATTTCCTTGAATTTTACGAGTCTTTACATTACTCCCACCTCAGGGCTTTACGTCCCCGTAAAGTTACATCAAAAACTAGGGAAACAAATGAGGGTACTGAGCACGCATCTGAGCCTCCCGCTCCCATGTGCTCTCCTGGAGATTCTCGTGCTGCCATCTGATGCGCACAAGAGGAATAGATCGCCCACGCAGGACCCGCTCTTGTCGATCCTCTATCTCCACCGGGACCTCCGTAAAAGTCGCCCCAACGTCAACGTCAAGCTCCCCATGATCAATGATGTGCGTCGGTTCGTGCACGTATCTCCTCAGCTGAGATACGTGGAAGACGTCGTGCACCCGGTGTAACTGAGGTGGTAGAGCCAGATGATAAGCCACCTCGCCAACCCTGCTGAGGACCTGGAAGGGTCTGATGAAGCGCGGAGATAACTTGCCGCCTCGGCCAAATCTCCGAATTCCACGTCGAGGTGAGACTCGCAAGAAGACTTGGTCGCCATCCTCGAACTCTAGTGGCCTCCGCCTCCTGTCAGCATTTGACTTCTGCCGGTTCTGAGCTGCCCTCATCCGCTCCTGGATGACCTGGACCTTCTCTGTCGTGGCCTGGACCATCTCTGGTCCCACGAGTGCTGACTCTCCAGGGTCTGTCCAGCACAAAGGAGATCTACAAGGTCGGCCGTACAATGCCTCGTACGGTGCCATCCCGATGGTGGAGTGGTAGCTGTTTTTGTACGCAAACTCCACCAAGGGTAGGTGGTCCTCCCAGCTACGACCAAAATCGATGACACATGCGCGGAGCATGTCCTCGAGTGTCTGAATGGTCCTCTCCGTCTGACCATCCGTCTGAGTGTGGAAGGCTGTGCTCAGACGTAGCTGCGTCCCGAACGCCTCCTGTAACCCCTTCCAAAGCCGGGAAGTAATGCGGGCATCTCGATCGGAGACGATAGATGATGGCACGCCGTGGAGCCGCACAATCTCCTGAACGTAGAGACGTCCCAAGCTCTCTATTGAGCCCTGCTCTCTGATGGGTAAGAAGTGTGCCGACTTGGTGAGTCGGTCAACAATCACTCAGATGGAGTCGTGACCTCTGGATGTGCGTGGAAGTCCAGTCACGAAATCCATAGATATGCCGTCCCACTTCCACTCCGGAACCTCCAAGGGCTGTACCAAGCCCGCTGGTACCTGATGCTCTGCCTTCACCTGCTGGCAGGTGAGGCATCGAGAAACGAACTCTGCTACTGCCTTCTTCATGCCCGGCCACCAGTGCTGTCGTCTGAGGTCCTGGTACATCTTCGCCACTCCAGGATGTACTGCCAAAGGAGAAGTGTGAAACTCCCTCAGCACTTCCTCTCGCAAAGCGACTGGTACCATGATACATCCTCTAAAAAGGATGTCGTGCTCTGCTCCAAGGGAGAAACCATCAGGTGCCTGTCCCGAGGATATCTGTGCACGCCGTGTCTCACAGTCAGCGTCCTCACGCTGTGCCTCCTTGACCCGCTGTAGTAGTGGAGGAGTGACTGTGAGAGACTGAAGAAAGGCTGCTCCATCTCTATCCACGAAGGATATCTACAAAGAGGCTAGCTGCTATGTTGCCTCCTCAAGTAGCTGAATGCCCATCCTCCTGCTGAGGGCATCGGCTACAACGTTCCCCTTCCCAGGAGTATAGACTATCTCAAAGTCATAGTCCTGGAGGAACTCGAGCCATCGTCGTTGTCTCAGGTTCAGGTCCTTCTGCGAGAAGATATACCTAAGACTCTGATGATCGGAAAAGACTGTAAAGCGCTCTCCCATCAGATAGTGTCGCCATGTCTTCAGAGAGAAGACCACTGCTGCTAGCTCTAGGTCATGGGTAGCGTAGTTCTGCTCATGCGGCCTCAACTGACGTGATCCATAGGCGATCACGGACCGCTCCTGCATCAGAACACATCCGAGTCCGGTCCCTGATGCATCGTAGTAGACTACGTACCCTACTCCCTCTTCAGGAAACCTCAAGATAGGTGCACTAGTCAATCTATGTCTCAGCTCCTGGAAGCTCTGCTGACATCTGTCTGACCACACGAAGGGTTTCCCCTTCTTCGTCAAAGCTGTGAGTGATGCCGCAACTCTAGAGAAGTCTGGCACGAATCTCTGATAGTATCCAGCTAGTCCCAAGAAACTCCGAACCTCAGTCACTCTCCTGGGTGGCTCCCAAGCTAACACAGCCTCAATCTTCGCGGGTTCCACTGCAACTCCCGCCTCAGAGATAACATGTCCCAAAAAGTGGACCTCACGTATCCAGAACTGGCACTTCGAGAGCTTACCATAAAGCTGGTGCTCTCGGAGTGTGTCAAGAACAACTCGCAAGTGATAGGCGTGCTCCTCCTCTATCGTAGAGTAAATCAGAATGTCGTCGATGAAGACCACGACAAACCGATCGAGGTATGGCTGAAAGATCCTGTTCATGAGATCCATGAACACTGATGGAGCATTGGTTACACCGAAAGGCATAACCAAAAACTCATAGTGGCCATACCGACATCTGAAGGCCTTCTTCTGCACATCCTCGTCTCTGACTCTGAGCTGATGATAGCCTGACCTGAGGTCTATCTTCGAGAACCACCGTGCTCCCTTGAGCTGATCAAAGAGGTCATCAATCCTCGGTAGCGGATACTTTTTCCTCACTGTCACCTGGTTCAGGCGACGATAGTCAACACAAAGTCGCAAGCTCCCGTCCGCCTTCTTGGCGAACAAAATCGGGGAAGCCTAGGGTGAAACACTGGGTCAGATGAACCCCTTGCCCTGCAAGTCCTCCAACTGTACCCGTAGCTCTCGAAGCTCGGTGGGGGCCATCCGATATGCTGGAGTGGATATCGGGGCTATCCCGGGGTACAAGTCAATATAAAAGTCTACCTCTCTGCGAGGAGGTAGCCCTGGAACATCGTCAGGAAAAACGTCCGCAAACTGATCCACCACTGCAGGAAAACCAGGACTCCGCACGTCAACTGCTCCAAGGATGAGGCTAGCCAACTGATGAGTGATGGGCTGTCCTCTCCTCCGCGGAAGTCCATCCTGTGCTGCTAAGGCTCCCTTCTCGCCGGTGAAGGTGAACCTGCTCCCGTCGGTGCGTACACATCGCACCTTGCGCCTAAAACAGTCAATCTGTGCATGGACCGTAGATAGCCAATCCATGCCCAAGATGACGTCGTAAGGCCTCAACGCTGCTACAAGAAGATCCCAGCCGAAGCTCTCGCCTCCTAGAGTAAGCTCACACTGCCGGCACCAGTGCGTAATCGTCCAGTCTGCTCCCGTAGGAGTCTCTAGCCGTAAGGATCGAGCCAACGGCTCTGTCGGAATCTCCGAGCTCCGAACAAGGGCAGCGGCTATGAAAGAGTGACTCGCTCCAGTGTGTATAAGAACTGCAGCAAGGGTGGAATAGACACAGATAGTACCTCGAATCATCTCGGGTGCGCCGTGGTCGTAGGCCTCTGCTGCCTGGAGCTGTGCCTGTCGCTGCCCGCCAGCTCCCTGTGGTCGGGGTGGTCCTCCTGGTGGTGGTGGTGGTAGAGCCTCAAAGCGTCGGCCACCACCGGCTACTCGTCCAGCTCCTCTTCCTCGTCCGCCTCCTCCCTGCGGACCGCCACGGTCGACCCTCTGCCTCTGCCTCGGTGGTCCCTCAACCGTCTGCTGCTCCTCGGCACGGCGGGTCGGGCAGTCACGAGCCATGTGGCCCTGCCCGCCGCACGAGTAGCACTGTCTGCCTCTCATAAGACTGGCTCTGCGTTGTGTGCCCCGCACTGCTGAGCCAGTGCCCTGAGATCGTCTGCCCGAAGGTCTGGTCTGTCTGGACCCCTGAGTCATCCGTCGACTGCCTGCTGCAGATGACTCTGCCACGTGCCGCCCTGCGGTGGGTCTCTGTGCTGGTGTAGACTCAGCAAGGAAGCTCTCGATCAGAAGAGCCCGCTCCAGTACTCCTGTCTGAGTCGGTATGCTGAGGGAGATCAGCGATGCCCTGATCTCGTGTCTCAAACCCTGCTCGAAGGTCTGGGCCTGGAAGAATGGGTCCCGTACCATGTCGGTCGAGTAGCGCGAGAGATCGGTAAATCTCGCCGAGTACTGAGCGACCGTCAGGCTGCCATGTCGCAGCTGAAGAAGCTCCTGGATACGCACCGCACGAAGGGTGGTTGGGACGAACTCCGACCGGAAGAGGCTCTCAAAGTCCGTCCAAAGTAGAGATGCCTCATCGTGCACCTGGAGCATCAGGCTCCACCATCGTCGTGCTGCTGCGTGTAGTAGGCTCGCAGCGAGGATCACCATGAGGTCTGCTGGTGTCCTCACTAGCCTAAACACTCGAACCACTGCCTCCAGCCAGTCCTCTGCTGCCTGGGGATCCGTCTCCCCGCTAAACCTGGGTGGTCGCTGGCGCTGAAACTCATACCGTGCGCTGAGGCGACGTGCATCGTCAGCGGCTGCTGCTGGATGCATCGGGGGCTCGGCGGGTAAAGCTACCGCCGGTGCCACTACTAGCAAAGGGCCCTGCACCGAGGCCTCGTCGCTCGGTGGGCTGTCGTCACGCTCGACTCTCGGAACCCTAGCTGGCTGCCGTCATGGGGCTATCCTGAAAAGGAAACAGGTGTGCCACGGTTAGAACAGTATACCTGGAGAGCTGATATAAGTAATCACAAAGAAAACTTTGAAACACACACGCAATCAATGTTTTCGTGCATTAAGTCGGAAATCATAAGTCAGGGTCCTGGTTTACGGATACGTCGGCCGCCACACCAACACTGGACTCCCTGGACTGATAACCACACTCAATACGCTAAACATTATTGCTTCACATAGAAAAGATCAGAGTTCGCGGTAGAACCGAACTCCTCTGATACCAATTTGTCACGACCCGCCCTCGTGGTCCGTGCCGTGACTACCCCAAGCCCGCCTTCCATAGGCCAGGGGCTGGCGACTAGCACCAAGGCGTAAATCCCAGTAAAAAGGGAAGGCATTTCCTTTGTAAAGTAAACAAACTCCACAGAGTAAACAAGCGGAAAGTAAACACTAAACAAAAGCAGAGTACAACTGAAAGTGCGGAAAAGTAAATGGGCCAGTATACAAACCCAAGCTGAATGTAAAGTACAACTCGAAAGGGAAAACAACAACTGAAATTTAAAAGTCGCTACTCCGAGCTGTCCACTGGAAATCCCACCTGAAGGGTGGGTACAGATAGCTCCTCTGCTCCACGAGTCCCGCCGTCTGCTCCGAGCACGTCCCGCCCAGTAGTCCACCTCCGGGTACCGTCCCGCTCTGCAAGCCTCAGCTAAGGTCAATGTTGTCCGTCGTCTGCAACCAACACAACGTAGTGAGGGCAAAGCCCGTGCAGGGGTGAGTATAAGCTACTCAGTAGGGACCCCGAGACCCCTGAAGGTCTCTCAAATCCACAAAGGATAAACCACGAAGAAAAGTAACAATCACGAAGTAATAACTGACAATGCTTAGGTATATGCCCATACATATACCTAAGTCATCAATTCAAATACGCTCCAACCTCCGAGCCCAAGTACAACTCAGTCCACACAGGAAAGTATACGTATTCCACACAGGAAAGAAAAACGTAATCCACACAGGATTGCACAACACAATCCACACAGGAAAGCAAAACGTAATCCACACAGGATTGCACAACACAATCCACACAGGAAAGCAATTGGATTCAGATCACACAGGTACACTTCTTCAAGGACGATAAAGATGATCACTGATCCATCTATGTCGTCAGACCCACGAAGGATTGATAGGTAACTAACCCCCGCAAAGACCACACAGGATCGGGCCCACACAGGACCTGTAGGCGCTGGCTCACACAGAACCGCTGAGCGCGGATCCACACAGGATCGGACCCACACAGGATCGGGCCCACACAGGACCTGTAGCACTGATCCACGTAGGATCACTGAGTGCTGTAGTCGTCGTCGTCGAATCCACACAGGATCTCTGTACTGTCGTCGTCGCAGTCACAGTAGCAGTCGTAGTCGTAGCAGTCGCAGCCAGCACTAGGGTTCCCGCACACAGCAAGCTCGTTCGGAGGGTCCGCTCCACGAGCCGAGAGGCTGATACATCAACTGTCACAAAGACCAGAGTTGATGTATCCAAAAGTTCAGTATCGTCAACAGGAACTCAACGCAACAGATGGCGCGTCGATCGGACGCCCGGTCTGAGAGTTATTGGCATTTTCGTCTCCGGGGCCCGGTTGGTTTTTAAGGCAAAACCAACCCGACCGTACTCCACCTGCGTCCAAACCTCGGGCGGAGTATGCCAAAAGATCTGTCTCGTAAAGAGGAACACAACACGGCTGACGGCACGTTAATCGGAAGTCCGTAGCTCATGATATGAGCGTTTCCGCTCCGAAGGCCCGGTTGGTTTCGTGAACGAACCAACCCGGCCGAACTCAAAGTAAACCGAAACCTTGAGTGCGAAATACCGAAACGACCGTCTCGATCCAAGGATCGCGTTTCCGCAGACGGTTCGTCATTGGGAGGTCTGAGGCTCAAGATATGGCCAACAGACCGGAACTGGTTCGAAACGGGGGGGTCCGGGTCCGGGCCGACCCGGCCAGACCCCCCCCCCCCCCCCCCGGGCGGCGCGGTGGCGGCGCGGCGGCGCGGCGGCGCGGGGGCCGCGGCGGCATGGCGCCGCGGGGAGGCTGCACGCGGGGGCCAAGCCCCCGATGATTGAAAAGGCGGCGCGGCCTTTGTGCCGCGCCATTTGCAAGGAACGGCCCCCCGCACGTGGGGGCCGGCTGGGAATAAAACTGGGGGGCTGCTGCCCCCCCTTTATATGAAAACCGCCCCCCTTTAAGAGGGGGGTTTTTATGCGCTGGCCGGGGGATTAATTCCCCCGGTTTAACGTTATCCGGCCGGCCAGCTGGCCGGCCGGTTTTCTCCAACGGGACCGGAAATTCCGGTCCCCTCTACGGCTTCCGACGCCGGCGGCCCGGCCGCCGGTCTTCTCTTCCCGCCGCGGCCCGGAACCGGCCGCGGTCTCCTCGTCCCGCCGCGGCCCGGAACCGGCCGCGGTGTTCGTCGTCCGGCGCGGTGCGACGGCACCGCGCCCTTTCGTCGTGCCTTGATTCCTTTCAACGCGGCGCGACAGTGTCGCGTTCTTGAAGATTCTTCCTCGGCGTGGCGCGACGGCGCCACGTAAAATAATTGCACGATTATCCGCGTGGTGCGACGGCACCACGCCACTTTGCTTCCACCCGCAAGAATAAACAACAAGAACGATGGAGGGGGTTCGGCCGTGTTCATGCGGTCCGGCCCCCTCACGTTAAGCAATAACGCATCTTTAAATAATCCAAAGCCACACGTTAGACTTGCTAAAATTCATGATCAAAAAATAGAATAACTAAACAATAATCAACAACCCCTACCTCGGGTATAAGGTTCGAAGATTGTCAACGTTCCGCGGAAGTCGACGTCGCGGAGGTCGGGCGTCGCGGTAGTCGTTCGCCAAATCCGATGACGAAGGGGGTGCGTCCGAAGAGACACGTCGTTGGCGAATACTTGTACACCGACGAAGGTTGTCCGAGGAAGAAGTGGCGTCCCCTTTCGTTGACACGGTAAACGAAGAAGGGAGGTGCGGCGTTCTTCGTCGGAGCTTGAGCGTTCTTCGTCAAGATGAACGTTCTTCAAGTTCTTCGTCAGAGTTGAAGAAGAAGAAGGAAAAGCTCTCCACCTCTCAAGAAGACAAACAATTAACCCAAAATAAAATAAGACAACATCTTATTTTATTAACACATAACACACTAGAATTTCAAATGTTTGAAATTCAAAAGGATTAACTCCCATAATTAAATAAGTAACTTAAGTCATTTAATGAGGCGTTAAGGGAGTTGGGAGAATTTGAAAGGTTTAGGGGTTAGTGTGGGCCCCACCACACTTAATCCTCTCAAGGGAGGTTAAGTGGGTGTGGGTCCCACTTCCAACCCCCTTTGGTAGGTTTTATCAAGTTATAATAAAATTTGTTCTTCACAAATTTTATTTAACTCAAACTAAAAACCCCAAAACTAACTTTCAACCCGCAACAAACGCAACTTCCGAAAAGGTATCTTTAAGCGAATATCGGTGCTGCGAGTTCATCGGTGCCCTTGGATTTCAATTCCGAGCACCAGATCAAAAGTTAGGAAAACCCGCTCGTTCGTTCACTGAACGTACCCGAGCCAAACTTCAGAAATTGATTCCTGGCACTCCGGGCCTCGGAATCAGGTGCCGTCTGAAACCGCGCTCTTGTAAAATTCTAGAGAAAATTAAGAAAAAAAATTTCCTTGATGTTTACTGGTCTTTACAGGTGAAAGGAGGAACCACACCTTGTTGGACATGATGAGGTTGAGGATGAGTCATGAAAATATTATATTATATTTTTGGGGATATGTATTACATAATTTCTCATACACATTAAACTAATTATGAAGAAAGTTTGAAAAAGGAATTCCCTCAGAGTTATAGAATAGAAAGAGACCCATTTTATAGCACAAAAATATATGGGGATGCGAGGTGAATATTTAAGGGCTTATCTGAAAACAAACTAGCACCTCAGGTCACGAGATGTATCATTGTAGGATATCCCAATGAAACAAATGGATATTACCTATATAACACTTCAGATAAAAAGTTATTGTTTCCAAACAATTTATCTTTCTTAAGAGGATTAAAATCCTATAAAAGGATAGTGGGAGAAATATAGACTTCAATGAAGTTGATGCTCTAGATACATAGGATTTGGTATAGGATCATGTTTCACAGGTCCTCACAGAATAGATTTCAGAAATTAAATTATTGTGTAGTAGCTCAAGAGAGGTATGGGAACCAGATAGATTTAGTTTCCTAGTCACAAAGGATGGTGAATTGTTGTTTTTGGATAATGATGAACCAATATCATACATGGATGTAGTAGAGAGATCATAAGAGGAAAGATGTTTAGAAGCTATGAAATTTGTGATGGATTCCATGTATTAGAACCATGTATGGGTTCTGGTTGATAAGCCAGTTGATGTAAATCCTATTGGATGAAAATGGGTTTTCATGAAAAATCTAGAAATGGAAGATCAAGTTAGATCCTTTAAAGAATGGTTAGTGGCTAAAAGATTAATTACGTGACATGGAATTGACTATGATGATTCCTTATTTCTTGTTTCCATGTTTAAATCCATAATAATCATAAATTCCATACCAGCATACCATGACTACAAGATTTGGATGATAAATGTCAAAACAGAATTCATTAATAGGAACCTTCATAAAGATGTCAATATGACACATCCAGAAAGTTTTGTGACACCAGGTGAAGCCAAATGGGTTTGCAAGTTGCAAAAATCCATTTATGGAATAATAAATGAATCCAGGTCATGGAAAATTTGATTTGATGAATCCATAAAAGGATTTGGATTCATTAATAATGAATGTGAGCCATGTTTTTATAAGTGGTTTAATGGGAATCTGGAAAATATATTAGTAGTATATTTTGAAAAAATATTAAATATTTTAAACAATGTACTAGTCTTATAGTCAGCTAAGAACTAGATGAACACATGTTTCTCCATGAAGGACTTAGGCGAAGCAGCCTATATTATTGGGATCAAGATCATTCATGATAGATCCATGAGGCTTCTTGTACTATATAATGGTACTTATAGAGATAATATTTTCATTATTTTTCATATGTATTTCAATGATTTCACCCCTTACAATTAATCAATTTTAGTTGATTTGTATTATTTAAGTGTTTTGGTGATTTATGGGCTTAATTTTGGATATTAGTTAATTATGGAAATTTAGAAGTTTCGTAGTGCTTCTGTAATTCAGGCTTATATTTTATATTTTGGATCCAAATTATATGATTCATTTTTTAGGCTTTTTATGCTCATGTGATTCATTTTATCCTTCTGGACCCAAATCTCAATACATCATTTGGAAGCTCAAATCCACCTCACAAGTCCAGGCATGAAAATTGTGCATTGAATTGGAGAATTTTATTGTTGGGCCCATATCTCATAAATACCAGAACCATTGGAGCTGATATTTTACACAGATCAAGAATACATCTTGAGGAATTCGTTTAATTAATATGGATGCGTCTTAATCATTCATTTTCAATGACATTAATGCATTGTAACTTAATGAATTGGAATATGAAGAGTCTGTTTGGATGAATTAATTATTCAGAGTAATTAGATCCTATATCTCTCCAAACATAGCCAATAATGCTGATATTTCGTTCAACGACAGAGGATACATAAATGAAAAACTTTCAGGAAGGAAAAATTTCCAAATTTTTCCATGTAATATGACAACAGGAATCAAACTATCAGTGGAGTAATTGTGGAGGGAAATTCTCAACTCCAAAAGCCTATAAATAAGAGTGTTCACTTCCATTCACAGGGGTTGAAGAAGGTGAAAAAGGTGCTATGCTGGAGGATTGAGTTTTTGACGTTATTTCTATTTTCTATTTTCTCTTTGATTTGTTTAATTATGCTCTCTTCTTCCCCTTTCAACTCTATTACCCTTAACATGGAGGGGTAAAACCTTTGAGTGATCAGGGAAGGGGGAGTTTCACTTTTTAATTGTCGGTGTTTTGTGCTTAAATGTAAAACCATATAATTATTTTGAATGAAATATATTATCATTATTTCCCAATTATCTTAATGTGATCGTGTTTTGGGTTTCCTGTATTCATTGTTAATAGCTTTGGTTAATGACTTTTAATCTCCCTCTCCCTGGTGTAATTCGTCTTGATCAAGCATATTGTGATAGGTGGTGAGTGTTCGATGATTGATCGCACGTGTGGGGAACTAATAAACATTTTCTAGAGTTATACGGAGCAACAATTCTGGATCGGGACTTGACATTGTTGTTTAGGAATTTTTTATGATCTTCCATGCACATAGTAGTGAGTTTCATTTCTTTCTTCAACTAAAGGTGATTGATAATTCGATCGTGGAGTCGTTCATTTGTTATTCAATAGGAAGAGTGGGAAGATGATTTTTATTACTATGATGACATTGAAAAAGTGAATCCTACCCTAACCCCATCACTCTCTTCATTCATTAGTGTTCAAAAAATCTTTTTATTTCTTGCTTTATTTTTTGACACAAACACTTTATAAAACAACCTTTTCTTCTTTCTTGGTTTTGAGTGACAAACATAATTGTTGTCAACTCCTCTCTGGAGACAACTTAGGTTAACCACCCTCCTACATTTTAACTTATGTATTATTTTTTTTGTCACACCCAATGACATGCACGTGTCAGGTACATACATTTACTAGATGCTAAAGATATTTAGTATGGAATAATCTAAGAGAGTGTTGGTTCCTATGTCACATGGAAAACATATTTCTAAGAGAATGTGTCTTTAGACACAATAAGAAAGAGATCGGTAGGATTGATGTTGCTTATGCATTGAGCATGGTAGGTAAATATCATGAAGATCTAGGAGAACTAAATTGGATTGCAGTTAACACGATCCTTAAGTATTTGAGAAAAACTAAGGATACGTTTCAGGTGTGTGGAGGAGACTAGGAGTTTGTCATCAGAGGGAATACTGATGGGGGTTTTCAAGATGATCAGAATGATCTAATGTTGAAATTAGGATATTTTTATGTCTCAACGGAGGAACTATGTGACGGATGATTTCCAAAAATCCAGTTGTCATAGATTCTATAGTGGAGTAGAAATATATAATGGCTTCTGATGACACCATGGATGCCATCTGAATTCATAACATTGTCCAGGAGCATGATGTGGTGCATTGAGGTAAAGATCCCATGACATTGTATTATGATAATATAGTAGAATTGGATCTTGCAAATGAACCAAGGTCACATCAATAGACAATGCCCATTCTCTAGAAGTATAACCTCTTAAGGTATTTCTATCAAAGGGGAGAAGTTGATGTGAGCAGAGTGTCCATGAAAGAGGACATGGAAGACCCCAAGACTAAATACCTATATCAGGAGAAGCTGAATATCATGTGATATCTAGTAGTTTAAAGGTTGTTAGTTGTTGAATCTCGTCCAAGTGGAAGTTAGTTGGAGTTGGTGGCCTATAACCAAATAATTTGTACATTACGATAAACTTATATTCATGGATTTGAATATTAATAAATAACATATCACATCTTGATTGTTTTTGTATGTGACAATGCATTTGATAATTTCCTATAGACAGCTATTGTGGTAAATGGTCATAGAGGATCACTGCTATGATGAGAACCCAGATGTACCATAAAAGTATTCCTGAATATATGTTCTATGTCCAGATGTTATTTGAGGGACACAAATAATACAGGCCATTACGGGCGAGGACTCATAAAACATTGAGGCACCTTCTCAAGGTGTGCATCATTGTAATATCCCGGAGGATATTATGAGAACGAGTCCCAGTAGTAAGAAATCTACATTTCAATGTGTCATTGGGTGTTCCTATCTACAGAAGTGTGTATTGATCCTTGGACCTTAATATTATTATCAATGGGTATTAAAACATGTTCACTTAGATGAATTGATGAAAAATATGATGAAAAGTTGTTCGTAGTTAGGTAGGATGTGTTGGGTCCGTCACGAGTAATAATGCATTAATAGATAATGTGAGAAAGGATTTTTCCCTTTTTTCCATAAATGGACATTGATATCTTAGTCCCTTTAATGGAATTGATATAGCTTAAATAAATATGTGGCCATGGTGAGGAATGGCTAAGTTCAATTCAGAGAAATCAAAGAAACAATAATCAAGCACATTGGTTGATGGATCTAGCATTCAACCCTATTGGTTTGAGATATTGAGATAAAGGGATTACATTAAACGATAAGCATTCGTATGATGTGCACATCATTGTAGCATTGACATCTTTGTCTATGGGTGCCTTGGTGTGTTTCTAGATGCTAACCTGGGACTTTAGGCAGGCTTTGCCTAATGCCACTGAGAATGAGGCCTAGAGGGTCACACACTACGTGTATCCAAGTATCTCACTTAAATATTCATATAAAAAGTTGAATAAAGATTATTCCTAACTGTGGTTTAATAAATATTCAAGGATTCATGACTGCATTTATTTCGACACTGGTTATTTGATAGAATATATTGAGGAAGGAATAATATATTTATTAGTGAGTAATGATGTGCTATTTATTTAAGAAATAAATAATCATTATTCAAGGTCTAATAAAAATGGTCGTGGAAATAATGAAAATTAAAAAACAAAAGTACATGTCTTGTAGTTATTTTGAGAATTCATGAGAAATAATAATATTTATTTATTTAAATAATATTAGGTGTAATTCAATGGGCACATGTAATGTAATAATAATAGTCAAATGTTATTCTTAGACATGGGGTCTTAATAAGAATTATATAAAATAAATAAAAACATATGGGTAATACTTTTATTAAATTATTCTATATATTTTAAATCCCAATTAGAGTATTCTTATTAAGCCTGTCCATTCATTGTGGTTCTGTACAATTGATCTGGAGAAAGCTATCATTCCAAGAGAGAATTCCATTCCTCCAAGAACACTCTCATGTTACGAGAGGGATCATCCTCTATCAGATAAAGGAGAGTGATTTGGAAGCAGATATCAAGGAAATCGAATGCGGAAATCAAAAGAAAAGGTTCTTTTTCACTAGCACCTAGAGATCCCTTCAGCGACATCCAGAGATATGTGGAGCACACGTGGATCACCGCTAGAGGAAACCTACACTTGGCTTCTGAGATGAAATGGCAGATCAAATTTTATAGTGACCGGAAGCATCAACAGAGTTAAAATTCAATCAAGTTAATTATTATTTTTTAAATTAATTTTAACAAATATATGATGATCCTCTCTATAGTGTTGGGAATTACCTCTTTCCTTTTCTTTAATTATTTTGTTCAGATGATGTGACATTTTTATCATCATGAAGGATCTCTGATTGATCATTGTTAACAGTAAAATTAATGATGGGTAAACCCATTAACGCACTTCCACTACGCCTAGAACAAACAACTGAACCCACCTTAATATGGGGATGTGATTTATACCAGTTCCTTACTACTGTAAAGAAGGAAAACAAATGATAATGGGTCCAGCAAATCCAGCTAAATTATCTTGAGATGCACTTTGTAGATGGCCAATGTACTATCAATAGAACTATGATGTCTTGCTCAATGTAATCTTGTGTTCACCATGAATGCATTCAACAAAAACAAAACCTGACTTTTGGTGACATTTCATCATCAAACCATCATTGGACCATTTAAGTTGTCTTACCACAACATGAATATGGGTTTTGTCCAGATCCATCTTACTCAAATCATTACCCTTTTAAACATCATCTTCATTCCGGACATCGAGTCTAGGATAAACATGGATTCATTCATCCATAGTAAAAGAAACTAACCTATGGTTGTCCATACACTATGGGAAAACTGATTTTTTTTCAACGGACATTTTAGGACGGGTATAAATCCCATCGCAAAAAGTCTGTCAAAGAGGTTATTTGCAACGGGGGTAACGACCAGTTTCAAATAACCAATTATTTACGATGGGATTTCACCTCCCGTCGAAAAAGTTTGGTGCGGCTAGCGCGCTAAACCGCGCGAAGGTTATTTGCGATGGTGGGATCCCACTGTCGCAAATACCCGACGACGGTTAATAGCTTTTTGCGACGGGATGTTATCCCTTCGAAAGGTGTGTCGGCAGTGACTATTTGCGACAGGACCCATCGCAAATACCTCTTTAACCGTCAACAGTAATTAATGTGGGCGTAGGTATTTGCGACGCGATACCCATCGCAAATTGTCCCGTCGCAAATAATATATCTTATATATACCCCCATCCATTTTCCTCTCATTCCTCTCGATACTTAATTCATGTTTCTCTTCGATCTCTGATTTTGGAGGAAATTTTTTTCTAAGTTAATTTTTTTGTTCATGAAGAAGTTGTGAAGCCGTCTACATCAATAGAAAATCAAGCCTAAAGGTATTTATGTTTTATTTATTTTATTATTTATTTCAATTTTTTATGTTAATTTTTATTATTGTGGATTAGTTATAATTCAATTAAATTTAAATTGTTTTGACATGAGTATTTATTTGTTCTAATAAATTGAATTTTTAGTACTAATTTTTAATAATTAGTAGTAATTAATAATTATTAATGATAATTAGAAATGTATATAATTAATTTGTAGAAATTAATAATAATTGGTAATAAATAATAATATATACTAATAATTAGTAATAAATATTAATAATTATTAAAAAATACTAATAAATAGTAATAATGAGTAATAAATAGTAATAATGAGTAATAAATAGTAATAATGAGTAATAAATAGTAATAATGAGTAATAAATTGTGATAAATTGTCATAAATAGTAATAAATAGTAATAATTAGTAATAAATTGTAATAATTAGTAGTAAATTGTAATAATTAGTAATAAAATGTAATGATTAGTAATAATTTGTAATAATTAGTTAGAAATTGTAATAATTCGCAATAAATTGTAAAAATGGTTAACAAATAGAAATAACGAGTAGTAAATAGTATTAATGAGTAGTAAGTAGTAGTAATGTGTAGTAAATAATAATAAATTGTATAAATTAGTAATGAATTTTAATAATTAGAATTAAATTGTAATAATTAGTAATAAATTGTAATAATTAGTAATAAATTGTAATAATTACTGATAAATTCTAATAAATTGTAATATTTAGTAACAAATTGTAATAATACTAATAATTTGTAATAATTACTAATAATTAGTAATAAATTGTAATAATTAGTAATAAACAGTATTAATTAATAATAAATTTTAATAATTAGTAATAATTAGTAATATTTATTAATAAATATTAATAGTTGGTAATAATTTGTAATAATTAGTAATAAATACAGATAATTAGTAATAATTAGTAATAATTAGTAATAATTATTAATAATTAGTAATAATTAATAATAATCAGTAATAATTAGTAATAAATTGTAATAATTAGTAATAAATTGTAATATTTAGTAATAAATTGTAATAATTTGTAATAAATTGTAATAATTAATAAAAAAAATTAATAATTTGTAAGGAATTGTAATAATTAGTAATAATTAGTAATAATTAGTAATAAATTGTAATAATTTGTAATAATTAGTAATAATTAGTAAAAAATTGTAATAATTACTAATAAATTGTAATAAATTGTAATAAATTGTAATAATTAGTAATAAATTGTTATAATTAATAATAAATACTAATATTTAGTAATAAATAATAATAATTAGGAATAATTATGAACAATTAGTAATAATTAGCAATAATTAGCAATAATTAGCAATAATTAGAAATAAAGAGCAATAAATAGCAATAATTAGTAATAAATAGCAATAAATAGCCATAATTAGTAATAAATTGAAATAAATATGAATAATTAGTAATAAATATGAATAATTAGTAATAATTAATAATAATTTGGAATAATTTGGAAATATTAGTAATAAATTGTAATAAATTGTAATAATTAGTAATAAATTTTTATAATTAATAATAAATAATAATAATTACTAATAATTACTAATAAATACTAATAAATACTAACAAATACAAATAATTAGCAATAAATATCAATAATTAAGAATAATTAAAAATAATTTGGAATAATTTTAAATAATTAGTAATAATTATGAATAATTAGCAATAATTAGGAATAATTAGCGATAATTAGTAATAATTAGAAATAATTAGCAGTAATTAGTAATAAATAGAAATAATTATTAATAAATAGAAATAATAAATAATAAATAGTAATAAATAGTAATAATTAGGAATAATTAGTAATAATTAGGAATAATTAGTAATCCTTAGGAATAATTAGTAATAATTAGGAATAATTACGAATAATTTGGAATAATTTAGAATAATTAGGAATAATTAAAAATAATTACGAATAATTAGTAATAACTAAAATAATTATTAATAATTAGTAATAATTAGTAATAATTAGCATTAATTTGTAATACATAGCAATAATTAGTAATAAATTGCAATAATTACTAATAAATAACAATAATTAGAAATAAATAACAATAAATAGTAATAATTAGGAATAATTTGTAATAATTAGGAATAATTAGTATCAATTCGGAATAATTAGGAATGAAATTGGAATAATTTGGAATAATTAATAATAATTAAAAATAATTAGGAATAATTAGTAATAATTAGAAATAATTTGTAATAATTAGTAATAATTTGTGAAATTTAGTAATAATTTGTTATACTTATTAATAATTATTAATAACTAGTAATAATTAGTTATAATTAGTAATAAATAGAAATAAATAAGAATATATAGGAATAAATAGTAATAAAAAGTAATAAATAAGAATAGTAAGGATTAAATAGTAATAACTAGGAATAAATAGTAAAAGATAGAAATAAATAGTAATAGTTAGGGATAAATAGTGATAGGGATAAATATGAATAGTTAATAATAAATAAGAATACTTATTAATAAAAAAGAATAGTTAGTAATAAAAAGAAATAATTACTAATAAAAAGTAATAATTAGTAATAAATAGTAATAATTAGTAATAAATAGTAATTTGTAGTAATAAATAGTAATATTTAGTAATAAATCGGAATAGTTTGTAATAAATAGGAATAGTTAGTAATAAATAGGAATAGTTAGTAACAAAAAAGAATAGTTTGTGATAAATATGAATAATTAGTAATAGTTAGTAATAAATAGTAATAATTATTAATAAATAGTAATAATTAGTAATAAATACGAATAGTTAGTAGTAAATAAGAATAATTAGTAATAAAAAAGAATAAATAGGAATAATTAGTAATAAAAAGGAATAATTAGTGATAAATAGGAATAGTTAGTAATAAATATGAATAATTAGTCATAAAAATTAATAATTTTTAATAATTAGTAAAAATTATTTAGAAATAGTTAGAAATAGTTTGGGAGAAATTTTAATAAATTTTATTAAATTTTAAGAACTTGGCACAATTTCCAGTGGATTAACAACACTATTTTGCGCGATGACTTTTCTCCATTAAAATATCACATACACAAAACATTATGAAAATGTGCTACTACATAGGCATATTCAATATCTTATGCATGAGATGGATATTCATTGGGAGGATCATATTTTTTGTAATTGTTTTAGGCAGTGAAAGTTGGAAGGAAAAGATTCATCGATGAAAAGGGGGCTCTTTTGTCCGACAACTCATTTACTTGCAAATTTCTAACACTAAAATCACAATGAAAATTCTGGTTGGAAATATGCATATTTATTCTCCTGCATATAAGAATGAATATGTGTACCTCCGAATAGATTCTTCATTGTGATTTCAGTTTGAGAAAGATGAAAGTAAACGAGTCGTCGGACAAAAGAGTATCCGTCAATCCACTTGAAATTATGTCGCCCTTAATTAATGGTAATTATTAAAAATTATTAGTAATGATTTATCTTATTTTTTTAGATATTGTTTTTATACTTTCAAATTATTCAAAAAACAGTGATGATTTTATATTTTGTCGAAAAATATTGAATAAGGAAGTTGGCATCAGTCATTATTAGATGATTGCGCTTGGATAAATCAGCACAGAAAACCAAATGGTACTAGTTTAAATCCTATATATATTGAGGGTGTTGATGATTTCTTAGCATTTGCATCATCCAAATAGGAATATGATTCAGAAGTCACAATTAAGTGTCCTTGTAAAAAATGTTTTATGAGAACGTTTGACACATTTAACCGGGTTGGGGGACGTCTCTTGAGGTTTGGTTTTCAACCAGATTATGTTTTTTTGGTATCAATACAGTTAATGTAGTTCCAGAGGAGATACTAATAAATTGATTCCAGATCCATCCCAGATCCAAAATTTAGTACATGGTGTTGTTGGTCTATCTGTTCAAAAAACTAAAACTCATGATGATATTGATTTAACTCCTGAGTTGGCACTATCCGAATTTCATGAGTTTTTGAGGTCTGCTGAGGATGCAATATATCCTTGTTGCAAGATAAGCTAACTAGAAGTGGTTTCAAAATTTATGGCTTTTAAATCAGATAATGCAATGTCAATCTACTATTTTGACCATATATTTTCTTTGGATAAAACACTATAAACTGAAGGAAATGTGTTGCCTGCTAATTACTATGAGAGAAATAATTTGGTTCGTAATCTTGGCCTTATTTATATGAAGATTTATGCATGTGAAAATGATTTCATCTTATATTTTACTGGAAATGAGTCGTCGGATAGTTGTCCCGCATGTGGAAAATCGAGATCTAAAGAAGCTCAACCAGGGAAGTCTAGATCGATTGATGTATAATTGTTGAGATATTCCCCCTTACACCAAGGCTGAAACGTTTATTTATGTCTCATCACACAACATCAATGATGTCATGGAACAAAACCAATATTTCAACTGGTAAAATCTTGAATAATCCATCTGATGGTGATTCATGGAAACATTGTGATCATCTGCATCTTTCTTTTGCTTTAGAATCCTGAAACATGTGATTGGGTCTTTCTGCTGAGAGTTTCTTTCCATTTGGTTCTTATTGTAGTAAATATTCATGTTGTCCTAACTTTATAACTCCATATAATCTACCTCCATGGATGTTGATGAAGGATCCCTATATGTTTTTGACCTTATTAATCCAAGGAAATCTGAAAAAGAATATTGATGTTTATTTGAAACCAGTGATTGATGAGTTTAATGCATTGTAGAGTAATTGTGTTTGTACATATGATGTTGCTGTGAAATAAAATCTCACATTAAAAGATGCATTGATGTGGACTATTTGTGACTTTCCGGCATATGTCATGTTATCTATCTAGAGTGCTTATTGTCCGAAATACTATCATTAATGTATGAAAGACAACAATGCTTTTTTGATCGTCAATGGAAAAAAACCTTGCTATTTTGACTGTCATTGCAAATCTCTTCCAACCGACCATCCTTTTTGAAGGAACAAATCACATTTTAGAAAAGGAAGAATTGTAAGGGACAAAACTCCAAAAATTATCTCTTGTACAGAGTTAAAATCAGATTTAATTTCATTACCTACCATCACATTTGCGAGAACAGTAAACAAACAAAAATTTCATGGATTTGGGAAAGAACATAATTGGATAAAACGAATCATTTTTTCAGATCTCCCACATTGTTCTGATTTCTTGGTCCACCACATGTTGGATGTCATGCATATTGGGAAGAACTGTTTTGATAAATTATTTTATACAGTTTTGGATACTCTAGGTAAGACCAAAGATAATTTAAAAGCCCAATTAGATCATGCCCAAATTTTCAGGTGACCGAAACATGAACTATTTTAAAATTTCAAATCACAGAGGTTGATGTATCCAAAAGCATCTTATACACTGTCCAATGAAAGTTGCTTATTATTTTGTCATTGGATTGAAGATTTGAGACATCCAGATGGCTATGCTTCCAATTTGGGCAGATGTGTTAAGAATGGTCATATTTCTGGATTAATAAGTCATGATTATCATGTTATTAGGGAAAGACTTAGGCCGATTGGATTTAAGGTCTTGTTGAATTATATGATTTGGGGTTCGATAACAGACATATCATATTTTTTCATGAAATTTGTGCAGCGACAATAGAATACGATGCGCTAAGAAAACTAGAAGAAGATGTTGCTGTAACTATATGTAAACTAGAAAAATAATTTTTCCTGCTTTCTTTGACTCAATGGAACATCTGATATTACATTTTCTACGTGAAGCTAAATGTTGAGGTCCAGTACAATTTCAATGGATGTACCAATTCAATAGATGCGTGTAGAAATTGAAGAAAAAGTACGTAACAAATCATATGTTGAAGGCTCAAATGTTGAAGCTTATTTCCAATAGGAAATTTCTTTTTTCTACTCTCACTATTTTGAATATGAATATCCCTCAAAAAACCCACATGGTATGGAACGAGGGAAGAGTTAATGAAAAAATGGACAATAAATTATCAGTTTATAATCAGCCAAATCTTGGCTATGGAGGAGTTCAAGAATGACAACTTTCAGACGATGAACATCACAGAGCTCATACATATGTTCTTATTAATTGTGAAGAAATGATAGTATTTGTACTGTGAGTGCTTCTATCACATATTCTATAATTTCTTTTACAGGATGTAAAATTATTTTATTTGTAGGTTATATGATAATTATATCAATAAAAAACTTCCACAAAGTACAGGAGCTACTCTTGAAGAACGCAGAACAAAAAAAATTCTCAATGAATTCAAAAACTGGTAACAAAAATTATTATTGGTTTAATATCAATTTAGTTTACTACTTATTATATTGATAATTGTTTAACAAATATTCAGGTGTCTCAACATGCTAATAAAATTGATAATCAACTATGTATATTGAGTAAACCACATTCCAAAATGGTTAAATCATATAATTCATATGTAGTGAATGGCTTTTGATTTCATACACGTGCATATGTGGAATCAAAAAAACAATGAATAGTGGAGTTTGTTTGCGAGGATCACATCATAGAGAAACTGATGTTTACTTTTATAGAATGCTGGATGAAATTATTGAGCTATGTTATATTGGATAGAATTACATAAAGATGTTTAAATTTCGGTTGTTGGATACTGAGAGAGGATTGCGTGTTCATCCGACTCATGGAATCGTCGATATTTAATATAAAATACTTCTTGCAGTAAATGAACCATTTTTATTGGCTCAAAAGGTTCATAAAATTTATCACGCAATGTATTGTGCTACTTCAAGAGGCTTGAGTGATTGGTGGATCATAATAATAATGAAATCTCGGGATAATAAATTTACTCAAACTAAATGTGGTTTCGCTGAAGTGGAAGGAATTGAAATTTTTCAAGAGACTACTAAAAAAGTTCTTGTTCCCAATGAAACGTGAATATCGATGAGTAAACCCTACTATTACGGGTCGATGGTGACAATGTTGTTAATGATGTTACAAATGAAGTTGAAATTACAAGGGATGATGAAAGTGAAACTCATATGGATATTGATGATGGTGAGAAGGAATATTAAGACGTTGACATTGTCAGATATGAAGATTATGATGAAGGTGAACATTGACACAGTTAAATACTGATTATGATCATAACTAATATATATATATATAATAGTTATTTTCAACTATCTGCTAACAAAAATCATTCTATGTTTCTGATTGACTCAGATCTACTTCGTGAGTTAGAGGAGGCTGAGCTTGAATTGGATGTGGGGTATGTGGAATCATCTGACCCTCAGCCTAATATTGGTTCAAGAGGTATGAAGAGGGGGCATGGTCTTGTGCGACTGATGATTCCTAACCCTATCCCTGAGCGACGTCCATGTCTTGGCTTCGATCCACGCACATGGAGGTATGGAAACCTATATAAATTTGTTAGCTTTCATTAATTTATATGTATATATATATATTAATTGTTTGATTATATATTCTTTTTCCATAGTTTTGTGCATGTTACTGTTGGATAGGGGAGCGCTATCTTGAAAAATTATTTTTCCCTGCCATGGACCACATGGAAACAAATTCCTATTGATGTGCACCTCAGCATGTACAATCATTGCATGGTATGTAAATAAATAATAATTAGGTTGAAATTTATTATATTAATAACTTAATATTATAAATTATTTGTAGGGTTTATGGTATCCCATCGATGACATCATGTGTGATGATATCCACACAGCATGGTTGGAGGCTCAGTTTGAGCATTATGGTCAGCATTTTTCGCATTTTCATAAAGTAGACCATTAAGAAAGACAGAGGGATCGTATTTGATGAGTTTTGTAGAGCCAACTGACCAAAGTACATTTAATATCAGGTTTGGGATGGATTATGTGCACGATGGTTGGGTGGAGGATTTCAGAGAAGGTCTTCATTGGGTTGGCAGAGCTGGGGAAGACAGGAGGTGACACATCGAGCTGGTAATCGTACATTTAGTACACATAGAGAGCATCTCGTAAGTATTTTTTTTAAATATTTTATATAAATTCAAATATAAACAGTTTATTTTTTATTCATATAGGTATTCAAGCATCCAAATATTACAGATTATGATGTTTATTGGAAGATGTACAATGATCCATCCACCAAAGAGATTAGAGGTGATCACCAGCATTAGATTGTGTTTAGTCTTATTTTTTCATTTTGAAAATTAACTGCATATAATATTTTTATATTTTTAATTTCAAATTGGAATTGATGGATTTATATGAGGATGTGACCTCTCAGACACAGGCTGAGGGTCAGGACGAGGAGACTGATCAGACCAGTGCCCACCATTTTGACGAGGCGACATGGATGCAGGCGACTCAGTATGTCTTTGAGATGTGTCGTGTAGTTGGTAATAGCACTCATGTGACTCCTGGTACTTATGATGGTATTTATGCGTTGTCGGTGTCCAACTCTAGAGGAGCTCGTGGAGAGGCATCATCTTCTGCCTCATAGTATGAGGAGCAGTTCCGAGCAAAAAATGTTCATTTGGAGAGTTTGCAGAAGCAACAAGAAGAGATGTGTCAGTAGCAGTAGTAGAAAAAGCAGCAGCACAAGGAAGAGATGTTTCGATGACATCAGCAGAATCACGAGCTGATGGAGTACATGCGTTGTCTGACTCGTTGTTTATGGATGGAGTTTCCTACACCATCTCCTTCAGCTCCTCCACATCCTCGAGAAGATGACCCCTTTGGATTCTTTTATATTAAAAACATTTAAATTTAATATTTTTTGTTATATGAACTATTTACAATTTCTATCTTTTATATTTGTGTGAATATTACATAATTTAATTTATTATATTTTTTTGTGAATATTGAGAATTTTTTACAATTTTTAAATTTTTATTATTTTAATAATAATATTATTATTGTTTCATTAATCATAAGTTTATTAACTATATTCTTTCAGTATAATATTTTATAATGTTTGTTTATTTTTCTAATAAAAATAAAAATAAAACAATACATCATATTCTTTGAGTTTTTTTATATTTTTTGTGAATATTGAGAATTTTTATATTTTTCATTTTGTTATTATTTTAAGAATATTAAAATTAATATTTCAATAATAATAATTTTATTACATATGTTTTTTAAATGTATTTATTATTTGCTATGGGATCTGTTGCAACAGGTTCCCATCCTAAATAGACTAAATAAATTTTATTAAAAAAAGTATTTACGACGGGATTACGGGCTCGTCGCAAAAGGTATTTGCGACGGTCCTGTTGAAAATAGTCTAAATAAATATTTTCAAAAAATTATTTTTGACAGTATTATGTGCCTGTTGCTGAAAAGTATTTGTGATGGGCCTGTCGCAAAAATTTTTATATATAAAAATTATATAATTGGAGACTTATTTGTGATGGTGAAGTTGCCTGTCGCAAAAAATATTATCTGTGAAGGGATCCCGTCGCAAATAACCCGTCAGAAATACCAAGATTTCTAGTAGTCATACTCCATGTTTATAGGTGAGCAGTGTTTACAATGCCATGACATCCACATTTTATAATCAACTGATCCTAGCGTAGCATATTGGCAATCAAGTCAAGGAACTCTCTAGTGTATATGAGTTCTTCCAATGCATTCTTATGCGGGAAACCAAGTATCACTGAGGATAAACCATGCCTCAAAAAAAAACCTTGTGTACACCTCAAAACTCTGTAAAACATGTTTATTAAAATATATAACACATGAAACCTTTATCTCAGTGTATAACTGACACTCACTCATTACATCAATGACATCGTCAAGAATAGATACATCCCTGTCGCTAAGAAGAGTACAGTAAGGGGATATTAATAGATTTGATACATGTCTACCTCATAGAATATGATGTTATCAGTATGGGTTTTAACCAACTATGACAAACTATGAGAATGGGGAAATGTCAAACCACAACTCGTTGACTTCTTAAAATTAACATGGCTTCACCGACAAACACTCCATCATTAACCAATCATAATACTTTACCACCCAAGGAATTATGTTATCCCTTAATTTTAACCACAGAAATCCATCAATTAACAACAGTTTTTTCAAATGTTTCATACAAATCTGACCATAAATAATTCCTGATGTCAAGAAAGCACCTATGTGATTCAAAAAATGAAACTCTCAAGGGAATTCCAAAAAGTCTAACAATTTCCAACGGTCCTCTTTTTTCATGTTCCTTCTACTTAGAATGGAACATATCTACAAGAACAGACACAAAAATCTCCTCATTAGAAGAGTCCTAGATTTCAATGTAATATATAGGAAAACCTCTCATAAGAATGCTAGGTCATATTCCCCTTAACCATAAATGGTAAATCATTTTTCAGGAAACCCAAACGAAACGTATAGGTTTTTCAAAAATCTTGATTGTCCTAAAATTCATCCGAAGAATTGGGAAGAACACAATTTCATTACTGAAAATTTCACTCTACTCTAGATATTAACATAGAATGTACTCAATATCTTAAGGATAAAAAATTCCAAAAAACACACCTTTTTCATTATAACATTTTGAAACTTGACACAAAACCCTTACAAAAATGCTTAATCCCCCAATGCTTTTGAGAGAAAGATGTTTATACCCAATACTATCTGCAAGCTATCCTTCTTATGAATTCATGTTTTATGTTTTCTTCACATGATAATTACCATAGATTCATATTTCCCCATACACCATTTATCTTCACTGATAGAAAACAAAGCCATCCATCACTAATGAATTAGAGGAGGTCACAAGACCTATAAAGAGGTATACCATTCCCTTGGCATGTCTAACCTACTGAAACCATGAATTACTTGATGCTCATACCTATAACCTGGATCATGGATAACATTACCACCCATCCTAATAAGGGAATAATTTTGATGAAAAAAAGACCTACTAGGGAAAAAAGAACTCAAACGACATCTAACTTCATCATCATATGACTTCTAGCATGTAATTAAATCTCTAAGGGCGTTACCAACCATAATCTAGAACCATACCAATATGTAAGGATACAAAATATCACTAGGTTATGCCAAATTAAATTTAATAGGTCCCACACATATAATTTAATCCAATTCTTTAAAGGAGAAACGCCAATGGAAAATCCTCAATTTTTTCATTCCAAGGAAATCATAGAGAAGTTTATAGTATCCATACATAAGGTTTTGAATAAGGGACACCACTATAGGTTCAATTTTTTAAAATAATTTAAATTGATTTACTTTACAACTATACTCATTTAAATTATTTAAAATATATCATCAAGTACCAATTATAAAAAATAATCACTTGATAAAAGATAAGGAAAAATAAAAATTCAAATATAACATTTTTTAAACATTTATCATTTATTGACATCCTATCATAATAAGGAAATTTATCCCCTAAATTACATTTATGTTTTAAATGATAAGGCATCTATGAGGGTCTCGTTAATACATACAGGGTTCACCATAATTAAACATAATAATAGTGATTTGTTTATGTTTCAAAACACTAGTAGGATGTTATCTTAGAGGAATCATACCCCGACTGGCATACATGGGTCATTTGTACAGGTCAAAAGATAATCAAATGATCTACATTCCCATGTGATAGTGTATTATGATTTTATAGTGGAAACCAATACATTTAATTTCAAAATTTATCAACCTTTTCATTTATAACAAATTTATGATACATAATGTTATTAAACGAATAGTTCATTTTCATGGTTTATTGTATATAATTAAAAAATTTCCCATACACATTATAGATTAAATAACAGCTCACATTTAATCATAAAAATAACATTAAAATTTTATCTCCATGTTCTATTAATTTTAACAATGGTATCTAAATATAAATAAATCTAAATGATGGTTCAAGTAGATTGGATAATTGTTTGCAATTATAATGTGCTCATACACATTAAAACTTAAAACTAGTTCTCTTTTAATTTTAACCAATAAATTAAGACCATGAATACATATACATATTTAAACCATAACTAAGAATTTTATCACATGAATTAAACACAGAAATAATGAAAATAAGCATGAAAGAACAACACATAGGCACAAAATGCTAAATAGATAAGAATAATGTCATATAATCAACAAAGCATGATACAAAAGTATTTATTCTAATTAAAATAAAAGTATTTAATAACATTCATGTTAATAACCATCCCCCTGGACCCGTTCTGTGACTACACCATGTCTGCCTCCCGAAGGCCGGGAGCTGGAGACTAGTGGAGAATGTGTCAACATTCTTGTGGGGGGTATTTTCTTGAGTACCTATATGCACACACACACACACACCCAGCGAAGTCCGACAAACTAAAAAGGGAACAAGTATCACTAAAACAGAGCTGAGTAAAATTACAACTAATATGTGTGGGTAAGAATACAAACCCTACAAAAAAACTAAAAACAACAAAGTATAAAAAGGATACTCCGATGGCCGTCCACAGAAATCCACACATGATCTGGAGAGAAGTGTAGCTACTAAAAGATGAAGTAGAATGTTTTGTCCACCCAGTGCTACTAGGCCTCACCTGGTCCTATTCCACTAAGTCCACCATCGTAGAATCTATCAGTCTCGTCTCTCTGAGCACCTCTGGTTCCTGGTCCACCAATGTCTCTGTCAAAACGTCGATCATATGCACCGACAACAAAACATGTGGGCGAAGCTCGTGTGAAGGTGAGTAACAATGTAACCAGTATATACCCTGAAACAATGATTAAAGACCACACAACCATATTTAATGTTAATCACGAAGCACATGATAACTCACACCATGTATACATTTAGGGTAATGATAGAAGAATCATCAGTCACATCAACGAAAACCTCGTCTTCTAGAGAACTCTTTCTCTATCAAGTACAGTGGGCCAACAAAGTCAAATATTTGTTCATTCCACTAACCTTGGACTGCTTAGGTATACCTCATCATCATGTACTACAAGCCTACAATGTCCTACATATGTGATTCCACCTAATCTCGTCCAACTGAGGTACTCCTCACCATCGCCTACCATGGCCCTAAAAAGTCCCACACATGTTCTTTCCACCATGGGTATTCAAATTCACACAAATGTTCTTCCCACCGGGACATATTCGAGTCTCCTAGTGTCGAATATTATTATTCCTTAAATCCAAACCAACCATTGGGGTTCGTACGTAGAGTGCCTGAGAGAACTTCTCATAAATCCATTTTTCGTATCTCAACTTACATGAAATCCTTCTGAAGGAGTGCCAACAGATATGCCTAATTGAGAGGGTCCCATCACCACAAATAACTCATCAATCAGACACCCTTTTTTCATGTTTATAGTGTTTTAGTAAACAGGGTCCAGCTGTGTCTCGGTCCGATCGGACCTTGTCAAAACGACCATGACAACTCGGCCTGGGGTTCCCACATACCCCGGCTTAGTTCTGACTAACTCGACCTGAACTAGTTTGGGACGAGGTCGGTCCATTCATGCCTAGCCAGGGGGCTAGGCCTAATGGGCCTTATTGGAACCGGCCTGGTTTTGTTGAGGGTCCAGGAAGCCGCATTTCCCGATGACCCTGTCTATTCTTGGTCTGCCCAAAGGGCATGGGTCTAGCCCCTTGGGGGAGGGACTGGAAACCTGTGCGCGGGACCGTCTCAGTAGGCTGTAGAACCGACCATGGGTTTTAGCTGGGGGCGTGACCCGCCAGCCCAAAGCCATGCCATTGGGGGCGGCCTTTGGTGTGCCGTCTAGCCGGGACACGGAAGGCTGCTGCATCAGGTCCCAGCTGGCCCCACGAATCCAGGGTATCACCTCCAACCGCGGTTTCTGGACCGCATGTCACTAGCCATCCAGACGGCCCAAATGGAGGGTGTCCCGCCATGCGAAACCTGCCTAGCACCGTTCCTTCCACTGCTGCGATCTCCTGCCATCGTGGTGCATCCACAGGTGTGCCTATACTATTAGATGTCAGCATGACTAGGGACCTCCTATCCCACCATCTGGCACATGTAAGGTACGTCCTTCGTCATTGGTGTGCTGGAAACACATTTGGTTTACCATTGGACTTTCCCTAGAAGTATGTTCTTCCCGAAGCCTACACCTATGGTTTCCAAGGATTGTCATATTCACCAAAAAGGTACTAAAATCATATTTCCACCATTTTGAGGGTATGACCACAAAGATCTCACTTGGTTAAGGTGATCGGGCTTTGTTCGTGTTGTCCTACGACCTCTGTGTTAGAGGATTAAAATAGGGGGAGCCTCAGTAATTTTTATTCTATCATATCAAGTAATGTTTGAATTTTGGATAAATAAATCCACAAATAAAGTTACCCTACCACATAAAAACATGAATCGTGGATTAATATAATCGTTGGTTGATCCGTATTGGTCATTTCTAGAAAATAATGGAGAAGAACCTAAAAATTAAATCACCCCGACCACTTTGACATTCAAAGCTACACTGTTTCATCCTCGAAGATTCAAGATTTCAATGTCCCTCATCACTTATGGCTCCAATATTTGAGGTGTTTCGAAGTCAGTGATGTTCTTCTGGTGCATAATTCATTGTTGGAGAGGAAAACCATTGGCAGTTCATCAGAGAATCGCCAAAGTTTATTCCTTGTTCCACCAATGTATTTATCAATTTAATGGAAAGACATCGTATCATTTCAGTTACATTGTATCATTCATGAAACAACATCTCTGTTATAATTCCTCTATACTATCATTGCACTACATGATACAGGCCATTAATGAGATTCATTAATGTTCCTCATTGCTGACTCATCGCAGCACATCAGCATTGCCGTGTTGCTTCTCATTAATTGACAAAAAAAATAACTTTTTTGAAGTTATTTTATTATTTTCTAAAAAGTTGGAAAATAATATTTTCTATTTGTTCCTTTCCGGACGAAGTTAAGTCTATTATTGGTGTATCCTATCATTTCAAGTTCAATGGTGCCCTCATGTTTTTATTTTAGAAATGATTCAAACGTTAGAAAAAACATTCTCACACATTTACTGAATGTACCTTAAAAAAAGTTTAAAATTCCATTTCAGGCTCTATGGGCCTTGGAATTGCGTTCTTTTAGAGAGTGAGGTGTCAAAATAATTCGACATGAATAAAAAATTACACATAATTTCTACGACATTAAATTCTCCACACCTGATGGATTTGCATCCCAGAAATCCAAATAATAAACTAATTAAACTGATGTGGGTACTGAGCCCTAATCTGAGCCTCCCACTCCCATGTTCTCCCCAAGAAATTCCTTTGCTACCACAAAACTCTCACAAGAGGAATCAACCACCCATTTAGGATCACCTCCTGTTGATTCTCTATCTATAGCGGGAACTCCTCAAATGTCTCCCCATCATCAATTTCCAGCTCTCCCTAGTCGATGACATGTAAAAAAGAATGCACATACCTCCTCTACCATGACATGTGGAAAACATCATGGACCTTGTGCAACTGTGGGAGAAGAGATAATAGGTATCGCATCCCTCCAACTCAGCATAAGATCGGAAAAATTCTGATAAACCTAATATATTGCTTGATGCCTTGACCAAATCTCGGTTATCCTTATCGAGCTGAGACCCGAAGGGACACAAGATCACCCTCCTCAAAATTTAAGGGTCTTCATATCCTGTTAGAATAAAACATCTGCCTACTCTGTACAATACTCATCTACCCATGGATGGTTTGATCCTTCTCAGTGGTAGCCCATACCAACTATAGACCCATGAGTGATGACTCTCTAGAGTCTATCTAGGATAGGGGTGATCTTCAAGGCAACCCATACAAACCCTCAAATGGTTCCATTACAATGGTGGAGTGATAATTATTGTTTTATATGAACTCCAATAGTGGAAAATTTCCATCCCAACTACAATCAAATTCATGGACACAAGAACAAGGCATGTTCTCCAAGGTATGTATGGTCTGCTCTGTCAAACCATCTATATAGGGATGAAAAGCTATGCCCAAGTGCAGTTGAGTTCTAAAAACCTCATGTAATCCTGTCCACAATCGAGATGTAAATCATTAATCACGATCTGAGACGATCTATGAAATAACCCCATGGATCCATACTTTCTCCTGGAATTAGAGGCCTCCCAATCCCTAGATCAGTCCCTACTCCCAAATATGTAGGATGTGAGCTGACTTGGTGGGTCAGTCAATGATCCCAAAAATATAATCATGATGTCTGGATGTGTGTGGTAACCCCGTAACAAAGTCCATCGAGATGTCGTCCCGTTACCACTATTGAACCTTGACATTATGGGGGAAGCCTTCTAGAAACTGATGCTCATGCATCACTTTCTGACAAATGAGGCATCATGAAACAAACTCTCCCAACACTTTCTTTATCCCCTTCCACCCATACTGACGTCAGAGGTGCTGGTACATCTTCACCACTCTAAGATGTACCTCCAAGAGGGATGTAAGGGACTCTCTCAACACCTCCTCACAAAACGTCACTAGCACTATGGCACTCCCAATGTAGTTGTTGACATGATCCCCACCAATCCAAACCCCTTCAGGTGCTCATCCTAAGGATAACAGATAACGTCATGCTTCACAGTCAATATCCACCTACTATGCCTTCATGAATCTCTCTAAGAGTGGGGGAGTAATAGTAATCAACTAAATGCAATAATCTCCACCATAATACATGAAGGATATATTCATTTCCGTAAACTACCTCATCGCCTCACTCTCCAGATGCAAACTGGTCCTCCTGCAGAGTGTGTCTGCCACCATATTCCACTTTCCATGAGTATAGACTATCACAATGTAATAGACCTAGAGGATGTCTGTCCATTACCACTATCTAAAGATCAGTTCCTTCTAGGAGAAGATATACATGAGACTATTTTGGTTGGAGTAAACCGTAATCTATTCAACTTTCAAGTAGTGCCACCACATCATCAAGGAAAAGACCACTACTGGTAAATCTAGGTCATGGGTTATGTAGTTTTGGTCAGGATGCCTCAATTAGTGTGATCCATAGGCGATCACATCTCGCTCCTTCATCAGGGAACAACCCAATCCAGACCTTGACACTTCATAGTAAACTACATACCCAACGTCCTCCTCTTGTAGTCTCATGAAGGGGGCACTAGTTAGCCTCTACCTTAGCTCCTGGAAACTCTAGTAACATTTATTTGTCCACACGAAGGGATATAAATTCCATGTCAAGGTTGATAAGGATGATTCTACTATAGAAAAGTGTGGAATGAATCTCCAATAGTAACCATCCAACCCTAAGAAGCTCGACACCTCAGTCACAATCCTAGGAGTCTCCTAAGAAAGCACCACCACAATCTTCGCCACATCCACTACAATTCCAGCTTACATGATGACGTGTCTTATTAAGTGAACCTACCATATCCAAAACTAAAAATTAATTAGATTACTATAAAGACGGTTCTCTCAGAGTGTATGTAGGACTATCCTCTGGTGTGTAGCATGCTTGTTCAACTGACACCGAGTACACCAAGATGGCATCAATGAAGACAAGAACAAACTAGTCAAGGAAGGGAAAGACGATCCTTTTCATGAGACCCATGAACACATCTAGGGCATTGGTTATACCAAAATGAATCACTAGGAACTCATTGTGGTCATATTGGCTGCTCAATGCTGTATTCACTACATCCTCATCCCATAACTAAAGTTGGTGATAGCTCAATCTAAGGTTTATCTCCGAGAACCACCTCACTCCCTTTATCTAGTCGAAGAGTCCATTGGCCCTCAATGGTGGATACTTCTTCTTCATAGTCACTTGGTTTAAGAGATAAATTTCCCTGAAAAATCTCAAACTCCCATATGCCTTCTTAGAAAAAAGCATAGTGGCCAGCCATGGTGAAACACTGGGCCGTACAAACCCCTTCACCTACATGTCCTCCAACTATGCCCTCACCTAACAATGTTCCGCAAAAGATATCTGATATTTCAGTGTGGATATCCATTTTGTCTCAGGGTATAGGTCGATGCAAAATTCTACCTCCTTGTGAGGAGGTAGTTCTAGAACATCCTCAGGAAAAACAATTATGCACTCATCTACCACTAAAGGGAATCTTGGACTCCTCTCATCCACTGCACCGAGGGTGAGGCTATACAACTGGTGAGAAATCGGTTACACCCACCTCTACGAAAGTATGTCATGCACTACAAGGGCTTCATTCTCACTGCTGAAGGAAAACCTGGTCCGATATCTGTTAAAGAACCACATTGTATGCCTAAAAAATATGATCTAAGCCTGGAATTTGGAAAACCATTCCATACCCACGATGATGTCGTAAGGCCTCGATGCTGCTACTAGGATATACCAGCTGAATATCTCACCTCCCATAGTAAGCTCACACTACAGTCAATAGTTTCTAATCATTGAATCCCCTCCCTTATGATTATATATCCGTAAGGATCGATCTAACGACTCCACTAGAATCTCCGACCTCCGAAAAAATTCCATGGAAGTGAAGGAGTGACTAGCACATGTGTCTATAAGAACTAAAGTTAGGGTGGAGAAGACACAAATAATACCCTAGATCATCTATAGAGAACTGTGGTAATAATCCTCCACTTAATATTGTTTTCTCTCCCCAAAATGCATGCTTCCTAAGGTCCAGGTGGACCACCATGGTGTTGGGGTGGTAACACCTCAAATCGTGACCCACCTCCTGATTCTCAGCATTCTCCCCTATAATGTTCTTGGCCTTATGACCACCTAACTTGAACCACTTCCACTATCTTGGTTCCCCCTAGAACATATACTGTTAATCGTTATGGTGGGACAGGCAGTCACGTGCCATTTGTCCCTACCCACAACATGATAAAAAACCCCTTGTTCCTCACAGACTCTATCTGGTCTAGTAGCACCACACTATAGACCCTGAGTCATGGGATTGTCATTTTAAATACCTAGCTCGCTTGGGCCCCCACGTATAATGTCTACAGCCTACAAAATAATATACTGGCCGGGGTCTGCTGGAATATGTAGTTGTGGGTACTTAATCATCCAAGAATCTCAGGACCATAAGGGCTCACTCCAATACCCCATCTTGAGTTGGGTTGCTGAGAGACATCACTGGCACCCATATCTCTCTCCTGAGTCCCTAATCAATGGCTAAATCCCTGATTAAAGGGTCTCACACTATATCATTCGAGTAGTGGGAAATCATGGTGAACCTCACCATGTACTCCTTCACAGTCATCCATCGGTACTATAGTTGAAGCATCTCCTGAATGTGCATAGTGTACAAGGTCACTGGAAAAAATCCTCCCAGAAAATAAACTCGATGACTTCCAAGGTGATGGTCTCGTCATTGTGTATCTGAGTGGTCATGCTATACCATATCAATGTTGAGCTTTATATAAGGCTTTCTACCAAGATCAAAATCTTGTCAGGAGATATACTCGCAAAGCAGAAGTCCCATTTCACTGCCTCCTGTGAGTCCTCAACGACCCAAGGATCTATCTATCCCCTAAACCTGGAAGGTCTCTATCTATGAAACATGTGCATGGCACTTAGTCTGTGCATGTCCCCTACCAGAACAGTGGGTAGTAGATGTTGACCATCGGGTGGTGGTAGTGTTGGTGCACCACCCAGTGGGTCTATCTCTAGAACCAGTGCCTAAAAATATACATCATATCTAGGCTGGAAAACCTCATGAACTCATATTAGGTTTCTGACTGGTTGTCCCCATGGAGGCATCCTGAGATAGATCATGATGTATGATAGTCAGAAGGTTATACATTGTGTGCTGACATTTATTCAATGGAACATAATGAGTCAATTATGCAACCAATTTTTTCATGTATAGAGTGAAAAAGAATAATTCAAGGTCTTTTTGTATGGATATGTTGACCACCGCACCACCCTTGGACTCCCTAAATATGAAAGATGAGCTTGCAACACTTTACAACATTGACCCAAAATAAAAAAACTTACTCCTGATATTTTTGGTAGGACAGTCCACACATTGATACCATGTTGTCATGACCTATCCCCAAGGGCACGTGCTGTGACTACCCATATCTCGCCTCCCAAAGTCCATGGTCTGGAGACTGGTGTCGAAGGAATCGATCTGCAAGTGGGAGGCATTTTCCTTAGTACCTGTATACACACACAAACACGTGACCAAGAAAGTCTCAACACTAAAAAGGGGACAAGTATCACTAAAACAAGGCTGAGAACAAGTACCCCAAATATATATGGGCTCGAATAAAAACCAAACAAAAGAAATGAAAACAAAAAAGTACATTACAAAATCTCTGATGGTCGTCCATGGAAAACCCCACCTGATCGTGAGAGTAATGTAGCTACTGGAAGCCGAAGTAGAACATCATGTCCACCTGATCCTAATAGGCCCCACCTGGTGCTATGAAACTATGTCCACCTTCGTAGAATTCGTCAGTCTTGTCTCCTTGAGAACCTCTAGGTCCCAATCAACCAAAGTCTCTATCGAAACGTTGAGCATCTGCACCAGACACAACAAGTGTGGGTGAAACCTGTTATGGTGTGAGTAGCAACGTACATAGAAGGGACCTCAAAACAAAAAAGAAATACCACACCTGAATCCTCATAGTAAATCCCAATGCATAAGACAACTCACACAAGATATACATTTAGGGTAGTGATAGAAAAAGCATCAGTCACATTATCGAACACCTAATATTATGGAGAACATTTCACATAATGAGTACAAGGGGACTTCCATGTCTCACAGAACTGCTTCCCCCTAACCTTGTACAACTTAGGTACACCTCCTCATGGCATACTGTAGGCCTGAAAAGTCACACATAAGTGCTTCCCTCTTATGATGGCCAACTGGGGTACTACTCCACATCCCTTACCATAGGCTAGCAAAGTCACACATAATTTCTACCCACTATACGCGAAGAATGTCACACAGATGTGATTCCCACTGGGCCATAGTTGAGTTTCACAGAGTCGAATGTCCGTAATCCTCAGGTCTGAACTAATTGTAGGGTTCCGTACGTAGCATGCTTGGTTGAACCGCTCCTCAAGATATTAATCGCATATCAACATTCCCGAAAGCCTCCTCAAGGATCTCCAAAATAATTGCCTCATAAAAAGGGTCCCATATCCGAAAATCTCTCGTCAATCAGACATTCGGTTTCTATGTTTTTAACAAATTAGTAAATAGGGACTGGATGCATCCGGTTCCAGTCAGACCCAGTTAGACTGACTTGACAAACTCGGACTGGGGTCCCACATACCATGGTTTAGTTCTAATTGACTCATCCTGACCTTGTTTGGGTTTGGTTTGGTCCATTCCGGGCTAGCCAGTGGGCCAGGCCCATTTGGCCACATTGGACCCGGCCCGGTTTGGCCGAGTGTCCAGCCTTCTGTGTCGCCCGATGACCCGGTCTAGTTTGGCTTGCTGGTGTGGGTTCATCCTCTTAGGCCACGAGTTCGGCCTACTGGGCATAAGACTGGAACGTTGGGTCATGGATCGGGCATGGGCCACCAGTTGGGGGTGTGGCCCGCCAGCCCGAAGCCTGGCCTCTTGGTGCATCTTGTGGTGTTTCGTTGACCGGTGATGCTGCAGACTACGGCATTTAGCCATAGTTGGTCCTGCAGGCATGGGGAATTTCCTCCTTCCATGGTAGATGGACCGTGGCTTTCCCGACGCCCAGATGGGCCAGACACGAGCTGTCCCTCCATGCAGTGCCCGCCTTGAGCCGTGCAATCCACCGCCGCAGCCTCCTACCACCACGTGACCCCAATGGGTGCGATGCTCCTCCCGGCTACCGAAACAGCTATCTGCATTCTGTTCTGCTTTCCGGCTCGCCTTCGGCACTGATGCCTGTGCCGATAGAATCTTTTGCGGGCTACCGAAGGTGGTCTGATGGTCCATATGTCACGCCGCCTATGCCTACAATCTCTAGGGAGCGTCTTCTTCACCTCAAAGGTCTCAAAAGCATCTTGCCTCCATTTTAAGGGTAATACCTCAAAGTAAGCACATAGAGGAGGTCCTTGGGCCCTTTTCATGTCTTCCCATGCCCTCCATGTAGGATGTTTATATTAAGGGGGATTCTTGGGGTTTTTGTTCAATCATTTCAAGTAATTTTCAAAACCCGGATAGAGAAATCCCAAAATAATGTTACCCTCGCGCATAAACGGACAAATAATAGATCAAGATGCTCATGGGTAGATCCACATTAATCATTTATAAAAACGAAATGTGATGAACGTAAAAATTAAACTACCCCTACCTCTTTGAAATTTGAATGTGTGGCATTTCGTTCTCGTTTGTTTCTAGATGTCGATGGTGGTCGTCACTTCCGGCTCCTTTCTTCGAGGTGTCTCAAAGTCGGTGATTATCTTCTAGTGCATCATTCTTTATTGGATAGGAAGACTATTGGAGGATTATTATATAATAATCAAAGTTTAATCCTTATTCAACTAACTCATCATAAACGTTTAATGAAAAACATGGCAGCGATTCCGTTAAGCTGTGACGTTACTTCATTAAGCTATTTCATTTATGAAATAGTGTCGCTATTAAGCTTCCTTTATTTCATCGTTACGTTTTGTGATATGGGCCATTAATGTGCCTTATTAATACGACTTGTCACAGCCCTGTTTATGCACCATTTCATCGCCTTGTCTCTGCTCATCGGTTAACAAAAGAAATAATAAAACTTTTATAGTGTAATTTTATTATATTCCGAAATATCTGAAAATAAACATTTCTATTCGACCATTTTCGGCCAATGTTAAGTCAATTCTAGGTGAATCTAGGAATTCCGAGTTCAACAGTGCCCTAAAATGTTTGATCTGAGCACCATTTCAAAATTTAGAATAACCCGCTCACACGTTTACTAAACGTTCCATAAAAAGTTCAATATTCCTTCCGAGATCACCATGTTTTGGAATAATGTTCCATTAGAGAATGTGGTCTCAGAATAATTGCATATAATTAAAATGATTACACAGATGAATGAGACATTACAAATAAAGACACACAGTACACATCAATAGGAAAGCTACAAATGCAACTATATGCATGGAATATGCAGGGCATGTCAATCTCTATTTTCTTATATTGATACATATAATGATTCATCCTTGTCGTACCAATCCCACGAAAAAATTAAATAAATTTCATAAATAAAAAATCAGTAGAAAATAAACAAATCCCATAAGGTGAAATAACAGTAAACTATAATATTAAATACCATTAACAAAAATCCCAACCCTAGATAGTAGATATTTTACCCAAAGGTTGGGTGATTATTCCCAGAAAAATCAATTTTCCAAGTGCCAAAACATTCCTCATCTCTTTTCTGTGAGCCCAAAAAAGTATAATATCATAAAAACTGTAACTGATAACACTTTTCAACATCCCAGACTGACTGACCACTAATATGGTAGTTTGACTGGTGGGTCACATGGCCTCATGTGAATCTCCCCATATGCCAGTGGCTACCGACATGAACCTTGGGTGTAAGTTGTCATTATTGGGAGACAATACCATCAAAATTATAGTATCATAGTGGTATACAATAATAAAGGAAAAAATAGTGTAATTTTTAATAAAGGAAAGGCATAGAATCTATGAAATAAATTATAATTAAATATAACAAATTCCCAATGCAAATATACAATAGATTCATATGTTGATGATGATACATAAACTAAACTATAGAAAAATAGTAGGAATGTATAATTGGAGTGTAGTACAGGAATAGGAAAAGAACCAAAATCCCTGAGGGTGATATCCACAACTATACTGAGCTCAATTTCAGTCTTGTGCTCTTAAATCTTATGACCAATAATGAACAACACAATCAATCAACCATGGATTGGTGAACCTAATGATATACTTGTATACCTTAGAGCCTTGGTGGCCTGAAAAGTGTTAAGATATAAATCCGAGTAGGTCACCACCCATAGTGTCTAGAGCTAAAAAATTATGTGAATATAAATTAATGTTGTGTGAATATATAAGAAGAATCATAAACATTGATTGACAAATAAATAAATATCAGTAGACATTAATTTTTTCATGAAACATAGCCGACTCTACCTGCTTTGGATCATTACTGGAATAAGCATATAATCAGTTACCATAAATATAATGTAATAATTTTTGAGTATATAATATAAGTATATATGAGATCCACCTATATGAACCAATTATGTGCAGATGTATGTGTACATATACCTATAATACAAGAATCTTGTTTTACCGAGGAATACATAAATCATCAATAACCAGCCTAAATTAGCCTATAAGCTATAAAAACATGTTACATTATCAATATCACAAAATTTTAGGGATGCATCATGCTTGTCACTTGACAAGGTTAGTGTGTGTTCATAACAACACTCAAATTTAGTGAGTGCGCTGTCATGTCAAAACTTAGGAAAGGATGTGATGTTCCATGCACAACTTCAATTGATATCACTAGCACGAGATATCGTTTCCAACACCCAATGTAAGGGAAAATGATACTACAATGTTATACTACTGCCTTACCACCATTCTATGTATTATAAATAAGGTAATATCATGTATTAATTATAATAAAAATATCCATGAGGCATTAACTCGGACGCTCTACATTTACAATTCCTATAATAAACATTGTTGTTTGATTAATTATAATTTAAATTAAGAATGTAATTAATAATTAAATAAATATTGTGTAATTCCCACCATTTAAATTTTCTTATATTTGTTATAGAATATTCATTAAACTAATGAAATCTATCATGAATCATGGAATTCAAAATAATCAAGACATATCATTTAAATCTTTCAAGGAAAAAATCCATCATAGAAAAGATATTATTACAAATACATTCTTTTTAATTAATTGAAAAATGAAAATTCATTTAAAAAGGATCAATGAGGTACATAGATATTACCATAGTCAATTAAAAAATTACCTACCTAACAAATCTCATTAATTAACAAAGGAAAGCCCTCAGAAGGATCTTGGTTAAATAGTCATGTAGTTAAGTATGGCTATGTCATGTACATAGAAGGTGCAGTGGTTTTAAATAAAAAATTATATAAAAGGAGGGAAATTCCATTTTAGAACCTTAATAAGGTTCATGTTATAAGCATCCCACATAACTAACAATAACTAAATAATAATAAAGCACCGATGACATAATGCAGAGCATGTTTTTTAGAACTAATTATCACATTGTAAATTTAAAAGACAACACACCTCATCTGAGGGAGTTTATTATAAAAACATGACATTGGTCTTTAAAAAATCCATCTGTCCCAATAAAGAATCAACAAAAAATTTCCTAACTCAATTAATCAAAATAATCATTTTATAAGAATTCCACACACAAAAATTTAATTATGATTTTCTCAACATGTAATTTAATATATTCTAAATTCAGTAGGGAAATAAAATAAAAAGGAAAAAACATTTATAGTCAATTATGAAGGATTATAAGGTATTAAAGGACTTTAATCAATTCATTACAAAGGGGAAATTTAAACAGACCGACCCAAAATGTGGATTCCTTATAGGTTGGCATCCTCTATTTACATAACAATAATCACTGTGTGTATAACAAGGTGTATATGGATAATTTAATGGAAGAAATCAATAACAAGGAAATTCATGTCAAATTCCAGTGCATGGCATAATAGAAACATGATGAAAAAGTCGTAGACCATATAAATCATACATAGTATAATCTAACAACAAAATCATAGGGTTTTTTTCTATTCTATATGGAAAAAATTGACAAAAAGAAATTTTCCCTAAAAAGAGGAAAAATTATCATGCACCATGTATCTTTTTCAAGAGGAGATGAAATGAACAACAAATAAAAAGTAATCGAAAAATTACCAATATAGATCCATGGAGACTACTGGAACTTGATTCCAGCATGAGATGAGGTGGTCCATCAATTCCATGTTTTGGGAAGAGAGGAAGAACATGGGGCCATGAAAAAGAGGGGAACCCATTGGATGAAGAAGAAGGGAAAAAATAAAGGAAAAACATAAACACATTAAGGTCATATTATACAGTTCACCTTTTAAAAATTGGTCCACACAGTTTGGACAAACTGTACACCAACCCTATGGCACCCACTTCCTAAGAAACCCACCTCGCATGGGTTTTCATTCATGGTTCCCCTAAACATAAACCAATAATGAAATGAATCATTCATAAGTACTACCTAAGTGGCACTGACCATATAGTCTAGCTGCGTTGTTTCGGTAATCCATGCATAGTCAGTGCGCTTCAAAACATCTCACTGTCTACAACATCAAAGTTTTCATTTGGGGATTGCACAACTTCAGAAAAACCATGCACCCAGTTCTATCATCCGAAACATTTTATTTTTGGGGCCTAGTGCTCCTAAAACTGAACGAGAAACCCGAGGGACCCCTTAGGCCTTTAAAATATATTAAAAACCTGTTAAAGTGTTCGAACTATCATAATTATGTTCTGAATACCACTTTAAATAACGACCCATCTAGTAAATGCCAAAACTCAAATTTCCTTGAAATGATTACCTGTTTTAAAACATAGAACATTATAGAAATAGATGAAAATACATTAAAGATAGTAATGGAATTTTTCATAAGGAAAATACCCTTTTATAATTTGAAGACAATTTTTAAAATATTAAAACATCTAACATAGTAATGAAATAATTCCCGTTGAAAATAGAATTATAAACTGGTAAAGGATGATTCAAATAATGATGGCATCATGACGATGGGAAATTCTATTCATTCCATATAAGTTAAACAAACATACCTATAGTACAATTTAAAATTTTCCTCATTTTGAATATTCCAAAAAGATTATATTTAATGAATTTTCTAAAAATTCAAACATGTGTGAGAATCACTTTTAAGAATCATATCGGAAATGAAAAAAATATTTTTCAATTTTTTAGAAAACATGGCCTAGGAAGATATATATTAACTAGTGAATATATAAAAATAAACAATCGAAAATATTTATGAGATAGTAAAATAAACCATTACTACTCTAGTAACATCAAAATATTAAGACACGATAAATAAATAACCTCAAATAAAATGATAAAATCCAAAAAATGAAAGAGATTCATGATATAATATATCAAAGAGGTTGTATATAATCCAAAATATAATAATTGGAGAACATGGAATATGCCTCATATAAGTAAAAGTGATGATAGAAATCCCCACATCAGATAAAATTTACTTTGTACATGTTTCATCATCATATATTATAAATAGAGATTTATTATACATATATTATAGAACAATAATCATCTATATCATACCATATATTATTTTATTTTATCACTAAGTCATTAGAAATTCATTGTTAAAATCATTGTTTCAGATGGTATATACTTCATTCTTTAGATATATTTTTATTTTATGGTTCTGGTACATATAAATTAATCATAGTTATAGAATATCTATAATATTATTTATGATTAAAATTTACTAAATATAATTGATATATATTTATATTCATCTATAATTATAATGATAGAAATAATTAATCGAACCATTCATATAGATGGTAGGTAATTTATACGCATGAACGGTTTTTTTCTTTTTAGTGGATTGAATAAATGAATGGTAAAGAATAAAAAACCATTCCAAATTTATTATTATTTCATATTTATCATTTATATTCATTAGTCCCATATTTTTAACTATTGAACCAATATGATGATGAAAGAATAATTGTTGCGCTACGTGGAGATGGTAAGTCATACTTTAGAATGAGTGATGTTTTCAGTTTTCATAGGATGAAAAAGAGGTGTAATATAGTTGTACTATAATCATAATAAAATTCTATTATATTTATCTTATTTTAGTAGTTATTTTAGTATGGTTACAACACATAATGATGAATTATATGAAAAAATAAAATTGAAATACTCATTAAAGATGACTACATATTCTTCGATGGACTCCCATTAGATCACTTGTTAAGGGACATCATATTGCTATTTTGGAAGGTTTACAACCTCAAGAAGATGTATAAGGTTTATTAGAAGTTTAATGGGTAGGTATTGGTAAAAAAATATGGATAAATTTGTGTAAATAAATGAAGGAAAGGGATCACCATCATAATTGATGTGAGAGGAACTTTTAGAATATCTCAAAATATTAAAAGAAAATAAGACTATCTAGAGAAAAATGCTTCCAAATGGCATATAATTGTAAATGGAGTTATATTTTATACCATATATTATCCCCTTTGTCAATATTTATGATTACTATGATTTCCATAATAATATAAAACAATATTTCAAAAAATATCTTTATTTTTATTTTTGACATTATTCATAACATTAACATTAATAAAATCAAGAAGAAAATAGTAATTTGAAAAAAAAACAATGCATACCAAAAATTTCATGATAGTCCTAAGATTTTTTGGATCAAATTATTTATTTGAAATAATGATACTTTATTCGACAAATTCCTCCTGTAGTTGAGAGGTTTCATCCGAGGGTTTCTGGGGTTCGATGGTGCGTCGATACGCCAGTGGTGGGGGGTGTTGTCTCTTGTATGAGATGTCCGGAATCACATCGGATCTATGGGTAGATGTTTCACATTTTGGTTTGGAGATTTTGGTTCCTCGATTTTGACTACAACCTGGGATCTGGGAGCCGGGATATGCGCTTTTTCAGTCCAAATATTTATCTTTAGTAGTTTCAGATATGCCGTTCTCAACTTTGATCTGGTTTATGCATTTTTCGGTTTTGACGATTTCAGAGTTGTGGGCCTTGGCTTCGATCTGGTTTATGCACTTTTCTTTCTGTTTCAATGATTTCTAGGAGTTGGGGTATGCGCTTTCCACTGTTTGGTTTTGGGTGTGGTTCGCGGTGGTCAACTTCAGCATCGTAAAGGGGGTGGCCCATGAAGAAGCTAGTTCACGATTCTTTTGATCCATGAAGGAGAGGGCTATTCCCGATGTTTAGTTGTTGGGTGTGGTTCGCAGTGGTCAACTTCGGCATTGCGAAGGATTGAGTTCACGAAGGAGCTGATTTGAGAAAGAGCTGGTTCGCGATTCTGTTGATCCGTGAAGGAGAGGTCACATAGACCTGTTTCGCAAAGGACGTTTTGGTCGCGAAGGACGTTTTGGTTCGCGAAGGACGTTGTTTGTTTGCAAAAGACGTTACTGGTTTGAGAAGGATGGTTCTGGTTCACAGAGGGGACTCTCTTTTGTGAAGAGGGTTTTCTTGGGTGTAGGGTGCGGCAACAAAGCCTGACCTCGCGTATGGTGTGAGCCCGAAAGAAGGGTCGTGCAGGGTGCGACCATGAAAGAAGAGTCGCGCAGGCCGAGTGGAGGCTGCGGTGCACAGAAGCTGCGGGCGTGGCTTGCGGTTGGGTGTGGGAAACTGTTTTCTTTAGAGTCCTTTTTCCCTAGAGTGCGGAGGGTTTGTTCCACGGTGGGAGTGGTGTTCTAAGGCTTTTGAGGAGCTCCGGGCATGAGTACATGGTGGGTTAAGTTGGTTCGCGACTTGGCGTTGGTGGGAAGAAGGTGTTGGGTTGTGATCTAAAGGTGATTCGCATTCTAAAGCGGGTTTGCGAAGGTGTGGGTCCGTGATGGTACAGGGGTACGACATCTCAATGTGCGACGTCTCTGGAGGAGAGACCGCGGAGAAGTGTGCCTACGCAGCTCGGGGATGAAGGGGTTTGTGGTGACAAGGGAAGATCTCATCATCAGTTAAATAAAGCAGGACCTAGTTAATCAATGGTGAAACCTCTCCTTAACTGAAAAAGAAAAATCAATAATTGCTACACTGAAGAGTGAAGATGGGTTTCTTTCGCAGTGACTGTCCTTGCTTATTATTTCATAATTTCTAGCAAAATGTCCTTAAATTAGGGAGCGTTGAAAAATACTCTACAAAATATCCGACGATTGGAGGATATCATTACTATAAGAGAAGTGGAAGCGGGACTCTTAGTCATTGAATTATTTAATGATAGATTTAATTTAAAATTCCTCAAAGGTGGAACATGGTCCTTTGACAACCAAATAATTCTCATGGAGGACCTTAAAGGAAAAGAAAATTTTTAATCAGTTAATCTGTCCTGATCACCTTTCTAGATTGGAATTCGAGGAATCCCCTTTCATGGTAGAATTTAACGTTTTATGCATGAGATTAGAGGATGCATTGGTTCAATTATGGAATGGGACTGATCTAATCTAATTCCTTGGGGAACTTTTGTGCGAATCAGAACATCGATAGATGTTGCATAGCCGCTTATGAGGGGCATGTTCGTGACAGTTGAGGACTCGGATGTCTAGATTTCTTTTGAGTTTGAAAAGATCCCTATCTTATGTTTTTTTGGGTGTCTTGGACACTTAGAAAGGGCATCTGAGGTTAAAAATGAGGATGGACAGTGCTATGTTATTCTTCAATACAGGCCCTCACTCCGTGAAAAAACCACTTGGAGGAATTTTATTTCCAAAGTTGAAAAAAACAGGACTGCGACAAACATGTAAAGGCACTTAATACGCAGGCTGAACCAACTCATACTAATATAATCATTCATGGGCCGCAAAATATTGATGCTGACAGTCATGTGAATCAAAATGCGGAAGGAAGGAATCAGGGCTGGCTGCGGATCTCGGTCGAGCTGAGGGAACAACACATGAGTAAAGGGCAGGGACCGACTTCCCCTCCAAGCCAGACCATATCTATTTTGAACAACATTTCCCCCCCATCTAATAAGCTGCATCCAAACTGCAAGGAACCACCAGACCCAGGCCTAGCGGTACAATAGCTATGTAATGACCCACTAGATCTGGTTTCCAGTTTGGAGGATTTTATTCCCAGTGCTACCCCTCAGACAGTTGATGACATGACGGGGATCCCGTTGCCAGGTACTATAAAACATTGAATGTGGAAAAGAATAATTAGTGGGGATAGGGGTGTGGAACCCCCAGTTCAAAGGCAAAGGACCATAAATGACGCTCGGAGTCACCTCAGATGACTGATAACCCACCAAAGAGGTGGAAAGGGGCAGACAAATTTTGGGGAATCGAAGTTTCAGAGGCGGTAGTGGGGGTGTCCCAGCCCCACCTAGGGCAATGAAAATCTTCTGTTGGAACTATCATGGGGCTTGTAAATCTCCGAATGGTTCGAGTTCTCCATCACTGGAGTTCCAAATTTTTCCCTAACATAGTTTTTGTATCCAAAACTATGTTTAATATAAATGTTGCGAGCCTCATGGGCCGTAAGATTGGGTTAGAAAATGTCCTTCCCATTGGAAGAAAGGGAAACTCAGAAGGATTGTACCTCATGTGGAAGGAGGATATTGGTGTAAAGATCTCTAATTACTCAAGTAATCACATTGCTGTGACAATTCCTGGCCCAGGAGCTCCTCCTTGGTCGTTTTTTGGGTTCTACGTGTGGCCAGGGGGCAGTATAAACACAGATCATGGGCCCTTTTGAAGCGGCTGCGGGACTCCCTCCATGGACCTCTCCTGATGGGGGGGGGATTTTAATGAGTTCATGTCTTCCCATGAAAATTAAGGGAGAAATGTGAGGAGTGCTACTGCAATGCATGTTTTTAGGATGTCTCTTGTGTTGAAATATCTTCATGAACTCGGGTTTTCTAGATCGCCATTTACCAAGCATCGGGGTAGGTCAATGGAGAACCATAAGGCGGAACGGTTGGATATATTTTTAAGGAATGATGAGTTGACCTCTATTTTCCATGCCTTATCTATTGTCCACTTACCCCCCGTCTCCTCTAACCACTGCCCAATCATGTTTTCAACCGTCTCACAAGGGAAATAGAGGGGACCTTAGAGAACCTTTCACTTTGAATGTATGTGGCTCCAAGATAGTCACAGTGAAATGGTAGTTCAAGAGGCTTGGGATGGATCGAATCGGTGCACCATGGCCATCTTCCGCACTGTTGCATCTTGCCTTTAGAAGTGGTGGTATTCTAGGTTTGGAAACATTGACTGATGTCTTAAGGAGGCAAAGAATCAATTAATGCGACTCCACTCATATCCTTGATCTGAATCTGTCCTCAGAAACATCTCTGTGGCAGAAAACAATCTTAACGCTGCTCTAAGGGAAAAAGAGAGTTTTTGGTTCCTCCGGTCACGGGAGTCCCAAATCAGAGATGGTGATTAGAACACCATCTTTTTTCACCAATGAGCGCCTGCGATGAGAAGGAAGAATCATATTGCTCATCTGGAGAACCCCATTGGAATAATTGTACATGATATAAATGAAATTCACTCCATTATCCTAAACCTTTTCAGGAACCTCTGCTCAGCAAAATGTATTAGCACTCCCTCATGCCTGATTGGATGCATCCCAAAGTTGGTTATAGAAGACAAGAATCGGTACCTGGAAGGAGATTTGTCTGATGAGGAAGTGATTGGGAACCTGCATCGTATCCACTCGACCAAGGCACCGGGACCTGATGGATTTCACGCTTTATTCTTTAAAATCATTTGGCATATTGTGGGGCCCTTGGTGGTGGCCCTAATGAAGGAGGTTTGGGTAGGCAGAGCCCCTCTTGAATCCCTGAATTAAACTCTTATTACTCTTATCCCCAAATCCCAATGCCCCCAAAAAAATTCGAAGTTTATGCCAATTAGCCTGTGTAATTTGATATATAATATTTTTTCCAAAATCATGGTGCCTAGACTTAGGGATTTTCTTCTGTTACTTGTCTCAGATAACCAGAGTGCTTTTATCCTAAAGAGATCTATTGCTGACAATACTGGCATTGCCTTCGAATTATTCCACTCTATGAAAAATCGCTCTTCATCCAAGCATGGAACCATGGCAATGAAAATAGGCGTGATGAAAGCTTATGATATAGTTGAGTGGCATTTCCTTGAACTTGTTCTTTCAAGATTGGGCTTTGGGACGAAATGGATCTCTAATCTTAGGAATTGTGTTACGTCTTTCCCCTACAAAATCTATATTAATGGGGTCCCTTCAGAGAGCTTTAAACCATCAAGAGGATTGAGACAATGGGACCCCTTGTCACCTTACCTAATCATTCTGGTGGAAAATGTCTTTTCTCATCTCATCCTGAAGGCGGTGGATCAATGAGTCTTACATGGTGCTATGGTATGTAGAAATGGCCCCCTATCTCTCATCTTTTTTTGGAGATGATAGCCTCCTGTTCGCGTGTGCTACGCCACAAGAATGAAGTGTGGTGATGAATACCATTAATCTGTACGAAATGGCCTCGGGGAAACATTTTAATTCTTTGAAATCAGAGTTATCTTTCAGTAATGGCATCCCACAAGCTATGAGAGAGGAGTTGCAGTGAATGTGCCGGTTTCCTCTGGTTGAGAAGCATCCTAAGTACCTTGGCCTCCTGACCCTAGTGGGTTGGTCGAAAAAACATGTTTTCAGCACGATTGTGGATAGGGTGGATATTCTAATTTTTATTTGGTCTTGTAGGAGGATTTCCAAGGTGGGAAAGGAACTGATCATGAAGTCCATGGACCAAGCAATCCCTTTTTATGTGATGTCGCTGTTTAAATTCCCCGAAACTTTCATTGATCAAATCGACTCCTGGTTGGCCAATTTTTTGTAGGGCTCCTATGAGGGCAGACATAACTCCCATTGGATGTCTTGGGAGAAGCTGTGTGTTTAAAATTTCTTTGGCGGGCTCGACTTCTGAAGTCTCAAATGGTTTAATGAGGCTCTTTTGGTGAAACGAGGATGGCGCCTTATTTTCCACCCAAATACCCTATTTTCAAAGGTGATGCGAGCTAAGTACTTCCATCATTCTGATTTCATGAATGCCCCGCTGCGGCCATGACTGAGTTTTATGTGGAGGAGCACTTGGGGATCAAAACCTCTCATTGACTTTGGTTGTGTGTGGAGAATTGCTGATGGGTATAATGTTAAAATTTGGAATGATCCATGGCTGGCAGATGGCATCAATCATAAGGATTCCTCACCAGTTGTCCCTGGATTCAAAGATGCAAGGGTACGTGATCTTCTCAATGACTCGCTTGAGGAGTGGGATCAGGAGAAGCTTTTTTGATAGTTAACGAGGTGGATCTTCATCACATCTTGAGTATCCCTCTCACACTAGGAATGGGTAATGACCAGATTTTCTAGACTGGGGAACCTCTTGGGAGATATATTGTTCGTTCAGGTTACAAAATGAGGGTTCAATGATTTGTCCAGGGATTTACCTATAATAGATGGAATTGCCTCTGGTCCCTCACCACTCCCCCTAAGGAGAAATGTTTTTGGTGGCAGGTCTGTGCTGGGGTTCTTCCAACCCGGGACTTTCTAGTGCAATGAAATTTGATGGAGGACGTCACTTGTCCTTTGTGCCTCCATGAAGTGGAATCCCCTCAACATGAAATTATTTCCTATAAGGGGGTGGAAGGGGTGTGGATGGTTTGGAGGCCAGATTTTGGTGTTTTCTTTGATCTTTCAATTGGGTTGGTCCCAAACCTTACTAAATGGGTGTCTTATCTGGACACGAGCATGGTCGGGATGATATGTACAATTGCTTGGTTGGTTTGGACTCGACGGAATGTATGAATTTTCCAAAGGAAGGTTACCCCTAAACATCTATGGGTGTCTAGAGCATTAGAGTGGATGAATGGCTGGATGAAAAGTAAAGCGGTGCATTCTTCGGGCCACACCCGACGGGCGGCTCCCTTTTGGTCTCCCCCCCTCAGGGTTTCATCAAGATTAATAAATATGATGCTGTCTCTGATAACTAAAGGGTTGACATTGGGATCATTGCTCATAACAACCTTGGACAGATTATGGAAGCTCAGTGTAGGGAGGTTCCTAAATCATGGCTCCCTGTGGTGGTTGAGGCCTCAGCCTTCCTTCAGGGGCTTCTTTTTGCCCGTTCAAAATGTTGGCCCAAGATCCTAGTGGAGTTCGATTGCCTTGATGTGGTGAATGCTCTCTCAACAAAAGATGAGGATTCCCAACCTTTTTGCATCATCTTGAAGAAGATTTGGTCCATGACCGATGGTTTCAAGGCATGAAAATTTTCGTTTATCAAAAGAGATGGTAATTCGAGAGCCCATCGTTTGGATCACTTTGGGAAATGTTGGGGTGATCATTCTTGGGTGAACTTGTTCCCTGATTGGCTTTGTAATCCTGGTTTCCTTGATAAGTAATTTATCTATTTCATTAAAAAAATAATGATACTTTAAATATTTTTAATAAGATTTCATGGATTTTTCCATTAATAGAATAATAGTTGTATAAGTGTTTTGCATTAATTTAAGGTAAATATTTCTCTTCTAAAAATTAATAACAAATTAGCATGATGTATATAATTATTTAATATTTCATAATAATATTTATAGTAAAACACAACCATTAGGTTACCCAATATTAAACATATAATTGATATTAAGAACTTGAGTGTGACAAGTATGAGTTTTCATTAAATTAAATAATATAAAAGTCAATATCTAATCAAAATTTCCATCAAAATACATATAACAAAATCAAGGAAGATTATGGATGAAATGTAATCATCCAATATGATCATGGAATATGTTAGTGTTAATTGATAGTCTTTATCATATTATTTTTAACCTGAATTACCTGATATTACTTGCATGTAAATAAAACTAATATAGATACTATGCAGAATTACCAAAAATAAAAGGGGAGTAATTACAAAATTCTAACCTAGTTATTCTATATATGAGATACAGTTTTCAATATACAACTAATAATGTGTTATGGTTTAATTTAAAATTAATCGCAAGGAATGCAATGAAAAAAATCATAAAAAACTAGTTTTTAAACCAAAAAATGTATTTATACCAATTCAATTCATAAGGATGATTAAAGTGTAATTAATAATATTATATATAAATTAAGATTACTTAAGTTATTTTTATGTAAAAATAAATTTATAAAGATATTTTTTAGTATAAATAAAATTTTTGGTTTATAAAATTTTTTATTATTAACGATTCATTGGGAAAACATTCTTTTTTCAAAAAATATCGAACATTAACCCTAAGATAAATTTAATATTATGATTTAAAAAATTATTTTATTTTTGTAAAATATAAATTTTTGACATTACATAAAAATTAATAAAACCCATTTTTGAAGGTAATTTATTTCTATAGTATAAAATTACATTTCTAAAAATTGAGTTCATATTTCAAAATAATTATTTAATTTTTTTTATTGATTAGGTAATTTATATGAATTATTCATAATTTGATTAATAATATTAATAACCACTAATTCAATGTATAAAATATAATAGTTAATTTTAAATAATAATATTTTTGGGTTCATTTTAACTAAGTGTTGTGTTTTTTATTTACTATCTTACAATGTATTATTTATAAAATCTTATGGTGTTAAATTATCCTCTCCTTTATCAAATATATTCATCTCAATTATAAATTCATATCATTAATAAAGTGTTTGAAATTTTAATATACCTTTATGGAATCCCTACATTATAGGAAGGTTTAATAAAAAAATCTTGATAAGATGGAAATGGAAGTACTAAGGTGATTTAGGATAATCACATAAATTTACTTCCATGTAGGAGAATGTAGGAGGGATGTGAGGATATGATCATTGAAAGAAACTCGTAATTCCAAAATAGTGATTTTGGGTGGTAGAGTCCATTGAATAAAATAAATGAAATGATCAAGGGAAATTCAAAATCCACAAAACCATAAATATTTGAAGTGTGAAATGACCACAAGTTCATCAGATATGAAGTTAATAGAATAAAAAATATGTTTTATGATATTTTTCTATAGGTGTGGAATTCATTTAGTAGTTATACTAGGAATATCTTGGAATTGAATGAATTTATATCTTTCTATTTTGTAGACTCACTTTTATCCTTTTATTGTTCATGTATCATTTCCTAATTCTTCCATTACTCAATGAAATGAATATCATATATGAGTTTTTGTACCCGAGGCACAAAAATAATCATTTTTAGATAATTATCTCAATAAAAGAATGGAATGTCATTCTACATATCTCAAAATATTTTTAAAGATCAAAAATTTTAACATAAGTAATCAATAAATACATAATGTTAAACTTAATCCATTCCATAAATATTTGACCTTATGAATCATCCAAAATATGTCTCTAGAAATATAATGTCCAAAAATTCAGAAAGAAGGTCACTAAATATGTAAAAAAAATTATCATTATATTACAAAAACAATTAAACGTATCTGTTAATGTCACAAACCAAATATTTTAATACCTTTGTCAATATTAAAAATTAATTAAAACATGAATGATACAAAAAAATAATTCTTATTTTTTCTAATATATTCCATATATCCAAACATATAGTAAACCCAAACAAAGATAACATAGACAATAAAACAGACAACCAATTTTATGGTTACCAATGATATTCCTTACCATTTTATTTATCATTACTATCTCAATATTAATCACATATAACAGGATTTAATCCCACTATCATGTGATTTTAAAAATATGATCATCCCACTAAATAACTTTTCCTTATAGTCGGTATCATTCAACATAAGATATCAAATTCATAATTAAATAGCACTAAAATAATATCCTTATATGTTTAAAAATTATTCTAACCATAATATCATTAATAAAATAACACTATATCATTATTCATGAATCCCACCAAAATAATTCTAATAATTACTCTTTATTCATAGACCACCAACTACGATAAAAAATTGTACGCTTCAACAGTTCTGTCCATCCATATGTCATTTTTAGTCCATCATCATCGATAATAAAACAATTACTCATACAATAATGATGATTCACTTCATGATGCTTCCCCATAAAAACTCAATTTTAAAAATTATCTTAATTTTGAAAATTAATAATTTAAACCTGTGATAATACCTTAGACAGATTATTAGTCTCACCCATTTCCTTAACTTAAAATATCATTTTGTTTCTCAGAAATTCGCATCTTTTATTCCTTCTTTTCGAAAAATAAATCATTTTATAATCAATTTAATCACTCTTTTAGGTGTATTTTTACAAATTTTAGACATAAATGAAATCCAACATTTTTTATTCTAAGGTCTCCATTATTCATGTTCATAGTGGACTGTATCGTTTCCATATATTCTGAGTTTGATAGTTGGTTAATGTGAATGTTGTTAATCATATATCATGATATCTGATAAGTATTATTAAAAATGTCTTTCACCATAGTCATCACCACATTTGTTTTTTCATCAATACATTTTCTACCACATTAAATGTTAAGTCAACAACTTCTAGTCCACCCATTGACTAAAACCAAAAAAACCCCTTGGGAAAAATATAATAATATATGGAAATCACTTATTTAGGAAGAATCATTAATTTGATGTCAAAACCATGGAAAATTACCTTCAATATATTCACCTTAGTTTTATCATATGTTATCTATGGTCATTATCTATTCACATCCTTTATGATGGTTTATAAAGAAAATATAGATTAATAAAAGCATATCCAATATGAGTGTCAATCTTGGTGGGTAGTAAGTAACATTTTTTAATGCCAGGTAATTATTGAGTTATACCAACAATCATTTTTTCATGTTATTTCACATAGGTATTTCTATGATCGAACCATGTCAACATATAGTATCTTTCAATTGATGTATACCTAGAAAAAAACATATAATCACTACATTACTAAAACAATATAATTTTTTTCTATACATATCCTAAATTTATATTACACTATTATGTTCAATAATCTAAATTTTCCTAAATCAACATACCATGGTTTCTACTATACTTCCCCTGATTCCAAATAAAAATACCCTAACTAGAGTTTCCATGATTTAGTGGTTACATTAATACATTGGAACTATTAGCAAGAAATTACATCATAAAGGACTGAATAAATTAGTAGTCATTAAAAACTATATACCTAATTTAGTTTAATATTACAATTGAAAATATAAACAATAAAGTATTATATTATTTATTTACACCATTATTATAATTACCATATATATATTTAATAATAAAAATACAATTTATGACATCATGGAGAAAGAAAAAATAAGAATGGGGTGATATATAATTCTTATAAAGGGTTTCTGTGCAGTGGAATATTCCTTTAATAAATAATACACAATAAATATATAATGAAAAAAATGAAATATCATTATATTTAATTAACAACATGAACATGAAAAATAGTATGGAAGAGAAAGTGAGGATCAGATAATGCCATATAAATAATCACATGATCTTGAATCTTATATATGTATATTCTAACAAACCAAATAACAAAATGGACATATATATTTAATTTTATAATGATGGAATTTATTATTTCAGAAATCATAAATATACCATCAAGGCCTTATTCCATGAAATATTTCATAAATGGGTAAGGCCTTAGGGAACACAAAAACTATTTTATATAGTGAGACATGCCAATGCATCGAGGTTCTATATTGGGCACCACCTTTCCCATACAATATATAATGAATTCCCCATATAAAAGTTTTTAAACATAATAAAAAAACTCACTGATATTCAAAATAGAAAATGAATCATAAATAATCTCCCCAGTCAATAAACATAATCATAAAGTATCTAATGTAATGTGGTGAATGGTATTGAAAAACTATATTCACAATAAAAATTATTATAAAATATAAAAAACAATAATGTGGATTTTATCAATATTTTTTACTAATCTAATAATATTTAAAAATTATAGTAAATTTGGTATATATACCTTAAATATATTATTAGAATATTTATTGAGGAAAAAACTATTTTTACTTTAAAAAAATTAAAATCTAAATTTTTTTACTCAAATAAAGGAAAAAAATCATTGAAAATATAACTTTCAAATTACAAATTAAGATTCAAATAATTGAATCACCATTATGGCGGTAAATTATATTCATTTTATAATATATAAATACATTTCTTTTCTATTTTTAAAATGTAACTTCTTTATAATATGATAGAAATATTTCTTATAAAACCTTTTTTAAAAAATAAAAAATTAGGAAAAATGATTTTCAAATAATATAGTATAAAATTTAAAACATTTTTTTGATCTATTTTTGCAGATAGGGAGTAGGAATACTTTTATTCCCCAACAAATTCATGAAAATTAACAATCCCAAATAAGGATGATATTGTGAAATAAAACCTTTCCACTTTATTACATTTTGAATCATAAGACCAATGAAAGTATTAAAATAAAATGAATCTTTATATACAATAAATAAATGTATAATCATAATATAATATATCATTTATGTAGTATATTTTGGAAAAAATAACCAAGTGGTTAACATTACATATGTCTCACAGAAGTAAAAGTTAGATGAGAAACCCTTACCACATTTTTGATTTCCTTTGAAAATGTTTAAACATTCAGTATAATAAATATATATTTATTATACTTATATTACTGAAAGATAATAATAATATATATCATTAAATATATAAAAATATTTTAAAAATATTTTATTATCAATTCAAGGATAAAATAACTGTTTCTAATGGTTGTTGCTTTGTTTTTCTTGATTTTTAGATTCATTAGTTTCAATCCTTAGACTATTATTATTGTTACATATTCTCTATAATAGTACTTATGGAGTACATATAATATTAAATAAATTTATTTGTAAATTTAGATTCATCCATATAGGTAGATATTAATAAATTAATTATAACATTCATGGAGATGCATGGTGAAACGTACAAATGAACGTCGTTTTCATTTTTTGATGGATTAAATAAATGCATTGAAAAGTATAATTATCTATCACAAATTTATTATTATGTAATATATTTCATATATATTCATTATTTTCATATTTATAACCATCAGATTAATGTGGTGCTGAAAAATGAATTGCACCGCTGCATGGAGACAATAAGTTGTCGGTATGAACAAGCGATATTTTCACCATTCATAGAACATATGTGATATAGAATATGTTTTTTATGTTAAAATATTATTATTTTGTTAAATTTGTTATATTTAAGTTATTATTAAAGTATGAGTACATCACATGAAGAGGATGTATAAAACCAAATAAACCTGAATGTGCTTTTTAATATGATTATCACTTTTTCTGTGGACTCCAATTAATGATTTTTTAAGGTAACTATGATTACTATTTTAGAATTGAAAGAACATAAGGAATATGGATAAGGATGTTGAAATAAGTGGTTTTATTTTATAATTAAGTTGAGGGGTACTTTTGGCATTTCCCATTATATTAAAATATAATTACAATGCTCTTATAAAAAATAATTATATATGGAATCTAAATGAATAGGGGTAAAATTTTAAACCATATAATATCCCATTTTCCTTATTTATTATTTCAAGGAGTTTTTAAATAATTTTTAAAAAACTTTTATTCATAAAATATCATTACTATCAGTTTAAACAATGTTAATTAAATTGAATTTAATAACCTCAAAATAATAACAGAAATATAAAACAAATAATTTAATTAATCATTGAAATTTAATTATAATATATAAAATCTTTTTATCCCATTATTTGTCATTAATTATAATTGTTTACATATTTTTAATATCAATTGTATGATTTTTTTTCATTTATTGAATTAATTATACGTTATTGTCATATATGTAATTATGATTAATATAAATTCCATAAAAAATTTACAATGATAAAAATAAATATTTTAAATTTTAAAATAATAATTATATTCAAACAAATCTTTTTTTAAACCCATATTTAAAATATTGTAGTATTTATTAACTAGAGTGCGACATGTTTGATATTTAATTAAATAAAATATATTGAAGGTCATAATATCATCAAAATGGATTGAAAAATCTATATAACTGAATCTTGGATGAGTATGGATGAAATTAACCCATCCTAAAATATCATGGTATGTTTTAGGGTTATTCAATAGTATATTTCATTTTATATTAAAATTATATTACCTCATTTACACTTATCGTATTAATAAAATTTATATAGTTACTATTCATAATAACCAAAAATAAAAGTTGAGTACTTAGATAATTTATAAAAATTGAATGGAATTATGGAATCCATTTTTCATGATTCAACTCAATGATGTAGATTATTTTAATTTAAAAGTAACCCTCAAAACCCAATGAAACTTTTTTTATTGAAAATTGCATTTTTAAGCAAAAAATGCAATTTTACCAAATTATGGTATAAGGATGATTAGAATGTAATTAATTAGTTATATATAACTAAAAATTACATATTTTACTTTGATATTAAATTGACATCATAAATGGCCTTTTAATATAATGAATATGATTGTTTTTTAAAAATATGTATTTTATAATATTCATTGAAAAATAAAACTTTTTAGACAAATCAAACAAAATCACTATAAATTAATTTTAATAATATGATATAAAAATTGATATTATTTTTCAAATTTATTTTTTATCGATGTCATATAAAAATAATTAAAACAAAATTTTAAAGAAAATGTATTTCCGAATAATAAAGACACATTAGTAAACATTGAGAACATATTTCATAGGAATTAAACAATGACTTTTTTAGTATGTAATATATATATATATATACATATCATTATTTGGTTAATTCAATTCAAACCCCCAATTAAACAACTAGATTATAATGGTCATTTAAAAAAAATACTATTTTGTGGTTCGATTATGGTTGGTATTGCATGTTGTATAAGCTATTGAACATTATATTCATTTGAAATCTCAAGGTGTTACACTCTTGATATTTTCACATTACATTATAAAATAAATATCCTTATGAATATTATTTTCTTCCTCAAAATAATATGTTTAAAAAATATTTCTTCTATACTCTTAATTTCACCCCAATATTCATAGAATCTTCCTACTAGAGAAAACTTTTACGAGCATAAATATGCATTGTGCTTGAATGCTCCATAGTGTTGTGAGTGAAAATTTAATTGTTACCTATAATTATGATAATAGTTCTAATCATAAGATTTTGATTGTTTCTTAATAATGTATAAATGAAATTCCACATGGATATTATTTCTTGATGAATTAATTTTTTTAGTGTAGGATGATTTATCAAAAATAAATTTTTTTATCATGTAATGTTTGTAAAGTAGATGTACATTTATATTTTTAGGAATATAATCAAAATACATGTATGAGTCATGGTTTTCATCATTTAAAAATGATTCATATTTAGGCGTAAAAACTTTTTTATAGATACAAGGGATCCAATGTTAATGGATTGATAAGTATTGTACTCTCAAAGAACCAAGTACACATATTATGACAATTTTACATTGGGAATAAAATGAAATCATAACATAATTTATTCCATAAGTGAACTGATTCAACGAAACATTCTTCATATCCTAGTATAAAGGAAAACATATAAGGGTGGTCTGAGATACTCAGTAAAGGGTTTCATATAACTGATTCCATCATGATTAAACAAAGAATAATTAATATCCCATTGTAATAACCATAACCACATGACAGTTATTCAATAATATGATTATGCAGTATATCCATGTATAATATTAATACAATAATATCATGGATAATAATAAATAAATTTTCAATAATGGAAATGAATAATGATGGAATTCATTATATCAGTCATCATGATATCTCTAACAACAAGACCTTGAACAATGATATTTTAAAACTAATACTGGTAACCCATTTAACTTGTAATGCTAATTTTTATTATGGGACCTATTGATACATCAAGGTGATATATATTAATTTACCCCCCAATCAATACATTTCCAATTCATTCCTCATATATGAAAATATAAATTTAATTATTAAGAAATATTCCAATTCTATAAATATATGTACTATGTAAATAATACAGTATATAAATATTTCTCCATTCATCCAAATAAAAATAAAATTGATACACTATATTTTTAAATGGTCTATATTTTAGGAAATAATAATATCCATGATATAATAAACATTTATTATATGGGAAATAAAATGTACAATGGCCAAAATAAAGTGATTGTTTAATGATAATGTTAATAACCTTAAAATTAAAAGGACGAATTTTAATTAATCCAAAATATATGTTCTAAAATAATTTCATGTTTTTTGACGATTAAAAGATTAATATTCTCAAAACAATTTTTGTCATACAATTAAAATATTATAGAAGAATCAAAAGTTTCTAAAATAGTTATGGAGGTGACAAGTTCTGTTAACTTTATACAAGTTAAAAAAAATTCATTACACCATTTTATATGAAACATGAAGGTGACCCAATTAAGGAAAGAACAAGAAATATCCATTTTATGACATGTAAAAAACGGAATGATAAGCACAAATATTCTTTATAAATATTTTGTAAAATTAAAAATGTTTAATGTAAAGCAAATTTTAAATTTAAGGATAGAGAAGAAAAATATAACAGATCACAAAGATAAATAAGATTATACTTTCTTTTAAACATTACTCTTTAATGATTAACATGAATTTAATAATTAATTACCATGAATTAATATATTTTCATGTTAAATAAAAAAAATGGGAATTATATACAACACACAAATTTAAATAGGAGCACTCTTCAACTTATGTCTTAATGAAGTGGATGTTGAGGTGAAATCCCTTACATCATATTTCTTATTAGTTGATCATTCATTAATAACCTGTATAATGGTATTGAAAATTAAACCATTTTATGTAAGAATTATATTAATATTTATAATATAATATATGATATTTCTATAACTTCTTTTAACATTCATGTCAAGAATCTTTTATTCTTATCATTGTTTTACGTGATAAATATTTTATTTTATCATGTTTTCTGTTATAAATGTTATTTATATTGTACATTGATCATGGTTCCATAATATCAATAATGTAATTAATGATATAAATATCTTTTAAATCCTTTAAAAATAATTATTACTAATCCTATAATTTGGAAGTGACAAGTAGGACAAATCACTTTGTGGAGGTGGTTGTCCACATGTACAAATGAGTAATGATAATGTTCTATGATGAATGAGATGGTAAGATGGTATATGTAATATTAAAACACTATATGGGTATTTATGTAAAAATATATTATATATTCCTTAGGTATTTATTTATAACCATCAATGTAACATGGTGATGTAATATGAATTACATCGCTATGTGGGGATAGTACGCCTTACTTATGCAATAGGAATATTTAACCATTCCGTTGGATAGAGAATAGGTGGAAAATGGTTGTCCCATAATGATAAAAACATATTAGTATATTTATGATGTTTTATTTATTATTAACGTATTAATATAGTACATTAAGTGGAAGTATCATAAAAAAATAATCATTAAAATGGCGATAAAGATGATTGAATCTTCTTTGAATGTGCTCCTTTATATCTTCTCTTAAGAAACTGGGATTTTCCTTTTAGGAATATTAGATCCTCTAGAATATAAATAATGATGTTTATAAGATAATTGGATAGGTTTTTGTCATAATATATGGCTTGACGTTTGGTGTATAATTGAGGGAAGGGATGTATATTTACAACCAATAAGAAGGGTATTGTTGGAATTTCAAAGATAATTATTAAATTAATATTAATTGTTCTTAAAACAATTCCTCCAAATTAATATAATTAAAATATAATATGATAATGAGTCTAAATAATGTCATATAATAAAATATCTATTTGTTTTGATTATATTTTCACCATTATCTTTGTTTTCTAACCCGCTAATATTATCTATTTTGAAATTTTTTGTACTATTAATGTTTCCATCCATTAATGGTCAATAATGTAACTATTAAATGATAAAACACATTTAAATTAATGATGGATGATTTTTTAATTCATTTCAAAATCATATGGCCTAATAAATTATTTTAATGAATTTTAATCCACATAATAAAATATTTTATTATTATAAAATATCATTAATTTATTTTGACACTATTCATTTATTTTTACTTTAATTATATGTAAAATTGTGGTAATTAGAATATAATGCTTTGATACGTCACTATAATGTTATATATCACTAAAATATTTTAAAAATACTATATTTCTTTCAAAATATGTTCTTTTTTTTAAATAATTTATTGAATATTTCAATTAACTAAATTATTGTTTCAAAATCATTTACAATAATTATTTTGTTGCAAAAAATTATGAAATTTATAAGATTGAAAAAAATATAATTTATCTTTAAGATAAATATTTATGAAAGAAATTAAGTTATAAATATCCCTATAATAAAATATTTTAGATATTAAAATATGAAAGGTGACATTTGTTTCCTCATCTCCCACATACGTTTTATAAAGGTCAAATTCATATCCTAATGGAAAAATGTAATATATTAAAAAAAATTATGATTATTTATGAAATATTCTCATTAAATGAAATTAAGTCATGTTTTGGATTGATTTTTTAATTTCAAATCACATTATTGTTAGCCGAAATTACACACTTTACTGTATCTTTGGTGATATTTTTTTAAGGTTACTATTCATAATAATCATAAATAAAAGTGACATATTTACCAATTTTGGACCTCCTAATTAAAAATATAAAATATATTTTTTCAATATTCCATTTGAAGAAATTTTTTTAAATTAAATTATTATTAATATAGAATATGAACCCATAAACATTTTTTTATTAAAATTACATTAAGTATAATTATTTTTCTATACCAAATTCATTTATAAATTCATTATGAGGTGTATACTTAGATTAGTTTTATTAAAATTGTCAAAGAAATGATTTTAATATTTTTTCAAATAAAAAGTAACTTTCTAAATTTCTGAAAAAAATGTTTTTGATAAAACAATCATTCTACAATATTCACTAAAAATAAAAATTTTATGGAAAATACTTATGAACTTCCCCAATTAAATATTCATATAAATATTTAAAAAATTAAAATAATTTCATAAAATAAATTTTATATAAGTGGAGAAAATCTATTACAGTTCTTTCTCATAGAATCAATAATAATCATTTTTTAAGAAAAATTATTTTTGAAGAATAAATTTACTTTAAAAAAATTAAAGAGTTTATTTCCAATGAATAAGTAAAAAAATTTATATTGATTATTATCTTCAAATATTTATTTTATTATAATGTAATTCCCATTAATACCCTTTAATTAAATTATAAGTATACAATGATTATAGATAAATAATTATATTTCGTGGTTTATTTATGCTAAATATTGCATGTCATATATGATATAGAATATTGTGTTCATATAAACTAGGGATATTACATTATTACCTTCGAAATAAATTATTTCCTAGAAAATTTCATTAATAATACATTTTTAACAAATGTGGGTGGTTCTTCTTCATAACATGCTATGGTTCCCACATGATTTCCTCTATTTTAGGATTTCTCCAATGTACATTTATTAGTAGAGTTCATCATATTCCTCAACATATGCTCTCTAGTTTCAAGAATATTGATAGGATATTCATAGTAGGATAGATCTTGTTTTACATTAACTTATTTATGGTAGTGAATATGTGTTGGTACTGGTATATACTTCCTTAATAAACAGATATGTAACATATAATGTTAATTATACATGATTGGTGTATTTTCCAATTAGTATTCCACAGATCCAATTATTTCTATAATTTCAAAAGGTATAATTTACTAATCGGTAATTATTATCTTCTTATCAAACCTTATAAAACCATTCTATAGAGATAATTTCCTGAAAAAGTAATCTCATACTGAAAATTCCAAATAATTCATTTAGTGAGCAGCAATACTCGTTTTTCCTTCTTTGAACTTTTTAAATATTATTTTGAATAGAATTTATCATCATTATTGTCTCTATAATTAGATCATTGCCTACAAGTTTTCTTTCACCAACTTCATTACAAAAATATGGAGTATGAAATATCATTCCAAATAAATCTTTATATGGCCCCATTTGAATACATGAATAAAAGCAATTGCTATATGAAATATAAAACAATTCAAAATAATAATCACACATACCATGAATGTCAAGAAATAATGACCTCAAAATGAATTCTAGAGTTTTAATAGTCTTCTAAAAATATCTATTTTATTGAGAGATATAGGAAGATCTGAGATAAATCATATTATGTAGATCACTCTGAGTAGTTCTCTAGTATATTGATAAAAATCATGGATTGTGATTAAAAATTTAAATAGGTTCATCTAGAAGTCTTAAAAATCATTAATATATATCCTTATGTGGAACTAAAGAGATAAATATTATCTTATAGTGAGTAAATGTGACGATTTGGTTAGGAAATCATTAATAACCCATATTGTATCATTCCTTATAGATATCGTTGATCATACATTGAAAATTTATATAGTAATTTCATCCCATTTATAAATAAGAGTATATATAGGTTCCATTAATCCTATATAGATTTTTATATATTCCTGAATATATTAAAAAACCAATCATATGGACCCATAATTATAAATTTCATACTTCATATCATCCAACCAAAAAATATTCCCTAAAATATCTATATATTGTGGAGTGGTTAGTGTGTATATAGAAATTTGTGATATGTGAATCATCCAATAACTACGTTTTTATCTAAACTATATATTGGACACATAACCTCTTTAAAAATTTCATAATTCCATTTTTATATTTGAATTCTATAAGTTTTCATTTATTCATGGATGTAATTTGTTTAAAAATCTCATAATAATACTGAAATTGATTTATTTTTTCCCAAAATTTTCTTCTGGAAGTAAATTGAAAATGATTGATGTTTCCCATTCCATAATAATTTTCAAATATATAATTACTAAATTAATAAACATATGTTCTCCATCAATCCATATTTTTTCTATACCACCACGATCTGACAAGCTCTAAGTACACATTACCTTATTTTCCTTATCTGGTTGGTAATTTATAGAGAAATCATAATGCTTTAGTAGTATGATCTGTCAAATTTACCACATATTATTCCCTTTCTATGAAAATATGTATTTCAAGAAATAATATTTTGGGTATATATCACATCTATACCCATTAAGATAATGTAACCATATATTAAAATTGATGATTACTACTAAAACTATATGTTTGTGAGTTGGATTTTTCTATTGATGAGTCTTTAACTACCATAATGAATTCCCAACAACATTATCATTCTACAAAAAGACAAAATGCATTCCCTTTTTAAATGTATCACTATATATAAAAAATAAATTATTTCCTAATTTTTGGTTCAAAATAAGAGTTTCACTAATCAATTAATTAATTAACAATAACATTCTCCACATTCCATTGTCTTTATAAAATTATCCCCTTTACAAGTAAACATCATTAATGGGTTATTTGGTTAGGGAAATTTCGAAGTAATCTAAGATAGTAACCTTCCACACAAACGAAACTATAGACCTTGAGTATGTTCATTAGTGTTGTATATTCATTAACTACATTTTTCTCCAAAATATCAAATGAGATTCCTTCATTGGGGACAATATGGTTATGAAAGGAAAAATGCTGAATCTATAATTGACACTATCTAAATTTACCATATATAACTTTTCTACTAACTATTTTAAGAATGATCTGAAAATGAATCTCTTAATCCTTAAAGATTTTATAGTATATCAAATTATCATCCTTAAATCTAACAAAAAATTAACATGATATCCCCTAAAGACTCTATTAATTATATCCAAATAACAAATTGTTCAAAAAATTATCATGATATTCGTTGAATACGTTGTTCATTAGATACATAAAAATAGATGGTACATTAGTAAATTCAAATTGTAATGTCCATATAATTAAAAAAACATTATATTTTCAATGAAAATAAATACCAAGGATTATATAAAAATTAACCATGGGTATAATTATCTAGTCTATAAATATGGAACATTTATGGTTTAAAATGGGATCTTATTGTCACATCCATGTTGTGGTGATATTTCCACTTTGGGTTTTTTTATGAAAACCCATTTATTGATTTTCATGGGAAAGATCAAATTTTAATGGAAAATAATGATGATATGAATGTTTTTGAAGATCCAAAAGAAAAAAACATGGGAAAAATTATAATATATGATTATTTTAACTTACACCGTATAATTAGGATCATAAACTACGACAATAGTGTTTTCATAATATATGAATTCTCACCTCATCCTATTCTATTGTATATTCACATGAAACGTGGTGAATTAGTGTCAATAATTTAATATTTCTCTAAAGTTTATGAAAAAAATTTATTAATTTGTTTCTTAACCTTAAATTCATCATCCAAATTACCTTACCTCAACAGTTGTTACATACTCCCATTCCCAGAAAACATATTCTTTGAAGTTTTTTTCCATAATATTTACTTGATGAAATTTTTTTTTCTTTATTCTTCTTTAATTCATAACCATATTCATGGTTATCCGCCAATAACTCTATATCATGATTTTTATTCAAGTTATAAAATCTATAAAATTCAAAAAATATTTTGGTACAACATAATACTAATTCATTATTCGATGAAAAAGGATGTGAAACCATCGTTATTTAGAGGTTTTTCTTATGTCCTTTTAAGAGATGTTAAATAATTATATCTATATTACATATATAATCTATATAACCCCTTTATATTATTCTATTGGAATCCTCATATTCACACAAATGTCTTCCTCCTTTTTCATTAAGATGATGAAATTTGTCATCATTTTTGTTTATTCCTCAAAACAGAAATAATTATAGAAGTATATTTCATTAAAACTCACTACTCCAAATTTTATATTTCTTTATCTTCCATATTATTCTGGACTAATTACCACTATTGATAATCAAAACCTATATGGAAATAATATGTCATTTTAATTGTTTCCTTTTCATTATATATTTTAAAGATAAAAATATTTTCAAGAGACTTCGTTCATTGCTTCGAGACTAATGGATTAATAGTTCCACAAAATGATAATGGATTATGTCACATTAAATGATCCAAAATAGGAATTTTATTTAATTTAAAATTTTATTTCAACACATGTGCATGGTTATTAAACTTAAACTTTTTAAGATACATTAATATGGTCAGGATATACTCAGCTCCTACATAAACCTTATTGTTTTTCTCAATGGGGTAATCCCTACATTAACCATGGATATAAATTAAATTTCTTCTATTATTAAAAATTGAAAATAATGGAAACAATTTAGTTAGCTCATAATCATCACAAATATTTATCCATAATATAAAAATCCCACAAAAAAATATCAAATAATATAACGAATTATACTAATTCATGTGAAATCTGTTATCATATAAAGTGTAGTTACCATTGTTCTAATAAACATAATAATATACCAAATTAAATGTAAAATCCAAAAATAATTAATCATATAGTTTTTTTATACCTTATTACATTAGAAAATATACAGGTGACCAAATTTTGAAGGATCGTTCATTTTACTTTTCTTTGAGAACCAGATTAATATTGATTCTCACTTTACATTTCCTATAAAATATAAAAATTACAATATAGAAAGTTTGTCATCATTTAACTAATTTAATGAATTATTAATAATATACTTGGTAAAGGGAAAATAAATGGCGATATAATGTTCTCAATAAGGGTTACATTCAATGGAATATATCATAGACAAATAAGTCATAATCAATATAGAACATTAAATAATTAAAAACAAACACCATTTAATAAATAACTGCATTTAAAATTTAATCCAAGGATAATATCAATGAAGTAATCTGATGGATAATAATATTTGAATTCTTAATGAATGAAATTTATACTATTGGAATTCATGATCTCGGTTATCATTATATATCATCCCCTAATACCATGTTTCAATACATTTTAAAACAATGGGTAGGACCCATTTAAATTTTCCAACTCATCCATCTCCCGAGACTTGTCGATGCTTGTAGGTGATATTAATTCTTAGTAACACCTATCAACTCATGTGAAATTCATTCCTCATATATCAAATGATCTATTTAATTCAGGAATAAAATGTCATATAAATAAATATCTTTAGTGAGTAAAGAATAAATAATATAAAATGTTCCTTAGTCAATCAAATAAAAATCAAAGTAAGTTCCTGTATAAAAAATGTATAATGTATAGGAAATAATAATATCTGTGAGACAATTTATATGAGTATTTAATTAAAATTTATTATTTAATTATCATACGATAGTAATATATTCAAGATAACTTTTATGAATAAAAAATTAAAAAATGGCACTCAATTTCTCAAGAATAATTTTTTATAAATTAATGTATTTTGGAGAATAAAAAATTATTCCTCAACATAGTTTTCTATATAATACCATGTCAATATTGTAAAATAATCAAAATAGTGTTAATTTTTTATGTAATAATAAAGGAATTCTAATCTTGTAAATGTTATGAAATTAAACCTTTTGGTCTTTTCGTAATAAAGTTCAAAGCATACCATTCCATAAAACCATTAAAAATATTCCTTTCATAAGAGGTAAAAAAATCATTGTTAAATTTAAATATAATTGAAAAATTATTTATTTAAATAAAATTTATTTACCTGAACAAATTTTTAAAAACTTGGATATGGAAAAAAATATACCTGATAATGATGAGAAATATGATCATATTTTCTATCAAAAAATCATGTTGTATGATAAACCTGAATTGAATCATTAATCGTCATGAATATTTATATATTCATGTTTATGAACTAAATTTGTAAATATATAGACAAAATAAAAGTAATTAGGTGTATATTACAAAATAAGTATCAATAGAGTTTAAAATTAGTCGAAATACCTTACCACATGTTTCATATTAGATGATAATTATATAACCTCATATATAATGGTTTTAAAATTTATATTAATTTATAATATAATAATATTAATATTTATAATATCATATATGACCCTATTATAACATATTATCACCCTTTTTTTAATAATATTTAATTATTATCATGGTTTGTTGTGTTAACTGCTTTACTCCATCATTCCTGTTTTTTCATGGAAGAAACATTTACTTAAATTTTATTATTGTTAAATAATATTTATAATTTTAATCTTGATTTTAATGTCATATATATCCATTAAATACATTCTTATTACCTTCCCTGTGAGTAAGAAATGAAAAAAAAGAACAAATCACTTTGTAGAGATGGTAGTCCACATGTACGCACATGTGATGCCAAATGTTTTCAATATATTGGCAGATAAGAAGTTATTTATCATATAAATATTAAAGGGGAAAATTTATTTCATTAATAAGATATATATTCAAAATCATTATCATTATAACCATGTATGTAAATTGGGGATAAAAACGAAATTAACCACTATGTGGAGATAGTAATCCATACGTACATATGAGGGGTGTTTTTTATTTTCATAGGATGGAAAAGAGTTGGAAACTAGTTGTACCATATTCCTAAAAAACTCTCATTGTACTTATAAAAAATGGAGTTATTATTTTATTATGGTTACAAAAAAGTACGTGTATATAGAAGATGAAATAAACATGACAAATTCGGTTAAGATGATTACTAATTATTTGATAGGGATCCTTTAAGTTTTCTTTTATGGGACCTAGGGTTAGTCTTTTGAGAAATAATATAACCCCAAAATAGATATAATTATGGTTAGAGTGTGTAGTGTTTAGTTGGGCTATAAGGCTCTATTTTCATTGAAGAGTTAAGATAATGCTTTTCCTTTTATAAGTGTGGGGGAACATTAACTGAATTTCATAATGTACTAAATTAATACAATTTTTTTTACATAAAAATGGATATAAAATGATATAAATTATATCATAAAAGGGGGGAGTCTTAATAATTTCATTAAATAACATGATGACATGTTATGGTAATGAATTCCACTTATATTTTAATTTTATCCCCCATTGAACATTTTGAAACTTATTATACTATTAATGTTTTATATCCTTTATGGTTCAATATAGTTTCTATAAAATAAAAAATATCCAAAAATGAGGATGGCATATGTTGTAAATCATATTACATTCATTTTGATTTTTTATAAATTTTTAATCAATTAATAATTTATTATTTTTTTATAACATATATTTAATGTCATTTTGGTCACTATTCATTTAATTTGACATTAAATACATTTAGAGGAATAGTAAATTTTAATATAATACATTAAAAAATTATTATAATGTTGTATTTATTATAAAAACTATTTGTACATAATAATTATTTAATATTATAATAGTTTATGTATTTTTAACAAAATATATCTTATTTCTCTATGATATAATGAAATGGTGTGTTTGAGTTTTAAAATAATTTAGTTTAACAATTTTATCTCTATAAATTAGAAATAAATTATATGATAGAAGACCATTTATCATTAAAATTTATATTTATATCCAAACATATGTGGTATTCATCCCTATCATAAAATATTATTCATATTAAAAGATGATAATTGACATTTTTTCTTTATTTGTCACTTCTGTTTTAAAATTATCAAAATCATAGAATAATATAAAAATCTCATATTTTCAAATAATGGATGATTATGGATGAAATATAATCTTAAAATTAAATTATAGAAATTGTTGGATTTATTTTCCATGCCATATCAAATTATTTTTTACATTAATAACCTAATTTTCCTTTAACATGGTGAAAATTATTAACTATGGATGTTATACATCATGTCCAAAAATAAAATAGGCATATAAAATAAATTTTGACTTCATGATTCTAAATATTTAATACATTTTTAATGATTCAATTTCATTATTTGATAGAAATTATTTTAATAATAAATAAACAAGTGCAACAAAACTTAGTTTATCAAAAAATGACTTCTAGGTATAAAAATATTTTTATAACAAATTCATGTATAAATTTCATTACAAAGAATATAATTAGAATATAAATAATAAAATAGAAATATTATATCATTTATTATATTTTAAAATTAAAGTATATCTTTTTAAATTCCAAAAATAAAAATAAAGTTGTCAATAAAAAGATGTTTTTAGATATTAATTGAAAATCTTACTTTAAAAAAATCACCATAATATAATTTGAAAACTATGATTTACAAAAATATTTAATTTTTGTCAAATAAATTTTATAAAAATTGAAAATTTAAATTTTACTATTTTCATACATAAAATAATAATATATTTTAATAGAACATTATTTTTAATAACAAAATGAATTTACTAAAAATAGAGTTTATTTTATAAAAATTAATAAGTTAATTAATATTTATAATGATATTTATATATATATTACAATGTGGTTATGAATATTCACTACAAAAAATTCAACAATTATATATTAATGATAATATTTAAATAATAAGATTTCATTTTTCATCTAGGATATGTGTTGCATTTTGTATATGCTATCAAATATTGTGTTCTTAATAACTAATGTTATTACATAATACCATTAGGAATGGGAAATAAGGGGTTCCACAGAATGTAAATTATAAAACATAGTGAAATTCTATTTGAATTTTGCATGTTGGACAAATTTTACTACCACACATAGTTTAGTAATTTTTCATATATGTTTTCTTCTAATATTTGGTATATAGTTATTGATGATAGTAAATATTTGAGTTTAATACTTAATAAATAATTATTAATAATGTATTTATTAATTTAATTATTTAAAAAGTTTTTTTTAATTTCATCTAGTTTATTAAATATATTGAAAAATATTTATTTAATTAGTTACATGAATATTTATTAAATATTTATTCACTAATTAAATGAATATAATATTTATATATATTTATTTGGGAATAATGTGGAGTTATTTTTAATTAAAAATATATACCTTATTCATGTTTTGATAAATATTGAGTAGTACAGTTATACTGAGTTTAATGGTACTATGTGAACTATCATGTAAAACAATTTTTGAATAAATATTAATTAATTTTATCATTAAAAAATATTATATCAGTGAGTTCAGAACATTTAATATAAATAATAATTCATGTATTATTATTTTGACATGGGTTCATTGGGGATTAAGAAAATAATAATTGACCTTTTGAAATTATTATATTCTCACCCTATAATTATTTAAACCCTGTTATGGAATTATGAAAAAACCTAGTAACATTCTTCTATTATTCACCACATTTTCTAAAGAAGAGTAATTTAAGCCCTATATTTAACACCTAAAAATGATCAAATGGATCTAAATCATTTATCCTTCTCGAATATGTTTAATTCTTCTCACCATGAAGGATTTAGTTGGGATCTATAATGATCGCCACCGATTTTTTATTCATTTGTACAATAACATAATAAATTTAATGGTAAAAAACGGTAGGTTTCTAAAAACATATCAATCTACTCTAGATGGAATCTACCCATAAATATACATAAAAAATTATGATAGTGAAATATTTCATCAAACATTCATCAATAGTGACTAATGAATTAAATTAAAAGAAATTATATAATTTAATAAATTTATTATAAATTACATATGAAAATATTCCCTTTTTATGGCTCTAGGTTCTTGTCAATTAATCATTATACTAATTTCATTGATATTGATGATATTTCATAATTAAAATCATGTATCTTTCATGGATATTGCAAACATTTTGAGCTTCTTATTCACATTTGGCACTTCCAATGTTCCCAGATCCATCAGGTGGTATTAGAGGGTTTATAAAATAATTTATATTTATTTACCATTCATTGATTAATTATATGAAAAAAAATTAGTTTTATGTTATAGTTTATTTCTATTTAAATGGGAGTCCATTTATCAAGGTTTATTCATTTTAATATTCTTTATTCATGTTTAATAACACATTAAATTGATAATGAATATATAAAGAATGATCAAGGATGACATCAAGAATGGATGATGATTCCATTCAGTAGTGATGTATACATATTGTGTCACTAAAATTACATTTCATTTACCAATGTTATCTATATATGGATATTTAATGGGATATATGATGTTCTAAGAAATAATATCACACTGTGTATTTAATACCCAACACCAATTGTTGAGTCCATCCTAACACATGACCTGTAGGACCGCACTGCATGTGGATTGTGTACACATCATGTAATCTATAATGTTTACTGGATAATTTCAAAGAAACCATTTGGTAAAATAAATTTAATAAACCTTGTGTGTATATCACTGTTGAAAAATAATGAGATACAAAGAATATAACATGAATATACACATTATAACTAATTAATCCCTTCATCCAATAAACACTTTCAGTCAACCCATATGTTATGCGAATAAATGGAAATAAAAACTCATGTCACATAGCTCATTAGTAAAAATCATATGTCTCATCAAGATACAATATGTGTAAAAAAACCTCTATCTTGATTACCCAAAAAGAGACAAACATATCATGTGGATGGTTAGTACATGTCATGTTATTACCGAGTATAGAATATGATTAAATTATATAAAAAATTATTAATCACAGTTAAAAAAACTAAATTACATTGTTGAAAGATAATTTACATACTATATGTAATAGTTTTATGATTTAATAAATAAACAATTAATTATATGTATTTACCATTAAAATGGTAATTAAGTTGTTTATTTTTTATTAAAAAAAATAATGACGAGTATCTTCATTAGGAATTTTATGGTATTTAGTATAAATTAAATTAAATAACTAATTAAATAATTAATTTATTTATTCCATAAAATTTATCATAATAATATAGAAGAATTTATGTGAATATTAGCTGGTGTACATTTGTGTTTTCCTTTCCTATATGTGGATGACCATGATATTAGACCATACTAAATAGGTGATTGGTTGATTTAATTTATTATTTTTACGTTGTTTTTTTAATAATTATTTAAATTAAATAATGGCCTATGAGTCATCCCTCTCATCTAAATATGTAAGGGAATAGATTCCCATGAATTATTTCTTATAAACCCCTTTAAACTATCCTTCATTTATCATCACCTATGTGTGAGTATGACTGTTTTATGTATAGAGCTCACCAGTGAATGTAGAATGTTAATTTTTAAAGGTGAGGAGAAACTAATATAAGAGGCATAGGTATATAGGTGGAGTAATATAACTCAATCCAAGAATGGTTCTAGGTGTTTAGCCCTTAGGTCGATGGTTAGTAAATCATCCACATGATAAACTAACCATTGTAATTTCTCATGGACCATACCTCTTTGTTTATTTTATTTCATTTTTCATGGATATGGAAAAATTTTATGTATGACTAAATAAATTAATTTATTAATGAACAAGAATGTGTGATGAAATTAAAATAAATATTATAATAGGTGTAATCTTTAAATAGAGATGGTTCATCACATGAATATAATCCACTTAATATTAACAAGAATATTACAAGATAATTATAAATTTAAAAATATATATATAAAAAAGTTAAATACTTATTTTGTATATCCTTCTATAGACTGAGTAAAAAAATAAACCCTTGTTCAATGTTCTTGACTAGACCAATTTGGGACAAATTCAATCATCTAGAAAATATAACCAATTTTTTTTTGTTTTAATTGACATAAACTATTATAAATTGGTCAAATACCAACTAACCTATCCCAATGGTTTGGAAAACAAATTTATATTCATATCACCTATACTGATGGTACTAGTGATGCATTTGAATAGGTCTGAAAATAATTGGGGTAATTATCCAAATGGTTTTGGAAAATATTTGGTACACGAAACATAATTTATTATTAATTATTTTTACAAATGAAATAGTCTAATTTAAAATTGAAATTAAATTAAAAAATATATAAGTACATATTTTTCTAATTTTTTTCATAAAATTCATTATAGTGTAATTTTTTATGTGTTTTATGTATAACTTGGAGGTACTGGGATAAAAGAAAATATCTTTATTAACATTCCTTTACCAATGGGTTTGGAATCCTTGGATTAGATCACTTATTCCAATGCTTTTCCAAAAAACACTTTTATATATCTATCACAATTGAAAAATATCCACTCACCCCTCATAATATTTTTATAGGCAATGCTAATAGTTTGTGGGATTATATGGATGGTTCCAAATAGTTGGTATTTTCTTTATGTCTTGTAGTTTTACCTCACATCAAGGGTTGAATTCCCATTTAGGACTTGGGGTAACAAACAAGAATTATTTTTCGAAATTCTTATCCTTGTTTCCCATATTTTGAATTCAACTAAAACAATGAAGGACCTTTGAACTAATACTGTAGAAAATATATGATTACCTAAAAACCATCAAATAATATTCAGGACCACATTTGGGTTATGAGAATGGAAATGTGGAAAATTTGAAGTAGAATATCCATGGGGTGAAATATTTTTAAACTAACAGTTACTATTATTATGTTTTGATAAAATATTTATAGACTAATAAATTAAAAAAATTATTATCTAATTTAAAAACATGTATAATGTTTAAAAAATATATTCTTATTTATTATAATAATAGAGACCCACATGAATGAAACTATTTCACTATGATCCAAACATGATAAGGATATCATTATCACTATCTATAATTTAAAGGAATTGTATTTTTATTTACATGTTATACTATACAAAGAATAGAATTGTTTTATGCTACAAAACCCTATTAATGAGGTACAATAAAAATTAGCTTGATATGAAATAATATTTATTTATATAAACCATTTATATGGTTCCATATGTGTCTAGTTTCAAATTTATCATCAATTTGTAGTGATATTTCATTGAGACACATGGATATGTATGTTTTTAGAATGATGTTTCACCTTTGTGATCATTTTCATTAGAAAGTGAGAAATGAGATATATGATATCACAAATTCATTGTTAATGTTAAAGAATGGCAAGTTAACACTATTTATGAATCATTGAGTCCTAATGATTGAATGCATTTTTTATTAGTTATCTTTGGTCTTATTATCAACATTATAAAATGATCTTATCACAAATTACCCTACCTTAAAATGAGATTTCCTAATTACATTATTAATTAAAATATGAAAAATATTCATAAGTCTCTCTTGGAACTCCTAAAATCGATTAACCAATTTGATAAGTACATGGTGAATGAAAATCAATCATTATGTTTTGTGAATAAGATAAATGAAATGGAGATAAAAAATCGTTTGATTTCTAAGAATCCTAAGAGATGTCCATCTAATAAAATGATTATCCAATGTCATGTAGTGAAAAATAATGTGGTATATTTTTCATGTGTCCATAGTGAAAACTATAAGAATAACCCCACATAGTTAATATAGCATGTGGAAAATTCGAGTACCTTAATTATGAAGTGAAACCTCTCTATATGTACACATTGGGTATTTAATACAATCTTGTAGTGACCACATATGTCTTCAAATGATGGAACTAGGTTCATTATAAAATATAACCCAAAGAAGTCATTGATTTATGGTCCTCCAATGGTTTAGGCCTAGTAGATCTATACAATGAATTATATACCATCCATTTCCAATTGGGATGGTATTGGTATTAAATTATTGTTAATATGAATCAAGTATTACTAGGAGAATAATAACTATATCCTTCCTAGATAAATTTGTTTTTCTTCATGTTTTGAAAAAAAAATTATAAGTATAGAATATATTATGTTATTGAACATTTAAATATTTTTTATTTTGTATTATCTTATGAAAACCTTTTATATGGAATAAATAATAAATCAAGTTAAGATGATTCATTTCAAAAATATATTTGGAGTCACCTTTTTGGTCATGTAAACACGATGAATTTGATCGAGATCTATCAAGATAGTGAGTTGTAATATTATTTTCTACAAAAACTTGAAATATTAATTGGTGGATTATGTGGAAAAATAGAAAAGGATATATAGATTCAATATTTGGTACAAACTAATGTGTTTAGTCTTTTTCTATTCGAAGAGAGAGGTATGTATTGATATGTATAATAAATATGTTATATGTAAAATTCATTTTACAAACTCAATTATTTCATTAATTATGTAGAGAATTAACTAAGTAAAATTATGTTAATGAAACAAAAAGATTATGGCGGTGAGTGTCTTAACGAAAAAAATTGACTTTTTATGCGAGTGTGAGATTCTATCCCAAATCACTTTTCCTTATAGCATAGATTAATGGAGTTACTAAAAGGGGGAATCATACATTCATTAACATTTAATAGTCAATAATGATCCAAAATAGTAATTAATGACCCTTTATAGATATTCATTGACACTGAAAAATACACACCAAAATATAAAAAAATTAAGGAAGAAAATTGTATTCCAATCGAGTTATGGTTAAAAAACTCATTTTTCATCAAATTCTAGAATGGGGCTATGAGGAATTTTTTGTGGCCAAATATGGAAACAAACCATCACCCCTAGGTGTGATGTGTTTCTCTATAGGTGATCCCATGAAAATAAGGGGATTCAGTTTACATAAATCCTTAGAAAATATGGTGTTTGTCACATGAGAAGATATTTTATTGATATGGAGAACATCCCTAAAAAGTATATTGTGATCATGGTTAACCTAGATGATGTTGATGCGCTTTACATAGAAGGGTTAGTATATTAATAGATTCTGTATGTCCCCATGTATGATTTTGTTACAAAAACATAAGTACAATAGAGGATCTATAGAGAGGTTTGAGAAGTAGATGATTTGGTTTCCAATTAACTAAAGACATTGGATCAATATTTGTTGATAATAATGAACATATTTAATGTAAATAAGCAGTGGCGATTTGTAAGCTAAAACATGGAAGGAAGACATATGCTCTGAGATTGATTCCATGTATTATAACCACGTATGGGTACTTATAGAAAAGTCATATGATGTAATTTTTGTTGGATGAAAATGGGTATTGAATAGAAAAATAAACAAGTTAAAATTTTTACCTAAAAAGGAAATATATTGGTTAAAGGGTCTAAATATAATTAAGGAATTGAATAAGTTGAATCATTTTCTCTAGTATCCATGTTCAAATCCATCATTATTATTCTTTTGATAGATATTATACAATGCTATGAGAATTGTCGATGGAGTTCGAAATAGATTTAATTAATGAAAACCTTTTTGAATACTTATATATTAATGAACCAAATGATCTTGTGACTCCATTAAACTCTTATAATATATTCAAGTTTAATATATCAATTTGTGGTTTAAATTAAGAATTTTTGTCGTAGAACATTTTTTTTATGAATCTATAAGTGATTTTAGTTTTAAAAATAATAAATAAGATCTATGTGTTTATATATTGTTTCATGGGATTTCGGTCATATTCTGGGTAGTATATTTTGATTGAATATTACATATTATAAATGATTTAATAGTCTTATAGTCCATTAAGGACTAGTAAATACATTTATTCTCTATGAATGACATAGGTGTAGAATTATATATCATTTGAATCAAGATATATCATGTATGATTCAAAAGGATTCATGGACTATATCAATGTGCATACATTAAACAAATACTAAAGATAATTAGTATAAAATAATTCATGAGGGGATTTTTTTCTAGTGTCACATGGTGCACATATCTCCATTAAATTATGTCCTAAGAAAATAAAAGGGATGAATATATATATATATATTGTGATCCCATACTCATCTATCATTGGATCTATTTTTTAAGACACATTATATACTAGGTGTGTTGACTCCTACACTTTATGTATGTAAGTAATATATCAAGCTTGTCTATAATAAAAAATCTGGTATATTGTTAATGCTATCAATAAGTGTCTATGGCATAAAATGGAATGTTTCTTGACATATAGATGATATAAGGAACTATCCATTAGAGGATATAGATATTCTTGTTTCCAAATATATTATAATGATCTCATTTTATAGGAATAATATGTTTTTAGTCCCAAGAGAAGATCTTTGAGATTGAAATGTTCAATGTAGCAAGTTATTACCAATTAAACTGTGAATTATAAGTATATACTAGCTTCTAATGTCAGAAAATAATCAATTAGTATTTACAAAAACAACTGATATATTTATGTGGAACATATATGTAGATATCCTAGCCCATCGTATTTTCATAATACTATAGTGTCATATCTCAAAATGGGGAAGTAATAACATAAATGAAAAAATTACAAACACAATTATCATTACTAGTTGAGGTATTTTTCTAAATTAAGAGAATTTTCTTGGAGAATTGTTTATATTGAGGAAAACCTTGTGAAACACTTAACTATTGATTTATCATAGAAAAATACTGAAAATCATATGAGAGCTAGAAAATTGAATGTTGTTAGCAGAAGGTTCTTGTGCATGTGGGTGTCTCGCGTAGTTGGTTACCTTGAACCAAAACCTACATAATCTAGGAATACATGTATTTATTTTTTCAATATTAATCTTCCTTTCACACCATGACAATTCAACAGTGTGACATAGTATGTGATAATTTATTAAGGGTACCATTCACATATAATGTTCATAGACATTCCCCACTATGTTGAGGACAACGAAGTTCCATGTTTTTATTCTTAAATTTATGTTATATACTCAGATGATATCATTTGATTGGAAACAAATGATACATGATATTAGGGGTGGAGACTCATATAACATTGATATACATTAGTTGGTATACACCTTTTGTAATCATCGGTTTGGGAGATTATGAGAACATGACCAGCTAATAGGAAATAATTTTTTTATTATTCCATTGATATTCATATCTATAGATTTCTGTAATGATCCTTAAAATATATGGAAATTATTATTTCTTGAATTGACATAGATATGTTTACATATTTATGAAAAACATGATGAGATATGATCGTGGTGATGTAAGATATCGTAGGTGTGTCACTACTATCATAATGTTATATAATACTGCCAAAAAAGATTTATCCCTTCAATTATATAATGAATGTTGATATATTAATCCATTTAATTGGAATGGAACTAACTTATTTGGTATATCACTATAGTGTAAAATTTAGGTTGTTTATTTAAAAAAATTCAATTAAATAAAAATCATGAATAAATATTCATGACCCCAGTATGAAACCTGGACGATTATAATATTTAAAATTATTTTTAAGTATAATACAATGATATGTATTTTATTAAATAAATTTTCCTTTTAAAAATTCCAATAAATATAAATGAGGATTTTTAGATTGATTTTCATGGTCCATAAAGAAACATAATATTAATTTTGTTTTAAATATAATAATTTAATATTTTAATGGAGAAATATTAATTTTATTAATGATTTTAGATCATTTAAAGAAAATAAAAATTATTCTATTATAATTTAGATTAGAGGTTCATCATTTATTATGAAAATAATAAGTTATATTTTCTAATTATCAATTTTAAACAATAGATTTATTTAAACCATATTTTTAAATTCTATAAAAACTCAACTACATTCATCTTTTGTATGAAATGTGTTTTAGAGAGGATTCTCTCAATATATAGAGGGATATCTTCCAGAATTCTCCAATGTCATTGAGTGTTTTTTCAAATCAACTAGGTTTAATAATAATCCACTTAATATCTTTGGTTCTAATCAATAGTTATCTCCAAAGGAATAGGAGTCCTATGCACTAGAACACAAAGTATTTTTTGACGATGATTGACGGTTCATGAATTACATGTAGATTACCTAAAGAGGGACTAAGTTGTTGTTTCCTTAGATGCTAAAATAGTACAATAATATTTCATCAACTTTTCATCTATAATGGATAATTATTTCAATTAAAGTAGTTATTTATATATATAAATTAAATATAAGATATATATTTAAATATCCACAATATTTTTTCTAGGATCTAGTTATTTAATATTTATATTAATTCCAATGTTCTTGATGACTATTCATCATGTAAATTAAATATAATTCATGCATTACTATGAATATGTGAGTTGGTTATTCTAGATAGGATAATCTACAATTCTATGAAACTTTAAATTATTCTTTTTTTAGACGAGGTTTCCCTATTATTATAAAATGGGTTCAAACATTTTGTTATATTTTTAGGAATTTTTTGGTTTATTTCCAAGTTTATTATATTTATAATGTTTTTATGGTGATATATCTTACATATGTTTTGTTATTGGTCCCTAAAAATTGTTATGATAATTGTTAACTCCTATATGTGCGTAAAACCATTCTAAAAATTGTGTTTTTTGATGCCCATAAACTTTTTACCAACCCAAGAAGGTGAGGAAATCCCTTTTGGCCTAGTGAAAACGCAATTTTAGTACTAGTTTAGTGGTATCCTAGTACAGTTCATTCAATTAAAAACTATCATATAAATGACATGAAGGCAGAAAACAACAAAATACATATAGAAATTATCCCCATGAGTACTGATTGAAAATTATTCTTTCCCAAAAATCATATATGTCAAATGATATGTTTACACAGGATACATAATATTATTAGTTAACTTAAATAAAATAATATATAAATAGAATATTAAAACATAATAATTTTTCTATGATGTAAGAATTTATTTATAATGAAAATATTTTTAGAAGAATGAATAAAAAACAGTGTTTGATTCTAAAATCTCATAAAACATGAATGGGGAAATGATAACCAAATTCATATTATACGTCTAAATTATTAATGGTTAATGAATGAATACTACCTATCTGAAATCAATTTAAAAATAGTTTTACATTGATCATCTAAAATAATGAGAGACATATAAGAATTTGTGTGCGTACAGAAAATATATTTAAATACATTGTACATAGTATGCCAAAAATTATTTATTACCACATAATTTATATGTATAATACCTAAAAATCATCAAAAATATAGAATAATTATAGACATAAAATATTATAAAACATAATATGTAAAATAATTAATGAATATTTTAAATAAATAGAGAATATGAGAAAAAAATATTATATCTCCCAAAATCACTAAAACTATGTTCTTAAATAAATTTTAAAAAACCAGACAAATAAACATAATAGAATTTAACAAAAACTGGTCATTAAAATATTTTTTATACACAAATTTTCATATTAAAAGTTATTAAATTTCATAAACACATTAATGAATTGGTCACATTTAAAATATGTTGTATGTATTAAAAATATTGAAAAAACATCTATGTTTAATCATTTACTATATATGTTTAATATTTTATAGATTAAATTTTATGAAAAATTAATATGTTTCAAATATCCAATTAATATATATTGATACCAAATGTAGATTATACATGATCTGATGTTGTCTTACCAGAATGATAGTTGTAAAAACCTAAACTCTAGAATCCCAGAGTGTAACAACAAAGCCCCGCTAACTTTACAGACACCGTGCCTAAACAAGGTCATCGAGCCCTGACCTACCAGGTACCACCAACTACCCTACAGACACGTGGTCCCCACCCTAGGTCCAACCCATGTGCCCAAATGGGTCATCTACATAATGGAAGTCCCCATAGGCCAACACATGTCCTTTCCAGTATGTTTTTTCCTCACTCGTACACACCCAAGGAAACATCCCAAAAGGTCACCCATCTTGATCACTACTCTAGGACATGCACAATTAACTATGGAGTTCTAATCAAGTGGGTTCTTGAAAAGGAATGTGCACCTTGCGGACATCAGTCATATCATTTATTCATTTAATACTTTCTCAATATGGGGTTGTACATTAACCCCCCCCCCATTAGAGAACAACACCCTTATTTTGGGCCCCACTGACAATATTGACACCCCGCCTTAACATTGTCATCGGATCCTAACCAACTTGGTACCACCTGTTGCCCAGAAGAATCGTGGTCCCCACCCTAGGGACCACCCATGTGACTGAACGTGTCATCTAACTAATGAATGTCCCTATATTCCAACATATTTCTTTCCTAGTGTTCATTTTCCTCACTCGCAAACACCTTGGGAAACATCCTAGAAGTTCATCCATCCAGATCACAACTGTTGGCCAAGCACACTTAACTATTGATTTCTATTCATTTAGGCTCCCAAAATGGAAGGTATATCTTGTTGACATGAGTCATATAATCAAGTTATTTAACCATTTATCAATCTAAAGTGTTACATTTACCCCCCCCCCCCCCCTTTGTAGCACAATTTCCTTTTTGTTGGCCCCACTAACAGTACAAACACCTTGGATTAACATGGATGCCAGCTCCTGACCCTCCAGGTACCACTAGTTTCCCCACAGACACATGGTCCACACCCTGTGGCCCACCCACGTGACCAAATGGGTCATTTGACTAATTACCGTCCCCAAATGAAAAGACATGTTATTTCTAGTGTGCATTGACCACACTCCAACACACCCTGAGAAACATCCCAGAAGATCACCCATCTTGATTACTAATCTAGGAAAATCATAATTAACTATAGAGTTCTAATCTGGTGGGATCTTGAAAAGGAAGCTGCAACTTGGTGACATGAGTCATATCCTTTAGTCATTTATCTATTTTTCATTTTGGGGTGTTACATCCATTCCCTTTAGAGAACAATGTCCTCGTTGTGGGACATACATTTCATCTGTGGTAGTCAACAACACTTAAGGCAGGGTTCCTCCTCAGATTCCAATGTAACAACTGGGCCCCGGTGATAGCACATACACCCTGCCATAACATGGTTGTCGGGTCCTGACCTTCCAGGTACAACCAGTTTCCCCACAAACTTATGGACCCCAACCTGGGGCCCACCCACATGCTCTAACATGTAACCAGAATAATGGGAGTCTACGTAGGCCAATACATGTCCTTTCCAGTGTTCTTTTCCCCCAATATCACACACCCTGGGAAACATTCCAGAAGGTTGTCTGTCTTGATCACTACTCGTGGCCACACATGCTTAACTATAGAGTTCTAATCAGGTAGGCTTTCTAAAAAGAAGGTGCACCTTGTTGGAATTATTAAAATCATTCATTAATTTAACCCTTTATCATTCTAGGGTTTTACTTATCACAAACCAACCTAGGTCAACCCAGAACCGATCGCCTAATTTGTCCTACGACAAGGCCCGAAGGGTATTCTCGATACCCACTTTCTAGGAACTTGTGCCAGACATAATAATTAAATAGGTGGGAAATATTTTTCCCATAAAATAAAAACAATATATAAAAATGTAAACATAAGAAAACAAATAGAACACCAGTAATGAAAATAAAAAATAGAACTCAACAGCTAAGCATTCCTCAATCTGACCTCATGGGTCACCGCCAAACACAGAATCTCTCTCAATGCAAGAGCAATCGATAACTAGAGGTACCGATAACTAAAAAGTAATGTTGGAATGAGCACCAATATGCTCAAAAGGAATTTCAAGATACAACAACACCATATGTCCTTTCCTTAAAAATAAACCCAATCATGCTAGTTTGAAAATATGACATAATAAAAAAAATGTTTTTCTTTCTTTTCAAATTCAAGTAACAAGTTTTCATTTTCACGTAAATCATTTATCTCCAACTACATTTTCAAAATAGGTTCCAAAAATGTATTACAATTTCAGAATTAAAGGAAACCAATTTATATTATAGTATTGTTTTCACAAATAAGACATCATGTATTAAATGAATTAAATGGAAATCACATACCAGGAACCATAGAAATCCCTAAGAATATAGTGTTAGTTGGGGACCTATGATCCACGTACCATAGTGAAATGTGGAATAGGAACCACACCAATCTATATACTAATGAACGAGCCACTAGTAGAGAACACACCAATAACGAAGTAATCTTCAATCATAAAAAATGTTTAGTTAGTGGTGTAGCACTAATCCCAAAAGACGAAACTGGGACAAACAACTTTTGTTTCATCTAGCATACTTTTCATAGTCCGCCCAACCAAATTCCCAGGTTTCCCATTGTTCCATTTCAAGTGGTGGTGATTTATAATTACGAAATGATATATGTACTTATCATTTTATTTATTTAAAAACAAATTAAACCTCTCACCATTTTCTCCCTCTTTGAGCATAACCCCTCTTTCTGAAACACAACCACACACAAGGGTTTACACTATGAACAGATCAAAAATTACACATTAACAGTTTCACCACATTTATCAAATTATGGGGAACACCTAATGTTGGGGTTTTCCACATTCAAAAAACAATTTCATGTTCCTAACGAGACTTATTACTTTAAAAAGTATAGTTTCATTTTTTGAAAATTCAAATACCCAACACATTTAATTTAAAAATTATTTAAAATGTCAGTTAAACCACCTAGGTACCACACACATACAAACAAGAAAGAATTCTTATCTAAACCAAAGAAAACCATTTGAGAATGTAAAACATGAAATTAAATTCAAAATCACACAAAAACCCTTGTTCACTCAATTCAACTATCATAACCAATTTGCACATCACCAAACATCATGGGGACTACCAAACACACTCCTAAGATGATGTTTTTAAAAAACATAAATTAATGTTTCATGCTAGGAACCACATTTAAAACAAACCCATATCTCAAAACATAAATGTGAATCATGAAAAATATTGCACGTCTAACACCAAGAATCACAAACACTTTTCATAGCATGTATATATACCATTTAAAATTGAAATTACTCTTCTAAAATACTCAATAAATAATTGAATTCATATTTAATGTATAAGCATAGGGGACCTACATCAAAATTGCGGCTATTTGTCGATGACCACTCGAACCGACACTTCTCACTTCACTACACATGAATTTATACATAAAAACATATATATATATATATATACCCTTAGTTGCATTTCTAATATTACCCACACCATGATGAAATGTTTACAACGAGGGAATATATATATCCCATAACCTATGAATGTACAAGTAAGAATTTTCGACACCCAAAACTCAAAACCATCACAGTTGTAACACCCCGAGATTTTATGAAAATTATTCTTTTTCATTTCATTAATGTCTTCTGTTGTATGCTACACCAAAAGGAGCTTTCACAACACGCATCCTTTACTTTCCTTGTATTACACTCAATCGCGACCTTCCTCGATAGCGTGTGTAGTACGCAATAACAAGTTTCACTAAAAAACAATATGCTATTAACATATTATTAAAACTAGCTGTTATGAATAGTAATAACCACTTTTTGAAATTTTGTAAATTTTATTTTTCAAAATGGACTTCATTTTTTGTTTCGGAATATCAAAATTATCATAGGGTGAAATTTTGGTAATTTTCGGATAAATTTCATATTTTGATGAATAGTGAAAATTACGAAATTTTAATTAAGAACATCTTTTTCAATCGAATTAATTAATAGTGATAATTTATTAATTTCAGTGGTTTTAAATTATATTTAGAATATATTTTTACAATTTAATACAATGATGGTCATTGGATGTAATTTCACATTTACACCAGACATAAACAAGTGTCAATCTTTTGATAGTTATTATCTCTTAAGAACACGCTATTTGTTTTGACGAAGAGAATTAATTTTTAAATTAATTATTGCAAATTATATGTTTTGAATTTGGTAAAATATACATCATTTTTGAGTTCATAATAACAAATATATTTTAGCCCTAATTTCTAGTATTTTTCTAGAAACTTTTATTTTTTTGATAAATAGTGAAACCACTAACTGGTAGTTAAAAAAAATGAAATTTTCATAAAACTTAATTTTACCGCTTCGGTGAGTGGAATTTCAAAAATCCGAGAAACACAGTTGATGTCAGTATGTAAAATGTGGTTCAATAAGATTAAAATAATTTTTGGTGAATAGTTACTTTTTACTTTTATTTACCCCGGTTAAAAGTAAATAGGGTAATTAAGGGTAAAAATGATATTATTATTACCCTAACACGTGTCCTAATTCTATTGGATAAGTGTAATTTGAACAAAAACAACCTTAGGAATAAAATATGACCATTTAGGCCCACTTGCATTAGATTAGGACATTTATTATTAATTTATTTAAAGAAGGTTTAAAATAGTTAAAATCAATGTTTAATAAGTATATCATTTTTAATATAGGGTTATACAGAAGATAAATTCTACTATAAATATTCATTAGAATGATAAAAAGATTTCCGACATAATGATATTTTATTTGTAATTTTTAGACGTTATATAATTTAATTTATTTATGACACAATGATGATGCGGTAATTATCTTATTAATGAAATATCAACATAATTGATGTTATTAATACCCAAATAAATGTAATTTGAGACTTTTTATGAATTCCACTAATTTTATAGTTTAATATGACATGTTAGTATTAATTTAATTAACTTTTTTTCGAACTAATCATTCTGTTATGATTTTCACAAAAATCAATTACTAAATAGTGTCAAAATAGACATAAAATAGTTTTTAAAACAAATATTATATTATTAATTGTTATTTTATTCTTAAAAATATAAGGTTCGGCCAAATGACTTAGATAAGGTTATATATATTAATACTAAACAACTTGGGGTTCGTTTGGATTCTTATAGTAAGTTTATTAATCTTACAGTGTAAGAACACAAAAAGACAAGGTAAAAGTAAAATTGTCTAACTTAATGCTAAATCTAAATGATAAATTTAAAATAGGAACCTAAACTTGTCTAAATTCTATTGGATGAGAGGATTTCGATCCCTCCCCACCTTAGCTTCGAAATAAATCAATTTGTAGCTATTTAAAACTGAATTTGGATTTATAATAAAATAATATTTTTAGTTTTCCAAAGGTGCCCCTCTCCTCCAGTATAAAAGGACACCTCCTCCCCCTCTTACTCACACCACATTGAGCCTTCAAGATTGGAAAAACCCTGCCAATTTCTCCTCTCCACTTCCCGAGAAACATCCTAGAGGTCCTGGTCTTCTTCAATGTCCAATTTTAGTGCCCTAAAAGGAGATCTCGAAGAGGCGTTTTAAAGAAGAGGTAATGTCCGTTACCAATTCATTCAACTTTATTTTTTCTTCCACTTCTTCTTCTTTAGTTGTTTCATTATGAAGTAATAACATCAGTATCAATAATATACTGATATTCTATTATAAGTATGAAACAACCCAATTTCACCATCTATCCATCCTACAGAAAATGAAATCACCGCGCGTGCGTACGTACGGAATACCGTCTCCACGCCGTGGTGTAATCTATTTTCCACCACCACATTACTTGGATGGGTATAATGGTGTAAAGAATGAATATATATGATTATTGTAAAGTGATATTTATGTTTAAATAGTATACATACACTTCAATACAATTCCACGATCATGAGAACGATATCATCACTCGTGCGTGCGTACGGACTACCGTCTCCACGACGCGATGAGAATCGTTCTCCACGTTAACCATTAATGAATGATTATAAAGTATATATAATATGTAATCATGAAATATATGACATAATAATGATACTAGATTTATGTGTATATATATTTATTCCATTAACTTAATTCCATTCAACTCAATAAGGAAACGAAAACATCGTTCATGCGTACGTACGACCTACTGGCTCCATGAACGGGGTATTTCTTTCCATTTACATATCTATTATATATATGTATATTCTAAATATATATTATATATAAATAATTTTTTATATTATGGAATTAATTAATCATGATCTATGTAATCATATGAATAATTACAAGTCAAAACACGGACGACAAATGAAACGATTTTATCCAAAACGCTCTTTAACAAGTAATTTACAAAAGAACGGGTAATATAAAGTCGTAAGTGAACCATATATGATATAATAACAATTAATATGATTATGGAATAAGTCAATAACATTATTTAAATCATTATAAAGGAGGTTCATACACTTACAAAGCAAATCAGACCTAAAGTAAGGGAAAATATCACAATCTCATTTTTATCCGAGATTGTTTATACTTTGGTATTTACTGGGGTTTATTTTATCATCCACATCTATGTTTCATCAATATGTAATATTTATATCCTTCTACAATAGTTTATATCCAATTTTACCCTTCGGTGAGTTTTTAGTAAAAGATATGAAAGGAATCTTTTGTCGTTTTTCGTACGAGGTACTTTTTGACTTTTCCGAAAAAATTACATGGAGAATGTTTTTTTAACTTATACGGCATGAATGGATTTTTAAAAAATTATTTCCAAGAAGCTTCCTTTACGAGTTTTCAAGTTTATTTTTAATCAACTTTATTTTTATTTATAATTGTATGACATGTTAAGAAAGGAATAGTGTTTTTGAAGTAGAAATGATATTTTCGTCAAGAATGGAGTTCATGTTTTTTATCCAAATTATTTTCCATATAATATAATATAGGGTTTTGTTTCTAACCCTATTATTACATGAAATTTATTATGTTGTGATGGAAATATATTTATGAATTCCTTTATCTTATATGAATTGTTTTATGATGGCATGATGTTTAAGATTCCCATTTTTATTACATGGGTTATGCTATGATGTATGGTTTATGATTTTGTGGCACACATAAGTTTGGTATCATTATGAGATGGTTGGGACCTATATCTCCCTCCAATGCATTGGGTAAAGATTTTATATCTCATGAGATAGACATGGCTGGAACGGCAGGTTAAACTGGTTCAATGAAATAGGACTGAAACGAGGAGTGAACTCAGTTTAGAAATGGACTTTGTCCACTAAGATAGTCTTGGAAATGAGTCTTGACTAAAAAGAAATGATTTCCTATGATTATGTGTGTATGAAAAAAAATTTCATGTTTTATGTTATGATTATTGGTATTACATTTCACTTCTATGATTTATCCCATGTTATGAAATTATGATTTGTTTTGCAGGTTAAGATTTCCAGAAGGTATGTTCTTATGTATATGATGTGATTGATATTTTTTTGTTTACCCTTACTGAGCATTTGAGCTCACCCTTTTATGTTTTTTTTCTCTAGGATATAAAGAAAGGTTTTAGGTAAAAAAAGGAAGATCTTTATGGGAGATGTTGAAGATCATTCACCACGATTAGAAGATTATATTCCATGTTTCCAAAGACACTAAACTACTACGGTCCTTGTGTGTTTGGGTTTTTGTTATGTACTAAGTATTCTGCAAAGGTAATGTAATATCCATGTACGTTAAGATTAGGTTCTTTATAACAGTGAGGTCACACACACACTATAAAAATTTTCTAATAACTCAAACATAGTAGCAAAGACCCATGACACCAAAATAAATTTCTGAAAAAACAAAAATCATAAAATATCTGAATTAAAATTAAGCTAGAGTGATAAAATTAAAAAAATCCTTCCTGAAAATCATGGAATACCCACTTCCATTGACGGTAGTGTCTAGAAATAGTCTCAATAGAACCCTTAGAACAACAAATAATAAAAATCAATCCAAATGAGAACCCCTAAATAGATTTGGGTTTAGCCTAAAAATGTGAACCCCATTAAATCAAATAAAACATCGAAATAGTGTAAGGATAAGGGAGAAGAGGCTCACTAGAGGGATTCAAACACCAAAATGGGTGGAGATTTAGTTTCTAAAGTGGAAGAGTGACATGCCCATGCTTCTCCCATTCAAGAGAGTCACACAAAAATGACATGGGGGATGGCTACGTGAGATAGGAGATATCCATGCACAAAGGGACCCATCACTAGAGTAGGGAGGGAGGTTCACTAGAGGTCACTCGATAGGTGGGGGTAGTGTGGATGGAAGAGGGACATTGGTGGAGGTGGGGTGTGGGGGTTGCGTAAGGGGTAAGCGGTGGGAGGCGCTTTCCATGGGTAAGGGGGGGAGAGACTTAGGGACTCAAAGAATATAATAATAACATAAATGTTACAATATTAATGATAATAATAATTATAAGAATAAATATAATAATATTAATAATTACTCAATAATAATAATAATAAATTTATAATAATAATATTAATCTAAATAATAACAAATTTATCAATATAATTATTATGAAATCGGTTTCCATTTATTTTATTTTATTTTATTTTTATTTTTATTTAATAAATTTTTAAAATTTAAGAATCCAAGAGGCTAAAATATAAATATAAATAATCGTGACTGTAAAATACCAGGTTGGGGTGTGACAATACTCCCCAAAACAAAAACATCAGTCCCCCTGAAAGTCTCCTAGAAAAACGAGGAATGAAACTGGAATTTGATACTGAACGAAGACAATGATATCATGAAATCAGTGTGACTTTTCATTCCACCAGTCAGACAAGACTGGATCTAAGAGAACCTACAATAAGAAGATCCATCGGGAAACAAGGAGGGTTCTCCCCACTATAAGAACCCAACTAGCATAACCATGATTGAGACACTCTGCACGAGCTGACTCTAGAACTACTAACTTGAACCAAATAGGAAACCACAATCATATACCAAAACTACCACACATACCAACTCTTGAAGAAGGAATGACAAGATCCATGGTGGGTCTTTCCACCAGTTCAGAGCTAACCAGATTAGGCCAATTATCTCAACCAGATATAAGAAACCCAACATAAATTGACCAGCGAACTCTCTGCATAAACCAAACCCCCAAAACATGGATTCCACGCTGAAAGACCCCAAACCGAATGGAGGACCAAACCCCTATTCATTATTTTTCAGGACTCATGTATCACCAAAATGATCATATCCGAAAATAATTATGATTCACTAATGGAGATAGCCACACAATAGATACAATCATCTGGAGATTCAAAACCACAAATAGAAAACATTCAAAACTCACATTTGAGGAGGTAAAACTACTAGAATTTCAAGAAAAAGAGATCACCATGAATTTTTAAAAACAAATTGGGGTATTCAAAGAACAATGAACATAATGAGAAAAAAAGGTTGTTACAACTCTTATAGAAAAACAAAACCATCACAGACGAGGGACCTACCACATAAAAATTTAAAGTATCCATATTTCATCATTGGATAAAAAAGTTAGACCATGGTCCCCCATACCCAAAGATTCTAGAATTTATGAAAATAGTCATTCTGACACATGTGGCCGGAGCTCTGATGCCTTGAATATGTTGTTTCCCCGCATTCAGGAGCTCACATCCACCGGTCGAGACTCCTTTTGATGATGTTGCTATTGAATCTTCTCTGGTTGTCCCAAATGACCACATCAATAGCAAGACTTTATAGGATGATGAGAAGAAGATTAAAGTAGCCACACCATCCACAACAGAATCATATAAGTGAGTGTACTATCTAATAGAAGATGGAATTTACATGATGAATTGTCTGAGAGAGGTTTCTCTAGTTCTATCTACTCGTAGGATGAGGAAAATTCCTTAACACCAAATGGAATCGGTCCTAGAACTATAGATGAATACCCTACACAAGAGAATCTTTTTCTGATTCCACTATGCTACCTCCAGAGAAAATGGAATCAACCCATTTAAATTCCCAACCTAAGCCTTTACTGCTCATTGTGTTTGTTGGACACCCATGAGATCTTCCACTTTCCTAACTATCACTTCCTCAGGTATAAACAATTAGATGAGAGTGGTATATAACACTATACAAGACATCCCATCATGCAATGACATTAGGAATATCTCCTCCACCAATCCAATGTTGAACCCCCAAATGAACTCAAACCAGCATGAGCTCTCATAACATTAGGAGTTCCCAATAACCTGAAAACACCAACGGTTTCCCCAAGACTGTCCACTAACATCAATATATCACGATCACCATTAAGATAGACAAAAACTGAAAATAATTCAATTCCACCACTCCACTAAGATTTTAGGTAGTAAAAACAACATGATGAGGCTCACAAGAACCCCTGGTACTTTTCTGGGTGGCATACTCATAAATAAGAGGCATGAAACCGAATCAAAACACATCATGAATAAAAATTCAATAATTCAATCTGAAAATAAAACTCATTCTAAAACCACCATTTTGACCATATTTTAGTATAACAAAACCAAGCGCCTATGAAAAAGGATACCAATCACTAAAAGAGAGCACTAATCAATTGCTTACTAACTTTTCACAAATTTAAAATACTGTTTTTGAAAAAAAATTCTTCAGCAATCAAAAAAACATAAATATCCACCATTGGTGTTCCACAAAGTCTCACATATACATGTAACCTTGTGCTAGATCAATCACCCATCCACAAATTCCACCATTTATTCTTGTGTCACATGTGTACCTCTATATATGTGATCCCTCATAGGAATATCTAGGGTAAATTCAAAACACATGTCATTTTCAAAACAATTCATTCTACGTAATGCACAATTACTCACACATTTTAAAAACATCACATATCATTATGGAAATAAATTTAAAAATTTCCAAAAAAATCCAAATTCACATTCAAAAAATGTTACCAAGATCCTAAAACAACATCCAAAACACCTCCCATTGTTTTATTTAAAACCACATTATCTAATACATGAAAAACATTTCCATTTCAAAACCACTTTTCCACCTTAAAACCACATTAACTTTTAAAACACACATTTAAATGAACTATTTTTATTTTTTAAATCCTCTAAAGTTATTCAAAACCAATCCCTAACATATCTCACATAAAAAAAATCCAAAAATAAGGGACCTGTGGCAATTCCAACCCGACAACATGGCTTAACAGACTATGTTCCGAGCAAGTATCCACCACATGATGTATTTTTAACCATGCACTCGGGCTACACATGGGTTGTTACTCCATTAAATATCTTCTCATAACACTAGATAACTTCCTTTTTAATATGTTATCCACACATACCATGAAAAAGAAAAATTAAAATCCCAATCGACCCCTGGGAACTCAAGGCATGGGACGATAAATGGTTCATGAAATCCTTCCTGCACTTACCTCCCATGTCCCGAAACACATAATCATCAAGATACATGACACTCCAAATAAAAAGGTACATCTTTAATTTCATTGTTTCATGAACAAACCTAGGTCAACCCAAAACAAGTCACTTGAGTCAGCCCGTGATAAGGCCTAAGGGGCGTTCTCGATCCTCACAGGCTGTAAACTAGTGTCTAGCATCAAACATTAATAGTTTGGAATGATATGGCCCATACAAAAATGAAAAATAAATAAACAAATGTAAAAAAAGAAATATATACAACACTAGCAGTGGAATTAAAAAAATAGAACTAAGCAGCTAAAAATACCTCCAAGTGACCTCATGGGTCACAACCAAACAAAAAAGCATGCTCACAGCAAGAGCGATCAATAACTATAGGAACCAGGAATTGAAATGTAAAGTAGGCATGAGAACTGAGATTCTTTGTAGGAATAACCCGATACAACAACACCCTATGCCATTGACATTAAAAAGAAACCCAGTCATGCTAGTTTGAAAATCAGATATAATAAGATATTGTTTTTTCATTCTTTTCAATTTCATGTAACAAGTTTTGAATTTCAAGTAATAAATTTCTCTCCCATTACATTTTTAAAATAGGTTCCAAGCACACATTAACATTTTACAATGAAAGGAAACCAAATTAGATTAAAATATGGTTTTTACAAATAAAACATCATGTATGAAACAACCGAAATGGAAACCACATCACAAGAACCATGGGAAACCCTAAAAAGCTTGAGTTATTTGGGGACCTAGGATCCTCATAAATAATTGAAATGTTTCATAGGAACTAGAATGATATACGTACTCATGCACGAGAAACTATAAGAGAACTCACCCATAACCTTATGGACTCTAATCATCACAAATGTTTAGTTATTATTGTATCATCAATCCTGGTAAAACAAACACCTGGATAAAACACTTATGTATCATCTAGAATACTAGTCCTATTCCTTGAACCTATATACCCATGCTTCCCATTCTTCAAGATTTCATGTGGTGGTGAGATTTTTTCATGTAAACATATATGTACATATCTTTTTCTATAAATAAAAACACATCTAACCTATCACCACAAATCTCCCTCCTTGAGCGAATCCCCACATTTCCATAAAAACCCACATATAACCCTTTTACACTAGGAATATATCATAAATTACAAATTAATACTTGCATCACATTTCTCAAATTAAGGGGAACACCTCAAGTGGGGTCTTACACTTTTAAAAACCATTATCAAGTGCCAAACGAGACTCATTACTTTCATATGAATAATTTAATTTTTATAAAATACAAATACCCAACACTTTTAATTTAAAATTTTGTTAAAATCTCAATTAGGCCACCAAGGTACCATATAGTTACAAAAAATCATGAAATCATGTCTAAACCAAAGAAAACCATTTGAGAAACTATAACTTCCAATTAATTTGAAGTTCACCCAAAAAACCATGTTTACTCAGTTCAACATTCACAAATAATATGCACTACACCAAACATCATAAGGACTTCTAACCACACCCCAAAAACCATTTGTTTCTTAAACACCTTCAAGTATTTAATGTTTCATTCAGGGAAGAATATATAAAATAAAACCATATTTCAAAACAAAAAAGTGAAAGATGATAAATAAATCATGTTCAACATAAAGAATCACTAACACTTTTCATAGAACATTTATATAATATTTAATATTGAAATTACTTTTCTAAAATTCTCATGAAATTATAGAATTAAAATTATTGGTATCAGCTTAGAGGAACTTCCTAAAACATGCCTCTATTTGTCAATGACCACTTAGACTAACACATCGCACTTCCATGCACATGCATTTAGAAACACACACATACACACTCATTGATATATGTATATATATATATATATATCTAACTTCATTTCTTATATTCCCCACACTAGGTAGGATTATTTACAATTAGGTCATATATATATATATATATACCTTACCCCATGCATGTACGTATATAAATTCTCGACACCTTCTTCTCAAAACCATTAAAGTGATGTTCCACACACACTATAAAATTTTTACCACAACTCAAATATAGCCTCAAAAACCCAAACACACAAAATAAATTGCTAACAACTCATAAATCATAAAACCCCTATATTAAAATTAATCCACAACAAAGAACACCATAAATACTTACATGAAAACCATGGCGAACTCACTTCCCTTGATGACACTAGTGAGAATCGGTCTCTATGGAACATGAAAAACCCTAAATAATAACAATAAATCAAAATGAAAACCCCTAAACACATTATGTTTCAGCCATGAAATGAACACACCATAAAACCATATAAAACATCAAAATATTAATTGGGAAGGGATAAGAGGCACACTAGATGGATTCACACACCAAAACCGGAGGAGATTCAATCTCTAGGGGAAAAACATAGGCACTAGAACATCTCTTGGTTGAATGGGTCACATAAATAAGATAAGGGGCTGGCCGCGTGAGAGAGGAGTCAGTCACGTATGAGGGGAGCCATCACCGGAGGAGGGAGGGAGGCACGCTGTAGGTACCTCTGCAGGTGGGGGTAGTGAAAATGGGAGAGGGAGGGGGGTCAGGTCGTGTAAGGGTTAAGGGGGAGATGCACTACACATGGGAAAGGGGGAGAAAGAGACTCATGGTTTAAAACAAATGTATATGTAATAATAATATTATTATTAATGATAACTTAATAATAATAATAATAATAAGATTAATAATTATATTATTATTATCTATAATAATAATAATTCTATTAATATTTTTAAATATTTTTCCATTTATTTTATTTTATTTTATTTTTATTTTATTTTAATAAATGTTTAAATAATAAAAAACCAAGAGAGTAAAATATAAATATAAATAATGTGATCGTATGACTCTAGGTCGAGGTTTGAAATGGATTCAGTTATTACTAAATTAAATTGACATATGATACATGTGATCATAGATCAAGAGATAAAATAGTTAATAGTCTATGAAAACAATATACATAGATGATTCCAATTTTTTATTGAAAAAATATATAAATCATAGTAATGATAAACATTTTGTATCCTTAAAATCATAAAATGATTCCTTCCACACATCAAGGGGAAAAAATAAGGGTGAGACCAAATGATCTGTAAAGGTAACATAAAATAGTTGATGTAATGAGTTAGTATGGAAAAGTAAACCTGGAATGGTAAATAAGTGAAAACAGATGCCATTTAATTAATAACATGAGCATGAAATGAATCCATGGGTAATATCAATGCAACATTATCAAGGATAAAAAATTTAATTATAAATGAAGGAAATGATTAATTATTGATTTCACTATCTATTTCATTATCATATCACTACCATCATAGAATTATCTCAAGACAGTTTAAATATCAATCATGCATACAAAAAACCTATTTAATAAGGCTAACCAACTGGTTTATCTCATGAGACATCTCAATGAGTCACGGGGCCATACAATTATAGGTTACACCAGTCACTACAAGTCCAATGATTTCTTTATATATTAAATGATAAATTTAATTCATAAAAAATATTCTTTATCAATGAATGTCTTAATTTATTAATTGATATGGAATATCAATATTTTACAAGTAAATAAAATAAAATTCAAATTTAAATATAGTATAATTAAATGGGTTATATTTTATGAAATTATCTTATCCATGATGTTACAAATATGGATAATTAATGGAAATTTAATTTCTAAGGATCATAGAAAGTTAATTTTTCATGATAATGTAAATGTCCTAAAAATAATATGAGATAAAAAATTACCATTAACTCTTTGAAAATGTATGTTTTTTAATAAAATATTTTCCATAAAATAAATATAAAAATTTGGAGAAAATTATTAAAATAAAATTTCATGAAGGATTTTTCTTTGAAAAACTATTGAAAACGTGGAAAAGAAGCTAAATATCATTTAAAAGATATCGAATTGGTAAAATCCATTTACACCATATAAGTTAAAAAAAAATATTTTCTAAGGCAATTTGTAATGAAAATAAAAAAAATTATCATTTCAAAAAACATTATAAATAATTGTCTAATCCTTGTAAAATGTCAAGGATAACCACAAATACCCTTAATAAATCATTTTAGTAAATAAAAAATGCATTTGTAAAATAGTTTTGAAAAATATTGATATAAAAGAATAATATAACTGATCAAAAAGGGAATGTGATTAATTGGTGTTCAAAAAATTTAAATGAATCCTTCAAGTGAAAATATTACAAAATATTTTAGAAAACAAATATCATTTAAAATATATAATATATGAAAATAGATTATGTTTATGAGGGATAAATTATAAAATTACTTCAATCGAAGTACAATCAATCCCAAAAAAGAGATAATAAAATAAATTATTCACTCTTTAGTAACATTCAAATTATAACCCATTGAATGAGTAAACCTGAATTAAAACATAAATTAAAATTAATAAAAAATTATTATTGTTAAACAAATCAATGGGGTGTTATATAGACAATATATGAAAAAATATGTGTATAACACCAAATGTGTCTCAATGAAGTGAAAATTTAGTTGAAATATATTATAAATATCATATCATTAGAGTGATAAATTAATAAATGAGTTGATAAACTTTATTAAAATTAAATTCTCAAAAAACAAGTGTAAATACATTTTGATAATAATAAAATAATAGGTTATTTCTCCCATAATCATGAAAAAACATAGTTAGTGAATTATATGTATAACTCAATGAATGGAAATCAAGTTAACATACCCCTTGTTGGGAACATGTTGGATTGTGAAAGAAGTAATAAGAGTTTTCTATTACAGAGTATTGTCATTTATTGTCCAAGAAGATAAATCAATTCATATTGTAAAGGACAAGTAAAATGAGACGATGATTTTTTGATTTGTATTTAGAAAATATCACAATTTATAAGAACTTGTAATGAAATCCTTATTATGGAAAGAGGGAGAAAATATGATGCCTTCCATATTCTATTTAGATTGGAAATAATGATGCTGATGGAAAATAGGAAGTTGTAGTACTCCCTGTTGAAAATTTGACGATGCTAAATTTGTTCGATTAAAGACTATATATCATAATAGATATGGTGTGTGATGAGAGTAGTTGTTTTTTGAATATTCCTTATGATAATGAAGCAGAATTGGTGTTCTTTCCAAAATAGATGTAAAGGTGGGGCCATTTAACAGTGGTTGACAAATTTTTTGGGCTGAAAATTAGGAGATGGAGAAAGGTGATTTTGGAAAAGGATTATCCCAGAAATTTTGACAATGGATTTGTATATTGTGCTCAAAATGAGTTTCAGGATCCAAACATCAAAATAAGTCAATGGATAGGCTTAAAAAAAGATTGGTTTTTCTCCAAAGATTGAAAGGAGTATGGAATGTGGTGTGAAATACATTATTTGAGGTCAAAACATAATAAAACGGAAGAGGCAGGAATTGCTTGAAAGATTAAATAAGTGACTGAAAGATGAGGTCAACGTAAAAGAGACTTACATTCCCAATGCAACGTCAAATGGGGTTTTGTGAAACATATTATTGTTTTACATGGCATGTTACGATTTTTTCACACGGGGGACGATGAATTCTATAAATAAGAGGTGACCCCCTCATATTTCTGATTCTAAACACTTAGACAAATCCCGATTTATGAGGATTGAACAAATTTTGAGTAAAGGTAGGTGTACGAAAGAATGAATGGTGGTCGTAAGAAGGAGAAGTTATACACAAGATTGATGTTGCATGATGGAGGTGTTTCATGACAAAAGTATAATCTTGTGGGTGAGGAATAAAAATTGTGTGCAAGACACCTATGGGGGAGTGTGAAAAATTTGGGTTCTTCTGTTTTATTTAATAGTGCATAAGATAGATCTTAAAGGCTTCTGGGTAAGAATGTGATGATTTGTACTTCAGAGAATACACCTCTTCAACTGTAAAGAAGCACTTAAATAATGTAATTCCCTATTTGTGCTAACATGGTACACTTACATGAGGATTTTTTTCCAAGTACTTCTCAAGTGTAAGGGTATGTCCTACTCATTGATTTCCACATCAGAGTATTATTTTCTAGAAGATTGTGTTGTACTGAATTTTTTCGGTACCAAATAAGGACATAGATACTATTGTTGAGTAGTGAACCTTGTAAATCTTCTGTTACTGTGGTTTTGTGTGGTCAGGAGGGAAATAACTCATTAATATGATGTGAAGGTTTTTAAAAACTTATAGGAATCATAAAAGAGAAATATATCATTGATTCACCCCCTCCTCTTCTCAGTGATACTTGGATACTGATTGGTTAACTTCACCCCTTACCTCACTATTACAATTTGTTGAATATTATTTAATCTCATGAATAATTTTTTAAAACCTTTTATTAATTTATATTAACACCATATCCATATTTATAATATCATATATTATTTTTTATTACATTTACACAGCTTATTATTATAAATTATTTATTAAAATCTAATTCTTTAGGGTTATATTTCATGATTTTCATGTATGTTTTAGTTTGATAGTTTTATTACATTCATATATCACATGTATCCATCATATGAATTATTATAATGATGATATAAATATAATATATAGTTCTTTTATACTTATATAAAATCATACATTAATGGGGGACAAAGAAAAATTAATTACCCCATTCATAGAAATGTTTGGTCGCATGTATGCATGATCGTTGTTTTAACATTTCAACTAATGGAATTAAAGAAAGTTAAGTTGTAACCCAACTTTCTATAGTAATTATTATGTCATTTATATCATATATATATTCATAAAATCTATCCTCACTACCACCCATGTAGATATGTAATGAATAGTGAATCACATCACATAGTGGAGGTGGTAGTCCATAGATACACAAGAGTGACATCATAATTTTGCAATGGATTGATTGGTTAGAAAGAAGATATAATATTAAACTTAACAAAGTACAATTATATTTAAAACTTCATAAATTTTTATATGTAGAATAATATAGTTTAAATGGTAATTAGATGAAAATTAAACCGCTACATGGACACAGAATGTTGTTCATAAGCACGAGCGATGGTTTCTCTTTTCATGTGATGAAAAAGGGATGAAAATTTATTGTCCCATACACACAATAAATTACAAATATTGTTTTGATACTTTCTATTTATTTTTCAAAAACACATATTAAAATATAAATATTTTTATGATACTTTATATTTATTTTATTATGGTTTTAAATGGATTAGTAGAGGAAAAAGTTTAATTAATCATGATAAAGTCAGTAAAGAGGGTTATCTCTTAATTGGAACACTATAATTATATGAAATTATAAGTAAACATGAAATAGTCTTTTTATAATAAAATAATAACTAATTCATTTATATGGGTGATTAAAAGAAAATATTTTTAGTTTTAGTTGAGATAGGTAACTCACTGTTGTTAAAAATAAGAAAGAATGGGTGTCATTTTATAAGTGTGGGTAGTGGCACTCTGGGAATTTAATAAATGATTAAATTAATATAAATTAATTTAACTAAAAAATTGATCTAAATTGATAAAATTAGAATATTATATTTCTATGATTTTAAATATTTTAATCCAATAAAATTTTGACATGTTTTGGATACATTTTAACCCTTTTAAAATTGTTTTAAACCCTCATTGATCATATTGACAATTACGGTGATATCAATATATTTACTATATAGCGGTCAAGCTAGTTACCATCAAAAGAAAAGTGACCAATAAATTTACAATGAATGGTATTATAAAAAATATACCATTCAATACAATTAATATAAAATTTATATGAAATTTAAATCATTTATAAAAGAAATTATTTTAAATGATGGTTTATAATTTTTTGAAAATTCATGAAATATTGAAATAAAATATATGAATACCTCCTGTAAAATGATTCCAAAATGAAATTTATTTCTATGAAATGGAATATATGGCCTTAATATAATATTTCAATGATTTATTTATATGTTTATATATCATTTTAATCCTTATATTGTTTATTAACATATTGGTTAACCATCTTTTTCATTAACCATGTTATTGACATTTTCAATACTAGAAGTTAATAATTTTTCTTTTATGTATAAAATTAACTCATAAATGGAAAATGTATGAAATTTGAAACAATTTATCATTAAAATTTCATAATTTATTGATTATAATTATTTGAAATGAATTTAATAAGATATATTGAACATAAAATAAGATTTATTTTAGTTTGAGATTTTTCACATAAATTTAATTTGAAAAAAACATTACTAAAATATAATTATAATATAAAAAATTAATCCATATATAACAAGTTATATGTGCCTTAAAAATAATTTTTACTCATTAAGTAAACCAAAAATAATACATTATTGTTTTTAAAATCATTTACATAAATTTTTTACGGCTTTCACAAGCATTGTTTCATCACTGTGTGGGAATTTATGGAAATTATTTCATCACTAAAAACTAAATCCAAATTATCATGATGAAATAAATTATTAAACCATATAATAATTGTTTATAACCCTATAAATTTGTTTCATCCCTCCCATAATGTATTATTACTAATATAAGAGAGAGAGTGAAATTTTTTACTCTATAGTTATATAAAATAATATAATTGATATAATTAACATAATTTGTCAATAAATTTCATCATTTTAAATTTTTTAACAAGTATGGTTTAAATTAAATCATCCATTATAATATTGGAATGTTTTCATATTGTTTTGAGACATTATCATACTACATTTAACCTCAATTACCTAATTTACCATTATCGTGATATAAAGAATATACTATGGTTAATATTAATTTTAAGAAAAAAAATAAATGTGAATTATTTTTGATATTGTAGCCTTATGATTACAAATATATAATCCATTTTTTGAAATTTAATTTCTAAAAATAGATAAAATTACTTTAAGATAAAAAAATTCACAAAAACAAAATGTTTTTTCAGAACATAGCTTTTTTTAGTATAAAATATTTTTCAAACCAAATTCAATAATTTTGTTGATTAAAATTAAATTATGGTTTTTATTCATAATATAATAGAAATAATAAAACATTAAATGTAACACCCATATGTTTATATGAAATATGTTCTTTAAATAATTTTAATTCTTTAGTAGCTTACATTGCATGTAATCACGAGTTTAAACAAACCACGAGACAATTTTATAATAAAATGAACATTATAGACAAGGAATTAGGTTAGTGGTAAAAATAATAACTAACTTATTAATATGTATTGTGAATTCATTGGCAACCAATAAGATTTAAAAAATTTAAATCAATCATATATTTTTCGTTTTTTTATTAATAAATTGAGTGAATTACTATTATTAATAAATTTATGAGATATATATTTTATATAAATAATAAACTAATTTTTATATTTATACATTGGATATTTTCTTCATAGGGTATGAATAAAATCTATTTGATGTATACAACCATATATATTTCAAAAGGGTAATTTTATTCCTTTTAATGGAGAACATTTTTTAAAATAATATTTTGAAAAATTATTAATTTTAATATTAAAACATTAAAATTTTATTTGGACGTGGGATATAAAAATTGTCTTTGATTGAAAATTTAAATTTTTTTTGATAACTTTCAAATTTTGATGAATAGGAGAAATACAATAAATTTTAATTGTAAACAAATTTTTCCATAAAAATAATTTATTTGGATAAATTAAAATATTTAAACATTTTAATGTATAAATAGAATATATTTTTATCATTCAATAAATTTCAGGTCATTGTCCTTAATTTTACAATGATTTTAGATGTAAAAACATTTTAATATTTTTCAATGTTTTAACTTTTAAAACCTATTCTCTCTTTTCAATAATGGGATTAATTTTAGATTATTTAATGCCACGTCTATTATTTAAATTTTGAAAAATGTAGTAAATATTTTTCATTATTACATCAAAATTATGTAAATAGATTTATTTTATTTTTGGGAATTATGAATAGTAACTTCAATAGTTTTTATCAATATGGTAAAAGGGTAAAACTGTTAATTAAGTGTAAGAATAGTATTATAAAAATACCATAACACTAATACTAATCTTATTTTATTTGATATTACTAACCAATACAACCATTGGGATGAAAATTTGGCCTTTAGAAGCCACTTGGGTGAGATTGTTACACTTTATACTTTTAATTTAAAGGAAAATATGTTATAAACATATATCTTATTACTATGAAAATTTTAATATGGGCCTATAAAAGTGACATCTTAAACTATAAATCTTAATTATAAAGCTCAAAATATTTAATACATCATGGTACATTATTTATAATTTTTAGAACATAAATAATTAAATATAATTATGACACAATGATGATGAAGTGATTTCTTTATTAATGATGGAATCAAATAAATGATATTATAAATATTAAAATATTTAATATTTGACCTTATTTATATAATCAATGATTTCTCTAGGTTAATATGACATGTTATAAGGCTATTAAATGGTTTTTTCGATGTTATCTCTCGGTTCCTATTTTATTTAAATTCAATAAAATTAACAATGTAAATATATACGTAATTGATGTTTTATAAAAATAGTAAACTATTTAATTATTTAGAAACCGTTAAAATCATTTTAAATCACAATGTCACCATGATAAAGTCTAAAAGTTCATTAAGTTTCCAATTATAGGAAATCGACCCCATATAAATAAAATTTATAGCCACTTTATACATAAAATGTTGTTAGCATAATTAAAATTAAACGATAATAATTAAGGGTAAACTAGAACTATAAGGTTTTAAATAAAATCAATACATGTATAAAAATTAATAGATTATTAGTTTTCAAACTATCCTCATCTTCTCTTCTAAATATTTCAATTTTGAAGAATTTAGATTAAAAAATTAATTAATATTAATTTAATATTGTAAGAATTATTAATGGTGCCTCTCACCAAAATTATAAAAGGAATCATTCACCCTCAACTTCTCACATAAATTTAAGCCTTATATCTCATCCATCACAACCCTTTTCATTTATAAACATCCCTAGTTACGTTCTACTGGTTTTGGTCTTCTTCAAAAACCAACTCTAGTGCTCTAAGAGGGGATTTAGAGGAATCACATCGAGGAAGAGGTAATCTCTTCTAACAATTCATTCAAACTTATTTATTCCTATAATTACCAATCATTATGTGTTTCGTTATAATTTAATAACATATGTATAACTAATATATTGATATGTTATAAAACACCCATATTCCCCCTTTTATCTATCCTATAAAAAATAAAATCACCACGTGTGCGTACGTACGACTTACCATCTCCACGCCATAGTTTAATATGTTTTTTGATAATCACCTTACCTTGAAGAATATAACGATTGAATTAATATATATATATATATATATATATATATATATATATATATATATGATTATTATAATATTATATTAATTCTGAAATATTATACACCCTATAATTCAACCCCATTCAACAAATATGGGATTGATATCATCACTCGTGCATACGTAACACCTACTGTATCTATAAAGAGATATGATTCATTCGAAATGATCTTTTTTAAATCATGATCTTATAAATGTGAATACTGAATAAATATGGTATATAATATATTAAACTCATTTTAAATTATATTACTATTACCTAAGGAGGATATCCATAACTTATTCGACAAAAAATTCATAAGAACATAAAGAATTTAATATCTGAATAATAGTAACAATGAAATGTTACTAAAAAATAGATGATAATAAGATAATATATTATAGCATTAAAATTACTATTATTCTAGAACAAGTGAATAAAATTATTTTAATCATTATAAAATATTTTATGATACATATGATGGATATCATATCTAAGGTAAGGGCTAATTTTTCAAATTCATTTTTATCCGAGATTGTCTATTCATAAATATTTTCAAGCGTATATTTATCATCCACATATATGTTCCCTAAATATGTAATGTTATTATTATTTTTCTTTAGTTGTTTAAAGTCAATTTTACCCAAAATATAATTTTTATTAAACTATCTTGAAGGATTCTTTTATCACTTTTTGGTACGAGTAACTTTTTGACTTTGCTGACAAAATTATGAGAATAATGTTTTTTATTATATATGACAAGAATGTATTTTTACACATTAATGATCCCTTATTTACATGATGTTTCCATTATTTATTTTCAAGGTTGTTTTCAATGAAATTATTTCCATTAATATTGTGTGGGGGGTTTTGATAAAAGAACACATTTTTGAATAAGGGTATTTCCCTCAATAATTCATTTCTTTTGTTATATCAAAACTATTTTCCATCGAAGATGACAATATTTAAATAGGTGTATGTTTTTAACCATAATATTTCAATTATATTATTGTGTTTATTATGGAATTATATTTATGAAATTAATTTGTTTTAAATGGATTATGATATGATGGAATGATGTATAAGAAACCCATTTTATTCTTTAGGTTATGCTATAATCTGTGTTTTTTATTTCTGTGTCACACATAATAATGATTTCGTTATGAGATTGGTAGGACCTATGTATCCATCCAATTAATTGGTTTAATATTTATATCTCATAAGATATACATGACCGGAACGACAATTAAATATGATTCAGTAATATATGGCTAGAATGACCTATAAACCCAATTTAGTAAGGGAATTTGTCTACTATGATGGCCTTTTCAATGATCCATAAAAAACATGAAATGATTTTTGTAATGACACAAGAATTTATTGATGAAAATTAATCTTGATATAATTAAATTTATTATTATTTACAATGGTTATACAACATATGAAATTACTTGGTTTTATGATTTTGGGTTTCAAAATACTGTTATGAATTGTTATCGTTGCTAACATAGCTGTTAAATAGTGACCACATGATTTGTATAAATGTAGGGATTGAAAAAAACCAATTTACTCTGACTAAAGATTTTATGGCCTCATCCAGTTGAATTTATCTAAACAAAGCCCATTTTTTGGTTCTCGGAAAGGAGGTGGTGTCACTAAGCTTCTCTCTTGACCAAGCCCAAGAGGATTTTCAACATGTTAATCTTGAATGGAACCACATACAGAAGATATGGAAGTTGATAGAGATTACCACCCATGTAATGTTATTTGAGCCACCCCAAATGTCTGTTACCATTGAACACCTTACCTTTAGGTCTTATGCGGGTTTTATAAGGGTTTAGGTAATAATAAACTAACACTATGATTATGTACATTTTTTATAGATAATATACATTCATTTTTTATTGTTACTTTGTAAATTTATTTTAAAACACAAATACTATATTTGGGAATACTCAATTAATAAATATATTTTGATGAATTAATTGATTTTTGAATTAAATAATATTTTAATAAAATAATATATCTAAATTAATTTTATTAAATAAAAATGATCTTATTATTTCTATGAATTAAATTGTAATTTTTATTACGTTTTGAAATTTGTTTTTGTCAAAACCCTTGAATTTTCGATAAATGTCAGTTTCTATTTTAAATGTAAAAATTAAAATATTTTGAAAATATTTTTATATAAAATGAATATTATTTTTGTAATCATAATGTGAAAATTATCCAAGGGTGAATTTTTCCTAATTTTTAGAAACAACATAATTTTTGGGTAAAAAATAAATACCGTTTAAATATATAATTAGTTTTCTGACATCATAATGAAACAATAGTGATGTAATAAAATACTATAAATTTGATATCTAGCCAATATATATTTTAGCATTAATATAATGTGATTTAATATTTGTTTGATTAATTTTATGGTGCCTTAGTGGACCCTCCAAGACTTATAAAACATTTTATCTTTTTAAATGATTTCATTGAGAGTGTGACTCACCTCTAGAGAAGTGAGCCTAATATTTTAAGAATTTCTCCCATTGGCCTTATAGAATAAATTTTTCCACTCCCCTTTGGAAAAAACCATGGGAAAAAACCATGTGATGGGTTATGGTTTTTATTAGTTTAATGTGTGGTGTCCAAAACCTAAATAATAAAGATTTCCCTCCATTTTCCTATTTAATACTATCCAAGATCCAACTTACTCATCACTAAAAACATTATGATATCGGCAAAAATATTCCCTACTCTCTCTAGAATCCTCTCAAGGCACCTGAATCTTTAAATATGCCTCTCTAATGCCTATCCCTAGCCTTTGGGATTTCACTTCTATGTAAGGGATTTATTCTTTTCTCATTTTTGTTCAAATTTCATTATGTAGTTATACCTTTTTATTATCAATTTAAAATTTTGGGGTGTGATTTAAAACCTCCCCTATACTTCCCTCTTTAATATTAAATGATTATAGACCCCTTTCTCTATCAATAATTCCTCCCATATACACATGTTACCATGCTGAAATTCTGTAAGGAATTTCTCTCTTCTCATTTACATTCAAGCAATTATTTTGTATTAAGAATCTAAATTCCCTTTAAAATGTTGGGAAATATGTCTAAATGACCCCCTTTCTTTATATATCATGTAAATATGTTGAGAAAACCCTTTATCTCTGATCAAACATTTTTATGAATTTTTAGATCATGCCGTTATGCTGCCGAAATTGTACCATGATTTTCCAAGACAAAGTCATTGTGTAGTGAATACCATGCATATTTATATATCAAGGGTATTCACCTTAATGAAAATTTAATTATTGATTATAGTGTTTCATTTATGAGTTTCACATTACTTTATCATAAAAAATTATGATTTTAATGAATCCATGTTATATGATCAATGCGGCACACTTATGCATGAAATGAAATGATTAAGAAGGGTGTGGCCAGATTGTGCACCAATGAGTTGGGTAATTATTAGTATCATGATACAAAAAAGTTCAATGAGGGTTTACACATTAAAATTAAACTGAAATGAGGGTTTACTCATGGTCCATGTGCAATGATTCTTGGCTCATGTTAATATCGTGTTAAATGGTGATGGCCCATTTTCATGTTTGGATAATCATGCAATATGAAGCCTTTATTTTCATTTATCTATTATGATCCATTGGTATGATTATTGACAAACATGTATTTTATTATTCAATTTATCATTTTTTTACTCCCTTACTAGGATTTATAGCTCACCCTTTTTATGCATGTCATCAGGTTATCCCATGCAATGCTAAATACGAAGGAATGTGTGTGGCCATGTAAAAAAAGATTTCAATAAAGATGTTGTGTTTTATGTTCTAAGTTGTTATTAAAGGATATGAATTTACCAAGAAACTAAACCTCTATATCATTAGAGTTTTATTTAGTGTATTTTTATGTAATAATTCATGTTTAAGTGTGTAATAAAGAGAATGTATGTTATAGTTAGTATCCGCGGATAGGATTAGTTATTTATGGGAATAGGATTAGAAAACACTAGTGAAATCCTTAGGGATAATTATAAGTATAATAAAAACGCACCTACATTTTTGTGAGAATTGAGTAAGTTTTTTATCATGAAAATTCATCAATGTTTGGATATGAGCAGGTTGAGGTAGATCTGGAACAGATGTAACTAGGTGTAAAACCTGAAAACACTGCATTGCACTAGACTCGAATAGGAACTGGTGCCTAACAACGGGCCTTGCTACACTCTTGGTTACGACACTCTCAGGGGATATGCTTTGGTAAATTCCAAATCTTACTATGAACCATTGTTATGTGAATAAAAAATGTCAGTAAGAATATATATTTGGAAGTAGATCATGGGTGAAATATATTGAAGCATATAAATTAATAACATAAGTAAATAAAATTAATTTATAAGTCATCAATTTTTTTTCTTTGGAATACCATCTATGTGTTACCCCGAAATTTCTTTTTATTCTAGAAAATGTCCGATAATTGGAGGACTCAGTCTAACAACCTATGTGAAGATCAATGTGATGATTGTCTAAATGAGATACCCAATCCCATGGGAGAAAATATCATGAAATATTTCAAGATAATCTCTCAGTTAACACAAATATTGAATAAAAACATGGGTCAAGAAGAACATTCAACCTCCCCAATAAAGAAAAAGTAGAAATCGACGGCTTCATGAGACAAAGGCATCCTACTTAGAATACATCATAAGATCCCTCAATCACAAAAAAATGGATCAACTCATTTGAGAATATCTTTTATATCCTTCAATGTTGTTAACAAGAGAAGTTACTTTTGGATGCTTATCGTAAGGATGTTGAAGTTGATCAATGGTGGACATTGATAAACTATATGAAACATGTGGATGATATTTAGGCATTGGAATAGAAGGATTTCTGGAAAATGTTTGTCGGAAAATATTTTTCTCGTACCCTCGGACGTAAAATGTAAAGGGACTTCCTTGCCCTCAATAAAAATGATGATGATTCCAAAAAAGTGTATTTAGAAAACATTACAAGGATTTCAAGATACACCTAAGGCTTTGTCATTACCCTGAAATTCACTGTTTATCGCATCTTGGGTGTGCTGAAACCTAGCCTACTGAAAGCCCTAACGATCTGTGACTTCGAGGTCTAATGGGAAATTTTATGATGTACCCTCAAAGTCGAAATGAAGATCAAAAAATATCATGGGTATAATGGGGATAAGAAGCATAAGGTGGAAATTAATTTTGGAAGTCCAATGGATAAATCCAATTATTCTAAGAAAATATAGCACCCCACTTTCCAAATGTGCAGAAAGAAGAACCCCAAAAATTTCCTGAAGGGGATGATAAAATGCTTTAGGTATGGAAGAGAAGGTCACCTGGCTATTAAGCACCGAAAATAAAAAACCAGAACCTGCAAAAGAGGAAAGGAACACTCTGTTTGATGCTCAACAAGTTTTTCATTACTTCAAATTCATTTAAATAGGGTACTTTGAAAACTATTTACCTAAGCCAAGGGTTTTTAGGGGAAACCAACATCCTCTAAGGTAGCACGGGAGAGATTTTTCCTGCACTACTTATGATGTAAACCCTGATAATGAAGTGGTGACTGGTAAGTTAGTTATTACTTCAATAATATTGAACATTATTTCTTATTCTAGTTCTATGCATTCTTTTATATCCCAAAAGTTTTGTAGAAAAATCCCAACACCACTACAAATCAAGGAAGTACAGATGTCAATGGGAACGAAAAATTGGAAAATAATTGCATCCCATGAATATAACACATCCCCTGTCATAATTTGTGGATTTAACTTCCTAGAGAACCTATTAATACCCCCTCTGATGGAATGTGATGCAATTCATGGAATGAATTAGATTTCTATATATAGATCCAACATAAATTGTCGTAAGAGGGAAATTACTCTCTATATTGAGAATCAACCCCAAATTTTGTACATGTGAAATAAGGATGATAAATCTTCTTTAGAACCATCATCTTAAGCATGGATATTAATTCCCTATGACCATTAATATCTGAATAAGATGATTGAGTCTATGGAAGCAACCATCCTTGAATACATGCTTATTATGAGGGAATTCACTGAAGTGTATTCTGAGGAATTTCCTAGTCTTTCTCCTAGAATAGATGTTGAATTCTAAACTGATATTATACCTAGGAAATTCCTAATACCCAAGAATCCATATAGAGTTTCTATTAGAAAGCTTAAAGATCCAAAGAAACAACTACATGAGAATCTGGATAAAGGTTTTTTATACCCAAGTGCTTCACCAGGTGGTGAACTAGTCCTCTTCATCAAGAAGAAGGATGTGCTAAAGTGAATTTTCATTGATTATCACGAGCTCAATAAAATCATAATAAAGAACAAGCATCCACTACCATGAATTGATGACTTGTTTGATCTGTTATGTAGGGAAAAATACTTCTCCAAGGTTGATTTGTAGTCAGGATATGACCATGTAAGGATGAATATGGAGGATCTCTCCAATACTGCATTTCGTATAAGTTATGGGCACTATGAATTCATAGTGATACCATTTGGACTCAATAATTATCCAACAATGTTTATATACATGATGAATATATTACTTAGATATTATCTCTACAGATTTTTTGAATTTTTTATAGACTATATTCTAATATACTCGAAAAACATGGAGGATATTGACGAGAATCTAAGAACTGTATTGGAGACCTTTTAGAAAGGAGAAGCTCTTTGCAAATTTAAAAAATTTCATGTTATGGTTGAACGAGGCCTCATTCTTAGGTCATATCAACCCAAGCAATGAGATTTCTCTGGATCCCTCCATTATAGCTGCAATAGAGGGATGGCTGAGGCCAACATCGGTAAAAAAATATCCATTGCTTCTCGGTGTTAGCTAGATATTTTCGCCGATTTTTGTTAAATTTATCATGATTTTACAACCCTCTTACCAAGCTAACTCGGAAGGATGCAATGTTTTCTTGGAGTGAGAAATGAGGAGAGAGATTCAAGGAGTTGAAAAAGAGGCTTATCACTATGAATTTTCTCATATTACCCACAAGTGGAAAACTTTTTTTGGTATTTAATGATTCATTGAAGAAGGGAATGGGCTCTGTGTTGATGAAAAATGACGTAGTCAATTCATGTGCTTAAAATAAATTGAAAGATAATGATCAAAACTATCAAACACATGATCATGAGTTGGCTGTAGTGATCACTACTTTTAAAATTTTGTGACATTGCCTTTTTGGGGAGAAGAGAAAAATAAATATGGAAAAAAGCCTCAAGTATGTATTCAAATTGAAATAGTTGAACATGCACCAATAAAGATGTTTAGATCTAATAAAAGACTACAAATGCTCAATCCATTACTAACCAGGGAAAGACGGGAAGGTGGAAGATGATCTAATTAGAAAGGACCCATAAATTTTATCATTTATGAGAATCGAAAAGGATACAATCTTAGAATATTTGATAAAGATGGACATGGGAATCCTAAAGAAGGGAACATCATCAATACTTTCACAGATGATAGCTCAACTGTATCTTTTGGTGTGGTTAAATGATTCTCAAATAGATGATTTAGGAATTCGGAAGAAGGAGGAAACTATTAGAAAAGGTAAATACTCAGAATTCAATGTTAACGAAGAAGGAATTGAGAGATTTGGGACAAGACTATGTGTTCTAACATGTCCAGAGATAAAGAAAAAACTTTTGCATGATGCACATAGTTCAGATTTCTCCATTAACCCAGGAAACACAAAGATGTATTGCGATCTCTTAGAGCATTATTGGCAGGATAACATAATAGAGGAGATCATTGAGTATTCATCAATTTTCTTGGTATGTCAGCAAGTGAAGGCTGAGTGGGAGAAGTCTAAGGTGATGACGAAAGCATTACTCATACCTACATGGAAATGGGAGAATATCACCATGGCCTTTTTCATCATAATTTTGAAGACATCAATAGGGAACAATTCTATCTGGGTTGTGGAGGATCGTCATAAAAAACTACACACTTCATTGAACACCGATAGGATTTCTCATTAGATCAACTGGTACATATATATATATTAGAGAAGTGGGCAAGCTGCATAGAGTATGACTATTGATTGCATCTTATCGAGATCCAAGATTCCCCTCTATGATTTGGAAGAGTGTTCAACATGCTCTGGATACAGATCTGAATATCAGTATAGATTATTATCTTCAAACTGATGGCCAATCTGAGTGGGATATCTAAACACACGAGGACATGTTGATATAATTCTAGAAGGACTTCAAAGGAGGATGGGATCAACATCTCTCTTTTTTTGAGTTCTCATACTACAATAGTTTCCACTCAATAATACAGATAGCTCCTTATGAATCCCTGTATGGGAAGAGGTGAAAAAAACCGACATGTTCTGATGATGTTTGGGATCAGAAACTCCTAGGTCCATAAATAGATGATGAAATGGTAGTGGAGGTTACGATTGTCCAGAAGTGCATAAAAGCTACTGAGAGTCGACAAAAGAGATATTCTGATAATCATCGACAAGACCTAGACTTTTATGTCAGAGACATGGTATTCCTCCACATATCACCGTGGAATAGATTAATGAGATTTGGGAATAAAATAAATCTTTTTCCAAGTTACATCGGCCCTTTTGAGATCTTTGATTTAATTGGAGCAATGGAATATCAACTAACACTCCCACAAAACCTATCTAAAGTACATGATGTCTTCTATGCATCACATTTTAGGAAGTACATACATGACTCATCACATGAACTAAATCTAGAGGTGCTACCACTAGAGAGTGACCACTCCTATGAAAAGATTATGGTTGAGATATTATATCATAGAGAAAATGTTATATAAAATAAGACTGCGCCACTTGTTAAGGTGTTGTGCAGAAATGAAATGTTATAAGAAGAAACATGGTAATTTAAGGAAGAGATGAAGCAGTGCTACACACATTTGTTTTTGTGTGGGAAAATGAAATTTCGAGAGCAACATTTCCTAAGGTGGGATGATTTTAACGACCCAAACGTTTTTTAATAAAAATTCATCTTGATCTAATTAAATGTCATATTATGTAAAATGGTTATAAAACATATGTACTTATATGGTTTTTTGATTTTGGATTTTGAAATTCCTTTATTCATTTTTACCGTTACTAATATAGTCATTGAACAGTGATCACATTATTAATATAAATATAGGCCTTTAATAAATCCAAAATTTACTCAGAAAAAGTTAGTGATGTCCTCATCCATTTGAATTTCACCATAATAAGACCATTTTTTAGAGCTTAGATAAGTGGTGGTGTCACTGGGATTCCCTCTTGACCAATACCAAGCTGAACTTCAACATGTTAGGCTTGAAAATAACCACCTCTAATGGAACCACCTATAAGAGATGTGAAATTTTATAGAGATTACCCCCGAGAAATGTTACTTAAGCCACCCCAATAGGATTTCCCCATTACATAGCTTACCATTAGGAATTATGTGGGTGTTATAAGGGGGTTTGTAAAAATACCCTAGAACTATCATTATGTTCATTTTTTATATATATTATACATTCATTTTCTTATTGTTAATTTTAAAATAGTTCTCAAAGCACAAATAATATTTTTAGTATATATTCAATAAATAAATATATTTTGATGAATTAATGGATTATTTAGTTAAATAATATTTTAATAAATTATTGTTAATAAATTAATTTTTAATAATTATAAATGATCTTATAATTTTTAGGTATTCCATTGTGATTTTTATTAAGGTTTGATAGTCATTTTTTGTCAAAACCCATGAATTCTCTATAAATGTCAGTTTTTATTTTAAAAGATAAAATTAACATATTTAGAAAAATATTTATATAAAATGAAAATTATTTTTGGAATTAGGATGTCAAAATTATTTAATAGTGAAATTTTCATAATTCTCTGAGACTGTCGAATTTTTGGGAAAAAATTTAATACCGTTTAATTATTTAAAGTGTTTTATGAAATCATAACGACCAAATACTGATGTAATAAAATACTATAAATGGAATTTTCTAACAATATATATTTTAGCATTCATATAATGTCATTTTATATTGGATTGATTAATTTTATGGTGGCATAGTGGAGCCTCCGTAACATATAAAATATTTTAACTTTCAAAATGATTTCCTTGAGAGTGTGACTCACCACCACATAAGAAAGGCTAATATTTTAAGATCATAGGCCATTGGAAATATAAAATAATATTTCCCACTCCCCTTTGGAAAAACCATGAGAAAAAACCATGGTATGCTTTGTGGTTTTGATTAGATTAATGTGTGGTGTCCAAAACCTAAATAATAATGAATTCCCTCTGTCTTCCTATATAAACCCACCCAATCTCCCACTACCTCTTCACTCAAAACCTTTGGAGATTGAAAAACCTCTTCCATACTCATTCTATTATCCTACCAAGGTTCCCTCATCTCACAAGAGTCCACTCTCAAGCCTCTACTAAGCCTTTGGGATCACACTTCCTAGTAAGGGATTTCTTCTTTTCTCATTTTGTCCAAATTTCGTTATGTTGTTATAACATTTTATTTTCAATTAAAAATGTTGGGTATTATTTATCACCTACCCTATACTTATATCCTTTTTAATGATGAGAAACCCCTGTCTGTCTCATTAATGCCTCCCATGTCCACCTGTTACCATGCCTAAATTCCTTAAGAAATTTCTATCTTCTCATTTACATTCAAGAATTTATTTTGTATTATAAATATAAATTCCATTACATATGTTGGTACATGTATCTATATAACCCCCATACCGTCCATTTCATGTAAATATGATGAGAAAAACCTTTATCTAACATCATCTATTTTTATGAATTCTTATGTCACGTCGTTATGCTGCCGAAATTGCACAGCTATTTTCCAAGCCAATGTTTTTGTGTAGTGAATACCATGCCCATTTTTCTATCAATGGAATTCACCTTCATGAAAATTTAATTATTTTTTATAGAAATTCATGTATGATTTAAACATTTTTTTATCATGTAAAAAATGATGATGTTTAAGGAATCCTTGTATATATGATCCATGTGGCACACTTAAGCATGAAATGAAATGATTAGAAGGGAGTCCCCTGATAGAGATCCAATGCATTGGGTAAATATTATTATCATGATTCTGCAAGTGAAATGAGTTTTTAATCATTCTAATCCAAGTTCAATGAGGGTTTACTCATTCTTGATTATCAATGATCCTTGGTTCATGATAATGTAGGTTCCGGGCACATCGGAAGAGCGTTGGTGGGCTTGCCCAACTTTAATTTTAACATTAACAACGTTCAATCCGAGATCCATCATGATTTAAAATGCAAAATCATTGGAATAGAATAAAGAATGAAAAACTAATGAGGGAATCCCAGAACCATATAGATAGGATCATCATATGTTGGTTATAATTAATTTAATTTATTCACAAGAATTTCCTTGGTGGATTTATTTCTTTGTTGATGTCTCTGGTCATGATCTCGTGATCTGTCGTTGTGTCGTAGAATCCAAGTGTAGGATTCCTCTGTCAGTGATCCACTCATTTTCCACATATCTCTAGATTTCACCGAAGGGATCTCTGTGTTCTAGTGCAGAAGATCATTCGCTTGCGATTTCCGCCTTCAACCGCATTGATCCGGTGGAGGATCTCGCTCTTGTAACTTGAGGGAATTCATGGTGAAAAGGGAATTCTCTCTTGGTTTGAGAGTATTTACAAATCCATTGTGCACAAAAAAATGGATCTCTAAAAGTGTGGGGGTTGTGAGGATATTCATAATCGGGTTTGAGGTTAATAGAGTTATGACAATAAATAAACGCGTTACGCATTTTAATTATTTCATTAAATCTTACTAAAACCCCATGTAGGATTATTAATTCCTTGACATGCGCCCACGCTGATTATAATTAATATCATTTTATAAAAAAATATTATATCCCCAAAATCCCTCATGGAAAACTACACGGCATGTAATATTTAATACACAGCGCGTACTTGTTTTCCATAAAACTACATGGTGTGTATATTTAATATACACGGTGTGTAATTTTGTTTTCCATTTATCTCCACCATATTTATTAGACCTTGAGTAATGGCTATTTATTTCATAGATAAATTTAATTGCATTACTCGCTAATAAATATATTATTTCTCCCACAATATATTCTCTCAAATAACTAGTGTCGAAATAAATGTGATCAGGCATGCTTAAATAATTATTAAACCACAGTCAGTAATAATATTTATTTAACTTTTTATATTAATATTTAACTGAGATACGTGGAAAAACTTAGTTTATAACCCTCTAGGCCTCTTTCTCAGTGGAATTAGGCAGAGCCTGCCTAAAGTACAAGTTTAGTGTCTAACAACACGTTGAGGCACCCATAGAGAAAGAAGTTAACGCCACAATGACGTGTCACCTCCTACGAATGCTTACCGTGTAATATAATCCCTCTATCTTGATATCTCTAATCAAGCGGGTTGCATGCTAGTTCCATCAACCCATGTGCTCGATTATTCTTTCTTTGACTTCCTGAAATTGAACTCGTCCATACCTTACCATAGCCATGGATTTATTTAGGCTATATCAATTCCATCAAAGGTCCTGAGATATCAACTCCCATTATGCAACAGAAGGGATAAATCCTTTCTCACATTATCTATTAATGCAGTATTACTCATGACACACCCAACGTATCCTACCTCGATGCGAATAGTGTTTTGTCATAGTTTCTTTCAATACATCTAAGTGCACGAGTTGTAATACTCATTAATAATAATCTTAAAGTCTAAGGACCAATACACACGTCCGCAGATATGAACATCCAATGACACTATGAAATGTGGATCTCCTAGTGGTGTGTCTCGTTCTCATAATATCCTCCTAGATATTACCATGGGTGCACACCATAAGAAGGTGCCTCAATGTTTTATGAGTCCTCACCCCTAATGGACTGTATTATTTGTGTCCCTCAAATAACATCATCTGGACATAGAACATATATTCAAGAACAGTGTTATGGCCCTTCTGGGTTCTCATCATAGTAGGGATCTGCTATGACCCTTTAATGCAACAACTGTCCTTAGGAAATTATCACATGCATTGTCATGCAGAAAAAAAAAACAAGATGTGATAAGGCTTTTATTAATGAATATAGTAAAAAGTAGCTGGTTCTAGGCTACCAACTCCAACAGACTCCCATTTGGACTAGAGCGAACTGCTAACAACGTTTAAACCGCTAGTTCTCACATGATATTCATTCTTCTGCTGAGATAGGCCTTTAGTCATGGGGTCTACCACGTTCTCTTCCATGGACACTCTTCTCACAACAATTTCACCCCTTTGATAGGAATCCCTCAAGAGGTGAAACTTCCAGAGTATGTTCTTTTTTCGTTGATGTGACCTTGGTTCTTTTGCAAGATCCACCGCTGTAGTATTATCTCACTACAATGTAATGGGATCTTTACTGCTAGGAACCACATCAATGTCCTGGATAATGTTATGAATCCAGATCACTTCCTTGGCTGCATCAGAAGCTGCTATATATTCGGACTCCACTGTAGAATCGGTGACAACTGGCTGATTTGAACTCTTCCAGCTCACAGCTCCTCCATTGAGACAGAAAACATATCCATAATGCGACTTCAGATCATTCTGATCTGTTTGAAAACCAGAACCAGTATACCCACTGATGACAAGATCCTCGTCTCCTCCATACACAAGAAAAATATATGTATTTCTTCTCAGATACTTAAGGATGTTCTTAACAACAGTCCAATGTTGTTCTCCTGGATCTACTTGATATCTGCCTACCATGCTCAGTGAATAGGAAACATCAAGCCTAGTACATAACATGGCATACATGATGGATCCTATAGCCGAGGTGTATGGGATCTTGCTCATCCTATATTTATTTTTTTGTGTCTGAGGACACATTTTCTTAGAAAGAAGTAAGCCATGTGACACTGGAACCAATCCTCTATTGGATTGTTCCATACTAAATCTATTTAGTATCTGTTCAATGTATGTACCCTGACATAGTCCAAGCATCCTCTTGGATCTATCAAAAATGATCTTGATCCCTAGAATGTAGAATACATCATATAAATCTTTCATAGAGAAGCACTTGTTCAACCAGTACTTAACTGACTGTAAGTCTGGTACGTCGTTTCCAATAAGCAATATGTCATCAACATATACTACTACGATAATGACCGCATCCCATTAAACCGCTTATAAACACATGGCTCACATTCATTCTTAATGAAACCAAATTCCTCTATGGCTTCATCAGATCGAATGTTCCATGACCTGGATGCCTGCATCAATCCATAAATGGATTTCTGTAACTTGAAAACCCGTTTGGATTCACCTGGTGTCACAAACGAATCTGGTTGTGTCATATAGACATCTCCTTGAAGGTTACTATTATGGAATGCTGTTTTGATATCCATCTTCCAAATCACGTAGTCATGGTATGCTACTATGGAATGTGTGATTCTTATGGATTTTTACATGGAAACTGGCGAGAAGGCTTTATCATAGTCAATTCCTTGACGTTGTCTGAATCCTTTATCCACTAGCCTTTCTGTATAGGTTCTAACTTGACCTTCCTTGTCCAGCTTTCTATTGAATACCCATTTTCATCTAACAGGATTGACATCAACTGGATCATCGACCAGAACCCAAACATGGTTCTGATACATGGAATCCATCTCGGAATTCATAGCTTTTAGCCATCTTGCATCTTCTGAGCTTTCTACTTCTTCCTTGTAGGATAGAGGTTCATTATTGTCCAACAACAATGGTTCACCATCCTCAGTGACTAGGAAACCAAATCTCTCTGGTTCCCTTACCTCTCTTGAGCTCCTACGTAGTACTTGTGTTTCTAGAACATCTCCCACGGGGTCCTGTGGAACTTGTTTCTGTACCAACTCTGGTGTATCTTGAGAATCAACTTCATCGAAGTCAATCTTTACCCCATCATCCTTCTTGATTATGTTCTCCCTCCCAAGAAAGATGTCTAGTCTGGCGACAATCACTTTCTTGTCTTGATGGTTATATAGGTAGTATCCTTTCATTTCCATGGGATATCTTATAAAGGTACACTTCATGCCCCGGGGTGCTAGTTTGTTGCCTGATAAGGCCTTAACAAATGCCTCTTATCCACATACACGTGTATGCGACAAAATGGGTTTCTTTCCACTCCATAACTCAGAGGGAATTCCATTTTCTACCTTATTTGGTACTCGGTTTAATCTGTATGCTGCAGTTTATAATGCATATCCCCCAAAAGGAATAATGGAAGATCCGCACGACTCATCATCGACCTCACCATGTCCACCAAGGTGGGGTTATTCCTTTCACTAACACCATTCCACTGTGGTGTATATGTAGGAGTGAAATGAGATAGAATCCTAGACTTCTGTAAAAGATCGATGAACTCTTGGTTCAGATATTCTCCACCTCAATACAATCGAGGCTTCTTTATCTTCTTACCAAGATAATTCTCTTCATCATTCTCGAATTCCTTAAATTTCTATAAGGCCTCTGACTTATACCTCATTATGTAGACAAATCTATATCTACTCAAATCATCAGTAAATGTATTTAAGTAAGAATATCCACCTCTAGATTCTACTGGAAATGGTCGACATACATCCATGAGTACCAATCCAAGAAGCTATGTGGTCCTTTCACCCTGTCCACCAAAAGGCATCTTGTTCATTTTACCTTGTAAACAAGCGTGACATCTATCAAGTAGTTTTAGATCATTTGAGTCTAAATACCGATCTTGAAAGAGCTTTTTCAAGCGCTTCTCGTTTATATGACCAAGGCGGTGATGCCACAACTAAGTGATGTATGAGTCATGTGAGTTTGTTTCATTATCGATTTCCAACACTTGGTTTTCGTAATTTAATACATAAACACCATTATTAAAATGTGCCATACCATATCATAAGTTGTTCTTATAAAAGAGACAACCCTTATTTATAAACATGAAAACAAATCCATCCATATCCAAAAAAGATACAGAAATTATGTTCTTGGTAACACTAGGCACAAAATAACAGTTTTGTAATACCAAAATCATTCCAGTTGGCAATGAGAGGTGATAGTCGCCAATAGCCAACGCATCCAGCCTTGCGCCATTGGCACCTCAAAGATCCACCTCTCCTCTGGCGATCCTTCTATATCTACTTGGTTCCTGAATTTGAATACAGATGTGAGCCCCACAAGATGTATCTAATACCCAATGTGTAGAAATAGAAATATTGCACTTGATAACAAACACACATTTAGAATCCCCACGCTTCTGGGTGCAGTTCCTCTTCCAGTGGCCCTACTTGCCACATGAAAAACAAACTGGCTCCCATTCCTTCCCCTGACTTTGGATCTTCCCCTTCTTGGAGGGACGATGCTCGGGGGCTTCAGACCATTTATAAGTCTTTGGCCCCTTTTCCTGGTCCTTCCGTTTCTTGTTCACCATAAGGACCATGGGTTTGTCATTCCCCATGTCCTTATCTACCTGGAGAATCAAGGTCAGAAGTTCCAATAGAATCTTCTCATTTCCTCTCATATTAAAGTTGATAATGAAGCTAGAAAAGGTCTTGGGCAGTGATGGTAGGATGAGATCTGTACGCAACTCATTCGGAAATTTAATCTCTATGATTTCCAGGCATTCAATAAAGCCAATAAACATGACTACATGAGGCCCAGCCGACGCAGACTCTCCATGCATAGTTGTAAACAAAGAATTGGAGATCTCATACCTCTCCTGTATCGCATTCCCTTGGTAGATATGCTTATGGTGAGACATCATGCTATACATGTCCATGTTTTCATGTTGCTTTAATATCTCATTGGACATGGCTGATGGCATGATACACTAGAAATATGTGGAATCATCCACGTGTTTCATATAGAGAGATAATTCCTCATCACTGGCCTCTTTCATTTACGGAACTGTAATAGGCTCTTCCAGCACATACAATTTACATTAGTGGTTATGGATGATGTGAAAACACCTCTGCGACTCATGGAAATTGGTGCCGGTGAGAAGTTTTTCCTTCTCAAGTATGGTTCGCAATGATATGTTTGAAGTCATTTTCTTGTCATTTCTACAAATTACGATGAGGAAAGGTTTAGTACTTTATTAAAAAACCGAGACAAATAAATAAATTAATACTTATTAGTCTCCCACCATTTTATCAAAATCCAATAGCCCTCATCATTGATTTCAGAATATTCTGTTTCCGGAATATTCTAGTGGCAAGGATCCATATTGCCCTTCGCATTACCCCAACTAGGGTTGGTCAAGAAACTTGAAGGGTTTTAGGTAGGCATTCTAAATGGAAACTTCATTAACTTGCATCACCTTGATCCGCTGAGTGGACTCCCCAATCCTGAAATCCTTTTATTTTGAATTTCCTCAACCTTTGCCTCCTGGTCACACCAGGTCCTAATATGGAAGTCAACCCTTGATGAGAACCAAGTCAATTCAACCAAAAAACTTGAATTATAATTCCCTGATAATTGAAAGCACCCCAACTAGGGTTGGTCAAGCACTTTGAACTATGGTTCAATTCTAACCATGATTATGGAAGGCTATACCGACATAATATTTCTTTTTAGGGATTTCATCCTTATACGTAAATTTCCATTTTATTATCTTTTATTACATGCTTGTTAATATTAAGTTGGATTTACCTAAGTGATTAAACATGTCAAAGATAATATTCATGTATAAGCTGGTTTTATTTTACTTCCATCTTGCATGCTCGTTTAATTCATTACTTGTGTGATCATGACATCCCACTAACAATAAATAAACTATGAAACTAACAGAAATAAAATATATGGTATGATCATGAGCTTTTCTATTGGTTAGTATATCTAGCCGTTGATAAACTAAGCCATGACCTAGGGGAGAAACACCTTGAACCTTTCGGGTTCATGTTTACAGCTTTCCACCTGTCCACCTTTGTATCTCCTTGGAATGGTTTCACCTTGGCTCCTGACTTGAGCCGGCTCCACTAGCTTAGGAGCTCTATCCATTACATATGCATTTATCTCACATGCAGGTGAGGGGTAAAAGGGTTTTTTACATAAAATAATCCTTGGGATTTCAGGCCCTCCATATTAATGAGGAGATGGCTCACAGGCCAAAAAATTTAATTTAAATAAATAAATTAAAAGAAACCATTAACAAAAAATGGTCTCGGTCTAGCTCATGATCATCCATACATGCAACGATATTTACGTATAAATAAAATTATCATTCAATTCTTTAATCATTCTTGTTTAAGATAAATCACGGCCGAATAAATTAATTATATTTAATTAATCAATCATTTTATCTTAAATCCTTTTTCTGAATTTCCTTGAGATTCTCATCCATCATAATTTTAAACAAATAAATTCATTTAAAATTATCATTGTACGTAACTTGTAACTTGGAGGAAACCCGGTGAATTCCCATTTATTACGCATATGTTAAATTAAAAACATATAAATAAAACACCTATCACGTTATGTGCCTCAGCTTTACGCCTGCACCATGGTACACGTCTCAAGGGTTTTTATAATATAATAAATTTTTTTAATAAATCTGCGTAATTTTGGTAGGTACACGGCTTGTAGTTTCGTCTACACGCCGTGTACTTTTTCATCACCGTCCATCTGAAGTACATGCCCGAGGAGATGGTGTGTTAATGTACATCAGAAATTTTCGGAGTACACAGTGTGTACAATGGGACAAACAGCCTGTAATTTCCGCATTACACAGTTTCTAGCAGGGCAAGCCGTGTATGGGGTACACGCCCCAACCCTAACCCGAAGGGACTACATGTCGTGTTCATTGGACCACACATCGTGTAATCCGGAAACCTTGTGCCACAATTTTCTGGTCAACACACAACATATTAAATTCTTATAAAGAATCCAATACACGACCTAATTTGGTGGATCAGTCAATCCATTGAACCTAGACTACACGACATGTACCTTGGCATACATGTCGTGTATTTTGGTGTTGTATGGCCAGAAACGTTAGGCTCCTTCAGATGAGTTCCTCTATTTTATTTTAATAAAAATAAAAATAAAATCGTTTGTGGGAGGTGAACGAGAAACAATGGAGGAGGAACGAATCTCAATATTTATATTTCCAGAATGATTAAACTTGAATTGAAATAACTAAATTAATAAAGGCATAAATCATCAATGAAAAACTAAATAATTATAATCAACAATATGACACCTCTAATACCACTTATAGGTTCCAGGTGCAGCAGAAGCGCATTGGGGGGTTTTCCCAACTTTAATTTTAACGTTATGAAATGTTTAAACCGAGATCTTTCGTGATTTAAAACACCGAATCTTTGGAATAGAAATAAAAACGAAAAACTTAAGGGGGAATACCAGAACCATATAGATAGGATCATCATATGTTGGTTATAATTAATTTAATTAATTCACACGAATTACCTTTGGGGAATTCTTTCTTCGTTGATGTCTCCGGTCACAATCCTATGATCCGTCGTTGCGTCATAGAATCCAAGTGTAGGTTTCCTCTAGTGGTGATCCACATGTGTGCCACATATCTCTGGACATCTCCGAAGGGATCTCTAGGTGCTAGCGTGGAAGATCCTTCGCTTGCGATGTCCACCTTCAACCGACTTGATCCGGTGGAGGATCTTGCTCTCATAACAAGAGGGCATTCTTGGTGGAAAGGGAATTATCTCTTGTCTTGAGATTACTTCCAAATCTATTGTGCACAACAAAATGGCTCTGGAAAAGTGTTGGGGTTGTGAGGATATTTATAATCAGGTTTGAGGTTAATAGAGTTATTATAATAAATAAACGTGTTACGTGTTTTATTTATTTCATTAACCCTTATTGAAACCCCTTGTTGAATTATGAATTCCTTGACATGCACCCACGCTGATAATAATTAATATCATTTAATAAAACAATATTCTATCTTTAAAATCCCGACTGGAAAACTACATGGTGTGTAAAAATTAATACACGGTGTGTACTTGTTTTCCATAAAACTAAACAGCGTGTATATTTATTATACACGGCGTGTGCATTTATTTTCCATTTTTCTCCACCATATTTATTAGACCTTGAGTAATGGATATTTATTTCTGAAATAAATGTAACTGCATTACTCGCTAATAAATATATTATTTCACCACAATATATTCTCTCGAATAACTAGTGTCGAAATAAATGCGATCATGCATCCTTAAATAATTTTTAAACCACAGTCGGGAATAATATTTATTTATCTTGTCAAATTAATACTTAAATTAGATACATGGACACACTTAGTGTGTGACCCTCTAGCCCTCTTTCGTAGAGGCATTAGGCGGAGCCTGCCTAAAGTCCATGGTTAGCATCTAGCAACACGCCAAGGCACCCATAGAGAAAGATGTTAATGCCGCAATGACATGTCACCTCTTATGAAAGCTTACTGTGTAATATAATCCCTTTGTACCGACATCTCTAATCAAGCGGGTTGCATGCTAGTGCCATCAATCCATGTGCTCGATTATTCTTTCTTTGACATCCAGGAATTAAACTCACCCAGACCTTACCATGGCCATGGATTTATTTAGGCTATATCAATTCCATCAAAGGGCCTGAGATATCTACTTCTGTTATGGAACAGAAGGGACAAATACTTTCTCACATTATCTATTATTGCAGTATTACTCATGATGCACCCAACGTATCATACCTCGCTGCGAACAGTGTCTCATCACAATTTTCGTCAATACATCTAAGTGTGCGAGTTATAATACCCATTAATAATAATATTAACGTCTAAGGACCAATACACACATCCATAGATAGGAACATCCAATGACACTATGAAATCTGTATTTCTTATTGGCGGGTCTTGTTCTCATAATATCCTCCTGGATATTACCAAGGGCACACACCAAGAGAAGGTGCCTCAATGTTTTATGAGTCCTCACCTCAAATGGACTGTATTATTTGTGTCCCTAAAATAACATCCTCCAACCATAGAACATATATTCAAAAACAGTGTTGTGGTACTTCCGGGTTCTCATCATAGCAGGGATCTGCTATGACCCTTTAATGAAAAGACTGTACTTAGGACATTATCACTTTCATTTTCACACAGAAGAACAAAAAATATGTGATAAGGATTTTATTAATGAATAATGTACAAAGTAGTTGGTTCTAGGACACCAACTCCAACAGATAATATCTTATTAAATGTTGAATCCACATTTCCATGTTATAATAGTCATGCTATATCATGCCTTTATGTTAATGTTTCTCTTATGCTCTATTGATATACCTATATCCTAACATGTACTGTAATCTTCTTGTTATTCATTGTTTACTCCCTTACTGGGATTTACAGCTTACCCTTATCTTTTGAATGTCCTCAGGTTGTCCCATGAAATGCTAAGTATGAAATAATGTGTGTGGTCTTGTAAAAGATGTTTTCAATAATTTTTTTTTGTTTTCTATTTGAAGTTGTTATCTAATGTTCCTAATTTCCAAAGACACAAGACCTCTTGACCCTCAGAGTTGTTTTGAGGGAAATTTTAAGTAATAAATCATTTTTAAGTGTGTAAAAAATAGTAGGGTCTTTATAATTTTATATGATTATGTGTATTCCTAAACATTTAATGTCTTATTTTTTCACTTTTGGGATTACATTCATTGATTCTTATCAACATTCATGATTTATCCCATGGAATGATATAATTATCATTCATATGAAGGATAATATTTTCAAATGTTATGTCATTTTGCCTTATGATTATGATATGATTGATATCTCCTTTGAATACCCTTACTAAGAATCTAAGCTCACCCATTCATATATTTCTTTTCCCCTAACCATGAAGATGGATATGAAGAAAGATATGACAAAATGGGGTCTAGTTATTATCAAATTAGTGGGAGAAAAAGAAGATGTCTTGTGAACTAGTATATTATGTTTCCTAGTTTCTAATGACACTATACCTATATGGTATTGACGTTGATTTGTTATATTTTGTAATAAATATTATTCAACATTGAATTAATATCAATGTATGTAAATTAAGGGTCTTTATAGTTGGTATCAGAGGAAAAATAGTGTTTAACATTGGAAAATAGGATAAGAAAGCCTTAGTAATAACCCTAAGGATATATCAAGGTATTGGATACAGTCCTAGTGATTTATAAATGACCATGAATAACTTTGTATAAAACCAAAAGGGTTATAAACTGAAATTTTATTCTTTATTATGTGGTTTTCCCATTATGATTAGTGTTGGTCACACTATGCTTCTTGGTTTAGTCAATGGATGGAACTCTAAGGAACCACTTTAATGAAGAATGTGACGGGAAATGCAATGATTGTCCTCTTAAGAAACCAAATGTAATGGGAACTGTAATGGAAACTCATTTAGCTATGATTACACTACTTTTTCAAGCTATGAATCATTGAAGACATCCAAAATCGAAAATTAGGGAACAACATTATGTTGAGTCCATAATGTGGTATTTTCCACCATCTTTCTGTGGATATTTTGATCCCTTAGTGGTTAAACAATATATTAATACCACTAAAAAGATAATTTTGGTTCTCTAATGTTCATATCATGATAACTTCATCTTTATAGTCTATCATTTGGAAGGTGAAGCTAATCAATGTTGGAACCATATCATGAATATGGGTCAAATAAGTGAAATTGAATCTATGGAATAGAATGAGTTCAAGAACTTATTTTTAAATAAGTATATTCCTTATATTCATTAAAAAATGGATAAAGAGTTCTTAGAAGACAAGAAAAGTGATGATGGATACTTTGGTACCTAAGAAGAAAATTTTAATGGACTTGCAAGGTTTTATACTCTAATTATTTACCAACTTGAGAAAAAAATTGATCGATTATTTAGTGGCATAAAAATAAGTCTCTGAATGTAATTAACCATAAGGGAATTCAATAGCTATAAATAAATCATTAGATATTATCTCATGGTTGAGATGGATATTGGAGTAACCCATAATTCCTACGGGTTTGACAAAAAGATAAAAATGGAATTAAAGGAAAAACCTAAAGACCACACTGAAAAAAGATGAGTTTTCCCTTATGCTCTATGTGTGGAATGAAACACATTCTAAATTTCCGTAAATGGAATAGAAAATGGTTTATGTGTGTAAAAGAATATCATCGGGAAGTTGAATTCCAATTTGGTGAGGAAATTTGACTAATGATGTGAATAAGGAAAATAATACAAAAATATCACCTCTTACACATCAATGTTACAAGTACAAGGATATTGAAAATTATTCCAATCAATTCCATAATTCAAGGTTTATTGATGATGATCAGAGTTTGAGAACTCTTAAGGACATAGAAAAACACATGTTACATGATATCACTATCGTTGATGGGGAGTATGAAAATGAAGTGGTGAAAGGAACACATACCACACACTCTAAATTAGAAAATGTTTTCATGGATTCTAGATCAACCAACTCTATTATAATTATTTTCCGATTGATGTTTGTGGGAAAGTGCTTCCAGAAAATAAAGTGATCCTTGATAGTGGAATTTGATATGATTCTTGGCATGGATTGTTTTTTTCAATATAGATATCATATAAATTTCCATTGAAGGGATGCCACATTTCATATTCTAGATCAATCAGTGATCATGAATCGATGCAAGGATGAATATAACATTGTAGTAGGTATTTATTCCATATTATTGGTCTTCTTTCACATAAATGAATATTATTTATCAGAAATGGCAGGGGAGAAACACATCATTAAGTATACACCCCTTTTACATGATTTTGATGATATCTTTACAAAAGAATTGATAGGCCTTCCACTAAATAGTGAGTTTGTGTTTTCAGTACAACTCATACTGGGTGTGCTGCCTATTTCTATGAAACCATATAGAATTTCCCTAATTGAGTTGTAGGAATTGAATAAGTAACTCCAAGATAATGTTGATAAGAGATTAATACTCACTAGTGTGTCACCTTGGGGAGCACCCATTCTATTTTTTAAGAAGAGAGATTGATCAATGAGACTCTACCTTGATTATCGAGAACATAATAAGATCACTATCAATAAAAAATATCATCCCCCTCACATTGATGTCTTATTCAACCAACTATACGGTTCTAAGTATTTTTCAAAGGTTTGTCTTCATTTAGGATATCATTAATTAAAGGTCTAGAAGGAAGATAAACCAAAGACATCATTCCGTACATGGTATGGGAACTATGAAATTATAGTTATTCATTTGGTAACTACTAATTTACCTAATATCTTCATCCATATAATGAATAAAGTCTTTACAGATTATCAAGTTTAGTTATTGGTATTCTTTATAGATGATATTCGTATCTATTCGAAAAGTAGGGAAGAACATGATGACCTGATGAGAATTCTACTAAAGACCATGAGAATGGAGAAGCCTTATAAAAAAATTAATAATTGTGAAATTTGTCTTCATAAAGTTTCATTTTTTGATAACATAATCTCAAGAGAGAGGATATATATGTATCCATCAAAAACAGATGTTTTTGAAAGTTGGATGAGACCATGAAAGGTAACAAAGATCCAAGGTTTTATTGGTTTGGTTGTATATTTTCAATGTTTTGTGAATGAATTTTCCCAATTATCCAATCCACTCACCATGTTGACTTGGAAAGGAGTTCTGTTCGTATGAATGGGGGAATGTAAAGATAATTTCAAAGACCTAAAATGTTGGTTAGCTAGTAAAACATGGCTCATACAGCCTTTTAGTGTTGAAAGGTTCGTGATATACAATGATACATAAAATAAGGGGACAATATGTATTTTGTTGAAAAATGAAATGGTGATAGATTATGCCACACAATTTATGAATATTAATGAGAAAAAGTACCCAATTCAGGAATTGGAGTAATCTACGACAATATTTTAATTAAAGATATGGAGAAAATATCTTTATGGTAAAAGGTGTGATATTTATACTGATCATAAATGTTTAATGTATATTTTCACACAAAAGTATATTAATAAGTTGCATTGAAGATTGTTAGAGGGGATTAAATTTTATAAATTCTCAATACATTACAACCCTAGAAAAGAAAAAAAGGTGGCATATGCTTTTACTCGACAAGACCCTTCTAACCTATCCATGAAGAATAGCATAAAAAACCAGTGTTTAGTGATTTGAAATGGATGGATTTTGAACATTTAATGGAATGGGAGAAATGTTATCTTTATCAAATGAAAGATAAACCATATATATATGTGAATATTAAGGAGGAGCAGAATGAATATTTAGAGCTACAAAACATAGTTCCAAATGATCCTAAATTTATCATAGTTTGTGATAGAATAATAAAAAACATGAATCAGGTTTGTATTCCTCCCATATAATAATTAAAGGAGATATTGGATGACACGCATAGTTCTTCATACTCTATTCACCCTACAAGCATAATGATTTATAGGGAATTGAAAGATTATTTTTGGTGGGATGGAATTAAAAAATATGTTGTCGAATATGTCTCTTGATGCCTAGTTTGTCAACAAGGTAAGGCTGAGAGATAGAGGTATAAGTGTATGTCACAACTATTACCAATACCAGAATGGAAGTGAGAAAAAATCACTATGTAAATTGTCATCAGAAATCCCAAAACATATTAAGGAATTAATGCAATCTGGGTTATAGTTGATCAACTTCTAAATTCGACACACTTTATTATAGTTAGAGGGGATTTATCTATTGATAAAATTTAAAGAAAACATATAAAGGATGTGGAAATATTACATGGAGTAAAAATTTCAATTATAACTGATCGGGATTCGAGATATTACTCATAGATCAAGTAAAGTCTTTAGAAGTATCTGGATACATAGTTATGTTTCAACACTGCTTATTATCCTCAGATAGACGGTCAATCTGAAAGGACAATTCAAACTCTGTAATACATGTTGAGAGATTTCTCTATTGATTTCAAATTTGTTGGGATTAACACCTACCTTTGGTAGAATTTTCATAAAACAATTTCTTTCACTCTATTTTTCATACGTCTCCTTATTAAGACCACTATGGAAATATGTGTAGAACTCCAACGTTTTAGGATGAATTTGGGGAAATAAAGCTATTTAGACCTGGCCTTGTTGATGATATGGATGATAATTTCAGGTCTATTCAATAACACATTAGAGAAGATCATTGTAAACAAAAAAGTTATGATGACAACCAATGAAAAGACCTAGATATTGAAGTGGGAGAAAATGTGTTTCTATGAATATCTCCCTGGAAGTGAGTAATGATATTTGGAAATAAGGTCAAGTTAAGACCTAGGTATATCGACCCATTTGAAATTCTAGATCAATTCGGGAGTGTATCTTACTGATTGGAACTTCCACAAAATATCTCTCATGTTAATGATGTGTTCCATGTATTTCCACTAAGAAATTACATACCTGATGATTCACATGCAATAAACTCAGATGTCATACCACTAGAGTAAGATATTTTTTATGCAGAACAATCGATAGAGATTCTAGACTGTAGTGAAAATGTTCTATGAAACAAGACTACTCTCTTAGTTAAAGTATTATAGTGGAACTACCAATTTAAGGAAGTTATGTGGGAACTTGAGGATATGATGAGGGATAGTTATGTGGGAATTACTATTAATAATGAAATTAATGAGATACGTATGTTATTTACATAATAAAATATTTTTGAAATTCATTCAATGGATATTTTAGTCATAGGGTATGAATAATCCATATTTGATGTATAAAAATATATATTTTTTAAAAGGTAAATTATATTCCTATTAAGGGTGAACCACTTTTAGATTAAGATTTTGACCGATAAATATTTTTCATTTGAAAATATAAACATTTTATTTAAATTTGAAATATAAAAACATACATTGGTTGAAATTTTAATATTTTTCTGACAACTTTCAATATTTGATGAATAATAAAAATACACTAAATTTTAATTGAGAAAAACTTTTTCCTAGAAATAATATGTTTGGTTAAAGTATAATATAGAATTATTTTAAATTATATATAATATATTTTTATAATTAAACATATTGTACATCAATATCATTAATTTTACATTATATTCTCATGTAAAAACATTTCAATCTTTTGAAATGTTTTAACTTTTAAAAATCATTCTCCCTTTCACACAATAGGACTAATTTTATATAAATTATTGAAAATTATGTGATATTAATTTTATAAAATGGACCCCATATTTATAACTAGTAGGTATAAATTATTTAAATAAATTTCTTTTATTTTTGGTCATTATGGATAATAACTTTGAAAATTTTCATTAATATGGTAAAAGGGTAACCATGTAATTAATAGTATGAATACTATTATACAACTATCATAACACATGTCCTAATATTATTTTATGAGATATTTCCAACCAAGATAAACCTTTGGACGATAATATTTCCTTTAGAATCCACTTGGGTGTGGTTATGACACCTATAGCATTCAATTTAATGTAAAGGAAAATATGTTATAAACATATATATTCTTATGACGGCAATTTTAATATGAGGTTATATAAGTGATATATTCCACTATAAATTGTAATTATAAATCGAAAAAAATTTCGTACATCTTCGTACATTTTTTATAATTTTTTAACATTAAATTATTACATTTAATCATGAAACAATGTTGATGTAGAGATTTCTTTATTATTGAATGAATAAAAAATTGATATTATAAATATTAAAATAAAGATTATATGACTTAATTTATGGCATCCACAATTTTTCTAGATTAATATTACATGTTAAAATATTATTCAGTGGTTTGGATCTATGTTATCTCTCTATTTATATTTTATTTAAATTCGAAAAACTGAATAGTGTAAAAATTGATAAAATTGACGTTTTAAAAATTAAAAAATTAAAAAATTATTTAAAATCCCTATAATTATTGTAAAATCACAAATATATTATAATAAGATCAAAATGTTTATTATGTGTCCAATTATTGTAAATTGACTCCATGTAAGTAAAATTTATAACATCTTAATTCTTAAAATGTTGTTACCACTGTGAAAATTAAAAGAGAATAATAAAGGGTATACCGAAATGATAAGTTTTAAAATAAAGAAAATAAATGTTAAAAAATTATTGGATAAAATGTTTTAAAAATATAATAATATTATATTGGTCATTTTTTAATTTGGTAGAATTTGGATTAAAAAAATAATTTATATTAATTTAATAATTTAAGAATTTCTAAGGGTCCCCCTCACCTCAACTATAAAAGGGCTCCTCCTACCCCACCTCTTCAATTCAATTTTTTTGGATCGGTTTATACCAAATATACACAAGAGGGGGGGGGGGTGAATTGTGTCTTTCACAATTTCTTCGCAAAATTGTGATCAATATTTTTTACCTTTAAATCAAAGATTTAACAGCATAAAAAATAGCACATGACACATGATGTATAGTGGTTCGGGGAACAGAAGGCCCTTAGTCCACTCCACCAATTCTCCACTCCACGATCTTGGTGATTTTCACTGTCTAGTCCTCTTATCAATAGACCATTCTACCACTGAGTACAGGATTTTGAAACTTTTAAAATACAAGGAAAAATAGACCATTATGGTTCAAACGCAGAGCCTAATACACAACTTAGTTCGAGAAGCTGATCACTCAAGATAAAAAAGTATTTGACTGCTGAAAATTATTTCCTAGTTGTTCATCATAATTGCAATAGGATGCAATTGAAAGTATATGGATCATCATCTTTAGATATAATTACATTCAAGTAGAGTCATTCTGAGTTGATCCAGTTGCAGTAGATATAGAAATATAATTAGAAACTTTAGCAGTAGTATATTCAAAATAGTTCATTGATGTCGAATGGGTGAATCTTTTGTCGTTATTCTTCTTCATCAATAAACAGAGCATTTTCCCTCTTCGTAATAAGCATATCTTTGGATCTTGATTTGTCTCTTTTTAGCTCTTATGTATGAAAATTGTCATGCAACAGATCTTGTATATCGTTAGTGTATCTACTTTCATGTTCTTTTTTTTACATTGTATGTTGTGTATATTGAATTTTAAAATAGCACATATATATCAAGCACTTTTTCTGCAATGTAAGATCCAAAAAATTCACCTTCCAACTCATGATATTTTAACATTTGAATTAATAGATCAGTCATAACTCCCCTTGAAATCCTCCATGAAACTTTCCTTTAATTTCGATCCTTTGAATCATAAATAAGCGGTTGTGAACTCAACATATATGCGCATTAAAAAACATATTTTAATCTGGATTGAAATAATCCTAATAATTCTCTTGAAGATCGTTTCATAATAATATATTCATTAATTATTCAATGTTGAATTTAAGGTTTAACTATATAGCATGCATTTTCTGAGTGTAAGGTGGATCACAAATACAAGGTTGATGTCGCATCATTCAAACGTAAGGCTGAATTAAAACGTATGATAAATGATCCATAATTTTATTAGGTTCCAAATTTAAAGTACATGATCCATACTTTTTGATGAAACGTAAGGTTTTTCACAAAAGTTAGGTAGATGAACCATACTTTTGAGAAACAAACGTAACATTTAAAACTAACGTATGGTTCCTCATCCAAAATTTTCAATATTCCAAACACAGTGTTCCTTCCTAACATAGCGTTATTCCTCTTTACTTTTCCAATAACGTACGATTGATTAACCATGCTTTTCGAATATCTCTTTATAGTATACACCACATTCCATCCTTATGCTACGCTTCTCAACATAGGGTATGAACAGTGTTTCTAGAACACACTTATTTAATTTTCGAATATATAGAGCATGAACAGTGTTTCCATAACACGCTTATGTAATTAATTATCATTGTTCAAGAACATAAATATTTCTTTGAATAATAAAAATGTAATTGATAATAAATTTCTAAAATAAAAATCAAATCAAATCATTATAATAACAAATAATGGTATTTGTGAGAATCAAAATCATCATAACGAAATAGGGTATTGTCCTAAAAAATATCCCCCTTATTAATAATAAAATAATTTAATGTCAAAAACAAAACATTCTCAACAATCTCCCACTTTTTGAAGATCACAAAACCCATAAAATAACAAATGAAATTAACTTCAAAAATTAATTACACATAGTTTTGAATTTTTCTTACATAAAAAAATATTTATTTTTAACAATATTTTTTTAAAAAATTTATTATCCATAATCATAAAAAACAATTTCTCCCACTTTTCTAAAGTGAAAAAAGAAAAAAAATAAAAAAATTTATTTATCCAAATTTCTCCCCCCAAAAAAAGATTTTTTAAAAAACAATTTCTGCAATAAATTTAAAATAACGATATAAATCCTTTAACGTACAATGGGAAATAGTCAAAATAAAATTTCATGTTTATCCAAATTTCTCCCCCTTTTTTATATAAAAAAGAATGAATGAATATGGAATAGAACACATTTTAATGTACCACATGAACATATGTAAATGCTATAATAAATTGTTTATCAATAAGCTAATATTGATTACTGGAATATCTAAACAAATATAGTAAAACTAATAGAAACTCACAAATATTGAATGAAACAAAATATCATTAAAAATATAAATCAGTTACAATCATGATGAACATAGGAATCAAGGTGTGGTTAGGGTATGAGATAGGAATCAAGGTGTGTTTTGGGAAGATCTGGTCTGAGGGAGTGTTCTCGAAGGCGTCGATGGGTTTCTGTTGTTCGGTGTTCTGGTATGACTTTGCTTTTCGCAACTATGTGATTGGCGATGTTATGGTTTTGTTCCATATGGATTCTCTTCTTCCAATTGTTTTGCGGTATATTTTTCTGTGTGATGGTATCAGTGATGATCCCGGCTCTGTTTTTTAGGGGGTGTTTCTGACTCTGTTTGCCATGGTGATGATGAACGTTATGCGGTGGTGCCCCTGGTGATGACGACAATCGCTGGTGTGCTTGTGATGAGGAATGGCTTGATGACCGATGTGTGGGATGCTAGTACTCTCCTCTAGCGAGATGCGCGAGGCTTGCAGTGGAATCTTGGTTGGTCGTCCAGGGTGGCGGTGACACATCTCTTGAGATGTCATGATTTGCGGGTCTGACAGCATGTGTCTCAAGGTGCATCGGTCCTCGGGCCCACATTTGAAATTAAAATTTAGTGGTTGAATTTGATGGTTGAATTTGATGTGGCGGTAAATGTCGATACGTGGTATTTTGGTGTTTGGGTATCGGACACCCGAAAAATGGTTTTCAATGTAGTGAATTTGAAGTGGGAAATTAGGTATTGGGTACTGGAAACACTTAAAACAGCTATTAGAAAATGAAAAAAAAAGTGATTTATAGGCAAGGTGTGGTAAGGGTATGAGATAGGGTTTATCTCCTCAGAAATACTGCCTTGATTTCTGTCAATTTTTCCCTCAGCCTTCTCATTATTCCATCTCCCAGTTTGATAATAAGATCTATATTCTCCTGTGACATATGAACATCTTCTATAAAATGTACTCTAAAAAACTCATGTAGCCTCTCTTTCTTATCCATAAATAGAGTCAACTTTTCTAGGAACAGATTCAGCACAGTTCTAAGTCCTAGTTCATGTGAAATCATTTGATCAACTAGGAACATCTTTTTATCTAATATCACAGATAAAGGGGCACTATTTCATTGACGATCGTGAAATATGTCATTCATATTATCATTGATGCTTTAATAGCTTGAAATATTCTGATTAAATTGTTTGATTTACCTGAGGCACTAGCCTCACTTGGTCTGACAGATGCAAATTATTGGTCCATGAAGGATTTGAATTCCACCATATCTGTCTTCAGTACTACATCTGATTTCAACATTGAAACTTCGTTTAACATCTCTCTTTTAAATTATTCAACTTCCTTCTTTGAAAATGAGCTATCTTGTAGCCTCTGAAATTTCACCTGTTCTTTCTCTAAGCCTCTCCTCAGAGTAGCATTTTAAGATTACAAACATGAAAGCTTCCTATACATCTTTTCTACCTTCATATTCATAGAATCAGAGGAAACCTCTATTTTATTCTCATCCTCATCATGTACTTGATGCAACAACACTATATGTAATGACTCTGCATCAGATTTCTCTTTATCTTCCTCTTGAGTTGGTTTTTTCATATAATTTTCCTCAGAGACTTTCCCAGACTCTTCCATAGAAAATTCCCCATTCAACACCTCTGTATGTACTTCAGAAACATTTTCATCCTAAATTTCAACATTTGATATAGGTTTCTTCTCAAGAACATCCTCAGCAGTCATCTCTTCCACTGGGTTTTCATAATCAATTCCGTCTTAAATAATCTTAGTAGGCTATTAATTTGGGGAAGATTCCAATTTAGACCCTTCAACTTCCCCGGGATTTTCTATAGTTTGAGTCACACTTTCATGATGCACTTGAGTAGTCACCTCAACCTGAGAAACTATTGGTTGAGTTGTGTCCTATACTGCAGAGTATCTAATGAATCTGTTGCTCAGAATAGGTTCAGTTTCATCTATGAGTGCTAGAGTAGTCTATTAAACAGCATGATTTACTCGATGTATTGACCTCTAAAAGTAGTTTTTTTTACTTTCCTCATCAGCTGATGGATCAACTTATTCATACCTTATCCTCTGTGATACTTCACTAGTTCTAGATTCAGCTACTAATTCATTTGATTTTTCTTGTTGGGCCTGAGCACTTTCATTATCCCCTTCACCTCCAATGGGTAGTAGTTTTTCATTGATAGTGCTCTGGAAATATACAATTTTTCGCAATGTACCAGCATTAAAGATATTATTATGGTGGAATTTTACCCATGAATCCACCAATGTTATCATAATTATCATAAACATAATTTTTTAGATAAGCAGTTCAAAAGGATAAAAAATCATTCTCGCCACTGAATGGAAACAGCAACTGAGATACCTCACCATGTATCTCGAAAAGTTCAATTTAATATCACTCCTTATAAATAACATTAAATACATATCTGGATAAAAAAATTTATCAATTTCAGACATCCGAGGTGCAATCTCAGTTTGCACAAACTTTACAAGAATCTTCTGATCAGGCTCCAATTCTTTCACTAGAATTTTTCTGATATCTGTTGAAAAAAACAAAAATGACATAATATACTCATATTTATGTACTGAATCTCCAATATTCTTTATTTCTAAATTGAAAACTCTCTTGTGAGGGTATTTTAGAATATGAGCAATTTTTATAGATGATATTGAGAAATCTCTATCTTCTATTTTTGTTATCATGGAATCATCATCTTCCCCCAGACAAACTGAACAAATTTTTTAGAAATAATGAAGCTCCACATGATATAAAAACTCAGTTTTCTCACTATTAAATGTCTTTTCGAGTTATTGAAATGAAAGATCCTTCTTCAATAATAGGTTTGTCTGATATAAGCATTGAAAATTTATGACCATTCCTTGAAGAATTTTCCTTCCTACTGAGGGCTGCCTCTTGGCAGTGCTGGTCTCAGCCTCATCAGTTCATTTGGTTTTGGCCATTTATGTCATAAATCTCTAAAGGACTGAATATTAGGGTTTCAAAGGATCAGATTAGGATTGACAAAGAGCGATAATGTTTCACAGTTTCGAAAGGGTTTTTGGTAGAAATGAAACGATTCCGAATTTGAAAGGGCTCTGATATCCTTGATCACCGTGTCATCAATAATCATTACATAAATTTTAAAAATAAAAATCATTATATGTGAACATATAAAAAATAAATCTAATAAAAATAAATAATATTCTGTTTAAAAAACAAATAACTAATTTATTTTAAGCAGTATTAAAAAAAGAAATAGAAATAACATAATCAAGTGAATAATATAAAAATTTATTTAAAAATAAATAATCCTAGCTCCCCTTAATAAAATCAAACCTCATAGGGGGAAATAGTTTAGTAAAAATGTCAGCTAACTGAACTTATATACTTACAAATTCTAAGAATATATCATTTTTAAGAATATGGTCTCTTAGAAAATGATGTCTGATATCAATATGATTAGTCCTAGAATGATTAATAGTATATTTGAAAAATTTATAGCACAATTATAATCACATAAAATATGCGTATTATCAATATTTAGCCCAAAATCTATAAGAGGGGTTTTCATCCACAAGAATTGTGCACAACATCTGCCAGCAGACACGTATTCTGCATCAGCTGTTGAGAGGGAAACTGAATGTTGTTTCTTACTAGACCATGATACTGAGGATTTTAATTAAAAGAGACAAGTCCCTGAAGTAGTTTTTCTATCTAATATAAAACTTCTAAATTCTGCATCTGAATACGAAATTAAATTAAAATAAGACATTTTGGGATAAATAATAGATTGAAAAATAGTTCCTTTTAAATATCTAAAAATTCTTTTAATAACAGTTAAATGGGATTCTTTATGATTTTATTGAAATCATGCGCAAAGACATAATGAATACATTATATATGGCATACTAGTAGAAAGATATTAAAAAATACCAATCGTACCTCTATATAACATGTTGTCAACTAATTTTCTAGTTTCATTTAAATCATGATTTGTATTAGTACACATAGGAGATGTTTATGTCTTGCTATTTTCAAATAAAAATTTCTTCTATAAATCAGTAATTTATTTTCTTTTATTCAAAATATTTCCAAAATCATTTTGAAAATTTTGAAGACCTAAAAATAAATTTAATTCTCTCATGATACTCATCTCAAATTATTCTGGAATTAAATTTGAAAACACGTGATAAATAGATTTATTAGTTTATCCAAAGATTACATCATCAACATAAATTTGAACTAATAAAATAATATTTTTTCAGTTTTCATAAATAGTGTTGTATGTTCCATTCCAATAGTAAATGTTTTTTCTCAAAATAAAAGAGATTAATCATTCATACCAAGATCTAGGTGCTTGTTTAAGGCCATAAAGAGCTTTGGAATGTTTAAAAACAGAATATGGTTTTTATGAATTTTTTGAACTAGGAGGTTGCTCCACATAAACATCCTCCATTAAATAACCATTTAAAAAGGAAGAATTAACATCCATCTGAAATAATTTAAAATTCATATGTGATGCATACAGTAAGAGGATTAAGATGGCTTCTAATCTAGCTACATGTGAAAAGGTCTCATCATAATATATACCTTCTTCCTAATTATATCCTTTAGATAGTAGTATTGCATTATTCCAATTTATTATTCCTTGACCATCTTGTTTATTTCCAAAGACCCATTTTCTTCCTATAACTGGATAGTTCTTAGTTCTTTCAACTAGGTTATGAAATTAATATCTTTTGAACTGGTTTAATTGTTCTTTCATTGCTACCATCCAACTTTCATCAAATAAGGATTATTTTATAGTCTTGGGTTCTAATTGGGAAAGAAAGGAAAAAAAACTCAACAAGATTTCCTAGGTTCCTTCTAGTTTTTAATCATGTGTCTAAGTATCCTATTACAGTTTATAAAGGTTGATTATTTAGGGTTATTGACGGTCTAGGTAGTACACTTATTGGTTCTTCAGTATCATGTTTTTCTGGACGATACAATATTTCATTTATATATTTTTCAGAATCATTTTTCATGTTATCAAGTCTCATATTATCATTAGAGTTAGATTCACCAATTCAATCTATCCTTTTCGAAAAAGGATCATATTCCTCAAATTTCACAAGAACTGATTCATCAAAAATCCTTGACTTTTTATTAAAAACTCTCTAAGCTTCAGAAGTGGTAGAATATCCTAAGAAAATTATTTCATCAGATTTTTGGTCAAACTTACCAAGATTATCATTGTTGTTTAAGATGTAAACCTTACATCCAAAATCATTATAGTGATTTACATAGGTTTTCTGTAATTCCAGTGTTCATAGTGTGTCTTATTCAAAATTGGTCCTATTAAAACGCTTTTCATTATATATCATGATGTACTTATAGCTTATGCTCAAAAATAGGTAGGAAGTCTTTATTAATTTAGCATATTCCTATCCATTTCATTAATAGTCTTATTTCGTATTTCAATAATTCCATTTTTTTGAGGTGTTCTTAGTGCAGAGAATGTGTGTTCAATACATATGTTTGAGAAAAATGAATTGAAATCTAGATTCAAAAATTCTTCACCATGATCACTACTTAATTAAATTATCTTAAAAACTTTTTCATTTTAAACAGCATTGCGAAAACATCCAAATAATGTAAAATTTTCCCTTTTAAATTTTAAAAAGATAATCCATGTAAATATTGAATAGTAATCAAATAGAACATATACATATAATTTACCAGCCATGATTGCTACCCTTGAAGGTCGAAAAAATCCATATAGATAAGTTTTAGAGGTTTATATGTATCAATTTTGTTAAATAATTTGAAAGATGATTTATAATGCTTTCCAAGTTGATATGCATCACAAAATCTATCACTTTCAGTCTTGAGACTATGAAAATTAGAAACTACCTATTTTTTAGATAACTTTTCTAAATCATATATATTTTACTGTCCAAGTCCTATGTGTTAGATCCATAATTCATTTACCTTAGCAGTTAAGCAGTTTACTTTTTTTAGACAAGGATTTTAAATCAACGGGGTACACATTATCTGTTCTAGGTGTTCTATATTTATGAAATTTATTTTTGAAAATAGAAAAATAATTGTTAGAAAAATCAACACTATAACCATCATCACAGAGTTCAGAGATACTTATCAGGTTGTGTTTCAATCCTTGTACATATAGTACTTTATTGATTGAGACAGCTTCTACATCTGCAACTGTAACAATGCTAATTATTTTTCCTTTTCCATTGTATCCAAAAGTGACTAGTCCACCATTTTCTGAGTTAGTGTAGTTAAATTCGATGAGCTTCCCCTCATATGCCTTGAGCATCCATTGTCCATATACTATATAGTATTTTTTCTTCTCTGACCTAATCCCTCGTCAGTTTATACAAAAAAAACACACATTTTCTTCCAAATTAGATTCTTATTTTTCAGAATCTGACATTGATGAGCTGCTAGAGTCTTCAGATATACTCCATGTAGCTTTCAGTGCTTTCTTGTAATTTTTATCATTATCATTCCTTTCGAAGAACTCATTCTTTTTGTCTTCTTTTAAATGAGCGTAGTCAGGTCTGATGTGCCCCATTTTCATGCACTCATAAAATTTGACTTCTTTTTCATCCTTTTTGTTAGTTTTTATGAAGCATTTATTATTTCTATAGAATTTACTAAAAATTCTAGATAGTTGAGCGAGTTCGACATCATAATTTCATGAATCAGAACATTCTAATTTCACCTTCACTTCCTTTTTATTTATCTTTCTACTTTTACATTCTGATGACACATTTAAGGCAGTGTAATCATTATTTATAAAAACCTTATGCTCATTTTTTCATCATGCATCTTGACTTCATACATCATAATTGTTCCAATCAACTCTCTTATGGTTTATTCTTTGATAGGTGTTGACAGTCTGATTGCTGTAGATATTTCATTCCATTTAGTATGCAGTACTATCAGAACTTTTAAAGCGTGATATTCTTGTTTGATTGGTTCTACCAAAAAAGTTATATTGTGAAAAATTTCTTTCAATATTCCATTAATTTGAGTAATTATTTCACCATAATTTTTTTTGAATGTATCAAATTTAATATTAGAAGTAGAATATTTAATTTTCCTAACATTTTCAGTTCCTTCATAAGAAACAATAATAGTTTTCAACATCCCATATACCACCGGGCATTGAGATACTCTGTTGAATAAATCATGTTCTAGAGAACATATAATTACATTCATTGCCTTTCAGTTCATATCATATTCTGCTTCCATAGCTACACTCCAAGACTCTGGATTTTCATGTATTTTATATGGAGTTAGAATCTTAGAATATACTCTGTATCCAAGGTTTTTCAGATAAATTATAATTCATGACTTCCAGCGTCGATAATATTCTCCATTAATGCACGGTGGTCTGACCATATGCATTCCCTCTCTTGTATCAACAATATTCCTCTTTGTATAATTTTTTATAACATTTAGATTTTTGTATCTTTTAACAATATCTCCTCCTCTAATACCAATTGCTGCATCAGGTTATACCATATATACACAATAGGGGGTGAATTGGGTCTTTCACAATTTCTTCACATAATTCTGATATGACTTTTTAAATTTAAATCAAAAATTTAGTAGAGGAAAATAAAGAGCACAAGAAACATGATGTATAGTGGTTTGTGGAATAGAATACCCCTAGTCCACTCCATGAACGCTCTACTCCATGATCATGGTGATTTTCACTATCTTCTCTTCTTATCTACAAAGTATTCCACAACTTAATACAGGCAGTTGAAAACTTTAAAATCTAAGTAAAATCAGAGCCTTCTAGTTGAAATGTAGAATTTAATACATAGCATAGTATGAGAATCTGAACACTGAAGATAAATGAGTATTTGGTCATTGAAAATTCCTTCCCAGTTTTTATTCACAATTGCAACGGGATGCAACTAACAGTAGATGGATCATATTCTTCATATATAATTATCTTTACATAAGATTCATTTTGAGTCGATACAGTTACAATAGATATAAATATAATATCATCTTTATCAGTAGTAGATTCACCAAAGTTCATTGATTATAAAAGGGTGAATCTTCTTTTGTGATTCATCTTATTCAATAAATAGAGATTTCCCTCTTTTCATAATCCGAAGATCTGTAGATCTTGATTCTTCTCTTTTTATCTCTTATGTATCAATGTTTTTGTGCAGCATATCTTTTATATCGTTAGTGTATCTGCTCTCATGTTCTTCTATTTTATCTCGTATGTTGTGTATATTGAATTTTGAAATAGCACAGATATATTGAGCGATTTATCTACAAATTTAGATCTACAAAAGTCACATTATGATTTGCGATATTCAAACATTTGAATTAATAGAGCATTCATAAATCCCCTTGAAATCCACCCTGAAAAGATCCATTAATTTCGATCCTTTGAGTCATAAATAAGTGGTTGGGAACTCATCAAAGATGCGCTTTTAAAAAATAGCTTTTCATCCGGTTTTAAATCAGCCAAATAATTCTCTTGAAGATCATTGCATAATGATATTTTCTTTAATTCTTCGATGCTAAATGTATGGTTCAACTATATTTCATGCATCTTCTGAATGTAAGGTTGATCACAAACGTAAGGTTGATGTTGCATCCTTCAAACGTAAGGATTAATACAAAGGTATGATAAATGATACATAATTTTTATAAGCTTTCAAATGTAAGGTACATGATCCATAATTTTTTATGGAACATAAGGTTGTTCACAAAGGTAAAGGTGATGAACTATACAATTAGGAAATAAATTCTTAGTATAAAACTTATGTATGGTTCTTCTTCCATACTTTTCTGATAATGTATGGTTGATTAACGATACTTTTCTGATATCTATTTAGATTATACACCACATTCCATCCTTACACTACACTTTTCAACGTAGGTTACGAATAGTGTTTCCAGAACATGCTTAAGTAATTTTCGAATACGTAGAGAATGAACAGTGTTTCTAGAACATGATTATGTAATTAATTCTCATTGTTCAGGAACATAAATATTTCTTCCAGTAATAAAAATTTAATGAATAATAAATTCCATAAATACACATAAAATGAAATCATTAGAATAACCAATAAGGTTATTTTGGAGAATCAAAATTATCAAAAAGAAATAGAATATTGTTTTCAATAATCTCCCCCTTATTAATAATAAAATCATGTATTGTTGAAAACAAAACATTCTCAACAAATATTGGACTTCAATCTCGGTCATACACTACAATTTTCATCTATCAACATCCCTTGTGACAATCTAGAGGTTATTGTCTTCTTGAAAGGCCAACTCTAGTGCTATAAGAGGTGATTTAGAGAAATCACGTCAAGGAAGAGGTAATATCTTCTACAAATTATATCAATATTCTTTCTTCTTATACTTCCTATTCATTAGTTTTTTCATTATAAAGTAATGAAATAATTATCACTCATATACTTATATGTTATGAAATAACCATATTCCACCTTCTACCTATCCTATGAAAAATGAATTCACCATGCATGTGTACGTTTGACTTACCGTTTCAATGTTGTGGTGTAATATGTTTTTACCACCACCTTACTTGGATGGGTATGATGATGAATAAAATAACTATATATGATTAATATAACACATTATTACTTTTTAAATATTCTACACTATCCAATTCAATACCATTTATCAAATATGGGAATGATATAGTCGCTTGTGCGTACGTATGGCCTACCGTCTCTAAGATGAGTTGCAATTTTTATATATGATCATAATTGATGACTGATTATATAATTGTAAATAATTAATAAATATATTATATATTATTTTAATATAATCCTATAATGATATAACCATAACTTATTTGACAAAACAAGCATAAGAACTTAAAGTAGTTAATATTCGAATAATGAGTAACAATGAAATGTTACTAACAAAAGGATGATAATATTATTATCTATGATATCATAAAAATTACTATGATTCTAGAATACATTAAAAAAATTATTGAAATTATTATATAGGAGGATTAGAAACATTCGAAGGATATCAGAATGAAGCTAAGGAATAATTTTGCAATCTCATAATTATTTGAGATTGTTTATTCATAAATATTTACTAGGGTATATTAATCAACCAAATACATGTTCCTTAAATATGTAATATTATATATATTATTCTAAAAAAATTAATTTCAATTTCACCCATTTCTGAATTTTTATTAAATGGTATTGAAGGAATCCTTTTTCATTTTCAGTACAAGTTCCTTTTTGACTTTACCAGAAAATGTATGATAAGAATGTTTTTTTAACTTATACGAAATGAATGGATTTTTATGCTTTCATGAAACATTATTTTCATTAATATTAAAATAAAAATTTCAAGGTAATTTTTAAATAAATGTATTTTCTTTTAAAATTGCAGGTTGTTTACAAAAAATAAATAAATAATTTGTAGAAAAAAGGATATTTTCGTCATGAATTCATTTCATATGTTATATCACAACTATATTTCATACTAGATGACATTATTTAAATTGGGTTATGATTCTCCATATATTATTAATATGATTATACTGTGTTTATGATGGAATTTGTTTTATGAAATCTATTTATTTTACATGAATTATGTTATTATGGAATGATGTTTATGAAAATAATTTTATTCCTTGGGTTATGCTAAGATGAATGATTTTTTTATAGAACATGTAAGAATAATTTTATTGTGAGATGGGTGGGACTTATATCTCCCTCCAATGAACTGGGTAATGATTTATATATCAAGAGATAGTCATGACCAGAATGATAAGGAAATATGGTTCAGCAATACGAGGCAAAAATTGAATGTAAATCTAGTTCAGTAATGGACATTGTCCTCTATGACGGTCTTCAAAATAATCATTAACTAATATGAAATTAATTTATATGATTATGTGTATTCAAATAAATCTCATGCATTATGTTATGACTTTTGGTATTACATTCATTTATTCTTATGAACTTTCATAAGTTATCTCATGGTATGATATCACAATATTTTATTTGCAGTATAAGATTTTCATATGTTATATCATTTTGCCTAATGATTATGATATTATTTATATTTCCCTTGTTTAATAATTTTGAGAATATGAACTCACGCTTTTATAAATTTCTTTTCCCATGCCCATGAAGAAGGGTATTATGTTAGATATGTCAAAAGGGGTCTAGTTATAACGAAATATGTGGGAGACATAGAAGATTCCCTATAAACCAGTTGTTTATGATTCCCAGTTTCTAAAGAAACTATACCTTTATGGTCCTGATGTGGCTTTGTAATAATTTATAATGAATATTCATCAACATTTATGTAAAATAAATTTTTGTAATGTATGGGTCTTTTTATTAAAACCATTTTAAAAGAAAATAGTACTTTTTAAATACATTAATAAAAAATACACTCCCCAATAAAAATCAGCCTTTTTCAATTTTCAATGAAAAATAAAACATTTCTAAATATTATCCATGATTCATTATAATATAATTATGAAATGACAATTTCATTAATGGGATCTTTTCTATAAAATATTTTAATTTTTTTTAAGAAATTAAATTTATTTTTAATCACTATATTGAACTAAAATCTATTTTTTGATTAAAATTTATATTTAATTTTTAAAATCATTTTAATAAAAAATTATTAGTTATTTATTATTAATAAAATCATAATAGAAAATATCTCAAAATATTTTTCATCATGTGTTTAATAATAATTATACCTTCCAAACCATCATCTATTTTATACCTGTCACAATAAATAATAAAACATTAATACTATATGACAGTTCGCTAAGGGTGTTTTGTTTCTTATTAAGAAAGCTATCGAGAATAGTATTATAAAATTTTATTATTCTATATTATACCCCCTTAAATAAATTGTTCCCTAACAATTTTATCTTTGATATCAAATCATCAATATTGGAAAATATCTCTGTTTCGAATCCAAATCATACAGAGAGATAATAAAAAATATATTAAAAAATTGGAATCATAACAGTTACCTGAATTAACACAAAACCATGTTACCAAATAACGATGTATATGGTATTAGGGGAAATTATAGGAATTTACATTCATACTAATTTCCAATGATTAATATATATTAAAAGAAATGCTTCCATTAGAACATTAATAACCATAACCTAAAAATCTATGTCAGATGAAAAAGAGAACAATTCATTATTAATAATGCTAAAAAGATAAACTTTTTATTTCAATATCCTTTTTTGATAGTTGAGAGATTATTCTTAATTCAATATTATGGTAATTAGAAAATTTTATTAAATTATTTCATTCCATTTGATATTTAAAATTTCATAAGCTGGTTTTTCATTAATGAATTTTGACTTCATCTCTTAATCTATAAATGAATATTGAAGATGATTTATTAATTCCCAAAAAAAAAATTTAATCTTTAACAGATAATAAGATGCATAAAAGAGTGAAATTTCATTATTTATTTCTATAAATATTTTAAAATTCCAAAAATGGTTAATATGTGTTTTGGTATATGGATAAATACATTACATCAATCTCTAAAACATCATAAAAACACATAATGTTCAACTTAATCCATTTAATAAATTGTTAAACATATGAATCCACTAAAATTTGTATGTCCTGATTTAAAACCATAAAATATGATATAGTCTCTAAAAAAATTATCCCCAAAAAAAATTATGTAGATCATAATGTCACATACCAAAACAATGAATTACTTGATCATATGTTGTTTGTAAGAAACAATAAATTTCATAAAAAAACCTTAATCACCATAATATCCTTAAACACATGTGATTCATCATGAAAACTCAATATTTACGGCTAAAATGGAATATAATCCTAGAAATATCATTCCATTTACCATAATCATACAATGATCCTATAAAATATAGGGAGTTTCTTCTGAGATATCATTGATCACTTGGTCACTATATCAAATTTCAATCACATTATTATGTATATGATAAAAAATCTATTCTGAAATTATAAAAAAACCATAATTAACTAAACATAAATTATAATGTTTTACCATAATTTTATCAATTCATTTCAATTCAAATTCATATTATTCTAATTTTTAACCCTTATATAATACGTGATTAAATTTAATACTAGTATAATGATCTATTGATGTCCAAATACCATCACTGAATAAAAATAAATTATAATTTTCAATACCCAATACAATGGTACATAAATCATTAAACTTTATCCATAAAATTTTAGCCACGATATTTACTTTTATTCTATTATACTTCTTTCTAATAAATACTAAATAGGAATAAAATCTCTAATTTCATCAATATCAATCTAATCACATTTTTAAGGGAAACTACTAAAATAATTCCTACTTATTATATGATAATCATAAATTATTCATATCTTTCTTTATATCATATTAATTGGTTGATCTTTTATTCATAATCTCTTGTAGAACCATCTCTTAAGAATACATACTCTCAACTTTTCCATGGGAATTTTATTGCCCTATAACATATATGTCTACATGTGAATCATATTATTGTTTCATTAATAAATTTCCCCGAATTCCACTTCTATCATTATTTCAATATGATTTTGAATATTTTTCATCCCATGATTCTTATCACTTGATATTCAATAAGACTAGGTTTTTTGTTATTTTGTAGGTCAAGAAACCCATCCATGTTGATATCGTTTGTCAAATAAAAAGATTTTTGATTAGGAATAGTAAAAAGGGTTCGCATTTCAAAACCAATTTAATTTGGTTCATCAACATTCAGTGTTAAAAAGATTAATTCTAGTTCAATAAATTGACTTCATCAAAAAATAATAGTATGAAAACCATATTAATAGTGGTAAAGCTAATAATCAAGAAAATCATAAATAGCATGTCCAAATACTAACACCTTCTTTTCAATCTAAGACAATTTATGTTTAATCATCGGTATTCAGGGTTACCATCTATTAAATACATTCATAATGTCTTATAAAGAATATTAGTTTTCCTAAGGATATCCCTTGAGAGTGTTAAATAATGAGCGTTGTAATGGAATACTTAGTATGAATTAGAATATAGACTGAGATATATTTGACCAACTCCTCACATGGTTATTACCCCTAGATGTATCTATTTCAAAGACATATTCAATTATAAATATCCAAAAATGGATGTATTTCTAGGAAAACTAAATAATTTCAAATCATTATGATCTTATCATATATGTAGTCTTATCCTCAGTTTCTATTAAATGTTTATGTTCTCCAATATGTATTTTTTGTATGGTATCTACTAAACATGCTCTAATGCCTACTGTGATATCTAAAAATATAGTTCATAGAACTAGTTGATTATTTATTATATTGGAATAAGATAAAAAGTGATCACATCCTAAATTCCCGATTTTTTTAGTATACAACAACATGATACATACATTTTTTCCATTTTTGAAATGGAAAAATCCTATAAAACATTCTAATTGGAAATATTCTACATCTTTGAAATAATTCAATGATTCCTTCTACATATATAAAGGAATAGAATATATAATAAGAGTTGCATAAAATTATTAATAAGGGATAAAAATAGAGTAATAAATTATTATTGAATAAGGTGTATTCTACAAGGTGTGGTAAATAAGTGAAAAATGAAATTTATTCAATAACGTGAACATTAATTTCATACATGGAAAATATCGCTATAGTAATATCATGGATAATAGTATCTGAATTATCAGTTATCTAAATATTTAATGTTAAATGTCATCATATCACACATCACGATATCTTTACTATCAAGGCCTTTTACTGGGATCATTTAAACTGTGTAACCATACCTCAAAACCCTATTAAATAAGGCCATTCAACCAGTTTTTCATATGAGTTATGCCAATGAATAGAGGGGATATATGAATATAGGCCCCTTATTTCAAATTATTCTTAATAGAGTCATAATATATTTAATGATCTATTTAATTCATAAATAGTATTCTTTGTCCAGAAAATTTCTATATTGTGTAATGAATAGTGAATAAAAATATTTCCAATGTCAATCAAATAAAATTCATTATAAAACACCATATGTAGAAAAAAGAATATATTTTATAAAATACTAATATCCAATATAAAAATATTTATTCATAGGTGAAATTTAATTTCCCCCTAACACCATTATATTTTATAATAATAATGTTATGTAGGATGGCGTATAAGAAACATAACATCGTGCTTAAATAACCTTCCAAATAAATGAACATAATAGCATAACTGTTAAATTGATGTGTGTTGATAGGACTAACTAATTTATGATCTATATACATATATATATATATTTATCTTAACCATTATAAATCTATTGTTAAATTGTTTGTAAATTATCAACCAATTTTTAGTGAAGACATTTTATACCTGAAAATTATTTTTTCTTGAAAAATGATAATAATATTTTGTGTTAGAAAATAATATAATTAATTGATTAAATTGTAAGAAATTATCTGTGATAAAATTAAAAAATTTATATAATCCTACCAAAAATAAATTATGGTTACATTTTGGGTTTATTCTAAAATATTGATTTTTCTGTGTATAGTCAAAAATAGTAATTTTTGTTAAAAATTCAATTATTTTGAAAATATTAAGTAATATAAATGTCACATTATTATTTGAATTTAATTTCAGCAAATATAAGTGTTATTTTTTCATATTTAATTTAATTAATTACATTTTAATCATCTTTTTTTGGATTTTAGTATAAATTTAATATTTGGGTTTAAAAACCTATTTTTCTGAAAACTATTTTGATGTACATAATGTTACTCATTTTTATTTGATCAAAATAACCCCTATTGAAAAATTATCTTACTTATATATATATATTTATATTTATATTATCCAACAATATGAATTGAAATTTCTGTAATGTTGATTATTATTCATAGAGTTTGATGGAACTGGAAAAATCGTTCCTATAATTCACTGAATGCTGTGAGACGTGATCTCAGAGAAAATATCATTCCATAGGGTTCAATTTGACTGGTAGTGGATCCCTAATAGAGTTATGGGTCAGAAGTTATAGTCGTCCGAAGGACGACTACTGGAAATGGGCACCCATGATGATTTTGAGGAAAATTATGGATTTTCTCACAAAAAATGAATCTTGCACACAAAAATGAAATTTTGTGCTTAAACTGGATTTTAGATAAAAATTGGAACATACTTTTATGTGCATCGGCAATCCAGGTTTCTCCTATAAATACATGTGCACTCCGTTCTTCAATAAAGGCCCTAAGAGGTCGGTGGCCTCTCTATTGCGCGTAATTCTGCATCTTCCGCGCTTGTGTGCAAAACATCGCTTTTGTGCACAAATACACCAATATCCTAATTTTGCACATAACACATCATTTTTGTGTGAAAGAGTTCTAATGTGAACAATTTTTCAAAAACCAGTTCTGCACCTTTTCAATTGCATGCACGTCTCTCCTATTTCACGCAACCCTCCCCTATTTTGAGTCAGCATTCCCAATTGCACGCTACCCTTACCTCTTTTGCGCAAGACTTCAATATTCCACACAATAGTGCCACGGTGCCCAATCCAATGTACACCTATGCCACACAATGAAATCTTGCGCCCAACCAATCCTGCATATGGTGAATTTTATGCCCAGCAGTATCTAGGCATGTACCCACTGGTATATACCCTGGGGGTTGCACCCCCCCCCCCCCCCGCACCCCCATCAGATTCAATGCCGAGCTACTATCCCCGCCCTCTTGGCTTGTCCCTTTGATTTCGTCACTGACCCCCATGAAAAATAGACACTCACAAATAATATCATTATTAAAATCAACATAACTGAAAAAACAAAAAGGACCCCACCAAAAAACCATTAGTCAAAAATGAAATATAAGGGAAAAACACAAAACAACACCAGGTATTTGGATCACAAATGTGTTTCACACTCCCATGTAATGTTTTATAAGATTATATTCCCCTATAGTACCCAAACCATGGCAATTTTCCATCCTCTCATAGGCTTCTCATGATGGTCATGGATCCCCACTAGATGCTCTATGAAGGTTGCTTCATCCATAGTATCCAACTCTACTCATTGAATTACATGGGATTCATCGCAAAGATATTGATGGACTTGAGAGACATAGAGTATGTCGTGGATCCTCTCCAACATTTTTGGAATCACCAGCCAATACATTACAAGTCCAACTTTTCACAACCCCTCAAAGGGCCCAACAAACCTGAGAGAAAGCATAATCCCTCTAACAAACCACCACTGCCCACATGGAGTGGAAAACATCAAGAACACATGGTCTCCAACCTCAAACTCTAGGGTTATCCTACTACTGTTGTAAGAAGAATTATGTTGATCTTCAGTTTCATTCATCCTTTCATGAATATGATGAACATTCTCTATTATACTGTACACCACATAAATAACAAGAATGACTATCTACCCAACCTCAGTCCAGAACAATAAAGAATGGAATTGTCTCCCATTCAAAGCCTCAAATGGTGCCATTCCAATGGAAGAGCTGTAGATATTATTATATGAATACTATAACGAGGGAAGGATTCATACCCAAGATCCACTAATGTCCAAAACATATTACTGAAACATATCCTCAAACATAAGATAGTCTCCTCTGTCTTCCCATCATTCTGGGGGTCGAATGTAGTTCTAATCTGTAACTGAGTTTCAAATTCATGATGCCATCCCCTATATACCCATGAGGTAAAACATGCTTATTGATATTAGACAATGGACCTAATAATACAAGAAACTGCCCCACCTCATTCACATAACTATTAATTATGTCAACCACTATGCTTGACGCCATGATCGCTAAGAAGTGGGATGATTTCATCAACATGTCAACTATCACCCAGATAGCATCACAACATCCCTGTGTTGTGGGTATCCATGTGAAAAAATCCATCTTGATGTCTTCCCATTTCCACTCATGAAAAACGAAGGGCAATAAAAAATCATTACGAACATGATTCCATACCATTACATGTTGTAAAACCATGAAATTAGTCACAAACTTTACCACAACCCATTTCACATTATTCCAAAAAAACTGAACCCTCAAGCAATGATAAATCCTGAAAACTCCTGGGTGTACCACCAATGGTTAGATATGTATCTCACAAAGAACACACTTGTGAATTTCAACCACAAAAAAGAATCTTAATCCAACCAACATCTTTTTCTAACTATCCTCCAACCATCCCTATAGATCATCACCATAGACAAAAAAATGATGCATCACCTCTACCTCAAAGTTCCCCCACTGAGACTCCTCCACCCGATACATTAGAGAAGACTAAATAATCATATATAACAAATATACTCTACCACTATCCACTTTTTCATCTATGTGTGATTTTAAAACTCCTATATTTCTCTCAATGAATCCACATACTCATGAACAACACCCTTACATGACTTCTTTCCCAAAGGATCTAACCCATAATTCCCCTTTGCAGAGGAGTAAGAGATATTTAAATCATAATCCTAAAAAAACACTTCCCACCTCTGCCGCCGTATGTTCAGATCACACTGAGTAAAACATATACCTCAAAATCCTATGGTTTTTGAAGACCACAAATCCCTCCCCAATGAGGTAATGCCTCCAAAATCAATTGATAACAAAACTACATCTAGTTCCTGATCATCAGGGGCATAGTCACACACATGAAAAAATAAGTACCAAAACCCATAATAGATTACTGCCTTCTGCTTCATCAAAAGTCACCCTAATAATTGATGTGATGTATCACAGAACAACACAAATATCACTCTTTCCTCCGAAAACAAATGCACTGGATAACGAAAAAATATCCCATTTAGGTAACTGAACTCTTCCTAGAACTAATCACTCTGCCAAAAATCTTTGTCCTTCCTTGTTAAAGTAGTCAATGGGTAAATAACTCAAGACAAATTAGGTACTATCCTCTAATATTATCATGAATAACCAAAAAAATATATGAATCATAGCCACATTCTTGGGTACTTCTGAAGAAAAATTATCCCCAACATTTATAGGGTCCACTTACACACCTTGTTGAGACTCCACATTCCCACAGAAATGGACCTCTCATTCCCAAAACATAAACATATACAACATTCCATAGAGTTGGTGCTTCCGAAGAACATGCAAGATAGCCAAGAGATTATAGACATGCTCCAATTCTATATTTGAGTAGATCAAGATATAATTGATGAATATGATGAAGAAATAGTTTAGAGACTCATAAATGATTGTGTTTCTAAGCCCCATGAAAATGGTTGGTGTGTTCATAACACCGAATGAGGCATCTATAAACATGAAGTCCCTTTACCTGCATCTGAAGTGGGTCTTAGGGATATCACCCTCCTTCACCCTTAATAGGTGATATCCAGAACTCACTTTTGTCTTATAAAATAGACTCCCCCTCTCAGTTAGTCAAAAATATCATCGATCTTTAGATTTTTTTTATAGATCTTGATTTTTACATGGGTGAACCTCTGGTAGTCTTTGTACAACCTCATACTGCCATTATCCTTCTTATTGAAAAACACTAGAGTGCCCCACAGTGACACACAAGGACGAATGAATCCATTTTCGATCATTATATCATTATGAATCTTCAACTCATGCAACTCATAGGGGTCCATCTGATAAGGAGACATTGAAATCCTAGAACCACGAGGAAGCAAGTTTATTACAAATTCAACATCTCATCGAGGGGGTACTGTTACAACATTCTCATAAAAATATTCCAGAAACACCATAATGACCTTAGTAACATCTACCATCCTAGGATCCACTGATTCCACCCACAAATCATCCAAAAAGGAATGAAGGGGATCCACACACTGATTTCCCACCTGAAAGCACCACTTTCCAACGAAAACAACAAGAGAACCATCCATGATGTATCCCCATCATCAGTCTACACCCCCAGCAAACATCATTCAAAGTATTCTATCCTCTGACAGGAATAGTCAAGACTAGGGGTATGTGGAGCCTCTCTATGTCTATACCTAGAGAATGTGATAGATAGGGTGAAACAAATGAGTGGGATTATCATGAATCAAATGAGGAATAAACAAGACTACAAAACACACTGATCATAACATAGATGATATATGCCCCTCAAGAATTGCTACCTCCATAACATGAAAATAATAATTCCCAAGTCCTGTACCTTTTTGCTGATGACCACCTCCATGGAATCACATGGGTTTTATTCCAAAAAAATTAAGAATGTCCTATGGTTAGGTTCTACCTACTCCATCTCCCCTCAGTGAATCATTTTCCAGCTTCCCCTTCTAATGAAACAGTATCACTAGACATTTCTACAGAGGTTGGAGATTAACCTATCAAATTTCACCAAACTAAACTCGAGAAGCCACTAGGAACTATTCATAAGGATTGATATGAAACCCTTTAGAGAAAAAAATCATTCAAAATTCAAAAGGAAAGAAATGGAAACCCCATGTTCTAAAGGGAAGCTTCCATGGTTGACTCCCTACTAGATGAATTCTAGAATCCCCCAACAATTGAGTATTTCCATCCAAAACATTTCACCTCATGGAACCTTATTGGTTACATTCTTGTAGTAAACCTAATTATTTTTCATCTTCTCTATAAAATATTCCTTCGACTAAACTTCTATGTACATTTTCTACCAATATTTTTTAACCACATAATAATTGAAGGATATAGTTTCTCCTCAAGACGCCTCACTCAGGACACCTCATCTGGAGAAATATTTGGGGAGAAGCACAAGAGGACCTTGAACCGAATCCCAAACTCCCACACCAAAATATTATCCTTTTAAAGGGAGAGTTTCTCATACCTCTTCTCATCATTTATGGTTGATGATAGGAACTTTCCCCAAAGATCATTCTTGATATTGTCCTAGGAAACATCGAACTCCTTTTTCTCCCCAAGGTAATGTTTCAACCACTAACATGAAGCTCATCACATTTAACAAAAATTAAAGGGGACACAATACTCCATCGTGGCACTAATTAAATTGGCAGTGATCTCCAAATACTCTATCCAAATCTCAGTTTCAATATCATAACCATTCCCCTATTAATTTTACAAATTATGATACTAATAATAATGTAGAATACTATGACCTAGATCATCATCCTTAGCCATATCATCTAACCATTGATTGACTGATTCATCTTACTAAACATCCAATGCATAAGAAACACATAAATGAAAACCAAGGGCCATAGCTGAGAGAGAAACAAGGATTTCCTATGAACTGTATTGTGAATTTTCATTATGATATGTTTTTATTATATTTCTCCAACTTAATTAATTGTATTACATTTAACTCTCCAATAACAAAATAAGGAAAACAAGAAAACAATTCATTCTCATGCATGTACATCTCTTAGGTATCTACCAGGAAAGAAGACCCATCTCACTTGGTAATTTTATAAGGTCATATTCTGTACACTAGATCACATGGCCCATAAAAAATCTTGTGTTATAGTCGGTCTCTATGGAAAATGTCTTGTACCATGGTCAACTGGCACGGTTTCCATAAAAACCTATTCAAACCTCATAGTTTCTAAATACAAAATACACCCTCTCTCTTATCCATTAGATCTAATGAATTTTTTTCATGACCCACACCCTCTAAAGATACCCCTCCTTGTATGTAAATTTTTAAAGGGAGATAATGACCCCTGAGTCGCACCTTCTGTTGGCCCTGGGATGGAATCTAGAACCAAGGGTTCATAAATATAACAATGTGGGAGGAATTACTCTTTATTAGAAAACAAGATTTAGAGATAATATGTATCAAATAGAAACAAATCTGATATATATATATATATATGTGAAAATCCAATATCCATCCCACAATACATGTATAAATAGAAATAAAAAAAAACCCCAAAGTAAATACCAAAAAATAAACTAGATCAACAGTACATTAACTATCCCATGGTCCGAGCTATTAACACCCAACATAGTCCATGTAATCCTCTATGAGACTTGTAAATAGTTTTTATATAACTAGGGTGGACATATATATATAATAAGTAGTAAAACCATAGTCTCTCATGCATAAGTGTAAGGAGAATACTAATGCACCCATTAGAAAATTTCAAAACCAAACAGCACCTAACGGATTGTCTAAAATAACCCCTACCTCACCAACATTCTCTTAATAAATAACACATCCAATTAATATAATTTAATATAATGAACATCAATGATAGTGTACCCTACACCACATTCCTACTGATAATCCATTATCGAACAACAATTGAAAACGTCTTGGTGCTCCCACCTCATTTGAATATACCACATAAAATCCCACCCACACACTACTAGGCCTCACAACACATCAGGCCTATACACACTTGGGCCTCACAAAGCATCTCTTCCACACACACATATGTCACACATCACATAAAATCTTATCAAATATCATACTGAAGACAACTGGGAAACCATATAACAACTCATAACAATGACCCATGGGACACCACATCACATCATTCTTAATAGAGCTTGGGCCATCATCTCCTAGAAGAGGGTGTAGGGAAGAGAGGGTGGCCATCCATCCATCCACCCAGAAAGATGTTTGGAAAGACACCATCCCACATGACTATGAGGATGTCGACACATAATGATTTATAATGGTGGGGTACATATAATGATCATATGAATATATAGTGTCTATACATATATATACAGAAAGGAACGCAAGACCATCTTATGGATTTATTAAAAAATTACCAACCTAATCATGAATCCACCACATTTCTTCCACCTCTTTATGCCTAACACCATATAATAATAATGAAATACACAGTTTTTTTTAAATATTTAATTAATATTATAGCAGTTTCCAAATAGTGGGCCTGGCATGAAACTCACCAAATGTTGGTGCAGTTCAATGTTAGACATCCTGGTCTGCGATGTTGTCAGTGTGGATCCTTTTTACCTACTATTGAAGATGGAATGACACTGGGGCACTGGGCGTTGATTTCATAGTTTCAGCACTAATGGTTTAATCTCCCTGCCTTCTAGGACCCAAGCCTCTGTGACAGGAAAGGGATCATCATCTATCCCCCGACGCAGTGGCAGGGGCAATGTCCACACGACATCCCCATGTATCTCCACTACTTATGCGATAGCCTCCAATTCCACAACTATTGGCACCCAAACCCCATATCCCCATTGTAATTTGATCAAAAAATAGTGATAAACGTCATCATCTGCTGATATGAGGAGTAGAATATTATCCCGAGTTAGGATATGGCCCACCATGATTTAAATTCATCTGAACCTCCTCCACACTACCGACCTAAAGGGCCACAAAGGGAGAAACTTCTCCCCACTTTGACACACAACAATTTCAGGAGCCTCTCCCTGGAATGCTTCGATGAATCCCTCCCTTACGCTAATGAGGTAGTGGATGTTCAGGTATGCCTAGTCGGAATCCCATTATAGGTGTTCCCAAGGAGGTCCCCCACTAGTCCATGCATGTGTCGTCACCCAGCCCCACTGGTTGAGGAGCAGGTAAGTTATGCACCTTCACCGCTAGCCCCATTCTAGCTGATCGACACCAGTGTCAGTAATAGGCCGAGGAGTATGCCTGTAGAGGGGCTTCAACATTAGTAACTATCATGGCTCATTCCACCACTGACATATACCATCATCAACTTATGTTTGCTGGGAAGAGGCCCTCATACAAACATCCTGGATCGAGGCCCAAACCGCCCCATGGGCAGGCTGTGTCAACTCTACTGGTCACCGGCGTAGGGAGCGGCCACCGCAGACTAACCCGTGATAAGAAAACCTAGTTCGGAGGTCCTCTTGTTACCTCCATCATTGAAGGCATTGGTCCCCCGTCTTCCAACCTCGGTGTGGGGGTCTTCCATGAGCCACCTTCGGACTTAATGAGGGTCCATACCACTATAGTGACTCTTTTTATGGAAGAATCTTCCATGGTCACGACATCAGGTATTGAGTCATTCCTTCTACCAATGGCCGCTAATGTAGAGATGTTACACATCTGGTCAATCTCTAGTGTGGGGACCCCCCCCCCCCCATGTCCTTAAAATGACCGATGAAGTTCATCATCACCATAGTAATCCTAGGAGTGGGTGTCCACCTCGCTTCTTTATCACCCTACATGGAAGTCCAACACGTGTTTCACTTGACCAATACGAGGACCCTCCTCACACAGACACTGCTAGGGGAAATAATCATGGAGGTCTTACTCATTCTCCTACCCACTCCAATACTTCCTGTGAAGATCCTCTTCGTGAATCATCTTGTTGACATTGGGGTCCTCCCCATATTCATTTTGAAATATTTCTAGGTTGTTTGCACACCCTATCTCATTCAGGAGGAAGTCCTCTCTACCCCAGCACTAGATTGGACAAAGTACCTCCTTGAACCAAAAATCTATCCTATCCCGAAGAGCCATCCCAGGGTAGGAGGGTATGCCTTCGCCTAAACAAAAAAAAAATACTGGGAAGATTCAGACTGAGATTAGACTCGTCTACTTCTTAGATTATGAGGCAGAATTTGATTATTCAATGGAACCATCAACTAGATCCTCTATATCAAGGACATGAGCATGAAAAAGTCACATCAGCCTCATACATCCATAATGTGAGGTCTACTGGATCCCTACCTCCATCTTTAGATACATACATGAGGACTATGTTTTGGCGTCTCCCTAGGGTACGATTATGTAATCACCACTATCATCACTGGGAGCTTTCTATACCTCGACCACTGATCCCAGACTGTTATTCTAGGGGCCAATAGTGAAAAAGAAACATCATGGTCCACCACCAACAGCTGTATTCCCCTTTCTAGAAACTACAGTCACCAGCCTGTCTAATCTCGATGTGGTGGCAAAGTCACTACACCCTTTGGAGTATAGCCTGAGATTCGACATCTTTTCACCTCACCCATTGTATTCTCCACTATCCATCCTACAATATCAATGATATGCTTCAATGCTGCTACCATTTCCCTAGCTTCATCTAGTTGATGAGTGGGGAAATGATGGGCCAGACTCTAAATATAGGATGAGGAGCTTATTGTAAATTCTTATGGGAGACCATTTTTCAGAGATGTTTTGCCCTGTCCTAGAATCCAACATTAGTGCACCAGAGTCTCTCACCCCGGATGAACATAGATGGATTCTCTAGACCCTATGGGAGACACACTTCCATATTCATCACCAGCGAGTGGCTTACCCCAAAATCCAGGCATAATTCGAAGACATCGACCAAAAATTACATTTGGTTGATCATGATTCAAATCCTATGGCTGAGCGCCCTTACTCTCAAAGCCTCCATAAGACCCTCCAACAATGATGCGTATGGAGATTTAATGTACTCTGAAGAATTATCAAGGAGGCTCCCCCCCCCCCACGTGAAGATATGTGGTTGGGGGCAGTACGTGGCCCTCCATTTCATCTCTATCAGACACTAGCCAAAATTTTGAGGGGATATCAAGGATATGCCTCTAGGTAGGGTTGTGGTTAACATAGGTGACCTACCAGTGGGAGATAACGAGCTAGAGAATCTTCATGAAGACCTGCCAACCAAGTAAGTATCACACATGTTGGATCAGTTGGGATGTATCACTTTCCAGTAAAAGAATTAACTGGGTCCTCTTATACCTAAATATTCATAATTCCTCATATGGAATCCCACCAAAGGCAAGGAGCACTTCAAATATGTCAGTCCCTCTAACCCCTCTGGCTCAGTACAAAAGATGGAGGATGATCTCGAGAAATCCGTCTTGCGTCATGATTTCACAGAGCATAAGAAGATGGTCAATGACCTTCTTTCTGAGCGTGTTGTGAAGCAACAGCTAGACTATGGTGATCCTCACCCAGGGCAGCAGAGGAAGACACAACTCCCCCATAGAAAATTTCATCTAGGTGAACCTGACCATCAGGACCATGTAGATAGAGTTGAGGCTCGAACATACGGTATGAGGGAACGGTATGTGTCTCTAAATCCACTAGAGTGGTGAGAAAATCCTTGGGATCCAGCTCAGGTTCCCACAACCGCTCTACATTCCATCCCACTAGACACTCGATGAGTCTTTGGGCCTACATACCACATGCAAGAACCTTCCAATGCACTGGTGGTCAGGGATCCCATTCCAGACAAGTACCCCCAGCCATATTATCACATGGCGGTGCTCATTTCCCACCTTATGGCATTGGAGACACAATTGGTGGAAATCCCACCTGATGGTATGTTGTTTCCACCATGGGTGGATGATTTTCTAGAACCCCCAAGTTTCAGAAATCCCACCTTCTACCCCTTTTATGGATCGGGTGACCCATTGAAACATATGTCCCACTTAATCTCAAGGTGTGGCTCCATCCTGGGAACTCCTACACAACATGGATCCACCAAACTCTGATGCATCGAAAAACATTTGAAGGGCCTACATTTGTATGGTAAAATGAGCTAACAAATGGATCAATAGCTAGATTGGAATATATTTATAGAAAATTTCTTTTCCAGTTCTGTTCCACCACTTGGGGGACGAGTATCATAGACCTCTTCAAGTGAAAAAATGTCTACTGAGCATGATTCAGACATTGTCACATAGTGGAAAAGGCTCAAAAACTCCCTTGACATTCCACTAACTCAAGAGAAACAACTAAGGTTGTGTGTGGAGAATTTAATGATTGAAATAGTCCCCTCTTTGATCACCCAGAACATCCTGGGGGTATTTTGGGACATCTCTCATAAGGCCCATCACCTAGAGGAAGCATTATAGCAGGACAAGAAGGCATGTATGTTGCATCCTGCAATTTCTGCAAGAAGGGCCGCTAAGGCTAAGCCTGCCGAGGTTTCCCAACTAGAGGCCCCCATGAAACTGGATTTATTACTAATGTAACCACATTCACATCCTTGTAGAGGCCCTTCATCTCAGGCGTAGCCTTCAGCCAAGTTGTGCACACCTTAGAACCGATAGGCGCTCCCGAGCAATGTGTCGCCACCGCCCAGGTGATATAACCAGGCTCCACCTTCTCGCCATGTTCCTCTAGCCCCTCGTTAGGGTTAGGAACCAAAGTCCATTTTTCCACACAAGTGAATCTAGTTCTACTCATTTATTGAGGCTCAGATCCCTAATTATTTCTGTAGTTCCATTGAACAGGGACTTGTACGTTTTCCTGAATTTCAGAGACCACAAACGGCAAACCTCACTTTTTTCCACAACAATTTCCCCTACCACAGTATCTTGGGGAACGATATTAAATAGTGATATTGGTTTAAGGATTGGATTTATGACCAGGTCAATAATAATGTAGTCAGTTTGGTCCAGATTCGACACATGTGGCATGTGTCTTCATGAAGTCCGATAGCAGCAGTCACCGTGAAGGTGATTGGAATTATGTTTCTAACCACAAATCTAATAATTAAGATGACTGGATGGATAATTAAATATTAAACCCTTCCAATCGTATTATCTACGTAAGACTAAATTGACTAGAGCCTTCAGAAGCTACAACTACTAATTCTACGTCATCGTCTTAGTTGTCCCCTTCTCAGAAGAGCAAGCATAGGAGGTGCAACAGAAAATGAAATCCCCAACCAATTCCATTGTCATATGGTAATCTCTTTTATTTCATGACCCCAGAGATGGTGATTCCTCCTAGAATACGTTCAGTAGTAGTTGAATCTCTAAGTTATAGTCAAGGGTATGCCTCATTTAACACCGTAGATCTTGTAAACACCTACATGATTTCTGACAGTGTGGTGTGCTAGGAGGACCCTCCCAGTGTTCCCAACTATTTCCAGCGTCGATGGAGGAAGGAATATATGAGTCATCAGAGTTCCCTAGTTTGTATTTATATCTATGATGTTCATGCCACCAAAACTAGGAATTAAGCCCAGCGTAGAGCTCTGCATGCATGAACTTCTCCTCCAGTTTCATCAGATCTGCTTTCCCTGCTATTTGGGATGCTAGATCTAGCGGATCCACCATGACTGCACCACAATTATCCCCACTCTGCTATGGACTAGTCTCAGTCATCTATCCCTCATCTGGTAGTCACTCCTCATGCTTCCACTAGTGAGCATAATGATATTCCCAGCACCGGTCAGCCACCGGTCCAACTAAAAGGGCCCTCCATACCTCCTATCATAGAGCGACCTCCTATAAGAAAAATATCATGCCTGACACGAATTTATGATGCCCTCAAACATATTACCATCATTCCAGTAAGTCTATCCAACTTTGAGGCCCTTCTCCTATTAGCAGATATACTCAAATCCCATTATAAATATTTAAGAAGCACCATCTAATTTGAGACAGAGGTAGCAGCTGCAAAATCCTTCCATGCTGAGGCAGTCGAGCATGCTGAATGTCAAGCCATCATCTCATTCTATGGACAAGATGAATTATCACCCATACATCAGATCATTCTCCCACTGTACATCACCGAACACTTTAATGGTGTGGAGGTTCGTCACTATCTTGTCGACACAGGCTCTAAGATCAACCAAATCTCGACTCGGACACTACCAAAAGTGAAGTTTTCCAAGAATGATCTGAGTCCCTCTGACCTAAAAAGTCAATGTTATGATAGGATGGAATAGAAACCGGGTAGTAAGATCCACCTTAAGACCAAGTTCGGCGGCCTAGTTTCTAGCACCGAGTTCTTGGTTGTTTTGTTGGACACTCTTTACAAACCATTGATAGGCAGTCCATGGCTCAACCTACATGTGATAGTTCATTCATTTTATTACCAGTGTCTCAAGTACTCTCTTAATGTTTTATTGGGAATACTTCAAGGTGATGTGTCTCCCATTTCCTCTTGTGAATCCCACTATATGGATGTAGACTATTACAAGAGAATGGATAGGAAGATTTAGGCCAATGAGTATGGGAATGCTACGACTGCGACTGAACCATGGCAGGATCAGGATGATACCTACATCATTCGAATCCACCTATTAGAGGCTAAAACCCTAGAAATGGGACAATGATTTTTTGTTTCTGGAATGATGGGGGATACATTCCCAAGCCTAAACGAAGCCGGAATATCACCTGATACACCTATACAAATAAATATCGAGTGGTCCCATAGCTCCCTACCCCCATAACATATCAGGATGTTTCCCCAAGGAGATGTCAATACGTCATACTTGGTTATTTCTCTGGGCTAAGAGAAACCAGGTCAATATGACTTGCCATTATTTCTTTGATATCAACTAGCGTGTCCCATGTGGGATGAATACCAGATGGTATTAGGTTGATAACCTTCATCGTTATGGTTTCAGCAGCATGAGAGTCCCCCGATGTAGTGTCCACAGCTGTTCAAGTTGGAACCAGCCTCCCATCAGGATCTTTCATCTTCGAGGAAACTCCTCCGACTAAGGATCCATCCTCCATAAGTGAAGAAGAGTATTTATAGGACACTCCTCCCACCATTGAAGATGGATTCTATGCCATGGTCGATGAATTGTTATAGGTGAACCTCTGTAGCGAGGCAGTCCTAAAACCTACTTTGATCAGTGCCACCATGATCTTCGAGGAGAAACAAGAGTACGTGGACTTCCTTAAACAACACTCTGATGTATTCAAATGGAGTCATAAAAATATTCCTAGACTAGATCCTAAGGTAGTCTTCCACCACCTTGGTCTCCCGACAAATCATCCCAGGTTCCGAAAACCTCCCAAAAAGATGCACCCTTCTCACAGGGCTATGTTCGAGGCTGAAATTGATAAGATCATCAAATCCAATTTCATTAAGGATGTCTGGTACCCCCAATGGATAGGGAAAATTATGCCAGATAGGAAGAACAATTGAAATATTAGATTCTGCATAGACTGTTGGGATCTCAAACTTTATTTCCCGAAGGATTATTTTCCCCTTCCTATGACTGACTTGTTGATTGATGTTATTGCTGTGTTCCATGCCCTCTAAATCATTGATTGGTACTATGGTTATAACTAGATCAAAATGGCACATGAGTATGAGGATTATATGGCCTTAAGGTCACCACAAGTTATATTCTATTAACAATTTATGCGCTCTTGCCAAAATAATTCTTGTGCCACCTATCAGCGGGCTATGCATCACGTATTTAATTAGATCCTTAGGACCCTGGTGGAATACTACATGGATGTTCTGGTGGTCAGAACTCTCCAGCACCAAGACCATCTAAGAACCTTGAGAAACTATTCATCTTAATTCGTTCCTGCCACCAGAAGATAATTCCATTGATGTGTGCCTTTGAGGTCACCACTTGATAGGTTATCTACTTCGTTGTCATATATAGGGGTATTAAAATGGGCCCAATGAATATCAACACCATTAGCCATATGCCTCCCCCAAGAAACCTATGGGAGATTCGTATTTTCTAAGGCCACTTATCCAACATATGCTGACTCATCATGAACCTAGCTGACATGTGTGATCCCTTTTCCTGTCTCATGATGAAAGGCACTATCTAAGAGTGGGATGAAGAATGTTAGGCTACCTTCGAGGAAATAAAGACGTATCTACTCCATCCTAATGTCTTAATTCCACCAAACTCTGGAAAGACACTAGTTCTCTATGTGACAAACTTGGAATGTTATCTTGGTGCTCTTCTTTTCCAGAAGAATAATGAGGGAACAAAGAATAGCCTCTACTATCTCAACAACACGCTCCTCAATACAGAGACCAGACACTCCCCTATCAAGAAGAGCTATCTCATGCTGGTATTTCCAGTACAGAAATTGTGACAATACTTGCAGCACCATGAGGTATAGTTTGTGTCATGAGTCGATCCTCTAATGTACATCCAGAACCGTCTAATTTTGATAGGCCATATAGCTCTGTGGGAAGCAGTCCTTCAGCAGTTCGACATCATGTTTGTCCCTAAGAAGGCTATTATGGGGCAAGCATTGGCATATTTCCTCACTGCTCATCCAGATCATGCGGACCAGTCTCTAGACATTAACTTTCTTGATGATCCATTCCTCTTAGAAGACCAATCCATTCTGTGATGGAAAGTTCACTTTGATGGTGCCTCTCGAAGCCCTATCAAAATAAGGTTGAATGACCCCATACTCAACAGAGTATTCTTGGGTGTTGTCTCCATCACTCCAGCGCAATCCATTCTTCTATATGCATTACTGCTATTAGAAGGCTGCACCAAAAATGAGGTAGAATACCAGTCTCTCAATACTGGCCTCATGTTAACCCTCGAGATTGATGTTCCCGACATGCATGTGAATGGGGAATCCAAACTAGTCATCAAGTAGATAAATGATGTCTATGTCCTCAGAAAGACTGATTTTGTTCCACTGTTGGAATAAACCCTCCAGTGAGTTTCCCAGTTCTCATCTTGGCCAGAAGTTACTCATGTCCCTCAATCCTAGAACAGTTGAGCTGACTCCTTGGATAGCCTAGAATCATAACTTGTAGATCCCAAATAGGATGATTTGAATATCCATGTGATGCATGGGATAGTCATCGCTCCAGTCACTCCTGATGAAAATGAGAGCCCATAGGTATGGAAACATACTGTCGGTGCCTCCACATCAGGACCTCCAGGTTCCCCAGATATAGTGATTGAGGTGACTCTTGACTGGATAACCTCCTTTGTGAATTACCTCTACAATGGTAATCTACCAACAGATCAAGCCAAGCTTGAGTGTATCTGATGTCGCACAATATCTTTTACCATGTAGAGTGGTCTCGGTCTTGAGCAGATCCTCTATAAGTGCGGGTAGGGTGTGATTCTACTTTATTTCATTCATGGAGCTGAGATTCATAAAGTCATGAAGGAGGATCATTTAGGTTTTTGTGGGGATCATCAGACTGGGCCGAAACTATCTCACTATATCTAGAGGTTGCAATATTTTTGGCCCTCTATGATCAGTCACTGCATCAAATTTTACACGAGGTTCCATGAATTCTAAATCCAATACCACATTGTGCATAAACTACCAGAGCCTCTCCACACTACCACGTACTGATGGCCATTTCCAGTTCGGGGACTCAAAGTTGTGGGACCATATCCACCAGTGATAGCTCGCCATTACAGGTTTATCCTGACGGCTATAAATTTCTTTTCCAAGTGGGAAGAATTTATTCCGCTCAAGGAGGCCAATATCTATTCTCTCATTTACTTTTTGAGATCCAATATCATCAACCAGTTTATAGTTCCTCACACCGCCCTAATTGATAATGGCACCAACTTCTGGGTAGATGAGATGAAGAAATTGTTGGCCTAGTACAATTTCCTTTATAACCCTACCTCCCGCTACCATGCACTAGAAAATGGGAAGATACAGGTGTTCAACAAAACAATCTATAACATTATATATAAAATGGTTTTTCAGAATAAGAAGAGTTGGCCATAAAATCTCCCCAACACCATATGAGCTTATCGTACGACTATTCATAATTCCACATAGGTGACCCCATAGTCTCTAGTGTATGGAAAAGAGGTCGTCCATCCCATCTAGATTCAATTTCCATCATTATGCACAATTTTCTATTATTATCAAGCACCAAATAAAGTTTCTGAAATCTGTTTGGCTAAATTGGAAGCGCTTCAAAAGAATAGGCTTTGTGCCCTGCACAATCTTGAAAGGAATCACAATTATATAGCTAGATCTTTTAATAAGAAAGATTGTCTCCTCTCTTTCTTCCAAGGTTATGTGGAGTTGGCCTTGAGAAACCCAATGATTCATGGATGAAAACCATCCATGTTGAAATCCATGAGGGAAGGACCTTACATTCTTCACAAGGTTTATCCCAATGTGTATACTCCCTTCTTACCGTAGATGGTGAGCGTATAACTCCTTCCACCAAAGCCAAGATCCTCAGGAAACACATTGCCTAAGAAAATTCAATCCTACATGAACTTAAAGGGTATGGTCCTACATGAACATAAACTATAGGTTGTCCTACATGACCATAAAATTTCCAGTCCTACATGACCATAAAATGTTGGGTCCCACATGACATTAAATTGTATGTCGTCATGCAGTATGTTAAATGGTACCTTGCCCCACACAATCATAAAATTTTATTTCCATACCACAAGACATTAAAAATGTGTAGTTCCTACGAACTGGAGGATGTAAAACTACTCACCACCTTTCATGCATGATGTTAAACTACGAGTGGGATAAGTACCATTTCGGTCCTACATAACCCTAAATTTTCTTGTCCTACATGACTTTAAATTGTTATGTCCTGCATAACATTAAACTATATGGAATCCTGTAAGATGATAAACTATAAGAACTATGTATGGATTGATTCCCATCCTCATGGTATATGTAGGAATGCTCAGATTATTCGTCTTGTGTCTAGCCCCGAGTTTCAACTTTGACTATTTCCCCTTCGTATTGTTCTCTTGGAGATCTCACATGGTTTCATGGATGCTTGATTGTCCCCACTCATGTCAGTATTATGATAATGACACCATGTTCTCCACTCCTCATTCTTCTATCCTCCCACGTACTCACCACACGATTCTAAAATGCATGGGCTTCAAGAACTACATATGTCTTGTTTTCCATCCTTATGGGATACATAGGAACACCCATAAATTTTTTCTATTGGCCAACCACAACGTCAAAATCACCCCTCGGGTCAGAAAACCTAGTGTGGTGTCGACTTATGCCATCTTTTCTGACAGATTCATCATGACCACCCCATATATCCATTTCCTGGGAGATCTCCACCTCTTCCACCATCCTGCATGATGTTAAAATAAACAGGCACATTTATGCTTCACACACCCCCTGTACTTGTGACTCCATCACCATTCACATAAAAAAGGGGCCCCCAATGGTCCATATACTTATCCAAACGTCTCTCTAATCATTTCGGGCCAACACTCTTGAGGAACTCGAACAAAACTATTATATAATTCTCATTTTGGGAATATGGTCAGCAGTCGATGCTCATTGGTTGTTCCCATTTGAGGTCACATGGTATATATGTTGTGTTTCGAACCATGTCAACATTTTTCATTTTTCATTTTCACCACCACCATATGTCCCAAATATTTTGGGCAGTGGTTCATTCTTCCCCATTGTCTCTTCAAGATACAGTCTGCCTCGAGAAAAAGTGTGAGTCCAGCTGTCTTACCCCTATTGCTGGGGTGAGCCCAGTTCTACTCATTGATTACAACACCGATCATTTCCCACATGTTCTTAGGATTTGTGGTATGAAAATAACCTAATGAGGTCTGATATGGATGTAAATGTCTGAGAATCCCAACCCCATGTCCCGCGACCCTTTCGGCACCCCGAATGACGTTATCGTCTTGGATTGTGTGGTGTGGTATTGACTCATGTCCTCATTCATGCCTGGCTATTTTTTCTACACCACAAATGTCCCATTTAGACATCCCTCCACCTATCATCATTTTTGAAAGTATAGGCACCTCCATGCTTTGTGTGCTCCATCATTTGGTTGTCAATCATCTTTCATATCCAAAAGGATCCCCCAAATGGCATGGATGCTCCGCCCAATGGCTCTCCTACCATTTTAGGACAACGTTCTCAAAGATTTCGAACAAAAAATTGACATAAATACTAAGTTGTGAATGGAGTCAAAGATCAACGCCCAATTTTCTACCCCGGAACCTTTGTTACAAAAATACGAATACTATGTTGTGAACATGGTCAAGACATATCCTCTTTAATTATTGTTGTTTTGTGTTTTTCCACAGGTGTGATGATTCACCCTCTCTACTCATATTTTCCATGCATATGACATTAAACTAGGCATCTACATTCCATTCCCTATGACCTTAATCTAAGATAACAATCATCCTCACTGAAAGATGTTAAACTGAGAACTGGTTGGGACTCCCAACCTCAGGTCGCTCAACCTTTTTTCCCCCTAGGCCCATGTGTAAATTTGGGATTGTATGATGTGGTATGAGCTTATTCCCTCATTCAACATTAGGCTACTCATCGTGCCAAACACATCCCTAATTGGGGTACCTTGACCCTATTTTAATCCTTGCTACATGATGTTAAACATCTCGACATCCTTCCCCAGAACTATGTCTATCTTGATTCCCATCCTAATGGGTTACGTAGGACCACCCGAGAATATGGTATTCATGTCCAAACCCATCACATAGAAAACTTTATATCATTCTGGCATCTTGGCCTGAGTCCTTCCAAGGGAGGTGTACATAGTGTGGTATGGGCTTATGTCCCAATTCATGTCAGCTTTGTAACAACCATGCCACATACCACTCTCTACTAAGTGCACATCGCTCCCTTTCCCTATACTCGTATTTTCAATATGGATTCTCTTATTTTGTGCCCCTCGACCCTTTTCAATGATTCACCAACATGCTCAAGAGTACTCTAGTTCAGAACCTAGAGTGTTAGATTCTACCTGGACATTTTTTCACCCATTTTCCAGGCTTTGTATTCCCTTTAATTTGGGTTTTCAGTATCTTTCACATAAGAAGGTAACTCCAAATGGAATGGTTGCTCGGCCTAAGGGATCTTCTACCATTGTCGGCCAACATCCTCGAGGGTTTCCAACAACAAATTGATATATGTCCCACGTTGAGAATATGGTTAGCGGTTGATACACATTTTTTGTTCCTGTTTCAGGTCACATGATGTGGATAATATGTTTCAAACATGGTTAAAAATTTTCCTCCAACATCACACCAACCCCATCAAGCCTTAAAGGTCAGTTACATGATTCACATAATTTTCCTCTACATCATGTCATAGTGGAATTTCGACACTCTTAATACTATCCCTCAGTGAGAATTTTCATGTTAGGAGGATATGGTCGTGGTAAGGCATCATTTGGGGCTATGCATGGATTTCCCCTTAAGGTGTATCCCATGTGTTGGAAAGACCTCTTATGCCTTTTTTTCCCACACCTAGTTTGACTCATGTGGGTTTAGGGATCGGTTTAAAGTTTTTGCTCGCTTGGAAGAGTTTCTATTCTCCATGGTCCTAGATCTAAGACCTTAAGCTAATATCTTATTACACTTCCTATTCTTGGAACACCGTCTCTCTTTATTAATAAGATCATGGTATATGTAGAAACACCTAGACATCTTGTCTTTTGGGTCCAGCTAAAGTTCCACTAATTATCTCTTCTGTTTAGCCTATTTGGCCCCGACTCTTATATGATTTCATGGTGTGGCATATGAGGTCTTATGGCCTCATTCACGTCTTTTGTTCAATAACCATACCACGTACACCCGTTCTAGAAGCTATTCTTTCCTACCACTTGTCTCACATGATATTAAACTGTATGTCGTCCTCCATGACGTTGAACTATAAATTTTTCTACAAGAACATAAACTATTACATCCTGCATGACATTAAACATCCATTCTCATTACTATGTATGGCTTGATTCCCATTATCTTGGGATATATAAGAACACCTGGATGTTTCATCCACAGGTCCAAACCCATATTTTTTTACCTCTACAATCCCCTCGACCTGGGGTTTCTTCTTCGGGATCGCGCATAGTGTGATTTGGACCACGTACTCATTCACGTCGGCTTTGATTTATCACATTATATACATTCACCCAATGGTACCATGTGACTTTAAACTATTGGGAGATTATTTCACGATTCTTTAATAAAATGTTGGTTCTACCGGATGACCCTAAATTGTGACATTATCATCCTGGCCGCACGACAAAAAATAGGACTGCATCGTGGTGTCCTCCCTCGAGGGGACATCATGTTGGGTATTGGTTATTCAACATACAATTTTTCAATGCCTACACACGACTTGATTCCTATAGGGATACTAGAATTCTATATTCTTGGTTTATCAAATCACTAAAAGACACACATCTATCCAAAAGGACAAACATGATCTATCAAATACATCTTCTTTTGGTGTTGGTGCCAGACCCGCATGACCAATCCCTAGAACCAGTACCTTACCATGTAAACTCTAGAACTATGTATAGCATGATTCTTATTCTCTTATGGTATGTAGGAACACCCATGAACTTTTCCTTCGGCCCAGACAAACATTCACTTTTGGTCCCTTGACCTAAATGATTCCTATGGAGAACATTGTGGTGATATAGACTCCTATTATCCTCATTCACATCAGGTTTAATAATTAACTCACTACTTGTCTCCCTCATCAGTTCCATCCATGGTTCGAGATCTATGACCATAATCTAAGTCCACTCTTGGTCCTTACAGCAAGAAGTTAAACTACACGACATCTTCCAAAACTATGTTTGGTTTGATTACCATCCACATCGGATATGTGGGTATGCCCATGCATATTGACTTTGGTTTCAACCCTAGTAATCTTAAATAGTTCCCCCTCTTTTTCAGCCCATTGTCCCACACTCATTTGGGGAACCATATAACTGGATCTCTACCCTGAAAAAGAATAAGATTCCCTATAACAATTATGGGGTCCGCCAGTTTCCATTCTAAAGAAGATCCCCCTACCAGCATTGGTATCTGACCATGCCGATCTTTATGAAGTATGTTGGCTTGATTATCATCCACATAGGATACATAGCGACATCAGGTACTTTTGCTTTGGGCCCAGCCCCAGGTTCATTAGTCCTTTGGGCCCCTCGACACAAATCTTGGTCCAGGTCATATGACATTGAACTATTCCATTCATCATCTATATCCATAGGATGTGTTCCAGATTCACACATGAGAGGTCATGTTAGAAATTATGTTTTACCCCGGATCAGACTGATTCTCCCACCTAACATGTTTCCACCATGGTGTTGTAATTTCAAGAGTGTTGGACTCCAGTTAAACAACTAATCAGTCTTCTCTCTAGGATTTTCATTCACTTTATTTGGATCCTAATTACATTTCACATCTTAATAAACCCCTTAAAAATAAGGATGCTCAGCCTATCGCTCACCTACTATCCTGGGATAGTGTTCTAGACGATTAATTAATGGAATTTTGTGTCTGGTCCTGTGTTTTGAACATGTTCAGCGGTCGGACATTGTTTTTTATCCCCATATCAGGATAACCCAATAAGGATATTGTGTTTTGAAAACAATAAATAGTTATAATTCATTGTCATGCCATCCCTACAGTGTTCCGAATCTTTGGTATCATGATTCACACATTCCACTCCCCGATGATTGGATTTATTCTAACACCCTTGGTGTTTCTCCACTCATGCACCAGAGCATATTGGGTGAAGCATGTCAAATGTCTAAAGAGCCATGTTCTCCCTCTATAAACCCTCCATAATTTAGGAACCTCCCAATGGTGATCGATTTCCGATTCAGATCCCCTCATATATTCCTCAATTTAAAACTCTCGTATAGGTGAATGACCCTCTATTATCACTTTTTTTCCCGTACTGAGCATGGATCATGCGGTCTTAGGGATTTATTCAGTTTTTTACTCAATGTGATTGAGATACAATAGAATCCGAGGTAGGAATTTTCCTTATTTAGTCCCTATGAATGTGGTCCGCCTCTCCCTCCCCATCCTCATTGGACCCCACTCTTAGGGTGGAATTTGTTGGCACTAGAAAAATCGTCCATACAATATGCTGAATGATGTGACAGATGATGTCAGAGCAATTCTCATTCCCTTAGATTCGATTTGACTAGTCGTAGAGACCAAATAGAGTTACATTTAAGAAGTTCTGGTCATTTGAACACAGACTACTAGAAATGGTCATTTGGGATGATTTTAGGGAAAAGAATAGATTTCAACGCAACAAATGAATCTTTAATGAAAAAAATGAATTCTTGAACGTTAAATGGATTTGTGCACAAATATGGAACTAAATTTTTTTCACACAGACATTTGAGGATTCACCTAAAAATACATGTGCACCCCCTTCTTCCAAGAAAGCCCTCGGAGGTCGGTTGCTGCTCTAATACGTGAAAGTCCTCATCTTCTATGCCTACACAGAAAACCCCCATCTTGTGTGAAAAACATCACTTTTGTGTGCAAATTCACAAATGTTCCAAATTTTGAATGAAAAGTATCATTTTTAATGCAATAGTTCCACTATGCACAATTTTGCGTGCACTAGTGCTTCACCTGTTCAATTTCACACACACCTCCCCTATTGAACACTAGCCTTCCCTATTACATTAAACCATTCCATATAATTCACAAGACTTCAATATTTTGTGCAAAAGTGCCACATTTCCCAATCCTGCATGAACCTGTTCCATACATTTAAATCTTGCATGCTACCCATCCTACATGTGGTGCATTTTACGTGCAACAGTATCCAGGAATGTGCCTGCTGGTCCATACCATGAGCCATGCACCCCCACACCCCCACTCAGTATCATTTTTGTGTTATGGTACCGGCCGTCCGGGATAGTCCCTTCACTTCTGTCACTGAACCCCATGAAAAATGGAGACTTTCACAATAATCTTTTAGGGTCGGGGCATCGACATTTTCCACTACACCCTTATACGGGTCCACCTTCAACCTATGGAATACCATGATGTGAGATACTCCTCCCCACACAAAGAAACTCCATGAGTCTAAATGTTCATGTTTGTTCATTTTCCATGTTGTGAGTTGCGATTATGATCATCAATTCACCGAGTACATTGATTCGAACCATTCCTCAAATAACTCATCCAAACCCTATCACCCGACTTCTATGTCAGGATCCACTAGAAAGGTCCTCTCGTGCATAAGTCCCAACACCAACCATTTCTGAGTGCCTTATGACTAATAGTTCTCTCTATAAGACTCAAAACTATAGTACTCCATATGTTACAAATATGCGATGCCTCTTTTCCCGGACAAGAGATGGCTTATGTGCCAAGCATAAGATGACAATAGTCCTCTATACATGACTATAAATTTTATTACACCCTATTTTAAAAACATAGGATTCCTCAAGCTCTAAACAATAGATACCTTATGTTCCAAGCATATGATTCCAATAGTCCTCTCTACATGACTGTAAATTGTATGTCACCCTATATAACAAACATAAAATGTATCTTGGTCCAAACAAAAGATTCGTTATAATCCAAGAAAAAGATGCCAACAGTTTTCTCTACATGACTATAAATTTTAATATGCCCTATTATTCAATAATTGGACGCGTCTTCTCCAAATGAGAGATTACTTATGTTCTAAGCCTAATATGCCTCATTCCATGATTACAGTGGCGTAATTTCCAGTGCATTGAAATCTATTTAGGCATTCCACTACTCAACCTCATGCTTCGTGTGTCCTTAATTTGGATATTCATCATCTTTCATGTTTGAAGGGAAACCCTAACGGCCTAGTCCCATGCCTCCTTGGCTCACCTACCATGTTGGGACAACACCCTGAAGGACTTTGGTCGGAACTTTGAGTCAGGTCAAATGTTTCAAATGTGGTCAATAGTTGAACCTCTTTTTCTTGTCCCTATTTCAAGCTAACATGATATGTATGTTGTGTGTCGAATAAGGTCAATAGTTATCCTCCATCATCATGCCACCCTCACTGCATTCCGAATGCCAGGCCTGTGATTCAAAATTTTTATCACCCTTTGTTTGGATTGATTAAAACACCCATAGCGCTATCCCACGTGTCCACTAGAGCATACATGTAGACCTCAATTATATGCCTCAAACCACCAGTGAGTTGGGATGCCCTTGTGGTCAGAAAGGAGGAAGGAATCAGGGAAGATTCTATGTGTATGTCCCATCATCTTTTACCACTCTATAGCGGCACCTCGAGCAGCTTCCTTGTGTAAGCCCCTTTCACCAATTTCACTCCATAACCGCACCAAAGCATCTTCCATGAATACACCCCATAATATATTGTCACTCCATGGAGTCACCATGAGCATATTCTATGCGTAAACCCCATCCACCATCGCTACTCCTTAGCAGAACCTGTGAAGCTTCCATGTGTAAGCCCCATCCACCATTGTAGATCCATAGCGACACACGGGAAACTTCCACACATAAGTCACTTTCACCATTTCTGCTCCTTAGTAGCACCCGAGAATCATTAATTCGTAAGCCCAAACATTTATTTCCACTCCATTGCAGCACGCCAAGAATGTTCAATGCGTATGCCCCATCCACCATCACTGCTCCATTGTGGCCCCTAGGTTGCTTCCATGTGTAATCCCCATTCACCAATTCCACTCATTAACAGCACCCATGCATTCTAACGGTCGTTGCTTCTTCGCATGGCCATGATAACGTGGTCCCCTCAATGGATCACTCCACAAAACCACCTCACCAATGTATTGGAGATGACTACCCTTCAAAAAAGGATTTAGCGTGCTGGTTATGTAAGTCCTAGGGGTGCAGAGTGAACCCACCTAGCCTGAGCTACATGAAATTAAACTGCCAAGTGCCATCATCTTGAACACATGATGTTAAACTGTGGCCTCACTCCATACCTTCTATACAAGGAGCCCCATCACATACATTTTCTATTCCCACTTGTCTCCAAAAGAGATTTATATTCCTCACATGGAATGAGATCCTTTTGCTGGAGTGACACTTGTCCACGGGGAAGGGTAACCACCTTGGTGTAAGCCCCTAGCCCTTCTTATAAGGGGATTCATCCCTACTCTATTATTCTTCCTGGTCAATGACCAGAGATGGGATTATCACTAGAACCCTCCTCTCTTCCTTGCCAAATCACACACATATTGGGCTTTTTCGCCACCGGGCCTCCATCTTGGAGCAAGTCCCAATCCCTATCTCCCTGGGCTGTGAACCACGCATAAGCCCATGTTTCCTCATTGGGCTGCGAACAACATTTAAGTCCATATTTCCTTTTGGGTAAAATAACCACGTGTACGCCCCACTCCACTTCCCAAAGACGCACCTTTCACGAAGTGATCATCAGGTCTTCGATGCGTCTTGTTTCTCACTCCGATCCTGACTCACATGGGATTAGCATAAGCATTGACAATTGAATCCTCTTTTGGCTTCACTAGAGTGTAATCCCAAATCATCCCAAACTGTATGGACTTTGATCCTTGTCAAAGAAATGTACGTAGGATGCCTCCCTGAGGTTCAATCCCAACACCTATTGGTCCCGACCCCCTTCATGTCAGTTCACCAATACCTCTCCCGTACTATGTGGACTTTGATCCTTATCAAGGCAAGGTACGTAAGATTCCTCCCTGAGGTTCATTCCAATCACCTATTGGCCCTTACCCCCTTAATTTCACTTCCCCAACACCTCTTATAAACTATGTGGACTTTGATCATTTTATGGAAATGTATGTAGGAAGCCTCTCTAAGGATATTTCCCAACACCCATTGGTCTTTACCACATTACGTTAGTTCACCAAAAACCTCTTCTGAACTATATGGAATTTTATCCTTGCTAAGGCAATGTACATATGAAGCCTCCTTGAGGTTCATGCCCAACAACCATCGGTCCAAACCACTTCACGTCGATTCACCAACACCCCATTTTAAACTACATGGACTTTGATCCATTCTAAGGTAAGATATATAGGAAGCCTTCATGATGTTCAAGCCCAATAACCATTGGTCCCAACTACATCTCATTGGTTCATCAACAACAAATTCCAAACTATGTGGGATTTTATCATTTCCATGTCTAGGTGAATATGATGCCTCCTTGAGGTTCAAGGAAAAATCCCATCAGTCCCAACTACTTCACATTGGTCAACCCCCATCATACATGATGTTAAATTGTATTTCCCTTTTGTGCCACATAACACTAAATTGTACGACAATAATAGGTAAGAAATTGTCAACCCCAATCGATGGAAATCCATCGTGTTCCCCATTAGGCGGTAAGCTATTTTAGTCCCCTTTTTTGGGACCCAAATCAATGGTCATCCCTTGAGAATCAGATCAACCTCAGGCTGCAAACCATGCGTAAGCCCCAGTTTTTCATCAGGTCATTTTCCCATGTGCACACCCCGATCTTATACCCCATTACGAACAACGTGGACTTTGGTCATTTCCAAGGAAAGGTACATAGAAAGCCTCCATATGTTTCGATACCATCACCCGTGTATCATCCTAATCATTCCCTCTAGCCTATGTGTTTTGGTAAGGTCATTACCCAACCCGGAGGTTCCACTTCCTTCAGGTCAACTTCATAAGGGTTGCCTCCTTAGGTGTCTCATCACCTCACTGAACTACATGGACATTGATTCCAATCCACAAGAATATGTAGGATATTTCTTGGAGGGTCATTCCCAATAATGTTGTGACCTTAACAATGGTTCTATCTCATTCCCCCACCACTTCATTCAACTCTCCATCATCCATTCCGATTCTTCCCCAGGTTTCCACGTCCCGGTGAGATCATGCCAATTCACCTATTCAATTCTCTTAGCAGCAATCAATTAACTGACCACGTGTTATCCCTAGAATCAGTGTTCCCACATTGGGTTTTACCCTACTGATCCACTCTATTCAGTGTTCTGATCGGTCCGATCTGTCTCTACTAGACGTTAAACTCGCAGCATACCCTGTGTCAAATATGGGAAGCTGATGAAAACCTCAGAGACATCCCTACGGAATATAATTTCTAGCATTCAACGTGGGATTCCGTGGGCTTATCCACCCTCAATAATACCTATACTAAGAGAAATAAACCCATACGATTCATTATTGCAGTGTCCAGTCACACCAGTGATATCAAACATGACTACTCCCTCTACTGAAGGTTGCTACCCTGACCAAACCCCTTGGAATGTCATGACAGATGAACTGTAATTAACTGCTGTCCCTGAAGTCATTCCACTTGGAAGAGTTTAATGAAAAATGTCTTATGCTATGAGGGATACTTGGACTAGGTAATCTGTTCTTAATAGGAATCCATTGAAGGATGAACCAACATACAATTATACCATTTTGATTAAGGAGAAAATGTCCCTAAACAGGTGACAGATGCTGCCTGCCTTTAGAAAGAGGGAATGTGAGGAAACAGTCAGAACGTAATCCTCCTCCAAAATGGAAGGAAGTGTGCCCTCCAAAAAAAGTGTCGGAAACAGATTTGAAATTAAATATCATTTTATTCTTGAAAAAACTCATTTCATAAAAACCTGACATTTCATTTTGTCTGCGTGTTTAATTTTAAATTAAAATTTACTACTTTTTTAATTTAAATTTGTAATTTTCTATTCATATTATTATTAATAATATTAAAATTATATATTATGCTTAAATTATTTTTTCGTTATAATGAATAGTTAATACAGAAAATATCTTATTCCTCAATAATGATTAATTCTTGTTTATCAGACATTAAAAGAAAATTATAAGTGTTAAAATTACCTAATCACATTCATAAATATTTTATTTATGGAAATATAAAAAACTTATCTCATAAATATTGTATTAATGATTCATTTTTGGGCCTTAAGTCATGGTAAAATGAGGGAATAACATTTTCTTTTTATACATTCCATGTTTATCCTCTCATCTTATAAAAGGCCACCCACTATCCAATACTCTTTACACGGTCAATGAATGAAAAGATTATCCATGACATAAAAAATACCTTAATTGGTTCCTTAATCCTTTTTATACTGTCGTTATTTGACCAATAATCCAATCTAGGAAGAATTTAGGAATAATACAAAAGAGGTTTTCTAATGAACGAGTGTCATTCTTAACTAAGCATTGTATATTTTTTTCTTATTCGACCTCCGTAAAATAATATTTTTTCATGATGATATAATTTATAGAATATATACCATATATTTGTATATTATTATGTTAATTTCATAGCCTAAATCCACAACCTATTCTATCAAATGGATAAAACAATCATTCATGTGCACAATATACTACAACCCCATGAATAAATGTAATTCATTTTCTATCATCACCTCTCACAGACTGTATAATGATTGAATAGATGTCTATATATGATATTAATGACATATTTATTATTTTTTGAAGATAATATATAATATATTTTCTTAATTTCCATTCATTTAAGGAAAATAATATCATTCTTGGGTACATGTGGACAACTGAAACCTCTTATAAGGTTAATAATTTTTCTTGACCGCATCACATTGAATATATATATATCTATGTTTTTAATGAAATAGTATTATATTAATTATATTATGATAATTATTTAAATATAATTTATACTTCATTTCGTTCTATAATTATTCTTGAATGATGGAAATGTTTCACATACATATGTACAAATGATTGTCTCTATGATTGTTATGTACACAATTATTTATTTCAATTATTCATTTTTTACAGTGTAATTTATTTATGTAATTGATAATTGTATCATTATTATTATACAAGATATGATTAAAAAATAACCCCACTGACCACAATCATCATACAAAAACTGTTTTGAAAATTGGGTCCTAATTTCCTCAAAACACCCTACAGAGGCATAAAAGATCAAATATTTAAATATGTAATGAAAATAAATAGATTAAATAATTTAGGTATATGTTATTAATACTTTAAATGGTCCCTAAAAATTTAAATAATTAATATAGTCTTATTATACATGATTTAATGGACAAACATTGAATGTCTTTACTCGAGATATGGGTTTCGCATGTATCTTTAATTTTGGTGAGACATATACCATATTCACCAGTTATTTATATTGTATGTGTTATATAAATTCACATTGAAATTTAAAATAAAAAATATAATTATTTTAATGATATTTTAATATTTCATTTAATCACATTATTTAATGGGTTTTATGATTTAAATGATACCATTATGATACGGGTTCCTCGTCTTACTTTTATTTCTATGAGACATATTCTATATTCACCATTTTAATCTATAGTTTTGTGAGTATACTACCCATTAATTTATTTTATGACTCTTATCATGAATATTATTAGGATTTATGATTTAATTTGAGGTTCCCCTTTCATGGGAATTTTATCCAGATGTTACAAACGCTTAATGCGATTTCATCTCAATTTCCCTTCATTAAGGTATATTTATTTTTATTTAGAAAATTTATATTATACCATGTATATAATTAATCTCTTAAAATTTATGTCATGAATCCCTCATTATTGATTGTATATTATTTTTCAATTTTATTTATTTCATGAAAGGATATTTTATATGAATGTTATGAAGTGATGAGGTGGTTTATAACAAAATTATTTTTCATTGGGTAACATTACATCATCGTTATCTTTGATATAATTTGTTTATGTTTAAAATGTACAGTAATATTATTATGTTGTATATACACTTTTTTGGGGGGATTTACATTTTTTACACATAATATATCCATTTATTAACTCACTATTCAAAGATATGATATTTTTAATGATTTTTCATCTCAAATTACCATTGTTTAGGATATATTTTTGATGATATTAACTGATCTTTTTTTATGATGTATATATACATACCCTTTTAGATCTATATCATGGATACAGTTATTTGATGATATTAAATGTTTTATTTTTAGTAATTATTTCACCTGTCTTATGATTCAAAAGTTACCAATGTAGTAAAGACTAGACGTTATATTCTCTATTCTTTTCTTGATAGTTTATTTTGAAGGTTATTTTAGAGGTAATTGCATATTACTATTTTTTTAACAACATATAATATATTATACTCTTCTTTGAATTTTTTTACAGGAATTGGTTCTATTTTTAACTTATTTATCAATGAAACATTATGAATCTTGTTTTTATTTGATAACTATCATGTATAGTTTATTAAATCAGGAATCTTTCTATTCCAAATCCATGTTTTCTTAACTATTTTTAATTTTTTCTTATATAAACATAATTTATTTCCCAAATATTACATGGTTCATGAAATTATTTTTAATCAATTTATTAATAAATTTCTTAACCATATAAAATTTTTTACCACTAGAACCCCTTTATAATATTTTTGAAAAAATGTTCATTTTTAACATTTAAATAATGAATTGATTTTCCCAGAGTCTTTTCCATTTATTTATTTGAATATTACACTATAATATTACTAGGTTATTTTAAAGGAAAATTATTTTTAAAAGGAAGGAATGTTTTTAATGATATTTTAATAATTTTTACATTCATCAACGTCAACATCCATTGATGTTACAAAGACTCCAATGGGGGAATTTTATAATGATTACATCCATATTCTTAATCTTGATTGATTATGACATTGAAATTGAACCCATTTCGTTTTCAAATGTGAATCAAGAAATGGAAGAACAATGATTTTTGTTATTTGGAAAAGAGAATTATCTTCAATGTATTATTCATAAATGGTACTTGGATTTTACCGATTATCATGGGTCACTAAGATTACACATGGTTAGACCGATATAGCTTATATGATTGGTACACCACGATAGTTCACTAATGATTTGGGTAATTATATTGTATGTTGAATCAATTATTATAATATCTTTGGTGGGTTATATAAGGGTAATGTACGTATTTTATAAAGATGGTGTCCCGAGATACCAACACATTTTCTTATTGCTTTTAAAAGATTCCTTTGATGAAGACTGGTGTAATATGGATCAATATTGTTGATTTTTTTACCTTTTCATTTTTTAATGCATCATTCCATATTTTAGGATTGATTATACCGATATCAATGGGTATGAATATCCTTATATTATTCTCATTCCATTTTTTAGGTAATCATACCCATATTCTATACAATTTATCCTTGATTACATCCAATTGTGAATGAATATGTTTAACTTTACTGAGCATTTATGCTTTCCCATCTTAAGTTTCATTTCCCAAAGTAATCAATAATTTATTTTAAATTAATTATATTTAGAACTTCATCATATGTATTATGATGATGAACTAATTTGGAATTTGAAATGATGGGTATAGTGGAAAAAATACACTCTTTAAGTCGTAAGTATTGTTTATGTAATAATTTATCTAATTATATAATAATATAAAAATAAATGGTCCTTGGATATTTATGTGATCCAATATTTTCATTATTTATATGTTTTTTATGAAAATGAAATTGTGATATGTTAATCTATATCCAACTTCAAATATAATGAATATGTTTTAAGCATTGGATCTGTGAGTGCGAGTTCAAGACTTTTATAGTTGGTAACAGACAAGGGTTTAGAAAACATTGGAGATTAGGATATTTTCAGTAGGCGTTGTTTTTATACATATTGATATCATAAAGGGTTAATGATATTATGTTTGATCATAAATTAAATATCTTAGACACCCCTTTTATGTTTTAAATAATGAGATCATAGTGTGATTAATTACATTTTGGAGATGTTTTACCAGGTCGTTGTATATGTAAAGATTTTTTTAAAATGAACCATGTCTTTAAATTTTGTGGACATAAGATTTAAGGTATTGATAACCATTATTGTTAATATTTTTTTATGATTATGAATATTTTTTTGGATGTTAATCAAATTTAATGCATTGTTATATAAATTATATTTTTATTGTTTTATGAAATGGAAATCTGGTATCATTTGGTAAGGCCATGAGGCTTGACCGGTCAACCGAACAGAATGAGTAGTCCAGCACCTAACACAGGCCTATGTGATGCCCTAGTATGTATGAAATCAATTTTATAGTAAAATGGGTTAAATTACAATTATTAGATTTATTTTAGGAACATATGTTTTAACATAGGGATTACCATGGGATTGGAATTTAATTTTTTTATAAAGTGATTAATATTATTTTTTAAAACGTTCATGACTTTGGTAACCTTATATGATTAAGGGTGGCAATAAATTATGGGATTTTATTAGAGAATTAAATTTGAAATGTCATTTAAAATAATATTTGATTTCACAATGGACTTGTGTTTATTCATTTTATTTAAGGAGATTATTAATATAACTATAATATTATGTGATTGGGGAATATAAATGTTTTTGGTATGTGATATTAAAAGTGATTGGAGTTTTTTGGAGATAAATAAGAAATCAACCATAGAAGAATATTTCATCAAATAATTGAAATTTTTATATTTCAATCAAAATATATAATATTTTGATGAAATTGTAGGATATATGTTTATATAATTATATAATAAAATCTATGGGTGTTATTGTTTTTGAATTTGAGATTAATGTTTTATTTCACCTTATAAGGGATAATTAATTGAGGAATTACCTTACCTTATGCTAATAAGATTGTTTTTGTATAATTTAAAAAGATTTGGGGTAATATTTGTATCCATATGTTGAATTATTTTACTCAATAAATGTGCATTTTAGTTCTTAAATAATAAAATCAAATTCATCTTGAATACTCATTGTTTAGTGAAAAAGATGAGATTAAAGTGTAAATTTATAAAAGGGTGAAATTTTACTTGTAAAGTTAGTGTATTCTCCTTATTTTCTTCATCCAGATTGTAAAATGTTAACCAAAACATAGTAAAGGATATTAAAAATGAAAATTTTATATTATGACATTATGTTTTGATGATCTGACAATTTTTTTAAAACATCTATAGTTTATGGTTTTCTTATTGTCAATATTTTAACGATTATTTACTTTCCTAGGATAAATGATCTCTTACACTCTATAATTATTTGGGTATTGTTATATTCTTCCATGTCAATATATCCAATTCACACTAATTATTTCATAATTGGAATCCTTATTAGGAATTATTATAAATTTCCTTTATACAACACTATATATATATATCTATCTATCTATTTTCATGTGGATGTTTTATTAAACCTTTTTTACATTATGGAATTTGAATGAGTTTATTTTGAATAAAAGATTATTTTTACCATGTTCATGTTAAAATTTCAAGGGAAATATTTATTGAATGGTTTAAAATGTAATATCCAGATATTTTAAAAGTATAACATTATGTTTGATAGAGTATACGACACACAACATTGATCATAAATGATATGAAACATCTATGAACATTATAATCGTGGAATATAATTGCTAGGTATTAATAGGACTAAATAAATTATGAAATATACATAAATATCATAATCTATAATATTTTATTGGTAAATTCTTATTATATAATAACTAAAAGTTTAGTAGAAATTGTATTCATCAAAATATCATTTCCCTAAAAATGATATTTAATGCTTTTTATGAGAAGATATTATAATTAATTTCTAGAAAATCTCGAAAATTTATGTTATTAATTGAAAATAATTTTTAAATTATAATACCAAAATAATCATTCGGAGAATATTAGGGTTTTTTGGGAAATACTGAATTCTCATTAAATAGTGAAAAATATAGTTTTTTATAAAACATTCAATTATTTTCAACAAATTATATAATTTAAAAGTCATAAAATTATTTTATTTTTATTTAATGTTATATATGTCTTTTTAATTATATTTACTAAAATTTATAAGTGTTTTATCTTATATTTAATTAATTTTAGTATAATATAATTTTTTATGTTTAGAAACACATCTTTTTGAAAATCGTTTTAATTTGAATAATATTTCTCCATTTTTATAAATTAAAATAAAAACTACTGTGGAATTATTTACTTGAAATTTTTAGAGTATATATATATATCCTATACTTCTTATAATTATGATTACTATTCATATAGTTAAAAATAAATCATCATATGCTTTACAAATACATTTTATGAGAAAGCACTTTTTGGTTTCATATAAATGTTCAATTTTACATTAAATTATTCAATATATATGAATTTAATTTGGAAAAATGTATTCCATAATTTTAATCATAACTATTTATATTATATAATAAGGTTAACATAATTTTTTTATTTTTATGAATAATGAAAAATAGAGAAAATATTTTCCCACAGTGAAGGGTAAAACTAGTTTACTATGTGTCAAACAAAAAATATTAGGTTTATAATAACCGAAGAACCATATAAATACTATTTATGGTCATATTATGACATTATATAATATATGATTCTATAATGGTTCATTTAGAGTGCAAGGGTAATGAGTAAAATGTGGGTATAACATTTATATTAGAAAATTTACAAGTGTACCATCTCTCCTACTTATGAAAGGTATCCCCATATCCTCTCATCATCACACCATTAATGACTTTTTGGATTTAACAATACCTACCCAAATTACATATTTACTTCCATATTGATTTTATATAGGAATTATATTGATAAAAAATATACTATATGAAGGGTTTTTGTATAATCCTAATGAGCTAGTCCAAAAAAGAAGTATCATTATTAATTTACTTAATTTTTTTTCTTCCTCAACTGAATCCATCAAATATTATTTCAACATTATTATATAATAAATTCCATATATAAAATATATATATTTTTTTTAATTTAAAAACATAAATAGATCTAATATTTCATTAAATGGGAAATAGAACCATCATTAATGTGCATGGATGACTACCACATGACAAACCGATGTAATTCATTTTCAACCATCGTCTCTCGCATATATTTATAATGCTATAATTAATGATTTTATATTAATTCATAAAATATTTTTTATTATAAAATTTAATATATTTTATATTTTTCTAACATTGCATTCATTGAAAGACAATAACGTCATTCGTTTATATGTGTGGACTACTGCCTCTATATAGTGATGTGATTCATATTTCATCTCCAAATCTCATGGTTGATATATATAAGTGTATTTAATGAAATAAATTTTATAATTAGGCAATAATTATAATTATTTAATGATAAAATAATACTAACCATCTTTCCATAATTATAATTGAAAAATGGAGTTGTATCTCTTGAGTACATAGAGACTACCATCTCCCTAATTATGAAATAGTTCAATTTTCATAATCATTATTCATGGATGGTATTAAAATTATAATTTTTATTTAATATTTATAATTAAATTTCAATTATTATTATGATGATTATTTAAATTGTACCCCTTATACCATGATAAATATACTGAAGTTGTTTTGAAAATTTGGATAGAAAGTCCTTAAAACAAATGGCATCGACTTAATAGAATGAATATTTAAATATTCCATGAAAATAAATAAAAAATTATTTAATCAAATAAAATTAAAACATTAGAATATTAATAGATAATAATATAATTGGAAAAAATTTATTATATTTTATTAAAATTAAAAACATAAAACGATTGGATTATAGGTAAAGGTTTATCATAAAATTTAATTTCTATGTGTCTTATGCAATATTCACCACCTATTTTTATTTTTTGGTGTATATACATCGGCATTGAAAATTATTATATTGAATCTCTATATATGCATGATGTTTAATATTTATTTTGATGTTATTTATTAATGGGGATTATGATTCAAAAGTTACCAAAGTGGTAAGGGTTTCTCATCTCACATTTATTGATCTGAGGAAAAATCCACATTAAACAATTTTTTTATTGTGTGGTGTATATACATACTATTAATGCATTTTAATTTTAATCTCATGAAATTTTTTTTATTTATGAATACATAATATTTTCTCCCTATAATTGTGTATTGATAGAGAGATTACCAAAGTTGTATAGGATATTGTCTCAATTTTTCTATTATATAGGAATATTTATTGTTATGTAACTAATTTCATTTATATGGTGTATAAAATACCCCTTTTATGTTTTATATAATAAGTCCTTCAAAATTAATTTTATTTCATTTTTATATTTAAATTATTTCATACAAGGATATTTGACATGAACGTTACAAAGTGGTAAGAGGTTTTATAAATCAATTTCTTACCTTAGGTTATATCACTTATTAATTGTCTTAGATATACTATGATAATATGTGAAATTCATTGTAATATCATTTTTTTATTTCCAAATGTTTGGGGGATTTAAATTTTTACACATAATATCTCGATTTATTTACTATAAATTGAATAATATGATCTTTGTATTGGTTATTTGTCTAAAGTTATTTTTCATTGGGACACACATTTTATGATTTGTGCCTAAATTATTTAATGAGGTGTATATATATCCCATCTGAAATATATATCAGTTATACACATTAAATAATTATATTTAATTTTTCACAGAATGTTATTAATTCATGGGTCTTATGATTGAAATGTTATCAATGTGTCAAAGTATTTATGTAACAATATCCTTTAATTTATAGGTTGTTTATATTCAAGGATCCATTGGATGAAATAATATGTTCCTACTTTTTTGAGACATGAATCTTACAATATCCCCTATTAAATAATTTTTTACATTTTTAGTTTCTCTTTCCTCATTTATTTATTAAAGAATCATTAATATCATTGTTTTTAAGTGATACCAATGTTGTATCATCTATTAGATTAGGAAATATTCACATTCATATCTATTATTTCTAAATTGTGTTCCAAAATGTTATTTTAAAACAATATATGATTTCATAAATATTACATGGTATTTTACCTTATTTAAAATTTCTTTGAAATGATACGTATAAACAGTTTTCAAATGGGTTCCAAGTGACTCCCTTTGAAAAATGTTCGAAATAAATTTTTATTTATATCATTTACCTCATGAACAGATTTTATAACCATCATGGCCATTATTCTATTTGAATTTTCCGTTACATTTGTTTTGAGTTTATTTTCGTCGAAAATTATTTTAATAATAATTTTTTAATTTTTAGTTTTTAAATGTTAATTTAAATAGAAAAACATTTTTCCCTCAAGAATGTGTTGATGATATTTTAATTATATTTCCATTCATTGTCAAAAAAACATTTAATTTACATATACCATAGTGGGGTTGTTTTGTAATTATTTTATCCTTATTACTTATATAGATTATTTTTAGATTAAAATGGAACAAGTTTCCTTTTCATGGGTGAATAATGTAATGAAAGAATAAATATTTTTATTATGTTGAAAAGTAAAAGCTTCTAAATGTTTTATTCAATAATGTTACATGGTCATTATTTATATTCATTAGTTCACCACAATAGATCTATGTGGGATCAATATAATATATAAGATATTTTAACCTCTATATCACTCCAATGATTTGGATAGTTATTTTGGAATTCTACCATATGGCTATTAAGTATTGAAAGGGTTCTTTAAGGGTTCTATAAGGATAATGTTCTATAATACCAAAAAAATTATTTTATTATTTATATGGGTGTTTTAATGATTCTGTTTATCAATATTGACATAACATGGTTCATTATTATTTATTATTATGACTCATTCATTTGATATGTATTTATGAAGTGTTTTATTATTGATGATCCAGGTATTCTTGGGTCTGAATTGTTTTATTTTATGCTCATTTAATTTGATTATATCATCATTCCCTTATTCTATACTTCTGATCGCTGATGAAATTATATTTTTAATGCTTAAATTTACGCTTATTGAGTAATTAATCACTTCCATTTTATGATTATTTTCCCCTAATTTATCATGAAATATGTTAAATTAATATTTTCATAAAGGGATTCACATGGATGACAATAATGATATAATATTGAATATGAATAGATTGATATTTTTTGTAAAAATCAAGTCTTTATGTAATAGATATTGATTATAAAATATTATTACAATGATCTATAAAAATGATAACCAATATTTTAGTTGGTTATGTAATTGATATAATATTTATTTTTGTTATATGTTTTGGATAGAAAAATAGTTCACATTTATTGACATCATGAAAAAAAATTAATTATTATGATTTTATCATTGGATCTAGAAATTATATAATTGGGATAATAAATTGTAATGAATATAAGAATTTGAATATTTTATGATATGTTTAATGACCCCAAAATTAATAACAAATAAAATATGACTATCAGTTCATAAAATATAATGATTTTTTAATAAAATATTTTTTTTGGATAAAAAAATTAAATGACAAAAAAATATTAAAATATTATTTCATTAATTAGTTTTTTAAAGCATTTATAACATATATATGAAACGAAATAGTTCAAAATAGTTATGAGAGTAGGAAAATCTATTAATGTTGAATAAGATAAAATGAAACACAGCTGTTGAAATTTTATATATAAATTTGAAAATGAATATTCTGGAAAACATTAGATATATTTATTTTAATCCTTGTAAAAATTATAGGATAACATAAAATATAATTAAAATTTATTTGATTGAAGAAAAATTACCTTTTTTAAATTTTTTTTAAATATTGATATAGAATAAAAATATAAATATCAAAAAATATAAATACAATCATATTATCGTTTTAAAAATTATTTTCTTCCATAAATTACTAAATATGGGAAATATATTAAGTTAACATGTAAACAACTTGAATATATATATCATAATAAAAATATATTATTTTTATGAAGGATAAATTATAATATTCCTTCAATAAAAAATAATGTAATCCCAAGAAATGAGATTGAAATTTTATTGTTTCATATTTGGTAAATTTAAATTTTAACCCTTGGAATGAGTAAAAATGAATTGAAAATTTTGTTACCGTGTATTAATATATATTCATGTAAAATTAATAATACTGAGTTATATATAACATGTGGTATAAAATGGCTTTATAATACCAAATATGCCACAATAGAGTGTAAATTGAGATGAAATCGGTTACATGGATCATATCAATGGAGACAGAATTTATTAATTTAACTGATTATATAAAATTATAGTATATCCTCAAAAAAATGTGGAAAATAGTATGATTAATTCATTGTTGTATTCACACATAATAATGGAATAACATGGTTTATGAAGTTGATGTATAACCTAGTGAGAGAAAATTGAGTTAGGAAAACACTTCCCACATGATTCTACTATATTGAACATTAATTATACTCATTTATAATGGTTTTAAACTGATTATTAATATATAAATAAGCCATATTTATATTTAAAATCTAATTTTGGATACGTTTATAACATTTAATCAGTTTTTATTATTATTTATTTATTAAATTCACTATTTCATAATATTAACTATCTCTTTTTTCATTCAAGTTTCAGAATGATTGATTTTGTCTATTATCAGTTTTCAAATATTTATAATATAAATAATTATTATAATATTATTTTTTTACATATATATTATCTATATACATATTTATTATCATCTATGAAGCATTGTGATAAAAAAATAAATTACAGCATTCATAGAAATAGTAGGTCATCCGTACACATGGACAATGTTTTAACAAGTTGATTGATGGAATATAATAAATGAAAATAACAAATCACCATTATAAAATTATATTTACATCATATATAAAAAATATCCTCTTTAAACCTATCATTATTTCCATCCATGTGAAGGGGAAATGTAAAAAATAATCACATCACTTCGTAGTGGTGGTGGTCCATTTGAACGAACTAGCGACATTATCATTTTCCAATAAATTGAAATTTAAGATGTATTGTTTAATATTATAATTAAATAAGAATAATTATTTCATATATTTCATATATTTTTATTAGTTTCATCTTTATAACCATCCAACTATAATGGTGATGTACAATTAATTACAGCGCTATATGGACATGGTATGTTATACATACACATGAGTAATGTCTCTTTTCTTTGTAGGATGGAAAAGAGAAGGAAAATGGATTAAAAATAATAAAAATATTGTCTTGGTATATTTATTATACTAAGGCATTTATTACATGATTGTTACAAAAAATTTAGTAGTAGAAGCAGAAGAAATAAACTGGAAATATTCAGTGAAGTCAACTACCTCTACATTGGTAGACTTGAATTAGATTCCTTCTTAAAGACCATATAAGCGAAATTTAAAGAAGAAAAGAACCTATAATTAATGTCTAAGTAACTATAAAATAGAATATATGTGTTTTTTTCGAGATATATGGATCAATGTGGTGTAATGAAATGAGAGATGGGGCGTCCGATTATATGTGAGGGTAGCAGAACTCTCAGAATTACATAATGTATTTAATTAATATGACTTAATTTACATGGAAAATGGATCCAAATTGATATAAATATAATATAATATCATTAAAAATCAAATGAATCTCATAAATTATTATTTTCTCATGTTTATGTGATTTTTTTACTCTTACCACTTCATTTTATCATTCATTAATCCTTTATGAAATTACCACAACCTCAATGTTTTTTACACTTTAATGTTCATGAAAGTAACCATGGAAGGAAAAGTGACTCATTATTGATCCATAGTACATATTTTAAAAAAATATCTCATTAACTCAAATGAATTTATTATTCTAATTATCCTTTGAAAATTTAATACTTTATTGGTTATTATAAAATATCATTATTGTCATGTTTGGAAATTCGTGAAATATTAAATTATATTTTGATTCTAAATCATGTAAAATGGTTCCAAAATCACAAGAATTAAATTTTTAGGAATATATTTTCTTAATATAATCGTATATTAAATTTATTATATGTTTATATATAATTTAAAATTTATCTATTGAATTACCCTATTGAATACCAATTTTAACCATAACCATATAATGACTTTGTCCATATTAATGGTTTGTAATTTTACATAAATGATTACTATTAGATCCTAAATGAACAAACAATGACATATTAGAATATTTATAATCCTTTTCATCATAATTTAATATTTTAATGAAATTTCTATTATTTAATTATATTCATTTAATAATAATATTCTATTAAATTCAGTTTATGAACAATTCACATAATTTAACATTGAAAACAACATAAATGAAATTGAATTGTTATATAATCCTTAAAAAAATATCTCATAAATTATATTTTTCTTAAAAAATCTTGGGAAACATTATACAACCACAAAATTTACATTTTAATGTATTTCAAATTATTTACATGATTTTCTTGTTTCTCGGAAAAGAGATGTGTCGGTGTTGTGTAAGAAATTTAGGAAATTATTTCATCACTAAAAATTAAAAATAAATTACCTTGAAAATTTTAATTTTCCCTTTAAATAACCATTTCTAATTGGAAATTTTTTATTTTTATTCCTATCAAGAAATATTGTTGAAACATAAAGTAAGAGTGTAACATTTTTTACATTAAATTTATATAAAATAATATAAAATTTATAAATAATATAATATGTGAATAAATTGGCCCATTTTTAAATATGGACGATTAAAATTGAAATATAATCATCAAATGAAATATATAAACATTTCAGGTTTATTATAAAATAACAAAATAATATTATTAACCTTAATTATCATACATACCTTTATCATTGTAAATAAAATTTAATGTGGTTTTTATTTATATTGAAAAAAACAGGAGTCTTATTTAAGAAATTTAAACCACAATATTCCTAATAATAAATTCTTTTCTAAGATTCATTTTCAATAATTTAAATAATTTGCTTCAATTTCAAAATGAAATACATGGCAAAAAATAGTTTTTCGTACAAATTTCATTTTTAGTATAGAAAATTTTTTATATCGAATTAAAATATAAAATATGTTCCAATTAAAATAATTATATATTAATAATATAATATTACATATTTTACTAAGAACCCAAATTTGAAAAAAAAATTCTTTTTGAATTCATGGAATAAAAATACAGTTCTTAAAAAAATATTATTTTCAATATTTATTGAAAAAGAAAACATTTTAAAAAATTCCCAAAACATAAAATTTATATAATTCTTTAAAAATGATTTTATTTTTATAAATTATATTTAGTAAACATAAAAAAACAAAATTATCATATTTATTCAATAAAAATAAATAAATAAACCGAGTTCAAATTTGAACTTAATGTATAATGTAAATTTTCTAAAAATTAGGTACTTATTTATTATTTATCAAAACATTGTATAAACAATTTATAATTATTTTTTAGTGTTATTAATCCTTTTTATACACTGAAATAAAATTACTATTAGATAATCATCACATTAAATCATAATATTTTAATTATATATCTTTGTTCATTTAATGCTTAGTTTTTCTTGTTATCAAAGATATGAAGCATATTATTCATAGTTTTGGCTTTGTACAATAATGGATGATCAATTATGGAAATGACCTCCTCCAAATTATGCAATGACTATACCAAAAATATTTCATCCATTTAATATAATATATATAAATTATTCTTAGTAATAGAGTAATATAAATAAACGTAACACCATTATAGAATCATATAATAATTAATATATGTAAATAAATAATGTCACAAAATTAAAAAAAATGGGAAATATAATAATACAATTGATAATCCCATTTACTTGACATGTATATTCATCTGCCAATAATAATACAATATAAGTAAAAAAAATTGGCTTAACATTTTCAAACTCATAGATAATAGTTATATTCCCCAAATTATTCCTTCAATAATCCATATCATCTATCATAGGAACATTCCAATACATTCATAAAAAATCATTAAATATTCATAATCATGGGAAGACCATGTATTTGGTGTCAATTTAAATGATATAGAGAATATCAAAAATATAACATTAATATAAGTCTAGATATATTGTGAATTCCTTTGATATGAAGTTATAACAAATTCTCCATATTTGAACCCAAGTGAATTTATTGTGTGATTAATATGAAACCATATAACGTGAACCTAATTATTTAAAAAATACAAATTTTTGTACCATATTGAAAGAATATATGGAATACTTAAATACATAACTATATGATTATGACTAATAGATCTTATTGGTTTGTCATATGTTTTGGCCTTAATTTAAATAAAGAATTTAAAAACAATTACTTTTGAATAAATTAAAAAAATAACCAAATAACCATCCCATATAGAATGTGATCCAATTAAAATTGAACACCAATAATACCACTGGATCATGAAAAACTCTTAAGGATTATCAATGACCTAAATGGTCTGTTACCAACCAAAATATTTTTTAACTAGACCCAATGATCTATCACTAATTACAATAGTGAAACATATAAACCAATGAATTATCAGTAGACCCAATGATATTTTAATAACCCAAATGGTACATAGTATCTAAAGGACTACAGTCTTATACATTTGAAATATAGTGGAAATAAGTAATTTAATTAGTTTACATACACCTGGTCATATAATTACACCCTCAAACTACATAAACTCGTTATCATAAACCCATTGGTTTGTATTTTGATTACTACACACACCATTATTTCTATTTTCCCAAATGGATATCTCTTTATTAAATTCATATTTCATTCCATGGATTTTGAAATTCCAATTATTATTTGTTGATGGTTGAATTGATCAAGACATGATTTTTTGTTTAAAAATAGATTATGATTTATCTAATACATTTATATTTATATAATAGTTTTCTATTTATAAATGGATTTTAAATATAGGGATTGAACAAGAAAACAGACTTACAAAATAGATTGTGATATAATTTAACAATATTTCTAGAAGGAAATGTGTGGTGATCCAGCAGAGTAGTAACTAGAACCCCAATAGTTGGACACTAGGATTTTTTTCCGGGAACAGGGGGTATTAAACCTATTTATACTGTATGGATAGAATTAGAATACCAATATAAACTTAGTGTACCCTTTGTGTTTTTATAGGGGTCCATTGGACGTTTGGTTCCATAACCCTATCCCCACATGGAGTATGGACCTTCCAATCATTTCTTAATGATAATTCTTAATCACAATTAGATTATTCTACTATGGTTACTATATATAATAGTGGTATACCCCTATCTAATAATTATTTATTTATCCTTCAACATAACTTTATTTTGGTTAATCATGTTAGAGTTGTTATGTCGATTGAAGGTATATTCTCTCCTCCCTTTTAATTTTCTCTTCTTATTCCCTATCCTAAAAAATGGGATTATTATTTTTGGGATTTAAGTGTTTATTAAAATAATTAGTGATGAATTATTTCCAAGATATATTTATTTTATATGAAGGTCATAATAGTTTATTGAGAAGGGTGAAAAAAATTATTACTCATTTTTAACGGGCATAACATGGACAATGATATATTGAATTATTTTTATAATATATAGATACAATTTATTACATCTATTTTTTGGAAAATTAGACCCTTTTATCATTTTTTTGAAATATATTATATTTGGGATTTATTTTACCATGATAATTGGGGTTTTTATGTATTAACATCACTCTATATTTTTTACTACCTTTTCTAATTATGGGAAATTTTTATTTGTTTTTTGATAGTGGTAAAATTGATCATTTTAAAGATATTCATACTAATTTGTGTAATGGATGTATAGTTTGAGAATATAAATTTATTTATAGTCCACTATGAGGTAGGATAAATTATATATAAGGAATAATGATCAATAGGAATGTGTTTTCCTATCAAACTATTACATTATGATCGCATGTTATATTATTATCGAATAATCATTATTTATAACATTTTATTACATTTTAAAACATAATATAATGGGATGGGACCATTTCGTTTTAATAATCCCAAAATAATAATATAATAAGGAATAATATATTTTTGTGTTTTGATCTATTGGATCTACTATTGATATACCATTTTATGGATTGGAGGAGGGGTATGCATAAAAAAAATTTCAATTTATGTAAAATATTATGGTAAAATTTTAAATAATATAATTTAAAGGGGAATAATGTAATGAATTGTGGTTTTTTAGGTAAAAATTTGTTTATTGTTAAAATTATATTTTAAATAAAATATGTTATATTGATATGTGAATTTATAATAAATACAGTTTTATATTGATATCATTGAAATACATTTTCCATGTGATAGTAATAAACATATTTAATTATATTTTTTCCAAGTTTTCAGAGTTATTAATACAGTATGTCATTATTTTATGGTGGGTAATAAAAATGGACACATATATCCATGTTTGAAGAACTCTAAGAAGTGTTTCAAGTGAGAATGATTATGTCTAACTAAGAACATTAGAGATATTTCCTATTTTCAAAGCATGTGTCCCTATTTAAGAATAACTTAATGATGATTTAATTATATTGTTTAATCAGTTTCGTGATGATCCATTGTTTTTTATGTTGACCATATATTCACTGAGGGTTTTAAAGGTACCCTTAGGATAAATTTATTGTTTATATTTTTTATGTTTTGTGGCCATATAAATTGAATTTATAGGGTCATAATAACAAATTATCAGAATTCATATTGTAATGTATATCATTCAAGATAGTAGAAGACAACATAAATTTATTTATTTATGGTTGAGGGAAAGTAATAACCACTTTTGTGTATAGATTACTATTTAATGTTTTTGGAATTGAACTTTTTGAAATTTTTTTTGGGATAATGTTATATGTTTGGAAAAAATGGAATTCAGCCATGAATTTATTTTGAATGGTCTATATTGGAGATAATTTAAAATAGAACATATATTAATATGGAATTATATACTCCTTATGGATCTAATTTAGTTTGGTGATCAATAAGAGAAACCTAATTATCATGATATGAATCGGATGGGGTGGCAATTTTATAGGCGACATCAGGGATCATGATCTTGATCACATACTGAAAGGATAATTTTCCGTATGGTGTCCCATGCATGGTAAATAATTTTCCTATTTTATGATAATAAATCATCTATATGTTCACATACACATGATAGATATAGTGTAGAGTGATTGTAAATTTTTCAAAACAAGGGATTGGTGACAACACATTTATGAAAATAAATCCTATCATGGACGTAGATTTTCATTTTTTGTGTCATTTCATGATATTAACATAGTCATTAAAAAGTGGTATTCTTATACAATAATAGATTATCAATTTTGAGAACTAATTTTGTAGTAAAATTGTTTTCTAATATTTTAATGGGAGCCAAAGATTATAAAGAGATGTGATACAAGGGATAGTGTATGTGATACTCTATCGGCCAACTAGAAGATACTTATCTTAAGGAAAAGTAGAGAGATATGTTGAATGGTAAATTAGTTTGGAATCATTTTAATTTATATGTTAATGTTTCATTATATATTATTTAATATGTTTTATCATGTGATTATTATAATTTATTATTCATTACATTGGTCTTTCCTTGACTGACCCCCTAATTTCTATTAAAATATTATGATTTTCAACGATAGTTGGAACCTATTTTATTTTTCATTATTTGATATATTATTACAATAATTAAATCCCATGATATTTTTGGTTTTGGTTATTTATGGGTAATGAGATAAAAAATATGTTCGTCAATTCTCTTTAGGGTCATAGTCATTAGTTATTTGAGTTGATAATTCATAATGGTCTTGTTTGATTTGATGAAAAATAATACCATTATTGTATAATAATGTGGGATCAAGTAAATACTTCCTTCAATGAAAATAATTTCATATTTGATAAGTGTTTAGATTGTTCCAACATTTATTCATTAGGTGTGTCGGTCTTTTTTCCAATGGTAGAGGACGTGTATAGTGATATTTGATATTCATGCATAAGATTTGGTTTAGGTGTATCAAGTGTAAATTGTAAAAAATATGAAAATTCATCCACATGATCATAATAAAGCATTGAGTCATGGTGAGTGATAACATACTAATTATTTTTTATAGTCTCCCTAAAAGTATTAATGGATTGAATATTGATGTATACATGTATACCATTATATTATGTTATGGATTTTTACACTAAATATGAATTTTTATATTGACTCGTGATGATTAAAATCATTGTTTTTCATAGATAAAAACCTTTTTGTTGATTGAATGGATTTTCTAAACAATATAATTGTATTTTATTATTTTTTAACATATTTATCATCAATTATTCTCAGATCCATATTTAGTTCATCAAACATTTCAAAATTTGTTTATAGACCATTAGAATGTATGAATAGTATTTATTTTATAAATTGGAATATGAGATAGATTGTTTGGATCCCATTTTAATTTTTATGTGCATTTGATATTTCTATTGTACAAATGTGAATTGAAAATTTCTTAATATATTTATACATGAGTATTAAATGATATTTGAAGGAATAAAATCACCATCAGTTTTAAGGCCCTCTCCACTTGTTAGTAGCCTATATAATTTAGAGAGGCTTTCCACTTGTCATGTTGTTTTTAATCATTAGAATAAAAAGATGTAACAAGTATAAGATGTTATTACAACTATAGATAAAACATTACTATGATAAAAAACTCCCATATTCCCTTATAATGATTTTCAATCTCGGTATAGACCAACTGGTAATCGTGAAAACCATTAGGCCTGTTAAATTTTGAATGACCACTTGTAAGAGATATCCAGTGGTACTCTATATTTTTAGGTCATATGAGTCATGCATACAGTGACTCACCAATAATGAATAATTTTGAACAAATGGTGACTCACCAACGATGACTCATTTCGTACTAATGGTAAATCACCAACAATGACTCATTTTGAACTAATGCTGACTCAAAAATGGTGATTCATATTGAACTAACGGTGAGTCACTAATGGTTATTCATTTTAACTAATGGGTTATCACCAATGGTGACTCATTTTGAACTAATGGTGGCTCACCAATGGTGACTCATTTTGAACCAACGGAGACTCATTAATGGAGAATCCATTTGAAATAATGGTTAATCACAAATAGTGATTCATTTTGAACTAATAGTGACTCACCAAATGTTACTCATTTTGAACTAGCAGTTACTCACAAATCACGACTCCAAAAAAATTTTGTATAATTTTATATTTTTCCTTTGAAAACAATCATTTATATAAAATGAGTTAAATGAAATATTTAAGAGGTTTGTAAGATTTTTCAAACATTATAATTCATATCTATAAATTTTTAAAAATATGGATGCTTTTAAATAGTTAAAACATTTGGCCTAGGTTAGATCCTCCATTAATGGCCATTAAAACTATATCTAATCCCCATGTCTCAGATATGATCTTTCTAAATCTGTTATATCATTCCTTCCCTTTATTATTTAGGTCAGTATTCCTCTTGAAAATGGGCATCCCCAAGACATACTTCCATGGAGTGCTTTCATGTATTTGGTTCGGTTTCCCTATACATATTCTCATTTTATACACACCTATATTTTTTGTGAAACTTGTTTATGTTGATCATCCTTTCTATAGGTATGATTTCTTTTGTCGTTATTAATTGTGTATCATGTAGGATGGGTATATAAATTTTCATCATTATGGATATTGTGAATTTTGGTTTTATAAGGATAATATAATTTGATTAAATTCAATATAATGGTACTGGGGAATGTGACACATGATAAAACAACTTTTATCTGATTTTATTTTTTTCCATTTTAATGTTACTAAGTTTATAATATAAATAAAGAATTTAAAATTTTGGTCATTGTTGGTCCTTCCTTGTTCTTAGGATGATATTAATTATTGAATGAATGTTGTGTGTCTATTATTTATCTTATTATGAAATTGGTTGAACATGTACATTAGGTAAATAAAATAGATTCCATATGTTTATATGACTTGTGTGATAACAACCTTAGTCTATAACGTGAAATGAAATAAGGGATTCCTTTCTAAATCTAAAAATATGTTATGATATGGTATTTTTGGTAATGTGTTTGTTGAAAATTTTTTTTGTTGTGGGATGGATTTTGTGATATGATGGATGGTATATGACTATGTTGTGATATGTGGGGGGTTGTGGATGAGATGTTTTATAAAGTGGGGATACAATAATGGTTGTTGTGACGTTGTTGTGCTGTAGGGATGTGGTGGAAGGTGGAATTTTAGTGGTTATTGGGTTACCTCATTTACTCTGTTTCATTATATGTGTTATACATTGATAGTTTCATGATTAGTATGGATGGTTAAAAGAACAATAATCACTAATTGGAATTATTATATGATAATAATTTGAATTACATGTTTGATAGAACAGTTTGGTGATGATGAATTTGGAAAATGGTTTAATATTAATTAAATATTGAAAATAACTATGGATTGTGATTTTTTATATGGTGTTTTGAATATAGAAGTGGAAAAAAGTGGTGGATTCATGAGTAGGTTGGTGATTTGTTCATAAACCCATAGGATGGTCTTGTGTTCCTTTATATATATATATATATATATATATAACATAATATGGTCTTATGATATTTATATGTACCCCACCATTTTCAATCACTATGTGTCGACACCCAAATAGTAATGTGGGAGGGTGTCTTTCTGAACATCCTAGTGGGTGGATAGATGGATATCCACTCAGTCGTCCCTGCACCCTATTCTTGATGTTGATGGACAATGCTTTTTCATGAAAGTTCTGATGTGGTGTCCCTGGTGTCTTTAGGATGAGTTGTTATGCGCTTTCCTAGGTGTCTTCAGGATGAGATGTGATAATAATTTATGTGAATTGTGACCAATGTGTGTGCGGAAAAGATGTTTTGTGAGGCTCAAGTGTGTATGGGTATGATGTGTTATGAGGCCTAGGAGTGTGTGGGTGGGTTGTGATGTGGTATATAGAAATGATGTGGGAGCGCCATGCCGTTTTCAATTGGGGTTTGATAGTTCCTAATCAGTGGGAAAGTGTTGTGGTATACCCTATCATCGATTTCCATTATATTATATTATATTAATTTGATGCGTTATTTATTGAGAGAATGTTGGTGAGGTTGGGGTGAAGTTAGACTCTCTGTTTTGTGCTGTTTGGTTTTGAAATTTTCTCATGGGTGCATTAGTATTCTCCTTCCACTTATGCATGAGAGTTTTTGGTTTTCCTACTTATTATATATTTATGTTCACTCTATGCATACAAAAACAATTTACAAGTCTCATAGAGGATTATATGGACCATGTTGGGTGTTAATATCTTCGACCTTGGGATAGATAATGTGTTGCTGATCTGGCTTTTTTTTGGGTATTTACATCAGAGAATATTATTTCTATTATTATACTTACACTTGCATTGTGGGATTGATTTTGGTTTTTTTAAACATATATATTTGATACATTATATCTCCCAATATTGTTTTCTTATAATGGGTAATTCCTCCCATATTGTGATATTTATACACCCTTGGTGTTACTCTCCAACCCATGGCCTACATGTGGAGGGGCTAGGGGTTCATTATCTCCCTTTATGAATATCCATATCTGGAGGGGTATCATTAGTTAGAGTGGGTCATGAATGAAATGTATTAGAGCTGATGGCTGAGAGATATGGTGGTGTTCAGATTTAGGAACTATGAGGTTTTCATAGGTTGGTATGGAAACTGTGCTAGTTGACCATGGTACGAGACATTTACCCTAGAGACCGGCTAGGACACGATATTTTAGGTTCCCCTGTGATCCACTATACAGAATCTGATCTTATCAAATGACCAATTGAGATAGTCCATCTTTCAATATAGATACATAGGAGAGGTACGTGAATCATTATTAATTGGTTTATTGTTTGCATTATGTTTTTGTTGGAGATTTAAAAGTAATATAATGTATTAAATTGGACAAACATAATTTAAAAAAATCAAAATGAAAATTCATACTACTGGGAATTGGATATCATAGTTTATCTCTCAGCTATGGCCCTTGGTTTTCATCTACATGTGGATTTAGCAGTGGAAGTTTTGTAGGCTGAAACGGCCGATCAATGGAAGTTTGATCTGGCTAAGGATGATGATCAGGGGAAGAGTATTCGACAATATTTTTAGAAGAATAATTTGGAAAATTACAAGGGGGTGGTATGATATAGAAACTGAGAGATTGTTAATGTATTGGGAGATCACAGTCATTTTAATTAGGTCCTTGATGGAGAAATGGGTACCCATGGATATCTGTTAGATGATATGAGATTCAAATTAGAGGAGTAAAGTGCACCTTGAGGAGAAGAATGAGGAAGATGATTCATGGGTCAATGATAAGAAAATTTTATGGGAAATGTTCCTCTCATTGACCATGGAGGACGAGAAGAGGTAGGAGCTACTCTCCCTTCAAAAAGAGAGTATGTTTGTGTGGGAGTTTGGGATTAGGTTCAAGGTCCTTTTGTTCTTGTCCACAAATATATTTCTAGTTGAGGTGTCCCAAGTGAGGTGTCTTGAGGAGGAACTCCATCCTTCGATATATTATGCGGTGTGGACATTAAGGTTGACAATGTAGATAAGGGTTCATAAAAAGGAATATTCGATAGAGAATATGCACAAATGAGGAGGTTGACTGCGAGAAGGTAACCAATAAGGTTCTATGAGGAGAGAATTGTTTTATGGAAAGCCTCAAGTGTTTGGGCCTTATAAACATCAACTAGTATGGAGTCACCACTGGAACATCCCTTTAGAAATTTGGTTTTCCATTCCTTTCCTTTTGGATTTTGGAAAATGTATTTATTTAGTGGGGTTCATATCCATCATCAGGACAAGTTCCTAGTGTCTTCTTGAGTTATGTTTGGTGAAATTTGACATGTTCAGCTCTAACTTCTATATCAATTTCCAGTGAGTTTTTTTAGTAGCAGGGGTAGCATGAAAATCCATCACTCAGGGGAGATAGAGTAGGTAGAAGATAACCTTGGGACGTTAATCATGTTTAGGGAATGAAGCATAAGTGTTTCCATGGAGGTGGTCATCAGCAGAAAGGTAGAGGAGTTGGTCATGGTCAGTTTCATTCTATGGAGGTAGCAGTTCTAGAGGGGGTAGAGAGCAGCAATGTTGTGATTAGTTTGTTTAGTACTATCATTTATTCCTCATTTGATTCATGATATTCTCACCCTTTTTTTCACCCTCTCTATAAATTCTCTACGTATATACATAGATAGGCTTCCCACACCCCTAGTGTTTACTACGCCACTCGGAGGCTAAACCAGCTTGAATGATGTATGCAAGGGGTGTAGACTGCTGATGGGGCCACATTAGTCCTGTGGGGATATTTTCTTGTTATATAATAACAAATGTGATTTCAAATAATATATAAACATTCATTCGTTATATTAAATTATTTATTGCGTATGGGGAAGAGATTTGTTTTCATTTTTAGATGGTACTCTTGTGGTTTTCATTGGTGAGCTATGTTGTTAGGTGGGAAATCATTGTGGGGATCCCCTTCTTTCCATGTTGGATGAGTTGTGCGAGGAATCAGTGGATCCTATTATGGTAGAGGTTGACAAGGTCATCACAGGGTTCCTAGAAGTTTCCCCTGATAAGGTTGTAACGGTACCCCCTCGATGAGAGGCTGAATTTGTGATAAACTTTTTGCCCATGATTCCCTTATTTTGACGTCTCATTATCATATGGACCATTATGTGTTGCATGAGTTGAGTATTCATAATAATTATATGATGACAAATGGATTAATTTATCATTGTGTGTCATTGGGGGGCATTCCATTTTTTTCAATAAAAATGGTAATGGTAGTATGAGGTTTAACATTGATTACCAGATGTTCAACCAGGTGAATATTAAGAACTGTTACCCATATCTAGAGCATTATGATATTTTCCACTAGCTTTGAGGGGTGAGTTTTTTTTATAATATCAAAATGAGTTCTGTATATCACCAATTATGGGTGAAGGAGGGTGATATACCAAATACGTCCTTCAGATGCATGTGTGGGAACGTCATGTTTATAGTTTGGTCATTCGGTGTTACGAAGTCACCAACCATTTTCATGGGGCTCATGAACTCCATCATTTATGTGGTTCTGAACTAGTTCTTCATTATATTCCTAAATTATATCTTGATCTACCCAAATATAGAATAGGATCATGTCTAGAATCTCTGAGCTGTCTTGCATATTCTTCGGCACTACCAACTCTATGGAATGTTGTTAAGTTTATGTTTTGGGAATGAGAGGTCAATTTCCTTAGGAATGTGGATTGTCAATATGGTTTGGAAGTGAAACCAACAAAGTATGAGGATATTTTTTCTAGGGAACCACCCATGAATGTGGCTGTGATTCATACATTTTTTTGTACTGCACGTACCATCAAAGGATAGTACTTAATTTCTATTAAGGTTTCCTTATTTACAACTTTTACTAGGAAGTACAAAGATTTTTTTGGAGTGATCAGTTCCATGAAGTGTTCAGTTACATGAAAGTGATATATTTTTTTTCATGTGATTTGGGTTCCTAAGGAAGGAGTGATGTTTTGGTGTTTTTTGATACATCCCATCAATTATTAGAGTGAGTTTTGAAGCAGTAGAAGGCAGTGATCTCTGATGGGTTTAGGCAGTGATGTCCACATGTGTGTGACTATGACACTGATGATAAAGATATAAAAATAGTTGTGTATTCAATTAATTTTGGTGGAATTTCCTCATTGGTGGGGGGATTTCTGTTCTTCACAAATCATAGTATTTTGAGTAAAATGTTTTTCTCAGCATGATCTAATCATGCGGGGGCAGATGTGGGTGGAGTTTATTCATGATTTTTATTTATAGATCTCTTTATCCTTAGCAAAGGTAAATGTTGAGTTAGATGCATTGAGATGGAAGTCATGGAACGGTGTTGATCACGAGAAGGTGGATTTATTGAGATAAATATAAGAGTTTTATAATCACACATAGATGAGAATGTGGATGGTGCAAGAGGTTATTTGTTATAGATGATTATGTAGTCTTCTAGTATGCAGAAGGTGTATGATTCTTAGTGGGGGGACTTAGAGGTAGGGGTGATGCATCATCATTTTTTCCATGTTGATACTCTATAGGAATGGTTGGAGGATAGTTAGATGATGTTTTTGTGTTGAATAAAGCTATTTTTTTCTATAGCAATTCATAGGTGTGTTTTTTGTGAGATCTATAGATCACCATTGGTTGTACAACCTTAAGATTCCATGATGTATCATCGCTTGAGGGTGCACTTTTGGTGGAACGAGGTCAAATGGGTAGTGGTGGACTTTGTGACTAATTTATTGGTCTTCCATCATGTAAAGGGTGGGAATCATGTTCCTAGTGATTTTTTATATCCCATGGACTTTCATGAGTGGAAATGGGATGACATCAAGATGGAATTCATCACAGGGATACCCAGAACTCAGGGAGGCTGTGAAGCTATCTGTGTGAATGTGGACATGTTGATGAAATCATCCCACTTCTTTGTGATCATAGATTCATGCATAATTAATTCATTCGATAAGAGTTATGTGAATTAGTCGGTGTAGTTTCATAGAGTTTGTAGGTCCATTTTATTAGATCTAGAAGCATGTTTGACCTCATGAGAATAGAGGGGAGAATATAATGAATTTGGAACTTAGTTAGAGATTTTCACTACTTTCTACCCCCAGAAAGATTTTCAGATGTATGGGACTATCATAACATTGGAGAATATGTTTTATTCATATGTTTCGGACTATTGTGGATCTTGTGTATGAATCCTTCCCTTGATATAGTTTTAATATAGTAGTAGCTACCACTCTTCCATTGGCAAGGCTCCATTTGAGGCTTTGAAGAGGATACCACTCAATTCTCCATTATTCTGGACAGAGGATGGGGAGATAGTCACTCTATTTTCTGATGTGGTGTAGATTATGATAGATAATTTACAACCTTTCAAAGGGAGGATGAAAGAAACTGAATATCCACATAAGTCTTATTTCATTCGTAGTAGGAGGAGCGTAGAGTTTGACATTAGAGACCATGTGTTCTGGAAGATTTCCCCTTCACGTAGGCAGTGGTGGTTTGGAAGAGGGAGTAAGCTTTCTCCCAGTATTGTTGGGTCATTGGAGGTGTTGTGAAAAGTTTTCCATGTGATGTATCAGTTGGTGTTTCCACCGTGGTTGTAGAGTATCCAAAAAATACTCCATATCTCTCAACTCCGTCAATACCATCACAATGAATCCCATGTAATTAAATGGGGAGGGGTGAAAATTTTTGAAGAATAAACCATCATATATCATTTATTGTAGATCCCTGACCATCGAGAGAATCATCTGAGAGGATGGACCATTTCCATGGTTTGGGTGATGTAGAGTTATTGTGTCTTAGAGGAGTGTACTTAGGAGTGTGAGACACATATGTGATCTTAGTACCTAGAGTTGTTTTGTGTTTTTCCATTATATTTCCTTTTTTCCTTATGAATTCTTGGTTTGGATCCTTTGTGTTTTTATTTGGCATATTTTGTTTTTAATCATGTTTTTATGTGTTATTTTTAATGTTTGATATTTTTTTTACCTGATAAAAAAGGAATAAGTAGGTTCTAATTAATATTCCTTCTACTAAAATGTGATTAATCCATTGAGGATGAGTTAGTTCTACCTAGAGAGGATAATATCGTGACATGGAGGATATAATTCACTGATTCTAGTGTCTAATATTGTATGATTGTTTTTCTATAATGAGAGTTTGGGTTATAGGTTTTTATTGGTGGAAGTGTTTAAGGTGTAATGAGATCCTTGAGTGGTATCTTGAGGGATGGTTTTTTGTAGACTTGGTATCTTTTCTTTTGGGTTCGTTTTAAATTCATGGGGGTGAGAATAGTTCAAAAGATATCTGATATAATGGATCAAAACTTATTTCACATTAATTTTTAGTGGATATGTTGATTGAGATTTCTTGTGGTAATCTAGGTGTTTTTGGAACTTGTGAGTAATTTTAACATTTAATTGAAAATGGTGATTCATTTTGACCTAATTGTGGGTCATTTTGAACTATTGGTGAATTTCCAATGGTGAATCATTTTTAACAAATAGTTACTCACCCAATGAGACTCATTTGGAACAAACAATGACTCATCACTGTTGATTTATTTTGACATAATGGCAGCTCACCAACATTGACTTGTTTGAGACTAGTTATGACTCATCAATGGTGACTCACTTTGAACTAACAGTGGCTTACCAGTGGTGAATCATTTTAAAATAACAGTGCCTCACAAATGGTGAATCATTTTGAACTAAAGGTTACTCACCAATGATCACTCATTTTGAACTAATGGTGAGTCACCAATAATAGATCATGAATAGTGTTTCCAGAATTTTACAATTTTCCATTTTGACATAATTCGTTGATGTAAAATGGCATTAATTCCATTTTTAAGAGTTTTAGAAGCTATTTATAAGGCTATAAATCATATCCTTAATTTTTTAAATTTCTAGAGGTTTAAAATGGTTAAAACATGTAATGATTTTTAGATCATCCATTAATGTCTATTCAAACTATATCCAGTCCACGTGTTTCATATCATATCATTCTAAAGATGAGATGTCCTTCCTTACCTTCATTATTTTAGTATGTATTTATATTGATTCTATGATTCTCCAAGACCGTATTCCATGGATAATTTTCCAATATTTGGTTCAAGATTACATAGAGAGGTTTCTAATGTACATACACCTATTTTTTAGTGAAATAAGTCTCTTTCGATCATTATTCTTAAAGGCTGTATTTTCATTGTCATTATTAATTGTGTATCATGCCAGACATTTATATAAATGTTCATCCTTGGGTATATTGTTGATTCTAGAATAATAATGATAATTGAATTGGTTTCAAGTCAATATAAATTGGATGGGGAATGTGATGAATGAGCTTACAACTTGTATTTGGATTTTTAATCTATTTTGATGTTATGAATTTTATGTAATAAATTACCCATTAAAAATTGTGAATTTTGGTGGTCCATTCAAATTCTTATTAGGATGTGAACAATCAAATACATTTTTTTTGTGTTTTGATTTCACTGATTATGAAATTGGTTAAACACTTAAATTTAGTAAACAAAATGGATGCCCTGGGATTATACGGCTTGTGTGACAACACCCTTAATTAATAAAAAAATGAAATAAAGGATTCTTTACTAAGTATGAAAATATATTCTAATTTGCAATGTTATGTAACTAGTTTTTCGACATGGTTTTGTATTGTGGGGTGGCTTTTGTGATATGATGATGATATAAGACAATGTTATTATATGTGGGGCATATGGATGAGATACTTTATGTTATGGTTTAATAATTACGGATTTTGTGATGTTTTTGTGCAGTGGAGTTGTGGTGGATGGTGGAGTTCAGTTTTCATGTTGGGTTACTAGTTTTACAATGCTTCTTGATATGTGTTGTGTTGTAATAGTTTCCATGTGGGCATGGATGGAGAAATGAACAAAAATCATGAACTAGAATTATTACATAATAATGACTTAAATTATATTTTTAATAGTATGGGTTGGTGATGGATATTATTGAAAATGTTTTAATATTAATTAAAGTCTGAAAATGAACCTTGTATTGTGTTTTTATTATACCATTTTATGTATTTATAGGTGGAAAAAATTTGGTGAGTCATGAGTAGGTAGGTTTTTTTGTAAAGCTATATGTTGAGATTATGTTCCATTGTCTATATATATATATAAACACTATATGTTCCTTTGATTTATATATGAACCCCATCCTTATCAAGAAATATTTTATGACACCGACATATTTATGTGATATGGTGTATTTCCCAACATCCTGATGGGAGGATGGATAGCTGGCCACCTGATCATTGATCCTCCATTTTCTAGGAGATGATGGATGATACTTCTTCAGAATAATTATCATGTTGTGTCCCAGGTATCTTTGGGATCATTTGTGATGTGCTTTCCCACATGTATCTAGGGGTGATATGTGATGAGATGATATGACATATGATGTGATGTGTGGACCATGTGTGTGTTGGCAGGATGTTTTGTGAGTCCTAAGTGTGTGCATGATAGATGTGTTCTGAGTCCTAGGTGTGTGTGTGCGATGTGGTATGGTATATTCAGAATATGTGGGTGATCTAAAATGTTTCCCATTGTAGATTGAGAGTGTCTAATCATTTTTTAAGTGGTGGAGGGTACCCTATAATTTTTTTCCTCCATATTATATTATGTTACATGTATGTGTTATTTGGTGACTGTGAAAGGAGTTGTTGGGGTTATAGACAGTCTGTCTATTTGGCATTGTTTAGTTTTTTTTTGTTTTCTCACCGGTGAATTAGTATGATCCTTCCACTTGTGCATGAGTTACATTGGTTTTTATACCATGTAAAACTATATGATCACCCTACATATATAAAAACAATTTGGAGGTTTCTAGGAGGATTATGGTTGTCGTGCTTGGAGTTAGTAGCTTAGACCCTCATATAGTTGTTGTGCTTCTTCTCTAGTGTTTTTTAAATTATTTTCAAAGAATAATTTTATTTGTATCATTTCTATTTACACAAACATTGTGGGATGATTTTTTTACTTATATATGTGCCATGTATTTTGTTTTGGTTAATACATCATATCTCTCAATCTTGTTTTATTATAAAGAAAAATTCCCCCCATATTTTGATATTTACACACTGTTGGTCCTAGAAACTAACATGGGGCCTACTAGAGGCGGGGCATAGGGGTCATTATCTCCCATTTCTCAATTTCAGTTGAGAAGGGTTATCTTTAGAGGGAGGGTATCATGAAAAAAGAATATAAATCTGACAATTATTTTTAAAAAATATGGATATTTACTTTAATCCCTTACAACTATTTTCAAACAATCACGTATTTATATATAAATTGTGATAAATTAATTAATAAAAATTAAATTGTCCACATACATTATTGGAAATAAAATATTGACCAGGGGAAAAATTATTGGATCTTTTCTAATTTAACAATCCATAAACATAAAATGTAAATTTTATTAAAAACATCTGATTGAGAAAATACAATATTATAATTAAGAAATTTAAATCCAAAAATTATATCTTACCCTTTTTTGAAAATAATGGGATTAATTTCCCTCTACAGACACATTTTTATGTTTACAGTAAAGTGAAAAATTATAAAATTTATTTTAAACGACTATCTTTGATGACACATTACTCTATAATGGAACCACATGATTTTTAATAATTTATAAAAAAAATATGAAAAATTACCCTCCATATTATATTGGTGAGGGTAAAAACACTACATTTTTAGCAGTCACCAAATATCCAATGAGGCACCAATAATTTAGTTCCAAATCATATAAAATATAAATGGTTTCTACTAGAAAATTACTACCTTTATACCCCTGGGATTGTTATGGACATCGAATTTTGATCTATTTATAAATAATCCATCCTAATAATAATAGTTTTTTTAATTATCTATATTTTTATACATTAACTCTTTTAAACATACAAAATAATAATATCAAAACATTAGAAAGGAAATATTGAATCAAATATCTATCCCTTGATCTATGTGTTCCTATAAACATCTATCATCAACCATATATTCCATGATGGTAATAATAATGAATTTTTAAATAATAATTATTACTAAATTAAACATATAAATTATTCACATTAAAATATCTCATCGTAGATATAATTTTTATTGACTAACACCTAAACCATGGGTATAATTATCCAATTAAATGTCTCTAAATTGGGATCTATAATATAAATATACTTCCTCTTAAATGATGAATTTAATTGTTGTTCCACCTCCTCACCCAAGAGACATTGAGATTTATTTGGTGAATATATCTATATATGTGAAAATTGAAATAAATTATGAAATACAACATTCGATATTTTATGTAATAAATTTTATAAAACATTATCAATTAGCCCCTAATTCTTAAATTGACACATGAATCTAGGTGAATGCTTCCCAGGATTTCCCAATATATCATGTAAAAATTATATATAAACCTAAAAATATATATAGTCATTGAAACAAATATACATCGATTGACATCATCATATCAAAAAATTTATTTTTCATTGACTTATAGTTATTCAATTTTTAATAACCATGACATAATATATAGTATCTAAATATGACTTATTTGAACTTGATATATATCCCCAAATATATCTAAAATATTTTCGACATGAATGATATATGTATATTATATAATAACACAAAATAGTCCATTTAAATCAATTTTTATTAAATACTATAATAGTAGTATTAAACAAAATCCATATTTTTCTCATAATTTTATAGTGAAATAACTCTTCATGATCCTTTATTATGAAAATAAAAAGACAATTAATTTGGTGTATGAACTAATACGAAAGTTTTTTGGGTTGTTTTTATATAAAATAAACATATAATTATTATATTTAGTGAACCAAACATTCTGTCTATATTTTGGAATAATGGATGAACTTTTTTATGAATTTTGGTTGCATAGTTATTTATGTCTATTAAAATATATCATACCCACATTGTATGACATTAATAATAAATGTGAATTTCCTTAAAGATTTTATTTTTTTCATGTTTATATATAGAGACTCATAAATCATTCAAATTATTAATGGTAATAGTATATTAATAGGGATAATAATCATGTTGATGAATTTATCATCTTAATTCATAGGAAAATTTAAACTATTATTTTAGATTTCAGTGAGTATAGATATGATTTATAATTTGGTGATTCTATTTTATAAATATATTAACATTCCATTATCATTTTTCTATCTATAGTCCTATTTTATTGATTAATATTTGAGCCTTATAACATAGTTTATTCCAATCATTGAGACCATTGAGAATTTGGTTCTATAAACAATTGGTTTTGGAATAATGAAGTTAGATATAGTCCTGGGTAGAAGGAAATTTTTTGATCTTATTAATCTTAGGAGATATTGAGGTTAAATATTCTAGATTTTGAACACTTTTTGATGAATTTTATAATGTGAAACATGTTGTTGTAGAATATATGATTAGATGATGTTTTTTTATTTTGAATATTGATACCTTGGATTTAGGTTATAGATTCACCTATACGTTTTTTTATAAATGATGAATTATATTGATATGAATTCTTGTGTAGATAATATCTTTATATGTGTATTTTAAATTCTTTTTTTCATTCAATTATTTTTACTTGTATTAATTACCAATTATATTATAAAATGATCAATTAAATTAAATTACTTTCATGATACTCATGTTTATTACTCATATACATTAATATACACTAATTTTATAATAATATGTAACATATTATATTATCATACATGAGTGGGAGAAAAATATACAATTTTTTAGGAGAACACTATTAACCCCACTAGCTCTTAATGTTTCCATAATTTCTCTACTTGGAAAAAATATGTTATTACAGATAGTCTCTTCATTTTTTTTCTGATACTCTTTTTATTGGTGAAAATATATATTTCTTTTTCTGATACAGTTGGTATTAGTGTTTTCATAACATAGCTCATTTCACAACATAACCCAATGGGTATCAAGCCATGAATCCCCAAGATAACCTCTATAGGTGAAGAGATGATGTCTAGTGTGGATTACACATATCACACACAAGGGATACCTTTTCCTAAGGTTTTTATACTTCTTCTCCCACATACACCTCTAGGAAACAGTGTAGAGATATATAAAAATTGCAAACAAATGAATGCATACATATATCCAACAACTAGATTATAGAAATCAGAAATTGGTAAAATACACATCCACACAAAAAAATTACAAAAGCATCAAACCTACTCAAAAGGATGGGATCATGGTAAAATTCACCATGAAGATAGCTCCTTATCCATGCTCTTGTAACCACCTTAGTTATATATACCCACTACGATCATCCTTTTAAGGTTACACCTGGGACATTGTCGAATGTCTTGTTGTCTTCACAAGACACAACAAATTATAGGGAAGCTCGTGAAGGGGAGAGTAATATAATACACAGTACGTACCCCAAAAAAACCAAAAGAAATGTTAGAAACAGAAAGGTAATAGACCGATCGACCAAGCCTGAGGGAACCCAAATGAGAGAGAAACTCTATCTGAATCATTCATTTGATATACATGACTAGTCATGTCAAACCGCATGTTGTGTAAACCTAGATGGGACAACACCATAAGGAGTCCTTGAAGACATATAGACATACTAATCACAGACTTCAAGTCACATGTTGTCCGGACCTCATAGCCAGGGACAAATTAACACTCAAGGCTTAGAGGTAACACTCATCCAGGAGCACACACTACATGATATATGTCCTCATAGGTGAAACATGTTTGAGAGATACACTCCGTCTGGTAAAAAAATCCATCCCTAATATCATATCCAAGAGATACCACTCATCTGGGTATCACAACTCAGATGAAACTGAACCACCATCAAAAATGGAATAAATCAAAAACAATATTCTCATTGGATATCACATCTGAAAATATAATAATGAATCATAGAGTATCACACTATGAATAAAGGTGATTTAATCTATCCCTAATGCGGGAATCGAAAAAAATCCTACCAAATTCATAAAGGATCTCATCTCTCATGAAGAGGATCACTACGAAGATCTCCTAGGGGACACTATCAACCTCATATGGAAAATTCTAACTAACAACTCATAGGAAATGGGATAAATTATATAATCCTCTAAGGGACAAAATGTAACCAATATGATAACTCAAATATTTCACTCAGATAGGGGATCACTCTTAGGATTTGTTGGGGGACACCAAAATGAAATCTGACATCCTGAGGATCGGATAACAATGGTATATGATCATCACCCATGTAGTTGTTTACATATATATTCCACAAACCCCATCTAGAATAAATTATGATGTTGGTGATCATATAATCCAAAATTAAAAAAACCCAAACAAAATTTACTACTATTTAGGAGATCATGTAAGTAACAATTCCATGAACCTAACCTCACTTACCCCTACATAAGGCATTGTATTCCCAACTATTCTACAATTACAATAGGGTCTTCCTCCTAGATAAGGGATTTTAGCATGCATATTTCTTGTTAAGGTGATACTAAGAAACTAATATAGGGATAAAATATGATAGAGGATACCACCCCAACCCTTTCATATTGTTGAAATAACTCTTATTTAATGATAGAGTATCAAAATCCATGATATTTTGAAGGATACAATAACTCTATCCAAGATCATCTTATCGAGGGGATCACAATCCCATACCATGGATACAATTCCACACTTTACCTTCATATGGAAAAAACCAAAGTAGCATAATCAAATGCTACTGGTCGAGACATTGATCACCGAAGAAACCCAAAATAATATCGCATGCACACCACATTTCATATGCCCAAACTAAAGACACAATTGTGTTATACACAATAAAATAATCATGATAGGATACACACAGTCCTGAATTTAAGCCTCAAATGAGTTTATATGATAGGTGGAATCCCCACCAAGTGGAAGCTACATGATGTCTAAGGGGGTTTACATGGTTTAAAACCCTATTTAAACACCCGTAAATTTTTTATAAACACTTGGTGTGGATATGGAAGAGGCATAGTGGTCCAATCCATCATATCCAACAAAGTATGGGATTTAAGGGACATTGTTTTAATTTTTATTAAAAAAATATCCTTCGTAGAACACCTCTCATGAGTTCTTCCATTTTTCAAAATTAATTGTCCATGCGTGATAAAATATAATTAATATCACTGTGTTGAGGCTCTCTGGACCTCCTAACCCCTCACTAACATAGAACTTGGAATAATATATTTTCAAAGAAATATACAAATTTCATATAGTTCGAAACCATTGTATCTACATCCACCGAAACTTTTGGATTTTCATCCCTAAAAAGTGAAATCCTAGAAACATGGGAATGAAACTGATCTCTCAACTAGGTCTCCCACACTAATGTGCTAACAAAGACCACCAAATTTGACACCACAGGTTCCTATGATACCAATGAGAACACACCCAAGGGAACCATAAATAACTAAAACAGTTGGAGTCTAACTCAACTAGGTTGACAGCGTGCAACAATACTGGAACATGTTTCCTTAGCCATGATAGGAGGAAAACACTAAGCACCTGGTCCATGTGTAGTTATAGAATATTTAGGAACAGCAGCTCGCTATATTAATGTACAGACCAATGTATCCATACTCTGAATACACAATTAAAATGAACTCATCATACACTCCCTATTACTATCAGATTTGGGTGGAACTGACTCACCTTCATAGTTTTTCATCGCATATCATGAAAGAGACATAGTGGGGAATGAGTACCTAATTCTTGTGACATTGAAGGAACATCAAAAAATGTCAATTCTCCCTCATTAAAATCATTTAAAAATATAATTAAACACACCTGAGAAAACCAATGTACATAAAAATGGAATCCCATGTGCACACAATGCGTCTTACTAAGACATTTAACTACAAACCATCAACACACATCTCCTACCTAAACACACAATTTAGAGAGAATATTCCAAAACACCTCAAAACAATCCTCTTTCATGTAATTGACACACCCTCACAGTTTTAATCAAGTCACAAAAACATGTCTTAGTGGGGGGAGGTTCTCTTTTCCACATGAATTCGATGAGACACCAATAAACACCAACACATGGATTTACCGACACCCTAAGTCACCCAAACTAAAACATTGATCATGTAGTGGTAAGAAAAGTGGACCTCACAACACTATCTAAAAATTATTCTGATTAAAATAAAAATGAAATAGATCATTTAATTATCCACCCTTGAATACATTTGGTCAATGTTATGACAACCCTTCTCTTTATTACACACTTAAACTTGATTTATTACATAAAATATTCACTTGATACAGCATGGAAGATCAAGAGCTCTAGTGTCTTTAGAAATTAGGATCATTACATAACAACTTCAAACAGTAAATACAACATATTTTTTGAAAACATCCTTTACATTACCATTACATTCCCTGGTACTTAGCATTTCATGGGATAACATGAGGACATTCATAAGAAAATGGTGAGCTATAAATCCTAGTAAGGGAATAAACATGGAATAACTTGAGGCATACAATTCATGTTATAAAATAGTTATATCAATGGAGAATAAGAGAAACATGAACATAAAGGCCTGAAAAAGCATGTTAATCATAACATTGAAAAGTGGCAACAACACTTAACATGGAATTAGCAAGATCCAAGGCTCATTACACATGGAGCATGAGTAAACCCTCATTGCACATGAATCATGAGTAAAATCTCATTTCACTTGTGTTAGAATGAGTCAAAACTAATTGCACATGACATATCATGATACTATACTTTACCCAATTAATTGGAGTGCTATCAGGGCACACCCTCTTTATCATTTCATTTCATGCATAAGTGTGCCACAAAGATCATAAAACATAGATTCATTAAAAATAATCATTTATTCCACGATAACGGAATTTGGAATTCATAAATGAGGCTCTATAATGAATAAGTAAATTTTCATAATGGTTAATATAGTTGATATAGAAATGGGCATGGTATTAACTACACTATGACTTTAGCTTAAAAAAATGTAGTGCAATTTCGGCAGTATAACGACGTGACATAAGGATTCATAATAATGGTTGATAAGGGAGAAATGGATGTCTCATAATATGAACATGAAATGGAATGTAAGGGGTTAATATTGACACATGTCCCAACAAATGTAATGGAATTAAGATGCATAATACAAAAATAATACTTGGATGTAAAAGAGGAAAGAGAAATCCTTCAAGGAATTTTGACATAGTAACATGAGTATTTGGGAGGCATTAATAGAAGAGAAATGGGTATAACATTATCAAAAAACAAATAAGGATGTTTGGGAGTGGTGATAAATCATACCCCAACATTTTTTATTGAAAATAAAAGGGCATAACAATATAATGAAATGTGGATAATAAGAGAAAGGTATGAATCCCTTAATTGGAAGTGTGATACCAATGGCTTGGGAGAGGTTTGAGAGAGGCTTATTAGGAGATTAAGGCTCCTTTGGGGGGTTATAGATAGAGGAGTTCAGAGGTTGGTAGATCTCAAAAGGGTTTGAGTGAATATTAAGTGGATGCATGGGTGGGTTTATATAGGAAAAGATAGGGAATTCATTATTAATTAGGTTCGGGGCACCTCACATTAAACAAATAAAAACCCCAAACCAGCGCATGGTTTTTGCCCATGGTTTTTTCCAAAGGGGAGTGGGAAAAAATATTTTATAAGGCCAATGTTCAAATTTCTTAAAATAATAGGGTTGCTTATGTGGAGGTGAGTCACACTCTCAAGGAAAATAATTTAATCATAAAAAATGTTTTATTAGTCTAGGAGGGTCCACTAATGCTTTGTTAAGTAAATAAAACAAATCTAAAATTAAATTATTTTAATGATAAAACATATATTGGCCAAACATAATGTTTATATTAATTTATTAAATCACTATTGGGTCATTATTATGTCATAAAACACATTATATATTTAAACAGTATTTAATTTTTACCCCAAAATTCGACAGTCTCAGAAAATTACAAAAATCCACCATTAGATAATTTGGACACCCTGATTAAAAAATTAATATTCATTTTATTTTAATAATTTTTGAATATGATAATTTTTACTTATAAACTAAAAACAAAGATTTATAAAAAATTTAGGGGTTTTAACAAAAACATTGTTCAAACCTTAATAAAAATTACAATTGCATTAATAAAATTATATGATCAATTATATTTAATAAAATAAAATATAATTAAAGTAATTTTTTATAAATATTATATCATTAGAAAATCAATTAATTCATTAAAATATTTTTCTTAGTTGAATATTAAATAAAAATACTATTTGTGCTTTAAAAACTATTTACAAAGTAAAAAAATAAAATGAATGCACATTATTTATACAAAAATAATGTACAAAGTCATTGTTCTAGGGTATTGATACATAACCTATTATAACACCTGCATATGACCGAAGGGTATGGTGTGCGATGGGGAAAGACTCTTGGGGTGGCTCGGATAACATCGATCGATTGGTAATCTCTATTAACTTCCACATCTCCAGGAGTCAGTTGCGCTCAAGCATAACGTGTTCAAGATCATCTTCGGAATGGTCAAGAGTGAAGCCCAATAACGCCACCTCATTTCCGAGATCTGAAAAATAGGCTTTGTACGGGGAAAGATTACTGGATAAGTCTATTGCTTCATTTGTCTGAGTAAATTGGATTTGTTAAAACCCTATATTTATTATACTCATGTGATCATTGTTCAATAACTATATTGGCAATGATTAAAATTCATAATGGTATTTTAAAATACATAAACATAAAACCAAGGAAGTTCACATTTTATATAACCAGAATATTACATATAATTTGATCAAGTGGAATTTTCATTAATGAATGATTGGGTCGTTACAGTATTCCCCCTTAAGAAATTTTTCCGTCAAAATTTCCTTTTAAAACCCTATAACAGATGTAGATAACTATGCATTATCATTTCCTCTGATTCCCGTGTTTCTTCTTCAAACTTGTGGTTACACCACAACACCATGGCAAGGTGCATTGTCAAATTTCTTAGAACTTTTTCTATACGATATAAGACCTTCACTAGTTTCTCCCCATAAGAAAGATCATCCTCGAACTATAATACCTATGAAGAGAGTACATGTGAAGGGTCTTGTATGTACTTTATTAATATTGATACATTAATAACATCATGTACTTTGGCTATAGTAGGAGGATGTGCTAGTTGATAGGCCACAACCACAACACAATCATGAATCTAGAAGGGGCCGATGTTCCTAGGGCTTAACATCCATTTATTTCCAAACCTCATGAACTTCTTCCATGGTGATATGAGTATAAATACCATGTCTCCAACTTTAAACTCAAGGTCTCATCAGCATTTATCTGCATAGATATTCTGTCGACTCTGGGATTCATTGATATGTTGCTGAATAGATTTCAGCTTCTCCACTATTTCTTCAACCATTTATGGTTCTAGTATCTCACACTCATTGACTTCATCCCAATATGTCGACATTCTGCACCTCTTCCAATACAGGGCTTCATAAGGTGCAACTTTTGATGCTCGAGTGGAAACTGCTATTATAGGAGAATTCATCCAGAGGAAGATGTTGATCCCAAACTCCTATAATTTCCATTGAACATGGTATAAAATCATCTTCCAGTGTCTAAATAGTTATCTTAGGTTGTCCATCAGTTTGAAGATGATAGTCCGTATTGAAGTTTAGTTCAGTATCTAAAGAATGTCGAAGACTGTTCCAAAACATAGTGTTAAATATTGGATCTCGATCGGATACAATATATAGAGGTACTCCATGCTGTTTAACCACGTCCCTAATGTAAATCCACTCTAGTTGATCCAGTGAGAAATCCTCCCAAATTTCAATGAAGTTTGCAGGCTTCGTAAGATGATCCAAAATTACCTAGAATGCATTTTTGCCTTTGGATGTCTTTTGAAGTCCAGTGTCAAAGTCCATGGTGAGGTTCTCTGATTTACATGTTGGTATGGGAAATGGTTGCATCATCCCCTTAGACTTTTGCCTCTCTGCCTTCACATGCTGACACACCATGCACTTTGATATATACTCAGTGATCTCCTTCTTCATATTATTCCACAAACAATTTTCTTGTAGATCTCTATATTTCTTTGTGTTTCCTAGTTGAATAGTAAAATTAAAACAATGTGCATCATCCAAAAGTTACTAATTTAGCTCCAGAGGTGAGGGAACACATAGACTTTTCCCAAAAATCACAATCCCTTCCTTATTACCATTAAACTCTGATAATTTCCTCTTTCTAATACCTTCCACTTTCTTCGAAATTCCAAAATCATCCTTTTGAGCATCCTTTAACCATTCCAAAAGAGACGGTAAAGAAATAATTTTTGATAATATTGATGTTGTTCCCTTCCTTATGATTCCCATGTCCATATTCATCAAGTCGAAGATGATTGGATCCTTCTCAATTCTCATCAATGAAACAATCATTGGGTCCTTTATACATAGATCATCTTCCATGTTGTTCCCATTCACATGGTGGTATTGGATTGAGCAGTCATAGTCTTGGATTATCTCTAACCATCTTCATTGGAAGATGTTCAATTTTTTCTGTGTGAATATATAATTTTGGATATTGTGGTCCATATATATTTCACTCTTCTCCCCAAATAGTTAATGCTACAAAAATTTTATAGAGAAGATCAACACATCAAACTCCAATTCATGCGTTGGATATTTTTTCTCATGAACATTCAATTTCCTTGAAGGATAGGCATTTACTTTGTCATTTTTCATCAACACAAAACCTATTCACTTCTTTGAAGTATCAATGAATATCACAAAAAGTAATCCACTTGTGGGTAAAGTGAGAACAGGAATAGTGATCACACCAAGAAAACATTAATCCCTTCCAAGTTAACATGTAATGAGGGTTGGACAATTGTGAGAACATTCTCACAGATCATCCATAATATCTAGTTAAACCCAAGATTCTATAGATATATGTTACCATTGTTGGCCCCATCTATCCCTCAATTGCATCTATTTTTTAGGGATACACAGATATCCCATTGCTTTTGAAGATATGGCCCATGAATAAAACATAATTCAACCAAAACTCACACTTTCTGTACTTTTCATAGAGCTTCTCCTTCAAAAAGTTCTATACTATAGTTCTTAGATGCTCCTCATGATCTTCCATGATTTTGGATTATATTAGAATATCATTATAAAGACTAAAAAAAATTTGTCGAGGTAATCCCTATTGTCTCTATTCATTAAGTACATGAATATTACTAGAGAATTAGTGAGTCTGAAATGCATTACTATGAATTCATAGTGCATGCATCTTGTATGAAAAGTAGTCTTGGGGATATCTTCATTATTCACCCTTAATTGATAATATCCCAACAAAAAATGTACCTTGGAGAAGTATTTTACTCAACACAACTGATCGAAAAATTAATCAATTTTTAGGATTGGATACTTTTTGTTTATTGTTATATTGATAAGATCACAATAATCGATGAAAAGGAACCTTGACCCATCCTTCTTCTTGAAGAAGATGACTCTTAATCACCATGATGAAGCACTTTTTCTTATAAAAACATCATCCATATTCTCTTGTAGTTGTTTTTCGTCATCTCCTAAATGTCCCCAACATCAATTACATATGGATTCCTTGATATTAGAAACGCCCCAAGTATAAGAACAATTGATAATTCAACATCTCTTCTAGGAGGAAGACAATTAAATTCCACGGGAAACACTTCAGCGAATTATTTCACAATAGGGATGTCTTCAAGTATGATTTCCTCCTTAGACTCAATCATATGAGCAAGATACATGTGCTCATAGGACAGTAATATCCATTCTTGAGATTATGGAAAAAAATGATTCATCTACCTCCTTTCACTTGTAAAGCATCAAGGGTCAATTGTCCACATGGAGAGTGATTTCCCTCTCATGGAAATTTATGTGGTATCTAAATAAGGGAAGCCAATCCACACCAAGAATTTCATAAAATTCAAACAGAGGGAGTATGAAGTGGATCTCCGGGAAATTAAAACTCTAGATTTTAATAGGGGAGGATTTATATTCATGGGATGCAATGATTTCCCCATTTTTCGTACTCACTGACATCTTTAATTCCATGATTTGTGGTGGTGCTACTGTTGTTCAACTAAACATTTGGGATATAAAAGAATGCGTAGAACCTAAATGAAAAAGTGCATTCGCTATTCTTGAATGAATTACTAGCATACCTATCACCACATTATTATCGGGGTTCACTTCGGTTGATGTGATGGAAAAAGCTGTCCCTTACATCCTTGTGGGTTGTTGGTTTCTTCTGAAAAACATTGGTTTAGGTAAATGATTAGAATATTCCTTGGTTCTTGGCAGTTGTAGTAATGAACAACACATTAAGGTTCGAATAGAGTGTTCCTCTCCTATGGTGTAGCCGTGGGGTTTTCTTGTCGGTAGTTAACAGCTAGGTGACCTTCTCTTCCACACTTAAAGCATTTCCCCATCAACTTTAGGCAATTTCCGGGGTACTTATTTCCTCACATTTGGAAAGTAGGGTGATGGATCTTCTTAGCACCATTGGATTTATCCATCCGACCACCATCATTGAATTCCACCATACACTTCATATCACCATGATACACCTGAGATTCTCTGATCTCCATTTCGACTTTGAGGTCATATTAGACATTTTCATCATAGGCGTCGAATTCATGGATCACCAAAACAATCTGTAGGCTAGGTTTTATCCCAGAAAAGAAGCGGTGAACCTTGAATTCTGGGGTAATGAAATGTACTAAGGAATATAGTACAATCCTTATAAATATTTCCTCGTACACTCTGACAAATTCGTTATATTTTTTCTTGAGTGCAAAGAATCCCATTTCCATCGTAATTCGGAGGGTGCCTGAAAATATTTATCGAAAAAAATCTATCAAAAATCCTTCAATCCCAACCCCTCGATCTCCTCCTCAGGATTCTTTTTTTGATCAACGTCCACCATTGATTAGCTTCACCCTCCAAAAGATAAGCAGCCAGAAGATCCTTCTCTTGTTTGGAACATTGAATGTTGTAGAAGATCTTCTCAATAGAGTTGATCCATTTTTTGCTGATTGAGGGATCATATGATACATTAAAAGTAGTAGACCTTTGTTTCATGAAGCTCTCGGTAGTGACTTATTCTTTATTTGGGGGGGGGGGTTGAACATTCCTCTTCCCATATTTCTACTCAATGCATGAGTTAACTAAGCGAGAATCATGACAAAGTTCGTGATTCCTGCTCCCATCGGATTGGGCATCTCATTAGCACAATCATCACATTTATATTCATATCGGTTGTTAGCCCGAGTCCTCTTATTACCTGCCATTGGCTGGAATAAAAGTAAAGATAGGGGTATCACATAAAGGGTAATCCAAGGAAGAAACTAATAAATTATGAATAACGTTATCTTCATTAACATATGATTTCATAAGCTTCAATCTATGTTATCCATGATCTACTTTCTAACATATAATCATAGGGGATTTTTTCCCTTAATAATGGTTCATACTAAGCTTGTAAATTTACCAAAGAATATCCCCCAGGAGTGTTGAAAACAAGAGTGCATAAAGGCCCATTTTTGTGCACCAGTTCACACTCGAGTCTAGCTCAAAGTAGAGTTTCCGGGTTTTACCCGTAGGATACATTTGTGCCAGAGCTGCCTCTACCTGCTCGTATCCAGACTGGGATGTATTCACTTGATAAACCACTTACTCAATACTCACCAAATCATAGGGATGTTTTTATTATACTTATTCTTGTCTCTAAGTCTTCACTAGGGTTTTCTAATCCTAGTCCCAAAAATAACTAAACCTATCCTCTGATACCGACTATAAAAACCATACGTTTTATAACACACATAAATATGATTTATTACATAAACTCTTCACTTTATATAACATGGATGATCGAGGGGTCTAGTGTCTTTGGGGATTATGATCATTACATAACAACTTGAAACCTAAAATAGAACATCATTATTGAAAACATCCTTTACATAACCTTTACATTTCCTCGTACGTAGCATTCAATGGGATAACTAGAGGACATGCATAATAAAAGGGTGAGCTATAAACCCCAGTAAAGGAATAAACATGGAATAACATGAGGAATACAAATCATGTTAGAAATAGGCATATCAATGGAGCACAAGAGAAACATGAACATAAATCCCTAATAAAGCACGATAATCATAACATGGAAATGTGGCAACAACACTTAACATGGAATTAGCATGAGACAAGGCTCAGTGCACATGGATCCTGAGTAAACAATCATTGCACATGAATCAAGGGTAAAACATTGTTTCACTTGAGTTACCATCAGTAAACAGTCATAGAACATGACATATCATGATACTATACTTTACCTAATAAATTGGAGTGCTATCAAGGTACACCCCCCTTAAACATTTAATTATGCATAAGTGTGCCACATGGATCATGAAACATGGTATCATTAAAAATTATAATTTCTTCCATGATAAATGAATGTGGAATTAATACATGAAAATATATAATCAAGAATTAAATGTGCATAAATAATAATTCCCTTGATAGAGAAATGGACATGGTATTCACAACACAATGAGTTTGGCTTGAAAAAAGTGTGGTGCGATTTCAGCAGCATAACGACGTGACATAAGGATTTATGAAAATGGTTGATGAGGGAGAAATGGGAGTCTCAACATATGTACATGAAATGGACAGAAAGGGGGTCATATAGATACATGTTCCAACTAATTTAATGGAATATAGATGCATAATACAAATATTACTTGGATGTAAAAGAAGGAAGATAAATCCCTCACAGAATTTTTGCATCGTAACAAGTGTACATGGGAGGAATTATTGAGAGAGAAAGGGATATCATGTTATCCAAAAATAAATAGGGCAGTATGGGGGAGGTCAAAAATCGTACCCCAACATTTTTAATAGAAAATAAAAGGTCATAAAAATATTAAGAAACATGGATAAAAATAGAAAGGTAGGAAACCCTTACATTGATGTTTGGTCCCAAAGGATTGGGAGAGGTTTGGGAGAGGCTTATTTGGAGTTTTTGGAACCATAGGAGGATTATAGAAAGATGAGGTCATAGGATGTTAGAACTCTAAAGGATTTGAGTGTAGAGGATGTGAAAGCTTGGGTGGTTTTATATAGTAATGGAGAGGGAAATTTTTATTATTTAGGTTTGGGACACCTCCCATTAAACTAATCAAAACCACAATCCATCCCATGATTTTTGTGCATGGTTTTTGCTAAAGGGGAGTGGAAAATAGTATTTTATAAGTCCAAAGGAAAAAATTCCTAAAATAATAGGGTTTCATATGTGGAGGTGAGTCACACTCTCAAGGAAAACAATTTAAATAGAAAAATGTTTTATACATCTTGGAGGGTCTACTAAACCTTTGTAAACTAAATAAAAAATTTTAAAATCACATTATTTTAATGTTAAAACATATTATTTCTGAAAATAATGTTTTTATTATTTTATTAAATCAGTATTGGGTAATTATGATGGCATAAAACACTTTATATATTTAAATGATATTTAATTTTTACCCAAAATTTCTACTATCTCAAAAAATTATAAAAAATTCACTGTTGGATAATTTCAGTGTCCCAATTCCAAAAATAATATTCATTTTATCTAAATAATATTCTAAATATGAGAATTTTTAATTTTAAAATAAAACCACCATTTATCAAAAATTAATGGTTTTTGAACAAGACTTCTTTCAAACCGTAATAAAAATTATAATTGCATTCATAAAATTATATAATCATTTATATTTAATAAAAAGTAATTTAATTATAATTAATTTTTATTAAAATATTATTTCTTTCAAAAATCCATGAATTCATCAAAATAGATTTCTTAGTTGAATATTATCTAAAAATATTATTTGTGCTTTAAAAACTATTTACCAAGTAACAATAACAAAATGAATGCACATTAATTATACAAAATTAATTTACATAGTCATAGTGAAAGGGTCTTGTTACATAACCCATATAACACCTGCATAAGTCCTAAGGGTAAGGTGTATGATGGTAATAGACTCCTGGGGTGGCTCGGCTAGCATCGCTAGGGTGGTAATCTCTATTAACTTCTACTTCTCCCGTAGTCAGTTCTGATCAAGCATAATGTGTTCAAGATCGGCTTGGGATTGGTCAAGAGCGAAGCCAAATGGTCCCACCTCCAATCTGATCTCCAAAAAATCGGCTTCATACTCCGAAAGTCTATTAGATGAGGCGATCATTTCCTTTTTCTGAGTAAATCGGATTTGTTAGAGCCCTATATTTATACTAATCATATGATCTCTGTTCAACAACTATTTTAGCAATGATAACAATTCATAACAATATTTTAATATCCAGAAACATAAAACCAATGATGTTCACATAGAATTTAATTATAATAATACATTTATTGATATCAATACGAATTTTCATTAATAAAATTTTGGGTCATTACAAAATTTCTTTTGGAATTCAGTTATCCTCTCCCTCATCCACAACCTCCTTGAGCCTGGCATGGAATTCCCAGGTATGGTGGTTTCATCTCCAATTTTATACCACATCTTGTTTCTCTAACTACTCATCCCACACACCTGCCACCCTTTAAACCACCATTATTGAAACAGTGCCCCATTTAATGAGGTTCATCGACCAGATACCACTTAACAGCTCAACTGGACATAAAATCTCTACAATGATTCACCTTGAAATAAATATAATAACACCAGATCGCCAATGAGTAGACACCACTATTCTAGAGGCCTTGATCCTTAAAAACATTGTCCTTGGATCGCTACCTGATATTCCTCATAATCCTGAACCCCTGAGTGTTCTATTGGACACCAGATATCGAGGTCTTATATCCCACATTCCCAGCATTATCAATGGTATTCTTCTAAACCCAAATTCTCCCCACCACCATCGACCGCTCAAGAACTCCATTATATATGGTAATGAAAAATGCAACCACTCACAATCTGATCTCCCACCGCAATGACTATTCAATGTCCTATGTACTTATTAATGGATATTGAGTGATATCTATGGAGTAACTTCATTAGACTATGAACCTCACTGATAACCCATTCATAGTCATGCTAGCCTTCTGAATTGGCAGAACCTCCTAAATTCACACTAAAATAGATGTGCCTAAATAGAAATACTCCATTAATATCCACCGAAACTCTACATGAGTGATGGTTTCCTCATCATTTGTCTATGTGAGAATACTCCACTAACTTCCAAAAAAACCCTATATAAGGGTCACTAATAGGACTAACATCTGATCAAGAGGTTTCCTCAAAAGATAAAAATTGTGTGTGACTTCCTAAATTTAGTTATCACCTACCTGGGGATTTGGATCAATTACATACCTTATAGGTCACTGCCTCTAGAAATCTTGAAGATCGCTCTGCCTACACATATCCTCATCATGCACTGTTGGAACAACCCACTATTCAATGGGTGGGGGTTCAATTGGCGGACAACCCTATGGTCCAAACATAGAACTAGTACCCTGCATTGGAGCCTCAAATTGGGGTGTATCATTAGCACAATCATTCTATGGAACCTTGCCTTTATTTTTTCATGGTGGAATCATAAAATAATAGAAATATGAGCCAAAATAAGAGATTATATCTAGGGAGAAGAGTCAAGAAGGAAAGGGAAAACCCAAAACAAAGTCACATATAATGAATGAACTGTTTTTTTTATAAATGGTTTCCTAATGTACCAAGTAAAAATAATGTTATTAGAGTCTAGGTGAGTGGATACATCGATATCCACACCAATAATGGAGTCCTTGAAATTATTGAAAAACAAAATGAAATTGAACACTGTCTTTATGAAACCCAAACAAAGGTCTTGAATATAGTCTGAAAGGGGAACCTACACTGATACCACAATGTCATGTCCTAAACCAACAGGTCCCAAGACACAACTCCCCAAGCACAAATCCATAGGCTAGATGATAGAATCTATCTCCATGTAGTGATATCAAAAATATTGGAAGCCTATTAATAAGGTACCTGAACCCACAAACCCACATAAAACTCTGTATAACAATGTAGTGAAATATAAAAACTAAAAATAAATGAATGAATACATCTACCCCTCAACAAATATTCAGAAGCGTAAAGTGAGAAAAAAACACCCAACTAAATAAAATAAAAAAACAATCCAATATACTCATAAGGATTGGATTTCTATAAAATTATCCATCTAGGAAGATCCTTAGGAATGATCTGGTAAACACCATGATTAATCTATCTCACTAAGATTGACCTACATCATTTCCTCCTAGGACTCTTTAAAAATTAATTTTGACTCTAAAAGACATTAAAGTGTCGGAAAGGCCTGTGAAGACAAATAAAAAATTAGAGACTAAAAGGAAACAGTCTTATCTACCCATCCTTGGGAAACCCAAGTGAGAGAGAAAGAAAATCTCTCAGACATCCTAAACAATACATGACTAGTATGCTGGAACTTCAAGGTGTGTCCACCAAGATGTGACAGCACTACAAGGAATCCCTGAGGAGACCTAGATATATTCCTCTTAAACTCCAAGTCTCTTGATTTTTTGCCTTCAAAACCATAAAAAAATTACTACTTGAGTCTTGATGGTATCACCTATATAGGAGAACACAGTCCATGATATCATTCATCCTAGATGTCCCTCATTTGATATATACACACCATTGAGTACAACACAACAACCCCTGATGATACATATGAGAGATTCCTCTCAGTCGAGTATAAACAGGTCGATGGAACTACAACATAATCCCAAGGGGCATATATCTATGAGAACATGCTCTTCAGATATAGGCACTAAGTACACCGTGATAGAACCCAACAGATCACGCTACACTGATAGTGGATCTCATCAAACCCACATGGGGTATGCTATAAACCATACAGGATCAACAATATTTCTTATATCTCAGAATGGGATCACTACCTAGATCTGTTGGGGGATACATAAAACCAAGTATGGATTAATGTAACTAAGAACACACCAGATATGGGATTTATCCTAGGATCCTCTAGGAGACACCATGAACACAATATGATAACTCAATGATATCACTCAGATAGGGGATCCCTGGATCTTCTGGGGACCCCAAAACCCAATATGAAATCATGGAGATCATTTGACTCAGATATAGGATAGTCTCCTATGTAGTGATGGTCGAAAAAATAAACAAACACCATTTGGTATAACTATTTATATATTTGATCGTAGCACCGATGATTCCAAGAACGCTATTGAAACTGACTGCAAATTATGGGATCATATAACCAACAATACCATGAACCTACTGTCATCGCAGAATATATAATAGATCATATACCCAACAATACCAAAAACCCTATAGGACTGTCCTATTATATAGGGAATCGCCACCCATATACAATTAGTCATTATGATACTAGGAACCAAATCTAGGGAAATGATATGCTAGAGAACCCCCCCTGACAACTCTATAGGGATTAAAAAGACTCTAATAGAATGTTAAAGGATCCGACCCTGACCTTACCGAAGAGATACAATGACTCTATCAATGATCATCTAATCGTGGAGATGATAATCCCGTATCATTGATGTAATGTTTCATTGTACCATCATAGAAAAAATCCAAGGGTGCTTACTCATCATTATAAGCTATATGATATTATAATAATAACTATTTTTGATTCCTTAATTTGAATTAAATATTCCAATAATACATTATGGATTCTATTTGTTAAATGTAAGAAATATATATATATATATATATATAATCAAATACTATTTATAGTTTTTTGAATCAATTCAATTTTTATTCATGAACAAAAAATAAATTTTTATTCGATATATTATTCGAAAAAACACCACTACTTCGCCTATAAATACAACACTTATGCACTCATTTCTATCACCTAAAAATGATGTTTATTATAATATATCTTCCAAAATATCACTTCAGTACCTATCACGAACCAAACTAGGTCGACCCTAAACTATTCACCCAAGCTAGTCCATGACATGTCCCGAGGGGCATTCCTGATCCCCACATGCTGGCAACAAGTGACGAGCATCAAAAGTTAACCATTGGTAATGATTTTTCCCATGAATAAAAGATAAATAGATAAAAAACCGATGATTGACAAAAAACTATCAGTAGAAAAATAATCGATCATACCTTCTTGTGACCTTCTAGGTCACCACCCAACTCAGACCCAAGCCTACTCCAACCCTATGTAGTTGAACTAGAAACCTGAACAAGAACTGAACAATCAACTGAAAGAATATGATATGTGTTAGCACCAATATTATCAATAGGGATGCCAAATATAACCACGAAATCCAGGTAATCTCTTTCCCAAAACAATCCAATGAAACAATATTGATATACAAATATAATTGTAGGGTTTTCACATTTTTAAATAAGAAACACGTTTTTTTCCATTTAAAAACCCCGCACACGCTACATACCATTTTAATATCTTTTGTCATTTGATAAATAAAAATTCAAAACAGAATAAACCAAAATTGGTCTACAGTAAAACAAGTAAAAACTGAAAACTGAAAATAAACTAGTTCAATGGAAAGTAAATAAGCAATGTAAATATTTTAGTAACTATGGGTGATACTATACCTCCCTAGAATACCCCTAAACATAATCGATTTTGAACCACCTTTTGACATATGGTGAAGCCCCTAAGTCCATAACCAACTGGCCACCCTATAACTGACCAATCCAGTAGAAAAGCCCACCTGAACAAACAACCAATCTTGGGGGTATGAATCCATCTAATCGAGGATGATCAGTAACCATCACTCGATCAACTAAAAGGCTCCCTAGAACCCATGGTGGTTATAATAATATTGTTTATGTTGGAGGCCCTCACTTGCATGACTCATCCCACCATACTTTCCTACCCCAAACACGGACACCAATATACGATAACCCATAAAAGGGAAATCTCCCTATTGAGGTGACCACATATATATGTCACATCATCAATGTACCAATCACGTGATCACATAACATAAGCAATCAAACCATCTTTTAAAACACCTTATGTTTCCAACCCGGCATTCACATTTAACGAATCACATTCTTCTCAAAAATCAACACAAAACATCTCATTAAGAAGTAAAATGCCACATGTTCCTATATGTTTACACAACCAAACACATTTACCAAAATATTTCCAAATCATTTATAAAACCATTTCCATGTATAACATGTCAAATGGGCCATTAAAACATTCGAAATCAATTGTGTCCCACAATTCCCCATGGATCAAAATTTTAACGAACAAATTCCAAAATAATTTTAAAGAAAAATTAAATACAAAACACCATTAGGAAATTTACTATCCATTTTAGATGGAAAATAAATGAAGAAATAATACGAAACATTTTCAAAATCATGGTTTATCTGTAACATCATTTTCCAACCCACACAAAAACATGTTTCAAACTAAAAGACCAAAACATAAAGGAACCATTAGAAACCATGTATTCCCAAACACTTCCAAAAAAACACACCATTTATCATAAAACCATTCTCCACCACCCACCTCATTTAGAATTTATTAAACAACCAGAGCACCACCATAAAACACATTTTAAACATTTTCATATAAACACAAGGCCATAAAAGTACTCAGTTGAACACACCATAAGATGTTCAATAACCAAATATTTATCATCACAACATTTCTAAAACTATACATTTAATATTCCCCATATTCTCACCTTGGTATAACTATAAAAGTTAAATAAAACCCCCTAAGTGCAATAAAATGAGTTTTTTCACACCCATATCCATAAAATCACATTTTTTATCTAATTATACAATCTCCAAAAAAATGTAATGTGATAAACAAGGATTCCATAGAGGTAAGACTAATAATTTAATATGAATTGAATAAATGCAAGTTCCATGAAATTAATCTAGAAGGGAAAAGTATGGTTCACCTACCTTAAAGGCCTGTGATCGTGCCGCCACTTCAACGAAAGGGAGGATAATCCTTGAGATGGAAGAGACTTCACGAAGTTCGATGCAGAAAAAGAGCTGGTTGTCGGAGTTTTGCTGCTGGCTAGAGAAAAGGAGTTTGTGGCCGGTGTGTGGGTGCAGTAGGGTGCGGGCATGGAAGGATGCAGGCACGACATGGTGCATGCACAGTAGGGTGCATTTGCGTAGAGGCTGGAGCTTCGACAAGGAGGCGTTTGGTCAGAGTGGTGTCTAGTCGATGCCAGAGCGGCGAGGTGCAGGTGGTTAGAGGCTGGAGCAGCAGTAATAAGGTGGCCGGAGTGTGAGTAGGATGTCAAGGCAGCAGTTTGGAGGCCGGGGAATGAGAAGGAAGCTGAGATGGTCTGCGGGAGGGAGTCCAGCGGTGGCACAGCAGGTGCGGCCATGTGAGTGGAGAGGGTAGGAGGGTGTGGGGTGGGCTCATATAGCGTGAGTAGGGGGGGTAGCTCATGCGTTAGGTGAGGGGAAGGGGAGATGAGATTATGGTTTTCTTAGGTTAATTTTTTTTTCAATTATAAAAATTACCATTATAATAATAATAGTAATAATAATTATAAGAATAAAATTATAGTAACACTAACAACAACAATAATAATAAATACAATAATAATAATTGTGGTAAAAAAGGGAAATTTTCTCGACTCCTGGGCTGACTGCGTGGCTACCGCCAACAGTGCGGTGACCGTGCACAGATTTAAATCCCAATAAAAGTATTAAATGATAACAAATTTAATTTGGTACCTAGATTAGACATGGAACAAGAACTCAGAGAAACGAATTAATAAAATAAAAAATAATTTAAATAGGATGGTGTGACAATTCTTTCCACCACAGCCACTCTCTGAACCTAGAATGTTACCAAGCTGAACAATAGACAAAACAAGGATCCATGCCCAATTGAGACTGAATGAAAACACAACACAGAAGAATGAGAGAACACAGTAGGGATCTCCCCACAAAAATAACATTAATAGAGCAGAAATTTAACACCCAAACATACCCCCTAGAAGGGGGGTAGGGGCGATGTGGGAACTCCCAACCAATCCAAACTATCTTATATTTCATGAGCGAACAACAACTCTGATTAAACATGGAACTCTCCCCCATAACAAAAAACCCAAACACTAGAGGTAAGCCTTTGAAAAAAACCTAACCCATGCAGTGAACCCAGGAATAACTACAACCCTAATTCTTCCATATACACGTACATCTCCAAAAAACATACCTAAACCAATATAAACTCTTTCAAGTGCACAGAAAATATTTATGAAAGATGAACGATATAGAAAACTGCATCCCCTCAAATAAGACTACTTGGATTTTAATATGATGAGTCTATCTTAATATCAAAACAAAAAAATGAACTTATAACAATTTCAAAACATAAACATTATAATAACAAGAATGGAAATACAATAAATGTTCCACCACCAACACGGAACATGAAACCCGAACTAAGGCTTCACACCCCCAAAACATTTGATTATGTGGATGCTTCAACCTGAGACTTGTGGCTGGGGATATGAACGATTACGCATCTCCTGCCTCACAGTCAGGCACTAAAATTCTTCTGCTCACATAGTCTTCTTCAGGCGATGCATCCAGAAAATCTTCACTAGATGACCCAAACAGCCACAATAATGACACCCCTTCAAAGGGATGCGACATGACGACTTCATGTGCCCGAACCAGCCACACTTGTGGAACAACACTAAATGGGGAACATTCTCGAGCAACTAGATACACAATATTTTCAACCATGTGCATTTCAGAGACCAACTCCTCTAGGAACGCCTCATCCACTAGCTTATCAAATTGATGGTCCCTTGAAGGTAGGACCAACTCCCTCATTTCAAGACAAAGACACCTAATGAAGAGGGATGTCATCATTAAATCCTATAATGCTACCTCTAGGAAAAACTAAACTAGTTCATCTAAATGGTCAATATATGTCTTCACTATCTATTGGCTTTGGTGAATACACAATAGCTTTTCCATTTTCTTTATCTAAACCACTTCTTGTATGAACCATCGAAAAAAAAGTATTTAAAGACATCCCACGTCATTCCAACTTACATTGGTGGTCGGGTGATCAAATCCCATTAATCTAAAGCTAGAACTTCAAACATATCCAAAGAAACACAAAAACTGATGGTTTTAGCAGTTTCCAATACCCTGAAGATGTGTTGGGCCTCTTTAAGCCACTCTACATCCTCTGACGGATCTCAATCACCGCAAAGAACATGCAACGTCCGATAAGGAACAAAAACTGAGCATGACTTATCGATGTCCTTGGGGACATTTCTGGGTGGAATTTTTTGAACAACATATAAAACATAAATCCAAAACCAATATCATACCGAAGAAATATCAATGAAAGCACCATAATCCAATAATAACCAGCACGAAAGAAGTAATAAAAGAATAGACACAACCCAAAAATTCCTTTTTCAAAATCCCCCTTTTCATTTTAGATTTCAAAACCACCTTCTTTCAAGTACACATTCCAAATACCAAACCGAATATTCTAAATAAATTCAATTACCCAAATCTTCTCCCCTTTTATGATCTCTTTAGAAAAACATGTGCATGCCTTTAATTCCAAGTACACACCCCATTAATCCCATGAATCATTTCAAATTTCTTCATCTTCTTTCATACACATGCACCAACATACACATTCTATGAATCCCCTCACATGTGAAAACATTCATAAATGGTACCCATGGTTGCACCAAAACCATTTCTCTAATAGTTCTAGGAAAAAATGGATTTGTATACCCAAAATCATTCAGTTTTAAATATCATTTCACGAATTCAAATCCATTTAAAAGAAATAATTCTCATCTCAAAAACCATTTTTTTTCTTTTTCAAAAGTTCACATACACCAACTAAAACCAAGAAAACGGTCAACTTGAATCGAAATACCATTTGGTGGGACTAGTAGTCATGTTTAACCCGGAGATATGGTTGTGAGTCATTCCCCAAGTATGAATCAATAACATAGAGGAACTTAAAATGTGTACATAGCCTCAACATGGATCACTACTCCATGTGAAATCATAATGTAACATTGGATTGCCTCTGATGTCATCCCTCAATCTAAAATAAACTGAATTAAACAAGGACTTAATTTCCATACTACCCCTAGTTACATGAGGTTTATAATGGGTTAGGGTTATTGACGTCCTTCCCTTACCTACCAACTGAGTCCAGACAGTCCTAATCCCCATCTACCGGATGCCCCAAATAACAAGAACCGCCTCTGATACCATTTTTCCATGAATCCACATGGTTCGATATTGAACTGGTCACCCAAGTAGGTTGGCGGCATATCCCGAGGTGCATTATCAATCCAAACGGGATTTCAACTAGTGTTAGGAATCAAAATTTAACCATAGGGAATAATTTGGCCCATAGTAAAAAGTTAAACAGATAAACAAAACTGATGATAAAAAAACTAGCTGCAAAATGAAAAAAAATTGAACATATCTGCTTGTGACATTCTAGGTCACCACCTAACTCAAACCCAAGCCTACTCCAACACTAACTAGATGAACGAGGAAACTGAACATGAACTGAACCTGCAACTGAAAGAATATGATAGGCGTGAGCACCGAGATACTGAGCATCGATGCCAAATATAACCACGGAATCCAAGTATTCCCTTTCAAAAATCAATATAATGGCAGAAGTTTGAAATATAAATAAAAAAAGGGTTTTCACAATTTAAAATAAGAAACATTTTTTTTTTCAATTTATAATCCCATCACACGCTAAATACCATTTTTTAAATAGTTTTTCATTTTATAAATAAACAACCAAACAAGAATATTCCAAAGCGGGACTAGATTAAAAAAAGTAAAAAGTGAAAACTAAAAATAAACTAGTGCAATAGAAAATAAACAATAAATTTAAATAATGTAGTAACCATGATTTATCCAAAACATTCCTAGATGACCCGTGGACATACTCGGTTAGGAACCACCTACCAGCGTTGGTAAATCCACAAAGTCCATAACCAACTGGCCGCCTTATAAATACCAATCTTGTGGAAAAGCCCTCTTGGCCTAACAACCAATCCAGGGGGTACCAAACTGTCTAATCAGGTTTGATCATCAACCATAACTCAATCATCTAAAAGACACCTAGGATCCCATGGTGGTTATAATAATACATTGTAAGTATGAATCCCTCGCACGTGTGACCAATCTAACTGTACTTTCAAACCCCAAACATGGACACGGATATATGATAACTCATAATAGGAAAATTACCTATAGTGGTTACCACATATATATGTCACATCACCGAAGTACCAATCGGGTCATCACATCACATAAGCATTCAAACAATCTTTTAAAACACCTTATGTTTCAAACAGGGTACCCATATTTTCCAGACCACATTCTATTAAAAATCACCACAAAACATCACCTATATATGTAGAACACCACATGGGCCTTCAAGTTTAAACACTCAAACATATTTACCAAAATAGTTCCAAATAATTTCTAAAACCATTTCTATGTATACCATGTCAAACAGGCCTTTAAAAAATTTGAAAGTAATTGTGTCCCAAAATTTCCCACCGTTCAAAATTTTAAAGATCACATTAAAAAAATATTTTAAACCTACATTTAATACCAACATACTATTAAAAAATTAAATATCTATTTTAGATGTAAGATAAATGGAGAGAGAAGAGAAAACATTTGAGAAATCAACGTTCATGTAAAACATCCTTTTCAAACCCACACCAAAACATGTTTCAAACCAAATGAAAAATAATTAAAGGATCCATTATAAACCATGCTTTCCAAAACATTTCCACAAAACCCACCATTTATCAAAAAACCGTGTTCTACCAATCAACTCATTTAGAAAAGATAAAACAACTCGAGCACCACCATAAACCTCATTTTAAAAAATTTTCATATAAACACAAGGTTATAAGAGTACTCAGTCGAAAACACCATAATAAGTTCAAAAAAATACTATTTATCATAACCACATTACTAAAATTATTCATTTCATAAACCCCTTATACTCACCTCTGTATAAATATCGACGTTAATTTAACCCCCCCCCCCGAAGATCAATAAAAGGAGGATTTTCACACCCATATCCATTAAAACTCATTTTTAGCAAATCAAACAAACTCTAAAATAGTGTAATGAGATAACAAATGATGCCATAGAGGTGTGAATAATAGTTGAAGTGGAATTGGAAACATGAAAGTTCCACAGAATTAATCTGGAATGTAAATTTTGGATTCGCCTGCCTCAAAGACGTGTGATCGCATCGCCCCATCAACACAGGGAAGGATAACCCTAGGGATGGAGGATACTGCACACCGATGGATGGAGAAAACAAGATAGATATTTGATTTCCACTACTTTCTGGAGAAAAAGATTTAGTGGACGGAGTGTAGTTGTAGTAGGGTGCTAGCGCGGAAGGGTGCAGGTGTGGTTGGGTGTGGGCGTCGTAGGGTGCACGAACGACATGGTGAGGGTGCAACAACGTGCAGGAATATAGCGGAAAGATGCGGGCAGAGGGAAGCTGGAGTGGTGGTACATGGGTGGCTGGAGGGCGGAGTGGAGGTTTGTGGGTGGCTGGAACGCGAGCAGGAGTCCAGGGCAATGGTGTAGAGGCTGAGGCATGAGCAGAAGGCTGGGACGGTCAGCAGGAGGGAGTTTGATGGTTGCGGATCTAGTGATACTGCATGAGGGAAAAAAATAAGATGGGGATGGGGGGCTCACACAATGCAAACAAGGAAGGGGTGCGGGGTGCGGCTCGTGCTATAGGAGAGGGGAAGGGGAGACCAGATTAGGGTTAGCTTAGGTTAACATTTCTTCCCATTTATTATAATAACAATAATAATAATTGTAATAATTGTAATAATAATAATAATCAGAAAAATAATATAATAAAAGTAGATGAATAAGAATAATAATAATAATAATAATAATAATAATAAGTAAAATAATAATAATAGTGGGAAGAAGATCATTTTCCGGACTCCTTGGTTGACTACGCAGCTACCGCCAACCTTGAAGTGACCATGCACAAGTCCGAAGCCCAGTAAAAGTATTAAACAAGAAAACGTTTAATTTAGGACCTATCCCAGGCATGGAACAAGAACTCGGAGAAATGAATTAATAAAATAAAAATTAATTAAATAATTTGGGTGTGACAATACCTCATAGTTACATTTCAAAAGGCATATTCTAAACAAAAGACAACTCTATGTGGGGTGATGTCATTTACAAAATGAGGTTCTACAATTTGTAATGAATGCCTTCAAAATTCCAGATTAATATTTTTCATTATTTTCCTTCCTCTTCATTATAAGTAACTATGAATTTAAAAAAATTAATTATATAATAATTTATTTATGAATTTTTTTTATTGATTTGTCTTCCCCTTCCTTAAACCCTTATCATCAAAATTTATCAACTATGGTATGATTATACTACATTTTTAATCAATAATAATTTCCCCATCACATTTCATGGATATTTTAAAATATTTCTTATATATATTAATATTAAAAATTATAAACAAATTTCCTGATTATTATTATGTATTTATTAAATAGAATTTATATTAGTTTTATTAATGAAAACCCATTATTATCTCGTAGAAATCTATAACATGTTTACAAAGAAATAAATTTTAAATTAAAAAAATTTCAGTTAAAATATTTTACTATAAAACATTGAACATTTTTAATAATATTAAATCAATACTATGATAGTTATAAAAATTATGGAACCACCTAAAAATTTCACCTAAATAATATCCTTAGAAAAAAAATCCCTTTTTTATAAATCATGAATCCTCAAAATGGTTGATGGCTATAAAATTAATCTGATAAGGCCATTATATATGATAATAAATTGATGAACATACCTGAAAAAACCATAAAAAATATTTTAAATCTACTTCTAAATTATTAATTTAGTGATTATATAGGATAAATATTAATGTGAAGTTAGTCATATCTCCATGTGAGGGGACCATTAAACTATTTTTCTTCCATTTTTTTGTCCGTGATTTGAAACCACAAGGGTTTTATTAAAATATAAATATTTTTTTGAATATGAATATCATGATTATTTTAAAATATAGTTATTGGTAGAGGAGTCTTGGAAATATAAATCAAGAGAAGGGGTAATCATATGGAAATACTATAAGGTTTATATTTCTCATTGAAATCACGGTAGGAATCCACCCATAATTTAGTTGCATAGTAAGCCTCCATTACTCCTACCACAATAGGATAGTTAGTTTTAATTTTCTCATCTAAAATCCACCATAGTTCTGATGGGCGTGCAACAAAGATGTGGAGGTAGCTTAACCCCCCCCCCCCCAACAATTTTATTGGGTGGCATTTTTTACATTTGAGATAAAAATACATGTAAAACATTTATTTACCCTCCCATGGATATAAATACTAACCCGTTCCATTTAATGATTATTTAAACTTCATATATATATAATTTTCATGTTCTCTGAATTTATTATTTACATTGGTTATTATGTGATTTTGAAATCTTTTGTGATGGCAATCATTGAGAATAATGAAGATAAATTAAAAATTTCAATGACTATAGGGAAAATTTTATCTCAAGGAGGAACATGTGTGAAATCCATAAGAAAGTTATATTTAATTAATGAAAAGAATTATATTTTGAATTGATTTCTCTAGGTACCTCTTAAATATGTGTATCAACTAATATTTTAGATTGATCAGCTCTAAGAATTGTCAGATGATAACTTGTCTTGCCAATTTAAAGTGGTTTATGATGTGATATTCCACATGATTTTATAATACATTAATAGTGTGATTGGTAAAATTTATATTTTTTTAAAATATGGAAAAAGAATGTAAAATATCTAGATGAAGATATTGGTTCATTAAAAAAGAAATTAGAGATAGAATTGAAAATATGATATCTATATAAAAATCATTTTTTAGGAGGTTCATAATTAGAGAATAGATATAAATAGTCGAATGAATATTAGTAGGTGTTAATAATATTCTAGATGAATTGTCAACCAAATTAAAAGATAAAGGCAGTATTTTCAATAGTGCTGAGAAAATGAATGTTGAATCTATGATGGAATATGACATAGTAAATTGAATGGTTGGTGATGTTTTTTTCAATAAAAAACTATTTATGCTAACAATGAATTATCCTATAAATGAAAACAAAAGGATTATAGACTCCTCTCAGGATGTAAGGGTTAATCAATAGATAAACATTCTTATGAATCCTAACAATAGATGTATTAAAGAAAAAGGGATGAGACTTATTGTTCTGAAATGTCTTCTAAGTGGATATCATGGTCACACCATTCATTATTAAGATCATGGAAGAAGATATACGAATGTAGAAAAACTAGGAAATAAATAAAGTATAATAGGACCATATCCACCATATTAGAGATATAATTCCTTATATTCATATCTCATTCATTGTTCTAACATTAGAAAAAAATATATTGATTATAGAATATAGGGAATACTTAACTTCTACTATAGAAGTAAAATATTATGAAATTCATATCATCTTAATAAAGTTATATTAAAAACTAAATATTCAACATTATAAAATGAATATGATAATAATTGCATATATTTTCCTAAATAATGGAAACAAAACTCACATTATTGTCTGAGCCAATTTATAATCTCATGGAACCAGAAAAGGAAAATCGAGAAGTTTAATCTTCTAGATATTTCCTCCAATGTTAAACATAATAGAAATGAATCGATCATGATAATGGATTCTCATTCCTCATGTCTAATAATAAATATATTTTAAAAAATGTGTAGGGAAGAATTGATGGAATTGTGCATGTCAAGAATGATGAGGCATTCAAAGTCAAAGGCATTGGCGATACTGAGTTAGCTGGATATTAACTAAAGAAAACATAAATTCTATTTTTTATGGATTATAAAATAGTCTATTGAGTGGGATACAACTATGTTACTCATGAAATCACGTATCATTTAGTTGTAATGGATTCATTATCAAAGGCATATATTTTAACTATATTGTGAAAGGAAGAGGGTATATTGTTAATCTCTGACATGTAAACATAAAATGTAACAAATTTATTATTGTATTAAATGTGGAAAAAATGTATGGAATGAAAGGATTGGTCATATTAAATAACATATAATTGAGAACATTTCTTCGTTAAATATTGTAGTGTATATTTCTAATGTGAAAATTGGTCATGAAATGACGTGTAATGATTTAATGGAAGAATCAATGGTCGTAATTTTATATTAACCAATGGAAATATGAGTACTAAACCTTCTTGACCTGACTCTCCCTGACGTTGGTGGTCAGAGGACTATATCTCTTATATACGGAGAAGTATAATTATTTCAATTTATAGTTTATTATAATAGAATAGAATGTTTCAGGTTCATGTAAATAATAGAAGAGTTTTTGGGGTGAATAAATATATATCTAAGAAGTATTGATAATGAGATTAGTTTTACTATTAAAATTATTTTTTCAGATATTGGAGTATCATACAAACCTTTATGTTTTTAAACTATCTCAATAATTATATAATTAAACATAAGGTATCATCTATCATACCCCCCCCCCAATGGGGCTTGGAAGGAGGAAATAAATATGTTAAAAACATGGACATTATTATTCTAATTTAGAATGGAGTTTCAGGTCTCTACTGGAATGAGGTTGTCCAATTTAGTTTTCTAAACTAGAAACAAGTGTAGGAAAATATATAACACCATTCAAAATGTGGCATGGAAGAGTCCTTCTGTAAATAACCCAAATATTATTGGATGCCTTTGTTTTACCAGAAATAAATAAGGAATACATGGGATGTATAAAGATTCAAAAAATCAACGAGTATTACATGGATAATATTATAATCATATGGTCATAAAATTATACAAAAAAGGTTGATGATAATTGTAGAAATAAATAGTGATATGATCATCAAAAATAAATTATTAAAGAAAATTGGAATTGAAGTTTCTATTGCTTTTAGTTAATTTGACGATTAATATGATCATTATATAAGTAAAAAAAATTATATTGTAAAAGATATACCAAATGATTTTTAGTCCCCAAATAAATAGGATTCATAGACTAAATCAGAGGAGGGAACTATTCTAGAAAATGGATATCAAGAACCCAGAAAATAGAATATCAATGGTTAGTCCTAATATTAGTGGGGATTAATTTTTTCCAACTCTAACAATATGGATTAATATTTTAGATCATGTGACCCTAATTTCAATAGTGAAGCCACCATCATTGGAAGATTAATTGAAATCTGAGTAATGAATAATGTGATGAATGATGAATTAGACCATATTTATAAAATTTGAACTTGGGATCTTGGTGATAGTACATAGAATCATAATCTTATTTGAAAAAAATGGATCTTCAAAAAGTTTTTTTTGATGACACTGTAAATACTATTAAAACAATGTGTGCTTAGTTTATACAGTTTATTCTCATTTCGAAGGAACAAATGTTTATGAAACATATACTCCAGTATCCCATCTAGAATCAATAATTATATCTTTCAGTATTGAAATTCCAAAAATATATAATCGTTTTAAAATGGATGTAATATGAAAATTAAAAAATATTTTTCTTCATAAATGTGTTTATATTGAAGATCCATTGGGTTTATTGATTTGAAATGATAAAAATAAAATGTGTAGTTATAGGAAGGCCTTATATAGACTAATTAAAGCTATTTATTTATTGTATTCATGTATATATACATATCTAATTTTGGTTTAATTGAAAATATATAGAGTATATAACAACTATTGTGTTAAAAATTCCCAAGAAGAATTTGTATTGATGTTTTTTATATTGATGATATAATATTTGATTATAGAAAACAAAAATTACTTTTAGATTTTTCTTGAAGTATGATCAAAATAGTTTAGATGTCATTATATTATAAGTTTAAAGACATTATGGTGTTTAAATTCCATCATATGGTGGAAAATATTTTTTTCTCCCAATAAAAATATTTATGATAGATATTGAAAATGTTCATCAGGACTGATTCCTCACGGACGTTGACACCATTTTGAGTCGAGAAAAACATATAATGAATTAAAATGGATATTCCTTGGATCCGAAATTATATAATAAAATAAAAAAAAATATTATATGTAACATCAACATGGTTGGATATTGTTCTATAAAAATATTTAGTGTTTCGTTTTTGTGTGACATAAAGGAACATCATCTCACAATAATTAAACTTTATATGATATATTCGATGTACATAAAATAATGGATTACTTATTTATGGTGGAATAGATCAAAAAATACCATCATTCTCTGATATGAACTAGGTTTTATATGTGGTTTACTTAAATTCAATAAGGGGTAGAGAAATATTCATTATAATTTAGTGTCTTGGTTGGCTAAATATGAAGAAAGATTGAACATCACTTTGCATGACAATGGTGAAATAAATTTCATCACCCTAAGTATGAACTCATCTTATGTGGATGAGGAAATAGTGTGAGGATATCAATGATGATGTGAAATATCCTATTGTGTTGTTCTATGATAAAAAATGTTCAGTTGATATAATAAAAAATCAAGTGCACTGAACATGGATAAGGCTTAATATTTTTATTCTAATAGGACAAAGAAATGTCAAGATCTTATATGAAAGGATGTATTTGATTCTTATTACTCTAAAAAAAGGGAATAATGGATCAATGTTATGAAGGAAGCACCGTTTGTGAGGAATGTTCTCTATTTCCTTAGGAGAATATCAGATCCAAACTATTTTGGATAGAGAAGTCCCTATCACATAGGATTTTATCACTAGGTGGGAATTTTTTTTAAATATTTGTTTCTATCATTGTTTGGTTCCTTTAGATATAACTGATGCATCATTATATGGAAAACCTTGTCACAAACCCATGAATTGGAGGAGGGGATGACACACACATTCCATATAAACCCCCTATGGTAATGGTGGATGAATAGTTTATAAGAGTTTTCAATATTTAGGTGTTTATTTAAATATATGTTTATTGTTATTGGTGTCTCTAACACAATGGAACTATGTTTTATTTTCATGGTGAGGAAAATGTTTCCATGTACAAACTCATCTATAAACATTTTTTTATATTTTCATTTCATCTAATTAACGAGTCAGGGTATTTAGGCACTATCGTATGGTTTTTTGAGATTTTATATGTATATATATTTCCAATTACTCATTGTAGAATTTATCAGTGCTAAAAAGAAACTTATAAATGGATTATATTATCAATGGTAAATAAAATTCTAATAAATAGTATAAGTCCCCGACCTTAAACCTTACTTAATATTGAATTAAATGAATAATTCACATTGATGATCTTTTCAGGTTTAGAGTTTTAGAGAATTAGAACATAACGATTACATCTCAAAAGATTACAAAGTAGTCACTTCTACTAAGTTTCCATAATTAAAAAAACTCTTAAAAGAAACATGTCTAGTTCCATGTTTTATATAGCATGACATTCCATTGATCCCATCCTTGACCTTATTCCACATTAAGTCCTGTGAAAAACATTTCAAAAAAACTTGGGGTGAGCATAAAAAGCTCAGTAAGGGTTACAAAAAATATGGAAAGGAAACATGAGTTCATATATACATGAGAATGAAATCATACTTTACCCATAAAACATAGGCACTTTAACATACCTCATCAAACCATGAATAAATCATAGAAAACATAAGACATAAAGGTAACTTGAGGCATTCATAACATTCTTACGTAGGGAGTAACCCTCTTGGTTACGTTTGGAATACCCATCACAGTATATTCCCTAAATCTCTTCGGAGAAACCTTAACGTTTCACTCCTTTGCGTTACCCAATGCATTGGAGAGATATATCGGGCTCACCCGCCCTTAGTTTATCACGGAACCACCCGTTTTCATAATAATGCCCAAGAACCTTAACATAAATGTATCACATAAAACATGCATAAAGAAAACATAACATTTCCACATTTCAATCACAATATAACATTTTAGTATATTGAAATAATTAATCCATTCAAAAAGAAACCACTTCCAAAACCATTTAAAACATTTAATAAAGAGATTTTTGAATCAAAGTGTCTCATACCTCCTTGAAGCTTTTAACATTTTAAACCATTACTATCCATATAAATAAATCCTTAAAACCATTTTGAAAACATGGATATTAATAAGAACAAATAATTAAAACATTTAAAACGATATTTTGGTTAAAGTGGTTTTACCAAAATTAGAGACACTTGAATACAACAATTGAGGAATAATATTTAGTCAGAACTTTATAATATCATGAGAATAAATGGATTCATGATATAATACTCCAAAGGATAGTATATACACCATATAAGAGTGAATTGGTGCATAAAAACAATGAACCCTCAATAGAAATGTCAAATGTGATGAAATCCCTTATAAAGAAGGTGTCCTTAAATTAAGGACAAATCAATCTCAAAAATATGTGTGACAAATATAAATACACCCAATATAAGTGGATATTAAGTTTAAAACAATAAAAGGTCATTCACACATATTCAATGGATGACATATTCAATGACTACATGTTGACCCCAAAGAAATCGAAATTGGGTTAAAAAGTTCCCTTGACAGCCTAACGACATCACATCAAAATGTGTTGATGAGAGATAAAAAGTGTATCTCATCACTTGGACATAAAATTTACATCAATAAGGATATATGATAACATATCCCAATATAACAATATGTAAATTAAAAGACCCAACAAAAGAAGTCTTTTAAAAAAAGAGGAGGGTGAAAGGTTCCCTTACCGACTTGGGTATCTTTCCAAACATACACCTTATGAAAGAAGGACAATAGATCATTGATGTAAATACGCATAAACGAAGGTATATTACACAAAGAGTAGAATAATGGGAAGTACATACACCACTCAATGGAATTTGTGGTAAATGTAGCATAAATCTCACGGGAATAAAAGTGTGATGAAAAATCCCTTACGAAAACTCAGCAGCCTAACGACGCGACATAAAACATCCGAATATGGATTGATGAGATCAAATAGGGTATCTCATCACATACAATAAAATGTACAGAAAGAGGAATATAAAATAACATCCCCCAACATTACAAAGATGAGCCTAAAAGAAGTGACATAAAGGAGAGTACTTAAAAAGAAAGAGAGAGGTTAGATCTCTTACGAAAGTTCGGCAGCCTAACGGCGCCACTCAAAACGTCCAAAATGGATTGACGAGAGATAATATGGTCTCTCATCACATGAAAATAAATATTACATTAGGATTAATATAAAAGAACATCCCAATCATAATAAATATGAGCTTAAAATAAATGACATAAAAGAGTGTACTTAAAAAGAAAGAGAGTTGTAGGATCCCTTACCTCGGGTCCGACTTGACTCGATCGTTCTTTAATCTCCTGAATAATAAACTTGAGTTAATTTCAAATTCCTTAAGAACATTTTTCAAGTTCATTATTACATTTATACCACTTATTACCATGTCATAAACATTATGTAATCATTTAAGTTAATAATATTTGTTTTGTCGATATTTGGTTCTTAAGTCGAAAGTGGACTTCTTACAATTACATGTTGTTCGTGTGGCCAAATGTTTATTATATCGAGAATTGTATTCATTATGTAGATATCATATATGTCATATGTATCCAGTACATGCATGCATTTATAACATTACATAATCATTTAGAGGTAAGAAATGAAATTCACCATTCATGAAGACGGTAAGCCGTACGTACGCATGAACGCTACTTTCATTTCTATTTCGTATTTTATAGAATGGAATAATAATGATATAAGGGTATATTATTATTCCAGTATAATATCATATATAATATCATATTTCCATCCTTTATACATCCCACATATGGTATTTAACGAATCAAATCACTTTGAGGGGGTGGTAGTCCGCACTTCCTTAAGTGAAGATATCGCGTATACCCATAATGGAAGCCATAAAGGTAAGACAAAAATGAAAAATACAGAAGCATAAATAAAACATAAACATATTATATATCATATATAAAAATAGTTACATCATAATGGCCACCTTTGAAGGTGTTAAATGAGTATTGAACAATCATCGTTTCGGGAGGCAGAATTTCACCATCCACGGAAACCGTATGTTCTTTAACCATTTGATGTAGTTGTGTGAGAGTGTAGCTCGAATAAATCTTATAAAAACATCCTAGTATATTGAAGATACTGGTGTTGTTACAAAAGAAGTAAATAAAAAGAGTTTAGTGGGTTGGAGAAGCAAAATAAAACAAATGAACATGAGAGAATGAATTACCTTTAAAAGTGTAAGTCCTTTTGATTTGAGCTTAAAGGCTTCCTTTGAAAGGATTCTGCCCAAAGGTAATCCTCTAGGGTGAGAAGAGGGATGTGGAGAGTGTAAATGGGCAGGGTTTGGCCGAGCAAAAGGCTTGAGGAGTGTGTTAAATGAGGTAGGGGTGGTGGCCTTTTATAAGAAGAGAGGAGGGGCACTTTTGGATATTAAAGAAATATTACTTTATTTGAAAATGTGTTTCGGTTTCAAAAGGTCCCACATTGATATAATTCGTGTATAAGGTGATAAGGCTTCGAAATCCACTCATCCAATAAGTTTTGGACATGTGTAGTTCATATATTTTACATTATCATTCCATTTTATTTAAATCGTCAAATAATGATATCATCGCTCAATCATTATTATGTCATAAATAATTTAATTTATTTAATGTCTAAAAATTATAAAAAAAATACTATGATGTAGGAAATCTTTTTAGATTTCCAATTAATATTTATAATAAAAAAGATGACTTGTATAACCCCACTTAAAAATTTATTTAGTAAAACATATCATGTTTGTGTCAATTTTACTTTTACATTAAATAAAATGTTATTTATGTCATTTCCCAACCAAAGTGGATCCATGGGGTCCCCAAGTTGACCCAAGGCTTGTCTTGGTCGGACAAGATACAACCAATAGGTGTAGGACAAGTGTCATGGTTTTTTCACATTCTTATAATATCATTTTTACCTTAAACTACACTAATTACCTCTAATTGCGATTAAAAACTTAATAAGTTACTATTCACCAAAAAATAATTTTAATCTCATTGAACCACATTTTACATCTTAATGACAACCATGTATGTCAGATTTTTGAAAATCAAAACACAATGATGGCAAAATTTCATTTAAACGGAAAATCAGTCTTTATAAGTACCACTTAGTGGTTTCACTATTCATCAAAAATTGAAGTTTTTCAGAAAATTACCAAAAATTCACCATAAGCTATATTTGATATTCCGAATTCAAAAATGAAGTCCGTTTTACAAAATTAAAAACATATTAACCACATTAATTAATTTAATAATTAATTCCCGCTGTCATATCAAATAGCGTGTTTTTATAAAACAATAAGTATCAAAAGATTGACATTAGTTTAAGTCTGATTTCAAAGTGAAATTAATTCCAACGACCACTATTGGATTTAATGGTAAAAATATTTTCTAATTTCACTTTATAACCAATTAATAATATTATCTAATCATATAAATAAATTATATTAAAAGAGGTTTTGAATTAAAACACAACATTTTACACTATTCATTAAAAAATGAACTTTATCGAAAAAATACCAAAAAATTACACAAAGTTAAATTTGATGTCCTGATTCTTAATAAGAGTTTTATTTGGTCCAAAAGAATGTATAAGAGAGATCAAAACTATATTTAATGACAGTTCTCCATTAAAAGGCGACAAGTGAACCTTTAGTGCAAACTAGGGCATATACGCCTAAAATTGAATTCTTTCCGTATTTTAAGCCTTTATCTTTTATTGGGTAAATGTAAAAACATTTAAAAACATATATAATCATATTTTAGTTATTTCTATCCATTCCCGCCAGTACAATGGATACTTGTTAACTACCATTTAAAATAATATTATTTTATTACTAGAGTGCAACGTATGATTCCCAAGAAACTCGTTGTTGCGTGTTCGGTACGCCATCGAGCATAGCGTCCCCTTTAAAGTCATATTAATATTTTATTCACAAATACGGATAAATATGAAAATGTCATATTCCTTATTTACCTGGGGTGTTACATCCTTCCCCCCTTTTGGGAATTGCGTCCTCGCAATTTTAAAATTGCGCTTGGAAACATCCTTGAACGTCCCACATCGGAACAAGAGTCGGTAAAACAATCACTTTAAAATAAAGAAAGATAAGCACAGAGGTCACCCGAGTTAACCCATACTAGGATTCTAAGTATGAAAATATGGTCATGGAGGAGAAAATATAGGGTCATGTTCCGATAGAGAGTGATAGAAAACATGTTTAGGAGAAAGTTAACAATAAGAAAATCACAAACTTGTGATGGGTTAAACGGTATTGGGTTCCCCAGTAGGAAAAGTTAATAGACAACATTTTTGTATTAAGTTACTTTTTATTGAGGAATTTATTCATAAGGAAGCATAATCACTTATCATGATGACTTTCAACTTTTACTAGATTCCTTAGTCAAACTCATATTTTTTTTCCAAATGACGAGTATTTAGGGAGACTTTTTCGCATTAAGAGTACTATAAACAACTTCTAGAGAATCACCTAATCCCAAAAAGAGAACTATATACATCCCATGTATTTAGGCTTTAACCAAAACCAAAACCAAAAAGGTTAGTACAAGATCAGATAATCCAGAAAAGGATAACCCCTTATAAAAAGAAAATCTATTCTTAATCTCCAAAATTTGTCCAACAAAACTCAAAGTTCAACGAGGACCATCCGATAAACAATTTGTCCATAAAATTCTTCAAAGTAAACCAATATAAGATTGAAACCCAAATATTTGAAGGATTTAGTCACATAGTCTTCCAAGTTAAATCGTAACATTTATCTCCAAACAACATCAGTTGCTCCTAAAGTCTCACATTGAAAAGTAATTATCCTAATCACATATCCTCCAAAATTAGCATACTCTTAATTCATAAAATCATATAACTAAAAAGAATCAGTCAAACTAACCAGGGACTTCACGTAGTCCAGTGGTAGGCGATAAATACTAGTCACACTTTGGTTGTGGGTTCGAATCCCGCAGCATTGTCCGACGCGACGGGTTGTCACACGTATGCGTGTTGTCCTTTTTCCAAAACGTTATAATTATAAAATCATTACCCAAAAAGGGATAAAATCATCAAAAATAACCATAACATAATTTAACCTCAATTTTATCTCATGCCTTTCACTTCAATCATAACATATGGTAACCCATAATTACCTCAAAAGTAAGGATCATATAAACCCAAATGGTTCTTTATAACTATGTCCACAAAAGAAAAGATAACTATTACTTGAATAAAATTTGCCTATATTAAACATCAGGGTTAAACATAATATAAAAAGTCTTCTAATGTAACCCCATCATCAAAAGAGACTTAATACTCTTAAGAATTTCACCCTAACTCTTGAAGCCCTTATATGTTGACATCTTACTCATTCAACATTCTTCATGATCCATTATCCATTCCTTTCCAACTTATTCTGAAATACCTCTTTCCTACAAAAAAAATCATGAATCATATCCTAAGATTCCAAAATAAGAAAACAATAGTCATGAAATAGTACATACCTTTGATGGGTCATTGTCAGTTTCTTCATCCTCAATCGGAATGGCATTAGGTATTGGTAAACGAATATTAGTACGCTCATGGTGACCCCATTCACGAAACTTCTTTATAGGACATGTGATTTCATAATGACCATGCACATCACATTTAAAACATTCAATTGATCCCTCAGAAAGAACTTCTTTCCCTTTCCTCGAGTCAACTGGATGCTTCCTTTTTCCATGGAAGGTTCTTGCTTTATGACCTTCATTTCCACATCTATAGCATATTTCTGTCCCTTTGAAACATTTTACTAGGTGTTTCTTTCCACATCTTTGACACATAGGTTTTTGAACACACTTACCTTTATGATTATTACCTGTAATTCCATAGGGATTTGTTTCTTGCATATATGATGACTTAGAGAAATGTCCAAGGTTTAGGTGGTCAATCATGACTCCAGATAGTTGGTTGAGGATAATCAAAAGAGTTCTCATTGTATCTCCCATATCATTCAGTTGCTTGCTCAAAAAACTGTCACAGTTTCCTTCACATCCACTGTTACTTTGGTGCCTGCTAGATCCATCCATTTACTAAAACCAAAAAGGTCAGTGTGAGTATATCAAAAAAACCATCATATACTAATGAGTAAGATAGACAATAAGATATACTTATTCACTTTATCTAAAACTAAGACTCTTTCTGAAATCCTAACCATTATGGTAATTGTCAATTATGCTTAAAGAATACCCTAACCTCTAAAGTTATCTAAACCGACCTTTGATACCAACTATAAGGCCCCGACCTTAAACCTTACTTAATATTGAATTAAATGAATAATTCACATTGAGGATCTTTTAAAGTTTAGAGTTTTAGAGAATTAGAACATAACGATTACATCTCAAAAGATTACAAAGTAGTCACTTCTACTAAGTTTCCATAATTAAAAAAAAAACTCTTAAAAGAAACATGTCTAGTTCCATGTTTTATATAGCATGACATTCCCTTGATCCCATCCTTGACCTTATTCCACATTAAGTCCTGTGAAAAACATTTCAAAAAAACTTGGGGTGAGCATAAAAAGCTCAGTAAGGGTTACAAAAAATATGGAAAGGAAACATGAGTTCATATATACATGAGAATGAAATCATACTTTACCCATAAAACATAGGCACTTTAACATACCTCATCAAACCATGAATAAATCATAGAAAACATAAGACATAAAGGTAACTTGAGGCATTCATAACATTCTTACGTAGGGAGTAACCCTCTTGGTTACGTTTGGAATACCCATCACAGTATATTCCCTAAATCTCTTCGGAGAAACCTTAACGTTTCACTCCTTCGCGTTACCCAATGCATTGGAGAGCTATATCGGGCTCACCCGCCCTTAGTTTATCACAGAACCACCCGTTTTCATAATAATGCCCAAGAACCATAACATAAATGTATCACATAAAACATGCATAAAGAAAACATAACATTTCCACATTTCAATCACAATATAACATTTTAGTATATTGAAATAATGAATCCATTCAAAAAGAAACCACTTCCAAAACCATTTAAAACATTTAATAAAGAGATTTCTGAATCAAAGTGTCCCATACCACCTTGAATCTTTTAACATTTTAAACCATTACTATCCATATAAATAAATCCTTAAAACCATTTTGAAAACATGGATATTAATAAGAAAAAATAATTAAAACATTTAAAACGATATTTTGGTTAAAGTGGTTTTACCAAAATTAGAGACACTTGAATACAACAATTGAGGAATAACATTTAGTCAGAACTTTATAATATCATGAGAATAAATGGATTCATGATATAATACTCCAAAGGACAGTATATACACCATATAAGAGTGAATTGGTGCATAACAACAATGAACCCTCAATAGAAATGTCAAATGTGATGAAATCCCTTATAAAGAAGGTATCCTTAAATTAAGGACAAATCAATCTCAAAAATATGTGTGACAAATATAAATACACCCAATATAAGTGGATATTAAGTGTAAAACAATAAAAGGTCATTCACACATATTCAATGGATGACATATTCAATGACTACATGTTGAACCCAAAGAAATCGAAATTGGGTTAAAAAGTTCCCTTGATAGCCTAACGACATCACATCAAAATGAGTTGATGAGAGATAAAAAGTGTATCTCATCACTCGGACATAAAATTTACATCAATAAGGATATATGATAACATATCCCAATATAACAATATGTAAATTAAAAGACCCAACAAAATAAGTCTTTTAAAAAAAGAGGAGGGTGAAAGGTTCCCTTACCGACTTGGGTATCTTTCCAAACACACACCTTATGAAAGAAGGACAATAGATCATTGATGTAAATACGCATAAACGAAGGTATATTACACAAAGAGTAGAATAATGGGCAGTACATACACCACTCAATGGAATTTGTGGTAAATGTAGCATAAATCTCACGGGAATAAAAGTGAGATGAAAAATCCCTTAGGAAAACTCCGCAGCCTAACGACGTGACATAAAACTTCCGAATATGGATTGATGAGATCAAATAGGGTATCTCATCACATTAAAATAAAATTTACAAAAACAGGAATATAAAAGAACATCCCCCAACATTACAAATATGAGCCTAAAAGAAGTGACATAAAGGAGAGTACTTAAAAAGAAAGAGAGAGGTTAGATCTCTTACGAAAGTTCGGCAGCCTAACGACGCCTCTCAAAACTTCCAAAATGGATTGATGAGAGAGAATATGGTCTCTCATCACATGAACATAAAAATTACAGTAGGAGTAATTTAAAATAACATCCCAATCATAAGAAATATGAGCTTAAAATAAATGACATAAAAGAGTGTACTTAAAAAGAAAGAGAGTTGTAGGATCCCTTACCTCGGGTCCGACTTGACTCGATCGTTCTTTAATCTCCTGAATAATAAACTTGATTAAATTTCTAATTCCTTAATAACCTTTTTCAAGTTCATTATTACTTTTATACCACTTATTACCATGTCATTAACATTATGTAATCATTTAAGTTAATAATATTTGTTTTGTCGATATTTGGTTCTTAAGTCAAAAGTGGACTTCTTACAATTACATGTTGTTCATGTGGCCAAATGTTTATTATATCCAGAATTGTATTCATTATGTATATATCATATATGTCATATATATCCAGTACATGCATGCATTTATAACATTACATAATCATTTATAGGTAAGAAATGAAATGCACCATTCATGGAGACGGTAAGCCGTACGTACGCATGAATGCTACTTTCATTTCTATTTCGTATTTTATAGAATGGAATAATAATGATATAAGTGTATATTATAATTCCAGTATAATATCATATATAATATCATATTTTCATCCTTTATACATCCCACATATGGTATTTAACGAATCAAATCACTTTGAGGGGGCGGTAGTCCGCACTTCCTTAAATGAAGATATCGCGTATAACCATAATGGAAGCCATAAAGGTAAGACAAAAATGAAAAATACAGAAGCATAAATAAAACATAAACATATTATATATCATATATAAAAATAGTGACATCATAATGGCCACCTTTGAAGGTGTTAAATGAGTATTGAACAATCATCGTTTTGGGAGGCAGAATTTCACCATCCACAGAAACCGTATGTTCTTTAACCATTTGATGTAGTTGTGTGAGAGTGTAGCTCAAATAAATATTATAACAACATCCAAGTATATTGAAGATACTGGTGTTGTTACAAAAGAAGTAATTAAAAAGAGTTTAGGGGGTTGGATAAGCAAAATAAAACAAATGATCATGAGAAAATGAATTACCTTTAAAAGTGTAACTCCTTTTGATTTGAGCCTAAAGGCTTCCTTTGAAAGGATTATTCCCAAAGGTAATCCTCTAGGGTGAGGAGAGGGATGTGGAGAGAGTAAATGGGCAGGGGTTGGCCGAGCCAAGGGCTTGAGGAGTGTGTTAAATGAGGTAGAGGTGGGGGCCTTTTATAAGAGGAGAGGAGGGGCACTTTTGGAAAGTAAAGAAATATTACTTTATTTGAAAATTTGTTTCGGTTTCAAAAGGTCCCACATTGATATAATTCGTGTATAAGGTGATAAGGCTTCGAAATCCACTCATCCAATAAGTTTTGGACATGTGTAGTTCATAGAGTTTACATTATCTTTCCATTTTATTTAAATCGTCAAATAATGATGTCATCGCTGCATCATTATTATGTCATAAATAATTTAATTTATTTAATGTCTAAAAATTATAAAACAAATACTATGATGTAGGAAATCGTTTTATCTTTCCAATTAATATTTATAATCAAAAATATGACTTGTATAACCCCACTTAAAAATTGTTTTAGTAAAACATATCATGTTTGTGTCAATTTTACTTTTACATTAAATAAAATGTTATTTATGTCATTTCCCATCCAAAGTGGATCCATGGGGTCCCCAAGTTGACCCATGGCTTGTATTGGACGGCCATGATACAGCCAATAGGTGTAGGACAAGTGTCCTGGTGTTTTCACATTCTTATAATATCATTTTTACCTTAAACTACACTAATTACCTCTAATCGCGATTAAAAACTTAATAAGTTACTATTCACCAGAAAATTATTTTAATCTCATTGAACCACATTTTACTTCTTAATGACAACCATGTATGTCGGATTTTTAAAAATCAAAACACAATGATGGAAAAATTTCATTTAAACGGAAAATCAGTCTTTATAAGTACCACTTAGTGGTTTCAGTATTCATCAAAAATTGAAGTTTTTCAGAAAATTACCAAAAATTCACCATAAGCTATATTTGATATTCCGAATTCAAAAATGAAGTCCGTTTTACAAAATTCAAAACATATTAACCACATTAATTAATTTAATAATTAATTCCCGCTGTCAGAGTAAATAGCGTGTTTTTATAAAACAATAAGTATCAAAAGATTGACACTAGTTTAAGTCTGATTTCAAAGTGAAATTAATTCCAACGACCACTATTGGATTTAATGGTAAAAATATTTTCTAATTTCACTTTATAACCAATTAAAAATATTATCTTATCATATAAATAAATTATATTAAAAGAGGTTTTGAATTAAAACACAACATTTTACACTATTCATTAAAAAATGAACTTTATCGAAAAAATACCAAAAAATTACACAAAGTTAAATTTGATGTCCCGATTCTTAATAAGAGTTTTATTTGGTCCAAATGAATGTATAAGAGTGATCAAAACTATATTTAATGACAGTTCTCCATTAAACGGCGATAAGTGAACCTTTAGTGCAAACTAGGGCATATACGCCTAAAATTGAATTCTTTCCGTATTTTAAGCATTTATCTTTTATTGGGTAAATGTAAAAACATTTAAAAACATATATAATCATATTTTATTTATTTATATCCATTCCCGCCAGTACAACGGCTACTTGTTAACTACCATTTAAAATAATATTATTTTATTATTAGAGTGCAACGTAAGATTCCCAAGAAACTCGTTGTTGCGTGTTGGGTACGCCATCGAGCATAGCGTCCCCTTTAAAGTCATATTAATATTTTATTCACAAATACGGATAAATATGAAAATGTCATATTCCTTATTTACCTGTGGTGTTACAAATAGTGATCATTATCATCATTAAATAGGGGATTAGAATGGGTACACATTTGTAAATTCATTTTTTGTTCTTGTAGCACAAATATTTTCCAAATATTTTTTTCTGATATCTAAAGTATGTTCACTCCCAATTAATGTTTTTTTAAATAAAATTAGAATCATTAATAGTGGTATGTGGTTATTACTTATATGAAAAAGACACTTTAGGATTTTTACTATAATGAAAAAGTCTCAATTTGGGTCTGTATCTCTATTTTGAGCAAAACAAAAATGATATGTCAATACTGATATTGTGTGATATACTTGGTTAAGACTAATCCTATTATAAAATATTAGGCTTTGTCTAATCCCATTTTAAAAGGAATATTTATAATAGGATTTTTACTACATTAAAAATTGATTCATTGAGTGCATGCAATCTTATTTTATGGACATTGCAAGACATCAATGATTAGATCAGGGATTCTACTAAACCTCTATAAACCCATTTTTTCTTGAATATTTACAACCTTACATACTTAGATACTACATTTATATGTCTATATTATATTTTCATATATTGTATCTATTCTATTCTACACTTTCTATTTTACATGTACTATAAAAATCGTTTTTGATTATTTAACCCTTTTTATATGATAATATTCCATATCGGATTAAATAATTAGTAATTGAACATTCCCCTATTTTGTGATTTAAATATTTTTATCTTATATGATATCATATAATTTGTATTCTAGGAGTATAATATTTAGATCTCATTAGAAATTCTAATTATATTTATTTCAATAAATTTATTTAAGATAATATATTTTTCAATTAATTAAAATGTATATGAAATAGATTTATTTGTTGGGGCTACAGGAAGATAATATTTTAAAATCCGAAAATAGAAGATTTATAAAACCATGATGAATCATGTGACCTTATAGGATATGGATACCACACTCTGGGATACTAGTATCTCAAAAATGATTGAAGGGGAAATATTCTAAAATTGATAATAATTCAATTATTAATGCAATGTGGTACATTTAATAAATTTTTATATAGTGAAATTTACTTCAAGAGGGAGGAAAATGAATGTAATGTATTATTCATGGATAAATATGTCGAGGGTAACGTTATTATCTTCCTCATACTGTAGAACTAATGATCCCCCCAAGAGAGATGCAAATAATTTAAAAAATATACGATCGATTGATTTTTTGGAATGTTTTGAATAATATATATACTAAATAATCAAATATAAAATGTGGAAAGAGACTACAATGTATTTCATTTTGGTAATTGTTAGTTATAATTTGATAATGAAAATATTAAATCATTTGATTCTTACAGTGAATATATTACCTCTAAAGTGATGATAGTTATGAGTGATGAGAAGGAGAATCTAAAAAATGTATCATGCGAGATCATGGTACAAACAATAGTTCCTAAAAGCCATTTCCTATGAAAACCATTATTGAAGAAAATCTATATATACTATCTATCACTATAGGAAATTTAATGTTTAGAAGAAAAATATGTGATAATATTTTCTTAATCGTACTAAATGTGGATTATATAGAAATTATTTATTTTATTTCCATATACTAATTGGAATGGTATATTGGTTCACAACTTTTATTTTAGTTACATATTTATGGTGTTACAATGAAACAAATTTATACACATTTGGTTTCGAAAGGATCATCGCCAAATCTAGTTATTCTGAGATTGTTTCCAAACATAGGTTGTGTGTTTCATTATGCAAAGCATGCATACCCTTTAATGATTATTCACTAAAATACTGAAATATACTATAATTTTATTGAGATATTTGGGCCGTGATGTTATATTACAATCCTTAATATGACTTAGTGGAAAGTGTTAATCATTTTTTGTTTTATTCGTTACATAAATTCATTAATACATTGGTTATCATTTGTACATTTTGAGTCTTATTTTATTAAAAATGTATTTTTTCGAATTCAAAAAATAACATTTTTAAGCTAAAATATCTTTTAAATCACGAATTAATTACATTGTTAGGGGTCTAATTTATTATCATACCATTATATTCCTTATTTTTTAATATGATAATTATTAGTTTTAAGGTGAGTTATATATCATGTTTAGAATATTTTTTGTTGATTACATAATTAAATTATTTACTGTTGTTCATTGTGAAAATAATTGTGATTTCTAAACACATTTTCAATATTAATATCAAATAATTAGTTGGAGTTTTTTGTATTCCATCTATGGTTAATTTTTTCATAATGGGTGAGAATTTTATATTCAATATTTATATACTCTATCTACATTATTTCATCTTACATTAAAATTAACATGATGTTTTCTTTTCTATGAATTCATTTTTTGTCATTTCAAAATATGGATGAATTCGTTGGATTATTGGTAATATTTTGAAATAATAAAAATGGAGTAAATCCTTTGGGAGTGTGTTGTTATTGGTAATGATGTATTTAAAACCAATCCCTTTTAGTTATTTTATTATGTAATATATTTTTAGATAATATGTGCCTTATTTCAGTTTTTAGTTTTAATAAATTTATATATTATATTTGGATTTATGTTATAATAATCCTATAAGGTAATATTTTTTTCTATCATCAATTTATTATATATAATATTTAGTATACTATTTATATATATTTTTATATATTATTATGGTTATCGATGGGGTTTATCTATGTTTTTTAAATCAAATATTACAAATATTTATAGGTTTTTCATATTTTTAAATGTAAGGATTAAATTTGTTGGAACCCTTGATTCCTTAAATGTCCTTTGGATTTAGTCAAGGGAATTATGTTCTTCAATATATCAGTAAATTAATTTAATTGAAGAATTCTTGGAAGTCCTTCAAGTCATTATTTCTAAAAAAATTATTTAACATAAAATAAATTTTACAAATAATATTTAACATTTAATAAATTTGACATAGAATTAATTACTAGTAAATAAAAATATATTATTAAATAATTTTTTTAATATTTTTTTGTTTTAAATATATATTTATATATTCAATCTTATATAAATATTTCAAAAATATTATTAATAATTTATATATAACTATTGTCAATAATTCATTTATAGATTCAACGTAATAAGTATGAAATTAAAAATATGAATATATATTAACAATAACATTAAATTTTATTTAATATTTGTAACATAATACAATTAATTATAATTATTGGATAAATTATTACTTATAATTAATTTTATAAATTATTACATAATATATTATTAATAAATTATTTGATAGTTATATATTTAATAATTTCTTTATATATATAAATATTAATAGACATTTAATAATTTTATTTAATATTAATAAATAATTAAGGTTCATTAACATTATTATTAATTATAAATACTTAATAAATATTCATATTGACATTATTATTAATTATATTATAATATTTACTTATTATTAACGATTAAAATAATAGAAAAAATAATAAATAATAATTTACTAATTATTCACAATTGCAATAAATTAATAAATTTTTCTTTTGAATTATTATAATAAAATCCCAACATCAATGTAAATTAATTAATTATAAATCACAATATATTTAATATTTATGTTTCTTGATAAATGAGTAGTTTGAAAATATTATATAATTATTGAAATCATGTGCATAAAAATTAATTCTATAAATTATAATTTCATTATTATAAGGAAGTGTATTTTTTAAATATATTTATGAAATGTAAATAGTATACTAACGGTTTTATATTAATTTTATACATTACAAGAATAGATATAATATACTTTAATTTAAAATAATTCATGTCATAGAAAATGAATAAAATCATTGAGAACAATAATTTGTAGTTAGTGACTATGATGACATCTCATCCCATAGATCATAGTTCCAATGGGATGCTAGTATGGAGATTATTGTGATTAAACTCTATGTTTTATTTCATTTATATCTTATTATGAAATGTTTTATTTCATTTATATCTTATTATTTACACCATATAGAGTTTAATCGAACCCTAACATACTATAGAAATATTATTAATAAGTGTTACTATTATCGCCATGTTGTTGGATTGGAGGGTATGAATAGGTCTTAATATATTATAAATTATTTTTTTACACTTTAGTAAAATAATTTAAATTCTTATATTATGTTTAGAAATAAAAATAATTTCATTTTTGGGTAAAAAAAGTTCTGGAAAAAAAATGAATGCCACATTTTATTTCTATCATTATAAGATAAATTAAAAATTATTTATCAATGATCATAATAAATATGGCATATATTAACATTCAAAAAAATAACATTCATCTAATTCCTCTTAATAGTAAAATAATAAGATTAAAACTCTTATTACACATAAAAATATATTTTTGTAAGAATATTTTTCATTTTTTAGAGTTTTTTATATTAAATTTTGATACACTATTAGAAAATTAATATAGTAAAATGGTTTCAGTATATGGAATCATAATTTCCATATTTACAATTTAGTAAAATTTCAATTTTTGAATTTTAAATAGTAATATATGTGAAAAATCATAACAACAGTAAATGTTAAAAGGGTTGAGGAGTTTTCAAAATAATGAAATAAGAGTTAAAATTACCAAAAACCTATTAAAAATCATATTCTTTATGTTATTATTAACACAAAAATTATTATGATTTTAGATGGGATTTTTTATCAAAACAAGCATTAGAAAATTGATTTATTATATTTTACAGTTCTATGTATTTACAACACTGACACTACCCTCACATATAAAATGAGACTCCAATCATATATAATCCTCATAAATAGATTGCAACATTAGGACTGAGATCATCCAAAATAATCTCCAAACATATTTTTCCATGTCCATGAGGTTATTGTCTTTTAAAATTACCCATCCATTTATATTTAATATGATTTTAATGGAAGATACTCAAAGAAACAATATATTTTCCAACCAATAATCTTTCACGATTCATTTTTATTAATCCACATAAAGATGCTAAATAACCTTACAAAATTTATGGAATAAATATCTTAACTATAATGAAATGTGTTATGTTAATTTTATATTAATTTTTTACCACCTTCCCATCCTTTGGAAAATAACAATGTCACACATACATGTGTGAAGACTACCAGCTCTAAGATGATATGTGATTCATATTTCATTTACAATTTATTTAGTTGGTAATAAAGATATATTTAATAAATATACATGTTATATTTCTAATATAATTATGATTTTATATAGGTGAATTATTATAGTATAAGGCCCCAGCCTTAAACCTTACTTAATCTTGAGTTATTACAAGACTACACTTTGAGGATCTTTTCAGGTTTAGAGTTTTAGAGAATTAGATCATAAAACTTGCATTACATTCCAAATTTAAACAAAGTGGTTACATAAAGATAGTATTCATTTTTTCCCATCAACGGAAAAATATTTAAAATAAAACATGGATTCTTTCTTGACACTTCCTTGAAACTATCATCATATCATGTACCATTCCCTTGACCTGTGAAAAACATTTCAAAAACTTGGGATGTGCATAAAAATCTCAGTAAGGGATATAAAAATTTATGTAAAGGAAACATGAGTAATTGTACACATAAGAATAAATGAAATCATACTTTACTCATAAAACATAAGAACTTTAACATACCTCATCAACTCATGAATAAATCATAGAAATCATAAGACATAAAAGGTAACTTGAGGCATTCATAAAATTCTTATGTAGGTAGTAACCGTCTTGTTTACGTTTGGAATACCCAACATAGTATATTCCCTAAATCTCTTCGGAGAAACCTTAATGTTTCACTCCTTCGCGTTACCCAATGCATTAGAGAGCTATATCAGGCTCACCCACCCTTAGTTTATCACGGAACCACCCATCTTCATAACAATTCCCAAGAACCATAACATAATCATAGCACATAAATTATGCATAAAGGAAAGATAACATTCCTACTTTGAAAAAACAATATAACATTTTAAGATATTGAAATAATGAATCCATTCTAAAAACCATTTTCAAAACCATTTAAAACTTTTAATAAAGATATTTTTGAATCAAAGTGTCCCATACCACATTGAAGCTTTTAACATTTTAAACCATTAATATCCATATAAATAAATTCTTAATACCATTCGAAAACATGGATATTAATAAGAACAAATCATTAAAACATTTAAAGCGATATTTTGGTTAAAGGGGTTTTACCAAAATTAGTGACACTTGAATACAATAATTGAGGAATAACATTTAATCAGAACTTTATAATATCATGAGAATATTTTTATTCGTGATATAATATTCCAAAGGACAGTATATACACCATATAAGAGTGAATTGGTGCATAACAACAATGAAGTCTAAATAGAAATGTAAAATGCGATGAAATCCCTTATAAAGAAGGCATCCTTAAATTAAGGATAAATCAATCTCAATATTATGTGGGAAAAATATAAATACACCCAATATAAGTGGATATTAAGTGTAAAATAATAAAAGTTCATTCACACATATTCAAAGGATTACATATTCAATAACTACATGTTGAACCCAACGAAATCGAAATTGGGTTAAAAAGTTCCCTTGGTAAAATTCGATAGCCTAACGGTGTCACTTCAAAATTCAGAAAATGTGTTGATGAGAGATAAAAAGGGTATCTCATCACTTGGAAATAAAATTTACATCAATAAGGATATATAAGAACATATCCCAACATAATGTTATGTGAATTAAAAGACATAACAAAAGAAGACTTTTAAAAAGAGGAGGGTGAAAGGTTCCCTTACCGACATGGATATCTTTTGAAACATACACCCCGTGAAAGTAGGACAATACAAAATTCATGTAAATACTCATAAATGAAATTATATTACACAATGAGTAAAATAATGGGCAGTACATACACCACTCAAAGGAAATTGTGGAAAATGTAGCATAAATCTCACGGGAATAAAAGTGAGTTGAAAAATCCCTTACGAAAACTCGACAGCCTAACGGCGCCACTTAAAACTTACAAAAATGGATTGATGAGATCAAATAGGTTCTCTCATCATATTAAAATAATGTTTATATAAAGAGTAATATAAAATAACATCTCCCAACATAACAAATAGGAGCTTAAAAGAAGTGACATAAAGGATAGTACATAAAAAGAAAGAGAGAGGTTAGATCTCTTACGAAAATTAAGCAGCCTAACAGCGCCACTCAAAACATCCAAAATGGATTTATGAGAGAGAATAGGGTCTCTCATAATAAAAATTACAGTAAGATTAATATAAAATAACATACCAATCACAAGAAAGATGAGCTTAAAAGGAATGGCAGAATAGAGTGTAATTAAAAAGAAAGAGAGGGGTGGGATCCCTTACCTCAAGTCCAACATGTCTTGTTCATTCATTTATATTCCTTAATAATAAACATTGGACAATTTATAATTGCCTAAGGAACTCCTTTAAAGATTATTATTCAGTTTATATCACATATTTTAATGTTATAATAATTGTTTAATAAATGAGTTCATATCAGACGTTTTTGTCGATGCTTGGTACATGAGTCAAAAATTGAACTTGTTGGAAAATAATTTTCCATGTAGTTATAGGTACATCATATCCAGAATAGTATTGATGTTTTAAATATCATATATATCCAGTATATATTAATTTTATACTATTCCATAGCATTTGGAGATAAAAATTAAAACCACCGTTCATGGAGACGGTAGGCCGTACGTACGCATGAACGCTACTTTCATTTTTTGTCATTTTAATGGAATTAAAATTTAATGATATATATATATATATTATAATTCCAGTATAATATATATGTTATATAGGTCACATATTTTCATTAATTTCATTCTTTATACATTCCATGTATTGCATGTACGAGTCAAATCACTCGAGGGGGCGGTAGTCCCCACTTCCTCAAATTAAAATTATCGCATTTACACAACATGAAAATAATAAAGGTATGGTTTAAATATAAAATACAGAAGAATATAGTAAACATAAATACCATATATACCATATATAAAATACAGTGACATCATAATGGCCACCTTTAAAGGTGTTAAACGAATATTGAACAATCATCCTTTCGTGAGGCAGAAAATCACCAACAACAGAAACAGTATGTTCATTAACCATTAGACGAAAGTGTTTGTAAGTGTTGCTCGAATACTTATTATAAAAAAAATCCTAGTATATTGGATATACTGGAGTTTTTAAAAAAGAGATGAATAAAAAGATTTTATGGGGTTGGAGAAGCAAAATAAAACAAAAGGACTAAAGTGAAGACATTACCTTAAAATCGGGTAACTCCCTTTGGTTTGAGCTCAAAGGCTTCCTTGAGAAGTCTTCTGCCCAAAGTGAGGCTTCAAGGATTTAGATAGGGATGTGGAGAGACAGAATGGGTAGGGCTTGGCCGATCCAAAGGCTTTGGAAGTGTGGGTAAGGAGGTAGAGGTGGGGGACTTTTTATAAGAGGAGAGGAGGGGCACTCTTGGAATGTAAAGAAATGTTCCTTTATTTTAAAATGAGTTTCGGATTTAAAAGGTCCTGCATTGATGTGTTTCAAGGATAAGGTGATAAGGGTTCTAAATACACCCATCCAATAGGTTTTGGACATGTGTAGGTCTTAGATGATACATTATCTTTCCTTTTATTTAAATCGTTAAATAATGAGGTCATCAGAGCATCATCATGATGTCATAAATAATTTAATTTATTTAAGGTCTAAAAATTATAAAAAAATATACTATGATGTAGGAAATATTTTTATCTTTCCGAGGACTATTTATAGTCAAACAAATGACTTGTATAACCCCATGTAAACATTGTTTTAGAAAAACAGTTCTTGTTTGTGTCATTTTTACTTTAACATTAAATAAAAAAGTATTTATGTCATTTTCCAACCAAAGTGGCTCCATGGGGTCCCCAAGTTGACACATGGATTTTCTTGGTCGGTCATGACTCATCCAATGAGGGTAGGACATGTTTCTAGGTCATTTATTTTTATTAAAACATTATTCTTACCTTAAACTACACTAATTACCTCTAATCGCGATTAAAAACTTAATAAGTTACTATTAACCAAAAAAATTATTATAATCCCATTGAACCATATTTTACATCTTAATGACAAACATGTATGTCAGATTTTTGAAATTCAAAACACAGAGGTGGTAAAATTTCATTTAAACGGAAAATCAGTTTTTATAAGTACCACATAGTGGTTTCACTATTCATCAAAAATTGAAGTTTTTCAGAAAAATACCTAAAATTCACCCTAATCTATATTTGATATTCCGAACTCAAAAATGAAGTCTATTTTACAAAATTCAAAACATATAAGTTTCATTAATAAATTAAATAATTAATTCCTGCTGCCAAAACAAATTGCGTGTTTTTGTCAAACAAAAAGTATCAAAAGATTGACACTAGTTTAAGTCCAATTTCAAAGTTAAATTAATTCCAACGAACACTATTGGATTAAATGGTAAAAATATATTCTAATCGAACTTTAAAACCAATTCAAAAGATAATCTAATCATATAAAGAAATTAGACTAAAAAGAGGTTTTGAATTAAAATACAACATTTTTCATTGTTCATTAAAAAATGAACTTTATCGGAAAAATACCAAAAAATTTACACAATGTAAATTTTGATGTCCCGATTCTAAAGAAGAATTTTATTTTGTCAAATATAACACATAAAATTGTAAAAAAGTGGATTTAAAAGAGGTTCACCATCAAAAGGCGGTTAATCGACCTTTTAAAGAATAATAGAATGATTATGCTTAAAAATTGGATTCATTCACATTTCTAATCCTCTAAAATTTATTTTAAAAAGTAAAAATATTTGACAAACATATATAATCATTTTGTAGTTAGTTCTGTTCATTCCCTCCATTACAACGGCTAGGCATTGACTACCATTTAAGATAATATTATTTTATTATTAGAGTGCAACGTAAGATTCCCAAGAAACTCGTTGTTGCGTATTGGGTACACCATCGAGCAAATCGTCCCCTTTAAAGTAATATTAATATTTTAGTAACAAATATTGATAAATATAAATATGTCATATTTTTTATTTACCTGGGGTGTTACATCCTTCCCCCCTTTTGGAAATTGCGTCCTCGCAATTTTTAAAATTGGGCTAGGAAACTTCATTGAAAATCCCACATCAGAACAAGAGTCAGTAAAACTATCACTTTAAAATAAAGAAAGAGAAGTACAAGGGTCACCCAAGTTAACCCATACTAGGATTCCAAGTAGGAAAACATGGACATGGAATAAAAAACAAAGGGTCATGTTCTGAGGGAGAGTGATAGTAAACATGTCTAGGAGAAAGTTAACTATAAGAAAATCACGAACTTGTGATGGGTTAAACGATATTCGATTCCCCAGTAGGAAAAGTTAACAGACAACATTTTTGTTTTAAGTTACTCTTCATTGAGGAATTTATTTTTGATCTTAAGGAAACATACTTACTTGTCATGTTGACTTTCAACTTTTAGTAGATTTCTTACACGAACTCATATTTTCTCCAAAAGACGAGTATTTTGGAAGACTTGTTCACTATAATCAACTTCTAGAGAATCACCTAATCCCCAAAAGATAACAATATACTTCCCATTTCATTATACTTTATACAAAACCAAAAACAAAAATGTTAGTACAAGATCAGATAATCCAGAAAAGGATTACGCTTTATAAAAAGAAAATCTATTCTTAATCTCCAAAATTTGTCCAAAAAACCCCAAAGTTCAACGAGTACCATTTGATAAACAATTTTTCCATAAAATTCTTCAATGTAAGCTAAACTAAGATTGAAACCCAAATATTTGAAGGATTTAGTCACATAGTCTTCCAAGGTACAAATTAAGTTTTATCTCCAAATAACATCAGTTTCTCTTAAATTCTCATATTGAAAAGTAATTAACCTAATCACATATCTTCGATGATAGGTTAATCATTTCCATTGATAACCCTAAATAAACTTACTCTTGATTCCTAAAATCATCTAACTAAAATGAATTTGTCAAACTAACTAGGGACTTCACTTAATCCAATGGTAGGCGATAAATACCAGTCGCACTATGGTTGTGGGTTCGATTCCCGCAGCTTTGTCCGATGCGAAGGGTTGTCACATGTTCTGCATGTTGCCTTTTTTCCAAAACTATATAATTCTTTAAACATTCCCCAAAACGAGATAAAACCTTCAAAAAAATCATAAAAAATTTTAACCTCAAGTTTATCTCATGCCTTTCATTTTCCATCATAACATATAATAACCCATAATTACCTCAAAAGTAAGGATCATATAAACCCTAATGGTTACCTTTATAATTATTACATGAACTTCCACATAGATTGGTCATCTCGTACATGATTCATTACAGATCATACCAAGGTTCAAGTGGTTGATCATGGCTCCTTGATAGTTGGTTTATAACAACCATGAGTTTCCTCATTGAATCCCCCATTTCATCCAGTCTCTTAATCAGAGAACCACCACAGTTTCCTTAAAACCTATTTCCAATTTGGTGCCTTCTAGATCCATCCATTCACTAAAAACAGAAAAGTCAGTGTGAGTATATCAACAAAACCATCATATAATAATGAGGAAGGTAAACACTAAGACATACTGACTCATTCACTTTATCTAAAACTAGGACTACTTCTGAAATCCTAACCATTATGGTAATGTCACTTGTGCTTAGAGAATACCCTAACCTCTAAAGTTATCTAAACCGAACTCTGATACCAACCATAAGGCCCCAGCCTTAAACCTTAGTTAATCATGAGTTATTACAAGATTACTCATTGAGGATATTTTCAGGTTAAGAGTTTTAGAGAATTAGATCATAAAACATGCATTACATTTCACATTTAAACAAAGTGGTTACATAAAGATAGTATTCATTTTTCCCATCAACGAAAACATATTTAAAATAAAACATGGATTCTTTATTGACACTTCCTTGAAACTATCATCATATCATGTACCTTTCCCTTGACCTGTGAAAAAAATGTCAAAAACTTTGGATGAGCATAAAAAGCTCAGTAAGGGATATAAGAATATATTGAATGTAAACATGAGTACTTCTACACATAAGAATCAATGAAATCATACTTTACTCATAAAACATAAGCACTTTAAGATACCTCATCAAATCATGAATAAATCATAGAAATCATAAGACATAAAAGGTAACTTGAGGCATTCATAACATTCGTACATTGGGAGTAAACCTCTTGGTTACCTTTGGAATACCCACCACAGTATATTCCATAAATCTCTTCGGAGAAACCATAACGTTTCACTCCTTCACGTTACCCAATGCATTGGAGAGCTATATCGGGCTCACCCACCCTTATATTATCACGGAACCACCCTTCTTCATAAAAATTCCCAAGAACCATAACATAATCATAGCACATAACCAAAGAATAAAGGAAATATAACATTCCCACATTGCAAAAACAATATAACATTTTAAAATTTTGAAATAATGAATCCATTCTAAAAACCATTTTCAAAACCATTTAAAACATTTAAAAAAGCGATTTTTGAGTCAAAGTGTCCCATACCACCTTGAATCTTTGAACATATTAAACCATTACTATCCATATAAATAAATTCTTAAGACCATTTGAAATCATGTATATTAATAAGAACAAATCATTAAAACATTTAAAGCGATATTTTGGTTAAAGGGTTTTTACCAAAATTAGAGACACTTGAATACAATAATTGAGGAATAACATTTAATCAGAACATTATAATATCATGGGAATAAATGGATTCACGATATAATATTCCAAAGGACAGTATATACACCATATAAGATTTAATTGGTTCATAACAACAATGAGGTCTCAATAGAAATGTAAAATGCGATGAAATCCCTTATAAAGAAGGTATCCTTAAATTAAGGATAAATCAATCTCAAAATTATGCGTGACAAATATAAATACACCCAATATAAGTGGATATTAAGTGTAAAACAATAAAAGGTCATTCACACATATTCAAAGGATGACATATTCAATAACTACATGTTGAACCCAAAGAAATCGAAATTGTGTTAAAAAGTTCCCTTGGTAAAATTCGACTGCCTAACGACGTCACTTCAAAATTCAAGAAAATGTGTTGATGAGAGATAAAAAGGGTATATCATAACCTGTACATAAAATTTACATCAATAAGGATATATAAGAACATATCCCAACAAAATTTTATGGGAATTAAAAGTCATAACAAAAGAAGACTTTTAAAAATAGGAGTGTGAAAGGTTCCCTTACCGACATGGGTATCTTTCGAAACATACACCCCGTGAAAGTAGGACAATACAAAAGTGATTTAAATACTCATAAATTAAATTATATTACACAATGAGTAAAATAATGGGCATTACATACACCACTCAGAGGAAATTGTGGCAAATGTAGCATAAATCTCACGGGAATAAAAGTGAGTTGAAAATTCCCTTACGAAAACTCGGCAGCCTAACGACGCCACTTAAAACATACAAAAATGTAGTGATGAGATCAAATATGGTCTCCCATAATATTAAAGTAAAGTTTACAGAAAGAGGAATATAAAAGAACATCCCCCAACATAACAAAGAGGAGCTTAAAGAAAGTGACATAAAGGAGAGTACTTAAAAAGAAAGAGAGAGGTTAGATCTCTTACAAAAATTTGGCAGCCTAACGGCACCCCTCAAAACGTCCAAAATGGATTGATGAGAGAGAATAAGGTCTCTCATAATACAAATTACAGTAATATTAATATAAAATAACATCCAAATCACAAGAAAGACGAGCTTCAAAGGAATGGCATAAAAGAGTGTACTTAAAAAGAAAGAGAGGGGTGGGATCCCTTATCTCAAGTCTAACATGTCTTGTTCGTTCCTTTATATTCATGAATAATAAACTTTTTCAATTTATAATTGCCTAAGGACCTCCATTAAAGATTATTATTCAGTTAATATCACATATTTTAATGTTATAATAATTGGTTAATAATATGAGTTCATATCAGATGTTTTTGTCGATGTTTGGTACATGAGTCAAAAATTGAACTTGTTGGAAAATAATTTTCCATGTAGTTATAGGTACATAATATCCATAATAGTATTGATGTTTTGAATATCATATATATCCAGTATATATTTATTTGACACAATTCCATAGCATTTGGAGATAAAAACTAAAAGCACCGTTCATGGAGACGGTAGGCCGTACGTACGCATGAACGCTACTTTCATTATTTGTCATATTAATGGTATTAAAAATAGATGATATACATATATATATATATATTATAATTCCAGTATAATATATATGTTATATAGGTCACATATCTTCATTAATTTTATTCTTTATACATTCCATGTATTGCATGTACGAGTCACATCACTTGAGGGGGCGGTAGTCCACACTTCCTCATATGAAATTATCGCATTTAAACAACATCAAAAGAATAAAGGTATGGTTTAAATATATAATACATAAGCATATATTAAACATAAATACCATATATATCATATATAAAATACAGTGATATCATAATGTCCTCCTTTAAAGGTGTTAAAAGAATATTGAACAATCATCGTTTCGTGAGGCAGGAAATCGCCAACCATAGAAACAGTATGTTCTTTAACCATTAGATGAAGTTGTGTGTAAGTGTAGCTCGAATGATTCTTATAAAAACATCCTAGTATATTTAAGATACTGTAGTTGTTACAAAAGATATTAATAAAAAGAATTTAGGAGGTTGGGGAAGAAAAATAAAACAAAATGACTCAAGTGAAGACATTACCTTAAAATCGGGTAACTCCCTTTAGTTTGAGCTCAAAGGCTTCCTTAGGAAGAATTCTGCCCAAAGTGAGGCTTCAAGGAGTTAGATAGGGATGTGGAGAGACAAAATGGGCGGGGTTTGGATGAGCCAATGGTTTTGGAAGTGTTGGTAAAGAGGTAGAGGTGGGGGCCTTTTTATAAGAGGAGAGGAGGGGCACTCTTGGAAAGTAAAGAAATGATCCTTTATTTTAAAATGAGTTTCGGATTTAAAAGGTACCACATTAATTTTTTTCAAGGATAAGGTGATAAGGGTTCTAAATAAACCCATCCAATAGGTTTTGGACATGTGTAGGTCTTAGATTTTACATTATCTTTCCATTTTATTTAAATCGTTAAATAATGAGGTCATCGCTGCATCATCATGATGTCATAAATAATTTAATTTATTTAATGTCTAAAAATTATAAAACAAATACTATGATGTCTAAAATCTTTTTATCTTTCCAATGACTCTTTATATTTAAAAAATGACTTTTATAACCCCATGTAAAAATTGTTTTAGTAAAAAATTTCATGTTTGTGTCTTTTTTACTTTAACATTAAATAAAAAGGTATTTATGTCATTTTCCAAACATAGTGGCTCCATGGGGTCCCCAAGTTGACTCATTGATTGTCTTGGTCGTCCATGAATCATAAAATGAGGTTAGGACTTGTGTCTAGGTCATTTAATTTTATTAAAACATTATTCTTACCTTAAACTACACTAATTACCTCTAATCGCGATTAAAAACTTAATAAGTTACTATTCACCAAAAAAATTATTATAATCCCATTGAACCACATTTTACATATTAATGACAACCATTTATGTCATATTTTTGAAATTCAAAACACAGAGGTGGTAAAATTTCATTTAAACGGAATATCAGTTTTTATAAGTACCACTTAGTGGTTTCACTATTCATCAAAAATTGAAGTTTTTCCGAAAAACACCAAAAATTCAGCCTAAGCTATATTTGATATTCTGAACTCAAAAATGAAGTCTATTTTAAAAAATTCAAAACATATAAGTTGCATTAATTAATTTAAATAGTAATTCCCGTTGTCAAAACAAATAGCATGTTTTTATGAAACAATAAGTATCAAAAGATTGACACTACTTTAAGTCGAATTTCAAATTGAAATTAATTCCAACGACAACTATTTGATTAAATGGTAAAAATATACTCTAATCGATCTTTAAAACCAATTCAAATGATAATATAATCATATAAATAAATTATATTAAAAAGAGGTTTTCAATTAAAATACAACATTTTTCATTGTTCATTAAAAAATGAACTTTATCCGAAAAATACCAAATATTTACACAATGTAAATTTTGATGTCCCGATTCTAAATAAGAATTTTATTTTGTGAAATATAACACATAAGATTGTAAAAAAGTGTATTTAAAAGATGTTATCCATCAAAAGGCAGTTAATCGACCTTTTAAAGAATATTAGAATGTTTATACTTAAAAATTGGATTCATTCAAATTTTTAATCCTCTAATATTTATTGTAAAAACTAAAAATATTTGAAAAACATATATAATCATTTTTTAGTTAGTTCTGTTCATTCCCTCCATTACAATGGCTAGGCGTTGACTACCATTTAAGATAATATTATTTTATTATTAGAGTGCAACGTAAGTTTCCCAAGAAACGCGTTGTTGCATATTGGGTACGCCATCGAGCAAAGAGTCCCCTTTAAAGTAATATTAATATTTTATTCACAAATATGGATAAATATAAAAATTTAATATTCTTTATTTACCTGGGGTGTTACATCCTTCCATGCTTTTGGGAATTGCTTCCTCGCAATTTTTAAAATTGGGCTTGGAAACCTCATTGAAAATCCACATCGGAACAAGAGTCAGTAAAACTATCACTTTAAAATAAATAAAGAGAAGTACAGAGGTCACCCGAGTTAACCCATACTAGGATGCCATGTAGGAATACATGGACATGGAAGAAAAAACAAAGGGTCATATTCTGAGCGAGAGTGGTAGTAAACATGTCTAGGATAATGTTAACCATAAGAAAATCACAAACATGTGATGGGTTAAACGTTATTCGATTCCCCAGTAGGAAAAGTTAACAAAAAAAATTTATTTTTTAAGTTACTCTTCATTGAGGAATTTATTTTTGATCTTAAGTAAGCATACTAACTTTTCATGTTGATTTTCAACTTTTAGTAGATTTCTTACACAAACTCATATTTTCTCCAAAAGAATAGTATTTTGGAGGACTTGTTCACTATAATCAACTTCTAGAGAATCACCTAATCCAAAAAAGAGAACTATATACTTCCCATGTCTTTAGACATTAACCAAAACCGAAACCAAAAAGGTTAGTACAAGATCAGATAATCCAGAAAAGGATAACCCTTTATAAAAAGAAAATCTATTCTTAATCACTAAAATATGTCCAACAATACCCAAAGTTCAACGAGGACCATTTGATAAAAAATTTGTCCATAAAATTCATCAAAGTAAGCCAAACTAAGATTGAAACCCAAATATTTGAAGGATTTAGTCAAATTGTCTTCCAAGGTACAAATTAACTTTTATCTCCAAATAACATCAGTTGCTCTTAAATTCTAATATTGAAAAGTAATTAACCTAATCACATATATTCAATGATAGGTTAATCATTTCCATAGATAACCCAAAATAAACTTACTCTTGATTCCTAAAATCATCTAACTAAAATGGATTAGTCAAACTAACTAGGGACTTCACGTAGTCCAGTGGTAGGCAATAAATACCAGTCGCACGTTGGTTGTGGGTTCGATTCCCGCAGCTTTGTCCGATGCGACGGGTTGTCACACGGTCTGCGTGTTGTCCTTTTTCCAAAACTATATAATTCTTAAAAAATTCCCCCAAACGAGATAAAACCTTCAAAAAGATAATCATAAAATATTTTAACCTCAATTTTATCTCATGGATTTCATTTTCCATCATAACATATAATAACCCATAATTACCTCAAAAGTAAGGATCATATAAACCCTAATGGTTACCTTTATAATTATTACCTGAACTTCCACATAGATTGGTCATCTCATACATGATGCATTACAGATCATACCAAGGTTCAAGTGGTTGATCATGACTCCTTGATAGTTGGTTTAGAACAACCATGAGTTTCCTCATTGAATCCCCCATTTCATCCAGTCTCTTAAACAGAGAACCACCATAGTTTCCTTCAAACCTATTTCCAATTTGGTGCCTGCTAGATCTATCCATTCACTAAAAATAGAAAAGTCAGTGTGAGTATATCAACAAAACCATCATGTACTAATGAGGAAGGTAAACACTAAGATATACTTACTAATTCACTTTATCTAAAACTAGTACTCTTTCTGAAATCCTAACCATTATTGTAATGTCATTTGTGCTTAGAGAATACCCTAACCTCTAAAGTTATCTAAACCGACCTCTGATACCAACTATAATGCCCCAACCTTAAACCTTACTTAATCTTGAGTTATTACAAAATTAAACATTGAGGATCATTTCAGGTTTATAGTTTTAGAGAAATAGATCATAGAACATGCATTACATTCCACATTTAAACAAAGTGGTTACATAAAGATAATATTCATTTTTCCCCATCAATGGAAACATATTTAAAATAAAACATGGATTCTTTCTTGACACTTCCTTGAAACTATTTTCATTTCATGTACCTTTCCCTCGACCTCTGAAAAACATTTCAAAAACGTGGGATGAGCATAAAAAGCTCAGTAATGGATATAGAAATATATGGAAAGGAAACATGAGTACTTGTACACATAAGAATAAATGAAATCATACTTTACTCATAAAACATAATCACTTAAACATACCTCATCAATTCATGAATAAATCATAGAAATCATAAGACATAAAAGGTAACTTGAGGCATTCATAACATTCTTACGTATGGAGTAACCCTCTTGGTTATGTTTGGAATACCCACCACAGTATATTCCCTAAATCTTCGGAGAAACCTTAATGTTTCACTCCTTCGCGTTACCCAATGCATTGGAGAGCTATATCGGGCTCACCCGACGTTAGTTTATCACAGAACCACCCGTCTTCATAACAATGCCCAAAAACCATAACATAATCATAGCACATAACATAAGCATATAGTAAAGATAACATTCCCACATTGCAAAAACAATATATCATTTTAAGATATTGAAATAATGAATCCATTCTAAAAACCATTTAAAACATTTAATAAAGATATTTTTGAATCAAACTGTTCCATACCACCTTGAAGCTTTTAAAATTTTAAACCATTAATACGCATATTAATAAATTCTTATGACCACTTGAAAACATGGATATTAATAAGAACAAATCAATAAAACATTTAAAGCGATATTTTGGTTAAAGGTTTATTACCATATTAGAGACACTTGAATACAATAATTGAGGAATAATATTTAATCAGAACATTATAATATCATGAGAATAAATGGATTCATGATATAATATTCCAAAGGACAGTATATACACCATATACGAGTGAATTGGTGCATAACAACAATGATGTCTGAATAGAAATGTAAAATGCGATGAAATCCCTTATAAAGAAGGTATAGTTAATTTAAGGATAAATAAATCTCAAAATTATGTGTGAAAAATATTAATACACCCAATATAAGAGGATATTAAGTGTAAAACAATAAAAGTTCATTCACACATATTCAAAGGATGACATATTCAATAAATACATGTTGAACCCAAAGAAATCGAAATTGGGTTAAAAAGTTCCCTTGGTAAAATTCAACAGCCTAACGACATCACTTCAAAATTAAGAAAATGAGTTGATGAGAGATAAAAGAGTATCTCATCACTTGGACATAAAATTTACATAAATAAGGATATTTAATAACATATCCCAACATAATGTTATGTGAATTAAAAGACATAACAAAAGAAGACTTTTAAAAAGAGGAGGGTGAAAGGTTCCCTTACCGACATGGGTATCTTTCGAAACGTACACCCCGTGAAAGTAGGACAATAAAAAATTGATTTAAATAATAATAAATCAAATTATATTACACAATTAGTAAAATAATAGGTAGTACATACACCACTCAATGGAAATTGTGGAAAATGTAGCATAAATCTCACGGGAATAAAAGTGAGTTGAAAAATCCCTTACGAAAACTCGGCATCCTAATGACGCCACTTAAAACATAAAAAAAATGGATTGATGAGATCAAATAGGGTCTCTCATGATATTAACATAAAGTTTACAGAGAGATTAATATAATAGAACATCCACCAACATAACAAAGAGGAGCTTAAAAGAAGTGACATAAAGGAGAGTACTTAAAAAGAAAGAGAGAGGTTAGATCTCTTACAAAAATTCGACAGCCTAACGATGCCACTCAAAACTTCCAAAATGGATTTATGAGAGAGAATAGGGTCTCTAATCATAAAAATTACAGTATTATTAATATAAAATAACATCTCAATCACAAGAAATATGAGATTAAAAGGAATGGCGTAAAATAGTGTACTTAAAAAGAAAGAGAGGGGTGGGATCCCTTACCTCAAGTCCAACTTGTCTTGTTCGTTCCTTTATATTCCTGAATAATAAACATTGGTCAATTTATAATTTCCTAAGGACCTCCTTTAAATATTATTATTCAGTTCATATCACATATTTCAATGTTATAATAATTGGTTAATAATATGAGTTCATATCAGACGTTTTTGTCGATGTTTGGTATATGAGCCAAAAATTGAACTTGTTGGAAAATAATTTTCCATGTAGTTATAGTTACATCATATAAAGAATAGTATTGATGCTTTAAATAACATACATATCCAGTATATATTCATTTTATACTATTCCATTGCATTTGGAGATAAAAATTAAAAGCACCGTTCAATGAGACGGTAGGCCGTACGTACGCATGAACGCTACATTCATTTTCTGTCATATTAATGGAATTAAAAATAAATGATATACATATATTTATATATATATTATACTTAAAGTATAATATATATGTTATATAGGTCACATATGTTCATTAATTGCATTCTTTATACATTCCATGTATTTCATGTACGAGTCACATCACTTGAGGGGGCGGTAGTCCACACTTCCTCATATGAAATTATCGCATTTACACAACATTAAAAGAATAAAGGTATGGTTTAAATATAAAATACAGAAGCATATAGTAAACATAAATACCATATATATCATATATACAATACAGTGACATCATAATGTCCACCTTTAAAGGTGTTAAAAGAATATTGAACAATCATCGTTTCGTGAGGCAGAAAATCGCCAACCACAGAAACAGTATGTTCTTTAACCATTAGACGAAGGTGTGTGTAAGTGTAGCTCGAATCCATTTTATAACCACATCCTAGTATATTGAAGATACTGGATTTGTTACAAAAGTGATGAATATAAAGATTTTAGGGGGTTGTAGAAGCAAAACAAAACAAAAGGACTCAAGTGAAGACATTACCTTAAAATAGGGTAACTCCCTTTGGTTTGAGCTCAAAGGCTTCTTTGGGAAGACTTTTTCCGAAAGTGAGGCTTCAAGGAGTCAGAGAGGGATGTGGAGAGACAAAATAGGAAGGGGTTGTCCGAGAAAAAGTCTTTGGAAGTGTGGGTAAGGAGGTAGAGTTGGGGGCCTTTTTATAAGAGGAGAGGAGGGGCACTCTTGGAAATTAAAGAAATGTTCCTTTATTTTAAAAGGTGTTTCGGATTTAAAAGGTCCCAAATTGATTTGTTTCTAGGTTAAGGTGATAAGGGTTCTAAATCCACCCATAAAATAGGTTTTAGACATGTGTAGGGCTTATATTTTACATTATCATTCCATTTTATTTAAATCGTTAAATAATGAGGTCATCGCTGCATCATCATGATGTCATAAATAATTTAATTTATTTAATGTCTAAAAATTATAAAAAAAATACTATGATGTAGGAAATATTTTTATATTTCCAATTAATATTTATAGTAAAAAAATGACTTGTATAACCCCATGTAAAAAATTGTTTTAGTAAAACATTTCATGTTTGTGTCATTTTTACTTTAACATTAAATAAAAAGGTATTTATGTCATTTTCCAACCAAAGTGGCTCCATGGGGTCCCCAAGATGACCCATGGATTGTCTTGGTCGGCCATGACTCTTCCAATGAGGGTAGGACATGTTTCTAGTTCATTTAAATTTATTAAAACATTATTCTTACCTTAAACTACACTAATTACCTATAATCGCGATTAAAAACTTAATAAGTTACTATTAACCAAAAAAATTATTATAATCCAATTGAACCACATTTTACTTCTTAATTACAACCATGTATGTCGGATTTTTGAAATTCAAAACACAGAGGTGGTAAAATTTCATTTAAACAGAAAATCAGTTTTTATAAGTACCACTTAGTGGTTTCACTATTCATCAAAAATTGAAGTTTTTCAGAAAAATAACAAAACTACACCCTAAGCTATATTTGATATTAAAAACTGAAAAATTAAGTCTATTTTACAAAATTCAAAACATATAAGTTTAATTAGTTAATTTAATAATTAATTCCCGCTGTCAAAACAAATAGCGTGTTTTTATGAAACAATAAGTTTCAAAAGATTGACACTAGTTTAAGTCCAATTTCAACGTGAAATTAATTCCAATGACCACTATTGGATTAAATGGTAAAAATATATTCTAATTGAACTTTAAAACAAATTCAAAAGATAATCTAATCATATAAATAAATTAGATTAAAAAGCGGTTTTGAATTAAAATACAACATTTTTAACCGTTCATTAAAAAATAAACTTTATCGGAAAAATACCAAAAATTTACACAACATAAATTTTGTTGTCCCGATTATAAAGAAGAATTTTATTTTGTCAAATATAACACATAAAATTGTCAAAAAGTCGATTTCAAAGAGGTTTTCCATCAATAGGTGGTTAATCGACCTTTTAAAGAATATTAGAATGTTTATTCATAAAAATTGGATTAATTCACATTTCTAATCCTCTAACATTTATTGTAAAAAGTAAAAATATTTGACAAACATATATAATAATTTTTTAGTTAGTTCTGTTCATTCCCTCCATTACAACGACTAGGCTTTGACTACAATTTAAGATAATATTATTTTATTATTAGAGTGCAACGTAAGATTCCCAAGAAACTTGTTATTGCGTATTGGGTACGCCATCGAGCAAATCGTCCCCTTTAAAGTTATATTAATATTTTATTCGCAAATATGGATGAATATAAAAATTTCATATTCTTTGTTTACCTGGGGTGTTACATCCTTCCCCCTTTTGGGAGTTGCGTCCTCGCATTTTTTAAAATTGGGGTTGGAAACTTCATTGAAAATCCCACATCAAAACAAGAGCCAGTAAAACTATCACTTTAAAATAATGATAGAGAAGTACAGAGGTCACCCGAGTTAACCCATACTAGGATTCCATGTAGGAAAACATAGACATGGAAGAAAAAACAAATGGTCATGTTATGAGGGAGAGCGATAGTAAACATGTCTAGGAGAAAGTTATCCATAAGAAAATCACAAACTTGTGATGGGTTAAACGGTATCTGATTCCCCAATAGGAAAAGTTAACATAAAACATTTTTGTTTTAAGTTACTCTTAATTGAGGAATTTATTTTTGATCTTAAGTAAACATACTTACTTGTCATCTTGACTTTCAACTTTTAGTAGATTTCTTACACAAACTCATATTTTCACCAAAAGATTAGTATTTTGGAAGACTTGTTCACTATAATAAACTTCTAGAGAATCACCTAATCCACAAAAGAGAACTATATAATTCCCATGTCTTTAGAATTTAACCAAAACCGAAACCAAAAAGTTTAGTACAAGATCAGATAATCCAGAAAAGGATAACCCTTTATAAAAAGAAAATATATTCTTAATCTCCGAAATTTGTCCAACAATACCCAAAGTTCAACGAGGACCATTTGATAAACAATTTATCCATAAAATTTTTCAAAGTAAGCCAAACTAATATTGAAACCCAAATATTTGAAGGATTTAGTCACATAGTCTTACAAGGTACAAAATAACTTTTTTCTCCAAATAACATCAGTTGATCTTAAATTCTCATATTGAAAAGTAATTAACCTAATAACATATCTTCGATGATAGGTTAATAATTTCCACAGATAACCCAAAATAAACATACACTTGATTCCTAAAATCATTTAAATAAAAAGAATTAGTCAAACTAACTAGGGACTTCACGTAGTCCAGTGGTAGGCGATAAATACCATTCGCACTTTGGTTGTGGGTTCGATTCTCACAGCTTTGTCCGACGCGACGGGTTGTCACACAGTCTGTGTGTTGTCCTCTTTCCAAAACTATATAATTCTTAAAGAATTCCCCAAAACGAGATAAAACCTTCAAAAAGTAATCATAAAATATTTTAACCTCAAGTTTATCTCATGCCTTTCATTTTCCATCATAACATATAATAACCCATAATTACCTCAAATGTAAGGATCATATAAACCCTAATGGTTACCTTTATAATTATTACCTGAACTTCCACATATATTGGTCATCTCATACATGATGCATTACAGATCATACCAATGTTCAAGTGGTTGATCATGACTCCTTGATAGTTGGTTTAGAACAACCACGAGTTTCCTCATTGAATCCCCCATTTCATCCAGTCTCTTAATCAGAGAACCACCATAGTTTCCTTCAAACCTATTACCAATTTGGTGCCTGCTAGATCCATCCATTCACTAATAACAGAAAATCCAGTGTGAGTATATCAAAAAAACCATCATGTGCAAATGAGGAAGGTAAACACTAACATATACTTACTCATTCACTTTATCTAAAACTAGGACTCATTCTGAAATCCTACCCATTATTGTAATTTCACTTGTGCTTAGAGAATACCCTAACCTCTAAAGTTATCTAAACCGACCTCTGATACCAACTATAAGGTTCCAGACTTAAACCTTAATTAATCTTGAGTTATTACAAGATTACACATTGAGGATCATTTCAGGTTTAGAGTTTTAGAGAATTAGATCATAAAACATGCATTACATTCCACATTTAAACAAAGTCGTTACATAAAGATAGTATTCATTTTTTCCCATCAACGGTATCATATTTAAAATAAAACATGGATTCTTTCTTGACACTTCCTTGAAACTATCATCATATAATGTACCTTTCCCTTGACCTGTGAAAAACATTTCAAAAACGTGGGATGAGCATAAAAATCTCAGTAAGGGATATAGAAATATATGGAAAGGAAAAATGAGTACTTGTACACATAAGAATCAATTAAATCATACTTTACTCATAAAACATAATCACTTTAACATACCTCATCAAATCATGAATAAATCATAGAAATCATAAGACATAAAAGGTAAATCGAGGCATTCATAACATTCTTACGTAGGGAGTAACCCTCTTGGTTACGTTTGTAATACCCACCACAGTATATTACCTAAATCTCTTCGGAGAAACCTTAACATTTCTCTCCTTCGTGTTACCCAATGCATTGGAGAGCTATATCGGGCTCACCCGCCCTTAGTTTATCACGGAACCACCTGTCTTCATAACAATGCCAAAGAACCATAACATTATCATAGACCATAACTTAAGCATAAAGAAAAGATAACATTCCCACATTGCAAAAACAATATAACATTTTAAGATATTGAAATAATGAATCCATTCTAAAAACCATTTTAAACATTTATTAAAGATATTTTTGAATCAAATTGTCACATACCACCTTGAAGATTTTAACATTTTAAACCATTAATATCCATATTAATAAATTCTTATGACCACTTGAAAACATGGATATTAATAAGAACAAATCATTAAAACATTTAAAGCGATATTTTGGTTAAAGGGTTTTTACCAAAATTAGAGACAATTGAATACAATAATTGAGGAATAACATTTAATCAGAACATTATAATATCATGAGAATAAATGGATTCATGATATAATATTCCAAAGGACATTATATACAGCATATAATAGTGAATTGGTGCATAACAACAATAAAGTTACAATAGAAATGTAAAATGTGATGAAATCCCTTATAAAGAAGGTATCCTTAAATTAAGGATAAATCAATCTCAAAATTATGTGTGAAAAATATGAATACACCCAATATAAGTGGATATTAAGTGTAAAAAAATAAATTGTCTTTCACATATATTCAATGTATGACATATTCAATAACTACATGGTGAACCCAAAGAAATCGAAATTGGGTTAAAAAGTTCCCTTGGTAAAATTCAACAGCCTAACGGCATCACTTCAAAATTCAGAAAATGAGTTGATGAGAGACAAAAGGGTATCTCATCACTTGGAAATACAATTTACATCAATATGGATATATAATAACATATCCAAACATAATGTTATGTCAATTAAAAGACATAACAAAAGAAGTCTTTTAAAAAGAGGAGGGTGAAAGGTTCCCTTACAGACATGGGTATCTTTCGAAACATACACCCCGTGAAAGTAAGACAATACAACATTGATGTAAATAATCATAAATGAAAGTATATTAAACAATTAGTAAAATAATAGACAGTACATACACCACTCAAATGAAATTGTGGGAAATGTAGCATAAATCTCAAGGGAATAAAAGTGAGTTGAAAAATCCCTTACGAAAATTCGGCAGCCTAACAGCGCCACATAAAACTTACAAAAATGGATTGATGTGATAAAATAGGGTCTCTAATCTTTTTGAAATAAAGTTTACAGCAAGAGTAATATAAAATAACATCCCCCCAACATAACAAAGAGGAGCTTAAAAGAAGTGACATAAAGGAGAGTACTTAAAAAGAAAGTGAGAGGTTAGATCTCTTACGAAAATTCGGCAACCTAACGACGCGACTCAAAACTTCCAAAATGGATTTATGAGAGAGAATAGGGTATCTAATAATAACAATTATAGTAAGAGTAATATAAAATAACATCCCAATAACAAGAAATATGAGCTTAAAAGGAATGGCGTAAAAGAGTGCACTTATAAAGAAAGAGAGGGGTGGGATCCCTTACCTCAAGTCCAACTTGTCTTGTTCGTTCCTTTATATTCCTAAATAATAAACTTTGGTCAATTTATAATTGCCTAAGTACCTCCTTTAAAGATTATTATTCAGTTCATATCACATATTTTAATGTTATAATAATTGGTTAATAATATGAGTTCATATCAGACGTTTTTGTCGATGTTTGGTACATGATTCAAAAATTGAACTTGTTGGAAAATAATTTTCCATGTAGTTATAGTTACATAATATACAGAATAGTATTGATGTTTTAAATATCATATATATCCAGTATATATTCATTTTAAACAATTCCATAGAATTTGGAGATAAAAATTAAAATCACCGTTCATGGAGACGGTAGGCCGTACGTACGCATGAACGCTACTTTCATTTTTTGTCATATTAATGGAATTAAAAATAAATTATATACATATATTTATATATATATTTTAATTCCAGTATAATATAAATGTTATATAGGTCACATATGTTCATTAATTTCATTCTTTATACATTCCATGTATTGCATGTACGAGTGACATCATTTTAGGGGGCGGTAGTCTACACTTCCTCATATGAAATTATCGAATTTACACAACATGAAAAGAATAAAGGTATGGTTTAAATATAAAATACAGAATCATATAGTAAACATAAATACCATATATATCATATATAAAATACAGTGACATCATAATGGACACCTTTAAATGTGTTAAAAGAATATTGAACAATCATCGTTTTGTGAGGCAGAAAATCGCTGACCACAGAAACAGTATGTTCTTTAACCATTAGACGAAGGTGTGTGAAAGTGTAGCTCTAATACTTCTTATAACGACATCTCAGTATATTGAAGATACATTAGTTGTTACAAAAGTGACGAATAAAAAGAGTTTAGGGGGTTGGAGAAGCAAAATAATACAAACGGACTCAAGTGAAGACATTACCTTAAAATCGGGCAACTCCCTTTGGTTTGAGATCAAAAGCTTCCTTGGGAAGACTTCTGACCAAAGTGTGGCTTCAAGGAGCTAAAGAGGGATGTGGAGAGACAAAATGGGCAGGGGTTGGCCGAGCCAAAGGCTTTGGAAGTGTGGGTAAGGAGGTAGAGGTGGGGGCCTTTTTATAAGAGGAGAGGAGGGGCACTCTTGGAAATTAACGAAATGTTCCTTTATTTTAAAATGAGTTTTGGATTTAAAAGGTCCCAAATTGATGTGTTTCGAGGATAATGTGATAAGGGTTCTAAATACACCCATACAATAGGCTTTTTACATGAGTAGGTCTTATATTTTACATTATCTTTCCATTTTATATAAATCCTTAAATAATGAGGTCATTGTTGCATCATCATGATGTCATAAATAATTTAATTTATTTAATGTCTAAAATTTATAAAAATAATAATATGATGTAGGAAATATTATTATATTTCCAATGAAAATTTATAGTTAAAAAAATTACTTGTATAACCCAATGTAAAAATTTATTTAGTAAAACATTTCATGTTTGTGTCATTTTTCACTTTAACATTAAATAAAATGTTATTTATGTCATTTTCCAACAAAAGTGGCTCCATGGGGTCCCAAAGTTGACCCATGGATTTTCTTGGTCGGCCATGACTCATCCAATGAGGGGAGGAGATATTTCTAGGTCATTTCATTTTATTAAAACATTATTCCTACCTTAAACTACACTAATTACCTCTTATCGCGATTAAAAACATAATAAGTTACTATTAACAAAAAAATTATTATAACCCCATTGAACCACATTTTACTTCTTAATGACAACCATGTCTGTCGGATTTTCAAAATTAAAAACACAAAGGTGGTAAATTTTCATTTAAACGGAAGATCGGTTTTTATAAGTACCACTTAGTGGTTTCACTTTTCGTCAAAAATTTAAGTTTTTCAGAAAAATACCAAAAATTCACACTAAGCTGTATTTGATATTACAAAATCAAAAATGAAGTCTATTTTACAAAAATTCAAAACATATAAGTTGCATTAATTAATTTAATAATTAATTCCCGATGTCAAAACAAATAGCGTGTTTTTATGAAACAATAAGTGTCAAAAGATTGACACTAGTTTAAGTCCAATTTCAAAGTGAAATTAATTCCAACGACCACTATTGTTTTAAATGGTAAAAATATATTCTAATAAAACTTTAAAACAAATTCAAAAGATAATAAAATCATATAAATAAATTAGATTAAAAAGAGGATTTGAATTGAAATACAACATTTTTTACTGTTCATTAAAAAATAAACTTTATCGGAAAAATACCAAAAATTTACACAACATAAATTTTGATGTCCCGATTCTAAAGAAGAATTTTTTTTGTCAAATATAACACATAAAATTGTCAAAAAGTTTATTTAAAATAGGTTCTCCATCAAAAGGTGGTTAATTGACCATTTAATGAATATTAGAATGTTTATGCTTAAAAATTGGATTCATTCACATTTCTAATCCTCTAACATTTATTGTAAAAAGTAAAAATATTTGACAAACATATATAATAAATTTGTAGTTAGTTCTGTCCATTCCCTCAATTACAAGGACTAGGCGTTCACTACCATTTAAGATAATATTATTTTATTATTAGAGTGCAACATAAGATTCCCAAGAAACACGTTGTTGCGTATTGGGTATGCCATCAAGCAAAGCTTCCTATTTAAAGTAATATTAATATCTTATTCAAAAATATGGATAAATATAAACATTTCATATTCGTTATTTACCTGGGGTGTTACATATAGACATGGATTTTATTCTATCAATTGAAAATTGCAAATATCACTCATGAATACAAATGGACTGAAGTATACATGAAGTGATGTAATTAAATTTTAATTATTGATTTATATGAATTGTTATAAATGGTTATATAATTAATTAGTATAAAATTTATTATAGAATAAGGCATCTTTAGTTGATGAAACTATGACGATAGTGTAATAGATAGAACCATTGAACTAAACATGCACGACAAATGGACTCATTTTCTTATAATAAATGATTTTTAATGAATAATTGTAAATGAATGTTTAATTAGAAATTATAGGATAATTATGGGTTGAAATATTTATACTAATATTATTTTGGAATTTAATTATAAAAAATTTAATTCCATTTTGTAAATAGTTTGAATGTAATAGAATCAAGGACAACACTGATGGAAGGGAATATGTTACAATCCCATTTAGATTGTCTATGTAAAATTTACATTGGGGGAAATTAATTGAATTTTATCCTCAAAAGACTGTATATATTCATCTATAATGAATATTCTGGTAATTATCATTTACTAAAAACATTTACATATCATTGGAGTTTTAAATTATAGTTAATTTTTAGGAATATATGACCTTATTTCGAATTCGGTGGTTAAAAATTTCCTTCCATGACCATGTTACTTAAAATATTATCAAGAATGTTATTTCATATTATAATTATTTATTTTAATTAACTTTCTATCATATTTCAATTTATTTTTAGATGTTTTAAATGGAATCATCTTTTTATTTTTCAAACAAGGTACATTTGAATATTTACCAAATGTTTAAATGAAATAATTTTTTAATGATTACTGAATGAATGACCTTTCCAGCCATAAAAATATTATTTTCATCTAGGAATTAAAAAATATATTCAATTGTTATTTAAAAAAAATACAAATATTTTTTTAATTTTCAGTTTTTAAATTTTGTTAATTAAGAAAGAATTTTACCTATTTATAAAAAATGGAAAAATTTTCTCCCAAATTTATATTACATTTATGTAAACATCCATTAAAAGGTTTTATGCTTTATTGGTAATGAGGAATTATGATACAATCTTTATTATTTATCTATATGAATTATGGTGATGATTATTTATGAATAATTATAAGAAACACAGTTTTTTTATGTTAATTATCTAATGATTAATTCTTTATGAAACCCATTTATTTAACAAGGGAAATTATATAACGAAATTATTAATTGTCTATGAATCCTATTTCCATTTATCTGTTTATGATATAAAAAAATGATGATTGTTTTAATGATCTTATATAAATCATATGTTAGATTTTCATTATGTAATATGTGGGACCAAAATTATATATCCCTATAATGCATTGTCTATAGATTGATATCAAGTAAGATTATATGGATATGAACAAGGTGTAATCTTCAGACCGTTCCTTGTGATGAATAAAGCATGTTTACAGGTACTATTTTTCTTTTTCTAGTTATAATTTTTTAAGGCATGCATTTTATGTTTTTGAGTGAAATTTGGATGTTTTTTGAGTGGTTTTGGGTAGTACATGGTGAAGGAATAGTGTGACAAAATCATGCGCCCTACCCCAAAGAATCATGAAACCCTAGAAAGAAGGGGATTTCATGGTTCATGCATGGGTTTTATTCAGTGTTCCCTCTTATTAGTTATTGTGTAACCCCTATGAGGAGGTTCGTGGTTTGGGAACAATATTTTGGAAAATAGTGAGCCTCATATAGAAAACCATGCACGTGGTTTATTACACCCACTATTTTTTTGAAAAAATCCAAAACCCCTGGTTATTACCACTTAACACCCTATCTCAAGGCTAATATCATTCTTATGAATTCTTATTATCTCGAATGGTTTCCAACGGCTCTAGAAATCCATTCAGGGAAAATATATTACAAAATTAAAGGATTCTTTCCTATCATAGTAGGCAATCTCTTCTAGTGTGGATTCATATCTCTATCATCTCTCTTTCCTAGGGAAGATGAGTGTTTTGTATCCATAAAAAGGGATTATATATATGTTATTGTAGATCATATGCTATTTTATCTTTATTATAGTATTTTATTCTATATTTTATTCTTTGTCATGTCCCAGATTGTTCCACTTCAATTGGGGAATTCCATTGGTGAACACTCCTCAAAAATATTTTTGTAAGTGGTATAAATTGAAAATCCCATAGTATCAATTTTATTATGTGTTAATAATTTTTAAATTTAAATTTACAGGATTATCAAATTTTATCAAAGATTGAATTTACCTAATGAAATTCCCTTGAGATGATTAATTGTATTGATTTTCCGATAATTGGAATTGGTTGAATTGGATTAATTTATTAGTTCATTAATTAAATGAATTATGTGATTATAAAATTGATGGTATATTATTATTTCGTAATTAGTTATTAGTTTTGATATGGAATTAATTATTAATTTTAATAAAAGGATGTTTGTATTTACAATGAATGGTCAATAGGTTATATCAATAAATGTTAATTTTTTGGTATAAAGATGGATTTTTGAGTTTATTCCACGGGATTAAATTTAAGAGTAATGATTTAGTTCATTACTGAAATGATAACATGATGAAAATGTTTTATTATAATTTTAATGATGATGATCCATGATGAATATCATATTTGTGACATATGTTTGATTGGTTGAGAAATTACATGTGCAACATGGACTAGCCCTCCAAATATCCACGGGATCCTTACCAAGAGTTTTTTGGAACAAATGCATGAATGGGAATATTTTTATTGGATAATTAATGATTCTACAACTACCCATGAGGTGTGAGAACATGGAATGATGATCCAAAAACTAACATGTTTCTAGAAATGATGTTCTATACTCTTAAGATTGGCATTGGGATATAGTTCCAAGTGGCTTTTCGATATTTTGAAAGAAAATGGGTAATGAAAGGACATGTGTCATAATATATTTTTAATTGAATATGTGATATTGTTTTGACTCTGACATGGGCTGAATTTGTCCTTTATGGTTCAATTGTTCCCGTAAAACAAGGAATAATTTTGGATAAATAATTAATAATTGAATATTTAAACGGTTTACTTTATTTCTTGTACGTTATCCATCATAAAACTATATAAAATATTATTGATTAGTTATTATTTTAGATTCCATTGTAATTTGACTTATGTTTTTTAGTCACACCATATATGGAATTCCTAATCATTACTCAAATTGACTTTTTGTTTCTAGTATTGGATAAGGTCAGGAGCCCTATGTAAGATGGATTTGTCGGGATGGAGAAAGTATGAGAAAACCATACATCGTGTCGAAACCCACTGGGGATTTCATGGTTTACTTATTTTGGTGTTTCAATATAAAATTAACAATTATTATGTAATTAGGACCCTATTATTTTTTTGTATAATGTATTTTTATTTTGGTTCAACATGTGATATTGTCCAGTTTTAGTTAGGGCATTCAGTTTTGTTATTCAGTTGGAAATTGATTATTTATTTATGTTTTTCGGATGATTTGATGAAGAGTGTATAGTCTTTGAATTATCGATAATATACCTTCATTTCAATTTGGAATCCTCTTCCATATGGGCATTAGTTCCATAGGACATGTGACCAACCCACGTAGGGTACCTGTGTATGGCACCCAGTTCAAGACAAAACAACATTTTATCAAATGATTTTATGTATTTTATATTAATATTTTTGAATTATATAAAAGAGACTAGGATGAGATGGTCCTTATTTAATATCTCATGCATTGGAGTCGATAAACCATGTACTATGTCAAAATCCAGGTACCTAGGTTTGGATTACTATTATTGACATATTTTGTCACCGTTGGATACTAGTTCATCTCGAGTGATGAACTTTTTTTATGATATGGTTATTTTTCTAATTTTTTCTATTATTTGAATTGTGTCCTATATGTTAAAATGTTTATGTGTGCATGAATCATTCTAGGAATTAAATATTAATATGTGACATGCATCATCTCTGGAATGCATGGGAAAAATAGGGTTTGGTTAATTTGTTAAATGAAAATAATTTTTTTGCCTTTTGTTTAAAGGAAAAAAGGTTCCTAATATGAAATTAAAAAAAATTAAATTGTTGCAATTTTTGTAAATGGGTTTCCAATGAGAATAAATAATAATGAATATGTATTTATGCTTCATAACTGGGACATTGTTGAGGGATGGTTAAGTGTAGCTGTGACACCTCAAGCTTGACCATGTGGTGGGAAATGGGGAACAATGTGTTATGGATTTATGTAAAACCTTGAATGTGTGTTAATGTTGTGTAATGTTTCATGAGGCATGTGTTTACAATTATCTATATATACCTACATGATGATTCATTTTAATAGCATGTCATGATGATATGGTTTGAAATGTGAATCTATTAGTGGAACCTATGGATTTGATAGTTATTGTAGAGGAATATGGGTAGGAGTTCCATTAATTTTTTTCTCAATTAATTCATTTTATTGAAAGAGACATAGTACGGGTTGTGAATTTCATTTTGGACTTGTCACCAGTGATCCAATTGATGCATCCTCACACTTTCATCAGAGAGGGTGGACCTGAGGCAGAAAAGTTTTGGATTGAGTCTAACTAGAATATGGATGACCACTATGAGACTCATTCTGAGAAATGATTCATTTGGTAAGATTAATTTTTACATGGTCAAGTTAACGATTTTTGGTACATGAGGTTAATTAAGGAAATATTGATTATTCAGAGTGGAAGTACTTTTATGATATTCTGTTGGATTACTGGTTCCATGAGATGTTTAGGAAAGAGAGTGCTACTGAGTTAATGAGGTGGACCCATGGAACCTTGTGTGTGATGGAATATGATAGACACATCAGGGATTATATTTGATTTTTTACTATATTGGTGGGATATGAGGCCACTGGGTAAAGTGTTTCAAGATGGGGTGAAGTGTGAAATTATGTCCCATGTTAATATCATCATGTTGAATAGGTTTTCGAGTGTTTTAAATCATGATGTCATATATAAGGGGAACCTAAAGAAGGTTTCCGGTGGGGGACATAGGGATTCTACAAGAAGATCACGTGGTATGACATCAGATAGTAGGAATATTGACTATGAGAATTTCCACCAAAGATGATATTTATGTATCCTTTAAGGAGAAACTGATATGTTTGCTGGATAATAGTGAAAAAGTGTTTCTAGAAAAAACTGTGCAAATACTTCATGTTTTTTTTGAAGAATTTTCTTGTTCAAGAGGAAGCGTGGGAGAGATAAGACGAAACTAGGGCTTATTGATCCAAAAAATTTACATTGGAACCATAGAATTTCATGGGAGTACAAATCGAGGAAGAATAGTTAAAGTTGAGGTGATTATAAGATCTCATCATTTCGTGGTGATAAATAGACGACATTTTTAGGAACTATTTTTTCTGGTTTTGTTTGTACATTGGTTGATGTAATTATTTATTGTGTTTGGGTAAATTATGGCATTATATGGAGTGATTTTGGAAGGTGTATGGTTGGAAAACAATTTTCACAAACCATGCTCTATTACCCAGCAAATAATGTAACACCAGAGATAGGGGAATTGCATGGTTGACACAGCATTTTTCAACCCTATAACCATATTATTAGTAACTATGTGACCCCTAATAGAATGATCATGGTTTTGGTTCATAGTATTGTAATATCACACATGCCTCATAGGAAACCCTTCATTTGGGGTTTTAAACCCTTTTAAAAGTGAAAAAATCGTGATCCCCCATGTTACTATCCATAAACACCATATCTCAGGGCTAAACTCATTTAGAAGAATTTTAAATCTCAAATAATGATTCATAGATCACTCAAAATCCATACATGGAGAATAAAATATGGTATTGATGGATATTCACCTCTCCCAATAAGCAAAATCTTCCCATGTGGGTTCCAATACAAACCATATCTCTCTTTAAAAGAGAAGAGAGGTGTTTTATTATCAATTTGGAATGTATTAGATCTAGTTTATGACTGATTTATCCATTTTTTATCTTGATTCTAGGATTTTTTTTTCTATCGTCATTTCTACATCATGTTCATGATCATTCCACTTTATTTAGGGAATTCCATTGGTGAACACTCCATAATGATCTTGAGGTAGGTTTTCCAAATTACAAATCCCATAGTATTGAATTAATTACTTGTATGTAATTGTGAATTTTTAGTTTCCATGATTGGTAAATTACATGGGTGATGGAATTTATTTAATTAAATTCCTATATTTTAATTATTTACGTTTAATTTGTGGAGATTTAAATTTGTGGAATCAAATTAATTAATTGGTTAACTCGTTAATGGAATGATGTGATTAAAAACTTAATGGGATATTTATATTTTTGTAACTTGTGAATTGGTGAGATATTTAATTGATTGATAATGAGAATAAGGGGATGTTTGGATTAAACTTGATGGGTTAATTAGTTATGTGAATAAATTATAATAAATGGTTTAATGTTTAATTGTTTACATTTTTTCATCTAAATAATGTGACGATTTAGGATTGATTTGATAATAGAAATTATACAATTAGGAGAATATTTGTTAAGAAAGTTAGTGATGAATAACCTTGATGAATATGATATATAGGATATGTGGGTGTTTTGTTGAGAAATGAGGTGTGCGACATAGAACGATGCTCCAAATACCTTTGGGGTCATGGAAATGTTATTCAATGATTAAATTCATGAATGTGAATAATTTTATTGGAAAAGAATTGTTTCTCCATATACCCAAGGGATATGTAATAGATACTACTTATCCAAATAAATATAGGGTGATAGAAACTATGTTCTTTGACCCTAAGATTGGCAGTAAACTAGGTTTACATGTGGTTTTGTATTGATTTTCTATGAAATGAATAATTAATGGCCATGTTTTATAATGAATTTTTAATTGAATAGATGATATGATTTAGACTATAGAATAGAAAAAAGAAAGTATATATGGTTTGGGTGTACTTGGAAATCTGGTAATTTATGTGGTTATATAAAATTAATTGAATATGTAAACTGTTTATATTATTTAATTTAATTTATTATTTATAAAACTACATAAATTTTTATTTAATGTATATTAATTTGGACATTGTCGGTGGTGACCTACGGAGTATTAATCACACCCTACTCGGTTAGCTTGGTCGGTACCTAAATAGGAATCTTGTTTGTAGGATGAGACAAGGGAAGGAGACCTATGATTGATGGTTATGCCAGGATGGAGCAAGGATTTGGGAAACAAACATGGTTGATATACATATTGGGAGTAGTTATCGTGTCTTTAATTTTGTTTTAAATTAGTAATTTGACACTTATTATGACATTACATACCTACTATTTTTATTTGGACACTATATTCCTATTTTGGTTTACCAAGTTATGTTGGTGCATTTTAGTTATGGAATTCAATTTAGTTATTCTATTGGATATTAATTATTTTTTTACATTGTTTTATTATTTGATAAAGTGGGTATAGTCTCCCAATGATCGATGTTAGAACATCTCTTCTATTCAAAAACATCTAGCATATTGGGCAGCACACCTGAGGTCATGTGACCAACTGGCTCAGGGCACCCTTGTGTGGCATCCGAGTTGAGACATCACAGGGGAGTAAACCTAGTTTAGTAATATAGTCATTAAACTATTATTTTCATTACATTGAGTAATTAATAAATAAATTTTTTAATGGATTGTGAAATCAATTCACTATATGAATTTATCCATTATGATAGCCTTGGGAATGAACCTTGACCTTATAAATGATGGAATGGGGAGTGAACCCTAATCCACTATGTAATTATTGGAATTATGACATGACGAAGGATATGATTTTCGATGCATATGTGTAAGCCAAAAAACATATTCTTATTCTAATGATATGTTCTCATGAAACATGATTGATTATTGATTATTACACACTCATATTACTATTATCTTTTATGAAACATACCTATTCCATGATTCATGATGAAGGATCCTTGACTAATTGAGAACATATTTTGTAGGTCATGATTATGTTATCATACCCCTAGGCCTATCATTTGATTTTTATGATGATTCTTATCTCCTATGATTACCCTTATTGAGCATCCACTCTCACCCTTTTATTTTTTTCATTTCCCCCTAAGATCTGACGAAGGGATTTATGTAGGGTATTTCTACGAAGGTTACTATGTGAGAATATCCATGTAGAAGATATTGAATATATATGATGAAATATGTTTATTATCTATCAATATTCCAATGTCACTAATCCTTTATGGTTATAGGGTGTGAAATGTTATTTTATGTATTGAATCTTTATTGAAAATGACTGTTTTGTTGAATAATTTTCTAAATTTCTTTGATCCAACAAACCCATGTACCATTGTGTGCATGACAGTGTTTATTTTCAAAAACGTTTTCATGGTCAAGGGTTTTAGGCTTCAAAATCCCAATTTGGAGCATTTCTTTCTTAATAATAATAATTACTTAATTAATATTTACAAAATAATTATTATTTATTTATTATTAAACTATTATCTATCAATTTCTAAATATTATTAATTTCTGACTATTAATTTAATAATTATTATTATTTAATTTTTTCTAATTGATAATTATGTAATTTATAACTATTATTTATAATTATCAAGTAGTTACAAATAATAATAACAATATTATTTTATTTTCATTATTTAACAATTATAAAGAAAAAAATAGTAATTTTTTTATATATAGAAATAATTAATAGTTGATAAATAAATATTTAATAAATAAAAAATATTTTAATTAATTAATAGGAAAATAATAATTTCAAATATTAATAAGTGATTTTTAATAATAATAATTAATATATATTAATGGAATTACAACTAATTAACTAATAAATGGTTAGTAATTAAGTAATAATTGTTATTAAAAATTATTAACTAAATAATAATATGAAATAATTAATTGTAATCCTAAAATAATAATTTATAATATTTATTAATTAGTTAGTAACTGAATGATAACTAACATAGAATACATACTAACAGATATTAATACGTATAAATTTATAGTAAATAACATTAACAAAATTAACAACTAATTAATAAAAATAATTAATAATAACCTATTAATAAATGTTAATAATTAGTTACTACAAATTATTAATTATAATAAGAATATAAATATTTATTATTAAATTATCATCAATTAGTCAAAAAAATTATAGAAAATTGTTAATCAATTAATAATTGTTTCTTATTTTTATTATTATTATTTTGTTGCTAATAATAATTATTATTAAAATTAATTAGTAACTAAATTTTTTTAATAAATACATTTGTGGGGAGACTGTTTTATAATAGATTTCTGACCAGCAATTTCGATAAGAGAAAGTTATAGCTTCAAGAGCTCTAAGAGTATTGTTGGAAAATTATACGGAAGCTCAACTGATACTTAATCCTAGAAGGGCTTACCAAACTATGAACATGATCGTAATGGAATGTTGAGGTATTCAATTTGTTTGATTGGTTTGTCTAATTTATGAGTCAAAATGGATAAACAGGCTGATACAAAGCATGTGGATCCTCTTGTTGGGTGTGAGTCTCATCCTCTAAATATGATTTATTTTTTAAGATATTGAAAATCCTAGTATTAGTGTAGTTATGGAATCTCAGTTAAGTGGTGTGGGTTTTTACCCAACTCATGTTTCTGCTTCATGCTTTGGGAAGGAAGCTAGGGGAACACCCTTACAAGTGAGAAAATCTATTCACACAAATAAATTTAGATACATTCCATAGAAAACCCCATGGAAGTGGAATTTCAATATGTGAGTGTTGTCAAAGAAAATATGTGTGATGACACCTGGAATGATATAGTTAATGTTAAAGAGGATTAGTTTAAGTATACTGAAATTTCTTTTCAAAAAGGGTAAAAGAGATACATGGATGACTTTTGTGTGGTGGGGGGTCGAGGGATATTTTTCACAATATGTGTCTCTGATCATGGGATCAATATAAATAAATCATTAGCCTGAACTCAGATATACATCATCAATATTTTATTTTATAATTCATTTTCTAGGTTTTGTTACTCTAATTTAAATTATTCTAGATTGGGGGTAGTTTTTATTGTCTTAAATATTCCTCTTCGTTCTCTATTTATAGTTTACAGTAATTAAATTTCATGACCCCGTACTATAAAATATTATTATCCCACTTATGGAAAAAAAGGAAATAAAATTCCCATATAATAAATCCACAAGTATTTCCTGGTAATCCTCTCTTTTGAAAGCGATCACTAGTTGAGGGTTTTAGTTATGGTTTCATATTACACTAACAGACAAAATTCTATATCTAATACTAGTTAAATTATACTATAATTTACATGGTATATATATATATATATATATATATATAATTAGTAGAAAACTATTGAAATTTAAATTGAAATTGAAATCATCCAAACAGAAAAGCTAGTTTTTTAGCACAGATTGAAACATTTTAGAACATCTGGCACCTTTGGTCCATATTTTTGTGCAATTTAATTGAATTGAAAAACACCTTTGAAAAGAAATTATAAAAATAATAAAACCAATACAAATGTTCATTAATTTTCTCTAAAAATCCACATTAACACATTATGGAGTTCTATAAATATAGAAATATTAAAAAAGAACGCAGATGCCATAATTCATGTTAGAAACTAAACTAGTTGTTTTATGATGTTCGTTTGTTGGTTGTGAATAATGATTTTCATATAAAGATTCATGGTTTGATGTTTTGTAAACATTTACATTATATTTATAATTCAAGACTCATTTATATATTTTCATTCTTCAAATAAATATTTCAGGTTTCTTTATAATCTTCTACAATCATATCTATATGATCAGAAATATAAAACCTTCATGATCATGTTATGATCTCTTGTAAGGGAAGAAAATGTATTTTTCATCAATTGAAGTATACTTGAACATAAACTATTATTGTTTTTAAAACCACTCATTATGTTAGTAAATGTGATTACATATAGAACCATTTCTAATTATAGTACATCTCATTTGTGTGAGTTCAAATAATGATGATGTTATTGTAATATTTTTTTGAGGATGAGTTTATATTGATGTTGAGAAATAATACAATATATACCCCATGGATGTGTCAAATTATTCACCAATGAAATAGAATCATTAATAATTATGGTGGATTAAAACTAAGAATATGGAAAAACATGATTCTTGAACTATCTAATAAAAATATCATACCCTAGTGATGTTCATAGTTACAATGGTAAGGAGATATCATTGTTGATATTTCCATTGCAATCGATGTTAGAAGAGATGTAGTTTAAGAAAGACATGAAGGACAACATCAAATACAATTCTATACACTGGGATATTTTAAAAATAATTTCTATACAATAATTGTATCATTCTATAATGTGGTTAATGATTTAAATTTAATACAACACAACATGATAATAAATCCTGCAACACCGGGAAAATTGTAATCTCAAAAACATTCTGACCATTATTCTCTATATTTTATATATACTGAATATTAATAAGGTTTTTATTACCATGTGTATTATTTTATAATTGTATAAAAATACAAATACACTATCCACATTATGATGGTTTAAGTGATCCACATGTCATTACCATTTGTGACACAATGAGATTTTTTGAAATATTTTTCTTCGAAACAATTAAATTTCCTGGATTACATTTGTTACATTCTAAACCATCTTATGAATTCTTTATATGAAACAACAAGTTATTATTTCACTACATGAAATAAATAGATTTTATTTCGGTATACACAACACTAAGTTTGGACTGTGTTATACACAATATCGAGTCCCTTCAATATCTGGTGTTACATCCAAGACCGTGTTTTACAAAACTAAAATAAAATATAAATATAATTTTTAAGATATTATTAGAGTTATCATCTAGAATTTTGAATGGATGATATTAATGAGATTAACTAAATTATGAAAATTTATTTTATTTATTTTTATAATTTTTTTTATTTTGTTAATAATTTATTATAAATGAAAATAAAAACAAATTGAATAATAATGATGTGTTTTCAAGAAAAATACTTTTTTTCCATAAATGTGTCGTAAGATAATAAAAAATAATCGTCAAAATTTGTGGGAGATAACAATAAATTTTTTGTATTATAAATTTAAAATTTATTCTCTTTTATATTCAGTAATAAATTTTATAGGCTTCAAATATGATCAAGTCAAATTTTATGCATTAAAAGACACACACATAGACACGTATTTATATATGTATATTTATAAAATGTAGTTTTTCCTCCTTTTAATAGAATAAATTTTTTAAAAAAATAGTTTTTCAAAAATTGATAAATTTTTTGGAAAAAATAAACTTCATTTTTTTAGTGTTTAATATAAATGATTACTTTGGGTGAAATGGGTTTAATTTTCCAAGATGTTACATTTGTTGATAAATAGTGAAAAACATTTAATTTTAATTGAAAACTACATTCTCATCTAATTTATTAATATAGTAAAATTATATTTTCTATTTTTTAATGTATATTTATATTAATTTTCCATCTATTAATCCAATTATATCATTTTAATCAATTTCATGTTGATAATGGATATAATTTTTTTAAAAACTTTTGATCGTTTTACTTTAAAATGTTGTTGTTACATCCCACATGAGAGATAAACTTTATTTAATTTCTTCGTCACATATGTTTAGGATTTGGAATAAGGGATTACATATTTTGTTGCAAAATTAATTATAATTTCTAGTATGGTCAACATAATTTTTGACGGAAATTATTAGTTAAAGTAATTAAAATTAATTACAGCAATTAACGTAAAAAGAGTTTATTTAGTGGTTAAAATTTATCTTAAGTGTATAAATGAAATTGTATCAATTAGAAAAAAAATTGGACATATTTACTCAATATAATCCATTTTATATAGAATTTAAAATTATCAGAGGAAAATGATATAATAGAGACCTCTCAATAGTGTTTACTATTAAATATTTATAAGAATGTCACACCTCATCCACTATAAAAGGGAAATCTCCAACAAACTAATATCTTAAAACCAATCCATAGAATTGTATCATCCAAAAAATTCCAAATTAATATGTCAAGTGCCATCCTTTAATCCAATATTCCAAACATTGGGTAGAATGAAAACCATGTTAGGCCTCTCGGGCCAACCAAAAGCAATTACCTAACAAAGATGTAAAATTCTTCAATAATATGTTTTGTTTTATTTAATTGTACACCAAATAAATTATAAATATGAAATGATTATAAATTAAAAAAAATATCCCCAATATATGAATATTTTGTTATGTTATGTTTATGACCTACAATTTCACACACTTCTGTCAAATGGGATAGAAAATCATCATTCATGTGTACGACATGCTGCCATCTAGAGAATCGTTGTTGTTCATTTTACAGTTATAAAATATAATGACTTTTAATAATAATAATATATATATGGAATTAATTATTAATTTATTCAGCCAAAATTATTATATAACACATACCATAATGATTACCATTTTTTGGTATACTATAACAACATTTTTTGATGTGTGGATAACAGCCTCCTCAATGTGATTTGATTCGTTCATGTATTACGAGGAACATAATAGGTATATATTTATTAAAAATATGATATATTTGTTAAATTATAATTCCATTTTAATTTTAATATATAAATATATATATAATTTACTTCTATTTCATTCAATATGACAGGAAAATGGAAACAACCTACATGCATATGTATAATCTACCGTCTATATGAATGTTGTTTTTAATTTCCAATTTATATCAATTATAGATTATAAAATATAAATATATACTGAATATATATTATATTTATATCAATTTGTAAAATATATAAATAAGTAAATAATTTTCTATGTTGGAGGACCAAGATTAACAAGTCATAACATGTATGAAGAACAAAGAGGCTATTACCCAAAACATAACCTTGACAAGGAATTATTAATAATATAGTAATATAAAGTGATAATAAAATAATATATGGTATGATATATAAGAATATGGTTCTGTGTTATATTTAAAATTAAATTATATTTATTATATAGTATATTTGAGCATGTACGATGAATGTCCATACATAAGGATTGGGTTTTCAAGTATGACTTTTATTTCTCTTAGACATATGCTATATTAACTGATTATTATTGTAGTGTGGTGTATATAATTCAATATTAAAGGATATATAATCAATTTTATTTATTTAATTATAATAAATGTTTCATGTTTTTATATTATTCCATGTATTTCATGGTTCCAATGTTACTTATGAAGTAACGGGATTTCTAGTATCACTTTTTTTTCAAGACTTATTTCATATTCAACAAGTATTTCATTAGTATGTAGTATATAAATATGAAAAATGTATTATATAATTATTATCCTGATATTTATGGGTAATTACATTTTCATTTTATTATCTCTCATTTATTGGCTTTATGGATTAAAATTTATGAAATTTGGAATTTAATTTTTTCTTAATTTTCCTTCTTTGAGACACCTAAAATGTTATGCACCTATGTTATTATAAAAGCTGTATATAATACCTATTGACCAGTTATTTCATGAATAATTTTATTTTAATGATATTTTTATCCCCATTATATGTTATTATTTCATGGGGATTACAATCTAATGTTACTAAAGTGGTAACAATTTAATTCTAAAATCACATAGTTTATCATGAATACTTATGAGTCTGATTCCATTGATGAAATATTTTGTTCCATCTCTCAAGAAAACCAATGATTTTCTTCTCTTCTGATTAATCGTGATATCTTCATATAATGTTTCAATAAACAACTATTTGGTTGTTAATATAACTTATAAATTTTTTTTTTGAAAATTGGTCTATATTTCTGTCTTTGGATGGAACTCTATTATCCACACAAACCATGAATTGTAAAAATGTTTTCAAATAATATAATAAATGATAACATTGAATGATATTCATTAAAATGTAATTTTAATAAAATTATTATTTCTTAATGTCTTTCATATTATATTAAAAGAATCCATAATAAGTTTTCATTTTAATTTTAAAAGAAAAAGGATTTCCATGTATTTTTAAATAGTGGGTTTCATAGTGGAAATGTTATTATTATCAAGATATGTATTAAATGATTTTTAAATCATACATCATAGGTTTTCAATGTGGTTTTAAAATAAATGGATTTTAAATATGTTTTATGATTTAAAATGAATGGTTATTTTCTGTAAAAAAATGTTCCACAAGATCTTTCATATTCACTTTCTATATAAGATTGCATACTTTGATATAGGCATTCCTTACAAGGGGTATGATCTAAGGATAAAATTAATATTAGTTAACTATATGGTTTTTGTTTTAATGGAGTGATTTTAATAGGACCCATTTCTTTTCCATAATTAAAACATATTTCAAATGGATTGTTATGAATCACAATTCATTTCCACGGGCTAATCACATTTAAAAAAGACTAACATGTACCCAATTTCAATTTCACGGATTAATCATGTTATGGAATAATAATTTTTTTAGGTGTTTTTATTATTATATGAATGCTATTTGTACATTATTATTTTTGGGGTTAATGGGAATTGATTATATGATGGGGTACCTCAGATAGCACTAGGTAATCACATTACAACTTATATGATGGTGTGGCCTAGATAGCATCATGAAATCTAGATACATCTTATATGATAGGATGGCTAAGATAGAATCAGTTAATCATGTTATATCCTATATGGTGGGGTGACCTGGATAGCACTGGGCAAGCCAGTTATAGGCTACAAGATGGGTGAGAAAAAAATATCCCTTCAATGAAATGGTTATAATTCATATCTCATATTATATTAATAGAAAAAATTCAATTATTTTGATGTAAAGTTGGAAGAAGGTATAATCGGATCCCCTATAATAGATGGTCTTTAACTACGGATGGTGGTGTGTCCAGCATAGTAGGTGCATCCCCCATGAAGTTTTTGGATATGTTTTTTCAATGAGACTTGAATTATTTTTGTATGATTTTATATGTATATGTGTATGTCACAAGTATATGTCTAATGACAATGATATTCTCTCACAAATCATGTTATTTTATTTCCATATGATGTATGCCTTATGAACTACAATTCTTTATGCAATAACTAATTGTTAGGATATTCAATATGAAGGGTATGATCTTAAAATGTTATTATGTTTTTATTATACTCCTATATCAATGATCTTCTTATGTATATCCTCTATTGGTTTCCATTCATGACTATGGGGGATCACTATTTCTTTGTTTCCAATCCCCATTTTATGAAGAAAGGTTTTTGTAGATGTACTTAAGAAATATTTTTGAGATATGTTGAATATCTTTCACCAAAATAGATAAATGTGTTCCATGTTTATAAAGACACTAAACTGTTATGATCCTCTGGAATGTTCTTTCATAACTTTTTGAATATAATTCTAAAATGATTTAATATCCATGTATGACAAGCATGGGTCATTATAGATGTTACAAAAATAAATTCGTTGTCACACTTTATAAATTAGGTGGAGAAATCATTATTGGGATCCCTAGGGATATTCAAAATGATATTTCTAGGTATTTTTCTAAGAATAATCATATGGACTCAAATATTCAAAATAATGTTTCATTGTTTATACACCCAATTCGTGATGTTTCATTATTATGTGGTTTTCCTCTATGATTAGTGATTCTGATAATATGCTTATCAGTTGTAGTTAAGGAGTGGAAACAATAGGAACTGGGTTAACATTTAATGTGAAATAAATATTTTTGATGAGATGATGTGATGATCTGTGGTGTAAAAGAAGTTATGATCACGCCTAATAAGTTATCATGTAACATGATTAACAACATGTACCTCAACCAACTCTCAGACTCACCAAAGAAGAGAGAGAATCATTTCACTGATATTTCTTGTAATAGAGACCTTAGAGGAATGATGATTGAGTTTCCTTTATACCAAGAATGTGGAAAGAGGCTCCCAAGTCAATGTTTTAGTGTAATGTGAGGATATTATAACTATGGAAAAGGACAGAATGATAGTATCCAAAAAAGAAAAATGAAATGTTTTGTAAATGAAATGAATTATAGTAATGTTCTCCCTTAGACATCATCGACAGTTGAATGGTTTAAATGTTAAATAAAAAGAGTTAAGAAAACAATATCCTTAGCTGAAAAATACCAATTAAAATAAGTAAGGTTGTATGAGTAATGGTTATATTGTGGAGGATAATGAGACTATAGGTTAATTTTGCATGGAATGGGGTATTTTGTAATTGGATTATGTATATTTTTTAGTGGATTTAGGATGAAGAGGAATAATTTAAGTGTTGATGTATTTTGATTTAAGAAAAAAAATTTGTGAAATATATATGGGTTCTGGTAATGACCATGAATTCCAAGGAATTTTTTTAAAAATTTAAATTGGATTATTTTGAGACCAGAAACAATGAAGACACATAATTATGAGTCCTTGATTGGTCATAAGGTAATTTAGAACTATTTTAATTGTGTATTAATTAATCATGTGTGAGGGATCTAATACCTCGTGAAGTAGTTCCAGAATAAAAAATCCAAGGGCATTATTGAGCTCAGAATGGATGGATTCTCCTAGAGAGGATATAAAATCAACAAGCGCAGGTCAACGGGAATAGATATTTTTCATCTTTTTATAAGAAAAATAATATACATTAATGTGTTACATTATTTTGTTTTCTTCACCTTTGAGCGGTGGCACGCCAACACTGTATTGAAGAAATGAGGAAACGATGGTTTATAGTATATGTAGCTCTTTAATGGATCTTGAATGTGCAGCTTAATGACTCACTAAATTATGTGTATCAACACGATGACACAACAAAGCCGAAATGATGTGAAACATTTTCCTTTTAATGAAATGTCAAGTTGGATAATTAGGCTACGATTCCTCTGTAAAACGTTGAAGGAATTATCTCCAACGAATAATGCCGAAAAATCGAGTCACAACGAAGATTCTTTTGGATATTGGATCCCATATCAGAGATCAATGATCGAAAATGGCGTTGAATCAATGACTCGAATCAAACATAGATGAAGAAAGAAAATGAAGAGAAGTTCTTGATTAGTGAAAGAACTGAATTTAGGTTGGGGTTGTATTTTAGGTTTGTTCTTCCACATTTAAGATTTTAACAATGAACGTGAAGAAACTCACAAACTATTTGACCCATGAATCTTCATTCTTGTGGGAGGGATTTATCAGGTTTGTTTCTGAGTAATTAATATTCCATCTTCTTCTATATTTTTATTTTTCTCTTTTTAATCCTTATAAATGGAGAGGAAGAATTCCATGACGAAAGATGGAGTAGGTTTGTTCCTCTCTTCGATATTTTAATTTTCTCATTCCATATTCCATCTTTTATTAAGTTCTTCATAGGAACAGGAATGTGGAATTGTTGTGTACCTATTCCTTGGCGCAACAGATCGAAAATAGAGATCTGACATTGTGACTACCTAATAGAGGTGCAGCGTTGATTCTGGAAGATGAGTCAAATCAGTTCAAGGAAGGGGTAAAAATTGAGATTTGAACCCTAGATAGTGAAGAGGGTGGCCGGAGGGATCCAGAAAACCCTCTAAGTCGATGAACTGTCCATCAGGTCGCATTTAGTGGTCCGCAAGAAAACACAGTATAGCCACTGGCACCATCCATATAATAGATGGTAGGGTGGCACGCTGTGGTAGAGCTGAAGACAGTAGTCGATCGGCTACCATGTGAATGAATCCATGCCCTCTTGCAACAACAGGAGTTGGACCTACATCTTGGGTCTAGCTGAAAGACATGGTGGGCTAAGAGGACCGGTTGGCAGATGTAGCGGTGCTAGCCGGACCCGCCTGGTGGCAAGAGGACGCGACTATGACACATCCGGCCTATAGGAGCTAGTCCCCTCTAATACGGGGAAGGTTTCTACTAGTAGGCCGAAACCATCTAGGTGGTTCAGGCCCATCCCGACTGGGTCATGCCAATGGTTCAGGTCACACCAGACCTAGACCCAACCAGTCCCTGTTTCGCGAAAACTACTGTAACATTCAAGTGGAGTGTCGGTTAGACGACCCATATATAGTGTTGGAACCCTTTCAATGATACAGTCCTTTGAGATACTCTAGGTTTTTTTGTGGATGTTGTGGGATATATTATTTATTGGAAGAGTAGGCTCTCCCAACATGAGCAGACGTCGAGGAGAGTCAGGGTAGTTCAATTAAAGAGATGTTAGAATAGTTACTCCCTTACAATTAAGGGGTAGGTACTCATTATCCCTCTACATAGGTAAAGATGGGACTCACCGTGTACTAGCTGTGGTTTTGTTTCCTTCTAGTAGTTCCCTTCGGGGGTATTACTCCTCCATATCTAGCATTCATAGAGTTGGTACTCCCCTGACTTGTAGGGAACATTGTCTCTATTGTCGGAGTCATTAATCCCCTACTATTCCAGGGTGCAGGTCCTTCTTACGCAGTGCTCTGGTAGAGTCGATACACCCCTATCTTGCCAGGGTTAGATCCTTTACCCTCGAGTTAGTACTCCCTTAGAATACTAGGGTGAAGGTCCCCCATAGTAAATAAATTGGTAGATTCATTACTCCCATATATTACCAGGGTGCGTGTCCTCTAATCATTGTGTATTACTCCGTTACTGCGTAGTGTGTGGGTCCACATTATATGATGTTTCACTCTGCTACCATTTCTGGGTGAATGTCCAAAATGAGTAGTAATCCCTTGTAGAAACTAGGTTACATGCCCGCATATAAACATTTTTACTCCCCCATCTCCAATTAGAGACTAATATTGAGTCCTCAATAGGATTTTTAGATCCCTTGACTGTAGGACACAATTACGAGAAGCATGAACCTCCACATGAAGAGATTGATATCTAGATAGAATCTAATTCTCCCCTAACAAATATAGGTGTGAGACACTCCTTGCAGGAGTGACTGGGGTATCACAGTATAGTCTGGAGATGTTCTCCCTCCACTATACGCAGTGGCTAGGAGTGGGCCTCTTCACTTGGGCTTCCATAACCTTGTGTTGGGTGAAAGAATATGATGACTAGACCTCTAGTGTCAAGCAATAGAGTTGAACCTGGTAGAATGATTCTAATCGAGTGTATCTCTTCAATAGGAGCCACCAGAGATGGACGATCTCATGAAGTGTGATCTCTTGGATTGTGTGTTAAAACTTGAGCCTTCTATGATAATCCTGATACTGGAAAAGAGGTTCAGACATCACTGTTCTTAGTGGCTGGGTTGAGTATATCTGGATGTTCATGGTATATGCCTGGGCATATACCAGACTAGACCTGATTGTGCTGTAATTAATGGGTTTCTCTTATTATTTATCATTTTTATTTCTGGGTCCCCTACTGAGTATTTTTATACTCACCCCTACACGGGATTCACCTACGCATGTTTTTTCTAGTGCAGACGACATGCTCTTTGACAAAGACTATCGCGGCCCGGGACCAGGTGGTGGCCAGGGTGATACGACAGGCAGAATGTACTTCCACATCTTTTGAAAACCACTCATTACATACCCTTCTAGTGGGGTCTTATGCGGACATCTTATTGAGATTGTCTGTACTTTCTTATTTCCAGTTTTTATTTTGTTGGGTTTTTATTCTGGACCATTTGACTTATAACTTGTATCTTTACTTAGTTGTTTTCTAGTGGTATACAGGTTTTTCATTCCAACTATTTGGGATGTGGTTGTGTGTCTGTGTGTTCCTACTGGTACTCAGGAAATTTTCTCCTAATCATGGGATAATACATTTAGTGCTAATAACTAGACCATGGACTTTGGGAGACGGGCTTGGGGTAGTCATGTTAAGGGCCTCGGGGGACTGGTTCTCGCAAATTGGTATTAGTGGTGGTCAGTTCTACCTCTAAGACTGAGGGTCAGTTGTTTATGGTTTTGGGAAATAGTGTTATGTGTTTCATGTTCACATTTCAGGCCAAGGATTCCAATGTTTGTGTGGAAGCCAACATATCCATACAACAACACCCTGGAGACCTACATTCCATCATGGCACATGGAAACATTGATTATGGGGAAATAAAGGGACCATGAATCTTATAGGAACTATTGTGATTTCCATGTCCTTCTTGAGTTATCTCTCCAGATTGACTCTATTAACTATTGTTCATCTTGATCCATTTTAGAATGCCTCCTTGTCGAAAGCCAAATATGATTCTTTACTGTGATCATGATGATGATATGACCCATGATGAGGATTTAGTGAAGGGAACTGATTCTGAAGTGTTAACTCCATGTGTCGCACCAGTGATTCCACCCCCCATCGATCAACAGTTTCCTCCAAAACTACAAGTAGAGTATACGTGCATTCAATGTGCACTACACAAGTTTCAGATATATAGACCCCTATGTTTTTTGGAGAGACAGACCCCCATTTGTACAATTATTGGCTTGGGGCAGTTATGTGAGTCTTCTGCCAAGTGAGGATGCATATTTAACATATGTAAATCTTAGACGAAATCCTTCATCAGGGATCGGCGGGGAGATGGCAGCGCTTGATAATCCAGACACATGAATAGGGGACCATAAAATGGATTGACTTTGAGAGCCCCTTCAGGGAGGAGTTCTTTCCAATGACTTTATGCTCTGTTTTTATACATGAGCTATTATAGCTATAGAAGGTCATCAAAACAGTAGAAGAGTACTTGGCAAGATTCTTGGATATTTCTAACTACACTACAGATATGGTGTGGTACCATTACTTCAAAGCTTAAACCATAGAGCAGAGCTTACATTGAGAGATCAGGGTGTTGGTGGTTCCGCTGAATATTTCCACCTATGATGGGGTACTAGAGAGAGCCCTGGTGGTCGAGAGATTTTTGGCTGATGAAAAGATGGATGTGACCTACAATAGATGTCCGAAGGAAGAGGTGTCTATAGATTCTGGAAGACAAAAGTTGACATGATCGTAACATTTAATGCATACACATGCCCGAACGTAGACATGTGGGTTTAGGGCGCATGGGTAGTGCCAATGAGATGATAAGCCACAGGAGATGTAGTGTTATGCGTCAACTGCCATGGGAATCTATCTAGATATTGTTTGACCCACCGTTCTTCTGAGTGGGAACCAGCAGACGAGCCTCCATGGTAGAGAAAACACTTAGAGTAAGCTGTTCCACAAGAAGGCAGGTAAGGAAGAAGAGTTGGACGAGCAATATAAGGTGGAATGTAGTTTTTAATTTTTCCACCACCCCCAGGTGGTCCACTCCATGATCAGGGAGCTGGAGGATGTGGGAATGGATAGATTCATGCGATCGTGTCTTATGACCAAGAATATCCATTTGAAATTCAAGGTATGGTCTGTGTCTTTTCATTTGGATACCATTTTAAATAGAGATTGGTGATGTAAATTCTGAGTTTCATTTTTGTTTGAGTCTTCGAGGATCCCATAAGACCATGGAATTGACCCTCACTCTTAGACGATCCTACTAAAGGAGACCTGTTGATCACACACTGGAACTTATAGTGTGACAAGACTCTTGTAGGTGAGAGTTGTAGTTGGGAACTCATAGTCGCGATGTTGAGGCCTTACGCCGTCATTCTAGGTGTGGACCACCAATTTTCATACCCGAATTGACTATATTATGAAAATGATGTGGTGTTTTAGTGATGATAAAGTGTGTTTTTATTTACGGTGAATGGAAAAACTGGGCAGCATAGGGAGGAATCTTATAAGAATTAATTCTTGGGATTGTTTTATGGTGGAAAAGTTATACCCCCATGATGTTTTTTGTTGTATGGAATGGTTTCATACCATCCATCCTTAGCTGAGATTCCACTAGTTGGTGGGAAATAGTTGTTTTTTAGCAAGTTGTGTGGTCGCTGGAGTATGTAGACAGAGGGCCTAGAAAGACCCAACATTTTCTCGTGGGAAACTATATCTCATTTGAATATAATCTTGTGTGTTTAGTATCATTCTTGAACGTGTAATGCTTGTAGAGGATTTATCATAGTTCATCTATGGGTGGGCGTGAAATGTGGGTTTTTATCTCTTTCTGTGTCAGGTTAGTAGGGAGGTGAGCAGCTAGACCCCATGACTATATATTGATCACAATGCATGGTGATTTCCCACTTGTCACAACAAAAAGAAACATGTTCCAATTGTTTCATGATGTTGGCCTAGTAGAAAATTGACATTAGGGTGATCAATCATGTTGGTGCATCGAGGTGTGTGCTTGTATACAGCTCAAAGTAACATGGTGAACCCAATTTTCCTCATTTGAGTATAGGATTTTATTTTTCAGGATGAAAAGTATAAAGGTGGGGTTAATTTAATGGGCTCGAATTAAATGGGGTTTTTTAAAATTAAATTGGATTATTCAAATCTAGGATTTGTGACATAACAAAATTTTTAGGCCTAGAGTGGCGAAAATAGAATTTTAACATGTTATTAATTATTATTAATTAATCATGCGAGCGGGTTTTTCTAACCCTTGATCTGGTTCCTAGATCAAAATTCAGAGGGCACCATTGAGCTCATAATGGAAAGGTTTTCTTATAATGGACATAACATCAACCGGTGTGGGCCAACCAGAAAAGTTAGTTTTAGTCTTTTTAGGGGAAGAATAAAATACATTATAAAGTTACTTTATTTTTTTATCCACCTTTGAGAAGTGGCATGCCAATACTGTAATGAAGCGATTAGGAAATAAAAAGTCACATTAAATGAAGACATTTAATGGATCTTAAATGTGCAGCAAAATGGATCATTAAATGATGTATACCAACACGATGATGCAGTGTAATAGAGATGATATGATTCATTTTCCTTTTAATGAGATGTTTGGTAAGAGAATCAAACTAGTATTACTCCGATGAAAAATTAAGGAATTATCTCAATTGACGAACTCCAGTGAACCAATAGGAAGAGATGACACCTTTAGAGATCAAAACTGAGACCGGAGATCGATGATCTCAAATGATGATGAATCAATGGTTTGGATCAAACATATATGAATGATTAAAATGCGGAGATGTTTTAATTAGTGAATGAAAATAATTGAGGTAGGGGTTGGGTTTTATGTTTTTTCCCTATTATTAAATTTAATAATGAACGCAGATCTACTCACAAACTGGTTGACCAAAAGATCATTGTTCTTGCAAGATGGGTTTTATTAAGTTTTTTCTTGGAGAATTAATATTCTATGTTCTTCTATGTTTTTATTTTTCTCTGTTTGAAACTTATAACGGGAGTGGAATAACACCGTGATGAATGATGGGGAAGGTTCGTTCATCTCTTTATTATTTTCCTTTTAACCTTCATTCTTCCTAGGTTCTTCGTGTTCTTTGTGGGAAATTGAATGAGGAATCATTGCATGACCCTTCCTTGATGCAACGAATCAAAAATAGAGATCTAACATCATAACGACCCATCAGAGTTACGGTGATGATGGTAGTGGAAAAATCAACCTAGTTCCTGGAATGGATCGAAATATAGTATTGAACCACATGTAGTGAAAAGGGTGACCTAAGAGCTCAAGAGAACCCTACGAATCAAAGAATAAACCATCAAGGTGCGTCTGGTGGTCTGTGGAAAAAAGTTTTTTTTCTGGAAGTGCCGACACGTGTGCCAGATGGCAGGGTGGCACACCATGGTGGATCTAGGGGAAGAAGCCACATAAAGGAATCCACAGTAGAGATGGCAGTGAAAACCATGTGAAAGAATCCAGAGCCTCCAATCGTGGCATGAGATGGAACTATAACACTATTCTAGCCAGAATATATGGTCTTCTACATAGACTGATTGGTAGAAGTGTTAGAGTAAGTTCGCACCGCCTGGTGGAAGGCATACCCAGCTATGTCGCTTCCAGTCTGGAGGAGCCAGCCCGCTCTGATGCATGCTGGGTTGGGCCCAACTGGTCTAGGCCAAGCCCAATGGATCTGATCAGACCAAGGCCGGGACAGACCTGGGTCTGGTCGAACCTGAGTTTGGTTAGTTTGATAGGGTATGACCGGACCCAAACCCAACCAGACCCCGTTTCTCTAAAACACTCGTAATATTCAAACAAAGTGTTTGGTTGACCATCCATCTATGAAATTGGAACCCTTTTAATGAGACATTCCATTTTAGATACTCTAGGTGAGTTTTTTCGGAAGTCAGATGATGTCCTATTGATTGGATGATTTTTCTCTCCCGGTATGAGCAAACGTTGAGCAGGGTGGAGGTAGTTCTCTTGAAGAGATGCTAAGACAATTACTCCCTTGACCACTCAGAGAACATGTACTCCTTATCCCACATCTTACATAGAGATGGGACTGCAAGTGTCTTGTGTCTGCTTCCATTTCCTTCAGTTAGTTTCCTCGGGGGATTTACTCTCCTTAAAGACTAGGGTGGGGGTTCTCAGAGATGTTCATGAAGGATGAGTTGGTAATCCCTTGTGGGACCATGGAGCGGGTCCTCTATCCTTTGATTCTGTACACCCCTAAAGGATTAGGGCACATGTAATTCATATCTAGTGTGTATAGAGTCGGTACTCCCCAACCATGTATGGAAAAGGCCCTCTATTGTATGAGTCATTACGACCATACCATTTGAAGGTGAAGATACTCTTTACTTAGTCTTCCGACCGAGTCAGCACACCCCTATCATGCTAGGGAGCGAGCCCTCTAACCTGGGGGTAGTACTCCCCTAAAATATTAGGGTGTAGGTCCCCCATAGCGAACAAACTAAAAGAATCAGTACTCACCTAAATTACCAGGGTGGGGGTCCTCTAGTCCCTAACTAATACTCCTCTACTGGGTAGGGTGTGGGTCCACATTATACGAAGTCGTACTCCCCTATAATTTCAGGGTGTGGGTCCTTCATGAGTATTACTATCCTGTTGGAACTGAGGAACAAGTCCTCACTTACAGAGTTGTACTCCCCCCTCTCTATGTAATGATAGGGATATGTCCTCTATAGAAGTTGGGGCTCACTCGACTATAGGATACAGTTATGAGGAGCTATACCCTCTACTTAAAGAGATCAATACCGATATTGGACTTAGTTCCCCCTCGATAGATTGAGGCACATGCCAATCGTTACAGGGGAAACAGTGGTATCACGAGACAGTGTGGAGTAGTGATCCCTCTAATCTGCATATTGGATAGGGAAATTCCCCTTCACATGGGATCCTTAGTATTGCGTTTGGGGAAATAATGTAATCACTATACCACTGGTTTCAAGAACTATAGTTTGACCTAGTAGAATGTTCCTGATAGAGTGTATCTCTCAGAAAGGTTCCACTAGATATGGATGAGCTCGTGGAGTGTTATCACTTGTTTTGTGTGTCACAACTAGAGCATTTGGTGAGAATCATGATACTGGTAATGAGGAAGGGACCTCATGTTTCTTAGTGTCTAAGATAGGAATATCTGGATGTTCATGGTGTATGTATGGGAATGTACATGACTACAGTTGACTATGCCTTTCTAAAAGGTTTTATCTTGTGATTTATATACGTGATTTTGGGGTCTCCTACTGGGTATTGTTTTAGTCACCCCTACATGGGTTCTCCTGTACGTGTTGTGTCTAGTGCATATGATAGTTTCTTCGATAGAGACTGCATTGTCCCGGGACCAGGCGGTGCCTCGTGAGATATGACAGGCTTGACGTACTTCCACGACTTCTAAAAGACACTCATTTCGTAACCATTATGTTGGGTCTTCTGCGGACATCATTCAAGGATCATTTATACCTCCTTCTTTCAGTTTTTAATTATTTTTGGGTTTTTATTCAAGCCCATTTGACTTACATCTTGTATATTTACTTAGTGGTTGTTTAGAAGCATGTTGTTTTTCCCTTTTTGGTGGTTGGGATGTGGTTGTGTGTGTGTGTGCATGTATACAGGTACTTAATAAAATTCTTCCCACTCGTTGGATAATTCCTTCAGTGCTAGTTTCCAACCCCCAGCCTTTTGGAGGTGTGCTTGGGGTAGTCATGACATGGGCCCTAGGGGAAGGGTCATGAATGTTATTCAATCAATGTTTTTTGCTATGGATTTAAAAGAAAATTTTGAATGGTCATGATGTACGAGAGAAGTGATTTAACAAGAAGACGATATTTGTGAGAAAAAAATATTTAGAGAATTATAACCTATAATATGTTCTTAATTTTTATATTGGGATGTTTAGGTAACGATTTTCTGGATATGAATATGTAATCCGAGAGATACTAATTACCGTAGAAATGATCAGAGATTTGTTAAAAAAGATGTGATGATATAATAGATTGAGTTTTTGACATTTTAGGATGTATAGAATATATCCCATAATCTTCGGAAAAATAATGAATGACTATTTTTAATTCAATTTTAATATATTTATCATGATTCAAGATAATAAATGATGAATTTATTGAAGTGTTTGGAAAGAGAAAACGATGTTCAACTTTTTAGAATACATGGGATCAATGATAAAGAATTATGAGGTATTTAGTGAGAATATTTCTAACTTTTTTATCATTATTCTTTTGGAAGTGTTATATTGTTAACCATTTGTGGAAAGTTTTATGTTAATAATCAGATGTGTTATTAGAGAGTCACGTATTTTCTCATGATATCAGGATTCATTCATATTGTATAAATTATGCTAACCATTTGGTTGTGATGTTAACCAAGGAAAGATGGAATGTACGTTAAATTATATTTATTGATCTCATGATCTGCTAACGCTTCTTGAATGAAAACATGACTTTCATTTATTAGAATAAGAGATGAATTGGAAAATGAGAAAGGAACAACAAAGGGTGAGTTTGCCCTAAAATATTGTAAGTATTTGTTCTCAAAAAAATTCATCAACAATATAAAAATGATTCATGTAATAAATTTTGTCTTGTTATCATCATTCCTGATGATATCAATGTATTTTTTCAAGCCTTAATGTCTTATGGATTTTATATCATTATCTTTATACCAACTATGTTCTCTATCACTCTCCATCAGAACATGATAGTTATATTTCTATTCCATGTCAACATTTTCACATTCTACCTATGTTCTTCTATATCGAATCCTAGAGATGAGGTTATTTTGGTAAATGTTATGTATCATGATTTCAATTTTTATTGGATGTTTTAGTGTTAATTTTTATGATGTGGGTTTCAATAAAATGAACTATCAAGAATTAAACCATTGATGACCCCAAATAATTTTGATGGAGAAATTCATTTCAATGGGGGTAGAATGTTACACTCCATGATTTTGTAATATATTTTTCTTAGAATAAATTAAATTTTTTTGACGGCATGGGATAAAATATACACCTAGATACTGATTCCCCAAAAAAATCCTATATCATCTTGCAGTACACAGAACACTATGTCTATCTTATGTTACATGGAATTATGAGTCCATTTCGATGGCATGTGTGACAAAAATGTTGATTTTTCCAAACTACAATATACAATTAATACTATTATGACAATATTTTTATAGTTATCACATAGCCATTTGAATGGAAAATATGAATGACATTATCTAAATTATGAAACTATGGTTTACTATATTTATAAAATTAATCAATTGGTTATTAATTAATTATAAATGAAAATAAAAATCAATTGAGTATAAAGGAGGTGTTTTCAATGAAAATAAATTATTACTCCAAAAAATTCATTTTATATAAATTAATTATATTAAAACAATTAATTTGATACAATAATAAAATTTATATAATTTAAATTTATGTTTTATTAAATTAATCCAAAACATTTATTAGGCATAAAAGTAGAAAAAAATACAATTTTAGTTCTAAAAAGCTATATATATATTTCTGAATGGCAGTTTCCATTATTTTCATGGAAGACTTGTTTTAAATTAAATTTTTAAACATTTATAATTTTTCATGAAAACATTTGATTCATTTTTTAAAGATGAATATAATAATATACATTGTGTTGATTTTTGTATTTTTTCAGGAAAAATTTATTTTTTTGATGAATTTTGAAAAGACTATATTTTAATTGAAAATTGCATTTTCATATAATTTATTTATATAGATAAATTTTATAATAAATTTTATTTCAAGTATATTTAGAAAAATTATAATAATATATATCTAATTAGGTTCATTTGAATCAATTTCACAATATAATTGTATATAAAAACTTTTCTATCTTTTAAACATTTTTCATTAAAACCTGATGTTATATCTAGTTTATGGGATTAGTTTTAAATTATTATCAGACACTTATATGATTATAATTCGTAAAAATGTATTCCATATTTTTAATATAAAAAATAATAATTTATATGATGTTCCACATTGTTTTGACCAAAAATATTAGGTAATGTAATTAAAATCAATTACAACGATTAAGATAAAAACGGGGTTAGAGAGTTGATAAACATTAACATAAAGGAAAAATTACCCTATAAAAATTTCCAAAATGAATTTTATGTTCATATTTAAACCATATATTACCTTTTTCAAAAAAAAATGTACAATTATTGGTGGTATAATAGGTATGGCTAACTTCCCAATAGAGTTTAAGTTTTTATATTTACAGGAATCCACGCCTCCTCCACAATAAAAGGGAATTCAAACCTCTTCAATCTATCATATAAATAAAGAACAATTTCACTTCAAAACCATGAAACAATATCTGAAAAATTCCCCACTATCATCAAATATTACTCACATTTTGTGGAAATAAAACCATATTTTTTTTTCTTTGGTGAAAACCATATGTAATTACCTCAAGAAGAGGAAACACTCATCAAGGAAAACATTTGATTCATTTATTTCCCCACACGGTTAATTATTATTAATAAATGGTTGAATAATAACATAAATATCCTATAATTAAGTTTATTTTGAAATGTTAATTGTATGGACAAAATTTTAACACTCATCCATCAAATGGGATATGCAATTATCATTCATGTGTATGAAGGACTACTGCCTCATGAACCAATGTTGATCATTCTTCAATTACATACTATCAAGGATGGGTTTAATAATTAAAATAAGGTATTTATATTATAGATAACATAACTAGTATTTATTAATGACTTTTTAATTATTATATAACACATACATTCATGTTTTACATTTTTTTCGAATACGATAACATCATTTGTGGACGTGTGGACTATCGCCTCCTAAATGTGATGTGATTCCTTCATTATTAACATAGAATGTATTGAGGTTGGTTATATTAAAAATGTGTTATATTTATGAGGTAATACTTCAAATATAATTTTAATATATATATATGTTATTTACTTATATTTCATTCAATGTGAATAGAAAATGGAAAGAACCTTTATGCATATGTTTCGTCGACTGTTTCCATGATAAATGTATTTTATTTCCAATTTATATATTTATTAAAATGTAATAAAAAGACATATACTAAAAATATATTCCATTTATACCATTTTTTACATTATTTATATATTAAAATAATGATCTATGTAAGAGGAACAATAATAACAAGTAAAAACATGTACAAAAAACAATGTAGTTACTAATAGAAACATAAAATTAAATGGAATTATTAATAAATGGTTAATAAAAGGTCAGAATAAATTCATATACTGTATGATACATAATAATATGGTTATTTGGTAGACATGTATTAATCTTATTTTAATTAAATATTATATTTTAATGTGGATTAATATTGTTAAAACACAAGGAAATAATTTTCTCAACTCACTTTTATTTCTATGAGATATGATATATTCACCATTTACACTTATTGTGTGGTGTATATACAACCCTATAAATGTAATTTCTAAAATTTAATTCACATACTTATATTAAATATATAAATTTATCTTATTATTTCTTGTATTTCATGATTGAAAAGTTACTCATAAAGTTAGAGGATTTATAGTCTCACTTTTATTCTTGCGTGACTTATCCCATATTCACCACTCGTTTCTTTGGTTTTGTGAATATACTAACCATGAATGTATTATATTTTTATTATAATAAAATTTATTTTTACTTTCATATCCATTTTATTATCTACCATTCAAGGGGATTATGGTTCAAATGTTACCAAATCAGTAAAATAATTTGGTCATAATTTTCTTTCTTTGAGGCACATGCCATGTTATAAACCTATAATATTATATAAGGTGTAAATAATACACTTTGAAATTTTTTATAATCAATATAATTATTCTAATTTTATTTTGAACTTATATAATATAATTATTTCATTATTATTATGATTCCGTGTTACCAAAGTTGGAGAAATGTTTTTTTTTTTAAATCTCATCATTTATCTGGATTGTTTATGACTATGTTCCCATTGAAGAATATTTTTGATCCATAACCCAATAAAACTCATGTATTTTGTCCTCCGATAATTATTCAAGATATTTAAATATAATTTTACCATTTATTCCCACATTGATACTTAGTTTAACTAATAATTTTTTTTTTTAGAAAATCATACTTTATTTCTCACTTAGGTCGAAAATATGATCTATTCATAATCCATGTTTTCAAAAAATGTTTTAAAAATATTTTTTAAATGAAATGTTAAGAAAATTTTCATAAAAAAAATTTTATTGTAATTTTTTTTGTTTTAATGTGTTTAATTTTTTAAATAAAATATTACATTATATGTTTTTAAAGTTATTTTCACAGAAATTGTTGCTCAAAAATAATTTATGTTAAAAAAATTGTTATTACAATTGGAAAGGATAATTTATAAAAAAAAATTAAATGATTGGTAAATATTTCGTCATATTTTTCAAAGTTGGGTTTTAAGGAAAATTATTTTTAAAATTTCAATTGATTTTTAAAGAAATGATATTTTTCATTACGAATTGTTCTAATTGGTGTTTCAAAATAATTCTACATATAAGATGGAATCAATTGATATAGCTATTCCTACTCAAATTATGATCCAAGGATTCCATTAATCTTATTTATCTGAATGGTTTACATTTTCATGCCACGATATTTATGGAAGCCATATATTTTTTATAGTAATACATGTTTCAAATAGACTATTATGAAACCTATTTATTTTTCTAATGCATATCACTTGTCATCAAGGATAAAAAAAAATTATTTTTCCAATGGGATAATTAGGTTAGGGATGAATAATTTTTTTTACATTTTTTATGATATTAATTCACTTTTAACATTATTTATCTCAGGGTTCATGGAAATTTATAATTTGATGGGGTGGACCTAACAGCTCTTGTTAAGGCCATTATAACATATACAATGCGGTGTTATAAATATCAAGAGATAAATCCATTATAGATTATATGATTGGGTGTTATAGATAGTACAAGAGAATTCCATTAAAACTTATCAGATGGGGTGGCCCATATAGAATTAGATAAGTTCATTATATATAATGTTATTTGTGGGAAACATTTCTCCCTCCAATTCAATTGTTAAATATTTTTTATATCATTAGATAATAATGTGAACATGTTGGAAATATTTATCCAATGTGGTAAGGAGGTCTTACCTAATACACTATATGGAATGTGCTATGATTGGGGATGCTTGCATGTCTCCCCCAATAGGTGCATCCCTCACGATGTGCCCTGATATGTTCTGGTAGTGAGCCTTGACTTATAAGGAATGAATTTATTTGATTATTCGAATTTAACAAGTCTATTTATCAATCAAATTATATTCCCCCTTGAATCAAGTTCATTCATTTCCATTTGATTCATGTCTTAGATACTGCCAATTAGTATACCATGACTCACGATCAGGATCTCCAATATGTAGAGCATGGTCATAAAATGATATTCTAATGTTATCATATCATATTTCCATTTTTTATGTATCCCCTTTATTTTTACCTAGATTGAGCATCTAATATCATCCATTATTATTTTTATTTTTCCTATGTTATGAAGAATAGTTCTAAGTAGGTGTACTTAAGGGGAATATCATTATCATAGATTTTGAAGATCATTCACAAAATTAGAAGAATTTGTTCCATGTATCCAAATACACCACACTATTATGGCCCTTGGGAATGTTCCTTTGAAATATGAATAATATTCATATAATATGATGTAACATACATGTATATTATTCCTCAGTCACTATACCATTGGTATTTTCCATGATCTCTCTATGATAGGAAATTCTCACAAGATATGATCGTTGAGAATGTATCATCAAGGTTGATTTTATAAATTAAATATTGTGGATTACAATATAACAATAAATATGAATCATGTTAGAAGTTGAAGGATTCATAATAGATCATATTGAAATTTTGATGGACCAAATAAACTACTACCATATTAGGAAATAATATCACATTACTGGTCTAATGAATTATATCAATGTTCAATGAATATCATTTTGGGGTATAGCTTACATGTTCATCACCAGAACTCATATTATACATATATCCATTTTGAAGATTCAAAACGTATTAGAAAAATTGGAATGATTAATATTGTAACACATATAATAAAATACAATAACTAACAAGTTACATGCCTTTCTAAAAAAATTACATACAAGGTTTTTATTAACCATAAAATGAAAAACTAGTTACATGTCCTCAGGATTAAAACGTCACATAATATGATATATCATATGAATGATAAAGATATAAAAGATTAATTACAAATAATCTTATGTAAAAACATTAGTTAGGTCACATCCCATTGAAAAAGATTGGGTTTTTTCAGATTCCACTGTAAAAAAAAGGATTTATAATAAAGCTATCATTTTTTTGAAATTGATATTATTAGATCTTGTCCACATGTATCAAGGAGTTAATGTACATGAAAAAATTAATTATGGATTTAACTTAACCAATATAAATCTAAATTTTCATTTTTTTTATTACGTACAACCTCCTTAGACACCCACTATAATAATCTATTTTTGTTAAATTTTTCATTTTTTTTCCGGTATACCATGATTTATATTATATATTTAAACTGATTCTAATTATGACATATCATGACCATGATGTATTACATTATCCACCTTGTGGTATATAAAAATATCACTCAAAAGTCATGATTCATCATCCACCAAGGGCAACATAAGAGATACATAACTCTCAATATGTGATGAATCATTCAGCAGTGTTCTCATTTTTTATATAGAGAACTCTTAATGTGATGCTTCATTTACCTAAGTTGACATTTTTAATTCATTATTCACCCATATAGAAATTTATCATGACTATCCATCTGCCAAATATGGTATTATAGATATTACACATTCCCCACAATTGATAATATGGCCATATATCATTTATGTTGACAATTAAAAAGAGCAGTGATAGATTCCTCAACCTCATATTACGGTTTTTCCATTGGAGAATGTTAAAAATCCAAAACTATAAAAAACATGTATGTTCAATTATGTGAGTGGATTTCTTGTGCTGCTTGAAATGATGGTTTTCATTCTTTTTATTAGTTTTTTCATATTATATAATATATTAAAATATATATTTTTGGAGTTTTTGGTGCATTTTTGGTGGTGGGATTCAAATTATTCTTCTCATACCCAACATGTGCACCTTGGTGGGATTAAATACATCATGTTCATGGATGTAGGTAGCAGGATGGGAATTGTGATAGATATTTTTTTGTGTGATTCACAGCTGATTTTGTATAAAAAAATTGTTGGAGGAGGGACAGTGTTTTATTATATATAACAATTTTTATATTTTGGATATTTTTTTGTATATGATCGAGTCACCGGGAGATCTTACTCTTATTTTAGTATTTTATGAGATTAATTGTTTTTTGATATTTCATCTAAAAATATATATTATGGTTAGATCGTAGTTGTAATTAATATATTATTTTGATTATAATAATTGATGAACCATAATATTTATTATGATATTTATTTATTTTATAGGGAGGGTATAGTTTCCTTTGGATATTTATGTTCCCATGCCATTAGTCAACACCATATGGTATATAGAGAGAATTTTTGGGGACACAGAGTGGCCTAGTTTAGTTATTGTTTGAGTAAAATGAATTAGAGAAGTTTTAAAGCGGTATAATAGCCATTCTTTTTATTTTGATATTTATTATAATGGACATGTAGATATGACTTATCATAATATTACAGATTCTCTATGATTATAACTCACTAACACCTTTATGAGTGAATCTCTATGTTCATAAGAATGGGTCTATTAATATTGGTTTATAGATGTTAGGAATTGGGCATTTAATGGAATATTGTGTATGATTTACTCTATATTATTTTGTTCCCTTATAGATTAGGAATATGACCATGTATTTATGTATAATATTCAACATGTAAGATTTACATGACATTGTAAATATTATATGTGATTGGGGTCCTAGTTTTTAAAATAATGATTTTCCATTTAATGTTCCTATATTAAGTTATATTTTATTTTAAATATATGTTATGGTTGTTAATTTATATGAATGTACCAATTGATATCAATTTTTTTTACCATTATTTTAAATATATTTATGTTAGAATTATCTTTTTATTATTCATATCCAAAGAGTGAGAAGAATTTGGATAGCATATTTCATGATTTATATGTTACCCTTGTGTTGTTGGGTATGTATAAAGTAGACTAATCTATTTCTTATTTGTGATTTTCATAAAGTATGATTCCAGAATCTTTGATAAGGTTTTGTGGATCCATGAAATTAGTATTTTAGTTACTTTTCCACCAAATACCTCAAATGTAAATCTAGGAGAGAGAGTTTATAAATGACCAAGCTATTGTGGTTCTTGAGAATTTTTTTTACTAGAACATCATATAGATGTGTAAATTGGGGAATGTTTACAACTTGTGGTTTATTTTATAGATCTAGGGGATCCAATGGATGAGCTAACAATAGAATATGTAAGAAACCATCATATCCTACCACTAAAAATTTACAAAACGGGCTAACCACAATACCCAATGATCATTCATGGTCTCCCAGATATTGTGAAATCTTCCAAGGGTGCCATGATTAATTTGTCCGAACAATTTTACCCTCGTAAAAGAATATAAACAAAAAAATAATACAACAAATAGATTTCAAGATGAACTATAAATATTTTAGACGTCCATGGATATAAAATAAGTAATTCCAAAAACATAAACCAAAAAATATATTATAATAAAATAAAAATCAGTAAAATACTTATTTGGATCACCTAATAAAATGTTTTGGATGAATATATAATGAAAAATATAAAATAAACCGTCATAAATTGGCTAGGAAAACATCCCAAAAATAAAATAGAACCTAAAAATATATATAAGAATCCTCCATGTGACACAAGATCACTCTCTAAATTCTATAATTTCGGACCATAGAGCTAATAAACATCGGTGACATCCCAGACCTGGATTCCACATAATGGGTTCCCTGAGCCAGGTAGGCTATATGTCCTCAAGCGCATGTCCCTGATCGATAGAGGCTGACGACTAGTAGCGAGGGCCCATGTTGTGTCCACGGGGAGACTATGCCCTCATTAGAAAAGTGTAGTGTAGAAGATAAATATCACCAAAGGTAAATAGAGTAAGACATATAAGTATAGTGAAGTCAAATAATAAAATAGGGAAAAGAGTAACAATATCTAGAACAACTGGAATGTCATTCAAAAACAGATGATATGCCATGTCACTAGAAAATATGTAAACATGGACACATGATATAATGAATAACATGTTCCACAGAAGTATACAAGAAATTTTAAGACTATCCCAAGCCTAGAAGTCTCTAGCTCAGTCATCTTCTTGCTTGATCTGTCCTACAAAGTAGGAAACCAAGTGTTTGATTTCATATTCTTCCATTTATCAACACCTATATTCATGTAATCTACTCTGGGTACGAAACAATACTCGAAGAGTGTGTGAGGTAAATCTCAGCGGGCCACCATCAATGGTGGATATAGTATATGGCCTCTCTAACCGAAATGAAACTATTTTCAAGAATTAAAAAATAATGTACATGAGAAAAATGTAACTAAATACCCAATTACATACATCATCTCTTATCTGGTGTCTAAAAACCATTCCATTAATTTATTTTTATCCATTGATAAATTATCCACATGTTAAAAATTGATGTGGTTACATGTTTTTACAAGGGAACCTATAATGATATTTAATAGAAAAGTCCCAAGGTAATAACTAAGGAGATGTAGAACTCATGGTTCACAAACATAGTAATAACTACAGACTGACATGAGGTAATCATGTAATCCAAGGAGCATATACAATGGCCTTCAAAAACTTGTCACCTGCTATGTCCAATGAATTAATCCAATGTAAAATGGGGATAAGCAATGACTGTTTCTGATGGGATTTAACCCTGAAACCTACTTGTTAATTTATGATCCAAGGATGGTATCCAAGGAATACTATAATTATATTCAAGGGATCCTTTGGTGTCATAATAATCATCAAAATAATAGACAAGGATCATGATCTAGTTGGGTCTTAACCCATGCAAGTTGTATCCTTGAATCAGAATGGGGTTCTAGAGTGTTCATGGAATTATCCAATCAGATTATAAGGCGAGATCGAGCTAGGAATATCTTATTTGATGTTGAATTAATGTAATATTTCATTTGTTTCAATCTTTGTTTTTCATTAGTGTGATAAGTTAAAGTATAATGCAAACTTTTAATCAAGTCATAATTAAAAAATATGTACATTTGGTTCAATCCGTTCCTTTCCATAGTGTTTAAGGCCAATAAGAACACAACCTTTATTTATTCTATCAAAATTATATTCAATAATTAATATTAATTTTGATACCTTCCATTAATTTGTTAAGGGGTGGTACAGACATGCAACCTATTATTCCCTCACATTTAATCTGATAAAGTCATACACTTATTATACATTCAAATTTCCATTTCAAGAATTATTTTCAATTTAAGAATATACATTAGGTGGTTCACGTGGTATGTATACATTGTACTTCACATTTTTTAGTTCACAATATAAATCCTAAAATTTAAAATACAAAATTCTACCCTTATTAGGGTCAAAAAAATTCCCCCCCCGAATGATGGATCAAACATGTTAAATACTAAAAACATAATTATGGATTAACATCCAACATGGTATGGATAATTTTTTGGGTGTAATAACTAGAACATAATCAAAAATTTGAAAGGAGAATATTTATATGGTTATAATTATTATATTCATGGAATATAAATTCTATAATGGTACCTAATGAAATCAGTGGACACCACACAACAATTCCAAAATCAATGAACTCGAGGGATGATTTATAGACCACCCATGAATGCTTGTACAAATATACTCCTCTGGTATCCACCCATGATTTGGATTGGTTCAAATTAGATTAAATAAAATAGTATAAATTCACACAACATGATAACTAGTTCTGGAGTAATATAGAAAGAGAATGTCTTAAATGGTATTGGGTAACTATCGTTGCACACTCAACGTGATGAATGGAAGCTTGAGCGGATCTCGAATGATGCAGATAGTTCAATACCTGCCTTTTTCTTCAAAATGCTCAAAAATTTGATCCATGGAGTTAAATAACCGTTGAAATTGTATTTGGGAAGAAGAAGTGGATTAAAAGATCAAAAGGGATAATTTGTAAAATAACCCATAAAATTAGCCTATGCATGGTATGTAAGAACAATATGAAAAACCCTGCACAAACTATGCATGGTTACCGAGGTAGAAGGGGAACTATCATGGATAAGATGAATGACCATTCAAAGACCATGCGATATGGTTATGTCTAAAAATTTCCATCTTCATGGTTAAACAAACCGCGTTCCAACTAGGTTCAAACCATCCGATGAGGCCAATTCTCCCAGAAAGGTATGTTATAGGCTCCTAAGATGTCCTAAACACCCATGAATCCTATTCTAACACATTAGGTATCTTGATTATCTTAAATTTATGTATTTATACACAAATTTAAAGTATCCATACCTCATTATAAAATAGGCTCTTACAGACTTCCCCTTAAAAGAACTCATCCTTCACTTCACCTTCTGAAGTAGAAACACTATCTGAAAATAATTATGGCCACTGAACACATTTTTCAGCTACCCTCTCCTATGACTCATCCTCCAAGAAGCCATGATTCCCAAGCACCCAAGCTAGAGGGAAATATTATCCTCAGATATCCATCATTCTCTGGTCAATGGTGCGTACTAGACATTACCCAAAGGTAGCATCAACATGTAACTCAACTTCATTGGGATCAAAATAATGAGACAGATCGGCATGATACTGACGGGGCTATTAAACAAGGAAAATATCATGCATGGAACGGTACCATTAAAGTAGTAGCAACCAATAAGCTATCATCCCCAGTCTATATAGAATCTCAAATGACCCTATGTAATTAAGAGACAACTTTACCTACTATCATAACCATTTATACCCTATCCTAGGCAATACCTGAAGAAAAACTTGATCCCTGATCTAGAATTCAAGAGGTTTTCTATAATGATAAATATAATATTTTGTGTAGACTAAGAATTAGTCATACTATTTATGATTAGTTGAGCCTGCTTTGAAGTCTCCTGAACGTGATGAAGAATTATTAGGGCTGCCTCCCCTGCCTCCATCTAGTACAAGGTTGAATGACATGACCAACCATACCAGTCCTCAATCGAATCTATATTATATTTTTCCTAGAAGATGTTAATAAAGGAGAAAAAAATTATAGGGATATGTGTTTTTCAATGAACACTAAAATAAAAGACACATTCTCAAAGAATATCCTATAGAACATGTATTTTCAATTTTAGTTGTCCATTTTCCTAAGGGTGAAAAGATACGATTAGATTCACATTTGTTCCCCTAGCCTTTTACAAACCCATTCAGAAACATGAAGTGAAAATAGCATCACTATCTTAAATGATAGTTCAAGGGTACCCATGGAGTCATTTTATCTCATAGATATAAGGTCTAATCGGCTCACCAACTGAGAATGTCTCCTGAATAGGAATGAAGTTGGACAATTTTGTTAGCCAGTCAATGACTACCCATATAGCATCAATTCCACTCAGCGACCTTTGTAAGACAACTCAAAAATCCAAATCAAAGTATTCAAATTTCCATTCGAGCAGTGGATGAGGCTATAGAATGCTTGCAGGCCTCTGGTGATTTACCTTTACCTGCTGATAGGTGGAACACCTAGTTATAAAGCCTTCTATCTAACATTTTATCCCATTCCACCAATACTAGAAACACCTGTCTTAATACATCTTCAAGATAACTAGATGAACATCCCACTGAGAAGAGTGGTACTATTTCATCAACTCCCCTATGATATATTTTGGAAGCCAAAAAAGTATATGGATTTGAAAGAAGTCATCTCTGTCTATAGACTAATTCCGATGTGGGTTATCTCATGATATAATATCACCAAGAACCAAACCTTTAGGATCTAAAAACAGTCAACCCTTCACCAGCAAAAGGAGATAAGAGTTAAATTTCAATAATTAGAGATAATACTACATGTTATTGTCATGAGACTATAGAGTTTTCTCAGAAAAGAGGACCATTTACATTTATTCATCATTGGCTTCCCACACAACATGTGTTTGAGTTATCTAACTCAGCACTTCTATAACCAAATTTCCCATCCCAGGTGTATAGGTAAGATCCAAATCAAAATATTGTAGATATTTTTCATATAAATTATATTTCAGGTTCAATTAATGTTGAGAAAATATGTATTTTAGGCTCTTGAGGTATGTGTACACTAAAATGTTCTCACATAACAAATAGTGTTTCCGGCATCGTAAGGAATGTACAACTACTACTACATTAAAGTCCTACAACAAGTATTTCCCTAATGAGGCCCCAACTATCGAGATACATACATGAAGAATCTGTCATCCTACATCAGAACTGCTATTAGGAAAATTATTTACTCTAGAAATAATATGGTATAACCTACGCCGGGCTTGCAATGAATTATAATAGTTTCTAATACAATCCTCTCTTTCAGCTCCTAAATGGATTTATCACATTCTTCTGACCATATGAACTTGAAACCATGCATTTTAAGACAAGTAATATGTTAATGAAAGAGGGAAACATCATGCATGAAACTCTTCTAAGTTTTTACAAACCCCAAGAAACTTCGTATGTCGAACCAGTTCTTAGGATGCTCCTAGGAAACTATGGCAGTATCACATTATGGGTCCAGAGATAAGCCTGATTCTGAGATAATATGAAATATTAAGTGAACACTTTTGATCCAAATGTTTCAATTATAAATCTTTGTGTAAAAATGATGCACCCATAGTGTACTTAGAATGATCTCAAGATTTTTGACATAGTCTCTACGAGTGTGAGAATACACCAAGATGTCATCTAGAAAGACTATGAAAAAAGAGTTCAAATTGGGGTGGAAAATCATATTTATCATAGCCATAAAAATTATAGGCACATACATAAGACAGAATGAAATAATAGGGTACTCATATAGAACATACCTGCAATAGAAATCTATATTTGGTTTCACTAATTTCCTAACTCACACATGATGGTAACCCCATCTCAAATTGATCTTATAGAGGACCCTTGCTCCATGGACCTGGTCAATGAGATAATATATTTTAGGAAGTATATATTTGTTTATGACTATTAAATGGTTCAACATTCTATAATAAATACATATACATAAGGTTTATTCTGCCTTCTTGGTGAAACACACAGTTGAACCCCAATAGAATGTACTAGGACATATAATACCATTGTCCTCTAAATCCTCTAGCTAGCACTTAGTCTCCTCAAGTTATTTAGGTACCATTATTTATGGAGTAATGGACACTGATTCTACTATAAAAATGAGCCTGATATTAAACTCTACCCCTCTCCTAGGAGGTAATACAGAAAAATATTCAAAAAAAACATCTGTAAAATGATCCAATACGTGAGGGAAATCAACTTTTTGTAAACCCATATCCTCCATGAAGTGATTATCAATATGGTTGGTAAATCCAACTATCCCATGATGATATAGTCTAGCTCTACTAGCCTGGACATCCCACTCACCCTTATGTATAGAACTACTTCCCTCTAGGGATGGAAACAACACTGTGAAATGATATCTTTCTACAAAATCATGACACTGAACCAACCAATCCTTCCCAATATTGGAATCGAAGGTTGTCATCCCATGAATGATGTGGTTTCATAAGAATGGGTAATTTGATACCTCAAGGGGATAGCTCTTACACTAGATTATTTCCTCTCTTCATACCTCTAATGGAATATCTAGGGTCATTAGAGCATCGTAATATTGTATATCTCATTATAGAATATCTACAATAGATATAACGATAAAAGAGTTCAAAGAACATATATCAAATAAAGAAGTTAATATAGTAGATTCCACATGAAAATTATCTCATATTGTAGATGGTATCATAGCATAATCCTCATGTATTTGATGTAGTTCACGAAACTAACCTAATCCCCTTACAGGTGCAACTGATTAACTTCCATGATCAGAAATGCTTTGCTATTTCTGCTGGTAATCAGGGGTCCGACTACCATAGCGAAGACCTCCTCCATAGACAGAGCTACCAATGTATTTCAAATCCCTGCATGATGCACTGTAAAATAACTCACTCTTAAAAATGGATCTAGTATTGAACCATTTCCACTCAAAGTTGGTGGGAAAGTCCTGTAGAAATGATAAAACTCGACAAATGACCATAAGCCTGTTAGTCCAGTTAGTCTAGTGGGTCTCTATCACACTGAAGATTCAAATTCCCCCATCGTCCGCAATTATAACACACATTAGTGCTTTCGAAATTGGCATAATGGTGTCACTACCTGGATGAGAAACCTCAATGGAATGTTTCCTAACACCATAAAGACTACTTCCCTTCCGTAAAACTGATCCTCTATACCCAGTACTTCTCATATCCATTAGTATGAGCTCAGTGATAAGAGATTTATTCACTATCTCTGAAAAAGTAAGTTGGTGAACAGCATTCACCTGCATAGTGATGGTGTACTAGATCCCATCCTCAAACAATCTAGCATGATAAAACTCGTCACCAGATAGAAGTGATTCCAATCAATACATCACCATGAAACACACTAAAGACTCTATAACTAACATAGAACCCTGATCAAGATGCATGAACTCTATGGATCTATTAGCTATTAGAATCTAAAGAATGACCTAACCATAGAAGGATGTTTTATATCAACCCATAACATGACACAATGATAACCTGCCTGGGAAGTCACATCCCACCAATGATTGGCTAAATCCCAAAGAATATATATGGAAAGATTGACCCTCCCCTTTAGAGGTGTATCTAGATGTTCAAAAATATATTGAGTGGATTTTAGCAAAGACTTATCGGCCTGAAGACCAATATCACCTGCAAATATACAATGGCGTCACTGTTGGAACACACAAGTCAGTTAAGATATTGATGGTACAACTCATGGTGCATTATTTGTGGACTTCATTAGACATAGAAAACTATCACGAACTTGAGTATCAGTGGCCAGATTAGGTACAGTAGGTGGTGCCTCGTTTGGAACTCCAAGAGGTTTGATTGTTGGATTAGGGCCCACTATTTCTAGAGTATGCTCATCCCTACACTCTGGGAATACAGTACAAGGACGTCGGGGTGACATTGGTCTAAAAATTCCATGAAATTACTTCATAAATAGTTTATAAAAATTATATCATCACTAGTGGAAGCTGAACGTAGTGAAAATCAATACATAAGGTATACTACCCAATCAAATCGATTAGATGGCCATGTATCAGTAAGTTATCATGTATAAGTTTCACTTCATTTTACATTTATTTACCATTATTTCGCCTTTAACATTCATAATCATGAAAAGGAGGGATATGGATGTGAAAAAAAAAATTGTTGTTGATGTTAGGATTAACTTTATAATGGATATACATTTCCGGTGAATCAGTATATGTAAACATTATCACTAGAAATGAAACCCATTAATATATAGCATAATAGACCAACTTGGTAAATTACTCATCCCAACCCATGAGGGCTTAAACACCTCTTGAATTGAGATAGTAAATCACTCAATCCTAGCAATGTCTAATACAAGACAAAGATAACTATCACAACCTCACTCAACAATCATAGGCTTATCAAGCAATGAACAACAATGAAATTCACCTTTATGACATGGAAATATGCATTAAATGAAAATTATATGTTCTATAATGATAATTTTAACAATCCTTATTTCCCGCATATTATCTGGCCAAGGATGAAAGAAAATACTCAAATAGAGTATCAATCAACAACACCACATATAAATTTCATCACTCAATGGTGTGAAAATATTAACTATAATAAGAAAAATAATAATTATTATTATAATTTTGGAAACATGGTTTTTAACATGAACATGGGATTGTGATTCCCAAGAACAACTTATGAACAATCCCCTAGCATTACTAATCTACAATATATTCTCTAAAAATAGTAATGTAAGAAATAATCCTTTTTTGATATAACATTTTGACATCGCAAACCCATATTACACTTAATTGGTGCCCAAGCCTAGTGGGGCACATGTCCTCAAGAGCATATCCCTGAATTCCAGAGGCTTCCAACTAGAAACGAGGGCCCAGGGTGTGTCCATGGGGAGAATATGTCCTCAATAGAAATTTAAAGTGAATCATATAAATATAAAAATATCTAAATAGAGGAATAAATATATTTACATAAAAGGCGTAGTGGAAAATAGAGACAACAAAAACAAAAACTTGAACAATTGGGATTTCATTAAATAACGGAAAGATATTTCATGTCACAATAAACTAGAAAACATGGATACAAGATAGAAAGAATAACATGTTCTACATAAGTATAAAGGAAATGGACAGACTATCCCAAGCATCCCAATATCTAGCTTGGTCATCTCCAATCATGCTCCCGCCTAAACCGAAAGGAATCATGTGTTTGAAGTTTTATGGTTCCTTTTTTTCAATACATGCATTCATGTAAGCTACACCATGTTCCAAACAGAACCTATAGATGGTGTGAGACAAATATCAATGGTCCACCACCAAATTTGACTATAACATTTTACCTATGCAATATAAATGTAAATGTGTGAAATCATGCATATATAAAGTAAATTAGTGTAATGTAACTAAATACTGATGTACTTCCTTTAGCCCTAAAGTAGAGTCTGAACATAACCATTCATTTAATTTATTATTATGAGTTTATAAATAAGTCACATGTTAGTAATTTCAAAAGTTCTAAGTTGTAATAATGAAAACTATAATGATATTTAATAGTGATGTCCAAAGGTAATAGCCAAGGTGATGTAGACCAAAATGGTCTCCATCATAGTACTAATTGTAGCCTGGAATGGGGTATGAGTGTAATCCATGGAAAATAGTCCATGTCACTCCACAATGGGATGCCTACCAAATCTAGGGTGTTCATCAATGGTAAAATATGTCTAATAACTGACTAGGTGTGATGGGATTCAACCATGGAACCTACATGTCAATACTAGATTCAAGGAGTGTATCCAATGAATCTAATAATGATATTGAATGGATCCTAACATGTCATACCAATAATCCAATTAATAGACAATGATCGAGATCGAGGTGGGTCTGAACATATGAAAGATGTATCATTGAATCAGAATAGGGTCCCTGAGTGATCATGGAATTCTTTGATCAGAATCCAAGGCGAGCATGAGTCAGGACACTCATATTTGATATTGAAGTCATTTGATACTTCAATTGTTTCATTCCATTCCTTTCTTTAGTGTGATACAGTCATGTATCATGCATCCTTTTAATCAATTCATAATTAATCAATATGTCCATTTAGTTAAAGACATGTGTTTCGTTAGTTTGACAAGACCAAGAAGAATGAAACCATTATTAATTCTATCTAAACATTAATAAAAAAATAAGGTTCATTCATCTACATTCCATTAATGTGTTATGTTGTTCTAGGAACATGCAACCTATTATTAATTCACATTTAATTCAGTGATGTCGTATACTTAGTAAAAATTCCAATTTCATTTTCACAATTAATTATCAATTGAAGAACTTAAGTTTGGTGGGTGAAGTTCTAAGAATACATGGTACTTTTTCATTATTCAATACACAATATACATAAATTTGAACATTGGATCAAGAATGTAAAATACTAAAAACCAATTATGGAATAATGTCTTATATGTGTTGAATGAAGTAGTGGGAACATGCACCATACATTAATCCCATATATCTAAAGAGAAAATAGAAATGGTTATAATGAATATAATCATGGAATAAAAGTTATATAGTGCTGACTATGAAATCAGTGGGCCCTATATAATAGTCCCAAAATCAACAAACATGAAGGATGAGGTGTAAATCACCCACAATAGGTTTTTATGACTCTCCTACTATGGTATAGGCCCCTAGATTTTATGTAGATCAAGGTATATCTATGAAAATAGGAAAAACACTCACACCTCGATAACTAGGATGAGAGAAAAAGAGAAGGATAAAGGATTAAATGGACTCGAGTTCATACCATTTTGCATCCAACGTGATGAATTAATGCTCGAACAGATCCTGAATTTTCGAGATCCATCAATCTCTATCTTGGTCCTTGAAAAAGATCCAGAATTTCATCCATGGAGGTAAATTGTAACACCCCAACCCCCGAATCCTATAGCCAGTGAATTATTTTAAAACATTTCCAAGATTATAAGGAATCATGTCATGAAGGACTGATTAGTTTAGAATTCGTGGAAAATTGATTACATACATGAACATTACATTACCCAATAAATCATAAAACAAAACATAAATAATCCTTTGAGATGCCATTATTCCACTAGAATAACATTTCATATCATTCATAATACACTTATTGGAATCCTGGGAAAACAAAACATTAGAAATGGGTGATCTCAAATGCTCTGTAAGGGTAAATAATTTAATAGACGCTACAAACATTTAATGAAAGATGTGTAATGAATAACATAATTCGAATCTTAAACTGGATAATAATTTAGCAAAATGAAATCAATTATTACCATATAAAAATGAACATTGATATTCTACTGGTCAATTAATAAAATTTAATAAATAATTTCATAATGATGGAATACATAATGTCGGACATCATAACCACATAGTCAAGGCCTCGTGGAAAGACTACAAATAAATATATTTTCATGGACTTGTACCAAGACAGTAATTAGTATCATGAGACCTACCGATGCATTGAGGGCATATACTATTCCCCTCCCTTCACTTACTAAGTCCAATGCATTCCTCATATGAATAGGGAGAAACATAACATATGTATTCGTATTAAAACTAGAATATAAAATGTCAATACATTAACTGTAAACCATGAATGGTATAAAAATAGAACATCCATAGTCAAACATCTCATAACAGATTCAATACAATATAGAACATTGTATTATAATAAATAAACCGCATTCATCAATAATATATACTAAAGGAAGTTGACGTAGTTGAAAATGATTAGTAAAACTCTTTGACAGAAATATTTATTTTCATGAAAGAATTTAAAATTCACCCAATTTAAATGGGAATAAATTTAAAAGAAATTTTTAAATAAAAGTTTTCCTTACCAATTTGAAAATTATGAATGTAAATAACATTTTAAAACATTCACGCCCTGAAAAATAAATCATTAAAACCATTTTGAAAACATAGACACTAATTAGACTGATTTAGAAGAATAAATATCTAAACCATTTAAAATGATGTTTTATTTATATATTCCCTTAAAATGAATCCTTTTGAAAAATATTTTATGAAACATGGAAATGGATAATAAATATGTCGCAGTAAAAACATACAGACAAACAATCTCAAATAATAATGAGATTGAGGAATTAATCATTACCTGGTACATTCCTTTGGTCAAGGGTGCTTTTAACCTCTTGTATATTGACATTAGTGTGTAATTAAATTATTCCAGAAATATATTCATATTTATTATATCATACATGATTCATTTATGTATTTATACTACCCATTAAATAATAATTTCCATGTTAAAATAACATTTTGGGTAATAATTGTTTTCTTTATCTTACGTGTTTTAACTTTTTATTCTTGATATCATCATATAGATCATGATTTACCTAATTCCAGACTATAAAACATGAATTATATATCTTATATATTCAGAATAAAAATATGTATAATAGATAAACATATGAAATGGAAATGCTGTTCAGAGAGACGGTAGTTCGTACGTACACATGAACATTGTTTCTATTTTCTTATCGTATAGTATGGACGTAAGTAAACATAATATATTTATGTACATATATATAAATATATTATTCTAGTAAAAATATTATTTCATATATCTTTTAATAATTCAATATATTAATATGATAAAAATTCTTCAAGGGTGATTGTTGAAGATGAATCTCATCGCGTCGTGGAGACGGTAAGCCATACGTACAAACGAGCGACATTGTCATTATATTAATGGTAAATTAGTGTTTAATTGGATGTGATATTATATATACAGAATCATTACATTTTATATTAATTATTTTAATTAATTATTATAGTTATTATACCCATCCAAATAATGTAGTGTTGAATAACAGATTACACGAAGACGTGGAGATGGTAAGCTGTAAGCACGCAAAAATTGTTACTTTTTCATTAATAAGATGGATAGAATAATTAATATGGTCATACCTTATTTACAATAATATCTTAGAATGTATAAAGTACTGGATTTTTTATTTTAGTATGGAAATAAAAAATAAATTGGATGTATAAGATGAAATGAACATTGAAAGAGGTTATGAAATAATTACCTCTTCTTTGAGAGCTTCCCTTTGATTTGAACCAAAGGAATAAATAAGTTGGATTTATGATCAATTTAATCCTCTATGTTAAATTAAAGGTAGTTGAGAGGTTATTTGAGTAGGGTTTGGAAAATATATAATTCTTTGGAGGTGTGAATTTAAGAGAAGTGGAAGTATCCTTTTATAAGAAAAGTGATGGGCACATTAGGAAAATCATGAAATATTATTTTATTACAAAATTATTTTGAGTTTATAATACCAATAAATGGATTTATTTTGAGGATAAAGTGGGTATGGTTCTATAACCTATCAACCAATATGTTTTAGACATGTTTATGTCACCATATTAATAGTATCTTTTAGATTTAACTCTTAGATAAATAGTTTAACTTTTACCATGTCTTCTGGAATTCATACACTATATGGTAAATAAACATACAATAAAGTACCAAGAGAACCTCAAGTGGTTCATTAATGACATATATATCGCTATATAAGTATTTTGGAAGAATATTATATTTTTTGGAATATTATATCATATAATAATATAGTATTGTTTTTAAAACTCATTTTTGTCAATTTTGACACAATTTAGGTTATGTTTTTTTAAAGTCATCAAAATTAATTACTTTGAAAAAATACATTGAATCAACTATAAGATTCCATATTCACCGATAGAAGTCGTGGATGGTATCAAAAGTCTCAATTTAATTTTTTTATATTTATAAAATCTATTATTTTAATCTTTCATTAATAATATAATTATTATATCATCATTATGTCATAAATAAATTTAATTATTAAATGCCTAAAAATTATAAATTAAATACAATGATGTAGGAAATCATTCTTTATTTATAATGAATATTTATAGTAAAATTTATCTTAGGTATAACTATATATTAAATATGGTTTAATAATGAAAAAATTATTTAACACTTTTAATAGATATTGAAAAAAATATAAAAAATTACCTAATCAAATCTAATTGGATAAAAAAAGGGACATATATTTTTCTTGGGGATTCTTTTTTACAAAATACACATATACAAAAAAAATTAGGACATGTCTTGGGTTAATTATATTATCATTTCTACCTTTAATTACAATATTTTTTTTAACCATGGTAAATAAAAATCAAAAGTTACTATTCACCATAAAATATATTCATCCCATTGTATCACTTTAACTAGTTTCTACCAAAAACTCATATTTCACTCCAAATGATAATAAAACTAAAAATTAATATATTTAACCTAATTTTATAGGGTTACAAAAAATTAATTTATAATTCATCTAGCATACCATTAAAAAATGGAATCATACAGACTAGGACATCATGTGTGCCAGTGGTAGGTGATGCACACTTGATGCCCTTCTGTTGCGGGTTCTAGTTTCTCGGCATTCCCAGACGCGTTGGGTTGTCCCTCGACCTCCATGTTTTCATTTTTATAACAATTCCAAAATAATCTTAAGAAATTTTTTACCCTTAAATAATAGTATCCAATTTCCAACATAATCCATTCCAACCTTAAGACTTATCTATAATACTTATGTCCAAACAAACAGTCCAAAAATTTATAGGGAAGGTCAACATAACATAATGAAGATATCTTTTATCACATAATAACATGTGAATACCTTCGTCATGTATTATATTAAAACCTGTTAATAACATGAATTACCATAAAACCTTATTGAATACATTCATGCTCCCTTATTTCTTATAGAATACCAAATATACTCCTAAAATCCAAACATGTTGTAAACTCCAACAAACAATTAATTATTTTGAAGTAGTCAAAAATATCCGATATAATTTATCCAAATCAATCATATCTTATTTGAAAATCATTACCTTAACATCAGAAAAATTTTAAGGTTTATCTTCCCCTCAACCATATATTTTACAAAATTACTATCTTGCTATTTATTTACTCTTAATAGTATCATATAATCTCAAATCTGCAATGAAATCATATTGGAGTACAATCCGTATTTATTTCCATAATTCATATAATCCGTACATCAATAATACAACACTCAAATTACATAATTCTTTAATAACAAAACACGAAAAAAATCATTCCTCTTCATCTAAGGTAGTATCAAAACATGATTATTCTCCAATAGCATCATTTTGGATACACTTTGATGATTCGAACATAGATTCACATAGTGTATCAACTCCTTTTAGATGAAGTATTGTTCATTTGAAACTATTTTCTTACCCTTGAAATCATGAACATGGTTCCCTTTTGTCCACACATTTAAAAAATTTCCATTCCCTTCAATAATTTACCAAGTCGATTCTTTCTACAGTTTTCACATGTGGGAAAAACAGTATTTATCTTCTTCTCTTTATCCTTCATTTTTTCTTCCATCATATTCTTCTATTTTTTCCCTTAAAAATCTATAGGACTCGGATAATTCATTTTTTTCTTAATAACCCAATATATTATTTCTTCATATAATGGGAATACGTGGGATACTATTTCACTTCTAAATTCTGGCTTATGACCATGAAAGGTATGATCCTTCTTACTCTTTGGATCATGCGTATTGCTGGAGTTCTGATTCCTTCAATAAGGCACCATTTAGAAATGAAAACATAAACTAGGTTAGATCATATCGTTATTTATAATGAAAAAACATGAAAATTTATCAACATTAATTGAATATTTTCAGACATCTAGTATCATAATCAGAAATATTCTTTCTTTTCTGACATATTTAATCATAAATCCTCCATAATGGTTTGTAAGCAAAAAGTGAATTATCCTAAGCATATCACTTGAGAGTGTCAAACCTGATGCACAGTAAGGCTTGTTGTCATGTACCATGACACCCTGGGTAAAACTCAAAACTCCTTATCGTATTTTTCACTCCTAGGTACATCTGTGCCAGAACCACGTCCACTGGGAGTATCCATATAGGATTCTATTTTTTGGAAAACTGACAAAATATCTTCATGACCAAATTTTTTGGATGGCCTTCTTTACTAAACCTCAAATTCTATCATCGGGTAAGGTTTCCTAATCAATGATTTTATAAATATAGTATCCAATTTTATTGCTAAAATTTATCTGATACTAACTGCAACTCCACAACCCCAGATGCCTAGAGCCGGTGAATTATTTTAATACATTGGATTTATTAAAAGTAATCAATTCCCGAAGGACCAACTTGTTTACTAGTCTTGAAAAATAGATTACATACCTGAACGTTACATTACACATACAAACATAAACACAAAATAACTTATCCATTGATAACAAAATTATTCCACAAGATTAACCCAGTCTATCAATCATTATGCACTTCTTGTAATCCTAGGAAAACAAAACATATGATAGGGTTGAGCTCAGATACACAGTAAGGGTAAATAATTTTGCAGAAGCTATAAACTTTTAAGGAAATACATGTAATAAAAAAATAACCTTTTATACATAAAATTAAACATAATTTGGAAACAATAAATCAATCATTACCATATATACATGTATATGGAAATTATAATAGTGGAAAAAATAACATGTAATAACTAATTTCATAACGAGGGAAGGCATAATGTTGAGCATCATAACCACATAGTAAAGGCCTCATTCCAAGACTACGAACAAGAGTTCTGTCAATGCCCAGTGCCAAGACACTAGTTTGTCTCATGAAACCTACCAATACATCGAGGGGATATAGTGGACCCCGCTAGTCACTTACTAAGCCCAATTCATTTTTTATATGAAAAGGGTGAATCCTAACATTAGAATTCGTATTAATACTAGCATATGAAATGCCAATACATTAACTATAAACCATGAATTTTATGAAAACAACACATCCATATTCAAATATATCATAACTATTTCAATACAATATAGAAAATTTTATAATAATAAATAAACCACAATCATGAATAATATCTAGCAAAGTATGTTGACATAGTTGAAAATGAATAGTAAAACTATTTAAGAGAAATATCACTTTATCATGAAATCATTTAAAAGTCACCCAATTTAGAAGGGAAGACATTTAAAATAAATTTTTTAATCATAGATTCCTATAACACTTTGATACTGTTGAATGGAATTATAATTTTATAACATTCATTTCCATATAAGTAAGTACTTAAAACAATTTTGAAAACATGGACATTAATGAGAATGATTTAAAAGAATAAATATTTATATCATTTAAAATGATTTTTTAGATACAGAGACCCTTAAAAAGAATCCTTTTGAAAACATGTTTATGTTTAATGGACATGGATAATAAATATGTCTCACTAAATACTTACACATAAACAATCTCAGATAATAATGTGATTGAGGAATTAACCCTTACCTTATACTTTCCTTTGGCTAAGGGTACATTTAACCTCTTGTATAATGACCATTATAAATTATTAAATTATACTAGAACCATATTCATTTTTATAATATCATACTTGATTCATTTATGACTTTATACTACCCATTTATTAATAATTTCTTTGTGAAAATAACATTTCAGGTAATAATCACTTTCTTTTTTGTACGTGTTTAAATATGTTATTATGGATCATAACATTTATATAATGATTTACCTACTTCATGAATATAAAAAATTATTTATATATCATATATATTCATAATATAAGTATGTATAGTAGATAGAAATTTTAAATGGAAACACCATTCATTGATATGGAAGTCCGTAAGTACGCATGAACGTTGTTTCTATAGTCATATCCTATAGTATAGAAGTTAGAAAATGGAATATATTTATATAAATAAATATATATTTTTACAGAAGAAATAATATTTGATATACATCATAATTAATAAATATATATATTTTAATAAAAATTCTTTAAGGATGATCGTTGAAGATGAATCTCATCGCACTGTGCAGATGGTAAGCAGTACGTACACACGAACAACAAAATCATTATATTGATGGTGAAACGGTTTTTAATTGGATGTAATATAATATATATAGATTAATTTTTCAGTTATTTTAATTATTTACACTATTTATACTCATTATTATACCCATCCAATTAATACAGTGTTGAAAAGAAAACTATACCTCGACTTGGAGACGGTAAGCCTTACTTACGCACGCATGGTGACATTGTCATTCATAGGATGGATATAATAATTTTTACAGTTAAACCATATTTATAATAACATCTCATATTGTAGAACTTAATGTAGTTATTATTTTAGTATGTAAATAAAAAACATGAGGAAATAGAAGAAGAAAATAACATTGAAATAGGTGATGAAATTCTTTTCTCTTAATTGGGTATTTCCTTTTGATTTGAAATAAATGAATACATATGTTGGCATTATGATAAAATTAAGGCCTCTATGTTTAAATGAGGGTAGATGGGAGGATATTTGAGTATTCTTTTTCGATGTTAAAATACTTTGGAGGTGTGAATTTTAGAGAGCAAGAAGTACCGTTTTATAATAGCGGAGTGGGGCACTATTGGAAAAGCTTGAAATATTATTTTATTATAAAATTATTTTCAGATTATAAAATATCCAAATAGATTTATTTATAGGATAAGGTGGTTATGGGTCTCAAAATTTTTAACCAATAAGTTTTATGCAAGTTTACATACGCATATTAATCTTATCTTTTAGATTTAACTATTAGTTAAATAGTTTAACTTTTTTCATGTCTTCTTTTATTATTTCACTATATGGTTATTAAACTTACTATAAACAACCAAGATTACCTCAATACATAAACTAATTAAATATATACAATTATATATGTAATTTCTTTGAATCATAGATTTTTATTAATATTATATCATTTACTAAAAAAGTATTTGTTTTGAAAACTCATTTATATCAGTTTTGACACTATTTTTTTTTGTGTTTTCCTTAAAGACAAAAAAGCATTATTATTTCGGAAAAAATACATTAAATCAACCCTATAAGGTCTTATTCACCTAGATAATTCATGTATGACATCAAAAGTATCAATTTACATTTATTTTGATATTTATAAATTCAGTTATTTTTATCTTTAATTAATATGGTAATTACTACATCATCATTATTTCATAAAAATTTTAATTATTAAAAATCTAAAAATCATAAATAAAATACCATGGTGTAGTAAATAATGTTATCTTTCTAATGAATAATTATATTTAATTTTTTATTATTTATGAATCTATATTAAAAATGGTATAGTTAATAAATTTTGAATTTAACACTTTTAACACTTCTTTACATAAAATATAATAAATTTCTTAATATAATCCAAGTGGATAAAAATGATAATATTTTTGTCCTAATGATTATTTTGTACGAAATACACTTATAGAATATAATTAGGACATTTTTTGGGGTATCTAAAATATCATTTTTACCTTTAATTACCCTATTTACTTTTAACCACGGTAAATAAAAATCAAAAGTTACTATTCCCCAATTTTTTTCACCCATTGAATCACAATGTACATAATGATGTCAAACATGTCCATATGATTTTTGGAATTCAATTCACATAAGAGATAAAAATATGTTTATGAAAATTAGAAAATGTGCCTTGAAGGTGGGTAAAAGCCATTAAAAATGTTCAACAAAATTTTATATGTCTAAAATTATTATTTAATGACTTGAACGAATTACATTGGACTAATATATGTATTATGTATTTATTTTTACTTCATGATAAATTTTTAATTAAAAATATTTACATAAATGAAAAAGTCAGTTTTTATCACAACGTAATGTTTTTCACTATTTATCCAAAATTTAATGTTTTCAAAAAAAATGAAAAAAATCACCCAAAGCCAATTTTTATATTAAAAAATAAAACGATGATTTCCATTTTACCAAAATAAAAAAATATATGTTTTTTAAAATAATTAAAAATTAATTCCCATTGTCAAAACTAAAATGTATGCTTTTGAAAAATAAAAACTATCAAAAGATTGATATGTGTTTATGTCCAAATTAAAAATAAAATTACATTCAATAAATAATATTGAATTAAATTATAAAAATATAATCTAATTAAACTTCAAAACCATTCAAATGTATAATATGACACTATAAATTATTTTGATTAGAAAAGTAGTATTCAATTAAAATTTAGTATTTTTCACTATTCATCAAAATATGAAAGCTATAAGAAATGTACAACAAATTTATCCAAACAAAATTTTTTATGTCCCTATTTTAAAAAATATTTTATTTTAATTAAATTGAATATATAAAAGTGTCAAATATTAGATTTCAAAGGGTTTTCCTTTAAAAGGTGAAAAAACTGTATTTTTTAAAAGATACATCTTTTATCGTAAAAATTGAATTTGTCATTATATTGTGTATAATAAACACTAAAGATGAATGTTAAATTTATATCGAATATTTATAAATTTCATGATCTGGTTAATACTATTAATAAACCCTTTTTAAACCGCATGTTTGATAGTCGTGATGTGTTTGAATTTGGTATTCAATTTAAGCCAAGCTATTGAATTAAATTAAAGAGATTAATTGCTATGAAATATTGGGGTGTTACATAAATCACAGTACAAATTTTATTAGGGAAGAAGTGGTGTCTTAATATATCATTAAGTGAAAATTTGTATAATTAGCCAGAAAATATGTATATGCACAGTTTTTTCTTACGGTTTGAAAAACCATGTGAAAACCACGAACTATTACCTCGGTAGAAGGGAAACTTGCATGGTTAGGATGAATGACCATAAAAAAGCTATGTGAAATTGTTCTGTCTATAAATTTCCATATGTACTGTGAGCCAATCAATGTGTGAACCATTCACTATCCGTGCGACATAGTCAGTTTTTCCAAAAAGACTGATTTTGGGCTCCAAAGAGGCCCCAGACAGCCCTAAAACCTCTAATAACCCAATAATAATCCATATTTGGTCCAAAGTAAATATTTAAACCGAAATTTAAAGGATCCATACCTATGAGGAACTGAGGTTCTTATGACATCCATCAATTGAGATCACATACTGGTAAACCAAATAAAACAAAAGAGTTGCACACATATACACACAGATGAAAATGCATAGTATGAGACAAACATATACAATTAAAATTATTTTTTGTCCATATTTTTCCTATTATAATAAAGTTTTTTATTTTTTGACATAATTTATAAACAATGCTTTTTCACATAAATAATAATATAGAAAAAAGGATCAAATTTATACCCTTTTCATTCCAAAACCAAATTAATTTTTTTAAAAAAATTTGTGAGGCATATGTTTCATAAAACCATGAAATTAATACTAAATAATAAATCAAATATTTTCCATAATATATATTTCACAAATAAAAAATATTTCCTTTAAATTCATAAGTATGCCAACCATTTCTTCCTAATTTCATAATCCACTTTTCAAATTTCATTAAAAAAACATGACGTTTCTTTTAAATAATCCACTATTTCTAACCCTTTTTTAATTCTGTTTAAATGAAAAATAAATCCATATACAGATACAGGACAAGATCTTGATAGGGATTAAGATGTTAATGGATTAAAATAACACAACCTCGAACCATGTTGTAGTTCCATGTAACCAAATCAGAATATATGGTACACGAATAAGGAATATGTATCAGAATACCCTAAATCATCCACAATGGGATCTATGAATTGTGGATAACTAAATATGCTCTAAAATTAATGATATTATTATTGGATCATCAAATCACTATCTCATGGGCCCCCTCTTTATGAAACTCTATAATTCCTCATTACTTCCCATTTCAGTTATCATTGAGTATAAAAAAACCAATTAGACGGAATAAATTTCCTAAATAACTAACTATAATATTCCCCATTGATAATGTTACATAAATCAATACAATATACTTAGTTACAATGGTTCCCACATGATATCAAAAAATAGAGGTCAGAAATAATAAGAAACATTATAATCACAAAAAGTCATCATTTAATCTAAAATAAAAAGACCTCATATTTCCTCCAACATTATCTCAAGAAAAAACACCTTTATATAACCCAATATAATCATAAATAGTAAACATCTTTTATTTGTATATAATACATATAAGAATAATATAAAAAAGTGGATCAACACTTGGGGTATTATAAATATAAATTAAAATAATATATACAATTACAAACATTCCATCCAAAAAATAACGTGATATTCCATTCGATTCTACCACCATATCAATAACACAATTCATAAGAAAAACTATTTAAACCCATTTAAAATTATACCACTTTTTTAACATTCCACTTAACATAACCAACAACCACAAATATTTCAATATCTTAAAATAAATAAAAATGAGTGAAAATAGAAAATTAGATCAGAATATTTTTAATAAAACTAAAAAAAAATGCATTTCAAATATTAAAATTGTTTCAACAATCCCTTAAAATACATAAACCACTAAAAAGATTAATTTAAGAATTTTCAAAAACTTTTTTCATTAGATAAACTCCATATCAAGTAAAAACAATTAAATACATTTTTATCCCCTCAAGTGTAATAAATATAGGTATAATTTGTAAATAAAACCTTTTTAAAACATTCAATAATCTCACATCATGTAATATAATTCAAAAAAAAACACATACCATGATCCATGTTTAATCATTTCATAAGAAGTCATATTTGATGAAGAACGTACAAAAATTAAATAACATACTCTGGAAACCCACCAAGAATCAAATCAATCTTAATTATATCTATCTTAAATACTAAAATTTAATGACATAAATATTATAGTTTCTGGGAGAAAAATAAATATATGGGAAGGATTGGGGTGGATATGAGAATAAATAATAATGAACTAACCCTAGTGGACTAATTGAAATCTATTAAGAATGATCATTGAATCAAATAGAATGTAGTGGGATGTGAGAGGATCACTCTGGGATCTCCCTATGTCTATAAGAGTTGGTGAAAGAGGGGGAGGGAGATAAAACCCATTAAAATATCTAGGTTAATAAGGTAAAAAAGAAAAAAAATTACATTGAATGAGTTATATCTTGACATGGGCATTGGAGTTAAAGGGCATGGAACCACAACCCTAAAATCAACCTTGTTGAAACTTGAATGGTCCGAAGTTTGTTTGTCCCCACCAAACACGGATCATAGTGGAAAATTATGATTTCATCATGGTACTCCATTTCTAGAAATAACCAAAGGCCTTAATCGATAGGGAACCCTAAAATAGATACCTGGATCATCATTAAAAAGGCATCAATACCTTGAAGATTTCGTTTTTTATAATCACCCATATAGTGTGGAATGCCTCCACCCATGCCCAAAACTATCAAGGACTTCTTGAAAATCCATAAAGGAATTGAAATAAATTGAAAACTGAAAATAAAATAAAATTAAATATTATTATATCCCTTAATGAAATTCGGTGTCATAATTACCCATACCATTCCACTTTCTATACCCATGAAACTTATTGACAAATTTACAAAAAAAAATTAACAAAAAATATCAACATCCAACTAAAATTGGTTGCAGGCACTGAAAAACAATTGAAATTACTACCTGAATGGACTCAATAGAAACCAACATGCCTAAAAATCCATGGGAAGAATCCTCAAGAACTACCTAGATCATAATCACTCCTCTCTAAGAACCTAACAAGATGGAGATCTACAATAGCTCTCTAACCGTTTATAATTTATCTAAAATAGTTTAAAAATGATTGTCACACCCAAAATAAAGAATATTAAAAAAAAATATTCATAGTAAATTTAAATGATAAGATTATATTAATAAAAAAATACCAATTCAACACCATAAAATAGGGAAATGCTCAAATGACATATTAAATATCACCATACCAGGTAAAAAATACATCACATCCCATAAGAACCAGAGGAAAAAACTAATAAAAACATCTATCATCATTGAATAACAATGTATTAACATAATTTAATGAAACTATATTATGGGTAACTCAGTTCCATACTCATTGAATATGTATAAATAGTGATCCAAATAAGTAATCCCAAGTGTATATCAATCATAGTATAAGAAGAACATAACTACTCATACATGGTACCCTGTAATGATCCTAATGTATCACAGTTAATCTATCAAGAAATCAACATCCAAAGGTCCATACAATGAAAAGTAACACAAATAATCATAACTAATGAGGCATGAACATCCCAAAAAACCCACCACTCACACAAAATAAATTAGAAAAGGAACCCAATGAAGGCACCAAACAATAGTGAACTAAAACCCCCCATCTTTTAAACTCCTTCGTGTAGAAACAATAAAATTTATCATAAAAAAACAAAGCCCAAACGTCATCCAAATCATATCCTTATAGAACATAAAATGGTGACCAATGTTACCACCACCCACAAGTTCCAGGAACTCATGACCACCTGGGCATATAACTCCCATGATTCTACACTATAACACACAATAGAACTGATTATGAAATAAATTCCTCCTCCAAGGAACTGAGAAAAACTTTACATAGTCCATCACAACTCACTAAGCCCAAAAGATGGTTCAAGAACACAATGGTTGGTATTGCTACAAGTCCATAGGAAAATGATACTAAAAAACAATCATTAATATATTTCCTATATTAAATGGTATATTATGTGATGAACTATTGTTTAACTCTATTAGAAAACATTTAATTGATTATATTCCACCATATATATTTTTTAATATTTCAAATTAAATTATTGAAATATCATAAAATTTATGGGGGAATTTGGTGTCGTATATGGAGGCATTTTCCTAGGATGGCGTCAAGGGTGAGCCGTGGTACATTCATGAGTGGTTGATTGTTAATTTAGTATAATGAGGTTTCCAGATGCAGTTTTAGAGAAATAATCCTTTTGGAATTAATTACAATAAATAATTTAAATAGTTTAATTTATAATAATTTTTATATAATTAAATATGTTAGTTATTTTGTGAAATATAATGCCTCATTCTCAACTAAAAAGGAATGTTTTACTCATAAGTGCATAAGAGGGAGATACTATGATGTGAAAAGAATTGTAATATCATTGGTTGAGGTGGGTATTACCCTAACCATAACCATTTATTAAATTATTTATATTTATATCAACTGATAGGTGGTATATTCACTATGAGAGATACTATTTTTTAAAATAAATTATTTTATTAAAATAAATTTATATGTTTAAATAAACAACTCAGGGATATAACGAAACCTTATGCATGAGATTGATTTCATAGTCATTGATGGATATAGACATGATTAAAAATTTATTCCTTTTGATATATTAAACCATAAGGGCAAGGTATAAATTTATTTAGTGATGGAAGTAGATGGGGATAGGTTTTCATTGAACCCTTTAATAGGGGCGTGTGTAAGAATGAGTTTATTTGTCCGATTATTCTATGTGAGAACCCTATAGTAACAAAAATCAATATAGAGAGCTTAGATGAGCTTGAGGTGAGTGTTTCATTATCTACCAGGTGATAACCTGAGAGTGTGTTCATTATTTGGGATTTTTATGAATGTATAGGTTGTGTGTTTGAGTGTTGAACAAGTATTAATATGGTATATGTGATGGGACATGGAAATCAATCTATAATAATTCAATGTGACTTTTCTTATGAGGTTGTGTCTTGTTAATAATTTTGCAAAGGAGTATTATTACTTATTAGGGATTTATTTTTTCCTAATAAGATGTGAATTTGGTAAAGGAATACATGTGAGTTTAGTGTTTGATATGACCTATGGGACCGTACTGGGTTCTGCAGTGGTATAATGACCCCTAGGAGGGTGTGTGCTGGAAAGGGTAGTGATGGAACTGAGCATTGCATTAGTCTGTATGTAGATGCTGTTATCATTATATTTATACAATTAATTTTGAAAATCATGAGGTAGAAAGGTTGATCATGATTATTTGAGATATGTTTAGGAGAATGAAAAACCCTTATGAGTTCAATTTTATAAGATATTATATGTGGTATGATTTTCCCTTGAGTCTTAATAATTGATCATATGATAACATATGGAATAATGTGTGGTTAACTAATATTTAAGAGTGATTCCTATCTCAATAAAATGTATTTGGATATCCCCATGGATTCATTAATAATTCCAATTTTATATATAATTCTTTTTGTGGTACCCTTATATTCAACTGTGATGCCTATTAAATTAGAATTACATTAGAAATCCCCATGGATTTAACCACCAGGTCAATGAAGAATTACTAGGAAGTTGGTATTATATATTTTGTCCTATAAAATTACTTCACACATTCTACATATAATTGGATATATATATGAAACTTGACTGCCATGTATTTTCACTGAGGATTCTTCAATGGGACTAATACTACTTGATTTCCAATGCTCATTCCCCAAGAGTAGACTATAGTCATGTTGTAATTGGATTCCATAAGAATACCACCTTGAGGTATCTACCATGACTTACTAATATATTTTTATTAATCCTAGTTCATGATGGGAACTATTATGAGATGAGCTCAGAGACACTCTAACACTGGATGAAGTAGGTATACTCAATCTCGGGTGTCACATAAAAAATATTGATGGAAAATTATTATTTATTTATTCCTTAACATAATATTTTTTAATTTAGTTGAATATATCATTTGTCAACACACAAAATTTTTGGTCATGTTTATGATAGCATAGGTGGTTCCCTAATATGTATTTCTCACACCAAAATTGATCATTTATTATCTTGTGGTTTTAACTAGAAAGTTATCACTTAAAAATTTATAAATGATTTCGTGTAGTATTGAGGACATTCTAAATCATGGGAAGGGGTTGAGTTATAATACGAGATATATTTTTTCATAATGTTCTCAAAATAGGTAGTAGATAAGAATGGTGAAGATACATGAATCATTTAATGTATAGATTGAAAAATAGTTAATGATGTTATAATCTAGGCTTTGTTATGGGTTCTGAGAAAGTTGAATGATACATCGTAGAAAAAAATAATATCATAAACCTCTAAAAAAAGATTCTTAAGTGATTTAAAATTAAATTACATGAAATTATTTAATCCACCATCATGTGTTTAACTATTACTAGATTTGAAAAACACACTATGTCAAGAGAGTGTTTAAACTAATATGTGGGAAATGAAGCAATCACATGGTTATTCATAATGAAAAACCACTATTTTCTTAAGAACTCTATATCCCTATAATTAATACTGAACTATTATTAATGAGTTTCATAAGGTAAAATTAATTCAAAATTGCTATGAAATAGAAATTGTACAACGGTACCATCACATGAAAACATGACTAAATTAATATAATAAATTGGTGAGAAAAAATAATTACAATTATGTTGAAAATAAGTAACAAACCGAAATAGTCAAGATCTATCATGAAATTACATACATATCAAATTTGGAATGAAATTTAAATTAATACTATTTCATATGGAAATAAAAAAATTAAATAATTATGATGAAAAAATATCCCTCTACTAAGATATAATCCCACTCCCACATAAATACATGGATCTCTTTCATGATTAAGCATAACCCAGTCCTCATGGATCATACTTTTATCAATGGTGATGGGTTCTCCAATCCCTCAGTGTATGTTGATGATCTTTTAATGATCTAATCACACCCATTTATTCAAATTTTTATAAATTTGATATGTCATTGACCTATATCAATATTGCAATAATAACTTCAAAACCATCTCTTATCCACCAATTTCAAACCTCCACTATATATCACAACATCCATATGTGATTTTATCCTAACCCTCCTGACTAAATGAATTCCATCGCATGTCGAAAAACCAAAAAAATCATCTTCAAAATCTCCACATCAATCTGAGTTCCACCTATCAAATTTGAAATAAATTATATATATATATACATTATATTGATTTAATTAATTCTTTTACATTTCAATAAAATTGATAAGATCAATATGAACCCTTTATAATACCATTCAAAAATTCGAGGACATTTTCATAGACATAAATGCAGTTCAAACATTCAATAGAACTTATTTTTACCGTTCTTGATCCCTAAAACAAAAAGGTAAATACCTAGATAGATTGATTCTATATCAATTTACACATGCTTAGACTTAGTCCATACATGATTATTCATAGATATCCTTCCTTATCATCATGTTTATAAGTTAATATCATCAACAATATATGAAACCCACTTCTTCAGTGTAGATATAGGGTTAAATTCTTTATAATCTAATAATTTTAAATAGTACTTCCCACTGAGATTTATTGATGAATTTTGATAAGGAAGTGGTTGGATTCTACTACGATCATATATGAAGAACCACATATGAAATTGAGGTACCATCTATCATCAATAAATGATAATTTAATCAATTAAAACAAGTGATCAAATGTCTTAACTCTGTTCCCTGAGTGTTGTAGAAATTCATCTTTATTGATCATTCTTGGGAAAGTCCTTATGATGGAATAAATCTCTGTGATTTTTTATGTTCCCAATTCTAATTTCAATATATATTGGTATTTTATTCATTGGAAAATACTATTCTTTGTAATTTTCATTTTAATTATTCATTAGCACATCATTCCCCCTTTTACTTTTTCTAGATTGAGTTTGATTTTCCTTAGTTGTGGATGTGTAGTGAAGGTTGTGCACCGATCTTCTTAGATTTATGTCAAGAACCCACAATCATGATACTCATTAGTTTCAACTCTCTATTCTCTTCTTCATTATGTTTAAATTTCATTATTAATCTTACAAACCTCATCATCTTCAACATTAGTTTCATAAAACCTACTAAATCATTGATCAATACATCAAACTGTATTATAGAAATCCTTAATAATCAAATGAAATTAAAATATTGTACCTCTTGTACAATAAAACTATCCTTTGGTGGGGCATTGTATGTCTTATAGATTCAAAATTTTCTATATTTCATTTCTCATAAAAACCGTAAGCATGATATTCAAATAATTTTTATCCATTAATTGGACTTATATGTTCATGATGAAGAATATTATGATTACAACTCTTAAACTCAAATAGTCAACAACATTGAGTTCCATAATATACATTATTTAGAGTTAGACTTTTATTTGACTAACCATTGTCTCAAGATTCTTGTTAATGTCACTCATTCAAATATGTGGTTGACTATACATGGTAGATTCAATACATAGCATGGTTTTCAATGTCTTAATATTACACTTTTCTTCATAGTGATTTCATATTGTATATTGTGTCGTATATGGTATGTTTTCTAACACCATTATTAAAAAACACTACACTCCATTGAAATTGGAGTTTTACCTTAACAAATCAATAAAAACACATTGATTTAAATTTTAGTTACAATATTAAGTCTAAAAACAAAAAAACCCTAAAAACAAAATAAATGAAAATATATGAGTAATTTTTTATTTAAATGAACTCAAGAAATAAATGAAAAAATTAATTCCAATGAACAAATAATCTATATTATTTGTTAATTCTAATTCTAAAACCAATGAATAGTTGTTCTAAACATAATGGGACTTATTGTTTCATAGAACATTTGATAATTCATACATGAATAGATATATTTTTATAAATATAATAAAATAAATAAACTTCGCACTCAAGTTTCCTAATATCAATTAAGTATCCAATTAAATATCATTTGGGAATTAAGAACAATAATATTTCATTACAAACAAGTAAAAATGTGTACATAAATTAATCAACATCAAATTCTCCAACACATAAATTTTTTTCCCTAAAGAAATCCTTAATTTTACTCTTTAAATAGAATATATAATTTCATAAATATTCTTATATGGTATCATGTTGACACATTGATGTAACGAAATAGGTTTTTCAGATAGATTAAATTTTAAAATAATGTTTACATCATAGAACATGTAGGTTAAAATAGAGACTAAAATCATTTATTAAAATAACCTTATATATTTAAAAATTTCTATATTCTTCCTTTAATATTGCTAAAAAAACACCACAAATCTCCGTTCATTTTCCAATTCTAGGATTAAAGATAAAATAAATTTACATGAAATTTTCATAGAAATAATAAAAACATTTGACAATCATTCTCTACTGTGTTCCTCTAATTAAATATATATTTCCCAAATTGATGATAAATCCAAAATGATTTTATCATAATCCAATTACACACTTATTCATTTAGTTTAAATATTTAATTCACTATAATAAAATCAATTATTAATAATTAGGAACTTTTTTTAATTGTTTTTAGATATTGATTTATAAATAACTTATTGGATATATTGTTAGATTTTATTTACTCACACACCCAATACCTAATTTCATAGAAATTCATTATGTGTTCACAATTTCCCATTTTACCATAGCTTTAATGTACATATATGATTATCTTTATTGTTAGATCCTTGTGTTTTTATGTTTTACAGTGTCTAAGTGACATAGGATTGAGTTCATTGATTATAATTCCTCATATTATAATTCTATTTCTACATATATCTTTCCTACCACACTACTATATATATTTACAAAATAGAATTTACCAAAAAAATAGTGGGAAACATCACTCAAAAAGAATTAAAATTCAATAATTCCATGATTAATGTAATCCTCAGTCACCAACATCAAATTTTATACTAAACCAAAATTGAACCATAAAGGCCAATTTAATTTCAATGTTTCGGAATTTATGATGTGTAAGAATTAATGTACAGTTACGTATGTTAAAATACACCACTTCCCCTAACTTGAAACCTTACTTTTTCTACAATGTTGAATCTAAATGTGAAATATATTTAAAATATGTTTTGAATTAAAACTAGATTTTGTAATAAAATTTTAAAATGACATGTTTGGGGGGTTATATTACATATATAAAATCATTTTTCCACAAAACACAGAATCATGAACAATATTCATACAACCCACTATATAAACACATTAATACTTCATTAAATTGGGTTTCATTATAAATAATCCTATTAAAAAATTTAGTTCACATTGTATTTGAAGAAGGGTATGAACATATGAATGCATGGATTTTCATTGAGCTATAAATAATATTTAGACATAGGAGGGACCATTGGTATTGAAATAGACTAAAAAAATTTACACAACACTTTCTGAAGAATGTGTTTGTAGTTAAATTCATCAAAATGGAATCAATATATAATAATTTTGATAATATGTATAAAACAGAAATAATCTAAATCATTAATCACCATTATATATAATAATGGTATAATTGATTTCATTCAAGTAACAACATATGTTTTCATTTTGAAATATTCCTTGTTTCTTGATTCATGTCCCTACATAATGTAAAACCAATAAAAAATATAATTTCATAGGAGAAGCTCTAGATAAATGGATACAAATGAATGAGTGGGAAATGATTGATCCATAATACAACAGCTAGTCCCTTTTATTGTTATTGAATCACATAACAACATTTTGTTTAATAGGTTGATGACCATGGTCACATGATTTCAGACATGTTCTCACATCACTTCCCATATCCACTTCTTCATCCCATGTGTATAGTTAATATTATAAATGATAAAATCATATTCATGGTCACATCATTCCTTTTTGTGGTTGATGAGTCCCTCTACATAGATTATATAAAACTCAATTTTTTCTCCTTGAATTCAAGTATATTTAATTTACTGGCCATGTATTAACTTGATCTTATGATTGATACAACACAAAAACATCTTGTAAGTATTATAAATTACATCACAATGTTGACACTTCTCTTATAATATTATGTAAAATATACTTGTCGTTTCTTCTTACTCCATACGATATTTTATTTAATCACATGTATACTAATACATATAGTCAGTTCAATTACCACACCACCACGTTTTTTTTGTCACATGGTTGGTTTACCCATACATGTTCGAATGGGTTCAACATTAGTTCTCTGGTTGCACGTTCAGTTACTGACCAAAGTAACTCTCTATAAATAATTAAAAATCAAATTGGATTTGTTTAATAATTTTATTAGCTAAATTGAAGATCCCCCAAAATATTATCATAATAAAATTAAATTTATTATGAAACCATCTATGAGGGTGAGAGTATCTTCCATTTATTATGAAATAAACAAATAAGGAGACTATATAGAGGAAAGGGGCGTGATTCATCAAAAAATGATGATATGTGTTATAATTTTAAAATTTAAAAAATATATATAATTTTACCCCTAGCTTCCCTCCCATGATGTTCTATATTTCATGTCCCCATCCATACTTCCATATAAAACCAAACATATATTTATTGTGGTTTTGTTTTACTTAGAAAAAACCAGCACATCTACATGACTCGATTTGTTTTCAGTGGGAAATGATTTTTGTGGGTTAAATAAATAGTAGAAAGGAAATTATGATCATTTACATTAATAAATCATCCTTGGAAACACCCCTTTAAAGGGGAGAAAATATTTTTTCTACACATTCAATTTTATCACAATCAATGCATTATCAAATTCATTTTGAAAATATTTTATCTCATTAGAAAAATATTTTACACGTCATTTCCAAACACACCAAAAATTAAAAAACATATTTTCTCACAAAGGATCAGAATTTAGTTACAAAAATACTACATTTAAAACATGATAGATAATAAAATTCCAAAAAATATTATATTTTAAAACATTTACAGATGATAATGATGGAAAATAATTCATATTCCATAACATATAAGTTGTTGTAATCAATTTTTCATGTTCAAATTCACACATTTTTCTCAAAAAGAGGAATCAAGATTATATTATTATTTCAATAAATATTTATAGCTGAAAAATTTCAGTTTATTTATGATGTCATGATTATTAATATATTTCATATTAACAAAATCACCATTAAAGGCTAAATGCATATTTCAATGTCACACTGCATGGGTTTTGAGAATTCAAATAATATATAACCATAATATTATTTTTCCAATAACTATTTTCTACCAATTTCACACCATCATAATCATCATTAGGTGTAAATTGAAAAATAGTTCTGTTTTGATAATATAAGTACAAAAGATACTATTTTAAATAAATAAGATAATATTTATGATAAACATCTTCCATATTAATGTTATCTTCCCCTAATTTCCCAAATATAAGGACTTATTAATTAACTATGTTTTTATAAAAAATGATTATATTGTTTTCCAAAACAAACTTCAAAAACCCCAAGATTTTATGATAAGTATTATTTTTAATTTATTAGATGTCTTGTGTTGTATGATACAACATGATTATCTTGCACTATACGAAACACCGTATTAGCTTGTAGTACACGCGACACTATTCATAGATCGTGTTACACACAATGAAAAGTTCATTTGATAGAAGTTATTCTACGAAACATTGAGTGTATATATATATATATATTAAATATATAAATGAAATCTGGTTGGTTTATATTATAAGAAACAACAAAGGAATCTTGCACTACATGCATCTCTGACTTGTCTTGCATTATACACAATCGCGACCTTCCACGATAGCGTGCGTTGTACGCAATACCGAGTTTCACTAATCAATTTTATGTTATATAAACTAGATGTTATGAATAGTAATACCAACATTTTGAAATTTAATAAATTTTATCCTTCAAATTGGACTTCATTTTTTGTATTAGGAATATCAAAATTAGTCTAGGATGAATTTTTGGTATTTTTCTGAAAACATTCGACTTTTGATGAATAGTGAAAACACTGAGTTATTGGTTAAAACCAAATTTTTATTTAAATAATAATTTATTTTATTTATATTTATTTTAGTTAAAAATAGAAACATAATACCTACATAAGTTCAATGTAATTCATTGGAGTCATTTTATAATATTATTGATATATAAAAATTTTATTGAACTTTTTACCATCTTTTTCCCACCTCCAAAGAGACTTTACATATTTACAAAAAACATAAGTTAACCACATCTGTGAGTTGAATTTCGAAAATATGGGAGACATGGTAAATATCAAGGCATAAAATGTGGTTCAATAAGATAAAAATAATATCTAGTGAATAGTAACTTTTAACTTTTATTTACTAAGGTTAAAAGTAAATAGGGTAATCAAGGGTAAAAATGATATTACTATTACCCTTAAACATTTCCTAATTATATTGGATAAGTATAATTAGACCAAAATTAACCTTAGGAATAAAATATTAACCTCTTTGGTCCACTTGTATTAGATTAGGACACTTATTATTATTTTATTTAAAGATGAGTTAAAAGATTTAAAATCAATGTTTAATAACTAAAACATTTTTAATATAGGGTTATACATAAGATAAATTCGACTATAAATATTAATCAAAAATATAAAAATATTTCCTACATTATGGTATTTTATTTATAGTTTTTATAAATTATATAATTTAATTTATTTATGAAACAATGATAATGCAGTAATTACCTTATTAATGAAATATTAACATAATTGATATTATAAATACCCCAATAAATGTAATTTGAGACTTTTTATGAATTAAACAAATTTTATAAGTTAATATAACATATTATGGTTGGTTATATTAATTTCTTTCGAAGTAATAATGATGTTATAAATTTAGAGAAAACAAAATATCAAATAGTGTCAAAATTGACATAAAAGTGTTTTTAAAACAAATATAATATTATTAATTGATATAATGGTCCTAAAAATCTAAGGTTCGTCCAAAATACTTATATAATAATATATATTACATTAATTAACCAATTGGGGTTATAATGGTAGTTTATAGTATGTTTATTAACCATATACTGTAAGAATACAAGAAAACCCGGTAAAAGTTAATTTATTTAACTTAGTGTTAAATCTGAATGATAAGGTTAAAATGTTATCATAAACTTGTCTAAAACATATTGGATGAGAGGATTGTGACCCATACCCACCCTTTCCTCAAAATAAGACACTTTGGAGCCATTATAAACCGAATATGAATTTATTATAAAATAAAATTTTATGTTTTTCCAAAGGTGCCTCTCACCCCTCTTCTAAAAGGGCATCTACTCCATCTTGTCTTTACACGATTTTGAGCCTTCATGCTCAGACAAACCCTACCAATTTCTCTTCTAAACCTCTCTAGTTATATCATTGAGGTTCTGGTCTTCTCAAAAGCCCAACTCTAGTTCCATAAGAGGAATTTTAAAAGAAGCACTTCCAAGAACAGGTAATATCTTCTACCTATTCTTTCAAGTTCCTTTCTTCTTCCACTTCCTCTTATTTAGCTGTTTTATTATAAAGTAATAACATAAGTATTACATATATTCTGATATGTTATTATAAATATTAAACACCCCAATTTCACCTTCTATCCATCCTATGAAAAACAAAATCATCGGGCGTGCGTACATATAGAATACCGTCTCCACGATGTGGTGTAATAAGTTTTTCTACCACCACCTTTCTTGGATGGGTATAATGGTGTAAAAAATAACTATATATGATTATTATAACATGATACAAATTCTGAGATATTATATCATCCACTCCAATTCCATTCAAAAATTATGGGAATGATATCATCTCTCGTGCGTACACACAGATTACCGTCTCCATGACGCGATGAGATTCATTCTCCATGTTAACCATTCAAGAATGATTATAATGTATATATAATGAATAATAATTAAATATATGAGAAAATAAAGTTAATTTTTTTATGTATATATATATATATATATATATATATATTTCATCTACTTAGTTCCATTCAAGTCAATATGGAAAGGCAAATCGCATTCATGCGTACGTACGACCTACCGTCTCCATGAGTGGTGTATTTAATTTCATTTATCTATCTATTATATATATATGATGAATATATATGAAATATAAATCGTGATTAAAATTCTGGAAGTAAGTAAATCCAAATATAATAAATAATTATATCATGAAAAACAAGTCCAAACACGTATGATAAATGAAACAAGTTTACCCAAAACAATGCTTTAACCTTGAATTGACAAATGAACAGTTAATATAAAGAAATAAGTGAATCCTATATGATATCATAAATATTATTATGATTCTGTTAAAAGATAATAATATGTTTAAACCCACTATACAAGAGTCTCAGACATATACCAAAGAAATTGGACATAACGTAAGGGATAATTTTTCAATCTCATTTTTATCTGGGATTTCTTATAGGTAAGTATTTACTAGGGTTATATTTTTCATCCATGTCCATAAAAATGTTTTTTATAAAGTGTTTAAAATTCTTCCATGTATGTTTAAAGTCATATTTACCCCTCTTTAACTTTTAATTTTCGTTATGGAAGGAATATTTCTTTTGTTTACCATATGTGGTACATTTGGAATTTTCTGTTAAAAGTATGAGGGGAATGTTTTTTTATAACATATACAGAATGAATGGATTTTTACAGTTTCATAAGGAATTATTTTCATGAAGATTACTCTAAAATATTTCATGACTATTTTCAACAAAATACTTTTCTTTTAAAATTGCATGGCATTTTGTGAAAAGAAAATCATTTAAAAAAAGGATATTTTCATCAAGAATTAAATTCAAGTGTTTTATCAAAACCATTCTCTATCTAAGATGACATTATTTCATATGTGTATGTTTCAAGTATAATATCTCTATGTTTTACATGGATTCACTTTAATTAAGATGGAATGATATCCATTTGTTTTATATTGATTATGTTATGATGTGATGATGATTATAAAACGCATTTTATTCATTAGGTTATGATGAATGATTTATGATTGTTTTGTGGCACATATAAGAATGATTTCAATATGAGATTGGTGGGACCTATATCTCCTTCCAATTCATTAGGTAACGATTTATATCTTAGGATATAGACATGGATGGAATGGAAAGTTAATCCGGTTCAGGGATACCAGACTGGAACAAGGAGTGAACTCGATTCATTAAGGAAATTTGTCCAATATGATGGTCTAGGGAACAATTCCCGGGATACTATGGAAATAATAACATGTGATTAATGGTTTCCACAATTAAATGTTTTATTCCCATGATATTTTATCATGGATAATGTTCATTTTTGATCTATTCCTTATGCACTGCAAATATTTATGTCATTACTCATGATTTTGATGTTTTATGTTCATGTTCTTATGTTCAATTGTATAGGGATTGTTTTCTGTTCTCCATGATTACCCCTACTAAGAATTTGAGCTCACCCATTTTATGTTTTTTCCCCAGGATATAAATAATGGTTTTAGGAAAGAAAACCAAAGAGGAAGATCTTTGTGGGAGAATTTTATAATCTTTCACCATGATTAGAAGATTATGTTCCATGTTTCCAAAGACACTAAACTAATACGGTCTATGGGAAACTATTTTTGTAATGTTTTTTGTATTCCGCAAAAGTAATTTAATTTCTATGTATGTAAAGTATGGGTCTCTACAGTTGGTAGTAGAGCGAAGTTTTAGTTATCCTTTAGAAACTAGGATGCAAAAACATTAGTGAAATCCCTAGAGATATTTCTATTGTATGTCTCAGGATATCCCTAAGGTTATATATAAGTATAGGATATAGTCTTATAATTACGGTAACGATCATAGAATTAAACCTAAGATGTTAAAGATTGAATGTACATCCCTTTGATTATATTTGTTTTCTAGTATGAGTTTTTCCTCTCATACTATTCTTTTTGGGTTTTAAGAAATGGCAGGAAACATGAGGATTCATTTTAATGGAGAATATGATGGACAATGGAATAATATTCTTCATGAGCAACCAAATGAAATAGGATTTGGTTTTCCAAACATTGTTATTATTCCTAATAAAAAATCTCATAATATAATCAATAATATCAACATTGGTATGTTTCTTGACTCGTCTAATAAGAGAAAGATGGAGTTTCATGATGACCATTGAGGAAAGAAACTTCAATTTCCCTCATGTAAATTATGTGGGTAGAGGCATCAAGGAGAATGTTTCAATGGAACTAGAATATTTTTTGGGTGTGGAAAAGAAGGACACAAAGCTAGTAATTTCAAAGGAAAAGGTTCGGTTAACTCCATGGACATGTATAATTGTATTTCTAAGACATCAAAAACGGTTAAATGTTCTAAATGTGGAATGTACGGGCATTATGAAAACCAATTACCGAAGGAAAAGTCTCATGAAGAGAATGTGCATGGTCTTATGGGTAGTATTTATGTTGATGATGATGAAGAGACTACAAATGATATATGGGATGAAATAAGTTTTGAAACTCTGTCAATGGCTTATGAAGGTAGAGGAATTGTTGCACGTTTATCAAGAATAATGTATGGTACTATGGAATAATGAAACATCTATAGATTGTTACACTATTTTTTTTCCTAAAGTATCTGAAATTATTTGTTGACTGGTACTGTTAACCATGAAAAGTGATTGAAATAGTTTTTGGAAAGCAGATGATATGAACATAATGAAGGGATAAAGAGAAATTGAAATATTTGATAGTATTAATGAGCTCATATAAGGACAATGTGATATCATGTATTCAGTATATATAAATATGGTATATTGGTATGTGGAAAGAGTTTACATTTGATAGAATTCATTTTTTCACAATGATTCTATGGTAATTCATGTTTCAATAGAATACATGATTAAGTTATTAAAATGTTTGGAATGTGACCAACAAGATATATCTTATGATATACGTGGGATAAATGATGGTATTCATATGCTTGGTAGATGAGATTCCTAGTAATCATTGTCTTTATACTATGAACATGGATAGAAGTATTTTGGATAAGACTAAAGTTTTGAAATGTATTTTGTTGGAAAAAAGATAATATTTTTTAAGGATAGAACCTTTTATTGGATATTATTCCTAGAATGTTATAATAGTGTAGTTTTGGAAAAAGGACAACCAGCAAGACGAGCAACAACCCATCGCGTTAGATAAGGTTGCAGGAATCGAACCCACAACCGAAGTGTGACATGACTTTATCACCTACCTCTGGCTTATAGGAAGTCCCTAGTTATTAGAAACTACTTTTATTTTATTAATAGGTATGATAGATGAAGTATAAGTCCTTTTTTGGAATTATATATGATTAACCTCACTATAGATGGACTTATGTATACTTGATAACTTATGCAAACCTTTTGTTTGAGACAGATGGAAGGACCCATCATTCTATCACATGATCTCTTAACACATCACAAATGACAAATTAAACTTCATTTCTTTATTATATGAAGTTGAAATTGTTCATGGAACGCCCAATGACGAGATTGTACCAAAATCAAATAAGTATTCCTTCTAATTCAAAATTTTCAACTTTAGGGAAATGATATTGAAAACCAAAAATGTTTTCCTAGTACCCTCATATCCGATGAATCAGATGGTACCATAGATCATCACAAATTTATGGCTTTGTGATTGTTGGTTTTTTTATAGCCATGTTCTCTACCACTCTCAATCAAAACTTGATGGTTATATTTCTCTTCCATATCCATATTTTCACCTATATTCTACTTTGAGGTATCCCAGTGATTAGTTACATTGGGAAATCATTATCTTTCTAACGTTCATTTTTAAAATGATGATTTAGAAATACTTTTTACGATATGGTTTTATATGAATGAAACTTTCAATTAGTAAACAATTTATAACCCCGATGAATTTCGAAGGCGAAATTCATTTTAAAGGGGGTAGAATGTGACACCATGAGATTTTATGAGAAGTATTCATTTTTTTTAGTTGATGTCTTGTGTTTTATGATACACCAATATTATCTTGGGCTATACGCAACACCGTATTATCTTTCAGTATATGCCACACTATTCTTGGATCATGTTACACACAATTTCAAGTTTGTTTGATAGAAGTTATTCTACGCAACATTGAGTGTATATATATATATATATTCAATGTATAAATGAAATATGTTTGGATTATATTATATGAAATAACAAATAAATCTTGCACAACACACAACCCAAACATGGCTTGCATTACACACAATCACGTCCTTCTATGATAGCGTGTGTTGTACACAATACTGAGTTACAATAAACAACGATATGTTATATAAACTAGCCATTATAAATAGTAATACCCACTTTTTTAAATTTTATAAATTTTATCATTCAAAATGGACTTCATTTTTTGGATTCGGAATGTTGAAATTAGCCTAGGGTGAATTTTTATTATTTTTATGAAAAAATTCAATTTTTGATGAATAGTGAAAACACTAAGTTATTGGTTAAAACCGAATTTCTATTTAAATAATCACATATTTTATTTAAATTAATTTTAGGTCAAAATAGATCAATAATACCTATATATTTTCAATGTAATTAATTGTATTCATTTTATAATAATATAGAAATTTACAGAGTTTATTGAACTTTTTACCTTCTTTTACCCACCTCATAGGAGAATTTGCAAAATTACATAAAACATAATTTTTCCACTTCTGTGAGTTGAATTTCGAAAATCTGAGAGACACAGTTAATATAAAGGAGTAAAATGCGGTTGAATAAGATTAAAATATTCTCTGGTGAATAGTAACTTTTAATTTTTAATTAACAAGGTTAAAAGTAAATAGGGTAATTAAGGGTAAAAATGATATTATTATTACACTAAAATATGTGATAATTCTATTGGATAAGTATTATATGACCAAAAAAACATAGGGATAAAATATGACCTTCTTTGATCCACGTGGATTAGATTAACACACTAATTATTATTTTATTTAAAGAAGAGTGAAAAGAGTTTAAATCAAAGTTTAATAACTAAAACATTTTTAATATAGGATTATACATAAGATACATTCGACTATAAATATTCATCAGAAAGATAAAAATATTTACTACATAAAATTATTTTATTTATATTATTTAGGGAATATATAATTTAATTTATTTAGGACACAATGATGATGCAGTAATTACCTTATTAATGAAATATTAACATAATTGATATTATAAATACCCAAATAGATGTCATTTGAGACTTTTTATGAATTACACTAATTTTTAGGTTAATATAACATATTAGGGTTTTTTAGATGAATTTGTTTTGATGTAATAATGGTGTTATTAATTAATAGAAACAAAATATCAAATAGTTTCAAAATTGGCATAAAAGAGTTTTTTAAACAAATATTATATTATTAATTGATATAGCAGTCCTAAAAATCAATGGTTTTTTCAAAAGACTAATATAATAATATATATGATATTAATGAACCAATTGGGGTTTGATTGGTAGTTTATAGTATGTTTATAAACTATATAGTATTAGAATACAAGAAGACACAGTAACAGTTAAATTATTTAACTTAGAGTTAAATCTAAATGATAAGGTTAAAATAGTAACCTAAACGTGTCTAAAACCTATTGGTTGAGAGAATTGCGACCCACCCCCACCATATGCTCTAAATAAGACACTTTGGAACCATTATAACACGAATAAGAATTTATTATAAAATAATATTTCATGTTTTTCCTAAGGTGCCCCTCACCCCTCTTATAAAAGAGAACCTCCTCCCATTCTTATTTACAAATTTTTGAGCCATTAAGATTGGAAAAAATGCCAATTTATCTTCTCAACCATTCTAGTTCTATCATATAGCTTCTGGTTTTCTCAAAATACCATCTCTAGTTCCCTAAGAGGAAGTTTAAAAGAGGCACGTCGAAGAAGAGGTAATCTCTTCTACCAATTCTTCCAAGTTTCTTTCTTCTACTACTTCATCTTATTTAATTGTTTCATTATAAAGTAATAACATCAGTATTACATATATACTGATATGCTATTATAAATATTAAACAACCCTATTTTACCTTCTATCTATCCTTTGAAAAAAAATCACCGCCCGTGAGTACATACATAATATCATCCCCACGTCGTGGTGTAATATGTTTTTCTGCCACCACCATACATGGATGGGTATAATGTTGTAAAGAATAACTATATATTATTATTATAACATGATAAATGTTCTGAGATATTATATCATCCACTCCAATTCCATTCAATAATTATGGGGATGATATCATCACTCCTGCGTACGCACGGATTACCGTCTCCACAACGCGATGAGATTCATTATCTATGTTAACCATTCAAGATTGATTATAAAGTATATATAATGAATAATAATGAAATATATGATATAATAAATATAATGGATTTATTAATATATATATATTTCATCTACTTACTTCCATTCAAGTAAATAGTTAATGGAAAATAGCATTCATGCATACGTACGACCTACCGTCTCTTTGAATAGTGTATTTCATTTCATTTATCTATCTATTATATATATATATTCATATATATTGAATATATATGATATATAAATCCTGATTTATATTCTAGTGGTAATTAACTCATGATATAATTAATAATAATTTCAAGAAAAACATGTCCAAACACGTACGATAAATGAAACCATTTTACCTAAAACACTGCTTTAACATGGAATTATCAATTGAACAATTAATATAAAGTCACAAGTGAATCATATTTGATAACATAAATATTTTAATGATTATGTTACAAGATTATAATATGTTTAAATCCACTATACAGGATCCTCAGACACATACAGAAGAAATTGGACATAAGGTAAGGGATAATTTGGCAATCACATTTTTATCCGGAATTGCATATACGTAAGTTTTTACTGGGGTTATATTTTTCATCCATGTCCATAAAAATGTTTTTTTATAAAGTGTTTAATATTTTTCCATGTATTTTTAATTTCATTTTTACCCCTCTTTAACTTTTACTTTGTGTTATATAAGGAATCTTTTTTTTATTTACCATATGTGGTACTTTTTTATTTTTCTGTTAAAAGTATGAGGAGGGTGTTTTTTTAACATAAACGACATGAACAGAAATTTACAGTTTCCTAACGCCTTATTTTCATGAAGATTACTCTACATGATTTCATGACTATTTTCAACAAAATCCATTTCTATTAAAATTGAATTTTCATTTTGTGAAAATAAAATGATTTTAAAAAAGAAAGGATATTTTCCCCAAGAATTCATTTCAAGTGTTTTATCAAAACCATTTTCCATATAAGATGATATTATTTCATATGTGTATATTTCAAATATAATATCTATATGTTTTACGTGGCTTCACTTTTATTATGATGAAATTATATCCATTTATTTTATATGGATTATTTTATGATGGGATGATGATTATGAAACCCATTTTATTCATTGGGTTTATGATTAATGATTTATGACTGTTTTGTGGCACATATAAGAATGATTTCAATATGAGATTGGTGGGAACTATATCTCCCTCAAATTCATTGGGTAATTATTTATATCTCATTATATAGACATGGATGGAATGGAATGTTAATACAGTTTAGTGATACCAGACTGGAACGAGGAGTGAACTCGATTCATTAAGGGACTTTCTCCACTATGATGGTTTAGGCAACAATGCCAAGGATTCTACAGAAATCATAACACCTGCTAAAAGGATGCCACAATTACATGTTTTATTTCCATGATATTTTATCATGGATAATTTTCCTTTTTGATCTATTCCTTATGCACTTCCATGATTTATGTCATTACACATGATTTTGATGTTTTATGTTCAAGTTCTTACGTTCAAATGTTTAGGGATTGTTTTATGTTCTCCATTTTTACCCGTACTGAGCCTTGGATCTCACCGTTTTTATGTTTTCTTTTCCCCAGGATATAAAGAAAGGTTTTAGATAAGAAAACCAAAGGGGTAGATCTTTATGGGAGATGTTGATGATATTTTACCATGATTATAAGATTATGTTACATGTTCCCAAAGACACTAAACTAATACGGTCTTTGGGCATCTGTTTTTGTAATGTATTATGTATTCCATAAATGTAATGTAATGACTATGTATGTCATGTATGGGTCTCTACATTTCATATCAGAGTGAAGGTTTAGTTATCCTTTGGAGACTAGGATACGAAAACATTAGTGAAATCCCAAGAGATATTTCTGTGGTATGTCTAAGGATGTCCCTAAGGGTAAGTATAATTATAGGTTATAGTCCTAGAATTATGGAAATGATCATATAATTAAACCAAAGATGTTAGATATTGAAAGTACTTCCCCCTTTTTATGCTTTTTTTTCTAGAATGAGTTTTTCCTCTCATACTATTCTTTTTGGGTTTTAAGAAATGGCAGGAAACATGAGGATTCATGTTAATGGAGAATATTATGGACAATGGAATTATATTCTTCATGAGAAACCAAATGAAACAGGATTTGGATGTCCAATCATTATTATTATTCCTAATCATAAATCTCATAATATGATCATTAATATCAACATTGGTATGTTTCTTGACTCCGCTAATAAGAGAAAGATGGAGTTTCATGATGACCATAGAGGAAACAAGTTCAATTTACCTCAGGTAAATTATGTGGGAAGACGAATCAAGGAGAATGTTTCAAAGGAACAGGAATATTCTTTTGGTGTGGAAAAGAATGACACAAAGCTAGTAAATGCAAAAGAAAAAGGTTCAGTTAACTCCATGGACATGGATAATGCTATTACTAAGTCATCAACAACGGTTAAATGTTTTAAATGGGGAATGTATGGGCATTATGAAAACCAATGCCCTAAGGGAAAGTCTCTTGAAGAGAATCTTCATGGTCGTATGGGTAGTTTTTATGTTGATGATGATGAAGAGACTACAGATGATACGTGATATGAACGAAGTTTTGAATCTCGGTTAATGGATTATGAAGGTAGTGGATTGATTGCATGTTTATCAGTAATAATGTATGGTACTATGGAATCAAGAAACATCTATGGATTGTTACACTATTGTTTTTACTAAATTATCTGAAAGTATTTGTTGAATGGTACTGGTATCCATGAAAATTAATTAAAATATTTTTTGTAAATTAGATGATAAGCTCATAATGTAGGGATAAATAGATATTGAAATATTTTATAGAATTAATGAGCTCATAAAAGGACAATGTGATATCATGGTTTGAGTATAAATTTTTTTTGGTATTTTGGTATGTGGAAAGTGTTGACATTTGATATAATTCATGATTTCCATAAAATCTATGGTAATTAATGTTTCAATAGAACACATGATTAAGTTATTCACATGTTAGGAATGTGACCAAAATGATATATCTTATGATATACAGGGGATAAATGATGGTATTCACATGCTTGGGAGATGAAATTTCTAGTAATTGTTGTCTTTATACTATGAACATGGATAGAAGTATTTTGGATAAGACTAAAGATTTGAAATGTGTTATTTTGGAAAAAAGATAATATTGTTTAAGGATAGAACATTTTTTTGATATTATTTCTGGAATGTTATTATAGCTTAGTTTTAGAAAAAGGAAAACCCACAGGACGAGCGACAACCCGTCGCATCAGAAAAGGTAGTGAAAATAGAACCCATAACCGAAGTGATACATGCCTTTATAACCTACCTCTGGCCTATAGAAAGTCCCTAGTTAGTAGAAACTACTTTTATTTTGTTATGCGGTATGATAGATGAAGTATAAGTCCATTTTTGGAATCATATAGGATTAACCTCACCATAGATGAAATTATGTATATTTGATAACATTCACTAACCTTTTGTTTAAAATAGATGGAATGACCCATCATTCTATCACATGATCTTATAACACTTCACAAATAAAAACTTCCACTTCATTTCTTTAAGATATGAAGTTGAAATTATTCTTGGAATGACTAATGAAGAGATTGTACCAAAATCATGTAAGTATTTCTTATAATTCAAAATTTTCATCTTTAGGGAAATGATATTGAAAACCAAAAATTTTGTCCAAGTACCCTCATATCCGATGAATCAGATGGTACCTTAGATAATCACAAATTTATGGCTTTGTGATTGTTGGCATTTTTATATCCATTTTCTCTACCACTCTCTATCAGAACTTAATGGTTAGATTTCTCTTCCATATCTATATTTTAACATATATTTTCCAATGAGGATACCCAGTAATGAGTTACTTTGGGTATTTGTTTTGTTTCTAATGTTACTTTTTTAAAATGATGATTTAGAATTCCTTTTTACGATGTGGTTTTCTATGAAAGAAACATTAAAGTAGTAAACGATTTTTAACCCCAATTAGTTTCGAGAGAAAAAATTATTTTAAGGGGGGTAGAATGTAACAACCCATGATTTTATGAGAAGTATTAATTTTAATTTATTTGATGTATTGTGTTTTATGCTACACCCATATTATCTTGAACTATATGCAACATTGTATTATCTTACAGTATATGCCGCACTATTCTTGGATCGTGTTACACAAAATTTCATGTTTATTTTATAGAAGTTATTCTACGCAACGTTTTGTGTGTGTATATATATATATTCAATGTATAAATGAAATATGGTCGGATTATATTATATGAAAAAGCAAAGGAATCTGGCACTACACACAACCCTGACTTGGCTCGCATTATACACAATCACGACCTTCTACGATAGCGTGTGTTGTACACAATACTGATTTACACTAAACAACGAAATATTATAAAAACTAGCAGTTATGAATAGTAATAACCAATTTTTAAAATTTTATAAATTTTATCATACAAAATTGACTTCTTTTTTTGGATTCGGAATACCGAAATTAGCCTAGGGTGATTTTTTTTATTTTTCTGAAAACATTAAATTTTTTATGAATAGTGAAAACATTGAGTTATTGGTTAAAACCGACTTCTTATATAAATAATCATATATTTTATTTTAATTTATTTTAGATCAAAATAGACACATAATACATATATATGTTCAATGTAATTCATTGGATTCATATTGTAATAATATAAATATTTAACATTTTTATTAAACTTTTTACCATCTTTTACCCACCTCCTAAGAGAATTTGAAAATTTACATAAAACATAATCTTACCACTTCTTTGAGATGAATTTCGAAAATCCAAGAGACGTGGTTAATATAAAGGAGTAAATTTTGGTTCAATAAGATAAAAATAATTTTTGGGGAATAGTAACTTTTAACTTTTATTTACCACGGTTAAAAGTAATTAGGGTAATTGAGGGTAAAAATGATATTAATATTACTCTAACACATGTCCTCATTCTTCTAGATAAGTATAATTAGACCAAAAACAACATTATAAATAAAATATGAACCTCTTTGGTCCACTTGTAATAGATTAGGACACTTGTTATTATTTTATTTAAATAAGAGTTAAAAGAGTTAAAACCAATGTTTAATAACTAATATATTTTCAATATAGGGTTATACATAAGATACATTTGACTATAAGTATTCATCAGAAAGCTAAAAGGATTTACTACATAAATTTTTTTTATTTATATTGTTTAGACAAAAAATAATTTAATTTATTTATGACATAATGATGATGCAATAATTACCTTATTAATGAAATATTAACATAATTGATATTATAAATACCAAAATAAATGTAATTTGATACTTTTTATGAATTAAAATACTTTTTTATGTTAATATAACATATTAGAGTTGGTTATATGAATTTGTTTCGATGTAATAATGTTGTTATAAATTTAGAGAAACAAAATATTAAATAGTTTCAAATTTGACATAAAAGAGTATTTAAAACAAATATTATATTATAAATTGATATAAAGGTCCTAAAAATATATGGTTTGGCCAAAAGAATAATATAATAATATATATGAAATTAATGAACCAATTGGTGTTCTATTGGAAGTTTATTTTATGTTTATAAACTATATTGTGTAAGAATACTAGAAGACACGGTAAAAGTTAAATTATTAACATAGAGTTAAATCTAAATGACAAGGTTAAAATGGTAAACTAAATTGTCTAAAACCTATTGGTTGAGAGGCTTGCGACCCACCCCCACCCTTTCCTCGAAATAAGTCACTTTTGATCCATTATAAACCAAATAGTAATTTATTATAAAATAATATTTCAATTTTTTTCTTAAGGTGCCAGTCACCCATCATATAAAAGGGAACCTCCTCTCACTCTTATTTACATAATTTTGAGCCTTCAAGATCGGGAAACCCCTAAAAATTTATCTTCCCAAACTTTCTAGTTATATCATAGATGTTCTGGTCTTCTCAAAAGACCACCTCTAGTTCCCTAAGAGGATGTTTAAAAGAGGAACGTCGAAGAAGAGGTAATCTCTTCTACCGATTATTTCAAGTTTCTTTCTTCTTCTACTTCCTATTCTTTAGTTTATTCATTGTAATCTAATAACATAAGTATTAAATATATACTGATATGTTATTATAAATATTAAACAACCCTATTTTACCTTCTATACATCCAATGAAAAAACAAAATCACCACGCCTGCGTACGTACAGAATACCATCTCCACGATGTGGTGTAATATGTATTCCTGCCACCACCTTACATGGATGGGTATACTGGTGAAAAGAATAACTATATATGATTATTATAAAACGATACATGTTCTGTGATATTATATCATCCTCTCCAATTCCATTCAATAATTATGGAAATGATATCATCACTCGTGCGTACGCATGGATTACCGTTTCCACGACGCGATGAGATTCACTATCCATATTAACCATTCAAGAATGATTATAAAGTATATATAATGAATAATAATGACATATATGACATAATAAAGCTAATGGATTTATGAATATATATATATATGTAATCTATTTACGTCCATTCAAGTCAATAGGGAATGGAAAATAGCATTCATGCGTACATACGGCCTACCGTGTCTATGAAGAGTGTATTTTATTTCATTTATCTATCTATAATATATATATATATACTGAATATATATGACATATAAATCATGATTTAAAGTAGAATTAAGTAAATCATGATATAAGTAATAATAATATCAAGAAAAACATGTCCAAACACGTACGATAAATGAAACGATTTTACCCAAAACACTACTTTAACATGGAATTGTTAATTGAACGATTAATATAAAGTAATAAGTGAATCCTATATGATATCATAAATATTATTATGATTCTGTTACAAGATAATAATATGTTTAATCCCACTATACAAGAGTCTCAAACATATACCAAAGAAATCGGACATAAGGTAAGGGATAATTTTGCAATCTCATTTTTATTTGGGATTTCTTATACGTAAGTATTTATTGGGGTTATATTTTTCATCCATGTCCATAAAAAAGTTTTTCATAAATTTGTTAATATTTTTCCATGTATTTTTAAATTCATTTTTACCCCTATTTAACTTTTACTTTGTGTTATGGAAGGAATATTCTTTTTATTTACCATATGTGGTACTTTTTGACTTTTCCATTAAATGTACAAGGAGAATGTTTTTTAACTTATACGGCATGAACAGATTTTTACAGTTTCATAACACCTTATTTTCATGAATACTACTCTACACGATTTCATGACTATTTTCATAAAAAATAATTTTCTTTTAAAATTGCATAGCATTTTGTGAAAATAAAATGATCTTCAAAAAGAAATGATATTTTCCTCAAGAATTCATTTAATGTGTTTTATCAAAACAATTTTCCATCTAAGATGACATTATTGCATATGTGTATGTTTCAAGTATAATATCTCTATGTTTTAAATGGCTTCACTTTTATTATGATGAAATCATATCCATTTGTTTTATATGGATTATTTTATGATGGGATGATGATTATGAAACCCATTTTATTCATTGGGTTTATGATTAATGATTTATTATTGTTTTGTGGCAAATATAAGAATGATTTAAATATGAGATTGGTGGGACCTATATCTCTCGGAAATGCATTGGGTAAATATTTATATCTCATGAAATAGACATGATTGTAATGAAAAGTTAATCTGGTTCAGTGATATAGGACTAGAAAGAGGAGTGAACTCGATTCATTAAGGGACTTTATCCACTATGGTGGTCTTGGAAAAACGCCTTCGATACTATGGAAATCATAACATGTGCTTAATGTTTTCCACAATTACATGTTTTAATCCCATGTTATTTTATCATGGATAATGTTCCTTTTTTATCTATGACTTATGCACTACCAAGATTTATTTCATTACTTATTATTTTGATGTTTTATGTTCATGTTCTTACGTTCAAATGTTTAGGGATTGTTTTATGTTCTCCATGTTTACCCTTACTGAGCATTTGAGCTCACATTTTTTATATTTTCCTTTCCCTTGGATATAAAGAATTGCTTTAGTTAAGAAAACCAAAGGGGAATATCTTTTGGGGAGATTTTTATAATCAGTCACCTTGATTAGAAGATTATGTTCTCAGTTTCCAAAGACACTAAACAAATACGGTTTTAGGGTGTCTGTTTTTTAATGTATTAAGTATTCCGCAAATGTAATATAATTTCTATGTACGTCATGTATGGGTCTCTACAAAACCCCCTATTCACAATATTTTCCTCAACCAAATATATTATATCTTACATACTACTATATAATAATGATCTATGAGGATACAATATCCAAAAATCAATAAAACATTCATCCTACATCTCCTTTATATTTGCATAATAGTCCAAATCATTTAATCTTAAGGTATTTCCTGATATAAAATAGTTGTTTTATTTATTTATTGAGTTGATAATTTTAAAAATATATCCTTTCACATGGTCACAATCTTGTTCTTCTAAAACAAATGATTTATACTTAATTTCAACCCACATTATACTATAATCCCATTCATAAATTATTCCAATAAAGTTTCCTCATCAATACATATAATGTAACATTTTCCCCTTTTTTATTGCAAATACCATGATTAAATTTGTATTTATCGCATTCCATATTCAATGGATTCATTGTATTCATTAAATTTAGATGATAATTACAAAATTATTTATTTATTTTCAAATAAAAATCGTGTTCGAGATTATAATAGTATTTTATTTCATTAAATTCGTATGATAATTATGCATGAATATTGGGAAGCTATTAATAAATGTGTCTATAATAACCACAAAAAATATAATAAGTCTAAACATATAGAGGAAACACCCCATGACGGTCTATTAAAAAGTTATAAATTAATCATATAAAATTAGTTTCATTATAAACTAGTCTTGGAAACAACACATGGACGTGATTTGAAGTTTATAATCAAGAAGTGTTTTCATGGTTTAGAACACCGAAAAAATAATTTAGATTTTTTCTCCTACAGAGGCATAAGAACTGTATTTATAGTGATAAATAATATTTTGTATGTTTTATTAGTTTTTGGTTGGATTTTATATCCATATGATACCCAACACCATCCTTCCAAAATAATGAAAAAAATTCTTCCAATATTTTTTAAAAAAATATTAAAATTTATAAACTCATATTATAACTTGTGTAGTAGTAAGAATGGTCTATCCTAATGTAATTGAGTGAGTTGTACAAAGGGATTCATTATTTACAAGACTAATTTAAATCGGTATTGGAATGGATTTCATAAAAATGATTAATACATGTTGAAATTTATGGATAATGTGTAAAAGGTGATAAATCCTTGTCGATATTAAGAAATTACAACATGATAAATGATATGAGGAAGAAAAAATAATTAAAATTTCCTAATAAGAGAGATAATTCTCTCTTATTTCATTCTAGTACATAATAAATGCCAAAATCCTCCATCAATAATTCATCTATATTTGGATTTTAAATATAACATTGTAAAATATATTGTTTAAACAAATCATTGAAACAATATGAAAACACATTGTAAGTATAGAAGTTGAACCCCATTTTTCATAGTATTGTAAAATTATTATATTTACTACATTTTAACATTCAATGAGGAATTGGGGTGGAATTAATTCAAAATATCCATGGATTATAAATTCAATACTTTTTATGACCAAGACTCCATAATTTTAGTTTGATTTGATGTAAATTAATAATCAATAAACAATAAGAAAAACTAGTAATGTAGTGATTAGGGGTCGATCCATATAGAAGGATATCCATGATGTCTATGAAAGAGAATACAATAAACGAGACATCTTTTCATTATTATTTTAAAATGAAATATAAATATTATATATTAAAATGATGATGGTGAGTCTGAAATAATGGAATGTTGGAGATTAATTTGAGATAGAAAAATAATGGGAAAAATCATAGAGAAATATATAACAATACAAAATTGGGGAAGTATAAATCTAATGGATAGTTTTTATAATTATTTTTTAATTCTGTTTTCTTTCTATATCTATTAATACTTATCATAATATCATGTAAAAATATTTTAACTCATATTATCGAATAAAAAAACTATGGGGAATGGATCCTACAGTCCCTCATCTACATCATTCACCAATCCACTCAATGATTATATATGGTTTACCCTATTTTCAATATATAATTTAATACTAATGTGCTACCCTTGATTAGTTATCCTCTTCTCATTTGGATTTTTAGATGATAATTAGAAAAAACATTGATACTAGTAAAAGTTATCACCAGTTCCTAACATTTCCAAAATGGAAAATACTCAATATAAGAAAAGTATGGGCGGGTTCCAGCAATATGTTTCATATGAATGATGTTATAACACAAACATGATCAATATAATTCCCATATCTATTTTAAAGATAATGACCATACTTATGTTGTCAAAATATTCTAAAATTTTAAAAGGATTCTTTGAAAATAAAAAACAATAATGAAAACTAATAGAAAATAAGTTCCCATCTAAAGACCTCAAACTCCTCTCAAGATGAACTAGTGATGCCACCATCTCTTCAGCTGATCAAATTTACAATCATTCTATATGATGTTTTCATCCTCCTACTCCATTTACTACATATATCTTTTTCATTATTAAAATATCTCCATTTTCTCCCTTTTTCATTTCTGATTCTTCTCCATTATAAATAATATAACATGCATCAATAATATCCTATAATGAAATATTTATAGCCATTAAATTCCCTATAGGCCCCACATGGTAAATTAATTGAAAAAAATTATCTTCTGGAGATACAAGCTGAGATCCCAAAACCTAATGTGTTTCTTTTTAAAACATCATGCTAAATGTGACCACAGTCTGATTTACAAATGATCTTCATGTGGAATGGTCAATGGTAGTTATTTTTATGTTGGTAATTTTGAATCATTATTCTACACCCATGATCACAATTACCTAGTTATTTTCTTCATTTAGGTATACAAAGTGAAAAAACCAAAAAAAAAATTGGCATTGAGTCAAATTTGTCTTATTGATATGTTTCTAATAATCCTCTATATATGAATTTTATATTACAAATATAATTTAGTTTTTTATTTATATTATTTTTCATAGGCATAGGGTGCACCCATATACCATTTTATAGGCCTTGTGTGGTTAATCCAAATATTTTCAATGTCTCCAATATTAATAGAAAAATAATCAACACAAAAAATCAAAACATCATAAATAAACCAAAATAGATTTATTGGTTTCATTTTAAAAATATGTGATTGAATTTCTCACTCTTCATTGATTATAAAACCATCAAATCTTGAGCATGGTTTTAAGAATTGTTATTGATATATCCCACTAGACGAATCAGAAATAAAAATACATTATGTCAATTATCTAAACACCTCTTGTGGATCCGATAACACTACCTTGACTACATCATTGGGGACTTCATGTCCTAACCATTCATATACATTTACATTTAGATGAAAAAATTAGGGAATAATAATTCAACAACATAAAAATTATGTCATATTCTTACAGTACTGTTTTATTAGTCACTTGCCAATGTATATATATCGACAGAATCATTAGAAGCATCAACAGGACTTTTTTAGAAAAAATCCTTTGATGAATCAAATAATATTCCCTTGTAATATTCTATGATGGTAAAATAGAATCATCAACTAGCTCAGAATCACTACAACAAAACATGAGGGAGTGGTTCTAGCCTTATACAATTCATTAAAAACCCCTTATATTACTCAGTATATCACCCATACTGAAGTCAGAATCTAGTGCTCCACCCTCTTGAATGATCTAATTGATTAGATATCCACAAATAATACCCTTATTGGTCATCAGTTTTTTCCTATCAAGGATACCACACCACTGTACTAGTTCAATGTGATCTTGGTTTCTTCTTCCTGCCATCATAGGGATTCAAATTAATGGAAAATATATTATCATTAGTTTGATGTATTATATATGGACTCAATTAGTATAATTATGTTTATCAGTTTGGTAATTACCATTTATCATAAGGATGTTCAATATTTATGATCTATAATAATTCTATACATTGTTCATCATTCATGGGTCAAAATAATTATCATAGTTTCAGGTCATCACACTTCCAATAACATGATAATTGTAGCCCAAAGGAAATGGTTATTTTTTTTCATTTCAACTAGATAAAATAAATTACTTAATAAAGGATGGAATAGTTTAGTAGTCTTGGTAATCTAGATAACTACATGACTCCCATATTAAATTTTAAAACATACATTTAAACATACATTTTCACAAGATTATCATTATTCACCCCATAATATCAACTCATATCATTCATAGTATATTTTCTTGATTCCTATTCAATGAATCAAAATAATGGTGAGATCAAATGCTTAGTAAGGGTCACATAATGTTGAAGATATCATGAATAAATAAATCATGATCCATAAGGAATTATTATTATGAATGGTATATGTCTAAACCATAATTAAATTTAATGAATAACATTTTAGTCATTATTAGATAATACACAATCAATATGGAATGGTAAATACATGAACTTATTATCCATCAAATCTATATATTGATCAAAAAAATGTATCATTTGATTATATTAATTCAGTCATCTCATAGATAAAAATATGTAATTTCTAATGAAGGAATGTCTAGTATGGGATATCATGATCTTTATAATTGTGATACCCTTACCATTATCACACTATGCTATGATAGTTTAACTAATATGATTCTATAAAGAAGAAACCAATGTAAATAAGTTTATCCAATTGATTCTTCTCTTGTGACTACCAATGCATCTAGGGGATATCAATACCAGGACCCACCTAAAACATTATTTCTAATGCATTCTTCATATATCAAATGATTTATTTAATTATGCACTAATATTCATTAATTGTAAATGTATATATCCAGTAAAGAATATGGATTGAAAATAATTTCCCGTATTTGATATGTATCATTACAATTAAAATACCTTATGTAATGATGATATATATTTTATGTTTTATATATATCTTGGATAAATTATATTTACATTTAGGTATAATTCAATATTCAATAATCACACTAATGTGAATATTTCCTAGAAATGTTAATGATCAGAAAAATTAATTATGATTTCTATTTTAAATACTCTACGTGGTTATGCTAATATTAAACCATCCATAGAAATAAAAATTATTGTATTAATATAACATATATCTATTGTAGTATATTTAAAATAAATTAATATTTTAATTTATAAATAAGAAGACAATAAAAATATCTTTTAAAACATTCTTGTTGAAAATATCAATTTCACTTCGATAATCACATTCAAAAATTAAAATTTCTAGAATATTAGGAAACCCATTTTTAGTAATAATATCATTTTAAACATATAATATAATATTCAATTCAATGTATGTTCATGATGGTGAAAGGTTCCATTTATGGAATGTATATTAAAAATAATGATTCCATTCACATTTAAATAAAATTATTGAAAAAGAACCTTATTCAGAAAATGATTTGAAGATTATTTTGAATTTTTTTTAAACATACAATTTTAGATAATGTTGTATTATCCATAATAGTATAATATATTTAAAAACATTATAAAAGTAAACTTTTCTTAAAGAGAATGGGTTTTCAACTAAATAGGGAGATGAATTCATATTTTTTTAAGTAGTTTCCCAATATTTTTATATACCAAAGAGAGAAAAAATGCCAATCTTACTCAAAATATTAATGAAAAAATAAGGGAGGAGAAACTTAATAAGTTTAAAAAAATTCAAAAAAATTTCTAGTTTGTCTTTATGAAGAAAAAATCTCTATTTAAATGACATCACAACATAAATCTCTTTCAATAATGGAATATTTTGAATCAAAAACCCCATGAATAGAATAACATTAAATGAAATAGTAAATAACATGAATATAAATATTTTCATGATAGAACATATCAAAGGGGAATTATATCCACCAAATAAACAAAAATATGTTTATAACATCACATTTATCCCATAGAAGACAAATTTGGGTTGAGAAACCATTACAATGATCAAAATATTGAAGTGAGAATTAATCAATTAATATATTATGCATATAAAATTTTAATCCATATAAATAGGTTGAAACACAATATAATATAATTAAATTTCATTACAAACATAATCTATGAATATGAAATGAATCTAACAAGTAATTTAACCTAATAAAATAAATTTAGTTAGGAAATTCTTCACCACATTGTAATTTTCAAGTCAAATAACCTATTATGAAATTATTAAAATTTAATAATAAAATACAATTAATTATAAAGTATTTGTGAAATATTGTGTAAAAGTTGTATTATAAAAAATATATAAGTAATATTACGTGAATAAAATTACAATATTCTTAAATGAATTGAAATGGTGACAAAATCCTTAACCTTACTGTTCCATTGGGCTAATAAAATTTAACCGATTTAATAGTTTTTTTAAAAATTATATTAAATTAAAAAAATTCCATATAAATATATATCATATCATATATGATACTTTTATAACATCATATCACTTTTTCGTTAAATATATTTCATTCTTACTTTTGTTTTGGGTGTTAGTTGCCTAGTTTTTTCATGCATGTACTAATTTTGATGATCTAGTTCTCGAGAAGATAACATAGTTACAAAATCAATATTATGACATTAATGTTGTAAATATAATTTTTCTTGTTAGAAACATTTTTATAATAATTATTTATATTTAATCATTGAGAATGGATCATATCAAAATGTGGAGATGGTAGACCACATGTGTGCATGAGAAACATTATCATTTCATTATTGGGTGAAAGGTAAAAAATTGATTGATATAATAATATTCAAAAATAAATATCTTGTCACATATATCACTTATATTCATTAAATTTATCCTTATTTAATAGTAAATCTTATGTGAAATAAATTATTAAAATACTTTGTGAGGTGACAGAACATCAAACAAAAGAGTGACATTATTATTTTAAACAGAAATGAAATTATGAATTTTGATGAGAAAATAAAATTAAATTGGTATAATTATATCATATAATATATATATATATATATTAAATTGATCATTATATCAAACCATGATGGGTTTTGGTGGAAAAAAAGTCACAACGGTGCATGAGGCGGTAGTCCTCTAAAAAAATGAATACTGATTTCATTACCCATTTGATGGAAAAGGAGTTAAATATTAGATATTTTTTTAATATAGTGACATATTATTTTAGGTTATAAATATTTTTTATTATATTTTAAATATTAAGACATAATTTAACATTATAAAATAAAAATGAAAACTATATAACATTGTTACGATGAATACCTTCTCTTAGAGACACCTCCTTTGGATATCTGAATTAGGACCCCAGGGTTGCCCTTTCTAATAAACCATCAAATTTATAATGTTTATATGGATATTCTAGTCAGATTTGGGATATGTTTTGTCAGTAAATATGGATTTATAGGTATTATGAAGTGATTTTATGGAGTTCATATTTATAATTTAGGTGGAGTATCATTTTTAAAATAACCCAAAACTATTAAATAACGAAACTATCTCTCACACCAAATTCATCCAAATTGATAAATAATATAGTTTATAGAAAGTATTATTGGGAAAAAACAAAGGGAACACCTGTTTTAGATATGTTATTTTTTATTCATTATGTTTACTCTCTATTACCATTTTATTTTATAATATGAATTTTTTTCCTTGTTAAATCTTTATTTAATCCAAAATTATAAATGAGACTTATTAGATAATATTCAAAGACTGGTTTCAAATATTAAATCCAAATAATAATATAATTTTTTTTTTTTGAAAATTAATTTTAACAAATGCACACATTATGTGCAAAAATATCATTTTAAACATCACCGCAATAACAAAACAATTTACTATTTAGGGGTTAATATAGGATCTAAAAAAGAACAATTGGTCCACTAATATATTATATTTGATAATTTTAAACATTTAAAAATGAATTTTAATAAGATATTATTTTTAGGAATACTATATCATTTAATAAATAATTATTTATTATTAAATAAAATTAATTTAAATTTTTACATTATTAATTTACGTTGACATAAAATAATATGAAAAATTGTTGTATTCCAGTAAATTATTTTAATACTTATATAATATGATATAAATATCTTCAAAAATTATGTAACACACTATTTTATTCAATATATATTAATTTTAATACTATCAAGTTAATTTATTATATTTTTATATTTAATAAATAATGATTTCATCGTCATTGCATAAGAATGTAAGATAACTATTTAATAATTAAAATTTTTAAAAGATTACTATCATAAAAAATAAATTCTAAAATCTCAATATTAATGTAAATATTAGTTGAAATTTTATTTTTTCCCTAATATAAAAACATAATTGATATTTAAAATCAAGAGGTTCAAATTACACCCATTTTCTTTCCATAAAAATTTATTTAGGTCACATTCATTGGAAAGTGTCCCCAAAAAATAAAAAAATTACTAATGTGATAAGGGTTATAATATGTCAATAAAATATTTATTAGAAAAATTCTACTTATTTTTAAAGCCTTTATATTTTTAGTTCAACTCATCAATAATCAACTTTTAACGTTAACAATGATAATTAATTTTTACAATTCTTACAAATTAATTGAGAAAAAACATTTTAGCCATATTATAAAATATTAAATATGAATATTTGAAAAAAGGAATTAATATTTTCAAATTTTTTTCAATGGAGTGGAAATATATAATTTCAAACTAAACCTACATATTTGATGAGAAATAAGTTTTTTAATGAGAAAACTATCAGACGTATAAAATATTTTTTAAAAAAAAATTAATCTGAAATATTTACCACTAACCAATATTTAATTCATTAAAATATATTTGAAGTAATTTTACATTTTATTTTATATTAAATAAAAATGTAACCTTATAATGAAATAAAATAAAATAAAATTTTCAATAATGAATGGTTTTTTTCTATTTATTGAAAAAATTATTCTTTCCATAAAAATATTAAAAAAATATAAGAAAAGTTTAACAATATTATCTAATAGAATTAGTAAAATAAATATATTATAATTTTTTAAGAAATAAATTTAATTTATGTTCCCAAAGTGAATTAAATATTTCTTTTAAAAAATATAGTTTTTTTATGAAATATTTCTCTATATTTTGAATAATTAATATTTTGTTTCAAATATATATATATATATCCATTCAATTTATTTTATAAATGTGTAAAAAAATTCATAATTTATTTTATTATATTAATAATATCTAGTTTAACAGATAGTTTAAAATGATATACGATTCTAAAGTTCATTTAGACTCTCAGATACATGTAATGCGAGCAATTAATGAGATTAAATTAAAAGTAATATATTACATTGGATGTTTATAATATTTTTTCTTATTCCACATAAATAATAAAACTGAAAATTATTATTTAATTAGTTTGGGATGATAGATTCTTCGCATCATTAATATATCTCACTCTCACAATCTAAACATTATTTTAGTAACAACGGGTTTTCCATAAAAAAAATTCATTTTTTGAAAAACACATATAATAAAATGTTTTAGTATAATTATTCATTAATATGTAATATGAAATAAAAATGTCAACTTAAATGAAAAATTAATTTTTTTTAATATAGGGTAACATTGGTGGAATGTGAATATATGGAAATGGATGAATATTTTATATAATTATTGAGAGTGATATAGGTCATTATTCATAGAAAAATGAATGGTCAAGAGAATTTTAACAAAAAAACCATAATAATGTGGGTAGTTAAATTAAAATTTTGTGATATGGTATTATGTTAATAGAAAAATATTTTTTTCTTATTCAATTTCATATATGTGTTGAATTAATTTATGGTCTAGTAATACAATGATATATACTTACAAAACAAATTTATATTTCATATGAAAAATTTATATATTAAATTTTTTATTCTTGAAGCTCTAATATTTTCTTATAAATGATATTATAATCCATGAACTACTGACATTAAATTCTACCCGTTTCAATATATTTACCAAAAAAATGGTTATAAATATTTAATATTATAAATAAATTTGTAAACATAAATAGTAACCCCACTGTCTCTATAACAACCGAGACTTTTATGAGAAATATTTTGTTTTTATGTTATATAAATCATCAAAGAAATCTTTCGCTACACGCAATCGCGACCTTCCTCGATAGCGTGTGTAGTACGCAATACCGAGTTCCACTAAACAACGATATATTATTATAATATTATAAACTAGCCGTTATGAATAGTATTAACTGAATTTTAAATTTTACAACATTATTATTCATCTTACACATTTTCTAGAACATGGTAAGAGAAAAAATAATTTTTTTGGGTAAAATAAGTATTTATCAAAAAAAGAATTTTTTCCACCTTTTGATGGCACACCCAAATTAAATCTAGTTTTTGACACATTTATATGTTCAATTTGACAAAATAAAATTCTTCTTTTGAATCAGGATATAAAAATTTACTTTGGATAAATTTTTGATATTTTTCTGAAAACTTTCATATTTTGATGAATAGTAAAAATACGCTAATTTTTAATTAAAAACAACTTTTTTCATTGAGATAATTTATATGGTTAAATTATAATATTTAATGGTTTCAAAGTATAGATAGAATATATTTTTACCATTTAATATAATTTATGTCATTAGCATTAAATCTTATAAGTATAATAATTTTAATTTGGTGATAAATATAATGAAACTTCGAACATGAACAGTCTCCAGAACTCTAATACAATTATCTACAACATAGGAATTTATTTATAATTTTTATGGATTAGATAATTATCATTAATTATGACACAATAGTGATGTTGAAATTATTTTATTAATTAAAATATCAAATAAATGGTTTTAAAATATTAAAATAAATATTATATGCACTATTTAATGTGCTCCACTAATTTTCTAGATACATATGACATATTATTAATCTATTAAAGATTTTAGTTTGATCATATCCTCTGTATATATTTTATTTAAATTCAAATAAATGAATATTGTCAAAATTGACACTATTGTTATTTTATAAAATTAACATATTATAAAATTGTTTATAAATCACAAAAATATTTAAAAATTATAAATTAAAATTTATATGTTCGAAAATGTCATAAAGTGTCAAATAATGGAAAATTGACAACACATATGTAATTATTAATAATAATTTAATATTTAGAATATTATAACCACAAATAAAATTAAATTGATAAATAAGGATAAATCAAGTTGGTAATGTTTAAAATAAATTCATAACATGTCTAAATTTTATTGGTTGATGAGATTACAACCCCATCTCATATAATATTCGGATATGAGTCATTTTGGAAGTTTTTATGCGGGGTTTGGATTTAATATAAACTAATATTTCTTATATTTCCAAAGGTTCCCCTCTCCTCCCTTATAAAAGGGGACCTCCTCCCTCTCCTCCTCACACCAATTTGAGCCTTCAAGCTCGGCCAAAACCTTACCATTTCACTTCCCCACTTCCCTAGAATCATCTTAGAGGTTCTGGTCTTCTTCAAAGACCAACCCTAGTTACCTAAGAGGAGGTTAAGAGGAGGCGTGTCAAAAAGAGGTAATATCCATTACCGATCCTTTCCAAATTCTTTCTTCTTCAACATCGTCTTCCTTAGTTGTTTCATTATGAAGTAATAACATCAGTATCACTCATATACTGATATGTTATTATATGTATGAAACAAACCTATTTCAACATCTATCCATCCTATGGAAAATGAAATCATCGCGTGTGCGTACGTAAGGAATACCGTCTCCACGCCGTGGTGTAATCTATTTTCCCCCACCACCTTACTTGGATGGGTATAATGGTGTAAATAATTACTATATATGATTATTTTAAAGTGATATTGATTCTTAAATAGTATTGATACACTCCAATACAATTCCACGATCATGGGAATGATTTCATCGCTCGTGCGTACGTACGGAATACCGTCTCCACGATGTGATGTGATTCGTTCTACATGATCTTCATTGCATAATGATTATATAAATGAATTTAATTAATAAATATGATATATAGTATATTAATACCATTATGGAAATGATGTATCTATAACATAATGGGAATAATAAGAATTTATTCGACAAAACATGCATAAGAACAAAAAGTTATAAACACCCAAATAGCAAGTAGCAATGAAATATTACTATTAAGAAGCTAATAATATGACCATATATGATATCATAACAATAATTATGATTCTGGAATAATTCAATAACATTATTTAAATCATTATACAGGATGTTCGGACACTTACGAGGCAAATCGGACCTAAGGTAAGGGAAATATCACAATCTCATTTTTATCTGAGATTGTTTATACATTGGTATTTACTAAGGTGTATTTTATCATCCACATCCATGTTTCCTCAATATGTAATATTATTTCCATCCACCTACAATTTTTTAAATCCAATTTTACCCTTCTGTGAGTTTTTAGTAAAGGATATGAAAGGGATCTTTTGTCATTTTTCATACGAGGTACTTTCTGACTTTTCCGACAAAAGTACGAAGAATGATTGTTTAACTTATACGGCATGAATGGATTTTTAAAAAAAAATTTACAAGACGCTTCCTTAACAAGTTTTCAAGTTTATTTTTAATTAACTTCTTTTAGTTTATAATTTTACGACATGTTAAGAAAGGAAAAGTGTTTTTGAAGAAGAAAAGATATTTTCCTCAAGAATGGAGTTCAAGTGTTTTATCAAAATTATTTTCCATCTAAGATAATAAAGGGTTCTGTTTCTATCCCTATTATTACATTGATTTGATTATGTTTTGATGGAATTATATTTTTATTAATTCCTTTATCTTATATGGATTTTTTTATGATGTCACGATGTTTAAGATTCCCATTTTTATTACATGGGTTATGCTATGATGTATGGTTTCTGATTTTGTGGCACACATAAGAATGGTATCATTATGAGATGGGTGGGACCTATATCTCCCTCCAATTAATTGGGTAAAGATTTTATATCTCATGAGATAGACATGGCTAGAATGGCAGGTTAAACCGGTTCAGTGAAACAGGACTGAAACGAGGAGTGAACTCGGTTCAGAAATGGACATTGTCCACTAAGATAATGTTGGCAATGAGTCTTGACTAACAAGATATTATTCTCTATGATTATGTGTGTATGACACAAAGTTTCATGTTTTATGTTATGCTTATTGGAATTACATTTCACTACTATGATTTATCACTTGTTATGAAATTATGATTTCTTTTGTAGGTTAAGATTTCCAAAAGTTATGTTCTTATGTATATGATGTGACTGATATTTCTTTTGTTTACCCTTACTGAGACATTGAGCTCACACTTTTTTATGTTTTATTTCCCCAGGTTAAGAAGAAGGTTATTAAGTAGGATATGCCAAAAAAGAACTCTAGATATGATGAAATAAATCGGAGGCAAAGTAGATGCTTTATGAACCAGTTTTTTATGATTCCCAGTTTCTAAAGACTCTATACATATACGGTCCTTTCCTGGTTTTTTTATATGTTGTAATAAGTGCGCTTAAATTTTGAAGTAATGAAAATGTATGTAAAGTATGTGTCATTATAGTTGGTATCAGAGGAACGGTATAGTCACCCATTGGAAACTAGGATGTGAAAGCCTTAGTAAGAATCCTAAGGATAAGTCTAAGCATAGAACAAAATCTTAGCATTTTAGAAATGGACATGAAAAACCTGTGATAAGACCTTAAGTAATGAAATTTTATTCTTGATTATGTGGTTTTCCTATTATAATTAGTGTTTCTCACACTATTCTTCTTGGTTTTAGTCAATGGATGGAACCCGAAGGAACCGTGTTAATGCGGAATGCGATGGGAAATGCAATGATTGTCCCCCTGAGCAACCAAATGTTATGGGAGCTGGAATGAAAAATCTTGTAGCCATGCTCACACAACTTTCTCAGGCAATGAATCATGCAGTACTTCCAAACGAGTAAATGAAGCAGCAACATTATGTTGAATCCTTCATGAGGCAGCGTCCACCTTCGTTCAGTGGGTCTACTGATCCATTAGTTGCTGAACAATGGATTAGTACTACTGAAATGATATTTTCAGTTCGTCAATGTTCTGAACATGATAAATTCATCCTAGCAGTGTATCGTTTGGAAGGAGATGCTGATCAATGGTGGAATCTTATTAAGAATACGAGACAAAGGGATGAAATTGAGTCCATGGAATGGGATGAGTTCAAGAACTTATTTTTCAATAAGTACATCCCTCATATTCTCTGAACAAAGACGGAGAAAGAGTTTCTTGAACTGAAGAAAAAGGATGATGAATCTATTGGTACTTATGAAGAAAAATTTACAAGACTTGCAAGGTACGCTTTTGGTATTATTATCCAACTTGAGAGTAAGATCGATCAATTATTTAGTGGCTTAAAACCAATTCTTCGAAGGGTGTTAGCCATAAGGGACTTCAATAGCTACGAGTAAATCGTTCGATGTGCTCTCAATGTCGAGATAGAGATTGGAGTAACCCATCAGTCATATGGGTTTGATAAGAAGAGGAAATTGGAATTCAAAGGAAAATCTAAAGAGCACACTGAAAAGAAGATGAGCTTTCCCTTTTTCTAAAAGTGTGGAAATAAACATGGAGGAAGTTGTCTTAAAGGGACATGTAAATGTTTCAAATGTGGAAAGGAAGGTCATCGGGCATTTGAATGCCGCAATGGTGGGAAGAAGATGTCTAATGAATCAAAAAATGAAGGGACACACAGAATGAACCTACTACACTTCAATGTTTCAAGTGCAAGGAGAAGGGGCATTATGCCAATCAATGCCCAAATCCAAGGGTTGATGATGATGGTCGACGTCAAAAAACTCTTATGGATAAAGACAAAGGAAAGTCACATGCAATTTCTATCAGCGATGTGGAGTACGATAACGATGTGGTGAAAGTTACACTTACCATCCACTCTAAAGTAGAAAATGTTTTATTTGATTCTGGATCCACCCACTCCATTATTTTTGAAGAATTTTCTAAGGATGTCATTGTATTACCTCAACAGTTAGATGTTGAGTTAGCTGTGACAACCCCTAATGTCACAACAGTCACATCAAATGTTTATAATTCTTCTTCGATTGAAGTTTGTGGGAAAGTGCTTCCTGCAAATCCTGTGATCCTTCCTATAGTAAAATTTGATGGGATTCTTGGCATGGATTGGCTTTCTCTACATGGATCTCATATCAATTTCCAAAGAAGGGAAGTCACATTTCATATTCCAGATCAATCTATGATCGTCTATCGATGCAAGGATGAACATAACCTTCCAGTGGAAATTTTCATTTTATGGGTATTGTTTCCACTAAATGAAGGTTATTTATCTCAAATGGTTGGTGAGAAACTCACGATTAAGAATATTCCCATTTTACGGGAGTTTGATGATGTCTTTCCGGAGGAATTACCGGGTCTCCCACCAAATCGTGAAGATGAGTTTTCAATAGAACTCATACCAGGTGATTTGCCTATTTCAAAGATACCTTATAGAATGGCCCTAATTGAGTTGCAGGAATTGATGAAGCAACTCCATGAGAATCTTGATAAGGGGTTCATATGCCCTAGTGTATCACCTTGGGGAGCACAGGTTCTGTTTTTTAAGAAGAAAGATGGATCAATGAGACTCTGCATTGATTATCGAGAACATAACAAGTTCAATATCAAGAACAAATATCCTCTCCCACGCATTGATGAATTATTTGACCAACTACGAGGAGCTCAATAATTTTCAAAGATTGATCTTTGTTCAGGGTATCACCAATTAAAGTTCAAAAGGGAGGATATACCAAAGACAGCTTTCCGTACAAAGTATGGACACTATGAATTTATAGTGATGTCATTTGGTCTTACCAATGCCCCTGCTATCTTCATGGATCTGATGAATAGAGTCTTTAGAGACTATGTTGATCAGTTTGCAGTAGATTTTATAGACGATATTCTTGTATATTCAAAGAGCAAGGAAGAACATGAAGATCACCTGAGAATTATATTCAAGACCCTGAGAAAGGAGAAGCTTTATACCAAATTTACCAAGTGTGAATTTTGGCTTCAAAGAGTTTCATTTTTGGGTCACATAATCTCAAAAGAGGGGATATTTGTGGATCCAGCAAAAATAGAGGTTATCGAAAGATAGTCGAGACCAACAACAGTGACTGAGATCCGAAGTTTTCTTGGTATGGATGGATATTATCGACGATTTGTGATATATTTTTCATGATTATCTAATCCACTCACCATGTTGACTCGGAATGGAGTTAAGTTTTTTTGGACGGAGGAATGTGAAAATAATTTCATGGAGTTGAAAAGAAGTTCATCCAGTGCACCTGTGCTCACACTGCCTTGTATTGGAGAAAGGTTTGTGATCTACAGTGATTCATCCAAGAAGGGTTTGGGGTATGTTCTTATGAAAAATGATATGTTGATAGCTTATGCCTCACGACAGTTGAAAATACATGAGAGAAATTAACCAACTCATGATTTGGAGTTAGCTGCAGTAATCTTTGCATTAATGATTTGGAGGAATTACCTTTATGGTGAATGGTGTGATATTTATAATGATCATAAAAGTTTAAAGTATATTTTCACACAAAAGGAGATGAATATGCGCCAAAGAAGATGGTTGGAGCTGATTAAGCATTACGACTGCTCAATTCATTACCACCCTGGGAAAGCAAACAAGGTCGTAGATGCATTAAGTCGATAAGACCATGCCAGTTTATCCATGATGAGGATAAAAAAAGATCCAATATTTAAGGATTTAAAAAGGATGGATATTGAAATTTAATGAAAGGTGAAAAGTTATATCTTTCTCAAATGAATGTTCAACCATCTATACATGTGAAGATTAAAGAGGCACAGAAAGATGATGTCGAGTTACAAAAGAAGGTGAGAAATGTTCCTGAATTCAACCTTGATTGTGATGGGGTAATGAAGTTCAGGAATCAGGTTTGTGTTCCTCCCATCCCCGAATTAAAAATGGAGTTGCTGGATGACGCTCATAGTTCTTCATTCTCTATTAATCCTGGAAGCACGAATATGTATTGGGACCTGAAAGAGTACTTCTGGTGGGATGGCATGAAAAGAGATGTTGCTGAATATGTCTCTCGATGCTTGTTTTGTCAGCAAGTTAAAGGTGAGAGACAGAAGTCTAAGGGGATGTTACAACCATTACCCATACCCGAATGGAAATGGGAAAACATCATTATGGGCTTTTTCACAGGACTTCCTAAAACATTCAAAGGCAATAATGATATCTGGGTCATAGTTGATCACCTTACAAAGTCTACACACTTCATCACTATTAGAGAGGATTTCTCTCTAGATCAGCTTGCCATGATATATGTGAAGGAAGTGGTAAGATTGCATGGAGTACCACTTTCTATTATATCTGATCGGGATCCAAGGTTTACCTCAAAGTTCTGATGAAGTCTTCAGCATACTCTGGATACAGAGTTGAGTTTCAGCACTGTTTATCTTCCTCATACAGACGGTCAGTCTGAGAGAACAATTCAAACTCTAGAATATATGTTGAGATCTTGCTCTATGGATTTAAAAGGTGGTTTGGATCAACACCTACCTTTGGTTGAATTTTCTTATAATAATAGCTTTCACTCCAGTATTCAGATGGCTCCTTATGATGCCCTCTATAGAATGAAATGCAGGACTCCAACTTGTTGGGATGAAGTTGGGGAAAGAAAGCTATTAGGACATGATATTGTTGATGAGATGGTAGAAACGGTCCGATCTATTTAACAACACATAAGAGCAGCTCAGAGTCGACAGAAAAGTTATGCCGACAACCGAAGAAAAGACCTAGAGTTTGAATTGGGTGATAAAGTGTTCTTACGAATATCTCCCTGGAAGCGGGTCAGGAGATTTGGAAAGAAGGGGAAGTTGAGCCCTAGAAATATCGGTCCTTTCGAAATACTGAATCTTGTTGGGAAGGTAGCTTACCGATTGGTGCTTCCACCGAATCTCTCTCATGTTCACGACCTGTTCCATGTATCTCTCCTGAGAAAGTACATACCTGATCCATCACATGTACTCAGCTCAGAAGTTGTACCGCTGGAGAAAGAACTTTCTTATGATGAAAAACTGATAGAGATTCTGGATCGTAGTGAAAAATTCCTACGAAACAAGACCACTATCTTGGTGATAGTTTTATGGAGGAACCACAAATTAGAAGAAGCTACATGGGAGCTTGAGGATATGATGAGGGAGAGGTATCCTCATCTGTTTGTTACAACGTGACGAATTTCGAGGGCGAAATTCATTTTAAGGGGGGTAGAATGTAACACCCGAGACTTTTGTGAGAAATATTTTGTTTTTATGTTATATAAATCATCAAAGTAATCTTTCGCTGCACGCAATCGCGACCTTCCTCGATAGCGTGTGTAGTACGCAATAACGAGTTCCACTAAACAATGATATATTATTATAATATTATAAACTAGCCGTTATGAAATGTATTAACTGAATTTCAAATTTTACAACATTATTATTCATCTTACATATTTTCTAGAACATTTAAAGAGAAACAAATAATTTTTTTTGGGTAAAATAAGTATTTATCAAAAAATGCAGTTTTGCCACCTTTTGATGGCGCACCCACAATAAATCTAGTTTTTGACACATTTATAAGTTCAATTTGACAAAATATAATTCTTATTTTGAATCAGGTTATAAAAATTTACTTCGGATAAATTTTTGATATTTTTCTGATAACTTTCATATTTTGATGAATAGTAAAAATACGCTAATTTTTAATTAAAAACAACTTTTTTCATTGTGATAATTTATACGTTTAAATTATAATATTGAATGGTTTTAAAGTATAGATAGAATATATTTTTACCATTTAATAAAATGTATGTCATTAGAATTAATTTCACATTGAATTCATAGGTAAAAACATTTCAATCTTTGGCAATGTTTTAACATCTAAAACCCGTTTTCTTAACAACTGGATTTTTTTTAAATTTATTAATGCAAATTATATGTTTTTAATTTTGAAAAATTGATTCCATATTCAGAATTAGTGGGTCCAAATTATTTTAATAGGCTACTTTTTATTTTTGGGCATTATGAATAGTAACTACGGTAAATTTTATTTACCATAGTTAAAGGTAAATCGGGTAATTAAGGGTAAATTTAAGATTATAAAATTACCCTAACACCTGCCAAAATCCTATTGGATGACTAAAAGGCGACCCATATCAACTAAGGGTCGGATTAGATTAATTTAATAGACTTTTTTCCAAGAAAATAATTTAATTATTATTAAACCCAAAGAATTTGACAACATGTCACTTTCTTAAATCTTATAAGTATAATAATTTTAATTTGGTGACAAACTTAATGAAACGTCGAACATGAATCGTATCCAGAAATCTAATAAAATTATCTACATAATAAGAGTTTATTTAGAATTTTTAGGGATTAAATAAGTATCATTAATTATGACACAATAGTGATGTTGAAATTATTTTATTAATTAAAATATCAAATAAATGGATTTAAAATATTAAAATAATTAGTATATTCACTATTTAATGTGATCCACTAATTTTCTAGATACATATGACATTTTATTAATCTATTAATTCTCTTAGTTCGAACATATACCTTGTATATATTTTATTTAAATTCAAATAAAATAATAGTGTCAAAATTGACACTATTGTTATTTTATAAAAATAACATATTTTAAAATTGTTTAAAAATCACAAAAATATTAAAAAATTATAAATTAAAATTTATATGGTATAAAATGTCATAAAGTGTCAAATTATAGAAAATTAACAACACATATGTAATTATTAATAATAATTTAAAATTTAGAATTTTATTACAATAAATAAAATTAAATTGATAAATAAGGATAAATCAAGTTGGTAATGTTTAAAATAAATTACTAACGTGTCTAAATTTTATTGGGTGATGATATTACAACACTATCTCATCTAATATTTGGATTTGAGTCATTTTGGAAGTTTTTATGTGGGGTTGGAATTTAATATAATCTAATATTTCTTATATTTCCAAAGGTGCCCCTCTCCTCCCTTATAAAAGGGTACCTCCTCCCTCTCCTCCTCACACCAATTTGATCCTTCAAGATTGGCCAAAACCTGCCCATTTCACTTCCCCACATCCTTAGAATTATCCTAGAGGTTCAGGTCTTCATCAATGACCAACCCTAGTGCCCTAAGAGGAGGATAAGAAGAGGCGCATCAAAAAGAGGTAATATCCATTACCGATCCTTTCCAAATTCTTTCTTCTTCAAAATATTATTCTTTAGTTTTTTCATTATTAAGTAATAACATATGTATCACTAGTATACAGATATGTTATTATAAATATGAAACAACCCTATTTCAACATCTATCCATCCTATGGAAAACGAAATCACCGCACGTGCGTACGTACGGAATACCGTCTCCACGCCGTGGTGTAATCTATTCCCCCCCCCACCATACATGGATGGGTATAATGGTGTAAATAATTACTATATATGATTATTGTAAATTGATATTGATTATGAAATAGTATAAATACACTCCAATACAATTCCACGATCATGGGAATGATATCATCGCTCGTGCGTACGTACGGAATACCGTCTCCACGATGTGATGCGATTCTTTCTACATGATCATCATTGCATAATGATTATATAAATGAATTTAATGAATAAATATGATATATAGTATATTAATACCATTCTGGAAATTATGTATCTATAACCTAAAAATAATAATAATAATTTATTCGACAAAACACACATAAGAACAAAAAGTTATAAACACCCGAATAACAAGTAGCAATGAAATATTACTACTAAGAAGCTAAGAATATGACCATATATGATATCATAACAATACGTATGATTCTGGAATAAGTCAATATCATTATTTAACTCATTATACAGGAGGTTCGGACACTTACGAGGAAAATCAGACCTAATGTAAGGGAAATATCACAATCTCCTTTTTATCCAAGATTGTTTATACATTGGTATTTATTGGGGTGTATTTTATCATCCACATCAATGTTTACTTAATATGTAATATTATTTCCATCAACCTACAATTTTTTAAATCCAATTTTACCCTTCTTTGAGTTTTTAGTAAAGGATATGAAAGGAATCTTTTGTCATTTTTCGTACGAGGTACTTTTTGACTTTTCCGACAAAAGTATGAAGAATATTTTTTTTATCATATACGACATGATTGGATTTTTAAAACATTATTTCCAAGAAGCTTAATTTACATTTTTTCAAGTTTATTTTTAATCATCTTCTTTTAGTTTAGAATTGTACGACATGTTATGAAAGGAAAAGTGTTTTTGAAGCAGAAAGGATATTTTCCTCAAGAATGGAGTTCAAGTGTTTTATCAAAATTATTTTCCATCTAAGATAATAGAGGGTTCTGTTTCTATCCCTATTATTACATTGATTTGATTATGTTGTGATGGAATTATATTTTTATGAATTCCTTTAACTTATATGAATGTTTTTATGATGTCACGATGTTTAAGATTCCCATTTTTATTACATAGGTTATGCTATGATGTATGGTTTCTGATTTTGTGGCACACATAAGAATGGTATCATTATGAGGTGGATGGGACCTATATCTCCATCCAATTCATTGGGTAATAATCTTATATCTAATGAGATAGACATGGCTGAACGGCAGGTTAAACCAGTTCAGTGAAACATGACTGAAACGAGGAGTGAAATGGGTTCAGAAATGGACTTTGTCCACTAAGATAGTCTTGGATATGAGTCTTGACTAACAAGAAATGATTATCTATGATTATGTGTGTATGACACAAAGTTTCATGTTTTATGTTATGATTACTGGGATTACATTTCACTACTATTATTTATTCCATGTTATGAAATTATGATTTCCTTTGCAGGTTAAAATTTCCAAAAATTATGTTCTTATGTATATGATGTGATTGATATTTCTTTTGTTTACCCTTACTGAGCATTTGAGATCACCCTTTTGTATGTTTTGTTTCCCTAGGTTAGGAAGAAGGTTATTAAGTAGTATATTCCAAAAAGGGAATCTAGATATGATGAAAAAAATGGGAGGCAAAGTAGATGCTTTATGAACCAGTTGTTTATGTTTCCCAGTTTCTAAAGACTCTATACCTATACGGTCCTTTCCTAGTTTTGTTATATGTTGTAATAAGTGTGCTTAAATTCTGAAGTAATGACAATGTATGTAAATTATGGGTCGTTATAGTCTCACAATTAATATTTATAAATCAAATCAATTTTGTAAAAACAATTACATAATAAATTAATCATAACATAGACCAATGGTAGTTGTTGAACACTTATCACCCTTTGGTTGTGAGTTTACATCCCACAACCCATCAATATGTGATGGGTTGTAATAAAGAATTTTTTTTCCTTTGTTAAAAAAATGAATATGATAATTTTATTATTTTAATAATTATTATTAACTTCATGACAAATAATATTATTCATTAAATCAATTTTTCACCACTAATGATTTCTATAAAACAAATATTCTTGAAAATAAAATCTTCTTAAATGAATATTATTACATTAACATAAGTGATCATATGAGACCTTATGGTTATCAATAAAATTATAATTATGTTCATGAAATTTATTATTTATCATAAAACATTTTCACTAAAATAAATGTTATAAGTAATTGACACATATTCCACAGAAATCTATTAAAAGAAAATAAATGCATTCAAGGTACTATCATAACATAAATAATCAAAAGGGAAACCTAGGAAATTAAAATTATATCAAACCATAGACATATTAACTTATGATATTGCCTAAAAAACATTAATTATAATCATCATAATCAAAAACATAGTGTCTCGTGGAATATCTATATTCTCTAATTCATCCCAATCGTTTGTATTGAAAATTGTAATTATCATTGGAAAATCCCCCAGTTGTTTCAGACAAGGTTCATAATATTTCCCATTTACTTGAACTAAGTGAATATCATATCAAATCCCAATTAACATTTTTTACAATTTTTAACACTAGGTAAAACTATTCTAGATCCACTTCCAATAATAATATCTAGATATGAATGTATTTCTATGAAGACTACATAATCGATTCCTGACCAAATCATTAGGATTCTCTTATATAATTATCTTCATGTTGTATCATAATATTATTTCCCCTTATCTATGAATTATTAATTTTAGTTCACATGGTCTCTACTAAACATTCTCTGATAGAAACTATAATAAACTAGACCCGAGTATCCCACAGTTAGTGATCAATTTATTACATTGGTGCTAGATATAAGTGGTTACATCCCGTAGGGAAAAATAATTTATTAGTATTATTAATCATGATATATACATGATTCCCATATTACATTTTAATAAAAATATTAAAACATAATTTTCACTATGATAATATCATTATACCCACTATCATATACATAAATATCATTCAAAGTACACTTCATGTATTCCACAAATTAGAAAAAAATAACGGTGAGATCGAATACTAATTATGGGTAATGTAATATTGAATATATCCTAAATATATATAGAATAATCAGTATGAAATAATAAATATGTTAATGTAGATAATTTAACAAAAATTTAATTAAAAATATAACATGAAAATTATTATTAGATAGGGAATAATTAATATATCTTGGTGAATAACTGAATATAAATACACTTAAATAAATAAATTGGTCAAAAAAATTTATATGTATAACATCAATGAAATATTCTATAGGATAATTGTAACATCCTAAGTAAGTATTGAATAATATATATTTTTATCTATGTCTATTAATGATTAATATAGTGTTTTAGAGGCTTAAAATGAAAATAAATCCAATCTTATGCATGGAATACACTAATATTCTTAAGAGATTGTTTTTCTGCACTTTTGATGGCAAACCTTTTTTTAATCAAACTTTTGACAATTTTATAATCTATTTTTGTCAAAATAAACTTATTCTTTATGATTGGGACATCAAAATTTACTTTGTGTGAATTTTTGGTATTTTTTAGACAATGTTCATTTTTTTTAATGAATAGTGAAAAATGTTGTATTTTAATTCAAAACCACTTCTTAATCTAATTTATTTATATGATTATATTATCTTTTGAATTTGTATTAATGTGTAATATGAATATATTTTTACCATTTTATCCAATGATGGTCATTGGAATCAATTTCACTTTGAAATTGGACTTAAACTGGTATCAATCTTTTGATACTTATTGTTTCATAAAAACATGCTATTTGTCATGACAACATGAATTAATTATTAAATTAATTAATGTGACTTATATGTTTTGAATTTTGTAAAATAGACTTCATTTTTGAATTCAGAATATCAAATATAGCTTAGGGTAATGTTTTGGTATTTTCTGAAAAACTTCAATTTTTGATGAATAGTGAAATCACTAAGTGGTAGTTAAAGAAACTGATTTTTCGTTTAAATGAAATTTTGCCACCTTTGTGTTCTGAATTTCAAAAATCCGACATACATGGTTGTCATTAAGAAGTAAAATGTGGTTCAATGAGATTAAAATAATTTTTTTGGTGAATAGTAACATATTAAGTTTTTAATCACGATTAAAGGTAATTAGTGTAGTTTAAGGTAAAAATAATGCTTTTATAAAATGAGGTGAGCATTACACATGTCCTACCCTCATTGGTTGTGTCAGGGCTGACCAAGAAAAGACATGGGTCAACTTGGGGACCCCATGGAGCCACTTTGTTGGGAAATTACATAAATAACTTTTTATTTAATATTAAAGAAAAAATGACACAAACATGAGTTATGTTACTAAAACAATTTTTATATGGGGTTATACCAGTCAGATTTTTGAATATAAATATTCATTAGAAATATAAAAAGATTTAATACATCATAGTATTTGTTTTATAATTTTTAGACATTATATAAATTAATTTAATTATGACATCATGATTATGCAACGATGACCTCATTAATGAACAGTTTGAATAAAATGAAACGATAATCTAAATTATAAGACCTACACTTGTCCAAAAACTATTGGATGGGAATATTTCTAAGCCTTATCATCTTATATTCGAAATATATCAATTTGGGACCTTAGAAATTCGAAACACTTTGGAAAATAAAATAATAGTTTCATGATTTCCAAAAGTGCCCCTCCTCTCCTCTTATAAAAGGCCCCACCTCTACCTCATTCCACACACTCCTAAAGCCTTTGGATCGGCCATACCCTGCCCATTTACTCTCTCCACATCCCTCTCCTCATCCTAGAGGATTCCCTTTGGTCAGAATCCTTTCAAAGGAAGCCTTTAGGCTCAAATGAAAAGGAGTTACACTTTTAAAGGTAATTCATTCTCTCATGTTCATTTGTTTTATTTTTCTTCTCCAACCCCCTAAAATATTTTTATTTAATTCTTTTGTAAAAACACAAGTATCTTAAATATACTAGGATGTTGTTATAAGATTTATTCGAGCTACACTCTCACACAACTACATCAAATGGTTAAAGAACATACCGTTTCTGTGGATGGCGAAATTCTGCCTCCCGAAACGATGATTGTTCAATACTCATTTAACACCTTCAAAGGTGGACATTATGTTGTCACTATTTTTATATATGATATATAATATGTTTATTCTTTTCTTAAGCTTCTGTATTTTTCATTTATGGCATACCATTATTGTTTCCATTATGGGTAAACACGATATCTTCATTTTAGAAAGTGCGGACTACCGCACCCTGAAAGTGATTTTATTCGTTAATACCATATGTGGGATGTGTAAAGGATAAATTTAATGATATTATATATGTTATTATACTGGAATTATAATATACTCTTATATCATTATGATTATGTTCCATAAAATACAAAATAGAAATGGAAGTAGCGTTCATGCATACGTACGACTTACTGTCTCCATGAACGGTGCATTTCATTTCTTACCTCTAAATGTGATGTAATGTTATAAATACATGTATATGATGAATATATATGATATATATGTTATCCAAATCATTTATATCATTCTGGATATAACGAACCTTTGGCCAAATTAACAACATGTAAGTGTAAGAGGTCTATTTTTGACTTAAGAACCAAATACTGAAAAAATGAACATTATTAACTTAAATGATTAAATTATGTTCATAACATGGTATAAAAGGAATAATGAACTTGAAAAAGGTTATTAATCAAGTAGAGATTAACTCAATTTTATTATTCAGGAGATTAAAGAACGGTCGGGTCAAGTCGGATACGAGGTATGGGACTTCGTCTCAATCTCCTTTCATTGAGGCATATTTTGTTTTATACACAACCTTATTTTATACGGTGTATAAACCCCTTTGACTTTTACGTTTATCCAAAAGGAATCTTTTTTATACGAAGCTTTTTACTAAACGACAAATGGGAATGTTTTTTTCGTACGTATGCGGCGACAACGACTTCTCCGCCGCCGTGACCTTTATTTGAGTTTCGGCTTCCTCTACAAGCCATACCTTATTTTTAAAAGAAAAATAAATACCATGTTTTACTTTTCTTTTATTTTGGGATTGAAAATGGTTTTCATAATGTTTTTATATCAATGTGTTGTATTGATATCTTGTGATTGTAAGGTGGAAATGATATGTTTCCTTTATGCATGTTTTATGTGATACGATTATGTTTAGGATCTTGGGCATTATTATGAATGCAGGTGGTTCCGTGGTAAGCTAAGGGCGGGTGAGCCTGATATATCTCTCCAATGCATTGGGTAACGTGAAGGAGTGAAACGTTAAGGTTTCTCCGAAGAGATTTTAGGGAATATACTGTGATGGGTATTCCAAACGTAACCAAGAGGGTTACTCCCTACGTAAGAATGTTATGAATGCCTCATGTTACCTTTATGTATTATGATTTCTATGATTTATTCTTGATTTCATGAGGTATGTTAAAGTGCTTATGTTTTATGGGTAAAGTATGATCTCATCCTTATGTATATATGTACCCATGTTTCCTTTCCATATTTTTATATCCCTTACTGAGCTTTTTATGCTCATCCCAAGTTTTTTGAAATGTTTTTCACAGGTCAAGGGAAAGGTACATGATATGATGATAGTGTCAAGGAAGTGTCAAGAAAGAATCCATGTTTTAATTTAAATATGTGTCCATTGATTGGAAAGAATAATACTATCTTTATGTAACCACTTTGTTTATATGTGGAATGTATTGCAAGTTTTATGATCTAATTCTCTAAAACTGTAAACCCGAAAAGATCCTCAATGTGTAATCTTGTAATAAATCAAGATTAAGTAAGTTTTATGGCTAGGGCCTTATAGTTCGTATCAGAGGTCGGTTTAGATAACTTTAGGAGTTAGAATTATATTAAATGATTATCCAAAAATATTTTTTTTGAAATGATATAGCATTTGAAGATTACCATGTTGCTTCATCTAAGACATGTTTGTTCAGAATGGTTTTCCGTAGAGGAAACAGGGAAGCAGTGCTAGGAAGGCATACAGAAGGAAATAACCTTCCGAATCAGCATTCTGAGATGGTCAGAATTGGTACTGAACAGTTTGTTGCAATAATTGTGCAGTTGACTCAAGCGATAAATGGTGGTGGTATCCATGCATGAGATCAGCCAGATCAACCGCAGAGGAACATGTCAGTGGTGGGACATTTCATGAGGCAACATCCCCCATCATTCAGAGGATCATCTGACCCTGTGTTAGCTGAAGGGTGGATTAATGCACTGGAGAATAATTTCGATGTCATGGGGTGTTCAGACAATCAAAATGTTAGTCTTTCTATTTACCGTTTGGAGGGTGAGGCAGATCAGTGGTGTCTATGGTTAAAAATATCAGTTACGCCGATGAGATTGATGCTCTCCACTGGGATGATATCAAAGGTATGTTTCTTGAAAAGTATTTTCCTAAGGCTGTTCGACTTAGGATGGAGAAAAAATTCTTGGAATTGAGGCAAGAGGAAGACTCAGTGGCTACCTATGAAGAAAGGTTCACTCGATTGGCAATGTATGCTCTAAATTTTATCCGAGACATTGATAGTAAAATCAATCGTTTTTACTTAGGATTAAAGACAAAATATCGAAGGGAATTAGCTTCTCGTAAGTTTAAAAGTTATGAAAAGCTTGTTCGATGTGCTGAGAAGGTGGAAATGGAGTTTTCCGATGATCAAGTGTTCTATAACAACCAACAGAAGAAGAGAACGAGGTGACAGGAGAAAGGTAAGAATTATTCAAAAAAGTCTGATGGTAAGAAAACTAAATTTCCATTTTGTGATAAATGTGGAAAAATTCATGCTGGGGAATGTCTTCTAAATTCTCGAAAGTGCTACCGATGTGGTAAGATGGGACATAAGGCTCGTGATTGCACTGAAAAGGATCAAGGTGAAGGTAAGACCAAATTTGATATATAGTTAGTGAAATGTTATAAGTGTAATGAGATGGGTCACTATGAAAACGAGTGTCTGAAAAAGAGCTTGAGTGATGGGAAGCAGTTAGACTACAAGCAGAAAGGGGTGGTGAAATCCTTTGCAACTACTTCAGCAGATGTCGAGCCATCAAATGAAGTTGTATCAGGTACTTTGTTTGTTTTTTCAGATTATGTCAGTGTGTTGTTTGATTCGGGGTCTACACATTCTTTCATCTCTGAAAACTTTTCTAGTAAAATGAGAATACCATCTCAAGAAATGACTCCTGAACTTTTGGTAAAAAAACCTGGGGGGAATGTTGAGGCAAAATGAATTTATATGAATCTTCCTATCCTTATCTGTGGAAAGAACCTACTTGAAAACCTTATTGTTCTACCACTAGTAGAGTTTGATGTTATCCTGGGTATGGATTGGCTCTCTATTTACCATGCTAAGAATGACTGTAGAGCTAAAGATGTTTATTTTCAAAAAGACTTTCAGTTCGTGTACAAGAATGAACCCTTACTGTTGATAACTTATCAAGAGGCCGAGAAACTTGTAAAAGATGGAAATGAAAGTTACCTTGCACACATTGTTGAAAACAGGGGAACTGTTCAGATTAATGATGTGCCAGTGGTAAATGAGTATCCTGATGTTTTTCCTGATGAGTTGCCTGGAATAATACCAGATCGGGAAGTTGAGTTTATGGTTGACTTAGTTCCTGATGCTAAGCCAATTTCAAAACCCCCTTATCGAATGGTTCAAATTGAACTTTTAGAGTTGAAGGAGCAATTGCAAGATTTATTAGAGAAAGGTTTCATTCGACCTAGCACATCACCATGGGGTGCTCCTGTTTTATTTGTTAAAAAGTAAGATGTTTCTATGAGACTTTGCATTGATTATAGGGCCTTGAATAATATCACTGTTATGATCAAATATCCTTTTCCTCATATCGATGATTTATTTGATCAGCTCCAGGGAGCTCAGTTTTTTTCAAAGATTGACTTGAGATCAGGGTACCATCAGCTGAAGGTAAAGGAGGCAGATATTCTGAAAACCGCGTTCCGTACAAGATATGGCCATTATGAATTTGTAGTAATTCCTTTTGGGCTAACCAATGCACCTGCTGTATTCATGGACTTAATGAATAGAATTTTCCATGAGTTCTAGGATAAGTTTGTGGTGGTTCTAATTGATGATATTTTGGTGTTTTCAAAAAGTAAATAGGAGCATGAAAGTCATTTAAGGGTTATCTTGCAAACCTTAAAAGAAAATAAATTTTATGGGAAATTCAGCAAGTGTGAGTTTTGGTTGCATCAAATTTCCTTCCTTGGTCACATTGTTTCTAAAGATGGGATAAATGTTGATCCTGCAAAAACAAAAGTTGTGGAAGACTGGCCAAGACCCACAAATGTAACTGAGATTCGTAGCTTCCTTGGTTTGGCAGGCTATTACCGAAGGTTTGTTATAAAATTTTCATGGTTATCTAGTCTAATGACTAAGCTAACTCGGAAGGGTGTTATTTTTATCTGGACAAAAGAATGTGATGATTGTTTTCAGGAATTAAAAATAAGATTGGTGAATGCTCTAGTTTTGGCACTACCTTCCAAGAATGGTGAGTTTGTTATCTATAGTGATGCTTCATTGAAAGGACTTGGTTGCATCCTAATGCAGAATGATCAGGTAATTTCTTATGCTTCACGACAGTTGAAAACTCATGAGGTAAATTAACCTACACATGATTTGGAATTAGCTGCTGTTGTTTTTTCTTTAAAATTTTGGAGGCATCATTTGTATGGAGTAAAGTGTGAAATATATAATGATCACAAAAGTTTAATGTATATATTCACTCAGAAAGAGTTAAACATGAGATAAAGGAGATGGCTGGAATTAATCAAGGATTATGATTGTACAATTCATTACCATCCGAGAAAAGCAAATAAAGTGGTTGATGCTTTGAGTCGAAAAAGTAATGCTTCATTAGCAATGTTGCATTTGGAACGTGATCCTTTGGTTAAGGATTTTATGAACTTTGGCATAGAAGTTGTTGGTGCAAGAAGTTCTTCTGTTTTTTTACAGGTGTCAGTGAGATCATCTCTATCGGATAGAATCAAGCAAGCACAGAAGTAGTATAGTGAGTTGAAGAAAAAGGTAGAGCTGGTTCAGAAAAGTAAGTTTCCTGAATTCAACATTGATAATGATTTCGTTTTGAGATTTGGTAAGAGATTTTGTGTGCCTTGTGTTTCACAGTTGAAGAGAGACTTGTTATGTGAAGCTCATAGTTCTCCATTTTCAGTTAATCCTTGCAGTACTAAAATGTACAGAGATCTTCGAGAGTATTACTGGTGGGTTGGAATTAAAAGAGATATTGCTGGTTTTACTGTGAAGTGTTTGACTTGTCAACAGGTTACAGCAGAGCGGCAGTTACCGAAAGGGATGCTTCAGCCTTTACTAGTGCCAGAGTGGAAATGGGAGAATATATCAATGGACTTTGTTGTGAGATTAAGAAATACATCTCAAGGTAATAATGCAATCTGGGTTATTTTTGATAGCTTGACAAAATCTGCTCATTTCCGTGCTATACGAGATACTTTTTCCCTAGATCAACATTCCCTTTTGTATCTTAAAGAGATAGTCAGGTTACATGGAGTTCCCCTCTCCATTGTATCTGATCGTGATCCCAGGTTCACTTCTAACTTTTGGAAAGGCCTTCAGAAGTCATTGGGTACTGAATTAAATTTTTGTACAGCTTTTCATCCTCAATCAGATGGGAAATCAGAACGAACAATACAAACCTTGGAGGATATGCTTCTTTCTTGCTCTATGGATTATCAGGGAATTTGGGACCAACATCTTTCTTTGGTTGAATTTTCATATAATAACAGTTTTCATTCCAGTATACAGATGGCACCATTTTAGGCATTATATTGGAAGCGGTGTCGAACTTCAGCTTTCTGGGATGAAGTGGGTGAAAGGAAGTTGATGGGACCAGAATTGGTAGAAGAGATGGCAGAAAAAGTTCATTTGATTCATAAGCACATGAGAACAGCTCAGAGTAGGCAGAAGAGTTATGCGGATAACCGGAGGAAGGATCTATCTTTCGAGGTAGATGATCATGTTTTTTTCAAGGTTTCTCCATGGAAAAGTGTGATGAGATTTGGTAAGAAAGGAAAGCTGAGTCCAAGGTTTATTGGACCATATGAAATTCTGGAGAGAGTTGGATCAGTTGCATATCGGGTGGCTTTACCTCCGAGTTTATCTCAGGTACAAAATGTTTTTCATGTTTCAATGCTGAGAAAGTATATTCCAGATCCATCTCATGTTTTGAGTCCAGAGGTAGTTCAGCTAGAAGAGAACCTATCTTATGAGGAACAACCGGTCCAGATTCTTGACCACAGGGAGCAAGTGTTAAGGAATAAAGTGATTAAGCAGGTAATGGTTTTGTGGAAAAACCACATGATGGAAGAGGCAACATGGGAATCTGAAAATTCAATGAGGGATACGTACCCCCATTTATTTGATAAGTAAATAAATTTCGGGGACACAATTTTCTAAAGGGGGGAAGGATGTAACAATAATCAACATAAAAAAACTGTTTCTACATAACCTAAATTATAATAATTATTATTATTATTATTATGTATTTATTTCATCTTAATTCATTCTTTGGATGGACTATTAATATTTCAATGATATGGTCAAAGAACCCATTTAATTTCCATAAGTTAATCATGTTTCAAATAGATTATTATGAAACTAGTTTCCTTTACGTTGGATAATTGTATTTCAAAGTGATTTTTATGGAACCCATTTATCTTCAAAGGGATGATAATGTTTCAATGATATTTTTATTTTACTCTTTTATTTTCCGTATGAAATTTATATTTTAAAAAGATTCTAATTGAACCACTTTCTTTTCCAAGATTAAATCAAGATAAAATGGATAATATTTTTCCTATGAGATTATGATGAAATGAATGGATGTTATGTGTTACAATTTTTTAATGGTATATAGAAGTGTTAATGGTGGTTTCATTATAAAATAATGATGGGTGGTTTAGTAAAAAAATGGTGGGGTTTCCCAAATAAACCAATGATTGGTGGTTATATGATAATCCAATGACAAATGGGTCATGGATATCCATCCAATGCATTGGGTATAGAATACCACAACATTGTTATTTATTTTTAATAGTGATTGTAAGAGTTAAGGGAAAATAATTTTCAATATGTGTATGTGTTTTTTATGCTTAATATGGGGTTATAATGTATTTAATGACTGTGATTGATATAACATGGACCATGATTATTGATTTTGATGACTATTTCCTTTTGAATCATTTGATATTAGAGGATCTAGGAATTGATGGTTATGATTTCATTTATTATTTTCAAATTAAATTTAATTATGTAATTATACCCTTATGCATGCTTATTCTCATTGATGAAATTAAATTATAAATTATTATGTTTATCCTTACCCATAATTTGAGATCATCATCTTATGTTTCCTTTTCACAAGAATTTAATGAATCTTAATGAAAGAGTTATGTATAGAAGGGATTTCATTTAGATTATTATGATGTCATAATTTGAAAAAAAAAATGTGTGGTTTTTTGGGAGAAATTATAATTTTATTTTAGGGGAATTGTTTATATAGTATTTTATCCAAATTCTTTAATGACATAAACCTAAAATGTCATCCATTATGTAAGTGATATAAGTATTCATTATGATGTTGCAATTTTTAGATGAAAAAATTGGGTCAAAATTGTTAGCATCCATTTAGGTTATATAATTATATATATTTTAGCACAGAATCTTGGAGCGTGGATCCTAGAAAATTATATCAAGCATGAAAAATTATTATTGATTTACTCATTTTTTAGAGAAAAAGATGAGATTGTAGTGGTAATATATCAATAGACGAAATTATACATGATAACTAGGTTAATTTCATTATCTTCTCATTATAGATGATAAATTAAATCATAAATAATTTGAAAAGTGTCATGAAATTGAAATTTTATCCAATTGCCTTAATTTTTGATGAATCAAAGGTATTTTTTACACCATATTCATTTACAGGCATGAACATTTTCTGGATCGTTTACTTTATTATTATCAATGATATATATAATTCTCCACCATTATTCATCAATTATGATTATCTATGTTCACATTTTTACTCCCTATAAATGTTATCCAATTTGGAATCCTTATTATTTGTAATTTCAATCAACAATCTTATTTCAATTTCCATCTTTTCAAGGGAAAATTTTACTAAATATTTTTTTGATGTAGGGTTTTAAAATAGGTTTTATTACATGTTGATCCCTTTTTTATTGATTATAAGTTATATTTCCAAGGAATTTGTTTATTAGATGTAGGGATTATTTAAATACCATGATTATTGAAAATAATAATTTTCCTGAAATATTTATTAACATGAAACACTGAGCATTATGTGAATTTAGATATATATAAAAAATAACATTATTAAAATATAACCTTTATAGACTGACCATTAAATTGTTGTTTATAAATTTGATTAAAATAATTATGAAATCTTTAGAAAATTCATAATCAATAAATTTTTATTTATTAATTCGTAATAAGTCAATAATAAACATTTAATAATGAAATTACATCCTTCAAAAATATGTTTTCTTCAAAAATATTATTTATTAGTTTTTTGAGTGGTTATTTTAATTAATTTACAGAACTTTTTTTGGAAAATTAATATGATAAAATCAGTATTTATTTTAATTAACCTCGTCCAAAATATATTAGATTGAAATTTTTTGGTTGTTTTGAAAGATTTATTTTTTATTGAATAGTGAAAAATACTGATTTTTGTTGAATATATATTTCATATTAGTGTATTTACAAAGTAAATTCTTATTTTTGATCAGTTGTATAATTTTGTATATAAATTTTGATTAGAGTTATTCAAATAATATTATTCATAATGAATTTAATTAATAATTTTAGAATAAAATCTTTCTTATTCGTACAAATGAATTTTTATGAATAATAGTTTTTTGTTGTGTTTTGTGTTATAATATTAAATAAAATTATTACAATTCTAGAAATAGAACATGGAAAATTTTATTAGTCATTTTGAATCAGAAGGTAAATATTTAGTAAATAGGACAATTTTATTTAAGTCATTATGAATATTAACCATAGAAAACAATTTTCATCTAGGTAAGGGTAAATCGAGTAATAAGGGTTAAAAATAATATGATAAGGAAAACATAACGAACCTAACTACAAATGTTTTAATATTTTATGCATATAATTCAACCATTTCTATAATTATTTCAAATATATATTACCTATGTGCCATATTTATTTTCTTCCTTTATATTATTTTTTGATATGAAAAGTAACAAATGCAATTATATTTTCTTTACTATACCTAAATTTTCTACATAGGGTCAAAAAAGTATTTTACATTCTTAAATGAGTATTTCAATAAAAAATTATTTTTTCATGGTAATTTATTTATGAAATTTAGTTATAAACTTATTTCATTAAAAGAATACTCAATAGTGACACCATATTCATTTAATGTAATGTAAAATAATGTAAATGATATAAAAAATAATACAAAATATAAAAGGAATGAATTAATGTCATCAAATATTTTTTATAAATAAACTAGGATAATGATGTGTAAAATTATTATATTCAAATTACATTGTATCCATGTTGTTTTAAAAATCAAATTAAATGAATAGTTCCCATAATGACATTAATGATATTTAAAAATAAATAATATTCTATTAAATGATTTAAAATTTTAAAAAAATCATTTTTCCAGATAATAGATAGGTATATGGTTTGAATTACCAACCATCTTCCATTTCTCGACCAATTATTATTTTATAGTATGAATATTTACCTCTCAAGCGTAACAAAAATTTTATGCATAGAATCATCAAAATGGTTAATATATGGTTAATCTAAAAAGAAAAGGGTTAAAACATCACATAAAATAGTTCAATTTTTATTGGACTAGAGGAATAAAATTCATAATAATCTTATAATACAATTATATAAATCTGTATACTTATGAACATGGAAACTAATTTTTTATAATTTAATACATTCTAAAATTCCATGAATTTGCCTCCCCTCATTATAAAAGGGAACCCATATCCTAGTCTCCACACATCTCGAGAAATTTTTTATTTAGACATTACATACCAAAATGAAACAAAATATAATAAACACTTTTTTATATGTATTAGATTGGTAATTATTCCAATCATATAGCACTTATGTTTTCATGAAAATAATGTTGTCTGAAGAAGATGTAAAGGGTTTAATCGGCAATTTTTGAATAGTTTCTTAGTTTAACTCATTCAAATATCATTCATTCATGATGATAAAATATAATCAGTTTTTAAAATAACATAATATTCTATTATGAAAATTTATTAACCTATATCCATATCCTTTCATCAACCGATATATTAAATCGTCACTCATGTGTACAGTAGTCTATCGACTCTCAAATTTATGTAATTTAATTTCAATCATGACTACTCACATATAGTTACAATGATGGATTTTATATTAATATATTATTTTAACTATATATTTCACATAATATAGACATAATAAATCATATCATTTCTTTCCTTTCCATCAATTAAAAAATGATAATGTAATTCATGAATACATATGGATTACCACCTCCATGAAGTGATCTAATTTTACATTCATAACCAAATCCCATGAACACTATATATTAGAATAATTAAATAAATGATATGATATTTTTTAAATAATAATTATTCTTGAATTAAAAAATAATACATATAATTTTTCTCAAAATAATCATTAACCAATTAATATATTACTCACATGTATGAATGAACTAACCTCTCCATGATTGTCACATAGTTTATCTTTCATAAAATTATTTTACGGTTTTTTTAGAATTTAAATTACATATGAATATAATTATTATATCATAATTATTATACTATATATTATGGAATATTTACCTCTTAGAGCATAAAAAACTTATTAATTTAATTTTGGACAAAAACTCTAAATATAATCAAAAAATATATTGTGAAAAAAATTTATTATGTACATAAATATTAAATGGAAATACTTAAAATTAGTAGAATATTAAAATTGATAATTTTTATAATGAAATTTTATATTTTCTATAGTTTTTAAATTTTTTTGTGTTAATGAAAGTAAATTATGAGACATACTCTTGTTAAGGGATAATTTACTTTATTAAGCTCATTTTAAATGTTCTAAATTTATTTTAAAAATAATTCTCTTAAATGTTAATATTATTAAAACAATTTTTTTGGATTTTTTAATAAGTACATAAAATATTTTGAATGGAATGTTTTTGTTTATTTTCATTTAATTTAGAAGGTTTTAAAAATAAACTCTTTTTACAGAACCTTTTTACATTCATTAAAAAAGTCAAATGGAATGGTTTATTTTATAATTTATAGTAATAATAAACATTCCCACTACAACAACCATTAGTTGATATTTTGAATCCTTTATATGAATTTATGAATTATTCAAATAAAAACAACTTTTCCCTATGTTTGGATTATTTTAAAAAGTGGTGTGAAATATAATTGATATTTTGATATCAAAAAACCATTTTTTATGGGTATATGGAATATTTTTACAATTATGAAACATTCCATGTGTTATGATTATGTTATGGTTCTTCGAAATTTTTAATGATGACTGGTGTTTTAGTTTTTAACTAATGATGCATTGTTCTGGTATAAACAATGCATAGGTTGTCCCATTATAATGTAATGATTGGTGGTTGTGTTATAAACAATTGATGAGAGGTTAAGATATAATACAATTATAGGTTAGTCTGTTATTTCCTTATAATTAATTTATTAATATTCATGATAAAAGTTAACCATAAAGGTTTTTCTATTTTTAAAAGTGATAGGAAAATGATCTCCCATGTTAGATATAAGATTTATTTATCTATTTAACATTTTTTATAGAAACATCATGATTTCAAAATGTAATCAAATGATCTTATGTTTAAAAGAAAGTATTTTCGTCTTAAAAAAGATAAAAAGTATAACATTTTAAATTTATTTCATGCATTTAAAGAAAATTTAATGAGTTTTATTTATTCAATAAGATTAATTTTGAAATGATTTATTATAATATTTTACCATGAAATTTTATTTCATGGGTAAGAAAATGTTAATTTTGAACCCATTGTTTATTTTGAAATAAGGAAATTGTTGTATGTATTCATTGAATAACGTTGTTTTTTTATCTTTTTATGTCACATAAAATGTTTTTTATGCTCCCCATACATTTTAATATATATATATGTGTATATATATATATGGTTTATGGAAGATTAGTGATAAGGATTATGTCAAGAGGAAAACTGTGAAAATATTTAATTAAAAAAATATTTGTTTTCCCCTAATGTTCTTTGGTGGGGTGGGGGTGGATACAAAGTAGGCGTTTCCACATTGTGATGTCGTATTTAATTCTATATAATTGATTGAATAATTAATTTAACATTAATCCGTAAAGATACTCAAATGTATCAAAATGAATTTTTGAATTAAAACTCTAGATTTTTTAATGTTTATGGATATTTAATTATATATACATATATCCAATTATTCAATGTGATCAAATTTATCAACAAGGACAAGAATAATGACTCTTGAATAGCACTCTCTTCAAGTATATTTTCTTTAATTTTTGAAGACATTGAATTCTCCACAATTAACTCTAAAATTAAAAATATTTCTTCCCGTAAAAAATTCAATAACATCCCCTCCTATCCCCAAAAAATCATAACATGAATAATATATAATTACATATCACAATAAATATCTATAATGAGAAAATAATATAGTTATTACAACTTCCTTACATTCAATAAAAAATCATAAACTCATAAAATTTGTTGAGTATGGGATTGGTAAACTAACTACATGTCTAAAGTGGTAGGTTGTGGTTCTCTTAAACAAAAATGTTGGAAAACTGATAAGGTAATAAAGGTTATAGTTATACCAATGTCATCGATAATGTTAATTAGACCACTCTCACCTAGCGTGAAAGGGGTGAAAAAGCTATTTGGAAGTTATATCTTAAGAGGTGTCTTTTTTTAATGCATCACTGAAAGATTTTATGATCATATAAATAAGAAACTATACCATAATTAATTTTTTTGAAGGAATTTTACTTAGTGATTTTAGATAACATAAAAATCGAATAATGGACTCTATAAAATGTATATTAATATTAATATTGTTAATATGTTCACGATAATTAATATGTTCTATTTCATGATTCTTTTGTTTATTTCATTAAATGAAATTAATGGTGGGGGAAATTTCATTCCAGTTCTTTGGTCCTTAAATTTCATATCCAATATTTTTTTTAATTTTTTTTAATTGATTTTAAATTCATTTTTATGTTGGGTTTTCAACAACTACAATAGATTTCAATAGACTTCTTGTTGTGCTTTCCAAAATTCATGGTTTTACATTCTCCAGATTTTAGGTTTCAATTTATCATAAATTTCCATTTTTGGAATATTTTTTGATATTTTATAGCATTATGTTTGGTGTGAGGTCCACTCATTATTGTGATATCTAGAACATTCACTATATGATTCAGTTCAATGGTTATTGGTTGTTTAAACTTTTCTCTACCTGAAACATCTCTAGCTTACTACCACATTTGTACATCTAGGGTTTTTAATGTGGAATTTATTTTAAAAAATATATATTTTTTATTATATTAATAAAACCAACCCATATAATATTGAAACATAATCATTACATAAACCTGAGAATGATATGTTGTATCCCTTTTTGGGGAAGGAATTGATACCCATAATATTGTTGGAATCAAGGGGGAGCTACATGTCTATTAATCATAGGATATCTATAGGAATGTTTCATACAATTATAATATCATTGTTTTATGTATTTGATATTGGGTCATCTCAATGATAATTAATATGAAAATAAATAGAATTACCTTATTTAGATCATAGGTAGAGATATGAATTTTGGGACAATATAATTGGGAGTTCCCAAAAAATCATCACTATAGAAATTTATCCCTTGTAGTGTTTGGAGAATTTTAAATGTAAATAGGAATAGTTTGGGAGTAATATTTTGGATATTTTTTGGAATCCTTCCTAAAACTGTCTCCGCTTAGTACATGTTAGTAATGAATTTTCCTATAGAGTGTCTGAAATTTGATTTTATTCCATAATATATTTTAACTAAAATTACCTCATGAATACTGCAAATATATTGTTTATGGTAATATGGTGATAATATTTCAAATCATTTCCACAATATTTATTAGAGGGAAATTTTGAATCAAACATTACCTATGTAAACCCCGAAATCTATATCATATATCAATAAATAGTTCACCACAATATTGGATAAAACCGGTGATATTTTGCGTTGTTTAAGGGATTATTCTCTTAGGAAACAATATCATTGCAAAATAATTTTATATTTGGTCCCATGTATAAAAAAATTTGTTCTACATTTGTGAAAACTATCTCATATAATTTCCCATAAAATAGAACGAGAAGTCCTTATGGTTTAGTTCCTCATTGCTCAAAACTCTCAATGGTAACAATTGAAACTCCCTATAGAAGTCCATAATTAAGATGTAAAGATAATGATTGGTAATTATATTTAGCATAGGAGACCTGGAAATTTTTTAAATATTTTTTTCATAATGGAGATACGTAGGGGTTTTCCTAATAATGGATGGGTTTTGCGAAATAGTAAAAAATTTAAATTCCCAAATTCCAACTCCCTTTATAGAATCATTTGTAAGTTGATGTAGATTGATATTTAAATGTTTTTGATTATTTTGGATCTATATATTTTCATATTATTATTGTGTAACATGTTTATTTGTTAGGTTTGGAGAACATATGCGTTTTCTAATTTCAGGTGTTAAAGGTTCTACATGTTTCCCATATAATCATGTAATAATTAAAGTATATAATAATTTTTTACAATATTTTAATACGTTTAAATATATAATATAATATAATTTTATTTATTTACTTTCCACATATACCTACTGTAGAAATTATTCCAAGATGTTACTGGAATCCAATGTCACTAACAAGGCATAATGAAAAATATTTATTTATAAACCCTACAAATAACTCGTGAAGTTGTGAATATAGTATGATTAACATTGATGGCCATCCAAGAAATGTGTGTGTCAACATAAACATTAAAAATTATGAAGAAAATATAGATATAAAAGTTATTAGACATGTGATTAATGAAAGTTTTGGTGGTGATTTATACTAAGAGGAAACCCAGAGATTAAAATGAAACAACACAAAAGCAGAAGAAGTAATAAGAAACAACGAATTATATAACATTGAATTTGGTGAATTACATATACATTTATTATATTATTTATTTAAAAAAATTTCTCTCATGATTTTGGAATATGTATTTATATATCTGGTGAAAAGATAATTTCTTATTCTTTTCAATTTCCATCCATTTGGTGAATGGATCTTGTAGACTTTTGACTAAAGAATACACCATTCCACCCAATGGTTATAAAAATTACATCCCATAAAAAACTTATTATTTAATCCTAACGTTCTTCCTTTGATGATTTATACTCAAATTATATGGAATATCTTATGATCATGTGTTAGAAAAAATGATGATGGAAATTGTTCTCAAAAGTTCTTGTTATTAACAATTTTTCAACCACTCGATTAATAATAAAGGTGATAGGATCTGGAAATACATTTCATATGAATGAAATTATATTTCTAACCAATAAAATCTAATGTGAAAATTTTTTTCTTGTGGGAAGATTAATTGATTATATTACTGAGTTATGATTCTCCAATATTCCATATTCTACCAGGACCACATTTTATGTGGTATTCTATTTATGTAAAAAGAGAAAGGAAACAAGAAAAAATGTGTATGTCAAGACTAAATTCCTTGGTTGGTAAGTTTCTCTTCCTCTTCCATTTATGATTTTTAGGGCACTGCTAAAATTTATTTTATTGTTTTTATTGTTTTTTTCATGACAATGTGCCCTACCCATATTCTTTTGATTGGGCTGAGTGTGGTGAAGCCCAAAAATGAACATTATATTCCTTATCAATCTAAAAGAATTAATCAAAAAAATAATAATAACTTCAAAGAGAATTGGAAGAGTTATTTTTGTGATTTTGATTAGGTTTTAACAACTCTCACAATAATCATATATTTCAAAACCATAGGCTTCAGATAATGTTTCATGGAACACTAATCAAAATAGTCCATCATCAGGCTTATAAATTGAACTTCGCTATGGTAATTCCTTGAATACCATGTGTGCATCCACTATATCACATCATCCACATAATTATGTGTCTTGATTACCTATTATTCAATATCATATACCCAGATAGAGATAATTATATTAATAAAATTAAAATATATAATAATTACCATTGGATTATTGGAACAATGATTTTTTCATGTACTCATCAATGGATCTACATCGACAATATCATTATCTTAAATGACTATGTTTTTTAACAAGACTCATGTGACTCAAACTTTCTTTCTCAACAAGAATTAAAAATAATCAATTGTATTAATAATCAGCATTGAGAAACCCATAGAAAACATGATTGAGTTGTTTTATCCTTACACATTCCATCAATATTCCATTAATATATTTATCATATCAGCTTAATAAAATTTTGACAGAACTTTTGTACCATCCCATAAGAATTATTTGATTCAAAAATAATAGATTCATCCTCCATTCTGTAAATCGGGTTGTCTTCTCTATAAACCTTATTATTGTATCATTTAGACACAAGCATGTTTCCCTTTTCATAGAAATGTAGTGAGACATCTAAATAATGAATCTCATCCCCTCCATTTGGAGTGTATTATTTGGATTCAGTTGGAAAAATACTTTTCATCAGTTGGGTCACCAACATCATGATCTACCTACCTAGAAAATCAATGATGATGATATAAAATAATATCAAGAAGCCTTACGACCTCATAAGTCTATTACAACATCTAAATTTAGGGTCTTTCCAATGTATAGAGTTGAACTAATGTTTGGTTTTCAGCGATTCATCAAAAAATTAGTGAGTCTTTATTCATATTTCTCTATCTGTGGAAAGGTTTGAGTTCATTAATGGAGGCGCTGGATTGGTTTTGGGTTATTCTTCAAAAGGGACACTTTGTTTGGACTTATTATTATCCAATGTGGTCAGTGGCCTCTACAATAAATGTTATTCATTTTTCTTCAATGAATGGTGAAGATAAACATTATATTCTTATTTTGAACATGATCAACTACATATTATAGTCTCGTTTGTCTTCTTTATTGATTATTAGTGATTTTAAATTTCATATCTCTATATTTTCTTCTATTAAAATCATTGAATCATTATGTTTCCAATGTTATGACGAATCCTACAGAATAATTGATCAATTTTTATGGGAGTTCAACAAGGTGAGAGAATGTTTGATCCAATATATATATATTAATTAAAATCAACATGAGAAGATGATCTCTTGGATCACAATTTCAAAATTTTAACTCTGTCAATTTATGGGTTTTGAGGCCATAATATTAGAATAACGTTACCAAACATTATATACATTTGACTAATCATATTACATATGGTCGATTCATGAGACTGAAATTTTTTCAACTTATAAGTCCACCATTACAACATGGATGATTGAAGTATACATGATTCCTTAGACCCATTCCAAAATATTCACTAGGGTTTCTAACAGCACAAAGCATTCATTCGTCAATAAAAATATATATTTCGATTAAAATTGAAATATAAAAAAATAACAATTAATTTTTTGATTGAAAAAATAAATTTTAATTTTAATTTTTTGAATTGAAAAATAGAAGAATTAAATATTAAAATTAAGAATCATTTTAATGATATTCATAATGAAAAATAACAAAATAACATTATTCTAAAAAATTATTAAAAATTGAAGAAAAAAAATACAAATTAATCAGCAAAAGCACCAATTTATTAAAATATTCAATGAATTTTATCTTTCAACATAAATAAAAAGTAATTTTATATTTTATAACTTAGTGAACATTTTCACCATAAAATCAAAATTTCAAAACAAAATGTATTTTTAAATAAGGTTTAAAATAATTTCACATCAATTTTTATCAACCAAATACCATAATAAATTGAATAAATAAAAAATATTGGATGAAATATTTAATGTAGATATGAAATGAATTAAAAAACTAAATTAGTCAAAATACATCATAAAATTATGTATAATTCACATTCAAAATAAATGTAAACAATATAAAATTAAAAAAAATACTGAGAAGAATTTAAGATAAATAATATCCCCCATACCTAGTTCAAGTACCACTCTCACATTTTCTAAAATCACTCACTATACATAATGCATAGATCACACCTCTTATAACTGGTTATGATTAGTGGTGATAGTTTATTTAGTCCCCCAATGCATGTTGATGATCTAATCACATCCTTAACCTTCCATTAATATTCAATTTTCATACCATTTTCTAAACACATGTTCATTTCCATATCTATATAATCATATCCTTGGCCTTTACGTTGCAGTTTCATTATAGATCATCATCCTCTCAGGTCACAAAATCTAAACCATCATAACCGAACGTTCTCCTTACCATGTGGTCAATATCTAAAATATTCTTCATGAAATCAACTTTGATATCAATTTACATGTTTTATTTAATATAAATTTTATATATTAGTTCCCCAAAAATTTAATTATTTTTATGTGCTTTACATAGAATCTGGAAGATAATGATGACTCTTTGGTAATCCAATTAAATCATTTCTTGAACAATCCATTAATATTTTAAAAAATATAAAATTCAAAATAATTTATATTTGGGCTTCCATATCAAAAATACTATATTTGAAATCATGGGATATCCTTGTTATACACCATCTTCCACAAGATCTCCCATTATCATAGTTTTAGCCTTAAATAAAACAATTTTTCACATCATTTGATTGGGTTTGTATAATATGACACCCAAAGAATCCATTTCTTTAGTGTTGACATACAGATAAATCCTTCTATATCCACTAATTTCTCAAATCCTTCCCCACAATTCTTTATAGAATTCTTTTTTAAGAATGCGTTGTATGTCTCTTCACAAACTCACAACCAAAACCACATAAGAACAAGACGTCACCACAATCATCAATGAATAACCCTGGAAACAAGGAAAACTAGATATCAAAATTATTTACTTGATTCCTCTACTAATAAAATAAATCATCCTCATCCATCATTATTGGGTGAATAACTATATATGTTTAACAAATGAGATTATTTTTTTTCCTAGTTCAACATTCATCACCTTAGAAAACATTATCCATTAAGAAAATTCGAGAACCATAATTTTAGTTAGAATATGTCATGTAATCAGGGGATCAGGTTCATATTTATCTTGATTCAGTTAAATTAAATTTGGTTGATCTTTTTCTATAATGGTCAAGATTAAGTCAACTTTGATTGATGTCATGGTCCCACAATTGAGCTCATTATCAGTTTCAACTCTGACATTCCATCATCATGTTTGAATATCACTCTAAATCTTACACACTAGGATCATATTCTATACATTTACATCATGATCTACCGATACATGGATTAATCTAAGAAACCATGTTATTATATTCCATTATAATTTACTTGAATTAAATCAATTCCCCCTTTTTATGTCGGTCTCACCCTTGGTGGGGATTTGTTAAGCTTATAGTATTTTCGTTTTCAATATTTGATCAATTATATAATCTATAAAAAGATATGAAAATCATTATTCTCTATCAAGTATATTATTTTGGTAATTATTGTTAAAAAATAAATTATAATGCTCAAAATTAAATCTTAAATAACTTTTATTTCCAGATTCTCCCATATTCATAATTCAACTTATTCATGACCCGACCAAGGATAAAAATTCATATTACAATCACTTGTTTATAAATACGGTTGATCATCCTTTGTCTATTATGGAATATTAAGAGTCACATGAGTTATAAAGTCACTCATTCCATAATGGAGAGTCGGCATGGTAAACTGGTTTCCACATGGTAGGTTAACATCGTTAGTTGATTGGATGTTTTTTAAAAATGACACTCCCCATTCAAATCCCGTGAATGTTAACATTAATCAATAATAGAAGCATATATAATTAAAAACATTTCATAACATAAATTCAAATAACTACATTCCTGAAGATAAATTCATTTAAAATATTTGAATAATTTTTTACTTGTAAACATGAAATATGTGTAACACCCTAAGGCTATATGATATATCTGTTTTTAAATAAATTTAATCCCATATAATGCTTACGATACATGTAACCCCAATCTTTAATTATATTTATAAAAAAAATATTAATAAAACAATAAAATAAATAAAATTATAATATTTCATTGAAAAAATTTATAATCTGATTCTTTGAATATTAATTTTTAATATATTTGGTCAAAAAATATATAGAATGAATGTTTTAAATTCTCCCTTCGAAATAAATTTTTAGGAAAATTAAAAAATATTGTATTCTACTATTCCACATTTTATTTATATTAATTAATGATAATATGTATATTTAAAAATTTATTAACTAAAAATTTTATATAAATAATGATAGGATAATTTGTAGGGAAATTGTTGTTTTTTAAAAAACTCAAAATAATTTAGAAAACTGTTTTATTAAAGTAAGAGTATATGTCAATTTGAATTACAAAAAATAATATTTAATGATTAATTATTTAGTTGAAATTTATATATTATTTGTGTCTCTATATCAATTTAAATCAATATTATTATTATTACAAGTCATGCATATAAGATATGATCTTCTTGTGTTAAAAAATTTCATTTCTTAAAAACCTGTTTTTCATCACATTTTGTGAGTTTTTTAAGTAATATTTATCCATTATATGAAATAAATTTTGTATCCTGGATTCATTTTTTTAAATGTTATAATATATATTAGATAATACATTCAAAATTCATTTTTTTCCATAATGAGTTTTAAAAACCTTAATAAATTAATTAACAGGGTTATGGTTAAAAGTTTGTTTTTAGCAATAAATTACTTTTGGTTAATATTAGTTTTACGTACACATAAATTTTTTATTTGATAAATTGGATTTAATATTTACAATAATTTTCTATAAGTTATATAATAAGGATATTGTAATTTATTCTTAATGGATAAATTAAATTGGTTAAAGAACTTGTTACCATCATGGGAATTAAATGGAAAACTTAATTAAAAATAAAGGATAAGGGAAGCAGATGTTCAAAACATGATTCTTTTTAGGTGTTTGTTATTTTAATGAACCTTAATTACCATCCAATCCATTATTTATAAATTTATGTCTCACTTGGGGTGAGTGTGACTTCCCATTATGAAATATGTTTGGCTATTTACGAAAATGACACTCTTAAATTTTGGAAGGAACTCCCTCCCATCAATTATTCAGACATATAAACAAATTTTCCTCAATAAAAACCCCAAAAAGTCGCACCCCAACATCTTTATCTACGTTTTATGGGTCCTTATTTTACCAAAATACTAACTCTATACCACCCAAGAAGTCATCCATGATGATTTCTCTAACATAAGGTAATCGTCTTAACGAAGCTCTATCTTTTTCACACTTCATTTTAAACATTATGTTATGTTTGAAAACATTAGATATAATAAAACTATTATATAAAAAATACTAATATGTTATTATGTGAATTGAATAATTTTTATCCATCTCATTTCCATCACGTGAGAAAAAATTCATCGCCCATATGTACGGTGGACAACCGATTCACAAACTCATGACAATTATTTTCCATCAAAAAATATCATGGATAGTAATAATTAGAGAAGTAACTAGTATATATGATATTTATTAAATTATCTGTATAATATAAAATTATTATTTCATCTACTACCATACCCATTTCGAAATTAATGGTTTAATATCATCAGTCATGCTCAGATATGACCTAACATCTCAATGATGTGATGTGATTCTTTTTCTAGGTAAAACCAAAAATAATGATTTTAGTGATGTATTTAATGATTATATATGATAATTAATACATTAATATCGTTATATATAGTATTTAACTATATCATATATCAATGAAAAAAAATTCTATACAAAACAATCATGTGAAAACATGATATTTTACATCTAAAACAACAACAATAATAAAAAATATTGTTAAAAATATGAGTTATTATGTTTTAAAAACATAATATATGATATTATAAACAAGAATACGTTTCTGGTATAAATTTAAAACATGATTCAATCCATTATATAGTATTATAGATCATGTATATCCAAATGGATCCGTGATGTATAGGAATTTATCTCAATATCCATTCAATTGACACATGTTCATTAATAGATACCTATTATCTTTTATGTGGTGTATATTATATAAAATTTTATATTTAAAATGAATAAATATAAATTCATGATGATTATTTTTTAAACTAATGATTATTATTACAAATTTCTATCATTAAAATTGTATAGATGGGGTAAGAATCTATTTCACTATCTAATTTTTTTTGAGATTACATTTACATTTGTTAATAAAATGTTATTATGTATCCTTAATAAGAACCAAAAATTATATAATCAACTAGATATTAAATTTGTCTCTTTATTTTATTCCATATCAACCCCTATTTTTTACATCAATCAAGTAATGAATTTATTCATTGAAAATATGATTTCATTTATCATTAAATCAGATATATTTTCACACATTTTCATTTGTTCATTTTTTCCCAAAAAAAGACCTTTTACATAATAAAATAAAATATTAAAAAAGTATAATATTATACATTACATAATGAAATTAATTACATTGATTCTTTCATCAATTTTTCAAAATGGTCATTTTTTATAAAATGTCAAAAATAATTCTTTTTAATATATTTGGTGATAATAGTCATACTCATTACCATTACCATATTATGAAATGTATAATATTATATTATTTATGGATTGTTATAATAATTAAACTACTTTATAAAATATTAGTTTAATATTTCACATAAATTCCATTTATTCATTCAAAATGATTTATTTATTTGAAAACCCCAATATTTTCGATGAACCGATGGACACGTCTAATTTCTTGTTTAATTTTGAGATTTTTTAACATTATCATAATACAAACACTTAATTATAATCAATTTTCAGGGAGAATTAGATTCATATAAAACATTTATTTTCATTATATCATATATATGATTATTTCCAGAAAATGTATAACAATTATACATTTAGTGTTTACATCGAATGTTATTTGATTGACTGGAAAAATATTGATAAATATATATTCTTTACTCAATAAGGATATTAGATGATAAATAATATTTTTTATTAAATAAATTAATCATTTAATAGATATGAAATGCCTTAAATATATAATGATGGGTGGGCCCCAAAATTATATATCCCCTCGATGCATTGTTCGGTCTCAGTAGACAAATAAGGTAGCCTAATTAAATGGGGGTTTACCTATTATTTTAATCTATCTATAGAAAGGAATATAATTTAGTGTTATAATGAATCATTATTTCATGATATTAAATTATACACATTTACATTATTTTGAATTTAGTGATTATTATCTTCTGTTAACTCAATTGAAATTATCGAGGGGTGATTTTTTCTAAATATATAGACTAAATATAAAATGTTTTCATTAATTTTCCCTTCCATATTTATTATTCATTATCTAATTATGATAGTAATGTTTTTTATACATTGGAATCAATATTTATACATTTACCATTTCATATTTATTATGCACTATTGATTCGTGATAGCTTCCTCTGTACATAACCATCTCTGAGTATATGAGGTCACCTATATTTTTTTCATTTCACCAGGAGATGAACATGAATTATTTGAATGAATTCAAGGATTTAAAATTTATATCAATAAATGTTTTTAATATTTATATCCATAATGTAAAATGGGTATCATGTATGTATTTGGTTCTCTAAGACTACTAAACTGACTAGTTTTTTCAGATTTTATCCCTTATATCAATTATAATGTGACAAAGTAGACAACAGATATAGGATACTGGAGTCGTGGTATTTATAGAATGTATCATAGAAGGTTTATTAGAATCCATGTGTAGTTGATTATGAAAAAAATATATTTGGGAACATAAACCAATATTAGGCATTGATGATATTTATTTATGAACACCATAAAATTTATATTTGATTATATTATATAGGCCATCCAAGAAATAAATCCCTTTATGGACACTAAAAGTGGGCATGGTTTTGACACAGGTACATCTTGGGGTAATAAATATTAAAAGTGTTGGTTGAGTATATAATTTAAATAATTCTAGTGAAAGGTGAATTTGGTCGTACAAAACACTTAGTTAGAAACTCCTTAAGGATATGCAAAAAATAATTCATATATTGTTTAAAAGAAAATAATAAGGATATTAAAATAAATATAACCCCATAGTAATAATGTTTTAGATTTTTAGATAAAAAGGCATAAATATTGGATTTATAATAAATGTTACATAATATTTAAAAATATACATTAGGATTTAATATTCATTATATTATGATCTAGTCAAGTATATTCAATTATTTTGAAATGGTTCTCAGAAGAAATAATGGTATCAATTCTCATGATCAATATATATATTTACTTATTAATCAAGCTAATATAACTAGAAATAGATCTATCAAGATCAATGATATATTTGTTGAGTGAAATAAGGTAATGGAAAATGTCCTTGATCAAATGGGGAGACCTATTGTTCCGCCACTACCTGATTCTACTATATTAAATTTATTTATGTTAGATAATCCTCCAACATTTATTTATACTATTAATCCATTCATAGGCATGAAATTTATTATATACATTGATAATATATTTCTAGATTTATAAGAAAGTGAAAAGGAAATGGTTATACATTAAGTGTATTGTCTGATAGGGGATGCTGAACATTGGTGGCAATCAATATATAAAACTATGGAATAAAATGATGTTGATTATTTAGAATATAAATCTATTAAATAATCATTATTATAAAAATATTTCCCCTAAGATTGAAGAACAAAAATTAAGAGAATGTTCCTTTGAATAATGAAAAATGTTGAAGAAAGTGTTTTGGAGAAGATGATACATTTTCAATTTTATCTAGGTGTGAAAAAAAATTACATAAAAATTATGGATTTCAATATTGAAAATTTAATTTAATGTCTTATTCCATGTATCTATAGGTATATGGTTTCTAAAATGTTTTCTTCATACGATGAAATAGTCTTATGTTCCATCAAAAATGAAAATGAATTTTCAAGATCATATGCGTTAAAATAATGTCAAGAGAAGAATAGAGTGGAATGAAATTGATATGGCCAAGAATATGAAGATGTATTTTCAAACAAATTTTAATTTTGGATAAAATCTCCCCGATACTTTGTTGAAGAGAATAAGAATTTTCCTCAAATGTGGTGACAAAGGAAACTAAGTTCATGAATACAATGTCCATAAAAAATATATTTATTTACTAGTGTCTCAACTATAATGAAATGGGGTACTACGAAAATAAATTCCCAAAGTGTTAAGGGAACATATCTCTGAATATGCAAAGGGATCAAGGTCAATATTTTTTTATTGCTATAGATGAGGTGGAATGATTAATTAGATTATGTATTTGTATTAAATAATTATTATGTAGAAAAATTTTATCGAGGATTTCCATATTAATAAGAATCATGAAATATATAAGTATTGTGATTATATTGTTTTTAATTAATGATTTTGAATCTAATATTTAAAGGCGTAGACAATCTCAATAATTTATTTAGAGTTAAAGTGTTATCTTTTGTAAACACATTATTAAGGTAAATATAACATTGAAAATGTATCGAATGTTTCGTTAATGATGATTAGATTGTATAAAATAAGATTGAAATTTATTAAGTGAATGGTATGGTATAATTAACTTGGAACTAATTATTGGGTTGATGGGAAAACATTTTTTATTATCAGTGATGGAGTATGTATCATTTTTTCACTTACATAATAAATATAATAATTTTTAATTTTAATTGAGGAATGATGACTGATTTAATTTTTGAAGAATGTATATTTAAAATTAGGTTTTAAGGTAAATTAGGTTATTAACATTCACTAAAATAATACATAATCAAGGTATTCACATTTTTTCATGTGACATAATGAGAAACATTAAGTTTTTACGGATAAAATTTCGATAAAATATTTTATACTTATTGGTTTTGAATTTGATCATATATATTTTGGAGGAGTCTAATGTATTCATATAGCAATAAATGGATCATTATGTGTCAATATGTTTTCCACTCCAACATTTTGGGATGAAGTTGGGAAAATAAGTCTTGATGTTCCAATACTAGTGTACGAGAGAAAGGAAAAAGTAAAAAAATATTCAATGCCATATAAAATTAGTAAAAGTAAGAAAGGGTGATTCAATTTATCAGAGGAACGTTTTGGAATTTGAAATTATGTCCATGGATGGGTGTCATAGGGTTTGGTAGGAAAGGGAAAATAAGAATCAGGTATAAAAAACCCTTTTAAATTAAAAAAAATCGAGATATGGATTATTGTTTGGAATAGAAACCCAACATATATAATGTACATAATGTATTTTTTATACCAATAATAAGGAATTGCATTCCAGAACCATCACATTTTATCACCTATGAATAGATTTAATTGGATCTAGATGTATCATACAATGAAGAACCCGACTATAATATTGATACCAGAGAGAAATTAATGATGTATATAATGACCTACCTAATAAATAAACCTTAAGTAAAAAATGTTAGTGGAAACACAGGAATATAATGATGTTGGGACGAAATCTAACAATTTTTTTAGAAGGTTATATATCTAAAATTAATTAGAACATATTTTTTAAGAGGGAAGAATGTAACACCCTCTGACGTTATGGTATAATTACTTTTAAATATATTAAAAATATTTGATTGATTCTGATACAGAAAACAAAGTGATATAATTATAGTAAATGAACATTATATTTTCATAAATCATTTATATAATGATCATTTTAATATTTCATGGATATAGTATAATTTTAATGGATGAATATTACTTTTTAACATACTTATTTGAGATAATCTTAAAAAGAATTTTGACTCTTTCCCTTATAAAAATATTTAATGAATACCCATTAATATATTTCAAACATTTACCCATTTTATTTATAATTATATTAAATATTATGTATAAAAAACTTATTAAAAGTAAATTTTATATAAATAAGTAAAAGAGAATTTTGAGGTAGGGATAATTTTTTGAAAACTATTTATTTTTTTGTAAATTGTTTTTACATAAAATGTTTTAATATTGATCATTTTTTTAGTTATAGTACTATATAATGATAAATAATTTATTTCAAAATAATATTATATATATATTTATTAATTTTAATCCATCAAATAATTTTTACAAGTCATATAGTTAATATACGATCATATTGTGAATGAAAAATTCATTTCAGAAAAACCATTTTCAACAGGATTAGTATTTGTATTTTAATGTAAATTTTTCCACCAAAAAGAGAAGAATTTAATAAAATGGATTAAATATTTTAAATAGAATTAATTATTATTATTTAATATGGTCATATTTATTTTTCATCATAATTATTATTAAAAACTGTATTATATTAATTAACATTGTTAAGATTAATTTGAGGTTTTGCACATTACATGAGATGTTGTGGAAATTAGTTTTCATAACACAAATAACTTTTTTTATATGATAAAAATTATTTACTTTTGATATTTTTTATGTTTTAATTATATAATTTTGGAAATTTTATTTTAACTGTAACTTATTTTTTAACTAGATTAAATGACGAGTTTTATAGAGGAAAATAAAATGGTAGAAGTAAAAATATGAGAAAAGGGAGGAATATGTTTAAAACGTATATCATTGTATCAGGTGATGTCCAGGATCTAACATAACTTCTATAAACTATATTATTTATTTTCTTATATGATATGATGAAATTGATTTCCCCTAATAAATAGTACTGTGTATTTAGAATAATTCCACTTCTCCTCAATTATAAAAGGGCACTCCCTCACCACACTTTTTCATACATGTTAAGCAATACAGATCAACCAAAAAATCCAAAATACACCAAAAAAAATATTTTTAACATTATACATGTGATGGTATTCCAAATATACCAACCATTTAGTTCTTATTTGGAGATCCAATGGAGGTTACTCAAAGTGATGTTAATCATCTTAACGAGGCTCTTCATATTTTCATTCTTAGTTTACAAACATAAATTATTTCTTAAAAATTAAAATATAATAACAGATTTGTCTATCATATAATTTGATTTATATTTTTTATTTCATATTATTTATCCATTTCTTTCTCTATCAAATTATAAACAATACAGTCACTCGTGGGTGCGACATACTACCGCCTTGGGAAGTGATGTAAATTTTTCCCATCAACAACTGACATGGATAATCATGACGTTGGAAATATTTAAAATATTGAAAAATATGATAGGATATAAATTGTTTAAAGTTGTTATATAATCTGATTCCATAGTATTTCATCAATTAATGGATTGATACCATCACTAATGGGTATATAAGGTCTACCATTTCTATGAAGTGATTCAATTCACTTTACATGGACACCCATATATAATGAGTATACTATCATATATAATGAATAAATATTATATTTATATCACTAAAAAAATTCTGATTATTATGTAATAATTTCCTATACACAAGAATTATAATGTTTAATACAAAACATGCTTTTTAATACAAGGAAATTGACACCTAAAACTATTATAATAATGAAATATTATTAATAAACATATGGTATGATTTCATAAGATAATCATATATGATATTATTAGTAATAATATGGTCCAAGAATAAATTAATAACATTATAAAACCGTTATAAATTATTATAAACAACATTTATCCATTAGGATGGTTGAATTAAGGGATTTCATCTCCATATCCATTAAATTTAACCAAATTTGTTTATGTTGAAATATTTACTTCAATGAGGTGTATACACATCCAAATTGATTTTATTAGACCTAAAAAACTATTTTTCATTATTATTAATATTCTAATTTATTTTTATTCTATCATAATGTCACTATGTAAATGTTACAGAACATGTAAGAATATATGTAAAAATCTCACATTCTTTTGAGATTTTGTTTTCATTGATTAATGAAATCATATCATTTAACATTCCAAATGTCGAATATTTTTCTTATCCATTGAATATTCAATGATAATATATATTTTATTCCAATATTTCTTCTATTTGGTACATTAATGAAAAAAAATTCATGTTTAAAAGAAAAAATAATTTTATTTTTCAATAAATATGATATATTTTAATTCCATATCAATGATTTCAATAATTTTTTCCCAAAAGTCATTTTATATTATAAAATAATCTATTAAGGATGATTTATTTTTTCCTTGAAATATAATTTTTTTAATATAATCCATCAATTTGTTTTCAAAAGGAGAATTTTGTATAAAAAAAATTCAAAGAGAATGTAAGTTTCTTGTATACAATGGGAACAAGAATCCTTAACATTGTACCCTTTTTAGTAAATGTATCTTCTTTTATTTTTTTAAATTATTTTACATGGAATGAAATTTAATGAAATATTATTTCAATATATTACCCTCTTTCCATTTATTCATGAAAAAACAATTTATGTTATAGAAATAACTATATTATTGATGAACCGATTGTCACCTAGCATTTTATGATTAATTTTATGATTATTAAATTTATCATCTAAAAATAAATTAATAATGATCATTTTTCATTGTAAAATACATTTAACTAAAATATATATGTTTTTCTATCGCTCATATAATTATTTCCAAAATTGTATACAATTTGTAAATACAATTATTACATTGAATTTTATTCTATTAACAAGGGTATTATTAAAAAATATGAAATATTTAATCAATATAGATATTTTTTGATAAGGAATATTTTTTTTATGTATTAAATTGATCATTAAATATATGAGGAAGGTTTATAGATGTCCTGATGGGTGGGTCCTTGATGTTTAACCCACCTTGACGTATTAGTTGGTCTCATTATAAAAATAAGTCTGACAAATTAGATAGGTTTTAACCCATAGCATGAGACTATCTTCTGATTGATATTGACAGTAGAGGTATCATGATGCTGAATATTATAATTTTTTTATTAATAATTTCATTCATTTTTAATTCAATTGTTATTAACATTGTGATTATTTCTTTGATATTTTGAATGCTATCATTTTATACTCAACCAGTGGATTATAAGGAATGTGGTTTCCATTGTTTTTACTGCCATATTAATTTTTCCATAATAAATTATGAAATCCAACTTATTGATTTAATGGAATTTTTGTTCAATTATTTAGAAAACCATAATAAGTATGACTTATTGACTCATACTTGATACTATTTTACATTACATATTTTGAAAAAATCATACCCACCCTTATTATATGTCCTTTCCCTAGAATATGAAGAGGAATTTGTTGAATGAGTTCAAGTATGTTGAATTTTTTCCAATAGGTTTTTTATTTCCAATGTAAAATAGTCCTCATTTATGTATCTGGTTCTCGAAGGCTACTAAATTGATTGGTCCATTGTGATTTGACACCTTCTATCTATTCAAAATATAATTATTTAACCACTGAATCTGGTTTTTGGGGTTATATTCATTATAATAATTAAATAATTAAATTATAAGTCACAAAAATTATTATATTAAATTAATATTTACTAAAACAATCCATATAATCTTTTTTTAAATATAAATTAAAAATAATTTTTTATAATATATTTTTTTAAACCCCAAAACACATATTTTTATCTTGTTATTCATGGAAAATATATTTCCCTAAAAAACAAACATATTTTCCATTAAATCTATAGTAAAATTCAATGAGGGCATTAAAAAACATTATTCTTTCCCAAAAATTGATTGGTTCATAGGTATAAAAATTAGTGAAAATCATATGACCATAGAACCTGGGAACCTGAGAAATTTTTACTCACTGCGGGTTCAATTTTTTCCTAAGACATGGATTTGATATTTTATCAAGATAGTGCAGAATATGTTAAGAGATTGTTTATGTATGTATTCGGGATAAAATTAAACATTTTATGAAATGTTTTTTTAATTTTTCTAGTTATCAGCCTAGTGAGAGGTTATTAAATGTTATTTCGAATCAGTATATGGTTGTATAACTTTTTAGTTTTCCAGTCCAACTGATATAGCATGTTTTGTTTTGTTTTTTTCATACTCGGTCTGATTATATGTCATTGATGTTGTTTTGTTATTTGAGTGTTATTAAATATTATGATATAGGTGTATATACAACAATTGTAACATTATGTACCACCATTATGAGTCAATATCCTATAACATATAAAGAAACAACTGTATTTCCTATTATCTTATCTTCCAGTACATTGATCAGTGATATGGGTTAGGAAAATACTCTTGATGACATGAGAAAAACAATATCTTCTACTATATATAGATATTAGGTAGTCTTAATGGCTATGATGATTATTACGACCCACGGTTAACATAAAAGGGTACAAATCATTTTAGTTGAATATTATGAATATTGAAAAAGTATAGTCCTATGTAAAATAAGAGTTCATTGTCTTTGAAAACATTATACACAATCTTATAACTTAGGGAATGATCATTAATGTTTCCCACCCAAGTATTTCAATTTATTACTCTTATTTAAAACATTTCTTCCTAACCTAGGAAAATGAAACATAATAGGGGGTGACCTCAGATGCCCAGAATGTGTAAATAAAGGAGGTACATAAGCATAACATAACAAAATGGAATGATAACGTGAGTATAATATTGAAAAATCATACCCTACATATCAACTAATTTAAACATGAATCATGTCAAAAGTATTAAATTTTCATAAGACATTAATCATTAGGGAATAAATAGCATAATCCATGAAATTATAACCTATGAATAAGTCATATTATTTGTGTAATACATGTAAGAATATGAAATCACTCCCGCTAAGTCAAGGATCACATATAAAACCTATCATGGAAAAATTAGGGGGATATACCTACTAGGTGGGACACACCACCATCCCTAGTTGTAGACCTTCCTATATTGTTGAATTGTTTCACTACACAATACATGTTATAAGTCATTGATCTCTCCCAATACCGACAAAGTAGTCAAGGTCCACTCCCAATACCATCTTATTAGTTATGGAACATTCATAATATCATTATAGTTGAAAAATTCCTTTTCTAAACCGAGTTCACTCCCTTCCTATCCATGTGAATCTAATGAGATATAAATATTTCTCCACTACATTGGAGGGATTTATTGGTCTCAACCATCACATAATAAAATCATTTAATTTTTTCCACAAGATAATTAATCATTAATCATATCATGACTAATAATGGTTTCCCTGGATCATATCCATATTAAAAAATTAAACTATTTCGAAGGATGTTATCCTAGATGCAGATGGATTTTGAAAGATCACATGGATAGATTATTTAATATAATAGAATTTAATTGAAAATACCTTTCATAAAACTATTTAAATAATCTTCTTCTTATATTTAATACTGTCTAATTTCATTTAAAACATTTCTTGAGGAAAATTTCATTTCTTTATTGTGAAATAAATTTTAAAATATAATGGATTTGAAAAAAAATTTCTTTGAAGATATATTTGAAAACACATAATGTCGTCATTAAATTATTTTGAAAACCATTTTATTTGACAATAATTTGGAAACATATAAATATTTCTTGAAAACCTTTTAAAATCATTTTCCTTTGAAAACACATTGACAACTTATAAAACAATGATGAAATGTTAAAAACATTTTCCTTTGAAAACACTATGAAAACACTTAATGTTACCTTGAAAAAAAATTGTTTTATTTGAACACCACTTTAATAAAACAATGAATTTCATGAATATTAGGAACAATATTTTCTTAAAAATGACCTTCTAATCATTGAATGGGATATTGGAGATTTTGTTTCATGAAAAACGGAAACACTATATGTGATAAACATTATATTTTCACCATAAAATGTTCATAATATTTATGTGATCAAAAATTGAAAAGAATATTCTATTTAAAATAAATTTTTAAAAATGTTATCCATGGGTATATTTTTTTAAATTAATTGGATACTATTAATAAAAATTAAAACATTAAAAAATATTTTTTGAATAAAATATATTTTCGATTGAAGAGATATATTTTATATAGTTTTCATAAAAAAAATTATTAATAATAAAAAGTGAAAAATAGTGTAAAAATTGAACCATTACATGATAATACCATGAATATATATAATAGAGGAAATTTCATGATTTTTCTTGATAGATGGATCATAGTATTTCATCCAAGGAAGTATAATCAGAAACAATCCATAAAACGATTTGATTTTAAAAACAAAATGGAACCACATTATTAATGTTGAATAATAATCCCAATCAAAGAATAACGTTACATAAATTTTAACATATCCTAAATATACAGATACCCATGAAATTAAATTTCAATTTGTAGTGTATACACCCTGTAAAAGAATTTACATTCATAATTGAATATGTGACTCAAATAAGAAAAAAATGAGTCAAAATTACCGTATCAGTTTGGAAACTGATGTACTAAAAACACCATGAAATTTAGATCATCAATTGGATATGTGAATACCCAAAATTAATGGATAATTATCTTAGAATACATTAATGTGAAGTTTATACACCACACAAAGAAAATGTGTGGTGAATATAAATAATTTCTCATGAAAATAAATGTGGTGTGGGTGTAAGTAATACCGTAAATGTAATAAAATATAATTATATTTATGATAATGTAGTTATTATATAATAACGTGGAAATAATAATTAAATATGTGGACAACAATGTAAAATAAAAGTTCATTATCATTGATGTTACCTCTTCTTGGGGTATCTCTTTTTGGTTTGCATAAAAGGGGTTCCCCGATATGATTTACTCCGAATGTGAGGCCTCTAGGATTAGGGGAGGGAATTTTGTAGGATGTTTTGAATGGTTATGAATTGAGAAGAATTTATTTTGTTGGTGTGATGAAGTGAGATGGTTTATTTACCTGTAATAGTGGGGGAGGAGACGCATTCTTGTAAATAAAAAATTGAAAATAGTATTGAGAGTTATCTCTTACATCTTGTTCCTCAAATTATAAAAGAGATTATATTTCCTAAATATGGGTATAAAATTTCATTTTCTAAATTATCATAGGTTATATATCCCTATATGAAGAAGTGTACCCACTAAGAAACTCATTTCTACCTTAAATGTGGTAATTAATTTTAATTACATTCACTAATATGTTTTCGAAGAAAACTATGTTGACCATAATTGAAAAAATAAATTATTTTTATATAGAATATGGAATCCATATAATAAAATTACAATAACAGATGTGGAAGAAATTAATTTAAATTTAATCACATAATGGTTACTGGAAAGAGGGTTTTTAATGTTTAAAATTCAAAAGTTTCAAAAGTTTTTATATACAATTACGATGTAAAATTTACTCCAATGAGATATATTAGATTTATTGTCACATAGTGGTAATGATTATATTTTAAAACCTATTTTAAATTTAATTTATCTAATTTAACAAATTAGAAAAAAAATATGATTGCAATTGAAATTTATTTTTCCCATATTAATCAAAAAATGAAACATCATTGATAAATACACAAAATTATCTGAAGGTAAATTTTGATAAAAAATATAAATAAAATAGATTATTTTTTTTAGAAAATTTACAAAAGTGTCACAAAAGTGGATATAATATATGTGTTATAGTAAAAATTTGTAAAATTACATTTTAGAGAAATTCATTTTTATTCATCAAATTTTATCTGTTTTTATCTCTTGCCAAGAAAATAGATAAGATAAATGTTAAATAGTTGCTAATATATATATATATATATTTTAAATCATTGAGCAATTTTTTAATTAATTTATTATTGATAAACTTGTTTGATTATATTTATATAGTTTTCTAACAAATGATTTCCCATATTTTAAAAAAGTGTTTTATTTTAATTTAATGTAAATTTGTAACAAAAAACGTGTACATATATACATGTGTAAATGATATTTTAATAAATAAATTAATATTATAAATATCCACCATTATAATGGATATGTGAAATATATAATAATATTATTATAGTATTATTAATACTACATTGTAGTTATTCAAAAACTGGTCATTCATTTCACAGAAGTTATAAAAGGATCTCATAAATATATATAACACAAGAAACAAATGGTGGTTCATGTACCAAAATATAATCTATGTGTTGTGTTGTAATGGCCCAGACATCCTCTTTCTATTACATTATCAAAATCCTATTTTTTGGGCTGTTTGGGGAGGCATTGGTGGCTCATTACAAGAGTTTTTCAAATTTCTATTTTGCCATCAGTGAGTCTGGGTTTTGGTAGATTGAGGCATCAGTAGGTATGGAACTTGTCTATCAGGTGTTAGTTGGTCAGATGTAATTAGGTCAAGGCATCGCTAGGTCAAGGCGTCGGGAATTTGTTGGTCAGGAATCAGTAAGTCTAGGAATCCATGATTGGGGGCATCGGTATGTTTGGCATCGGTGATTTTGGTATTTTTATGTCACATCAATGAATTGATGTTAGTGAGTTGCATTAGTGGATCAGAATTGGTGGCCCATCTGTCAATGGATCAGTTTCGTTAAGCCATCCAACGATGAAACATTTTCAATTTTTCCATTTTTTCCCACATTCACCACTATAACGACTCCATTATTGTTAAACTGAGTTAAATACAATATTTATTGGGTTTATGGACCATTTCAAATGGTATTTAACATCTTAAAACAAAAATATTCCTTTGAATCGCAAACTACATTTCCTTGATCATAATCCAGCCTCAATATCCTTTAAAAAATATTCCCCACAGATTTAGGTTCTAGGATTTTAAAAGCCAAAATTCACTCCTCCTTTGAACCCTTCTTTTTATCTTAATGTTCTTAGAACCTTTATTCCTGGAGAAGTCATGAAACTATGTTGCACCAGTATTTTTCCTTTTCCCTAGATTCCTTCCCCACTACTGGCATGACCCCGATGTTTTTGGGGCATGTGAGAATTATTGATCACATGTTCTTCCAAGTATGGATTTACTTCCTCTATCTTTTAATTGTGTATCATGCAGGGTTGGTGTGCTCATGTACCATTGTGAATATGGATGAAAACAATTCATTTAAGATAATAAGTAAGAATAAATGAGAGGCTAGGAAGACAATGTTGATAGCTTTGTTATATACGTTATTTTTGTTTTGAAAGGGTTATACACCTTTTGAAAGTCATGGACATTGGTGTTCCCTATTTCCAAACTTGTAATTGCTATGAATACTTACTGTTCATATGTTTTGGAGGACCATATAATTAAAAAAAAATTTAACCATGTATATTTAGTTAACTAAATTGATACCCCAGGATCAAACTTGTTCTATGATAACCCCAATTTATCATGTAGAATTACAGACCAAGTGTTTGCTAAATCATAATGAACCTTTCCTTCTTGTGTGGTTTTGTGCTATGTGGGGTCTGTTGAGCTTGTGTTTATGTTGATCATGTGGTGTTTTGGATGGGAGTGTGGTTGTGAGTATGGGGTGGTACTATTGTTGTAAAGGTATATCAGGTCAATAGATTGGTTGATTGCGTGATCGGTGAACTTTTTATGCAGTGGTACTATATATGGAATGTGGTAGGGAAAAGGAGATTCAAGACTAGGTTGTTTCATGTTCATGTTTATGGGTGTGTTGGGAATGTTTTTGTTATGTAGTGGGGTTTCCATGTGGGGTCGTGATGAGGTGTGTTGGGGGGTTTACATGTTGATAGGAATGGAAGGGAAGGAAGACATAGAAAATAATGCTGGTAGTGGTTGAATGAGTGTAAAGGGAAGGGGAGTGCGCAGCGGAACTACAAGCTTGTTGTTCTCTATTTTTTTTCTTAATGTGGTGTCTTTCGTGTAGCAGGGTTGTTGAGGATTGTTTAAGATGGGCGGTTTTGAATAAGGATTGTGTTTCTTTATGTATGGATTTTTTCCATTGTTTCTAGAGACCATTATTTTATGAATGGGTGATAGAAATGATTCTTTTACCTCAGACCTTCATTCACTGTCTGGCTTTTGTAGTGGTTGGCATGGTTTCCCCCCATTATAATGCTTTAAGTGTTTGGTTGTTTCCTAGGGAGTTATGTAGTAAATAAAAAAATTGATAATTACTAGTGACAATTTGTTAAATGTTTTTATAGAGGGTATGTTTCAAGTTATGACTCATAGTGAAGCAGCATTTATTTATCGACTTACAGAATTGAACATCATTCATGGTGGTATGTGCATGTAGAGTTTTCTGTGAGGTATTTTTTTATATGGGATGGTTGTTGTTTTGAAAACCAAAGGTTGGGATTAATGTTTAGTATATATATATATGCATGTAGTTAATTATGCTTTCTATATGCAACCCACCCTTGTTGAGAACTATGTGTTGAAAAAACCCATTATTATGGGGGAGGGTGTCCATTCCCTATGTTCTGAGGGGAGGATGGATGGATGGTTAATGAATTTTCTTAGATCCCTCTTTTAGTCATTAGTATCCCTAGACTATTCTATCTAGATGTAGCATGTTTGGGAAGCCTCAGTTTTGGTAGGCGAGGTGTGCTTCCCAGGTGTCTTCGTGATGATTTTTGTGGTGATTACCAGGTGTCTTTTGTATGGGTTTGTTGTTTTTTGGACCAGGTGTTTATAGGTGAGATGTGATGTGGTATGTGTCATAGGTGTGTGAGAGAAGGATATGATATTAGGACTTGTGGAAGAGCATGGCAGAGTAAGTACATTCGCCGTTAGGGATGACCAGTTAACCTATACAATGTGGAACGGGTTACGCAAATATTGAGGTTATTATTACATTACATTACACCAATTTCATTATTTTCTGAGCGTGCCTTGGTTAGGGTCACAATGTTTTTATTTTGGAGGTAGTGGGAACCTTCACAGTGGCTTCCTTGTTCGATCTTTTTACAGTAGAGGTGGGTAGGTCCAACCCTACCTCATCATCATTTGTCTGCCAGGCCGTTTAAGAAGAAAAAATTATAGGATCATGCTCCACCGAGGTGAGACTGGGCTAGAAAAGTCATAGATCAAGGAAATCCACAAGTACCTTGACTAGGGCATGGTAAGGGAGGAATATGATATCAAAGGGGTAGAGGAGCCGGGCATGGTCAGCTACATGACGCAGAGGCAGTAGCTCCAGCGTGGCTAGATATCATTCAATGTATGATCAGTTTGTTTAATAATCTGGTTTACACCATGTTTTCTTCATGAGATTCTAACACTTTTTATACACATAGTCTATACCATTCTATGTGACTAGACATAGAGATACTTTTCATGCCCTTGGTGTTGAGTAAAACAGTCATAGGTTAGAAAATCTTATTTGATGTTTGTCAATGATATAGACTAATGATGTGCCATATTAATCCATTGGGTATCTCTTTCTAGTACAGATTCAGCCATACGATGTCATCCATGGGATCAACGAGTTTTTTTCATAAATTATTTCATTAACTAATTCTGGGAGAGAGTCGTGTTTTAATATGTTAAAGTCCAATGTGTGGCTTTCATTTGTGAACAGAGTTGTATGAAGGGGAGTCGGTGTGTGGATCATCTTTTTTAATTTTTGGACTAGATTTTAGTCCAATTAGTTTATGAGATGATTGTGGGAGATCCCAAATTTGTTGGTTGAGTTCATGGATGTTTCTTCCCAGGCAGTTGTGACTCTACCCATTAACATGACATTGAGTTCGGGATAGAATTTATGCTTGGTGCTTCCCTGATTTTTGATGGATCATTATTGTATATCACATTTTGAGATGAAGGAGTTATGGATCAGGATTAGAGACCTAATGAAGAATGTATTTATCTTTCCTTGTGTGTCATCATGTGGTGATCTTGTATTGTTCCAGAATAAGATAGATGGTGGTATGAGGCTATGTATAGACTACCATAGGATGAATCAGTTAACATTCAAGAATTGTTACCCTCTGTTGAGGATATATTATCTTTTCAACAAGTTGAGAATATCAAGTTTGTTTTGTAAATTCAATATATGTTTTGTGTACGAATAATTATTGGTGAAGGAGGGAGACATCCCAAAGACTACTTTCAGGTACCGGTATGGGCACTTTGAGTTCATGGTTATGTCATTCGATGTTACGAATGCACCAGCCCTATTCATGGGGTTTATGAACTCTATTTTTCATGATTTATTGGACCCGTTCATTGTCGTATTTTTTGATGAAATCATGATATGCTTGAAGTTAGAGTAGGAGCATATTGAGCATCTGCTGACTGTCCTAGTGGTCCTTCGACTACACTAGCTCTAAAGAAAGCTATCCAAGTTCAAGTTTTAGACTCATTACGTCTACTGAATTTGAGATGTGGTGTACTTGAATGTTATATAAGTGGATCTGTTGAAGGTCTAGGCAGTTGTTTCTTAGGGTGTACCCATGAATGGGGAAGAGTTTCTCAATTTTCACTGTCTATGAGGCTACTACAGAATATTCATACCAGATTTATCTCAACTAGAATCTCTTTTGATTTCTCTGATCATTAAAGGGAATGATTTTGTGTGGATTGTTAAGTGTGAGGCATCATTAGGAATTCTGAAGTGGATGTTGGTCATATCCCCAACGCTTAGATTACCAGAGGAAGGGGTGATGTTTGTGGTGTTTTGTGATGTTTCCCATCTGGGATTGGGGTGATTGATGATGCAAAAATGAAGAGTGATATCATATGGGTCTAGGTAGTTGGGTCCCCATGAATATAACTATGACACCCATGATCTAAATCTTACATTGGACATTTTCATGATAAATCTATGGAAGCATTTCCTCATTGGGGAATGCTTTTTGGACATCATGGTTCACAAGATCATGGGGTACATCTTTTACAAATGATATCTGAATGTTCAGTAGAATAGGTGGATGGAGTTTCTCCATGATTACAATTTTGAGATCTCATACAACTCGTGAAAGGGGAATGTTGTGGAAAATTCATTGAGCAAAATGTTTTAGAAAGAAGTGGCTCTAGAAATTATATATTGTACGTGTGAAATAGAAGAGTTTTCTTCCTTCTATTTAGATGAAGGAAGGGATGGAGGAAGAGGATCCATATTTTAGATGATGGTGTTGTCATCTCTAGTGTTATAGTTGGAAGAGTTTTAATGGGGAGAAGAAGAGGATGAGGTGATGCACGATCAGATTTACCAGGGTGATGATCTGGAGGTATGGCCAAAGGACAGTCTGAATCAGTGTGTCTCTGTGAGTTTCATGCCTCACCCTAGTGGTACATCATAGGATTTACAAAATGTATCATGTTTTAAGGTAATAGTTATAGTGTCCCATGATGAATCAGTTAGTGGAAGAATTTGTGTAAACATTCTTGGTGTTCCATCAAGCGAAGGTTAGAAACCATGTTCTTCATGGTTTTTGTTTCCCTTAGATTTCCCCGAGTAGAAGTGGGAAGACATCTAAATTTATTTCATCACAATATTACCAATGGATCAGAGAGTATGCAATTTAATCTTGGTATTAGTGGATTAGTAAATGAAATTTTCTAACTTCTTCAAAATCAATGAGTCTAGTATAATATATTCCTTAGCGCAGAGGTATATTAAGGAGTTTTTGTGGCTACATTGGGAACGTAGATCCATTGCCTTATATCTGGATACATCTGATTCATCATGAGTTTGGAGGGGATTTCTGTGGGCTTTTGGCACTCAGTTATGCTTCAATAATACTTTTAACCCTCATATGGATGGGAACACAAAGTAGACAATCTAGACATTGGAGGACCAACTGCAAGATTTCATCTTAGACTTTGGTGGGTCGTGTGTGGGACATTTCCCATTGGTAGAGTTTTATTACAATAATAGTTATCACTCTTCCATTGGTATGGATTTTTTGAAGCTTTATATGGAAGGATGTTTCATTCTACCATGTGATGGATGGAATATGGGGAGGAAACTGTTATTGTTCTGGATGTGGGTAGAGTATGATTAAAATAGTATATAATGTTCATGAGAGGATTAAGTAAGAACTCGATCGACACGTGTCATTTTCTAATCACAGGGGAAGGACCTTGGAGTTAAGGGTTTGGGACTGCATTTTCTTGATGGTTACCCATAAACATGGGAAGTATAGGTTCGATAGAGGGAGTGAGATTTCTTCCAGGTTTATGGGACTCATCGAGGTGTTGGGAAGAATTGGAGTGGTGGAATACTAGTTTTCAATACCACCATAGTTATGATGCAACCAAGATATATTTCATGTCTCCCAGATTCATCGGTATCTTCAAGATGACTCCCATGCCATTTATTGGGGAGAGATAGATTTCAAGGATAATGCAAATTTTGAGGGGTGGCCACTTGAGATCACGGATCATCGAGAGAAGGTTTTTTATGGAATGACATTTCCCATGGTTCATGTGTTTTAGAGGCATCGTATCCTAGGTGAGAGTACTTAAGAGAGGATGATTTATGTGTATTCCTAGTACCCAAATTAGTTTTGAGTTTTTCTTGTGTGTTTTGATATGTGATATAGTTCTCGAAAACTATTTTGTATAAGATGGGTTATCTCATTGTTCTATTATATCTGATGAAGTCCTAACATGTGAAAAGGTGGAGACCTGATTCGTAATTAAGGCGCATTAATGTGGATGCGGTTAAACCCATGTAGGCATGTCAGTTCCAACCATAAAGGATAGTATTTTCACATGGAAGGAGGAATTTCCTAATTCATGTGTTCATATATTTGGTGCTTGTCTAGAGTATCTTGTGATTTTTTTGGTTAGATTATGTGGGAGGAGGTGTTATTGGATGTTGAGGTTTCACTCCACCTTTCAAACAACAAATGGTGGTTTATCCTTGAGAGGTATCTTATGGGTGGTTGTTTGGACCCCTCATTCTTATGGGATTGGTTTTGAATTCATGAAGAAAATAATAGTTTGAGATGTATGTGATGTAATTTCTTGGACCACCCTGATCCATTAATTTTTCAAAACGTAGTGTTTGGGGTGTTTTGGGAGGCATCATTAGCTCATTTCAAGAGTTTTTTAAATTTCTAGTTTTTCAATCAGTGACTTGGGGCATTAGTATGTGAAGGAAATGGTAGGTCAGGTGTCGGTCTGTCAAGGAATATATAGGTAAAAGCATTAGTATCTCGGGGCTCAGTAGGTTGGTCGGTTGCAGGTCGAGGTATCATTAGGTTGAGGTGTCTGTAGGTCATGGAATCAGTGTGTCGAGGAATCGGTAGGTTGAGGCATAATTGATTCTGGGAATTGGTAGGTCGGTCGTCAATGAGTCATAAATAGGTGACTCATTGTCCATGAGCTGCATCTTATTTTCAGCATTGGTGGATCATCAGTTGGTGGAACTGTGTTAGTGACTCCTCTATGAGTGATTCATTTCTAGATTTTCCTAGTTTTTCCAATTTCACCTCTTTTATGTTTCTTTTGATGTTAAATGAGTTAAATGACATATTTAATGTTTTTTTGACCATTTCAACTAGTATTTATCTTCTTAAAAAATTAATCTTCCATTGACTCTCATTCCATGTTGTCTTTATCATGATCCAAATTTGATGTCCTTCGTAATAGTTTCCCTATATATTTAGGAACATGGATTTCTAAAGCAAGTATCCTATTTCCTTTGAACCCTTATTTTTTATCTTGTTTCTCCTAGAACCATTATTCCACATGGTGTTTTGCACTTGTGCTGTATGAGTCGATTTCATATTTCCCTATATTCTTCCCTACAACTCACATGAGCCCCTGGTTTTTGGATTATTGAAGAATTGTCGAGGGCCTCTTATTCTAAATAGGAATGTCCTTAGTCTCTCTTTTAATTGTGTATCATTTGTGATGGGAGTTCTTGTGTACCCTTGTGAATAAAATTGAATCCAATTTAACAATGATAATAAGATGTAATAAATGAGAGGTTGGGAAGAAGATGATGATCATTTTGTTTCATATGATATATTTATTTTGTAAGGGTTGTATGCTTTCTGAAAATCAAGGCCAATGGTGGTCCCTATTTGCGCACTTATATGGATTGTGAATACTTATTGTTGATACTGTGTGGACTAACATATAATTATGAAATTTTTTAACCACATATATTCAGTTAAATAAATGTATTCCCTATGATCAAACTTGTTATGCGATAACCCCTATTTTATAAAGAGGAATTAAAGCATGAGTGTTGGCTAATTCTGAATAAACATTTCCTTGTGGTGTGTCTGTGTACTATATGTGGTTATGTTCAGATTATGACTATATTGTACATGTGTTGTGGTGTATGTGAGTGTAGATGATGGTATGGGGTTGTACTGGTGGTTCAATTGTATCTCGGCCTGAGAGATTGGTTGACTGAAGAATGGAAGAACTTATTATTCCATGTGTATGTATCTCAGAAGTGGTTGGGAAGAAGGGCTACAAGATTGGGTTGTGTCATGTTCATGTTTATGTGTGTGCTAGGAGTACTGTTTTTATGTAGTGGGGCTACTTATTAGGGTTTTGATGAGGTTTTATTGGGGGTTTACTTGTTGAGAGGACATACATGGAGACAAGACATTGAATAATGAGGGCGGTAGTGGTTGAATGAGTATCAAGAAAAGGGTAGTGTGTAGTGGAAATACATTATAGTTGTTTTACAAAATGTGGGTTGATTCCTTCAGTGAGACATCTAAGGAAGTTTTAAGAGGGACTATTTTAGATAAGTATGGTGTTTCTTTGTGTGAGGATTTCTCTTAGAGTTTATAGAGACCATTGTTTTATGAATGTGTGTTAGAATGGATTATTTTACCTTGGACTTTCTTTATATAATTAGATTTGGTTTGGGTTATTGTAGTACCTTTGGTTTGAGGTATGATTCCTTTTTATGCATTTTTATGCATTTAAAGTGCATGGGAGGAGTTTGGAAGAGGTTAGGAGAGATTGTAATGGGTTTAGATAATTTTAGAAGTTTTTCTGTGGGCACACGTTTTGAGCATGGCTAAGGAAAAATGTGTATGTGCTCTATGAAACCATGCAAGGGGGACAGTAGGATTCACATGGCCTTCGCATGGTTTTCCAAACCATGCAAGGGAACCATGCAGACCCTTGCTCTCGAGGCAGTAGCGTGTGCACGGTTAGTGCACGGGTTTTCAAACCATGTGGGCTAACCGTGCAGCCACTTAATATAGGGTTTTAAAACCCGATTTCGGCCATAAATTCATCATTATTCTCCTAATCCTGTCCAACTAAAGACTCACTAGGTATTTTCAGTTCTTAATGGTCAGAGGGGCTCTCCCACACATTTTGGAAGCGATTTTATGGGGTTTAATGGCAGTTTGAAGGTTTTTTCTCCCTGATAAGTCACTCCTCTTGGATTATTTGTGGTTTCCACTAGATCTATATCTCCCTCTCTCTCGGTTTTCTAGATCTAAACTCGTTGTGTGTATATTTAGGGTTGTGTTTTCCTTGGATGTTAATTTTAGGTCTTGTGTTGGTTAGGGAAGAGTATCGAGAAAGGTTTCGATGGTGTATTCGCCGGAATGGAGGTGAATTTTCTCATGGGTCAATTTATCGTGAACCCTAAATGTAGGTGGCTTCTCTCTCGACTCCACTTGGTTAAAAATAGTGGTATTTTATTTCAATTAATATGTTGCGATTGAAATTAATTGTGATTGTTGTGAGAAATTTGTTGAAAATCCCTTGGGTTTTGGGGATTTTTGGTAAAAAGAGGTTTTATGGTGAAAGGCTATTGTTATGGATTTTAAAATTGAGATTTTAAAAAGGGTTGTTGAGATTGAATTGGGAAAATGGTTGATGAAAACTGGTTTTCAAAAAAGATTTTTTTATTGAAATGTGGTTTGGGAAGGAAAATGGTTTTCAATAAATGGATGATTTATTGAATTGGATTGGTATGTGATGGAATTGGTTGATTCCATGTTTTTGTGACGTTGGTGGGTTATATGCTTGGTTGTGATTGTTTGGAATGTTGTGTGGAACTGGTGAGAAGTACCACTATAAAAAAGGGGATTGATATTTGATGGAAGGGCCACCATCAAAGGATAATTGGACGGGAAGAGCCACTTGTTGTGAATGGGTTAATGGGATGGATAGAAGCTCCACCATTTGGTTGGGGTTGGGAAGTTACACTAGGTGTGAATGGTTTAACGGGTTAGACAGAAGCTCCACCATTTGGTTGATTTGGTAGTTTGTTGTGCATTTCATTGCAAGTTGGACATTTTTGTACTAGTGTGTGAATGATTAAATGACTTTTGGAATGTATGGTTGGATTTCCCTTGGTTGCTTGGTTTGGGTGTGATGGCTTGGTAAGGGATTTTTTGGTTTATGGAAATGGTTGTACTTGTGATAATTTTATATAAACTTTTTTATATAAATTTTCTAACAGTTTTATCCTAGTGGCATGTATAGGGAAGTCATTTTGGGAAATCCTACTGAGTTTTAGTACTCACCCCCAACTTTGGCACGTTGGTGTCTTTGAAGATGTTTTGTACCATGATGTGGGAAAAGGTAAGTCATCATCCTCCATTATTGGTGCATTGTGATGTCTTGGTAGAGTTTGGAGCTTGGAGCTTCGTGTAGAGATGTGGTGGCCTCATGGCACATGGTGATTGTTATTGGGACTTCTTCATAGTACCCTAATATTGTGTTGTTTTTGGGTATTGGGTTTTTTGGTGGAACAACGTGGTTGTCTTTTGGAAATTCATGTTGGAATGTTTCATTGACAAGCATCATTGAGTGGCTATTAATGGATGGTTTGGTTGGTTTTCTCTTAAGGGAAAATCATTCCCCTATTTTATCTTCAAGCCCTCGGCATTTATTGCCATCCTTTGGCAACTTGGGAATGTCTAAAAAGTCCAAGTAACCCTCACCGCCTCTTCAAGAAAATGTGTTAGGGGTGGGGTGTTATAAATGGTATTATCTTGTTCATTATTTTGGAGTTTATTCTTGGATTTAGAGTTGACATTTACGGTAGAATATTCCTTGAGTCGGGATGGTAGCAATGTGTAGGCTTGTCGTAACATAGAATGTATAGCATAAAAGGATGTACTTAACCATTTTATGATGAAATTCAAGTTACCAGGTTGTTGGGTACATAAGTGTTTTGGAGACACTTATAGGCATTGGAAATCTCCTTGTTGTTGGTGTATCCAATGAGATGTCCATTGCAAATATGGTAGAAATAACTTCCCACTAGGATGCATATTTCATTGTGGTATAATGATTTATGGGCTGAATTGAGAAACAGTTTTGCAAATGTGTAAAATTTTAATGTGAATAAATATTGTATTTTGAAAATGGTTTGGTTTTCAAAAATGGTGAAACATGGTAAACGTGGAAAGGTGGAAAGCCTTGTTGTGATAGTGTTGTGTAATGTTATTTCAAATGGGATTTCGTGATGTCTACGTAAGTGAGACTCAAGGTTGTTTGTTTTTTATTTATAGAAATGGCATCGGGTAGCCGTCGTACAGACCAACAAGAAGTGGCCGATGAGAACATGGTTGCACCTGAGTCTCAGGGGAACCAGCAGTTAGTGAAAATCATATTGCAGGATTTCCAAGATATGGAATGTGGAAATAAAATGGATGATCCAAGGAATGAAAGTCCTGTAGTTCAGTTTCAAACGCCAAATCCACCCATCTTCAGAGGTGATTCAGAGCCGAAAATGGTAGAAGCGTGGTTGAATAGAATGAACAAGATCTTCGAGTTCTTGTGAACACAAGTAGAGTTAAAGGTGTAGTTGGCCACATATATGTTGGATGATCTTTCCCATTAGTGGTGGGAGTGGTAGTCCAAGCGGGGATGGACTAGGGTGTGACGTGGGAAGGCTTTGAGGAATTGTTTAATAAATAATTCTACCCACATACGTTCATAATTCAGCGCATGACGGATTTCTTCAGTTTTAAGTAAGAGCTTATGTCGGTGATGGATTATGCAACTAATTTTATGAACATAGTGAGGTTTGAACCCGAGGTGGTGGGTAGAATGTCATTGAAGGAAAGGATCTTTGAAGCAGGGTTAAGGAAAGAAATATGTTCAAAGATAGCAGTACTCTGTATAGATGATTACACATAGATGGTAAATAGAACCACAGTGGATGAGAGAGATCTGTTGGGAGCTCCTAGTTGAGGAAGCATGGTGGTACCCATGGGTAAGAGTGGGAACTCTAACACTGGGTTCATGTGGAGGAGGGACACTTATTCACAGGGCAAGAGTATGGCACATAATCTGATAGTAGGATCGGTGAATCTTCCTCCGATTCCCCATAGCAAACCAGGATGTTTTCAGTGTGCTTTGATGAGCCACATCAAGCGAGATAGTACTGCACAACCTCAATCATGTCATAATTGTAAGAAGATGGGCATATGCAGCATTACTTTCAGAATTCTCCAAGGTTGGGTGCACGGATACATCTCAGGGATCGCAGACGTCGTATGCTTCGACGGGACAGGGACAACAGCTTACCACTCTGTAGTAGTGTAATGTGGGATATGGTGATTCTTGGAATACCAAGATGCCTTAGTAAGGTAATAAAGAGTAGAGAGTGGCAAGAAAACATGTTTTTGGATCTGAGCAGGTTGTGCTGGATGATCAATCGGGACCATCTACGGTGCGAGGTACTATTCTTTTAAATTCTACCTTGATGAAAGTTCTCTTTGATATGGGTCGTCATTCTATTTAATTGTTGTATGTTTGGATGATTTCATAGTTTTAAGGGTATAAATGATACCCTCAGTTTTAAAACATCAAACTCCTCTGGGACGAAGAGAGTGTCGAGCCTTCTTGTGTAGAGCATGTTGTATCTTTGGGGGTGAGGTTGAGCTAATGTGGAGTTTCTCAATTCTTGAGATAGATGGGAATGATTTAATCCTAGTAATGGATTGGTTGGTGTCTTTTAAGGCTCACATTGACTGTGATGTGTGAACAGTGGCTTTTACGGCACAAGATGGTGTTAGACATCTCTTTAGAGGAGACAGGAATGAAAGGTAATGTGAAACGGGGTTGTTGGAACCAAAAGTGGGCATGTTATCATGCTGATTGGTGGTATTTTCGTTGGAATCAGTAATGGGTGTTGAGCGGAGTGTACTTCCGACAGTGGTGGATCAGTTCATGGATGTTTTTCCTGAATAATTCTCTAGGTTACCTCCCATAAGAGAAGTGGAGTTTAAGATTTATCACCTTCTAGGGACCAGTCCTATCTCACTTCCATCTTATCAAATGGCCCCTACTAAATTGCAGGAATTGAATGTACAATTGGAAGAATTAGAAAAAAGGGTTTATCTAGCCTAGAACGTCCCCGTGGGTAGCTTTGGTATTGTTTTTGAAAAAGGTGTATAGAACTTTGAGGCTCTGTGTTGATTATCGTAGACTTAACCAAGTTACGATAAAGAATAGATATCCACATCCAGGAATTGATTATTTGTTCGAATAGTTGAGAAGATCCCAGTGGTCCTCCAAGATTGACCTAAGGTCAGGATATCATCAATTACAGGTGTGGAAGGATGATATTCCTAAAATATATTTATGAAGTAGATATGGCCATTATGAATATGTGGTTATGCCCTTTGGTCTAATGAATTCACCAACGATGTTAATGGCATTGATAAATTAGATATTTTAGAGATATCTGTATTTATTTGTGTTGGTGTTTTTAGATGATATTCTGTTGTATTCAAAGACAAGGGTGGAGCATCAGCAGCACTTTGAGATAGTGCTAGGGATCTTGAGGGATCAACGGTTGTATTCCAAATTGTCAATGTGTGACTTTTTGTTACAGGAACATCGTTTTCTTGGCCATGTGATTTCTGACAGGGGTGTTTTAGTGGATCCGGAAAATCTAGAGGCTGTTAACTTGTAGAAACCGCCAAAGAATGTCTTTGAAATACAGAGTTTTGTTCATGATTTTTCACATTTGGCTTCACCGATGACAACTTTGAAAAGAAATAATATTACATTCCCTTGGGATGCACAATGTCATTAGTGTTTTGAAGAGTGAAAGGGTCTCCTTACATCATCACCAATCTTGGTTTTTCTAGAACCAGGAAAAGGGTACATGGTTGATTGTGATTCATTGGGATCTGGTTTGGGGTGCGTTTTAATGAAAGGGGATCATGTAGTTTAATATGTGTCACAACTATTAAGGATTCATGAGAAGTACTTCCCAACTCATGATTTATAATTTGCAGCAGTGGTGCATGCTTTGAAAGTTTGGATTCATTATCTCTTTGGTGGGAAATTGATAGTATATATAGATCATAAGAGCTTAAAGCACATTTTCTCACAATGGGATATGAACTTTAGGCAAAATAGATGGTTAGAATATATCCAGATGTTTGATTTTGACATGATGTACACATCGGGTAATTGAAATTCAGTGGAAGATGTATTATGTACAAAATCATATGATCATATGGTGAAACATGCATCGGACTAGTGGCAGTTGATGTCGGTTATAGCTGATATGTGGTTGGAATATGAGAACCAGGGTGATAGAGATGTCTTTATTCAAGTTTCAATGATTCTTAACTTGATTGACCTACTTATAGAGGCATAGATATCTGATTCTGAGTGTGTGACCATGGGGATGAGAATCAATGGTGGGGAGACCATTGAGGGCTGGCAACTGAATGGTGGTTCAGTTTTATGTTTCTAAAATTTTATGGTTGTACCATTTTTTTCCCAGAGGATCTTCTCGGGATGTATCATCATTTCAGGTGGGTTGTTCATTCTGGTATTCAGAAAATGTATAAATATTTGAAAGAGTAGTTATTGTGGGATGGTAGGAAAAGAAGAGTGGCTGAGTTTGTTTTGAGATTCATGACTTGTCAGTAGGTCAAGGCATAACATCATAGGCCAGTAAGAATGTTTTAGTATTTACCAATACTTGTTTGGATGTGGGAGAAAATAGCGATGGATTTTGTTACTGGTCTCCCAAGAATGGTCAGAATGCATGATGCCATTTGGGTGATAGTGGATCGGCTAACGATGTCGACCCATTTCATTCCAATTCGTGAATCTCATATGGTGGAGGATCTGTCAAGATCTATATCCGGGAGGTGGTAAAGAGGTATGATGTTACCGTTTTGATTGTATCTGATAGAGATCTGAGGTACACATCTCATTTACGGAAATCCTTACAGGGAGACCTTGGAAAAAGATGACCATGAGTACGTCGTATCACCCTCAGACGGATGGTCAATCTGAGAGGACGATAAAAACTCTATAGGATATGTTTCAGACTTATGTAATGGATTTTGGTGGCTTGTTAGAGGATCACTTGTCATTGGTTCAGTTTTCATACAATAACAATTATCAGGAATCCATACATATGGCGCTGTTTGATGCATTTTATGGGCGGCCGTTTTGTTCTCCACTTTTTTGGGTGGAAACAGGTGAGTCCTCGATGGTTGAACCGTGCCTTGTCAAGAGACTACGAAGAAGATAATGTTGATCGGGAAGATAATAGAGATGGCTCTGAGTCGTCAAATATTATATGTGGATCATCATTGACGATCGTCGTCGTTCGAGGTGAGTGATCATGTTTTCTTGAGGATCTCCCCAAGAATGGGACATCCTCGGTTTGGGATGGAGGGAAAGTTATCTCCAAGGTATATTGGTCCTTTTGATATTCTTGAGTGTGTTGGTGAGGTGGATTATAATTTGGCTTTTCCACCTAGGTTTAATGTGGTGCACAATGTGTTTCATGTGTCACAGTTGAAACGTATTAGCCAGATCGTGACCATGTGATTTGATAGGATCATGTTGAGCATGAACTGACTGCTTTGTTAGTGCATGTGCCAGTGCAGGTTGTGGATAAGAAAGAGAAGTCAAGTATGGTAAAATAAATGGTTTAGTTCGTGTTTCCTGGCAACATGGTCAGATTCAAGAGGAGACTTGGGAGTGGGAGAAAGAGATGGTCGAGCAGTGGCTCGTGGTCTCTCGGCAAAGGGTGGGATCACTACCTTCCGGGGATAGAAAGTCCAATGATGGGGAGAATTTAGTACCCTCGGTTTGAGGTATATGGACTTTTTTATTAATTTTTATTTGTTTAAAGTCCATGGGAAGAGTTGGGAAGTGGTTGGGAGACTTTGGAATGGTTTTTGAAATGTTTGGAGGCTTTTCTGTGGGTGCATGGTTTGAGCCCAGCCAAGGAAAACTATGTGGGTGCTCTAAGAAACCATGAAAGGGAGATAGTAGGCTTTGAATGGATTGCGTATGATTTTATAAACCATGTGAGGAAACCATGAAGACTTTGGATCTTGAGGCAACAAATTGTGCACGGTTACTGCAGGGTTTGCCAAACCGTGCGTGGTAACTGTGCGGCCACAGAAAATTGGGTTTTAAAACCCGAGTTCACTTGGGATATCATCATTCCTCTCCAAATCCTCTCCCAATCGAGCCTCAATTGGGATTTTCAGTTCTCAAGGGTTTTAGGGGCTCTCCCACTCATTTTGGAATCGATTCAAAGGGGTTTCATGGCAGTTTGAAGGTGGTTTCTCCTGGGAAAGTCTCTCCTCTTGGTTTCATTGTGGTTTCCTCTATATCTACATCTCCCTCTCTCTCTATTTTCTATATCCACACTCTTTTTGTGTAGATCTAGGGTTGTGGTTTCCTTTGATGTTAATTTTATGTCTTGTGATGGTTAGGTAAGGAGATCTAGAGAGGTTTCGGTGGTGCATTTTCCCGATTAGAGGTGTAGTTGCTTATGGGTCGGTTTCTCAGGAACCCAAAAGGTAGGTGTATTCTCTCTCAACTCCACTTGGTTAGAACAAGTTGTGTTTGATTTCAATTAATTTTATTTGATTTAAATTTATTGTTATTGTTATGAAAATTGGTTGTAAATCCCTTTGGTTTTGGGGATTTTTGTCAAAAGGAGGTTTTATAGTGAAAGGATATTGTTAAGGATTTTAAAATGGAGATTCTGAAATGGGTTGTTTAGATTCATTTGGGAAAATTGATGATGAAAATTGTTTTCAATAAAGGTTTTGTTTTTATTGAAATTTGGTTTGGCAAGGAAAATGTTTTTTAATAAATGTATGATTTATTGAAGTGGATTGGTAAGCGATGGGATTGGTAGATTGCATGTTGTTGTGTCATTGGTGGGTTATATGATTGGTTGTGATTTATCGTAATGTTGTGTGGAAGTGGTGAGAAGTATCACTATAAAAAGGGGATGGACAGTGGATGGAAGGTCCACCATCAAAGGATAAGTGGATGGGAAGAGACACTAGTTTTGAATGGGCGAATGGGTTGGACGGAAGCTCAACCATTTGGTTGTGGACAGGAAGTACCACTAGGTGTGAATGGGTGAACGGGTTGGATGAAATCTCCACTGTTTGGTTGTTTTGGTTGTTTGTTGTTCATTTCATTACAAGTGGGAAATTGTTGTGCTATTGTGTGAATGGTGAAATGACTTGTGGCATGTTTGGTTGGCTTTCCCTTGGTTTCTTGGTTTGGGTGTGATGGCCTGGTAAGGGCATGTGTGGCTTATGGAAATGGTTGTACTTGTGATTATTTTATATAAACTATTTTATATAAATGTGATAACGGTTTTACCCTTGTGGAGTGTGTAGGGAAGTCATTTGGGGAAATCCTATTGAGTTTTAGTACTCAACCCCTGCTTTGGCATGTTCGTTTCATTGCAGATTTTGTGTCCCATGACATGGGAAAAGGTATGGCATCATCCTCCTTTAGTGGTGCCTTTTGATGTCTTGGTGGAACTTAGAGCTTAGAGGTTGGTGTAGATCTGTGGTGGCATCATGTCATGTGGTTCTTGTTCTTTGGTCTTCCACATATTTCTCTGATATCGTGTTGTTTTTTTGGTATTGGGTTGTTTGGTGGAACAACATGGTTGTATTTTGGGATTTCATCTTAGAAGGTTTTATTGCCATGCATCATATAGTGGCTATTAATGGATGGTTTGGTTTGTTTTTTCTTAAGGGAAAAACATTACCTAGTTTGATTTTGAAGCCCTCGACATTTATTTCCAGCCTTTGGATTATTGGGAATGTCTCTTAAGGCCAACTAACCCTCACCGCCTCCTCAAGGCAATGAGGTATGTGCGTGGAGTGACAGTTGTTATGGTTTATTTTTCTTATACTATTGGTAGTTGTTTGTATTTTCTCAATTAAGGGTGGAGTAGATAAAAAAATTATAATATTGAGTGACAACTAGTTAAATGTTTTTCTAGGGGTATGTTTAGAGTTGTGACTTGTAGTTAATCATCGTTCATTTATCGACTGATGGAAGTGACAATCGTTCATGTTGGTATGCTTATGAAGGGTTTGCAGTAAGGGATGTTTTTGTGTGGGTGGTATTTGTTTTGAAATACATAGTTTTTAATGAGAGTTTGGTACCTATATATATACCAGTAGGTCCTTGTGTTTTCTATAAACAACCCACCCATGTTGAGTACTTCATACAAATCACCCACATTGTTTGGGGGCGTGTCCATTCCCAACATCCTGGTGGGAGGATGGATTGATGGTTATTAGCTCCTCTCTTATCCCTCGTCTAGGCATATTTGGGTAGGTTGGGGAATGGTTGTGATGTCTATGGGATAGGTGTGATTCCCAGGTGTCTGAGGGATGGGTTGTGTGGTGATTTTTATGTTTATTCTGGATGGGATTGTGGTTTGTGGCCCTGGTGTTTGGTGGAGAGATGTGACGAGGTATATGGCACAGGTGTCTGCAGGAAGGTTGTGATAATGGGTCTTGTGGAAGAGCGTGGAAGCGTGGGGACATTCATTATTAGGGATGAGTTGTTAATTAGTGGAAAGTGGATGAGGTTACAAAAATATCGATGTTTGTATTATATTAATTTACCTTACTTGCATTATTTTGTGAGAGTTCCTTGGTTAGGTTGGGGTGAAAAATATACCTTGATAGATTCTTTTGTGTTTTTGTTGTTTTCTCACAGGGGCATTAATATGCTACTCTAACTTGTGCTCTAGGGACATTAGTTTTTCCCAACTGAGTGTGCTTGTATGCTCACCCTACATATATAAAACTGTTTTTAGGTTTCTAGAGAGATTGTGTGGACTGTGCTGGACCTTTCTAGATTGGATGTTGGGAATGGTATTAGTGTCACTAATTAGTATTATTTTTACACTTACATAGTAGTTTTCTTGTATTTCTTTTAGTTTTACATTAAACAATCATGTGGGAAGAAATTTGGTTTCATTATATATCTGTGTCTTGGGGTTTTTTGTTGATAAATCTTATCTCTCGATCATGGTTACTATAAAAATTGTAATGCCTACCATTTTGTGATATTTCTATACTCTTGTTGTTGGTCTCCACTCTTAGCCCTATTGGAGGTGGGACTCGTGGATCATTATATCTTCTTTATCATGAGGAAAGAAGCTCTCAACATATTTATAACCCTTCCTGCATCATGAAGAAGACTGTTCATGACATGTTTGTAGCTCAAGATCAACTTTGTGTTTCATAAAATGTAATAATAAAGTTTAATAGTCATCTAAAATAAGCTATATTTAGTGTTTCATGAAACAATGAACATTAAAAAGATGAAATTAATTAAAAAAAATCCAAAAAATCTCACGGTGTTACATTTTACCAACCTTAAAATGAATTTCTCCCCTGAACATCATTTGTGTTATCAAATGTTTAATACTTCAAAGTTCCATTAATAGAAGCCCACTTAATTAAAATGAATGCTAAAACATCATTTAAAAAGGGTTAGTTGGAACCATAATATTTACCCAAAGTAACTCTTAACAAGGTCTCTTAAATGGTGGACATAGGTTGGGAGTGATTAATGAACATGGAAGAAAAAATAAATAATTATTGAGTGTGATAATGATCAATAATCACCAATAATTTAATTATCAATGGAATGTTAAGGGCCTCAAAACCATAAATTTTTTATAATATATAAGACCATTGGATCTATACATTCAAAGGCATTATGATGAATATTTTTAAATATCCTTCTTATAGAGTTAAATAATTGTTTTTTTCTTTTAAAATAAATATATATAAATAAATTATGTTATTCCTTTGCATATGCACAATCCCACTCTTTGGTTGTTCCTATCTCGATTTCCACATCAACTCTTATTCTAATAAAATAATGTAAAATTTTAATTCCTAGTGTACTAATAGATCATGAGGTAAAATTATAAGTATTTCCAGATATCATTAGTTATCGTCATTGAAAAATGGTCAGTATAGGTCATCCAACATCGATAAATCCTCATATGGTGAGAAAACAATTTATTATCAAAATCTTAATTTATAGATAAACTAAAACATTGAATAAATGGTCAACCTTTTAACCCTTATAAAGATGAAAATAAGAAAATTATAAATAAGGTCTCTACATTTCTCAAAATAAGTTTAACAATGATCCACCATAAATTATAATGTGGATCATGGATGTCACATACCAAAAAATGTGAATATCATTATCATGTATCCCCTATAAATATGAAAATAACATTTATTACAATAAATTATTATTGAAAACATATATACATCATAATACATTACATTAAACATTGATTATTGGATATATTTTTATGTAATAAATTTCAATAAACCCCTTCCATGATAACATAAAATACATTGTCAATAAATTCTTAACATGTTCCATGGTAACAAATAAAGTCCAATTTACTTATTTATATCCAAACTATCATTAATAAAATGTCATTATCTCAATTTTGGGACCATGTTATTAGTTACCATTCCTTTAATTATGTGTTTTACATGAATACCACATTTTTATTAAATCACATTTCAATTCCATCATAACCATTCATCTTATTCTTTTAAATCTATATAATAATGAATAAATTGAAAAATAATTACATATTTGACAACTCATAATTAATGAAACCATATTCATAAACACATTGGTAATGCCACATCATCCTTAAAACATTACAATGGATTCCTCGCCATATTCTATAATACCTCTTCCATTTAATGTTTCACATGATGTCTCTTCCCCATCAACAATAAAACCATTAATCCTACCGCTGTGTTGGTTCTCATTATGAGATTTCCACATATGAAATTGATTTGCATATTTCATGTTATTTCAATGTGTAAATATTTCAAAAATTGATGGTATCATAGGTTGGACAATATTATATATCATTGTGTTATCAAATAATTTTATTTTTTTATAGTTACATTCTTTATGTTATTCAATTCATAGTCAAAAAATATTCTCTCTATTTTGAGACATTCACATGGATGTTTCTTCATTCATTATTAACATTAAGAAAATTGAATATTCTTTCCTATGTGGTAAGCATTACCAAAATTACGAGAAAACTCAATACTTCTATGATTTAGTTATTCTAAGAGTCGATTAAGGTTCACCTTGTTAATCATTTTTTGTGAAAACTAATCCAACATAATATTAATATCATCTAGTCCAGTGAACATCCCATTTGACTTCTCATTAAACAATTTCACATCACATTTAATGTTAACCAAGTTCATCCTGGATCCCTCTGTTAAAAAAACCTATAATCATACTATGAGAAACACTAATTAAATTAGAAAAAATCAAAATCATGAAAAATCACAATTAGTTTAACTAAATAAAGAGTCCAAATAATTTAATCTATAAAAAATATGTTTATAATATATTATTCATAGTCATATTATATTAAAAATCTTTATTATGGTTAATAATGTGTTTTTGAATTCCCAATGAATATCCCCTGACAGTGTGACACTAGGTTTTCAAAAAGGAAAATTGGTATGCCCTAGTTCCCTATAAATTATACATAATTATTATATATTAATTGTTTTTACCCATATTCATATATATTTTTGATCCACATCCACTTGTAATATATACACAGAGATTGATTTCTTAGAAACAACTCACACTACCATTTACCAAAACTTATATAAATTGTTCTGAACATTAACTGAACCTTTGTCATAACCATAGAGACATCAATGTTCGTACCCATAGAAATATTCATATGGGTCTCGCTAAATATTTTTCATCATAGTTTCAAAATTTTGACGAAACATTTCGTTTAATAACTTTTATAGTGACTCGGTCCTAACGAACATTTTTATTGCATAATTTTAGATTAATATTCACTACATTAAAAAAGTGCATTCCTGATGAAATAACTGTTTATTGTCATTGGATAATTAGAACACAATATTCTATCATGGTGACATATCATGAATTTTATTCACTAAGATCATCACATTTGGTACTCTTACTTAAAACACTTGTTCATTTCTTGGGGAAAGGAAATATAAGAAAGGTTGATCTTAGCACCTATATAAGGGTAACTAAAAGAGATACGCAAACAGAACCTAAGAGTAAGGGTATGAGAACTTGGGAATATAATAGTAAAATCATTCAATGAATATAGAAGATTAGATAAATGAATAAGGGAATAATAATTATTCATTTATAATAAATTAATCATAAGGGAATCAATAATTTAATAAAAGAATGCGTTAAATAAGAATAAGACATTGAATGTTTTCCTATGTGTATGAAAATAATATAACTCTTTATAAGTCATGTCTCATTACCAAATCCTATCATGGTACCTCATAGGGATACACCTACTGGGTAAGATATAAAGTCTTCCCTATTTACAACCCATTCCTTATAGTGGAAGGGTTTTACTTCCCAAACCGGATTAGTTTAAAATGTTCACTCCCAAAACCATAATAGTATCCAAGGATCACTCTAAAAATTATCTTAGTACTAAATTTTCCCTTAAAATAAAATATTATAAGACAATGTACTTTATTGATGCAATCTCACTCCTTGTTCCATCCATTTCAATTTTAGAACATATAAATGTTTACCCATGTCATTGGATGGATACATTTGTCCCTTCAATAACATAATTATTTCAAACATATGATTTCCAAAGGATACTAAAACATTCATCATATAATGAAACATAAAAAGTGATGGTTTTCATGAATATAAAATCATTACCCATGAAATTAAATGGGTTATATAATAATTTCATCATATCATAATATATTGGAAATAGAAGGGTTTCACAATCATTTTTTCATAAAATATACCATCAATTGAATAAGGTTCTATATAAATTTTATCCTGGTATAACATATGGAAGATAATTATGTTTCATATAGAACTTTTCATCTTAATCATAAACCATTTAACGAATGAAAAATTATTGTTCCATGGATCTTATTCCTGGTAATGTAGAAACTATTTCAATGTATGTTATCTTAGACGGAAAAAGGATTTTGAAGGATCACATGGATCATTTCATAAGTAAATTATCAATTTGTTGAAAATCCATTATATAAAACCATTCCAAAATTCAAAATATTATTATGAAATATTTAACTATTATTTCAAAATATTTTTTGAGGAAAATATTTTATCCAGATTAATAAAATCTTATTAATTCATTAATAATTTTGAAAATATTTTTCTTCAATATAGATTTTATTAATTATGATGTTCTCTTTAAAACAATTTGAACCCCTTTTTCATTGAAAATACTTTTAATAATCATAAATAATTTTTGAAAATATTTTCAAACCCATTTTAATTGAAAAAAAAAAATTATGTTGTAAGTAAATAGTTAAAAAATATATATCATTTTTCATTGAAAATAATTCGAAAACATATAATGAAATATTAAAAACTTTTTTATTTGGAAACACTTCGTAATATTATTATGATTGATTGAAAATATCCTAAAACCATTTTCATTGAAAACGCTATAAAAATGTATAATATAAGATGAAAAACATTTTGAAACCATTATCTTCGAAAAAACAAAAACAATTCTTCAATATAAAGAAAAAAATTATTTAAATATATCCTTTTAAATTTACAATGGAATCTTCATGGAATTGTCTTCCATTATGAAGGGTAATTCTACAGAATAAAAACATTCATTTCTCACTATAAATAAATTATGAAAATATACTTGACCATAAAGTGAAAATAATATTTTTTTAGAGACCATTTTTATAAGTATTAAAAATTTGTAAAAATATACGACACAGTTCATTGTATAATAGAAAAACATTTTTTAAAACATTTTTAGAAAACAAGTTTCTTAAATCATAATACCTAAGAAAGAATAAAATTAAAAACGATATTAAATTAAAATTATAACAATTATATCTATGATATAAAATATTGATGGTTATTATATAAACCTTGTAAAATAATATAGGTTTATAACATAACATGTGTCTCGAAGAAGAAAAAATGAGGAAAAAATACTTACAGATTGTAAACATTTGAACATAAACCCCATGAATTATAGATAAATAATGGGATATATATATATATCTATAACATTATTGATAATTATCATGTAATAAATTAATGGGCATTAAATAAACCACACAAACGAAATAAGTGGTGAAGAGGGCGTAAGTCTCCCAGAAATAAAAGCGGGACTGGAAAACCCCTAACATAAGTATTTAATTTATTCATATAGTTTCAAAACTAGAATATAATAAATTTAATACTATTATTCGTATAACTATGGAAAAAGTTAATATATATAATACCACATAATATTTGATTTTATCATTATATTAACTATCTGTTAAAAAATTCATGTGGAATTTATGTTTCAGGAAAAATCGATTGTTTTTTTATATATATTTCAACTTGTGATTCTTCATCCTATTACAGATATCATGATTTAATTGTTTAAACATGGAAAATTTATTTAAATATAATATATATATATATATTCAATATAAATAGTTTTTATGACATATAAAATATCGAAATATGAAATATAATACACTATTTATTGAGACGGTAGGAAGTACGTATGCCTGAAAAATGTTTCTATTTTATTATAGTATTGAAAAAAAAATTAATAACATGTTTCTATATATATATATATTACAATAAAATAATAATAATAATTTAATATTTATCTTATAAATTTAGTAAACCCATATTAATAAATTCTATATAAATTGTGAGTGAATCATATCTATTTGAGGAGGTGGTCGTCCAAACATCCATAATGTTATTGTTTTCCCAAAATATTGTTGACATGAAGTTTTGCATTATATAATAATTATAAAATAATAAATACATAATAAATATCATATATATCATATAAAAAGTATTTCTATCATGGTTGCTATCCATGAAAAGTGGTAATGGAAGAATGAACGACATCAGTTCATGAGGAAGTAGTATACCGTAAAAACACACGATTATTATAAATCCCATTTTATGGAAGTTTTTTGGAATTTAGGTCTTAATGTTAACATTAAAACATATAAGTACATTTTTGATACAAATTTTATTATATAATCTTGTACAACGATTAATTTCATGAGTGGACTAATAATTAAAACAAAAGCCTTTTTTAATATTGTTACTTCTTCTTTGGGTAAATCCTTTTGGTTTGTACAAAAGGGAATCTGTGGTATTCTTTTATTGGAAATGTGGGGAAATTGGGAAAATGTGGGTATTTATGGAGGGTATTTGAAATGGTATTTTAATCTAAATATCTTGATAGATGTGAATAATTGAGGGGATGAGAACTCATTTTATAATGGAGGAGATGTGGAATTCGTGTAAATATAAAATTGCTAAAAATATAGAGAGGAATATCTTTCATAATATGCATAAAATAGTGGTATTGTTTCAATTAAAGAGTTAAATATGCTGTTAATATTACAAAAAATGTCATTCTGACATGTTTCTTTATAAATTTGGTTGCTTAAGATAATGTATAACCACTAAGTAAACTCGTTTTACCATAACCACTATAATTAATTTTAATTACATTCAATAAATATTTTTAGAAAACTAAGATAAAATTTCGTGAAATTAAAATATAACGTGATTTAAAATTTTTAATCCATTTATAAAAATTCCAATCAATGATTTGGAAGAATATAATTTAATGTTTAAATTATAGACGTGATGTGAAAGTGGGATTAAATGTAAAACAATAAAATGTTTCAAATGTTTTAATAACAAATTCAATTTAAAATGTATTCCAATGGCCTAATTTGAATAGATTAATGTATAATAAAAATATATATATTTTGAAACAAATTTAAAATAAAATTTTAATGTTTAAATAAATTATATGAAAAAATAATTTTTCAATTAAAATTAAATGTATTTCAATATTCATCAAAAAATAAAGCATTTCAAAAAAATGCCAATAATTAACCTTATGTAAATTATTATATATATATTTCAAAAAAATAATTTTATGTCGTAAAATTAAAATTATAAAATTGTGCACAATTATACACAATATATTATCTTTAGTAATAGGTTTTGAAAATACATTTTAGAAATACAGATCATTATTTTCATTAAATTGGATTCATTCTTATATATTGTAGAGATAAAACAGAAGTTGAACATTATATAGTTGGTAATATATATATATTTATATATTAAAAGCATTTAAAAAATTTTGTAATTAATTTATTATAGTAAAACATTTTTGAATGCATAAATATATATTTACGAAAAAGGAAGTCCCATATTCTCAAAAGTGATTTATTCTCATTTCTAGTAAATTGGTCACCAAATAATTTTTCATATATACATGTTTGAACAAAATTTTCATAATTTAATCAATATTATTCATAAATTCTATTATAGTGGTTATGTAACAATTATATTATTTTCACAATATAATTAATAGTGCATTGTAGTTTTGTAAATCTAAGCCTTGTGTTTTAAGAAGGTTTTGGAAGGAAGTAACCATTTTATATAACATATGAATAATAGTGTTAATTGTTCCAAAATATAATCAATGTGTTGTGTATATCATGAACTCGAAATGGTGTTATAAACAAATTAATTATAACATGGTTTTTTTTCATATAAAGCATGATATTTTTAGTGTTGTGTGAAATAATAAAAACTGATGAGATTAAATTAATTGGAAAAAATAATTTTCATTGAATCTTGGGGTGTAAAAATTATCACACTCAGGTACCAAGAGGATTCACAGTAAGGTTCATACCAAGTGATTTGATTTTTTACATGTCATTGAATCATTTCACAGAGTTATTCATAAATAATAAAAAACATGAATCTAATCCAGATACATATCATTTATTCAATCAACTAGTATAACCTCACACCAAGGAAAAATAAATCCTAAAACACCAACTCATTAGTGGAAAAAAATGATAAAACATTTCATTATCCAAAAAAAACACTTTCATTTTTATAATGAACATATTACATAAGGAATCACAACTAATATTTTCTATAAAAACATGTGATTTTGAAATAACCAATCATTTAAATGAATTTATATTCATTTAAAAATCCATAAACCCTTATAAAATTTCAAAAAAATTAACCTAGATTTAAAAACCAAAAACTCAATTAAAAATAATGAAAACAACTTTATCTCAAAAAATATATACTTATGTTAAAAACATACATATAATTCCACATTTTATTTCAAAATAATCTATAATTTTCTATAATATTTCAAATCACTTTTATTTTGTCCATTCTAAAACATAATACCCGAGAAACCACACTCCAAGAGGGAGAAACAACATCTTAACACCCCAAACCATTTTTAAATTGAAAAAATTCCTAAACACTGTAATCCTTTTTAATACTAATCACTGATGAATCATTGGTAGATTTTATTTGTCACAAAATCTCCCTTTCATTAGAAAAAATATTTTTCATAATATGCATATAAAAAATATACCATAAATCTAAAAAAACAATTCTATAAATATCAACACATCAAAAAACATCATTTAATTCAACCCTCTTTTTAGGCATCATGAAATGTACCTATATATTGTAAATATATAATGATATGAAATAACATGCATTAATTGATCCCATAGTTTTACAGACCATACACTGGTCATGAAAAAGACATTGGAACAGATCATAAATCATTCACCCATGCACTTTATGATTCTGAATACATGTGTGATAACTAGGTTACACTAAATGTTATACCATTATAATCACAAATAATTAATTAATACCTAATGAAACACATACAATGATATAGAGGATTATAACACAATCATTACCAACCAAAATCCTTCAAAATAATCAATATGGAATCCATATCCTAGTGTAAAAGGATATAAAAGTGCCATTATGAATGGTTCTGATAGAAAAAATATTCACAATTATCCCCATGATTACTATCAACAATTTTATCTCAATACTACTATAATTTCCAAATAATAAACGAAAATTTCATGAACATTGTGTTTCCATTAAAAACATGTCTCTAATGACATTATTTGTAACAGACTAACAAAGGATACCACAAAACTAGAACCCAAACCAACTCAACACAAGGAACAATGAATGTTCATGATATCCACAGGATAGAAAAATAATTCAAGGGTATAAAAATTCCTTATTGTGAATGATTTCACACAAATATAGTCCAATAAACAAATAGCATAAACTAAATATAAATTCTAGTATGACTTTTCTTGATGTTTGATGTTGATGCATATCAAATAAGTAGTTTTATAAAATCTATAAAATAGGGAATAATAAGGTAAATTTACATCAAATTAATATAACTAGATAACTAAATAATTTAAAGTAAAAGGATATTCAATGTGAAGAAAATATAAAACATACCAGGCCGAATTGGGTAAGATTACATCCTATTAAAAAGGAGTATGAACTGCTCTAACAAAAACCACTATATGACCCATAGTCAATTAATATGTCCCACCACGCTTAACCTAGGATCCAAAAAACATACAACCCATAATATAAAATATTGGAAACCCTGGAGAAAATACATGATCATTAAAAACTGATAAAATAGTTTATATGTAGGGTGTGAAGAATAAATTTCTAGATAGATTTCACTAGAGAATCTAGAAAGTTACATTCATAATACATTCTATAAATTATAGTTTTAAAATCATTTATAAATTGGATTGTTACATGAATAATAATATATAATAAATGAATCACATTTGAACCCTTTTTTATAAAAATTTAATGTGTTTTGTGAATACATGGGATGTGTATTGTGCCTATAACATAATTTAAAATATAACAATAAATCAAATTATTCTATAAATTAATTTTCAACCCATAGATATCGGACCGTTAAATTCATATGAAATCCATCACAATTTCCTATTTTTCATAAACATTTTTAAAATTAATTTTCAAAATAAAAATCACTCTTTATTAGAATAACAACATTAGAAAAATTGTAAATCGGTTTGGGAGTAAATTAAAGAAAAAATTGATTTAATTCATGTGCATGACTTGAACCAATATATTAAAGGAGCAATATAATATAACCAAAAACCAAGTAATGGTGTAATGTAACTAAATTAAAATATATGGAAAAGAGACATGGGATAGTTATCAAGATCCCACAAACCATCCTTAATAAAATATAAGAAACACAGGAAACTCACTATGAATTATTATTTATGATACTCGACATGGATCATCAAATCAATATATTTAAGACCCCATAAGTGAACCCAAAACATCCCACTCAACTACCCCTTTCGTTTCTCAATGAGTATAATAAAAACTCAAGGAGTGATTATCATTCCAAGTGTAATAAATATATTATTCACATTAAGATAGTGTAATACACATTCATACCTTTTATTTATTTACAATAGGTTCCATAATATCAAAAAATGGAGATAAATAACTAATAGTAACCTAATAATAAGAAATATAAACATTTATTTCAAAAAGAATTATTATTAAATAGCCCATAGAACCCTATAATGAAATACCCCTTTTCCCCATCAATATATATACACAAATATTAATCATACCATGTGGGGATACTATCCATGATGATTATAATATAAAAAGGGTCACAACATTGATAGAAGTCACAAAATCATGATAATTATTTTATAATGTACCAAATTGGCCTTCCAAAACACCATGTTGATTAAAAGACATTCCACTACCCATGAAAAAACTACTTTATTAAAACAACCATTTAAACCCATTTAAAAATGATACATTCAATTGAATATTCCATAATACAAAACTCACAGCTCTATGTACTAAGAAGGTAATAAAACAATTAATGAAAATGGAAAACCATAATTTCTTCTAAATAATTTCAAAAAAACAACATATAACCGCTTATAACAATTAAAATATATTTGAAATCCCTTTAAAAACATATATTGTTTCTTAAAAGATCCACTCAATAATATTCACCAAAATATTTCTTGTGAACAACTCCATACCATATATTGAAAAATATTGAAATTCATTTTCATCCCTTCATTGGTTACTCATATAGGTATATATTATTATGAAAAAAATATCAAACATCCATGCACCTCATAGAATGTAATGTAAAGTGAAAACATACAATACCTACATAGAAGAGAATAAATTTCTAACTACATCTCCATTGATGAAGAACACCTGCCAGAGGAAGAAGAATCTATCCAAAATGATGAAACACAAAATCCCACATTATTATATCCCTCTGACTCAGAATAATCAATGCACATAGTGAATAAGTTTTTTGAGATGAAGGGAAATAAATGGTATTGGGGTTGGGATGAAAGGGAAATAATGATAAAGTTACTAACATTGATGGTCGACTTGAAATTAATATAATAGGATCCATGAAATGAAAGGAAATGATGAGGAAGAGGGAGATGGTCCTTGGTTTCTCACTGGGTGTAAACAAATGAGAGGGAGAGAGGGTAAAAATGGGGAAAAATTCTTAACATATATAAATTAAATAAGGTTAAAAAAATATAATATATTCCTAGGAAGAATGTCTTTATGGATAGTCCATAGGGGTCCATGGAATGGGGTCAATTCTTAAACACCCCCACGTTGTAACCTCCTAGCCTACAGTGTAGATCTACTCCCCAAACACCAAATTATTCATTGAATTAGGCTTATAATGTAGTGGACCTAGATCTAGTAGAATGAAGGGCCTTGAGTCTCCGACCATCCCAGTGTGTCCATCATACTCCATAATTTACATTCCCACCAAGGGAATATACAGCATATCACCGTCAACTTCGTGGTGTGAATTGCTATAGCTAGGGCCAAAAAATATCATGTACAACCTAAAACAGATTCAAAATAGTGGGAACACCATTATACATTAAATTATCCAAAATTAAAAAATATTAAATATCAATGTGTTATGGGGATGTCACATGATATATTAAGGGGGTTTTCTATAGGAAACATCTACCCATATTTTTCATGAATCGAAGGGAAAGGGATACCGTGTTTTTGATATAGTCGATCTAGAGTATATTTTATCAGGTTGAGAAACCTATAATAGGAGGGTAACTAATTTTACTATTACTATTTAATGCCTTGGAATTTACTGGTGGGATATAAAATTCCAAGAAGGCTTCCTTTATAGTTTATACTAGAATGATATCCACCTATGTTTATTTTAGTGGTTTTTCTATGAGATTTTGATGGTCAATGAGGATTTATTTTATGTTCACCATTTTCAAGGATACATGTTAATGATGAATTATTCAATTAATTTTTCTGATCATATATAGTTTCCCCTATATTTTTATGTGATCATAACATAATGTATTGATGTTCTGAGGATGGTGTATTTCATTTGATATAGTTTCATATGAATATATTTTCCCTTAACTTCTTTTAAAGCAGCGAAGAACTAGGATCTCATTATAGAGATTAACAAGGTGGGGAATATTGTTCAAGGTAAACATCATTCTAATACATTGAATATGATTGGATTATTTGGTTTTTTGGATGACGGTAATTTCATATATAGGAGGGAACTAAGAAATCAGGTAAAATGATAATCTTTTACCTATTAGGTGATGACTACCATAAAATTTTATTCATGTATACAATAAGGGAATATTATATAATTATGAAAAAAACATAATGGGTATATTTCTTATAGAAATATGGGGGAAATGTAGAGATTATATATGAGAGGATAACTACCATTGGATAGACCCATTTCATGTCATACCCAAGTGCAACACCCCCATCAGAGTCCATTTTGAAGAGTGACCATGACAAAGAGTTTTGTGGCCTATGGAGCATAAACCCATACACTAGAATACGTAAACTCATAGTATGTGTATAGAGTTGTAACATTTGGAGACTATAAACACACACCAGGCTGTGAAATAATGATTAAATAAATCATACATTATCCACACCGGTAAAACAATGAGTAAAACTAAGAAGTAAATTAAAAAAATCAATAACTATGAATATGGAAGAATATAGTTTTAAAGACTTATTTTATTCAGACTGTGTTGACGAATTATACAATATGATCTCAAAATTAATAAATAATGTACAAGATACACTAATTCATACCCAATAATCAAATTATCCTAAACTCTGATCACATACGAGTTATCCTATTAAGTCCAACTACTATATGAATGTACCCAACCTGAACCTACTATAAACAAACTATTCTCTGGAACCCATTTCATATTACCACTTACATAGGGTGTGAGTATACCTTAGTACGGTACCACCAATGATTTCTCATGCATAGAAAATAAATTAATTTTACACATGTGATATCCTCACCTATAAAATAAATAAACCATGGAAGAATAAAAAAATTATCATAGTCAGTCCTTAAGTATTACATAACACCTAGGTTCAACCCAAATCTACCTCATCTTGTGTTATTGTGTCTTAGAGAATTTATGATAACCACACTAACCCATATAATGTTGAAATAACAAGCCCCATGTGTTTATCATTTTTTGTATAATGTTTTTGGAATAAATGTGATTCCCACACTGATGACCCTAAGTGATCAAATACTTGTAAAATGCATCATCAATGATCCATAAGAGGTAATCCTACATGATAATATAGTTAAAATCACTCATCACTGAAACCTAGGAGGTAATCATAAGCATTATATAATAAAAATTACTAGTCAAACAACCCCATGAGGTAATCCGGAGAATTACATTGTCATCAGGTATCATAATCGAACCCTAAGAGGTAATATTGAGAACTTTATGATCCTCAGGCATCATCTATTATCCTCCAAAATTAATCAAGAATTATTCTTAATTGTCAAAATTCATCATCAATCCATAGGAACTAATATTATGTATTCCTATAATAAATAGGTTTTTTCACTAATTCATTGGGAGATGACACTATACAGTCACAACTATTATTAAAATCACATTCAACTCATGTTCTAAGATGAAACCATTTTTTAGCCCAACAGTTAACCAAAAGTATCCTCTTCGAGGTTAATATATCACTATTTCAACCATGAGGGTCCCACAGTATACATTAATCACAAACATCCATCATGGGTTACATTATAACATTTTCATATCTTATGTCAACATCCATCACATAGGGGTAATAAACCCCTAAACCTTATCATTATAATCATATTTCCTCACCATCATCATATGAACATCTGCATTGAAATTTGTCTCAAGAGATAGAGAACTGGCCATCTTCATTCCCTATCGACCAATAGGTCAGTACACTCACACAAAATGACCATCTATCTCCATGAGTTCGACCAACCCATAATAATAGTATCTTAATGGGGACTTAATTCTAACATTTGGGTCATCACATTATCTAAATTGATATATGGTACCTCTAGGGTCTACTAAGGAATACTAGGTATAGTAATTCACATCCCATCACATTCATCCACACTAAGGTCATCTGTTACGATATAATATGAAAACAATATTATAACATAATCTCTTTACACCCCATTGGTGGTTCCACATCACACTATAAAGAGAAATATAATGATTTTATCGACTATTACTGGTAGAGGCCTAAAATAGAATTTGTAAGGGTCCTATATGTCCTTATATACATTGTCAAAAACCAAGTATTTATTTTAAATGTATCCAAATTATTTAGTAAAAATGAAAAACTTAATGTAGTCATGAGACTAGAAATATCACATGGCATATATAATATGAATGAATACCATATGTATATGTACATAGAACAACCTTCCCAATGTTGGATTTATTCCCTTTTTAAAAATTGCCTCAAAACTCTTCCCATGAAATTCCAAGTCTTTCTGTCCATCTACCATCCACAAGAGGAAAAGACTAAAATTAAAACATACAATAAATAGATATAATCAATATAAAATTAATTTGAACAATTAAAAATTTAATTTTCAAGGTAATTTAAATGTGCGTAAATGACTATATTCTATATGAGTATTCCCTATAGATTTGAAAAACAACCAGCTACACCACGAAGGTAGAAAACACATTCCTATTGTAACACCCTGAGATTTTATGAAAAATATTATTTTAATTTCATTAATGTCTTATGTTGTATTCTACACCAAGATTACCTTGCGCTATACGCAACACCGTATTTGCTTGTAGTATACGCAACACTATTCTTGGACCGTGTAACACACAATTTTGATAATAGTTATTCTACGCAACATTGAGTATATATATATATATATATTAAATGTATAAATGAAATATGGTTGGATTTTGTTATACGAAACAACGAAGGATTCTTTCACAACACGCAACCCTGACTTGGCTTGCATTACACGCAATCGCGACCTTCCTCGATAGCGTCTGTTGTACGCAATACCGAGTTTTAATAAACAATGTTATATTATTATAATATTGTCATGAAATAGCCGTTATGAATAGTATTAACTAAATTTTTAATTTTATAACATTATTATTCATCTTACACATTTCTAGAACATGGTATAAGAACAAAATAAATTTTTCGGGTAAAATAAGTATTTTTCAAAAAAATGCAGTTTTGCCACCTTTTGATGGCGCACCCACTTTAAATCTATTTTTTTGACATGTTTATAAGTTCAATTTGACAAAATAAAATTCTTCTTTGGAATCAAGAAATAAAAATTTACTTTGGATAAATTTTTCATATTATTCTGGTAACTTTCACATTTTAATGAATAGTAAAAACACGCTATATTTTAATTAAAAACAACTTTGTTCATCGTAATATCTTATGTGGTTAAATTATAATATTGAATGGTTTTAAAGTATAAATAGAATATATTTTTACCATTTAATATAATGTATGTCATTAGCATTGATTTTACCTTGAATTCGTAGGTTAAATCAATTCAATCTATTGCAATGTTTTAAACAAAAACTCGTTTTTATTCGACAACGGGATTAATTTTAATTTAATTTCTGCAACTTCTGTGTATGGAATTTTAAAAAATGGATTCCATATTTGGAATCAGTGGGTCCAAATTATGTTAATAATCTACTTTTTATTTTTGGGAATTATGAATAGTAACGACGGTAAATTTTATTTACCATAGTTAAAGGTAAATCGGGTAATTAAGGGTAAATATAATATTTTAAAATTACCCTAACAAATGTAAAAATCCTATTGGATGACTAAAAGTCGACCCATATCACCTAAGGGTCGGATTAGAATCATTTAATGAACATTTTTCCATAAAAATAACTTAATTATTATTAAAACCAAAGAAAGTGACAACATGTCACTCTCTTAAATTTTATAAGTATATTAATTTTAATTTAGTGATAAACTTCATGAAACTTCGAACATGAATAGTATACAGAAAGCTAATGAAATTATCTACATCATATAAATTTATTTATAATTTTTAGGGATTAAATAATTATCATTAATTATGACACAATAGTGATGCAGAAATTGTTTATCTAGTGAAAAATCAAGAATATTGTTTTTTTAAACTAATAGTGACCATAAAATGCACAAATACCTAACCAAAACATATTTTCCATGTAAATGTAAACCATAAGAATCCAATGGTCGAATATTTGACCATTTGGATCCTTATAAAAGTGATTATGACACTTATATTATTTTATTTTAAATGATGCCAAAGTTGTCACCTTCATAATTTAATAAATATAACAATTTAAATATTGTGATTTTAAGATGATAAATTCGATTAAAAGTATTATTGTGAAAGGTAATATATTTATCTTCATCATAGGATTTTATTTTAAATTTTTATACAACAAATAAGTATATTAAATAATTATACAAAAATGATGTAGTAATTATTTTATTAAGAGATAAACCAAATAAATGGTTTTAAAAATCATAAAATAAATATTATATGAACTATTTAATGTGATACACTAATTTTATAGATACATATGACATTTTATTAATATATTAAAGCTTTTAGTTTGAACATATCTTCTGTATATATTTTATTTAAATTCAAATAAATGAATAGTGTCAAAATTGACACTATTGTTATTTTACAAAAATAACATATTATAAAATTGTTTAAAAATCACAAAAATATTTAAAAATTATAAATTTATATTTATATGGTATATAATTTTATAAAGTAAACAATTATGGAAAATTCACAACAAATAAGTAATTATTTGTTATAATTTAAAATTTAGAATTTTAATACCACAAATAAACTTAAATAGATTAAATAAGGATAAATAAAAATGATAAGGTTTCAAATAAGATCCAAACATGTCTAAATTTGATTGGTTGATGATATTACAACCTTATCTTATCTAATATTCGAATATTAGTCATTTTTGGAGGTTTTTAAGTGGGGTTACATTTATTATAAATTAATATTTTTTAAGAATTCCAAAGGTGCCCCTCTCCTCCCTTATAAAAGGGAACCTCCTCCCTCTCTTCCTCACACAACATTGAGCCTTAATGCTCGGCCAACCCCTGCCAAAATCTCTTCTCCACTTCCCTAGAAACATCCTAGAGGTTCTGGTCTTCCTCAAAGACCAATTTTAGTGCCCTAAGAGAAGGTCTCAAGGAGGCGCTTCAAAAAAGAGGTAATTACCGTTACCAATTCTTTCATCTTTATTTCTTCTTCCACTTCTTCTTCTTAGGTTTTTTCATTATGAAGTAATAACATCAGTATCACTCATATACGTATATGTTATTATAAGTATGAAAAAACCCTATTTCACCATCAATCCATCCTACGGAAAAAGAAATCACCGCGCGTGCGTACGTACAGAATACCGTCTCCACGCTGTGGTGTAATCTATTTTCCACCACCACCTTACATGGATGGGTATAATGGTGTAAATAATAACTATACATAGTTATTTAAACATCATATTGACTCTGATATATTGTATAATCCACTCCAATTCAATTCAATATTTATGGAAATGATATCATCGCTCGTGCGTACGTACGGACTACCGTCTCCACGATGCGATGAGATTCATTCTGCATGTTAACCATTTAAGAATGATTATAAAGTATATATAAGAAATAATAATGAAATACATGACATTATAAAGCTACTGGATTTATGTATATATATATTTATTTATTTCATCTACTTACTTCCATTCAAGACAATAAGGAAACGAAAACAGCGTTCATGCGTACGTACGGACTACCGTCTCCATGAACGGTGTATTTCTTTCCATTTACTGATTTATTATATATTTATATTCTGAATATATATATATATAAATCGTGTTTTATATTCTGGAATTAATTAATCATGATCTAAGTAATCATATGAATAATTACAAGTTAAAAACACGAACGACAAATGAGACGATTTTACCCAAAACGCTACTTTAACATGAATTTACAAAAGAACGGGTAATATAAAGTCATAAGTGGATCATATATGATATAATAAAAATGAATATGATTCTGGAATAAGTCAATAACATGATTTAAATCATTATACAGGAGGTTCGGACACTTACAAAGCAAGTCGGACCTAAGGTAAGGGAAATATCACAATCTCATTTTTATCCGATATTGTTTATTCGTAAGTATTTACTAGGGTGTATTTTATCATCCACATCCATGTTTCATCAATATGTAATATTATTTCCATCCACCTACAATTGTTTAAATACATTTTTACCCTTCGGTGAGTTTTTAGTAATATGTATGAAAGGAATCTTTTGTCGTTTTTCGTACGAGGTACTTTTTGACTTTTCCGACAAAAGTACGAAGAATGTTTTTTTAACTTATACGACATGAATGGATTTTTAAAAAATTATTTCCAAGAAGCTTACTTTACAAGTTTTCAAGTTTATTTTTAATCAACTTCTTTTAGTTTATAAATATTTGACATTTTAAGAAAAGAAAAGTGTTTTTGAAGTAGAAAGGATATTTTCCTCAAGAATAAAGTTCAAGTATTTTATCAAAATTATTTTCCATCTAAGATAATAAAAGGGTTCTGTTTTTATCCCTATTATTACATGGATTTTATTATGTTGTGATGGAAACATTTTTATGAATTCCTTTAACTTATATGAATTGTTTTATGATGTCATGTTGTTTAAGAAACCCATTTTTATTACATGGGTTACACTATGATGTATGGTTTATGATATGTGGAACACATAAGAAAGGATTCATTATAAGATGGGTGGGACCTATATCTCCCTCCAATGCATTGGGTAAAGATTTTATATCTCATGAGATAGACATGGCTGGAATGGTAGGTTATACCGGTTCAGTGAAACAGGACTGAAACGAGGGTTACTCGATTCAGAAAGGGACTTTGTCCACTAAGATAGTCTTGGAAATGAGTCATGACTAACAAGAAATGATTCTCTATGATTATGTGTGTATGCCACAAAGTTCCATGTTTTATGTTATGATTATTGTGATTACATTTCACTGCCATGATTTATCCCATGTTATGAAATTATGCTCTCTTTTGCAGGTTATGATTTCCAAAATGTTATGTTCTTATGAATATGATGTGATTGATATTTCTTTTGTTTACCCTTACTGAGCATTTGAGCTCACCCTTTTATGTTTTCTTTTCCCCAGGATATAAAGAAAGGTTTTAGAAAAAAAAGGAAGATCTTTATGGGAGATGTTGAAGATCTTTCACCACGATTAGAAGATTATAGTCCGAGTTTCCAATGACACTAAACTATTACGGTCCTTGTGTGTGTGTTTTTGTAATGTACTAAGTATTCCGCAAAAGTAATGTAAAGTCCATGTACGTCAAGCTTCGGGTCTCTACAGTTGGTATCAGAGGAAAGGTTTAGTCAACCTTTGGAAACTAGGATGCGAGAACTTTAGTGAGATCCCTAGAGATATTTCTAAGGTATGTCTAGGGATGTCTCTAAGGTTAAGTATGTGTATAGGTTATAGTACTAGAATTACGCTAACGATCATAGAATTAAACCTAAGATGTTAGATATTGAAGTTACTCCCCCTTTATTATGATTTTTTCCTCTCACACTATTCTTTTGGGTTTTAGAAAATGGCTGGAAACAAGATGATTCACGATAATGGAGGATATGATGGACAATGGAATGATATTCTTCATAATGAAATGGGATTTGGAAGTCCAAACATCATTATTATGCCGAATCAGCAATCTCATAATATGATCAATAAAGTAAAATTTGGTAAGTTTCCCGACTCGGCTAATAAGAGAAAGATGGAGTTTCATGATGATCATAGAGGAAAGAAAGTTCAATTTCCCCTATGTAAATCATGTGGGAAGAGGAATCAAGGAGAATGTTTCAAAGGAACTGGAAGATGCTTTGGGTGTGGAAAAGAAGGACACAAAGCAAGTAAATGCAAAGGAAAAGGTTCAGTTAACAACATGGATGAGGATAATGGTATTGCTACGACATCAACAATGGTTAAATGTTTTAAATGTGGAATGTACGGGCATTATTCAAACCAATTCCCTAAGGGAAAGTCTCATGAAGATAATCAGTAAGGTCGTATGGGAAGTATTTATGTGGATGATGATGAAGAGACTACAAATGATATGTGAGATGAAAGAATTGTTGAAGCTCGGTCAATGGTTTAAGAATGTAGTGGAATGATTACATGTTTATCATGTGTAATGTTGTATAAGTAATCTCATGGCACTGTGAAATAAAGAGACATGTAAGGATTGTTACATTGTTGTCTGATTAATGTTACCAGTATCCATGAAAGGTTATTCAGATATTTTTGGAATGTAGATGATATGCGCATAATGAAGGGATAAGGAGAAAATAAAATGTTTGATAGTATTCATGAGCTCATGACTGATATAAGGAGAAGGTTATATCATGGTTTGAGTATATAGAATTTTTGGTTTTTGGTATGTGGAAAGAGTTAACTTTTGATAGAATTCATGTCTTCACTAAGGTTTAATGGGTATTCATATTTTTCAAGAGAATACATCATTAAATTATTCACATGATTGGAATGTGTCCAACAAGATATATGGGGGATAAATGATGGTATTCACATGCTTGGTTGGCGACATTTCAAGTAATCATTTTCTTTATACTATGAGCTTGGACCGAAGTATTTTAGATAAGCCTAAAGATTGTAATGGATTATGTTAACCATAAGTTAGTATTGTTTAAGTATAGAACTTTTTTTTTGATATTATTTATGTGATGTTATAGTAACGTAGTTTTAGAAAAAGGACAACCTGCAGGACGGGCGACAGCCCATCGCTTCGGACAAGGCTGTGGGAATCGAACCCACAACCGAAGTGCGACTGGCCTTTATCGTCTACCACTGGCCTACAGGAAGTCCCTGTTTTGTAGAAACTAGTTTTATTATATTAAGAAGTATGATATATGAAGTATAAGTCCATTTTAGGAACCATATATGATTAATCTCACTATAGAATGACTTATGTATATTTAATAACTTTTGCTAACCTTTTGTTTGAGACAGATGGAATGAACAGTCATTCTATCACATGATCTGCTAACACTTCACGAATAACAAATTCAACTTCATTTATTTAAGAGATGAGGTGGAAATTGTTCAAGGCATGAACAACAGTGAGATTGTACCAAAATAAAGTAAGTATTTATTCTAATTCAAATTTTCAACTTTAGGGAAATGATCTTGAAAACCAAAAATGTTGTCCTAGTGATCTTATACCTGATGAATCAGATGGTACCTTATATCATCACAAATCTATGGATTTGTGATTACTGGCTTTTCCATAGCCATGTTCTCTACCACTCTCCATCAGAACATGCTGGTTAGATTTCTCTTCCATATCCATATTTTCACCTATGTGGAAACCCAGTGATTAGTTTATTTGGGTAACCATTACGTTTCATACTTTTGTTTTTAAAGATTTGTTTTGGTATTCCTTTTTACGATGTGGGTTTCTATAAAAGAAACTTTCGTATAGTAAACCATTTATAACCCCGACGAATTTCGAGGGCGAAATTCATTTTAAGGGGGGTAGAATGTAACACCCCGAGATTTTATGAAAAATATTATTTTAATTTCATTAATGTCTTATGTTGTATTCTACACCAAGATTACCTTGCGCTATACGCAACACCGTATTAGCTTGCAGTATACGCAACACTATTCTTGGACCGTGTAACACACAATTTTGATAATAGTTATTCTACGCAACATTGAGTATATATATATATATATATATTAAATGTATAAATGAAATATGGTTGGATTTTGTTATACGAAACAACGAAGGATTCTTTCACAACACGCAACCCTGACTTGGCTTGCATTACACGCAATCACGACCTTCCTCGATAGCGTGTGTTGTACGCAATACCGGGTTTTAATAAACAATGTTATATTATTATAATATTGTCATGAACTAGCCGTTATGAATAGTATTAACTAAATTTTGAATTTTATAACATTATTACTCATCTTACACATTTCTCGAACATGGTATAAGAACAAAATAAATTTTTCGGGTAAAATAAGTATTTTTCAAAAAAATGCAGTTTTGCCGCCTTTTGATGGCGCACCCACTTTAAATGTATTTTTTTGACATGTTTATAAGTTCAATTTGACAAAATAAAATTCTTCTTTGGAATCAAGAAATAAAAATTTACTTTGGATAAATTTTTCATATTATTCCGGTAACTTTCACATTTTAATGAATAGTAAAAACACGCTATATTTTAATTAAAAACAACTTTGTTCATCGTAATATCTTATGTGGTTAAATTATAATATTTAATGGTTTTAAAGTATAAATAGAATATATTTTTACCATTTAATATAATTTATGTCATTAGCATTGATTTTACCTTGAATTCGTAGGTTAAATCAATTCAATCTTTTGCAATGTTTTAAACAAAAACACGTTTTTATTCGACAACGGGATTAATTTTAATTTAATTTCTGCAACTTCTGTGTATGGAATTTTAAAAAATGGATTCCATATTTGGAATCAGTGGGTCCAAATTATGTTAATAAGCTACTTTTTATTTTTGGGAATTATGAATAGTAACGGCGGTAAATTTTATTTACCATAGTTAAAGGTAAATCGGGTAATTAAGGGTAAATATAATATTTTCAAATTACCCTAACAAATTTCAAAATCCTATTGGATGACTAAAAGTCTACCCATATCACCTAAGGGTCGGATTAGAATCATTTAATGAACATTTGTCCATAAAAATAACTTAATTATTATTAAAACCAAAGAAAGTGACAACATGTCACTCTCTTAAATTTTATAAGTATATTAATTTTAATTTAGTGATAAACTTCATGAAACTTCGAACATGAATAGTCTACAGAAAGCTAATAAAATTATCTACATCATATAAATTTATTTATAATTTTTAGGGATTAAATAATTATCATTAATTATGACACAATAGTGATGCAGAAATTGTTTATCTAGTGAAAAATCAATAATATTGTTTTTTTAAACTAATAGTGACCATAAAATGCACAAATACCTAACCAAAACTTATTTTCCATGTAAATGTAAACCATAATAATCCAATGGTCTAATATTTGACCATTTGGAGCCTTATAAAAGTGATTATGACACTTATATTATTTTATTTTAAATGATGCCAAAGTTGTCACCTTCATAATTTAATAAATATAACAATTTAAATATTGTGATTTTAAGATGATAAATTCTATTAAAAGTATTATTGTGAAAGGTAATATATTTATCTTCATCATAGGATTTTATTTTAAATTTTTATACAAAAAATAAGTATATTATATAATTATACAAAAATGATGTAGTAATTATTTTATTAAGAGATAAACCAAATAAATGGTTTTAAAAATAATAAAATAAATATTATATGAACTATTTAATGTGATACACTAATTTTATAGATACATATGACATTTTATTAATATATTAAAGCTTTTATTTTGAACATATCTTCTGTATATATTTTATTTAAATTCAAATAAATGAATAGTGTCAAAATTGACACTATTGTTATTTTACAAAAATAACATATTATAAAATTGTTTAAAAATCACAAAAATATTTAAAAATTAAAAATTTATATTTATATGGTCTATAATGTTATAAAGTAAACAATTATGGAAAATTCACAACAAATAAGTAATTATTTGTTATAATTTAAAATTTAGAATTTTAATACCACAAATAAACTTAAATAGATTAAATAAGGATAAATCAAAATGATAAGGTTTCAAATAAGATCAAAACATGTCTAAATTTGATTGGTTTATGAGATTACAACCTTATATTATCTAATATTCGAATATGAGTCATTTTTGGAGGTTTTTAAGTGGGGTTAGATTTATTATAAATTAATATTTTTTAAGAATTCCAAAGGTGCCCCTCTCCTCCCTTATAAAAGGGCACCTCCTCCCTCTCTTCCTCACACAACTTTGAGCCTTAATGCTCGGCCAACCCCTGCCAAAATCTCTTCTCCACTTCCCTAGAAACATCCTATAGGTTCTGGTCTTCCTCAAAGACCAATTTTAGTGCCCTAAGAGGAGGTCTCAAGGAGGCGCTTCAAAGAAGAGGTAATTACCGTTACCAATTGTTTCATCTTTATTTCTTCTTCCACTTCTTCTTCTTAGGTTGTTTCATTATGAAGTAATAACATCAGTATCACTCATATACTGATATGTTATTATAAGTATGAAAAAACCCTATTTCACCATCTATCCATCCTACGGAAAAAGAAATCACCGCGCGTGCGTACGTACGGAATACCGTCTCCACGCTGTGGTGTAATCTATTTTCCACCACCACCTTACATGGATGGGTATAATGGTGTAAAGAATAACTATACATAGTTATTTCAACATCATATTGACTCTGATATATTGTATAATCCACTCCAATTCAATTCAATATTTATGGAAATGATATCATCGCTCGTGCGTACGTACGGACTACCGTCTCCACGACGCGATGAGATTCATTCTCCATGTTAACCATTTAAGAATGATTATAAAGTATATATAAGAAATAATAATGAAATATATGACATTATAAAGCTACTGGATTTATGTATATATATATTTATTTATTTCATCTACTTACTTCCATTCAAGACAATAAGGAAACGAAAACAGCGTTCATGCGTACGTACGGACTACCGTCTCCATGAACGGTGTATTTCTTTCCATTTACTGATTTATTATATATTTATATTCTGAATATATATATATATAAATCGTGTTTCATATTCTGGAATTAATTAATCATGATCTAAGTAATCATATGAATAATTACAAGTTAAAAACACGAACGACAAATGAGACGATTTTACCCAAAACGCTACTTTAACATGAATTTACAAAAGAACGGGTAATATAAAGTCATAAGTGGATCATATATGATATAATAAAAATTAATATGATTCTGGAATAAGTCAATAACATGATTTAAATCATTATACAGGAGGTTCGGACACTTACAAAGCAAGTCGGACCTAAGGTAAGGGAAATATCACAATCTCATTTTTATCTGAGATTGTTTATTCGTAAGTATTTACTAGGGTGTATTTTATCATCCACATCCATGTTTCATCAATATGTAATATTATTTCCATCCACCTACAATTGTATAAATACATTTTTACCCTTCGGTGAGTTTTTAGTAATATGTATGAAAGGAATCTTTTGTCGTTTTTCGTACGAGGTACTTTTTGACTTTTCCGACAAAAGTACGAAGAATGTTTTTTTTAACTTATACGACATGAATGGATTTTTAAAAAATTATTTACAAGAAGCTTACTTTACAAGTTTTCAAGTTTATTTTTAATCAACTTCTTTTAGTTTATAAATATTTGACATTTTAAGAAAAGAAAAGTGTTTTTGAAGTAGAAAGGATATTTTCCTCAAGAATGAAGTTCAAGTATTTTATCAAAATTATTTTCCATCTAAGATAATAAAAGGGTTCTGTTTTTATCCCTATTATTACATGGATTTGATTATGTTGTGATGGAAACATTTTTATGAATTCCTTTAACTTATATGAATTGTTTTATGATGTCATGTTGTTTAAGAAACCCATTTTTATTACATGGGTTACACTATGATGTATGGTTTATGATCATGTGGAACACATAAGAAATGATTCATTATAAGATGGGTGGGACCTATATCTCCCTCCAATGCATTGGGTAAAGTTTTTATATCTCATGAGATAGACATGGCTGGAATGTTAGGTTATACCGGTTCAGTGAAACAGGACTGAAACGAGGGTTACTCGATTCAGAAAGGGACTTTGTCCACTAAGATAGTATTGGCAATGAGTCATGACTAACAAGAAATGATTCTCTATGATTATGTGTGTATGCCACAAAGTTCCATGTTTTATGTTATGATTATTGTGATTACATTTCACTGCCATGATTTATCCCATGTTATGAAATTATGCTCTCTTTTGCAGGTTATGATTTCCAAAATGTTATGTTCTTATGAATATGATGTGATTGATATTTCTTTTGTTTACCCTTACTGAGCATTTGAGCTCACCCTTTTATGTTTTCTTTTCCCCAGGATATAAAGAAAGGTTTTAGGTAAAAAAAGGGAAGATCTTTATGGGAGATGTTGAAGATCTTTCACCACGATTAGAAGATTATAGTCCGAGTTTCCAAAGACACTAAACTATTACGGTCCTTGTGTGTGTGTTTTTGTAATGTACTAAGTATTCCGCAAAAGTAATGTAAAGTCCATGTACGTCAAGCTTCGGGTCTCTACACCTATCATCCTCAAAGATTAAATCCCTAACATATTAAATGATTAAATTTACACATAAAGTCCAGTTATCCTTAAAATATTAAAAACCCAGTGGGATGATATACATCACCATAATGAATCACAATGAAACGAAAACATTGTATTTGGACATACACTTTCTAGGATACAAGAAAATCCATAATAATGGTAGATTCCACCACATCCTAAAGGAATGAGGATTGATACACTAAAATAGGGAAACTAAAATAAGTTTGTTTGATAAAGGATAATTATGAAAAAATGGAGTTCTAAACATACCATAGATTCCAAGATAATCTAAATGATATCTCATTGGGCATAGATTAAATAAAATGGGAAAACACTGTGGGAACTAGGGAAAATTGGTACACCTCCCCCTCCATTCCTATAAAAAGAATGGGGTTCAACATTTTTATGGGACATTCTTGTCTGTGAGCAAAACTACACACCATAATGCCTTTAATGTAATGAACATACTGGTTAGGTCATGAAATTTTTGGTAGTGACAATTCCTCCCTAGATAACCAACTTTTACAACCACTCATCATTATAATGTATCATACCCTAAAGTATCATCAAAAGTTAAACTAGTAAATCATAACCCACCTTATTTTTTAATTCATGTTGATGAGATAGTGTTCCATCTCTGAACATTGAACATTCTCCAATTTCACAAAGTAAAATAGGATGATCTCACTCCATCAAAAGTAGAGTGACATATTTTTTCTTTCACAAAGAAAGGGAGATGGAATGTACCCTCAAACATATATCCAGATATATGACCATTTTATAAAAAATATCATAATCATTATTATATTTATCCCTTCTTTAATCCTCATTTAATAAAGGATAATCTTAGTCCATGGTTATCCTCATCATGTGATGTTTTTACCAAAAATGAATTCTTAGTAGGGAAGAGACTTTCTCAGTGTTGTTTCCATATCAATGAAAAAAAAATTCCTACGAAAACATCATTCAAATGTAGGAAATTCATCTTATATAGTATTCAAAATTGAAACAAACACATATCCGAAATTCATAAAAATAGCCTGAATATGCCAAAAATTTCTCAAATGGTCTAGAATAAACAATGGAATAAAACTAACACACCATATATGATGCACCTAAGTGGGACTCTTGATTTTTATATCCTATATCCCAAAAAATACCAACTATACAATTTTCCACATCATACAACTATGAATCATGTACCTAATCAGGTATTTCCCTAGAACAATGTATTGAAATGGGTTCACCTCATTAATGAAATCAGGAATCACTAGTTTACCACATGAACAATGAAAATAAAATTGTTCAAATTAAGATCACTCCATAATAATAATGTTATTGGTTCCAACATACATACTACATCAATAATTTCATATTAAACTTAAACATGGTATTGACCATGAAACATGATATATCTTGAATCATCTTCTCACCAAATTCCAACAGCCACATCCACCATTCTAGGTCTACTCCTAACATTCCAATTAGTAATCAAATAAGAGTATTGTGTCCCCTTAGTAAATAGAATACATCTATCACCTGAAATACATTACAAAACATCATATGAAACATTATCACACCTTGTGATAATATATTCATTAGCATCCACAAATTCATGGATCATAATGAGGGTCACACACTAAAATAACCAATTGAAAACTCACCAATATAAATTATACATTATACCAGTCATTGAGAACCACCTCAAAAGGTTCTACCATAAAATTTGAATATATACACCTGAACCAAACACTTATCTTCATAGGAAACACCTTTCTTATATCAACACCTAGAACATACATTCCATTAAACATGATCTATTCTAACTCCACTTATCTCCACAAAGGGGCTTGTTCCAATATCATCAAACATCAATTAAATAATGTCAGAAGAATATAATTTATTCTATAACTCCTCAACTCATACATGACCACTCACTACTTCGTAATTGAAGAACAACATGTAGTTCCATCGTGCACTACCTTGATCTCATAAAAAACTAAAGAATGTATACTCCCATATCACCTAGTCACATAACCCAACTCAAGATCAATGACTTGCACATAATTGAATCTAGGATCAAAAACCTAAATAACAGAAAATCATATTCAGCAAGATAGTGAAATCTAAATTTATGAACTCACAATGAACCACTTCAAAATCGATCATCCCACCTATTCTTTGGACTATATCAAGGAAACCCACTATACTAGAATCATTAGAAAACACCAATAATCCATACATGTTCTAACCACACCACTAATCCAATATTCAAAATCCATAGGGTTAGGTACTCAACAAGTATTTACATAAAAATTAACATTGACAATAAATCTCTAGAACCCAATGTGATGTCCTCATTAAAAATTACACTTAAACATGTCTACACCATAACATTATTAGCACCTCAGGTGCACTGAACTAAATGTAAGGAATGTATACATGTATTAAAAGTTAAAAAATAAAAGGTATCGCTATAAATTTATACAAATATTTGTAGAATATAACTTTTATCAATCTTTACATGATGAAACTGTCCATTTTTCTGTATCTTTTGCATTGAGAAGCCAGGGAAAACCACTCAGTCAGGTTACCCTCATAAATCAAATCTCATTTTAACCATATTTCCTAACCCACTAATTATTTTTTAAGTATCAATAGCCTAGATATCACTCAGCTAAGCCATATTTGATAACTCAAACAAAATGTAACACATAAGAAATATCTCTTTTAATGATTCAATCATATCAAGGAAAATCATTAGAACCTACCAGGGAACTATTTATTTCCATGTATTGTCATATATCACTATACCATAGAGTATCCTTAATTTTAAGATGATACACACTATAACCACATTGATGAGAGAGACACCCCTAGTGGAGTCAATTCTCGTATATGAATATAGATATACAAAATGTAATTGAACAACAAGGATGCTTGTTTTTTTATATGTTGTTTAGGTTGAGTTGGATGCCATAAGGAAGACATATGGGGGAAAAATATAAATGTTTTTATTATAAAATTATAAAACAATACTTATTTTTTAAAATAAATATAACAGAAACTAAAAAGGGATTCACTACTGGGGTTTCATATTACCCTATTAACCTACTATGGTGTCTATACCTCCATTAAAATCATTGATTGCATAGAAATCATATTTGATGATCATGTTGTTGATCCAAATGATGTATCCTAATAATAAAATATATTATTGATTAGATGTGTATAATTCCACTTATAAGGACTATAGGAAAAAATAATTTAGTTCCGTAATGACACATGAAATAGTTAAACGCTAAAATAAGTAATAAAAATAACATAATAACACATATGACTTGTAAATACTAGGTGAGGAATATGACACACAATCATGAACCATTATCAATGAACCAATAGACACAAAACTGAAAATAAAAATATCATAAATAAATATCACATGGTAGTCATGCATTGTGAAAACCCTAAAACCATAACATTAAAAGTGAAAATAGAAATCAAATATCCCAAGTGACCTAAACTTCCTACCAAAAAATATGTTCTCAGTGATGTAGTAAGATATCCATCACATGATCTAACACACACATATTTCCATTTTTTACCATATCTTCATAAATAATGTCAAAATAAAATAATGATAAAATCTATGATATCCATACCCCAGTTCACTAGGATCATTGATTGTATTTGATAGTTACGAGTTCTCAATAGTCCCTCATAACATGACAAAGGTTGTAGGTAAGAATCTAAGGTCAAGGGTAGTAATATGGTAATTCTATACCCCCATATTGGAGTGAACAATAAGTAAAATTAAAATATAATCAACCATAATAGAAAATAGGATGGGTACACTAATGGAATAATTCATAAACAATGATAATAAATGAATTAAAAAGAATAGATTCATACATTCTAATTTCTATCACATTTAACCAACCATATACACATGATTAATAAAAGATTAATAATTAAATATGTTATAGGCCCTCCTACATATCCATCCTCACCTTGTCCTAATATCCAATCTCATCTATGTTGTCTCATTCGATCAATTTTTTTTATCCTCAACCCAACAGAGCCATGTGATCAATATATCCTATATAGTAGGTCAGTACCAATAAGGTCCCATTAATAACTATTCATTGTAGTCTACACATTTTATGGGATCATATAAAATATATTTTTAATATAGAAGAATAAATAAATAATAACCATCACTCCTTGGTTCTTACATAACTTCAAAGATAAACTGAAACCTACATCATGTAGTGTTTAAGTGTGTTTGTTTATATTATATCATCATTCCATCCAATAATAGATGAAAATTAAAACCCCAAGGAGGTTATCCTTGGCGGTTCATTGTTTTGGGGATAAATATGATCTTTAAGGGGATAAACCATTGTGATACAATATTAATATCTGAAATAATTGTTGAAACTGATGGAGTAACCATATGTGATTTTTTAGTCATCATGAACCTTCAATGAACCCCCCTATGGTAATATTCAATGTTTTATAATCATCATACATCATTTTCTAACACCATGAGGTAATCTTGGGAAATATACAATATTTAAGAATGATTATTAAACAAAATGAGAAAATCTTGAGCGATCCATAATAATTAAATTTCACCACTGAATCCCATGATGTAATTTTAAGAATTAAATAGACATAAAACATCACTATTAAGAATCAAGAGCTAATCCTCAGTGTTCCATATTCCCGAGATCCCTCTCAGTGGTCAATATGACATTGACGAACACATCAAGTCCCCCATGGTCACATAAAGCATAGACTACCATGATGGGTTGATTTATACCATTTACATATCTTGGGCTGACATCTATCAGTTAGGGGTTATACACCCCTAATCGTTATCATGATCATAATGTGTCATGCCATCCCTCATAAGGAAAGCCTCATATGAATTATTTTAGGAGAATGATATTGATCTGTCTCAATTACCAAGTCATTCTTAGGTCAGTCAACTCACCCAAACTATCAATCCATCTCTATAGGATATTACCACTGATATAATCATAATCTCATAGGGGGTGGAATAATATCCCCCCTATTTTCAAATTGGTCAAATTCCTCTATGGAAACTCTATCATCTTCTATACTCTAATTGGGAACTCATTCTCATCCAATGGCATCCCTATACTGAAAGGCCTTCATTGAACCTATATCTAGGGTAACATTACATATATAGTCCATTGAAACACATCAAGGTGGTGAATATGGCTCAGGAAACATAAATATAATTGATTTACTATCCATCAGGTGTCACAGAATGCTAGTTAATGTATATGGGTCAGACATGTTATTCACCAATTTATCCAATAGCCTGAATTTCATTTAATGTAAAAAAAATTAATATCATAAAAAATGATATATTATAAAATTTTTGAATATATAACTATCATATTTATAAATAATACGCATAAATATCTTTGGGTTATGTCCAAGAGGACACCTACCTCACTTTAATTGTTTTTTTCTTTTCAAACATAACCCTGCAGCTCTTCCCATGCTCATACTAATCCATTCAATCATCACTCATCCAAGAAATAACCCATATCATATCTAAATAACAAAAAAATCAATCTAATAAAATTCATAATAAATTTTAAAAATTGAAATTTTAATTTACCATGTTAATTAATCGGAATAAATGTCATAATACATATTAGGTGCTTCTGATGTATGAGAATCAAAACTGAATGCACCCAAAATGGGCATTACACAATCCTGATATCATCAAGGGATAAATACTTGTGATGACCCATCACCCAGGGCCCACTCCATGACTACCTCATGCCTGCATTCCATAGGTCAGGGGTTGGTGAATAGCACAATAAAGGCATATCCCTATAACCAGAAGGCATTTGCCTTTACACCAGTAGAAACACACAATCCAAGAACAAAACAAGATGCATCCATGAAGTAAAATGCTTTTGTAGAAAATGAATTGAATGTAAAGGGGTCCAGAATATAATCCCAACTAAAATGTACAAGTACAACTGAAAATAGAAAACAACTCCAAGATTGTCAACTGAAGATCCTACCTGAAGGGTAGATATAGATCTTCTCCACAACACTCCATATAATCTAGTCTCCCCCATGTGCCACATGGTCTTGGCTCCCTCAAGTATAAATCCAACTTCTCGTTGACTGCACAGGACACAATAAGGAGCAGGAGAATCCCCTATAGGGGTGTGTATAACAATAATCAGTCGGGACACCGAGGCCCCTGATATCCTTCCAATGTTCATCAAAAAAAATTAGAAAAATCAAGACCTCAATCACAAATCATGAATCTATCATCAACTCTACTTAGGTATATACCCATCAATATACCTATGTAATCAAAATATACTCATCTCCTATATGATAAAATAGAAGGACCCATACTTTAAACCATTTTCAAAATTGATCCATGATGAAAGTATACCACAAATGTAACACCATGAAGTTAACACCATGAATGTAAAAGTTCCACAAAGGTAACACCACAATGGTCTTACAATGAAGGATAAAGTACCAGATTGTTAACACTATGAAGGTTACACCATGAAGTTAATGTACCCCATTGGTTACCCATGAAGGTAACTCCTTGAAAGTAAAATCACCACAACATTGACACCATAAAGGTAATGTACCACAAAGGTAGGACCACGAAGGTAACACCATGAAGGTAAAAGTACCACAATGTTAAGGACTCATCTCACACGAGGTATATAACTTAATTATAGAAGTGTAGGTGATTATTCAAATATCTAACTTATATTATTTTTTCGAGAGGATCTTCTACTGACACAACCAGGATTGATATGCGTTGACCCACACAAGGTCATCGAGGGCTGACCAACACAAGATCGGACCCACACAAGATCAGTTTAAGCTGACCCACAAAGGATCACTGAGCGCTGACCCACATAGGATCTCTAGGTAATAAGCCACACATGATCAATATTCATTCATCATGTCACATCCAGCTACGAGATTCCCACACTAAGAATGCTTGATTCCATGAGGATCATATTATCAAGCTATTGGACTTATCAAAACTGCCCTAAAGATCCACAAAAAATTATACCAAAGGTCCACCATGTTGTAAGGGTCCAAATGAGATATATGGCGCGTCGATCAGACGCCTGGTCTGTGAGATATGGAACGTTTTGTAAAAATGGTCTGGTTGGAATCATGACTGACCCAACCCAGGTCGCGTGTCAAATTTAGAAATAAATATAATAGAGTATCTCATAAGGTCAGCCTTGTCACCAGGGTCCTTATGCCATAGATGGTTCATTAATCAGACTCACGGTCTATTAGTTACATACCTTCCTGTGAAACAGAGGGTGATCGCACCTCAGTCTGTCCCAGCTCAGTTGGGCGCACCAGAGTATTCAAAAGGGACTGCTTCTAAAAAGGGGTCCCAACACCACTAATGGTGTTTCAATCACACACCAATTTCTTTTGTTATGGATGTTTCTTTATTCGTGTACCGGTCGGGTCTAGGCCCTGTCAAACTATGTCAAACGGGCCCGACACAATGTGTCATGGGGTCTACTAGACCACGCTTAGGTCCGACCCACTAAGGGTCGGCCCAGTTCACGGGGTCCAGCCTATCGGGGTCGGCCCGGTTCAGTTCACGGGACCAAGATTAGGTTCGCCGGCCCGTAGGGTGGGGCTCTTCCCACCCGCGCTAGCCCCAATTGGTGGGTCGGGCCTGTGCCAGCTCGGTCCTCCAAAAGGTGTACTACATCCTTCACTGGCCTCACAGTTGCGGGTTCGTTTCACCCAAATGGTGGGGCGATTCTCCACAACAATAACTGGTCAGTCGTTCGGCCGATTGGATTCCGCCAAGGTAGTGCGGCGCAGGATGTGACACACCCTCTTACTGCGGCTAGCTAGCCACAACCATTTTTTGCTAGGGGAACCAGCAGGTGACACACTTATCCCATGTGGTTGGCTTGGGTGGTTGTCGTGGTGCACCATCGTACGCCACCTTCCACCCCCTACGGCTGATTACCGTGGGTATCCTATGGCCACCACTGGCATTGGCAACATGGTGCACTGAAGAATTCTTCAGCGGGTCACCGGATGTGCTCTAATGACTGTTCTTGGAGCTATTTGGAGCTTTGACACTTTTGTGCTACTACTGACATATCGTGACCCTCTATTTCATGTTGTCGTCGATTTATAAATTGTTTCTCTGAATTTCACATCAAGAACGAAGTGGTGGATGGTCCGAGTTTTTTTTGGCCCTCACCCTCCATGTTAATGTGATTGTAAAAGGGATAGTATTTAAATCATCAATTTTGGCTTCAAAATAATCCCCCTAACTCACGATCATTGGAGAACATCCATGTTTGATGTAGAGTTGAGGTTTGTTGTTTTCTGTTGCACATCACCGCCCACTGGAACAGGTTTCATTCTCCAAGTGTTTGGTATCATGATAATTTTCTAGAGCTTGGTCGCTTTGTGATGTCGTGCCAATACTCCTCTTGAATATCCATATAAATAGGAGAGGGGAAAGGTGAGTAACACAAATGGAATTAATGTGCTTCAACTAATTAGATAACATTCCTAATTGCAACTGGGATATTTCAAAGAATTGAGGAGTCAATCCATTTAATGGATTCACACATCATTAGTCCCACCACTACCACATGGTCGTTGAAGGAAAAGAAAGAAAAGAAATAAAATAACATTGTTATTTTATTATTATTTTAAATGTCCAAAATCAATATTTTTCTCCCAACCCTCTGCGGCCGAATTAAAGCCTCCCATAACAAAATCCTGGCATTGTGGATTCAACAGTCCCCTCAGATTTTTAATCCAAGAACCGGTTCAAACTTTAGAAAACTTCGCTCACACGTTTACTAAACATACCTTAAAAATGTTTAATAAATTATTAACATTCACCCTCTACCCATGCCATTCGTGTTTAGGCTCCACCTAAGCTGGAAAATCCCCAAATAACTCAATGGTAATCTCGGATTTTCAATCTGATTTTCCATTTAGAATATATCGATTTTAACATTAAAATAATTGTTACTTTATTATTTTAATTATGAACAACAACTAACTTCAATTGTTGGCCTGCAACAGACAATGTTATTATCTGCATAAAAAAATTAAACTCTCAAGGGCTTAGAATTGGTCTCAGATTTTTTATTCAAGTCACTGTTTGTGAGTTATAAGTATTTAAAAAATAACATAACTTTTTAAATTATTTTATTTACTGTTATGCCATTTCCATGTTTTTTCACCAGAAACTTATGCTGACTAAATTTAAGTCGCACATAGGGTAAAACCTCTATCCTAGAAACAATGGAACCATTAGATTTCTAATTCTTGAACCCATTTAAGAGTTATTCAATGTTTCCATGAAAACTGCTCACTGGCGCTAGTTAAAGATTAACAAAATTACGACATATCATTCCAGGATCTTTAGTAATGGAAATCACGTTCTGTCAGATTTTTCGACCTCAAAATAATCCGAAATTATATCAAAAAAAATTATATTTAATTTACATGACATTATAATATCAAACACATTATAGTGATTCAATCACCGAATAAATTTAATTTTCCCAAAATAGCCATTCATGGAGTTAATATAGTGTTTATGCCATGATTTTTTAAGAATTTGACCTTCCCCCTTAGTTTATCCTATTTATTCTTTCATAATACGTTTAAAATAGTTGAAATTTTGAAATTCCATTCCTACTATGAATGGTCATATAAAACATATTTCATTATCCGCATCTTTGTGGGCATTCATAACCATATTCCCAAACTCAACAAGAAGCTACCAAACTATAATATATGTATAATGACATTTATTTATGATATATAAATTCCCATAATCTTGTCAAAAGATATAGATTTCAAAAAAACAATCCAACAAATAATAAATTAGCATTAACATAAGAATTGAAAACCAAAAATGGGTATAGGGTCTTACTATAGAGATAAATTTTGAGGTATGGATTTCTACTATACATTTTTAGATAGAGATCGTCTTTCTGATAAGGGTTTAGTAGAGGATATAGTTTATAAGAATAGTGGTTTCAACATTGATGGGTTGGTTCCCCTCTCAATATCTGAACTTTAATGGGATAGGGTTAGTTATTTAGATCAGTCGGACTATACTCAATTAATTTGAATAATTCTCAATATAGATATGATTTATTAAAAATTTATAGTGTGATGATTATAGAATATACTTTATATTTTATTTTTTCTAGTTCATGTGATTGGTTGGAATTAATTTTCTTATAGGTGGATTGTGAATTTGGATATTTTTAGTATTTTATTGGGATGATGAATATTAATAAATTATTATAGGTGTGATCTATGGATTTTAGAAGATTTGTTGGCTGTGATATTGTATATAATAGTTATGGAAATATGAAGGATATTTTTTATTTTTGATACATAAATATTATGTCTTCTTTATAATGTAACTTCCAGGTCTTTTTTATATGAACTTTCCTTTTTCGACATATCTATGTCTTATATGGATATATGTTATAATATAAAACAAACCACATGTACCACAGAATTAGAAAATCCCAACATTATTTCCTAAATATAGAACATCTAATATAATGGAAAAATAATTTTGACCAAACTAAAAGTTCTTTAAAGAGACAGTAAACATAATAAAGTAAAGTATGTATAATTTAAATTTCTTATGAATTGTGGTCTCCAAGAGATATCATAGTCATGATCAAAATTGTAAAATGAATATAAAAAAATAAAAATATTTTAAATATTTTAAAAAACATTTTTATAAAATTGGTGTAATAATATGTAAATTATGAAAGAAATAATAAAATGTTATCTATAAGAACTATAAAGAAAATATAACAATTAGAATAGTTAATCAGTCATTCGAATGGAAACTAGACTACTAATTTTTTTAGTACAATTAGAAATGAAACATGTCAATTGGAATAATAAATTGATAAATAAGTAATATTTACCATAAATAAAACAAGTAAATAAAAATATTAAAATTCCATAAGATAAATAATCAAATTTTCTAAATTAATGAAATTATATGTGTATATTGTTTCAGATAGCATGATTTTATTAATTAATAAGTCTCTAACATTTTTTATTAATATCTAAATAATTAAACTACTATATATTTATTTTTTTTCAGAATTGTTTTATTATTTTCAATTCGATATAGTAAAAAGATGTGTTTTGGTTATTTTTCTAAACAAATGATTTTCTAGGGAATAAAAACAGTGCAGTTTTTTTTAAAATGATATATTTTTTCTAATTATTTTGATGTAATAATGTAATAATGAATTCTTGTTTTTCTTCTTGATCCAAATCACAGTAAACATGATAAATGATCTATTTTATAATATAACTTCTATTTAATAATATAAAATGTATTTTATAAATCTAAAAATACAATTTATTCATTTAAAATAATTATAATTTTCTTTATTTATTTTTTATATATATATAAATTCTATGGTTGAAGGGTTTTTCAATCATAGTAAAATATATTTTTTGATTAAATATATTAATTATATTAAAGAAGGGAAATATTTTATATCATAGTCTTGAATTTTTGTTATTCATTAATTTATCAAAAATCCACATCACCTTTTGGTATAAATACCCTATCATATTCCCATATCATATTAGAAGCAAAATTCATGTCATTCTCATGGTATTTAAAAATTAAATTCTATCAATCCTTCTATGAGAATAATAGATTTCATGATCTCACCCTACTCCAAAACCCAATGGAATTTGGACCTTAATAAAAGAGTAAACCATAAGTTCAGGGGTACCATTATTTATCAATCATTTTAGTTTCACTACGACTAGTGTTATATTTTAATTTTTTTTCAAATAATTTACTAAAAAATTTATTAATTACCATATTAACATGAATTTAATTATATTATTCAACTAGAGAATTTATATATATATATATATACTCATATATATACATTATCTTCCTCTCTCTTTATTGACATATGTCATTAATGGTTAGTTTAATTGCACTCAAGTACATTCTTAATTCATTATTTATTTCCAAATTAATGGATGCCAAATATATACTATTTATGGTATATATATATTTATTTATTTTGATATATGTAGATATAGGTATGTGGTATATATTTATTAATTTTCTAGAAGTAATTTTATTGATGAATTTAAAAAATGCACAAAATCAGAATATTATAATGAAAGTTGAATAATTTATGAAAACAAGACATCAAAACATCTTATAATTAATGAAATGTTAATAAAGAAATTTATTTTTTTATAGTTGACTAAAATTAAATTAAATAAATATATGATTCATATATTTAATTTTCTTTGGAAAACATAATTTAGTTATATGGAATATGTAAACATGTTGAAAAAAATGGGGAGTAAAGAAAGTGGAATCTCAAAATATCACCGTTTATTTTGGGTTTATCCACTCATAGTTTTCTCTCTTTTCATTGTTCTTAATTTAAATTTAAATTATATCCATTATAAAGTACATTGATTTAATTTTACATTTCCTTATTCTAAGAAAATATATTTCTTCATGCATTTTCTTAAAATGTTAGACACCTCCAATGAATTTCAAACTATATATATATATATATATCAAGAATTATCATTGATTTTTCTTATATTTTATTTTTTATCTTCAATGGATGTAATCATTTTAATTTTTTATCATACCCTAATATGTAAAATATAATTTAGTATAAAACTATTTTTGGTAAATACATGTTTATTCATTTATATATTATTTAGTAGATTATTATACACCACATCAACTTCTTATGGGTTAATTAATTTTTATGATTGATATAAGATTCATTAAAATGAGGAGGGAGTGATTTTAAAAAAATATGATTTGACTTGTAGGTCCAAAATTATAAAACTGTCAAATTCATTGATTGTATGATTACATGTCATGTTATCATAATATAGTTATATATAATAATTAGTTTCTATATAATTATATCCATGGACATTAGGAAATTATGTTTGTATATTATGTTAGGATGTGTCGGTAATAATATTTAGCCTTTTATTTTTCATTGTTCTTAATGTATGATATTCAATCTCATATTCATATGATTTCTCCCATTATGATCCATTATTATTATCTTATTATAATTTTTATGTGCACCCATTTACTCACATTCATTTATGTATCATCTTCATTCCTATTATTTACCAAGTTATTTGGATTTTAGCTAAAGATTTATTTTATGTATGTCCATATGTGATGACAAGTACATAGAAGATTATGAAATACTATAGGGGTGCTATGTGTATGTATTTAAATAAAATTATTGTTATAATTTTTTTTAATATTGTATAGGAAAAATCTGACATGACCCAAATGAGATCAATTTTGGTAGTTGTTTGATTTTTTTTATTTCTCTTTATAATTATATTATAATTGTATAAGGGATGTATGGTTAAATAGTATTGTTATGATATAATTGTTTTGATTATACGTTCAATATTATAGATTGTAAAAGAAAAAGATCTAAACATCAAGAGTCTATGAGTTATACACATAACATTTATTTATTCACATTAATATGTTTTTTCCTAATTTTTTGTATTTTTCTTTGTTCTAGGAATTTATATTATCGAAATTAGGTGGTACATGATGACACTAAACTGAAAACCCAGGTGATGGAAAATTAAGATATTTTATTAATGAAATTCATAATTCCACAAGATATGGAGTTCAAAAAGTCTTGGAGATACATAACATGTTACCCCATGTTATAAACAATAACTAGATATGGAATGTCACCCTTAAACTTAAAAGGATAAATTGTTCATTGGGTCCATAATCTGACAATAAAAATCATCATTTACTTGATCTTCTTATCCATGTTTTATGGAATTATGGTTCAACATCATAGAAAATATTTTTTTTATGTGTGTCATTTTTCTAAGAAATAGAAGGTTAATCTAGATATCTAAAATTTATAAAGATAAGTATGAAAATGGGGGATATTGATGACCAATATAAAGTTAAATGATTAATTTTAACCATGGGAGTTGGAATATTTTTTTTAAAATAACAAGTATATTCATTATAACCTTCATTATTATACTGAGAGAGAATTTTTGGACCTCAATAAACATGACCATTAATTTAAAAAAATATATTTTTTAAATTTCAAATGGCTCTCAAGGTACAATTTATGTGCTATTTTTAACCATGATAGGAGTATTTAGAGACACATTAATATCATTAAATAAAATATATAAAATATACTGAAATTTTAGAATATTAGAAATATGAATATCTAGTACAATGTTCTCTTAACGTGGAAATATTGTTTAGAGATTGGTCCCACGATTATAAAGATGGGAAAAGGAATATAATTTTTCATATTGTAAGTTAAAATGATTATAAACATGGAATTTAGTAAATACATATACCTATATATTTATTATTTGATTTCAATATTGTGGGTAACTACCTTTAGGGATATAGAAAATGATATATGTGAGCTAAATGAAGGAATTTTTCACAAGAGTGTATAATGAACAGGAATAGGCCACTCAAGATTTTATAAGAAATAAATGTTCCACTATTTACATGAGTTATGGATTAATACAATATTTTTTTAATAACATGATCACTAAAGAATCTTGTTGAACAATTAAATTTTTTATAACGATAATACATTTAAAAACCCATATAAAACAATGGAGAATAGATGGGATTATTAAATTACCAAAAATGAAATAGTAAAACCAGATGATGTGGTGAAGGAAAAACTATGTATTCACTCTATAATAAATATTTTTTATTTATTATCAAAATGTTTCTTCTTATATTATAGTTTTTATATTTATATGGAATTAAATAAACAACATTAATAATTTAATATATATATTTATAAATATTTACTAATAAAATTATTACAAACTAAGTGATTTAATCATAACTTATTTGTGTTTTGGTATAATTATTTTCCAAAACGACTTAAATATAAATTATATGCAATATAGGGTATACATTATATCTCTTTTAATATACCTCTTAAAAACAATCGGTAATAGTAATTCATATTACATATCTAAACCAATTATATACACTTATATTAATGTAAGGAGAGTGTGGATCTAAATTACAAAATCCTATTTAGTATATGTATAGGCACCTAAAAAATAATAATATGATTAAAATATGGTAAATACAATGGAGAATTTCAATCATAAATCCATGTCCTTTATAATGGAATATATTTATTTTTTCTACAATTAATTTAATGGCTTTCCCTTTCTTTGTGATGTAGAGTCCTATTTAGAAATTATACCTAGTGTAAAACCCATAACAATGAGTCTCTATATAATTTAGTTGGTAGAACTATATTAATAAGAGTAGAAACATCTTATTTATTTTTATAATGATTTTATACATAATATTGAATAACATTGAGGTGGAAAAGTACTCTTTTTTCCCAATGGTTGGGTAAATGCATATTTTCATCAATTATTGAGTGACCAATAAGATCTCATAATCGATCATATATCCACTACCATGGATTTATGACTTATTATGGGAATGTTTTTCAAGAATAATACCTACCAAAAGAATATAATTTTTTGATTTCCTCAATTAAGTGTTAAGAGATATGATATTCAAAAGGATTCCTCATGTCTATGAAATATACACTATATATTCCTATAAATTCCATTAATAATTAAAAAAATTTATATTATTATGTAAATGATGAAATAATCCTTATAAGCAACCTAATGAAGTTTTTAGTCATTATTATTAATGATATTCTCATTTATTCCATGAGACGGGAAGAAAATGAAGAACATTTGTGAAATTTTATATGACATTATGGATGGAGAAGTTGTTTACAAATTTATTCAAGTAGTACTATTGGATATATGATTTCAAATTCATTGATTTTTTTATAAACAGCGAGTAAATATATAGTGACCCTCACATCTCATAAATTTAAATTAAATCATTTTTTACGAATACATAATAAATTACAGGAAAATACACCCAAATACTATATTAGTTAAGTGTATTTTCAAACATGGGAACATAAATATTTGTACATAATTGAGGTATATTATCTCCAACAAGGATCCCCTTGACTAGAAACCCTCTAGACACATAATTAAACATAAATATATTTATTACATTGGGAAAATAAAAATAATAATGGGTGATCTTAGATTATTAGTAAGTGGAAAATGGGATATATGTAATAATAATCATGAGTATAAGGGTATGAGAACACGATTCAGAAAATACAAGATTATACCATGCATATCAAATATCATAAACAAGAATCAAGGAATAAATATTGGATTGTAATGAGACATGAATAACAGTATAATCATGATCATATTCAATATAATCATAACATAGTATGAAGAAATGGAATTTAGGAAGACACATTAGCAGAAAAAATTATTTCTATAGTAGTCCATGCATCGCTACCGATACCATATTTGTTTAATGGGTTGACTCCCCTAACCATCATTGTAGAAAATTTTCACTCCCAAGAAAATATTGTAACACACAGTCCTTTACTAAACCATTTTCACTCCCTCATTCATCCATTTCTATCTCATGAGAAACAAATCATAACCCAAGCCATTGGAGGGAAATAAATATCCCATCTATATCATGATGAAATCATAAATACATCTTAAACAATATAATAAAAAAACATGATTACATAACCCATGAACTAAAATGGCTTTCTTAAATATGTCATCATATCATAACATTTGAAAAATAGAAAAGATATCATAATAATTTCATAAAATCATAAATCATTAAAGGAAGATAGTATCTTAATAATATTAGAAGTGGAAGAGAAATTGGCTTCATAGAAATCATGCAATCAAAAACCCAAACCATCCAATGAAATAATATAAATGGTATCCTTAAATAATTTTGATAGAATGGAATGAGTAACAGAAAATTATATAATATTATTTCGGAAATAATTTTTGAGTATATTTTGAAATCATTTTTTAAAGAAAATACCATTATTCTTTGAAAAAAAATATTAAAAAAATAAAATAATTTTGAAAAAATTTAATGGGATCTTTGAAACCCATATCAAAAACCTTTTAATACAAATAACATAAATATCCGCCTTTTGGAAAATATATTTTTTAAAACAAATTTAGAATACATGGTTTTTGAGTAAAAACGGTTTCTGAATAGAGAGAAATATGGTTGGGTTTTGTTAAAAACATTTTATTAATAAAGTTAATTAATATTGTGTTTAAAATTATACCATATCATGATGATATCATGAATAGATGTGTTATAAAAAAATTCAGGAGTTTTTGGATATTTGGTTCATAATATTCCACCAATAGAAGCATAATAGTAGATGTTTCCTATAAATGATGATATTATAATAATAAACTCTTACCACATTAGTAAAATTAAATCACAATTAAAATGATATAATTAAATTAAATTATACATATAATATAATTATAAAAATATAATTCCTGATATATCATTTCCTAGTTAATGTTTCTACCCCTCTTAAAAAATAAAGGTCCATAACAAAACATGAGTCTCAAAGAATGAAAATTGATGGAAAATTACCTTATTGATTTGGTAACATTTGAAAGGTAAATCCAATTATAGATATATAAAAAATTAATATTTAAATACACAAATATTTAATGATATTAATCATATAATAAATTAATAGGAATTATATACAGCACCAAAAATAAACAAGAGGTTAATATGGCATAAGTCTTGGAGAAATAAAAGTTTGACTAGAAATCCCCTTATATTTTGTATTGACTCTCATTATGACAATGTAAACATCCTATATAATAAATATATGTTTATATTAAATATAATAATGAAACATATTTACTATTAACATGAAATATATTTTAATCCTGTTATCTTGTATTACACATTTATTAAAAATTTAAGGTTAATGTTTCGTTTCAAGTAATAACCTCTTTGTTTTTTGCATGTGTTTTAATTCGTTATATTGATGGTACTCATAAATATATCATGATATCCATATTTTAAAAAATTATCTATATTTAATATTTATTTATTTTTAATAATCTATAAATTATATAAATAGAAAATGAACCAAACCCTTCATGGAGATGGTTGGATGTACGTACAGATGAATTTTGATTCCATTTTCTTGTTTTATTGATGGAAATAATGTCAATGAAATATATTAATATTATATTTTCCCATTATAATTAATATTTAAAATATATAATATAATTTCATTGTACCAATCCTTAATATATTTCATGTAATGTTTTTATTAATCACATACCATTGAGGAGATAGTAGTCCAAACATCCACAAACGAAGTTATCGTATTTATAAAAATTACAATGCATGTAGGTAAGTCTACTGTAATAATTGATAAATAATAAATAAAGAATAAATTTCATATATATAACATAAAAAATTATTTTTCATCTTTATATCCAGTCTTGAAAAGGGTAATTGAAGAACAAATAATATCCGTTCTTGAGGAGGTGGTACACCTTACAAATGAATGATGATTCTATATCCCATTTTATGGAAGTCTGTATGAGTGTAGGTCATGCCCATATCATAAAAAACTTATATGTATATTTATTATAATTATTTTATTAAATAATCATTTAATAATAATAAATTAGGGGTGTAGAAATAAATAAAATAAAATTTCTTATTGAAGGATGTTACTTCTTCATTGGGTATATTTTTTTGGTTTACACCAAAAGTATTCATTGTTTGGATTTATTCTAAAAGATAGGATTCTAAAATTAAGGGAGGGATGTTTTGAGAATATATTGTTTGGTTTTATATGATAAAAATTCCTCTGATGTGTGAATAATTGAGGGATTGAGTTCCCATTTTAAAATTGAGGTGGAGTGGAAAGCGTAGAAATATAAAAATTTACACACAATTGGGAGGTAAAAATTAAATCATTTACCTACAATATTGGACAAAATTAGATTAAAATAGAATATATAGTCGATATATGTCCATAGAAGATATTATGAACAAGTTTATGTCCAATTTTACTTTTTCAATTAAAAATATAACCATGAAGTAATATAATTTTAACTATAATCGTTGCAACTAATTAAAATGATATTCACCAATATTTTTTATAAAATAAAATGTTAACCTAATTAGTTATTATATATTATGATTATTTGAAATATTTAAACCATTTTTTAAAATTATAAATATATAAGAGTCATAAACAAATTAAAAATTTATCCCATAGATGAGATGAGAAGACATGTTTTTTAACTGAAAATGTTCAAAATATTGTAACGTTTTTATATCCATTTTCAATTTGAAATTGATTAAAAAGAAATAAATTATAAAAATGGGAATAATATTAATCTAAATAATCATTAAAAAAATATACTTTAACTACATAAATAAATTACAGGAAAAAGCAGTTTTCAATTAAAATTCATTAATATTCACTATTTATTAATATATGATTTTTTAGAAAAAACCCCCAAATATCACCCTAATATAATTTTGAAATTATTAATTACAAATTTGGTTTTATTTTATCAATTTTTGTATCGAAAATTGTGTATAATTTTTTATAATGTTTTTTCATTTTTGGACCTAAAAAAAGAAACTCTTTTGAGAAAATAGTATTTTTCAAGAAATAAAGACATTACAAAAAATTATATAATTTAAAATTAATATATTTTAATTATCTAAAACAATTATAAATAATATTTAAAAATTATTTCTTACTATTTATAAGAATATGACTAATGGATCAGTTATAAATTTCTCCTATAAATAATTGTAACAATGGAGTGTTGTTTTGTAGAAACCCATTGTTATGTGTTATACACGGTAAGATAGTGCTTCGTGTAACACAAGATTAACATGGTGCAGCAAATAAAGAGTTTATTAATTAGTTTAAATGAATTTAAAGACATAAAATATGTTTAATTTATTCAAAATATTTATCTAAATTTTTATGGTGTTGCACTCTACACCCATAAAATGAATTTATCCCTTGAAATTATTCATTCTGATACAAAAAAAATAAGGATACTTCTGCATCATCATATCCTCAAGTTTCAAAATGGCTTCCTCTAACTTTTTTTCCAAAAAAACATTCAACATGTTAGAGGTATTTTTTCATATACAATTATTTATATAATATGAAATATTATCGGATGTTCTCCAAAATAAAGATCCTTCTCCAGCGGTATGACCTATTAGTTCAATACAAGTGAAGGGTCTGAAATGTACGTCCTAATGAGAGATACATGGAACACATAATGGACTTGGGAGAGATATTGGGTACATTCCATGTTGTATTGTACCATCTTGGCATGGTTAAGAATCTCCAATGGACTGATATACATAGGGATTAATTCCCCTTCCCTATAGAATCAAATATCTATATTATAGTAAGATATTTATAGTGAATCCATCACACCCAATTGAAATTATAGATCGCAACGATGATTATCAATAAAAAATATCTAAATCATTTGATTTCCTTGATATTATTATGATTTTTTATAACATTCCCATTCATTTCTTCAGTTATCTCAGGTCTATGTAGATTTCATTCCCTAACATCATTCCATTACATTGGATCTCTATATTTCTATCCATATATATAATTAGAAGGATCTATATGAATTATTGACTGAAATATAGTTTTTTAATAATTATATACTAGATAAAGGTGGTGATCCCAACCAATTGTGAAATCTTGAGAACAGGATATCCACATATCCTCAAGACGATGAAATTTTCTTAATGACTAAAAACCCATATGAGGATATTATGAAATAATGAATCCCAATTTTATATCATATTATTTATGAATACATAACCATAAAATTGTGGTAAACCGTGAATCCTGATAATATAAAATAAAATATTTTACTCCATGTATTATTGCAACATCCTTGATTTATAACATGGTAATCTGATCTAGATATAATTCTTCTATTATAGAGATTAAGTTTGTTGAATTATGAAATCGGTTGAATAATAAATTTATAATATTAAACACATTATCGGCTTTCTGGAGTCTGATGAAAAATAGATAGTGATGTTATCCCATTTCCATTATGATATGAGAAATTGATGCAACATCCCCAAATAATTTAATCATTCAACCTTATCTTGTGGAAATACCAAACACTTAGATACAAAATATACTATATCCATCATTATTTCATCCCACTAGAATAATTCGGTAATGTATCTATAAGTTTTTATATATATATATATAATAGATAGTTGATAACTATGACATTCCTCAAATATCTCTTTCCCAAAATATACTATGGATGGAACATAGATATGGTTCTAGATCCATATAATTTCATCAGGATATTAATTAAACTCAGAAATATTTCTAAAATTCTTTCGTAGTTGTACATCATCCTTCTTCACCTCTTTAATCATCATTTGGATAAACAGTTGAACATTCAATTGATAAAAAATATATTTTACCCTTCCATTAAAATGTCTAGATTGACCCTTTTAAAATCATGAAATATTGGTTATTTTATCCATGTTAGGTATACGGTAGAATGATCTTATCTTCTCACATCATCATCCACCTTGTTATCTTTCCCCGGTTTGTACTATATTGAGCATTCATAATCATTTATAATATCTAACCATCATTTTTGGCACACGTTCATGAACTTTTGCGTGATTATATATTTCAATCATGTATAATCTTTAAATATATCACACTTGTATCATTAAAAATAATGACTCCCTATGTTTAATGAAAATCCCAATGTAGATAACTCTAAATTATGAGTTGTGTAATTTTGATCATTAATACTCAATTTTCTCAAGACATAGCCTATAACCCTATTAGTTTTTATCATAACACATCCTATTCCCTTCATGGATTCATCACTATAGATTACAGCTCATTCCCCACTAAAGGAAAATGTTATCACATGTGTACTGACTAAAAATTTCTTTAGTTCCTTAGAAAAATTCCTCACATTCAACAATGTGGAGGAACTAAGAATCCTTTTTATTTAACATGGTTAGTGGATTAGAAAATAATGATAAATTTTCCACAAAACATCAACAAAATCATTCTATCATAAGAAAACTATAGATCTTAGTCCACATGGGTGGTCTGGGCCAAAATTAGACAACCTCCATCCTTGATGGATCAACTTTTATAACCTATCTTGAGATTATATGACTCAAAGATGAGACCACTTATAGAAAAAATGCACACTTTGTAAATTATTCATAAATTTCTCATTCCATAGGGACATTAGTATAATTACCCAATGGTATTCATATTATTCCATTCACATTGGATATATTAAAAATATAATCTATAATGACTACAAAAAACAAATGAAGGTAACCTATAAAGATATTATTCATAAAATCCATAAAGATATAAGGGGAATTAGTAAGACTAAAATCAATCAATATATATTAATAGTGTCCATAAATTTTACAAAATGTTTTCTTTTCTACATCCACTATATTAAACCTCAATTGATGATATCCATAATGAAGGAATATCATGTAAATGTATAGAGGTCCATGCAGTTTGTAAAACAGGTCAACCGTACTAGGAATATGATATATTTTTATAATCATGACCATGTTCCATTTTTTATAATCAATGAAGATACAAATTTATCCATATTTATTTTTCATAGAATGTACATGTAAACCCCAATTTGAAACAAATGGATGAATGAATCTTTTGTAATGGTTTTCATGGTGTTTCTTCTTCAATTCATGCATCTAATTGAGGTTCATTCTATAGGGAGTATTTGAAATTAGTTAGGAACTAGGTATGAGTTCTTTTGGGAATGAACATTACATTTCGGTGGATGTATTCGAATCTCTACATGATATATATCCACAAATTTATGATCAATAATTATAGTATTGATTCTAAATTTCTGCCAAACTATTCAAGATTAACACTCTATATGAATTGGAACTAACACTAATAAATTGATTTATTCTCTATAAGAAATTCATACTTAGTTTCACACTAATAGAGGATAATATGTTGGTTTGAAACATAAAAATTGAGTTCCCTAACACTAAATTTGATCTTATATCAATGTATGGATTTACAATCCAATCCTAAGTTGGCATAAAATTAAACAATTATAATATTTAGAAATATTTCCTGGAAGAACAGTCCAAAAAATTTTAACTGGATATGAATCATATACTAGAGATGAAATAATCATTCCATAAGGTGTTTTCACTGCTAATTTGACATTTAATAATCTAGGGGGAATCATAATAACATTTAAGAATAATATTTATATTAAATAGTTTTTTGATCTAGAAACAAATAAGGCATTAGAAGTTCTAGGCTGGTGGGTAAGTGTACCATTCACCACATAATTATTTCACAACTCATCAGAAAGAATTATCAAATTATATTTCGCATTTTTACTCAACATAAGAGGTTTATGGTGTAGATCATCATCATTAACTATCTAGTTTTGGATTAAGTTATAATAATTATGTTTCTCTTTATACTAATAGAACTTATGTGGGTGAGGTTCATTATGTGAAAATTTATATCCATTCACATTATTAAATAACTTATTTCCATAATAGAGAAAATAAAGTTCCCGATGACCTTCCATTATACACATAAAACATTTATTAGACCCCTTACGAATATTTACTCAATGATTATCACATCACATAGAGAATAATGGAATTCTCATATTCTTTTCTCTTTGATTTTTATATTATTCATGAACTCCACCATCATTTTCTTATCAAAGCCATAAGATTAATATCATACTCCAACCTCTATTTCAACCTTAATTGTGTATATAAAAATATCTTCAAAAATATTGTTTTCCCTTATAGTTAATTCCATTCAGAGACATGTCCTAATGCCACAAATTAATTGGAGATCTTTACATTCTTGTAAGATAGTAATACTAGAATATTACATGGAATGTCTTTTAAAATTAGACTTATAGGGACAAACATATTCATCATCGCATTTTTTAACTCTATAATCTCTTTCACCATATTCATATGAAGATTACACGGAATGTAATTATTTAAAATTATGTCCTAGTAATCATCCAAATATCTGGATTCTATTTCATCTTTATTACTCTTAGTCTTGATAATATACCACCAGTGGTAAGTATCCTACTCTAAATGACACACTGGCATAATAACTATCTCATGTTCCAAACATTAGCTAATATAAAATACCTTTTCTGAGGTACTGATCCATTATTCTGAAATAATAGGATTATAATACCTTGGGCATGAATGTGGGAATTTCTTCACGAAGAAATGAAATGAAATTTTTCCCTCCTGAGTTCATTTAGAATTATATAATTATTTATTCATTGAGATAATTGTGTTATCATAGAATCCTACATTTTCATTCATTATCCACAATAATTCATATTCATAGGAGAACAATAATTACATTACATATCAAACTCAGTGTTGAAGAACTTCCTTCTGGTTCATGCAATTGACATAATCTAAAAATCATAGTGTAAGAAATAATAATCATTGTGGGGAAACTACATAATCATGAAAACCCACATATTTGATGTCTAAATTAGGATTCATTAATTAATCTATGATTCCTTTTCTTCGCTGTAGGTTATCATAGACAGAATCCATTTAAAACAATCATTTTAGTTCATGAAGTGTTTGGGAATTTCCAAAGAATATCCCTAAGGAGTGTAAAACTAGGCGTGCAATAAGACCTATTATCATGTATTAGTTCCCAATCAATTCTATCTCAATTTGGTGTTTTCAAGTATATTTTCCCTATGATCATATGTAATCGAGACACAACAACTTGTAGTATACCGAAAATGATTTCTTTCTAGGAAACAACACATTCTATCATTTAAAAAAATTATCCAATTTTTTCATATATTTTTCCTTATCCTTATAGTTATCTATATACGTGTCCATATGTCTCTCAGTATGGGTTTTTCTTCTGAGTTTCCAAAATATAACTAAAATATGTATATGATATGAACTATATTCACCCTAATTCACATACAAATAATTTATTTTTTCAAAATATATTCCAAATTACTGAAACAGACACCCAATGACAGTATTATTTTTTTTATTGGAAACACGGAAACATAAAAAATAATACTTATATGAGATAAATAATCTCCCACTAGGTTCTCCCTGAAAATAAATCTTCTTAGAAATAGAATACATAATAAAATTCTTCATATCACATGGAAGGGAAATGTGAGAATGGATTTTCTCAGATGCTCACTAAGGGGAAAAGTGAGATATTAAAGGAGGGTCGTGATCTTAAGGGTATGCGAACATGATAATAAAAATAATATATCATACCGATCAGGTCAAAGATCATAAACAATATTATTTTAATAAATATTAGTATTTCATAATAGATGAATCATTAGGTAATCAACCAAATAATCAATGAAATCATAAAATATGAATAAGGTAGGAAATTGTGGAAAACAAATAAGCATAAAGAATTATTTCTATGGTAGTGAAGTATTTTTTCCATGTCTATATTAGAGAAATGGGTAAACTCTCCAAACCATCATTTCTATTAGATTTCACACCCGCGTCCATATTAGAAGACATAGTCCATTTATAAAATCACATCACTTCACATTTTATCCATATATTTCACATGATATATAACACTTAACCTAATGCATTGTAGGGTGATACAGGTCACACCCATATCATAACGAAATCATACATATGGGTGCGATAAGGTCATAAAAATTATTTATAAAAAGGACATAAAAATAAATAGTTATCCAAAACATGTCATCATATCACAACTTGTGGAAAATTTACTTGTTTTATAGTCCTTTCATAAAATAATATCCCATGAAATAAAGCAGCATTCATAATCATGTTATCTGTTGACTAGAAATAAGAATCATTGACATCAAGCCCTCAAAATATAAAAATAATTAAAAAGAATATTAATTGTACTATTTGATAATATTCATATGAATTCACGAGTATCAGCATATAATTTCATCTTATGTGGTAAATAATATTGAAATATATTTCAAAAACATTTCATGAGGAAAATATTCTTTTTTCATTGAAAAAACTATTTTTAAAATAGAAAAAAAATTGGAAACCACTTTCTTATAATATAACCTTAAAAAACTAAATGAATTTTTTAAATCCATTTTGAATTAATTTTAAAATATAAAACACTTTTCAAATTCTATTCATTTAAAAAAATTGAGATTTTTAAAAAACAGAGTTATTGATTAAAATTTATTTTTGACCAAAGTGAGAAATAAAGATGGGTATTCATTAAAAAATTTATTATTAATATTAAGTACCAATGAGTGGAATCAGTGTTTCATTACATAAGTATTTCATGAATAGTTACAGGATATGAAAATTCAATAGTGTTATTGAGAATTTAGTCAAATGATTTTATATATTGAAGCATAATCGTAAACAATCCTGATAAATGATGAGATGGTATATATAAAATCATACTATTTGGTAACATTGAATCATAATTTTCAGGATAAAATATCATTGCATTTATCTTCTAGGGTTGTGAAATGAATAATATTCATCATATAACATTTTTATGTGACAATATATAACTTTTAAAATAATATAGGTGCATATCAAAACATGTGCATCAATGAATGGATATTGATACAAAATTTCTTTATAAATTTGGTAACATTTCAATATTAATACACATGAATGAGAGATCAGAAAATGAATATGTAAATAAAAATAAATTTTTAGATAGGAATTATAGAATAAATTCATGGGTGGTATATACACCATAAAAAAAATAATCGAGTTGGGACAATGTCATAAGTCTTAGAGAAATAATAGTAAAACATGAAATCCCATAACCATATGTCTAGAATCAAAAAAATTTATTAAATACTAATTTATTATAAATTTAAATTTATTATGATTATTCTAATGAAAATTATTTGGTTATATAATACAATATATCATTTACTTATGTCATTCATTCAATATTTTATTAACAATTCAATGTTAAAGTTATGTTTCATGTAATAACAGCTTTGTTTTTCCCCCTTGTTATGATTTGTTGTATTATTTATCCTTATAATTATATAATGATACAAATCAGTTAAATCAATACATTTATATTCAATAAATATTCATTTATAACAGTATATAAATGATATAAATATAAAATTAATTACACTATTCATGGACATAATAGGTTGTACGTATGTATGAATGTTGTTTCAATTTTCTTGTCATATAGATTGAAAAAATTAATATTTTTATATATAAATTATCATTAAATTAGCATTAATATTTTATATATATCATATAATTTCACTAATCTCATCATTAAAACAATCCAAATAATTCTTAATGGATCACAACATTTTGGGGAAGCGGTTGTCCACACATCCACAAAAGAAATTATCATATTTTTTAAAATGGAAATAATGAAGGTATGTGTTATATAAAAATTAAATAATCATAAAAATATCATAAATATCATACATAAAATTTTAAAAAACAATTTTCATTATAATTCTCATCCATTAATGGTGGAAATGGATAAAAAATGACATTAGTTTGTCAGGTAGTAGTCCTACAAACACACGAATAATGATTGTGAATCCAATTGGACAAATGTGTTTGTTAGTATAGGTCATGAACATAACATAAAACATGTAATTATATTTAATACTAGTACTATTCCCGTGCACAAGCACAGGAATATTAATTTTTCTTTTAAATCATATAGGTCCACATCTAAAATAATTGTGTGGACATAGAAATAAAAAAACTAAAAACAGATTGAAGATAATGTAATTAAAACACTGAAACAGTGAAACATCTAATAGTTGGGAGATAAAACAGATGCAGGTGAAGCAAAAAAGGGTACAACATTAAATTACATCACAATGTTAAACAAATAAAAATATCATTTCATGTTTAAATTTCAATCAACACAAATAAAAAATTCCATCACAATGTTAAACAAAAAAGGTTACAACATTATGAAAATGAAATATTACATTTGTCTCTTAGCCATTCCAACAGCAGTGAATAGTCCCATCAGCGATCAGTCCTATCATCACAATATCTAGTGTAGTGAGAATTATCTGAAATAGGAAACAAATTTAGGAGATATAGACTACACAGTAGCTTCAAAATACCAAAATAGTAGTACAAAAATGGTTATTAACTCTATGAACATGCACATAAGTTAGAAGGAATATGATGATTACCAATTTGAATTGAGAAGAAGATATGCAGTATGTTATCATGATACAGGGGGGGATGGAGCTGGGCTGGGGGAGGGGGGGCTGGGCAGGGGGAGGGGGGAGCTGGGTAGGGGGAGGGTGCTAGGCAGGGGTAGGGGGAGGAAGGGAGCTGGGCAGGGGGCGGGGAGGCTGGGCAGGGGCAGGTGGATGGATGGAGGTGGGCAGGGGGAGGGGGGAGCTGGGCAGGGGGAGGGGGGAGCTGGGCAGAGGGAGGGGGCTAATCAAGGGCAGGGGGAGGGGGCTGGGCAGAGGGGAAATAGTATATAGAAATGATTTCATCGGATAGTTATTGATGAATCTTTAAACAGTGAAGACGGGTGAAAGAGCTTGAGTGAATATTTTGTTTACCTCACGAAGAGCTCATTGTTGACTGGTGCATTTATTAGACGAAGCAGGTAAGTCTTGTCGGGGTGCACCTTAAGACTTTCTGAACAGAAAACATAGGAAGATGCATCCAGAAAAAATGAATCCAAGATGTGAGACGATTGGAAACTTAAATAAACATAAAAACGTCCACCTCCGTATACATAGGAACCTGCATCACTATCTCTATATGAGTATGAATATGATAGTCCTGGAAATTTGGAAGCAGTGGAGAGGTCCCCCTTACAAGATACCTCATCCTCTTCCAAGGAAAAACCTCCCAGAGCATCTCTATTCTCTCAAGAATATTAATAAACATTTTTAGACACTGAATAGGAAAATCCATAATTGAAAAAAATAGTGAATTTTCACCCTCATCATGTGAATTTACTTCCATATGAGGTGCATGACGGTGCTGGTTTACAGGTGCATTGGAAGACTGTTAGAGTTGTGGGATTATAGTTACAGGTGCAGGTTTATAGGTCTAATGTGTGATTTGGATGTCTATTAGAGGTGCGGGTTTACAGGTGAAGGTTTACCAATAATAGAGTTGCAGGCTTACAGGTGCATGTTTTCCAATATTAGAGTTGCAGGTTTACTACATGATGTGGGATTACAGTTTTTCATAGCTTTGGTTTTACAGGTTTAGAGGTGCAGGATTAATGTTTGAAATTGGTTTATAGGTCTTCCCAGCTTTGATGTTTGCTGGGGAGTAGAGATATTGGTATTCTCATCATTGATGTGTTCTGATTTGATGTGTGATGTGATCCATTGATGTGTGCTGGGGGATTATAGGATATACCATCAGTTCATAGAAATGCTGATATTTAATATCCTAGGTAACATATTGAAATGGTTCACAGAACCATTGTTATTCAAATGCTAGATAACATATAAACTTAAAGAAACATAAAGACTTCCACCTTCTCCCATAAAAACTCAGTCATATCATATATATGGAGGAAATAAATGAAATCAGGGAATAACTGGAAGACAAATACTTACCTGGAAATAAATGTTTCCTATAAGTTAATGGTTGAATGAAAATGAAATCAGGGAATAATATTGCCTGGAGAAATTGGTAATGTTAATTTAGGAAGTTGAATGTTATGTTAAATGATCGTAAATCATTGAGTATAACTGATACCTCGTTCCGCGAATCCTATTTTGACACTCATGCGCGGTATCGGAGACGTATAGCTGTGCGAACCTCAGAGGTTGACCATCTGATGGACATAAACTGCCAATGCGATGGTAGTTTTGTCCATGTAACCTGTACACACATGGAGATTGACCATTATTGAATGACCTATCTACCTTTCCACACAATGAGGTGAATGCAAACATTGAGTTGTAAATATGGATGTGTTCTTGGAATAATCGGGATTCAGCAGAAGTACGATCAAACACCAGCTTCCGGAGGTATTCGGGACATTCTGGTAGTAAGTGTAAAGAAACGTTTCCCATTGAGCAACATAGAGAAAAACGTTGGTGCTGTCTGTTGCTAAATTTCTTATTCCTCTCAGCGAACCAAAAAGAAGCTCTACAATGCTCACATTTGTTAGAAGGATCTCCGATATCATAATAACCTTATTGAACAAAGTTGCAATGAAGAAAATGTTATTATAAATTGGAACAGAACAGCAGGTACCATGATATAGTATAAATGAACCGCTTTGAGAATCATATAGTTAGTAGACGAACCTGTGTCCTCTGCAGTGTATTGTTCTAGTGACACTTCTGTAGCAGCAAGAGGTATGTAATGTTAGACTCCCTGTAATGTTAAATAACTCTGTAACTTTAGTGATGTAACTTGTACATTTCATTACCTATACAGTTTACTACACTGTTAATGTCAGTAGTTCTGTTTTGTTGAGAGTCACAAACATTTACTCTAATTGAGTCTGGAATAGTTGAAAGGGATTCAGAACCTGAAAGCAATAATAGAAGACAACTAACTGTAATTTATATTATACAGTGCGATATATATGTTAGCGTGTAAAATATCCCATCAGGCATACCTATAACGGATAAGGAATTGTTGTCCCCTTCTACAGAAGGAGCTCTGCAACATATGTTTGTATAGGGCAGAATAAGGTGTATATCTGAAATCAAAGGTATATTAATGTGTATAAATAGTAAGCACTCTTACCTTGTTGAGGTACCAACTGATGAATCTGGTTGAGTGTTTTCTCCATTTAGTAATGCTGCAGAAAATGATGAATGAAATGTTATTAGGGGTTTTCATTTGTTGCAGGACAGACAATATGTGCAGGGAATTTATTAGTAATGCTACTTACAGAAATGTATTGGAGATTCTATCAAGGTAGTCAATCGTTGTTTCCGTTTGTTAGATCCAACAGATATCGTTGATGTAGCTGCAGATGGTTCTGGCACTGTGCATAATGGATAAGTTGGTTATTAATATTTTGCAGTACTGTGGAATGCAGTGTGTAGTTCCTTCAATGTTAATGTAACTACAGTGGCCATGCCTGTGACTTCATTTGTGTTTGAAACAGATGGTATATGGGAATTGCTAGGGGCTCCAGATTGGCTATCAGATGCGTTATAAGAATTTGATGTCGAATTCAAGTTTGTGTTTGATTGAGAAAACAAATGTCTAACATCTGTATGACAAGTAAATTAGCATGAATGATGTTCTGTAGTTTTTGTTGGCACTACACAGTTTGCAATTGTAGTGAGTAATGCTTCTGTATATAGGTTTGTAAAAAGAAAAGATCAATTTGTAGGTTATATAATAGACAGCTCCCCAAATGTATGTCGTTCTTCCATAAGAAGCCTTCGTTGCATCCTAGCGTGTTTAGAGCTCGAGGGAGCAGAGATATTGGAAGCCGGTTCCGTAGCATCCTTGCAATACATCTTTGTATTTGATTGAGCAGAAAAGTGCGCAGGCACTGTAATAGAAGTCAGCATGTATGGTTTCGGTTAGTATGAAATGTACCATGATACAGTTTTAAAATAATGTAGGTTAATGCAAAAAACAAACCATTTATAGATAGAGTTGATAACGGCATGCGTGTGACCACACTGTTGATGCCGGTTACTGATACTGAATTACTTGAATGATCAATAGAATGGTTGGTAGATGTCATAGAATAGTTTCTTGTACTTGTCGCTACTGAGTATTTTGCAAGTGTAATGAGTTAAACAATTGAACCAAGGACTATAATCATAATAGAAAATACTAAAGGATATTTAAAACAGAACTCACAAACTGTCTGTCGTTCCTTCATTAGTAGCTTCTGTTGCTTCCTTGCATCTTTAGAATTCGATGGAGAATTCATGTTTGATTGTTTTGTCTTTATAGATTAATATCAATGTGTGCAGTAAGAGATTATAATGCATAGAGCACATAACAGTCTATAATATTTTGTAACAAATAAAAAGATGAAGCAGGTTTTAAAAGACAACTGTAGACATTTTTTTAAATGTAGATATTATAGGATCATCTAATCAGACATGGATGTGGATATCGTAATGGATAATTGATTTGTAGTTGAAGAATGGCGAAAACAAATAACAACAGCATGCTGCAGGGGCTTGTTTATATTGGGAAGCATGCATTGTTAATTCAGAGAACTAAAAATGCAGTTGGATATTAACAGGCTTAAAAAAATCAGATCAAAGAAGGTACAATTATTTTTTCAGAAGATAACAATCTGGAAATGAATTTTTCTTCAAATTGTTTATGAATTTTAGTAATATGGAAGCTGAACACCTGAAATTACTTCAAATCGGACCTGTGCAGTGTAGATGATGCGTGTAGTGGTCATGAAAGATGATTGTAGTGTCTTAGCCGGTGCAGTGAAGAACTGAAAGAGCAGATATGTGTCAGCTGAAAAAATCGATGAAGATAGAGGAGGTCAGTTTATGTTATTCAGCGGGAACCATAAGTCTGGAGAATATTTGAGGGAACCATGACCGGGAAATACCTTAGACGCTATCGAATCCTGGCAGCTTTTGTCGAAGAAGATACGGTGGCACAGTTGAAGAACTGATGGAGGCCGATGAGAACAGATCCGATAAATGTGCCGAAACCCTAGGTGTGGATAAACACTGAATCTACGACGACTGAAGTAAATCAGGGACGTTGAGATAGTGCTCTGACGCTGTCGAATTTGGTCGGATGGGAAGCGCCGGAAAACTGGAATAGGTTAGACGCGATTGAAGACTGGAGGGTTGAAGAGTTCCTTTGCGAGGAAGCGGTCGAAAACCAGGGGTTGTCCCGATGAGTGATACGCGGGCGCGAAATACCGAAGCCGCGGGTGCGGGAAAGAAACGCGATAGAGTGTGGCGTGGAGGCGTGAGAGGTGGACACGTGTTGTAAATGGGTCGTGGAGGCATTTGAACTTGACACGTGGTAAGTGGGAATGCTAAGATTAGTATAGTTAGTAGATAACTATAATATTATATAGTCGCTGAAAAAACAAATTATTTTTGTAGATAAAAATAATTAAAAGTGTTTATTGATGAATGTGACCTCTTATATGGGTAACCCCTTTTGGATTGCACCATATGGGTTCCTTGGTTTTATTATTTATAATGGGAAGTTAATAGGATGAAGGGTTTAATTTTTTGAGGAGATATGGTCAGGGATTGGATAAGATAAAGGGCTTCAGTGGTGTAAATAAGTGAGGGGGCAGACTGAACTTTTTATAGTGGAGGAGGAGTGACATTATTATGAATATAAATATTTAAACAAAATCCCAAGGTGTCCCTTACATCATGTGCCTCTAATAATGGAAAATGTATCACGAAAAAAGGATTCTATGGTAAAAATTAGGTTGAAAATTAATTTTGTACCTTTTATGGCCATTTTACACCATGAGTTTAATTTATACCCACTGCGTAATCTTTTTTTACCTTAATAGTCGTAACTAATTTTTATTACTTTTACTAATATTTTTTATGACAATAAGTTGAAAATATGATAAATTATAAATTATATGGATTATTAATGTAGAATCCATATTTCTAAATTCTAAAAATAGATGTGGAAGAATGAAATTTAAATTTAATATCATTGTTGGGTTGAGACGATTGTTTTTTAAGTGAAAACATTCAAAAGATTGAAAACTTTTTAATATCTATGTTCAATGTGAAATTGACTACAATAAAATAAATTGGATTAATAGATGAAAAATGTTTATAATAATAATTTTTTTTAAAAAAATTAAAATTTAGTTTAAAAATATAAATATATTAGATGAAAAAGTGGATTTCAATTAAATTTCATTATTTTCCACTATTCATTCAAAAAATAATGTTTTTAGAAAAAACCAAACAAACCAAACTAATATAATTTCAAGTTTAGGATGACAAAAATTCTTTTATTTTATCATGTTATATTTTTGAACATTTATAATAGTAACTTTATTCATGTTCACAATGGAAATGAAAATTAGATCTTTTGAGAAAAATTTATATTTCAAAATTTATAGACTTTCCAAAAAAAATTATATATCATTATAGATATGTTTTATTATATTAAATAATTATAAATAATTTTTAAAAATTAGTTTTTAAGAATTATATTATTGTGTTTAACAAGTAGGTTATAACTATATCATTTAAAAAAGAGTAATAATAACGTAATGATTTATTAAAACTCAATGTTGTGTGTAATGTAAGTTTATCAACTTCTGCAAGTAGTGCAAGATAATATTTGTATAGTGTATAATGAATGTTTGACTTACTGTAATTTAAAATGAAATACATAAATAAAATAATATTTATTCGAAAAAGAGTTTCATAATAACACAATATGTTATAGAATATCTATAAATCCTTTAATGATGATAGAAATTATTTAACAGCCTTGAACAAAATGTTTCATAAATAACTATAGTATTCATATATTTTTAGTGAACTATGTGATTTTTTATAATATTCCCATGATTATATAACAAATAACTATGTTAACATTGAATTATCTATTTTATGTCTCGATTGGTGAATTTATGGGATTACCAAGGAACTAATGATTAATCTTGTCACTATAGAAATACTAATACTAATCTATATTATATAATTATTTGCCTTATATAGTGATTCTTAAATAAAAGGCTTGGCTTGAATACTCATTAAAAATGTGTTTGTGATAAGATAATCTTCATGAAAAACTAATATCGATGAATATAATTATATGATGTAAGATATTGAGTTATGGGTTGTGTCCTTTTACATTATAAATTTTAACAAATTTTCTATACAAAGTGATGTGTGACACATATATATAGATCACATGAGTTTAAATTAAACATTCAAATAAAAGTATAGTGAATTATGTAGTTGATACATTAAACACAAAGGATCATACATCCCTATCCCTGGTGATTGGTGATAAATACAATATCATTATTGCAGATAGAATAATAAATCAAAAAGATATGAAAGATATCATACCTTTCACATTTGGGTTACCTAATATTTAATAAAGAGAAAATAATTTGGGATGAAAGTAATGATTTAGAGATATTAAATAATGAGAGATAAACTATGTAATGGTAAAATTCCAAGGTGAATGATTGGTTGACATTGTGGTTGGTTGGAGAATTAGTTTTAATAATATTTTTCAACATTACTTAAAATAATTACTGTTAAATGTTATGAGGAAGATGTTTGAATCTGTGTCAATAATATTTTTAAACATTTCTCAAATTAACCCCTATGAATTTTGATGATAATGATTTACGTTGTATTTAAATTACATCATCATAAAAATTCAATGAGTATATGTAAAACCAACAGTGAACAAAATATTTCCGTAATGTTCAACCTCAATGTGGGTATTTTTTCGATTGATGTATTCTAGCTAAGTCTAACACATAGATTTTCAAATAATATTATAAAGTAATTATATGAGAAGGTAAGGTGTATTCTATTTCCCATAATGATCTATCATGAAATCTTAGTCACACATCTATAATTTTAATAAGATCTATCCAATTTATAAAAGGTGTTCCAACTAAAATGAGAAGATATTCTATATTTTATAATACCATCAACAACAAATAGAAAATATTATATAAAGCATTTAAAAAAAAGATAACATACACAATCTTCCCCATAAAAATAATAAATGTGTATTATATTCCTTAGGTAACAACAGATCATTAGTGTTGTTCTCAATCACTTATCTTCTTCGTATTTGTGAAATTTATAATATTTATACAAATAACATCGAGTCTCTTGATATTATCTTCTATTCATATGAATTATTTGTAAATTCTCTTCAATCGTGTGATAATTATTTCAAATATTTGAATTTGATAAAATTATGGAATTTCATCCTCATGATATCTCTATTTAAAACAGGTCAAATATCAACTAGAAAATATCCAATCTTTTAGATATTATAAATAATTTCAATTTATTTTATGTGAAATTTTTTTAAAGACCATCTGAATATTATAATATTATTCTCCCATAAATATCATTTTTATTTTTTATCTTTTTGTTGCCACAAAATCTATTGCCTTTATTTTCAATAGGTTTATGCTTTTATAGGAATCTAAACCTCAATGTTGTATTGAATATCTTCAAGAGACACTATTCTACTCAAAATATAATCACAATTATCCGTTTATTGAATAATGAATATATTACATATAATAATGATTTTAAATTATTTAACAATAGGTTAAAATCATCAAAAATAATTCTTCAATTAACGAACTCATGAAATCTATACCTTTTGATTCTCAATTTTTTATATTTTTTCAACTGATTAATTATATATTAGATTATATAATAATATAAATGATTTTGAGGTTATTCTATATGAGTTTATTGATATAATATGTCTATTTTCATATGTTTATTATCATTTGAGAAGGAATTTTTTCTTAAATATGATCATTTAGGTTTTATGTACCTCAGGTATATCATAGACTTATTACATATTATCTATACAATATTACATACAATATTATAGAAATTATGTATCCCTATATAGAAACTCCTTTACTTATCATTTTTTATCAAAGTGATCATATGTATAGACATTGCAAATCAAATTTAAAACATAATTAAATTAGAACTAGGTATCTCTCACAGTCCATCACCAGCCTTCTCAACTCATCTAAATTCCTCATCAATGATTATAAATAACATTAAAACATTCAAATACATTATAAAAATCATTATAATACATGTCAAAAAATATATGAACCAATAGAGAAACCTGAAATAATTCTAGGGGTTATTCAGTGACCCACATTGAATTTTATTACAAAAAAAATTTCATATACACATTAAATAAAATCCATTTACATTAAGTAAATGTCATATAAGAACATTTGTGACAATTTTTAGAGAAATATACCTCTTAGTGATATCAATTTAGAGGCATGTGAATTTTTTGTTATCTAATTTATTCAACAAAATAAACTCTCTCCCATTATAATAAAATTGATTTACAAAATAAGTATCAAATTATTTTTTTTACAAACATACCCAATTGATAATTTAATGATAATGTTTATAGGTAATTTACCAAATAATACAATCATTATGGAAGGGGTCAATGTGATTTTTCAATAATAAGTCAGTAAATATTTTCTTTAGCATGACTTGACTAAAAAAACAATAATATGACCATTTATATTAATATATTTTATCCATAAGTCTCAATGTAAATCCATATATATGATGAAATAGTTCATGATATAATAGGTTTTTTACCTATATTTATTCCCTAAATTCTTTGATAAATCAATTATACTTTGATTATCACAATATATTCTTAATTTCCTCTCAAATATTACTATTACGTCTTCAAAAATCATGTTTATATTAATAATTTATGCACATTTTTTATATTATAAACATACTATGATTCAATTGTGCATGAAATCATAGAATTATACATCATAAAATACAAGATCATAGATCATTCTCTCCAAAATACTGTACAATAGAATTTTGACTACATTTAATCACAATCTCTATCCAAGTTAGATTTTATGAACCAATTAAATTTAAATTCTCACCTTTTCAATTAATCAAACCATAACGTCTGTTTCTTTTGTTGTATCTAATAACCCTATTAGGTAACATACATGAATTATTTTTTTGGTTCACTATACAGACAATGTCACTATATATAAAATATCTATATATATGGAATAGCATATTACTGTCTTTGAACAAAATTCATGAATTAAATTTCATTCAGAAATTTTTATAAGACATCCCAGTTCAGTTCACTCTAAATTTCATTGCTGTAATAAAATGTAAATTCATCCATTCAAAACAAAATCAACAATCTCTTGGAATATATTTCTTTAGAATGAAATAAAAAATTTCACTTTTTCATAACATGAAATTCTATAATTATACTCATCTACCTAATAATATACATTTCATAAGGCATATTTGTTTCCTAAAAAAATATTTACATGCATACTGCTTATAACCTATAAAAATATATTAAAAAAATATAAAATAAAAAGAAGAGTACAAGTTATTATCCATTTCATAGAATTTATTAAATCAAAATTTCAGTTAAAAATGGTCATCTATTTATTAAAACTATCACACATGGAATTTCAAGAACAATGGGCATGTTTTAACCCATACTAATCTTTGATTGATATAAACAACATTTTTCATCAGTATCTTAAATAATTCATTTAGTTTTCTCAATAAAAATATATTATTTATTTTAATTTAGTAAATATGATTTCACCAACATCTGATAATCCTTATAGTGTTATTGAGATACATTTACTAGAAATATTAATATAGATTCAAATATTTCCTTATTATAAAATATCTTTTCAAAATAAAATACATAAACTAGAAAGCATAATCTCAAAAATAACATATCTTTGTTTTAAGAAATATCAAATTTTACATTGAGTTAATTTATGAACACTTACCAACATCCAATATTATTTTTCCTTTCAGTTTATTGAATTATATACCAAATTTATTTCATTTCAGTTTGATCAACCAATAATTCATAGTATTTATCTTCATATTGTGCTTAATATTATTGAAATCTAATTTTCTCTATTCAAGAATGAAAAGTGTTGTTTCATTATTGCTTTTTAATACTCTTTTAGTACAAAGTCATGAAATCAATTTTACAATGTTATTTATTGGTTAAGCTTATTTTTTCAATCTATAATAAATCATGTTCCCATTCCCTATGATAGACTTATAATCATTAAACTTGCATGAATAAATATATATTGTATCCGATTTATTTATATCATACCCTTTTTTAGCTCTATGAAATTTTGAATGTTGTATTATTTGGAACCTCCATAATAGTCACCATTTATAAGAAAAAATGGGTTTATTTTCAATATTATTTACATCATACTATTAAATCGTCATTTTTATCCTTTTTATCCAATATTCATAGTATCTTCTATTTGACATGTATCCAATAAGTACACCATCAAGAATATTTTCATTATACATTTCCAAATAATATTTCATTGTTTTCGTTAGTCATAATTTTCCATCAAAATTGAAGCACCGCCTAGTGGGGTTCTATTTTTACTATATCTCATTATAAATCATATTCTATTTAGGTCATAATATTAATCTACTATGAATTTACACGTTTATAATCATAAATTCTCTCCAAAAGAACATTAATTATTTCAATTCTTGAGGAATGGTTCTTCCCATTAAAACAAATATTTTATTTTCTACCATTTTATTACTCAATTAAATTGATGAGTATATGGATGTTTATACTAATTCCTGATCCAATGCATTTAAATATTGGAATTAATTGATTTTCTAGAAAAATACCTTCCATTTTCTATCTTCATATTATTTGTATAAAATCAAAATTACTACTCAACATTTCATTAGAAGATGTTGAAAATATTTGAATCCAATAATTTATAATTCATCAATATCATAATAGTCATCATTTTATTATAAAATATTTAATTTGACTGAATTTAGATTACTATTACTATATTCATATATTATTATCCCTTGTAAATTTTAATTAATTACGTCATTGTTCTTAATAGACTAAATTATAACTCTCATTTTCCTTACTCGTAATATTTTCCAATTGATGAATGTTTTACAAATGACCTATATTTATTTCTATAGTTGAGGAATGTATATTACTACATCTCCCATTAAAATATTTATAAAATTAATTTGATGAAGACATCTATGTATCATTTTCTATAGAGTTTTCTCATATTTTGAACTCAAATTACTAAAATCAAATAAATTAGTAATTTAAAATAGTATTTCTCTAGTTCATTTTCAAATAATGACTACTCTTCTAACCTTTAGTAATTGTTTGATAAAATATATTTTTCATATAGATTCATTTTCATCATAACATAGTTTTTTAAGTCTAATCATGTTGCGTTTTAGGCCATTAACCAATAAAACATATTTATAATTCAATAATTATGCCTCAATAATATATATATAAACTTATAATATTGTAAATGAACCGGTATTATAAAATTTTATAGAATCAGCATTAAGGTCTCTAATATTATTCATTATTTCTATATTTCCAATAATGTGAGCTGAATACACACTATTTAGAGTGGATGGATTATAAATTTTTTATTCTTTTTTATCCACTATAAGAAGAATTTATCTAACATCATGATCCATTTTCTGAAACACCTCAACAGTAAAACGTTATAACTTTCTTCATATGAGTTCTCCTATAAAGACCCCAACCATATTAGATAAGAGCCAGTGATTTAATTTATTACATTAGTATTATTACATGGAATTCCATCCTAAAGGACCAATCATCTTAGCATTTTTGGAATCCATGTTACATATTTTAACTTTAAATTAAAATTTTAAAGGATAAACAATAAAGAAACTCCATTGGTAATATCATGTACTCTTAGATTAACACTATATGTAATTAATAATATATCTATCATTATATTTGGGAAAAAAATATGAAAGGGGTTGAGATCATATGCTTAGTATGGGTAGAGATACAATAGAATATATAACATAAAAATTAAGAGGTGATGAATAAATAAGAATAAATTATATTAAAAACTAATCATGAACATAATATGGGGGGAATAAAAGATAAATAAATAACTCCATATAAATAATAACATGAAACATAACCACGTATATTATACTTGTTGAATAAATAAATGATTTATCAATTACTAATATCATAATTAGGGAATGGATTTTTCAGAAATCATAAACAGATCCTTGATGCCTTGGATAAAAATTTTGAAAATAAATTTTTAAGGCCATGGAGAAAATCCATATTTATTCTGTCTCATGAGACCAACCAATGCATCGAGGGGATAGAGTTGGACCCACCAGTCATTTATTAATTCCAAATCATTAAACATATGTATAATAAAAAAAATATTTATATAAAATTATACCAGACCACATGGAAATATTTGAATCATAATAATATATTAAATTAATCTAATAGAAGAATCAATATTTTATATATACATGGTATGTACATACACCACATGCAAGGAAGATGGTGGAATAAGGCATGTATCATGGAAATAAATTAGGGATGAGAAAAGCCTTAACTAATGTCTGAATGTGTTATGCACATGACTTTAACATCCCATATAAAAAAATTATATGTATTTATTAATTGATTATAACCATGCTATGCATATTTTTTTTAATATAGTTTTATTAAGTTCATTAATGTCCTTATTGATGAGTTATATAGTTTAATTTCATCGTCCAGGAGAATTTTTTTTCTTAGTTTTCATGATCAGTTCTCTTCTTTATTATTAATGGAGTTAGTGTAAAATGGTTATAATTCTATATAAGTGGAATTATAAGTTATATATGAACACATATATGTGTATGTGGTTATATATATCATTATTGTTTATGGATTTATGATGAATAATTAGATGATACATTATTGATAATCATTTAGATTATTACATCAGTTTTTGATCACAATAAACTTGTTTTGATTATTTATTTAGTATTATGAGAAAATGATACACCAATAACATAAAAAGGGATTTAAAATAAATTAAACAACATGCTTAAAAAATTGAAATTGTTTCATTAAAATACTTGAAGATGTGGATGGAAAAAAAATTTCTTCCTTGATGGCAAAAAAACAACACCACACGGACGACCTTTCCATTTTTAGAATAAAAAATTATATGTGAAGGGGATTGAGGATGTATTATTACATTCACATAATAACACTCCATTATATGTAATGTAATGGTTTTATCATTCTATTTGTATATATTGAGGAAATGATATAATAATAAATGAAATGATCATAATAATAAATTAAGAAGAAAATGAAGAGGATTTTACCTCATGAATTCTCCTCCTTAAGAACCACCTTATGGAAATGGTTTCATTATTTTTATGAGAATACGAGCTCATAGATATGGGGAATTGTATTCGGAAAAGTGTTGTGTGAACATTTAAAAGGCATAATTCTTGGAAGGTGTGAGGAGAAGGGTGGTATTTATAGTGGAAGAGAGGAGGTCTTTTGAATATTTTATGCATTTGTTTATTATTTTTTATCAAGACTATGAATCATTTGCTCATTATCATCAAATAAATTAAAATAATTAATTATATTTCGAGACTATTGGATTACATCATCCATACATCGCCTATGACACAATAATTCGTGTATTTAGCATTTATCATAATTTATCATATTATATTATTCATAAAAAATTCATGTTTTTCATGATATCCAAAAAAATCAATGAAAACATTTTCTGAATGTTAGAAATAAATAATGAAATCCATTTTATGAAAATAATTTTCTAAAAATGATAAATTTAATTTTTATTTAAAACCATTATTTACTTGAAAATTTCAGTTATTAAAATTAATTCTTATTTTATTACTCTCTAAAAAATTAACGAATTTCTTATTGAATTATCCTCAAATTATAAAAAAAAATTATATATTTTTTATGAATAAATTTTATGAATATGATTTGTTTTAAAGATAATTTTATTAATTATTTAATTTAAATAAATATTTATTGCTTACAAAATACCACCGCATTGTTAATAATGTTTTGAATATTCATTAACATATACAATAATATAATTATCTCTTAAAATAAATTTTATTTATACATTAATTGTTGGGGTTAATTTTAGTTTGGTTAATTTACAATTCATTAGGGTCATATTTCTATTCATATGGTCAACATTACTATTCCAACGGGTCAAGTTACTATTCACCAAAATATTAAGTTGATCCTATTAGACTCTAAATATATTTTTGAACAAAACATTGTATGCCCATTTTTTGAAAATTCAAATAATAGAAGTGTAAAAATTATGTTTAATGTTAATACTACAAGTGTGGTGAGAAGGCATGTAAAAGGAACAATCAAAAGATCGATATGTTTTATATCTAATTTCTTTATAAAATGGATTCCAATGATCTATATTGGATTAATATAAGTATAATTGATCTATTCTGACTTAAAAAAAATAAATATTATAATTATTTAATGAACAAACAATTATTTTAACTCCAATTCAATTTTTCACTATTCATCAAAAAAAGAAACTTCTCAAGAAAATACTAAAAACTCACCCAATGTAAATTTTGGAAATAAGTATTAAAATTTTTTGTTTATTTAACAAAAATAAATACATTTCATTATTAATATGTTTTATTTATGTGAAACCATTATATATAAAAATTAATATTAGTTATTACTATTCATATTACCTTGTTTAATGGCTAGGTGATACTTATACTATTTAAATCATTATAACAACAAAGTTTTGTTTCATAGATAATCAATGTTCTGTGAATTACAGGATAAATTAAATTTATTTTTAAATCTATGGGGTGTTATATTCTCCCCACATTCAATAAATAGCTTCCTCCTAATTTGAAATTTCATTACCAAATAAAAGGTTGATACTAGAAAATATATTTGTGGAAATCACATATACGAAATAGGTATAATAAAATATACACTTAATTATAGAAGATAAGAAATGTAAAGGTCACACAAAAATAATAATTTATAATATGATTCCATTAGTGGAAAATGAAAACACTTACAAGGGAGATAAATCTAACTATGACGTCTTTATAGATAGTGATAAATAACATGATCAGGATTAAGTTATCCTTCTCAAATCCATAAATCTGTGATGATATAAGAAACCTCTTTAATCATCAGAAAAGAAAGTACTAGAATAAATTTTATTGTATTCAAAATCCTTTCCTTAATGTTGAGATATTATTTATCTTTGTAATTATTTAAGGAAATATAATTACATGATAAGTTTATATAAAAAAAATATTATTCTCCTTTTGTTCCTTTAACAATTACTGCTTCATTTCATGGAATAGGTTTTATCCTAGGGGGTTGTAATAAAATTATCTATAAAACATTTTCCAAAGATAAAATTCAACCATTTATTTAATGGTTCAATTTTATAAAATATCATGATATGACATATTTGAAACAATTTCACTGAATTTCTATAATTATCATATTAAAAAACTTGTATTAGATCTAAATCATAAAATAAAATTATGTGACTAAATTCACCTTATATTATCATAAAGCATGGCAATAACATTAATTACAACAAAACCTTAAAGTGTGTGTTTATTTTTCCTTATACATTTTGTAAAAAATAAGAAATTGGATCTATTTCTTAAATAAAAAATGTCAAAGATTATTCAACTGATAGCATAAACCACTTTGTAGACAATCCATTATTTAGATCCATGATACTAATTGCAATCCAATATTCATTATACAAAACAATCATCTCATGATTACAAAATCGATATCTCAAGAACATATTTTGGGTTTTCCTTCCCTCAACCATATACATTCCCAAGCTGTTAACATGATACTAAGTCAATTTTCATTAGTACCTTTCAACATACATTATTAAATCCTTAGTAAAATATTATTTTAGTAAAACCCTTACGTATAATACAAATATTATAATATTATCTGAATTCTTAGATTCAATAAAACAAATACACTAATCATTCTATTTCATTTGTATTCATCAAAAAAGATTGAACATGATCACTTTGAATTTTAAGATCTATATTTCTTGGATGCATGGGAAATTGATTTTCATAGTGTCCCATCTCATTGAATTTGAATATTTTTATATTAGAAATATTTTTATTATCCTTGGTGTAATGAGAATTATGACCATTTATCAACTCTTGAAGTATAATCATTATTATCTTCTGCATATACCATAGTGTTTCCTTCCAGAATAATCAAATGTGGGAGAAATAATTCTTTCCCTTCTATCTTTCCCTATATTTTCCATCTTATCCACTTCTTCTCGTGCTTCTATCCAAATACATAATATATAAAAAATATTTCTCCTAATTTTTATAACATGATATTATCTCCTCATATGATTAGAATTAATGAGTGAGATTTTCCCATAAAAATATTGTCTTAAATTCATCGATGCAACAACCAGTCTTACTATTTTGATTATATGCATTGGTGTGATTTTCAATCCTTCTACTAGGCAATGTTTCTAAACAATTTAATACATTATAATTAGCTATGAATAAAAATTCATAAATTTATACTAGTAAAACAATTAACAAAAAGTGAAAATTTATTTATAACAAATCTCAAATTCATAAACATGTTTTCATTAGGGTTATATTTACTTTCAAATATTTCTTAAGGGTTTATAAAAAAATTGTATATTATTCAAAGAACATCCCCTGGGAGTGTAAAACTAGGTTCGTAGTAAGGACCATTGACTTGTACAATGTTACCCCTTGCCAAGCCTAGTATACCTTGCCAGAGTTATTACCCCATGCATGGTTCATCTATTTTTGAACTATATCCACTTATAGTAAATAGATAAGGATGTTTTTATTGAAAAAACCACACAATATCTTCTGTTCAGAAATTATATGATCTTCATATATGATTATAATAAAAGACTATACTACAATAATGTTCCCTCATCTATTTTTTTAAAAACTTGTTTCTAAGGTTTCTACTAAACATTCTTCATTACCAACTGTAAGGAAATTAACCCCAGTAAGTAGGAGCTGGTGCATTAGTTTATTACATTGGTATGATTATAAGTAATTACATATCGAATGACCATTTAGTTTAGTAGTTATTGAAACCATATTACATACATGAACATGAAATTAAAAATTGAAAGGAAAAAACATCATAGAAACTCAATTAGTAACACGCAAGAACTCTTAGATTAACACTACAAGTCATTCATAGTTTACATCTCGACAAATTGGTCAAAAATAAACCTATGAAATAAGATAATTGATGATTCTTATTAAGAGTAGTAAATAAAGTGGAATGTATAACATAAATAATATGTAATGATGAATAAATAATAAAACATGAATTAAAACATAACCATGAGCATTATATTAATGGAATAAAACTTGAATTAATATATTCATATAAATAATCACATGACAATTAACCATGGATATTTTACTAGTATAATAGTAAAATTATTTATCAATTACTAATATAATAATTAGGGAGTTTATATTCTGGACTTCATAAAACTATCATCCATGCCTATATTAGTACTGCTGAAAATAAATGGCTAGGGGCTCGGCCAAAACCCATTTTTGTTTTGTCTCATGAGACATACCGATGCATCAGGGGTTATAACGGCCCTCACCCATCACTCCCTAAGTCCAATGAATTCCTCAGATGTCTACTAAAAATACATAATAAAATAAAATTATCCCATAATATAATGAAATATTTTAATCATAATCATATATGAAAAAACACAAGTAAAATCATTGATAAATTCATTGAGGAAAATAAACCATGAACATTCCAAAGTGTCCCATGCCACTTTGAAACATTTAAATTGTAAAATATATGAAGGATTAATATATAATACCATAAGAATATGAATACTCAATATTTGATACATCAAAGGGTTGTATATATAACACATGAAAGGAATGGTTGTGAATAAGTTATATCTCATAGAATTAAAATTTGGACGAGAAAACACATACCTTATGTCTGAATGTGTTTTTCACTCGACCATAACATGATGGATAATCAAATTAAATATATTAATAAATAAATTAATAATGTCCCTTAAATTTTTTCTATAGTTTATAATATTAGTTTTTAATTTAATTCCATATTTATGCTTTATAGAGTTTAATTTCATTATTTGGGTGCATAAGTTTTCATTGTTTTCATAATCAGTTCTTATATTTATTAGTAATGGAGTTCATGTAAAATGGGTATAATACTAGAGAATTAGATTTATATGTTATTTATGGACATCCATACGTATAAATGGTAATATATATATATAATTTGGTTACATGGTTTGAGGATGAATAATTAGAAATGAAATTAGTTATAATCATTTTGAATATTACAAAGGCTTTTTCTCACAACAAACTTGTTTTCATTAATAATTTAGTATTATAAAAATATGTTAATTAAATAAAATAAAAGGGTTTTACTATAAATTTTAAAATATATTTTAATAATTATAATGGTTTAATGAAAATCCTTTGAGACAGTGGAGGAAAATCATAAATTCTCATCCTTTCAGGCAACAAAATAACACCTCACAGCTGACATGTCCATTTTTAGAATAAAAACAGACTCGGGGAAATGATTTATAATGGATTATTCCATTATCATAATAAAATTACAAAATATGTAAGGTACTGGAGTTATAACTCTATTTTTATGAGGGAAAGTGAGGATAGAATAATAAAACTAAAAACATGTATATAAATTAAATAGAAATGGATGAGGATTTTACCTTTGGAACTCTTCTCCTTAAAAAACTCCTTAATGAAATGGTTCTGAGATTTTGATATTAATATGAGCTCCTAAACGTGGGGTGGGGGTGATTTGGAATATTATAGGGATGATATTTAATATTTCTTAAAGCATGGAAGGTTAGTGGAGGATGAGTGGTATTTATTGTGGGGGGGATGGGTTGTTTTGGAATATTGTATAAATATGTTTATTATTTTCACTCAAAAATATTAATATATTATGAATTATCATAATGTAAATTGAAATAATGAATTATATTTCTATAATACGGGATAACATTAGCCATATATCACCTATGACTCAATAATTCTTGTATTTACCATTTATCATAAATTATCATATTTTCCTATTCATAAAAAAATATTGTATTTTATAAAAGTCCAAAAAAAATCAAACCGTCAAATTTTTTGTTGTGTATAATTTAAAAAATAACTTCTCATTATTAAACTAATTTATAAATTTTATAAATTTACTTTTTAATTTATTTCATCATTTTGTAAAAAAATTAAAACATTTAAAATCATAACTGATTCTATAACACTATAAAAAATTATCTAATGTCTCATTTAGTTATACTAAAATCATAATAAAACATAATAATGATTTATGAATTAATTTTATGTAAATTAATTTTATATTAAATCATTTTTTAAATATAAAACTTTATTTAAATGTTTATGACTCCAAAAAATACCCACACTTAATTAAGTATATTTAAAATATTCACTTATATATAATATGATATAATTATATCATATTTTTATTTATGAGATTCGTATATTTTATTAATAAATTCATTGGTGTTGTAATATTCATTGAGATGATTTATTATTCATAAGGTTTATATTACTATTCTTAAGTGTAACATTACTATTCTAAAAGGTCAAGTTACTATTCACCAAAAAATTAGGTTCTTGCTATCAGACACTAAATATCTTAGTGATACCGATCATGCGTGTATATTTTTTAAAATTTAAATCATAGAAGCAGAAAAAATATCTTTAATTATAATCCCACAGGTGTGGCTAGAAGGTTGGTAAAAAGAACTTTAAAACGTTCAATAAGTTGTATATTTATTTTTATTATAAAAATTATTCCAATGATATACATTGGATTAATATATGTATAATTGATATTTTTTGACATAAATAAGTAAATTTTATGTATAATTTTTATTTAAGTTAAAAACATAGTTTTAAACTAAAAATTATATTTTTCACAATTCATCAAAAAATGAAACTTCTTAAGAAAATACAAAAAATCAATAATTTAATTTTAACAATCAAAATTAAAAAAATTCCCTTTTATTTTTACAGAAATTATAAATTTTATTATAAATATGTATTGATAATGTGAAACCATTATAAATAAAATTTAATAGTTGTTATTACTGTTCTTAATGAAATGTTTAGTGGAATGGTTATAACTATCTTGTTTAAATAATTATAATAACATAATATTATTTCACAGAGACTCGGAATTTCTTAGATATAATTATATATTAAATTTATTTTTAAACACATATGGTGCTATAGCTCCCATATAATGTTAAACAACATCATTATTTAGTTCACATACTCCAAAAATAAATTCCAAAAAATAGATTTTTTGAGTGGTTAGACTTGAGTAACATTTGTTCATAGCTTTCCTTTTCTAAATATTTGTTGCTACCAGGTCAATGATTCCCCCATTTATTACTTATTAGAATTCATTGAAAATATATGTTGATCCCAAAATCATAGGATTTATTTCCATATACTCCACATAATTTATAAATTAAAATTTTAACCCATCCATATATAATAATGAATACTATTCTAATAAAAATATTCATACATTATATGTAAATTATAAGATTCACTTTTCTTTTTTCATGGGAAATTATTATTTTTAACATCATTATCTACTCACAATAATTTTGGAATTAGTTTTATTATATTTATACCTACCAAAAAATTCACATATTTTTCCTTAGATCATTCACTATTAGTTAAAATAGATTTTTCATTTTTTGAATAAAAAATTACAGATTTTTTCATTTCATTTTGGATTACATTCTCAATGATATGATATTTTTGGGCCTAAAATTCATAAAAATTTCTATAATATTATTTTATATTTATTATTGTATTTATAGGATCATTTAACCTTCATTGTTACTATTCTAACAATATATACATTAAAATAATTTTATATCATAATCATTCATTATTTCTTATACTTATACAATTTTTAAACTAATATTCTTTTGTTCATTAATGTATACTATATTTTAAAAAAAAAATTAACCGTGATTTATTTTTTATTCTTATAATCCTCCTTTAATACAATATTCTCATCCTTCTTTAGGGTATTTTTCTTATGAAATTCCTCAATTATATCTTTAATTTAAGTCCATTCACCTTCTACATCACTAATTGATTCTTCTTTATGTTTCTGAGCATGATACACAATGTTTATAAATTTTTATGATGTCTATTCACCAGATTAAATAATACTATTATATTTTTCATCTTCATCATTATAATTTATTCTTCTCCATTTTCTTATTTTGAACATGTTCTTTCATTTAAATGGATTATTGATTTCATTAGAGCTCTTAATATGTCCCTTATTTCATATAAATCATTTCTTACTCATCATCCTAATACTCACAACCTTTATTCATTAGAATGTAATTATAAATGTGTCCCATTTAACAATATTTTTAACATTTAAGTGGGAATTTTCATTTTTATTATTTTGACCTTTCTTTAATGATGTTTATTTAATTATGAAATATTAGTCTCTCTTACTATTAATATTTATCTTGATAAAAAAATATACTCATAAAATTTATTTTTTCTCGTTATTAATTTTATTTTTCATTATGTATTTGAATATCATATATTTCTCCTTCTATATCTTCTTATGCAAAACATGATCCTGTATCATTAAATAAGAAAAAATTATATTTGTTAACTCATCAAGAGATTGTTAACATCATTTTTCTAATGAATAATTATTGTTATAAAATATTCTAGGAATGTTTTTAATTTATTTGATAACAATGTTTAAATATTAAAATGTTTCTTTAAATTCTATAATGTTTCAAAAACTCTTACTCACCCCTATGAAATAGTGATCAACTATTTCATCATCATCTATTATCACATCTTTATTAAATTCTCTGAAAATTATTATCTTGGATTCATTCCCCATGAAATTCCCTTAAAATATTTCTCACTATTCTGAAAAAAAAATATTTTGTAGATTTAATTAACATTATCATTGTATAATTTTTTTTGATAATTGAATTAAAATTAAATTCATTTCCTTCCATTCATCCACAAAATTCCTTTTATTATTTTTTTTATTGTATAATATTAACTAATTTTAGTTAATAAAGGAGTGGAGATATGAATAACCACTAGGATTAGATAAAGAAGAAATGGAATATTAATTTTATTTTTTAAATGGGATTTGTTTTGATAAAATATATGAATACCTTTACTAGTGAAACAAATATAGATTCTCTATCGATTTTTCATCAGATTGGGGTTCTTTAAAAGGGAACATGGGATCTATAATAGTAATTGGAACTCCATTTTTAATTATTAGTGGAAAAAATATAGAGTGTTTGAGTCATTATTAAAAATATTTTTTTCCACAAATTATCCAATATGATTTTTAGGGTCATAATAGATATTGTATTTAAAATGTACCAGCACCATCATATAATGAATATTAAAAAAAGTAATATTAAACATTGGTTTCTTACACTGATTGACCCCTATATGGCTATCTACCAACAAGATGGGATATGGAGGAGTTCAAGACATATATGTATCACTAATATGATTAATTGATAACATGAAAATGAAATATATCATTAATGGATCGTAATTTTATATCTAGATATATCATTCTATAGAACATTATTTATATTGGATCCCTTCAGTTTACAAAATATGATCTTATTGAAATTAAAAGATATTTATTATTCTCAATGTTTCTTCAACATAAAATTATATATCCACTAAATTTTTTTCTAAATATTATAAATTAATCTAATAGTCCACTTCTATAAATTTGATGTCCAGATAATTCTTTATATAGAAACAGATTGATAAATTTTCAGTCAATTATTTGCCTTTGTTGTCTTTTTGAGTCTATAAATACTAAAAATAATATCATTATGACACTTATAGTCTCATATTTTTTTAACAATGTTTTTTAACACAATGTAATCACATGATACATTTTTCAAATATTTGTATTATTAATACACAATGAAATTTGGAATTTTGATATCCTGATTTAATTCTCGTGAAATTTCATCATGATTGTATCACAACAATAAACCATAATAAATGATTTAAAATATGGGTATTTGAGAACCTATAATAATAATTTAAAGAAATCTTGATAAGACTCATTTTATTATCCTTTCAATATCGGTATTTTGTTTTCTCTTTTAACTTTTTGAAAATATAAAGTTTCCTTTTTTTACGTGTGTGTATGATGTCATGGAAATTTAAAAATATCTTTTATAGTTTCTTTACTCATGGATATGTTTAATTCTAGAATATTACCACTAATACCCTCAGATTTAATCATCAACAAATTACTCAACATTTTTATTTTTATTCATCTACATTAGATCTCAAGAAATGTTTTCATTGGGATTCCCATAAATAAAGAATTTTTCAAAAATATACACTTTACGAGGAAAAGTATATTAATTTTTAAATAACATATGATAATATATTAAACATTTTACATATTAATTATTTATAATAACATTATATATATTATATATAAATGTATCTTTTCTTTGTATAATATGATTGATCTTATACATCTCAGTGAGATATTATATATCTCAATATATTTCTGATATGTTTTTATATACCATCTTTTAGATCTTATATATCACAGGTTTTCAACTATTGTACATTTATAATTTATGGTTTTTAATATTATAAGTATTTTATTTATCAGTTCTAAGATCCCCATGATATTATGGATGAATTGGATACCTCTTAGAATCTTTAATAATCACACTTGATACATCTGTAGGGAAACTCTTCCACTATAATTAAACTAAAACACATTATAATATATTTTAACTATTTTCCAATATATATAAATTTTCATCAAGAAATAATATTATACATCTATGATTTCATGGGTTCTTTAGAATGTATATTTCAGGAATTCTACATCACAATATATTTTAACAATATTATCATTTTTCATAAATTTATTTTATAACAAATAAATAAAATATATGACAAACCACAATTTTATGATGAACAAAGATCATATTTCTATATCATCTTAGGATGTACAATTATGTATCAAGTTATTTAAAAGTGCATTCATCAGAATAACCTGATGAAATATATTTCATATTACAAATGAATGTTCATGGAATGTCAAAAATAAATATATTAGATTAAAAAATATTATTAGGTGAAAAATACACATTATAAAATATAAATGGAATACCATCATCGTTAATTATTTAACGATCCATTTGATAGAATCTATAAAAATTAATTCTATAGTGATTTTGGGGGATTCAATCATTAATACATTTCATTTCACCATAACTCATGATGTTTTTACACTCAATAAACTCCCCAGGTTATATTTTAATAAATTGGTGATGCTCTATGGAACACAAAATTTGACCATATCATATTGATATCTAATGTATTCCTAAAGGATTTTTAGGATACTTCATCTATATATGAGAACTCGGTTGAACTTTGGTATAACTTATCACCCCATGAAAAATCATTATTTTGAATGTACTATATAAGAACTTTATGACGTGATGATAGATTTACCAATTGTTCATGATGAATGATTTGATCATAATATTACACTTATCAAGTGGTTATAGTATAATATTTTCATTCTTAACTATTATGATGGACCTATATGAAGATCAATAAGGGAAGAGATACTAATCTCTAATTTTCATAAATAAATTGGTGAATGGGTTATGATTATACCTAGACATATGTACGAAATGATTGTGAAGTTATAATAAATATAGACACATGTTCATGAAAAATAGAAAAAATAGAATATTCATGATGGAAATAAGAAATTAAACTCCTGGTTTTATGTTATTTTTAATTATTTTCCTGAAATATATCATTATAAAATACACATAATATTTGCAAATAATGAAATTCTCAGACTGTGATAATTTTTAATCCTACAGATTAAAAATATTGGAGATAAAAATGATCATATTTCACATATAATAAACCATTCTCATGTATATAATGTTTTTAATATCTCTTATAGGGATGTACAAATCCAATCCCCAAAAAATTATAAATTTGGAAGTGGTAAAATAGAGGAAAAAAATCATACAATGAGAAAGTAGAAAATATAAGTGATATTATAGACAATTTTCTATGTAATATGATAATAAACCTTACAAAAGTATGATGAAAAAACCACATGTATAAAGATGAAGCATGGGAACCTAAGGATGAAATAAAAATTAAGTCACACGATCTCTAATAAATATTTGGTATAATATAAAAATTGAGGATGATATTAATTATTTGAAGAAGAATGTAATGGTCCAGATCATTTTGTATTCAATTTTATATTTCTATACATTTTATTCAATTTTTATACATATGTTATAACAAATTATGAATATCCTATAAAATTTACTAAATTATTACACTATAAATTTCTTCAATATTGAAAAATAAATATGATGTAGAAATAAATTCCAAAATATTTAAAATAGTCTAATTTTAATATAAACATTACTAAATAATCAAATTATAATTTTAAATTATGATGGATTTTTTCATCTTCAAAATATCAAAGTTTTGAACAAGACAGTTATAAGAAAATAAAACATTGAAAATATTCATACCATTTTGTAAAGGATAATTCTTATCTTGTGAGAAAAATTGGAAATGATGAATAATGGAAATATTTTTTATTTTGATGAATTATAAAGAATATATGTCTATTTAAATAAAAACATATGTTTTACATGGTTTCCAAGAAAAAATCCATCATACAATTAATAATTATAATTTAATAATACAAGAATTTTATTTAATATCCTGTCATATAATCATTATTTATCTATGTAATATCCCAGTGATAATGTTAATAGTGTATTTTTCACATTGATAGGTTATTTTATATTATGGTTATTATGAAAAAATCTAATTTATATAATAATATTTATAAATTTATGTCATATAGTTTAGATGAAATACATGTAATATGATACAAATGATGCTTTGACAGTGAAATGGTCAATACTAAAATGTTATTGAGGCTTCGACTCATAAATATTCAGACATGGTAATCTCTATGAATGAATATTATAATTAAATATCCTATAATAAATATATTGCATGTTATATGTTTCATTGGATAATCCTATAATTGGATATGTGAATTGGTCCTCATACTTGATATTATTATTAATGCATATGATGATTCACATAAATTGACTTTTTGAGAAATACCAGGCCAACATATTCTCGTATTGTGGTAAGATACCTTGGGAACATCATAAATGAAATTACATTAATTATATATTTAAATAATTTATTTTCCCTTTTTTGTTAATGGATGTTATAATGTATGACTTTTTGATTTATATAGAAATGATTAATAAAATCCCTATCTAAGGTATTTCATTAATAAGATGATTTTATGGAGTCAAAGAATGATTAATCATGAATATACTTTTATGACACAATGTGTGTGAACTTCTTGATGAGATATCATGATAAATCTATTATATAACATAATATGAATTTGTCAAAGGTTGTTGTCATTGTTGAACGTTCATCGTTCTTAATGTGCTTCTTGACTTGTTACTATATATCAATCATGAAAATAAATTATGTTAAAATTATTCCATTAAAAATGACTTAGAGAGTGTCACACAATATATCTCTCAATAATCACACTTAAATTATATGTGAATTTAATATTAAAAAAAATTATTTATGATTTGTTTTATTATAAATACTTAATTTAGGTTGATCACAAAAATTCAAACACATGATATTCGAGTTGTAATATATGTGACTTGAATTTTAAATTAATATTATTACTTTATCAACCATTTTAATTTTTTAATAAATCATTGTTAGGTATTAAAAAATATAATGACATAGATTTTATATAGATATTTTCACTATTGGAATATTATTTGATTTTTCAGAAAACATGAAAAATAGTTTCTATTCATAATAATTATATTAAATATATTATAAGGTTTTACATAAAATAAATACTTCCAAATTTGACAGTTTCAATGTTTATAAAATAACTTCATTTCATTATTCACTAGATCAAAATTATCATTGGGTGAAATTATTGTTTTTAACTAAAATGGTTTATTTCTCAATAAATATTATGAAGTTAAGATTTTTTATAACTACCATTAATTTTCATTCAAATAAGTAATGTTTAAGACCAATTTGATGTTAAATTAATATTTAATTAGTAATAATCTAAATAATTCTATAGGATTCATATTTATAACCTATTTTTGTATAAGTATATTTTATCTATAAAAGACAATTTTATAAAAATAATCATTATATTTTTCAAATTAATTATAATATTAATTTATACCACTTATTGAAATTGAACATTGAAATGGAATAAATATTTTGAATCAGTTTATAATTTTTTTAAATATGTCACTTTTTATTAGTAATAGTTGTAACCTTAGTAAATAATTATCACCACAATGAGTGTAAATTGGTTAATGACAATTAAAAATAAAATGAAATGGACAAAAAATAACTCATACACATAAATTTAATAAAATGGATGAGTGGGGTCTATAAATTCTCGTTCAATCTTTGCGATTTTCTGAATTGGGGGAATTTTCATTTAAAAAGATCATATATATTATTTAATTTAAATATTTTCTAAAAAATATCACTCTTCGAAATATAACATCTATAATATTAATGATAGGTACATAACTAACCCATGTTTGGTTATAACTAGTTTTTTAATTGGTAATTGTTTTTTATAATGGTAATTTTATTTCAATTTTTAGTGAATCTTTGTTTGTCTTATATACTTAACCAATATGAACATAGTTCATGTGATTGTAGTAGAAAATACAAGTAAATAATTTTAAATAAAAAATAAAAACAATAATATTTTGGTGAGTTATATTTTCCCAATAATTTAATTGATATATATAAAATATTAAGGAAGTGTTGAATGATAATATTTTACTTCCATTGTTTTTATATTATTTTCAATTTCAAATTTAATTAAAAGTCCCATAAATGATATTAATGATATTTTTTAATAAATAATGTTTCATTAAATTATTTAAAATTATAAATAATTAAATGAAAAGAAATTTTAATGTGATAGAGTTTTAAATATGATATATGGTCCATTTATGTTCCATTTTCCCTTTATTAGAATTTATATTTAAACCATAATTGTAAAAAAAATTGATGATGTTGTAAATGAAAAATGACTAACAGGGGTTAAAAAATAATAATGGTGAAAAAATAACATAAAATCAAAAAAAACTATATTTGGTTAAATTATTTCAAACTGTTAGGTCCACTCAGTAAAAAAAACTTGGGAGGGGGTAAATTAGGGTATGAAATATTAAAACAACTTCCACTTTTGATCTTATATTATTGTTAAACAAAACCTTCTTCTCTCTATTTCCCATAGCAGTGTATTAATTTAAAATAAATCATTCCTATGACATAATAATTTATTCCTAGTTCACCCTCACCGGCCTACGTCCAAGAATCATACAATGACAATGTTCTGATGTAAAAAATACACTAAAAGTTCACTATTTTTTTGAATATTGGAGTGGGATCATGTCCCTCTTGGTTTATAGCCCATCCCAATTTTAAATCTCACAACTCTCTCAACTAATGTGTGTTCACTGTGTCTTTAGTAGATCCCCTTATAGTTTAAAAAAATAATGGTCCTTTCTTTATCTCCAATGAATTCATCCTCCATACCATCCATTCCTTTATCAAGGTTATTTATCAACATAGGTTGTCAAAAATATATATAGGACACCATAACTCACCAAGAAAACTCTCCTTGTCAACAAACCTGATCAACCCAAAAATGTTTCAATGTTATCTTGAGGGATTTTTTTCCCAAGAATCTCCCATTTGGGTTTGTTGACAATTATACCATAATTTGATTCCATATTGGCTCCATCCATCATTTACAACCATTTTCTTCATAAGATTCATATGGTGATCAAAAATTCGCTCAACACATTATCTAAGCCCACATCAGCACTGCCCGGCTTGAGAAACAAGAGTATAATGAAATGTTCATCAATGAATCACTTCATTCCTGACACCAATTATTAAAACCAAAAAAATGCATTCATTAGGAACATCAACTATCATGATAAATCTTCTCTGATCAATCACTTACAGCATAGTTATATTTAATTACCCCCTTATCATGTTTATCCACCTATCTAACTGCTTCACTGGTTGGCTTATCCTTCTGTTCGGATAGAAATGTTATTTCATTTCTTTCGATTAAAAACAATTTTCTACCTCTTAAATAGTCACTCTTTCTCCCCCATTTTAAACAAATCCAATGGTCACACCTTTGTGTTTTACAATAGAATAAAAAAGACTGATTAGTATATTTGGTAAAAACAATCAATACCTCGGGGAGAGGGGGGGCAGATTAACACTATTTCCAGCGCGGGGAGTCGAGTAATATTTTGGAGCTAATCGATGCCTCTCAAATAATTCATTGGGAAAGTAATTTTTTAGAATGACTAAAATCTATTTTTTTGGCATGCGCATGATCCATATTCCCAAGACCTTACTCCACCATTTAGTTGATAATGTGATATTTTATTTTAATTATCTTTGTACTTGAGAGATGGAATGGATTTCTACTATGATTTATTCCACATGAATTATCTAAATCTATATTTATTAGAGACTTCACTTAAATTTCAATACCATTTAGTTTCTTATTCATAAAAAATAACAATGTTCATGATATAATAGCTTCAGTATACTCAAATTCTATGGTGATCATTGAAATGCAATCTTGTTTCTTGTTCAGCCAAAAAAATACACCATCCAGTAATATAGAATACACCGCATAATGTTGATTTTCTAACATCTTCTGATCTGGACCAATATGCCTATGTATATCACAATAACTCTTGCAGATTTTTTTCATTATAAAAAAACCAAATCCATAATTCCCTTGATATAATGAGTTATTTGTTTCACTAGAAGCATGTGACCTTCTTTTGGATGTCATTGACATCTCTCTCCTTGGAATGTCGAAAAACAATATCATGTCTTGTTGTTATCAATTATATTAAACATAGAATAATTTTCATATATTTAGTGATAATAACTACCTATCCATCATCATCTCTTTATATTTTTTTCTAGGTAGAAACCATATTTTTCTTATATATGGAATTATCCATTCCAATCTTTCTCAAAACATCATTGGTATATTTCGATTAAGAAATAAATGTGACATTCCTTCCTTATGTTTCATATCAAAAAGGATAAATATAAGTTCAACAATCATTGAATTTTCAAACTCACTCATCGTGAATTTAGAAAAATTATTACACTATACTTCTTTTTATCCAATAAAAATTGTGTCATCAACATACACAAGCACCATCATCCTTTGATTACATCATTATTAACATATATATTTTTTCAATTCTACCATATTGTTAACTATGATTTTTCAAAAACTGATCATGCCTTGAATACCACGCTCATGGTGCCTATATGAATCCATAAATTTCCTTCTAAAACTGATAAACTATGTTATCATCTTCAAATATGAGAAAACTATATGTATTGTCAATATACACATCTTACTCTAGAATCCCATTCCAAAATATGGACATGACATCCACCTGGAAAACCATAAAATTCTTTGTACCACTACAGCTAAGAATAATCGGATTGTATCTAGCCTTATAATAGGTTAAAATGACTCAACAAACATGATACCCCCTATATGTCAGTAGACTTTGAACACTAGTAATTATTATTTTTTGAATCATTATGACATAATAAATCATCTTATTGCAAAAACCCCCTTCAGTATTGATGAAATTATTATCTATTTGCCTCGAAAAAAATCTACCACATCTGATTTTTCTTAATATTGTATAGTTCTTTACTCATAGACGAAACCCAGTTTTCATCTTCGGCTCCATAAGCAAAACATTTAGCCTCTACCTGAGATAGGAATGTTTTTCACTATAGTGACATTATTCTTCTTATCTAAAATGGGGTTATCTAATAATCAATTATATTCTACCTATAAATTTCATCTCAGCTCTTTATAATCCTTATAGATATAGACTTGAATTATTCATTATCATCATCAATATATTCTTATGAATTTTCATATTACACTATGTCTCAACCTATGTTTCTTTCCACCTCATAAATGTTATCAGGAAAATGTTCATCAGATTATTGAATATTCTCTTCACTTTCTACTATATTGAAATCAATGTTCCCAATTATTTTTCCAAGACTTTTATTAAAACATTTATATCCTTTTCTTTTTTACTTAGTATAGAAGGAATTTCCCCTCATTTCCATGTGACTCAAATTTATCGTGTTTTTATTTCTTGAGAATAAATCATTTTCATACAATAATTTGAAATTATTTAACTATGGGATTATTTTCATACCACATCTTATAAGATTTATTTCCTTCATTCAGACACAATAAAGCCCTATTATAAAAGTACATTGATGTCAATATTGCTTCATTCCATCATTTATATGGTATGCCTTTTTCAATTATCGTCATTCTATCGATGGAGTTGATGAACAAACATCTCCTTTCGACGACTCCATTCTGCTGGGGATTTATTAATGATTAAACTTGATGTCGTATCCCATGTCTCTCTAGATAGTATTCCACAAGAACATTTGTGAATCTTGTACCACTATCATAATGAAACATCAGAATTTTCAGCCCAAGAATCCTTTTATATTGCCCCTGATAGTGTTTTATGAAACTAAACACATTAGGAATATGGGAAATGAAAAATAACCATTCGATTATAATATATTCCTAAATGAAAATACCATAATAACTCTTCATGTCAATGGATACTGGTATGATAGGCCCACAAACATCTTCATGCACCAATTGAAGATCTCTTGTTGACTTTTTTTCCATTTCCTTGTATATTTTTTCTGATGATATTCCATTATTGAAATAAATCACATGTCTGGGTATAATCTCGTGATATCTTAGAGAGGTCTCTATTTTTATCACATTCTAATAGATCTTGTAGGGATAGATGAAATTGATGACTAAGTCATTTATGAAACAACTTTTTTTTCTTTCTCTCGGGATAAAAATATCATTTCTTTTTCCCCTCTTATATGGTATAGATTTCCCTTTGTTCTTTTCACATTTAGAACAACTACAACATCTATTTCATTGACAATACACATATTATTAATAAATATAATATAATTTTAGGTGTCACATAGTTGACTAATGCTAAGAAGGTTGTGACTAAGCCCTTATACTACTAATACATCATCACATCTCATTTCGTTACCCCGAGACCTAGAATTCCATGAACTAGTGTCCTTAAATCCTTCATCATTATAATATTTTAAAACTCATTATTTTTCAAAATTTATGCATATTACAAGATCATTATTCCTTATCATATGAGACATGCAACAACTGTCAAGGATTCAAACAGTAGAGCGATCAGATGCTTTAAAAGAAAATTCCTTAAGCACTACTTTCTTATCCCTCTTCTTCTTGGTCCATGTTTTTTAATTCATAATAAGTATAGATTTAAAATATTAATCTTCTTCAAAATATGATGGACCAATATCATCTAACAATGCTGAAAAACATTGTTTCATTTTCAACTCACCTATTGATTATTTCATTTTTTTCCTTGCGGTAACTTTGATCTTGCTTTGGAACATTCCTCTAAATGGTTGATGTACAATATCTATCCATGTATCCAAATCCTCCACAATAAACACAATTTCCCTCGTATGATATTATAGTGTATTGAGATCAATTTGGAAGCCACTTTTGATTTTATCACCTTCAATATCTCCTAGTTATGTAATACACATTTTGTTAATTTCCCATCATTCCACATTAGTAACACAATATGTAAGGTGTATTCCTTCATGAATCTTCTAGACTACTATTTATTCATTTAATTCTCTGAATATTTGGATTATACTTCATAAAAAAATCAAATATCAATCTCGGAATGGGTTCTTGTAGTCTGACTTCGACCATGACTACATTCTATTTTTTATTGAGCCTCATACAAGCCTTATCACATAGATTTGATTATTTCTTTTATTCTGTTGGACATATATGATCCATATCCAACATTACCATAATTTGAATGATCTTATTTCCCGATCTCACATTACGGGTTATGTTTTTTTCTTGATCCTTAAATTTTTTTCTATGAGCGTTGAATTATTATTTATATTCTTTAAGTAATTTGATTTGATCTCTCATTGTGTTATTAAAACCAACAATCTCTATTCTCTATTATTCAACCTTGATATTGTGCTCACTACTGTTTCCAGAGTCCCGTGGAAATGATAACTTGATATTCTTAATTTCTTCTATTAACATTGACATCTCTTAACCCTATAGCTATATGTAGAGTTTATAATCTTAAACAAAATTGTATTATTTCATCATTTTTTCTCTCCAAACATACATTTCTTCAAGTGTTTTTTCTAGATCATCCTCCTTATTGATTCATCCATCAACCTATTCCTCATCAGTCTCTGTTTCTTCTTTTTATGAGCACTACTGAAAATCACCACCACTTAATTTTCTCAATGATATTTAAATTTATATATATCATCAAACTATTCAACCTTTTATTCATCTAAACTATCACATTCTTGTGATGTAATATTCTTTTTCTTGAAAAAACATTTCTTAATTGTTTTCCTTTCACATATGTTGATGTCCTCTTCATAAGTATTTCAACTTCATTATTATCATATTATTGTTACATATTGGGAAAACTTACTATAAAATGACCAACCATTCCACATCTAAATAAAAAAATTGTATGTTCGCCCTTGAACATTCCTTTTCCAATTTGTAGATTTGAAGAATAGAATGACCTCACCTCGTATGTCTCTTATTCTTCTTCCTGAGAGTCCTCAATATTGAGATTATTCATGGCCTTGAATGCAACCTCTTTATATTTCCCCGTTTCTATAGCAACCTTATCCTCATTTCCCATTTTATATGCTATAAGGGTATTATGAAAGTAATGTAGGGTCAGCACTTTCAGATAGTTATCTTCCAATAATGAAACTCTTGGATTAAACCGAGGTGGAATTTTCCACATGATACACTTCACAGTCATTATATTATAGATGAATTATCCAAGACCTTTCATTTCTACCATGTCAAATAATAAATTAATTGGCTCATTTTGATTCATTAGAAAATCTTCATACTTGTTCCACAGAACCTGATGGGTTTCCTCTCTGACCTTTGAATCAACTTTATATATATTCAACATATTTTCCCACATGGAATGTGATGTTTTACATGAAATCATATTCATATATATTTCATTATAAAGGGTTCCCCCTATATCATTGATTCCATTTGTGTTAGTATCAAATTCCCTTATTTTATATTCTAATAAATAACTGCTATTGATATCGGATGAAATATCATGCATCACTTCTATAATGGAATACATTCTTATGGATCAGAAGTAGTGTTGCACTTGATTATTCCATAATTTGATATTATTCCAGTCGAAGATCAGAACCCCTTTATGATTTTTGTTCTCTATTTAGAGGTAAATACTTAAATTAACCTTTCCCTATGATACAAATCATGAGTTCCATGAGGAAAAATACACTGAGGGGGGGGGGTCAGGGTATGACAGGTTGAAACAACATCCCCTTTTTATCTTGTTTCATTATTATAAAAAACTCTCTTCTCTCTATATCTAATAGAAAAGAATGAAATTAAATTAAACCATGAACAAGACACATAAATTTTTACTTGTTTCACCCTCACTGGGCTACGTCGAAGGAGCATACAATAGCAATGTGCTGATGTATCAAATCCCTTAAAAGTGAACTGTAATATAGAATGTTTGGACTGGACTCACTATCCCTCCTGGTTTACAACCAATCATAATTTGAAATATCACTACTCACTCAATTGATTTGTGCACATAAAATCTTCAAAAGATTCACTCACAATTTATAGACTTTTAGGTCCATTTATTATCTCAAATGAAATCATTATCGACTATATCTAGATTCTTTATTGATGTACCACATTCAACCATTTATTAATACTAATTCACAACATAAGTATTGGGAAACTCAAAATCTTTCTCCCAACCCTTATTGAACCTTGTGAGCATGTTTTATGCCTTGCACTCAAAACCTCATCTTACGCACAATATAAATATTTTTTAAAAATAATATCTTACAAACAACTTCCTTAAAATGAATGTACACCAATTGTTTCATAAAACTCCCTTTTCACACAATTCATAAAAGTTACAGAGCTCAAATTCCCTCTAAGGGTTGAGATATGTTGAATGACAGGGGTCACCTATTCTTTATAGGCATCTCTGAACCCTATGTCAGAGATTTGACATGTCACGCAAAATACCCTCCATATGTGAAAAAACCAACTTGACATCGCATTGGGAACATATGTTTCTTTCATAAAACATATCATTTAATCAAATTTCGATATCTTCAGTGCACTTCATTCCTTTTCCATATTTCTACGTTCTGATCATAAAACACTCCTTTTATGAAAGTTTCTCTAACATCTTAAATCTTGAGTGCAACATTATTTCCTAATAACATGTATCTCTATTTTCAAGATTTCGTGGCCTAAAAATTTGGAAGCCACAAAAAATACCACCACCTTTTATATGTAATGTTTTTACAACCTCTAGATCATCCATTCCATTTTCATGATTTTTTTCGATATATGTTTTCAATAATATCTCTGGAACACCAAAACTGATCATGGGAACCCTCTTTGTCAACAAAAACAATCACCCAAAAAATGATTCAATGTATTCTTGAGGGTGTTTTCCATAACAATTACCCACTTTGGGTTTGTTGAAAATTCATTCATAATTGGATACCTCTTTGGCTTCATCCATATCCACCGCTATTTTCATCATCTAGTTAAAATAGGGATAAAAAATTTCTTCACACATACTCTAAACCCATATGATCAATTCTCTCCATGAGAAACAAGATTATAATGAAAATTTAATCATTGAATCTCTTCATTCCTGCCACCAATTCTTGAAACCAACCAACTTCTTTCATCACAAAACAGTGATTTCATGATATATATTCATGGATCAATCATATATTTATTAAAAATTAGATATATCCGGAACATTTTATGGGGTTTCTTTCCCCCAACAATATACATTACAATGTTGTTTAATTGAAACCGAGTCACTTTTCCTTGGTACCTTTCAACATACACTCTTAAATCCTTAAAAAAATAGTATTATTTAAAACCCTAATGTATTATACAACTTTTATAATATTATCTCAATTATTGGATCCAATAAAAAAATACACAACTCATTCCATTTCATTTTTAGCCATTTCATATGATTGACCATGATCACTTTGAATTTTCTAAGCTATATTTCTTACATGCATGGGACGTTGATTTTCATAGTGTCTCATATCATTGATATAGAAGCAATATATATTAGAAACATTTTTATTATCCTTGTAGTAATGTGAATTATGAACCTTTTCTCCACTAATGAAGCATATTAATTTTTCTCTTAAGCATATACAATAGTGTTTCCTTCCACAGTAATCTAATGTGGGAAAAATATGTCTTTCCCTTCTTCCCTTTCCCTATATTTTCCCTATTATCCACTTCTTCCCATGCATGAATCTGAATGAATATTATATAGAAAATAATTCCCCTTATTTTTATAACATGAAAGTATCTTCTCATAGGATGAGAATTTTTGAGAGAGATATTCCTATCAAAATACTATCTTAAACCCATCGATGGAACAACCACTCTTACTCTTTGGAATATATAAATTGTTGTGTTTCACATTCCTTCCACTGTGCTATTCTTCTAATAAATTTCATTCATTATAATAGGCTATGAATCAAAATTCAGTTATTTATACTAGTAATACAAATTACATAAAGTGAACATTTGTGTATAACTAATCTCAAAGTCATAAACATGGTTTCATAGGGTCCATATTTACTTCTAAATATTTCTTAATGGTTTAAAAAAAATTGTGAATTATGTAAAGAACATCCTCTGAGAGTGTTGAACTAGGATTGCAGTAAGGACCATTGTAATGTACTAGGTTACCCCAAGTTTGGCCTGGGAAACCATGTTATAGTTGTTACCCCTAGATAGGTTCAATTGTTCTAGAACCACATCCACTTATAGTGTATAGATATGGATGTATTTATATGAAGACCCACATAGTCTCTACCTTTCCAAAAATATATGATGTTAGTATATGATTATCATCTAAGACTATCCTATAATAATTTTCCCCCATTTATGTTTTCAAAAACCATTTTCTAAGGATTCTACTAAACATTCTTTAATACCATTTGTAAGGACATTGGCCCTAATAGCCAGGAGATGGTGCGTTAGTTTATTACATTGGTATGATGTATGGGATCATATCTCAAAGGACAATTTAGTTTAATAATAATTGAAACCATATTACATACATGAACATGAAATAAAAAATTTATATGAAAAACATCATATAAACTCCATTGGTAACACCCGAGAACTCTTAAATTAACACTACAATTCATTCATAATATCCCTCTCGAAGACTTGGTAAAAAATAAACCTATGAAATCTGTTAATTTAAGATTCATAGTAAGGGTAAGAAATATAGTGAAATATATAACATAAATATAAGGAAATATGACTAAAAAACATGCCATTAAAACATAATCATGAGAATAATATTGAAGGAATAAAACATGAATTAAAAATTCTATATAAATATTCACATGAAAATTATCCATGGATATTATACTAGTATAATAGTAACATTATTTATCAATTACTAATATCATAATGAGGGAGTTCATATGCTAGAAATCATAAAACATTCACCCATTCCACTATTTATACTTCTGAAAATAAATGGCTAAGGCCTCGGCCACAACTCATTTTTGGTTTGTCTCATGAGACATACCAATTAATCGGGGGTTATAAATGCCTGCACCGATCACTAACTAAGTCCAATGAATTACACATATGTCTATTAAAAATATATAATAAAAAAAATTGTCCTATAAAACTATGAAATATTTTAATCATAATCATATATAAAAATTCTCTTATAAAATCATTGATAAATTCGATGAGGAAAATAATATTAAAACATCCCAAAGTATCACATAACACGTTAAAAAATTTAAAAAATAAAAAATATGAAGTATTAACATATAATACCATAATAATATGAATACTCATGATTTGATACATCTAAGGGTAATAAATACAACACATGAATGGAATGGTTGTGAATAAGGAATATCTTAGAAAAATAAAATTGAGACGAGAAAAATCATAACTTATGTCCGAATGTGTTTTTTCACTCAACATTAACGTGATGGATAATAAAATTAATTATATTAATTAATAATTTGATAAAAACCCCCACATTTATTTTTTATTTTATAACATTATTATGTCAATTTATTTCCAAATTTATGAGTTATAGAGTTTAATTTCATCATTTGGGGGTATATGTTTTCTTGGATATCGTAATTAGTTCTCATATTTATTAGTAATGGAATTCATGTAAAATTAATACAATAAAAGATAATTGGATTTATATGTTATTGATGAACATAAATAAGTATAAATGTTAATATATATCATTTTTACATGGTTTGAGGATGAATAATTAGACATGAGATTAGTTATAATCGTTTATATTATTACCGAGGCTTTTGATCAGAATGAACATGATTTCATTTATCATTTAGTATTGTGAAAAAATATTACTTAAAAAAATAAAATGGTTTTAATATAAATTTTAAAAATATATTTCAATAATTATAATGGTTTAATTAATGTTCTTGAAGTCAGTGAAGGAAAATGAAAAATTTTCATCCTTGAAGGCGATAAAACAACACCTCACAAACGACGTGTCAATTTTTAGAATAAATACAGAGTCGAGAAAAGTATTAATGATGGATTATTCCATTATAATAATAAAATAAAATAAAAAATTAAGGTACTGGGGTTATGATTCAATTATTATAAGGGAATGTGTGGATAGAATAATAAAATAGAAAAACTTTAATAGAAATTAAGATGAAAAGTAAGAGGATTTTAGCATTGGCATTATTTTCCTTAACAACCTCCATCAGAAAATGGTTTTGGGATTTTGATAAGAATTAGAGATCCCTAATGTGGTAGTGATTCGGAAGTTTATTTGGGAAGAAATTTAATATGTCTCAATTCTTGGAAGGTTTGTGGTGGTTGGGTGGTATTTATAGTGGAGGGGATGGGTTTTTTTGGAATATTGTTTACATATGTTTATTATTTTCACTTAAAACTATGAATAGATTAATAATTATCATCAAATAAATTAAAATAATGAATTAAATTTCTATAATATGGGATAACATCAACCATACATCACTTACGACTCAATAATTCATATATTTAGCATTTATTATAAATTATCATATTTTGGTTTACATAAAAAATCTAGAATTTTATAAAAGTCCAAAAAATTAAAACATACAATTTTTTTCTGTATAATTTAAAAAATAAATCCACATTATTAAAATAATATTATATATTTGATAAATTTAATTTCTAATTTATTTCATCATTTAGTAAAAAAGTAAATCTTTTAAAATTATAATTGATTCAATTACAATCTGAAAAATTAACAAAAGTCTCATTTAGTTATCCTAAAATCATATTACAACATAATATTGATTTATGAATACATTTTATTAAAAAACTTATTTTTAATCATTTTTTAATTTTAAAATTATTATTAAATATTTATGACTCCAAAAAATACTACCACTTAATTAAGAATTTTTAAAATATTCACTTACATATACTATGATATAATTATATCATATTTTCATTTATGAGATTCCAAAAGTTTATTAACAAATGAATGGGTAAGGTACTATTCATTTGGTTGATTATGTATTCATAAGGTTCATATTACTATTCATAAGGGTAACATTACTATTCTAAAGGGTCAAGATACAATTCACCAAAAAATAGGCAGATCATATCATACTCTAGATATCTTAGTGATCCCAATTGTGCATGTATATTTTTTAAATTTCAAATAACATAAGTAGAAAAATTAGGTTTAATAATAATCCTAGAGGTGTGGCTAGAAGGTGGGTAAAAAGAACATTATAACATTTAATAAGTTGTATATATAATTTTAATATAAAAATGATTCTAATGATCTAAATTGGATTAATATATGTATAATTGATCTGTTTTGAAATAAATAAGTACATTTTAGGTATAATTTTTATTTAAATGAAAAATATGGTTTTAAACATAAATGTATATATTTCACTATTCATAAAAAATGATCCTTCTTAGGAAATTACTAAAAATTCACCCTAAGTAAATTCTGGAAACCAAAATTTAAAATTTCTATTTATTTTTCAAAAATTTATATATTTCATTATAAATATGTTTTAATAATGTGAAACAATTATAAATAACATTTAATAGTTGTTATTATTATTCATATTACTATGTTTAATGGAATGGTTATAACTATATATTTTAAATAATAATAATAAAAAATGTTATTTAATAGAGACTCAGTATATAATGAATTAAATTATATATTAAATTTATTTTTAAATACATGGGGTGTTACAGCTCCCATATAATGTTATACAACATCATCATTTTGAACACAAAAACCAACAATTAATTCTAGAAAATAGATTTTTTGAGTGGTTAGACTTGAGGAACATTTGTTCATTGCATTCCTTTTTTAAAAATTATTTCTCGCCAGGCCAATGTGCCCCCAATTAATTACTTATTTGAATGAATTGAAATTACATGTTAAACCCAAAATCATTGGATATATTTCCATAGAATCTACATAATGAATAAATCCAAATTTTATCCCATCCATAGTTAATAATGATTAATATTCTAATTAAAATATTAATACATTATAGGTAAATTATAAGATTACCTTTCAATTTTCATGGGAAATTATTATTTTTTTCATCATTATCTACTGCCAATAATTTAGGATTAGTTTTATTATATTTTTTCCTACCAAAACATTCCCATATTTTTCCTCATATAATTCACTATTAGTTAAAATAGATTTTACATTTTTTGAATTAGAAATTATAGATGTTTCCGTTTTATTTTGGATTACATTCTTAATGAAATGATATTATTGGGCCTAAAATTCATAATCATTTCAATAATATTATTTTATATTTCTTGGGATATTTTTAGGATCATGGAACCTTAACTGTTAATTTTCTAACTACACATCCATTAAAATATTTCTTCTATACTGATAATTCATTATTTTGTCTACTTATACAATTTTTAAATTGACATTATTTTGTTCATTACTGAATACTTCATTTTTCACAAAAAACATTATCCATACAATATTTTTTCTTTTTATAATCCCTCGTTAATACTACACTTTCATTCTTATAGGGAGTATTTTTCTTATTAAATTCCTCAATTATTGCTTAAAATAATATCTTAGTGTCATTCCCTTCACCTTTTTCATCACTAATTAATGCTTAATTTTGTTTATAAGCATGATACACAATGATTATAAATTTTTATAATGTCTATTCCCCAGATAAAATAATACTAGTATATTTTATCATCCTATTCATTATAATAAATTCATCTCTATTTTCTTATTACGAACATATTCTTTTATTTAAATGGATTATTGATTTCATTGTAGATCTTACTTTGTCTGTAATTTTATAGATCTCTTTTCTTGCACATCATCCTCATACTCACAACATTTATTCATTAGAATGTAAATTTAAATGTGTCCCATTTAACTATATTTTTAACATTTTAGAGTGTATTTAACATTTTTATTTTAACCTTATTTTACTGGTGTTTGTTAAATTATGATATATTATTGTCTCTTACTATTAATATTTATCATAATAAAAAATACAGTCATAAAATTTATTTTTCTCATTTTTTATTTTATATTTCATTATGTATTATTCTGTCATAAATTTATATTTCTTGGTACTCTTATTCGAATCATGAGCATGTATCATTAATTAAGAAAAAAAGAAAATTTGTTCACTCATAAGGAGATTGTTTACCTCAATCTTCTAAAGAATAATTATTATTTTTAAATATTTTAGGAATTTTCTCATGTATTTGATACCATTGTTTTAATATTAAAATGTTTCTTGAAATCCTATAATTCTTCAAAAACTCTTACTCACCCCTGAGAAATATAGATCAACTATTTCATCATCATCTATTATCTCATATTCATTACTTTCTCTCTTACATATTATCTTGGATTCATTCACCATGAAATTACCTTCAAAAAGTTTCTCACTATTATGAAAAAAATATTTAGTAGATTTAATTAACATTACCATTGTATAATATTTTTGATAAGGAAATTATAATTGAATCCATTTCAATTTTGTCATCCACAAAATTACTTTGATTATTATTTTTATGGGATAATATTTACTAATTATGGTTAACATAGTAGTAGAGATATGAATAACCACTAGAATTTGATAAAGAATAAATGGAATAGTTATTTTCTTATTTAAATGGGATTCGTTTTGATAAAATATATGAAATCCTTTACTAGTGAAAAAACTATAGATTCTATATTGATTATTCATAAGAAAGGGGATCTTTAAAAGGGAACATGGGATCTCTAATACAACTTGGAACTTCGTTTTGAATGATTAGTAGAAAAAATAGAGTTTTTGAATAATTATTAAAACAATTTTTTCATAAATTTATCCTATATGATTAGTTAGATTCATGATTGATATAGTATTTAAAATGTATCAGCACCATTATACAATTAAAATTAACAAAATTAATATTGAACATTGGTTTCTTACACTGTTCGATACCTATATGGGTATCTATCAATAAGTTGGGTTAGGGTAGTGTTCAAGACATATGTGTATCACTAATATGATAAATTTATAACATGAAAATGGAATGTATCATTCATAAACCATTATTTTATATCTAGATAGTTCATTCCATGGAACATTATTTATATTCGGCACCATCAGTTTAAAAAATATGTTCTAATTGAAATTAAATGATATTTATTATTCTCAATGTTGCTTCAACATAAAATTAGATATCCACTATAAAATTTTCTGAATATTCAAAATGAATCCAAGATTCATCTTCTTGAAATTTTATGTCTAGATTATTCTCCATATAGAAACATAATGATAAATTTTCACTCAATGATTTGTCTTTGTTTTCTATTTGAGACTATAAATCTTGAAAAGAATATCATTATGTCACTGTATAGACTCTTATTTTTAACAATAATTTTAAACACAGTATAATCTTATGATAAATTTTTCAAATAGTTATATTATTAATACTCAATGAAATAAGGAATTCTGATCTCCTCATTTTATACTGGTGAAATATCATCAACATTGTATTATAAAAATAAACCATCATTATTTAAAATAATTGTATTCAAGAACCTATAATAATATTTTAATGAACTCTTGAAAACACTCATTTAAATTTCGTTTCAATATTGGTATTTTGTTTTCTCATTTAGCTTCTTTAAAATATAATGTTTCCTTTTTTTACAAGTGTGTATGACGTCATGGAAATTTAAAAACCTCTTGTATAATTTTTATACTCATGGATATTTGTAATTATTGAATATTACCACCAATACCTTCTACTTTAATTATAACTCAATTACTCAACATTCTTATTCTTATTCATCTCCATTATAACTCAAGAAATTATTTCTTTGGGATTCTAAAAAATATGGAATTTTTCAATCATATAAATTTTACCGGAGAAGGTCTAATAATTTTTAAATAACATATGATCTTATATAAAACTTTTGACAGATAAGGTATCTATAATAAAATTTTATATATTATTTAAAAATTTAGTTTTTCTTTGTATAACATGATTGATCTTATACATCTTAGTGATATTCTATAAATCTTTACATATTCCCAATATGTGTTTACATGTCATAAGTAATATTTTATATATCATAGTTTTTCAACTATTGTACCTTTATAATTCATGGTTTTAAATACTATACGTATTTTCCTTATTATTTCTAAGATCCCCAAGATATTATGGATGAATTGGATACCTCTTAGAATATTTAATCATCACATTTTACTCGTCTGTAAGAAATATCTACCACTATAATTCTTATAAAAAATTATAAAATATTTTAATAAATTTACAATATATATAAAATTATTTTTTTCAAGAAATAATATTAAAAATCAATGATTTCATGGGTTCTTTGGAATGTATAGAACATGAATTCTAAATTAAAATATATTTTAACAAATTTATAATTTATCATAAAATTATTTCCTAAAAAATAAATAAAACAGATGGAAAACACAAATTGATGATGAAAAAAGATCATATTTCACTAAAATCCAAATATCTACAATGATGTGTCATGTTATTTAAAATTGAATTAATTAGAATACCCTAAATAAAGATATTTCATAGTATAATTGAATGTACATGGAATGTCAAAAATAAAAGATTTATATTAAAAAATGTTTATTTGGTGAAAAATACCCATTATAAAATATAAATGGGATACCATCATCATTAATTATGGAATGTTCCATTTGATAGAATTTATAAAAATCAATTCTATAGTGATTTTGTGGGATCCAATCACTAATAAATTTCATTTCACCATAACTCATGATGTTTTTAAACTCAATCAACTACCCATGTTATATTTTAATAAATTACTCAGGCTCTATGGAATACAAAATTTTACCATTTAAAATTGAGATATAATGTATGCCTATAGGTTTTAGAGGAGACTTTATCATTAAATGAAAACTAAGCTGAACTTATATACAACATATCACCCCATGATAAATGGTTAATGTGAATGTACAATCTAAGAAATTTATGACATGATGATAGATTTACTAATTTTTCATGATGGAGGATTTGATCAAAAGATTACACTTATCGTGTGGTTATACAATAATATTTTCTTCTTATATATTATGATGGCCCTATATGAATATCAATAGGGGGAGAGATACTAAAATCCAATTTCCATAGATAACATTGGTGAACAGATTATGATTATACATAGAAATGTGCAAGAAATGATTGTGAAGGGATAATACATTTAGACACAAGTTTATGACACGTAGATTAAATAGAAGATTCATGATGGAAATCAGTAATTAAACTCCTAGTTTGATGTTATTTGTAATGATTTTATTAAAACATACCATTATAAAAAACACATAATATTTAAAAATAATGAAATTCTCTGGCTTTAATATTTTGGAATCATAGATGTACAGAATATTGGAGCTAAAACCGATCATATTTCACATCTAATAGACCATTATCATGATTATATAATGTTCAAAATATCTCTCCCAGGGATGTACAAATCCAATCCACAAATAATTATAAATTTCGAAGTGGTAAAATAGAGAAAAAAATCATACAAGGAGAAAGTTGTAAATATAATAGATATTATAGATAATTTTCTATGTAATATGATAATACTCCTTAAAATGTACGATGAAAAAACCACAAGTCTAGACATGAATCATGGGAACTTGAGGTTCAAATAAAAAATAAGTCACATGATCTCTAATAAAAATATGTTATAAGATAAAAATTGACTATGAAATTAATTATTTAAAGAATAATGTAATGAACCAGATCATTTCATATTCAATTTTATATTTCTATACATTTTATTCAAATTTCAATCATATGTTATAAAAAATTATGAATCTCATGTAAAATTTAATAAATTCTTACACTATATATTTAATCAATATGGAAAAATAAATATGATGTACAAATAAATTCTAAAATATTTAAAATATTCAAATTTTAATATAAACATTTCAAAATAAGGAAATTATAATTTTAAATAATGGTGATTTTTTTCATCTTCTAAATATCATAGCCGTGATAAACACTAAAAATAAAATATGACATTGTAAATATTCATACCATATTGTAAATTATATGTATTATCTTATGAGAAAAACTGGGAACGATGAATAATGGAAATAATTTTAATTTAGATGAAGTATAAATACTACATGTATATTTAAATAAAAACATATGCTATACATTGTTTCCTAGAAAAAAATTCATCATTCATTTAATAATTATAATTTTATAAGACAGTAATATTATTTAATAACCTATCATATAATGATTGTTTATCTATGTAATATCAATGTGATAATGTCATTATAGTATTTTTCATATAGATAGTTTATTTAATTTTATTATTATGATGATAAAATTGAATTTATATGATAATATTTATAAATTTATGTCATATGGTTTAGATGAAAACCATGTAACATGATACAAATGATGATTTGACTATGAACTGATCGATGCTAAAATGTTATTGAGACTTCGACTCATGAATATTCTGACATTGTTGTCTCCATGAATGGATATTATAAAGAAATACCCTAAAATAATAATATCACATGTTATATGTTTCATTGGATAATCCTATAAGTGGATATGTGAATTGGTCCTTATACTTGATATTATTATTAATGAATATGATGAATCACATAAATGGATTTGCTGACAATTACTATGTCAACATATTCTCGTATTGTGGTATGAACCATTGGGAACATAATAAATGAAATTACATTAATTAAATATTTAAATAATGGATTTTCCCTTCTTTTTAAATGGGTGTTATTTTTATGATTTCATGATTGATATAGAAATGTTAAATCAAATCCCTTTCCAAGAAAGTTCATCAATGAGTTCATTTTAGAGAGTCAAATAATGATTAATCATGAATATAGGTTTATGAAACAATGTGTGTAAACTTCATGATGAGATATCGTGATAAATATATTATATAACATAATAATAATTTGTCAGAGGTTGTTGTCATTGTGGAACTACCATCATTCATAATGTGCTTCTTGACTTATTACTAGATATCAATCATGAAAATGAGGTATGTTAAAAGTATTCCACTAATAATGAGTCATAGAGTATCAAACACTATGTCTCTCAATAATCACACTTAAATTATATTTATATTTAATAATAAGAAAAAATTATTATTTCCTATTTTTTATAATAATTACTCAATTTTTTTCATCACAAAAATTCAGATACAAAATATTCGAGTTGTAATATATGTGAGTTGAATTTTAAATAAATATTATTTATTTAGCACCAAATTTAATGTTTTAATAAAACATTTTGAGGTATTATAAAATAAAATTACATAAATTTTATATAGATATCTACTCAATTGGAATATTAAGTGATTTTTTAGAAAACATGAAAAATATTTTCTATTCATAATTATTTATATTACATATAATATAAGGGTTTACATAAAATAAATACTTAAAAATTTATAATTTCAATGATAATAAAATAACTTCAATTCGTTATTCTCTATTTCAAAATTATCATAGGATGAAATTCTGTTATTTACCTAAAATGATTGATTTTTAAATGAATAGTGAAAAATATAAATTTTTTAAAAACTATAATTAATTTTATTTCAAATATGAAATCATTAAGACCAATTTGATATTAAATTAATATATAATTAGTAATAATGTAAATAATTCTATAGGATTTGTATTTATAACTTATTTTTGTATAAGTATATTTTTTCCATAAAAACTATTTTATAAAAAACCTCATTCTATTATTCAATTTAATTATATTATTAATTTATACAACTTATTGAAATTTAACATTGAAGATTGGATTAAATATTTTGAATAATTTTATATAAATTTTTTAAATAGGTCCCTTTTTTCTGGTCAGATTAGTATCCTTGTTAAATAATTATCACCTCGGTGAGTGTAAATTGGTTAATAAAAATTAACAATAATATGAAAATTACAAAAAATTACTCATACACTTAAATTTAATCAAATAGATTAGTGAGTCTATAAATTATCATTAAATCTTTGTGATTTTGGAAATTGAGGTAATTTTCTTGGACAAGAGCATTTATATTATTTAATGTAAATATTTTCTCAAAAATATCACCCTTTGAAATTTTATATCTATAATACTTATGAGAGAGACATAACCGAACCATGTTTGGTTATAAATGGTTATTTTATTGATAATTATTTTTTATAATGGTAATTTGATTTCAATTTTTAGTGAATAATTGTGTATCTTATATACTTATCCAACATCAACGCAGTGCATGTGATTGTAATAGAAAAAATGTAAATAAGTTTAATGAAAAACTAAAAACCATTTTATTTTGGTGAGTTATAGTATTAAAATAATTTAATATATGTATATAACATATTATGTTTGTGTTAAATGATAATATTCTAATTCTATTGTTTTTATATTATTTTCAATTCCAAATTTAATTAAGTCCCAATAAATGATATTAATGATATTTTTTTAAAAACAATGTTTCATTAAATGATTTAAAATTATATACAATTATATAAAAAGAAAATTTAATGGTATAAAAATTTTAATATGAACCATGTTCAATTTATGTTCCATTTTCCCTTTTCTAGTATATTTATTTACCCATTTATGGTAATAAAAATTTATGACATCGTAACATAAAAATGGCTAACATGGGTGAAAACAAAATGATAATGGTTTAAAAATAACATAAACTCACAAAAATTTTATTGGGTGAAATTATTTCCAACTGTTAGGTATATTCAGTAAAATAACCAAGGAGGTGGGTAAATTAGGGTATAAATGATTAAAACAACATACCCTTTTGATATTTTATTGTTGTTAAACAAAACACTATTCTCTCTCTTTCCTAAAGATAATTATTAATCAAAAATAGAGAATACCTATGAAAAAATATGTTATACCTAGTCCACCCGCACTGGGCTACGTCCAGGCATCATAAAATGACAACGTTCTAGTGTAAAAAATCAACTAAAAGCAAACTATTGTTTATGAAGATTTAGTGGATTTATAGTCCCTCTTGGTTTATAGCCAATAAAAATTTAAAATATCACAACTCTCTCAACTAATGTGTGTTCATTGTGTCTTAAGTAGATCCTCTTAATGTTTTAAAACAAGCAGGTCCATTCATTATATAAAATGAATACATCCTCCATATCATCCATTCCTTTATTGTGGTTATTTGTCAACACAGGTTGGCAAAAATATCTATAGGACACCCCAACTAACCAAGGAAACTCTCCCTATCAACAAACCTAATCAACCAAAATATGACTCAATGTTATCTAGAGAGATTTTTCCCTACAATATCCCCTTTGGGTTTGTTGAAAATTATTCCATATTTGTATACCACTTTGGATTCATCCATCATTTACCACCATTCGCTTCATACGATTCATATGGTGATCAAAAATTTACTCAACATGTTATCTAATCCCACATTAGCACTTCTCGGTTTGAGAAACAAGAGTATAAGGAAAAGATCATCAACGAATCAATAAATTCCTGACACCAATTCTTGAAACCGAACAAATTATTTCATGAGGAACCTTAGCTGTCATGATATATCTTCTTTGATCGATCACTTCTAGCATAGTAATATTTAATTATCCACATATCTTATGGCTCCACCTGTCTCTCTGCTTCACCGGTTAGCTTATCCATGTGTCTTGATAGAGACATTATTTTATTTCTTTATATTAGTCACAATTTTCGACCCCTTCAATAGTCAATCATTCTCCCCCTTTTTCAACAAACCCAAATATCACTCCTTTTTGGTTTGGAACAGAACATTGAAGACTGATCTGTACATCAGGTAAAAACACTCAATACCTCATATAGAGAGGGGGCACATTCACACTATTTCAAGTGAGGGGATTCAAGTAAACTCCTGGAGCCTATCGATGCCTCTCAAATGTTTCTTTGGGTAAAACATGGTCAGAATGACTACAACGTATTGTTTGGTATGCACATGATCCATCATCACAAGCCCTTACTCGACCTTTTCCTTGATAAAGTGATATTTGATTTCAATGATCTTTGTCCTTGATATATGGACTGGATTTTTTCTATGATTCGTAACACTTGAATTATCTCAATAAATGTTTATTGGATACTTTCCTTCAATTTCCATATCATTTAGTTTCTTATTTATAAAAAAATATGTGCATGATCGAGTATAATCAGTATACTCAAATTCTATGGTGATCATTGAAATTCAATATCCTTTCTTTATCAGCCAATAAATACAAAATCCACAAATATATAAATCACCACCTAATGTTGATTTTATGTTATCTTTTGATCTTTATCAATGTACATATGTGTATCACAATAACTCTTGAAGATAATTTTCATTATAAAACAATAAAAATCCACAATTCCATGATATACAAAAGTGTTTTTCACTACAATAATGTGACATTATTTGGGATTGCTTTGATATCTCACTATTTGTAATGTCTAAATACAATATTAGGTCCTGTCCTAATCATTTATAGTAATCATCAAATAATTTTCCTATATTTGGTGATATTAACTACCTCGCCATCAACATCTTTTTATATTTCTGTCTGGGATGAAACTATATTATTCGCCTCCTTGGAATTATCCACTCCAATTCTTCTCAAAACATCATTGGTATGTTTTTATTGAGAAATTAATGTTCCATTCCTCCCATGGGCTTCCTGTAAAAAAGGAGAAATATCAGTTCACCAAAATTTTAAATTTCAAACCCACTCATCATGAATTCAGAAAACACCTTACACTATACATATTCTAATCCACTAAAAATTATGTCATCAATATACACCAACACTATCATCCTTTGATTACTTCATTATTCAAAAAAATATTTTAATCAATTCCACCATATTGGAAACCATGATTTTTCAAAACCCGCTCATGCCTTGAATATCGTGCTCCAGGTGCCTACATAAAACCATATAGTGCCTTCGTCATATAATAAAATCTATTCACATCTTCATGAATGAAAAAACCATATGGATGGTCAATATACACTTCTTCTTCCATCACCCCATTCCAAAATACGGACATGACATCCATATGGAAAACCATTAAAATGTTCTATACTACTATGGACAAGAATAATCTGATTGTATATAGTATTGTAATAGGTGAAAATTACTGATTGATCATGATACACCCTATTTGGGAGTATCCTTTGAAAAATATTAATTATTTGTTTTGAATCATTATGACATAATCATTCATATTATTGGGAAATCCTCATTCAGTCATGTTGAAATTTTCATCTATTAGCCTCGACAAAATCTACCACTTATGAATTTTCTCAATATTGTATAGTTCATTACTCATAGACAGAACCATGTATTCATCATTAGCTTCATATTAAAAACATTTAGCCACTACCTGAGATAGGAAAGATGTTTTTTAGAGTTAATTTATTCTATTTTTCTGAAATGGATCTATCTAATAATCAATTATATTTTTTCAATCAATTTCAGCTCAAATCTTTGACATCATAACAGATACAGACAATACTTCTTCGTAATAATCAAAAATATCTTCTTATGAATTAGCATCTTCCAATTTTTCTCAACCCATGTTTCATTCTTCCTCATAAATATTATCAGGAAACTGTTCATCATATTGTTGAATATTCTCATCATTTTATACTATATTGAAATCAATGATCTCAAATATGTTTCCAAGCCATTTATTAAAACATTTATACCCTTTTCTTTTGTCCTTAGTATTGATGTAATTTCACATTATTCCTTGTGACTCAAATTTATTGTGAATTTATTTATTGAAAATAAATCCCTTACATCCAAAGATTTGAATTTTTTTCACTATTTTATTCTTTCCATACGACATCTTATATGAAGTCATTCCTTCATTCGGACACAATAGATATCTGTTATAAATGTATTGGTTCCTTCCAAAAATTATATGGTGTGACTTTCTTGATAATCATCATTCTATCTCTGGTGTTGATGAACAGAATTCTCCTTTAGACCACTCCATTTTGCTGGGGAGTTATCACTGATGAAACTGGATTCCTTATCCCATGGTTCTCTAGATAGTATTCGACAAGAATATTTGTGAATCATGTACCTCTATCAGTACGAAACATAAGAATTTTCCACCAAAGAATAATTTTATATTACCTATAATAGTTTTTTATGAATGTAAACACATTAGGCATATAGGAAATTAAAAATACCACTTCCATTCTACTATAGTCATAAAAAATAACATCATTTCTCTTCCTATCAATAGATCTTGGTGAGATAGGCCAAAAAACATATGTATGTACCAATTCAAGGTCTCTTGTTAACTGTTTTCCATTTCCATGTATATTTTTCTGATGATATTCTCTTGTTGACATGAATCACATGTATGAGTTTAATCTCATGAGATCTTAGAGAGGTATCTAGCTACATCACATTCTAACAGATCTTCTAGGGATGGAGGATATAGACGACTAAGTCATTTTTTCCACACCATTTTTTCTTCCTCTCTGGATAAAAATTACATTTTTTCATCCCAACTTACAAGGTATATATTTTCCTAGGTTCTTTTTCCATGTAGAACAACTAAAATATCTCTTTCTTGGAAGGTACACGTTCTATTAGTAAATTTAATAAAATTCTTTAAGTCACATAGTTGACTAATTCTAAGAAATCTTTGACTATGGCCATCTAATACTAATATATCATCATGTCTCATTTCTTTACCCCCAATCCTGGAATTCCTTGAAACAATTACCTTCAATCCTTCATCATTAGAAAATTTGAAAACAAATTATTTTCCATACATTATGCCTATAAGAAGATCATTATTACATATCATATGGGACACAAAACTATATTCAAGGATCCATACAGTAGAGTGATCAGGTGCTTTAAAAGAAAATCCAGTAACCAATGCATTCTTATCCATCTTCTTCTTGATCCATGTTTTTTATTTCATAATCTGCATTGATTTACAACATTGTTCTTATTTGGAATATGATAGACCAACTTCATCCAACAAAGATTAAAATCTATTTTTCATTTTCAACTCACCAGTTGATTCTTTCATTGCATTCTCAGAATATTTGGATTCCACTTCATACCAAATTGATCTATCAATATTAGAGCGGGTGCTTGAAGTATAAATTCGACCGTGACTGATTTTTATTTTTTATAGAGCCCCATACAAGGCTTATCACATAGATTTGACTATTTATTTTATCTTGTTGGACCTTTTTGCTCCACATCCAACCTTACCATCATTAGAATGATTTGCTTTTCTGATCTCATATTATGGGTTAAGATTTTTCTTGATCCTTGAATTTTTGTCGAAGACCGTTGAATTCTTCTTCATGTTATTTAATGTGTTTTATTTGATCTTTCATAGTATTATTAAAACCATCAATCTCCCTTCTTGGTTCATAAACCTTGAGATTGTAATCATTAATGATTTCAGAGTCCATTGGAAATGATTACTTTAGATGATCAATTTCTTCTGTTAACACATACTTCTCTTCATCCTATAGGTATATGTAGAGATTCAAATAATGAAATTTTTTTTTATTTCTTCATTTTGGATTTCCTAACATCAATTTCAACAAGATTTTCTTTTATTTCTTCCTCCATATTGATTCATCCTTCAACCTATTCCTCATCAGTATCTGTTTCTTCCTTTTTATGATCACTACCGATAATTACCACAACTTATTTTCTCAATTATCATTTTAGTTCTCTATATCTTCAAAATATTCAACATTTTATTCATCTGAACTATCATATTCATGTAAAGGAAGATTCTTTTTGCCAAAAAAATATCTTAATAGTTTCCCTTTCACATAGGCTGAAGACCACTTCATAGGGATTTTAACATCATTATTATCATATTATTAGAACTTCTTGGGGAACCTTACTATAAGATGACCAACCATTCAACATCTAAATCAAGGAAGTGAATGTTTCACCATAATCATTACATTTCCAATTTATAGATTTGAAGAATGGAATGTTGTCACCTCATATGTCTCTTCTTCTTTCTGAGAGTCCTCAATATTGAAATTATTCTTGCCCTTTAATTCCACCTCTTTATATTTCTCAATTTATATAGAATCCTTACCATAATTTCCCATTTTATATGATACAATGGAATTATGAAAGTAATCCAGTGTTAGTCGTTTCGGATATTTATCTTCTGATACTCAAACTTTTGGATTGAACCGAGGTGGAATTTTCCTCAAGATATGCTTCACAGTCATTATATATTAAATTTATTGTCCAAGACCGAACATTTATTTAACTAAAACATTTACCATGTCAAATAATGCATCAATAGACTCATTTGGATTCATTCTCAAATCTTCATACTTGTTCCACCGAACTTGCAGCTTTGCCTCTCTATCCTTTAAATCATCTTTATAAATATTCAGTAGTGTTCCCCCCATGACATGTGATGTCTTACATGAAATCACCTTCATATACATTTAATTATAAAGGATTCCCCCTAAATCATTGATTCCATTTGTGTTAGTATGCAATTTCCTTCTTTCAACATCTAATAAAGAACCACTGTTGATATCAGCTGAAATATCATGCATCACTTATATGAAGACATCCATTTCTAATGATTAAGAGTAGGGTTGCACCAGATTATTCCATAATTAAATATTATTCTAGTCGATGATCAGAATTGATTTATTATTTTAGACCTCCAATGATAGAGAAATACTGATTTTAACCTTTCCCTCTGATACAAATCATTAGTTCCCTGAGGACAAATACCCGAGAGGGGGGGGCAGCAATTTATGACTGATTGAAACAACTTCCCTTTTTTATCTTGTTTTATTGTTAAAAAACTCTCTTATCTCTCTATCCCATATAAAAGTATGAAATGAAATTAAAGAATGCATGAGGCACATAAATATTTACTAGGTTCACCCTCACTGGGCTATGTTAATAGAGTATACAACAACAATGTGTTGATGTATCAAATCCCCTAAAACTGCACTGAAATGTAGTATGTTTGGAGTGGAGTCACTGTCCCTCCTGGTTTATAACCTATCTTAATTTGAAATCTCACTGCTCTCTCAATTTATGTGTCTTCACAACATCTTCAGAAGATTCACTCAATATTTATAGAATTTTAGTTCCCCTTTATTATCTCAAATGAAATCAATATCCACTATATGTAGATTCTATATTCATATACCACATTCAACCACTGATTAATACCACATTACCACATATGTACTGGGAAAGTCAAAATATTTCTCCCATCACTTTTCAACCTAGTGAGAATGTTTTATTCCTTGAACTCTGAACCTCATCTTACACACAACATCAATATTATTCAAAAATAAAATATTACACTCAACATCCGTATCAAGAATGTAACTCCAATTGTTTGTTGCAACTCCATTTTCACAAAATTCATACACAATATAGAGTTGAAATAACCTCTAAGGGTTAAGATACTTTAAATGAAAGGGGTTAACTATTCATTATAGTCATCTCTGTACCCTATGTGAAAAATATGACATGTCGCACAAGATCCCATCTATATGTGAAAAAAACCTATTTGACGTCTCATTGGGCACATTTGTTTCTTTCCTGCAACCTTATCATTTAATCACATTTCAAGATCTTTCACACACTTCATTACTTTTCCATATTTCTATGTGCTGATCCTAAAACATTCCTTGAATTCAAGTTTCCATAACATCCTAAATCTTGAGTGCAACATCCTTTTCCAACTACACATATCTCTATTTTTCGGATTTTGAGGCCTAAAATTTTGTAAAACTATAGAAAACAGCACCACATTTTATATGTAATATTTTTACCACCTGCAGATCATCCATTCCACTGTCATGATTTTTATTCAACATAGGTTTTCAATAATTTCTGTAGAACACCAAAACTGACCAAGGGAACCCTCTTTTTCCATAAACACAATCACCCAAAAAATTATTCAATTTTATCTTGAGGGAGTTTTCCATAACTATTACACCCTTTGTGTTTTTTGACAATTCATTCATAATTTATACCTCCTTGGCTTCGTCCATATCCACTGATATTTTCGTCATTTTATTAAAATTGGTATAAAAACTTTTATCAACACATACTATAAGCCCACATGGTCAATTATCAGCATGAGAAACAAGATTATAATGACAATTTCATTAATAAATCACTTCATTCCTGCCCCAAATTCTTAAAACCAACCAACTTCTTTCACCATGAAACATAGATTTCATGATATATATTCATTGATCAACCACCTCAATCATCATTAGATTTAATTCTCCCATATATTACAGCTCCCCCTATCTCTCTATTTCAAATGTCATCTTCTTCCTTTGTCTCGATAGAGACATTTTATCCCTTCTTTACTATACCCACAATTTTATCTCCCTTGAATAGTCACACATTCTCCCCATTTGTCAAAGAACCAAAAGAACACACTATTGTATTTTGAAATATAGTAAATAACAATGATAATAACATTAGGGAAGAAGCACCATACATTAATTACAAGGGGGTGAGATCCACACTTTTTCAAGTGTGGGGATTCTAGTGAACTCCCAGATCATGTTTATACCTCTCAAATGCTTCATTGGGTAAAGAGTTTATCATGATGTTTGCAACATCTTGTTCTGTAGTCACATAATCCAACATTGGAAAATGGTTCCACCTTCTATCCATACTTTTTTTACCACTACCATATTTTATACACCTTTTTCATGGTTCTTTGTAAATATAGGGTTTCAACAATATATCTAGAACACCAAAAACACTCCAATGAAACCCTATTTGTGAAAAAAAATCCTCATAAAAATGATTCAATGTAATCTATAGTTATTTTTTCGTAACACCAACCATTAAAATCATATCTTGAAATTAAATAACACATTATCTATTTTTTCATGAAAATTATTTTATATCAATTTCATTATTTATAAAATTCCTTGAGTGTATCTCCCCAAACTTATAAAAGGGTACCTGCTATCTTATATTCCTCAAACATTTTAAGCTAATTTTTAAAATAATAACTACCAAATTATCTCTCCAACATCACTCAACATGTCATATAGGAAATATTTTTGTTATAAAACCATCATTGGATGAGTTTTGGTGTAAAAATTAATTATTTGTTCTATGAAGACACATTTTTCTTAGGCTTGAGTATTTTTTGTACGCCTTTTACCTCATTTAAATCATCCTCAACCAATATAAAACAACAACAAAAATTTATTAGAAATAAAATTTATTTTGTTAATTAAATAATCTATATCCCTCTCCTCCTCAATAAACTGGGAAACTAAATCATCCTTCATGTGTCCGGAATAGTACCGTGTCACGAACCAATGTACTTATTTTCCCTCACTACCAATCATGAGTCATAATATTGATGGATAATATATATATATATATATGATGTTAAGGAAAAACATTTATCATTTTTGGAAGATAATATATCATAAAATGTTTTACCTTTCAATCCATTGAAAAAGGGTAACATTATTCCTACATACCTGTGGATTACCACCTCCATCATGTGATGTGATTTTTTTTTCATGACCAGATCTCAAGAATATTATATATAAGTGTATTTATGGAAATAATATTTTTTTTACTAAATTATTATCATCAGGTAAAAAGAAAAAAATATATAACTGTTTCCATCATGATTGTTGATAATTTGAAATTTTTGTCCCACATACATATGGCATACAATCTCTATGATTCTAACATGATTCACATTACCAAACCATATGTCATGGATGGTTTGAAAAAATAAATAAATTTAAAAAAATGGTTATTATTTTATTATTATTATTATTTGTATGATGGAACAATGATACCTTAGTCCATTTTCAGCCTACCGAATTCGTTATGTACATATTACCCAGATACCATAAATATGTCTAATGTGAAATTAATATATTATTTAAATGAAAAAATTATAGTGATAAAATAAAATGACTAATAAAAAAAATTATAGAATATAAATAATTTAATTAACTATATTATTTATGTGGATAATTAATATACATGATGAGTCAGACTCGAGATGAGGGGCACATACTTCAAAAATCATGTTTTAAATGTTTTATTGATACATTTACTAAATCCATTCATTACATGTACATATTTTTAATTTTATTTTATATATGTATTTATATATATATAATATTTTTAAAGATAATTTTATTCCACATATGGATTTATTTCAATGATTTATAAAATGAATGTTTTTACTGAATGCTTTGACATAATTTACCAAAGGTGAAAGGAATATTCTTTTTTAATGTACCCAAGTTAAGTAGATTTTCATAGAACAAAAAATTTATTTAATGTTTTGGATTCCATTAAAAAAATTCATTTTTCTTCCAATGAAAATCCCACCTTCCACTTGTTCTAGTTATTTTTCAAAAAGGTTCTTAAATGGAATGTATATAATAAGAATTAAACTGTTGTTAGTGGAAAAACTATTTTTATTATAATAATAATAGAAATGAAAGAATTCATGTATTATGATAATGTTATGGTTCTTGGGAATTTATTATTATAAAAAGTGATATCGATATAGTTCATGATGAAGGGTGATCCTGATATAGATCACGATTAATGGTGAGCCTGATATAGTTCTATAATGTATTAGGTAGTGGGATATAATTAACATATTTGGTTTCTCCTAAGAGATATAAGAATTTTCAAAATACATTATTGCACTTGTAAAATATTTTATAAGAGTGGTATGGAAATTATATCCCATGATACATATAGGATTAATATATTCTTGCTATGGGAATTCAATTAAATCTTCTGATTTCACTAAATAAACTAATGATATTATAATTAAAAGGGGTGATTATGAAACAACATATGGATGAAATGTATATCTATTTAAAAGATTTATAATGAATTTTTAATTGTTACTATTAAACCATTTTTTAATTTTATTTATCCTTTTTTATTTATTATGAAATAAATTTTAAATAAATTTTTTTCATTGAAACATATTTATTCAATATAAAAAAATTATATTTTGAGCTCAAATTATATTTTGATGGAGGAGTTTTTTTTATGATTATTGAAGGACTAAATAATTTCATCCTCTCATTTTATATGTCCCTTATTGAGTTATTTGTTCTCAATGTATGATTTAAAAATTTTTAATGTGGTTATATCGATGAATAAATACAATGAAGAAGTCAATATGAAAATTGTGAACTAATAATTTGTAAATAAAATTAGTTATATAAAATTAGTTTTTTATTATGGAAATAATGGATAATAATTAAATTTATAAATTATAATATAGTATTTAATTATCTAGGATAGATGAATTAATTCTCCTATACAACAAACTAAATTGATCTTCAGAAATATTTGAAAATGGATTCTTGTGAATGGATTAAATTTACATTATGTTTAGGAAATTGTACTTATAGTTTGTATGAGTGTTATAGATTTGATAATATTAAAGGGTATGATAATTTAATAAAATACACTTAACAAATTCTAATTTATCGTTATCTTGATATATCATTTGAATATTATCATTTTTTTAAAACAAACTATTATTTTTTCATTTGATTTTCATCAATGGAAGCATAGAAGCTGAAGTAGAATTTCCCCAAGGGGACAATATACATCCAAATAAAAATCCTAGGATGGTGGAAATTATAACTAAATAGATTTTAGAAATTATAATTAGTTGAGAATGTATAAATCGGGGTGGTATCCATTTTATAGAGTAGTTAGATCAATCAAAGAGAAACATGTCGATGATGGATCATTTTATTACACAACACCATCATTAATTTTCTAGATCTTCTAAACTAGTGTTAGTTGGTGGATGGATTAAAACCCATGGAAATATATTCATTCTCATTTTTTGTCTTAATAATTACTAGAGAAATATTTTTATTTTCTACCATGAAAGTGAAAATGATAAATGTTAGTTAATGGTAATGAATATCATAGAAATAAAATATATTTATTCCTTTGAATGGGTTGAATTGACAAATATTTTCTTACATAAAATATTTTCATATGGGAGATTGACATAATATGGAAAATAAATTCCAGGAATATAGAATAAAATGTTTACTATTTAAGGTCGTGTTTGAAGAAAACATCACATGAATGAAAAGGTAAGAAAACTATCTAGTTTCTCGATAGTAAAATTAATTAGTTTTACATTATTTTGATGCCACAATATCAAAGGGCACTAGTTTCACATGAATTTAAAAGTTATATGAAAAAATTTCATTATGAAATGAATTTGAAAAAGGTATTTTTTTAGTATCATATGTTTTACCACAACAAGTATAAAAGGACATCCATTGTGGACTGATAATGGGAATAATCCATCAAATATATCTATAGATTAGAAAATAAATATTTCATGAGGTGAAACGTGTGAAAATCACCTAAGGGAATGAAATATGAAATATGGTATATATTTCCAATGTGTTATCATTGGGAATATAGATCATCATTTTAATTAAAAAGATATTAGTAATAGAAATTCAATTTTTTATTAAAAAGAAGTAAGTTGTTTTATATGATGAGAAATGGTCATTATAAAGTTGCATGTTTTAAGAAGAGCATGACTGATGTGATATAAAAAGACTATAAGTTGAAGGGTGGGGTGAAATGCTTTAAAATTAATTCATAAGTAGTTGGGACATCTAATTAAGTGGTATCAGGTACATTACATTGTTGAATGTAATATAATTATGTCTAGTCTAATTTGGAATCAACACAATATTTCATTTTACCAAAATTTTCTTGTAAACATTAAATCATACCACATGAAATGATGTCTAATGTTTTACTAAAAACAGCAATGGTTAGTATTAGCCAACCATGGATTGATAATTATCCTCCTATTATCATATGTGGATAATTTGTCCTGAAAAAAATGTTTCTTCTACAATTAGATAATGTTTCATTATGATTTTTATGTATTTTATTCTCAGTTAAACATGTTATGATAGATTATATATACAATGTAGTTATTATACAAAATGATATTTTCATTTTTTTAATAATAAATTAATAACTTTTAAAAAATATAATAAATTTGCGAAACTATTAAAAGGTCTATATGAATGTTATATAGATCATCCTATCGGAGGTAAGTGAATTTTTCATAATAATGATTTACCTGTAGTAAATTAATATATCATTTTTTTAATATTACTTTCATAGTATTATAAATGATTATGAAGTTGAATTGATTGTTTACTTTTTGTATGATGCTTATGAAATTTCAATACCTCTGTATTAGATTTCTGATCTAGAATATCAAGAATTGAAAATAGGTTATGTGTGCTTCTTGATAATGGTTTCATTCATCACAACACATCACCATGGGTGATCCTTTATCATTTTTGTAAAAACAAATATGGTTATATGAGTCTATTCATTGATTTTGTAGCATTAAATAAAAGTTGTGATATAAATAACTATTTTTTCCTCATTTCGATGAATTATTTGATCAAATAAAAGGATGTAATTATATTCAAAGGATATTTTCATGTACAGGTACTCTATTTTGATTGTGGAGGAAAATTACATCTGTCAGAATACCTTTCTCACTAGTTATGGGAAATATATGTTTTTGGTAATTCCATTTTTTTTAATGAACGATCTAGATATATAGATATTATAAATAAAGTTATCGATTAATATTTAGATAAATATTTTTTTTATGTCTATTTCACATATTCAGGTTTACTCAAAATGTTTTTATGATCATGAACATCATAAATGGGAAATTTTGTATAGACTAATGAAAAATAATTCATATGATTTTTTAAAAAATTTGAATTTTTGTTAAAATATATTCCCTTACATGGATACATGTTGAGTAATTATATCATTATTATTACTCTTGATAAAACCAAAGTGGTTGACGAATGTAAAAGTACTATAATTAATTTTAATATAAATATTTATCATGTATTATCAGGATATTAGTGGTGTTTTTTTAAATCATTTCATAGTACTAGGAATGCTATCACTGTTAATAAGAAAATGATTTATGTTCATCTGGAGAATGGAATGTGTTGAATTTATCAATAAATTGAAATGCATAATTTTTTAATGCTCTTGTTATATCCTTAGAAATAAAAAATAGAGACTCTTTTATCTATAATGAGTCGTCATTGAAGCGATTTGGTATGTTTTTAATGAATAATGGTTGTTAAAATGTTCATAAATTCACATCTATTAATGCATCATGAGTCAGTCTATAATGACCAAATCTTTTATCAAAGGAATTTCTACCTTCTTATAGTTATTAACATAGTATAAATCACATATAATCACTTGTAGACCATAATAACAAATTTATAAATTAATAATTTATAAAATAATATGTATTTCTAGATGTTAAAGAACCAATAAAATTGATTGAGTAACTTTACTTTAGGAATAGTAACATGAACATTATGAATAGTAAACTGGGAAAATGAATAGTATCCTCACAAATGAAGGTATAAATAAAATCTTGGAATCTTATAAGCGTAAATTTGATATAATTATATCATAGTATAAATAGGTAAATATTTTAAAATTATTAATTAAGTGCGGGTATTTTTATAAGTCATAAATACTTAATTAAAATTATATGATTAATTTAATAAAACTAAAAAAAAAATTTCATAAAATTTATTCATAATTTTATAATTTTAGGTCTTATGATTTTATGATAATTTATAAGACCGTAAGTAATTTTTCAAAGAAATATAAATTCACTTTTAATTTTAATATTTGTATTTTCCATGTAAATGATGGTTTTAATTAAAAATTAAATTTAAAAAATCAAGAAATTTTTTTACATAAAATTGGGTTATTTTTTTAATTCTACACATTTTAATATGGTTAGGGTGATTTTTATGGATTTATCTAAAATAGTTGAATTTATGGTGAATAGAAAAATACGACAATTTATGATAAATTCTAAATACATGAAATGTGGTGTCATGGATGACATAGGGCTGATGTAAGCCCATTATATTGAACTCATAACATTTAATTACTATATTTAGTTTCAATAATAAGAACTATTTATTTTCTTCATAAAAAATAAAGAAATAAATGAATTAAATAATGGGAAAATCTCATCTCACCCACTATAAATACAATCCCTCACACCCTCTTCTCCTCACTCATCTAATGAATTGATACTTGATGAAATTCTACCTGAAAATATTATATCAATCCTCCCACACATATTGGAGATTGTGGACTCTTAAAAAGACCAATGATAGTTCCCTTGAAGAGGATCTCAAGAGGAGAATTCAAGAGGTAAATCCTCTCACGTTTTCTTTTAATTTTCATTCAATTTCATTTACTTTCTTATTTACTCCTCACATCCAATCATCCAAATGAAATGATAACTCCATTAAAGTACATATTCTATTAATATATCCTCTGAATATAATATTCGTTATTAAAGTCCTCTCTCTCATTATTTTTGTATAAAAATGAAATCGCCGCCCGTGATGTGTCAATTTATCGACCTCAGGGGAGATGTGAATTCAATTATAATAAATAACATCATGGTTATTAAAAACACATTAAATGTTATAAAAAATTTTAATGTGTATGATACAACCTTATTTATGTTTTCTAACTAACATTTATGCATAATAATAAATGATAAAACAAAATGTAAACCCACCAAAAGTATACTAAAACAATCATCATCTTTTATCTAATGATTCATCCTTGTATCACCCCAAGATTCCATAGTACGCTTCTCTTTGAATAATACAATAGCGTGTGTTGTACAAAACTTCAAGTTCTAACACACCATAACCAACCAAACTAACAGTTATGAATAGTAATACCCACTTTTTAAAATTTTATAAATTTTATCTTTCAAAATAGACTTCATTTTTTGATTTGGAATATCATAATGAGCTTAGGGTGATTTTTTTGGTATTTTTCTGAAAACAATCAATTTTTGATGAATAGTGAAAAACCTAGGTTATAATTTAAAACATTATTCTTATTTAAATAATTATTTATTTAATTTAAATTTATTTTAGGTCAAAATATATAAATAATACCTATATATGTTCAATGTAATTCATTGGAGTCAGTTTATAATAATTTTAGATACATAAAATTATATTTAACTTCTTACCATCTTTAACCCACCTCCTATGATCATTTAAAAATTTAAATAAAACATAATTTTAGCGCTTCTATGAGTTGAATTTAAAAAATTCAAGAGACACTGTTGATATCAGTAAGTAAAATGTGGTTCAATAAGATGAAAACAAATTTTGGTGAAATGTAACTTTTTACTTTTATTTCCCAAGGATAAAATTAAATAGGGTAATTTAGGGTAAAAATGATATTATTATTACCCAAAAACATGTCATAATTCTATTGGATAAGTTTAATTCAACCAGAAACAACCTTATTAATAAAATATGATGATTTAGGTCCACAGGGATTAGATTAGGACACTTATTATTATTTAATTCAAAGAAGAGTTAAAATAGTTAAAATCAATGTTTAATAACTAAATCATTATTAATATAGGGTTACACATAAGGTAAATTCACCTTTTAATTTTCATTAAAAGAAAAAAATATTTCCTACAGAATGTTAATTTATTTATAATTTTATTAATTAAATAATTTATTTTATTTATGACACAATTTTGATACAATAATTACCAAATTAATTAAATACTAAAATAATTGATATTATAAATATCCAAATAAATGTAATTTGTGACCTTTAATGAACTCCACTAATTTTCTAGATTAATATGACATTTTAGGGGTGGTTAGATGAATTTTTTTTGAAGTAATAATGATATTATTAATTTAGCAAAAATACAATACAAAAAAGTGTCAAAATTGACATAAAAATGTTTTTAAAACAAATATTTTATTATTAATTGATATTATATTCCTAAAAATCTAAGTATCAGCCAAAAGACATATATAATTATAGGTGTATCTTTAATGAACCACTGGAGGATCTCTTGGAAGTATATCATATGTTTATTAACCATATAATATAAAAATATGAAGAGACATGGTAAATGTCAAACTATTTAACTAAGAGTTAAATCGAAAATATAATGTTAATATATTGCTCCAAACCAGTATAAAACCTATTGGTTGAATGTTTTTTGACACATACCAACCTTATCTTTTAAATATTCCATTTTGGAGACATTATAAACTGAAAAGTATTTTATTATAAAATAATATTTCAAGCTTTTCCCAAGGTGCCCCTCACCCCTCTTATAAAAGAGCACTCCCCCTTCTCTCTAATTTACAACTTAAAATCCTTTTGGCTCGGCCCAACCCTTCCCAAATACCATCTCCACTATCCTAACTTCATTCTAGAGGCTTTACTTTAGTCCTAAATCCAACCTAGGCAGCCCTTTTGATCAAATCAAAAGGAAGATCATGAAAAAGAGGTAAATATTTCATCACCTCTTTCAAGTTCCTTTCTTCTTCCACTTCCACTTCCATTGTTGTTTAAATTATAAAATAATAACTCCACTATCATATATATGTTGTAATGTTATAATAAATATCGTACAACCGTATTCATTATTCTATCCAACCATTGAATGACATGTCACTATACGTGCGTACGTACGGCTTACCGTCTCCATGTCGTGGTGTAATTGGTATACAATACATTATTATTTGGATTGGTATAATAATGATGTTTAATTAGTGTAAATAAAAAATATAACAAGATAATAATTCTGTATATATGATATAACATCCAATTATATATTATTTTATTTCCAAAAGAATGATACTCTCACTTGTGTGTACGTACGGATTACTGTCTCCACGAACGTGATGAGATTCATTCCTCATCGTATCCATTTAAGACAAATTTTCATTTGATGAATGAAAAAAATGTTTTAAGAATTTAATCATTCTAGATATGAATAAGATACATCCCATCCATAACAAATATTACTCACATAAAAAAGATTATAACGGAAAATGAATCAGTTAACAACCGAAACAACGATAATAGTAAGATATTATTAACAAAGTAATGTTAAAAGATCATATATGATATCATATTAATGTATATGATTCTTGTATAATTTAAAAGAAATTATTTCACCATTATACCTGAGGTTAAACTAACCTGGACCAAGGAAAAGTACATGGTAATGGTTAATTCTACAATCTCTTCATTATCTGAGGTTGGTTATATGTAATTATCTACTAGGGCCTCTCTATCATCCACATCCATGATTCTTAAAATTTTATTTCAAATCATTTTTAGTATTTACAAGGAAATTGTTTAGAGTCATTTATACCCTTATTTGACCTTATATGTTCTGAAAGGAATCTTTCCATCGTTTTCCAAACAAGGTACTTTATGACCTTTTCGACAAAAATCAGGTAAGAATGTTTTTAAAACTTATACACCAATTGTGGCTATTTTTTGCTGTTATAAAATCATTGAAGATTCCCATACAGGCTTATATGAATATTTCCAAAATAATTTTTTTTACAATTATATTACTCTTGAATGATTTCAAAATAGAAAGTGATATTTCACTAAAAAGGTTTAGATTTCATCTATGTCAACATCCTTCGATGGATTTTAAGATTATTTGAAGTTGATTTATTATGATACAAAACATCCATAATGTATTGAAGGTTTTGTGATATGATTGACTATGGATGTGTTATTTTTACACCATTAATGGTTTATGGATAAATTATTGACATTTCGTATGCTAGTTTTAATACGAATGTTTATGTTATGTTTAAAACTTTTCATATATGGAATGCATTAGACTTAGTACGTGACGTGTGGAGCCCACTATAGCTCCTTGATGCATCGGTAGGCCTCATTAGACAAACCAGTGTCTTGGCAATAGGACATGAAAAAATTTTATTTCATGTCTTGGCATAAGGCCTTGACTATGTGGTTATGAAATTCTAGCATTATGCTCTCCATCATTATGAAAGTGGCTATTGATATTGCATGTGATTATTCGACTAGTAGAATATCTATTTTAGTAAGTAAATGGTATTATTTTGATTTATATTTTCAATATTTTGATGAATTTTATATTTAAAAGGATTTTGTTTTAGTTCGATACATTTCCTTAAATATTTATGGTTATTTATGAATGTTTCTGCAATATTGTTGAGCTTACTGAGCATCTGAGATCACCCCTTTCTATGTTTTATTTTTCCCATGATGCGAATAATTATATTATGACTGACTTGCAGGGATATTCTATGGGATCTTAGTGTTTTCCATGGAAACAATGTTTTTGTAAATTTCCATTTTATGATGTAATGTAAACCTTATGAATATATATAGTACATCCAAGTTTTATAAACTAATCGATTTTTAGAGACTTGATCTTTTGTGATCATTCCAATATTATGTAACAATGCACTGACTCTGGATAACTAGGGTTGGTGTGTTATAGTTTTTATTAGAGTAAATTTAGTAAAAACCTTGGAATCTATATTTAGATAAACTATGATTATAACACATATCCCTAATATAAATTTTAAGGATTAGTACATAAGAACTTCCTATAATTTTGGAATTGTAGAGATTTTGGGAGTTTTTCAAAAAAATACATCCCTATGTGGATACGAGCATGTAGAGTTGCGTCTCTCATAGATGTACCTAGAGGTAAAACCTTAAAACACAACATTGAGCGAGACTCGAATAGGAACTGGTGCATGACAACAGGCCTTGTGGAACTTTTGGTTACGACACTCCCAGGGGATATGCATAGGATAATTCTCATTTTATTTACAAACAATTATGAAGGGTTTATGAGTATATACTTCTTTAAAGAAAACTTTTTTTATGACTATTGATTATAACCATAAACATTTCAATTTATGTTACGTGTTTTACAAGTTTGTAATTATGTATTTCGATTCGTATACAAGTCTAGTTTATGACATTTTGATAAATGGTTCCTAGTTGAAGAAATGGAAACCGTATCAGTGCACGTACTCCATGTAGGGATTTCTCTCCTGCTCAAGATAAATATAGTGGAGCTGGTGATGAAATTGGGGCTGACCAGCTAATCACCATACTAGGAAAAATCACTCAGATTATGAGTAATAACCTTACCTGTATGGAGCACCATGATCCACAGTATGGAGGATCAATGTTAGATTTCTTCGTGAGGCAACAACCACCAACATTCAATGGAGGTACAAATCCACTAGTATCTGAGCAATGTATAAATTCCTTTGAGAAAATATTCCACGCCTTGGGGAGTAGTGAAAGGAAAAATATTGTCATGGTAGTTTACCTCCTCACTGGAGATGCTGATCAATGGTGGTCATTGATTCAAAACAAAAAAGAACATGATGAAGTGTAAAATATTTAATGTAGGGAGGGAGTTTAAAGATATTTTCTTAGAAAAATAATTTCCTCATGACCATAGATCAGATATGGAAAGGTAATTTTTGAGTCTGGGGAAAAAGGAGGATGAGAATGTCGCAAATTGTGAGGATAACTTTTCAAGGATAGCAAGGAATGTTGTAGAATATATACATAACCCAAGAATTAAGGTTGATTATTTCATTGATATATTAAAACAATTTCTCTATCGAGCATTAGTCCCACAATCCTTCTCATAGAATGAAGATATTTTCTCTAGTGCTATCAAGATAGAAACAAAATTCTCTTTGTCTTATGACTTTAATGCAAAGTAAGAGAAGAAGATATCCATTGGACACACTAGAAATGTAAATAATGAGAAGAGGGGGAAAGTGGAATAGCCATCCTATAGTAAATGTGGGAAGAGACACCCCGATACCTTTCTGAAGGGGATGGGGGTTTGTTACAAGTGTGGTGAGAAAGGCCACCATGATCTTGATTACAAGGGGAAGAAAGAGGCAGTTGATGTTTAATGATATAATTATAGATAAAGGGGGAATTATGTGAATGAATATCCTAATAGTCCGGGGAACTGACCTCATAAAAGGCCAAGGGATCAAGGACAAGATTATTTTATAAATACTGCTGAGGTTAATGCTCTGAAAGGTGGGGTGGCCAGTAATTTAATGGTTTCCTCAAGTTTAGAAAATCATTTATTTGAATCTGGATCATCTCATTGTTTCATATATTCCATGTTTTCTATGAAAATTAGATAATTCCAATTTTATTTAACAAGGGAGTTTTCAGCCAAAACGACTAAGGGAAGTATCATTGCAATAATGTTTTCTGAATCAATCCCCATTGGGGCATATAAATGTTCATTATCTTCTGATCTCATCAGCATACCCATGATTGAATTTGATATAATCTTCTATATGGATTGGTTTTTGTACCTTGATGCAAAACAAATTATGAAGAAGAAGGTTACTATTTTTTATGACGATGATAAAGAACACCTTATCTTTAGATCAAAATAGTCACCACCAAAATCTTATCTAGATCCACCGCCAATAGCTCAAATGAATTCAATTATTGGGGAGGAAAATAATGAAATAATAGTGGATGTGGATAAGAATTTACAAATAGATGATTTACCTATTGTGAACAAATATGTTGATGTGTTTCCAGAATATTTACATGGACATCTTCCAAAACAAGAAATTGAGATTCACATTGATTTAATTCCTAGATCAAGGCACATATCAAAGAACCCTTATAGAATGGACACTGTGTAATTAGTGGAACTAAATAACTAATTAGAGAAAATGGGTAACAAGGGATTTATTCACCCTAGTGTTTCTCCATGGGGAGCCTCTGCCCTTTTTGTTAAGAGGAAAGATGGATCTATGAGGTTGTGAATTGACTATAGGGAGATCAATGATATAAGAATAAATAAAAACTATCCCCTACCTTTCATTGATGATTTATTTGAAAAAAGTCATGGAGCACAATAATTTTCTCAGATTGACATTCGATCTGTATATCATTAGTTTTTGTGAAGAAGGAAGAAATTCTGAAAATAGCATTTCGAACCAGGTACAGGCATTACGAGTTTACAGTAATGCCTTTTGGATTGACTAATTCACCCTTTGTCTTCATGGATCTAATGAATAGTGTTTTCAAGGAATATCATGATGACATTGTAGTGGTATTTATTGATGATATCTTTGTATACTCCAAAAGCTATGTAGATCATGAAAATCACTTGCGCATTATCTTCAAAACTCTTAGAAGACAACATGTTATATGGAATGTTTTGAAAGTTTGAATTCTAGCATCATGATATTTCATTCCCTGGATATATTGTATCTAAGGATTGAATTTATGTTCATCCTTCTAGGATAAGAGAAATACAAGAATGGCTTGCACCGACTAGTATAACTGAGGTATGCAGTTTTATTGGTTTAGCTGATTATTATCAACATTTTGTCTAGAAATTTTCCCTATTGGCTAACCCATTAACAACGCTCATACAAAAAGGGGTTAAATTTGTTTGGACAAAAGTGTGTGAAGAATGTTTTTAAGATCTTAAGGGAAAATTAGTCAATGCTTTTATATTTACTCTACCATCGAGGAATGAAGGATTTGTTATTTATAGTGACGATTCAAAGAAAGGATGTGGTTGTGTCCTTGTGCAGAATGATAGAGTTATTGCCTATGCATCACGACAACTAAAAATTCATGAGAAAAACAATCCAACTCAAGATCTTTAGTTATCAGCTGTTATATTTTCTTTAAAGATATGGAGACACTATCTCTATGGTTAAAAATGTGAGATTTATACAGATCACAAGAGTTTAAATTATATTTCCTCACAGAAAGAAATGAACATGAGGCAAATAGGATGGCTTGAACTACTCAATCCTTATGATTTCATGATTCACTACCACCCAGTGAAGGAATATAAGGTAGTAGATTATTTGAGAAATAAAGAACATGGTGTTTTGAACAAAATGAGAGTTAAAAGGGATCATATTCTTATGGATTTAGTAAATATGCATATGGGAATAACCATGGATGTTGAATCATCAATACTTTTTCAAATGGTTTACAAACCATATTTACTAGAAAGGATAAATAGTTCTCAGACCGGGGATGAAGTGTTTCAAAAGAAGATTGAATCTGTGAATAACGGGAGATTGAGTGACTTCGTATATGAAGATGGAATTTTGAAATTTGGGACGAGATTTTGTGTACCTGATATACCTATTCTAAAAATGGAATTGTTGGATGATGCTCATAGTTTCAATTTCTCTATAAAAACTGGGAGCACCAATATTTATAGAGATTTGAAGGAACATTTTTGGTGGGACAACATGAAAATGGATAATGCTGATTTTGTGTCAAGATATATGGTTTGTTAACAAGTGAAAGTTGGAAGGCAACAGCCTGGATGATTCTTGCAACCTCTCCCCATACCAGAGTGGAAATGTGATAATATTACAATGTACTTTGTCATGGGACTACCAAATACTCTATGAAGGAACGATGAAATATGGGTCATTGTGGATCATCTTACCAAGTCAGCACATTTTCATACTATATGAGATGATTTACCACTAGAACTTCTAGTAAGACTATATACTAATGATGTTGTGAGACTTCAGGGAGTACCCCTATCAGTTGTTTATGATTGTGATCCACATTTTACATCAAGATTCTGGAAAAGTCTTGAGAAAGCCTTGGATACTGAGCTTTGTTTGAGCACTACCTACCACCCCCAAATTGATGGACAATCAGAACAGACTATTCAATCCTTAGAAGACATGTTGAGATCATTCTCATATGACTTTCAAAGTATGTGGGATCAATATTTTCCTCTGGTAGATTCTTCCAATAACAGTAGCTTACATTAAAGTATTCAAATGGAACCATATGAATCGTTATACTGAAAGAGATGTTTTACACCATCCTATTAGGATGATGTTGGGGAAAGAAAACTCATATGACTAGAACTTGTGGAGGAAACTATTAAAAAGTTGAAGGTAATCCAAAACCACATCAAGGAAGCTGATAGTAGGCAGAATAGATATGTTGATAACCAACAGAAGGATTTGAAATTTCTCATAAGAGATCATGTTTTCTTGAAGTTATCTACATGGAAGGGTGTTATACATTTTGTTAATAAGGGTAATTTGAGTCTCAGGTACATCAGACCTTTCAAAATTCTAGAACGAATTTGGGTTTTAGCTTATCATTTGGCAATTCCACCAAGTCTCTCCAAAGTTAACGATGTATTCCACATATCATTGTTGAGAAAATACATTCCAGACCCAGCGCATGTAATCACCTTTGAGGAATTAGAACTACAACCTGTTCTATCTTATTGCGAAGAGCATGTCAAGGTTCATTATACAAGAGAACATGTGCTATGAAACTGAACGACTCATCTAGTAAAATTTCTATAGAGAAACCATAAAATGGAAGAGGCAATGTGGGAACCTGAGGAACTTATGATAAAGAACCACCAAATTGTTTTTATACAGTAATATTCTAGAAATTTCTGGGATAAAATTATTTTAAGGAGGGGAGAATGTAACGCACCAAGCTTCCACGGTAAGCTTCTATTTGAATAATACAATAGCATGTGTTGTACGCAACATCAAGTTCAAACACACCATAACCAATCAAACTAGCCGTTATGAATAGTAATACCCACTTTTTGAAATTTTATAAATTTTTTCTTTCAAAATGGACTTCATTTTTGGCTTTGAAATATCAAAATTAGAATAGGGTGATTTTTTGGTATTTTAATGAAAACATTCAATTTTTTATGAATAGTGAAAAACATTGAGTTATAGTTTAAAACTGAATTTTTATTTAAATAATTGTTTATTTTATTTAAATTTATTTTAGGTCAAAATAGATATATAATACCTAGATATGTTCAATGTAATTCATTGGAGCCATTTTATAATAATTTTAGATATATAAAATTTTTATTGAACTTTTTACCATCTTTTACGCACCTCCTAGGAGAATTTGCAAATTTACTTAAAACGAAATTTTACAGATTCTGTTAGTTGAATTTAAAAAATCTGAGAGACAAAATTGATATCAGTATGTAAAATGTGGTTCAATAAGATAAAATAATTTTTGGTGAATAGTAACTTTTAACTTTTATTTACCACGGTTAAAAGTAAATAAGGTAATTAAGGGTAAACATGATATTATGATTAACCTAAAACAAGTCCTAATTCTATTTTATAAGTGTAATTAGACCAAAAACAACCTTAGGAATAAACTATGATCATTTAGGTCTACTTATATTAGATTAGGACATTTATTATTATTTAATTCAAAGAAGATTTAAAAGAGTTAAAATCAAAGTTTAATAACTAAATTTTTCTTACTATAGGTTTACACATAAGATAAATTAGACTATAAATGTATATTATAAATAGAAAATTATTTCCTACATATTGCTATTTTATTTATATTTTTTAGACCTTTAATAATTTAATTTATTTATGACACAATGACGATGCAGAAATTACCTAATTACTGAAATATTAAAATAAATGATATTATAAATATCCAAATAAATATACTTTTAGTCTTTTTATGAAATAAACTAATCTTGAAGGTTAATATGGAATGTCAAGGTTGGTTAGATGAATTTATTTTTAAGTAATAATGTTGTTATGAATTTATCAAAAACAAAATACCAAATAGTGTCAAATTGACATAAAAGGGGTTTTGAAACAAATATTATATTATTAATTGATATTCATTTCCTATAACTATAAGGATCCTTCAAAATACATATATACTGATATTTTTATCATTAATAAACCATTTTGGGTTTTCATGTAAGTATATAGTACGTTTATGAACCATATAATATAAAAATACAAAGAGACATGGTAAATGTCAAACTATTTAAATAAGAGTTAAATCTAAAAGATAATGTTAATATAGTGACTCAAACATGTATAAAACCTATTTTTTGAGTGGTTTTAGACCCATCCCCACATTATCCTTTAAATAATCTATTTTTGGGCCATTATAAATAGAAAATTATTTTATTATAAAATAATATTTCTAGCTTTTCTTAAGGTGCCCCTCACCCCTCTTATAAAAGGGAACTCACCCTTCTCTCTAATTCACACCATAAAATCCTTTTGGAACGGCCAAAATCTACCCAAATACCCCCTCCACTATCATCCCTTAATCCTAGAGTCCTTTCATTAGTCATAAATCTAACCTAGGGAGCCCTTTTGATCAAATCAAATGGAAGAACACGAAGAAGAGGTAAATATTTCATCACATCTTTCATGTTCCTTTCTTCTGCCACTTCTTCATTCATTGTTGTTTCCATTATAAAATAATAACTCCAGTATCTTCTATATACTGGGATGTTATTATAAATATGTTACAACCATATTCATTATTCTTTCCATCCTTTGAATGACATGTCATTATACGTGTGTACGTATGGCTTACCATCTCAATGTCGTGGTGTAATTATTATTCAATACATTATTATTTGGATGGGTATAACAATTATGTGTAATAGATGTAAATAATAAATATAACATGATAATGATTTTGTATATATGATATACCATCTAATTATATATTAATTTAATACCAAAGTAATGATATTGTCGCTCTTGCGTACATAGGGATTATCGTCTCCACGAACGCGAAAAGATTTGTTCCCCATTGTATACATTCAAGACTAATATTCATTTGATGATTGAAAATAATGTTTGGGAACATGATATAATTCTGGATATGAATACGATACATCCCATCCATAACAAATATAACTCACATAATAAATAATATAAAGGAAAATGAATATGCTAACAACCGAAACGACGATAATACTAAGATATTATTAACAAATCAATGTTAAAAGATAATATATGATATCATATTAATGTATATTATTCTTGTATAATTTAATAACTGTTATTTCACCATTATATAGGTGTTTAACCTACCCTCGGCCATGGAATTGTACAAGGTAAGGGTTAATTATACAATCTCTTCTTTATCGGATGTTGTTTATACGTAATTATCTACTGGGACCTCTTTATCATCCACATCAATGCATCTTAAATTTTTATTCCAAAACATTTTTAATATTTAATAGACAATGGTTTAATGTCATTTATAACCTTATTTTACCTTATATGTTCTTAATGGAATATTTCCATCATTTTCCAAATAAGGTACTTTATGACCTTTTTGACAAAATTATGGTAAGAATGGTTTTTAATTTATATTGCAATTGCGGCTATTTTCCACCATTATAAAATCATCAAAGATTCCCTTAAAATCTTATATGCATATTTTAAAAATGAATGTTTTCTTTATAATTATATGACTCTTGAATGATTTCAAAATAGAAAGAGATATTTCTCTAAAAAGGTTATGATTTCATCTATGTCACTATCCTTTGGTGGATTTCAAGTTTATTTGAAGTTGATTTATTATTATTCAAAACATCCATTTTGTATTGAAGGTTTTGTGATATGTTTGACTGTGTATGTTTTATTTTTACACCATCCCTGGTTTATGGATAAAGTATTGACATTTAGTTTTCTAGTTTTAATATGAATGTTTATGTTATGTTTAAACCTTTTTATATGAGTAATTCATTGGACTAAGTAAGTGACTGGTGGAGCCCACTATATCTCTTTGATGCATGGGTAGGTCACATTATACAAAAAATTGACTTGGCACAAGGCCTTAGAAAAATCATATTTGTAGTATCGGCACAAGGCCTTGTCTATGTGGTTATGAATGTCTGGTATTTTGCATTCCATCAATATGAAAGTGGCTATTGATATTTTATGTGATTAATCAACTAGTAGAATATCCATGTGAGTAAGTAAATGGAATTATTTTGATTAATATTTTCCATATTATGATGAAGTTTATGTTGAAAAGGATTTTTTTAGTTCTATACATTGCCTTAAATGTTTATGCTTATTTTTAGAAGTTTCAGGTATATCGTTATCCTTACTGAGCATATGAGCTCACCCCTTTCTATGTTTTATTTTTCCCAGGATGTGAAGATGTATATTATGACTGTCTTATAGGGATATTCTATGATATCTCAGTGTTTTCTGTGGAAAAAATGTTGTTATAGATTTCCATTTTATGATGTAATGTTAACCTTATGAATATATCTAGCACTTCCAAGGATACTAAACTAATCGGTATTTCGAGACTTGATCTTTTATGATCATGCCACTATTATTTAATAATGCACCGACTCTGGATAACTAGGTTCAGGGCATTACAATCCACATGGGGAGACATGTGATTGAGGCTGTGCAGGTCTTTTTTAATCGGGTGTGCCTTAAACAGGACTACTAGTTCGGCCAGAGTGATTATTCTCTCGAAAATCAAGGATCCCACTTTTATTGACTGTTTTAGGCCCATAACTCTATGTAAAGGTTCTTATAATATTTGGGAAATTTCTATGGGAATGTGTGTTAAAAAAGTGGTTCCTGCGGTTATTTCTCTAGAGCAACATGGGTTTATTAATGGAAATGGTATTCAGAGTGTGACTGTAATTTCCAAAGAATTTGTGGAAGATATTAAGAAAAGAAAAATTGAATCCAATATAATTATTCAAGTGGATATAGATAAATCATATGAAAATATGGAGTATATTTTCATTGTCCACACTTTGAGAGTGATTGGGTTCCATCAATGGATGTGTGACATTTTTATTCTAGTGTTAATCTTCTCCAATACTATCCATTTCTCTTCTGGGGAAAGGGTTTTAATTTTTCAAAAGTTTTCGGGGCATGAGGTAGGGATACCCTCTTTCCCCTGTTATCATTATCATTTCACAAGAGGCCATGTCTTGTAATCGGAACAGAGGAATCGAGGAGTGAAATATTAAGAATTACCTCTCTAAAGCCTCAGATGGTTCCTTTTCCCATCTTATGTTTGCTAATGATATTCTCATTTTCTAAAATTGAAGGAGATCACCTCTTCACGAATTTATAGATATTATGGGTACCTATTTTATTCAACATTTACTATGCATCAATGCTAGAAAGGGTAGTGTATTTCTTTAAAAAAAATGTTCTAGAAGAAGATTTCACAACATCCAAGACATCTTTGGGATCCAACAGAAGATGCTTCCAATGAACTTTCTTAGTACTCATATTTCAAATGGTCGAGTTAAAAAGTGATTCACTGATGATCTCATCAATTGAGATTCTTGGGAGGATAGTTATCTAGAAATCTTGGATCTTATCCTTCAGTGGTCGGGTAGCTCTGATCAATAATGTCTTATATTCAATCCCCATGAATGTACCGTCCATCATCACTCATCCCAAAGGGGATATCTCTATAATGGAGAGGATTATGAATGCTATTATTTAGGATAACAAAGCCTCTAGTAGATCCCACTAGGCCTCCTGGAGCTGGGTTTCAAAACTGATTGAAGAGGGTGGTGTTGGTCTCAGGGATGTGTCAATATCCATCCAGTCCATGTAGGCTCGTATCGCATGGGATCTCATCGCCTCTAATTCTCTTTGGACCAAAATCATGTGTATCAAATATATAGTTTACATGGAAGGGTGGTGTAGATAGAAATTGTCGATGCTGGATATAAGAATCATGTTTCATCTGGAAATCCTCTAAGATTCGTCATGTTGGTTGGTGGGAAGAGGAGAAACTAATATGTAGTGGGAAAATTTGGTCGGTGTCAATCTATTTTTTCCAAACATCCATATGTCAAAAATTGTGGTTAAGGAGGCTAGAAGTCACACTAGTATTCTTGATTCAATCATAAGAAATAAACAAATTGACACATTCAAAGAGATGGCGTTTTCTAATGAATATGATCATTTTTGTTTTACTGGATCTACTTTTGGTGACTTTATCAAATGTGATTACAAGAGTCTGCTTCGGTCTGGTGGAGTTCATGTCGAATGGACCAATCATTTGTAGTGAAAATGGGTTCCCACGAGGATGAATTTCTTTGTTTGTAGGGTCAGAAACCTTTCCTTACCCAATGATGATAATTTCCAAAGGAAGGTGATGTCTTTGGTGTCTCGTTTCCAGTGCTACACGATCCCACATAATGAGTCGATCATCCACCTATATATCAAGAGTGATTGGTCCACCTACCTTTGGTTGATTATGGAGAGTTGAGTTCATCTTTACACTAATTGTACATTAATCCAGGAGTTCATTTGCAGCTGGTTTTCAAGCTTATATTGACAAGATATGGAAGGCATGATCTGTGGTATCATTAAAATTGTCATCTTATGGACTTTATGGGAGGCAAGAAATAAGGTGAGAACTGAAGTGAATCCTTAATAACTCTTTCTAAAAGTGAGTATGATGGTGTTGATTCATGAAATGGGATCTCTATTTAAATGTGGTAAGTATTCATTTAACCGTTTAAAACTCATGAACATGTAAATTTCTATGGTTTGTTCCTAGGGGTGTTGAATTAAGTGGGATCCACTGTTGTAGGGTTGTAAGATCAATGTCGATGGGTCCTTCATGAATGAGAAGATGCATGGGTACAGATTTTATGGAATGTGATTGGCTAGGTACTACTTGCTTTCAGTTGATTGGATGGTATGGGGAGTTCGTTAGGGGTGGAAGTAAAGACATTACACATGGATTTCAGGTTGTGCAAGAGCTTTGATTAAATGGTTTCTAAGGTGGAGTTAGAATTTTATGTTGTTTTTCGTTCTTTTCATGGTCAGGTGATAGATCCTTTGTACCTAGATTAAATTTTAAAAGTTGATCATTGGATATCAGCCATGATTTCTCCATGCATCATATTCCAAGGGAGGCTAACATCACCATTGATGCCCTATCTTAAAGTAGTTTTCTAGAGGATATGGTGATTGTGTATTCTAGTTTGGGAACACTCCCTCATGATTTTTGTATTTTTTTTCAAGCGAACACCCTTGGACTACACCACTTTAGACCACCATGATCTCTTCTTGACTAATCGGAATTTTCCAAATTTTTTAGCAAAAAATAAACTTTTGATCGATCAAATCTGACGTTATTATACAGGACATTAATGTGAAATAATCATTTAGACACAAGGGAAGGGGAATTTTGGAACCGAACTCTCTTTATTTGGTTTTCCCTCATTCACCCCATTTTTAGTATAGTTATTTATTATATATAATTTATTAATCATTATATTAAATTTTACGGAGTATACATGTTTTATAATTCAGTTCTCATCAACCACAACGTTTCCCAATAAAAATATTCATTTAAAAAACACACATTTTACTTCTCGAGATTGTTTCTTCTTCACATAAGTTTGATGATTCAATGATGTTATTCCATGTTTCATTTTTCAACCCAATGTTTTTGGAATATATGATTTTTTTTATGAAACTGAATCATGTCCATTGGTTACATTATAATCAAGATTGAATTATATTTTATTTAGCATGCAGGGTAATGAAAATGTTATGATGTGACGGATGCACCCAGAGTTATATAGTGCTCTAATGCATTGGGTAAAGTGATGTATCTCATAAGGAAATGTGAAATATTCATGGACAGGATGCTATATTTTCTCAAAAAAATCTATGGTTGTTGAACACTAAGACACGATGTTACATTTTTATACATTTCCACATTTCATGTATTTTATTAATGCTTCCCCTCATGATTATGATCCAATGACTATGTAATAATGATAATGACTATTATTATCCCATGTTATATTGTTTCGGGTTATAATATATGCACTTATTAGGATTTTGTCTGACCAATTATTTATTTATATCCTCCAGTGATTACATGTACTAAGGAGAATTCAAGTGCCTATAAGAAGCTATAGAAAATGAATTTAAACAATTGTCTATGTTTTATTTTATAAATGTTATATATGGTCCTAATTTAATAATGACACTAAATATTTGTGTCATAATGTTCTAATTATTTATTATTTATTGTCTTTATAATTATGTATTAGTAATTTATGAAAAAGAGGGGTCTCTATAGTTGGAAGTAGAGGGAAATTTAGTTAATTTGGGAATTAGGGTTGGAGAAGCATAATGAATCCTCAGTATAAAGATATTTATAATTAAGAACCCAAGAAGATTTTATAAACATAGGGACCAGATAATATTTGGATTTAGAATTAAATTAATTAAATAATATATGTTTTATTATTGAATTTTGGACTTATGATTTGTTCTAACATTTTATATTTTAAATAATAGTCGGATCCAAGAGAAACTAGCCTAAAAATGTTCAAGTGATAATGTAGAAATTTCATTGAGGATACCCCCAATGCATTGGGTGTGGAGTTAAAAATTTCATTGTGATTCTCACCCAACTATATCATGTTATAAAAAATAAACTGAATAATGTGTAATGCCACCTTTAAATAAGTGAGAACAACTAAATATCAGGTATCTTATTTGGAAAACACCACCAATGTTTAGTGGATCTTATGAACCAATAGTAGAAGAAATTGGCTCAACTCAATGGAGAAGATCATTTCTATGCTTAATTGTTCTTAGTTAGAGAAGGTGACTCTACTTGTTTATTTTCTAGATGGATAGGGCGATCAATAGTGGGGTTTTGTTAAGATCACCAAGTCGAATGATGAAATTAAATACATATAGTGGTAATGCATTAAAATAATGTTTTTTAACTCGTATTTAACATGAGTTATTTTAACAAAGATGGAGATAAAATTCATAAAGCTGAAACAAAAGGGTGGTTAATCTGTCACATCTTATGAAGAAAATATCACAAGGTATGAATGTTACACCTAGGGTTTTGTTATAAAATTTGATATAAAATTTTATAGATTCATTATTGGTTGTAAACCAAACATTCAGAAGGATCTAGAAATTCATGACTATGGGTGTTATGAATAATTTTTACAATGTATAATCAATGTGATGATAGAGTTTAGAGAATGGTCCCATGGATATTAAATAGGAAATGATAGATAGAGTTTCAAGCTAGATTATTTAATGAGAATGTTAGAAGGAAAAATAAACAACCCACATGTAAAAAATTTTGGAAGAAGAATCATGGGAACTATCTCAAAGGGATGAGAAAATTCATCTTGTATGGGAGAGAAGGCCCTAAAACTCACGAATATAAAAAATAGATGAGGAGCTGGGATAATCTGTTGGAGGAAAGGGAAGAACCTCCCATGGTACAATACTACAAATTGCGGGATCAAGGGAACTAAGAAATAGTGTTCACTAAACCCTGAGTTCCTGAGAGTAATCCACATCATCAGTCACAAATGCAAAATCAAGAAGGTAAATCTTAGGCTATCACTAGTGTGGAAGTAGAGAAAGAAAATAAATTTTTACAAGGTAGAATTATTATTCACTCAAGAATGGTAAAATTAATATTTTATTACCATTATAAACATTCCTTTTATAACTTGAATTTTTTCTAGAACAATGGAGTCAAATCCCATAAAAAATTAAGTTGAGATATCCACAAAAACACCTAATGATCAAATCATTGAAACCCAAGTGTTGGACACTTCTCATATTGTTGTATGTGGGAATATGCTTCTAGAAAATCTTGTAATACTTCCCCTAGTGGAATTCAATTCTATACTAGGAATTGATTAGATCTCTTAATTTAGAGAACATATAAATTGTTGGGTAATGGCATTATCTTTTCATAATTAGAATAATTCTTTACTCCTCTACAAATTAATTGATTATCATGAATATTATTTTGAAAATCCTTCTACGGTGTGTGGTTGATTCTATGTGAAGAAGAATACCTCTCCCAAATGATCGAGTCAAAAGAAGTTATCAACCTAGTGGAAATGCCTATCAGGACGGTATATAGGGATGAATTTCCAAAAGTGTTACCCAGACTCCCCTTATATCATGAGGTATATTTGTCCATATAACTTATACAAAGAGAAACTCTTATCTTAGTGTGTCCCTGTAATATGGATCCATTCGAACAAGAGGAGTTAAAGAGGGTTCTCTAATATAATTTGGACCAGGGGGTTATATGGGCTAGTGCATCACCTTAGGGTTCAAAAGTTCAATTTTTTAACAATAATGATGGATCAATGTGAATGGGTGTCGATTATCAGGAAGTGAACAAGATAACTATAAAGACCTAGTATCATCTTCCAAGGATTGATGACTTGTTTGATCAGATTCAAGGAGCTTATTACTTTTCAATGGTGGATCTTCATTCTCGATGTCATCAGTTAAAGTTGAAGAAGGAGGATATCGATAATACTTCCTTTCATACAATGTAAGGGAACTATGAGTTTATGGTGACTACATTGGTAATTATTAATTCCACTGGAATATTAATGGATTTGATTAATATAGTAATTACACATTATATTGAATTTTTTTGGTATTTCTTATCAAATATATAATCATCCACTTCAAGATAATAGACGAAGATTAAGAATATTCGTGTTTTTTGTTGGAAAGTTAAAGGAAGGTGAAGTTGTAGGCCATGTTCAAAATGGGATACTTTTGGATGAACCATGTCTCATTCTTCAGACATGTGATCACGAGTGAGGGAATTTATTTTTAGCCTTCAAAAAATGAAATCGAGGAACGGTGCAATACCTATAGAGTCACATAAATCCATAGTTTTCATGGATTCTCAGGGTACTATTGATGTTTTTTGAGAAATTTCTCAACACTTTCAAACCTAATAATAAATTTTACAATGAAAGGGGTAAATTATGTTTATATGGAGGAATGTGACGAAAGCATCAAGAAGATAAAGAAGAAGTAGATCACTTCCCCTATACTCACATTACCAAAAATTAGTGAATGTTTTGTTATATACATTGAAGATTATATGAATGTATTGGTTTTTTAGTCATGAAAAATGATAATTTGATGGACTATTCCTCCCAACAGTTAAAAGATCCATGAGAATAACTACCTGATGCATGATCAAGAGCCATCTTCTATGATTCCCTCCTTGAAAATCTTCTGTAACTACTTATATATTTGGAAGTGTGACATATATATTGACGACACGATCCTAGTGTATATATTCACCAAAAAGGATCTCAACATGCATCAAAGGATATAGTTAAATCTATTCAAAGACTACGATTTCTCTATTCACTATCATACCAGTAAGGAAAGAAAGGTAGTTGATTCTCTTAGAATAAAATAACTGATTACTCAATCCATGTTGTGGATTGGGAAAGAAAATATCATTATGGATATGAAAATTATGGATTTGGAAATCGTAATGTTTGGGAATAAATATTACCTTTCTCAAATGGTTTCCAAACATCTATCATTTACTACTGGGGTGAAAATATCTTCCAAAACACATGATGATATAATAATTTAAATTGTTTTAGTGCAAATTATTTTTATATTTTTTTCACTACATTTTTGGTTGTTACCTTTTCATTAAATCCCATGATAATAGTGTCATTTTTATACTACCCTAAGATATATAGACTTTGGGTTCGCCCTCCTTATTGAGAAAGGATATTTCTTGGTGTTAGATTGGTCTCAATAAATAGAATGGAATCAGTTATTCAATTGTCCAGGAAAAGGAATGGTTGGTTATTCCACCAATTTAAAAGAAATTTTCTTATATGAAACTATAGGTGTGTAGATGTTATTATTTTAGTTTTTACACCATGGTTTAAACACATTTGTAATAATGTATTGTGTCCTTTAAAAATTCAATTAAATTATTATTATAGGTACCATGATATCATGTTGAGTGTGGGAAGAGTAGATTTTTAATAACATCGATCCAAACTGTAATAAAAATGAAATAATAAATATTTTATTTCCACAAAATATTTACTTAACAATTATATTAATTTTAATTTAAAAAAAAGTTCAATTAACCTCCTTATAAACAATGTCACCATCATTCCTTCATTACAAAACAACTGATATCATTGGTTAGACCATAGAAGGGTATATTCAATTATTATTTATTTATTATTTATTATTAAATTATTTATTATAAACATAACCTTATAAAGATATGGTATATTTGAGATGTAATGAACAAATTTTAGCGATGCTAATGAAATATAAATACCAACATTCTATGAGGTAAATGAGTATGTCTATTATCATGGTTAGAAAAATGAATATCTAAAATAGATAAGTTTTGATCATTATATACTTATCACAAAATCCAAAAACATTTCTGAGGGTTATAATAATACTATAAATGTTTCAAATTCAGTGAAATTTGGTCTCTTTACAAAATCAAAATCATGCACTAATGTTTATTTCATCCCAAATAGAACTCAAAATGTAAAATTTCTTATGACATGTGCATAATTTTACAATCAACTCATCAATTTACTACTAAATTAAATATATATATGATTTTAATCATAAGAGAAAAATATAATTACTTTAATATGGTAAAATATTAATATGTAAATTGATTTTTATAGTTGTTTTATGGAATTTTAAATTTCATGAATTCATTACCGGAAACATTAGAAAATAATCATTTCATTGAAATAGATTTAAGAGATATTCCTTAAAATGGAATGTTAAATTTTTTGTAATATATTAAATTAATAATATTAATAGATATTCACATGATTTCTTTATTAGTACATCTCTTAAATATTAGTTATAATTTAATAATTTATATTAAGAAGAATGTTGTAAAAGATTATGTATTACTCTGAAATAAAGAATGATAGTTACAAATTAATCATTAGATTATAAGTTATAAAAATGATAGTTTTAAGTTTAGACATGAAGAAAATATATTTATAAATAATAAAAATGTATACTCGATAAGTATGATAAGGGCTTATGTAATGAATGATTAGAATTGTACTCGAAAATATAATTAAATTCCAAATGATTTCTTTCGAAAGAATCATGGTTTGAATAATCGTAGAAAGGGATCATAAAACCTAAATGTATAAATCCTTAAGGATAAAAAAATAATATTTAAAATTTTTAATATATATATCATAGTTTAATATAACTATAGTATAGAATCTCATTTGACAGAAGATCACAGTTATGAAAAGTAAAACACAAATATGTTCTTAATAACTTCATCAAAAGGTCTAATTTAAATTTATTTAGAATCATCCAAGTAAAATATATATATCAGTAAATACATGAATAATATTATTAATTTTAATGATAGGTAAATGTAATTTTGATAGAAGAAAATTAAACAAGGAACTCAATAATCATGAGGAAAAATTGTTGTGTAAAAAACATGATATATGAAGAGATGAATTTTTTTTGAAATTCAAATTCGGAATCAAATGTTAAACTCATAAATGTTTTGGTATTTTTTTAAAATACATATCATATCCTCATGTAATATCATTCTAATAGTTAATAGGATCATGAATTTTGTCGTAATTCTATTCTCGATGGAAATCATAATCTTAAAAAAATTATATATTTCAAAAATTTATATCTTGATTATTTATATATAGGGTATTCCTTGATATAATATGTTATTGAATAAAAATAATAAATATAATAATATTCATTGATCAAATTATCAATTTCATAAATTAAATAAGAAATTATTTTGTAAAAATATATAATGGACGTGTCTCAAAAATTACTTATTTAAAATGTGAAATAAAAGATGACTATACAAATTAATGTTCATTGATAATTCCAAAAATAAATTCAACACACCAATGAATTTATTTATATATAATTATCCTCAGGATTACCATTAAATAAATGGTTAAAATAAATATGGGTTCCAAAAAATAATATTCTGACCCAAATAGTCTTATATTTTCATGGGTACCAATTTCATCTTAATTATTTTATAATAGTGTGCCTTGATATTTTCATAAGTGGAATATTGAAAATGGATTGTGTTTTTCCTAATATAGGATAGGATATGAAACCAAATTTATTTATTTTAATGAATGTGAAAAAGGTGTTGATAAATTTGATGATAATTCAAAAAGGGGTTTTTAAACTATTTGTTGATGTTAGAATTTCTAATTCTATTATCACGCACACACACATATATATTTATATATTATATCATGAATTATTATAAAATAATTTGATATGAATTTTTAAGCTATTTGATCATGTAGTGGATATGTAATTTCAAAATGATAATTATATAGTTTATAAAAATGAACATGTCTTATTTTATACAAATAAAAATGTAAACATTGATTGTTGAAATTGTTCTATATTTAATAGACAAGATGTAATTTTTTTATTGGTTAATCATAAAATATCTTATGGACTGGGTTTGTATGTTGGATATTTTGTTAAAAATAAAAAATGTTATACAGTTTCCTATATTAATGGTTGAGAACACATACATGTGTGACTCATGTATAAATAGTAGTCATCAAAAAGAATATGTTAGACTTATCACAAAGGTACACCTAGAAAACTAGATGCATATTTTACATATTGATATATTTTAATTTTAATGTACTACTAGTATTGGTATAAAAAGTCATGTGTCTAAAAATGTGTTTGAATTGATGTGGTATATTTTGGATTAAATTCAAATTAATAAATCTATATCAATTTCAAAAATATTTTAATATTTAAATATTATTCAAAATGAAACAATATATTTAATATAATTTGTTATAAGTGATAGGGGAGGCAAATTTATAAACCTATTGTTGGTGAAATTAAATTAGGAAAATGGAAATTACAACAATTTCTTAGCCCCTAGGACAAAACAAAAAACAGGATTTCTTAAATATAATACTATAATAAATAAGTATAACCATGTTAAATTTATATAAAACAAGTATATATTTCTAGTTCGAATTTAAGAATACATATTTTCATGTATCAGAAGAAGTTATTTTAAAATTAATTTTATATAAAACAGATTATGTTTGTTGGTAATATAGAAAACAATATCAATATTTTAAAGTGTTCAGTAGTAATGTTTATATTAATAACCCTAAATATTAATTAGGTAAATTTGATTCAATATTTAATGATGGGATCATGCATGGATATAAATGATTTATTATATTATATGGTGTATACAAAAAATATTCAATGGCATAAAAAGAATATATACTTGTGTTGTTTGATGAAAGTGTCTTAATATAAAGAAATGATGATTTTAAAATTCTTGAAGAAGAAATTATGGAATTTAATGTTGGAAGAATTGACGTGTAAATAATAATATAAATATTTATTGGGATATTCAACATCATGGGGCGTCATGAAAAAAACATAAATATTGTACTTCAGATATTATAATTGGAAATTTTTACTAACAAATAGAATGAGGAATTTATTTAAGGATTTAATTTGGTTTTCATTATTTTCATATTATATTCATAAAACTATGGATGAAAAATTAACTAATTCAAAATAGATATATTGTATAGATGAATAGTGAAATCTGTTTTCTTTAAATAGAGTTCGGAATTTAGGTGAAAATCATATAAATTTTCATGTAATTATTACTATCATAATTTATAGGAAAAAACACTATGAATATGGAAATATTGTTAGAAATAACAATTCATTAGTATCTCAATTATTTTTCTATGATAAAAGGATTGATTATGATAATTAATTTTCTCCTCTTTCATGGAGAAATCTATAATCATATTATTCTATTATTCTCTTTATAATGGTTTTAAATTATTTAAGGATGCGAAAATTGAATATCAAAATGGTCCTATTTATTAGGAGGTATGTGTTTAACAAAAAATGTTTTGAAATATTAAAAGTTCACAATCATGTGTTATAACTTTCAAAAAAAATTTATGAACTTAAACTAACCCCTAAATAATAGTATGAGTGGCATTCACAATTTATATTAATGAATATGTATGTCAATTAAAAGGTGAATCCTACTTGTTTATAAATAAATATTCCAAATATATGTTTATAGTTTAAATATATGTGGATGATATTATATTTTTATCAACCAATGATACTTTGAGAAATAAATCTTATAAATTAAGGTGATGTGATTTTTATATGAGCCTTATGAATGAATTTAAATTAATCATTGGACATAAAATTTGGAATGTGAAGATGAGATATTTCTTAATCTGTCTCTTTAATCTAAAGAGTTAGTAAATGTTTTAGAATTTATACAAGTAAAATTTCTAATAACCTCATTATTACATTATATAAATTCTATTTTGATAAATCTAGATTAATTTTTAATATAATAATTTATATAGGTTTGATTAGTTATATATACCCAAGCCTTTTGAAAATATTATTTCATGATTGTTTATATAAATATCTAACAAACAGACCCTAATGATCAAGAGGGCTACTGTATTTGGAAGAATAGGTTCGTAATATGTAAAATAATATTTTAAAATGTATTTATTTTTATCTTCATCTTGAGATCAAAAATAATTTTTATCGTTAAAAACAACATAGGATAAAAATGAAATAAAAAAAGGTTTTAGGTACAAGTCCACTAAGGTAATTAACAGGATAATGAGCCATAAAATGTGGGTCAAATGGTGTAACATGATATCATAAAATATAAGTATCAAGAATGATTAGGTGAGATAATTACATAATTAACATGGAAATATAGTATCATCAAATCATAGGAATATAGAATAAATGGAAAAATTACATTATTATATGTCAAGGATATCTACTATCACAACATCACATGGTAGCCACGGTTGCATCAGGGATTATGTTTACTCTCTAATACCATACATAACATCTCATGTGGAAATAACATTACCCAATTAATCAGATAACTATCTTGGAGAATCAATTACATAATATATATATATAAAAAGTTATTTACATAGAGAAATATCATAACACAATGTAATAAAGTGTGGTTTCGAGAGATCCTATAATTTATATTCTAGAATAATTATACACATGCCCATAATGTCCTAAATAATAAAATAAAATTAAAAAATTACTTTATTAAACACCATTTCCATCTATATTTTGTATGATTTAATTTTATTATATTTTTCTAACCATATTGATGATATATATAGTTTAAATCCCCTTTATTGGTGGTGTTAATTTCATGGATTAATGGTCAAATAACTTGATTGTAATTATAGAAGACCTTTTCAAATTTGATTGAAACTCTATAAGTGAAATGGAATGGTATTAATGTACTAAAAAAATTTAAATGGAACTAAATACTCATTTATCTTCCAATATATTGTCAATTTATTTTGTAAAAATATTAATGTTAAACAGTTAGTTATTTTCGGCTATTTTATCAATGGTCACAATAATGATTCATTTTAAATTAATAAATTAATATTAAAACATTAAATAACATTAGATAAGTTATATTATACTTTTTATAAAATTATTTTACCATATTATATTTTCAATAACCACCATTTAAGTTGGTGAAGAAAAATGAGTTATTTTGTTCATAGAGGTGGTGAACCAACCATATTGTAAACATTCTTTTTATGAAAAAAATGAATAGATGGTAGAGTATTGAAAATACAGTTAAAAATTTATATTAATATATCATTATAATAATGCATTAAATATGTATTTTTGGATGATGGAGGTTATTATAATGTATAAGAAGAAATGAATTTAAAATTGAACATTTGGTGGTATTTCCTCTATAATGTCATCTTTTGAAATACTCATTAGGGAACATTGGAATTTTTAATTTTAGAAGAAAATGATTTTAAATATATGGGTAGTTATTTTATTAGATATTTTGTTAGAAAAATTTCATCCACCGTGGATTCGAATGTGCAAGGAGAAGTTGTTTTAATTATAAGGGGACTATAGGGGTGTTTTTGAATATTTTTTCATTATTTTATTATTTGGGATAAAGACTATAAAATGCATTGACTAATTTGATTGTTTATAGTAAATTGTCAAATTAATATGTGAATAATGGGTTTTTACATCATTCTTGACAAAAAACAATTCTTGTATATATCATATAATGGTAAATACTGTATTTTATAATATTTAACTATTCACAAGAAATTCGACTACATTAGAAAAATAAAATTAAAATAAACATGATGATATTTATTGTGTATATTCCAAAAATGTAATAAATAATATGAAAATATTTTTTAAAATTTGGTAAATTTAATTTCAAAGGTGAAATCCTCTTTTTTTGTAATATATTAGCATTAATATTGTGATCAATTTTATGACCCTATAAAAAATTTAAATATAGTTTCATGATATTGTCTTATAATTAAAATAAAACTTAATATTAATATATAAATAAATTATATTAAAATAATATATTTTTAAATTATTATATTTATTATAAAGTAGAAATTCAAAAATTATATTTTACAAAAAGACCAAACATTTAATTTATCAATTTTAAAACATTTATTTTCATGTAAACATCAATAGGAATATAATATTTTTTATTTCATAGAGAGATAAACATGATTTTACACATCCATAGGTGATTGTTGTACTCTAATGGTTTGGTTAATATTCTTAACTATCAGATTATTATCCCAAAGGTAATGTCACTATTCCAATGTTTAGATTACTATTCTGACATTCAAATTTTTATCATTCATATGGGGTACCAAATTTCTATAAATTCCAAATATTTTATTCATTATTATATCACTTATATTTTCCATAATGGTTATATATATTTTCAATTTAATAAATTATAATTAACTACTAATATTATTCTTTATTTCTTTTGTTTTTTTCTTGAGTGAAATTATTCTAGTGGATCAAGCATATAAAAATTGTTATATATTAGTCATCTTATTTTCTATGTATTTATACCCTTATAATAATTTTTTCTATTATAGAAATTATTATTTTCTAATATAAAATTTAATATTAAAATAATATAAAGTATATTTAACCATCTGATGTATTTGATTTATAATAAATTATGCAATATGACATAATAATTTGAGGGAAAATTACATTGATAATATTTTGTGTCATTACACTGTCCCCCCATAATAAATTTCACCCTATAATTTTCATTTTACAAGCTAAGTTGAAAATAGGTTAGGGTACATATGATTCATGGCTTCAAACAGTTCTCTTATTTCCTCCATGTACATATTGTTTTGGAATACTATATTGACTATGTGACTTGTCTTATTTAAAAGAACATTATATATATTGTTAGATATCATCAGCAGATTTTCATTTTAAGAGATATATATTTTAGTCTACAGAACCTTTTAATTCAGTACATGTGTGGTACTGGGTATGTTCCTCATCATAGTGGATAAATGGAACACACGACATACCTGAGACATGTGTCATGGGAGTTCAAGTTGAGAAAATACATCTCAGATGCAATCAAGAATTTGAAAGGGGTTGATATACCTAGGATATATATTACTGTTATTCCCAAATCTAATGAATCTCTTTATTGAAGTTACGTGGAGGGAGTTATTACCTCCATTCTCAATCATCATGATTTAATGGAAATTTTAAAAATAGATCTCCCATTGACATTTATCACGACTGATGTTATGCCAAATGATCTTGTAAATTTCGGTCATTTTCTAGACTATTTGAGCCATATTCTACTTGTTTTCCCCAAATTTATCCCCACAGTTTTGTGCTCAACATCTCATCCCATAAAAGAAGTTATATGGAACCATTTGAATGATTGATCTGAAACTATTATTTTATCATAACATAACATGAGGACGAAGATTATATTATCCTTATTTGAAGTATGTAATGCATGCTATAAACATGAACTCGTGTTTTGAGATAGCCTAATAAAATTTTATATCATTTTAATGGTGATAAGTCTTACCGAAACCCAACTCAATTCTTATAGACTATTGGAAAATCTTTGAAAAGATCGAGTAAAAACTAAGATCTTAGTTGGATATAATAGATAATGGTGTTCCATGTACACTAACCACTTCTCATATGTTTAACCTTTAATGTTGATCATGTGGTAATTCCACATGAATTCCAATCAAGAAATAAATCACTTTTTATGATCCACAAAAATCCATATATCATTATTTCCATCGTATATATTTCGATGATCAATGAAAAGGTATATATTTATTTTTTCACCATTTCATGTAGGTATGGGTAATGGTTGAATCATCCCCTACAAAAATTGTTTTTGAGCCTCAATCATATGACATACTATGAATTATTATGTATACGCCATGATTCCCTATACAATTTTCCCACATATATCGATCTTATTGATCACAATACCTCTTCATTCTCCCTATTTGGATGGATAATATCATTTTATATACATCATTCATTAGCTCATTATTATCAATATTTAATGGTATACATAGGAATAACACAAATATTACAACTCACTCATTAAAAAATTTGAACTTCATGGGTTTCAATTTTCGTATAGCATCCACCTTATTCTATATGTCTACATCATCGCTTTGAGATTACATTATCTTGTCTATATAGAATGGTTGAATAATCATTTGATAAAGGAATTATGATATTTATTCTTTTATGAAAACCATTTATATCCTTTTCATGTCTATAATGATTGCATTATTCTTAATTCTCATCATTTATTAGGTTTTTGATCCTTTCAACATAGAGCATCTAAATCATTATTTTATTTCCTTGGATTTAATGGATTGAGAAACCATATTCCATTATCATATCTAACCAAATTCACTAGAATATATTATCTTCCATATATGTGAATATATATTTTAGATTATTTTGCTCCATATATATTTAACACTTTCCCCAGTATGTATAATGCTACATTATTCTAAATATGAAGACAAATTTATCTAACTCATGATCTTGTGTTTGTTATAGAATCTCATGAAACTTAATTTTTCATCAGACATATGCTATAAATATTCCCCATTTTCATCAATAAATATTGTAAGACTTTATTTAAAGAAAATTTGTATACCGAAAAAATTCCATATTTCACAGATGGATGAGGAATGGGATATTGATAACAAACTCTTTCAATTCATTAAATATTTCTTCACAGTCATCAATCTGGTAAAACATTACCCCCTTATATGTAAACTTTGTTATCATGTTTGATTTTCATTGGATGTTTCTCATAAATCATCATTAATAACCCCCAAGTCCATGGAAACTATGGATCTCCATTATATATTATGTTATAACAAAATCCTCATTTTTTATTGTCATATAATGATCCAAAAATAATTATTATTTTTTGATAAAATTGCATAGGAATTATACTTACTCCATATAGAAATCAAATTTATAGTGAATTACATATTGAATATGCTTTCTCAAATCATTTAACTAAATATTAAAATGCACCACGTGATCCTCCTTGGTTTTGGATTTTATTGAATATTATTTATAAATAATACCCAAAATTTGAAATAAAATCTATAAATACTATATTAATTAACTCCATAATTATTTCTACAGAATTATTATTTTATAATGGAATGATTATGAACTGATAGTTTCCCTACATTGTTCAAAAGGAACTCTTTGTAATCTCATCCTTCTCCATCATTAATTGGTGATATCTCTACCAAAGGACCACCTTATAGATATATTTTCCCGACATATTTGATCAAACAATTCGCTTATATATAGTATGTGGTACTTGTTATATTCAATGATATTATTACGTATATGATAATAAATGTATAAGTTAATTGAAACACCCTTTTACTTGGTGAAGAGGATTGGTGCACCCCCTGGTGAATCACATGAGAATATAGAACCCTTTTCAGAATTTATTGTAATAGATTATTTTGTTAGTCCATATCTATGGATTCCATTGTATAGGTGGAAATGGATTTTGTTATATATTCATGTATTATTGTGATTGAGAACTATAACATTTATTCATGAGGATAACCCTGAAATTAATTTGGAAACACATCAGTATTGTCGCTCATTATGGGAATTTATTCAAGCATGATTCTCACCTTCACCTAATCCATTTGGGATAGACATTCTTCCTCAAAAAATAAATAATTTTAATTTTTGAGATTAATATACCATTTAATATTCCTTATATTCTAAAAACATGTAAAAAATCAAAATAAAACTCTAGATGTGAATTCTAATCCCCATGTACTGATAGTTAGTGACAAAATTATATAAGGATACTGAATCCAATCCCAATAAATAATTTACCTAATATAAATGATGTGGGATCAGATTTTATAGGTGGTTCAAATGAAGAAAATTTATCATGCCTGAGTGGTATAATTTGGATGCAATAATTTCACAATTTGTTTGTACTCACAGATAACTCAATCGTTGTGTCTTGAGGATGTTCTATAATAGTTCTTGTAAACATACATGATATGAATGAATGTGTAGAACAAAAACTATTTTATATATTCTTGAATGTATAACCAGCATACTGATCACTATATAATTATTGAGATCCACCTCAACTACATTGGTAGTATATACCATTAAATTTTCTCTATGATATATAGGTTGTTATCATTTATTGTCTCTGACAACCCCTGGTTTTGTATTTTGTTTTCAATGACTGTTCCTTGTTGTTGAAAAACTATAAAAAAGTTTATTATTCATATAAAACATCATTTAATCCAAAATAATATATTAATTATTCACATATATTAGGTGTTTATTAACATGATTCCCCTTTTTCAACACTAGAAGCATCTCCCACATCACTTGATATATATTTAAAGATGATTCTTCCCACAATTTTGACATGTGAGAAGTAGAGTTTTCATTCCACTATGAAATATATATTTTGATCCTTGAAAAGAAGACATCATTTTACACTATTTATCACTAGACCCATGAGACCATTGAGAGTCTCCAATATTCATGTTGAACATATAAGAAAAAGAAAATTATCATTATAGCTATAAAAGTCTCAAATCCCTAAAGTGTTCTATATACTCAACTATAATGAATGAAGGAATTTTTCTACCTTGTATTCAGTGTCCATGAAAGATATCGCGTTGTACGTTCATGACATATAATGCTTTCATGGTACTCACTAATAAATACATCTCACATTTGGATCATTTTTTGGAACTCCCTCAACATTTTAAAATGTAATGTTTGGGGGAAATATTTATTGTAAAATATTTTCATGAATCATTTCATTTACACGGTACCAATTTCCTATTTGGAATTAATGTTCTTCAAAAGTTTACAACACTAATTGTACTTCTATTTATGATGATATATAACCAGTATAAAATTATTTTTTATGAGTACATGAGGAACGACAATAACATCTTAATGGAGTGAATACATTGTCTTATGATGTGGCGAACAAAAAATATAGTAAAGGTTGGAGTAAATTGTCTCATAGTGGACTCAAAATCAAATTCTATTTCTAGAAAGAAAAATGGAGTTACACATGTTTCATTTTATTATTTATTACATGTTCTAACTTATTTAGTACATCCATGATGTTTCCCACTACAATATTGTTTTGAATATCATAAAATATTTTATTCCATTGCCTATCCCATTTGATGTTGGAACCATTTATCTAATTTCTCTACATTAAATAATATAAACAAAATAAAATACCTAAGGATAACACTAAATGTAAATAATTACATAAAATGGAAACAATTAAAATAGATGTAATACCTTTTAATAGATACATAAATCAAAAAGAAGGAGTTCATAGGTTTCAATCTTGGTTATACATGCTAATTTCCATATTCGGTTATCTATCCATACAGTCTATTAATGTCTTTCATAATTGTTTTTAAATAGTGTGTAAATTTTATAAATAATATCCATCAGGAGTTCCAAATAAGGTATGAATCAAGAAATAATTGTTTTTCTCAAGGATGATATTGTGTTAATTCCCAATAATCAATTTTCTGTGTTATTACTCTTAGGTACAAATTTTCAAGAGACAAATCACCTTTTAGTATCCATATATGAATTTAATTAGTTTGAATTCAATTTATATAAAATTCAAAAAATATATAGGATATAATATTATGCTTAGAATAATCTATAGGGTTCTCGATAAATTATTTAACTGTTAATCATAAAAAATTACTATAACTATATATGATTCCAACTGAAGTAACCCAATCCTTTTACATATGTTATTAGATGATTTTAACTTAAATATCCAGCAAACACAACCTAATGATCATGAGCCATGACATAATTGTTATAATAGGTTCATAATACATAATAAACAACACTAAAAAAAATTCCCATTATTTTAATCTCTATAATTACATCCTAAATCTCTTTGAACTTCTAAAAATTTATTAGATAACATGGGGAACATATAAAAAACTGGCGATCTAAAAATCCTAGTAATTGAATTCACATGATAATAAGGAAGTAACATTTGAGTGATATAGTATATCTTGATATCATAAAATAAAAGGATCATGGATATTAACATGGGAAATTAATTTAAATATCAAATAATTATATTAAAATTGTAACATATAAATTTTTAAGAAACATAAATTGTTACATATGCATAATTCAAGGATAACTTCCAAGGAAAAATCACATGGATTGAAAATTACCATTATGAATTAGGGTTTCTCCCTAATCCCATACATAATGTCTTATAAGTGAAATAAATTACTCAATACATTGGAGTTCTATATGTGCACCACCATCAATACATTTGTGTGACTTTTCTTCCATACAACTAAATCATCTATTAGGAATAATCATAATAATTATCCATGGAATGGGATGGTTTAACAACCTGATATTTTTTGAGAATTATTATTTTTTAATTTCATTTATATCTTTTGTTGTACGCTACACCAAAGTTATATGGCGCTATACACAACACCATATTAGCTTGTCATATACGCAACACTATTCTTGGCTTGTGTTACACACAATTTCATGTTCATTTTGCAGGAATTATTCTACACAACATTATGTATAGATTTTTTTTATGTATAACTGAAATAAGTTTTTATTATCTTATACACAACACCAATGGGAGCCTTCACTACACGCATCCATGACAAGTCTTGCATTATACACAATCATGACCTTCCTTGATAGCGTTTGTAGTACGCAATACCGGGTTTTACTAAACAATGATATATTATTATAATATGAACAAGCCGTTATGAAATTTATTAACTACATTTTGAATTTTATAACATTATTATTCATCTTAAACATTTTCTAAAACATGGTATGTGAACAAATTAAACTTTTCGGGTAAAATAAGTATTTTTCAATAAATGCAGTTTTGTTGCCTTTTGATGGCGCGCCTACTTTAAATCTAGTTTTTGACAAGTTTGTAAGTTCAATTTGAAAAAATAAAATTCTTATTTGGAATTAGTATTTAAAAATTTACTTTGGATAAATTTTTCAAGTTATTCAGATAACTTTCATATTTTAATGAATAGTAAAAACACGATATATTTTAATAAAAAACAACATTTTTAATCACAATAATTTTTATGGTTAAATTATAATATTTAATCATTTTAAAGTATAAATAGAATAAATTTTTACCATTTAATATAATTTATTTCATTAGAATTAATTTTACATTGAATTCATAGGTAAAAACATTTCAATCATTGGCAATGTTTTAACTTTTAAAACACATTTTCTTAACAACGGGATTATTTTTAAATTAATTAATACAACTTCTACGTTATGAATTTTGAAAAATGGATTCCATATTTTAATTCAGTGAGTCCAAATTATGATAATAGGTTACTTTTATTTTTTTGATATTATGAATAGTAACTACTGTAATTTTTATTTACTGCAGTTAAAGGTAAATTGGGTAATTAAGGGTAAAAATAAGATTATAAAATTACACTAAATCATGCCAAAATTCTATTGGATGTCTAAAAGCCGACCTATATCATCTAAGGCTCAGAATAGATTAATTTTATAGACTTTTGACAATGAATATAATTTAATTATTATTAAAACCAATGAAAGTTACAACATGTCACTCTCGTAAATCTTATAAGTATAATAATTTTAATTTACAAAAAAAATTCATGAAACGTCCAAAATGAATATTCTACAGAAATATTGTAAAATTATATACATCATGGGACTTTATTTAGAATTTTTAGGGATTAAATAATTATCATTAAAAGTGTCACAATAGTGATGTTGAAATTATTTTATTCATTGAAATATCAAATAAATGGTTTTAAAAATATTAAAATAAATATTATATGAACTATTTAATGTGCTGTAATAATTTTATATATAAATATGAAATTTTATGAATCAATTAAATCTTTTATTTCAAACATATATTCTTTGAGGATTTTATATAAATTCTAATAAATGAATACTGTCAGAATTGACACTATTGTTATTTTATAAAAATAACATAATATAAATTGTTTAAAAATCACAAAAATATTTAAAAAACTATAAATTAATATTAATATTGTCTAAAATGTCATAAAGTATCCAATTATGGTTAATTAAAACACATAATCAATTATTTATAATAATTTAAAATTTAGAATCTTATTACGACAAATAAAATTAACTAGATTAAATAAGGATAAATCAAGTTGATAATGTTTAAAATAAATTCCAAACATGTATAAATTTTATTAGTCGATGATATTACAACCATCTCTCATATAATCTTATGATTTGAGTCATTTGGGATGTTTTTATGTGGGTTTTGAATTTATTATAAATTAATATTTTTGTAGTTTCCAAAGGTGACCCTCTCCTCCCTTATAAAAGGGCACCTCCTCCCTCCCCTCTTCACAATACAATGAGCCTTAAAGATCGGCCAAAATCTGACCATTTCTCTCCTCCAATTCCCTAGAAACATTCTATAGGTTCTGGTCTTCTCAATATATGAACTCTAGTCCTAGAACAGGATGTTTAAAAGAGGTGCGTCGAAGAAGAGGTAATCTCTTCCACCAATTCATTCAAGTTTAGTTCTTCTTCAACTTCTTCTTCTTTATTTGTTTCATTATAAAGTAATAACATAAATATCTCTAATATAATCATATGTAATTATAAATATTAAACAACCCCATTTCACCTTCTATCCATCCTATGAAAACAAAATCACTGCGCGTGCGTACGTACGGAATACCGTCTCCACGTCGTGGTGTAATCTGTTTTCCCACCACCACCTTACATGGATGGGTATAATGGTGTAAATTTTTACTATATATGAATATTATAAAATCATACTTATTATTAAATATTATATCATCCACTCTAATTCCATTCAATAATTACGGTAACGATATCATCGCTCATGTGTACGTATGGATAACTGTCTCCACGACGCGATGAGATTCAATCTCCATGTTAACCATTACAAAATGATTATAAAGTATATATAATGAATAATAATGGTATATATAACATAATAATTCTACTGTATTTATGTATATTTTATTTAATTACTTCCATTCAAGTCAATAAGGAAAGGAAAATAGCGTTCATGCGTACGTACGGCCTACCATCTTCAAAAACGGTGTGTTTCATTTCATTTATCTGTCTATTATATATATATATATATATACTGAATATATTTGATATATAAGTCATTTTTTAAATTCTGGAAGTTAGTAAATCATGATATAAGTAATAATAATATCAAGAACAACAATTCCAAACATGTATGATAAATGAAACGATTTTACCAAAAATACTGCTTTAAAATTGAATTTACAAAATAACAGATAATATAAAGTCATAAGTGAACCATATATGATATCATAACAATGAATGTGATTCTATAATAAGTCAATGACATTATTAAAATCATTATACAAGAGGTTAGGATACATACGAAGGATATCCGACATAAGGTATGGGATAATTTTTCAATCTCATTTTTATCCGAGATTGCTTATTCCTATGTATTTACTGGGGTTATATTTTTCATCCATATCCATAAAAATGTTTTCATAAAGTGTATAATATTCATATATGTAGATTTAAATTAATTTTTACCCATATTGATGTTTACTTTGTGTTATGGATGGAATCTTGCTTTTGTTTACCATACATGGTACTATTTTACTTTTTCGTTAAATGTACGAGGAGAATGTTTTCTTTAACTTATATGACATGAATGTATTTTTACGGGTTTATAATGACATATTTTAATGAATCATAATCTAAAAGATTTCATGACTATTTTCAAAAAAAATCATTTTCTTTTAATATTGCATGGCATTTTTTGAAGAGAAAATGATTCTGAATAAGAAAGGATATTTTCATCAAGAATTCATTTCAAGTGTTTTATCAAAACCATTTTCCATCTAAGATGGAAATATTTAATATGTGTATGTTTCAAATATAATGTATCTATGATTTACATGGTTTCACTTTTCTTATAATGAAATTATATCTATTTTTTTATATGGATTATGTTATGATGGGATGATGTTTATGAAACCCATTTTATTTTGTGGGTTACGATGAATGATTTATGTTTATGTTGTGTCACACCTAAGAATGATTTAATTATGAGATGGGTGGGACCTATATCTCCATCCAATGCATTGGGTAATGATTTATATCTCATGAGATGGACATGGCTAGAATATTATGTTAATCTAGTTCAGTGATACAGGACTGGAACGAGGAGTAAAATCAATTCAGATAGGGACCTTGTCCCCTAAAATGGTCTCGGAAGCAATGCCTTGGCTACTACAGAAATCATATCGTGTGATTAATGGTTTTCCACAATTACATGTTGTATTCAAATGCTATTTTATCATGATTAATGTTTATTTATGATTTATGCCTTACATGCTGCCATGTTTTATGTCATTTCTCATGATTTTTATGTTTAAACATTATGTTCATGTTTTTTAAGTTCAAATTTATAAGATTTGTTTTATTTTCTCCATGCTTACTCTTACTAAGAATTTGAGCTCACCCTTTATATGTTTTTTCCCCAGGATTTAAATAAAGGTTTTAGGTTTGAAAACAAAAAGGGGAAGATCTTTTTGGGATATTTTGAATATCTTTCACCACGATTAGAAGATTATATTTCAAGTTTCCAAAAACACTAAACTATTACCGTCCTTGTGTGTATAATTTTGTTATGTATTATGTTATCCGAAAAAGTAACGTAATATCCATGTACATCAACCTTTGGGTCTCTAGAGATGGTATCAGGGGAATGGTTTAGTCAACCTTTGGAAACTAGGACGCGAAAAATATAGTGAGATCCCTAGAGACATTTCTAAGCTATGTCTAGGGATGTCCCAAAGGTTAAGTATAAGTATCGGTTGTAGTCCTAGAATTATGGTAACGATCATAGAATTAAACCTGAGATGTTATATGTAACATACCAAGTAATTAATGAATAATAGATATTTTTATCTATGTCTTATAATGAATTAGATAGTGTTTTAGAGGATTAAAATGAGAATAAATCCAATCTTAAACATGGAATACACTAATATTTTTAGAAGATTGTTTTACTGCCTTTTTATGGAAAAGCATTTTTAAATCTATCTTTTGACAATTTTATAAGCTATTTTTGTCAAAATAAACTTATTCTTTATGATTGGGACATCAAAATTTACTTTGTGTGAATTTTTGGTATTTTTCTGATAAAGTTCATTTTTTTTAATGAATAGTGAAAAATGTTGTATTTTAATTCAAAACCTCTTTTTAATATAATTTATTTATATGATTAGATTATATTTTTAATTTGTTTTAAAGTGCATTTATAATATGTTTTTACCATTTAATACAATAGTTGTAATTGGAATTAATTTCACCTTGAAATTGGACTTAAACTAGTGTCAATCTTTTGATACTTATTGTTTCATAAAAACACGCTAGTTGTTCTGACAGCCGGAATTAATGATTAAATTAATTAATGTAACTTATATGTTTTGAGTTTTTTAAAATAGAAATAATTTTTGAATTCTGAATATCAAATATAGCTTAGGGTTAAGTTTTGGTATTTTTCTAAAAAACTTCATTTTTGATGAATAGTGAAACCACTAAGTGGTACTTATAAAAACTAATTTTCTGTTTAAATGAAATTTTATCACCTCTTTGTTTTGAATTTAAAAAATCCAACATACATGGTTGTCATTAAGAAGTAAAATTTGGTTCAATGGGATTAAAATAATTTTTTTGGTGAATAGTAACTTTTAAGTTCTTAATCGTGATTAGAGGTAATTAATGTAATTTAAGGTAAGAATAATGTTTTAATAATATTAAATTCACTAGAAACATGTCTTACACATATTGGATGTGTCATGGCCAACCGAGAAAATACATGGGTCAACTTAGGGACCCTATGGAGCCACATTGGTAGGAAAATGACATTAATATATTTTAATTTAATGTTAAAGTAAACATGACACAAACATGAGTTATTTTACTAGAAAAATTTTTACATGAGGTTATACAAGTCATATATTTTACTATAAATTGTCATTGGAATGATAAAAACATTTCCTACATCATAGTAGTTTTTTTATAATTTTTAGACCTTAAATAAATTAAATTATTTATGACACCATTATGATGCAGCGATTACCTCATTAATAAAAGATTTGAATAAAATTAAAAGATAATGTTAAAACTATAACTTAAACTTTTCAAAGACCTATCGGATGGGTATATTTCGAACCCTTACCACCTTATCCTAGAATTATGTCAATGTGGGACCTTTTAAATCCTAAACTCATTTTAAAATAAAGTAACATTTATTTACTTTCCAAGAGTACCCCTCCTCTCCTCTTATAAAAGGCCCCCACCTCTACCACCTTACCCACACTTCCAAAGCCTTTGGCTCGGCCAAACCCTGCCCATTTTATCTCTCCAAATCCCTCTATTACTCCTTGAATCCTAAAACTGGGCATAAGTCTTCCCAAGGAAGCCTTTGAGCTCAAATCAAAAAGAGTTACCCGTTTTAAAGGTAGTGTCTTCTATTGTGTTCTTGTGTTTTATTTTGCTTCTCCAACCCCCTAAACTCTTTTTATTTATTTATTTTGTAACAAAAAAAGTATCATCAATATACTATGATGTTTTTATAATAAGGATTCGAGCGAAAGTTACACACACCTACATCTAATGGTTAAATAACATACTATTTCTGTGGATGGAGAATTTCTGCCTCATGAAACGATGATTGTTCAACACTCATATAACACCTTCAAAGGTGGCTATTAAGATGTCGCTATATTTATATATGATATATAATATGTTTATGTTTTCCTTATGATTATGTATTTTTCATTTTTGGAATACCTTTATGGCTTCCATTATGGGTATACATGATATCTTCATTTTAGGAAGTGCGGACTACCTCCCCCTCAAAGTGATTTGATTCGTTAATGCCATATGTGTGACGTATAAAGGATGGATTTAAATTTATTATATATGATGTTATACTGGAATTATAATATAACTTTATATCATTATTATTTCTTTCAATTAAAGTATGAGATATAAATGAAAGTAGCATTCATGCGTACGTACGGCTTACCGTCTCCAAGAACGGTGCATTTCACTTCTTATCCCCAAATGTAATGTACTATTATAAGTACATATATATAATGGATATATATGATGTATTATACATCTAAATGATGAATATAATTCTGGAATTAAAATATACATAACTCACATTTAGTGTTAATTCCATTAATATGACATAGAAATGAAAGTAGCGTTCATGCGTACGTACGGCTTATCGTCTCCATGAACGGTGCATTTCATTTCTTACCTCTAAATGATTATGAAATACTATAAATACATGTATATTCTGGATATATATGAAATATATGATATCCAAATCATGAATATCATTCTGGATATAATGAACCTTTGACCACACGAACAACATGTAATTGTAAGAAGTCCACTTTCGACTTAAGAACCAAATATCGACAAAACAAACATTATTAACTTAAATGACTTCATAATGTTTATAACACAGTAATAAGTGATATAAAAGTAATAATGAACTTTAAAAAGGTTCTTAATCAAGTATAAATTAACTCATGTTTATTATTCAGGATGGTAAAGAACAATCGAGTCAAGTCGGACCCGAGGTATGGGACTTCGTCTCAATTTCCTTTCATTAAGGCATATTTTGTTTTATACACAACCTCCTTTTATACGGTGTATAAACCCCTTTTACTTTTACATTTATCCAAAAGGAATCTTTTTTATACAAAGCTTTTTACTAAACGACAAAAGGTAATGTTTTTTTCATACGTATGTGGCGACAACAACTTCTCCACCGCCTTGACCATTATTTGAGTTTCGGATTCCTCTACAAGCCACACTTTTTTTAAAAGGAAAATAAATACCATGTTTTACTTTTCTTTTATTTTGGTATTTGAAAATGTTTTTCATAATGTTTCTTTTATATCAATGTTCTATATTGATATCTTTTGATTGAAATGTGGAAATTTTATGTTTACTTTATGTATGTTTATGTGATACGATTATGTTATGGTTCTTGGGCATTATTATGAAGAAGGGTGGTTCCGTGATAAACTAAGGGCGGGTGAGCCCGATATAGCTCTCCAATGAATTGGGTAATGCGAAGGGGTTAAACATTGAGGTTTCTCCGAAGAGATTTAGGGAATATACTGTGATGGGTATTCCAAATGTAACCAAGAGGGTTACTCCCTACGTAAGAATGTTATGAATGCCTCAAGATACCTTTATGTCTTATGATTTCTATGATTTATTCATGATTTGATGAGGTATGTTAAAGTGCTTATGTTTTATGAGTAGATTATGATTTCATTGATTCTTATGTATACATGTACTCATGTTTCCTTTCCATATATGTATATCCCTTACTGAGCTTTTTATGCTCATCCAAAGTTATTTGAAATTTTTTTTATAGTTCAAGGGAAAGGTACATGATATGATGATAGTGTCAAGGAAGTGTCAAGAAAGAATCCATGTTTTATTTTAAATATGTTTTCGTTGATGGGAAAAAGGAATACTATATTTTATGTAACCACTTTGTTTAAATGTGGAATGTAATGCATGTTTTTTGATCTAATTCTCTAAAACTCTAAACATAAAAAGATCCTCAATGTGTAATCTTGAAATATCTCAAGATTAAGTATGGTTTAAGGCTGGGGCCTTATATTATATATTTAAGGTACTTCCCCTTTATGATTTTGTTTTCCTAGCTTGATTTTTTCCTCTCACGCTATTCTTTTTGAGTTTTAGACGATGGCTATAACTAGAAGGAACCGTGCGGATCAATGTAATGGATAATGCAATGATTGTCCTCCTGAAAAACCCAATGTTAGGGGAAATGGAGTGAAAAATCATATTTCTATACATAAACCAGCTATGAATCATTTTGGACTCCCAAATGAGCAGTGAAGGGAAAAATATTCTATTGAGTCCTTCTTGGGGAAACGTCCACCTTCTTTCAGTTGGTCTTCTAATCCAATTGTTGCGGAACAATGGATCAGTACCATTGAAAATATATTTTCCATACATTGCTATTTAGAACATGAAACAGTCATTCTGGCTGTTTACCATTTTGATGGTGAAGCTGACCAGAGGTGGACTCTAATTAAGAATACAATGTCCCAATATGAAATTAATTCAATGGAATGGGACGAGTTCATGAACTTATTTTTCAATAAGTACTTCCCTCGTATTCTTCGAACAAATATGGAAACGGGGTTTTTTGAGCTTAAGAAAAAGGATGATGAATCTATTGGTATATACAAAGTGAATTTTACAAGGCATGAAAGGTATGAATTTGGCTTTATCATCCAACCTGAAGGTAAAGATGACTGATTCATCAGTGGCTTAAAACAAGTATTCGAAGGGAATTATCTATAAGAGACTTCACTAGCTATGAATAAATAGTGCATTGTGCTATCAAGGTAGAACTGGAAGTTGGTGTTACATATCCATCTTGTGGTTTAGACAAAAAATGAAAGATGGAGTTCAAAGAGAAATCTCAGAACAATGGTGAAAAGAAGATGAATGTTTCATTATGCTCAAAGTATGGAAAGAGCATGGTGGAGATTTCCTAAAAGGTATTATAAAATGATTTAAGTGTGCAAAAGAATGTCATCGAGCAGTTGAGTGTCTAATTAATGGGAAAGAGGTATCTAATGATGTGAATATAGAAAAGACTACAGAGAATGATCCACCAACACTTCAATGCTTCATGTTCAAGGAAATGGGGAATTATGCTAATCAATGCCCTAATCCAAGGGTTAATGATGATCAACGTGAGAAACCTCATAAGGTAAAGGATGAAGGGAAGTCACATGCTATCACTATTTGTGATGTTGAGTATGAAAATGATGTTGTGGAATGATTAAGTGGTTATGTAATGGGATTTCAAAATAGTATCATGGAATCTTATTTATGGTATCATGGAATTTTGGAATATCATTATTGTGTTTTTGAATAATTATATGGAACTGGTAACCATGAAAAGTGACTGTAATATTTTTGGAAAGATGATGATATGAATATAATGAAGGGATAAGTGGAAAATAATATTTTTGATAGTATTAATGAGATCATGAATGAAATAAGGACATGTGATATCATGGTTTGAGTATATAAAAATTTTGAGATTTTGGAATGTGCAAAGAGTTATCGTTTGACAGCATTCATGTTTTTACTAAATTTCCATGGGTATTCATTTTTCAAGAGAATACATGATTTAGGTATTCACATATTTGGAATGTGACCAAAAACAAGATATATCTTATGATATATTGGGGACAAATGAAGGAATTCACATGCTCGGTATATGAAATTTCTAGTAATTGGACAAAAGTATTTTCGATAAGACTAAAGGTTGGAATGAACATCATATAGTATTTCTTAAGCCTATAACTTTTTGTTTTTATTTCTGAAAAGATATGATAGTATAGATTTATAAAAATGACAACCTACATGATGGTATTCAACCTGTCACATTGGACAAGGTTGCGGGAATCGAACCCACAACCAAAGTATGATAGGCCTTCAACGCCTACCACTGGCCTATAGGAAGTCCCTGGTTAGTAGAAACTAGTTTTATTTTATTAATCTCTATAATAGATGAATTATAAGTCCATTTTAGGAACCATATATGATTAATCTCACCATAGATGGAATTATGTATATAGATTTTTCTAGCCTTATGTTTGAGACAGATGGAATGACCTATCATTATATCACATGATCTGCTAACACTTCATAGAAGACAAATTCAACTTAATTTCTTTAAGAGATGAAGTGGAAATTGTTCAAGGCACAAACAACAGTGAGATTGTACAAAAATCAAGTAAGTATTTCTTATATTTCATAATTTTAAAATTTAGGTAAATGATATTGAAAACCAAAAATTTTGTCCTTCTGCTCTTATATTTGATGAATCAGATGGTACCGTAGATCATCAGGAATTTATTTCTTTGTGATTGTTGGATTTTTCATAGCCATGATCTCTACCAGTCTCCATCAAAACATGATGGTTAGATTTCTCTTCCATATCCATATTTTCATCTATGTTCTCCTATGTGGAAACCCAGTGATGAGTTAATTTGGGTAACCGTTATGTTTCATACTTCACTTTTTTTAAAATTAAGTTTTTGTGTCCCTTTCTACGATGTGGGTTTCTATGAAAGAAACTTTCAAGTAGTAAACCATTTATAACCCTGACGAATTTCGAGGGAGAAATTATTTTTAAGGGGGGTAGAATGTAACAACCAGAGTTTTTATGAGGATTATTATTTTCAATTTCATTTATATCTTGTGTCGTACGGTACACCAAAATTAGCTTGCGCTATACACAACACTGTATTAGCATGAATTATACGCAACACTATTCTTGTCTCATGTTACACATAATTTCAAGTTCATTTTGTAGGAATTATTCTACGCAACATTAATTATAGATTTTGTCTAATGTATAAATGAAATAGGTTTTGATTATTTTATACGCAACACCAAAGGGAGCTTGCACTACACGCATCCCTAACGTGGCTTACATTACACGTAATCGCGACCTTCCACGATAGCGTATGTAGTACGCCATACTGGGTTTCACTAAACAATGATTTATTAATATAAAATGAACTAGCCTTTATGAATAGTATTAACTACACTTTAAATTTTATAACATTATTATTAATCTTACACATTTTCTATAACATCGTATGTGAACAAAATAAATTTTTCGGGTAAAATAATTATTTTAAAAAAAATGTAGTTTTGTCACCTTTTGATGGCGCACCCAAATTAAATATAGTTATTGAAAGGTTTATAAGTTCAGTTTGAAAAAATAAAATTATTCTTTTTAATCAGGATATAAAAATTTACTTTGGATAAATTTTTCATATTATTATGATAACTTTTATATTTTATGGAATAGTAAAAACACGCTATATTTTAATTAAAAACAACCTTCTTCATCGCAACAATTTATATGGATAAATTATAATATTTAAGGGTTTTAAAGTATAAATAGGATTTATTTTTAACCTCTAATATAATTTATTTCTTTACCATTAATTTTACATTTAGGTAATTGGTAAAAACACATCAATCTTTGGCAATGTTTTAACTTCAAAACCCCATTTTCTTAACAACGGGATTAATTTTAAATTAATTACTGCAACTTCTGGGTTTTGATTTTTGAAAAATGGATTCCATATTTGAATTTAGTGTGTTCAAATTATGTTAATATGATACTTTTATTTTTTTGATATTATAAATAGTAACTACGGTAATTTGTTTATTATAGTTAAAGGTAAATCGGGTAATTAAGGGTAAAAATAAGATTATGAAAATTACCCTAACACCTGCCAAAATTCTATTAGATGGCTAAAAGTCTACCAATATCACATATGGGTAGTAATATATTATGTTTATGGACTTTTGACCCCGAAAATAATTTAATTATTATTAAAAAAAAGAAAGTGACAACATGTCAGTCTCTTAAATCTTATAAGTATACAAATTTTAATTTAGTGATAAATTACTTGAAACTTAGAACATGAATAGTCTGCAGAAATATAATAAAATTATATACATCATGTGAATTTATTGAGAATTTTTAGTTATTAAATAATTATCATTAAAGGTGACACAACAATGATGTTGAAATTATTTTATTGATTGAAATATCAAATAAATGGTTTTATAAATATTAAATTAAAAATTATATGGACTATTTAATGTGATAAACTAATTTTCTAGATAAATATGAAATGTTATGAATCTATTAAAGATTTTAGTTGGAACATATATTGTGTGATAATTTTAGTTAAATTCAAATAACTAAATAGTGTCAAAACTGACACTATTGTAACTTAATAAAAATAACATAATATAAAATTATTTAAAACTCACAAAAAAATTAAAAAAATTATAAATTAAAATTTATATGGTCTAAAATTTCATAAAGTATCCAATTATGGATAATTCAAAATACATAAGTAATTATTTATAACAATTTAAAATTTAGAATCTTGTTACAATAAATAAAAATATATAGATTAAATAAGGTTAAATCAAGTTGATAATGTTTAAAATAAATTAAAAAAATGTTTAATTTTATTTGTTGATCCGATTACAACCATATATCAACTAATATTTGTATTTGAGTCATTTGGGAAGTTTTTATGTGGGTTTTTAATTTATTATAAAATTATTTTTTTGAGGTTTCCAAAGGTGCCCTCTCCTCCTTTATAATAGGGAACCTCCTCCCTCTCCTCTTCACAATACTTTGAGCCTTCAAGCTTAGACAAACCCTGAAACTTCCTCTTATCCACATCCCTAGAAACATTCTGGAGGTTCTAGTCTTCTTAATAGACCATCTCTAGTCCATTAAGAAGAGTATAAAAATGGTGCGTCGAAGAAGAGGTAATCTCTTCTACAGATTCTTTCATGTTTCTTTCTTCTTCAACTTCTTCTTCATTAGTTGTTTCATTATAAAGTAATAACATTAGTATATCTAATATACTGATCTTTTATTATAAATATTAAACAACCCCATTTTACTTTCTATCCATCCTATGGAAAAAGAAATCACCGTGCGTGCGTACGTACGGAATACCATCTCCACACTGTGGTGTAATCTTTTTCTCCACCACCACCTTACTTGGATGGGTATAATGGTGTAAAGATTACCTATAAATGGATATTATAACATCATACTGATTATGAGATATTATATCATCCTCTCCAACTACATTCAATAATTATGGGAATGATATTATCGCTTGTGCGTATGTACGGATAACAGTCTCCACGACGTGATGAAAGTCAATCTCCATGTTAACCATTAAAGAATGATTATGAAGTATATATATTAAATAATAATGGTATATATGACATTATAATGCTACTGGATTAATGTTTATGTTATTTAATTACTTCCATTCATCTCAATAATGAAAGGAAAACAGAGTTCATGCGTACGTACGACCTACCGTCTCCACGAACGGTGTGTTTCATTTCATTTATCTGTCTATTATATATATATATATATATATATTCTGAATATATATGATATAGAAGTCGTTTTTTAGATTCTGGATGTTATTTAATCATGATATAAGTAATAATAATATCATGAACAACAAGTCCAAACACGTACGATAAATGGAACAATTTTACTGAAAAGGCTGCTTTAACATGGAATGTACAAATGAACGGGTAATATAAAGTAATTAGTGAACCATATATGAAATCGTAATAATGAATATGATTCTGTAATAAGTCAATGACATTATTTAAATCATTATATAGGAGGTTCAGATAATATGAATCATATCAGACATAAGGTAAGGGATAATTTTGCAATCTAATTTTTATCCGATATTTCTTATTCATAACTATTTACTGGGGTTATATTTTATATCCATGTCCAAAAAAATGTTCTCATAAATTTCTTAATATTAATACATGTATGTTTAAATTCATTTTTACCCACCATGACGTTTACTTTGTGTTATGGAAGGAATATTTCTTTTGTTTACCATACGTGGTACTTTTTGACTTTTCCGTTAAAAGTAAAAGGAGAATTTTTTCTTTAACTTATACAGTATGAAAGGATTTTTACGGTTTTATAAAGCCTTATATTAATGAAGATTAATCTAGAAGATTTCATGAATATTTTGGACAAAATAATTTTCTTTTAAAATTGCATCGCATTTTTGGAAAAGAAAATTATTGTAAATAAGAAATGATATTTTCCTCAAGAATTCATTTCAAGTGTTTTATCAAAACCATTTTCCATCTAAGATGACATTATTTTATATGTGTATGTATCAAGTATAATGTTTCTATGATTTAAATATTTTCACTTTTCTTATGATGAAATGATATCCATTTTTTATGGATTATTTTATGATGTGATGATGTTTATGAAACCCATTTTATTCTTTGGGTTATGATAAATGATTTATGTTTATGTTGTGGCACATGTAAGAATGATTTCATTATGAGATCGGTGGGACCTATATCTCCCTCTAATTCATTGGTTTATGATTTCTTTCTCATGATATAGACATGGATGGAATGGTAAGTTAATCCGGTTCAGTGATACAGGACTGGAATGAGGAGTGAACTCGATTCAGAAAGGGACTTTATCCACTAAGATAGTCTTGGAAACAATTCCTTGTATACTATGGAAATAATATCATGTTCTTAATGGTTTTACACAATTACATGTTTTAATACCATGATATTTTATCATGATTAATGTTTCGTTATGATTTATGCCTTACGTAGTGCCATGTTTTATGTCATTGCTCAAAATTTTGATATTTAAAAATTATGTTCATGTTTTTTAAGTTCAAATGTATATGATTTGTTTTATTTTCTCCATGATTACCCTTACTAATAATTTAAGCTCACCCATTATATGTTTTCTTCTCTCCTGGATTTAAAGAAAGTTTTTAGGTATGAAAACAAAAAGGAGAAGATCTTTTTGGGGGATGTTGAAGATCTTTAACCACTATTAGAAGATTATATTCCGAGTTTCCAAAGACACTAAAATATTACAATCGTTGTGTGCCTGTTTTTCTTATGTATTAATTATTCTGAAAAAGTAATGTAATTTTCATGTACACCATGCTTTGGGTCTCTACATATGGGATTCATAATTATCCCTTTTATCATAATAAATGAGGCTATATGAAAAAGGAATTTAAAGATTAAAAATAAGGAATGCATTGGCCTATGAAATGATGATAAAATAAGATAGGTATATAAAAGTAATATATATATATATTATTTATATGTTTTTCATAACATCTAGTAGAGAGGGAAGGTGAGTTAAAGATATAAAATATTATAACCCAATGAAAAAGGGTATTTCAGAGTGATCCTTTACCTTATGTTCCAGAATCAGTATTCACACACACTTAAATACATAAATAATAAAATTAAATTCATTAATTATATAATTTATATTGTGTTACATTTAAATCTTATTTTTTAAATTTTATTAGATTTATTTATAACCATTTCAATTAGATATAATGTTTAGTTTTTTTTTTCTAAAGGTGTGATTTTATTGAAATGTTCTTGGATCTATTGTGTATAATTATGGAATATATTTTAAAATTAGAATAGAAATCTAAAATGAAAATGCAATGGTATTAATATAATAATATAAATATAAATAGTCATAAATACCCATTTGTGCCGATATAGGGAAAAATTATTTTCTAATATGGATATGTTAAATGGTTGGTTTGTTTTACAGAATTTCACAAACATGACTTGTTATATTTAATGAAATAATTTTTCGAAAATCAAAAAAAAATTAATTATGGAATAATATAGTTATTTTAATCATATTTAACTATAATGTCTTTCAATTTATATCCTATAAGGTGGGGGAGAAAAACAAAACATGTAGTTCATGGAGAATGAGAACCAACCATATTGTAAACACCATTTTCTTTTATGAAACTATAAATGAGAAAGTAAATGATGGATATTAAAATTAAAAAAATTAAATTCAAGTTTAATTATTAAACTAGTGTCATTACGTCATTTTTGATGAGGCTGGTGAGAAGAATGTAGATAAACAAATTAATTTAAATGGGAATGTTTTCGAATATTACCTTTTGAATGATGACTCTTGAAATAATAGATCATGCACATTGGGATAGTAATTTTTACAAGAAATAGGTTTATGAGGACATGGGGATTGTGGTTAGGATTGATTTTGGATGAAATTTTGAATGTTTCAAGTCTTATAAGGTGTGAGGAGAAGGGGTACTGATGGGAGGTATTTATAATGGGAGTAGAGGGGTCTTTTGAATGTTATATTTACTAGTTAATTTATTTTGAAAAACACTATCAATAATATTGATTATTATCATTACTATATATATTAAATATTTCAAGTTATTTTTATATAATGGGTTATTATATAATCCATGACTCAATCATTCATTTATTTAAATTATAATGTTTTATATCATATTTTATCAAATATCACAATTTATTAAAATGATAACTATTTAAAAAAACACTAACCACATTTCAATCCATAGATTGAAAAAATAAATTCCATGTTATAAAATAATATTCAAGATATAATAAAATAAAATTTTAATTAAAATCCTAATTTATTTTTAAAATATCTTCTTGAATATTGTTATTTATTTTCCGACCATTCAATGAATTATATTTGTTCTCATAAAAATATATTTTCATTATAATACGACATAATATTAATTTATAAATCAATTTTATGAAAATAAATATTATTCTTAATCATTATAATTAACATTAATAATAAATTATAACAATAATATTTTACACAAAAACAAACACGTAATTTATAATTTTTTAAACAATTATTTTCTTATTCTATGGTATAAATATAACATATTTAAATTATATATGATACCTAAATATTATATAAGACTTACATATCTTGTGAAATTTTTATAATGGGTAGGATATTATTCTTAATAGTCGTATTAATATTTTAGTGGTCATTTTACTATTCCAACGGTTATATTACTATCCAAATGATCATTTTTTTAACTATCATATGATATCCAAACTATCTATTAATACTTCAAATTTCCTCTATTATTCAGTAAAACTTGTTTTTTTCATGGTTATGTATATTTTAAACTTAAATATGAATATATTTTTATTAATGATCTACATTATTTCAACATTTTTTTATGAGTGCAATTATTCTGGTGGATTGAGTAGTTAAAAATTTCAATACATTTGTTTTTTTATTTTATAAATTTTATCACATTGGAATGTTATTATTTGTTATTTTTATTTGTATTATCTAAATATATTGTTCTAGTAAATGTTATATTTTTTTTGTTTTTATAAAGTTATTCATGTACTTTATAAAACATTATAAAATATGAAAAAATTATAAGGGAAATTAAATTTAAAAAATATGGCTCATTACAAAGGTAGTTTATCAATTATGTTGAATACTGGGATGATTTAATTTGTTATTTTCATAATTGTGATAGATTTTAGATTAATAATAATGATATTAATTCAATGTCTATAATAATAAAATAATTTTTTTATGATTCTTTGAAATTTATTTGTTTTATCCTTGTATCTATGATTTGTAGTTATTTTTTTAATATAATTTTGAAGGATGTAAAATTTAAATAAAACATCATGTGGTATGATTATTTTTCCTGAAAAATTCATTGTATCCCAAAGTTATAATTAAAAAATTTCAATTTGAAATCTACTACACAAGAAGAATACATTATTTCTATAAGATATTAATCTAAACCAATTATGATTGAGAAACATTTCGGAAAAATTGATGATTTATTTGAAAATATACCTAATTTAAGTGATAATTATTCAGCTATGCCAATATCCATGAATCTATTACATTATTATAGGATGAAATAATTGACGCACGATATATTTTTATTAGTAACCATATCCAAAAAGTGGTTTTTTTATTACTTTCTTATAGAGGATCAACATAATAACATATTTACCAAACAACAATATTAAAAATAATTTGATAAAATCAAATATCAATACAGTATGTTACAATTTGAAAATAATATTCGAAAATGAAATATTATTTAGAAACTCTATTTTTTTAGTATGACATTGGAAGATTTGTATATTTTTTTGGAGAGAGGAACAAAGATAGAGTGCAATTCATAGGCCCTATTTATAGAAATAAATTTTATAAAAATATTATATATATTTTAAATTATATGTGATATTTTATAAAAAAAAATGTGTTATAAATAATAACTAGAATATCTGATCTGAAATCTGAGACCATTATTGATCCTAGACTATGATTTTCACCCTAGGCATGACCAAAAATAATTCAGTAAGGGGCCTTTAGATTAATGAGGTTTGGGGTGGGTGCATTTAGTTAAATAAATAAAAAAACATATTTATTTAATTAACTTAATTCCCACAAGAAAAATAAATATATCGTTATGGAAGGATCACTAGGGTTAGCTGCATTATCCTTAGAACATTGGGTAATTCAGACTTCCTCTACTCATTTGAACGTCAAAATCATATGATGATGAACCTTTGGATATAAGAAGATCAACACTCAATGAATTCATCGACTCCTTTTTTTTATTAGATTGTGTTTTCTTCAATTAACAATAATCATGAGCCATATAGGACTTGCAATTTTTGGATTATAGCACATTTTATTAAATTGAGTACGCACAATCACCCAATTCCTTTGACGTTTTCTAATTTTAAGTTGTTTCATGTTCCATGGAATATATTTAATTGGTTATTAATTTGTTTTCTAAACCTAGATCTCCAAATTTTATATATTTTTCACACAATATAATACCTTCATTGTTAAACAATTTTACATATACCCATCACCCAGATATTCTATGTGTTAGTTACCTTTTGACCATAAAGTTTCAATTCAACATTGTTTGGAGGGACTGAGCCCAATCGGTCCACCATGTTCCTGGAGGTTTTATTTAAGATGAAAAAATCAGTGATCATTGATTAAATATTGGATGAATCATTGTATAATGGGTTTTTATTTCATGGATCTTGGATTAAAGATAGCTGAGAAACAAGGGTAGGAACACAATACATGTTAAAAAACACCTAGATAAATCAATATCAGATTTATATCCAAGGAATAGATGGAAATAATGAATATATTTATTAACATTGATTCTAGGAGGCTTTGAGGTAATATTGGAAGGATGAGTCTTCAGAATAGGATTCACAAGTGTAGAAATGAGTTTCTTGAAAAAACCAAACCACAAACCACATATTCTGAAGAACACACGATGTGTAGGGGCTTGGTTGGGTAACTTGGGTTTCAAGAGATATATTTATCACTTATCGTGCGGGACCCCACCTGCATGTTATCCATGCGATAGAGACTCTACATGTACTCTAATAGTACACATTCTTGTTCATGACTAGCCACACATCATGTTCCAATGAACATAGACAACGGTAGGAAACACAAAAATAGTTAGTGATAATGGGAAAGACCTGGAGTGGATGATACATGTCATGTAAAATAGTTACACATAATATATGGCTACTCGGGAATTCATTCATGTGCCTATAGAGACATGGCTAAGAAATGGAGTGGGACTGCATGTTGTGTCGTTCAACATACACTAAGTCAATCCCTTTCTCCTTTGGGAGGAAACTTTAAACATTTTTATTTTCCTTGTCTTGACATGGATTTTTTCCCATGAGTAGTATATCCTGAGTTTTTTCAATAAAGATAGTGACAATGGACTCCCTAGAGGATTTTGAGGTATGATGTGAGATGTTCCAATTGTGATGCTTCATTACGAAATTATTTAAAATGGAAGTGATAATATAGGATCTCCATGGAATTTAGAGTCCCACCCTCTATATGGATAGTACATGGGTCCTCTACCTATCTATTTAGTAAAACAAATTTTTGGGGAAGAGAATGAGACCTCTCTCTACACATAGAGTGGAACACTTATACAGAGATGGGGAATGGCTCATCATCCAATCTACACAGTATCACCCTTGAACAGAGTTATGGAATATTTCCTTCACTTTGAGAGTGGAACCCCCTAGACATGCTATATATGGGTCCTCAATCTACAATCCACCGAGTGGAACACTCCTTCAGAATCAGTGAATGGGTCCACGACTATGAGTGTAGAACCCACCCACTACACTGTGTATGGGTCCTCTATATACTATCAGAGTGGATGCCTCCTGTCTTATTTGGGAATGGTTTCTCAGCTACACTAGTGACACCATCCTACTTATATAGTTAATTGGTCCTCTATTGACCACAATAGTGTCACCCTCCAGCCTGTATGGGTATGGGTGCTCTATCGACTACCATATATGAACCCATTTATTGTACCTGAGAATCGGCCTCAACATATAAATATTTAGCATTGACTATGTGGAAATGTATAAGGGTATTAGGTGACTTAGATGCCTCATTGGAAATATGCATGAGATGATGGGAATCATTGATGTACTTATGGGACTATTACAACTCATTCCTTGGTTGGGTAATGAAATGGTGGTTCTTTTCACTCTCATTGGTGTTTTATTATTTATGAATATATATATATATATATATGTACATTTTTTATATCTCTTGTTTATTTCTATGTATTGTTCTTTCAACAATCTATTTCTATCATGTCTCTTACAACTCACCATTTAGCTTTCCAAGGTTCATACTAGGTATTTATTTTCTCACCCCTAGTTGGGATTATCCCACATGTGATATGTCTTTTATAGAAGATAGACAAGTTAGTGAATAATACATAGTATATTAAGGATAATAGGTTCATTGGACCACGTATGGTGGTTGAAGCATGTAAATCACGAGTTTTTGATCTCTCAACACTTTCACATTCTAGTTTTTTCAGGAAGGGACATCTTTCTAGTTGGGAATGTATGGTTCCAATTTACATTATATTTTCATGTTCCTACTCTTGTACACCATAAGGGTTTTCAATATGCATTTTTATGTTTGAGATATTTCATTGTTTTTTAATTATTCATCTTCACATATCAATAAATATAGTTCATTGTGTGCATACATGTATATTAAGAAAATTAATCCCATGTTTGATATGCCTTTTAAGGGTTATCTGCAATGAATGGACTATATTGATGGGTTTGAGTTATTTATGGGCTCAACCCCACTGGTACATGTCACTAAAAAAGCTATCAAATCGAGTCTGATCAAAGTTATACTATTTGGAGTAGTCCCCTTATGATGATTTGGTTGGAATTTTGGGAAGAAATGACAAAGTGTATGAAGTGCGGCTCTCATGCTAGGGAACACAATGTTAGTGTAAAAAATAATATATCTATTTACTAGGACCATGAATACCTTCTTGTTGATTAGGATGAACATGATATTATTTAAAGGTAACAAGGGTATATGAGTCATATAGGATTGTGTATATGACTGTCCTTATTTATCCACATCACATTTTTATATATACATACACTCATATCACCACGTAATATGTTGATTAAATTTTTGGGATGCCTCAATGATGAAAACCATCTACGATTCACATTTTGGACTGTGATGATGATATGATGACTTATGATGCCTTTGTTTAGGGTTTGTCCGATGAGATTCATCCTCTAGAAGGAATATCATTAGAACCCCCATCTGTTGAGCCACATATCATTTCAGCATAGTAGGAATAGGATGTTCTCTGGATTATCCCACTCCATGATTCTTAGTGCTTGAGACCAATATGGTTCCACGGTGATCTAGATCCCTATGAAGAGGATTATTTTCTAGATTTGGTTGTCCATTTTTTTCAGTTTATCTGGAAACCAATTGATTAGGAAGTTATTCTGGAAGCTCAACTATTCCATAGAGTAGTTGGGAGCATCTAGAGTTTTTTACCCAGATCCATGATGACTAAACAATCTGATTTACCAAAACCCCTCATCCATTTCATGAAGTGTGTTATCCAACCTATTTTCACATGGTCTTTCTTCATGAGCTTATGGTGCATCTGTGAGGATGGGTGATAGTGGATGAGTATACTACACGGATAAGAGGCCTTATGTGGAAATCACTTTACATGATCCAAGATAGATAATTATGAGCGTATAAGATTTATTTGGGGATTCATAATGATGTCACTACTGGAAAAATGTCCCCATTCCCATTGTTTTGGAAAAAACTGTGGGTATAGGAAAACCTATTCCCATAGTTTCCCAAAATTGTGGCTATGTAAATAGTATGGGAACCTATAACCAATGTTTTTTATAGAACCATGAGCATAAATTTTTATCAATACCTATACCCACTCTTTTTCCAAACCATTGGTATATGTTTTTTCAAGACCTATACACATGGTTTTGGAAAAGCATGGGTATAAAATTCTAGTGATACAGTTGGAAAAAAAATTTTATGGGACACAAATCAATTTCATGGATAGAACTATACCCATTAATTTCCATATATATCTGTAGTTTAGATAAAAATATATAAGTAAATATATATTTATATATCAATAAGTTAACATGGTGTAGTGGTTTGTTTCTGAACTGTATAGAGGAAGTCAAGGTATTGAAACCGGCCACAACTAATTTTTTAAAAACAATAAACACTATTTTAAAACTGCTGGAATAGGGTCAATGGAATGGTTGAATGCACCCATACCCATGATTTGGAAACTGTGGGTGTCGGTGTGGGTATAGATCCAGGCTATAGTCACACCTCAATTTCCCATGGGTTTGTGGGCTATACCCACGGTTTCATACCATGGTTATAAGAAAAATTTATTGTAGTGTATCCATACGAGTGTGGTAACTTTGTGAATTCCCCCCTATGAAAGACTGTTTGGGATGGAATTGGTGATGGATATATTCATTTCATATGTATTCCAGGAAGCTAGAGTTGGTAGTGGGTGTCATAAGTATGAGTTATCATCAGCAACAGCCAGACCCAATCCATATGATTTAATCATTAGTGATCTTCCTTGGATCTGGATCTGGACAATGGAAATGGAAATCATAGTGGATCTGCACATCCTAGAGAGGTATGGTGATGTGCTTGGGATGAATTATGTCATATTTATCATGACATCCCAACCATATATTCATTAGATCATAGTAATATAACATACTGAGTACTATAGATGATTCGATTCATTGTTTATTGATCTCCTAGGAGAGGGAAGGGTCACCCTCAAGGTTTAAGAGTAGATATTGGAGAAAGTGGAACTCAAAGATATGGAGCTATGGGTGGGTTTCAATTCTATGAGATCCACCCCCACCACTTCTAGATAGCACATGATAGTCTCTGGGATCTAGAAATAACGGTCATGGATATATGTAGGCTACGGGTTATTATGACCTAGTAGTGCACGGGATGATTATAGGTATAATATTTGTTTATTATACATTTTAAATAGTATTATTAAAAACAAATTTGAGTCATTCCATCATCTATATACTCCTGGTGTGAGATCTAGATGGTCTAGTAGAGGCTTTAGCACAGAATATTTGTCTTAATTATTATATGGGGAATACACCTTCTATATCTTTTATTTATAGGTTGTGTGATATACAGCTTGGTTGAGAGAGTTAAATATCGGTCTTTTTGGACAACATGATGGAAAACTATGACATCATATTAGTAAGAGATCATTTATACATGGTTCAAGCCCCAATTTAATATCATCAGAGATGATTGATATTTATTTATACTGATGGGACGATGTTCACTATTATGAGTGAGGAGATCCTATTTTAGGGTGAGGGGGTTATGTGAGAAAGAGGATACAACCCATATCCCATTAGTTGGAGAATATATCCCATGTAGAATAATTCTCCTTGGGTATTTTTATTCCTTAATTAATTGAGAATTTTAGGAACATCATTCTTGATGATGTTTTTGGAATACCTTTGTGTTTGGGGATGGAATTTTGATTTGACTTGCATCCTAGGACAACTCCAATATATTCTCCATAATATTCGTTGTATACTAACGAGATATAGGATCTCAAGGTTTTGTTAGAAGACTATTGAGGGGAGAGTTTCATTAGAACTTATTCATTCTCTAACGAAACTCCATTATTGTTCATGAAAAAAGTGGATTAATGTTTGGGGCATTGTGTGGATTGTCGTTGCCTGAACGAGTCCATGATAAAGAACAAGTAACCCTTACTAAGGAAAGGTGACATCTTTGAATAGTTTTGAGACATGATATGGTTCCAAAATATATATATAAATGGCCCTCCTATCCCAAGTCAAGAAACCATGATACCAATATTTTGAATTTATCATTTCGATGTTGCTACAGCCACAATGAGTTTGGAGTGAAGCACTTTGGTGTGATGAATCCCCCATCCATGTTTATGGACATGATGAAATTGATTTTCCATCCATAAAAGTAACATTTTTGGGTATTATCCATTTATGACATAATCATACAGATAGAATCATTGGAGGATCATGCATATAACATAAGTTTTTTGTTATATTCTTTCTAGAAGAACCATTGTTTCAATAATATCACAATGTGCTAATTCTGAATTCATGATGACCACTTCCTAAGTTGTGTAATTTATATGTATGGTTTATCCAAGGACCCAGTGAATATCGTTGTAGTGAATTCGTGGGTGCCACCCAAGAGTGTGTCAGAGGTGGGGAGTATTACTGGCGTCGTGGGGTACTATATGTGGTTTTTTGTGTGCCCTCGGGGATTACAGCCCCCTTTAAAACACTAACATGGAAATGTTTGTTTTCTAAATAGAATGATCTATTGTATTGGTCATATGATGTGTTGAGGATGAGGCTCATGAGTACTTGTATTTTGAGACTATTAGAGTAGGTTTTAGAGTATTTAGTTAATTGGGATGTCTTTGGAGCGTGGATCGGATGCATATTGATGCAGATTCATACATTTACTGCATATTGGATGATGTAGTTGAGAAACCTTGAGAAGAACTATGTGAATCCTGACTATGATATGGAATTATTAGTGTATTACATGAGGATGTGGATCTACTATCTTCTGGGAGATAACATTGTGGTTTACTCATACCATCAGATTGTAAGGTACGTCTTCCTGGAGGAAGACCTGAAGATGATAAAATGATGCTGGATAGAGTTTATATAGGACAATGAATTAAAGATAGTATATACTCTTAGGAGAGAAAACATGGTAGAATATTCCTTTAGAAGGAACATCCTTACACCTTAGTTGTATGTGGAATATGGCAACTTGGATTCCTTACCATTGACCCTAGATAATCGGGTGGGTGAAGATTTTATTATTTGACAGTGTTAAATCCTATAATCCTCTTGAATGTTAGAGTGTCCCATTTTGGTGACATCGAATGTGAGTATCTTAACTGAAAAAATAACCTCATGAGATTGACCTGTTGGATTTCTAGAAATAATAAATCGTGTAATCCTTTTTCAATGATGGACATTGAACCTAGTCATAATGTGTAGGGAGGTGATAGAGGACTTCCAAAATTCTCCTTTAGTATTTCATCTCGGTGTCGAGAATATATACACATAAATTCAAAAAAATGTTTTGTGGGATACAAAGAGATGGCACATAGTTGAGTTCATCTCACAATGACTCAACTATGAGCAAGTGGTTGTTGGCAGTAGGATCTCGTAGATATTATTTACCACCTTAAGATTCCATAGATGATATGGGATGGAATATCCACAAAAATCATGGATACACATCCATTGAATGTGAAGGGATACAACTTCATATGTGTGGTATTTGACTGAATCAAAAAATTGGCACAGTTACATGATTTCATGAACTAGAGTTCAGTTTAGATTTTTTAGAATATGTACGTATGAGATATTTTCACCTTCATGGGGTTCCCTTAAATATTTTATATTATTTTGATGAGTGGTTAACATCCTGATTATGGAGAGTCCTACAGGAGGAATTAGAGACCTAGATGATGATGAGTACAACCCTCCACAACATGACAAATGGGAAGAAAAATCACACAATCTAGGTATTGAAGATATTTTGAGGTATTGAATGTTAGACATTGTATGGATTTAGTGTAATCCAATGGAATGGTTAGAGTTTGGATAAAATAACAGTTACTACTCGATTATCTACATGTAACCTTTCAAGGACCTCTAAAGGATACATTAATGTTTTCCCTTATATTTGACCAATATCGGAGTGGAATATCTTGTTGGTCTAGAGATGGTTAATGTGATGATTGATAAGGTCTAGGTCATCTTTGAATAGATGATGGAAACTTAGAGAAAGAATAAATCATACACTGATCGACGAAATAGGCCCTCAGTGATTTAGAATAGAGGAAATGATCTCCTGAGAGTCTCCCCATGGAAAGGACTATATATTTTTGGCTGGGGAGGAATATTAACCATGAGGATATTCAGGCCATTCTATACCACTCATAGAGAACATGAGATTGATCACCGCCTCTTCCTACCCCCATAGCTATTGCTGGTGTTTGATTTCATACACGTGTTGTTGCTGAGAAGAGAAGTCAATGAGCACACACATCTTATTGACTATGGATAGATGCACATTAAGGATAGAGAAACTTTTGTGGAGCACCTATTGGTGATCCAGGATCGAAAAGAGTGGACCCTACATGGATGAACAATCCATTGTGTTTGAGTATTGTGGTTTCACGAAAGAGTTTAAGAGGGCCCCTAGGACTAGGAGTTCCATACGAGGGCTTGATATTCAAAGTTATTTTAGTTTTTTTAGAGATGAAATTATTGAAGGGGGTAATGTTGTTCATGAATTTTTTTACCTTTTATGGATTTGTAATTTGTCTATATATATTTTTAGAGCCAACTATTATGATGACTTACAATTCTGAAGCCAGTTGTGCCCCAAATAAATTTTATAAAATTATTAAATATATTTTTTATTACATGTGATAAATTTCTTAAATAAAATGTGATAACTCTTAAATTTAATCTCAGATTAGAAATATGAGATCATGGTTGAGTCTAGAACATGTTGTTTACACTAGGAGCAACAAAAAATAGATCAGTATAAGGTGATCAGAAAAAATAATCTTTGGTTAGTTTCATTTATTTAAATAAATAAATAATTTTATTTATTAAATTATTTAACCTTATTTAGATTTCATGTATAATAATATCATTATATAAGGGTCACCATTGGAAAATCATATTCATACGATGAATAAATTCTATATACAGGAAAATCGACACAAAGTGAACCCAATGAATATTTTTCATCATTAGTGATAATGTTCATTTATATAAAATATCCAAAACTAGTTAGGAATCATAATTTCTTGATTTTTACAAAATTGATTAAATTGATTGAGTATAATCACCCCCTTTCTTTTATCATCGCCAATTTTAGGTTGTTTCAGGCACCGAAGAGTAGATTAAATTTATTTTTTCATTTGGTTTGTCACTTTGGATATCAAAATGGTTTTTGTTAATCAAAAATGATTGTCCAATGATTTTTAAACCCATTTTATTGTTCCTTTATCATAAAAAATATTTCTGTTTGTCGTCATTTTACGTGGGGTTGCAATTCGACATTTCTGGGTGCAGAGCCCAATCAACCCCTCGAATTAATTTCAATTTCTCCTATGAATAATGGATCACCGATTAATGGTGTAATTTGTGACGAATAATTGTATAATGTTTGTTGGTTTCAAGGATTGAGGATCCAAGAAAACTAAATTGCAATAGTTGACATGTTGTTCATACGAGGAATCCTTGGGACAAATCAGTTTCTTATTTCCATCCAATAGATGAATAGAAAAGAATAATAGATGAATTGACTTAGGTTTTGTCATTCTTTGAAGTGACATTATATTTACTAGAATTTTGATATATATGTGGAGATGAATATCAATGTTTATAGACAAATATAAACTACAAGATAGTTTATCATAAGAAAACATAGTTTTTAAGGCCTTCGATATGGATTCTATAGTTTCAGGTGAGATTAGAATCACACTCCATGTGAGACCCCCCCAGACCATCTGATACTTGTGTTAGAGACCCATCAGGTACTCCTAGATTACATGGGTATAGGCACCAATAGGAACACACTATGTAATGAAATACAAAGACATGAGCATGATACATGGACATTGATAGGGAGTACAAGAAGGACCCTAGGAGACTGAGGCAGATATTATAGTACCCTAACACACAAGGTGTATCTAAATGTGTAGAGAAATGTGTTCATAAGGGGAATTTATAGGTTATGGGGTGGTATCGCACACCATGTGCATCCCCTTACATGTTTCATACACCATTCTCCATTGTGTGGAAATGATACACTCTCATATCTTTTTTATATGAAAAATAGATTTTGGCCCTTGAGAATCATATATTGTGATTTTTGGGCATAGAACGTGATGGTGGCATCCATAGTGTATTTTGGAGTATGGTGTGAAATGTTCTTATTGGGAAACTTTATTAGTTGATACTCAATGACAACATTGATTAGAAAGGATCACTAGGGTATTTTTTGTGTCATCCCATAGCAGGGAGAGACATGGTTCCTCTACCAATATATACAGTTGAACCATGCTACGGTGTAGGGAATGGGTCCTCTATCTACACATAGAGTTTCACCCTCCTAATAATATAGAGAAATGGTAATCTAAATATCCAAAGAGTGGATCTATACCATGGATTCAATGAATGGTTCCTCATCTATTAGAGTGGAACCCTCTAGAATTGTTGGGCATGGGTCCTTTATATGCTATTAACCATGTAGTACCATCTATCAGAGTTAAGGAATGGGTCCTCGACTATAAGAGTAGAACCCTCCAGCTTTCCTGGGAGTGGGTTCTTTATCTTCTATCTAAGTGGAACCCCCTTGTTGTATCATGGTATGTATCCTAGGAAACTAATGTGTAAACATTAAACTATGATAGGACATGTGTCCTCTATCGAACACAATCTTGGAAAACTCTATCTTGGGAGGGTATGGGTCTTATACTGACCACATATGTGGCACCCTTCTATTTTACGTAGGAAAGGGTCCACTATTATGATATTTTATCCCTCAGCAATGTGGAATAGTATCAAGGAGTGTCAAGAACATTGTTGTCTATTTTAAAAGGCACACGAGATAATGGGAATCATTGATGAACTAATGGAACTATTAGAACTCTTACCTATGATGGGATGTGAGATAGATATCTATTTATCTCTCTTTCAGGACTCATTATTTGACTATATATATATATATATCAATGTTGTTGTATTTTACTCTCTTTATTTGGGTTGATATTTTGGTTTATATATATATATATATCTATATCAGTGTTGTTTTATTTGTACTCTCTTTATTTTTGTTGTATTTTTACTCTCTTTATTTTGTGAAGATAGATAACTATTCATATTTTGTTTCTTACTACTTCCATTTATAATTAGTTGCATCCTTCTGGGTAGATATATACAAACCCTTGGTTTGGAGTTTCCCAAAAATGTATTGCCAAATGCAAATGATAGGATGGTCTGTTTGATTACAGAGGAGCTCTAGGATACCTAGAGTATTGGACCACGTATGGTGGTTGAATCATGGATATCAGGAGCTGGTCCCCCTCACCAAATTTACATTCATGTTTTCTAAGGATAGATAATTTTTTTGGTTAGTCATGTATTATTCCCCTTCATATTATGTTTTCAATTTCTCTCTCTTGTGCACCATATAAGTTTTTCATAAGCATGGTAATATTCTCGATAACATATCATATAGTTATTCTTCTTCTTCACATGTGGATTATTATGGTCGACTTTGTACAAAAATTTTAATTAGAAAAGCCACCAATGTTAGATAGGCCTTTCCACACTCTTCACTATTCCATTTTCATATAGAGGTAGACTTTGGGTAGATGAAACATATGGCCTTTTAGGTTAGGTTATGGAACTATAAGGGCCTTCTTATATATGATTTTAGATAAAAAAGAATTTTTAAAATAAAATTTATTTCTTTTTTAGATTCCATATTCATTAAAACCTAATTATATTTTATAATAAAATTTGTGACACTTTTTACCACTTGTAATGTATACATTATTAATCAAAATAAAATTTCATTTTTATTTTTATATTGGAATAATACAATTATATTCCACTAGCTGATTTTCCGGATTATAATGATATATAATATTGTTCACTGACTTGTTATTTCTTTTTTGGTTACTATTTAATTCACTAAAAACCCTATTATGATGTTTTTTAATATTTTTAAATGTTTTTATAAACACTATTGGATTTGTAAACTTTTTTATGTAAGCATATATTTAATTTTTTAAAAATATTATTTCTAAATCAACAAACTATTATAATGTTTTAAAAAGATAAAACATGTCTGAAAAATTTTTAATTACATAATTGTATCAAAAATTTTATCTTATATATCCTTAATTAAATATTCAAGTGAGTCACAATTTTGATTTCATGTTTTCGGGGGACATTTCTTATTAAATATGAAAGTCAATGAAATGTACAAACAAATAATATATATTTATTATAAAAATTTTCTAAATATGCTAAAATAATATTATTTAACTATGTTTACAAATATTAACGTTACTGTTTTATTATTTATCTTAGGGGGAGAAATTTTTTTAGATTCAGACATTTGTTTCAAAAAGTGGTATCCATAATATTTTCTTACAATCTTCTACAACCTTTATCTAATTCATTATAAATCACTAAACACTCTATGAATTTTTTTTCATACCATTAATATATTATTTTGACGAATCCCCTTGGTAATTATCGAAATAAATCATTATATATATTTTTTAAAAGGGGATAAATCATTTTAATGATATTTTTGGACTAAATTCGATATAACTTTATAATGGGGGAGTGTTTTATAAATTCTAAATTTTCATTAAGATTTTTTTTCCATTTTTATCATTTTAAAAAGGGGATAAATATTATATTTTAAAAGTAATTTTTTATTTCTCAAAATGACAGAAATATTTTATGGTATCTTTTCTACTTTAAATAATCATGTTTTTAGGATTAAAAATGTAACATTAATTTTTTATGATTTGATAAAATATAAAATTATTTTTAGATTCTCTCCGAATTGAGAGATGAAATGTGATCTAAGGTTGTTCTAATTATAGAAATAAATTTAATTCTTGATATTATATATTTATTTTTTCATTATGTTCATTCTTAATCATGTGATATGATTTTTCAGAAAAATAAATAGTTGTATGAGTTGGATTTAGAATCATAGACTAATGTTTCATAATTTTATAATAATATTTTTTCACCGAATTAGTTTTTTATTTTAATCATTGTTTTTAAAGTTTTTTCTTATTAATTAATACTTTATTATATTGAAATTTATTTATATATTGACAATATTTGTATATTTAATATGTTCTAGAATTATCTAAAATATATGATGACACATACCCTAGAGATGAATGAAATATACACAATAATGGGAAATGACACTAAAAAAATTACAAATTATTCATATTCTATAAATAATAGAATTTAGAAAACGTAAATATTGTTTTTTAATATTAAAATCATATTTTTATATTCATTATATTTATGTTTCTTTCTTTCATTGATCTAATAATTCTATATTTTATTTTTCAATATCTTGATGATATGAAAAAATATTTGGTAGTACATTATACATATTTAGATGATTATCACATTGAAAAATAATGTTATATATTTATACTCAATTCTTAGAAAATAACATGTTCTTAATTAGAGTCATTAAAAATATAAAATCTTTTATAATAAATTATTTGTTGTAATTATTATACGTAAATTTATAAAATATTATTTACTGATGTAGTAAATAGATATTTTTATTAAATTCCACTGTACAAAATATTTTAGATGACATACAATCGATGTGAAGTATTGCGAATAAAATTACATACAAACAAATTGACATGTAGGAATGAAAACATTTAAGGGAGTGTTACTTCAAATAAATTTATATTAGTTTTATTATGTCACATATGCATGACGTGTTGAGGAGAAAAGGAAAATAACCTATTTTAATTTTTGAAATTTCTATGTATGAAGAAAATATTTTAATTTTTTTTGTGGAATATTTTTGAAATGATGATAATGATATTTTCAAAATTTTATTATTCTATATTCCATTTTTAACATTACTATTTTGTTCTCAGTTGTTCTATATTTTTCTAATCTATTTCTTCTAAAGAAAAAACATTCTTTCTGTCACTCAATGATCTATTTTTGGAAATAATTTCCATCATTCATAATTATTTCAATATTTTTATATATAAAATATTAGTGGTTCTTCATTTTAAAAACAAATGTATGACATTAATGGTAGGGTACTTCCAACCCACTAAAAGGAATATTTTTGGTTGTGCGTTATTCTTGAAAAATACAATTTCTATTGTATGCCTTGGTCAAGTAAAATGAATAAGACTTAGATGTGTCTTAATCTAGATAATGGAATGTCTAATTGTTCCTCCACTTCAAAAAGAATGTTATGGGTTATTCTCCATGTATTAAATTTATTGTATTTCAGTTGTTCCTGTAGAAGTTGAAAATATGTTTTTAGTAGGTTTATGAATCAATTCACATGTTTTGTATCTTATTATAGTGAGTATAATACACTAATATTTATAGTGTGAATATTATACTTAGGATAATAATATAATCTAATAAAATTATATTTTTCCCAATATTATAAATCCATACCAAATCAAGATAACTTCTATAATTAATCTAATTTAATAAAAATTATAATTCCCCTTATTCATGACCTTAAACGATATGAATTTTAGGTACAATGGTCCTCTTTTCATTTTTTATTTATGTATGACATAAAATATATATTGTCTTTATCTCTCAAGATGAGGTTATTTGAGAGAAAAAAACTATTGTGTATTGGTTTTCAATGTAAAAAAATAATCTAGATTGAATTAATTTTTTTTCTTGTTTGTGTTTTGCATTGTGTAATTTGAATTGTTTGATTTTTTTATCATTGTTATGAGAACATGATATATATCTTGCACTGGGGTGTTTTTAGTGGATGATTATAGAATTTTGTCAGAATTTAACTCATAGAGTCATAGATTCCTAGGTTGTTCCATCATATGGAGAATATTGAATGTTCATTTATTATAAGTAAGTATAATTCTTTCGAATATATAGTAACTAAAATAAATGCCCTAAATATATTACAATTTATTATTATTTCAACAGACTTATATAGATAAAACACTTCTCTTCAATGACCATCATAACTTTTTTTAAATTATTGATGACATTTTTGGTTTTTTTAATGTGTGCATCATCTTATTACCATGATCACTTCTAATTTTATTTTTCTTCTAGTAGGTTAATTTTTTAGAATCTGATTGTGAATAATCATTATAATTATGTATGTATTAATTTCTTTATTGTTTTTTAATCATTCATGATCAAGGGATTCCTGTTATGGATAAAAAAAGGTTTCTCTGGCTGTTAATCATCGAGGGTTTTCCTTGATTTGAAGCCTATGTTATTCCCAATTAGGTAAATAAAGGGATTTCATACCTTGGAAGACATAGTTTCTAGGTAGTGGATAGTGATACAATTTGACATGTTTATAACATATGAAAAGTTAATCATTTAATTGGGCTAACTAGGATCAAATAATCATTCATTCTAATAAATTATACAAAAAAATACCTCCACTGATTGAATGTTCTTTGGTGGTTTAAATCATTTGGGGTGATTGTGTTGTATCTTTTTACTACACACAATTTTTAATATTTTTATTATTTTATATTTCATTATATGTTAAATTAGTATAACATTATTATCACCTAGAAGATAGTATTCTATATTTTTATAAACATAATTCCATGTCATGTACTTTGAAAAATAAAAAATAAATTGAATTTAAATGAAATATAACATTGTCTAATCTACATAAAAATGAGTGGAATAAAAATATATAATTTTGTTTTTTAAGATAATTATTCCATATTATAGTACCATATCACCATACCCATTCATACAAACATATAGTATCATATATCCTCTCATGATATTTTTTTCCTAACTCTCTATAGTGAGATCGTATACTTTTTACTTATCAACATTTTGTTTTTTTAAAACATAATTATTTTCATTATACTAATGTATATGAAGGGCAATAAATTTTTGTCTAGAGTATGGGAGGTATGCATGTTTTATCGATGAAATATTTAGATCCCAAGAAACCAATTCTTTTTAATGGCATAGATTATTAGTACTCGAGAGATCCTATGAAATGATTAGTGGTCAAAACATGAGTTTAAAATTATTATATACTAATTATTATTTACATGGTTTGGTAGAAGTGGGTTTCGACATTTAATTAATCTAATTAATATTCTTTCCATTATTATTTCCAAATAATATATAATTTTATTTGAGAACAGAAATGAAATATCTATATTCATGTCTCATCTTGAAGAACTACATATGGTGTGTAAGGAAATAATTAAATTATTTTGATTAGAGGATTAATAATATTTGAAACTAAGAGATATGTACTCTGGGATGATTATTGATCATATAATTTTTTTAGAGATTAATTACATCATATGCATAAATGTTTTATGAAAATATTAAACATACTTCACTTTCATGGTGAAATGATATTATCTGATGATGATATAGTTGAAAATGTTAGTTTGTTTCTTAAATATTGGGCATAGAAGGGGAAACTATATATGAAACATAGTATATTTCATTTTGATGTCATTATTTATTTATTTGTAATTTAATTGAATATTAATTTAGACATAAAAGCAATTGTGTATGAGGATGGAAAAAGAATGTCAATAATTTACATCATTGATTGGGAAGATAAATTCCAAACTATGTAATTATAATACTCATGATTATAGAATAATATATTAAAATTATTCCTATGATGGTTGTCTAGAAATTACAGAAGATGAATTTACTCATATGTAAAGAATAGTTTGAAGTCACAAAATCTTTTGGAGTGGTTACCTTAATGATGTAAAATATTGAATGGAAAACAAGTAACTCAATAAATATTCAGAACAATGTTTCTATAACAATTGAAGGCAAGGTAACATAACCCATGACTATCTGTGATTGAAATAAATTGTTAAATTAGTTATGATAATGTATTTAAATAGAAAAATTGAATGATTATCATTACATGAATGATAGAGAGAGAATTTAGAATATCCATCCTCCAATATTTCATCAGTTCATAGTAAAAAATAATAAAGAAATATGGATACTAAAATATTGTGAAACATCCCAAAAATGTATGTTTGTATGGAATTTATTGTTAGTTTATATTCATTATACAAATATTAACCATATAATCTTAAAAAATCATACTACCTGATGAGGAATAAAATGATGATGAATGAACATAATCAAATGATGGGAAAATAATACAATCAAATGGAGAGTATATTTATTATGTTTACATGTCATATAAAAAGTTAAGAATATCATATATTTAACATCAAATTAAATTTTATAATTAAAAGGACAAGAAAATATAGGTTATCGTTCAATATGATAAAGTGAAATAATGTTGTTTCAAAAAAATCATAAAATTTATTGGTTATAAATAGAAGGTTCTAATATTTGTTTTATGATAAATAATAATGATGTTAAAAATTTGGACGAACTAATGTTCAAAATTAATTTCATCCATGAGTTGAATGAATATGAAATAAAAATTTATTTGCTAATAATATAATTGAATATTAAGATAGTCCTGGTAATATCCCCAAAATATAATAATGAAAATTTTAAATTTATATATAAAGATTAAATTTTGATTGAAGTCAATAAAAAACATTAAAATTGGTAGAATGTATTTTAAAAAGCTAAACTAGTATCTAATCCCCCAAAATATGACATCGTAATTATGTTTTTTTTCTTCTAGATGTTAGCATTATCAAACCTACATCTTTCAGCCACAATGATAGTTGTATAATTCAAAATAATAATGTGGTAGATATAGGAAAATGAATTCTCATTAAATATTGCTCAATAAATCATACATAATAGATCATATATTTCAAATGGGCTTGTTGGTCATGATCATAATAGCGTTATCTTGAACTAGGTACCCAGAGTGCCAATTTAAAATATTTCAAGACCCAATAATGTTTGGATTCCTCAAACATAATTTTGGATCATGTAACGATAAAATGTACAAACAAATGGAATTTTATATCTGATAGATTTTAATAACTATTTTTTTACCTGTATATAATATATTAATGTTATAGTTATTTATATTTTTTAATTAAATTTATAAATCCTTTTAGAATGGGGTGTTTACCTCTTTTTGATGTCTTTTGGTATATAATAATTTTTTACTTTTCTATTTCATTTAATAAATTTTTAGAATCCATTTAATGGACTTTTTTAAAATCATATTTGAATGAATAATAAATGGATATTATTATGGTAAAAAAATAATTTTTATCATTAAATTTATCTTTTGTAATTTGATTTAAATTGGTTCTTGTTTTACAAGAACTATTTATTTATCTTCAGAGAAGTTCGTTATGCTTAATTTTTATATCATTTAATATTTTTATTTTTTTACTCTCAATGTAATATTCTTTTTTAAAAAATATATTACACTTCATAAATTTGACACATAAAAAATTATGATATCTATAATCTGGTCTCATAGAGTTTTTCATGCATAACACTTTCTATTTATGAATTTTTAAAATCATTTTAGGTAATACATATGATATATTTTTAAGATATTTTATGGGAAAATAATTTCATTACAAATGAAATGGAATATGTGGAAATTTATTTTCAAAATCAATAATTATTTTCATATGATTATTAAGGTAATGTTTTCCGTATAGTGGCGAAATATACAGATAATAATCATTTTTTTAGTATTTATTGAGAATAGTTTTGTTTTAATAAGACATGATTTTTACACTGGAATTCAGTGGGATATGTTTTTGAATAGAATATGTTTATCTTACTATGTTGATTCCATAATATGCCTATTTGAGAAAAGTATTTTAATGGGGGTATATTAAAGATATAAAATATAAAATTATAAATATAAATGGTGTTATTACACAATTAGACATTAAATAATGATAGTCATTTATAAATAAAAATCAAATTAAATTTATCTCATTATAGTTCTTGTAGTAGTTGTTTGTTTATTATTGAAAATATAAAATGGGGATTGTTTTCGGGATATTAGTACAATTTTTATATGGTTTAGGTTTTTAATAAATAATGGGGGGGTTTCAATATTTCATAAACGAGGGTGGGAGTCAGTAGAAGAGTTGAAAGGATTATAGGAATTTACAAGGATTATTTAAATTATATTTTAGTATAACATACATCACTTGATTTATGTCATGAGACATTTAAAATTGAGATATTTTATGGTGTAAAAAAGCACTTATATCATATTTTTAAAAATAAAAATACTATCATGATTAAAAATAATAATTTTTTGTTTTCTGTTATATTTTTATATTTTCAAGAATTTATTTTCATTTAAAATGTTTTTTTTTCATTAAATGTTTTTTGAATGCCATAAACCAAAGTATTTTCAATGGATAATGTAAGAATTGTGACATAGTTCAATTCACTAGATAGTATATTGTGTTATAGTTCTGTTAGATGTGATATTCTAAAATATTATTCATTAGAAGTTAGAATGATGAATTTGATGTTATTTCAATTGAACTGGAAGGACTCCAAATTATTCAATTGATGTATTTACAATATAAATCTATAAATAAAGAATGGGCATAATTCAAATTATAATAACATTGAAAAAAGATAGATGATGTTTTTTCATTTTTAATTGAATTTTTTTTACAAGATAACATTTGATTGTATTCTATTTTGAGTGATTATACTTAGAGAAACTATTTGTGAGGATTCAATGAAATTGTATAATTTTTTTTAATGAAATACATTATCATTGAGGCCATATATAGAGGTAATATAAGGCCCCATCCTTAAACCTTACTTAATCTTGAGTTATTAAAAGATTACACCTTGAGGATCTTTTCGGGTTTAGAGTTTTAGAGAATTAGATCATAAAACTTGCATTACATTCCACATATAAACAAATTGGTTACATAAAGATAATATTCTCCTTTCCCATAAATGGAAACATATTTAAAATAAAACATGGATTCTTTCTTGACACTCCCTTGACATTATCATCATATCATGTACCTTTCCCTTGACCTGTGAAAAACATTTCAAAAACACTTGGGATGAGCATAAAAAGCTCAGTAAGGGATATAAAATATATATGGAAAGGAAAAATGGGTACATATATACATAAGAATGAAATCATACTTTACCCATAAAACATAAGAACATAGACATACCTCATCAAGTCATGAATAAATCATAGAAATCATAAGACATAAAGGTAACTCGAGGCATTCATAACATTCTTACATAGGGAGTAACCCTCTTGGTTACGTTTGGAATACCCATCACAGTATATTCCCTAAATCTCTTCGGAGAAACCTTAACGTTACACTCCTTCGCGTTACCCAATGCATTGGAGAGCTATATCGGGCTCACCCGCCCTTAGTTTATCACGGAACCACCCGTCTTCATAATAATGCCCAAGAACCTCAACATAATCGTATCACATAAAACATGCATAAAGGAAACATAACATTTCCACCTTTCAATCACAAGATATCAATACAACACATTGATATAAAAACATTATGGAAACCATTTTCAATACCAAAACAAAGAGAATAGTAAAACAGGGTATTTATTTTTCTTTAAAAAAAGGTATGGCTTGTAGAGGAAGCCGAAACTCAAATAATGGTCACGGCGGCGGAGAAGACGTTGTCGCCACATACGTACGACAAAAACATTCCCTTTTGTCATTTAGTAAAATGATTCGTATAAAAAATATTCCTTTTGGATAAACGTAAGAGTCAAAGGGGTTTATACACCGTATAAAAGAAGGTTGTGTATAAAACTAAATATGCCTCAATGAAAGGAGATTGAGACGAAGTCCCATACCTCGGGTATGACTTGACTATGTCGTTCTTTAATATCCTGAATAATAAACATGAGTTAATTTCTAATTGTTTATGAACCTTTTTCAAGTTCATTATTCCTTTTATATCACTTATTTCCATGTCATGAACACTATGTAATTATTTAAGTTAATAACAGTCGTTTTAACGACCATTGGTACTTGAGTCAAAAATAAACCCTTTATAATTACATGTTGTTCATTTATCCATTATATCCAGAATTATAATCATTATGTATATATAATATATATCCAGTATATACATGCATTTATAATATTACATAATCATTTAGAGGTATGAAATGAAATGCACTGTTCATGGAGACGGTAAGTCGTACATACGCATGAACGCTACTTTCATTTCTATTTCGTATTTTATAGAATGGAATACTAATGATATAAAGGTAAATTATAATTCCAGTATAATATCATATATAATATCATAGTTACATCCTTTATACATCCCACATATGGTATTTAACAAATCAAATCACTTTGAGGGGGCGGTAGTCCGCACTTCCTTAAATGAAGATATCGCGTTTACCCATAATGGAAACCATAAAGGTTTGCCCAAAATGAAAAATACAGAAGCTTAAATAAAACATAAACATATTATATATCATATATAAATATAGTGAAATCTTAATGGCCACCTTTGAAGGTGTTAAAAGAATGTTGAACAATCATCGTTTCGGGAGGCATAAATTCACCATCCACAAAAACAGTATGTCCTTTAACCATTAGATGTAGGTGTGTGTAAGTGTAGCTAGAATAATTCTTATAAAAACATCCTAGTATATTGAGGATACTTTAGATGTTACAAAAGAAAATAATAAAAAGAGTTTAGGGGGTTGGAGAAGCAAAATCAAACAAAAGGACTCGAAAGAAGATATTACCTTAAAATCGGGTAACTCTCTTAGATTTGAGCTCAAAGTCTTCCTTGTGAAGAATTCTGCCCAAAGTGAGGCTTCAAGGAGTAAGAGAGGGATGTGGAGAGAAACAATGGGCAGGTTTTGGCCGAGCCAAAGGCTTTGGGAGTGTGGTAATGTAGGTATAGGTGGGGGCCTTTTATAATAAGAGAGGAGGGGCACTCTTGGAAGGTAAAGAAAAGTCACTTTGTATTAAAATGGTATTCGGATTTAAGAGGTCCCACATTGATGTGTTTCTTGGATAAGGTGATAAGGGTTCGAAATCCACCCATACAATAGGTTTTGGACATGTGTAGGTCTTAGATTTTACATTATCATTCCATTTTTTTAAATCGTTAAATAATGAGGTCATCGCTGCATCATCATGATGTCATAAATAATTTAATTTATTTAAAGTCTAAAAATTATAAAAAAAATACTATGATGTAGGAAATATTTTTATCTTTCCAATTAATATTTATAATCAAAAATCTGATCTTTATATCCCTATGTAAAAATTGATTTAGTAAAACATCTCATGTTTGTGTCATTTTTACTTTTACATTAAATAAAAAGTTATTTATGTCATTTCCCAACCAAAGAGGCTCCATGGGGTCCCTAAGTTGACCCATGGATTGTCTTGGTCGGCCTTGACACATCCAATGAGGGTAGGACATGTTTCAAACTCATCTCATTTTATTACAACATTATTTTTACCTTAAACATCACTAATTACCTCTAATCGCGATTAAGAACTTAAGAGTTACTATTCACCAAAAAATTATTTTAATCTCATTGAACCACATTTTACTTCTTAATGACAGCCATGCATGTTGGATTTTTGAAATTCAAAACATAGAAGTTGTAAAATTTCATCTAAATGAAAAATCAGTTTTTATAAGTACCACTTAATGGTTTAACTATTCATCAAAAATTGAAGTTTTTCAGAAAAATACCAAAAATTCACCCTAAGCTATATTTGATCTTACGAATTCAAAAATGATGTCTATTTTAAAAAATTCAAAAAATATAAGTCACATTAATTAATTTAATAGTTATTTTTCGCTGGGATGACAAATAGCGTGTTTTTATGAAACAATAAGTATCAAAAGATTGACACCAGTTTAAGTCCAATTTCAAAGTGAAATTGATTCCAATGACCAACATTGGATTAAATGGTAAAAATATATTCTAATTTCACTTCAAAACCAATTCAAAAGATAATATAATCATATAAATAAATTAGATTAAAAAACAGTTTTGATGTAAAATGCAGTATTTTTCACTATTCATTAAAAAAAATGAACATTGTCTGAAAAATACCAAAAAATTCACACAAACTAAATTTTGATGTCCCAATCATAAAGAATAATTTTATTTTGAAAAAAATAGCTTATAAAATTGTCAAAATATAGATTTAAAATGGTTTTCCATCAAAAGGCAGTAAAACAATCTTTTAAAAATATTAGTGTATTCCTTGATTAAGATTGAATTTATTTTCATTTTAAGCCTCTAAAACACTATCTAATTCATTAATAGACATAGATAAAAATATCTATTACTCATTACTTACTTGGAATGTTACATCCTTCCCCCCTTTTGAAAATTTATTCCCTGCAATTTATTTACTTATCGAATAAATGGGGGTACGTATCCCTCATTGCATTTTCAGATTCCCATGTTGCCTCTTACATCATGTGGTTTTTTTCACGAAACCTTTACCTGATTAATCACCTTATTCCGTAACACTTGCTCCCTATGGTCAAGAATCTGGACTGGTTGTTCCTCATAAGATAGGTTCTCTTCCAGCTGAACTACCTCTAGACTCAAAACATTAGATGGATCTAGCATATACTTTCTCAACATCGAAACGTGAAAAACATTATGTACTTGAGATAAACTCGGAGGTAAAGCCACCCGGTATGCAACTGATCCAACTCTCTTCAGAATTTCATATGGTCCAATAATCCTTGGACTCATCTTTCCTTTCTTACCAAATCTCATCACACTTTTCCATGGAAAAACCTTCAGAAAAACATGATCACCTACCTCGAAAGATAGATCCTTCCTCTGGTTATCCGCATAACTCTTATGCCTGCTCTGAGCTGTTCTCATGTGCTTCTGAATCAGCTGAACTTTTTCTGCCATCTCTTCTACCAATTCTGGTCCCATCAACTTCCTTTCACCCACTTCATCCCAGAAAGCTGGAGCTCGACACCACTTCCCATATAATGCTTGAAATGGTGCCATCTGTATACTGGAATGAAAACTGTTATTATATGAAAATTCAACCAAAGAACGATGTTGGTCCCAACTTCCCTGATAATCCATAGAGCAAGAACGTAGCATATCCTCCAATGTTTGAATTGTTCGTTCTGACTACCCATCTAATTGAGGATGAAAAGCTATAGTAAAATTTAATTCAGTACCCAACAACTTCTAAAGGCCTTTCCAAAAGTTAGAAGTGAACCTGGGATCACGATCAGATACAATAGAGAGGGGAAGTCCATGTAACCTGACTATCTCTTTAAGATACAAATGGGAAAGTTGATCTAGGGAAAAATTATCTCGTATTGAAAGGAAATGAGAAGATTTAGTCAAGTGATCAACAATAACATAGATTGCATTATTACCTCGAGATGTCTTCGGTAATACCACAACAAAGTCCATGGATATATTCTCCCATTTCCACTCTGGCATTGGTAAAGGCTGAAGCATCCCTTTTGGTAACTTCCACTCTGCTTTAAACTATTGACATGTCAAACACTTCACAGTAAAATCAGCAATATCTCTTTTCATTCCATCCCACCAGTAATACTCCCGCAGATCTCTGTACATCTTAGTACTGCCAGGATGAACTGAAAATAGAGAACTATGAGCTTCACATAACAACTCTCTCTTCAACTGTGAATCAAAAGGCACGCACAATCTCTTCCCAAATATCAAAACACAATCATTATCAATGTTGAATTCAGTCAACTTACCTTTCTGAACCAGCTCTACCTTTTTATGCAACTCACTGTCTTGATTCTGTGCTTGCTTCATTCTATCTGATAGAAATGATCTCACTGATACCTGAAAAAAATAGAATAACTTCCTGCGCCAACAACTTCTATGCCAATGTTCATCAAATCCTTAACCAAAGGATCACGTTCCAAACACAACACTGCTAATGAAGCATTACTTTTTTGACTCAATGCATCAGCCACTTTATTTGCTTTTCCCGGATGGTAATGAATTGTACAATCATAATCCTTGATTAATTTCAGCCATCTCCTCTGTATCATGTTTAGCTCTTTCTGAGTGAATATATACTTTAAACTTTTGTGATCAGTATATATTTCACACTTTACTCCATACAAATGATGCCTCTAAATTTTTAAAGCGAAAACAACAGCAGCTAATTCCAAATCATGTGTATGGTAATTTACCTCATGAGTTTTCAACTGTCGTGAAGCATAAGCAATTACCTGATCATTCTGCATTAGGACGCAACCAAGTCCTTTCAATGAAGCATCACTGTATATAACAAACTCACCATTCCTGGAAGGTAGTACCAAAATTGGAGCATTCTCCAATCTTCTTTTCAATTCCTGAAAACAATCATCACATTCTTTTGTCTAGATAAACTTAACATCCCTTCCGAGTTAGCTTAGTCATTGGACTAGATAACCGTGAAAAATTTCTAACAAACCTTCGGTAATAGCCTGCCAATCCAAGGAATCTACGAATCTCATTTACATTTGTGGGTCTTGGCCATTCTTCAAAAACCTTTGTTTTTGCAGGATCAACAGTTATCCCATCTTTAGAAACAATGTGAGTAAGGAAAGAAATTTGTTTCTACCAAAACTCACACTTGCTGAATTTTCAATACAGTTTCTTTTCTTTTATGGTTTGTAAGATAACCCTTAAATGTCTTTCATGCTCCACATTACTTTTAGAAAACACCAAAATATCATCAATGAAAACCACCACAAAATTATCCAGTAACTCATTGAAAATTCTATTCATTAAGTCCATGAATACAGCAGGTGCATTGGTTAGCCCAAAAGGAATTACTAAAAATTCATAATGGCCATATCTTGTACGGAATGCGGTCTTCGGAACATCTGCTTCCTTTACCTTTAGCTGATGGTACCCCGATCTCAAGTCAATCTTTGAAAAATACTGAGCTCCCTGGAGCTGATCAAACAAATCATCGATATGAGGAAAAGGATATTTGTTCTTAACAGTGATTTTATTCAAGTTTCTATAATCAATGCAAATTCTCATTGAACCATCTTTATTTTTAACAAATAAAACAGGATCACCACATGGTGCTGTGCTTGGTCGAATGAAACCTTTCTCTAATAAATCTTGCAATTGCTCCTTCAACTATAGAAGTTCAATTTGAGCCATTTGATAAGGGGGTTTTGAAATTGGCTTAGCATCAGGAACTAAGTCTATAGTAAACTCAACTTCCCGATCTGGTATTATTCCAGGCAACTCATCAGGAAAAACATCAGCATACTCATTTACCCCTGGCACGTCATTAATCTGAATAGTTCCTTTATTTTCAACGATATGTGCAAGGTAACATTCATTTCCATCTTTTACAAGTTTCCTGGACTCTTGATAAGTTATCAACAGTAAGGGTTCATTCTTGTACACAAACAGAACGTCTTTCTGAAAAGAAACTTTTTTAGCTCTACATTCAATCTTAGCATGGTAAATAGAGAGCCAATCCATACCTGGGATAACATCAAACTCTACTAGAGGTAGAACAATAAGGTTTGCAAGTAGGTTCTTTCCACAGATATGGATAGGAAGATTCTTATAAATTCTTCTTTCCTCAACATTTCCCCCAGGTGTTTTTACCAAAAGTTCAGGAGTCATTTCTTGAGATGGTATTCACATTTTACTAGAAAAGGTTTCAGAGATGAAAGAATGTGTAGACCCAGAATCAAACAACACACCGGAATAATATGAAAAAACAAACAAAGTACCTAATACAACTTCATTTGATGGCCCGACATCTGCTAAAGTAGTTGCAAAGGATTTCACCACCCCTTTCTGCTTGTAGTCTAACTGCTTCCCATCACCCAAGCTCTTTGTCGGACACTCGTTTTCATAGTGACCCATCTCATTGCACTTATGACATTTCACTAACTGTAAATCAAATTTGGTCTTACCATCACCCTGATCTTTTCCAGTGCAATCACGAGCCTTATGTCCCATATTACCACATCGGTAGCACTTTCCAGAATTCATAAGACATTCCCCATCATGCCTTTTGCCACATTTATCACAAACTGGAAACTTAGTTTTCTTACCGTCAGACTTTTTTGAAGAATTATTACCTTTCTCCTGCCAGCTAGGTCTCTTCATCTGTTGGTTGTTATAGAACACTTGATCATCAGAAAAATCCATTTCCACCTTCTCAGCATATCAAAAAATCTTTTCATAACTTTTAAACTGACGAGAAGCTAATGCCCTTCGATATTTTGGCTTTATTCCTGAGTAAACACTATTGATTTTACTATCAAGGTCTCGGATAAAATTTGGAGCATACCTTGCCAATCGAGTGAACCTTTCTTCATAGGCAGCCACTGAGTCTTCCTCTTTCCTCAATTCCAAGAATTGCTTTTCCATCCTAAGTCGAACAGTCTTATGAAAAAACTTCTCAAAAACATACCTTTGAATTCATCCCAGTCGAGAGCATCAATCTCATCAGCGTCCCTGATATTTTTATCCATTGACCACCACTGATCTGCTTCACCCTCCATACGGTAAATAGCAAGACTATCCTTTTGATTGTCTGAACACCCCATGACATCAAAAATATTCTCCAGTGATTTAATCCACCCTTCAGCTAGCACAGGGTTAGATGATCCTCTGATTGATGGGGGATGTTGCCTCATGAAATGGTCCACCACTTACATGTTCCTCTGCAGTTGATCTGGTTGATCTCGTGTATGGATACCACCGCCATTTATCGCTTGAGTCAGTTTTTCCATTACTGCAACAAACTGTTCAGATCCCATTCCGACCATCTCAGGATGTTGAATCGAAAGGTTATTTTCTTCTACATGCCTTCCTAGCACTGCTTCCCTATTTCCTCTGCGGAAAACCATTCTGAACAAACATGTCTTAGATGAAGCAACATGGTAATCTTCAAATACTATATCACTTCAATTTGACCATAAAAAAATATTTTTGGATAATCATTTAATAGAATTATAACTCCTAAAGTTATCTAAACCGACCTCTGATACCATCTATAAGGCCCCAGCCTTAAACCATACTTAATCTTGAGTTATTAAAAGATTACACCTTGAGGATCTTTTCTGGTTTAGAGTTTTAGATAATTAGATCATAAAACTTTCATTACATTCCACATATAAACAAAGTGGTTACATAAAGATAATATTTTTCTTTCCCATGAATGGAAACATATTTAAAATAAAACATGGATTCTTTCTTGACACTCCCTTTACACTATCATCATATCATGTACCTTTCCCTTGACCTGTGAAAAACATTTCAAAAAAACTTGGGATGAGCATAAAGAGCTTAGTAAGGGATATAAAATATATATGGAAAGGAAACATGGGTACATATATACATAAGAATGAAATCATACTTTACCCATAAAACATAAGCACTTCAACATACCTCATCAAATCATGAATAAATCATAGAAATCATAAGACATAAAGGTAACTTGAGGCATTCATAACATTCTTACATAGGGAGTAACCCTCTTGGTTACGTTTGGAATACCCATCATAGTATATTCCCTAAATATCTTCGTAGAAACCTTAACGTTACACTCCTTCGCGTTACCCAATGAATTGGAGAGCTATATCGGGCTCACCCACCCTTAGTTTATCACGGAATCATCTGTCTTCATAATAATGCCCAAGAACCTCAACATAATCGTATCACATAAAACATGCATAAGGGAAACATAACATTTCCACCTTTCAATCACAATATATCAATACAACAAATTGATATAAAAACATTATAAAAACCATTTTCAATACCAAAACAAAAGAAAAGTAAAACATGGTATTTAATTTTCTTTTAAAAAAAATGTATGTCTTGTAGAGGAAGTCGAAACTCAAATAATGGTCACGGCGGCGGAGAAGTTATTGTCGCCGCATACGTACGACAAAAACATTCCCTTTTGTATTTTAGTAAAACGCTTCAGATAAAAAAGCTTCCTTTTGGATAAACTTAAAAGTCAAAGGGGTTTATACACCGTATAATAGAAGGTTGTGTATAAAACAAAATATGCCTCAATGAAAGGAGATTGAGACAAAGTCCCATACCTCGGGTCCGACTTGACTCGGTCATTCTTTAATCTCCTGAATAATAAACTTGAGATAATTTATACTTTTTTAAGAACCTTTTTCATGTTCATTATTCCATTTATATCACTTATTGCCATGCCATGAACAATATGTAATTATTTAAGTTAATAACGGTTGTTTTAACGATCATTGGTACTTGAGTCAAAAATAATAACTTTATAATTACATCTTGTTCATGTATCCATTATATCCAGAATTATAATAATTATGTAGATATCATATATATCCATTATATACATGCATTTATAATATTACATAATCATTTAGAGGTAAGAAATGAAATGCACCGTTCATGGAGATGGTAAGCCGTACGTACGCATTAACGCCACTTTCATTTCTATTTCATATTTTATAGAATGGAATCATAATTATATAAAGGTAAATTATAATTCCAGTATAATATCATATATAATATCATAGTTCTATCCTTTATACGTCCCACATATGGTATTTAACGAATCAAATCACTTTGAGGGGGTGGTAGTCCGCACTTCCTTAAATGAAGATATCGCGTTTACCCATAATGGAAACCATAAAGGTATGACGAAAATTAAAAATACAGAAGCTTAAGGAAAACATAAACATATTATATATCATATATAAATATAGTTACATCTTAATGGCCACCTTTGAAGGTGTTAAAAGAATGTTGAACAATCATCGTTTCGGGAGGCATAAATTCACCATCCACGGAAACAGTATGTCCTTTAACCATTAGATGTAGGTGTGTGTAAGTGTAGCTTCAATACTTATTATAAAAACATCCTAGTATATTGAGGATACTGGAGTTGTTACAAATGAAAATAATAAAAAGAGTTTAGGGGGTTGGAGAAGCAAAATCAAACAAAAGGACTCAAAAGAAGACATTACCTTAAAATCGGGTAACCCTGTTAGATTTGAGCTCAAAGGCTTCCTTGGGAAGACTTCTGCCCAATGTGAGGATTCAAGGAGTAATATAGGGATGTGGAGAGCCAAAATGGGAAGTTTTTGGCCGATCCAAAGGCTTTGGGGGTGTGGGTAAGGAGGTAGAGTTGGGGGCCTTTTATAAGAGGAGAGGAGGGGCACTCTTGGAAGGTAAAGAAAAGTCACTTTATTTTAAAATGGAATTCGGATTTAAGAGGTCCAAAATTGATGTGTTTCGAGGATAAGGTGATAAGGGTTCTAAATCCACCCATCCAATAGGTTTTTTCCAAGTGTAGGTCTTAGATTTTACATTATCATTCCATTTTATTTAAATTGTTTAATAATGAGGTCATCACTACATCATCATGATGTCATAAATAATCTAACTTATTTAAATTCTAATAATTATAAAAAAATACTCTGATGTAGGAAATCTTTTTAGAGTTCCAATTACTATTTATAATCAAAAATCTGATCTTTATAACCCCATGTAAAAATTGTTTTAGTAAAACATCTCATGTTTGTGTCATTTTTACTTTTACATTAAATAAAAAGTTATTTATGTCATTTCCCAACCAAAGTGGATCCATGGGGTCCCCAAGTTGACCAATGGATTTTCATGGTCGTCCATGACACATCCAATGAGGGTAGGACATGTATCATGCTCCTCTCATTTTATTAAAGCATTATTTTTACCTTAAACATCACTAATTAGGTCTAATCACGATTAAGAACTTAATAGTTACTATTCACCAAAAAATTATTTTAACCTCATTGAACCACATTTTACTTCTTAATGACAACCATGTATGTCGAATTTTTGAAATTCAAAACACAGAAGTGGTAAAATTTCATTTAAACGAAAAATCAGTTTTTATAAGTACCACTAAGTGGTTTCACTATTCATCAAAAATTGATGTTTTTCAGAATAATACCAAAAATTCACCCTAAGCTATATTTGATATTCCGAATTCAAAAATGAAGTCTGTTTTACAAAATTCAAAAAATATAAGTTGCATTAATTAATTTAATAATTAATTCCCGTTGTCATGACAAATAGCGTGTTTTTATGAAACAATAAGTATCAAAAGATTGACACTAGTTTAAGTACAATTTCAAAGTGAAATTGATTCCAATGACCACCATTGGATTAAATGGTAAAAATATATTCTAATTTTGCTTCAAAACCAATTCAAAAGATAATATAATCAAATAAATAAATTAGATAAAAAAATAGTTTTGATGTAAAATGCAGTATTTTTCCCTATTCATTAAAAAAATGAACATGTCTGAAAAATAGCAAAAATTCACACAAAGTAAATTTTGATGTCCCAATCATAAATAATAAGTTTATTTTTACAAACACATCATAAAAATTTGTCAAAAGAAAGATTTAAAAATGGTTTTCCATCAAAAGGCAGTAAAATAATCTTTTAAAAATATTTGTGTATTCCAGGCTTAAGATTGGATTTATTTTCATTTTAAGCCTCTAAAACACTATCTATTTCATTAATTGACATAGATAAAAATATCTATTACTCATTGCTTACATGGGATGTTACAGGTAATGTATAATTTATTTTTTATCCCTTATAATTAAGGTATTTGAATATAGAAGATATAAGTTTTCTCTGATAATTATTTATCATGGAATTTTGTTTTTTGGAAGATGGAGTTGTGTAAAACTAAGATGATCAAGGGATTTTGTTTCTAGAAATATAGGGTATCCCTGGAATAGAGCCTAATACCATCTAAAATGTTTATAATGGATTATATCCAACAACACATATAGGTTGCATCTATTTATGGTGAATAAAATTTGAAAAAAATAAAGTAATTTCATAAATTGGATGTTTTATGGTAATTGATATTATTTGGGGGGGGGGGTTAGAATTATTATTATGTATTCCCAAAATAATTAATCTTTTCCTCAATTTTTTATAAAATTTTTAATTTCCACATTACTTATATCATTTATTAAGGAGTATTCTAATTCATAATAATCTTAATTTTGTTGTATGTACTTTGCGAACTTAGACATTATATTAATCTTGTTTAATGATATCATTGTGGTATATACATACAATTGATTGGGATGAAAATATATTAGTTTTTATACTAAAATGTCCCCCTGAAATTCCACATCAATTCCAATAGGGAATAAATAGTCATGAATCATACCATATCTAGCACATAAGTATTTTTTCAAATCCATTCATATAGATTGTGTAATATTATAGGACATAATTTTTTTCCATTTGAGATAAAATAAATGAATTATTTGAGTCTCAAATTTGAAAAATGTTACCACTAGTTCATTCACATCAATTGATGACATTTCTTCTATTTATCTTTGTGGAGAGTAGATTATTTTACTTTAAAATAATTTTATTTCCCTCAATATAATGCTAACATACACATATCATGTTTCATTGAAACCCTTCCAATATCAAGACATATGTTAACTTCATCTTTTTAACTTCAATTTCAACTACAATAATTGTTTTATTTCCATAGTGAGTTCATTAAAAAATTTAATAGTAAAACAATAATTTTAAATTATTATTTTTCAATATCTTTATGTCTCTATTTATATATAATGAGTAAACAATATTATGAATCCATGATTTTCTTTTCCTTATATCATTTGGATAAGCATCATGAATAAGAGAAATTTCAATTTTTAATCCTCTCTATGTATTATTTACTTCAGTAACCAATAATGACATTCCATTAATCATGGCCATAAATTCCTTAACATATTTACCTTAATGGAAACATATATCCCAAATATACTCTAAAAAAGTATATTTATCTTGGATTAGTAACTAAAATGAAATTGTATTCCCTGCTTACTAGTTCTTAGTCTTACTCCTTATGTACACTAAATATCTACCAGATAATTCTTACATTATCTTATTCAATGGAAGTGGGATATTATACATAAAAACATACTTATTATTCATAAATACTATAAATGAACATCAATGTACTATAAAATAATTTCTTCCATGAATATATAGAGTATTATTTTGAATTTCCTCAAACTATCTTAGATCATTTGAATCATTTATTTGTTATTGATATTTGTAATAATTAACTCTAAGGATTTATCAAACATTATTATATATTGAATTATTATTTAAAATTTTGTACTCAATACATGATTTCCTAGATTGGATTTTAGGAACTGCACTATTAGACTAAATAGTCATATCATTTTAATGTGACATACGTGTAGTTTTTATCTGATGTTTAATAAATAATTTCTCAGTATATTGATATAACAAATCTTATATTTCAATATATTTAATATAATCATCTTTAATTATTCCTATGTTCTTTTATTTCATAATACACCTTCACTATTGTATGTTTAAATCTTATTTATTTTCATAAAATTTCATCTCCACTTCCTTCATCTATATTTATTAGTAAAATTTAGTTTAAAATTTTAATTTCATCAATATATTCCCATTACATTATGTGGAATTATATGTATTATCCAATAATGTTTACACACTATTTCATTAGATATTTTATTATTTTCTTTTGATCAATTTTTCTCTCAATACAAACACTTATCTCATATTTTAGCATAAGTTTAGTGTATGATTATTCTCATTATTCGTCACTACCTAATATTTCATCATGATATACAACAAGCTCCATTCCATTACTAGGATTTTATGCTTTTCATTCATCATGTTAACTTACTGAAGTGGAGTAGTATTTATTCTTTTCTCAAGAGACATATTATTTTTCATCATTTTTAATTTTCATTATTCTTCAATGATTTATAAGATTCAATTGATCGCCATATACATTTATTTCTCTTGTTCCCTTACTTACCCACATCATCATACTCTATAATTTTCATCTTGTAAAATCAGCTAAATTATATTCATCTGCACCACAATTAAAGTATTCAAGTGTAATTTTACCTTTATAATTAGACTTTCACTTTTTATGGTTTTATAAATATGTTCCGTCATCTTACATTGTCCCAAATCATTATCATGGTCATATACTATTTCACTGGATGAATAAACATTCTCTTTTTTGATATTGTATTTTTTCATTCCATTTAATTCAAAATTTCTCCTTAAATTTCTTCTTAAATATATTAGTTTTAAAAATATCCTAATTTAGGATGGTGTTATGAAACTCATCAAGATATATGACTACATTTATATCTAGAGATAGTTTATTTGGATTAAATATGTTAATAATATTTCTCATTAGACTCTGGAAAGTTTAGTAGTCATCCAATGTATATACAAATTCCTTGATGTGACATAAACATCATTTATCCCGGGGAATTATCCATTAAATAAATAATCGTAATCCAACATTATATCATTAATCATTTCAATGAAAATTTATAGATAAGAATCCTAGATTTTATCATTATAATCAAAACATTTTTTATGAATATCTTTCATTTACATGACTAAATTCATCTCAAATAAATATGTATATACTTTTTCAAATTGGGATGAAAAATATTATTTTTGGAATTTTCAATGACTTCATGATTTATCATGACAAAAAAAATTCATGAGAGCATATATTGATGATGTATGAACCCCATTGTAACAATATAACTAACATCAAGAACTTTAAATTAAATATCAGGATGAATATTGTTATTCCATCCATGAATATTCTTTCCACCAATTATAGGAAAAAATATATCATCCTAGAACATATACTCTGAGATCCGATACTATAAAATGAACATTACATTTCTAACATTGATAGAGAAAAAGGTGACCCAATTTTCTACATCCAACCCTTCCAAAATTAAAAGGAATATTTGGTTCACATTTATTCCCCTAAAACATTTAGTTTTAGAGTTTTAAATAATTATGTAACACTTATACCAAAACAATACTCATGTATTTTATTGATCATATCTCTCACTAACCACAACTTATATTATATCTTATTAGTTACTCATCATCATATATATGAAATCTCTACTAGACATAATTTTTTAAACCACAATCCTAAAATCCTGGAAAAAATATAACAAGGGTGAGATGAATTTATTAGTAAGGGTAATTGTAACCATTAATATCCAAATGTCACCAATGGGCATAAAAAGAGAATATTGGTATGATGACTTAATTAAAGTGCCTTAGTACAAAGTAATAAAATTATTACCCCTAAATATATGTATCATTAATCATAAAAACATAAAAATTGTCATTAAAAAGGAATGATTCATTAGAATCAACAATAATGAGCCATGTGATATAAATCTTGATCAGAATTAATATTATAAACAATATGATTTATTAATTAAAATTTATTATTTTCTTATGAAGTTATATTAACATGACTTATTTCAAATAGAATAACAAATTTGGTAGAATTATATCTCTAGAGTACCTAATGTATTTTGGGACTATAACATAACCACCCATCTTTTGTTTATCACAGAATCCCTTGTCCTTAGTTTATCTTAGAACCACCCATCCTTTTTTTATCATGGAAAAACCCATACATGTTAAATAATGTAACCAGCAATTCGAATGGATCCACCTATAATAATTATCAATTAAGAATAAATATATTATTAATAAATTACATAGATCATCCTTTTATCATAATATCATAAAAGTGACCTTTATTCACTTCAGTACATGTTTAACCCTTGTAAAATAATCAAGTTCCCAAAAAATATCCATAAAACATGATTAACACATAGAAAAGTAATAGATTCCATTAAAATTTCATGAAACATGATGAAACCATAGAAAATAAATTGGTTCGATTACAATATCCATGAAACATGATTATACCATGGATAAGAAATGAGTTTCATAACAATTTATTTGAAACATGATTAACCAATTGAAAAGAAATTACTTCAACAACAATCTCATTGAAAAATATTAATCCTCCATAGAAGAATGAGGATGGTATAATTTTAATATATCAAAACCAGATAATATGTAACTATAAGGGATGTTGAAATTGATGAATGTAAATACAAATAAAATATCATTAAAAATATATGTTAGAAATTTATACATTTCATATTGAAAATAAACTTTAAAAAATACAAATTAAAATTAAAATTTATAAATACTATTCATTGAAAAGATCATTGGAATCCATTAAGTAAAATTCAAGGAAATTAAATAACATTATGGATGGAAAATATCTTCATGGATTAACTGTTAAAAATAATAATTCCAACCAACACATTTTTGAAAAAGTTTGTCAAAAGTGACCCATTTATAAAATGATAATAAATTTCCTTTTAATTTTTTTTAAATAATGGGAAAACATGAACAATTGATTTTAAAAATAATTTATATTTAGAAAAGAAAATTTTTGAATGAATTTCATTGAAAATGGATCTAAAAGAGAATTTTATCTTCTTAAAATAAAAATACATGATAAGTATCACTTAAAAATGAATTTCAGGACATTAAATCCATAAATAATGGTGGTAATTAAAATAAAACATCTTAAAAATAATTCATATGCATAGGATAAGAGAATATTTGTTGTTCAATGAACTAGAGCATATAATTTCATCTAAATAAACCTTAGACTTAAACAATTTCGAATGAAAGAATATTCTAACAATATGATTTTTCCACTTTATTAACATTTCTATCATCAAAACCATGAAATAATAACATACAATTAAATATTAAATATCAAGAACATAACTACATACATGATATTACATTTAAATGTGGTCATATGTACACATTATAAAAGTATATTGGTGTGTAATGTTACAATATTCCTAAATAAAGGGAAATTGACACGAAGTTCCTTACAAAATTGTTATTATCTAGATCAATACCCTATAAAATTGAGAAATTCTTATGAATATTTAAATAATTATAATATTCATGAAATTAATCATAAAATATATACATGTGCAGTATGTTCCCCACATAATATAAATAAGTGGTCAATATGTTATATCTCTCAAAGATGTCAAATCTAGATGAGACAAACCCGTTACCTAATCTACAAACATTCCATGGATATCATTTAATTCGTTTATAATAATATTAAATAAATTACTTGATTTTGTAGGAACATTTCATAGTTTTAATAACTTATAATTAACTCGTTTATTTTATTTATTTTTAACGAGATATTTAAATGTTTAATCAGGTAAGTACACATAAAATTATTTTAATGAAGTTTAGTTCATTACTTAAAAATGGTTTGGATGTGTCTATAGTGTTCAAATAAGTAATTTTATAAAAATATATAGAACAAATATAATCATATAATTTTAATATTTAATCATCTAGTATACTTTTAAAACCAATGAGGATTTTTATGAAAATTGATCTACATTACGATCAAGGAGATAGTATGTCATATGGAAGTGTGAGTAACATTTCAGTTTTTCAATGATAATTCTAAAAATATGTTATATATGATTTTATAATTATAAAATTATAATAATTTAATAAATAATATTTTAAATATTTAAATATACTTACATATATGAATCTTAAGATGTGGTGGTGAGAAAATAATTATTTCACTTAGTGTTACTAGAAGGTGAAGAAATCCACTAATGGATATTTTTATATTATAGATACACTTTATTTCAGGGTTACTGATAATAAATGTTGATGAGGAGTATTTGGGTGCATTGGGACCCCAAGGTTGTGGTGGTATCTTCTGCCCTCATAGGGGCTTCGTTAAAGGCCTCTTTTACTACTTGTTTGGGAATGTTTATGCGATTGAAGCTGAGTTATGAAACATGTTCAAAGTAGTGAGGAATTCTGTCCATAATGGTTGGTGGGATATATATATATATATATGGAATATGACGCAGCTATGGCCTTGATATTATTATAGTCCATTCCAAAAAAAATCTATGGGGGATCTTACAATAATGGATAGATTGTATGAGGCACGTGGATATCCTATTTATTTTCTTCACACATGTATTTAGAGAATGAAATTAGTTTGGTAATCATATTTATAAGAGATTGATTGAGTGTTCGCATTCTATATGGTCCTTTGTGTCGCCATAATTTTGTAGTGATTTGGTTGATACAAATACACGTAGTGATGTGTACACCAATCTTTTTAAAACTCCATTACAATTATTCTTTTTATGCCATTATATTTTTTAATAAAATCTTTTAAGAGTATGATTTCTTGCCTCTTGGATTTTATAATAAATTATAAATATTTAATTATTATCCTTATAATGTATTATATATCAGAAATATTCATTAAAATTATTTAATAAACCAAAATTATAAAGTAATAACCTTGTTTCAGATAGTGTGTATGAAATGTGTCACAAAGTGTGTAAGGAAATTAAATATCCAGAGTATTTATAATATATTTATAATTTTCAATATATTTTATAGCTTTGAATTCATTCGATGCTGAGTTTTTATATATCGTACACAAAAATGAATTTAATAAATGCATTTTATTACATGAAAGACCTAGTTTAACAAACATTAATAAATAATATTAAAATATTATATCATATAAAATGGATAATTTGAATAGTATTAACTGGATTATAAAAAATATATGGTTTAAAAAACAAATTCATGGGTTAGAAATTGATCATAAATTAATATAAGATCAAATTGATAATTAAGAGGATATTTTAAAGAAAACTATTTTTATATTGGAAAAATGTTTTACCGTAATTAATTAAATTAATTACAATTTTTGGGTGATATTTCTATAATATATATATATATATATATATTATAAACTCATTAAAATATCTTTTATATTACGCCAGTATATTTGATAATCATAAAATAATAACAGACCTAGTTTTACACAAAAATGACTATATTTTTATTAAGTCACTTTTACCGCCTATTAATGGAAAATCCATTTTAAATATGAATTTTTACAATTTTATTGATTTAATATATAATAATAAACATCCCAGTTGATATAAAATCATGAAAATTATGATAGGTTGTTTTTTATATTTTTATTCAATATTTCCTTTTTAACAAGTTGTTAAAAATGAATTTTTGTTCAAAACTATTTTTTCAAATAATTTATTTATATGTTTAAATTATAATTTTAACTGGTTTAAATTTATTACTATATATCATATTATTGTCAATTAATCCAATTGTGTTAATTTAAGACATTTTCACTTTGAATTTTTTTAATAAAAACATAGCAAACTGTTGGACATTTTTGCTTTACAAACCTACATTTTCAACCCATAAATATGATTAAATAAAAATTAAATTTTTCCACTTATTTGATTCGAATTTGGAAAATTTATTAAATATTTGGACCATAATAATTTTTTATTTATAATTTTTTAATAATTTTTTGAAAAAAAATATTATTGAAATTAATTAAAATTAATTACAATGATTAATGTGAAATTAAGCATAACAAGAGTCTAATCCTTAAACATAAGGGACCAAATGACTTAGAAACATGTTTGTAATCAATTGGATGGCAATATGTCGACCTTACCCAACCTTTTTTATATGTTTTTCTATTGTGGGATCCAATTTCCATGGGAATGGCATGGGTTGAAATCCCTTTCCCAAAATTTACAAGAGTGACACTCCCCCACTATAATGAGGAATCCCCTCCTCCCACTTACTCACACCTCTCAACACACATTGGATTGAACAATATACCAAAATATTTATTAAAAATCCATAAAATCATCCTAGAATCCTCAAATTTGTAATTCTTCTATCCAAGGATGTCCTTTGGTGAAACCCAAAAGGAGTTAACCGATTAAAAGGTAAAACCTTTCCTTAAGAAATCAGGATTTATTTCCACTATCTAGCCCCTAAACTGTCATCCTTACATGATTATATAATAAAACATATATCTTTAAAAGAAATTTATATTTTTATCTTATGGGTTCAACTTACACTTACATACACCTCGTTTTAATGGGTAACAAAAATACAATTTATGTGCACGGTGAACTACAGCCTCACGAATTTATGATTGTTCATTTTTTCCTTTAAATCCATTTATTGTTGGGAATTATGATAGAATACACACAGAAACACAAAAACACACACATATATATATATATGATATATATTATATATATAATGTGTTCGTTCTTTTTTAATTTGGTAAAATAAATTATACATTAAATTTTGATTAAATAATATTACATTTTTTAAGGAAGTGTGGACTACTACCTCCTCAAAGTTATGTGATTCATTCAAGAAATACATGGATTTTATTAAGAATGATATTAATAATATATTACATATATTAATAATTATTGGACTATAATTCTATTATACCTCTATATAAAAATCGTTTACTTTTCATTATTTTAAAATATTAAAATGAAATGGATGTAGCGGTCATGCATAAATACGGTCTACCATCTCCAAGAATGGTTGTTTCTATTTCCTAACTCCAATTATAATAGATTATTATAAATACATATAAACATAATAAATATTACATAAATATACTTGTATAAATTCTATAGATGATGAATCCATGAAAAATTTATAGGAAAAACAAATAACTAGACAAATATTACTCCAAAAAACTAGGAAATTGTCACCTAAAATAGATAAAATAATGAAAGGTTCATAAGAGACATGTGATAAGATATAAAAATAATGTTACATATGATATAATAAATATTATTATTGTAATAATATAATTTATTATCCATTTTAGATCCCATATACAGGAGGTTAAAGAATATTCACCTAAAAGGAAACACAAGGTAAGGGATTTTGTCTCAATTTACATTCCATTTAGACTTATTTGTTGGACATAATTCCCATTAACATGTTATATCATGAGTATTTTTTTAATGATATTATATCTTTAATATTATTGTACTTCATCAAAGATATTATGATTTAAATTGTTTAATGTGGTATGGGACTCGTTGAAATGTTTAAATATTATTCTATTACAGAACATTTTTAATTAATGACTTTGTAATATCACTTCCTTTTGTGATTGGTAAATTTTTATTGAAAGATTCAAATTACTATTGTGCATATAATTTCTTATATATGGTGTACCTACTAAAAAATTGACATATAATATTTGGAATAAAACATTCTTCACTATATTTTGACTTTCAATTTTAATAATTTTATCTAAGGGGGTTCGAGTTAAATGTTACCCTATGGAATCAAATTTCATAAGACAATTAATTTTCATTAGGTTGAACTACATCCCCATTTTCATTAATATTATATTATTTTTTTTATAATTAATTTACTATCAATTGATTTAATTTCACTTCCCATATATGGATTTATATTTGATAAACATAATAAATAAATTGGTTGAATATCAAATCAATGTTGTGTCCTTTTCAGCGGTTTTCTTACCAATATCTTTTTAATTGGGATTGGTTGTATTTGAATTAACATTTGTGGATATTATTCAATAATTGTTTAGTAAACCCATTCATTTTCCTATAATCTGGTTATTTAGGGCCTTTTTGAATATCTATACCATTATTCCACTCTTTGGTACTGAAACGTTTTTTGAAATATTTTTATTTCCCTCTTATGTGAGAGAAAATATTTTCCTCTAAAAACCATGTTTTATTAAATGAAATTAAAAAATATTTTACCCTTTACAAAATATGTTATTGTAAAAAAATTTACCATTTAAATTTTTAGAATTGTTTAAAAACTAATCTTATTGTATCTTTACAAACAAGTAATTTTTCTAACATTTTTACCATAGAAAAGTAATGAATTTTTCCTCATAAAACATGTAAAAATTTACCAACCATCATTTCCTTGATAATTTTGTTGAATTATTAAATGGTTACATGTTAATAATAGTTTCTCCCAAAGTTATTTTTTTTTTGATATGGTTATTCAAAACAACATGATATTTTCCTCAATAATTTTTTAAAAATATATTATATCTATTCATCAAAGACAAAAACCCTTTTTAACATGACAAGGGATATGTTTTATTGATACCATCCTTATTAATACTCGATATGGTTTATATTTGATTTGTCAAAAGGTATTATTCTCATTCAATTCCTTGATTTATTTGTATTGTCATGGAAAAATTTTAATTTCTTTGATCATTTGACATTGAATTTCACCTATGTATGCATATCATTTTTCATGGATAAGTTTTTTTCCGAAACCATATATAATTTTTCATACTTTGTTTACATTTAATTTATATGATTATTTTGGAAAATATTGATAAACATTTATCCTTTATTAAATATTGATATTTTATAATTCATATAGTATATTAATTAAATAAATTACTTGTCATGAATTACTCTTTGAACATTCAATGACATGGAGATCTCAAAAATTATATATTTCTTTGATGCATCAATAAAATATCATGAGACAAATTAGATTACAAAACTAGAATGGCTTATAATATCTCGAGGATAGGTCTTGACAGAATATGATTTTATGCTCTATAATCAAGATGGGCAATTATTAACAATTTCCTTCATTTAGATTCATTTAATATTCATCCATGAGATTAATACATGGTATAAGAATGGATAAATATCATTTTAAGTTCATTGATTAAATGTCATGTGTTTCTGTTTCTCAACGTTCTATACTTATTATTTCTTATGTAATTATTTGAATGAAATGTGTTTTTATTTTTTACCATTTTATATTGTTTATCTATTAATTTTATTGATTATATGTCTTGTGTGTATATTATTCCCTTTCCAGTTTTATTGTTCTTCTTCGTTCATTATTTTTATCACTATAATTTACTTTCCCTTACTGATGAATCGATCTCACCCTTAGTTTGTTTCCTTTCCCCAGGAATCCCTGAAAAGTACTAAGAACTTATTAAAGGATACACTAGATATAATAAAGATGTTATCCTATAAATTAAAAGGATAAAACAATTATGTTGTAATTTATTTATTTACTTGTATTACAAGACTTGTGACTGTATCTGGTGTACCAAGATTACTAAACTCTTCAATCATTTAGGATTTGACTTGTAATCATGCCAATTTAATGGTAGTGGATACCATCTCTGGGCTTCTAGGGTAGGGTCTCTACAAAATTTTCTGCATACCCTTCATTTAAAGCATTCGTGAAAAAATTCACATTATATCGATAGGTGGTAGTCTGTAGTATACAGAAACGATGTTATTGTATCCCCCATAGAACTGAAAATAAATGGGTATATGAGATATAATAATTAAATAATTTTAAATATATTAAAATTTTCATATATAATATTTAATCCTTCATTAATAAAATTAGTGATAGTCTGTGACCGAAGATGAATATATTATATTTGAGATATGGGAGTTCTCCATTCAAATGAACAATGATTTTATATACCATTTGATGGAAGCAGAGATTGATCAATTTTATTACATTGATATTATATAATATAATTGTAAAATAGTTAATTTTTTACATATTTTAATAGTTTATGAATATTCTAATGGGGTGTAATAACAAAAAAAATCCATAGTTTGGAATTTCAACACCTCCCGAACCACCTCTAGAGGATTAGACATAATATATTTCTTGAATGGTCTTATGAAAAATATAGTGATTACTGAATGATGTGATCGAATATATGAATTTATTTGGGTAGGTAATAGATGATCGATTAGAAAAGTGTTAATACTATAGGAGATTGTGTGGATATTTATACATTGGGAAAGTAAACCACATGGAAATTACTCATAATTTCACAAATGAATAAAAATGGAAAAGTAATTATAATGAAAAAAGATTCAAACTGACCATATATTTTACATTGGCTTGATAATATTGATAATTGAACTTAAATTTTATTTACACAACTTTTCAGTTCACATAGACACTAATTGTATTTGTTTAACACCTGGTAAATCAATTTTACCATAAACATGATAAAAAATGTTTGATGTTTTCACTATTCATTATGGTAAAAAATTCGGATGAAACGATTAGCTAATTGAAATAACTATAATTAAAAATATATAATATATTTTACCAAATCTGATTCATATAATTGAAAAAAATATCAATTAATATTAATATTTATAACCTGATGAAAATGATTGTTTTCAAATTGATTATTTTTAAAATAAAAGATGAATTTTTACTAACTCTATAAATAGAAATAATCATTGTATGAATATTAATAAATGAGTACTTATATTTAACATTTAATTTTCATTCAAAAATCTATTTATTATCTATTATCATAAAAATTGAAAATAGTTAAACATTATTCATTTTAAAATAGTTTTCAGAAAATCATGTTTTGAAGCCAAAAACATTATTATACTAAAATACAATTTAAAGTTGATTAAAAAAAATTAAGTGGATTAAATTTATCCAAATAATTAATATTTTATAGTAATTTATATTGAAATAATATTTTTAATTTTTATATATCTTATTGAATTTATATTTGGGGACATTTTTTAAAAAATCACTATTTTCACTATTCATTGAAAATATATATTTTCTAAAAAACCCAAAAATTTCACACAAATTAAATTATAGATATTCAATTTTTTAAAAAATAAATTATTTACAGAATAAATTTACTTTAATTTTAAAAAATGAAATATAATATTCATTTCATATAAAGATATAGTATCTTTTTTAAGATAATAAGTTTTTCAATAATGAAATTTCTATTCTAAAAACTGATTGATTACATAATAAATATTTATCAATAATTTATATTGAGTAACAAATAAATAAGTATAATATTTATATATATATTATATATTTAATCATATATTTAAATTATTCATAGATATGGTTTTAATTTCTAGGTTATAACAATTATATATTTTTTGGGTCATTTAAGACCACTGTTGTGTGTCATATTCATAATCAAACAACATAAATATTTTGGATCCATTTATTATAAGACATAAAATAGATTAAATTTATTTAAAAATCAATATATTTTATTTTCCCATGGTGTGACTTTCTCATCTATGTTTTATGTGTCATGTCATTTTCTCAATGGAACACAATTTTCTTCTTTTCAATTATCAAGGTGTTACATCCCCCCTTTAATAAATTGTTTCTTGAACATTTGAAATTTATCTATCTAATTAATGATTGTACATTTGAACATATGTTGGTTGAAAAACACCCATCTTATAAAGGGTTAATAAACTATTATCTTTATAAATGATATAGGGAAGTTTGATGTTTTTTTAGGAACAACACATACAACATTTATAAATTAGAGAACATATATGGAGTTGATTATTTGGACACTGAATAGAATTTTAAAGTCCAAATATTGTTATAGATTCACTGATAGATTTTATCATAGTTATGTAAATGATAAATATATTGTTAGAAACCAAAAATTCATAAACCAAAGAGGGGTTAAAAGGTAATAAATATCATCAGAAATTATTTTATTACTAATTTTTTTAAAGATCATTTTACTATGGTTTGAGGAATTCCATTACCATATAGACAAATAGGATTAATAAACATACATACTTTTTGTGTATAATTTCTCTCTATATCTAATTTACACCACAATTTCATCTTTTTATCCAAAAAATGAGTATTTTGTATGAATTACGATATTTGAATCAATACCATAAATTTTAAAAAGATATAGAACTATAAAAAAATAAAACCAATATATTACACCAATAACTAAACATAAACCAAAATCAAAATGGTTATAATATGAAAATAATTTTACCAAAATGAGTAAATAATAATATGATGAAACAATACATTAACCATCAAAATTCAACTTTTTTACCTAATGATAAAACTAAACCATTCTAAATACTCTAAATTTTAAATAAAGTATTGTCCCAAAATATTTTCTCATGGAATTTAGCTTTCTAGAAAAAAATCAACATATCCTATTTTAGTAACATTATTCTCTTATTCACTGAATCAATTTTCCATCTTATGGTTATCTATATGATAAAACGTATTTTATCATATTTACCTCAATATCCAAGATCGTATAAAACCTGAATGTTATCAGTAGCTTAAATCATATTCACACAAAATTCCATTTCATACATCATGTTTACCAAATATTTACATATAATTCAATATAAAAATTTCTCCAAAATGTCATTAATTTATATATGATCTTGTTTCATAGAACCTTAATGGGGTCTCTATGACATTGAACATAAAATCATCAATAATATTGTTGGACGATGATGCTATATATAACCTAAAATAAAACCTTACATGAAATAATCTCAATCTCCAAAGGTATCTAAACCATTCCTCTAATACCATCTATTACTACACAGAACTCGCACACTAAAATTTGATTTTAAAAATAAAAATATTGTTTTTATAGATTTCATACGACTGAAGATTACCCATTTTTTTATCCAACTAATAAAATATCAAAGGGACATGTTAGATGAGTTAAATTATCAAGGAATATATAGCTTTAGAGTTTTTTAGAATTAGGAAAAACTCATACGTAATGCATTCCCATGTGATTGAATGATAATATATCCCTCCTAAACCAAAATTTTTTATTTCAAATTAAGTGATCATTATCATTAAAATGAAATTCGTTCTATAAATAATTCATTCAACCCCAATCGTTAAAACCAATGAAAATATAAACCTAATAAGGGTTATCACAAATTCTCAATAAGTGTAACCATAAGAATTAAAAATTGAAATTCATGAGTAAGCATAAGAAGATAATAAGTGTATGATGATATAATCAATGTGAATGAATATAAAATAATAATATTCATACCATTTAATACCTAGATCACTAAACATGGAAACATTAAATAAGGCCTTAATAATGGAATGATACCTCAAAATCAATAATCATAAGACATGTGATATAAATCTCCACCTGTCGAAACATTTTGAACCAGTATCTTAGAAAATTATCGTCATATAACATCATATAAATGAAATAACCAATATGGTAACATTCTATCCTTATAATACCCAATTTGTTGGGGCCATAATGTACACACCCATCCTTGGTATTTCACAGAACCACCCATCCTCCATAGATCATGGAACTACTCATCCTTGATTTATCAATAAACAACACACTATTGGTTAACAATGTAAAAATTCATACATGGTTTATAATGAACCAGATGATTTCATAAACAATTTTAATGAATTATATAATTAATAACGTATATAGATCACTCATTTCATCCAAAACTTATAGAAGAAACCATTATTTTTTTAGGATGATTTACCCGTTGAAAAGAAACTCGTTACACAATTATATCATTGAATAACGACTAACCGGTGAAATAGAATTGGGTTCCAAAAAACTCTAATAGTACATTATTAAAATTTGGAAAGGAAATAGGTTACATAAAAATATCATTTAAATACGATTGAACTGTAGAAAATAAAAGGGTTATGTAATAATGTCTTCAAATAACGATTAAACCATGGCAATGAATTGGATTCAATAAAAATCTATTTAAAAAAAACCTAATCCAATCCGAAAAATAATGTGGATGGTATCATTAAAATATATCTTCATTGGAGAATAATTAACAACAATGTTTGTTAACAATTTAAAATTGAAATAAAAGTAAAACATAATTAAAAACATTTTTTACAAAAATAACTTTTAGATTTTGAAATTTGTATTCTAAATTTATAAATTGAAAATATATTGTGAAAATAATTTTATTTGAAAAATATTATAAAATTATAAAATAAAATTTACAGAAAATAATCTAAATGAAGTAGGTAAAAAAATAATGACACTAATATTAAACAAAATCATTCGTTGAAAAAAATTAAAAAAGGGTCTCATATGTGGCCCATTTGAAAAATATTACGAATTTTTCATTTAAATGATTTTAAATGAAGTTAGACAACAATGTAAATTACATTTTCGAAATTAAGTTTTTTTAAATTTTTTTAAATAAATTAATAAAAACTTATAATGGAAGAGAATGATAGATGTTTTAAAAGAAAATACAGGATCAACATCACTTATGAATGAATACTATGATATTTCATCAATAAATAAGGGAGGAAATAGAAATAAAACATGTGAACCACATTCAAGAGCATAGGATAATAGAATATAATTTTTTCATTAAAATAATATCATATTATTTCACCCAATGTAACCTTAAAAATAAAAAATCATGAAATAATGATGATTGTGTCATAACGCCTTTCCTTATTTGGTAACATTTCAATCATAATACCGATGAAAGTGTAAAATCATATGACTAATTAAATATCAAAAAAATTATATTACTGAAATAAAATGTTTAATATTCAATACATATACCTTATAAATTAATATAGATGTCTAATATAACAATACACCTCAACAAAGAGAAATTGAGATGGAGTCCCTTCTGTGTTTTGTATTTACTCGATCAAAGCCAAATGATCGAGAAAATATCATGCATATTTGTAAATAAAAATAATACTCATGATAAAAAATGTTCAAATACATACATGGGCTGTATATATACCACACAATAAAAATTAGTGGCCAATATGTAATCTGTCTCACGGAAGTAAATATAATACAAGAATAACCCCTTACCTAGAGTCGAGAGTTTCCATGTATGTCATTTATATCTGGAATAATAAAATTAAATAAATTATTAGATATCTTAATATAATTTTATAGGTTTAACAACATATAAATCAATATTTTATTTTATTTCCTTTTAATTAAATATTTAAATATTGAATCCGTTTACTCCATATTTGGGTCTTTTGTGGATGTCATATTCATTATTTGAAAACAACTATGGTGTGTTAACCATGGTCAAAGATTTAATTATCACTTAATTTATTGAATAATATCCATGAAATAATTATAATATTTTCACATCAATTATTCTTTTAAAACCAATCATAAAAAATGGATATAAAAAATAAACTATGTAACAATCCTCGAGGTGGTAGGTTGTACAATCACATAAGTAATGATTCCATTATCAATGATTATTATTGAAAGAAAGTATATATTATTTTATTATTATATAATGATAACAATATCATAAATATGTAATAATATATTTTAATATAATTATATATATAATTATTCTGATGAGGTGATGAAAAAAGAACCACATCTCTTTGTGGAGGCGGTAGTCCACACGTGCACAAATGACATTGTCATTTTTCAGTATAAGATTGAAAATGATATATATTTTATTTTAATAATGATATATAATTCCTTAATATAATTATTAATTCATTAGTATCACATATTTTCATTAAAATCATTACTTTTACCTTTCATTTAAATCATTATGTAAAAACGAATAACATCGCTTCATAATGTGATACTCTGCTCTACACACGATAAACATTGTCATATAAACCACAAAATAGAAAATAAATTTCTTATTTGATATATTATCAACAATTTATTATAATGATAAACATACCTTATATATATATATATATATATATTAAATCTATCATTACAAAATTCCACGACTGTCAATGATAGAGACTAGATGACATCAGTTCGTTATTTATTAGTCTGTCATATACACAGATGATGATTTTGTATCTCATTTGATAGAATAATTTATAGATTTAGATTACAACATTATAAAAACATATAAATATTGAGAATATACAATCTTAAAATGAGAATATTTTAATTTTATTTTTAGGTGGTGGACGAAGAATGAAAAATAAAATATTAGGAATCTTACATCATCTTGGACCACCTAATTTGAATTGTACATAATTTATTCCTAGAATATATTTATGAACAAACCAAAGGATACTGGGATTAATAAATGGAATTTTAAAAATTCTCTATTTAGTTATTTTATGAACCAAAGTGATTTTAATTTTTGAATAAGATAAGATAGAGGGTCGACTTTTATAAGTGGGGAAATGAACCCACTAGGAATCTACATCGAAATTTAACAAAAAAATCCAAAATGACAAATCCATTCTCATATAATATGATTAAAACTATCATAGATTCTAAATTGGAATGTATAATCATTAAATATTTATATCCAATTGTATTTTACATATTTTATTGTTTCATTGACCATTATCATTATAGGATAACCTCCCATTGAACCTATTTTCACCCTAACAATTGTAAATAATTTTTACTATTTTCACTTTTCATTATTGTGATGATATCAAATGAAATAAATTAATAATATAAATTTTCATGATTAAAAATAATCAATCCATTTAACTAAATAAAATTTAAATAAGTAAAAAAGTTATATTTTAAATTAAACCCACATAGGTGATGAAAATGACATTTTTTAGGAAGTGTATTTTTCAAATAACAGATGAATTTATTCTAACTATATGACTAAAAATAATCCTTTTATGAGTATAAATTTATATTTTTTAATATATTATCTATAAATTTAATTGATAATTTTTTTATTAGGGATTTTATAAATTTAATAAAACTTACAAACATTTTTCATTTTAAAATAAATTTCAGAATATTTTTCAAAAGGAAAAAACATCAACTAAAATACAATATAATAATGATTAAAAATGTAACATCCCGAGTCCAGAGCCCCTCTACTGTTGCCCCATACCCGGTTCACCACATGACATCAAGCACGTTTCCCCAAACGCCAGAGGCTGCTGACTAGCAGCGAGGGCCTAGGTGAGTCGGTGGGGAAACTATGACCACATTCTGTAAGGTACACAAGGTAAGAAAACAACAATAAATAGCGGAAGAAGTAAACAACATGCATAACAGTAGAAACCAAACAGTGGAAGCAATGTAGATATCCAACAATTATGACAATAATGCAGTAGGTACAAGTATCTAGAGAAAGCATCAAACACAACAACGTGCTGGAATACAACTGAAACCAAGTGAAAAAGAAAAACAAAGAAAGCTCCTCAGCATCGCGAGGCACGGCTCGGTCCCATGCTCCCCAGCTTCTAATGTTGTCATGATCTTGAATTAGAAGGGCGCTTTCCCTTATCTATACCTGCAGCAATATAGTCTTTGTGGTCCCAAAAGCATGGCCCAAACAGGTTGTGAGATATAATCCCAGTAGGCAATCACCCAATGATTTGTGTCCAAAAGTCAATGAATACATGGAAGTAAATAAACATGAAGCAGTAAACATGAAATTACAAGAAGCCATAATCCACATCTCTAACAAGTAAGGCACACAAGTAAGCAGTCAACAATAAGAAGTAAACAGGTAACCCTCTAGGTAGCTCTCACAGCCTAACCCCTATGGTTCAACCTCTAAGTACTAGAGACCCTCTAGGAGGCACACATAGTCTCACCCCTCTGGTTCAGCTAAGTAATTAAGCAGACTCTCTGGGGAAGCACTCACCTTCAATTCTCCCTATATTCTGGTATCGTGCTAAAGGATCTATGGGGAAGCACTCAACGTCAATTCCCCATGTGGCCCGCGTCGTAGTTAAAGACACTCTGGAGAAGCCCTTCCATCAATTCTACCCTTGGTCCCGCATCATGATTAAAAAGACACTCTAGAGAAGCCCTTATGTTAATTCTCCCTTTGGTCTAATAATCTAGGTTCTCACAGTCCTGAGTATAATGAAACATGCTCAGCGCATGTATATCATCCAAGTAAACCTCAAGAACTACTTGGCTATCAACTAAGGCTCAACAGCAATAGTAAAAAAACAGTCCACAATCCTATATCTAGGCATGTAAAAGCAAATTGATCACAAAAAAGATACTCTAATCACAAGAAATAACCTCTACTAAAGCAATCAAGAAAATCCGGCAAGAAGCAAGGGTAAAACAGGAAACACGCAATACCCCGTTCAAGGGTTTTGGTGGAATTTGCACACAATATTAATCAAATTTATATGGAAAGGAACAAACCACCTACCTCGATCCTAGGAGATCGATATACGTGAACCTCGACGACAGATTCCTCTTAGAACAACATAGATCTGAGAAAATGTACAAAATTTTCATCCCATGATAACATGGAAACCAAGAGGAATCAAGAAACAAGGCTAAAGCGGAAGGAATAACTCGCCACTGCGATTCCAACGCAACTAGCCATGCTTAAATCGGAGAATAGATGGCGAGGCGGGAATCCGTCAACGATCCGGCCGTACGGTCACTCCTGGATAGTCGAAACCTGAAGAAGAAGATGGACATGGGGGTTAGACACGACCTCGGTCCGTTTAATGAAAAAAAGAAGGTACACGGCGTGTACTTTTGGAGTACACAGCTTTTACTTCAAATTTTCCATACTTCGGAATAACTGGCCTCCACCTCAGCCTTATACACCGTGTGTGGGGCCCGGACATGGCCAGCACACGGCTTCGAGCCGGGGAAAGAGTACATGGCTTGTACTAAGAAAGTACACAGCGTGTACTTCTGAAATTTCCAGAAACCTCATTTTTCTCAAAATCTCTAGAAAAAGGGAAAACGTACATGAAAAGAGATCCGGGTTCTTACAAACATACCCCCTTTAATAAATTCTTCCCTGAATTTCCCTAATGAGGCGGAGAAGGAGAAACCCTGAACAGATCCGGCCACTGCGATCGTACATCAGTCTCCCTCTCCCAGGACTCGTCCTCTGCTCGCCCGTGCTGCCATAGCACTCGTACCAGAGGAACACACCACCCTCGGAGAACCTTCGTACTATGATCGACAATCTGGATAGGATGTTCCTTGAACGACACATCCTATTCAAGCTCAAATTCCTTGAGATGAAAGACGTTAGACGGGTCTTAAAAGTAGCGTCAGATCTGAGAGACGTGGAAGATGTCGTGCATGGCCCGATATCTCTGAAGTAGCTACAACCGATAGGCGACTGGCCCCACGCTCTCCAAGACCTCAAACGGCTCGACGTACCACAGTGAAAGATTACCCTGTCTCTGAATCCTTTTGCGTCCCAACCGCGGTGCGACACGTAGGAAGACCTGATCACCGACCTCGAACTCCAGAGGTCATCTCCGATGATCAGAATAAGACTTATATCGAGACTGCGTTGTAGCCATCCTCTTCTGAATCAGCTCTATCATCTATGAAGTCTCCTGAACAAGACGAGGTCCTAGCAAAGCTTCCTCTCCTGCCTCCAGCCAACATAAGGGTGATAAGCTTGGCCTACCGTACAAAGCCTCGTATGGCGCCATCAGAATGGTCGCCTGGAAACTGTTATTGTAGGAAAACTCCACCAGAGTAGTATGATTCTCCCAAGAACCGTCAAATTCAAGGATGCAAGCTTGGGGACTATCCTCAAGCACCTGGATCGTGCGCTCGGACTAGCCATCAGTCTGGGGATGGTATGATGTACTCAAAATTACCTGTGTACCCAAAGCCTTCTGAAGTCCCCGCCAGAACCGGGAGGTAAAGCATGCATCTCTGTCTGAAACAATAGAGCACGGAACTCCATGAAAATGAATGATCTCTCTGATGTAAAGTCATCCCATATCATCGACACTAAAGGTCTCCTTGATCAGCAAGAAGTGATCAACCTTCGTAAGTCTGTCGATGATAACCCAAATAATGTTGTTTCCCCGAGGTGACCTCAGAAACCCGGTCACGAAGTTCATTGCAACATCGTTCCACTTCCACTCTGGAATGGTTAACTGCTGTAAAAGGCCTGTTGGTCGCTGATGTTCTACTTTCACTTGCTGACAAGTAGAACATCTCAAGACAAAACCAGCAACATCCTTCTTCATACTTGGCCACCAGTATTGGCGATGAAGGTCCCGATACATCTTGGTGACGCCAGGATGAACTGCCCAAATAGAGGAATGGAAATCCTGCATCATCTCCTCACGTATGTCTGCTGGCACCCATACACGTCCTTGGAAATGTATGATCTCATCCTCACCCACTGTCCATCCAGGAAGAGGGTCCTCTCCTGTCACACTCTCCCGCAGGTCTAAGCCTTCTGAGTCTGATAGCTTCCTCATCCGTACCTGATCAAGTAGCGTGGAGTTAACAGCTACAGAAGATAGAAAAGCCTATCCCAGTCTGTCGTGCACCTCCATATGCATATCAGAGAATAGAGACATCAGCTGCCACTCACTACTGGCCTCCTGAACTGCCTGAATTTGAGTTCTCCTCCTCAACGCATTAGCCACGGCGTTGCCCTTTTCTGGCATATAGGAGAGCTCGAAGATAAACGATTGAAGGTACTCGACCCACCTGCGCTGCCTCAGATTCAGATCAAGTTGTGTGAAGATATAATTGAGACTCTTGTTGTCATTGAAAACCCCAAAGTGCTCTCCCAGAAGGCAGTGTCTCCAACAACGCAAGGAATGAACAATAGCTGCCAACTCCAGATCGTTCATAGGGTAGTTCCTCTCAAGTGGACTCAACTGCCGAGACCAGTACGCAATGACTCCATCTCACTGCATAAGTGTATCTCCCAGTCCGATACCCGAAGCATCACAGTAAACAGTGTATCTCTTTCCTGGCTCTGGCAAGACTAGTATCGGTGCTGACGTCAACCTTCCTTTCATCTCCTGAAAGGCTGACTCACAAAAATCTGACCATAAGAAATTCTCACCCTTCTTGGTCATACCTGTCAAAGGTGCTGCTAGATGAGAAAAGTCCTGAATGAAGCGTCTGTAGTATCCAGCCAACCCTAGGAAACTCCGTACCTCAAAGACGTTCTTTGGATGCTCCCAGGAAACTACTGCTCTCACTTTCTCTGGGTCCACTGATACTCCTGCCTCTAAGATGACGTGCCCCAAGAAGTGAATCTGATCCATCCAGAAGTGGCACTTCGAGAGTTTAGCATAAATCAAATTCTCTCTCAGTGTACTCAGAACGATATCAAGATGCGTGGCATGGTCGTGTCGAGTGTGATAGTAAACCAAGATATCGTCCACGAATACCACGACAAAGGAATCCAAGTAAGGATGGAACACTCGGTTCATCAGTGCCATGAAAACTGCAGGTGCATTCGTGAGTCCGAACGACATGACTGTATACTCGTATAGACCATACCTCCTCCTGAAGGCTGTCAGAGGTATATCTGATGGCCAAACACGCAACTGATGATAACCAGACCTCAAGTATATCTTTGAGAACACCCGGGATCCTTGAAGCTGATAAAAGAGGTCATCAATCCAAGACAAGGGATATCGGTTCTTGACCGTCAGCTAGTTCACCTTCTGATAATCCACACAAATACGAAGGGTAATGTCTGCCTTCTTCGCAAATAGAATAGGTGAACCCCAAGGAGAAGTGCTGGGTCGGATAATACCCTTAGCTTGTAGCTCCGCTAAATTCTTCTTGAGCTCCTAAAACTCAGGTGTGGCCATCCTATATGGAGGAATGGACACCGGTGTTGATCCTGGAACATGCTCAATAGAGAAGTCTACCTCACACTCTGGAGGAAACCCCGAAAAGTCTTCTGGAAAGACATCCCTGAAGTGATCATCCACTGGGGGAAAGTCCAACTGTGGAGTCCCCTGAGCATCTAGATATAGAATAGGAATCTGGGCTGTTACCCCTCCTAGCCCAAGATGCTCGAGTCCTACCCGACTCATCCGAACATCCCACTCACCTATATGAAGGAAGGATTCACCTTCTGGTGAAATAAAACTGACTCTGCGGCGATAACAGTCAACGACTTCCTGGAAGGGAATCAACCAGTCCATGATGAGAATGAAATCCTAGCCTGTCATCTCCAGGACATAGAGATCCCACAAGAAGTGATACCCTGCAACCTCGAGAGGGAACTCTCTACACTGGAGTACACTAGATGTCCTCATCCCCAAGGGTGTGTCTAGTGTCAACGAGTCAGCAGAAGAAAAGTTGCAGAGTCCAAGATTCTCCACAATACCAACAGAGATAAAACTATGCATAGAAATAGTATTTAAAAGGGCTGAAGATAAAACTGAGGCTACTAAAATCATACCTCGTACAGTAGAAGGGTCGGAATCCTACTCATGATAATTTTTCTCCACGACGAAAGACTGGCCCGTGCCATGGCCCTGCGCCCCTGTCTGACCACTCTGAGCTGAACCGCCCTGCTGGTGCTGAGGAACTGGTGGATTACTGTCGTGGCCTAGACCTCCACCTTAGCCCGAACGGAGAGAAGAACACCAGTTCCCCAACTAGTGAGAAACTGGTAGTGCTGCTCCAGAATGAGGAGTCATGGAAGAACCCTGGTCACCTACTGCTGGTGAGAAAACCTGGAAGAAACGATAATGGTGACTCAACTTGCCGCATGATCGGCACTCCATGGGGTCTCTCTGGCACTGTGGCCTCGTGTGCCCTGTCTAGCCACACTAGTACCATGTCACATGGCTGCCTGATGTTGTGTCTCGCTTCCTCGAATCACCGCGTGTAGGCTCCCTACGGTGCTTCTTGCTGTCATATGAAGGAATCTAGCTCAAGAAGCAGAACCGCCTTGGCTCACAGATCCAGAGTCTCTCAGATTGCGCTCCACAATCAGTACCTGGTTGATGATGGAAGTAATGGAAGTCACCTAGAAGATGTTCACCTGCGAGCGGATCTCCCTCCTGAGTCCATCCTCAAACTTTCTCTCCAAAAACACCCCACTCCCATCCCGAAGGGGTGTAAAATGCTACAGCTCAGTGAAATGAGAGGAATACTATATGACAGATAGAGTACCCTACTCTAAGATCATGAAACCCCGGGCTCGATCAGCCCTCAGGGTATCCGGGTAGAAGTAGTCGTAGAACACGCGCTGGAACTCCTCCCAAGACATAGCCTACTGCTGACCTACCGGTGAGATCACGTCCCACCACCTCTTGGAAGAGTCTCGAAGCATGTAGGTGGTGATATTGACCCGCCTCTCTGGAGGTGTCTCTAGATGCTCGAAGATAGTTAGCATGGCTTCCATCCATGACTCTAGAGCCTATGGTCCTCCCTCCCCCCCCCCCCCGAGAACGTGGGAGGATTCTACTGCTGTAAAAACCGTGTCAAGTCTGCCATAGACGAGGCAGGAGGCGGTGCTCCATGGAAGGCATGCATCTTCCTCATGAAACCTTCCCTGAACTGCGCATCAGCGCCCACGACTAGTAAAACAACCGGTGCTAAGGCTGGCTCAGCTGGAGGATCGACAGGAAGTCCTTGATCATCACTGTCTGGTGTCTGATCACTGCCTGACGACAGATGTACGACCGGAGGACGTAACAGAGGCATAGCTCTGAAAGATCAAAAGAACACCTTAGATCAGGAAAACAAGTACAGAGAACAAAAGAGTACAAAACAGGAACAGGGGAAGAAGAATACACAAGATTTCAAAACATGACCACACGGCGTGTATAAAACTACACAACATGTCTTTTGGATCCACTGACATGGGCGTGTACTCTTACCCCACAAGTCGTGTACACCTCAAACTACACGGCGTGTTAACAACCACACATGGCGTGTACATGAAAACTATTACCATGCCTGAGTCTCCTGACACGTCCAACCCACACGATCTGACTCAACCCGAGACTAACGGTGTGTTCGAAACAAACACGGCGTGCACTAGAAAGGGCTTTGGCAGTCTGTGTTGTTGAGTACATAGCCGTCTACATGGCTGGTCCTTACACGGTGTGCTCCGAACAAGCACGATGTGCATAGGTGAAGGTGACACCATCCTATGTTGTTCGTGACACGGCCGGGTACCTGGGCAAGACTACACGGCGTGTTCCGAACAAACACGACCTGTGGAAAGGAAGGTAACGCCAGCCCTTGTTGTTCGTGACACGGCCGGGTACCTGGACAGGACTACACGGCGTGTTCGCTATGGACAAGACATGCTCTACCCGAGCTTCCCCGACCCATGTTGTTAGTGACACAGCCGGGTACACAGCTCCGAACTCACACGGCGTGTACCAATGGTACACGACGTGTTCCCGAAGTTACTCCCATGACACTGTGTTCTGCTCACACAGTCAGTGACACGGCCTAAAACTACAAAGCGTGTATCTAAAAAGTACACACTGTGTATTCTGGGTTTTTCTGGGCAGTAGATCAGAAACTGCACAGAATTCCAGAACACAAAAAAAAGGAGAAAAGATTCAAAATCTGATCCTTGAGGGCCTATAACACCTCAAGAACCAAATTTTTGGCGTTCAATTTAAACAAGAACAAAACAATAGTTTTCTAACATAACAGCATAGAATATATCAAGAAAATATCACAACAACATGCATAATCTACAAAAAGTCTATCACAATAACATGCAGTCGCTAATGCACCCTAGATGGCCTGGCAAGAATGCATGACATGTGATTTCTACAAGTGCCTATATGATGCATGAGACGGAATACCCTCATCTCATCGGTTTGCGACCGAAATAGAACCGCAATACCAAAACAACAATAGCACAAGCCATGTGAATCACTCTAGGTGAAATCAGGTCAATCATAAAATCTCAAAACCAGAAACTGCAATTAACGAGGTAGTATGGCTTTTCCCTGCACACGAGTTAGCTACCCCTGAGCAAAGCTTAATGCCAAGTACCGAATCTTTAATATCCCTGGCTAAGGTCTCCAAAGAGTAAAGCAAGAGAAAATAACTCATCTGATACCACTTTGTAATTTCCCGAGTCCGGAGCCCCTCCACGGGTGCCCCGTACCCGGTTCTCCACATGACCTCAAGGGCATTTCCCCAAACGCCAGTGGCTGCCGACTAGCAGCGAGGGCCTAGGTGGGTTGGTGGGGAAACAATTCCCTCATTCGGTAAGGTACACAAGGTAAGAAAAAGAAAATAAACAGCAGAATCAGTAAACAACATGCATAACAGCAGAAACCAAACAGCGGAAGCAATGCAGATATCCAACAATGATGATAATAATGCAGCAGCTACAAGTATCTATGGAAAGCAGCAAACACAACAACGTGCTGGAATAAAACTGAAACCAAGTGAAAAAGAAAAACAAAGAAAGCTCCTCAGCATCGCGAGGCACGGCTCGGTCCCATGCTCCCCAGCTCCGGATGTAGTCAAGATCCTGAAGTAGAAGGGTGCTTTCCCTTATCTGTACATGCAGCAACATAGTCTGTGTGGGCCCAAAATCATGGCCCAAACAAGGTGTGATATAAAATCCCAGTAGTAAATCAACCCAATATTTGTGTCCAACAGTCAATGAATACATGGTAGTAAATAAACAAGAAGCAGTAAACAGGAAGTCATAAGCAGCCACAATCCACAGCTCTAACAAGTAAGGCACACAAGTAAACAGTCAGCAACAGGAAGTAAACAGGTAACCCTCTCAGTAGCTCTCACAGTATAACCCCTGTGGTTCAACCTCGAAGTACTAGAAACCCTATGGGAGGCACATAGAGTCTCACCCCTCTGGATCAGCTACGTAATTAAGCAGACTCTCTGGGGAAGCACTAACCGTCAATTCCCCCTATAGTCTCGTATCGTGCTAAAGGCTCTCTGGGGAAGTACCCAACGTCAATCCCCCCTGTGGCACGCGTCGTAGTTAAAGACACACTAGAGAATCCCTTCCGTCAATTCTCCCCTTGGTCCCACCTCGTGATTAAAAAGACACACTGGAGAAGCCCTTCCATCAATTCTCCCTTTGGTCTACTACTCTAGGTTCTCACAGTCCTGAATATAACTAAACATGCTCAGCGCATGTATAACGTCCAAGTAAACCTCAATAACTACTTGGCTATCAACTAAGTATCAACAACAATAGTAAAACAATAGTCCATAATCCTATAGCTAGGAATAGAAAAGTAAATGAGCACAAACAAAATACTCTAATCACAAGAAATAACCTCTACTAAAGCAATCAAGAAAAGTAGGCAAGAAGCGTGGGAAAAATAGGAAACACGCAATACCCCATTCAAGGGTATTGGTGGAATTTGAAAGTAATATTCATCAACTTTCTATAGAAAGGCACAAACCACCTACCTCGATCCTATGTGATCGATATACATGAACCTCAACGTCAGATTCCCCTTAGAACAATGTAGATCTGAGAAAACGCACAAAACGTTCATCCCACGATAACATGGAAACCAGGAGGAATCAAGAAACAAGGCTAAAGCAGAAGGAAGAACTCACCGCTGCGATTCCAACGCAACTAACCGTGCTCGAATCGGAGAATGGGTGGTGAGGCGGGAATCCGTCGAAGATCCGGCCATACGGTCTCTCCCGGACGGTCGAAACCTGAAGTAGAAGGCGGATATGGGGGTTAGACGCGACCCCAATTCATTTAATGAAAAAAAAAGAAATTACAGGGCGTGTACATTTGGATTACACGATGTGTACTTCAAATTTTCCGTACTCCGAAATAATCGGCCTCCACCTCAGCCTTACACACCGTGTGTGTGGCCCGGACACGGCCAACACACGGCTTCGAGCCGGGGAAAGAGTACACGGCGTGTACTAAGAAGGTACGTGGCGTGTACTTCTGAAATTTCCATGAAACTCATTTTTCTCAAAAACTCCAGAAAAAGGAAATAAATACTTGAAAAGAGATCCGGGTTCTTACAAAAAAATATATCTGTTTAAAAATAACCAAATAATAAATTTTTTACAATAAATAATTTTAAAATCATATCTTGACTCTAATAATTTCAAAATTTATTGATAAGAATAGGAATTTTCATAAAAATAATTATTTTTCACTATTTAGTGAAAAGTCAATATTTTCCAAAAAAACCATAAATTTCTCTCAAATGTAATTTTGATATGATTATTTAAAAAATTAATTTTATATAATCCTAATTTATTAATGTTATAAAAATTAATTATAATATTTTTTTATGAAAATAAATAAAAAACATTTTAAAAAACATATTTTTGATTAATAATATTACATTACGAAAAATTAATTAATTATTTACTCAAAATTTAAAAATAATTTATATTTATATGGAAATATGAATATAAATATATATATCAGAAAATAGAAAATACTATTCAAAACATTCTAATTTAGGACCGATATTATAATAGTTATATATTTCAGGGTTTTTTTAATCTCATTAGTGTTCCATATACATTAATGAAAAAAACATATCAAGGTTCTGTGTACTAAAAGCAGTCAATTAGATTAAATTTATTTAAAAAATATATATCACAATATCTTCAGGTGTAACATTCTCTCGTTATCCCAATGTTTCATGTTTTCTAATCCATTAAAAAAAATTTCTTTTCAAACATTATTCATATAACACTCATATGATTAACATATTTAATACTCATTATTGATTATAACAAAATAATATAGGTATGTTTGTATGATTTTACAATACATGAAGTTCCCAAGCAAATCGATCTACCACAGATTGGCAGGTATTGTTGTGTTATGACTTTAAAAATATATCCTTCATAAATTATCCTCTCTGATTTTATATGGTCCAGAACCAATATTTTTTAATCAATAAATCACACATACAAAAATAAGATATTAAAATAAAAATACTATTATATTTTACAAAGTCTTCTCCCAATTTATTTACCTACTACTTCGGTGTTTCGTTTCATTCTCAACTACAAATATTATCCCTATATTTTCATGTTATTACTAGAGAATGGTATGGTTGTCCCTAGACTTCTGTGGGGATATATTTTCTTGTATAAAATAAGGAAGAGTACATCCATGAATATTTATAGATAATAAACTAAAAAATATCGATTTTAATAATATAAATACTTGCCTCCAACATATTCTTGAACTATTCTGTGTAAATATATCTTTTGTTCAATTCAATATTTCTCCACATAAGAAAATAATACCTCCTTCATTTGTGTTATTCTTTAACAACTAGTATAAAATCAAAAAATTCTCATTCATGTTATTCGTCTAAATCAATCATTAAAAACTATTAAAATGAGTATAGGGGAAAGAACACATACCAAATCTGTCATCCTCATCAAAAGTAATCATTGAGATAACTAAAAAATTTATCACTTACCTTGACACTGATAATCATTTGAAAGAGGAAGTACTTGTAGATATTCACTTCCCTATCATTGATAATATTAATTTATATTATTCACCCATTGTATTTTACACTATTAATATTTCCAAAATATTATTCACATTATTCATTTTATCCTTTCATATTCATAGTATTATGTGAATAATTATTTGATAATAGTTTATGGAAACTCTCACTTGATTCTCAGCAATAGAAATAATTTAGATCAACATCTTTCGAAATTTTTTTTCCTAATTAGGTTAAATAAATTAAAAATATGGAATTTAAAATTTCAAAAATTATTATTATGTGGTCTTCTTAAATAATATTCCACAATACTCATCTTCAATAATAGACTTGACCATGTATCTTTGATATTTAAATATTTTAAATCCAACTATTCGTCAAATTACTCAAACCACTATTAAACAATTATTGAAAATAACTTATCCTTATAAATTACTATGTAATATTGATATTTATAATAATTAGCTAACTATTTTTATATTATCAGTTATATCATTTCTTTTTCAATATTTAATTTGAGTATAATTTCATAATTATAAAAAAATTTCATACAAAATCATTATGACCATAACAAACTTCTTAATTTAATTTTATTAATTCATCATTTATCCAATTTAGTCATAATTGAGTCTTTTAATTTTAATTTGACTCATATAAAATGTCAATAAATCTTATTCAATTAAATATTGGTCATATAGTTTACTAAATTATTCATATTTTTTTCTTATTCCTTTGTTGATTCTATATTATAAATATTAAATTGCTATTACTAAAATTGGAAGGACTCTTATATCTATAAGGAGAATTCAATATTATAACAAATTTTAGAACCAATTAGTCAGATAATGACTATTACATAACATTCATAATTACTCATACAAAATTTTATTTAGGAAATTCCACCAACGTTTAATTTATATAATTAATCCAAATCATCTCAAATCAACCTAAAATAACTCATGAAAGTTCAGGACAACAAAAAAACAATTTTAATATCCTTTAAAAAATTATTACACATATATGAAAAAATTTAAAACATTCATTAACATTTATATTAGATATTAAAATTGGAATATAATAATGAAAATTACATATAAGACTCATTCCCAATTTTATAAAGACAATTATAAGTCAACTATAACTAAACATTCATTTCTAGTATATAACAAAAGGAGTGTTTAGAGTCAATAGAGATAATTATCTAAATAATTTGGTCATAATTTATCAATTATTTTAGAAAAATTAACTCATTAGAGAAATGATAATCTATAATGCATGTTTAGTAATTTTAGAATGTAAAATGTGAAATATTTTAAAGATAATCTTTATGTATTTTCAAATAATCTAGGAGATTCCATTTATACATTTTTGGAATATAAAATTGATGTATTAAAGGAACATGTTAAAAGAGTTAGGATCCTCTAGAAGGGATAGTCTGAGGAAATTTGGACCAATTATCTTCAAACATTTAAATATATGGTGGAGATATTTGAAAATTGATATTTACCTCTTCAAATAAAAGACATGATGGTAGGAAAGGGGGGATTGATGAAGACACTTGTTTGAATTAAATATCATCTATAAGTACAATTAGGCATTCCTTGATTATTTATTCATAAACAATTCCATATTCCAATAATATTTGTTACTAGATATCATATATGTTTCAATAATTCTGGATTTTATAACATCACCACATAATGTATTTTTATGAGATGTGTTTTTAGTAAATTAACAACATCATGGATATCACTATGTGATGCATACTGATTTACCAAAATGGTTTCATGATTTTAAAATAACTATGATAGAAATGAATTATTCAAGAAAAAATATATTTCTATATGATGGAAGACCATTTCACAGAATATACAGGGGGAATTCAATATTGATTAAATTGAAGGATCTAGATGCAGATGAGTTCTCATAGGAACACATGAATCTAAAAGATTTAGATGTTTTTGTATTTAATGAAACCCATACAATATAAAAGTGTCTAATATAGTAGTATTGTATTATATTAACTAGGATATGAGATATATATTATTTTTTATGAATAAGACATACTATAATGATAATGCAAATTAAAACACCATATTTTGATTATATAAATTCAAAATGGATACTATTATCTAAAATATAGTATTGTATTTTGGTATTTTCTCTATTTATGTAAAACCATTTGTGTGTATTCTAGAGGAATACGGGAAATTAAAGTACATGTTGTTACTTATAAGGAATAATTGGTTATTAATTATTTAAATTGGAGTCTGTACATAGTCAATGGAGAAACCATATTTTAGTGAACAATATGATAAATCCATTAGAATTATACTTTTCATAGTTACCTTCCTTGATCATTTTTGGGTTAATATATATATATATATATATATATATAATTTTATAAAAAATCCCCTATAATATATCTATATTATGTGCACCATTGTGATGCAAACACCAATAAAATTCAATATGGAATGTAGGCCACATAAATCCATTTATTGATTGAACATGGAATCAGGATCATATAGTGTTTATTTTAACATGACCAAAAGGTTGATTTATTTTTTATAAATGAATTTGATCCATTTGAATATTATATGTTAGTTGTATTTTATATCTATTAATGTCAAATATTATGATAAGTTGTAAAAAATGGTTTTTACCCTCATAACATGTTGATATTGAAAGTAAAAATGATCCAATTTTGAATTAAATTTCATCCCTAGTTATAGGGAACATGATCTAGAAATTTTGATCCAAAAGTTTTCGTAAGATCATTTCATTGTACAAATATTGATGTGGTGTTTAAAAATAAATTATGGAACAATTCAGGATTGAAATTTTTCCATTGTTACATGGAATGAATTATCTCCACGATGAAGTATGAAAAAATGTTTCTATAATACCATATTTTTAATTATATAATATATATATATATATATTATGATAATAATTTATGATTTTTTTAATTCTAAAACCTAGAACAAAATGTTTATAAACTGGTTCATAAGCTCTATAAGAAATCAAATTAAAATATATCTTCATAGTTATGGAAGAAACTAGTTATAATATATTTATTTCACTTATTGACAATGAAATATTGTTATACTAAATTAGTGGACCTGAAGGAATACTAGATTTTTTAAACATGACATATAGTATACTGACATATTTAATTACTATACAGTAATCAATTTTAGTTCCTTATGTAATATTATACAATTCTGACTGTTATCCATTATTTTCACAGTCATAAATATTTAATATATAACCATTTTATTTATATACAATGAATGGTGGAAAATATCAAAAAAATCCAGAAGAAATATAATGGATAACAGTCAGAATTGTACAATATTACATAAGGAACTAAAATTGATTACTGTATAGTAATTAAATATGTCAGTATACTATATGTCATGTTTAAAAAATCTAGTATTCCTTCAAGTCCACTAATTTAGTATAACAATATTTCATTGTCAATAAGTGAAATAAATATATTATAACTAGTTTATTCCATAACTATGAAGATATATTTTAATTTGATTTCTTATAGAGCTTATGAACCAGTTTATAAACATTTTGTTCTAGGTTTTAGATTTAAAAAAATCATAAATTATTATCATAATATATATATATATATATTATAGAATTAAAAATATGGTAATATATATTTTTTGATTTGTGACAAATGAAAAAATATATATACATACTGATATCACTTCCAAGGTGATTTTCCTATAGGATTTATGTTAATAAAGAAGAATGGACACGTGATAAGTTAAATTCGTAACAACTACAACCAAACATCACAAAAGAATACTTAACAATGGAGAGACAACAAGATCACTTATATTTGGATCTAGGATTTCTACGATTCTATTGAAGCTAGTTCCATGGACAAAAATGACATTTCATGTTATATTAATTGAATATTCTAAAAGAAAAATTTTAATATATGTGCTATCATATGCTATTTATTATACAACATAACATCAATATGATTACATATTCAGAGAATCTATCACATCAAATCATTATATATGTTCCCCAATTTATTTATAACCATTATATAATATGAAAATGTTATTAAACATATATATCCTATGGTATATGTGACAACTTTCTAATAGGACACATATGATACTTTGACAATCATGTATTGGATGCTCAAAATTGGCTGAGGATTTGAATCATTATGTTTTACACTTGGTGATATCAAATTTAACATCTCGTTACTAGGTTTCAGGTACTCCATGACCCTTGTTTTGATCCCCTTTGATTCTGATACTGTTTTGGATTCATTTTTTGAGAATTCGGGAATTTCATGTATTTTTTTTTGAATGTTCATTTTTGGGGCTCACTATTTCCAAATAGTAGTCCCTAAAGTGAAAAAATGTGTTCCCCTAGACATTAAGAAAATATATTATTGGTTTATGATCTCCCAAAACGTGTTCCTACCCATGTGAATTGATAGATATGGAATTTTCACTCCTTGATTATTAATTTTAAATTCAATTATCCCTCAGTCTAATTGATGAAACACCCCATTCATAACTAACATGATTTTTTATTCATTATAGGCTCAAAAAAGATGATTTTGTCTCCTCCAAAACCCTTTAATTATATGATCAATGCAATATTGATCCCATTTTACATCCCAAGTTGAGTTAATGTCTTCATAGGAATACTCATCTAAAATTGTTTTCGATCCCCCATAGCATGTGTTAGATTATCATGTTATTAATAGATCTTGGAAAAATATCGTTGGATATGATCCTTGAATTATAGATCCTAGTTCTAGATTTTGTTCTTAAACATTACTCACTATAGATCATCATTTGTTCTCATGTTGATTGTAATGATAGTTTGATTTCATTTATTAAATGTAGGTCTTACCGTTTGATATTTTACTTGTAATTGAATCCATTATTTTCAGGATTTTTTATAAATTGGATTTGATTAATTTATAAACCATGGTTTGGAATGTTTTGATTACTAAATTTAAAATGGGTTTTATTTTGTGAAAATCCCCCAATTCTAATAGAATTCCAATTGTGGGGTAAAATTTGACAATGATTGAATTAATGAAATTATTTGAGCTTTGTATTGAGGAAAATAGAATAAAATGAATTGTTTAGATACCATGATTGGTGATATGTATTAAAGGCACGAATTTTGAAAATCCAATTTTTTTGTTATGAAATTGAATTGGCATATTGATACTTGAAATTGGGCAATTGAATTGTAAAGGATGATTTATTTGAAATGACTTGATTTCCAAATTATTTGTTTATTGATTGAAAAAGTAATTTATTTGGTAGTTAGTGGGTTATTTGGGACAAGTACTCCATGTTCATGATACCCACAGAATTTATTAATGATGAAAAATTTAAGAAAAACATTATTCGGAATGATTATCCCTAATGAGAAGATTATGGGCCCCATATGGACTGATCCGCAGGGATGTGTATATACATGTTTTCTTGTGATCATTGACTTGACAATTGTGAGAATACTATTGATAGAAGCTACCACACATCAAGTTAGATAACCACGGTTTTATTGAGTATGATTTTATTATATATTCTGTTATTATAGAACAATTCTTCTCATAAAGTATGATTGGCATAAATTATTTTATTTAAATTTGATTGATCCAAGATCTAAATGTTTTACATAAATAGAAAAAAAGAATTCTATTCATTAAATATAATAAAAGATAAATTATTAAATGACATATTTTATTAAAATTCAATGAACTATGGATTTATTTTTACAGAATTTATTATGGAATGCATGGTGAGGCCCTATTGGGATTTATATTACAATCACTACATTTACCGTGGTGAGTTTGTACATATTCTTATATTAGGTCTGAGAAAAGGGAATGTTATATATGGAGGTGGGTTAAGTTATTGATATATTGGGCCATAAATCAATTTTCATCATGGAATGTTGTTTTGTTTTGTATGTTTTCTTTTTATGTTAACAGATTTTGAGTACATTGAAAATGCAATGTATTGGGTTTTTTATATCTTTTTTGTTTCTGGTACTTTCCCCTATTGTATTTTTGAGCATAATAACATGTAATCTATTATCATTCACTTTTTTCATAAAATTCCTTCCCCCTTTATTTTTTTATTTCTCAAGGTTCTATTCACAAAATCATGGGGATTGGGAATTCCCCTCGGGCCATGTCATAGCCCGCTCAGGAATTAGGATACCATGAAATCTGGGAAGATCTATGGAAAATTGGTATCTGCTGAGTAGGTTGATCATCATTTCTTGATGTTCTAATGAAATTTTGGTTGTCGTACTTGGTAGGAAGTAGAATTATCAAAACATAAGTGTTATTTATGGGCGATTTTAGGGGAATCTATAATCTTAATAAACCTTGATTCACCATTAGTAGTTAGGAGATGTGTCATTAAAGAATGTTTTTATTAGAATATATTATTTTACTGTATTTTTTGGCTATTTTAAAATCAAAATCATTAAATCTTATATAATTCGATGGATATTATCATTTTTATTTTTGGATTTATTGATATGATTTCCATCATTATTGTTTTCTTAATTCTTGTTGTTATTTTATAGCATCATGCCTCTAAAAAGATGTTTGAAATAACCTAAAGGGGGAGCTTTTGATTAACCATGTAATGTTAACCCACCATTTAACCATAATATCATTTACGTAATGCGTGTGATGGACATGCTCTTGGATAGGTAGCTATAGACGTTCCTGTTCAAACACCAATCATGGAACCTCAAGGGGATGGCTCTATAAATTGTGTTCATAATTTTATTCCGAAAAAACAACCATCCTTCCATGTCTCTAACAATCCTCTAGAGGATAACTATTTTTTAAAGGTATTATGCATTTTTTCTCTTGGATATTCCTAGTTCAACTAATTTGAAGAGTGACACATTCAATATTGAGGGTCATAATATATAGTTATGGGACTCGATGATAATAATGAAAAGATTTAATTCTTGGAGTGGAATGAAATAATAGTCCTTTTTACCAATATGTTCTATCTACAGATTATGGTTTTAAAAAAATAGATGGATTCTATTAATCTATATATTTTGAAAAGATAATGACTTAAAATTAAAATCAATTTTTTGAGCTACTGAAATTTTTTTATAGATTATAACAAAATTATAAGTTGAAAGTATGAAGATTTAAGAAGGTAAATTAATATGATATTTTATCCAAGAATTTCAATATAATGATTACTTCCAATGATGATTTACATGATAGAAAATTGATGGATGAGTTTGAAAAAGATGGTACGATAGGGTTGAAAAGAGTTCATTTTTCTCCTAGTGAATGTTCGATGAATTTTTTAATTGGAAAATGATGAATGTTGATCCTATGAGTGGATCTTGATATGTGATTCTTCCATAGATACTTTTGTTCCTTGTATAGGTTTGTTACATACTTCCATCATGTCATGGTTGGTTATTAAAAATGGTTTTAACTAAGTCTCCCAAGATCTGTAGTTCCTATTAACACTCAATTCACATGAAAAAATTCAATTTATTGTCATGATCAAATCAAAGCATAAATTTATTGTGGTGAAATACTCTATTCCAAGAACAAATGGGTCCATTTGTAAGCATTCGTAATGAAGCTTCATCATGCAGTGGAAGAGTATCTATAGGAAGACGATATGGTCCAACCAATAATGAGAAGTAGATTAAAAATAGAATCATCTTTAGTGACTTCTTTATTTGAAACTAGTACATATCGCTCATTTATTTAAACGAATTTTATTGATTTTTGAACCCCTCATATGGTGATTAAATCTTATGTGATGTATATCATTGATCCTCTATGAATGAAAACAGATGTAGTCACTATTTTCCTACTTGTCATTTCCCTTTATCAGAAATTGATCTTACATGGATTTTTTATGTTCTATAAAAGATAGAACTTGACTAATGTATCTACATAGACTATCTCAACACTAATAGGGCTCCAACTATATATTATCGTCTAAGGGTCGCCTCTACTATACCCAATGGGGTGTTCCATGTTTTTTATGGAGAATGCGACCCAAGGTTGAGTAGTGATAGACCTTCTTATATGGAGTTGGGGAAATTATTTTCAGTCTTCTATTTGTATCTAGAGTTGGAATCATCCAATTATTATCTCCCTCCAGTTTTTGTTTAATAAAATTTATCTGTCTACTTTTTCTAGTTTACCAATAATAATATAGTTATTTCTTTCTTGAATTGGTACCTTAATCTTAGCTGATGTATATTCCTTCTTACCTCATGGAACCTTCTGAATTGAAAGGTATTAATACTCTTTTAGAAGATATGTTAGGGAAATGATATAATTATGTGTTAGTTTGTCACCTCGGTCAATGACTATTCTCTTTTCTGAAATAGTTGATGGGACACTTCATTAATGTGTTGATCACTGGAAACTCAGTCGAGTAATGGTATTGAAAAATTATTTGATACCTCAGATTTATTATTTATTTGGACATGTTCATGGGGGATATTTGGTTCTTAAATATTTATCTTCCATCTAGTTATCACCAGTTGAGAATAAAATAACCAAACATTTAGTTATCCTCCTTTAAGAGAATGTATAACCAATTGATTATATTGTTATTCTACTTGGTATAGCCAATTTTACTTATGAATGTAAATCTTTAATGGAAAAGATATTACATAATTATCTTGGTACATTCAAAATTGACTTAGTGGATAAAATTATGGAATACTCTTATTCTATGGAAGTGCATTGTTATAGAGGGTTATTACAACTAGTTTGTAATGGACTTCTCAATTTTATCTTCTCAATGATAGATATCACTCAAAAGGTAGGGATATTATTATGGAATAAATAATGTATTTTTTGATTCATTATTTAAATTTTATTTTTTACTTATTAATTGGTGTATACTGTTACAGAATCTGAGTAAGGATATATGGTTTATTAAAATACATCAGGTTATTTTTTGGGATGTTTTCTTATAGAAGGTGATCAGTTGGATACTAGTGGCTCTATATATCTTAAGCCCCATGTGAAGAATTATATGACACATGATATTAATCATGAATATTTGATGCATGGAAATAATATATGGAAGCATTACCTATTTATATAATTGGTTATAATTTACTCCGATATAAAATAATGAGATATATCTTCTCTCATTATTATTTTAATATTTTTCGAAGGCATTGGGTGGAATACTGAATGTCATGTGATTTATAAATTACATACACCATGATCAAGGGGAATTATTTTGTCAATTCATTATGTAGAAAACATATGAAATATTCCTTGAATGAATAACTAGAAGAGTGCAATTTTTCTCTACCATTTTACAATTTGATTTACGATTCTAGGAGATTGAATTTCATGCTATGTTGATAGGTGTTTAGTTGACCTCATATCTTAATAACAATATTCATAAGTATCAGTAATATGGTTATCACTTCTATAGAATTAATGATTATATTTATTTCATGGAGACCGTCATGGATTGGTCATGCCGTATTGAGGGAGTCCTATTTCTTTCAGAATTGATACATTGTACGTTCTTCCATAGGGAAGGTTTTGAGTAAAAATATTCATTGTTCTTAGTGGGTAGTCAACCTATATACCCTGAAGATGTTATATAAAATGTGGACATGATTATGGGGACTATGTGTGAGATAATACATTTTCCACATTGTTTCTCACTACTATGATTACTTAATGATCATAAACTAGAATCCGAAGCCTTTATGTTTTCTCCTTCAAAACCAAGTCTTAAAAATGATATGAGATGTGGTCTCATTGGAAATTTTTGTGCATTTAACTCTCACCCCTTAGAATAATATCAAGATATGCTTTGTGGTCTATTAAATAAAAAATCATATCACAATAAACCCACCAATCACACTACCAAAGTTGAGTAATTGGGATGGATTTACATATAGGGGGTTTCAAAGAGTTCTATCTATGATAGTTTCTAAAGGGGATTTCATAATCACTTCACTTTTTTATATAGGACTCTATAGGAAATGAGATATTCAGTGTGATTGAGTGTGATATATCCTCCATAGAAGGATGGCTAGATAGAACTTGCCCAAAAGACTTTATAATTTATGATCCACGAATTTTTACTCAATTTTGGTGGATCTTGAGTTATCCACATGGGATTGGTTGAGTTTTCATGTAACAAAAATTTTCATTTATCCATTCATATAGAACCCTATGATGTTTTTATGGACACCATTATAAATCGTTGTTGTGTTGGTCAAATAATGGTGAAATATCCTTGGTTAGACAATGTTATTTCAACGAGACAATGGAAATGATTTAGTGTAGTCATCACAGAAATTCTATTGATCAAATTTGGTATAAGACCTCTGATGATTGTTATTGTATACCATTGGAATTATATGTTGGTGACCAGGTGTTCTTTATAGTTTAAACATAGTAGGTTCACTGATTTTTTTGGAGTAAATTGAAGGTTTCTCATTATATTGTGGTACCTCTTGAGGTTGTTCAGTAGGGGATTAAGATGGATCACTGTATGGAACATCCACCAATGGTGACATCGATACATAATGTGTTACACGTATCACCTCATTGGAAGTATATTTATGACCCATCACACATATTGAGAAGGGAGGATCTTGATGTTGAGATAGATTAACACATGACTATGAATCAGGTCAAGATGGTTGATTCTGATACCATCGAACTACATTAGAGGAAAATTCGTTTGTTTTGTGCTCTATGGTCGCATTGTTTTGGTTCTCATGAGGCTTTAGAGCATGAGGCACTGGTGAGAGAGAAGTGGCATTATCCATTTGATATTAAATCACCATTAAAGGATTTTTCAGCACATGATGTTTTTATAGTGAAAAGTTATAGTATCACATTAGATGGTTTCTGGTATTCCATGACAGTTTTTTACCCACATATATTTGGGTCTTTTTTGGGTCACTTCTTGGAAAATATAGTTCTCCATGGAATCTTTTTGTGTTATGAACGCTTAGTGAATTGTTTTCTAAAATCATTCACTCACATAGTGAAAACATTACACCACATGATAGTGGGTAACACACTATTGTTTCATTATTTACCAATCCATCTTTCCAACAAGGGAAAACTCACGCCCCAAATTGTATGGGTGCATGGTGGGCACACATAATCCCCAAACTATGTTCCCACATCTATATTAATGTGATTGTAATATTTTCAATCCCCAATAATTATGTGAAAGCTCATGAACCCCCTGGGGTATGTGAAAAAACACCTCATTCAGACTTGACATGATTTATTCTTCCATGGAGGCTCCCAAAAATTATTCTTTTCCTCCAAAACATTTTATTTGAGATAAAAGTTTCATTGATCTGATTTTATCTCATATGTGTAAGTAGATATCCTCTTGAGTGACCACTTTTAATATTTATTTCCCTACTACTTGGAGAATTTTATATCATCATGTTCTTGATGAAAAAATACTTTATTTCATTAGATTTGTCCTTTTCTTATAGATCATGATTCTAGATTCGATTGGGGTATCTTTCCCAACTATGATCGTCATTGGAATTCTTGTTGTGCGTGTTGGTCATATTTTCTTATTGATCATAGGTGGTTCCATTTTTAATTTTATATATAACTGAAGCCCTAATTTTTCTTATTTGTTTGAAATATATTTTAATTAATTTATGAAAAATCAATTTGTAATTATTTTATTTCTAAATATTAAATAACATGGATTTTGAGAAGTACCCCAAATTCTAATTGAATTATAAGTTCTGAATAATGATTGAAGATGATGGAATTGATGAAATGATTTTATTTTTTAAAAAAATGTATTAAATGGAAATGACTGAAACCCATGATTTTTTTTCACCAAAAAGTAATTGGATGTTGAAAAAACAATTAATTTGTTTAGAAATTAAATTGCCCTGTTGAAACTAAAAATTTAGAAATTTAATTGTAAAGGATGATTGATTTTAAATGTTATTATCTTCCTTTTATTTATGTATTGATTAAGCACAAGTGACACTGGGTAGTTAGTGTATTATTCAGGATAATGATGTTATGATAATGATCCCTTGATAATGGATTTAGGTTACAAACTGTAATGAAATCCTTATTCGTAATGAATATCCAAAAAATTATATTGATGAGTCTTATTTGGCATGTTCTTAAAGGATGTGTACACATATGTTTTATCCTGATCATTTATTTGAGAAGAGCGGGGATCCTAAAGATAGATACTAATTTAAATTAGGTCATATAACTATAACACTATTTTTTATGACTACATTATATATTCAATATAATTTACAAATGGTTTACAAATGAAAAATGATATATATATTTTTTTTTGTAAAATATATATTTTAAAAATGATTGATCATTTTTAGAAACATTGAAAAGAATGAATTTTTTGTTTTCATATGAAATGTATATATTATGACATGACCTATTTTATTTAAATTGAAAGCATTGTTGGTTTATTGTAATGGAATCTATTATTGGTCACATGGTGGTACCCTATTGGTCATTATAGATCACACAATACCATTTCATTTTAGTGTTTTGTAGATTTTATTGTGCCAAGTCTGAAAAAATGGAAAGTGCCACATGGAGGTGTAATGTGTTCTTTATCATTTGAACCATGGATCATTTTTCATCATGGGATGATTACTCAATTAGGGTGTTTATATTTTAACTTAACAGATGTTGAGAACCATTATGATGTACTGGATTGTTTTTTTAATTGTTTTGGTTATGGTACTTTCTTCTTTTGGAGTGTTGAGAAAACTGACTAGTGAACTTTTACCTTCAACTCTTTTATAGAGAATTAATTCCCTCTTTGATATTCTAGGATGCCAGGTTATATCTCTTTTCCTATGGGTATCAGGAATTCCCTTCATACCAGGTCAGATTCATCTTGGGTATCACAGTACAAGGGTATCTAGGCCAGTTCATGCCATCCAAGATGTGTGGTTATTTGGATATTCCCACTAATTGGAATTCCATATTCTATATATGTAATTATATATTCCATATTCTATACGTATAATTAGATATTTCTTATTTATTATGAACGTAATTAGTAAAAAAATTATAGAATTACTACTGAATAGATTATGATTAAAATTTATTTTGGTACATGTCTATTAGAATAAATATTTATCTATAATTTTATTTAATATATTAATATTTATTTAATAAATTTTTTATATGAATATATTTATTTATTAAAATTAATATTTATTATTCATATTTTGATAAATAAAGAGGATGATTGACATGTTGAGTGATGTTTCATATGAAAATAGTATATTTACGTAACATTATTTGTAAAATATAAATATAAGTATCTTTAAAATTATATATAAATATTCATTATTTAAATAATATAAAGGACTGTAATAATAAGATCATAAACTACTTTTCATGGGACATATTTGAATAAAAATATTAAACAATGGGACCTTATGAAAATATTAATTCTCAACACTATATATAGAGTAAGATTTATATAATTTTAAAGTATGTGATAGTTTTTTTCAATTTATCATTCCCATTAGAGTTATCTAAAATACCTAGAAATAGTTTCTCGTGAATGATTTTGACAATGTTATTTAATCCTCTCTTCCCTCATAATTCCATGATATCAAGAGGGAAACTCTTCAATGATGGATTTTTTTCAATTAACCGTGACTGATTCTAGGAATTTAGTACTTCAATGCTTTCAATTGGATTAACTACTTTTATGTTTTAGGATTCATGGACCACATATGGATAAATAAATGGGAATTACATTTTGGATTATTCCACTGAAATGTAAATACTATGAGAGAGGCCTTCAAATTGGTCACCAACAAGAGTAATTATCCAGTTTAAGTAATTACTTATTTAGATTTATTATAAATTTCATGTTATAATATTCATTCCATAGAGATATTGATGTTGTTTTCATCAAGGATATTATCTTTATCTATTTGAATGAAAACCCATTATTGGGTGTGGTCTCACCCACATCTGTTGTACCCTAGAGCCTTCATCCTAACCGTTAGAATGGTAACATGGATACTAAAATAGAGACCTCAACATTAGAACTGTAACCAAACCGTTTAAATTGAAAGATAAAAAGTATTCTTTATCTTGAATAAACTAAGTGAATATTTTTATTATAATATCATAAACACTATTCAAATTATATAGAACAAAATATGTATAACTATATATTTCTAATAAGTAATATTTAGTCTTTTATCTATAAACTGAAATATCTATATTTATAATTAAATATTAAAATTACTTGATATTGAAAATTATTTGGATAAAATTCATTTACTTTTTTAATCTACATTTAAAAACTAATGACTATTATTTTTTTGTATATTTAAAATAAATGAATTTTGTGTTGAATGATAAAAATTGGGTTCTAAATTGGAAACATGATTTTTGAAATAATAATGATATTGTAACGAACTATAGAATTATACAATGATTTTATCCAACCTAAAAAAATAATAAAATAAATTATCTATTTAAAATGATAATTTAAAAATATAGCACTAAAATGTAACACAAATGTTTAAAAATATATTTTTTCACTTAAATACTAATTTAATTTTATTACATCAATTCCTTTTTTTAAAATAATCAATATAGTGTTGGAAGGGTCTATAAGTCTTAAAACAAATATTATTTAACTAAATAGTATTCATAGTCTCAATAAAGATTACTATTGTAAGAATTGGTATTAAAATTTATATTCTTCATCCTTTTAATACAAAACACTCGTAGCCTACATGTTTAAATAACCCTTCTAATCCACAAGGAAAATATCATCCAATATTCTTCTCATTTTTAGTTATTTTTATAATTATTTACTATTTTGTATCTTTGGATGGTTAATTATTTTTTTCTTACCACACTCCAAAAATAAAAGGCATTTTCTTTAGGAATGGATAAAAGATTTTGGATGAGGAAATGACTATTCCTATTCCAATCAACTTAACATCATGTAATTTTATATTTTCATTTATATTTCTAAAAAATCATATATGGTTTATAAATTATAACATAAATATTAAAATAATGAAAATATATTACTTGAAAATTTTCAATAATAATATATATACCTAATCATTCTATATTTGTTCACATGACCAATTAGTGATCAATATAATTACCTATAATTATCTCAATAAATTATTATTTATCATAACCTTACATAAAAGTGAGTTAATCCTTCATAATATTATTTTTATATATTCATAAATATAGATATTTACGAAATATTTAAATAATTATGATATATATACCATCATAACCAGAAAAATGAAATGAAAAAATAATATAATTAGAAAAATATTTCATAGTAATGTTTTATCATTAATTAATTTTTAAAAATAAATTTCAATATTTATAAAAACATAGTTATAAAATAAATTTATGTAATATACATAATTTTTAATATTTTTATTAGCATCATATGGTAATATTATAGGTGTAGATGTAAAAACCCAATACCTGAGAAAATATATTGGGGCTCTCAATCTCTTTCCCTTTCTTTTGGTTTTATACTATATTTTATTCTATTTTTATTGATTCATTTAAATTTTAATTACAACCCATTTAATATTCTATTATTTTATCTTCATGTTGCTTCCCCTAGGGTTATGAATGTCTTTATTTCATGGGATTAAGTCATATTAACCTAGATCAATATTGGTAAATGAATTATTTGAAAACATATTTTTTATATTTTAAATGATGTTTAATTTATTTTTTTGTGGATTTTAATATTTTTATTTGATGGTCCTATACAAGATTATCCAATATAATTCACCTAATAAGTCTTTTGGGAAACATTATATTTACTCATCCGTATATTCATTAGGAAACTATTATGGAACCCATTCTCTTCTAATGGGTTAATTCAAATTTATTATTTTATTTTTTTTATATGTGGAAGTCATGATTTTGAAAAAAAAATATCTCATGATATTTACGGTAATTTAAAAACCATATAACTTGTGGGATAATGTATTATGACTCATGAGATCATTTTCTGTAGACTTTATTCATTTATCTTTATCAATAATGTTATTTGTTGATATAATGTAGTTATGATTTTTTAATTATCTAAAGATGTCTTGGAAGTGTCCAATGAATTTTAATAATTCCCTATTATGAATTTTATACATTAAATTTATCCTTTATATGAATCTTATGATTATTATATGATTATGATGCAATAAATAGTAGTATACTCACCCATGTAGTCATGATGATTTTTGTATCCTCTATATTCCTAATATTCGTCCCCATAATTGGATTTTAGTTAACCTTTACATTGATTCATTTCCTTTTGTAATCACATTTATTAAAATTTTTATGAAATACATAAGACGACATTGTTTATGTACATAAAAACTTATAATTCATTTTGTTTATTTTTTATCATATGAACCTATTTTACCAATAATTTAATCCTATTAGTTTTAAGAGTTTTATGATTATGTATATTTATTTTTAAAATAATTTAATAAAATTATTGTGGTTTTTTTGTCATTATTCGGAATGGATTTATTAAAAAATTATCAAGAATACATATACATTTTCTATAATAAATTATCTCTCACATCTCTAGTGGGTGATCCTTTTACCCTTATTGGGGAGTATAACATGGAAGAAATCCATTAAATACATAGTAACGTAAAACTTGGTTTGATCCCTACATAGCATGCTAATATTTCATCATGGGTTAGGTATATTACATGATATAAGTTACTATAGTTATGAATTACTATCATGACTATTTTCATGAGGACTTCTTTGGGTTACAACTAGAGAGGTAGATGCAGTTTACGATCAACATGGTTTAATTTGAAGAACCTATTTCCATTCAACTATATTAGATATCACTAATAAATAATAGATATTTTATGGTTACTCTAATGGTTGTTAAGTTAAAGGGAATTATTTTCTTTGGTAGTTACCCATGGGTATTCTTATTATTCTCACTGAATATATTGATGGTATACTATTTTTTGTATGAATTTTCATTGGTTGTTTTATGTGATGGTCATGGGTTACCATACTCTATGTTGTATATATGACTAGTTCTATTAGAAAAGGGGATAAATGTGGTAATCCATGATTAACAGGAGACCCATATATCATTACATCCTATTTTAATATCTGGATGTTCCACATATATATTTTAATTGTATGTTTTGGTTGTATGAGTTACTATTTATTTCATTCAGTTTGATGAACATATTTAAATTGTCCGTGTCCAAGAAGATTAGGGGTAACTATGCATATTTTTATTTCTTATGGTAATATTCTATAAAAATATAATTGTAAAACAATAAAAACACTAATATCAAAATAGGTATTTACGAATAGTGTAAAAAAATAATGAGAGAATCTAATTTATGAAATGGCATTGGTGTTTGATTTTTGAATCAGAGAGGAATAAGACTTAGGGAGAATGATATCAAATGCTTGAATATTAGAGGTCCAATTAAGATTCATGAACCGTCATATAAGAATTTCTATAATAATGAATTTTATATTTTATGATTAATGGGATTTAAATTATAAAAGAATAGCTTCATTTATAAATTATAAATACTCGAAGCACCAATGATACCCTTGACCTATAAAGGGGTGAAGTTTGAGTAATTTTATCCATATAAGGGATCCTCATAGAGAATGAACGGGATGGTGATATATGTGATGATCAAGATGTCTTTAATAATGGGAATGTTTTAATCTCGTTTTTATTGTGTATCAAGATCTTGGATGGATGTAGTCTTGATGATTAAATTATTTTGTAGACTCTTACACTTAAATAAGTAATGACTTCATGTGGATACCTATATTATTTTTTCAACTAACAGCTATTTTGAATTTGTGTGAATGATTTCTTCACTATGTGGGGGGTGTATTTTTTAAATATATCAAAAAAAATATCTAATGATTCATATTTTTACATCATAATCGTCAATGGATAATGTATTCCATGTATTTATAGTCTTTCAACATCCTGATGATATTAACACCATTAGAGTGGAATGTTGTGGTTGATTCACTATATTGGGAAAAATAAATCTTGTTCATACTATAGGCATGTATAGAATGATATTTGATGTTATGTTTTTTGAATAATCATAAATTTTTGTAGTTTTTGGGATGGAATACCATAAAATAATCTTTGAATTTCCACCCCATTAGTTGATTAAGTAATGGTGAGTCAGTTGTATGACTTAGATAGTTGAGTTATATGATAAAAATTATGGATGAGACCCACTCAATGATTAAACCTATGATGACGATATGATCTGATATGAACCATGTATTTTGGTAGTCAGTATAACCATTCGTGAAGGGTCTTTGTGGGACTTACAGACATTTAGATGACCTGTTCACCTAGGTTTGGTCAATAATTATCATAAAATAATTATTCAACCATTTGTGCCCAAGGATAAATGATGAAATCTTATGCTTTGTATCATGATACTTAACTTGTTAGCTGGTAATGGATAATAAATGAGAACAACATTCCCTTATCAACAATATTTTCATTCAATATTGGAAACAAAATAATATTACAATGAATTTAATTAAATAATTTTCATGGACACTTATGTGTAAAAAATATCATCTGTTACCATATTTAATTAAAATAATATGTATTGATTATTAAACATAATGGACTCACCATATACTGATGAGTTTTATACTATACAGACACATGATTTCTTATCAATATATTAGGTGAGGAGAGGACATGAATTATATCAATACACTCAATTCAAATTCATATTTTTGTTATCATAATTAATGTATTTAGCAGCTTTGATAATGTTATGTATAGAATTCAAAACTCCAACTGATGGTCAGTCTGAGCATACTATTATCTTGTTAGAATAAATATTGTTATCAAGTGTTATATTTCATTACAATTATTTGGAGAACCATATGTATTTTATAGTATTCAATTATAATAATTATTACATGGAATATGTTTATAAATAAACTATCGAGGCCATGTATAACATGCCATATCGATCCAATCTATATTTACTTGGGATAACGTATTATTTTATAGTTTATCCATTTCTCATAAATAAAATAATAGATAATATATAATTAATCTCGAATTAATCTGTGACTACCCAAATCTAAAAGCTATCATATATATATATATATATAAACAACACTTTCCTCTAGATTTCAATGTGGGATGATGATTGTTAAATATATAATCTCCTACATCACAACATAATAAGATATGGATGTACGAGAAGAGAGGGACAATATTGTTTTTGTCATATTAGGTCATTTTCAGTATCCCTATAAATTTATATTATAAATCACTTCATTATAGATACAGTGAAATATAAAAAATGTTATATATATCTCAAATGTAGAAATATCATCATGATACATCACATGTGATATGTTTCAAAATGACCATGTGGGAGGTCAAGAAAATATTTATAAACTGAGATGTATATAAAGTGTATATTTTCATGAATATTCTTTAGGGGAAGAGTAACCCTATGGTAAATGTGTTCAAATTGGATGACATATCCATTTGGAGCCCTGGAAGTTGAAGAAAGACATTTAGAAATAGTGGACTATGTTTTTTATAGTTGTTATCGGTGATGAATATCGACCATAAGTTGTTGTATGGTGGGATTTTTTAATGGATCACATATGAAAAGGTGTTAATTTTATATTAATTTGGACCATTAATATATATTTGAACCAATTTTAGAGGTGTAAATCAGTGGAGAAGGATCAATATCAGAAATCACGAGAAGGAATTAGGTGGTGTAAATATTCCCTGGATTGTATTTTTCAATCATAATCATGGTGGGAATAAATTAACACATTATTGACCTAGTGATGTGAAAACTCTCTTACTATCATATTTCTAATGGATTATATTGTTTCCCTAGTGTCCCTCTAGGTCTCTGGTTGGGAACAAAAAAATTGAATTGGGTTATTTAACCACATTTTTTTGGTGGGTGGTAAATTTGGAAAGTTAAATTATTCAAATACTATCCATAATCATCCCACAGGTAGTATAAATATACCTCTATCATTCTTAGTTTATTTTTTAATTATGTTTCCTCTAAACATTTTCAAATTTGAGGACATCATATTTTGATTTATTATAATATATATGTCTATCATATTAGAAACTTTTATTTAATTCTTCCATAATAAAATAAATCCCCCTTCTCAAAAATAATTAAATGTGGGTTTTCAAATATTAAATATTTCATGTAATAAAGGTATTATTTTCTAATAATACCTAAATAGTGGATTTCAATGAGTCCAAGGTGGTGTTCCCCAGATTCATGCACCATTTTATATGAGATGATGTGTTATATTTTTTTATTACGTAAAAATTGATTTAAAAAATAGAAAATAACTCTTTTATTACTATATTTTTAAGTGTTGAAATGGAATATCCATCTCTTTATTAATCCTCTAAATCTTCCACTTCGATCATACTGTTTTTGATGTCCATGTAGCTTTAGATAATGTTTCACATAGGGAATAGAACTCATGACATGTGTCATTAATAATATTTGTCAGAAATTGTTAATTTTATGGAATCATTTAATATTCACTAAAAATGGGAATATTGGATATAAGTTAGGATTTTAGTGATTTTTCCTTAATATAGAGTCCTGGAAGGATATTTGGAAAACACAGTTTTGATCCCTGTTAAATATGTGAACATTTGAGTACCTACGCATCAATATTAAGGTGATTCCTCATTAACCTATATTATTAATATTTTGGTGATAAATCATTCTTATTGTATAGAGATTTAATTATCTAACATTAATGATTATGTGTTTCATGTTTTTTGATATGTTATAAATTTTATTTTTAAATTAGGGTTAAATAATCTACCCATGTTACAAAATATGTTATATACTATTTATATCAATTATTTCAATGATTTGTCTAATTTTTCAAATTATAGATTACTCATTGGTGATAAATCATGAACCATCTAGTTATATTGGTGAAATATTATTCATAATAGGTGATACATAAATCACTAATGAATTAATTTATGATACACCATTCATATGTGTTATCATTTATGAAATATCATTAATATATAATGATTCATCATTATCCTATGGAAATTCATCATTCTCCAGAGTTAGAATTAGTGATATGTCGTTTAACTATTGTCGAAAACCATTAACATGTGATATAATTAGTGATATTTCATTCACTATAAATAATTAATCACTCACCTAAAGTAGAATTTGTGATTCCTTGTTCCCGCTAGTTTAGAGTTTTTCTGAAATATTTTTTTCTTGTGTATTATTATGGGGATACCACATTCATTCAAATTTTTTATATGTAAATATCTCATTCACTATGGTTATTTATTTTATTAGTGTTGTTTTTCCCCCTCTAATTTTTATCAATGAGAGAGTCTTCCTAGTTTGTAACTAGATGATAAAAGTATAATCATGCATGTTAGTGTTTTCTTGGTACCACATGTATTCATAGTTATTATTATTATTATTTTTAATATTATCATATCATGATTGCAAAAATATATTGTTGGATTTGTTTAAAGGAACCATTTTTTGTGTCCTATAGAGTACTTTTCACACATTGTCTGGGTGAACCTCGGTGAGTATGCATACACAACAATCACGTATTCCTAGAATGGAATGTGAATTATAACGAATCATTGATCTTGGATGTATATCTATATTATTATATTGGAATGGGTGGAGATAATGTTTATATTTTTAAATTTAATTCTTTAAATTATTATATTTTTTATCACATTTTTCAAATGATCCACCCTTAAAATAATATTTCTATAATTTTAGACTATTTTGACATCATAATGGTTTGTAATATTTTTTTGAAATGTGATATTTATCTATTATTGTTGGTTCATAATTGTAATGCACATATTATACTGTAAAATATTTTTGATCAATCATTATTATTTATAATAATATTAATTGTTATATGATACAAGGTATGGTCTCATAATATTATTTATTGTGTTTTGTCACATTTCATTAAAAAATGGTATATGGGGATGCAATAATGAGGTCATATTGCAACCAACTTAGTTTACAGTTTAGGTAGGCCTAGTCATAAATGTTAAAATTCTCTCTCCCTCTAAAATTTATTCCACATTCCACCATTATCATGTTTATTAAATAACGATTTGAATTTTCTAGGGATATTCATGCCCTTATAGAAAACATAATATTATATATTTATTTAAAATCATACAATATTTGTTAATATATTTTTCATTTACTTTCTTCTTGTACTCAAATATTCATTTTTTACTTTCAATAAAATTATTTTTCCCTTCATAGAATATACAGTTTAAAAATATTATTACACCATATTTTTTAAATAAAATAGGTTATAATTAATTTCAATTATTTGAGACAACATGGTACATAATTTAACTATAAATTTTGAAATTATTTTTAGAAAATTGCTTTTCTCTTTTGTTTGTATCATGTTTATGATTGGTTTTTAATTTTTAATGTGGAATAATTGTGAATCACATATAAAGATGTGATGAGTTTGAATATAATTATATATCCCGTAATCGATTTTATAATACTCAATTATCATGCGATAATATTTATGGGGAATGGAAATTGAACATTTCACATTATGTAATAATTATTCGGTAGTGAGACTCACATATTTTTATGATAAAATATTTTTAAAATATTTTATGTTTTTCAGGATTAAAACGATTTCAGGATATCATACCCTTATACCGTGATTCTATGTTAAAATATGATGTCCCCCTAATTCTTTATTTAATTTTATGATTATAATCTCTTTGAAGGTATCACTAGTATTTTTATCTTCATTTATACCCTTATTGGGTTTTTAGATCACCCACTCTAAAATGAATTCCCATATGAAATCACATAATCTTGTATGAGTATGATGATATTAAGATGAATTTAAAAATTATATAGATTATTTAATAATAATTTATTATTTATCAAATCTTTTAACCAATCAAACCCTCTAGATTTCTGGGTGAGTTTCATTATATAATTATGAGAAAAAATTAATATTATATTGTTTATTTTTAGGACATTATATTTTATAATAATCCTGGGTATACTTATTTTTAGGTATTTGGATAGTCACTATTATTAGAAATTTACTATATATAACATTATATTAATCATTGAAAATAATAGTTCGTCATAAACTATTTATTTAAACATTAATATTTTGATGTTAATAATATTCCTTTATATGTTTTTAATTTGAGTTTTATGTTCCCTAACATTCCTTTATTTTAGTAAATTATTTGATATTGGTAAGACCATGTAAAAAAAATGAAATGAGAAAGATTATTATTTCTTAATAGCGATACCTCATAATATGAATGTGGGATAACCAAACTACAATTCTGCACTTTCTAAATTTTATAAAATTACTAACAATAAAATGAACCATGTATAGTTCCCAACCACTATGAAGTCCTAATTATCATGTTAGAGACCAGCTTAATTCAATGTAGAGAATTCAACGTAATGTTTATGGTCTACATGGGTACATTCCCATTACTTTAATCCTTATTTCTAGTTCCCTATGGTTATATGATGTGTTCACTTAATGTACATGGAATGCAACCCACTCAAGGCCCAAGGTTATATTCTCCGTATACACGCCAAATTGATCCTAAAAGGATTGCACGACTTGTGATGTTTAACTTCCATAAAATCATAGTAATCGCATTTATATGGATAGATGACATGTATTATTTTGAACTTCATATAGAGTAGTTTCTTTTTTTGATGCATATATTACTCATATCATGATTGTTCACTGCTTCCTCTGATTCCACATCAGATCTCACCTAAATGTACATTGACCATCTTCTATAAGAAAATTACATATCATTAATATGTTTTTAATCCACTAGTCTTTCGATTGATGTTTCTTATCACATTCTCATCTTCGTGCACTCTACCATACACACCACTTCTCATAAAGAAACATCTATCACATAATCCCTTCATGTCCATACCTTGTATACACTCCATCATCATGTCATTATCCTCAAATTAAAAAAAATGTAATGGATATATTTTATATTTAATGATCGATGTATATGTGATAATATTCAAATCATTGGAAAAAAAGAGATGTATAATTAAGAACTTGTGATGAAAGAAGGGATAAAATCACAAATCCTACTAATTTATAATCTATAGTTTTCGTTCATGATTTGGAGATTATCACATTATGGTAATATGAAATTAATTATAATTAGTAAATGCTCTAAGATAACTTAATTTAAATAATAATTTCATGAGAAATCATATTTAAACGGTCCATGTGAGATCTGAATATGGACTAAATTTATGAGTTATGATTCCATGTTCTAAACATGGTCAAAAGTTTTATAAACCCACCAATAGAAGAAAAAAATCATTGATTAAGGATTTAATCTTGGTTAATAACCATATTGGTGATGTTTTGGATAAATACCATTGCATTAATCATTAAACCTTATTCAAAAAAATGTATGTCAATGCTCTCTTTAAATATCCCTCATTTATATCACTATGGGATATATGGAAGACTTCAAATATTTGTCTAAAGAGTATTTATATAGAGTAAATTGATCGGTGAAAATATCAATTTAAATAATTAATAATTTAATTAAATTATTTTTAAATCCAATTACATCTGTGAAAGACCACAGTGATAGTTTTCCCATGTGTTTCAATGTTTAAGACATACAATATTATTTCTTAATGTTAGAGTTCATGTTTTAAAAAACTAAAATGATTCTATTTATATAATTAATATCAGGGTTCCAACAACACTAAATATCCATTCCAACAATTCAATCAAAGTCATGTTCATCTCAATTAAATTTTAAAGGGTCTATATATAAAAACATGAAATTTTATTCCACACCAACCATTAATGATTTCTCTATAAAACCAATATATCTAAAAAATGTGAGGGTATGATGCATTCATAAGACTCTCACACTCCCAGAATCTCTCCCTAAGGTCCCCATTATAAAAATGAATGAAAAAAAGAAATTTCATTCAAAATAATTCTTTTCATCTTCCAATCCAATATATTCCCTGGATTATCTAAGAAGTTTGATCCATCCTCAATCTATATATCACTAGAGTTAATAATTTATTGTGGATCCTCCTCATACCTCCTTTGTTATGAAACAAGGATGATTTCATAATCTCGAGTAATATTTTTTTGAAAAAATAGGTTATATTAAACCTCACACACCTATGTAGTATCTGTAATAGATAGACAAATCTATATAAATCATTCCACCCAATCCATGTTTCTATAATCGACACTAATATCTATTTTTTAAATAACATATAAGGAATTATTGAATATAATCCTTTCTTAGATGTTTTCAACTCCATATATTATTTATCACCCATGTTTGGTCCCCATATGCAAGGACTCTCCAATATCTATCAATTATATGTGTTTCCTATGGAATTTTCATTTGAAGGATTCAAATATAACCTTGTCAATGGTGCAGTTAATGTTATTATTATTTGATAAATCCAGAAATGGGAGATGATATTCCTAGATTCATTCATTTTCTAATATTTCATCTTGTAACAGATGTTAATAGACCCAAATGGGTCACATGGTATAACCATCCATCTGGGGATGGAATACCAAGATCATCTATAACATAGTCCTAAAATTATCATTCAATTGTCTCTATAATTAGGAAATGAATCAAGCATCATGGTTAGGGAAAATTTAAAATAATAACCCATGAAAATGGAGGATCTCTTATATGTACACACTACCATTTATTCCATTGAACAATTCTTTTAGATATTAAATAATTGGTTTTAATTAGTGATTCAGTCAATGATATCCCAAATAGAAGCATGTCCTACCATTGTTCATGGGTTTGAAATAAAAAAATACATGTATATTCCCCAACCCTTCCACTCTAACACCCAAATTGGTTGGGCTATTCCCATTAGGATATGTTTCTCCTCCTTTACCTACTAATAGGGGAATCCTAGAGAATTAAACTCTTATACAACCATTATTATCCCTAGTCACCAAAACTACCACTAAATTTCTCATACCATCATTTATACTATTGGATATTACACTATAGGTTATGTATGGCACTCATTAAGTACATCATCATGCCTCATTATTAGAACCGCTATTTTACAACTGTAGAGGATTAGGTTTTTCACCCTTAGAAGTATTCATTATCAGAAATTCTTATGAATTTATGTTTATATGTGATCTTTTAAACAATGTATCAAAGCATTTATTAATAGATTTATTAAATAGGAAATGATGTCACAACTATCAAAAAATGATAAATTTGACCTCCCATATCAATAAAGGATAATTATAGAAAGGTTTACTACTCACGTTCCTCCCTATGAAATTGAGAATGATATTTCATAATGAGCATATCTATCTCAAAATTTGATTTCCTTAAAGTATTCACTACCTCAATGTCATAATCTTATAGGAAATCATAACATCACAACATTATCATGTTGAAATCCCTCTATATAATAATATACCTAATATTATAATCTCTAGAATAGACAAAAAAGTGCTTAATGTGATTGTTTGGTCACCATGTTGTCATGGATAGTGAAAATACATTTAGCTCTAAATCATGGGTTAAATAATTTTTCTCCATGGGTACTAGTTGCTGAGAAACCTAAGATATCACAATAAAACTCTATATAAATACACATCAAAGGATTTAATTATAGTTATTGCTTGACATAATATACTCAACCACCTCCTCTATAAATATCATAATTATAATTATTTTAAATCCCATAGATAAATTCTCAATATATTTTTGTAATTTATTTTTCATGAAAATGATTAACCAGTTAGATATGGGATTTTAGTAGAGATAAAATTTTCTTCAATTCAATTAAAAACAAGCATTATAAGTGGATTATAAATGTATATTTAACATCATTTAAACTCTTGGGTTGCTCATGTAACATTCCTCCATATGGGCCACTAAGAGGTACATAAAAGACAAGTTACTATGTAATTGTATGAATGCCTCCATATATTCATTATGCCACAAACTATGAGAAAGAATGTATGCTGATAATGTATGAGAGATTATACCCTCTATTCAGAGTAGTATAAACTTTATAAATAAAGTAAAATAAAATAAACAAAATTGAAGAGTTTCACATGAAAGACAGAGAAGGTGACGAGATAATTATAAGCGTATAAAAATGCTATAATATTAAATTATTCCATACATATCACAAAAGATCCCCTTAGGGTTGATAATATATAAATGATAAAAAATAAAAAAAACATAAAACTAAACTACAAATCAACCCAAATTTTCTCAACTCCATCCCAGTATCATCATACTTACTTCATCCTATGATTCAAAATAATAGATCTGATAATGATACCATTCCCAAAACAAAAAACCTATGAAAAAATAGTAATAATTTATTTGTTAAATAAGTTACATGGTTGCATTATAAGGGTGTGATTATAACTCAGAAACCACTAGCAATGAAACACTAAAAATAATATGTCTAAAATACAATTGCATGAAGAGGTTTTGTAATACCTTTTAAACAATTAAAGAAATTCCAATTAATGTAGTTCATAAATACAGATGTTCATACACCATGGTGACACCCATTTTCAAACTGTACAATTTCCAATCCATAAGTATATTACCATAATAAACCACACCTATATTTCCTTATATTGGGGTGTCTCTAAGAACATCATGAATAATATTCCAACCTTATGAGGACCACCCCTACAGGGTCCTCATTAGTATCAAAAATCTCCTATTTATTTGATATTATTTTTCATTACAGACCCTTCTTTATTATGTTTTCATTATATCTCATTAACCAAACGTTGTGAGCGTTTCCAGTAGTTATAATGGACAAAATTTTAATGTGTTTTAATTTTTTATAATAGACCACCATTCTATGTATTTTTACAATCTCCCCTATGGGTTTATTCAATTACTCCCTAAATGGATTATCAACAACCCCCTCATTGGGTGTTTTCAATAACTCCGTGAATATAGTTTCCATAACCTCTCTATGAAGAGTTTTCCCAGACTATTAATAGGGCGTTTTCTATATATGTTTAACTAGATATTAATGAAAATCATAAAGGTCATTAAAATTTAAAAATTTAAATTTATCATACCATTTTATTAGCATTTTACAGTTATACCATTTATTATATTCCTCATTTATTGCTTACCAATTTACATAATAATTTATTTAAATTTACTATCCATCAATTCACATTATCATTTATCAGCCATTCTGTAAGAAAAAATGTTTCAAATTTATTGTAGAGAAATCATTTCATGATCAATATTCCATTTCAAGGAAGGAAACATATGTTTACCAGATCATTCAGTTATTTGAAGATCTAATTACAAATAGTGAATCCCATTAGAATCAACCTTAAATTCATAATTAAGTATTAATAATTCAATCCCCATACATTATAAACAATATTGAATTCAAATTTCCCAAATATTGGTGTAAATCATAATTATCCTCTTAACCATTTTAATTATTTTAATCATTCCATGATTCCAAATCTGAATAAAATAAATTTTTTGTAAAAATTTATCCCTAAATATTATAAATATTCCTTCTATAAAACATGTGTTATCACATTATTCAATGGATCGATTCATTACCAAGGATTTCCATTTGGAATTGCATCTTTTTAAGTACCATAACACATCCTTGGTGTGAAAATCAATAATTATTACAAAATCAATAAATTTATATTTAGTTGATATATAGTGATGACATTATGACTATACAATTAATAACAAGATAGTAGTATGAAGATAATATTTTTTATATTTAGGGACCACATTCCACTTCCCTAAAATTGTGTAATCAACTAATATCGGCTTTCAGTTCAGCCTATAATAGTAGAAGAAGAAAATACCTTCAAATATGATATATTATAATAAAAGACAGTGGATTTCTATTCACAAAAATAAATTACTATGCGATAGAAAGTAATTCATAGACACACCTCATGATCTTGATCATGACCTATAGGGGATGAAACAGACCGTGGATAAGAGGTATCACCCATGGCCTTTAAAGGAGGAAGAAGTGGAGTATAAGGTGTATACTATCAAAATATTTTTTGAATGTCCTATTTGGGAACAAAATCATGATTCCATGGGTAAAATTCTGTGTAATCCCCTAATTTAAAACCATACATGAAGCTATTGGATTTCTGATGATCCTAGTGGCCATATAAGGGTGTTGTATTTCCATTGGCTAGAAAGTGGCCAGGTATAAAATAGTTGTTGCCACAATAGTAGAATAAGATTTTCAGGCCCCCAGTTTTCTTTCCAAATTATCGGTCTTGATCCCATGAACACCAATAACACATCCATAATATCTAAAAACACCCTTATACGATTGAGTTAAACAATGTTTTATAAAATTATAAATGAACATGTACCTAAAAAATGAGGATGATTTTTAAAGCTAAATCTATAATAATTCCTTGATCATTTTTGTGTCTACAACCACTCCATTCCATGATATTAAATTTTCTTGGAACTATAAATCAATAATCATGAATTAAAAAATTGAATTTATTTTATGGAGCTGGTTTTCTCAAACTACATCTAGAACCATCCTCAAATTCTCTACATTTTCATCCATTTAAATGAACTAAATATGGATGTCATCAATGAAGACCACTATATAGTGGCAAATGATAGTATTATAGATACCATTAATGATTCCAATTAAAACTATTGGATCATTATCCACCCTAAATATAATCACTAATAACTCATAATGACTATATAGAAGTCATAAAATCTTCATTGGTTTATCCCTCTCTCATATTCATAGCTAGTGATAATTCATCCTGAGACTTAACATTGAGAACAACTTATCCCCCTTCATCCAATCAAAGAGTTTATTATTTCCCAACATTTTATTTAATTTTTACATTAAAGTATTTTATGAGTAACATTATTATTCCATCAATTGTTTTTGTGAACAATACTAGATATACCAAGGGTAACACCTAGTCTAATATATACATTTCTCTATAGATCCTCTAATTTCATCATCAACTCTCAACACTCAGCCGAAGTATACTATATATTGTATAAGATATTGGAATTTTTTATGAGTTAATTACATCTTATATATTACCCTTTTAGTGAGGTGGTTTGTTGGGTATATCCTTTGGGAAAATTTAAGAGTTCTCCTCCACTATTATAGGGAAAGGAATGTCCACTAAGTCTTCAAAACCAAAACTCATTCTTGAATATTGATGTGGAATTGGTTGTATCATCCAAAACATGTCATTAAATAATTCATTTGGTAAATACATCTCACTAGTGATGGAATACCATGATCTATTTTCCTATATTCATCTAACTATCTAAAAGTAAAATGTATGTAGAAATGAGCTACTGATGTCAAGTCCATACTGGTAAAGAAATAATATAGATTAATCCTAAACATTATTAAACACTACATTAACATTCTTACTCTAATAGAAAACTCATGCTATAAAAAAGTGTGTAATCATAGAGTCTCCCCTAGTAGGTGTATTCAGGGGTAATGGACATTCTATAGGCTCTATTAAAATCTTGAGTTCTAAAATGAGGTATTTATAAAAAAAGAAGTACATCAACTCTATTTATATAAAATATGATTATAATTTAGAGTATACAATTATTATACCATGAATCATGTTTGGATATTCTAGGTAATAAATATCTTGAATTATTAAATATTGTTGACCTTGATCACATTCCATTATAATCCACCATAGAATACCTTGTGGTGGTGGTTTTAATTCAAAAATATGTTCTCATGATGATTCTTCTATAGGAGACACTATAGATCCCCTTATAGGATCTCTTACCTAAGGATCCCCATGAACATACATGGGATGTCATTATTTTTATTTCTTCCATCGAAATGAAATTTTTTCTAATGATTTTCCATTATACACAACATGATGGGTTGAGAAGTTCCATGAAATATGGCATTATATCTCACAATTAGAGCATCAAAAATCCTATGGATGACTAAATTCCCTCTTTTCCCCCTTATCTACTACTTCATTATTAATATTCATAGTCTATGTATGCCTCATATGTAATGTGTCAGATTCCAATCATCATACATTTGTTGATTGTTTCTATGCTCTATGATTTCCATCACATGTTTTAGATACCTTTTTCTCCTCTTATATAAATTTTTATACCACTAGATCCATCCAAAATATTCTAGTATAGGTAATAATTAAAATAGGAACAGAATAGGTCAAATATTTTGTGGAATAACTTGCCCAAAATTAAAAACCCAGATGAAAAAATTAAAAATCATGTCCTAGGAGTATTACAAATTCTTCATGACCCTTGAATTATACTCAGAAATTTCCACTATCCCCGTTTGAAACTAGGTGATATCATAGATAATCATCATAGACAACTTATATTTGTAGTAATAATCTCTAAAGAGGCACTAGATATTAGTCCATGGAAGTGTCACCTCATCATAATGCTAAGTTATAAAACTACATCTTCTTCTTACTCTACCATTAACAATACCAACCACAAGTAACATTATATGGTCAAAATGAGTCCAAAAAAGGTGAATCACCTAGACCATTGATTCTATATATTCTTATTCAAACATGGTATCTAGCTCACCCTATAACCTAGGAAACATTTTCCAATGAATCTCAAATAGCACACTCAGGCTACATGAATATTCATTCCACACTAATAGAATGATTGGTCGATAAACCTGGAGTAGTAAATCCACCTGAACATTGGGAGGTGGTACCTCATGATACATAATGTTTGGTAGAACTAATTTCTATCTTCCTAAAGTAAACATCTCATGCACCTTCCCCTAAACTATGGTCTCATTATTCATATTATTATCACTATTAAACAATCACAGTACTATTGTTGGTAATATATGTGGTAGAATATTAAAATTTTAATAATATAATCCATGTATGATAGAGAATACATAGAGAGATTATGCAATAAGGACACAAAAAACATAAATTCGTGCATCAATGATGCATGCACCTATTTACTTATCGACATCTAAATCAGTACACTGATTTAATAAATATCTAATCATTGTGATGGAGTATAAATAGAGTAGTCATTGTACTATCAATAGGTTCCAGAGAATGTGATCCAAACATGATATTCATTTATTATATTCTCATAATTCTCCAAACCAATCCTCACAATGCATCTTCAAATAAAGTTTGTGACGTCGAAAAAATCACTTTGATGCCACTACGACATGACCTATTCCAATGGGCCCCTACCCACGATAGTTTTTGGTCATGTGTACACCCCAATCTAATTTTAAATATGATATGGGCTGGATAGTATAAATTAGTTTAAATATAACATATATAAGAGGCCTTTTCTTAATTTACATGTACACAATCCATTCTCCATTCAATTTAATGTAGTAGTGAATGGTAATAAAAAGAATATTAAATGTGTTTATGACCTCAAAAAACCAAAATTATAGAAAGAAAACACATAAATAATGTAAATAGGAAAAAATTAAACACCACTAAGAATAACTTATGTACAATCGAGTGATTAGTAAAGAAAATTATTCCATTATGAAATTGGCATTGTTTTTATATGGAACAGCTAACATCGACACAATGAATCACTATAAACCACCTACAACTAGGCGACCTAAAAATTTATTGGGAAGAATGTTGTTTGTATTAGTTATGAAATTTTTGGGAAAATCCCATGAATGGGTGTGTTTAGGCCAACCCAATGTGACACAACAAAATCACCCAAGAAATTAATAATCAAAAGAAGTGTCAGCTCAAAACCAAAACCAAGAGACTAAATGAATATGAACATTGATATTCTCATAGAAGGACTCAATTAATAGGGTAATAACTCATTCATTGAATAAAACAGAAAAAAATATATGTTCCTTCTCAGATTACAGAGCTAACCAAAACTATGAACCAATGTAACCTCAAACGATCTATAGTGTGGGACTTGTACCTAAATGATGTATCCTAAGTCGAGGGAATACATAATTTTGTGGAGTTGTTTCACCCAATTATTTCCCTTACAAGGGGAGTACCATCTCCCAGGAAAGGGGAATCGAGCCCCTACATGGTGTTGGGGAATACTTACTCTATGAAATTATTTGATTTGGGTGACCTGTGCACTAGCCATTCCACTACCGTGGGAGTACCAACCTAACCGTACAATGCTAATAATGACCACCGCAACCAATTGATAACAATTATTGATAGAATAAAACCCCTCATCCTATATCGTGATATATCTTAATGAATTATAAAAATTCCACCTTAATTCCCCATAATAAATCCATTCTAGAATGAACTGTATACATGTCTAAATATAATCTTGATCCAAGATTAGAAGACATCATATCATTATGGTGGAGGAACACAATCTATTTTTGGGGTTCATAATGTGTATACCAAGTGTAATCTACTTCCCACATATTGACACCATATATGGCTAGTAGATGACCCTTTATTTATATAATAGAGAAGTGAACAAGTAGTGTACAATGCATAGGTGTACTGGAATGTACCCCATTTCCCCATGTCATATTCCCCTAAGGGTACAAGGCATATTCCATTGGGGAACAAGGTGTTTATTCTACATAGTTTCCCTTTTAATGTACTAACAATATGTGTAGTACTGATATGGAAATGGTCACACCATATGTGCTTCTTCCACATATGGTGTTATATTATAATTCTTTTTAAATACTAGCTACAACATCTAGAAAGATACATAGTTTGAGTTCTTGAAAACAACATGCAATGTGGTTGGGATTTTCTATAAATTCATTACTCTTGTCCTATATTCTTCATTGATGTCACTATACTTCTCACTCAAATACTCATTTACCACATTTAAAGTAAATATTCAAACACCAAAAATTGGGTTTTATTCCCTAAGTGTCATATTGATGTTTCTTTTCACATTCACATCTCTATGTCCACTACCTCTTATGAAGAAAACTAATTCCCATCATTCAATGAAACTCTAAAATCACATGGACTCTATCCCAACAACATTATCTTGGTTATCAAACAAAAACAATTATTTAAGGGGATTTTTGTAAATCACATGGTAATTGGGAATGGATAAATTATCATTATAAAGTAGAAGGTCGATGATTAACATGTGATGAATAATGTTCTAAAACCATGTTTCCCCAAAAGTGATAATATATTATGGTTATTCATGATTTGAAAATAATTTGTGAAATTTTTATTAATATAATAATAGAATTAATGAAATTTCAAATTTCAAATATTCTGAATCATAATTTCATGAAATAAGTAATGCTAAACCATTCATGAAAAATGTGAACATGGATTCAAGTTATAAGTAATTAATCATTGTTCAATGAATGATCAAAATCAACGTAAAAATTAATAAAAAAATTTTAACTCCCTCAATGAAATGTAATTTCATAACAAAAATCCAGTATAAAATGTTATTAAAGGATACTGAATTATTCATTATTTATTCTATATACAAAAAATTCCATCTATTCCCACACAAGGGATATATCATTGAAATTTTTGTATACATGGATTATATAAAAGTTTTTATTTGGTTAAAAATGTAATTAATATATTATTTTTTTATTTAATTACCTTTTTAATCTTTCGGTGAATGTACACCATCATGGACCTCTATGTAAAAAAATATTAAATTTTTTCTATGGTAAAACCAATGTCACAGATACAACCACAAACTCAGTTTTCCTATTTGAGCACTATTTTAGAGAGTAATCATTATTTTCAAAAGTTAATTAATGATATTGGAAGAATATTTATATTGTTTTTATGCTCAATGTTAATTCTATTATGGTACTCAAAATCTCATTTGACACAACAAACCAAATCATAGTCATATATATTATGTTTTAATTGGTTTAAACATAAAATAATGGTCATTATATATAATTTTTCATATAATAATAGATACATGTTTTGTGAATAATTTTAGATAACAATTTTTAAACCTCATATAATAAACCATCATATATAATTGAAATAGTTAGTCTGTATAGTGTTGTAAAAATTATTGATCACAAATGTCAAATTTTACACCCCACGTTTTTTAACAATGACATCGTTTTCTATGTTTTCACATGTGAGTGGATAATAATATGATTCAACAACACTACCAGTGAGAATGAAAACATAATCCATTCCTAGTGGATAATGTATTTTATATGATATTACCAATCATTTTCATGATAAGAATATGATCTATTTTTTAAATTTTGAATGATTTGATTTTTGGGGATGATCAGTGTTTAAAATAAAAAATTATAATATGCAGTAGTTTCATAAGAATCATATAGAAGAAATATTCATTATCATACTTATTTTAAATCATCAAAGTGATGTTCTATTTTTGGGAAATTATTATTTTGTAATTATTAGATGGGTCGAAATCAGTTTTTGGAAATACACATAATAAACCCTTAGTTTTAGATTAAATTATATTTCATATATCTTTGATTATTTATATTAAAGATTTCATTATTACACATGTATGTATATATATTTGATTAACTAGATAATTCAATCTATACTTGTACTCACCCTCTTAGACAGTCACTTAGGTGGACATGTTTAGTTGATTGTAGATAGTACAAGGTCAATATCAAAAAATTTATCTATCAATGATGATCCATAGTTCCATATTAGTGATATCAGAGAATGTTTTATGTATTTATATTCTCTAAGAAAATATTTTCATCATGAATGACTTAAAATATATAGGGGAAATTTTATTATTTGAGGCAAAACGAGGTTGAGAATTTTTCTATGTATGATCAAAAAATTTCATGGATATAATGTCCTGGTTCAAAATATATATGTAACCCATGTAGTAAGATTGATCTTTTATAAAGGTTAAATCAATTCCTCCATAAGGCATATGTCTCACTAACATTATCATCATATAATGATATAGTTTCAAGTGATATCAAGAAAAAATAAAAATTATCTATGTGATGTTACCTTTAGGTAAAACAACAAAAGAAGAGATTGGTGGAGCAAGAGACAGATAAAGGTAAATATAGAAATATGGATTTTCCCACATGTGCTAAATGGTGAAGGAACACCCATGGTGCCTACCTCAATAGAAAAGGTGTTAGATTCATATGTGGTGAAAAATGTTATCATGATCATTATTTCAAGGGAACGAAAAAAGCTACCAATGTTAAATAATAAAAATGTAATGATATGGTATATTATAAAAATTATTTTCCTAACAATCAATGAAGTACAAATCAAAAAAATCAAAGGGATCAAGGTCAAACTTATGTAATTACTATAGTAAAAGTGGAATAATTAAGGTATTTGTGTTTCTAGATCCAAGAATTATGATATGATATATTGGATATAAAAGTAATTATACATATAAGGATTGTATTGATGTACTTATTCTATAAGGATTGGTAAGCATCAAAATTTTCATTCAGGTTTTATGGAGATCAAGGTATTCATCTATTTTTTATGTGATAGTATGAGTAACATTATGTTGTTTGGTAAAAATATAGTGTTAAGAAGATTTTTGTAATTAAGAGACCTTTTAGGACAATTAATTTTTTGGAATGTATTCTGGATGATTCTTATGGTTATAATGGATTAATTTGTACATTGGATATTATTGGTTGAGGTGAATGAATGATTTACTAGGCAGCACGTGCTAATGTTTTTGGTTTTAGTAAAAATTTAGAAGATGAATGGATTACATTTGGAGCTTATGATTTAATAAAGGTTTTTCAGTAATTAAAATTCATATTGAATATCCATTTCCCATCATAAAATATGAAGTGTATATATATCAAATCATAATAAAAGGATAATATTATACATATGACATGAAAAGAAAAAAGTTTGTTTATTTTCATAAGTAATTATCTGTATAGTAAATGAATCCATAACCTTTAGGAAAATGATTTTGGAATAAAAATTAATCTATTTAATTTTATTTATGAGAAATTAATTTTCATTTAAATAAATATAAATTTACGGGTTTCTGAAGGTAGAATTTTTACTTACCATGTTCTCTTTCACTATCCATCAGAACTAGATGTTAATATTTTTATCTCAGATCGTAGTTTTCAATTCTCACTAATGTTGTCCTATTAGAAATTCATATTTTTGGAGACCATAAAATTATTCTTCCCCTTTTATTAAGAAGATTTTTTTAATCCTATTTTAGATGTGGGTTCCCGGCATATTAATTTTCAAATATCAACCTTTGATTTTTGATGTGTAATTTAAAATTGTGAGAACGATTTTTATTGTAGAGGAGGATAATATTAAACCCCAATATTTTTTCAATGTATATTTTAAAATTTAATCTCTTCTATATCTTATGATTTATAAAACACCAAGTGAAAAGCAACAGTTATACACAATTAAATATTATTATTTTTACAGGACTGTAATAACCTACTCATTACATTGGTAGTAATTAATATTATTAAAAAAATTATGAAACATTTTTATGATATATTTAATAAAATGTAATTAAATTAATCAAAATTATTTTATTACCATAAGATAAGAATACAATGAATTTTATGGATTAAAAAAATATTTTTTTCTACAGGATGTTTTACCGCCTTTTGATGGTGTAGTTGTTTTAAAAAAATAATTTACACTTTAATAAGTTATATTTGAAAAAATGAAAATATTATTCGAAATCAGATTTCCAAACTATACGTTGGTTTAATTTGTGGTACTTATCTACGAAAATTCATTTATTGACGAATAGTGAAAAATACGGCATTGTATATAGTAAAATGTCTTTTCATTTAAATAATTATTAATGAAAAATTATTTTTTAAATTATTTTTCAAATTAAAAATAGATACATTATACATTTGTATAAATATTTATCAAATTTAAGCCATTGTAATTTTTTTATATTTAAATTTGATATAAAAACTTATTGACCATTTGAACGTTTTTACTTTATCCTATTCTCTCGCCATATTTATAGGATTATCATTAACCTTAATATAAACACTATTGTGAACTGAATTTTGAAAAATATAACTGAATGGTTATAAAATTTATGATATTTACAATATAATATAATCAACTGAGTTTATGGACATTATTAATTGTAAATTTAGTAAAAAAATTTAACCACAGTTAAGGGTAAATCAGGGAAGTAAAGGTAAAATGTTATAATAAATATTATAACATTTCTCTAAAACCTATACTAACTTTATTGGATTAGTGTTTTTAGAAAAAAATCATCCTTTTACCGAAATTAAAACCTTATGAAGAGACTTGGATGAGATTATGACATTAATAATGTTGTAATCAATGAATAGTCAATCATTCCACACTTTTTTTAACAAGTGAAATATTTTTAGTATGGGGTTATATGTGTGTTATTTTAAACTATAAATAGTATTTACAAAAATAAAATCTGTATCTAAATAATTTTAATTTATTTATAATTATTTGGGATAATATTTTTACCTTAAATGGTTACACAATCATAATGCATTAATTGTTTAATTAATTAAAGAACCCAATAAATGATATTCCTAATATTAAAATAAATATAATTTAATATAACTAATGTCATACAAAACAAGTATAGGCTAATTTGACATGATAGTAACGAATTAAATGTATTTTTTCTAATTAATCATGTTTCTATGATATTTTTAAAACGTTATGTGGGGAATAGTGTCAAAATTGAAATTAATGATATTTTAAAATAAATAATATATTATAAAAAGATATAAAATTTATAAAAATATAAAATCCATAAAACTAATTATAATAAGTCATAAAATGTTATAAATGTCATATTTATGTGTTTGAAAACATTTTATAGTGATTATACTAAGAATAAAAGTGTAAATTACATGACATCACTCTAACAATTAAAATGGATAAATAATGTTAATACTAAAATAGAATGATTAAAAAACAGTCAAAACTTATAAAATTTATATTGGATGAAGATATTTAGACCCAAAATAATTTTATAATAGAAATTAATGAATTAGGATCCATTTAGACTATAATATTTTTTATATTCATTAAATATTTTGATGATTTCAAAGAGTGCCTCTCCCCTCTATTATAAAATGCATCCTCTTCTTCTCTTTTTCACACATCGGAAGCTATTTGTTTCTGAAAAAAATTCACATATTCCCCCAAGATCCTTACCTTATTCCAATATGTTTTAATTTGGGAATAAATCCCTCCAATGAAATTCTTTTGTTTACATCAAAAATTAGATACATACAGAATATGAGTTTTATACACATATAGAGGAAATCAGAATTAATGTAATGGTTTAATTCATAGTCTCATCATTAACATAGATTTCTTATATTTAAGTATCCAATAAGGAATATTTCTCTTCCATGTCAAGGATTAATCAAAATGGTTTTAAAATTATTTTACTATTATCTGAAAAAATTTTAATGTCTTTTCACCCATATCCAACTTTTTGTAAAATGGATTGAAAGGAATCGTTTTTTATTGTTTTCCAAATGAGCTAGATTATAGATTTTTCAATGGAAGAAATGTTTTTTAAAATTATATTGTGTGAGTTTATTTTTATTTCACCTTTACCCCTTAATATTATTAAGAATATTTTATATATTTACAGGTTTATTTTAAAATAAAAGTTTTCATTTATATTTAAAAGGATTTTTAAATAAACATTTTCAAATTTTGAAGGGGTATTTATCTCAATAATTTTAAATTATTTTATTAAATTATTTTATGGTTTATAAAAATAATTTATTAAATTATAAGCTACATAATTTTAATCTATTAGAATATATCTTAGCATATTCTAGTAAACAGTTTATGATAAGTTTGATAGTGGATATGATATTTTCAATTCTTTCACCATATTACTCAGAACGGTTTTTTATTATGTTCAATGAATAGGGAATTTTGTATAAATTTAATAAGTATATAAAATTTATGATTCAACCCATTAATGGGAAGAATTTATTAGGCTTAGTAACTTTTTGGGGGGATATAACCCCTTGATGAATTGGTAGGTCTCCTGAAACAAGATAGATATAGACTTGGATGAGGCCTTGCCAATTTATTTTCATATATACATTTAGATAATCTCTTAATAATTTATTTTATGATTTCTTGTTCTATGATTCAATAGTATGTTTCATATGTCCATCATTATTAATCAAAAAATTATGAGATTAGTTATAGATATTCCATGTGATAATTTGACTACTAGAATATACATGGTTATGTTTCATAAATCATGTTATTATTTATTTCTCTTGTGTTTTAGTTATTTACCATGACATACTTTTTATTCCATGTTTACTCCCAACATCGATTGCATGATTACCCTTACTAAAAACTTGAGCTCACCCCTTTTTTGTATTATTTTTCTCTAGTATAAAGAAGAAGTTTTTTAATTTTGATATGTAGGGTTACACTAAGGGGATAAATGGCATGATCAAATAATTTTTTTATGTATTTTATGTTTTATATTGTAATTCTGATATCAAGTATGAAATATGGTATTCAAAACTACTAAATTGGTCGGCCATTTGGGATTATAATCTTGCGTTTATGAAAATATAATATATTAAGGAACTATATTTGTACTGTTGGGGACTATATCATTAAAAATAACCCTAATTTACATAATAAACACTTAATAAGATCTTCTTTATCCCAAACAAAAACTACATTCCACTACCCCTACCACACACATTTTCGATCATTGAGAATTACACCACCACTCCCCAATAAATTTTATAATATATAAACCAGATCCTAGTGGAGGGATATAACTATCATTGTTGAAGGGAATGAAAAAACAATAATCTAAAAAAATATAATAATAAATGATAATAAAAACTAATATAATATTATTGAAATCAACTTAATAGGACAAAGAAATGAATTATTTCATGAATGAAAAAAATAACCCAGGTATTAAAAATATCGAAACCTCTCCTTATATAATAACATAAATTTATTACTTCCCTATGAAGGGTAATTAAGATGAATGGAGAATAATAGGGCATTATAAAACTAATAAAATAGAAAATTATTAATTGAAAATATCATTTCTAAAATATATCTGGAATAAACTTTCACTATTTTATACTTATATAATGTATAATCCTACATAGTTCTTTCTATAGAGTTTTTCATGAAATAGTTATAACTATTTTTAAAAATTAACATCGTTTAGATATTATTCACAAATATTATTTCGAATTTGATGACGATTTCTTTTTTAGGTGAAGATTTTCTTTATCTTTAACCACATTTACCCTCGAAAAGGCTACTTTAAGGATATTATTTCACTATGAAATTTAATTTCAACATGCGACATCAGTTATAATTTCAAAACAAACTAGTATCAAATATTTATATTTCTTGAATACTAAATTAATAAGTATATAAATAGGTATAGTCTATTAATTCAACTAAAATATTTCCCACATTTATTAAATTATTTTGGCCTAATGGAGTTCAATTTAGAATAAGTTTCAATTAATTAATTTCAATCCCATTGAATAAGGGATCCTAATAAAAAATAATTCTTCCATTTGGATTATTATTTTATATTTTATTCTATAAAAATATAGATGATAGAATAACAATTAAAATTCCAAAAATTAATCGTTTTTGAAATTTTTGATCAATGCATCTCTACAATACAAAAATATTTCAATTATGTGAAAATTAATAAATTAGTGGAGATTAAAACATTTAAATACATATGTAAAACAATGTATATATAATATCTACCAACACCCCAACACATATAACTTTGACTAATAGAAAATTAAGCATAAAAAATAAATAAAATAAAATTTAAAAAGCATACCCTTAAGTTCATCCAATTTTACATCAATAATTAAAATATTTAATATATCCTCAAAAAATAATTATTTCATCATCTCTATTAATTTCATTCAATCAATTTATACTTTATTTCTCCTCCTACTAATAATACCTACCACCCATTAATTTTCTCTCTTCTTAGATATGATAATATTTTAAAAGGATTTTATCAACCTAACATAGGAAATATTCCACATATTCATGATAATATCTTGTATCTCCAACTAATTTGAGTTAAATTTATGTGATTATCATGAGAAATTTTCATGATTATTCTCAGGACTAAAATTAGTAGGATTTATATGTTAAACATTTAGAGAGAGAAAAATGAGAGTTTGGATCTTATTGAAGGAAAATGGAATGATTCTAATTATCACCCATGTATGATCTCCAAATAACTCTACATAGTATAAAATAATATCCAATAATTATGGAAATAATATGTAAGGTTAGGATCAATAATAATTTTAGTAGAATTAAAATAATATCCACTGAACTACATTGAAAAATTGAATTTTTGATGATATTTTGAAATTTTGCAAAGGTTTATTTTTGAAATATGATATATTGATTTGAATTTCTAGAATTGTGTGTGAAATATTTTTACTTCTATTGATTTAAATATATATATTAATATTTACAAACAAATTATTTATTTAATTTTTCCTTTAGCATAATTTCATAATATTTTATAAAATTATTCTCCACAAACTCTAGTAGGGAAAGGGTTTTAGTTAAATATATTTTTTAGATAAAAACACCTGAATAAATTTATTTTACACCCAATATATCACCGAATGATATTTGATACCGCACGAAAGCTTCCCCCCACACATATGTTTAACTATACCATGATTTTTTTAATTCATGTCTTGGATGGAATTGGAAAATTGGTTGGTAATCTAAATAAACCAATAGGATGTTCATTGATACACTAGTCTAAAATGATTAAATGTATAGGGAAGGATGGAAAAAATTATTCTCATTAAAATGGGTCATTTCAATCAAAATAAATTCCTTAATCATATAAAATAAAACTCATTAAATCTTCTTGATTATTAAAAATAAAATCAAATTATGGTTAAATAATGTATAGATTTATTCTCTCAATAAATTTGGTGAATTTAAATGACTTATAAGAAAGTTTCTAGAAGACATATAATTTGAATTTTGTTAAATGATAGACTATAACATGTGTCAGAGATTCAATAGCGAGAGTTCCTTTCATGATATTTTCATTTTTGTTCACTTGAAACAATATTATTTTTGTATCCATTTATAATTTTTTAATCATATAAATTGTATCAATCATTGAAATGATTTTCTAAAATCTAAAAGATACTAATTAGAGCTCAAAAATTTCAAATAATTAAATAAATAAATAATAAACATTTTTTTAAAAGACAAAAAGTTCAAAAAAATGACATTCAAACATATAAAACATCAATGGTTCCCTCCCTCAAATATAAATGACGCATTGTCATCAATGTATTCATGTTTATTTAGAATGTAAAAATATTTTAAATAGAATCATGTAAATAAATTTTGTATTAAGGAGAGGAAAAACTTGAAAAATAGATAATAAAAGATTGAGTTATTCTCCAAAGTGATTGTCACTGAACACCTTCTTGAAAAAGAGTAAATTAATACATATGAATTTATTGAAGGAAATAAATTAGAACAATTAATGGTATTAAAATATGTATACAACATGGTTTATCCTCCTAGTGTTCTATGGGTTTTAATAACCTATAAATGTGGTATATTATTAGGTGATCAACAGTCTTATGTTTGGGGAGGTTTCTTTCTCATGAACCACTAAAAAGTTTTCCATCCATCATACACATATTATTTTTTTCTTAGGAATACAATTTTATAGTAAAAAAACCATTCACATGGTAATGAGATATAACATTCACGTTATTTTTATGATGAATTATGGATCCTCCTTTTTCTTGGTTTCAACTTACAAAAATTATTTTCTATTTTATAGTGCTATCTTTTGGTATAATGCATCAAAATAGTATTCAAATAGAATGTAATTATATAATTATATTTAAACAAAATTAAATTATTAAGAATAAATATCAAATTATTCAAATTTTGTATAATCAACTCGCATCTAGGTTTTCCCTGGAAAATAAACATTAATCCCCTATAATACTCCCCCAGATAAATGTTCAACATGTTTCAGGAGCACAATTTGTATAAGGACTCAACATTAAACATTACATAATATTGAATTAAATGAATAATTCACATTGAGGATCTTTTTAGGTTTACAATTTTAGAGAATAAGGACATAACTATTACATTTCAAAAGATTAAAATGTAGACACATATACACAGTTTTCATTTTTTACATAAAATAAAAACTCTTGAAAAAAGGAGTCAATTCTAGTTCCATGTTATAGACAGCATACCTTTTCCTTGATACCATCCTTGACCCTATTAATATTTAAGTCCTGTGAAAACATTTCAAAACATGGGATGAGCAAAAAAAGCTCGGTAAGTGTTATAAAACGAAGAATGAAAACATTTGCTCATAAATACATACACAACATAAGATTTATAAATAAAAAATAGAAATCATAAATGATAAAGGTAACTTTTGGCATCCATAAATACTTACATTATATCTATCACAGCTACATAGGGAGTTAATTTGGAATACCCATCACAGTATATTCCCCAAATATCTTAGGAGAAATATTCACATTTACCTCTCTCACATTACCCAATGCATTTGAAAGCTATATTGGCCTCACCCGCCCTAGGATTATCATGGAACCACCCGTATGCATAAATAATGCCCAAGAACTATAACATGGTTATAACACATAACATAATCATAAATAAAAGATAATATTTCCACATTGCAATAAAAAAGTATCATTTCACGATATTAAAGTAATAAATCCATTCTCAAAATCATTTTCATTACCAAAATATGTTAAAATGGTCTATGGTATTTATTTTTCCTTTTAAAAACATTAGTGTTGTTAAGGAAGCCAAAGATCAAATAATGCTCGCGACGGTGGAAAGCTCCTTGTCACCACTTACGTAAAAACATTCCTTTTTGTTATTTTGTAAAACGGTTCAAATAAAATGATTCCATTTGAATGAAATTAAATTTCAAATGACTTTATACACCGTATAAAATAAATTCATGTATAAAACTAAATATTCCTCAATGAAAGGAGATTGAGACGAAGTCCCTTACCTTGTGTCCAACTTGACTCAATCGTTCTTTAATCTCTTGAATAATAAACTAAAGTTAATTTCTAATTTATTATGATCCTTTTTAATGTTTATTTGTTATTTTCTATCACTTATTACCATGTTATAAACATTATGTTATCATTCAAGTTAATAATATTCAATTTGTCGATATACGGTAATAGAGTCACAAATGAACACCATATATTTACAAGTTGAACTTGTGGTTAATAGTCAATTATATCTAGAATGATATTCATTATTTAGATATCATATATATATATAATATTTCCTTTATATATATATATATATTTATTTATTTATTTATTTATAACAGTACATATCATTTGGAGGTAAGAATTGAAATGCACCGTTCATAGAGATGGTAAGCCGTACGTACGCATGAACACTACTTTCATTTCTATATCTTATTTTAATGGAATTAAAACATAATTATACATAGGTATATTATACTTCAAATATAATATCATATATAATACCATTAAATCCATCCATTATATATCCCACAAAGGTCATTAACGTGTCATATCACTTTGAGGGGGTGGTAGTCCGCACTTCCTCAAATAAAATTATCCTATTTACCCATAATGGAAACCATAAAGGTATGAAATAAAAAAAATACAGATGCATAAAAAACATAAACATATCATATTTAATATATAAATATAGTGCCATCTTAATGTCCACCATTATTGGTGGTAGCAGATAATCGTACAACCATCGTCTCGTGTGGCATTAGTTTGGCATCCTCAGAAATAGTATGTTCTTCACCCATTAGATAAAGGTGTATGTTAGTGTAGTTCGAATCCATCTCCCAAAAACATCCTATTATATTTTGGATACTTATTTTGTTATAAAATAATGGAATAAAATGTGTTTAGGGGTAGGAGAAGTAAAATAAAACAAAATAAAACATATGAATTTAAGAGAAATTGTTACCTTTACTTTGAGTAACTCACTTTGGTTTGAACCAAAATGGTTTGTTGAAGTGCCTTCTGCCTAAGGTAATGCTTCTAGAAGGAGGCGAGGGATGTAGGGAGCTTAATTGGGTATAGTTTGGTCGAGATAAAAGGCTTGAGAGGTGTGAGTAATTGGTTAGAAAGGGTCTCTTTTTACAAGGGAGAGGAATGGCTCTTTAGGAAAGTGTGAAACTATTATTTTATTATATAACGATATTCGGTTTTTAAAGGTCCTAAAATCATAGGAGTCGAAGATAAGATTACTTATGGTAGAAATAAAATTATACAATAAATATTGGATAGGTTTTGGATTTTATTTAAATATTTATAATGTTATTCAATTAAATGATTTATTAATGAGGTAAACAATGCATCATTATTGGGTCATAAATAATTTAATTTATTCAATGTCTAAAAATTATAAACAAACTACCATGATGTATAAAATCGTTTTATCTTTCCAATTAATATTTATAGTCTATGTCATAACTTATACAAAACTATGTGAAAATTAATTTACAAAGAGACATTTGTTTGTGTCATTTTTGTCTTTACTTTAAACTAATTAATCTAAAATGTCATTGTCATTCCTATGTGGCTCCATGAGGTCCCATAATCACCCAAAATATGACCATGGTCGTAAATTAATCATCCAATAAGGTTAGTACAAGTGGTAAGGTAATTTTGAATTATTATAATATTATTTTTAACTTGAATTACCCTATTTACCTTTAACTATGGTAAATAATAATCAAAAGTTACTATTCAGAAAAAATTATTTTCATCTTATTGAACCATATTTTACTTAATAATAACAACCATGTATGTCTGATTTTCAGAATTCAATTCACAGAAGTGGTAAAATATCCTTTAAATGAAAAAGTCAGTTTTTCTAAATACTACTAAGTAGTTTCACTATTCATCAAAAATTGATGTTTTTCAGAAAAATACAAAAAAATCAGCCTAATATATATTTGATATTTCGAATTAAGAAATGATGTCTATTTTACCAAATTCTAAACATAGAAGTTTCATTAATTAATTTAAAATTTATTTCCCGTTTTTAAAACAAACAGCGTGTTTTTTAAGAAACAATAACTATCAAAAGATTGACATGCGTTTATTTCAAAATTCAAAGTGAAATTACATCCAATGACCAACAGTGGATTAGATGGTAAAAATATATTATAATTAAACTTTAAAACCAATTAAAAATATAATCTAACCATATAAATAAATTAGATTAAAACACAGTTTGGAATTCAAATACAATATTTTTCACTATTAATTAAAAAATGAACTTGATTGGAAAATTTCCAAAAAATTTACACAAAGTAAGTTTTGATGTCCCCATCATATAGAAGGAATATATTTGGTAAAATATAATATATTAATGTGACTAAAACTAGATTTAAATAAGGTTCTCCATTAAAAGGTTGTTAATCTACCTTTTAATTTATGTTTTGCTTAAAATTAGATTCATTCACATTTTAAGCCTCTAACATTTAATGGATAAAAGTAAATACAATTAACAAACATGTATAATCATATTGTAGTGAGTGTTTTTCATTCCCACCAATACAAATACAATGAGTTAACTACCATTTAAAATAATAATATTATATTATTAGTGTGAAACGTAAGATTTCAAAAAAAACTCATTGTTGCGTATCAGCTATGCTATCGAACATAGAAACCCATTTAAAGTAAAATGAATATTTAATTAAAAAATATTAATAAATATGATATTTTTGTTATTCTTTATTTACTTGGTATGTTACATCCTTCTCCCCTTTTTGGAATTTCATCCTCATAGTTTTACTTATCAAAATAAGTGGGGGTATTTATCCCATATAGCATTTTCAGTTCCCACATTGCCTTTTCAACCATATGGGTTTTCCACAAAACTTGTACCTACTGAATTACTTTATTCTGAAACACTTTCTCTCTATAGTCAAGAATATGGACTGGTTATACTTTATAAGATATATTCTTTTCCAACTGAACTACCTCTGGGCTCAAAACATGAGATGGATCTGAAATATATTTTCTCAACATCGAAACATGAAATACATTGTGTACCTGGGATAATCTTGGAGGAAAATCCTATCTATACCCAACTGATCCAACTTTCTCCAAAATTTAATAAGGTCCAATGATCCTCGGACTCAACACTACCTTCTTACCAAAACACATCACACTTTTCCATGGTGAAACTTTGAGAAAGACATGATCACCTCCCTCAAAAGAAAGATCTTTCTCTCAATTATCAGCATAACTTGTATGTCTACTTTGAGATGTTCTCATGTGCTTCTGAATCAACTGAAATTTCTATGTCATCTCTTCTACCAATTCTAGTCCCATTATCTTCCTTTCACCTACTTCATCCCAAAAATCTAGAGTTCGACAATGATTTCCATAAAATGACTCAAATGGAGCCATCTGTATATTGGAATGAAAACTGTTATTATATGAAAATTCAACCAAAGAAAAATTTTGGTCCCAACTTCCCTGATAATCCAGCGAACAAGCACGTAGCATATCCTCCAATGTCTAAATTGTTCATTCCGATTTCTCATCTTATTGAGGATGAAAATATGTACTAAAATTTAATTTAGTACCCAACGTCTTATGAAGGCCTCTCCAAAAGATATAAGTAAACCTGGGATCACGATCAGATACAATGGAGAGGGGAACTCCATGCAACCTGACTATCTATTTAACATACAACCGATAAAGTTGATCTAGAGACAAAATATCTCGAATAGGAAGGAAATGAGAATATTTATTCAATCGATCAACAATAACCCATATTGCAATATTACCTCGAGATGTCTTTGGTAATCCCAAAAAGAAGTCCACAGATATATTTTCCCATTTCCACTATGGCACCGGTAAAGGCTGAAACATCCCTTTCGGTAACTACCGCTCTTTTTTAACCTGCTGACTAGTAAAAAACATCATAGTAAAGTCGGAAATATCTCTTTCATTCCATCCCACTGGTAATAGTCCCTAAGAACTCTATACATCATAGTAATTCAAGGATGAACTGAAAACGGGGTATTATAAGCTTCACATAACAACTCATTCTTCAACTATGAATCACAAGGCACACATAATCTCTTTCTAAACCTCAAAACACAATAATTATCAAGTTTAAATTCATGAAGCTTACCCTTCTAAACAAACTCTACCTTTTTATGTAACACATTGTCTTACTTTTCTGCTTGCTTAATTCAGTTTGATATAGATTATCTCACTGACACCAGATACAAAATAGATGAATTTTCTGCACCAAAAACTTTTATGCAAAAATTTTATCAAATAAAAAACAGAAGGATCTTGTTCCAAATGTAACATGGTTAATGAAGCATTGCATTTTCGACTCAAAGCATCATCCACTTTATTTTCTTTTCCCAGATGGTAATGGATCGTGCAATAATAATCCTTGATTAATTCCATCCATTTCCTCTATCTCATGTTCTATTATTTTTGAGTGAATATATACTTTAAACTTTTATGATCATTATTTATATCATATTTTACTCCATACAAATGGTGCCTCTAAATTTTTAGAGAAAAAGATACAACAGCTAATTCCAAATCATATGTAGGGTAATTTAACTCATGTTGTTTCAATTGATGTGAAGAATAAGCAATTACCTAATCATTCTGCATTAGGACACAACCAAGTCCTTTCAGAGAAGCATCACTGTAGATAACAAACTCACCATTTTTGGATGGCTTTTCAAAAACTATATCATTCACCAATCTTATTTTCAATTCTTGAAAACAATCATCACATTATTTTTTCCAGATGAACATAACACCTTTTCAAGTTAACATAGCCATTGGACTAGATAACTGTGAAAAATGTTCAACAGACCTCTGGTAATAACCTACCAAACCAAGAAAACTACAAATCTCGGTTATATTTCTAGGACTTGGCCATTCTTCAACAACTTTTTTTTTGTAGGATCAACAGTTATGACATTTTTTGAAACAATGTAACCAAGGAAAGAAATTTGTTGCAACCAAACCTCACACTTGCTGAATTTCCCATGCATTTTCTTTTCTTTTAAGGTTTTCAAGACAAAACATAAATGAATTTCATGTTCCTCTTTACTTTTGGTATAAACCAAAATATCATCAATAAAAACAACAAAAAACATATCCAGGAACTCATAGATAAATCTATTCATAAGATCCATGAATACATAAGGTGAATTGGTTAAACCAAAAGGCACAACTACACATTCATAGTGGCCATATCTAGTACGAAATGTGGTCTTCGGAGTGTCTGCTTCCTTTACTTTCAACTGATGGTACCCCGACCTCAAATCAATCTTCGTAAAATACTGAGCTCCTTTGAGATGATCAGACAAATCATCAATATTTGGAAAAGGATACTTGTTCTAAATAGTGATGTTATTTAATACTCTATAATCAATGAAAAGTCCCATTGAACCATCATTCTTTTTAACTAACAAGATAGGAGCACCCCATGGTGATGTACTAGGTCGAATGAAACCTTTATCTAATAAATCTTGTAATTGTTTCTTTAACTCTAAAAGTTCAATTTGAGCCATTAGATAAGGGGGTTTTGAAATTTTCTTAGCATCCGCAAATAAGTCAAAAATAAATTCAACATCCTAATTAGGTATAATATAAGGAAAATAATCAATAAAAACATCAAGGTACTCATTTACCACTTGTACATCATTAATCTAAATAGTTCCTTTGTGTTCAGCAATATGTGCAATGTAACATTAATTTCCATATTTTACTAGTTTCTTAGGATCCTAATATGTCATCAAAATCTAGGGTTCATTCTTGTATAAAAACTGAAAATAATTATGAAAATAAACCTCTTTAGATCTTCATTCAGTCTTAACATCATAAACAGAAATCCAATCTATACACAAAAAACATCAAACTCTACTAAAGGTAAAACAATAAGGTTTCCAATTAGATTCTTTCCACAAAAAAGGAGAGGAATGTTATTATGATTTATTTTTGTCTCAACATTTCCTCCAGTTGTTTTTATTATATGTTTAGTATTCATATCGAGATATGGAATTCCCAATTTACATGAAAACTTCTCAGAAATGAAAGAGTGTGTAGACCCTAAATCAAAAAACACATTGGCATAATCTGAAAAAACAAACAGTATACCTGATACAACACCATTTGATGGCCCAACATTTGATAAAGTAGTTGAAAAAGATTTCACCACCCATTTATGCTTGTAGTCTGGCTGCTTTCCCTCAAATGAGTTCTTTGTTCGACTCTCATTTGCATAATGACCCATTTCATTGCACTTAAATCATTTTACTTACTATAAATCAGGTTTTGTCTTACCATTACCATGATCTTTTTTAGTGCAATTATGAGCCTTATGTCCCATTTAACAACATCAGTAGCACATACCGGAATTCAAAAAACATTCCCCATTATGATTTTTACAAAAAAATTCACAAACTATAAACATATTTTTATTACCATCAGAATTTTTTGAAGAGTTCTTTACTTTTTCCGGCCAACTCGACCTCTTATTCTGTTGTTTTTCAAAGAACACCTGATCCGCAAAAACTCCATTTTCACCCTGTCCACAAAATGAACAAGTTTTTTATAACTTTTTAACTCACGAGAAGATAAATTCATTCAATACTTTGGACTTAATCCTGAGTAAAAATGGTTGATTTTACTATCAAGGTCTCATATGAGATATGGAGCATACCTTTCTAGTCGAGTGAATTTTTCTTCCTAAGAGGCCACTGGGTCATCTTCCTGCCTCAATTCCAAGAATAGTTTTCCATTCTAATAAAACCCACCATAGGAAAATATTTCTCAAGAAACATACCTTTGAATTCATCCCAATTGAGAGCATCAATCTCCTCATTATCACTTATATTTTTCACCATCGACCACCACTGATCAGCTTCACCTTCAAAAGGGTAAATAGCAAGACTAGCCTTTTGATGTTCTAAACACCCCATGACATCAAAAATCCTCTCTAGTGATTTAATCCACCCTTCAGCTAGCACAACATCATATGATCCTCTGAATGGTGGGGGAGTTGCCTCATGAAATGCTCCACTACTGACATGTTTCTCTATGGTTGATTTGGATGATCTCGTACATGGATACCACCACCATTTATAGCCTGAGTCAAATGTAACATCACTGCAACAAACTATTCAGTTCCTATTTCGACCATCTCAGGTTGCTGATTTGGGAGGTTGGATTCCTATTGATATTGTCCCAATATAGCTGTCATGTTTCCTCTGCCGAAAACCATTCTGAACATAGAAATATCTTATGCGAAGCAACATGGTAATCTGTAAATACTCTATGATTTCAATATTAACATAAATTACTTTATGGATATTAATTTAACAATACCCTAACTCCTAAATTTTTCTAAACTGTCCTCTGATACCAACTATAAGGACATGGCCTTAAACATTACAAAATATTGAATTAAATGAATAATTCACATTGAGGATCTTTTTAGGTTTAGAGTTTTAGATAATTAGGTCATAACTATTACATATAAAAAGATTACAAAGTAGACACTTCTACACAGTTTCCATTTTTTTCATAAAATAAAAACTCTTGAAAAAAAAGAGTCATGTCTAGTTCCATGTTTTAGATAGCATGAATTTTCCTTGATCCCATCCTTGACCATATTCATCTTTAAGTCATGTGAATACATTTCAAAACATGGGATCATCTTAAAAAGATGAGTAAGTGTTATAAAACAATGAATGAAAACTTTTGTTCTTAAATAAATAAAAAACATAAAATCTTTTACTTACCTCATGAAAACTTAATATTTTTGAATAACAAATAGAAATCATAAATCATAAAGGTAACTTGTGGAATTCATAACATAATTACATTGTAGCTATCACATCTACATAGGGAGTTACTTTGGAATATCCGTCACAGTATATTCCCTAAATCTCTTAAGAGAAAAATTCAAGTTTTCCTCCGTCACATTACCCAATTCATTGGAGAGTTATCTCAGAATCACCCACCCTTGGTTTATCACGAAACCACCCATATTCATAAATAATTCCCAAGAACAATAACATGATCATGACACATAACATAAGCATAATGGAAATATAACATTTCTACATTGCAATAACAAAGTATCATTTCAAGATATTGAAATAATAAATCCATTCTTAAAATAATTTTCTATACCAAAATACGTAAAAAGAGTATTTGGTATTTATTATTCCATTTAAACACATTACATCTTGTTAAGGAAGCCATAGATCGAATAATGCTCGTGGCGGCGGAATGGTCATTATCACCACTTTCGTAAGAAAACATTCCTTTTTCTCATTTAGTAAAACGCTTCATATAAAAAGATTCCATTTCAATGAAATGAAAAGTCAAAGGGGTTTATACACAGTATAAAATAATGTCATTTATAAAACTAAATATTCCTCAATGAAAGGAGATTGACACGAAGTCCCTTACCTCGTGTCCGACTTGACTCGATCGTTATTTAATCTCATCAATAATAAAAAAAATTAATTTATACTTTCATAAGAACATTTTTCAAGTTTATTATTTCTTTTCTATCACTTATTACCATTTTATAAACATTATTTAATCATTCAAGTTAATAATGTTCGTTTTTTCGATATCAGGTAATAGTGTCACAAATGAACACTTTATATTTAGAAGTTGTCCATGTGGTCAATAGTCCATTATATACAGAATGGTTTTCATTATTTAGAAATCATATATATAATATATATCCTGTATATATATATTTATAACAGTACATATCATTTGGAGGTAAGAAATGAAATGCACCGTTCATGGAGACGGTAAGCTGTATGTACACATGAACACTACTTTCATTTATATTTCTTATTTTAATGGAATTAAAACATAATGATACATAGGTATATTATACTTCCAGTTTAATATCATATATAATATCATTAACTAAATCCTTTATATGTCCCACATATGGAATTAATGAGTCATATCACTTTGAGGGGACGGTAGTCCTCACTTCCTCAAATGAAATTAACGTGTTTACCCATAATGGAAACCCTAAATGTGACATATAAAAAATAAATACATAAGCATAAAGAAAACATAAACATATAATATATCGTATATAAATATAGTTTCATCTTAATGAACACCCTGATAGGTGGCAGGAGATAATCTAACAATTATTGTCTTGTGAGGCATTAGTTTTCCAACCAGAGAAACAGTATATTCTTTACCCATTAGATTGAGGTGTGTGTATGTGTAGTTATAATAAATCTCATAAAAACATCCTAGTATATTTAAGATAATGGTATTATTATAAAAAATTAATAAAAATATTTTAGGGGTCGGAGAAGTAAAATCAAACAATATAAAATAACAGAATTTAAGAGAAACTGTTACCTTTAATTGGGGTAACTCACTTTAGTTTGAACCAAAATGGTTTGTTGAAGTAACTTCTGGATTATGTAAGGATTCTAAGTGGAGGAGAGGGATGTAGGGACATTAATTGGGAAGATTTTGGATGAGATAAAATACTTGAGAGGTTTGATAAATTTGTAGAAGTGGTCTTCTTTTATAAGGGGGAGGAGGGGATCTTTAGGAATGTGTTAAATTATTATTTTATTATATAATGATATTCAGTTTCTAATGGGCCAAAATTCATTCGAGTCAATGATAAGATGACTCATGGTCGAAATAGAATCATCAAATAATAATTGTATAGGTTTTGGATGTTATTTTAACATTTATAATGTTATTTAATTATATTATTTATAAATTTGGTAAACACTGCATCATTATTGTGTCGTAAATAATTGATTTGATGGCTAAAAATTATAAAAAAATACCATGATTTATGAAATATATTTATCTTGCCAATAAATATTTATAGTTTAATTGATAACTTATTCAAAACCATGTACAAATTAATTTACAATGAGATATTTGTTTATGTCATTTTTGTCTTTACTTTAAATTAATTAATCTAAAATGTCATTATCATTCATAAGTGGATCCATGGGGTCCCAAAATCAACCCAAAGATGACCATGGAAGGGAATTACTCATCCAATAAGTTTAGGAAAACTATTAAGGTAATTTTGAATTATTATAATATTTGGTTACCTTAAATTACACTATTTATCTTTTAACGGTGGTAAATAAAAGTAAAAAGTTACTATTCACAAAATATTATTTTCATCTTATTGAACAACATTTTACTTACTAAAAACAACAATTTATGTTGTATTTTCGAAATTCAATTCACAGAAGTGGTAAAATTTCATTTAAATGCAAAAGATAGTTTTTTTAACTACTACTAAGTTGTTTCAATATTCATCAAAAATTGTTGTTTTTCAGAAAAATTCCAAAAATTCAGACTAAGCTATATTTGATCTTCCAATTTCAAAAATTATGTCTACATTACCAAATTATAAACATAGATGTTGCATTAGTTAATTCAAAATTAAATCCCGTTGTTAAAAAAAATAGCGTGTTTATTAAGAAATAATAACTCTCGAAAGATTGACACTTGTTTATGTCCAAATTCAAAGTGAAATTAATTCCAACGACCAAAATGGATTAAATGGAAAAAATATATTCTAATTTAACATTAAAACCAATTAAAAATATAATCTAACCATATAAATAAATAATAATAAAACCCATTTTTGAATTAAAATAAAATATTTTTCACTATTCATTAAAAATGAACTTTATCAGAAAATTTCCAAAAATTTACAAAAAGTTAATTTTGTTGTCCCCATTTTAAAAAATTATTTTATTTGGTAAAATGGAATGTATTAAAGTGAAAAAAAAAATATTTAAAGAGGGTTCTCCATTAAAAGGCGGTAAATCGACCTTTTAATGTAAATTATGCTTAAAATTAGATTCATTCACATTTTAAGCCTATAACATTTATTGGATAAAAGTAAATACATTTAATAAACATATATAATCATATTTTAGTTATTTTGGTTCATTCCCTCCAATATAAAATCAAGTAGTTAACTACATTTTAAAATCATAATATTTTATTATTAGTGTACAATGTATGATTTCAAAGAAACTCGTTATTGTGTATCAGGTACGCTATCGAACATAGAAACCCCATTAAAGTAAAATTAAAATTTATTTCACAAATATTACTAAATATGATATATTTCTTATCCTTTATTTACCTAGTATGTTACAATGTGTTCCTCCTATAGTGTATTTTTTATTCATCATTCTCCACAACTAAGATTATGTTGTCCAAATATGATAATTCAAAATAATTAGTGGAAATAATCAAATAAGTTTTTATAAAATTAAATGATAAATATTTCAATAATAGATCATCTCTATAAGTATTTAACCTTCAATTACATCTTCAGTTGAATGTGCATCTTGCTATTGAATTTCTCTAGACTATGGTTGGTAGTTATGATCCTCTATAATGTCTTAAAATTAAACTCTTTGGTGGTTTCATATTCTATATCTTTATATACATAAATTTTTTTGTTGATTTTCATTTCAAATGTATTGGAAGATCTTATTACCTCTAATATTCATTCCATAAGTCATTTAATCTTGTTGATCTCCCATATGTACATTAGCTAGAAAATAGTTCTCATTGATCTCCATTATTTTTCAATAGAGGTCGAGTCACTCTTCATGTAACACCTACTCCTTTTCCTCAGGTTCTTCAACATCCTTGATGACTATGGATCCCACATCCACCATTTGATACAAAATTTCTTCATTTTATTCTTAAGAACATACTCAAGTAGACATTCAATTTTTGTTTCTATTTACAGTATTTCATCATTAATACATCTCTATTGGTCACTATTGTAAAGACCCGTAAAATTCAAGGGAAATTTTTTCTTAATTTTCTTTAGAATTTTACAAGAGCGCGGTTTTAGAGGGCACCTGATTCCGAGGCCCGGAGTGCCCGGAATCAATTTCCGAGGTTTGGCTCGGGTACGTTCAGTGAACGAACGAGCGGGAATTCCTAACTTTTGATCCGGTGCTCAGAATTGAAATCCGAGGGAACCGATGAACTCGCAGCGCCGATATTCGCTTAAAGAGACCTTTTCGGAAGTTGCGTTTGTTGCGGGACGAAAGTTAGTTTTTGGGTTTTTAGTTTAAGTTAAATAAAATTTGTGAAGAACAAATTTTATTTTAATTAGATAAATCCTACCAAAGGGAGTTGGGAGTGGGACCCACATCCACTTAACCTCCCTTGGGAGGATTAAGTGTGGTGGGGCCCACATGAACCCCAACTCCTCAAATTCTCTCAAAACCTCCCCTTTAACCCATTTCAATTAATGTTGACAACTTGGCTTAATTAATTGAAGAGGGTTAATTTAAATTTCAAACCTTTGAAATTCTAAGAGGAGGGTTGTGTAATAAAATAAGATTAAGCTTATTTTATTTTGTTGGGTTGGTTTCCTTTGTTCTTGAGAGGATTTTGAGAGCTTCTCCTTCATCTTCAAGCCTTGACGAAGAACGCTCAACTTGACGAAGAACGCTCAAGTTCCGACGAAGAACGCCGCTCCGCTCTTCTTCGTCTTCCGTGTCAACGAGAGGGAACGCCGCTTCTTCCTCGGACAACTTTCGTCGCCGTACAAGGTTTCGCCAACGACGTGCCTCTTCGGATGCACCTCTTCGTCATCATATTTGACGAACGACTACAACGACGCCCGACCTCCGCGACGTTGTCTTCCGCGGGATGTTGACAAATCTTCGATCTTATACCCACGGTAGGGGTTGTTGTTTATTGTTTAATTATTTTATCCTTGTTCGTGGTTCATGCATAACTGACGTATGGATTTTATAAAAGTGTTATTGTTTAACGTGAAGGGGCCGGACCGCATGAACACGGCCGAACCCCCTCCATCGTTCTTGTTGAATTACTTTGCGGGTGGAAACAAGATGGCGTGGTGTCGTCTCACCACGCGGTTAATCGTGCGTTTATTTTACGCAACACCGTCGCGCGCGCACCATGGAAGAAACATCTTGAACACGATGCCGACGCGCCGCGTTGAAAGAAATCAAGGCACGGCGGAGGGATGCGGTGCCGTCGCACCGCGCCGAACGACGAACACCGCGGCCGGTTCCGGGCCGCGGCGGAAAGAGAAGACCGGCGGCCGAGCCGCCGGCGTCGGAAGCCGAAGAGGGGACCGGATTTTCCAGTCCCGTTGGAGAAAACCGGCCGGCCAGCTGGCCGGCCGGATGGCAATAAACCGGGGGAAATTAATCCCCCGGCCAGCACACAAAACCCGCCTCTTAATGAGGGGGGCGGTTTCCTTGAGGGGGGCAGGAGGCCCCCCGTTTCCTGCCAAGCAAGCCCCCAACGATGGGGGGGCGGTTTTGCATCAGTCGCGGCTAAAAAGCCGCGCCGCCTCCAAGAAAGTGGGGGCTTTGCCCCCCGCGTGCCGCCTCCATGTGGTGCCAGGCCACCGCGGCCGCCGCGCCGCCGGCAGGCCGGCCGGCCGGGCCGGGTCGGCCCGGACCCGGACCCCCCGTTTCGAAGCAGTTTCGGTCTTTTGGCCATAACTTGAGCCACGGACCTCCGATCGACGAACCGTCTGCGGCAACGCGATCCTTGGATCGAGACGGTCGTTTCGGTATATTGCACTCAACGTTTCGGTTTACTTTGAGTTCGGCCGGGTTGGTTCGTTCACGAAACCAACCGGGCCTTCGGAGCGAAAACGCTCATATCTTGAGCTACGGACGTCCGATTGACGTGCCGTCAGCTGTGTTGTGTTCCTCTTAGTGAGACGAATCTTTTGGCATACTCCGCCCGAGGTTTGGACGCAGGTGGAGTACGGTCGGGTTGGTTTTTCCTTAAAAACCAACCGGGCCCCGGGGACGAAAATGCCAATAACTCTCAGACCGGACGTCCGATCGACGCGCCGTCTGTTGCGTTGAGTTCCTGTTGACGATACGGAACTTTTGGATACAACAACTCTGGACTTTGTGTCAGTTGATGTATCAGCCTCTCGGCTCGTGGAGCGGACCCTCCGAACGAGTTTGCTGTGTGCGGGAACCCTAGTGCTGGCTGCGACTGTTACTGTGACTACTACTGCTACTACTGCTACTGTGACTGCGACGACGATAGTACAGAGATCCTGTGTGGATTCGACAACGACGACTACAGCACTCAGCGATCCTACGTGGATCAGTGCTACAGGTCCTATGTGGGCCCGTTCCTATGTGGGTCTGATCCTGTGTGGGTCCTTGCGCTCAGCGGTCCTGTGTGAACCAGCGCCTACAGGTCCTGTGTGGGCCCGATCCTGTGTGGGTCTTTGCGGGGGTTAGTTACCTATCGATCCTTCGTGGGTCCGACGACTTAGATGGATCAGAGATCATCTTTATCGTCCTTTGAAGAAGTATACCTGTGTGAGCTGAAATCTGTTGCTTTCCTTTGTGGATTGTGTTGTGCAATCCTGTGTGGATTACGTTTTGCTTTCCTGTGTGGAATACGTTTACTTTCCTGTGTGGACTGAGTTGTACTTGGGCTCGGAGGTTGGAGAGTATTTGAAATTGATTACTTAGGTATATGTATGGGCATATACCTAAGCAGTGTCGGTTATTACTTCGTGTTTGTTCCTTTCTTCATGGTTTTTCCTTTTGTGGATTTGAGAGACCTTCTGGGGTCTCAGGGTCCCTACTGAGTAGCTTATACTCACCCCTGCACGGGCTTTGCCCGCACTACGTTGTGTTGGTTGCAGACGACGGACAGTGTTGACCTTAGCTGAGGCTTGCAGAGCGGGACGGTACCCAGAGGTGGACCACTAGGCGGGACGTGCTCGGAGCGGACGGCGGGACCCGTGGAGCAGAGGAGCTATCTGTACCCACCCTTCAGGTGGGATTTCCAGTGGACAGCTCGGAGTTGCGGCTTTTACTTTTCAGTTGCTGTTTTCCCTTTCGAGTTGTACTTTACTTTCAGTTTGGGTTTGTATACTGGCCCATTTACTTTTCCGCACTTTCATTTGTACTCTGCTTTTGTTTAGTGTTTACTTTCCGCTTGCTTACTCTGTGGTGTTTGTTTACTTTTCAAAGGCAATGCCTTCCCTTTTTACCGGGATTTACGCCTTGGTGCTAGTCACCAGCCCCTGGCCTATGGAAGGCGGGCTTGGGGTAGTCACGACACGGACCCCGAGGGCGGGTCGTGACAAATTGGTATCAGAGGAGTTCGGTTCTACCGCGAACTCTGGTCTTTTCTATGTGAAGCAATAATGTTTAGCGTATTGAGTGTGGTTATCAGTCCAGGGAGTCCAGTGTTGGTGCGGCGGCCGACGTATCCGTACACCAGGACCCTGACTTCTGATTCCCGACTTAATGCACGAAAACATTGATTGCGTGTGTGTTTCAAAGTTTTCTTTGTGATTACTTATGTCAGCTCACCAGGTATACTGTTCTGACTGTGGCGCACCTGTTTCCTTTTCAGGATGCCCCCACGATGACAGCCAGCTAGGGTTCCGAGAGTCGAGCGTGATGACAGCCCACTGAGCGACGAGGCCTCAGTGCAGGGCCCTTTGTCAGCAGTGGCACCGGCGGTAGCTCTACCCGCCGAGCCCCCGATGCTTCCAGCACCAGCCGCTGACGATGCACGTCGCCTCAGCGCACTGCATGAGTTTCAGCGCCAGCGACTGCCCAGGTTTCGCGGGGAGACGGATCCCCAGGCAGTAGAGGACTGGCTGGAGGCAGTGGTACGAGTGTTTAGGCTAGTGAGGACACCAGCAGACCTCATGGTGATCCTCGCTACGAGCCTACTACACGCAGCAACAGGACGACGGTGGAGCCTGATGCTCTAGGTGCACGATGAGGCATCTCTACTTTGGATGGACTTTGAGAGCCTCTTCCGCTCAGAGTTCGTCCCAGCCACCCTTCGTGCGGTGCGTATCCAGGAGCTTCTACAGCTGCGGCAGGGCAGCATGACGGTCGCTCAGTACTCGGCGAGATTTACCGATCTCTCGCGCTACTCGACTGACATGGTACGGGACCCATTCTTCCAGGCCCGGACCTTCGAGCAGGGATTGAGACACAAGATCAGGGCATCGCTGATCTCCCTCAGCATACTGACTCAGAAAGGAGTACTGGAGCGGGCCCTTCTGATCGAGAGCTTCCTTGCTGAGTCTACACCAGCACAACGACCCACCGCAGTGCGGCACGTGGTAGAGTCATCTGCAGCAGGAAGTCGACGGATGACTCAGGGGTCCAGACAGACCAGACCTTCGGGCAGACGATCTCAGGGCACTGGCTCAGCAATGCGGGGCACACAGCGCGGAACCAGTCTTTCGTGAGGTAGACAGTGCTACTCGTGCGGCGGGCAGGGCCACATGGCTCATGACTGCCCGACCCGCCGTGCCGAGGAGCAGCAGTCAGTTGATGGACCACCGAGGCAGAGGCAGAGGGTCGACTGTGGCGGTCCGCAGGGAGGAGGCGGACGAGTCAGAGGAGCTGGACGAGCAGCCGGTGGTGGGCGACGCTTTGAGGCTCTACCACCACCACCACCAGGAGGTCCACCCCGACCACAGGGAGCTGGCGGGCAGCGACAGGCACAGCTCCAGGCAGCAGAGGCCTACGACCACGGCGCACCCGAGATGATTCGAGGTACTATCTGTGTCTATTCCACCCTTGCTGCAGTTCTTATAGACATAGGAGCGAGTCACTCTTTCATAGCCGCTGCCCTTGTTCGGAGCTCGGAGATTCCGACAGAGCCGTTGGCTCGATCCTTACGGCTAGAGACTCCTACGGGAGCAGACTCGACGATTACGCACTGGTGCCGGCAGTGTGAGCTTACTCTAGGAGGTGAGAGCTTCGGCTGGGATCTTCTTGTAGCAGCGTTGAGGCCTTACGACGTCATCTTGGGCATGGATTGGCTGTCTACGGTCCATGCACAGATTGACTGTTTTAGGCGCAAGGTGCGATGTGTACGCACCGACGGGAGCAGGTTCACCTTCACCGGCGAGAAGGGAGCCTTAGCAGCACAGGATGGACTTCCGCGGAAGAGAGGACAGCCCATCACTCATCAGTTGGCTAGCCTTATCCTTGGAGCAGTTGACGTGCGGAGTCCTGGTTTTCCTGCAGTTGTGGATCAGTTTGCGGACGTTTTTCCCGACGATGTTCCAGGGCTACCTCCTCGCAGAGAGGTAGACTTTTATATTGACTTGTACCCCGGGACAGCCCCGATATCCACTCCATCATATCGGATGGCCCCCGCCGAGCTTCGAGAGCTACGGGTACAGTTGGAGGACTTGCAGGGCAAAGGGTTCATCCGACCCAGTGTTTCACCCTGGGCTTCCCCGATATTGTTCGCCAAGAAGGCGGACGGGAGCTTGCGTCTTTGTGTTGACTATCGTCGCCTGAACCAGGTGACAGTGAGGAACAAGTATCCACTACCGAGGATTGAAGACCTCTCCGATCAGCTCAAGGGAGCACGGTGGTTCTCGAAGATAGACCTCAGGTCAGGCTATCATCAGCTCAGAGTCAGAGACGAGGATGTGCAGAAGACAGCCTTCAGATGTCGGTATGGCCACTATGAGTTCTTGGTTATGCCTTTCGGTGTAACCAATGCTCCAGCAGTGTTCATGGCTCTCATGAACAGGATCTTTCAGCCATACCTCGATCGGTTTGTCGTGGTCTTCATCGACGACATTCTGATTTACTCTACGACAGAGGAGGAGCACGCCTATCACTTGCGAGTTGTACTAGACACACTCCGAGAGCACCAGCTTTATGGTAAGCTCTCGAAGTTCCAGTTCTAGATACGTGAGGTCCACTTCTTGGGACATGTTATCTCTGAGGCGGGAGTTGCAGTGGATCCCGCGAAGATTGAGGCTGTGTTAGCTTGGGAGCCACCCAGGAGCGTGACTGAGGTTCGGAGATTCTTGGGACTAGCTGGATACTATCGGAGATTCGTGCCAGACTTCTCTAGAGTTGCGGCATTACTCACAGCTTTGACGAAGAAGGGGAAACCCTTTGTATGGTCAGACAGATGTCAGCAGAGCTTCCAGGAGCTGAGATAGAGATTGACCTGCGCACCTATCTTGAGGTTACCTGAGGAGGGAGTAGGGTACGTAGTCTACTGCGATGCATCAGGGACCGGACTCGGATGTGTTCTGATGCAGGAGCGGGCAGTGATCGCCTATGGATCACGTCAGTTGAGGCCGCATGAGCAGAACTACGCTACCCATGACCTGGAGTTAGCAGCAGTGGTCTTCGCTCTGAAGACATGGCGACACTATCTGATGGGAGAGCGCTTTACAGTCTTTTCTGATCATCAGAGTCTCAGGTATATCTTCTCGCAGAAGGACCTGAACCTGATACAGCGGCGATGGCTCGAGTTCCTCAAGGACTATGACTTTGAGATAGTCTATACTCCTGGGAAGGGGAACGTAGTAGCCGATGCCCTCAGCAGGAGGACGGGCATTCAGCTACTTGAGGAGACGACGGAGCAGCTAGCCTCTTTGCAGATATCCTTCGTGGATAGAGATGGAGCAGCCTTCCTTCAGTCTCTCACAGTCACTCCTCCACTACTGCAGCGGGCCAGGGAGGCACAGCGTGAGGACGCTGACTGTGAGACACGGCGTGCGCAGATATCCTCGGGACAGGCACCTGATTGTTTCTCCCTTGGGGCAGAGCACGACATCATTTTCAGAGGACGTACCATGGTACCAGTCGCCTTGCGAGAGGAAGTGCTGAGAGAGTTTCACACTTCTCCTTTGGCGGTACATCCTGGAGTGGCGAAGATGTACCAGGACCTCAAAAGATAGCACTGGTGGCCGGGCATGAAGAAGGCAGTAGCAGAGTTCGTTTCTCGATGCCTCACCTTCCAGCAGGTGAAGGTAGAGCATCAGGTACCAGCAGGCTTGGTACAGCCCTTGGAGGTTCCGGAGTGGAAGTGGGATGGCATATCTATGGACTTTGTGACTGGACTTCCACGTACTTCCAGAGGTCACGACTCCATCTGGGTGATTGTTGACCGACTCACCAAGTCGGCACACTTCTTACCCATCAGAGAGCAGGGATCAGTAGAGAGCTTGGGACGTCTCTACGTTCAGGAGATTGTGCGGCTCCACGGCGTGCCATCATCTATCGTCTCCGATCGAGATGCTCGCTTTACTTCTCGGCTTTGGAAGGGATTACAGGAGGCGTTCGGGACGCAGCTACGTCTGAGCACAGCCTTTCACCCTCCGACGGATGGACAGACAGAGAGGACCATTCAGACTCTCGAGGACATGCTCCGCGCATGTTTCCTCGACTTTGGTCATAGCTGGGAGGACCACCTACCCTTGGTGGAGTTTGCGTACAACAACAGCTACCACTCCACCATCGGGATGGCACCGTACGAGGCATTGTACGGCCGACCTTGTAGATCTCTTTTGTGCTGGACAGACCCTGGGGAGTCAGCACTAGTGGGACCGGAGATGGTCCAGGCCACGACAGAGAAGGTCCAGGTCATCCAGGAGCGGATGAGGACAGCTCAGAGCCGGCATAAGTCATACGCTGACAGGAGACGGAGGCCACTGGAGTTCGAGGATGGCGACCACGTCTTCTTGCGGGTCTCACCTCGACGTGGTATTCGGAGATTTGGCCGAGGCGGCAAGTTATCTCCGCGCTTCATCGGACCCTTCCAGGTTCTCAGCAGGATTGGTGAGGTGGATTATCGCCTGGCTCTACCACCTCAGTTGCACCGGGTGCACGACGTCTTCCACGTGTCTCAGCTGAGAAGATACGTGCACGACCCGACACACATCATTGACCATGGGGAGCTTGACGTTGACGATGGGGCGACTTTTACGGAGGTCCCGGTGGAGATAGAGGATCGACAGTAGCGGGTCCTGCGTGGGCGATCGATTCCTCTTGTGCGCATCAGATGGCAGCACGGGAATCTCCAGGAGAGCACATGGGAGCGGGAGGCTCAGATGCGTGCTCAGTACCCTCATTTGTTTCCCTAGTTTTTGATGTATCTTTATGGGGACGTAAAGCCCTGAGGTGGGAGTAATGTAAAGACCCGTAAAATTCAAGGGAAATTTTTTCTTAATTTTCTTTAGAATTTTACAAGAGCGCGGTTTCAGACGGCACCTGATTCCGAGGCCCGGAGTGCCCGGAATCAATTTCCGAGGTTTGGCTCGGGTACGTTCAGTGAACGAACGAGCGGGAATTCCTAACTTTTGATCCGGTGCTCGGAATTGAAATCCGAGGGCACCGATGAACTCGCAGCGCCGATATTCGCTTAAAGAGACCTTTTCGGAAGTTGCATTTGTTGCGGGACGAAAGTTAGTTTTTGGGTTTTTAGTTTAAGTTAAATAAAATTTGTGAAGAACAAATTTTATTTTAACTAGATAAATCCTACCAAAGGGAGTTGGGAGTGGGACCCACATCCACTTAACCTCCCTTGGGAGGATTAAGTGTGGTGGGGCCCACACGAACCCCAACTCCTCAAATTCTCTCAAAACCTCCCCTTTAACCCATTTCAATTAATGTTGACAACTTGGCTTAATTAATCGAAGAGGGTTAATTTAAATTTCAAACCTTTGAAATTCTAAGAGGAGGGTTGTGTAATAAAATAAGCTTAAGCTTATTTTATTTTGTTGGGTTGGTTTCCTTTGTTCTTGAGAGGATTTTGAGAGATTCTCCTTCATCTTCAAGCCTTGACGAAGAACGCTCAACTTGACGAAGAACGCTCAAGTTCCGACGAAGAACACCGCTCCGCTCTTCTTCGTCTTCCGTGTCAACGAGAGGGAACGCCGCTTCTTCCTCGGACAACCTTCATCGGCGTACAAGGTTTCGCCAACGACGTGCCTCTTCGGACACACCTCTTCGTCATCGGATTTGACGGACGACTACCGCGACGCCCGACCTCCGCGACTTTGTCTTCCGCGGGATGTTGACAAATCTTCGATCTTATACCCAAGGTAGGGGTTGTTGTTTATTGTTTAATTATTGTATCCTTGTTCGTGGTTCATGCATAACTGACGTATGGATTTTATAAAAGTGTTATTGTTTAACGTGAGGGGGTCGGACCGCATGAACACGGCCGAACCCCCTCCATCGTTCTTGTTGAATTGCTTTGCGGGTGGAAACAAGATGGCGTGGTGCCGTCGCACCACGCGGTTAATCGTGCGTTTAGTTTACGCAACACCGTCGTGCGCGCACCATGGAAGAAACATCTTGAACACAACGCCGTCACGCCGCGTTGAAAGAAATCAAGGCACGGCGGAGGGACGCGGTGCCGTCGCACCGCACCAGACGACGAACACCGCGGCCGGTTCCGGGCCGCGGCGGAAAGAGAAGACCGGCGGCCGAGCCGCCGGCGTCGGAAGCCGAAGAGGGGACCGGATTTTCCGGTCCCGTTGGAGAAAACCGGCCGGCCAGCTGGCCGGCCGGATGGCAATAAACCGGGGGAAATTAATCCCCCGGCCAGCACACAAAACCCCCCTCTTAATGAGGGGGCGGTTTCCTTGAGGGGGGCAGGAGGCCCCCCGTTTCCTGCCAAGCAAGCCCCCACGATGGGGGGGGGGGCGGTTTTGCATCAGGTGCGGCTAAAAAGCCGCGCCGCCTCCAAGAAAGCGGGGGCTTTGCCCCCCGCGTGCCGCCTCCATGCGGCGCCAGGCCGCCGCGGCCGCCGCGCCGCCAACCCGCCGCACCGGGTCGGACCCGGGTCGGGTCGACCCGGTTCGGGCCGACCCAGGGGGGTCGGGCCGGGTCGGCCCGGACCCGGACCCCCCGTTTCGAAGTAGTTTCGGTCTTTTGGCCATACCTTGAGCCACAGACCTCCGATCGACGAACCGTCTACGGCAACGCGATCCTTGGATCGAGACGGTCGTTTCGGTATATCGCACTCAAGGTTTCGGTTTACTTTGAGTTCGGCCGGGTTGGTTCGTTCACAAAACCAACCGGGCCTTCGGAGCAAAAACGCTCATATCTTGAGCTACGGACGTCCGATTGACGTGCCGTCAGCTGTGTTGTGTTCCTCTTAGTGAGAAGAATCTTTTGGCATACTCCGCCCGAGGTTTGGACGCAGGTGGAGTACGGTCGGGTTGGGTTTGCCTTAAAAACCAACCGGGCCCCGGGGACGAAAATGCCAATAACTCTCAGACCGGGCGTCTGATCGACGCGCCGTCTGTTGCGTTGAGTTCCTGTTGACGATACGGAACTTTTGGATACAACAACTCTGGACTTTGTGTCAGTTGATGTATCAGCCTCTCGGCTCGTGGAGCGGACCCTCCGAACGAGTTTGCTGTGTGCGGGAACCCTAGTGCTGGCTACGACTGTTACTGTGACTACTACTACTACTACTGCTACTGTGACTGCGACGACGACTGTACAGAGATCCTGTGTGGATTCGACGACGACGACTACAGCACTCAGCGATCCTACGTGGATCAGTGCTACAGGTCCTATGTGGGCCCGATCCTGTGTGGGTCCGATCCTGTGTGGGTCCTTGCGCTCAGCGGTCCTGTGTGAATCAGCGCCTACAGGTCCTGTGTGGGCCCGATCTTGTGTGGGTCTTTGCGGGGGTTAGTTACCTATCGATCCATTGTGGGTCCGACGACTTAGATGGATCAGAGATCATCTTTATCGTCCTTTGAAGAAGTATACCTGTGTGAGCTGAAATCTGTTGCTTTCCTATGTGGATTGTGTTGTGCAATCCTGTGTGGATTACGTTTTGCTTTCCTGTGTGGAATACGTTTACTTTCCTGTGTGGACTGAGTTGTACTTGGGCTCGGAGGTTGGAGCGTATTTGAAATTGATGACTTAGGTATATGTATGGTCATATACCTAAGCAGTGTCGGTTATTACTTCGTGTTTGTTCCTTTCTTCGTGGTTTATCCTTTGTGGATTTGAGAGACCTTCTGGGGTCTCGGGGTCCCTACTGAGTAGCTTATACTCACCCCTGCAAGGGCTTTTCCCACACTACGTTGTGTTGGTTGCAGACGACGGACAACGTTGACCTTAGCTGAGGCTTGCAGAGTGGGACGGTACCCGGAGTTGGACCACTGGGCGGGACGTGCTCAGAGCGGACGGCGGGACCCGTGGAGCAGAGGAGCTATCTGTACCCACCCTTCAGGTGGGATTTCCAGTGGACAGCTCGGAGTTGCAGCTTTTACTTTTCAGTTGTTGTTTTCCCTTTCGAGTTGTACTTTACTTTCAGTTTGGGTTTGTATACTGGCCCATTTACTTTTCCGCACTTTCAGTTGTACTCTGCTTTTGTTTAGTGTTTACTTTCCACTTGCTTACTTTGTGGTGTTTGTTTACTTTTCAAAGGCAATGCCTTCCCTTTTTACCGGGATTTACGCCTTGGTGCTAGTCGCCAGCCCCTGGCCTATGGAAGGCGGGCTTGGGGTAGTCACGGCACGGACCCCGAGGGCAGGTCGTGACAACTATATTTAGTTTCAACCACTTTTTCATGTTTAACCTGTAGAATTTATTCAGATAAATTGGTTGTGAATAAGAAATATAGTTCTTATCTCTCAACTATTTCTTAATAAAATTATGTGAATTACTCATTCAATTTAGAAAATAATCTTCCCAATCCATCCAACTCTGGTTATTCATGATTCTCTTTTAGTTAAGGAATGGGATATATTAATTCCTAATATATAATAAATTTTCTTCATGCTTCCATGATCTATTAAGAATATAAAGTAACACCAGCTTCATTATATCATGGTGAGTTAAGCATTTATATTAAATAATTAATTTCAAAATATTTTGATATTTATAATTAGACTAATGAGAAAACCACCCATGATATGGATACATGATTCGATATGTTCCTATCAATAGGGTTTGAAAATATTATTTTCTACATGAAAATATTTTTTAGGGGTTAAACATTGTTTTCTCCATAGGTGACTACACCAAAACTACATTTCTCCCTTTATTTTAGAGGAAAACAATGGGTGTTTTTTAATTTTTTGACATTGAAAAAAAAAGTAATGTAGTGAAAAATACATTTTAATTAGATTTATGAAGAATGTCATTGTAAATAGTGATATGAAATAAGAATTTAGGTCAGTTTTGGTCTTTAAAATTCAATTTTATCCATGTTCTAAATTATCAAATCCTTTCTAAAAATCCAATTAAAGACAGATTCCATGATAACTTAATCTCCCCTCTTGTTCAAACATTGATGATAATAATAATCCCGAAAAAAATAACATCTTGGTCTATACACCTTCCAATGTGTGAGAGTGTTTTAGAAAATACCCCCCCAATTGACTTAGGCGACACATAAATTTGTATTATTTTCGAAATAAATCCTGAATTTCCATTATCAATATCACATGTAAAATTGATCACTGTGTAATTAACCAATATGTTCTAGCCAATACTATCATATATAAACCAAAAACTAGTAGGGTAAATAAATATAACAGACAAAGGAAGTCAAAAATTATAGAATCTAAAACCAAATACTATCATACAGCATAACATAAAATGTTGTTATATTTGTTAAAACATCTTAATAGTAGATAGAAATTATTTATTACATGAACAATAAGAACACAATAATTATACCTATAAAAACCAAACCCTTCCCAAATAATCAGATGATTACCCTCCATGTAAATTTTAACAACGATGAATGGGGGAGAATAATAAATTTTAAACTAAAAAAATTGAAAATTATGAATAGAATATTTCTTCCCCTCAATCAATCAGACAGTATTTTTCCACCATTTATGCCCATTAGATTATAGTATCATTCCATGGTTCCTTTATACAAGTTGTTCATTTATTTGATTTTTATTAAACCCTAAAATTTAAATTTATTTAGATATGTTACCAAAATATTATTCCCAATTTACCGTATCAGGCTATTTTAGGATTAGATGTCTCTTCATATTTCCCCAGATTTACACAACCAAAGGATGGCATAACTGAAAAATTTATCGTGATAATTTAATACGAGATGAAGAGAAAATGTGTTCTTTAATATAAAATATCAAGAAAGAAATGTTGATTATTAAATCATGATATATACATCATTTAATAAGTAGTGGTCCACTATTTCTACAAAAAAATATTTTATACATTGATTGAATTATATTGGCCCTATGGATTCTAAATTAGTACATTTTCTTGTTGTAGAGGATCAATCCCATGATCATATAAGCCTATAAAAATTAATTCCTCCACATGTATCAATATATTACAATTTGTTCCCAAATTAATAATGTGACAGAAAACTATGAACACCCCATAATTATAAAATCATGAAATTTAAGCTCAAATAATCCCTAAAATACAAAAATGATTCCAAAAAATTAAAATGGTGAAATTTTTTGGTATTAAATCATTTAAATATAACTAAAAATACTAATTTCGATTTCAAGAAAACCAATATTGAGTGTCTCTAATTCATGAACCTCATAGGATTCCTTGGGAGAATACTCATATCCACCTTTGAAAACATTTTCAGGAATAATAAAGTTAGTCATAGCATTTGGGGAATTCATAATCTTGTCCCTAGTTGGAATTATATGATTACTAAGAGAATCATTCTCTAAAATTCCAAATAACGATTTCAAAAATCCTATTTACCACCTAACTAAAAAAATGTAACTAGTTGAAGGCACATACACATACATGAACTCTATTGTACACAACCTAAGTGTCTACTATGAAACACTATAACACCAATGAAAATGAAACACAAATTTCATAGGAAAATATTACACAAACCAAAAAATGAGTAACACTCAAATATAATATTAATCAATATCCATTGGATAAATTATTAAGATTCCAATAATAATGTATTTGAAAAAAATTGGAATATGTAATTATTAATATTTCATTAATTTCAAACCATTAATAATCACGTAGATGGTGGGGTATGTCTTCTAAATCTATTTTCAAAATCAGTTTGAATTAACTCATAAACACTTTCCACCATATAAATAAAAAACCCCCAAATTATTAATCCAATAATAACACTATAAGAAAAACATAAAACTAAAAAAACTAATAAAAGAAATCACATTCCCTATATTCTTCAATGTCCCCTATACAAGGATTTTGTAAACATATACAAAGATTCCAACATGAGTTCTTTCCAACCAATCACAACAATACCAAGCACCAAATATATAACAATATAAAATTGGCACTCATGCTATTTTATAACCCCTAAATGCTAATCTTGTGTCTGAAATAGACATTTCATATACTCATGTATGCATCCATGTACACAAGTGGTGGTAAACTAGTGGTTATTTACCGAACCATTAATTACTAAGACAATGATATAAATATTAGAAATCAATTATCTATACAATTAAAAATAATAATTAAAAATAATTAATTATAATTAAGATTATGGGATAATTTTAGTAATCCAATGATATAAATAATTTCACATACTATAATAAATGAGTGCATGTTAGTCTTATATTAGTAGTTAAATTTGTTAACTCAAAGGAAGAGGATCAATGCATACAAAAATGAATGATCAAAATAATTATATACAAACATGAATTACATGATTCTATAAAATTTATAAGATTCTATTATATCTTGCCATATTCAACTAGCTCACGCTCTTGATATAAGGCCCTTTCCATTTTTATTTAAACATGAAAAAAAATGTTTGTATGTTCATTGGGTTTCCTATATATGGTTTGAGTAATTAAACTAGTAGGATGTAAAAAAATGTGTTTATCATAAGTTAAATAGATAACTATTAAGGTATAAATATTTAATAATTCAATAATCATAAAGGAAAACATCCTATATGGTCATCATGTGCTAACTAGACCAATAAAAACTCTATCCATAAGAGTTATCGCTATATATCATAGGAAGAGTCATCTCATATCATGTGTACATAATAAAAAATGTATTTTAAAATGGAACTCCATTCATAACCAAATATCATATATTAAACAACACCCATTTATTTAGGGTTAAGACATACATTTTCATCCAATTATAAATCCAATCACTCATGTTAAGGCCGCACATTCACAATCAAATATCAACACTATTTTATCATGGGTAATTTCCATATTTCTATATCATGATACACCATAATATCCCATAGGATTTTTTTACTATATAAAATTTCATAGTATGAATATAAATTATATAACAGTTACCAATTCGTAACTAATATTCTTGGTCTCAATACATACCCTAAAAATCAATGAATAATAAAAATATAACAAGGAAATATCATTATGTTTCCCTTAACTAAAACTATCAATATAAAAATTTAAAAACTATTCCCACTTAACAACACCTTCACATTTTATAGTAAATAATAAAAAAACCCATATTCCCTTCAACAAGATCACAGACGCACTCAAATAACTATAAAAACTCATATTAATCCTACGAATAGAAGGTGGATAACCTTAGTAAATGGAAAACTGCAATCTATGGTTATATCATACCTATGAAAATTCACCATTATTTATAGTTCTGGGGGTCCATTCCAATAATTAAAAATCTCATGGACAATTTGATATGAAAATAAAAAAAATTATAAAACACAAACCCACATGTAAATAATCCCATACAACTACATACAAATGTTGAAATGGGATATGGAATTAATAGCTCAAGACATAATAATCTCCCACACCAATATATGCCACCTAAAACAATTTCAATCCCTTATAATCATGGGAAAATATTCCATACAAATTAGGTATTTAAAATCCAAAAAGTGGGAAAACAAATAAAACATATGCCTTAGGTTCTCATGGATTTTAATATATCAAACATGGGTAATTATGAAAAATGAAACATAAATGGACAACAAATAAAGAATTTGTGGATAGTGAATAAATGAGGGAGTCCCCTAGGGGATGTATTTTCTCAGGATATTAGGGTATACAGGAGTGGCTTTTTTATCACTGCCTACATTTATTAAATTTAACACAAATTATAAAAAATCTACGATAAAAGACGATTAATTAATGGCCATCACAATCATAGTGAAAATACATCACTTAAGGGGACATTAATGTCTGACAATAATGTTCATATTAAATCTACCCTATCATGAGATGTTCTAAAATGGTCATTTCACCCACTGTGTTATGGCCCACTTCATTTCTGTCATGACCACACCATAAATTATAGGGGCCCTAATATCTCAAGAAAATCCATTAAGGTGTGTCATAAAGATACACACTATAATAGAATAAATTATTATTTAACCACCCATATTACAACATGAATATCCTTTAATCTTAAATATAAATTACATGTGAGACCACTTCAATCAACGACCTATTGTGATGCACAACAATCCTCTAATTGGGTTAAATTTATGCACCAAACCATGCCATACTCCATACTTCCTAGTCTATATCCACTACAAACTATCCCAAAATCCATGTCTAATCAATATAATATTATATTATATATCTTAAGGAAAATTCACCATAATTTTAATTGTGAATTACAAATATTTGTCAAAATACTTGTGATACTATTAAAAATGTTAATATGTGATGACACAGTCATTATAAATTACTTTTGTATAGTTTTATTATAATATGATGGAAAAATAATGTTAATGTTGGAATCATGTAATTATTCTTGGATACAATATATTGATATGGATTTCAATATTATAACTATACTAATTTAATGAATAAGAGAATGTTTCTTATGGGACATATAAAAAATTATTATAATTTTTATTCATAAATAAATTGAGAAAAAATTTGAATGTTATAAATAATTCATGATTAATATATGGACATTCATTTTCCAAGAGATATTGGAAACATTTTTTATACTATAATTATTTTTCTTAATCATATTTCATTGAAAATTTTATGCAATATAGTTTTTAGTAGATATTGATAGTGATCATACATTATAGTGTTTAATCTCATACACATCAACTAATCTGGGAAATATTTTGATGATAAAAAAGAAGTGAGTCTGTTATTATTCTCAATAATATAAATGTATTATAGTAAAAATTTAGTAGGCCTGAATAATTAAATATATTAACACCAACTAACCATTGTATAAATTATTTGGTGATTCACAGTTACATTTTGACACATACTCTCCCATATATCTATTGGAAAATCGGTAATTTTCAGTGTGGGTTTATTTCCTATTAAAATTTAATGTGATAATGGAAAAAAGACTTTTTTGGAATATATTTATTTTTAAATGATAAATCAATGAAATTAATTATTAAAAAAATTAAAAATCTAAAGTATACAATAAGGTTCATATCAATTTTAAATAATAATATAATATCATTTGAAAGAAGATGAATATTATTTATGTAATTTATGTGTATCAGTATAAGGATTATTTCATATAGGAGTATTAAAAGTGATCAATAACATGATTACAAGGAGTTCAAAAATATCTCAATGTGAGCCCTTATGTATCTACCAACTGACATCATAGACCAATAATATAAATACCATGATCATAGAAGTGGTAAAATAATGCATCTCCTATAATTTTTTCTTGTGATATCCCTATTATTCTTCATTAGTTTCTAGGGAAACCATGCCTAACTTGTGTAGTTTTATAACCCATTAAAGAATAATTTTGATAATAAAGTGGTTTACTTTGGAAAACCCATTAAAATGTCCCTCATAAATCTGTTATACATATATTTACAATTTTGGATATGTGAATTTAGATACAGGGTAAAATATTTGATATTTTTAAAAATTATAATTGGTATTTGATAGAATTTTCAAAAATCAATATCTTGAGTGATTTTTGAATAAAAGAGAACCACTAAAAACAATATTTTCTTTAATTCCCCTACATATATCCTTTTATATCCCCCAAGAGGATCATGAACCATCTGTAATTTTCTCATGTTATTATTCAAGGGAATGATCATTTTAATACTATATTTGTACTATAGTTAATGCTTCCATAGAAAAAATATCCACAATGATCCAGTTACTTAGTAGCTTCTACCGGGTAGTGGGTTGAACACTATGAACATGGTTTTCTTAATCACCAATAGACTATCAAGAAGTACTCTACTGGGATTCCTATGAAACATCTATAGAATATTTTTCTTCTTTCTTTACCACTAGCTGGATAGTGGAACTCTATGGGAATGCTAGCCAGTCTTCTATTATGATTAGAATTACATTTTTCGTGGGACATGTTTCCCAATAAAACATACATTACTTCATCTTCAAGTGGGATATCCTTTTATTCATTCAATGATCATTTATGTATATTTTAACTTTATTTTATTAATTTTACTCATCCATTTTGACTTAAAATATTCCTTCAAGGAATATTTAAAGGATTCATATAATTAATCAATGATTCTCAAATTTAAGATAAAAAGAATCTAATGTCTTTTAAAACAAACCATTAAAAACACATGAGACATTTTTTAATCAATAAAACATCATTAGTGATAGGGAGGTACAATTATATTCCATTTTTTATCACCATAAACAATTAACTTAAAAATATATACTAATTTTAAATCATGATATGAAGATATATCAATAGAATTAATGATTTTATAATTTTAAGATGAAAAAAACGATTAAAATATTAACAAAAATATATTTAGCATTATATAGAATGTATAATATATTCAACATTCTCAATATTTAATTATATATTCTAGATTCTATTTAGAAATTTAACAATCCTAAATTACGTAATAAAACATATATATAGAAATAATTAAACATTAACCCCTTTATAGATAAAATAAACCCTTCATCCTATGACCCAAAAGTACCAATTATCAAAAAATATAAAACCTCACAAACATTTTCATTGTAAAAAATTAAATAAGAAATTTAATAATGATTAATGTAATTAAATTAAACCATTTAAAAATAATATAAATATTTATTTGAAAAAAACTATAAGGAAATGAAATAAAGGAAAACAAATGAAAAAATAAAAAATTCCATATATTTTTTTTTGAAACAAAAGATAAGAGAGGTAGAGAGGGGAGATTTGAAAATATTCATAAATTGGGAAATAAAAATAAAAATATTTTCAAACATGTTTCACTTGTAGATAAATTTTTTAGGTCTAAAATTATATGATATGGTAGGTTCTAGGATCTCCCTCAATTATTATTTTTGAAAATTAATTCAAGACAGAAAGAGTCTATTAATAATATTAATGTCTGAAACCCTATTTATTTTGAGAATCATCCATAAGATTGAAAAATAATATTTATAGGATAGGTTATTAAATTTTTTAAAAGAATTTTCTTTTTGGTTTCCTAGAGGGGCCAATAATTTTGGATAATAAACATTGAGGTGGAGAAACAATCTTAGTACCACTAAGAGTAGTGTGTAATTATTTGGTGAAAGAATCATTGTTTTATTATTAATGAAGATTTTAAGAAATATCGATAGTGAAGTGTTATCCATATATCATATTTCATCAATTTCATTCATAAATTTAATACAATATTTCACAAAAATAATTTTAAAATGCATTTTGAGAAACACTATTTACAAAAAAAATTATTTTTTAATGAAATTTATTTGATTAAAAATCAAAACCATTATTATATATTTAATTGAAATCCTGATCCTTTTCATTAGGAATATTATTTTACTTTTTTAAAATTCTATATTGTTTTGAGAAAAGATATTTAAAAAATTAACAATTTCATTTTCAACATAAGATGTGAAAGAAGATGATTAATTCGAAGGAAAGTTAGAAATAGACACTTTACTAACCTCGAAAAAATCCACGATGTGTATTGGAGTTTATTACATAGATTCATATTTTGAAATAGAATATCCATTGAAACTATAGGTTTAAAGTTTATGTTCTTTATTATGAATAATGTTTTCCTTATATTTTTTGGGATAACTAAACATGATGTGACTCCTATTTTTACAACAGAATACAGTTACTTCTTGATCATAAATTTGTTTTTTTATCTCATCATAATGATTTATCTTTATTCTATAGATATTTAAATATTTGTTTCAGGAATTAAATTTAAATTTCTCCATTGGTATCTCTTTAAATAAAATCATAACATTTGATCACATTAAAATGAATTTTTGTCCTTCCCTTATTATTCTTATTTTCATAGAATAATTATTTCATATTTTATAAGGGATACAGCGATTACATTGAGAATCATATTCATTATGTTCTTACAGTCATGTATTGGGGAGAATTTGGGAGCCCAAGAACTATAGAAAACCTATAAAATTTTATTAATGATCCTGTTAATGGATAATTCATCACCGATAAAATTTCAACCATTGAAAATGTGAGTAAAACATATAATCATATCGTTAATAGTTTCAACATAATTCATGAAGAATCATTAAATATCATATCTATAAATGTATTGTATAGAGTTTTGAATTTTTTTGACTTCATGTATGACTAGTAATAGATTCCATATTTCTTGATCCATTTTTCTTGTACATATTAGACTATATTCATTTTGATCTAAACCACATAGACAAAAATTCATATATTTAAAATAAAATTCAAAAATTGGAACGTCAAGATGATTTATTTTATCATCATGTTATATTTTAAGGGTTTATTAAAAACCAACATTCAATCAAGTATATCCATTACTTATAAAGAAAATATATATGGTATTATTCTAATAAGAATAATTTGAACCATTAATGAATGGATCCAGTCCCATGGAAAATTCATTTTTGTTTATTTTCAAAATTAAAGTCCATTTATAAAAAGTAATATTTTATTATAATCAGAATGGATTTCGAAATTTTAAATAAATTTTTTAAAATCCTATTTTAAAATACAATAAAATGATATCCATAGATACAAAGTATTTTTTATGTGGAAAAATATTTTTGAATTTATTTTTTATAATTAAATACGGTAATGAAAAAATGTAAATTAAAAAAAGTTTATAATAAAAGTGGATTGTTAAATAATCAAATTTTTTAATTCATACATGTATATATTTGTATGGTGCGATAAAAAATTTATAAAAGTGAGTAAATATAAGTTTATTAGGTGTATGGAGACTACTTTATGTGAGAGACTCTTTATCCACCCATTAAATTGAGATGAAAATACTTTTAATCCATTGATCTTATAAGTGATCAAGAAACCCATCCCTCACAATTTGGGTTTGTGATCAACCTCACAGGCTTCTCTGGTCGACGTGTAACTCATCCTTATGTTTTTCATAATGATAATCCATTTTAGAATGGTTGTTATATGAGAGAGGTTTTCATTGGAAAAAAATTACAATGAAACTCAATATTATTTTTATGGACAATTAAACTTCTAGATGAGATATTTTAGATGAAGTGTGAGAGCCTTTGAGTGATAGTAAATTCTGAATAGGACTTTCGAAGTTATTTGAAAAACATATTACTTCGTTGTTGATTTGAATGAGGATCATCATTTGTGATGAATCTATTCTTCCATGTTACTATATGAATTCTTTTATATTCCTAAACATGAATTTGAACCTTCTATAATTAACAGGGTTTATTATTCATGGGGAATAAAATAGTAAAATTATTTTTTTTCTATAATTAATGTTTCCTTAAAATATATACCCTTATACTATTGGATACTTGGTTAACTCTATTGTGTGTCTAGTGGACCACATATAAATTTATTCTTCTATAATTTCCCCACTAGCTAGAAGAAACACCATGAATGAGTTTTCAGTGGGAATCATAGCTAATTGGGGGCTACTACTATTACAATAAGAATGAATATGACATTTCATTGACTGGTCAGTTGGTATTATACATCAACAAATGGTACTTCCTCATGTAACTGATTGGTATGTTCCCTACACCTATTTTCCAGAATAACCAAAAATACGTTATGATCAAGTAGTTGCTAATCTAATTCCTTAAATTGACCTTAATGGATCATTAATCATCATTTAATGGTTTTAACTCATCCTTTAATAATTCAACAATCTCTTAAAGGATTCATTAATAACATCAAATAATTTATTCATATTCCAACAAATGTATTTAAATATAAAAAAAATCACAAAAAATTAACTTCTTCATACCCAAGATAGTGTTTTTTATCCTAAATATTTATGAGAGTGAGGGAGAAAAAACCAGATCTCGGATCAAAGAAGAATTTGTTTCATTGTGAACATGTTATTTTCATTCCAATATCCTTGGTTTTTAGAAATATTTGTTATAAATGACCTTATCTTTAATGAAATTAACAATAGAGGTACTTCATTAGAAATAGATTGATATACATACATAGAACTGCATTGGATATGGAATTTATCTTGCAGTGTTTCATAATAGAAATATATTATAAATATTAATATCATATTTTGAGACTACCATTCATGTATAGTCTGAATGAGTTCTAGTATCAATATATAAAGGCCTAGTGTGAGACTCTATATGGAAATAATATTATGGAAGTTACCCCTCCGAAGTTATCCATTAACAAGATTGAGTAATGGTATTACTGAATGGGTTCCCAATTTCTAGATGAATGATTTATTTCATGTGGTGTAACATCAGGGTATATTGATTGGGTATGTTTTTTCATATCTAATTGTTCCATTTTCTGGAATGGAGTTTTAGATGTTGGATTCTAGATTTTCTATAGGCTTCAAGAGGATTACACACCATGTAACTAGGTTACACAATGTTTAATGGTTTCTTTTTGTCTTCTATGGGAAGGATTCACATTGTGAACGGTTAAACGACGTGACCGGTTTTTACACATCGTCAGTTAATTAAAGATCATATATTATTTTGAGGTGATGAGTTTTCCTATGGATTTTTATATCATGTATTTCACAATCTCAAAAGGTATTACACGTCATGTAATTTATTGAGAAGTTATTTTCATAGAATCGTGAGGTTTTGAGTGTGCATTTTTGTTGAAATATTTCCTATTATCTTGATGAATGTTTCCTATCTAGTGAATTTGGGAGACTCTATTCTATCCATATCGATCGGTTTGGTGTTAGATCTTAATTTTTGTTGTGGTGAATCACTCTGGTTGATTGAAATATTTTATTCTTCATTTACATTGATTTTATTATCACCGTTTTATTGTTGTATTGGATTCTTTTGAATAAAGTGGTGTTTTTATTGTCTTATTCAAGATCTATTTTTCATTCTCATTTTATAGAGTATTCCTTTGTTGATTGTGGTGAAGCGGGTGTTCGTTCATGAGGTATGTGGGGATTCCTCTTCTTTTCTGACCCTCATTATCAATTGGATAAATTATAAGACGTCTTCACTATGTTCTAGGGCCGTTATTGACATCATGATCCTTCATTGTTGGAGGATCCCATTGCGGGCCTGTGTGGCCGGAGTTTTGAGGTTGGTTGTTCCATATGTAGACTTGTTTTGAAAAACCATATTGTTCTATTTTAATAAATTGATTTATAAAATAATTAGAAAATAATTGGCATGATTTTTGTGTGTGTAGAAAAAAAAATTTAATGAAAAATGGTTTTACTTATGGTTGGATAAATGGATTGAAAAAAATATATTTTCTAAGAATTTATTAATTTATGAAAATCAAGACATGGGTTTACCTTGTGTACTAGCTATAAGGTATATCTTGAGGACGTCATCCAATATGGGGGATCTCACATTCGTGTGTTTCTATTATCCTATAGTATAGATTATAGAATCTAGGTACATATAAGATTTTGGGGTTTCACACATTGGGGTGCCTCCTTGGTCCTGTAGTGTAGATCATTGGTTTCGGGGACCGCAGTTAACTGTTCATATATTTTTTGGTACGAGTAATATACTGTTAGAAATTCATTATTACTTGGTGTTTTGATAGCTATTGCAATAATTTTATTCACTACTTTTCATCATACTCATTTACCCTTAATATTCAACTTTGTTCTTATGAATGATAATTTGTAAATTTACATTAAAATTGAAATGCTTTCTTTTTGTTTTTGAACACTGGAAAGAGGGAGGCATAAAACATGTTTTTTATAACACTTATATACTTCCTTCCATACTTTGTTTTATTTTAAATGAGCATCTCTAAATTCTTATTTAGAGACTTGTTATCGAATACCCGGGTGGGAACCTCTTCTACATGTTACCTCATACCCTATGCACCCCTTTAGTACTGTGTAGACAATTGTATGTCTTCCAATGTACAGAAAGGCAAGGTATCATAGTGTGGTGGTGAAGTTTAATGTCATCTGAGTTAGGTGGATAGTGATTGAATGGTGGGAGGTCTCCCACAATATCACATGGAGATGTTCTTTTTTTTCAATGTCCTTTTTAGATGGACTTGTCTCTTCGATATTGTATCTACATTAGTGGTTGTTTCTTTTCTACAATCTTATTATATTTATGAAACTTATATATATATATATATAATGGTCTTACATTATTTCTTTATTATTTTATTATATATATATCTCTCCATTTTATTTATTCATTTTAGGAAAAATCATTTTCTTGGTGCGTTGTTCGATGCCCGAGTGTTTTCTCTAGCCTGTGTGGACTAGGAATGAACTTTTGTTATGTAACAGTTCAGTTCGGGTGCCAGGTTTGAGGGTAACCCAGGTTAATTCATTAAAAATGGTATTATATCTAGTGTTCATTCAATTTTCATGCTAGGATGTTGAGTACATCAAGGGGTAGGATTATGGAAATCCCACATCAAAGGAGGAAGAGCATGAAGCACCCCTTTATAAGGTGTTGTGGATCCCTCTCACATCCTGAGGCCTTTCCGTGGGGGGTGAATAAGAGACAAAACCTATGGAATGAAAAACCATGAATTCTAGGCCAATAGAGTACAATAGAATGATAATGGGTTTTATTGGGCCATTAAAAATGCTATGTGGGGTATTTTCATAGCATTGAATAATTTTTGAAAAAGAGAAAATAGGTTACCTTCAGTACTAGGTGGAATGTTTATCTTGAGGCCATCATTCATTTTGGGGGTTCACATGTTAGGGTGTTCCTTTAATCCTAGTGTGTATATTATTGGCTCTAGGTAATTATATGATGTTGGGGTTTCACTTGATGGAGTGTATCCCTATTCCTAGTGTGTAGATCATTGGAATCAGGTACCATAAGGAATTGTTTATAGATTATTCAATATGAGTTGTTTGTTAACTGAATTATTGTATAAAATGGTGTTTTTAATGTTCTGTTTCTAATATTATATTGTACATTAGGGTATTTTACTATTTTAGTCTTGATATACATGTCTATTCTTGTGATGGATAATATTGAAAATGTAATTTGATATTGATATACCTACTTTTGTTTTCGAACTATTGAAAAATAAAATGATTACCATGATTTATATAAAACTGCATCACTACTTATCATGCCATATTTTATTTGAAATTGTCATATGATAATTTTTATATAGTGACTTGATATGGAACACCTATGTGGATTCCTATTGATCATTTTTTCTCACACCATGTGAAATAATTTGGTGGTGTGTACACCTTGGTATTTCTTCCAATGCGTGGAAAGGCAATGCAACATAGTAAGGCAGTGAGGTTTCGTGCCAGCTGATTTTGGTGGTTGGTGGTGATATAGTGGAGGGATTTCCACCCAATAACATGTAGTAGTTTCTTTTTTTCATTTTCCTTTATATTTGTAAATTACTATTTCATTTTGTAGAAAATTTAGTGGTTGTATCATTTTCCCTATCTCATTATAGTAGTGGAACTTATATATATATATAACATTATTCCATTTTTTTCATTTTTCTTTGAGTATATATATATATAATTATGTTTACATGTTATTCAATCATGTTGAGGTAAATCATTCCCATGGTATGTTGTATAATTCCCATGTGGTTATTCTCAGTCTGTAGGGATACAAAATGCACTTCAAGTATATATCAGATCTAGTCGGGTGTTAGGATTGAGGGTAACTCTGGTCAGTTAATTAGGAAATGGAATCATTTGTTTGTTTTTCCCCTAGATTCATTGTCTTGAGACATCTGTTAGACTGTAGAAAATATTTACAAGACATGAGAGGTTTACTATAAGAAATTCATGCCATCTCTTATCCGGACAAGAGTAATGTTTCCATATGATGTTATGTTATGTGTGTGTAGTGTCGGATTTTTTTTTAAATTTTTGTTTTTGATTAGGGTTTTCTGGTATGAAATAATATTTACTCTATTATATAATCATTCGTTCCATTTAAGTGTGGATTAGTATGCCTATGAGAAATCTTCCATGAGATCTTTGAGAGGGTGTTGTGGATGCACATCAATGGAATCATCCAATAAAACACAATCTCATAGAGGATATAGTATGGGTAGTTCATGATGTTGATCAGAACATACCATTAGTTTAGAGTGTAGTTTTTTAGGTACATCCATGTGCTAGACCAGAGATAAAATGATAATAAGAATTATTACATGATAATCCACCATCCATTAATGGAATTAATGAACCTCAAGTGGTAGAGTAATTGGTATATAGGATTAATAAAATATTCAACACTATAGAGACACGTGAACATATCAATGTGAAGTGTGCCACGTTCATGCATAACAGTTTTAGTAAGAAATGGTGGGATTCTATATTCTAGGCAGATAGAGAGATGGACTTTTATTAGAAGGGTTCCTAAACAATGTTCTTCCCATATTTTTCTCCAGATTCGCTGATGATGGAAAAATATATGGATTTACTCTATTTTCCATAGGAAGAGAATTCAGTTTCAATGTACACCAACCACTTTCTATGCATTTCTATTTTTCTCTGGATGTGGTAAGGAATTACCATTTGATGTCTCTGAAGTACATGTAGGGTTTTTGACCTCATATAAAATCTCATTTGTTTATGCTAATGCTTTCTAATTCTGTGGAGATGGTATATGGAGATGTAATGGATGAGATGAATATGGAAGGAAAGGATGTATTGTTCACCAATTAAATTTCATTTAGTGGAAGCTTCAGTGGTGCACATTGAAGGAAAAGGAAGTGGTAGGTTCATCATATGAGTGGTGGAGGTGGGTCTCAACAACGAGCCTCCACTGCACCATCTTCGACCGCTAATATTTTACCTATGACTTTCCAATGTGGCAACATTAGACACACCAAATTTTCTGGTCACATTCCCATGATGAAATGAATCATTAGTGGACATGTGGTAATTTAAAAAACTTATATCAGGCGATGTCAATTCCTCATTATTATCAGGGTTCTATCGCTCTAAATGATATTGGGTGGTAGTCAAATGCATGAAAGACTGCATGGGTCCAGCCACATGCCTTATGAGTGAATCACATTCACATGGTAGATGAGTGTCTAGAAGAAGTCGACTCAGGTCTAGTGATAGTGATTGGTACAAAATTTATTTTATATTTTATTGTTGTTGATTTCATTGATATGGGGTCCCTCCACTCATTTATATCTTCATGTTTTTAGATATGTATAAACATCCAACAGAAAATATTTACTTTTCTTTGGAGTTAGAGACAACCCTTGGTAAGAGGAAAGATAAGGGGTTTCAGTTTCCGTGTTATTTAATGATAGTTGATATATAGTTGGTTTGGTATTTTATCATTAATGACTTGCATCTATTTGATGTCATCATCAGTTTTTTTCATCTATTACCTCATCAGGTTAAGGATTATTATTATCATCGGCATGTTTATTATTATTATCATCATGTATTATCGAGTGGGACCTGAGTTTTGGCATTGTAGGGCCATCCTATATAGAGCTCATGATTTTGTTTTTTTTTTATTGTGATTGATCCGGAAGAAGATTTTTTTGAACTTCTTGTGTTTGTTGGGGTATTTTATGTTGTTTTCCCAAACAACTTCTACAGTCTACTTCCAGATAGAGTGTTAGAGTTTACAATTGATTTGGTACCAGGGACCCAACTAATATTGATACCTTATTTTTGTATGGCACCAACTTATCTGAAATAGATTTGTATTTAGTTGGACTAATTGTGGGAAAAAGGATTTGTTCGCCCTAGTGTTTCACCAAGGGAAACCCCTATACTAATTTTTAAGAAGGATGTTTATTTACATAGATTGTGTGTGGACTATTGGAAATTGATCCTAGTAATAGTTAAGAGCAAGAATCTGTTTCCCCATGTAAATTATGTTATTGATTAGTTAAAGGGTTCAATTTTTTTCAATGATTGATCTTCAGTCGTGTTATCATTAGAACATAATTCAGGAGTTTGATATGACTAAGGAATCCTTCAAGACTAGGTATGGCCATTATTAATATCTTATTATTTCTTTTGGTCTTACTAACTTTCCTTCTATTTTTAATTCTTTGATGAATTAGATATTCCATCAATATCAGGACACATTTGTGGTATTTTTCATGCATGATATTCTGGTTTATTCAAAATATGATTAGGAACACAAGCATCTTGTTACTTTTGTTCTATAGATTCTTAGAAGATGCCACTTGTATGGAAATCGTTCAAAATGTATATTTTTTATTAAAGGAGATATATTATTAGGGCAGTTGATTTTTTATAATGGATTATTTTTCGACCTCAAGAAGGTGAAGGTTGTCTTGTCCTAGATAGAACCATAGAATGACTTTTTGATTTAGATATTCCAATGTCTTACTAGATATTGCAGAAGGATTATTAAGGATTTCACTATGATGGTTCCAAATTAGACTAGTATTACTAGTAATGCGGTGAAATTAACATAGGATGAGAATTGGCAGTATTCTATCATTAAACTAAAATGAGTTCTAACATCAGCTCATATATAAATCTTATGTGAGCCCAGTAAGAGGTACATGTTGTTTTTTTATTCTTCTAGTGCAATTTTTGGTTGTGTGATTTTGTAGGATGACCATATGGTGTCTTGTGGATCTCTTCATCTTTGGACCCATGAGAATAACTACCCCACTCATGGATTAGAGGTTTTCACAGTGACGAATATACTTATGTGTTGGAAGAAACTTCTAGTTTTGGGGGTGGTCCATGATTTTATTCAGATCCATGGATTATAAGATAGATATTTTATTATAAGGAAATGAATCTAAGACAGGTATAATGGGTGGAATAATTTTAGATGTTTTAATATGATATTAACCACCCCTTAAGGAAGAGTAATGTCACTGTAGATGTTCATAGATATAATGTACCATCATAGGTTGTTCAGGAATCAAAGGAGGAGGAGAACCTTATGGGGCATTTTTCTCAGTTAACCAGGATTCTCAATAAGATATTTATGTTATGGTTATAACCAATTTTAAGTTATCATCCTCTGTCATGGAATCTATTTTTATGATTCAACAACAGGGGTGATTTCAATAAAATTCATGATATAATTTATTGTGGGGATACTATTTCTAGTTGGTCTATATCCTCTTATTTTATATTCCACATTGGGAGGTGGATTGTCTTCCTAGAATCTGTAAAAAATTTAGTATTGTTTAATGATCAACTCTTTTCATGGGGAACTCATTCAAGCACAATGAAGATGTATTATTACATGAGAATATGATTTTGGTGTATGGGTATGAATCATGACATTGTATATTATGTGTCTCGCTATTACACATACCAACATATAAAGGTAGAGAACTTGAAATCATATAGTTTTTTTCAACCTCTTCTGATGGTGGTCTAGAAATGGGACAAGGTATATGGGTATTTTATTGTTGGATTACCATGGACTCCACAAGGGAGAAATTGTTTCTTGGTAGTTATTTATTGGTTGATGATGTATTATCATTTCATTCCCATCAAGGACACCACTAATATTTACGATCCAGGTATTCACTGTGTGAAAAATATTGTTAGGGTACATCAGATTCCTTAAACCATTATTTCATATATGGATCCTAGGATTAACTAGAGGTTCAGGAAGATACTATATGAGGTAATGGGAACTTAGGTCATATTGATCACAACATTCTATCCATAGATAAGCAGACATATGGAGTGAGAGATTCAGATCCTAGTGGATATATTTCATGAATTTGTCTTGGATTTAAATTAATCATTGGATATCCATCTGGTACTAGATTATTTTTTTACAACAAAAGTTATCAATCATCAACAATAATGGATCCTTTTTAGGTGTAGTATGGTAACCCTTTAAATTCTCATATTTTTGGAAATGAGGTGAGAAAATTGTCTTTGGTTGGGCCAGGTTTGGTCCAGTAGATGTCCATAAAGATTCAGGATGTACTTTAATATTTGGTTACAGCCTAGAGTCAATAGAAATTTTATGCAGATCAGCAGCATCATACTTTAGAGTTTTTTATTGGTGACTTGGTTTAATTGAATGTTCCTCCTCGGTTGGGTCACAACCATATTGGAATATATGGAATGTTTCCTCTGAGAAATGTTTGACCATTTTAAGTCACTGAGTATCCCATGAAGGTTTCTTATCAGATAGAATTTCTAGATCAGTTGATAGATATTCATGATTTTTCCACATATCTCATCTCAATATGTATAATCCTGATACCACACACATTTTGAGTTTGAATTAAATTGATTTAGAGCCTGAGGATTCTATTCATGAGATACTATTTGGGTTAATTAACTCTCAAGTGAATTTCATTGATGAGAATTTGATTCCAGTGGTTAGAGTATTATGGAATGAAGGATAAGATTCTCATGAGACGTGGGAACACGAGTCATTAATGAGGAAGTAGTGGCCTCATCTTTTTCCAGGGGTTGCATCTTCTACATGAAATCATGGGAATGAAATTTATTTATGATGGGTAGTTTGAAACATCATTTTACCTTTATTGGATATAATTTTCCACTATCGAAGATCCCTTTTTAGTGAGGAGATTTAAGTTTTGATTTCTATATTTTCAACTTATTGTAGGTGATTTACACATAGTGTTACTATGTTACATGATGTCTAATGGTTTTTGTGTGAATCCTTTGAGAAGAATTAAAACATGGAAATTATGAACAATATGATGAGTTTTTCACATCTTGAGTAAATTAATGCACGTATTTTAATATACGGTTATGGGTTTTTCAAAATATTTGGATGTCATGGATTTGATGACATGTAAAGGTATTAAATGTCATGAAATTTTTAGAGCATTAATTTTTAGGGCTCCATGTGGATCTGGGTGCCCATGTTGGATTCTATTTTTACATATATCTTAACTAAGGGATCCACTCTGGTGATATTAGGAGACTTTATTCCTTCCGAGTCAATTCAAAAAATGTTTGATCTTTATATCATTTGTGGTGCATCTCTCTAAGTTAGTGATCATTCTACTTCTTCATTTCCATTGATCATAGTATCACCCATTCATTGAGTTATTGGTTCCATTAATCTCAAATAGGGTTTCTTATTATCTTTTTCTAGATCATTTGTGCATTCCCATACTAGAGGTCATTCCATTATTGGTTGTGGTGAGTTGGGTGTTCGTTCATGAGGTATGTGGTGTTTCCTTTTCTCCAACAACCCCCTTTATCAATTGGATAAATTATGTGATGTGTGAACTGGGTTCTAGGGCCTCTGTTGATTTCCTGAGTTTTCATTATTGGTGGATCCCATTGTGGAAAGGTGAAACCCAAGTTTAATGGTATGTGGATCCATATATAGCCTTTGTTTGACAACCCTAATTATTCGAATTTTATTATTTGATTTATAAATGAATTAGAATTAAATTTTAATTATTATTTGTGCATGTTAGAAGAAAATACCACAAGGAAATATTGAAACATTATTCAGTTGATTTTGTTTTTTTACAAAGAGGGTTTGTTTGCTAGTAAAAAGTGTTTAATTGGGGAGTTTTTGAGTTCCATAGATATTTTGGAAAACCTATGTTGAAAAAGAACCATGATAAATGAATTGATGATATAAAGGAGATACAAAAGTAAATATATAATGTGTGTCATATTCTAGTGTTTTCCAAATTTTTATGCCTCAAATTTAGAAAATTGAGAAAAACAATTTGAAAAAGGGAATTGAGATCCAGTGTCATATCGTCTTGTAAATTTGTCCACCATATGTTTTTCAACATTATCACATAAAAATACAGTAAAGTAAAGAAGGGTGTGCATTTTTTGGATTTAGTCGCACAAGTTGACTAGGGTGATAGAGGCATGGGATAATGGACTAGTGCACTAAGAGGAACATTATATGTAGTTATCATGTTGAAAAATTTCCTATAAATTGATGGATATCCCCTCTTCATTTTTTTGGAACCTCAAAACTTAGAAAAAGATCGGGCTCTGGCCACACAATTTGTTTGGGTACACAAGTGTATATTTACATAGAAGTTATGCGCCAGTATGTCGTTGCACGCTAATATTGATTTGGGCATAAAAAAGTGTGATTCACCCAGGTTTTGAAATGAAGAAGTGGGTTTCATGAATTTGGTCAGGTGAAAATTGTACTTTGTGCTTAAAGTAGTGCACATGTCATCCTAGGGTTGCGTGAAAGATGGTAGTTGTCTAGTACACATGTGGTAATGTTGTATTCAGCCGTGGATGAAAGTGGAACATAAATAGAACATCTATATAAAGTGAAGGATGCATTAATTTGTGATAATGAAGGGACATAAATTTATTAAAACTATGAGTGGTTCTTTTTAAGAAGTATTGATCATAATTCAGTTCTTAGAGAAATGAGCTTTCAAATTCTGATTGGATATAAACCAGGATAGAAAGTGATTCCACTCCAAATGTTGTAAATACCGTACATTTAGTGGATTTTGTAGATCATAACATTGTCTTTGTATTCTCTTTGTACATATCCCATTGAGGTTTATCCAGTAAAAATTCCCATGTCTCTTGAATGATTTATTTTTTAATAATACATTTATGTGGGAGAGTGAAGAATATAGAGTTTTTTTACTACAAAATAAGATCAAAATGGGTAGTTTTTTTAATCTATCATACCCTGATTCCCCCCCCCCTCAAAGTATTTGACATTTTGGACCTAATAGTGTGTGTAGAGTGGTTTTTTTTTTGAAGAATATGGGTTTTTATTATTTGTGATAAATAGATTGAAATGGGGTATTTTCAATGCATTGAATGATTTATGAAAATGACCACATGTGTTAACATTGGTATATGGAGGAAGGCTTAACTTGAGGATATTTTACACTATTGGGGTTTACAAATTAGGGTGTTCATCTTGCCCATTATTTTTGGTTATTAGTTCTTGGTACATATATAATGTTGGGGGTTCGTACATTGGGGTGTCTCTCTGGTCCTTTAGTGTAGATCATTGGGTTAAGGTACCACAGTTCATTATTTATAGATTTTAGGGTATGAGTAGTCTATTTCCAGAACATTATTAATCCTTATTGTTTTGATACAAGTTTTTCAACTGTTTTTTTTTCTAATTTTCTTTTTAATGTTCTAGAATCGATAGTCAAGTCAATTCTTGTGAAGTATAATGTAGAAAATGTTCTTTTGAAATTGATATATCTATGTTTGGTTTTCAATTATAGAAAAAAAAATGTTTACCATGTTTTATATAAAACTACATTACTACTTATCTTATTATGTTTTATTTGAGATTATTATACATTAATTTTTATACAGATACTTTCAAACTGAACTCCTACGTGGGATCCTATTGATCCTGTAATCTCACACTCTACACACCCCTAAGGTGGTCTATATACCTTTTTATATATTCTAATGTAGGTAAAGGAAAGGACCCATAGTGATGTGGAGTGGTTTTATATTAGTGAATTTGGGTGACTTTTGGGGAGACAGTTAGAGTTTTCCCACACTATAACATGTAGTTGTTACTAGTTTTTTTTGCATTTTCAGTTCAAATGTTTTCATTGAGTTTGTAGCTACTTTAGTGGTTGTTTCATTTTAGTTGTATTCTTACATTTATGGAATATTTATATATATATATATATATCAAAAATAGGTAGTTTCATTCTACATTGAGTATATAAATATTTTTAAATTTCAACACTCTTCATTCAGGTTGGGAGAAATCATCCCCTTGCATGTTGTTTGATTCCCAGGTGCTTCTCACCATCCTGTATGGGTCAAGAATGCCCTTGGGGTATGTTACATATTAGGTTGGGTGCAAGGTTTTAGGGTAACCTAGTTTGTTCAATACAAGAGGCCCTCCAAATTTTTATTTTTATAAATCTCAATATAATGTATATAGTTAATTATTATATAAATATTCTAAATGATGATACTAATCGTTGGGTAGTCTAAATAACACTTATGAACATTAAATTCCCTTATGTTCATGTATTTTGAGTTATTGGTTTCAATTACACATTATATATAGGTGATGTGATAATACATTAGTGTTTGTGGGGGTAGGACCACTTCATGGGTGTACCATAATGTGTATTAATACTCATCCCTACAAATGAAATTATATATTTTATACTCTTAATTTTCTAATGGTTTATAAGATAATTAGGTGTATAATAATGGATACATGATTCTAAAAAGAGAGATTATAGTTCTTCTCATAAGGTTTATGATATTATTAACACATTGGTTACATTTATACACTGAGTTATATTTGGTTACCTCTATTTGGGATGTTTCACTAGTATATGGTGATTCACATCATTTTTTCATTTTATGGATAACATTATTATATTTGAATTTTTTATATTAAATTTTCATAAATTCATTTATATAGTAACGGATGATGTTTCATACTAAGTGGTAAAAATTTATTATAAAAGATAATTTCATCTATAATTTTTATTCAATACTTTAGAACTATCCAATAACACCAAGAATATAAATAAAAGTCGTGGGGAGAATAAATACCATTTTATCACAATGTGATAGATTTTAATGAAAGAGATAGGATGATGTTTATAGTCATAAAATGTACATTAATTGGGGTAGTTTTGTAAAAATAGTTATGGAATAAAATATTATTTACTCACAATAAGAGGACATTGTAATGGAATTGAGTCGCCAATTTACTCATAAGAAAATCTTTTATTAGTGACTTATGACTAAGAAATAATATTATAAAAACTATTTTCATAAATTTTGGGAATAAGATCCTTTATATTCTTGACATGATTATCTATTTTCTTAATTTGGATAAATTTTGTAATCATTAATATGCACAAAACTGAAGTATGATAACCTAATATCTACAAATAATTTTATAAACTCCAGATTATCAATGTTTAAGGATTTTTTCCTAGTTATGTGATAAATATTATTTCATATATATGCAAGAGAAGTGTTTAATAATATTGATATGTAACATTATATGTCAGTTTTCGTGATAGTGAGTTAAAGGAGTGATAACATATATGAAATTTTAATGCATAACTCTTATTATTGAAATAAGGCTTATTTTTTACGTACCCATTTATATAGTCAACAATTTTCCTCACTAAATGTATGTATCAAATTAAAATGGACTGCAAACATTGTTATTCAGTATCAAATCAATTTCCCTCTTGTGATTTCAATGATTTTTTTTTGAAATAATACTTATGAGGTATTTTTATTATAAGTATTTCCCCATGAATTTTATAGTTAATACCATTGAGTTACCATTAATTAATGGGATATATGTTTTTTACTATGATATAATATTTATGTTGAAATATTTATGTTTGTAGAATACACTAATGACTATTATAAAAAATCATCTATCGATGAGGACTATGGTAACTCTCCATACTAAGGAATTAGATTTGTTTATTATTATGATCTATAATAAAATTATTCTTTAAAATATTATATATCATATATTTCTTATATGATAAATTTGATGATAATAATTTTTCTCATAATTTAAATACCTTCTAGTAAACTAGAATGTGGAATTTTATAAATGAAAAGAAAAAAATATATTTCGTCTCTAAATTTTAAATAATAACATTCCATATTAGGTTTTTTTCTTTTTGTATAGGAATTATTCCTCTATTGATATAGTATTACATTTTTCATTCAATTTTACTATAATAATTAGTGACATTAATAAAATTCTTGTTGATACAACTTTTAATGAATCATCTTTACGAATAAGAAATTCCAATAAAATATATTATATGTGGCTTTAAAATTGTAATTTTATTTGGTTATAAATGATATAGATGTATAAAAATTCATCTCACTTTTATGTGAATTTTTAATTTGAATTGGTTTCTTTATCATGATTGAAATATCAATTTTAAGATGTCAGTATTAAACATCACATAGTAACGGAAAATTGAGAAATAATTTTTTTAATTTATGGAAATGTAGTTAGAATGGTTTCATATTTATTATTATGATTCATTTTTTATCTCATTTGGATACAGTGGTGTTTGTATTAAATTTTTTTTTGATATGATATTCCATTTTATCTCTGTGGTTTTTGTGAATTATTTTGTGGATGGAAATACATTGACTGTTGGAACACGACAAATTTATTTAAAAAACTATGGATGTGATAATATTTTTCCCACATTAACTTATAATATTTTTGATAGAGATATATAGAAAAGTATGGAGTGTTCCAATTATTTATAAGACTTATTTAAAATTATCTTATACAAAAGTGTGAAAATTTCGATATTGAAAAATCATCTAGATGGGAAGTAAATCTGGACTGAAAGAATATTTTTATATTTAAATAATTTATATTGTTATAATGGATTATTTTGAGGAGAAATCGTTTTTTAAACATGTGATTTATGTGTTCTATAGTGATTTTATTTAAGTTTTATTTGTATTGATTGTCTAAAAGTTTGATATGATTGCATTCCATTGTATTTATAAAAAATTGTAAGTAGCTGAGTTGAGATATTTTATGATATTAATGGTTAATAAAAAATTATAATAATATTTATAAAATTATAAATAACAAGGTGATGGTTTATTTAATAAAATTAACAATTACTTTGTGGGATCTAAAGAGTGCATAGATTTGTTTTTTCCAAACATGATTAATAAAATATTGAATGTGTTTTTTTAGTATATGAGTTAATGGGAAATTACTAAAACATTTTGATAGCCTAACCATAATTATTTTAATATTCATGTTCATTTAAAAATTTTAAATTCTAAAACTATTCATTATATAATGGTAAAAAATAATGGTTACATTATCAATATACAAATTGATATCTAATAATTAGTTTTTTTAAAATTGTATATTATGAAACTTTTTTATTTGGTGGAAATTATTTCGAAATTACAATAATAGAATAAAAAGTGGGTTTTAGCATATGCATTATAGAAATAAATTTCATGTTTCCCCGTTAATTTGGTATTATAATATTTTAATTGTAGTCTGTTTTAATCAAATAGAATTATATATATTCATGTGATGATTTTATTTCTTTCTTGATATATATTCTTGATTTAATGATAGAATGTAATTTCCTGTTCTATTTAATGATTAGATATGTTCTATTTTATTTATAACTATTAGAAATATTTTTTTTATTAAATAAATTCTGCAATAGACACCCACTTATTTTATTAATGATGAATGAAATTATGTTTCACACTTCCAATAATGAATTGGGGAAAGTATCATGTTATGGAAGGATTTATTTTTCATGACTCAAAATGATGTGTAAAAATGTTTCGAATGTTGTAACATAATGAATAAATATAAATGGTATTATTTTTTTGTGCATTGTAACTATTAATTTTCTAATTTAATATTCCATCACCTCTCTTGAGTAATTTTGAATTTGGGGATTCTTCATGGTTAGTAGGTCCATTGTTGAATTTTTCACATAATTCTATTGTTTTGTAGTAATAATGATGTCTCCTACCATTCATTTTGTAATGATTTAAGCATGTTGGTAGAGCTTTTTTAAGTATAATATATTCCATTATATAAATTGGATTAATGTGTAAGATAAATAGGTGTATTATGAAATATAGAATAAAAATATATATCATCCTATTATTTTAATTAATGTGACTTGGTTTTAAGTTTTTTCATATGTGTAGTCATATGTGTTGTAATGACATTGACTAATGGTGAAAATGAATTTTCTATAACCTTGATATTCAATGATTATGGAATAAAGTAATGAAGTAGTATATTAGTAATCATATATTCTACTGAATTTAGTTTCTGAAGAAATATTTTATTTTATTTTCATATATATTGGAGGGATGAATTTTTTTTAAAAGGAATCTTTATGATTATTAATTCAGACTGGTAACATGTTATGATTTAAAATTTTAATAAAATTATTTAAACCATAAAATTACATTTTTAACAATATAAGTTTCTTTATTTATATGTTCTATTTATGGTAAAAATGAACAATATAGTTTTATTTGTAGAACTTTTGTTTTAATTTGGAATGAATATAGTGAAAATATTATTATTTCTATTTTTTTTTTGTTCACTAAAGTATATAAATTTTTAGAGAATGTAATACTATATTTTTTTCTAAAAAGGACAGTTCTAATACGTGGGATTTTGAAAAAACAAATTATCTTAATTGGATGTGTTGGTAATAATTTTTATTAAATTATATCTTTAATTTTATTGATAAAATGATAATAATTATTTTATTAAAATATAATTTCTAAAAAGAACAGTACATTTATAATTTCCTTCTTAAATCAATGTGATATTTATAGAAGGAATTATTCATTGATTTTATAATGGTGGGGTATTTATTTCAAATATAGTTTTGGTGGTGGGTGAAAACATTATATGTAATGTGATGGTGATAAGAGTATTTAAATAAAAAAAATGGATATTATTTTGAAAAAATAATCATTTAATATTTTATATTTATGGAAGAATTTCATATACCATAGGTTAAGAAATTTCATTCAAATAGTTGCTACCAATAGAAAGAGATATATGACATGAGATTAATAATTTAAAAATAAATTATTAATATTCTTCACAACAATATCCATATAATATGAATTTTTCTTGGCATCACATATAATTCTATAATTAGTTTCTAAAATTAAATTTTTTATATAAGTAAATATTAAAAATGGAAATTAAACACTTAAGAATAAAAGTAATTTTAATGACAAAAATTCATTTTATAAATCATGGTTATTCAATGATTGAAGATAAATAATTTAAAATAACTCTCAATAATTTCAAAGTCTAAATCAAAAATTCATATTTGATATCTTATATATTTGGAACTATATTATCAAGAGATATTTATTGACATATGACCTATAATTATTGATATTTGGGTTATGGTGATAATTTAGAGAGATTGTTAAGGCCACATTGGAAAAAAATTAATTAATGTCCAATAGTGGATAATATTATAAATAATGATACATTGTTATTTAACATATATTAGAATGATTCCACATATTCTAATAAAATGGTGATATTATATATGAGTTAATGGGTATCAAAGTGGAAATATTAATTGATTTTCAACTTCCCTTAATCTTTTTATGAAATTAATTATAGATTTGTGATATAAAATTTATTATGATCCCCCCAAAGTAAAAAATTCAATGGTTTGGATTTTTTGGCCATTGGAATCTTTCTGTTATTATGTTATATGATAATAAATATGTTATATTATAAGTCATGTATTGGTGTGGGGTCTATAGTGGTGAGTTAAAAAATGATATAGACCATTTATTCATTTATCAAATGGATACATTGGGGTCACATTCCCCTTAATTTTCCTTTTACAAAGTCTATATATGGGATAAGGAAATATTTTAATTAGAATGATTATTTGTAAAATAGTTGTGTTTGATAAATATAATTATATTGTAAGATTTAGACAATCATAGATATTCATTTCAATATTTACATAGATTTAAATGAGGATGTAGTGTGGTGGACATTGATGGCCTAAACTGTGGGATGTCAGGGGTTGAGGTGTGTGATGGTTTGATATAGAATCCCATTATTTTTGGAACACTGAAGAGTTTAAGAATATATTTATAATATTTTTTAAAATATTTATTTGTTTTTATGTTTTCATCCTCATAGAACAAATGGAATTAACTTTGTATGATTTTTTAAATACTTATAAAACCAACTGTGAAAAAAAATACCTACTATTAATTTAGATCATGTGATGATATGTAGTTTTTAAAATATAAGATAATTTTTCTGTTGATGGGAAAGGTTTACATCAATAATTACATTGACTACCAATAAAGATAGTGTATAAAATTATTTGATGTGTATTTGATTATTAATGGAAATTAATTATATAATTATTAACTTATGAATAACTTTCCTTTAGAATATTTTAGGGACATGAGAGTTGTCATTAAATCAATATTATTTAGTAAGAATCATTTAATATCATGTAATACATTGTCGGTATGTATGTTAGTTTAAATAATGACTATATACATTAAATAAAATTTGTTAAACATTGCTATAGGAAATAATGAAAATAATTAGAGTTAAATATTTGATATTATGATATTAGGTTATTTTAAAAACCTAATAATCTATTAAATATTGTGAATTTTTATTAAAAAATGTGAGTTTCTAAATATTTCCTGGAAGGCTTTGTGAGGTTATGAATAAATTTCATAAATAATAGTGATTTTTATGGATGAAAATATGATTTAAAAGAGGATATTCAAATATGAAGACATAAATTTAATATGGATGTTTAATATTATTGACATGAAATATGTGTTAAATTAATACAATCAATTATTAAGTGATGCAGATAACAAATGATAATCTGAATCATTAAATGAAAATGAAAATAATAATGATAATTACTAAAAAATATTTTTGAGATGATTCAGTATCTCATTGGTGATATAATGAATAATTATAAGTTGGTGTGTCATTCCTATAAAGGTAATTATGTGTGATTACTAGAACATTATCAACTATGTTTATATATTTCTTAACATAAGAACCATATAAATTATAATTATATAGATAAATTCTTATGATGATTCTTGGATAACACATAAATATTTACATGTTGCGATTATCAATTTAATAACTCTATTATCTTGATATGTTCAAATAAGTAAATTAATTTATTAGTGGAATTTTTAATTCTACTGTTTATGGGAATCTTTATTAATTTTATGAGAAATTTTAATTATTATGTAGTACTTCATTCAAGTAGAGATATTTTTATTTGAATTGAATTGTGAGATTTCTTTCATAGTTGCCCTTACTTTTTTGTGTGATATAGCCAAGTGGTAAGATTTTGTTATATGATATTATTTTGGAGAACCTATTCTTGTACTCACTTGAAAACATGGGACAAATATTGATGATTCCTTGGACATTTATTCATTCTTAATCCCACTCAAATCATTTCTTAGAGTACATATGTTTTGTGATTTCATAATTAATATTACACTCACCCACTAACCATAGTTTGTGGTACACTATGATTTAACTAAGTATTTTTTATACTCTTGTTTGATATATTTTAGATTAAAGTGGATGATAATGTACATAGAAGAAACTCTTATACAACCATTTTCCCATGGTCTAGTGTATATTATCCATATAATTTCTTCTCTTATATCAAACTATAAATAAATGTAATTATTCAAGAGGATATAATTGTATATCCAAAGATATTAATTAGAAATGTAAAATATCAAGGTATATTTGAGGATATTATTATTTTCATATATGTCATTTTATTGCATTTCTACCATTCACAAATGGTTTGAAATTGTTCCAAAATATATTGAGGAGAATATATAATCAATATCTATATTGTTTTATTACCATTACTTTTACACCACTTTGGGTAACCATGGAATGTATTGATATAATATTTTTTAGATTGGGATCCAAGTGGAATCTAGAAAGAAATAGTTTTTTGAGGACTACTATTATTTTTAAAATTAGAAATATATTATATAATAATTACGAATATGTTTTAATAGGTGAGTGTGATGATATTGACCAAAAAAGTAACCTAATTAGAACTAATAATGAACATTTTTTATTGATGTTGACATAATCTAATATTAAGGTTTTATATAATCATTATATTTTGATAAGGCATGCATAAATTATTCTTTATGGGTATAAACACACTATTTTGGGGTTATCTTATTCCTATAATATGATAATATCCCTTGAGGAGGGTGAATCAAAATATAATACTAAGATCCTAATAAATTATAACAATAATGATTCATGATTAGATAAAAAATTCATCATCTAATCTAAATGTAGAATAAATGAAGGAAATATACTTAATATATTTTACTTTCTTTACATCACCATGTTTTTAATATTGGTAATACAAAAAGTAATTATTGGTGTACGAATGTTAACCTATGATCATTTCTTATAAAAAATCTAAAATATACTCACTATCCCTTTTTGTTTAAAAATATTAAATATGTGATAACACAGTCATATCTCACCCAATAAAAACTAACCAAAATATATGAGTTAAAATAATGATAAAAAAATTAAAATAAAAACTTTAAAAATTCATCATTATAGAAATTTTCCCAACATTCAACAGTATTTTGGCTATACTCATCAACGTATTCATTGTTTGATTTTTTGTAACAATGATGGACAATATTTCCTAGTTATTCCTATAAAATATTTCAAAATGGTTTTCTTATCTTTTTATACAACATTTTTATTCCAAATTATCAATTTTTTTCTTCATGTTATAATAAAGTGAACAATTCATATGACCAAATGATTCTTCCAAAGATTCCATTTTAATAATAGGTTTTCATAAACACTATTATAAAATATATTAAATTAAATATGCTCATTGTTCAATATCTTTATCTCGTTCATTTTTTAGTAGTTGTGATTGAATTTAAAATAATTAATACATATTACCAAAAGACATTATGGGGAAATAAATAATGATATAGACTTATAACTTCAAAAAAATTACAAATAAAAAACCTATTAGAATTCATATATGTAATTCCGAGACCAAACTAAACATGTCCATTCCAGAGTTGCACATGAACTCATGCCCACCACCCCCTGCAGAAGTGGTTTTAGATTAGTAGTAAGGGTATAAAAAGTACATTATCTTGAAATTACCCGTTGTATTAAAATCCATATATAATTAAAATATCCTGAGATTATAAATAACACAAAAAGTGAATAATGAATCCAAATAATAACAATTCTAGAATAGATGACATGGTTGGTATCATAGTGTCATAAAAACTAATAAACCATGGACCACCATTGTGTCAGGGAGACAACAGTAAGTGGAGGAAAAAATAAATTAAATAGAGACTCTACATCATCACTCAATAGTTTATCATTGTACCATATTCAGACCCCAAGATCCCTCCCCACATCTCCATTTTACTAGGTAATTTCCCTTTCTTAGATCCATGATCTTAATGTCTGCATACACATCGAGATGAATTTAAAGGGTGTGATTATAAATCTTGTAGAACACGAGTAATGTTACCTTAAAAATGTTCAAATATTTATATTAGGTGTATTCCATGTTAAAATTTTAATTCATAATTATAATGTAATTCACATAATTTCGAGGTCATTGTAATAAAACCAAGCATCCATTAACTCCAACCTCACATGATTCAACACTATACAAGAAAGTCTATGGAATCAGTTACCACATGTCTCTAAAAACGACACAAGTTCCATCTATTGGCTCATCTCCCTACATCAATCATTCATTTTTACTTATTCATCCTTTATCATACGTTGAATTATCCACCATAAGGTGGTCATCTTCCCTCTAATGGTGGTACATCCTACATACATGCATGAATAATTTGATCAAAATCGATCATCAATGGTCATTCTCTAATTTCATAATTCTAACACAATAGAAAATGTTAAACCCATCATAATCTACTCATACATCAACTAAAAATTTATATTATATCAAACAAGTGCCATAAATCAATCCAATGGCCTTTACATTTTTCACAACACCTATGTCCCCACCCTATGGGGTCTTCTAGAAAAATATAAGAATGTCAAACATATTGATAAAAAAAATATGTTCATAGGATATGAAACACCCATTTGAATCATGTCATTTCAAAAAATATTGTTCATATCAATAATAGTTCTCATAAAGACACAAACACATGCACATGAAATAAACACCAAACCTGTTTTTCAATTCACACAATCAAATTCAATCATATAATTACATAACCAAAAAACTAAGATATCATATGTGAAGAAGATTCCTACATAAAGTGTGTGATTCTAACAACATTATTTTCCTAGATAAAATACCAAAATCATATCTATTCACTAACCAGATAAAACCCTTATAACAAGGATCCCTATAACTGATCCCAATTCATCAGTAAAAAACCATAAACTACAAAATTAACCTATATTACATGATGAAAAACACTTATCATTAAAATTATGAGGGAAACAATAATAACATAGGAAAACCAAATAGAACAGGACTTTAAATCACCAAATACATCAATGTCATGGTCCTCCATTGTCGGGGATAAAGAAATGAGGTTAGAGGAAGTTAGTTATTTTAAATATTCCCTAGTTTTATCTAATGTAATTGATTAATGGAAGTGAAATAATAGGGTTAATTATCTCTTAAGAAGTTAAATTTAATCTATAAAAATATGAATCCTGAAACAACAACTAAGGATATGCCACAATTTGTCACAAAATAGAGAGGACTACAACACAAAGGATATGGCCATGTTGTAATGGTGCTTGATCAAACACATTTCTAATATATATGATCAGGTCAATTAAGAGATCCTATAATATATGGAACAAGACTTTGGTGAAATGGTAATCACTATGCAACATCTACAAACCCATCAAATGAATTCCAAACTACAATAACTATCTATGGTACAACATTTCAAAATTTTAAAGATATGTCTAAATTCCACTTACCAAATCGTTATTTTATATCCAAAACTCCATATAAAAACTAATATTAATTACCAAATCCATTCAAACTAACCATCACATTGTAGATTCTCAACCACACCCTAATTACATAATACATGAAAAACATGAATTATGTTGTACAATCCATTTCCATCTAAAAAAATTGTTTAATTTACCACTTTATCTGATAAAATGGAACAATAGGATGTTCATTAAAATATGAGGGTGTCATTATTGTCCCTCTATAATGACTTAGTCTTATGATTATGTACATATATGATTCCAATCTAGAAAAGCTCATTCATTATGCCTTAAAATTGAAATCCCACACACTTATCTCTTTTAAGATTCATCCATGCTGCCATAATTCATAATAAAGGGGAATTATCTCCTCTCATAAACATTTCTAACTGAAATCCTCAGTAATTAACAATTTCTCCACAAATAATTCATATAGTTCCAACTCTATGTCCTTGTAGTTTATCACATGTATAGGACAAGGCCCAGGATTCTAAAATTGAGAGACATGGAACACAACATGAAGTCATAGATATCATCATTGATGATTTAAATGGAAGGATACTAATTTTATATTCCAGATATTCTCAAATGATCCCAAAAACCATGGTTTTATATCCCCCTGACTCTACAAATAATGATGCCCCAACTGATATGACAATAATAAGAAAAAAACATTTTCACATAGCGAACACCAATTATCTTCTCCCATAGTCAGCATATGGAAATTGACTACAATGACTTGTAACTAACCACTTCTAGATTGATAATACCCTATTAGAGGTATGTTTCATTATTCTTGGCATAATAGCAGGTTCCTGACTTGCCTCATTTCAGCTTAGCAATGAGTGACACAACTAACCATAAAGAGGCTCAAAAGGATCCATCAAAACCAAATCCAATTTTTTTATTTATATGTAGAGTCCACCAAGGATAGATTTTAATACCATAATAAAAAAATTTATATGATGCATACCATAAATATATCCCCCAATATTTATATTTTCTACTCCAACTATTCATTCATCTATGGATGATATGATATACTCAGTTTTAATTGAGTCCCTAAATCCATATGCAAGTTTTTCGACAAATTTTATGTAAAACTGACATCATTTTTATATATTAAATAGAATGTAATAGAATGAATTCCTTCAATTTTGTAGACATAAATATTACCCATTTTATCTAATGGTTTATTTTATCATATAAATAAAAAATAAACAACTTTCCCCAGCTATTCTACTATTAACCTAAAAATAAATTTAATTTTCGAGGTCCATGGAAACTGTATTCTGATTTCCATTAACAATTCATCCCACATTCACATATGAATAGGATGTTGATAAATTCTCCTTTAATTTAACATATTCTATTCCATAATCCTATAATTATTCATTTAATGATTGATTATGCTCTCGATGTATGTCTTTATTCAAAATTATTGGGCCATAGGACCCTGTTTTCCATCCTCTCTTGTACAAATCGTTTTTAATATCACAAATCCAGAAAACTACTATTATTCATGTCTAAAAATTTCAATCATAATTATTAAAGTTTAAATATGTTAAATTATGTTTATCTATGATCACACATCAATTTGGAACATTCTGATAATATTTATATTGTAAAACATCCCAACCCAAGATATGTCCTAAGGGTAACAGACTGCCACTGAAAGAAGAGATGAGATACAGTTGGTTCAAATGACCTACTGATGCATGTGACATAACGAAAAAAGGATCATTGTCAGTTCAAATGACCTACCAATGAATGTGACCTACCAACACATATGACCTACTAATGCACGGTAATATAAACAAAAATACTCATCGGCAGTTAAATTGAGTCACTAGTTTAATGAGTCATTGATGCATGGAAAGACCGACAAAATGACACACTGATATAATGATTCACTAATAGAAAAATATACTATACAAGGAATCACTAATAGAATTATTCAAATTTATTCTATTTAAAATAATTTTATCCACCATATTTTTAGTGTTTTAATGTGACTAATTAATTTATTGTATTTTTGTAGACATCGTTAATGAGGATGTTAGAAATACAAGTCACTATGTCAACATCAAATATGCGTATTTTCAGTTTTAAATATTATATATACAGTGTAGAGAACATGAATAATGATATATTGACAGACTCATGTAGACATGTATATGCAAGAAGATATGGGAACCATACCAAAATAAAAATGTGTGAGGAGTTCTTCATTCCTAGTTGTTGTGAACCATATATCTTATGATCATAAAAGTCTCATAATATCAGTAGAATCCAACAAAAAACGAAATGGAAAAGAACCACTCTTCCTCTTGGAAGATAAGACATGGGGCTTTACGACAGTTTGTTTTTAGTGTCTGTTTCCAGAAGAGGACTTGAGCCTCAAATCTGACACATCAGAGAGTTCAGAGTTGATTTGACTAACACTCAGATCATCTATAATCCCTTATTAATATATTATTCTCTATTGTGTATCATTTAAAAAAAATCATACGGTATGTGTGTGTAATAAAACAAACAATATCTCATGTGATAAACTGGTGGATACTAGATATCCTCAAACACCTATCTTCTAACACTTTTCCCCACATAGAACTGTGGATGGGGTCCTGTGTGACTTAGTTTTTTGTTTTCACACATAGAACCGTGGAAGATGTCTTAGGACCTGGAGAGTCTTATGTACTGTTTTTAACACCAATCTGGGTAGTGTATAAAATCATTATATGTATATATATATATATATCTTGGTGGTAGGTGATCATAAAGTGGAGTGGATTAGTTCTCGACTTGAGACTAAGCCACTTCTTTTACCTATTCCATATTACAATTTTTCCTCTCTCTGTTATAACTAATATTTCAAAAAAATAAATTTTACAATGATAGTTAGTCTTGGATAGTAGTTATAGCTATTTTTTATTATTAGCATAGTTTCAAATGTATTATCAATATCACATATTCTTATAACTAGGATTTAATCAATATTTTAAGAAACAATTTGAACAGTCAAGCTATTATAATTTTTTCCTTGATTAACAAGCATGTTTTAGTTTAAATTGGGGGAATCCTTAAAATTAGATTTTGACATATATTTTTATCGGATATTAATTCACCCTCCTATTGTGTGTCCTACTTAGACAAACATTTGTTATCAAATGATTTTTTAAAATCCCTATATTCCAAATGTTTTAATCTGTTTAAAATAACTTTCCAAAGTAATTTTAGTTTTGTATTAAGGATATTTAAATTTATCTTAGTTCTAAATTTCTAGTTATTTAAATGTTTATTTATTTATCATGGATAATATATTAAAAATATCTGCTACCAACAGACCTCCCTTCTTTAATGGAACAAATTATACACAATGGAAAATTGAAATTAAAATGCACTTAGAAAGCATGGGTTTTGAGGTTTGGTCTTCCATTATCAATGAATATAAGATTCCTCATACTGATATAAGTATATAGGATGACCCAACTAAGGCTTCCTATAATAATAATTACAAATCCATAAATTCAACATATTTTTCTTTAGGTGATGAAGAATTTAAAAAAAATTATGCATGTAAAACATCCCATGAAATTTTGGATACTTTATCTATTTCAAATGAAGAAACATGTATTGTTTAGGAAATGAGACTTAACACATATACTATTAAATATGATAACTTTCAAATGAAACGTGATGATCCTATTTATGACATGTATCTCTGGTTTATTGAAATTGTGAACATTATGATCTCTCTGTTACGAGATATTACAGCCAAGGAAAAAATCATGAGAATACTCAAATGAATACCAAATATATAGAGAGGAACGTCTATCTCAATTAGGGAATTTTTTTATATTAACATGATACCATCCAAGGATTGGATATGAATTTTTATGATTTATAAGGAATAATTAAAGTCAACAAGTAAGAGGATGCTGAATAGAAGAGAAATTTAGTGGCATTCAAAAAAACTACTTCTACGAATAATGAAACGGAAATGATACAACCTCACTCTAATAGTAAAATTATTGAAGATTCACCATCTAATAGTGATCAAAAAGTGGATCAATTAAAAAAATTCTTTAAGAAGTTTTATAAAAGAATTTTTTTCAGAAATCATAGCTTCAAAGAAAGATATGATTCAAAAGGCAAATAGAAGTAGTATTCGAATGTAGTGAAAAATATAATGAAATAGTATGATATAAATGAAATAGAAATCGATATGGTAAAGTAGATTGTCATAAGCTAAAATTCAAGAGTAATTATGAGGAAAAAGATAGAATATACAAAAGGCCATGAAGGCAACATTGAGTTCTTCTAAGGACTGTTCAAGTGACTTAGAGTCTTCTCATGAAGAAAAGGCTGAAAAATGAAATATGTGCTTTATGAAAAACACATCTGATGTAACCTTTGTGTATCATATACAAAATTCTTATTATTACAGAGAAGAAAGAGATTATGAAAATATGAAAATTGAGGAATTGTTTGAATACAACAAAATAATAAAAGACATCTCGAATTAGCTAAAAGATAAATAAAACTCTTTAAAGATACCACATTCCTTGACAAAAAGTATTAAGTACGAGCATAATATAGAAAAAGAGAAAAACATTCAATTACTCAAGGAGAGAAATGAACTAAATTTATCTAATGAGAAATTGAAAAATGTCCAATAGAAATTTACCTATGGAAATAGTACTCTTAGTCAAATTCTTGGTTAAAAAAATTCTCTTAGATACACTACTGGTATAGGATATCAACCTAGTCATTGAAATCATACCAAAAAGAAGTTTGTAACTAAACCTATAAAATCTGTTTTTTTCAAAAATGAAAATTATATTGGTTGTTCAAGTTCTGTAATGTTTTTTTCTACCTATAGTTTTCTGGACACAATAGAGTATATTTTTCAATTATGTTACATAATTTTTATAGGAAACCCATGAATCAGATGTGGGATCCAAAAGCACTGATTAAAAATTTTACTAGACTCAATCAAATTTGGGTACCAAAATCTATTCTTTTATTATTTCATAGGAAAGAATCTTGAATAGATCCTATAAATGATTTTGGTACTCGTATAGTGGATGTTCAAGACAAAAAATAATATATTACGCATGCTTCAAGAATTGGATAATTATTTATGGTGGTTATGTAACCTTTGGTTATCATGCTAAAGGAAAAATAATTCGCCTTGATGAGATTGGTAACTTTAAATAAGTTGTAATTTCTAATGTACTTTTTATTGATGGATTAAAATAGAATCGACTTAGTATCTATTAGTTATCTAATGATATTTTTAATGTTAAATATAAAAATTATGCATGAAAGTTTTTCAACTCTAAAAATGAGTTAGAATTTTCTACTATTATAAATGAAAATTTTTATTCTGTTAAAAATGATTTATTAATTTCTTCAAATGTTTCATGCTTATATGTATTTCCCAAAGAGTCTTGGATTTGGAATAGAAGATTATGAAACTGAAATATACGCTCCCTTATAAATATTACTACAAATTTTTTAGTTAAGGAACTACCTAAACTCGAGTTTCCAAATGAAAATGTCTATAATCATTTTCAAAAGGGTAAAAGACCAAAAATATCATTCAAACTAAATAAAGAAGTTTCAACTTCTCAACCACTCATGTTGGATCACAAGGATTTTTTGGGAACTTCTAAAGACTCGTGTCTTAATATAATTCACTATTTTTATGTTCTTGTAGATTATTACTCTTGATATAATGGACTTACTTCATGAATCATAAAAGTGAAGATTTCTCTCATTTTTCCAGGTTTTCTAGTATTGTAGAAACTCATACTAGTCTTAGAATTAAAAACACGAGAAGTGAAAATCGTCGTGAGTATTAAAACCAAGAGTTTGAATAATTTTTCTCACAAAATGGATATAGTTATAACTTCTCTACTCCGACGAAACCTCATCAAAATGGAGTTATAGAATGAATAAATATATCCTGACATGAAATTTCTAGAATAATTCTTAATGAATATGACCTTTATATTTAATTTTGGGCAGAATCTATCAATGAAACATGATATATAACCAATAGAGTCTTTATTAGTCCTATCCTTAAAATAAATCCCTATGAGTTATGGAACAATAGAAAATCCAAGGTTAACTACTACAATGTTTTTGGTTGCAATGTCTATATTCTAAGCACGAAGGATGGTTTGGATAAATTTTCCACCATGAGTGATGAAAGAATATTCCTATTTTATTTATTTTATATTCAATCCTATAGAGACTTTAATAAAATAAAAAAATGTGTCGAAGAATCTGTACATGTTAAATTTGATGAAATAGATCCACATGAACCAAAGACCTACATAGATAATCTTTTGGATGATATGTAAAATATGGACATGAATGCTAAATCATATTACCATCATATGAAAGAATCTTTTAAAACATCCAATTCTAGAAACACTCTAGATTCAAGAAAAAATAATCACGAACCTTTTGAAGAACATGAAATTACTAGTCCTTTTTTTAGATTGATTTCAACCCTTAAGACCCATCCTTTAGATGCATTAGTTGGAGGCAAAGAAATATATACTAGAGCTTCTCTATAAAATCAAGCTGAATAACAATCTTTATTGTCACATCTTGAACCTAAGAACATCAATGATGCCATCAATGATGAATTTTGGATGATGAATATGCATGAAGTGCTAAACCAGTTTGAAGGGAATAAAGTTTTGAAACATGTAGATAGTCCCAAAGAATCCTTGACTATATGAACCAAATCCCGTATTTATGAATAAAGTAGATGAAGCTGGTAACCTAGTAAGAAACAAACTAGGTTGTTTCCACAAGGTTATAGTTAAGAAGGAATTGACAATGAAGAAACTTTTTCCCCGGTTACTAGACATGAAACCATTAGAATACTTCTTGCATATATAAAACATCTAAATTTCAAAAATTATCAAATGATTTGCAAGAGTTCATTCCAAAATGGGTATATGGATTTGGATGTTTTTGTTGAATAATCTCTTGGTTTTACAAATACTCATTTTCCAAATAATTTTTTTAAATTAAAAGTATATTTCTATGGTTTAAAGAATGCTCCAAGAGATTAGTATGACAGATTAAGTATTTTTCTTATTTCCAAAGGTTTTAAAAAAGGTATTGTTGATCCTAATCTTTTTATAAAACTAATTTCTAATGATTTTTTTGTTGTACAAATTTATATAGATGATATTATCCTTCTATATTCTAAAAATTGTTTATGTATTGATTCTTTAAAGATGGTGAAAAATGAATTTGAAATGAGTTTGATGGGTAAAGTCAAATTCATCCGTGGATTTGAATTTTTTTCAAAATAAGGAAGGTATTTTTTAAAATCGAAGTAAATATACTAAGGGTATTTTAAAAAGATTTGGATTTGATAGCACTGAATGTATTAATTCTCCAATGTGTACTTACTTTAAGTTGAATCTTGATGAAGGCGAAAAATATGTTGATCAAACCACATAAATAGGCATGATTGGAAGATTACTCTACATAACTACTAGTATGGTACATATTATGTTTAATGTCTGTATGTGTGCACATTATTAAGAAAACCCAAAAGAATCTCATATTCTTACTGTTAAAATCTGTTTCAAATTCCTCAAGCATTTTCCAAACCTAGGATTGTTCTATCCCAGAGTAAAACCTTTTGATTTAGTGAGTTATTTAGATGTTTATTATGGTGGCTGTAAGTTAGACAGAAAAATCACCTCTCGAACATGTTATATTTATGGGAACGTCTCTAGCTTTTTGGTGTAGTAAGAAATAAAATTTTGTTTCACTATCTACAGATGAATCTGAATACATATTTGCTTTATTTTTTTGTGAAAAAATCATGTGGATGAAACAAAAATTACTGGATTATGGATATCAATTCAGACTTTCCCCTTATAAATTGTTATAACACAAGTGCAATTAATATTTCTTATAATCTTGTTTCAAATTCTAGGACAAAACACATTGATGTAAGTAATCACTTTTTAAGAGACCATTACAAAAAAGGTGATATAACTTTATAGTTCAACGGCACTGAACATTAGCTAGCTAAAATTTTCACTAAGACATTGAACACAGAAATAATGAACTAAATCAGACATAAGTTATGAATGATAAATCTATTGGACCTTCTACTATTATTCCTTTTTCAATTTTATGTGAAGTTTTCATGTTCACACTGATGCTATGTCACGTCGACACATTTGGAATGACAATCCCAATGTTATTTCCTGCCTACACAGTTGTCATGCCAACACAAGAACTATGTAATGTCTACATAGTTTTCATGTTGACACTATTAGTGTTATGAAAAATCATCCATGCCAACACTAACAACTCGGTGTTTTTATATGTTTTATGTTTTTAACAAAATGAAATTGTTTCGTAGATTTTTTTGAACCTGGTTCATGATTTGATGATTTTGTGGTTTCAAACTCCCTAAATGATATAAATTTTAATTGATACACTCTACTAATTTACCCCCTACACTCTCTTGTCCATTGATCTCTCTACCCCTGACCTTTTTCCTTCTAACCTCAAGAATAAACTGGTTGGAATGGCATGTGTGAAGTGAGATCTTGATGGTGGTGAGTCACGTGCTTCTATGAAATAGAATTTTGAATCAATAAAATCATTAGGACCTGTAAATCTAGCATTGGTGAACCATCTTGTGACCCTAGAAAAAGTATTTCTTGTGGAATGGATTTTGAAAAGAAATTCTCTATTTCTCAAGGTAGTAAAAGATCATGGATGGCTTGAGGGGTTCTCAAATAATTAATAAGCCTTTTACTCAAATCTAGTCAATGAATTTTACATGAATATGGAGTTTCTGTTGGAATTAAGTGATGTCACCTAGATCAAGTCCCTTTTAAAAGGGAATAGAATATTTTAATCATTATGACATTGGGATTAATGCATTAATGTTCTTCATGAAGGTGTATTTTATGACTTTGATGGTACTTATCCACCTAATAATGATATTTTCTACATTGAGATAGCTCTGATGGAGATTACTAATATTATTGAGCACAAATGACCCATTGTTATAGAGTTAAGTTTAGAATGTATAATATTATTTATGTTTATCCAACATCAAATCTACCCTAGGAAATGGGACTTTTCTTATTTGAAATGTCATGATGTCTAATTTTTTTTCTTCTAAGAAAATAAATCGAGGTAAATTTGTATAGATACCTTCATTTTCACATGAATGAGATGATCAAACCATCATGGAAAATCAATTTCCTATTCTATACAAGGATTTTATCTTATATTATAATAGAGAAATGATTTGTAAATGAAGAAGACGGAGTATTTTCTGAGTGTAGTGGTATCTTCCTCAGTAAAGAGATTTGTAAGATGGTGAAAATAAACATAAACACATAGAAGAGAAAATTGGTTGGAGATAAATATAAGATCAATGATATGTTCAATCTAGTGGAATATCCAACTCATCTAATGAATGTGGCTAATCTAGGTCTGGGACCAAAGGAGGATGTTGTTTACTCTTCAGAAGAAGTAGAAGACAATGTCACTCTAGTTAGAGATCAGGGATCACCTATCGATGATAGGAGTGATCCTGACACCACTATAACTTGAAATAGGTTTTCTATTGGACATCCTAGTCCTCCAATTAACATACCCTCTAATGATCCCACTCGAGATGAAAATGGAGATGATGAGACAAAAATCTCAAGTATTGTGGAATATGTAATCAGATCTATGGGATCTGATAAAGAAGATGATAGTGAAGGTAATGAAAGTGGAAGTGGTTATAAAGTCCAAGAAGGTGATGAATATGCCTAGGAAAATGAAAAAGAAGAACATGCCGCTTTACATGATGATGATTAATGATGTCATAGTGATGATGACCATCATAGGAATGATCATGGTGAATATATTGAAATGGTTGATGTTGGGAATCAATCTTGGTTGGAAGAATCTCCTGAAGTTATTATTGAATTCAGATAAAATTTTGAATTTGTAAATGAAGTGGAAGCTCAAGAATTTCAAGTAACTCATTTAGTTTATAAAATAATATGACCTCATGATGAAGATGAAAACCAAGTTTGGAAATCTTAGATTGAAGGGGATCTAAATGAAATAGGAGGTCAAGCTGGTGAAGATATTCAACTTGGAAGGGTAAGGAATGATATAGTCACTCCTCTGGATGATGATATAATGGTTTAATGGGAAAGGAATCCTAGGTATGTAGCACTGGGGTTAGATTATAAAGATTTAGATGATGATTTTTTGGTGCCTTTTTCAAGGGAATCAGTGGTTGAGACCCTTCATAGTGACTTTGTCACTACAGAAAATTTTGAATGATTTAAATAATAATTGTTTTTTGGTGTAAGTATATCTATTCGATCTCTGATGGTGTATGATATTCAAATATCTAGAAGAGAAAACACTATATCGAGTGAAAAATTACACACTCTCATAACTTCAATATAACAAACAAGATAGTCTATACAAATGGTATATATTCCAAGTCAAATAGTAGGTATATGTGAGGTTGATGCATTTAATGTTGCAAATATGTTATAGATGATATTCAACCCAAACTTATTAAAACTGCTAAGACAGTTGTTGAATGTACTATAAACTTGAGAAAATAAATGATTGGAGTTGCTTCGGTAATAAATACCTTGACCTCAGAGTAAAAAGGTTGTGTGAACACATTTCTTAAAACATTGAAGAGTCATACCCTAGCTCCTACTGATTTTCCCTCTACATATGGTCAGTCCTCTCATATTATGGGAATTGAGGCAGTCATAACTATTATAAAGGAGGATCTTAAGGCTCTATTTTATTCATTATGTTTGGAGAACTTTGAAAATATTAGGAATATCACTGATCATGTGCATGATATGGTAGGATTTTATTCCAATGAAACTTTTTACATTCAGGAAGTGATTAAAAATAAAATTTATTAATATTTGTCAAAAATTTACCCTAAGAATCATTTGAAAAGTCACATTAAGTGTTGGGTAGAGATTTTTCCTTTATGCCTAGTTACAAAATCATTCAAAGAACAAGTCATGAAATTGAAGGACTTCACTCCTAATTTGTAAAAATTCATGGAGAATAAGGATGACTTTGAGAGAGAAATGAATTTTGGTGGTGAGATTATTAAAGATTCCATCAAACTATTGATGTCATACCTTCATGTAAAATATGAGGTGGTTGTAGTATCTGATGCTACACATCTTGGACCTTCTGGATTAGTTCCTCCACCTCAAATGTCAGTTGCTTAATCTTTGACTCAGATTTTCCCAGTGATCCAAGAATATATTCAACATCATGTGTTCTCCCAACACAAACTGAGTCTTGTAAATAATGTTACAAAAGGAGTGATCTTACCTCCTATGAGAATTTATTTTGACACTCCAGCTTCTTAACCACCACCTATTGGATCCTCTATTGATCCCATTGAGAAATGGAAGAAATACATTAATTCTCAGTCGTAGTTTGGATCATTCTTTGGTAGGGTTGTTTGCTTTCTTTTTTTATTTATATTTAAAGAAATGTAACACTGTGTACATTCTTGATTTATGGAATTTTGTGTTATTTTATTTAAACTATTTATCTTTTATTTATTACATCATGATACCCTTTATTTCTCTACTACACATCTTCTTTTTAATAATCCAGAAAGGGGTAAAAACTGTATGGCATTTTCATTATTTACATTACCTTTGATATCACACTTATATATGTTATTTTCTCATTGATACCATTACTAATTTATTTAAATCTAAACCTTGCCTAGAAATTATAAATAGTCATCCATAATTGGAGATAATAAGTTGGTTTATTTCATTCAAAACTAAATGATTGTATGGAATAATTCCATGACTTGTGATCATCAAAAAGGTGGAGATTGGTCACCCATAAGATCATGCAGGCCACCCTCTCTTGTATAAATAATTTTAATAATCACAAATCATGACCATTCCAATTATTCAGGTATAAAAATTTCAATCATAATTATTTATGTTTCAATATGTGCAATTTTTTATCTACGATCCCACATAAATTTGGTACAATATGTTAATTTGTATAGTGAAAAACAGTCTGAACAAAGATATGTTCATAGTGTAAAAATTTGACACTGATTGAAGATATGAGATATTGTCAGCTCAAATGACCTACCGATGAAAGTGAACTACAGATGAAAAGACTCATCATAATTTCAAAAGACCTACAGATGAATGTGACCAACTAACACAAAGACTCACCATCAGATTAAATAATCTACAAGATCAAGTGACCTATCGACACAGATGACCCACTAATGCTCAGTGCTACTGACACAATGACTCGATGATAGTTAAAATTATTCACTGATGCAATGAGTCATTGATGCATGGTAAGATCGATAAAATGACACATTGATTAAATGAATCACTGATAGATTGAGATACTAACTGAGGGCTCACGGATAGACTACCTCAAATTTCATCTATTTAAAAACATTTCTAACGGCCTTATTTTTAGTGTTTTAATGTGACTGATTAATTTAATGCATTTTGCAAACATCGTAAATGAGGATGTTAGAAATACAAGGTATTATTTCAACCTCAAATATGCATATTGTTGGGCTGTAATAATAAATATACAAAGGAGCGCACATGAAAGAAAATATGTGGACAAACTCGTGCTGACAGGTATACACAAGCAGATACGGGCACCAGATAGAAAGAAGAACACACATGGACTTATTCATTCCAATTTTCTGTGAATCATATTTCTGTTGACCATCAATGTTCTATCATCTCAGCAGCATCGCACAAAAAAAACAAAAATTAGAAGAACCTCTCACCCTCATTGAACACAGAACATAGTACTTTATGAAACTCTGTTTTTAGTGTCTATTTATAGGAGAGGACTCATAAATCAACTCGGAACATCAGAGAGTCCAGTGGTGATTTCAATAATACTAATAGAATCTCTGATATCTTCATAATATATTATGTTCTGTTTTTTACGTTTTAACTAAACTTTTGATCTGTGTGTATGTCAGTACTAAAACTCACACTATATCCAATGCTAAACTGGAGGATACTAGAAATCCTAAAACACAAATCTTTTTACACTTGTTTGTACAACGTAGATTTGTTAAAGAGTTCATATGTGACCTGGTTGTTTTTTCCCACGTATAATAGTTGAAGAGGTCTTGGGACCTAGATAGTCTTATGTACTATTATTAATCTCGATACATGGTATGGATCAAAACCTTATATATATATATATATATATATATATATTTCTCGGTGGTTGGTGATCTCCAAGTGGTGTGGATTTGGTCTATCTATGATACTGAACCACTTATTTTATCCACTGTGTCTTCGAATTTATTCTTCCTCAGTTTTAGATAATATGTTAAAAAACTAAATTTTTCAATGATAGTTAATCTTGGATCGTAGTTATAACTATTTTGTCTTATTAGATTAGTTTAAAAAGTTATATCAATATCCAATATTATTATAAGTGAGAATTAATCAATATTTTGAGAAACTATTTGAATAGTCAAACTATTATAATTTTATTACCTTGATTAACTGGAATGTTTTAGTTTTAATTGGGTGAATCATTTAAATAATTTTTTTAATGGAAATTTTTATAGGAACTCAATCCACCCCATCTTTAGTGTCATATTCTGACTAAAAATAAATACCATAAGTGTCACCTAATATCCTAATGTATATTAATCGAACCTAGGTTCACTTCAAACTAAAATTAATGGGGTTACCTCATCTATTCATTCTTCATAGAAGTAGTTACCACAAATCTCTCATGAATATAGATCACTTTTTCACTATCAATGACCATTCTATAACTTGTTCATTCAAGATACAAAAACCAGGATGAATATTAAAAATTACACTAATGTCGATGTGATAACCAATTCAAGATAAGTCATCACACCTAAATCTTTATATGAATCCACCAACCATTAATCCAAATATCCTATAAACTATCATTTTTTATTTTACTGTCTCACACTAACCTTCTAGGGTTTCCTATTGAGACAAATTTTAATGAAATTAACTATCCTTAATGTATACAAAATCATAAAATCTAATTAATATATATACTTCATGAAATTACTCAATATGAGATAAAATTCTAACTAAGTGAAGAATAAATGTAATCTATGGTTGTTTATAAATATGGAAAATATCATTCTAAAAAGTTTATTGATCCAAAAATTCAGATAAAGGTAAACTATTTCCAACATCAAGTCATGTGTTGGGTTGTCCCCTCTTAGAGTATAAGGTAGAATGAATCACAATCTACTACATATTCCATATGCATATTCAAATAACCTAATCCCACAAATTAGTTATACATCTAAACTGGATTTAGAATTTTATGACTTGTTAATGTTAGAATAATAGTTATCTTCAATATCCACTTCATCTCTAGGATTTCATCCTCACCAATATCTATCCACTTGAACATATAACCCTTCTTAGTATGCTCAATCATTGGTTATTCAAAATTGTAAGTGTCTATAATTAGTATTCATTAGTTTACCCAAATCCTAAGGAAACTCTTGATATCTACATCAATTCTAGTGGTTTCTAATACATCATGAAAAATAAATTTTCTATGACCATTGAAATTTTTTCCTTAGATAACACTTTATAAAGATGATATATATCATATACTCACATGGAATTATTAGATATCTTATTATTGATTTTATGTTCTAAAATTATACAAAACATAATATCATGGATTCTATAATCTGTCTTTGATTTCAATGACTTTGTGAGGATATAAACAATAAACACCATAATTATGGACTACTGATATGGATGAGAGATCCTACTCTTATGATCTCTGAACACCGTAGGTAAATTTTTATACAAAAAAGAGTTACAAAATACATATAAAATACATATATACTCACAAACATTGTCATAGGAAAATATTACACTATGTCCCAATAATGCTATCAAACTTATTGTTGGATGATCATGGAGGACCATCGATCTCCCTAAAACTAATCTTATAGGTAATAGATCCTTAGAAATATATATATATTCTCACCAAATCACTTGGATCATTTTATTATATTAAACAGGGAACCAAAGGCTACTATCCTCATTGTATGAGAACAATAATAGAGTAACCTAGGGAGATAATCTCATTTAGAAAAAACCCTACACCTTTAGACCCTCAGGTGGAACCTTAAGTTCTATTATAATGGTAATAAATATGTTATATTGATTTATAAATATAGGTTCTTCCCATGATATGAGTTTTATAACACAATCATTCCAAGAATCATAAGGTAATCATTATAAATATTCTTGGAATCAATCCTAATAATGGACTCCTTGGAGTGGAAAAGGGGAGGGATCGACCTCCATGTTTGCCACAAGAACTATGCCTACTACATATGCTATATTATATCCAATATGACTCTATTACAAACCCATACTATCTAATCAATAAACCCATTAACTGGACATTATAATTATCTATATATCAGATGTAGTTATAGTTACTCATCTCTTGAATCTTTCAATGTTCACATGGTAATTATCTAGCCTTTCCATGTTAAAAATCACATGGAAACTAGTCATATAATGAATTATGAAACCCCATAGATTTCCATAACTGGAAAATATTATAGGTCATTATGAATATATAAAGATATTTTCTATATCTTTCATCAATGGAGTGTTAGGTTACAAATTCAAATTAGGTAACATGACCATCAAATCCTGTATAGAAACAACATCGGTAAATATACAAAAATGGAAAGCTCCATTATCAAATGAGAAACAAGATAGATTATATGTAATCAAGAACGTGATTTGAAAACTCCAATGTACCTCTCCATTTTTTGGATGGAACATGTTTCCCTATATAAACATTATCTTCCCCACTTCCATGGTACTACTCTTGTGGCCCCTGGCTCACCTGACTCGTTAGTGTATTAAGGGTATGCATCCTATGATGATGTCCTCCACCCAATTCCAAGACTCATATCCTATAACAAAACCATGAATACATCAAAAAATGCACATTAAATGGCCTACCATTCCACATATATGGAACTCAAGAGGTGGGTTTCCTCATGTATTGTTGAGGTGATTTCTCTTCCCATAGTAGAAGCACCTTATAGAACCATAAATCCTAAAGGAAGCCAATGAAATATTTATTTTCTATATCTACCTAGTTCCACACTAGTACGACTCTTATATATTAATTTTCATTCTACCAAATGAAGAAATACTATGTTCACTAGTTAGTTTAACAAATTTTTCACTAAATATTGAATGAAATATCCCAATTGTTTCCTCTCATAGACCCAAAACAAGGGACATGGCCTTAAAAATCACTTATGAGTACATTATTAGGTAAAATCCCATTAAATGGTATATCATATCAATACAAAGATAAATTTAAATCATTTGGGACTTATGAACATCATTTAATGCCAATAATTTGCGAATTAATACAACTCTATGAAATTAGGAGAGTAAGAATACCCTGACATTACTCCGTCTTGTAGATCCATACACACCAATTCACATTCTAACATCACTCTTTCCAAGAATAAATACATGACGAACAATTCCTTAATGATTTTATGGGTATTATCCCCAAACCTAACTATCAAGATCATAACACCCTACCATCCTTTGTGGGTCCCAAAAGAATAAAGACAACAATATTTTATAACTGATCCTCTATGGTCCCCATTATATTAATGATAATCTTAATGATGTCAATATAGTCACCAACATCATATAGACCCCAACAACCCTATTAGGATGGTGGATGATGATGTTTAATGTCCTAATCATAACCGTTCAATGTCTTATATTTCCCTATAACATTAACTAAAACTAACTTGTAGTCTTTGGGATGAAATAGTTCCACTTCCTGAACCACTGGATAGCATGTGGGAGCATGATGTAGAGCATCCTCTTGCATACCAAGTGTTAGAAAGAGTATGTTATCTGTAAAGGGGGCATTCAAGTAGATTTCTTCTGGTGGTCCTATCAAATTTGATCAAGGTATTATTATATAAAATCATAAAAAATGTATTAAAATCCAATAAGATCTCACTTATGGTAACAACCTAAAATTTCCTAGGTACCCAAATGAGATTTGTGCAGGAGAACAAATCATAGGATGCTTCTCAAAATGAAAAGGCATGGCTCTCCTAGTAGTACCCACGAACCATTCCATGTTCTTATTATATTAATGAAATTTATTGTCATGTATATAGACATACATATATATATAAATATGACTATGTTAAAATAATTAAAAGTTTATCTCAATGTATCATTGAAGCACAAAGAAAGTGTTAAGAAATTTAATTAAATTCACTATAATGCATAGAATGTAACATGAATATATAACATGTGATCTAACAATTCTATTCATGATGTATGATCAAACCCAAATCTTATAAACTATAACAACAATATATACTCAAAATCATCAAAAACCCATAATGAAACATCTAAAATAATAGTCTCATCACTAATAACATTGAGTTTTGTAACATAAGATATGAAAGGAACATATCTGACTCCCCTACTAGTGTTGCAAACTTCTTATATCCTTTTTACCTTTCCCCATAGATAGTTAATAAGAAAATGAATGGAAAACCTTTCTTGATACCACATTGTAATTCCAAATCCCAAATAATATGGCCTAAGCCAAACTACCACATGTCCTGATGCATCTCTCCCCATATTTTATAGTTTGTTAACTAGTAGCAATGGTCCAAATGAGACATTGGCGATACTATACCCTCAATATAAAAATATGTAAATCATAATCCCATTATGATAAAAATAATAATATAAAATTGTACAATGAGACTAGATATTGTCACTATTCAAATTGATGACATGATTGGTATCTCATATTTATACCATGTAATAAATAGACACACCAAATGTGGCATGTAGAAAAATTTATTAGAAAGAAATATAAAAATATGTAATTAATCAAGGAAATCATTCCATATTACATCATAGTATTGTCTAAAAATACAATGAATTATCTCCTCACCTCCCTATCACTGGGCCCTAGCCCCTTCTTGTTTCCCTGATTGTGATGTATATAAGTTCATTAAGATTCCCAATAAGGGTGTCAATAAAAAATTATCATGAAATGACCAATGAATCATTAATATAAATTTTTATACATGTAAGGTTTTTTTCATACAAATAAATTAATTCATAGGTAGACAATAAATTAAACATGTTTTTGGTCATCATGTTCTAACCAAGATACCACTGACACCTTATAGAAAATGAAAATAATAATGTTGGTGTTAGGCAGTCCGTGTGTTAGAAAATAATATATCCTCCAAGAATCAATTCAGATCACTATGACCATTAGAACAATTCTTTTGTTCCACCATTATGAAACACCTCATCCACCTCCCAAAGTGGTCATCTTCCCATGAATGATGATACATCCTCATAAAATGGTAATAATGATTTATAATAGTCACACAAGTATGTTCATTATCCAATGATTGGATTCTTATATGTTGAATAACCATTATCCTTGAATAAACTACTCCCACATCAACTGGACATGTCTATGATATCACACTATTACCATCAACCAAGCTCATATCCATGGCCTTTGTCACAATACACATGCACCTACACTTGGGGTTCATCTTACCTATCATGAACTAGCCCAAGAAGCCTGGTATCCTAATAACCGATCTAGCCCTCACATATCCCAAAAGGAAATTCACTTTCCCCATTGTTCAACAACCAGCCACCGGCATCATACAATATTCATGTGGGAACTAATTTTCACCAAAAAATACCAAGAGAATGAAATAAAACTCAATATGCATACAAAAGAAACTTTTCTGGTAGTGATGTACTAGAAGACAACATGGAATTAAATCATAAAGTACTACAACCCATGTACACATAAAAACAACCAAAGTATCTAATGAAACAACTCGTCATGCCCAAGGTTCAACAATTGGATCCACCTCTAATAGTTCATTTCCCATTCTCTAATCTGTAAGGAGATAATATACAAACACCCGAAGCCAAAATTAGGGTGTTATCTAAAAATCTCAATAGCTTCTCAGCAAGGATTTCATATTCGATTCCAACAAGGTATTAACTAAAGCAATGCCTTCAGTTTTTTAATTAATAGGTTTTTAATTTTAAATAATATTTAAACAAATCATGTTATAAAATTAAAATGAGGAAAAATACATTATGAGAAGGATTTAAAAGTGATTGATTATTTCTAAAATAATTGATTAACTAAAACATTTATATAAAACATATTACATAAATCCAAATGGCATGTAAATAATTTCAACAACATTGGTATATAATTACATCCCAAATATAAAACATGTGAGGAACATGGTTATCTGCTAAATGGGTTCAAATGTTTCAGGCTATAATACTCCAAAAAATTTAAGTGATTGTGGAAATGTGTGTATACAAACATCCCTCTAATATTTTCCAATAATGACTTGTCCCTTTCACATTAGGGATGCGACCATCTGAATTTCTGTTTCATAACACTGTATAACCAGAGAGTGTGTCCAAATTACTCGCAAACTACACAAGGATTTCCTGTTCTATTACATAATCAATGATGTGAAATTTATTTTAAGACTTATTAAAATAAAATTAAATCCAATTCCCTTATTAAAAATTCAAAATTTCCTATTTAAGAACTAAAATTTGTTTTTAATCAAAACATTCATTTTACCATGATATAACCATTGGATTTCTATAAAATCTTTTTTATGACATTTTAACATGTTTAAAATCAATTAAAAATCAGTTATATAAATTTCACAATTAATTTCCACAATTAAATTACCCAATTTAACTAAAATAGTTTCCACAAAAACTACAATTTAAATTAAACAATTTAAATCAACCAATTTCCACAAATGCTCCCTAATTCAATGGAATTGGGTGTTTTCCCATTTATTAAATCCAAAACCATTTCAAATCATCCAATTCATAGGAATTGGTATTTATCAAATAAATTGAAATAATGTTTCAGAAATTTAATATAATCAATAACTGAAATAGATCGATCAATTAAATATTAATCAATTTATCAAAACATGATGGAGTCACCTGCCAATTTCTTCAAAAACCAACACTCACAATTTAACCTTTCAATGAGAAAGATGGTGTAGAAAACCTAAAAACTCAACATAGAAAAGAGATCCAATAGGGTGGTGCATAGATCCATAAATTTCAATATGATCCCATGAAATCCTAATGGGGGAGAAAGAGAGAATAATGAATAATGAGGGAGAAAGCATTCCTGATAATCACAAATCCAACACAACAATGATACAACATCGAAGGAAGGGACCTATAAGGGTTGGAATATTCCAAAATTATTTAAAGAAGTTTTTGGGTTAAGTGAAATGAAACTGTAATGGAGGAGGAAAGAATATATTAGTTTTGATTCCCATTTAAAACCCACATTTTATGTATTACACGATGTTTAATCCCACTGCACGTCATGAAATTCTTATGTTTGATAACCGTCAAAAAAATCATCACCTATAATTAAAAAATGATTATCGGAATTAAAAACTAATTATTAATTCACTAAAAAAATATAATGACTCATTACATCAGGTAACCATCTCAGCATGAATCCTTTCATGACTTGCATCCAGTAACTCATACACATCATGTAACTAACTTACACAACATGTAACACTCCTACTACCAATAAAAATAACTGTTTAATGGTAAGAGTCCAAATAATCTATGACATCACCATTATAGGTATCCTGACAATACATTTTCAACCATTCCATTCAAAAAATGGAAAAACCATGGTAAGGTCATAGACATTCCATTCAGAATGGTAACAGGGTGTTACAAACTATCCACCATAAAACATTATGTCCCCTGAAATCCTATGAAGAAGTTTAAATTACAAAAAGATGAGGCCAATACACTATCATCAGTCCCTCATGTTCTCTTGTCTCATAATTATCATAACCATGCTACAGTAGCACACAAACCAAAGGTATCACCCTATAATTAAGTACATTGGTCTTAGAATAAAAAATCTTGATTGGCCCTTAATCAAAGATAAATCAGGTTTAGTCTCAATATCATTCCATCTCAAAACATGGGATGGATCATAGTGAAATTTCTCATCCATGATTCATGAAATACGGTGGGAATTAATTTAATCTATGGTGGAAGTAATAAATGGTATGGAACATTCCCTGCATATTATACAACCTTGAATGGTACCAAAAAATGAGCAGGTCTAATCCCTTAACTCCCGAGCCATTGATTGCCCAACCAGGGTGAAAATTTTAAGAACACCATATCATAAATATATAACTCAAATGGTTTATGGTTACAATAGATATATGTTTTATATCCTCTTTGTGTCATCAACATTCTCTAAACCATTAATTGAATCTCTTTTGTCATCACTTATACCATGCATGGTCCAACAAGGAACATTCACCAATCAGTGACCAACACAACTATGATTTCCAATGCATTACATTCAAGGACTCAAAATATTCTATCCTAATCACGAATTGGTAACTACTGTTATAAGAAAAATAAATTTTCCCCAAGTGATAATCACAAGCCCACCCGAAGTCTAGAACAGATGTGCAAAGAATATCCTCAATAATATTTTTATCTCTTTCTCTCTCGTCACTTGGTTGTGGATGGTTGGGCTTGCTCAAATGAATCTAAGATCCTACTTCCTATTTAAGGCCTCTCCAAATGTTATATGTTACTTGAGTATACCTATTAGAAATTATAGTTTTGGTAACATTGTGACAATAGACAATACCTTTCATGTTGAGATTTCCCAACTCCTCAACATTGGTTGTATCATGAATTGGTATAATGTTATCCAACTTGGTCAAAATATCAATAAAAACCCATATCACATTCAACTTTCTATGGGTATTAGGAGACAAAATCAAATTTTCCATAAAATTTAAAACCACTTCCAACAAGGTACTGATTGTTCTTGATGTAACCCTTAGGGATTCGGGTTCTTGGTCTTGACCTACTGGCATGTATAAGAGTGGGAAAAACTCTACAATTCCCCATCTCATGCCTGGAAACCTGAACAATTGTACATATCACCAATCATCATAGTTATTCATAGTTTTAAATCCCATTGAAAATTATGATGATCCCCCATCAGAGATCATCTTGCTGATATTGACACAAAGAATAAATTTCAATACCAGAGAACCCCCTCTTTGGAGGACAAGCATTGGGAAACTGTTTCCCCACCATAAAGAGAGTCTCCAATGATATAGAATTAATCATCATGTTCTTGAACCTAAATAATCCTCTTGAGAAGAAAATATTGCAAATTAATGGTGGCTAAAGAAACTATAACCCCTTTTTCCTAAACTCCAATATGGAACTATGCAAAAAGTTACATCAAATTCCTCTATTCTAAGGATTCTATCACTACCTGGGTTGTAAGATTACTTCTCAATGTATCTTCAATGACATTCCCATTACCCAGGTATTAGGTGACTTTAAAGTCAAAATATTGTTGGTACTCCACCCAATGCCTCTAGAAATGATTCAAATCTTTTTGAATAAATATATAACTCAATATTTTGTAGTTTGAAAACAGAGTAACCCTTTTTCTATAAATGTAGTTTCAAAAAATCCTATGTGTGTGCATAAAATATAATAGTTTAGGGTAATGGTTATGATTATTATTATCATCTGGTCTAAGATGATGAGATCCATTAGTGACCACATGATCACCTTTCATAAGAACACATCCCAAGACTAATCATGATTCATCACATAATACAACATAGAATTTCCCAACCTCAGGAATAGTAAAAACGGTGCGATTTTTAAAATTCCTTTCATTGCAACAAAATAACTCTGACATTTATCATTCCAAGTAAACTTCTCCCCCCATTCCTAGTTAGAGTAGTAGTCATAATATCTAACTTCTAAAATTACTTCTGAAACCAGCGATAATATATAGGTAATACCAAGAATCGCTCAATATCAACGATATATCCTGGTTTTTCTAATTTCATAAAATCATTCACCTTCTCTGTATCAACTGATATACCATATTAAGAATAAACATTCCTTAACAATTCCACTTCCAAAATCTATAAATAACATTTTAAAATCTTGTAGAGTCAGTGCTTTCTAAGAAGAATAAGAACAATTCTCAAATTATGGACATGATCATCCTTGAATTTTTAGTAAATGAGGATTTAGTCCACAAGGACAACCACAAAGTTGTCCATATACTCAAATAAAATCATGTTCATAAAATCAATGAAAGTTGTATGAGAATTTTTTAGGAAAAATGTAATAACAAGGTAATCATAATGGTCATGACTTCTCCAAAATGATGTATATAGAATGTAAAAAAATTTATACCCAACTGATGGCAACTAGAATAAAGTTTGATCTTTGTAAACCACATAACCCATTTTAATTATTCAAAAAGATCATCAATTTTCTGAAATATATACTTTTCATTCACAGTAACTCAACAGATATTTCGATAATATACAAATAAATGAATATAACCATCATTATTATTAGTGATGAGAACTAGAACTACTCAAGGTGACACACTCGAGCATACAAATCCTTTCAGATAAAGATAGTCCAACTTGGAATTCAACTATTTCATTTCTTATTGATCCCTGCAATAAGAGGGAATAAAAATGTGTTTATTACCAAACATTATGTCAATGAAATACATGACCTCCATTACTAGTTTAAACCATTAGAAATCCAAAGGAATCAAATAATGAAACCTGACATCAATTAGAGGGAGACCACCACTCAATGACTCTTGCTCTAAAACAAAATAAAGAACTGATATTACCTTTTCTAACACTAGATAAGAACGTTCAACCTTGCTTGACCTTTGGTCCCATTATCCTTTAATTAAAAGAGACACAACACATTGGGTAGTTTTATAGACACCTCAAAGATAACAATCAATTTGAGATTTATTGGAAATTCTCCGTTCCATTTTGAAAATCATATCAAGAGGTTTCATGTTGAGAACCATAAAACTCCATGGTAGCATGATATATGACTATGAGATGAGAAAATAGAAACTATAGATACCCTTCTCTTTCCTTTTTCCATGGGGTGCACTAGTATCCATTGCACAAGACAAAATCTCTCTAAGATTATTTATCCTATTAACATCACAGTTTGAAATAAATGAATGAGATATATTAGTATCAAATATAATAGTCACTAATGACAAAGAAATAGCAATGGTACCTCTCACAATTTCTGGACACATGTTTACTTCCTATGGAGACTCTTCAACTATGTTAAGAATATTCCTTCCAAATACCTATTGAAGGAACCATTTTATACATGAAGAATATGATTTCCAGTATTTTTAAGAGGATGTGATGATCATGTTCCACTATGGGGAGTGGAAAAGATATAGAAGAATATATGTAATTGTCGTGAACATTAGAATGATCTACATTTCATGGGTTCAATAGTGTAAATCCTTTTATAAATTCCTATCATTCCACACTGATAGAAGGTTAATTACTTCCTTAGGGATTTGAAGGAGGTCTAGAAGGAATCTGTTGTCAATAAAATCAGTGAGAATCATCATTCATCCACTTTCCAATAAGTTAACTGATGATAATCCTAGAATAAAAATGAACTCCCTTCAACCCTAACATTACATCTATGTCCATATCAACCATCATCTCCCTATATACAACATCATCATAAGTGGGTATGTTTAGAAAGAAAACCTAAGAGCTGATATGTAGTCGAGGTGAAAACTCAAACTGTCGAGACTTCATACTCTCATTACAAAGAATCTCATGTGAAAACATCACATGATCAAAAATGGTATTTGAATACTCATTCATTGATCTATTTTCCATATAAAGTTTGAAAAACTCCATAACCATGGCCAACACCATTTACTCTAGATAGAAATGGTCGGCAAAAAGAACATTGATGTCTTTCCACTCTAATACCTCATGATTATTAGTCATATCCATTATGTACACTTATCTCCCGCTTGGTCCATCAAACATGAAGGTCTAATGTTTATCCTTGATCTCATTTGGTGTCTCAAGAACTCAAAAAATGTTCTATCCTACCTAACCATTTCATAGCATGTTGAGGATCATTGGAGACATTAAAACTGGTGTCTTCTACAAAAGTAACTCTTGAGACTGATTGTAGATAACATCCCCCTAGGGATCCGTAGATAGATCCTGAATAGGGACTGGAGGTGGTACATATCCCAGATCTTGCACAGTGCACACAATCACATCAACTATAGTTGGTTCACTTGGGGATTATCTTCAAACGGTTTAGTAGCATCTTTATCCTAGATTTTATTTGCATGGATTCTCAAATGAATGATGCTACAAAACATCAACAGAAAAAAAGGAGGACATCAAACAAAAACACAAAGTGATAAATAAGGGAAATTAATCCCAATATATGGAATTACTAAATTTGGATTCTACTTTATCCAAATCAAAACTATGAAATGACTATAACTAATCTGTAGGAAAAATGTCCCTAATCATTACTAGAATATGAAGTTTTATTTTGGTGAGAGATGGTATGGAAATCAATCACAACTACATACTATGTATTGAAATTATTACTCAATCGTATACCAACTTTAAGATAAAATCTCAATAGCCTCATCTGATATCATTTTTTAAAAAACCATCATGGTAACCCTGGTAGTCCGATAACTGAGCTGACCTAGTCATGGCCGAAGGGAATTCCTAATCCCCATGTGTCAGTGACTATCACCTGGCGTCATACAACATTTATGTGGGATTGAATTTTCCTAAAAAACATAGAGGATGAAAGATAATAAACTCAGTATTCAAACAAACAAAACCCTATTGGGATTAATATACTAGAAGATAAAAAGGAATTAAAGCCCTAATTGCAATAAACCATGTTCCGAAATGATAAAAAAACTGAAACCATTAAGGACATAACTCACCAAATAAATTGTTCAACTATTGGATCTATCTCTATGAGGTCCTTTCCCCTTGCTCAAATCTGTAAGGAAATAATCTACAAACACTTGAAGAAACAAGTACGGTGTGATCTAAGTATCCTAGTAGAGTCTCCCCAAGGATTACATTTTAGATGAAAACAAGGTATTTACAATATAAATTCATTCAATTTTATAATAAATAGGTTTTTCAATTTGAAGCATATTTAAAACAAATCATTCTATGAAATTAAAATGATTGAAAATACTTTAAGAAAATTAATTACATGTTATGGAATATTTTTAAAACAATGGATCAAGAAAACATTTGTATAAAATAGTTTATATAAATCTAGAAGGAATGAAATTCATTTAATCAAAATTATCTTATATTTATATCTCAAATATAAAACAGGCTATGGACATGATAATCTCTTATAAAGGTACAAAAGTTCTAGGCTATTGGACTCTGCACCCTCTAAGTGATCATGAATATATCTATATACACATGTCCATTTGAAAATGTCCAAAGGAAACTCATCGCCATCCAATCAGGGATGCGACCTGCTACTTTTATGTTTTAGAATAATGTATAAGCATATTTTGTGTCAAAATAACTCATAGTATACCTACTGATTTTAGGTTATCTTACACAATAAATGAGGGGAAATTTATTTTAAGACTTCTTAAATTACAATTTAATCATTATTCCACAATTTAAATTATCATATTTTCTATTTAATCCCAAAATGGGTTTTTATTAAAAACATCCATTTTTACTGATATAATACCACTTGGATTCTACCAATTCATTTAATATCCATTTTTACAAGTTTCAAATCAATTCAAAACCAATAACATCAATTTCAGATATTATTTCCACAAAAAATAAACAATTTAATTGAAATATTTCCCAACAAATATAAATTGTAAATTAAATAATTTAATAAACCAATTTCGAAAAACTCTCCCCAATTAAATGGAATTGGGTTATTTCCAAATTTTCATTACAAAAACATTTCAAATCGCCCAATTCATTGGATTTCGGTTTTATCAATTAAATTGAATGAATATTTGAGATACTGAATTTCAATCAATAATTGAAATATATCATGAAATTCAAGGACAATAAATTTATCCAAATGGGGTGGTATTCCATACAATTTTTCAAAAACCAACACTCGTAGTTAAACCCCTTTTGGCACTAAACTCCACATGAGGCCATAAATTTTCATATTTGATTAAACTAAAGGCATGTTTGACTTAGTGGATAATCATGATAATCACAACGATTTTGTGTGAAAGATTTGTGTCATGAATGAAATGTTAAAAGCCACCCAAAATCATCTCGCATGCCCAATGCACTCTCAACTACTATTATTGCGCTTAGACATCTAAAACGGTAATGTCAGATGCTGGGATGTAACTGGGATGGCGTGCACGAGAGTTTACGGGTGCGTAAATGTCTTTTGTGCCCATTGATATGTCAAATGAATACTTCTTCTCCAACCTCCTTAGGATCCGCCACTTATATTTTCAACTATATAATGAGGGGTACCCCCTCCCTTATGTTAAATACTCTGTAAGTCAAAATATTGCTCTCGTGCATGTAAGATGACCCCTTTAGCAACATCGTGAAATTTATGATGTCAAGGTACTCGATCATGTGTGAAAGGTTCCCATGGATCCCCCATAGGGCAGGCCCACTATGGCTTGACCCTAACTCATTTCTATTTTCCCAAGTCAAGTGCATACAAAAGATCCCTCTTGCACACAACAATTACCCTTATGCACAACGTCTTGCGCTCAGTACCCCTTCCATATGTGTGGAAGCCATCAATCATGTGTGTACCCCTTCCTATGCACTCGATGTATTGTCCTTATTATATGGAATCTTGTTGATGATCTACTAGCATACAACATTCCTATACTCCATGCACCTCCTCTGTGCATCCCTCTAGGATTGGGCCCTGTGATTCCACCCCCCCTGAGTGGTGCCCCACGTGCATTTCCCAACAACCTGCTTCATCACAAAAGTACTCTAATAGCTATTTATTCTTTACGTAGACGTGATAATGTGATCCCATCAAGATTACACTCCTCCACCTCACTCCCTTAAATCATTTCTTGTTCCTTCCCTTCCTCAAGTGAGGGTGGTATGAGTTATGTAAGTCAAAGGGATGAGGAGTGATTCCTCATCATCTGAGCAGCAGGACGTTAAACTTCCATGCACCCTCATCCTCAACACATAATGTTAATATATTATTTTTCACATCTGTAACAATACTAGGAGGATATGAGGGATAATGATCATTATTACCATCCCTATATCCCTCTTTTGGGCATTTTCTCCATGCATTCCTCATGCGGTATCCATGTAACCCCAAGAACACCTTTATAGGTTGTTCCTTACAAATAAAGCCATAAAATCCTCACACATCAGGACATCCTCCTCAGGCTTCCCTCCTAGAGTATGTCCCAATATTCATCTCCCTAGGTCTCTTACCAGGTGTAAGACCCAAAGTTCCCTTTATGGTAACATGCTTCATGAAACATCTGTCTGGTCTACTATTATATCTTGTTTCTCACACTGAGCATGACGTATGTTGCCATATATTTTGACATTGAATGTGATTAACTCTCTAGGTCACTAAAAATATGTAATCCCCATTCCCCCCATTACTGATATATGATTAATTTGATCCCTATCATCCAAACAGGGTACACAGGAATCCTCATTGAGGTTCAAGCCTTACAAACCATCCACTCCGACGGTTTCACATTGGTTCACCCTCATCCCTCGTGATGTTAGATAACACCCTTCCATGATACATGTGTTTGGATATCTATTGGGAATTTAGGATGCATCTATGAGGCTAAATCCCAACTAATGGTAATCTCTAGTGCTCCTACATACAGATGTACACTCCTGATCTAATACTTTCCCTTTTTGTGATGTGTGTCCCGGATCTGCCTCCTTGGGGGGTCCTAATCCACCTAGGCGGCTAATTATGCATAATCCCTACACTTCACCAAAATCCTCAAACCATTATTATCCCTCTTATGATGGTATTATAATCATGAATAAGCCATAGCATGTATATAGGTTGCTATCCTTTATGTATTCCGTGATTCAATGCCCAATCTTGAACTACATGGAATTTGATTCCCCGCCAATGGGATATGTAGTAATAATCCCTATGGTTCAATCCCATCATCCATATCCCATCCTAGCCTTTCCTTTAGGCCTTTGTGTCTCGACAAGATCATTCCCCAACCTAAGATTCTACTTCCTTCGGTCCCACATCCACATGCTCCATTCTCATGAGCATACTCCCCAAGTGTCTCATCACCCCAAAAGAACTACATGGACATTGATCCCTACCTTAAATGTATGGTATGTAGGAAACCTCCTAAAGGATCAATCCCAACACTATCATCTTCATTTCAGTTCTATCTCATTCATCTTCACCCTTTGACACTTGCTCCGTATACATAAAATTTTTACCTGGGTCCTCACATCTCGATGAACTCATGTCATTCATATGGGTAGCTAACCATGCATAATACCCTTCCACCTACTCCACAACCTTACCCTTATCATCATAAGGTCACATATTTGACACCTTTTTAGAACCTGATAAACTAATCATGTATAATCCCCAAATCCCCCTTTTCTGAACTACACGGGTTTGGATCCCTATCTTCTATGTAGGGTACATAGAAAGACTTTTTGTGATTTAGTCCCGGCCAATGGTAAAAATTGGATTCCCATTATTTGGGACCCATCTTATCTGATCAACTCTTTGTGATATTTAGGTCAACCTTCATAGTGTAAAACATTCCCCATTCTGGAACATGATATCTATGGTTAGTCCTCATAGAAGTTTTGATTAATCATCCTAGAAAACCTTCCAAGTTATCCATCCTATGGATTTTCCCATCTGATCCACTCTCTTCATTTTGATCCTTCTCTCAAAGATGTTAAACTCATGTCATACCCCATGTTAATAATGGAATGTTGAGGAAAACCTCCAAGAAATGCCTTTGGAATAATATTCCCCACTTTCGATGTGGGATGCATTGGGATTCTACACCTGCAAGAAGCACTCTAATAAAAGATAATTCATGTGTACCAAGGTTTCATCATCAAAAAATTATAGGGATTCCAAACATGATTACTTCCCTAACTGAAGGTTGGTGCACCGACTTGACCCTTTGTAATTACCTGATGGATGTAGTGTAATTAATCGGCATATATAAAGAGATGAATCTGGGAAGGGTTTCAGGAAAAAATTATTAAGCTTTAAGGGTAAATCATTCCAGTTGAAAATTTTTGATAAGGAATCCATGGAAGGAGATACTGATGTCCCATCATCTTGTATCGGTCAAGGAGAATACATCACCGAAGAGTTAATGAATTCCACCCCCCATTGGAAAGAGAAAATGCAGGGTACAATGTGAAACCAGTATGCATCAGACATGTTCAGGTGGCACACCCCAGTAAAAAGACTGGAAACTGTAATTGTGAACCCAACCTGAATCATTACTCCTTCAACCATAGGGATTAGTATTGTTTGAGACATCAGAAAATAAGGGTGTCTACGAATCTATCAATTCGGTGCCAGGTCCCACCAATCAAATTGTGGGCATGGTGTGGAACTCACTAGAATTTTGGGGGAATTAGTCATTGTTCATTCCAGAATATGACATCATTAGTGTGGATATTTATATCCAACCATGGAAGACTAAATTATTATGGGGAATAAGGTATTGTTTTCCTAGAATCTACATTTATAGTTGAATCTTTATTCTTTGTAGAAACCCTGCTACAAGAACCCAGTCACCTCCCACCTACGGACACACGGGAAGGGGAAATTATAATACTAATATCCCATACAGTTCCACATTTACCACGATGATTTCTACAACAAATGCTTCCATGAACGCACTCCCCATATCACCATCGTATATTATCTAGAGTTTTTTATTGTTACACTTATTCAATGATACAAAGAGGAGGGGGTCATCCCAATGAGGGATAAGGACATCCAATATTTAGAGGCTTTTGTGCCTTGCGGTCACCCCCCCCCCCCACCCCCCAAGTGCCACAAAGGGAGCCACTACTCTCCACTCTAACATTCAACAGTTTCAGGAGCCCCTCCCCAAAATGCTCTCATAATTCGTCCCCTACATAGATACTTTGAGGAATGTTAAAGTCTTCCCATCTACGAAAATTTCTTGGGATCCACCAAGGTGTCCCCCACACCTGGTCATGTCAAAATCTCCATCAATTATCGTATTATGGTGAACATGTTGTCTTTACCTCTGCACCGTTGGCCCCGGTTTGGCTAAATCGACATCAACATCAGGTGCAGCTTCGGAAGACACCCATCAGGGTTTGTCGTCTTCTACAGGATCAGTGGCCCAAGCCACCACTAATGCATACTATCAAATATTTGGTATTACATATTAGAGGAAATTGTATATTTTATTGGTATTAAGACCCTAGAGACCCCATGGGAAGGTTGGGCTAACTATTCTTAACACTATTATGAGTAGCAGCCGTCGCGGGCCAACCCGGGACATTGTAATCCAATAGCGAGGTCTTCTCTATAGCATTTCCATTCCAAGAGGAGGTCCTCCCAGTCATGTTAATTTATATCATGGATTTCCTCCCCATTCCCATGATGCCATGTGTGTATATTTTCCCCATATTTCATGTTATCAATGTGAAGGTCCTCCTCGCCCTATCACCCATCACCATAGAGGTCCTCACGGGTCCATTTTTACTAGTTCAAAGGCCCTCCTAATACCACCATTTCCAACCAGTGTGGAGGTCATTACCATGCATTAGGCGACTAATATGGAGGCCTTCCCTTTGTCCATAGCACCTCCAGTGGAGGCATTCCCTGCTCCACCAGTACCAACCAACGAATTCCTCACCACACATCACAAACTCAGCAAGGAGGTCCTCCCTATGTCACATTCGATATCTTCGCGGGTTGTCCTCACACACTAGTAAACCCAAGGGGAGATCCTCCCCACTCTCTCACCCAACATAGTGGTCCTCCCCATGTTCCTACCATCTCCAGTGTAGATCTTCCCTACTCCAGCACCAACTCACATGGAGGTCCAACGGTTATTGGGGATCTCATTTTACTTATTGAAGAATTTAGAGGAAGGAAGTAGTACCGCCAATGATGAAGGAAGAACTAGAGAAGAGCGAAGTTGTTGTCAATCTGGTCTGATTTTCATATTATAAAGCTATGTGTGAATCGATAATTGATCCTTAAACCCCAACTTTTGTATCAGATTCTAGGGTAGGAACCTCGCATGTCACCTTCATCCTTTCAGAGTGTGAAATTCACCAGATCACTAAGTCCCTATATAGTTACCTAAAACAGGAAGAACATTTTGCTCATTTTTAGGGTCTTCATGTGTATTACTCTCTATCAACACTAGGATCATTCTCTACCTAGACTTAAGCTTATGAAGAGTTGTTCTGGGGGCTGATAGACAATGAGCACCACCCATCATCATCTCCAGCAACCTCTACTATTAACCATGATTAGATGGTAAGAATTCCATCCTAGAGGGATGTGAGGATGCGGCAATACCGCTACAAGGAGTTGAACCAATAGATATTCTCTTTTCAAACCACACAAAATTCCTTGTACCATCTATTCCTCCACAAAATTTATCCATATCAATATTGTTACCAGTTAATCTACTTCCCCTAGTAGAAGAATGGGGAAACCAAGGGCCTTATCCTGATGCTGAACGAAAGAGATTGTGGGAAATTCTTAGAGAGGTCCATCTTCTCAAGATTTTTTTGGCCAATTTCCACTGTAGAATTTGGAATTCAAGAACCACTCACCCATGATAAAATCATATTTTTTTCTATAAACCCTAGGGATGACACACATTTGTCTCTATCATCATCATTTGGATCATCCAAAAAAGAAAGGAACATTATGACGACATTGGCCAGTAATTCCACCTGGTCATGTTAGTCACACTTATTATGGCTCAACACCCTACATCTCCTGATTATCATCAGGATATTCATCAACGATTCTTTCATATCATCACTATTCTTGATCGAGTTATTAAAGAGGGTTCTCCACATCTTCATATCTGTAGTTGTTTATAGTATGTTGAACATCATTTTATCCAAATCCTGTGATATCCAGACTTACCTAGTGATATTGAGGATATGACTCTGGGAATCATATGGGTAAACATGGTCGTCATCTAGATATACCTAGAAGAAGGAATTGATGTGGGATCAAGAGAGGATGATCCAACCCCAAGGTATAATAACATATATCAGACCCTACATGCATCCATAATCATTATCAAAGACAAATTCTGGGCCTTATAGACCCTTTTGAGTCATTACCTCTGAGTCCGGACATCAACAAGGGTAAAGAACATACTTAGACCATCAATCCCACTTAACCATCTAGCTCGACACAGGTGATTGAATATGATTCGGAGAAGGTAGTGCTACTTAAAAGGATTATAGAACAGAATTAAATTATTGACAATCTCTTTTCCAAGAGCCTTGTAGATAACCTACAAAAATATAGTGATCCTTGAAATGATCCCAAAAAAACACTGCTAGGGAATAAATGATAGGTAATGGTTCCCCTAGGAGATATTCCCACATTGATCTTGACAACCTTGAATATACCGATATGATAGAGACTGGAGGTTATGGAATGTGGTCGCAGTATCCACCACCAAATCCCCATGATCAATGAGAGAATATTCTCTAAGACATGGAACCCCAGGTCATTCCCCCTAGTGTCCCTTGACATGACTCCACCTTCCATACCTCCCTCAGTTGCTTAGTTAATTCCACCAACAACTCCATGAGATGCTGGGATCTCATATCATGTTGATCAACTCACGAACACACTGGCGTTCTAGGATCCTCTCCAATATAGTAACCCTTTCGAGGATGGTATGATGGACTATATCATTCCTCATGTTGAGGCCCTTGAAACCCAACAGTTGGTGATCCCACCTGATGGAAAGTCGTATCTAACATTGGTGGATGATATGATAGCACCCTCATGCTTCAATAATCCTACTCACTCCACCTTAAATGATAGAGGATACCCCCTACAGCATGTATCCCACATTATTTTAAGGTTTGGACCCATACAGTGAACTCCAGCATAGCAAGAGGCCACCATGATTCGGTGCTTCGTACAAACAATGAAAATCCCCACATTCATCTTGTATGACCGGCTACCCATCAGTTCCATAGCTATTGATAGAATTTTTTAGACAATTTTTATATTTTTTCGGCTCCACTGTACTGGTGACTAGTATCATTGGCCTCTTTAAGTCTATGCCAAGGAAATATGAGCATGTTGTAGACTTTTTCACTAGATGGAAGGACCTCATATATTCGCTTGATATGTCGCTGACTCCAGAGTAGCTGCTGAAAATGTGTGTGGAAAAAACAAAACTAAGCTAGTCCCTTCTCTTATCACTCTGAATGTCCTAGTTGCATTCCGAGATTTTTCTAACAAGGGTCAGTTCCTAGAATAATCCTTGCAGCGAGCCAAGCAGGCATGTCTGTTACCTACTGCATCTCCTCTAATCAGAGAATCCATGTTTGAGATCTATATCATCTCATAGGTAGAGGCCTCTAGGCCACTATAGTATTTGTTATCAGAGCCTCCTTTGTAGCCTCACTGAGGGAATAAATATTAGGCCAAGGCTTCGGTTCAACAATACCCACCTCAGAATCGGCATGTGCCACCGTGTAATGCACCACCACCACCCAAGAGAGATAATCAGGCTTTAGACCCCCGTCCAGCTCCATCCCCCACTGGGTCTAGAATCCAAGAGTCCTTTTCACAGATAGGATAAATCTGGTCTACTTGTTTGATGATTCTCATGTTCTTGATTATTTCTGAATTTTGTTAGAAAATGGAATTCTGTAGTTTCCATAATGTTGGAGACCACAAGATGATGATCTCATAGATCACCCCAACTACTTCCCCAGCCACTTGTTCCTTGGAATTACTCTCAATTAGTAATATTTCTTAAAGGACTACAAATAGGACCAGGTTGAAAATAATACAGCCAGGTTGGGTCCTACCCGGGCATAGGTAGCATGTTTTTCTGTGAGGCCTAAAAGAGACAGCGAGGGTGAATGATAGCAAGTCTCCAACCAAGGGTCTTAGAATTATGAAGACCGTATGAATCTCAAGGTAGTCATTCACACTCATAGTATCATCTATACCCATCTGAACCAACCCACACCTTCTTAAGCCACTACACGTCCTCCATCTACCACTTCATTATCTACATCTCAACCTTCTACCTCCCTAAAGGTATGGCTACAATAGAACAAGATAAGGAAAATCCCACGACCATTATTGAATCCATCTCATAAACTTGGGGACTTAATTCCCCCAAAGATGGTAGTCACCCCCAGGATCTGCCGAGTGTTGGAGAATTATTCAGGTGAGGATCTGAAGTATGCCTCATTCAATACGGTCGAAATGGTTGACCCTTACATTGTTTTTCGTGATGAGAAGTTCCAAGAAGGTCCTCCTAATTTCCCCAGTTGACTCTATCAATAAAGAAGTCTCGGATGCATAAATCATCGGAATGTACTAGTTAGTTCCTTCATCCAAGCCACAAACTCTACCAAGGCTAGACAAAAAATCTCTCTGAAGAGATCAATATGTGCATTCCAATCATCCTTTCTCCTTAGAATCATTCCCACTTCCGTTTTTGATGTTGAATCAGGAAGAGCCAGTACGACCTCACTATGATCATCCACGCACAGTTGTGACCAGACCTCAATCATCAGGTAGTCAGCTAGGATTTATTTTTCATGTTTCAAATATTGAGGATTGGGATATTCTTAGAATGATCATAATTTTCTGATTTGGCCAATAGTACTCATCATACCCTCTGCACAATGAAATCTTAGGTTGGCACAAATGTGCGCATAACATGAAAGTATTTTTTTCTTAAGAAAAATTCTAGAATTCCTGAAAATATCTATATCCTTGAGGATCTCCTCCTATATAAAGATATCTATAAATACCTCATAAGGGATTTGATGAGCCCCCTAGTTTGAAATAGAGGTATCGGCAGTAGATGCCTTCCATGCTGAGGAATATTTGCATGAATAATGTCATTTCGTCAACTAATTCTCAAGAGAAGATGATGGTTCACCCGTACAAGGGAACAATCACCCGTTATACATCACTGTACAGTTTAATGGTGTGGAGGTCCTCGTCTATCTTTTTGACAAAAATTCTAAGATCTATATCCTCATAAAGTGAATTCTCCTCAAACTAGGGCTAGCTAAAGTAGATATAGGTCCCTCTGACCGAATGATTCAAGGTTATGACCATACAAAAAAAACCACTTAGAATGTTCCTACAAAAGTCTTATTTCATTGGTCTGTTCTCCATCGCTGAATCCATGGTTTTCTATCCCGTATATCATCAATTCCTCATGTACAACCCCAATTGTTGAGTGGTTGTGCTCCAGGGTGATGTGTCCCCATTTTCCTCATTTGAGTCTCACTACTTGGATACTGACTACTACAGGAGTAAGGAAAAAAATGTTCAGGCCAATGAGTTTGATCACACTAATTTTGTTGCTAACCCATGGATAGATCTGGATGATGACTTAATCCTCCTGATTCACCGGTTGAATACCATGACCCCAAACACAATGAATTATATTTTTGACTCATTAAGGAGTAGTAGTTCTAGAATGTGACACTGTAAATCTATTGGAATTATGCTAGAGTGATACCATATCCCCTTACCCTATAAGGTATCTTATGTTTTCCACATAGAAACAACATGACGCCATATTTAATTGTTTCATAGCGTTGGGTTTAACTAAATCATGAAAAAATACCACTAATACATTTATATTATAAAGAAATACACCTTAGGTCAAAGGTCTGATAGAATCAAATCGAAAAAAATTTCTCCATGTTTTCAACAGAGAAAGAGTCTCCCACTTAAGATTCCACGGCCACTCAGGCTGACACCAGTATTCTATCAGGATCAGCCGACATAACATAGATACCCCCTATGAATGATATTCTCATTCTGGATGAAGAGGGTTTAGAACACACTCCTCCCACATTATAGGAAGGTGTCTCCACCACCATGAAGGAGTTGGTATAGGTGAATCTCAGTACTAAGATAGATATGATACCAACGATGATTAGTGCATCTATGCCCAAAGAAGAGAAATAATAGAATTTTTATTTCTAGAAGTAGTATCAGGATTTATTTTCCTGGATATATGATGAGATTCATGGACTAGATCATCAGATATATGTCCACCATCTGTGTCTCATGACAAGTCATCAAATGATCAATCAAACTCCCAGAATGATTCTCCCCTCGCACAGTGTCGTGGCCGAGGAAAAATTTAATAAGGTCATCAAATACAACTTCATCAAGGAAGACAAGTATCCTAGATGGTTAAACAGTAATATGCCCATTATGAAAATGAATGAACATATCAGATTCCACATCAACTTTTAGGATCTCAAATGCCACTATCTAAATGAATATTTCCCCCTTCCCATGATAGTGATGTTGATTGATTATATTGCTAGATTAAAAGTCCTCTCCTTTATGAATGGGTATTTGAGATATAATCACATCTTAATTCCCCCTGATGATTCATAATCTGCCACCTTCAAAGCATAATAGGGTAATTTATATTACCAGGTAATTTATATCCTCCTAAATAATGATGGATTCACCTAAAAGCATGTAATACACGACATATTCAAAACAATCCTTAGGATGTTGGTGGAATTCTATGTGGATGATATAGTGGTCATGTCCCATATTCTGTAAGACCATATCAGAGATCTTGAGAAATTATTCAGCTCCCTCTTCTCCTACCATCTGAATATAAACTCCTAGATGTGTGCCTTCGGGGTTACCTCTGGAATGTTTCTGAGCATTATCTTACGATATAGAGGTATCAAGATCAATACAGAGAAGATCAAGGCCATCAATCAGATTCCATCTTTGAAAAACCATTGATATCCCCAAGGATTCCAAGACCACAAAGTCTATATACACTGACTCATTGATAATTTCGATAGAATGTGTAATCCACTATCTCGACTCAGGAAGAAAGGTTCCTTCTACCAATGGGATGAAGAATGTCAAAACTCTTTTGAGGATATTAAGCGATACATACTAAAACCTCTGATTCTAATGCCATCCATCATAATCAAGACACTGATCCTCTATGTGACTGCCCTAGAATGATCCCTCGGTTCCCTTCTCACCCAACATATTAATGAAGAAATAGATAACTATTTATACTATCTTAGTCGCATGTACCTTGACAAGGAGACCAAATATTCCTCTATTGAGAAGAGCTTCCTCACAATGGTGTTTACAGTGCATATTTTTTGACACTATATAAAGCATCATTAGAAACAAATAGTATCTCGTGATGATCCTCTAATTTATATTCAAAATATTTTTATTTTTAATGGTCTTCTCGCTCAGTGGGCTATGATCCTTTAGTAGATGGACATCAGGATCGTCCTAGGGAAAGCTGTCAAGGTTTTTCCACGAGAAGACTTCATTGGTATCTATATAGCTCCCATAAAGTAGTTTCTGGATCATGAAATACATTATGAGGCCATTCAATCTTTAAACCAAAACATTCCATGTTGGTAGATGAACTTTGATAGAGCTTCCAGAAGTCGGAATGGAAGAAGGCTCAATGACCCTACATTCAATAGTGTAAGTATTGGCATCATCTTCATCACACCTATATAGGTTTTTTTCCGAATAATTCCTTTTTCGATAGGATTCACCAACAGTGAGGCTGAGTATTAGGACCTCATCATGGGTCTATATGTGGCCCTAAAAATTGTTGTTCCCCACCTGCATGTGAAAGGGGACTCCAAGATGCTTATCAAGTATATAAATGGTGAATATGTTTCCAGGAATGCGGAAGTAGTTACCCTATTAGAGAGAGATCCCTAAATGAGATCCCAGTTACCATATTTTCCAAAGGTTATTCATGTTCCTCAGTTGTAGAACGTTTGAGGTGATGCCTTTTCCAACATTTTAATGACTCTCGTAGAACTAGACCAAGAAGATTTGATCATCGAGGTGGTGAATTGAAGGGTCGCTTTTCACATCCCTCTAGGAGATGGTGATAGACAGTATGTAACTAACCTTACCATCGATTATTCTAGACTAGGACCTCCAAATTATGCTACGACATTAGAAGACACCCATTATTGTATGACCTCTGTTGTCAAGTACCTCCAATATGGTCACCTCTCGATAGACAGAGCATAACATGAGGAAATATATCATCATGAAAAATAGTTCACCCATCAAAGTGGTCCCATCCTTGAGTATATCCTTTAAGAATGTGGGTTATATGGAGTTTTCCTTTGTTGTATTCAAGGATACGATATTCCTAATGTAATACAGGAGGTCCAAGATGGTTCTAGGAGAGATCATTATATAGGGTTGAAACACACACAACAGATCCTAAGGTTGGGCTACTTCTTACCTACCATGGTTCATGATTGTATTGAGTTATCCAATAGTTGTCACATGTGTCAGATCCATACCAATTTTTTTCATTGTAAAATGGAGCCTCTCCATACAACCATGTACTCCGGGCCCTTTTTGGTATGGGGACTCAATGTTGTGGGACCATATCCACCAGCAACAGTTTACCAATGCAGGTTCATTCTGACCATGACAAATTTTTTCTCTAATTAGGTAGATGAAATTCAACTCTAGGAATTGAAGTCTCGTTTCATAATTAATTTCATGAGCTCCAACATCATTCATTGTTTCAGAGTCCATCATGTCACCCCCACCGATAACATCGCCAACTTTCGAGCGACTGAGTTGTTGATGTTGCATGCCAATTAAAAAATCATGTCCAACCGTACATCTGAATATCACGAAAATTAACATGGTAATGTTGAGTCATTTAATAAGAAATTATCTAAAAAATTTCAAATGATGGATTGGTAAAATAAGATGATTTCACTGGAAAGTCTCCCTAACGCTCTTTGTGCTTATCGGATGATGGCTCGTAATTTCACCCAGGTGACCCCATATTCTCTAGTGTATAGTACATAAGAAATAATTTCAATTACTATTCCATTACATTCATCATGAACAACTATTTATGATCAGAAGATGTGAGGAAAGATTGATGATGTCCATCTGGATGAACTAGAAGCGCTTAATGAGAATAGGACACATGCCTTGCACAATCTGGAGAGGCACCAAAACAATATTGGCAGAGCTTTCAATAAAAAATTTCATCTTCATTCCTTCCTCAAAGGTGAAACAGTATTGGCTCTAAATATGCCAATGATACCTAGTAAGAATCCACCAAAGTTGGAACCCAAATGGAAGGGACCTCATTTCATCCACAAGGTTTACCCCAATGGTGTATAATAATTGGTCACCATGGATGGTGAGTGAATTACTCCTTCCACCAATTTCAAATTCCTCTTACAATACTTCACGTGAGCACCCAGTTCATCAGGGCTACAAGACCTAAAACTCACATGCATCACCATATGTTGTGATTTTAAACTATAACTAAATCCTTAGTGTGTGATGTTAAACAACATGTGTTTTGATGAACTATGTATGGATTGATTTCAGACAATATGGGATATGTTGGAACACCCATACATTTTTTTCTTCACTTCTACCCCTAGGTTCTTCAATTACTCTTATGGATCCTTACCATGAGTTACCTCCTGGGATTTTGAATGGTGTGGTGTAGACTTCTTCCATCCTCGTTCACATCTGTTTACTTTTCCATCCCATAAACATTCTTCTTTTTGGAAACTTCTCCCCGCATCATCCATAATAAATAAATGTTAATGTAAATGGCATTACAGAACTATGAATCGCTTGATTCCCACAATAATTGGATATGTAGGAATTCCTAAACATTTTCTCTTCCAGTATATCCCCAAGATCATCTCATTCTCCCCTTGTCATATGGTACTTTCTTGGAGCACGATGTGTTGTGTAGGATTCCATTTCCCTCATTCACATCGGGTTAGAAATGGCTACAAAAAGTTTCTCCATTAGGAACACTTCTCCACCACCTCAGTCCTTACCACATGATTTTAAACTACATGGGTTTTCATGAATACAAATGGATCGATTCCCCTCCTTATGGAATACATAATAATTCCCATACATTTAATATTTGGTTCCATCCCCAGGTACATCATCCAATTTTCCCCCTTTCCCACACTCATCTTCTCAAGTGATCTTCTACTAGTTGAATCCCTTGACTTCTCTCTAACCTCATTAATGTTATTAGATGTTTCATGGTATGGGGCATAGAGGTTTGGATTCTTCATGGATATTCTTCCATTCCACAACCAAACATTGTGTTCCCCTTGTTTGGGTCTCCATAATAATTCACATCCAAAAGGACTCCCAAATGGTATTCATGATCATACTAAGGCTTGACTACCATTCTAGGAACATTTCCCAGTGGATCTTTAATGGTGTTTTGTGATACGTTCTACCGACATTGTGAACATGGCCAGCTGTCAACCCTCACTTCTTTTCTCCCATCCCAGACCACACGATATGGATACTATATTTCAAATATGTTCAGTAGTTATCCTCCATAATTACACAATCCCATTGCATCCCAAATATTGGTCTCATGATTAACATTCCATCTCCTATCCATATGTACAAGTTTAACTTCAATACTCTCAGTTCCATCACTCCAGGAACCTTTAGTCATTGAGTGGATTGACCATCATCCTGGGGTTGTCCTTGACTCCACACCTCTATTCTTGTGTCGTGTGCTTGCATATGTTGTAATGATCTTCACCGCCCCTTCTTTCCCAAACTGATAATGAATCACATTTGATTAGGGGTTCTTGACAACATTTATACTTTCATAGAAGAGCCTCACACATTTGTTCTAAACTCTATGACTTTGAACTAGGAGTTTAGGTCCCAAAGTCTAAGAATCATGACTATAAACTATATACATATTTTGTTATACATTTTTTGTTTCATGAGTACCTCTTTGGTCTTCATTCACATCGAGTTACTTTCTGATACAATTTTTCATGTTTCCACTTCCGAAAACTCATTATTAGGGTCCAAAATCTATGACCTTAAACTTGGATATTACATACCAAGAATGTATGATGTGGTGTGGACTTCTTTTTTCCTTGTTCGCATCCGGTTATATTATGGTTCCACCACTAATCATTTCCTCCTTGGGATGGTATAATCTCTATGAACGTAAACTAATGTATTTAGTGTCCAATATTTAAAAAAAATTATCAGCCAAGAAACCTCGATTTTCCTCATTTTAGAGAATATCGCCCCCTTTGTTATTGAAATTTTCCATGATTCCCAACATGAACTACGTATGGCTTGATTCTCATCCTTCTATGATACACAGAAACACCCAAACCCTTCATATGTGTTCTATTCATCGTCCCTTGGATTATTACAACCTCTTAGTCTTGCTTATTTCGAGAGTACATGGGGTGTGAATGAGACTATTTGGTTCTCAATCATGTTGGATTTACAATTACAACACCTTGTACCTCCGTTGAGAGTACTTCTCCAGAAATTAATTCTCACTGCATGAAGTTAAACAGCATGGGTACCATCCACACTTCACATTCCCTATTTATTTGGGTATCCTCCACCTTTCACATTCCAAAGTACCCTTGAATGGTATGGATTCTCATCCTTAGGCTAACCTTCCATTCTGGACAAACGTCCTAGAGAATATTGAATGAAATATTTTGACAGGTGTCACCCACATTGAGAACATGGTCAGTGGTTGACCTATAGTTATTTGTTCCCATCCCATTCCACATGATATGGATAATTTATTTTGAATACATTTAGAATTTATCCTACATCATTACACTAATCCCATTGCATCTGATATATCAGGTGAATTGATTCATATTTTCTTACCCCACTCTTCTCTAACACCCCTAAGCTTATCCCTCGATACATCTGCATACGTTGAGTAGGAATGATGGATTTGATTAGATTTTCCCCCGTGGTGTTTTCCATTCATTATTATGCACTCTCATGTGATGGGTATATCCTAAAATACCAACTTTTTTCTCACACCTATCAAGGCTCACATGGGCATAAGAGTTTTGGTAGGGTAATACACACTTGTAGAACTATGCTATCCTATGTTTTGAGATCAATAAAATTAAAATAATATATCACTTTTCAATCCATATGATGTTAAAAAATATATCCTTCTCCAACAAGAATTTAAACTTTAGTGTCCTTACCATAAGATGATAAATTTCATGGATCGGTACTTTTAGATGACCATAAACTATGACACCATCATCTTAGACACACGACAAAAAAACACCGCATTGTGATGTTCTCACATGAGAGGGAATCACCCGAGGCACTGGTTGTCCACTATGTCATTTTTAAGCCTACATATGGCTTGATTCCTATAGAGACACCCAAAAATTTAATTTTAGGCTGGTCAATGAGAAAATACACAGAAAAAATAATATATAAGATATATCAAATGCCTCTTTTTAATTGTTCATTATAAAGACCTGTTAGAATAATTGTCTCATGAACTATGTAGGGATAAATGCATGAATTAGTAGGATACATAGAGGCCCCTGAACATATTACCCCCAAGTCCATCAATATAATTGTGAAATCATTTTCCCCCTTTTCGACTGAGGTCCCACTTTTTAAATGTGTGATGTAGTGCAGACTTATTTTGTCATCATTCACGTCGGGATATGTACCACACCATAGAAGAATCATTTTGGGTGAAAATATCCTACATTTATGATAATAAACTACGTCTCAACCTATTTTTCTTTCCCCATGATGTTAAACTACATGGTATTTCAAAGATACTCATTGCTTGATTCACTTCCATAAGGCATACATAGTGATGCTCAGACAACTTTTCCATGGGCCTAGCCACAAAATCTATGGTCCAAACCCTATGACCTTAATCTAATATATTATTTCATCGATGCACGAAATTTAATTGAGACCCTATACAGAACAAGATCAGGATGCTCCAGGATAAAAATGGGATTCTTTAGCTTTCTTGCTAGAGAGGATTGCTCCAACCAGTGTCGGTCTCTAACCACACTGTGCTTGGAGAATTATGTGTGGCTTGAATCCCATTGTTATGGGATATGTAGAGACACCCATACATTTTTTCATTAGGTCTAGCCTCAAGTCCATTGAACACCCTATCTCAATGGCCTCAATTATGGTTTGAACCCTAAGACCTTAAACTAGGAGCCCCATAGGAATATGTGGTGTGATGTTTGGTGATAGAACTCTTTGGATTTCATTCCTGTTGGATTTGGTCCCTCTTCACATTACATATTATTCCTTCCTATATGTTCCTAAAAATATTAATGGTGTAAATACTTTATTTGAACTATTCACATCAGGATTAATCCCTCTATGAGATGAAAGTATTCTATGAATAGACCACATATTCAGTATGATAGGACTTCATATTATTATCCTAGGTCTAAGTAGTATGACCATAAAATATGTGAATGCATACTAGTTGTATGACGTTAAACGGCATACCTATCTTCCTAATTTTCATGATATAAAACTAAAAGTCATTCTACTTCCTTACTATATAGGTCCTATCTAGAAGGAGCTCTGATCTTGATTCAGACTAGTAAGCTCGCCCAATGTTCTTTAGTCATGGTGGAAAAATTTTGAGTGTGTAGGAGTCTTGTCAATCATTTAATCACTCTACTCCATGCTTCACATTACTTCTTATTTGGATGATCATCCCCTTTCATGTATTAAGGAACTCCTTAACAGTATAAATTCTCATCCTCATGGCTTGCTTACCATCATGAGCCAACATTCTAGGGGGAATCGAACAACACTTTGAGTTTGGCCCCATCTTATCGAATACAGTCAACATTTGACCCTTTTTTCATCCCCTTTTCATGAAAACGTGATATGGATGATATGTGTCAAATCAGGTCAATATTTATCCACTATCATCAGGTATCTCACACTATGTTATGAAATTTGGGTATCGTGATTCACGCTTCTCATTCCCTTTTTTGAATTGATTCAGAAAACCCTAGCATTATCCCTCTCGTGCACTAGTGCACATTGGTAAAGGCTAGTTGGCTGCTCTGACATCCTTAATCTTCTGTCATTGTCCAACCCTTAGCTCAAATAATCTAGGTGTTCTGTCAGCTTTGATAGACCATGATTATATAATGGTTAGCTAACACACTTTTATATAATGTGGATTATTTTTTGATCATCACTTCTTTATCACATAGTTTATTACCCATGTAATCACAGTGAATTATCCGCAGATGTTTCATATTTATTATTGAGATGCAATAAAACAAGTAGAATGTATATCCTTCCATGTATTTTAGGATAAGAAAATCAGAATGAATATATGTTTCATGAGTTCGGCCAAATCATGGCCCTTATGGATCGTCCCCTTCGATGGATTGCTTCAGTTTCGCCACTCATTGGGGTATAGATTCCAAGATATATTCCCACTCACTAAGTTCCCTTTCCTCATCAATATCTATATGATAAAATATCAAAGGCATGGGCCTATATTTTTTCTCACTGGGAACGAAGAAAATCCAACTGATGGTTTACATGTGCTAGCATCTCTTGCGATTCCTCTAGCTTGGATCTAAATCATTCAATGATCCCATACAAATTCTTGAAAAATGTGGAACGTTTGCCTGTATATGCATCAAGGTGTTGAATTTCCTGATTAGCCTCATGGAATTTCTCAATATTATAAAATTTATAGCTACACCAGGTAGCATCTAAGTGTGGGCTTCTCTCCCAAATCTTCTCATCATGATAGTTGTTGATCATTATATGGAGATGGTGAGCATCCACCCGTACAGCATAGAGGAAATGCATTTGGGTCCAATCTGTCCACTTTAAAATTATCCATTCTTCATCTGGGTGATTGAGGAAGTGTTTTATGCACCTTCATTACTTGTATTATGTAATGCGGCTCTCCTCATCTAAATCATAATTAGAATCATCCAACTCTTCAATATTTGTTGGACAGTATTCTGAAATGATGTCATAAAGTTCCACGGTATGGTCATCCTTTAGCATTATTTATTAGGGATTGGGATATATAATATGTAGCAACCATCTTCACTCATACCTTACTCAGTGACTTCACCTTCACTAGATTTAGGTTCTTCCCTGGTAGTTCCATCACATGTGATCACTAATTCCTTACCACCAAGTGATAAGGATAAATCATCTTGAGTGTTCGGTTACTCAATGATTGGTACAATCACCTGTGGATCTCCCACACATGTCCCAAATTTTTAATTTTACTAGGATTCTAATCTAATGATATGTACAAGGGGAATTATTACCTTTTTTTAGGATTTTAGATAACAGATGTGATTCTGTAAAGATAGAGGCTTACAAGAGTTAAGCACATCCAGACTGAGTGCCTCCGTCACCATAGGAGTTTCAGCCACAGGAGATTCATCGGTGCTAGTTATTTTGATAATTGGTGGAAACTCCTTCTGGGAATTGTGAATGACCTAAGATTCCGAGTTCATCACATCAACCGCTTTCCTTACTTTATCCATGATTGGTCCTCTGACTTTCTCATCCCCAGATTCGGATTCATGTAAATGTCCTTCCACAACCATCAATACATTTTTCCCCTATAGAATGAGCTCCATATTCATCATCACAAATGTGTTCCAAGACAAAAAAAGTGTGGTCAGTGGGTTTCAGTTTTGGATAGATAAGGTACCAAGATAGATAGTATTTGAAACATACCTTGAGAAGCTTGGCTAGTTCCTTGTCAGAGCCTGTAATTTCATAGCTCTCAAGTAGGCTCCTCTACTAGGCCAATGTCCCCTGAGGATGCTTGCCTTTAGACTACTCAGCCATATATTCCTCTTCTATATCATCCAACTCATCTGGTAACTCCCCAATTATCCATGATATGTTTCCCTTTGAATAATGCAATAGCTTGCATTGTACGCAACTTCCAGATTCTAACACACTGCGACCAATAAAACTAGCCATTTTGAATAGTAATATCCACTTTTTGAAATTTTATAAATTTTATCATTCAAAAAGGATGTCGTTTTTCGATTTGGAAAATCAAAATTAGCTTAGGGTGAATTATTGGTATTTTTCTGAATACATTCAATTTTTGATGCATAGTGAAAAACACTGAGTTGTTATTTAAAAATCGACGTTTTATTTAAATAATTATTTATTTATTTTAATTTTTTATGTAAAAACAGATACATAATACCTATATAAGTTCAATTTAATTCATTGGAATCACTTTATCATGAGTTTAGATATATAAAAAATTTATTGATCTTTTGTTCGTCTTTTACCCACCTCCTATGAGCATTTTCAAATTTGTATAAAACATTATTTTACCACTTATGTGAGTTTAATTTCAAAAATCCGAGTGACATAGTTGATATCAGTGAGTAAAATTTGGTTCAATAAGATGAAAATAAAATTTTGTTAATAGTTACTTTTTACTTTTATTTACTACGATTAAAAGTAAATCGGGTAATTAAGGGTAAAAATTATATTATTATTACACTAACACATGTCCTAATTCTATTGGATAAATGTAATTAGACCAAAATAAAAATTAGGAATAAAATATGATCCTTTAAGTCCACTTGGATTAGATTAGGATATTTATTATTATTTTATTTAAAGAATCATTACAAGATTTAAAATCAAAGTTTAATAACTAACACATTTTTAATATAGGGTTATACATAAGATAAATTCGACTATAAATATTCATTAGAAAGATATAAATATTTCCTATATAATTGTATTTAATTTATTATTTTTATAATTAATAGAATTAAATTTATTAATGATGCAATGATGATGTAGTAATTAAATTATTAATGAATGATTAAAATAATTGATTTTATAAATATCCAGATAAATCTAATTTGAGACTTTTAATAAATTAGAATAATTTTAAAGGTTACTATGACATGTTATTATTGAACTTAAGAATTTAGTTATAATTAATATTGTTTTGAGGACTTTATCAAACATCATTTATTAAATAATGTCAAAATTGACATAATTGAGTTTTTTAAACAAATAATATAGTATTGGTTGATATAATATTCCAGAAAAACTAATGATCGTCCAAAGGGCCATAATAATATTATATATGTAATTAAGAAACCAATATTTGTTCTCTTGGAAGTTTATATTATGTTTATTAACCATATGGTGTAAGAATACAAGAAGACACGGTAAAAGATAAACTATTTAACTAATAGTTAAATCTAAAAGATAAGGTTAAAATCGTAACCTAAACTTGTCTAAAACCTATTGGTTGAGCGTTTTTAGACACATAACCACCTTATGATATAAATAAATCTTTTTTAATCCATTATAATCCGAAATTATTTTTATTATAAAATAATATTTCATGCTTCTCCTAAAGTGACCTTCACCTCTCTTATAAAAGGGAACTTTCCCTTCTCTTAATTTCACACCTCCAAAGCCTTCTGTCTTGGCCAAACCATGCCCAAATATCCTCCCAACACTCCTCCATTCTTCCTTTAGGACTTAATTTGGTCATAAAGCCATCCAATGGAGCCCTTTTGATCAAATCAAAACGAAGAACTAGAAGAAGAGATAAATATTTCATCACCTCTTTCAAGTACTTTTCATATTCCACTTCCCCTTTATTTGTGCTTTCCATTAGAAAATAATAACACTATTATCTTATATATATTTTGATTTTATTATAAAAATGGTAAATCCATATTCATTATTTTGTCCATCCTATAAATGACAAAGTCACCATACGTGCGTACTTACGAATTATCGTCTCCATGTTGTGGTGTGGTTTGTTATTCAAATGCTTCACTATTTTGATGGGTATAATAATGTGTATAACTGATGTAAATAATAAATAGAGCATGTTAATGATTATTTATATATGATATACCATCCAATTACATATTATTTCTCCATCAATATAATGATATTGTCTCTCGTGCGTACGTACGGAATAACGACTCGACGATGCGATGAGATTCATTTGCACGTTCACCATTCAATGATGACTATAAAATAAATATATCATTAATAAGTATGTAATATGTGACATAATAATTCTACTATATATATATATTTACTTACATATAACTTATTCACTTAGTTCCATTCAATAAAATATGAAAACAGAAACATCGTTTATGTGTACGTACGGCCTACCATCTCCATAAACGGTGTTTTCCATTTCATATATATGTCTATTATACATATTTGTATTCTAAATTTAAATGATATATATATATCATGGATTATATTCTTTATTTATTTAAATCATTATCTACGTGATACAATCAAGAGTAACATGTTAAAACACGTACGATAAAGAAATCAAATATTACCTGAAATGTAAATTTTACATGGAATTTATTATTAAATGGGTAGTATAAAGTCATAAATGAATCCTTTAGGATATAATAAATATTAATATGTTTCTGGTATAATTTAATAACATACTAAGGTCTTTATACAGGAGGTTAAATGTACCCTCGACTAAAGAAAAGTACCAGGTAAGGGTTAATTTCACAATCTTCTTATTATCTGAGGTTGTTTTTTAGTAAGTACCTAATGGGACATATTTATTATCCATGTCCATGATTAAAAAAATAGTCTTCAAAGGGATTATTTTTAAGGGATTTTTTTACTAAAACATCATTTTGAATGTTTTAAATATTTATTCTTCTAAATCATTCTCATTAATGTCCATGTTTTCAAAATGGTTTTTAAGGATTTATTTATAGGGACATGAATGATTTTAAAATTTTTATTTCTTTTTAAAAGACTCAATGAGGTATGGGACACTTTAACTCAAAATTTTCTTTAAAGTATTTCTTTCAAAATTGTGTTTTTATAAAAAAGAAATATTTCTCTCAATGATTTTTAAAAATCATTTTCATCTATATCAACATCCCTTGATGGATTTAAAACTTGCTTGATGTTTATTTATTGTGATACAAATATTTCATATTGTATTGATGGTTTTGTGATATTTTTTACTATGGAAGTGTTATTTTCATACAATTCATGGATAAAGTATTGACATTTCATATGCTAGTTTTAATATGAATGTTTATGTTATGATTAAGAAATTTCATATGAGGAATGCATTGGACATAGTATGTGGCAGGTGGAGGCCACTATAGCTCATCGATGCATCGGTAGGTCTCATGAGACAGAATCGAGTCTTGGCATAAGACATTGAAAAAATCTTATTTGTAGTCTTGGCACAAGGCCTTGAATTTGTGGTTAGGATGTATGTAATTATGCATTCCATCAGTATGGAAGGGGATATTGATATTGAATGTGATTATTCTACTAGTAGAATATCCATGAAAATAAGGAAATTGAATTATTTGATTCTATCTTTTCCATTATATGCTGATGTTTAAGTTTGAAAGGATATTGTTTTAGTCTAATACATTTTCTTAAATGTTTATGCTTATTTATGAATGTTTCGTCTATATTGTTATCCTTACTGAGCATCTAAGCTCAAACCCTTTTTATATTTTTTCTCCCATGATGTGAAGATGTATTTTAGGATTGATAATCCAGGTTAATCTAAGGTATTAATGGAATTCTCAAAAGTTCAACTATGTTCTGTTTTATTTTCTAATGGGTAATGTAATGATCATGTATGTATTCTATCTTCCAAGACTGCTAAACTGATTAGTCATTTGGGACTTGATTCCTTATAATTGTTCCAATGTATTAAAAAATGCACGGAATCCCATAGATGGGTTCGGGGCATTATAGTTGGTATTAGAGGAAGTTTTCTACAATCCTTGGATGCTAGATTTATAAAAACTCGGATTAAAGAACCTTACCACAAGATAGACTTTGAGGATTAGTATAGAATAACTTCTTAGAATTTTGGTATTTTATATATTTTGTGAGGTTTCAAGGAAATACATCCATGTATGGATATGAGGAGGTAGAGGCGGCTCTGGCACATATGTGCCTAGTGGTAAAACCTGAAAACACCACTTTGAGCTAGACTCGAATTGGAACTAGTGCACGAAAATGGGCCCTAATACACTCTTGGTTAGGACACTATGAGGGGATATTATGAGGATAATTCCCATTTTCGTTACAAACCATTATGAAGTGTTTATGAGTATATAATTCTTCAAAGAAAACATTTTTAGGATTATGGATTATATCTATAAACTGTTCAATTTATGTTAACTATTTTAAAAGTTTGGAATTATGTATTGCGATTCATAAACTATTCTAGTGTATTCCATTTTTTAGAAATGGATCCTAGTAGAAGGAATGGAAACTATATCAACACACTTAATCTATGTAGGGATTTCCCTCCTACTCATGATAATTATAGTGGAGCTAGTGATGGAACTGGTGTTGATCAGCTTATCACCATACTGGGACAACTCACTGAGGTTATGAATAATAACCTTACCCGCATGGAGCACCCTTATCCATTACACTAATGATCAATTCAAGACCGATTCATGAGGAATCTACCACCAACATTCAATGGGACTACAAATAAATTTTTATCCAAGCAATGGATAAGTTCCTTAGAGAAAATATTCCATGCTTTGGGGATTAGCAAAAATGAAAATGTTTTCATTGTAGTCTATTGCATCACAAGACATGTAGATCAATGGTGGTTGTTGATTCAAAACACAATGGAAGATTAGGAAGTATCAAATATGGATTGGAGGGAGTTTAAAGATATTTTATTAGAAAAATACTTTCCTCAAGACCATTTAGTGGATATGGAAATAAAATTCCTGAGTCTGAGGCAAAAAGATGATGATAATGTTGAAAATTATGAGTTTAACTATACAAGTCTAGCAAGACATGCTACATATTATATACGTATCCCAAGAAGTAATATTGATCGTTTTTTGATGGGTTAAATACATTTCTTCAGTGAGCATTAGTCTCACAATCCTTCTTGTTATACAAGGATATTGTATCAAGTGCTATCAAGACAGAAAATGAATTCTCAATGTCTTAAGACATTAAAGCAATGAAAGAGAAGAATAGATCTGTTGAAAATTATAGAAATGTAAATAAGAGGATGATGGGAAAAGTTGAATATATATCCTATGGTAAATGTGGGAAGAAACACCTTGGTACTTGCCTAAAGGGAATGAGAGGCTATTACAAGTGTGGTGAAAAAGGCCACCATGCTCGTGATTTCAAGGGGGGAAAAGAGGCTGTCAATATTAAATGATAAAATTGTAGATAAAGGGGGAATTATACAGATGAATGTCCTAATCCCCAAGGAAACATACCATAGAAAATTCCAAGGGATCAAGTCCAAGATTATGCTATCACTACTGCTGATATTGAAAATCCGAAACAAATGGTGGCAGGTAATTTAATGGTTTCCTACAGTTTACAAATTGCTTTATTTGATTCTGGATCATTGCATTGTTTCATATCTTCCTAGTTTTCTTTGAGAATTAGATATTTTCAATTTGACTTAACAAGGGAGTTTTCATTCAAAACACATAAGCGAAGTATAATTACAACAATGTTTTGTGAATCAGTTCCCATTAGGGAATATAAATGTGATGTGTCTGCTGATCTCATCATAATACCCATGACTTAATTTGATATAATACTTAGTATGGATTGGATATCAGACCATGATGTGAAATGTTATTATAAGAAGGAGGAGGTCACAATTCTCGATGATGATAAGGAGTACCTTATCTTTAGAGAAGAAACGTCACCAGCTAATTCTTATCAATATACACCCATAGTAGCTAATCTAAATTCAATGATTGGGGAGGAAGAGAATATAATAATTGTGGGTGAGGAAAGGAATGTCCAAATAGAGGACGTACCTATTGTACAAGAATATGTTGATGTGTTTCCAAAATATTTACATGTACATCCTCCATAATGAGAAATTTAGTGTTCCATTGATTTAATTCCTAGTTCAATTCCCATATAGAAGACCCCTTATAGAATGGAAACTATGTAATTAGTGGAACTAAAGAAACAACTAGAGGAATTGAGTAATAAGGGATTTATTCACCCTAGTGTTTCTCCCTGGGGAGCCCATGTTCTTTTTGTTAATAAGAAAGATGGATCTATGAGTTTGTGCATTGACTATAGGGAGATCAATTCTCAAACAATAAAAAAAATTATCCTCTACCTCTCATTGATGATTTATTCGAACAACATCATGGTGCTCAATATTTATCAATGATTGAACTTTGATCTCGATATTATAAGTTGTGTGTTAAAAAGGAAGACATTCTGAAAATAGTATTTCAATCCAAGTATGGGAATTACGAGTTTACTGTAATGCATTTTGGATAGACTAATTCACCCTCTTTATTCATGGATCTATTGAATAGAGTTTTCAAAGAATATCATGATGTCTTTGTAGTGGTATTTATTGATGATATCATGGTATACTATAAATGCTACGAAGATCATAAAAATCACTTGCATATTATTCTAAAGACCCTCTAATTGAATTAATTATATGCGAAATTTAGCAAGTGTGAATTCTAGTTTTAATAGATTTCTTTTCTTGCACATATTGTCTCTGAGGATAGAATCTCTATTGATCCTTCAAAAACCAAGGCAATCTATAAATGGCCAGCACCGACAAATATAACTGAGGTACGTAGTTTTACTGGTTTGGCATGTTATTATCGACATTTTTTCCAGAATATTTCCTGGTTGGCCAATCCATTAACTAAGCTCACACATAAAGGTGTTAAATTTGATTAGACAAAATCATTTGAAGAATGTTTTTAAGAACTGAAGAGAATATTAGTCAATGCTTTTATCTTGACTCTACCATCAGGGAATGATGGGTTTGTTATTTATAGTGATGCTTCAATGAAAGGACATGGTTTTTTCCTCATGAAAAATGATAGATTAATTGACTATACCTCACAGTTGCTAAAAATTCATTAGAAAAACTATCCTACACATGATCTTGAGTTAGCAGTTATAATCATTGCTTAGATGATATGGAGAAATTATCTCTATAGTGAAAAATGTTAGATATATATAGATTACAAGAGTATGATGTATATTTTCTCACAGAAATAACTAAACATGAGGAAAAGGAGATGGATTTAACTTCAAAAGTATTATGATTGAAAAATACACTACCATCTAGGGAAGGCAAATAAGGTAGGAGACGCTTTGAGCAGAAATGATCATGGAGTTTTGAACAAGATGAGAGTTAAAAGGGATCATATTTTCATGGATATAGTGAAATGGATATGGGAATAATCCTGGAAGGTGAAACATCAATACTTTATCAAATGGTTTCCAAACCATCTTTATTAGAAAGGATAAAATTTTCTAAGTATGATGATGAGGAGTTTCGAAAGAAAATTAAAGCCGTGAATTATGGGAGATTGAGTGATTTCATATATGAAGATGGAATTTAGAAATTTGGGATGAGACTTTGTGTTCCAAACATACCTGATATGAAAAGAGAATTATTGGATGATGCTCATAGCTCAAATTTCTATATACACCCTGGTATCACTAAAATGTATAGCTATTTGAAGGAATATTTTTTGTGGGAAAACATGAAGTGGGATACTTCTCATTTTGTGTCACAATGTATGGTTTGTCTACAAGTGAAAACAGGAAGGCAACAGCCTGGAGGAGTCATGAAACCTTTTCCCATACCTAAGTGGAAATGGGATAATATTAAGATGATAATTTTCATGGGGCTACTAAATACACCTATAAGGAATGATTCAATATGGGTCATTTTTTTCATCTTACCATGTCAGCAAATTTTCTTTCTATCAGAGAAGATTTAGCACTTGAACATTTAAGAAAATTGTATATTAATGAATTTCTAGGACTCCATGGTGTACCCCTATTGACGTTTTCTGATCGTGATCCCAGTTTAACGTCATGATTTTGGAAAATTCATCAGAAGGCCCTAGATGCTGAACTTCATTTGAACTCTTCCTACCACCCTCAAACTGATGGAGAATTAGAATGGGCTATTCAAACCTTAGAAGACATTTTGAGATCTTGCTCACATGACTTTCATGGTATATGGGATCAATATTTACCTTTTGTAGAATTTTCCTATAACAATAGCTTTAATTCAAGTATTCAGAAGGCACCATGTGAAGCATTATAGAGAATGATATGTCATACACAAACTTGTTTGGATGATGTTGGTGAAGGAAAACTCTTAGGACCATAACTTGTTGAGGAAACTATAGAAAAGGTGAATGTTATCCAAACCCACATCTAAGGAGCACAAAGTAGGTAGAAGATCTATGCTGATAACCAAAGAAATGATTTGTAATTTCATGTAGGAGATCATGTTTTCTTAAAGGTATCTTGTCAGAAGGGAGTTATATGATTTGTTAAGAAAGGTAAATTGAGTCCCTGGAACATCGGACATTTGAAAGTTCTAGAATGAATTGGGTCTATAGCTTACCATTTAATAATGCCGCCATGTCTCCCCAAAGTTCACAATGTGTTCCACAAATCATCGTTGAGAAAATACATGCCCGACCCAACGCATGTACTCACCTATGAGGAAATTGAACTAGAACCGGATTTGTCTTATTGTGAAGAGTCTGTCAAAATTCTTGATACTAGAGAACAAGTGTTGAGAAACCAGATGACTCGTCTGATAAACGTTCTATGGAGAAACCATAAGACGGAAGAGGAAACGTGGGAACTAGAGGAACTTAGGATGAAGAGCCATCCGAATCTTTTTATACATTAATGTTATAGAAATTTCGAGAATGAAATTATTTGAACGATGAAAAATGTAACACCCCAAGATTCCAAAGTACATTTCCCTTTGAATAATCCAATATCTTGAATTGTACGCAACTTCTAGATTCTAACACACTGCGACCAATCAAACTAGCCATTATAAATAGTAATACCCACTATTTGATATTTTATAAATTTTATATTTCAAAATGGACTTCATTTTTGGATTCGTAACCTGGAAATTATTATTAAACGTGTAGTATAAATTCATAAATGATTCATGTATGATAAAATAAATATTAATATGGTTCTCATATAATATAAAAACATACTACAGTCTTTATACAGGAGGTTAAATGTAACCTCGACTAAATGAATGTACAAGGTAACAGTTAATTTTATAATCTATTTATTATCAAAGGTTGTTTTTACATAAGGTTCTACTAGGACATATTTATTATCCACATCCATGTTTCATAAAAGTGTTTTCAAAAAAAAATTTAAGGGCATTATTTACTAAAACATCATTTTAAATTCTTTAAATAATTATTATTCTAAATCATTCACATTAATGCCCATGTTTTCAAAATGGGTTTTAAGGATTTATTTATGTGGATATGAATATATTAAAATTTTTATTTATGTTCAAAAATTCAAAGTGGTATGGGACACATTGATTCAAAAATGTCTTTAAAGTTCTTCCTTTCTAAATTGTATTTTTATGAAAAAGGGATATTTCTCTCAATTATTTTTAAAAATAATGTTCATCTATATCAACATCACTTGATGGATTTTAAACGTATTTGAAGTTGATTTATTATTATACAAATATTCCATATTGTATTGAAGGTTTGTTAATGTGTTTGACTGTGGATGTGTTATTTTTATACAATTCATGGTTTATGGATAAATTATTGACATTTCCTATGCTATTTTTAATACGAATGTATATTTTATGTTTAGAAATATTAATATGATGAATGCATTGGACTTAGTAAGTGATGGGTGGAGCCCGCTATAGCTCCGCAATGCATCAGTAGGTCTCATGAGACAAACTAGTGTCTTGGCACAAGGCCTTGACAAAATCTTATTTGTAGTCTTGGCACAACGCCTTGACTATGTGGTTATGAAGTCTGGCATTAGGTATTCCATCATTATTAAAGTGTCTATTGAGATTTCATATGGTTATTCGAATTTTAGAATATCCATGCAAATTATTAAATAGAATTATTTGATAATATCATTTCCATATTAAGCTGAAGATTAAGTTTAAAAGACTTTATTTTAGTCTAATTCATTGCCTTAAATGTTTGTGCTTATTTATGAAAGTTTCTGCTATATTGTTATCTTTAATGAGCATCTAAGCTCACCCCTTTCTATGTTTTTTCCAAGTATGTGAAAAGTATTTTATTATTGATAAGAATGGTTAAGCTAAGGGATTAATGTCATTCTCAAAGGATCATTTATGTTGTGTTTTATTTTCTAATGTGTAATGTAATGTTCGGGTATGTAATCTATTTTCCAAGACTGAAAAACTGCTCGGTCTTTCGGGACATGATTCCTTGTAATCATGCCAATGTAAAACAATAATGCACTTACTCCCATCAATGGGGTCAGGGCGTTACACTTCTTCTTCCTCTTCTTCCTCATCTTCTTCCTTATCATCTTCTTCTTTATCGTCTTCAACCATAGGTTTAATTTATTCAGTGTCATTCTCTTTGTCGAAAATTGCTTTAACTGAAAACTTTGTTTCTTCATACCACTAACGTTGGCATTCATAGACATCCATGGATATAAGGTACACATTTTAGCGACGAAATTTCACCCTGTCCACCACTTGGATACTCCCTATGTTCGGTAGATCAATCCAAGGTTTCACTTATCTTCACCATAGTTATTTAGTTGAAATTTATTTTTATAGAATTATCCAATAAAACCATAAGGATGGGAAAATTGTGTCAGTGGAAAGATACATGATATATCTTAATTACTTCCTAGGGGTATCCCTAGCTAGCCCTCAAAGTTGACTAAGGGACCACCACTCCTCAAAAGGCTGCAAAATTGATGCTTCATGGGATGATCCTACCACCGATGTTCCTGTAGGTTCCACCCAAGCCACCTAATTTTGAACTAGTCTTACTTCCCATCAAGACCTCAACTACACTCTCTCCCTGTAGGATCTACACTTTCTTCATTGATCTACTGAATGTGTTTTGGTATCATTTCCACCAGATAAGCTACTACACAGTGGTCAACATATTGTTTTGATAGGATAACATCATAAGTAGTGGTGGAGGGGGATGTATTTACTTCACCTAAACCAAAAGATGTGAAAATGATTCATAATTGGTAAAAAATGATGGGATTCTACTATTCTTGAACCTCTATATACACTTTTTTCAGAATCTACTAAATGCAGCCGAACTTTCTGTGAAACCATGATGGAATATAGGGTTTGTAGAAGTCTTTCCCATTGATATAGGGTACCAGAACACCACACCCAATACTCTTTAGATAATTCATATACTATTTTAGGCCTATTAGTTCATCCATAATCATATTGACTGGGGTATGAAATGGTTATAATTTTAATTTTTCATGACTGTCGATCCTAATATTAATTCCTTCTTCATTAAGTGTCATCGAGCAAACCCAAACGATGTTCAGCAGAGATGGTCATCGGCCGTCTCCTAGAGGATGGATAGAGTTCGGAAAATCATACATGAAAAAGTGACCTATGACCCATCCATGAAGACTTTGAAATGGTTCCTATATTCTCCTGGGTGTACTCCCTCTTGCGATAAACCCTATAATGTTGTACACCCAGAATGATACAAGGACTCCCAGGTTGACCCTGTGATGTTCTTCCATGATCCTGACAATCACCAATGTCTGTGGGAAAACCCCAATCCTTATATATATTACAGGAAGCAACCACCCACATTGGAATACAGTGAGGAAACCAGTATAATTCAATTGTGGGTCCCATATTTCATTCACATGGATGCCCCATGATTGGTATTGGCCTGCTTGAAGTAACACCAACTATGACCCAGCCTTTCCCCTCTACGAGGACATTGGGTAGTGTCTACCTCATCCTAGAATCATTACCCTTTCATACCATTTCAGAAATAGGCTAAACCATGCCAGATTGGATATTTCCTTCAAGATTTACATGATCTTTAGATTCTCTTTCACCAGCTCAAACAAATTCCATATTAGAGAATGGTTTTTCACCCTGTCTTCCCAAACATTCTCTGTCAGAAAAAATTCATCATACTAGAACCTTTCTAGGGGGATGCCTCCAGTGAACTGTATGACCCAAAGTTTGATAGTGACCTCCCTAGGGCGGAGATGGGTGGTATTAGAGTCAGTAGACCTCTAGATAAATACCTCTAGAACTAGGTCCTACTAAAGGTAGAAATGAAATTCTGATATCCACAAGGCCTAAAACATCCCAATTTATCAAAGATTCTCCCTAGATTCCTTGAATTTTTGGTGTACCCAGTATCCCAATCCCACTCACTTGTGAAGATTTCTCCAGAACTGATGTACCAATATTGCTACCATCCCTTAGTATCATCATTTATACTACTCCTAAAAGTGCTTCCATTGTGTGTGGGAAATTTTCAAGTAATTGGTTCCACCCCACAACTATCCTAGTATCTGGGTTTAGGAAATAAATATGCATATCCTTAGTTTCCCTGATAGGGTGACCATTGTTCATGATGTTGAACCATGTATGGCTATCCCTACATGTCACCCATAACCATTGAAAGTCTTTCTCGAATCACATCATCTGCACCATCTCCAAAATACTGAAGTTCCATAGTGGAGGATATCACTAAAGAAATAATCGTATTGATATAGAATCAGCATTCCCAGAATCATCTGATTATAAGATAAAATCCTTCTCGGATGATGAATCTGAGGGTTTTCGGTAATCTCTAACCTTTTATAGCATTGGAAGCCTCCCTCTCGGCATCAGTCTATTCACTGGCTATCTTGCTCAGGCCTTGTATTCTAAAAGGTTTTGGCACAAAAAATGTAGGTTCATCTTTTAAAACAGATAGATTTACTCATGATTGATGTCCAACATGCAAGAGAAATCTGACTAAGTATGAAGCATACAAGATCCAGTTGTCAAATATAAGGCACTGATTGAATTTTATGGCTTTCACGCAGAACGAAAGAACTATTTTCCTAGAGAATGGATCACATTTCATTTGAAAAGGCAAGGTATAGTGACTTCCTAGTTTTATATTTATAAGAATGGACCTAGACTTTCATGCACTTCAGGCACCTTATGCCTCGAATTAGTCATTTTGTAACCACCATCATAAATGTATTAATATCTTTATGGTTTCCATCAAAATGAAATATTTTCATTCCCTTTCAGCTCAAATTCTTATAAGGGGGATTTTTTGGCACTGAATTCCACATGAGGCCATAGATTGGCATATTTGAGAAACCCAAATTCATATATGACTCAACGGATAATACCGAGAATACTTATGGGTTTTCACACAATATTTGGGTCATTCAAGCAAGGATGGAAGCCATTCACAAGTCTCTTACATACCCAATGTGATATTAAATGGTATTCATTCACTAAAAATTCTAAAATAGCAATGTCATATGCATGTAAGAAATCAGGATGACGCACAAGTGAGAAAACGCGTGCATAAAGGTCTACTCTTCCAAATGTGATGTCAAATGACAACGTCCACATCGGCCACATTATGTGCCACTATTGTGATTTTCACTAATAAAAAGATGGGTACACCCTAAAGAAGGAGGATCTGTAAGAAAAATCATCGCTCTCGTGCATGTAAGATGACCCCTTCCATGACAGTGTAAAATTAATGATGTCAAGGTACTAGATCATGCATTAAAATTCTACCATGGATCCCCCTTTGGGAAGGCCAACAAGTTTTTGACCATAGCCAACATCCATTTTTTCCAAGTCAAGTGCACACAAAAGACCCACCTTGCATGCAAGACATACCCTTTTATAGTACATAATTCACTTGATACCCCTCCCCTTTGCGTACAAGCCTTCAATATTACATGAACCCCTTTCTTGGTACATTTGGGATTGTACATAATCGATGGTAGCACTTTCAAGATCCACTTGCATGAAACTTTTCTATCTTGCATGTACCTCTTTGTGTAGCCCTCCAAGATTTTTTGTAGTAATTTTCGAGTCCCCTGATTGGTGCTCGGGATTGTGCTTCCCTACATCATGATTCTTCAAATAGGTACACTAACAAATATTGATTCTTTGCATATCCAATCTAACATGAGAACATAAAGATACAACTCCTCCACCTTACTCCTGTTGGGAATTTATTGCGCTTTCCCTTCCCCACGTGTGGGTAAGTTCAAGTTTCTTAAGTCCAAGGGATGATGACTGAGTCCCCATCGTTCAAGTTACAGGACATTAAAAATCCAATAAACCTTTCCCCCAACACACTATATCAAACTATGAGTTTCCTAATGCATTACAATCCTAGGAGGATCTAGGGTAGAATTAAAATCAGTGTCATCACTCTCCCCCTTTTGGGATTTTTCACATTTTGCACCTCGGGTGGTCTCTAAATAAGCCCTAACACGCCTTGATAGATTGTTCCTTGTATATAATGCCATATCCTCCTCATACATCAGTACATCCTTTTCAGGCATCCCTCCTACATTAACTCCCAATCTCTATATACCTGGGTCCCTAAACATGTGAAATCCACACACTATCCTTTTTTTACACCATTCATGACAAATCCATATGGTCTACTATTTTCTCTCATGTTTCACACTATTCATGACTCAAGTGGTCTTAGAGATTAACATTGAACGTGACATCTTTCCAGGCCACTAACCAAGTGTAATCCCCATGAACTTCATTTGTGAACTATGATAACATTAATCCATATATTCATAATACGGTACATAAGAATCCTCATTTCAATTCAAGCCCAAAAAACCATCCACATAGACTGTTTCACATTAGTTCACTCTAATCCCACATAATGTTAAACTACACCCTGTCAAACTCTATGGATTTTGATCACTTTCAGATATGTAGGATGCCTCCCTGAGGCTCCATCCCAACCAATGTTAAACTCTTGTGATCCCACCTTGGGATATACCCTCCTGATGCAATAATTTCCCTTTTTGGGATGCATATCCGTGATCTCTCTCACTATGGTGTCCTCATACACTTGGGATGATAACTATGATAATTTCACAAACATTACCATAATCCAACAACAAAGAGATTCCCTCTTACGATGGGCTTCTAAACATGTGTAAACCCCAACATCACTCTAGGTAGAAACCATTTTCTTACTCCTATATTCGATTTGCCATCCTAAATTACATAGAAATTGATTCCCCATCGTTGGGATAGGTAGGAATCTTCCTTGAGGTCCAATCCAATCATCCATTTCCCATCTGAGCCTTTCCTTTGAGCCTTTGTGTCTCTGAAAGATCATTCCCCAACCCATGGGCTTACATCCTTTAATCCCCCATCCATGAACTCCATTCTCATGAGCCACCTCCTCAGGTGTCTCAACTCCCCACCAAATCTATGTGGACTTTGATCCCTTCCTTCAAAATAGGGTATATACGATGACCGATTGAGGATCAATCCTAGCACTTCCATCTTCGCATTGATTCCATGTCATTCAACAGCACCCTTAGACCCATCCTTACTATGCGTCCTGATTTTACCCAAGACATAACATCCTGGTAAACTCAAGCCATTCATAAGGGTGTATAACCTTTACAAAGCCCTGGCCACCTACTCCACTACCTTACCCTTACCATGATATGGTCTCATCTTCACTAATTTTCACAACATATGGGAAACTAATCTTTTCTAATCCCCAAATCCAAATTTTCTGTAATATGTGGGATTTGATACCTATCTTCTACATAGTTTACAAAGGAATCCTCTTGGAGGATCAATATCATCCAATATTAATGTTTGTGGTCCCATTTACTGGGTCCCATATTCTCTGATCTGGCCTTTCTAGTGTTTAGATCATCCTTCATGATGTGAAACCTTCCCCTTTATGGGACACACCATCCATGGATAGTCCTCACGGATGTTTGGACCCATCCACCCAGTAAACCTTCAAGGTGATCCCCACTAGGGATATACCCATCTGATCCTCTCTTATCAGTGTTCTAAATAGTACAATACGTCTTTACAAGATGTTATGCTCATGGAAAACCCATGTTAAATAGGGTAATTCGAGGAAAATGTCCGAGACAAGACATTGTAATAAGAATCAACTCATTTGATGTGGGAGACCTTAGGCTTTCATACCCTCGATAGGACCTATAATAAGAAATAAATCATGTGTACCATTGTTCCAACATCATGAGATGCCAACAATGCCCAACATGAATAATTCCATGACAGAAGGTTGCTACACGGGCATGAACCATTGGAATTTCCTAACAGAAGTAGTGTAATTCACCATCATCTAAAAATAGATGGCATGAAAATGTGTTTCATGAACAATATCTTAAACTAAAATGGAGAACCAAACTAGGAGACAAAATTCATAGGTGGAATCCACATAAGGAGAGACTAACGTCTAATAATCCCTTTTTGATCGAGGAGAAGACATCCTCTAACTGGTGGCGAGTTCTAACTGCCTTTAGAAAATGGGATTGTGGGGTACAATAAGCATCTAGTGATCATTAGGAATGCTACGATAGAACACCCTGGAGAAAGTGTCGGAAACACCCATAAAAGATAATGATGGTGTATAAGACATAAAAACTCATCCTCGAAATTAGATATAACATTTAGAAGAACATATCCATTAATTTCAAGATGATCCATTGAAATCCCAAAGGCAGTGAAATATATAATGATGAAGAATAATGGAAAAAGTTTACATGAGAATCACATAGACAAAAAAATGATCACAGAACAAAGAATCAAGGGATATTGAAGGGATGTAGAGCTCTGAGATCTCATGGGGTAGGATTTGGTCTAGAATAATGATACTAGAGAGTAGGGGGAAAGAATATCTATGTTGTAATACACATTTAAAAACCATAGTCAGGGTATTACACAATTGGAAATCCCACTACATGTTGTGAAATGGTTATGTTTCATAACGACTGAAAAATGTGTCGCCTCGAATTAAAAACTGACGCTCCACTTTAAAAATCGAACATTATTTTATACATGAATTGAAAATACTCCTCATGTCACGTACCCTATACAACATGAATCCTTTCATGACATGTATCTAGAAACTCTTACATGTCATGTAACCTAGTCACTCGGCATGTAACCCACCTCTGGACAACAGAAACCGAAGATTAATATTAAGAGTCCAAAAAATCTCAGACATCACCATTCTAGGAATCCTTATAAACCATTATCAACCCTTCCAAGTGAAATAAAAGGAAAAACCATGATAATGTTATAGACATACCATTCAGATTGGTAATGCGATGTTATATAACCAATTTTTTGAAAGCCAAAAACATTGACACCTATAGAATATTACCAAATTTTATGTGGAGACCATAATAATGTTGTATCATAGAAATAAAAAATTATCGATATCATACATGGTTCTCACAAGGCCTCACACACACCCACATGAAACAGACATCAAGAATGAGTTTCAATTATTATAAGAACATAAGATAATATCATTCCAACTACCATATACTATTCCCCTATATTGTATGTTCATCCAAAACACTTGTGTGCCATGCCAACATCTATATTTTCAAGGAGAGATAATCAAATAACACCTATGAACCAAACATATCAAATTTGCATGATAGGTATCCTGAGACAATTCCCAATTCGTCATTCTTTTCCATAAACCACACAGTTCTGACAATGTCAATGATCATAGACCATTACTTTGTGAAGGATGGAGATAAAAACCAATAACAATGGATCAAAACCAAATCGAACTAGAGAATAAATGACCTATAATTTCCAAAAGGTGATTGTCAAATTTTCATTATGAATCCAAGAGTTTCAATATTGAATATTCTCTTCAATATTCTCTATATGCACCCAATGTCTTATAGGAATGGTAAGGAAATAGAAGGGTTATATGGGATATTAGAATTTTAAGGTAATTTTAAAAAATATGCATCATGGTGAAACATATAGGGATATTCCATAATTGGTCCCAAATTGGAAAATACAACGTCAAAATGGACACAACCACAACACTATGGTTCCTGGTCAAAGGAATGTTCAATATCAACATCATAGCCAAAAAAGGGATCCTACAAACAAGTGAAAGGGACTATGACACAACATTCCTCACCACACAATATCCATTAATCCCTCATAAGAACACTATACTCTAACAACCATAATATTTTTAATGATTCAAAATATGGATGAACTATCAAAATTTTATCCTCCATTCGTTAATGTCGAATCCAATTTTCCATGATATAGTTCTGTAAAAACAACCAAAACCATCAAAAATTATTTCCATGCTTCAGTTCTCTAACCACACCATAGTCATAGTCTCCATAGGGCTAAATATACACTAGTCTATAAAATCCAGTTCAATCTAATAAACTAGTTCAATTTTCATCCTTCTCCACCAAATCCTACCCTAGTTTATTCTTTAAGATCCACTTATTTCATTATATCTATCCCCCAAAAAAACATTTACCTCAAAATATTTAAATATATATGATAATCACATTATATAAAAACCATAATCATCACAACACAATCCAAAATTCATATCATTATATTGTATTATAATCCACAGGTTCTAAAATGTAACATTCCTCATCTTTTTATAGAAAAATCATTAATAAAAACCATGATGTCTTCTTATAAAGTGGGGAACTTCACAAACTCTAATAAATTGACACCATTCATCAATATTAAAACCTACATAGAATGTCACATCATGATATTTTACCATTGATAAATTATATTTTTCCATTTCAAAAAAGTCAACTACAAAGAATTATAGGCTTTTCATTATAACTACATCCATTTTGCAAACCATAGTATAAATTACATAAATTGTTGTTCTATTATAGTAATTTTCACACTTCACTACATAGTCATAATAATTACTAAATAATGTTATAACCAACTATTTCTTCAAAAAATTAGTCCATGTATATATATCAAATAAATCATGGTCATCTATATGTGTTGTTCATGTTATATATTATATTCTACTATATTTATTCTATATTCATCATATTTAAATTTTCTCAACAAAATAAATATTTTCCCCTTACCTAATTATGATTGAATGAATACGAATTTAGAAATAATTTTATCAAATTCAAAAAAATAATTAATTGTTATTTATGAATATTTTTGAAAAAAATTGGGAACATGTAAACATAAATTTTTTATCCATAGAACTTAAAAATGAATGCTAAAAAATATGATTGATTCATATCGATTCTGTAAACACCCATGTATTTCATTAGTTCTTATGGTTAATGACTGGTCTTATATGTGGTTCAGTAGAAAATATATACCTTTTTTAATATCAAATATCATGATATTATATAATGGATATTTTGAGTCACACCAATTTAATATGATTTTTCAATGGATTGAATAAAATTATAATTATTCGAAAACCTCCACATGGTTTCTTTGGCTCACCTAGAACATGATGTTTTTTATCAAATCCCCTATTTTAACCACTTGTAACAATTCACCAGTGTATTTATTTTATTTATAAACACTATATTGAATAGTTATATATAAAAACTAATTTATTAATAGTAATATATTTTATACCATATTTTTATATAATAGTCAGTACACTATTACATTATCCTCTTGATTTTATACAAATTCTACAAAACTAAATATCTAAAATAATTCCTTCCATTTTTTCATATGAATAAAAATATATATACTCAATGGATGTTATTTAACATTACTCATATGTAAATTTTCTTGGGTATCATACATATGGTAGAAAGTAATTAAAGAGGATTCATACTACATGTCATGAAATATATTTTTATTTGATAGTAACCATTGTGGGTGTGAATATTTTATATCACATTTTATGTTTATAAATAATGAAATAAAATAATTTCATTCAATAAAATTATAATTTATATATGTTTGTGTTTAATGGTAATTAAACTCATGATTTTTAAAATTAAATCCCTAGCAGTAAATATTTTCCAAAAATATAAAATAGATACTGGTATTTCCCATATCCATTGATCATCTAGATCTCAAATAACCTATAAAAAATTATAGTATCATTGTATTACATTTATAGAAAAATTCATATGATTTCACAACAATTCTTCGATAAGGTAAATAATTTGAAAATTTTTTAAATTATAAAAGACATTAATTATGTATTTTGATGTGAATATATTCCCAAAATATTAGGAATGGTGATAATTTAATACTTTTTGTTAATATAGTATATTTATTTCAGTTGTATCCATATTGATGTGTATTTATTTTTTTCATTATTGAATTATTCATGATATGTAATTGTTGCTTATGATTTCGTATTAATGTGTGTTTATAATTATTATTGTATGTATATATTGTTTATATGGGATGACTGATGATGTGACTTATGGAGGATTTTATGAATTACGGGTCACATATAAGTCTAATGGAAAATGTTTAGAGGTTAATATTTTTCAAATTATAATTACCTATTTATTACCAGTATTAAAGTGTGATATTGGATATAGATGATTACTAAACATACCTTGAGTTGTTTATTGTTCGTTATCAGTACTATCCAAAAATACATTATGATTATCTACTAATATTAAATTATGAAGGTTTAGGAATGGAAGAAAATTTGAATATATATTTATATGTTGAAATTTAATAAGTTAACTATTTTCAAATTTTTAGTGAGGAGTCCAATGTGGGGTTGGGAAGAAAGATCTTGATCGTATAGTGTTTTAGAAGGAGTAAGAGTTCCACATTTACATATTATAATTAATTATAATATAATATATATCTTAACATGTAATTACATATTTTATTTAATGATTTTTTATATAATTTGTTAGTAAAATAATTCATGAATTGTTTAATCAACATTGATTTTTGATTACAACGTTTCATTGGCTTCATTTTATGTGAAATAATTTTATTATATGATGAATATTATAAAATTTATTATTCCATTAAAATGGGGGATTATACCCTCAAAATTGGATAACATCTCTTATCATATTAAATGTTTCCTTGGGGTTCCACTCTTGATCTCATTGTTGAATCTTTAGGTGAAACATCTAGACCAAGGTGCCACAAACTGATTCCCCGATCTGGTTATCTATGTGACCTCAAGCGTGACTCCCCATATGCCAAAGGATACCACTATCAGTGAGGGTCTAACATAAACTAGGGGTAGACTATACCCACTTTATCAAAGTAGCATAACAGTGGAAATAAAAAAGAAATTTCCAAATGACATTACCATAACTAGAATAATACTAATATCATGTGATGACCACAACAGAAAATATAATATTCAAAATGAATATACAAATTTTGTGGAAATTATGTGTCAAGTTTAGATATAAAAAATCTAAAATAAATAACGACAATTATAACACCCAAGAGAGTCCCAAACCATATCTGGTTCCCCTCACCCATGCTTTATCCCAATCAGCCCTCTAATGTGGGGCCCTTTTCCTTAACCTTTCCTGCAATCAGGAAATCTATTTGAGTACTGATCTGGATATCCGAGTAGAGTGTGAGTTCAACTTAGTAGGCCACCACTAATGGAATCTAAAACATAACTTTACAATAATAATTAATATAGTTATATAAAGAATACAATAAAAGAAATAAAGTAAATGGTTTGAATTTATTCAATTACACCTTATTTAAGAACATAATACCCAGGTTTTTTAGGACACTAGATCTTAATTCATATATGAATTTCATTGATACCATTCGTTGTTTTAATTCTTAAATTAATTCCATTGTTACCTTTCCTCATTTCAATTTACACATGAATTCAATTTTCACGATTCCTCAATTGAATTCACATATGAATTCTATTGATACCATTAATCATTTGAATTCAAATATGAATTCGATTATTACCATTCATCATTTCAATTCACATATAAATTACTTTGTTACCATTCATCATTTTTAATCACATATGAATTCCATTGTTACCATTTATCATTTTAATTGACATATTATTTTCATAGTTACCATTCATTATTAAAATTCACATATGAATTCCATTTTTACCAATAATCATTTTAATTCATATATGAATTCCATTTTTACCATTCCTCATTTCAATTCACATATCATGATAAATAATTAATAAATTTCAACAATTTCATATTCACATATTACCTTAGTAATTTGAAAAATTAATTAATCACCTAAATGTCATTACTAATTGAACAATTAGTTTATCACATAATTCAAATAAATTAGTTCAATAATCAACTAATCCAATTCACAATCTCTATATCCCAAATCATTATTCAATAATAAATTAATCCAATAAAGTTCACAATCTCAAAATTTCATCAACTAATTGAAAATTAATTAATTCAATTCCACATTCAAAAATACATTAATTAATAAACTAATTTATTATTCAAATTTCTTATTCAAATTCACAATCCCAGTACCCCATTAATTAATTCAATAATTAATTAATCCAATTTAACCATTCCATTTCCCTTAATAACCTGAACCGTTAACAAACTATATTTAAAAAATAAAATCAATTATTGATGAAATTTCTTAGTAATGGAAATATGAATTCATTTAATTATGTATAGGAAATTAAATTATGAATATGGGATTACAATTTAGGACACATACCTCAAAATGGATAAAGAACACTCTCTAACCAAAATCCCTAATTAAGTTGAATCACTATAATCCCGTCGAATATTGAGATCATGAATCCTATACTAGATCTATGATAAAAAATAAAATCTATTAATCCTAGATATGAATATAAATAAAATATTGGGAACTATCCCTTTAATTCATGGTAGAAGAAAGGGGAGGAGATGAAAAACCATTCAAGTTGAGAAAAACATATCATGAAAGGTGCAGATCCTCAAACCCCGATTCAAGTCACTAAGACCAGTCTTCAAATGGCTTAAAGATTTTTCTGGAAGCCTAAAAAATGATTAGAATAGGTTATTTCTATGTTGGGGTCGGTTTTCAGTCAATATGGGGTTTTGGTATTAATAAAAATATTTTCTATATTAATTAATATCATGTGAATGATTTGATGGGAATGGGTTAATGGTTTTGGAAACTATAATCCAGCCATGCGAGTCCCATATATTTGGGTTTAGATGGTTTGTATGGGCAGGGCACACAGTTTGGGAGATATTTGTGCCAACTTTGCACTACCCAATATCCTTATTAATTTATCAAAATCACCCCCAAACACACCCAAGTTAAGAACCAAATAAATTATACTCAAAAAAAGAAAAAAATAATATCTATGAACATACAATCCTCGAACCATATAATAGATTGTCCTCAAGTTGTACTCCCAAGTATCATAATGAATCAGATTCAAAATGATCAGGCCACCAATCCCATATATCCACTTCTCTCTCCCAAGATTCATTCACGACACAACCATATTTCTATAATATATGAACTAACAACAAAATCATTCCCTAAAACACTTTCTCATTATGATGCAACACAGTTATCAGATTCTACTACAAGGATTCATTTGTTTCAATATCAATATCATCCACATAAATCACCTGAGAAGGTTTAGTGTGATACTACCCAAGATGTAACTCAAGGAAAACAACATGAATAACACTATATGTCTATGGATGTGACAATAAGTACACCACTGACCCAATTCCCTCTACAACCTCATATGGTCCAATGGACCTATGTTCCAACATTTCCTACCTCTATATCATATGGTGACCCAATCTAGGAGACACTTAAAGTAATACACGATCATCAAAGGTATATTACATGGTTTAGAAATGTTTTCATGTATACGACATTTGTTTACTCTAAGCCATATTCATATGTTTCCAAATAAATTAAACCTGCTCTGAAGTATCCTACATGAAAAATAGTCCAAAAAAATTCCACTCACATACCTCCATCTAGAATTGAGGTGATCGGTATGGCCTACCATAAAGAGCCTCATATGGTTTCATATGTATAGTTTGTAGATAACAAATGTTATTGGATAACTCCACAAGTTCTAGGTTCTTTTCTCTTTCCCCATTGAAGTCTAGAAAACATGATCATAGAATATCATCAGGCACATATATAGTATTCTCAAACATCACATTTTTATATAGATGGAATGACTTACATAGAAAAATCATTGTACCAAGTTCATTTTATAAATCCCCTCTGAATCGTTATGTAAAGTACAAAAAATGTTTGAAACTATAGTATGTCACTCCCTCTGTAGATAGACTATCTCTCGGATCTACAAAATCTCCCACCTACTCTACTAAGATAGTATCCCATACAAGTAAGATATGTTCTTCCTTTTTAAAAAGGTCTACAATCACCCAAATATCATCATAATTATGAGGTTTCCTTAGGATTCCCATCACAAAATTTATAATAACATTGTCACACATCCATTAAGGAATGCGAAATGGCTATAGAAAACTACTAGGTAATTAATTCAAAGACTTTAACTATTGATAGGTACTACATCGTGTAACAACCACTGCTATATCCTTTTCATGTTGGGCCTCCATAATAATCAATGAATTTCATGATACATTTTCATCACACCTAGATGAAAAACACAATTCGAGGCATAACATTCATGCATAATCTCCTCCCACTTACTCATAGCCAAAATATCCATATTCTTGACATAGTAGATCACATCCTCATATATTGTTCAATTAGAAGGTGAATCCACATCATTATGGCTTTTCCTCAAGGCTTGACATTTTATATCATCATACTGCCAATCTATGATTTTTTTCAAGAGTGTAGACTCCACTGAAAATGGTGTGAGAGTCATCTTAAAATAAATCTACTGAACCACAACATGCATCTCAGCAAGTAAATTCATCATTTTCTGCTTAGAACTATAATCCTAAAGTGCATGGGATTTAGTTTTCTTACTTAATTCATCATCAACAATATTTCCATTTCTGGGCATATATAATAGCTCAATGGAAAATTATGACATTTATTCTACCCACCACTCCTATAGAAGAATCAAATATCCTAGGAAAAGATATAATTCCTTCTATTATAATTAGTATACACAATAATATTTTTTCCAAAAAATATTACTGCAAACACATTGAATTATAAAACATTACATCTAAAATGAGGTCATTCCTAGGTTAGTTTTATTCATTAGTCCTCAACTTCAAATACCCATATGAGAAAACATGATCTCCCTACATCAACACTACTCAAATTAAATTCCCATAAGCATCAAGAAACATTGTCAAATACACACAAGGCTCAGTTAAGGTCAATATTGGTGCTAGTTTAAATATATTCTTCATCTTTTAAAGGAAATTATAGAATTATTACGACCCATAAAACATTAATACCTTTTTGTTCAAGCCTTTTATTGGCGCTTCCAATCAATAATATTCATATATAATCATATGATAATATTTAACTAATAAAATAAAGATATGGATATCTATAACATTATTATGTTTCTACAATGATACAACTGCATAAACCATCTCTGGGTCCACTGGCACACCTTCCTCTAAGGTGATACGACCTACGAAATTTACTTTATCAATCAAAAAATGACACTTACATAGCAAGTAATATAAATGATTCTATCTTAATTTATTCAAGATGATGCAGAGATGTTTGTCCCAATCATATTCAGACTAAGAGTACACAAAGATTTCATCCATGAACAAAACCAAAAACTGACTTTGGTATATATGGAATATTCTATTCCTGAAGGCCATAAACACTTCTAGTGCATTCATTAGCCCAAAAAGAATTATGATGGACTATAAAGGCCACACCTTCTTCTGAAATCATTCTTCGGTGTATCATTAGGTCGAACTCTAAGATGATGATACACTGCTCTCATGTCGATATTAAAGAATACACAAGATGCCCTCAACTGGTCAAAAAAGATTATCAATACATGGAAAAGGATACCAGTGAATCACAACCATCTAGTCCATCTTCCATTAGTCAAAAAATTATTTGAGTCCTTCTAGCCTTCCTATAAAACATAACTAGAGAACCCAAAGGAGAAATACTCATACCGTTAAATACTTTATCCTCCAACACTTCCACATGAGTCTTGAGTTCATCTATCATAGTCTATTCTATTTTGTATGGTGCAATAGAAACTGGATTCGCACCCAACATGACCTCAATTGTAAATTCAATATCTCTCTTAGGTGGTAAGACAAAGAAGTTTTCAAAGAAACACATCCTAAAACTGGTACACTTTTGTTGGAAAGACATAATTATTTACTCCTCCATCATCCAGAAAAAGAATTTATAATTAAGGGGAATGATTCCTCAGTTTCTGATGAACTGGCCCTTCATGACATTCATGGATATCCTATTCTCCACTATTAATATAATTTTCACTCATAGGATATGTAAAAGTCACTTTAGTATAGTAAAAAACAATTTGTTATATGTATTATACTAACCATTCTATTCCAAAAATAAGATCAAATCTAGACTTATCTATAATATAAAGATCCAACATAAAATGACATTCCCCAACCTTAAAGGAAAACCTCTTAAAAAACAGATATCTCTCGAATATAATACCAATAGTATATCTATCATCAGAAGACCACTTGAAAACTCCAAATCTTGTCTAAAAGCATTCACATGTTGTGATAAAATAACAGAATGAGATTAACCATTATCAAAGAAAAGAGTAGCTTATGTAAAATATTCAAGAATAATACCTCTCACTATCGATTTTCCTAACTAGCTATCAAAAAGTGCAGGCTGAATTACATATTATTGTACTTCCCCTCTTCCATGTGATGGTTTATGAGTCCCCTATGCTCCACCATTTGGTTGATATGGGTGATCTTTTCATGATTGTCCATGTCTACTACCTCTACCACCACATCTCAAAAAAAATAGCTACAATACTAATTCCATGGATATGATCCCATACCCTCACTCTGGTTCTATCTAGACCCTTTTTCACTACCCAACTATTGTGAGTTCAATAAAAATCTCTATAAGTGTCCCGTCCTACCAAAAGATCGAAACACTATGGGTGGTTAGATAAAATTTATACAATGGTGTCTTGTCCTACCGCACTACTGACAGATAACTCCCTAAAGGTCCTATATAACTGAACCTTTTGTCTGGTCACTCTAATTCTAATTGTCATAACAAAAAATTCTTGTAACAACCCTTATTTCACTCAAAAGACATACCTCATGATCATCTATTAATTACCATATATTCAACACTAGAGGATTACTTTAGGTTTCCATCATCTATGAGATCCTGGTGAACCACGTCAGTAATCATCTTTAACTAAAACATGATAACTTGGAACATAATCTCACATTTAATCACATCCAAAAAACTCCTTATCATAGTTTTCTCATAACTTGTGATCACTGGTGTAATTTTCTACAAATATGTAAAGTGACCCATATAGTCCATCATAGACATTCTCACATGATTCAACCACAATAACTATGCTTCTTTCAATTTTCTTAGCATCTCTATAAATTGTTCCTTGAAAATATCCAAAAAGTCCTTATAATCCATCCTATATGCTTGCATTTTCCAGCCTAGAATATCCTACCATTCCTTCACTAATCCTCACATAATGTATGGAAAAAAATTAACCATATACTTAGATGGAGTCTCTAAATGATCAAGTATAGTCTAGAGAAACTCAATCCAGAAATATACTAACTCAAGTCCACCCTATCCTACAAAATTAAAAGGCATATTCATATTTAACTCCATAATATAATGAGACATGCTTATATCAACCCCTAGGAATTTTTTTATGAATTTTGTAAAATTAGCATTGTAATCTAACAATTGTTCTCTAAATTCTTGAATAGAAAATAACAGTGCCTCCAGTTCCACAACTATAGATACATTTCCAGCCATATCCTCATGTCGTATTCTCAATAAGTGTCATCTCAGAGTCATAACTCTACAATTCCAAAAACACATCATATAACTCATAACACAACATTAATTCATTTAACTAGAGTGATTCAAAAATATGTCTATAACATTCCATTTACCAAAAACCCTCCACATTGTCAAAATTGAAGAACTATCAATACCCTTGAACATCTAATATGTCGGACATAGTTATTAATGGGTAACTCATTCTCATTATTCAAGTTTCAGATTATACACCCATTTATTCACATTCATCATCATTTTTCTATTTTACTTTAACACTATGTGAAAAAAAAATTCAATTTCACCAGAAAAGAGAAATAATTCAAGTTCAACAAATTAAAAAAAATCCATTTTCCCATGCATGCCTAAAATGATGCATGTCACATAATAATCCTATGTTCCTAGAGTGATGCCTTCTTTCTCTACAGCCGTGAAAATATGAGCCATGATTCAAATCAATATAAATCTCACAAAAATCATCACATCACACAACAATTGCATCACTCGAGGTGAAATATCATCCATTGTTAAAAGACACATTAATAACATCCACCCCACTATGGGTAATTTGATTTTACCCTTATACATGAATGTTCTCATTACCAAGTTACGTCTCATCCATTTCTCATGTTTACCATTCCTAAATAGGAAAAAATGAAAAATAATGTTTGAAATTTTGATACCTCATTATAACATCTCAACCAAGGTACCACACATAGGTACCAAAGCTAGTTCCCTACATAATATCATGTTCACCTCCCCTTATTACAGAGGCTTCCAACAAGAAGAGAGAGTCCAATATCAATTCTGGGGAGACTATAAACATGATATCAATGTTACACTATAGTATAAATGAATAAGAAATATCGAATTGAGATAACCATAACTAGATTAATAATAATATATCATGATGAAAAAAATAGGAAATACATTTTCTAGAAAAAATTGTAAATATGTCATTCCAATATGTGAGATGTTTCAATATTCAATGCTCTAAAAATATAAAGACACAGGAAACACCAAAATGGGTCCCGAACTAAATTTGATTCCCTCACTCATGATCCATCCTAATTATACATATAACATGGGGCCATTTCCATTAACCTATCATGCAATAATGAAATATATTTAGGTACTGATCAAGCAGTCTGAGTTGGGTGTCAGTACAACTCAGCATTCCACCATCAATGTAACACCCCAAAATTTTGTGAAATATTTATTTCAATTAATTTTTTCCTTTTGACATTTTATATTTAATGAAAAAATAAATATAACTAGTTTATTATGAAATAATTATTTTTGACTTTTTGTTCACACAAAACCATGGTAAGCCTTATCTACACACAACATCGACTTGGCATGTGTACACATAACACTGAGTTTTTATGGAACAACACATTATTATTATAATTATTTATACAATATAGTTATAACATGAACATTACACATAGTAATATAAATCATAATAAAATATTATTCTATGTAATTATAATGGTTTCATATAAATAAATAATATTTATAGTGAAATATATAATTTATGGTAATGCCCTTATTTGTTTAAAAATACTATTTTCTCAAATGAAATGGTTTTCATATCCTTCTGTGAAAAAAAATTAAATTTATACACATTTAGAAAATTAATTGGATAATATAAATATCATTTTTTAATTCATAATGTCAAAATTGGATTAGGGTGATTTTTTGGATTTTTCATAGAGACATTATTTTATGTATGAATAGTACAAATAATTGAATTTTTACTAAAAATAGTTTTTTCATTTAATTTATTCATATTGCTAAATTATTTTTTAAGATCGTTTTAAAGTAAAAATAGATAAATTATAAATGTATTAATAAAATTTAGGTAATTTAAATCTATATTATATTGAATTTGTCCATATAATCTTAATGAACATTTGAAAATTCATTCTTTAAAACCCTGCTTTCTCTCAAAGACTATGAGATTAGCGTTAAACATAATTCTGCTACTTTTTTAGTTGTATTTAAAAAAAAGACATATATGATTTTAATTATAATGATATTTATATTCTAAATATATCATCTTAATTTTTGACTAAAATGTTTAGTGAATGTGATTAAAATAAATTACTATGATTAAGGTAGAATTAAGTTTAATAAGGGACTAAACCATAATATTAAGTGAACAAATTACCTATAAACAAATACAAAACCAATTTAATGGCCATATTTTTTCCAATAAAGCTATATTGTTACATAAATATCCATTATTATTCTTTTTTATTATGTAATTCTTGGTGAACTGATAATTCAATATAATAAATTACATGTGTATTCTTTCCCTACCCTAAAAAAGGCCACCACCATTCCCTATCCATCACACATTTAAAAATACTTAGGTTAGGAAAATCCCAAACTAATACACTTTAATACACCCTTCTCATCCAACTTTTATCCTCCCTTTTTGATGATATCCATCCATGGAATCCCTTTGGTGAAAACCAAAATGAGTTACCTAATTAAGTTGTAACACCCTCCCTCAAGCTCCTTTATTTTATTTTATATCTCCTCAACCAAAACTCGGTTTATTACGTGCTTATATAGAAAATAACCAATATCCTCAATATATTTATATTTTTTTATACTGTGGTTTTTTCCTACAATTACACATACGTCCATTAAATGTGTAATTAACATACTGGTTATTTGTATGACGAACTATCGCCTAACAAAACGATGCTTGTTTTTTTACATTAACAATTTTCATAGTTGGGAATTATGACAGAAACACTGTTAATATATTATATATATGATAAACATTAAAATTTTAATCTTATATAATTCCTTTACAACACATATATTTATATTTTCCATTTTTTTAAATATTATAATTTTGTTTGAGGAAATGTGGTCTATCTCCCCTCAATGAAATGTGATTCACACATACGCTACCTATAATGTATTATGGATAGGTTTGGAGAACGTATTTGATATAGGTGATATAATAATTCTACAAAAATTGTTATAAATACACACACACACACACACACACACACACACACATATATATATATATATATATATATATATATATAATTTACTTCATTTCTTTAAAAAAAATTAAATGCAAATAACGTTCATGCGTATGTACGGCCTACAATAATCATGAACAATGAGTTCCATTTTAATAATTATATATTATATAGATTTTTATAATAATTATACTGAATATAAATTATATTTATATCATTTTTTATATTCTAGAAATCATGATATAGGTATAAGGACCAAATATATAACAAATTAAGACAGTTGTGAAGAACAAATAAGATATTACCTGAAGTGAATCCTTAACAGAGAATTGTTTACAAGAGGGTTATATAAAGTAATATTAAAAACATATATGATATTATATATAATAATATGGATATATAATAAATTTATAATACATATATATTTATTATATAGGATATGTGAATGAGTACGACAAGAGTCAAGACAAAATGCAAGGTAATTTCATATCACATTTTATTTCAATGAGGTACATGCCTTATTCACCACTCATTTGTTTTGTGTGGAATATATACTACCCAATAATATATTATATTATTATTATACATAAATTATCTTATATTAACTTATCAATTTTATGATATTTATTTCTTGGGATTTATTGTTCAAAAGTTACCAAATCGGTAATGTAATGTTAACTGAATTTTCCTTCTTTGTGAAACATGTTTTGTTATAAACCTATATTATTTTACAAGGGGTATATGCTTCCAATTGACATGGTAAATAAAAAATATATGTATCATTCATGATATTTTGGGCTCCATGTAATTTCATTTTCAAATTTGGGGAGTATGATTCAATTTTACCAACTAGCGACATTTTATTAAAACAGTCTCATTGTTAATCGATATTTTTTTGATTATTCTTTCACTGATGAAATATTATGATCCATATTACAATAAATCTTTTTAATTTTATTAATATATGGTTATAATTTTTTTATATAATTAATGATTCTATTTACCTATCCTTTTTACTGAAGATAATTACAAAAATGTTTTTATGAAAATCCACTTTTATGTCTTATTTTGGTCGGAAATCTGTGTTCTTCCAAAACCATCATTTTAAAAAAAATATTATTTTAATATTATAATATATTTTTATAATAAATTTTTTCACATATATTACCTTTTAAAAAACATTTTTCAAATTCAATCCTCTTTTATTTTTATGATCATGGAATTTTTCTAAAATTTTAAGGTGCAAAATGATTGTTCTGCTTGTATGAACTTACCCACCATCATGACTAACATTTCCATAAATCATAATTTGTATTTTTTTCAAGGTCATTTTTGAAGATAAGTTTTTTCCTTATGTTCTAGAAATTCATTCTTTTAAATATATTTTTCAAATGGAAAGGTTTTTCAAAAAAATAATTCTGTTTAAAAAGTGTTTTGAATTATTTCTCGTGAATCTTTTATATATTTTCAAAAGGTTATTATCATTGAAAATAATTCCATTGATCTCAATATTTCAATATATTTTTTCAAATAAAATTTAAATAAAATTGTTTTTTTAATGTTTTTAATCCTTCCTTTTATTTATTCAAATTAAGTTTTAGGATTTGTTTTGCGAAATTTCGTCAACAATCTTCTATATGTTTTAAAAGAAAATTTGTTTTGAAACATTTTCATGACTTTTTTATATTCATTCATAGAAAATGGTTTTGGAAATTTATTCATGAATGTTTATATGATTTCAATTAAAATGGTTTTCCAAATATTTCATGAATATTAAATAGGTTTTCAAGGAAAATAATTTTCAAAAACAAATTCAAGTATCTTTTAGAAGTTTTTAAGTAAACGGTTTAAATGTTTTAAATATTCTATATATTTTTACCAATTAAAATGTTTTAAAAAGATTTAATTCATTATTTATATGTTTTTAGTGTATTTTAATAGAAAATGGCTTTTATTTAAATATCATTTTTCAAATAAGAAATGATATTTTCCTCAAGAAATTTTTTTGAAAGATATTTCAAAACAATATTCCATATAAGATGAAATATTTTTTTGTTACTCATGACATTCTAAGAAATTATCTAATGGATCCATTCATTTTATTTTTCTTAATGGTTTACATTTTGATGGGAAAACAATCATGAACCATATTTCTCTTTCATGGGTTCAATGTTTATAAAAAAAATTTCTCTTTCAAGGGTTATATGTCTATTAAATCTGATTCTTTTCATGGGTTATGATTTGATGAAATGATTATGAATCCTATATATTTTCTATTGGATAGGATTATCTTCCTATTTTATGATACCCATTTCAATTCATGGGTTATGTTATGATTAATTTAATGATATCATGGCACAGGTATGTATGATTTTAATATGATATGGGTAAGACCTATATCTGCCTAAAATGAATTTTTTAATGAATTATCTCTCATGAGATAGACTAATATGGTCATGGGAGTAATCCTTGATTACTAATAAGGCCATGGTAGTGAATCATGACAACCAAGATGGAATGATGAGTGAACTAAAGTTACTAAAATGGCTATGGGAGTGAACCATGACTACCAAGATGGAATGGGGAGTGAACCATAATATTAATGTGGCCATGGGAGTGACACACTACTACAAATATGGTATGAGGAGTGAACTCATGATTCTAATATGGCCATGGGAGTGATCCTTTACTACCAAGGTGGTATGTAGAGTGAACCACACTACTAATATAGCCTCTAAAACAATGAATTGACTACTATATAAATAATTTTTATATGCATATGTGTTTTTAAATATTATATGTCACACTCTTATGTAATGGTTTCATGGATTATGTTCTTTATTTACATATGATTAATTTCATATGAACTTCAATATTTTCTTCAATGATTCATGCTTGTGATCTTATGATATGTAACATATGATCTTCTAATGTTATGATCACATTCTCATACCATTATTCTCATGATTATTCTTACATGTCTCCCTAGTTTACCCAAACTGAGAATCTTAGTGCACCCCTTTTTATATTTACTTCCCCTTGATAAGAAAATATGTATTAAGTATGATGTGTCTATGAAAGGTAACATTCATGAAGAACCTAGTAGGATATAATATAGCTCACATTTATACTGGTGTTTAAGTTTCTGTGTTTCAAAAGGAACTAGAATAATACAGTTAATGATTGTCTATTTTTGTAAGGTTTTTAATATTCCAAAATGTGTTTCAACGTTAATGTATAAAAATAGAGGGTCACATTATTTGATATCAGGGAAAATGTTTAATTAACCTTTTGAACCTATGATGATAAAACTTTAGTGAGATACCTTGATATATTTATAAGGGTATGTATAGGGATGTATTTAAGGATAGGTATAAGTAAGATTTAACATGTAGGAAAATGTTATGAAATCTTGGTAAATGATAGAGTAAGGGTTTTCTAAAAAATATATCCTTGACTAGATACTATAAGTGGATGTTTATTTGGAACAGATTTACATAGGGGTAACAACTCTGACAAGGTTTGTTGGGCCTGACTCAGTGTAACCCTGTACATAACAATAGGAGTTACTGCACACCTATTTTGAAACTCCTGAAGGATATTCCATTGAAGTTAAGAAACACATCAAAAACCACAATAAAGTATTTAAGTTGAATATGACTAATAATAAAGATGGAAAACCCTGTGTTTTTAAAGAATAACAAAATTGGATCCTTGATTTTGGAATCGTATACAAATTTTTTTATAATTATATTGTATCTCATTATGATAAATGTTTCTCACACTCTGATTTCGATATTTAGTCAATGGAGAAAATAAGATAAAAAAAGTAAACATTTAATGTTTTAGATGTGGAAATTATAGGCATTATTCATATTGATTTCCTAAGTGGAAATATTATAATGAGTATCTGGAAAGAGGTACGAGTAGTGGTTATACATATGATGATAAAAGGACCGAAAGCAACATGTGAAAGGTATGTGATGTTCATCAATAATTTTTTAAATTAAACATAAGAAGCATGATTATTTTGTGGTTGATAAAAATTATGACATAATTCATATTTGATATTTTCAAAAATAGGTATTAAAGAATATGTTGATGAAACCTCAGTAATTTTTTAAGAAAATGTTGGACAAATGTTGTATCTTTAATTTTTAATTCATATATTATGTTATATAAATCATGAGATATATATTTATTTTTAGTATATGTTTTTATTTAGGGTTGAATATTGCATTTTTAATAGTGATAATGACATAGAAAAGTGATTTTGTGGAATGGTGGTATTTTAATTAAGGGAAGGTGACCCTTAATTAATTCCTAAAATTATGATAATTATGCTGGATAATTTTATGTTGGATATGAATATGTCAATTGGATGGTATAGATTACCCTGAAAGTGATAATTTAAATGTGGTATATATCATCAAGGATGACGTTCATAGCTTCATGGATTTATGGCATATATCGAGTAATCTATGGAATATGAAGAATGAATTTTTATTAAATGTATTTATTGTGATTTAAGTTGTTACTTTGTTTTAAGAGACTACATGATGAGGGTATTCACATGTTTAGGATGTGACAACTAAGAGCCACACTATGATATATATAGGATGAATGTTAAGACTAATTTTATGACCATATTTTAATAGTTTCATATTTTTATATTCCATAGGATTTATAAGTTTAATAATTTATTGAATTATTAAGTTAAACATCATATAACGTTTTTTTGAATAAAGTATCATCTAACCACATAAGGATTATTCATATTGGATATTGTTTTCCAACAATATTTTTCTAATGGTTACTGATAACAGATGGGAAGAAATATCATGGATCTCATGATCTGCTAGTGACTTTGGCAAGAAATATTAAAATTCCATTTTATATTAATAGGTAAAGTGGAAGCTGATCATGGAACAAAAATGTGAGAAGTTATGATTAAATCAATTATGAATATATCCTTATGAAATTTATTGAACATTAGTAAAGGATATTGAAAAATAGGTTGTCCTATTTTCCCCATTTCTGATGATATTGATGACCTTTTTCTAGCCACTTTTGGGTAATGGATTTGATTGTTATATTTTTTATGATCGTGTTCACTATCACTCTCTATTATAACATGATAGTTGGATTTATCATCCATTTCAATGTTTCCACATGCGCCCTATGTTCTCCTATGTGGTAACTGAGGTATGAGTGACATTTTTTAACCATTATGTTTCCAATATTCCTTTTTAATGGAAATTTTAGTATCAGTTATTATGGTGTAGGTTTATATGAAAGGAACAGTCAGTAACAAACCAATAATAACTTAGATTAATTTAAAGGTATAAATTCATTTTTTATGGAAGAAGAATGTAACACCCTGATATTTTTTTGAAATAATTTTTTTGAATTAATTTATTCTTTTTGAATTTTCTCATTTCAAAAAACAATGAATTTATATTTTTTTATCATAATGAATTATGTTTTACTTTTTTTTCCAACAAAATCAAGGTAATATTCCACTACACGCAACAATAACATCGTTTTTGTTCCACACAATACCAAGTTTTTATAGAACATCACTTTATTATTATAATTATTTAGACAAGATATTTATAAATGAGTCATTAATAATAGTAATATGAATAGTAATAAATAATTTTAAGGTTTTATTTATAATTATTTCATATAAAGAAAACATATTTATAATGAAATAAATAATTTTTGAAAATGTTGTAATATGTTTAAAAATACTATTTTCTCAAATGACCTGTTTTTCATGCAATTTTACGAAAAATAATAATATTATATTTAGGAAAATTTATAAATTGAATTTTATAAAATAAGATTAATTTTTGAATTAATAATTTCTCAAATTTCATATAGTGAATTTTTGGGATTTTTCAGAGGAACATCACTTTTTATAAATAGTGAAAAATACAGAATTTTAATTAAAAAATGCTTTTTGAATAATTTATTTATATAGTTAAATTCTATTTTATATTGGTTTTGAATTATAAAATGATTAATTATTTATATATTAATTCAACTAATTTAATTTTAATCAATTTTATATTAAATTTAGATATAAAATCTTTATGAATATTTGAACAATCTCGCCTTAAAAACTGGACTTCTCACAACATCTACAAGATTGGCATTAAACATAATATTACCACTTATGTGAGTTGAAATTAAAAATGGAAATATGAGGTTTAAAAATGTATTATATTTATATTATAATAGTATAAAATTAATTTTTGACTAAAATTATTTGTAAATGTGATTAAAACTAATTACAATGATAATTGAAAAAGTATGCTTAACAAGGGACTAAACCTTAATCTGAAGGGGTCAAATGACCAATAAACTTGTCTAAAACCAATTTTATGGCCGTATGTATTCCAATAAATATCTATGGTTTCATAATTATTAGCTTTCATACTTTTGGGATAATTAATACTTGGGGAACACATGTTTCTTTTCAAAACATACCAAGTGTGTCATTTCCCTCTCATATAGAAGGCCGCCACCTCTCCCCATTCATCAAACCTCTAAAACCACTATGGTTAGTCCAATACCTAGATAATACACTTTAAAAATACCTAAAATACTTTTTTATTCTTCATATTGGGCAGAAATCTATCCATAGATTCTCTTTGGTAAATACTAAAATGATTTTCCCGCTTAAGACGTAACACTTTACCTCAAGCTCCTAGGTTTTATTCTCATTATCCACCACCAAAAACACTAATTATTCCATTATTAAAAAAACAAAATTATCATAAATATAATAAAAACATTTATAGTATTTCTTCTAGCTACCTAACACACACTTCCATTTAATGGGTAATGATCATACTGTTTATGTGTTCGGTGAACTACAGCCTCACGAAAAAATGATTGTTCATTTTTTTCATTAACACCTTTCATAGATGGGAATTAGGATGTAAAATATATTTATATATGATATATATGAAACATATTATGTATTTAATCTTAATTAATTATTTTAAATGAATTATCATTATACATTCCATTTTTGGTATACAAGATAATTTCATTTGATGAAGTGTAGACTACCACCCCCTCAAAGATATGTGATTCATTCTCACACTTCATGGAATGTATTAAGGATTATATTAGATAAATTATAAGATATAAATGATATAATAATTATAATTAATATATATATATCATTTTATTTCTTTCATCCAATAAGTAAAATAAAAGGAAATGACATTCCTGCGTAAGTATGTCCTACCATCTCTATAAACGGTGTCTTCCATTTTTATAATTCTATATTCAATAGATTTTGATAATAAACATATAATTAATATATATTATATTTATATCATTGTTTAAATTATATAAATCATGATATATGTATAAGGACCAAAGAAATAACAAATTATGACATAAGTGAAGAACAAAGATGATATTACCGGAAGTGAAACCTTAATTTAGAGTTGTTAACAAGTGGGTAATAGAAAGTCATAATAAAAACTTATAAGTTATTAGAAATAATAATATGTTTTTTATAGATTTATAATAAACATATATTTATTATAAATTAGTATTTTACAAGAACTATGAGAATCAAGACACATTGCAATGGAATTTCATGTCGCCTTTTATTTCCATGTGATAAATGCCTTATTCACCACTCATTACTTTTTTGTGGTGTTTAAACATACCATGAATGTATTATAATATTATAATAAAATATTTTACGAATATTTAAATATCTATTTTATGAACATTCTTTCATGGGGTTTGGGTTTTAGAAGAAAAAACCCAGTAAAGTAATTTTGTCTCAATTTTTCTTCTTTTAGACACATGTTTTTATGCACTTATATTCCTTAATGTGGGGTATATGATTCCAATTTACATGTTATATCATGAATATAGTTACATCAGTATATTTTTGGATTTTTTATATTTCATTTTCTTATCTAGGGAGTATGATTCAAATTAACCATGTAATAATACTTTGTTAAAACAATCACATCATTTATTGAGATTATTTATGATTATACTTTCACTGATAAACTATTATGATAAATATCTCAATAACTCTATTGAATTAACTTTAACAATGGTTATTCATGTTATATACATTTATTGATACCATTTTCCTCACTTGGGTACTTAATTTAAAAAACAAAATGTTTTTATGAAAATATGACATTATTTCACCTTTCGGATAGAAATCTATGTTCTTCCAAAAATGTGTTTCTCCAATGATTTTCAAAATATGTTTTAAGGTTATCCTATTCTGTTAAAAATACATTTATACCCATGATATAAATTTTACAAATTTTTTTTCTAAAAGTAATCTTTCTTTCGTTTTCTAATCAAGGCATTTTTTTGAAAATTTATGGGGAAAATGGAATATTCACCATATAAGAAATTACCCACCATAATGATTTTCATTTACATGAAGAATAATTTTCATGTTTAAAAGGATATTATTTAAGATTATTTTCTCCTAATATTATTGTAATTATTATTTTTTAATTATTTTTTCAAATAAAAATTGTTTTAAAAAAAATTATGATTAAAAAGTGTTTTAAATGAATTTCAAAGAAACCATTACATTGTTTCAAAAGTTTATTTTAAAGGTAAATTATTTCAATGATTTAATGAATTATTTATATGTTTTTTAAAAAAAAATTCTTTAAATTGGGTTTTAATATGGTTTCAAGCCTACTCTTTTTATTCAAAATATTTTAAATCAAATTGGTTTTAAAATGTTTCCTAGTATATTTTATCTGTTTTAAAAGAAAATGATTTAAAAATTATTTTCAAGAATATTTTATAATTTTAAAGGAAAATTGTTTTTAAAAAAATCAATACTATTTTATTAGCTATCTAGGAAAAAAATTTAAAAATATTTTCAATCATCTTTTATAGAATTTAAATGAAAATGGTTTGAAATTTTTTTATCAAGAATATACTTTTATTTTCAGGTAAAATATTTTATAAATGTATTCATGATTCATTAAAATGTTTTAATGGAAAATGGTTTTCAAAATGATTTCATCAATTCATTCTATTTGTTTAATTTATTTACAATTTAATTGTTTTTCGAAAAAATAATTTGTTTTAGAGATTATTTTTCAAATAAGAAATGATATTTTTATCACAAAAATATTTTCATGAATATTTCAAAATTACATACTATCTATGATCACATCCATTTATGTTACTCATTATTTCTGATAATGTGATCCAAATGTTCTATTAATATTACTTCTCTGGATGGTTTTTTTTATGAAAAACATTCGTGAAACTCATTTCCCTTTCACGGGTTCTATGATTACGAAATATTTTTCCCTTTTATGAGTTATATTTCTAGGAAACCTTCTTCATTTCGAGGGTTATTCATTGATTAAATGAGTATGAAACCAATCACTTTTCCCTAGGTTTGGGTAATATTATTGGTTTATGATACCTATTTTATTTGGTGATATATTTTAAGATTTTTGTTTATTATCTCATGGAACACATATGTATGATTTCATTCTGTGATTTTTGGGACCAATATCTTCATCTAATGAATTGGGTAATGATTTATATCTCATGATATTGGCTAAGATAATATTGGGAGAAAACCTTGACCACTAAAATGGCTATGGCAGTGAACCATGACTACCAATATGGTATAAGGAGTGAATACATGAAACTATATTGTCCATGGGAATGAACCATGACTACAAAGATGGTATTTGGAGTGAACCAATACTATGAATATTTCCATGGGAGTGATAAATAACTACCAAGATGATATAAGGAGTGAACTCATGGTACTATGATAGCCATGGGATTTATCTATGGCTATGAAGATGGTATGGGGAGTATATCCATAATACTAATATGGCCTTGGTAACAATGCCTCGACTACTATGGAAATAATTGTAATATGCTTATGTGTTTTCCATATTTCTATTTCTTACTCATATATTATGGTTTCATGGATGATGTTATTTATTTCCTTATGATTCATGTTTTATAAAATTCCAATATTTATTCATTGATTCATGTTTATGATATTATGACATTCAGGGTATGATCAACCAATGTTTTGATCAAGTTCTCATACCTTTATGATCATGCTTATGCTTACATGTATCCCTTGTTTACCCTTACTGAGCATCAAAGATCACTAATTTTTCTGATACCTTCCCCATTTTATGAAGATATGTATTATGTTTTATGTGTCAAAGAAGGGTTCTAGTTATGAAGAATCTAGCTGGGGATAATATATCTCACTTATGTACTGGTGTTTATGTTTCCATGTTTCCAAAGTCACTAGACTAATACGGTCTTTGGGAATCTGTTTTTTAATGTTTTAAGTACTCTACAAAAAAGATATAACAATAATGTAAAAACGTAAATGTCATTATAACTAATGATGTCTAAAAAAATCAATCCAATGATCGTATATGTAGTAATATAAATAATTGAATATAGGAAATTAAAAAATAGTTAACATTTATTCAGTTACTCCTTATTTAACACCATAAAACCTAGTTTCTTAAGTAAACATGAACTGAATTCATATTGTAATTTCATTTTTACCATTAATCAAATCAATTGTCATATTAATTCCATTATTACTATTCATAATTTCAATTCACACATGAATTCCATTGTACCATTCATCATTTTAATTAATATGTAAATTCCATTTTTACCATTCATCATTTTAATTCACATATAAATTATATTGTTACCATAAATCATTTAAATTAATATATAAATTTTGCTGTTAACATTCATAATTTTAATACACATATGATTTCTTCTGTTACCATTCATCATTTTAATTCACATAGGAATTCCATTTTTAGTATTAATCATTTGTATTCACAAGTCCACGAAATTATTACCATTAATCATTATAATTTAAATATGAATTACATTTTTAACATTCATCATTTGAATTCACACATCACAACAATTAATTAATCAAATTCCAAAATTTATTATTCATGTCATTCTCTTAATTATGTCAACCATTAATTAATCACCTAAATTTCATTTCTCATACAAAAATTATTTTATCACATAAATCTGAATAATTAATTCAAAAAGTAATTAATCCAATTCCCAAATGCTATATTCCAATTATTAATTCAACAATTATTTATTACAATAAATTTATCAATATCAAGATATCTTTAATTAAATTACAATTATTAAATATTTATGAATAATCAAAATCCATTAATAATTCTAAAATTAATTTATATGATTTCATATTCAAATTCACAATCCCAAAAATATGTTAATTAAATTATTAATTTATTAATCTGATTGCACTATTTCATTTCCCCAATTAACCAAAACTGGAAATGCATAATCATTAAGTAAATCAAATCAATTATTGATGAAATTTCTCATTCGTGGGAAAAGAAAATCCAACAATTACATACATGTAATTGAATCAGGAATATGGGATTTTAATTTATATAACATACCTCAACATTGATAAAGAACGATCACCAATGGAAAACAATTATGAGTAATAACTCTAATCATGTCAAAGATCTCAATCTTGATTCATATCCAAGATCCATAATAAAAAAACAATATAAAATAACCCTGATCTAAATCTAAATCCAAATGGGTAAAACATCCTTTCAATGGGTGGATGAATAATGGGTAAGCAACGGAAATCCATTCAGGATGATATTAACTTACCAGGAGAGGTGAATATCTTTTTTTCGGCCACTAAATATCCATGAATAGAGGTCAAAAGGATTATAACTTCATCCAGGATCCTCATAAAATGATTGGAATATTTTATAAATGATTTTGGTCGATATTGGGTTAATATGGAGGTTCAAGTATTTTTAAAATTAATTTCTTAATTAATTAAAACCATGCACATGATTTGATGGGTAGGGGCACTTGGTTTTCCAAACTATGTGCCATAACCGCGAGCCTATTCTGGGGGGTGTGGGTGGGGTTCATGAATTCTATTAAAGGGGATAATAGTTTGAAAAATTGTGTTCCAGCCATGATAACCACCTCTATTTTGGTTCCCATGGTTTTTTGGTCCAGGGTGCACGGTTCGTGAAAATCATTCACTATACATTGTAATTCCAAATTTCTCCAATTTTCACCAAAATACAACCTTGTTAAGACCAAAAAAATCATAATCCAAAAAGGAAAAATATTACCTATAAACGATCATGAGACATATCTAGAAACATTTGGGTTAGTATAGTATGAGTATTGGGGGATTTATATAATAAATTAATGATATTAGGGGAGGTTTGGAATGGGTTTTAGTGTTATCACTTGGGGGAATGACATAGGATATAGAAGATACATTATAATTTCTATAATATAATTGAAGTATGATATTAAAAGTGACTATGGACGTATAGGGTCGTTTGGATTCTATCAAATAAATTTTATTAATTTTAAATAATTATAAATGAAATTGTGTAAATTATTATTGTATCTTCAAAGGTATATGATTTTCCCACTTATTGTATTAGGTACTGACAAATGTGGCTCCTAAATATAATATTATCATTATAATAATATAATATTTGGGATAAATTTATAGAAACCAACATAGATATTAATTTGATTAATTATATTATATATTAAATTGGTTCTACAAATTAATCATTATAATCATGTCAAAAAATATAGAGGACCTGTGGGTGAAACCAATATATTATAACTATAGAATAAATGATAAAACTAATGATGCATGGATAGTTACATTAGAATTGTTTTAGTGATTTAATTATCCAAATTATTATGTAATAGTATCTATCCAAGATATTAAGTGATAAATTGATGATGTAAAAACAACATCACATCTTATTTAATCGACATATGAGTTTTAGTAACCATTATTAGTGATTTTTTTTAAAACAAATTTTGATTTCGGGGTGAATTTGTTTCTTGGAGATCGTGATATTGGAATAATTCAATATAGTTTGTTACATGATAAATTTGAGGAGGAAATTTTACCACATGATATAATAGATAATCCTAAAAATAAACAACTAACAATTACAAAGTGAAATCATGGTTCAGGTGAAATTTTAATCCTTATTATGATTTTTCTCAGATATAAAATGAATTTTATTTCTAAACAACTGTGAAGCATTTTCCACATAGAGAGGGAATTCTTTTTTATTTTGGATCCAATAATTTTTTATTAATTTTTATAATGTCTATATGTTATCTTCCATATTAATCTTCAATAATGTTAAGTTCGTTTCTTCCAGTAGTCTATGTATTAGAGATGTTCATATTTAATTTAATGGTTAAAAATTGATGGATTTAATGGTACATGTGATGGAATCATACTTTATAATATATCTAATGAAATTTTCATTAGAGGTTATGGTAACAAACTAAATTTTGTGTCATTTTTATTATAATTCCTAGTTAACATGAAATATATTTTTTAATTGCACATTACTATTTCATTTTTTATCTTACCTAAACCAATTTATTGAAATATATTTTTGTACATATTGTTGTGATATTTTACTTAATAGGAAGGGTGAAACTCTAATAATATTTTAAATATCAAAGATCATGAAATAATGTCAATGAATGACACTTCTAAATCCACATCTTGGGATGACTCTATTTTAATAGATATCCTAGTAGGGGTTTAGTTTATCATATAAATTTGTTCTCATATTGTAGAGACCCGTATCTTGACGTACATGGACATTATATTACTTTTGCGGAATACTTAGTACATAACAAAAACACACACACAAGGATCGTAATAGTTTAGTGTCTTTGGAAACTCGGATCGTAATCTTCTAAACGTGGTAAAAGATCTTCAATATCTCTCATAACGATCTTCCCCTTTTTTTACCTAAAACCTTTCTTTATATCCTGGGGAAAAGAAAACATAAAAGGGTGAGCTCAAATGCTCAGTAAGGGTAAACAAAGGAAATATCAATCACATAATTTTCATAAGAACATAACATTTTTGGAAATCTTAACCTGCAAAAGAGCTCATAATATCATAACATGGGATAAATCATAGAAGTGAAAATGAGATCCCCATAATCATAACATAAAACTTGAAACTTTGTGGCATGCACACATAATCATGGAAAATCATTTCTTGTTAGTCATGACTCATTGCCAAGACTATCTTAGTGGACAAAGTCCCTTTCTGAACCGAGTTCACTCCTCGTTTCAGTCCTGTATCACTGAACCGAAATAACCTTCCGTTCCAGCCATGTCTATCTCATGAGATATAAAATCATTACCCAATGCATTGGAGGGAGATATAGGTCCCACCCATCTTATAATGAATCCTTTCTTATGTGTGCCACATACATCATCGCATAACACAAGTAACAAAAATGGGATTCTTGAAACATCATGACATCATAAATCAATTCATATAAAATAAAGGAATTCATAAACATCATCACAACATAGTCAAATCAATGTAAAAATATGGATAGAAACAGAACCCTTTATTATCTTAGATGGAAAATAATTTTGATAAAACACTTGAAATGAATTCTTGAGGAAAAATATCCTTTCTTCTTCAAAATCAATTTCTTTTCACAAAACATCATGCAATTTTAAAAGAAAGAGATTTTATTGAAAATAGTCATGAAATCTTTTGGAGGAAGCTTCATGAAAATAAGGCTTTATAAAAGCGTAAAAATCCGTTCGTGCCGTTTAAGTTAAAAAAAACATTCTTCTCGTACTTTTGTCGGAAAAGTCAAAAAGTACCTCGTACGAAAAACGACAAAAGATTCCTTTCATATCTTTTACTAAAAACTCACCGAAGGGTAAAATTTGATTTAAACAATTGTAGGAGGATGGAAATAATATTACATATCGAGAAAACATGGATGTGGATGATAAAATACACCCCAGTAAATATCAAAGTATAAACAATCTCGGATAAAAATGAGATTGTGACATTTCCCTTACCTTTGGTCCGACTTTCTTTGTAAGTGTCCGAACCTCCTGTATAAAGATTTAAATCATGTTATTGACTTATTACAGAATCATATTTATTGTTATGATATCATATATGGTTCACTTATGACATTATATTACCCGTTCTTTTGTAAATTCCATGTTAAAGAAGCGTTTTGGGTAAAATCGTTTCATTTATCGTAGGTGTTTTGACTTGTTGTTCTTGACATCATTATTACTTATATCATGATTTACTCACTTCCAGAATATAAAATATGATTTATATATCATATATATTCAGTATATATATATATATAACAGGTAGATAAATAAAATGAAAAACACCGTTCATGGAGACGGTAGTCCGTACGTACGCATGAACGCTGTTTTTCTTTCTTTATTGTCTTGAAATGGAAGTAAGTAGATGACATACATATGTATATATATACATAAATCCAGTAGCTTTATAATGTCATATATTTCATTATTATTTCTTATATATACATTATAATCATTCTTAAATGGTTAACATGGAGAATGAATCTCATCGCGTCGTGGAGACGGTAGTCCGTACGTACGCACGAGCGATGATATCATTTCTATAAATATTGAATTGAATTGGAGTGGATTATAAAATATATCAGAATCAATATGATGTTTTAATAACTATGTATAGTTATTCTTTACACCATTATACCCATCCATGTAAGGTGGTGGTGGAAAATAGATTACACCACGGCGTGGAGACGGTATTCCGTACGTACGCACGCGCGGTGATTTCTTTTTTCGTAGGATGGATAGATGGTGAAATAGGGTTGTTTCATACTTATAATAACATATCAGTATATGAGTGATACTGATGTTATTACTTCATAATGAAACAACCTAAGAAGAAGAAGTGGAAGAAGAAATAAAGATGAAAGAATTGGTAACGGTAATTACCTCTTCTTTGAAGTGCCTCTTTGAGACCTCCTCTTAGGGCACTAGAATTGGTCTTTGAGGAAGACCATAACCTCTAGGATGTTTCTAGGGAATTGGAGAAGAGATTTTGGCAGGGTTTGGCCGAGCTTGAGTGCTCAAATTGGTGTGAGGAGGAGGGGGAGGAGGTGTCCTTTTATAAGGGAGGAGAGGGGCAACTTAGGAATATCTCAAAATATTATTTTATATTAAAGTCAAAATCGGTTTATAATGGTTCCAAATGGTCTTATTTCAAAGCTAAAGTGGGGATGGGTCGAAATCCTATCAACCAATAGAATTTAGACAAGTTTAGGATATTATTTTAACCTTATCAATTAAATTTAACTCTAAGTTAAATAATTTAACTTTTACCATGTCTTTTTGTTTTCTTTCACTATATGGTTAATAAACTTACTATAACATGCCAAACGAACCCCAAATTGTTTATTATTAATATATATATCCTTATCTAAGTCATTTGGCCGAACCTTAGATTTTTAGGAATACAATAACAATTAATAATATAATATTTGATTTAAAAACTATTTTGTGTCAATTTTGACACTATTTGATATATGATTTTTGTGAAAGTCATAACAGAATTAAATGTTCGAACCAAGTTGATTAAATCAACATTAATATATCATAGTAACCTAGAAAATTATTGGAATTCATAAAAAATCTCAAATTACATTTATTTTGGTGTTTATAACATCAATTATGTCAATATTTCATTAATAAGATAATTACTGCATCATCGTTGTGTCATAAATAAATTAAATTATTTGATGTCTAAAAATTACAAATAAAATACCATCATGTAGAAAATCTTTCTACCTTTCTAATTAATATTTAAAATCGAATTTATCTTATGTATAACCCCATATTAAAAATGATTTACTTATTAAACTTTGATTTTAACTATTTTAACCTTTCTTTAAATAAATTAATAATAAATGTCCTAATCTAATCCAAGTGGGCCTAAATGGTCATATTTTATTCCTAAGTTTGTTTTTGGTCGAATTACACTTGTCCAATAGAATTAGGACATGTGTTAGGGTAATAGTAATATCATATTTACCCTTAGTTACCCTATTTACTATTAACCGCGGTAAAAAAAAAGTAAAAAGTTACTATTCACCAAAAAATTATTTTCATCTCATTGAACCACATTTTAGTCCTTGATATTAACCGTGTCTCTCGGATTTTTGAAATTCCATTCACAGAAGCGGTAAAATTAAGTTTTATGAAAAATTCAGTTTTTTAACTACCACTTAGTAGTTTCACTATTCATCAAAAATTGATGTTTTTCAGAACAATGCCAAAATTTCATCCTAAGCTATATTTCATATTCCGAATTCAAAAATGAAGTCTATTTTACCAAATTCATAACATAGAAGTTGCATTAATTGATTTTATAATTAAATCCCGCTGTTAAAACAAATAGCGTGTTTTTAAGAAACAATATCTATCAAAAGATTGACACTTGATTATGTCTGGTTTAAATGTGAAATTACAACCAATGACCAACATTGTATTAAATTGTAAAAATATATTCTAAATATACTTTAAAACCACTCAAATTATTGATTTATCACTATTAATTATTTCGATTAAAAAAGTTGTTTTTAATTATAATTTAGTAATTTTCACTATTCATCAGAATATGAAAGTTATCCGAAAAGTACCAAAATTTCACCTTAGGCTAAATTCGATACTCCGAATCCAAGAATGAAGTTCATTTTGAAAAATAAGATTTACAGAATTTTAAAAAGTGGTTATTACTATTCATAACGGCTAGTTTTAATAATATTTTAATAGCACATCGTTGTTTAGTGAAACTCGGTATTGCGTATTACACACGCTATCGAGAAAGGTCGCGATTGCGTGTAATGCAAGGCAAGACAAGGATGCGTGTTGTGCAAGATCCTTTTGGTGTAGCGTACAACACAAGACATTAATAAAATTAAAAAGAATATTTTTTTTATAAAATCTTGGGCTGTTACATTCTAGCCCCCTTAAAATGAATTTCGCCCTCGAAATTCGTCGGGGTTATAAATGGTTTACTATTCGAAAGTTTCTTTAATAGAAACCCACATCGTAAAAAGGAATATCAAAACCAATCTTTAAAAACAAAAGTATGAAACGTAACGGTTACCCAAATAAACTAATCATTGGGTTTCCACATAGGTGAAAATATGGATATGGAAGAGAAATCTAACCATCATGTTCTGATGGAGAGTGGTAGAGAACATGGCTATGGAAAAGCCAGTAATCACAAATCCATAGATTTGTGATGATATAAGGTACCATCTAATTCATCAGGTATAAGATCACTAGGAAAACATTTTTGGTTTTCAAGATCATTTCCCCTAAAGTTGAAAATTTGAATTAGAATAAATACTTACTTTATTTTGGTACAATCTCACTGTTGTTCGTGCCTTGAACAATTTCCACTTCATCTCTTAAATAAATGAAGTTGAATTTGTTATTCGTGAAGTGTTAGCAGATCATGTGATAGAATGACGGGTCATTCCATCTGTCTCAAACAAAAGGTTAGCAAAAATTATATGCATAAATCGATCTATAGTGAGATTAATCATATATGGTTCCTAAAATGGACTTATACTTCATATATCATACTGCTTAATATAATAAAACTAGTTTCTACTAAACAGGGACTTCCTGTAGGCTAGTGGTAGGCGATAAAGGCCAGTCGCACTTCGGTTGTGGGTTCGATTCCTACAGCCTTGTCCGAAGCGATGGGCTGTCGCCCGTCCTGCAGTTTGTCCCTTTTTCTAAAACTACGTTACTATAACATCCCATCAATAATATCGAAAATCTTCTATCCTTAAACAATACTAACTTATGTCCAACATAATCCAGTCTAATCTTTAGGCTTATACATAATACTGCAGTCCACTCTCATAATATAGTGACATCGATTACCAGAGATTTAATACTGTCGTTGATCCCCACATATCATAAGATATGTCTTGTTGGTCACATTCCAAACATTCAAAGTCCTTAATCATGTATTCTCTTGAATACCTTAGTGAAAACATGAGTGCAGTTAAAAGTTAACACTTTCCACATACCAAAATCCTCAAAATTCTATATACTCAAACCATGATATCACTTAGTCCTTATATCAATCATGAGCTCATGAATACTATTAAACATTTCATTTTCTCGTCTTCATTATGCGCATATCATCTTATTTCCAAAAAATATCTCAATCACTTTGAATACCACATCAATAAATATTGCAATACTCAATGATACAACATTATTTTGGAATCCCATTACATAAACACTTAATCATTCCACCACATCGTTGTCATATTCAACATTGCCAATAGTGATCGCATGTGATTTCCCTTTGTCCTTTGCCTTCAGTGGTTGCTCATGTTGATCATCACTAACCCTTGGATTAGGGCAATTATTAGCATAATGCCCCATTTCCTTGCACTTGAAGCATTGAAGTGTTGGCGGTGCGTTCTCTGCAGTGTTTGCTTTATCATTAGAAACCCTTTTTCCATTACTTCGACACTCAGCTGCTCGATGACCTTCTTTTCCACACTTAAAACATTTTCTAGTCCCTTTTAGACAATCTCCACCATGCTTCTTTCCACACTTTGTGCATAAGGAAACATTTATCTTCTTTTCACCATTATTCTGAGATTTCTCCTTGAACTCCATCTTTCGTTTCTTGTCAAAACCATGAGATGGATATGTAACACCAACTTCCATTTCTACCTTGATAGCACAACGCACAATTTCTTCATAGCTATTGAAGTCTCTTATAGCTAATGCCCTTCGAAGACTTGGTTTTAAGCCACTGAAAAATCGATCAACTTTACTTTCAGGTTGGATGATAATTCCAGAAGCATACCTTGCAAGTCTTGTAAAATTTGCTTCATAGGTACCAACAGATTCATCGTCCCTTTGCTTCAGTTCAAGAAACTCTTTCTCCATCTTTGTTCGAAGAATACGAGGGAAGTACTTATTGAAAAATAAGTTCTTGAACTCGTCCCATTCCATAGACTCAATTTCATCCCTTTGCCTCGTATTCTTAATAAGATTCCACCATTGATCAGCATCTCCTTCCAAACGATACACTGCTAGGATGACTTTATCATTTTCAGAACATTGAAGAACTGAAAATATCTTTTCAGTAGTACTAATCCATTGTTCAGCAACTAATGGATCAGTAGACCCACTGAAAGAAGGTGGACGCTGCCTCATGAAGGATTCAACAGAATGTTGCTCCTTCCTTTGCTCGTTTGGAAGTCCTGCATGATTCATAGCTTGAGAAAGTTGTGTGAGCATGGATACAAGATTTTGCATTCCGGCTCCCATATCGTTTGGTTGCTCAGGGGGACAATCATTGCATTGCCCATCACATTCCGCATTAACACGGTTCCTTCGGGTTCCAGCCATCGTCTAAAACCCCAAAAGAATAGTATGAGAGGCAAAAATCATGCTAGGGAAAACAACATAATAAAGGGTTAGTGCCCTCAATATCTAACATCTTAGGTTAAATTCGAAGATCGTTAGCGCAATTCTAGTACTATAACATATACGTATACTTAACCTTAGAGACATCCCTAGACATACCTTAGAAATATCTCTAGGGATCTCACTAAAGTTCTCGCATCCTAGTTTCCAAAGGTTGACTAAACCTTTCCTCTGATACCAACTGTAGAGACCCGTATCTTGACGTACATGGACATTATATTACTTTTGCAGAATACTTAGTACATAACAAAAACACACACACAAGGATCGTAATAGTTTAGTGTCTTTGGAAACTCGGATCGTAATCTTCTAAACGTGGTAAAAGATCTTCAATATCTCCCATAAAGATCTTCCCCTTTTTTTTACCTAAAACCTTTCTTTATATCCTGGGGAAAAGAAAACATAAAAGGGTGAGCTCAAATGCTCAGTAAGGGTAAACAAAGGAAATATCAATCACATAATTTTCATAAGAACATAACATTTTTGGAAATCTTAACCTGCAAAAGAGCTCATAATATCATAACATGGGATAAATCATAGAAGTGAAAATGAGATCCCCATAATCATAACATAAAACTTGAAACTTTGTGGCATGCACACATAATCATGGAAAATCATTTCTTGTTAGTCATGACTCATTGCCAAGACTATCTTAGTGGACAAAGTCCCTTTCTGAACCGAGTTCACTCCTTGTTTCAGTCCTGTATCACTGAACCGAAATAACCTTCCGTTCCAGCCATGTCTATCTCATGAGATATAAAATCATTACCCAATGCATTGGAGGGATATATAGGTCCCACCCATCTTATAATGAATCCTTTCTTATGTGTGCCACATACATCATCGCATAACACATGTAACAAAAATGGGATTCTTGAAACATCATGACATCATAAATCAATTCATATAAAATAAAGGAATTCATAAACATCATCACAACATAGTCAAATCAATGTAAAAATATGGATAGAAACAGAACCCTTTATTATCTTAGATGGAAAATAATTTTGATAAAACACTTGAAATGAATTCTTGAGGAAAAATATCCTTTCTTCTTCAAAATCAATTTCTTTTCACAAAACATCATGCAATTTTAAAAGAAAGAGATTTTATTGAAAATAGTCATGAAATATTTTGGAGGAAGCTTCATGAAAATAAGGCTTTATAAAAGCGTAAAAATCCGTTCGTGCCGTTTAAGTTAAAAAAAACATTCTTCTCGTACTTTTGTCGGAAAAGTCAAAAAGTACCTCGTACGAAAAACGACAAAAGATTCCTTTCATATCTTTTACTAAAAACTCACCGAAGGGTAAAATTTGATTTAAACAATTGTAGGAGGATGGAAATAATATTACATATCGAGAAAACATGGATGTGGATGATAAAATACACCCCAGTAAATATCAAAGTATAAACAATCTCGGATAAAAATGAGATTGTGACATTTCCCTTACCTTTGGTCCGACTTTCTTTGTAAGTGTCTGAACCTCCTGTATAATGATTTAAATCATGTTATTGACTTATTACAGAATCATATTTATTGTTATGATATCATATATGGTTCACTTATGACATTATATTACCCGTTCTTTTGTAAATTCCATGTTAAAGAAGCGTTTTGGGTAAAATCGTTTCATTTATCGTAGGTGTTTTGACTTGTTGTTCTTGACATCATTATTACTTATATCATGATTTACTCACTTCCAGAATATAAAATATGATTTATATATCATATATATTCAGTATATATATATATATAACAGGTAGATAAATAAAATGAAAAACACCGTTCATGGAGACAGTAGTCCGTACGTACGCATGAACGCTGTTTTTCTTTCCTTATTGTCTTGAAATGGAAGTAAGTAGATGACATACATATGTATATATATACATAAATCCAGTAGCTTTATAATGTCATATATTTCATTATTATTTCTTATATATACATTATAATCATTCTTAAATGGTTAACATGGAGAATGAATCTCATCACGTCGTGGAGACGGTAGTCCGTACGTACGCACGAGCGATGATATCATTTCTATAAATATTGAATTGAATTGGAGTGGATTATGAAATATATCAGAATCAATATGATGTTTTAATAACTATGTATAGTTATTCTTTACACCATTATACCCATCCATGTAAGGTGGTGGTGGAAAATAGATTACACCACGGCGTGGAGACGGTATTCCGTACGTACGCACGCGCGGTGATTTCTTTTTCCGTAGGATGGATAGATGGTGAAATAGGGTTGTTTCATACTTATAATAACATATCAGTATATGAGTGATACTGATGTTATTACTTCATAATGAAACAACCTAAGAAGAAGAAGTGGAAGAAGAAATAAAGATGAAAGAATTGGTAACGGTAATTACCTCTTCTTTGAAGTGCCTCTTTGAGACCTCCTCTTAGGGCACTAGAATTGGTCTTTGAGGAAGACCATAACCTCTAGGATGTTTCTAGGGAATTGGAGAAGAGATTTTGGCAGGGGTTGGCCGAGCTTGAGTGCTCAAATTGGTGTGAGGAGGAGGGGGGGGAGGTGTCCTTTTATAAGGGAGGAGAGGGGCAACTTAGGAATATCTCAAAATATTATTTTATATTAAAGTCAAAATCGGTTTATAATGGTTCCAAAGGGTCTTATTTCAAAGCTAAAGTGGGGATGGGTCGAAATCCTATCAACCAATAGAATTTAGACAAGTTTAGGATATTATTTTAACCTTATCAATTAAATTTAACTCTAAGTTAAATAATTTAACTTTTACCATGTCTTTTTGTTTTCTTTCACTATATGGTTAATAAACTTACTATAACATGCCAAAAGAACCCCAAATTGTTTAATATTAATATATATATCCTTATCTAAGTCATTTGGCCGAACCTTAGATTTTTAGGAATACAATAACAATTAATAATATAATATTTGATTTAAAAACTATTTTGTGTCAATTTTGACACTATTTGATATATGATTTTTGTGAAAGTCATAACAGAATTAAATGTTCGAACCAAGTTGATTAAATCAACATTAATATATCATAGTAACCTAGAAAATTATTGGAATTCATAAAAAATCTCAAATTACATTTAGTTTGGTGTTTATAACATCAATTATGTCAATATTTCATTAATAAGATAATTACTGCATCATCGTTGTGTCATAAATAAATTAAATTATTTGATGTCTAAAAATTACAAATAAAATACCATCATGTAGGAAAGCTTTTTACCTTTCTAATGAATATTTACAATCGAATTTATCTTATGTATAACCCCATATTAAAAATGATTTACTTATTAAACTTTGATTTTAACTATTTTAACCTTTCTTTAAATAAATTAATAATAAATGTCCTAATCTAATCGAAGTGGGCCTAAATGGTCATATTTTATTCCTAAGTTTGTTTTTGGTCGAATTACACTTGTCCAATAGAATTAGGACATGTGTTAGGGTAATAGTAATATCATATTTACCCTTAGTTACCCTATTTACTATTAACCGCGGTAAAAAAAAAAGTAAAAAGTTACTATTCACCAAAAAATTATTTTCATCTCATTGAACCACATTTTTGTCCTTGATATTAACCGTGTCTCTCGGATTTTTGAAATTCCATTCACAGAAGCGGTAAAATTAAGTTTTATGAAAAATTCAGTTTTTTAACTACCACTTAGTAGTTTCACTATTCATCAAAAATTGATGTTTTTCAGAACAATGCCAAAATTTCATCCTAAGCTATATTTCATATTCCGAATTCAAAAATGAAGTCTATTTTACCAAATTCATAACATAGAAGTTGCATTAATTAATTTTATAATTAAATCCCGCTGTTAAAACAAATAGCGTGTTTTTAAGAAACAATATCTATCAAAAGATTGACACTTGATTATGTCTGGTTTAAATGTGAAATTACAACCAATGACCAACATTGTATTAAATTGTAAAAATATATTCTAAATATACTTTAAAACCACTCAAATTAATGATTTATCACTATTAATTATTTCGATTAAAAAAGTTGTTTTTAATTATAATTTAGTAATTTTCACTATTCATCAGAATATGAAAGTTATCCGAAAAGTACCAAAATTTCACCTTAGGCTAAATTCGATACTCCGAATCCAAGAATGAAGTTCATTTTGAAAAATAAGATTTACAGAATTTTAAAAAGTGGTTATTACTATTCATAACGGCTAGTTTTAATAATATTTTAATAGCACATCGTTGTTTAGTGAAACTCGGTATTGCGTATTACACACGCTATCGAGAAAGGTCGTGATTGCGTGTAATGCAAGGCAAGACAAGGATGCGTGTTGTGCAAGATCCTTTTGGTGTAGCGTACAACACAAGACATTAATAAAATTAAAAAGAATATTTTTTTATAAAATCTTGGGCTGTTACACATATAGTTAATGAGATAAAAAATTTATAAGTACAATGGATTCTCATGTGATAATCAACAGAGAGTTCACCTATATATTTTTAGTTATGTAGACACTTAGTCCACTAGAATAGAATGATATCTTCTGGAGTTTCCTGAAACTACTTCACCCATGAACATACCTCGATGAACTATTAATGAAAAAAATCAAAAAAAACATACTTATAAGATAACATAGATAGATATAATTAGATAAATAACACATTTTTATGAAAAATAGTATCCCTCTGAAAACTAGTATTACATTACTAAAAACCCGACTTCTACTGCATTTTATGGAAAACCTACTTTTATATAAAATATTTTATTATCAATTCAATAAAATATTGTTCTATTGATTCTATATACAACACCGTCACATTAATTTATTATAAATCTAAGATTTAGGGAGTGAAAACGAAAATATTTACATTATTTTCCTAGAAACCAAATGTGAATTATGAATTAATCCATGAATATAGAGATATTGTGAATAGAATATTGAGCTAACCTACTAAGTCTTAATACTCACGCCAATAGTCTTCTTCTGTTTCATCCCTTGTGCAGGATTCATCTTGAGTTTGATCACCTTGGGAGACGTGTTATCATTATGTTGGATAGTGACCATTTGGTCACATGGAGTTAGTTGTTTATCGGGTTTGATCATTTGAGTTGTTGGTTTATTTGTACTTTCAGTTTCTTGTACAAATAATGTTAAGTAAAGTTATTATATAATTGTATTTTTCGATGTCCATTTCTTTCCACTGTTTGTTTGATTCTTTATATATGGGATAAATAGTTCCCTTGTGTACACTATTATTTCCCTTGGATCTTGCCTCCATCTCGGGAAGATCAGGAACGCCTCTCTGTACATGTCACGGGCTGGCCCTTGTGATCGGTTTAGGGTCGACCCGGGCTAGTTCATGGAAAAATGCTATCAAAGGAGGTCGGCTCTTAGCAGAACTTTTTTTAGAGAGCCCTTATTATTTTGGGGATTTCAATGTAGATGAAGTTTTATTTTTGGGACTTGAGGGGTAATTGCGGGAACATCTTCGTGAACTCTTTCTCTTTCTGATCCTCGTACATCCATGGTAAGTCCGGTTTTATTAGTTTCTTTTGTTCTTATTGATTGTTTGGTGTTGGGAAATGACAAGGGGAGTATGACTAATGGCCTCCATGAGCTCACAGGGCTTGGAATTCTATGTGGAGTCGTTTCATGGTCCTAATAAGTCTCTTTGTGTTGGTGTTGTGTTTGAAATATGGTTTCCAACCAAATAGTCAAGTCATCCACCGACACTAGTTCCCTTTTGTGGGTTTCTTGGACCTTTCTTGAATTATGAATTTTTGTTTTGAAAATACTTGTGTGTGAATTATGGAAATGGGTTTTAAAAGAAGGATTAGATTTTGGAAAAGTGTATTAGAGATTTAAAAATTAAATATAGTAATGTTTTTTGGAAGGTTGTGTTTTTTTCTTAAATAAATTTTGGTTAGGAAGTGGAAATGATTTAAAAGGATTGTATTTTCCCTAATCTAAACTTGTGGTTGGTTGAAAAAAAATGTTTTGAAAGTGTGAATTATTTTAAATGAATTCTGAAACGTTGTTTTAAATGGAGTATTTTGGGATGTTTAGAAGTGTTTGAATCTGATGAATTGGTTTTTGAATTTGGTTTTGATCGGGTGGTGTTTTTTTGGGAAGGGGTTTTGGCCTTTGTGGTTGTCAAATTATGAAAAGATACCTTACTAAATTTTATAAAATGGGAAGGGGTGTTTTGGAGTGTCTTGGATGATTTAATATTTATTAAAAATTAAAATGGGTATGTATTTAAGAAAATTGATCTTGATGAAGTGTGGTTTGTTTTGTGAAATATGAAAATGGTTTTTTGACATGGGGGTTGGTGTTCCTTATGAAAGTACATGATTTTTGTAATGATGTTATTTTGTTTTAGCCATTGGTGTTTCATGGGAGCTCACATGCATGGTTTTATTTCTATATAGAAGGATATCCTATATGGAATGGTGGTTGGGTTCCTGGTGTGGAATTGAAATGTTCATGTGGGCGATACTTGATGAAACACCATTGGTGAATGTGGAAACCCACCAAGTTTGTTTGTTTTTCAAAAGTGTTTTGAGATGAACTAATTGTGTCCTTTATTTATAAACCAATAGTTATGTGGTTTGTTTTTTTTTGTATTGGAAGAGTTTTTTATTCAGTAAGCTTCGTTGTGATCTAGAAGTCCTGCTCTTATTGTATCTTGTGATGAGATATTGTTGGTGGATCGGTTTTGGAGTAATGTTCATTGGATTTCTAAAGAGGTGTTTGAGGTAGTGATGTGGCCATGGATAGTTCTCCATTGGAATTAATTCCTATAGATCAAACAAAGGATTCATTTCAAATGTTAAATCCACCTCTTTGGATGATACCTCAACCTCTTTGTTGGAATAGGGATCTATTTCAGATCATTTTAAAGTGAATCCAAGTCATGATAATCATTTTATAAATAGTAGTTGTGTTCGGTGATGTTGATGTGTTTCTACATATTCCTTGTCCATTTTCCCCTCTTTCGTAGTGAGATAAAATTTTGATATGTATCATGTGAGTTTTTTCGAGTGGTGTGATCCTTAGCACCCTCACTGCAGTGTAACAGATGCTTTATGGATTAGGGCTCCAGCCATAGGTCTCGGAGTGATGCTCTTCACACAGTTAGGAAATCTACAGAGGTGTGGGGAGCATGACCAGGATCCACCCTACACCATTGTGGTTTGGTAGTTTCTATGTCCCTATTTTGGTTCCTCATTTCTCTGAATTTCCCTTTTTCATGACAAGCGTGGTGGACTTACCCCTCACACGATGTCTATGGTTATGCCTTCACAGATTTGGGTTTTCGATCAATTTCCATTTGTGGACCGCTTGTGAAAATCAGGTGTGTTCATGGTCTAACCTATTCATAGGAGGATATGTTTGGGTAGTTTTTTGTTTCAATTTTGGTTTTTGTAGCCTAATTATTGGGTCCCCTTTCCTACCCTCCCTAAGTGGTGGGGGTTCAAGATTCGTTCGGAATGTGTTGGCCCAGTTCTTGTCCCCTCCGTTCAAGAGTGGGTTCTTTAGATGCTTATGTCGTAACCTTGTTAACATGGGTTTCTGGGTTGTTTTTGGAGATTTTTTGTGGTCTTGTGTAGGTGAGTCCCAATTATAGTTCATTTTTAATTCTTTTTTGTTCATTTATAGTAGGTCTCTAATTGTGTGGAGACCCACTAGGGGTATCAAAGATCATTCCTTTAAGATTTCTCGAATTGTAGTTTATATTTAATAGTGGGGACCCATTCTGGCCTCCACCCAATGTTATTGGATTTTTTGAGTGTAATATGGTTTGTGGGATTGTTGGATTAATTTGGAGAAGTCCCAACAGTTTATTTCAAGGCTTTGTTGTGGAGTGGGTGGCTTGATCTTTCAGTTGATTCTCCGGAACTGGTTGTGAGTTGGTGTTTTGTTTGGGAAAGTTTGTTAAGTAAAATTGTTGGTGACTTCTAATTCATTAGGTTTAGAGGCTGGATTATTTTGATAAAGAATAATTTGGTGTTATTATGTTAGTTTAAAAGAGTTATGGCTTTCCAGGGGCGGAAAGATTTAATAGTGGGGAGAATTGCCACGCCCATTTTTTTTCCTTTTCATGTCATGGTTTAGATCCGGTTCATTGAAAATCATAATCCTTTTCCTGGGTTTTGGGTGAGATTAATTTTGATTTTTGAACTTTTGTATATATATAATCACCCTAATTTGGGTTCCACAATATTTTTTTAGGAGTTTTTGGAGAACGGGGGGTTATTTCATGATTTGGGCCATCCGTGATCCCATTTGTGGTTTTAAAAATCAAATTTTTATGTTTAATAACTCCTATATTTTGCAACATTTTTAATTAATTATACTTTAAAATTGGTCTTCACGGACATATTAATATTACTATATCCTTTTAGACCCCTTATAAATTCATAAACATTATGAATTTTGGTAAATTATTTAAATAAAGGTCCAGCCCATTGGTCCATTTCTAGTTTTAAAAAGTAAATTGTTTATTTTATATATTTTTCCTTATTTAATATTTTTTAGTGATTCAACTTCCCAATCAAATCCAACATAACAATACTCACCACCATTATCTATTTTTACTCTTTTTATCTCATTGAAATCAATTATTAGGTTGAACATTATCGAGTTTCCTCAAAATGACCATAATTGAGAAGGTAAGTTGTTTCACCCATAATTCATTCAATTCATACTCTTTTTCCCAAAAATCTTCTTTCCCCAGTTCATCAAGATTTTATAAGTCTTTAAATTTTGTTACATGATATTTCCTTCACTTTATGGTTGAATATATAATGAAAGATGAAGATTTTTTTAGGTGGAAAGGTGAGATTCCTTCTCCATTCGCCTTCCTCTTCCTCCTCCTTTCATTATTTCTTTTTGTTTATAATCTCCAATAGTAATAAAGACCATGTATTCTGTTATAAAATTTCTTTTATGGGGTTTTTTATTTGGGGTCGTCCGTCATAGGTCTAGGGTTTATAAAGCCTCAGATGGTTATATTGGGTGTGTGTTTCCATTACGCCAAGGATTTGAGGTAGGATATCCCTTACACATGCCTTTATCATTTAAGATTAATCATTTTATTATTTTTATCATATTATATATATGTTTATGAATTTTTCCATCCATTTTATAATTTTATTGGTGTGATAAATGGTTGTTTGAGCCATATTTTGTGATATGTAGAGTTGTTTTGTCATAAAAGTGCACACACAGTGTTTGATTAAATGTTCCTCTATCGTTCACAGGTGTTTTGCGAGGTTTAAAACCTGTTTTGTGGTATTTTGAACATGTTACAGTATCTATAATAAAATATGGCATTAAATTGGTGTTTTAATTCTTTTCAAGTTCTTAAACTAAATTGTTTTGTTTAAAATGGGCATGTCATGTGTTCGGTAAATTACCCGGTTGGTTTTATGTGTGATGTGTGATTTAATAAATCATTTGTTTGGATTTATAAAGGAATATTAAGAATTATAAACGGTATTTTTTGGAATTTTTTGGCTTTCCAATTTTTATTTTGTTTTAAAAACAACTGTGTTTTGGTTTACAACATGTTTTGGCCCGAGTTGTTGAAAAATGGCATGTTTAACAACCTTATGAAAATGGTTGTGTTTTTAAATGTGTAATCTGTTTGTTTTAAGGGATTTATGAATTTTTTTCTGATTTAAATATTTTTTATACACCTACTTAATAAAATTGAAATACATGCCTTGGTCAAATGTTAGTTTTGAGAAAGGCTTAAAGGCCCGTTTGGCATTTTTTTTTAAAAATTGTTTCCATCTGCATTTCTTGTTCTATCTTTTGGGAACATTTTATGGTCCACTAAAGTGATTTATTAATTGGTTAAGGAGATTAAAAATCTAGTTTTTTATTTTATTGATGGGTTTCTAGCCTTAAAAGAGAATTTCTGAATGGATTTCATGTGCAAGGCCTCGTTATACTCTTTGAAATTGTTTTACGAAATTTTCTAGTGGTTTATTGATTCGTGAAAGAAATATGAAGTTGTTTTGCGTGATATTTTTGTGTTTATGGTTTGGTAATGGAATTATGATTTGAAAATTTTATTTGATAATATATGTAACTTTATTGAGCACTAAAGGTAATCCCCGGGTATCTAGGTGGGTGGACGTGTACTTGTATGCTAGTGATCCCGTGGGGATTGGCCCCTGTTTCACGTAGAAAGTTTGACGATGACAACAATAACTAAAATATGATGATGATGATGTTGGTTGACCACTAGGATTTGGGTATTCTCCCTACTACTGGCTCTGGTGCATGAAAATGGATATTTTTTTGGGTTACTTTCACTGAGATACAAGGTACCTGGGGTTGACAACTAACAAGTGCCTAGGGGTGTACTTTGGAGTTGTAATCATTGGATATATTATACTCACCATCCGCATACATTGTGGTTAGTTGATTAATTAATTAGTGTGTGTGATTTATTTAAAAGTTTAAATTATTTAAAGCATCCCTCTTGAAAACTATTTAAACATTAAAGTTACACCTCTTTGAAATTTGTTACTACCATTCTTGTTTATAAAACATGCAAGTTTTTGTCTAGAAATTTTTTATAGAATTGGACCTCATTTGGAAAACATAAAATTATATTTGTATGTAAAACATGAAATTGATGTTCCTTTTATTTAAAAATATATCAATTGGGAATAGAATATCGGGCTAACCTACTGAGTTTTAATACTCACACCTATAGTTTTCTTCTGTTTTTATCCCTTGTGTAGGTTTCAGCTTGAGTTCGATCACCTTGGGTGACATGTTCTAATTATGTTAAAAAGTTAAAAGAAGTTTACAAGGATTTAGTTGGTTATTGGGTTTTTTCATTTGAGTTGTTGGTTTAGTTGTACTTTCTGTTTCATGTACAAATAATGTTCAGTTCAGTTTTTATATAAATGTATTTTGGACTGTCCATTTTTTCCACTATTTGTTTGATTGTTTATATATGGTGAAAATATCTCCCTTGTATACTCTATTGATTCCATTAGTTCTTTTCTCCATCCCAGGAGGATAGGGAATGCCTCTTGGGACCTGTCGCGGGCTGGCCCTTGTGACTGGTTCAGGGTCGACTCGGGCTGGTTCGGGACAATAAGTCGTTGAATGTTACGTGAATAAATAATTCATTATATTCATAGCAGGATTACATACTTAATTATAATATTAAATTGTTGAATGAGGATTGGGAAACGTTTTTTCAATGATAATATATTTATTTTAAGATAACCTCATTATTGAAAATAATAAGGATCTTGGATAGTGTTTTTTATAATGGAATGTTTCCAAAAAAACATATGAAATTGTTTGTGAATTGATATAAATGATTTATATCATTGATTACTTATTATATATATATAATTAAAGTAATTTATTATAGTTAACACTCCCTAAATAGAAATATTCATTATGATATAAAAACGAAATAATCTATAAATATATTTCTAATACTATCCATTTTTTTCAAATGTGAAATCAATGTTAGTACATTAGGGTTGTATAACAAATAAAATTGTAATGAAATTAGAGTGGGTAAAAAATGTTTGCTTGATATTTTCTGGAATTGATCCATGGATGTATCATGAAATAAATATAGTACATAGAAAGAGGATTCTCATGGAACATGACTATAGAATCATCAAATTTATTATCTTTGATTAGTTGTGATAGTGGGACTGTATCTTTTTTAGATAATTTTAATAAAAATGTAAACTTTTATGTTGAAGTTATATTATTTAGTTTTAATATTATTAATAATATATTAAATGTTGATTTTATATAACACAGTTTTATAGTCATATATGAACTATGTTATGATAGAATTAATTTAGAATTATAAAATGATAGATGGTTTTTATTAATAATTGTTTATGATATTTTATTATAATTGTATGGGTAATATCTCTACCATATTTACATGAAACATATATTTATTTGAATATTGTATGGATATATAATATTATATTTCACATGATAAATTGGCATGTCAATTTTATTATATTATACAATTATTTTAGGAAATAATGTGTTTATAAAATGACCTATTTTAAGAGAGAGAAACAAAAATTCGGTGATACATGTATGAATGAAAATGATGAAATGAAAAATTGATGTTTATAATGTGTTTAAACACCAATATTCAAATTTATTATGTTCATATTTATTTTCTATTACAACATTGTTCATATTTCTCATAGGAATAATGTAAACATTTGTTAATGTATTTATTGTTTTTATATTTCAAAATGGGTATTTTCTATCGAATATGCATGAAACTCATTCTATACTCAATGGATACTATAATATTTAATGTGATGATAGTGGATATATTGATATATCACTTAGAAGTGATCAAAAAGGTGGGTTCCAAAATAAAAGGCTTCAATATTTCAATGGAGAGTGTAGATATTCTAATTAGTTCCCTATATCATGGACTCCTAATCCAAATATATTTTTTTAGATAAAAATTTGAAAAAGATTAAATTTTTAATGAGTTATGTTGTGTTTAAATTTTTTACAAAATATTTTATTGGAATATTCTATTTAAATATTTCTTCTTGTTTCAAAATGGGATTCTGAAGAGGTTTACACTAATGGAATCGTGTTATGAGTTTTTGAAATGGAGGAATACAATGGTGGGATTGTTTGATGTTTTTTGTTATAAGGATTACTTACTAAAAACCATATATAATTTGAATATGATTCATTATAATTTTAAGGAAGTTATTTTTATATGTTATTATTTTCAAAATGATTCATAAAGATTTTATAAAATTGGAACCATGATTATTGAAGAATCAATTCATATTATGTTTAATGAGATGAATACATTAGATAGATCTATTATGATAGGTCATATGGATGAGGAATACTGAGATTGAAATATATATGAATTAACACCATTAAAAAATAAGATACAAAGAGAAGATGAAACTATTGAGAAGGAGTATAAACCTTATAATTCTTTAATATGGAAGACTCGTTGTTATCTTCCCATTGATATTGTAATTTAAGATATTTATTTTAGAGTAAAATTATGAAATATTGATAGTAATATTAATTAATATTTTTATTTTATTTATAATATCATAAAAAATTATGTCATAAAATAAATAATGGAACTATGATGGGTACTATCAAAAAATGGAAATACAACTTGGTTCATAAGAAACAAGTTATGAGATCGTGTTAAAGAACAAGAAGATCAAAAAATAATTTCAAACGTCTATATTTTCAATATTAAACATGATAAGATTATAATAATTGTAAATAATAAATCTAAAGAAGTCACTAAAAGATAGGTTCATGAAAAGGTATTTAATATAAAGAGATTTGTGTTTAGTATTTTTGGGAAAAAATCCCTCAAGGTATGGTTACATCATTTTTGTGTTGGTTGTGTTTGTTGAAAATGAATGTTTCCATGGTGAATTATTGAGTTCTAGAGATGTTGTTGACAATCCATGTTGAAAAATAACCATGACAAAGGAATGGATGATCTAGGGGTGGTACAAAAGGATCAGATACAAGGTGGCACCATTTTCTAGTGTTTTCCATATTTTTGGGGTCCAAATTTTGGTGTTTGGTGACCATCGTGAAAATTGGATTTCTGTGAAGATCTAATTTAAATATGGAAAGAGAATGAGTTTTGCAAAGATAAGCTCCATGGATTAGATTTCTCGAAGACATGAAAAATATTTATGGTGATTATTCGTGATTACGATGACCTTCGCGAAGGGAAGAATTGAAGAGTATTGTGGTGGTGAAGGGCATTGCGAGTGGAGCTTCACGGTGGTGGGGCGAAGTAATTGACGGAACACTCCGCAGTCATGACAAGCTCTGCAATCCATAAATTTTCGTTGTACTTTTCAATATTAAGTGAATTTCGGCGGGAATTTCTGAGCATCACCATTTGAGATGACATCGTGCTGACTTTGCACTGAAGGTTTGAGATTCAGTGGAATCTCCTATAAATAGGCCTCGACCCCCTCGAGAGAAGTAGAGTGTTTTTGATGAAAATATTTTTCTCTCGGACCATGAAGGTATTTCTCGAAGGCAGTGTGCTTTGCGGAAGGAAGGAGCTTTGTGGTAGCTATTGTAACTCTATGAAATTTGGGTGCTCTATGCAGGCTCAGTGAGCTTCGCGAGGAAAGGTGCTCACCAGCGAATGGATCTTAGCGATGGGATAAGCTCTGTGAAGGTGTCATCTTTGCGAAAAGGCAAAAGCTTCACGATGGATTGTTTGAGATTCATGAAATTGGGAGATTCCTGAAGTAGGGTTCTTTGCGAAGGTATTTCCAATGTAATTTCCCAGTGTTCAGGGGAAAAGAGGTATTCATCTATGTATAAAAGTTGGAGTTTAATAAAGAATCTATCAATACAGTAGGGTTAATGTATTCATGAAAATGAAGAGACCTACAAGTCTATAAACTGTGAGTGGATCCCTTCCAAATGTAGAGAGAGAAGGAAGAGGAAGAATGTAATCCTTTCTACTGGCAGTGAGTTAGTGTGTGAGAAATAGGGAGGGACCCTTGGGAAAGTAGTGAGCTAACTATAAACATTGTAAACATAGTGAGCCTGGGCATAGAAGTGGTCTAGCCTGAACATTTTTGGAATTGAGCTTTAGTGTTTTTGGTACAGTGTCACATCGTTGTTGTACGCTCCATGGACGTAGCCTAGTGAGGGTGAACCAACTAAAAATCCCCATTAATGCTAGGTTTCTTACCTGAATTGAATCTAAATCATAACTATCAGATAAAGATAAAAAAAAGTGATGAACATAAACACATAAGATCAAACAACGTGACCCTTATAATATAGAGGTAAAGATCTAGTGGGCCAAGAATATTTTTTAAATAGAATATTCATACCCTGATTCACCCCCCCCCCCCTCTCATGGTATATATACCCCTTTGGATGATAACAAGTATAAATAATTATGTATATTTGAATTATTTTGGAATATGCTACTCAAAATGTTTTCAAAGTATATCAAATGGATTTTAATATAATTATTCCAAATCAGTTCATTTCAAAAAATCATTATATATGAATACCCATAAATTTTGAACATTATAAAAAACCAAATCATTTTTTTATGATTTCAAAATATTTATTTGGAATAAAATATAAAATTTATTTAGGGTATGATATAATTTCATAATTTCATTTGAAAAATGTGTTTTACCAAGGAATGGTGGACTTTGTACCATTCATCAAAATATATTACAAAAATATTTTTATTGCTTAGATTTATATAGAAGATGTAATTTATAGATCATCATGTGTTTTGTAACATTATTACAAAAAAATGAATAATGATTTTGAGATGATCCTCATGTGAGAGGTAAAATTATGTATTTGATTTAAGATATATGATGACATTTACATAAATCAAATAATGTATTCTATTTTTTATTAAATAATATTTATTTTGATTCTATAATGAACATGAGTACACCAATGAGTACTGGATATATGATGGATGATGATACTATTGGAAATTTGGTTGATCTTAGTAATTTTAGTAGAATTGTTGTAAGATTGCAATATTTTATAGAATACTGATGTATTCAACTGAAAAGTGTGTGAGTTTTACTATATTTCATCAAAATTTGAGGGAAATTCATTTAAAAATAGTAAAAATATATATCAATCCTGTGAAGGATAAAATAAATATTAGTTTTTTATCTTGTAAAATGTTTTTTCAAATTGATTATTTATTTTGCCTCATATTTTACTCGGTTCAAGAAAAATAGGAAATCATGAGTGGGATGTTTCATTTTCTTAGTAAGAGTCATGTATCATGGAGTTTCAAGAATAATAATATATTATAATTATCAATTATAGTGTTTTATTATATGGTAGTGATCAATGATTACCTCAATAAATTTTGTTGCATTTTTTTTGGAATTTAGTATCTATAAAGATAGAATGATAGTTTTTTTTGATAATTATGCTTCAATATCTATTTTTTAATATCTTATTCTATATTTTGGAATGATTCCTAGTGTAGTAAGATATCGCTTGATTACAAAAAATATACATTAAGGGGAGATAAAATTGAAATTTTTCACTTTTAAATAATAATCAGAACATATATTTTTTTATCCACTTTGTATATAAACGTTTCAAATTATTAAATTCAATATTTCAATGATATAGATATTATTAGTTTTTATACTTCTATTTGATGGATTTTAAAAAAATTCAATATTTGGAGATTTATAGTTTTTTGAAACATCATATAGCCTATGTTATCCACATTAGAACCGGAGGATTAAATATTTTAGGGATTTTTAATTGGATAATAATTTATAGCCTGTTGTTAGTGATTTTGTAATTGTTAGTATTTATGTAAGTGTTTTTTAACATTATCTATGTGATCTACATGGCATGTGTTGTACCTTAACACTTATAAAAGATATTTCATGAGAAAATTACTACATTCAATCACTGGTTAAAGACATAATGCAATAATACAAAAGGTGTATATTATTTAAATGGAGGTGTTACACAATACACTAGAATCTAAATGATAAAAAATGATTTGATTTAGTAATATGTCATTTAAATGACATTTTCCGCATTATATAAAACATTTAAATTTCCATTACAGTGTGTTATTAACTGGTATTTTTTACATGAATAATGAATTAATTACCACTCTAATGGTGTCACTAATTTAAAATGATAGTGTGTTCAGTTGTGAAGATGAATATTTTATTTTCAAACCATCGCAACTATATTTTTTATATGAATAAATTGTTGGATAAATTTTTCAAACAAGTGTTACATATACATAATAATTCTATACTCATCCTTCATTAAACATCCAAAAAATAAATATTCTCTTTATAATTGATATTCTAATATTCATATTTTTCTATGGGAAATAGGAATGATAAATTATTGATGATTCGATATCCTAAAAAACATTTTTTTTGATTAAGAATCACACATTACTCTTATCTGTATAGTGATATAGTGTTTTGAAAATATATCTCTTAGAAATAGGAGATCTTATTGGAAGAATTAATTTTTTAAATCTCCAATGATGGTTCTAATTGTATATCAAATGTTTGAGGAAAAGAAGATGAAAATATGAATCATATTTGGATTCATGGTAATTTTAAGTTGTCTTATGTATTCATAACTAAATTTATTGAATATAGTTTTGCTTCATAAATAGAATAAAATTTTAAAATGGTTGGATTATTTGACAGTATTTTATTAATAAATTCAGGTTTATTATATCATTGTGAAGGTGGTAAAAATTCTTATTTTTATATAACCGCATCATCAGTAAATGGAGATAACATCAAGGTAACAATAGTTGAGATCGAATTATTATTTTATTGGGGGAATATGAATATTTTTTCAATATGTTATAAATAATTTTTTTATGAATTATAATATTCATCTGATAAAATATATAACATATTTTTACAAAATCTAGTTTTGATAGATTAAGGATGTTCTATGTAACACCCAATTATTTCAAAGTACATTATTTCTTCAATGTAATTCAATAACTTGCACTACACGTAACACCGAGTTCAAGCGCACCACGACATACCAAACTAGTCGTTCAAAAGCAGTTATGAATAGTATTTACTAAATTTTGAACATTATATAATACTTATAATTTCAGAATCCATATTATGAGTTTATTAAACATAATGTAAGTCCAATTTTATTTTTTCAGATAAAAGAAATATTTTTCATAAAATACAATTTTACCGCATTTTAATGGCACACCCTTGTTAAATCCAATATTTGAATATTTTATATATTAAATTTGACAAATTAAACATCTTATTTATAATAGGGATAGAAGAATTTAGTTTTAATAAATTTTTTGTGTTTTTATGATAAATTTAATATTTGGTTGAATAGTGAAAATTACTATATTTTAAGTGAAAAGAACTTTTTTAATGAAAATAATTTATAGTGTTAAATTAAAAATTTTAATGGTTTGGGAGAATAGATAAATAATATTTTTACGATTTAATCCAATGCTGGTCATTGTAAGTATTTTCACTTTGAAATTGGACATAAATAACTGTCAATCTTTTGATAGTTATTATTTCTTAAAAATATGCTTTTTGATTTTGACAAAGGGAATTAATTTTAAATTAATAAATTCTACTTATTTTTTTGGAATTTGGTAAAATATACTTCACTTTTAAATTTGGAATATCAAAAGTATCTTAGGGTAATTTTTTGGTATTTATCTAAAAACATTCAATTTTTGATGAATATTGAGAAACACTGAGTTATTGTTTAAAACCAAATTTTTATTTAAATTATTATTTATTTTATTTTTATTTATTTTATCTAAAAATAGATGCATAATACCTTTATAAGTTCAATTTAATTCATTGGAGTCATTTTATAATAAGTTTAGATATATAAAAATTTTGTTGAACTTTTACCGTCTTTTTCCCACTTCCTAGGAGCATTTTCAAATTCACATAAAACATAATTTTACTGCTTCTAGGAGTTGAATTTAGAAAATAAGAGAGACATGGTCAATATAAAGTAGTAAAATGTGGTCAATAAGATAAAAATAATTTTTGGTGAATAGTAACTTTAACTTTTATTTACCACGACTAAAAGTAAATAGGGTAATTAAATGTAAAACGATATTATTATTACCCTAACACATATCCTATTTATATTAGATAAGTATAATTCGACTAAAAGAAACCTTAGGAGTAAAATATTTACCTTTAGGTCCACTTGGATTAGATTAGGACATTTATAATTATTTAATTCAAAGAAGAGTTAAAAGAGTTAAAATCAAGGTTTAATAACAGAATCATTTTTAATATAGGGTTACGCATAAGATAAACTCAATTATAAATATTCCTTAGAAAGATAAAAATATATCCTGCATAATGGTATTTTATTTATAAGTTTTATACTTTAAATAATTTAGTTTATTTATGACACGATGATGATGCAGTAATTAGCATATTAATAAATGATTAAAATAATTGATATTATAATTATCCAAATAAATGTAATTTGAAACTTTTAATGAATTAAACTAATTTTATAGGTTAATATGACATATTAGGGTTGGTTATTGAATTTTTTTCAAATTAATAATGATTTTATGAATCTAGAAAAAAGAAAATACCAAATAGTGTAAAAATTGACATAAAAGAGTTTTTAAAACAAATATTATATTATTAATTGTTATTCTATTCCTAAAAATCTATGGTTCGGAAAAAATACTTATATAATGATATTTTTATCATTAATAAACCACTTGGGGTTCTTTTGGAAATATATTTTATGTTTATTAACCATAAAATATAACAATACAAAGAGACGTGGTAAATGTCAAGCTATTTAGTTAAGAGTTAAATCTAAATGATAAGGTTAATATAGTGACCCAAACATGTCTAAGACCTATTGGTTGAGTGGTTTTAGACCCATAACATCCATATACATTAATTAATATACTTTTTAGCCTTTAGAAACCGAAAATGATTTTATTATAAAATAATATTTCTATCTTTTCCTAAGGTGCCCCTCACTCCTCTTATAAAAGGTCACTACCCCTTCTCTCTAATTCATCTCTTCATAGCCATTTGGCTCTGCTAGCCCCAAACCCTACCCAAATACCATATAAACTGTCCTCCCTTATTCCTGGAGTCCTTACTTTAGTCAGAAATCCAACCTAAATATCCCTTTTGATCAAATCAAAAGGAAGAGCCCGAAGAAGAGGTAATGATTTCACCACCCTCTTGCAAGTCCTTTTCTTCTTCCACTTACTTTTTCTTTGGTATTCCATTTCCAAAATAATAAATCCAATAAATTATATAAACATTTATGTTATTAAAAATATGGAACAACCATATTCATTATTCTATCCATCCTATGAATAATAATGTCACAATGTGTACGTACGTACGGCTTACAGTCTCCACGCCGTGGTGTAATTTTTTATTCAACACTATGTAATTTGGATGGATATAATGATGAGTAATATATATATATAATGAAAATAACATTCTAATGACTCTGTAAAATTAATATACAATCCAATTCCACACCTTTATGGAAATTATATTGTCGCTCATGCGCACATACGGATTACCATCTCCACGACACGATGAGATTCATTTCCACGTTCACCATTCATCGACGATAATAAAAATATATATTACTAATAGGACTGTAATATATGACATAATAACTATACTAGAGATATATGTATTTATATATATATATATATGTGTGTATTAGTGTACTTACATATATCTTATTCTCTTACTTCTATTCAATACGATATGAAATCTGAAACAGCGTTTATGCGTACGTACGACCTACCGTCTCCATAAACAGTGTTTTCCATTCCATATATCTATCTATTATAAATATTTATATTTTTAATATATATGATATATAAATCAAGGTTTACATTCTGTATGTTTTTAAATCAGTTTCTAAATGATACGATCAAGAATAACAAGTTAAAACATGTACGATAAAGTAAGCGATTATTACTCAAAATGTTAATTTAACATGGAAACCATTATTAAATGGGTAGTATAATGTCATAAATGAATAATTAATGGTATAATAAATATAAATATGGTTCTGGTATAATTTACTAACATACTATGGTCATTCTACTAGAGGTTAAACGTACCCTCGACCAATAGAAACTGCAAGTTAAGGGTTAATTTCATAATCTCTTTATTATATGTGGTTGTTTTTACGTAAGTATATACTGGGAAATATTTATTATCCATGTCCATGTTTCATGAAAGAGTTTTCAAAAGGATTATTTTAAGTCAATTTTTACTAAAACATCATTTTAAATGTTTTAAATATTTATTCCTCTAAATCATTCTCATTAATTTCCATGTTTTCAAAATGGTTTTTAGGGATTTATCTATATGTACATGAATGTTTTTAAAATGTTAATTCCTTTAAAAAGTTTCAAAGTGGTATGGGAAACATTGATTCAAAAATTTCTTTAAATTTCTTCCTTTATAAATTATGTGACTTTTAAATGTTTTCATGAAAATGGGATATTTCTCTAAAAGATTTTTACAAATCATTTTCATCTATGTCAACATCCTTTGATGGATTTTATACTTGTTTTTAGTTGATTTATTATGATAAAAATCATCATTATTGTATTGAATTCTTTGTTATATGTTTGACTAAGGATGTGTTATTTTTATATCATTCATTGTTTATGGATAAAGTATTTACATTTTGTATGGTAGTTTTAATATGAATGTTTAGTTATGATTAAACCTTTTCATACGAGGAATGAATTGGACCTAGTAAGTGATGGGTGGAGCCCGCTATAGCTCATAGATGAATCAGTAGGTCTCATGAGATAAATTGGTTTCTTGGAACATGCACTTGACAAAATGTTATTTGTAGTCTTGGCACAAGGCCTTGACTATGTGGTTATGAAATTCTGGAATTATGCAATCCATCACTATGAAAGTGGCTATTGATATTGCATGAGATTATTCTACAAGTACAATATCCATGTGAGAAAGTAAATGGAATTATTTAGATTTATATTTTCCATATTATGATGAAGTTTATGTTGAAAATTCTTTCGTATTATTTTTATAAATTTCCATAAATGTTTATGCTTATTTATGAATGTTTCCGATATATTTTTATCCTAACTGAGCATTTGATCTAACCCATGTCTTATGTTTTATTTTCCCAAGATCCCAAGAAGTGTTTTATGATTGAGATTTAGGGTTGAGCTAAGGGAACAATGGAATTCTCAAAAGATTTTTTTTGTGTTGTATGTTAGAAAGTGTAATGTGATTTTCATGTATTTAATCTATTTTCCCAGACTGCTAAATTGTAAAGTATTTTGGGACATGATTCCTTGTAATCATGCCAATGTATTAAAATAATGTACCGACTCTTGGAATCTAGGGTCGGGACATTACATTCTAGTTGAATGATCATAAGTGGTTTTATTTTTAGTTTATTTATTTAAATATCAACAAAATTCTTGGAGACTATGATAATGTTATATCTTATGTAAATTCCTATATAAATTTAATAATTTTGAATAATTCATCAATTTAGAAAAAATGATATTGTGGATGATCAGTTAAAAAATCTTAAGTAATTGGAAAACTAATCCTTGTTCATTGGAAGAAATTTCATATGATTCTTCAACAGTGGGATGTTATACCACAAGATATTATAATAAAGATACAAATGGAGATAAATTATATAAGTAAAGGTATTATATTCAATGTGATTATGTAATGGGATTAATAGAGTAAGACCTATATTGACATGATCCTTGGATTAGTCCTGGATTATAATCTTTTAGAACTCCCTAAAGAACTAAAATGTGGATATTTACTGGATATTTCCTCTTATAATTTCAATTGGATGTTTTGGTTTCATCACTCAATAATCATGGTGTTCTCATAATGAATTTAAAAAGAATATTGATCTTAATTTGTTAGATAATTTCATGTCCACACACTACATTAAAAAAATAATTAATGAAATTAAAGGGGAGGTTAACTAGTGTAAGATGGAGATCTACTTGAATATATTTAGTCTATGTAATTTTACACAGAATAGTTAAAATAATTTTTGTATAACTGAATATAATATTTCATATAATTTAGTGGTTCAATTGAAGAATTTTTTTAATTAAAACAAGTAGTTAATAAAATAAGAAATCTTATAAATTTATAGCATGGGGATGGAAAAAAATAGGGATTTATTACAACATTTAGAAGTGATGAGATTTGACATAAGAAACATTATTCTTTATTTCTAGCTATATAGTTAGAAAGGGAACAATGTAAGGAATATTTAAAAGGTCATGTATTGGGACTCCAATGATAGACCATCTTAGAAACAACCCAATATATATCAAGGGAAACAAGAGTATCAAATGAAAGATAGTTCATATTGAGTAGTAAATTAACATATTCCATCACAATATCATCCTTTTAATGATAATATTGTAATTTAAATGAAAAGTTATATTTTGATACATAAAGATAAATCAATGTAATTATGAATATCAAGATTTCAAATTTGAATAAGGAAAAATATAGTGAGGAAACGTCAAAATATAATTGTGGTTCAACAAGAAAATATTTTATATCTTGATAAAAATTACCAATAAGTACGTAATTTTAAAGAATTATTATTATACATAGTTACAAAATTGGGCAAGATGTATCTTCGACACTATATATTCCAATTTATAATGTTTGTTTTTTACAATATATTCTTGTATCATATTGTCCTTCAGGTAAAAAATTTGAAATTAATTTTGATTATAGTTATCAAACTATTGTATCTTATATATATATATATTGTAACTCCTAATAAATATCCAATTTAAATGTTGTAGTAATCCATTAATGGAATTAAAAATTTGACATCAAAAATTTCATCCAAAAATATTGATGTGAAATTTAAATCAACATATACTTATTTTATAGCTTCTATAGAAGAAATAAAATAGTTATGAAAGATAGATGGATGGTCAATATTGAAATATCATACTCAGTTTTTGATTATTTTTTATATCTAAGAAAGATTTATAGAAATATAGAAATTGTCAGTGGAAAAAGATACATATACATGATTATTTTTCCATTATCTGGTTTGGTTTCTATCATTTCCTTAAATTTTAAACATCCAATGTGGATCTATAAAAAATTATGTGTCTCGTTTTTATTTATCTGATAATTATAATGGGATGGAGAATATTTAATGTGTGTTAGACCATCCACTATAGGGGGTTTCAAATTAATATTTCTAATCTATTATTTTATATAGATAATTATTCTATGTTTTACATTAATGTATTGTGATTTAATAATTTTTTACTTATAAAAAGTGGAACATTAGTGAATATATGATCCAATAATATCTTTTTAATCATAATTATGATTTTAATAGTTTAATTTTTCTATTAATCATGTTTTATTTCAGGTTTATTTATTTTTTATAATGACTATGTTTTCACTACGTTATAAGTTTAGAAGATGATGAAATGAATGTTAAAAGCATAAAAAGAATACATTATACTAGAGATAAAAAAAATATAATTATGGATATCATTTGAAACTCAGGATAAATTAATTTTCATTATGATAAAATATTGGTAAAAATAAATATGTTGACCTATACCCATTTATTATATTTATCGGCTGTGAATAAGTTTTAAAACATCATTTTTTCGGAAATCAATTATGTTTTTTTCATAATATACAAGATTAATACAGAATGAGATATTATCAATCCATGATAATGTTAAATAGTTGAATAATCATGTGGAAACTTATACATTAGGATCCATTGTTTTTTCAATAAATATCTGATTAACTAATTACAGAAATAGAATTACTAATATGAAGTTGGTGTTTATAATATTCCAAAAGTACAAAAGAGTTTCATTAGATAAAAAATGATCATTCACATAAATGTAGTGTATATATATGGATTCACAAATTATTGCATGATAACGGTGTTGTGAATTGTTTCTAGAGATCATGTCACTACATGGAAATACCATGAAAAAATGTTGTTGGAATTTTATTGAATTCAATATAATAACATGATTACTAACATTTTATGCAATTAAGTGCCATATTATTCTTAATAACTACTATCAAACTACATCAAGTAGAAACACTATTCTAGAATGTGGTATAAAACTGTACTGAATATACAGTTTATTTTTATGTGATGAAATATTATTAGGAATGTGAGATCCTATGGTTTTGAAACATCTCTTGGCAGCATTATCTCTTCATCGTATTTTCAATTAAATACATATGATGTTAATGGTTCAATATATACTCCATTATGTAAAAACCACAGAGGTATTGAATCATTTATCAAAAAACATTTAAATACAATGAGTATTTCATGAATTCCATTTCCAAATATTTACCTATAAAATTATTCCTAATAGGGTTGGATCATAGAGAATGATGTAAAAGATGATCAGTATTGTAACATTGATTAATCAATTTCTACTACTTTTTGTTGGTCCAAATTTTTTTTATTGCCGTTAAAGCTATTAGAGTTTCACTATTATATTCTGGTTCTTCTATTTTTATATTTTCTATTTTTATATTTTCCAAAGTAAATTATTTATAATTATACAATTCTTTTCCATGTAAAATCTTGTTATGTATTATTTATACCCACATAAATTGTGTGTTATTTATAAAAAGATCTAACTCATGAACAAAAGAAATGTGTTATACTGGTTGTTCCTTTATTATAAATTGAACATTTTTATCATGATATGAATCACTTATAAAATTCATATTATAATATGATCCAAAAATCTCTGGGAGAATGAGGATGTGTAGATTAGATGTTGGATCGATTGATCAAATCAACTATATAAGAACTCAAATTCTAAATTTGATTAATTTTTACCTTAATATTTTAATCCTATCATTTAACCCCTCCCCTTATCATCATTGTATTATGGAAACATGTCTCAATATGGATTTCAAATGGTGACATACAAACAAGTGATCACTTTCAACATGAAGACTTGTATATAGGTGATAAATAAATATAATTATATAGAGAATAAATTATCCTGAATGGGTTTTTTATAGAGGGAGGGGATAAATTTCATTAATTGAATATTTTTATGGAAGGAAGTACATTTTTATCAAAATTATATTCATAATGTATACATCATCGAATATTTTATAACCATTTTTTTATTGTGGAATTTTATCATCAATTAGGATTAAATCGTGATTAGATATGTGATTAAAATCATATAAGAGTGGTAGTGTTTTAAACAATACTATATTTTGGGTATATTTTAAATAGAGATTATAAGGATAGTTGATGTGATTCTCCATCATCCATTCTATTATTCCTGATAAATATAAAAATATTAATGTCATTGACCGATGTTTTCATCAATGAATTGATTAGAGATATGACCTCAAGACATAAAATATGTATTTCAAAGTAATAACATTTTTTACAATAAAGTAATGTTATATGGAATGGTTTTTTATTACTTACACAATATTTAGTAATGTATGAAAATGTATGTCATAAGGATGTTTTATATAGTAAATTTTATCAGATGATTTTTATTAATCCCCTATAAGAAATTTAGTAATTCAATCATTTATCGTAAACATTCAAGGGTCTTCCAGGGTTCACATTTTTTTATGTTTTGTGAAATGAAATGTTCTTTTTATTAATTAATCATATTTAAAATATAAAATCAATGAATGGATGCATGAATAGCTCATATATTTTTTATTTATTGATTTAATGCATGATGACTTGAATTCAATCACAAGGGATATAAAAGGAGGAAATCACCATGATATGGTTATACACTGTTACTACCTATCTTAATGATAATTAAATATTTCACTACAATATACTTCACCTGATCCAAATATGACCTAAGACCCCAGTATACTAGGTAAGGTAGGACATTCCTTCCCATAAATTGGGTGATACATTACCAACATGTTGATACACCATATTAGAGGTAGTTCTCTCACATCTTATAAGGGATCAATATACAAAACTATGATCAATTATAAAGGATCATTAGTATATAATTTAAGATTTTCCAAATTTTCTTCATTTTATATTTATACATAGGTTCTGGTTTCATAAGTGGTTTCTCTTGGAAATATGGTTTTTTCATGTTATCAGTATTTATTAAGTGTTAATAGATCCCTAGAATCCCATCAATGTTATGAGAGCCATTCTAAGATATTTTATACTCAAAATAAATCCTAAATAAAGAAAATATATTTCATTTTTGATTTAATGATTTATATTGTTAAAAAAAATTAATTTGAACTATGGTTGGCATAATATGTAACATGTCATATGTTTCAATTGGGCCATTCCATGTGATATGTGATATTATAGGTGGTGAAAATGTCAAATCCTTTAGTACCTCTTCATATCATAGAATACAATATGGTATTTAATATTTGGATATTGGAATAAAAATTATGTGAAAATATATAATCATATCATAATATAGATACAGTTCATGTTATTAGATATGGTATCTAAGAGATGAAGGATTCCTCTCATTGTCTATTGGTAATAAACCATCCCAAATCAAATATTATGGGTCAGAGTGTAACATGAAATCAATTGTGATTCCCCATATGCATGTTATTTTAAATAAGGGGTGAGGAATTGGATGTTTTCATATGGATACTATGAATTATTTATGAATATTCACACATCATCAACATAGTACAAATTAGAAAAATAACCACATAAATACAAAGTAGAAAATAAAAAATAATCCTGAGAAGTAATAATTACCTTGAATTTCATAAAAAATGTACTCATGGATCCCAAATGTGGTGAATCAATATATTGTATAAAGAAAAAAAATATATATGAGCACAAATAGAATTATCTGGATTCTATCCCTCTACCACCTATATCACCCTAGATTCCCCTGTTATGCTCCTCAACAAGGTTCCATTGTAGTTCATTGGATCTATGACCATAATGTTTCTGCATGAATCAATATATCCCTTCATGGATTGATTATAAACCCAATAGTTCACCACCGATTCATCCCTAACATATGTGAAACAATATATAATTTTTTATTCCATGAAGTTAAATTAAATACATACATAATAAATCATCTTCCATGTCATCATGCGCCAACCAAACTACCATGAACACCATCTCTACCTGCTTCAACACCAACCCTAAAAGTACTTTAGAAGTGATCCTAAACTATCAAAGATCATTAAAAGTCATACACACACCATATCGATATAAAAAATCAACATTATAGTGTTTGTATCCAAGATTTAGGGAATATATCCACACTCCCCTTCATGTCATGTCACTCTCTCTATATGTCAAACCAATTCATGAATCTGGGACAATCCATTCGAAAACATTTTGACCCAATATCCTCCTCTATATTAATCCACCTTCAACTATGTTGACCTAATATCTATATTTTGTGCCAGAAAAAATATGAATATTCATCTATTGTGGGGAAATCTCAACCATCAAATCACAACTGTAGCACTCACCATATAAGGGGTTTACTAGAATATATAGACTAATCTACTACCTTGAAACTATCCATAGAGAAACTATACATGAATCAATACAAAATTCATAATATAGAAATAAATAATATTTTCAAATCAATCAAGGGTCTCACAACCAAGTATATACCCACATGAGAATTGTATTAGAAAAGGGCCACACATGCCACCCATAGACCCACATAAAAATCATATAACTCAATGATCTCATGGAACCCATCCACAGAAATTAACATCAAGTAATATAAATTTATATAAATTTATTCAAATGAAATTACTTCTTACCTCAAGAGTATTAATTCATTATGTTGTTAATTAACAATCGAATCAATATCATGAAACAAAATACCTATAATCATTCAAATTTTTCTTATGAGGGATTATATAATTGCAAACCATAAATAATAGAATTATAATAAAAAAATAAAAAATAAACCATGGATAATAGATGTCACCAACAATTTATGATTTTACCAAAAGAAGGATGTGATCTTCCATATAGGAATTCAAATGAACCGAAGCCACATACACTTCCTTTCTAGAATATAATAAATTTACACCATTTCGATGTTAGAAAATTATCAAAACATCATCACCCTGAATTCATCAGGATATTCAAACATATTGGGATCAGAATGGAAGTGGTTTGTTAAGAGATATATCAAATTAAAACCATGTTAATAACCCCCCCCCCCCCCCGAAATTAGCGCAGTATTTTCATTTTGTAGCTCATAAATCCCTTTATATTGGGATTTTGACTATTCCAATTCAAAAAAAATAGATGAAATAAACCAATCCATATATATTCCCACCAATACTATGATTCCTTCAATAAAATGATGTTGAGTTGGATCCACCATGATGACCAAGTACAATTCATGAGTACTTACTATGTTTTTTCCAAAACTATAGTGCATTGTTCCATGGAATTGTGATATATTGTTTGTCTTATTCCATTACACCAAAACATATACACATTTCCTCATAATAGATCCATTGTACTTGGTTCAATAGATTTTTAAGAATTTATTATGGTAGGAAATTTTTTCAACACATGCTAATATGGCATGAATGTAATCATGTTTACTATGGTAGGACTTCCTATTCTCCACTCCCTATAGCATGGGTGTCTTGACCAAACTGTTTCACCTATGGTGGATTCAAATTCTATATGTTGACCACCATGGGAATTTATTGCACATGGTTCTCCCCAAAATGCCTAAACTCCAGTATTAAGCCTCCAAAACACCTCTGAACTCAAGTCATCAAATCCTATAATACCTCTCAAACAACATAAATTTTGATCAATGTTCAATCCAGATGTTCCTCAACTAATGAACAACATTAATTATAATTTTATTAAATTATTAATATCCACCATTATGAACTACTCATACTTGATGTGGTCTCTAGAGGCCATCCTTGAATAACATAGTCCTTTGACCCACAACATATGATTCTAATTCCCAATTTTTTCTAGGAATCATCCATCATTCTAATGAACATGAAAATTTGATACCATATTCCCTCATAACTCGTTCATTATTAGGTCAAAAATCTGAACATGTTGCTCCAAAAACAATATATAAAGATTCATCCCAACATATTCATTATGAATCCCATGCTCAAGATTGTTCTATAAATTATAAATATGATACACATATAACACATTATACCTGAAAAAAAATTACAAGGCCTATTTAGAAATCCGATTTCCAGATGCTCTCATTGATCCTAAACGGTCCCACAAATGACCGTGCAAATTTTCCCATATTTATTGATCATCTATGTTCTAGGCAAGGTGATAATCACTGGAGCACCTATTCACACATGGTGAACTCTTGGGGTCACCATCATTGGAATGTATAATAATTTTCCATGATCTAATTAGTCACCGATATATTCTAAATGAAGAGTGCGTACTCATATGTCTCTTTGACCAAACATGCCTAATAATAGCTGGGTCACCACCCTCCTGAAAATATATTTGTGAATGATCAAGATGACCATAAAGAGTATTAAATAATTCAATATAGGTAAAATACCAGGAAAAATTATTATAATCAAACTTTTTGAAATCCATCTCATCATCACATATTCTATTAAAAGCTAGAACACATATCGTATACATATCCACAAAAAGTTGGATCATCCTTTATGAATATCATTTAGTCCATGGATGATATGTCATAATCAAATTAAACTAAATCCCTATTTACTTTGGTAATTCTAGAAAATATGAGACATAAAATGATCATCCCAATTAGATATTATTCTTATAGGCACTCCATAAAACCAAACTATATCATAGATATAGTTATATCCTAACTCATCAAATAAATGAGTCTCTTGAATCAAAATTATATGTGTCATGTTAATAAACCATTATTCTATTAAACACATTTAATCTCAGTCTCTCAAGTTCATTGATAACCATGTGACAATTTTGATCATCACCTCAGTCCATATCATCACATATATAGGGAGAGTTTGAGGAAATCTAGTTGGTTAGTGATGCTCAACCATAATCCTTTAACATGTCATATAATGAGAGTTTTTTTACAATGTCCCTCTTCCTAAATGGACACTTGAAACAATTCCTTATATAAATACATTATGTAGATTATCCTAGGTTAACTACCCATTATGATTTATCATAGTCCCTCGCCATCCTTATCTTTAAGTTTTATGGTCTACTATCCTTGACCAAATATCACATCATCCACATCCTATGAACAAACTAGAATGAGGTCCTTCCACCCTAACCATTCAACTATAACTGAACATTTTTTATCAGACTCCTAGTTAATTATCTCATGACTCACTAAGGAAGAAGTGGATACTACTGGATGACTGGTCTGCAACACTTGATTTTCATATGCACCCAAAAACCAATACTCTAACAAAATAATTACCTTTAACTATTCATTTGATGATCTCCCTCCTTGATCATGTGGGTTCCAATTGAGATTATCCACAACCTAATTCCATTATAATAGTGAATAATCTATCTCAATGTCAAACATCAATATGTACTGTATGAAACTCCTCTACAAATGGTTTAATTATAAATGAAAGAATATTTTCCATTTTCTATTATGGTCAATATAAACAACAAATATCTAATCCTAAATAATGTGATGCCATTATTTTTGTTAAAGAACCACGATAGATAACTCTAGATGAAGATTAGGCTAGTTCCTCTCTTGTGGTCCCAGTTTATAAGACTCATAAGAATGTACATGATATCTCCACAAAAAAACAAATCCAAATCCAATTTATAAAGAATTGTACAAAACTATATAGATAATCCCAAGCAAAGATAAAATTAATATCTGAGAAAATTTCAACCTTCTATCAAGATCAGGAAAGTATCTTTACAATAGTAAATCTATTCATACATATCTCACAATTGGTCAATACCAGTTATAGGTATATCTATGTTGTAGAAATGTTGAATGAAATATATGTATTATCCCTAATAACCAATGAATCATTGAATATAAAACACATTCCTAAGAAATTCCCAAACAAAAAATTCTCTTGACTTATTTGGATAAAAAATTACCACTTTTAGAAATTATATTCTTCATGAAACATATGACTCACATATTGATGTGACACATTAAAATTTTATCACAAATCCAGTTTTTTGGAATCTTACTCCATAAAATCTCCAAATGTATATAATATAGTTATGAGGCCTATTGATATATATAAAAGTCATCATAAAATTGGAGGATTCTAGGTATTTGTGAAAGATCATGATTAAGAGATTCATGAACACTATTGGGGCATCATATAACCCAAAATGAATTATAATATACTCAATCATCCCATATCTAAACCTAAATATTTTCTTTTCTTTTCTCTTCACTTTCCCAAAGATGGTTTAAGGCATAAAACTAGCCAATCGTGGAGAACTACTAAGATCCTCTCATTTAGTTGAAAAAAATTTATCCTTTGTAACTGATACCTATTCAACACCATGATTTGATTTATCTAACTAGATTCCACACATAACTAGAGTATATCTTCAACCTTATTAGACATAGAAACTATATCACCCTAAAGTGAATTTATTGGTCAAATAATTTCATTCACCCATTAATCCTCAAGAAAGCACATCTGTTATATAAAATCAATTAGTTCTAAATGGTAACATGGAACCGATATATAATTCCAACCTCCCATGAGTATAATATGAAACTCATTTCCATGTTATGATTAATACATGAGAATTTATCTTCAATTTCATAGGGGAAATGTTACACAAATAGAAGAGATAGGACAAAAATATTTATTTCAACTACATGAACCACCTTCATCACTAATATTGTAATGAATAATACATAACTATATTTTGGACCCACTCACCCTTCTCCTAACTCTCAATCTCCCTCAAAGAAAATATTTACTCCCTTGGGAGAGGTAAATTTTACTCCTAATTAATAACAATCGATGTGATCTCAGTAACTGGTAAACTAATAAATACAAAATGTCAAATTTAAAGTAGTAATATCTTGGATCATATAAGCCCATATATATATATATCCATAATGAATGATTAAAAAAAATAAAATATTACTTGGAAAATTACTCAATTAGTTTTTATCCACACTCAATATACCACTATTGGAAGACTATTCCTAAAAGGATACATACATCAAAAAGGCATAACCCCCTTATCGCAGCCCGAATAATATAATATGTCTTTTTCACCCACATGATAATATCTTTAATATACATATAACATAACATATAATGAAATTTTTTATATAATTTAAATGTCATAAAAAATATACCAAATAAGCATAAATAATCGATGACTATTTACATTTATTAAATTGATCTATTATGCATGAATACATAATAACGACATGACATGTGAGTCAATGTGAATATTCATTAATCATGAAAACTATAGAATCACATAAACTATAACATCACAATAGAACTCAAAATCATAATGAAACTAAATATGAATGACTGCCAACATAAATCCCATAATATGTCACTCGGAGGTCCAATACATATATTCTTTCCATGAACATACATGACTCCCCTACCTAAATTCCATACAACATATCTATTTTCTATGATGACCCAATCATAATAAATAATATAATAATTGATGGATTCCTTGGATAATACATTTTAAAACCTCATTTCGAATAACCATGTTTGAGATAGTTTTTTACATGAGTTCGTGCATCCCATTGGTAGAAATATTCAAACATAGGGAACATAGTTAAATGAAAGTAAATAACTGTATAACTTCATACCAGAAGCAAAAAAATTAGTTCATATAGTATTTATTGGAATAAAAGTAATATAAAATAAAACCAAGGATCCATAATGTGGTGGATAAATACATTGTACATAGACAATAAAAAAATGAAAAAAAATCAATGATAGAGATTTTGTTCTGGTATCTCCACCATTATCAAAGATCCTCATCCTCGTCTCCCTAACATAATCCCCTTTCCCTAACCTAAATCTCATACCATAAATTCGGTAGATGCATCACGATTCCCATGTATGGTGTGATTATAAACCCATTATCACACCACTAATGTAACTTCTGGGTTCCGGTGTAACGCCCCGACCCCAGTTACCCAGAGTCGGTGCATTACTTACATAACATTGGCATGATCACAAGAAAGATCAAATCCCGAAAGACCGATTGGTTTAGTAGCCTTGGAAACACTAGATATAATCATAAAGTTTTACATTACATTTCAAAGTGAAAAACTACTACAACAACAAATTCTTCATATCCACACTATTAACCCCTCATAATATCCCTGCAAGTCATTCATAAATTACTTCTTCACTACCTGGGAAAAATAAAACATAGAAAAGGGGTGAGCTCAAATGCCCAGTAAGGATAACAATATAGCGGAACATTCAAAATAAGCATAAACATTTAAGGCAATGAATTACTAAAACAAAAGCCTTTTAAAATTAAACTTCAACATAGTATGGAAAAAGTAAAATGAAATAATGCCATTTACTTGTTCACATGGATATTCTACTAATCGAATAATCACATGCAATATCAATAACCACTTTCATAATGTTGGAATGCATAATGCCAGACTATCATAACCACATAGCCAAGGCCTCGTGCCAAGACTACAAATAAGATTTTGTCAAGGCCTTGTGCCAAGACACTAGTTTGTCTCATGAGACCTACCGATGCATCGAGGAGCTATAGCGGGCTCCACCCGTCACTTATTAAGTCCAATGCATTCCCATATGAAAAGGTTTAAACATAACATAAACATTCGTATTAAAACTAGCATACGAAATGTCAATAATTTCACCATAAACTATGAATGGTATAAAAATAGCACATCCATAGTCAAACATATCACAAAACCTTCAATACAATATAGAAGTTTTGTATCATAATAAATCAACTTCAAATAATCTTAAAATCCATCAAAGGATGTTGATGTAGATGAAATCAAAATTCTTTTTAAAGAAATATCTCCTTTTATTTTGAAATCATTTAAGATCCATATAAAATAAAACATTTTCTTTGAAAATATTCTTATAAGCTTGTAAGGAAAGCTTTGAAGATTTTATAACGGCGGAAAATAACCTCACCCGCCGTATAAGTTAAAAAAAACATTCTTACCTTAATTCTGTCGAAAAGGTTAAAAGGACCTTGTTTTGAAAACGACGGAAAGATTCCTCTTATAAAAAGTCAAAAAAGGGTATAAATGACTTTAAACCATATTCTTGTAAATAATAAAAATGTTTTGAATTACATTTTTAAGAAAACATGGATGTGGATTGATAAAGAGATCCCAGTAGATTATTACATATAAACAACCTCGGATAATGAAGAGATTGTGAAATAACCCTTACCTTGTACTTTTCCTTGGTTGTTGTAGGTTAACCTCCTGTATAATGGTGAAATAATTGTTATTAAATTATACAAGAATCATATACATTAATATGATATCATATATGATCTTTTAATATTGATTTGATAATAATATCTTAGTATTATCGTTGTTTCGGGTGTTAACTTACTTGTTTTCTTTTGTATGTTTTGTTACGTAAGACATGTATGTAAAGGATAGGTTGTATATTATTCATATCCAGAATGATATCAAGTCCTTAAACATCATTTTTTAAATCATCAAATTATACTTGAATGGATACGATGGAGAATGAATCTCATCGCGTTCGTGGAGACGGTAGTCCGTACGTACGCACGAGCGACAATATCATTCTTTTGATATTAAAATAATATATAAATGGATGGTATATCATATATAAAGAATCATTAACATGTTATATTTATTATTTACATGAGTTACACATCATTATTATACCCATCCAAATAATATTATATTGAATAACAATTACACCACGACGTGGAGACGGTAAGCCGTACGTACGCACGTATGGTGACATGTTATTCAAAGGGTGGATAGGATAATGAATATGGTTGTACCATATTTATAATAACATCACAGTATATGTGAGATACTGGAGTTATTATTTTAGAATGGTAAGAACAAAGGAAGAAGAAGTGGAAGAAGAAATGAACTTAGAAAAGGGTGGTGAAATCATTACCTCTTCTTCGGGTTCTTCCTTTTGATTTGATCAAAAGGGCTCCTTAGGTTGGCTTTCTGATCAAACTAAGGCCTCTAGGTTGTATTGAGGGATGTTGGGAGAGTATTTGGGCAGAGTTTGGCCGAACCAAAAGGCTTTAGAGGTGTGAAGAAATGAGAAGGAGGAGTGACTTTTTATAAGAGGGGTGAGGGGCACCTTTGGAAAAGCTAGAAATATTAATTTATAATAAATTCATATTCGGTTTCTAATGGCTCCAAAATTGACTATTCAAAGGTTAAGGTGGGGATAGGTCGAAAAAAACTCAACCAATAGAATTTAGACAGGTTTGGGTACTTATATTAACATTATCTTTAAGTATTAACTCTAAGTTAATTAGTTTCACTTTTACAATGTCTCTTTGTATTTTTATATTATATGGTTAATAGACTTACCATATACATACAAGCGACCCCCAAGTGGTCCATTAATGATGATCCTATCATTATATAAGTCTCTTGGCCGAACCTTAGATTTTTAAAAATTTAATATCAATTAATAATATAATATTTGTTTTAAGAACTCTTTTATGTCAATTTTGACACTATTCAATAGTTGATTTTTGTGAAACTCATAACAGATTGATTACTTCGAACAAAGTCAATTAAATCATTCCTAATTTATCATATTATCCTATAAAATTAGTTTAATTCATTAAAAGTTTCATATTATATTTATTTGGGTATTTATAATATCAATTATTTTAATTTTTCACTATTTTAGAAATTACTGCATCATCATTGTGTCATAAATAAAATAAATTATTTAATGTCTAAAAATTATAAATAAACTATAATTATGTAGGAAATCTTTTTATCTTTATAATTAATATTTATAATCTAAAATCCAACATATATAACCCTATGTAACAATTGTTTTTCTAAAAGATATATGCTTATGTCATTTTTGTATTCATTTTAACTTAATTAAAATAAAGTGTCATTATCACTTACAAGTGGATCCATGGGGTCCCAAAATCGACCCAAAGATTCCCATGGTCGACCATGTATCAACCAATAGGGTTAGGACACGTTTTAGGGTAATTTAGTATTATTATAATATTATTTTTTTTAACCCTTATTTACCGGATTTACCCTTAACCATGGTAAATAAAATATTTACCGCAGTAATTATTCAAAATGTGTAAAAATGAAAGTTACCTATTTACATAATTTGGACATCCTGATTCCAAATATGTAATCCATTTTTCCAAATTCAAAACACAGAAGTGGCAGAAATTAATTTAAAATTAATTCTCGCTGTCAAAACAAAAAGCGTGTTTTTAAGAGATAATAACTATCAAAAGATTGACACTTGTTTATGTTTGGTTTAATAGTAAAATTATGTCCAATGACCAACATTATATTAAATGGTAAAAATATATTCTAAATATACTTTAAAACCACTCAAATTCATAATTTATCACTATTAATTATTTTGATTAAAAAAGTTGTTTTTAATTAAAATTTAGAAATTTTCACTATTCATCAAAATATGAAAGTTATCCGAAATGTACCAAAATTTCACCCTAGACTAATTTCGATATTCCGAATCCAAAAATGAAGTCCATTTTGAAATATAAAATATATATGATTTCAAAAAGTAGGTATTACTATTCACAACGGCTAGTTTAATTAGTTGTGGTGTGTGTTAGAACTCGAGGTTGCGTACAACACACGCTATCGCATTATTCGAGGAGAAACATACCGTGGAAGCTTGGGGTGTTACATTCTCCCCTCCTTCAAATAATTGCGTCCTCGCAATTTGAAATTGTTCTTCGAAAATAAAAGGTTGAAAGTAGAAAATATATTTGTGGGAAAACCCACATTGGAAATTGGGTTACTAAAATTTAGTCTTAATATGAGGAAAAGAGAAATTAAAGGGTCACCACCAAATTATGATCTCGATTAGGAGAACATTGGTGGCAATTAGAGACATATAATCGGAGGAAAAACGTAAATATTTATAGGTAGTGATTGAGGTCATCAATCACAAACAAGTGTAAAATTGAGGTCCTTAAATTCATCAATCTATGATGATTTGAAATACCATCGGTTCAACACAACATAGGATATTAGGATAACACATTTTTGACGTTTCAAAATATCTTAGTTGAAATCCCACATCGAAAAATGAATTAATGAGGCCTCTATTTTAAACAAAGGGTGGAAAGTATGAAGATTACCGAACATAACACGTACTAGGGTTCCATGTAGGAAAATATGGATATGGAGGAGAAATCTAACCATCAATTATCTGATGGAGAGTGGTAGAGAACATGGCTATGAAAAGGCCAAAAATCCCAAAGCCATAAATTAGTGATGATTTAAGGCACCATCTAGGACAACATTTTTGTTCTAAGTTCTTTTTATTAATGTTGAGGAATTTATTTATGAGATTGGCTAAGATCATAGGGAGATATACTTACTTTATAATTTGAGTTTTATCCATTAATAAATTCCTACCACAAACTCATCTTTCACTCTAAAAGATAATAGAATGTAATATTTTTTTTTCTATTTATACTATTCGTACAGGGTTCCAAAATAAATGAATTTATAATTCATCTACCAGATATTTAAAAAAAACTACATTATTTAATCCAGGACATCTCGTGGGCCAGTGGTAGGTGTTACACCCTTGTCGCCCTTCGGTTGTGGGTTCAAGTCTCGCAGCCTTGCCGGACGGGATGGGTTGCCGCCCGACCTCCGGGTTGTCCTTTTATGGAAATCCAAAATAATCCAAACTAGAACTATCCAAAATACTTCTGTCCAAACTCACAGTCCAACATTTATAAGGAAGGTAAAAATAATGTAGATCCTTTTTAACCCGTAATAGCATATTAATACTTTCATCATGTATTCTTTTAATACACTGAAACATCCTGAATTACCATATTCCTTATTGATTACATTCATTCTCCCTTATTCCATATAGAATGCTGGATATACTTCATCAATCCAAAAATGTCTTAAACCCCATCAATGATGGAATATACAAATCATTAATCAGTTTCAAGGTAGTCAAGAATATCCAATATAATTTATCCAAAACAATCATGTATTATTCCAACATCACTACCTCGGTATCAGAACTATATTATGGTTTATCATTCTCTCAACCATATATTTTCTAAAAATTTATCCTGCTATTGAGTCACTTTTCTTTGTTCCACACAATCTCAAGTCCTTAATGAAATAGTACTGCAGTACAATCCTTACATACTCCATAATTATTATAACAATTAAATTGTTGATACACACTCAATTGACATAATCAACGTAAGAACTCTAATAATTCCTCTTTATCTGTGGTAGTATCATAACTTGATTATTATCCAATAACATCATTTGCGGCATAGTTTGATGACTGGGACATAGGTTCGCATAGTGTCCAAACTCCTTGCAAATGAAGCATTGTACATTTGAAACCATTTTCTTACCCTTGCAGTCACGTACTTTGTGCCCTTTTCCTCCACACTTATAACAAACTCCCATTCCTTTCAGGCAAGTTCCAGGGTGTTTCTTTCCACAGTTACCACATATGGGAAAATTCTTCTTTTCCCTCTTCCCTTTATCCATCTTTCTCTCTTCCATCCTTTTCTTCTCTTGCTTCCCTTCAAAGCCATAGGACTCAGTAAACTCTTTACTTATCTTATCAACACATGATATTATTTCTTCATATGATGATAATACATGGGAGACTATTTCTCTTATAAATTCTAGCTTAAGACCATGAGAGATATGATCCTTCCTTCTCTTCGAATCATGTGCATTTCTGGAGTTATCATTCCTTCTACTGGGCGCCATTTCTAAACAATGGCATACACTAGATCAGTTTATGAATCAAAATACATAATCCCATACTTATAAAACACTTAACATAAATTGAACTATTTATGGATATAATCCATAATCATAAAAATGTTTTCTTTGAGGAAGTATATACTCATAAACCCTTCATAATGATTTGTAAATAAAATGAGAGTTATCCTAAGCATATCCCCCGGGAGTGTCGTAACCAAGAGTGCAGCAAGGCCCGTTGTCGTGCACCAGTTCCCGTTCGAGTCTAGCTCAAAGCAGTGTTTTCGGGATTTACCCCTAGGTACATCTGTGCCAGAGCCGCCTCTACCTGCTCGTATCCAGACAGGGATGTATTGCTTGGAAAACTCACAAAATCTCTACAATACCAAAATTCTAGAAAGTTCTTCTATACTAATCCTCAAAGTTCATCTTAGGTCTACGTGCTCTAATCAGAGTTTATCTAAATCTAGCTTCCAAGGTTTGTACTAAACTTCCTCTGATACCAACTGTAACGCCCCGACCCCAGTTACCCAGAGTCGGTGCATTACTTACATAACATTGGCATGATCACAAGAAAGATCAAATCCCGAAAGACCGATTGGTTTAGTAGCCTTGGAAACACTAGATATAATCATAAAGTTTTACATTACATTTCAAAGTGAAAAACTACTACAACAACAAATTCTTCATATCCACACTATTAACCCCTCATAATATCCCTGCAAGTCATTCATAAATTACTTCTTCACTACCTGGGAAAAATAAAACATAGAAAAGGGGTGAGCTCAAATTCCCAGTAAGGATAACAATATAGCGGAACATTCAAAATAAGCATAAACATTTAAGGCAATGAATTACTAAAACAAAAGCCTTTTAAAATTAAACTTCAACATAGTATGGCAAAAGTAAAATGAAATAATTCCATTTACTTGTTCACATGGATATTCTACTAATCGAATAATCACATGCAATATCAATAACCACTTTCATAATGTTGGAATGCATAATGCCAGACTATCATAACCACATAGCCAAGGCCTCGTGCCAAGACTACAAATAAGATTTTGTCAAGGCCTTGTGCCAAGACACTAGTTTGTCTCATGAGACCTACCGATGCATCGAGGAGCTATAGCGGGCTCCACCCGTCACTTATTAAGTCCAATGCATTCCCATATGAAAAGGTTTAAACATAACATAAACATTCGTATTAAAACTAGCATACGAAATGTCAATAATTTCACCATAAACTATGAATGGTATAACAATAGCACATCCATAGTCAAACATATCACAAAACCTTCAATACAATATAGAAGTTTTGTATCATAATAAATCAACTTCAAATAATCTTAAAATCCATCAAAGGATGTTGACGTATATGAAATCAAAATTCTTTTTAAAGAAATATCTCCTTTTATTTTGAAATAATTTAAGATCCATATAAAATAAAACATTTTCTTTGAAAATATTCTTATAAGCTTGTAAGGAAAGCTTTGAAGATTTTATAACGGCGGAAAATAACCTCACCCGCCGTATAAGTTAAAAAAAACATTCTTACCTTAATTCTGTCGAAAAGGTTAAAAGGACCTTGTTTTGAAAACGACGGAAAGATTCCTCTTATAAAAAGTCAAAAAAGGGTATAAATGACTTTAAACCATATTCTTGTAAATAATAAAAATGTTTTGAATTACATTTTTAAGAAAACATGGATGTGGATTGATAAAGAGATCCCAGTAGATTATTACATATAAACAACCTCGGATAATGAAGAGATTGTGAAATAACCCTTACCTTGTACTTTTCCTTGGTTGTGGTAGGTTAACCTCCTGTATAATGGTGAAATAATTGTTATTAAATTATACAATAATCATATACATTAATATGATATCATATATGATCTTTTAATATTGATTTGATAATAATATCTTAGTATTATCGTTGTTTCGGGTGTTAACTTACTTGTTTTCTTTTGTATGTTTTGTTACGTAAGACATGTATGTAAAGGATAGGTTGTATATTATTCATATCCAGAATGATATCAAGTCCTTAAACATCATTTTTTAAATCATCAAATTATACTTTAATGGATACGATGGAGAATGAATCTCATCGCGTTCGTGGAGACGGTAGTCCGTACGTACGCACGAGCGACAATATCATTCTTTTGATATTAAAATAATATATAAATGGATGGTATATCATATATAAAGAATCATTAACATGTTAGATTTATTATTTACATGAGTTACATATCATTATTATACCCATCCAAATAATATTATATTGAATAACAATTACACCACGACGTGGAGACGGTAAGCCGTACGTACGCACATATGGTGACATGTTATTCAAAGGGTGGATAGGATAATGAATATGGTTGTACCATATTTATAATAACATCACAGTATATGTGAGATACTGGAGTTATTATTTTAGAATGGTAAGAACAAAGGAAGAAGAAGTGGAAGAAGAAATGAACTTAGAAAAGGGTGGTGAAATCATTACCTCTTCTTCGGGTTCTTCCTTTTGATTTGATCAAAAGGGCTCCTTAGGTTGGCTTTATGATCAAACTAAGGCCTCTAGGTTGTATTGAGGGATGTTGGGAGAGTATTTGGGCAGAGTTTGGCCGAACCTAAAGGCTTTAGAGGTGTGAAGAAATGAGAAGGCGGATTGCCTTTTTATAAGAGGGGTGAGGGGCACCTTTGGAAAAGCTAGAAATATTAATTTATAATAAATTCATATTCGGTTTCTAATGGCTCCAAAATTGACTATTCAAAGGTTAAGGTGGGTATAGGTCGAAAACAACTCAACCAATAGAATTTAGACAGGTTTGGGTACTTATATTAACCTTATCTTTAAGTATTAACTCTAAGTTAATTAGTTTTACTTTTACAATGTCTCTTTGTATTTTTATATTATATGGTTAATAGACTTACCATATACATACAAGCGACCCCCAAGTGGTCCATTAATGATGATCCTATCATTATATAAGTCTCTTGGCCGAACCTTAGATTTTTAAAAATTTAATATCAATTAATAATATAATATTTGTTTTAAGAACTCTTTTATGTCAATTTTGACACTATTCAATAGTTGATTTTTGTGAAACTCATAAAAGATTGATTACTTCGAACAATGTCAATTAAATAATTCCTAATATATCATATTATCCTATAAAATTATTTTAATTCATTAAAAGTTTCATATTATATTTATTTGGGTATTTATAATATCAATTATTGTAATTTTTCACTATTTTAGAAATTACTGCATCATAATTGTGTCATAAATAAAATAAATTATTTAATGTCTAAAAATTATAAATAAAATATCATTATGTAGGAAATCTTTTTATCTTTATAATGAATATTTATAATCTAAAATCCAACATATATAACCCTATGTAACAATTGTTTTTCTAAAAGATATATGCTTATGTCATTTTTGTATTCATTTTAACTTAATTAAAATAAAGTGTCATTATCACTTACAAGTGGATCCATGGGGTCACAAAATCGACCCAAAGATGCCCATGGTCGACCATGTATCAACCAATAGGGTTAGGACACGTTTTAGGGTAATTTAGTATTATTATAATATTATTTTTGTTTAACCCTTATTTACCGGATTTACCCTTAACCATGGAAAATAAAATATTTACCGCAGTAATTATTCAAAATGTGTAAAAATGAAAGTTACCTATTTACATAATTTGGACATCATGATTCCAAATATGTAATCCATTTTTCCAAATTCAAAACACAGAAGTGGCAGAAATTAATTTAAAATTAATTCCCGCTGTCAAAACAAAAAGCGTGTTTTTAAGAGATAATAACTATCAAAAGATTGACACTTGTTTATGTTTGGTTTAATTGTAAAATTATGTCCAATGACCAACATTATATTAAATTGTAAAAATATATTCTAAATATAATTTAAAACCACTCAAATTCATAATTTATCACTATTAATTATTTTGATTAAAAAAGTTGTTTTTAATTAAAATTTAGAAATTTTCACTATTCATCAAAATATGAAAGTTATCCGAAATGTACCAAAATTTCACCCTAGACTAATTTCGATATTCCGAATCCAAAAATGAAGTCCATTTTGAAATATAAAATATATATGATTTCAAAAAGTAGGTATTACTATTCACAACGGCTAGTTTAATTAGTTGTGGTGTGTGTTAGAACTCGAGGTTGCGTACAACACATGCTATCGCATTATTCGAGGAGAAACGTACCGTGGAAGCTTGGGGTGTTACATCCGGGTACCACTCCAAGGATGCCTCGAACCCGGTTCGCCACGTGACATGAAGTGCATTTCCCCAAATTCCAGAGACTGCCGACCTGTAGCGAGGGCCTAGGTCTGATAGTGGGGAAACTATGCCCTCATTTGTCAAAGTGTAGTGAAGCGGAATATAAAATAAACGTACAGAAATAGCTGAAGCAGTGACCATACACAACTGAAATTAACAACTGCACTAGATATAACCAACTAGTAAACAAAATGATGCAACATGCCTCAATTCTATGAAAATAGCCAAAACATGTTACACTGCAATACAATACAATACAACTGAAGTACAAGTACAGGGAAGCAAAACAAAACAAAACAGCCAGTAGCATCATGGTCCTATGTCCGGTCCCATTCTCCCCTACTCCTCAGTAGCAATCAAGTACATGTATAGGGACTTTTTCCCTTATCTACACCTGTAGAAACATAATATTTTTGGGCCGAAAAACATGACCCAAACAGGTTGTGATAAATATATCTCAGTAGGCACCCACCAAAGGCCCGTGCTCAACTGTGTGTAAAACATGCAACAATAGTGTGCAGTAGTAAAATGCAATAAAGTAAGAAGTACAAAAAAGTAACTAACTTAACAAATTATATTCCCATTTTAATATCCATTTAATCATTTAATTTAAAATATCACCACAATGAATATTCTAAGTAAACATCTAATGTCCTCAGACACGTAAACTCATACCCTCAGGTAAAGATTATCCAACACAAGAATCTGCCCATAGGCACACAGATATTTCCCTCAGGCGTAGGAAGTGTCGCCCACAGGCATAGAATCAACGGCCCATAGGCACGGAAGAAGTTTCCCTTAGTCTAGGATAACAATTTCCCTCAGGCTAAGAAAAACAACAACCACAAGCTAAGTAAAACACTGCCCTCAGGCGCAAGTAACCAGGCCAGGACCAACATGTAAATAAATATTCACAAGCAATTCCTCTCAATGAAATTCTACAATCATTACATTTAAAGGCATACCCTCAAGTATCCTGGCCAAACAGCTAAACAGACGAATGCAATGATGGGGTGGTCCTAGATCCAAGCATGATCCAAAACATCATTTTGATATCACAATTAATTACCTATTAAATTCTAGTTATTTAAAATAGCTGTGGCCTCATCCACACGACAACCCAAACATGGGTTCGTGGCACTAAAAACGCACAAAAATGCATGACAGTTGGAAATAAACACCAAGAAACCTGCCTTATACACCAACGAACGCTATACGTGAATGTCGATTCCGAAAACGCCAAAGAAAGGTGTATATCTGAAGTAGAAGAAACTCCATTTAAACTTAAATAACTCCAATTAGGGGAATAAATGTTATAATGGTTAAAGAAGAGTGGAGGGCTTACCTGTGCGGTTCCAACAAGATCATCCGAGGTGGAAACAGATTCCAGAAGAATGCTTGGCAGATCACCAAAGCTTCGGCCTCCTCTACCAAGCTCCCTCTTTCCATTCTAAGCCATCCCTATGAACAGGGGAGGCTACTACCCATTTTAAGCGAATAAAACAATGTACACGGTGTGTAATTCCGAGTACACGGCATGTACTTCCCATTTTTAAATTGTTCCTCTGGCGGCTTCCTGCCAGCATGGCACTGTTCATCTGCCGACATGACTACACGGCATGTCTTCATGATTACACGGCGTGTTCTGTCACACAGCTAGCCACCACCTTACTATTTGCCTGCCGACTGACTACACTGCGTGTAGTCAGTTCCTACACCCTTTATCGCCGATATGGACACACGCCCCATGTACTCATCCCACATGGCTGAAAGTACATAGCGTATGGAAAATTACACGGCGTGTACTTATAAAATTTGTCATTTTCCCCATTTTTCATATTTCCTCGAAAACACTTACGAAAAATGGAAAAAAATAAATGTGTACCTCAAAACTAAGAAACGGGTTCTTACAAACTTTCCCCCTTAAATAAATTCATCCCCGAATTGACCTTCCAATGGTGGTGAAGATAAATATGAGAATAACTCCGGCCATGGAGCACATATATCGATCTCCCACTCCCAGGTTTCGTCCTGCACTCAGCCATGCTACCATAATACCCGTACGAGAGGAACTGACCAACCTCGGAGAACATATGTGCTCTTATCAATGATAAGAATCAGATTCTCCTCAAAGGACACATCTACCTGAAGCTCAACCTCCTCTGGCTGAAAGATGTGAGACAGGTCTGAATGATAGCGGTGCAGCTGAGATATATGGAAGATTTCGTGCCTGGCTCGGTACCTCTATGGTAACTGCAACCGATAGGCGACCGGCCCAACCCTTTCTAGAATCTCAAATGGCCCTACATACCTCGGTGAAATTTTACCCTGTCTCATGATCCGCTTTTGTCCCTGCCTCAGCGAAACACGCAAGAAAACCTAATCCCCAACCACGAACTCCAAAGGTCATCTGTGGCGATCAGCATAAGATTTCTTAAAAGACTGCGTGGTAGCCACCCGCTTCTGAATTAACTGGACCTGCTAAAAGTCTCCTGCACGAGACGTGGTCCTGGTAAAGCTGCCTCGCCTGCCTCTAACCTGCACAATGGTGAACGGCATGGCCTACCATATAAATCCTCTTATGGTGTCATCTCAATGGTCGCATAAAAACTATTTTTATAGGAAAACTCGACTATGGGTATATGTCTCTCCCAAGAGCCCCCAAAGTCTAGGATGCATGAACGGAGCATGTCCTCTAGCACCTATATCATACGCTCTGACTGGCCATCTGTCTGAGGGTGGTATGTTGTGCTCAGAAGCACCTATGTACCCAGGGCCTTCTGAAAACTCTTCCTGAAACGAGACATAAAACAGGTGTCCCTATCTGAAACGATAGAACGAGGGAGCCCATGAATATATATGATCTCTCGAATATACAACCTTCTGAGCTCGGCAATAATGAAGGACTCCTTGATCGGCAAAAAGTGAGCTACCTTCGTGAGCCTATCCACAACAACCCACACGGCATCATTGCCTTGAGGTGACCACGGCAACCCAGTCACGAAGTCCATCGTGACCTCATCCCATTTCTACTCTGGGATGGGTAACTACTGTAACAGCCCAGCTAGTCTCTAGTGCTCTTCCTTCACCTGCTGACAGGTGGAACATCTCATAACAAAACCAAATAAATATCTTTTCATACTCGGCCACCAGTACTGAAGTCTCAAGTCATGTTACATCTTGGTAACCCCGGGATGAACTGCCAAAGCCGAAGCATGAAACTCCTGTATAAGCTCCTTGCATATATCCCCTGGAACCCATACTCATCCATGGAAACGAAGAACCTCATCATCGCCTGTCATCCTACCAGGAGGAGGGTCCTTGCTTGCCACCGACTCCCGTAGAACTAGTCCTTCAGAATCAGATAGTTGTCTCATCCTCACTCAATCTAGGAGGGTAGAGGTCACAGCTAAAGATGAAAGATAAGTTTTCCCCTGACTGTCATGCACCTCCAAATGCATCTCAGAGAACAAGACCATAAGCTTCCTCTCACCACTGGCCTCATGCACAGCCTGTATCTGATTCTTCCTGCTCATTACATCAGCTACTGCATTACCTTTACCAGGTGTATAGGCAAGCTCAAAATCAATGGACTGAATGTACTGAACCCACCATTACTTCCTATGATCCAATTCATGCTGAGTAATGATATACATGAGACTTTTTTGATCGGTAAAAATCACAAAATGTTCTCCCAATAGATAATGTCTCCAACAGCGCAACACATGCACAACTACAGCCAACTCGAGAACATGCGTCGGATAATTCCCCTCAAGTGGCATCAACTGTAGAGACCCGTACGCAACAACTTGATCGCCCTGCATAAACACTACTTCCACCCCAATACCTGACGCATAGAAGTAAACTTTATAGCTCTTCCCCTATTCTGGGAGTATCAGGATTGGTGTTGATGTCAACCTTCCTTTCAGGTCCTGAAAGGATGTCTCGCAAGCTTCCGACCAAACAAACATCAAACCCTTCTTAGTCAAACCCATCAACGGCGCTGCTAAGAGGGAGAAGTCCTGTATGAAGTGTCTATAGTTTCCAGCCAGCCCCATGAAACTTCGTATCTCAAACACGTTATTAGGATGCTCCAAAGAAACTACTGCTCTCACCTTCTCTGGGTCCACGGCAACTCCTTCCTTTGAGATGATATGACCCAGGAAGTGAATCTGGTCCATCCAAAAGTGGCACTTTGGGATCTTATCATATAGATGATGCTCTCTCAGTGTAATCAATTCGATCTCAATATGGGTGGCATGTTCGTGTCGAGTGTCAGGGTACACCAAGATATGGTCCAAGAATACTACCACAAAAGAGTCCAGATAAGGATGGAACACACAATTCATCAGATCCATGAAAACTGCTGGCGCATTTGTGAGTCCGAATGGCATAACCAAGTACTCATATAGACTATATCTGCTCCGGAAAGCCGTGAGAGGTATATCAGATGGTCTAACGCGTAGCTGATGATATCCTGATCTCAAGTCAATATTCGATAACACTCATGATCCATGAAGTTTATCAAAAAGAACATCAATCCTCAGCAAAGGATATCAGTCCTTAATCGTCAATTGGTTCAGCTTCCAATAATCCACACAGAGTCTGAGGGTATTGTCCACCTTATTCACAAAAAGGAACAGAAAACCCCAAGGAGAAGTACTAGTTCAGATAAAACCTTTTGCATGTAACTCCTCTAACTGCCTCTTGAGCTCCTAAAACTCAGGTGTAGCCATCCTAAAAAGAGAAATGGACATTGGTGCTACTCCTGGCACAAACTCGATAGATAAATCCACCTCATTCTCTAGAGGAAGTCCGGAAAATTCATCCAGAAATGCATCCTTGAAACGATCAAAAACTTGAGGGAAATCCATCTAACAAGTCCCCTAATCATCTGGATATAAGGTCACAATCTGGGCTATGACTCCGCCTCACCCACGATGATCTGGTCCATCTCGACTCGCCTGAACATCCCATTCACCCTTCTATAGAAACTTTCCTCCCTCTAATGTTGTGAAACTCACCCTGCGATGATAGCAGTCTACAAAGGCTCGAAAGGGAACCAACCGGTCCATCCCGAGAATGACGTCATAAGGTGTCATCTCCAAGACATAGAGGTCCCAAAGTAAGTGACACCCACCAACTTCAGGGTGGCACTCCTTGCACTGACACACACCAGCCATTCTAGTTCCCAACAGAGTGTCTAGTGTCATGATATCTGAATAAGTAGGAACACAGAGCCCAAGGCTATCCACTTCTGGTACAGATATGAAACTATGTGTAGCACCTATATCAAAAAGTACTGAAGATAAAACAAAAGCTACTAGAATAGTACAACTGACTGTAGATGGTCCGGGATCCTTCTCATGTTGGGACTGTTGTCCTGCATATGTCTGCCCAGTGCTGCGGCCCTGCGACACTGCCCGGTTACCCTGAGCTATCCCGCCTTGTTGCCTCTGAGATCTTGGTGTCTGGCTACCACGACCACGACCACCATCTCTGTCTACATGCCCTGAAGTATTCCAGTTCCCAGATTGGTAAGAAGCTGTTGGTCCTGCCCCTGCACGCGAATTCTGCACAGAACCCCTCTCACTAGCCAGTTGTGGAAACAGCCTGCAAAAGTGCTGCAGATGACCCATCTTGCCGCAAGCATGGCACTCCACTTGGTCTCGTGGAAACTGAGGTCTCTTGTGCCCATCCGTACCACACTAGTAGCACACGACCTAACCACCTGAAGGAACTTCGTGGCTGGCACTGCCACCCTGAGAGAAGTCCATATGCCTCTTCCTCTTACTAGTAGTAATAGTACCAGTAACTAGTGCTGAACCACCCTGGCACACACCACTAGATTCCCGAAGGTTCCCCTTTGTAATCAGTGCTTGATTCAAAATAGCATGTACTGAAGGCAACCTAAAAACATTCACCAGCACCCGGATGTCATAAAGAAGACCATCCTCAAAACGTCTGACTCTCAACATCTCATCACCCCCCAAAACAGGTGAAAAACGTTGAATCTCAGTAAAGTGAGCAGAATAGTCCATCACCAACATAGCGCCCTGCTACATATTCATGTACTCTCGAGCTCTATCTACCCTCAGCGTCTCTGGGAAGAAGAAGTCATAGAAGAATTCCTGAAAATCATCCCACTCCATATCCCTATGATTCTCTGACTAGTTGGTAACATCCCATCACCTCTTGGTGGAATCACGCAGCATGTATGTCGCGAGCTTAACACTCCGCGCTAGAGGCGTCTCAAGATGCTCGAAAATAGTCTGCATCGATCCTATCCAAAACTCCACATCCTCTGGTCCTCCATCCCCTGAGAACGTAGGCGGATGCTGCTGCTGGAAGATATGATTCACCTCATCCATAGATGTGGCAGCTGGCGGTGCTCCCTGATATGTCTGCATGAACCGCAATAAGCCTTCATGGAACTGCGCCTTCGTGCCTGTGTCTAGTATAACGGTTGGCGCCGGATCTGGCTCTGCTAGAGGATCAACTGGTATCCCATGGCCCACCATCTCTAGAGTATATTCATCACCACTCTCCTGGTAAAAAACGCCCGGTCTTCTCGGCGGCATGACACTACAAGATCAAATGCACACCTTAGAACAAGATTTTTGAAAGACAGAAAATGAAGAAACCCAAAGGGGAATAGGAGGATAAAGGCATTAAAAATTTTGCAAAACAAGACTACACGATGTGTATTCTGACTACACGGTATGTACCTGACTCCTCTTCCCATGCCCGAGTCCTTCTACACAGCTAAGCCACACGACACCCGTTAAACAAAACTACACGGTGTGTATATAATCTACATGGCGTGTATATAATCTACACGGTGTGTATGGTGTTATTTCAAACTACCCGTGTCATTTATGACACGGCTGACTACTCGTATTAACACTGCACGATGTGTTACAACTGCACATGGCGTGTACACATCCCCGTTTCCCAGCCACAAAACTAACTCCACAAGGTCTATCCTCGGACAAGACTACACGGCGTGTCCCACAGGTACATGATGTGTACTAGACGAGCTCTGCCGACCCATGTTGTTAGTTACACGACTGGATACATGGCTCAACACACACGGTGTGTTCTATATACACATGGAATGTACTCAAAAGGAATAACCCGACCGGTGCTGTTAGTTACACTGCAAGGTTCCCATGTCAAACTACACGGTGTGTATCATAGTAGACATGGCGTGTATGTCTTAAGGTATCCTCCGCCCGTGTTGTTAGTTACACGACGGACACCAGGTCAACACTACATGGCATTTACATAAGCTACACAGTGTGTTCTCCCCAAGCTCTTCCCTTCCCCGTGTCGCTGCCCACACAGTTTGTGACACGGGAAGAGACTACACGGCGTGTAATTAGGGTACATGGTGTGTACTCAAAAATTTTATTTTTCTTCCCGAATAGAAGAACATACACGGCGTGTGTACAGTACTACATGGCGTGTATACTGGGTTTCTGGATAGTATTCCTCAGAAACACCCTCAGAACCCAGAAAACACTGAAAAACAACAGCTAAGTGCCATATTCCGATCCGTGAGGGACCATACTCCCTACAAATCAATGTTTGACCTCTTATCTATGTTATAACGAAATAAAAAGTCAATGATCCTCCAAATTCCAGTGAATGGGGGCCCATACTCCCCAGAAACCAATGTTTGGCGTCCATTCTTTTAACAATTTTATACAACAGTACCCTATCACATAACAGGTATTTATCAAGCAGTTATCACAATAGCATGCGTTTCTAGCATATCAACTATCACAATAACATGAAATTTCTAATGCACATGCATGGAATGGAACCATGCATGGCATGTGATTTCTAGCATGTGCCTAAATGATGCATGAGATGGAATACCCTCATCTCATTGGGTTGCAACTAAATAAAACCCATAGATAAAATATAAACAGCACGATCACAAGTCTGTCACCCAACGGTGAAATCATATCAACTGTAAATTGAAAAATCAGTAAAATTTCAATACGAGGTAAATTGGATTTTTCATGTACCTAGGTTAGCTACTCCAGGCCATAGCTTATTACCGACTACCGGTCCGTACTATACCTGACTAAGGATCAAAATAGTAAGTCAAAGAAAAGAACCCCTCTGATACCACATTGTAACGTCCCGGTTCCGGGTACCACTCCACGGGTGCCCTGAACCCGGTTCTCCATGTGACATCAAGCACATTTCCCCAAACACCAGAGGCTACCGACTAGCAGCGAGGGCCCGAGTCTGATAGTGGGAAAACTATGCCCTTATTTGTCAAAGTGTAGCATAGCGGAATATAAAATAAACATATAGCAACAATGGAAGCAGTAACCATACACAACTGAAATTAACAACTGTAGTAGATATAACCAACCAGTATACAAAATGATGCCACATGCCTCAATAATAGGAAAACAGCCACAACATGTTACACTGTAATATAATACAATACAACTGAAGTACAAGTACAGGGAAAAAAAACAAAACAAAACAGCCAGTAGCATCGCGAGCCTAAGCCCGGTCCTATGCTCCCTTACTCCTCAGTAGCAATCAATTACCTGTATAGGGACCCTTGCACTTATCTACACCTGTAGAAACATAATATGTTTTGGCCTAAAAGCATGACCTGAAAAGGGTGTGAGAAACATATCTTAGTAGGAACCCACCAAAGGCTCGTGCTCAACTGAGTGTAAAACATGAAACAGTTGTGTGTAGTAGTAAAATGCAATAATGTAAGCAGTACTAAAAAGTAACTAACTTAACCAATTATATTTCCATTTTAATATCCATTTAATAATTTAATTTAAAATATAACCACGGTGAATATTCTAAGTAAACAGCTAATGTCCTCAGACACATAAACTCCTACCCTCAGGTAAATAGTATCCAATACAAGAATCTGCCCACAGGCACACGGATATTGCCCTCGGGCATAGGAAGTGTCTCCCATAGGCACAGAATCAACTGCCCACAGGAACAGAAGAAGTTTCCCTAATGCTAGGATAACAACTACCCTCGGGCTAAGCAAAACAACACCCATGGGCTAAGTAAAACACTACCCTCAGGTTTAAGTAACCAGGCCATGCCCAACATATAAATAAACATTCACAAGCATTTCCTCTCAAGGAAATTCTACAATCATTACTTTTAAAGGCGTACCCTCGGGTATCCTAGCCAAATGGCTAAACAGGGGAACACACCCCTGGGGTGGTCCTGGATCCAAGAACGATCCCAAATAGAATTTTGTTATCACAATTAATTACCTATTAAATTATAGGTATTTCGAGTAGTTTTGGCCTTAGACACACGACACCCCAAACATGGGTTCGTGGCATTAAAAATTCACAAAAATGCACAATAGTGGGAAATAAACACCATGCCACCTACCTTATACGCCAATGAACGCTATACGTTAACGTCGATTCCAGAAACACCCTAGAATGGCGTAGATCTGAAGTAGAAGAAACTCCGTTTAAACTTAAATAACTCTTATTAGGGGGAGAATTGGAAAGAACGGTTGATGAAGTGTGGAGGTATTACCTGTGCTGTTCCAACAAGATCGTCTGAGGAAGAAACGGATTCCCGAATAATGCTTGGCGGATCTCCAAATCTTCGGTCTCCTCTCCCGAGAACCCTCTTCCCGTTATAAGCCTTCCCTATAAACAGGGGAGGCTACTTCCCATTTTAAGCGAAAAAAAAGTACACGACATGTACTTCCCATTTTTAAACTGTTCCTCTGGCGGCTTCCCACCAGCGTGGCACTTCTCATCTGCCGACATGACTACACGGCGTGTCTTCTCGAGTACACTACGTGTTCTATCGCACAACTAGCCACCGCCTTACTATTCACATGCCTACTGACTACATAGCGTGTAAGGGACCACTACACGGTGTGTAGTCGGTTCCTACACCCTTCATCGCCGACATGGCCACATGGCCCATGTACTCACCCCACACGGCCAAGAGTACACGGTGTGTGGAAAAGTACACAGTGTGTACTTCTAAAATTTGGGATTTTTCCCCATTTTCCATATTTTCTCGAAAACACTTACGGAAAAGGGAAAAGAAGAAGTCTGTACCTCCAAACTAAAAACTGGGTTCTTACAACTAATGCATCCATGACATATCAAAATGAATATATAATTTTTTTTATCTTGACAGTAAAGTAAATAATTAAATAAACTATAATGTCTAGATTCCTCATGTGTTAATTATACATCCCCAAGTCCTGATTCTACCTACATCGATACCAATATAGAAGTAATATTGTAAGTAATAATCCCATAAAATAGATAATTCCATATCATATACATATTGGCTCCAAAGATAAAACGTAATGTCTCGATATTACATACCACTATACTGGAAACTGGATCAGTTTCCACATTTCCTCATGCATGACTCAACATACACCAGAGGATTCTGAATAGTATCAAGGGTGTAAAGGTAGTTATCTGGGGAGAATATTCCAAAATAATCAATGTTTCATAGTGTTAGTAATTTGTTAAAATCAAGAAAGAATAGATGTAGTATATAGTAGCAGAAGATTAATATAATAACCATCATATATAGAAAGTGACCAATGCTATTTTATACAAGCATGCATGTCCAGATGATGATACATAAGATAAGATGGAAAATATACCAAATGATTATGTTTTAATACACAATATGACTCATTTAATTAATAGAATAAAAACACCAAAGGGAATCTCTATGAGCATCCTGATCTTAAACTTAATCATGTTCTCCTAACACATCAGAAGTAAGAAAAACAACACAAACAATGGTTCATATCCAATTAATCGAGTAGTTCTACTTAGGTTTAAATGGTACCAAAGTAGGGTGTCAGATATAAATCTCAGTAGGATGGCACCCATAGTGTCAATCACAATACAATCTCTGATATGAAAATCTTCCAGTGTGCAAGAATATATATATGAAAAGTAATGATGTTCTCAAAGTACAATTCATGTATATTCCATGTTCCAAATTATACCAAAAATGTTTAATAAATTTATTTTATGTGAGAAGTATATGATCTAATAGTCTGGCCTATTTCATTTTAAAATGTTAAATTCATGATTAAATTAATTAATTAGAAAATTCTTGAGATTTGATGTGTATCCAGGCATCTCTCATAAAGATGTAATCAAGGATTCCTAACCAGGGAATCTATAAAGTATAATAAATATTGAATCCAAGATTATTCTTTAGGTTGGTAGACTTTCCACTTGATTTGTTTCATTAATTAATAAATTTAGAACCTTAGATCATCCCTGAGAATTATTAAGATAAAATATATGTATTTCTTTAGGTATATTATGAACCAACACCCTATAACCCTGACCCTAGAGAACCTCTTAGAAAACTGGTATCACTCTAGGTGTGGTTTACGTTCCATTAAGGAATCCCCAAGTATCAGCCATGGAATAATAATCAATTTCCTGGATTCCGTCCTTATCATCCCTTATGGGATCCATGTATAAATCAACAGTTAACATTCAAAATCCCCTATGAGTCTGTCCATGGAATTTTAACATAAATCCATGTATAAAATGTCTTATAATTCAAGCCTCATGAATTCTATCTATGGTATCCCTCAATAGATCCAGGTATCCCCCATGGCATTATTACATTTATCTAGTGAGTCCTTCCATGGAATCTTAATGTGGATCCATGTATCACCCATGGTAAAATGTTCAATAGTAACATTAGTTCCTCCAAGGCATTCTAATTTTAATCCAAGTCCCATCAAGGGCTATTTGTCATTTATCCAATTAAATTCGAATTAAATAATTCATTTTACATTCCAATGTAAAAAATAAGAGAATCCATAAAAAACACAACTCAAGGGAGTGAATCATGTATTGGCCAATAACATAAGGCTTAGCCTTCTATTTACAGATAAGGGGAAAATAGGATGACAAGTTTTCCATGCTAAATAAATTTATCACATAGAATGGTCTCAAAATAACTTGCATGTATTATCAACTCAAAATCCATTCAAATACATACCAATAAAATTTGAATATAACTTTCCTAAAAAGACTATCAAGCTATCATGTGCCTTAGTTATCATATAACTTACATCGGAAAATATTTATAATAAGATTATCAAGATTAATAAATTATTTCAAGGAATGGTAGTATCTATCTCACATGGGCATAACCATAGAAGGAAAATCATTATTAATGAAGAAATGACAAAATAAGGGCCAAGGGTCATGGTCACTCATCCCTTCCCTTTAAATCCATTTAATTTTAATTTTAATATACAAATTAATTACATGATTTATATTCCATGACATTGGGAAATTGGCAGACCTAAGGGGGTCCAAGTCCAAAATCGTTTCAAGTTCTATTCAAAAAGAAAACCCAATGGGTGCTTCAAGCATAGAAATCTATATCATGGCATAGACATAAACATAACTCACATAGGAAACAAGTGATATAACAAGAATTACATGCTTAAAAACTATATAGTCAAGTAATCATTTAACTAATTTGGGAAATAACTTTTAATAACATCAAAGGGGTCATTCCCTAACATTCCATATATCGAAACCAACAAGAAGAAATATAGAAAAAATCAAACCATAAAAACTAATGAAATTACAACAATCGCTACATTTTGGTTTCAAGATTGTTTACCTCAATCTAAATGTTTTATTATAAAAAATGAATTTATTAATAAACAAGTAATTGATAACATTTAATAATTTCATTCAAGAATTGTAGTTAAATTAATTAAGGAGTATAACAATTTTACTAATTTAATGAATCACTAAATGAATTTTTTAAAATAAACCAGCCAAGGATAGGGATTGTAGCTCAAGCAGTAAACTATATCGAGACATAACACTTTTCAAATTTGGTGCCAACCACTCTAGACCTACATACACTCATTTGAAAATACATATGTACATGCATATGTATATATATTAATCCAAAGCATGTATTACGCTCACCACGAGGGAATATATATTAGGAAGATATATTTATTTCTTTCTTTCTTTATATACATACGTATTTATGTGTGTGTGCACCGTAAAAGATGACCAAAACTACCAACATTCATTTCTAGGCATTTGAAATACCTTAAGATGAAAAATTAAATGGTGTGAAAAAAATAGTTGGTGTTAAACATGACACAAATTCATGATGGTGGACCCAATGAAACCCATCTGCCTCACATTCAATGCCAGATTCCAAAATAAGAATTACGGGGTCCCGAGACCCCCTTCACACAACATATCATCTAAGTAAAACCAAAAATTTCATAAACCCTAGACCTAGGGTTTCATTCGAACCATGTAAAGAGACCGGGAGACCAAAATCATCCAAATCAAATGAGGGTAAGGAGGGAGAAGGCTTTACCACGTTAAATCTGATGATAATTATGAAGAAACCATGTTGAATTGGCGGACAAAGTGGGATCTGGGATGGTGTTTGAGCATGTGTCCAAAGGGGATCTCTCTAGGGGATGTATCATGATTTTAATGGGAGAATATCAGTAGTTGTTTATTTTATTTTAATTTATTAATATATAATTTAATTAATTTCAAATTGAAAAATAGGACATCACACATGGTCGAGACACATAGTTTTAAAAACCTTTTTCCAACCGTGAACCCTCTACTGGACACCTCGAGAACCCTACACGGTTGGACCCACACGGTTTCCTTACAATGTTAAAACCATGAAATGAATAGTGTTTAAGTACTATACAATACCATTAACTATGCAGGCTTGGTGAAAAATTTTGAAAACCATGTGACAACCCATGTGATAGCCTCTATCCACTTGTATATGGATTCTCTGTTTCCTATTGTGGGCCACATAATATCAAAAAAATTGTGTTCCCTCTAAAGGTCCTTTAAAAGATGATTTTTTCCATTCTGACACTACTGAAACACCTAGAGACACCCATTAAAGTTCATTGTTTTTAACCCAAGTCCCAAAACATCACTAAAATGCTTTCCAACTCTCAGGATTAAGTTCTGAAGTTTCATTTTAAACACACCCCATCTAGTAATCACTAAAATTTAAATTCATATGGTGTTTTGTTGTGTTAAAAAACACTAGTTCTTAAAAACTACCCACCTTATAAATTCTCACCCCTTATAATCCATGGGGAAATTATTAAGACAACACCCAACCTAGAGTTATCATGAATTTTTGTTCAAATGACAACATCTTGTTTCTAAATTCCCAACACACCACAAATAACCTCTTGAAAACAACACTCTTACACCATCAAAATGTGATCCCACACTCAACTACCAAATGAAATGTCAAAGGGTATCTTACCTAAGCCCTCTTAACTAAAGACATGATCATGTGGCTGTATTTTTATTCATTTGGCCAAAGGTGCTCCACACCTTAGGCTTTAAGATATTAAAGAGTACAATTTCAAACTAGATGTTCCACCCGTTGGAATTACCTTTCAAACACCCCCTTAATAATTTTTTAACAAATAATTCCAAAAAATACCTCACCTGAATTCTGGTGATTGTTCAAGACCAAACTAACACTTGTCCATTTAAAACAGTTGTTCCTCTACAAAAATGAAGGCATAGAATAGTTCAAGCACACTAGAAAAAATAACTTTATTGAATTACATCTGATCTTGTAAACATGTTTGGGAAAACCTCGGTGTCAATACAGTAGAGTCTATGGAACTATCACTAGGTCTCCCACACCCCCTACTATATGCGATACATTAGTAAAAATTGAAAAAAAAATCTAAATAAAAACTTTGATTGAGCCTAGAGTGGAATTCACCTACTAGTTCCATCAAAGGAAGTGGCATGTGTCCGAGAGTTTGTGCAAGGATTTCATACACGGGAACCTAGAACTAACTCATGAAAAACCACGACTCAATAAACTCATGCATCAGTTTGAAACTCAAATAGAGATCACAACCCAACCCATGGCATTCAAACATTAGTACGATGTATAACTGAAACTCTCTTACTCAATCATGGACAATGTCATGATAGGGGACATGCTTGTCACTAAGTCAAAAAACTAAGAGGTTCTCAAGGATCATAGGAAGAAGAACGGTCGAATGTTTTGAAGTCACTATTTTTTCACATCAATGAATCATTCATTAAGAATTATTTTTTCAACAACATCATACATACTGATACTATTACTCCATAATAATGTTTACTCATCAATCATTGGTTTCAAATAATCACTGATATTATTTTTCGAATGTCCTATATTTAATAATGTAAAAAAGATATGTGGCTCATTTATCAACATCCATGAAGGTAAATTTTAGAGTTATCAAGAAGGGAAAACAAGAATGATGACTAATGATGACTACTTATTACTATTTATTTCTATTTATTACAAATTATTACTCATTATTACTCATTATTACTACTTATTAGTATATAATTCAATTTACAACTATTTTTTAATATTTAATATATTTAGTATTAATTAAAACTAATTATAACTATTTACTACTAATTATTATTAGATATTACTAGTTATTACTATTTATTACTATTTATTAAAATTTTATACTATTTTCACTATTTAGTAATATTTATTAATGTTTATTACAATTAATTGATAATTATTTTATTACTATTTGTTACTCGTCATTATTGATTACAAATAATTATAAATAATTATTTCTAACTATTACTAATTATTATTATTTATCATTAATCAATACTTTTTAGTACTTTTTATTATAGCTTATTACTATTTATTACTATTTATGGATATTAATTACTATTAGTTTTTAGTTATTACAAATTATTACTAAATATTATGAATTGTTACTAATTATTACTAATTATTACTTATTATTACTCATTATAACAAGTTATTAATAATTAATAATAATAATTACTAAGTGTTACTAACTATTACTAATAGTTAAAATTGGTAATAATTATCAAAAATTATTATTAATTGTTACTAGTTATTACAAAAAATTACTATTAATTAAAATTTATTACAATTTATAAAAATTTATTACGATTTATTTCTAATTATTACTATTTATTTCCATTTTTTACTAATTATTACAATTTATTACTATATATTTCTAATTATTACTAATTTTTACGAATTATTACTAATTATTACAATTTATTTCTATTTATTACTAATTATTACTAATTATTACTAATTTTTACAAATTATTTCTAATTATTACTAATTATTACTAATTATTACTATTTATTACTAATTATAACTATTTATTAATATTTTTTTATTATTTATTAATATTTTTTTACTATTTATTAACATTTATTTCTATTTCTTACTATTTATTTCTATTTATTACTACTTATTACTAATTATTACTAATTATAACTATTTATTACTAATTATAACTAATTACTACTAATTACTAATAATTATTACTAATTATTACTATTTATTAAAATTTACTACTATTTATTAATAGTTATTACTAATTATTAATAATTATGACTAATTATTACAATATATTTGTAATTAGTAATAACTGTTAATATTTTTTACTAATTATTGCAAATTATTAATATTTATTACTAATTATATTTATTTATTTATTTTTATTACTATTTTTTAGTATTTATTATTATTTATTACATTTAATTACTATTTATTACTAATTATTACTATTCATTTCTAATTATTAATAATTATTACTAATTATTACTAATCATTCCATATTATTACTATTGAATACTATTTATTACAAGTTATTTCTATTTGTTACTACAAAGTACTATTTATTACTATCCATTACAATTAATTACAATTTTCCTTAATTTCTTATAGTTTTTTCAAATTTTTAAAAGTTATTACAATTTATTACTAATTATTTCTAATTATTACAATTTATTTCCAATTATTTCCTTTTTTTAATTAATTATTACTATTTATTACTATTTATTACCATTTATAACTATTTATTACTATTTATTACTTTTTATTACCATTTATTACTAATTATTACTCATTATCACTATTTATTACTATTTATAGTTATTTCTTACTATTTATTACTATTTATACTATTTATTACTTTTTACTACTATTTATTACTATTTATTGCTATTTATTTCTATTTATTACTAATTATTACTAATTATTACTAATTATTACTAATTATTACTAATTATTAGTTATTATTATTAGTTATTACTGTTTATTATTGTTTATTGCTGTGTATTTCTATTTTTACTATTGATTACAATTTAGTAGTATTTTTTACTATTTTTTACTATTTATTACTATTTAATCCTCATTAGTTCCAATTAGTACTAATTATTATAAATTATTACAAATTATTACTTTTATAAGTATTTATTACTATTTATTAAAAATTATTACTAATTATTACAAATTAATTATTTTTATTAATAATTATTTCTATTTATTACTATTTATTTCTATTTATTTCTATTTATTAAAATTTATTACTATTCAATGCTTTTTATTATTATTTATTACTATTTGTTAATGTTTATAACAATTTATTCCAAATTATTACTAATTATTACTAATTATTTCTAATTATTTCTAATTTTTACTAATTGTTAATAATTATTACTATGTATTAGTATTTTTTACTAATTATGACTATTTATTACTAGTTATCCATATTTATTACTATTCATTACAATTCATTACTATTTTTTACTATTTTTACTATCTTTTAATATTTTTTACTATTTTTTGAGTTTTTTTAATATTTATTGCTATTTATTAGTAATTATTACGATTTATTACAATTTATTACTATTTATTACTAATTAGTAGTATTTATTACTATTTATTACCATCTATTAATAATTATTACTATTTATTACTATTTATTACTCATTATTACTAATTATTATTTTTTATTATTAATTATTTTTATTTATTACTAATTACTACTATTTATTAACAATTACTAATTAGTAATATTTATTATTATTTATTACTAATTATTACTCATTATTACTAATTAAAAATATTTATTACATATTAATACTAATTATTAATGATTACTACAGTTTGTATATAATTTTTACTATTTATTAATAATTTTTACGAATTATTACCATTTATTATTAATTATTACTAATAAAAAAATAAAATGAGTAAATACCACTAAATTGAATCTTCCATTGGATGCAAACCTTAAAAATTGCATTGTTGGGAAATTTGAAACGATGAGAAAACTAAAGAGAGAAATATGAGAGCAGAAAATGAGTGGGGTGTTAAGAGAAGAGTGAAATGGGGAAAATGTGAGGGGTGTATATTGGATAGCTCATTTGCAACGAGGGCATTTGTGACTGGACGTCGGTCAAAAATACTGTTATTTACGACTGGACTCATCTAAAATGTTTCCCCTGTATTAATTTTGGCGGTGGTAAAAAGAAACTATTTGCGATGGAACCCGTCGCAAATATATATTTGCCGACATAATATTTATAATGGGTGAAGACACCCTTCACAAATACTTTTTTACAACCAACTACTTGCAACAGGTCCTTATTTCCTTCGCAAATAATCTTCGATGAACGACTATTTGGGACGGTTCGTCCACCCATCACAAATGACCCATCACAAAAACATGATTTTTCCATAGTGGTGTGCATGATCCTTCGGGAACTTTCATCATTAAGCCATATTCCATGTCTAGAAATGATGGTTTTGGATTTCTATCTTTTCAAAAATACCATTGTTGTGATTTTTAGTTTCAAATAATTTTATGAATTTACGTGAAAGTTTATCATATACCTTATTAATGTGATGCATTCATAAATTTGGTTTCAGTTTTTTGTAGAAACACATGTTATGAGTTGTGTAAGGGGTTAAACAGCAAAGGGTCAATACATATTTATTTGGCTGAAGGAATGATATTCCAAATTATATAATTATAATCATGCATACATATAAATAGATTACATGAGAGAATATGGTAGGGTTGAGTCCCATTTTAAATACAATGTGTTACTTTCCATTCAATGTGGAAAATAGTCAAGTCCTTGATTATCTATACAAGTAGGTAATGAAAAATCTTGGTGTCCCTAGATTATCTTCTCTAAGGAAGGTAAGAAATGGGTTACCCTAATAGGATTTAGTGTCAATTTATGGATATTATTTGGGTTACAGTAAGTTACAAAACCATTGAAAATAATTTCATTGGAATAATGTCCATTTTTTCCATATGAGGGATTGGGAAAAGTGTTTTCAACTAAGTCGACAAAGATTCAGGTATGATATTATTTGAATAATGGCTAACCTAAAGAGATAAGTGGTGGGAGGAATGCTAATCTGTACTCATTACATTGTGTAATATTTATTTTGGATTTTTAATGTATATTATGAATATAAAATTGGTATTCATTTTAGTGGGATGATATTTATGAACATACATTATTAAATTAATGTAAACTGTGATACACATCTAATAAAATATCATTTTATCGATAAAAAACATCATCATCATCATCCATAACCATGTTTTAGGACCAATCTGATAATGAAGAGTATCTTTTTTAGGTATTGTATTTTATTTTCAAGGATGTTTGAGAAGAATGGAAATAACATCACTTTGTATAAGTGGATGAGGGAATATAGAGAAGTTATAGTACATTCCATCGTAAATCTGATGATACTTTTATGGTCAATATTTCACAAAGATCATGAGTATTCTGGAGAACTTATGATGCAAGCTTTGTAAAGTAAAGGGGTATAAAAGTTTTTTTCAATCTACAAGGATGTTCTAGCAGAAGTAGGTGTCTAAGGTGGCGTATTTTTCTAGTGTTTTCCCAATTCAGGGGGTCCAAAATTTGGCAATTCTCTAGCATTGTGAAAAATGTATTTCTGTAATGATCTCATCAAAATATGGAAAAGGAATGAATTTTTCAAAGATGGGCTTCATGAAGTGGATTTCACTGTGACATGATGAGTATTGGTGATGTTCTTTGACAATATGACAAGCATTACGAATGGGAGAGGTGGAGATATTTACAAGCAAGCTTTTCAACGACAAAGCGTATTTTGATTGGATCATTGTGAAAGCGCAAACGATTTGATATAATGCTTTGGGATTATGACGATCTTTTCTATATGAGAAAATTCCACAGAGCTTCATGAAGAAATGATAATTTCAGTTGAAATTTTGGAGCTCTGGGAAATAAGGTAACATGGCGTTAATGAGGTGAGTAAGGATCTGGAGTCAAGGGAAATGCCTATTAATAAGCCCCTTCCCCCTTGACAAGAGATGTGATTCTCATAAAAAGTCCTAGAACTCTTGAATTAGGATGAAGGGTTTCAAAGGAAGTGACCTCTGTGAAAGAAGTAATCATTGCAAATGGAAGGAGCTTCACAGATGGCTGTTGATCTTTGTGAATGAAGAGTACGTCACAAAAATCAACTTTATCTATGCGAACTAATGAGCTCTATGATCTAGTGAGATTTGCAAACAGGTGCACTTTGCAAATCTTTAGAGCTTTGCGATGGAGCTCTATGAGTTGCAGAATTGTGTACCCAAATTTAGTTGGTAAGGACTTTCTAACTAGGGTATCAGACTAAGTATCATTATGTGGTCTAGGATGTTCCTTTTAGCTTCTGGGTACGAAAGAGATTACTATTTTGATAGATCGTATTTTTGAAGGGTCATTAAGAAAAATAGAAACTTTTTACTTCCTTATTTGTGCTAAGAGGGTGAACTCACACTTGTGTATTGTTTTCCAAGTGCTTCATGACTGTAAGGGTATATCCTACTCATTGTATTGCACATCAAAGGATTGTTTCCCAGTGTATTGTGCAGTATTGGATTATTTCCATTCAATATCAAGGATATAGCTACTTCTTTTTAGTAGTGAACCTTGTAAATATTTTTGTTCTTACGGATATGTTATCTGATTGTGCTATGTAAGGAAATAACTCTTTAACACGAGGTAATGGTTATTTCAAAAATAATGAAACCTAAAAGAAAAATATATCACTAATTCACCCCTCCCCCAGTCAGTGATACTTGGATCTTAACTGGGAAACTTCACCATTAACTCAATCCTAGGAAAATGATAGCATTAATTTTTGAAACTTATTAAGATATTATGTAGAAATAAGAAATGTTCTTACGTAATTATGTAAAAAAAATCTTTAGAGAAATACCATTGAAATGTAATTAAAGTTGAAGTTTTTAAATAAGTGCATCATTATTCTTTTGAGAATCATGTAATTATTCACTAATGGTTTCAGTGAAAATAGATGGAGAGTAACCAAATGATCATTATTCATTACTTATATACTCACTTTGATTGAATATACTAATGACATGTAGTGACAAGTCCATTACAATAAGGCTTATTATCATTGTCTAATTTATTATATAATCATCATTAGAATTCTTCAATCAATATGAATGAGTGAAAGAATAGATTACCCCTTTTATAATGTTATTAGGGATTTATGGACTAGTGAATTTGATATGTACATTCTCATGTTGTATTCAAATTATTATTGGGAAAAATTGTTATCTCTAAGAAGAAATGTAGTTATAATTCCTATTATTATTTATTCATAATATCTACTCAAGGACATTGAATCATCAAGGTAATATCATTATAGAGGTTCCATATTTTATATTATGACATATTATATGAAACTTGATGGAGTATTGGATATTCAATGGGATATTCATATTAGGAATTAATGTTTTATAAATCAAATCATTGGTTTTGAATGCTATATAATACCATGTATACCATAATTGTTTTTGTAAAAATACATGAGATTATAATCATTGAAATGATTGACTGAGCATGTAGTTTACATTAAAATAATGAAGAAAATGGTTGTTGAATAATAAAGTAAAATGATAATAAATACCTAATGATTATATGGATCTAAATAAAATATGATTATTTTCATTTTAATTATATTATAAGATAAAGGAATATGTTTATAAAAAATCGGGTTTTAAACGATTTTAAATGATTATTTTAATACAAAAGGTTTATGATTCATTCTATTATATAAAATACTAGATTTGAATATAGTAGATAACACTGTTATATCAAGGATAATGTGTTTTTATAGATATTTGTTACAATATATATGATTTTATTACACCATCAGTGATGTTTAATTAAATAAAAATGTCTCCTTTTTAGAATAATACTCCAACACACATAATAACATATAATATATGGTTGTCTATATTTTCAATTAAATAAAATTATTTTTATTTTATAACATATAATTATTGAATCCTTTAGAATATGATGTTTTATTTGTTGTCAATACATTTTATATGTAATGATTACGATGTTATTCTAAATTTTAGTGAAATGTACTAAATGTGGAACTGTCATCTTCAAAATTAGATCAAAGATAAATATTTCATTGGACGTATTAATTGTTAATGAAACACTAAATTAATATGGAAGGATCATCCATGGGGAATGAGATTTTCATGTTGTTGAATTTCATTTCAGTGGTTGATAAGACCTCATAATGAGTTAAGGGGTAGTGAAAAAAGATATTTGAATGAAAAATTTTGAAAAAATTAAAATATCATGAGAATATGACTTGTGAAAATCCATGTATGACTTTATCTTAGAATATAGTAAGTCTTTTTTATAGAATTTTTGGATTTCTAAATGAATGTAAGGCTTTATCTATAAATCTTTTAAGACTTTTCACATTTATGTAAGAGTATGAGGACTTTTTAGGCACTCTACAAGGATCCTATAATTTTTTTACATCCTTGTATGAAGTTGATGATGCATAAGATGATTGTAAGTCCTTCATGTAGAGCTTCACATTAGTTTGTATGAAATTATGGGATATCATGAGAAAATCTCATGATAAAATTGGCTTCTATGGATGTAATAATTTATAGTACTTCATGTTAAATTCAACTTCTTAGTAAATTTTTGATATTTTAGACCTCAAATAATAAAGACATTGATTAATTAGTACAGACAATGAATGTGATGATATTTAGGGATTCTACTATCATAATCAATCTATGTGGTTCATGGATATAAAACACAATGAAAGAGAATCATTCTAAAGTAGAATATATTTATATATTGAAATTCACACAATATAATATGATTACAAACCACTACCCATGATCACATGAACATGTAGATGATAAATCGAAATGAGTTATTGGATGCATATTTTTCAGACAAGATTTTACTATATTTGTAAATCATGTGGTAAAAAAATCAAAAAAATAAAGTGAGTTAATTGGTGGATTGGAATCAATCCTAATTAATTTTGATGTGGGATAATGCCTCTAAATAATAATGGATATTTCTATAATTAAATTTTAACATGATATTTTTGGAAAAATTCTATGAAAATATAACTTAAAAAATGATAATGCGATGTTACAATGATTTTTTAGATTCACTGAGTATTAATAATATCCCTGGAAGATCACAATGAAGATTATAGGAGTAATGTTATTTGTAGAGTCTATGAGGAAGCTAAAATATATTTTTTTATCATTATTCACCGAGAATTGTTTAGTTTTGTATATACAATATTGTAATTGGTTGACTCTACCAGTTGTATCATGGTTATGGGAATTCCTTTTCCCGATTCCCTTTTGATAATTAGTATGGAGCTATATGTGTGGTGTAAGAACCACAAAACCTTAATAACGAAGTCATCCATAAATGATACAATCCTCATTAACACATGAGTTGTGTAAATTAAATTTATCATACATGTGTAACATTAAAGATTGTTCTTGAGTAAGAATGAATGTTGAAAGTGGTTTGAAAAATATGTATACCCTAATTTGGACCCCTCTCAGTGTATATCACCCATTTTATTATCCATAAATTGGTATCATAGTTAGGTATAATGGATTTATTTTCTATCAAGTGATTGATATTTTTCACCAAAAATGTTTTGATAGATATGACATCCCATTACTCGATAATACATGATTTCAAAATTGAAAATAATGAATGGTGCCCTACCATATCATTCTGGGGGTCAATATCCTTGATTGTATCTAATATTGATAAATAGTTCCAACAGATACCTCAGTATGGTATATTAATGATAATAAATATGTTGAAAATAAAGGAAAATTCATGAATTAATTTTTCCCATGACAATCAGATATGACGTTTAAAAGGGTATGTTTTATGTTAAATCCAATTCTATTTCAAAAAAGATTCGTACAGTCATTTAAGGAAATAAAAATTCCAAAAAACAAATCCTCAAGTCAGGAAGATGAACTTTTATGTTTTGTCTATGAATTAAAAAGAAATTATAGACAAATTCAATTCAAATGTGAATTTTATTATCATCATTAATATAGGGTGTTTAGAATCTATTGAGTATTCCATTGGGGTGAAAATGAATTTAATAATTTTTCATGGTATATTTTATTCCTTGTTAATGAACCTAAAAAATAAATCCATGTCTAAACAAATTATTAACAAAATAAATCAATCATAATTTATTATATTAAAAGTGATGTGTCTTTTAAAAATAAGGGTAATATGGATGATGAAATTTACCTAAAATACCTCAAAAACATAAAACATTAAATGTGAAGGAATTCTCAGAGGATGATGAATATATAAAATGGACTATTGAAACTCTATATATTTTATATAGTAGACTCACATGAGGTAAACGTAAGTATAGAGTAAATTGAAATGATATGTGATTAATTTATTTTAATGCTGGTAATTTTTCTACCAATTTTACTTTAAAAATCAGAGGAGAAAAAGAGGTAAATTTTACTACCATTAAGACCACCAATTGAAGACATTCTATAAAACATTAGTCCAATGGAATATTTCATGCCTATATTTTTTATGAAACTTTCTATTAGCTAAACTAGGTCTTTATAAATGTGTTTATAGGGGTTATGATGAAGAATAAAAGAGTGATTTCTCCCAAGTGGCCCTTGTTGTAGAAAAAGAAGAATAAGTGAACTCATCAAAGGATGTTTCATAATTCAATGGTGAGTATATTTCCCAGGAAAGAGAGGCTTCCCAAAAAAAATTACATTTGTAATATAAATGATTTTTTTTATATAAATAAGATGATTGATTTAAGACAATACTCATTTGAATGGTTGTTCATATAATCAAGGTCCACCATAGGTTGAGAGAGGCAGTTTTGTGATGGAAATTGGATATAAAAAACATGTTATTATGAAAAATTAAATAAAATGACATAACATTAAATATTTTCCTTAGGTATATACAAATTTATAAAATGATATTTAATAGAGATAAAATTAATATATTAGAAAGAATATATAGTAGTGATTGAAAGAAATATGTTCAATAAAATGGTGAATGTTCTTAAAAAACTGTATCGAGATTACATTCTAAAAAAGACGTAATATGTGAAATTGTTAAGTAAAAAAGTATCATTTTATTATCACATGCCCTTGTGGGTTGGATATTAATATTTTAATTTTAATTTTAATGAAATTGATCATTTAAATTTTGAATCGTGTCACATAATTGGATTTCTTGAGTTGGGGAGCATCATAGTGGTGATTTGTGTTAATGAATAGTACTTGGGAAGAATCTCGAGTTTTCAGACTATCATTGGGGGATTTAGATTATGTATCATGATTTTTGGAGTTTTATATCTAGGGTATATAGTTTGTTGGTCAATACATATGATAAAGACCGATACACCTTGTTGCCAAAAGGGTATTCAGTTTAGTTGTGATTGAGAATAGTTAGGTTATAGGGTTTGAGCATGGTCTTGGGTATACCATGTGATAAAAATGAGAAACCATGAATTTTTAGGAGATGATGGAACTTTTTTCACCCCCTAGACATGTATTGAGTCAAACCGTATGCATTACCATAGAGGGGAGGCAATAAAAATATAACAATTTGTTTAACATGCAACCTGAACAAGTGGGGAATAGGTTTTTGGACTATAGGGGTGCATGTTTAGTGAATTTTATGTATAATTGTGTATAAAACCCATGAATATTCTCAAATCATAATTAAAAGGTGTATTTTAATAGAATTACCCCATTTGGTTTCATGCATATTCCTCCTCTTTTAACCCTATTTGGTGAGTACAGACTCGGGGGTGCTCATATACCTTATACCTTTTATAAAACCTCAATTTGGGGTATATTAATGGATTTTAATTTATTTTTATGTAATTTTCCCTTATGGGGTTACCCATTAATCTTCTCCTTCAGTCTATCTCATTTTTTAGTTCTCAAATTTAGGTTTCATTTTTGATTCCACACGAGAATGGTTGAATTTTCCATTTTACACTGGGCTTTTCATTGACTATTTTAGAGGAAATCCCATGGTGACTTTCACACTAATTTTCATGAATATTATTTAATTCATATGACCATGGTGAATATTATTATGTTACACAAATTAAATAAATTAAATAATTCTAAAATGGTATAGCCTCTTTGGGTTTTTTTCCTTGGAATGGTGTTGGGTGTGTGTTAATGATAAACTGTAACAGTTACATGAACATTAGATAATTATTGAGTCCTTGGTGAGATTTATGGAACTGTGTTGAGTTAGGGTTTGATGAATTAATTAATTAAAATTTTCAATTTTTCAATTTTTTTCTCTCCTTATGAGGTTTGAGCTTAGGAGGTCGAGATGAGCTTAATTGGATGTCAAGGAGTTTGGATGATTCATGGATGGTCCATGGAAAGGCCAAAAGACATTGGAAATATTATGAAGTTATTTATTAAATATTTTAGGTGGTCTAAGATCTTAACCCAATGTCATGGTAATTAATTTAAAAATTAATTTTATATTTTACATATGGTGGATGTGGGGTATTTTTTTCTCATATGGTTTATGTTTGTAGGTTTGGGACATAGATTGATGCTTAGACAATCCATGGGACCTATAAGATTTTTTCAATATTATTTGACTAGAACTGTGGACAATCATATAAAGGGAAAAACTATGAAAATGGAATTTTTTTAATGTGTTTAGTTTTTTTAAATTCCTTTATGGATCTTGAAATGTTTTTCACTTTGTGTATTGGGATTTGACATGGTTTTTTATTTCAATGGGTGAATGTTTCATTTTAAAGTGGATATAATTTTAAAATGCGGTGTTGAAATATATTCAATATAAAATGAGGTATTAAAATGAATTTCAATGGTCGATTTGAAATGTTTTTGTGGTTACCCCTTGGTGAATTCCTTGATGGATCTTTTAATGATTTTTAATGAAAAAAGGAATGTGTATTATTTTTTTTGTTATGGTTCATGGGGGAATTATGAAATTATAATGGTTTAAGAGGTATCTATTTTTGTTTTTTATGTTTTTCTAAGTTCATGATGTTGTCTCTTGGTATTCTAAGAAATGATGAAATGGTCATGTATCTGACTGATGCTCCATGTATGATTAATATACAACATGGAAAAGATTCCGGACTGAGGATCTAGATATTTATATTTTACTTTATAGTTAATGTGAAAGACTAAGGCTCAAAAAACCCTAATTTACTAGATATAAATGGATCATGGACTAACGCTCTTCATCCATGGGTAACTGATTGTCTTATTCTTTAGGGAAAATTAATTGAAGTTATAAGTATGTTCTGGACTAATTTTCTTATAACTATTATTTAAGTGTGTGAGTAGGAATTCAAATCAGGATCTCATAACTATTAATTTGTTGTATGGTTCCCAATTTAAACCATATAATTTTACATACAAGTATAAAAATATTGTGCAATACATTCCATTAATATTTTAATTTTATCAGACTTGATGATTTGTATCATTTTTTATGGTTTTTTATATGGTTCAGGTGATAAAAAAAGGTTACAGGAATGACTGATATTGATGTTTGATGCCTCCAAATGATGAATGATAATTTAAACCCAATTTATTTATTGTATGTATAGCCTATTTCTTATGACTCAGATTACCCGTTTTGGTCCATGTTAGTTGTGTTGTCATGGGTGTCTCATCAAAACTTGAGGGACAATATAATAATAACTAAATATTTATTTTTACAAGTTTGTTATTTAATATTCTATTTGATTATCCCACATCTTATCTATATAAACTATTAATATGACTATTACTTTTTTTGACACCAATGTTTGGGGCCTACTCAATTATAATCATACCCAAATCAGGACACCACTGCACATGGGTAGATGATAAGATCAAATATATTTGTTGTAGTCATTGATTTGTGTTAAGGCTCAGGGTTTGTTTTTAATTTTTCAGGCCACATGGTTCGGATAGTATTAGGATATTGGATAAGATTCTACTTGTGTTACTATAGGCCCAGATGTATAAATCTTGGGTAGTTAATTTTATATATGTTTTTGGTCTAGTTGGTGAACAATGTTGTATGTATGAAAAATATGTTAGAGACCATAATATTTTTTAATTATTTCATTCTCCTATATGTGTATCTTTATTCTTTCTATGTAATCTAATGTGTATAATTTTTGGCTATTTACATATCATGGTTCACCCAGATATGAGGGTATAGTCCCCTTAGAGTTCCACATTAGACCCCTAATGCTAATCGGAATCATCTGGTGTATTAGGAGGCACACTTGAGGTCATGTGAAAAACTACCATTCGGAACTAGTTTATGGGAATCAAATTTGGGATTCTACAATCATTTCAAAAGTAAATTATATCTGATGATGTTTCAAATTTCACACTCCAAACTAGAAAATATAAAAATTTAATATAAAAAGATAAATATACTAAAATATGGAAGGGAATAGAATCAGTAAATGAGACTTTAGAAATAAAAAACAACAATGAAAATTCAAAACAAGTATGTGTGGGATTTAATCATATAATGGATGAAAACAAAAAAAATCCATTCTCTTATAAAACATTATAATATGTATCAAATGATAATATTTCATGGGACCTTCTAATTACCTATTTTGTATTGTCAGAAGGCATTAAAATATTGGCACAATATATCAATTCCTATACATAGAATATGGAAGGAATCATTGGGGAGAAAATATCCATATATTAGAACTCAGTAAACAATTAATCATCATGTGGAAACATATGAAGTGAGAAATAGTAATGGAAGATTAAAAGAGATTTGTAGGAGTGATCAAGAAGGAACCACATTATATGTATGAGTGTAATTGAATCCATCGTTGTTGAATGTATTTTGTAGGTTTGAAAACAATAGTTATATATTCCAGATTAGGATATTGTATTATATAGTTCATATAAAATTTAAGACATTCAAATGTAAACAAAATTGGATCATGGATAGTAGTTCTTCATACCATGTGATTTTTAATTTGAGAAAACTGAATATATTTGAGAAGTGTGAATGATGTTCAATCAAAATTTGAATTGAAATACATCTAAAAAAAGGCTTTGGAACCATTTTATTTTTAAAAATCAACTCATCCTAGATAGTTTAATGTTAATTGATCAGGAAAATTTAAATTTATTGAGTTTGTGACATCCATGTGATGTTGTAAATGAGGTTATCTTCATCAAAAATAAGTGAATTGTAATGATAATAATGTATGAAACTATTGTATTAAGAGGTAAGGGATCCTTATGAAATTTCATTCAATTTTGGGAAGCTGATATATGATGTTACATGACTCGACAAGATGATAATAGTTTATATCATAGAATAATTTGACTCCATGGTCAAATAATCATAATGAAACTGATCAATGTGGATTCAATGAAAAATAATCAATTATAGAATAATGATTCTATCACTATTTGTAAAACCTATAAAAAGATAATTTTTTTTTCTAAATCACACAAATTGGGATGGATTCAAAAAACTAATCCTCTTGAACTAGTCCACTCACATTTGTGTGTGCACATGATAAGGCATAAAAATTTTGGGAGATATAATTTACAAAATTAATTACTAAATTCCTAAAAACTAAAGGAAACATGTTCATGTTACATAGATAACTGGACTAGGATAGATTCAAATTCATTAGTTGAATTATAGAAAGAAAAACATGTTTGTATTTATGAATATTATGAAAAAATAATTGTATTCAGTTTTTTAAGAGATTTATCACTAGATATCTTGATAAACATGGAATAAAACATGAGTTTAGTAATCCATATAAACATAAAAATATTGAGTGTCTAAAAGAAAAATATTTCTCTTGTTGATATTTCTAGAAATATATTTTTAAAAAGGATTCCTGATGGATTTATTTTTTATAGGTTATCTCAACAATAAGGTTAATTCAAAACATTTTTCTCTTAAGTTAATATTTATAAAATACTCATGGTGATTTTTTATTCCCATAAAATATATTTTTCAAACACATTATTATTTTTGGAACCCATTTTTGATTATGGTGAATGATATAAGAGGCGAAAAGATTGATGAAAATGTTGAAGATGGAATTTTGTAACTGTATACACCAAATGGGTGTTCTAATAGGTTATATAACATGTAATTTCATGTAATTTTTGAATGAGATAACGTAAATGTTCTAGTAAATTAAAAATAAATCTTGAGAATAATTTGGATAGATGGTGAGAATGATAGTAACAGTTCATGGATGATATCAAAATTAGTTGAAATTTTATAAATTCCTATAAAATGAAATGATCCAAATGAGTCCAGTAATAATGATGATGATGAGAATCAAAATTCAAAATATTTAATTTAGTTTTATAATATAGAAAATAATATGATTAAATGTGCATTATCATGGATAATAAGTTATTTAGGTTTGGCAAACATAATTAGTGAACAAAATTAATTTTTTAAAACGTGGATAAAAATCATAGCCACTTGCTACAACATTTTTCTTTCAAAAGATGATCTTAAATATATTAAAGTCTCTTTTTTACTTAAGGAGTGATTTTTTTATATGAATAAAGAATTAGAATATATTAAAATATAACAAACATGCTAAAATTTTCCCAAACCCACAAAAATGAATATGATTTGATTGAAATTTTTATTAAGGAATGATTAAATGTGAATGATTATATAGAAAGAAACCATATATTATTGAATGAATTAGATTCTAAAAAACTAATGGCATTGAATTTAATGAGACCTATTTCCTTAGTGGATAATCCTGATTCAATAATAATCTTCCCTTCTATTAATGCTCAAATAGAATTGGGAATATTTCATATGAATAATAAATTAACATTTTCAAAATGGTGATATTGATGAGGAAGTGTAAGTGGAACATAATATATATTTAGTCCTTAATTATGGTGGAAAAAATTTTTCATATTAATATGGGATTTAATAGATTAAAATAGTGTCAAAGGGATTGGTATTTCAAATTGGAATAATATTTGAAATGTATAATTATTAGGTAAGGGAACATTAAATGTAACTAGTAAGTGAAGAGGAACGATAAAAAAACATTGTCTGTGATTTTATATGTTGATGATATTATTTTCACTAGAAATTTAGAAAACATATGTTAAGAGATATTAAAAAATATGTATAAAATATTCGAAATTTTAGTGGATGTAAAATGAAATTTTTCATGGAATTATAGGTTGCCTAAGAAGCATAATACATATTTACTTCAGAGGAAATGAATTCTAAAATTATATTAAATAAGTTTAACATATATGAATCTTGAGGTATGTGAAAACCAAATTATGTGTTCATAATAAATATTAATAATGCTGAAGGAAAAAAAGTAAATGTTAATTATTTTATAAGTCTAATTAGAATTATTATATACATTTGATAGCCACCAACATATATAGTATCTATTTTCACTCTTTATGTCAGGACTATTAAAATTGTAAGGAAACAAATATCTTATTTGAAAAGTTAACAATGATTAAAATTTCAAAAACCATTAGTTTTGTGTTTATGTACAATAATAATGAAGAAAATGATATTAAATTTTATATTTATGGATATTTGAATGGAAATATAATTAACAAAAATCACTCATCTGGAGGATTTTATCTCATTAGTAGAAACTATAGTTCTTAGAATTCAATGAATAATACATTAGTGGAAATGAGTTTAATAGAGGATGAGTATATAGTTGCATAATAAAAATCTACATAGATGATGTAGAGGAGAACACCACTATAAGATTTGAATTTTGAAGCTGAGTATCCTCTAGTTATAAGAATTGATAATAATTGTTCAATTTATCCTCCCCCAAAATAATGTGAACCATTTTAGTTCAAATAATATTTAAATGTAGGGTCATTTTCTGTAGGAATAAAATACTGTGTTTATTCTGAAAATTAAGATTATTCATTATATATAAAACTTAGAATATATTATGGAAATTTGACACATTAAAGAGTAATTTTATATTCTATAAAAAAATTGAGTGCGTATCACCAGCATCAACACTGATGTATAATGTTTTTCCAATACCCTTAACTATTCACTTTTGTTTAAAAATTTTATGATATGTTGTTCATATGGGGAAAAATATCTTATTCATTGTGACATGTTTAAATTTTTGTATTGAGTTTTTTATAACTATTTGTGAATAAAAATTAACATATTATACTCTTTAATTCGAATGAAATTCGTTATAGTTTCTGAGATTATATATTTTAAGGTAATCATTGATAACTATTTAAATTAAACTTTTTCTATTATGAGCTAGATCGTGTACAATTATTGTTAGTTAATTATTGACTCATCACTTTTATATTTTTTAGAAGATCTCATGAATTATTTCACTCCTATATTATTCAAATTATTTGGGAGATAATTGTTTAATATTAATTAAAAATATATCCAAAGGGGGAAATTATTGAACCCTTTTGGTGAGGATGTTTTATTTTATCAATGATTAATCTATGTGAGGATTATTTACTTTTCATAAATTTCAATGAAAAGTACTAAATATGACTCTATTACTATAAAAAATGAATAAATATGGATGTTGGTATTGGAATTCATGTTTGATAAGTAGATATTAAAAATTTTGGAGAAGAATCAATATGACAAAAGAATTTTATAATGTGGTTTAATGTTCATTTGAGTGGTTGAGAAGAAAAAAAATGTGTTAAGGAGGGAATTGATGATTTAATTTGAATGAATATTTTTTTTTGAAAAGTCTGATTATGTCTTGAATGTATGATTTTTATTGAGTTGTATAATACATTCATTGAGAATACTATAGGAATTTATACAATCATGTGAGGAATATATGTTCATGCAGATCATTCTATGAGGATATAATGGGACTATATACATCCTCACTAGAATCAAAAAATGTATAATACATTCTATAAGGATATTTTAATTCATTATATAGACAAGTAAGGAATTTTTTATTCATAAGACTTTGGAAATTCAGGCATGTGTGACACTACATCAATCTATATGACATTATGGGAGAGAATGACAACTCTCTTGAGATGATAAGACTATAATTCTAGTAAAACATTAAAGAACATTATAATTCATTCCACGTCATATGAAATGGTTTAGATTCCATAATTAAACTATTCTATATATTTTTTAATTTATTTATAATATTATTGTATAACTCTTTTTGGATTGGATCTTTATGATAAATCCATGTGAATCCTGATTATAGTGTATAATTAAATAGATGATAGTTGAAAAAGAAGAAAATTTTGGGATGTGTTTTACACTATACAAAAAGATGGATTTTCATAGTGCATGAGAATATGAACACACAGATGAGAAATCTAAACAAATTATCATATACTGGTTTTAGGGGTAAGATCATAAGAAATTTCAAAATAAGATGAAGAAGAAATGAAAATGATTCATAGGTAGAATTTATTATATTGTTTCTGTTGAGTCAATAAGGTTTACCTTATGACTTTTCCATTCCTTTTTGTTTTGAAAATCACAAACACCTTATCTTTAAGAAAATTGATTTTATAAGGAAAATCACTTTTATAAGGAAAATTGATTTTATAAGGAAAATCTCTTTTATAAGGAAAATTGCTTTTATAAGGAAAATCGCTCTTATAAGGAAAATTACTTTTATAAGGAAATCGCTTTTATAAGGAAAATTGCTTTTATAAGGAAAACTACATTTGTAATAAAAATTATCCTTATCATTTTTTCATCCATATATTTCTTAAGTTTAAGATTCGGATTCATTTCTATATTATCGGAATCGTTTGAAACTTTTATATGAAGAATTTTGTTTTAGGTTCCGAATTCTGGATGAGAACTGTAATAAAGTTCTACCCCGAATTCTGGATATGAATTCTCATTATGAATTCTGATGACGAATTCTCATTACGAATTCTGATGACGAATTCTCATTATGAATTCTGATGATGAATTCTTATTCCGAATTCTCATTCCGAATTCACCTATTAAACAGATTCTGATCATCTTTGTTTTATAAACTTCGAATTTATTTATACTCCAAAAATTGTTTTTGGTTAGACTCCGAACTTTCATTTTTCTTATGCTTTTATAATTTGTCTACTTTTCAATATTTTTTCTTACACTCCAAACCTTCAATCTGAATCTTCACTCTGAAATTTTATATACTTAAAACAATGTCGTACATTCTGTTACACTTGTTTTGTTATAAAACGATGTCGTCAATTCTATTATAAACTAACCGTTGGTTTAGTTACACGTGTATAGGTCCCTCGTATTTTTAAGAAAAATATGACCATTGGAATGGAGGCCGACCTTGACTATAAATAGGAGCTCATTCTAAAGAGCTCAATACAACATAGAGAAGTTGATCTATCTAGAGACCACATGCTACTAAGGTGACTTCTAGAGAGAGAAAGCTTTTCATGCCTTGTGCGTACTGAACCGCTCGTTCAGTTTTTGCTTCGTGCGACTCCGAATGTTGGTGATTACATTCGAGGACTTTCGGGGATAGGAAGATAGAGGTTTCCAATACCTTGAAGTTTAGGTCTTCCTTTCTGAAGAAGACAGAGGTTGCCAACTGCCTTGAAGTTGAGGTCTTTCGGGGATAGCAAGACAGAGACTCTGATCTTTGTATCGAGGTCTTACCCTGGTGTGGGTATGACAGACATGCTTGAAAGTATAAATCAACGGACCTTTATCCAAGGTTGTTGGATACCCTTCTCTTTGGGTTAAAATACTTATATCTTGTTACTTGTAGTTTTACTACTTGTTTATTTCTTATGAATATTGTATTGTAAGGAAAGTATAACTTTCTTATACTTCCATACTTGTACTCTATTTCATTTAGATTCTATACGCTTTAAGGTAGATTCTCATATTGTAATCTTTTGTTAAGTTTCAATTTCCAGAACCATATTTTCAGAACCTACTTTCGGAATCTCTTTCTAGTTTTAATAAAGTTCATAGGACTTGAAGTTTATAACTTCATTCCTTATTCCATGTTTTCATTTGGTGTTAGAGGTGTTGTGAATTTTCTTAGTTTAAACTTTTTTAAACTTAGCCCTTTCCTTTTCTTAAGGAAAACATAGTTATTCGTAACTAACTTTAAAGGTTCCAAAGGAATTTTTAAAGTATACAATTCACCCCACCTCTTGTATATTGAGCATCTACAACATTATTTCGATCTTACAATTGGTATCAAAGGAGGTCTCTGAAATACTTGTACTCACGTATAAGTTTTTCTTGCTCACTTTATCATTCTGAACTTTCTCATTCTGAACATTCTCATTCCGAACTTTGTTATTACGAAATTTTTTTCCTAACAAGTTTGTATGCCGAAGGTTATTTTAAGTATGGCTGGAATTAATGTTGGTTCCATTGATAATATAAATCCTACAAGACCACCAATCTTTTATGGTAATGATTATGAGTACTAGAGAGATCTATTGAAGAATTTTTTTATCAATACTGGAGTGGATAAATTTGTTCTGCTTACTGGAGATTATAAAATTCTTGATAAGGAAGTTAGAACTTTTACTAACCAGGAAAAGAAAGAGTATCAACTCAATTATAAGGTACACAATACTTTACTTTGTTCAATGACTAGAAATATATATAGCCAAATTTCTTCTTGTGAATCAGTTAATTGTATCTTGAAGAAGTTATAGGTTACACACTTTGGAACTTCTAAAGTGATTGAAACTATGAGAGCTATGCCTAGAGTTGAATATCATGGCTTCAATTTTCCTTATGGAGAACAAATATGTAAAGTTCAACAGAGGTTTAGGACTATCATCAACAGTTTATAGTCTATGGGAGATAAAGGCTTAGATGATGAAGCACTTGTGGATAAGATAATTGATATCATTCCAAATGATTTGGAATCCCAAATAACTGTTATGGATGAGAACAGGAAGGTCACTCAAATTTCTCTTGATGAGTTATTTGGATCTCTTCTCCAACATGAAACCATAATGAAGAGAGATGCTGACAACATCAAAAAAGAAAAATGGGAATGGTACTGTTGCTTTTACAACAACATCAAATCACATGAAAGCCAAGACTCCTGAGAGAGTAACCAGATCTAAGTCTAAGAAGATAGTTGTTCAATCTGATTCTAGTGAAAGTTAAATCTCTGAAAATGAATTAGCAAATCTTGCTCGAAGGATGAACAAGATAGATGGTCAGAGAAATTTCCAATCCAAGTATAAGAAAAAGGATAAGAAAGATAAGAAAGGTGGAGAAGTTACTTGTTATGAATGCAAGAGAGCTGGACATATTAGACCAGATTTCCCTTTCCTCAAAAAGAATGAAAGGAAAGAAAGGCATTCAGACAGGAATAGAAAGAAGTATTATAAATCCAAATCTAAGAAAGTTCTGAAAGCTAGTGACACCTGGAGTGCCAGTGGTGTTGATTCTTCAGATGAATCTTCTGATTACGAATCTTCAGGACAGAATAATCTTGGTCTTATAGCTAGATTACCTATTGATAATCATTGTTTTATGGCTAAGGTACGATATGTTGAATCATTTACCAATGTTTCTTTAAATTCTAATGATAGTAAGTATTATAGCTCTTCTTATGAATAATCCTATTCTGATGAAGAAAATAATTTACCTACTTATGAAGAAGTCTCTAGGTTTGCTGAACTTCTTGAGATTGAGAATTCTAAACTCAATAAGAAACTTGATAAGGAAAACACTCGGAATTCTATTTTTACAAAAGAGATATCAGATCTTTCTAAAGATCTTGATAGGAAAAATGCTGATTTTGAAAGTATTTCAAAAAAATCTTGAGGAAGTAAGTTCTGAGAAGAACCAACATTCTAAAGAGTTAGAAAAGGTAATTTCTATGAAAAATGTTTTTGATCCTAGCTCTAGTTCTAAAACTAATGATTTTGAGGATAAAAACTTGGTTATAAAACTCAAGTCCGAAATTTTTTCCTTACAGATGTCTTTATAAAACTTTACCCATGGTAAGGAAAATTTTGATAAAATGTATTCCCAAATATGACCTTTAAGAAATAAATCCGGATTTGGTTATACCCATGCAAAACCATTTTTTAGTAACAATTATTTTGTTCCTCAAATTGCCCCATTTTGTACCAAGTGTAAATTTGGTGGTCACTGGGCAAAGAATTGTTCCTTAAACAAAACCCAATCCTTAGGATTTCACAAATCTTACTTTTCTATGAAGATGTGGGTTCCTAAAGTTTTGTTATCTAGAAATCTCGGATCCAAACAAGTCTGGATTCCAAAATTCTAATTCAATTCTTGATTTCAGGAAAATAATGAAAGTGCCAGCAACAATACATGGTACATGGATAGTGGATGTTCCTGGAACAAGACTAGTAACAAAAGCTATTTTGAAAAGATTTTCAAAACGAAAGAGGAAAGGTAACTTTCGGAAACAATGCTAAGGGAGAGATTGTTGGTATTGGTAATACTGTTCTTTTAGGAAAAACTTTGATTTCAAATGTTCTTTTTGTTAAGGGTCTTAAGCACAACCTCATTAGCATAAGTTAGTTGTATGATGAAGGATACCTTGTGAATTTTAGGAATGATAAGTGCTTAGTTCACAATTCCAAGGAAGAATTTATTCTCTCAGCCAATAGGCAAGAGAATGTTTACACTTTGAACCTAGAAGACCTCAGAAGCCAAGATTTAACTTGCCTAAGTGCAATAGAAGATCATTCTTGGTTATGGAATAGAAGACTTGGTCACTGTAACCTTATAAACCTATGTAAACTCACTAATAAGAAACTAGTTAAGGATCTACTGGAGCATAGATTTAATTCTTCTAAAGTTTTTGATCCTTGCCAATATGGAAAACAACATAAATCTAGTTTTAAATCGATCGATGAAGTCTCAACAACTGATGCATTACAGTTAGTGCACATGGATCTTTTTGGTCCAACACAAATTGGAAGTATTGGAGGAAAATACTATGTGTTTGTTCTAGTTGATGATTGCACTAAATTTACTTGGGTTTATTTTCTAGCAAGGAAGTCTGAAGCTTTTTCTTATTTCAAATAATTTTTCTCTACCTTAAGGGAACCATGGATCTAGGATTATTTTATACTTCTGAAAATGATTTTATTATATAAAGCTTTTCTGATGCTGACTTTGGTGGATGTAGAATGGATAGAAAAATTACATCGGGAACTTGTCATTTCTTAGGAGATTCATTAGTTTCTTGGTCTTGCAAGAAGCAACATTCTGTAGAACTCTCCACTGCTGAAGCTGAATATGTAGCAGCTGGAAGTTGTTGGGCTCATGTGTTGTGGATGCAACACACACTAATAGACTATGGCTTGAGTTTTACTAAAACTCAAATTTTGTGTGATAACACAAGTGCCATTTCCTTAAATAATAACCCTGGACATCACTCTCGTGCAAAACACATAGATATTAGGCATCACTTTCTTAGGGATCACACACTAAAAGGAGATATCATTCTTCAATTTATCAGAACGCAAGATCAACTTGCTGATATGTTCACAAAATCATTTCCTACTGATAGATTTGAATACATTAAATAGAAGTTAGGAATGATAACCGCAAGGTAATCTTTCTTAATTAACTTTCTGTTGAAAAAAATCTCCTTAGATTAATAAACTCCTTTTCATAGGGGGAGTACATTTGTTTGTTAGAGTAACCAAGTTTTTCAATGTTTGTTTTCAAACTTTTCAGAACTAAATTTACGGTATGGGAATTTCCAGAACAGAAAATATTTAGAATGGATATTTTCGTATAGAAAAATTCTGGAATGGAAATTTTCATATTGAAAACTTTCGGAATGGAATATTTCATATTGGTATTTCCTTAACGGGATTTTCGTACCAAGACTTTCATAATGAGTTTTTCATTTTTTTTTTAAACTTTTGTAATGAAATTTTCATACTGAAATCCTTATAATGTTTTTCATACTGATTTTTCCGTACTAAGTTTGTTTTTCGTAGTGAGTTATGCGATTTTTTCGTAGTTAATTTTTTTTAATATTACCCATTACAAAAAATCCTCCTAAGCCAATCTAATAGGTATGATTTCCTTACTCAAGTTATCTTAGTCATACTTTACTTGCTGACATTTTCTTATATTCTGTTTTTGGATTATATTTTTCTTAAATTATTATTTTAATAAAATCCTCAAAATATCGGATTCAAGTTTTCTTGAGAATTGGTTTTCAACCGTCAGATCTGATCTCAGCTTGTCACAACCATTCGATCAACTGAGGAAGTTGAACCGTCTTCTCATTTCCCATATAAAGGGGACCCCAAATGGTTATCCCACATCGGTTCTCAAGCTCCAGCTTCCCGAAGCTCTGAATCTCTGTTTTAAGACCGTTCCAAAATTCAGAAATCTCCATTCCGAACTTCTCAGAGGTCTTCAGATCCAAATGTCTGTGGAAGTAGCTTCTCAAGACATGACTTCCTCTAAGACGATTTCGAAGTGGTTAATATATAGAGAAAGGTTGGTTCATCCGGATTTCTTCAACAAGTATGATTCTCTTATATCCAAGAACATTAATCTTAATGTATCGGAATATGTTGTTGTATCTAAGACTGGGAATCAAGATGAAGTATTTTCGGATTTACTTATAGAATTCTATGAGAAAGTTTCCTTCTATAAGGAAGATGGAAGGGACAAATTATTGTTTAAGTCTTATGGCAAGACTTATAAGCTTTCTTATGCCAAGGCAGCCAGCTTGGTAGGGTTGAACAATGAAGGAGAAGATGAGTTTATTTCTCATGTTTTTCTGGATTCAAAGTGAAGCTTCGACAAGGAAAAGGATTTGGAAACTCTCGGATTGTCAGATGATAAGGATCTGAAGATTTCTTCTCTGTCTACAAATTTCTGGATTTTAGAGTTATGGGTACAAGGCCTTATCGTACCGAGAAAGGGTGACAAAGATAGTATGAAGAAGAGTGAGATATACATCCTATACTTTCTGATAAATCTGAGGAAGTTTAATATGATGAAACACATTCTTATTACCCTTGAGAATGTTAAGAAAGAGAATTTGAGAGATCAGATCATAATGTATCCAGGAATCCTCTCAAAATTGATAGTTCAGTGCCTTGAGTCTTTCAAGGAGGCTTGCAAGTCTAAGACAAGAGTTTGCAAGATTATGTTAGTGAGTGATGGTACTCTAAAAAGGATGGATGTAGCCTTCAACAAGAAGACTGGTCAGTTTGTTGATTTACCTGCTCAAAAAGAAATGGTTCCGAAATTTTCTAAACCTGAATCTTCTAAGCTATTGAGGAAGGGAAAGTTGAAAGAAGTTGAAGGTGAAGTAGAGAATCCCAAATCTAAGGAAGTTCATTCCGCACCTCCAAAACCGAAGAAGAAGAAATCTTACCCTGATGAGGTAGTTGCTAAATGGAGGGAAATCAAAGTGAAGAGAGTGCAAGGGGAGCCTCAGTTTGGCTTGGAACCTGCGGAGGCTAAGGCCTTGAAGGAAATAACTGCAGATGAGATAGAAAAAACAAGTGAAAGATAAGAAGCTTAAGAAGAAGATGTCTGAAGCTGAGGTGGTTTAGAATTTGTTAAAGTTTACTGAGATGGCCTCCGGAAACTTTCCCATTCCGATATATTTTTCTTTAAAATCTCTACCTGAGACTATAGGAAGAAAAATTGTCGCTCCAGAAGAGGCAGTTTCTAAGCATATTTAGGAAGTAGAGACGATTGAGCAAGTCAAAGAAGAAGAAGCAGTTGCTGAAGGTAGTGGTGACACCGGAGATGTCTTAAAGCAAGTAGATGATTATAAGGGTACACCTTCGGAACATTTGTCGCTCCGAACCTCATAAGGTGAGTCTTCTAAGTTAGTCACTCCAAGGATGTATGAGGAGAAAGGAGAAGAAGAAGTAGCTTATCATGCAGAGGAAGAACAAGTTCTACATGATATTGCTCAAATGGAGAATGTAGAGGATGGTGCTCAGAAAGTTTCTGATGAGGAAGACAACGTTGTTCAAGTGTTTGACAATGAAAAGAGAACTCTGGAACAGGAATCCATTCCAAAAAAGGACAAGGGAAAACAACTTGTTGTTGATACCCCGAGCTCAGTGGTTGTAAAGATAAGGGAAGTTGGTGATTCTTCTAAATAGAAAGTTGAGCATTTTGAAGAAGAAAATTCTCCAAGAAAAGTCTCGGATTTGGAGTCATCTTCATTGGGACATGACTTTGTTGTTCAGTCATTAAAGAAGGTGGTGGGTACTATTTCGACTTTCTCATGTATTGATTCAAGATGACAGATGCTCCAGCATGCGTTGAATCAGAAAACAGACTCCGTATCCATGGTTATGGACAAATGTGTTGAGATAGAGGCTCAGTTCAAAACTTTCTTTGTCAGCTATGAAGCCCACAAAATATCTTTCAAGAGGATGACTAGTTGGTCGAGGAATACTGTAGAAGAGATAAGGCTCTTTGATGAATTCCAAGACAATGTGAAGGATGCCTTTGAGAGAGAGGACAGGAAGATTAATGAACTTACTTAATCCTTTGAAGAAAAGTTGACAGATGAAAAGAATTTCCAGATTCAAGTATTCAGAGATCTGAATAGGAATCTCAATTCTCTTTCTCAAAACTGGAAGTATGAAAGGGATCATCGGATTGAGTTTGAAGAAAAGTTATTAAAGCAAGAACAAATTTTGAAGGCTCAGGAAGAAAAGCTTCAGGCTCTAGAAGATAAGCATCAAGCCCAGGAAGAAAATATTGAAGCTCAAAGTGCAAGAATTGTTGTGTTAGAGAAGCAAGCCGAGGAAGAACATAAAGAATTGAAGAAGATAAAGACTATTCTTAAGGGTCTCATGGAGAAGGAAAAAGACCCAAAATAGACAGATCTGATCTTTTGTTGTATCTAATCTTCTTTGTTGTTGAGCTTTCCAACTTAATGAAAATTGTGCTTGCTCGTTTCTTTTGTTGTTGCTACTAATTTTTTTCAGGTACTTTGTTATATTTTCTATTCCTTCGTATTATTTTTGAAAATCACAAAGGGGGAGAAGGAAAAAAAACCCTAAGAAAGGGTAAAAAGAATCTTAACAAAGGGTGAGAAAGAAAACAAACTCTAATAGAGTTTATCTAAGGGGGAGTCTTTCATTAAAGAAGAATTTATTATTCGTAATGAAATATCATTCGGAAATCTTGAATACGATCCTTAGAGTTTCAAAGCCTAAGGGGGAGTTAGTCGTATTCATCAATATCCTTAAAGAAAAGGGATATAAGCCTTAATGTTTTCTTTCTTCTTAGAACTTCTTTTCCGTAAGGATGTTTGTGCTTTCCAAAAAGGGGGAAATTGTTGAGTCAATAATGTTTACCTTATGACTTTTCCATTCCTTCTTGTTTTGAAAATCACAAACACCTTATCTTTAAGAAAATTTCTTTTATAAGGAAAATCGTTTTTATAAGGAAAATTGCTTTTATAAGGAAAATCGCTTTTATAAGGAAAATTTCTTTTATAATGAAAATTGCTTTAATAAGGAAAATTTCGTTTATAAGGAAAATCGCTTTTATAAGGAAAATTTCTTTTATAAGGAAAACTGCTTTTGTAAGAAAAATTATCCTTATCATTTTTTCATCCATATATTTCTTAAGTATGAGATTCAGATTCATTTCTATATTCTCAAAATCATTTGAAACTTTGATATGAAGCATTCTGTTTTAGGTTCCGAATTCTGGATGAGAACTGTAATAAAGTTCTACTCTGAATTCTAGATACGAATTCTCATTACGAATTCTAATGACAAATTCTCATTACGAATTCTGATGAAGAATTCTCATTACGAATTCTGATGACAAATTCTCATTCCGAATTCTCATTCCGAATTCACCTATTAAACAGAATCTGATCATCTTTGTTTTATACACTCCAATTTTATTTAGACTCCGAAAATTGTTTTTGGTTAGACTCTGAACATTCATTTTGCTTACGCTTTTATAATTTGTTTACTCTTCAATATCTTTTCTTACACTCCGAACCGTCACTCCGAATCTTCACTCCGAACATTATTATACTTATAACGATGTCGTACATTCTGTTACACTTGTTTTGTTATAAAATTATGTCGTCCATTCTATTATAAAATAACCATTGGTTTAGTTACACGTGTACAGGTCCCTCCGATTTTTAAGGAAAATATGACCATTGGAAGGGAGGCCAACCTTGACTATAAATAGGATCTCATTTGAAAGAGCTCAACACAACATAGAGAAGTTGATCGATCTAGATACCACACGCTGCTAAGGTGATTTCTAGAGAGAGAAAGCTTTTCATGCCTTGTGCGTACTGAACCACTCGTTCAGTTTTTGCTTCGTGCGACTCCGAATGTTGGTGATTTCATTCGAGGACTTCCGGGGATAGAAAGACAGAGGTTTCTGATACCTTGAAGTTGAGGGCTTCCTTGCTGAGGAAGACAGAGGTAGCCAACTACCTTGAAGTTGAGGGCTTGCGGGGATAGCAAGATAGAGACTCCAATCTTCGTATCGAGGGCTTACCCTGGTGTGGGTAAGACGGATTTTCTTTAAAGTATAAATCAAGGGACCTTTATCCAAGGTTGTTGGACACCCTTCTCTTTGGGTTAAAAGACTTATATCTTGTTACTTGTAGGATTACTACTTCTTTATTTCCACTGCATATTGTATTGTAAGAAAAGTATAACATTCTTATACTTCCTTACTTGTACTCTGTTTTTTTTAGATTCTATACGCTTTAAGGTAGAATCTCATATTGTAATCTTTTGTTAAGTTTCAATTTCCGGAACTATATTTCTGGAACCTACTTTTGGAATCTCTTTCCAGTTTTAAGAAAGATCACAGGACTTGAAGTTTATAACTTCATTCCTTATTCCAAGTTTTCATTTGGTGTTAGAGGTGTTGTGAATTTTCTTAGTTTAAACTTTGTTAAACTTAGCCCTTTCCTTTGCTTAAGGAAAACATAATTATTCGTAACTAACTTTAAAGGTTCCAAAGGAATTTTTAAAGTATACAATTCACCCCCCCCCCCCTCTTGTATATTGAGCATCTACAACATTATTTCGATCCTACAGTTTCACTTAGAAATAAATTAATTTGAAATTATCAAGATCCTGCTGAAAATAATGGATTTTTCTAGAATTCTAAATCAAACTAATATTCTAGAAAAATTATGTAAATACAAAAAACGATAAATGATAAATTTAGTTTCTCAAGATATTCCATATTCACTGAGTACTGATATAAGACATAGAATATTTATGTGAAGGGATATGGAAGAAGAAAATCTATGTATCCTTTCTGGAGGATAAAAACAATAATGGAAATCATTCATCAAGAGAAAGAATTAATTCTATTGGTGTGATTTTGTAACTTGTTTATTCATGTCAATATAATGAGTTCAAAGTCATATGATTTCTTGAGTTTATTTTGATAATATGAAGGGAGATATGTGTTGGGGATAAATACCATGACATACTAGATATGTAGTCATTCTTAATATTGGTGTATCTCATTAAAAATGTGTTATGTCTCTCTATTTTCTTCATTATTGAGTATCTAGGTAGAATGGTGTTGAATAATAAATTGATTATCAGTGGCTTTGAAATACCTATTCAAATTTATTGAACCCACTCCTTTAGTGGGTATCACCATTACTAAGATAGAAAGAAATAAATTTTGTTATAAATAGAATTACATTTTGAATATACTCTGGTAATAAAATAATTATGGTAGTATTCTCAAAATGATCGAACATTAATGTTAATATCTAAGGAATTATAAAGGTTAAAAAAGTGAATTTACTTTAATATCATAAAAGGATTGCAAGTTTTTTGTTGAAGACAAATGTAAATAGTTATGTTACTTAGTGAAATTATTTTAGTGGAAAATTTTGTTGGGAAATATCTTGTAATGATGATGACGATGGTCTTAGAATGATTAACAAGTATAAAAGTGAAGATGTTAAAATATTAAAATTTAATGGTGTTATTTTAGGAATTTTGAATACCTATTTAATGGTATTGAAAATTAGGAATATGATGTTTATGTCTCCTAATTATTCAAATTTTATGACATCATATATGTTCAATGTAAGGATTAATTTATAGGGTTTTAAAATATGGTCACATAGATATATTTAATAAGTTATTAAGTTATGATATGAGTTTAACAAAATAGTAAATGTGAAGTAATCATGACAATGATATTGTATTCTATCATTCGTAATATCGTTAGATGAGCTATAATAAAGGGATTTTTAAAGTATTCATAATGGGGTTTAAAAAATAAAATTTATCATGTTATACAATGTCATACCCCTTTTTATCATTATTTTTTGTGGGATAGATATACTCATGAAGTTAAATGATAATTTATCTCTAAAAGGAGGACTTTCAGTTAAGTTAAACCATTGTTTTAATGGAGTTTTGTGGGTTTTGGTAAAATTTCAAGGTTAACATGAGTATGATTACTATAAATTGACATAGAATATTATATTGAGAGAAAAAAATTATTTTGTGTGATCTATTACCCATTAATTAAACCATATAAGGTTTTATAAATTATGTATTTGATATAATAGGGGTACATGGTTAATATTAGTATTTCAGTATATATGAAGTTTTTTAAGATACATTGTATGAGAACATTCATAGTTTTATAACTTTCCTACGAAATACTTATGTCTTAAATTATTACGTGTTTTTGGATTATGTTTTTGATCATTTCATTAATTGGAGATTAACGACGATTGTGTTTTCCCTCTAGTATGAAGATTGTGAAACCTTATCCATCTATCAAGATAGACTAAATAGTTACGGTTATACCAAGATGAGCCAAACGTTTTTCTTATCTATCCAAATGTAAGGAATATAATGCTCTCATTTAAAAAGTGTAATGATGTGTGAGGTATTAATAAACTTAGATGGTATATACATAATAAAGAAATACTACATGAGGATGAAATATTAGATTTAAATAATCAATGTCAAATGGAATCTCAATGACATAAACAAATTAATCATATGAAAATTAAGACATTAATTTGAGGAAGTTAGTGACATAGTTATAATGATGCATGTGTTTGATGGAGATCATTATAGATCCCTTTATATCTTGAGTAGCATTGATTAATTTTTATAGTATTCTCTTTGATAAGATTTTTTTAATTTAGAAAATCACATTTTTTTCAAATTATATAAAGGCCCATGGGATTATACATTTTTGTTGACTAAATTGAATTTTATTAATACTCAATGAGATTCTCCAAGTCTTTTTTAGAGTTCTTATAAAATATGTTCTAGATGGTTATTCACATGGATTAACAAAAGATATGATACTTATGTGTGTTAACGATATAATTCTAAAAGTATTTTTAATGATTTCAAAATAGAGGTTTGAATATGGTTATTGTATATCATATAATATAAACTAAAATTGATTTTTTTTAATAATTTAATATAAGTGGGTGCTTAATGGAGATATATCATTGTACATGAGTCCTATGATGATCATGGTTTTACCACATTTTATGATAAGGGAATGTCACATCACATGGTTTTCATGACACTACCGCCTCCAATTATAGTGTACAACATGGTTTTTTAATTAGGAAGTGATATAGAGTAAATCATATTATAGGTTTTTATTAACAACCTATGAAAATATGAGGTATTTGAATAGTAAGAGATACATTTCAGTAATCATTCATGGCTATCATTCATCAAAAACATTTCATGAGATGAATAATTTGGTATAATGCTCAGTTTTATTTATAGGTCCTATTCATTGAATGACTTCATGCACTAGATATATATTTCAAAACATATTAGTTAAAGAATGAAGACAGCAGTTCATCCTTGAGAGATATAATTTACTCAAGGATCTTCCCTAGATGGGTTTTAGAAATTATTTGAGATTATGTTTTGATGGATATTAAAATGTTTTTTTATATGATAGAATACAATGTGAAATTGATTATAACTTCTCAAAATTTTACAAATGACATCCAAAATGAGTTTTGTATATGGTTATTGTATATGATACAATATTTATAAAAATGTAACTATGTGTATGGATCTTTAGTGTAAATGGAATATTAGTGGAGATGTTACCTAAAGCTATAATAGAAGTGACGTTTTTTGTATATTATTTTTTGACAAGGATATATCGTATGACCTTTAGTTCAAGATACTTCCCAATACTACCATAATGAACAACACAATATATTGTATAGTTGTGATTTATAGTAATTCATATTATATGATTTACATGAGAACTCTAAGACTAATTGATGGATTTGAACTTCAAGTGTTAAATTTGTGTAGAATTTCATTCAAATCAGTATTATCTTCCATTTCAGGGGGTTTAACATTTAATATATTCATTATATTTATTTAAAGGATATATATACGAAAGGGTTTCATGTAGAACATATACATTAAATAGAAAATGAGTTAATGAATGATCACTCAAGATTTTACTCAGTGGATATAAAGTAAGGTAATAACAAAGATATAGTTCTAGCCTATAACATCTTTGGTTCCTATTGATTCTCCGTCTCCCCAATGATCATTTCTCTTCCTGTCATTACCGCCCAAGACACTAGCATGTCATGAAATATAGTTAATTCCCACTGATACAATGGGTTATTAATTAAAACTCGATGTATATACAATAAAGGATAGATTAATTTGAATTATTGTAAGGGTTATTCATCAAGTACAATTATCAATGAAAAATGTGGTAGAATCATGGTGTATGGTACAAAAAATGTTCTTTATTGATATTTATACAATGTTTAGGGTTTATTTCATGAAATAATTTGGGAGTATTGTATCTTTTTTCTTCTACTATATTGATTAAGTGATAATCAATTCATATAAACCCTTCATAAATGTTGGTGACCAATGTTGAAAATTTTCATAACAATATTTCTCATGAACCTATTATAGATCATTATTATGTTGGAATTAGTCAAATTTATAAATAAGATAAATTTTCTGAAATTGAAAAATCATTATAGAAGAAGATGATAAGGTAGGTATAACCTAGGTGGGGGCATGGAATGGTTTTAAAATTCTAAAATATTATATATATTTTTATTGAAACTTTCTATTCTGATCCATTCTTTACACCATCCATTTTAAGGATTTTAGAGATTTTCATAAAAGGGACTAAATGATAACTATACTTAAATACAGAATTATTAGGTAAATGTAGATTATTTATTTTATGTTTTTTATTCATGTTTGTGTCAAGAAACTATCAAAATAAATTTTATTTATTAAATTTAAAATAACTAATCATATTATGTCATAAGTGTAATTGATTGGACTTATTTTTTGAGTGATTTTTATCACTCTTAACATGTAAGGTGGTCATCTTTAAATATAAAAGTCAATTGTATAGATTTAATTGAATATAAGGATATATTGAATTAAATGAAATGTGTTGATCTATAACATATCACATCCCAATTTTATTATTTAATTAATAACACATTTGGGGAGATGTTGTTGAATTTTTATTGGCTAATATGTTATTTTTTGTCAACATATTTTTTGAGGAGATTACAAATCTATCTTTAAAAAGGGAAATATGATTGGTATAGAATTAGTCATGTATTTTCTTATAATTTTTACATTAGAATGTCAAATTTTCAAAATATAGATATATTAATTAAGGATTCATATATATAATATGTTTATAGTGGTTTTATCTTGAATAGTTTTTCACCAAGGTATACCAATATATTTTTTCTTAAAAATAATTTAATATTTTAAAAAATTGATTATAAAAATATAAGTCAACTGAATAATATGAATGTATACCATTTTATAAATACTAAATATTAATATGATTATTATAGAGGGGGATGTTAGTTTTCAATTATTTATTTATAGTAAGGATATCATTAGATGAGGTAAATAAATTAATAAAATACTTAGATGAATTAATAATAATGGTATATATAATAATATTTCCATCTATGTACATTAGATTGTATTGAATGTTTTATTTATTAGGAATATCTATATAAATATTTCAAATAATATTTTTTAAGTCATTGATTGTTATATGATGTTTTTGAGACCTTATTTTTGTACAGATAATGTCAGGGATTTTAAAGAAAAATAATATTCAGTTATGATTTTTAGATTAAGATATGAGTTTGAGACATTGGATATGGAAATATTTTCATAATTATTATGGTGATATAGTCAAATTTACTCAAATAAAGAGAATTAATTCATTAAATAATATATGTTAGAGTACCTAATAAAATATTTCTCATGATAACATAAGGAATTTGGATGCCCCCAAACTGGGCCACCCTAAAGTCCCTAGGATGTGGTGCCACATGTCCTCAAGAACAACTCCCCATATGCTTGAGGAAATTGACTAGTGGTGAGTGACTAAAAAATTGATTTTGTTACGATGATAATGATTTCAAAATAATCAATAATAATAAATATCAGAAAAATCCCCACTAGTTTATATATAAGGAATGGACCCATATAATCTGACATTTGATGTTTATATAAAAAAATAAATACAAATTTCACCCAAAATGATTATCCTAAATATGATTTAAAAAATAAAACATGAAAAATTTCCCTACAACCATCTCTAGGCCTCATCCAAAACCATGACAGCTATATAGCCCCTCTAGCCCAGTAAACAACACAAACAAATCTCTCACATGAAAAAATATTTTACTTTTACATGGGAACCAAGATACCCATGCATGGTGTGATATTATAACATAGTATGATCTCAACATGAACCATAATGTACATTTTCATATTCATGTGTATGTATTTGGAAAATAAAACCATAGAAAAACATTCTCATCAATTCATCATGTGAAATCTAGGACACCATGACACTCGATGATGTACACACACCTGTCATGCCCCTATATGCTAACCATGGAATCATAGTACTCAAACCTACCTGCATTGGATCCATGCTAGAATACCTTCATCATCTCATATAATAATACGTTTAATTGTTTCACAAGTCCTACAAGAATAATTTGGTTAGGTCAACAGACAAACATCAATTTTATACCCAAAGAGATATTTTAAAATCGTGACCTTTTTTTGAGTTGTCTTGAGCTAGTTTTCATGTACTATTTTAACCTCTTTTTGGTATATCTTTTTGGTGGTTTACATTAAGAATATATCCAGAGGAATTGTTGATTTTTTAGGGGTTTGGGGGTGCATTATTGGTGCATGGTTTTCCCAAACTCTTCCCCTTACCCAACAAACATTTCAACCACAGACATAGGGGTATCTTACAGTTGTCTCATGGTTTGGAAATCAATGTTCCCCCTTAGAAGTAACTATGAGACCCATATATAAGGTTCAATGTTAGGGTTCACTTTTTGGAGAATTATATACCCCGGCCTAGGAAACCATGCAGATGGAAATTAATTCCCATAAAAATTATTTTTAAAAACATTAACCCCTATTTATATCCCTAATATTACCCAACATGACCCTAACATATTCCATAGATTTTGGAGCCTCCCAGATGGATTCTTAGGGCTCTTGAACTCATTTCAGGTAGAATAAATGACCGAAATAAAGAATATTCCCCTATACTAGTAATTTATTCTTACCCATTTGATCACTCTATCTTTTATATCTATATAAAATGAAAGACAAATAATTTATTCCACATCATAAATGGTTTAAATATATGTTTTTATGGTTGGTTTCCCAATTTATATTAATTACATCATTTGGTTTTAGATCTCATTTTTTCGTGTTCTTGATTATTCAATTTCTACTGGAATTTACATTACTAAAATTCTCATCGAATATCCATAGGTATGTGGTTTAATTTCCAAATCCCATAGACTTTATTATTAATTTTTTGATTGTAATTGTAAAATAGAGATGTCCATTCTAGTAAATAGCATCTTGAATAATATTTATTAATTTGATAACTAATTGAAGGCATTATGTGACTATGAAATTAAAGTGATAATATAATTATGAAATTGTAATGTTAATGGGACTTCATAATTTGTTAAATTTATGGGGAATTGATTAATACAGGAAATTAAGGGAATGGTTGGGTTAACCATGGGTGATTAATGGTTTTTATGGTTAAATGTTGATAAATGGTTTAATGGTGAATTGTTCATATTATTCCATGTGATTAATATGACGAACCATGTTTTTTGTGATACATTGTAATGGTATACCATGATATGAAATTTTGATAAGGGGGTTAATGTTGATTAACCTTGTTGAATATGATATATGAGATATGTGTGATTGATTGAGAAATGGTGTGTGTGACATGAACTGACCATCCAACTACCCGTTTTGTCCTCTCTATGATTCTATATGAACAAATGCAGGCATGTTAATATTATGGGATGATATAGTGATTTAATAGTACCCCAAGTCTTTACCATACTTTCATTTCAAGATTAAAATTTAAAATTTTGGATAGCTTGAAATGCATGTGACATGGGGTAGAAAAACACTATTTAGTCGTGTTTTTTACAGTCAATTAAATTATAACACTTCTAGATAATTTATATAGTAAATTTAATGAAATAATATTTTTTGCATTTGTGAAAAATATTTTATAAGAATAATATAATAACAATCCCAATTTTACATATAATAACCTATATTTTTACAAAGGTATTTTTACATCATTTTAATGGTGAGCCTACTTTAAATAAAAAAATTGAAATTTTATAAAATTATATGTCATAAAAATTACTATTTGGTAATATAAAGACAAAAATAATATTATGGTGAATTTTTTTCATTTTACTATGAAGTTTAAGTTTTTGATAAATAGTGAAAAATACTAAATTTTAAATCGAAAATGATTTTTCATCTAATTTATTTATAAGGTTAAATTATATTTTATATTTTTTTTAAAATAATCATTATATAAAATTTTAAAATTTTAATCGAATTTTGGTAAATTTAAAATTTTTAATTTGACATTTTATATAAAAACCAAGCAATCTTATGAATTTTTTTTCTTAGAAAACCTACTTTTTCATCTCGTGTGAATAATTAATGTAAATTAATTTCCACCACTTCTATGATTGAAATTTTTGAAAATATATTCCACATTCGGAATCGAAATAATTTAAAATTACTCATAAAGAAAACATATTTAATGACAAAAAATGTTTGTAAAAGTAATAAAAATTAATTAAAACGATTAATTTAAAATTAATCATAACAACATTCTAAACCTTAAGAATATGTGTCAAAATAACATAAATATCTTCCCAAATTACCTTGGATATCAATAGATCGACAAAATACCATCTTTTTTAGAATTTTAAGAGTTATAGGACACAGTTTAATGAAATTTACCATTATAATAAGTTAATTTAAAAAAATAACATTCATTTCTATTAACATTTACAATGATTTAGTGTGTGAAAGAAGCTACATAGTTTCATTAATAATTTTTTTTTGAAAGATAAATGATTTTTTAATCATAATAAATTTTCTATAATTTAATGTGATTATATAACTACATTAAATGTTTAATAACTACTAACACATGGCTTATTTTGTTAATAATTAAATAAGTTAAATGATGATAACACTATTAAAATTAATGCAAATTTAATAAATTACTGCTTTATATTATTTTTATATAAAAATATATCATTTTATATGGATTTGTAATTATTTTATTTGAATTCAAATATTTTTTATATTTTTAATATAAAGTATAAAAAATAATGTAAAAATGACATCAATATTATTTTTTAATAAATATTATTTTTTAAAATGGTTTAAAATTAATTAAAATAATTTATTCTACCAATTTTTAAGTTTTATAAATCTAAAATGTGTTCAATTCATGGACTAATTTATCTTTTATAATTATTATATTTACTTATAAAGAGTAAAAACAATGTTTTCATGGTCGGTGTTAAACTATTGTTTTTGCGTGTTACATGTGTTTTTTAAATTAATTTCCAACACACATGACATTTTTAATTTTTAAATTAGATATACTATTTATAATTAATTTTTCCATTATTTTCTAATAAATATAAAATTAATTTATTATTAACTATTAAAATAATTAGGTCAGAAAACTAGTTACTTTAATAAAAAAATTGATAAAATTAAAAAGACAAAGAAGTTAAGAAAAATAATTATAAAAATGATCTAATTTTTATATGGTGGAAGATTTTTATCATCAATTAGTACCCAATAATACTTTATTTAGGCACATGATTCTAGGTAGACCACCCAATAGTGTATACACTTTCTCATTTACTAGAATGCCACTCCCCATCCATTATAAAAAAGACATTCACTCTTCCCATTCCTCGCACCTATAATGACACATGAGATAATCTCAAATTTAACCCAAGAGTCTCAAAAATCACCTCCTATAATAATGTAAGCCTCAATTTTGGTATAAATAAATCCAATGAATCCCTTTGGTGTAGACCAAAATGAGGTAACATTCTTAAATGGTCAGTTTTGTTTTATTTCATTATTAAACCATTCAATTTTTAGTATTATATGATAATATATTAATATTAGTATCCAAAATATAAATAAAATTTTATATGTTGTATTATTTACCTACACTTATAAAAATATCTATAAAATGGGTTGTGAACTTACAGTTCGTGTATGGAGAACTACCACCCCGCGAAACGATGTTGTTTATTTTTTTTCTTACCATCTTTTATGGCTTGGAATTGTGATGGAAACGTTGTTTATATATGATATATATGATATTTTTTATTTTTTATTTTTTTTTATTTTTTATATAACACTTATATTTGTGAATTTTATTTTCTTTAAATATGATAACTTCGTTTGTGGATGTGTGGATTATTGCCTCCTCAAAGCGATGTGACATGTTCACACATTGCAAGGAATGGATTATGGTTTGTTTTAAATAAAAATATGTGAATTAAATGTTATATATATATATATATATTATATTCTTGAAGTAATTAACTTTTTGTAAATATAATATATCATTTTATTTATTATACATTTCACACATTGAATAGTTGATAACGTCATTCGTGGACAAGTGGACTACTGCCTCCTAGACGCGATGTGATTCCTATTAAATCATAATTATTATATATATAAGTATAAACGATTTAATAAAACGGTATTTATGATATAATAATTATTCTTGTAAGATATAATATTACTTACCTTCCTCCAATTATGATCATTGAAAAATCAGACTCTTACTCATGCATACGTACAACCTAATGTCTCCATGATTATAGTGTTGCTTCATTTTTTCGTAACCATATTTTTTATCTGTTTTAAAATTATAATTTACATATAAATAAGGTAATTATGTGATTAAAATATTTTTTATATATTTATATACTGACCCATTTGACCATTTTCGACCTACCAAAGTGTTATTTAACACATGAACCATATGTGGTCAAAACACCAAATGTAAGCTTAGCTGTTTATGTAGTTGTATAAAACATTAAAAGATGTGATGGAAAAATAATAATAAACTCAAAAAGGTTATAATGAATTTAAATAATTATCACATGTTTATTATTGAGTATTATAAAGACACATGTTACATGTGAGACTCAAGTTAAGGGATTTCTTCTCAATTAAAATTCAATGAGGCATATCGTAAGGTTATACACCTAATTTCTTTTATATGGTGTGTATATAATGACCATTTACATGTTTTATAATGAACATCATAACATTCATGATATTATTAGTTCCATTTAATGTTACTGCATAATGGGGAATCTAATTCAAATATTTTAATGTGGTATGGGAAACTTTGGAATGTTTAGAGATTATTTCCCCTCATATTGCTTTTTCTATGGTATTTCCATTCATAAACATAAACAACCCTTATTGTTAGTTATCCACTATTGAGGAATTATTTATAAATAATAATTATTTATTAAATATGGATATTTTATGATAAGGAATATTGTTTATTAATTAAATCAATTATTCAATATATGAGGAATTCTTTGGAAATAAGGGACATAGATTGGGGACCAGTTAATGTAAGCCCCTAGATGCATTAGTTGTATCATGAGAAAAACTAATTGGAATGAAAACTGTATATTTTATTTACAAGATGAATATATGGGTTTCTATACATAGTCATAATACATCTTGGTAATGTTCTTGATAGTAGGGGATCATGTTCCATATACATGACGTCCAATAATTAATAATTAGATTCATTTTAATTATTAATATCGTAATGATTTTCACTGTGAAAAAAATCTATGGATTCAATTCATTCTCGGTTTATTGATCAAATAAAATGTGATTTTAGAACCTCACCTTTCAATATTGATTATGCCTCGTCCATTTGTTTAAATAGAATGCTTATTTAGAAATTTTCCTTCCTATATGTTTTATTCTTATTTATTCCTTATTACATCGATTTTACTCTTACCAGTATTGATCATTTGAGCTCACCTTTATTTTGATTCTTTTCCCCACGATATGAAGACTAATTCATGAAATGATATTCAAGGAAATTTTTTACTCTTTGATTTGTATTATGTTTTTTTACCACCTGATGAATATGGTTATCACGTATATAATCTGGTTTTTCAAAAATGTTAGACTGATCGGTCCTCCAGAATTTGATTCCTTGTAATCATGATAATTTAATAAAGTAAGGATTAGACTCTAGGGATTGAGGGTTGGGTAATTTAAATTTCTATCAAAGGAATTTTTGTAGAAACCATGGAAACAACCTTTAGAAAACATAGATTAGGGAACATTACCATAAGATAGACATTAATGATAAGTATATAAGAACATTATTTAATTTTTTAAGGTGTAAATTAAGTGGGACTTCATTATAATAAATCATTTTATGGATACTACATTTAGACATGGTTCTGGAATAGGTGTTCCTAGGGGTAACCACTCTGACAAGGTGTGTCGGGCCTATCTCTAATGTAACCTGGAACATGGCAATGGGCCTTACTACATACCTTGTTTGACACTCCAAGGTGTACATTCTTAGGAAAATTCATATTCACTTTACATACAATTATGAAGCATTTTAAATTAAATATATCCCCAATGAGACCATATTTAGGATTACGAGATTATATATGCATAAATATTTCTATTTATGTTAAGTGTTTCAAAATTTAATGAATTATACATTATTTTTCATAATGATATGAAAAAATCTAATATATTCCATTGTTTAAAAATTGATAATGGAGGGAATAAAGTTATAAACATTAGTGGATAGTGTAGAGGTTTCCCTCTATATAAATCCAATGTACCTAATATTAGAATGGAAAATGTTATAGATATATTTGGGTAGCTATATCTAGTTATGAAATATAACATTTCCCAGATGGAGAAACCAATTTCACAATGAGATTCTATTATGATATATCACATTATGTGATAAAGGACACAATTATTTAATAAAAATACTAACCTAATAGAGGTTAAGAAATATATTAATTAGATGGAGAAGATATTCATGTAATTAGGATATAGTTAAAAAGAAATGTTTTCACTTGTTTTATATTACCTTAGTGAATATACTGATCAATGGTGGTCGTTGATCCGTAATGAAATAGAGGAAGAGGAAATAGAACATAGGTATTAGAAAACTTTCATTAAGACATTTTCTTGAAAAAATAAATCACTCGTGATCAACAAACTAACAAGAGGATAATGATACTTAGTTTATATAAAAATGGGTAAGAAATTTTTGGGGAGTATGAAGTTTAATTTACCCATTTAGCAAGGTATGTTATGTACTTCATATGAAAAATGGAATTTAATATTGATAATTTCGTGAAAGGACTTATACCATGTCTCTAAAGGGATTTAATTTCTCAAATATTTTTTTGTTATGACGGAATTGTTTTTTGTGATGTCATGGAAAAGAATGAATAGTCCATGTCTTATGGATTTAAAGGGAATCAAGGGAATAAGAGAAAGGAAGAGAAAATAATAGATAAATGGAATAAAAGAAATATTAATTTCCCCTCATGTGATAACAATTTAATGAATCATCCTAGGAAATTGTTGAAAGGACTGTAAGCATGTTATAATTGCAAAGAGATAAGTCACCAAGAAAAAGAAAAAAAATGGATGAAGGAATATGATTTTATTTAGTGTTATAATGGAAAGTAGATGGAAAATATGAAAAATAAATACCTAAGTTTAAAGGGAATATACTTTAGAAGAAGCTAAGTGATCGTGGTCAATAATAGGTTACTGAAACAACTGAAGTGGAATGATTAATGTACTTGTATATTTGGAGATATGTAATATGATGTAAATTTATTTTATTTATTTGTTTCTCATCATATGAATTATGAAATTTATAAATATTGTACTGAAATAAATATTTAATAAATACTTGAGCTCAAATATTGAATGGTATCAAGAAAAGTGATTTAGTAACAAGTTGAAATTTTTATAAAATATATGTTTGAGGGAAAGATAAGCCTTATTGTGTTGAAAAAAGGTTTTTTCGGATGATGAAATTATTGTTTTAGATAATGTCAATTGGATTGTATTAACAAACTTGGAACTGATTAAATGTTTTCTGAAAAACCTATTTATGCCTCTTTGATGGAGTTTATAACACTTTTGGATTTAAGAAATATATCAAATAATGTGTGTCATACTTGTGGAATAAGGATGAATGCATGATTCCAATATGGTTTTATGGGAATTCATGTTATTGTCATGTTTCAAGAGAATACATGATAAGGGTGGTAACATGTTTGGTATATGATGATTAGATAGACAATTCCTGTTGTTTGGGTTAATAATAAGTTTGTTTTGGAAATTTAGAAACCTTCATTGTAAAGGTTTGAAATAATAACCTTTTGGAAAATGCAACAATTTATGAAATTTTTTAAGTTGATCATTGAATGAGGATTTAGAGATTAATTTATTACTTTACTATATGGATCATCTTGTGCTAATAGAAAAAGTGGAAATAGTTCAAGGTGTAATTAGAGTAAAATATCATAGAAACACACACACATATATATATATATATATATTCATATAGTGTGAATGAATTTCTAAACTCCAGGAAAAGGGGATTGAAACAAAAAATTTATTCTATTATCATCATTTTTATGATATCAATGACCTTTTTCATAACATTTGATTAAGTATTTCTGGTCATCAACTTTCAGCTAAACATGTTCTCTACCACTTTCCATCAAAACAAGATAGTTAAATTTCTCTTCCATGTTTATGTTTTCACTAATTTTATCCTTTTCAAAAGCCTATTTTTAACAACCCAAGGTTTTAAAAATTATTTAAATTAAATAAATACTATGACTCTATGAAAGAAACATTGTTTTAAAGAGATAGTTATAAACCATCCATAAAACATAATTTTTTCTCTTCTATATTTTGAATTTCAAAAAACAGTCATCAACAATTTTGATCAGTAAGTTATTTAGAGTATGGTGGAACCAACATGAATTTTTTATGAATAGTCAAATACCCTTATGAATGGTAATATTACCCTAATGAATAGTAAATTGTATTATTATTTTACTATGTTATATATTTCAGATAATGGAATCTTGATTAATTTTTCAAGGTGATATAATGTGAGTTATAGTTTCCAAACTGTTAAGTTATGAATAATGTATAATTTCATTTAAAAATTAATTTAATAAAATTTGGAAAATTATTTCTGAAAAATGGAGAACATTTTTTTATTATTTATTTAAAATAATCGTTATAATGAATTTTTGGTATTTTTTTGAAATTCCTGAATTTTTTAAGAATGTTGAAATACGTTAAAATACCATATATACAAATTATCAGTTAAAAACACTATTTTTGACGTCATTACTAATCTAATACCCCTTGTTTTTAATTGACCTGCTCTATTTTCTATTATGATCACAATAATGAATACTATTCATAGTTTTGGATAAAAATATTAAAATAATGATTAAAATATTGTAAAATCCCTCCTCTCCTCCACTATAAATACCACTCTCATTCCCCTCTTCCTCTAACACCTCTCAAGACATGAGCATTATATATGTCCTACCAAATTCACTCCCAATGTATTTTCCAAACATCTAATACCTACTATTCTAACCACAAGTCCAAAACCAAATCCCATAAGGAGGATCTCAAGGAGAAGAGATCAAGATGTAAGAATCCTCTTTGATTTTCATGTGTTTTCTTTTCAATTTCATTGATTTCTTATACTCTCTTCCCCTATCATTGTCTAGCAGGTATGAAATATCCAAAATATTATTTATTATTTATTTTCTCATGTTTATGTAAAAAATTCATCATCTTAATTCCTCTAATATTCCACTAATTCTAAAAATAAAAACATCATCCGTGATGTGTAGATTTACCAAAATTGTGGACGGTGTGTTTTCAATTTTCATTACACCCTTAAAAACATGTTATAAAACCATTTTAATGGTTTAAACTGATTTTCAATTTTATTATATATCCTCTTTCATGTGATGAAATTAATTTCTAAACTTAATATTATGTTATATAATGAAACAATTTCGTGATTATCGATGAATCGCCAAAATGATCTAAACGGATATCTCTAAAGATTAATCAAATGATTCATCTTCATAACATGTCACCAAAATGATTTAGGAAATCATTTAATATTCTAGAAACATATTAATACCATTTCACTCCACTTCAAAAATTTCATTCCCATATGACAAGAAAATCAAATACAAATTGGCCATGGAAATCAAGTAAAGAAATCATCTGAAACAATGTATGGAAAAAAATACTAATAATTAAAGGGTGAAATGATGTTTTGAATTGAACGTATAAGGTTTTATAAATTTGAAAATTTTTCCATAAAATTATAATAATTCATTTTTAACCATTATAAATAAGGTTTAAACAATTTTTAAGTAAGACAAACCTGATATAAGGGAATTCATAACCCAATTTCCGTTCATTGGGTTAACCTTCAACATCATTATTTATGTGGTATTAAAATTGGTTGTAAGTTGAATTTTGTTCAAATTACATTGAGTTATGGGTATTTAAAATTTATATAAATATTTCGTCCATTCTATTACATCTCACTTCAATTATATGATATTTGTACGGGGATATTCATTAAATATCCTCTTTAAAAAAAATTCTACAAAATTAAAAGGCAATGTTTTATGAAATTATTCGTGTTGTATAATTATGTTATGGATCTTGAAAATTTATTATCATTAAGGATGTGACCTATACCTCCCTCCAATGCATTTGGTATGTGTATGTTGGAGTTTGGTCATATGTTTACTCCAAGAGTAACTGTGATGGTTACACAATAAGGCAGATGTGATGGTTACATTATAAGGTAGCTGCGAGGGTTACAAATTATAAGCTAGTAAAGAGGGTTAACTGATTATGTATGTAAATCCCCAGGATAAAATCATGGTTTTTTTTATGTTCTTTATTTTTTTTGGGAATCTTGTGTAAATTTCATGTTTCACAAAGTAATCATATGTGGGTGACAATTATGTTTTTTTCAAAATGCTTTCATAATTTTACAAGTATTCATGGACTAATATTTTTTTCCACTATTTATATCCCTTAATGAGTATTTTTTTCTCATCTTACATTTTTAAATGATTTTCATATATTATAAATATGTGTAATAAAAATACGGAAGCCATGTAAAATGTTATGAATATTTTTCAAAGAAATCATGTTTAGTTCGAAAAGTTATCTATTTTTAATGAAATACATACTATTTTTGTGGTATCTACTCTATATAAATGCGGAATATTATGTATTTATTATATTAAGATTTTAATAAATAATAAACATGAAAATATCCTCAATATTAAGGGAAGTGATTTCTTGAATAAAATTCAATATTATGTAACATAAAAGGGTCGAGTCCTTATAGTTGGTATCAGATGATGGTTTAGATGAAAATAGTGGTTAGGATGATATTAATAGAATACCATAAAAGATTTTTACTGTATGGTTAATTTTAAATGAAATATAATTTAAAGTGTAAAATGTTTCTTCAACTATGAAATTTTTGTTTAGTATGGTTTTCCATAGAAGAAATAGGGAAGCTGAAGGGGAGAGGCACTGACAGAATGATATCCATCCGAATCAATAGCATGGAATCATAAGGAATGGAACCAAGTAGTTTGTGATATTAATGGATCAGAAGAAATAGGAAATTATTTATGATGGAATTCATGCATGAGAACAACCAAAGATACCATAGTGGAACATGATGATAGTGGAACATTTTATGAGGCAACACCCCCAGATTTCATTGGATCTTTGAACCCAATAGTGGCTGAAGGATTGATTAAATCCCTTGAAAAGATATTTGATGTCATGTGATATTCAAATAATAAATAGTTAAATCTTCCCATTTATCATTTTGAAGGTGAATCTAATCATTGGAGGTCAATATTAAAGAATATCAATGATAGAGAGGAGATTGGAACCATAAATTGGGATAAATTTAAAAGTATTTTACATGAAAAATATTTTCTTAAGGTAGTTAAACGAAGGATGGAGATGAAATTCCTTGAATTGAAGTAAAATGACGAAGATTAAGTGGTTGTGTATGAAGAAAACTTCACCCAATTGGTGAGGATTGCTCCAAATATTATTTAGGATCATGATATCAAAATCAACCAGTTTTACTCACGATTAAAACCGTGTTATCGAAGGGAATTGTCCTCCTATGGATTCAAAAGTTATGAAAAACATGTACAATGTTTTGAGAGGGTAGAAATATAGTTTTCTGATGATCAAGGTCCCTTTTAAAGATGGTGAAGAAGAGGTCTTGATGGAATATGATGGGTAATAATCCATTGAATAAATATGATGGTAAGAAATTTTAGTTTCCTATTTGTGAAAAGTGTTTCCAAAATCACGCAGGGGAATGCCTTACCACAACTAGGAAGTGTTTTCGATGAGGTAAATTTGGAAATATGGCCTGATATTGTAATAAAAATGATCCTAAGTCTAATCATAATAAACAAACTGTTAAGTGTTTTAAATATGGTGAGATGGGTCATTATGAAAATGTCTTCCCAAATAAAGATCCAAATGATGCAAGGCATCCAAACTATAAGTAGAAAGCTGTAGTGAGATCCATTGAAACTACATTAGTAGATGCTGATCCATCAAATGAAGTGGTATTTGGTACTTTCTTTATTCACTCAAATTTATTTAGTATCTTGTTTGATAAAGGGTCTATATATTTCTTTATTTTTGAAGTGTTTTTTAGTAAATTTAAAATATCACCAAAACAAATTAGTTAAGAACTTATTTTTAAAACCCCAAGGGGAAATGATGTAGTGAAATGGAATTTTATGAACCTTCCTATTATTATCTATGAAAATACATTACCAGCAATCTATTTTGTTCTTTCCTTAATAGAGTTTGACATCATTCTAGTATAGATTGGATTTTTCTTTATCATTCTAAGATTTATTGTAGAGCTAAAGAAGTTGTTTTTTTAGAAATAGTTTCAGTTTCTATACAATAATAAACCCATACAATTAATAATATATCATGAATCTGAGAAAATATTAAAAGATGGAAATAAAAGTAATCATTCCCAAATTATTTAAAATAAAGTAATTATTCAGATTAATGATGTTCCAATGGTAAATGAATACCTTGATGTTTTTTCTAATGAGTTACCTAGTGTTACACATGATTAGGAAGTTGAATTCACAATTGACTTAGTTCCTGATGCAAATCAAATTTCAAAACCCCCTAATTGAATAGATCATATGGAACATTTATAGTTGAAAAATAAGTTGTAGGATTTTCTTGATAAAGGAATCATTCATCCTAGAACATCACCAGGGGGTTCTAATTTTTTTATTTTTAAAAATAAATATGGTTCAATGATACCTTTCATTGATTATAGTGCATTGGATAAAATCACTATTTATGAAATTATCTTTTTCCTTATATCTATGACTTTTTTTATCAACTCCAGGGAGCCTATCAATTTTCCAATATTGACTTGAGATCTAGATACCATCAAATGAATGTAAAGGAATCTTACATCTCGAAGAATTAATTTAGTACTAGATATGGGCATTATGAATTTGTTATTATCCCATTTGAGTTATCTAATAAACCTTCTATAGTCATGGATCTTATAAAAATAATATTCCATGAGTTCATGGATAAGTTTATATTTTTGTTTATTGATGAAATTATGGTATATTCTAAAAGTAAATAGGGGTATAAAAACAACTATGGGTTGTTTTTCAAACCATAAAGGAAAAAACAGCATGTAAAATTCATCAAGAGTGATTTTTTTGCAACATATTTCTTTTATTTTTGACCACTGTAAATAATGATGGAATAATAATTGATCCTTCCAAAAAAAGAGTTTTATTAAGGGACAATACCTAAAAATGATACATAGATTCAAATATATCTTGGATTAGTAGGTTTTTACCAAAGGTTTCTTAAACAAATTTCATTGTTATGTAGCCCTCTAACTAAGTTAACACGAAAAGGGATTAAATTTTTTTGTATAGAAGATTCGGATATTTTTTTAGGTACTAAAGTAGAGAATGGTGAATGATAAAGTTTTTTCCTCAGTTAATTTATTATTCTTTAAGAAAATTAAAACCACATGATTAAATTATCCCACACATGATTTGGAATTATCAGATGTGGTTTTTTCTTTGAAAATTTTGAGGCATCATTTATAAGGATCCAAATGTCAAATATATACTGACCATAAAAATATGAAGTATATATTCACTTAGAAGAAATTAAACATAAGGCATACAGTATGGATTTAATTGATAAAATACTATGATTTTACAATCAATTACCCTCCAGTAAAATCAAACAAAGTGGAAGATTCCTTGAGCCAAAACATCATGCTTCATTAACCTTGTTATATCTGAAACATGGCCCATTGATTGCTGATTTGATGACGTTTTTGTTAGATGTTGTTGGTGTATGAAATGAATTTTTTTTTCAGGTTTCATGGTATTCATATTTGTCAAATAGAATTAAGAAAGCACCGAAGGAAGACTATGAGGAACAGAAAATGGTATAATTTTAAAAAATGTTTATGTTTCCAGAATTCAACCTCTATAAATATTGTGTTTTATGATTCTGAAAAGGTTTTTGTGATCAATGTGATTCCCAGTTGAAGAAATCATTATTGTGTAAAGCTCACATGTCTCCATATTAATTTCCACATTGAAATACTAAGGCATACAGAGACCATTAGTAGAATTACTGGTGGGATGGAATGAAAATAGACATTGAATATTTTACAAAGAAAGGTTTGAAATGTCAACAGGTTAAAGCATAGTGAAAACTAAGAAAGGTGATGCTTCAGCCATATCTGGTTCTAGAGTAAAAATAATAGAATATATCCATGGATATTTTGGTGGGACTATGAAAGACATCTTGAAATAATATTTTGATTAGGGCTATTGTTGACCTGATGACTAAATATACACATTTTTCCTTCTTCGAGATACAACATATTTGGATCATATTTTTTGATTATACCTCAAAGTGAGTTTTATGTTATATTGAGTTATACATTCTATTATATCTGATCAGGATCCCATGTTCAATTATATCTTTTTTGAAAGCCTTAAAAAATAGTTTGGATCATAATTAAACTTCATCACTTCTTTTCATCCTCAATCTGATAGACAGACTGAGATAACAATTCATACTTTGGAGGATATTATATGGGCATGTTAAATGGACTACCAAGGAATTTAGAATCAACATATTTCTTTAGTTGATTTTTCTTTTATTAATATTTTTAATTCTAGTATACAGATGGAACGTTTTGAGGCATTGTATGGGAAGCAGTATCGAACTACGGTTTTTTGTGATAAAGTTAGGGAAAAGAAGTATATGGGACAAGAATTAGTAGAGTAAGTGTCTCAAAAAGGGTAAATAATCTAGAAACACATGAGGACAACTCAAAGAAGGAAGAAACGTAATACAGACAATAAGAGGAAAGGCTTTTCATTTGAGGTAGGTGATTATGTTTTTCATTGAATCTCACCATGGAAAAGTGTTATGTGTTATGGTAAGAAAGGAAAGATAATTACATGCTTCATTAGACATTATAAAATACTTGAGAAAGATGGACCACATGCATACCGAGTAGCTTTGTCTTCAAGTTTATCTTAGGTATAAAATGTTTTTCAGGTTTTTATTTTGAGATGTTTGTTCTAGATTCATCTCATGTTTTGAGCCCAGAGGTAGTTCAGTGGGTAGAGAACCATTCATTTGATGATAAGATAGTATAAATTATTTATTGAAGGGAACAGGTATTACGAAATAAGGTAATCCCCCAGGTGAATGTTTTGTGGAGAAATCCTGTAGTTGAAGAAAAAACATGGGAGTTTGGAAATCCTATGAGGGAATGGTACCCTCACTTGTTTAATAAGTAAATAAATAAAGAAACTGTGAGGGCGAAATTTCTAGAATGTTGGAATAATGTAACACCTCTATATTTTTAGAATAAATGAAATGCATGAAATACTAAGTCCTTATGAAACAAAAATTTGTTTTAAGGGGATTATTATAGAGTAACCATTAAAATATATTTTTTCCACCTCTATGTTTTGAATTTCGAAAAATGGTCATCTACAATTATGATCAGTATATTTTATGGAGTCTGAAGAAACCAAATTGATTTTTGGTGAATAGTAACATACCCTCATGAATAGAAATATGAATAGTATTATGACCCTAATAAATATTAAATTGTATTATTATTTTATTATTTTAAGGCTTTATGATAACCACATCTTCATTAATTTTTAAAGGAAATATAAAATGAGTTATAGTTTTTAAAAATGTTGACTTTATGTATAAAGTAAAATTTTATTTAAAAATTTTATTAATCATATTTTGAAAATTATTTTCAACAAATATTGTTCATTTTTCAATTCTACACATTGAAAAATGGTTTGGTTGATTTTTTTATTTTTCTGAAAATCATGAATTTTTTATGAGTGGTGAGATACGATAAAATACCTTATATACATATTATTAGTTAAATACACTATTTTTGACATCATGACTGATGTAAGCCCACTTTTTCCAAAATAACATGCTTTATTTACTTTTTTATCACAATAATGAAGTCTATTCATAATCTTGGAAAAAAATATTAAAATAATGTAAAATCCCCCCCCCCCTGCTCCATTATAAATACCACCCTCATTCCCCTCTTCCTCTAACACTTCCCAAGCATTGAACATTGTCTAAGATATTCCAAATAACATCCACCAGGAACTTTTCCACATACAAGACCTTTTGGTCTCACCAAGAGGCAAAAACCAAAGGCCTTAAGGAGGATCGCAAAGAAAAGAGATCAAGTGGTGAGAATCCTCTTTCATTTTCATGTGTTTTATTTTCAATGCCTTTGTTTTTTATACTATATTCCCCTCCACTTACCCATGATATATGGAATCTCCATAATATTATATATTCTATATGTTACCATGTTCATGTAAAAACTTCATCATCTTTATTTTTATCTTCTTCCTCTTATTCTAAAAATAAAAACATCATTTGTGATGTGTTGATTCACAAAAATCATGGATGATTGGTTTTCAATTAACATTACTCCCATAAAAACCTATTATAAACCGATTTTAATGGTTGATAAATATTTTAAAGTGTAGGATTTATCCTCTTTTAATTTATTGAGTTAACATATATACATAATAATATATTATATAATGAAATTATTTAGTAATTAACAAAGAAGCGCCAAAATGATCTAAATAGATATCACTAATGAATTATCTCATGATTCATCCCCATACAACATAACATGAATGATTTATGGCACAATATAATATTCAAGAAATAGATGAATACCATTTCCTTCTACTTCTGGAATTTAATTTTCATATTACAAGAAAACGAAATGCATACTAGTCATGTAAATCACGTAAGGAACGCACTCGAAACAATGAAAGAAAAAAATATTAATAATTAATGGGTGAAATGAAGTTATGAAATGATAATATATGATTTTATAAACAAGAAAATGTTTCTATAAAATACTTATAACACTTTTTTAACCATTATAATGGAGTTTTAAACGTGTTTTATGTAAGAAAAAATCAAGGTAAAGGAATTCTTAACCCAATTTCTGTTCTTTGGGTTAACCTTCACCATCTTTATTTATGTTTTATTATAATTATTTTTGTGAATAATTTTGTTTATATTATGTTTAATTATGTGTATTTACAATTTATATACATATTCACTCCATTATATTAAGTATCTCTTCAATTATATGATATTTGTAAGGGGGTTTTCTTTAAAAATATTCTTTTAGAATTCTATTTTACAGAATTCAAAAGCATTGTTTTTATAAATATTTTCATATTTCATAATTATGTTCTGGTTCATTGGAATTATTTATGATGAATGGTGGGACCTATATCTCCCTATAATGCATTGTGTATGTATATGTTGGAGGTCGGTTGTATGGTTACTCCAAGTGTAACTGCGATGGTTACACAATAATGTAGTTGTGATGGTTACACTGTAAGGTAGCCATGAGGGTTACAAATTATAAGGTAGTTAATATGTTTAAAATATTATTTATGTAGTTCCAAAGATACATTTTTTTATTTATGTTCTTAAGGTTTCGTAAAAATAATTTTTCAATATCATGCTTCACAAAGTATGAATATATGGGTGACAAGTATGTCTTTTTGAAAATGATTTCATATATTTACAAGTATTTTTGGAAAAATGATTTATTTTTTCTATTTTTATATAATTTACTGAGTTATTTGTGCACATCCCATTTTTTTAAATGTTATTAATTGGTTATATGGATTTTTAGGAAAAATAAGGAATCTAAGTTAAATGTTATGAAGATTTGTCAAAGAAATCATGTTTTATTCTAAAAGTTATTTAATTTGGAAGAAATAGATACTATTTTTTGTATCTCAAATATATAAATATGGAATGTTATATATGTATTATATCCCAATTCTAAAAAACTATAAAAATGAAAGGATTATCAATATTAAATGAAGAGTGTTCTTGAATAAAATTCAAGATTATGAAATGTACTAAGGCCAGGTCCATATACATTTATTTTGGAAACAATCACATTTCTATTTCCCTCTTATTAAGAAGATGTGTTATTAATGCTATTTATTATATGGTTTTTTCAATAACAAATTTTTTTAAAATATCAAACCCTCAATTACCAAGTTCATGATTAAATTCTGAGAATGCAATTAAATTATGTTGGGGAAAATGTATCACCCCAAGACTTCACCAAATTTTCCTTTTAGAATAAATTTTATTTTTTGATATTTTATGATGCACGCAACAATGTCTTTAAATTAAACACGGTTTTGTTTTGTATTGAAAAGTCAATTAAATTGCAACATATTTAGATATTTTTTTTAAAAAAATTATATGTTATAAAATAATATTTTCATGCATCAAATATATTTAATGAACATAAGATTAGAAAAAACCCAATTTTATATATAAAAATAAATATCATTCTAAAGGTATTATTACTTCTTTCTAATGGAAAACTTATTTTAAATAAAAAATTTGGAACATTAAAAAAATTTATATTTAAAAATAAACATCAATTTTTAAAAGGGAATTTCAAAATTATTTTTTGGTGATTTTTTGTTATTTTTTATGAAGCTTTATTTTTTTATTAATAGTGAAAAATACATAATTTAATGTCAAATAATCTTTTCTATGTAATTTATTATTTAGGTAAAATTATATTTTTTTTGTTTTTAAATATTAATTAGTTAAATTTTTAACTATTAATCTAATTTTGGTTAATGGAGTCAATTTAACTTTGAAATTATGTTAAAAACATAGAACACATTATAACACTTTCTCCTTAAACCCCGACAGGACTTCTTGCCTATGGGATTAAATTTAAATTATTCTATAACAATTATATTATTATAATTTGGGAAATTGATTCCATATTTTGAATCAGAAAAAATTATAATATATAATATGGTGAACTTATTTTTTTAACAAGAATATTAGTAAATGTAATTAAAATTATTTACAGAGATTAAGGTAAAATTAAGCTAAATATGGGGAAAACCAAAAAAATAAGGGAAAATTTACCTAGAAAATTTTACAAAAGGCATTGGAAGATAATATATCAACCATATCCCATATTGTTTCTATTTTTATGAGTTATTAGGACACATGTTCATTAAAGTGACTCATATATTATGTTGAACAAATAAAAAAGTCAAAAACGAACCTTCCTTACCTTTAAAATGTATAATGCTCTAGAGTATGGAATACGTTACATAATTTATTTTATAAAAATTATTATAAAATGTTAATGATTTCTTAAAATGAATATTTAAAGATAATTTTTATAGATGAAATAATTGTATTAGATGCTCAACAAACACTAATACAAGGATTATTTATTAAATAATTATATAAGATAAATGATGCTATAAAAATTAAAAGTAATGTAAATTTAATAAATTATGATGTTACATTATTTATTAGGTAATTATATCATGTTACACAGATTTTTATCTAATATATTTTATTTCCAATAATTTTATTTGTAAATTAATATTAAATAGATGATTTCACAATTGACATTAGTATTTTTTACAATAATTTATATTTAGTAAATTATTTAAAGATAACCAAAAACATTAATCTTCCAAGTAAATTGTAAATATTAATAAATATAAAATATGGGTTATTAATTTTCCAATTTAATATTTATAATTATCATATTCACACATACATATAAAAAACATTTTTATAACTATTTAGGTTAAATTAGTGTTTCTGCGCGTTATATATTCTTCTTAAAAAAATTAGTTTCCAACACACGTGTGATTTTTATTTTTAAATTACATATCTAATCTATAATTAATGTGTTCAATATGTTCTAATAAATATCACCTTAATTTCGCCTTAATGGTTAAATTAATTAGGTTAGAAAACTAGTTACTTTAATAAAACCCAAAAGGATAAAACTGGTTAAATAATGATATTAAGGAACAAAATTATAAAGATAGCATTATTTTTGTGTTTTGGACGTTTCTATAGAACATAATTTCATGTTACTCCATTTTATCCATTTTGAAGGAACAAGAGGTAAGGGATTATTCCAAATAGTGTATACCTAATGGTATGTACAAGAATGCCACTACCCCTCCATTATAAGAAGAAATTCACTCTTCCCCATACTCAAATATTTCATGAAACATTGGGTTGTCCATCCTCTTCCAAAATAGTTTCCCAAAATCACTCACCTATAAATAAAATCCTCAATTTGGGTAGAATTCATTCCAAGGAATCCCTTTTTAAAAACGAGGGCGAGTTACCAGAAAAGATGTAACATTCTTCAATGATTCTTTTTTTTCATAATTTATTAAATAATTAAATTATTATTATTCAATTATTAGATAATAAAATAAATACAACAAATATAATGAATAATTTTTTCAAGGTTTCAACATTTACCTACACACACATCCATAAAATCGGTAATTAACTTACCTTTCATGTAAGACAGTCTATCACCTCACAAAAATTAATTTGTTCATTTTTTTGTAACTACCTTATATGATAAAGAATTATGATGGGAAAACTATTTCCATATGAAATATATGATATTTATTATTTAAATATGATTATTTTATTTTAATATGACACATACTATTTTTCCATACATTGGGTTCAAATAAGATAACTTTGTTTGTGGTCGTGTGGAATACTGCCTCCTAAAAGTGACGTGATACATTCATAAATTACATGGAATGTATTAAAGATGGTTTTCATTAAAAATTTATGACATAAATAAAATATATATTATATTCATGACATAATTAAATCTTTGTATATATATTATATCATTTCATTTATTACCATTTTCACACAATAAAAAAGATAAAATCTAATTCGTGTATGTGTTGACTACCACCACCTCGACATGATGTGATTCATTTTACATAAAAAATAATTATATATAAAATTATATAAAATTATATAAAATTAAATAACAATATATTTATGATATAATTATCATTATGAGAAGATATAATTTTACTTACCTTCTTTCCATAATGATCATTGAATAATGGAGATGTTACTCATTCGTACGTATGACTTACTGTCTATGTGATTGTAATGTTGGTTCATTTTTTCATAAAAGTATTTCATGATTGGTTTAAAATTTTTAATTTATGTATAAAAATGATAATTATATAATAATTATTATTAAGGATATATTTATATAAATACCCTTTGACAATAGTTGATCTACCAATGTCATTTTAAACACATGAACTAAATTTGGTCAAAATAGTTGAAATAAATTTTTTTAAGTAGTTGTAAAAAAATAGTAATAATACAATTAAATGTAATAATAAACATTAATAAGTTTCTGAATAAATTAAATAACTAGAATTTTTTTATTATTTTTGATGACTGAGATTCTTGTGACAAATCAGACTCTAGGTGAGGGATGTCATCTTGATTTAATTTCATTAAGTCGTATTGTAATGTTATACAATTAGATTATTTTATATTGTGCATATTATTTCCTTTTATATTTTATTTCATCAATATTCTTATACTCCTAAAATTATATTTTACATTTAACATTATTTTATCATTTGAATTATGATTCAAAGTATTCATGGTTTTATGGGACACTTTGAATGTGTAAATATTTTTTCCCTCAATAATATTTTTTATATGGTATTCCCATTCATCAACATCAAAATCCCATTTTATTACTTACCCTATACTAAGGAATTATTGACAAATCCATATTATATTATCAAAATGGATATTTTTTTATAAGGAATATTTTTTTAATTGAATATATTAGTCATCAAAATGTAATAAAGTAAGGCACTGGCTTCAATCTTCTTGGGTTTGGAAATTACAGTCTGATGCTTCAAATACCCATGAATTTTGGGATAAGGATTGATTCTCTAAATACCCATGAGGGTTCTAGACATGATGTTTTTCACCCGTGATATTGGAATTTGATTATGGTTCCAAATGATATTGATGTGGAATAAAATTAAATTTAAAATGAAATTCAATTTTTATAATTAATTGTTAATTGAATATGTGTTATGGTTCAAAATCTTTCATGGGTCATAGTAGGTATTGTGGGATAAGGATTGATGCTCTAAATTACCATTAGGGTGCTAGATATGACTTTCTACATCCATGATATTGGAATTGAATTATGGTTCCAAATGATGGTGACATGGAATGAAATTATATTTAAAATTAATTCCAATTTTTAGAATTAATTATTTACACTATTGATTATACATTATTATTTATAGTACTATATAAACTATTATTGTCTGGATATTATTTTAGACACTATTGGTGGTGTCCTAATAAGTTATATCGAGACCCTACTTAGTTTTTCTGATTGGTACCTGAATAGACATAATGTTTCCCAGACATGATAAAGAAAAAATCATTAATGTTAGATTGATAATTCGTAATATATGAGTGAAGAGGGATCCACACATGCCATCAGGTCCTTAATGGGGAGTGGTCAGTGTATTCCTATTGAGTTTCAACTTTAACACTTGAATATTATGTAACATGACTTTTAAACTGCTATAGTTTTTTTCTATATCATGTTTTATCATAATGAGATACTGGTTTTAATTTTCCAATTATTATTATCATTTAGCTATTGTGTATTTACATCCTCTGTTGATCTAATTTTATAATGTTTGTACAGTCTCCCCATGTAATATATTAGACCCTCAATATTGGTCAACAACCTCGGGTGTACGTAGAGGCACACATGAGGTTACATGGCCAGCCGGTATGTAGCAACTGGGTTGGGATTTAAAAAAGTGGTATCAAAGCCAGTTGCTCTTTTAATTTATTTTTTATACTATTTTTTATTGGTAGTCTTCAGATTAGGATGTTTTGGGCATTGATTAAGAGGTCGTTCATGGGAGTTTCTAACCCAAATGTGGGGGTAAAACCCAACTTCCCAAGGTGGTTATTATAATTGATTTTTGTTCTTATTGTTTTACGTTAATTAAACTTGAGTGATGTACTTGTTGTGTGATGTGATTAATGTGTCTGTAATTTTAGGATATTAGACTTGTTGCCCAATAGGGAATGGGAGTTGATTTTTCATGCATCATTCTATGAACCATGTATCATTATGTGACATGCATCATTTTAGATTTTCATGGAATAAGAAGGTTTTTTGTTAAATTTATTAAATGAAAATAAATTTCATTTTATGTGTAATTATGAAATTTATAAAATTTTGTTGAATATGGTAAAATAATATAAAATGTAGAAAATTAAAAATGGGTGTCAATTGAGAGACCTGAATATTGAGAATTTTTTTATACTTTATTGACCTAGAACTGGATAGTGATGGTCAAGGGATATGATAAAACCTCGGTTTGACCATGTTGAAGGGTATTGGTGATTGTCCTGTTATAGATTTATAAGAATCCCCATAAATATGTTAATGTTTTTTTATTAAAATGTTTGTCTGTAATTATAGATATATTTATCAATGATGAAGTTTTTTGAGAGATGATAGTAGGTTATGGATGGAGATTATCCACCAGCATTGGAACCTAAGGAACCAATTGCGATGGGTGGGTAATTTGGAGAGTGGTTCTATGAGAAAATTTCTTGTTTTATGTTGTTAAGGTAATGATATCATAGAAAGGATTTGAAGTGTATGCATGAAATGACATTGGAGTTTCAGTTGCATAACCCTCTAACATTCACTGTAGAGGGTGTAAATGAGGATGCTGAGTTTTTGATAGAGTATATCTGGATGATTTGTGGGAACATAAATAATCCTAATAAAAATAGAGTCTAAATGGATTCTTATATGTTATATGGTTAGAAAAAAAATTTGGTACATCTTGTATCGGGATTTTAATATTGAAAAAAAAAATTATGGAAGGACTTCAAAGAGAATTTCCAAGAGTAATTTTACCCAGAGGCACTGACACATGAGAGGGTAGTGGTGTTTTTAATTCTTACCTTAAGAAGAATGTCTATGATGGATTTTGGTAGTCTCATTAAAACTTGTGAGATTTTCTCAAGCATTATTATGGGATGTGACTGCTATGATAATATCTTTTCAAGATGGTATTAAATCTGAGATTAATTCCTAGGATAATTTCATTTAGTTAAACAAGGTTTTTTAGGTAGTGGATTAGGCTCTCTTATCTAAGGGGAACTGAAATGATTCTTATAGTTGAGGATATGTGGTTTCTATAATATGACATTGAGGTATGCATTTTCAGAGTCAGAACCATTACTGTGTGAATGATGACTAAAGTAGTAGAAATCAATGTGTATTGGGAGATGGATCAGTTACCAAGTATATTGCTTGTGTTCACTTCAACAAGTAAGGTTTGTTGGGTCACTCTCATAGGCATTATCCCTGACCACCGATAGTGTGAAAAGATTGTAGAAGAATAAAACATAAAGAGAGGTTTTGTAGGAACCCACAAAATATGGGTAATGAAGGAGGATATAATAATAGTATAGTATTGTAAGGTTTATTCTACAACATATTAATCTGTATTTTATATTTATACAAGTAATGTAAGTCGAGGATGTTGAGGAGGTGCTTTTTTGAAAGAGTGTCTAAATCAATAGAGTGGTGTAGATCAGGGGTCTTAGACTACTTCAAAGGTAAGAGGGAAAATAAAATTTCATGTAGTTCATCCTACACTTGTGCATAGATAGTTTGGAACATTAATATTTAGAGGGTATATTCTTAATTCTTCAATTCTATATAGTGCCTTATTTGATACATGTTCCACTCATCATTTTATATATGTAAAAACGGTACTGGTTTGAGTATAAATGAATAGTTTTTGAGTGGGTTTATGATGATAGATATATAATTGGGAATATAGTAAATTGGCATATTCTTATGAATGTAGTGTTCACTAGTGTTTGGAGAGTATTTTTCTATTGGGGTCTTTAAATCCTTCATATGTTAGGATTAGACGTGATTTTTGGGAATGTACTTGTTAGTAGCTTACCGAGACCACGTATTTTGTTACTATATGAGAGTGAATTTTACATATCCTAAGGGGGATAATTATTTTCATTGGGAAGAGTAGGATATCATAGAAGGTCGTGTAGGTCTAGTTCATCAGAAATTGTGGGAGATTGCTGCTGAGGTTTATAGTATTTTTCTAGATGATGGGGATGTAAGGAATTATGTCATTCTAATGGTAGTGTATAAGTTCAATGACATGTTCCATGAGGAATTCTCTAGGATTTTAACTGAGAGATATGTGGAGTTTGTATTTGATATTATTCTTAGGGAAGTGATGATTTCTATTACAACTTAATAACTGAACCTATTGAGCTTGAGGAGATTATTACTCAACTGAAGGAGTTTATGGATAATGGATTTATTCATCATATTAAATCACCTTGGGGTTCTACGTTGTTTTTACAATGTTGGATGATGGGAGGATTCACATATTTGTTGACTACCAAAAATTGAACCGGATAACCGTGAAAAAACAGTATCCTCTACAATGAATCGATGATCTCATTGACTATTTTAGAGGGTTTGGGTATTATTAAAGGATGACATGAGATCAGGGTATCATCAGTTGATAGTTCCACCTTTTAATTTACCAAGGATTTATTTCATATGTAGGTATGACCTTTATAATTTTTTTAAGATTCATTTTGTTCTAAAGAATACACTATACGTGTTTAGGGCCTTGATGTATAATATCATCCACTTATACCTGGATTAGCTTTTGGTAGTTTCTATGGATGAAAATTTGGTTTACTATAAGACTAATGATTATCATTCCCGAAATGTTGACATCACTTAGAGTACACTCATAGATAATAAAATATACACCAAGATATCTATGTTTCAATTATATATTTACAAGACTCACTTATTGGGTCACATCATCTTGTAGAATGGTTTGGTAGTCGACCTAGATAAGGTTGAGGCAGTGGTTTCATGGGAGTAGCCAAATATTTTATTTCATATCCATAGACTAATGGGTATAGAGAGATAATATTATAGTTAATCCTATATTTTCCCTCTTATAAGTACAAATTTTAGGATTCACTCGGAATGTGATAATGTTTTAATGGCCTAGGTTATGTGAGAATTTGTTATAGGAGTTAAATAAGTAGTTAAAAACGACACCAATTTTGATCCTAACTGAGATAATGAGTTGTATACGGTGTTTTCTGAAGCTTTTGATATCAGAATCAGATCAATTTTGTTGTTGAGTGATCTTGTTGTGGAGTATGTTTATGTAATTTGAGTCCACATAAACAAAACTTCCATAGATGGGACCACGAGCTAGCTACATGGGTTTATGATTTGAAGTAGGATTATATGTTGGGTGAGAATATTACTTTGTATATTGATAATGTGATATTAATGTACATATTTTCACAATTAGAATTGAACCACCTGATGATGATATGGGTGTAGTATATGAATTCATTTGATTATGTGTTTTCATATAGACTTGTGACGGTAAAAAGTAATATTGATGATTTGAGCAGGAAAACTAAGATTCATGAAGTAAAAGTGTATATTTTTGACTGGGAAATGATGAGTTTTTTGGATTAGATGCATGATGTGTTTTAGGATATCTAGGAGAAGATTAACCTCATAACATCAGCAGTGACGTATACACTTTTGATCTATATAAGTGGCATGTATTATCAGGATTTAGTGTTCTTAGCCTTGTGGGAAATCTATAAAGGATAGAATTCACCTTCATATTGATCTATAGATGGGGGTGATATCATTTATGTCTAGGGATGTGTATTTGTGCCTCCTTATATATATGGTTTTTAAAATTAATTCCTTGAAGTGTATGGTGAATCTAGGTTTGGACAAAATGTAATGTGACCTACACCATATTATTGGTGGTCGTTCATGAAAAAAGAATATAGTAGGGTACAAACATGTTAATAGTTTATTGTCGAGAATAAATGAACTTGTGTTTTACTACATACATTTAACATTTCATAATAGAAGTGGGTTGATGTTACTATAGACATTCCGGTGAGTCTTCCAAGGATTCCATGAAATAATGTCACAAACTGAGTTCTTGTTTACCAGCTAACAAAAGAAGAGCATTTATTTCATATACAAGAAATTTTCCTAGAGTATCCATTAGGATGCATGTACCTTCAAGATAATATCCATAAACATGTGGTTCTATAGAGTATAGATTCAATCCATGACTCATGTTTTACTTCACACCTCAGGAAGTGTTTGATGCAGTTTCTTTGTGTATAGTTTTTACTGATTAAATCATTCCACAAATAGACAAATGGGTATTTAGAGGTTAATATACATGTTTATGAGGCAATATTGTGAGTGTGTGTAATAGAAATTGGAGGGTCTTTTTAGAATTAATTATCACTCACTGAGTTCACATATAACAATAGTAATCAGACTATTATTCAAATGGGCCCATATGGGGAACATTATTTTAATCTATACATATCACAACTATTCTAGATGGAATTAGGTGAGTCATAGCTATTGGTACTAAGTCTCTTACAAGATATTTTGTATCATGTTAAGATAATTTAAAATCATATGGTTGTGGACCATAGTGGAATGAATTCATATGCCAATGGATGTTGTTGAACCCTTGAGTTTATTGTGGCTGATCATGTGTTCCTTCAAGTTGCACCAAGATTGGGTCACCATAGGATTCAAAGATATAGAATTTTGGCTCCCATGTTTGTTAGACTATTTTTGGAAGTGGATATAGTCGAGATGGTTGTGTATCGACTACCTCTTCAATAAGGACATGGTTCCATAAACCATGTCTGTCATGTCTCCAAACATCAGCAGTATCACCCCAACTCTTCTCATGTAATCAACGTCCATAATGTCGATACTGAGAATGATGTGTCCATTAAGGATCATCATGTACATATTGTGGATCACAATGGTAAAGTGTTGTGGGGATGAACATGTTGATATTTTGAGTATTATGGAAACATGGGTTTTTTAGGATTCATAGGAGATAGAACCAGATATGAAGTCCCAAGGGTCCGACCATTTCACCTTGTAATCATACATATTCTTGGGATTAAATCTCGAGGATGAGCTGTGATGTGGCTTAGTTTTAACACTCTTTTCAGCATCCTTCTTAAATTTTTATTTACTTTTTTATACCAAAATGATATGTTTTTATTAAATAATTGATAATTGTTCTGATTTTGTACATTGTTGTGTAAAATAATCAATTTTAGTTTAAATCATGTGTTTTTAATATTCATTATTTCCTTTTAATATAATTATTAAATTAAATTAGTTCTATGAATTTGAATTTTATTTATTTTTTTTACAAAATTCTAATTCCAGTTAGTTTATTAATTCATTAATTAAGTTGATTAATTATTTATTCTTTAAATTGAAAATAAATAATTCATTATAGTTTTTATTTTTTTAATAATTTAATTAGTTTTATAACTTTAATTTTATTCAATTAATATTTCTTATTATTTAATTTACATTATTATTTCTTTAATTAATTGGTTAATTAATTTATGTTATTGACTTTAAATTTTTAATTTGTTCTTAAATTAATTTGTTTATAATTTTTATAAAAATTAAATTAATTATTTTAAATAAAACCCATTTAATTTTATTATTTAACATTTTCTTATTTATTAATTTTTTAATTTTATTCTTTTTAATTTATTTCATTAGTCCATTTTTTGTTTTATTAATGTTTTAATTAATTTAATTTGTTGTTCAGATGTAATCGTTGCTCCAAATCTGGATCCCTCTGTCCCGATGGAACCATTTTCAAGCTGTCATGATGCATCCTTACTATCTCACAGCAACCGTGAGAAGTAATCACGGTCTCACCATTATAATAATGGTGGCACATCCCAGAGTTACCGCTTCCTACTGTTCCACTAGTTTCCCCACACACCATATCTCTTTGTTGCCTCACCGTTCCCACCAACTCCATTGATGCCATCATTTCTTCACACTGCTAGAATTGTCTTCACGGTGGCACCGCATCCCATCACCCACACTTCTGTTGCCACCGCATCCACGTAGCATTCACATCCAGTAACACAGAAAAATTCCCATGCAGTAACACAAAACATTCACAAAAGCGGTAGAACAAAATCCCATCACAGAAAATGAATCTATAATCAATTTTCACAGAAACTAACAAAAATTAATTAAGTAATCCATTTTTTTAGAATAAACCAAAGATAATAATAAACCATAACCTGAATGGTCATATCTGAGGCCATAGAACCACCTGAACCCCATCTGCGCGATGTCCTTTCCACTCACCCCAATGAGCCGGCCTCACCTCCTCTGTTCCCTACCCTCACCGTGACCCCTACCCTTGCCGCTGTTCGAACCCACACCAATGCGCAGTAGTCCCGAACCTCCATCCTGGCCCCAAGCCACTACTTTTCAAGCTACCTAACACCCGCACCACCGTCGGAACACTCTTCAGCCTCGCTTCCCCCTTTCTGTTCGTCGCCTTCCCTCTTCTACGCCACACGAACCGGAGTGAGTCCCACCCGAAGCCACCACACCATGCCTCGTCGCTTCCTCATTTCGAGCCCAAACTCCCAATATCCATTTTGAAATCAAGCTGTCTCCTACTCTGACATTCCCAACCACCTAGCCGCGTAAGCAGAACCTGCACCAGGAGACCCGCACAACCTAGTGTGAAGACCTCCTCCTATTTCCCCCCTTTTTTCTCCGCATTGCATGAACCCCCCCCCCCCCACTCTTCTCTCATTTTCATTTTTTCTTATTATTATTATTATTATCTTATCTTTATATTATATTATAACATATAAAAACATATATATATACTAATAATAATATTTATATTAACATATATAATAAATATAATTAGTATAACATTAATAATATATAGTTGTGTACATTATTTTTATAACTCATTTATTATGTGTCATATATCATATAAAATATAATAATAATAATAATAATAGATATATAAATAAAATTAAATAATATTATATATATAATATTAAATTCTTATATTATATATGTTATCAATAGTTATTATATTAATAATAGTATTAGATATTACAAAATATATATTCATATAAGTATTTTTAGTTAGTATATATATAAATATATTGATAATTATTTTTAGGTAGTAATATAATATATACAATTTATATAATTGTTTCATTATTTTTCTCCAATGGATCACGTGTGTTTTTTTACAGAGAGAGTGTTGTGGCTCGCCGTGCGCATAGCCCATTCATTCAGTTAGGATCAACTACTCCACTGACCAGTGCAGGAGACGTGGAACTGTGAAAGAACCATGTAGAGGTTGGGGAATAGTACAGATGAGGTCCCAGAGACTTCGATTACTGGATGAATAGCATTCATCATGGGCAATAGAAAAAGGGGAGATTTCAGGATCTATATAGGGAGATTCAGGGATCATCCTGGGATCGATCCAGACTGAGCGGAGTAGGGTAATTCCAGAACATTATTCCTTGGGGGTAAGCATCCATTCTTTTTTCGTGATCAACCCTCGAACCTTCTCATCAACGAAACAGAGGCAGACAGACACTGAGTAAGAGATCAGCATCAAAGTAGTTTCTAGAGAGAGGATCAATCTCATTGGGGATGTTTCTTAATTCATTATCTAGTTCTATATGTTTTACTGTTTTAATGTGTGGTTAAATAGATTAGGGGAATCGGGCTGTAGAGAACTGATCATCCATCTATATATTAGGTTTTTCTAGTTTGATTGCTCAGTATGATTTCATTGCTCGGATTTCTCTTCTGTTTATTTTGAGTATCATTTTAGTTACCTAATGACCGGCGGGTGTGGTAGTGAATCATTTCACCATGGATCATTGACCGAAGTACTGAGAATTAGAGAAGGTAAATGCATCTCTTCTCCAATTTAAGACGATTTCTACAAGGGTCAAGATCGAATGATTAGGACTCATGGAAGTTAATAGAGTTGTGTTGATCCAATGGAGCTGAAACTCAATGGATTAGCATCATTTTTCTATGCACTGAGTAATTTAATTAAACCAGGAAGAAGCGTAGAATATCTTTTTAATAAGTTCAAAGCATCCTGAGGACCCTAAAATCATCATTACTATTTTATCTCTATTCAAGACATATATTTCACCATTTAACCTTCTTTTTTCACACACACTCTTATTGTTTTATTCATTGTTTGAGTTCAGTTTTTGTTATTATTTTATTTTACTTTTTGTTGTTTTAGTTTTTAATTTGTTCTAGTATAATTAAAGTCCATCTATATGGTTCGACACCCTTCATAACATACGACTAGTAGTTTGTAGGTTTTATAAATTTTAAATTTGGGTGTACTCAATGATTATGCAGAAAATTTTTGGCACCATTTCTGAGGAATTCACATGAGGCAAGTTAAAAAAACACAAAAAAATTTAAATAGAACACAAAAAAATACAAAATATAAAAATGTACAAATAAATCTCAAGAAAAGCATAGTGTTGAAATAGTAAGCACACTAGAGCTTCTAAGTCAAAACATGAAACTCCTATTCAAGAAATCAACAATCATTGTTCTGCACTTAGAAAACAAAAGAAACATAAAATGAAGAGTTTTGATAACATTGCTGGAAATCAAAATATCAATGGGCCACAGCCCTTTGTTCCTGTCCCCAAGAGACCTATGCTTAGTGAGTTTCAAATTCCTAATTTGTCAAAAAAATCCATCCTATATCAAATTTTCCCATAGGTCTAGGAGCTATGAGATAAAACAGTCTCATCTTTCTCAACATCCATCATTTAATAGTCTTTTAGAAAAGGACTCCTTAGAGTTTATCAAATATTTTTATGGTTCTGTCCAGTAGTTGCCTCCGTGAGATCTTAGTGAGGTGGAGTTGAGGTTGATGTTGTTTCCATTATTTCTAAAGGGGAGTGCTAGGACTTGGTTTCAAAATTTATATGAGGAAATCATTGAAACCTGTGAAGATGTGTGTAATGCATTTGTATCTAAATTCTATCCTACGAACACCACCATTGAGGTTAGGCATAAGATCATTGGCTTTGTTCAAGATGAGGTAGAACTATTTCATGAAGCATGGGATAGGTTCATAGGTATTCTTAGACTATTCCCCAACCATCAATTAGCTCCCCATATGCTCATAGAGACTTTATATAATGTCCTCACCCCCTACAATCAGAACTTAGTTGATCAATCTTGTGGAGGTGATTTCTATGATCCCACTGTTGTTAAGCTAAAACAATTGTTTGATATGTTGGCTCAAAAATCTCAGCACAAGTGCATTAGGAAGAGATTCATACATAGGTATGATAAAAATCCTCAAGCTATTGTTTTCAATGATATTATCCTTAGGGATCAGTTCTATCACTATGAATTGTTTTGTCACACATAGAGATATTGCCTAAACTTTGATCTCCTTGTTTCATGTGATGGGAGTTCCCATTTTGTTGAATACGGGGCAATGAATCAAGGTGTCCATGCTTAACTCTCAAATTCAAACCAATATGGATGTCAAGGTCATCCAAATCAATCATGGAGTGAGAAAGGGGTCACCAAATTTCCCACCACCCCATCATTCCACCAACAACCAAAAAAAATTTCCTGAATCAATATGAGTCTGAATCATCTAATTTGTCACAACCCGACCTCGGGGCCCGTGCCGTGACTACCCCAAGCCCGCCTTCCATAGGCCAGGGGCTGGCGACTAGCACCAATGGCGTAAATCCCGATAACTGGGAAGGCATTGCCATTACAAAAGCAAACAAACACCACAGAGTAAGCAAGCGGAAAAGTAAACACAAGCGAAGAAAAGAAAAAGGGCCGGAAATACAAGCCCAACTGTAAAGTACAACTCGAAAGGGAAAAACAGCAGCTGGAAGAACGAAGCGGCTCCTGGGTCGTCCTCCTCGATTCCTACCTGAAGGGTAGGTACAGATGGCTCAGCTCCTGGATCGTCCACCACGGATCCTACCTGAAGGGTAGGTACAGATAGCTCCTCTACTCCTCGGGTCCTGTTGTCTACTCCGGGTACGTCCGCCCAGTGGTCCTCCTCCGGGTACCGACCTGCTCCGCAAGCCTCAACTGTGATCTGCGCTGTCCGTCGTCTGCAACCAACACAACGAAGTGCGGGCATAGCCCGTGCAGGGGTGAGTATAAGCTACTCAGTAGGGACCCCGAGGCCCTTAAGGTCTCACTAAATCCAACATGGATATCCACAAAGCAAAGACAGCAATCACGAAGTAACATCAGACTCTACTTAGGTATATGCCCATACATATACCTAAGTCATCAAGTAGCCCATCCAATCACAAGGATACACAAAAATCATGAAATCAACGGATAACCATCACCCAGGTACATGCCCATACATATACCTAAGTTATCAAGCGACCCATCTCAATCATGAGGAAACGCAAAGATTCATTGACTCAGCTCAACCAGGATTTTTCATTATCGAAACCGTAGCTACTGAAGAGCTCCGTCTCTAGAGTGTAAAGTGGTCCTGTCACGACTCCGAGGTACTGCTCACTAACCTAAGACTGCTGAGGTACTCCTCCTGTCGAGTACTGCGGGTTTGCGGCCAACTACCGGGCGCTCCGTCCGCTGAGGGTCTGTCGCCAAATACCGGGCGCTCACCCAAATAGCCTACTGAGGTACTCCTCCTGTCGAGTACCGCGGGTTTGCTGCCAACTACCGGGCGCTCCGTCCGCCGTGGGTCTGTCGCCAAATACCGGGCGCTCCGTCCGTCGTGGGTCTGTCGCCAAATACCGGGCGCTCCGTCCACTGGGCTAGTCGACTCACTCCAAGTCGATTCGGTCAAGCAGTCGTCAGGTCTCAGCCGGCTACACGGTCTCCGTACTCTGCACGCTCGTCTCCGGGAGGGTCCGCTCCATGAGCTACTGATCGATACTCCAAGTATCTCAAGGTCTCACGAAGAAGTATCTCAAAGGACCGCCTCGTCACAGGGGTCTCAACGCAACAGACGCATGGTCTCCGTACTCTGCACGCTCGTCTCCGGGAGGGTCCGCTCCATGAGCTACTGTTCGATACTCCAAGTATCTCAAGGTCTCACGAAGAAGTATCTCAAAGGACCGCCTCGTCACAGGGGTCTCAACGCAACAGACGGCGCGTCGATCGGACGCCCGGTCTGTGAGTTATTAGCCTTTTCGTCCCAGGGGCCCGGTTGGTTTCGTGAGCAAAACCAATCCCGGACGTATCTCAACTGTACCCCGAACTCTCATAGGGTATACTCATAGGGACCGTTACTAAACGTAAACACCAACGCCGCTGACGGTTCGTCGAACGGACGTCCTGTCTGAAAGATATCATCTTTTCCGTTCCAGGGGCCCGGTTGGATTTCGGGTACAATCCAATCCGGCCATACTCCGACTGCATCCAAAACTCGGGCGGAGTATGTCAAAAGTTCCGTCTCATCAAGAGGAAGTCAACGAAACAGACGGCGCGTCAATCGGACGCCCGGTCTGTGAGTTATTGGCTTTTTCGTTCCAGGGGCCCGGTTGGTTTCGTGTACGAACCGACCCGACCGTACTCCGTCGGCATCCAAACCTCGAGCAGAGTAAGCCAAAAGTTCCGTCTCACTGAGAGGAATTCAACAAAGCTGACGGTACGTCATTCGGATGTCCGGAGCTCAAGATATGTGAATTTGACCGAAATGGTCCGAAAACGGGGGGGGTCCGGGTCCGGGCCGACCCGGCCCGACCCCCCCTGGGTCGGCCCGAACCGGGTCCGACCCGGTTGTCCCGGCCCCGCCCGGCCAGGGCCGGTCCGGCTCGGCTCGGCCGAGCGGCCTGACAGCCCCGCGGCACCCGCGGGGTGTCGCGCTGGACACCCGCGGGGTGCCGCCTGACAACCCCGCGGCACCCGCGGGGTGTCGCGCTGGACACCCGCGGGGTGTCGCCTGACAACCCCGCGGCACCCGCGGGTGTCGCGCTGGACACCCGCGGGGTGTCGCCTGACAACCCCGCGGCACCCGCGGGGTGTCGCGCTGGACACCCGCGGGGTGTCGCCAGACAGCCCCGCGGCACCCGCGGGGTGCCCCCCTGGACACCCGCGGGGTGTCGCCAGACAGCCCCGCGGCACCCGCGGGGTGCCACCCTGGACACCCGCGGGGTGTCGCCAGACAGCCCCGCGGGGTGCCGCCGCCTCCGGCCGCCGGCGCCGCCGCGCCGGCGACCCGCGCCGCCGCCGGCTTCCGCGGGCCACCGGAGACGCTCCGGTGGTCCGATTTGCTTCCCGTCTGCGCCTACGGTCATCCCGGGACCCGACCTTCACTGCGGAGGCCTCAAAATTAACTTGCGGCCTCGTTTGTCGTCGCCCGTCAATCTGCGCTCAAGAACAAAATAAAATTAATTTAATCTGCGGCCTCTTTGGCGCGGCGCGACGACGTCGCGTGCTTGATCGACTTTCTCGGCGTGGCGCGAAGGCGTCTCGATCTTGTTTGATTTCGTTCCACAGCGCGGCGCGACGGCGCCTCTCAATAGTTGCCGTACGATTTCCGCGTGGTGCGACGGCACCACGCCATCTCGCTCCATCCGCAAGAAACAACAAGAATAAAGGAGGGGGGGTTCGGCCGTGTTTGTGCGGCCCGACCCCCCTCGCATTAGATTGATAACAATCGGCCTTTCTAGAACGAAAATCCACCACAATCTTTTTAAAATAAATAAAAAGATTCGGAAACAAGGGCCGACAAAGAAAAAGAACCTTCAAGATCGAAGGAAAGATCAACAACTTTAAAAAGGTTTAAAACCCCTACCTCAAGTGTTGTCGCTCGCGAGTTCGTCGCGGAAGAGGACGATCGTCGCAGAAGAAACGTCGCCGGAGAAACGTCGTTGATTCCGTTGTCGTCGAGGTGCGTCCGAAGGGAGAACGTCGCTTGGAAAGGAACGATCGTCGCGGAAGAAACGTCGCGGAAGAAGCGTCGTTGATTTCCGCGGTTTCGGCGTTCTTCGCCGGAGGCCGACGTTCTTCGCGTTCTTCGCCGAAGAAGAACGCTCTCCTCCAAATTCTCCCCACGCCACAAGCTTCCACCCAAAATAAAATAAGAGTAATCTTATTTTATTAACGCACAAGCAACGATTAAAAAAAAAGAAACGAACAATTAATTACAAGAATTAATTTACCAAAGAAACCGCCCAATTAATTGGACGAAAGAAACAGCCCAATTAAATGGTCTGTTAAGAATTTAGAAAACGCGTCGGTTGACTTTCAGTTTCTTTGACGGGTTTTCGCGGGTGCGTTACTTAGCGGAAAGAAACGGCGGGGTTCGTGCGGGCCCCACCTCACAAATATCCTACCAAGGGGTAGGATATTTCTGGATAGCATCCTATCCAGTTCAACTCAGTTCAAGCCGCCTTTAAGTGGCTTCAAGTGGCTTCCAAGTGGCTTAAGCGAAATAAAATAAAGTTGTCGCAAAATTATTTTATTTCTTAACTTTAAGCCCGAAAATTAAAAATCACATCCGAGCAAACGCAACTCCGGAAGAGGCGTTTCTAAGCGAATACCGGCGCTGCGATTTCATCGGTGCCCTCAGAATTTGATTCCGGGCACCGGTTAAAAAGTTAGAAAAACCCGCTCGTCCGTTCACTGAACGTACCCGAGCCAAACTTCGGAAAATGATTCCGGGCACACCGGGCCTCGGAATCAGGTGCCGTCAGAAATTGCGTTCTTGTAAAATTCCAAAGAAAATTAAGAAAAAAAAATTCCTTGAAATTTACGGGTCTTTACATTACTCCCACCACAGGGCTTTACGTCCCCGTAAAGTTTCACCACAAACTTAGGGAAACAAAGCGGTACTGAGCACGCATCTGAGCCTTCCGCTCCCATGTGCTCACCTGGAGGTTCCCGCGCTGCCAAAGAAAGTGCACAAGAGGAATCGACCATCCTCCTAGGATCCGCTCCTGTCGATCCTCGATCCCCATAGGAACCTCTGTATAAGACACTCATCGCCACCGTCTATCTCCTCATGGTCGATGATACGCGAGGGGGTTGAGCACGTATCTCCTCAGTTGGGATACGTGGAAAACGTCGTGCACCTAGTGCAACTGAAGTGGATGGGCCAAGCGGTAAACCACCTCGCCTACCCAGCTGAGGACCTAGAAAGGTCCGTTGAACCTCGGAGATAACTTGCCTCCCAGGCCACATCTCCGTAAACCTCGTCGAGGTGAGACCCGTAAGAAGACGTGGTCGTCATCCCCGAACTCCAGAGGTCCCCATTTCTGTTAGAACTGAAACTCAAAACGACTGCTGCTATGAGGGTAAGGTTGACCGACTCAAGAATGATCGGTCGCACCCTCCTGTGCAAGAGTTACCCTGCACTGCCTGGGGTTTCCTTTTTACGCCGACCAAGGAAAACCCACCCCAACGTTTGCCTAATACCGTCAATTTGAGTGTGAACAGTTATTGCCCATTCCATACTCAAACTAACGTCGTAAGGCCTCGACGCTGCCACCAAGAGATTCCAACCAGAACCCTCGCCTCGAAGGTCTGACCACACCGCCGGCGTAAGTGTGATTATCGAGTCTCCTCCCAAGGTATCTCCAGACGTGAGGGTCAAGTCCACGGCTTACCGGAAACTCTAGGTCTGGAACAAGATTTGTGGAAGCGAGGAATGATTCATACCGACGTCTGTTACTACAGCAGCTAGTAGTGGACATAGACTGTCCCTTGAATCATTTCTAGAGCCATTGGGTCACACTCCTTGACCGCATGCAGCTGCACTCTTCCTCCGCCATTCAGCTCCCTGAGCCTGGCGGGAATAACCAAGGCGGGTGGTTGTAGCATGCTAGGATGTACACCACCTCATGCTGCTCACCTAGCAGTGCCTCCACGTCTGCTGCTTTGTAGACTCATCTCTCCTTTAAGCTTCCTCTTCTTAAAACATTTAACACGCCCGAGTCTCTAAGACTGGCACTGGTTTCCTGTTTCTTACTGCACTGTGCAGTCTTCATCCGCTCCTGGATGACTGCACCTCCTTTGCATATGATCTGGAAGAGCTGCTAAAATTTCTCCTTTGCCGAAAAGAGAAACCTGGTCTCATCCCCTCTCTAGATGAACCACGCCCATTGCAAAACTGGAACAAGTGGCTCCACCACCTGCCTGCTGCTGCCTGAAGAAGGCTGGCAGCAAAGGTCACCATGAAGTCTGATGGCGTCCCCACTAGCCTGAAGACTCCCACCACAGCCTCCAGCCAATCCTCAGCCGCCTGCGGGTCCGTCTCTCCCCCGAACCTGGGTGGCCTCTGGCGCTGGAACTCATGCAGTGCGCGCAAGTAGCGGGCATCGCCTACTGCTGGGGCTGGTGGCATCGGTGGCCCAACGTATGGTAGTATCGCTGGTGCCTCCGCTGGTGCCTCAACTGCAAGAGGGCCCTGTACCGAAGCCTCGTCGCTCGACAGACTATCAGTACGCACATCCCTCCGGGCTCTAGCTGGTCGTCTGAGAAAAGGCATCCTGAAAGGAACAACGTAACACGGTCAAACGATTATACCTGGTGAGCTGACCTGGTTTGAGCTGTTTTAAGGGGGGAAACCTTTTAAAACACACACACAATCAGTGTTTTCGTGCACAAAGTCGGAAATCAGTTTCCAGGGTCCTGGTGTATGGATACGTCGGCCGCCCGCACCAACACTGGACTCCCTGAACTGAAAACCACACTCGGTACCCTTAACACTATTGCTTCATAGAAAGAAAGATCAGAGTCTACGGTAGAACCGACCACCTCTGATACCAATCTGTCACGACCCGACCTCGGGGCCCGTGCCGTGACTACCCCAAGCCCGCCTTCCATAGGCCAGGGGCTGGCGACTAGCACCAATGGCGTAAATCCCGATAACTGGGAAGGCATTGCCATTACAAAAGCAAACAAACACCACAGAGTAAGCAAGCGGAAAAGTAAACACAAGCGAAGAAAAGAAAAAGGGCCGGAAATACAAGCCCAACTGTAAAGTACAACTCGAAAGGGAAAAACAGCAGCTGGAAGAACGAAGCGGCTCCTGGGTCGTCCTCCTCGATTCCTACCTGAAGGGTAGGTACAGATGGCTCAGCTCCTGGATCGTCCACCACAGATCCTACCTGAAGGGTAGGTACAGATAGCTCCTCTACTCCTCGGGTCCTGTTGTCTACTCCGGGTACGTCCGCCCAGTGGTCCTCCTCCGGGTACCGACCTGCTCCGCAAGCCTCAACTGTGATCTGCGCTGTCCGTCGTCTGCAACCAACACAACGAAGTGCGGGCATAGCCCGTGCAGGGGTGAGTATAAGCTACTCAATAGGGACCCCGAGACCCTTAAGGTCTCACTAAATCCAACATGGATATCCACAAAGCAAAGACAGCAATCACGAAGTAACATCAGACTCTACTTAGGTATATGCCCATACATATACCTAAGTCATCAAGTAGCCCATCCAATCACAAGGATACACAAAAATCATGAAATCAACGGATAACCATCACCCAGGTACATGCCCATACATATACCTAAGTTATCAAGCGACCCATCTCAATCATGAGGAAACGCAAAGATTCATTGACTCAGCTCAACCAGGATTTTTCATTATCGAAACCGTAGCTACTGAAGAGCTCCGTCTCTAGAGTGTACAGTGGTCCTGTCACGACTCCGAGGTACTGCTCACTAACCTAAGACTGCTGAGGTACTCCTCCTGTCGAGTACTGCGGGTTTGCGGCCAACTACCGGGCGCTCCGTCCGCTGAGGGTCTGTCGCCAAATACCGGGCGCTCACCCAAATAGCCTACTGAGGTACTCCTCCTGTCGAGTACCGCGGGTTTGCTGCCAACTACCGGGCGCTCCGTCCGCCGTGGGTCTGTCGCCAAATACCGGGCGCTCCGTCCACTGGGCTAGTCGACTCACTCCAAGTCGAGTCGGTCAAGCAGTCGTCAGGTCTCAGCCGGCTACACGGTCTCTGTACTCTGCACGCTCGTCTCCGGGAGGGTCCGCTCCATGAGCTACTGTTCGATACTCCAAGTATCTCAAGGTCTCACGAAGAAGTATCTCAAAGGACCGCCTCGTCACAGGGGTCTCAACGCAACAGACGGCGCGTCGATCGGACGCCTGGTCTGTGAGTTATTAGCCTTTTCGTCCCAGGGGCCCGGTTGGTTTCGTGAGCAAAACCAATCCCGGCCGTATCTCAACTGTACCCCGAACTCTCATAGGGTATACTCATAGGGACCGTTACTAAACGTAAACACCAACGCCGCTGACGGTTCGTCGAACGGACGTCCTGTCTGAAAGATATCATCTTTTCCGTTCCAGGGGCCCGGTTGGATTTCGGGTACAATCCAATCCGGCCATACTCCGACTGCATCCAAAACTCGGGCGGAGTATGTCAAAAGTTCCGTCTCATCAAGAGGAAGTCAACGAAACAGACGGCGCGTCAATCGGACGCCCGGTCTGTGAGTTATTGGCTTTTTCGTTCCAGGGGCCCGGTTGGTTTCGTGTACGAACCGACCCGACCGTACTCCGTCGGCATCCAAACCTCGAGCAGAGTAAGCCAAAAGTTCCGTCTCACTGAGAGGAATTCAACAAAGCTGACGGTACGTCATTCGGACGTCCGGAGCTCAAGATATGTGAATTTGACCGAAATGGTCCGAAAACGGGGGGGGTCCGGGTCCGGGCCGACCCGGCCCGACCCCCCCTGGGTCGGCCCGAACCGGGTCCGACCCGGTTGTCCCGGCCCCGCCCGGCCAGGGCCGGTCCGGCTCGGCTCGGCCGAGCGGCCTGACAGCCCCGCGGCACCCGCGGGGTGTCGCGCTGGACACCCGCGGGGTGCCGCCTGACATCCCCGCGGCACCCGCGGGGTGTCGCGCTGGACACCCGCGGGGTGTCGCCTGACAACCCCGCGGCACCCGCGGGTGTCGCGCTGGACACCCGCGGGGTGTCGCCTGACAACCCCGCGGCACCCGCGGGGTGTCGCGCTGGACACCCGCGGGGTGTCGCCAGACAGCCCCGCGGCACCCGCGGGGTGCCACCCTGGACACCCGCGGGGTGTCGCCAGACAGCCCCGCGGCACCCGCGGGGTGCCACCCTGGACACCCGCGGGGTGCCGCCGCCTCCGGCCGCCGGCGCCGCCGCGCCGGCGACCCGCGCCGCCGCCGGCTTCCGCGGGCCACCGGAGACGCTCCGGTGGTCCGATTTGCTTCCCGTCTGCGCCTACGGTCATCCCGGGACCCGACCTTCACTGCGGAGGCCTCAAAATTAACTTGCGGCCTCGTTTGTCGTCGCCCGTCAATCTGCGCTCAAGAACAAAATAAAATTAATTTAATCTGCGGCCTCTTTGGCGCGGCGCGACGACGTCGCGTGCTTGATCGACTTTCTCGGCGTGGCGCGAAGGCGTCTCGATCTTGTTTGATTTCGTTCCACAGCGCGGCGCGACGGCGCCGCTCAATAGTTGTCGTACGATTCCCGCGTGGTGCGACGGCACCACGCCATCTCGCTCCATCCGCAAGAAACAACAAGAATAAAGGAGGGGGGGTTCGGCCGTGTTTGTGCGGCCCGACCCCCCTCGCATTAGATTGATAACAATCGGCCTTTCTAGAACGAAAATCCACCACAATCTTTTTAAAATAAATAAAAATATTCGGAAACAAGGGCCGACAAAGAAAAAGAACCTTCAAGATCGAAGGAAAGATCAACAACTTTAAAAAGGTTTAAAACCCCTACCTCAAGCGTTGTCGCTCGCGAGTTCGTCGCGGAAGAGGACGATCGTCGCAGAAGAAACGTCGCCGGAGAAACGTCGTTGATTTCGTTGTCGTCGAGGTGCGTCCGAAGGGAGAACGTCGCTTGGAAATGAACGATCGTCGCGGAAGAAACGTCGCGGAAGAAGCGTCGTTGATTTCCGCGGTTTCGGCGTTCTTCGCCGGAGGCCGGCGTTCTTCGCGTTCTTCGCCGAAGAAGAACGCTCTCCTCCAAATTCTCCCCACGCCACAAGCTTCCACCCAAAATAAAATAAGAGTAATCTTATTTTATTAACGCACAAGCAACGATTAAAAAAAAAAGAAACGAACAATTAATTCCAAGAATTAATTTACCAAAGAAACCGCCCAATTAATTGGACGAAAGAAACAGCCCAATTAAATGGTCTGTTAAGAATTTAGAAAACGCGTCGGTTGACTTTCAGTTTCTTTGACGGGTTTTCGCGGGTGCGTTACTTAGCGGAAAGAAACGGCGGGGTTCGTGCGGGCCCCACCTCACAAATATCCTACCAAGGGGTAGGATATTTCTGGATAGCATCCTATCCAGTTCAACTCAGTTCAAGCCGCCTTTAAGTGGCTTCAAGTGGCTTCCAAGTGGCTTAAGCGAAATAAAATAAAGTTGTCGCAAAATTATTTTATTTCTTAACTTTAAGCCCGAAAATTAAAAACCACATCCGAGCAAACGCAACTCCGGAAGAGGCGTTTCTAAGCGAATACCGGCGCTGCGATTTCATCGGTGCCCTCAGAATTTGATTCCGGGCACCGGTTAAAAAGTTAGAAAAACCCGCTCGTCCGTTCACTGAACGTACCCGAGCCAAACTTCGGAAAATGATTCCGGGCACACCGGGCCTCGGAATCAGGTGCCGTCAGAAACTGCGTTCTTGTAAAATTCCAAAGAAAATTAAGAAAAAAAATTTCCTTGAAATTTACGGGTCTTTACATAATTCTCAAGGGTAGTTAAAGGGGATGCTGCAACACGTGTTGAGTGGGATCAGATCATTTAAGAACATAGATTCTAAGATTCATAATTTAGAACATCAAATTCATCAAATGGATAAGAATCAAACTGGAAAGGAAAAGAGAAGTTTCCCATCACTTCAACTCCCAAGATAATAGAAAATGCAATTGCAGTAACAACCAAGACCGGGAATAAACTTAAGGTACCAGTTAAGGAACCACCTAGGCAAAGGGAAAACATTTTTTAAGATAAAATTGAAAATGAAAATCAAGAAAATACAAATTCTAGAAATCTGGAACGGAACTACCAAACTGAACAGATTGTGCAAACCACACCTGAGAAAGCTAAAGAACCAAAGAAAATGAAGTGGGAATTGATTAAGGAAGTAAAGAAGAAGGTGAGGTCTGAGGTGAAGGTGAATTACCTACCTGTTCTAAAACATTATTCCCCACCCATCCGCTTCCCTAAAAGAGTGAATAAAAGTGATGAACCCGATTGCATGATACTTTTGAAACTAATTCAATTCTTCGCCATCAACATGCCTTTCTTAGAAGCCTTAGATAAAATCCATTCATATGATTTATTCACAAAAAGGATTCTAAAGAACAATAATGATTGGATGAAGTTGGATAAAATTTATCTCAATGCGGAGTGTAGTGCAATTGTCCAAAAAAATATTCCTCCCAAATTAAGGGACCCTGGTGGCTTTATCATTTAGTGTCGAATAGAAGAATATCAGAAAATGAATTGTCTCTGTGACTTAGGAGAAAGTATCAATCTTATGCCTTTCTCTTTATTTATAAATCATGGTCTTTGGGATATCCAAACAACTTCTTTTTGTATTCAGGTTGTTGATCAGTCACTCACACACCCTTACGGGAGAGTGTATGACCTATTTGTAAGTGTAAGAAAACTAAAACTTCCCACTGATTTCATGATCCTTGATATGGAATGTGATGAAATGTTTCTAATCATCTTAGGAAGACCCTTACTTGCTATTGGTGGTTCCATCATTGATGTCTCAAAAGGTAAACTCACCCTCTAAGCTGTAGATGATGTGGAGGAAATTTTGGTGTTTGAAAGGCCCCATCATGTGGTTTATTGTGATTTGATAGAAGTTACTGCAAATCAATGTTACAAAATTGAGGTTATAGCTGAGTATGGGTCTTTCCCACTTGAGGTAATAGAGATAATAATTCCCCAACCCACTGAATTTTTTTCCCCATCTGCTTCTCTTTCCCCACACCCTCCTGTTGATGAGAAAATTCATTCTTTGGAACCCATTCTAAAGAGTGAATCACAACTTTTTCCTACACTTTCTAAACCTATTTATGAATTTTTCCCTTGTGAAGTTGATAGTCTAAGAGTTTCTAAGGTTGAAGAAAGCTCTAGGTTGAACCCTACTGAAAAACATGATGATTGCCATTATGAACAAGTGCATTTCCTTGATGTCATCTTACATGTCCAGTTTTATGTTGTGAGTGGTGATTTCAATCCTAAACTCGAAAGATTCGCATCATTTGAGTCTTCTAAAGACAATGCGACCAATTTTTTGAAATATGATTTTGATAACTTCTTCTAGGAGATTTCTGAGTTTTCAAGGTTGTGAGCTATTCTAGGACTTGATGAGTTTTTTGTCGATGTGTCATCTTCTGTTTTTTAGTTTGAAAAATACTTTTAGCTATGGTTTATGCTCTAAAAGTATTCTTGATCAGATCTGTGATTTTCATGAGCACATTTTGAACATTTTAAGAGCTAATGAACTGATTTTTAGAGACACAATTGACCTATGCAACATAAATCCTCTTAATGATCTAGATGAATTTTATGGAATTCTAATTGGTGCTAAAGATGAAAATGTCTCAATTTTTCCTTCTCTTGATTCCTTAAAAAATTGTAAATTCCATACCATTGACAAATCATTACCATTGAATGATAATGGATAGAAATATTTAGTGGAATAATGTCTGGATAGGGACTTTTAACCTAGCACTGCATGGGGGGAAACCCATGGTTTACCTTGTTTTCTGCATTAATTTTTAGTTCGAATAAATGATCTTTTCTCAGTTGTTTGTATCTCTATTTGGTGAACAATAATCCCTGCATTTCCCTATCATATGATGCAAGTGTTCTAGTGGTCCTAGTTTGATAATAGAATCATGTTTCAATGGTATCCACATTTGGAACATTCATGGTGGAAGGAGGTTGTCATCAGAGAACACTAGATAACACTCCAAAACTCATGCCCTAGGTTGCATTTTACATATGTTTTAAATTCGTGAACCCTAATGTTAAATTATTTTGTCTTGTAGGTATTTAAACTGCACATCCAGAGTTAATGGACAAGGAGAATTAACGGAGGCATTAAAAAATGAATTAAGAAGCCGCACATTCAGGGGAGTAGTGTTTTTATAGTATAATTTGTTTTAATCTCCACATTTTAATTGCATGCTATTGTGAATTAAGTTTGGGGGAGTTCCTACTTATTTTTGAAACTAGTTAATGTGTTCTATTGCATTGCTGTTTAGTTTATTAATATCTACACAGTTGAAAAATTATTTTGAGCGGATTTTTTAAACATTCTTGCACCCATTGCTTTCAATTTCATTATACCGCTTCTTCATATCACTGCTAATCATGCTATAATTTGATGTATATTAAATAATCTTCAGTCTGATCTTAAAAACTCAAAGCATGAACTTTTCAAAAGTAAATACACTTGTATACTGGTGATGGTTTGTGGGGTTGGGTTCTTCTATTATTGATTTAAATTTCTTTCAGTTTTTGTGTGGCAAAGAAAATTTTTGAACCTCATTGATACCCCTCCATATCAGTTTTCAGCTAAAATGTATATATATTTTGAACATTGACTTTATTCCACCTTAGAATTCACCATTGCGGATAATATTGCGTGTTATGTGTGGGGGAGAGGGTTTATTCTAGTGTCATGTTGAATTCCCCATTTTTGAACCTGAGTTTGTAAAAAAGGTCAAATTGTTTCAAAAAAATATCAGAATTCCTTAAAACAAATTAGAATTTTTTCAACACATTATGGCCAATGGAGTTTCACTGGTATGTCAATTATGCCCTATTAGTGGATTACTGTTCAGTAGTTTTTGAGAGTGGAACTTAGTCAGAAATGGTTAATCATGAATGATTATAGTGCAATTGTTCATTGTCTCTATAGATCTGTCTGTTTAGGAACTGAGGATGAGAGTGTGATAGGATAGGTTTTGTAGAATGATGATCATGACTTATGATAATTAGAAGTTCTCACTGGAACCTAGTGGACTCATACCTTTTGAAAAATATATAATATTCAATCACTTTTGTAAGTCAACTCAAATGTTTATTAGTTAAGCCATTTGTAACTAGAGTAAAATGGGAAAATGGGATCCCACTTGGAGTATCTAAGACAAGGTGTGCTGGGTGAATTTCTATGAATAAATAAATCCAATTTCAAACTTTATATGTTCTATTCATAGTGCATTTCACATGGAATATGGCTGGGAAAGATTAAAATAAGCTGCCCTTGTCAAAAATGAACTCATTAAGGTGAGGGGAAGTTTGAACACAGATGAAGAAGGGAGAAATTGACATGGTTAAAATTTATTTTAGTTGAATCAGTAATGTGATGAAATTAATGGACTGTAATTTTTGGAACTTGGTGGAAGGTGAGAAAGGAAGGTTCCTTTGGATAATATTTTAGTTCCACTTCATCTAACCTGTTGACATTCCTTGAACTAGAACTTCAATTGGAAGGTGAAGTATGATAGTTAATGAATTCATATAGGAGGCATGGCATACTTGACATTGTATGGATTTTTTAGGCTTTTGACATCCACTGAGTATTTGAAGCTAGGCAGGACATCATTTTTTTAAATCCTCTAAAAAGCCTAACCCGTAGGTTGGTCCTGCTCCTCTGGTTACCAATGTTAAATCATGCACTGTTTTTTAACTGAAACTCACAAATCATATTTCTATTTCAATGTTAAATTCATGTACTTTTTTTAGGACAAACAATGTTTTAAGTGTGGGGTAGTTTGATGTGGCTCAGTTTTAACACTCTTTGCCACATCCTTTTTTTTATTTTTATTGACTTTTTTATACCAAAAAGATTGTTTTTATTAAATAATTGATAATTGTTGTGATTTTGTACTTTGTTGAGTAAAATAATCAATTTTAGTTTAAATCATGTGTTTTTAATATTCATTATTGTATTTTTTAATAATTATTAAATTAAATTAGTCCTTAAAATTTTACTTTTAATTATTTATTCATTTTTTTACAAAATTTTCATTTTAGTAAGTTTATTAATTCCTTAATAATGTTAATTAATTATTTATTCTTTAAACTATAAATAAATAACTCATATTAGTTTTTAGCCTTTTAATAATTTAATTAGTATTAACAATTTAATTTTTTTTCAAATAAAATTTCTTATTCTCTAATTTAATTTATTAATTCTTTAATTAATTTGTTAATTATTTTAAGTTAGTGACTTTAAATGTTTAATTTGTTCTTTAATGATTTTTTTTATATTTTTTAATAAAAATAAATTCATTCTTTTAAATGAAAAACATTTAATTTTATTATTAATATTATCTTATTTATTTATTTATAATTTTATTTTTTTATTTTAATTCATTAATCCATTTTTTGTTTTATTAAGGTTTTAATTAATTCAATTTGTTTTGCATATTTAATAGTCACTCTGGATCTGGATCCCTCTGTCTCGGTGGCACCATTTTCAAGCTATCACGGTGCCTCTTTAATCTCTCACAACAACCATGAGCAGTACTCACGGTCTCACTATTTCAAGAATGATAGCACGTCACACAGTCACTGCTTCATACTGTCCCACCAGTTCCCCCACAGACTATACCTCTTTGTTGTCTCACCGTTTCCACCCGTTCATTGCTGCCACCATTTCTTCACAGTACCACAATTGTCTTCATGGTGGCACCACACCCCGTCACCCACAATTTTTCTACCTCCTCATCCACGAAGCATCCACATCCAACAACACAGAAAAATTCCCACGCAGCAACACAAAACATTTACAAAATTAGTAGAACGAAATCCCATCACAGAAAATGAATCTATAATAAATTTTCCGGGCAACAAACATGAATCATTTTTGGAATCCAAGTTTGTAGAATAATCCTATGTTCACAGTAAACCAGAACCTGAATAGTCATATCTGAAGCCGCAGAACCAACTGAACCCCTTTCTCATGACGTCCTTTCCACTCGCCACAGTGTGCCAGCTTCACCTCCTCTATTCCCTGCCCTCACCGCGACCCCTAGACTTGCCGCCATTCGAACCCACACCAGTGCGCAGTTGTCATGAACCTCTATCCCAGCCCCGAGCCAATACCTTATGAGCTACCTGAATCCAGCACCACTGCTGCACCAGTCTTCTGCCTCGCTTCCCCTTTTCAGTCCACCGCATTCCCTCTTCTGTACCTCACGAACCGGAGCGAGTTCCACCTGAAGCCACCACACCTTTCCTCGTCGCTTCATCACTTCAAACCTGACCTCCGCATAGAAATTCTCAACCCAAGTCGCCGTCTGCTCTGGGATTCCCTACCACCTCGCTGCGCAATCAGAACTTGCACCAGGAGACTCGCACTACCCCGTGCGGAGACCTCCCCCTTTTCCCCCTTTTCTGTCGGCATCGCACGAACCACCCCCACTCTTCTCTCATTTTCATTTTTTTTCTTTTTTTATTATTATTATCTTATCTATATATTATAATATAACATATAATAACATATATATATATATATATATATATCTAATATATAATAATATTGATATTGACATATATAATAAATATAATTAGTATAACATTAATTATATATAATTGTGTATATTTTTATAATTCATATATTATGTGTCACATATCATATAAAATATAATAATAATAATTGATATATTAATAAAAGTACATAAGTATATATATATAATATTAATTTCTTATATAATATATGTTATCAACAGTTATTATATTAATAATAGTATTAGATATTACAAAATAAATATTATTATAAGTATTTTTATGTAGTATATATATATATATTGATAAGTATTTTTAATTAGAAATATAATATATAGTATTTATATAGTTGTTTCATTTTTTTCTCCAACGAGTCACATGCGTTTTTTTTTTGCAGAGGGAGGTTTGTGGCTTGCCGTGTGCGTAGCCCATTCATTCAGTTAGTAGCAACTACTCTAGTGACCATCACGGGAGACATGGAACTTTGAAAGCTCCACATGGAGGTAGGGGAACACTTCAGATGAGAGTCCAGAGACATCGATTACTGGGTGATTAGCATTCATTACATGTAGGAGAAAAAGAGGAGATTGCATGATCTTTCTAGGGAGATTCGGGGATCATCCGGGGATCGATCCAAACCGAGTAAAGTAGGTGCATTCCAGAACACCATTCCAACGGGTCAAGCATCCATTCTTTCATCTCAATAATCCCTCGATCCCTCACATCACTGAAATAGAGACAGATAGACATTGAGCAAGAGATCGACATCAAATCAGTTTCTAGAGAGATGAGAAATCTCACAGGAGATGTTTCCTAATTCCTTATTTCACTACTACAAACACAACCTTTATCAGCGCTAAAAATGGCCTTTATCAGTGCTAGAAAAGCGCTGATAAAGCCAGTATAGATAAAGGGGGGGGGGGTCCACTTTATCAGCGCTCCGAAAAGCGCTGATATAGGACCCCTTTATCAGTGCTAAAAAAAAGCGCTGATAAAAGGGGTCTTTTATCAGCGCTCAAAAAAAGCGCTGATAAAAGTACCCCTTTATCAGCGTTTTTTAGCACTGATAAAGGGGTCCTATATCAGAGCTTTCGTTTTAGCGCTGATAAAGGACCCTTTTATCAGTGCTTTTAAAAAAGCGCTGATAAAAGTTAAAAAATTTAAAAAAAATTAAAAAAAATTAAAAAAATTTAAAAAAATTTAAAAATATTGCCAACCGGAGGGCTTTTATAGCGCTTGAACCCCCCCTTTTACAGCGCTTTTCTGCCACTATACAACACCCCACGCACCCCATGCACCCCCCTCCACCCTTTAACAGCGCTTGTTCTAATATTCCCCATGCACGCGCACCCCTGCCTCCACCAGGATTTGAACTCGAGACCTCCCCCCTGCGCGCCTAAACCCTTACCACTACTCTATTTTGATTTTCTTTCCAATTCATGATATCTCTATATATATATATTTATATATTTAGTTATATTTATTCGTATAGTAATATATATTTATATTAATATATATATAGTTATATTATAATATATATATATAGTTATATTATAATATATATAGTAATATTAATATATATATATTGGTATTAATATATATCTATATCTATATATATATATTTAGTTATATTTATTCGTATAGTAATATATATTTATATTAATATATATATATAGTTATATTAACATATATATAGTTATATTAACATATATACAGTTATATTACATATATATAGTTATATTAACATATATATAGTTATATGAATATATATTTATATAGTTATATTAATATATATATAGTGATATTAATATATATATTTATGCTGATATTAATATATATATATAGTAATACTAATATATATATATGTAGTTATATTAATATATATATAGTTATTAGATTAATATATATATAGTTAGATTAATATATATATATATAGTTAGATTAATATATATATATATAGATAGATTAATATATAGGTATATAAATACTCATATATTGTTATTTTAAATAAAATGGATATTAGTTATTATTTAGATAAAGCTAATATATTTTATATGTAAATATGTTTAATTATTTATTTAAAAAATTTAATTTTTAGGTGCAAATATATATAAAAAATATGTACATATAGTTATATATTTGATTATAAATAGTAGTTCATTATAAAAAAGGATGAAATTTCAAAGACATAATATCAATATGAATGTAATACCTTGGAATAAATTCATTCCCCTCCCAGAAAAGCCAATAATACCCCCTTAAACGAGTTTGAAAATCCACAAAATGTTAAAAAATCTGGGTACCCCGACAAAAAACTCAGTTTTGGAGGCCTTCTGGGCCTCTTTTTGCCTCGAAAAACACCTGACTAGGCTCTCCCAATCACAGTGACGTAGAGCTCGTCGCGGGATTTGATTTGATATGTGGTAGAGCTCAAACGGACAACCGGATCAAAAGTTATGGTCGTTTGAAGTTTGAGTTGCGTTTTCAACATATTTTGGATCTTTTTTAAATTTTTTTAAATTTTTTTAGTCCTCAAATTGTTATTAAATGACTATTACTCCATAATGATTATCAAATTATTAATTAAAAATATTTTTTTAATTTTTTAAGAAGTCATTTTCACTAAATATCTTATATATTAAGTATAATAAGTGTAAATGTACATTTATACTTATCTAAAATATATTTAAAAATTATATATTATATTTATATAACTATATAACTATATTTATATATTAATATATTAATATATTGTTTTTTTTTGAAGCCGACCATTTATCAGCGCTAAAAAAAGTGCTGATAAAGGCCCCCCTTTATCAGCGCTACGAAACAAGCGCTGATAAAGGGGGGCCCTTTATCAGCGCTAAAAAAGGCGCTGATAAAGGGGGGTCCCTTTATCAGCGCTAAAAAAAGCGCTGATAAAGGGGTGCATTTATCAGCGCTTTTTTTAGCACTGATAAAGGGGGGCGCTGCGAAAAACTGTTTTTGTGGTAGTGTTTGTTTCTATCTATTTTACTATTTTAATGTGTGGTTAAATAGATTAGAGGAATTGGGATATAGAGAATAGTTCATCCATCTATCTATCATGTTTTTTTAGTTTGATTTCGTAGTGTGATTTCATTACTCATTTTTCTCTTCTATTTATTTTGAGTATCGTTTTACATTACATAATGACCGACAGGTGTGGTAGTGAATAATTTCACCATGGATCATTGACAAAAGTACTGAGAATTGGAAAAGGTCAATTAATATCATCTCCAATTTAAGAAGATTTATCAACGGTTCAAGATCTAAAGATCAAGACTCATGGAAGTTAATCGAGCTGTGTTGATCTGCTGAAGTGGAAACTCAATGGATTAGCATCATTTTTCTATGAACTGAGTAATTGAATTAAACCAAGAAAAAGCAGAGAATATCTTTTTAATTAGTTCAAAGCATCTTAAGGACCTTAAAATCATAATTACTGTTTGTTCTCTGCTCAAGCCATACATTTCACCATTTCACCTTCAATTTCACACCCACTCTCAGTGTTTGTTTCCTTGTTTGTGTTTAGTTTTTACTATTATTTTACATTACTTTTTGTCATTTAAGTTTTTAATTTGGTCTAGCATAATTTAAGTCCTTATCTGTGGTTTAAAACCATTCATACCATAGTACTAGTGGTTTGTAGGGTTTATAAATTTTATATTTTCACGTACTCAAGGACTGCGCGACCAAGCTGTTATAAGTCTAGGAGATTGTAAGATCCCAAAAATTTCTAGAGTTATCTCAATCATGTTTTCAATTACCCATTTAACATCATTTTTGTATACCTTGTTTGGGTTTTTTTGGGAGAAATTTGATATTTCCATAGCGGTAGTGGGTTATGCACCATTGGTGTAAAAAATTTCCAAACCATGTACCATTCCCCAAAAAACCACGCAAGCCCAGAGATATGAGGATTTCACCATTGGAAAAAAATTGAATACAATGTTCCCTTCTATTAGTATCCATGTAAAACCTATGTGAGGATCATTGTTGGGGGAATATTTCTGAAAACCATATTCTACACCTAAGAAACCACTCATGTGTAAAGTTATTTCTTAAAACATTAGTTAAAAAATCATGACCTCCTTGATTTTAACAAAAAATAGGCCCCATTAAACCCTAATGTTTTCCTCTGTTTTTGAAGACTCCTAGATATATTCCTTGGTCTCTCAAACTCCATTATAAAAATATCAGAGATTATATTGAAAAATATTTACCTTTCATAGTATGTGATTCCTTTCCATTTGGATTCCTCTATTTTCCATCACTACTTACCGAAAATGAGGAATGTTTTATTCCAATTAGCGATTGTTTAGATATATGTTTTTATGATTTTTTATTTTTTGATCATGATTATAGGATTTGGTTTAGATATCATTCTTTATCGTGTTTTTGATAATTTTACTTCAATTGGGTATTTCTGTTTTAAAATTCTCATCAACAATCTTGGGGTAGGTGATCAAAATTGAAAGTCTCAAAATCATGATTTTATTTATCTATGAAAAATGTTAACTATAAATTTTCACATTCAGCAATCACTTAATGAATTGGATTAATTAATTGATTGATTAATTAATGGATTGATGTGACTATGAAACTTATGAGGTATGAGAATTATGAAATTGGTCAACTAATTGGATTGTGTAATTAGTGAAACTGATGGGTTTTTAAATTGAATGATAATTGGAATTAAATGGATGGTTGGGTTGATCTTGAGTGCTAAATGGTTTATGTGGTAAAAAGAATAAAAATGGTTTACTGGTGAATTTTTCATATTATTCCATGTGATTAAAGTGATGAACCTTGTTTTTTATGATCAATTGGAATGGTATACCATGATTTGAAAATTTTATAAGATGGTTAATGTAGATTATCTATAGGGAATGTGACATATCTGATATATCTAATTGATTACAAAATGTGGTGTGGGACACATACTAAAACTCCATTTACCCACATGGTACCATCCTTGATGTTTTTCCCAAATGCATGCATGTGAATTTTATTTTATGGGATATGTGTGGATGCTTCAAATACCCATGATGTGTGGTATATAGACTACTGGTCCAAATACCCATGGGTGTTCTAAACCCTTGAGATTCACATTAGACTATGGTTCCTAATGAATATGAGCTGAAATGAGATTAAATGGGAAATAAAATTCCATTGTTATAATGAATTTTGAATTGAATATGTGATATGGATCAGACTCATTCTTGGTCCGAAGTATGTATTGATGGTCCAGGTTTCCTCATGAACCCAAGAAAAGGGATGTGGTTAATGAACAATAATTGAATATGTAAATTGATTTCTCTATTGATTTTTCTTCATTATTTATAAAATATCATACACTTTTTTTGACTGGATATTATTTTAGACACTGTTGTTGGTGTCCCACTAAGTTTCACTCACACCCTACTTGGACTACCTGATTATTTCCCGAATAGACATCGTGTTTGTATGATAGAATAAGGGAAATATCCCTTTTTTATATGGATGTGTCATGTTGGAGCATGGATGAGAGAACCAGACACGGTGATGATACCCACTTGTAGTGTTTTTAGTGTCTTTATTTTGGGATTTCATTTTGAAACTAAACACTTATATAGAATAACATATCTATAATTGTAGTTTCCGTTTTAGTAACTTGTTTTGTCATCACATGATACTAGTATTACTCTGGTTATGGTTATTACCATTTGGATATTTTTTATTTATATTCACTATTGATATGTTTTGATAAAGATGTTGTAGTCTCATAGTGTTATATATTAGAACCTCACTAATAGTTGGAATCCTCAGTTGTATGGGGAGGAGTTCCTAAGGTCATGTGGCTAACCTACTCAGTCCACCATCATATGGATCTCATGTTGGGAAATCATATATAGTGCACGATAAAACATCTATATTTCAAACCACTACATTAATAGTTAATAAAGTGTCACTGTTCATGTCTCACATAACATCATGATCCAACCAACTCATGGGAGTTCCTTAACTTAAGACTACTCTTGAAAAAGTCACTCCTCCATGTTATGTAATGTACCCTGACCCATCCCCACGAGGGGACCTTATCCCATTCATAAGATGAAAATTTTTATCACACAAGCCAATGATCAAGGAAACATCTTATTTCATGTGCACAAGGACTATACCTCATATATATTTTTAAATGACACATATCTAAACTCGTGGTGGGATATGCCTCAGGATCCACTCCCCCACTAAAATATATCACCTATCACTACCACAGGAACATGCATGAAGTACATACATGGTTGTAACCCATCACACAACTCACCAGTTTATCCTAGTTTTATAGTTGCTTTAGCCTAGTCCCATAATAAAAAAACATTTCTACCCACTTTCATTAGGTAGCATAATGGGTCCTCCAAACCCATCTTGTTCTTATCTTGTCAATATCTACTCACCCCCACTACCCTATGGTGATAGCACTGTCTAAAGATAAATCCCATACCAGGCCTCAAGTTCTAGTACAACCTCTCCTAAATCATAATCATTCTCATTCATGCTACAAATGCACATTACATTGTCAATACAACTACCCAACCCCATCCTTAATATTCAAGGTCTAATTTCCATCAGAAACTACATAGGCTGCATAATACCATGTCCTACAAAACTCCCTCAACCATCACATTGGTCATTCATAACATATCCATTAAAAGATCTCTTAGCTACTCAACTAGAAGAAACAATATTCATTTATCTAATCCATGTAATAAAGACTCCACTCACTCAAATTTTATACAAAGACTCACCTACAATTTTAGGTTGTAGTTCCATGTCACCAATAAGAAACAATAATATCTCTCTCATCAAAATTTTCCCCCAATCCCCTCACCTTCCCTCCTACTAGTTCTATGAACTCATTGTAAAATATTATTTATATCACTCATACATATATTTACACCTAAGGCCTCATGTAAAACTAACAAGAACCATTTACAGATCTTGAAATATTGGAATAGAGATCCAAAATTACCTAATGTGGTATAGAGCACTTGGTTTCATCCCAATAGGCTTAATGCCACTCTATCATTTATCTAAGGAATATATCGATCTTAATAACCCATTATTAGACCCCATGAAGACATAAAGCAATGTGAAATTGTACATTTACATGCATATGAGTTTGTGACATGGGGGTCTCCTTCCTAAAACATAGTATAAACCCCTCTACATGATCCTTCTAGCCACATCAATACTCTTAGGAACCTGTCTCACACCAATCATCACACAGATATTTATTATTGTTAATATAAATAGTAATAATTTCTTAATAACACGTTAGGAATCAATATACATGTGAAATCTCAAGAAATGAGGTATGGTCTAATCCTGACATGAACCCAGACCGAATCCACACAATATCCCTAACCACTATGCCCGATTCAACGAAAAAATTAGTAAAATATATTGTACTCCCAAATTAAACTCACAAGAAGGCATAAATTCTATGTAATAGAGTGAAATGAAATATTGATATAATATCATGTAATTATCCACAAAAATAAGGAAATGTTCATTCATGAAAAAAGAGGGCATAAGCCAAATTTTATTTATTTTTTTAAAAACTAAAGATAAATTTCATTGTGTGAGTTTGTGTTCACTCAATGAAATATATATATAGAGAAAGGGTCCCTCCCCCTAAGCCGTACAAGGAAAAAATTACTATTTCACATAATTAATTAGTTATATCTAATGTTTTTCATCACCCCAACCATTATTTCCTTATAAGATTCCCTCCTCAAATCTTCACATGCCTCCTGAGAATTACAGCCCAACCAAATAAAATTTTTAGGGAATACAAACATTTAAATTTCTAATATAATTTATTTTATAGAAATTAATCACTCTACAAATAGAATGTCAAAATTACTTCTCAAAATAATGGACTAAAAATTTCAAGGCCATTACAAATTCCACACTATAGGGATTCTCTTCCTCATGAAGCATCCATTATTCCTCTAACACAAAACTACACCTAACTCGATCGCTAACATACTATCAAACATACACATTCAACTGTGACCGATGTTAACTATTTAATCGATGTCGAGCAACCAAATCTCCATCAATTTGAACACTATTACACCATTCACCCCCACCCATCTATACTGACAAACTATGGTGTCACATGTTGATTCACTCCAATAATTTCTTATCTCTACCCCACAAAGTTATACTCATGATGGTCTATTCTAAACCATGGATCTCACCACTATTATAATTATCTAACAATACTTTTCCAGTGATCTTCCACTGACCAAACATATTTTAATCAATTCTCTTGATGCATCTTCCAACATACTATATCTATACCCAGATAAGAACAGTGGTCATACCACATCTGATTAACCATTTCAAAAAGAAAAGGTTTCAACCCAAAACACATTATCAACATTCCCAATAATGATTCAATAACTCTTAGAGGCATCCATTATTATTTAATTCCAACACCATTATATAAATATGTATCTTAGTGACATTTCGTGGTTGGATCATAATCCACCCACAATAGTCGTCATAATCTCACCTTGAGAATTAGAAATCCATTGATTGGAATCACCCTTAAATCACACCAACACCACCTTGAGTTAAATTTAAACAAACTAAATATTACTAATAATTCTTTTGCAGCCAAAAATATGGTATTTATGAAGGAACCAGATCATATTAGATCATTTCCTTGATAAATGTCATATGTCCCCTCAACCATCTGCAGATCGGTATTACCATGAACATGAGCCTTCCATCATGAGGTTCTTACACCCATGATCAACCTGATTCTCCCCAACCTAGTACTAGTGCTATCCTAAATCAAAAATAGAAAACTCAAACTTCATATCCTATAATCCATCCACTAGGAAATGTTACAATTTGGAATGTTTTACCCACTCATACCCAAGTACCAGTTCCAAACATTAATGTTTCAACCTCTTATCAGCTCACAGGACCATCATTCATGCCAACCACCAAAAACCAATGGTGTAATCCTCAAAATATAGAATTCCATATATTACCCATTCAGTGAAACATCAATAGGTTCCTTTTAGTCATGCATGTTTCTATTCTAATGTCATTAAATCTTCTTTTCTCTTTTGACACTAAACTTTTATAATAGACCATGTCAAGGCACAAACTCCAGTTTTCCACACCCCAATACCTTGATTAATTCAAGATTTCATCTCAAACCACTGATTTTAATCTATAAAATCATTGATTATTGGGATGGAATGTTCGCATGCATCTAACCATTGCATTATCAATATAGAATTTCTGGGGTTCATCCACAACTTGAACGATTCTCAACGGACCCGTACATATCATATTCACCAATACATAACCAAACAAGGAACCTCATATACCAAGAATTTAACTACTATAAACCTCAAACCATTTCATGGAAATACAGATCAACAGTCACACCTGTTTTCCTGTGATATAGAGAACATGATGAAGAATCACGTATTCTCTCTCCAGATATCCTACTCGATCTCACACAGACCCAATGACCCCATGGTCCTATGCAACCCTATCACAAAACCTAGATAACTCTCCCATGATTCGTATCCCAAATGACATAGGACCATATTCCTAACCTATTACTTATTCCCAATAATATTCAGGATTATCCAATATCCCATGGCATCTCACTCCAGACAAGTCTTACCACACGATCACCATACACAAATATATTTTTCCAAAACTGTGATCATCTACCCACACTCCCCCAATGAAAAAATGATCATGAAGATACTACTACTATAGAAACACATCTGGTCCTACTTTTTTAAACCATCCTCCATACCATAAATTCTATATGCAGTTTGTTTTCCAAATCATATGGAATTCCTATGCCTTTCCTTAGCTACCCTATTTGGTCTACTAGTGTTCCACCACGAAACATAATGAAAACCCACAATATAGGTTGTTTTTTACAAATTATGTAACTAAAACATGAAAACAAAGGATACTTGACCCCATACATGGACCACTTCTCATGAATAACATGCCCTCATCAAGTCCATAATAGGGTATCATTGCTTACACAAGTATATTATGTGTTTCTAGCCCTCCTATCAAAAGAGATCAATATTTCCATAACTAGAAAACCTACAAGAATAATATCCACATGTCATTTATTTGAATGGAAATACACCACGCTCACATTTTACGAATTCCTCAAACAATTTATAAGTGATAATGTCATATATTTTGTTACTTTTACATTAAACAACTGAACCTCTCATCAAAGAAAAAACAACCACAAGAAATCACACTTATGTTATGTGAATCTTATATTCCCTCATTGATGCATGAACAAGATATCTCCCAATGTTCTAAGATCAAGGAAACATTATAAATATTCACCCTAAAAAGATACATGTGTGTCACATGAGGTTATATTATATATCTATAACATAGAATACTGAAAACAACAATACAACACACCTAGTAACCCATAATTCTTATAAAAAATGTGTTCTTGTTTCCCCAGTTACATATTTATCATAGCCTCTTATATATTCCTAGACCAAAATTAATCCTTCTCCCCAAATCATGAATAAAATCATATCCTTGATAACACTTTGTGACACCTTGAACTTGGGCCACTCGATTATTGTTGGGCTAAGCTGCCACATGGACTCAATCATTGAAACCTATATTCTATAGGCTAACGACTAGCAGTGAAGTTATAACAATGCATTATGTAGTATATGATCATAATATTTACTCAATAAATTATAATAAATAATCATAAAACATCACCATTATTTGTTGAATGAGATAATAAACACGTATTATATCATAAATGATTTGTATTAAAATATATCCAGGAAACCAATGCTCACTAGGCCAATAAAAACAAAATATAAACCATAAAACCACAAAAACAATATAACACCCTATGATTTTAGTTTTAAATGATTTATATGTTTAATTATATATCCCACTCACAATACTATGCTTAAAATGTAAAAAATTATATTCTTAAATAAATTGTATTTAATGGTATCCATGACAACCAAGATTCTACATTGTAGAGTATTCCTAGAAATTACTATGAATGGTTGGATCGTGGTCAGGTAAAACTATAAATATCATCCGAGGAAAATGTGAATCTGGTTTTGGTTTCCAAGAGGAGGACACACTGTTGGAACATAATTTAGATGAAAAATGTGTCCTTATCCCTAGACAATGTAACATTGAAAAAATTAATTTCAAATGGTTGGGGAATGGTTTTTCAAACCATGTAACTAAACGGTGTATATCATCAAGTGGAAAAAAAAGTTTACATTTGGAGCATAGTTTTCCAACACATGTGAAAAATGATGAAAAATTTATTAATTAATATAAATTTTACTTTTAAAATACCAAACCAATAATGTTCATATTTTAGTTCTGGTGAACAATGATCATGAACTAAGAGATTCATCATGGAGAATTTTGAGTTTCATTTCCCCCTGATGGTCAATTTATAGAGATCGTATGGTGTTGTATATACAATTTCAAATGTATTTCTATGTTCCTCCTCATTTTCCCCATTATTCTCTATCTCACTCCCTTATCTTGAGATAAATCATATATTATCAGTTTATTAATTATATCTAATGTTAATTATATTATTTAATATTGTTCTAATTTGATTGATCATTAAAATATGTGGAATTCAATGAGATCATTATGGTAAGTGTAATATCTATTGTTCATTGACCTTGTGAACATTGAAAATGAATATGATGATATATAATTAATGGTTAAGGATATTCTCATGATTCTCATACCTATGTTCTCCTTTAGTGTGTGTATTTTATTGAATTTGTTGGAATACCATGTGTTTCAGTTGTGAGGTTTCATTTAAATTTATTTTATTATGAACTACATGTGATAATTCATTTCTAAATATTTTTTATAAATTTTTAATATTATTAGAGGTAATTATTTGAGAAATAAAGGTTGATTTCAATGAATATTTGGATTATTTGAATAAATTGGATTTCAAGGCCTGGTTATGGGGTGGAAAAGGGGTTATGGTTTCATTGTTGACATGTGATATTCTATTTAAAACTGATTTCCAAATTTTATCTCATGGGAGCCTAACATACATAGTTGGGGTGTACTGGGAATTATATCATTGAATCATAGGGGGGTTTACACATCTATGTGTACCTCTTATCCATAGTTATACTTATTAGGGATAGGTTTACATGAAATCTTAGGGGGGTCCACACATCAGGGCGTTCCTCTACTCCGATGGTCATCGTATTATGGGATTGTTACTGAGAACTAGTCATTATTATTCTCATGGGGTGAGGATCCCAGCTAGCTCGAACCAATGTTTTCATGTGTGTAATTTCCATTCTTATTTTGTTTAACATGGATTGTTTATTTATATATTGAAAATTATAAATGGATCATTTATTTTTTATTTAGAAAAACATTTAATTGGAATTATTTGTAAACAATTGAATGTGTCAATTCACATGTGTTATGTCAATTTTTGAAAGATGAATATCATAACTTGTATTCTATTAAAATGAGATTATTTAGAATAATTAAAAATTAATTCATATGAAATACATAGAAGCCTTTCAATAGGATTTTTTCATATACCCAAGACACACATGTGGGAGTGTGTATACATTCTTTCTCTAATGTATGAATGATTAAACAAATACATTGAGGTGGAGGGTATTTCATTTAGATGGGTTTGGGACCTAGGTGGTGAGCTGGTGGGATGTATAATACATAGAATAATGATATATTTTTCATTGTCTATAATATAGTAGTTACATTTCAATCATGTATAGAGGGTTTTTACTTTATAATAATTTTATTTTTCTAGAGTTTGATTATACATTGGAATGTTGGACTTATATATATATATATTCCTTTTTTACATGGATTATATTAATTGTTGAATCCATTTACAAGGAAATTTCTTGATTCCTAGGAGATATTCAACTGACCAGAGTTATTAGGAACACCCTCTATGTCTTTCAATGGGATAGCTTGGGAGTCTGGTAAAGTGATGACCTCTATCTGGTCATGAGAAATATTTATCAATGGATGGTTTGTATTTGTGTTCAAGTTTCAATCTTTGGTTGGTTTTGAAGACCAAATAAATGAATTTTGTAAATATATTTTCATTCTACATTTGTGTTAAAGGATAATTTTCATCAAAACAAGAATGAAGTAAATAATTATTATTGGAATTTTTCCCACTCATACTGAGTTTTAATTTTATCTTTTTTCCTAAATTGTTTAATATTGATTAAAACTGCCACTTATTCCATTTTTGTGGTCCCTTTTCATTCATTATTATAATACCAATCCATTCAAATGAATTCCATGTAATCAGTAGGAGGAATTTTTAGTTGTTTCTCAGGAAGTGAACCCTCTAATTGATTATAACCTTGTGAGAATAGTATGGTAAGTCTGTATGGAAGACAAAAATAATACTCATGTACTAATTAAAGATTGGGAGGTCCAACCAAGATCCAAAAGAGATAATGATCAATATTTGAAATTAAATTTTCAATTAATTTATCCTATCAAGGTTTGAGTGACCCTTAGAAATATGATCATTGGTAGGATGAGACTGACCAAATAATTAACTTCATAGAAACTTCAGATTCATTTGTAGTGAAGAGTTTCTCTTTCAAGACAAATGGGCCTAGTATAAAATGGTGGGATGTGGTGGTCTAGGAAAAGAATCATGAGGTATTAGAGTGTTAGGATGTTAATATCATCTTCATTATGTAGTTCATTCCAAAATCATTGAGAATAATTAATTCAATGTACATTATCTCTATTCAGTAGGATGATAATTCTGTAAAAGAATGTGATAATCATTTAGATAAATTGTCATTTTTTTCTCCTAAGGTTTTGAAAAATATAAAATGGAAGGCCTAGATATTTTAAATGGGTTTTTGGATATATTTTCATTCTGTAGTCATTATATATATTATTTTCACATATCTGGAGTTAGTAGATAGGTCGTTCTTTGAATAGATGTATGTAGGGGAAAATCATGTTTGGTCAAACTTCTTCATCTTCCCAATGGTAATGATAGTGTATAACATGGGAAAAAATGAAGGTTCCACAAGACATGTAGAGATTATGGTGGCAGTTCTCATCAAAAGGATTACTCTACACCCTCAGTAGTGGTATAAGGGTTCCTATTATTGTCTACCAGTGTGGTAAGATCATGATTACTTTGTATTATAATTTTATACCCCCAAAGATATGAATTTCTTCATTCCACTGAGGTTATTTGCAAAGGATATTTCAATAAATATCTATTCATCATTAAGGATCTAGTTCATCATCTCCAAAGGGTACTTTAGCACAATTAGAACTATCTAATTCAATACGAATGCAACCATCATCCACTAGAGTGAAGTATATTAATGTTCTAATTTTTTTTATCAATGATGTTTGTGTGGACTGATAAATTGTGATATGTTCAATATTTATTTCATTATCTATGAAAATCATTCTTATTTATTTTCACAAACTATTATAGGGTTCCATCAAACCTAACACACAGCCAAACCAGTGGCATGACTCGAAGGGATGTCCTGATCCCCACAGGCTTGAAACTAGTTCATGAGTATGAAAAATACTCTTTGAGAATTATTTCACCCATTTAAATAATCATAATGAACCATCAATAACAAACATCATAATAATTTTCAACCATAATCAAATGAGGGAAACTAATTTTTAGATTTAACATCTGAAAAACAAAATCTAAAACCAAAAGTATTACAATGTAATGGGAATAACAAAACCACCATAAAAACCTCCATGAAACAAGTGGGTCATCACCCTCAATCAACCACAACCAACACCTTTATGAAGTTCAACAATAACAACTAGATCCACCGTCACCACCTTTAGGAATATTTCCATAACCTAGTTCATACCTAACAATGTCTACATACACTAAAAGGTGTATGTAGGGTGTGTTAAAATTTCCCTAAGGATATCACAAAAATGGATGATTCCATGTTATAACATTATAAGATATATCAACATGAACATTTTTATAAAAAAAATAAGAAATTTTCATGAAAACATTTTAAATAAACTTTTCTCATGGAAACACTTTTAATTAAAAACTTTTCTGAACTAAACATTATTTAAATTAAATAAACATGTTATGCCCTATGATGATGTCTATAACCACATCACATACCATCAAGTCTCAATAGAGTACCACAAAAAAATCCATATACATAACTACAACATGTGGGACCCTATGAACCTCACACCTTGGTGATAAAAATCCTCAAACTACTAATAGTTTTCCAATACATGAGCCACTAGAGGAGAATGTCTCCCAAAACACTTGTCGTCAACAAATGATAATCCAATACCAATAGTGTTCTCATGCATGGTCCACTAGAAGGGATCAAATCCTAAAATTATAGTGGTCTCTGATCATATCACGTGTTTAGTTTGTGTTATAGTGTCAATACTACTACATTAATCCAAGCCTTTCATTTGAAGAATCATATAGCATACCTATCCAAGATTACCCACCAAGATACATGGTATTCTCTTTGAACCCAGATTTCATTTCACATATCGCAGAAATAATTACTATCACATACACATTCCATGAATCATAATCAGATAAGAAAATCACCAATTTCACTAATCCTATCATTCCAATGATAAAAACGCACATGGAAACCACAATTTTCCATAAACTAAACCACCTTACATTTCACAAATACACTATACTCATTTGAGAATACATTTCTCACCGATTCCGCATTTTATGAAACCCATTTGGATACACTATATAAAGAACACATGTAAAATCCTACCATTAACTTGGGAAAATAACCTTTTTAAAATTCATACTCCCATCAAATTCTTTATATATAATGCTTTACATCACATTAAAAATTAGAAGAAACATTTTATGGTGAATATAAAAGAACCCCACATGTAAAAAAAATCTCTTAGAATATCCACTTACAACACATTTGAACCTTTAATTAACATTGAAAACACATTTCACACTTGTCATGTAAAGAATAAAACATATTCAAGAAACACCATAATGAATAAAACATGGAACAGAATCATGTTCCATTATTAAACCAATTTTTCATTATATGTGAATCTCAAAACCATTCCAAAAAATATTTTTCAACATATTAACAATCTGTATAACACAATTAAAAAAAATGAAAGTAATCCAAAATAGCCTAATAATGTAAATTAATGTAACAACATACCTCACAATTTGGAACTTCCAAAAACAAGTGTAAACCCAAAACTTCGCAACCTCAAGACCTTATAAATGAAATATCCAACAATAACCATCATGATTTCACCCAACATCTCAATATCGTATCCTCACTAGGTAAAATAACCCATTGAATAATAAGTATTCATGTAGGGATGGTAAACCTGAGAAAGTGGAAAATATAATGAAGAAAAGGACATAATTGATGATTCCTTGAAGTTCCAAGTATAAAAAACACAAAATGAATGATTTTGGAGGGCTCTATGTAGGTAATTTTACACTTTTCAATGACCTAGAAAAGCAGGATGGTTTTCAAACCATGTAGAAAATGTGCATCCATCACTGTCCAAGAATAAAATTCTATATTGTTAGCCCTTATGGTTTCGAAAACTATGTGACGACCATGTGATCACCACTATACCAAAATGAACATTTACCACATGGTTTCCTGGGTGAGGGCGCATTGTCTCCCCTAACTATGTTCCAACCATGAACCACCTTCTATAAAGCCCAAAATATCCAGTTTCACCAAAAAATCCTGAAAAAAACCAATGATAAATACAATAATAAAAATAAATTGAGGAATATCTCAAAAAAATAATGGATGTGACAATTCTCCCCACCTTGAAAACGTTCCATCCCCAAAAATTCAACTCGAACCATTATCAGAGAACACAAATTTTTTTCAACCCAAAAATTTCCCTCCAATTTATCATGATAATCACTTCCATTCTACCGATGATCTCATACCAATAGTATATACTTCCAATGAAACACTTTCCCCAAAGAATCCAAAATCTGTACGGGCGGCTCAAACACTAAAAAATAAGGCACAATATCTAACTCTTCTAAATTCAGTATAAGGGGCGGATTTGAATTGTACTTTTTGAGTAGAGAGACATGGAATACATAATTAATTGTCATAAACTTTGAAGGTAAGGCCAACCTATATTCCACCTTACCGACTCTCTTTGTAATATCAAATGGTCCAAAATCCATTGGCGTTATCTTCCCTTTCTTACCCATATGATGGTGTCCCAAGATAGGTGACACATTTAGAAATCCCCAATCACCCACATAGAACTCCAAATCTCCACACCTATGGTCGGAATATTATTTCTAAAAACTCAATTCCATTAACAAATTATACTAAATAAACATAACATTATAATACATTTCTTGCACAATGCTTGGTCCCAATAAATTGTTCTCTCCCACCTCATCCCAACACAAAGGTGACCGACATGGTCGATAATAAAGTTCCCCAAAAGGAACCATTCTAATAAAGGATAGTTAAATATTGTTATTTGAAAACTAAACCTACCCCAAATCGTTGTCCCATGGACCTCCAAAATCTATCACAAATTCCTGGAGTATATCATCAAAAATATGATTCTCCCTCTCTATCTAACCAAAATTTTAGGGATGGTATGCTATTATAAACATCATCTATGACCATATATCCATATGAATTCCACCCCAAAACCGCATGTTAAAACATGGTTCACATTCCGAAACAATTTCATACAGAACACCATGAAGCCTCGCAACCTCCTAAATATAAAACTGGCCCAACACATCCACCTTAGCCGAATCCTTGATCAGGATGATGTGGGATGATTTTTTCAGATGGTCAATCACTACCCAAATGGAATTACACATTTGGGGTGTATGAGATAATCCAATAAAAAAATCCTTGGTGATCTCATACCACTTCATGGTTGGAATGAGTAGCAGCTGAGGAAAAATGGAGGACATTTGGTGTTCCTATTTAACTAGATGACTTGAATAACACTGTGAAACAGAGTCAGCTATGTTCCTCCTTAGGCCTTCCCATAAGAATAGTAGGCACATAACATAAATCATCTTTTTATCAATAGTTTTAATGGCCCACTAGTAATGGGTTATATCATACTTCACCACTATTAGTAATGACAAAAACACTAAAAAGTGACCCTTGAAGAACAGAATTCTCTCATAATACAATGACCATTCAAAAGGAATTCCCCCCACCATTTTGTAAAAACATATGACAGTGGAACAACCTGTCACATATCTTCTCTTGCCCAATAAAATAAAAAAGGTGGGTATTTTATTAACAGTAGACAAGAACACACCTCCACTATTCGTTGTGGTCTTTATCTATATGTGAGTAAAAACCCCCCATTAAAGACCACTCAAAACTGGTCTCTTTGAATTCTTGTATTGTTAGTTTCATACACAAAGCATCTGGCACAACATTCCCTTCACCCAGGATATATACTCTATAAAAAATCTCATAATGGTACACAATCTAAATTTATTTCCTTATATTCAAATCATTTTGGGAGAAAATGTGGGATACAATGTTATTATCAGAATAAACAAAAAAATTTACCCCAAAAAGATAATGGTTACACATGTTTAAGGAATGTATCACCACTTCTAACCCAAATTCATTGTTTCAGTAATTCTCTACATGTGGTTGGAGTTGATATGATTTGTAATCCACTATATGGTCATCCTACATCATCACACACCCAAGACCAATACCTAAGGCATCATAATATTCCCCATATCCCTTTCCAGATTTTAACAATATCAAAAAAAAGTGGTGCTTAGTGGTCTCTTTAGCTCCTCAAATGATGACTCTCACTATGGGCCCTATACAACATCACCCATTTTTGGGTAACCACTTCCTTGGATGAAGAATAGTGAGAGAAATATCAGAAAAACCTCATGTAATAACCTTCCATTCCTAAGAATATCTTGATCTCAATGACATTATTCATCTCCTCTCATGACATCACTGCTTTGATTGTCTCAAGGTCCACCAAAACCCCATGCTCTAAGATCACATGATGTAGAAGCATTACATGGTTGATCCTGAAGATTCATTTAGAATGCTTTACATAGAGATAATGATGTCAAAGGGTGCCTTGAAAAATCCCCAATTTCCATTCACGGTCCTCCTTAGTCCTAGAATGGACCAGAATGTCTTCCATGAATACCACAACCAATGAAATTAGATACTAGTGTACCAATATATTTATGAGTTCCTTAAAGACCTATAAAGAATTAATTTACCCAAATGACATTAAAAAATACATGAAATTCTCATTCCTACTTCTAAAGACTATTTTTCAAACATCTGCCTTTCTAACCCAAACATGGTGATACCCGGAGAGAAATTCAATATTTTAAATCCACCTTTACCCCATTAAGTTGATTGAAAATGTCATCAATTTGGGGAAAAGTTACTTGTTCTTGATCTTCACATTATTTAGATTGTGGTAATCAAGTAAAACCCAAAGAGATACATTAGTATTTTTTGTAAACAGAACTATAGCTGACCATAGTGATACACTCAGGTGAGTAAATCCTTTGGATTATAAATATTCTAGCTATACTAATAGTTCCCTTAACCCAAGGGGGATATTACTTATGATGGAATAGGTATCAGCTTCATTCCAAGAGAAAATTTATGGTGAACTCCACTTCTCACTCCATATGCAACCTAGTGAAAGCCTCTAGAAAAATGTGTGGGAACAGATCAATCGCAGGAGGTAATCCAACCTCAAGAGCACCATTATAGTCTTATAGCATGAGAAAAGATATCTCAAAAATGAGGTTTCTAAACTCTATATGTGTAAGTCTTTCATATCTTGACAGAGGATCCCATTCACCGTGAAAACCCCTGGTACTTCCATAAAGTGTCACATAAATCACTCGTTGCCTATAACAATAGATGTTTTCCCAAAAACTCACCATCATGTCCATACTGAGGATCATGTCGAAGAGGTCTATTTCAAAGACTAGGAAATCCCATTCCACCTCAACCTCTGATATGGTAAGTGCATAAGACGACCACCTGAAACCAAACTCTTGGATCTTACTAATAAGTGTTTCTAACTCCATAGCATTTGGAAGACATCGAACTAAAATTTTATAAAATACAGAATAATTGTAGAAGTAAAAGAAATAGAAGCATCAGTATTAAATAGAAAATAGCTAATGATGATTAAATAATAATGGTACCAAGAACTATCACTGGACATACATATGACTCCACTAGTTCTTCTTCCAAAGCTTGAAGATTGCTCATATCTACATGAATATGAGAACGACCACTAAATTGTGGATCTTCCTTGAACTGACTCTACCTATATGATGATCCATCATTTCCACCATGACCTCTAGATAGATAACCCAATATACAAGTTTTTTTTACCATGATAAAATACTTATAAAATCTAAATATCTATCACGACAATAATATGGGTACACCACTCTGCAAAATTGCTGCAAGTTCCTCATATCACCGCACTTGTGTCATGGTTTGGGTAGAGATATACATGTATATTGCATGTGGCCTACTCTACCACACAGATTTCACACAAAAAATATAGAATAAGAATCCACAAATTAAGGAATAGGGGAAGGATGGCCTAAACTACCACATCCCTTCATCCGTTGTCCATACCTCTTCCACTTTTTCTCAGATGAACGATCTTTTCCCACTACTGATACTTCTCCAGAAAAACTAGGAATTCTTCCACAAAAAATTTCTACTATCATGGCATGACAGAGCACCTCATCATAAGTCTTCAACATGATCAAAAAGACCTAAAATTATATTTCGAACCAAAACCCCGTTTTGAACTTCTGAGCCTGTAGTTATTCATTGGAAATTTTTTTTGATGCATACCAAACTAGTTTTTAAAATTTTTTAGAATACTCCATCATGATACAGTCTCCCTTGATAATCTCTAAAACATCCTAAACATTGAGAAGGATACAATTATAGGACAATTCTTCTTGTTGACAATTACATTGATGTATTTCAAACCCGTATACTCATTCATTCTAACTCACACCACTAAGTCCCATGACATCCAAATGTCACATTACAACATGAATGAAGCACATTTCACCTTGAAAGCCTCAGGGGTATCTGGAAACATTAAAATCTTCTCTATATTATCAAAACAATCGACTACTTCCCAAAGTTCTATGCTCCCTCAAAAACAAGGATTCATGTTCTTGAGGATCTATTGATATTTTTCCTTTCTAGGACCTAGTTTGGATTCTATAAACTATGAAGGACCAGAACCAACTCTTTAACCAAAATCGTGGCCTACCAGATACACTAATTCCAAAAACCTATGATCGATTTGTTGGGGGGAATCTCTCTGGCCTCTCCCAATGTCTTTACATGATGTATTTGGTGGGTATCCTAATATAACCAGAAACCTACACAAGGAAAACCTTCGACACGACCGTTCTAAAAAAATTTCAGTACAAAAAAATAACAAAACATACATAAATCAAAAAATATCTAGATCCATCACAATAAATATAAAACCAAACCACTCCACCCCCAACCCAGAATCCATATTCAATATGCAGCATTTACATCTTAACTGTAGTAAAATTCATCCCAGATACAAATATCATGTGATGATTCAAGTCTGCTCAGAAGTTGTATTCGTTGGACACCCCACTCTAAAATGAAACATAAATCCTTGATAGTCCTAGATCTATTCTATCCAGACTCTTTCCTAAATAACTTGACCAAAAAAGAAAATAATCAATTTTGATACCTTTTTTTCCCTAACCAAGATGGGGTTCCATCCAACCTAAGACTGGAACCAATCAATGGAATTGTTTGTAGAGAGTTCTTAATGCCTAATACAGAGAAAATAGTTAATGGGAATCAATAATACAATTGGGAATGATTTAAACCAATTATATAGTAAAAAACTAATAATTACAAATATCACAATAACTGATAACCACAAAAAAATGAGGTGTAACAATTTTCGGATTCAATGTTTTACAACATAGGCCAAAACCATATGTACTACAAAAGTATGAGAAAAAATAATAAAAAAACATCCATTTAATAAGTGGATCATCAACCTAAATCCCCCACCACTAACATTAACCAGAAGTGGAACACTAACAACTAGGTCCACTATCACAAACATGAGACATCATTCCCTTCTTTAGGAGATTCCTAACAAAGTATTCATACAAAAAAGGTGTATGTAGGGTGTGATCCATGTCCTAGTAGTATATCACCCAAAAGAAATATTACATGTTATAAAATTATATAATAAATCAATACGAACATTTCTAGAAAAACTATTGATAAATTTCCATGAAATAATTTCAAATAAACAATTCTCATGGAAAAAAATTTAAGGAAAACTATTTATTAAATTATTTTTCTTCAGATGTATATATTCAAATGGTATACCATATACCAACCACTGGAACCACATCAAATAGCATCAAGTAAAAAGGGATCACCATGTGCAATTACCTATAGGTAACTAGCACATGTGGGACCCTATGAACATCGAACCGTGGTGATCAAATCCTCTAACCCAACTACCAAAAATTTTCTCAAGAAATATACACAATATGGGAACATCTCCCAAAATTATAGTGGTATAAAAATAATATTAAAATAACAACATTGTTCCCATGCAAGTGCCACTAGAGGGTATCCCATCCCACAATTCATTTCGTCTTAGATCATATCACATGTTTTGTTAGTGTTGTAGTGTCAATCTGGCTTAATGAATATGGACCTCTCTACTACCAAATAATCTAGTATACTAGTTATAGTTCACCCACTTAGATACTTGGGATTCCCTATGTGTTAAAATTCAATTTCACATATTACACATTTCACTATATCCAAATACACATTCCAGGCATCAGAATCACATAAGAAAATCACCACTTTCACAAATCACATTGATCCAATGATCAAAACTCACATGGAAAACACCCTTTTCCAAAAACAAAACCACTTTCTAATTCCCATACACATAAAAACAAATTGGAAATAATTTTTTCACAACATTCACATTTTAGGAGATGAATTTAAAATCAAAACAAAAATAACATAAGTTATATCCAAAAATTTACATTAGATAACCCCCTTTTTAAACTCATAATCACATAAAATTCAGTTCATAACTTGCTACACATAATGTTCAAAATTCATTGATGCATTTGTGGATAAAAAAATCCACCAAGGAACAAAACCCTATATCTCTTATAAAATACACATTCACCATATTTCAACCTTTAAATCTTTCTGAAAATAATTTCCTCGCCTATCATACAAGGAATACAATATATTCAAGAACCACCATAGTGAATCACACATGAAACATAACCACTTTAATTTTGAAAACCCATTTTTTTTATCATATGAACTTCTCAAAAACATTCTATAATATATTTCTCATCACATAAAGAAAATATATAACACATTTAGAAAACCATGAAACAAATTTCAAGTCATTAAATAATTTAAATAAATGGAACCACCTACAAAAAAATGGAATATTCTAGAAACTAGTGGGAAACAAAAACAACACCTCCACAAGAACCTATAATGTCAATATTGAACATTAACCATAATTATTTCACCCAACATCTTAGGATCGGAACCTCACTAGGTCATGTAACTCATTAGTAAATAAGAACTCAATGAGGGAAGAGAAAAAATAGAAAGAGGGAGAAATAATGAGTTTTAGGAATTACAAGATAATTCCTTGAAGTTACATGGCCAAAAACACAAAAATACTGATTCTCAAAGGCTCCAAGAAGGAAATATAACACTTTTTTATGACCTATATAAGTAGTGTTGTTAGCTCACATGGTTTTCTAATCTATGATGAAACCATGACTTACTCACTATCTGAGAGTTACATGCCGCATGATTAGCCCACACATTTTTCCAAACCATGTGAAAACCGTTCGGTCGCCACTATCCGAAAATAAACTTTTTACATATTGTTTCCATGTAATGGTCGGATAGTCTCCTCTAACAATGCACTAATAGTTCATAACCTAATAATAATCACAAAATGTCCATTTTCCACTAACACCTAATAGAAAAAACCCATGAATAACTATAATAAAAAAATAAATTGAAACATGTCTCAAAAAAAAATCACGGATGTGAAATTGATATGGGTTCCTCTCATTCCTTTTCATTAACTCATTTTCTAGATATTATAAAATATAAAATATAATTCATATAATTTATTATGTAGATGGTGAAACCTATTGGGAAGAAAAAGTGGCACAATATTTGATTCCCTACATGTTATTTCTCGTTCTCTAATGTTTTATGAATTTCATATTTCTATTTTTTGACAAATAAATTTTTTATTTTTTAAATTGGATGGATTTTTTGGTTTCCCATTTAGTTGTGTAATATTTATATTATTAGTGGATGTTCTTTAGTACCCCTGGTTGTTGATTATGAGTGTTTCAAGGGGAATGACCTACATGGTCTTTACAGGAAGGACCTCCTCATTTCTAAATATGGAATTTTAATTTCTATTATAATTGAGTTTCAGAATGAGTCCTGTAGTTGTGATAATAATTTAGTGGTTAGGTATTTTCCATAGGTATCGCCTGATGAATTATTTGGTCCTCCTCCTGAATGAGAGGTGGATTTATTTTATTTTTTAAATGGAATTCATTTGATTTATATTTCTTCATATCATATGGAACCAAGAGAGTTTAAGGATTTCAAAATTCATTTAGATTATTTAAGAGTGATGTTTTTATTTGATCTACTGTTCCACCTTGGGATGATCCTATATATATTTCAAAGATTTCCTAAAAAGATCTTCATTTTATATGGATTATTTTAATCTTATATATAATTATGGTTATGATTAGATATCAAATTCCACCTATTTTTGAACTATTTGATTAGTTAAAGAGTTAATGGTGGTTCTCAATTATTAAGCTCTAGTTTGGTTTTCATAATCTTAGAGTAAATGAGTATTATTCCACAGTAACCACTTTCAAGTGCTACTATGGGAAAATTGAATATATTCTATTGTAATTTGGAATGGGTAAAAATAATTTATTTTTTTTGGATATGATGAACTATATATTCCCCAGGTATATTAACTCATTAATCATGGTGTTTGTGGATTATACATAGGATTATGAAAATATAAGGAGGATCAAGATCATATTTTGTAATTACTTTTTGGAATCATGAAGAATCACCACCTTTTTTCCATGTTATGAAAATGTGACTTTTAGATTTAGAATGCAACATTCATATGGAATTTGGTTTCGATATATGGAATCTCAGCTGATCATGAAAATGTCTATGTTTTCTTGGTTGGAGTGTTGCCACATAATGTCTTTTAGATATGAATATTCATCATCTTCATGAGACATTATCGATAGTTTTTAAATGTTTCTAAAAATTTAAATCACTTATGAAATATCTTACAATGAAACTAATAAAATCATTATGGGTATCAAAATGTTTTAATAATTTTAATGAATTGAATGTACATCTTAATAGAGATTCTATCATGTCTTTTTTATGTTAATCAGGGTTATGTGGTGTTTTTTGATGATTTGAGTTTTTTTTCTGGGTTTTGTTCTTATTAAGGGAGATAATATAGTGTCATATAGATCTATTCTTCTTTGGATATAAGAAAAAAATATTCCAAATAACAATATCAAACTACATATATATATGAATTATTATAGAGAAATAATAATTTGGGGAGAGGTTCACTGTCTATTCTAATAATATAAATATGGTTTATACATTCCCACAAAAAATAAATGTACCAAAAAAATTGATGAAAGAACAAGTACCTTATGACATCAGACAATGACATTTCCTACTCCCTTAAAAAGAGAAATGTTGTCTTTGATTCCTTTGTTAGTAATTTTTTCTATATGTCCATTTTGGAATATAAAAATGAAATTATTCTCGTTGTACCCTTTTCTTATATTAAAATGGAGGGTATAGATGATGAGATAGGTATGATTATAGAAATTTCTCTATTGACATCATTTATCCTTGATTCAATTATTTAGTATAAGGATTGGGATGATGAGTTAAGAGGAAATAGGGGTTCCTTATATAGTTCGGAAACAATTGTTGGATGGTACCTCTCTTCAAAATGGAATCTTTGATTCAAGAGTCGGTCCATCCTCATACTATCTATATTGTGATGCATTATTTTTATAGATCATTGTGGGTGTTTTAACCCCTACACTACAATAATATATTTCTATATGATGAGTTAGTTCTAGTGGATTGGAATATAATGGGGAATTTTTTTTTCCAATTTTTATACTTTTAAATAAAATAATATTGACAAAAAAAATCATTTTGTTCTACTTCATCCTCTAATTGTGCTAGTCTAGAAATGGGGCAAGGTGTCGACTTATTTCATTATCAAATTACCACAGACACCCTGCGGGGAAAATAAAGTATGGTTAGTGATTTTTAGACAAATAATCAGTGTACTTCATTCCAATTATAAAAGAAAAAAATTTAGTATTTATGAAATAATTATGTGAAAAAGATTTTGAGGTTGTATGGGGTTCTGTTTACTACTTTTATATATAGTGATTATAGGTTTACTTCCAAGTTATTCAAGGGTCTCTACTGGTGATGGGGACTCATTATAAATTGAGTATCTTTTTACATCCTTTGAATAATGGGTAGATAAATCATGTCATTTCGATATAAGAAAAGTTAATTTGTTCTCCTAATCTATTTTTTTAAGGATGTTAGGTTATCTATTTGGGATCGGTGGAATTTTATTATAAATATTGTTACCAATATTCCATCATAATATATCATTTCAAAGCTCTATATGGTCATAATTGTAAATAAAATAATTTTTTTACGTGGGAGGGACTTATATAGTGAGATATAACACTGTACATAGTAAATCCAAGAATATTCATGTTATTCATCATGTATTTGTGATGGCATACAGTTGACAATGGTCCTTTTTTGTCCGTTGTGATGTAATTCACAATTCATAGTTACTAACCATGTTTTCCTTAAATTTTCTCCTTGGTTTGGTAACCATCAACTTTGGAAGAAGGGTAAGTAAGCTTCGAGTTATATTGGACCATTATATATCATTGATTAAATTGGGAATATGAACTACCATTAATTATTTTTAGCATAATTTTTTTTTCAAGATTTATCTAAATATCCCATATAATAAAATATAGTCTTGATCCTTATGATTTATTGAATGGGGATGAGATTTTTCTAGAATAGTTTTGTCCATATTTGATTAACATTTTCTGATTATTTATTTTCATAAAAAATTCCTACATGTATTTTACATTCCATAGTTCCATGAGTTATAACAACACAAAATGAAATATCATGAGACCTAGGAATAGGAATCATTGATGAGGGAAAAACGGAATCATCTATTTTAGATCAACCTTTTGTATCATAATTATTCATGGTAAAATTGATATTCTAGAGAGATTTTTCACATCCCGACATCACATCCATGTACAGTTACACTTTCTACCATGTTTTAATTCAATTATTTATTGGGTTATTTTGGGTGGAATTTTATTATTTTTTAGAGTACTTTTGGAAATAAAATAGTTGTAACATGGTTATATATTGTTTTTTCTCATCCTAGGAATCCAAAAAGGTTGTCTTGTAATTTCAAAGGAAGCCTCATGGTTTCCTCATGATTTGGAAAAATTGTACCGACTACATCCCAAACATTGTAACATATGATAGAGGCATTTAACATAGATGGTTAATTATTTTTCAGATTGTTTTCCCAACCCATGTGGCTCCTCCAATGACCCTGATTGGTGAGTATGATATTTATAATAATGTATAATGACCATGTGATGTTAATTAAATAATATTAGTTTTACATGGAAAACCCATTTTTTTAAAATTCATTTCAATTCTGATAAATTAGTCACATGACCCAGTAGACTCCTCTCATATATTTTGGATATTCCTTACCTTTGAGTAATAGATTATGATGGAAAGAGGGTTTTAGATCTATACTTTAAAATTTTTATCCATGTTCATCATTTTTCATCTCCATTGTTCAAGGTCTATCTTCTTTCACTTAAGTAGAATCAGATATCACAGGTTTATTTTCTAGGTATAACATTTTTTTGATGATCTAATGTTATTTTAGTTAAAATTTATGTTGAAAAGGTTCAATTCATAAAATCATTGTCTATCTCTTTTTGAATATTTGATTTATTTTGGGTAAGTGTTCTCTCTATCACACCTATTTTATACGGGATAATTAAATCTGAATTTGATGTTATGAAACTAATTATTTATGATCATATCTTGATTGTATGGACTATGATTTATTTAAATTTATAGGTATCACTTATTTATATGTAACACTTATTCAACAACTTATTTGATAGAGAGTTGTTTATTTCTATGAACAATTTTGTAATTTTAGAAAATTGGATTACATATCATGGTTTTGGTTTAAAATGTGTATTTTTATTAAAATTTTGGATATGTGATATACCCTTGGGAGATGATTTTAAATTCTCAACACATGGGACCTTGGGTTGCAGAGAATGGATATGTGTAGATACTTGTATTCATGACTCGAAGAAGGGAGGCAGTTCACATTTTGGGGTGTTCTACTAATCCCTATGTTTTATTGTTAGTGATAGTTTTACATGACATCATCATAGGGTTCAAACATTAGGGCTTTACTATACTCCATATATCACTATACATGTTACTTTTTAGTGTGTACTAGACTTTATTGATTACATGGGGTGAGGGTACTAGATTTTCCAGACTTATATTACTCTAGGGGTACTTTTCATTGATCATTTCATTGATGTGTATTTACATTGGATGCTAAAAATGATAAAGATTTTATTTTAATGATGTTTTGAATCTATTGTATATGAAATTGTTTATAAAATTTTGAAAGTGTAAATTTACATTTTTTTGGGTAATTATTAAATTTTTTATATCATTCCTTGTATTATTTAAAATAAAATAATTTGGATTATTTAAGAAATTAATCTTATGAATAATTTTGTATTATCCCATTATACATGTTTTTCTCACACCTAGCACAGACACTTAGATTTTGTTATACATCCTTTTTACTGATGTATAAAATGGAAAGGCTCTAAATTAAAGTAGTAATTGTAGTTGAGTTATCTAGGATTTAGGCATCGGTGGAGGGATGGTGGGAGGTTTCACACATGGAAGATGGAGATAGTGGTAAATATATTGTTTAAATAGGTCACATTAGGATCTTCTTTAGGATTTTTTTTCTTTTTACTAATTTTAGAATTCTGATATTTGATTGAGAATTAGAATGTTGACCGTATTTTATATAGAATCCATTTTTATATTCTATTGTTTATATTTATGGGTGATGTTGGAGTGGATATATATCTCTTTACTTATTTTACCATTAGATAATTTAAATATCATATAATTTCATTTTTTGGATAATTATAATTTAATAATTTCATGAATTTTAATTTTTATTTATTTTTTCATCAGTTATTCATATTATTATTTTAATTTTTGGTTAAATCTAGTGAAATTTTTGTTTTTTAAGTATTTTATTTACCCTTAAATAACTGATGTTAATTTTTATTTTCATTTAAGTATATTCTATTTTATAATTACACATGTTGGATAATTTGAAATATAACATTAAGTATCTTTCTATCAATCCTTACTAAGCATGATGAGAACATTACCTTCCCTTACACAACATATATAGTCATATTTATAACCATATTCAATGCATGTTTTACTATTGTGAATGTTATTTAATATGAATTTCACTTTTAAATAATCTATTTTATTTCAATGTTAATATTACATGAGAACTAGAACTCTAGGGATACCATTTAAAAATATACATATTTAACTTATACAAACAATGAATATTTTTTTCCATATAATTGTTGAATAAACTCCACATTGTAAAATATCGACCATATATTATAAGACTTAACTGCATGTTGCAATGTATCAAACATATTTTATGAGTACTGATTGTTGGTTTCAATTTATCACACATATGATATGGAATAAAGAATGAGTGAAAATATGAAAAAAATCTATAAGAAATCATGTGTCAAAATTAGATAAAATATGGATGTGACCATTAGTTAAAGTTTGAAAATTATAAGAATTTGTTATGAGAAAATCTAGAAAATTCTAAAAGAAACTACAATGTGTTGAACATAACTTATTATATATTTCTGATCACTTAATTCAACTGTCACGTTTTAGCTCAAAATATGATTTTTATTATCTATAATTATTTCAATATAATTTATGAAATTTTATTTAACATATTTTCATTATATAACTTTTCCTTAAATATTTGTTAATTATATTAATAAGTAATTATTTTGCATAGATTAACTTCAGGTAACATATAATTATCATCACATGGGTTGATGTTTTATTGTTTGGAAGAGACCGTGAATAAAACTTTGACAAATCCTGGAAGTGACCCTAAGGTGTTGAACTTAACTTATTAGATATTTATAATCTCATAATTTAATTATAATGTATTTAGTGAAAACATGCTCTATTTCATTTATAATTTCATATTTCAAACTACTAAAAATTTATTTAACATTTTTTCATCATTAAATTATATCTAAAATACTTATTAATTATTTTAATACTTATTAATTTATTATAGGGCAATTTAACATAATATTTAAAGATCCTCAAATCGGTTGATGTTTTACATTGGTTTGTAGGGAGAATGAATGTTTGAAAGTCAATATAGAGAGGATTTCAACAGTGTATCTCACATACATTACAGATTAATTCTAGAGGATTTTGAGGATGATTATATTTATTTTTTGGTATTTTATTAAATATTATGATGTGTTATAATAGTAAAAAAGTATTATAATATCCTTGATTTTGAAGAAACCCATGTGAGAATGTTTTTCTTTATCATTCAATTAAGAAACAAAAAAATATATTAGATAAGATCTTCTATAAAAATAATTATTATTTGAATTTTTTTAGTATAGATGAAATCTATATAAATATTTTTATAGATCCAGATCGGGATATATAAGGTTGTTTATTTTGATGAATTATAAAAAGTGAGCAATACTTTTAAAATCAACTACTATTTCTTTCAAAATTATAATTGCTTGATTATTTTCAATTTTTTGCTCAATAGTTCCTCGAAACTTAGATGTTGACCTTTTCATATATTTCTAAAGTTCACTAATAATTTTTATTATTTTATTCAAATGTTTTAGTGGGTAATATTTCCACTTTAAAATGTGTGTGTGTGTGGTTTTTGACTTCCCATCAAAAGTTATTTTGGGTTGTTCCTCAAGGAGAAAAAATTACTATTCAGGTTGTCCCTCCAAATGAAAAAGGCAGGATTGTTCAGGTTGTTCCACTATAAGAAAAAGGAAAGAATATTTGGGATGTGCCTCTATTTGAAAATTTTAGGATTATTTGTTTTTTCCAAACTGAAGAAAAAGGTAGGTAAGTCTAGGATTTAATCCTCCATAGTAAAAAAGGGGCTATTATTTGGGTATATAATCATGGTGTGAATAAATTTGTTTAAGATTCCTTAGTTGGTGTTATCTATATCTACATATGAGAGGGTTATAGAGTACTGTGTGACCAATTTGTTTTGATCTTCATTAAAAGTCACTTTTCCTTTTTTTTTGTTTTGAAATCATTTAATTTAAAATTATGATACAATATACATATTTATTCAAAAGAATATCTCACACCCCCCATACTATTTTCTATTCAGTTATCTTCCATTAGATAAAAAATTGGTGTTAGAGGTTGACCCCCATATCAATAGATATTATTGTATATGACAACCATTTTCTATCATAACCATCAAAGGCAGAAGATAAATTTATGGTGGTAGTAACATGTTTGAAATATGAATATATACTTAAAAGAACACATCATTGTTATATTACTATCTATTGATATAGGAAATATTTGATGAAAGATTTATTAAAACAATATATCATTGATCATAAGAAAATCATGGAAAACCCATAAAAACTACCCAAAGTTGAATCTAAATAAAGAGTTGGTAATGATGGGGGAAATGTATGTATTGAATTACATGGTGATTAATATTTTATATTATTCAAAAAAAGAAATGTTTATAGTCATGTATCTATATATAAAAGTATACATGACATTTTGAAAAATCATCCAAGTTACACATATATTCTTCGATATTCTCATTTGAACTATGTAATGCATGCCATTAGATTAATATCTAGAATTTCTAATGAATAAAGAAGAAAAAATTTATCAAATGATCTAAATATTTACCAGTATTGTAAATTCTATGATTTATCTCAAAGATATTCTAAAAAATTGTGACCTTTTAAAAAGAGTGTTTAGAAAACGTTTTAAGAAGAGTCTTAATAAAAATGTTTTTATAGATGAAAGGAAAAAAATAGGAATATAAAATTAAGAACATACTAGATCATTATTAAAGTATGAGTTAGAGTGTAAAGATATTTTTAAATATGATAGTATAAAGATGGGAATATATTTCAAGTTAGATGTTCTGACTTAGTCTCTTCATTTTGAGTTAAAATATTGATAACAGAATGATACAACATATGTAAGAAAGGGGGGATATATAATGAATAAATTCTACACTATAAGATCAAATAAATTATATAAAAATGATTATTTTTAGTTAAATAATAAAGGTAATTTCATTTGCATTGATTCTTAAGGTATAATCTATTATGAGTATAGAAGAAAAGGTCACATCATTACTAATGTCCAAAGAATAAATAATGTAAAAAATAACATGATAAATTACAAGGGAAAATGGAAGAAATGGTTTTCGAATGGATTTGAACTTAGGATTCAAGTTACAATGAAGGGTCATTTTTAAAACATATATGGAAAACATATTATTAATGGAATCATAAAAAAAAATTAGTTAATATACATATTATTTTTCCTCATAATCTGATTTTGACAATTCATCTATGGGTAATCTTATTAAGTAGGTTGAAATACATTATAATAAATTTCAAAATATCCATAGGTTCTATGATAACCATAAGAGTTAATATATGTAAATTATTATGGAAAATGATGAACTGGTGAAATATATCCATGCTGATATGAAACCTCTACCTATATATTTTAAATCTCATAAAAAAATATCTAAGAAATATTATTATCGAAATAAAAAATTAAGAGATACATTAATTTCATAAAAATCCCAAGATATTGATGTAATTTTTTTTCATAATGTTATTAATGAGACTCCAAAACTGATATTTTAAATTGAATGTTTAATTTCAAATATTTCTATTTTGTATCAATGTTGATAAAACATTGATAAAATCATTAGTATTAGTAAAATAAACTAAAATTTTTCTATTCATGGTTATAATAATAATATAAGAAAAATTTATAAGAATTTATTTCTTAAAGAACTAATTGAATAACATCAATTGTTATAATATTTAGAAGTAAAATTAAAGGCCGTAATTAATATAAGTTCTACATGATAATTCTACAATATCTAGTACAAAAAAATTCTATTATTTTAAAATCATTATCTTTTACATAACATTTAAACAAGTTTTCACACCCATTTTGGGTTTCCAAGAATCTACTTTTTAATCATGTTGGAAAAAAATTTCATGGGTACTAAAACATTCTAAAATCTATTTTATAGTAAAACTTTTTTTATAAATAAGAATGAAATTCAGTACATGTATAGAGGATTCCCATAACATGTGGTGAGTGACATATCAAACTTTATATCATTAAATAAATGGTTTTGAGGTAATGTTACATTCTGTGATAATTCTAAAAGAAATAATATTTTTGTTTTGATGGTTAGAATATGAAATTATATAATTATTTATAATATTTTATATGTTAAATGATTGAAACATAATTTAATAAAATTTTCACAAAAATGAGTTCATGGAATGATTTTTAAATTTAAAAATTATAAATTCATCGTAGCTAGTGATAAAACCATTTTAATGAAAACTAAAAAAATATATATATAAATATAAGTTCATGAAATTTATTGATCAAAATGTAAATTTTTTGAATACTTTGTATTCTGATAATATAATTCGGAATTTTTTGGTTTGGGAATCCATATTTTAGGATCATTAACAATCATTCAAATATGAAAATATTTTTATAGTTAACTAAATTTAAGGAGGACATCGCCTTTTTTTGTGAATCATCTTTGAATGGGAAACAAGACAAAAGGTATTTCATGTCAAATAAATAGGTAAAAAATTTAATCCCTCTTTATCTTGTCCATTTGGATTTATTTTTTCCAATGAAAACTACTAGTTTGGATTGTAAGGGATATTTTTTAAATTATTATTGATAATTTTACTATATAGTCATAGCTTTATTTTATTACACTAATATCTGAATCATTTTCAGAGTTCATCAATATTTTTAAATTTGTTAAAAATGTAAAATGTTACATAATGAAATAAATTAGAACATATAATTATTATGAATTTAATAATCAACTAATTATCTAGTTTAGGGAAGAGGAATAGAATTTTCATAATTCACATGCATCTAGAATAACAAAAAAATATTTCATTGAAAGGAAACATTGAAGTATAAAAAAACTATATGACCTTTTTATATGAGTTTAATTTATCTAAATATTTTTTTAGAATATGTTCATATGTATTATTATGTTACCAAAAGAATTATCTGATATCCTTTATTAGAAAATAAACCTTCTATGAACTGGAAGGTGAAAGATTATAATTATATATTTTAGAGTTATCAGGTGTAAATATTTCATTCTCAATATAAATGATTCAATAGATAAATTTAATGAGAAATATGATGAAGGAATTTTCATAGGATATTAATACAATATTATTACATACACAGTATTTAATAAAATAACCATTGTTTTTAGTAAACCAAATTTATGATATGCCTACATAAAATTCATTTAATAAAAGGGATGATGATATTGATCATCTTTAGGATGGATTTATAAATTTTAAAAATAATTCCCTCAAAATAATGATGTATATATTGAAGGGGAGAATATTTGTTGTTTATCTGAAATTATTCATTAAATTTCATGGAATATGCATATAGATAATTTTAGAGATAATATGATTTAAAATTTTCAAAGAATAAAATCAGTTATGAATATTTTTGTTGATCATGATTTCATTTTCTTTTTCTACCTAAAAATATTGATAACGCTTTAAATGATTGTGACTGGATCATGGATATGAATGATGAGTATAATAATTTTACAATAAATAATCTATGGAATCTAGTTATTACAATAAATTATTATCATGTCACCGGAATAAAATGGCTCTTTAGAAACAAACAAGAATAATATTGAAATAAAGTTTAAAATAAAGGCAGATCAGTTTCTCAAGGTTATTCTCAAGAAGAAGTTATTGATTTTGATATATATTTTTCATATTATTATAGAATAATAGAAGATTTAATATTATTATCTGATGAAACTTTTCATCGATTTAAATTCTTTTTGATTTATTTCAAATGACATTTTCTAAATGGTCATATTTATGAAGACATATATGTTAAAAACCCACTATTTATGATAATGAAAAGTATCGTGATCATGTTTTCAATCACTCAAAGAATTTATATGATTAGAATCAAGATCATAAGGAGAAGTATAAAAGGCTATATATATTTTTTTGTTAAAACTTTTGGGGATGTCAAATGATGATTCTACATTATTTATTCTGATGTAATTTATTGATATATTTATACTGAAAATTTATGTTGTTGATTTTTTTTTAGATATTCGTGGCAAAATATTTTTAATAAATTTTAATAGATAATGAATTTGGAATATGAAAAGAGTATTAAGAGGGAGTTATTATTCTTTTTTGCCTATAAATATATCAATGTAATTACTGTATTTTTCTAAATCTATCCATGTATGCTAATGATCTATTTAGTAGATTGTTTTAGACACTACTAAAACATCAAACACTCCACTAATATTTTTCTAGAAATTATATTTTTATAAACCTATAGAATCCATTGAGGATTAAACATATAGTGGCATGATTGGATTCTCATTATACTTAAATTCTTTTAGGAATAATTTGACGGCTTTATTTTTCATGGGTGAAATATTTCTACGCGACCCTAAGAATAGGAAAATTAAATATGTTAAAATGATCATTAGATAAGTGAAATGATCATTGAATCAGGTATTATACAACCCTACTAAAAATAATTTTTTTCCCTGTTATTATAATTCTTATTTTACATGATGTAATATGCATAGAAAAAAATCATCATGAATGTGTCATTTGCATGTTAAATAGTTTTTTGGTCAAATATGAACTTTTTCAACTCTTTTAATTTCTAACTATTAATACATAGAAAATGATTTTTTGTGTCCATGAATTATGTAATAAGAAAATTTTTTAATTTTTGTTATAATTTTGATAAAAATGAATTATATTTTATGCTAATTACTATCATCTTTTCATTTCTAAAAATCCTTAACATTTCCCTAGGTATAATCACATTAACATTTAATTTTAATCTCATATAGACCATCTCCAAAATGAAAATATAAATCTACAATTTATTTCTTTAGAAAATCATCATGTAGATATCTTTAATAATCCCCTAAAAATATTTACATTTAAGAAAATTAAATTTTAAAATGGAATTGTGGAAATTAAATAATAAAACCTTTTTCTAGGGGATGTTGACTCATATTATAAGGTAAAACTATAAATATATTCCTTCTAACCATTTCACTAATTAATCCTATTTTTTTATTTTCACCCAATGTGATATCGTTAAATAGTTTGTTACTATTTAATTATTTAAAACAGTATAATAATTCCATGAATAACAAAATATTTGGTTTAACTACTCCTATTAAATTTTTTTAGAAGTATTAATATATGGTAGTTGTATATTTTTTGTAATTTAATTATTTTATTAATTGGGATATCACTATCATAAAAAAATATCTTTTTTGGGGGATAAAATTATTGGTTCATGTTTTTAAATCATTTTTGACCAACTCTAAAAGAGGTAACATTTTTGAAAATGATATTTGGATTTGTAATATTAAAAAGTGGTAGATTATTTTAGTGTATTCTTTAGACTTTTATTATTATATTTTTTCATAATTAAAATATTTGATAATTTCATTTTTTAGAAAAATATAATTTTATCTTCAATTGAATTTTAATTTTTTATTAATTTTTTATAATATATTATTATTCTTATTTGTATTTTTTTAAATCATGTGAAAATTCAATTATTTATTTCTTTTATTTACCCTAACAAATCATGTATTAATTTTTAACTACCCTTAAATATTTTTGGATTCACCCTTATGGATGTCTTAAAATTTTCAGTTCATACTAAAATTTCATTCAATGAAACGATATGCAGCATGTTTGAAAATATATCTTAAAATTATTCAAGGTATATTAACTTTTATCTAACCTTACACGTCACATTTTTTACCTTAATTCAGGCTATTTAATTTTCATTTCAACCTTAAAAAACCTATTTTATTTTAAGGTTTAATTATATGATCTTTACAATCTCAAGGTTACATTTACATAGTGTGCATCTCACCCTTACACATCAAATGCATAATGTATTTGAAAAAACAATTGAATAAAAAATAAATTGAAAGGTATCGAATGAATATTATAAGAATCTATAACATGTTTCAATGTATCGATTGTACATTATGAGTATCAACTACACATTAAAATGTATCCATTGTATGTTATGTTTTAAATGGTGAGTGAATATTTAAACAAGTCTGGAAGGTATTGTGTGTGATATTTTTTTAAAGTCTTTGTGTGACTATAAGTGAAATTTTCTCAATGTCTTGATGTTACAATGAGTGAAAAGTTGATGTAGCCTAAAAGTTACCATGAGTTAAATTTTGACAATTTTATAAAGAGAATGTTGGTGGAATTTTCAAAAATTCTATAAGTGACTAAAAAGTGTTAAAACTACCTTTTTACCTATTTATGATTTGAAAAATCCTTTTCCAATTTTTAGCTCAAAAAATGGAAAATTTTATTTATTCTTCTATATTTCAAATTACTACACGTTTGCCTCAACTATTTTTCTTGATTTATTATTTCCATAAATTATAATTATTTATCTTAATAATTAATAACTTTTTGTGGAATATTTTTATGTAATATTTAAGGCTCTTCATGTGGGTGGATTTTTAATTCTGTATTCTTATGAAAAATAGTGCTTGAAATGTAATAAGGATGGACTTTGAAGATTTTATCTCACCAAGATTAGGAGAGTTTTCCAAGGCACTTTAATGCTCAATATAATTAATGTTTTGTATTGTATTAATAATTATAATTTATTATTAATATATTGAATTATTTTAATGTTATAGATAATTCATGTGACCTCTAATGGTTTATTTTCATGTGCAATCAATGAATGAAAAAGAAACCTACATTGAGATTGATTAATAAGAATTTGATCTATTATTTTAATATTTTTTTACTAGAAGAAATCTATATAAAGAGTTTGATTGATCCATATAATAATTTATGATGTTAAAGATATTGTTGAACTAGTAAAGTGATACATAATTTGATGACAAAATACTTCTATCGGCTAATATATAATTGTTTTACCCTCTCCTTTTAGATAGATCCTTTGTTCTTTGATACTCATACACAGATGCTCTCATATATTTATATGGTCCATTTATTCTATTGATTATGTTGTTTTTATATGTGTTTTTGGTTTATAATTCCATATTAAAAAGTAAGTGTTTATGGGTTGTAACTCACAAAAAAATAGTTTAGGTCATTCCTATGGTGTGAAAAGAAAAAAAATTAAGGTAATGATTGATCATATAAATGTAGTCTAATCTATTTTTTTCTATTGTGGAATCAGTTCAGACTATTTTGGTTATGACTCTGGGTGTAAAAGGTATAGATATTCAGGTTATAAATCTAGCTTTGAGATGTTGTTTAGTCTTGGGTTTTACCCCCTATAGGAAAAAAATCTATATTCAATTTCCGAATCAAGGTGTCAAAAAGTCAATGTCAGATTATATATTTAGTTTTTTCCTTCACTCTTTGAATTTGAGAGGGGTGAATAGTGTATTTGGATAAATTTGATCATAACTAATATAAAAATATATTTGGAATATTTATTTTAATAACATAACTTTATTGTTAAATATCTGATATAACCATTAAATTAATTCATAAATTCCAATTAACCACCCATTTTTTCACCATATTATATTACATATAGCACCAAAAAATGGTATCTGATCATGAACAGTAGCATGATTTTTTTTATTCTAATAATTTTATAACATTACATTCAATGAGAAAATATACATCCTAGATTGGAGGAACATATTTAAATTATGATTGGATAAATAAAATACCACATCAATATGATGGTTTTGTGAATTGATAAAGTAAATCTCGTATGGAAGCATACATTAAACAACGTATCATGAATCACGAGAAAATAAGTCCAAACCATTCAATAATCCCAATTGTATCGTCATCTATCTATCTGTATGGCAATTGATGTTATTAGAAAAATCCATCCAGATACACATCTAGGATAAGATATGATATTTAGAATGATTTTAGGCTTTTTAAGAGATGAATATCAAGATTTGAAAATTGATGAATAATAAATTTTTGATCAAATGTTCAATTTATTTACTAGTATTGGAATGCCTATGATTTCTCCTTGAGAAACTATGTAAAATAATATTCTTATTGAGAGTTTTCTTGGAGAACATCCTAATAAATGTCTTGAAAAAAAAATTTATGAAATTAATAACATAATGTAATATACATTCAATGAGATTATTGGACCACTATTAAAATATGATTTATCACATAAATATATAACTATTGAAGATAATAAAAAGATAATAGGAATAGATTTGTATTTAATTGTTTCTTCTTAGTCCTTCAATTCTGAGTTGTAGAGTAGCTACAAGAATTATAATTCATATGTACATAAGGGACGTTATTTAAGAAAAAAGGGATGTTAAAATGATAAAAAAAATATTATAATAATGTTTATTTCAAGGAGAATAAGAAAGATAATTTTATTCCCAAGGATGACCAGGGTATAATATGTTATGAGTGCAGAAAAGTTAGTACATCAAGACTTATTTTCCTAGATTAAACAATGAAAAATAAGTTAGTGATTTATAAAAATGAAAAGAATGATATGTATACTATATATAGTTTAATTGAGGATTCATGTTTTGATTTGGTATCTTAATCAAAAAATTATGTGGAAAATTGGTGGTAAATGGCTTCAAAAAATTAAGTGAGTGAAGGTAATTATTATTTTTCATCTAAAAATGATCCAAAAAACCCATTTAAAGTAAAAACAAAAATATTGTAACATAATTGATCATAATTTTGGAACAATCCATGGTTTATATAAGAGACTTATGTTTCAAAATAAGGGTGTTTTTATGATACATTAATGACTGAAAGTATATTTCTACGAAGTTATTAAAACTCCCCATAAATTTTTTTGATCTTCTAAAGAAAAGAAAAAAATATTTTTCTTAAAATTTTAAATTAATGGGAGAAATTGATTTCGCATCAAAATTATATGAATTTGAAGTATTTAATTTTGATACTATTTTTAATGGGAATGAATAGCATAGAAATAAAAATGAATGTCTAATGTCAACCTATCCACTTTTGTTCAAGGTAGAGATAATTTTGATAAAATTATGAGTTTTAATAGTATAAAGATAATATCAGGTCATGATTATTATAGTAATTCAGCCAATATGTATAATATTTTCTTCATTATGATCTCTTATTAATGTATATATAGAGTTAATTTTTTTGGATATTAAATAAAAGTTCATTATAAAAATGGATAATCCTTGAGATTCCCATGATCTCTTGGACATAATAGAGATTTTATTTAAAAATCATTATCTTCTAAATTGCAATTATAAAAGTAGTTAAAATCAATTTTAGTTCCCAAAAAATCATATCCTAATCTATTTGGACAAAAATATAAATGGATTATAAACCTTTTTAATGTTTATTTTAAGAATACTTTTCAAATGGAAGCATTGAAATGTTTTTTGGAACATTGATAGGGGATGAACTACACATATATCTAGTGGTATATAAGAAATTATATCCATCAATAAATTTTATAGAGATATTGTAACTTTATGTGATAATTCTAAAAGAAAATTAACACTTTTTATTGGGTTGGTATTCCCAATTTTTTTTATTATTTATAAAATTTTATATGCCACAAGATTGAATCATAATTTAATAATAATTTCAAAATTATGAGATTATGGAATGTTTTTTAAATATCAAAATGATAAATACATTATAAATAATGATAAATATGTTATTTCATAAAAAAAATATTTATTCAATTATTTTTTTAATTAGCCGATCAAAATGTAAAATGTATGAATGTTGTGAAATTTAATAGCATTTCATTTAAAAGGAATTGTGATGATCTATTTCTATTATTAATCATAATCCATCAAAGTAAAAATCATTTGGGGTGTTACCTATACATAATGAAGACAATAACTTTTTTTATGAACTAAACATTAATGGAAAAAAACATAGACGAGTTTTGAAGTAAATTAAATACGTAAAAAAACTATAAGGCCTCTAGATCATATTCATTTGGTATTATTCGGACCTATCAAAAAATATATATTAATATAAGAGATATTTATTTTTCATTATCGATGACTTTACTCGATACACATAGGTTTATTTCTTTCACTAAATATGAATCATTATATAAGTTTATCACTTTTTATATATTAGTTAAAAATAGAAAATGAAATCAATAAAATTTATTAAAAGTTATCATAGTAATTAGTTTTAAAATCTATAATTTATCCATTTATGAGATGAATATATATTTTTTCAAAAAAAATCATCTCCTAGAATTCCAAAAAAAACATTTGTAGTTGATATGGAAATTAAACTATTTAATTAAATTCTAGAATAATGATAAAAGATTTTCATGTACCTTAATATTTTTGGGAATAAATTTTGAATAAATATAGTAATTCTACTAATTAAATTATATTAATACCATTGTTGGAAAAGTTTCCATATAAGATTTGGATAGGGACACAACATAATATTTGATATTTTAAAATTTTTGGATATAAAATTATTCTTCCCAAAAATAAGGATTAATTTTTTAAATTTAATGAATAATGTTATAAAACTATTTTATTCCGATATTTGAAAAATAGTATGTCATATATTGTATAATGTAAAGGAATTGGGGTTGTTCAAGAATTAATTAATGTTATGTTTGATAGAAAATATTTGAATAAAAGTAGTGACGATATTGATAAACATGAGGATGGATTTATAGATTTTAAGAACAACAACCTTATGATAATGATGAACATCTTTGGTAGAAGAATATTTCTTCTCAATATGGATCTATTCATGAATTATCATTTAAGACTCATTAAAATCCTCATTTTTATATAGGGATTCAATATTTTTCATCATATATTTAAACTATAAAATCTGTTATGAATATGTTTTCCTTTCATGATTTCATATATGATTTTGTACGGAAGAAAATTAATGTAACATTATATGAATATAATTGGATCATGGATTTAAAAGATGAGTAAAATTAGTTAATTAGAAATAATTATCAAACATTAATGATTCATTCAGACGATTCTTATATTATTGGAAGAAAAAATATCATTGAATGAAAATTTTTCAATATGTAAATTTTGTTAGAAATAAAACAAAATTTTATTTTCAAGGATACTCATAAGAAGAAGGTAATTTTTTTATAGAATGTTTGGAACGTATTTCAAGATTATAAGTAATTTAAATATTATTAAATAATTATACTTTTCATGGATTTAAATTATTTCAAATATATTCAATTTGATATTTTTAAAATGGTTATATTTTTTATTATGTATTTGTTATACTGCCCCTATTTTGAAAATGAAAATTATCTTGATCCTATTTTTGAACTATCAATTTCATTATATATATTGAGAAAGGTCCATGATCATTTTAGTAAAGTTAACTATTTTTTATTCAAATCTCAATTTTAGATGGGATAATTTGATCCAATAATATATATAAAGAAAAAAATTATTGATATCTTTACAACATAAATTTATTTTGATGAAATTATTTTTGGATCTTTATGTAAAATGTTTTTTAATGAATTGTTAGAATTATGGGAAACTGTATTTGATAAGATTATAATGGGTGAATTGAAATTCATTTTTCTTAAGAAAATATTTCAAATAAATTGTTGTATTTTTCTAAATAAATCCACCTATAATTATTCTCTAATTAATACATTTCGTTTATACTATTCTAATTAATACATTTCGTTTATACTATTCGAAAAGTGAAAATACACCCACGATTACTCCATGGAAATAAGATTTAGTTTAATTGGGAAATTTTTTTGATGTTAAAACATATAAGGACAAGATTTAATATATTTATACCTAACTTCTTCTATTCCTGAATTAATTTTTTCATTATTCATTATTATTTGATTTTAAATTTACCCAATGAAAAGTATCATTAAATTTGTTAAGATGATTAGATGATTTGCTAAAGGATATTTGAATCTTGTATTATATTTCCCAACTAAAATTAATATTTATTTTTTAATATATTATGATTTTTATTTTGGTGGATGCAATATAGATTGAAAAATCACTTCCTGTATGTTTTATTTTCTTTGTAAACATTTAGTTTATATATAATAATAAAATTATTTCCATTACCCCTCTTTAATTTCAATAAATTTTTATTGCATCCTATTTCACTAAATAATTATGGATTAGAAAAACATTCTCAAATTTTAGTTAGTATTATGATAACATTCCTATTTGATTTAATAATAATAATTAAATTTCCATTTCAAAAAATCTCTTAAAACACTCAAGGACTAAGAATGGGAAGTTCAAATTTATTTTTCAAAGTGATCATATAAAAATATGATATAATATTTTGGAATTCATCTCTAAAAAATATACATGATTATATCTTTACTAAGCCCATATTATGTATTCAATTTTAGAAAATAAAATATAAACATGTAATGATGGAAATATAATTATACAGCATTGTTTTAGGGGACTTTTTATTATGATTTTTAGCTAAAAAATTTCTTCTTCTTCTTTTAGACAGTCTGCGTGCATCTGTTCTATTCGGATGACTCACATGAATGTTCATAAATAGTTGGATACAACTTTTTAATTTTAATTCCATTTAAAAATCCATTGAATATCATATAATTTATTTTCATGGATCCTTTTGTAAAATTTACTTTTAAAATGATATATTTAGGAGTTATATATTTTGTTTTATCATTAAATAATATATGTGGAGTTCATTTTTATAATTAAAATATTTTTATTTGTGCAAAAAATGACATTTCCAATTTTTAAATAACTATAATCATTTCCATAATGTGGTTAATTTTGGAAATTTAATTTTTTTTGTAATTATAAAAAGAGGGAGATTGTTGGATTGACTCTATACCACATTACATAAATTATATATTAAAAATTAGCATATCTCGTAATTTCAAGGAAGGGAAACTATACACTTAACAATTGAGAAGTTTTTATTAAGCATAATTGGTGGACACAACGAATAAAAAACTACTCTAACATACATATTCATCATTTTACTATGTATTTAATTAAAGGTAAACTACCTCTGAAGGTTCTTAATATTGCAAGAAATGAATCCATGAAAAAGTGAAAAGGCACCGACAATCATGTGGATGAAAATCAAGTAGGGGAATCAAATTCCAATGATCAGGTTACTACAAAATTCAAGATTACTGATCCTAATATCCCCCCATGTGGCAAGGAAATGATGGAGTGTGATGTGTTAGAAACCATAATTAGTCACAACGAATAATTTCTATAGATGGCCCTAGTGGTCAAGGCTAAAAAATAGGATATTGAAAGGTCGATTGGGTGGTGAATCCATGCCAACAATAACAAGAACCAAGGTACATGCATCCATAAACAACATGCCTTATTAGAACGTGGTTGAAACAGAAAATATTACTACGGAAGAGATTATCCAAACATGGTACAAGATGGAACTCAATATTGAGGACATCCTTAGTGGTAATCTGAATGGGAAGGAAACCACCGTACAATAGAGTCTATAATGAGTTAAGGTTTCCAATTTTCTTAAACAGCAATTCAAGGATTAAATAACTAGATATGATGTATTTTGATGGTATAATTGTGTTTTTGACTCATTACCCACTCTTTTATTAATAGAGAGTTTTATAAATAAATATGATTTATTTTGGACTTAAGTAGTATATATAAACATTTCTATAACCTTATGGAGTGCATGATTTTACTTTATGAAAAAAATTCAATTTCCATGTAAATGTTACACATCCTATTACATTTCATGGTTATCCTTTCTAGATATCTATAAGTTCACGTATATATTTATATAGCATGCATCTTACCATTATGCAATATATACATTATATTTTTTTTAAAACTATTGAACCAACCATGTATTGAAATATATTTAATGTTCATAATGAGAATCAACCACATGTTGCAATGTTTCAACCACATGTTATGAATGTTGAATTCATTTTTTAATGTATTGACCATACATTATTGAAGGAACCTTGGGTGAAAATTTGAAAATTTCTAGAAGCCACCATGAGTGAATTTATTACAAAGTATCAATACAACATTGAGTGAAAGTTTTAATGACTCTAGAAGTGATCATAAGTGAAAATTTATCAATTCCCAAAAGAAACCATGAGTGAAAATTTGACAACATCTATAAGCGACCATGGGGGAAAATTTTACTAATTCTGAAAATTGTATAAACATTTCAACATATTATTGAACAAATTTGTAGTCACTAAAATTTTAATTAATAATTTAGCTAAAATAATTCTCATTTTTATTTATACATGTAAATTTTGATTTACATTATAGTTGCATCATATTTTTATCATCATTTAATTATTACTTAGATACTTTTTAATTATTTAAATATATAGGAATTTTATACTTATGTAATTTGTGTAATATTTAATTTTCATTATGTGGGTTGAAGTTTCACACAAATTTCATGGGAAAATGAGGATTTAAAAATTAATATGATGGTAATTTGAACATTTTATCTTCTATTAATTATGATAGTATTAAAAGGGACATTAATGTTTATTATAATTATTTATTTGGTATTGTATTAATTATTCTAATATGATATCACATTAGTTTGTGATTTTAATGGTATATATTATTAATATATCCTATGTGGTAATGTCTTTCATGCATATTAAATAAATAAATCCCATTCTAAATTTTGAAAGATGAACTACAATGGGATTTATCTCTTGCATTAATTATTTTCATTATTTTACGCAAAATTAGGTCTATATTATTTTATCAAATTAAAATTTACATGTGTGTGGGTTTTGACTCCCCCCAAAAAATTAGTATGGGTTATGCCTTTAGAGAAAAGGGTGCACTATTCGGGTTATGCAATGATGGAAAAAATTCTAGAATGATTGGGTTTTGCTACATAGTAAAAATTTATAACTATTCAGGTTGTGATTCCTTGTGAAAAAGACAAAATAATTCACATTGTTACTCTAGATATAAAATATAATAAATTCTTGGGTTTAATCATTTAGTGGGAAAGGAACTATATTTTTGTGGTGAATCTATCAGTGAAAATGTCATCATATGATTCAATTATTTCTTGCTGCCACCTCTCTCTACATTTGATAGAGGCAAATTTTTTATTTTGATCAATTTGATCAGAAATACTATAACAATACCTTGTGAATATTCATTTGTTACAAAATAAATTAAAATAAAATCTCTAATATACAATTTAAACTTATTCAAAAAGCCCAATTACCCCCCTCATGTATATTATTTTATCCTCCCATTAGTACCAAAAATTGGTATCAAAACAAAACCCCATGCTCGGTATATTTTTTCATTTATGCTAATAATTTATTGAAATAAATTTTAAGTTGAAAGGATATATTTAATATGGTAGGAACCAGTTTTAATGATGAAGGGATGCATAAAAAGAAACCATATTTTTTTTGTACTCTCTATAGAGACAAGAAATATTTTATGGAAACATTATTAAATTAGTAGAGTATTATGCACTTGAAAATAAAAAAAATCAATAAAAACTTCCAAAAAGAGGACAAAAATAATTATTTGTTAATTATGTGTTAATGTATGTTTTGAATTACATGGTGATGAATATTTTACACTATTAAATAAAAAGAAATAATTATTGTCATTTATCATAGTTTAAAACTACGATTGACATTAGGGAGATCCTATAAATTAGACATCATGGCTTTGAAAAGTTCCTTAGAACTTAAATAGGAATGTTATGAGTTAAATATCATGAATTTAAAATCTATGAGAAAGAAACTATTTATTAAATATTCTATATATTTACAAAAATTATAACTACTGTGATCTCTCTTAAGGAAATATTAGAAAACAACTTCCATGATAAAATATTTCCTATATTACTTCATAAGAAATTTCAAGATAAAAATGTTGCTATACATAAATTTATATTCTTCAATTAATATATAATTCGTTAGTAAACTATATCATTTTTTCAATATGAGTTATAGCATAAAAATATTATTGATGAAGAAAATATAATAAACAATGATATTAGGTTTATGAGAAATTTTTATACTTACTCCTCTAATAAGACTACCCAAAATATGATTTCAATGATAAGAATAAATGTAATTTTTTCCAGTGATACTCAAGAAATAATCTATTATTATTATAGAAAATTTGTGAATATCAAGCCTGATTCACCATGTTTAATAATGGATAAAAAATAAAAGGATTAAATATGGGAATGGAAATAAATAAATATAAGTTAGAAGATGTTTTACTATGGAATCAATTTGTGATTAAGATTTTAGATTAGAAATAGTTGTGGTAAACTTGTGATTACTATATTCTATAAATCATGTGAATGAGTATACTTATTATTATTCTTATAAATCTGATCTAGGAAACCCATTATAGAGTAAATACATAAAGAGGGTGAATGACATGATTATAATTTTGATAAGAACATTCATTTATATAAAAACCTTAAGATTAAAAATAAATATTTTTTTAAAAAAATGATTAAGTGATGAAATATTCATAGTAAGATATAAAAACCACCCAACTGAATATGAAATATTATTATGAATTTATAAAAACATCAATTTTTTAAAATAAAAAATTTAAAAGAATTTTTTTCTTGTCCAAATTTTGTTAAGAAGATGTAAATAATTTTGATACCGTTCCAAAGGGGAATGAAAAATATATAAATAAAAATAAATGATTAATGTCAAAAAAGCCCATTTTTTATCATGTTATATAAATAATGATATAATGATGAGTTTTAATAAAATAATAAAATATATAATGTTTAATTTTTAATAATAAATAACTGAAACATATAAAAAATTCATTGTTAAAGGGAACTAATTAATATACATATATTGCTTCTTTTTTTAGATGTCAAAATATATATAATCATAAAAATCCGCACACCTTGAGATATATAAAAATAATAAATAAATAATTTATAAATAATTGTCTTTGGATTACAATTTAAATTGTGTTTGAAATCTATTTAGGTTTCCAATAATTCTTAAGCAAATCATATTTGACCCAAATTTGAATGTGTACCAAAACATTATTGAATTTTTATTGTAAATTTTCTTTGGAAACATCAAATCTGATGTATAATAATAATTTAACAATTATGTGATGATGTAATGTTCATTAAATTTTTATATGATAAATTCATTGTAATTAAAGATAATTATGGTTTCTTTATTAAAAATTGAAATGATAATATTCACTCTATTAATTCAACTAAATTAATTGATAAATTTTCAAATGATTAAATGACATTAAATTTTTAAAAATCATGTATAATGGGAGTTAGGGACACTGTAAATTTCTTTTAATGCGTAATATATCAATGAATGAAACTGTATAATAATTATATGAAGATATTGTTGACGACACCTTTTTTGAATTCTACTTGAACAATAATAAAAAAAATGTATAATCCATTCGTTTAAATAATTAAAAATAATAAGGCATCTTGATCATATATATAAGGATTTATTTGGTCCTATCATCCTATAATTTTGGGTTGTAAGGGATATTATTATGTCAATATTGATGATTTCACTAGATACACATGCTGTTATTTTATTACACACAAATCTAAAACATCATATAAGTTTAAAAAAATTTAAATTTGTTTTAAATGAAAAGAAACTTACATAAATCAATTATAATAAATAATGTTGTTTAATTTATGAATATTTAATTTTTTTTATGAAAATAGGTATCTTCACACTTTTTTAGAACCAATATAACCATAAAAAATGGTGTAATATAAATGTAAAATATAACGCTTCAATAATTGTCTAAGACCATGATAAATGAGTTTAATATAACTAAATATTTTTGGGAAGAAGACAAAAAGGCATAATTTTATCTTATAAAAAGATTTACCTTAATAACTCCAATGAAAAAGGCACATTATGAGATTTATAAGATGTGTAAGCCTAAAAATTCCAATTTTTGTGTATTTGGGTGTAATTTTTTCATTATCACCAATAATGATTATTTATAAAAATTTGATGCGTCCTATTATAAAGTTATATTAATATGATATTCAAAAAATATTAATTCAATCAGTGTATACCATAAAAGAACCATTTATGTTAATGAATCAATAAATATTAATTTTGATGAAAAATATATTAATTAAAGTGACTATAAGATGGATCAATTTGATAATGAATTTATAAATTATATAAAGAATAACCATTAGAAAAAGAGGAAAATTTAGAGGTAGAGAATATTTGTTCTCAATATTTATTAATTCATTTGGAATCCTCGAAGACTTATAGAGATCATCCTATAGATAATATGATTTTAAATGTGGAGTAATATGTTAAAACTATAATTCTATTATGAATATTTGTGATTATCAGGTTTTATTTTATTTTTTACCTAAGAATATTGATTAGGATTTAAATGTTAGTAATATGATATAGGAAACGTATGATTAGGTAAACTAGTTTAATTAAAATACAGTGTAGACTTTAGTTATTCAAAAAAATAGTTTTCAAGACATTGGAACAAAACAGATCTTTAGTAACAAATTTGATGATCATAGAAAAATATTTAAAAAAAATTCTAGATTGGTTGACCATAGATATTGTAAAAAACATGGTATGTTATTCAAATAATATTTTCAATTATTTAATGAAGATAATAAATTAAAATCTTATTTAGTTATTCAAATTTTCATGGATTTCAATTAATTCAATGTAATGGGAAAAGTGAATTTATAAATGGTTATATTTCTTAAGTATTATATGTTAGAAATCCCAATATTTTGGAAAATAAAACATATCAAAATCAAGTTTTCAAACTATCTAATGATTTATGTGGTTTGAAACGGTCTTTCCAACAATGGTTTGAAATTTTGACTAGTTTTCTGTTGGAAAAAATCTATATGGTAAAGGACTATGATAATTTATTTATTATGAAATATTTTAATGATATCATGATTGTATAAATTTATGATGATACCATTACTTTTGGATCTTCATGTGAAAAAATTTTGTAATTAATTTTATGAATTAATGACATTGATATTTATTATGAGTGTTGTTATTTAATTGTAGTTGTTTCTTGGTCTATAAAAATATAAAATTAATGATGTTGTATTTATAAATAAAACAATATATTCTAAAGAGAAAGTTTATAGATTTTGTTTATACACTTATAAAATAAATACGCTTAAATGAATACTAAAAGAAATTTAGATTTTGATAAATCTATTAAATTTATTGATATTAATACTTATATATGAATTATTACTAGATTTTTTAGTTAACTAATTATAGGAACAATTTAATTTTTTTTAGTTTGCATATGTGCTATATTTCAAAGTCTCCCAAAAAAAGTCACATTAAATATGTTAAGATTGTTATTTTATAACATCCAAGGATAAATTATAATATGTAAACAATATCTTTATATTAAAAAAAATAAAAATCAAATTTCAATACATTATGAAACCAAAGTGTAATTTTATAGGATGAATTTAAATTTTGAATTTACTATGTCAAAATAATTCTAGAATGAGTTTTAAAAAATTAACCATATAAATAAGATATTATGAGTAATTAAAAATTTACTTTTTCATTATTAGTACTTTTAATTATTATAATATTTTATAATATATATAATTAATATTTTTTTACTATAAATTTGATAGAAATAATTATATGATTACTTTTTGATAAAAATGGATATATTTAAGAAAATTGTTTTCTTAAAAGAATAATATATTTCAACTTTAATTAATAAAAATAGTATTTAATGATGAATGGTTTAAATGAAATGTTTATATTATATATCTAATTATATAAATATAAATCCATATAATTTTTATTACTAGTCATATATTTAATGTAATATCATCTTATGCATGGAAAATACATTTATGGAAAAACTGTTTTTGATCACATTTTTCAACTTTATTATTAAATAAAATTATACCAATTCTACTTATTGAATTTTAATAAGATGGAAAATATATTTGTAGGAATAATAATTTTTCTTAAGAAATAATTTGAACATAATTTTTTGTCATAATGAATAGTAAAAATAATAAATATTAATTACTACAATTATGGTCAAAACAGGTATACTAGGGGTTAATCTAAAAATATAATTATTAAAATTACATAATACTTTCTAAACACCAATTTGTTGATAGTATAAAAACCATTCCCTTATCTCATTCTAACATGAAATATTTTGGAACCATTATACTGAGAAAGTGACATGAAATTATTTTTAATCTTTGAAAATATACAAGTGTGCCACTCAACAAAATTATAATAGGGAACTTACTTCTATCAATTATTCACACTTATTAAACAATTTATCTCAACAAACCACCATATAAATATATCCCCAATATAATTATTTTTGTTCGAGAGGTACTATTATTCCCAAACGACCAACCCAAGTATTCTTAATAACAGTTTCAAAGGCAGTTATTCTAAGAGAAGGTAATCATCAACACAAGCATATTTCTTTGTAATATTATTTTACAAGCCTAAAATGTTTGTTAAAATTTACAATATAATAAAAATATTATATCCCATATATTGATATGTTTTTATTTTTATGGAATGATATTTATCACTATGATTCTCGATCAAATGGGAATGAAAACCATCGCTCTTGTGTACGAAGGAATACCTCCTCACAAATTGACGTAATATGTTTTCCATGAAAAACTCACATTGATATTAATAAAGATGTAAAAAATTAATATATATGATAATTGTGGAATAATATTTATTAAAAATAATTAAAATATATTTTAATTCCTTTCCCTTTCACCATGTAATGAAATTATAGTATTTCCCATGCGTACGTACAATCCACTGTTTCCAGGATGCGTTGTGATTCATTTTCCGTATCCAAATTTAAAGAATCATTCAAAAAAATAATCTAATGAATAAATTTCATATATATATATATATATATATATAATTAGTATAATTATATATATTTTCAAATTATATAATATGGAAAAAAACTAAAACTTATGCAATAAAACCTTTTTGAGATAATGATGCAGTTAACACCAGAAATAATAGTAATAATGATATATTATTATAAAATATGTGAAAGTAGAATATATGATATTATAAATATTAATATAATTATTTTATAAATTTGTAACATTTTACAAACCATTATATATTAATTTAATGTGACTTCCACATAATGGAAGTGTGAGATAATTCATTTCTTCAGACTTTTTTATCCCATGAGATATATTCTCTATTATGCACCTTTTTACATCTATGTGGAATATATACTACCTATTAGATGTATATACTATGAATATATCATTATTAATGATGATTAACTATTATATTCATTCTATTATTTACAGGGGTTTCAATTTATATGTTATCAAAGATGCAATGATTAGTTTTTCAATCTCATTTTTTTATTGACATTATTTTATTTTTGACTGTATTTTATATTATATCATTCATAAGATCAAATAATTTTAGAAAACTCTCTATATTAAAAGATTTTACATATTTTATTAAAACAAATCTATTTAGAGCTTTATTCAATTAATGAAATGAATAAAACAACAACTGATCATATTCTTCTTCTGACCACCTATATTTTTCTTTATTGTGCTTCTTTTTTATTTTTTTAAAAAGTATTATTTTTATTATTCAACTGATTTATTAAATAAATTTTGATTTATCCAATAATTCTTATGTGGAGTGAAGGTAATATTTTTACTTTTTACCCTCAAAGGTTAATTTTCCACTTTTTTGTAAAATATATAAATAGAATGTTTTTTAATGTATACAGTTTTTACGAACATCCCTATTTTTATAACTTAATTTTGATATTTAGAATCTTCTACACATTTTAGATTTTTCTATAAGTAAAAATATTTAGTGAATTATTATTTTATTATTTCTTTACAACTTTCATTTGTTTCCCAAAAGAGATTATTTTACTGGAAACCCTATATTTTTTATGAATTTATTTTATTCTCTTATCACTAAATAATTTTGAATTTTTCAACATTATATTGAACCAATCAAATTTTTGTGATCATTGGACATTAAGCGTTTTATAATTATATATACTATTTATATCATCGATATAATTATTAGATAAAATTCATTCCATTTTTACTTATAAGTGTTTTATTATAAATGTTATTTGATTGATTATGGAAAACATGTTAAGTACGTATTCGTATTAAATAATGATATTTCATAATATGTACTATTCTTAATGAACTAATTTGGTTATTAAATATATAAGTAATGAATTGGAAATTCTCGAATGTGTGGAACCCTATATAGATATCCCATCGAGGCACCAACTGGTATAATGAGTCAAATCATCTTTCCAACTTAAATAGGTTTCTGGTGTATACCTACACATCGATTAAATTAACATGGAAGAAGAATTTTATGGTATATTAATCCTTACTTATAAAATAATGAAGTAAAATATTATTCACATTTTTCATTTAGAATTTAATTATTATTAATATCTAAGAGATTATTCTATTGATTTCATGCATGGATTAATTTATTTCTCATGTTATTGATTATATGGAATGTATTTTCAAATATTTACCATTCCATATTTCTATGTATTATTTAAAAATAATAAATTCTTTTTTACTCATACCTTTTAGATATTTTGAGCAGAACATTATTATTTTTTTCATTCCAAAATATTTTAATATAGAATCTTTGAATGAGTTTCATAGATTATGAACTTTATCTTTTTTATGTTTTATATTTTATTCCCATGGTAAAATAGGTTTGATTTATGTATCTAACACTCTAAGGAGGCTAAACAAGTTTCTCCTTATTTATTAAATCTCTCCACTATATGTTAATTTAATAAAGTAGAAATGGGTCATAGATTACAATAGTCTGGATGGCTATATATTATATATGTCAAATAATCTCTAGATCATGGGTTATATTACCATATTTGAGCCTATTTCAATTTGATAGGAAATTTTTAATTGGATTTCTTTGGATGATGTATGTATAGAAAAATAACATCATGTATGTGTCATTTACTAGTTAAATATTATGTTTCTCAGGATTAAATGAAACAAAATTATGTTTCCATGATAATTGATGAATCTAAATACATTACTATAACATTTTTTTGAGTGATTTCATTGTAGATTAAGAAAAAAATTTTCAATTTCTATATTGATTTTGATAATATTTATATATTTTGTGATAATAATTCATACATTTCTTTTTCTAAAAACACATCACAACATTCTTGGACCAATATAGTGTACATTAAATTTCCAAATCATTGAGATCATGATAAAAAATTAAATATAAATATAAAATTTATTTCTATGGGAAAAAACATGATGATATCTTTACTAAACCCTTGGTAACTATAATGTTTTTAAAAATAAAATTTTCACCCATATCATGAATATTTAATCAAATAACATGTTTCTTGGGGTGTTTGAATCTTATTTGGAGACAATATAAATAAATTATTGTTGTCCAAGGTTCCTATTACAAATGTTTTATTATGTTGTCTAAATACAATTTTATCATATAGTTGGTTACTATTTAATTATTAACATACATTTAAAAATCACTTTCATATAATATTATTTTTTCACAAATCATTTTAGAAATTTTATTTTTAGAAAAACTAATTTAGGTTGAGCTATATATTTTTTTCTATATTTATTTAATATCTGAGTTGTATATTTTTATGACAAAAACATTAATTTTTATGGGGTAGTTATTATTTTCAAGTATTTAATATTTTATATCAATTTCATATTGGGGATATATTTTGAAATTGGTATTTTGTTTTTTGTTTTTTATATTTGTGGATATTTTTTTAAGGATCCTTGAAACATTACATACTTTATGTATTGATCATTACAATACCTCATTATGTCATTTTTTTGGAAAATTATAATTTTTTGTTGTTTATTGAATTTTATATTTTCATTAATTGTTCAAAATTTAATCATATTATTTATTAAAATTATATATGGTTAAATCATATTAAAATTATATTTATAATATTTTTATCCTTATATATCATGTATTAATTTTTCATTACAATTAAATATGTTTTTACCATTAAAAAATGCCTTATAATTTACAGCTTACCCTTAAATATATTTATATATTCACTTACACAACCTATTGAAAATATCAATTACCCTAATATCGAGTAAAAAACAATGTCCTTCTATTACACAGTGCATGTTTCTCTTATATACGTGCTACTTAATATTCATGTTACCCTTAAGAAACAAGTTTCATTTCATTTTAATCCTTATGTGAGCTTCATAATTTCACGGTTACCATTACACGACATACATCTACCCTTTTGAAACCAATGAATAAATTTTTATTTTCAAAAAAAATTTGAATCTACTACACATTGCAATTTTTCTACCATATGCTATGAGAATTTGACGCACATTTTAATTTATCAATAGTAAATTATGAGAATCTATTTCATGATGAAATATACCAACCCAAATTTATGGAACTGAATGTGTGTGAAAACCTAAATTTTTTTGGAAGAGACGGTGAGTGAAAATTTAAAAATTTTATAAGATATCATGAGTAAAAAATTGATTAAGAATAGAAGAGACCTAAAGTAAAAAATATATAAAAAATTAGAAGTGGACATTATTAAAAAAAATTCAACGTATGGATTTGAAAACAAGTTCAAATATGAGAAATGTATAGAATCAAACATGATTTAAAATATGAAAATTCATTAATGACACCATATAGTATTGTACATTCCATTAGAACTATTTACTTGTACTAAATTTTATTTTCATATTTTACATCAAAAAATTATCTAATTTATTTATAATTTTATATATTGAAATACTATAGCATTTTTTCACTTGTTATATTGATTTAATTCATCCTAACATACATAGTAATTATTTAAAAACATAGGAACTTTCATTGGAAGAATGTAATTTATGATTTAATTCATATCATCTCTTATGACGTTTCACATTAGTTTATTGGGAAAACATTTTTTTAAAATATAGTATTGTTATAATTTGAAAAATTTATCTTGTATAATTTATAATAGTTTTCAAATGGACTTTAATGATGGTTATAATTATTTTTGGGCCCTATATTAATTATTATATCATGATATTAATAAAAAAATTAATGTTATATATTTTTGAAGTAACCCATGTGGGTCTAATTTTCATGTGTAATCATTGATGAAACCATATAATACATTGGGAAATATGAACTGCAATAGGATTCATTATTTTATACATTTTTCGATATAATTATATTATATGTAGAGTTAGACATATGGAAATCGAGATATATATGAGGTTGAAGATATTATTTAATAGTACAAGTGTGATAAGAGTTGGAGATCAACTAATTCTATCATCCAAACTTAAAATATTTGATCATTTTCTAATGGATAGAACCTTTGTGCCTTGACACAAATACGTTGAAATATTCCAAAAACTTTACAGTGTTCTAATTTTTATTATTATTTATTTCTAATTCATGTTTGGGTTATAGTAACGATTAAAAATTTACATGTGTGTGGTTTGTGACTCCCCAAATAATGTCAAAATGGATTGTTCCTCCAAGGGAAAAATGATGGGTTTTCATAGGTTGTGTCTCTTGGGGAAAAAGAAAGAAAAGTTCATGTTGCACCTCTAGTGGAAATTGATTCTCTGTTCATTTTTTCACACCACGAGAAAATTATGATTGATTGGTTTATTCATACACATTGAAAAAGTATGGTTTGTCTTGGGTTTAATACTTCATGGGAAAAGGTTTCATATTTAGTTTTATACTATAGGTTAAAAATTGTTACTATGAGACTTCATAGTTTGTGCATATTGTTTCTATATACATTTGAGTGGGGTAAACATTAGATTATGATCAAATTTGACCTGATCTTGTATAATTTTTTTTTCAATTTTTTTTAATTATTATATATTAACTTCAAACCTATGATATAGTGATAAATTTATTTATAAATACCAATTAATCCACCTCTTATCTATTGAATTTTCCTCCCATTGGGAATTATAATTTGTATCCTAGCATGAACCCAATCTCAAAAAATATTTTTATATTTTCTAATCATTTCTAGCATTACCATAAATGGGAAACATAATATTTAATATGGGGGACATGTTTTAATGATGAATATATTTATTAAAGGAAACCACCTTTTTATTGTAATGGATATAACTATTAAAAATAATTAATTTAATCATTCATAAAACAACGTAGCGTTGATCAATGGTTATTCATGAGAAAACCCAGAAACATTCTCCAAGGTGAATCGAAAACATTAGCTGGAAAAGATATGGTACAATGTCTAATGGATTATAATGTGATGAATATTTTATATTTTGTTTTAGATATAAATGTTTACTATCATGTATGGGCATGTAAAACTACATATGACATATCTAAAATCCTATATGCAACAAATTATGGATAATATATTCTAATTAGAATAAATATAGGCATCAAAAGTGCCACATATCATGAATTTAAAATCGGTCAAAAAGAATAATTTAATCAAATATTCCAAATATTTAATATTATTGTAAATGGTATATGTTCTCTAGAATAATCTCTATAAAATCATGTTCTTATTGAATGATTTATTAGATAACATCCTAATAAGTGGAATGATAAATATATTGGTATAGATAAATGTATTAACATCAATTAATATACACTAAATGAGATTATTGGATCATTAATACAATATGATTTAGAGAGTAAAAATAATTCTCAAGAAATTAATTCAATATTGAAGGTAATTTCATTTAATTCAAGTGTTTATAATAACTATTATGATTCTAAGATAAAAAATTAGTGATAGGTATGTAGATACATATGTCAAAAATGGAGTATATATAAGAAAAGAAAACTATTCAAGTGGATCTCAAAATCACTAACCCAAATATAAATTCAAGGGGAATAATAAAGCTAATTATGTTTCAAATTATTAAGAATAAATAGTATATTTTTAGGGTACAAAAAGGGGGAACATCATGACTAATTTCTGAAGATTATTCTTGAGAAATAGAATAACCTATTCATGAAAGAGAATAATGAAAATCAAAGTTATATGAAGATTCACAGTGGATTAAAATTCATGAAAAGAATATTTATCAAAACAAATATTTGGAAAATCCATGTTTAACGGATTCATAAATTCATGTGAGTGACAATATATATTATTTTTTATATAAATATAAATATTAGAAACCTAATATATGAGAGATTATTAATTATTTTTACTGAATTGATCATAATTTTTAAAGTATCATTGGTTTACCTAATAAACTTATGAGTAAACATAATTATTTATGTAAGGAAATAGATGAGATGTAGAAATATAGACAATAATTCTTAAAAACTAAACATATAGATTTAAATTCTTCTCATGTAAATATGAACACCTTTTTTTAATGTAAAAATAAAATAGAAATTTATTTTCTATCAAAATTCTATGATGTTGATGAAATGAATTTTGATACCATTCATAAAGATAATGAACAAAATAGAAATGATATTAAAATTTCAAACTCAAGTATCCCAACTTGTGTTCAGGTATTTAAAACTTTGAAAAAATATATAATAAATTGACCAAAATGATATTAGGTCTTGTTTATGAAATAAAATTGACCAAAATATAGGACATTCTTGGTTAAGAGTGCTAGTGGATGTAAATCTAATAATAGTTGTTTTAGAAATTAAATAAATGGTCATTATGAAAATAATTACTCCTTAATAATTAAAAAATATCATGTACATACATTTTATTTCACCTATAATTATTAATATTCTAGATTAACTAAATGGAGTTTTTTAAAAATTATTCTTGGTTTTGATGAATACATATGCTAATTCCATTGGTCCTAAATTTTCATGGGTATGCAAACCTTCTTAAATCATTTTTTATAGAAAATGTGACTTGGGAGCCTAAAAAATGAAATGTATTAAAAATATAGTATATTATCATGAAATATTACTAGTTACATATCAATCATCCTATAATTCAACAAATAAGATGGAGGTAATGTTACCTTTGGTGATAATTCACCAAGAAAGTTAAATGGGTTTGGTGATATTGAAATTCAAAAGTTTGGTAATTATTTGAATATGTATATGTTAATGGATTGAAACCTAATTTAAATAATAATTTCAAAACTATTCCATCATTCATGTTTGTTAAATTTAAATTGGATAAATATATTGAAATTAAAGATAAATCTATGTTGTTTTATGAAAAGGGAAATTGAAATATTTATTTAATTATTGTTTCTAAAATAAATGATCAAAATTCAAACTATTTAACTTACATAAAATCTTATAACGTTATGGAGAATGGGAGGTTGGGTTATTCTAATTTATATTTCATAAATATTATTTCTATGAACAAAATGGTTATTCCATTACTTGAACATAAATATAATACATCATTTTTTTGTGAATCATCCATGAAAGGTAAATGACACATAAGTACTTTCCTGATAATTAAATAAGTAATAAATTCTGATTCCTATAGATCTAATTCATTTTTATTTATTTAGTCTTATAAAGCCCTATAATTTTTCTAGTAAGATATATTGTGTTTTAATTAATGATTATTTTAAAAGATACATAAGTGTTTATTTTTTTACAATCAAATCTATAATGTCATCAATATTTATCACATTTTGTAAATAGGTTTAAAATAAATAATGTATTATTAATTAGAAAAATTAGAAATGATATTGGTTTTGTATTACATAATCATTAATTTATATAGTATAATTGGGAAAAGTGGGACTATTTTGAATTTTCATCTCCAAATACACCACAACAAAATGGTGTAGTATAAAGGAAAAATATAAATAATAAAAAATGGTTATTACCATGATAAATAAGTTCAACATACCAAAATATTTTTTTATAGATTTCATGAATTAATCTTATTAATTTACCAATTGAATTACCTTAATACATTTTGTTTTGAAAAGTCACCTTTTGTGCTTTAGGAGGGGATAGAATGTAAAATTTTCTTTTTTAAAATCATTGGGTGTAATGCTATAATTTTTAATACTGCACATGGTTTAGATAAATTTGATGAGAAAATTGGAGAAGGAATTTTCTTAGGATATTTAAACAATAGTCTGGAGTAAATATTATACAATAAGAGATCCCTGGTAGATGATGAATCAATTAATGTTAATTTGGTCAAAAAATATAATATAAAAGGGATAATGAAATTGATCAACTCGAAGATGATTTTTGAAATTTTAAGAATAATTACCTCATGATAGAGATTCACATATTAAGTGGGATAATATTTATTCTAAATATAATCCAATTCATGAATGGCCATAGATGATTCATAGAGATCATCTTATTAAAATTATTATAGGAAGTATTGTGTCAAATTTTCAAACAATATTCTATGTTATGAATATTATTTATCTTCATTCATAAAATTTTGATTTTATACCTAAGAATATTGATAATGATTTAAATGATTGTAATTTGATCTTGGAAATGAAATATTTGTTAAATTTTATTACTTGAAATAGTGTGTGCACTTTATTTGTTCCTCCTAATTATTTTCATGTTATTTTTACAACACGGATATTTATAATCAGACTTATTGAATCTATAAATAGAGTTAAAAATATATTAAGTTTAAATGTTCAAATATATTCTTTAAAGGTATTTATTTTTCATAATGATTTCACGTGTAGCTCGATTGGATGAAATTATCATATTGTTATCTTATTATACTTTTCTTGTATAGAAATTATTTCAAACGGTAGTCAATAGAGATTTTATAAAAGGTAATATTTATAATGAATTTTGTGTTCAGTATCCCATTTTTTTTAAATTAAAAAGTATCCTAATTTTGTTTAAAACTATCTAAGGATTTATATGATTTAAAACAAGCACCTCAAACTTCATATAAATGGTTAACTACAATTAAATTGAAAATATTTATAAGGGTATGATTGATTCATGTTAATTTTTAATAATTTTAGTAACAATATGTTGATCATAAAAATTTATTTTGATTATTTTGTTTGTATATCTATGTGATAATATTTTTTATGAATTATTTTTATTCAGTGAATTTTGAATTTTATATGAGTATGATGGGAGGATTGATATAAATTATTAGTCTATAAATATTTCAAGGAAATGATTTTAAATTTCTAAATCAATAAAGGTTTGATAACAGGACAGTTAAAATATTTTATCCAGATTCAATAAAATTATTAAATAGTCTCTTGTGTTCTATCTCAAAATTAAATTTTGTTAAATTGAAAAATTACATAGATGTTAGAACATATAGATATTTTATTTGATTAACTAGATATAGGTATTATTAAACATTATCAATTTATATGTGTTCAAGATTTCAATGTGACCATAAAGAATGTGACATTAAATTTGATAAGAGGATAATTAATTATTTTAAAGTATACTTTAATCATGGATTATATCACCATACTTAAAATAATTTTTTTGACAATATATTATAATTATGAATTTTATGTATGAAATAATTATATTCAAACCACATTAATTATGTGAGATTTAATTAGTAAATATATATTTTCTTCGGATTCATTGAGAAAAATATATTTCTCTTTTAATTTCTGAATGTGAATATATATTTTCTACAACCAGTAGCACCCAATAATTATAAATTTAAAACACACATTCTTATATAGATTTTTATTTTTATAATATTCCAATATATTGTAACAATATATGTTATATTTCCATTTAAAAAATAACTTAAATCACTCATGGTATTAGAACATTTATTTGAAATTTCACATTATTAGGGATCACGTTCAAAAAAGGAAATGCATGTCTATAATTTGATTCTACATAAAATCAACTTGGTGATATCTTTATAAAGGATTAAAACATTATTGGTTTTGATAAAATAAAATATGAACATGAAATTTAGGATAAATTTACATTGAACATAGTTTTAGTGGGATATTGACTCACATTTTGAGGTGAAACTATAAATCTATTTAGTTTTCCGAGTTAGAATATTGCAGATATTTTATTTTATCATCTCACTATAATGTTATTAAATAGATGGTTACTATTTAATTATTTCCTTATATTTTAAATATTCCATTAGTATAATATTTTTCTTTCATTCATCGTTCTGGAAATGTTCTTTTGGGAACCATATATTCAGGGGGCTATATTTTTTTATTGTTATTTAATTTAAGGGGATTTTTTTCCCATGTGTAAAATTTATATTAAGGGATATAAAATTATGAATTATTGTTACTAAATATATTTTTATCCATTGTCTAGTGGGGGGAATTGTAAACTGATATTTTTTTTATTAATTTTAAAAATGGGTGAGATTGTAGGAGTAAATCCTAGATAATTTACTTGTATTGTGTTTCTATAATAAAAAAATTCATAATTTGATTTTTTGGATAGTTATAAATATAAATTTATTTATTTTTATTTATTCATAAATTTTTCATCAAGTAATATTATTAATCATTATATATTTTTTTAGTTAAATCATGTGTCAACTTTAATTTTTAAGTATTTTATTCACCCTTAAAAAAGTTGTGTTAATTTTTCATTAATTATACCTATTTCATATTTTACCCTTTTCAATGTTATTCCATTAATAGTTTACCCTTGAATAAATTTGTATCCACCATTACACATATTTTGGAAAATATATGTTACCCTTACACAATATATATAAAAATTTCTATATATATAGTATGTGTTTAACCATAATAGATTCTATTAAATTTTCATGTTACCTTTCCAAAACCATTTTAATTTCAACATTAACCTTACATTTTTAGGACCCTGTGATTTTATTAAATATTATTTTTAATTATTCTAATATCATTTATATCATTGATTTTAGAAAACATTGAATATATATATTTTTATATAAAAGAAATAACTTTTTATTTTATTATACAAAACGCCCATATAATCATTCAATATATGAATAACGTATATTGTCGTTTGGTTCATGCATAACTATTATTGTATTATGCTATAAAAAATTTATAGTTCCCTCGATAGCTATCATTACACACAAGGTCAATTTTTACCGAACTATAGTATACTATTTGTATTTTTATTAAAATATTATTATAGTTACAACCTACTTGTTTGAATAATATTTAGTAATAATATTACCTAAAGCATAAAAACATTATTTATACATGTATATAAAATGATTCCCATAAATATAAATTATTTAGAAATTAATGTAGGAACTATTAGAAAATAATGAAATTCATTTTCTAAGAAAACTATTTTTCTATGTATAAACACTATATTATCTTAGTAAATCAAAAAAAATTGATGAATTTTTCATAGAAATTTAATATATAATATATTTATTAAAAAAACATTTTAAGTCAACTAATATATTTGATAGGAACAGGGTAAGAATAAATCTAATTTTATCAATAAAAAGATATATTTTTCAAAAAGGTTAGTTTACTTTCTTTTAATAGAGAACCCATAATAAAAATAAATTTTGACACTTTTATAATCATTATTTTAAAAAATAAACGTTCTTTTTGGATGTAGTAATATGAAAATTTCCATTGGGTGAGCTCTGGGTACTTTTCTAAGAAGTTTCTTTTTTTGTTGAATTGTGCAGAAAACACCAGTTCAAAAATGCATTTTAGTATAATTTATTTATATTGTTAAATTTTATTTTATTTTTTTAAAGAGAAATTAGATCAATTTTAAACAAATTAATCCAATTTCTTTTATTGTAAGTGATTTTGTATTGAAAAAAGGATATAAAATCACATCAAAACCTTGTGCATTTTCACATTAAAGAACTAATTATCGTGACATGTCTTCAGAATTAATTTTAAATTAATTTCTTCCACCTATGTGATCAGAATATGAAAAAATGGATTTCCAATTTGGAATAAAAATAATTTATAAATTCTAATAATATCATCATTGTCTTTGATAAAAATATTAGTGAATATAATTTAAAATTAATTATAGTGATTAAGGTAAACAGAAGAATACTTAGTGGTTATAAAATAAATTATGTTGAAAAATAACTTATAAACAAGTTCAAAAGCCATTTAATGCAATGTTTTTGAACACATAACCTATTTTATCTAGTTGGGACATTTATTGGAGGCCCATTATGTAATAATGACCTCTCAATTGTGTTTACCCTTTTAAATTTACAAGAATGCTACTCCTCCTCCGCAATAAAAGGGAACTCACCCCTCACTACTTCACAAATAAAAATCCCTTTGGTTTTGAAAAAGATTCCCAAACATCATTATAAATAACCTCCCATATTTATAAAGCATTCCATTTTTGTAGAAATCCATCTAGGGATGTTGTTTGGTGGAACCCAAAAGTAGTTACCCAAAGATGAGATAACATCATTCCACAATCTATATTATTTAATTTTGATTATCTACCATGTAAAATATTCTTATTATAAGAATATATAAAAACTAATTATCGTAAATATACTAAGATATTTTAATACAAATTTTTCAATCTACACCTACACATACGTCTATCAAATGATCAAAGTACTTCTATACAGCCGACTACCGGCTCACGGAACGATGTTGTTCATTTTTTCAATACCACCCCTCATGAATGTGAATTATGATGGAAATACTATATATATAGGATATATATGATATTTATGACTTATAAATTATTATATATTTATTATATTAAACATAACTACATGATTTAATTTTTTTTAAATACAATAACTTAGATTTTGGAGGGGTTGACTACAAACTCCTGAAAATGATTTAAATCATTCATATTATACATTGAATGTTTTAAGGACGGGTTTAGTAAATTTGTATGATATATATGAAATAATAATTCTAATTTAATTATTATATATAAAAATATATTTCATTTACATTATTTCTTTCAATATGATAATAGAATTGAAACAATGATCATGTATACGTACAGCCTACCATCTCCATGAACAGTATATTCCATTTCGTAAATCTATATTTAATATATTATTATAAATAAATATGCATTAAAAATACATTATATTTATATCAATGTTTACACAATTTATATCTTGATATATGTATGAGGATGAAAATGAAAACAAATAAAAACACATGTGAAAAACAAAAGCTATTATTACACGTAACATAACTTGACATGGAAGAGTTAATAATAAAGTAATAAAAGGGAACAATAAGAAATTATATAGTTTTATATAATTTCATATTGTTCTATAATAGATGAATAATTATATTATATTTAATAAACTGTAATTTTTTATAGATACGATGAGTTTCACGATATATGGTAAGGGTTTTCTTGTCTAACATTTATTTCTGTGAGACTTATTCCCTTTTAACTAGTCATTTTTTTTGTATATAATTCACATGAATGTATTATATGAATAATATATATAAATTAATGGTTATATTCATTTCCATTTTATGATATCATCTTTCATGGGGGTTTTTGGATCAAAAGCTACCAAATCTATAAGGTAGTTTTGTCTTAGTTTACATTCTTTGAGATGCTTGTTTTGTTATAAACCTATATTTTTTTAAAAGGAGTATATAATTCTCATTTGAAATTATTTATTATTAATTTCCTTTATTAATCATATTTTAATATTATTTTAATTTCATATTCTTACATGGGGAGTATTTTTCAAAGATACCATGTTGTAAGAGTTCATTTATACAATCTCTTTATTTATCAAGATTATGTATGATTATGCAATCAAGGATGAAATATTAATATATTTCTCTCTAGAACATTAATGAATTTTATTATACACTCATTAGTAATTAGTCCACCAGTTACTGGTAAAAAACATTAACCCATTAGTTCTTAATATAATTATGAAATTGTTTTTATAAAAATATTACCTAATTTATCTCTTCAATAAAAAGTATTGTTTATTCAAAAATCATGTTTTTGAGTAATGTTTTTAAATTTATAATTTAATCTCATTTTCAAGGAAAAATATTTTAAAAATATTCTATGTTTTTTAATGCATTCTTTATTTGTTTTTTATTTCATTTTCAATTGAAATAGTTTTAAAAATTTCATTATATATATTAATAAGTTTTTAATGATATTTTCGATGAAAATATTTTCAAAACGTTTTTATGCTTCTTTTAAATGTTTTCAAATATATTTTCAATGATATTACATTCAAAATATTTCAAAGATTAATTTATATTGTCTCAACGTTATATTTAATGAAACTAGTTTTGAAAATGTTTTTTCATTTAAAAAGACATTTCCAATAAATAATAGACATTTTACATGAGTATATTTTTTAAAAATAATGTTCCAAATTATTTATAATATAAAATTTAATCCGTTAGGTTAGTCAAGAATATATAATGAAATAATCCAAATGTTCTAATCATATTATTTATCTAAATTATTTAAGATTTTATGGCTTCATATATATGAAACTTGTTTCTCTTTCACAGGTAATGTGTTTATGATTCATGTTTCTCATCCATGGGTTATATGCTTATGAAACCTGGTTATATTCATGAGTTATGATTTAATGAAATGTTTTTTAAAACTATCTAAACACCACAAGTAATTATTTGATTAAATGTTTTTGATACCAATTTCATTTCATGGGTTATGAAATTATTGTTTATGAACCTCCGATATATGTATGTATGATTTCATTATGAGATGAGTTGTATCTATATATTTATTAAATTAATTATGTAAATATTTATATCTCATGAGATAAAAACATTTATAATGTGGATTCATATTGGTTTAGTTATGATCTTTTTCTACTAAGATAGTATTGGGAGTGAAGCATGACTATTAAGATGGTCATGGGAGAGAACCATGACTACCAAGATGTTATGGGTACTAAAACCATACTACTAAGATTGAATTGAAATTTATTCCATTACTACAATAAAAATAATCTCATAAACATATATATTTCCCAAAATTCCATGTCTTATTTTTATGTTATTCTTTTATGGCATATACACTGAATTCCTTTATGATAAAGGTATTATAAAATTATAATATTTATGTCATGATTTATGTTTATGATCTCTAATTGGTAGGGTATGATCTTATATTTTCATGATCATGTTTACATACCCCTATGACCATTATTATGATTAATTGTCACCCTTTTTACCTTTATTGGGCATCTCATCTCACCCCTTTTTAGGATTTATTTCCCCATGTTATGAATATAAGTTTTACATTTGATTTTTCAAAGTAGAGTACTAGTCCTGAAGAACCTAGTGGGAGATAATGTAGCTCAAACATGTATTAGTGTTTATGTTTTTATATTTATATGGGCCTAAACTAATATGATATTTAAGAATCTTTTTTTGTAATGCATTAAGTATTCTTAAAAATGATGTATAGTTAATGTATGTGAAGTGAGTGTCTCTATAGTTGGTATTAGAGAAAAAGATTAGTTAACATTTGGAAAATTGGATGAGAAAACAATAGTGATATCTTTAGGTATATTTATAATGATATATCTAGGGATTTATTAATGTATAAGATTTTGGTTTGATGTATTAAAGAAGGTTTTTTAATTTAGATATCATATATGTGATTTATATTGATTATTTTTCTGTTATGATAAGTGTTACTCACACTATGCTTTCTAGTTTTAGTCAACAGAGGGAACTAGATGGAACTGTGTTAACAATGACTCTAATAGACAATTTAGTGACTAGGTGAAATGAAATTAGATATTGACTGCATTGAAGGATAAAGAGATTATTCTAAATCAGATATCATAATACATTATTAATAATGAGAACATTAGTGTTATTAATAACACATAGAATATGAGGAAGATAGAATATTTCAAATGTTCACATGATAATAAGTGTAGAAGAAATAGGATCAAGATTATTATATGTCAATAAGAATGGAAGATGAACGTTGCATAATACGTCAAATGGATGGAATGATGTTATATTTTTGGTAAATGTGTCATAGAGTGATTAAATTTGGAAGAGTTCATTTAATTATCTATGGATAGAAATGGAATTACCCAACTCAATTATCTCACCAAAAAAATACTTTTAAAAAAGAAAAGATTTATTCCATGAAAATCATTAAATAGGAATTATTGAACTATTTATGTGTTTGGATTTATGAATTATGAAATGTATAAGGATTTTTTTATGTTTTTTCACCAAGGATTTACAAGAATATATTGAATAGTTCTGATGGACTATAGAATTCATTTAATGGAAAGGTTATATCTTGACTAAGGTAATATAACCCAAAATGTGTTCCTGATGTTGATATAATGATGTTAGGATAAAGAGTAAATTGGATGGTAATGATTACCTTGGAACTAATTAATGATTTTTTGACAAAGTGGTTTATGCTATCAAAGATGGTGTTTACAAGCTTTTTTTATTTAATTAATATATCCAATAAACATTGGAATATGGAAATATGGATGTTTTGTATCATGATTTATGGTAATTATGGTCATTAATATGTATCATGAGAATTCCAGATGAAGGTATTCACATTTTTGGTATGTGACAAACAAGATACACTTTAGTTTATATGGGGGGATCAACGTTATGATGATTTTGGGAAATTTAGGGACGTTATTTATGTAGTTTACAAATTTCAATTTTCATAAGGGTTATAAGGATAACCATTTTAGAAATTTTCAAGTTAAAATTTGGGAGATGATTTAGTTATTCCAGAATTCTCTTATTATAAGAGGTTTTATGAATATTAGAAAGCTTAAAATATCCTTCTATATGTGATGAAAACGATAGATAGATATAATGGCATATCATTCTACATATGGACCTCTTAATCTACTAATTCATGAGAAATTAGAAATTATCCTTCAATTCTTCAAATAAGAGATGACGTGTAAATTATTTGAGACATAACCGAATTGTGATATTGTGTATATGGTTTGGAATGAAATCAAGTATGTATATATTTCGTCAAAAAAATCATCACCATTATGAAAATTGTCATGAAATAAAATGTTGTCATATAATCATCATTTTTTATGACATCAATGGCCATTTTCACGGTACATCAGTTTATGGATATTGATTGTTGACATTCTATGAATTGTATATTTATTATGATAATTGATATTTATTAATATCTGTAATTATTTTTTTCATGCTTTTCCATGTTTTCACTTTCCTCTTATGTTTACCAATGTGGAAACATAGGTATGTGTTACTTTGGGTAATTATTATTTTTCCAATATTCCCTTTTGATGAAAAATTTTTTATTCATTTTTTTAATGTGGAATTATGTGAAATTAACTTTAATGTTTTAATCCTTAGATAAACCAGAATAATTGTGACATAGAAATTCATTTTAAGGGATGTAGAATATAACACACAAGGATTTTTCAAAATATCCAAATTAATTTAATCTTTTTAATATTTTTCATTTCACACAACACTGAATATATCTTTTTTATATTAAAGAAATAACTTTGTCTTGAATTATAAAGAAAACTGATATTATCTTTCTCAAAACACATCAATTATATTATTATTTAGTACTGGAAAACTGTGTTTTTCTAATGTTACACACAATGCTAAGTTCCCTTCATATCGTGCATTACATACAAAGCTGAGTTTTACTGAACTGCCATAGATTATTAATACTGTTATTATAATATTATTATAGTTACAACTTAGCTATTGGAATGAAATTTATGAATTATAATTAACTAAAGTGTGGTGTTATTATCTAAACAGGTATGTAAAATTATTACCATGGTTATTAATTAGTTTGAAATAAAGTTTAAAACTATTTTAAAATTATGAAATTCCATTTCTGAGAAAACTATTTCTTTTTTAAAAAATACTATTTTATCTAAAAAATTAAATAATACACTAGTAATAAATTTTTATAATAAAATTTATATATTATATATTTAATAATATATTTTAACACCCATGCAATAGATTTGATATACATAAGAAGATAATAAATCCATTTTTATAAATAAAAAGTTCAATTTTTTAAAATGATAATTTTACCACCTTTTAATGGAGATAAAAATTTATTTCATATATTGACACTATTTTAAGTAAGATTTGAACAAATAAACTTCAATTTTGAAATAGTAATTTCAAATTTTAATTTTGGTGGACATCGTTATTTTTCTGAGGAGTTTCATGTTTTGTTGAATAGTTAAGAACACTAAATTTTAGATCTAATATTTTCTTTGATCTAATTTACTTACATAGATAAATATTATTTTAATTTCATTTTATGGTTTAATTAAATAATTTTTTAATCAATTAATACATTTTATGTCATTGGAACTAATTTCATATTTAAATTGGATGTAAAATCAATTCAAAAATTTAAACATTTTGGAAAAAAACCCCACTAGCATCTGTAATACCTCAAGTGTCTCAATGTATTAAACATATATTATTTTACTTTATTAGAATGCAGGTTTTATCTCTGGTATTTTTCAGTATAAAAATTTATGTTTTTGGAAGCTTTTAACATTTGTATTGTATGCCCACATGGTATGTAGTAATTATGCGATGGACATGCATGTGCCTATGTGAGTAAGTTGAGTGGCCCACAACTTGCACATGGTCTATTAAACCATGAAGATAGTGTGGAATTGTGTTCAATATGTTGGTAGTGTCATGTGGCAGAGTTTGAACACGATTTTTTCAACCATGCATTTGATTGTGGGTAACTTTGTGATGGTGTCTGGCCAAGGCAATGGCCATCACATGGTTAGCACACGATCTAGTTCCCCGTTTGCAAACCAGGCAAGTTTCCATAAATTTAAATATTTAATTTTAATTTAATTTTCTTTTCTTCTTTATTTATTATCCCCCCTCCTTATTTTCTCAAATTTATCTATATCACGCAGAGCTTCCTCATTCTTTCACTTTGGTCTCACACCTCCCTCACTAATGAAATCTCTACTATTTGATGACCTTCATTGGTTTCCTCATGAATCATAGTCATCTCCTCAAGGAAACCCATTCTCTCAATTACTCTACCTTTATTTGGCCTATTTCCTCTCTTCCTTTCACCTGGTATGGATCGGCCAAACCCTAGGGCCAGGTTTAACCATATTTTAGTATTTTTCATCAATGTTGGGTTATGTGAAGGCTTTATTGGGACCCCTTCATGTTTATTTTAGCATCTACCACCAAAGGTGAAGCAGATTGGCTCATCTCAGCTCATCACTTCCATCTGAGTTATGTGTTTTGTCTTAGTTTTTTTTTCATGTTTCCTTTGAGGTATTGGTTATTATTGGTCACACAAGGATAATTATTTAGAGAATTAGTGGCTCCTTGAAGGGTCGAACTTATATACATAGGTATATAGGTACATGTATATATATATATATATGTATATCATCCTTTCACATATTCCCTTGTGGACAAAAGAATTTTTCATTGGATTAAGGGTATATATATATATATATATATATTGGAATCTATGTGTGTGCATGTGTGGGGTGGTATTCATCAAAAACATCAAGTGTTGAAGTGTTTTGGATTGATCCTCTTCTATTTTAATATATGGTTTCACTAGGAAATACCATTCCTCTCTAATTATAATATGATTTTTTCATTTATTACCCATGATTCATGTATAAATATATTTTTTTCCATATAGAGATTTGAACCCATTTTAGTATTCCTTAACCTTATCATAAATAGTTGTTTTCACGGAATACTCATCTTATAATTTCTGGTGGAATATTTATTTATGCTGATATTTTCATGAAATGAATTTGGGAATTTTGAATGGTTTTAAATATGGAAAATGGATCTTATCCTAGTTTCTTTTGAATTTGGTGGAAATGATCATTTCAGTAAAATATAGTTTAAATTGAGGTGTGACCTCAAACTATTTTAAAATTGGTTTTCACTTTTATTCCAAATTGTGGTTTGAAATGGGATTGATGTATATCCATTGTAAAAATGCCTGATTGGCTTTTTTAAAAAGGGGGTTTTATGGAAAATAAAATGGTTTCATCCTTGTTTTGGTTTTTCATATGGTATCTTGAAATTCCCTATGAAATAAATGATTTTTTAACATATAAAATTGTTTTGAGTGGTGTTATATGGAATACATAATAGAAGAAATTCCTTTAACCATGCTTTGGGTTTTTAAGAAGATAGCCTTTTTTGGGGGGTGACTTTTATTTTCATAATGGATTGAGTTTTTCATGTGGGATTATTTTGAGTATTTGATGGGTTTCCTTGTATAAAAAGGGTTGTTATGGTTTTATAAGGCAAAAATGGAGTTTCATGTGAATTATATGGAAATTCTTTGATATTATTATCCCTCTATTTTTAATTTTCTTTGGAATTTCATATTGTTTTAGAAATGGATTTTCAAATGTTTATGAAATGAGTGAATGCTTGGTAGGAACTTGAGATGTGATGTTGATTTCCGTTATTGAACCCTCTTGTTATAGATAATGATTATGTTTCTCCTATGATTAATTAATTTATTTATTTTATGTTTTTTTATTGCTCTCTTCTTATTATTATTTTGGGATCCCTTATTTTATTAAATGATAGAATCAGTTATTAAATTATAAATTAAAACCTCATGATCCCTGTGGGACGTTAGTAGGATTTTGGCATTGGGTTTGAGGCTACATATGGGGTATTCAAGGTTCATTAACTTGTCTTCGTAATGTTGAACATGAAAATGGTGGCACTTAAGAAGTTATCCTAGGTTTGTTATGATCTATTGGTTAACATGGGATTATGAATGGAAATTGTCAGATTTGGGGATTAAATAATAATATGGGTTGTAAATGAAATTAATTCTTATTGTGGTTAATTGATAGCCTGACATAATGGAGTGTTTGGTATAATCTTAATGGGTTAATGATAATTTTACTTAAATGGTAATTATGTTGTTGAGTTAATGAATAACGGTGATTAATGAATTAAATGAAATGAAAAATTTGATTGTTATGTGTTGGACTTTGTTTTGTTTGTTATATGGTGTATTGTGGTTATTGGATATATATAATCATGTGCATATGGATTGTTATAGTGGGGTATTGAAATTAGATTTTATGACCATGGGTTGAGTTAGACTGAGGCTCTAAACTAGACCGCACAATGAAGATATTACGGAAGGGGACATGGTTCTATTCCCATAACGGTTTAATTCTACCTGGACTAAGGCTTCAATGTGAGGATGATGTGTTAGATGTGATGTGTGTATCCATAGTGATATATGTACTTGATTTATTCCCTTATACATAATAATTGACTTACTTCATCTATTTTGTAATTGGTGTAAATTCCTAACTCGTGGAAAACAGGATGAAATTTAATTATGTGGTAAAATGGTATAATTTAGGGAATGGAATAATGAAGAAAATGAGTAAAATTAGTATTGTTAATTAATCAAAATGTTTTCATTTATAATTACATTTCCCATTATTTAGAATAGGATCCTTGTTTGTTGACTTGTGACCTCGAGGTTAGGATGACCGAACATTGCATTTCAGACCGCATGAGAGGTTCACAACATGGTTGGGTTTTTTTGTTTGCTTGATGTATTTTGTGAGAACTATGTATTTTATGGTGTATTGACATATTTTATTCCCTCTATGATTTTTGAGTATGTGTTGATGATTCCTTACTCCTTTCATATTCTGTGTTGATATTTTTGTATGACGTTTCCAAGTGGACTTGGGTATTATTTCACCGTTTAAAAATTGAATTAAAATTATTTTTTTCTCTAAATAAAGTAAATGGTTTGTTTTTATGAAATCTTAACAGCGTATGTGGTTTTTTGAGAGGGCTTCGGACTATGGATTGTTTTCAAATTCTTGTGCTGGGATTTTGGAATGGAAGGGAAAAAGTTTGGGATGTGGTTTATGGATTTGGTTTATTTTTCAAATATATGATTACGTATGTAATGACGACATTCGAAATTAATGTTTTCTAAAGAAATCACATTGATGATTAGCCTTAGGAAACTTATTTCCTGGTATTAGTGGGTTTTGGTTGCCTATTGGTATTTTTTGATCACACCTATATCTTTAATGTTTTCAGTTGGATTCCTTTTTCTCTTCATGACTGGTGTGGAGGAAAGTTGGATTGATATTCATTGGGTCTTAGCTTGTTTCAGTTAGTTTTACTTTTTCCGGAGGGTAGATATTTATTTTAATTAGTTAGTTTTTGCTTTTCGACTTTTTTAATTATTTGGTTATTTCATTTGTTTCATTTTTTATGGTTTAATTCAGTTTTGGAATAAATCATTCCTAGAATATTTATGATGATTCCAAGGCAATAGTCTCAACCCTTTGTGGATTGGGAACACCCTTCGGGCCTTGTATTGAATCAGGTCAGGTGTCATGTATGATAGTATCCCATGATAGTTTGTTACATCATGACACATATATGGGATTAATTTTAAATTAATTTCTAACAGTTTTATGATTATAATTAATAAAAATGGATTCCTTATTGTAAAATAAAAAAAATTATAATTCTTAATAATCTTATTTTTGATTTTTACAAAAAATGTTAGTGAAATTAACAAAAAATTATTTCCCATGATTAAAGTAAAAACAAGATTATTTAGTGTTTGAAATTTAACTTAAGTGGCCAACTAAACTAGAAACATGTCCAAAAAATTTTATAGACATATTTTGACCAATTAACCTCTTCTATTGAATTTAAACAATTATTGAAGGCATCTGATTTACGGAAGACCTCTAAGTAGTCTTTACTATTTAAATATACATGAATATGACTCCCCCTCCTCTATAAAAGGTAACTAACCCCCCTAACTTAATCAAACCTATAAATACCTTTAGATCAAAAAAAACCTTCCGAAATATCATCCTAATACACTTTTGGTCATGAATGCAATTAAGGAATCCATTTCGTGAAAACAAAAAAGGAGTTACCCAAAGAAGAGGCAATATGATTTCACATGTTCTTTTGTTTTATTTTAATTATCAACCCCCTAAAATATTATTATTACATGATTATATAACAAAATTAGTTACCTCAATATACTGATATTATTTCATTCTTTTATTTCATCTTACAACAAAAAAAATCCACTTAATTGGTAATAAACGTATCATTCATTTGTACAGTGGACTACCACCACACGAAACAATGTTGTTCATTTTTTATTTCACCGCCTCTCATAGTATGAAATTATTATGTTAATACTATTTTTATATGATATAAATGATATAAATGATTTATTTTTTATTTTTTTAATTAATTTATAACACATACCATCATTCGTCCCATTTTATGTAAATACGATAAATTCGTTTGTGGGCATGTGGACAGAAACCTCCTCAAAGTGTTGTGATTCGTTCACACATTACATGGAATGTGTTAATAACGAGTTTAGTAAATTTAAAATATATATATGAAATAATCATTCTACTGAAATTATAATATATATATATATATCATTTACATCGTTTCAATTCCACAAAAAAAATAGACACAACGTTCATACGTACGTACGACCTACCGTCTCCATAAATAATGTATTCCATTTCATATTCATATATTTTATAGATTAATATGAATAAATATAAAAAGAATATATATAATATTTATATAATTATTTACATTCTATATATCATGATATAATCACGAGGGTAAAATTATAAAATATAAAATTACATGTTAGAAACAAAGTCGTTATTACTGGAAACACAACATTAACATAGAAGAGTTGATAAGAGGTAATAAAAAAAACATATATGTATCATATAACTAAATATGGTTCTTTTATAGGTTTATAATAAACATATATTTCATAAATAGTATGTTTTTATGAGTATGATGAGAGTTAAGACATAAGGTAAGGGTTTTATTTCCGTATATTTATTTTTGTGAGAGTTATACGATATTAACAAATAAATTATTTTTTGTTCTCTATATACATAACATGAATATATTCTATTATTAATATAATTTAATTTATTGTTATTTATGTATCAACTTGATGATATAATTTTCATGGGATTTTATTGTTCAAATGTGATCAAATTTTTAAGATTGTTTTCTCTCAATTTTCATTCATTGAGACACATGTTTTATTATGCACCAATATTCTTTTAATAAGAATATATAATTCCATTTTACATGATATATAATGAATAAAATTGATTCATGATATTTGAATATATATAAAATTTAATTTTCTTTCATGGGTAGTATGATGCAATTTTACTAAGTTGGAAGAGTTTATTACAATAATCTCATTTTTAATCTAGATTATTTAGGATTATGCACTAATTAATGATATATTATGGTCAATATCTCATAAAAATCATGAATTTTATTATACTATTTTTACTAGTGATGTCTCAATGTATTAGTACTATTTTCCACCCTTTTTACATATGATAATTAGGAAACATATTTAAGAAAATATGACCACATTTTTCTCTTCAGTCAGAAATCTGGTTTATTTAAAATCCTTGATTTCAATGATTTTTTTCAAAAATGATTTTAAAATTATATTGTAATATAATTTTCAATGGAAAAGGTTTTCCAAAAAATTTAATTATTCTCAAATATTTCATTATAAACATTCAATTTTTTCAAGAAAAATGGTTTTCAAAATATTTTCATGACTTTCTTATATGTTATCAAAGAAACTATTTTCAAAATTTTATCAAGCTTACATTCTAATAATTAAAATATATTTTCAAATAAAAGGCTTTGAAATTGGATTCAATATTCCTAAATATGTTGTCATGGTTTTTTAAAGAAATTTTTTTGACAATTTTTTATTTTTTAAAAAGCATTTTCTAACAAAGAGAGTATATTTTCCACAAGAACCGTTTTTAAATGATCATTCCAAATTATTTCCCATATAAGATGACATCCATTGGTGTTACTTGTAACGACCTAATGTTTTATCAATGAAAGTCTCCTCTTATTTTCACATATTATAATCACACAAAATGAAAAAAATAAACTACTAAGTACTATGGGAACAATAAACATAATAATGTCACTTATATTATTTGTATTTTGAAAATCAGACATACATGATTGCGATTAGTTAATATTTTTTGTGTTTGATAAGAAAAACCTAATTTTTGGTGAATATTAACTATCCCTTATTAATATTAATGTTTCCCTTACGAATAGTAATATGGCCTTTATGAATAGTAAATCATCTCAGTGAATATGTAACCTTACCGATGAAAGTATAAATAAAATGTATCCATATTATAAGTTAAAATAGGATATAATTATATCACAGTATTAGTATTTTTTATGAGTCATGTATATGTATTTAAAATTTTATGATTACATTAATAAAATAAATGAAAATTAATATTCATAAAATTTATTCATAAATATTTATTTTGGTAACTTATGATTAAATTGTAATTTTAAGAGACCTCAATTAATTTTTCAAAGTGTTAGAAAAGTGGTATTAATTTTAAAATTTGTATTTTTCAATTAAATTATGATTTTATTTAAAAATAAAATTTCACATATTTAAAAGTTTATTTTCATAAAATGGAGTTAATATTTTAACTATAAATGTCTAAAATGGTTGGGGTAATTTTTTTTGGATTTTTCTAAAATACATGAAATTTTAGTGAAAAGTAAAATATAGTAATTTATGATAAATACAAAATAAATGAATTTCTACATCATGATTGATTTATGGATGATTTAAATTGCCATTGTTTTAGACTCACATGCTAAATATAGTATTTTTTGTCACAATAAACAAGACTATTCAAAGTCTTCAGCAACAATATTACACTAATGATTAAAATAATTGAGAAACCCCTCCTCCAAACCACTATAAATACCACCTTTCTTTACCTCTTCTCTTCACACCCCTAAATCCTATTCGCTTTTCTAAATCCTGCTAAAATAACTCTCTAATACCCTCCTTAACATCCATCAAACCCTAGTCTCTTCAAAAGACCAAATCCTCTCCCTTGAGGAGGTTCTCTAGGAAGGTATATTCAAGAGGTAAATACATCTTTACATTTATTTTATTTTATTTCCTCACCTATTTTAATCCAAAAGATATGATAACTCTAGTACCATAAATGTACTATAATATTATTTTGATAATTTATTAATTCATGTTCATCTCCATTTTCCCCTACTTTTATACTAGGAATTAAAAACACAATCCAAGATGTGTCAATTTCTCACATTCAAGGACGATGAGTTTTCAATTTATATTATCTTCTTAAGTTATGGTCATAAAACTATTTTTATGGTTGAAATAGACAATAATATATGTATTATTTATAATTTTAGGTTATGGTAACATTTTTACACAATATATTAATTTATAATGTAAAATGTGTTCGATACGACCAAAAAACAACCAATTTGCCAAAAAGTTATCATTAATGTTCTATATAATGATTCATCCTCACTCCAAATAACCCAATGAATTTTATAACTGCGTAATTTAATGTATGACTACTAATAACATATAAGTCCAATTCTATACAACCACAATCATATTATATGTTTGTCCTTACATGTATATAAGTAAACCATTCATGAAAACCAATGAAACCAACAAAGAAATTGAACCCCTTAACCCATAAAAAAGGTCATGAATGAATATAATAGTGTTATAATAATTAAAATAAATAACGATAATGTTATTATATATTAATTTATGAATTTAATTATGTTGTACTTGGCATTAAAATCATGTGAAGGAGGTGTTAAGACCTAAGGTACGTGATTCTACCCGAACCTACATTATTCTGTCGAGTTCCTCTATATTTATTTTTTCCCAAATTAAGTAGTCATTCCTCTTTGTGTACATCATCAAAAAGATTTATACTCTCTAAATAATCATGTATAAATATCCATTCTTTATTATATTTTGGGTATATTCATGATTTTAAGTGTTTCACCTCTCAATACTTCCTGATAAGAAAACCTATTTTAAAAGAGTTTCTCGAATTATTGCCCAATATCAAGTGCACACTATCATATATTTTAGTACATAATTGTTTTCATAAAATAAGTCCTTTTATTATTAAAACCTTCTTGTCTCACTTATATTTTTATAGAAAAGAATATCCCATTTTCTATTTTAAAGGATCTTTATTATTTTCCTTAAAACCACACTAAAATGTTTTAATGCTAAAATTTCATAAATAATCTTCTTAAATGTTTTGACTTATATTTTACAACACATACTGTGATATATGACTATTTTCTATTATCAATGTCTATGTATGTTTTAATTGCTTTCTTTCTTTAATACTTGTATGATATTCCCATCTATTGTGATTTATGGCTTGATTATGCCACCCATTTCATTCTATGGGTACCATTATGTTTATATATGATTGATTATGTATGATTATATATGTGGAATGAATATTAATGAACATGTTAGGATGGGTTCCCATAGATAGTTCTCTAATGCATTGGGTAAATTTGAGACTCATGAGACATTATGTAAAATGTTCGTGGAAGTTATCCTTGACTCGTTCTACCATTTACAACGGTCTTGGCGGTTAACCTTGATTTGTGGTCCTATATGTGTAATAAGCCTTGACTCATTCTAAAGTAACGTTTCAGGTATCTTCCACATTACTATGACTTCGTGTTTATATGATCACATGTGTATATGTTATTATTTCATATGTTCCATTCATTTTTATATAATTATGGAATTCCTTCTAAACCATGTTCTAAAGCATTATTCTTAGGTTTATTATTTTATTGGGGGTTTAGCTCATACCTTTGTTCATGTTATCCCCAGGATATCCTATGAAGATGTTTGGGCACAACGGGAGTTAGGATATCTTTATAATGAATAAATAAATAAATGGTTTATTTAGTCCCATGTTTTTAGATTTATATAACAAGTCCTCCAAGAAATTAGACATCACAATCCTTGGCTTGTAATATAATGTTTTATTATGCTTAATATCAAGATATGTTATATATAAAAGGCTAGGGTCACTCTATTTGGTATCAAAGTATGGTCTAGTTATTTTTTAAGTTTAGGAATAGATCACTTTAGTGAGAACCATATAGTTAAAACTAAGTATAAGAAAACATCCCAAAATTTTAGTAAGTATAGAGTTAGTGGAATAACAAGAGAATGCATCCCTATCTAGATAAAAACAACTAGATGTGGCTTAGGCCTATATGTATCTAGTGGTAAAACCCAAAAACAATACTTTGAGCTAGAATTGATTGATAACTGGTGAATGATAATGGTCCTTATTGAACTCATGGTTTGACACTCCAAATGGATATATCTTTATAAATTCATAAGATTAGTACTAACCATTATTAAGGGAGAAAAAAACATAATAAGAATATAGGTTATGTAATATATCATGGATAACATAATATGAAACCTAGGGAATAACATGTTTGTATATAATTTTTATTTAAGAATTTATCCTTTTATGTTTAATGTTTTATTTTTATGCTTAATAGCTATGTATTCAATCCCTCAAAATGAATTATCTTTTTCTTAGTTAATAGTGGAAAATAGAAGAACATTTTACAATAATAAATTTGATTGGGAATGTAAATATTTACCTAATGATTTTCCAAATATGATGGGAACGGGTTCCCAATACTTCATGATAGTACATGTTCAGCTATCTCCTGTTACAAATAATAACTTTAATCATGTAGAACTCCCTCCACCAAGGAAGGTGAATGTTTTCATCGAATATTTTATATTGAAATGGTCTCCAATGTTTAGTGGATATTTTGGTCCACTCCTCACAGAATTGTGGATTAACTCCATTAAAATGATATTCTTTATCCTCGTATTCCCATATGAAGAGAATGTAATGCTGGTGGTATATCATTTTGATGAGAAAACTTATCAGTGGTAGACACTAATCAAGAATACAAAGTCATAGGAGTAAAATGAGTTCATGGATTAGGAGTAATTCAAGAAAATGTTTTTCAATAAATATTTTCCCCAAACACTCTATCATAAGATTGAAAGAGAGTACCTTGGACTTAATAATATGGAAGATGATTCCATCAGGGTGTAAGAAGCAAACATTACATGTCTTACAAGATAAAAATTAGGATTTTTCATGAATATCAAAATAAAGTTGGATCACTTCTTTATCAGAATAAAGATGAGTTTACAAAAAGCATTGGGAATTCGTGACTTTGACAGTCATGAATTGCTTTTTTTCCCAAGGATGAAATAGTGATCAGACGCTCTCATTTGTATCATGGTCGCTGTGAAAAAAAAAGGAAAATGGAGTCTATTATGGGATGTTCAGCAAATAAATCCCATGAAGAAAATATGATAGAAAACCCAACGTGTCAAAATTGTGGGAAGAAGCATCCTCTTAATTGTTTATAGTGAAGCATGAATTGCATCAAATGTGTAAGAATGGGAAATCTGGCTAAGAGTTGTCAAAGGGATATAAATAAGTACACTAAAATGGAAGAAGAAAGGGAGCTTTATATAAAAACTCAACCTCTAGTGTAGTGTTACAACTGTAAGAAGCATTGGCACATTGAGAAAAATTTCCCTAACCCAAGGGTTGTCAGTGGAAATGACCAAAAACCTCCAAGGAAACAATGAAGGGATTATGCATTCACTACTGCTAAGGTGGGGTCAGAAAATGATCCGGTGACAGGTATTCTACTTATTCAATTATGAATAGTAAACATACTATTTGATTCTCATTCTGCACATTCTTTCCTATCATCCAATTTTAGTAGAACTATTCAAACACCACCTCAAAATTGGGAGGTTTTGTAATTTGTGAGACCAGTAAATTGGGAAATTTCTATATCCAAAGTATATAAGACCTCCCCAATTAACATTTATTGATGAAATATCCCATAAAATATCAGCATACCTCCTTTAGTGGAGTTCTATGTCATATTGGGCATGGATTGGCTATCTTAATACAAAGCCAGCTTAAACTATCATGAAAGGGAGATCACTCTTCACACCTCAAAAGAATCCTATAATTATTTACAATTTTAAGGAGGATGATGAATCCCTTTTAGAATCATTTTCTATTATGTGAATATTACCATATTATTAGAAATCATGTATCGCTAAAATGATTGAGACAAAGTAGATGATACCTCTCAAATATATGCCCATCATGAGAGATTACACTAATGTATTTCCTAACTAATTTTCTGGTCTTCCTCCTAATAGAGAGGTTAATTTATCAACTTAACTTATTCTTGGATATGTTACTATATCAAATATGCCATATAGAATGTCCATTGTACAGCTGTAAGTGCTGAAGAAGATGTTATAGGAGAATTTGGAGAAGGGTTTTATACACCCGAGTGCTTCAAAATGGGGTGCATCAGTCCTCTTCGTCAGGAAGAAGGATTGACCAATGTGACTTTATATTGACTATTGTGAGCTCAATAAAATAATGATAAAGAACAATTATCCCATACCATGGATAAATGACTTGTTTGATCACATTTTTGGGGGCAGTTATTAATCTAAGCTGGACCTTCAGTCATGATATCACCAATTAATGGTGAGGAAGGAAGATTTCACCAAGACTGCATTTTGAACGGGGTATAGACACTTTTATTTTATAATCATTCCCTTATAACACAATAATGATATGATAATATTCATGTATTTATTGAATAGAGTCTTTATAGATTATGTCGACAAATTTGTTGTAGTCTCTGTCAATGATATTCTGATATGTTCCAAGAGATATGAGGAACCTTAGGAGCATTTGAATACTTTGTTGATGACATTGAGGAGGGTGAAACGTTATGAAAAATACAGTAATTGTGTGTTCTTTATGGGAGAAGTATCATTCTTGGGGAATGTTATCACCAAAAAAGGGATAGATGTGGACCCTTCTAAGATAAATACAATTGAAGAGTGTCCTAGGACAAGATCTGTAATTGTGATCCGTAACTTGTTGCTTCTAATCGGGTATTATAAAATTTTTATGAAGAAAATATCATTATTTTGAAACCAAATTACCAATAATCCGCCAATGGGGGTGAAGTTTTTCTGGATTGAAGAATGTGTGTAATGATTTAAGGATCTCAAAATGTGGCTTATCACTTCACCAGTACCCACACTTCTGATAAGTGAACAACTATTTGTGGTGTACAATGATGCTTCAAAGAAGGGTATAGGTTGTGTTATGATGAAAATTAAAAAAGTGATTGGATTCACCTCAATGAAGATTAAAATATATGAGAAAAAATATCCCAAACATGACCAAGAGTTGGCAGATGTGATCTTTGCATTGAAAATCTAGTGGGATTACTTTTATTGGGAAAACTGTGAGGTATATACTAATAACAAGAGTCTCAAATATATATTAACATAGAAGGATATTAATAATTACCAGTGAATATGGTAATAGATCAACAAGAATTATGACTACTCAATCCACTACCACCCCCGGTAAGGCAAATAAGGTGGCAGATTCTCTGAGAAGAAAGGATCATGCATCATTATCAATGATGATAATTGAAAAGGATCCAATCATTATAGGTTTTCATAGGATTGAAATGGGAATAACTAATATATGAACATCATAAATCCTTTTTAAGATGTTTTTTCAACTATCCCTCATAGAGAAACCAAAGGATCCTTAAATAAATGATGTGGAAATTCAGAAAATGGTGGAAGCTATCAAAAATGTGAAATCCTCATAGTTTGAGATTGATGAGGAAGGATTTGTAAGATTTGGGGCATGATTTTGTATACCATCTAATACAGAGACAAAGAAGGAGATTCTTAATGATGCCCATAGTTTAACATTAACTATTCACCTGGGGATCACAAAGATGTATCAAGACCCCAAAGAGGAATTTTGGTGGGATAATTTGAAGTAGGAGATTGCTGAATATACATCAAAGTGCATGGTATTTCAAAAAGTGATGTTCGAAAGAAAAAAAGTCTAAGGGGATGATGAAACCACTATCCATACCAACATAAAAGTTGGAGAACATCGAAATGTACTTTTTCACTAGACTTCTAAGGACATAAAGTGATAACAATGCTATATGGGTCATTGTGGATCATCTTACAAATATTTCTCAATTTATCACAACTTTAGAGGACTTATAATTGGATTAAAATGAATTGATATATATCAAAGAGGTGGTAAGGATCCATGTAGTACCACTATCCTTGTTATCTGAAAGTGATTCAAGATTCACCATGATGTTTTGTAAAAGTCTCCAATATTTTCTATGCACTAAATAGAACATTAGTACGGCCTATCAACCTAAAACCGATGGCCAATCTGAGAGAAATATTAATGAAACTAGAATACATGTTGAGAGCATGTTCTCACAACTTAAAAGGATGATGGTAAAAATATATTCCACTGGTTGAATTCTCTTACACAAGTAGTTTCCACTCCAGCATCTGAATAGAAACATAATAATCCCTTTATGGGAAAATGGGAAGAACACTGACATGTTGGGATGAATTCAGTCAGCGTAAGCTGCTAGGACATGAAATGGTCTAAGAATTGTTGTAGATGGTGAAAAACATTTATCAGAACATCAAGGTAGTCCTATGTTGACAGATGAGTTATGTGGAAAATCATCAATGGGGCCTTGAGGATAAAGATGGTGATATTGTATTCCTCTTAATACCTCCATCGAATAAGGTCATGAGATTTGGGAAGAATGGAAAGCTATGTCTCGGTTGCATCGGCTCCATTGAGACACTTGATCATGTCGGAGCTGTATCATATCTAGAAGCACTTCCACCTACATGACTAAATTACACTATTTCCTCCACGTTTCCTCTTAAGGATGTATATACCAGACCATTCACATGTATTCTCTTCATAGGTGGTACGGTTGGATAATGATCTTTCTTACGAGGGGAATCCAGTGAAGATCATGGATCATAGAGATAATGTTCTACACAACAAGACTACTCACCTGGTCAATGTACTATGGCAGAACCATCAGTATGAAGGGGAAACATGGGAACTGGAGGAGGTAGTGAAGGAAGACTACCCACACCTATTTACATCTTTCAATGTAAAATTAAATTTCAAGGATTAAATTTCTTATGGTTGGAAGAATATAATGACCCAATGTTTTATAAATGAAATTATCATCTTATTGACATATAGTATAATTAGAATAAATTGCAATATAAAGAACTACTAAGTACTATTTGACCTTTAAAAACAATATTTTCAATTATGTTATTTTAATTTCTAACATCTGATATACATGGTTGTGATCAGTAAGGTATTTGGAGTCATATAAGAAAAAAATTATTTTTGGGGAATAGTAAATAAAACTTATGAATAGTAATGTTACCCTTATGAATATTAATATTAACCTTATTAATAGTAAATCCTCTATATGAAAAATTAACCTCACCAATCAATGTATATATAAAAGTTATCCATCTTATAATTGACAATATGATATAATTATTTCATAGTGCTGGTAAGTCTGTAAGTCATGTAAATTTAATTAAAATTTAATAATGAATTTAATAATTTCAAAAAAAATATTTTCATAAAATGTATTCATAAATAATTATTTTGATGAATTATGATTATATTATATTTTTAAGAGACCTTATTTAATTTTTCTAAGTGTCAAAAAGGCAGTTTAAATTTTAAAATTTGTATTTTTCAATTAAATCAATATTTTAATTAAAAATTAATTATCACATATTTAGAAAATTATTTTAATAAAATAGAGTTTATTTTTTATTTCTATATGCCAAAAAATGGTTGGAATGAATTTTGGGTATTTTTCTAAACAACATGATTTTTTGGTGAATAGTAAAATATGATAATTTACGATCAATGCAAAATAAATGAATTTATGCATCATGCATGATTCATGGATGATGTAAATGGAAATTTTTTCGGACTCAATTGCTCAAGTTATTGTTTTTTGTTGCAATATTCCCTAATATTTTTGTCATGAGAAAAAATATTAATCTAATGATTAAAATAATGGGAAATACTCCTTCCCCTCCAATAGAAATATCACCCCTATTTACCTATTCTATTAACTCCTATGAAGCATTTTTCCTTTACTAAATTATACTCAAATATCTCCCTAATACCTTATCCCATTTTCATCAGACCTTGGTCTATTAAAAATTCCAAATACTCTCACATATGGAGGTTCTCAAGGAAGATATATTCAAGTGGTAAATTCCCCTTTTCATTTCTTTTATTTTCTTTCAAGTTCCATTATTTTCTTTTTCTTTCCTCACCTCCATTCATTAAAATGTTATTATAAATATGTTACATTAAATTTAATATAATTTGAAAATGATAATGGAATAATTCATCATCATATCTTCTTTACCCTCGTTTTATACTTGGAATGAAAACATCATCTGATATGTGTTAATTTCACACATTCAAGGACGAGATGTTTTCAATTTTGGTTACCATATTTAATTCTGGTCATGAAGTCATTTTTATGGTTGATTCAAACTATAATATATTTATTACTTCTAATTTAATGTTCTAGAATATTTTTTACAGGTGATATTAATTTATAAACTAAAATTTATTTGATGTGATAAAAAACCCCCAATTAACCAAAATAGTTATCATTAATGTTTTATATAACGATACATCTTTAATCTAAATAATGAAACGAATTTTATAAAATAATTAATATAATGGATGATCCTAAATACCATATAACTCCAATTATGGATATCCATTCTCATTTGACTTGATTATCCTTACATGTATATAAGTAATCAAATCATGAAAACCAATGAAACAAACAATGACATTGAACCTATTAACACATCAAAAAGGTCATGAATAAACATAATAATGTTATAATAAATCAATTAAATAACAAAGATTTTATGTACATATTAGTTAATGAATTTAATTTGGTTATCCATTAGATTAAGATGAAGTGAAGGATGCTTTTCGACTTATTTTAAGGGATTCTACCTGAACCTCCATTATTCCTTCAGATTAAGCTATCTTTCTTTTTACACAAATAAAATTATCAGTTATTTTTATGTACATATTCTAAATTATATGTAAATTAACAAAAATCATGTATCAAGATCCATTCATTATTCACTTTTAGGTATATATATGTTTTAAAGTGGTTCCCTCTCCAATACGTCCTCATAAGAAAACATGTGTTAAGGGAACTTCCCGAATTCTTACCCAATTTAGAGAGAAATATATCATCTATTTTAACACACCATTGTTTATATAAAATCAGTATTTTTATTATTATAACCATCATGTTTCAATTCTGTATTTATATAAAACATTATTCCCCTTTCTATTTTAAAGTCTCTTTATTATTTTCCTTAAAACTACAGTAAAATGTTTTAATGATAAAATTACTGAAATACACTTATTAAATGTTTTCACTTATATTTGATATCACTTACCATGATATATGCCTATTTTACCATATCAATTTCCTTTTATTTCATAATTCCCTTTTTTCATGGATGTTTATATGATATTATCATCTATTATGCTTTATAACATGATTTTGATACCCATTTTTTCTGGTGGTACCGTTATGTTTATGTATGATTTATTATGTATGATTATTATGGGGAATGAATATTTATAAAAATTATATGATGGGTGTGACCGGATATCACTCCAATCCATTGGGTAATGTTTATTCTCATGATATGTTATGAGGAACGGTCTTGGTTTTTATCACTGACTTGTACTACCATGTGCAGCGATCTTGGTGGTTAACCTTGACTTGTGGTCCTCTATGTGTAATGAGCCAAGAATCATTCTAATGTATTGTTTTATGTTTCTGAAACATTACAATAACTCCATGTTAATATGATCCCATGATTATATGTTATGATTCCATATATTCCATTCAATTTTATATCATTATGGCATGCCTTCAAACCCATGTTATAACACTTAATTCATATGTTTATGCCCTTACTAGAACATTACATTATCCCTTAGTTCATGTTATCCGTATGTTATCTTGTGAATATTTATGAGAAAAATGGGAGTTAGTATCTCATTATAAATAATAAATAAAGAAATGTTTTATTTAGTCACGTGTTTTTAGTTTTATGTACCTAGTCCTCCATGACAATAGACATTATGATCCTTGGCTTGTAATATGATGTCTTGTTATGCTTAAAATCATGCTATGTTATGTGTAAAAGGATAGGGTCACTATGTTACTCATTATTTTATAGTGAAATGATCCAAACGTTACATTAATATTATTTCTCTGAAAGATTTACATTTTGATGACATGGTGTTTATGGTAACCATTTATCTTAAACATTTTATATATTTATAAAACCCAATTCTCATTCACGAGTTATATTATTATGGGATCCACATTTTTTCATGGGATACTCATTGATCAAATAATTATGGAACCTGTCTCTTTTCTATAGGTTACATATTAAAACATGTTTATGATACCCATTTAATTTCAAGGTTTATGATATCATTATTAATGATATGGTGGAACACATCTGTATGATTTCATTATGAGATGTGTGGTACCAATATCTCCCTCCAATGAATTAGGAAATGAATTATATCTCATGAGATAGATTTCAATGGAAAGTGGATTGAACATGGTTCACTAATGGAATTTTTCCCCAAAGATGGTCTTAGGAGTAAACCTTGACTACTAAAATGGTCATGGTAGTGAACCATGACTATAATAATTTTAAGGGAATATTACCCATACTATTAAGATATCATTGGAACTGATTCCTTGATTACTATGGAAATAATTTTTTATTCTAGTGTCTTTTACAATTTTTTATCTTATTCCAATGTTATTCTTTCATGTGTTATGACCTCAATTCCCTTATAATTCTTATCTTATGAAATTCTAATATTTATGTAGTTATTTATTTTTATGATCTTTGATATGACGAGTATGAAATTTTATTTTCCTCACTAGGTTATCAAGCCCTTTTGCTCATGATTATGCTAATATATCTCCATTGTTTACCCTTATTGAGCATCTGATCCCATCCTATCATATATTATTCTTTCCCCTAGTTATAATGACATTTTTTTATGTATGTTGTGTCAATGAATGTTACTTGTCCTAAAGAACCTAGGGGGAGATAATGTAGCTCACTCATGTACCAATGCTTGTGTTTATATGTTTCTGAATGAAGTAACCTAATATGGTCATTGGGAATTTATTTGTGCAATGTATTATGTCTTATTGAAAATTATTTAATGTTAATGCATGACGATATAGGGTCTCTATAATGTGATCTTTATATGATCGTGGCTACCTTTAAAAAGTGTACATATTACCTGAACACAACCTATAAAAATATGCTTATGTGGAAAATTGTTGAATCGACCAAGTTTTACAATGTATCAAACAAAATTTATAATAATAGACCTCATTTGATAAAGTATCAAATTTATTATATGGATTTCAACAAAAAAATTCAATGTATCGACCATAAATTATGTAAGAAACAGTCAATGAAAAATATCAAAGACTCGACAAGACCATGAATGAAATCATGAAAATGATTGGATGCAACAATGAGTGAATATTTTATGTAGTCTCCAAGTAACCACATAATGTTAAACCAATTTTATAACCTATTTAAAATAAAATAATTCATTGTTCATATTTTAGATCAAAACATTCCCTATTTTATTTATATGTCAATGTTTTGAATTACTACATCTTTCATTAACTTATTTATCCAAATATACCAATTCCTTGAATACATATTAATCATTTTTAATACATTAGTTTTTTTAAACGGATAACATTTTTCTTTCATTTAACTGTCATTATGTGGGTTGATGTGTCATGTTATTTTCATGATAAAATGTGAGTATGAAATTTAATATGGCTGGAATTTGAAAATTCTATCTCATATATATTATGAGATTATTCAAAGGGTATTTAATGTTTATTATAATCATTTATTGGTTATCTAATAATTATTTTAAAATGTTATCACTATAAACCATCATATCGATTTATATATGATCGATGTAACCCATGTGAGTAAGTTTTTTATCTATACTATATGATTTAATCACAAACATGATTTAGAAAGATGAACTTTATTTGGATTTATACATTAAATTTATAGGGTATATAAGAACTCTCAATAAGGAGTTTCACAAGTCCAGGTCAGGATATTTTTTTTAGGATATTATTATACTGTGAACGTGTAGCATGCTCTGGTGGTCCTCTACTACAATAAGACAAAAATATAAAAATTTAATCATTTTATACTACAAATATATTTGGTGCCTTCAAGTAGACATATATTTATTGGGTTGTTTAATTTAATTTTTCTATAGTGGTAAATATTATGTGGTATATATAACCCCTTTATATGGTAGATATGTTTGGATTGTGACTCCACAAAAAGGCTTTTTGGGTTGGCCCTCTTGGGGAAAATAAAATAACTCATTAAGTTGTTCCTTAAAGGGAAAATTGTGGGAATATTCTAGGTTTTCCTCATGGGGAATAAGGTATGATATTTTAGGTTGTTCCAAGGTGAATATTTTGTACTATTTGGGTTGTCACAACATGTATAAAATACCTAGTTTTTATATGTTTTAATTCTGTATAGGAAAAGGATTTTTATTTTGGTTGTTACTTCTAGAATGAAAATACCCTATATGATTCAATAGTTAGTGGGTGAAATATTGCACTTTATTTAAGATTGATGAACATGATAGTAGGATAAATTTAATCTATACTACTAAAAAATTCTCTTATGATAATATTTTTTTCAACTACATTAACATTAAAACTATAATTTAGTATTTAAATATATTCAAATAGACCAATTTTTCCACTCTTGGATATTATCCTCTGTAAATTTTTGGGAAAAATGTGAAACCAATCACAAAGTCAATTATTGATTATCGAGTGATAGTAACTAGCTCATGGGAATTGGGAACACAACTTATAGATTTTCATTGGCCAAGAAAGGTGTCCTATTTTGGGAAGTCCATAATTGGTTCCTCAAAATTTTCACAAAGAATTACAAGTAAATGTTTAAAAGGAATATATGAGTTCATGGTTTATAATATGTCAGATATAAATATGATGGTTTTATAGATAAATAATTTTCCAAATTTATTTTATAAAATATTAGAATATATTCCACTGTTTTGATATCATGAGGTAAGTTATTTTCCATTAAAAACTGTTTTTAATATTTTTCATTAAACTCTTTTTTCCCCCAATTAATATTCTTCAAAATGTTCTATGAATTATTTTATCAATACATCAATGTTTTTTAATGGAAATTTTAAAGCTCCTTTTTTCTTTATTTAATTTTTTAGAATAATCTTCTTTTTGTTTTTCGTACGACTATTTCTGACATTCTTTATAAAGGTGAAAAGGAATGATTTTAAAGTTTACTACCTGACCATCATTTCCCACCATCATAAGAATTATTCATTATTAATAATTATTTACCTGTTTATAAAGATTTTCAAATAATATCTTATTCCATCTTATCTAGGAATATTTCTTTTTTATAATTTTTATTTAAAATTAAATTTGTCATTATTTTTATGTAAAAAGGGAATGAGTTTTTCTATTGTATTAAAATAATGTTTTCAAGCAATTTATGATGAAAATTTTCATGATTACAAAATTTTACATCATGATATAGTACATGATAATTATAGATGATGATTAGTGAGCTCAATACAACTTAACAATATGGGTAAGCATGATATAGAATCTGAATATATTGGGTAATGATTTATTTTTTGTTATCAATAAATGAGGGAGATATCAAAGAAGGTTACTCATATTTTATTCAATATGAATTAGTTAATTATAAAATAATTTAAATAGGAGTGAACCCCTGTTATGAATATGAAGCAAAAAAGATGAATATTTATGATTTATATATGGTTTTATTGATATCCATTTGATTTCATATGGTATGGAATGTAAAATTTTAATGGGTAAAGGTTCATTATAAAAGAAAAATGTCCATGTGTTATCATTAATTCTATTATGTTATTCATTCTTTTAGTAATCGTTTTCAATAGTTTTTTTTGAGAAAATTATAATTTTCTATTTTGGATATTTTTTATTTATATTCTTAGATTTTTATATTCAAAAATCAATTATTTTCATTGGTTTTCATGTTATTCACTAGACTAATAAGATTTCAGTAATTTTATATCTCTTATTGAGCTTTGTTTTACATAGCCTAAATTTCGAAATGATTTTTGATGGATATGAGAATATATGAGGTCCATAGTAATTTCAATAATTCAACTATGGTGAGTCATCATAAATGAAAAAAAATTCTATTAAATGAAACAGGGGTGTAGGTTTAAGAATGATTCTTATGACATTAAAATGTGCACTATGTGGAAATTTCTACATTTTTAATTTTTTTTCTAATTCATAAAAACATTAAACATTTATGATCTATAAAATGTATTAAATAAAAACCATTTCTATTAAAACCAAAATTATTGGTTGATTATGTCATGATTATTTATAATTAGAATCATTTCAACAGTTTTAGATAACATTAGAAGATATGATGATAATAATTGAAGATTTATTAGTATTTATTCTATTATTAATATGTGTCAGTATAATATTATATACCCACTGTTACATTTTTGTTTTAGTAAATGTATGGAACTGGGAGAAACAAAGTTAAAAATATATGTTTATGGATAATGTGTTATTTTTTAAAATTTAAAACTAAAAGGGGAGGAGCTAGAGTTTCATAAATGTACAGGTGGTAATGACTTTAAAGGTAATATGACTCTATATCCTATGGATAAAAAATATGGCAGGTAACACTTGATGATATGTCTAAATATAGAAATATAATGATTCTATGTGGTAATGGAGTTAATAGAACAATGAAGAACCAAAGAAAAATTATGATTTTAGTTAAAAATGGAGTGGAATAGTATTCATTCTAAGTTGTCAATAGAATGTTTTAATTGTGGAGATTATGGGATTTATGAAAATTTATATGTAAGGAAGAAAGATAATGAATAGGTTAAAAAATATATTATGAATAAAGGTTTATAAATTTTAAATTATTTTTACGAAATAATAAATTTTAGATAAAAGATATGAATTATATTTCTTTGTAATTTTTAGCATATGAATCACAATTATATTTTGATTTTGGAATCTTTGAAAATGATTCATTTTTTATAATTGGAATTATTTATTAAATAATTGTTTTTAAATTAATTTTTAAAGAATTTGGTATAATGTTAATTGATTGAAGTGTTTACATATAGGATTTTCATAGTTATGTTGTAGCTATATTTTTTTTAAATATTTATAATCATAAAAAATATAATTCATTCAAAATTAATGATTTTTTTTCAATTGGGAATGTATTCAAAGATGACCAAAAATATCTTGGGAGTTTCTTCATTGGTTATATAGAACCTAATGGTTCAACATTTATGGAATAATTATTTTATCTTTTTTGGGAATGTTTTGAAAGTTGTTGATATCTTTTAGGGTTAAGTGATATTTGATGTTGAGGTAATTATGGTTAATTGGTATTAAAGGGTTATTTTATTTTTTGATTATATGTTTTTTCATGTTTACAACCATGGTATTCAAATATTTTTTATTACTAAGTGATTAATATTATTTTTAAATATTTTGACCATATTAAGAACATTAAATTACTATGGTAAAGGGAAATATTATTGGTTATTATGGGATTTTATTTAAGGAATAATGGTTGTGTTTTATTTTGGAATCATATATTATCTTTTTTGGTTTTAATGTGATTAGGGTTATTTATGGAAAGAATTTCATATTTTGGGAGAATATATGAATATGATATATACATTTTTTATGCTACTTTCTGAGTTATTGGTCTTACATAGAGTTACATGTTATTTTTATCTTGTAAAAATATGTGATAAAATCATACTAATCATTGGGATTTGATTTTGGTTTGTTATGTTTTGATGAGTTATAAAGTTAGTAATTTATGTAATGGTATATTTTGGTCTATTTGTGTTATTTTTTGTGTTTTTATGGAAATTATAGTATCATTTCTCCATATATGATAATATAAAAACTTCAATTAATTATTTTTTTTAATTAATGGGTAGAAACTTGAGAATTTTTTTTTACCTTTTGTGGATATAGTTTCTTTAAGAAGTTGTTTTATTCCATAAAGAATAAAAATTTCATGTTCAATATTCATTTCATGGGGTAAGAGATGAGTTATATTTGTAATGTGAAAGAAGAATAAAAGATGGTTGAAATTCCACTTATGAATTGTAAATAAATTAAGCATGTATAATTTTCTTAAAATTTCTCTCTCAATGGTAAAATAATTTCTCAAGTCTATCAAGTCTTATGTGGAATGTAACACTCAACTATCAAGGTAAAATTTTTGAAACACATATACATGAATGATTATAAGATAAGTATATGAATTTCTTAAATAAAAAATTGCATATTCTTGGCCTAGAAAATTAATGTTCCTGAAAAGAATCTATATTTAATTTTAAAACTATATTATGATAAATTCGTTTTAGGAGAATCATATTAAAAATGTGAAGAAATAATTTCATTAATGGGTGAAAATATTACACCACTATATTTTAGTTTAAAAACAGTAATATAATTTGTTGTTTATACTACATTAAATACCCAGAAAAAAATGAAACTCTGATGTACTGTTAAGATATTATTGTTTAAAAATAATTGTTAAAAATAGCAGATGGATTTGAAGGACTGGACATGAGTAAATTAATGTTGAAATATATATAGGGAATATTATATTAATTAAAATTTAATAATTAAGTCATAGTAAATAATAATAAAATTTTAAATAAAATCATATGATTAAAGGATATATTTTTCAAATATTTCATTTTTTCACACAATGTATCTTATCAAAGTAAATTCTGTCAATCACTATAGATGAAATATTTTAGTGAAATTAAATTTTTATATAATTAATATAACAAATCAAAATTTACCTAATTGGGATTCGTAGATAATAAACGAATATAAAAGTGTTTTATACATCAAAAAAACATTTTTTTTTATTTTTTTTAAATATATTTCATCAATGAATATTTGGATTAATTTCTTCCCAGTTTTGAATATTTATTTACTAAAAAGAAAATAAATTGTGAAATCATAATTTTATATTATAATTAGGAGTAATTTTTATTACTTTTCAAAAAATGATTATTTTTATGTGAATAGTGAAAATTACCCATTTTCATAAAACTCTCATTTTGTTTCTTTAGAAATATTAATTTAAATGTTCAATTTATTGAATTTAATTTAATGTAAAATTTTATACCATTGATTAAATATAATAAAATTAATTATACTATAATAAAAAATATATATATTATTTTTTTATAAGATCATCTTTTTTCTTTAAATAATTTTTTTCTAAAAAAATTGTTCCATTTTTTATACATACATAGAAATAAATTTTTTAATTTTAGAATTTGAATTTAAAAAAAGGTTTTACATATTTTTAATAAAGATGATGTAATTTTTTATATTTCTAATATCATTTTTAGTCATAATTAATAGTAACAATGTTGAAATGTTGCCACCGCGGTAATAGGTAAAACATGATAAATAAAGTCAAAATTTGTGTTATGTTTAAAATTTTTAATATTAATTTTTATTTTATGTGGTTATTTATACCATATTCACCTTAAAATGAAGATTATAATTTTTAAATTCCACTGACCAATGAGTAATAAACATATAATGATTAAAAGTTAAGAATAATTACAAATTTTCCACTATACTCAATTATAAAAAGGAACATCCTCTCCTCAATTATTTAGACCACTTGAGAAATTTAACATGGGAATATTGTAACTAAAAAACTTCATAAATTCCTTCCCCACATCCTATATTTCATTTTCTCAACATAATACCATCCTAATTATGATTAATTTGTTCTAAAAGGGTGTTTATATAAATAATATATATATAACTATTTACTGAGTGTTTTCACGTTTATATATTATTCTACCCCCTAAAAAAAATCTTAACCATTATTATATAATCACATAAATATAAAAAATATAATTATTATTTTTATGTTTACTATTTAATTCATTTACCTCTTTTTTCAATCCATTGATATATGCATGGATCACTCATGTGTTTATACAAATAACTCTTTTCATGAAGTGATGTATTACATTTTACATCACTGTCACAAATGAATAGTTAAAATGATAGATAAAATTAATATATATTAAATTTATGAAATAATTAATATTCTATATAAATTATTTATTTTATATATTATTACACTTCCATCCATTGAAAACTTATTACATTACTCGTGGGTACTTTTGGACTACCACCCTAATGAAGTTATGTGATTTGTTTTTCATTACTGAATAAAATGGTTGTTTATAAGTATAGAATTGATTAAATAATATGATACATATAAAATTAATATTATTTTAAAATTTTATTCATTCATCTATTTTATTTTTATTTCATATATTCTATAAATTTAAATGTTTCTCATGTGTATATACAGACTCTAAAATCCATAACACAATGTGTTTAATTTTTCATGACCACTAAACATGGATGAATTTAAAAGTTTATTTAATTTATAATAATTAAATTTTTAACATTTATATTATTTTGGAGACAATAAAACCATGAAAAAAGTGTAAGGACCAAAATAACCTAATCAAAGCATTCATGGGACACGATAATTTAAACAACTGCATGTTTATTTACACAAGGTATTTTAATTAAATTTTCAAAAGGAAGTTAAGAGTGAATGGTATATAGTAATATTACTATAAAAATGGTTATTTTAATATTTTATAATACATTTAATGTTATTATAATGTAGTGTTTTGGACTATATAGAATTCATGAGGTAAGGTATTTAACTTTAAATTATCATTTTAAACCTTTCCTTCGAGCTCTTTTTCCACAACATCCATGTTCAAAAAAAATTAAGAATATTTTATTTTTAAAATTAATATTGATAAATTCAATTATAAACAAATTAATACTTTATTTAAATAAATAAAAGTAATATTCCTTACCTTTTTCATATGGTTCATTTTGATTTTCATTTAACATGTGAAAACCCAAGGTTTCTATAATGATTATTTTTTAATCTCCTATTACCACAAACATATACGTTATTCATTATCAAAATTATTCTCTATATTTTTACCTTTTTTTGAAAAATATCATAATCCCACCCTTTTGGGAATTTTTAATTTTTTGGTGTTAAAAAAGTATACTTATTTTGATTTCTATGTAAAAAATAGAATGTGAATTACGTAAGGTTTCAAAAAACTTTTACAAGGGTTTTTATGAAAAAGTTAAAGAATATGGATTTTTAATTCATGATATAGTACATGTTAATTTTATATGATTATGGGTGAATCTAATATGTCTAATGATGATGGTTGAGCTTGATATGACTCTCTAATGCATTTAGTATTGATATAGTCATCAATGGTGAAAATGAGGGAGATAAGTAGGCAGGTTACTCCCATAAAATTAACTAGTGATCAGTTCATTCTAACATGGGATAAACATAAGTGAACTCAAGTTATGAATTTTATTATCCAATATACCAATTTATACCTTCTTAGTGTTTTTATATATATTTTGTTATTTCATATGGAAATGAAATTTTGAGAAATTTTATATGTGAAATGTTTGATTTTACCAGAAATTATTTCATGACTTCACATGAATGTATTCATGGTTTTCCCATGGTTTCAATGGTTTTTAACAATTTTTTTCTCTTATGTGGATATTGTTTTATTTATGTGTTCAATGATTTATTATAAAAAAATATAAATATTTTCATTTGAATTTATGTTTTCCCATAGAATAATGCAATTCCATTATTTTTATATAAAATTCTCAAATTTGTTTTGCTCATACAATGTTTTAAAATTGTTTTAGTAGGATCTAGTGATTTTAATAATCTATATAAAAGTTAATACATTGATTATAGACAATTTTCTTAAAACAAGAATTAGTTTCATTAATCGAACATCAGTGTAAATTTATTAACACTTTTTGATAACAAAATTTCACTTTGTGAAAACAACAACATTATTATGTAATTGTACATGTTTTCTATAAAACTCTAAAGTAATTAGATCATTGAAATTTCAGAATGTTCTAATTTTTTTCTAAGTCATATAATTATTGTCTCTTTTGGATATGAGGTTTTATTCACATATTTTCCCCTGTCTGATCTCGTAGCCTCATCCTAGTCTCGGATGCCTATCACGATGATCTAGACTAATCTAATACAAAACATCTAATCTAATGATATACAAAAATAATGATTGAACATGAAACAAGATTCCTATATAGGGTGTCAGCATGTGACTCAGTAGGGTCTCCCTAATAACCCTTAATATATATCATTAAAATAATGTGTATACATGTGTAAAAGAAATACATTAAAAAACATTCTCTTCAAGTTTCCATTTGGTAACCTATCCATCATGGCACACAACAGGGTAAAAAAAACTTTTGAAGATAATTCATTCTTACTAGGACTACATAGTACCCAAGCCTACCCACATTGATTCCTAACTTTTCCTCATGACAACATACTAGTAACTAATTACAAGACCATCAATAGAGACCCTAGGAATGGAAATATCCAAACCTCAACCCAATACCTTAAGAGATAGGGCACAATGATATTTCCATATATTAATATTATGCATGAAATATTATGGAAGGGTTCATTGTTCATGTATCATGTCACATCACAACCCATCCTTAACATGGTTTGTCTTTATCTCCAGCCTTCTCACATCATGAGTACTAATCTAAGACATGCATAGTACCTAGAACCATCCCCCATAGTTTCCCTCCTCACAATCCTTCTAAGAATATTTCCTTCATAAAACTAGTGGATAAACATGTAATGGTCCAATTTCATACAAAAAAAAGGACATTATATCAAAGAAAAAAACATAAAGTGCCTATATTATCTCATAAAAGGCCAAGACATGGGATCCAATACTCTAATAATATTTATATCTTATCACAATAAGACACATAAGAATGTCATAGCACACAAATATTCATCATGTCCTATAAGTTTTGAGTTGATCCCATTATTATGGTCTTCTAAATCATATCCACAAATCATGATATTGTTTTACGTCATCGATGAAGGAATAAAGTCAATCGTCCAAATCATCCATGGTTTTTTCACAACAATATCATCCCATAACCATAATTAAAAAGTGAAATGACAATTTGAAGGCTCATCTAGACCTCTAACTAATGGTCTATTTAAAACACACCCAAAGACTCATGAATAAATATTCCACTATATAGTGAGTATATTAGGCCATCAGGTCTACTCTATCCTCACCTCAACATGCATTGTATAATTTTCTTCCAAACCCCCCTTAGCAGACCAATACATATTACTAAAAAATTTATAAGACCCCCACATTGGTCTTGTATCACATCTCATAGGGGATATATCCCTACATGTCACTGATAGTATGCCATTGCTATCATCCTATGAAAAGTCTCGAGCACTCCTCTATCCTTGTACACACACCCAGACTCACCTCCAACATTAAGAGTGAGTTACTCCTCACCAACAAGACACAATTTTCTTGATTTTCAACATTCATCGACAATATCCTATTATGCAATCCAACTTGTTTGAGGAGTTAAAAATTGGATATTTTTCATAACACTCATCTATTCTATCAGGAACCAATATCAAGACAATAATCACATATAATTAATTATAAAATGTTATAATTAATTATTTAAATAAATGAAAAAAAATTACATTTTTAAATCCCATCGTGTGTGATTTCCACGTCAAAACCTCAACAAGATGGTTATAATCCACTCCTAAAACACATTGTGACTGATGATAAAAAAAATATCCAAAAAATACACATAATTCAAAGCCAAATTTAATCTAATTTATGAAAACACATATATAAACATTCTTATAGATATACCTCAAAATTTTTTGAACAATGATATACCGATGCAAACTTAGGCCCTAATATATGATATCATATAAAAATCCCCATCATAGATGATATATTAAACCATGTTATTATATAATTTATGTGAAAAAACATCCCAAAACTAATCCAAAATTTTAGAAAGGGGGAGGAAAAGAATATATAGAAATGCGATGAGATACAAACAATGAATTGTAACAAAAAATATTCCCCTAAAAGGTGGGTTCAATATGGGGGAAAAGAGGGGAGGATCCCGCCAAACAACCCTCCAAGTGTACGCCTTGTATACCATGAATAAATCCACCCAGTATTTTTTATTATTTCTTTTTAAAAATAAAAAAACCATTCATGGTATGAATAGGTTCGCATTCCATAATACACAATAAGATTGGGGAGGTACCTATTACCCTTTGAAATTCAGAGTTTTAATAACATTTCACACTATGAATGTGTTGTTAATACTATTTTTCATCATCTTTTACATCCTCTCTATCTCTAATTCTCTCTCAGAAACCTGAGTCAGCACCCATTCCCTATGATCTATCAAAAAATTCATTCTTGAGCATCCAAATAATCTTATTCCCAATTATAGTGTTGGATCTCCAATAAAATCCCCTCCATATTTAAAATTAAAAACAATTCTCAAAATAAAAACGTAAAAATCTACAGGTCATCCTTGAAATGGTGAATAAGGGGAAATAAAAATTAATATTTACCATGATATAGTGGTAATTAATAAAAGGGCACGAATATTTATTAAGAGAGTTAATTTTTAAGTTGTCTAGTAGGCAATAGAGTTTCATCATGGTGATTCTAAGACCATTGCACTAAGGGGTCATAAAATGCACAACAAAACAACATGGGGTTTGTCTCAATGAAGAGAACACCATATCATGTTCTTAGGTTATTTACATTTTCCATATCATTCTTATGAAAAATTAAAATGATAATTTCACTATGTACCACATAAAATATACCCTACAGTTTAGATGTCTGTAATTTTATTATTTACTAATACATGGTACGTGGGATAAATAATTATATATCAGGTTATATTTAATTATGTCTATATTTTTTCTTGGTTATTTATGAATATTAAATAATGGGTTTTTTATGAAAACCAAGAGTTTCTTTGAACATAAATGGGATAAAATATATATATAGTTTTTGAATAGGTTACCATTTATATCTCATGGTTACAATGTTGTTTTTATAAATATCATTTTATTCATGAATTTATCTAGTTATGCTCCACTCATAGAGAAGGGTTGTGTTAATGATTTATCTAGACATTACTGGTAGAGATAATAAGACAATGTGGATTCCCATAGGTGAATATATTTTATATGGATCTTAGATTAAATATTATATATATGATAGGTTTGAAATTAATATTTATTACCATATTGATATATATATATATTAAATCATTTCATCTATATATATATTTTCAAACATAAATGGTTTTCAAACAATAATAGATATAATGTGAGAATGTGTTTTAGTCATTAGAGGATCATGAGTAGAACATGAATTTGTTATCAGGTTTTCTAACAAAATTTTCACGACCCGCTTTCACAAAAAGAAGGGAAGGGTCATCAGATTTCTAGGCCCTTCCTTATTTATGTTGAAGTAGAGATAATGACCCCCGAAACCCGCTTTCAATAGGTATCGGAGTGGAGACCAGCACCAAGGGTATAGAATCTCACACAAAATGGAAGGCATTACCCTTTTTATTTTTATAGGATCGAGAGATAAGATAGCAACCCCATCTGTACCGAATCTGAAAGTAAAGGTAAAGCCAAAAGTAAACCATTCCCATATGCATGTTCAACAGTAAATGATACAAGACACAAACACTTTAAAGGTAAAGTACCAAGAAAAGGAAAAAGACAACAGAAACTGCCCCAAGGCCTGAGCTAGTTTGGTCCCTCACGATCCCTGAAATCTTCATGGATACCTAAAAACAGTTTTATATACGTAGGGTGAGCATACAAGTAGAATCAGTAGGGAAAGCCAAAGACTCTTATGCACAAGTGGATAGGCATTATAATGCCTTGTGAGAAAAGAAAACCACAACACCTAGTAAGGAAAAACTATCCACCCATGTCTCGCTAAGGCACACTCCCCAAATAATGCAAGGCAATTAAACTATAGTAATAGCATATCGATATTTGGGTACCCCGCACCACTTTCCTACTGGTTATTGAAGGCATACTATGCATCGAACCAATCCCACCACTCTCACCGCAGTCCCACTCCTAAACCCATCCTGCACACACCTGGGCCAGAACAACTACTGTCACGCCCGAAAGACCATGGACCTCATCCCGAAGACACTTGGGAAACAACCAGCCCACATACACCTGGTCCAACAACCACAACTACCCCACCCGAAGATTCTTCAGCTAATAATGGACTCAGGCCATCACAACCTTCCTGAAGAGTCTTGGGATATTCGGGAAAGTCAGCAGAAAAGGAGATAATAACCAGCCACTCATAGGAGTGTTGGGAATAACTCCCTCCCCATAAAATGGGGTGTTCGGTACTAAGTGCGCAAATTGGGTGGGGCGCGAATCAGAAACATAAAAGCTACAGATATATGTATAGGTAACAAACAATAATCCTAACCTAGGGGTTCTAAAAACTAAGCACAAACAGCCTAGTTACTATTCATTCACAAAAGAAGTCATGGAAATCGCAGCCAAGTCAGAACTCATTCCCAAACTAATTCCCCACTCAACCATTCTTGTTTTCATGTTCAAGTTATCCCATTAAGGTGAAATCTGCACTACCGGGCAACTAACATCATAACCACAAGGCAAAAGGAAAGAAATAGCCAAACAAAAATTTAATCATTCACACCCGGTTCTCTTGTAAAGTCACAACAACAAACGGATAAGTGAGATCCCTTAAAGTACTGAAACCAGGGAAAACCCCGAGACACAGCCCCAAGTCCCCAAAACCAGGAACCAATGATTTCTCAACAATAGAAGATTCCACCATAATTTTTGATATAAGCAGAACAACCATAACCACAGATTCACAACCAGCAACCATGCCACATTAGAGGATCCCATCCCCACCAACATTGCCCATAGGAAAACAAACATAACAACACGCACACTTCCAAAATAGAGAAGGGAAACATCCAGGTTCAACACATCATTCATAAGTTCCATTTCTCTGTTAAATAACTGGGGTGATCACACATGGATTCTTCGTAACAACCGAAGATTTTATGAAGAATATTATTTTAATTTCGTTTATATCTTGTGTTGTATGCTACACCAAAATTATCTTGTGCTATACGCGACACCGTATTAGCTCGCAGTATACACAACACTGTTCTTGGCTCGTGGTACACACAATTTCAAGTTTGTTTGGTAGAAATTATTCTACGCAACATTATGTATAGATTTTTTTTAGTGTATAAATGAAATACGTTTTGAATTATGTTATACACAACACCAAAGGGAGATTTCACTACACACAACCCTGACTTGGCTTTCATTACACGCAATTGCGGTCTTCCTCGATAGCATGTGTTGTACGCAATACCGGGTTTCACTAAACAACGATATATGGTTATAATATTATCATGAACTAGCTGTTAGGGATATTATTAACTTAATTTTTAATTTTATAACAATATTATTCATCTTAATAATTTTCTAGAACATGGTATGAGAATAAAATAAATTTTTCAGGTAAAATAACTATATTTCAAAAAATGCAGTTTTGCTGCCTTTTGTTGGCGCACCCACATTAAATATAGTTTTTGACATGTTTATAAGTTCAATTTTACAAAATAAAATTATTATTTGGAATCAGGATATAAATTTTTACCTTGGATAAATTTTTCATATTATTCTGATAACTTTCTTATTTTAATGAATAGTAAAAACACGCTATATTTTAATTAAAAACAACTTTTTTCATCGTAATAATTTATGTGGTAATATTATAATATTTAATGGTTTTAAAGTATAAATACAATATAGTTTTACCATTTAATATAATTTATGTCATTAGCATTGATTTTACATTGAATTCGTAGGTTAAATCAATTCAGTCTTTTGCAATGTTTTAAACAAAAAGTTGTTTTCTTTAGACAAAGTGATTAAATTTAATTTTATTTCTACAACTTCTGTGTATTGAATTTGAAAAAATGGATTAAATATTTGGAATCTGTGGGTCCAAATTATATTAATAAACTACTTTTTTATATTTGGGCATTTTGAATAGTTACTACGGTAAATTTTATTTACTATAGTAAAAGGTAAATCGGGTAATTAAGGGTAAATATAATATTATAAAATTACCCTAACACTTGTATTAATACAATTGGATGATTATATATCTTCCTAAGTCATATTTGGGTCTAAATGGAATCCATTAGAACCCACTTAGAGGTTATTAAGACCTTTAGTTTATTTTATTTAAAGGAAAGTGAAATGTGTCTCACTCAAACATTAATAATTAAAACATTTTTAATATAATGTTATAAATAATATAATTTTTGTTTTAAATAATCATTTTAAATATAAAATCCTTTTCTTTATCATGGTAATTTGTTTTTAATTTTTAAGAGTTATATAATTACCTTATTTTCTTATACATTAATAATGCAGAAATTATTTATTTAGTAAAAAAATCAATAATATTGTTTTTATTGAAATAGTAATACAAATTAAAGGGCTCAAAAACCTGAACAAAACATATTGGTAGTGTATATATACACCATAATCATCCAATGACCGAATATATGACCGTTTGGAGTCTTATAAAAGTGATTATGACACTTATATTATTTTATTTTAAATGATGTCAAAGTTGTCACCTTCATAATTTAATAAATATAACAATTTAAAATTTTGGTGTATTATAAGATAAATCCAACTAAATGTATTATTTTGAAATATATATAATTTATCTTTATCCTAGTATTTTAATTTTAATTTTTATGCAACAAATCAGTATATTTTGTAATTATACAAAAATGTTGTAGTAATTATTTTATTAAAACAAATATCAAATAAATGGTTTTACAAATAGTAAAATAAATATTATATGAACTATTTAATGTGCTCCACTAATTTTATAGATTACTAGGAAATGTTAGGAACCTATTAAATATTTTATTTTGAATATATCCTCTATGTGGATTTTATTTAAATTCAAATAAATGAATTGTGTCAAAATTGACACTATTGTTATTTTATAAAAATGACATATTATTAAATTGTTTAAAAATCACAAATATATATAAAAATTATAAATTTAAATTTATATAGTCTAAAATGTCATAAGTTATCTAATTATGGATAATTCACTGCACATAAATAATTATTTAAAATAATTTAAAATTTAGAATCGTATTACCACAAATAAAATTTAATAGATTAAATAAGGATAAATCAAGTTGATAATGTTTAAAATAAATTCGCTACATGAATAAATTTTACTGGTTGATGATATAACAACCCTATATCATCTAATATTAGAATATGATTCATTGTTTGTGGTTTTTAAGGTGTTTTAGATTTATTATAAATTAATATTTTTAAGATTTCCAAAGGTGCCCCTCTCCTCCCTTATAAAAAGGGAACCCCTTCCCACTTCACTTCAAACCCTTTTGAGCCTTTAATATTGGCCAAACTCTACCAATTCCTCTTATAAACCTCTCTAGTTATATCATATAGGTTCTGGTCTTCTCAAAAGACCAACCCTAGTGCCCTAAGAATAATTTTAAAGGAGGTGTGTCGAAGAAGAGGTAATCTCTTGTACCGATTCTTTCAAGATTCTTTCTTCTTCAACTTCTTCTTCTTTAGTTGTTTAATTATAAAGTAATAACATCAGTATCACTAATATACTTATATTTTTTTATAAATATGAAACAACCCCATTTCACCTTTTATCCATCCTACAGAAAACGAAATCATCGCATGTGCGTACGTACGGAATATCGTCTCCACGCTTTGGTGTAATCTGTTTTTCCAGCACCACCTTACTTGGATGGGTATAATGGTGTAAATAATAACTATACATAGTTATTATAACATAATAATGATTCTGATATATTGTATCATCCACTCCAAATCAATTCTATAATTATGGGAACAATATCTTCGCTCGTGCGTACGTACGGACTACCGTCTCCACAATGCGATGAGATTCATTCTCCATGTTAACCATTCAAGAATGATTATAATGTATATATAAGAAATAATAATGAAATATATGACATTATAAAGCTTATAGATTTATGTATATCTACATGTTGTATACTTACTTCCATTCAAGTCAATAAGGAATGAAAAACAGCGTTCATGCGTACATACGGCCTACCATCTCCATGAACGGTGTGTTTAATTTAATTTATCTATCTATTATATATATATATATACTGAATATATATGATATATAAATCATGTTTTACATTTTTTAAGTAAGAAAATCATGATATAAGAAATAATAATATCAAGAACAATAAGTCCAAACATGTACGATAAATGAAACGATTTTACCCAAAACGCTACTTTAACATGGAATTGACAAATGAACGGGTAATATAAATACCTAAGTGAACCATATATGATATAATAACAATTAGTATGATTCTTTTATAACTCAATGAAATTTTTTAAATCACTATAATGTAGGTTCAGATACATACGAAGCATATCGGACATAAGGTAAAGGATAATTTTGCAATCTCATTTTTATCTGAGATTGCTTATTCATAAGTATTTACTGGGGTTATTGTTATCGTCCATGTACATATTTTATAAAATATTTTTCATGTATGTTTAAAGTCCTTTTTTACCCATTTTTACTTTTACCCCATGGTATGGAAGGAATATTTCTTTTGTTTACCCTACGAGGTACTTTTTGACTTTTCCGGCAAAAACTACGAGGAGAATGTTCTTTTAACTTATACGACATGAATGGATTTTTACGTTTTCATAACGCATAATTTCCATGAAGATTACTCTACAATATTTCATGACTATTTTCAAAAAAATCATTTTCTTTTAAAATTTCATGTCATTTTGTCAAAAGAAATGATTTTGAAAAAGAATGGATATTTTCCTCAAAATTCATTTCAAGTGTTTTGTCAAAACTATTTTCCATATAAGATGACATTATGTCATATGTTTATGTTTCAAGTATAATGTCTCTATTATTTACTTGGTATAATTATTCTTGTGATGAAGTGATATCCATTTGTTTTATATGGATTATGTTATGATGGCATGATGTTTAAGAATCCCAATTTATTACATGGGTTATACTATGATGTATGATTTATGATTTTATGGAAGAAGTAAGAATGATTTCATTATGAGATGGGTGAGACCTATATCTCCCTCCAATGCTTTGGTTAAAGATTTATATCTCACGATATAGACATGGCTGGAATGGCAAGTAAATCTGGTTCAGTAATACAGGGTTGGAACGGCAAGTAAACTCGGTTCAGTAAGAGACTTTGTCCACTAAGATGGTCTTGGAAACAATGCCTTGGCTAAAATAGAAATCATATCATGTGATTTATGATTTTCTATATTTAAAAGGTTTATTCCCATGATATTTTATCATGATTGATGTTCCATTATGATCTATGCCTTATGTACTTCCATGTTTTATGTCATTGCTCAGGAATTTTATGTTCCATTATTATGTTCATGTTTTGAAGTTAAAATGTATAGGGTTTATGTTATTTTCTCCATGATTACCCTTAATGAGCATTTTATCTCACCCTTTATATGTTTTATTTTCCCCAGGATATTAAGAAAGGTTTTAGGTAAGACCAAAAAAGGGAAGTTCTTTATGGGAGATGTTGAAGATCTTTTACAAAGATTAAAATATTATGTTCCAAGGTTCCAAAGACACTAAACTATTACTGTTCTTGAGTGTCTGTTTTTGTTATTTATTATGTATTCCTCAAATGTAATGTAATGTCCATGTACGTCAATCTTTGGATCTCTACAGTTGGTATCAGAGGAAAGGTTTAGTCAACCTTTGGAAACATGGATACAAAAACATTAGTGAGATAACTAGATATATTTCTAAGGTATGTCTAGGGATTTCCCTAAGGATAAGTATAATTATAGGTTATAGTCCTATAATTACAGTAACGATATTAGAATTAAACCTAAGATGTTATATGTCGAAGGTAGTCCCCCTTTATTATGTTATTTTCCTTGTATGATTTTTTCCTCTCACAGAATTCTTTTTGTGTTTTAGTCAATAGATGGAACCAGAAGGAATTTAGTTAACATTGAATCCAATGGACAAATCGGTGACTATGAGTAACAAAATATCTTAATGCATAGAGAGAAAGATATTGTGATTATGCAGAATCAGTCATTGCGATATATGATTAACAAGGTGAAATTTAGGGGTATTACTAATTCATCAAATAAGAGGAAGATAGACTTTTATGCATGTTCACATGTTGAGGAGCATAAATAAAGGAAGATTAATATTTCTAAAGAAGGGAAGAAGAACCTTGATGAATACATCAAATGGAGGGGAGGATGTTATCTATGTGGAGAGAAGGGTCATAGAGTGGTCGATTGTTATGGACTTCAATGTCTTATCTGTGGAGAACATGGGCATTACCCAACTCAATGCCCTGACCTAATAGGTTAATTCTAAATCAAGGATGGACTTATTCCATGACAATAATTGAAGAGGATGGATTGAAGTTTTTATGTATTTGTTTTAAAGAATAATTTTGTTGAGGTACTTTTATGGTATATTAGAATATCTATGTATTGGTCAATTGTGGTTTTCAATAAGAATATGGTACTAGTAACCATGAAAAGTGACTGAAATATTTTTGGAAGGTAGATGATATGTGCATAATGAATGGATAAGGAGAAAATAATATGTTTGACAGTATTCACTGTAGTCCCACTTCCAAACCCTGCCCGCACACACCTGAGCCAGAACAACTATTTCCATGCCAAAAAACACTTGGGCCTCTTCCCGAAGTCACTTGGGAAACAACCTGCCCGCAGAACCCTGGTCCAACCACCACGAATACCCTGCTCGAAGATTTTTGGGATAATAATGGACCTCAGTCCATCACAACCTACCCTAAGAGTCTTGGGCTATTTGGGAAAGGGAGCAGAAAAGGAGCTAATAACCAGCCACTCATAACAGTGTTGGGAAAAACACCCCCCCATGAAATGGGGTGTTCATCACTAAGTGCTCAACTTGGGTGGGGTGAGAATAAGAAACATAAAATCTACAAATATATTTATAGGTAAAAAAAACTTATCCCAACCTAGGGGTTCCAAATCCTAAGCACAAACACCCTAGTTACTATTTATTCACAAAAGAAGTCACGACACTTGTGGCCAAGTCACAACTCATTCCCAAACTAATTCCCCACTCAACCATTCTTTTTTTATGTTAAAGTGATCCCATTAAGGTGAATTCTTCACTACCGATCAACTAACAGGCGTAACCAAAATCCAAAAGGAATGAAACATCCAAAAAGAAATTTAAGCATTCACACCCGGTTATCTTGTAAAGTCACAACAACAAAGGGACAAGTGAGATACCTCGAAGTACTAGAACCAAGGAAAACCACGAAACACAGCCCCATGTCCCCAAGACTAGGAACCAATGATTTCTCAACAATAGAGGATTCCACCCCAATTTGTGATTTAAGCAGAACAACCACAACCCTAGATTCGCAACCAGCAACCATGCCACATTAGAGGATCCCATCCTCACCGACATCACCCATAATAAAACAAACAGAACAACACGCACACTGCCATAACCGATAAGGGAAACATCTAGGTTCAACGCATCATTCATAAGGTCCATTTATCTGTTAATTAACTGGGGTGATCACACATGGATTCTTGTTTTACTGAATATCCATTTAACCAGCCGAGTTTAAGTGATTAACCAAATTCCATGTAAGTCATTTAATTATCAGAGAAGACATGGTTCATCAGTTCACAATGAAAGACCACCAACGGCCATGATTTTTAGTGAGTATAGGCCCGCCCAATTCAAAACACATATCAAAATAAAAGAGTACATCAGAACATTGATCACCCCCCCCTTCATTCTTTAAAATCATGTTCATCATCTTCATTAAGTTTGGTTTAGTCAATTCCCACAGAGGAAAAAGAATACCCACCCCACATGATACACAGAAATGAGAGGCGAAGGAAAACCCTACCTGATCACGCTCCAGGAACAGGGGATGCACGAATTTCAGGGAAGGGATGTCAGGGACTCCAAGGGTGACCAGAAAGCTCTAGCAGAGGCGCACCACAAGACACGAGAAGAAGGGACTTCAGGCGCACTAGGGGAAGAACGAATCCATCCAAAGGAAGAAGAGTAAAAAGTACTTCTCGTGTGATATATTGATAATATCCCGTTGTTACGGGATATGGGAATTTTGAATGCCTGGAAAGTCGGATCATGGTTTCCCATGTGGTTGGGTGGTTAGACACAATGGAATTCATTGTTATTATCTAGGAACTTATTGGGTATTAATTATTGATTTTTAAATGGCTTTGAAAGGACTTGAAAATCCCATAAAATGTGTTATGGGAAAACTGTAGAAGAGAAACCCGACAAGGATGGGGGACAACGATCGGTCGCACCGATCGGTCGTGCGGATCGGTCATGTCGATCAGTCACGCCGATCGGTCACGCCGATCTGTCGCACCGATTGGTCGCACGCCGATCGATCGCACGCAAATTGTTCGCCCCGATCATTCGCATGCTAATCGGTCACCCCAATCGGTTGAACGCCGAAATGATGTCCAACAATCGAGATGTCACCCCAAGGATCCAGAATTTTGCAAAGGGATGGGCAATGAGGTCCTGGGTCATTTCAAAAATAATTATAATTCATTAATATATATTAAAAAATAATATAAATTATATCAATGAATATGGTTATTTAAATTGTGTTAGATTTACATTGGTTTTTATAGTATCATTGTTCTAGATCAAATAATGGATAACACTCATCACATGTTGATCATTTTGGACAACAAGAAGAAAACAGAGGATACACATGAATTTCATGTTAGTTAACGATGAATACCATTGGTGGTTATAATATTAGATCATTTCATAAAATAATTTTTACTAACTTTATTGTAATATTACATTAAAATATATCATAAAATGATAATCAAGGTTTTTGAGATCATTAGAATCAATGAATAGAGTAATTGATGTCATTTTTGACAATGATATCCCACTATAGTGGAAAATATATCTTCATTTACTTGTAATATAATAATTCTAGAGTTGTATTCATGATCTATCATTCATGGTTGACTATTTTGGGTGTTATGTTTGTAATAATTAAATACAAGGGGAATTTAATTTGGGAATTAATGATTTTAATGTGAAGTTTTTATATGGATGAGTTATTCCATAGTCATGAGAATTATTATAATATGAAGGTTTTCAAGAGAGAACTAGAGAATCTAAATACCAAATGAGGTTACAAAATATATAATTTCATTTTCTAATATATTCTTATTGTAAACATGTATGATAATGTAATTATTTTTGTTTAATTGTTTATAGATTATTCAAGGATGGTATTGACCAAAATATTTGTGAATAAAAATATATCTATGGGAACATATTGATGAAAGCTAGAAATCCATAGCCTTAGAGCCTTTGTAAATTTCAAATTTTATTTTAGAAACATGAAATATTGGAATAATAATTTGGATTTTTATGATCCCAAAATTTAATTATTAGAATAGTTATTAAATTGGAATATAAGTTTTACTCAATGACATGAATTTTATAGGAAAATTAGTTGATGTTATTTGATTCATAGATTTTTAGCTCAGATGTGGTTATTGATAAACCATTGAAATTATTTGTGTAAATAATTAAAATAAATAAAATCTATAAAATAATATCATATAATTTTATTATTGATTATTTAACCATGTAGGTAAATAGTGTGCCACCATTCTGATACAAAAGATTGAAAAATTGTTTCATATATTTTACTAATCTGACATGAATAACATATTCATTTCATTTGAGATATGAACTATTAAGTTTTTACACATTTTACCTCATAAACACACAATAATTATTATATTGATTCTTTAACAAATTTTAATACATATGTAGTTAAATATTGAGTGATTTTAATTTTTATTTATCTATTATCTCTCATTGATTAGACCAATCAATAAAAGATCAGAGTTCATTAAGGGTAAAAGATTGAATTTATTTTCATGGTTATAAATCTATTAAATTAAATAAGTTTTACTGTATAATACCCACTAGCACATAAATTTTCATTGAATAAAAAATAATGAATTAAAAAACATGGGAGGGATGATTGTGAAATAATGATTCGATCTAGAAGACTCTTAATAGTATTCCATTAATATTATTTGACTGATAAATGGTTTTGTGATTATGGTAATTATATATATATATATTTATTTATTTATAATACTAATATTGATGTTAATACTATGTTAGATGTTTTGATAAGGTGAAAAAATTGTGATATGGTTAAATTAGATTAAATTAATTGTATGATTTTGTTTATAAGTTAGTTTTTTATTAGATTAAATTTTGAAAAAAATATGAGATAAATGAAATAATTCATTCTTATTTTTTTTATATATAATATTTTATTGAGTTTATATAAATGTTAAATTATTAATTTATTAAATTAGAATACCTAATATTTTTTCAAGGATTTCATAACGATTTATTTTTATTTTTTTTAAATTGTACTTGATTAGATAAATAATATTCCAAGTTAATGATAAATTATATGGAATATAGATCATAATACGTGAGATGAGTTTTCAATATTGAATGGGAAAAGTGAGAAGAGGGTGATTAACATAATTTTGATAGATTTTTTATTCTTTGTTGAGTTTTTAATATTTTTATTACCTCATAATGTTAGAGATTATGGTAAGAGACAAACATGATAATTTAATTTGTATTATGATATATTTTTATTAAGATTAATATATAAAAAAGATTTATAATTATGTTTATAGATCCATCATATCTAAATTATCTAAATTGTACTATATTTATGTTACATTTCATATCAAATTCAATTATGTTTTCAAATGTATTCTGATCAAGAGACCTTTATTTTTAAACTTGTTTTGAAATATTTCAATGAGTAAAATTCATTATTTGTTTTGTAATGATGAAGAGCCCAATGTATAAAGATATTGATGGTATGAGATATAAAATATAATTCCCTTATTTAGTGTATATACAGCCTTCTATTGGATATATTATTGAACATCCAATTGTATGTTTTTTAAGAACATGTATATTGAGACGTTCCCCTAGAAAAAGTCAAACTATTCTTATTATTAAAGATATTAAATGAATTGATTAAAGAAATCATAATTATATAAGAATATTGCGGTGATATGATTATAATAGAATCTGGAAGTGTTGAATTTTTTGTTATTAAAAAAATTGTACTACACATTCTGGCTAAAATTGATTGATATTGAATCTGGATGTAATACTGAGAGAAAATATTTATTGAGGTGAATGTTTGAGGGTCCACAAATCTTATAACTAATGTTTGTCGATAAATTCACATAATGAATCAATGTAATGTGTAGCTGTAAGATGAGAGAACCATATAAAATATGATACTTCATGAATTCTATATGACTGATATTAATTATATTGAAGAATATTAAAATTAACTAATGAGAAAAACCCCAATAATGATTTTTCAAGAATAAATTCCTATATAATAAATTGGTAATATCTATCATGAACTGGTCTCAGACGCTATCCTATAAGACAACTGTAACACTCAGAATATTTTAGGTAATGTTTTCTCTAAATAATTTTAATTCCTCAATATCTTTCACTACATGAAATCGTGTTTTTAAAAAAACTGTGAAAATCCCTTTGTATAAAAATTACCATTATAACCTAGTTTTTATGTTATCAGGAATAAATATAACGAACTTATAAAAATGAATAAAAATTATAAATAAAATATAATTTTTTATATTATATGAATTACTATTAGTAAAAGAAATTGATGAAATATATATGTTATATAATTAATTTTTTGATATTAAACCAATGGATATTTTTGTCATATGGTATGAAAAAACATTAATTGATATATAAAAACCTATATTTTTCAAATTTTAATTTTCTACGTTTAATGGAAAACCCATTTTAAATTAATATTTTTAACATTAATAATTTTTATATAACAAAATAAACTTATTATTTTGAAGTATAATATAAAAATTTACTTTGGATAAATTTTTCATATTTTTATAATAACTTTTATTTTTTGATGAATAGTAAAAATACACTAAATTTTAAATGAAAACAAATTATTTTTATTCAAATAATTTATATGGTTCAATTATAAAATTTAATGGTATTAATGTATAAATATAATATATCTTTATTATTCATTATAATTTATTTCATTAGAATTAATTTTACCTTTAATTAAAATGTTAAAACATTACAATCATTTGCAATGTTTTACCTTTTAAAACATGTTCTCATTTTTCAAAAACATGATTAATTTTAAATTAATTACTACACATTATGTGTTATAAATTTTTGAAAATTGATTCCATATTTGAATTAGTAGGTCCAAATTATGTAAGTGTATTTGTTTTATTTTTGGTCTCTATGAATAGCACCTTCTGTAATTTTTATTAATATGGTTAAAGTGTAAAATGTGTATTTAAGGGTACACATAGTAATATAAAATCACTCTAACACTTGTATTAATTTCCTTAGGTTAGTGTGTACCGGCATAAATTATTATTGGGTTGATATGGTGTCTTTTGGAAGCCACATAGATGAGATTAGGACATTTATTTTATTTTATTTAACAAAAAGTTAAATATGACTCAATCAAATTTTAATAACTAAATCATATTTAATATAAGATTATATTGAAGATAAATTCGATTATAAATACTGATTTTAAATAAATATTTTTTATTTATCTTGTAAAATTATTTTTAATATTTAGGGAATAAATAATTACTTAAATAGATTATATATTAATAAGGCTTAAATTATTTAATTGATGAGAAATCAATAATATTGTTTTTATTGGAAAAATAATTTCCATTAAAATACCCAAACATTTAAAAAATATTACTTTTTGAGTATATATCGACCATAAGCGTCCAAGGTTCATGTTATTTACCAATTGTAGCCTTATATAAGGGATTATGACCCATATATTTATTTATTTTAAGTGATGTTAAAGTTGTAACCTTCATAATTTAGTAAATATAACATTTTTAATGATGAATTCTCTAAAAGATAAATTACACTAAAATTATTATTATGAAATATAATAGATATATCTTTATAATTTTATTTTATTTTTAATTTTTATTCCATAAATATGTATATTAAATAATTACACAACATTTATTTAGTAATTATTTTATTAAAGGTGAAATCAAATAAATATTAGTAAACATATTAAAAATAACTATAATATAGCCTAATTAATAGGTACAGTGAAATTTTCATATTACCTTAACCACATATTAATGTAATAAAACATATTTTTTGATGTTTATATTGTTATATTATTATTTTTAAAAATCTATGAATTGAATAGGGTGAAAATTGACATTATTGATTATTTATTGAAATTATGTTTTATTAAATTATTTATAAATCATAAAACAATTTTTAAAAATATATAATAATTATTATATATTATAAAATTTTCTATTTTATTTATTTAGGGTAAAATTTAGATTAAATAATTAAATATTGTACACTTTTAATATTAAAATATTTGTTACAATATTTAAATATTAAATAGAATACCAAAGTATTTATTAAATTGATAAGGATTAAATTGATAGAAATACATGTCTGAAATCTATTTCTTTATGAGATTAAAACCCTATATAATATTATCTTTTAATTTGTGAAATTTTGGAGGTTATTGGATGGTGTTTTAGTTTGTTATAAATTAATATTTTTGGAGATCCCAAAATTGTCCCTCTCCTTAATTTTAAAAGGGAACATCCTCCCTCACCTATTCACATCAATTTGAGCATTCAAGATGAGATATCCCCTTAATTTTTCCCATATAATCTTCCATTGTAACATTATATAGGTTCTTGTCTTCATCAAAAACCAACTCCAGTACTCTAAGAGATGATTAAGCGGAAGCGCGCCAAAGAAGAGGGGATGTCCTCTACTGATCCATCCAAACATATTTCATCTTCTACATACCCTTCATGAGTTGTTTCATTATAAATTAGTAACTCCAGTATCACATATATACTTATATGTTTTCATAATTATGAAACAATTATATTATACTATTTATCCATCCTACAAAAAATGTTATCATCATGCACGTGTACGTATAACTTACCGTCTACATGCCATGGTGTAATCTATTTTTCACCTTCACAATATATTGATGGGCATAATGATTGAAATAATAACTATATATTATTATTATAACATGATATTGATTCTCAAATATCATAAACCATCCAATTCAATACCATCCAACAATTATGGGAATGATTTCGTCGCTCATGCGTATGTATGGTCTACCGTCTCAATTATGCGATACGATTCATTCAACATGATCCTCATTAAAGAATAATTATATAGAGGTAAATAATAATTAAATATGGTATATATTATGTAAATATCATTTTTTAATGATAAAACTGTCAACTAAGGTGTATAACTAGAACTTATTCGACAAAACGTAGTTAAGAACATAAAGTAGTTAATATCTGAATAATGGGTAACAATGAAATATTACTAACTAACAGATGATAATATGATCATATATGATATCAAAAAAAACCTATGATTCTAAAATAAGTCATTTAAATTATTTAAATTATTATATAGGAGGTTCGGAAACATTTTAAGGATATCGAACCTAAGGTAAGGGATAATTTTGCAATCTCATTATTTCAGAGATTGTTTATTCGTAAGTAGTTACTGGCATATATTTTCCATCCACATATATGCCCTCTAAATATTTAATACTATTTATCTTCTTCTAAAATTTCTTAAATTCAATTCTATCCAATTTTTAATTTGTACTAAATGGTATGAATGGAATATTTTTTCTTTATTCGATACAAGGTACTTTTTGAATCATCCAGCAAATATATGAGGAAAATGATTTTTTTCACTTATACAAAATGACCAGTTTTTTATGTTTTTATAACTCCTTATTTATATGAAGATTGATATAAAACAATTTATGCTAATTTTCAGGTAAATTATTTTATATTTGAACTTCAATACATTTTGAGGAAGGAATTTTTTTTGAAGAATAAAGGATATTTTTGTCAACAATTAATATCAAGTATTTTATCAAATTTATTTTTAGTATAAGATAACATTCTATTTATATCCCTTTTATTAATATGGTATGATTTTTTTATTATGGAATTATATTTATGTAATCCATTTATTTATATATACTTTGATGGAATGATGTTTAAGAAACTCATTTTATTCCTTGGGTTATGTTATGACGGATTATTTATGTTTTTGTGGAACATGTAAGAATGATTTCATTATTAGATGGGCTGGACAAATATATTCATCCAATTCATTGGGTATGGATTTATATCACATGTTATAGACATGGATGGAATAATCTTGGTTTAGTTATACAGGGCTGGAATGAGGAGTGAACTCAGTTCAGTAACGGAATTTGTCCGCTATGATGGTCTTGGATAGTAGCCTTGACTAATATGAAATGATTTTCTATGATTATCTATATTCCAAAAAAATCATATCTTATAGTATGTATTTTGTGATTATGTTAGTTGATTCTTATGAATTTTTATGACCTATCCAATAGCATGATATCACGATATTTCATATGTAGGATAATATTTTAAAAGGTCATGTTATTATGTATTATAATTGTGAGATGATTGATGTATCCTTTTTTTACCCTTACTGAGAATTTGATGTCACCTGTTCATATGTTTCTCTTTTCTAGGTCATCAATAAGGGTATTAAATAAAAGATAATAAAAAGGGTTCCAGTTATGATGAAATAAGCAAGAGACGATAAATATTTCTTATAAATATGTTTTGTTTCCAAATTTCTAAACAAACTATACCTATACGGTCTTATTGTTGATTTATTATATTTGGTAATGAATATTGATCTAATTTGGAGTAATATAAATGTATTTAAGGTATGTTATGTTATAGTTGGTATCATAGGAAATGAAGAGTTAACCATTGGAAACTAGGAAGATAAATCCTAAGGAAGAACCCTATAAAGATATAGAAGTATTAGTTAAAATATGAGTGTTTTAGATGTGATCATGAATAACCTAGGATAAAATCTAAAGTGTCCTAAATAGAATTTTTTTTCATGATTATCTAGTTTTCCAATTATTATTAGTGTTTCTCACACTATTCTTTTTCTTTTTAGTCAATGTTCGGAACCCAAAATAACTGCATTAGTGCTGAATGTGATGGGAAATGTAATGATTTTATACCAGAGCAACCAAATGTTATGGGAGTTAGAATGAAAAATTTTGTAGCTATGCTCACAAAACCTTATCATTCTATGAATCATGCATGAATTGCAAATGGGAAAAGGAGGGAACAACATTCTATTGAGTCATTCGTGAACCAGCTTCTGTATTATTTAAGTGGGTCTTCTGATACATTAGTGGTTGAACAATGGATCGGTACCACGGGAAAGATATTTTCGGTCTCTAATGTTTAGATCATAATAAAATATTCTTAGCAGTCTATCATTTAGAAGGTTAATAAAATTAATGGTGGAAACTTATCAATAATACAATTCAACGAGATGAAATTGAATCCATGGAATGGGATAATTTCAAATAATTATTTTTCAATAAGTACATTACTCATATTATTCAAAATATAATGGAGAAAGAGTTCTGTGAACTTAAGAAAAAGGATGATGGGTCTATTGATACCTATGAAGAAAATTTTACAAGACATTCAAGGTACACTTTAGGAATTATTATCCAAACTGAGAGTAAAATCGATCAATTCTTTAGTGGCTTAAAATCATGTCTCTGAAAGGAATTATACATAAGGGACTTCAATAGATACAAGTAAATCATTTGATGTGATCTCAATGTTGATATGGAGATTAGAGTATACCATCAATCCTATGGGTTATATAATAAGATAAAAATGGAATTTAATGGAAAATCTAAAGACCACAGTGAAAAGAAGATTAGTTTGTAAATATTTTCAAAGTGCTGAAAGAAATATGGAGGGAATTTTCTTGAAGGGACTATTAAAATTTTTAAATGTTGAAAAAATGTCATTGGGTAGTTGACTGACTAATTGAATGGAAAAAGATGTCTAATTATGCCGATAGATAAAAGGCAACATATAATTCACCTCCAACACTTCAATGTTACAAATGAAAGGAAATAGGAAATTATTCCAATAAATTCCTTAATCCAAGGTTTATTGATGATGATTGATGTCAGTAAACTATTAAGGCCAAAGTCAAAGGAATGTCACATTCAATCACTGTCGTTGATGTGGAGTATGATAATGAGGTGGTAAAAGGTACAATTACCATCCACTCTAAAGTAGAAAATATTTTATTTGATTCTGGATCCACTCACTATTTTATTTTTGTATAATTTTCTATGCTTATCATTGTATTACCTCAACAATTAGATGTTGAGTTAGTTGTGACAACTCTTAATGGCACAACAATCACATAAAAATTTTATAAAGCTTCTCCATTTGATTTTTAAGGGAAAGTGCTTCCTGAAAATCTTCTGATCCTTCCTATAGAGGAATTTGATGTGATTCTTAGCCTGGAATGTATTTTCCTTTATAGAGATCATCTCAATTTCCAATGGAAGGATGTCACATTTGATATTCCAGATCAATCTATCATCATCTATCAGTGCAAGGATTAATATAACCTTCCTGTATAAATTTATTCCATATTTTGTGTACTCATTCCTCTAAATGAAGTTTATATTTCTCAAATGGTTTGGGATAAACTCACGATTAAGAATACACTAATTTTATGAGTGTTTTATGACGTATATCAAGAATAATTTCTAGGTATTGCACCAAATCATGAAGTTGAGTTTTCAATAGAACTCATAATGGTTTCTATGCCTATTTAAATACACCTTCTAGAATGTCCCCAATTGAGTTTTAGGAATTGAAGAAGCAACTCCAATAGAGTATTGATAAATGGATCAAACGCCCTACAACTTCACCATGGTAGAACCTATTCTATTTATTAAGAAAAAAGATGGATCAATGAGACTCTATATTTATTATTGGGAACTTAATAAAATCTTTATCAAGAAAAAATATCATCTTCCCACATTGATGACATATTCAAACGAATATGCAGAAATCAATACTTTTCCAAGACTGATCGTTTTTTAGGATATCATCAATTAAGGGTTATGAATAAGGTTATTCCAAATATGGTATTTCGTATAGGGTATGGAAACTATTAATTTTTAGTTATGCCTTTTGGATATAGTAATTCCCCTACTATATTCATAGATCTAATGAATATAGTATTTAGTAACTATCATGATTAGTTTGTGGTATTCTTTATAGATGATATTATTGTCTATTAAAAGAGTAAAAAAGGTCATTATGATCACTTTATAATTGTACTGAAGCACATGATAAAGGAGAAACTTTATGAAAAATTTACCAAGTGTGAAGTTTGGCTTCAACAAGCTTCATTTTTGGGTCACATAATCTCAAGAGAGGTGATTTTTTGAATCCAGAAAAAATAAGTTATTGAAAGTTGGTTGAGACTAAAAATGGTAACTTGTATAAAAAGTTTTCATGGTTTTTCTTTATATTATTAAAAAAAATTGAATGTTTTTTCATGATTATATAATCCAGTAACTAATTTGATAGAGAAAGGAGTTAAGTTCATGTGGAAAGGGGTATTTGAAGATAATTTCAAAGAGCTCAAAAGAAGTTTAGCCCGTGCACCTGTGCTCATACTGCCTTGTAGTGGAGAATGGATTTTGATCTAATGAGATTAATCCAAAAAATGGGCTTCGTTGTGTTCTCATGTATAATGATATGTTGACAGATTATGAAATAGAAAAAATTTAAAATCCATTGGAAAAATTACCCAACTCCTGATTTGTATTTAGCTGTGGTAATCTTTTCACTACAAATATGGATTCATTATCTTTATGGTGAATGTTGGTAATTTACACTGATCATAAAATCATAGAGTATATTTTCACACAAAAGGAGATTAATATATGTCAAATAATATGGTTGTATTTGATTAAATATTATGAATTCTCAATACATTACCACCACATGAAAGAGAACATGGTGGAAGATGCTTTTAGTCGAAAGGACCATGGTAGCCTATCAATGATGAGGATACCAATAGATCCAATATTTATAGATTTTAGAATGATTGATATAGATTTTTTAAAGGAAGCGGAGAATATTATTTTTATCAAATGAATTTTCAACCATCTATAAAATTGATGATTAAGGATGTGAATAATAAAGATGTGGAGACACAAAAGAAGGTGAGAAATGTTCCAAAACTCAGCTTTCATTGTGATCGAATAAAAAGGTTCAAGTATCAGGTTTTTTTTCAACCATACATGAATTATATAAGGAGATATTGGATGAGACTCATAGTTCTTCCATATATATTCACCCTAGAAGAAATATTATGTAAAGGTACCTGAAAGATTATTTCCAATGGGATGGCATGAAAAGATATGTTTCCGAATATGTCTCTTGGTGCTTGTTTTTTCAGCACGTTAAGGATGAGAGACAAAAGTATAATGGGGATGTTAAAATCCTTACCTATACCAGAATGGAAATGGGAAAACATATCTATGTACTCTATTGTCAGACTACCCAAAACATCTAAGGGTAATAATTATATATGAGTTATAGTTGATCACCTTACGAAGTCGGAACACTTAATTGATCTTAGAGAGGATTTATCTATTAATAATATTTCTAGGATATATGTAGAGTAAGACGTAGGATAAAATGGATTACCACATTCCATTATATATCATCGTGATCCGGGGTTTACCTAGATGTTTGAGTGATGTATTCAGTAGGATCTGCATACATAGTTACGTTTTAGCACTAATTATCACCCTCAGATAGACGGTCTATCTGAGTGAAAATTTCAAAATCTAGAAGAAAGGTTGAGATCATGCAATATGTATTTTAAATGTGGTTGGGATCAACACCTACCTTTGGTGTAATTTTCTGACAGTAATAGATTTCACTCCAGTATTTACATAGTTTCCTATGAAGCACTATATGAAATTAAGTGCATAACTCCAACTTACTAACATGATATAGGGGAAAGAAATCTATTAGGACCTAATCTTGTCGATGAAATATACGAAAATTTATGATCTATTCAACGACACATAATAGTAGCACAAAGTCTACAAAAAGGTTATGCAAACAATAAAAAAATGACATAGAATTAGAAGTGGGTGATATGGTGTTTCTATGAATATCTCTCAGGAAGAGAGTGATGAGATATGGAAAGAAGGGATGTTGGGCCCTCGGTATATCAGTCCATTTGAAATTCCAGATCATTTTGGGAATGTATCTTACCGATTGGTGATACAACCAAATATATATGATGTTCATGATGTGTTCCATATATCACTCATGAGAATGTATATACTCGATCCTTCATATTTACTAAAATCATAAGTCATACCAACGGAGAATGTTCTTTCTATGAGGAACAATCGATGGGGATTCTTGATCATAGAGAAAAAGTTCTAAAAAATAAGACCTCTTGCTTTGTCAAAGTTTTTTGGTGGAACCACCAATTGGAGAAGCTACATGGAAGCTTAAGGATATGATGGGGGAGAGATATCCTCATCTGTTTGTATCCATGTGATGAATTTTGAGGGTGAATTTTGGTTAATGGGGGGTAGAATGTAACACCCGAATGTTTTTATGAAATAGTTTCTCTAAATAGTTTTAATTATTAATAGCTTTCACTACATGCAATCATGAGTTTAAATGAATAGAGAGATACCCTTAGTATAAAATGACCATTATAACCTAGTTGTTAGGATATCCTGAATACATATTACTAACTTATGAAAATATATAAAAAATATAAATCAATTAGAGATTTTTATATTATGTGAGTTAATATTAGTAAATGAATTTAATGAAATATATATGTTATATTCGTAATTTTTTGATATTCATCCAATAGATATTTTTGTCATAGGGTATAAATAAATCCAATTTAATGTATAAAAACCTATATTTTTCGAAAGGGTAATTTTTCACCTTTTAAGGGAAAACCCATGATAATTAAATACTTTGACACAATAATAATTTTTGTAATAAAAAAAAACATTGTATTTGGAAGCTGTATATAAATAATTACTATGGATAAATTTTTAATATTTTTCTAATAACTTTTAAATTTTGAAAAATTGTATAAATACACAAAATTTTAAATGAAATAAATTTGTTCATTGAAATAAATTATATGGTTAAATTATAATATTTTATTGTTTTAAAGTATAAATTGAATATATTTTTATTATTAAATATATTGTATGTCATTAAAATTAATTTTTCTTTGAATTCATATGAAAAAAAGTTAAATCCTTCTCAATGTCTTAACTCTTAAAACTTGTTTTCTCTTTTTAAAAATGGGATTATTTTTTTATTATTTACAACAACTTATATTTTTTTAATTTCTAAAAATGGATTCTATATTTGGAATCATTAGGTTAAAATTATTTAAGTATCTTTGTTTTATTTTTGTGCCTTACGAATAGTAACTTCAGTAATTTTTATTAATACCGTAAAAGGGTAAAAGGATTAATTAAGCATAAGAATACAATAATAAAATTACCCTAACAATTCTCTCAATATTATTGGATGACTGTTTTTCAACCTAAATCATCATTGGGTTGAAATTGTGTCATTCTGAAGCCACTTGGATTACAGTAGTGCATTTAATTTATTTTATTCAATGAAAAGTTATATATGTCTCACTCAAATTTTAATAATTAAGTCATTTTTTATTTTTTTTTTATAAAAAAGATAAATTAGATTTTAAATAATAATTTTAAATCTAAATTTTCTTTATTTATTATGTTAATTTATTTGTAATTTTAAGGAAATATATAATTAAGTAAATAGATTATACATTAATGACATGGAACTTATTTAACTGATGAAAAACAAATAATGTAGTTTTTATTAATATAATAATACCCAGTAAAATACCCAAAACCTTGACCAAATATTTTTGGTCACATATATCTTGACCATAATCATCCAAGGGTCGAGTTATTGACCATTTTGACCCATATAGAATACATTATGACACTAATATTAATTTATTTAATGTGATGTTAAGGTTGTCTCGTTCATAATTATATAAGTACAACATTTTAATTGTTGAATTTTCAAGAAGATAACATTGGATATAGGAATTATTATAAATTATATTATATTTATATTCATCATAGTATTTTATTTAAATTTTATATTCAAAAAATGATTATATTAAATAATTACATGAAATTGATGTTGTAATTATTTTATTAATGTAGATATCAAATAATTGTTATTAAAAATATTAAAAATAAATATAATATTGGATAATTTGTATGTACAACTAGTTTTGTATGTTACATTGACCTCTTATTAATCTAATAAAATATTTTTTTCAATGTCAGATTGTTATATTAATTTTTTTAAAAATCAATGAATTAAATAGTGTCAAAAATGAAACTATTGGTTTTTTATCAAAATATTGTGTTGTTAAATTATATAAAAATTAGAAAACATTTTAAAAAAATTATCATAATAATTATATGGTTGAAAATATTCTAATTTATTTATTTAATGTTTAATTGATGTTAAATAAGTAGATGCGATACAATTTTAATAATTAAATATTAGTTACACTAGTTAAAAATTAAATACAATACCTAAGTTTTAATTAAAATGATATGGTTTAAATAGATAGAAATACATATATAAAATCTATTTTTTGATGATATTACAACCCTATATCATCTCATATTTTAATTTGGGGAATTTTTTAGGTTTTTTATGGGGTTTTATTTTATCATAAATGAATATTTTTTGCAATCCCAAAAGTGCCCCTCACCTCAATTATAAAAGGGAACTTTCTCCATCACCTCTTCACATCAATTTGAGCCTTAAATCTCTTCCATCCCCTATAATTTTCCCTTATAAACTTTTCTACTTACTTTATAGAGGTTCTAGTCTTCTTAAAATATGAACTCTAGTCCTCTAAGTGGAGATTTAGATGAAGCATGTAGAAGAAGATGTAATCTCCTCTACTGATCCTTTCAAACTTATTTCTTCTTCTACTTACTCTTCATGAGTTGTTTCATTATATATCATTAACTCTAGTATCACTTATATAATGATATATTATCTTAATTATGAAACAATAATATTCTATCTTCTATCCATCCTACGAAATATGAAATCATCAAGCATGCGTATATACGGCTAACCGTCTCCACGCCATAGCGTAATCTATTTTTCACCTTCACCTTAAATTGATGGGTATATTGATGGAAATAATAACTATATATTATTTTTATAATATGATATTTATTCTTAAATATCATACACCATCCACTTCAATACAATCAATCAATTACGTAAATGATATCGTCGCTCGTGCGTACATACAACCAACTATCCCCACGATGTGATGTGATTCATTCTACTTTATATTGATTAAATAATGATTATATAAATTTAAATAATGAATAAATATTTTATATATTATATTAATATCATTTTTTATGATATAACTATAATATATGAATGATAACCAGATCTCATTCTATAAAACATGCATAAGAACATAAGGAAGTTAATATCCGAATAACGAGTAACAAAAAAATGTTACTAATAAAAAGATAATAATATGATCATATATTATATAATAAAAACTATTATGATTCCATAATAGTTTAATTAAATTATTTAAATTATTGTACAAAAGGTTCAGATATATACGAAGGATATCAGAGCTAAGGTAAGGTATAATTTTGGAATCTCAATATTATACAAGATTGTTTATTCATAAGTATTTATTGGGTTATATTTATCATCAAAATCCATGTTCTAAAAATATGTAATACAATTTGTATTTTTATACAATTTTTTTAATACAATTATACCAATTGGTTAATTTTAACTAAATAGTATGACAATAAATTTTTTTCATTATTCGATATGAGCTACTTTATGACTTTTCTGGAAAAAGTATGAGGATAACTTTTTTAACTAATATAGAAAGGTTGGATTTTCATGTCTTCATAACACTATATTTCCATGAATATTACTCTAAAATATTTCATGTTTATTTTCAAATACATTATATTTTATTTAAATGGTGTTACATTCGGAGAAAATAAAACATTTTTGAAGAAGAAAGGATATTTTCCTCAAGAATTAATATCATGTGTTTTATAAAAAAATTTTCATCTAAGATAAAATTATGTTTATATACCTATTATTAATATAGTTTTATTGTGTTTTTATATAATTATATTTATGAAATCAAATTTTTTATTATTATGATGGAATGATGTTTAAGAAACCCATTTTATTCCTTGGGATATCTTATGATGGACGATTTATGTTTTTTGTGGATCATGTAAGAATGATTTCGTAATATGATGGGTGTGACCTATGTCTCCCTCCAATTAATTGGGTAATTATTTATATCTCATGATATATGCATGGATGGAATGGGAAATGATCTCAGTTTAGTAATCCATAGCTCGAACGGGGAGTTAACTCATTTCAGTAATGGTATTTGTCCACTGTGATTGTCTTGGCAATGAGCCTTGACTAATATAAAATTATTTTCTACACTTATGTGTCTTCCAAAAAACATCATGTCTTATTTTATGACATTGGGGATTATATTCATTGATTCTTATAAATTTTTATGTCTTATCACATGGCATGATTTCATGATCTTTCATATGTGTGATATGATTTTCAAATTTTATGTTCTTATGTCTTATGATTATGAAATTATTGATATCTCCTTTGATTACCCTTAATTATAATTTGAGATCACCCTTTCAGATGTTTATTTTTTCCTAGTTATGAATAATGGTATTAAATAAGATATAACAAAAAGGGATATAGATATGATTAAATAAGTGGGAGACAATAAATATACCTTATGAACCAATTTTTTATGTTTCTTAATTTATAATAAAATTATAACTATACGATACTATCGTGTTTTTTTATATTTTTTAATGAATATTCTTAAACATTGATATAATATCAATTTATGTATATTATGGGGAGTTATGACACCTAACCCAGCCAATGGAATTGGACAAATAGCATTGTTGATCCCCATGGGATGTAAACAAGTTATTGGGAATCCAAAATCAATTTTTGGAATGATTTCACACATGCCAATTGACCATAAATAACCACGAGAATATCACATCACACTATAAGAATTACCTTTAACCAAATTAAATAAAACCATCATAAGTTAATCATTTTACATTATTAATCAAAAAAAATATTGAAACTGGGTGGAGAACCAACTATACAACAACTCTACATGAAAAAAGAGGTCGATCACCCTAATGCTACCTCCACCATCACCTACATGATAGGGGGACACTAGAAACCAGATCCAACATCACCACTATAGGGCACTTGTTCCTATACCAAGGAAACCCCGAAAAAGATCGACATACACATGAGGGTGTGTGTAGTGTGTGAGACAATTCCCAGTAGGACACCACCCAACGATATTCCATTATAAAACATTATACAACAATAAAAATTATAGTTGTTAATGAAAAAGTGGATAGATTTTTTTTTTATGAAACATGATTGAAATTAAAAATGGGAAGTATAAATGCCAACAAGTAAACTGATAAGAAATTCCTTACATGGGCACTACGAGAAATCTTTTAGGCACTAGTGTCAAGGGGACCCTGGGAACCTTGTACCTAGTTGATATTGAATAAAAACAATGACCTAGAGTATCCTCATGCATGATCTATTATATGGGAATGCATCCCATGGTATACTGGTCTCCAATAATCATCTTCTGTTTAGTTGGTTTTTAGTGGAAATCCTACTAGAGGGAACCAATCCTCGACCCCAACAATCCTTCTTGTGTACTAGTCCTAGTCTTACCTCTGAGGTACCTAGGATTACCTTGGTTATGAATTCTTTATTCTCTATTATATAAACCACCTTTTTCCCATGCACAGACACACATAACTATAGAAGAAAAAATGAAATAAAAAACATCCAATAGTAAAACCCACTTTCGAGTATTTATACACACCAAAAAAATTAAAAAAAAATCACACCACCCACACATACCATGAAAAACATTTGGAAATAAGTAAATGAATTATTAAATCATCCATTAATGATAAGCATGGAACCAACTATCTCATGCCTGTAAAATTCTAGAAGCTAATGGAAAAAAATATTCACACTATAAGAGACACAAAATAGTAAATGAAAAAGACCAAAATAATTTCAAAAAAAAAATAGAAAAGGTTCAACCAATATTATGGAAACTAACACCCTAGAATAAAGAGATCCCAAGAATAGGAGAAGAAGATTCCATGAATAAGGATGAAATCAAGACAGGGTGAGTTATATAATTATTTATTAATAATTACATAACAAATAAAAAAAAGAAAATGGAGACTAATGGATCCAATGGGGATGGGGATTCATACCTAGTGATGAGCATATTGAATGGGTAAGGAAATGGGTGGTTTTGGGTGAATATCAATGAATGGAAAAAATATAAAATTCAAGACTTTTACGGTTCTTTTTAGTATCCATTGTTTGGCAGCACGGTATTCCAAAATGGGGGACTACCATGTGTAACCCCCTATAAAAGAATAAGGAGGGTACATAATTTTCATGGGGTGTTAACACACCCATGTTTAAGATAGTGAAACTCATACAAAACAACGTTTTAGGGAACATGGTTAGCTGCATTCCCTTGTGGCAAGCCATGAGGCTTGGGCAGTCCCACTATTTAGGGTTCATGGTATCTTTAGGGATGTATCGTGTTTTCTACTAATAATTCAATAAACATGAACCACCTTTTGTTGGATCCAGAAATCCATGTTGACCAAAAACACTCCGGAAATGTAAAGGCATAAATAAGAGACAAAAACAAATGGTAGAATTTACTTAAAAAGAAATCAATATTATGAAAATTATCCCCACATTGAAAACTATCCGCCTTAAAAATTTCAATCTAGAGTATCATTAGAAAACAAAAATTGGTACTGCTCTTCAACCCATGATCTTCTCTTATAGGTTTCATATTCATCATTACACAACTAAAAAATAACCCAAACTAATGGTAAGTAATTCCATCAAAGTAAATTCTCCTAGGAATATAAAATCCTTCTTAGTCACTCAATCAAATAAAATTTAATTATAGATCCAAATCATCCAAATTACGCACATGAGATATTTCTGGATTATACCTCTTCAACTATGAGACAGGGAACACATCAATAATCAAAATCAACTAGAATGGAAAATTAGAAAATTATTCCACCTTAACAACTTTTTTTTGTTCTCAATAGGTCTTCCATACATTGGAGTCATAAACCCTGCATACCGAGATAGTGATGACCCAAACAAGTGGCCACCATCTTTAATACCTAATCACTAACTAAGAATTCCAAACATCGATTCCATTGATTGTAAAAATAATTCTTATGAATCATTATTGTCAACAAATGCATCTGAATCAAAAAAAATTATCAAAAATATCATGAGTGTGGCCTAGTTTCTATAAAAAGGTCTTACCGGCCTCTACTATGTATAAAGTGGACCAACATGTCCAATCATAACACATCCCATAAAAAGTAATTCTTATTAAATACTTTAACTATTAATATGTTAAACCTATACCAATCCAGGATGGATATCCCATGAGCATCTGAAATCTAATACACATTCTGGGAGTATATATTCCAAAATCTGATTTTCCTATTTCATTTAACAATCCATTTGAGGATAGAATGTTGTAATCAACATGACCTGTGAACCTATATCTTTATGAGTGCCTTCCCAAATAGGAGAAAGAATTGAGGTTCTATATCTGATATGATAGGTTACAATATACCATAAAGCCCCACTATCTCCTAAACATAAAACTGACAAAACTCATCAACTTTGGCCAAATCCACAATCAGAATAAAATGGGATGATTTGGTAAAACATTAAATCACTACCCATATTATATTCCTTCTCTGGGGTGTATGAGATAATTCAATAATGAAGTACATGGAGTCCTCATTCCACTTCAAAGAAGTAATATATTGTTTTTGATGCATCTGAGAGGGCCTTTAGTGCTCTACATTACCCTGCAGGCATGGATAACAATGAGATACAAATCCAACTATGTCCCACCTCATGTTCAACCTCCAAAATTGATGAAGAAAATCATAAGACTTCTTATTGGTTTCATGATTGATTAAAACTAAGATTATTGTCTATCATGCATCACCATCTTCCTCAAATATAAGGACACCATGATAAAACCACTGAAACAATGGGATCCCTTAGGATATAAAAACCACTCACTGAAAACCTCCCCACTAATTAGGAATTTCATAGGCCACTCGAACAACACATAATTTACCTTATTCTTAAAAATTAATTATAGAATTGATTTTATATGCTAATCTCTAGACAAGGAAATACCTCAATTGTACTACATGTTATCCAGATGAATCATTGTAAAACACCGGATTAGATTCCACTAATCACTAGTCTCTATTAGAGAATTTAATGGATCTTTTCTAATTAAGGAATATGAGACCACATTACATTTTTTCAAGGTATAAACCATATCAAAATTGAACCACTAAAGGTATATGACCAATCATCATCGTCACGAACCCACCTGGGTCGACCGTGAACCGGTCACCTGAGTCAGTCTGTGACATGGCGCGAAGGGCTTTCCCAATCCCCACGGGCAGAAAACTAGTGCAGAGCATCAAAATAAAAATGTTGGGAATGATTTTTCCCCAAACAAAGATAAATAATCCTAAACTGAACAAGTAGATAAATAAAGAAAAATAAACTAAACTGGCTGAAAAAAAGGATAAACAATGCAATGAGACATAACTCAAGTGACCTCATGGCTTACCACAGAACATAAACTACACTCGCTCTAAGAGTGATCCAAAATTAAAGGAACCTAAGACTGAAATGAAAATCATGTGTGAGAACTGAGACACATAGTTGGAATGCCAAGATACAACAACTACCTTTTCCCTTTCCTTTTATATGAAATCTAAAACATGCTTGTTTGAAAATAGGACATAATAAAATAACGTTTTTCATTATTTTCAAATTAAAGTAATAAGTTTGAATTTTCATGTAAAGCATTTATCTCCCACTCAATTTTCAAAATAGGATCCAAGCATGCATTAACATTTCAAAATAAAAGGAAACTAATTTAGATTAAAATATGGTTTTCAAAAATAAGACATCATGTATGAAATGACTAAAATGAAAATTACATTGTAAGCATCATGTTGAAAATGAGCCCCATAGGTAATACCTATATGCAACTAGCATAAGTGGAGCCCTAGATACCTCTTAACTTGGTGAAACGTTGCTAAGAACACATGACCCTCAGAAAACATGGCTTAGAAACTACAACCCTCAGAAACAGTGGCTTAGAAACCATGACCCATAGTAATTCATATATTTAGTTAGTGTTTTTGTGTCAATCCTACTAGACGAACCAGGATGAACCCATGTCGTTTCATCTAGCATACCAGTCCTGGTCACCCACCTAGTTACCCTGGTTTCCCATTGTGCTCGATCTCAAGTGGTGGTGAGTTTTCTTTATCAAGAAAACATATATGTACATAACATTTTCATTATCTAAAACTCATTCAAACTATCACCACCGCTCTCCCCCCTTAATCACATTCCCCCTCTTTCATGACACACAATGAATAAGAAAAAAACATGCATATAATAACACAGTCAACATAAAATTAATTTTCTAAAACCAAGGGGGCGTGCCTCAAGATAGGTTTTTCGTTTTTCATAAATCATTCTTGAGGCACCTAACGAGTTTAATTTCAAAAGGGAACACTTTTTATAAATAACCGTATAAAAGGCCAAACACCTTTATAACTACTCATTACCAATTCAAAATCACTTAGGAAATCTATTTTCATGAAAAGTCACATCAGACTGATAGAATTAATAATACATTTCAATTTTCAAAGCAAATGCATAATCATTTCTAGTAACCACAACCAGATTTCATAGAATATTTATGTAGCGTAAAGGTAAAAAATATTTTTAAAACAAGAAATCAATTATGAAATTTTAATTAAAGGCATAGGCATAGGGGACCTACCTCAGACATGTCACTATTCATCGATGACCACTCACACCAACACATGGCACATACACGCACATGCATTTATACATTTATATATACACCCCTACCTGCATTGCACATATTCCCCACGCCATTAGAGAATATATACAAAGAGGGAATATATATATAAATATGCCTTACCCTATGTATGTACATGTAGGATAACTCGACACCCGCAGCCCAAAACCATCTTAGCGAGGTCCAACACACTACACAAATAATTTAATAAAATAGTTAAACACTTAACAATCTACAAAACATTTCAAAATAACATATAAGGTTTTGCACTAATGACACACCAATTTATTATAACACAAGAATCAATTTTATAAATCATAATCTCCATCTGCAACAAGAGGGTTCAACAAGGGAATTCAATATCACATCACTAGTGCCAACTGAGCCTTCACTCATTTCATAAACATTTGAATATCCATTTCCAAAACAAATCTAAAATTTCAAACACAACCCCAAAGGAATGAATAACCATTTCCAAGAAAAACCACATTAAAACAGACTTACCTTTCTTTAAAACAATTTATAATACATATTAATAGATGAACAACAAGGCACACACACACAAATAATCACTTTTGAAAACATAAGCACACCAAAACAGAATACAAACATGTATCAAACACATTATAGTATTTAATAAACCACTTATGAATATTTTTAAATAGCTCAAAATAGTATCAGAAGACTTTGAACACAAAATCCCACCCAAAATCATTTTATAAGTCTAAAATCACACTTCTTATCTAACAAAACATAATTTACAGTGCTTGTGCAAGATAATAAGGCACTGATAAAATATTAAACATGGGTTTTCATCAAGAACACACTCCATTCCATATGAAAAATCCACTAAACGAATCCAACACATGATAAACTTCTAGAAAAACATATTTTCACAAAACATATAAATTAAACATAATTAATTAATTAAACAAGAATATTAATTCATTAAAGAATATGTAAATGTGGAACCACCCACCTCGCTGTAAGCAACTTTGCAGAATTGGCACAAAACTCCCGTTGCACAGCAATCGCTCCACAATGGGTCTAATGAAAATCCAAAAAACAAAGTATCTAATCAATTACACCAAAAGTGGACCAATGAAAATATAAAACCCAAATGCTATTATACCAATTGGAAGGACGAACAACTGGGGAAAAACACATCAGTGACAATGTTGTGGATAGCCAACTGAGCATAGGAGAGGGTCACCAGAGGTGCGCCGCACCATAAATCCTGGATAGAAAGGAAGGGTGGCACGGTTTAGAGTGGTGCGAAGCAGCAAGGTGGGGCTATGCGGTTTGATGTAAGGTGAATGGTGGCCCGACTTAGTGGTAGTCGGTTGATGCAGCTAGATGGAAGACTGGGTGGAGGCTCCAGTTGAGGTGGAGGCGCATGGAGGAAAAATTCCAGGTGATCAACGGTAGGGTTTTGGGAAGTGGCGCGACCAGATTGTGGGGGATAAAGAAGGAAAACAATTGAGAGGATAATGTAAAATAAAAATAAAAAATAATGATTTAACTAAAATCCTAATAAATCATAAAAAAATAACATTAATAATAAAACTAAAATAATAAAATTAACCAAAATAATAATATTATTTATTTAGGACGGACACCATACACAGTCATGCGCGCAGTCGCATGCCCGTAAAAGAACCCAAATTTATTCTAAATTAAAGCCGGTTCAAACTAAAGATTATAGGTGAAACTAAAAATAATTATATTAAAATAAAGCATCGGTCAGAGTGTGACAATCACTTCATAAAATTCAGATCCTTCTAAGAGAAGTTGTAGGCAAATCACTTATGATTTTAGTGGACTAAACAAGTATCCCAAAAATGATAGTGGTTTCATGTCGTCAATACAAACATCATTACTATTTTTTTAGATCATGGGTTCGGTTGTTCTTTTCATGTGTTTAGAGTTAAAAAATATATTCCACCATATGGTAATCTTATATCAACATGCACCCAAGACACAAACCTAGGGAATCACATTAGACCATTTCTACCTTTTCAGAATCTAGAACTATTAAAACTGGGGTTGTGGTTAACCATTTATTATGGTCCTAAAAAGAATCCTAATATTCTGTGATCCATTATAACATTACCCCCTTTATGGTATGAATCTTCATGGGTGAATAAATCTAGGGGAAGCCCATATAAATCCTTCTATAATACACATCCTAGTCCATAAATCTACTTATTATGAAAAGAAAACTTGTTTTACCCCACAACATTACTGTATTGATCTTCTCAAGGTCCACTGAAACCCCATGATATGAAATCACATCTCCCATAAACTTCAACTTCTAGATCCAGAAGGTATATTTAGAATTCTTATGACAACTGTGATGATCTCTAAGAGTTCCTGACACAATAATCACATATAGATCATGCTCTTCCTCACACCCAGAGTATCCCAGGATGTCACCCACAAACACAAAAATAATGGAATAGAGGTATTAAAGATACATTGAGTTCATAATATCCATAAAAGACCAGTAGAGAATTTTTCAACCTTATGGAAATGACCAAATCCACAATGTATATTTACCTTATTGGGATGAATTTCTTTGTAACATCTTCTACTCTAAATCTAACCTGGTGATGACTGAAAAGAAAATATGTCTATAAAAACAACCTTACCTCCTTAATTTTATCAAATAAATGATCAATTAAAGGAAATAGAAATTTATTCTTAATCATCACTATATTTATCTTTCGGTAATAAATATACAACTAGAGACACCCATTGACCTTATTTAAAAATAGATTTGGGTGGCCCATGGTGAGATACTCGGGTGAATGAGTCCTTTATATTAAAAATCATTCAGATATATATTTAATACCATCAACTCTTTGTAGAGGAAATATGATATGAGGGAAAAGGTATTAGATGATTTTTTGGTGATAAATCAATGGTTAACTCCACATACCTCTCTAGAAGAAACCCTAAGAAATCATATGGAAACACCCCTATAAAATCATCCACCACAAATAATAATTTATCTTAAAAACCACTACAATTTTTCTCCAATGAGAGAGATGAGATCTGGAAATCAATATTTCCCAAAATTGGATGTGGAGATCCATCATGTCCGGACCAAGGAGCCCACTCACCTTGAAAATCCAATGAACATCAATCAGATTATTTTAAACCCACACAAATACAATAAAAATGATGTGGGCCTAGAAACACACTATCCAATCCATACTAATGATCATGTCAAAGAGGACCATTTACAAAACTATGAAATCCCATTCCAGATATACCCTTTATAGACTAAGAGAACATGATGGAGGTATGAAACCTTGCTCTCACTTTAGACCAAGTGATGTTACAATTTATATCACACAATGAGTAATATCAATTTGTAATTTCTATAGATCCATAAGATGGTAAGATATAAATGAATTTAGGGAACATTTTTGAAATAAGAAAATGAAATAGATGATGCGATACGAATTTCACCTTGAACCATTAGAGTTCTTACTTCCAAATCCACTACAATCTAATCCTTAAAATAATGGTTCCCTATCCTTGTGTGACCCAATGGAAGAATACTAAACTTTGACTTCACCTTAAGATGACAATTCATAGAATTAGATCCATCCAACTGCCATAACCACAAAATAGAGTGCCTCCAGTCCTAAATGAATCTGAATGGGATGAAATTACCCTTGAAATTGTAGAGCCTACATCAGTCTAACATGGGAGTGCCTCTTTGAAAGATCACTATAATTTACCCATAGTTTAACACTGATGTCATGGCCTCTGTGTAGATGGAAAAATTTATCATATATTCCCCGAATTCTACCACTAATGGAATGATAGTATCCCCACATGTAAAACATTAGATGAAAAAAGTCAACAAGGGTGGCCTAAACTACCACTTCTTATGTTCTCTTCCTCATCACAATTCATATTCCCCTCCGACAAACCACCACATCCCTAGACCACTACTAAAACTAATCTATGGAAAAAAATTCCAATATGATCAATATCTACTATCATGTCACGATCATCCACTATAGTATATGACTTCACCATAAACAAGAATACATGGTATTAGATATCTTGCTACAAATTTATCACGAATAGTTGATCCATTAGTGACTCATTGGAAATTACATTGTGTGTTAATAGAACGAAATCTGTAATGTGGTAAGCATTTTCCAACACAGTCTAATCCCCTGGTAGAGATCCCTGAACACTCGAGTCAGGGAAAAGGTCAAGGTCTCAAGGATTTAATTCTGAATTATTATAAACTCAATGTATTTTGAACCCATTATGTCATCGAACCACCTACCTAAATCACGATAAATTCTAGGAACCAATGGGAAAACACAACCACACCACATGGAGACACAATATAGGAAAAGGAAAACCATAAAATCATGATTTATCCAAAAGAGACATGGTTCAAAAAAATATAGGGAAGTAGAACTGCTATAAAATATATAACTTAAGAATGGGAGAATAAAAAACAAGATGATGGATGAAATCAAGAGCGAAGGGAATGACATGATGAGTTATTGAGTATTACACACTAAATACAACATGGAAATGGAATCCATCGGAGTCAATAGGGAGGGGAAAATTGAATTAGGCTAATAATAAAAAATTAGGGATGAAATGGGTGGATTTGGGTTAAATGGAGGAAGGGAAAACCAAAAAACCAAAATTTTTAAGGTTCTATATATGACACTTGGTTTTCCAAACTATGTGTCAAATGTGTGTCCTACTCTATCCAAGAGGAACAAGGGCACAAAATTTTGATGGGGAGGGAACACACCCATGTGTTAAATTGTGCACCTCAGATAGACCCACTATCTGGGTTCATGGTTTTCCGCAAGCTTGTGTGGAAGGGAATGTGTCCTGGACAATCCCTCTATTAATGGTCTATTCTCTCTTCTGGGATAGGAAAAGGTTTCAACTAACTGTGTTCTAATTGTGTGTCACATTTTTCTTGGTCCAAAACTCCATTTTCCACTAACAACACCATGGAAAACAAAGAGATAAATTCATGATAAAATATAAAAAATAAAAATACCCCAAAAGGAAACCCAAAATGTGATAACATCTAATGGTTATTGATTGGTAAAAGTTGTGTATGAATTGGATATGTTATAATGAAGTGGATTACAGATATACTATAGGATGATTTATGAATTATTATGATTAATTATTGGAATATTCCCTATATTTATAATTTTTTTGATATTTTAGGAATTTATTTTTATTGGCTAAGATAAATTTGAAATTATTTTAGAATCAAAGTGAATTTTTTTTGATAAATTCAGTGTTTTGAGTAATTATATAATATGAAAAAGGATACTGTATATAAGAGTCGTTTTGATTCTTCACATAGTAATTCATATGATGAAATTAACCATGCAATAAATCAAACATTCAAACCTTTTATTTATGACATGAATTGTCATTTGGATGTTAAATCCAAAAGAATTAATGATTTTTTAAAACTCATAGTTACAATATAGAAAAAATAATGATTATAAATTAAAGAAAATTGGATGTAAATTTTAAGTGAAGATGATAAATATGAAACTAACATAGGATCAATCAGTCTAAATAGAAGAAAAGTGATGTCCTACTATAGATGTAATTTGTAAGAGTCCTATTTCAGAAAATAATTATTTTATGGAAATAAGGGACTGATATCATCAAATGATCTATCAATTAAGAGATAAAAAATGTTATCCTTAGTCTATGAAAGTATTTTTTTTAATACTACTGTTGGTTCAACGTCAAGTAAAGGATCCAATTCATGTTTCTAAAAAGCATAGGTGGAGTACAAAAATGAGAAACCAGACTCATTATCAAGATTATATGTGATTATGTGTAAGAGTGTGGATCTATAATATAATCTCATAGTGAGGTTTTTCTATTGAAAAAAATAATGGAAAAAATATAACCAGAATGTGTTATAAATAAATTGATCAAGGATTATTGGTCACTGTGTTAGCCTCTCTAAGGATTCAACATAAAATAATTGATCGTTATAAAAATATTTTAATTCATGGAAATTATTAAATTCCTACATGAAAGGGAGAAATGATTAGGAGAATAACTATACATATAAAATGGAAATTCTATTCACTTTAAATATATAAGATTGTCTTTATAATTTCTATAAAATTTTATCAATGATATTCATCAAGATTATGACTTATAGTATAACTTTTCCAATAATGATTAATTTGTTTATCAGTAAGAATGAAGAAATATGATCATGAATCCAAGTTATATTATATATGATTTTATTTTTAGGATAATATAAATTAAAAAACAAGAAACACCAAGGAATATTGTGAAAAATGTTTTACCATGGAAAATAATCTTTAGAAAAGGGATTTTTGGACACAACCTAGTCTTTTTAATGTTGGCCATCAATGAATATATTCAATATATGAAAGAAAAAAGTGTATTAGTTTCATGGGAGTAATCTATGAATAACATTTAGAGATGTTTATAATAAAGGATAACACAAAGTCTAATGAAAAACATTGTGTAAGGTGAAACCAGAAAACACACACTCCTATTATTTTCTTGACAAGTATTTCAAAAAAAAATGCGATATTGATAGAAAAATGAAAGAAAAAATTACTCATTTTTTACATAATTATAAAATAAATATTTTTTTCAATAAGAATAATTTTATTTAAAGCCCAAACTAATTAATTATAAAATAGCGAGCACAGTTGGAAATAAAAAGAAAAATAAATAAAGTAAAAAATAATGTATATGCCTTTCCATATTTTTATAAAATTTCAATTTCATTTTTTATGAAAGCTAAAGAAATTTATAAGTCTACACTGACCATTGAGGTTCAAAAATAAAAATTAATAGGATGACTAATAAATAAGGGTTATCAAAATACTTTAGTAGATAGTAAAAGAGTTTAAATTTTGTGAAGAAAACCATAGGTATGTTACACACACAAGGCAACTCATTAACCATATTCCAATATAACATATTTATATATTTCCATGAATGTAATTAATATTGAATAATTTTTCACGATAAATGGATGAGTAATGTAATTTGTGTATATTAGGGAGAGACATCCATCATGATTTTATTGGGAAACTAATATTTTCTTCCTCCTTGCATAATTTCATGTGGTGTCCACCATGATAAAGAATTATAGAACATAGTCCTTTATTGGTTATTTGTGATGAAATGATTAATTAAAATTATTATTTCATCTTTAACACTAAAATTAATGAAAATTTTATGATGTCGATTTATAATGAAAATTTTATATTGAGTTATTGATTGTATGAAATCTGATTTTTTAAGTTGGTGTTAATGTTAAGTTGTAAGGATGCTTGAAGGCATAAAATCTAATTTCACATTAATATTTCTGATTTGATTGTTGAGTACCGTGAAGGTCATAAATTACTTGAAAATATACTTTAACTTCCCTTTGAAAGAGAATCCATATTAGTTATCAAATGTTGAATATTATTAAGAATAAATTTGGTGTTTTAGTTAGTCACTATAATTTTCTAAACTGAAAAAGATCATGTAGACATAGATTTGATTAATTTATAGTTCATTTCTATGATAAAAATTTTTAAAAAATTTTATTAGGTGGATGAGGCTCTATAAATGTGGGGTGATGAATCAAGTTTCAAATCATGTAAGATTAATGATATAAGATGGATTTTTCCTTACCCTTACAGAATTTAATTTATTGTCAATAAGTAGTGAATGATAATTACATTACAAAAGAAATTAGTAGAATTGAAAGGGGGATTGAAAATAATTCCAATTGGGGAAATTAAAGTGAATATAAAGATTTTATGAAAGGAATTGTATCAATATTCAATATATCAATAAGGTGTAAAATTTAATATGTCTTGGGTGATGATAAAGAGCCTAATAAATAAAAATATTGAAGCTATAAGATTCATCTGGGAGTTCCATTTATTATTTTATTTCCATCTATACATTGGTTATGTTGAATAAAATTAGATTACAAATTGGAATTGAAGAACATGATTGGGATTCTACCCTTGAAAAAAGGAAATTTATTTTCATCATTAGAGTATTTGGATAAATAAATTCAAGAAATTAATATTATATTAGATGATTATTGTGTTGATATTTTTTATATTCATGAAAGGTGTTGATTCGTTGGAGAATTAATCACATTCTAATATATATTCCCTATAATATTAATAGATACCGAAGATTGTAGGAATTAAGACATAGAATGTTTGATAAGATAATGTGTGAAGGTTCACACATCTTATATCTATTGATTATAGAGCTCCTATTAAAATAAATCATTGGAAATAGTTATTATATAATGAGATAAAATTCTAAAAAAAATATAATTTATGGATTTTAGAAGATGTATATTGAAAATATTGTAGAAGGATCATGATAAGTGAATATTTTCCATCCATACTTGATAGAAAATTTAACTTTTTATTTTCAAACACTTTTAGTAAATGTGAGAAATCGTGAGTCACTTTGAGGGTATGTGATAAACCATACGAGATCACAATAGACACTAACCATAAACTAAGAGAATGGAATAAAATGAAAAGAACATACTAGCACAACCTCTACCAATCCTAATATTAATACTCCTCACCACACCCAACAAAGGAATCCTCCTCCACAGTGGCTAATTCCCATTTAGAATCTGGCTTATACTGCCTTAAGAGATTATCACCTGGGTCTTGACTCCTCATTTGATCCAGTGAAATATTCCATGGACAATATTTCTGGGACACACTATCTTTTTTGAAAGCAAGGATCACCCCGTGATCCTGTTTAGATGAAGCTCTGGTATTCATAGATTATTATAGGTAAGAATACTCATTCCATGTTATTATTCTTGGGATAGCCGACAACATTACTTTATCCTTAGTCATCCACTTTTCCCCGCCTTGTAAAATATCACTATAGGACCGGTTGGCCACGCCACTTGTATTTTCTTTATCCCCCCCCCCCCACAAAAAAATATACCCCCTATTGCCTAAGAGATTCTCTGAAATAGGTTCCTTGCACCCCTTGTCATTTACCCTCCTCTATTCAAGCATGTTTCATTCAATCACCAAAATACACCTAACTGCATCTCCATTGTATTTAATGGTTTTCTTTCCCTCACCCTAAACCGCTTTCCTTAGTTTATCTGCCTTGCATTGTAGTTTGTTGGTATTCAGCCTAAGAGGCTCCTCCACAACCATATAGGCCTCCTCGTGACCCCAACCTTCATTAATTTAGTTCTCCTAATATCCCCCACCAACATCACTGGATTCCATAGGATCAGTGTTCAATCCTTCTTCTGAGATACCATCAAACCTGTTGCTCAGTTGAAGCAAAATCCTGGCTGGATGGATAGGTCCCCCCACTTCCCTAGTTTTGACTGGGATGTCCACATCTAAGGCAGAGATAACCCCCTTTCCTTCCACTAGTTGCACCCTAGCCTCTACAGGTCCATTTCTATGCAGATTATTAGGGAATTATGAGTTTTAATCCAATAAGTGTTTTAGAAGTTGAGTTTCATGAAAAGACTCAATTGGAGTACACATATGTTTGAAGATACTTTTAGAACCATGCTGAAGATTTATTTTAAAATATAATAAATTATTAATGTTTTTTAAGGTGTTTAATAATTATTAGATGTGACTGATGTAATCATGAAAATATTTAAGTATCATGGATACATGTTATAATTAAATTTATATTTTAGGGTTATTTAATAATTTTTTAAAGTTATCATTTTGTAACAGTCATATTGAATCTTTACTGAATATGTAAGAGGTACTCTAATTTTAGACATTGTATATTATAATGACTCTAAATTATGAATACAATGTTTATTTAGAGAAATCTATATGAGCTTAAATATATAAGGGTTTCCAATACCTCAAGGATTGTAATTTGAAAAAGTCCCTGAATCAGACAATGATACTAAAGTGTAGAATTAAAAATCTACATGATATGTAATTATTAATCTGTGTCCCCAAAGAGTATGAAAGGGCCGCTAAATTTTTTTACATTATAAATAATAATTTCCATATCATATATAATTGAAAATATCCAATATTTAAGCATTATATTCTTATATATATTGGTGTCACTAGGTTTATCAATAGTACTGATTGGTGGAATGAAGACATTGAATGATTTCAATATGATACATAAGGGTAAAAAATACTTCAGGGGTTAAATTTAAGTGTTTGATGAAATGTTTCAAATGATATATATGAGTAACATACCATCTTGTAGGGGTTAATAGTATGATAATGTGTCAATTTTTGAGATTCTAACTAGGTGATACAATGTATTTCACACATGAATTATTTATCAAAATGCTAATTATTGATCCATAAATAAAGATGAGTATGAAGGTGAACTAAATGATATGAAATTTAAAATATCAGTTCTATATTATTTTAATACATTAAAATTTGATGAATTTAAAATTAATATGTTTGATCATGGGTATTAATGGAATAAAAGTTGATACGAGAAGATTTATATCTGAGATAATTTGGAGAATGTCCACATGATTTTTTTAAGAAATTGAATAAGAATACTGAAGATCAATTTTCCAAATGTCATTTAATATATGTATTTAAAATATCAAAATTATAATAAAAAAACACTATGAATACAATAAAGGGAAGAAGATAATGAGTAAGATTAGAGTGAGTATGAGAATGAGGGTTTCCATAGAATTATGATGGAATCAATAATTTTTTTAATCAAAGTATTCTATATAAAGTAAGAAAAAATATATATTAATAAGAACAACACATAAGAGGTATAACTACTATATACCCTAATATCATAAAGGAATTAATATGTGCATTAAGGGGAATTAGGAATAAAAATGGAAGTGTTGATAAAGTAGGAAACTACAAATGTCTTGTAAGTTATCAATGTTTTGTGGCTTTTGAATAAGGATATGGAGTATGAAAAACACCAAAAACATGAAACTACATATGTTCCACATATTGATGATATTGAAAATATTTGTGTTATAATGAAGAGACTTACATGTATATGACTACAGTTGATTATCTATTGGATATTGAAGAATATAATTGAAGAATAAGATCTGGTCATTTTTATATAGCTTCATCCTAGAGATAATTGGAGATCGTATTTTGTAGAGAGTTGGGTGGACCCACTTCAAATTGCTAAGCACCTATATAAAGAAACAAATTGGGAGACTGTAATCTTATCAATAGATAGGGAATATTTCATGAGACTGTGAATTATTTTTCAGATATAACCTTCTTATATTCACTTGAATATAATATTGTACATATATATTTCATCCTCAAATTGGATGTAACAAGGACATAGTCCATCACATCAGGGGTAATCCTTCTGAAAATATTGTGTCCTCTTATCTTATTTATTTACTATGTATCATGTCTTGTTGTGTGTTTGTAATTCATATGTAGATTTTTTCATATTAACTGAAAAAAGGTTAAAATTTTAATAGATAAAAGATAAAATATAATAATTTTGTAAAACAAATTCACCCAGATTCATCTCCCATATCGGTTTGGAAAAAAATCATACTAATGAATTTATAGTTATAATGGTTCCACTCTAAAATAAGGACTCATGGATACTATTATAGAAATCCTATTTATATATTTTGTTTGATCAGTATAAAGTATTCTAATAGGATATTGATTATTTCTAACTATTATTTATTATTATTTCATAAGCATCAGAACTACTTCTTGTGTTTTTCCACTTAGTGATCATAATAATAAATATTTTATGTGGGGTCATTCTATAGTAATGCTACAATTTCTATGTTTTTTGTTTATTCATTTTGTATAAGAATCTGTATTTGTATATCTTTTTAATATGATAATAAATTTATTCCTTGAGTCTTAAATTAAAATTAATATTGAAAACTATTATAATATATGTATATAATGATGTTGGTTTTATAAGGAGAATCATGGATGATATAGCATTGTTAAAAAAGTAAATTATTAATTTTATAAATCTTTGAATTGGATAAAAATATGTCCATCCCCTTTATTCATATGGTGTTTCATGTGTTAAATATATTTCCATTATTATATTGGGAAAGACTTTCCATAATATTTTATTAATGACTTATCAATTAGGGATATACGATGAAACGATATACGAATCTCACATTATAAGATACAAGAAAACCTCATGATTATTGTGTATATTAATAGTTTAAAGGATGTTTGATATTAATATCACTAATACTAGAATTTCTAGTGGATATGATATTTCGTAAGATAACAACCAAGGTTGTATAGTAGTATATAATACTATTGATATAGATTCATAGACTATAATTGATAAATAAAAACCTAAAGTTCCACTAATTCAAATGAATAATATTTTCAGATAAATTAGATCCCTTGTTAAGTGAAAGTTTTTTATCTGATTATAAATTATATAAAGGGAAATAAATAAATTAATTAAGTTATATATTTTTTATTTATAATTAATTTAAAAATAATTTATTTCTCAAGGTAGTCACATGTTATATATGTTTAAATAACTGAATATGAAAAATGGTAATATCAAATGAATATTACATGTTAATAGGGTTTAATCATATACTAGTGGAAGTGATCCATGTTAATTGTTAATAGTACATGAAATGAAACATTATGAAGACACGAGTGTGTGATGATATGTTTTAGATTCTTACGATAAGTTAAATATGTCATAATATTAGTTTTGGGTAATTTTCAGATGTTATGATACCAAAGGGTGAAGTATATAGTTATAGAATAAATTAACCTAGGAAAAAATCTTATTTTCACCCAAAATATTATAGCACAGTTTCCTTATAAAAATATGATCTTCATTACATGATTATATTATTATTTAGTGGGACAATTAATTTTGAGAAACATTAAAATTATAATTTATCCTTCTTAAGATGAATAAGTGATGTTTTTTATGATATAGATCTTTTAGAGAACGTTTTTTTATATGCTAACACATGAGAATCATGGATTTATGAAACAAGGGATTTAGAATATGTTTTTACATTTTAAATGGATTAATTCTAACTAATATAACTATTATTTTAACCATTTTTACAATAAAGAGTTTAAAAGTTATATTTATTTTCTGAATAATTTGGTGTTATTTCATATTGTATAGTATTATATATAAAAACACATAGATAAACCAAAAATACTTTATTTCATTACTGTGGATCATAATAATAATCTACTAAAAACCCATGAAATTTAAAAAAAATAAATTTGGGAAAAATATAAAATAATAATATAGAATGGGAAAAATTGGATGTGTCTAATTAGCTAGAATCATCACTCTCATAAACAACACTATGGAAAAGAAGCAAAATATTAGTAAAAAAATTGATCATTAAGAAAAATGAAAATACATAACTATTGGTTTAATTGTTATAAATGATGTATTTAATAATAATGAAGTATTTATAGGATTTAATGTGACTTTTAAAATAGTAATTTTATTTTAAGAATAGTAACCTTATTGTTGTGAGTAGAACAAGACTACTTGGAATAGTAACATGACCATTAGTAATAATAACCTGGTAGTTGGAATATTGAGTTGACTTATAAATAATATAAGTTAATATAAATAATATTTATGAGTGTTAATGCAAGTAAATATAAATGTTTTATTTACATTAAATAATTACAAAGATTAAAAACTCAGTGAAACTATGCAAACATTTTTTATAAAATGTATTTTAATTTATTTCAAAAAATTTGTATTTTCTAAGATATTAATTTAAAATAACATTACTATTAAGTTATTTTTATAAAATTAATATTATTTTCAGATTCAAAAAATTTAAATATCCCAAGGGTTGTTTTTTGATAATTTTCTTACAAACATCAATTATTACAAGAATTATAAAAGTACATCTTTTCAAATACCATGTTTTTATGAAATAATAATATATTAATAATGTGTTACTAAATAATTAATTGGTTATCTCAGTAAAAATATTATTTAACAATATAAATGGACCATTAAAAAATAACATAATTTTATAACCAAAAAATTGGATTCCAATGTCTGAAGTCTAATATATTCCATTAAAATAACTATTTTTCATTTTTGAAATATCCATTTTCATAAAATAATTTTTTCATATTTAGAAGGAATTAAAATAATGAAACTAATTTCATTTATTAATATATAACATAAAATGTAATGAGTATCAATCATACAATATTTATCTTAGTAATTATATTTTATTCAATATTTTACCCTAAAAATACCCCCCATACATAAATACCTCCCCTCATGCGTAAATACCCCCTCACCCTCCTACTGGAAGAGAATGAACTTCCAAATTAACAAAGTAAAATCCCTATTAAAATTCCAACCCTTAATAAACATATAATCCTTAAGTTTTCTTAGGTGTAAACAAACTCTATGTATTCAATAATTTTAGTTTCATAGTAATGAAGAAAAATTGATAAGAGTGTATGTTTTCACAAAACGTTTTCATCATTTTCATATTCTATCTCTCTTTGTCACTATTCCATTCAAATCAAAATTTTATATGAATAATTAAGTAGTGTTTTAATATTATATAAATAATTTTGTCATATTATAACGATTTGATTTATGATTTAATTATATTTTATAATTCTATTTCCCCCTCTTTTGGAAATGTCCCATTAATGGTTGGTTAATAACACACGAGGACATATCCAACTCTCTAATTATCAAAAAAATTTGGGATGATTATAATAAATTATTTATAATAAATAAAATAAAATTATATGTGTTTATAATTTTACATAGTTAATCATAATAAATTATAAAAGAAAATAAAACAAGATCATTAAATTGAAGCATGATTGGATATTTTAAGGGAAATATGAAAACCAAACATTTTCCATTTTACATTTGGATTTTATAAATATAATTCAATTTTCATAATTGAAAAATTTGAAAACAATGAATGTGATTAAATTCAATTTCCATGTTTTAATAAACCCATGTTTATTAAACATTAGGAATAAATGTGATGAAATAAATTTGGTTCTATGGTAGGGGGATTCTTAAAAAAACTTTTTCATTTGGGTTATCATATATTCATTATTATTTTCATTATTTATATTCCTCTAATAACTTAATTATTTATTTTTCCCTTTTATTTACCTTTCAGTTTCTTTTAAAAATAATGGTTTCTACCTTTTCAAAAAATATTTCTATTACAATATAAAATTATTTTTAAAAAAATATTTAGTTATCCAAAAAAATATTTGACTCTAGTTGAATTTTTTATCCTCTAATCAAGAATGATAGTGTTTTATGAAAAAATATGATATACCATATACATTTGGGAACCCAAAAAATTAATTAATTAAGGTATTATTTAGGACTCCATTATGAATCTCATTCCTTTTAATGAGTTTATTTCATGACTATGAATGTTATATGTTCTCCTTCCACGTGGCACACATGATTACAAAAATTGATGGGATCGATGGGACCCGAATTATAAGTCCCTTTATTGAATTTTTTAATATGAAATATATACTATGATTAAGTGTATTTATCATGAACATGATGATATTATTTTTCATAATTATGATGTTACAAATTACAGACATTTGTTATGCATTAATTTCATTCTAGATATATTCACAAGTATGTCCATTATTTTAATAACATGTTTTGTTGTATCATTATTATGAAAAAGAAGCATTCCTAAATTTTTTAAATTATTCCCTCAATATTATGATGATGATTCCATGCTTATGTTATGATGATGATTATTTTTCTACCCTGAGTACTATTGTTTCATTTCACTTATCCCTTCTATGTCATTCCTCCACATATTGTTAATTTAGATCACCCAAATATTTTATGTATATAAATAGGTTAATACACATACTATGGAGAACATGTGAGATTATATACGGATAATGAAGAAGAATTTAAATCATGACTAATTTTTATTGTTTACATGTGTTATGCGAGCCTAATTTTCAAAAAATAATTTACATTTGAATCCTTTATTATGTCACTATCATATTATTTAAATATAAAATGATGTAATATTGATGTCTGAAAAAGTTAATTTACTTTATTTGGTATCATATCATATTTTATTTATTTTTTAATTAGGATTTGAAAACAATAATGAAAATCCAAAGAATAATATTGAGTTTTAAGGAAAACATCCTAATGTTTTGGTAAAGTTCAAGACCATGTGGTTTCTATGAAATAAAATCCCTATCAAGATAATATAATTGAATGTGGATTTGGAACATATGTACCTAAGGGTAATATTCCCAAATGGGAGGATTTGATATTAACTCAATTGTTACTTGGTGATCGAAAAAGTCGCATTTATTCACACCTAGTTTGACATTCCCAAGTGGTATTATTGATTTAATCTAAAAAAACTATAAAACTAATTACATAGGATATATATTTAAATTAATTATTTCATTAAATTTTAGAAAATTTTAATGTACAATATCCTAGAATAATCACACGAGAAAATCATTAAACCGAAATATCATAAATAAAATTTCTTTAGTTGGGATATTAATATGAAAATAAATTACTTTTTCATTATTTTATAATGTATTGTTCAAAACATTTCATTTTAAGAAAATGGTGGGAATCAAAGGAAACTAGGCCCACAACCTGTGTCAGGGTCAATGTATTTATATTCTGAAAAAAATCCCAATTCACTAAGATGTGTAGTCCAAAAATTCATGATGGTTCTTACACAAATTTCTCAATATATGATCAATAACCTAATAGATACGAAATTTCCTCCTTCATCCATGAAAGTTCAACTTTTCATCATGTCATTTATGAGGCAATAACCATGAATGTTTAGTATTTCTTCTTATCCAATTGCCATGGAACAATGTGTTAACTCAAGTTAAAATATCTTTTTTGTGTTATAACATTATGAGATGGATAACATGGATTTTTTTATCTATACATTATATGGAGAGGTTTATAAAATGTGGTTGTTGTTAAGGAAATAAAATATGAACAATAAAATCATAGATATGTAGTGGAAAGGATTTATTGGGTCATTTCATACCCATTATTTCCCTAAAACTCATTTAACAAACATTGAGAAAAAATTCCTATAGTATAAGTAAATGGAGGGTGAAACTATCATGACGTGTGAGTAAAATCTCAAAATGAATACAATATATGACACATATTATTCAATAAAAATGAATATAAAAATATAAAAATTATTTTCTGGTTTGAGACCCAACAACAGAAGGATATAACTGTCTGAAACATTTAGACATTTGAATAATTTGTTCGATTTTATATCAAAGTAGTGTAAGATTTTTAAAAATACTTCCATTAATATGGAGATCTAAAGATATGAATAGAGTTTCATGGTGTAATATTTAATGAAAACTAATGAAAAAAAATACCAAACGATCCACATTCTAATGATGTGTAAGTTGAATCATGGGAATTATAGGTAAGTCATAATGAAATTCATTATGTGGTTGAGATAATTCCACAAAGATCATAAATGTCCAAGAGACATGATGAACAATACCAACAATATAGAGGAAACTAAGGTACCTCCCAAAGCATCACCCATGGTACAATTCATCAACATTAGAATATAGGGTACTTATGAATGTAATAGTACTAAACCATTTATCATCAAGAGAAATAAACATCGTCAAATAAAAAAGCCAAAGGTTAAAGGGAAATCTTATTCCATCACTATCTGAGGTCGAAAATGATAATTTGTTTTTGAATGGTACACTTTCTAATAAATCAAGAAGGGAAAAGATTTTCTTTTATCTTGTTTATGTGTAGTTCATTATATCCATTTCATTTCCTAGAAATTTTTAATCTAATTCTTGATTAATTAAAGTAGATATAAACATAAAAACACATAGTGATCAAATCATTCCAATTCAAGTATTGGACTCTTCTCCTATTAGAATGTATGTGATGGTTCATCTAGTGAATCATTTTATCCTTATAAAGGTGTAATATGACACTATACTAAACAAGTATTTGACACTTATAATATAGATCTCACATTAAATATTTGGAAAACAAATATATTTTTATATTCATAACCATTCTGTGCTAATTTTAAAATCACAGATTATCATGAATGTCCATTAAAAAATCCATAATGGTGTGGTTGTTGATACATATTGATTAATCATATAATTCAAATTTGGATATCTCAACAGAAAGAATCAATATTATGTAAATTCAATTTTAAGGTAATACCATAATGTATTCCCTAAAGAGTTTCACAACCTCCTCCATATTGTGAGGTATACTTGTAAATATATTTTATAGCTAGAGACATTATTTAATAAAAAAGATCTTATTGGGTGGCTTAGATCGAATATGAGGTGTAGAATAAGAATCTACTAGATAATGTATTCAAAGGATTCATACACCCTAGTGGTGAATATAGGGATCATGATGCTCTATGTCCTGAAAAATGATGGATCAATGATATTGTGTATTGATTTTTGGGAGTTCAACAAGAAAAGTGTAATTATAATGTATTCCCTACCAGGGATTGATAACTTGTTTAACCATATTCATGGATCCTAGTACATATATGTGATTGTTATTCATTCTTGATATCATAAATTGATGGCGATGAAAGAAGATATTTAGAAATTTTCATTTTGTACAATATATGTACACTATAATTTTATAGTGATTTCAAATTTAGAATTCCACTGAAGTTATCATGGATTTGATGAATAGAGCCTTTAGAGACTACCTTGAAAATATTAGGACAATATTTAATTTTGATATTATCATTCCTTCCATGAGAAAGGATAAAATGAAGAAAATATAACAATTTTTCAAGTGAAATTAAGGAAGTATTAAATTTATTATATGTTCAATAATGTAAAGACCCAGAATTCCCATGAAATTGTTTTTTAATACATGGGAATTTTACGAGTCCACAATTTCTGACGGGGCCTGATTCCAAGGCCCGGTGTGTCCGGAATCATTTTCTGAATTTTTTTTCGGGTACGTTCAGTAAACGTACGAGCGAGTTTTTATATCTTTTGAACCGGTGCTTGGAATTGAAATCTGAGGGAACCGTTAAACTTGAAGAATCAATAATTTCTTAGTGAGACATTCACCGTAGTTGCGTTCTGATGAGTTTGGAAGTTAGTTTTTGGGGGGTTTTAATTTAATTGAATAAAATAAAGTTTTTACTTTATTTTATTTGGGTGGTTAAAACCTCCAAGGGGAGGTTGGAGGTGGGGGAAACCACACCCTAACCTCCCATGGGAGGTTATGGTAGTGTGTCCCACCCACACATAACCTCCCATGAGAGGTTACGACGTGGGGACCACTCGAGAACCATAACCTATCTGTTAAATGATAGGGGTGGGGACCACCTGACCCCTATTAATGGTGGAGGATAAAACCTCCCACCTCTCCCTATTTAACGAGGGAGAGCCTCTTTCCAATCCACCTAATTAAATGTGACACCTCTCACGAATTTAATTAGGTGGGGGGCACTCTTTTATTTCACCAAATTTGAATTATGTGCCAATGTAATTTTAGACAAACCCTCCCTCTCCTATATAAAGGCGGCTTGGGGGAAGGTTTTGGGATAGCTTCTTCAAGCGGAGAAACACTGGAAAAGAGACGCGACACCGAACACTTATAGAATTATACCTACAAAGAAGAACCATCGCCCATGAATAACGAAGAACGATGAATTCCATCTTTATCCTTCTTCAACCGGGGAAAGAAAGGGAAGCATTGCCTCCCACGAAGAATGCTGAAGACATCATCTTGACTCTTCTTCTTCAAGATATTCTTCTCTGACCTTCTTCCTCGGACCCCTACAACGTGTGATGTGATCGTCTACCATGGATTGTTGGTCATCCTTCCGCAAAGTCAATGATCGATTTCCGGCGGATCAAAGGTAGGGAGTTTTGTGTTATTTTTTAAATTTGATTATAAACCTCATTCTTCATCGAAAAAAGATATGGTATGAGAATTTCCAATTTCTATCACTGTAACGTGGAGGGATCGAGCCGTACGAACATGGTCTGACCCTCCCCTTGTTTGTTCTTGTTCGATGATGACGGCTTGGCAAAGAGAATACGATGATGAAGACGGCAAACAAGGTTCGTTCTACCTGCGGCCTCCGCGAACTGTGCCTCCCCCGCGGTGCCCCGACGAGCTTCCTGCGCCCTAGCGCCCTACCTGGCTCCTCCGGCGGCCCATTGGCGCGCTGTTAGACTCCCCTGGTGCCCCACCGGCACGCTGCCCGGTGCCCTCGCGCCCCATCGGTGCCCCGCGCTCTGCCGTCGCACTGCCTGATTCTCCGCGCCTGGATGGCACAATTCCAGGAGCCCCGCGCCCCACCGGTGACCTTCCCGACACCCATGCGCCCCACCGGTGGCCTGCCCAGCCTTTTCTAGTGGCCTGGCCGGCACTCTGGCGCCCTGCCCAGTGCACCTGTGGTCTGTCGGTGACCAGACGGCCTGCTCACGCCTCGCGTGGCTTGCCTGTTGGCCTCCTGGCCATCGGACTCCCAAGACGACCCGCGACATCCCCCGCTGTGTCACTGGCCAAACCGGTCCAGTCTCCCGGGCTGAGTTACCAAGCAGCCTACATGGCGCTATCGGGCCGAACCACCCTCGCGGACCGCTGGGTCGGGCCCAGCGGACCAGGTCAAAACATAGCGGACTGACCCACCCAATGGGCCGAGTCAGACCCAGCGAGTCTAATCAGGTCAACCCAGATTGGGTCGGCTCAAACTTTGTTGGGCCGAGTCGGTCCGACCATGTCGGACCAGACCCAGGCCCACTACTGACTCATTAGCTTCTTGGGACATATCTTTGGCATTAGATGCCCATTTGACGAACAGTCAGCGGCGCCGGTATTCATGGAACATAGTCGTACCATTGAGTATATCCCTCTGGAGTTCAGGGTATAGTTGAGTCACGGTCAGGTAGGTTTGTACATGAATCCAACCAGGCCCTCGGGACTAAAATGATAATAACTCACAGACCAGGCATCCTATTGATGTATCATCTATTGCGTTGAGAACCCTATGACATGGAGGTCCTTTGAGATACTTCTACGTGAGACTTCATGACACTAGGAGTATCGACCTGTAGCTCATGGAGCAGATCCTTCCAGTGAAGAGCATACAGAGTGCGGAGACCTAGTAGCTGTAGACCTGATGACTGCTTGACCGATTTGACTTGGAGAGATTCAATTATCCCACTGGATGGTGCACCCAGTATTTGGTGACAGACCCATGGCGGACGGAGCACCTGGTAGTTGGTAGCAGATCGCGGTACTCGACAGGAGAAGTACCACTGTAGGCTATTAGGGGGAGTGTCCGATATTTGGCGGTAGACCCATAGTGGGAGAAGTGCCAGCAGACCAGCGGTACTCAAGAGGAGGGGTACCTCAGCAGTACAAGGTTAGTGAGAAGCGCCTCAGAGTCATGACAGGCCCACTGTACTCAACAGAGGAGGAGTTCTCTAGCATCCATGGATTCAATAATGAAAAATCCCAGTTTGAGCTGAGTCAATGACCTTTGTGTTTTATTCATGATTGAGATAGGTTACATGATAACTTAGGTATATATATGGGCATATACCTAAGTAATGGTTATCTGTTGAAATCATACTTTGTGGTTTATCCTTGTTGGATTTTGCGATACCTTGAGGGTCTCAGGGTCCCTACTGAGTATCATTATACTCACCCCTTCACGGTCTATGCCTTCATCTCATTGTGTTGGATGTAGGCGACAGATAGCGCTAACCGACGCGAAGTGTACGAGGACTGGACAGTACCCGGAGGTGGACCTCACGACGAGTTGGTACCTGGAGGAGACGAACATAAGTGGAGAACCGAGGAGGCTATCTGTACCTGCCCTTCAGGTAGGATCCAGGGTGGATGTTCCAGGATCTGTTAGACACCTTCCAACTGTTGGTCTTTTTGGTTGTACCTGTTTTTCCTTTCCTTGTACGTTACTGTTGGGCTTGTATTTCCATCCCCTATACTTTCAGTACACTTCTTAAAGTTTTTACTTAGTGTTTTCATCCGCTTCTACTCTGGTTGTGTGTGTGTTTATGATTTATAAAGGCAATTCCTTCCCATTTTTATAGAATTAAGCCTTTGTTGCTAGTTTCCAGCCCCTGGCCTATGGAAGGTGGGCTTGGGGTAGTCACGATACGTGCCCTGGGGGATGGGCCGTGAGAAATTGTTATCAGAGGATGTCAGTTCTACCTCAGAACATAGGACATTAATATTTCTTTATGTGAAGCAATAGTGTTAAGGTTACTAAGTGTGGTTTTCAGTTCAGGGAGTCTAGTGTTGGTGCAGGCAGCCGACGTATCAATACAGTATGAACCTGACTACTGATTTCCAACTTAGTACACGAAAACACTGATTGTGTTTTTGTTTTCAAAAAATTTCTATAAGTCAACTCAAACTAGGTCAGCACACTAGGTTTAGTCTTTTGATCGTGTCACATCTGTTTCTTTCAGGATTCCTCCCCATAGATGACCAGCTATAGCCCCGAGAGTTATAGGTACTAACATCCCACCGAGCGACGAGGCCTCAGTAAAGGGACCTCTTCCAGTTGAGGAACCAGCAGAGGCACCAGTGGTACTACTTTCCATTGGGCCACTTATGCCACCAACCCCGGTAGTAGAGGGTTCACGCCACTTGAGCGCACTGCATGAGTTCCAGTGCCAGAGGCCACCTAGGTTTAGGGGAGAGACGGACCCACAGGTGACAGAGGATTGGCTGGAGGTTGTGGTGAGAGTCTTCAGACTGGTAGGGACACCAGCCGACTTTATAATGATCCTCGTTTCCAGCCTCCTTTAGGAAGCAGCAGGCAGATAGTGGAGCCTGATGCTCTAGATTCATGATGAGGAGTCACTTCTATAGGCTGACTTCCAGAGCCTGTTTTGGGCGGAGTTTGTACCAGCCACCCTTTGAGCGGTGCGGATACAGGAGCTACTTCATCTGCAGTAGGTCAGCATGAGTGTAGCTTAGTACTCAGCAAGGTTCACCGACCTCTCGCGCTACTCCACTGATATGGTACAAGACCCATTCTTCTGGGCCTAGACCCTTTAGCCAAGACTCAGGTGAGAGATCAGAGCTTCAGGTATCTCCCACAGCATCCCGACGTAGGCGGGAGTGTTGGAGGGAGCCCTCTTAGTGGAGTGTTTTTTTTGTTGAGAAATCTCTAGCAGTGAGACCCACCACAAGCCAACTTGCAGCTGAGTCTTCTGCAGCTGGCAGTAGACGGATGACATAGAGGTCCAATAGGACTAGACCCATAGGTGGTCTACTACACGACTCAGGATCGGTTGTGCAGGGAACCTAGAGTGGAGACAGAGCCAGTCATGCCAAGAGCAGACAATGTTACTCCGCCAGTGGGCTTGGTCACCAGGCTTGTGACTGTCTGACCCGTAGTTCTGACGATCAAAAGACAGTTGAGGGACCTCCAAAGCAGAGGCAGTGGTACGATCGAGGCAGTCTGTAGGGCACAGGAAGACGTGGCAGAGGTGTTGGTCATGCAGCTGGCAGTGGATGACGTTACGAGGTGCAACCACCACCACCCCCAAGAGGTCCACCCCGACCACATGGGGCATGTGGTTAGAGAAAATCATAGCTTCAGGTAGCTGATGCCTACTATAAGAACCCGGATCTTCGTTTCAGGTACGATTTTCCTTTTTCTGTAGTTTTTTAGAAAAATGGAGTTTCTGGAAAATTTCAAAGTACACACTGTGTACTTTTTGAGTACACGCTGTGTACTCTTCTCCGGCTCGAAGCTGTGTGCTGGTCATGCTCGGGCCACACACACTGTGTGTATGGGTGACGTGGAGGATGATTTTGGTGGAGTAAAAAAAGACCCACTACACGCCGTGTACCTTAAAAATACACACCGTGTACTTTTCTTTTTTTTCACTAAACGGACCGGGGTCGCGCCTCATCATCATAAACATCTTCTTCTAGGTCTGGTTCGTTAGAGAGCGACCCATAGGGCCGAATCTTCCCCAAGCTCCCACCCCTCCGTCTTTTCTCTGATTCGAGCACGGTCGATTGCATTGGAAGTGAAACGATGAGTTCTTTTTTCTGCTTGAGCCTTGTTTTCCAATTCTTCCTCTTTCTCAAGTTATCTATGGTTGAACGTTTTTTTGCGTTTTCTCAGATCTACGACATTCTAGGGGGAATTATCCATCATGTTTTAAGTATATCGATCTCCTAGGATTGAGGTAGGTGGTTTGTGCCTTACTGTTCAATGTCTCTGAGTTTTATGTGCAATTTCCACCAATACCCGTGAACGGGGTATTGCGTGTTTACCATTTTGCCCACAATGTTTTGCTGCCTTTCTTATATGCTTGTGTAGAGGTAAATTTGGCCATGTTAGAGGATAATTTTTTGTTCTTGGATGTATTTACCCTTTGTTCCATTCACGACCTTTGGGTATTGGTTGCCTTTGGCTGCTACACTTGTTTCATTTCTTGCAGGTATAGGTTGAAGTGAAAACTCAGGACATTCTTGTTGCCTTGTAGACTATTATCTAAGTAGCTCTATAGGTGTACTTTGGTTAGACAAGTAGCACCATAGGTGTACATTGGCCTTATAACATTATTATGCACTGACTGGCACAGGGCTGAGTGAACCTGGTGCTATAGACCATAAGAGATAGACCAAGTAAGCTTCCCAGAGAGTCTTAGATGTTACAGACTACATAGGGGATGGAATGAGTGAGCTCCTAGAGATTCTTGGATATTATAGACTATAGTATGGTAGACAGAGTAAGATTCCTCAGAGATTCTTACCTTGTTTGAATCTCTTTAAGAACCTTCCCAAGCTAGAGGAGGAATTGACCGAGTGAGCTTCCTCAGAGATTATGTGGTATACCTGAGGCTATATGAGCAATTGACCGAGATAGCTTCCTCAGAGAGTCTCTAGACCATGGGGCTAAGAGGGTTAGACCGTGTGATCTTCCTTAAGAGATTCCCTGACTACCCTATACTATGAGGGGAATTGACCGAGTGAGCTTCCCCAGAGCGTCTCATAAATGTGTATGACCAAGATAGAGGGGTTAGGCTGAGTACACTGCCCAGAGGGTTGTGGTATTTCTTAGATAGGACCAGAGGGAATGGTTGTGAGTACTTCCCAGAGGTTTTCCGGCTTTTGGCTGTTGTTTATATTGATTGGTTATGGATTGATTGCTACTATGTATCATCCTGTTTTATTGCTTACCGTTCGCTGCCTATTGTTTTCTTGTTGTTGTTTACTGCTTAGTGTGCTTTTACCTGCCATATACTCACTGACAGTTAGGCACAGATCTTTGGGTGGTTGCCTACTGGGATTTTATATCACACCCTATTTGGGACATTCTTTTGGTCCCAAGAAAACTATGTTGTTGCAGGTATATAAAAGGGAAAGTACCCTTGAACTTCTGGAACTTGATTTCTTGGAGCAGGAGAGCATGGGACCGAGTTTTGGCTCGCGCTGCTACGGAGCTGTTTACTTTTATTTTGTATTTGTTTTGGTACTGTAGTGTTTTCCAGCATTGTGACTTGTTTGGCTGATTTCCTAGTTATGTAGCATTAATCATTTCTTATATACATATGTGCTCCCGTTTTTTGATTTAGTCTTCCACTGTTATATTGTTGGTTATTACTGCTTCCGATATTGCATGTTTATTTTTCTTCCATTGTGTACTCTGCCAATGAGGGCATAGTTTCCCCACTATCACACCCAAGGCCCTCGCTGCTAGTCGGAAGCCTCTGACGTTTGGGGAAATGTGCTTGAGTCCATGTGACCAATCGGGTACAGGGCGCCTCTGGGTGGATTCTGGTACCGGGACGTTACAAAGTTGTATCAAAGGAATTATTTTCTCTTGCATTACTATTTGGAGACTTTAGCCTGGGATAGGGCTGATTCGGTACATGGTAATGAGCTATGCCCGGGAGTAGCTAACCCATTTACATGGAAAATCCATACTAACTAGTTTATTTTAGTTTTCTGGTTTTGAGATTTTACGGTTGATACGATTTCACCTAGAGTGGTTCACATTCTTTTTACAGTTATTGTTTTGATATTACGGTTCTATTTCTGTCACAACCCGATGAGATGAGGGTATGCCATCTCATGCGTCATATAATCCCTTGTATAAATCACATGTCCTTCATTCTTTCCATGACATTTTGTGTGCATTAGCGATTGCATGATGTTGTGACAAACGTTTTGTATATTATGCAGGCTGTTGTGATAGGTGCTTGATATAATTTATGCTGCTTGTTATAGAATTGTTTGTAGTGTACCTTGCTTAAGAAAATGAAAGCCAAATTTTGATTCTTGAGGTGTTATGGGCCCTCTTGAATCATAAATTGGTGGATCATGATCCTGTTTTCTCTTGTACATGACTGTAGGAGATTCTGATATTTGATTCCTGGGGAGTATGGGCCCCCATGGATCGGAATTTGGCACCTCTTTGCCTTGTTTCTGGGTTTTCTGGGCTTCTGCGCAGTTTCTGAGCTATTGCCCAGAAAAACCCAAAATACACGGCGTGTACTTGTTGACTACATGCCGTGTAGTTTTTAGACCATGTCACTGACCGTGTGAGCAGGGAAATGTTGTTGTAGAAATACCTTTAGGAACACGCCGTGTATGGAAGGTACACACCGTCTAGTTTAGAGTCGTGTACTCGGCCGTGTCACTAACAGCACTGGTCGGGGAAGCTCAAGTAGAACACGCCGTGTTGTTTTGAGAACACGTTGTTTAGTCTTGTTCATGTACCCGGACATGTCATGAACAACACGGGTCAGCGTGACCTTCTCTAAGACACGTCGTGTTGCTTTTGGAACACTCTGTGTAGTGTTTCCCTGGTACCCAGCCGTGTCACGAACTACACAGGATGGTGTCACCTTCTCCTCTACACACCGTGTTTTTTCGGAAAACGCCATGTAAAGGCCATCCATGTAGACGGCCATGTAACTAACAAAACGGGCCACCAAGTCTGTGTCTAGTACATGCCGTGTCCCTAGGTAACATGCCGTGTAGTCTGAGGTTAGTTTGAACTGTGTGAGTTAGCCATGTAAAGAGACTCGGTCAGGGGAATAGTCTTCAAGTACATGTTGTGTGTTGGGTCAACACGCCTTGTAGTTTGAGGTGTTACACGACTTGTAGGGTAGGGGTACACACCCATGTTAGTGGATTAAGAAGACATGTCGTGTAGTCATGTTTTGTAAACTTGTGTGTTTTTCTTCCCCTATTCGTGTTTTGTACTCTTCTGTTCTCTGCCCTTGTTTTTCTGATCTAAGGTATACTTTTGATCATTCATAGTTATGCCTCCAAGACGTCCTCCAGTTGTACGTATATCATCAGACAGGGATCAGACGCCTTATATGGCTGATTAGGGACTTCCTACCGATCCTCCGGTCGAGCCAGCCTTGGCACCGGCTGTCATACCAGTCACAGGCACCGATGCACAATTCAGGGAGGTCTTCCTGAGGATGATGCAGACCTTCCAAGGAGCGCCGCCTCCTACCCCGTCGATGGTTGAATTGACGCGGGTTTTCCAGCAGCAGCATCCTCCTACTTTTTCAGGGGATGTAGGACCTCAGGCTGTAGAGTCGTGGATAGAGGCCACATTGACCAAATTTGAGCACCTAGAGATCCATCCAGAGAAAATGGTAATGCTGGATACTTATATGCTCCGGGACACTGCCAAGAGGTGGTGGGAGGTGATCTCACAATCAGGTAACCAACATGATATGTCTTGGGATGAGTTTCGATGCACCTTCGATGACTACTTCTATCCGGAGACCCTACGGGCCGATCGAGCCTGGGAGTTTATGAGTCTGCAACAGGGTACTCTTTCTGTTATGGAGTACTCGTCTCTCTTCACTGAGCTGCAGCATTTCACACTGATCCGATCAGGTGATGAGTTGCTACTTTCTAGGAAGTTTGAGGATGGTCTCAGGCAGGAGATCTATTCCCATGTGAATATATTCCAGTTTACATTGATATCCTCCATTTTCAACTAGGCGCTAATCATTGAGCGCAATCTGAGGGGTTCTGGAGAAGTGAGCCAGGGCGGTTCGTCATTCAGAGCTAGTGTTCCTCCTATGGACAGTAGGAAGCATTTCAGAGAGTCCTCTTGAGGAGATCGAGGTTCACAGGATGCATCTTCTGGCAGCTAGGTTGTATGATACCAGTGCGGTAGGAGTGGTCATACTAGGCCTCAGTGCCTGATAGATCCGATGGAGTGCCGGTCTTGCGGCAATATGGGCCATCTTCAGCGTTTCTGTCACATCTTCTCACCTTCAGCTGGTGGTAGGGCTCTATGACCCCACGTTCTGGAGATGCTTCACCAGTTTCCCACCAGTCAGTGAACTGGAGTTCTTCCAGCCATTCAGGCTGAGGTGGAGGTCGCGGCTATGGTGGTCAGTCACCAGGTCATCAGCAACAGCAGAGCGGATCAGCTCAGAGTTGTCATCCAGGGGCACAGGGCCGCAGTGCAGGCCAGTCTTTCGCCGTGGAGAAGACCTATCAAGAGAAGGATCTTGGTTGTTCTACAATTCGACATACGATCTTAGTAACCTCAGTTTTATCTTCATCCCTTTTCAATATTGGTGCTTCCCATAGCTTTATCTCTATTTCGGTTGTGGAGAGTCTTGGCCTCTGTATCTTTTCGTCTACCGACTTGTTGACTCATGAAACACTGTTGGGAATGAGGACATCTAGTGTACGTCAGTGTATAGATTACCCTCTTGAGTTTGTGGGGTGTCATTTCTTATGGCACCTCTATGTCCTAGAGATGATGGGCTATGACGTCATTCTCGGGATGGACTTGTTAGTTCCTTTCCAGGACTTTGTCGATTTCTATTGCCACAGGGTGAGTTTTGTATCATAATAGGGAGGATCTTTCCTTCATATAGGAGAGTGGGATGTCTAGGCGGGTAGAGCTGGACCAGAGCATCATGGGCTAGGGGAAGTGACAGCCCCGATTTCCAGTCCTTATCTGGATGACCAGGGGACTTCACAGTTAGACTTTCCTCCAGTGGTGAATCGTTTCCGGGATGTCTTTCCAGAAGAGTTTTTAGGTTTACCTCCGGAGTGTGAGGTAGAATTCTTGATTGATCTCATGCCAGGAGCGGCACCGGTGTCCATTCCTCCTTATAGGATGGCTACACCTGAGTTTCAAGAGCTAAAAAAGCAGTTGGAGGAGGTGCATGCAAAGGGTTTCATCCGACCCAGTACCTGCCCTTAGGTTTCTCCTGTCCTGTATGCGAATAAGGAAGATGGTACCCTTCGGCTCTGTGTGGATTATCAGAAGCTGAACCATTTGACAGTCAAGAACCGATATCCCTTTCCGAGGATCGATGATCTCTTTGATAAGCTTCGAGGAGCCCGGGTGTTCTCAAAGATCGACTTGAGGTCTGGTTATCATCAGTTGCACATTAGAATATCAGATATACCTCTGACAGCCTTCAGGAGCAGGTATGGTCTTTTCGAGTATACTGTCATGTCGTTCGGTCTCACGAACGTGCCTACAGTTTTCATGGAACTGATGAACTGAGTGTTCCATCCGTACTTAGACTCTTTTTTCATGGTCTTCGTGGATGATATCTTGGTGTACTCTCACACTCGACATGACCATGCCACCCATCTTGAGATCGTTCTGAGTACACAGAGAGAGAATTAGTTTTATGCTAAACTCTCGAAGTGCCACTTTTGGATGGATCAGATTCACTTCCTGGGTCATGTTATCTCGAAGACAGGAGTGTCAATGGATCCAGAGAAAGTGAGAGTTGTAGTTTCCTGGGAGCATCCAAAGAACGTCTTTGATGTGCGGAGTTTCCTAGGGTTGGCCGGATACTACAGACACTTCATTCAAGAATTCCCGCGCCTAGAAGCACCATTTACAGGTCTGAACAAGAAGGGGGAAATGTTTTTATGGGATGATTCTTGTGAGTCAACCTTTCAAGATATGTAAGGGAGGTTGACGTCAGCACCAATACTAGTCTTGCCAGAGCCGGGCAAGGGCTACACTGTTTACTATGATGCTTCAGGTATTAGTTTGGGAGCTGTGCTCATGTAGGGAGATGGAGTCGTTGCGTACTGGTCTCATTAGTTGAGGCCACATGAGAAGAACTACCCTACGCATGATCTGGAGCTGGCAGCTATTGTTCATTCCTTACGATGATGGAGACACTATTTTCCGGGAGAGCACTTTGTGGTTTTCACCGACCACACGATTCTCATGTATATCTTCACTCAGCATGATCTGAATCTAAGACAATGCAGGTGGGTCGAGTATCTTCAGTCCTTTGACTTCAAGCTCGCCTATACGCCAGGAAAGGGCAATGCAGTGGCAGATGCGTTGAGTAGAAAAACTCAGATTCAGGCAGTTCAGGAGGCCAGCAGTGAGTGACAACTTGTGGATTTGTTCTCTAAGATGCATCTAGAGGTGCACGATAGGAAAGGACATACCTTTCATTCATCTGTGGTTGTTACCTCTACACTTTTTTATTGGGTACGAATGAGGCAGCTATCAGACTCTGAGGCCTTGGTCCTGCGGGATAGTGTGTCAGGAGGGGACCCACTTCCTGGATGCACAGTGGGCAAGGATGAGATCTTGTGTTTCCAGGGATGCGTATGGGTGCCAGCAGACATACGCAAGCAGCTGATGCGGGATTTTCACTTCTCAGTTTGGGCAGTTCATCTGGGCATCACCAAGATGTATCGAGATCTACACCACCAGTACTAGTTTCCAGGTATGAAGAGAGATGTTGATGGTTTTTTCAGAATATGCTCTACTTGTCAGTAGGTGAAGGTGGAGCATCAGTGACCAGCAGGCCTTTTGTAGCAGTTACCCATTCCGGAATGGAAGTGGAACAATGTCACAATGGATTTTGTGACCGGTTTTCCAAGGTCACCTCAGGGAAGTGATGTTGTTTGGGTCATCATCGACCGAATTACGAAGGCTGCACACTTCTTGCCGATCAAGGAGACCTTCAGTGTTGATGATCTCGGACGACTGTACATCCAAGAGATTGTACGTCTACATGGAGTTCCACACTCCATCGTTTCAGAAAGGGACCCACGCTTTACCTATTAGTTATGGCAGGGACTTCAGAAGGCTTTGGGTACCCAGGTGCTTTTGAGTACATCGTACCATCCCCAGACTGATGGCCAGTCCGAGTGCACGATCCAGGTGCTTGAGGATATGCTGCGAGCTTGCATTCTAGACGTCAGTGGTTCCTGGGAGAAGCATATACCTCTTGTTGAGTTCACCTATAACAACAGTTTTCATGCGACCATTCAGATGGCACCATATGAGGCTCTGTACGGTAGGCCATGTCGATCACCCTTATGCTGGATGGAGGCTGTAGAGACAACTTTTCCAGGACCTCGTCTTGTTCATGAGACCTCTGAGTAGATAGTGTTGATTCGGAAGAGGATGGAAACAACACAATCTCGTTATAAGTCTTATGCTGATCAGCGGAGACGACCTCTGGAGTTTGATGTCAGAGATCAGGTTTTCATGCATGTCGCACAGAGGCTGGGACACAAGAGGATTCGGAGACAGGGTAAGCTTTCACCCTGGTAAGTCGGCCCATTCGAGGTATTGGAGAGAGTTTGGCCGGTTTCCTATTGGTTGCAACTACCTTAGAGGTACTGGGATATGTATGACATCTTCCATGTCTCCCAGCTCCGACGTTACTTTTCGGACCCGTCTTATGTATTTCATCCCGAGGAGGATGAGCTCGAAGCGGATGAGTCATTTGAAGAGAATCCTATCTGGATTGTCGACCGTAGTACAAAGGTTCTCTGAGGCCGGTCTGTTCTTCTGGTAAGAGTGCTATGGAAGCATAGGCGAGTGTAAGACGATACTTGGGAGAGGGAGGCCGAGGTTCGATCACAGTGGCCGGAACTGTTCGAGGATCCTTCTTCTACACCCACCTAAGGAAATTCAGGGAAGAATTTCTTTAAGGGGGAAGATTGTAAGAACCCAGATCTTCATTTCAGGTACTCTTTTCCTTCTTCTGGAGTTTTTAAGAAAAATGGAGTTTCTGGAAAATTTCAAAGTGCACGCCGTGTACTTTCTGAGTACACGCAGTGTACTATTCTCCAGCTTGAATCCGTGTCCTGGACATGCCTGATCCATACACACGGTGTGTAGGGGTGACGTGGAGGCCGATTTTGGTGGAGTACGGAAAGACACACTACACGTCGTGTACCTTAAAAATACACACCGTGTACTTTTGTTTTTTTCCACTAAACTGATCGAGGTCGCGCCTCATCATCCTAAACGTCTTCTTCTAGGTCTGGCTCATCCGAGAGTGACCTGTACGGCCGAATCTTCCCCGATCTCCCTCCTCTCCGTCCGTTCTCTGATTCGAGCACGGTCGATTGAGTTGGAAGCACAACGGTGAGTTCTTCCTTCATCTTGAGCCTTGTTTTCCAATTCTTCCTCTTTATGAAGTTATCTATGTTTGAATGTTTTGTGTGTTTTCTCAGATCTACGACATTCTAGGGGAATTAGCCATCTTAGTTCAAGTATATCAATCTCTTATGATCGAGGTAGGTGGTTTGTGCCTTACCGTTCAATGTCTCTGAGTTTTATGTGCAATTTACACCAATACCCATGAACGGGGTATTGCGTGTTTACCTTTTTGCCCTCGTTATTTTCCTGCCTTGATTGTATGCTTGTGTAGAGGTAAATTTGACCATGTTAGAGGATCGTTTTTTGTTCTTGGATGTATTTACCCTTTCTTTGTTCTGTTCACGACCTTTGGGTCTCGGTTTCCTTTGGATGCTACACTTGTTTCATGCCTTGCGGTTATAGGTTGAAGTGAAAACTCATGACATGCTTGTTCCTTTGTAGAGTGTTAGCTAAGTATCTCTATAGGTGTACTTTGGTTAGCCAAGTAGATCTGTAGGTGTACTTTGGCATTATATAATTATTATGCACTGACTGGCACATGGCTGAGAGAACCTGGTGCTGTAGACCATAAGGGATAGACCGAGTGAGCTTCCGAGAGAGTCTTAGATATTACAGACTACAGAGGGGATGGACCGAGCGAGCTCCCGGATAGTATTGGATATTATAGACTACAAGTGGGTAGACCGAGTGAGATTCCTCAGAGAGTCTAACCTTGTTTGAATCTCTATAAGATCCTTCCCAGGCTAGAGGAGGAATTGACTTAGTGAGCTTCCTCAGAGAGTCTGTGTTATACCTGAGGCTATAGAAGGAATTGACTGAGATAGCTTCCTCAGTGAGTCTCTTGACCTTGGGGCTAGGAGGGTTAGACTACATGATATTCCTTAAGAGAGTCCCTGACTACCATAGACTATGAGGGGAATTGACCGAGTGAGCTTCCCTAGAGAGTCTCATAAATGCGTATGACCAAGATAGAGTGGTTAGGCTGAGTTCACTGCCCAGAGGGTTGTGGTACTTCTTGGATAGGACTAGAGGGAATGGTTGCGAGTACTTCCCAGAGGGTTTCTGGCTTTTGGATGTTGTTTCTGTTGATTGGTTGTGGATTTATTGCTGGTATGTATCATCCTGTTTTACGGATTACCATTCACTGCCTACTGTTTTTCTATTGCTATTTACTACTTAGTGTGCTTTTACCTGCCATATACTCACTGACTATTAAGCACAGATCTTCGAGTGTTTGCCTACTAGGATTTTATCTCACACCCTATTTGGGCCATGATTTTGGGCCCAAGGAGACTATGTTGTTGTATGTATGGACAAGGGAAAGCTCCCATCGACTTCTGGAACTTGATTTCTTAGAGCAGGAGAGCATGGGATCGAGTATTGGATCGCGATGCTACTGAGCTGTTTACTTTTATTTTTTACTTTTTTTGGTACTGTAGTGTTTTCCATCATTGTGACTTGTTTGGATGCTTTCATGGTTATGTATCATGCATCATTTTTACATACATATGTGCTCTAGTTTGTTAATTTAGTCTTCCGTTGTTATATTTTTGGTTATTACTGCTTCTGATATTGCATGATTATTTTTCTTCCACTGTGTACTCTGCAAATGAGGGCATAGTTTCCCCAGTTTCAAACCCAAGGCCCTCACTGCTAGTCGGCAGCCTCTGGAATTTGGGGAAATGCGCTTGAGGCCATGTGACCAACCGAGTATGGGGCATCTCTGGGTGGCTTCCGGAACCGGGACGTTACGCCTACGATCACGATTCTCTAGAGATGATTAGAGGTACGATCTGTGTCTATTCCACCTTAGCTGCAGTTCTTATAGACATGGGTGCCAGTCACTCTTTCATTTCCACTTCCCTCGTTCGGATCTTGTAGATTCCAAATGATCCATTGGTTCGATCCTTATGGCTAGAGAATCTTACGGGAGATGATTCGATGACTACACACGGGTTCTGGCAGTGAGAGCTTACTCTAGGAGGAATGAGCTTCGGCTGGGATCTCCTATTAGCGGCGTGGAGGCCTTACGAAGTCAACTTGGGAATGGAATGGTTATCTATATTCCATGCTCAGATCGACTGTATTAGGTGAAAAGTGTTGTGTGTCTGCATGGATTGGACCAGGTTCACCTTCATCAGTGAGAAGGGAACCTTTGCAATGTAGGACAGACTTACTCAGAGGAGGGTGCAACCGATCACTCACCAGTTGGCTTGACTTACCATCAGAGGAGTTGATGTGGAGAGTCTGACATATCAAATAGTGGTGGACAAGTACTCGGATGGTTTCCCTGACAATGTTCCAAGACTAACTCCTATAAGAGAGGTGGACTTCTACATTGATCTGTACCCTAGGACAACACCGATATCTACTCCAGCGTATCAGATGTCTCTTATTGAGCTTCACGAGCTGAGGGTACATCTGGAGGACTTGCAAGGGAATGGATTCATCTGGCCTGGTGTTTCTCCCTGGGAATCCCCGATTTTGTTTTCCAAGAAGGATGATGGGAGATTTAGGCTCTGTGTCGACTATAATTGCCTTAACTAGGTGTCCGTGAAGAACAAGTACCCACTCCCGTGGATTGACGCCCTCTTTGATCAGCTCAAGGGAGCATGGTGGTTCTTGAAGATAGACCTCATATCATGCTATCACTATCTCAGATTTCGAGATGAGTATGTGCAGAAGACAACCTTCAGGTTTCGTTATGGCCACTACGAGTTCTTGGTTATGCCCTTCGGTGTAACCAATGGTCCATTAGTGTTCCTGAGTCTCATGAACAGGATATTCCAGCCATACCTTGATCTCATTGTCGTGGTCTTCATCAACAACATACTGATATACTCGACAACTGAGGAGGAGCATGCATACCATTTTCAGGTAGTACTGGACACACTTCGAGGGCACCATCATTATAGTAAGCTCTCGAAGTTCCAGTTATGGATTCGAGAGGTTCACTTTTTGAGGCACGTCATCTTAGAGGATGGAGTTTCAGTGGGTCTAGAAAATATTGAGGCAGTGCTTTCTTGGGAGACACCCAAGAGTGTGACAGAGGTATAGAGTTTCATGGGCTTGGTGGGATACTACCAGAGATTCATTCTAGATTTCTCCAGAGTTACAACACTGCTATCAGCCTTGATGAAGAAGGGGAAACCCTTCGTGTGGTCGGAGAGATTCCATCAGAGCTTTCAGGATATGAGATAGAGGCAGACTAGTGCCCCCACCTTGAGGCTTCAAGATGAAGGCATAGGGTACGTAGTATACTGTGATGCATCCGGGAACGGTCTCGGGTTTTTCCTAATGTAGGAGCGAGCCGTGATCGCATATGGTTTTCGGCAGCTGAGACTGCACGAGTAGAACTATACTCCCCATGAACTGTAGTTAGCATTAGTAGTCTTCGCCTTGAAGTTGTGGCAGCACTATCTGATGGGTGAACGTTTTACCATGTACTCTGATCACAAGAGTATCAGGTATATCTTCTCTCAGAAGGACCTAAACTTGAGATAGTGATGATGGATTGAGTTCCTCCAGGACTATGACTTCATGATAGTCTATACTCCTGGGAAGGGGAACATTGTTACGGATGCACTCAGTAGGAGGACTGATATTCAGCTGCTAGGAGAGGCGATAGAGAAGCTATCCTCTTTACATATATCCATTATGGATAGAGATGGAGAAGCCTATCTGCAGTCTTTTACAGTCACTCCCCCACTTCTTCAACGAGTTAGGGAGGCGCAGCATGGGGACACTGACTGCGAGACACGACGTGCTCAGATATCCATTGGGTAGGCACTTGATGGGTTTTCTGAAGTTGGGGAGCATGTCATTCTCTTAAGAGGACATACCATGGTACCAGTTGCACTTCATGAGGAAGTGTTGAGGGATTTCCACACTTCCCCTCTAGTGGTACATCCAGGAGTGGCGAAGATGTACCAGGACCTTCGACGACAGCACTATTGGCCAGGTATGAAGAAGGAAATAGAGGAGTTTGTCTCACAGTGCCTCACTTGGCTGTAATTGAAGGCAGAGGACTAGGTACCAGCAGGCTTGGTTCATCCATTAGAGGTCTTAGAGTGGAAGTGGGATGGGAAACCCATAGACTTCGTGATAGTTCTTCCACATACATCTAGGGGTCACGATTTGATATGGTTGATCATTGACTGTTTCACCAAGTCAGCCCACTTTCTACTGATCAAAGAGAAGGGCTCAGTTGGGAGATTGGGATGCCTCTACATGCAAGAGATTGCGCGATTACATGGAGTACGACCTTCTATAGTCTCCGACTGTGACGCACGCTTCACTTCACATCTATGGAAGGGGTTGCATGAGGCTTTCGGGACAAAGCTACGTCTGATCACTACCTTCCATCCTCGGATAGATGGTCCGACCGAGAGGACCATTTAGACCATCGAGGACATGCTCCGTGCTTGTGTCCTCGACTTCGGTCACAGTTGGGAGGACCACTTACCTTCGGTGGAGTTCGCCTACAACAACAGCTATCACTCCACCATCAGTATAACACATTTTGAGGATTTGTACGGACGACCATGCAGATCGCCACTATGCTAGACAGACCCAGGGGAGTCAGCACTATTGGAACCAGAGATGGTACGGGCTACCACAGAGAAGGTGCAGATTATCCAGGAGCGAATGAAGACTGCACAGAGCATGCAGAAGTCATATACTGATAGGAGATGGAGGCCTCTGGAGTTCGAGGATGGAGACCACGTCTTCTTATGGGTCTCACCTTGACGAGGTCTACGGAGATTTGGCCGAGGTGGAAAGTTATCTTCGTGGTTCATCAGACCTTTCCAGGTCCTTAGCAGAGTAGGCGAGGTGTCTTACCGCATGACTCTTCCACCTCAGCTACATCGGGTGCACGACATCTTCCACGTATCTCAGTAGAGGATATCAGTGCATGACCCATCCCACATCATCGACCATGGAGGGATGGACATCGATGATGGGAGACTTTCACAGTGGTTCTAGTAGAGATTGGGGATCGGCAGGAGCGGGTCCTATGTGGATGGTTGATACCTCTGGTGTGTGTTTTGTAACATCCTAGGTAAATAAAGAATATGAACTTTTTATATCTATTACTTTTTTAATTAAATATTAATTTTACTTTAATAGGGTTTCTATGCTCCATAGATTACCCGATACACAACAACGGGTTTCTTTGAAATCTTACGTTGCACACTAATAATATATTATTATTTTAAACAATAGTTAACTCCAAGCAATTGTATTGGCAGGAATGAACCAAACTAACTAAAATATAATTATACATGATTGTTGAATGTACTTACATTATCCAATAAAAATTTAGAGGCTTAAAATATGAATGAATCTAATTTTAAGCATAATTTACATTTAAATGCCGATTTAACGCCTTTTAATGGAGAACCCTTTTTAAATCTAGTTTTGGCCACATTAATACATACTATATTACCAAATAGAATCCTTCTTTAGAATGGGGACATCAAAATTTACTTTGGGTAAATGTTTAGAATTTTTTCGATAAAGTTCATTTTTTTAATGAATAGTGAAAATATTGTATTTTAATTCAAAACTATGTTTTAATCAAATTTATTTATATCGATAGATTATCTTTTAAATTGGTTTTAAAGTATAATTATAATATATTTTTACCATTTAATCCAATTTTGTTCATTGTAATAAATTTCACTTTGAAATTAGACATAAACAATTATTAATCTTTTAATAGTTATTGTTTCTTATTAACCCGTTATTTGTTTTGATAACATGAATTAATTTTAAAATTAATTAATGCCACTTATATGTTTTTAATTTTCCAAAATATACATTATTTTTGAATTTGGAATATCAAATATAGCTGAGGATTAATTTTTGGCATTTTTCTGAAAAACATCAACTTTTTATGAATAGTGAAACCACTTAGTGGTAGTAAAAAAATTAACTTATTCATTTAAATGATATTTTACCACTTTTGTGAATTGCATTTAAAAAATCCGACATACATGGTTGTTATCAAGAAGTAAAATGTGGTTCATTAAGATGAAAATAATTTTGGTGAATAGTAACTTTTGATTTTTATTTACCGCGGTTAAAGGTAAATATGGTAATTTAAGGTCAAAAGAATATTATAATAATTCAAAATTGCCTCAATACTTGTCCAAATATTATTGGTTGAGTCATTAACAACCATGGGCATCTTTGGGTCTATTTTAGGACCCAATTTACCCACTTGGGAGTGATAATGACAATTTAGATTAATTAATTTAATGTAAAGACAAAATTGACATTAACAAAAATCTTTTAGAAATTAATTTTTATATGGTGTTATATAAGTCGTATTTTCCACTATTAATACTCATTGGAAAGATAAAAATATTTAATACACGGTAGTATTTTTTATAATTTTTATACATCAAATAATTTAAATTATTTATGACACAATGATGATGCAGTATTTACCTCATTAATAAATGATTTAAATAAATAAGATTATAATGATTAAAATATTATCCAAAACCTGTCCAATTTCTATTGGATGATTTTATTTCGACCATGAGTCATCTTAAAATCATCATTAATGATTTTTGGACCCTTTTACACCGAAAATAAGTGTATAATAAAATAATATTTTCACACCTTCCAGAAGAGCCTCTCCTCTCCCTTATAAAAAGAGACCACTGCTAACCAATTCCTCACACCTCTCAAGCCATTTTTCTCATCCAAAATATGCCCAATTAATCTCCCTACATCTTTCTACGCCTCCTAAAAGCCTTTAACTAGGCATAAGGCACATCAAGAAGTCCTTTGGTTCAAACCAAATGGAGTTACCCAAATTAAAGGTAACAATTTCTCTTAAATTGTTTTCTTTTATTTTACTTCTCTGACCCCTGAAATCTTTTTATTACTTTATTTTGAAACAAAAAAAATATCAACAATATACTAGGATGTTTTAATGAGAAGGATTATAACTACACATACACACACCTCCATCTAATGGGTGAAAAACATAATGTTTCTGTGGATGGAAAACTAACGCCTTGCGAAACGATGATTGTTCGATTATCTCCTACCGCCTCTCATGGTGGCCATTATGATGGAACTATATTTATATATGATATATATTATTATTATGTTTTCTTTATTCTTCTTTATTTTCCATTTATATCACACCTTTATGGTTTCCATAGTGGGTAAATACAATAATCTCATTTGAGGAAGTGCGGACTACCGCCCCCTCAAAGTGATGTGACTCGTTAATGCCTTGTGTGAATGTATAAAGGATATATTTTATGATATTATATATGATATTATACTAGAATTATAATATAACTATGTATCATTATGTTTTAATTCCATGAAAATAAGAAATGGAAATGAAAGTAGCGTTTATGCATACGTACGACTTACCGTCTCCATGAACGGTGCATTTCATTTCTTGCCTCCAAATGTTATGTACTATTATAAAAAAATGTATATACTGGATATATATGATATCTATGATATCTAAATCATTAACATCATTCTGGATATAATGGACTATTGACATCATGGACAACTCGTAAATATAAGGTGTTCATTTTTTTTACTCAAGTACCAAAAATTGACAAAACGACCATTATCAACTTAAATTATTACATAGTGTTTATAAGAAGGTAATAAGTAATATAAAATTAATAATAAACTTTAAAAAAGTTTATTAAGAAAGTATAAATTAACATTAGTTTATTATTCATGAGATTAAAGAACGAACGGGTCAGGTCGGACAACGAGGTAAGGGATTTCTTATCTCACTTTTAATTCTGTGAGATTTCCATTGTTCACCACTTATTTATTGCATGTGGTGTATTGTATACTGACATTTGATATATATTATCATGGTTATATATATATTCATGGTATTCTGTGATTCATTTTTGGGTTATTAAATTTTGTTCTTATGACTTGATTGATTACAATGTGGTAAATGATTTCATCTCACTTTTTATTCACATGAGATTCATGCTATATTTGCCACTATTTCCTTTTGTGTGGTGTATGTACTACCCATGATTGTACTCTTTGTGTAATATACTTTCATTTATAATTATTTACATATTCATTGTATGATCATTATATTATGTGGCATATGTTTTGTAAATTACCAAAACGGTAAGGGAACCTTTCACCCTCCTCTTTTTAAAAGACTTCTTTTTGTTATGTCTTCTAATTTACATCTTATTATGTTGGGATGTGTTCTTATATATCCTTATTGATGTAAATTTTATGTTCAAGTGATGAGATACTTTTTTCTCTCTCATCTACTCATTTTATGAATTTAAAAGTGACATCGTTAGGCTGTCGAATTTTTGCAAGGGAGCTTCTTAACCCAATTTCAATTCTTTGGGTTAAACTTGTACTTCTTGAATATGTCGTCTTATAAATATGTGTAACTGAAATCTAATTGTTTTACAATTAATATTCTCTTATATTTGTTGAATTATTATTTTTCACACATAATTATGTAATTGATTTATCCTTAATCAAATGATACCATCTTTATAAGGGATTTCATCTCAATTTACATTGATAATTCATTGTTCTTATGCACCAATTCACTCTTATATGGTGTTTAAAATTTCCTTTTTCATATTCAATCATGAATCCATTTATTCTGATGATATTATAGTGTTCTGATTAAATTTTATTCCTCAATTATTTTTATTCAAGCATTTCGTATTTTGTTAAAAAAAACTCTTTAACCAAAATATCATTTTAACTGTTTTAATGATTTATTTTCTAAATATTTATCATTAATGTCCATGTTTTAAAAATGGTTTCAAGGATTTAATTATATGGAAATTATTGATTTAAAAGTTTAATTCCTTTAAAATCTTCAATGTGGTATGGGACACATTGATTCAAAAAAATATCTTTATTAAATGGTTTTGAAAATGGTTTGATAAATGATTGATTTTTTCAATATATTGAAATGATATATTGTGGTTGCAAAAGAAATGTTAATAGTGAAATGTTTATGTTTGTAATATTTTATGTGCTATGATTTTATAATTGTACTTGGACATTTGACGGGTGGTTACGTGATTAACCAAATGACGGGTGGTGCCGTGAATACCAGGAAGGGTGGTTACATTATAACCTCCAATGCATTGGGTATGGACGTCGGATATATGGCTATTCCATTTAGTGATATGTGTGGAAGTTGATCGTATGGTTATTCCATTTAAGTATGTTTATGTCCCAAGTTACCTTTATATGTTATGTGTTCTTTATATGGGTTTTATGGTAATATTTTGGTTACAAAAATGGTATGTAATAATCTTTTCATTCAGTGAAGAGTATTTACTACATCATAAAGGTGAAAATTATTACTTATTTTAAAGTATTTATGGTTTACTTGTTGTTTTGAAAAACTAACAGTTTTCCTTCTTTGTGTATCTCTTACAAAGATTTTTAGGCTCATCCCAAGTTTTTAAAATGTTTTTCACAGGTCATAATGTGGAATAGGGTCAAGGATGAGATCAAGGAAAAGTCATGTTGCCTTAAACCTGGAACTAGACATGACGCTTTTTTTGAAGAGTTCATGTTTTGTAAAAAAAATGGAAACTGTGTAGAAGGGTCTACCTTGTAAATCTTTTGAAATTTAATAGTTATGGCCTAACTCTCTAAAAATATAAACCTGAAAATATATTCAATGTGAATTATTCATTTAATTCAAGATTATGTAATATTTTAAGGCCGGGTCCTTATATTTGGTATCAGAGGTCTGTTTAGATAACATTAGAGGTTAGGGTATTCTTTATGCATAAGTGACATTACCATAACGGTCAGGATTTCTGAAAGGGTCATATTTTTTTTAGATAAAGTGAATGGGTTTAAGATAACATGAATAAGTATATCTTAGTGTTTACCCTCCTCATAAGATGTTATATGATGATTTTACTGATATACTCACACTGACCTTTTTTGTTTTAGTAAATGGATGGATCTAGCAGGCACCAAAGTAATAGTTGATGTGAAGAAAACTGTGACGATTTTCTGAATGAGCAACTAAATGATATGGGAGCTGCAATGAGAACACTTGTGGTTATTCTCAACCAACTAGTTGGAGTCATGATTAACCACCTGAACCTTAGTGATCTTAATAAGGCATCATATATGCAAGAAACAAATCCCTATGGATGTTCAGGTAATAATCTTAAAGGTAAGTGTGTTCAAAAACCTATGTGTCAAAGATGTGGAAATAAACACCTAGGAAAATGTTTCAAAGAGATATAAAGTTCTATAGATGTGTAAATGAAGGTCATAAACCAAGAACATTCCATGAAAAAAGGAAGCATCAAGTTGACTCTAGGAAAGGGAAAGAAGTCATTTCCAAGGGATCAATTGAATGTTTTAAATGTGTTGTGCATGGTCATTATGAAAACACATGTCCTACGAAGAAGTTTCAAGAATGGGATCACCAGGATCATACAAATATTTTTTTACCAATACATAATGCCATTCCGATTTAGGATGAAGATACTGACAATGACCAATGAAAGGTATGGATTATTTCTTATCATATATTTTCCTATTATTGAAATATTATGATATGATTCATGATTTTGTTTATAGGAAAGAAGTATTTCGGAATAAGTTTGAAAGGAATGGTTAATGGATCATGAATAATGTTGAATGAGTAAGAATCCAACACATAAGGGATTCAAGAGTTATGGTAGAATTTAGGATAGTGAAATGCTTAAAAGTATTAAGGCTCTTCTGATAATGGGATTACATTAGAAGAATTTTTATAGTATGTGTAACACTGATGTTTGATTTATAAAATTTTATTCATGGAAAAATTATCTTCTATTTTGTGGATATAGTTATAAAGAACAATTTGGGTTTATATGATCCTTGAATTTGAGGAAATTAAAAGTTAATACTTTTTGGGACGAAGAACGAAAGTTATTAGATAACATTTGTGGTCAAATTATGTTATAGTTATTTTTGATTAATTTATCTTTATTTGGGAATTTTATAAAATTATATAGTTTTTGAAAAAAGGAAAACACGCAGACTGTGTGGAAACCCGTTATGTCGGACGAAGCTGCAAGAATCGAACCCACAACCAAAGTGCGACTGGTATTTATTGACTACCACTGGACTATGTGAAGTCCCTCGTTAGTATGACTTATTATTTTTAGTTATATGATCTTATTAATCAAGAATAAGTTGATTTTGGGTTATCTATGGAAATGATTAACCTATCATGGAGGATATGTGATTAGGTTAATTAATTTTCAATATGATTCTTTAAGAGTAACTGATTTTATTTGGAGATAAATGTTAAGATTTATCTTGGAAGACTACATGATTAAATCCATCGGAGATTTGCTTTTCAATCTTAGTTTGGACTACTTTTAATAATTTTAAGGATAACTATTTATTGAATGGTCTTTGATGAACTTTGGGTTTTTTTTGGACAAATTTTGGAGATTAATAGTAGTATTTATTTTTATAAATGATTATCGTTTTGGTGATTATCTGATCTTGTACTAACAATTTTGGTTTTAGTTGATGTCTAAATACAAGGTAAATATATAGTTCTACTTTTTTTATGAGATTTTCTAGAAGTTGATTCTTGTGCTTTTTATGTGACCAATTATTTTTGAATGCTCGTCATTTAGAGAAATGATTAGTTTTGGTAGAAAGTTATTAAAAGATGAAATTATACTTGAAGGTAAGTATATTTTATTATGTTTTTACTCTATGTAGAAGATGAATTCATCAAAATTATGACAAATAAATGTTAAACAAAAACATTGTTGGCTTACATTTCCTACTGGGAAATAAAAGTCCGTTTAAACACATCATATGTTTGTGATTTTCTTGTGGTTAACTTTCTCCTAATCATGTTTCCTATCACTCTCCATCATAACATGACCATTTTTTTCTCCTTCATATCCATGTTTTCATGTAATCTTAGTATGGGTTAACTCGGGTGACCATTGAACTTCTCTTTCTGTCTTTTAAAGTGATAGTTTTACTGACTCTTTTTCCAATTTGGGACTTTCAATAAAGTTTCTGAGCCCAAATATTAAAATTTCAAGGATGGAGTTCCCAAAAGGGGGGAAGGATGTAACATCCTAGGTAAATAAAGAATATGACCTTTTCATATTTATTAATTTTTTAATTAAATATTAATTTTACTTTAAAAGGGTTTCTATGTTCGATGGCATACCCGATACGTAACAATGGGTTTCTTTGAAATCTTACGTTGCACACTAATAATATATTATTATTTTAAACGGTAGTTAACTCCAAGCCATTGTATTAGCGGGAATGAAAAAAACTAATTATAATATGATTATAAATGATTGTTAAATGTACTTACATTATCCAATAAAAATTTAGAGGCTTAAAATATGAATGAATCTAATTTTAAGCATAATTTACATTTAAAGGCCGATTTACCGCCTTTTAATGGAGAACCCTTTTTAAATCTATTTTTAGACACTTTAATACATTATATATGACCAAATAAAATCCTTCTTTATAATGGGGACATCAAAATTTACTTTGGGTAAATTTTTAGAATTTTTTTGATTAAGTTCATTTTTTAATGAATAGTGAAAATATTGTATTTTAATTCAAAACTATGTTTTAATAAAATTTATTTATATGGTTATATTATCTTTTTAATTGGTTTTAAAGTTTAATTAGAATATATTTTTACCATATAATTCAATTTTGGTCATTGGAATTAATTTTACTTTGAAATTGGACATAAACAAGTATCAATCCTTAGATAGTTATAGTTTTAAAAACACACTATTTGTTTTGATAACGGGGATTAATTTTAAAATTAATTAATACCACTTATATGTTTTGAATTTGAAAAAATAGACATCATTTTTGAATTCAGAATATCAAATATAGCCTAGGCAGAATTTTCGGTATTTTTCTGAAAAACTTCTATTTTTAATGAATAGTGAAACCACTTAGTGGTAGTTAAAAAATTGACTTTTTCATTGAAATGAAATTTTACCACTTCTGTGAATTGAATTTTAAAAATCTGACATAAATGGTTTTTATCAAGAAGTAAAATTTGGTTCATTAAGATGACAATAATTTTTGATGAATAGTAACTTTTGACTTTTATTTACCGTGGTTAAAGGTAAATAGGGTAATTCAAGGTTAAAATAATATTATAATAATTTAATATTACATTAACACTTATCCAAATCTTATTGTATGAGTCATTAACGACCATGGGAATATTTGGGTCGATTTTGGGACCCTATTGAGCCACATGGGAGTGACAATGACAATTTAGATTAATTAATTTAATGTAAAGACCAAATTGACATTAGCAAAAATCTTTTAGTAATTATTTTTTCTATGGTGTTATATAAGTCATATTTTCAACTATAAATACTCATTAGAAAGATAAAAATATATACTACATGATAGTATTTTTTTATAATTTTCAGACATCAAATAATTTAAATTATTTATGACAGAATAATGATGCAGCATTTACCTCATTAATAAATGATTTAAATAAATAAGATTGTAATGATTAAAATATTATCCAAAACATGTCCAGTTACTATTGGATGATTTTATTTCGACCATGAGTCATATTATATTTTTCATTAATTATTTTATGACCCTTATAAACCAAAGATACGTTTATAATAAAATAATATTTTCACACCTTCCAAAAGAGCCCCGCCTCTCCCTTATAAAAAGAGACCACTTCTAAACAATTCCTCACACCTCTCAAGACGTTAGTCTCATCCAAACTATGCCCAATTAAGCTCCCTACATCCCTCTTCTCCCCCTAAAATCCTTTACTTAGGCAGAAGGAACTTCAAGAAGTCCTTTGGTTTAAACCATAGGGAGTTACCCAAATTAAAGGAAACAGTTTCTCTTAATTTGTTTTCTTTTATTTTACTTCTACCACCCCTGAAATCTTTTTATTCCTTTATTTTGTAACAACAACAGTATCCTCAATATACTAGGATGTTTTTATGAGAAGTATTTTAACTACACATACACACACCTCCATCTAATGGGTGAAGAACATAGTGTTTCTGTGGATGGAAAACTAACGCCTCGCGAAACGATGATTGTTCGATTATCTCTTACCGCCTCTCATGGTGGCCATTATGATGGAACTGTATTTATATATGATATATATTATGCTTATGTTTTATTTATTCTTCTGTATTTTAAATTTATAGCACGACTTTATGGTTTCCATAGTGGGTAAATACGGTAATCTCATTTGAGGAAGTGCGGACTACCGCCCCCTCAAAGTGATGTGACTTGTTAATGCCTTATGTGGGATGTATAAAGGATATAGTTAATGATATTATATATGATATTATACTGGAAGTATAATATAACTATTTATTATTATGTTTTAATTCCATGAGAATAAAAAATAGAAATTAAAGTAGCGTTTATGCGTACGTACGGCTTACCGTCTCCATGAACGGTGCATTTCATTTCTTACCTCCAAATGTTATGTACTATTATGAAAACATGTTTATACTGGATATATATGATATAAATTATATCTAAATCATGATAACCATTCTTGATATAATGTAATATTGACCACATGGACAATAATGTAAATATAAGTTGTTCATTTTTTTTAGTCAAGTACCAAATATTGAAAAAATGACCATTATCAACTTTAATTATTACATAATATTTATAACAAGGTAATAAGTAATATAAAAGGAATAATAAACTTTAGAAAAATGTTCTTAAGCAAGGATAAATTAACAGTAGTTTATTATTCAGGAGATTAAAGAACGAATGGGTCAGGTCGGACAACGAGGTACGTGATTTATTATCTCACTTTTAATTCTATGAGATTACCATTGTTCGCCACTTATTTGTTGCATGTGGTGTATTGTATACTGACATTTGATATATATTATCATGGTTATATTTATATTCATGGTATTATGTGATTCATTTTTTGGTTATTAACTTTTGTTCTTACGTCGTGATTTATTACAACGTGGTAAAGGATTTCATCTCACTTTTTATTCCCTTGAGATTCATGCTATATTTTCCACTATTTCATTTGGTGTGGTGTATGTACTGCCCATGATTGTACTATTTGTGTAATATAATTTCATTTATAAGTATTTATATATTCATTGTATGATCCTTCTATCATGTGGCATATGTTTTGTAAGTTACCAAAAAGGTAAGGGAACCTTTCACCGTCCTCTTTTTAAAAGACTTCTTTTTGTTATGTCTTCTAATTTACATCTTATTATGTTGGTATGGGTTCTTATATATCCTTATTGATGTAAATTTTATGTTCATGTGATGAGATACCAATTTCTCTCTCATCAACTCATTTTCTGAATTTTATGGTGACGTCGTTAGGCTGTCGAATTTTTGCAAGGGATCTTCTTAACCCAATTTCAATTCATTGGGTTAATCTTGTACTTCATGAATATGTCATCTTATAAATATTTGTGAATGAAATATGATTGTTTTACTCTTAATATCTTCTTATAGGGGTGTATTATTATTTTTCACACATAATTAGGTAATTTATTTATCCTTAATCAAAGGATACCATCTTTATAAGGGATTTCATCTCAATTTACATTGCCATTGAGAATTCATTGTTGTTACGCACCAATTCACTCTTATATGGTGTTTACAATGTCATTTTTAATATTATATCTTGAATCCCTTTAATCTCATGATATTATAAAGTTCTGATTAAATGTTATTCCTCAATTATTTGTATTCATGTGTTTCTCATTTTGTTTAAACAAAACTCTTTAACTAAAATATCGTTTTAATTGTTTTAAAGATTTATTCTTCTAAATCTTTATCGTTAATTTCCATGTTTTAAAAATGGTTTTAAGGATTTAATTATATGTACATTATTGTTTTAAAATGTTAATTCCTTTAAAATCTTCAAAGTGGTATGGGAAACTTTGATTCAAAAAAATCTCTTTATTAAGTGGTTTTGAAAATGGTTTGATAAAGCATTGATTTTTTCAATATCTTGAAATGATATATTGTGATTTCAAATGAAATGTTATTAGTGAAATGTTTTTATTTGAAATATTTTATGTGCTTTGATTTTATAATTTTACCTGGAAATTTGACGGGTGGTTACGTGATTAACCAAATGATGGGTGGTGTCGTGAATACCAGGACGGCTGGTTACATTATAACCTCCAATGCATTGGGTATGGACATAGTCCATATGTCTATTCCATTTAGTAATATGTGTGGAAGTCGACCGTATGGTTATTCCATTTAAGTATGTTTATGTCCCAAGTTACCTTTATATGTTATGTGTTCTTTATATGGGTTTTATGGAAATCTTTTGGTTACAAAAATAGTAAGTAATGATCTTTTAATTCAGTGAAGAGTATTTACTACATCATAAAGGTGAAAATTATTACTTATGTTAAAGTATTTATGGTTTACTTGTTGTTTTGAAAAACTAACAGTTTTCTTTCTTTGTGTATCCCTTACTGAGCTTTTTATTCTCATCCCATGTTTTTGAAATGTTTTTCACATGAAATAATGTGGAATAGGGTCAAGGATGGGATCGAGGAAAAGGCATGCTATCTTAAACATGGAACTAGACATGACTCTTTTTCTTCAAGAGTTCATGTTTTATAAAAAAATGTAAACTGTGTAGAAGTGTCTGCCTTGTAAATCTTTTGAATTGTAATAGTTATAGCCTAACTCTTTAAAAATCTAAACATGAAAAGATACTCAATGTGAATTATTCATTTAATTCAAGATTATGTAATGTTTTAAGGTCGGGTCCTTATATGTTCACTGGCAGCATGAGAACCTCCAAGAGAGAACATGGGAGCGGGAGTCTCAGATGCATGATCAGTACCCCCAATTGTTCCCTTAGTTCGAGTTATAGCTTATGGGGACGTAAATACCTGAGGTGGAAAGAAGGTAAAGACTCAGAATTATTGTGATTTTTTTTAATACATGGGAATTTTACGAGTCCGAAGTTTCTGACGGTGCTTGATTTCAAGGCCCGGTGTGCCTGGAATCAATTTCTGAAGTTTCGTTCGGGTACGTTCAGTAAACGTACAAGTAAGTTTTTATAAATTTTGAACCGGTGCTCAGAATTGAAATCTGATGGCACTGTTGAACTCGCAGCATCGGTAATTTCTTAGTGAGGCCTTCACCGAAGTTGCGTTCTAACGATTTTGGAAGTTAGTTTTTGGGGGTTTTTAATTTAATTGAATAAAATAATGTTTTAACTTTATTATATTTGGGTGGTTAAAACCTTCAAGGGGAGGTTGGAGGTGGGGACCACCACACCCTAACCTCCCATTAGAGGTTATGGTGGTGTGGCACACCCTCACATAACCTCCCGTGAGGGTTATGACGTAGGGACCACCCGAGACCCATAACCTCTCTATTAAATGATCTGGGTGGGGACCACCCAACCCCTATCAATGATGGAGGATAAAACCTCCCACCTTTGCCAATTTAAGGAGGGAGAGCCTCCTTCCAATCCACCTAATTAAATGTGATACCTCTCACGAATTTAATTAGGTGGGGCCCACTCTTTAATTTTACCAAATTTGAATTATGTGCCAACGTAATTTTAGACAAACCCTCCCTCTCCTATATAAAGGAGGCTTGGGGGATGGTTTTGGGATGGCTTCTTTAGGCGGTGAAACACTGGAAAAGAGACGTGACGCCCAACCCTTGGAGAATTACTCATCCAACGAAGAATCGTCGCCCACGAAGAAGGACGAATGTCATCTTCATCCTTGTTCAGTCAAGGCAAGAAAGGAAGCACTGCTGCCGACGAAGAATGTCGCTGACATCATCTCGACTCTTCTTCTTCGAGCACTTCTTCTCTAACCTTCTTCCTCAGACCCCTATGATGTGAGACATGATCATCTACCATGGATTGTTGGCCATCCTTCCGTGAAGTCAACGATCAACTACCGACGGATCAAAGGTCGTTATTTTTGTGTTATTTTTTTAATTTGATTATAAACCTCATTTTTCATCGAACAAAGATATGGTATGGGAATCGCCAATTTATATCACCATAACGAGGAGGTCTCGGGCCACACGAACACTGTCCAACCCTCCCCTTGTTTGTTCTTGTTCGATGATGATGGATTGGCAAAGAAGAGATGGCGACGAAGATGGAAAACAAGGGTCACGCTACCCACGGCCTCCACAAATCATGCCACTCCGACGGTGCCCCAGTTCTCTTTCCATGCCCTAGAGCGCTGCCCGGCTCTGTTGGCGCCCTACTGGCGCACTACCCAGCTCCCCCGACACCCCACTGGTGCACTGCCCGGTGCCCCCGCGCCCCACCGGTGTGCTGCTCGGTGCCCCCGCGCTCCGCCGATGGGCTGCCTGGCGCCCCCGCGCCAGGCCGGTGTGCTGCCCGGTGCCCCCGCGCCCCACTGATGGCATGCTCGGTGCCCCCGTTCCCTATTAGAGGCCTGCCTAGCCCCTGCCACTGGCCTGCCCGACACTCTGGCACCCTGCCAAGGGCACCCACAGTCTTCCGGTGTGCCTGTGCCCCACGCGGCCTGCCTGCTGGCCTCCTGGCCACCGACATCCCAAGCCAACCCGTGGTGTTGCTGGAAAAACCGGCCTGGTCTCCCATGCCATGTTACCGAACCTTTTGCATGGCGACTACCGGGTCGAGCCACCCTCGCGGTCCGCTGGGCCGAGCCCAGCAGACCGGGTCAAAACTGAGTGGGCTGACCCGCCCTGTGGGCTGGGTCAGACCCAGCGAGTCTGACCAGGTCGGCCCAGACTGGGTTGGGCCGAGTCGGTCCGACCGTGTCGGACCGGACCCGTGCCCATTACTGACCCATTACCTTCTTATATCATATCTTTGGCACCAGACATCTGTTTGACAAACCATCCGTGGCGCCGGTATTCTTGGAGCATAGTCGTCCCTTTGAGTATACTCCACTGGAGTTTGGGGTATAGTTGAGTCGCGGTCAAGTTGGTTTGTACATGAATACAACCGGGCCACCAAGACTAAAATGCTAATAACTCACAGACTGAGCATCTGATTGGTGCGCCGTCTATTGTGTTGAGACACCTATGACATGACAATACTTTGAGATACTTCTATGTGAGACTTCGTGACACTTGAGGTATCGACTAGTAGCTTGTGGAGCGGATCCTTCTGGTGATGAGCAGAGAGAGTGTGGAGACCTAGTAGCTATAGACATGATGACTGATTGACCGATTCGACTCAGAGAGATTTGATTAGCTCAGTGGACGGAGCGCCCAGTATTTAGCTGCAGACCCATGGCAGACGGAGCGCCAGGTAGTTGGAAGCAGACATGCGATACTCGATAGGAGGAGTACCTCTGTAGGATATTAGGGGGAGCGCCCGGTATTTGGCGGCAGACCCAGAAAGGATGGAGCGCCTGGTAGTTGGTAGTAGACCCACTTTACTCAACAGGAGGAGTATCTCAGCAGTCCAAGGTTAGTGAGAAGCATCTCAGAGATACGACAGGCCCACTGTAATTGACAGAGGAGGAGTTATCCATCAGTCATGGTTTCAATAATGAAAAATCCTTGTTTGAGCTGAGTCATTGACCTTTTTGTTTTCCTCATGATTGAGAAGGGTTACTTGATAACTTAGGTATATGTATGGGCATATAACTAAGTAATGATTATCCATTGAAATCGAACTTTTTGGTTTATCCTTGTTGGATTTTGTGATACATTGAGGGTCTCGGGGTCCCTACTAAGTATCATTATACTCACCCCTACACTGGCTATGCCCACACCTTGTTGTGTTGAATGCTGACGACAGACAGTGCTGACCGAGGCGGAGTGTATGAGGACTAGACAGTACCCGGAGGTGGACCTCACGATGAGTCGGTACCCATAGGAGACAGATGTGGAGCAATAAGGATGCTATCTGTTCTAACCCTTCAAGTAGGATCCGTGGTGGACGATCCAAGAGCCACTAGAGTCCTTCCAACTATTTGTCTTTTCGGTTGTACCTGTTTGTCCTTTCCTTGTACTTTTCTATTGGGCGTGTATTTCTGGCCCCTTTAATTTCAGTACAATTGTTACCGTTTTTACATAGTGTTTTCTTCCTCTTGTACTCTGGTTGTATGTGTTTACGATTTATAAAGGAAATGACTTTCCAGTTTTAGGGAATTACGCCTTTGGTGCTAGTCGCCAGCCCCTGGTCTATGGAAGGAGGGCTTGGGGTAGTCACGATACAGGCCCTGGGGGATTGGTCGTGACTTGTAATTGTGATTTATGGATAAAACAAGCCATATACATGAGGAATGTTATAACATATGAAGTTATTTTTTAGGAAACTTCAAAAAAAGTTAAATTATGATTTTCCTAGAACATAAAGTGTTATAGAGATACATTTTCCATGGATTGGATGGTTATTATCAATTATTTATGATAAATTTATCATGTTTGTCTATCCAAATAACTATGTTAATACAAAATTTGGTATATCGTGTTTGGATAGAATAATTAGATGAAGTCTTTATAGATCTCTAGAATAGTGTAATCATTCTGCAAGTACTCACAAAACCCTCAAGGGGATAATTATTTTTAATATATAGTGACACATAGAATGAAATATTGTGTTTTTTACTCATGAAAAATGATAAATTTAAAGCCTATTCATTGTAAAAGATGATTATCAAAGACAAGAACTAGTACACACAATATCTGGAGTTAGTAGCTATGATCTGTAATTTAATGATTGGGAATCAATACCTTTATAGAAATAAGTGATATATATATGTAGATAAAAATATTATTTTTAATATATTCACACTAAATGAGATCAACTTGTGTTATCATAGATGGTCATATCCATTCAAGGTCTACGATTTCTCTATTCACTATAATTCTATAAAGTCCAAAAAGGTTTCTAATGCTTTTAGAAGAAAAAACCCTACTATTAAATTATTTATCCACATTGAAAAAAACCTTATCATTATGGATTTTTAAAGGATGGATCTATAAATCATTTTATTATGTTACATATACATCCTTTTAAAAACTATTTTCCAATCATGTATCCATGAAAAGATCAATTAGGAAGAAAAAGGATGATATTGAGGTTCAAAATAATGTTTAAGTATTAATAGAGAGGATAATTCATGAATCACAGGTCCATAATGATGTTTTAATTCATCTTGAATGGATAATTTTTTTCTTTCATCAACTAAGATAATGGAATAGCTATTAGATAATTACCATAGCACATATTTATCCATTCATCTTAGAAGTACCATGATATACTTGGAACTTTTAGAGCACTTTTGATGGGATAACATGAAGAAATATATATTTAGTACATGCCAGATAAATTTTTAATTAAAAAAATTAAGAAAAATTGATTGAATTCCATGGTCATGATGCAACCATTTCCCAGACCAACATGGAATGTGAGAACTCACTATTGAAGTTTTCTCTACTCTCCTGATGAAATAAAAAGGATGTAATGTGATATGGGTTGTCGTGCACTGAATACCCATGACTACCTAAATAATCATTATCTTGGAATATTTTTTATTTATCATCATGAAATGATATAAATAAAACAATCGGTGGGTCTACATGGGTCACCACATTCAATTATTTCTTATAGTAAACCATGTTTCACATATAAATACTAGATAAGTTTTCTGTATTCTATATATTTTGAAATGAATTTTAGAATATATTATGAATGTGAAACTAATGGGAAATATAAAAGGTCCATTCAAAAACGTGTGTTAATGTATAGATCCTAATTTATGTAATTTATATGTTGATGGGGTCAATATCTCTTATTGGTTGTGTTCTTATTCAAAAACAGCTTCATCTCGAGTATTTAAATGACCCTATTCGAATATCTTTATGTGAAGAGCTTCATAACTCCATCATTTTTTGTATGATTTTAGAGGAAAATGATACATGGGTCAAATTTTGTCCATGAGATAATAGAAAAGGTTTAGGCCATCCAAAAGCATATAAAATCTGATTTGAGTTTGAAGAATAGCTACGGTGACACTCATTGAAGTGATCAAGAGTTTGATGCAAGAGGTAATAAATTCCATTGAATATCACCATGGTCAGGAGTCATGTGGTTTGGATTAAAGGTAAATATTAGACCATGTTACGTTATCACCGTTGAGGTCCATGATTTGATTGTAGTAGTGTTCTATAGAATATATCTTCCACCTAACATAGATTATGTTTAGGACCTATTTCACATGTCTCTCCTGATAAAGTAAATTCTCGATTGCTCACATATAATGAATTGAAAGGTGGTGTAATTGGATGATGGCCTCTTTTATTTGTGTAATATGGTGATGATAATAGAAAATTGATAAATATTTCTATGAAAATGTAGTACTCACCTAGTTAAATTTTTGCAGTTGAACCATAAATATAAAGAGACAATGTGGGAATGTACAGAATCAATAAAACTGAAGTACCCTCATTTATTTTTATCCAATAATTTTATTTTAAATTTTAATGATGAAATTACTAATTGTTGGAATAATATAATGATCAAGAGTTTATAAATGATATTTTTTTTTCAAATAAATGTGTGATATATAAAATTATATAATTTTATACATATAAAATATATAGAAAAAATAAAAAAAATTATATATCATTAATAGAGATAGTTATATTAGGTAAAAATTTATTCATGAAAATTACAAATATTATAATTGGACAAAAATTGGATGAGGAAACAATAATGAAAAAATTTGGATCATCATGATATTCTAGAATCACCGCTCCCATGAAAAACATTATGGGGAATAAGAAAAATATTATTAAACAAATTCAAATGTTTGAAAAAGAAAATTTTATAACCATTGGATGAATTTTAGTGAATAATGTATTAATGAATGAAGAGAAATTTTTGGGATCAAATGTTTCGACTATAATATTATTAAGACATATGGAATAGAAAATTGATCATTTAGAATAATAAATTGACCATTAAGAATAGTAACTAGGTAGTTAGAATAGTAATTTAGCAAAAAATCCATTAATTAAAAATTTAAAAATTGATGATTTGTAATTTAAGAATAAATATATATATATATAGTTCCATAAAATAAATATGGAAATTAAAAACCCCATCAACCTATAAGAACATTTTTAATAAACATTATTTTGAGGGATTAAAAAAATATTTTTATGTTAATAATTAAAAACTAGTATGAGAGGAAATTATTCTATAAATGGAGTATATTTTCGTAATAAATTTATAAAAATTTCCTAACTTCTGAATTTTGATAATTTTTCAGGAAACAATATTTTTTACTTGAATAGTATCAATACAATTTCTCAAAAACCACATGTTTTATGTTAAAATTATGTTTTAATAATGAATTAATAATTATAAAATTGGTTATATCACCCCAAAATAAATTTTATATGATAAACGGATCATTTAAAAATAATAAACAAAATTAATACACCTAAATATTATTTTGAAAATTCTATGTTCCAATGTATTGCAACAAATTTATAAAATTCCATTTTTGCACATTACATTTTAGTAAAATAAGGAATCTGTTTTTTGAAATCCATAAAATTATGAGAATAATATTATTATATTCATCTATTACATAAATATATATATCAATTTTTCTATTACAATTTTTACCTTGTTACTTAAATTTTAATGAATATTTTATCCAAAAAATCATTTATCCACATATATAAATACTCCTCTCCATCCCATTGAAAAAATACATCACCTATAAATTCTAAATAAAAATATCTACCCATATCACATTTTAATATTATTTATACCATTAGATTCATTATATATTAAACAAACACCATTATTTAGAGGATTTTCGTTCCATATAAGAGTAGAATCACATAGAAGAGGGTAAGATTTCACCAATATTTTCTCTCATTTTCATATTGTAAACCTCTTTTTCTTAATTCCTTTAAAACCTGAATCTCCTAAGATTAAATGAGTATTATTTTTATTTTATATTAATACTTTTAACAAATTATAATTATTATATTTATGATTTATTTATATTTCATATTTCTTTTCCTCTCACATTGGATAATTCCCTATTAACAGTCTGTTAACTGCCCATAAATAAATTTAAAAATATTTAATTATAAAAAACAGTTATCAATGATTATAATCAATAATTTATAATTTATTAATATATAAATATATTTATTTATAATGTTCTATAATTAATATTAATAATGTATAAATATAAATAAATTGTGCTCATGAAATTGCGAAAGATTTGATATTTTATAGAATATATGATATCAAAACGATTCACCATTAATGATGGGAATTAAAAAATAAAATAAAATTATTATAATTGATAATTATTGAAAAAATAACATAATTAAATATTTGTTTTATGTTTTAATAAGATTGTGTTTATTATATAGGGGGTTGAAAATAAGTGAGATAAATTAGGATCTATGTAAGGGGATTCTCGAACACAACTCTTTATTTTAGTTTATCTATTAGTTAAACTTATTTTTATTATTTATATCCCTATAAATAACTTAAAATATATATTCATAATTATTCCCCTTTTCATTCAAGGGGTATATTTTTTATACCTTGTATAAATAATTTCTATATAAATTGAAATTAATTTTTCAAAAAAATTATTTGTCCAAAACAAATCATTGACTACTCTTGATTTGTTACTCCTAAACATAAGAATGATGTGGTTTAATATAAAAATATTATTTAATTTATTCAATTAGGATCCTCAAATTATGTTTATAAAAGATTTATTAATAAAATTCATTACATACCAAGGATTTATTTCTTGACTCTAAATGTTATATATTCTCCTTTCACGTGGAATGCATGATTATGAGCAATTGATAATGTGATTGGTGGGACCTAAAATACATATAAATCAAATAAATTGTGAAATATGATATATATGATGATATTATGTGTCATATTCATAAAAAAAATACAATATTTATTCAAATATATGATGTTACAATTTCTGCCCATACATAATGTTTGAACAAGATGCTAGCTTTGTTCACAACATATTGTGGTATTTGAACACTATGTTATGCTATTTCATTGTTATAGATATTCCTCACTCTAATACGTTATCAAATGTTTCCATCATGACTATTATAGTGATATCACTATTTTATTATGATGATGATTGTTATGCTCACTCATTAACTATTAATTCATATCTCTTACTCCTCATGTGCCACTCCCCCACTTACTGAGATTTTATAATATTTATTTATTATATGTATATCCTCAGTTTAAAACTTTCACTAAGGATAACATGAAATCTTTAATGAGGATAATGAAGTGGTATATAAATAATGTTTTTATTTTCTAAGTACAAGTGATGTATGCCCCCAATTTTTCATTTATACTAAACCATTGGATTCTAGATTGTATCATTATTATGAAAATCAACTTATGAATTATGAAATAATAATTAATGTAATTATTGTGGCTTAAATACCAATAATTAAAATAGTATGATTTAATTATGGGAAATTATAAGGGATTGATTTTTATTATATAATTTTTTTATTGTCATTATATTTTCACACATTGTGTAATTATGGATTCATAAAAGCCTGTATAAAATCAAATATTTTGAATAATATTGGGAAATGGGAGTTTTAGTCATGTTTTGAGTGATTTTTTAAATGTTTAAGGAATGGTAGTCTGGTGAAAGAACACTAGAAGTGAGTCTTAAGGTGTCATTGGGTGAATTATTCACATGGAATGTCATCACGACTAGATTCTTGGGAGTTATAACATAACATTTTATTTATGGGGTTAGTCCATATTCATGGTGGTATTCAAAACCAATAAAAAAATTTCATTTTTTGATGGTGCCTCATAAGGGACTAGGGCCCCAACTTGGGGGTAGCCAAAATATGACCCCAAATTGTTCTTCCATGAGGATGTATAGCTGGTGTTTAAGCTATATACAATGGATTTGTTCCATCGTGACCTAAATTTTCCACACCATGACATAGACTAGGTTAGTGGGATAAAGGTTATGACACTTTTGGTCATACTAAGAATCTACTATTTTGAAAAAATTTAAATTGTGTTTTTCTAATTCTATGGATTTCCTTTTTTGAAACCCTATTGGAGTTCCTTATCTTCAGTTGATTGAGATAAGGTAGAAAATACCCATTATGTCACCCATTATCCCCCCTTTTCCTCTATTATATATTGGTCAACAAGATGGTTTTGGTTCCATAAATTCATAGTAAGTTCCCCCCTAATATTCGTATTTCAAGAATATTTTTTAGGTATTTAAATATTTTGATCATTGTTATTTAATTTATATTTAGAAACATATTTTAGTTTTAAAATTTATTTTGTGATTTATTTTATGATATAAAAAATATTTTATAAAATAGATAAACGGTGATGAATTCATGATGAAAAAAATGTTCTTTGACATATGACAAGGGAAGGATCAATTTTTATGACCAAACATGAATAATTAGATGAAAATATAGGCTATCCTTCTGAAACTTTCTCATTTTGGACCATAATGGAATTTAAAAAATTAAAGGAACTCAGGATGTGATGACTTTGGTTGAGAAACAAATAATGGATGAGAACCCAAAATAACATTACATGAATGTGTGATTCACGCTATGAATCTTGTGGGGAAGACACTGTTTGGAATTTTTTTATGGAAGAAGATGGAAATTTATGAAAAAATGGATATCTCCCCTTCATGCTATTAAAAATGGATTCATCACTTATTTTAAGGTTTTAGTTACTAGAATCATTTTCTTAATAACATTTAAGATGCCAATTCCCAATGATAAATAAAACTAAAGAATGATTCCAGGAGGATTCATGCTCAGAATCCCATTTAAAATGTCAACCCATTATAAAGTGGGAATTTATAGTACACAGACATGATCCCTTTATACAAATGATAATATTACCTATGATCATGCTACCTGAAGGGGGATACATGACATATAACACTATTGGATGGTGGCTATATGATAGGAGTGCCAGAGTTAGGGTCCCACTATTATTGATATTAATTTAAACATTGTAACCATTTCATCATTCCCTTACATAATTAGCATGTGGGGGTTGTTTCTTAGAACTAATTGGTGCGATTGGAGGGAGAATTCTGAGTGTGAAATATTTTTTATTTTACTTTTTTTTATTATTTTTCCTATATTTTTTATCAAATTTAAATATTTTTCTTTTTATATGAAGTCACCAAAATTTTTATGTTTGAAAAGTATCATTTTATTGCATCAACTAATAACCCTATTTTTCATAAGACCGTTATTTAATATTGATTGTTTATGAAGAAATAAATTTTTTGGTCACTTGATTTTATATTAATACAATGTAAATGACTGTGTGAATTGTGATATTATTGGATTAGGATAGATTACCTAGTTTAATGATTCCTAATATCCAATTCTGACAACAAATATTAATAAACGCATACTTATTTGAATTCGTAACACATGAACCTCCAAAACATTATAAGGGACCGACATTAATGATAATACATTATAGTTTTTATGCACTAAAATTTACATTAATAAATTTTTTATAGACTTTTTTGTTTTAGAGATTTAGATTACTATAAACAAATATTTCAATTTAATCCCATATGATACAATGGAAAACATATATTATGAATCCATTTTTTCCATAGAAAACTAATTAAAATAAAACAAGGTTATATTTTTCGAAAACAATAAAACTGTTCCTAAGATCTCATACTTATCCCAACACATCCATGAAAATTTTAAAAAAATAAATTAAAACATTGTATGAACACAAAAATCTCATTAAGGGGAAAAAAAAGAAAACTATTAGTGCAGTGAAAACTCCTAAAAACATTTTCTAAAAATCATGCCTTTTACTCTAAAAATGAATCATAGAAAGATAAATATCATAAACTTTAAAAAATAAATTATTTCTATGAAATATAATTAGAAACAATATTAATTTTATATAGGTTACATGGGATAGAATCACTACAAATCCTTTACTGAACCCTTAAAATAGAATAACCATACTGTCAACTTCCATATCTGAACAACCAAACACAATGGAGCATTATCTCAATATACATGTTGTAAAAACAATATTGGTATCACACTGTGCTATCTAGGTGAACCCATTATTTAACATATAATAGGCTCACATGGTGCTATCTGACTACACCCATTATAATAGTTATAATAGGCTCACTCGGCGCTATCTAGGTGCACCCTTTCATTAAGTTATGATAGGCACACCTGGCCCTCTCTGAGTGAACCAATCATAAATAATTTAAAATGTAAAAAATTATGAATAAAGACATTTTAGAAAAAATTTAAAACCATTTGTAAAAAAAATTAATATTATAATACACTTTTCTTGTAAATAATCACATTAAAAATTTAAAAACTTTGTACATGATAATGAATTTTTTTTGAAAAGAACTATGAGAGTTGATAAAAAAAATTGGACCAGTAAAGAATCATTAAAATAAGAATTTTTTTCAACCTATATATACATAAAAACATATTTTTTTTATTTTTTAAAAAATAACTGAATGATGAACTTTAAAAGAGGATTTTTAAAAGATATCCCTTTACAAAAAACCAAAAAAGATCCAATTTTGAAAAAATTATGGATAAATTAAAAGATAATATTTTAAAAAAATAAATCTATATTTAATAACATTCATAAAAATTGTTTTAAAAACATGGATGTGGAATATAATGATTTATAAATAAAATCATTATTTCATTTTAAACGATTTTTTTTAAAGAGTCCCTTACCATGTGTCTGACTTGTTACGTAAGATCATTATCATCATTAATAATAAAATTAATTTAATTAATTACATTAATGAGATATTTTTTAAAATAATCTATTCCTTTTATTTCAAATTTTATCATTTTATTAAAATTATTTACCTATTCAAGTTCACGTCGGACACATTGACAATATTTAGTATTTGAGACAATAATGACTTTGGATAATTAACTGTTGTAAAATATATCAACATTTAATCATCTAAAAAATAAAATTCATTAAAAAATAATAAATAATAATAATCAATAATAATTTCAAATACATCCATTAAATATGGTTATGAAAAATTAACTATGTTATAATCATGGAGATTGTAGGTCGAACAAACGCATGAGAAATGATTCAATTTTTCAATGATTATTATGGAAATAAGGTAAGATTTATATTAACATTACATTATTATAATAATACCATATATTTCATAATAATTATTTAAATAACTATCTATATATAATCTATGAAAATTGGTGATAAAAATGAATCACATTTCATTAAGGAGGTGGTAATTCACTCATACGCATGAACACCATAATCATTTTTATGCATGAAAATGTAAGAAATAAAATGATATATTAAAATTTAATAAATATATATGTCATAAATATCTTATATATAAATTAATTTAATCATTTTAACTTTTCTTGACAGACGGTGATGGAAAAAAATTACATATGTTCATTAAATGTAGTTTGTCATACACATGGTCCATAAATTCCTTTCCCATTTTTTGGATGTGGAGATAGATATGGGTCATGATACTAACATACTATCATATAATTATATTTATCATACCATAGTTATTATTTTATCATGTTTTTAGAAGGTTTTATGGATGTCAAATAACAAAAACATAAAAAACATGATTAAAAATGAAACCTCTTATTTGGAAAAAACTTCTTTGATTAACACATTAAGACCAATAAGGATGGATTATTTTCTTCAAATAAGACATCTTTAATTAGATGAGGGATTCTAGGAAGCATAATTCGATGACATTTTCGAATTATAAATGGTTTTTATGTGTGATATATTGATAAAAATATGTTTCCATTTATAAGAGAGGGAGGGGAACTCTACGAAGTTCTAAAATTTTTAAAATAAAATAAGGTTATTATAGATAAAACAACATTAAAATGGCCTAGAAATAGATATGTGATGATTCAATGCAATATTTTACCCCTTATTCTTATTTAATATTTTCAAGTTTTCTAAATAATTTAACAATATATTAATTCCATAAAATATTATTTCTTAAAATTTATACTACTTAATATTTTTACTTTAATTACATCAAGAAAAAAAATCTAATTTGATCCAATAATTATAATATATCCTAAAAATTTCAAGGTAATCTATAATAACTGTATATTATATCACTTAACTCATGTTTTATTTCTATTAAAATGCTTAATATAATTTATTTTGATTTTTTTCATTATTCTAATAATTATTATATTATTGATGTGCAAGAAAATAAGGTAATTATTTCATCCATTAAATTTTTAAATAAATTAACATGATGTATATAAACATTCTTATCTTTCAAAATAAAATTCATGGTCAAAAGTAGTTTCTAGAAGACCACATGTTAAAAATTATTTTCTTATTAAAAACAACAGCGTGACAAGTTTGACTTTTCTAAAAATAAAATATGATAAGAGACATAATATAACTCCCCGATATTTTATAAAATATTTCTTTTAGATTAATTTAATCTTTTTATTTATTTTTCATTTCACACAATACTGGATATAGATTTTTTATATGATAAAATCTACTTTGGATTGCATTATTTGCAACACCATGTTAAGATTGTGCTTCACGCAACACTTTGATTAGCTTTTAGTACCTGCATCACTATGTTTTTCTTATGTGACACACAATGATGACTTACCTTGGTAGATTTCATTAAATTAAAGGACTAGTTTTAACGAACTAGAGTATAATATTAATATTGTATCTAAAATATTATTATAGTTACCTCTATCTATTATAATTAATGTTTTGAATAAGAGTATCTAAAGTGTAATAATATTATTTAAATTGGTATATAAAATGTTTCCATTGGTTATTAATTTTTTAAAATTGAATGTAATAACTATTTGAAAATAATGATATTCCTTTTCTTAGAAAACAATTTATCTACACACAAACACCATTTTATGTAAATAAATTATATAATCCACTTTTGAAGATTGATTTTAATAAAATTTCTATATTATATAATTATTAAAAAAATTTAAAACTAATACTATATGTTTTATAGAAATAACACAAGAATAAATGAAACTTTTTGAATAAAAATATGTACTTTCCAAAAAGGTAATTTTACCACCTTTTAATGGAGAACCCATTCTAAATATAATTCTAACACATTTATATTTTATATTTTAGAAAATAAACATTGTTATTGAATAAAAATATCAAAATTTATATTGTGTGAATTTGTGGTATTTTTATGGGAAATTGTATTTCTTTATGAATTGTGAACAACTGTTAAGTATAGTTCAAAACTAAATTTTTGTCTAATCTATTTATGTTTTTAAATAATTTTCCATTTGTATTTCAAGTGTAATTAGATCAATTATAAATCAATTAATCCAATTTTGGACATTGGATCCAATTTCACATTGAAGTTATTAATAAAATCATTTCAAACATTTAAACATTCGTTCTTTTGAAAACCATAAATCACAAAATGTCTATGGGATTAATTTTAAATTAATTTATACTGAGTCTATTATTAGAATTTAAAAAAATGGATTGCAAATATAGAATTAGAATAAGGGTTCCACCACCTAAACTCTTCTTATTCCAGGATTATATAATTACCTTAGTATACTCAATATATTAGGATGTTGTTATTCTAAGGGTTCTACCTACACCTACACATACATCAATCAAATGGGTAATGAACTTACTGTTCGTGTTTATGGTGGACTACCACCTCAAAAAGTTATGTTCTTCATTTTTCCTTTACCACCTATCTTGATTTGGGAATTATGATATACATACTATGTTTATTAGATATTTATGATAATTATTAAGTATTTATGCTTCTTTAATTATTATATAAAACATAACTTCAGGCTTTATATTTTTTATAAAAACAATAAATTCGTTTGTGGATGTGTGGACTACTGCCTCCTTAATGCAATGTGATTATTTCACACATTACATGTGTGGTATTAAGGTTGAATTTAGTGGATGCATATGATATATATGTCCTAATAATTATACTAAATTCAATATATATATATATATATATATATCTGTGTGTGTGTGTTTCATTTACCTTCTTTCTTTTAATACGTCAATAAAACGGAAATAGTGTTCATGCATACATACGGTCTACCAACTCCTAAATAGTGTATTCTAATTCAAATTTCTATATTATATCGACTGTTATAAATATTTATAAAATGAGTATATATGATTTTTAAATAATTTTTAAAAATTTTGAAATATGTAAATAATGATATACGTAAGTTGATATATAATTAAAAGTCAAAATATATAAGAAAAACAGAATAGATATTACCCAAATTGTAACATTAACATGATTTTGTTACTAAATGGGTAAGAAAAAGTGTTAATAAAATCATTCATCATATGATATAATATAGTATTATTCTATAATATATTTAAATTAATCATATATTTAATATACTTGAGCTTTTTATGAGTATTAAAATAGTCAAGACATAAGTTATAGGGGTTTTCATCTGACTTTTATTTATGTGAGACTTATTCCTTATTCACGACATATTTTTTTTGTGTATATACTACCCAAAAATTTATTATATGATTATTATGCTTAAATTTTGGATTATTGACAAATCCACTTGATGATATCAGTTTATTGGGGTTTTATGGATCAAATGCTACTAAATAAGTAAGGTAGTTTTGTCTCAATTTCATTCTTTGAGCCTCATATTGTTTTAGAAAATTATATTCTTTTAAATGGTGTATGTAGTGTCATTTCACATTTTATATACTTAACATGATTCATTCACGATATTTTAAGGTTCGTTTAATTTTATTTTATTTCACGAGGAGTGTCATTTAATGTTACCATGTGGTAACAGTTTATTGCAATACTCTCAACATGTATCTAGATTGATTATTATTATGATTTAATTGATGGATTATTATGAACAACTACTAAATAACATTCATGAATTTTATTATTCTCTTGTAATTCAAGATTTCTTCATGTATTATTACCATTTTTTCACTCTTTTGTACTTGATATTATTAATAACTTGATTTTAAAAAATATGACTTCATTTCTATTTTCGGTCAGAAATTTGTTTTATTCATAAACCTTGTTTTCAAAAATATTTTCAAAAATAATTTAAAACTAATATTTTAATATAATTTTCATGGAATAAAAAATTTTAAAATTTTTATGATTTTAAAATCATTACATATATATACTCAATTATATTTTCAAATAAAATGTTTTCCAAATTATTTTCAAATCATTATAAAATAGTTTTAAAAGATAATTTCAAAGAAAAGTGTTTTCAGAGTATTTTGAACCATTCCTTAATGTTCTTAAAATATATTTTCTAAGAATTTATTTACCAAATTTTTGCATGCTTCCTTTATAATTTTTCAAATAATTTTTCTAGGTAATGGTTTTCAAAAATATTTCAATATTCATTTATTAGTGTTAAAACTTATTTTTAAAGAAAATAGTTCTCAAAAGGGTTCATGTTTTAAAAATAATTTTTCAAAGAAGAAAGGATATTTTCCTAAAGGTATGTTAAAAAATACCTTTAAAAATTATTTCTCATATAAGATTACATCCATTGGTGTTACTCATTACTCTATAGGGAAATAATCCAATGGTTTTGTTCATAGTCTTTCTTTGAATGGTTTACATTTTGATGAAATTATTTTTATGAAACGAATTTACCTTTTATAGTTAATAGGATTATGAAACATGTTTCTCCTTCACCTATTATATTCTTATGAAACATGATTCTTTTAATGGGTTATATTCCTATTAAATGATTATGAATCATAACTCGTTTCCATAGGTTATGGTATGATTTCATTTTTATGATACCCATTTCATTTCATGGGATATGATATGATTGATTTTGACCATGTGGAATATGTAAAATTGATTTCATTATGAGTTGGGTAGGACTAATATTTCCCTCAAATTTTTTTGGTGAAGATTTATATCTCATGAGATTGACATTTCTGCAACTGGGAGTAAACTTGTTTCAGTAATGGAATTTATCTGTTAAGATGGTATTGCGACTGAATCATGACTAATAAGATAGTCATGCGAGTAAAATTTTAAATCCAAGATGGTATAGGGAGTGAACTCATACTACTAAAATGGATATTTTATAGATACCTTGACTACTTTGGAAAACATATTATTTACTTATGTGTGTGTAACAATTCCATGTCTTATTCTAATGTTTTGATTTCCTGGCTTATGCTCTTGATTCCTATAAAATTCATATCTTATTAACTACCAATAGTGATGACATGATTCATGTTTATGATATTAGATATCAAGGGTATGATCATCTATTATCCTTATCATGTTATCATACCATTATGCTCATTATTATGATTACAAATCTATCTTGTTTAACCTTATTTAACATCTGAGATCACTACTTTTTATGTTTCCTGTCCCTAGGTTATGAAGATATGTATTATGTAGTATTTCTCTAAGAATTTTTTTCATCATTAATAACCTAGTGGGAGAGATTTTATCTCACATATGTAGTATTATTTATGTTTCATTGTTTCCAAAGTCACTAAACTTATATTTTATTTGGGAGTCTATTTTTGGTAATGTTTTACGTATTCTAAAAAAATGATATAATGTTAATTGAGGAAATGTGAGGGTATCTATTGTTATTATCATATAAAAGGTTTAGTAAAACTTTGGAAACTAGGATGAAAAAACATTAGTGAAATATATAGTTATAATTAAAAGGATATATATATATATTTCCATAGGGATAAGCCTACAGTGTCATGGATTAATGATGATTCCATAATTTAGAAATCTTATAAGTGATCTATAATGATTATATCATTATAAACTATGATAAGTACTACTCACACAATGATTTCTGTTTTTAGTCAATGGAGGGAACCCAAATGAACTTTCATAACATTGAATCTTAAGGATAATTTGGTGCCTATGATCATAAAAATTGGATAATGAATGGATATAAATATATTGAGACTATATCGAATCATCTATTGTGATAAATGATTAAAAAAGTAACCTTTCGTGATATACCAAACACAACTAGTAAGAGGAATACATGATTTTTCTAAAATTTCACATGGTAATGATCATAGAGAAAAGAGTATTTTCCTACATATAAGTCAATAAGAATAGATTAATAACCTTGAGGAATACCACAATTAGAGGAAAATATGATATCTTTATGGGAAAAATGATTACAGAGTGATGAATTCTCATGGAGTTTAAGGTTTTATATGTGGAGAATATTTTAATTACCCAACACAATTCCCTATCCTAAGATTTTTATTCTAAACCAAGGAAAGACCTATTATATAAAAATAATCAAATAAGAAGGAATGAAGTATTTATGTCTTTGGATTCAATAATTTTTGAATATATAAGGATTTTTTAGTTTATGATTTTTTTCAAATGATTTACATGAATATGTTCAATGGTTCTGATGGACAAGAAAAGTTATTTAATGGAATGGTGAAATTTTTACGAAGGGAGGATAAGATTTATCATGTTATTAATGGTGATATAATGATGTTTGGATAAATATATGTACGATATGAATAAGTAAGATATATTTTACTGATTAATTAAGAACAGATGAAGGAATTTATTTTGACAATGTTGTTTATGCTATCATTGATATAGTTTATAGAATTTTTGGATTTAAGGAATACATCAAATAAACATTGCAATAATGAAACATTCACGTCTTCAATAATGGTGTTTGATGATTCAGGTTATTTATGTGTTTCAAGAGAATTAATGTCAATGGTATTCAACTATTTGAAATATCAAAACAAAGAGGTACCATAAGATATATGGGATATCATTATTAAGATGATTCATGGATCTTCTTTATAATGTTTTATATTTTCACACTTTAGAGGGTTACAAGGGTAACCATTTATAGAATGGATAATGTTAAACTTCACATAAGGTTTTAAAGAATAAAGTATTACCTCTCTATATAAGTATTTATATGTATAGGATAACTTAGGATAACAATTTTTCTCAGATTCCGACAAATAGTATATATAGAATGACTTATCATTCTACCTCATGATCTGTTAGTACTTTAGGAATGAAAAATTCAACATAATTTCATAGAGTAAGAGATGAAGTGTAAATAGAGTAAGGTATAATAAAATGGTGATATTTTTCATATGAAAAGTAATAAAATCATGTATATATATTTCCGTATGTTTTTAGATAGTAAATAAAATCCTCAACATTAGGAAAACGATATTGATAATTATTTTTCCATATACCTTCATTTCTATTGATCAATGGTCTTATAAATCACTGCATATTTATGGTTTTTAGGCCCTTAACATTCCATTGATTGTTCACTTTATTATGATCAATGAACTTTATTACTCACCATAATTATTAACACTTTTCTTCCATATCCATTGTTCAATCCCAACCAATTTTATCGTATGTGGGGAACTAGTTATGGTTCCAACTTTTCATTTTTTAACTATGAATTATTATTCATTTTTAAGATTGTTTTTCAATGAAATGAACTTTCTAGAATACATCCTATTATAAAAAAGAAAAATTTTGAGTGTGAAATTCATTTTAAAGGGAGTTGAGTATAACACCTTGAGATTTTGTGAAATATTATTCAAATTAATTTAATAATTTTAATATTTTTCATGTCACACAACAGTGAATATTGAATTTGTTCTATTAAATAACTAACTTTTTCTTGAATTGTATGCAACAATAATTTAATATTATGCTACATGAAAAACATAGATTAATATTCAGAACACAAAACACTATTTTTATCTTATGTTACACACCATGTCGAGTTCCCGTGGTATCTTACATTATATGCAGGGCTGATTTTTTCTAAACTTCAATATACAATTAATATTGTTATTAATATATTATTATAATTACCACCTATCCATTAGAATCAATGTTATGAATAATATTAAGTAAATTGAGAAAATATTATTTAAAAATTTATATAAATTGAGCTGTTAGGTTATCAATTAGTTAGAAATAAATCTTAGAACTATTTGAAAATAATGAAATTCATTTTATAATAAAACTATTTCTATATGTACCAAATCCATTTTCTCTAAATAAATTTAAAAAAAAAATACTTTTTTTGAATTTTGCTAATAATATTTATATATAATATAGTTATCAAAAGAATTACACTCATCTAATATGTTTGATAGGCATAATATGAGAAGAAATATAGCTTTTGAAAAAAAAAGGATGTATTTTTTAAAAAGTTAATTAAAAAGCCTTTTACTTGAAAACCCATTTTAAATATTATTTTTAAAAATTTAATAATATTAATTTTGTAAATAAAATTTATTTTTTATAATTTAATATCAAAATTTACTTTGGGTGAATTTTTTAATTATTTTGAGATGATTCATTTTTTGATGAATAGTTAAGAATACTGAATTTTAATTCAAAATTGCTTTTTCAAATAATTTATTTATATAGTAAAATTATGTTTTAAGTGGGTTATAAAATATAATTAGATATATTTTACTAAACTAATCCAACATAATTCATTTCGACCAATTTCACATTGAAATTTGATATAAAACCATTTCAAACTTTTAAACGTTTATGCTTAAAACCCCAATACTGAGACACATCTGAGATATTAATTATAAAATAATTTCTTCCACTTCTATTGTTATAATTTTTAAATATTGATTCCATGTTTTTTCTCATTATAATTTATAATGTCAAAAAATTTCAACCTATTTTCTTTCCAAAAATATTAGTAAATGAAGTTAAAAAAATAATTATAGTGATTAAGGAAGAAACAATATTACTTAGGGCTTAAACGTTTTGTTACATGAAAACATAGCCTATAAACTTGTCAAAGTTACATTTTATGGACATATTTCTACCAAATGCTCTATTTTTTCCTATTTTTACATTTATTTCAGGTACAATATGTAAAGGTTACCTCTCAATATTTTTTTATCATTTTTTGTTTACAAGAATGTCACTCCTCCTCCATTAAAAAATAGAACACAACCATTCACTTATTCACATTAATAAAGCCATTTTGATTAGAAAAAAACCATTAAAATAATCACCCAAATTCCTTCCCTTATACCTAGAATCCTACCTTTGGATAGGAATCAAAAAAATTAACCTCTTTGTTGAAAACCCATAGGAGTTAAGCAAATAAGAGGCAATATCCTTCCATAATCTCTTTTATTTTATATTCATTATCCACAACAAAAAATATACTTATTATGTTATTATATAATTACCACATTATCAAATATATTCTGATATTTTTTTATCTATGTTTTCTACCTACACCTACACAAACATCCATGAAATAGGTAACGGACTTACCGTTTGTGTGTAATGTGGACTACCGCCACGAAATGGTGTTGTTTGTTTTTCATGTATCACCTATCATGGTTGGGAATAATGATGGAAATAAAAATTTTATATTATATATATGATTTTTATTTTGGATTTATTCTACATTAATTACTGTATAAATCATACCTTCATTATTTCCATTTTGTGTAAAAATGATAACATCTCTTGTCGATCTGTGGACTTCCGCCTCCTCAATGCGATGTGATGTGTTCACACATTACATGAAATGTATTAAGGGTGAATTTATTGTAATTATATGATAAATATGAAATAATAATTCTATATTAATGAATATAAATAAATATATATATATATACATTTATGTATGTATATTTAATTTTTTTTCATTTGTTCAATATGGTAATAAAACATAAATAATGCTCATGGCTGTGTATGGCCTACTATCTCCATAAATCGTGTGTTCCATTTCCATGTTCTATATGTAATATATTATTTATTAATATTTATATATAGAATATATATGATATTTACATATTGTTTTACATTATTTAAATATGTATTTAATGATCCACATAGTAGTATCATGAATTACAAGTCAAAACATATAAAAAAATAAAGTGGATACTACCCTGAACATAGCATTCACGTGGAATTGTTTATAAAAGAGTAATATAATGTCCTAATAAAAACATATATGGTATTATATAGTTGAACATGGTTATTTAATATCATTATAATAAACCTATATTTTTTATATATAATGTTTTAATGAGTATGATGAGAGTCAAGACTTAAGGTAATAGTCTTTTTCATCTCACTTTTTTTATGAGGATTATACCATATTCACCATTTATTCCTTTTATGTTTTGTATATATATACCATGACTATATTTTATTATTAATATAATTAAATTTATGTTTATATATATATCCACATGATGATATCTATTTCATGAGGTTTTATGGTTCAAATGATACCAAATCAGTAATGTGGTTTTGTCTAAATTTTCATTTTTTGAGAAAAATGTTTTTTTATGCACCAATATTCATTTATGAGGTGTATACACATACATATAAAATTTTATATCATCAATATACTTCATTCATGATAAATTATTATTCATGTAATTTCATTTTATTAAATGGGGATTATGATTCAATGTTACTATATGGAATGTTTTTCTCACAACAATCTCATCGTTTTTCATGAATGTTTATGATTGTGCTTTAATTGGTGAAATATTCTAATCCATATATCAAGAGCATTAATTACATTTATTCTACTAATTTTATTCATTTATTATTCATTTATTATTAAAATATTACAATAATTATTTTTAATGATAATTAAGAAATTATTTTTAACAAAATCTAATGACATTTGACTTTTTTATCAGAAATCTATTTTATATAAAAACCATGCATTACAATATGGTTTAAAAATCATTCTTAAAATTACCTTTTAATTTATTTATTTTAGAAAAATTATTTTTAAAATATTTTATTGTTTTAAAAGATCTATTTATAAGTTGTAATGATATTTTCAAAAAAATGGAAATATTTTCAAATCCCCCATGGATGATGGAGGTTCAGAACATTTCCAGTCCCAGACGACGGAGATGGTGGCACCACATCCTATGGGGAGATGGTTAGGCCCAAGATCCTCCTTCTTTATTTCACATCAGATCTTCTGTAGCTTCCCCCCCCACTATATCTTCTTCATTTTCAAGATTTTCAATCCCCCTAATTCCAATCACACCTAAGGACTCGTCTTCATTCATGGGATCCTCAATAGTTTGTCTTTCCACAACCAATATTTTGGATGATTCCTCTTTCGATTCACCATTCCATGGGGATATATTTTGTGTATATCAACCGTCATCAAAAATGATTGAGGGTTTCATTAACATAACATGGGGTCTTCTTCCTTAGTAGCAGTAGGGGCTCTATATCCCCAACACATATGTATTCACCTATTTTCTGATTAATATTTAACCTATAAGTAGTCGTTTATTTCACACCTTTGTGATGACATATTCTTCCTCTTGTTTCTCTGTATATCAAACTTTGATCATGTTCATGATCGAATGTTTTCATCTGTGTGGATTCGAATTCCACATCTTCAACTTCTCTTTCAAAACCTGTCCATTCTCAAAAGAATAGGTTATATAATCGGTTGTTTTCTCCATATTGAATATTGATCACTTTTATATAATAAAATTTTCTTTGGTCACCTCTACGTATATATGGACCTCTCAGAACCTCTCTTTCAATGTCTTTGTCTCCAGGTTGAGGGTCCGTCTGGTTTTTGGAAAAACATTTATTATGAGGAATCCTTTATATATTGTTCATTTTTCTGTCTACAAGGACATTGGACTCCATTCTTCTCTCGAAGTGGGAGGATAGATCAAAAGGGATCAATGGATTAGCCTATTTAAACCATTTATCACATTGTCCCAAAGGATAATATTGGAAAATCTCCATCTGGTACAAGGATGAGTCCATGTCCAGGTGGTCATCAATCCCCTACAGGTATCCAACGGGATCCAGTCACATCATGCCCTGGATAACCCACCACATATACTTCCTCTATTCCAAGTTCGGTCGATCATGCACCTTTATTTTTTAGTAGTGCATCGTGTTGTGACATAAAGGGTACGATAATCAATTTTGAGGTTTTGGGGGTGCCGTAACATTCTATGAAAATGTTGTTCGTGGTGTGGTGGATGATATTGCTGGGAGAAGGGATGACCCAACATTTCAGAGTTCACCCACAGACGATGGAGACAATGGGAATGTCACATCCATTTTTTGTTCACTTGGGGAAAATATAGTAGTCATTGGAACTTTACCCCTCTCCACATCTGAGGTTGTGAAGATTGGTGTCACATGGGTTTATGTTGAATCGATTGTAACTGTGGTTACCTATAAGCACCTTGGGGGAAACAATCATCCAAAAATAAATCCAAAAAAAGTTATGGAATGAAAGAGAGTTGTCAAACCATGGTGTTTCTTTAAAATTATTCGCCATGTAGGAGGTGGTAGGAATGCTAGAAAGGTGTTCACTCATTCTATCATCCCGCAATATGGTCTCGTGTTTGAGGATTCATATCTTGATTCTTGTGATGGAGTAGGATGTTTCTGAAGGTATATATGTGGATGATTTTTGGGTGAAAGTTCTATTAATGCACGACTTTTCCATGGTTCTCACTCAACCAAAAAGTGATTTAAGAAAATTTAATCAGATTTGGGGAGTGAATATATTCTCCAGAAAATGGTTCTCAAAATGTTTTCAAGATTAATTATTATGTTTTCTTTGTAATTTTTATGTAAATGGTTCTCAAATAGTTTAATGTTTGAAAATAATTTTTCAATAAAGAAATTATATTTTTCTCATGAAATGTTTTTAATAGATTATTACAAATTATTTCCCAAACAAGATAACATACACTTCTATTACCCAAGTATTTCATAGGAAATGATCCAAGGGATCCATTTATATTATTTCTCTGAGTTGTTTAAATTATTATATAATGGTGTTTATGAAATGTGATTCACATTTATGATTTACATGTTTATAAAACCCATTTATCTTTCACTAGTTATATGCATAATAATCCCACTTATTTTTTTGGGTAATGAATTGTTTAAATGATTATGGAACATATCTATTTTTCATGGTTAATGATATGAGTACATGTTTATGATACCCATGTCATTTCTTTAGTTATGATATTATTGTTTATAATCCTGAGGAACACATGTGTAAGATTTCATTATAAGGTGGGGGGAACCTGTATCTTCCTCATATTTATTAGGTAAAGATTTATATCTCATGAGATTGAAATGGTATGAACGAGGAGTAAACTCGGTCCAGTAATGTACCGTGTCTGCTAAGTTGGTATTGGGAGTGAACCATGACTACTAAGATAGTCAAGAGAGTGAACTGTGAATACCAAGATTGTATGGGGTGTGGAACCATAAATCTAATATGGTATGGGGAGTGAAACCATACAACTAATATAAAATTGTAATTGATTCCTTTAATTTTATAGAATCTATTTTATATTCTTATTTGTCTTCCACAATTTAATGTCATATACCTATGTTAAGCATTCCTAGATTCTGATCTTAATTCCCTTATCATTTATGTCTTCTTAAGTGCCAATAATTATTCCATGATTAATGTTTATGATATTTTATATGAAGGTTATGATCTTATATTTTCATGATCATATTGTCATCCATTATGCTCATGATTATTCATATATATCTCTATTTTTTACCCTAACTTGGAATCTAATCTCACCCATTTTTATTATTACTTTCACCATATTATAAAGATATATATTAAGTATGATGTGTCTAAGAAGGGTGTTAGTCATGAAGAACCTAGTTTGAGATAGTGTAGATAACATATGTACTAGTTTTTATTATTATATGTTCCTAAATTAAGTAATCTAATACAGTATATGGGCATCTATTTTTGTAAGGTATCAAGTACTTCACAAATATAATGAAATGTTAATGTATAAAAAGTAATATTTTCTATACATAATGTCAAAAAATTATCTCAAAAGGGAAATTTATTTGTCTTTTGGATTATTTTAGTAGAAAAAAAATATTAAATAAAATTTGGACAAGTTTTAGGGTAATTTTCTAGACCTTAACATGTGATTTTTATCCTTAATTAACAATTTACCCTTAGTCATGGTAATAAAAAATTTCAATGATTAATATTCATATTTTCCAAAAATAAAAGGGACCTATTCACTAAATTTGGACCATATTATTATAAATATTGAATCCATTTTTAAAAATTAAAAACACATAAATAGAAGAATATAATTTAAAATCCAATCAGAAAAAACACATCAAAAAGTAGTTTTTCATAAAAAGAAATCCCTTTTTAAATAAAAATGATTTTATAATAAAATCTAGAATAAAATACATTTCAAAAAATATAATTGGAATATTTTAAATTAAAATGAACTAAAAAAATTTAAAACTAATAAAATCAATATTATTTCTTGTAAATAAAATACAGTTTTCAAAATTAAACTAGTTTTTTACTGTTCAACATAAAAATAATATTTTCATAAAATTCAAAAAAAAAATATATGCTAATTTTGAAATTTTGAAATGAAAAATGAAGTTAATTTTGTAAAATAAATTTTCTAAAACATCAAAAAACAAATTATAATATTCATCCATCAAATTCAAGAAAAAGAATGTTTTAAAAAGATATATTTTTAATGATTAAAATTTCTTTATTATAGTTTTATTTTTAGGAAAATGATCTTATTATAAACATTGAAATTTAAAATCTGTGATGATATCTATAAATCATAAGAAAATTTTCCTTATATACAATTTTTTTAAATCAACCTTTTATACAAAATGTAAGGAGTTGTCTTTAATGATTTCATATACTAGTGTTTGTGAACTAGAAATCAATTTATTAAAAGTCTTATCGTAATATTTGTTTTGAGTTTTAGATTATTAGGAAAAATACATACAATATAAATAGATACATTACAATTGGACACTTATACTTACTACCAATATTTCCTATAAAATAAATGTTGTTAAAATAGAACATTATTTTTTTAGAAAAATATTCACAATTTTCCTTTGATATCATAATTTTTCCAACTCTTCCTTAAAATATTTAAAAAAAAAATTAAATCATAGGATGAAAATAAAAATATCAATAATGGGAGGCAACGAATAAAATTGTTAGTTTAGTGAAAATATAGAAAAAATATTTTTATAAACATACCTTTTTTAATCTGAAAGATGAACCATGCAAGTGATTATTATCTTTCATTTTTAAAATCAACACATTTACATGAAAACACATTAGAAAAAATATAATATTCATGTAGTTTTTATGATACATAATCTATATATATATCTTATTGAACCCTTAAAAAGGTAATATTTATACGATCAACTTCCATCTCTAGAGTAACCAAACACATTGGAGATATTTCTTGGCACACCCATCATATAAGTTATAATGGGATCACTTGGATATATCCGAAAGAACCCATCATATAATCTATATTGAACGCAACTACCAATATCTATAAGAAACCATCATATAATCAATAATGGGTTTGCCAGGTGCTATCTGGGATTACCCATCATATATGCTATAAGAGGATCACTCTACACTATCTAGGCATGCCCATCATAAAAAAGTTTAAAGGAAAAAATAATGAATAAAACAATTGAAATCACTTTTAAAAACATGTGTAAAACACATTCATATATTAAAACACCAATTAATTTTAAAAAATAAATTTTAAAATATAATAAACGTGCACATAATAATGAAACCATTTTCATTGAAAATAATTATGAAAAACATAAAGGAAGAATTAAATAATTAAATAACCATGAAAGTGGTGAATTCATTTCAATACATATATGTTAAATATAATTTCTTTTACCCTTGTATAAAGAGATAAAATAAGATCCTTAAAATAGGATTTCTAAAAGAAATACTTTTTCATTAATCATTAAAAAGATTTCATTTTAAAAAAATTATAGAAATTAAAAATTTATCTTTTTAAAATATTCATGTATGTGTAAATATATTCATACAAATAATTTTATAAATAAAGACACTGAATATAAATATTTACAAAATTAAACATTATAACATTTAAAATGGGGATTTTAGTTAAATATACCATTACCTTTATCCTGATTCGTTATGTAAATTACATATCTTCTTAAATAATAAACAAATGGAAATTGTATAATTTATTGAGGTAATTTTTAAAAAATAATTATTTCCAGTATTTACTTATTACCATATTATAATAATTTTTCAATTATTTATATTCATGTCAGATGCTTTAACGATATTCATTACTTGAGTCCATAACGACTTTCGTTGGTTGACTATGGTCAAATATATTATCATTTCATTATCTCTAGATTAATATTAATTAAATTAATATTATTATTATACATTAATTATACTTTTATATCCATCTATTAAATATGGTTATTAAAAATAAACTACATTACAATCATACAGATGATAGGTCATACATACACATGAGAAACATTTCAATTTTTAAGAAATCATTATGGAAAGAAGGTAATAATTATATTAAAATTTCATAATAATAATATTATAATATATGTCACATTAATTTTTTATATATACATTCATATATTATCCATGTTTTTAGTGAGGAAAAGTGAATCACATTACTTCTTGGAGGTGACAATTCACACGTATGCATAGAGAACTTTATAAATTTTTCAATGCAATGAAAGGTAAAGATGAAAATGATATGTTGTCATTTCATAATGATAAAATTTTAATGAATTTAATATAGAAAAATTAATTCCATCATTAAAAACAATATTGATAGATGGTGATGGAATATCAATTACATCAGTTCATGGGGAGGTAATCTACTGTAAACATGAATGATAAATTTTATTCCAATTTGATTGAATAGGAGATGGATATGTGTAACTATACTAACTTATTTTACTCAATGTATATTGAGGATAATTTATTTATTACATTATCATGGTTGAATAATGTTTTAGTTATGTCAAATAATAAACAAAACAAAAACACATGATTAAAAATGATACATCTTCATCAAAGAAACTATTTCTCTAAACACATTAAGACCACTATAGATGGTGTTTTTCCAAAACAAAGGAAATTATAATGATGTTAGGGATTCTAGTAGGGTACTTGGGTAGATTTTTACTAATAAAAAATGGTTTCTATGTGTGATCTATTGAGAATAATAGGTGTCCTTTTATAATGGAGTGGAGGGGAAATCATGTAATTTATCAAATTATAAAAATGTAATAAAAGTATTCTACATTTAAAAACACTAAAATGTCTTATAAATGAATTTAAGAAGCAATTTTCTACTATATTTTATCTGGTTGTTCTTATATAATTTTTTTATGATATTAAAATAATTTAGAAAAATACTAATTCCATAAAATATATTTTTTATCAAATTTAACAGTATTCAATATCTTAACATTATAAACATCATGAAAATAAGTATAATTTGACTCAAATATTTTGTTATATCCTTAAAATTTCAATTTAATCATGGAAATTATTTTATCACATTAATTATCACAAATTATATTTATTTTAATATTTTTATTATTATTTATTTGATGTTTCTATTAATTAAATTATTATTGCATCACTCTTGTGAAAGTCATTGTGGTAATTATTTCCTCCATGAAAAGTATAAATAAAGTTCCATGATTAATTTAAATATTGTTTTTTAAATAAAATTTATTGCATGATATATATTTAGTATAACCACATATTAAAAATGATATACATATTAATAACAATAGTGTGACAAGTTTTTCTTTTCTTAAAATAAAATACTATAAGGAACCTAATCTCATCCAGGTGGCTCAAAAGAGACCTAAAATCAACCCATGGATGAATTTTGTTGAATCATGTTAATTAAATAAAATAAGGGAATGTTTTAGGGTATTTTTCTAATAAATATAATATATTTGTACCCCTAAAACCCAATTTACCTATCACGACCAGACCCTACCTGGGATCGAGCCGCAACTACCCCAAGTCCGCCTCCATAGGCCAGGGGCTGGCGACCAGCGCTGAAGGCACAATACCTCTGGGAGGCCTTTGCCTAAGTACCTGTACACACACACACAACACACTCAATGAAAAAGTGCAGAGTAAAAGAGAAAACTCAGGTAAATTAAAAGGGAAACTACTATAAATAAACCACAAGTGCATCAACCTCTATCAGTAAAAAGAAAGCACGGAAAGTAACTAAAAAAGAAAAGGGAAAAAATATGCACCAAATCAGAAAAGTGTCACAACCCGGCAACAGGTAAACCAAAAGGAAAACAGCTGGAAGTGTCCCCCACTTGGAACCCGACTCCGACCACCACACGTGTTCCACGCTCTAGAACTCCTAAGCTCCACTGAACTCACGACCAACCTTTCCATCGTCTGCAAGGGCACACCAAGTGCGGGAAAATCCCAAGCAGGGGTGAGTATAAAAATAGTCAGAAGGATACCCTGAGGGCTCGAGGGAGAAACAAAGGAGGTACCTAAGGGTAAGAAGTAGAGAGAATAGGGAAAAGTAAAGGAGTACAACCGAAAGTGCATTAAAGAGTGCAGCAAAGAGTCCAGCTCAACCCAACAAGAGGAAAGAAGGTAGACTCGTCCATACACAAGGAGCTGGAAACGGTGAGAAGATGAACTTCTCGTCGAGTCTTCGCTACCTATAGCAGGAGAGTAGACTCGTCCAACCACAAGAAGCTAGACACGGAAAGCCCGTGGCATACCCCGCGCGTCTTCGCCTCTCCTGGAAGGATAGTAACCAAACCCAAGAAGTGGGTACTAGAACAAGGTATATACAAATACATATACTCGATCAAGAATCCCGAACAAGATTGTAAGGGGATCTCCATCCCATAGCTCATCCCAAGAAAGTGAGTCACCATCAGTCCTAGAAGTAAACACCATCATTGATGCCTAGCATCCAACACGTCTGCCCCAAACTATAATTCAAGGGGCTCAAACCACCGCACCTTGACACTATCCACTTTAGGCGGCACTGACTCACCCACACGGTTTTAGGTCGCGTCATAAGGATGCATCTAGGTGGGTGAAAGTACCCCTCGTACTTGAGAGTTTCGGGTTAAGTCAAACCAAACCTCATCACTGCCCCCTAGTCAAGAGTTCTCCTCAAAGTCAAGGTCATTCCATCACTGAATCGTACAACCAAGGGTCCCACTCTGGTGATCAGAGAGGAAAGCCACAGACTAGCCTATTAGAAAGGACTAAGTCTCGAATGTCAACGAGTGTCCCACTGCCCAGCCCTGCTAGAGGGTAATTCATAATATAATATCGGGTGACCACTGCCCAGCCCGGCTGGAGGGTAAACCCTAATAAGATATCGGGAGACCCACTGCCCAGCCCTGCTGGAGGGTAAACCCTAATAAGATATCGGGTGACCCACTTCCGAGACCTGCTAGAGGGTAAACCCTAATAAGATACTGGGTGACCCACTACCCAGCCCTGTTGGAGGGTAAACCCTAATACATCATCAGGCGACCTACTGCACAGCCCCGTTGGAATGTAGACCTGGAATAGGTCGACGGGTGACCCACTACCCACCCCTGCTGGAGGGTAAACCCAGAACAAGTCGACAGGCGACCGACTGCCCAGCCCTGCTGGAGGGTACACCTGAATCAAGACGAAGAGCAACCCACTTCCCAGTCTCTGCTGGAGGGTAGACCCTCAAGAGTCGTCGGGTGACCCACTTCCTAGTCTCTACTCGAGGGTAAACCCTGAGATGTCCATGAGCAACCCACTGCTAGCCCTGCTGGAGGGTAAACCCTAAGAAGTCGATGAGCGACCCACTGTCCAGTCCCTACTGGAGGATAAACCCAGAACTACTCTGTCCATCTCTACTAGATGGTACAACACTGGCCAACCTAGCATGGAGTGGGTATCGTGCAACCACCCGACTCCGGAACAAAACCCGGGGAAACCACTCAACCCTACTGATCTAAACCGTCGAGCACAGAGCCAGGGGAAAAACTCAACCCCTCTAGTCAACAAATGAGAAAAAAGGGATCCTCCACATCACGATAGGTCAAAATTATGCAACGAATAACATGGAACGAACATGGGGCCCACACGACGTGTGGGCCGAAGTCAACCCCAACCAAGCGCAAAAACGTTCTCAGGTACCAACATCAACATGTACCTCCCAGCATTCCCGTATACTCCCAGAGTATACCACGTTCCATCCCAAAGGCTATCATGCCCACGACACCCAACGTCAACGCGAAGGCGTAACGTAACAGCTCCAACTTCCCACCTCAACATGTGAGGCACAGTCAACCACATCCCTTTAAACACCAACCTCACTCTCCCATGATTGCACGCGATCACACGCCAAAGGTCCGCTAAAAACACGATAGAAGAACCACCACTGGGACACCTTTCATATTTCTGCATTTAATAAGATCATGTAAGAGGATCTGCACAACCAAAGGAATCGTACCATTGTAATCCTCACCGAAAAACACACGAGATAGACTACTTACTCGCCTCAAATGAATATCCTACGGAAAGGTCGCCAACACCGCCTCACGCCCGAACGACGTCCCGTGATCCCGAGCCTCGGCCTCTTAAACAATCGGGAGCATTGCACCATTGCGATCCCCTCAGGAAAACACGTCAAAAGCACTACTGACAAGAGTGCAACATATATCCGGAGAAAAATTTGCATTCCGGCGCACCGCACACAAGCGGTGCATCGTGGGGCCCGCAACTCGATCCCGAAACACAACGAACAGATCACATCATTGCGATCCTCAGAATGGCCCATGTGGGGACCGCACATGGGCACCTGGTGAGGGAGTTGGAATTCACAGTCAGCTCCTAAAATGGCCCATGTGGGGACCGCACATCCCTTCATAATTAAAGCGGGCGGATTGCGCCATTGCAATTCCCTTAGAAAAACACCCAGAATCGACTACTCACATGCCCCAAATGAACGTCTGGTGAGAAAGGTGTCAGACGCTGCTCGCAGCTCGAAGGACGGGCCGTGGGGCCCATGCCTCAACTCCGGTATCAATTCCCAAAACTGCCCTGGAAAACTCCTCCTCGGTGTCAGGGTCGCAACGCCACTAACGATGTGGAAAACGGACTCCAGACGTGTCCTCACCGCCGAAAATAAGAATTCCCGGGAAGCCTGCTAAACTGCTTTACGCATGTGTCGTGCCCCCGATGCCCTCGTCTTGGATATTAAAACTCTTGAAACCACCTCAAAAGGGTCCTCCTCTGCGTTAGGTACGCGCCTCCGCAGACGGCGCACAAAACAGATGCCTGTAGCAAAAGTTACGAGAATCCAAAATTCTAATGGGGGGGGGGGGGGGTAACCATTGGGCCAGACCGGCCCGGTCCGGCTGGTCCACCTTGCTCGGGCCGGCCCGCTCCGGCCGGCCCGCTGATCCGCGGCCCAGCAGCTGGGCCCGATCCAGCTGGACCCGCCGCCCGCCGCCTCCTGTGAGGCCCACGCGCCTGCGCGGGCTCCTCCACCGACCGGCCGACACGGCCGGTCGCGTCCACGCGGAGACCCGCCATCGGCGGGTCCCGGTCTCCCCGTGGGGTCGCACGCCTGGACCCAGGATACCCCTCGCCAGCGCCCGCAGCCAGTGCCCTCGGCTGGTCTGCCAGCGCCGCCCCGCACCGTCGAGGTGCTGCCCGGCCGGCCGGAAGGCCGGCCGCACTTCCGCCGTGCCCGCTGCAGCGCCGCCGTGCCGGAACACCGTACCGCCATCCTGGAACCATCGTCAGCCGCCTGGAACCGCTGGAGAACCAGGATTTCGGCCGGAACTTCCCGGGGCTGCCCCAGGCACCCCGAGTCTCGGATTTTCGATCCGAGAAAAGCGTTAGAAACCATAGAACATATACTACACATCCATGGGCTTCGATTGATGATCGGACTACAATTCGACAGTATAAATTGGGCTCAAAGTTTGCGGGAAATTGAAAATGAAAACGATAAACCCCTTCCTCGAAGGGCGTAGCCCGACGCTTCATGTGTGGACCGTCGGAACTGATGCGCCTCGCCGGAGATCGCCTTGCCGGATCTGCCTCACCGAAGATGGAGGAGAGGGGAGGGTTTGAGTAAGAAGAAGAAGAAGATGAAGAAGGGGTGGGGTGTTTAAGTACAAATCACCTAAACGCCCGCCCGACAGCCCCAAACCCAAAATTTCGGCGGGGTCGAGGTTAAGCCTCCCTTGGGCTAAAAACCTCGCTCTGAGCATAACAGCGGTCTAGGAATTCTAATCTGAGGCCCCGTTCAAAAGTTACAATGCCCACTCCCAAGGCTGCCAAATTACGAAAACGGCCATGGGGCCATTTTCCACTGATGGCCTGCGCCCGCAGAACTTATACCCCATCAAGGGTAAACGGCACATTCCGAACTCAACGGTGCCATCAGTTTCCCAATTCGAGCCACCGTTTAATAGATACATTAGTTAAGATGTTATACGAATAAATTAATTAATTTAATTATCCATTTAACATTCCAAAAGTGCCCGAGGGGTCCAAACTTCCTGCGCCGACAAGTTTTATGTCGTTCCTAGGGTAAAAACCTCATTCCAGACCCATCCATATGCTCAGATCTCTGATCCAAAACACCGTTTAGGAGTTATCCCATTTATTTGGTGATTCTAGTGTGAACGTACTGAAAATTTAATTCTGGCCACTCCGGGGCTCGAAATCAACTGCTCTAGAATATCATCAAGAATATTCCAAAGTCTTTCACAGAAAAACCCGGGTTCTTAAATCATTCCCTCCATCAAGCTTTTCTTCCTTGAAAAGAAAAACTAGGGAACCACTCTGGGTACTAAGCCCACACCTGGCTCTCCCGTACCCAGAAGAACTCTTACACAGCCCCGTGTCACCGCACACAGACCAAAGGGTTTCATCTGTTCACGCAAGGTCTTACCTTGTCGATGGCTTGCATAGGAGCATGCACACGTCTCTTCAGGTAAACAACGCGAGAGAAGTCGTGCACTCACTCCAGACATTGGGGTTAGGGAAAGGCGGTAGGGAACCTCACCATCCCTCTGCACGGTCTCAAACGGTCCGAAGGACCTCGTTGGTAGCTCACCTCCCCGGTCAAACCTCTACGTCGCACGCCGCGATAGGAATCACCGCTTGGACATGGGACAAGGTCCGGTGATTCCCTACTTCAGAATATCTATATGGTGAAGCACCCAATGATATCTGGTCACGCAATATTCATAGTCGATCTCCCACGACCAAGACTCTCTTACGTGTTCGAAAGGCGAAGGAGTCGCCACCATCAACTAAAGATAAGGGTCTCACACCATCTACTTTACCAACACAGGGTTACACCCGACGCCCTACGTCACCCTGGTAACACCTCAAGCAAGGAGCAGGGAGGAATGAATTCCACACACAGAGTCTAACAATTCTACTACAAAAAGTAGAAGAGCTATAGAGTGTACCTCTTATCAACTCAGGCTCTGTAGGATCATAGACATCCAAAGCTCGTGGCTATTCGTGGTCCCAACAGTCAGCTCTCAGAGCCTGGTGTGGACCGTATAATGGTGATGGGAAGACCTAATATGGTCTTCCTCCACTTTTATCTCCTCCCGCTCCTCTGCTACCACCACCACCCTGGGTACTACTCTGATCACGGTGCTGCCCCTGCCATGGTGGTGCACCTGCTTCCTGCCCGAAGTTTTCAGCATCTCTGGTCAGGCAGTCTCGTGCTAGGTGATCTCTCCTATCACAAGCATAACACTGCCGCTCCCTGAGCTATCCTTGTGCCCTCCGGCGACACTGTGGTGTACGACCACGGCCTGGAGCCCACACATAGAAGGGTACCCTTGGTTGAGGCCCTACACTTTTCTGCCACAGTGGTATATGAACACGTCTCTGAAACCGGCAGTGGGAAGGCCACCTGCGTCGAGGTCCTGTCCTCCGGCGCCTGCTAGCTACGACATACGTCTCGGGTCCATCATGCCCACTACCACTACCAACCGCAAAACGTGACAAGAAGCTCTCTGTCACCAATGCCTTCTCTAGTACTTCGGCATAAGTGTAAATTCCCAAGGGTACTATGGTAGCACGAATCTCTCAGCGGAGACGCTGCTCAAACTTCCGCGCTCAGGTGTTGTCGTCGTGGACCATGTCTGGGTAAAAGCATGCATGGTCTGCAAAACTAGCCGCGTACTCGGCCACCGTCATCCATCCCTATTGAAACCGCAGGAGCTCCTATACTCGAATGGAGCATAAGCAGGAGGGGAAAAACTCCACACAAAACAACAACTGGAAGTCACCCCATGAAAGAGAAGACTCGTAAAAAAATGAGTCACCAGACTCTACCAACACCGAGCTGCTCCACGAAAAAGGTTGGCTTCCATAGCCACTCTCCGATCTGTCGGCATCTGCACAAACCTGAAAAGGTGAACCACTGTCTCTAGACAAACCTCTACTGCCTGAGGGTCTGGCTCACCACTGAACCTCAGCGGTCTCTGCTGCTGGAACTCACTGAGTGCGCTCAACCTGCGCTCAAACTCATCCTGCTCTTCTGAAGATGCCTACTGCTCAACAGGTGGGGGTGCTGCTACCGACCCACTCGGAGAAAAGGGCTCGCATAATGGGTCCTGGACTGAGGCCTTGTAGCTCACAGGGCCGTCGTCACGCACCAAAGCTGGTATCTTGGGTAGCCGTCTTCGCGGGGACATCCTGAATATTATCAAGGAGTGTCATGATCAGAGGATCATATATGTATATAACAATAACAACGATGGGGATCTGACTCAAGAAGGAAAATCAAAGACTCAATCCTATGTGATGCAAAGACCAATTTTCCCTACAACAAGTGTCTCAGCATGCCGAGTTGAAAAGCGGGTTATCAGGGTCCTGTTGAATGGATACGTCGACTGTCGCACCATCACTGCACTCCATGGCCTAAGAGCCGCTCTCGAGACACGTTAACAAGGTTACCCTAAATCCCAACCAATTCCTCTTTTAGGGACGTCCGAATAGCATCTCAAGGAATGAACCACCTCTGATACCACATTGTCACGACCCGACCCTACCCGGGCTCAAGCCGCAACTACCCCAAGCCTGCCTCCATAGGCTAGGGGTTGACGATCAGCGCTGAAGGCAAAATAACTTGGGGAGGCCTTTGCCTAAGTACCTGTACACACACACACACACAGCACACTCAATGAAAAAGTGTAGAGTAAAAGATAAAAGGCAAGTAAAGTAAAAGGGTAACTGCTATAAATAAACCACAAGTTCATCGACCTCTATCTGTACAAATCAAGTTCTAAAAGTAACTGAAAAAGAAAATGGGGAAAACACGTGCCCAAACAGAAAAGTGCCATAACCTGGAAATAGTTAAACAAAAAGGAAAACAGCTGGAAGGGTCCCCCACCTGGAACCCGACTCCGACCACCGCAAGCAGTCCATGCTCCTGAACTCCTAAGCTCTACTGAAGTCACGACCAACCTGTGTGTCATCTGTAAGGGAACACCAGGTGAGGGCAAAGCCCAAGAAGGGGTGAGTATAAAAATTCTCAGTAGGATACCCTGAAGGCTCGATGGAGCAACAAAAAAGGTATCGAAGTGTGAGCAGTAGATCGAACAGGGAAAAGTAAAGGAGTACAACTGAAAGTGCAGTAAAGAGTGTAGAAAAGAGTCTAGCTCAACCCAAGAAGAGGAAAGAAGGTAGACTAGTCCAAACATAAGGAGCTGGAAATGGTGAGAAGATGAACTTTCCGTCGAGTCTTCGCTACCTATAGCAGGAGAGTAGACTCATCCAACCACAAGAAGCTAGACACTGAAACCACGTGGCATACCCCGCGCGTCTTCAACTCTCCTGGAAGGAGAGTTACCAAACCCAATAAGTGGGTACTGGAACAAGGTATATACAAATACATATACTCAATCAAGAAGCCCGAACAAGATCATAAGGTGATCTCCATCCCATAGCGCAGCCCAGAATGTGAGTCGCCATCAGTCCCAAAAGTAAACACCATCATCGATGCCCATCATCCTGCACAACTTCCCTAAACTACAAGTCAAGGGGCTCAAACAACCGCACCTCGAAACTATCCGCTTTGGGAAGCACTGACTCGCCCACACAGTTTTAGGTCGCATCTCAAGGACGCGTCTCGGTGGGGGAAAGTGCCCCCCGTACTTGAGAGTTTTGGCTTAAGTCAAACCACACCTCGTCACTGCCCTGTAGTCGAGAGGTCTCCTAAAAGTCAAGGTCGTTCCATCACTGACCCGTAAAACCAGGGTCTCCGCTCCCGTGATCATGGAGGAAAGCCACAGACTAGCCTAGTAGAAAGGACTGAATCTAGATTGTCAATGAGTGTCCCACTGCCCAGCCCTGCTAGAGGGTAATTCATAATATAATATCGGGTGACCCACTACCCAGCCCTGACGGAGGGTAAACCCTAATAAGATATAGGGTGACCCATTGCCTAGCCCTCCTGGAGGGTAAACCCTAATAAGATATCGGGTGACCCACTGCCCAGCCCTGCTCGAGGGTAAACCCTAATAAGATACCAGGTGACCCACTGCCCAGCCCTGTTGGAGGGTAAACCCTAATATGATACCGGGTGACCCACTGCATAGCCCTGCTGGAGGGTAAACCCTAATACATCATCTGGAGACCCACTGCCCAGCCCCGCTGGAGGGTAGACCTGGAATAAGTCGACGGGTGACCCACTACCCAGCCCTACTGGAGGGTAAACCCTGAACAAGTCGACAGGCGACCCACTGCCCAGCCCTGCTAGAGGGTAGACCTGAATCAAGACGATGAGCGACCCACTGCCCAGTCTCTGTTGGAGGGTAGACCCTCAAGAGTCATCAGTTGACCCACTGCCTAGTCTCTACTAGATGGTAAACCATGAGAAGTCCATGAGTAACCCACTGCCCAGCCCTGCTGGAGGGTAAACCATAAGAAGTCGATGAGCGACCCACTGCACAGTCCCTACTGGAGGGTAAACCCAAAACTGCTCTGGCCATCTCTACTAGATGGTACAACACAGGCCAACCGAACACGGAGTGGGTATCATGCAACCACCCGACTCTGGATCAAAACCAGGGGAAACCACTCAACCCTGCTAATATGAACTGTCGAGCACAGAGCCAGGGGAAAAACTCAACCCCGCTAGTCAACAAACGAGAACAAAGGGACCCTCCACGTCACGAGAGGTCAAAAGTACTCAAATCAGAACATGGCACACACATGGGGCCCACACGACGTCTGGCCCCAAGTCAACCCCAACCAAGAGAAAAAACATTATCAGGTACCAACATCCACATGTACCTCCCAGCTTTCCCGTATACTCCAAGAGTATACCACTTTCCAGCCCAAAGGCTATCATTCTCACGACACCCAACGTCAACGCGAAGGCGTAACATAACAACTCCAGCTTGCCACCTCAACGGATGGGGTACAATCAACCACATCTCTTTAAACACCAACCTCACTCTCCCAGGAGTACACGCGATCACACACCAAAGGTCCGCTACAAACACGGTAGAAGAACCGCCACCGGGGCACATTTCATATTTCCAAATTTAATAAGATGTCGTAAGAGCCTCTGCACAACCAAACGGATCATATCAGTGTAATCCTCATGGAAAAACATGCGAGATAGAATACTTACTTGCCTTAAACGGATATCCGACGGAAAAGTCGCAAACAACGCCTCACGCCCGAACAGTGTCCCATGATCCCGAGCCTCGGCCCTGAAAACAGTCGGGAGCATCGCACCATTGCGATCCCCTCAGGAAAACACGTCAAAAGCACTACTCACATGTGTGCAACGGATATCCGGAGAAAAGGTGTATTCCGACGCACCGCACACGAGCGGTGCTTCGTGGGACCCGCAACCCGGTCTTCAAACACAACGAACGGATCACACAGTTGCGATCCACTCGAAAAAGTACACAAGTTGGGCTAACCACTCGTCCGAATCAGACACCTGGTGAGGGAGTTGGAATTCACCGCCAACTCCCAAAATGGCCCATGTGGGGCCCGTACTTCCTAGAAGAATTAAAGCGGGCAGATTGCTCCATTGCAATGCCCTTGGAAAAGCACCCAGAATTGACTACTCGCACACCCCAAACGGGCATCCGGTGAGAAAGGTGCCAAATGCTGCTCGCAGCTCGAAGGACGGGCTCTGGGGCCCACGCCTCAACTCCCGTCTCAATGCCTGAAACCACCCTGGAAAACTCTGCCTCGGTGTGAGGGTCTCAACGCCACTGACAGCATGAATAAAGGACTCCGGAAGTGTCTACGCCGCCCCAAACAAGAATTCCCGGGAAGCCCGCTAAGCTGCTTTACGCACGTGACGTGCCCCCAAGCCCCTCATCTCAGATGTTAAAAATCCTGGAACCACCTCAAAAGAGTCCTCCTCTGCGTCAGGTCCGCGTCGCGACAGACAGCGCGCAAAACGAATGCCCGTAACAAAAGTTAAGGGCGTCCAAAATTCTAGGGGGGGGGGGGGTTACCCCTGGGCCGTATCGGCCCAGTCCGGCCGGTCCACCCTGCTCGGGTCGGGCCGCTCCGGCAAGCCCGCTGATCTGTGGCCCAGCCGCTGGGCCTGGTCCAGCCGGACCCATGGGCTGCCGCCTCCCATGAGGCCTGTGCGCCTGCACGGGCTCCTCCACTGACCGGCCGACACAACCGGTCGCGTCCACTCAGAGACCCGCCTTCGGTGGGTCCCGGTCTCCCGGTGGGGTCGCGCGCCTGCGACCCCGAATGCCCCCTCATTGGCACCCTTAGCCGATGCCCTTGGCTGGTCTGCCTGCGACGCCACGCACCGGCGAGGTGCCGCCCGGCTGGCAGGATGGCCGGTCGCGCTTCAGTCGTGCCCGCTGTCGTGCCACCATGCCAGAACGCCGCGCCGCCGTCCCGGGACCGCCGTCCGCCGCCTGGAACTACCGGAGAACCATGATTTCGGCCAGAACATCCCGGGGCGGCCCCTGGCACCCTGGGACTCAGATTTTCAATCCTAGAAAAGCATCTAAAACCTTAGAACATATACTACACATATGTGGGCTTCGATCGATGATCGAATAGAAATTCGACGGTATAAATTGGGCTCAAAGTTTGTGGGAAATTGAAAATGAAAACGATAAACCCCTACCTCGAAGGGCGTAGCCCGACGCTTCGTGTGTGGACCGTCAGAATCGTTGCCCCTCGCCGGAGATCGCCTCGCCAGAGCTACCTTGCCGGAGATGGAGGAGAGGGGAGGGTTTGGGGAAAAAGAAGAAGAAGATGATGAAGAAGAAGGGGTGGGGGTGTTTTAGTACAAATCACTTAAATGCCTGCCCGACAGCCCCGAACCCAAAATTTCGGCGGTGTCGGGGTTAAGCCTCCCCTACGCTAAAAACCACACTCCGAGCGTAACGGCAGTCTCGTAATTTTAATCCTAGGCCCCGTTCAAAAGTTATAACGCCCACGCCCGAGGCTGCCAAATTACGAAAACGCCCCTGGGGCCATTTTCCACTGACGGCCCGCGCCCGCAGAACTTATACCCCTCCTAGGGTAAACGACACATCCCTAACTCAATGGTGCCCTCAATTTTTCAATCTGAACCACCGTTTAAGAGATACTTGAGTTAATCCATTAAAGGAATAAATTAATTAATTTAATTATCCGTTTAATGTTCCGAAAGAAGCGAGGGGTCCAAACCTCCTACTCCAACAAGTTTTATGTCATTGCTAGGGTAAACACTCAATTCCAGACCCATCCATATGCTCAGATCTCTGATCCAAAACACCATATATGAGTTATCCCATTTATTTGGCCTTTCTAGTGTGAACGCACTAAAAATTTAATTTCGGTCACTTCGGGACTCGGAATCGCACGCCGTCTGAATGTGCTGCTCTGGAATATCATCAGCAATATTCCAAAGTCTTTCACAGCAAAAAATGGGTTCTTACATTACCCTTAACCGTGGTAATAAAAAATTACTGAGGTTGTTATTCATCTTGTCAAAAATTATGAGAAAATTATTTAAAAAAATTCAGAATCTGATTTGAAATATGGAATCAATTTTTTAAATATCAAATCAAATAATATGTATAATTTAATTTAATTTTAAATTAGAAAATTGGAATGAAAATAAGTTTTTTTTTGAAAAAAAAATCATTTTAAACTACAAAATAATTTTATACAAAATTATATTATAAAACGGATTTAAAAAAATAATTGTATTATTTTAAATTAAAAATAACTATAGAAATTTTAAAACTAATATAATTATAAAAATTACATTCTCAATAAAATAAATTTTTTGTATAAAACCAGAATTTTGCATATTCATCAAAATTGTAATATTTTCAGAATAATCTCAAAAATTCATCCAAATATAATTTTGAAATGATAAAACTAGAATTGAAATTAATTTTTTCTGTATATAAATTATAAAATTTCTATAAACTAATTATAATATTAATTCATGAAAATAAAGAAACCCAATTATTAAAGAAAACATATTTCTGAAGATATATATTATTTTATTATATTATTATTATTTTAATAACTTGAAAATAAATTAATATTGAGTTGGAAATCTATATTTATTTCATAAATTAGTTTTTTGTATTAATACCCTATAATTTAATGGATAGGTTCAATGGTGATATTTAAATAATAATATTTATCTATTTTTTAATCTCAAATGTGGCTTATCTTATATGATATTGAACATAGTGTTTCCTTTAAAAAAATTGTTTGTTACATTATCCCCTAATTAATAAATATCATACTCACATTTTGAACATGGTATTAATAACTCGGGGTTTGAATTTTAAAAATTCTTTTTTTGAAATCTTTCATCACCATAATCATTAATAAAACATTCTCTTGAAAATAGAGTAAAGAAAGTTTTATGGTCACCTAGGATAAAATATACATATTTTACTTATAGGAAAAAATATACTTGGATGAGAAAACTATCTCACATAGATGCATAGAGAGAGATAGAGAAAATGGTCATCAAAAAGTTAACCATCACAAAACCGTAAATTTTTTAGAGTATAAAAATCTAGTGATTTGTTGGTAAAAATAGTGGAAAGATTAAACATCTTATTTCAAAATTAAATTAATACTAATTCTATAAACATGAGTAAGTATACTTACCTAACATGTTTAATTTCTTCCCTTAATCATTTTCCACTAAAAAAAATATTTTTTCTCGAATCTATGATTATTTAGGATGAATGTTTCTTTCATTATGAAATATAACGAATATCAATGGATCAAAAAATTCTTATAATAATAAAAACATATTCCTCCTATATTTAGAAATTAACCATATCTAATAGGGATAGTACAAGGAATGATACTTACAAAAAATCCTTATATTATTAGAAATATTATAATATCTAAAATTGAAAATTAGTACACAGTGTTCAACATAGATCATTTAAAAATAAAAATCCTTAAATTTACTCAAAAATATTCTACAAATAGATTTAAAAACAAAAAAATATATTTTATCATATTATTACAAGATATATGTTAACATTTATCTCAAAATAACATCAATCACTCTTAATTTCTCATAACAAAAATGCAATTTCCACAATAACAAAATCACTAATATATGATAATAATTTTTATAAATAACCTTAATCTCCATAAAATTATATATTCTTCCAAAAGATAATTCAACTTTTATTCCATAAATCAAATATAATAGTATCATTTACGGTTCAAAAAATAGTGAATGTCTTCTAAAGTGACCTTGAACACTTATTCACCAAATCATTTTCTATTCCCATATGTTTCCAAATTGAACATAAACCTAATATATAATATCGATTTAACAATAAAATAATTTTATACATAATATGACTTCATGAAGGCCATTGGTCAGTCATGTAACCTTATCACCCTTGAGTTATGGTTTCAAACGTCATAACCTTTATGAACATAATGAGCTGGTACCCATTCTACAGGATGCACTTTTTCTAAAAAAAACATAAATAAAATATTTTTAAAATTATTTTAAAGTTTAAATAATATTGGAAAATAACCTTATTATATAAAATAGTAACTAAAAGTTTTAACCTACAATTTTACCACATTAATTTCACTTTTTCAACCCCAAAATGTAATAATTCTCAATTACATAAATAATAAAGGTTTCCAAAAAAATCATAAATCCCCATCAAATTTAATAACATGAAAAGTAAAATAGGTTTTTAAGACATGGAAATTATGATCAAACATAAAATTTTAAAACTATGATGATATCCATAACTCATAACAAAACAACCTAATTTCTAATGTTGTCTAATCAATATTTGATACTATATATAAGGATATGACCTTAATTATTACATATTCTATTATTTATTAACATTGAATTCACTTTTATAGAATTTTGAGTTTCATTTCGGCTTATATTTTTTGATTTTTAAGACAAAGTATTATAACCTAAACACATATGTTACAATTAAAAACTTATAATTAGTAGCAATTTTTTTGGATTAAAGAATATTCACTAATATAAAACAATATTTATCCTTATGAGCAATCTTCCAATTTTTTATTTTATATAAAAATTAACTAAAATATATATCATACCCTATGAAAATAATTCTAAAAAATGTTATGATTATAAAAAAAAATAAGGTACATAAAAGAAAAAAGACTATTAGTCTAGTGAAAACCCATAAAAAATTTATTAAAAATGGACCTTTTTACTCTGAAAAATGTATTATAATAAAAGATCATTATCTAACCTTTTGAATATAAAACTACTTCCATGAAAACTCATTAGAAAAAAATATATAATTAATGTAGGCTACTTGTCACATCATGATCATAAATCCTTTATTGAACCCTTATAGTTTGAATAATCATATAGTCAACTTCCATCACTAGATCACACAGTTCATGGGGGTGCTATCTCAATACACTAATAATATAATTAATAAAGCGTAACCTGACACTATCTTAGCACACTCATCATATATTATATAACCGTATCACCTTGATCTCTCTTGGTGCACCCATCATATAAGTTATAATGATCTCTCCCATTGTTATATTGGCCTACCCGTTGTATAATCAATAATTGTCTCACCCTACACTGTTTGGGATAACCAAAAATAAATAATGTCTAAGGAAAAAAAATATTGAATAAAACCCATTACAAAACTTTTAATACCATGTGTAAAACACTTTCAAATATCAAAATACCATTTTCTTATAGAAAATCATTACTAAAATTTAAAAACCATGTAAATAATAATGAAACCATATTCTATGAAAATAAATATGAAATAATATAAATTAAATATTAATTAATTAAATAATTATGAGTTATGGAAATTATGTTCATTCCATATATGTTAAAAACTTTTTTTGACCATTGTAAATATTTTATAAAAGAGTAACTTTAAAACTGGATTTTTAAATGAAATCTCATTACAAAAACCAATAAAAGTTTCCTTTTTTGAAAAATTTTATTGAAAATTTAAAATAATATTTTTAAAAAATTCAATTCAATAAAAATAAATTTTTAAAAAACATTTTAAAAACATGGACATGAAATAGAATTATTTATAATACAAATCATTATGATATTTGAAAGGAGTTTTTTCGTTAAAGAGGCTCTTACCTTGACACTTACATGCCATGTATTTTCATTAACATCCTAAATAATTTATGTTGGTTATTTAATAACATTATTGAGATCATTTTTAAAAATTAATATTCCTTTTATTTCACTTGTTTCCATGTTAGAAAAATTAGTTAATTATTTAAGTTGACATTGGAGGCTTAAACGATATTCGGTACTTGAGTCCATACAAGAATTTGATAGGTTTAATGTCGTAAAATATATCAATATTGCATCATATAAAAAATAAAATTCATGAAATAGTTATACTTTTAAATACTTCCATATAATATGGTTATGAAAAATTAACAATGTTACAATCATGGAAACAATATGTCGTATGTAAGCAGGAAAAACATTTCAATTTTTCACTCGTCATTATGGAAAGTTGGTAATAATTATTTTATATTTATATAATGATAAATATATCATATATATCATATTATATCTATAAATACACATTAATATATCATCTATGTGATGTAGTGGTGAAAAATAAATCATGTTGCTCCGTGGAGGTGATAATTCACACATACTCACGGACGTCGTTATCATTTTTTTGAATTGAAAGGTAAGAAATAAAATGATATATTATATTTTAATAATGATAAATATTCCATTAATATAATATAAAAATATTAATTCAATCATTGTTATTATTCTCGATAGATGATGATGGAAAACAACTACATGGTTTTATGAGGTGGTAATCTAGAGTACACATGAACGATAAATTGTTTTCCAATTTGATGTAAGTTCAGATACATATGGGTCAGGAAACTAAAATAATAAAATATAAGTTTACATTTTATACATTATTTATTATTTTATCAAGGTATAATATGGTTTTAGGGATCTGTAATAATAAACAAAACAGAAACACTTGATTAAAAATGTCACATCTTCTATAGAAAAACTCCTTTTATTGACACATTAAGACCACTATTGATAGTGTTTCTCATAAAATAATTAATATAGAATGAATTTAGTGATTATAAAAAGTTAATTTAGTATATAGGTTCCGAAAAATGGTCTCTTAGTGTGATAGGTTGACAAGAAGTTACCCCCTTTTACAAGAGAGGGATGAAGCTCTATTCAAATTTCACAATATATTATAATTTAATAACACTATTAAGAGAGTAATAGTATCAAATAACCCTTAAAGGAATAGAGGATGAAATATTGGTCATTATTTCATCCCATTTTTATTGTTTAATATTTTATGTTTTTTAAGAAAATGTATAATATATTAATTACATAACATAAAAAAAATCAAATTTGATTATATTAACAATGTTGACATTAAAAACATCATGAAGACTTGTCCAATTCGATAAAACATTTATATAATACCATTAAAATGTCATTGTGTTATATAAAAAACTATTTTTTTCCTTTAATTGTTTCAAATTACATATATTTTATTATTTTTTACATCATTTTTTCGAATTTTCCATCAATTAAACAATTATTCAATAATTGTTGTGAAAGCCCCTAAGTTAATAATTTATTCACTAAAAATTAGAAATAAATTACCATAATGAATATAAATATTTTATATTTAAAAATTCAATTTAATAATGAATATATCCACAAGATTACCACATATAAAAATGAAATATTTTTTTAAAACAGTAGTATGGAAAGTTTGAATTTTCTTAAAATAAAATACTATACAGGAAATATGTCCACCATATGGATAAAAAGGGACATAAATATAACCCATGGATTATTTTGGTCAAAATATACTAATTAAATAAAATTTTTACATTTTCTAGTGTAATTTACTAATCCTTAAAATATTATTTTTAACCAAAATTAAACAAATTACCTTTAATTGAGGTAATGAAAAATTACTATGTTTACAATTTATAATGTCAACAAATAAAAAGTAAGTATTTAAAAAAATTGGACCTTATAATGTCAACAATTAAAAAGTAAATATTCAAAATGTTTATATTATATAGGAATTTTCTATTTTACTTCATTTTTATTTTTCCCAAATTTTCACTTGAACATATTTTGTAGTTGTTTTTGGGGAAAATTTATTTCATGAATAATCCACCATGGGAAAAAATAATCAATATATCTTCCTTTCAATCTATAGATAAAAATTACTATAATATGGAATATGAAAAAAACACAAGGAGATACCATCATAGATGGTAATCGAGATATAAAATAATTTGAATAAGAATATGGACAAGGAAAAAAAAGTGATCAAAGAACAAAACCCCAACGGTCCATGCAATAGTAAATTATAAAATACCATCAAACATGGGGATCAATCTGAGTATCCTCATACCTATGGTTTCTACTTAAAAATTTGAAATCTAGTCAGCAATAATATAGATTATCAAACACTATATTCAATATGCCAGGATAACTCATGAAGATCCCAATCCTCACATTGATAGTTTCTTGGGATTATGTGAGACATTCTAGTATATAATTTTTATTAGTAAAAGTATTTTTGTATCCCATGTTCTTCTTCCTCAAATAGAAATATAATTATTGGATGAAATGATTACCCCCATTCTCCATCATAACATTGGAGGATCTGGTAAGGAATTTTTTTGATAATGATTTTTAATCCCTAAAATATATATTGATTTTTTTGTATGACTTTTAAACTGTGAAAAAAATGAATAAATATTTATCATATAGTGAATGAGATAGATTTAAGATCATTATTAGAAGATGATCTCATCATGTTATAGAAACCTAGTTTCCAATCCAATCATTTACAATAGCCTTTGTAGGTAAATCATTCAGTTTGATGTGTCACTACATGAGTATTTCATATGATAAATTCACAACAGGAGATATAAGAGTCATTGGAAAAAATATCCATAAAAAGTATTAAATGGGAACAAAAAAATGAAATGTTTAGGTAGTGAATATACTAGACAATAGATAGTGTTCCATTAAAAGATATGTTATGTCAAATAAACACGATATGATAATGGAAAATAAATATTCCAAAGGTATATATTATAATTATTTAAATTATGCATAATATAATTGAAAATATTATAAGTATGGATAGAGGCCACATAAACCATAATATAATAATCAATGCTGAGGGAAAGGATTCTGGCCAAGATAACTGGGCTTTGAACCTGAACACAAAGGTCCATCATAGATAAATCAAGTGTATTTAGTCGAGGAAACCATAAAAAAGTTCATGACCACCATTGAGATGTAATTATGGACTTAAAAAATATAATCTAATTATTAGGGTGAAACCATCAAGTAATTAAGAGATGACACCAAAGATCTATAAGATGAATATAGGATCATTTAAATCCAAATGGCTTAGATTTATGACCAATAACAGTAGAGGACAAGGGGATTCCTATCGGGTGACACTAAAATCACAAGATAAAATGAGTACAATTTCATCACCTTGAGTAGTTGAATGACCACCCAAGAGGGTGTTGTAAAATTCAAAAGATATGATGATGTACGACTATTGGAAAATTAAAAGTGGCATATGAAGGGAGAAAATAAGACATAGATGTTGTGGAATTTGTTCTAGAGGAAGTACCACCACCATAAAAACCACTACCACAATTTCCTGAGTATGACAGGAAGGTATTGAATGGTGAAAAATGGAAAATGTTTTTAGGATGTTCAAAATACAACATATCAATATACAATTTTATAAAGAAATTGGGAATAGGACCACATAATCCATGTTCTTGACAATGTTAGTGTGAAAAGAAATCGATCCTGAGAAATTGTGTACCATACAACTAATGGGGTAATATTAAACAATGGTATCAACAATCCTAACAAAGAAGAAAAGTATTCAAGAATTTTTTTCAATTCCGATCAATATTGAATTAATCAATATTGAATGTGGTTTTTTAATTTTGGTGAAAGTTTAAATATAATGTAATACTCAACATTAAAAATTATGATATTGAGGTCAATGAATCCAAATAAACTTATTCTTCATAATTCAGATACAATAGGGAGATGTCCTTAAATACTTCATGGATATTTCACAGTCAAGGTAAAGAAGGACTAAATTTTAGTGGATATTCTTATAATATAAATGAATGAATAAAATACCCCACTAATCGTTGGAAGTGAACTCCTAGAAATGATAGGGGCTCTGATTTATCATCAAATATGGGTTCTATGATTATTATTTGGTTTAGAAGAAGTGAATATCAACTTACACTAGGTTGTGAAGAATCCTAATGAAATAGGTGATGGTTTAAAAAAGACATTTTTCAAGAATTTTAGGTTAATTCTCTCTATAGATGAAGAGGATATGAAGCTTCTTTAAAATGTAATAAAGATAAAAAAATATAGTAATAAAGGTAAGGTCCTACTGAAAAATATGGATATGGTGTCTTGAAATTTTTCCAATAAAAATTTAATGTAGGACAGTGGGGTTGGGATGTTAGTTGTAACACCCTGAGATTTTATGAGATATATTATTTTTAATTTCTTTGATTTATTCTATTATAAACTACACCAAGATTAGGTTGTACTATACGCAACACCAAACAGAGATTTCAGTATATGCAACCCTGACTTGGCTTGCATTACACGCAATCAAGACCTTCTTCGATAGCGTGTGTAGTACGCAATACCAAGTTTCACTAAACGATATATTATTATAATATTATTATGAACTAGCCATTATGAATAGTAATACCCAATTTATGAAATTTTATAAATTTTATCATTCAAAATGGACTTTGTTTTTGGATTCGGACTATCAAAATTATCCTAGGGTGAATTTTTGGTATTTTTCTGAAAACTTTCAATTTTTGATGAATAGTGAAAACAATGGGTTACTATTTAAAAACCGACCTTTGATTTAAATAATTATTTATTTAAATTTAGTTTTGGTCAAAATTGATACATAATACCTATATAAGTTCAATGTAATTCATTGGAGTCATTTTATAATAATTTTTGATATATAAAAAATTTTATTGAACTTTTCACCATCTTTTACCTACCTCCTAGGAGCTTTTTGCAAACTTAAATAAAACATAATTTTACCGCTTCTGTGAGTGGAATTTTGAAAATCCGAGAGACACGGTTAATATCAAGGACTAAAATTTGGTTCAATGAGTTGAAAATATTTTTTGGTGAATATTAACTTTTTTACTTTTATTTACCACGGTTAAAAGTAAATAGGATAATTGAGTGTAAGAATGATATTATTATTACCCTAAAACATGTTCTAATTCTATAGGATAAGTTTAATTCGACCAAAAAAAACATTAGGAATAAAATATGACCATTTAGGTCCACTTGGATTAGATTAGGACATTAACTATTAATTTATTTAAAGAAGGGTTAAAATAGTTAAAATCAAGTTTAATAACTAAATCATTTTTAATATAGGTTTATACATAAGATAAATTAGTCTAAAAATATTAATTAGACAGATAAAAATATTTCCTACATAATGGTATTTAATTTATAATTTTTATATATTAAATAATTTAATTTATTTATGACACAATGATGATGCAGTAATTACCTAATTAATGAAATATTAAAAAAATTGATGTTATAAATACCCAAATAAATGTAATTTTAGACTTTTTATGAATTAAACTAATTTTATAGGTTAATATGACATGTTAGTATTGATTTAATTAACTTTATTCTAACTAATCATGCTATTGTAATTTTCACAAAAAATCAAGTACCAAATAGTGTCACAATTGACATAAAATAGTTTTTAAAACAAATATTATATTACTAATTGTTATTTTATTCCTAAAAATATAAGTTTTGGCCAAATTACTTAGATAAGGATATATATATATATATTAATAATGAACTACTTGGGGTTTTTTTGGCTTGTTATAGTACGTTTATTAACCATATAGTGTAAGAAAACAAAAAGACACGGTAAAAGTTAAATTATTTAACATAGAGATAAATCTAAATGATAAGGATAAAATAGTAACCTAAACTTGCCTAAAACCTATTGTATGAGATTAATTCTACACATCCCCGCCTTATCTTCGAAATAAATCAATTTGGAGCTATTAAAAATCGAATATGACTTTATTATAAAATAATATTTTATGTTTTCCTAAGGTGCCCCTCTCCTCCCTTATAAAAAGGGCTCCCCTTCCCTCTTCTCTTCGCACCCTTTTGAGCCTTGAATCTTGGAAAACACCTACCCATTTCTCTTTTCCACTTCCATGGAAACATTCTTGAGGTTCTGGTCTTCTCAAAAGACCAACTCTACTTCCATAAGAGGAATCTTAAAGGAGGTGCGTCGAAGAAGAGGTAATCTCTTCTTTCGATTTTCTCAAGTTTCATTCTTCATCTACTTATTCTTATTTAGTTGTATCATTATAAAGTAATAACATAAGTATTAATTATATACTGATATTTTATTATAAATATGAAACAACCCTATTTCTCCTTCTATCCATCCTATAGAAAACGAAATCACCACGCGTGCATACGTACGGAATACCGTCTCCACGCCGTGGTGTAATCTGTTTTCGACTACCACCTTACATGGATGGGTATAATGGTGTAAATAAATAACTATATATGATTATTTTAAATTGATATTGATTCTGAAATATTATAAATACACTTCAATACAATTCCATGATCATGGGAATGATATCATCGCTCATGCATACGTACGGACTACCGTCTCCACGACGCGATGAGATTCATTCTCCATGTTAACCATTCATGAATAATAATAAAGTATATATAATGAATAATAATGGAATATACGACATATTAATGATACTTTATTTATGTATATATGAATATGTATATCATCTACTTAATTCCATTCAATTCAATAATGAAACGAAAACAGTGTTCATGCGTACGTACGGCCTACCGTCTCCATGAACGGTGTATTTCATTCCATTTATCGATCTATCATATATATTTATATGGATAATATATATTATATATAAATCATTTTTTACATTCTATAATTATGTAAATCAATATATAAGTAATAATATCAAGAACAACAAGTCAAAACTCGTACGATAAATGAAACGATTTTACCCAAAACGGTGCTTTAACGTGGAATTTACAAAAGAACGGGTAAAATAAAGTCATAAGTGAACCATATATGATATCATAACAATTAATATGATTCTATAATAAGTAAATGACATTATTTAAATCATTATACAGGAGGTTCGGAAACATACGAAGCATATCAGACATAAGGTAAGGGATAACTTTTCCAATCTCGTTTTTTATCCGAGATTGTTTATTCACAAGTATTTACTGGGGTTATATTTATCATCCATATCCCTATTTTATAAAAATGGTTTCATGTATTTTTAAAGTCTTTTTACCCATTTTTGACTTTTACTACATGATATATAAGGAATCATTCTTTTTTTACCATATGAGGTTCTTTTTAACTTTTCTGGAAAAAGTATGAGGAGAATGTTTTAACTTATACAGCGTGAACGGATTTTTACGGTTTCATAATGCCTAATTTTCTTGAATCTTACTCTACAATATTGCATGATTATTTTCAACAAAAGCCTTTTCTTTTAAAAATTTCATGGCATTTTGAGAAAATAAAATGATTTTGAAAATAATGGACATTTTCCTCAAGAATTCATTTCAAGGGTTTTATCAAAACCATTTTTCCATCTAAGATGAAATTATTTCATATGTGTATGTTTCAAGTATAATTTTTCTATGATTTACATGGTTTCACTTTTCTTATGATGAAATTATATCCATTTGTTTTATATGGATTATGTTATGATGGGATGATGTTTATAAAACCCATTTTTATTGTTTGGGTTATGATGAATGATTTATGTTTATATTGTGGCACAAGTAAGAATGATTTCATTATGAGATGGGTGTGACCTATATATCCCTCCAATGCATTGGGTAAAGATTTATATATCATGATATAGACATGGCTGGAATGGTAAGTTAATCCGGTTCAGTGATACAGGTCTGGAACGAGGAGTGAACTCAATTCAGAAAGGGAATTTTTCCACTAAGATGATCTTGGCAGCAATGCCTCGACTACTATAGAAATCATAACAAGTGTTGAATGGTTTCCACAATTACATGATTTATTCCCATGCTATTTTATCATGATTTATATTCCATTATGATCTATGCCTTACGTACTGCCATGTTTTATGTTATTTCTCAAGGTCTTGATGTTTAAACATTATGTTCTTGTTTTTAAGTTCAATTGTATATGGTTTGTTTTATTTTCTCCATGCTTACCCTTACTGAGAATTTGAGCTCACCCTTTATATGTTTTCTTTGCCCCGGGATTTAAAGAAAGGTTTTAGGTAAGAAAACAAAATGGGAAGATATTTATGGGAGATGTTGAATATCTTTCACCATGATTAGAATATTTTATTCCGAGTTTCCAAAGACACTAATATATTACGGTCCTTGTGTTTTTTTTTGTTATGTATTAATTATTTCGAAAAAGTAATGTAATTTCCATGTACGTCAGGATTTGGGCCTCTACAGTTGGTATCAGAGGAAATGTTTAGTTAACCTTTGGAAACTTGAATGCAAAAACATTAGTGAGATCCCTAGAGATATTTCTAAGGTATGTCTAGGGATGTCCCTAAGGTTAAGTATAAGTATAGGTTATAGTCCTAGAATTACGGTAATGATATTTGAAATATACCTAATATGATAGATATTGAAGGTAATCCCCCTATATTATGTTGTTTTCCCAAGTATGATTTTTGCCTCTCACACTATTCTTTTTGGGTTTTAGATGATGGCTAAAACCCGAAGGAACCGTGTCGATCAATGTAATGGATGATGCAATGATTTTCCTCCTAAAAAAACCAACATTATGGGAGATGGAGTGAAAAATCTTATTTTCATACTTACACAAGCTATGAATCATTCTGGACTTCCAAATGAGCAGAGAAGGGAACAATATTCTTTTGAGTCCTTCATGAGGCAATTTCCACCTTCTTTCAGTGGGTATTCTGATCAACTTGTTTCTGAACAATGGATCAGTACCATTGAAAAGATATATTCCATACTTCACTGTTTGGAACATGAAAAATTCATTCTGGCTCTTTACCATTTAGAAGGTGAAGCAGATCAATGGTGGACTCTAATTATGAATACAAGGCCCCAAGATGAAATTGAATCCATGGAATGGGGCGAGTTCAAGAACTTGTTTTCTAGTAAGTACTTCCATCGTATTCTTCGAACAAATATGGAAAAGGAGTTCCTTGAGATTAAGAAAAAATATGATGAATATGTTGGTATATACGAAGAAAATTTTACAAGGCTTTCACGGTATGCATTTGGCTTTATCATCCAGCCTTAATGTAATGTTTATCGATTCTTCAGTGGCTTAAAAAAAGTCTTCGAAGGCCATTAGCTGTAAGAGACATCAGTAGCTATGAAGAAATTGTGCGTTGTGCTATCAAGGTAGAAATGGAATATGGTGTTACATATCTATATCATGGTTTTGACAAGAAATGAAAGATGGAGTTCAAGGAGAAATCTCAGAATAATGGTGAAAAGAATATAAATGTTTCTTTATGCTCAAAGTGTAGAAAGAAGCATGGTGGAGATTGTATCAAAGGGACTAGAAAATGTTTTAAGTGTGGAAAAAAGGTCATCGAGTAGCTGAGTCTCAAAGTAATGGAAAAGGGTTGCTAATGATGTAAATAAAGAAAAGACTGTAGAGAATGCACCACCAACACTTCAATGCTTCAAGTGAAAAGAAATGGGGCATTATGCTAATCAATGCCCTAATCCTAGGGTTATTGATGATCAACATGAGAAACCACTTAAGGCAAAGAAAAAAGGGAAGTCACATGAGATCACTATTGGAGATGTTGAATATGGAAACGATGTGGTGTAATTATTAAGAGTTTATGTAATGGGATTCCAAAATAATGTTGTATATAGTATCGTGGAGTATTTGAATATTTATGTATTGGTCTACTATGGTTTTCAATAATTTTATGGTACCGGTAACCATGGAAAGTTATTGAGATATTTTTGGAAGGAATATTTTATGCACATAATGAAGGGATAAGGAGAAAATGAAATGTTTTATAGTATTCATGAGCTCATGACTTATATAAGGAAAAAGTTATATCAAGGTTTGATTATATAGATTTTTTGGATTTTTGTATGTGGAAAGAGTTAACTTTTGACAGCATTCATGTTTTCACTAAGATTCAATGGGTATTCATTTTTCAAGAAAATAAAAGATTAAGGTATTCACATGTTTGGAATGCGAACAACAATATATCTCTTTTGATATATGAGGGATAAATGATGGTATTCACGTGCTAGTTATATGAACTTTTTTTAATCGTTCTCTTTATACTATGAGAAGTATTTTGAATAAGCCTAAAGATTTGAATGGAATATGTTGAACATAATTTAGTATTGTTTAAGGCTATAAATGTATTTCGATATTATTGATAGAATGTTATAATAGTGTAGTTTAATAAAACGGACAACCTGCAAAACGGGCAACAACCTGTCGCGTCAGACAAGGATATGAGAATCAAACCCACAACCAAAGTGTGATAGGCCTTTATCTCCTACCACTAGCCTACAGGAAGTCCCTGGTTAGTATAAACTAGTTTTATTATATTAATCAGTATGATAGATGAAGTATAAGTCCATTTTTTGGAATCATATACGATTAAACTCACCATAGATGGACTTATGTATATTTGATAACTTTTTCAAACCTTTTGTTTGAGACATATGGAATGACCCATAATTCTATCACATGATCTTATAACACCTCACGAATGAAAAATTCAACTTCATTTCTTTAATAGATGAAGTGTAAATTGTTCAATGCACAAACAACGATGAGATTATACCGAAATAAAGTATTTCTTCTAATTCAAATTCTTCATCTTTAGTGAAATGATCTTGAAAACCAAAAATGTTTTCCTAGTTCCCTTATATCTGATGAATCAAATGGTGCCTTAGATCATCACAAAATTATGGATTTGTGATTGTTGGATTTTTCATAGCCATGTTCTCTACCACTCTCCATCAGAACATGATGGTTAGATTTCTCTTCCATATCTATATTTTCACCTATGTTCTCCTATTTGGAAACCTAGTGATTAGTTAATTTGGTAACTGTTACGTTTCACACTTTAGTTTTTAAAGATAAGTTTTGGTATTCCTTTTTACAATGTGGGTTTCTATTAAAGAAACTTTCGAGTAGTAAACCATTTATAACCCCGATTAATTTCGAGGGCGAAATTCATTTTAAGGGGAGGTAGAATGTAGCACCCCGAGATTTTATGAGATATATTATTTTTAATTTCCTTCATATCTTCTATTATAAACTACACCAAGATTAGCTTGTACTATAAGAAACACCAAAAAGAGATTTCACTATACGCAACCCTGACTTGGATTGCATTACACGCAATCAAGACCTTATTCGATAGCGTGTGTAGTACGCAATACCAAGTTTCACTAAACGGTATATAATTATAATATTATTATGAACTAGCCATTATGAATAGTAATACCCACTTTTTGAAATTTTATAAATTTTTTCATTCAAAATGGACTTCGTTTTTGGATTTGGAATATCAAAATTATCCTATGGTGAATTTTTGGTATTTTTCTGAAAACTTTAAATTTTTTATGAGTAGTGAAAACACTGGGTTACTATTTAAAAAACGACTTTTTATTTAAATAATTATTTATTTAAATTTATTTTAGGTCAAAATTGATACATAATACCTATATAAGTTCAATTTAATTCATTGGAGTCATTTTATAATAATTTTCGATATATAAAAAATTTTATTGAACTTTTCATCGTCTTTTACCTACCTCCTAGGAGCTTTTTGCAAACTTAAATAAAACATAATTTTACCGCTTCTGTGAGTGGAATTTCAAAAATCTGAGACACGCGGTTATTATAAAGGACTAAAATGTGGTTCAATGATATGAAAATACTTTTTGGTGAATAGTAACTTTTTACTTTTATTTACCACAGTTAAAAGTAAATATGGTAATTAAGGGTAAAAATGATATTATTATTACCCTAAAACATGTCATAATTATATTGGATAAGTTTAATTCGACCAAAAAAACCTTATGAATAAAATATGACCATTTAAGTCCACTTGGATTAGATTAGGACATTTATTATTAATTTATTTAAAGAAGAGTTAAAATAGTTAAAATCAAAGTTTAATAACTAAATAATTTTTAATATAGGTTAATACATAAGATAAATTCGGCTATAAATATTAATTAGAAATATAAAAATATTTCCTACATAATGGTATTTTATTTATAATTTTTAGACATTAAATAATTTAATTTATTTATGACATAATAATGATGCAGTAATTACCTTATTAATGAAATATTAACAAAATTGATGTTATAAATACCCAAATAAATGTAATTTTAGACTTTTTATGAATTAAACTAATTTTATAGTTTAATATGACATGTTATTATTGATTTAATTATCTTTTTTCGAACTAATCATGCTATTATAATTTTAACAAAAAATCAAGTACCAAATAGAGTCAAAATTGACATAAAATAGTTTTTAAAACAAATATTGTATTATTAATTGTTATTTAATTCCTAAAAATATAAGGTTCGTTAAAATGACTTAGATAGAGATATATATATTAATAATGAACCACTTGGGGTTCGTTTGGCTTGTTATAGTATGTTTATTAACAATATAGTGTAAGAAAACAAAAAGACACGGTAAAAGTTAAATAATTTAACATAGAGTTAAATATAAATGATAAGGATAAAATAGTAACCTAAACTTTTTTAAAACCTATTTTATTAGAGGCTTTAGACCCATCCTCACCTTATCTTCGAAATAAATCAATTTGGAACTTTTAAAAACCGAATATGACTTTATTATAAAATAATATTTTATGTTTTCCTAAGGTGCCCCTCTCCTCCCTTATAAAAAGGGCACCCATTCCCTCTTCTCTTAACACCCTTTTGAGCCTTAAATCTCAGAAAAAACCTGCCCATTTCTCTTCTCCACTTACATAGCAACATTCTGGAGGTTCTGGTCTTCTAAAAATACCGACTCTACTTCCTTAAGAGGAAACGTAAAGGAGGTGTGTCGAAGAAGAGGTAATCTCTTCTTCCGATTTTCTCAAGTTTCTTTCTTATTCTAATTCTTCTTCTTTATATGTATCATTATAAAGTAATAACATAAGTATTACTTATATACTGATATGTTATTATAAATATCAAACAACCCTATTTCACCTTCTATCCATCCTACGGAAAATGAAATCACCACGCGTGCGTACGTACGGAATATCGTCTCCACGTCGTGGTGTAATTTGTTTTCGACTACCACCTTACATGGATGGCTATAATGGTGTAAATAAAAAACTATATAAGATTATTTTAAAGTGATATTGATTCTTAAATATTAAACATACACTTCAATACAATTCCATGATCATGGGAATGATATCATCGCTCGTTCGTACGTATGGACTACCGTCTCCACGACGCGATGAGATTCATTCTCCATGTTAACCATTCATGAATGATTATAAAGTATATATAATGAATAATAATGGAATATATGACATATTAATGATACTGGATTTATGTATATATATATATATATATGTATTTCATCTACTTAATTCCATTCAATTAAATAAGGAAATGAAAACAACGTTCATGCATACGTACGACCTACCATCTCCATGATCGGTGTATTTCATTCCATTTATCAATCTATCATATATATTTATATGCAGAATATATATTATATATAAATCATGTTTTACATTTTGGAATTAGTTAAATCAAGATATAATTAATAATATCAAGAACAACAAGTCGAAACTCGTACGATAAATGAAACGATTTTACCCAAAACGGTGATTTAACATGGAATTTACAAAAGAACGGGTAATATAAAGTCATAAGTGAACCATATATAATATCATAACAATGAATATGATTCTATAATAAGTCAATGACATTATTTAAATCATTATACAGTAGGTTCAGAAACATACGAATCATATCAGACATAAGGTAAGGGATAAATTTTCCAATCTCGTTTTTTATCCGAGATTGTTTATTCGTAAGTATTTACTGGGGTTATATTTATCATCCATATCCCTATTTTCTAAAAATGGTTTCATGTATGTTTAAAGTAAATTTTACCCATTTTTTACTTTTACTACATGATATGTATGGAATCATTATTTTGTTTACCATACGAGGTACTTTTTGACTTTTCCTACAAAAGTACGAGGAGAATGTTTTTTTAACTTATACGGCATGAACGGATTTTTACAGTTTCATAACGCCTCATTTTCATGAAGCTTTGTCTACAATATTGAATGATTATTTTCAACAAAATCCTTTTCTTTTAAAAATTTCATGGAATTTTGAGAAAATAAAATGATTTTGAAAATAAAGGATATTTTCCTCAAGAATTCATTTCAAGGGTTTTATCAAAACCATTTTTCCATAAAAGATGAAATTATTTCATATGTGTATGTTTAAAGTATAATTTCTCTATGATATACATGGTTTCACTTTTATTATGATGAAACGATATCCATTTGTTTTATATGGATTATGTTATTATGGGATGATGTTTATAAAACCCATTTTTATTCTTTGGGTTATGATGAATGATTTATGTTTATATTGTGGCACAAGTAAGAATGATTTCATTATGAGATGGTTGGGACCTATATCTACCTCCAATGCATTGGGTAAAGATTTATATATCATGAAATATACATGGCTGGAATGGTAAGTTAATCCAGTTCAATGATACATGACTGGAATGAGGAGTGAACTCGATTCAGAAAGGGACTTTGTCCACAAAGATGGTCTTGGCAGCAATGCCTTGGATACTATGGAAATCATAACAAGTACTGAATAGTTTCCACAATTACATTATTTATTCTCATGCTCTTTTATCATGATTGATATTCCATTGTGATCTATGACTTATGTACTTCCATGTTTTATGTCATTTCTCAAGATCTTGATGTTTAAACATTATGTTCATGTTTTTAAGTTCAATTGTATATGATTTGTTTTATTTTCTCCATGCTTACCCTTATAGAGAATTTGAGCTCACCCTTTATAAGTTTTATTTTCCCCAGGATTTAAAGAAAGGTTTTAGGTAAGGAAACAAAATGTGAAGATCTTTATGGGAGATGTTGAAGATCTTTCACCACGATTAGAAGATTATATTCTGAGTTTCCAAAGACACTAAACTATTATGGTTCTTGTGTGTTTGTTTTTGTTATATATTAAGTATTAAGTAAAAGTAATGTAATTTCTATGTATTTCAAGCTCTGGGCCTCTACATTTGTGTTCTTGCCTTTGATTTTTCAAGAAGGAAAAAATAGAAAGATTAATCCCATAGACTTTGAGATGGTATTACCAGGATAAAGAGTGAGGATAGTTTTATAAAAATTAAAAGGCCCAATCAACATGGTGGAATCATTACATGAACACACTATTAATCGGAATGGGTAACCACTTTTCAATCCCCAATCACATAAATTCAAGATGTAAGGTTTCATTAAACTACTATAACTAAAGCTATTTTGGCAGACAACCTGATTTTATGAGCTTTTTATTTATATATTCTTAGTATTAGGAAATTTTCACCAAATATTTTTGAATTTCATTGAAAATGCAATGTACCCTCATTTCATTATTTTTTTTAGGTCCATCGATGCATCAAAAATAAATAGGAAAATGATCTATATAAACTTTTCAATTTATGTTATTCATATTCTCATCATCAAGATATAAGAACATTACCTCATCCAAAACAGCCATGATTTTTTTAATTGGAGTAGTTATATTAATTATAATTATTAAAGTTGTATTATCCATATTTGTTTGTTTTAAAATCATTAAATTTATAATTTCATGTACTTACATTAATATTTTCTTTTATAAATTAATATTGGAGATATAAACATTATAAATAATAACCATTCCATGAATGTATGTTCCAACGTTAATAAATTTGAATGAGAAAAATAGACGAATGAAATATATAGAGTAAAAACATAGGGATTTAGATTTAACACATCATCATTTAGAGGAACATGTTGATTTTTGTATAAGTAATATTTTGAGTTGTAGTGTTCCTTTAATTTATTTTATTTATGTTAATTTATTCAATTATTCATTTATATTACTAGGAGTAATTTTACTAACCATTAATATCTTTCCTGAGATGATTTATAAACTAAAATTTCTTATTCTTTTTATAGTATATTTCATGAGATACATCATCTTGTTTTCATAAAGAACATGATTGGTATCATATTAATGTTATGATAAATTAGATCCAATTTTAATATGATTGTTAAATTTTGTTATTTATCCATTTATCCTTAGACCCAACTTACAGTAATCATTAATTTTCCTATAGAATTCATGCATGACCTTGATCATAATGGTGTCATGTTTCAAGGATATTATATAGTTTCCAATCATACTCTTGGTTAGTTTTTTGATATTTAAAAGAATAAGGGTGGGGGATAGTCTTTCCATTGTGGATGTGGATATAATCCAACAAGGAGACTATGCTTGGGTTTTTTCTTATGATTTGATGTGAGTTCATTTTATCATTCATTGAAATTTATTTTCCAACACTCTTGAAAAAATAAAAACATTAAAACAATTGTTCTACAAGAGGATTAAAATGAAAATTTCTCGACCAATGATTTTTTATTCATATTTGGTTAGGTGGTGGATGTGAGACTTTTCCCTAGTAAGAATTTCTGGGAAAAAAAGAAAAAATAATTAAGTGGTGATTAATTAATGATGATTTTTTATCATGTGCCCAATTTGAGAATTGGGGGATTGGGAGACGGCATATTTATCAATACATAATTAATCCATTGAGATTATATTTTGATATCATGAACTATTATTTAGAGTAAAAGCACTATTCTACACATTATTTCAGTGGTTACTAACCATCTTTATGAATTTGATAAACATGAGACTTGATTTAATGTACTCATGATTTACTATGACCTATACCTTTAAGTGGAAGAGATTATAGATTTTGTAAAATACATTAATAATAGACATGTATTTGAGGAATGTTCATATCTCTGTTTAAATTTTAAACTTTATGATAAGAATAAATTTCATAGTGAAATATATTGAGAGAGGAATTCATGTTATATATGAATTGAAAAATGAAAAATGGAAGAATGAAGGGGCATAATTAATTATAAATTGGTATATTAAATTAAAAGATAAAAAACATTATTTGAAAAGTGAGGATTTGATGAAATTTTCTTTTTTCATGATATAATATTTAATTACCCACTTAATCAACTAATTTTATTAACATCAAAAATAATTAATTGTAAAGAGAGAATCCCTTATATCATTTTGAGGTTTTATATTTTTTGAGAAGTATTATTTCAAGAGTGTGGGGGATTTGATACTTAAATTTCCTAAATAATTTTTTTTATATTTAGATACATTAATCATTTTATTTTAATAATCATTCTTCCCAATGTTTTATATTTTTATTTTATTTTGTGATTTATGATAATATTTAACAAATATATGGAAAATTAGCTAAGAAATGATGAATTAATGATGAAAATGATATTCTCAGAAATTCGGGATGTGGATGATTAATGCATAGGCTTGGGCATGGAGAATTTGGATGAAATATATGTTAACCTGAGGGAAATTGTTGATTCTGGATGTTAATGGAATTTGGGATGTTAAAGGAACTCTGTATGTATTGGCATGGTGTGAAAAATCACACAAATGAAGAGAATGAGGAAATTCATGACATGAATATATGATTAATGTTGTGAATCTTATGGGATGGACCTCTGTTTTATATATTTTAATAAAATGTGATAAAGAGTTGTGATAGAAAATATTCCCCCTCATCACATTATTAAAAAAGTATTAATGATTTTTTTAATGATTAAATGACTTGATTCATGTTGTTAATTTGAGTTTATACATTAGTTCACAAAAACCTAAAAAATATATAAAATGAAGCCATGTTGATTAACATTTTGAGTCACATTTTATACATGAAATATTTATATTATGAAAGCCATTAATGCTTAGACCTATTCCCGTTGGCCTGATGTTTATATTACCTAGGATTTTTTTCATCATGGGGGAGGTCAGAATATAGATATTATTGATGATGTCAATACAATGGGAGGGCATGAATAATGGACCTATTACCACATTGTTTCTTCACATCATGGTATCCAAGTCCTCACTCCCTTTGTGATTTGAATAAGGGGGTGGTTATATAGTGATGGGTGTAGTGTTTTAAGGAGGTGTTCTGTATAAGAAATATTTTATATTTGATTCTTTTTTCGGGTTATTTCAATCATATTTACCAATTTTAAATCACTTTCTTATTACATTTATTAACTATTGTGTTTTGATTTGAATATTAAAATTTTATTTCATCGAGTGATCACTTAAGTTTGTGTCTAACCATTATGAAATCTATAGAATTGTGTTTAAAAATGATATTTGTTAAAATAATTTTTTAACAAATAAAAATCTAACTAATATTTTCAACTTTAAGATTATTGTATTTTAAAAGGGTAGCTAAACCAAAAATCTATAACACCCAATTCCTATTAAAAATATAAAAACCCTATATTTTATTGAATCACTAGCACACATGTCTGGAAATCACTAAACATTATATGATTCCCATTTTAAAACAAAATAAACTATATTTTATTCACTCTTTATCCCACTTAAATTCATCAAGGAATTTTATTATATGAAACAAGAACTGACCTTAATCATTTCATCCCATTCATAGTGGGTTGAACAAGATTCCCACTTTAATTATTTTTTGGAATTTAGTACCGATACAATAAGTCCCCATCCTTAAACCTTACTTAATCTTGAGTTATTACAAGATTACACATTGAGAATCTTTTCAGGTTTAGAGTTTTAGAGAATTAGATCATAAAACTTGCATTACATCACAAAAGATTACAAAGTAGTCACTTTTAATAAATTTCCATAAAATAAAAACTCTTAAAAAGAAACATGTCTAGTTCCATGTTTTAGATAGCATGACTTTCCCTTGATCCCATCCTTGACCCTATTCCACATTACGTCCTGTGAAAAACATTTCAATAAAACTTGGGATGAGCATAAAAATCTCAGTAAGGGTTATAAAAATATGGAAAGGAAACATGATTTCATATATACATGAGAATGAAATCATACTTTACCCATAAAACACATGCACTTTAACATACCTCATCAAGTCAGGAATAAATCATATAAATCATACGACATAAAAGGTAACATGAGGCATTCATAACATTCTTACGTAGGGAGTAACCCTCTTGGTTACGTTTGGAATACCCACCATAGTATATTCCCTAAATCTCTTCGGAGAAACCTTAACGTTCCACTCCTTCGCGTTACCCAATGCATTGGAGAGCTATATCGGGCTCACCCGCCCTTAGTTTATCACGGAACCACCCGTCTTCATAATAATGCCCAAGAACCATAACATAATCATATCACATAAAACATTCATAAAGGAAACATAACATTTCCACATTTCAATCACAAGAGATCAATACAACACATTGATATAATAAAAATACTATGAAAACCATTTTCAATACCAAAATAAAAGAAAAGTAAAACATGGTATTTATTTTTCTTTTAAAAAATGTATGGCTTGTAGAGGAAGCCGAAACTCAAATAATGGTCACGGCGGTGGATAAGTCGTTGTCGCCACATACGTATGACAAAAACATTCCCTTTTGTCATTTAGTAAATGCTTCGTATAAAAAAATATTCCTTTTGAATAAATGTAAAATTCAAAGGGGTTTATACACCGTATAAAAGAGGGTTGTGTATAAAAAAAATATGCCTCAATGAAAGGAGATTGAGATGAAGTCCCTTACGAAGACAGTATCCTTGGTTTAAGGATAAATCAATTATATAATTATGTGTGACAAACGAATACACAAAATATAAGTGGATATTATGTGTAAAACAATCATAGGTTATTCACACATATTGATAGAACAACATATTCAAGGAGTACAAGTTTATCCCAAAGAATCAAATTTGGGTTAAGAAGTTCCCTTGCAAAAATTTGACAGCCTAATGGCGTCACTACAAAATTCAAAAAATGAGTTGATGAGAGATAAAAAGGGTATCTCATCACATGGAAATAAAATTTAAATCAATAAGGATATAGAATAACATATCCCAACATAATAGTATGTGAATTAAAAGACATAACAAAAGGAGTCTTTTAAAAAGAGGAGGGTGAAAGGTTCCCTTACCGATATGGGTATCTTTCGAAACATACACCCCGTGAAAGAGGGAAAATACAACATTGATTTAAATACTAATAAATGAAATTATATTACACAATGAGTAAAATAATGGGCAGTACATACACCACTCAAAAGAAATTGTGGCAAATGTAGCATAAATCTCACGGGAATAAAAGTGAGATGAAAAATCCATTACGAAAACTCGACAGCCTAACGATGCCACTTAAAACATCCAAAATGGATTGATGAGATCAAATAGGGTCTCTCATAATATTAACATAAATTTTAAAGAATGAGTAATATAAAACAACATCCCCCAACATAACAAATAGGAGCTTAAATGAAGTGACATAAAGGAGAGTACTTAAAAAGAAAGAGAGAGGTTAGATCTCTTACAAAAATTCGGCAGCCTAACGGCGGCACTCAAAACATCCAAAATGGATTGATGAGAGAGAATAGGGTACCTCATCATAAGAACATAAAAATTACAGTATGATTAATATAAAATAATATCCCAATAACATGAAATATGAGCATTAAAAGGAACGACATAAAAGAGTGTACTTAAAAAGAAAGAGAGGAGTATGATCCCTTACCTCAAGTCCAACTTGTCTCGTTCGTTTCTTTATATTCCTGAATAATAAACATTGGTCAATTTATAATTGCTTAATTAACTCCTATAAAGATTATTATTCAGTTCGTATCACATATTTTAATGTTATAATAATTGGTTAATAATATGAGTTCATATCAGACGTTTTTGTCGATGTTTGGTACATGAGTCAAAAATTGAACTTGTTGGAAAAATGATTACCCATTTAGTTATAAGTAAATAATTTCCAGAATAGTATTAATGATTAAAATATCATATATATCCAGTACATATTCATTTTATACTATTCCATATCATTTGGAGATAAAAAACGAAAAGCACCATTCATGGAGACGGTAGGCCGTACGAACGCATGAACGCTACTTTCATTTTTTCTTTGTCATATTAATGGAATTGAAAATAAATGATATATATATATATATTATAATTACAGTATAATATATATTTTATATAGGTCACATATGTTCATTAATTTCATTATTTATACATTCCATGTATTGCATGTACGAGTCACATCACTTGAGGGGGCGGTAGTCCACACTTCCTCATATGAAATTATCGCATTTACACAACATGAAAAGAATAAAGGTATGATTTAAATATAAAATACAGAAGAATATAGTAAACATAAATACCATATATATCATATATAAAATACGGTGACATCATAATGGACACCTTTAAAGGTGTTAAAAGAATATTGAACAATCATCGTTTCGTGAGGCAGAAAATCGCCAACCACATAAACAGTATGTTCTTTAACCATTAGACGAAGGTGTGTATAAGTTTAGCTCGAATCCTTCTTATAAAAACATCCTATTATATTTAAGATATTTGAGTTGTTACAAAAGAAATGAATAAAAAGAGTTTAGGGGGTTGGAGAAGCAAAGTAAAACAAAAGGACTCAAGTGAAGACATTACCTTAAAATCGGGTAACTCCTTTTGATTTGAGCTCAAAGGATTCCTTGGAAATACTTCTGCCCAATTTGAGGCTTCAAGGAGTAAGGGAGGGATGTGTAAAGACAAAATGGGCAGGGTTTGGCCTAGACAAAGGCATTTTATGTGTGGGTAAGGAGGTAGAGGTGGGGGCCTTTTATAAGAGGAAAGGAGGGACACCCTTGGAATGTAAAGAAATGTTCCTTTATTTTAAAATGGGTTTCGGATTTAAAAGGTCCCACATTGATATAATTAGAGGATAAGGTGATAAGGGTTCGAAATATACCCATACAATAGGTTTTGGACATGTTTAGGTCATAGATTTTACATTAAATGTTCCTTTTATTTAAATCCTTTATTAATGAGGTAATCGTTGCATCATCATGATGTCATAAATAATTTAATATATTTAATGTCTAAAAATTATAAAAAAATATCATGATGTAGGAAATATTTTTATCCTTCTAAAGAATAATTATAGTCAAAAATATGACTTGCATAACCCCATGTAAAAATTGTTTTAGTAAAACATCTCATGTTTGTGTCATTTTTACTTTAACATTAAATAAAATGGTATTTATGTCATTTTCCAACCAAAGTGGCTCCATGGGGTCCCCAAGTTGACCCATGGATTTTCATGGTCGGCCATGACTCATATAATGAGGGTAGGACATGTGTCTAGGTCATTTCATTTTATTAAAACATTATTTTTACCTTAAACTACACTAATTACCTCTAATCGCGATTAAAAACATAAAAGTTACTATTCACCCAAAAAAATTATTTTAATCCCATTGAACCAAATTTTATGTCTTAATGACAACCATGTATTTTGGATTTTTGAAATTAAAAACATAGAGGTGGTAAAATTTTATTTAAATGGAAAATCAGTTTTTATAAGTACCACTTAGTGGTTTCACTATTCATCAAAAATTGAAGTTTTTCAGAAAAATATCAAAACATCACCCTAAGATATATTTGATATTCCGAATTCAAAAATGATGTCTATTTTACAAAATTCAAAACATATTAGTTTCATTAATTAATTTAATAATTAATTCCGGCTGTTAGAACAAATAACGTCTTTTTATGAAACAATAAGTATCAAAAGATTGACATTAGTTTAAGTCCAATTTCAAAGTAAAATTAATTCCAACGACCACTATTGGATTAAATGGTAAAAATATATTCTAATTTCACTTTAAAACCAATTAAAAAGATAATATAATCATATAAATAAAATATATTAAAAAGAGGTTTTGAATTAAAAAACAACAATTTTCACTATTCATTAAAAATTGAACCTTTTCGAAAAAATACCAAAAATTTACACAAAGTAAATTTTGATGTCCCGATTATAAAGAATAATTTAATTTTGTCAAATATAATACATAAAATTGTCAAAAATTGGGTTTAAAAGTGGTTCTCCTTCAAAAGGCGGTTAATCGACCTTTTAAAGAATATTAGAATGTCTACGCTTAAAATTGGATTCATTCGCATTTTTAATCCTCTAACATATATAATCATTTTGTAGATAGTTCTGTTTATTCTGGCCATTACAATTCCAAGGCGTTAACTACTATTTAAAATAATATTATTTTATTATTAGAGTGCAACGTAAGATTCCCATGAAACTCATTGTTGCGTATTGGGTACGCCATCGAGCATAGAATCCCCTTTAAAGTAATATTAATATTTTATTCACAAATATGGATAAATATAAAAATTTCATATTCATTATTTACCTGGGGTGTTACATCCTTCCCCCCTTTTGGGAATTGCGCCCTCGCAATTTTAAAATTGGGCCTGGAAACTTCATTGAAAATCCCACATCAGAACAAGAGTCAGTAAAACAATCGCTTTAAAACAAAGAAAGATAAGTATAGAGGTCACCCGAGTTAACCCATACTAGGATTACATGTAGGAAAACATGGACATGGAGGAGAAAACATAGGGTCATGTTCTGATGGACAGTGATAGAAAACATGTTTAGGAGAAAGTTAACCACAAGAAAATCACAAACTGGTGATGGGTTAAACGGTATTCGATTCCCCAGTAGGAAAAGTTAACGGACAACATTTTTTGTTTTAAGTTACTTTTTATTGAGGAATTTATTCATAAGGAAACATAATCACTTATCATGTTGACTTTAAACTTTTATTAGATTCCTTACACAAACTCATATTTTCTCCAAAAGATGAGTATTTAGGAAGACTTGTTCACATTAAGAGTATTATAATCAACTTCTAGAGAATCACCTAATCCAGAAAAGAGAACTATATTCTTCCCATGACTTTAGAATTTAACCAAAACCAAAACCAAAAAGGTTAGTACAAGATCAGATAATCCAGAAAAAGATAACCCTTTATAAAAATATAATCTATTCTTAATCTCCAAAATTTTTCCAACAAAACCCATAGTTCAACGAGGACCATTCGATAAACAAATTGTCCATAAAATTCTCCAAAGTAAACCAAAATAAGATTGAAACCCAAATATTTGAAAGATTTAGTCACATAGTCTTCCAAGTTAAATCGTAACATTTATCTCCAAACAGCATCAGTTGCTCTTAATGTCTCGTATTGAAAAGTAATTAACCTAATCACATATCCTCCATGATAGGTTAATAAATTTACATAGATAACCCAAAATCAACTTACTCTTAATTCATAAAATCATCTAACTAAAAAGAATCAGTCAAACTAACCAGGGACATCACGTAGTCCAGTGGTAAGCGATAATTACCAGTTGCACTTTGGTTGTGGGTTCGATTCCCGCAGCTTTGTCCGATGTGACGGGTTGTCTCACGGTCTGCGTGTTTTCCTTTTCCAAAACTACATAATTCTTAAAACATTCCCCAAAATGAGATAAAATCTTCAAAAATGATCATAACATATTTTAACCTCAAGTTTATCTCATTCCTTTCATTTTCCATCATATCATAGAGTAACCCAGAATTACCTAAAAAGTAAGGATCATATAAACCATATTGGTTACCTTAATAATTATTACCTGAACTTCCACATCGAGTTTTCCATCTCGGACATGATGCATTACAGAACATACCAAGGTACAAGTGGTTGATCATGACTCCTTGATAGTTGGTTTATAACAACCATGAGTTTTCTTATTGAAAACCCCATTTCATCCAGTCTCTTAATTAGAGAACCACCACAGTTTCCTTCAAACCTAATGTCACTTTGGTGCCTGCAAGATCCATCCATTCCCTAAAAATAGAAATGTCAGTGTGAGTATATCAACAAAACCATCATGTACTAATGAGGAAGATAACCACTAAGATATACTTACTCATTCACTTTATCTAAAACTAGGACTCTTTCTGAAATCCTATCCATTATGGTACTGTCACTTATGCTTAGAGCATACCCTAACCTCTAAAGTTATCTAAACCGTCCTCTGATACCAACTATAAGGCCCCAGCCTTAAACCTTACTTAATCTTGATTTATTACAAGATTACAAATTGAGGATCTTTTCAGGTTTAGAGTTTTAGAGAATTAGATCATAAAACTTGCATTACATCTCAAAAGATTACAAAGTAGTCACTTCTACTAAATTTACATAAAATAAAAACTCTAAAAAAGAAACATGTCTAGTTCCATGTTTTAGATATCATGACTTTCCCTTGATCCCATCCTTGACCCTATTCCACATTAAGTCCTGTGAAAAACATTTCAAAAAAACATGGGATGAGCATAAAAAGCTCAGTAAGGGTTATAAAAATATGGAAAGGAAACATGAGTTCATATATACATGAGAATGAAATCATACTTTACCCATAAAAAACAGGCACTTTAACATACCTCATCAAGTCATGAATAAATCATAAAAATAATAAGACATAAAAGGTAACTTGAGGCATTCATAACATTCTTACGTAGGGAGTAACCCTCTTGGTTACGTTTGGAATACCCACCACAGTATATTCCCTAAATCTCTTCGGAGAAACCTTAATGTTTCACTCCTTCGTGTTACCCAATGCATTGGAGAGCTATATCGGGCTCACCCGCCCTTAGTTTATCACGGAACCACCCGTCTTCATAATAATACCCAAGAACCATAACATAATCGTATCACATAAAACATTCATGAAGGAAACATAACATTTCCACATTTCAATCACAAGATATCAATACAACACATTAATATAATAAAAACATTATGAAAACCATTTTAAATACCGAAATAAAAGAAAATTAAAACATGGTATTTATTTTTCTTTTAAAAAAAGGTATGGCTTGTAGAGGAAGCCAAAACTCAAATAAAGGTCACGGCGGTAGAGAAGTCGTTGTCGCCGCATACGTATGACAAAAACATTACCTTTTTTCGTTTAGTAAACGCTTCGTATAAAAAAATATTCCTTTTTAATAAATGTAAAATTCAAAGGGTTTTATACACAATATAAAATAAGGTTGTGTATAAAACAAAATATGCCTCAATGAAAGGAGATTGAGATGAAGTCCCTTACGAAGACAATGTACTTGGTTTAAGGATAAATCAATTACATAATTGTGTGTGACAAACGAATACACCAAATATAAGTGGATATTAAGTGTAAAACAATCAGAGATTATTCACACATATTCAGAGAATGACATATTCAAGGAGTACAAGTTTATCCCAAAGAATCAAATTTGGGTTAAGAAGTTCCCTTGCAAAAATTTGACAGCCAAACGGCATCACAACAAAATTCAGAAAATGAGTTGATGAGAGATAAAAAGGGTATCTCATCACATGGACATAAAATTTAAATCAATAAGGATATAGAAGAACATATCCCAACATAATAGTATGTGAATTAAAATACATAACAAAATAAGTCTTTTAAAAAGAGGAGGGTGAAAGGTTCCCTTACCGACATGGGTATCTTTCGAAACATACACCCCGTGAAAGAGGGAAAATACAATATTGATGTAAAAACTAATAAATGAAATTATATTACACAATGAGTAAAATAATGGGCATTACAAACACCACTCAAAGTAAATTGTGGAAAATGTAGCATAAATCTCACGGGAATAAAAGTGAGATGAAAAATCCCTTACGAAAACTCAGCAGCCTAACGACGCCACTTAAAACTTCCAAAATGGATTGATGAGATAAAATAGGGTCACTCATAATATTAACATAAAGTTTACAGAAAGAGGAATATAAAATAACATCCCCCAACATAACAAAGAGGATCTTAAATGAAGTGACATAAAGGAGAGTACTTAAAAAGAAAGAGAGAGGTTAGATCTCTTACGAAAATTCGGCAGCCTAACGGCGCCACTCAAAACTTCCAAAATGGATTGATGAGAGAGAATAGGGTCGCTCATCATATGAACATAAAAATTATAGTAAGAGTAATATAAAATAATATCCCAATAACTAGAAAGATGAGCTTTAAAAGGAACGACATAAAAGAGTGGACTTAAAAAGAAAGAGAGGAGTAGGATCCCTTACCTCAAGTCCAACTTGTATTGTTTGTTTCATTATATTCGTGAATAATAAACATTGGTAAATTTATAATTGCTTAAGGACATACTATAAAGATTATTATTCAGTTCATATAACATATTTTAATGTTATAATAATTGGTTAATAATATGAGTTCATATCAGACGTTTTTGTCGATGTTTGGTACATGAGTCAAAAATTGAACTTGTTGGAAAAATTGATTGCCCATGTAGTTATAAGAAAATAATTTCCAGAATAGTATTAATGATTAAAATATCATATATATCCAGTACATATTCATTTTATACTATTCCATATCATTTGGAGATAAAAAACGAAAAGCACCGTTCATGGAGATGGTAGGTCGTATGGACGCATGAACGCTACTTTCACTTTTTCTTTGTCATATTAATGGACTTAAAAATAAATGATATATATATATATATTATAATTCCAGTATAATATATATGTTATATAGGTCACATATTTTCATTTATTTCATTCTTTATACATTCCATGTATTGCATGTACAAGTCACATCACTTGAGGGGGCGGTAGTCCACACTTCCTCATATGAAATTATCGCATTTACCCAACATGAAAACAATAAAGGTATGATTTAAATATAAAATACAGAATCATATAGTAAACATAAATACCATATATATCATATGTAAAATACAGTGACATCATAATTTCCACTTTTAATGGTGTTAAAAGAATATTGAACAATCATCGTTTCGTGAGGTAGAAAATCGCCAACCACAGAAACAATATGTTCTTTAACCATTAGAGGAAGGTGTGTGTAAGTGTAGCTCGAATACTTCTTATAAAAACATCCTAGTATATTTAAGATACTTTAGTTGTTACAAAAGAAATGAATAAAAAGATTTTAGGGGGATGGAGAAGCAAAATTAAACCGAAGGACTCAAGTGAAGACATTACCTTAAAATCAGGTAACTCCTTTTGATTTGAGCTCAAAGGCTTCTTTGGGAAGACTTATGCCCAAAGTGATGCTTCAAAGAGTAAAATAGGGATATGGAGAGACAAAATGGGAAGGGGTTGGCCGAGCCAAAGGCTTTTTAAGTGTGGGTAAGGAGGTAGAGGTGGGGGCCTTTTATAAGAGGAGAGGAGGGGCACCCTTGAAAAGTAAAGAAATGTTCCTTTATTTTAAAATGCGTTTCGGATTTAAAAGGTCCCACATTGATATAATTCGAGGATAAGGTGATAAGGGTTCGAAATATACCAATACAATAGGTTTTGGACATGTTTAGGTCATAGATTTTACATTATCTTTTCATTTTATTTAAATCCTTTATTAATGAGGTAATCGTTGCATCATCATGATGTCATAACTAATTTAATATATTTAATGTCTAAAAATTATAAAACAAATATAATGATGTAGGAAATATTTTTATATTTATAATGAATAATTATAGTCAAACATATGACTTGTATAACCCCATGTAAAAATTGTTTTAGTAAAACATCTCATGTTTGTGTCATTTTTACTTTAACATTAAATAAAAAGGTATTTATGTCATTTTCCAACCAAAGTGGCTCCATGGGATCCCCAACTTGACCCATGGATTATCTTGGTTGGCCATGACTCATCCAATTATGTTAGGACATGTGTCTAGGTCATTTAATTTTATTAAAACATTATTCTTACCTTAAACTACACTAATTACCTCTAATCGTGATTAAAAACATAAAAGTTACTATTCATCAAAAAACATTATTTTAATCCCATTGAACCACATTTTACTTCTTAATTACAACCATGTATGTCGGATTTTTGAAATTCAAAACACATAGGTGGTAAAATTTAATTTACACGGAAAATTAGTTTTTATAAGTACCACTTAGTGGTTTCACTATTCATCAAAAATTGAAGTTTTTCAGAAAAATATCACAAATTCACCCTAAGCTATATTTGATATTCCAAATTCAAAAATGATGTCTATTTTACAAAATTAATAACATATTAGTTGCATTAATTAATTTAATAATTAATTCCCGCTGTCAAAGCAAATAGCGTGTTTTTATGAAACAATAAGTATCAAAAGATTGACACTAGTTTAAGTCCAATTTCAAAGTGAAATTAATTCCAATGACCACTATTGTATTAAATGGTAAAAATATATTCTAATTTCACTTTAAAACCAATTAAAAATATAATCTAATCATATAAATAAAATAGATTAAAAAGAGGTTTTGAATTAAAATACAACATTTTTCACTATTCATTAAAAATTGAACCTTTTCAGAAAAATACCAAAAATTTACACAAAGTAAATTTTGATGTCCCGATTCTAAAGAAGAATTTTATTTTGTCAAATATAACACATAAAATTGTCAAAAAGTGGATTTAAAAGTGTTTCACCTTCAAAAGGCAGTTAATCGACCTTTTAAAGAATATTAGAATGTCTACGCTTAAAATTGGATTCATTCGCATTTTTAATCCTCTAACATATATAATCATTTTTTAGTTAGTTCTGTTCATTCCTGCCATTACAACGGAAAGCCGTTAACTACTATTTAAAATAATATTATTTTAATATTAGAGTGCAATGTAAGATTCCCAAGAAACTCATTGTTGCGTATTGGGTACGCCATCGAGCATAACATCCCCTTTAAAGTAATATTAATATTTTATTCACAAATATGGATAAATATAAAAATGTCATATTCTTTATTTACCCGGGGTGTTACAGATACTTGAGATTATAAATGTTAACATTTATTTATTAAAATGATATAAGGATACTTATTGGTGATGTAGAAATTAGAACTGATTCTGAAGATGGGATGCTGAAATTATTAAATTTTTTAATGTTTCATTTTATTTTAGCGATTTTTTTAATTTTATATTTTGTCTAATTATACAGTTGTTTGAGGAAAAAAACATTTCACAAATGCTCTACTAGAGGAAAAAAAGGTAATCCAATATTAAATATTGAGGTTAACAATAATTTAAGAAGATAGGTGGAAACAATACATGGGAATCTTCATTTCTTATCAAGGGACTATAAGTGAACTTGAGTAAGAAGTTGGATAATGAGCACACCAAAGGCTCCATGAACGGAAACCAAGGGTGAAATAATTAATCCATTATGGAATATAATTAACTTTTCAGACCAATATATGTATCTACATACCAAAGGCTACAACCAATAAATTTAATATAAATCCATAGTTCATAAAAATGTTCACAAACTTCATTAAATTTTTTGGTCTACCTCATGAAGACCGGAATGCTCACATTGAGGTTTTTATAGAACTGTATGACACAATCCATTTTTCTATTTTCATATCATAAATGGAATGGATTTTTCTTTTTTGATTCTCCCATAAATACAAATCACAAGATTTAATCCAATGTATTCCCCCACACTCCATGACAAAATCAGAGGATCTGGTAAAGTTTTTTCTTAAGAGGAATCTCCCACTATAAATTTTTATCAATCTATGACTAAGTTTTATAAAAATTTAAAAATTTATAGAGGATTCATTATATAGTTAATATGATTGATTTAAAATATTTATTAGAAGAATCCATTATCATAGAATCAAAACAAATCTATTATTACATACATTCTATGAATTTTTATTACAGGGAAATAATTCAATTATATATTTTTTCATTGGAGGTTCACTAATTAGAATTACCCTGAATAGAGCTATGAGTTGGTGGAATAAATTTACATAAATACTTTCCATTGTAAACTAGATTAATGTCTAGTTAAATGAGTTCATATGGTTTAAAATAGTTGGGTTTCTTCCTAAATGATTTCTATTTCAAAGAAAATTTATATGATGATGTCCAATCAACATCCTCATGGTATGTATTTGAAATATGTGAATTTTTTAATTTTAATAGAGTAAAATATGTTATGTTATAGGGACCACAAAAACAAAAATTGTAGAATCAATGAAACATGAATGGATTTTAGTAAACACAAAAAGCATATTAACCTCACCATTGAGGTCCATCACTAACGAGTCAATATAAATTTTCTATTGGAAATACAGAAAATATTAATTTCAATTATAGGAACATAACATAAGGAGTTGATAGCCTACTCAATAGATCAATGTGTAGCCATCCAATAATTTATTGATGACTCAATTAATCAATGAGTTGTAATGAGGAACTTAGAAATCTACATGGGTCATATTGAAAAGACATTTAAGGAGAGTTTACGTGGATTCCATACATGTGACACAAAAATCCCACAGCTTGGTGAGATAAATTCCTTCACTATCAGAAGTTTATATATAACCCAAGAAGGTAATATTTAAGATATAATATAGGATCAAGCAGAAATAGTTGATGAAGAAAAAACATTAAGGGACGGAAACAAAAAGTTTTAGAAACTGAGTCATCGGTTCAAGAGGAAGAAACACCGCCATACTAACTACCAATACCATTTTTAGAGAGACTATGGAAGTTTATTTTTGAATAATTAGATAAACCTTTCTAGATATATTATAGAAAATTCATATCAACATTACATTTTGGAGTAAATCATAAACATACCCACATAAAAAAGGTATCAATGGATTTTATGTAAAAAATATTAATTATAGAGAAATTGAGAACTGTACAACTAATGAGGGATTGTTTATAGGTGGTATAAATAAGACTACCAATGACGAAAATTAAACCAAGTATTTTCTATATTCTAATCAATTTTGATTCAAATTATTTTGGATTAAATTTATGTGAATTTTTTGTAAGATTAAATAAATTAGCATAATCAACATTAAAAAACATAGGATTAAGGGAAATTAATCCTTATTGAGTTATGCTTCAACTTAATGATGCATAAATGGTTCATTCCTAAGGGAAACATAAAAATTTCACTGTCAACCTAAAAATGTTTTAATTTACAGATTATTTTTATATAATGGACATTTATGGAGAAATATCCCGGTTAATATTTTGAAGTCCATTCCTATATATTGGATGGCCACTTATTGATGTTAAATTTGGGGAACTAAGTTTAAGAGTTAGTTGAGAAGAATTTATTTTCAATATACAACAGGTGATGAAGAATCTAGAAGAAACTGGTGGTGTGTGGATAGAGGAGAGTTTGAAAGTCATTGATGGAAAAAATTTCCCTTGAAAATGTAATGATATATCTTTGTACAAATTAAGTAATAAGTTTTAGTAAATGTGGAGAAGGGTAATATTCTATTGAATATATCTAGAGTTAGTGGAGGGACTAATGTCCTAGAATAATTTATAGATGGAAAAAAGGATAGGGAAGTTAGTAAACAACCATATTATTTTTCAAGAAGGGATAGAATCTACTAGATTGGGCCCGTGAAGGTTGAGAAGGTACTACATAGTTGTACAGTGAAATTAGTTTCAAGAAAATGAATAGCGTTCATCTATAAAGAGGGATCTAATATTCGACCCTTTGTAAATCCAATAATTGTAACCCCCTTCTTACCCTCAATATCCTAACATCAATAGGTATGGTTGAGCTTAATAACCATAAAAATATCATTTCAAAGAGTAAGAAAGATTTTTCTGTAATTTTTTGTGTTTGTAAGGAATATAAAACATCACCCTAGTAATTTTAAATTTCATTTAAAAAGGTTCTATAGATTCACATTTATTTTTTTATTTTTTAGTTCTTTAGAGGAATCACAATGTTGTAAGACAAAGAGGTACATTAAAATTTTATGTCGCGTGATTCATATTTTCATTGTGAACGTGAATGAATAGAACCTAAATAGAACCTCCCATGAAATAAATTCAATGTGGAGTATGTGTTTCAATTATGTATATCTCTATTCGATTCAACATAATCATTTGTTTTCGTAGTTTCCAGCTTCCAATTTCATATCATTCACTGATTTTTTCTAATCAAAAAATCTTCGAGTTAGTTTCTATAAAATATAATAACCATGAAATGTTATTAAATTTGTTTCAAAAAAAATTAAAGATAAATATTGATGAAAGTAATAAGTAGAAATAAACAAGTGGATTTATATTTTACAAATCATGATTTTGGGAACATGTTGATTCTTGTAAATGATATTTTTCAGATATTTTCCCTACCATGAATTTATGATATTTTTATTAAATTATTTTATAATTAATTTTAATTTCCATGAATAAATTTACCTAACATTTTCTCCATTCCTGAATGAATTTCTAATAAAATATTTCCTATTATTTCTAAATTATTTTTCCTAAGATACTCATGCATGTTTTCTTCTATAACATACTGACATCTTGTCAAACATATGAAAAAATAGAATAATATTTAATATGATTGTGTAATTTTATTATTTATGACTACATACTTGGATCCACCATACATTAATTGATCTCATAGAAGTTAGGAATGTCCATGAAAGGAAAAGATACAGGTTTAAATCCATTTATATTTTTTCCGACCATATTCTCAGTGTGTTTTATGCTATTTAAATGAATAAGTGTGGTGGATAGTATGTATATGGTGGATGTGGATTGTTTCGCGCGGAATCCGGGGATGACCTCCTAGACGGGAGATTCAAACGTTCCGATCGGTTTCTAACGGGTTTGTTCATAGAACCGGAAACATCCAATGATTCCACATCCGTTTGGACCTACTTTCCAAAGGCAGGCGCTCATTAGCTTGTGGACTAATGAGGCTTAGGAATTTGCATTGGTCGAGAGGATGGGAGGTCGGACTCATCACACCTTTTTGAGGGGAATTATTGTCTACTCCGGGACTCTCTTTATAGATTTAAGTTATGTTCGTGAATCCTTATTACATTACCAAGTATAAAATGTGCTTTCCTTTAGTTTTAACAATCAATGATTAAATATGCAAGAAATTTAGAGAATATTTTATATGTATTCGAGGTTCTTCATCAATAGAGAATCATCTATATCTGTATCGAGATTCTTGGTCAATGGTATCCTTCAAAACATTTATATAAAAGTCTCTTGGTCATTATGATGACCAGGATGGTTTTAAAGCCACTCAGTGGGGCACTTGAAGTTTATCATCATTCAGAAGGACAGAGATTATTTCAAAGTTGGGATCGAACCCATAAATGGGCTACCTACGTATCCTTTCTTTTGGAAAAGGAATCAGAACCCACGTAGTTCGAGTTATGGAGTATGATGTTTATGATTGATGGCTCAAAGATGAATGTCCTAATTACTTTTACACTCTAAGCTCACGTGAGTCATGCTCGGTGTGAGAAACAAGCGGTATTGGTAAAAATTTAGACAATTGTGCCATGAAAGATGCAATCATAAGAATTTGTTTGGGGATTATGTATGGATGACTGCCCAAATAGATGAAGGTTTAGGGTTTACTTTTAGGGAAAAAATCCATGAACAGGGTCCATAAAGTTATATGTGCTTCATGGAGATTTGAATACTCTAATCTTGGGGCTTACTCCTAAGGAGGATACCCAAGTTAGGAGGGGACTTATGATTGGGTTTTACTCCTGAAAAGGAAACCCAAATCAAAGGTAAATTATGACTGGTTAAGAGAAATTTAAGGGGACTTGGGGCTTACTCCTGAAAAGGAAGCCCAAGGTTATGACTGAGTCTTATTCCTGAAAAGGATTCCCAGGTTAGGGATTAAGGTTTGGGGCTTACTCCTGAGGAGGATTCCCATATTTGAGGTTGGGGCTTATTCTTAAGAAAGATGCCCAAGATTAAAGGACTTGATTGGGGCTTACTCCTGAGGAGGATGCCCAAGATTGGGAACTTTAAGAATTTGGGGCTTACTCCTGAGGAAGATTCCCAGATTAAAGGTTTTATAACTGGGGATTATTCCTGAAAAGGAGACCCAAGGTTAGGATTTTCTCATTTTAAAGTATGAGGTTGAATGAATGAACTCTCCGTATTTTAGTGACATAAAGATATTTAAATCACTAGACTTTGAGAGAGATTCCACAGAATTCCTTTCAGATAAGAAAGTCAAATCAAGAAATCATGCCATAAATGGCTTTGAAGAGTGTCTTGAAGACTGAATCTTGAAAAGGAAAGGTGAAATGGCTTAAGAGGGGTAAAATGGGCAAGATGGGCACCCAAAAAGATAGGGGCGCGCAAGTCTTGCAAGGCGCGCAAGTCTTCCGTGGGCGCACAAGTATTGGTCACTCAGGTATACCTGCGCGACACATAGTGTACTTGCGCGATTTTCAACCAGTAATGAAATAATTGAGTGACTCTTTTTTAAACCCTTTAGAATGTTCTCGAGGTTCTTCCAGAAAAGGGACACGCAAGTTATATTGAAGGAAATAAGTTGGCGCGCAAGTTTTTGATAAGTTTCAACACTTAGGCATTCCTTCTTCTCTTTAGATCTTCCGTTTTATGTAAGAAATTACCTTAGAAGTGTTCCGGAAGCTTTGAGAAGAGACTTGGGCGTCGGGAGCTTCAATCCGAGTTTCTAGAAAAAGATCCTCCCGAATGGGGGGCCCACAGGGTCTATTTATAGGCAAAAGAAGGCCCTGGGCGGTTACCGAGCAGTTATCACTTCGGTCGCGCAAGTCACTTGCATAACCATAAGGCGTCGCGCAAGTAGACTTGCATGACCACTAGGCAGCGCACAAGTACTTGCACAACCACTAGGCGGCGCGCAAGTATACTTGCGCGACCATGAGGGAACTTGCGCGACCTATGGGAAATGTTCTCCCTGTTCATCCCTTTGTCGATTTTTGATGTTTCTTCAAAGGATGAATCACTTTATGCTCAGATATTCCCCTTTTCCGATCTTTAGATTCTGTGATGAAAGGAGCGTCAACAAAAGTCCCCCCTCAGAGTTGGATCCGGAAAGAAATAAGGATTTGACTCTGAGGAAATCGAATACATTCAAAGGAAAAGGGGGTGCGCAAGTCTTCAGGGCATAGAGGGAAGCGCACAAGTGTGCTGGAACTTGACTTTTATTCAGAGTTCCTTTGTCTTTTGTGGGCAGTTTAAAGTCATGCATGCCGGACATAAAGGGGCTAATGTTTAAGGTCGAAATAGCTTTGACCAAAATGGATTAAAATTGATTCAATTCTTTGACAATTTATCTGAAAACATATTACCATACTCAAGTATGAGAGAAAAAATGTAAACTATGGCTTAAGAATATTTGAATCTGAGGAATGATATGAAAAAAGAGCTAAAAGGCATTAGAAAAGTAGTTTCCAAGAATAAAGTTACTATTATTTAACAAAACCCGTTAGGGGGTTGAAATATGCAGGGCCACCTATGGGCATTGGCTGCATAGTCAAATAAAATAGCATCTTTTGGATGACAAGTCTGTTATGTGGACTGTTTATGCAAGGCCACCTATGGGCACGTGCTGCATAGTCAGGCAAAAGAACTCCCAGAAATTTACTTTCCTAGTGCTAAAATCCAGTGAAAGTTTATGGAGATTCAAATTTTCTAAAGCATAGTGTTTGTTGTATGGAAAGAGGTACTTGAATATGGAGAAGATATTTCCAAACAAGAATATCGAAGAACTGGATGAATATCACTCCTACGAAGGTCTGACCCAAACGTAGGGAAGAAGAATAAACCATGGACTTGAATACTTTCAGATCATGAAAAAGGATATGGGACAAATATGTTAAGGATGGCTATTTTTTGCGGATCCCTACATATTGTCGTTTAAGACAAATAAGGAAAAAATAGGCATTCTTCCCAAGAATGAAGTTACTATTATTTAACAAAACCCGTTAAGGGGTTGAAATATGCAGGGCCACCTATGGGCATTGGCTGCATGGTCAAATAAAATAGCATCTTTTGGCTGGCAAGTCTGTTATGTGGACTGTTTATGCAAGGCCACCTATGGGCACGTGCTGCATAGTCAGGAAAAAGAATTCTCATAAGTTTGACATTTTTGTGACTAGAAGTCATGAAAAGGGTTATGACGATCTGAAAATATTTAAGGTTAGGATTATAACACATAAAGATGGGTATTTTCCAATGTATATAGAGATACATAGGTCAATGAAAACCATAATCATGTTGTGGCTGGGTCCTGAATTGAAACTTGGACTTCACTACGTATCTCATAAGAATGAGAATCAAGCCATACGTAGTTCTTGAAATGCAGTTTAACGTCGTGCAGGACGAAAGTATGAGTGATCTTAGTTTAGGGTCATAGAATTCGGACCATAATAATGAATACACAGTGTGTGTTTTCATGAGGACTTTTCAGCCAAGGGACTGAAAGTGAAATTTGGGGTTAGGCCCAAAAGACTTGGGACTGGATTCGAGGGACACTCGAATGTTCCTACGTATCCCATAAGGATGGGAATCAAGTCCACGTAGTTCTAGAACTACCCTTTGTACAAATTTGGTTCGTACATGTGAAGGGTGAAAGGGGACTTTAGTGCAATGATTGTTTAACCTGAGATAAAAAGTTCAGGCATTACCATGTATGCACGTAGTCTTTTGAAAATGAAAACCATGATTGAAAAAATCAATGTCAATAATGGTTCCTTCTCAAATGAGGAAATCAAAGAATATTTGTAGTTTATTGTTGTACCGAACAAAAGTGTTGTATAGTTTAACGTCATATAACAAGGACGAAAGTGAATCAATGTAAAGATATTGATTCCATGGGCGGTTTCACAAATCAACATCATATGAGGTTGTGGTGAACTGATGTGAAGAGATTGTTTTTGGACTTGAACCCTTGGAGGTTGCCTACATACCCAGCCTGGAGGGCAAGGATCAAAGTCCGTGTAGTTCAATTAAAGAATGAATCAATGATCAAGTTGTTCTTGTGGACAATGATCTAATAAAAAATATTGTTGGGACTTACACATGGTTAGTGGCCCAAAGGGAGTGTTATGGTTGATGTTCTCTCTAAGCTCACGTGATTCATACTCGGTGTGAGAAACAAGAGGTAATAACAACCTTAATGATGTACAGTTTAATGTCATGTAGGACAAAAAAAAGGGGACATTGCAGTTTAAAGTCTTGCAGTTAGGACTATTGGTGCTGCACAGTTTAGTGTCATGTAGCAGGGACAAAATACAGTTTAATGTCATGTAGGACATATCAAGGATTTTCTGTAAAGTTTAGCGTCATGTAGTTAGGACGATGGGGATAAAATAGTTTAACGTCATATTGGACGAAAGGGGGACTGTGCAGTTTAATGTCATGCAGTAAGGACAAAAGAGTGTACCACTTTAACGTCATGTCGGACGAAGGTGCGAATAGTTTAAGGTCATATGCATGGATCGTGAATAGTTCAGTTTAATTTCATACTGGACTTTTGAGATTATATAGTTTAACATCTTTCTGGACGTGAGTGACTTTTATACAGTTTAGCGTCATGTAATTTAGGACGTCACAGTTTAACGTCTTGCTGGACATAAGGGATTTGAAAATAGTTTATGGTCATATACATGGACCAGGGATGATGCAATTTAAGGTCATGCTGGACGGTTTAGGGAACTTTTTCACAGTTTAATGTCGTGTGGGACGAAGTTGTAGTTTAAGGTCATACTAGACCATTGCTGTATAGTTTAACGTCATATAGCAAGGACGAACTGGTGCTGTACAGTTTAAAGTCATGTAGCTAGGACTAAGGTGAACCAATATGAGGATATCAGTTCTGGGGACTTTTTAGAGTTTAACGTCATGCTAGACGATGAAAGTGCCACACAGTTTAATGTCATGTTGATAGGACAAAATATAGTTTAATGTCATCTCGGACATTGAAGGTAACACAGTTTAACGTCATGTTGGACGAAGTTGCAGTTTAAGGTCATACTGGACCATTGCTGTATGAACCAATTGTAAGAGTCTTGGTTCTGGGAACAATATTTTGTGTTTATACAAAATACTTCTTCAGAAATCTGGCATTAGTTGGAGTCGTGATGTGTTCTCCATCCATTGAGATCAGAGAATACGCTCCATTGGAGTAGACCTTATGTATTGAATAAGGTCCTTCCCATTTTGGTTCAAGCTTGGGAGGCTTCTTTCCTGGTATCATTGATGCTCTGAGAACCAATACCAATTCTCCCTGAATGAATGAACGAAGATGAACTTTTTTGTTAAAAGCTCGTGCTATCCGATTTTGATAGATTTCCAAGTGGTGCAAAGTGCACAATCTTTTCTCATCTAACTGTTCCAATTCATTCAACCGCTTTTGGGATTGCTCATCTGTTGACAACTGATCACAAATTTCTATTCTGAGTGAGGGCAATTGAACTTCAATTGGCAAGACTGCTTCTGTTCCATATACCAATGAATATGGAGTAGACCGCGTTGCATTGCGAGTGGTAGTCCGATAAGCCCATAAAGCATGAAAGAGTTTATCAGGCCATGACCTCTTATCTTTATCCACCATCTTTTGCAGTATGTTTGAAAGAGTCTTGTTGAAGGCCTATATCTGGCCATTAGCCGCTGCATGATATCGAGATGAATGGTTGGACTTAATGTTGTATTCTTGATACAATTTCTTTACCTCAGAAGAACAGAAATTGGTGCCGTTGTCCATCAATATGGTATGAGGGACACCAAATCTAGTATTGATGTTAGACTTGATGAAGCTAACAATGCATTTAGAACTGACTTCTTTGAGAGGTACTGCCTCTGCCCATTTGGAAAAGAAATCAGTAGCAGTAAGAATGTACTTAAACTGCTTGGCCGTAGCTGAAGGGTAAGGTCCCACCACATCCATTCCCCATGTGGAAAATGGCCATGAGTATTTAGCTGTATGAAGAAACTCTGGAGGTTGATGAATGAAGTTGGAATATACTTGTCATGAATGACACTTCTTTGTGAAATTAACACAATCTTGTATCATTGAAGGCCAGAAGTATCCAAGCCTTCGAATTTGATCAGACAGTCTATGTCCAGACTGGTGGGCACCACAGACTCCTGCATGCACTTCTTTTATGACAGCCATTGTCTCTTCACCATCAATACATCTGAAGATAACTCCATCAAAACCACGTTTGTAGAGAATTTTCTCGAGGTGGTTTGGACCATCATAAAGAGTAAAATTGACCACACATCGCCGAATTTGTTCTTTCTTGGCTCTATCAGGTGGAAGTGTTCCATTTTGACGGTATTCCTTGATAGGTGACATCCATCCTGTAGTATGACCATACGGTTCAGGAATGGGACTACTTTCATTAATTTCCTCTGTTCTGACTTGAACATAAGGTGAAATTGCACGACGGTGGGCAATACAGATGGTTGTCTCGTCCCGATTTGGATCTGCTAAAGCTGTGGCCATATTAGCCAGTGCATCAGCTTGAGCATTTTGTGATCTTGGGACATAAGAAAATGTCGGTTTTGAAGGGAATTCCGACATTAACTCTCTGACGTAATCATACAAAGGGATTAATTCTTCTTTTCTGATGGCATAATCCCCATTGACTTGTTTGATTACTAGGTCTGAATCACCTTTCACCTTTAAGTGATTCACTTGTGCTTGAAGCGCTAACTCCAAGCCTGTAATGAGAGCTTGGTATTCAGCTTCATTATTGGTACCACCTTCCCACAACAAAAAGGAATAAGGTAACACTGCCTTATCTAGAGAAATGAGCACAATTCCTAAACCAACTTTGTTGAATTTAGGATTTTCCATTTTCTTCCCTGTTGGACTTCTAGAAGCACCATCAAAATACATTTCCCATGTTTGAGGACTCTCTTGAATAGAGAAAACTTCCTCATCAGGGAGTTCGATATCTGAATACGTGTCTTCCACTGAAGGATGTTCAGCCAGGAAATCAGCCAGAGCTTGGCCCTTAATTGCCTTTTGAGACACATACTGGATGTCGAACTGCTGTAGAATAACCGCCCACCTTGCCAGACGTCCTGTAAGCATTGGACGACTAAGGATGAAATTGAGTGGATTATTACGAGATATTAATTGGACCTCGTGATGTTGCAGGTAGTGTCTCAGTTTCTGAACTGCAAAGATTAATGCTAGGCAGCACTTTTCGATACTCGAATACCGGGTTTCTGCTTCAAGCATAGTTCTACTGAGATAGTAGAGACTATTTTCATTTCCAGCATCATTCTTTTGAGCGAGAAAGGCACCCAATGATCGCTCTAAAGCTGTCACATAGAGGATAAGAGGCCTACCCTCAACAGGTGTCATGAGTATTGGTGGACTTAAGAGGTATTTCTTGAGAAAATCAAATGCTTCTTGACATTCTTCAGTCCACTGGTAAGTGACTCCTTTCTTCAATAATTTGGTAAAGGGTAAACTTTTGCCTGCCAAATTGGCGATGAAACGCCGAATGTAGGCTAAGTGTCCTTGAAGTCCTCTTAATTCTTTCAAATTTTGAGGAGGTGACATACCAAGGATTGATTTGGTCTTCTCAGGACCGACTTCAATACCACGATGGCGTACAACAAATCCGAGGAATTTTCCTGAGGTTACCCCAAAAGCACACTTTAAGGGGTTCATCTTCAAATTATGTTGTCGAAGCTTGTGGAATATGACTTCCAAATCAGCCAAGTGACAAAACGTTGTTTGGATTTAACCACCAAATCATCTACATAGCATTCAACAAATTTCCCTAAAAGAGGTTTGAAGATACGATGCATGGCGCGTTGATATGTTGCACCTGCATTCTTTAAACCAAAGGGCATCACCTGGTAACAAAACACACCTTGAGGAGCTCTGAAGGCTGTATATTCCTCATCTTCTGGGGCCATTTGGATCTGATTATATCCAGAATATCCATCCATGAAAGAAAGTACTTCATAGCCAGCCGTCGCATCAATTAAGAGTTCTGTAATCGGAACTGGGAAATCATCTTTAGGACAATACCGATTAAGATCTCTGAAATCGATGCAAACCCTAATTTGTCCGTTCTTCTTCTTTACAGGGACAATATTAGCCAACCACTTGGGATATTGAACTTCTATGACGAAGTTAGCTTTGATAAGCTTATCCACTTCAGCCACGATTTTGGAATCATAGGTTGGGTGTGTTCTTCTCGCGGCTTGCTTGAATCCTCGATGTTCTTTTGGCAAACCCAAATGATGGGTGGCAACATCAGGATCAAGGCCAGGCATCTCTGTATAATTCCAAGAAAAAATATCTTTATTTTCCTTTAAAAAAGAAATATAGATCTATTGCTCTTCAAGGGTCATGGCCGCACTAATTAAAGTGGGGCGTGGATCTTTCTCTGTACCCAGATTTACTTCTCTGAGTTCATCCACAGTGGTAGAGATACCCTCTTCAAATGCTGGAAGAGCATCTCTAAGATCTTCCTCTTCCTCTTCATCATGTGTTATTTCTTCCGTTTCTACTTGCAAAGTAGATGAAAAAACGAAATTCTCATGATCATAAGAGATGTCAAAATTTTCACATTTTGAAGAAGAAGCTTCCATTTCCGACCCTATTGACGATAAAGGGTCTTCTTTGGGAAATAAAGAGGAGATGATGGATTGAGAATCGACATCAATATTCACCTCTGGTGTTGCTATAACTTCTTCTGGACTGATTAGCGAAGTATAGACTTGTTGGATTTCAGCAGACGAAATGAAAATGTCACCACTTATGCTTTCATCACTACTTGGTAATTTACCAATTTCTCCCATGTGGTCTGGCTCGATTGCCGTAATTGACATTATGGATCTTTCCATAAGAGTATTTTGATTTGGGCCTATTTTTTCAATTTGACTGATAGGTAACACATAATCTGTACTCACATGTGAAAATGGATTTATTGGAATTTTTTCCAAACCATACGGAGCATTAACTTTGGTAATTTCCTTCATTGTAGATTTTTCTCTTCCCTTCATGTGATAAAATTCCGCCTCAATGTATTGAGACTCACATGTCTTGAACGGGGCCTTATCACCATACAATGTTCCAACTTGACCATCGAAACAGTATTTGAGACATTGATGGTATGATGACGGAATAGCTGCATGCTGATGTAGCTAGGGTCTTCCAAGCAAGATATTGAAATCTGAGTCTTGATCAACAATCATGAAATCCGAATTGGAAACAAGATCTCCAAACTGAGTTCTGAGCGTAACTTCTCCCAGTGGTTCTTGTTCATTTTTATCATATCCTTGCAACATCATGGTAGAAGGAGATAAATCAGATTCCGTGAGGCCCAATCGACGAAGTGTGCGAATGGGCATGAGGTTGACTCCTGAACCATTTTCAATGAATGCTCTTCGAACATCTATACCATTGACTTTTCCAGATAAGTACAAAGGTTTTATGTGCCCATGCACAACATCATCTTCATCTTTATCAGTAAAAGATATCACTGCATGGCATTCCGCAGGATTATTCTCTATGTGATAGATTTTAGCTGCAGAAATTTCAGTTTCAAACTCCTGAGGACTTGACAAAGCTTCGATGAGTGCTTCCCGAAGATCTCTTGACAGATTCAAAGCATCCAAAATTGATAACTTGGATGGTACTTGGGCCAAGTGTTTCAAAATATCATACTTTTGATCTAGAGGTCTGCGTTTCCCAATAGGAATATGCGGTTTAGCAGGTACTTTGGAAGCAGATGCTTTGGAAGCTGATGCATCTTGTATTGATGTTGGCAACATCCTTGGTTTTGGAAAATTAGACTGATTAGATCCATTTACTTGCTGAGATAAAGAGGATGGAACTTTTAATCTGTCTTCCAAAATAACTATGCCGAAACTGAGTTGGCCATTGGCAGAAGAACTTGCTTGTTCTTTTTGAGCTCGCTGAAGGGCTCTACCACGAGTTTCTGCTGCATATACAGTGCTAGCAGGGGTATAATTAGAGTAGTGGCTTCGGAAAGATCCACGTCTTCCCCTATATCCTGAACCTCTAGAACTTCCTCGGGTTCCCTTATTTGATACAGGGAATTCAGGCTCATCAAGACTGGAATATGAATCTGTTAATTGAATCATATTAACAGAACCAAAGATTAACTCTTCGTCTGATAAAGACTCTGCCTGATTAGCCTGTTTAGGCTGTTCCGTTTGGTGGGACGGTGCCCGTGGCTTTGAAGTAGATGGCATGAAATCTGCCAAAGTCAAAGACAATTTAGGCTTTGATACATACTCATTTTCTCCTGATTCCTCTTTCTTCTTTGAATTGAGCTACCCTTTTGAGGATTTGTCTTTTGATGGAGTCTTTACTGCAGCATTTATAGGAGACACAATTGGCTTCTTCAATTGTGTTCGCAAAATGGAATGGGTCCGATTGATTGTCTTTCTGACCATCCAATCATCATATTTTTTCGCAGTTTTGCTTTTGACTTCCTGCCACTCGCCTCCTTCCTCTGGATCTGTAGCGGTAATACACGCTACATGAGATGAAGAACCCTTCAATTTGACTTGTCCCAAGTCGACCATCTTTTTCAGGAGGTCTTTAAAGACAAAACACTCCTGGATGGGATGCCCCAACATTTGATGAAAGGGACAATAATTGGGACGGTCTTCATCTCCTTCCTTGTTTGGCCTCTTCGGCACAGGTAATTGAACCAAATTATTTTCCAGAGCTGAAATGAAGTAACCAGGAACTTGCTCACTTCGTAAAGAGTATTTTTTACTCTTCATATCCTCAAATTGTTTTCGTCGTTGATCTTTTTGATCATTTGGACGAAACAGCCTTTGTTGTTGGCATTCAGGAGGTGGAGCTCTTCGAGAAGATGAAGGTTTTGAAGTAGAAATAGGTACAAGTGCCTGTTTAAGCATAACTGTAGAAGTTTCTACTTTACCCATTCTTCTTCCTGGAGCTGATGGAATTACACGAGATTTAACCTTGGCTTGTATAAGGGAATCTTCAATCTGTTGAGAGATTGAAGTAAGGTCTCGAAACCCTCCTGTGTATTTCACAGGGATCAATGGCGTGCGTAATTCGTCACGCAAATTTGCCACACAGATTGGCAACAATTCCTCCTGAGGGAGTGATAAACTCAAGGAATACGTTAATCCCTTCCAACGAGCAATGAAATCAGAGACTCTTTCATTCTCCCTTTCCTTGCAGTTTGTAAGATCGAAAACTGTCATTTTTTGGCAAAGTTGAGCTAAACTGAAGAAGGAATTTTTGACGAAGATCCTCCCATCCGATGACTGACTGGGATTTCAAGCTTGTATACCAGACAAAAGCTGGTCCTTGCAAGGTTCGCACGAAGCATCTGAGTTTCACTGCTTCTTGCTGCTCTGGAGTTCCCATCATAGGGTCACAACAAGACACGTAATGCGTCAAATGTTGTTCAGGGTCGCCTGATCCATTGAAAGTAGGGAAAATAGGGTTTCCAAAACTGGATAGAGGAGAAATTGAATCCACCCATTCAGGGTAAACTTTTTTTTCAGGTTGAACTTGCGCCCGTTTCCCTTCCATAGTTTCTAACCGAGCTGTTAATGACTCAATAGTAGTTATTAACTTTTGAGAAACGTCAGGTTGAACTTGGTTTTGGGTAGGTGCAATGAATGGAGCTTGGACAGACGTGGTGATTGGTGCTGCAACTGATGGTAGTGCTGCCAACCGTTGTTGCGTTTGACCCGTAGGATTAGACCTCTGTGGGTGTACTGATAAAGGAGGATATTCTTTATCCATCTCAGTAGTTACAACAAATTCCTTCGGCTGTCGGACTTCAGAATTCTTAAGAAGAATACTATTCTGAAGTAGTTCTGCATTCAACCTTCTTAATTCTTTCCTTTCTTCCTCCGGTTGTGCAAACCTTTGCTCTAATGAGAGCGATTGACCTCCTTCAGAGGAAGGTTGAGAAGTAACCTGATTCTTTCCTTTCCCCTTATTAGATCCTTTTCGGAGAGGGGGAAGTGGGTTACTTGAAGGAATACCCAGATTTTGGGTAAGCCATTGATTACGTGTGCGCACACCTTCTTCATTTAGGTCTGTGTGCGCAACTTCTTGAGCAGGAACCTCTTCGTTTGATCCCTCTGATTGAGCCTCATCTGGTGAATCAGCAGCAACGGCATTGATGACATTGATGGATGCATATTGCATGGAATCCTTTCTATCAGCATTTATGTGATATTGTCTCCTTCTATGTCCATGATGAGACATGGCATTCCATTGACTTGATCACTCAGGAATTTCTTGGAGAACCGTCACTTGGAGAGAATCTCCTGACAGCTTGGCTCTTCGTTCCTCTTGAGGCTTATTCCCTAATCGAGAGAATACTGACTTTCTCTGAGGGAAGGATTGAAGATTTGAAAAAGTCCCCAGTCCGGTGGACTGGGGATGTTCCTGCTGTTTCCGCTCAACTCCTCGAATCCCATTCGTTGATTCTAAGGGTTGGGTTAGAGAAGTCCCCAGTCTGGAAAGCTGGGGTGTCTCTTGACATGCTATGTCTGAGATCTTCTTGAAATCTCTCTTGATCTTGCGAATCTTAGTTCGGAAATTAGCTGGATGCATTAACCTGTATCCACTTTTATCACCTGGTTCAACAGACCGTTGGATGATTTCCGAAACTTCTGTCATTTGATGACGTGTTTGCTCCAGACGAGAGGCTTGTGCAATATTCTCGCCTACTTGATGTAGGAGAAATTCAACAACCTGTTCTCTATATATTTGATTTTGAGAAGAACTAGTTGAAGCTTGTTCTTGAGCAAGCTTTTGATTATGAACAAAGCCCATTGACTGTGGCCGGCCATGGGCAATAACATTGCATGAGACCATTTTCGGCGGGCTTTGCTGTCCGGAAAGCACTGTGAAATGTAGTGCTCCGTGAACACCCCATCCTCTGATATGAACATCAGATGGAGCATTGGCAATTAACTGATGCAATCTTCTTAGTGCGCCAAGGCATGAACGTTGAAGGGTTCTCTGTTGCTTTTCGGCCTTTGGATACCGAGAGACTGATAGAGATGCCAAATCAATTTGGCGTTGTAACCCTTCTATTATCTTAAGATGATTTTCATATTCATCGTAAGATAATACCTTCTTCTTTAATTGACAAAGATTTTTCCATATGTTGAGACGAATATCATGGATTCCATCATCTGTCAACATCTTTGGAATGTCGTACTGGGAGTCAGCCAAAGGCCAAAACATGACTGGTACTTCACCTTTTGCCAGTTTTTTCCTCATGTTCAGCATTTCCTCTTTATCATTTAAATGAAGATTCTTCTACCTGTTTGGACCAGAGTTGGTGTTTACTTGTTGCTTCATCTGATTCAACAATATTGGTAGAGAAATCACTATTCATGCTGGAAGATGAATGACCCAGGGATGGTTCGGAGAATAACCTGAACCCCAGGCTATCTTCTGATGGAGAAAGAGTTTCACCTGCCGATAGTAAAGCATCAGACATGACTGGTTTTACGTTTGCAAGTGCCTCGAGATAGGAGGGATTTCTCGTCACTACATTGCCTTCTGAATAATTTTCGAGACAACGTGAATCACTACTGCGGAGAGGACTTTCGCAGCGAAGTTCATCACCATGAGGAGGACCGTCATGATGGGTTACAACAAAAGATGAAATCTCTTGCTCCTTGGTCTTCTGACCACACAGAGGGTTCCTGTGGCTCTCATCTGAAGAAGAAACTTCAAGATTGATCGAATTTTCATGAAGCAAGTCTTCATGAGTAAGTGTCTGTTGAAGACCTTCAGAATTAATGTTCCCGTTATTGGGAACTGAGGGAGTAGAATCTTGAATTCCGACAGATAAATGTCTGAGGGCTTCAAGAACTCCAGCATCGAGCAAGGCCTTGTTGCAGATTGGCCTTTGATCTCCTGACTGTGCTGGGCGGATCTTTTTTCTTAGATGCCTTCTTACTCGCTTTAGAAACCACTTGATGACAAAAGTGATTGCTCTGAGCAGGTGTATGTGCCTGATCAGGAAATATGGTCAGGTTAGGCTGACGATCTCCACTCAAATCAGGTGTATGTGCCTGACTTGGTTGTCCGTATGATATGGGGGAGTATGCCCCATAACCCTCTTGGACTGGAACAGATGTGTGTGTATGTTCCGGAGTGAATCGTTGATGTGTCACTCCATTGCTAGGGATAGATTTATGTGTCTGTCCCTGAGATGATGCTGAAGTTGTTATGATATCCTGGCAAGCATCCAGAATATGAGCAGGAATTTGCTTCCGCTCTTTCACCATTGACAAAATATGTTTGGTGACTTCAGCCGCCGGAACGGGGATATACGTCCATTCCGGGCTTGGAGTAAGTGTATGTGCTTGCTCCTGTCCTCCTTTTCCTGTCAGTGAATCCTGACAGTACTCAAGTGTGGAGACAGAGGGTTGAGTCTGCCTCCTGTTTTTCGTCGGGACTTTCCGACTGACTTCTCCGGACGCTACCAAGCGAGACTGTTGGTAGGCCTGATTAGTATTAGCACGTGTATGTTCCTGCTGATTACACTTCGCCAAACGCGGTTGACGAGATCCACCATATGTAGTCAGACGAGCCTGCTGACTAACTGGTGATGTATAAGCAGGTGTATGTTCCTGCCTATGGTACTCCGCCGGAATTGCCTGGTGGGATCGTCTTGATGCTTCCAGACGAGTCTGCTGGACAGCTGAATTAAAACGGACAGGTGTGTTTTCCTGCTCGTTGTTTGCCACCAATTTAGGTTGGTGGACTTCTCTGGAGATGGCAGGGATGACAACCTGCTTATTATTAACCGGATTCCGTCTCTGGCGGTTCATCTTGCCTGCTCGGGTTCGAGGAACCTGAGCTGAATGCCTGGAGTCGGTACCCTCATCATGTTGAGGGCGCACTACTGCACGAGTCTGGCGGCGATTGTTGATGGGAGCCCTTGATAAGGACTCCTGTATTTTTGAATTAAGGTCCTGCGGGACCTTCTCATTCACTTCCTCAGAGTAAGGGAGTGAATGGAAATTGAGTTCCGGGGATAACGACCCGAAACGGTTGGAGACGGTAGTCAGCACCGCCTGCTTCTTGATTGCTGGCCGCCGTTGTCCGGACGACCAGGTAGAGTTGTTAACTTAGAGGGCTTGACGAGCGGCCTCCAGAGTTGGGATAGTACCGTTGCGACGGTACTCCTTAACCAGTGCATTCGAAACACAGCGTTGAAGATGCTGAGTTGGTGATGTCATCCTCAGAGCGGATGACGTTCCAGCAGGAGTAGCAGCATTGGTTTTCACAGCAGCAGACCTCACAGTAGAGGTGTTTACAGCAGCAGTATTCACAGGGGTGAATTTAAGGAAAGCCATTTTTGCAGAAGATCTTGAGAAAAGATTGCCTTTTCCATGTAACAGACATAATCAAGATGAATCCAGCCACTGCATCTTTTGGATGAGCACATGTCAATGATTGCTTTGTTGGCCCAAGGGGCTTCAACAAATAAGAAGAACATCACTTTCACTTGGTTAAGGATTCACGTCGGGTTCACCATTTTTGTTTCGCGCGGAATCCGGGGATGACCTCCTGGACGGGAGATTCAAACGTTCCGATCGGTTTCTAACGGGTTTGTTCGTAGAACCGGAAACATCCAATGATTCCACATCCGTTTGGACCTACTTTCCAAAGGCAGGCGCTCATTAGCTTGTGGACTAATGAGGCTTAGGAATTTGCATTGGTCGAGAGGATGGGAGGTCGGACTCATCACACATTTTTGAGGGGAATTATTGTCTACTCCGGGACTCTCTTTATAGATTTAAGTTATGTTCGTGAATCCTTATTACATTACCAAGTATAAAATGTGCTTTCCTTTAGTTTTAACAATCAATGATTAAATATGCAAGAAATTTAGAGAATCTTTTATATGTATTCGAGGTTCTTCATCAATAGATAATCATCTATATCTGTTTAGAGATTCTTGGTCAATGGTATCCTTCAAAACATTTATATAAAAGTCTCTTGGTCATTATGATGACCAGGATGGTTTTAAAGCAACTCAGTGGGGCACTTGAAGTTTATCGTCATTCAGAAGGACAGAGATTATTTCAAAGTTGGGATCGAACCCATAAATGGGCTACCTACGTATCCTTTCTTTTGGAAAAGGAATCAGAACCCACGTAGTTCGAGTTATGGAGTATGATGTTTATGATTGATGGCTCAAAGATGAATGTCCTAATTACTTTTACACTCTAAGCTCACGTGAGTCATGCTTGGTGTGAGAAACAAGAGGTATTGGTAAAAATTTATACAATTGTGCCATGAAAGATGCAATCATAAGAATTTGTTTGGGGCTTATGTATGGATGACTGCCCAAATAGATGAAGGTTTAGGATTTACTTTTAGGGAAAAAATCCATGAACAGGGTCCATAAAGTTATATGTGCTTCATGGAGATTTGAATACTCTAATCTTGGGGCTTACTCCTAAGGAGGATACCCAAGTTAGGAGGGGACTTATGATTGGGTTTTACTCCTGAAAAGGAAACCCAAATCAAAGGTAAATTATGACTGGTTAAGAGAAATTTAAGGGGACTTGGGGCTTACTCCTGAAAAGGAAGCCCAAGGTTATGACTGAGTCTTATTCCTGAAAAGGAGACCCAGGTTAGGGATTAAGGTTTGGGGCTTACTCCTGAGGAGGATGCCCATATTTGAGGTTGGGGCTTATTCTTAAGAAAGATGCCCAAGATTAAAGGACTTGATTGGGGCTTACTCCTGAGGAGGATGCCCAAGATTGGGAACTTTAAGAATTTGGGGCTCACTCCTGAGGAAGATGCCCAGATTAAAGGTTTTATAACTGGGGATTATTCCTGAAAAGGAGACCCAAGGTTAGGATTTTCTCATTTTAAAGGATGAGGTTTAATGAATGAACTCTCCATATTTTAGTGACATAAAGATATTTAAATCACTATACATTGAGAGAGATTCCACAGAATTCCTTTCAGATAAGAAAGTCAAATCAAGAAATCATGCCATAAATGGCTTTAAAGAGTGTCTTGAAGACTGAATCTTGAAAAGGAAAGGTGAAATGGCTTAAGAGGGGTAAAATGGGAAAGATGGGCACCCAAAAAGATAGGGGCGCGCAAGTCTTGCAAGGCGCGCAAGTCTTCCGTGGGCGCGCAAGTATTGGTCGCGCAGGTATACCTGCGCGACACATAGTGTACTTGCGCGATTTTCAACCAGTAATGAAATACTTGAGCGACTCTTTTTTAAATCCTTTAGAATGTTCTCGAGGTTCTTCCAGAAAAGGGACTCGCAAGTTATATTGAAGGAAATAAGTCGGCGCGCAAGTGTTTGATAAGTTTCAACACTTAGGCCTTCCTTCTTCTCTTTAGATCTTCCGTTCTAAGTAAGAAATTACCTTAGAAGTGTTCCGGAAGCTTTGAGAAGAGACTTGGGCGTCGGGAGCTTCAATCCGAGTTTATGGAAAAAGATCCTCCCGAATGGGGGGACCACAGGGTCTATTTATAGGCAAAAGAAGGCTCTGGGCGGTTACCGAGCAGTTATCACTTCGGTCGCGCAAGTCACTTGCACAACCATAAGGCGTCGCGCAAGTAGACTTGCACGACCACTAGGCAGCGCACAAGTACTTGCACAACCACTAGGCGGCGCGCAAGTATACTTGCGCGACCATGAGGGAACTTGCGCGACCTATGGGAAATGTTCTCCTTGTTCATCCCTTTTTCGATTTTTGATGTTTCTTCAAAGGATGAATCACTTTATGCTCAGATATTCCCCTTTTCCGATCTTTAGATTCTGTGATGAAAGGAGCGTCAACATGGGTATAGATCAATGAGGATATTTTTCTATGGATATTCCTTAGGATATTGGAAGTGTGCATGTTATCATTCATTTATATTCATTATTCAACTCCCATGCAACAAAAAAATATTTTTTTTAAATTTGTTTTGTATTAATTGGGTAAAATATTACAATTTCAAACCCAAATTTACTTTTGAACATTTTTTGTTTGGTGGTAGTTATAACATTATTCCCATTAATATATCTATGATAAAAAAAGTCACAGAGGGTGGTTCATTCATTATTATAACTTTTACCATGTTCCAACATTCATCTTTGGGGGATGGGGTGATATGATATTTATAATTACAGCTTTATTTCATTGAGCATATATTTTTAAATGAAGATAGTATATTTGTGGTAAATCCTCCTAAATGAGTATTATTTTATTCATTACCCATCAACCATAATCCTAAGAGACTATTTACCCTAAATGAAAAGTAATCATATTAAATTTTATCTCTATCATTACATGGTGTATATTATATATTTCTTTCATGGATATTTTAAATGACTGGTATTCATGGTTTTTCTATAAATATAATTACATTTATTTATTAATGGTGAGTGTAAACTTTCAATTTCATGTATACTAAATGTGTAAATCATATTAATTATGAATTGAAATATGCTAATGGGATAAGGAAGAGGCATGGTTAAATTGAAAGGGGAAATGTAGAATACATGGTTAACTTTTTTATTAGATATGTGATGTGTTGATGAAATTTACCCATGTGATGATCGAACATATAATTACATAATTAGTAAATTCATTTTATTGACATTAATTTTAATTCATGGTTGGTTGAGTTTTCTTTTTATTATATTAATATTTCATCATGTGGAAAAATAAATAATCAAGTGGGGGAGAATTGATACTTACATTTAATGCATTCGTTTATTGAATTTTTATACATATATATATATATAATTTAAATGATATTAATGAACATATTTTAATTATTTAATTGATTTATTGATAAATGGAAGGATGTAACAATTATTTGTAAAATAAGCTAAATAAATATGGATCTATGATGAAAAATATGTTCTACGACATCTAATAATTGAAGGATTAGTCAGAAAGGTTAGACATGAATAATTGGGTGAAAATGGAGGCTAACCTACTAGAAATTGGTAATTTATGATGTGAAGTAAATTCATGAAGTGAATTGAATATAATACATGAATACATGGTCTAAAAACACACAAAAGAGGATAAAGTAAAATATCAAAGCATGAATATGTGATATACAGAAAGAATATTGTAGGGTATAACCTAGAATTTATAGATTTTGAAGAAACATAGTGAAGGGTTATTTCAACATGATGTCACCCCATCATCCTATTAATGGAGGTTTCAAGAAATTTTTTTGGATAATGGGTAAGGAATAATTTTTTGAATTGCATTTTGGACATTATTTCAAAAATATATAAAAAAGTAACTGAGAAAATCCATACCACATCAGACTGTGAATAACATTTATAATGAGAAACCTTTATAATCTAATAATTTTAATCATCTATCCTAGGATCATTGGCTATATGCTTATATAACCTATTATGCTTCTATAATAATGGGGAGGCCAGAGTGTTGATACAACAAACAAAAATTGGACAATGAGATAACATGATCAATTGGCATACTTTTTCTTCCATTATTAGCCACCTAATGACCATTCCAGAATCCCCCTCTTGATTACCATGAGGGTGTAATTCCTTAATTCCAAGGGATGTTAAAGTATGGGGGTATTTTGTGGGTAATATTTTATATTGTATTGATGGTTTTATTTTTTCAAAACTATTTATCAATTCAAAAAATATTTATTTTCTCATTACATGACTATTCTGTTATGATTTAAATAATCTAATTTTAGTACATTTACTAATATCCTTGGTTTGTATATTACCATTCTGAAATCTAAAGTAATTATGTCTAACTAACAATCTGGGTCACCTAGATTAACAATAAAATGAATTAATTGAACATATTAATGGTGAGATTATTAGATTAATAATGAGTAACAAAACCATGGATCCCTAATACACAATCCTGACAATAAATAATAATTCACATGTTTTTATTTGAATCCCTAGAACATAAACCTGAAATAACTAATCATGGAGTTCTACCCATCTTTAAAAAAATTATTAATCAATTTTCTTCAATATAATTTCCTCTTAATTAAATCCACTAACCACAATCTATATTAAAATAATTAACCATAATCATTTTTTCATATCCTATATCGATTGAACTTAATTCACACTTTACTAAATTTTTTGAAGATAGTAGTGATGATGGTGATTATGAAGGGAACCATACATTTGACCCCCAAACCTGTATTAAAACTAGTATTGAAAATTGAAAAATATATTTTCATATTTATGGAATAATATATACAATTTTTTCCTATAGATTGAAGTCCATTTTGGATTTATAGGGAGATCCCATGAATAAGGGAATCTCAGGATGATGACCTAATGCTTCATTATTTTCTTACATTATTTCTTTCCATTCATTTCATTATCAAGATACATTCCTTATCCCATATCATCTCATTTATAAATCACATGTAGTAATAAATAATATTTGTGACTGAGAAAGTTGGAGGCTGGACCGAATTTATTTTCTTGAGTTTTTGACCTTATATTTTTTTAATCCATTCATTCTTCTGGAACATAGTTTCTTTTATAATTTCTTAATACATAATGTGAATTTTTTTGTTCATATTCAATTAATTTTAATTTTTTTTATCTTATTATATATCTCTATCCACCTACTTCTTGACTATATGTGATGGGATATGATAGGGTTTGGTGGTGTATTCCCAATGATCATCAACATGTGTATTTTATGTAGTTTGAACTATTGATTCTTAATGAATAACAAAATCCAACTCGTGATTTCCTTATTTAATCATGAGAACCTCCTGAAATTCTAATGCAGATAAGAAGGTGGCCAATCCAATCTATAATATCAGTTCATGTAACTCTCACCATCACCATCTGGGCATTTTAGATTTGGGAATAAATTTTGTGATATTTATCTTAAATGTTATACTAGAAAAGATTAGGAAAAAATTGGAAAACAAAATAACATTGAAATAGGTCTACAAAATCCTAACATGATAACAATTTTGTAGATTTTTAAAAATATTACAATCCAAATTCATTTTTATTTTAAATCCTAAACACGAAAATAATAATTTTTTCACAAAAAAATAAATTTTGATAAAAATAGTTTTTATGAACTTATCATTATGAGACTTCCTATAGTGAACTACTGTAATATACTAAGACAATTAATTTTTTCCATGCCCTAGGAAATTTTGTGATTCAAACATAATACATAGACATAATTGGACCATTCCTGGTGTCCTTTCTTAGTTCTTATATTTTTATACTAGTAGATTATATTTCAAAATGGGTGGATGAAAATTCCAACTAGTCTAGTTATGTTAAATGTATCATGATTTCATATAGCATAACATATTATACTAGTTTGGAGTACCATGACCCATCATTTGAGACCTAGAAAACCACTTTTTCAGTATAAAAATAGAGGAATTATTTAAATTGTGTGGGTTGAATCATAAAACATAAACAATATACCATCCACAAATGAATTGGATATAGGATTTTTTTTCAACAAATAAATAAAAATCATTCTAGAAGTGGTAATCCAAACCAATATGAAGGGATAAATATAATGGTTTAATGATTCCTTGTTGGATTATAGGACTTCCTATAAGACACTGATGGGAATTATCCCCTACTGAGTTATTTATGTGAATAGTGGTAACTAACATGTGAAATTTCTACACAAAGCATGATGGGTTGTATACTAAATAAGTCAAGATGTTGAAAGTGTTTGGTATGATGGAAGAATATAGCTACAGGATCTGTCATAAATCTGAAGTGAATATTTTATAAATTCAATGATCTACAAATAGATAACAAGGATGGGCCATAAAAAGATGATTTAACCGAAAACCATAATCCATGGAGATCAAGTGTTGTTACACAACTCCAAACATTAACTGATTCATGGTAGAGATCATACCAAATAGGAATTAATTTTATAGCTATTCAGGTATCCCCCTTAGGATCTATACATATTTAAATTGAGGACGTATCCATTCAATGTAAATGGAAAAATGATGAAAATGTTACTTTGTACCATACCTCATGAACTACTTGAGGATATTAAACTAAATCAAAATAATTACTAATTTATACACATTTAGATGTTCCATTACATTATATTTTATTGAATATGGTATTTCTATTTTAAATATACTTACATAAACAATGAAATTAATTTCTTTGTTAACAATGCATCAATTATGTCTTGGGAGGAAATCATGTTGACTTGAAATTTGTTTAAAATTTTTATTTAAAAATATTCATTTTAGCAGAGCTAAATACATTAATCAAAAGAACTTCTGGTAATCAACTCGTAATATATTTTCTTATTTTACACTTTCCCTAATTATAATTTATTTTTTGTTAAATATGCATTTACTTTGAATAAATTTTAATGTTATTTATAGGTCAATCAACAAGGATCAAGGTAACATGAATATGTTATAAACTACTCATAGTGTAAAAAAGAGACTTCTCGATATGTAAATGGAATCCACTTCATGATAGAGGATTCACATCATGAATATATTTTAGAAAAAATTATGATAATGAAACTAATAAAACCCAATTGAATAATAATTTCAAGGAGAGTATGAGTTTTAATTATTTATTTTATTTTTCTCCTATAATTTGAAATGTTTTACTGAGCATTAAAAAAAATTTCATGACCCACATTAATCTCTTGTACTCTGGCATCGATATAGGTGATATACAACATTATTAGGAGAATTAATATTCCATGTTCATTGTTTCATTTTTGGCATGATTATATGTGTAAAATGGAATTTTAATTACTAGAGTTATGTATAGGGAGATAAATTTGACAAATTATAATTTTTGGAAGTAAGTTATTTATTTATATGAAATTGTTCAATTATTTGGAATTTTTATATTTTATAAAATTTATATATATTGGTTTATTTTTTTATGAATTTCTATGAGTAATTAACCTCAATAATATGTCCTCGTTCCTAAGTATATTTCAAAACTAATAATTTTAAATTCATTATTCTTTATCTTTCTTAAGATCCCTATCCATGTTTTTCTCTTAGAACATTCTTGGAATTTTAACAAAGTTATTACTGAACAAAATCACTTTTAATATGACTGAAGAATTTTATTATTTATACCTTTATCCACCTATCAACCTTGTCGTTGAATCATAATTTTGTCCATATAATCCATGAATAAATTTCTTAGGGATTGAGCCACATTTCAAATCTAGTATATCCTTTCATACCATACTCAATGTTTCCTGCATGATATTGAAAATACTATGATTGAGGGAGTTGGTTGTCCATGGTTGATGTAGATGTTTATCATTAAGGATATTTTATGCGGGGTTGTTTCTTTGAGTTATGCTATTTTGTTACAAATTATAATTTTTTATTTTCAACTCCTACTAAAAAATATAAAATAAAAAATAAATTTAATATGAAAAGAATTGAGACAAAGGAGGATCAAAAATAAAAATTGTAAAAATGATTATATTAGGATCAAATAGGTTTTGGTAGTTGATGTGGTATTTATCTTAAAAAAACCTTTGAAAAATAGAAAAAATTAAAAAAGAAGAAAAAAATAGAGGATGATTCATTCATTATACATACTCAGGTAAAGTTCATAATTTGAACATTGGGGATGGGATATGAAATATTCATCATTGTATAAGTATTTCATTGTACTATTTTTTATATTTCTTTCACAATAATTCAGTGTGAAACCTTCAATTTGAGATTTATTTTATGTATTACACATAGGCTAAAACTATTTGATACATTTGAAACTTGATTCCAAGCCTTCAAGAATAATTATGATATCTATATTTATGTGGTGGAGGTTCTAGATTCTGTAAAATACAATTTTATTATAAATTTACTTGAGAAATGAGAATAAATCATTTATATTTATTAACTTGAGTGATGAGTTTAGATAATTCAAATTGAGGTAAATTGCATGTGGTGTTCATGTTAATAATGACATACTAAGTAAAAATAAATGTAACAATAATATTTTTATTTGAATATAAGAAAATTTAAATCCATTATTGTATTTATTTCATTGAACACTATGGAGTGTAGTATTTATTTTTTATTATATTTGAAAAATTATATTCTATTAAAAAAGATTACTTTTGTTACTTTTGAAATTTATATACCATTATAATAAAATTCCTTTTTTATTGTTGATATTATATTCTTGAGGGAACATATGTTCTACATGTTGGGGAATTTATAGAACCATTTCATTATTTATAATTTCTATCTAAAATAAATTTCTGCTATAAATAAATTGAGGAATCATACCAAATATTAATTGATTTATTATTTTATGGAATGATACAATAAATGGATGAATTTTAGATTAATGGTGAAAAATTTATGATACAAATGATGTCTCAGGGCATAAATTAAGTGAGGTATGTCCCCATTGATTCAATTGTATGAAATAGAATGAAATAGATGTCACCCTACAGGAAAATAGTCATTCACATAGTGAATGATGTTTTGGATGTAAAAACAATTTTGGGAGTCATGTTCACATATGGTATGTTGGGAGAATTCATTTTCATCAATAATTTTTCACCGTTAGTCTCATTTTCAATAATGTTTTAGTATCATTCCATAAAATATTAAAATAACCAAATTATGGTAAGATTAATCAATTAATGCACACTAACCGTTCAATTTACAAAAAAATAATAATATTGAATTAAATGGTTAAGAAATTTCCCACACACATAGAACATTAATTTCCTCAATCATATAATATCAATGACATCACATGTGGTAGTTCTTGAGGTAAAAAACACATAATCATCCTACAGTAAATGGTATGATTTTTCTATAAATTCTTATTTCATTATTTTTTCAAAAATAAATTATAATCTAACATTTACAATGATCATACTTTTCAAGATAAATATCTATATAATAAACATGGCATTGATGAAGAGGTTGAAAAAGTAGAAATTAAATAGAAGGTTCCATACATCCTCCTACACCATAATAAAAAATTTACATCATTATGATGGTGTTGGATCTAGTGTATTATTGCTGTGGAGTCCCCAAAAAAGAAAAAGAATAAGTGAAATTTATAAAAGGAATCATGTGTTTGTTCAATTAAAAGAAACTCCACCCACCATCCAAAAATAGATAATATCCAGTAATACCCTTTTGGAGTTATTAAAAACTACAAGATCATTGTTGGATCAGACCAATAAATATCCCTCTTTTAGTTTTCTATTCATTATTTGAAAATATTTTTAAATTAATTTCTCTATAATTAGTTTTAGAAATATATTATGATGCATCCATATTTTTGACTATTTGAGGATCAATGATAAGGTCCTCATAATCTAAATAGTAATTTTAATTTATAGGTCCTAAAACATGGAATAATACATCCAAATATTAAATTAAAGAATCTATATAGAATTCACACTATAAAAATGGATTATTTCATGAATGTAGAATCCAAATAGTGAAATCCTACAGAACATATCTTATGTAAGCTTAGCAAGGAAACCCAAAAATTGAAGCATCCATTCAAGGAGAGTATGAGTTTAAAATTCATAATTGTTTCAATTCCTATATTTTAGTGTCATAAAATATATGTTTCATCCTTAAAAGAAATATCATTCACTACTATGAAACCCTGTACTCTAGTATCGATCTTCAATACATAATTTTCTTTGGAAAACCATTATTCCATGTTTTAATTTACACTACTAATACGATTAGGTGATATTAATTTAAAATGTATGAGTAAGGTTAAGCATGAGGGGGTGAATTTAATAAAGCATGAATTTATAGATACATTGATTGTTTTAAATTATATTATTATTCGATTTGGGATGTTTGGAATTTATAAAATTGATATTGAATGGTTTATTGTTTTTATTCATTTATTAGAGTAACTTTCCAAAACACTATGGTCCTATTCTATAGAAAATACTTGAACCAAAATTTCATATTAGTTCTATAGTATATTTCTTAAGAGACACATGAATTTTTTTCTTCTAAAACAATATTAGTATCTTATTAATACTCTGAATCCTTGTAATCGCTTTTTTGATTATTGGGGTTCTTTTTTAATTAAAACAGTATCCTTGGGACAATCTAAACAAAGAATCTAATATTTTTCTCACAAAATTCAATAATGTTCTTGTTAGGTAATGATCTATATTAAAAATCTCTAATCTATTCTTACTATATTCTCAGTATGTTGCATGATATTCAAAAGAATCAATGTGGGGGGGTAGTTATCCATGGTGGACGGGTATGTTCATAATTTTTGATGCATTAGTTATGGTTTTTAATATGACTTATTTATCAGTTTTTTCATCATTATTTTGACATTATTATTCACAAATCATATAAAATACAAAAATAAAATGAAAAAAATGGAAAAATGAAAAAAATGGTTATGTCATTGGTGGATCAAAAATACCAATTTATTGACTGATGATATTTTGGTCTAACGTGGTTAGGTGGAGAATGTGACTTTTTTTAATAATATCTTTTGAAAATGAATGAAATAAAAAAAAATCTCTTGATTTATTTTGGATTCTACTTGGGTTTTGTCCGCACTGGCTGATCCATTGGTCCTTTCCCACCCTAGGAGGAGGGGGAAATGGAATCATTTCACCTTCTATAATTGGATCTTGCCTCCTATATCTCCCTTTAGAACCGAGGGTTACACCCCATTTTCACATGTATTGTGTTAGCCCCAAAGGATTATAGTTTATCCATTAGAGCCCATTTACTTCCAACTTCCCTCATAGAGTTCTCAATAGATTCTTCCCAACACAACCATACCTTGTTTTCTCATTTCAAAATGTGGAGACCTTTGGTAGAATTTATCGATAGATCTGTAAACACTCAGTGGGATCTTCATCACTACATAGTGGTTGGTTTTCACGACTCTCAGAAAATGATGATTAATTTCTCTAATGATAAATATTGGGATCTTTCCTGGTATAATATATCTTTATTTATCAAAAACTTCTGTTTCTTTATCTTTCATTGGCCCTTCTATATGAAATTTAATCTTAACCCATAGATAACAACGATTTAGGTCCATCACCTTGGTTTTACTATCTCTTTACAAAATTATTCAATCTTTATGATGATAGTTAATATTGTTAAAGGTTTCTTGGTTGTAGATATTAGGACCCAAGCGGTTCTCCATCCCTTAGAACCCTGAATCTATATAGTGGCTGACATATCTAAATGTCATCTGTATTTTGTTTGGATTTATATTGAGGGATAATATAGACTCAAAATTCATATTGTATATGAGTCATGGACCGATTATTTCTCCTATTGCTACTCCAAGGACACAATTCCCATAGTTTTAATTGAAGTTGAATGGCACCACCAGATTCATATCAGATAAATGTGGGTACCTCAATAAAGAAATAACATAGTCAATGGGAAGTAGATTTTGTTTTTTATTGGTCAACCTCCTAAGAGTAACAATCATAATGATGGTTTTTGGGATTTTTATATAGATAAAGTGAATCAAAAATGACTATCAATAATGACTATGGGTGAAAATTTGAAAGAATATGGATCTGAAGGGTTAAAGTAATTTTATCATTCTGATGGCTGGAGCATGATCAATGGTTAGGTTGGGGAATCTAAGGGTCTTCTGAAGTTTAGTGATAGGAACCATGATAAAGTCCAATCCAACATGTTGTCCACCGAGAATCTCAATGAAACTAGAAGTAAAAATACATTTTTGGTGTTAGGATATGAATAGAATACCACACTTTAATGATGAATAGTAAATGAAGTATTCTTTAAAGGAAAAAATCCCCTAGTATCCATGTTGGATGAGATGGAGGCTAAGAATTATTCTAATCTTGAAATTTGGTTATCTATGATCAAGTAAATGGTTTTAGAATTAGAATAACATTTTCTATAAATAATTAATTGAAAAAACCACTTATTTATTCTGATAGTTACATCAAGCATGTGAGGAGGTCATGGACATGGAATGACTATTAAAATTTTCTCAGTCATCTAGTTACATGATTTTCTAGAAAAGGTTCCATTATTTAGAAGACACACACTACTGGTGTTGATTCTCAAAAGAATTGGGATATTTAAAAGGGAATGGCTGAACAGGGAGGTAGTCCTTGCTTAGCACCCAAATCAATTAATCCCTAGGGGTAAAATCTATGAGTACTCATGTTCATCGGGAATTTCTGAAAGGTGAAAAAAAGGAGGACACTAAAAGAGAAAAAATATATATTCTTATCCTTGATTATAATTAATAGATTATTGTGGAGTCCTTATAGATAAATATATCAAAGTATAATGCACACAAAATGTTTTAAATACTGCTACAAGTGGATTTAAATGAAACAAAAATTCATGGATTGGTAACAAGAAGAATATTTGGATTCGTGGATTCAATGGCGGGGAAATCATAGAGGAAATTGTACAAGATTGGGAAAAAATGATATACCAATTTTAGTAACTCATCAATGAAAATATAAAATTGGAGTTTGACTCCATCAAATACTGTTTATACAAGATAAACAATTTAAAACCTATAAATATTTTTTGAATGGTGTAATAATCTTTTATATATTGTGAAGTTCATTTTCCTTTGTGATTCTTTTTATTTTACCACTTTTCCATAAATATTCATGAAATAAAAATATTTCATTAGTGAAAATAAAAAAGGAAAATAAAAGAAAAAAATCAAGAGATGGTGATGCATTCATTATGATCATTCATATCATGTTCCTACATTTATCCTTAAGGATTGGGGAGATGAAATATTATTCATTAATAAAGTATTTCATTGGAATTATCATATGATATCATTAATTATAATTTACTATCAAATGTGATTTATTATGTTTATTTTACTCATTACCTATAAAATTTTATTCTAAGAGACATTATAATGTGAATGAAATCACCTCAGGATTAAAATTGATTGTTGACTTTTCTAGGTGGATATGTTAGATTCCTTATAATCTTATGTTATGTGACATGTACCTTGGGTATGAGAAAAAAGTCAATTTCATTTATTAACTTTGTTTATGAGTGAATAGAATTAAATATTAGGTAAATGACCAATGGAGTTCACATTAATGATCGATTAAGGAATAAATCCTTATATTTTTAAGAGAAATATTATTTTTAAAGAAGAAAAGTAAATTACCTAATTAGTTTTGTTTATTTAAAAAAATTAGTTAGTGGAATTTATTATTGTGAAATTATAATGTCAATTTTTCATTGGAAAGTATTTCATATTTTTTAATTTATATTTTTTATATAATTTAATTAGATATTATTTTTGTTGACATTACATAAAAATAAATATATCTATAATACCAATTATGTCTCAATAGTGTGGAAATTGATAGAAAACCCCTTACCTAAAATTTGTCATGCCTCGTTGGTTCCCTAACCTTTTATATATTAAATATAAATTTATTATAAATAAATATAATAAAAATATTGATATCATTAATATTATAAATGATTCCATTATTTACGACAGGTTATTTAACAATCTATTATTAAGATCATTATTTCACATCTTTTCTGATTTGTTTTTCATGTCTGCTTTTATTTAGTAGTTACAATACATACATCTTAAAAATTCATAAATCTTCTATAGGTTTTATTTTAGGATATAAATCATATATTTTTAATATATATATATATATTCATAAATATATGATAGAGATAGAAAAATTAATTACACCTTCAATTGAGATGATAGACCATATATATACATGACCAATATCTTTTCCATTTTAATGGAAAGAAAAAATAGAGGTAAATAATAATTATCCTTTACATGGTAATTTTTATTTCATATATATCCTATAAATTCAAAAAAAACTATCCTTATTAACATCCATGTAAATCATAAATAAATACATGATCATATCCCTTCATAGAGTTGGTAGTCCACAAGTACAAATGGGTGACGTTATCATTTTCCAAAATACTAGAAAGTGATTAGATAAAAATATATTTTTGATTCAAAAGAATACTAATGTATTAATTACTATATATATTCATTATTTCCATATTTATATTCATCCTTATGATGTTTTAATGAACAAAAATTACACAACTACGTGGAGATGGTAAGTCGTACATACACATGAGTGATCTTTTCTCTTTTCATAAGATGGAAGTTATATAGAATATGGCTGTCCAATAATCATTATAATATATCTGTATTAATATTATGCTGATTTTTTTATTTTAGGATCAATAAAACACATTTATAGAATATATAGGAAGAAATAAACATGGAAGATTCAGTAAATAGAATTATCCATTCCTTTGTAGACTTCCATTAAATCTCCTCTTAAGTGACCAGAGATGGAAATTTCAGCGGGTCAAAAAATCATAAACACATAAAAGTATTTTTAGAATCAAAGTTTTTAGGTTTTGGTTTAGAATTGGGGCTTAATTTAGTGGTATGAACTGAGATAAAGGGGTTCATATTTATAATGGAGGGAAATGATAGATGTTGAATTTGTAAAAAAAAATAAAATTGAATTAAGTCATTCTCAATCAAAATGCTTCAAAATGGCCAAAAAAATGAATAAAATTTGGATAAGTTCAAAATATCCTCATAAAATTAAATTTATATAGGTTTTAGTTTCACTTAAAATCATTTCATATTGTTTAACCCCTCGGTTAACCAATTTTATTTTAACCACAGTAATGGCTTGTTAAATTTTAATGGTTTTGAGTTCTACTTATAATGTAAGAGTTAGATCATAAATGTAAAATAAATCAAATTATCTAAAATTTAATATCCCATTGTCCTCTTCATAAATTTAATTATTTTTTAAATAATTTAATAAAATTCTTTTTTCATTAAATTTAAATTATGTCATTTTTCACAATATTCATTTAATTTGAATTTAATGATATTAAAAAATATTTGATTAGAATATAATAATTTTCAAAGATCTAATATATTATATATTTCTATAAAATTCTTGGGAAAATAATACTCTATAAAATTTTATTAAATTTATTATTTTAAAAACAATTTATTTTATTTTTCTGTTAATTGAATTAATGTTGTATTGCCATTATGTAAACAATTTAAAAAATTATTCAATACCTAAAAATGAAATATAAATTTACTAGATAAAAATGATTCATTTATTTTAAAATAATACCTTAAATTTGGTCATAATTCAATCTTATTCATATGTGAACATATAAATTAAATTATATGCAAGAGGGAGATATTTTAGAATTATTTGTACATAAAATAATATAAATGTCATTACTAATGTAAAATTGATTAAAAATAAAATATATTATAATTTTAAATGCTTATGACGGAATTAATCCCATATAATGAAATAAAGACAAGTTTTGGGTTGATTTATAATGAATAATTAACTCATTTTTAATCATAAATAATAGATTTACACTTCATCGATGTGATAAATTTTAGTAAATTTACTATTCATAATGCGTAAAATTTGAAGGCGCCTATTTACAAAAAAACATCCTAAATAAAAATACTATATTTATTTTTATTTATTATATTTGTAGAAGTTGTAAAAATTAATTTTAATATTAATTATTAAAATTAAATGTAAAAAAAACATTTTGAAAAATGCATTTTTTGACATAAAAATTTACTTTTACCAAAATTATAAAAATTCATGATTCCAATTTTAATATTATATTTATAATGAATCATATATTACCATATTAAAAATGAAAAATATAATGGGAATATAAAATTACTTTATTTAATTAATATAATAGATAATATTTGATAAACCAAAATTATTCACTATTCAAAAAAATATATCATTTCAGAAAATAATAAAAATTTAACCTTAAGTTACTTTTGATATGATTATTTAAAAAAAACAAATTAATTTTTAAAAAATAACAATAAAAGTATTATAATTTAGATTTTAATCACATTGTAGAATAAAATAATGTGAAATGTTTTATTGTTTCATTAAAAATAAAATTTTAATATAATTGAAGTACATATATTACATTCTTCCCTCCATTAAAAAAATTCATTCATGGAATTTTTATAATTTCAATTAGTTTATAGAATTTTGTAGTTTTTCACCAAAATTTCTTTAGTTTCCCACATCACATATTTTATCTTATGATCTTTAAAATTTTCATTTACCAGTCGAGTCATCTGATTCCCCATGACCTATTCTCAAGTGTCCAGAATCTGGAAAGGTTCTTCACAATAAGATAAATCAAGTTCTGATTATATATCCTCATAGGATATAACATTAATTGGATATAACATATTATTCCTCAATAGGGATATATTGAACATGTCATGTAATTTATAGTGTATAGGTGACATTACTAAATAGTAGTCCACAACTCTAATTCTTTCTTGAATATCAAAAGGTTTGTTGTTCTTGAGGCGATATTTTATTTTCTTAATGAACTATATAAAAACATTTCATAGATATACATTCATTCAAACAATATCTCCGACTTTAATTTCCAAATTTTTATATTTTTATTATTTTATCTCTATTTACTCTTAGAGAATATTTAAATTGTGTTTGAATAATCATTACATTTTGTGTTGTTTAATCAATAATTTCTAGTCTATAGATATTCATTCACAATCTTATTCCAAAAATGTTGGAGTATGAAATATATTTCAATATAATTATTCATGAAATTCCATTTTATTATTTTAATTCTATCTTTTTTTATAGGGTAACTCCACTAAAGGTAACCACTGGTCCCATAAACCTTGAATGTTATGTTAGTTTGACTTCATCATTTCTTCAAAATTTTTAATAGTCTGATCATATTATCCATTGTTTTTAGGGATATTTCAACAGCTCAAATAAGAATTAGTGTCTAGATCCTTTTGAAAACACTTATAGAATGTCAATTAATATTGTGGATCATGATCAGATAGAATTGAAAGAGGTTCATCTTGATGTTATAAAACTTCATTAATATAGTGCATTTAAGGTTTTCAAGAGTTAAATGTTGTGTTATACGGATGAAATGTGTAAATTTGTTATATTGATCAATAATTACCCATGTTTCATCATTCCTTCTAGGATTATTTGGAAATCTAGTGAAAAATCCCACAGTAATGTCATCCCATATATAGATAAGAATAGTTAGATGTTGTATTATTGCACTACGATATTGTCTCCCAACCATAACATATTAACTGAATAAACATAGTAATACATACACATAGATTTACCAAACCATATTATCTAAAAAAATCCCTCAAAATCTATTTACATAGTGGCATTACAAAGTTTTGTTGAGAAATTTGAACTATGAAAAAGTTCTAATAATTCCATTTTTAGCTTATGTATTGATATAACACATATCAGCTTTCAAAATTTCAGAATTCTATCTTCATATATGAATTCGGTAAATTTTAAAAAATTCAATAAATTAATTTTATTTTCAAAATTCTCATCATCACTGTAACAACGTTTTATCATTTCATAAAAATATGGTCTTGAAATCCTTGAAAAGGTTGTGATTTTCTACTTCTTCAAAAATTTACATAGACAATTTCTTCTTATCTATGAGCATAGGACAACTATAAATATTCATTTTGGTTAGGAATACATTTTCGGTCCTAATCGATACACATTTTACCTTATTTATCTTCCCTAGGTGGTAGTGTACTTGAATATAATAACACATGAGAAGCTTGAACCACCTCCTTTGAATCATATTGAGATATTTTTTTAAAAATATGTATTCTAGGATCTTATTTTTTTTATATATCTCAAATCATTCCACATGTAAATAATGTATTCATATGTTGAATTAAAATATAATGACTAACAACTCAATATCATGAGTTGGATTTTTTTTTTCTCAGGAGACATTATCTTCTTATAGGAAATACCTTTATCCATGTGCATAGGACACGTCTACATCACAACTTAGGTGTATCAATATATATTACATATTAGTTATTTACATATGATAATATCATAATTTTATAATTCATCAATATTCCAATAAATTCATCAAAAATTCCATCACATTCCATTATCCATGTTAACAAAACCCATTTACATATAACATTGGTTAACAAGTTAGCTAATCAAGAAATTATATGAAAAAATTTTCGATAGTAACCAAAAAAATAAAATGAAACTATAACCCCCAGTTAGGTTTTTTGGTGTAATCCATTCATTGAATTCATTTTTCATTCTATGATCAATTTAGATTCCATCCCTGGAAAAACTATAGCCTTGAAAATATACTTTTGGAAGCTTGAATTATTTCTTTTAAAATTTCCAATATAAATTAGTTGTCCTGATAGTATATATAATGTTCTACATGTGATTATAATGGTATTATAGGATTTTATATTAAGTAGTGATATCATCAATAAATACCTCAAAATATTTATTAGGATATTACTTTAATTATTTTTTATTAAATCCTTAAAAATAGAGGGTGACTTAGTCAATCCAATTGGAATTATTGTAGACTCATAATGTCCATATGTCCATCCATCCAATGGCCCAAAGGGCTTCAATTTTTATTATTATAATAAAACACCCTTTTAAGGGAAGAAGGGGAAACCCCAACAGACTTCATAAACTTAAAGACATAACATGACCTGAAGAAAACCAAACTGACACATGAAACACCCCTCCACAGCATGTAATCGTGATGAAGCACTCCATCGTTGCAAGGCTAATCAGCAGGACAGTGTCCTGTGTCAAAGCACAGGCCCGATCTGATGGCTGATGCCATACCCTCTCAAACATCCAAGTCTGAAAAGCTCTGCAAGATGAATTGTCAGCTCAAAATCCTCCTTGGGGCCTGATCCATATGGTAGAGTCCAGCCAACTTGGATCATCAGCATACAACATATAAAATTGAAACAACAAAAACCAAAATCCACCTTCCACAATCCTACTATCGTTGTCACTTTCCAAAATCCACAAATCCAGATTCAAAAATTCAGACAACATCATCCTTCACGGGAAACGAGTTCCTCCCTGCCTCAAGTCACACACCAGAACACCGTCGAGCTCCACTGAAATCCGCCATCGAAACAAGAGACTCATCCACTTCCACAAACTCCACAGACGCCACAACCACCCCCCTCCACTGTTGCATCTCCCGGAGCTGCCTGGAAACTTGTCGCTCGCACCAACCCAAAACCTCTACTGAACCAAGACACTCAACCGACCTGAAAGGTATATTGGATCTGGAAGCTAGAGAAATGGGAGCACAGTACCTCCACAACAAGCCATTCCAGAAGGTGCATCAAGGAGGGAACCGAAAGCCAAGCATAAAAACAAAGATAAATAAAATCATCACCACAAGCATAGATCCATGCTGGAAGATGACCACCGAAAATATACGGAACCAAGCCCGTCGCCACCATCGCTCGAGGAGCCTGTAGATCCACCCAAAGAACTCAGATGAGATGTGACTGCAACCTCTGACCGCATCAAAACACCTCTTGACCACATATTCCACCACGCCAATAAGGAAACCGAGCGCACCGAAGATGCGAGTCTTCGACGCCGCAGAAGCGCATTGTTGGCTACAGCCCTCAATGCCGCCAGAGTACCCACGAACCCTCGAAACTGAAGAGCCGAAACCTTGAGAATTGTTGAAAGCTAAAATCGATCCTCGACGTCAGCACATCAGGAGAATCATGCCGCGATCTCGCCGAGAACTGATAAGCAGAGCCGCAGACTAGCCACTGACGGCACACGCAAAAGAACCAAAAGCCCTTCGCAATACCAAAGAACAGGTCACCCATCCAGTAGCAAGACCTCAAACAAACATGAATCCAACAGAAGACCAAATCTAATCCAAAATGCATTCCACCGGGAGGAAGACCGCTGAAAACCAGATCATGTCGCCATTGTCCAAGTCGCTCGCAAAGAACATTACAACCTCCCACCACACACACCAGGGATGAGACTGTGAATCTAAATCCGCAGAAGCAGGATCTCGGTCGCGGCCGACACCGCACCACCCTGAGAAACCCTATCCATCTTAGGAGGAATTGGTCAAGGAGTGGCCAGCCACGGTGTAATCGCCGAGGAATCCGAGTCCATGAAGTCATCGACGCCGCTGCAACAGAAGACCACCGCCATGATCTCGCTGAGAAGGATGGGGGTCGTGCTGATCTAGATGAGGAAGGAGGCGACGACGAGGGTAAACCTAGCTCGCAGTGCCCCTTACAGGCGCATTATCTTTATGTCCATATGTCGTATGAAATGTTTTCATTGAAATAAATTCATTTTTACTCATAGTTTATTATACCTAGAATTAAGTTAAATATTTGAAAAATATTGAGCTCCATGAAGTTTATTGAATAATACATCAATGTGAGGATGTGTATACATGTTCCTCATCATAATAACATTGATTTACCTATAATAAATTCACATCATCGTATATTAGACTCTCTTCAAAATTTAACGAATAGGGGATCCCCAAGGTGAAACACAAGGTTATATATATCCATTTTCAAACAAATCCTATAGTTTTTTCTTAAAAAACACAAATTCAATATATTCCATTCCGTAATTTATTTCCCTATAATCAATGAACATCATCATATATTGGAATTTCTCCTTAATTTATTTAATAGGGGATCCCTGGGGAGAAACATTGGCCTGCATATATCAATTTTTAAAAAACTACTATAGTTATTTCTTCATCAAAACAAATTCCATATATTACATTCAATAATGATATTTAATATTGGTCTATCATCAGTTATTAAATCAACGTAAAACTCAAAATCACATTTATTTTCTAATCTAGGTATTTCCTAAGGAAATACATCAATGTATGATAGAAAAATATGTACATCATCGATTTGAAAATTACAATTTCCATTCATAGAAACTGTCTACACTTCTTCTATAAGATTCCCATTCAAAGGAGTTTGTAGAGTTGGATGTAGATAAAACAAAGATGATAAATTCTCCCCAAAAAATATAATGCATTATACATTATCACAATGAAACGTAATTCCATTATATTTGAAATAAAATGTTTCACCAGATTTTTTAAATCAAATACTGTCCATGTATTGTATCAGAATCAACCATAAGTATAGTAATAAATTCTAAAATTAGGGAATGTTTATTTGTTGTAATGGGGACTAACTTGGATAAGCTTTTTAAATTAAGATTTACACTATGAATTTTTTCAGACATCTCAACTATTATTATTCTACATAAATATATAATGTTAATTAAAAATAGTGAAGACATAAAAGTGTTTGGTATAATAAATTTTCTAAATTAGAATAAATTATTAATGTACCCACCTCCATGTATTTAGGAACATCTAAATCAATAGTAGTGATCACCTAGACTTGTCCATATACCCTTCTCATTTTCTATGGAAGGTTCTCTGGACTATTTGGACATTGTTTTGAATAAAATAAATTTAAATCAAGTTAAAACAATGGAAACTATTTATTTCATTTTTTATATTACATTGGGTATCTAGATGAACATTATCTCTATAATTTTAACAAACAACGATTCCTATCAATAATTTCCTTGGATGTTTCATTCAAAAATTTCTATATAATGGTATTTTCTTGTTTCCCTTACTATTTTTTTATGTGCTCCCTTTTGTCCTGGTGCTCATCCAGACAAATATTATTTTTCATTCCCTTGATGATAATTTTTCTAGTAAATTTAGTCTTCATATGTAAGAAACTCGATACAATATAATCATTTTATGAAAATTATTGAGGAATGAGTTTCCTTTGTAGACTTGGATTAGGACTATCAAGAAAACTATAAATAATTCTCTTTGGGTTACATATACAGTTAAATGAATTCCAAGAATAACCTGTGAAGTTAGCCAAATATTATTCCAAAACATATTTCTCCTTATTTAATTAAGTGATTAAATTCCTCTCCATTTCATATCATTATTCTTTAGGGATTTATTTCATAATGAATATCACATTAAAATTTATCTATTCCATGTTTTCTATTTATTCACCCTCTTAAATGTTCTATATCGATGAGAAAAAATGATCGACATACACTCTTAGTCAATATAATGATAAAATAAACATATCAATATCATTATATACAAAATCTAGGAATATATTTTCAAGAGATTTAATCCATTAATCAGGTACTAATTGATTGGTATTTTCATATAATAATAGAGGATTCAATGTCATGTAGTGATCTAATATAGGATAATCAGGTTGTGAAAAAAAACATGTTTCTCCCTTGGGGAATGTTTATTCATCATAACTTGATTATGATGACCTAATATGGCCATTATCTACTTAGTTCCAAGGAAATCTATTTTGTCTTTCTCGATAGGGAAATCTCTATATTTGTCTTATGTATTTGATTCCCTTTCTTCTATTAGGATCCATCATTGAATAATGGAATACACTATGTTAGCTAATAATAAGCAGGTATAGTGTGATATAAAATAAAAAATCATCCAATGGTAAATATTCTCGAATTATATAGAGGATAATCATATTTATTAATTGATCTTTGTTTATTAAAAATACTTTTTAATGAATTCTACTAAACCACATATGATACCAACTATAAGAACGCCAACTACAGTTACCAAAAGATATTTTCAACTTAGTTACATTAGTATAGGTATAAGGTATATCAACACATAAGATTGATTGTTTTTTCATTCTTGGAAAACTATATACATATATGATTCCCATATTACATTCAAATATAAAATATATATAATAAGATTCATTATTTATTTCATGATATTAAACATAATATCCCCCATAATGATATCCTAGTGAATGGAAGAAAAATTAAAGGGTGAGTAATGATTCTCATTAAGGGTGGTGCAGAGTTGAATCTTTCATAAGTAAATAAGTCATAATCATTATGAAAGAAAATTAACTAAAAAACATTCCATTTTATCAATATCTTGAGAATAAAATGAATTCATGGATAATATCAATATAGTTTTCTGACCGAAAATAAAAACAAAAATCTCAATAATGAAATTATTTATATTAGATGTCATGAACTTAGGAATCATGATATCCATATAGTTATTCCTTTATGCATAGATAGTCCCCACTATGGGTAGTCATAAACCAAAAAACACATTTAAATTCAATGATTGATTTGTCTCACTTATCTTTTCAATGAATAGAGGGGATATATAACTTTAGGTTCCGCCCGTGAATTCTTGTCCAATACATTATTCATTTTTTTATTCATTTAAATTCATAAACAATATTCTTTATCAATAAATATTATTTACGAATAAAAATGTATGATGGTTTTCCCTAGTCAAAAAATAACATTCATAGTAAAACACCATCTTTAGAAATGATATATGGTATAACAAATAGAAATATCCATAATGGATATTAAAGTGTAATGTATTGTCCAGTGATTATAACAAATTTAATTTTTTAGGATAAATTTAATTACTAAAAAATTAAAATGGTATAAAATTTGACCATCAATTCGTTAGAAATATAGGTTTTGACATAAAAGTGTTTCCTTTGGATAATAATAGAAAATTGAATAAAAAAATTATATATCATTGAAGTTTATTCATTTTAAAACCAATGAAAACATGTAGAAGAAGCTAGATAGTGAAAAACAATAATGTTGGTGGGAATATCCATCAATGAAATATTTGTTAAAAATATTATTTTTGAATTGTTTCTATGAAAGTTAAGTGTAACACCATGAGATTTTATAAGATGTATTATTTTTAATTTCATTAATATCTTCTGTTATATGCTACACCAAGATTATCTTGCGCTATATGCAACATTGTATTAGCTTGCAGTATACGCAACACTATTCCTGGATCTTGTGACACACAATTTCAAGTTCGTTTGATAGAAGTTATTCTACTCAACATTGAGTGTGGATATATATATATATATATATATATATATATTCAATGTATAAATGAAATATGGTTGGATTATGTTATACAAAACAACAAAGGAGTCTTTCACTACACGCAACCCTGACTTGGCTTGCATTAAATGCAATCGCACCCTTCCTCAATAGCGCGTGGTGTACGCAATATCAGGTTTCACTAAACAACGATATATGGTTATAATATTATTATGAACTAGCCGTTATGAATAGTATTAACTATATTTTGAATTTTATATCATTATTATTCATATTAAACATTTTCTTTAACATGGTATGAGAACAAAATAATTTTTTCGGGTAAAATAAGTATTTTTCAAAAAAAGCAGTTGTGTCGCCTTTTGATGGTGCACCCACTTTAAATATTTTTTTTTAAATTTTTATAAGTTTAATTTGACAAAATAAAGTTCTTCTTTCAAATTAGGATATAAAAATTTACTTTGGATAAATTTTTCATATTAATATGATAACTTTTATATTTTAATGAATAGTAAAAACACGCTATATTTTAATTAAAAACAACTTTTTTCATCGTAATAATTTATATGGTTAAATTATAATATTGGATAGTTTTAAAGTATGAATAGAATATATTTTTACCATTTAATATAATTTATGTCATTGGCATTGATTTTACATTGAATTCGTATGTTAAATCAATTCAATCTTTTGCAATGTTTTAAACAAAAACCCGTTTTCTTTCGACAAAGGGATTAATTTTAATTTAATTTATGAAATTTCTGTGTATTGAATTTGAAAAAATAGATTCCATATTTGGAATCAGTGGGTCAAAATTATGTTAATAGGCTACTTTTTATTTTTGGTAATTATGAATAGTAACTACGGTAGTTTTTATTTACTAGAGTTAAAGGTAAATCGGGTAATTAAGGGTAAAAATAAGATTATAAAATTACCCTAACACTTTCCAAAATACTATTGGATGAATACAATTCGACCCATATCACCTAAGGATCGGACTAGATTCATTTCATGGAATTTTGACCATGAAATAAAATAATTATTTTTAAAACCAAAGAAAGTGACAACATGTCACTCTCTTAAGTCTTATATGTATAATAATTTTAATTTAGTGATAAACTTCCTGAAACTTAGAAAATGACTAGTCTCCAGTAACATAATAAAATTATCTACATCATGGGAATTTATTTGTAATTTTTAGGGACTAAATAATTATCATTAATTATGACACAATAGTGATGTTGAAATTATTTTATTTATTTAATTATCAAATAAATGATTTTACAACTATTAAAATAAATAATATATGAACTATTTTCTGTGCTCCACTAACTTATAGATAAATATGACATGTTATGAATCTATTAAATCTTTTATTTTGAACATATCTTCTGTTTATATTTTATTTAAATTCAAATAAATGAATAATGTCAAAATTGACACTATTGTTATTTTATAAAAATTACATATTATAAAGTCGTTTAAAAATCACAAAAACATTTAAAATTTATAAATTAAAATTTATATGGTCTAAAATGTAATAAAGTATAAAATTATGGACAATTCACAACATATATGTAATTATTTATAATAATTTAAAATTTAGAATATTATTACCACAAATAAAATTAAATAGATTATATAAGGATAAATCATGTTGATAATGTTTAAAATAAATTCCCAACTTGTCTAAATTTTATTGGTTGATGAGATTACAACACTATCTCATCTATTGTTCGTATTTGAGTCATTTTTGGAGGTTTTTAAGTGGGGATGGAATTTATTATAAATTAATATTTCTTATAATTCCAAAGGTTCCCCTCTCCTCCCTTATAAAAGGGCACCTCCTCCCTCTCCTCCTCACACAACTTTGAGCCTTCAGGCTCGGAAAACCCCTGCCAATTTCTCTTCTGCACTTCCTTAGAAACATCTTAGAGGTCCTGGTCTTCTTCAAAGATCAATTTTAGTGCCTTAAGATGAGGTTTCAATGAGGCGTGTCGAAGAAGAGGTAATATCTGTTTCCGATTCTTTCAAATTTATTTCTTCTTCTACTTCTTATTCTTTAGTTGTTTCATTATGAAGTAAAAACATCAGTATCAATAATATACTTATATTCTATTATAAATATGAAATAACCATATTTCACCTTTTATCCATCCTACAGAAAATGAACTCACCGTGCGTGCGTACGTACGGAATACCGTCTCCACCCTGTGGTGTAATCTGTTTTCCACCACCACCTTACTTGGATAGGTATAATTGTGTAAAAAATAACTATATATTATTATTGTAAAGTGATACTGATTCTAAAATATTATACATACACTTCAATACAATTCCAATATCATGGGAACGATATCATCGCTCGTGCGTACGTACGGCCTACCGTCTCCACGATGTGATGCGACTCGTTATACATGATATTCATTGAATAATGATTACATAAATGAATTGAATGAATAAATATGATATATATTACATTAATACCTTTCTATAAATGAGGTATCTATAACCTAAAAAGTGGAATAAGAATTTATTCGAGAAGACATGCATAAGAACATAAACCAATGAAAACCCAAATCACAAGTAGCAATGAAATATTACTAATAAAAAGATAAGAATATGATAATATATGATATAATAACAATTAATATTATTCTGTAATAATTCAATGACATTATTTAAATCATTATACAAGAGTTTCAGATATTTACAAAGCATATCGGACCTAAGGTAATGGAAAATCTCACAATATCATTTTTATCCAAGATTGTTTATACTTTAGAATTTACTGGGGAATATTTATCATCCACATCCATGTTTCCTCAATATGTAATACTATTTATATCCTCCTATAATTTTTTCAATCCAATTTTACCCATTGGTTAGTTTTTAGGAAAATATATGAAAGGAATATTTTGTCATTTTTAGTACGAGGTACTTTTTGACTTTTCCGGGAAAAGTATGAGAAGAATGTTTTTTAACTTATACAGCATGAATGGATATTTATGATTTAATAGAACATTATTTCCATGAAGTTTACTTTATATTTTTTCATGTTTATTTTTGATCAAATTCTTTTAGTTTACAATTGTATGACATATTAAGAAAGGAAAAATGTTTTTGAAGTAGAAAGGATATTTTCCTCAAGAATGGAGTTCAAGGGTTTTATCAAAATTATTTTCCATATTATATAATATAGGGTTCTATTTATATCCCTATTTTTACATTGATTTGATTATGTTATGATGTAATTATTTTTATGATGACCTTTTATGGATTATTTTATGATGGAATGATGTTTAAGAATCCCATTTTTATTACATGGGTTATGCTCTGATGTATGATTTATGATTTTTTGTCACACATAAGAATGGTTTCATTATGAGATGGGGGGAACCTATATCTCCCTCCAATACATTGGGTAAATATCTATATCTCATGAGATAGACATGGCTGGAATGGCAGGTTAATCCTGTTCAATGAAACAGGACTGAAACGAGGAGTGAACTCGGTTTAGAAATGGACTTTGTCCGCTAAGATAGTCTTGGAAATGAGTCTTGACTACTAAAAAATGATTCTATATTATTGGGTGTTTATGACACAACGTTTCATGTTTTATGTTATGATTATTGGTATTACATTTCACTACTATGATTTATCCCATGTTATGATATTATGATCTCTTTTGCAGGTTAAGATATTCAAAATGTTATGTTCTTATGAATATGATATGATTGATATTTCTTTTGTTTACCCTTAATGAGCATTTGAGCTCACCCCTTTATATGTTTTCTTTTCGCTAGGATATAAAGATAGGTTTTAGGTAAGAAAACAAAAAGTATAAGATCTTTATGGGAGATGTTGAAGATCTTTCACCATGATTAGAAGATTATGTTCCGAGTTTCCAAAGACACTAAACTATTACGATCCTTTGGTGTCTATTTTTGTTATGTATTAAGTATTCCACAAAAGTAATGTAATTTCCATGTATGTCAAGCTTCGGGCCTCTACAGTTGGTATCAGAGGAAAGGTTTAGTCAACCTTTGGAAACTAGTATGTGAAAACTTTAGTGAAATCCCTAGAGATATTTCTAAGGTATGTCTAGGGATATCTCTAAAGGTAATTATAAGTATAGTTTATAGTCCTAGAATTATGGTAACTATCTTAAAATTAACCCTAAGATGTTATATATTGAAGTTACTCCCCCTTTATTATGTTTTTTTCCCTAGCATGATTTTTTCCTCTCACACTATTCTTTTTGGGTTTTAGACGATGGCTGGAACCCAAAGGAACCGTGTTGGTCAATATAATGGACAATGAAATGATTTTCCTCCTGAATAAACCAATGTTATGGGAGATGGAGTGAAGAATGTTATTTCTATACTTACACAATATATGAATCATTCTGGACTTCCGAATGAGCAGAGAAGGGAACAATATTCTATTGAGTCCTTCATGAGGCAACGTCCACCTTCTTTCAGTGGGTCTTCTGATCCAGTTGTTGCTAAACAATGGATCAGTACCATTGAAATGATACTTTCTATACTTCGATTTTTGGAACAAGAAAATTTCATTCTGGCTATTTACCATTTAGAAGGTGAAGCAGACTAGTGATGGACTCTAATTAAAAGTACAAGGCCCCAAAATGATATTGTATCTATAGAATGGGAAGAGTTCAAGAACTTATTTTTCAATAAGTACTTCCCTAGTATTCTTCAAAAAAAGATGGAAAAGGAGTTACTTGATATTAAGAAAAAAGATGAGGAATCTGTTGGTATATATGAAGAGAATTTTACAAGGCATGCAAGGTATGCATCAAGATTTATCATCCAACCTGAAAGTAAAGTAGATCGATTCTTCAGTGGCTTAAAACCAAGTCTTTGAAGGGCATTAGCTATAAGAGACTTCAGTAGCTATGAAGAAATTGTGTGTTGTGCTATCAAGGTAGAAATTGAAGTTGGTGTTACATATCCATCTCATGCTTTTGACAAGAAACAAAAGATGGAGTTCAAGGAAAAACCAAAGAACAATGGAGAAAAGAAGGTGAATGTTTCTTTATGCTCAATGTATGGAAATAAGCATGGTGGAGATTGTCTAAAAGGTACTAGAAAATGTTTCAAGTGTGGAAAAGAAAGTCATCGATCAGCTTAGTGCCGAAGTAATGTGAAAAATGTTTCTAATGACGTGAATAGAGAAAAGACTACAGAGAACTCACCACCAACGCTTTAATGCTTCAACTGCAAGGAAATGGGGCATTATGCTAATCAATTCCCTTATCCAAGGGTTAATGATGATCAATGTGAGAAACCTCTTAAGGGAAAGGATAAAGGGAAGTCACATGCGATCACTATTTGTGATGTTGAGTACGAAAATGATGTTGTGTAATGATTTAGTGTTTATGTAATGGGATTTCAAAATAGTATCATGGAATCTCATTTATGGTATCATGGATTTTTGGAATATCTATTTATTGGTTTTCAATAATTATATGGTACCGGTAACCCAGAAAAGTGATTGAAATATTTTTGGAAAGCAGATGATATGCGCATAATGAAGGGATAAGGATAAAATAATATGTATGATAATATTCATGAGCTCATGACTGATATAAGGACAAAGTGATATCATGGTTTGAGTATATCAAAATTTTTGGATTTTGGTATGTTGAAAGAGTTTAATTTTGATAGCATTCATGTTTTCACAAAGGTTCTATGTTAATTCATGTTTCAAAAGAATACATGATTAAGGTATTTACATGTTTGGAATGCGAGAAAAAAAATATATCTTATAAAATATAAATGATGGTATTCGCATGCTTGTTATGTGGCCTTTACAGTAATATTTTTCTTTATACTATGATATTGGACATATGGATAAGTCTAAGGATTGGAATGGATTATGTTAGACATCAGATAGTATTGTTTAAGGCTAGAACTTTTTTTCAATATTATTTCTGTAATGTTATAATAGTGTAGTTTTATAAAAAGGACAACTTGTAAGACGGGCGACAACCCGTTGTGTCGGACAAGGTTGCGGGAGTTGAACCCACAAACTAAGTGCGATAGGCCTTTATCGCATACCACTGACCTACAGGAAGTCCCTGGTTAGTAGAAACTAGTTTTATTTTAGTAACTGTTATGATATATGAAGTATATGTCCATTTTTGGGACCATATACGATTAATATCACCATACGATAGACTTATATATATAACTTTTGCTAACCTTATGTTTGAGATAGATGGAATGACTTATCATTCTCTCGCATGATCTTCTAACACTTCAAGAATGACAAATTCAACTTCATATCTTTAAGACATGAAGTGGAAATTGTTCAAGGCACGAACAATGATGAGATTGTACCAAAATCTAGTAAGTATTTCTTTTAATTAATCAAATTTAAGTAAATGATCTTGAAAACCAAAAATGTTGTCCTAGAACTCTCATATCTGATGAATCATATGATACATTTGATCATCACAAATTTATGGATTTTTCATTGTTGGCTTTTTCATATCCATGTTCTCTACCACTCTCCATCAGAACTTGATGGTTAGATTTTTCTTCCGTATCCATATTTTCACCTATGTTCTCCTATGTGGAACCTCAGTGATCAGTTACTTTGGGTAATCATTACATTTCATAATTTAGTTTTTAAAATTATGTTTTATTATTCCTTTTTATGATGTGGGTTTCTATGAATAGTAAACGAGTTATAACCCCGACGAATTTCAAGGGCGAAATTCATTTTTAGGGGGGTAGAATGTAACACCCTGAGATTTTATAAGATATATTCTTTTTAATTTCTTTAATATCTTTTGTTATATGATACACCAAATTATCTTGCATTATATACAACATTGTATTAGCTTGCAGTATACACAACACTATTCTTGGATCGTGTGACACACAATTTCAAGTTTGTTTGATAGAAGTTAATCTACACAACATTGAGTGTGTGAATATATATTTATATATTCAATGTATAAATGAAATATGGTTGGATTATGTTATAAAAAACAACAAAGTATTCTTTCACTGCACGCAACCCTGACTTGGCTTGCATTACACGCAATTGCGACCTTCCTCGATAGTGTGTGTTGTACGCAATATAGGGTTTCACTAAACAACAATATATGGTTATAATATTATTATGAACTATCTGTTATGAATATTATTAACTATATTTTGAATTTTATAACATTATTATTCATATTAAACATTTTCTTTAACATGGTATGAGAACAAAATAAATTTTTTGGGTAAAATAAGTATTTTTCAAAAAATGCAGTTTTGCTGCCTTTTGATGGCGCACCCACTTTAAATATAGTTTTTAAATGTTTATAAGTTGAATTTTACAAAATAAAATTCTTCTTTGGAATCAAGATATAAAAATTTACTTTGGATAAATTTTTTATATTAATCTGATAACTTTCATATTTTAATGAATAGTAAAAACACGATATATTTTAATTAAAAACAACTTTTTTCATCAAAATAATTTATATGGTTAAATTATAATATTTAATGGTTTTAAAGTATGAATAGAATATATTTTTACCATTTAATATAATTTATGTCATTAGAATTGATTTTACATTGAATTCGTAGGTTAAATCAATTCAATGTTTTGGAATGTTTTAAACAGAAACACGTTTTCTTTCGACAACGAGATTAATTTTAATTTAATTTCTGCAATTTCTGTGTATTGAATTTTAAAAAATGTATTCCATATTTGGAATATGTGGGCCCAAATTATGTTAATATGATACTTTTTTATTTTTGGGAATTATGAATAGTAACTATGATAATTTTTATTTACTACTGTTAAAGGTAAATCAGGTAATTAATGGTAAAAAAAGATTATAAAATTACCCTTACACTTGACAAAATACTATTGGATGAATTAAATTCGACCCATATCACCTAAGTGTCGGAATAGATTCATTTCATGGACTTTTGACCGTGAAATAACATATTTATTATTAAAACCAAATAAAGTGACAACATGTCACTCTCTAAAATCTTATAAGTATAATAATTCTAATTTAGTGATAAACTTCATGAAACTTCAAAAATTAATAGTATCTAGAAATATAATAAAATTATCTACATCATGTGAATTTATTTATAATTTTTAGGGATTAAATAATTATCATTAATTATGACACAATAGTGATGTAGAAATTATTTTATTGATTGAATTATCAAATAAATGATTTTAAAAGTATTAAAATAAATATTATATGAACTATTTACTATGATCAACTAATTTTCTAGATAAATATGACATGTTATGAATCTATTAATTCTTTTATTTTGAACTAATATTCTGTGTATATTTTATTTAAATTCAAATAAATGTATAGTTCCAAAATTGACACTATTGTTATTTTATAAAAATTACATATTATAAAATCGTTTAAAAATCACAAAAATATATCAAAATTATAAATTAAAATTTATATGGTCAAAAATGTAATAAAGGATACAATTATGGACAATTCAAAACATATAAGTAATTTTTTATAATAATTTAATATTTAGAATATTATTATCACAAATAAAATTAAATAGATTATATAAGGATAAATCATGTTGATAATGTTTAAAATAAATTCCCAACTTATCTAAATTTTATTGGTTGATGATTTTAAAACCCTATATCATCAATGATTCTGATTTTAGTCATTTATGGAGGTCTTTAATTGGGGTTTGAATTTATTATAAATTAATATTTCTTATAATTTCAAAGATGCCCCTCTCCTCCCTTATAAAATGGCACCTCCTCCCTATCCTCATCACAACAAATTGAGCCTTCAAGCTCATCCAACACCTACCAATTTCTTTTCTCCACTTCCCTAGAAACATCCTAGAGGTCCTGGTCTTCTTCAAAGACCAATTTTAGTGCCCTGAGAGGAGGTTTCAAAGAGGCGTGTCGAAGAGGAGATAATATCTGTTACCGATTCATTCAAATTTATTTCTTCTTCTACTTCTTCTTATTTAGTTGTTTCATTATGAAGTAATAACATAAGTATCACTCATATACAGATATGTTATTTTAAATATGAAATAACCCTATTTCACCTTCTATCCATCCTACAAAAAACGAAATCACCACACGTGCGTACGTACGGAATACCATCTCCACGCTGTGGTGTAATCTATTTTCCACCACCACCTTACTTGGAAGGGTATAATTGTGTAAAGAATAACTATATATGATTATTGTAAAGTGATACTGATTCTGAAATAGTATACATACACTTAAATACAATTCCAAGATCATGGGAACGATAACATCGCTCGTGCCTATATACGGCCTACCATCTCCATGATGTGATGTGACTCGTTCTACATGATCTTCATGGAATAATGATTATATAAATGAATTGAATGAATAAATATGATATATATTACATTAATACCATTCTTTAAATGAGGTATCTATAACCTAAAAATAGGAATAAGAATTTATTCAACAAGACATGCAAAAGAACATAAAGCAATGAACACCCGAATAACAAGAAGCAATGAAATTTTACTAATAAAAGGATAAGAATATGATCAAATATGATATAATAACAATGGATATTATTCTGTAATAAGTAAATTACATTATTTAAATCATTATACAGGATTTTTGGATACGTACAAAGCGTATCGGACCAAAGGTAATGGAAAATATCGCAATCTCATTTTTATCCGAGATTGTTTGTACTTTAGAATTTACTGGGGAATATTTATCATCCACATCCATGTTTCCTAAATATGTAATATTATTTATATCCTCCTACAATTTTTTAAATCCAATTTTACCCATTGGTGAGTTTTTAGTAAAATATATGAAAGGAAAATTTTTTCGTTTTTAGTACGAGGTACTTTTTGACTTTTCTGGCCAAAGTACGAGAAGAATGTTTTTTTTAACTTATACGGCATGAATGGATTTTTATGATTTCATAGAAAATTATTTCCATGAATCTTCATTTACATGTTTTAACATTTATTTTTGATCAAATCATTTTATTTTACAATTATATGACATGTTAAGAAAGGAAAAATATTTTTAATGTATAAAGGAAATTTTCCTCAAGAATGGAGTTCAAGTGTTTTATCGAAATAATTTTCCATATAATATAATATATTGTTCTATTTATATCCCTATATTTACATTTATTTGATTATGTTATGATGGAATTATTTTTATCATGTTCTTTTATAGATTATGTTATGATGGAATGATATTTAAGAATCCCATTTTTATTACATGGGTTATGCTATGATGTATGATTTATGATTTTGTGGCACACATAAGAATGGATTCATTATGAGATGGGCGGGACCTATATCTCCCTCCAATGAATTGGGTAAAGATTTATATCTCATGAGATAGACATGGCTGGAACGGAAGGTTAATCTGGTTCAGTGAAACAGGACTAAAACGTGGAGTGAACTCGGTTCAGAAATGGACTTTGTCCGCTAAGATAGTCTTGGAAATGTGTCTTGACTACTAAGAAATGATTCTATATGATTATGTGTGTATGCCATAATGTTTCATGTTTTATGTTATGATTATTGGGATTACATTTCACTACTATGATTTATCCAATGTTATGATATTATAATCTCATTTGCCGGTGTAGATATTCAAAATGTTATGTTCTTATGAATATGATATGCATGATATTTATTTTGTTTACCCTTACTGAGCATTTGAGCTCACCCCATTATATTTTTTCTTTTCCCCCTGATATAAAGAAAGGTTTTAGGTAAGAAAACAAAAAGGTGAAGATCTTTATGGGAGATGTTGAAGATCTTTCACCATGATTAGAAGATTATGTTCCGAGTTTCCAAAGACACTAAACTATTACGATCCTTTGGTGTCTATTTTTGTTATGTATTAAGTATTATGAAAAAGTAATGTAATGTCTGTGTACGTCAAGATTCGTGCCTCTACATTAAGAATGGCCCCTTGGGGAAAAAAATTAAAAAATTCCTTTCCTGAATTTTTCAATGTTAATGACAAAATAAAATATACATTTGGAAAACGAAAAGGTAATTTGTAAAATTAATATTTTTTAAATGTATATTGATAAAATATATATTCCTGAATAAATTATTGTCTTTTATTTTAAACATTTCATAGCTTGACTCATGTTCTAAAGAGAATAAATGTTGGATGGAAATATGGAATACCGTAAAATATTAAACATGAATAGAATCATTAATCGCATTGAATAAAAATATATTAATTATAAATACCAAAAATGTATATCATTTACCCCAAATAAATGTAAATTGTTTAATAATTCTTATTATGTCCTAATGGAGTCGAAATTATGATGAAATAACATACCTCAAGTTTTTCATGCCTTATAGGTTCTCTATACTTATTTATATTAAATTCTAAAATATTATAACTACATAATATGACCATATTGATTTTTATATTATCTTATATGGTATATTTTTATCATCTATTTCTTTACAATATGTTATTATTATCATTATTTTGGGTGTTTGCTATTATTTTCAAGTGTGATTTTATTGGGTAGTCTCAACCATTGAACCTTTCTCATGGTTTTATCATCTCCAGTATGTTATTAAAGAAATAAGTATAATATATATTAAATATTTATATAAAATCATTCCTAAAATATGGAGATAGAAAAATGATTTGCAGTGATCATAAAGACGGTAGGCTATACATATGCATAAATACAATCATCACTTTTCAATGGATGGAATAGAGGAAATGTATATAAAAATCCCCTTTAAATGGTCATTTTTTCATATATATATATATATAATATAATAAGTATGTATTTCCTATTGATAGTCTATATAAAACATAAATGAAAAATATATCACATATCTTCATGGAGGTACTACTCTATTTGTATGCATGAGAGATGTTATCATTTTAAAAAATATTAGAAGGTAAGAATGAAAATATGAATTATAATTCTTAAACATATTTATTTAATAAATATAAAATATATTCATTTGTTACATATTTATAACCATCCATGAAAAGTGGTGATTCAAAATGAATTACACAACTATTGGGATACGGTAAGCCATACATACATGTGAGCGATGTTATTGATTTTTGTATGAAGGAAAATATGTAGAATATGGTTATCTCATGATCAAAATAAAATCAAAGTATATATATTTAACTTTAAATAATAATTTATTATGGGTAAAATATAGTAATATAAACAATAATAATAAATAACATGAAAGTGTTGGAAAAGAAAATTACCACTTCTTCTGAAGACATCCTTTATATCTCCATTTGAGGGGCCCTGGGTTGGCCTTCTGGAAGGGAAATAACATCTAGAACAAAGGATAAGGATGTTGATTATGTAATTGTTTAGTGTTATATTTAGATATAATTATCAAAGTTGTGTTATGAATTAAGTGAAAGGGTGTCCTTTTATAAGGGAAGTAAAGGAAAAACATGGAATTTATAAAAAACATTTAAAATTTAATTAACACATTCTCATGAAAAACGCTTCCAAATGGAAACATATTTTAAACAAAATAGTATATGTTCTAAATATCCTAATAAATTTAAATTTATATCATATTTTGTTTCATCTAAAAAATTACATTTTGGATCTTCCATTTAGTAAACTAATTTTAATATTAACCATGCTAATGACAAATTAATTATTAAAGTGTTATAGTCTTACATATATGTTGGGAATTATATAATAAATGTAAAAGGGATGTGATTTTAGACCATATATTATCCCACTTGTCCCCTTTTATAATTTTTATGATTTTTAAATAATTTAATAAAATATTGTTTTCAATAAATTAAATTTTTTCATTTTTTACAATATTTTTTTTATTTAAAGAACTCAATAAAATTATGTGATTTGAATATAAAATTCCAAAATAAAATTAAAATTTCATATATCTCTATAAAATTTGTGGGATAATTATGCTCAAACATAATGTATTGCTTTTTAAAAAAATATCATTTCTTTGTTAATTGAATAAACATTATATTGGCATTATGTAGGCATTTAAGCTGATTATTCAATCAAAAAAATTTAAAAAACCAATTTTAGAGAGACATAAATTATGTTAAAAATATTATTTTATAATTTTATATATCTTATTCTTATCCTTATGTGAATATATAAAAATAGGTTAAAAAAATAGAGTGAAATTTTGGAATTTTATTTACATAAAAAAATATTAATAACATTACCTAGGTAAAATGGATTCTCAATTATATATATTAAAATATGAGACGTTTATGGGTGAATTAATTCCATATATTGAATCATATTTATGTTTTGGGTTGATTATTATTGTCTTTTTACATTATTTTTAACAATTATTACCTGATTTACCCTTTTCTGATGTGATAAATATTTACAGAGTTATTATTAATAATGCTTAAGAAATGAAACTATTTAAAAAATCATATCCTCTTCATTCTAAATATTGTATAAATTTTTCATTATTAAATTTAATTAAGTGGATGAAATTAATCTTTATATAATTTATCAAAATTCATCGAAGAAACTATTTTTAGAAAAAATGCATTTTTAAGCCCGAAGATTAGCTAATATTAAAATCATTAAAATTTCTAATTAGAATATGACTATTATAGATATAATGGATTATATATTACCTTAATAAGAAATAAAAAATGCAATAGTACTTTTAAATTAATTTATTTAATAAAATCAAGTTATATTAGAAGATAATTAGGTATTTTTCATTATTCCCTAAAAAATAAATCAATTACCAAAAATTATAATGTCATACCTTGTGTTATTTTTTGTAATATGATCTCAAATTTTAAATTAATTTCAAAAAATAAATTTATAAAATTTTAAATTTTAGGTTTTAATCACATTCATGAATAAAATTATTTGTAGTATGATGTTGTTTTTTTAAATAAAGCCATACTATAATTAAAGAATAATTGTAAATTGGGAGGTTTCACAATGTTCATATATTCTTGGGATTTAATTATTTAAATGATTTAATTTTTTATGGATAATTTTATAGATGTGTACATGTGTTTCAATTCTCCAAAATGATATGACATTTATCTTCATTTCAATTCTTAAATTTACATAATTTCCCTCTCATCTCTCAATAAAAACTTCATACGATGGAGTTGAGGGTTCCCAAAGGGTTGGAATAGCATACAATGGAGCAAGGTCTAGTAATGGTTTAAATTTTTTATTGAGGAATTTATCTTTATTGGATATAAGAGGTTTTCAGATTTGGTGACTTAAATAGATTTCCTAATCCTGCCAAATTGTATACTCAATACATTAATTAATATTAACTAATGAATTATATTTTATACATGAATTAACAAATTGAATTGAAATTAAAATTAATGAATATTGAAAAAACCCATGAAACCAAACCTGATGACTATGAAAATTATTTTTAAAATTCATTATATTTTTCGACTGCATGTTAGGATACTTTTAGGTTTTGATTCCATTTTTCTTTTCCAGTTTGTTTTTCATAAATAATAAAAAAAATTAAAAAAAATGTAAATTTGGAAGAGTGTTTGATCGATGGAACTGATCATACTGAGATATGACCTTGTTCAACCACTTCAATGCACTAGACAATAAAATTCCATATCTAATTAAATTATATTATTTTAGAGAAAAAGAAGTCCCTAAAATGGTGACTAGGTTAGGCTTGGCATGAAATTTTGTAACGATATCATGGATTCAAATTTTATATAGAAATATTTTTCTAATCTATAAAGAGAGATTTTATGTAATCAATTTTTATCTTTCCATTATACATTTAGTGATGGTGATAATAACCCTAATAGAAATCTTATATTTTTCTACCACCATTCCTATGTGTACGAGAATTGTAGCTGGTTTTATTGATTAATTGTAGTAATCCTTAATGTGGTATTATTATTCCATATCATCCAATAGTTACAACTACAATACCATTCATGTGATTATGATCCTCATGTACTCCCCACTTAATCCTTGCTTGTTCCATCACATAAATACATGAATTGGGTGGAGGCAGATATGGATAATCAATCACAGAAATTAAGATTAATAGATTTTAACAATAAAAAATCACATTTTTTATTAAAACCTATAATGACCCAGATTTCCCCGAAACATTCCTTTATGAAAATCAAGTGCATTTGGTGTTCTTGGGGTTCGTAGTGGTTTTGTTTTAGGATTTTTCCAAAATCTAGTTTCACCAATCAATTTCACCAAAATGGTGTCATCGTAATAGTCACACAGCAAAATTTTTGCACCGTAACAGTGGAACTGTAATGGTCTCACACTGAAATGGTGGAACCTTTATTAGGCCACACCTAAATGGTCTATCACTCATTTCCAAATTTCCAAATTTCCATGTTTTTTCAGCTTTTCCCCTTTTACAAATTATTTGACATAAATCGAGTTTAAAGCCTTGTTTGGGAATTGTTAAGGTCATTTAAAAGGATATTAAGTATATTTTTAATATCCTAACATCATGGGGACATTGATATACTCAAACCACGTGATCTTGACCACGATCCCATGTTGATGTCTTTCTAATTCATTCCACCTTTAATACATGATAGGGATCTTGAAAGTTGGGATCTTCCCTTCCCAATAGGTCTTCCATTCCACCTTGGTTCACCTAGAGCCTTCCTCCCTAGATGAGTCTTGAGCCTATACTAGAGCCCCCTCCTTCTCAATTTTCTTGGAGTTTTTTGTTGCTCGCACGATCCCCTATTCTCAACACAAAGAGGATCCTAGTTTACTTATTGTTTCAGGTTGGGATTCTTCTGCCTCTCTTTTTTGTAAATCATGCATGGTGGGTGTACTAATTTTTATTCATTAATAATGGATGACTCCTTTTCTTAAAAAGTAATAAATTAGGGGAATGAAACATGGTCAAAGGATAATAGGGTCAACAAAATAACAGGCTAGGAGTGGTATGATGTTGATCGCCTATTTTAATTATTATATTTTATGGTTTTATGGTTTTTTTTGTTGTATGATTTCTGAAATTTATGGTTTTTGGTGGTCTTTTCATGCTCACTATTCTATTTTGGTCGTGATTCTTGATAAATGATTGTAACATGAAATATACTTAATCACGTATACATAGAAAATTGAAATGGATTCCCCAAGATAAAAACCCATGTCTGATCACCCCTGTTAATCATAGTGGACTTAATAATTAGTGTTTAAAAAATCGTAATATATCATGTTTTATAGGTGTGGATGAGTGTTGTGTTCTCTTGGATTTTGTGACTTTGTGTGACATGTGTGGTGTTGTTGTTGGGAGCATGGTTATCAGTACTGGGGTAAATGGATGACTTGGTTCTGTGAGAAGGGTGTGGGATGTGTGTGCATCAAGGTAGTGGTTTAATGGTAGTTTTTGTGGGATTTTTGTGTGGGGATATAAAGACAATGTGCTGGATTATCAGGTTGAGAGACTAATTGATTATGGAATTGATGGACTTTTAGGCAGTGGGACTACCTTTGTTTGTGTTGTGGTCATCGAGAAATGTTGGGCAATGAGATTACAGTGTGGTAAATATTTTTCTCCTCCATAACCATTTGTGATAAATATCCATCGTTAATAGGTATTAAGACCCAAAAAAATTAACTTTCATTGGAAGTTCATATTCATAATCAACTAGAATAGGGTAATTTATTGAATTAGAATAAACAAATTAACTTCCCCTCCATGTCAATTAATACAAGATCTAAGTAAGGAAATCCAATACATGGGAAAAATAACATCAAATTCAACATAAGGGAGAATCACATGATTATTTGGAAGCACATTCCCACAAACATCTACTTGAGAGTAACTATAAACATGATATATGATAATCCTTGCATTAGTAATTTTAAACAATAATAAAATATCCAGTCATTTTGATGATGATATGATATATTTAGAACATTACTTACATAGAAAAGATTTGGTAAAATAAGATTCATAGAATAAATATTCAATTCATGAGTGGATGTTAAATGAACCTTCCAACACTTCATTCTCATGACACACTTCAGTAGTTGTGATAGAAAGATTATTCTGTTAATATCTTTTCTTAAGAAACTGTAGTAATAGATTGTCAGTATTATCCCTTAAATTTGGCTATTAGTTGGAATAACTACCAAACTCCTTACATTTTTTCCATTAGTGTTTCGGTATAGAATTAAACTAAACTTTATCTATATTCTTTTCATTAGATTTCATTTCATACAAGTCTTTTTAATTCACTTTCTTGATGTCCTTCCTTTATATAGTTCAGATATTTCGTTTTCCCTTGGAGAAAATTTTCCTTATTCATCATTCAACACTTTTTGACATAAAGTAAGAGTTATTTTCTTCCAGCCAAGGGACTTATGATTATAATTTCCTTCAAAATTAATATTTCTATTTTTTTCAAAATAATGAGAATGATGGGATGATGCACTATATATTTCTATCATGAGATTATATGGAATTATTTTTTCTTAGCTACATAGTACCTGATGGTAAGAACTATTCAGATACATTTTTTTTAGACACATAAGAACCAATAAATTTTAATTTTTTAGTTGATGAAAAAAAATAAACAAACCTCCCATTCAATGTAAAAAATTATTTATATGTTCCAATAGATTTATCATCAATATAATTATGAATATGGAAATTCCTTTCTATTTTAAATTAAAGTGTTCAAGGAACATATTTTCAAAATAGTACCCTATTAAGCTCATCACATTCCATAGAGTCGATTTCTTCATCTCTTCTTGTATTCATAATAATTTTTAACCACATTATTTCTTCTTTGTTCAAATGATATGCTTATAGGGAAACATTTTCATGATCTGATCACTAGAGAATGAGAAATATACATTCATGGGAACTAATCCATTTCTTGGAAATAGTTTGATTATTGGAATCACTAATAGAAGGTGGATGTTTCCTCATAAATGAATCAATTATGTGACGGTCCGTCCTTTTCTCATTTGGGAGCTCAGTACGATTCAATTCCTGAGAGAGTCTAATGATCATGAAATAAATATTTTTCTTTCCTTATCGCTTGTTGTACAGTTTTTCAAGAGTATAATCATTAAATTTTTCACCACATTCATAGATAACCTAATTACTTTTCTCTATATTAATTGACTCAAACCAAAAAATAACAGTGTTAGTATCATGATATAAAAACCAGTTTGAGAATTTATATAATACTGAAAATGTTTCATGAGATGTCCAAAATTATAATACCTAATTTTCTACTTATGGAACATTTAAGTTAAACATATATCACATTCCATTCGTCATATTTTGTCTTATGTTATGTCAATGTATTATTCATAACATAATATCCATAAATACCTAAAATATCCTCTAATTACAACTGAATTGGCATCATAAAAACTTATATGAATATTACATTTTTTTATGAGTATTCAAATAATTTAACAAAATAACATATAGAATAAAAATAATTGTAAACATATTATTAGATGATTTTTAACATAAATATCCATTAAATAAAACCAAAGTATCTAGAGTCCTATGGTCTTTGGAAGACTAGGTACATAAAATAAAAAAAATATTGAAAATAAAACATCATTTTTATAGCCATCATAAATAGGACCTAAATCCTTTTACAAACCTAAAACTGCATAGGATAACTTAGGGAATATATAAAATAAAGTGGTGAGCTATAAATTCTAATAGGTGAATAAATATAGTAATGAGGCATAAAATGTGAGTAAAATGGGCTTACGTGATATCGAAAAAGAGAGTGATCCAACATAATAATATGGGATCATGACATAAATGACATGAATTAATATGATCACGGAAATATGTGAAATGTTTAATCAACACAAAAATTAAATAATCATATGTCTTGGAAAACATTCATGATAATATCACAAGGTATACATAGTACTATAATAGATTAGGATAACTCCCTAATCCAATACATAACATCTCATTAGACAAAAATATTTACCTAATTCATTGGAGAGATATTTGGTTTCATACATCATAAATTATTCATGATAATGTGTTAATAAAAAGTAAATTAATAATAATGAATAATAATAATAATTTACAATGAAATTGGATGGGATTTTATTGTCTTACCTCTTGTCATAATCAGATTACATTTCATAATGAATTATTTAGAGAATTGAGTAGAAGGAATAGATTACCCCATCGAGGAAGGGAGAATAATCATGATATATTCATGAGAGACAAATATATATATAATGAGTGGTATTCCATTACATTATATAAGAGACCAAATTATTTAGAGAGAGAAAGTCCATAACACAAAAAAATGTGGTTTAGAGAGATCCTTTACCTTGAGTCTAAATCCTAAAAAAAATCTTATTAAATTCTTGAATAATAATTTAATGGTAATTAATTACATTATCAAGAACCATTTTCATGGTAATAATTCATTTACTTTTATTTACCACCATGTTATATACAATTATGTAAGGTCTCTATTGTCATTTTTCTATTATTTGACACATGTGTCCATAATAAATTTTATTGTGTGACAACAGTTGAAAATATCATTGAGATATTATATAAAAAATTATAATCATGGAATAATTATCATATTTACTCCTCAATTAAAATTTAAAATTTAACCATCACTGATGTTAAAGGAAAATGATATGCATTACAATCATAGAGATGGTAAGTCGTATGTATTATTGAGTAATGTATCCATTTTTTCATCAATAATTATGGAAAGAAGGTATAAATTATTTGATCTTTCTATAAGTATAAGAATTCCATAAATATAATTTTTCTTTTTTAAATACAATTATATATAATAGTTGTGTGTTTTGTTTATGAAAAATGAATCGCATTGCTTCATGGAGGTGGTAACCCACACATTCACTCATATGACGATAACATTTTTAAATTAATGGATATGTACGAAATTAGATAATATATAAAATTTAAATATTTGTAAATATGTAATAAATTCCATATATTTAATTTAAATATGTCATTAAACCCATATGAGGGAAGTGGTGATGGGAAATAAATTATATTGGTTCATGAGGCGGTATTCCTCCGTTAACATGAATGATATTTTTTCCCATTTGATTGAATTGGATATGGATATAGTTTATTAAATAAAACAAATAATATATTAATATTTTTAACATAATCATGTTAACACTTGAAGATGGTTTTATAATATTTATAAAGTAGTGGAATAAGTAAAACTAAAATATCTGGTTAAAATATATACCTCATTCTCAGATGACCTCCATGGATTATCACCTTAAGCTTTCTATGTTTGGTATTACGAACAAAAAAATACGTCAATATTTTGAGGTGTGATTTTATTAATTAAATTGGGTATATAGTTTCTAAACTAAAATAATCTCTATGTGTGAATAAATGATGAAAGAAGATCCCTTTTATAAGTGAGGGGGGACTCATGAAAAAAATTTAAATATTAAAATAATATAAATTAATTTTCTGTGATGAAAAGATAAAAACTGATATAATTTCACGATATGATTAATATAAATATAAATAATATTTGTACATGTTTTTCTTTTTTTACCCTTACCTTTATTTTATCCTACGTTAACCCTTTCTTGGAAATTACCACCACTACAATGTCTTTATTATTTATTGGTGAATATATTTATAATAAATGTATAATTGGTCTATAAATGTAACATTAGTGAAATTTTTGGACATATAATAATCATTTGAATTGGGAGAGGGATCTCTGGAATTTATAATTATTTAAAAAAATAACATAATTATAATATATCATACATATCAAGTTTGAAACTATTCATTCAATTTGAATATAAAGATATAAATATAGTTCTGAAATTCATCTACCATGTATTAACATAACTATAATATGATACATTAATCTATAACATTATTGGGAATAAAAAATTTCCCCACATTATATAATTTTTAATATTAATAAAATAAATTATTTTATTTTTCTATTAATTTAATAAATTTAGTGTTGGTGTAGCATCAACATTTATGGAAACTACATCATCAATAATAATTAGATGTAAATTACCATTATATGAAAAAAATTTACTTATCAAAACATTATTTATAATTGAAAATATTTACTATTTATCCTTGAGTTAATAATTTAGAGTTAGTAAACCATAGAAAATGAAAATTTTTATTTTTTTCGTTATATAGGATAATATAATGGTCAAAATCATTGAAATATAAAAAAAGGTATCATATTAGAATTTTGGATAATTAATTATGAAATGTAATAATATCTAAATATTAATTTAATTGTTATGATGACTTTATTGTCCTCATAATATAATTTTTATCCTTAATTATACCATTTTACCTTTACCGTGTCAACAAGAATTTAATATTATTATTATTCATAATGAAAAAAAGTGACCTATTTACAAAATTTGAACCTATTGCTTCCAAAAATATAATAATGTTTTCATTATTAAAATTATAGAATTGGTAGAAATTAATTATTTATTAAAACACAAAATATAACAAATTTTTCTCTCAAAAAAATGACTTTTAAGTATAAAAACATTTTTACACCAACTTAACCATTAAATTAACTTATATGAACATAATTATATTATTTATTATATAATATTACTGATTTTATATTTAATCTATTTTAAAACAAATTGGGACATTTTGAATTCTTAGAAAAGTACACTTTTCATTGAAAATCATTATTTTTCTTTATTCATTAGAAAAACATTCTTTTAAAAAAAATCTTAAAAATAACTCCAATATAATTTTGAAATTTTGATCCAAAAAATTAAAATATTTATAAAAATTGAAATTTTAATAACATATATAAATTCTTTATAATATTTTCTGAAAAAAATTAAAATCAGTTTTAGAAGAATGTGTGTTTTTGATGAATAAAATGACTTTACTAAAAATATAGTGCTTATTTACTAATAATTAATCAATATATTTAATTTAATAGGATATATATATATATATATATATCATTGTGTAGTTAAAAAAATTCATAGCTACCAATTTGATAGACAGGTTTTAACGGTTATATATATAATAATATTTCATGGTTCTTTTAAGCTATGTGTTGTCTGTCATATGGACTACCAAACAAAATGTTATTTTTATTTTTTTATAAAAATAGATGTGTTAAATTATTCCCCCTTCATAAATTTTAACCTTCAAATTTGGTATTATATACTAACGTTTAAGTGTATGAGGTTACTTCTACTTCCTAGCTTCCTCTTGATCCCATGATTACTCCATGTACTTATAGTTACACAAATATACATTGACGAGGTGAGTATTCTTATTTAATTGAAAATTATCTTTATGGTATGATATTTTTATAATCTTATACTAATAATGGAAAAAAATTATATATTTTATCCTTTGAAATTATTATATTTTTATGGATCTTGTTTATACATCCTCAAGAGGGATGTATTGAATGGATGATGTAATTATGGTGGGGTTTGTGAGAGTTTTCATCGATTGGTCATAATTTCAATACGATGGAGAATCCCAAATTCACCAAAAAACTTGGTAGTTATATTACCCTTATTAACTAGTCTCATCACTCTCTATTAAGGAACTATGAAAATAATAACTTTATCTATGACTGTAAACTCTAGATCTCATCGACAATTATCAGCCTAGCACTTTTTTCAAACCTTATGAGCACTGATGTGTTTCTAAATTGTATTAACCATTTCTATCATTTATTCAACCCTTTTTGTCTTGGTATCTCATATTCATCATCTTCATCCAAAAAATAGGTTTTATACAAATCTTCCAAGAAAGGGCTTCATAAGAAGCAATTTTTAACACTTGGGTGAAATATACGATTGTTTAATAACAGAACCAGAGGAACATGTGGATCTGATCCTCACTAAAAATAAATAGAGTATGATCTCACCATGTAATCTAGTGTCTAGATAGTATTCTTATAATTAGAATCTATTTCGGTGTGGTATGATAATTTAAATTCTAACTCAATATTTGGATCAAGTAGAGACTACTCCAAAACCTAGATGTACATATTGGATATCAATTAGATAAAATGATTGAGGTCTTCAATGAAACCTTATCAATTATATGATGTATATCCTTGAATGTTGATCTGGTGAGAATCCCACTTGAATTTAAATTATTTTATCATTATTTTTAAGATGATCCACAACAACCTATATATAATTATTTCATCTTAATTGATTTTGATTACTAGAGACAATGTCCATGGTGATGTTTTCCTATTTCCATATAGGTATGGGTAATGGTTTTATAATCCCCTCATATTTTTTCCTTTCAGGATTCACCTACAAACATACCAATAATTTTGATGTATATTCTAAAATATCTTTATTCATATTGTTCCACCAATAGCGCTCTTTGAGATATTGATACATCTTAGTACTCCCTATGTGGTTGGAGAAGTTTCACATATGTGAATCATTCATGATATTCTTATTTTATCAGGATTTAATGGTATTCATAGTCATGAACCAGATATTACATCTCCTTTATCATCAATTTTTAGATATGAGGACTTCCATTTTATTGTAAAATCCATATTCTTAGAAATTTCAACATCATATTTTTAAAATCCATTATATTATCTCTATTGGATGGTTGAAAATCATTTTTGATAGTAACGGTGATATTCCTTCTATTATGATTCCCATGTCTATCTATTTCATGTCTAATATTATTATATTATTGTAAATTCAAATCATTGATGATTTTTTCAAATCAACTCAATTTAGAGAATCTACAAAATTATTTATATTCCTATGATGATAATTTATTAGGTTGCCATTGTACTCGATTATCTATAACCATATTTCAAGAAACATATTAATATATTTATATTTTAATTTATTTTTTTGGCTCTTATAATCTTTAAATATTTCAAACTTATCGCCATAGAGATAATTCGACCATATTTTCAAAGTGAAGATTGTTACAGCTTATTCCAGATCATGTGTTAGATAGTCATACTCAGGAAATTTTAACCCCCTTGATACATTTGGTATCACTTCATCATTTTTCCTTAGTATGTAATCAACACCCTCCACTGAAGCATCATTTTATACCAAAAAATGTTCCCAACATGAGGGATGTGTTAATACTTATACAGTGATAAGCCTCTTTTTCAATTCCATGAAACTCCCTTTACATTTTTCAATATAGTAAATCATTACCCCAATCAATATTATATTATTTTTTTTGTTCTAAAATATGAGAAAGTTATTACAAAACATTGGTAATACCCAGATAATACAAGGAAACTACATATATCTATTAAAAATGTTTCTATAGATAACTCCTCAATATAATTTTCATATAAGGATCCACATATATCCCTTTAACTGAGATAACATTCACGATGAATGATACATCATTAATATATAACTCAAAATTAATTTAATATTTTTATGACTTTTCTTTTTTCAAATAATTTTGAACAATATTCAAATGATCATCAGAATCCTCCTTAAATCTGATGCAAATAATAATATCACATATAAAGAATACAAAACTTTTTTCATGTAAATATATAAATAATCAATTAATTATGTCCATAATTATTATTGGATATTTTTTTGTTACAAAGGGAATTCTTATGAACTAATATTGTCTATAAACTATTCAAAAGGAATCCGTGCAAATATTTTCCTTCTTCACTTTTAATTAGTGGAATAATTATAGAAGGTTTACCTTAGATAATGACATTCTAGAAAGTACTTGATCAAACAAGTCATCTATCCAAGGATGGGTATAATTTTTATATATCATGATTTTTTTTATGAATTCATGGTAATCAATATAGTGGTTCATTGAAGTATCATTCTTCTTGATTAAGAGGACTGTAACACCCTATACTGAAGCCCGCAAACACAAAAAAAAAATTATCCAGATTCTATTCTAACTGATTCTTTAGTTTCTCCAACTCAAAGATGTCCATTTTAAAATCAGGCTTGGATATGGTCAGAGATCAAGTTATATGTTCAATTGATAACTCTTCTTCAATACCAATAGGAATACTAGGAAACTATTTGGAAAATACATCAGCATTATCCCTCAAAATGGGAATGTATTGAATCATGATTCTATCCTTCATATCAATCATTTGGGATAAAGATTATTTTTGATAAGAAAATAATGTCCATTCATGACTCAAATATTCTAAGGGACATTCATTATCCTCCCTACACTTGTATAGAATAAGAGGATGACTTGCAATGTAAAGATTTATCTCTCTCTCTCAACAGTTGAGGTTGGAATTATATAAGGACAAACAATCCAAGACAAATATCAAATCAAACTATACTAAAGGATCTAATAAGTGATTTTTTGGAAAATTTATTCCATAAAAAAATTATCAATGAGGAATTATATGTATGGGATACAAATAATTTCTCTTGTTTTTTAATCATAAATAGCTTAACCCTAATGTTTTTATATGGTGATTGAATAGTTCTAATAAACATGAATTAAATGAAATAATATATAGTACTAGAATAAAAAAATTTACTATATAATCATGAATGAATAACTATCACACCTTTCACTATATAGTTTTATTATTCACCTCAATAGTAGTGATAGCATATAAACTTCATTTCCCTCAATTCCTTATAGGTTGTTATTATTGATTGTATCTAAAACCCTTGGTTTAGGTCATTAGATTTCATAATACCCCTTTTCATTATAGTTGAAACATGTCACTATAGGATTATAATTGATCTAAACCTCCTTTTCATACATTACATTTATCAGTTTATTTATCTCTCCTCAGTATTGATTATCTAAATGCCCTTCTTTTCTATAATGAATCATCTCCTGATCCCCTTTAAATTGTTTTTGGGATGGTTCTTACCCCAATTTTTTCATGTGCAATGTTGGTATTTCTCTAATCCATGTGATTTATCTTTTCATCCTCCAAAATAAAACTCCATTTTAATCATTTTATCTATAGATACATGAGACCATAGATAATATCAACTCTCTATAATGAATTTTAGGTCACAATGAACAATCTATTCAAAGATATCAATTTTTTAAACCTTAAATTTTTTTATAAACTTGGATTTAATACACTAAATAATTTGTATACATTAGAATTTATGTTAATGATAAAACTAGAGGTATAACCTGAAATCCATGTGTTGTTTTATTCATATAACTCAATTGACTAAACATTATTTTTCTTCAGTCTGAGGAACACCCTCTACCATTTAAGACATGGATATTAAGGAAAATATTTGATTAAAAAATAGGTTCATGTGTTATTCCCATTCCATGAAATTAATATATTCCTTAGACATTGTGTTCTTGATCTATATTCCCAACTAATCATCTCCCTTATCCATGAGATAAATATCCATAACAAAATTATCTTGATCTGAGAATAGAGGATAAGGAATAAATTTTCAATAGAGTTAATCTATTGTTTTGTGATGAGGTGATTGAATGATCCACTAAAACAAGGATTACATTGTCACATTAAATAATCAACTATAAATTTCAATTTAAATGGAAAAATATGGAATTATACATGAATCATGTTACTTTTCAGATCATGAGTTGGATGACCTAGTACATCCATGATGTTCCCAACTGCTACTTAGATATAGATAGGTATATAATTAGAGAAATTATCACATTTCCTATCAGTTGGGTTATTGGCATGACTCTTTATATTTTTTGACATTAAAAATAATAATTTAAAAACTCAAAGAGGATAATTTAAATAATAAACTTTTAAATAGGAAACCTATAAATTTAAATCAAATAAACAATAAATTTAATTCATTTCCTAACTTATAAGTCAATATGTTTAAATCTAGGTAATCCATGGTAATTTCAAATTTAAATTTTTTGTCCTAATAATCTACGGATGTTTTTAAAAATGGTGCATAAATAGTTTGTTATTTTTACAAGTCATAGCCTACGGGATTATCAACACAGGTGTATAGTAAGGTCACCCTCAACATGCACTAGAATAATAGACAAGTTATTCTCAAAAAATATTTCCTTGGTTATTCCCCCTATATTTACCTTTGGGAAAACAATTTCCACTTATATTACCCTGACAGAGATGTTTTTTTTGGTAACCACACTTAAATATTTACCACAAAAAATAAATTTATAATTTCAATAATATTTTCCTAACGGTTCTCACTAACTGTTTCTCTTAATAGTTTCCATATTTCAACTAAATCGTTCAATTTATACAAACTATAGAGACCCAAAACATATATATATATATATTAATATATGATTTTAACATAAATATTCATTAAATAGAACCAAAAAATGTATAGACTTAGTATCATTAATAGACTTGTTACATAATTCAAAACCATTAAACTAAAACAAATCAATATTATTTTAATATAAGTGTTAAGATCCTAAATAATTTTGAGATTCTAAAATTTTAGAGGATAACCTAAAGAATATGAAAATGAAAGGGGAGATCTTGAATAGTAAGGAAATGAATATAGTTATGAGTCTTAACATTTGAATCAAATGGAATAACATTTGTATTAAAACATAAGGCTTATAAATAATCAAATGGGATCACAATATATAGAATAATGTATCATAAGAAAATGAAACATAGGTAATGTGGTTCAAATAAAAAATCATGAAATTATCATAAGTAAAACCTAACTTCCAAGAAAACATTAATGGTGGATTGAATCACCTAATGGATTAGGTTTTCTCCATAATCCTATAAATAATGTCTCATGCGAAAAAAGCATTTCCAAATGAACTTTCATGGAACACAGATTATAACATATTCATGATTTCAGGTCCCACAAAACTAAATCAATCATGAAAAATAATCATAAGAATTTACCATGGAATTAAATGGGTTTCATAATGTTTCCACATATCCACATCGAAATAAAGTTCATTGAGAATGAATTTTTTAAATTAACATAAGACTTATATTAGTATAAGGACCCGGCCTTAAACATTACATAATATTGAGTTAAATGAATAATTCAAATTGAGGATCTTTTATGATTTAGATCTTCAAAGAATGAGGACATAACTATTACATCTCAAAAGATTACAAAGTAGACACTTGTATACAATTTCCCTTTTTTCATAAAATAAAAACTCTTGAAAAAAAGTTTCATGTCTAGTTTCATGTTTTAGACTCCATAACTTTTCCTTGACGCTATTCATCTTTAAGTCCTGTGAAAACATTTAAAAACATGGGATGAGCAAAAAAATCTCAATAAGGGTTGTAAAACAAAGAAAGAAAACCTTTTTCCATAATTACATAAAAAACATAAACTCTTTTACCTACTTCATGAAAACATAAGATTTATGAATAACACATAGAAATCATGAATCATAAAGGTAACTTGTGGCATCAATAACATACTTACATTATAGTTATCACAGCCACATAGAGAGTTACATTGGAATACCCATCATAGTATATTCTTTAAATATCTTAGGAGAAACATTAACGTTTTCCTCTGTCACATTACCCAATGCATTAGAGAGCAATATCAGGCTCACTTGCCCTAGGTTTATCATGGAACCACCTGAATACATAAATAATTCCCAAGAACCATAACATTATCATAACATATAACATAAGCATAAAGGAAATATAACATTTTCACATTGCAATAAAAAAGTATAATTTCAAGATATTTAAATAATAAATCCATTCTCAAAATCATTTTCAATACCAAAATACGTAAAAAGAATATATAGTATATATTTTTCCTTTTAAAAACATTACGCCTTGTTAAGAAATCCAAAGATCAAATAATACTCGTGGTGGTGGAAAGGTCGTTGTCACTACTTATGTAAAAAAACATTCATTTTTTTCATTTATTAAAACACTTCATATAAAAATATTCCCTTTGAATTAAATGAAAAGTAAATTGGTTTTATACAACGTATAAAATAAAGTCGTGTGTAAAACTAAATCTTCCTCAATGAAAAGAGATTGAGATGAAGTCCCTTACCTCGTGTCCGACTTGACTTGGTCGTTCTTTAATCTCCTAAATAATAAACCAAAGATAATTTATACTTGATTAAGAACCATTTTTAAGTTTATTATTTCCTTTCTATCACTTATTACCATGTTATAAACATTATGTAATCATTCATGTTAATAATGTTTGTTTTGTCTATATCAGGCAATAGAGTCACAAATGAACACCTAATATTTACAAGTTGTCCATGTGTTCAATAGTCCATTATATCCATAATGATATTCATTATTTATATATCATATATATCATATATATCCAGTATATATATATATATATATATTTAATAGTACATATTATTTGGAGGTAAGAAATGAAATGCAGCGTTCATGGAGAAGGTAAGCTGTACGTACGCATGAACTCTACCTTCATTTATATTTCTTATTTTAGTGGAATTAAAACATAATTATACATAGGTATGTTATACTTCCAGTATAATATCATATATAATATCATTAACTCCATCATTTATACATCCCACATATGGAATTAATGAGTCATATCACTTTGAGGGGAAGGTAGTCTGCACTTACTCAAATAAAATTATCGCGTTTACCCATAATGGAAAACATAAAGGTATGCTATAGAAGAAAAATACAGAATCATAAAGAAAACATAAACATATCATATATCATATATAAATATAGTTTCGTATTAATGGCCACCATGATAGGGGGTAGGAGATAATCGAACAATCATCGTCTCGTGTGGCATTAGTTTTCCATCCACAAAAACAGTATATTCTTAACCCATTAAATGGAAGTGTGTGTAAGTTTCATTCAAATACTTCTCATAACTACATCCTAGTATATTGAGGATATTTGTTTTGTCATAAAATAAAGGATTAAAAATATTTTAGGGGTTGGATAAGTAAAATAAAACAAAAGAATTTAAGAGAAACTGTTACCTTTAATTTGGGGAACTCACTTTGGTTTGAACCAAAATGGTTTGTTTAATTTCCTTCTGCCTAAGGTAAGGCTTTTAGGTAGAGGAGAGGGATGAAGGGAGATTAATTGAGAAGAGTTTGGACAATCCAAAAGGCATGAGAGGTGTGATGAATTGGATATAATGGTCTCCTTTTATAAGGGTGGGGGGAGGGGCTCTTTAGGAATGTGTGAAAATATTATTTTATTATATAATTATATTCAGTTTATAAAGGTCCAAAAATCATTAGATTCGAATATAGGATGACTCATGATCGAAATAAAATCCTCCAATAAGAAGTGGATAGGTTTTGGATGTTATTTTAATATTTATAATCTTATTTATTTAAATGATTTATTAATGAGGTAAACACAACATCATTATTATGTCATAAATAATTTAATTTATTCAATGTCTAAAAAATATAAAAAAAATACCATGATATAGGAAATATTTTTATCATTTCCATGAATATTATATTATAAAATATAATTTATAAAAAAACCATGTTAAAATTAATTTACAAAGAGATATTTGTTTATGTCATTTTTTACTTTACTTTAAATTAATTAATCTGAAATGTCATTATCATACATAAGTGACTCCATGGGGTCCCCAAATCAACCCAAAGATTCCCATGGTCGTCCATTACTCATCCAATAAGGTTAGTGTGATGACCTAGACCCCCCTTGGTCCCTTTGCCAAAATCCGGATCCTTAAACCGATCGGTGCGACCGATCGGTGTGACCGATCGGCGGAACCGGTCGACGTCACCCGGCCTTGACAAGTTGTTCCAGTAAAGCTCCTTTTTCGCAAATAAGGTTTTAAACCCTACTCTGCCTCGTTTAAAAAAAGAGAAATGTCTTAAAGACCTGAAACGCACACAAAAGTTTTAATTAAATATTGAATCGACTCATGAGTCAGTTTAAACCACCCAGCACCTTTAATGACGAGTCAAGCCGCGTGGTCAACCCACGACTTCCACGTCTTACGCGGTTTCACGTTTTCACCTCAACCGTCCCCGACTCTTATAAATTAAGGGTTAGGCTGTGGTTTCCCCCTTCCTCGATCGTGGCTCTTCTGGTGCATCGGGCCCGCCGCATCGTTATCCGTAAAGTTCCGCGCCCCCGGCCTAAACATCGATCATCTATCAACAAGTAGGAAATTTCTCCTTCGTCTCTCTCTTTTGTGTATCATGCGGGGTGGGCGTGCTTTTGATCCTGTAGAATTGGGTAAACCAGACCTAACTAAAGATAAAGAACGAATTCTATAAAGAAAGAGAGGGGGGGCTGTGATCATTGATGGTGTTTTATATTTTGATGTTGTTTCTTCTATGACCATCTTGTTGAGTTGTGCTGGCTTGCGCCTCCTGAAAATCGAGGCCGTTGGTGGTCGTTGTCTGTGCACTAATAAACCCTATTGATGTTTTAAATGGCTTGTTTGTGGTTGTAAACTCCTGCTGTGAAAAGTGAATCGGTTAATCCCGTATATCCGGATGAATAATTGAAAGCACCAGGATCAACCCTTCTGTGATAACTCCCTGTTAGAACACACGGAATTTGAAATCATGGAGTGTGTTAAGTCGTTTAAATCAGAAAATCCCTGACTTGTGTTGGTAGTGGTAGTTGGTTGTTTTCCTTTCAGGCCGATTGCTGGAAATGTGGGAGGGGATGGGATCCCCTGTTCTTTTATACTCTCGGTGGTTGTGTGAATTTGGGGGATGGGATCTCCTGTTGGTATGAATTCAGTGGTTGTGAGTTTTAAATTCGAGTGGTTACTCATTCATATCACAAATTGGGGAGAGATCCTCCATTGACAGAACCAGGTGTGAGTGTTTTGGTTGATCCGTGCTTTTGACGCTTTCCTTGGTTATGCTTATGGTAGTTGCCCAGTAGTGCTTAAAATTAATTGAACATTTTAACTGAACGTGAAACAAGAATGGGACAAATGGTTTTTGTGGGCAAGGGTCGTGAACTGTGACTCTGACGCAGTGGTGTTGTGCTCTGTAGGTTGGCTAGGAAAACCTATGTTTTGGGTGAGTGTTTGTTACCTATATCTATACTTGTAGCTTTTTGTTTCTTATTCGCGCCCCACCCAAGTTGAGAACTCAGTGTCGAACACCCCCATTTATGGGGGAAGGGTGTTTTTCCCAACACTATCCTTAGTGGCTGGTTATTAGCTCCTTTTCTGCTCCCTTTCCCGGATAGCCCAAGTACCTTCGGGCAGGCTGTGATGGCCTGAAGTCCATTATTAGCCCAAGAACCATCGGGCGGGGTGTTGTGGTGGTTGGCCAGGTGTGTGCGGCTGGTGGTTTCCCAAGTGTCTTCGGGATGAGGCCCAGGTGTCTTCGGACGTGGCGGTGGTTGTTCTGGCCTAGGTGTTTGCAGGCATGGTTACATGTGACAGTTGTGGCCCAGGTGTGTGCGGGCAGGATTCAGCAGTGGGACTGCGTGCGGTTGAGGCCCAGGTGTGTGCGGGCGGGATTTCGGCAGTGGGACTGCGTGTGGTTGTGGCCCAGGTGTGTGCGGGCAGGTGTGGCAGTGTGACTGCGGTGAGAATGGCGGGATTGGTCCGATGCGTAGGATGTCTCAATAACTAGTGGGAAAGTGGCGCGGGGTACCCAAACATCGATGTGCTCTTATTATATATAGATTACTTGACTTGCGTTATTTGGGGAGTGAGCCTTGGTGAGGCCTGGGATGGATAGTTTTCCTTGTTAGGTGTTTGGTTTACTCTTTTTCTCACGGGACTTTAGTACGTTCCCCCACTTGTGCATGAGAGTCTTGGTTTTCCCTACTGAGTGTACTTGTATACTCACCCTACGTATATAAAACTACTTTCAGGTTTCCAGGAGGACTTCGGGGATCACGCAGGACCTTACTAGCTCGGACTTTTGGAGCAGTTGCAGTTGTTCTTTTTTTTCCTTTTTGGTACTTACCTTGTAGTCACCTTTTTGCACTTTGTGGCTTTCACTTTTGAAACATGCATGTGGGAATGGTTTACTTTTGGCTTTACTTTTCTTTCTACCATGGTGTTGTTGGGTTTTCTTCTCCTTATCTTTCGATCCTATAAGATAAAAAGGGTAATGCCTTCCATTTGCGAGAATTTTCTATACCCTTGGTGCTAGTCGCCACTCCGGGACCTTTTGAAGGCGGATTTCGGGGGTCATTATCTCTCCTTCAACTTAAAGAAGGAAGGGCCTGCAATCTGCTGACCCTTCCCTCCTTTTGGTGAAGGCGGGTTGTGACAGAATGGTATCAGAAGTGATGGTTGAGAGATAGGACGGAGTCTGGAATTAGGCACAGTGAGGATTGCATGGGATGGTAAGGCAATGGTGTTGGGTGACCTTGGAGCGTGAATTAGGCCAGGGAAGACCGGCTAGGACACGGGATTTTAGGGCCCCCTGTGATCCGATGCAAGGACTCTGGACCTACCGAACAACCAAGTGAGGCCACACTGATTGCAGGGTAGAGACCCTAGGAAAGGTACATGCATCATAATGACTTGTGTTCTTGTGTTTCTGGGATGTCTTGGGAATTAAGAATAAATTAAATCTTAAGAAGTTTTAAGAACGATATTCTTCACTACTTGGGCTTAGGCATTCCTTGTTTACCTTGCAGCTATGGCACCTGGAAGGCGACCACGTGTGGTACAGGCGATCGAGGCCCCTGAGACTACTTTGGCCAATGGGTAGAGAGTTGATCGAGAGGAAGAGGATGACCAGTGGCAGAAGTCTCTTCGATCCTTCCAGCGACAGGCCCTCGAGAAGTATGAGGGCAGCACCTCCGATATGAAGACGGAAGGCTGGCTAGAGGAGCTAGTTATAGCCTTCGGCCTGATTCGGGCCCCGACCGAGTACTGGGTTCCTCTGGCTGTTAGCCAGATGCGAGGAGCGGCACGTCAATGGTGGATGCTTCACCTGGGGAATAGGAAAGAGTCTGAGGTTGCTTGGGAGGATTTCGAGAAGGAGTTCCGGGCGGAGTTCCTCTCCTCGACAATGAAGGCGGAGAAGAGGCAGGAGCTACTCTCCCTCCAGCAAGGGAGCATGTCCGTGAGGGAACTTGGAATCAAGTTCAAGGACCTCCTACGTTTTGCTCCGGACCTCTTTCCTGATGAGGAGTCTCGGGAAAGACGTTTGGAGGAGGCGCTCCGACCCTCCCTCCAGTATGTTGTTACCCCCTTTACCCTTCTGACATACTTAGAGGTCCAGAAGAAGGCCGAAGTGGTGGAAAGGATGCATGCTCTGGGCGGAGTGTCACGAGAAGGGATCCAGCTGGGACCATCGAAGGGGAAGGCCGTCAGCACCAGGCCTCCAGCATCGGGACCCTCCAGGTTCCAACCCACAGAGAGTAGACCGCAGCAGTTTCAGTTTCGATCCCCTGGCCCACGTTCTTTCCCTTCAGGCTCGGGACCACGGTACTTCATCTGCGGGAGCCCTGGAAATCTCCGGAATCAGTGCCCCGATCGGGTGCAGTACAGTAGTGGCAGTCATCCCCAGCATCCTCCACAGCAGCAGTTTCCAGCCAGACCCTTCCGGCAGCAGAAGCAGGGACAGCGAGCTCCCGCTCCTCCGCAGGCAGACATAAGAGGAGGAGGACAACCTCAGGGCGCTCCCCAGGGACCTCGACCAGGGCGTGGTCGGGGAGGTGGCCGACAGCCGAGGGGCAGGGGAGCTGGGCATGGACAGCTACACGCCGCAGAGGAAACAGTTCCAACAGGGCCAGAGGTTGTTCGAGGTACGATCAATGTGTTTAGCACTCTTGCTTATGCTTTGTTCGATACCGGAGCTTCGCACTCCTTTTTTGCACCCAGTCTAGCCCGTGCCTTGGGTCTAGATGCCGAGAGACTTCCAGTGCCCCTGGTGTTGAGCACACTAGTTGGAGGTTAGACCAACTTGTTGTTCATTTGTCGGGGATGTAGACTGATGTTAGGGCCACATCAGTCGCTTAGGGATCTCCTTCTACTACAGATTCAGCCGTACGATGTCATCCTAGGCATCGACTGGCTATTTTCTGTGTGCGCCGTCATCGACTGTTTCCAAATAAGGGTGGTGTTCTCAGGTTTGGACGGCCAGCGTGTTACCTTCACCGGTGAGCGGAGCTGTCCGAAGGGAAACAGGAGGGAGGAACCTCTCCTCTCCTTGTTGACCGAGCTGACGGTAGAATCAGTAGATGCGGAAATGGTGGAAGTGCTAGAGATCGTCCGTGAGTTTATGGACATATTTCCTGAGGAGGTGACGACTCTACCCCCTCAACGTGATATCGAGTTCGGGATAGACCTGCATCCCGGCTCTCGTCCAATCTCAATGGCTCCTTACCGGATGGCACCTTCGGAGCTACGGGAGTTGCGGATACAGATTGACGATCTGATGAAGAGGGGTTATGTTCTTCCAAGTGCATCACCGTGGGGTGCTCCGGCCTTGTTTGCAAAGAAGGCAGATGGAGGTCTTAGGCTGTGCATAGACTACAGGAGGTTGAATCAGGTGACGATCAGGAATCGCTACCCTCTCCCAAGGATAGATGATCGTTTTGACCAGCTGAAAGGGGCAGGATGGTTCTCGAAGATCGACCTGTGGTCTGGGTACCACCAGCTGAGGGTGAAAGAGAGCGACATCCCGAAGACAGCGTTCAGGTGCAGTTATGGGCACTCCGAGTTCGTGGTCATGACCTTTGGTGTTACGAACGCCCCGACCGTGTTCATGGGGCTTATGAACTCCATCTTTAGGGAGTACCTGGATCGGTTTGTGGTGGTATTCATCGACGATATCCTAATCTATTCAAGGTCAGAAAAGGACCATGCAGATCACCTGAGGACAATTTTGGAAGTCCTCCGACAGCACCAGCTCTACGGGAAGTTGTCAAAGTGCAAGTTCTGGGCACGAGAAGTTCACTTCCTCGGGCACGTAGTGTCTGAGCAGGGGGTAGCAGTCGACCCATCAAAGGTTGAGGCAGTTGTTTCTTGGGCAGCACCCAAGAATGTGGCGGAAGTCCGGAGTTTCCTCGGACTGGAAGGTTACTACCAGAGATTCTTACCCAACTTCTCCCGAGTAATAGCCCCTTTGACGGCTTTGACCAAGAAGGACTAGGTTTTCGTGTGGAGCGAGCAATGCGAGTCGTCCTTCAGCTACCTATAAGAAAAGCTGGTTAGTGCCCTAGTGTTGAGATTACTAGAAGAAGGGATGGCCTATGAGGTATTTTGTGATGCTTCAGGACAGGGCCTGGGATGCGTGTTGATGCAGCAACAAGGGGTGATCTCTTACGGGTCCAGGCAGCTACGACCCCATGAGCGTAACTACGCCACCCATGACCTGGAGCTTGCAGCGGTCGTTTTTGCGCTAAAGTTATGGCGGCACTACCTCATCGGGGAATGCTTTGTGGTCTTCACAGATCACAAAAGATTAAAGTATATCTTCTCCCAGTGGGACTTGAACATGCGACAACGGAGATGGGTGGAGTTCCTCCAGGACTACGACTGTGAAATCTCTTATACTGAGGGCAAGGGAAATGTGGTGGTCGATGCCTTGAGCAGGAGGACGCAGAAGGATGCGGTCCGAGAGTCGGCAAATGCCTGGAAGGCAACGGAGGAGTTGGTTGCCTTACACCTGGATGCGAAGATGGATAGTGGCAGAGGCTGCCTATATCAGATGATAGTGCAGTCATCTCTGTTTCGACAATTGGAGGTGTCTCATTGGGGAGACCCCGAGTGCGAAGTGATGCGTGATCGGGTTGACCAGGGCGATGCTCCAAGAGAATGGACAGAGGACGGTCAGCACCGGATGCTTTTCCAGAAAAGGTTTTTTGTTCCAAGAGTGATGCATGGCAAGGTTCTCAGTGAGTTCCACAACTCACCCCTAGCGGTGCACCCAGGAGTTACCAAGATGTACCAGGGGCTAAAAAGGCAGTTCTGGTGGCCCGGAGTTAAGCGAGCGGTGGCAGAATTTGTGGCTAAATGCTTAGTATGTCAGCAAGTGAAGGCTGAACACCGGGTTCCAGGCGGCATACTGCAGACTTTAGCTATTCCCGAGTGGAAGTGGGACGACATCTCAATGGATTTCGTCACGGGACTACCCAAGGTCCAAGGAGGGAGCGACGCCATCTGGGTGGTGGTGGACAGGTTGACGAAATCGGCTCACTTTCTGGAAATCAGGGAGTCAAGTACTGTGGATGCTTTGGCACTAAAGTACGTGAATGAGGTGGTGCGGTTGCATGGAGTTCCGAGGTCTATAGTCTCGGATAGGGATGCATGGTTTACCTCGTGAATCTCGAGAGGATTGCAGCATGCGTTTGGCACCCAGTTACGCCTTAGCACTGCTTTCCATCCCCAGACAGATGGACAAATGGAGCAAACCATCCAGACCTTGGAGGATATGCTACGGGCATGTGTTCTGGACTCAGGAGAGTCATGGGTGTGATACTTGCCTCTAGTAGAGTTTTCCTACAATAATAGCTACCACTCTACCATCGGTATGGCCCCGTTTGAGGCTTTGTACGGGAGGTCATGCCGTTCACCTGTGTGTTGGACCGAAGTAGGAGAGGCAGGCATCCTTGGCCCGGAGGTGGTGCAGAACACGACAGAGAAGAGTCAGCTCATACCGGAAAGGATGAAGGCGGCCCAGGACGGACAGAAGTCGTATGCTGATACCAGGAGAAGGCCCTTGGAGTTTGAGGTTGGGGACCACGTGTTCTTGAAGGTCTCCCCGCGGCGTGGGCAACGGAGGTTCGGCAAGGGGGGTAAGCTTTCCCCCAGATTCGTCGGACCCTTCAAAGTGTTGCGGCGGGTCAGCGAAGTGGCTTATCAGCTAGCGTTACCTCCGCCGCTGCTAAGGATACATGATGTCTTTCATGTATCCCAGCTATGTCGTTATCTGCACGATGATTCACACGTCCTTGATTGGGGTGAACTGGACATCGAGGATGACGTAACCTTTGTGGAAAAACCAATGATGATCGAGGACCGCAAGGAGAAGGTGCTTCGTGGGTGAGCCATTCCCTTGGTTCGTGTGTTGTGGAGACATGGCGGGCTAGAAGAGAGTACGTGTGAGAGGGAAGCACAGATGCGTGCCCAATATCCCGGGTTGTTTTGAGCTTTGTTCCTTTTTGTACCTGTTGTGGTAGAACGTTTGACTTTTGGCTATGAAATGTACTGGTTTATTTTTCCTCTGTTGTGTGTGAAAAGCCCCGACTAAAGGGAAGAGGGAACCCGACCCCTAATCAAGACGCATTAAGGTGGATGTGATTAAACCCGTGCGGGTGAGTCAGTGCCGCCCAAAGCGGATAATATCTTGACATGGGGGAGGGAAACTCCCCAAACCCACATGACCGGGCGGTTTGGCGTGGTATGTTGCTTGGTTCTTGGCAGGGGAGTGTTTTTTTAGTTAGCAGGGGTTCACTCCTAAGAGGTATCTTTCGAAGATGGTTGTTCGGACCCTCTCTTTCCTTCTGGTTTGTTGTGATTCTCGAGGACGAGAATCGTTTAAGAGGTATCTGATGTGATGACACGGACCCCCCTTGGTCCCTTCCTTTGCCAAAATCCGGATCCTTAAGGGGTGCCGATCGGTGAGACCGATCGGTGTGACCGATCGGTGTGACCGATCGGCGGAACTGGCCGACGTCACCCGACCTTGCCAGGTTGTTCTAGTAACGCTCCTTTTTCGCAAATAGGGTTTTAAACCCTATTCTGCCTCATTTAAAAAAAAGAGAGAAATGTCTTAAAGACCCGAAATGTGCACAAAAGTTTTAATTAAATATTGAATCGACTCATGAGTCGGTTTAAACCACCCATCACCTTTAATGACGTGTCAAGCCGCATGGTCAACCCACGACTTCCACGTCTTACGCGGTTTCGCGTTTTCACCTCAACCGTCCCCGACTCTTATAAATTAAGGGTTAGGTTGTGGTTTCCCCCTTCCTCGATCATGGCTCTTCTGGTGCATCAGGCCCGCCGCATCGTTATCCGTAAAGTTCCGCGCCCCCGGCCTAAACATCGATCATCTATCAACAAGTAGGGAATTTCTCCTTCGTCTCTCTCTTTTGTGTATCATGCGGGGTGGGCGTGCTTTTGATCCTGTAGAATTGGGTAAACCAGACCTAACTAAAGATAAAGAACGAATTCTATAAAGAAAGAGAGGGGGGCTGTGATCGTTGATGGTGTTTTATATTTTGATGTTGTTTCTTCTATGACCATCTTGTTGAGTTGTGATAGCTTGCGCCTCCTGAAAATCGAGGTCGTTGGTGGTCGTTGTCTGTGCACTAATAAACCCTGTTGATGTTTTAAATGGCTTGTTTGTGGTTGTAAAATCCTGCTGTGAAAAGTGAATCGGTTAATCCCGTATATCCGGCTGAATAATTGAAAGCACCAGGATCAACCCTTCTGTGATAACTCCCGGTTAGAACACACGGAATTTGAAATCATGGAGTGTGTTAAGTCGTTTAAATCTGAAAATCCCGGACTTGTGTTGGTAGTGGTAGTTGGTTGTTTTCCTTTCGGGCCAATTGCTGGAAATCTGGGAGGGGATGGGATCCCCTATTCTTTTATACTCTCGGTGGTTGTGTGAATTTGGGGGATGGGATCTCCTGTTGGTATGAATTCGGTGGTTGTGAGTTTTAAATCCGAGTGGTTACTCGTTCATATCACAAATTGGGGAGAGATCCTCCGTTGACAGAACCGGGTGTGAGTGTTTTGGTTGATCCATGCTTTTGACGCTTTCCTTGGTTATGCTTATGGTAGTTGCCCAGTAGTGCTTAAAATTAATTGAACATTTTAACTGAACGTGAAACAAGAATGGGACAAATGGTTTTTGTGGGCAAGGGTCGTGAACTGTGACTCGGACGCAGTGGTGTTGTGCTCTGTAGGTTGGCTAGGAAAACCTAAGTTTTGGGTGAGTGTTTGTTACCTATATCTATACTTGTAGCTTTGTGTTTCTTATTCGCGCCCCACCCAAGTTGAGCACTCAGTGCCGAACACCCCCATTTATGGGGTAAGGGTGTTTTTTCCAACACTATCCTTAGTGGCTGGTTATTAGCTCCTTTTCTGCTCCCTTTCCCGGATAGCCCAAGTACCTTTGGGCAGGCCGTGATGGCCTGAAGTCCATTATTTTCCCAAGAACCATCGGGCAGGGTGTTGTGGTGGTTTTCCAGGTGTGTGCGGCAGGTGGTTTCCCAAGTGTCTTCGGGATGAGGCCCAGGTGTCTTCGGGCGTGGCGGTGGTTGTTCTGGCCTAGGTGTTTGCAGGCATGGTTACATGTGACAGTTGTGGCCCAGGGGTGTGCGGGCGGGATTCAGCAGTGGGACTGCGTGCGGTTGAGGCCTAGGTGTGTGCGGGTGGGATTTTGGCAGTGGGACTACGTGTGGTTGTGGCCCAGGTGTGTGCGGGCGGGTGTTGCAGTGGGACTGCTGTGAGAATGGCGGGATTGGTCCGATGCATAGGATGTCTCAATAACCAGTGGGAAAGTGGCGCGGGGTACCCAAACATCGATGTGCTCTTATTATATATATATTACTTGACTTGCGTTATTTTGGGAGTGAGCCTTGGTGAGGCCTGGGATGGATAGTTTGCCTTGTTAGGTGTTTGGTTTACTCTTTTTCTCACGGGACTTTAGTACGTTCCCCCACTTGTGCACGAGAGTCTTGGTTTTCCCTACTGAGTGTACTTGTATACTCACCCTACGTATATAAAACTGCTTTCAGGTTTCTAGGAGGACTTCGGCGATCACGGAGGACCTTACTAGCTCGTACTTTTGGAGCAGTTGCAGTTGTTCTTTTTTTCCTTTTTGGTACTTACCTTGTAGTCACCTTTTTTACTTTGTGGCTTTCACTTTTGAAACATGCATGTGGGAATGGTTTACTTTTGGCTTTACTTTCCTTTCTACCTTGGTGTTGTTGGGTTTTCTTCTCCTTATCTTTCGATCCTATAAGATAAAAAGGGTAATGCCTTCCATTTGCGAGAATTTTCTATACCCTTGGTGCTAGTCGCCACTCCGGGACCTATTGAAGGCGGGTTTCGGGGGCCATTATCTCTCCTTCAACTTAAAGAAGGAAGGGCCTGGAAATCTGCTGACCCTTCCCTCCTTTTGGTGAAGGCGGGTCGTGACAGTTAGGACAAGTTTTAAGGTAATTTTGAATTATTATAATATTCTTTTTACCTTGAATTTCCATATTTACCTTTAACCGTGGTAAATAAAAGTCAAAAGTTACTATTCACCAAAAATTGTTTTCATCTTATTGGACAAAATTTTACTTACTAATAACAACCATGTATGTTGGATTTTAGAAATTCAATTCACAGAAGTGTTCAAATTTCATTTAAATGAAAAAGTCATTTTTTAACTACTACTAAGTGGTTTCACTATTCATCAAAAATTGACGTTTTTAGAAAAATACCAAAAATTAAGCCTAAGCTATATTTGATATTCTGAATTAAAAAATGATTTCTATTATACAAAATTCTAAACATAGAAGTTTCATTAATTAATTTAAAATTAATTCCCATTGTTAAAACAAATAGTGTGTTTTAAAAAAACAATAACTATCAAAAGATTGACACTTGTTTATGTTCAAATTCAAAGTGAAATTGATTTCAATGACCAAAAGTGGATTAAATGGTAAAAATATATTCGAATTAAAATTTAAAACCAATTAAAGATATAATCTAACCTTATAAATAAATAAGATTAAAACGCAGCTTGGAATTAAAATACAATATTTTTCACTATTCATTAAAAAATGAACTTTATCATAAAATTTTCCAAAAATTTAAAAAAAGTAAATTTTGATGTTCCCATTCTAAAGAAGGAATTTATTTGGTCATATAGAATTTATTAAAGTGACCAAAACTAGATTTAAATAGGGTTCCCCATTAAAAAGCGGTAAATCGACCATTTAATGTAAATTATGCTTAAAATTAGATTCATTCACATTTTACTCCTTTAACTTTTATTGGATAAAAGTAAATACATTAAACAAACATATATAATCATATTATAGTTACTTTTATTCATTCCCACCAATACAATGGCTATGAGTTAACTACCATTTAAAATAATAATATTATATTATTAGTGTGCAATGTAACATTTCAATGAAACCCATTGTTGCGTATCAGGTATGCTATCGAACATAGCAACCCATTTAATGTAAAATTAATATTTAATTAAAAAATATTGATAAATATGATATATGTCTTATTCTTTATTTACCTGGGATGTTACATCTTTTCCCCTTTTGGGAATTGCGTCTTCGCAATTTTACTTATCAAAATAAGTGGGGGTATTTATCCCTCATGGCATTTTAAAATTGCGTCGTTGCCTCTTAAACCATATGGTTTTCCACAAAACCTTTACCTAGTGAATTACCTTATTCTGCAATTTTTTCTCTCTACGGTCAAGAATCTGGACTGGTTTTTTTCATAAGAGAGATTATCTTCCAACTGAACTACCTCTAGGATCAAAACATGAGATTGATCTGCCATATACTTTCTCAACATCGGAACATGAAATACATTGTGTACATGGGATAATCTTGGAGGTAAATCCACTCTGTATTCAACTGATCCAACTTTCTCTAGGATTTTATAAGGTCTAATGAACCTTGGACTCAACTTTCCCTTATTACCAAAATACATCACACTTTTCCATAGAGAAACACTGAGAAAGATGTGATCACCTACCTCAAAAGAAATATCCTTCTTCCGGTTATATACATAAATTTTATGTCTGCTCTGAGTTGTTCTCATGTGCTTCTAAATCAACTAAACTTTCTATGCCATCACTTCTACCAATTCTGGTCCCATCAGCTTCCTTTCACCTACTTCATACTAAAAAGCTGGAGTTCGAAAACGCTTTCCATATAATGCCTCAAATGGATTCATCTGTATATTGGAATGAAAACTGTTATTATATGAAAATTCAACCAAAGAATGATGTTGGTCCCAACTTCCCTGATAATCTAGTGGACAATCATGTAACATATCCTCCAATGTCTGAATTGTTCATTCTGATTTCCCATCTGATTAGGATGAAAAGTTGTACTAAAATTTAATTCAGTACCCAACAACTTCTCAAGGCCTTTCTAAAAGTTAGAATTAAACCTAGGATCATGATCAGATACAATGGAGAGGGGAACTCAACGAAACATTACTATATCTTTAACATACAACTGAAAAAGTTGATCTAGAGACAAATTATCTCCAATAGGAATGAAATGAGCAGATTTAGTCAATCGATCAACAATAACACAGATTGCATTATTACCTGGAGATTTCTTCAGTAATCACACAACGAAGTCCATGGATATATTTTCCCATTTCCACTCTGGCATCGGTAAAGGCTGAAGCATCCCTTTCGGTAACTGCCTCTCTTATTGAACCTACTGACATTTCAAACACTTCACAGTAAAATCATCAATATCTCTTTTCATTCCATCCCACCAGTAATACTCCCGAGGATCTGTGTACATCTTAGTACTGCCAGGATGAACTGAAAATGGGGAACTATGATCTTCACATAACAACTCATTCTTCAACTTTGAATCACAAGGCACATATAATCTCTTTCCAAATCTCAAAACACAATCATTATCAATGTTAAATTCAAGAAACTTACCCTTCTGAACCATCTCTACCTTTTTCTGTAACTCATTGTCTTCCTTCGGTGATTTCTTTATTCTGTCTGATATAGATGATCTCACTGACACCTGATACAAAACGGAATAATTTTCTGCACCAAAAACTTCTATGCCAAATTTTATCAAATCAAAAACCAAAATATCTTGTTCCAAACATAACATGGTTAATGAAGCATTAATTTTTCGACTCAAAGCATCTTCCACTTTATTTTCTTTTTCCGCATGGTAACGGATCATGCAATAATAATCCTTGATTAATTCCAGCCATCTCCTCTGTCTCATGTTCAATTGTTTCAGATTTAATATACACTTTAAACTTTTGTGGTCAGTATATATTTTACTTTTTACTACATACAAATGATGCCTCCAAATTATAAAAGAAAAAACAATAGCAGCTAATTCCAAATCTTGTGTAGGGTAATTTAACTCATGAGTTTTTAAATGACGTGAAGCATAAGAAATTACCGGATCATTTTGCATAAGGAGACATCCAAGTCCTTTAAATGAATCATCAATATAAATAACAAAGTCACCATTTCTAGAAGGCACTACCAAAACTAGAGTATTCATCAATATTCTTTTCAATTCCTAAAAACAATCATCACATTCTTTTTTCCAAATGTACTTAACAACTTTTCGAGTTAACATAGTCATTGGACTAGATAACCATGAAAAAATTTCAAAAAACCTCCAATAATAACCTGCCAAACCATAAAAACTATGGATCATTGTTTTATTTTTAGGTTTTGGCCATTCTTCGACAACTTTTGTTTTATCATGATCAACAATTATTCCATTTTTTGAAACAATGTGACCAAGGAAAAAAAATTGTTGTAACCAAAACTCACACTTGCTGAATTTCCCAAACAGTTTCTTTTCTTTTAAGGTTTGAAAGACAAACCTTAAATGAATTTCATGATCCTCTTTACATTTATAATTAACCAAAATATCATTAAGTAACACAACCATAAACATATCCAAGAACTCACGGAAAATTCTATTCATAAGATCCATGAATACTGCAGATGCATTGTTTATCCCAAAAGGCATAACTAAAAATTCATAATGGCAATATCTAGTATGAAACGTGGTCTTAAGAATGTCTACTTCCTTTACTTTCAACGGATGGTATGCTAATATCAAGTCAATCTTTGAAAAATACTGAGCTCCCTAGAGCTGGTTAAATAAATCATCTATATGAGGCAAAGGATACTTTTTCTTAACAGTGATGTTATTCAATGATCTATGATCAATGCAAAGTCTCATGGAACCATCTTTATTTTTAACAAACAAGACAGAAGCACCCCATGGTGATGTGCTGGGTCGAATGAAACCTTTATCAAATAACTCCTCCAATTGCTTTTTTAACTCTAAAAGTTCAATTTGAGCCATTCGATAAGTGGGTTTTGAAATTGGATTCGCATCAAAAACCAAGTCAACAGTAAATTCAACATTTAGATTAGTTATAATACCAGACAAATCATCCGGAAAAACATCAAGGTACTCATTTACCACTGGAACATAACTAATCTGAACGGTTCCTTTAATTTCAACAACATGTGCAAGGTAACATTCATTTCTATCTTTTACTAGTTTCTCAGCTTCCTGATATGTTATCAAAATAAATGGTTCATTCTTGTACACAAAGTATAAATATTTATGAAAAGAAACCTCTTTATCTCTGCATTCAATCTTAGCAAGATAAAAAAATCCAATTCATACCCAAAATAACATCAAACTCTACTATAGGCAAAAAAATAAGGTTTTCAGGTAGATTATTTTTGCAGACAAGGATAGTAAGGTTCTTATAATTTCTTTTTGTCTCAACATTTCCTCCATGTGTTTTTACCAAAAGTTTTGTATTCATATCTTGAGATGGAATTACCAATTTATTAGAAAACTTCTCAGAAATGAAAGAGTGTGTAGACCCTAAATCAAATAACACATTGGCATAATCTGAAAAAATAAATAGTCTACCTCATACTACTTAGTTTGATGGCCCAACATCTACTGAAGTAGTTTCAAAGGATTTCACCACCCCTTTCTGCTTATAGTCTATCTGCTTTACCTCATTTGAGTTCTTCTCTAGACACTCATTTGCATAATGACGCATTTAATTACACTTAAAACATCTTACCGATGGATTTTATTTGCCTTCTTGATCATCTTTCTTACAGTTACGAGCAATATGACCATACTTACCACACCGAAATCACTTTCCAGACTTTGATAAACATTCTCCAGGATGCTTTTTACCACACTTCTCACAAGTTGGATATTTAATTTTCTTACTTCCAGGCTTATTTGATGAATTCTTTCTCTTTTCCTGCCAACTGGAGCTCTTATTCTGTTGTTTGTCAAAGAAGACATGATCATCGGCAAACTCCATTTCCACCTTCTCCACACATCGAACAAGTTTTTCATAACTTTTGAACTCATGAGAGGATAATTATCTTTGATATCATGGCTTTAGTACTGAGTAAAATTGATTTATATTACTATCACGATCTCAGACGAAATTTGGCGCATACCTTGCCAGTCGAGTGAACTTTGCTACATAAGCAGCCACTTTATCATCCTCCTTTCTTAATTCCAAGAATTGTTTTTCCATCCTAAGACGAACCACCTTAAGAAAATATTTCTCAAGAAACAAACCTTTTAATTCAACCTAATCAAGAGAAACAGTCTCCTCAATATCCCTGATATTTTTCACCATCGACCACCACTGATCAACTTCACCTTCAAAATGGTAAACAACAAGACTAACCTTTTGATGTTATGAACACCCCATAACATTAAAAATATTTTTCAGAGCTTTAATCCACCCTTCAGATAGCAAAGGGTCAGATGATCCTCTGAATGATGGGGGATGTTGCCTCATTAAATGCTCCACTACTGACATGTTCCTCTACGGTTGATCTGGAAGATCTTGTGCATGGATACCACCACCATTTATAGCCCGAGTCAACTGTTCCATCACTGCAACAAACTATTCAGTTCTGATTCTGACCATCTCTAGTTTCTGATTTGGAAGGTTTTCTTCCTCCAGATGTCTTCCCAATATAGATTCCATGTTTCCTCTACAGAAAACCATTCTGAACAAGAAATATCTTAGGTAAAGCAACATGGTAATTTGTAAATGCAATATCATTTTAATATTACCATAAATTAATTTATGGACATTTATTTAACAATACCCTAACTCCTAAAGTTGTCTAAACCGACCTCTGATACCAACTATAAGGACCCGGACTTAAACATTTCATAATATTGAATTAAATGAATAATTCACATTGAGGATCTTTTCAGTTTTAGAGTTTCAGAGAATTATGACATAACTATTACATCTAGAAAGATTACAAAGTACACACTTCAACACAGTTTCCATTTTTTTCATAAAATAATAACTCTTGAAAAAAAAAAGTGTCTTTTCTAGTTCCATGTTTTAGACAGCATGGCTTTTCCTTTATCCCTTCCTTGACCCTATTCATCTTTAAGTCCTGTGAAAATATTTCAATACATGGGATGAGCATAAAAAGATCAGTAAGGGTTATAAACAAATAAAGAAAACATTTGTACATAAATACATAAAAAACATAAACTCTTTTACTTACCTCATTAAAACATAAGATTTATGACTAACACAAATAAATCATAAATCATAAAGGTAACTTGTGAAATCCATAACATACTTACATTTTAGTTATCAAAACTACATAGGGAGTTACTTTGGAATACCCATCATAGTATATTCCCTAAATCTCTTAGGAGAAACATTCACGTTTACCTCCGTCACATTTCCCAATGCATTGGAGAGCTATCTCGGGATCACCCACCCTAGGTTTATCATGAAACTACCCGTATACATAAATAATGCCCAAGAACCATAACATGATCATAAAACATAACATAAGAATAAAGGAAAGATAAAATTTCCACATTGCAATAACAAAGTATCATTTCAAGATATTGAAATAATAAATCCATTCTCAATATCATTTTCAATACCAATATACATAAAAAGAGTATATGGAATTTATTTTTCTTTCTAAAAACATTACGGCTTGTTAAGGAATCCAAAGATCAAATATTACTCGTGGTGGCGGAAAGGTCATTGTCACCGCTTACATAAAAAAACATTCCTATTTTTCGTTTAGTAAAACGCTTCGTATAAAAATATTCCCTTTGAATGAAATGAAAATTCAAAGGGTTTTATACACCATATAAAACAAATTCGTGTATAAAACTAAATATGCCTCAATGAAAGGAGATTGAGATGAAGTCCCTTACCTCATGTCCGACATGACTCGATTATTCTTTAATCTCCTGAATAGTAAACTAATGTCAATTTATACTTGCATAATAACATTTTTCAAGTTTATTATTTCTTTTCTATCACTTATTACCAAGTTATAAACATTATGTAATCATTCAAGTTAATAATGTTTTTTTTGTCGATATCTGGTAATAAAGTCAAAATGAACACCTTATATTTACAAGTTGTCCATGTGGTCAATAGTCCATTATATCCAGAATGATATTCATTATTTAGATATCATATATATCCAGTATATTTATATTTATAACAGTACATATCATTTTGATGTAAGAAATGAAATGCACCGTTCATGGAGATGGTAAGCCGTACGTACGCATGAACGCAACGTTCATTTTTATTTATTATTTTAATGGAATTAAAACATAATGATACATAGTTATATTATAATTCCAGTATAATATCATATATAATATCAATAACTCCATCATTTATACGTCCCACATATGGCATTAATGAGTCATATCACTTTGTGGGGGCGGTAGTCCGCACTTCCTCAAATAAAATTATCGTGTTTACCCATAATGGAAACCATAATGGTATGATATAAAAGAAAAATACAGAATCATAAAGAAAACATAAACATATCATATATCCTATATAAATATACTGTCATATTAATGGCCACCATGATAGGCCGTAGAAGATAATCGAACAATCATCATCTCATGAGGCATTAGTTTTCCATCCACAGAAATTGTATGTTCTTCACCCATTAGATGGAGGTGTGTGTAAGTGTAGTTCGAATAATTCTCATAACAACATCCTAGAATATTTAGGATACTGTTGTTGTTATAAAATAATGGAATAAAAAGAGTTTAGGGGTTGGATAAGTAAAATAAAACAATATAAAACAAAATAGTTTAAGAGAAACTGCTACCTTTGATTTGGGTAACTCACTTTGGTTTGAACCAAAATGGTTTGTTGAAGTGCTTTCTGCCTATGGTAAGGCTTTTAGGTGGAGGAGATGAATTTAGCAAGATTAATTGGGAAGATTTTGGAGGTGAAAAAAGGTTTGAGAGGCGTGAGGAATTGGATACAAATGTTCTCCTTTTATAAGGGTAGGGGGGAGGGGCTCTTTAGGAAAGTGTGAAAATATTATTTTATTATATAATGATATTCGGATTCTAAAGATCCAAAAATCATTAGAGTCGAAGATTAGATGACTCGTGATCTAAATAAAATCAACAAACAAAAATTGGACAGAATTTGGAAGTTATTTTAATATTTATATTCTTATTTATTTAAATGATTTATTAATGTGGTAAACACAGCATCATTATTGTGTCATAAATAATTTAATTTATTCGATGAATGAAAATTATAAAAAAAATACCATGATTTAGAAAATATTTTTATCTTTCCTATGAATATTTATAGTTGAAATGATAACTTATACAAAACCATGTAAAAATTAATTTATAAAGAGATATTTGTTTATGTCATTTTTGTCTTCACTTTTAATTAATTAATCTAAAATGTCATTATCAATAATAAGTGGCTCCATGGGGTCCCAAAATCGACCAAAAGATGACCATGGTTGGCCATTACTCATCCAATAAGGTTAGGACAAGGTTTAAGGTAATATTGAATTATTATAATATTCTTTTTACCTTGAATTACCTTATTTACCTTTAACCGCAGAAAATAAAAGTCAAAAGTTACTATTCACCAAAAAATAATTTCATCTTATTGAACCACATTTTACTTTCTAATAACAACCATGTATGTCGGATTTTTAAAATTCTATTCACAAAAGTGGTAAATTTTCATTTAAATGAAAAAGTAATGTTTTTTAACTACTACTAAGTGGTTTCACTATTTTCATTATAATTAGTGTTTTTTAAGAAACATTAACTATCAAAAGATTGACACTTGTTTATGTCCAAATTCAATGTGAAATTAATTACAATGACCAACAGTGGATTAAATGGTAAAAATATATTCTAATTACACTTTAAAACCAATTAAAAATATAATCTAACCATATAAATAAATTAGATTAAAATGCGGTTTGGAATTAAAATACAATATTTTCCACTATTCATCAAAAAATGAACTTTATAAGAAAATTTCCAAAAATTTACACAAGGTAAATTTTGATATCCTCATTCTAAAGAGGGATTTTATTCGGTCAAAGAGAATTTATTAAAGTGACTAAAAATAGATTTAAATATGCTTCTCCATTAAAAGACGGTAAGTCGACCTTTTAATGTAAATTATGCTTAAAATTAGATTCATTCACATTTTAAGCCTCTAAATTTTATTGGATAAAAGTAAATACATTTAACAAACATGTATAATCATATTTTAGTTAGTTTTTTTCATTCCCACAATAAAACATCTAGGAGTTAACTACCATTTAAAATAAAAATATTATATTATTAGTGTGCAACGTAAGATTTCAAAGAAACCCATTGTTGTGTATCTGGTACGATATCAAACATAGCAACTCTGTTAAAGTAAAATTAATATTTAATTCACAAATATTAATAAATATGATATATGTCTTATTCTTTATTTACCTGGGATGTTACAATTAGCCCATCATGAAATGGATAATAAGCTAGGTATGTTTATGAGAGACACATATATAGAATTTATAGGTGATCCATCACATTAATGATAGTGGTAGTAAATTGGGAAGAGAAATCTCATAGACCAAATAAGAAGGGTGGTTTAGAGAGATCACATACATTGAGACCAACTCACCATGGATTCATTTTATATTCCATAATAATAAACTTATTTTAATTATTTTCATTCTAAAGAACCCTTTTGAGTTTATTAATCCTTTTTTTATTACCATATTTAATATAATAATTTAAATTCTCCTTGGATGTTTTGATGATATTAGACTCATGTGTCAAAAATTAATTTGGTATATTGAAATTGGTTAATAAGATCATTGTTTGGAAAAACTCAGAAAAGGTAAACATACAATGTTTTTGGGTTGAGTGTATTTGTTGAAAATGATTGGTGATAATATCAATTGTGGAGTTCTAGAATTATTTTTGACTTATTATACAGAAATGTTTTTATAAAAGAGGTATGTAAGAACTGGATGTTGTATACAATGTTGTGTGTATATGGTGGCATTTTTTCCAAGTGTTTGAGACTTTTCTAGGGTCCAAAATGTTTAAGATGGGAAGAGTTTCAAGTACGAAATGAAATATATAGTTCCATGAATACCTCATGAAAATATGGAAAATATATGGAATTCATGATTTTTTGGTGTCGTGAGGGTTTGTAGTTTCATGAAATAATTATTCATGAAATGTTATGGAGCTATTAAGAAAATGATAAAATGTTATATGATTATGAAAAGTTTCACAAAAAGAAATACTTCCCTAATGATTCATGAATAATGGTAGTTTTCTGAACATGAATGAAGAGATTCATGAAATAGTGGTGGAAAACAAGTAAGATTCAAAATGAGGTGAAATTTTTACAAATATGAGGATACAACCTTCATTTGAGTATAGGAAGCCTCAAAGAAATTGAAAGTCTCTTAATTCAAGAAATAATTTTACAAAATATTTCCTTTTCTGAATGATTTATATGAACGTAAGTTCTAATAAATATGGATGTTTCATAAAATAATAGAAATTTTTTTGATGGTTTTATGACTTTATGATTTTATAACTAATGAGTTTTATGATAGTGTGAAATTTTATAATGGAATGGAATTTATAATGAAATTTAATTTTGGGTTCTTTGAATGTTATTCTTATTGTAAAAATGTATTCATAAAGTCGATGAATGTACAAGAACATGTTGCACCAAATTAGGTGTAAAATATATTTATCCAGGTGATCAAAAGAATAATCTTATGAAGGAACAATGAGAATACATCATTTATGAGAGAAGTGAGATTTCAAATTGTGATTGCTTATAAACTTGGAGGGATAGTAATTCCTCTCCAAACATTGTAATTTCAGTTAACATTAGGGGATTTAATGCATATGAAAATTTCATGTGTATTATCTAATGGACATGGCCTAATTTACATGAGTCATGTAAATATTTTTTCTCAATAATTTCTTAATTTCTTCTCATACATTTCTATGATAAAATAATATTACATTATTTTTTATCAATGAATTATGTTACAAATGGGGGGTTATTTTTAATATATAATACAATGACTCCTATTGATAATTAATTTGGTTCGGATAACAAAAATTCATCATTTAATGAAAGATAAAAATCATGGAATAATAATCTTTCTAATGAAAAATTAAAATTTTAAGACGAACCCTGAATAATGGTAATAAGAAATGAACTACTATACAATCAAGAAGACAATTGGTTTTAAGAACGAATGATTATCATTTCAATTTTTCAAATATTATTATGGATAGAAGATATTTATTATTTAATCAATATATAATGAAAATTATATCATAATATTTCTTTAAATATTCTTATATATATTAGTTTTGTGTTTTGGTTTGGAGAAATGAATCACAGTTCTTTCTGGAGGTGGTAATTGACATGTATGCATAAGGGACACTATCATTTAAAATGAATAGAATGGAATGAGATTAGATGATATCATATCATTCCACTATGGTAAATATGTAATTATTATATTATATATATTGTAACTAAATCCCAAAATATATCTATGAATGGTGGTGATGAAAAAGTAATTACATTGATTCATGATGCAGTATTATGTCATGTACATGAATGATAGTTTTGTTTCCCATTGAATGGAAGATGATATGGATATAGGTTATTAAAATAATATTAAAAATCATAGTATATATAATATAATGATGTTATTACATCAGACTGGTTGGATAGGATTCAATGGAGGTAGAAGAAGCAATGAAACTAAATAATTTGGTTAAAATCTATTCCTCTTCCATAGATAACTTCTTTTTCATTTTCACTTAAGTAGCATAAGTTTGGAATTCTTCCCAAACTAATACATTAAAAATGCAAAGAGGTATGTTATTACGTTATTTTATTGTATGATGGTAAAAATAAATTGATTTTTATGTGGGGATAAATGGGGAAAGGGTGTGCCCATTTATAAGTGAAGGGATTGGAACTCTTGGATTTAAGTAAAATATACAATTAATATAAATTAATTTTCATAGAAAAAAAGATCCATACTGATATAATCAATTTTTTTTGGATGGGTTAAAATTATGTCACCTAATAAAATTATAGAATTTTTTGTTTAGGTTTTAACCCATATCCCAATGTTTAACATGCATTAAACTTTTTTTATAAATTATTGTGGAAACGATGTTATTATTATTTAGGGGTTAGTGTAGTTAGTATTAAAGGTAAAGTAGATCATAAATGGAATATAGTTTATATTTTGAAACATATAATAATAAAATTCATGAAGATAATATATTTTGTAAATTCAAGTCATTTACTAATATATTATTTATTATAAAATATCATTACTGTTAGTTTTTTACCAATACATTTAGTTATAACATAAGAACATCTAAAAAAATTAAATTTCAATGTTATATTTTAACATAATCATAGAATGATAAATTCAGGTATAAAATTCATGGAATAAATGTCTTCAAATTTTATTACTTTTAATATTTTTAAATATGTTCATTATATAATTCTATTACTTGAATAAATACTCTGTCGAAATTTTTTTAGTATTTAAGGTAGTTATTTCATCATTAAAATTATAAATAAATTACCAAAATAAAAAAAGAATTTATTTTTAATTTATATATAGTGAACACAAAACAGCCTATGTTTATCCTTATTTCAAACATTCAAAATTGATAAAACAAAGAGAATGTTATTTTTGATATTTCAGTAAAAAAATAATATAAAGTCCATAATTATTGACAAAAGGAAACAAAATGTCATATTTTCGAAGTATCGATGATTATGTAATAGATATTCTCATCCAATAAAATTATGTCAACTATTATGGTAACATTTTAGTCATTATTTTATTTTTTAACCTTAATTATTAAATTTTACTATTATCGTGGTGGCAGAAATTTATTACGATTAATATTTATAATCAATAAAAAAAGGGTCCCATTTAATAAATTTGAACCCCAAGATTCTTAATATGAAATTTTTTTTAAAAGTTCAAATACTTTTTGTGGTAAAAAATAATTTATTATTAAAATATATAATTCAATAAAAAACATATTTTTAGAAAAATTACATTTATGTATAAAATTGGTTTTATACCAAATTCAAAAATAAAATTTATTCCAATTAATATAATTTTATCATAATAATATAATTACAAAAATTACTTTGAACCCAATTTAAAAAAAAATATCCTTGTGAAATCATTAAAAAATATAAAACATTCAATGAAAATAAATATTTTTCAATTTTCTAGGGAAAATGATCTTTTCAATAAAAGGAAAAAATCCCCATAAGATAGATATGACTTTATGATCAAAAAAATTATATCGTTTTTATTAAGTTTATATTATCAAACATCTATAAATTAGTAATAATATTTTCTCACACTATGTAATACAATCCATTTTTATGAAAATTTATATTTGAAGAATAAAATGATATTAATAAAAAATGAGTGATTATTTACTAAGAATTAAAAAATAAACTTTTATTGAGTTTCACCTTTTATATATATTTCATATGATAATTAAACCTATTAATAACCTCTAATTTGACTATCAGGTTATAACTATCATATTTTTATAATAACATTTCATCTTTTATTTAAGCTCATAGTTTAATGTCGTATGTGCTATTCAATATAATGTTCTTATTTTAAAAACAAATATAAGATTTTATAATACTAGCTTGAGAACTACAAAGGATTAGTGAATGGTGGAACTAGATACAAAATTAACTTCTTTCAAAAATTATATTCAATATCCTCCATAGCTTTCATCAAACATAACAACCTTTTTAGACATTTCCTATGTAAACCCATTCATCATAACCTAGGGAAATTTGAAACATTATAAAGGGTGAGATCATATTCTTAATAAGTGTAAACATTAGATATATTATTTAGTGATATTATTGAATTATAAGATAAGAATAATGGTAATGGATCAAGATTATAACTAGAAAATTTCAAACCCAATCATTCATAAATAATAAATCCTGAGTCCTGGAAAAAAGCATTCGAATTTCAAAGGATGTGATTCAAAAGAGGGAAAAATCATCATGAATCAATAATGATCCTTGTGAAGAAATCATATTTATAAAAACATTTCATATGAATTGTGGAACATTTATAATATTATAAGATCATTTAATTTTTTATTTTTCACTTAAAAAATATAATAATGGAAAAAGTATCATTGTGGTTTCAATATACTCCACATTCCATCATTTCCCTAGTCCAGGTTTACTCCAAAGAAAATAATTGTGAAAAATGTCCCATAATAAACTAGGTTCACACCTCATTATAATCCATTTTACCTCATTATATAATAATCATTAAAAAATAAATTACATGGAATTAATATACCCACCCATCTTATAATGAAAACAATATATGTGTCTACCACATTTTTATAAAACATTCATCAATTCACAATAGTACAACCCAGTGAAATCAAATTGGTTTTATAAAAATTTCATTATCACTCTACGGAAATCCATGAGTGATAGACCTATTCCTAGAAAAAAAGGATAAGGAAAACTAATAAGAACCGTCAATGAATAACTGAAATGGGAGGCCTTTACTTATTGTACATTAACACCGGTTTCCAACTGTCTCCATGAAAATGTACGATGGAAAAATTAAGAGGACTTCCAAATATATAGTAGAATCATGCATGCAATAAAATCCATGGAAGACATAAATTTATGAATAAATAAACATATAAAATGGGAAAATAAATTCCTAACTATAAATGGAGTCTCAATATGTAAAAATTGGAATAATGGAAAATAGCAGATAACACAACTAATGATCCCCAAGACAAACCACCGTATGTGTCAAAAAATACCATGTATCACTATTCTGAATTGATGTCACCTCCATTTCTCCTTTCATCTTCATATGACATGACATGTTCGAGAAAATAAAATATATAATCTAGTATATAAAATCTTAGTATGACTCCCAGAAAACTAGAAAGGGAACACAATAAAGATAAAACGCCATAACAACCCATAATAAGAGGAAAAATAAAACCCAATATATATGGTCATAATGAAACCCATATAAGTGATAAAGGGGATATCCATCTCTGTAGTTCATCCAAGGTTTATTGGTCTACCAACATTACTAAAGGGTCCATCTATAATTTCCATCATCTCATGTTTCTATATAAGAACCCATTTAGAAGACCCACACATCATGACTATAGAAACCAACATGGGGCATAATCTCTATTAAATGACCTATTCCCTACTGTAATAGGGGTTCTACTAAATATATAGTGGACCCATGCACTCATGTAACATGGGGTACTAATTGATATATATAGGAATCAAGATCTAGTTCATTATGGGGGTGACACTAGATTGGTTGAGGAATACATGGGAATCAAACCATATTTCCATTAGGGGGTTTCCAACCCCGAAAATATCTCTAGTGATCCTTCTCAATCACCAATACTGATTAAGTATCTCTTGATAATGAATGAAAATTTCAAAACCTAATTTTATATCTTGAAGGTCCCTATAAAGTCTACAATCATGTTCTATGTGGAAAAGTTCCCCAGATATGCTACTCATAGGATGAAATATTCGCCCATTAGAAGGATATATATAATCTTGATGTCCCTAAGAAAAGTAAAAAAATTTGACTTAGGGTCAAATGGTGTGTGACCTCACTAGTAAACCTAGCCATGTCCCAACCAAGACATGGATTATCTAGCCTTTTAGTGAAATAATACATCTATAGAAATAAGAGAGAAAGTCTAATCCTCATAGGTCCAAGAAATTTTCTCTGAGTCATACACATGTACATTTTATCATGCCCTTGTACATTTTTAAATGATTATGTACTTAATTAATAACCATGTATCTGGTTTTATCCATGTATTTGGAGGTGACCAATTACTCTTGGTCATGCCCATGTGTCTAGTCATACCCATTCTCATGTTCTCATGAAGTATATACTAATCCGCTTACACAGAATCACACAAATTGTATAGCAGAATACACCTACTATGTTATTTTCCTGTGTATGAACCCATAGTCATTGTATCTAGGGGACTACAAGATCAATGTTTCTAGACTACATTTCATGTAGTCATGTATTTCTTAGAAAACCATTTAAGCTTCATCCACCTCTCTCAATTTCATCTCCCATAATAGATTATTCCATAGGTCTGATATATGGGGCTGACTACATTTGATATGCCATTGATTGTCTGATTTTGAAAATCTAATCCATTTACAGCTCATCCTTTCATTTCAAACCTCTCCCATGTTTGATTAATGATGAATCAGGCCTCTAATGTATTTTGATTTCACCTATAACCCATAAATCAATCATGATCTATCAAAAATATCCATGTCTCAGGATATTCTTTAAACCACCATGAACAATGGGGTTCCATCATTCTCTAACCCGCCCCCACATTTTCAATATTTTACCCTATGGGTTAATGGTGAATAGCGCAAACAATGATGGGAATAAATGAATATAAAAAATTATCTATCGTAGAGAATTAATTCCTAGAAAATGATCATGTAACTTGGTATCCAAGGGGATTTGGAAGTGAAAAAAAGTAGTATTATCATATTAATAAAACCAATAAGTGGTAGGGCCCTTGCAAAGATAAATATATCATAGATAAAAAATCAAATAATTAAATCCTTCATTGAAAAAACAAAATACGGAAAAAATCAAAAAATAACGTCCCCTGCCTTGATTAAGTATAGGTCATTTTTGAAGTCAACATTTTATAGGGATGAAGAAATGATGTTGTGTTCCCTCTATTCCTCTTGATCTTCACCGATCTGATCTTGGTTTTTCTTCAATCTCTACCTTCCAATGAAGAATCCCCCCCTCTATAATCTCTTATGATTATATAGCTAAACCTTTCAATTTTCCATAATGGGGTATGTATTGGGAGATAATATGTTTATATAATATAATTAAATTTGTTAAATTATATATTTATTTTTAATTTAACCCTTCAATGGCCATATCCCATTGATTATTTGAAGTTGAACATCCATTTTTCATGCATAGTGTAAAACCGATGTCCCAAATTCAACTTTGGTATAGGATTTCCTATCCAAGGTCACAATTAATGAGAATAGAATTTATATCACTATGATGTGTTCAAATTAATTAAAATATATTATTATTTTCAATATATTAATTATGTAGTCCTAAGACACCCAAACACCACACCGACTCCAATGAAAAATCAATATATATACCCAAAAATATTCAAAATAAACTAATAAATAAAAACTACATATGTTACATTATCCCAATCCTAAGGATATTCACCCTGAAAATGATAAGATAAAAAACATGGGGGTACTAATTTAGCAACAAACTCTCATGCTCCCAGGGTATCTCATGCATGCTCCAATGATTCCACAGCATGTGAACCAAAGGGAGGGTTTTTCCATGAAAGATCCTCTCATGTAGATCCTCGATCTCGACCAGTTAATCCATGAAGGTGGATCCGTCCTCAATAACCAGATCACCCTAATAAAAAATTCATGTAGTATGATGCACATATATCCCCAGTTACCACTCGTCAAAGGCTTTATGAAGATGATCCAACTATGGGGGCGTGTCTTTGAGGAAACACATTTCCCACCTTCTGTAGGATATCCTCATAATCGATGAACCATAGAGATGGATTTCCTCCCTAGCCAAACCTCCAAAATCTTTATCATGGGTAATATATAATTAAAACATGGTCTATCTTCTTGAAATCCAATAGAATACGATGTCAATTTCATATTATTTTTGTCTACACTATTCTTTCCTCAAACACCCATGGAGCACATGAACCTTCATTGTCATCACCTTCACCATTTTTGGCTCAAAAAGAGATGTCACTCCATTCTAAACCTATAAAAATAGTGACCTACAGGGTCTCCCATATAGGGCCTCAAAAGATTTTATTATGAAAGTAGAGTGAAAGAAATTATTATATGCAATTAGTGAAAATGGAATGTTATTATACTATATCCAATCAAAATCCAACACACAAAATCTCTTTATATCATCAAAAACTTGAATAGTTACATTGGTTTGCTTTTCATTTCAACATTAATCATCCAAAATAGGTTCCATACATCCCCCTACAAGCATTTCCACAATAATGAAATTAATCAATAATCATGGTAAGAGGAAAATATCGTGGGTACCCTATGAAGTATAATGATCTCTGTCATGTAAAACATTGACATACTCCTAACTTAAATCTCTTCTTATATATTGAGAATATTTTTCGACATTGTGAGTATTTAAACAATCACCAAGATAGAATCAAGACATCTCACTATCTGTGAACACCCCATCACAATGTCAATTGATATGAAATTGCATTTCCACTCTGATATATAAAGTCTCAATGTGAATCCTATGAGAACCTAGTGCCCATCCTTCACCTACTAACATGTTAGACAACAAGAGAAAAACTCAACTACAATATGCCTCATTATATTAACCAAACAATCACTAAAGGTCCTTATACATATTTCACACACATTGAGGTACAACTAAGGTAGTTTGTTAAAATACATCATCACCTCCTCATGCAATGTGACTGGAACCATCTTACATCCCTATAAAAGAATGACATGCTCCCCTACATGAAAAAATAAATTCGTTGTATCTTCTGTTGATATATGGTCACATAGAACCACACAGTCGATGTCTTCTAACTAAGAAACTCACACATGATGGAGAGGTGGGGGAATCACCACCATTAAATGGAGAAACTTTATTCCCCTATCCTCCATAACGGACAGCTAAAACAAATATAACCATTATGACACCTAATATATAGGGATATAACAAGATTTATTTCTAAGGTAATATACCAAATTGTATCTCATCTTTAGCATATAGTATATCTTAATGTCATAAAATAGAAATAACTCAAACAAAAAACACTATATTGGTTTCATATCTCTTTCATTTAATATGTACCTAAGGCTCTAGTGATCTTAGAATACAAAAAAACACTCTCCAATCAAATAGTTCTCCCACATCTTTAGGTTGAATAATACCGCTGCCAAATCTTGGACATGATTCACATAGTTCTAAAAAGGGGGTATCATATAAAAAAATCGTATGTGATCAATGCATACCTCTGTAACAATATGCAGTAAATACTATCTCCATTGGTTTTAAAAAATAGTACATACTCTACACCCCTCTATAGTAGTTTCAATATAAGAGCATTGTTCATCCTCTATCTTAACTCCTTGAAGGCTCTATCACACATATCATTCTACTTAAAAAACTTTCATATCCATTTTAGGGTGGTCAAAGAGGCTGTAATTCTGGAGAAGTATGCAAAAACCCTCCTATAGTAACCAAAAATTACATGGATACTCTTTACCTCTAACACCTTCTAGGATGGATTCAAGGAAAGGAATGTATCATTCCTTTCTGGGGACACACATAATCCCTGATCAGAGATAAAATTCTCCCAAAAGTGAAGCTCTCAAATAAAGAATGTCACTTAAAGAGCTTAAAATAATTTTTTTTCTAGTAGTAATCCTTGGACCATCCTCAAGTTCTCTTCATGCTCTTCCTCTACCATAAAGTATATGATCATGTCATCATTGAAGATGACAGAAACTTAGTCTAGGTATGGCTTGAAGAGCTAGTTAATAAGAGATATAAACACTATGGTTGGATTCATCACACCGAAAGTCATCACTAGGAACTCATAATGTATATATCGTCATCAGAATTCTATATTAAGAATATCATCAGTGGGAACCAAAAAATTGTGGTTGTTTTAACTTCATTTGATCTTCTGGAACAAACTATCACCTCTAACCTAGGAAAAATGGCCATCTCTCCTCAATAATCGGTACCTTCTCTTTACCATTACCTATTTGAATCGATGATAATTAACACAAATTCTTGATCTCCCACCAATATTTCTCATAAACCAAAGTATTGATTCATAGGGGGACACATTTTCTTTGATTAATTGATCATGTTAATGGTCATCAAATTACACCCTCATCTCCTGAAGCATTGTAGGGTTCAACCAATATTCCACAAAAAATAGTAGTGACATATCGAGGTGTACGTTAATATAGAAGTCTATATCCCACTGTAGGGGTAGTCCTAGAATTTCCTTGAGGAGGATTTCGATATTTTCATCCTCTGTTGATGAGAACCAGATGCCTAAGGAGCCCACTACAATAAGGGATAAAATTTCAAACTGATGGGTGATGGGTTTAAGCATCCTACCCACATAGCTAACACATTTATCCATGATATCTCTCTTTCATGAAAAATAAAATCTCATCCCTTTTATTAATAGGTTTCTAACATGTCTGTGGTGAATTTTAATCTAGTATCAAAATGTGCATGACTATTAAATTTCTAGGATGACATCATATGGTTTTATCATATGACTAATAGTTCCCCCAAGAAACACTCCCCCCGAAGAAATAGCTTTCAATTCTCATAGATATGAGATATACAATAAATACTCCATATAGGAATCTAAAGACATTTATACTATGATAAAGTTTCAACATGAATCTTCATCTCTCACAAAAGTGATAATTATATAATTGAATGTATCATTCCTTTTTCTACTAGTACTAGGTATAGAATATAAAATACATCGATCGTACCTCTAATAATCTTGTGTCCATCCAAGACATAGCCTATATATCATGTAGTTTCTTGTGGATATGACCTCCATCTCCCTATTCCAGGTGTGGGAGAACTAGTGGTGGTGGTGTAAGTTGCTCATCGCATCTCCCTACACCGAAATCTCCTCTATTCAGAGCTCAAACTTTTAATATTATAGAACCAACTCCCCATGGGACTCCCTCCCCACACCTAGAAGATCCATGATCATTACATTTATTCTTCCATAGTGGTCCACCTTCTGTTGATATTACCTCCATGGAATGTCAGTTCGATAAATCATGTCCTATATGACCTCACCAAAAATAATAATATAACCATACAAACCCTAGAAAACTAGAACCTCTTTGCTAACATTGTACTTCATATCAACATACCTGATTCCTTTCATCATGTGGTCTCCTATTCCAAGGACCTGATTTCTAGTTTATGATATCTTATACAGATGACTTGGCCCTATGATAGCCACCATAGAACCTAGATACATGGAGTCACTCCACCATGAAGCTCTCTATAATGAGAATCCACTATAGTTTTCCATTATATGTTGGTATGCATAGGGAGACTAAATTGGAACAAATTTCTTTGCAGATCCAATTCTCGGACATCCAACTCTATAAGAAACCATATTATACGATGTCAATGGAGTGATCAATGAGGTCAGTGAATGTTGTGGCCTACTAATTAACAATCATACTAATTGAATGTATTTCATGAAGAACATAAATTCCCCTAGATAATAATAATTAAGGTTATTAATCATCATAGAATATCTACATGAATTTTCACCATGATATCATCATGACATCATAGGTTTAAGTCATCATAAATCACTAGTCACTTGATTCTCCGTGGAAATTGATGGATGTTATCACAAATATATGATCATTCATGGTCCGAATAATTTTTATGACATAGTTAACCAACTCATGAAAATCATTTACTACTATGGGATATGGCTTGCTATAGAAGCCCATTGGTCCATAAGGTTGAAACTCAGGTACTTCACTAGTCTTCATGCGTCATCAACCTACCTTGATTGTAGTATCTACTGCTCAACAGGTGGGGGACTTCTCCCTACCCACCCAAAGGAAACACCTCATAATATTGAACATGAAATAATTCCTCATCACATAGTGAATCATCGTTAAAATCAAGCATCAATAACCTAGATAAAAATCATCATGGATGCATCATGAAAGTGATCAAGATATAACACTATTAGATGAGAATGTATGTATGGGTATATGAATCAAGAAGGGTGGTCAATGTGATCAATCCTATATGAATTATGTACATCGGGTTCCCTGCAACTGATGTCTTGGTATATGAAGTTGAAAATCCAATAGTTAGAGTCCTGGTAAATGGATACATCAGTCACCACACCAATAATAGATTCCATATCCTAAATGATGTACATTAGAAACCCTAACACCCTTTCCCTAACATTCACAACCATTCATTACAATGTGTCCCACTCCAAAACTAACATGAGTAAATTTCCTCAAATAACTCTCTGTCACAACCTGCACCACTGGAGCCTACATTTATGGATAAAGGTTTAGTTTAACAACCCCAAGATAGTCTCCAACAAGGTATAGTCTAGAGACAACTGTTGATAATAAATTACTAAAATTAGATGTAATTTCTTAATATACCTATAATCACACACCCAAGTGTCTCCATTGAAAAGTTCAAGGGAAAAATAAATAGGACCAACACATCTTGAGTGTAATTTTGAATAAAATAACCTCTTGAGAATACATTATAGTTTGTTATTATAACAAATAAATGTGGAAAATACATTCCCAACTATAAATAGTGTCCCAAGAAGAAAAAAACAATAATAAAGGATAAATGGAGAGATCCCATCACATGATATCTAGGCCTGAGAAAATTACATGATAAATCAACCAATGTATCATTATTCTCAATTGATGTCCACTCCAATCTACCTATAGACTACATAAGAAAAGAAACATGTGGGGAAATAATACGTATGGTTGAATATTGACATATTTATTTGGATTTACCAAAATCCTTGTAGGGATAAATAGAAGGATATAAAAAAGTCATCTAAATCCAAAAAAAGAGGGAAAATCTGATACATATGCTCATAATGAATAATAGATGAGAGGGAAAGGGGTTTTCCATCACTACAGTCTATCCTAGGATAATTATTCTTTGTTAAACTCTAAAGGGACCATCAATGATGCCCCCTATCTTGTGAATTTGTACAAGAAGTAGTGTGGAGGACCCACACCTCACTAAAATGTTTCATACTTAGGAGAGAAAAACCACTAATAGAGGGCTCCCACCCTGGAGCAATGTGTGGTGCGGTGGATCTAATCAATAGATAGAGGTCATGTGACCTAGTGTGATTTGGGGTTTAACTTCGTATATAGGGGGTCTGATTCCTACTTTGTTAGTGGGTTTCATTCAGTAGGTAGGGGATTATGGGGGACCCATTACCGTGTGACACCATAGATTTTCAAACCCAGTAATTGTTATAAATAATAGTCTCGATCATCGGTATTGGTCAAGCATTTCCTAAAGAAGTGTCATTATTGAAAAACCTCGTGTCATATTTTGAAATTTATAATGAATTATACCATATTAGTATAAATGGAAGAATACATAGGAAAATACAATCATATGACACAGTCCACATCCTTAATGGGGATATACACAAGGTGGAAGTCCCAAATAAAAGTGCACAATGAGCAACTAGGGTGACACGGTGTGTGGCCTCACCTAGACAATTAGTTTTGTAATTTCATTCACATGGAATGTATGGAAATATAGTACTAAACAACATTTATGCATATTATATTGTGTTTCTCATATAAATATGGAATTTTCATGTTCTACTAGTGATTTTTGTGTATATATGGTCGTCCTAGTGTACATTTAGTCATGTTTATGTATTACATATTGTGCATGTGTTTCTAGTTTTCTCTAACTTCTAGGATGTTCACATATACTGATTATCATTCCCATCTCTCTAGTTATTCTAGTGCCCATATACTTATGTAGTACACAAAAATCCACCAAAATAGGGTCACATAGTGTGTATAGGGTTATACACACTGTTTGATCATTATATTTTTGAAAACCACTATCCTACATAACCATGAGTCTACACATCTAGTAGTCACGTTTTCCACAAAAATAAAAGAATTCTTCATTAACCTCATCATTCCACTTCTACAACGTCGCCCTCTAAGGATCATGTTTGTGTTCTCGTATCTAGGTTTTACCATGCTTGATCTATCATCAGTGGCTAGATTCCAACCACCTGAACCTTGAGAATCTCTTCCCCTCACATTGAATTTAATGCCCCGATATTTGTAGAATAATACTTTTTAATTTATATTAATACATATGAGTAAGATATTAATTTTACATTAAAGGGGATGCTTTTTCCTATAGCATACTCAACACACTACAAGGGGTTTCTTCGAAATCTTACGTTGCACACAACATTTAGATATACTGAAAAATAATATAATATTATTATTATTTAAAATGGTAGTTAACGCATAGTCATTGTATTGGAGGGAATGAATAGATATAAATAAAATATTATTATACCTATTTTTTAAATGTCTTTATAATTTTTTCAAAAACAATTAGATCCATAAAATAAGAATGAATCTGATTTGAACCATGAAATACTTTAATATTCTTTAAAAGGTTGATTTACCACTTTTTGATGGAGAACCCTTTTTAAATCTAGTTTCTATCACTTTTAAATGTTTTATTTGACAGAATAAAATTATTCTTGAGAAGTGGGACATCAAAATTTACTTTAGATGAATTTTTTTTATTTTTCTGATAAAGTTCATTTTTAAATGAATAGTGAAAAATAATAAATTTTAATTTAAAACAACATTTTAATCTAATTTATTTATGTAGATAGATTGTACTTTTAATTAGATTTAAAGTTTAATTGGAATATATTTTTACTATTTAATCCAATTTTCTTCATTTTAAGTAATTTCACTTTTAAATTGGACATAAAAATATGTCAATCTTTTGATAGATTTTACTTCTTAAAAACACGCTTTGTTGGTTTGGACAACGGGAATTAATTTTAAATTAATTACTGTAACATATGTGTTCTGAATTTAGAAAAATCGATTCCATATTTTTCATCATGTGGTCCAAATTGTTTAAATCGGTACCTTTTATTTTTTGACATTATGAATAGTAACTTCGGTAAATATATTTTTTACCATGGTTAAAGGGTAAATCTAGTAAATAAGGTTAAAAAATAATATTATTATAATATTAAACTACCCTTACACATGTCGTAACACTATTTTATGAGATATTTACGACCATGGGCATCTTGGGTAGATTTTAAGACCCCATGGAGCTACTTGTGTGTGAAAATTAAATTTAATAACATTTAATTTAATGTTTTGGAAAATATACACTAAACATGTATCTCTTACTAAAACAATTTTTATATGGGGTTATATAAGTGATCTCTTAGAATATAAATATTAATTATAAATATAAAAAAATCCTTCATCGTGGTATTTTATTTATAATTTTTAGACATCCAAAAAATTAATATATTTATGACACAATGTTGATGTAGTGATTACCTTATAAATGAATGGTTTAAATAAATAAGATTATAAATCTTATAATAAAGTTTTTTTTGAAACATTTAATGCCATAAAATAATATTAGGGATGATTATGACTTGTTATATTTGAATTAATTATATTTTTTCGAAATAATCAAGTTATAGTGGATTTTTAAAAAGTCATGATATGAATACTATAAAAATTGACATAAATGAGTTTTTTAAAAAAAATATTTTATTAAATGATATAACAATCCTAAAAATATAAAATTCTTCCCAATGACTTATATAATGTTGAAACTTTCATTAATGGAGAACATGAGGTTCTATTGTAATTTTATAGTAACTATATTAACCATATATTATGAATACACAAGAATACATTGTAGGAGTTAAATTAGTTAACTAAGGGTTAAAGCTAAATGATAAGATGAAATTTGAGACCAAATCTTGTATAAACCCTATTATTTAGATTATTTCGAACATTACTCACTATAACTTTGATTTAAATAAGTTGGGGACCTTTTGAAATCTAAACTTAGATTATAATAAAATAATCTTTCAATACATTCCAAAAGTGCTCCTCCTTCCTCGTATAAAAGAAAATCACCTATAACCCTTACTCACACCTCTAAACCCCCATTGATCATCCAAACTCATCCAAAATAAGATCACAAAATCTATATATTCCTCATAGAATCCTCACCTTGGGCATAAGTCAATTCAATAATGCTTTTTATTTTAAATCAAAAGGAGTTACTCGATTTGAGGTAATGTCTTCTCTCAAGCTTCTTTCATTTATTTTCTTTCTCCAACCCCCTAAACTCTATTTATTACTTTTTTTTATAAAAAAATAGTATCATAAGTATACTATTATGTTTTTATGAGAATTATTATAACTACACTTACAAACATCTCAATCTAATGGATACAAATATATTGTTACTGTTTACGGTGAACTACTGCCTCACGAAATGATGATTGTTCAACTTTCACCTACCACATATCATGGTGTCCATTATGATGGAAATGTATTTATATAGGATATATATTATATTTATATTGTCTCTATTCTTCTGTAATTTTATTTACATCATTCCTTTATGCCTTCCATAATGTGTAAATATGATAACTTCATTTGAGGAAGAGCGGACTACCTCCCCCTCAATGTGAGATGACTCGTTCATGCCATACATGGAATGTATAAAATATTGAATTAATGAACTTATTTAATATATATATATATATAATATGATATTATACTGTAATTATAATATACTTATGTAATATTTAGTTTTTATTCCTTTAAAAATGACTAAAAAATGAAAGTAGCGTTAATGCATACGTACGGCTTACCGTCTCCATGAACGGTGCATTTTATTTCTTATCACCAAATGTTATATAATATTATAAATACTTATAAACTATATATATATGATATTTATGATATTTAAGTCATGAATATAATTATATAGATAATATAATTTTTATCTCATGGGAAAATTGAAATTATAACAACTTCATTTTTTACTCAAGTACTGAATATTGACAAAATGACTGATATTAACATAAATAATTATGTAATTTTTATAACACGGTAATAAGTGATATAAAAGGAAAAATAAAATTTAAAAATGTTTTTATGTAAGTTCAAACGAAATTAAGTTTATAATTCATGAAGAACAATGAACATATGTGGAGAATCAGAGGCAAGGAAATAGAAGTTCTTAACCTAATTTCCATTATTTGACTTGATATTCTAATTTTTGATTATGTCATTCTATGAATATGAGAGAAATGAATTTTTATATCCTATATATTATTTATAAATTCATTATGTTGATTTATGGTCAATACACATCATCAATATGTTTGACTAAAAAAATGAAATTTTTAAGGGAACCTTTCACCCTCTTCTTTTTGTCAAAGATTTATTTTATGTTATGTATTTTAATTTTAATTTTATTATGTTTGGATATGTTATTATATATCATTATTTATCTAAATTTTATTTCCATCTGATGAGATACATTTTTCTATCTCATTAACTAATTTTCTGAATTTTTATGTGATGCCAATAAGCTGTCGAATTTTCATAAGGGAATTTCTAAACTCAATTTCCACTCATTGGGTTTTACGCATACTTTGTTCATTATGTTATGACAAGATTATGTGTGGAATAAATATTTAATTTTTTATATTGTAATTTACACTTCCCTTTGTGTGGATATACATTTTCAACACTTAACCACTACATTTTTAAATTCTTACGTCATTTATACAAACTTTGTAACGGAAATATAAGCTCAAACTCCATTCATTGAGTTAAATATCCATGTCATTAGTTTTGTTTTTTGAAGAATATATTTTAATGACCTATGATTGTTTTAAACTTAGTATCCACTTATATTAGGTTTATTTTTATTTGGCACACATAATTATTTCATTGATTTATCCTTAATATTATGATACAATATTCATAAGTGACTTCGTCTCAATCTCTATTAATTGAGGAATATTTTTATTTATATGGATCTTTCTTTAATAAGGTGTATAAAACCCTTTAAATTTTCATTTCATTCAAAGGAAATATTTTTTCTATATTGAGTTTTATTAAACAACAAAGGGAATGTTTCTTTTTAATAAACGTGGTGGCAATGACCTTTCTTCCACCATGAGTATTATTTTATATTTGGATTACTTAACAAGCCATAGTGTTTTTAAAAGGAAAATTAATATCATATAACATTTTTATATATTTTTTTATTGAAAATGGTTTTTAGGAACCATTTATTATTTCAATATCTTGAAATGATATATTATAATTGCAATGTTGAAATGTAATCTTTCCTTTATGTGTTTTTATGTGTTATAGTTCTTGGACATTATTTACATATAAAGGTGGTTCCATGAATAACCTAGAGAGGGTGATCCTGAGATAGCTCTCCAATGAATTGGGTAATATGATGGATGTAAATGATACCGTTTCTCTTAAGAGATTTAGGGAATATACTATGATGGGTATTCCAAATGTAACTCCATATGTAGTTGTGAAAGATACAATGTAAGTATGTTATGGATGTCATAAGTTAGCTTTATGATTTATGTGTTTTTCATAAATCTTATGATTTCATGAGGTATGTTAAAGCATTTATTTTTTCTGAGTGAAAAGTATGATTTCATTCTTTTTCATGTATTGATGGTCTAATATTTTCTTTCATTATTTTATAACCCTTTCTAAGACTTTTATTCTCATCCCATGTTTTTTAAATGTTTTTCACAGGGTATATAGAAGGGTAAGAGAAAATATGAATTCAAGAAGATTTATATCAAGAAAATAATCCTTGTTTTATTTAAGGAGTTTTAATATTGTAAAAAAAATTAAATAGGGTAGAAGTGTCTACTTTGTAATCTTTTAAGATGTAATGTAATATTTACAGCATAATTATCTAAAACTCTAAACCCAAAAAGATCCTCAATGTGAATTATTAACTTAATTAAAAAATTTGTAACGTTTAAGGATGGGGCCTTATATTGAACTTCATCGATTATTGATTAATAATGAATAAATCCTATGATTCATGTCATTACATCCTAAAACCTATAAATCTATCCAGATACATCCAAAAATATCAATCCCATACACCGTTGACATAACCACCATGATTCCAGGGGTCTGATCATTCTCAAACCCACCATGAAAATGTTGATATGTATCCCCATGGGCCAACAGTGAAGAATGTAAATAAAAGGTGGGATAAATGAATATAAAAAAATTAAATCCAAAATTTTCAAAGGGTTATGAGTGAAATATCACTAAAATAGAAATCTATGTGTGATAACATGTGCATTTAGGGTGTGTTATTAGATTAATAAATTGAAAATTCCATAGGGCTCGTGAGAATATTAATAAATCATGGATCATATAAGATGATAATAAAATCCTTTAATTAAAAATAAAATGGGGTCATAATTCTTAATTAACATTCCATACCATAATTAAGTTTCAATCATTTATGAAAAAGTGAATTTTCCATTGGTGAATAAGGTCCACTACTTTTTCTCCCTACCTCACTATTCACATCGATTTGATCATCGTTGTTCTAAGATCTAGATTTGAAAATGAAGAACAATTATATTCTCCTCTCTAATATACCAGGTTTATATAGGTAACCCAAAAGATTATCCATAATGGAGTACTTGTAGAATTTAATTAGGTTATATCATTTAATTTAATTAAATTAAATAGTGATTTTTTTTGGAATTCACTTTCCAATGGTAACATCCCGTATAACATCTAAAAAAGACTATCCTTATCTCAAGATCAGGGTAAAACGTGCATTCCCGATTCAATTTTTTTATCATATATCCCTTCCATGTCCCTAAACAATGGGAACCCCATTTATTCGTACATGATACACAAACATTCACTAATATATATTAATTTTTAAAATATGTTAAATTTGGTGCCTTGAGAAACATAAACACCATAATGACTCTAATGATAAATATAGATATATTCAATTCAATATTAAATGGTGTAATTCAAAAAATATAATTTTAGTACATATTTTATATTCTTATTTAGATGTTAGGGTACTCCCATGGTAAAATTCTATGTAGAAGACTATCTCTTGGAGGAGAGGTAAGCTTAAAAATCTTTAGGGAAGACATTACCATACTATACCATAACATTTATGAAAAAGAATGATCATAACATCTACTGCACCAATTATAATACTATCCAAATGATTATTAATCTATAATGACCCATACATTTCATACATAGTTATAACATATTTCTAGACAAATATTATATACATTATAGAAATATACAATAGAGGACAATAATATTTTAGTGTATTTGGAAACTTGGTACAAAATCATCGAATTTGGTGAATGATCTTCCACATTACCCATAAAGATCATCTCCATTAGTAATTTTCATAGAATTACCCTATGTATAACATTTATTAATAACATAGGGAAAGGAAACATAAGTAACAGAGATATAACATGATCAGTAAGGGTGTGAATGTGAGATATCAATGATCACATAAGAATTAAATGATCATACGTGTATGAAAACATGGGTTTATCATTTGAAAACCATACCCTAAAAATCCAAAATCATATTCATGTGTCATGGAATAATGCTTAAAAGATTATAGTAAATTAATCATAACGGAATAAAATCACATGAGCCAGGAGAACATAACTTCATCATGTGACATGGAATTATGGCTTAAATATAACAATAGATTAACATTTCCAGGGTAGTGAAGGATCATTATGAATTATTTCATTATGGAATGGGTTTACTACCAAAACTATTATAGTAGTCAATGTTCACTCCCATGACCATCATAGTGGACCAATTCCTTTACTTAATTTGGTTCACTCCCCGTTCTAGTCCTATCAGTCATAAGAGATATATATATTTACCTAATTAATTATTGGGAGATATTGGACTCACCCATCATACAATTAAAATTAAATATATGTGTTCAAAATGATCATAAAATATTCATCATATTAAAACCCATGGAAACAATGGATTTCATAAATATTTCATCAAAATCAATGGAAATTAAATATGTTTCATAATAATTTCATCATATATTAACCTATGTATATGAAATGGGTTTCATAATCCATTCATAATTTCATCATATCACAACCCGTGGAAAAGGAATTGGTTTCATAAAAATAATTTTCAATAAATACATAAAACATTTAGAGAAATAATAAGAATGGTTTTCTTGGATCATATCCCCATTGAAGATTATATAACATCAAAAGATGTAATCTTATATGGAAAATGAATTTCTAAGATCAGTTGGAATATTTCATGATGAAAATTTAATTTCTACTTTAAAAACACGTCTTAAAACATACAAAATTTTCAAAATCCTTTTCTTTGAAAATAAGATTTAAAGATCAATTAAAATCAATTCTTGAGTAAAATATCTTTTCCACTTGAAAATTAATTTTTAAAATCTAAAATATTTTCAAAATCCATTAATTATAAACTAATCTTAAATATCCTCTAAAAAATCTTGAGAAAAATATACATTCCACATAAAACAATTTTTAGATCATAAAAAATTTTCAGTGTCCATTTATTTAAAAATGTACATTCAATCATTCAACATATGTTTTAAAACATTGATTGGTCATAATGGTGGTAAACGTTTCTTAGCCAAAAAAAGTAAAAACAAATATTCTTTTCACATTTTCTCTTAAATCTATATAAAAATTATTTGTAAAATGACATAAATATTACATTCAAACCTTTTTTATAAAATTTAAACATGGTTAAAAATATATTAAAAAATTAATTTTCATAATGTTAAAAACATTTCTAAAATATTTTTCCAGAACATGGTTTTGGTACAATAATAGTTTTTGACTGAATAGATAAAAAGATTATTTTTATGAAAGAACATTTTTTTGGGATCATGATTATATAAAGAGAGGATAATGACGATAAATATGTATTTTTCTGAAATATCTATCAAAGAATAAAATTCATGAGATTATGGATATATGTCATATAATATTTTATCATAATAAACATAATAAAAACCATTCCCAATAAACAATTATATTGATTCATTAAATCATTACCACATTTTTATCTTTTAATCATAAGCCCCATGAAGAAATCAAATTAACTGAAAATTAAAATAACATGATAATAAATAAATTCTTGATATTAAATGTCAAATTAGTCTATATATACACCTTATTAAAGAATATAGGTTCGTAACATAACATATGTATCAAATAATGAAAATTGAGACAAAAATCCATTACATATTTGGTAACTTTTTAACCATGATCCTCATAAAAGTGAGATCCTCAAATGGATATATAAATCAATGAAATTTTTAAGAAAATATTAAAAACATAATGGGTATCGTATACAATACAAAAAATAATTATATTGGGAATATTACTTTTTTCTCATAGAATATAAAAGTGATGTAGAAATCCATTACTTTATCTCTTATGTTATTTATCTTTAAAACTATGTAACAGTAATGTAAGAAAATGTGGAGTGAATATAATTTGTATCAAGGGTATGATTTATATATTTTTTGAATTAGTATTAGAAAAAATTATTGACAACCCATTTGATATCTATAATTTTATGTAAGCATCCAATATTATTTATTTTAGAAAATGGATAAACATTTGGATCCCATAATATGTGCCATTAGATTTAATTTTTTAAAAATAAAAAACTATTTATTAAATTTTTTTACTTATGTTTTATTAAAACAATTTCTATTTTAGAAAATGGTGTGAACTGGGAGATAAAAATACTATAAGCCGTGTGATGGAAAATTCAATAATTTTCTGAATGACAACACCAATTTCATGTATGTAAAATTTTACAAATTGATGTAAATTCTTACATAGCTATATCAGGCTATGTATTATTTCCAAAACAAAGTGTAACATATTCTTTCACCCAATAAGTAGAAACTATCAATTGAATTTTTTATGTGGCAACCACCACTATCTTTTAATGGATCTTTTCATTCACTTGTCACAGAATGGTGGGTTAACTCAATAGAGTAGATCCTTTCTATACTCCACTAATCTGATATGGTGAAGGTGACTCTACCCATATATTATTTAGATGGATAATATTATCTATGGTGGGTGTTTATAATGAATAGTAGAAAAAAGGATGAAATGGGTGAGATTCAGTGGGAAGACTTTAATAAAATATATCTTGACAAGTATTTACCTAAAACTATTAAAAAATGGCAAGATAATTCATAAAGTTAAAGAAAAATAAAGGTGAATAAATCATTTATTTCAAGGGAAACATCACATATATTTAAAGATACACCTTATTATTTCGTTATCAATAATGATATAATAATATATAGATTCGTTAGTTTTTTAAAACCTATCTTTATAAAGTATATATCTATAAAAGACTTCAGGAGTTATGAATAAGTGTTATAATGTGATCTCAATGTATAGGTGGTGTTTTAAGATTTCACCTTTGGGAATTTGGATAAAATGAGAATAATGGAGTTTTAATATAGGGGGGTAAATGGAGAAGAACAAAATTCGATTCAACCACTGACCCGTCAAAAATTTGGGAAGATGTTTCATGGGAATTACATCAAAGGAATGGATAAATCCATAAAGTGTCGGAGACAAGGACACTAATCTCATGAAGTTCAAATAGAAATTATGAATCATTAAGAAATGATGTAATAAAGGAAGTCACCTCTCATTGATCCACCCATGGTTCAATGCTTCAACAATAGGGAGCAAGGAAACTATTCAATATATTGCACTAAAACAGGGGTCCTTGAGGGTTATCAACATTAGTATCCACCAAAGCCAAAATAAGATGGGAAATATTATGCCATAACTACGAAAAAAGTGGATATTGAAAACAAATTCATACAAGGTACATTTTCTATTCAATCAATAATAGAAAAAGATTTATTTTATTTTTTTTCAACACATTTATTTATATCCTACATTATTTCTAGAATTAGTGAATCGAAGCCCTAAAAACATGAAATTGAGATATCTATAAAAACACCAAGTGGTGAGATCATTGAAAACCATGTGTTGAAATCTTATCATGCTAGAATATGTGGGTAGTTTATTCCAGTTAATCTCATAATAAAATATATATTGGAATACAATTCTATATAGGGTATTGATTGGATCTTATTATAAATAGCACACATAAATAGTAGAGAAAATTAAATCTCTAATCACATTCTAAACCATACTAAGATCCTATAAAATGAAAAGCAAATCCTAGATTCCTTTGAAAAATCAATCAATGGTGTGTGTCTTGATATCCTATACAGACACATCCCATACCCAAATGGAGGATTCAAAGGAAGGTATCTATCTAGAGTAAATTACAATTGTAAGGGAATACACAGATATTTTTTCAAAAGAGTTACCTAGACTACCACCAGATCGATATGTAGAGTTATAAAAAAAACTTATATCTAGAGGCACTCCTATATTTAAATTAACCTACAGGATGCCCCAATTCAACTGGAGTAATTAATGACGCGGCTATAAGAAAATTTGGACTGAGGGTTCATATCACCTTATATTTCACCTTGGAGTGTTCTAGTGCTATTAATAAAGAGAAAAAGTTGAACCAATGCAGATATGTATCGATTATAGAGAGATTAAAAGGATCAATATAAAGAAAAGGTAACCTCTACAAAGGATTGATGACTATATCTATCAATTACAAGGATCTCAGTACATATCAATAGAGGATCAACATTTTTTATATCATTAGATGACGTTGAAGAAAGAAGATATTAATAATATTTCCATCCTTACAGTGTATGGGTATAGGGATTTCACAGTGAATCACTTTGGACACGCTAATTACCCTGAAATATTCATGTATTTGATGAATAGAGTATTTAGAGACTATATCGAAACAACATTTTGAGTGCCTATTGATGATATTATCATTTACTCTGATAGAATAATAGAACATGTAGATCTTCTAAGGATATTTCCATTGACATTAAGGGTGGAATAAATGTCTAATACATTCATCAAGTGTGATTTTTTTATGAATAAAGCCATATTATTTGGTCACGTGATTACATGTGAGGGAAGTTTTTTTGAACCGTTAAAGAAAAAATAAATTATAGAATGGACCACACACACTATTGTTAGAAAAATACAAATTATTATTGCAAAAGAATTTTACTAATGAAGTATTTTGTGAGATTTATTCATATTGGCTTGACCTCTAACTATGTTATCATATAAAGGGGTAAAGTACATCATGATATAATAATATGAGTAAAGAATTGATGTTATCAAGAAATGGTTAATCATTGAACTTCTTCTCCACTAAAAAAATGTGGAGATGGTCTTGGTGGCATAAAATGATTCTTCAAAGAAAGCCTTGTGTTGTGTACTCATTCAAAAAAATTAATAGTTTATACCTAAAAAAGTTGAGAATCCATGAGTAAAACTAACAGATGTATGATCTATAGTTAGTAGCTATAATCATTTCCATGATGAATTAGAGGAACTGTCTCTATGGTGATAATTGAGAGATTTAGACCAATCATAAGATACTAAAGTATATTATAACATATAATTAAATCAAAATGAATAAAATGAGATGGTTAGATATAATCATTTACTATTATTTCTCTATTCACTAGAATCTATGAATGGAGAACAAGGTACCTGATCCTCTTATTAGAAAAAAACCTACTAATATATCCAAAATACTGATTAAGAAAGTCCCTATCTTATGGATTTTTAAATGATAGATATTGGAAACATAATAGTGGGGAATACATCCTGCCTTTCACAATTGATTCCCTAGCCATATATCTAAATAAATATCAATGTGTTACCAAGGGATAGTCTAGAGCTTCAAAAGAAGGTGAAAGTAGTAACTGAATGAATGATTCATGATTTCCCCATCAATGTGGATGAAATTATCTTATTTATAACTTGACAATGTGTACCTAAATTACCTGAGTTAAAGATTCATGTATTTAAAAATGAACATAAATCATCATTCTCAATCCATCCTGGATGTACTAGTATGCAACATGATCTTTGTGAACACTTCTGGTGGGGAAACATGAAGAAGCTGATTGTGGAGTGTATCTCAAGGTGTATGGTATGTTATTAAGTTAAAGTAAAGTGAAATAAGTAAAAGGGTATGATGCACCGATTTCATATAGCCAAATGGAAATGTTATAATGTGACTATGGGAATTGTCAATTGTATCCCAAAGATAACGAAAGGAATCAATGTGATATGGGTTGTTGTGGATCGACTCACCAAGACTACCCAATTTATCACTATTGGGGATGCCTTATTACATGAAATTCATTCCATGTTATATGTGAATGATGTATTGATTGTGTATGGGGATGCCCATAGGATAATCTATGATCATGATCAATTCTAATCATCTAAATTCTGGATAAATCATTAATATCCTTCGTGTACCGAACTAGATTTCAGTATGTCCAATCATCACCAAATTGATGGATAATATGAATAGACTACTAAGACACATAGGGACATGTTATATACTGATCAATGGAGTTTAAAAGAGTATTATTTAAAAATATACCATTATTGTACTTTTAATACAAAAACATATCTCACTCATGTATTCAATTGGATCTATATAAAGCTCTTTATGTGATGATATGTAGAACTCCAACATTTTGGATTGAAATTGGAGAATGGAAGAAACTAAAACATGATATTTTTCATGGGATTATATAAAAGTAAAAATCCATACAAACAAATATAATCTTAGAGTTATAAAATGTATATACTAGAAACAGAAAAAAGGGACCTGGAGTTTCATGTTAGTGATAATGTTTTCCTTGGAATATCACCAAAGAAGGGAGTCATGTGGTTTGGATAGAAATGGATGTTTATAACTAGGTATGTTGGATTAATTGAGTTCCATAATTTAGTAGGTTATTTTTTCTATCATATTTTACTTCTACCAAATATGGCTCAAGTACATGATGTGTTCCACATATCACTCTTTAAGAAGTACATACTGAATCCCTCATATATAATTAATCTATAGGTGGTACAACTGGAGAATAAAATCACATATGAAGTGAAGCTGGGGAAGATCATATACCATAGATACAAAGTTATATAAAACAATAAAACTCTCCCTTTCAATGTTCTTTGGTGGAAGCATAAGTGTGATGAGTATATGTGGAATCTAGAGGAAACAGTGAAATAGAAGTTCCCACACTAATTATCAATCGTGAATATGAGTTGAAATTTTAGGGATGAAATTTATAAAGGGGGGAAATGTAATGACCCAAATATTTTTATTAAAAAAATATAAATAAATGTGTGTTATTTTGTAATATATATGTATTATATGCATAGGGAACAAAGTGAAACCAACAAAACATTAATTGTTTATAAATATAACAACATTATGTATCCACTAAACCAAATAAAATGAAAAATAATATAACTATAAAAAAACTTTATAATATAAAAGATAATGTTGGAAAATATGGAGCATCCCAATCTGTAAGAATAATCACCCCCATTTCCAACATTATTGAAATGAAACAAAATATTAGTAAACAAATCAAAATATCCAAAAATAAAAATATATAACCTTAAAAGGAATGGTAGATAATAATTATTGGAAGAATTAAATGGTATTTATAGGATGTAATGGGACCTTTCTAATAGTAAGGTTACTATGAGAATAGTGACATAGTCGTTGGGAGTAGTAACCTAACCATTGGGAATATTAACCTAACCGTTGGAATTATAATATAACCTCAAAATAGTATAGTCTAATATAGTTAATATTTATTATCTATAATATATGGAAATATAATTATTAAAATGTTAAAAAAAATATTATCAATAAAAAACTCAAAGAAAATATAGGCACATATTTAATGAACATCTTTTTAAAGTATTGCCTAAAAATCCAAATTACTATATAAAAAAATAAAATTACCTATGATAGAAATTAATTTTTATTAAAATTAATTTCAAAATTTGAATTGGAAAATAAATATTTTCTAAGGGTGATTGTTTTGATAATTTTTTGAAATAATTAAATTTTCAGGTGAATAGTGAAAATATGGTTTTCCACATAACTCATATATCTTAACTTACATAATAAATTATTTAAAAATTATCTAATAATTTATATAAATATAGGATGAACCAAAATATACTTAATTTTATAAATTATTCATTAAAATAAAATATAATTTACTTTCAATCCCATAAAGCATTTTACAATGTATTAAGTAAAAAATGTACCCTTAAAAAACAAATTTTTTCCACATTCCATTATAATAAAGTAAAATATTAAAATTATATAAGGGTTAAATGTCATAAAATGACCCAATTATATTTATTTATGATTTATATTTTCTGAATTTTACTTTTACAAGGTTCATCTTGAATACATTTTTTTCAAAAATTCATTCTAAAAATACCCTTGTCCTAGCCCTTGGAAAACCAATCCTTCCACACTATAGAAATCCATATTTATGAAAAAATTATCTCTCTTAATAATTATAAATTTTAGTTATGTTATGGATTAAATTAAATCCATTCATCAAGGAATACCAATTCCATACAATAAAAACCACACTAAGGAAAGAGTGTGTTTTCTTTCAAAATATTCTCATGTGTTATTCTTCGCTCTATCTCTTTTCCAAATTAGTTTCAAAATAATATATTATAATATTTAATTATAAATAATTTTATTATTTTATTATTCATGTTAACATACTATAAAATCTATTTTTTTGATCTATTTATATTCTATTCTAATTTTACATCATATTTGGAAAAGTTTTCTATTAACAGTCAGTTAACTACCAACGATGAATTTTCAAAAAAAATCGCATCACCAACCTAATGGATGGTAAAAAAATTATTTATAATATATAAAGGTATAATGTTTTTTAGATTATATAATTAATTATACTAATATATAAATAAACATGAATAAAAATATAAAAATTGAATAAAAATAATAAATTTTTAAGGAAAACATAATATCAAAATGATTTCCCACTAAAGATGGAAATTAAAAAAATATAGTCAAATGATTTTAACTGATAAATAGTGGTAGAAATGAAAATAATTCAATTATCAATTAATTTTTTAATAAAACTATGTTTATTATTCAATAGGTGTAAAAAAGATGAAAATAATTGGGATTTATTGTATGTGGAATCTCAAACACACCTCACTTTATTTAGGTAATCCCTATTTCACCTCTATTTTAGTATGGATAATTACTCTAATGAGTTTTTAAAAATTATTTCACCATCCATCCCATTTAATTTGAGGATATACGTATTACCCCCTGATTTATAATCTAATTATAAATATTTTCCTATGGGACTTTTCATTCCAAAACACATATTTTACTTAACTTGAGTTGTTTCTTATTTACCGAACAATGATGATGTTTATGAAAAATATATGATCCATTATTCATTTGGGAACCCCATTTTTTTTCATGAAATTAATAATTTATTATTTTCTTATTACTCTGATTTATTTAAATGGGTTATTTCATGACATTAATTTTTATAAGCTCTATGTGGAATGGATGATAAGGTGAATGTTGTGATGTGACTGATGGGACTGGAATTATATTGCCCTAAATTTTAATGGGTAATGTGGTTTGTCTCATGTTATAATGTGTATTATGTTTAAAGTTGAGGCTATATTTGTTTATAATAATAATTCTATTATTATTCATATATGTTTTGTCTAGACATGATGCTAGAATTGTTCACAACTATGTGTGGTATTTGACGAATATGACAAGATGTTTTATTTTTTTCATAACCAAATTCCATGAAATTATCAAATTCTTCCCTCGTGATGTTTATTATGATACTATTCTTATGATATGAGATAATTGATTATTCTCACCCATGTATTATTGATTCATGTCTTTATTTCTTCCTTTTACCGTACTTTTACCTCACTTATTTCATTGATGTATATCCTCAAGTGACTACTACTATTAAGAAGAATGTGAAATTTTATAAGGATAAATAAAATGACTTTAAATTAATATTTATGTTTTATCATGTATAAGTGATTCATGATCCTGATTTTATAAATATATTAAAACATTCTATCCTTGAATGTACAACTATTATGTTGTTTATCATTAAAATAATTTAATAGTCATGTAAAAAAATTAGGGTTCTAATATTTGGAATTACCTTATGCTGTAATATTATTTGTTTTTGTGTTGATAGTAGCAGATGTAACCTTATAACCCATACCAAACATGTAATCCCAAGGGGATATGGTATAAGTTATGGGCCTATGAATATAGACACCTTCACTCTTATATTTTTGATTCCCATAATTTTTTTGAGGAATTTATTATTCAATACACAATCATTTTAACTCAAACCTTGGGGCCTGATACAATGTGAAGTTTTAATGGGGATTCCCAATGGTACTTCCTAGGATTTTTCTTATCACTATTTTAGTGTTAATTTTTTTCATTGTATGGAATTATTGAGATTGGCTCACAGGCTTAATAAAATTATACTGCACCCTAAGCGATACTTGGATACCATATATGAAATCACATGGATAAGGTCAAAGGCTAAATCAAATTATGCTATGAATGTTTGAGATTAGTGGATATGGTTTCAAAAATTGGTGTTGAATTCCATATTTATACTTGAGGTATCCATGGAGATAAATTATAATCTCCCCAACAGGCACATAAGATACTCTTTAGGGCCAGGTGGATGAACTAGTTCTATAATTTTAATTATACCATGATCTATAATTGGATTCCTTATATGGAATGCCTTGGATGGGATTATAGGTCAATATATATTATATTAATTCATTTTAAATACTTTCATTTCTGATATAGAATCTCTAGGATTGTCCTGTATGCCTAATGAAACTCTAATTTGATTTGAGTGATACTTGGGTTCTGATTAAGAACACCTTGGCTGTGATCACATGATTAATACAAATATTTATGTTGTTCCTTGAGTGATACTTCGCTACCTAACATGGAATTCTTCGTACATTCTCATAGTATATATGGACTAATATCATGCTTTATTATCATTAAACATGGATTCCATGGTTAAGTAACATGGGTCCAATTTTTATTTATATAATGTAAAAGTGAAATATTTATAGGGTGTCTAGTTTTTACACGGAATCATTCATTTTAATGGCTGGAGTAGGGTATGGGTGATCCTAGGTCTAGGAAATGTATCCCCTAATGGTTATTTATCTTTCTATAAGACATTTCTAACACTAGAAGAAGCAGGTATTGTTGATTGGGATTTCAGACCCAAGGATCGACTCAGTTATACAATTCTTAAGTGGTATGACATACATATCAATTCCTAATTCATAGTATGTCTATAAGAATGGTTTCTCAATCCTAGGGGTTGACTATGGCTTTACATTATATTTTATTAAGTTATTATTCATCTAGGTTAAGAATATTTCACGAACATTTACATATGACAAAATATTATAGGTTATCCATTGGTGGTGGCCTGTTGATATTTAACCTCAACCCTGGTACATGACCTCATTGTGTTTGAAAACCTTATTTTGACACTTAGGTTGCGAACAATTGTATTATGATTAGGACTGGGACCCAGTCTTTCAAGAATGAGCTAATAAAATTTTGTGGATTAATATAATTTGGATGAAGTATCTTAAATGTTTAATGGAGACTGGGTATATGGTTTGTCTTGGAGATAGTGGTAGATCCATGTACTTTTATTTTAGTTCCTTTTATTCCTATAATATGTTATCAATCATGTGGTTTATTGGTGTTGTCTGTATATTATGGTTTTCTGAGATTTTAGTGAATCCCATTTATTATTAAATCCTTAGTTGTATTTATTTCATATACACTCTATTTACATACCACTACAGATTATATCTAGTTATTTCCACCGTTTCCTTTCTCTAATATGAGGGAAGAGTCCCCCCACACACACAACCTAGTACCTCAATGCTTATTGGTGGTATCTGGGGTATGGGGAGGGTCACTTGAGGTTGTGTGATGAACTGGATCTGAGCAAAGATTTAGTATCATCCAAGCCGGGGTTTCACAAATTGGTATCATAGTTGTTAGTTTTATTTTATATTACTTTTTGGAATATGGTAGACGAGAGTATTATAAAAGTGTCAAAAAATGTTATGGAAACTGTACAAGTGCATCAAGAACACCAGTTCTGGTAAGAAGACCCAGTTTCCAAGGATATGGGATTGTTTTTATTAATATATGATTTATATTTGATTATTATTTAAACTTTGAAAGATGCACATGTTATGTGGATTTATGATTTATTATGGATTTTTGTCTCTCATCCCATTAGTGAGAGGCTAATGATTTATTTTGAGACTTAGTTATCAAAGTAAATAGGTGTCTCATGCATCATATTTGGAATTTAGTGACCACATGTTGTAGTCCTAGTATTGTATGATTTTTCTACCAAGGGTATACGACAACTATTTAAAGTGTCAACAAGAACCTGAATAAGGTTTTTCAATATTGGTTCTTGGAGGTATTCTTCTCAGTTAGACCAACATATATATATATAAATGTATACTTTTAATGATTGGTATTTTGGATCTGATGTTATATGTTTGATAATAAGAATCATGACTCCATCCTAATGCATTTGAGGTGCAGTAACTATATTAGGTAAATATGGCACATGATTCCTTGGTTTTAGACCCCTCACAGGGTTTTGTTACATAGGTTTAATTATTTAAAGTGTCAACAAAAAACAATATGTTGGTTTTGTATATATCTTGGAATGAAATTATACTTAACTAAACCATGCATGTAGTATAACACAAATCATTGAGATGTTTTTGTTCATGTACTATTAACACTCATAGGTTATCATTGGTATTCAATTACTTTTTAGTAGACATATTTCAGGTGTTTATTTTTTATGTATGGTTAACGAAATTATTTTTAACAACCTACATGGAGTTCCCCTAGCTATCTTACTATGATATTTTACTTAACCTTCCTTTCCTTCTGGTTATCAAGTGTGATCTACTGATGTGATGATGATAAGTACCTAAACCATTATAGTTAACTAAAATGTTGCGGTGGTATTACCATTTGAACATTCACTATGAGTGTCTATTTTTTAACATTATTATTCATATCATGACCTTATATGGAGAAAATATTTATGAGGATTCTTGGAGTGGATCAGGGCCCTAGATGGATGATTCTTGGAAGGTTATGTTGTTAGAGTTAATTACTTAAGTTAGTAGTTACAAATGAGTTAATTTTAATGGTTTTCCAATTAAATCATATATATTTTTCCACTATAAAATCAAAATTCCGAACCTCGATATTTGAAACCATGTTAATAGGTTTTTAACTAATTTTAGAGATGTTATATTTTCCTCCCATAGAGATGGTTGAAAATATAGTTAGGTACCCAGTGTTGATATTGGTGCACAGATGACACCCTTTGAGATATGACATTGATGAGATTTTTGACATGTAAGCTAGATGACTAGACCAAGTGCCATCATATGTGACTATATAGATAGGGATATGAGGAAGACATATATGCCTTTAGTTCTCAATCATTCTCTTGTAGGATGATGTTTGGATGGATCGTGTGAAACCTATATTGGGGGTTGAATTGAATTTTCGGATTCCTTTTTAGGTAGTGTTCTTTTTCATACAATCATTTTGATATTTACATCTTTTATTTTCTTAGGTTTTTCTTTATATCCACGAAGACTTCTTCAGGTTCTATATAATCGCCTAGGCTTCTTATTTTTCGAGTTAATGTGCAACTGGTAGGACTATTTGTGTACCTTTCCTTATTGAACAACATATGTTTTTTAGTATCTTGTTAGAGCATGGGTGGACACTCATTAATGGAACTGCATACTAAGATAGATGTTCAGGTAATAATCATTCCACATAAGAGGTTCTTAATTTTGAAGAGGATCCCTAAATATGATTATTGCTGAAATAAATTGAAATGTTGTGTATCATGGTCAACTTATCCATGTGAAGAGGACTCATGGGAGCATGATTTAGGTGACACTGTTATGTGTTCATTACACGTGGTTATATTTAAGTTATAAATATATGAGTGGTCATGTTTTTGATGAGGATCTATGTTTTTAAATAATGTATAGGCCTTTTTTATCAAGTGTTTTGATAAATATGAAATGATCGTTTATTGTAGAGGATACATGGAGAATAAATTAGGTTTCATGAGATGGTTGACCCATGGATTTACATAGACACACACTATTAGAAGACACCGTGTTAGGAGTTGGTTAATGGAATGTATAGCCTAGTTTTATGAGACCATGGATCAGGGATAAAGATACAAACCTATCAATATAATCTTATTGTAATATTAGTTTTGAGGCCATCATGACCAACATATTAAAAACACCTTGATTATATTGAGAGAGTGTTGATTATACACCTACTCATTTAAATATATTATTTGGTTTGATGGAGTAACTAGTTTTGGTTATGCTATGGAATTTTATAAGGTATTTCATATTGTGGGGATTAAACAATATTATTTATTTGGGTCATGAACCTTTATGGTTGTTGAAATTATTCAATTTACATAGGATATTTTCTCAATAAGCAAGAATGAGTGATGTTTTGATGTCGTGTGTTGGTGATCTGAATAAGAAATTTTTCGCCATGCCAATCATTTTTTATGGTGGTTAGAGCATGGGATATTGAACATAGATTTTTGTTGTGAGGTGATAATAAAGATACTCCTATGGATAAGAGAACAAAATTGGAAATGGGGAAATATCATCTATGTTGGGAGAGTTTTTAATATTTTGAGTCAAGTAATTTGATGGTTGTGATTAAATAGTGGTGTAGTGATTGAGTGATAGAATGGATACTTTATTACCATTATGTCTTCTTATGTATGAGAAAGTTTATGGTTGGAATGTTTTAAATACATGTGTTTATCCAGGTTGTAAAATTGATTAGAAATTTTTATTTTTATTTTTTAATTCTCATATAGGGTAAAATTGTAATTTTGTCATAGCATATGATCTCAAATAATTTTTCTTACAACTTCTTTCTCTTGAAATAGAGTTTTTACATTATATTGGACATTGGATAAATTCTGATATGATGAATTTATTAAGGAATAATTAATATTAAAATTTTAATTTATTAAAATATTTACTTATTCTTGCATGTTCACTTGGATTAATATTTTAAATAAAGAAATAGATTTATATTTTTCCTCTCTCATTGAGTCTAGTATAGGGGTTTTTCCTAATCAGAGTATAAAATCATATTAGGAATTGGGGTTGGGTTGTGCATGTTGTTATTTTTCTTCTATTCTTTTCCACTTTTCTTTTCCCTTTTCTACTTTGGATTTCTACACATTCCCCTCCATGACTAATATAGGATATGGATAGGGATAGGGATTAAAAGGGAGGTAGTAATTGAGGATCCACTATAGATATCAGAAGGATCCATATGATTTGGTGGTAACTATGGATTGTAGAAACTGGAAAAGATTCAGGGGATTTGACACAATGTTGAGATTTTTCATACGATTTATGCTCTAAATCCATATAGATTAACCTATTTCATTTTTAAAGACCATTTATGTTTGTTAAGGGATCCCCAATGGTTGATTTAGGCTTTAATAAGGAAAGAATGTTTTTTTGGGTATATTGGAGGGGTTTCCCATTTGGGAGTCTGGATCACACGTTGTGTGGTTCCATGAACACACATTATGTCTTCTTCATGTTCATGGAGAACAATTTTTTGAAGTAAATTCCTTGTGTTAGTACATCTTAGGGTAGTATAATATATAGGAAATTGAGTTGTTTCAAAGTATACACCATGTCCTTTGAAAACACTCCATATAGTAGAACATGTACATGTAGCTAGGGTACTTGGGAAGACACCCCAGGTAAGGTGACTTGGTCATGTAACATGTACATGGAAAGTCCCCAGATGTGTATGTGTCATGTAGTATCGCATGAATAGACCCCATGTATGCATTGTCTTGGTAGTATCATACTTCAAGACCTCTTGTGATCCATGGAATGTATAATTACATGGTTAGTTAGGAGGTTTTGGAACATAATCTGTTTAATTTGTAAATACACAGTCTACTTCCCGAGTGTTACCCTTTCAAAGTGGTTTTCCTTCTTTTACGCCCCGTAGTCAAAATTGGAATTATGAGTAGTCTATTTTTATCATTCATCCATGTAGATCACAATGGTGGAGCCCATTGATTAATTTTAGGATTACTAAATGTTTTTTTTATAAAACAAGATATAATGAGGGGTGATTACTCTAGAAATTCGATCCTCTTATCTTCTGAGAGTGAGTCCTAGGATAATACCCATCCAAGGATCAAGAGAATATTTAGATGACATGGCATGGGTTTTCAAAGTTCCTTTTATATTGTATTTCGACACATTCCATGGTTATTTATTTAGTGGTGTGACTTGATGAGATGGATTGGTCAGAATTTTGGGGCATCATAGAGTGAGACCTTGATTTGAGATGGTCCATAAACCACCTCTCTTGATTGATACTTACTTATCTTTACACATTAGAATGAATCCCTTAGGATATGTTCTCTTCTATCGAAAGAGTTAATGTGATTAATTTTGAATGAGGATCCCATGTGGAATTATCATTCTTACATACCCCTTTCAAGTATCCCCTTTCAGATTCCTTAATGTATGTTTTGACATAGAGGATCCCATGTATGATGCCTCTACTTACAGTTTCCATGGATCCCAAGTTGGATTCCTCCATCCATTTACTATTTAGGAATATCTTATGATTGATTTCCTTTTCTTACAAGATGACATAGGGGATCCTATTAGGATGCCTCTCTAATTATTTCACCTGAGGGGCTCAGTTGGTAACCTAGTTTTTCAATGACCATGTGCTAGTGCGTTGTAGGTTTTGGAAGATATGGTTATAGATGTCACATTATATCCCCCCCAACATATAATCCCAAGGTTATAGGGTAGTGGTGATGGTTCTTGGTGTTCTTACACCCTAACTATTATATTTATGATTTACATGACTATAATTGAAATAACTATGATTCTAGATGTGATTTATAGAACTCTTAAATTAGAATATGATATTATGTGTTTCTATTATGAGGATTCCCATAGGTACATACTTATATTCAAATTATTTTTCCTTGAGAAATACATTTGTTCCTGATATAGAATACGTTGGATGGCCTCATAAATTATATGAAATTATTCCACTCCTTGGGTGATACTTAGATTACATGTATAGAAGTTATTGGATGGGCACATAAGATAAATGAAATTAAGAAGTGAAATTTTGAAATTAGTATACATGTAATTCCATATTGTACATGGTGTTACATGGTTTCTCTTGATATATTATTGGGAATTGATTTTTATTTCCCCAAGTAACACTTGAGATACTCATCAAGTTCAGGGTGGATGCAATATTTTGATAATGTATATTACACCATGAGAGATATCTAGATTCATTATGTATAATTTCTTGGAGTGGATCATAGGGATGGGGAGACTATATTACACCTTGAGAAATATAATTATTCTTGTTATGTAATACTTTAGATGAGATCATAAGTTAAATAAAACTCTGGTATTCCTAGATAGATACATGGGTTCTGATTCAGAACACCTTTTATTGGATCACATGACAAATTAAATTATTTATGTTATTCTATGAGTGATACATATATTCAGAAAATGAAATTCCTAGGATGGGATCATATGATATATGGAATAATATCATTATTTATTATCATTAATCACGGATAATATACTAATATACTTATGGTCCCAACATTATTTATATAGAGTTAGTGTAATGTATTACAGTGATCCGAGTTTTTACAATGAATCCTTCATTTATATGATTAGAGGTTAGTATGGGTGAAACTAAGGCTTTTAAACATATCCCATTATTGTGCCATAGTTTGATTAGAGAAATTTATCGCACTGACTGAAGTCAATAGTGAGGATTGAGATTACAGACCTAAGGATTGACTCTAATATCCATGTCTTGAGTGGTATGACATATAGATCAATTCCTAATTTACTTGATATACATTTTAATGAGTTCCTGGGACTACGGATTAACTATGGTTTCAAATAATTTATTCATTCAGTTATGATTCATCTAATATAGTAAAATTAAAAGATCATTCACTTGTGACCATTGATTATTGGTTCACCATTATGGGTGGCCTAGTGAGATTTATTTGTCATAACCTATAAGTGAACCTTGATGTGGGATAATATCTTTTTTATTCTTTTCGATTTGAGCACATTCGTCTAAATATTATGTATGGTTATCAGTGTTTCTTGATCGAGTGGATTTTCTCTTGATGATTCTTATGATTAGGCTAGAGTAGCTTGATTATGTCATTGAGATCAGGTATGTGGTTCGGCTCAGATCCAGTAGTAGAGAAATGTACTTTAATTTAAGCTTCATTTATTCTTATATATATTACATGAATAGTGGGAAATCGTTGATGTGTTAACGTTATGGTTGTTTGAGGTTTTACTAGATTTTATTGTTTTATGTGATCCCTGTATTTATTTATTTATTCTTCTCTTTGTTTGCATATTGATATGGAATATATCTAGTAATTTACACTATTTTATTACACTAATATAGAGGAATAATCTCTCAGAGACACACCATATGCCCTATCTACTTTCTAATAACTTGTAGTGCATGGTGAGGCATACTTGAGGCCTTGTGGATAACCAAATCACGGAAAATGATTAGTGGAATTTTCAGAAGAACATTATAGATGACATATTATATCTTGTGGGAATCAATTTAGATATATAAATATTGTGGTCTTAGAGATTATTGAGTAGGAAACCATTAAGGTATGAACTATTCAAGATCATACTAGGAAAGACTAAAGTAATCATAAGGTCTATGTTGATAACCATAATAAGGATTTGAAATTTCATGTGGGGGATCATGTCTTCTTAATGGTATATCTGTGAAAGTGGTGATAATGATTGGTATGAATGGTATTCTAAGTCCACATAATATTGGGAATTTTTAAATTAGAAATAGAACTGGATTTTTTGTGTACCATTTGGTGATGCCAAAAAAATTTCTAATGGTCTAGAATTTTTCCATGTTTTGTTGTAGAGGAAGTATATTTTAGACCCGTTACACATATTCACCATTGAGGGAAACGATTTGGACGTTTTATTACAATATAATGAAGATCTTATCAAGTTATATAACTCTAGAGAGATTTTTTTATATAATTATACAAATAGGATGCAAAAATTATATTGTAGGAATCTCAAATTAAAGGAGGAAATTTGTGATCATAAAGAGGAAATGATAATTAATTCCCCAATGTTTTATGAATATGGTGTATATTTCAAATTTTTAGTTAAAACATTTTCATGTGGGGGTGATAATATAATACTAGAGAATATACTATAGTTAGTAAAAACTATATCCCAAAACAATTTCACAATAAAAATTCTATTATAGTGGATATAGTTTTATTAAATATTATATTTGAAGATGTATTTATAATTTTGAAATTCATAATTTATAAAATGGAGATCATTTTTGGATTCATATTTTCAATTTTTTCTTAGGGTGATTTTATGGAATTTTTCTAAAATGGTATTTTTTTGAAAATAAAAAATATAATTTTTATCAATTCTATGCCTTTTAAGACATTACAATGGTAATATTATGATTTAAATGTATATATATATATATATTACTTGATATAAAATGTATTTAATAAGTAAAATAATGATCATAAAATAATATATAGAATATAGAAACATATTCATGATATTTGTGAACCTAGGTTATATTTTATTCTAATGAAATACAATTTTTTTATACCTATTCCATAATCTATGTTTTCAAATAATTCTATTTATTTGTTTATTCTTTTTTTAACACCTCAACTCGAGGGACACAAAATGGTTCCTCGTGCCGATGGATCACATGGCCATAAGGGAACCTCCCCAAATGCTTTGGTTTGATGACCAATATCACATGTATGAGCTGATATAGTAGGGATACTATACCATCATGATCATAGTAACAAAATAGTATCATAAATGAATAAAAGTAGTAAGCATAATATGATCCAATCATAGAAGATAAATCATCCAAAAAATATATAATAAAAATAAAAACTAAGGAAAAATCATTCAAAAATGGAAGAATTTTCTACGAATCTATTAAAATGACTAGAAAAACATGGAAATTGGAATCCAATAAAATACATTTATGAGTTTCAAAAAATAAAAAAAATAATTATCTCCAAATATCATCAGGAGAACAATCTTGGTCATGTGCTCCCCTTATCATATGCCAAAATCCATTAAGCATCGTAAATCATGCACTATCCCCTATCCTCAACCCATACATGAAGTATTTTTGGGTACCAAATGGAGGAATGAACAAGGTTTGAGATTACACACACTAGGCCACCACCAATGGTGTCTATAACAATTCAGGTTTGTTCATATAATGAAAAGTAATGTGAAATATATAATATGAATTGTTATTTATAAGTGGAAATAATATATTCTAGTCTATAAAAACTTTTTGTGAAAAAGAAACCATAAAAAATGGATAACTATAAATAAAGTTAAATCATATCCATTGAGATGTGCTGATAAATCATGTATCAGGCCTATAGGGGCTAGATCCAAGATATAGAAATTAATAAGACATCATCATCAGCATATCGTGAGAAATCATGTATCAAGCCAACATGGGCCACATCCAAGGTATTGAAATGACTAATTATTTCTCATTAAGTCCTTAGAGGACATCCATATCTAATTTTATATAGACTTTAAGGGAGACCAATGAGTAGAAATGTCAAATGAAGTCCAAGAAACTAGGATCTAATGCGTAGAAATGTCTTTGGAATCTAAATGGGTTTTCGGTGCCATACCATAAACCACCACCACATTAGTTCCATACCATATATTCCCACATTGGTACCATAATGATCCATTCATCACTAATTTCATATATATGGAAACTAGGTCCATATAAGAAACTATTCCCATTGACCCATTAACCCATCATAGACCATCTAATTACCTAATTCACAAACCATTTCATTAACCATTCCATTCGATTCAAATAAAAATGGAAAGGGGTTTTAAGGTTCTCAAAATATTTAATAATCCACTTAATTAAAATATTGAACTCCCATAAATGGAAAACTAGTTCAATTCACCCCAAGGGAGGATATCCATGGTAAAAGTAAATAACACAACCACATGTGGTTCAAGTCGGGGTCAATAACCTCAAAACATGAATAAAGGTTCTAAATAATGTCATAAATATGAATTTAATAATTTATTTTAGGGTTTTAAATTTAATTTTGAAACACCAAGAAATTATATTGTGTGTCATAATGACAATAAGTTATAAACTAATAAACATTGAGAGATAAGGTATAGACCACCTACAATATACCCATAGAAGAACACTCATTGAGTCTCAAGCTCTGATCTGATCTATATTTATAGAAAATTAATAAATAGAAGAATAAACTAGAAATATGGTAAATATTATTGCACCAAAATAACAATATAGATAGGAAGAAGAGTTAATAATGGAGTGTAAGAAATGAATAAGTCACCAGAGGATATCCAATAACATGAATGACACTTGAGTTGGTGGTCAGACAATGAAGATATTTCAAAATTTATGGAAGTCGGTGGTGGGAGATCTATAGAATGGGAGGAGGATAAATGAAATATGAATAGAGAAAGGGGTGGTGCTTTTTATTATAACCAAGGAAAAAATTTACATTTTTCAATATTTTTAAAAGGTTCATGGTTTCTCCACATAATGTTCCAAACAATGTGCCAATTATGCACCTACCATTGCCCAAGGGTAGTGGACCCGTGCGGTTGGAGAGTATAGTTTCCCTAACCATGAACTACCCATGTGTTTTCTTTATTACATGGGTGCACACCCTACATGGCCATAAGAACACGGTTAGACAAACCATGAACTTCATATGAACTCCCCTCTTGGGAGTACTATATCACCCCATTAATGTTTGTCAAAATATGTAGACTGGGTTTTGTGTTTTATACTAATTGTGTGGCCTAGTTTATTTTAATGGTCGATCATCTGGCTCAGAACAATCCATAGACACCATAATTTACACTGTAACCTCATTAGGAACATTTATATGGATAAAAAATTGTTTTAAAACCATGAACTAGAAGATCCATATCCTATCAATAGATGGTTTATTACAAACTCCCCTTTATAAACCAACTAAACCTTGGATTTCCCATCTTGGGGTTGTATGAGATCACTGGTGAAATGGTTCAGCCATTGAATAGGTACATCCTTCTCCTTCTCTAAGCTCTCATCTTATACTCGTTCGTGCCTCCATATCACCCATAAAGATTAAATGAAATACCTCATAATGACATCACACTATGATCCATAATACACACTAGGAACTCTTCAAAATAAGAATTCACATCTAACTTAACCTCATCATGATGTAATTTATTTGATAGGTTTGGATAATACCAATGAATTTGAGATACATGAAAAATGTAATTGATACACTGGTATCTATAAGGATGATCTATTTTTTATGCCTCTAATATAATATTATCTAGAAGATCAAAAAGGTCCAACGAATTTAAGAGCTAGCTTACCCAGCCTCATGATCCTTCACTGGATCAACCTACGTTAAACTCCTAAGAAAACCCGATTCATAACCTCAAACTCTTGTGGTTGTTTATGGTGGTTGATCTATTATTGTTTCATATACTGATATGTAATCATGCACTTCCTAATAAGCTAAACCAACTCTTATGTCTCCTAAAAGATATGTGGTCAAAATATTTATGCCTCCCAAACCTCTAACTAGTGAATAGGTGATCATCAAGGCCTACCATATAAGTCCTCATACATATCCATTTTTATAGTATCCTAAAAGATGTTATTGTAATAAAACTCAACTAGGGGTATGTGTTTCTTCTAAGAACACCCAAAGTTAAGGACACAAGGATGGGGAATGTACTCTAATGCCTAAATTGTATTCTATGATTGTATGTTATTCTAAGGGTGATAGGATGTTCTCAGAAGAAATTACATACTGAATCCCTTCTATAACCCATTACAAAACTGATATGTCAAATGAGAATCCCTATTAGATATAATTGAACATGGTTCTACATGAAGGAATATAAAATTCATGACTTGTAGCCTCCCTAGATTATCCATTGAGAAGTTATACCAGATATGTTGGTAAGGGGAGACATGTGTCTACTAATCAACAATAACACACACTATATCATCACCTCGAACTGATTAGGGAAACCCTTTCATGAATCATGTGGTGAAATAATCCCACTACCAATCAGGGATAGATAATGGATGTAAAATACCTATTGGTTGTTGATTATTTTCCTTCACCAACTAACTTTTGGAACATAGAGTAAGAAATTTGGATATCTCTCATTTTTTACTAGGACACCATTTTTGCCGATATAAGTCTCGATACATCTTGGTGACAATGGGATTCACTTCTGATACTGAGGTATGTGATTCCCACATCAACTCATATCATATGTAATCTAGATCCCAAACATGCACATGTATGTGTAAGGTCTCATCCTCATCCATGGTCCAACCAAGAAATGAATCCTCATCTAAAAAATAATCCCAAAGGACTAAGAACTCATGGTTAGAAATTAATACCATTTTCACTCATTCCAAAAGGGTAGAGGTCACATCTAATGGTATGAGGACTGTCTTCACATAACTATGATGAATCTCAAACTTTATCTCTAAAAACATTCACTAGTTGTGACCTACCACTGACCTCCAAAACTACCTATGTCATGGTATTTTGTCTTAGAGAATCACCTTTGGCATTTCATTTACTAGGAATATATGCTAATTCAAAATCTATTTAATGAAGATACTAAACCCATATTCTTATTATGAGGATAAAATTACACTATGTAAATATATATTTGAGATTATTTTGATCTATAAACACTAAAAATTATCCCCCATTAAATATTTCCTTGAAAAATGCAAGGCTTGAAAAACTATATTGAGCTTGAGTTCCTCAGTTAAGTAACTCCTCTCATGAGGTCACAACTTGTGAGAACCTTATTCCAAAACTCGATCCTTCTACATTTGGACAAATCCCACCCTAATTCTTAAAGCATCAATGTATACTCGTATAAATCTTTCTAGGAATTGGTAGAATTAGTACGGGTGTTGAATTCAACATTCCCTTCAACTCATGAATGGATTTTTCAGATACTTTAGAATATATAAATTTCACCCTATTTTTTTATCAATCTTGTCAGATGTCTAGTAAGACATGAGAATTTCTTAATGAAGCACCTATAATAACTTCCTAGTCCCAATAAACTCTAGGTTTCAATGAAATTATTAGAATTCTCCCAATACACTACAACACATACCTTCTTAGTATCTACATAAAGTCATATCTCTAAGATTATGTGTCCAAGGAAGTTTACTTTATCTATCCAAAATTGAAATTTTTAAAACATGGTATAAAATCAATTCTATAGCAGTGTATTCAGAACAATTTCTACGTGTTTACATGATCATATCAATTTTTAGAATACAATATTATTCCATCCATAAAATCCACCATGAAAGAATCCATATACTAGTGTGGAACCCAATTCATTAGGGACATGAAAATAGATTGCACGTTCTTGAGTACATATGGAATAACAATATACTAATATACTCTATGACTTTTATTAAAACATTACAAAATATATATTATGATCTAACATGCACCAGGTGATAACCCGATCTAAGATCAATTTTCTAGAAAACTCAATCTCCCCAAAGCTGATCAAAATGGACATCTACATGAGGTAAATGAAACCTATTCTTAACCATCAACCGGTTCAATTTTCAGTAATCCTCACATAAACAAATGGTCACATCCACGTTCATAGAACAAAGGACTAGAGAACCCCATAGATAAGTACTGGGTCGTATAAAACCCTTCACTTCTATGACCTTTAGTTTTCTAGTGATCTAATGAAAATTAGTAATTTAGGTTCTATAAGGAGGAATGGACACCAGTGTGGCTATTGGAACTAGATCAATAGAGAACTCTACCTCTCGCTCAGGATGTTGAGTAAAAAATTCATCTGAAAAAAAACCTAAAATGATTTCATATTTGATGGGATTCAATCTATTATATTTCATAATAATTCATATAAAGGTTAGAAATCAGGGTTGTGACACCACTCAAACCATGATACTATGATATAGCTCGACATTCCTAGACATATCACTCTCTCTAGGTAAAGTAAGTACCACCTCTAGTGAAGTAAAATATACCCATCAGTGATAATAATTGACATAGGACTAAAAAGAAACCAACCAAAAAATTATGATTATGAAATCAAAAACCTTCTCTAGAGGATCAAAATATCCTATAGGAAATGATAACATCCTATTTCGAGGGGAAATTTATTTCATTATAATACACATTCTAATCATACCCCCAATAGAGTATACAAAGCCAATGTACAACTGAAACATTGTATCTCAAGACCAAGGATTCATATAGCATACATAAAAACAAAATAAAGTGAGGGGAACATATCAAAAAAGTGATGATACTAGAGTACAATATACTAAGACCATACCTCGTTCCATATATGGGTCATCACTCTGCTCCCCAGGAATAAGCTATGATGAATAAATCTAGCCCGAACTCTAGCCTAGAAAAACCAACTGAATACCCTGAGTAGGCATGCTCTACTATTGTAGAAAAAATCACATCTAGATCCCTCAGCCATGACTATCTACTTATACAAATTGACTTGTAGTATTCAATATCCCATCCTGACATGTAGTTGTTAATACCTTTCCCAAACCAAGAGTAATTTTCGACCACCTCTCAATGAATTATAGTGGAAATTCCCTACAAAAACTCTATATATGTCTCATACTACTATAGTCCTGGAACTCAACGGGGGATATTTCACACTGTCTTCTCATATGTACCTTCCTCCCAAATTGGTGAAATAAAATAGAACTACCAGAACCTATAATATGTATGCTACTCTCTTCACAAGAAGTATCAAATAGTCACTTCCTACCACCAATTACATATCTATCATACCGAGAATCATAATTACACTTATTTCTTCTTCTAATTACTCTTAGGTTACATTCAGTAATAAGCACTAGATTTATAATTTCATATATGGTAGCCAATTGAAAAATATTTACCTGGTATGGAACCATATGTCAGATACCTTACTCAAAGTCACTTGACCTAGATGGATCATCTGCTTGATTGATAGAAATAAAGTTAATAACCTCTACAAATTGACTTCAATACACCCTGATGGAAGTAAAACCCCATAAGATATTAATAAACACACAATCTGATTAAATTATAAAATCCATAGGGTAAAAGAAATCATGAAATATGGTTTAGAAAACCCCCCAAACCATATTCTAATTTCAATATTTGTGATTCAGAATATCCCACCAACACATGACAGATCCTTGAAGAAAATAATTTGTCATCATGGACACCCTCTCTCGGGGTACATCCAGGTCCTCGAAAATAGATAAGTCGGTCTCAATACAATTCAAAATATCCTAGTATCAACCATGACCCAAGAAATATAGGTGGATGATACTACCATAACTGACGTGTCAGCACTTCCATAGCTGAGGCAATCCACGTAGCTCCTTGAACAGTCAGTATAAGTCCTCAAAAACCCTCCAGAAACCTAGAATAAGCACCCATATTAGGTATAACCATAGGTAAAACAAGTGTAACTACTAGAGATTATATTGGTGTCCTAGATACCACCACCTATGATGCATGGTTGTCACTACACTCATGGTGCATGACTGGAGGCCTCTATGGTGGAATGTGTATTAAATTTCCAATAACACGCCTCAAAAAGTCTTGGAAAAGTAAAATATCATAGATATACTTTTATAATAGGTAAAATACTTCAAATAAACAAGTAAAAACACTCTTTATTATTCAATTTATAGGTATAGGTGACAAGAAAGGTCTTAATGATTTCCATAGACATTTCATACTACTCACTACTACTGTCCTGTTAGGGTCAAGTTTTCTGCCCTGAGTCAGGGGTCTCAATATAAAAAATTTAAATTTAAAATAATATAGGAATAACCACTAATGTTTCAAGTAGAATATCCATTTAACTATAATCATTTCAATTCAATATTAAATTCATTTAAGTTCACAATTATTCATTTTATAATTTCTCTTACATAGTTGAATTATATAGATTATGATTTTAATTTATAAAGTCACATACATTTAATATATTGAATTATGTAATTCATGTAATCACAACCACAAACATGTTCTAGCTTATGTGACCAATGATCCATGACTCAATTTTCAATAATTGACCACTTAAAGTGTCGTCATTAATCTATAAAGAAAAACAATATTATGTTAGTGTAGATACTTTAAGTTCCAATTATATTTCCCAAACCAATGAAAAAAATATTAGTCATATAATAATTATATCACACAAGGAACATATAATAATTTCATTAAATCAAGCTACGAATTGTATAAGTCATGAAATTTTAATGGAATGTGAATCCATTATGCACCTAAAATGATGCATGAACAATTCTTCCTTTCCATTTCAGTTCAAGGATAAAATATAATCCCCAATAATAATAATAATAACGTAACATATCATGTGAATCATCCAATGCTAGAATCCAATCAATTGTAATAGTAATAATCCAAAAATAGAAAATATTGTGCTTGAAAATTTTTATTTTCTCTATACATTGGTTAGATACTGCTATGTAATGTCTCATCATCAAATTACAACATGCCTTAGTATCCTTTATACAACCCCAAAATAGTATGGTGAGAAAGAAATCCTTTTATACCACTTTGTAACGTCCTAACCTGGGATCCATAAAACGGTGCCCAAATCTGATGGTTTATATTACCTAAAGTGATCCACCATATATTCCAGAGGATTTCAACTAGTAGTAAGGTTCTAAGGTGCTATAGTGGTGATATTATACCATCATGATAAGAGAAATGTAGGTGTACCATAAATGAATTAATGGTGAAATCATAATATTAATTAGAAGCAGAATATAACTCATCAATACAAGCAGTAATAATAATCAATACTAAAGAAGAATTATATGTAAATGGATTAATTTGATATGAATCTATACAATGTGATAGTCAATACATGAAAATAGTCACCCAATACAATAAATGTAACAAAATTACAAAAAGAACAAAAATAACCATCTCTGAATAACATCATGGACCCAAGCATGGTCTTCTACTACCCCTCTCATATGCCACATTACTTCAAGCTTGGTAAAGAAGAAAATATTAATTTTCCTTACATTCATACATAAAGTATTTAGATGTAACAAATGGTGGTCGGAATATGGAATGAGACAAAAAATAGTAGGACACCAAGAATGGAGTATATAAATTTTCCAGTCTATTAAAATAATATAAAGAAATGTGCAGTATATAATAATAATTGAATGTTTCAGGAGTAAATGATAAATTATGGTCTATCAAATCTCACTATGTTCAAGAATTAATAAAAAGGATCCAACTGTAATGAATAGTAAATCAACCCATCTGCCTATGATGAAAAATCATGTTTCAGACCTATATGGGATAGATCCAAGGTATAAAATTTACCAAGTAAAACACATTAGAATATTCCATTAAATCATGTATCATGCCTAAATGGGTAGGATCCATGGTGTGGAAATGACCAAATAATACTCATCGAGTCAATAGAGTGTATCTATAGAAAACATGGTAAAGACTTGTATGGATCCCAAAGAGTTTAAATGCCTAAGAGATTCCAAGAAATATGTATTCAAGAAGTAGAAATATTAAAAGCATAAAAATGTATCATTGGTGCCATACACCCCTAGTGGTGTCATACCATGAGTCCCCACATCATTACTATATTGATCCATTCACCATTAACATTATATATAAGGAAACAAGGGGCACATCAAAAAATATTCCCTCTCACACATTAGCCCATCATAAACCATTTCATAACCCAGCTGAAAAACCATTAAATTACCCATTCCATTCCATTAATATACAAATAAAAAGGCTTTATGTTGATTAAAACCTTTAAAAATACACCTAATTAACTTATTAATCACTCTGAAAAGGAAAACTAGCTCAAATCACTCTAAGAGTGGAATATCAATTGTCAAAAGAGATAAACAACCCCACTAGTGGTTCATGTTGAGTTCAATGACACTAATTCCAAAATAAAAGTGTCATGGAAATCACTAAAAAATAATTTAACATTTTTGGGGTTATCAATCTAGGAGTAAATTCTCGGAATGTACATAGTGTACCACAACGACTACTAGGTATAAACCATTAGATTTTGAGGGAAAAGTTATAAACACCTACCAAATGACCATAAATGAACACTCACCTAGTATCAATAATAGATTTGGTCAAGATATTTATAAAATGGAAGAAATGGAGAATAACCGATAAATATGGAATATTATCTTTTAACAAAATAGCATCGTTCATAAGAAGAAGAATGATGAAAGGATCATAAGGAATGAAGAACTCCCTTGAGGCTATCCAATGGGATGAAACTCTCCTAAATTTTCATTTAGACAAAAAAGATCATTCAAAACCTATAGAAAATGATGGAGGGATATCCCTATTGTTGGAGGAGGCTTTTAGAGAAATTAAAAGAAAAAGGGGTGTGCCTCTTTCAATGAAACTAAGGAAAGTGGCCATTACACCCCATTTTAAATGGGCACATATTTTGGCCACACAGTTGGCCAAGCTGTGAACTAACCATTCATATTATACTAAGAAAGGATATTCGACCTATATTTTTGGGGATCATGGGTTTTATATCAACAATCTACCAATATCTCCCCCTATTCATAGGATTCACACCCTGGACAGCCTACAATTCACGTTTAGACAAACTATGTGTGGCCTATGAACTCCGGTATCTGGAGCCCTGCAATACCCCTCATGGGTTTTCAAACCATGTGGACTCAGAGGAACAATTAATAATAACCATTAAGCCTAGTTTCTTTATCATAAGGTTAGGTTTATGGCTCTAAACAATACTAGGATACCCTCATTTCCTCTACAAATATTTTTAAGATAATTTGTAATGATAAAGAAGTGTTCACAAAAAATAAACAAAAATATACATACCTTAGATAAATCTAGGCCATTATACCTTTGAATTAAAATATCCCTACCATTTTTTAATAATAATCCAGTAAAATCAAGGAGAATCAATTTTATTAATAATATTTTCCTGAAACAATTATAAGTTAAATTTTCCTAGGAATTGTTTTTATTACAATATGTGATATTACATTTAAATAAATTTTTATCACATTTATAAATTAATATTTATAAAATATATAACATATATTTAATTAGAATATTAACATTATCCAAAATGTTAAAATTAAATTTTGTTCATCAAAATTAGTTACCAAGGTAAATGTTAGTCACCATGGTGAATGAAAAATGAGGTATAATTGTATAATCAATGGATAAGGCCACAAATTATATCAATAACCATTATTTAATAGATGGATAATGGCTTTACCAACCATAATCTATATAATATTCTATATATTTCAATAGTTTTAGCCACTGGACATGAATTTGATATTCATTTTATTTTAATAAATTGGTATTCAAAAAAATGACACCCATCTCATCTATATAAGGTATTCTCATCTACCCACATCAACTAACATAATCTCATCTACATTATCTTGAACCCACACCAACATAATCTCTATCATTATCCTATCTCACATTTTGGGAGCATTGATCCCAAGAATAAAACCCAAAGTCCTAATTACTAAGAGTTTAGTAATGTTGATGTTAATTCCCTAGATGTACGTTTCACCTTAAAATTTATTATTATTTTATATCTTATTTTTCTACCTCTTCTTTAATATAATTTTTTTTTAAAAAATAATTTTTTTTTAAAATCATTATGATTTTGTAAATGTGATAACATTTCAATATGATAACATGTTCTTACTCATTCAATCATGATAACATGTTCTTGTTCGGTCGATTTTACAACTTAAATAAATAATTTCATAACAACTACTTCATGAATGAATTAAAATATCAAATATATGAAATATTGTATAATAAGGATTAATTATTTTTATTTATAATTCTAGAATGTTAAAATGAAAATTTATATTAATTAACTAATTCAACTATTGTGTTTATTATTTAATAAAAAAAGGTTATATTTGAACGTTCAGTATGAACTATTAAAAACAATTCTATAGATTTAATATGGGACTCTAGAACTATCTGAAACACATGCACTACATTTTCATAAACTCTCTGGAGGTGTTGAACCCGTTACTATAGAGTAAAGACCATAATCGATAATTCAATGCATGAAATGGGAACATAAATGTTGACCTATTATAACTAATTTTAACTAAAAAAATTAAAATATAGGTAATCGGGAAATATAAATGAATGGTACAAATTAAAATAAATATGATCAAGGTTCTTATACATGTAAATAATAAACCTCTATTTATTATACAATGTGGTTATAGTGTGTCTAACCAAGAATAATTATGATAAAGTTTGTTAAAATAATAAATTAAATCAATATTTATTATGCATAAGTTACTAGCTAATAATATATTATATAATTTGAAAAAAAAACCCATTTATTTCCTTCTTATTCGGTTATTTACAAAATTTAAATTTTATCTTTTCATTTATCCTCCTTTGGGTGAAATTTTAATAGAATGCAATCTAGTATGTGGAATATATATGATCACTACATTATGGTTGATTATCTTTTTATTTCATGCCCACATTAATTATACTTATTAACTAATGATCTAATAGAAAAATTTAGAGATTTCTTAAAGTCATTGTATACTATATTTAACCCTGTTTGAAAAGGGTTTTAAAGAAATATTTTTAGGATCTCCTGATTCAGTATTTTTTTACTATCATTACTAAAGTATGTAAATAGGTTTTTTTAATTTTTTATATGTGAATAAATTTTTCAATAAATCAGGAATTTAATTCATAATTAATTTTGTTCTATGTTTCCATGTATTTTTATGTAAAAAATTTTCCCATTGTTCGATGATTTCTTAATTTTTTCAATTTTATCATAATTGAAGGGTATATATATTCATATTATTCCTTGTAATTTTATAGTTATATTATGAAAAAAATTTCTTCTATTTCAACATAATTCTATTTTTATTTTTCTTATACATGTATACTTTCTTATAAACCATCCTACTTCATACCCTGGATGGATTATGATCACCTCCTATGGAAATTTTCATGTAAACCAGTCCATTTCATGGGATAATAAAACTCTGATGGAATTATAAATGTCTCCAATTTTATGGTATTATATTATAACACTTAAATTTATAACATATTTATGGTATTATTTTCTAACTAATTTATTTATATTTTATACTATTTATTTTTATTATTATCTCTATCACTCTTCATCTCCCTCTTGAATATATTTTTCATTCATGTACATGTTATTTCACCTCATGGTAATATTACATATAATTTAAAAAAATATATAATGATATTTACCTAATCATTTATCCATTACTATATATGGTATTATCAAGAAGGGTACTAACAAAGGATATTGTTCTATTTTTTAGCAAGGGATATATATTCATGATGTATACAAGATAATTTAATTATGATATTTTTTATTTAGTGATGCCTATGGATAGTTATTTTCTTATTTTGATTCATTTCAAATAATTAATGGATTTTAATTTTTTTGGGTGGGGAGTGAAGTTGCATAGCCCTTAAATGCATCAATAGGTATCACAATAGAAACTATACTAGGTATTTTGTGTATTCCTTACCAATTTATATATGATGTCTTGGGATGAGACCTTGAAAGTAAGATTTAGATGATTGAAATTATTCACAGCATCACTATGAATTTTCTTATTATTATTCATCTAATTATATATGTTTTTTTATAATAAACTTCTTTATTCCACATTCAGGTTATTGGTTATTTTTCATATGTTGTTATTTTTTATTCCTTCCATAAAAATTATACCTCGTTCATTTTAGGGTATATTTCTCTATATGTTATCCCTTACAGAGATTCTGAGACCATTATGTTATTTTATTTTCCCTTTTCTTAGGGACCACATAAGTGATCTCTGGGTAATATCAAGAATATAGTGGAAGGAATATTAATGTTCTCATTATATTATTATATATTGTAGTAGGTTTCCAAATGAATTTTGAGTACCATGTAACTAGTATCCTAATAATACTAAACTATTGGACTATTTGTAATGTGATCATTTATTTATTCTTATAATAAAATTAAGTAACCACTAGATCTGGTTTACTGGATTTAGTGTTTTTACATTAGGGAATCCTATTTGAGTTAATTTATGCCTATAAACATAGTTACTCCATAAATAGAAGGTGGATATCACACTAAAATTTGGATGAATTTGGATCACACATATATAATGGTCTAATAAATCAAGTACACAATGATGAAATGCTCCATGGATGTATTTGAGAAACCCCATCTCATAGGGCTTTTGAAATTTTTATCATCTTCACCCCTAAATAATCAAAACTAAAACTGATCCAATATTTTATGGTGATATATCCCAATGAACCCCAACTCATTGTGTTTGGGGGATTTATATTAAAATCACCACCTCCCACATAGAAGTTTATCATATCTAAATTGGGGTTGATTCATAAAATATACATTCGAATTTCCTACCACTACATTATCCATCTCCCTGGAGGGAATTTGGTAAATTCAATTGAAAACTCTATAAAGGTGACCATACATTGAGAAGTGTACATGAATATTTATAGTTTATATAAGGAAAACTAGTCCACCAAAAGGATAGATATCCAAGGGGTTTATGATCTACCCATCTAATGGAATTTTGAGGCCGATATGATCCCATTCAACCTAGATGTGTTCATGAATCTCAATCCATGATATAAATTATTAATTTTTATTAGTTTCAACATTTTAGACAATATAGAGCATGGATTTGACATGAAAGGATATAACAGAGATACAATCACCTAAAATGTGGTCCACACTAAGGTCTAAAAATAAGGATTTTTTTAACTCAAATCATAGGAGGCCTCAAAATCTGGGAACCCCTCAAAATAAAAAACTAAAAAAATTATAATTAGATTTAAAAAACAGGAAGTGGAATATCCTATCTATATACACAATCACCCATCAAATAAGGAGGAGTAATCTATTTAAATTGAGTAAGGGTTTTCTTGATATGAAGATTTTCTTGTGGAGATGAGGTGACTCAACTCCAAATTACTTTGAGGTTTTTTAATAAGTATAATTCCAAGGAAAATTAAAATGTATATCATCAAATAAAATTGAAATAATATGGAACTACATAGAATGTCACAGAAAATTACAACCACCATGCTAGGTATGGGTCCAGATAATCAGTTTATTAAAACCCAATGACTATAAATATCATGAGTTCCATCTAATTGTGACGAAACTACCATGTATTCTAGAAATTAATACCCAAATGACCCAATATAGATATCAATAAAAATAATGGTAAATATGATCCCATAATGTAAATACTATTTCATTTACTAGGACATCATTCCAAATGAAATTTCCTCTTAAACACCCTGACTCTATCATGATGGTCATCACATAAATAGAACTGATAGAGGGGTGATTTATGATAGTAAAATTATAGTTATACCCATATCCTTATTGGTTGAATGATACATGTACTTCACCAAAAATTTTGAATAGTCCTTTACAATAACTATGTCATGGGAGACATAGAGTAGAACATGATATACATCTGATCTAATATCTACCCCATGGTGGTAACACTGTAATAGAAATAATAATAAATGCTCAGATACATTATATTGAACCATTAAGGAATAACATTTTTCTATTATAGAATTTTTTCTATATAGTTAATTGAATATTGGTAAGACCTTCATCTGTAATTCCTTTATTAGATTAGTTTAACATTAAAGAAGATTAATATTCATAATCTCTCCGACTACAAGTAGTGTGAGATCTGGAGGACTACAAAAATCAGCATTAGGTGAAAAAATCTAACTTCCTTCTTAACATGTAGCTTCCCCAAGATATGTCTATAAGGCCCCAGCCTTAAACCTTACTTAATCTTGAGTTATTACAAGATTACACATTGAGGATCTTTTCGGGTTTAGAGTTTTAGAGAATTAGATCATAAAACCTGCATTACATTCCACATATAAACAAAGTGGTTACATAAAGATAGTATTCTTCTTTCCCATAAATGGAAACATATTTAAAATAAAACATGTACTCTTTCTTGAAACTTCCTTGACACTATGATCATATCATGTACCTTTCCCTTGACCTGTGAAAAACATTTCAAAAAACATGGGATGAGCATAAAAAGCTCAGTAAGGGATACACAAATATGGAAAGGAAACATGGGTACATATATACAAAAGAATGTAATCAAACTTTACCCATAAAACATAAGCACTTTAACATACCTCATCAAATCATAAATAAATCATAGAAATCATAAGACATAAAGGTAACTTGAGGCATTCATAACATTCTTACGTAGGGAGTAACCCTCTTGGTTACGTTTGGAATACCCATCACAGTATATTCCCTAAATCTCTTCGGAGAAACCTTAACGTTACACTCCTTCGCGTTACCCAATGAATTGGAGAGCTATATCAGGCTCACCCGCCCTTAGTTTATCCTGGAAACACCCGTCTTCATAATTATTCCCAAGAACATCAACATAATCGTATCACATAAAACATGCATAAAGGAAACATAACATTTCCACCTTTCAATCACAAGATATCAATACAACACATTGATATAAAAACATTATGAAAACCATTTTCAATACCAAAATAAAAGAAAATTAAAACATGGTATTTATTTTTCTTTTAAAAAAAGGTATGGCTTGTAGAGGAAGCTGAAACTCAAATAACGGTTACGGTGGCGGAGAATTCGTTGTCGCCGCATACGTATGACAAAAACATTCCCTTTTGTCGTTTAGTAAAACGCTTTGTATAAAAAATATTCCTTTTGGATAAATGTAAAAGTCAAAGGGGTTTATACACCGTATAAAAGAAGGTTGTGTATAAAACAAAATATGCCTCAATTAAAGGAGATTGAGACGAAGTCCCATACCTCGGGTCCGACATGACTCGATCATTATTTAATGTACTGAATAATAAACTTGAGTTAATTTCTACTTTCTTAAGAACCTTTTTCAAGTTCATTATTCCTTTTATATCACTTATTTCCATGTCATGAACACTATGTAATTATTTAAGTTAATAACGGTCGTTTTAACGATCATTGGTACTTGAGTCAAAAATAAACCCTTTATAATTACAAGTTTTTCATGTATCCATTATATCCAGAATTATAATCATGATGTATATATAATATATATCCAGTATATACATTCCTGTATAATATTACATAATAATTTAGAGGTAAGAAATGAAATGCACCGTTCATGGAGAAGGTAAGCCGTACGTACGCATTAACGCTACTTTCATTTCTATTTCAAATTTTATAGAATGGAATCATAATGATATAAAGGTATATTATAATTCCAGTATAATATCATATATAACATCATATTTACATCCTTTATACGTCCCACATATGGTATTTAACGAATCAAATCACTTTGAGGGGGTGGTAGTCCGCACTTCCTTAAATGAAGATATCGCGTTTACCCATAATGGAAACCATAACGGTGTGCCCAAAATGAAAAATACAGAAGCTTAAGGAAAAAATAAACATATTATATATCATATATAAATATATTGACATCTTAATGTCCACCTTTGAAGGTGTTAAAAGAATGTTGAACAATCATCGTTTCGGGAGGCATAAATTCAACATCCACTGAAACAGTATGTCCTTTAACCATTAGATGTAGGTGTGTGTAAGTGTAGCTCGAATCCTTCTTATAAAAAAATCCTAGTATATTGAAGATACTGGATTTGTTACAAAAGAAATGACTAAAAAGAGTTTAGGGGGTTGGAGAAGCAAAATAAAACAAAATGACTCAAGTGAAGACATTACCTTAAAATCTGGTAACTCCCTTTGGTTTGCGCTCAAAGGCTTTGTTGGGAAGACTTCTTCCAAAAGTGAGGATTCAATGAGTAAGAGAGGGATGTGGAGAGACAAAATGGGCAGGGGTTGTCCGAGCCAAAGGCTTTTGGAGTTTGGTTAAGGAGGTAGAGGTGGGGGCCTTTTATTAGAGGAGAGGAGGGGCACTCTTGGAAAGTAAAGAAATGTTACTTTATTTGAAAATGATTTTCGGATTCAAAAGGTCCCACATTGATATAATTCGAGGGTAAGGTGATAAGGGTTCGAAATCCACCCATCCAATAGGTTTTGGACATGTTTAGGTCATATATTTTACATTATCATTTAATTTTATTTAAATCCTTTATTAATGAGGTAATCGTTGCATCATCATGATGTCATAAATAATTTAATTTATTTGAAGTCTAAAAATTATGAAAAAAATACTATGATGTAGAAAATAGTTTTAGATTTCTAATTAATATTTATAATCCAAAAGATCATTTATGTAGACAAAATTAAAAATATTTTACTTAGGCGATACATTCTTTGTCACATTTAACATTCTTTAAAAATAAAAAGATAAAAATTCACTTTCTCACAAAATTGATTCCATGGGGCCCCCAAGTTTGGCACAAGGAATCCCATGGTCGGCCATGAGACAACCAGTAGCCTTAGGACACATGTTTTGGTATTTTTGTACTATTATGATATCATTTTAATATCTTTAACTACCTGATTACTCATTAATCAAGATAATTAAAGATAATTACCATCGTTACTATTCATAATGTCCAAAAATAAAAGTGTCTTAATTACATAATTTGGACCATCTGATTCCAAATATTTAATCCATTTTACCAAATTCCAAACACATAAATTTCAATAATTGATTTAAAAATAATTCCCGTTGTCAAAACAAATAGCGGGTTTTTTTTAAACAATATCTATGAAAAGTTTGGCATTAGTTTATGACTAATTCCAAAGTGAAATTAATCCTAATGACCAAAATTGGATTAAATGGTAAAAATATATTCATATTACACTTTAATACCAATAAAAAAGATAATCTAACCATATAATTAAATTAAATGAAAAAGCACTTTTGATGTAAAATGCAGTATTTTTTCACTATTCATTAAAAAATGAACATTGTCAGAAAAATACCAAAAATTTATCCAATGTAAATTTCAATGTCCCAATCATAATTAATATGTTTATTTTGACAAATATAGATTATAAAATTGTCAAAATATAGATTTAAAAATGGTTTTCCATCAAAAGGCAGTAAAATAATCTTTTAAAAAATATTAGTGTATTCCATGCTTAAGATTGGATTTATTTTCATTTTAAGCCTCTAAAACACTATCTAATTCATTAATAGAAATAGATAAAAATATATATTATTCATTAATTACTCGGGATGTTACAATGTCACTACATCTTTTATTGAAAATATCTTTGATTAATTGGAGAAATATTTATTCCAGTTAAAATAAAAAAAAGTGTATTTGAGGAGTTTATATCGGTTTCATTGTGCCTAATAGACATAATTTTATGTACTAATTACAATACTCAGTTGATTACTGTTACTCAAGGAATGAAATTATTTATAGTATAGTCTTCACCAATCACACTCAAGATGATAAATTTTTTAGATCTAGAAATCAAATCTATGAAATATCACAATGTACCAACCCTAAAGGACATCAATAACTCCAATATCCTATTCAATATTAGAGGAGGGTTAAACATGACCTAAGGTTTAAGGATTATAATAATATAACTTATTCTATTTGTAGAGAGTAGTATCTGGGATACTATTTCATGGACATGCAAAATAATACTCTAAAATTACTAGAGGTTATAAAACATGATAATTTCATCCAAAATTACCACCTTGAATACTTCTCATTACATATAACACTACACCACAATATCCAATACTTTTTAGTCTTAAAATAAACTCTATAATATAGATTATTCTTGTAATTTAATATGGGTAAAATCCTTGATCCATCTAATAAATATTTCTACCACTACAACAGAAGAATAAGAATAATAAAGTTAAATCCAAAATAGAATTACACTAAATTTTGATGACTATATGACTATAAAATCAGTCAAATGGATGTATATCATAATTACGGCTCAGATATACCATCCAATTACGAACTAGTCTCTTATTACGGCGTCTAAGATGATAAATTCATCATTAAAATCTTCTATGAGTTGAGACCAACAACATTGATAGAACGTGACATAGGAGGAATATTCATTACCAGAACATAAGTCAATCTAGAATCATTTTAATTTCCTACCCTAATCACTAGAAGTATAGTAACCATTCCACTAAAAATATAACAGTAACATCCCAACCAAATGGATCCCTCCTGAGATGATGAGTATTAATATTGCTAGGTTAATGACTTCCACCTAAAAATCTAATCACTAATGAAAACAATGACATTTACAAACTTGATCTACCCCATCCATAAATGAGGATAAGTTCATTGTGTCCAAGGAGGACATGGAAGATGGAGTTGGAATGAAACCTAATATTTAGGAGAAATTTCAGATGAGGATATCTATGATATAGAAACATAATGAAAGATTCTATAATGATCTCAATAAAGCATCAAAACTATCCTAATACAAATAGGTATCACTTAGATACATTTATAATATAAGGGAAACATGAATATATGAAAATTGCCTATCAACTTCACATTGTGGGAATTTTAGTTTATCCTAACCCACAAATAGTAAAAATTTCTCTAATTTTGGTAATGGGAAGGAGTTTACAACATAATTAAAACGATCCAGACTTGTCAATGAATTGATATAATTAAAGAATAAAAAAACCCAGTTTTATAAATATATGTTTATAATGGACTGATTTTTCATTCATTATATTCTATATATTCTATATTCTCTTCACCATTCACCAGAACCAAGTAATAACTTACTAAGGCAGTTTTAATTCCTTACTAGTTTTGGGATATGGTCGACACAAAAAAAATATCATGAGTTCTGAAAATTCATTTTTACCATGGATAAATATCATAAATTATTTATATCTAATAATATCAGGAACCTATATATATTTCATAATCATGAAGATATTGATATTTTTCATTTTCTAGTCAGTAATGGTCATGGATGAATCGCATACCCGAATAAACCATCCAATGTTTATGTTATAGTGAGGATAACTTGAATCCTTTAAAAATGACTATCCAAGGATATGAGAAGATTTTAAAAATCTACATTAGTATATAAAAATATGAATAATGTTTTGTGATATCATATTTGAATATGAATTCATGGTGGTGTGTCTAGATACATAAATTACCACTCTTTTAAGAAGTGCTTGGAGACCATGTCATGAATAATTACTTTATGATAACAATTAGTTTATAATATACTCTATTTGTGTACAAGTCAAAGTGTTTTATACTTCCAATTTCCATATTTAGTATTAAGATTTAAATTTTAAATATGTACAATTATACCAAGGGGAGTTAAAATAGTTGATTGTATATTGTACACTTAATATAAATTATCCAAATGGAATATAGGTAGTAAATGTATGGACATGGACTAAAATAAATATACACTATATGTTTCTTTATGAGTCTTAGTGTAAAATCCATTCACCCTGAGAGAGGGTTGAATAGTTATTAACTAACATTAACATATTACATTCAACATTAAATTTTGATTTCCATAAGTTGATCAAAATTCTATTACTGATTATCATGTGTGGATCATTGATATGTTCCCACAATAGTTACTACCTTATAAAAAGTTCATAATGTAAAGGATACAATATAAAACTTTTTTTAAAATGTTCTTCCCAAGTGTGGAAAATATACTCCTTGTCCTATCAATACTTCCAGTAGGGTAAACATCTAGATCATTTTATCCCTTGATCTAAAACATCTGGATCTTCAAAAAATTCCCAACATACACCAATTTGGCATTCCTCATTCTAGTATGATAAATCCAAAGAATATATTCAACACCTATGAACTTAATGTTCTATGATTATCATTAAATCAATACATAAAATATTATATATTTTACATGGTCCACTATATACTCTAATTTTTTTCTTAGAAATTTTTGCAACTCTCTCAATATATCAAGATTAACCCTTTATTAAAATGATGTTCCCCATTTATATAAGAAAAATTCCATCGATAAATGTGGGAAACATATAGGATTAAATTTAATATTCTCTCCATCAAAAATCATCAATTGTTAGAATTCAATATAATTTCAGGATATCAGGATCTGAAATCCTTAGAACCCCCAAAAAACATTATTCGAACATTCATCAAATTATCTATAGATATATTCTTGATTCATAAACTTTCCTTCATGAATATTTATCTTTGAACTTCATAATCAAAAACATAATAATATTTTTCACTTAAAAATATTTATATAAAGTCACTCAAAACCTTTCATGGAATTTATATAAGTTTAATGTACATCAATTTATGCCTCATATTCAGTTTGAATCATCCTCCTACAACATTCATCACCTCAGACTATTTTGTTAAGGATTTTTGTATCTAATGGTTACATCCTATTACAAAAAATACTATATTTAAAAATTATCTTGAAGAATCCACTTTTAGTAATTTTCAAACCCATACATAGTAGACTTATTCTTGTGAAATCAAACAGCTACTTTCTGTGAAATCAAAAATCATCATCTGGTGAACCCAAAAATATTATTCTAGTGAACAAACTAATCATTTTTAAGTGAACATAAAAATATTATTTTGGAAAACATTCAATGATAATTCAAATGAACATATAAATCATAATTATGTGAACTTAAAAATATTATTCTGATTAACATAAAAATTATGTACTGGGGAATATTCAACTCTCCATCTAACGAAAATAATAATATTCTTATAGTGAACTTATGAATCTACTTTTCATGAAATTAAAAATATTGTTCTAGTAACATAAAAATATTATTCTAGAAAAAACATTTCAAATTTTCAAACATCACATCCCATAACAAAAACATCATATTAAAAAGTTTTGAAAATAAATAAAACACCTTCAATGACCAAAGGGAACATCAATCTCCTCCTCTATTGGATTCACTATTATGTGTGATATTTATAATTAATTATTTAATATTCATTCCATGTCCTTGATATAGATAGTTCTTATTCAATATTTAATAATTTTTATTTATATTTATGAATAATTTGAGAAATAATATGATTTATATTCTATTTTTAGATAAAATATTCTTTGTTATTTCATCCTTCTTCTATCAAAAATAATTTCTTATATTCTCTTCATTAATTCCAGGTACAAGAGTGTCTCCTCTCATCCAATCACTTCTTTAGTGGATTATATTAGTAGAATAATTGATATCTTTTAATGATCCTTAATCATATATTCTCACTAATGTATACACCTTCTAGTGTATATAGTTTTTTTCCAGTTACTATGTTAAAACATAAAGTAAACATCATCGTCAATATACATATTTTCATTCCCAAAAACTATTGAAAAATAATTTTATATATCACCATCATCATCCATTGGGTACTTTAATCTCCCCAATATATTTCTTATCAATAAAAATTATAAAATATATTCAATAATATCTCTCCCCCTTATTCATAATAAATTCAATTTCACTTATATCTCCAATATTTTTAGGACATTGGGAAAGTGACATTATTCATCATTTTACTCCCCCCATTAATGATTTGTATTCCAATGCACCTATTTGACATTTTCAGGAGATGAGGGAACTTTATTCACACTTTTTCATCTTCTACCCTAAAATTACATTTAAATGAATGTAATGCTTCATTTTTCTGGAAGAAATATAACATCATTTTTTATAATGAAATAATCCAAAAATCAATCATTTCTACGACTATTCATATCATTCTCAATGTATAAAAATTTTGATTAATAATGAAATTAAAGACATTGAATGAATTTACCAACAGATTATATGTTTTATAATATATCATCAGTTTCAAATTAATTTAATTTTAATTAATCTTAATTTCGTACATTTATCTAAATAAACGTATCAAAAATATCCATTCATAAAATATCACTTTTCTCCCCAATTTTAAATACTTTATTCTATTTTTAATATGATGATAAATGTCCCCCCTTTGAAATATCATTTTATTTTTCATATAATGATATGAATGAAAATATAAATATACCTCGTGACGATATAATCCTGATTTATTTGGATTTTTAGTATCTAGAACATCAATTTCCATATTTCTATCCACTTTTCATTTTAATCTATAATCCACTAAATTTTCATCATCGAACTTCTTTGCACTTTGGTTATCCAGAAATTGATATTTTTCACTTCAAATTATAAAATCTCTAGAATAAACATCTTTAGAATCATTACCCATTACTGTTTAAACTCCATAATTCTTCATTTGTTGGTATCTTGTTTAATTAAATTACCTTTAATTACCATTTTAATAAACATATTTACATCAAGTGAGAATATGATAGATATTCAATTTCGAATTAGTTAGGTAAATTGGAATGAGAAATATTTCTGAACCATAATGATTCCTTTACCTTATCTTTGCTTTATATCATTTCTTCACCCTTAACTTTAAAAGAATGAATATTTTTGGGTCACATGGACTTCTACTTCTTATTGTATCCTTTTACTTTGTGTGGGGATTTCTTATTCATGGATTCTAAAAGGGGATATTTTTCATTATTTTATTTTACATTCAACCATTATTCTTCCCCTCATTTTTTATTGAATTAAATCATTAAAACTATCAACATATTTTCATCTTTCTTATTTCACTCTGAGTTTGTAATAATTATATCCACTATATTTTACAAAACAAAAATCCTCTTTTGATTTATTAGGTTCTCCAGCCTCAATAACCATGTCATGTAGTTTTTATGGGTATGGCCATCCTCCATTCACCTTCCACACAACTCTTTGAATTTTGTTAACTGGACCTTTAGGGATAACATCTATCTTACCTCAACATATCCATCAAAGATGTCTTCAACTATTCCAATATTATTGTTTCTTTCTTATATTGATTCAATTTGTTTCTTAAGCTTACTTATGTTTACATGAACATTCATAGTCATTTCACAACAATACATTATTTGGGCTTTACATAAATATATGTAACATAATTTCATGGAAATTAAATTATCTGAAGCTTTATTCATGTAAAAATATTTATTAGTTTCCTTTTATTTACTCTCATGGTAAAACTACCATATAAATTCCTTTAACTTTTATTAAATTGTTATGTTCTTTTTCCATTAGTTATACCAATTTTCTTCATGGTATTTGTAACCCAATAATATCTATCACCATGACTACTTAATTAACAAAATTCATAGAATTTTTGATGATAATCATGTTTTATATTAAAAAATTATAATTCTAACATGAATTTTGAATTCACATAGTTGAAATTATATTAACTTGATAATTTTTACCCCTTTTATAGGTATTCTTTTCCATCCATACATTGGAATACTATTCCAATAATCATTCTCCATATGTCCAAACTTTTCATATATTCATTAGTAACCAATGAATCATATTTTCGTTAAATGTGTCTAATTTTATTGGGTTTTAGGTTTATTCATATTATAAATATTAAATTTTTCCATATAGGAACCTTGATGTGAAAATATTGCTCATTTCATACAGATTTTCTATTGTGGTTGGGCTATCTATTTTTTTAACCAAAATAATCTGTGATTTTTCCATGGACTATTTAATAAATCCAAATTTGGTGACATAGATTCAAACAAACATTTTTTTAGTACTTACATTAGAATATCAGAGATGAAACATCATATTTATTAAATATTATTTTACCACTAGAATGAATCTCTTGGAAATAATCACATTCCTTAGAAACATTGGAAGTAGATATTTTCTAAACATATTATGATTTATCTTGTGTGACATTTATGTTTCATAATTTATATTCCAACTTAAGGGAATTTAAAATTATATTTTTTTACTTTATTTATTATATTTCAAATTATCTTCACATTCATTTTTTCACTTTAGAATGGATTATTTATGTATATTAATTTTTTTATAGATAGTTTTCATTTTCATTTATTTTCCTGAATATGATTTCCAATTAAGAGTTCTTGACTCAAATGGTATTTTCCATTTCATGGACTACTCCTGATAAAACATTCTAATCTATATCCTTCTCACAAAAACATCAAATTGAATATTCTTTTTCTAAGTAATGATGTAATTAAAAGAGGAAAATACTACTCCATTTCATGTATAATAATTATGAGGGTTTTTCATTTTTTGAACATCAATACTAAAAAATATTTAGTCTCATTAAGTTATAATTCATGTTATGACTTTTACTCTTTTATTCCCTTGATAAATAAAAGTATATATGTAATAAAATCAATAATAAAATTATTCATGTATCACATAATTTCTATATAAAAATACCCAATAATTTTAATGGGTTCAAACTAACTATATCTTGAACATACTTCTTCCAAAGGATTAATTTTGATGTATTTTTTAGTATCCATATGATTCAATTTACCTTCAGGTAATGGTGAATACTATTTAGTATGATTCTAAGTGACTAAATTTAAATTCTATTAATCTTCTTTATTCTATTATTTTTTCATGTTTTTTTGAAAATCAGTTATTTATCTATAACTATAGATAAAAATAATTTCCTTAAGATTAATATTAAGTTTTATAACTTTATAAGTAAGTGTTTCTTAAACATAAAAAAATATACACATCAATTAAATCACTGAATAAAATTTGGTATAAAAATGTATATACAAATAGATTTAAATACTATCTAATACCAATTAAGAGTCCTTGTGGATTGTGTAATCACCCTACAGAGTGTGGTGGTGAATCAAGTGCTACTATCATTTTTTAATTAAATTCAACTCAAAATTTTAATTCCATTAAGTTGACTGAATATCTATTCTAAGTAGTGTTGTATGTATCTTTAATATTCACCATTGACACTTACTCTCTTTTTCAATGAAACAAAACTTATATATTGTTTCATAGTTAAATCCCTATGTTCAAAAACTGATCCTTTTTCTCTCAAAATGTCATTGTAAAAAGTTCTTTACTTTTATATAAGTGTTACAATGGGTAAAAATATCCTATAACTAAATAGTATTGTTAAACCTAAACTCAAAAACAATAATATTACACATGTGGCTGATTTGTATCTAGAAATTATCATTCTACTTCCTAGTAGGATTGTGGAATTGTTTATACTAGAACTAAATGTCATGAATGGATCTCATAGAATTTACACATGGATAGATAATTGATTTCATTATGAAATTATTCTATACCCACCATACATGTCGGTTAAACCCTCCTAGTAGAATTATCATCTAGAGCTCTCACTTTTACACACAATGATCTCCAAAACATAAATAAATTGGATCTTAACATCATTATAGATTTCCTACATTCGATATTTGGTATCTAGAGAAAATAATAAACACCTAAAAACATCATGTTTATATATTCTCACTTCTTGGGATGTGATAATATTATAGATTGTACTTGGTCGACTCCTTACTCAGATTTTATATTTCCCAATAATGTTTATATCCCACCCAATAATTCCATATCTAAACTTTACTTAAAAGATTATCCCTATTTATATTGCCAAACTCCCTATAATAAATGTGGGGAATATGAAAAATTAAATTTTAAATTTCCACCTTCTAAACTATTGAACTGATCACATTAAATATCTTCTTGGATATACGATAACTTGAATCAACAATTATCCTGATAAAATTGGTATTATAAATATTCAACTCATCCATATATCACATCTAGAATCATGAATTTTCCATCCAAAATGTTTAACATTACAAAAACATATTAGAAACATAATAATTGTTGTAACAATAAATTATTTCTATTATTTCACTCATAACCTTCTGGGGAATGTAATTCTACTAAATGTTCTTCATATTAATCCTATTTTTTATCTCAACTCATTCTCCTACAGCCTTAATTATTTTGAATTATTCAAACAATAATCCATGTATATGGTTTTCACAAACCATTACACTGAAAATGTGTTTTAGTGATATAAAATCATCATACAACATTTACTTTTTATAATTTATAAACACGTGTATAATAATATTTTTAGCGAATCATAAATATTTTTCTAGTAAAATAAAAAAACTCCATCAAATAAACTCGAAAATCATTTTCTAAGGAACATACAAATCATTTTTAAATGATGTCAAAATTATTATTCTAGTTAACATTCAATTGTTCTTCAAATTAACATAAAAATAATCTTATTGTGATCTTATAAAAATTCTTCTAGTGATATTTCAAATAACATTCTAAGAACATAAAAATATTTTTTTGATGTACTTTCAAATCATTATTTGGTAAACAAGAAAATATTATTTCAATAAACAAGAAAATATTATTCTGGTGAACATAAAAATATTTTTTGGGAATCATATTTCTGTATTAAAAAAAATTAAACCCTAAAATAAAATATATATATATATTTTATGGTGTTTAAAATAAATACATCTCCATTAAAGACTAAGGGGAACAAAAATCTACTACTCTACTGGCTTCACCATTATATTGGTTTTTTAAAATCACTAAATGTACATTAATTCCATGTTCTTATTAGAAAAAATACTTCAAAAAAAATATGTACATTATATTTATTTTTAGGAGCAGTTAATCAATCTTTTGATTTATATGATTCTTTTGGATAGAAAATTCCCCTTTAATGAATCCTTCTTCTATCAACATCACTATCATCACTTCACTTCATTACTTTTGATTACATTATTATCTGCTATATTCCAATAACTTCACTAATAACTACTATTGGTTATAGAAATACCATCTTGTAATTCACTTTATTGTTATGGTTTCATTAATCATTACAGATTCTGGTGCATGTACTTCCATTTCACTTTCTTTGGGAACATAGAAATAAAAATTCACCTTCAACTTACTCATTGAAATTACAAAAAAAACTACTAAAAAAATTACAATATTTCATCATCACCAATTGGGTACTTCATTCCCATAAACCTAATTGTAGAAAAGACCCTAGATATTTGAATACATAAGGTTATATGAGTTCCATTAGACAAAAATACGAAACCTCTAACCACATTACTTTTCTATGGTAGTTAAAAAAATTCCCCTAGGGAGAAAATGTTACCAATGAATGAAATAGTTTATTCATTATCTAGGTATATCAAATTATCCCAAAACCATTATTAACACCATATGGGTATGAGAGATCATTACTCTTAGTTGAAAAAGGGGAGACTCTTCAACAAACTAAATATGAACCCTAAGAAAATGAAAATAGAGAGTTGTTTTAGATCACTTTCTTATGTCCTCATGATATCATTTGAATACACCACATCTAACCATGGGAACGAAAGGTGTAGTAACAGAAAAGACAAAAACACCTATGTTAATAATTCCCCCATATAAACCCCTAAATCACATGATATTGACAAATATTCTTCCTCAATTTTAGAGAATAAGAATTAAAAAACATGAATTTACCTGCATCCTATTTGGGATCAAAGGAGATAATAACACTATTTTCAATATTTCATAATTTTTATTCATCCTCTAATTTCGATGATGAGTGAAAAAATTGGAATATATGGAATATATTAGAGATTATCCTTTATTTCTTAAGGAAGGGGACTCCAACACCATTGATGAACTCAAAAAACCAAATATATGTAAAATGTAATTTTTTTACCAATGTTAAGGACCCCCATTATGACCAATGTGGAATAGAAGGAATATATATTTTTATTCAATAAAAACTGAGAACTCTTTTGGATGTACTATATTGAGATTCCATGATTTTATCCCTATGTGGATACCCATAAGTTGGGATTTCCATACAAGAACCATAGATTTAAAGAGGTAGTCAGAAGGATGCATCAGATCCATACTTAAAAGGTATAAGCTAATGTTGATAAACACATTAAATCCAACAATATTTTGGAAGTTCAATAACTGAAATGAATAAACAATAATGTATCTATAAGTAAGTAGATTTGGAAGATCTGGGGTTTCATACACTATAGGGATCTCATGTGACACTGCTCGAAGATATTTTTTAATGTCATAGTCAATGAGATATTTATCAATTTCATTGATGGTTTCAAAGATATCATAATTATTGATTGGTTTTCTAGTTTTATTCAAATATTGCTGTCCTTGAAGTTGAGGGTGGAACATCCTTTTGAGAACACTAATGCATATAATTCAATCATGTGATTCCCTTTAACATGAAAATTTTTGGTTCAACATGTAAACATTCAATGAATTGTATCATCCATCCCAACATAGAGAAGATCATTGAATGTCAGGGTAATGATTTCCTAGCAATTTATGAATATTTTTTCGATGATAATAATAATCATGATTTTGTTTTAATATAAAATTTAAATTAACCAATAAAATAGAACCCTTTAAATATGATTTCTAATAAACATCATAGAAATGTTTCTATTTTATGGTGCGTTATTACAGAATAGTGGTTTTCCGAAAAACATCTAGGGAGATACATGATATGAGACCACCATAAAAACATAAATAGTTGATAGCATTTTATTGGTGTATTTATTATATTAGATGTTACATAACCATCCTCATTGGAAAATTATTATAATTTATAGAATTACTAAGGACATGGATCCCCTATTAGTAGGAAAAGAGATATCAATAAGTATTTGATGATTTTAAGAAATAAATTATTCTACCATTAGTGATGATTACATACATTATATGAAAACATCATATCCTATATGTGGAAACCATAGAATTATTTCTTTATTAACTCTGTTCCCAAAAGAATGGTTCATGAAATAAGAACAACTCAGTTTATATAACACAACTATGCTGGACACTGAAACTTGATACCATGATATCAATAAGAACTAGTTAGTACTAATTTTTTATTATATGAGATAAATAATTTTCTACAGAATCCCAAGGTTCACCTCATATTTCATGTCGATTAACTCAATTTCACCCTTGGTCTCCTGATGTTAACTCAATTCTAGGTATGATGTGTGATCATTTTGAGGTAGTTTGACAAAATATTTATATCTTAGAAGGTAGTAAAATGATAGGAGATGTAATATTTTATAATATAAAACCATGTCGCATAGAATTTACTACTTATTATATATCACTGAATTGAATAAGTTTTTTCCTTCTATGATACTCCCAAAAATTGGTCATTTACTTGGATGGTGCTTCTGGGTGCCCAACAAGAATGAGGATGAAAACCCTGAAAGGAAATTGGTTTGGCTCTGGGATTGTACGTATCTCCCTAGATAAATTAGTTCTATCTCACCCCTTACATATATCATAATGATGATACAATAATGATGTAGTATATCGTATCCTCATTATAGTCCTGGAATTGGCCCTACTGATACTACTTGAGAGAAAATATATCAAAGGAAATTCAAAATTTTCAACAAAAATTATGTATGTTTAATAATCCATTAAAGAGGAAATGTTACACTTTATTTATCCCATATAATGGATCATGGATTAATTACCATGTGAACTAACTCTCTATTATATCATATATTTATATAATTCCCAAGTTTATGTGTAAGATAATGTCACCACCACCATGGATTGTCCATAATAATTTGAGATAGACATCCTCATCGCACGTTGTAGGATGGTTTAAACATTTATTAGTTGTTTAATGGATGAAATAAATGATCTCAACACTGCCCTTAATCAAGGAAATCACATATCCACACTGAGGGTAACCAGAATTAGATAGATGTACCATATCATAGACTACCTCTTAACCGGGATTCTCTCAAAGGATTACTCTAAGATTAATTTCAAATAGTGGCATGTAGTAAACTTGTATCTCTATGATGACCAAAATTCTGAGAAATTCATTTATAAAAAATAATTTGATGGATTAGTCATCATATAAATTAAATGAATATGTGTGTTATGTCTCTAATTTTCCATGTATTATTATTTGTAAATATTATATGGAATTGATATGAGACCAGGATTTTTGACGGCATGTGATTTTGAGGCCCAGATTACCAGGAATAAATATTTTAAATAAATTTAAACCTTTAAAAAAAGTGCATGAGAGGTTTTTCTGAAAAAGAGTAATAAATTTTAAATGGGTTCCCGGATCATAAATCCAAGTGAATCGTTACGTTTGTAGGAGCGGCTTTACCTTATGTGGGGCCTAACATAGACCAGTGCGGGTCAACTACAAAATATAGTTTTTTGGACATTTTAAAGAGAATAAAATAAATAGATAGTTTATTTTATTTCAAATGTTTCCATAATGTATTGATTCTTATATCCTTTTAAATAAGAAGGATCCTAGGGCTAGAATCATAATCCGTGGAAACTCCCTAGAACCCTATACAGCTTTAGAGAGAATCCAACCTTCTAGGATTCTTGATGAACGCCGACGAACGATGATGCGTAGATAATTGCGCTGTAAGATCAAATCTCGGACGATGACCAACCTTCCTTTTCATCAACATTTGAGGTACGTGTTTGTTATTTTGATTTAGTTCTTCTCCATTCTTCGAATTACATGACTAACATGGATCAACCTATGAACAGGTTGATCCACAGATCATGCGTTCTTGCGGGAGGGTGTTTTTTTTCTTTTGGGGTTTGATTCAAGAAATTGATTTTTGAGAATTTTTGGATTATCTTTTGATTCATCTAGTTTAATTATTCTAATGGGAGAGAATAGACACCATGATGAATGATGGTGGAGGTGTGTTCCTCTTTTGGTTATTGATTTATTCCACCTTTTTACCTTGTATTCTTTGTGTTCTTCATAATGTTATGAAAAAAGGATAGTTTTCCAGCCATTTCATAATGAAATTATCCCAAATTAGAGATCTAGCATCATGAAAACTCAATGTAGGAGCGACGGCGATGGAGGCGGATGAATCGATAGTGATCAGATGAAATCGTCCTTCGACCATTCTTCGAGTGGCTGATCAAAATGAGTTTTTAGAGCTGATAGAACCCCTGAAACCTTCCGAAATTTCTATTTTATAGACGTTCAGCCTCATATCTTGTGCATCGCGTTGATAAGATGGCCAGATCGGGGATCAGAGGAGCCCCGAGGTGCGACGATGAAGAATGACATTTCTGGAAAATTCTGATCAATGCGACGTATATCTCAAAGAACACACTGTGTATGGTTGTCCTAGTGACGGCTAGGGCTTCCGTGCTAAACATAGTGTAGTACATAGCATCCTCTCAAAAGGAAACCATGTGTGGACCCCACTCAGTTGTGGCTGAACATCTGGGGTGACATGAAGCGGAGACACGTCATGTGACCATTGTGACATGGCGTGTGGGTCCCTACATGGACTCTATGTGTATCTCGGAAGATAAACGGACACGGGGTGGATTACATGCCATGTACTTCACCACACAGCCAGACGAGGCCAGTTATGTGGGTTACCCTGCAAACCGATTACATGGGATGTCCCACACGGGTTGAAGTCATGTTCGGGTACACAGCCGCATACATGGAGGAAACCCCGGTTACTTGGACACAACATGTGATCCATCCTACACACCGTGTACTTACCCCCATAAACACAGAATTTTCTTCTAACTCAGCCCATTTTACATGGGTAGTACTCAGAGATGAGATACATGGCATGTGACCCTTCTACACATCATGTATATCCTAGAACATGGCTTGATCACCTTGTCCACTGTTCCTTGGACATATTTCAGTTAGGTTAGTTCCCCTTTTTTCTCATTCCCTTGAAGATCAGGTATCATTTCCATCCACAAGAGTATGATCCATTCAACATGACTTTCTTAGATAGAGTCAGGTATCCCTCCGAGAGGCCCGGACTAAGATCCTCTATCTATTCTTGGCCCTGGGTAGAGTTTGGTATTGACGTGACTAATCCTACAGGATGTCGATCCTCTACTTAGAAGGTGAATCTACATGAGTTGCGGTATTCACTAAGGCCCTGGAAGTGATCCTCATCTATGTATCATAATCTTTTTCCACTTAGAAGTGTGTTCTCTCGGAATGAGTGTATCTATCTATCATGGATTTCCTTGATAACCACTACTTCTCAGACGGACATCATCAGAGCTATCAGACTCATGGAGTGAGTTCTATTAGATGAGTGCTTCGTGGAATCCTCGAACTGAACCCCTAGTGTGGGTATGTGGTCGTGTGACTTGACTCTAGACTATGGTTCTAGGTTTTGAGTATATCTTGATGATTCACTCTTGTTATATGATCAGTAGACATATACTATGTAGAGAAGATTGTACCTTTACTTTTCCTATTGCTTTTTTTTCGAGGTCCTCTACTATGTATTGTTATACTCACCCAAGCACAAGCTTTTCTAGCACATGTCATATCTTGTGCAGATGAGCACCCTTTTTGTAGATTCTAGAGTGGACCAGGGCCGGACCGAGCTTTCTGAGTTCTTTAAAGGTCAAGGTGTTCCTACAACAATGAGTACCAGTCCCAGTACCTCTTTGTGCTTATAGGTTGGACTTTGTAGTTTGCGGACTCTTTTTTTGGTGGGATTGACTTCTGGACCAGTTTTACTTTCTGCACTTTACATTCATTGTACTATGTTGTTAGGTTTTATTTGTATGCATGCATTTTATTCCTTAGTGGTTTTTACATTTCATCATTGTGGACTTTGATATGTGTGCATCTGTACAGGTACTTAGGAAATACATCCCATGTCAGTTATATGCCTACTCAGTGCTAGTAACCAGACCATGACCTATTGGAGGCGGGTTTGGGGAGCCGTGGCATGGTCCCCACCGGGAAGGGTCATGGAAGAGTGGTATCAGAGGTGGCCAATTCAACCTTATGACCAAGATTCTGTGAGATTGGTTTGGGGAAACAGTGTTAAGTGTTTCGAGATCGGATTTCAAGCTAGGGACTCTAGTGTTGGTGCGGGCGGTCAATGTATCCATACACAAGGACTCTGATAACCTACTTTTCAACTCGATACATGAAAAAAATAGTTGTGGGAAAATAAAAGTATGGTACATGCATCATATAGAAATTGGTTGTTTTTTCCATGTCCTTTAATGTAATCTATCCCGATATACTCATTGACGATGGTACATCTTGTTTCTTTAAAGGATTCCTCAACAACACATACCTGCTAGGATTCAGTAGCTCGATCACGAGGACGACCCCCTCTATGATGATGCTTTGATACAGAGACCAGTTCTCTAGGCATTACCTCCAGGTGTTTCACCTACTATACCACCACCAGTGGAGCTGCCCGTGGTTCCTACAGTACCAAAAGACGAGGGGCATAGGGTGAGCATGCTCCACGAGTTTCAGAGACAGAGACCCCTCAGGTTTTCAGGAAATCCTGGCCCTCATGTGGCTGAGGACTGGATTGAGGTATTGACCAGATTTTTCTCTCTAGTGAGGACACCAACGGACCAGATACTGATCCTTATAGCAATCCTTCTTCAATTTTCTATGGGATGATGGTGGAGTTTGACCACGCAGACTCACCAGGAGGAGACTCTTTCATGGAAGGATTTTGAGAAAACTCTTTTTGGAGGATTTATATCTAGTTATGCAGAGATCAGTGCACATATAAGAGCTTATTTAGCTCCATTAGGAAAAATTGTTGGTGGTCAACTATTCATCAAGGTCCACCAACCTCGCTAGGTACTCGATGGATATAGTTAGGGATCAATACTTCAGAGATCAAACCTTTGAATGAGGTATATGATGGGACATCTAAGCTAGATTCAAGCCTCTATAAATTTCAACTTATGCTAGAGTGCTCAAGAGGGCATCGGTTATCGAGAGCTTCTTGGTAAAACTGAGGCTGCTGATGGCAGCCAGTAGCGGGCAGACAGCTGCAGAGACCCCAGTAGTAGGGAGCTGATGTCAGGAACAAGGTTTGGGATATGGGAGACATCACAGGAGGACCCATGATAGGGGATCGATAGTATAGGTCTCTCAGGATGGATCTAGTCTTCCTAGGGAGAGGTGATGATTCTCGTGCGACGGTAAGGGACGTCTCACTAGATATTGTCCGACCCGTCGATGTAACGCCCCGACCCCAGTTACCCAGAGTCGGTGCATTATTACATAACATTGGCATGATCACAAGAAAGATCAAATCTCGAAAGACCGATTGGTTTAGTAGCCTTGGAAACACTAGATATATTCATAAGTTTTACATTACATCATAAAATGAAAAACTACTACAACAACATAATGTCTCCATAATCCACACTACTATCCCCTCATAATATCCCTGCAGGTCATTCATAACTTACATCTTCACTTCCTGGGAAAAATAAAACATAGAAAAGGGGTGAGCTCAAATGCCCAGTAAGGATAACAATATAGCGGAAACTTTCATCAATAAGAATAAACATTTAAGGCAATGTATAACTAAAACAAAAGCCTTTTAAACATGAACTTTCAACATGGTATGGAATAAATAAAATGAAATAATGCCATTTACTTATTCACATGGATATTCCACTAATCGAATAATCACATGCAAAAATAAATAACCACTTTCATAATGTTGGAATGCATAATGCTAAACGTTAATTTCTTTGTCTAGGCCTCATCCCAAGACCTAGGGGTTACTTCTAACCGGAACCCAACCCGGAGTGCCTCTAATAACCGGACACCAACCCGGAGTGCCTCTAATAACCGGACACCAACCCGGAGTGCCTCTAATAACCGGACACCAACCCGGAGGGCATACTTTTACCAGTCCCTAACCTGGAGGGCTTACTTTAACCAGTCCCCAACCTGGAGGGCTTACTTTTACCAGTCCCCAACCTGGAGGGCTTACTTTTACCGGTCCCCAACCCGAAACATACTTGTTTAGCACATTCATCTGAAGAAAACTTTGAAATATAACATAAACATTCGGGTTAAAACTAGCATACGAAATGTCAATAGTTTCACCATAAACTATGAATGGTATAAAATAGCACATCCACATTCAAACATATCACAAAACCTTCAATACAATATAGAAGTTTTGTATTATAATAAATCAACTTCAAATAATCTTAAAATCCATCAAAGGATGTTGACATAGATGAAATCAAAATTATTTTAAAAGAAGTATCTCCTTTTATTTTGAAATCATTTAAGATCCATATAAAATAAAACATTTTCTTTGAAAATATTCTTATAAGCTTGTAAAGAAAGCTTCGACGATTTTATAACGGCGGAAAGTAACCGCACCCGCCGTATAAGTTAAAAAAAACATTCTTACCTCAATTCTGTCGAAAAGGTTAAAAAGGACCTTGTTTTGAAAACGACGGAAAGATTCCTTTATAAACCTCTTATAAAAAAGTCAAACAAGGGTATAAATGACTTTAACCCATATTCTTGTAAATAGTAAAAATGTTTTTAAATACATTTCGAAGAAACATGGATGTGGATGATAAAGAGATCCCAGTAGATTATTACGTATAATACAACCTCGGATAATGGAGAGATTGTGAAATAACCCTTACCTTGTACTTTTCCTTGGTTGGGGTAGGTTAACCTCCTGTATAATGGTGAAATAGTTGTTATTAAATTATACAAGAATCATATATATTAATATGATATCATATATGATCTTTTAACATTGATTTGTTAATAATATCTTAGAATTATCGTCGTTTCGGGAGTTAACTTACTCATTTTCTTTTATATGTTTTGTTACATAAGCCATGGTTGTTGTATCTTATTCATATCCATAATGATATACAGTCCTTAAACATCATTTTTAAATCATCAAATGATAATTATACTTGAATGGATACGATGGAGAATGAATCTCATCGCGTTCGTGGAGACGGTAGTCCGTACGTACGCACGAGCGACAATATCATTCTTTTGATATTAAAATAATATATAAATGGATGGTATATCATATATACAGAATCATTAACATGTTATATTTATTATTTACATGAGTTACACATCATTATTATACCCATCCAAATAATATTATATTGAATAACAATTACACCACGACGTGGAGACGGTAAGCCGTACGTACGCACGTATGGTGACATGTTATTCAAAGGGTGGATAGAATACTGAATATGATTGTACCATATTTATAATAACATCACAATATATGTGAGATACTGGAGTTATTATTTCAGAATTGTAAGAACAAAGGAAGAAGAAGTGGAAGAAGAAATGAACTTAGAAAAGGGTGGTGAAATCATTACCTCTTCTTCGGGTTCTTCCTTTTGATTTGATCAAAAGGGCTCCTTAGGTTGGCTTTCTGATCAAACTAAGGCCTCTAGGTTGTAGTGAGGGATGTTGGGAGAGTATTTGGGCAGAGTTTGGCCGAACCAAAAGGCTTTGAAGGTGTGAAGAAATGGGAAGGAGGAGTGCCCTTTTATAAGAGGGGTGAGGGGCACCTTTGGAAAAGCTAGAAATATTAATTTATAATAAATTCATATTCGGTTTCTAAAGGCTCCAAAGTTGACTATTCAAAGGATGAGGTGGGGATAGGTCTAAAACAACTCATCCAATAGAATTTAGACAGGTTTGGGTACTTATATTAACCTTATCTTTAAGTATTAACTCTAAGTTAATTAGTTTCACTTTTACAATGTCTCTTTGTATTTTTATATATTATGGTTAATAAACTTACTATATACATCCAAGCGACCCCCAAGTGGTCCATTAATGATTAACCTATCATAATATAAGTCTCTTGGCCGAACCTTAGATTTTTAGGAATTTAATATCAATTAATAATATAATATTTGTTTTAAGAACTCTTTTATGTCAATTTTGACACTATTCAATAGTTGATTTTTGTGAAACTCATAACAGATTGATTACTTCGAACAAAGTCCATTAAATCAATCCTAATATATCATATTAGCCTAGAAAATTAGTTTAATTCATTAAAAGTTTCATATTATATTTATTTGGGTATTTATAATATCAATTATGTTAATTTTTTACTATTTTAGTAATTACTGCATCATCATTGTGTCATAAATAAAATAAATTATTTAATGTCTAAAAATTATAAATAAAATATCATTATGTAGGAAATCGTTTTATCTTTCTAATGAATATTTATAATCGAAAATCCAACATGTATAACCCTATGTAAAAATTGTTGTTCTAAAAGATATATGCTTGTGTCATTTTTGTATTCATTTTGACTTAATTAAAATAAAGTGTCATTATCACTTACAAGTGGATCCATGGGGTCCCAAAATAGACCCAAAGATGCCCATGGTCGACTATGTATCAACCAATAGGGTTAAGACACGTTTTAGGGTAATTTAGTATTATTATAATATTATTTTTTTAACCCTTATTTACCGGATTTACCCTTAACCATGGTAAATAAAATATTTACCGCTGTAATTATTCAAAATGTCTAAAAATAAAAGTTACCTATTTACACAATTTGAACATCCTGATTCCAAATATGGAATCCATTTTTCTAAATTCAAAACACAGAAGTGGCAGAAATTAATTTAAAATTAATTCCCGCTGTCAAAACAAAAAGCGTGTTTTTAAGAGATAATAACTACCAAAAGATTGACACTTGTTTATCTTCGGTTTAATTGTAAAATTATGTCCAATGACAAACATTATATTAAATGGTAAAAATATATTCTAAATATACTTTAAAACCACTCAAATTCATAATTTATCAATATTAATTATTTTGATTAAAAAAGTTGTTTTTAATTAAAATTTAGTAATTTTCACTATTCATCAAAATATAAAAGTTATCCGAAATGTACCAAAATTTCACCCTAGGCTAATTTCGATATTCCGAATCCAAAAATGAAGTCCATTTTTAAATATAAAATATATATAATTTCAAAAATTAGGTATTACTATTCATAACGGCTAGTTTGATTGGTTGTGGTGTGTGTTAAAACTCAAGGTTGCGTACAACACACGCTACTGTATTACTCAAAGAAAGCGTACCGTGGAAGCTTGGGATGTTTCATTTTAAATTTTTGATGTCCCAATTTAGTCAAAAAGATTAAAATATTGTATTTAAAAAGGTTTCACTATTAGAAGTTGATAATACTGAAAATGAATCTGTTCTTGCAATATGACTAAGAAACTCATAATAGGGATTCTAAAATTATAAGGATTATATAAAGTTCAAAATGTAGTTAATACTATTCATGAACTCTTTTAATGGTGTGATTGAACTCGGTGTTGCGTGTAGTACAAGTTATTGAATTATTTTTAAGAAATAACACACTCTGAAATCCTGGGGTGTTACAGTCGAGCTGCTGACAGAGAGGTGGTGGATGGACCACCGAGGTAGAGGTAGAGAGTAGAGTAGATAGACCCACCAGGAAGAAGATGTGTAAAAGGATATAGGAGAGCTAAAGGTGGTGGCAGACACTTCTATCAACTCCCACCAGGACCCCCCAGGAGGTCCGCACTAGGCTCATGGAGCTGAGGGACAAGGGCGGGAACAACTGCATGTGGTCGAGGCGTAAGACCCAGGGACTCTAGGGATGATTTGAGGTATGATCTGTGTCTTCTCTACCTTATCTTCAGTATTTATATACATAGGTTCCAGTCATTCATTCCTTAAATCATGTATTGTTCGGAACCTTGAGATTCCAGTAGAGCCATTGACTCAACCCTTACAGTTGGAGACACCTATGGGAGGGGACTCGATGATCACGCACCTTTCCAGACAGTGTGATCATACCCTTAGAGGTGATTGTTTCAGGTGGAACCTCTTGGTGGTAGCGTCGATGCCTTATGATATCATTATCGATATGGATTGGTTATCTTCGGTCCATGACCATATTGACTACTTTATGTGAAGAGTGTGGTGTGTCCGCAGGGATGGGAAAAAGTATTCCTTTGTCAGTGAAAAGGAAACCTAGGAAGCATATAATGGGATCATTCATAGGAGGGTGCAGCCGATCACTCATGGGTTGTCTAGCCTTACCCTCAGAGAAGTAGATGTTGGGAGCTTCCACTTCCCAACGGTAGTGGTGGAGTATGAGGATGTCTTTCCCAAAGATGTTCAAGGAAAACCTCTACACTAGGAGATTGACTTTTTCATCAACTTACACCCTGGTATGGAACTGATATCCTCACCAGCGTATTGGATGGCTCCAACAAATATTTGTGATTTGTGGGTGAAGTTGAAGGATTTGCAAAGTAAGGGCTTCAAAAGACTGAGTGTTTCACCCTAGGTAGCCCTGGTTTTTTTTTCATGAAGGAAGATGGTAGTTTGAGGTTGTGTGTGGATTACCGGTGCCTTAACCAGGTGACAGTGAAGAACAAGTATACACTACTGAGGATCGAAGCCCTATTATATCATATAAAATGGGAGAAATGGTTCTCAAAGGTTGACCTTCGATCGGGTTACCACAATTTATGAGTACAAGATGGGGATATGCCGAAGATGACTTTCAGATGCCTCTACGGTCACTAAGAGTACTTGGTGATGCCTTTCAGTGTGATAAAAACCCCTATAGTGTTCATGGGACTTATGAACTAGATCTTATAGACATACATAGACTAGTTCATAGTGGTCTTAATCGATGACATCCTTGGGTACGCAGAATTAGAGGAGGATCCCACGATACACCTATGGATGGTTCTAGGAATACTCCGAGAGCACCATCTTTATGGGAAGCTCTCAAAGTGTCAGTTTTGGATTTAAGAGGTCCACGTTCTGGGACATGTTTTCTCAACAGATGGAGTAGTTGTGGACCCAGCCAAGGTGGAGGTGGTGTTATCATGGGATTCACCTCAAATCATGATAGAGGTGTGAAGATTCCTTGGGTTGGTAGGATATTACCATAGATTCATTCCAGATTTCTCTCGAATATCAGCACTGATGGCAGACTTTACCCAAAAAGCGTATCCTTTCATCTGGATGGAGAAGTTCCATTAGGATTTCCATAAGTTGAGGATGAGTTTAATGAGTTCCCTAATCATGAGATTTCTAAAGTAGGGTGTCGAGTACGTAGTTTTCAAAGATGTATTAGGGACCAGGCTTGGTTGTGTCATGATGCAAAGACAGGAATTGATTTCTTATGGTTCGTTCCATCTTTGGCCACATGAGAAGAACTATATGACCCATGATATTGAGTTTGTAGTGGTAGTATTTGTGTTGAATATGTGGTGACACTATATTATGGGTGAGCAGTTTATTGTCTTCTCTGACCACAAGAGCCTCAAATACATCTTCTCACAAAAGGTTCTGAATCTGAGGTAGAGGTGGTGGCCAGAGTTCCTCTAGGATTATCACTTTGATACCGTATATACTCCTAGGAAGGGGAATAATGTGTAAGATGCTCTTAAAAGGAAATTGAGCTCGTAGTTGTTGAGTTAGGTGATAGAGCAGTTGGCCTCGTTATAGTTATCCTTCATGGATATAGAGGATACAACTTACCTTCGGTTGATTTACAGCAATTTAGGGAGACAAAACTTGGGAATGTTGACTTTGAGGCTTTATGTGATCAATTATTCACAAGACATGATCCTTATGGATATTTGCAATGTGGGGAGCATGTTGTTCTTTTCAGAGAACGTATTGTTGTAACATTGGTTTTAAGGGAGAGGTCTTGAGGGATTTTCATGCATCCCCCTTGGTGGAACACCCTAACGTGTCGAAGATGTACCAGGATATCCAACAACATTTCTGGTGGTTAGGTATGAAGAAGTCAGTATCAGAGTTCATTTCTCAATGCCTTACGTGCCAGAAGGTGAAGGCTGAGCACTAGGTTCTAGCAGGGTTATCTCACCCCTTATAGTTACCTGAGTGGAATGGGAATGGGATATATATGGACTTCGTGATGGGATTACCATGAACGTCCAAGGGGAATTATTTCATCTGGAAGATCCTTGACTGACTCACCAAGTTGGCCCACTTCTTGGCTATCAGGGAGTATAGTAATGTAGAGTGTTTGGGACTCCTCTATGTGCAGGAGATTGCTCAGCTTCATGGTGTCCCTTCGACAATATTCTCGGACTGAGAGGCCCTCTTCACATCCCAATTGTGGAATGGATTGTTGGACGATTTTGGGACTCACTACACTTGAGTATAGTGTTCCATCCCCAAATAGATGGTCAGATGGAGAGGACTATTCAGGTTCAGGAGGATATGTTTCAAGCCTGTATCTTGGACTTTGATCGCAGTTGGTAGGACGACCTACCGCTGGAGTATTTTTTGTAAAATAATAGCTATAACTCCACCATTGGTATGGAATTGTCTGAGAATTTATATGGGAGAACCTACCGGTCACTGTTTTTCAGGAACAACCTCAGAGAGTCAGCACTCCTGGGTCTAGAGATGGTGCGAGCTACCACCGATAAGGTACAAATCATCCAGGAGTGGATGAAGACAGCACCAAGCCAATAGAATTCTTATGTTGATAAGAAATGGAGACCTTTGGAGTTAAAATAGGGATACTATGTCTTCCTTTCGGTCTCACATCGACATGGGTTGTAAAGATTTGGCAGGGGCGTTAAGCTATCTCTGAGGTTCATCAGACCTTTCCAGATCCTACACCAAGTTGGTGAGGTGGCGTACCACTTAGCCCTACCACCGCAGTTGCACCGGGTACTTGATGTCTTCCACGTGTCACAGCTGAGGAGGTACATGCATGACCCATCGAAATTCATTAAATGGGGAGATCTGGACATCAAGGATGGATCAACCTTTGCTGAGTACCCGATGGAGATCGAGGGATGGTATGATATAATCCTTCTTCGGTGATTGATTCTCTTGTTGTGTGTCTGGTGGTAGCATGGGAACCTTCAAGAGATCACGTGGGAGCGAAAGGCTCAGATTTGTGCCAAGTACCCACATCTTTTTTAGTAGCCTCTTGTTTTGGCATTCCATGATGTAAAGTCTTAAGGTGGGGAGAATATAATGTCTCAGATTTTCCAGGTATTATTTTTCTTAAATAATATATAAAAATTAATACAAGACCTGGCTTTTTGACAGTGTGTGATTTCGAGGCTCAAAGTGCCTGAAATAAATGTTTGAAATAAATTTAAACCTTTAAATTGCGTGCACAATAATTTTTCCTAAAAAATTGCAATAACATTCAAACGGGTTACTAGATCAGAAATCTTAGGGCACCATTATATTTTGAGTAGTGAATTTACCTTATGTGGGGCCTAACATCGACCAGCGCAGATCGAATGCAAAGGATAATTTTATGTACATTTTAAAGAAAATAAAATAAATTGATTGCTCATTTTCTTTTAAATGTTTCCATAACACATAGACTCTTATTTCCTTTTAAATAAGAAAGAGCCTAGGGATATAATCATATCCCTTGAAAAATCCCTAGAAACCTCTAGATATTTGGAGAGGAGCCAGCCTTGGAGGATTCTTGATGATCGTCGATGAACGACGATGAGTGGATCATTGCGTAGTGAGATCGTATCCCGGACGATGAACGCTCTTTCTCTTCATCAAATTTTGAGGTAGGGTTTTGTTATTTTGATTTACTTCTTCCCCATTCATGGATTAAATGATGAACACAGATAAACCAATGAACAGGTTGATCTATGGATCGTGTGTTCTTGCGGGAGGGTGTTATTTTCAGTTTTTTGGGTTTGATTCGGGAAAATCATTTGTGATAATTATTGGATTATCTTTTGATACATCCTATTTATTACTTCTAATGGGAGTGAATCGATGTCATGATGAATGACAGAAGAGGTGCGTTCCTCTTTTGTTATTAATTTCTTCTTAATTTTAACCTTGTGGTCTTGCGTCCATCGTGGGGTTATGAACAATGGATTCTTTCATTCCTGTTTCACAATGAAAAAATCCCAAATTGGAGATATGAAACAGAACGAATCAATAGAGCTGTTATGGAGATGGTGGCGGATGAATAGACGCAGTTTAGAAGAAATCTTCCTTCGACCGTTCTTCACGTGGATGATCAAATCAAGATATTAGGGTTGATCGAACACCCAAAACCTCCCAAAATTTTGATGGTATACTAGGGAGACCTCAAATCTTGAGTATTGCGATGATCAGACGGCCAATTTGATGATCGGAGGAGCCCCGAGGCGTGGCGACGGAGAACAAAGTTTCTAGAAAATTCTGATCAACACAGAATGTATCCCAAAGAACATGTCATGTAGGTTTAGACCCGGTGGTGACTAGAGATTATGCGCTACACACGGAAAAGAACACAGTGTGATCCCAAGAGGACACGACATGGGGGGGCCAGCCAGTAGTGGCTAATGTTTCAGGTGACAGGAAGTGGAGACACGGGCTGTAACCCTATCACACGATGAGTCAATCCCTACGTAGACTCTTTATGTATCTCAGAATATACACGGACATGGGGTGGAGTACACACCATGTACTCCACCACATGGCCAAATGATGCCAGTTACATGGGTTACAACTTGTACCGATTAGACGGGATATCCCACACAGGTTGAAGCCTTGTAAGGTCACACAACTGCATACACAGAGGAAACCCTCATTACTCAGACATGGAGTGTGATCCATCCTACACACCATGTACTTACCCCCTTCAACACGACATGTTTTTATAACTCATGATATTTTACATGGGCAATACCCAGAGTCGAGAGACACGGCGTGTGACCCTTATACACGTCATGTATATCTTGGAACATGGATTGATCAACTTTTCCATTATTCCTTGGACAAGTTTTGTTTAGGTTATTTTCCCTTTTTTCTCGTTCTGTTAAAGTATACGTATCGTTTTCATCCACAAGAGTATGATCCCTTTAGAAGGACTTTCCGAGATAGAGTCAGGTATCCCTCTGAGAGGCCCGGAGCGAGATCCTCTATTAATTATTAACCCTAGGTAGAGTCAGTTATTGACGTGACTAATTCTACAAGGCATTGATCCTATACTTATCAGGTGAATCTGGATGAGTCACGGTATTCGCCAAGGCCCTGGATATGATCCGCGTCTCCGTATCGTGATCTTTTCCTACTCAGGAGTGTGTTCTCCTAGAATGAGTGTATCTACCCCTCATGGTTTTTTCATAAGAACAATACTTATCATACGGACGTCATTAGAGCTATCAAACTCATGGAGTGAGTTACCCCAAACAAGTGCTTCATGGAATCCTCAAATTGAACCCCTAGCGTGGGTATGTGGTCATGTGACTTGTCTCTAGACTACGGGTCTGGGTTTTGAGTATATCTAGAGGTGTCTCTCTTGTTATATTCTCAGTATAAATATACTATATAGATATTATTGTACCTTTACATTGTGTATTTATTTGTGGTTTTGGGGACCTCCACTGAGTATTGTTATACTCACCCATGCACATGCTTTACCTGCACGTGTCGTGTCTTGTGCAGACAAGCACCCTTTTGATGTATTCCAAATCCTACAGAGATCGGACCATGTTTTCTGAGTTCCCTATAATCCAAGGTGTTCCTATGAGTACGAGAAGAAGTCCCAGTACCACTTTGTGCTCATAGATTGGACTTTGTAGTTTTTAGACTCTTGTATTTGGTGGGCTTTTATTCAAGCCCAGTTTTACATTCCTCGCTTTACTTTTTTTGTACTCTGCTGGTTGGGTTTAGTTATATACATGCATTTTGTTCCTTAGTGGTTTTTAAATATCATAATTGTGGTCTTGGAGATGTGTGTGTGTGTGTTTTTTTATAGTTACTTAGGAAATGTCTTCCATGTTAGGGATATGCCTACTCGGTGCTAGTCACCAACCCCTCGCCTATTGGAGGAGGTCTTGGGGAGTCACAGCACAGGCACCACTGGGATGAGTCATGACAACATGACCTAACCATTATATAGGAATTCTATGTCAACACTTCTAGTTACCTCAAGTCCTAATAAAATCTCTCATATTAAATCAATATACTTGTATACTATTGTCCATCAACGATGTAAGACTTTATAGAGTTCATGAATATGTTTCAGGATTTAAAAAAACATACCAATTTCATCCATCAACTCCCAAAATTACTCTATACTTCTAAATATAATTTTTTGTTCAATTTTTTTGGGATAATATGTCATGGGTCAATATCCCCCAGCTATAATAATAAATTTCAAGTACATCCTTACTACCTCTGATTTTTTCTCCAAGTTGGATGAGGTAATGTCCCATAAGAAATTTAGGACATATGTTATCATTAATAACGTGGATACAAATATTATTACAATAATTTATTTCCCTAACATAATATTGATGGGAAAAACAAATTTCATCACATTGAAATTGAAATAACTATAGTGAGAATGTAACATACAATCATACCATTCTTCGTAATATCATTCCCAGAAAAATGGATAGATAGACAATTTAAATATGATTCGTTCTAATATCCTTCAAAATATGAGAGATATTGATAAGATTTTTTGTCTATATAATAACATATATTCTCAGTGGGCCTACCATGCCATAACATGTATTACCACAAATTTGAAATCATGTTCTATTGTATATAGAACAGAGGTAGTCCTTCCCATTGAGGTATATCTTCCCTCACTATACATTACTATCTACTACTGGTTGTATAAAAATCAGTAGTCTTAAATCATACTTGAAGAAATATAGTAACTAGATGGCAGGATTTATGTAGACTAAATAAAAATGAGATTAATCAAAATCAAGTTACATGATTTTTCAACATGAATGATCACCTCTATGAATTCCACCAAGAGACTTGATTCTATCCCTACGACCCCCCCCCCTCATGCATCGGAAGAAGACTCTTAATATTTAGTTAAAATGGGAGGGATCTTATGCCATATGTAAGGTCTAGTGAAATTTTTCCCACATCCTAGACATAGTTTATGTAGAGGACATCATTCCAGCCATGAATTCAAGGTTCTTAATGAAATAATTTTCTTACTTTTAAAATGGCTTCACAAAAGTCCATGATCTATGACTATAAATTTCACAGAATGTAATACCCTACTATATGAATTTATAATAAAATAAATTATATATTTCCTAAATGACATTAGAATTTATATTTCATTTTAATTATGCATAAATTAGAAATAAATTAGGTAGAGATCCTTTCTATATAAAAATAATCTAGAGAGAGTTTGGGTCATCGTTTCATGATGTTAAACTATATGAAATATCATATAGAATGTAGAACATCCTCAAATGGTGGGTATATTTTATTGGTGAGACTTATTTTACTTGATAAGATCCAGATCCATATAAAAATTCCAAAGACATGTTCCTCCCCATTCACTAACATTCATTTAAAGAGGAATTCCCCATTCTACAAGAACAAAGCATGGTTTTATTCTTGTCATTACAACATATGTAGTAACATGCTATTTACTGAACATAGGATGTGATTTAATTACAATAAACAAAAAAAATATTAGGGTTTTAGTTCACTTATTATGATCATGTTGGGGTTTCACACCTTGATCTTTGTGTAGATAAGGTTGCCTTATTTTTCACATTCAATATTGGTTAAAATCCCCTATATAGGTCCTCATCGCATGAACCTATAATAAAGAACATATGGTTCATCCTGAAATTCTTTAAATTTCTTAGATTTATCCATTACATAATACCGAGTTCCCCTTATATATATGTGTATAATATGTATATGATTTTTTAACATGCGGTACATTGTAAACAAACCAATGATAATACATAAATCACCTTCACTTTTAGGATCCCCATCCTACTATTTAGGCCTTATTAATAACATTGAACTCTTGAATCACTATAAATTTGTATAGAGAATATCCAAGCCAACATTAAATTAAAATAAACAATAAAATATGATGTAAAAATTGTATGACCATAAACTAATAATATGGGTCTATTCCATGTTACCTAGAATGAAAATTCTCTACCCATAAGTAAGATCACAATCTACATAGAGGCATACATTATTTTATTAGAGTTGAAACATTTATAACTATAAAACATAACCTTAATTTCATAGTTAACATGACCTATGAGACAAAAATTATGACCATATATTAAAACTACATGTGGATTGATTACTTTCAACTCATTATATAACACACAAAAATTCTAAAATATAGACATTTTATTTGATTTCTTGTGTTTCACGCACCACCAAGCATGCATGGGACTAAAACACCTTGATACTTTATGATATTTTTATTTTTAAATATATTTAGTCTATTAAATGATTTTTATAACATGATTAATTAAGTTATCTTGTGTTACAAGCAACAACGAGGGTCTTCGATAGCTTGTGTTACACGCAAGACTGATTTTTACAAAAAAATAATATTTTATTAAAATATAATTACATATTTTAATTTTTATAACCTATAAGTTAAATTTTTGGGTATGAAAATTTTTAACTAACATATAAAATAATTTACATATAATTATTATTTTTCTATTGATTAGTAATTAAATATGAATACCATAACTATCTTTGGGTGATTTTTTGGTATTTTTCTACAATGTTTCATTTTTTTGGGGATAGAGAAAATTACTGAATTTTAATTTAAATAATTTATAATGTCAATTTATATTTTAAATTTTTTAAATTTGTAATTCGAAAAAAAAATTAAAAATTAATTATATTTAGCTAACTGAAATCATTTTCATATTTTTAGATATTTTCACTTTAAGACCCCACTTTCTTGTCACTTCTTCTAGACTAATTTTAATACAAAATTTACCAGTTATATGAATTTAGTTTTTCAAAATGGATTAAATATTTGGAATCAAGATAATTTTTAATTTTTAATCGGGTAAGAATATTTTTTTACAAAAATTATTAGTGAAAAGAGTAAAAATCAATTATCATGGTATAGGTAAAAATGTATTTACTATGGGTTAAACTGAAAGGATAAGGGTTACATTTACATATAAACTTTTCTAAAAAAAATTTTATGTACATATTTCAACCATTAATTCACTAGATTTACATAATAAGAAATTTGAGGTCCCATTTAATCATAACAAATATTGGAGTACTCAATTATTTTTAAAAATACCAAGTGTGTCCTCTCCCTAACATACAAAATCCCAATAACTATCCTCCTATATTCACACCATAAAAAATTATTTTTACCAATACTTACCCAAATTACATCCCAAATTCCTTCCCCTTAGCATATAATACTTTTTTGGAAGAAATCAAACATTTCAAGGATTTAGCACAGGCCTATGGAGGATACCTAAAGAAGAGGTAATGTTTTTCAAACAAGAGCCTTTATTTTATTTCCTTACCCACACCCTTCGTTTCATATTATTCCATTATAATATAATAAATTCATAATATTACATATATTAGGATTTTTTAATAATTTTATGACCTAAAACCACACACATATTCATTAAAGGGGTTACAGAATCACCATTTTAGCATATGGCGGACTACCGCCTCGAAAATAATATTGATCATTCTTAAATTATCACCTTGAAATATTGGGAATAATGATGTAAATAATATTTATATATGACATATATTGTATTTATTACATAATTATTCTTATAGAATTATTATATCAAACAAACTTTCATACTTTCCATTTTTTGGGAACACGATAACATCGCTCAAGTGTGTAGCAGAGTACCGCCTCATGAAGTGATGTGATTCATTCATGATTTACATAGAATGTATTAAGGATGTGCGTAATATAAATATGAGATATAAATGAAATAAATTTAAAATAAGAGTGATAATAGATATATATATATATATATATATCATTTAGTTATCTTTATTTCAATACTACAAGAAAATTAAAACGTGTTTCATGTGTACATACGACCTACCACCTAAATGAACGATGTATTTCAGTTTTCATCACTAAATTTTATGGATTTATATAAATATATATGTTATGATTATATAATATATTTGTAAAATAATTATTATTCTAGAGATTATATAACCATATAATATACATAATAACCTGATCTTTCATAATAAAACATGCATGAGTAACTAAGGTGATTAACACCAGAGATAGTGAAAATAATTACTGATTATTATCAAATGGTAAAATGATATAATAGGATCATATATTATATTATAAATAATTAATTTGGTTCATTAATAAGTCTATAAAATTCTTTAAAAATTATATATTAGGTAAATTCATGTTCGAATAAAAGAAGTGTATGGTAAGTCATTTTGTCTTAACATTATTTCATTGAGGCGTATTGTATTGTTATGCACATGATTTTATTTATATGATGTATATAAATCAACATTGAAAATTAATATCAGGAAAAAAATATTATTCATTGTATTTTAAGTTTAAATTGTAACTATTTCATCTATGGATAATTGAATTAAAAATTACCAAGTGGTAAGTAATTTCATAACTCAATTTCCTTTCATTAGGTCATATTATTTCCTTAATGTAATTAAATTTATAACATTATGCGTATAATAAATTTTTATGATATTATGTTTTATTTTCAATTATTTTATGTGGATTTACAAATGATACACTTAACCAATTCATTGGACGATTATCACTTAAATGTTATGATCTTTACAATAGTTTGCTTCAAAATATCATCATATTCGGTATTTTTTAAACATGAATTTATTTTGAGGGAAATAATATATTCATTGTTTAATAAACCCATTAATTTTATTCTTTTATATTCATTAATTATATTCCTAAATTAATAGTATCATTTTCCACTCTTTGGTACATAAAATTTTAAGAAATATTTATTAATAATAGATAACATCATTTCTCTCTTCAGTCGAAAATCCGTTTTCTTCCAAAAAATCATTTTCAATAATGGTTTAAAAACCACATTATCCTATTAAAAAATTATTAAAGAGATTTTTTCAATATTTTTCCTAAGGAATATTTATTTCTTTTTCAAAATAATTCCTATTCATATATTACATAAAATTTGAAAGGAAGATTCTTGTAATTTTTTGAACATGGATGATTTCTAACCTTTTTATAGTGAAAAGGTAATGTTCTTTTTATCTTGTATAAATTGTCTATATTTTCCATCAATTTTTTTACTTTAAGATTAAATTTCATGTTTATAAGGTCTTATTTTAACAAAACTATTATTGAAATTTATTTTTAAATAAAAGTATTTTGAAAATGTTTTTTAAAAATAAAAGGGAATTTTTTCCCAAGAATGTTTTTAAAAATATTGTTATTTTAATTGATGAATCTAAAAAACCAATTATTCTAACTCGAAATTGGATATGTTGTATTGATATTATCCTTATTCTAAATCTGGATGGTTTATGATTTCTTTGGCTAAGGATATTATTGAAAATCACTTACCTGATTGATTTTTTATAGTTATTTTGTTCCCCATGAAATATAAAATTTCCTAAGATCATTGGAAAATAAATTTCACCTAATTATCCATATCTTTTAGTAGTTATATGACTATTTCATAAAATATATTTCATTTTTATGCATTTTATATTAAATTTAATGTAATTTTATTTACTGTGGAAATATAGATAAATCTATATTCCTTACTTAAAATAGATATTTAATGATAAGGACTGTTGTTTATTAATTAAATTGATTATTCAATATGTGAAGAATTATTTAGACCTAGAGTAATGGGTGTGGAATGCCATCATATAATTCCTCAATTAATTGGTAGGTATCATGAGACAAATTACATAAGCTAACCTTAAATAGGTTTTTACCTGTAGATTATACCATTGTTTGAAATGTCCTAATGGAAGTGTTATCATGTGCCATACATAATGTCCAATAATTAATAATTTCATTCATTCGGTATTTATTTATTATTTCCAAGGAGATCTTCAGAATGATTTTATCTCTTGATGCAGTTCATTTTTAGTTTATTGATTAAATGGAATGTATTTAATGTTATTTACCATTACATGTTGATTATTCCTTATCTAACTATAAAATCAATTTTATTGGTTAAATGTTATGGGTTATTAATCATTTACCTTTATATATTAATTATTATTGATGATACATTTCCATTGATATGATTCTATGAAGTAGTTCATCTTAGTTTATGGATTACTTGGAATGTGTGTTCAGTTATTTAACATTCCATGTTGATTATTCTTATGGATTCATGATACCTTCAATTATACATTTACCCTTACTAAACATTTGAGGTCAACTGTATAATGTTTATTTTTTCCCATAACTCTATGAAGAGTATTGTGATTGATATTAAATTGTATACTAAAGTCCATTAATTTATTCTTGAATGAAGAAAAAAATAATTTTGTAATTTGTGTATTCAAATTTAATGAAAGACTCAAGAATGTATCTATTTTACCTTAACAACTAAACTATTATTTTCATCAGTATGTGATTCCTTTTATCTTATGAAAATGTAATAAATTATGACACTAGATCCATGGTTCTAGTATTAGGGTATATATTGTTTTTATTAGAGTAAGTTCAATAGAATCATGTTAACTAGATTTAAGAAAAAATAGGTTAGGGAACACAACCCTATGATAGGAATTATGGATTTGAATTGAAGAACATCCAAAAATTGAGAAATGAAGAGACATGTGGGTATTCCAAGAAATACATTAAAGTCTAGATAATATAGGTAGATGTGGAACAGTAATAGATGTACCTAGGGTTAACAACCAATAAAACATCATATTGATCTAGACCTGATCAAGAACTGGTTCATGATGAAGGGACTTTCTCCACACCCAGAATAGAAATCCTGTGGATATGAATAGGATAATTCACAATTTATTTATTGGCCATTATGAAGGATTTTAATAGATAATGATAATTAATTATCTATGTCAAATAAAAAATTACATTTATTTAAAATAATTTGTCTTAATGTAAATTTAAAATGTTTTATGTGTGAAAACATTGGACATAATGGACTGAATTTCCATAGAAAATTTAATGATTGTGATGGAAGAAAATAAATACCATAATAAGTATCAATTTATATATTATTATATAAAATGATCAGAACCTGGTCATTTTATGAGTAAATGAACTATTCTAAAAGATAATACCTAGATTAAGGAATGACCTATGTATAAATGAAATAGTTGAAGAATTTATTTATTAAGGTTGTATTGAAAACCGTAATAAATTTTTTTTTAATGATTAATTTTATTTCAACGATTTATATTATATTTATTTGGAATATTATAGTAATTATATAAATATTATTTTAGAAAATTGACAACCCACGTATTGGGTGAAAATGTGTTGTATCTGGAAAGGTCGTAGGGCTTGAACCCATGACCAAATGGCGATAAGAGTTTCTAACCTACCACTACCCTACATGATTTTCTATTCAATATGTAATTAATTGTATGTAAATGATTTTAATAAATATATATTAATGATGAACTAATGGTGTTAATATTTAGTTTTAGAGAATAATGTATTATTTTGGAAAATATGTTCTAACCATATTTGTTTTGTAAAATATGTTGACAAAGATAAAAAAAATATGTCTTTCTTTTCTGGATATTTTGATATGTTAAAAGTGAAATATAGTGCTTCAGGAATAAGAGAATAATTTTTAGATATTGATCAAATAAAACCATAATGATTAAATTGTTCATATAAAATTGAATAATATCAATAATTATATTTCTGTATATTCATGTATAATAAAATAATTGCTCAAATTTAGGAAAAGGATCTAGAAATGAAAATATTATCCTATTATATTCACACCCAATTAATCATATTGTATTTTAAATCATCATAGATTTATGGTTTTGGCGACCATAAATTTACATTGATCACTTACTTTCTTGCGACCAAGGACAAAAATCACACTCTATAATTATTTTTTTATGTCCACCATTATTCTAATATATAAATCCTATTTATATATTATTCTATATGAAATTTGTATTTATCAATACCTTGTAATATGAGGATGTTTTATCAACCCTTATCGTGATTATGGATTTCAATAATGGAATTTTCAAATATTAAATCCTTTATTACAGATATCTAGTTTAAATTGAGAGGACACAATTTATTTAAAGTGGTGGGAATGTAACACCTTGAAATTCAAAAATAAGGATGTTGTATTTGATATCATGTATGATAGGAAAACCAATTGTGTAAGGGAATATAACACCCTGATATTTTTTGATATATTTATTTTTGAATGTATTCAATCAATTTATTATGTTAGATTAAAAATAACACTATGTTTTCTTACGTTAAATGCAAAAAAAAATTCATATGTAGCTTGTTATACACTTTCACGAACAAACCCGGATCATCCCTAAACTGGTCACCCAATCCAATCTGTAGCAGGGCTCATAAGAGTTCTTGATCCTCACGGGATGGCACAAGTTTTAGAGTACCAAAATAAAAAATCGGGAATGACTTATCAGAATTATTCTTTTTAAAATAAGAAATGAAAACCAAAAATTCACATCTAAAAAATCCAAACAAATTATCCTTTAACAATTTATAGATATTAGGTTTATAATTTAAATAATATAAAAAAATACTATGAAAAAACGGGAAACTAAAAACATCACCCCAACCTTCGTACAACAAGAGGAGCAAGATCCCCAAGCTGCCTCCACCAAGATTCACAACAAGATCCACTAGGAACCCAATATGCCAACACTGAATGACTTTCCTTAAACTGAAACAAATAAACAATAAGATCTGTATACACACAAATGTGTATGCAGGGTGTGATCCAAATACCAGTAGGATTCCACCTAGATAAAAGTTTCCATGCACAAAACATTAAAATATAAATAACTTTCATGTCTTAAAAGAAAGATAATATACTATAAGTTATTTTTAGAAAAAAATCATTGAATAAAATAGTTTTTAGGGAAACAACTTTAAAGGAGAAACAAATTTAAGGAACAAAAAAAGGTACTGAAATTTTTAACCAAACATACCATATAACAATGGTATGTGTGATATAACCAATGAGTACTAGTCATGTAAAACATCCCTATGCACTATCTTACAATTGGACACTAGTTACATCGTATCTCAATGAAATGTGGTTTAAGAACTACATCCAACTATGTTCTCATGAACAAGCCACTAGTAGGGAATGTAACCATAACAATTAATCATCATCATTTAGTTAGTATTGTCATCGTCAATCCCTCTAAGTGAAACCAAACCGTGGCCACTTCTGAATCACTAGAATACTAGTCCTTGTCCACCCACCAAGATACTCAGGCTTCCCTTTTGAGCTCAGACAAGTTTCACATATCACATAATATAACTTTCACATAAAAATTCCATTTTAAAGTCATAATATCACCCCAAAAAAAGTTCTCAAACATGGTTCGCACCACTTATACAACTCAATAAACCATTTAGACAATTTATAAAATAATATTCAAAACACGACAATGATTTTCCACCCAAAAATGTACCCAAGGTTATTATTTAAAATCAACCACACATGAAATTCATACCAAAACATGATTTTAATCCCTTACATAATATAATAAACTAATTTATTAAGTTTTAAAATCAGTTCAACTAGCACAAAAATATTTCACACATGAAAGCACCCAATTTCTTGTAAAATAGCCACTTTAAAAATCAAACGCACACCAATGATATATGAAAACAAACTTTTCAGCCCAGTAATAGTTTAGTAAAACAATTTAATGATTTATAAAATTGAATCAAATGGAACATAAGGGTTTCACATGAAAAATAATCAATTTCACATTAAAGTGCCACTTTAAAATTGAACAGAAGCTTAATCACATCAAATAACACTTTAAGACCACACATGAAATTTAATAGATCAATAAAACAATTTATGAACACTTGAAATTAGCTCCATGAAATTTTACACAAAAAATACTCTATTTCATATTAAACTACACATTAAAACCAACTGCATGTCATACCTGAACAAATATAATTTCCAACCTTAAACATTTCCAATAAATAATTTAAAATTTTTAAAACAATTACAAGGAGTATCACATGGTTTTACACACACAAACCCTCATAAAATTATCTTTTAAGACCAAATTCACACTAACACCATACTAAAACACTATAGACAGCCCTTTCATAATTTAATAACCCCTTTTCACAATTCATAAAACATCACAAAGGGATACAACATGGGTTCACAACAAAAGCACACACCATTTTACACAAACATGCCACTTAAAAATTAAATTCATGTTAAACTATTTCAAAAACTCATTTTCACCACATATATTGATAAAAAACCATTCAAATTAATTAAACCTAGAAGAAAATTCACAAAAATGTTTAGAGATAGAACCACCTACCTCAAATCCCTGAGGAATGTCAATGCACACCCGAAATCACATACTGGGGTTGAAATCCCCTAAATCGATGATGAAAACCCTTGACAACCAAAACAACCATAAAAATCATGGTAAAAACCCTAGTTCAAGAATAAATTGGGGGAAAACATAACCAAGAAATAATGTAATAAGGATGATGAGGTTGGAGAAAGGAGAGGATAATTACCTTGGAAACCTAACCCAACTTGAGGGTTTCTTAGATCGACATCAAAGGAGCATGGGTGAAGGATTGGGTAGCAAGGGAGAGGACTCCATAGGACTAGAAAAATATGGAGAATAACATTTGGGAAAAAAATTTCTAACAAACTAGAGGGTGAAATGTTGTAAAATTACAAATTTTCCTTCTAGGTTGTGTCGAACAGTTAAGCCACACTGTTTATTAAATTGTGTGCCAAACTGTGTGGCCGCTAAATCTCAAAATTTAACATGTTTCATGGTTACCCCTAAGATACCACACAACCATGTACAAACCATGTATATGGCATTTTAATGCTAAAAAAATTATGTTTTCCTTAAAAAACCAAAACAAGCTAGGAACCATCCATGAGGGAAATATTAAACAAAGAAGGCATTTAAAATCTCAACACCCATCACAGTCGGATCCCAAGAAAAGGAAAAGGATTCTAAATGAACTAACTCAAAAAATAAACATCAAGAATTGGGTGTAAAAATTCTCCACACCATTAATCATTTCCGCCCTCGGAAATCCATAACACTTTCCAACTAATTGATCAATTCATAAGGATTCCTTATCAACATGATCCAACCTCTTCAGCCAAGGAAAACTCATCCACCATTAATGGAACTGAAGATTCTTTCCCAAAATAGGACAACAATCCAGAACCATGTCCCATGAATCAACATAACTATCAATTCACCCCCTTTATTACTAAAATCCAAATTGTTGGGCCTTCTCCTAATAAACCCAATGACCACCCAAACTAAATAGAATTCATGAAATCCAATGATTCCAAGGGAGGTCTTAATGGACTCCCCACCATTAGAAAACAACGAACACTCGACAAATCCTTAAAATAAAGAATTACAAGACCCACAGTGGGTCTCCCCACCATTAGGAAACACATAAAATGACCAAATTGAAATTCAACATGAACTAGAACCGGGCCTTTCCCACACATGACAACCAAAACTCTCCCACAACAACCTACCAATCCATGCTAAGAGGGGCCCCAGTTAAAGAGAGTGTATCGAGATAATTTAAACTACCCACTCTCAAATAGACGGAATAAGAACTAAGACAAAACATCTCATACATCCTAAAAACTTCCACCGCATGGGGAAGGGAGGGAGGGGCCCAATAACTGGACCACTGAAACCACAACCAATAACTACCCATCACTCTTCACCTACAAATGGGTAAAAACAAAACCACAACCAATTAACGTGGGTTGCTTACCAAAGGACACTGATCAAAAACATGAATTTTAGAAATTACATTCAAATAAATTTCAGGTGTGGTAATTCCACCACATTTATTGAAGTTCAAGGGAATTTAACGTGATGAGAATCCACAATTGGAATACTAAAACTACCTCACTACAATGGTGCATGTACAAATTTAACCTGACTTCCCACACCACTGGGATTCATGACTATGCACCAACTTCACACTGAGAACTATGGCTGGAGCCCTAATGGTTGAATCATCTATATCCTCATAGTCAGAAACTTTTAATCCCTAACCAGAACCCATTCCGTTAGTTCCACACAGGGCCACAAAACACTCCTAGGAAGAAACAATGGATTATGTCACACCACAAAACTCACTTCATCAAACAACACATTTTTACTAAGGCATGGACTTAAGAATACACATCAGCATTCTTTCTCACTCCGAATGAGAAGAAAAATTCACAAGGAACACATAGAATCACATCAGCATCATCGAGCCCAACTACCACAACCAAGAGAATCACCATAACAAAGTCACTTTAAATCAAGCCCAAACAGATATCTATTCCAAAAAACAGGTTGATAAATCATTTGAAGAGGTGGATTTAATATTGGAAACGAATCATTAGGTTGATCAATATAAATATTACCAACAAAGAACCATTCATATCCAAATCCAAAAATCCATATAATCTTTATAAACCCATTGAATTTTGCTCCAAAACTAATCCACCAAGAAAATTCCATCTCAATACCCCATAAGAGTACCAAATCAAGATCATGAGGATACATACTGGATAAACAGAACTTCAAAGAAATATAAAACCAAGCCCCACAAGCATCGGTTTACAAAGTAAAAAAAATTCAACTTAAAACACATTTGGAAAAAAATAAACATGGTGGATTTTCAAACTCACCAATGTTGTTTTATTGAGTCTCACTCACATGAATGTTTTTATGCCACCCTGAGAACCCATCTAATCATGCCATACCATAAATCCATCCACACTCCCATATACCAACATTCATGCGAGCACCCATGAACACACACACACACACACAAAATCTTAATTTTTTAAAAAAATCATTCAAACCCTTTCAAAATTCATGTACCTTCCAAAATTACACTAACCACAAAGTCAAAAATCATTTTCAAATTCCCACACAATAGATCATTTTACTATTCTTGAAAAGGAAACCCCATACATCTCCATCAAAATCCTCTCCCTTTATTTAAAATTTTTTTCATCAATTCAATAAACTTCATTTCACCGGAACCGTCTACTTAAAACTCATTTCTTTTTTATTTAAATAATTTAAAAATCAAACATGTTACACCAAACAACTATTTCCCATTTTTAATAATTCACAGAAGCCTCATTCCATAATCTGAAGTCCACAAAGGCCAAAACCCTTTTAGGAAAACACTAACTGGTTAAAACAAATTTCCAAAACAAATTCATTAGACTCAAACACTATTCCACAACCCAACATATCCCATTTAAAACAATTTTTTATAATAACCTTAAAATAATCCATGCTTTTCAAAAAAATCATTCAAAAAACCACAGGTTTAGATTTGGGAAATCCAATCCAGTTAAATAATTTCTGCTTTACCAAAATATTTGTTTCACAAAAAACACAACATTCTAAAGCTTTTATTAAAATAAATTTTGAAAATCTGTTTTCCACTTTTCAAAATCAAACCATTCCATTAAACCCAATTTTCATAATTCCCACACAAATTATTTCAAAACAATTTTTCAGGATTAAAGAAATTTCCAAGAGACCCCCAAAAGGGAACTAGTTTCGGTGGGTGAATTGGCCATATGATTGGTGCCCATATGTCAAACAAACCACCAACATGGAGAGCCTTTTAATGACCATGGTTTAGCTCCACATGGCTTCTGAGGCCATTTGAGTTATGGGGCCATTATTCTGACCCCCCTTGTCATATACCAATCAAAAAATAATATCTAAAGACTAAAGAAACTATCAAAATTGTACTTCCCAAGGAAAAATGAGGGTTAGAACGAGCAAGAGTTTTCAATGCCATTCCCGCACCTACCCATAAAGTCTAAACAATCCAACTCCATCTACCTTGACATCCCCAAATATAATAGGTCGCTCTAAAAATAATGGTTCTCAAAAGTCCCAACCTCCTTTGATACCATTATGTCATGAACCAACCTGGATCAACCCTGAACCGGTCACCTGAGGCAATCTTTGGTAAGGCCCGAAGAGAATTATTGATTCCCAAAAGCTAGAAAAAGTTACAGGGTATCAAATAAAATAAGAGGGAATGATTTTCTAAAATAAATCATAATAAAATAACCAATGAAAACCAAAAAATTATATTTGGAAAATCTGAAGAAACAAGCCTTCAATAATTTATAGGTTTTTAGTTTACATTTAAAATAAGACAAAAAAAACTATGAATTAAATGGAAACTAAAAACATCACCCCAAACTCTATGTAAAAAGAGAAGAAAAATCCTTAAGCTGCCTTCTCAAATATCAACAACCAGAGCCACTAGAGACCCAATCTGCCAACACTACACAAATTTATTTAACCTGAAACAAATAGACAAAATGGTTTGCATACACACAAAGGTGTATATAGGGTGTGAGAAAAATCCCAGTAGGATTCCACCCAGAAAAAATGATACATGACCTAAATATTAAAAGATAAATAACTTTCAATTCTTAAAATAATAATAAAGTACTAGAAGTGATTTTATGGAAAACAACTTTAAAATGAAAATTGTATTTAGGAATGAAACTTTAAAGGAGAAACAAATTTATATAAATAACACATGGTGCAAAAATTACTAACCAAACATACCATATATCAATCATAAGTGAAATATAACCAATTAGCACAAATCTTGAGAAACATCCCTGGGCACTATGTAACAATTGGACACTAGGTGCATCATATCTCAGTGAAATGTGGCATAATAACAAAAACCAACTATGTTCTCATGCATGGTCTGCTAGTAGGGAACATAGCCATAACCTAGTGGTCTATAATCAATCATCAACATTTAGTAAGTGTTTTCATCGTCAGTACGGCTAATTGAGACTGGGTCGTAGCTGTAACGACCTGAAATTTTGAATAAATATTGTTTCCTAATTTTGTGTGTTATTTTATACTCAACAAACCTATTTCATTTGATAACATGAGTGTAATTAAAATGAGACCGTTGGGTTTTGACTGTCATATGACCATTGGTCAATATGACCACTGGAAACTAAATGTTTCAATTATTGTATCTAAATACAAGTGATCTTGGTTAATTAATATAGAAAGAAGATTTGATGGCCTCACCCAGTAGTCTTGGACCGATCGAAGGCCATCTAACAGAACTTGGGAAGGAGGTAGCACCACTGGGCTTTGCTCTGGACCAAACCCAAGCCGAACTTCATCGTGTGAAGCTAGAACGGAATCGCCTTCGTGAGAAGTTCAAAATGATAGAAATTACTACTTGTGCGATGTTGGTTGAGCCTCCCTCAGATTCTCTCACATTAGCACACCTTACACTTAGGTCCTATGCTGGTGTGATAAGGGGCTATGTAAGGAGACTATAACTACCTTGTGTAATCCTTTGTTTTACATAAAAAAAATTTATTTCTTCTTATGATGAAGATTATGAATTTTTAAATGTCTGGATAAATATAGTATGCATATTTTTGGGGAATTTTAGAGAAAGGATATTTTATGAAAATGTTTATGTAAACCTTAAATAATTAAAAATGTTTAATGATTTTCAAAAAATGGTCTTTTACAAATATGTTTAGTACGAAATATAGAGTCTAATAAGATCAACTTAATTTTTGATGAATAATAAATTATGAATAGTGATTTTATGCTTAGGATTAGTAATGTGACCAAATGGATTAGTAATATCACATAAATAAAGTATTAATATAATCTAGGCACCTTGATTAAGTAATGTGATTCAATAAAATAGTTAAATAACGATTTCATAAATTATTAGTCAAGTATTAGTTTTTTCAGATGAATAGTGTTTTTTAATTAAAAATTAAATTAAAAATATTTAAAAAATTATTTTTATAAAATGGTGTTCATTTTTGAAATCAGAGCATCGATATTTGGTTAAGGTTAAATTTTGGGATTTTTCTGAGAAAGTTGAATTTTCGATGAATAGTGAAAATACAGTTTTTAAGTTACGGGTGTTTAATGACATCATTAAATGATGTATTAAGTATGTAATCAATATGTTCGACTTATTAATAGTAATATAAGGTATGAGGTGTCCCAATTGGCCAATACCATGGGAAAATACCATGTACAAGCCCATGGTTTTGCCAAAACCACCAATGAGGTGTCCATTGGCCATTAATGCCTTGTCCCTCACTTTCCCTATAAATACCAAGGCATCCTATCATCCATTCGACTCCCAACTCTCCCCAAAATAATATCTGATTTCATTACCTCTCAAGGAGTCCTCCCAAGGTTCCCCCATGCCCTCAAGGTCAAAAACTTTGAGTTTTAAGAGTTTTGTTTTAAGGTAAGGGATCTGACCTCTCTCTTTCTTTTCAAGTAATATCTTTTATATAATTTCTTTTATGCTCCATGATCTTATGTTGAAGGATGTTATTTTATATTAATATTTCTTCCCTTTTCATGTTCATATGATTAGATACCCCCTCTTTCTCTCATCATATAATTTTAAGAATGTTAAAGTGACGTCGTTAGGCTGCCGAATTTTTAAAGCATTCTTTCACCCTTCTCATTTTCAAGATCTATTCTAATGTCAAGTATTTCATGTTCCTTTTTATTATTTTGGGTGATGATCTCTAAATATATCATACTGATATTTTATTTTCATATTATGAGAGACCCAATTTGATCTCATCAACTCATTTTTGTTGAAGTTTATGTGGCGTCGTTAGGCTGCCGAATTTTTAAGGGATTCTTTCACCCTTCTCGTTTTCAAGATCCATTTTCATGTCAAATATTTCATGTTACTTTTTATTATGTTGGGGTATGATATATAAATCTATCATAGTGATATTTTATGTTCATATTATGAGAGACCCTATTTTATCTCGTCAATTCATTTTTGTTGAAGTTTAAGTGGCGTCGTTAGGCTGCCAAATTATTAAGGGATTCTTTCACCCTTCTCGTTTTCAAGATCTATTTTCATGTCAAGTCTTTCATGTTCCTTTTTATTATGTTGGGGTATGATCTCTAAATATTTCATACTTATATCTTATGTTCATATGATGAGATACCATATTTGATCTCGTCAATTCATTTTTGTTGAAGTTTAAGTGACGTTGTTAGGCTGCCGAATTTTTAAGGGATTCTTTCACCCTTCTCGTTTTCAAGATCTATTTTCATTTCAAGTCTTTCATGTTCGTTTTTATTATGTTGGGGTATGAAATCTAAATCTATCATACTGATATTTTATGTTCATATGATGTGAGACCCTATTTGATCTCGTAAATTCCTTTTTTTTCAAGTTTAAGTGACGCCATTAGGCTGCTGAATTTTCATAAGAGAAATCATTTTTTTGTCTTCCTTTCATGTTCTTAATTTCATATGGTATGTATTTCAAACTTCATTACCATATTCTTAAATCATTTATATTCTATTCCTCTACTGTTTAATGGGTCATTTATGAATGTTTTACCCTTGTCCCCTCTCTTTTCAATGTTTTTTAAACCCCCGAAACATAGCTGTTATGCTGCAGAATTTCCGTCTCAAAAATGTCTATCTATTTTTCTAAAGTTATTTTATTTTATTAAGTGAATACTCAAAGATATATCTTATATAGGGGTATTCACATATATACCGTGTTTTTCTATTTTAAATTATGGGATTTACATACATGATACCCTCTTTCCCTTTCTGTGGGTTTAAAGTGACATAAAGACCATGTCTTTAAAGAAGTTTTAAAATGTTATAATTATGAAATGAAACCCATTTATTTTATGCTATATGGGTTGTTTATGAAATTATTGATGATGATATATCTGAATCACATGATAATAAAGACATGTAAAGGGTCCACCCTCATAGCACTCCAATGCATTGGGTAAGGACTTAATCTCTAGAGATGAACATTTTGACTGATACCTTGGTGAATAACCTTGGTAATTCTTATTGACACCTTGGGGATGGACCTTGGTGAAACGTAAATGAATGTACTTGTTAAATGTTGTAGCCACATCTTCAAGTTATGAAAAAACGTTATTTTTATTATGATATGCCTCATGATTTCTTTATCATGCCTTAAAGATATTTTCATGACCTTATTGAAGTATCTCAAGTTCACATGTAAAATGTTTCTCTTGTTTCCCTTATTGGGCCTTCTGCTCACCCTTTCTTTTGATGTATGTCCCCAGGTTATGAGATACAGTAATGAACCTAGGATGAACATAAGGATAAGCCTTTCAAGTTTTTAAGAAGAATGTTTTATGTTTTCATGTTTTAAGTTCCTGGTTTCCAAGACACTAAACCTTAAAGATCCTCGGTTTTGTAAAATGTAATGAAAGTTTATGTGGTAAAAAGGCGGGATGCTATAGTAGCCACTTCTGAATCACTGGTATACTAGTCCTAGTCCGACCACCTAGATACATGGGATTCCCTTTTGTGATCAGACAAGATTCACATATCACATAACATCACTTGCACATACAAATTACATTTTAAATTAAAACACACAACAAAAAAGTTCACAAACACGGTTCGCAGAACTTATACAACATAGTAAACCATTTATACTATATATAAAATAATTTTCAAAACATCACAAGTCTTTTCCACCCAAAAATGTACCCAAGGTTATCTTTTAAAATCAATCGCACATGAACGACATACCAAAACCGGATTTTTAAACCTTATATAATATAATAAACTAATTTTATAAATTATAAAATCATTCCAAGTAACACAACAAGGGTTCACACAGGAAAACACCCAATTTCATGTAAAAGAGACACTTTAAAAATCAAATGCACACCAATGCTATATCAAAACACAATTTCCAGACCAATCATATTTTAGTAAAACAATTTTATGCTTTAAAAAATGACATCAAATGTAACACAAGGGTTTGAACATGACAAATACACAATTTCACATAAAAGGGACACATTAAAATTGAATTCATGCTTAATCACATCAACTACCACTTCACACCGCATGTGAATTTTAATATAAAATAAAAAAATTTATGAACACTTGAAATTAGCATCACAAAATTTTACACCAAAAACACACCTGATTTCTTATCAAACACCACTTTAAAACCAATTTAACATTATATCCAGTCAAAAACATAATTCACACCATTTAACCATTTCAAATAAACCATTTGAAAATTTTATAAAACAATTCAAAGTAGTATCACATGGTTTTACACACACAAACCCCCATAATATTTTTTTTATGACAAAATGAACACTAACACCATATTAAAAAACTATAGGAATCCCTTTCACATTTTAACAAACCTTTTCCACAATTCATAAAACATCACTAAGGGATACAACATGGGTTTACACAAAAATCACACCTCATTTCGCACAAACATGCTACTTAAAAATTAAAAACTTTCTAAACTATTTCAAAAACTACTTTCACACCACAAATATTAGGTTAAAATCATACTAATTCAATTAAACATGAAATATGATTCACAGAAAAAAATAGTGAAATAACCACCTTCCTAAAATCTAAGAGGAATGGGAATGCACTCTTGAAATCCCATCCCAAGGGGTCAAAACATTAAATCAATGAACAAAACCCCCATACAACTAAAACCCCCATCACAATATGGGGAAGAAAGAATCTTAGGTCGATTATTACTAGGGGAAAATAGAAAACTAGGAAATAATGGTAGACAGAGGAGGAGGGAGGTGCAAAGAGAGGAGAATTACCTTGGAAACCTATCCCAACTTGAGGGTTTCTTAGATCCACATCAATGTACAAATGGTGAGGCTTGAGGATAAAGGGAGGGGCATCTATGTGTTTAAATGAACTTAAGAAGAAGATTTTGGTGAAAAAGGGTCAAAAAACCCCAAGGGGGAAAAGTTGGAAATTAAAATTTTCATTCTAGGTAGTGTTGAGTGGTTATGATGCATGGTTTATTAAACTATGTGCCAAATTGTGCGGTAGCTATGGATTGAAATTTAACCTGCCACACAGTTACCACTAAGCTACTTCATTGTCGTGCGCCAACAGTGTGTGTCAAATTTTCATGAACAAAAATTTATATTTTCTCCAAAACTCTCACGCAAGCCATGGACCAACCATGAAAGAAATATTAGACAAATAAGGAACTTAAAAACTCAACACCCATCACAGTACTAACTTGATAAGTGGATTGGGATTCCCAATGAAATGGATTGAAACCCAATAATAAAAAACCAGGTATAACATACACACAAGACCGAGTATTTCCAAACATCGACATATTGTGAAAATATTAGTATGTTATATAATATTGGTAACCAATATTTTATATTATTATTGTATTAATATTATTAACTAACTTAAATAACTAAAAATTAGATGAAATTATTAATCTATTGATAAGTAAAAAAATTAAAAATCATTTAAATGAAAAATAACCAATTTCAAAAAAATAGTATTTTTTATAAAAGATGGCTTGGTATTTTTTTGTGCACATAATTTAAAATTAATTTTTACCACTTATTGAAAATTAATTCTAGAAAAATATTTATTTTTTAAATCTTAATACCAAAATTATTTTAGGATATATTTTTTAAATTTTTTTGGGAAGTTTCATTTTTAAACAAATAGTGTAAAATAATGAATTTTAGTTTTGAGGATTTATAAGGATAAGTTATATTTATAATTTTTTTAAGTATAATTATAATTATATTATATAAAATATTATAATTTAGTTTATCGGAATAATTTTCATATTGAATTTAGATATGATAATATTGCAAACTTTTGGATATATTCACTTAAAAATCCTCTTTATCATCACTTATGTGGGATTAATTTTTTAATATTATTTTTTTAATTATGTGAATAATATTTAGATAAATGGATTCCATATTTTTTATATAATAAATTATAATTATTATTATTTTAAACTTAAATTATGGAAAAATTATTTTTCAAAATAGTAAACATTATTTTCAGCATTAAAGGTAAAAATATATTTACCAGAGGGTTAAACTAAAAATATAAGGGTTAAGTGTATATATAATATTCTAAAAAAACAAATTTATAGAAATAATTAAAACATTTTATATCTATGGTTCCATAATGGTCTATTTTTGAACCTATATGCATTTGAAAAATGTGGGTGAAATTAATTATTTTCAAAAGCACCAAGTAAGACCTCTGCTCCACTTATAAAAGAAATCCATGTGTCCTCCCTTATTCACCCCATAAAACCATTTTTGTTCAAAAAAGACCTACCAAATCACTTCCAAAATTACTTTCCATCATATTGGAATTTTATTTTTTATTAAATAAAATATTTCAATTCTTTAGTGTAGACTTAAGAAGGATACCTGAAGAAAAGGTAATGTTCTTCAACAAGCATCTGTATTTTATTTCCTTATCCACATCATTAAATTATGATAATACCATTTTATATAATAACCACATTATCTTAAATATAATTTTATGTTGTTATAATAAGGTTAAAACCCTAAACAACACGTACATCCAATAAATGTGTTACCTAATCATCGCTCCTTCTTACAGTGGACTACCACCTCAGGAACGGATATCGTTCGTTCTTCTATTAGCACCTTTCACTAATGGTAACAATGATGGAAGTAATATTTCTATATGATATATATGTTCTTTATGAAAATAATATTCTTCTTTAATTTTTATATCAAATATACCATCATGAATTCCACTTTGTGTTAATATAATAACATAGCTCGAGTGTATGGAGAACTATAGCCTCGTGAAGCATTGTGATTCATTGAATATTTACATTAAATGTATTGAGGATGGGTTTAATAAAAATATGTGATATATATTATTTAAAATTTAAATTTTAACAATAATATATATGTATATATATATCATTTACTTTCCTTCTACACAATAACAAAATGGAAACATCATACATTTGTGGGTATGATGTACTGTCTCCTTGAACAGTGTATTTCATTTTCCATCACTAAATTTTATGGGTTAATATAAATTAATATATTCTGATTATATATATTATTTATATCTGTAATATTATTCTAGATATGATATAACTATACAATATTCACAAGAAATGGATCACCCCGGACTAAACACACATGAGAACAAAGAAGATTAACACCTGAAATACTGAAAATAATGAAACGCTTTTATCAAAAGGATAGATAAATGATATATTAGGATAATATATGATATTATAAATATTAATATAGTTATTTTTTAATTCAATATCATTTTTAAAACAATTATACATTAGGTTAAAGCATATTTAACTAAAGTAAGTGAATGGTAATGGATTTCACCAAAATATCATTTCATTGACGCATAATGTCTTATTATGAACCTAATTTCAATTATATAGTGTATATAATTCTCCAAATACATTTAATATAACAAATAAAATATAATTCATGGTAATTCATGTTTCGATTTTAATTATTTCATCTTATGGTATTTGAATTAAATGTTACCAAGTAGTAAAAAAATTACAAAACTCAGTTTCTTTTCGTTGCGTTATATTATTTCCTCATTGTCATTAATATTATAATATTATGTGTATAATGAAATTTGATCCTCTATTAAGTTTTATTTCAATTTATTTTATATTTATTTATTTTTGATACACATAATTGATTCATTTTTTTTATTCTAATTTCAATGTTATAATCTTTTCAAGGGTTTATATTACAATCTCAATTTATTTGTGTTTAAATCTACTGAAAATTTCTATGGATAGAAATTATGTGGATATTATTTCATAAAACCATTCATTTCTTATACATCAGTTAGTAATTATCATTTCATGTAATAGTACACTTTATCCACTATTTGGTACATAAAATATTTTATAAAATACCTTCAATGAATATCAGACTTCATTTCCCTCTTCGGTCATAAATTAGTTTTATTCCAAAACAATGTTTTCTAAAAAAAGTTTAAAAATTATTTTACCATTTAATAATTATTTATTAATTAAATTTTTTAAAAAAGTATTTTTAATTTAATATTTATGTCTTTATCAAATAGAATTTCCCATTTGGAGTTTACCAAATATGTGAAAGGAACCTTCTTTTCATTTTTGAACAACGAACCTTTATAACCATTTTAAAGTGAAAATGGAATATACTTTTTATCTTGTATTCCATGTATATATTAACCAATATTCATTAATTTTAGTCCTCTATTTCATTTTAATATGTTTAGTTTTTATGGAAAATGTTTTTAATATTAATTTTCAATAAAAATATTTTTCAAATAGTTTTTAAAAATGAAAAAGATATTTTCCCCAAGAATTTTTTTAAATATATTTTTATGTCAATTCGTCAATGAAAAAAATAAATTATTAGTAATCCACTAAGGATATATTTTATTTATTACATATTTATTCTTCCTTTGTATGGTTTATGATTTCTTGGATGAAGGATTCTATTGACATTCAATTCATTGATTCATTTTTTTGTTGAAATTATGTTCCCCTTCAAATATTATCTTTCATGTGATAATTTCACAATAAATTTCTGCTAATTGTCAATATCAATTATCATGTGTATAACTAATTTTTAAAAATATATCATTTCTAAATATAGTGTATTAAGTTAAAATTTATTTGATTTACTATATAAATATTGATAAATCTATATTGTTCACTCAGTATGGATATTTTATGATAATAAAAAATAATAATTAAATGGATTATTTTTTATATGAGGAATGCATTTGATTTTAATTTATAGGTGAGGTCCAAAATTTTATATCCCCTTAATGAATTAGTTTGTCCAATTCTACAAATCATACATGTTGTCATTGAATTAGTTTTTACATCTAAATTAAACCATCTTGTGAATGGTTTAGACGGTAATGGTTTAATGTTCCAAATACATGATGTCCAATAATTATACATTTTCTTCATTTATTATTCATTTACAATTGTCCAAGATATTTTCAAAATGATATTTTCTCTGTATGAAGTCCACTTTAATTTTATTGACTAAGTGGATGGTTCTTTTAATTATTTACCTTTCCATATTGATTATGTCTTATCAAATTGAGATATTAATGTTTTTAATTATATGGAATGTTCTATGAGTTATTTATCATACCATAATGATTATTATACATGATATTTTCACATTAATGTTATATATGGATGAAATTAATTCTATTTTTATTGATTATGTTGCATGTTTATTCAATTTTTACCTTTCCATGTTGATTATGCTTATTGATCCATGATAGCTTCATCTATACACATACCCTTACTAATAATTTGATTTGATATTTATTTTTTCCATTTTATATGATTCTATAAAGAGTAATATGACTGATATTCATAGATATTCTATAGGGAATAATTTTATTCTTTAAATAAGTAAAATTTTATGTTTTAATTTTTGTATTCAGATGTAATGGAATATACAAGTATTTATATAGTTTACCAGGACTAATAAACTATTTGGTCCTTTTGTATGTGATTCCTTAAATCATATAATAATGTAATATAGCATGAAATTAGCCTCACACTACTGGTGTCAGAGTCTCTACACATGATATCTAATGACCCTTGTCTCTACTTCATTAGGAAAAACTACAAGCTATATTTTGATACATTATTTCAATGTTTGGAGTTGGGGCCATATCTAATTCACAAAATATTTTCATCCTTATCTCCCAAAATATGGTTCAGGTATTTTACTCCCCTTATCCCATGAATGAATCAGATCTATAGATTGAGACCACACTAATCCTAACATTGTGTGTCTTGATTCCTTATTTCTCAAGATATGTAGTGATTCCTAGATCCAAAATCCTAGGACCATCATTAGGTTTCAAAAAAAAACCGACTTTTCTTGGAGAATTAACCTACATTGGAAACTATGGAAATGTTATCCCATATTACGCATGAGTCATATATTCATAAAAGGCCCCTATATTAAGCATGTTGTTAAATGACCCGAAACTACATGGAGTTGATTTCTTTTTAGATGATGTTAAACTAAATGAAAAAAATAAATCATTGAAGGTAATAAAATATTGCATGTGGTCTATCTTATATGATAATAAAAATATTCGAACAATGTATTAAATATGTCTTCCAGTCACAAAATCATCCTTCAGGTAAGAGATTAAACAAAATAAACGAAATTCCTCTATACACTATGGCTCACCCTAATTTGGATCACTCTTTAATAAATGATTCTATGGGAATAGTAAAATTTTCATATGTGTATTTCACTATTTACCCATCCTATTATAAGGAAATTCCAGTTTAAGGGATGTGAGACAGACCCATACAGGCGATATCTTCTACATGAACAACATGGGTCCTGATTCATATTATTTTAATATACATTTTGATAAATATATCATCCATCCTTGGAAATCCATGAATATCTTTTAACATTATTTCACATTCAATCCACATACTAAGGACCCATCCATTCATTTCAGGTATTATCTACTGACCCATACAATAGAACCCTTTTAAAACTATGTATGAAATTGATCAAAATAAGACTCCTAAAATGATTTCATTTATTAATGATCCTATTCTTAGTTAACATATAACCCACTTTTTGGAGTTTTGTCCTAGTTTTGGGCCCTCTCTATCCTCACGGGTTCTTCCTTCTCGAGTCCAACACTAACATGATGATATTTTATCATACACATGAGTTATATTTTTTATGATTTCTCCCATATAAATTTCCTCATTTTATTATTAAAAACTTCATGTAATTTGAGTCCTTACAATATTATGTTAAACTGCATAACATATGGTTCATCAAACAAGATGCTAAATAATTGGATGTGGTCCATTCTATACAACTTCCTCTTCCCCACTTGTGAGAAATATATATATAGGGGTTCATATAATATTTAATTTATATATATATATATATTAGGATAATATTCACCTTGTTCCCAGGATTTATCTCCTAGAATTTGGACTCATCCCCTATAGTAGGTTTCTCACCCAAACAATAGGCAAGGTCATTTCTTATGGCACAATCCAAGGATGTTCTTCGAATTCTAACTCTAATTGATGGTAAAATTTCCATCAACTATGTAAAAACTAGATATAATGTGGGGATTAATTTTTTAATAACTATATATTGATTCATTAATATTATTTTAGAATAAATAGTTACTTTTAAACATGTTTTTTTGTCCCAGTCAAGAATCATTAACCTCTTCAATTTCCATCATCATCCCCAAACTACCAAATCATTGTTGGTTCATTATGGAAATTTTCCAACCACCTATTTAATATTCTCATACATATTCAACAATTTTTACCTCAAGTGTTTTGAATCACTATTAACATTTTCCGGACATTAGTATTGAGTGAATCCAACAATAACTTACACCTATGCATATTAATGTTCAAGCCTCTATATTTGGTAGAAATAACTAGTGGAATATTCATCCTTAATGGAAGGCCCTATAATATCTGAACACCTTAAATAATATTTTCATAAAAACCATCGATCAAATATTTATTATTATTTATCCTCAACATACATGTCTCATCTCATTAACCTAAAATAAATATGTTATGTAATGATTTACATCATCGCCATTCCACATTAAATGATATTGGGATTCTCTTAGATCTAGAGAACAATTTGGGTTTTCATATCACACACACGTTAATGGTTTCAAAAAAATGACCTTAAACTATGTACACATGTCATTTATTTAATATATATTAACATTATTTTCCACGGTGACATTTTTTCACCTTACAATTTTATATATAGGTTATCTCACCATTTGGTCAAAACATCAGGACCAGAAATTCTTCCATTTCTCATCCCATATTTTATGAACATAAATTGTGTTCAACCCATATGATATGTATATAGTATATTTTTTGTTTACATTAACATAATATTTATCCTTCCCCTTTTCTATATAGACTATCTCATCATTCAGTTGAAGCTACATGACTATAAACCCCAACAACACTTGAGTTGAAGATATATTTCCTTAAACCAAGGAAAAAATTTAGTCAAACCTGTATAACCTTGAAAATCATTCCAAAATGATCCAAATTAAATGGTCATTAAAATATAAAGGACATAGGTATGAACATTATTGGTTTAAAAATATATCAAGGGTGGCTTCAGAAAAAATTAATTCTCCACTCACAAAGTCATCCCATTTTCAAGAACTGGGATATATATTCCGTGAAAATAAAAGAAGGAATAAATCTTGTAGCTTTCACCATATTGATGTAGAAAAGGATTTGATTCACTTACTATATCAATTGGTACTAGAAAAAATTTCACCATACTTAATATCTTTTCTCTTTCACACACGCTTTAACAGTTTCATGTTATAAATTTTATCCTTGAGGATGTGTTTAGTATATGGTGTCACAACTTTCAAGGTACTTAAACCCTTCATTTATATCCTTACCTCCATAATAAAAACTCATTAAATTAGTGTTTTAAAATTTGAGATCATTTATGTGGATGTTATAAATGAGTGCATCTTGATCCAAATGACACCTCTTCTTGGTAGTGTTCATGCATCCAGATTTGGAACTACATACCAAAGGAATTCTTATCCCAAGGGGAATATCATGTGAACTCCATATAACTCAAAACAATTATAGTATAACTCCTCATTTATATGTTGTTACTTTTCATACGCTATATACCTATTTCAAAATTTCATTTAACAATTCAAATATTTCGATTAATAAGTTACGCATTCCATAACTAATTTGTTCAAGTGTATTTTAATAACATCCATGTTAAATGTCAGTACATCAGACGTGTTTTCTATGATAGAGGGTGAAATCATATTTTTAATACTCAATAGCCCTCATTTTTTGACCTTATACAACATGATGTAGTGGTCTAAGAACTATGACATTAATCTATGTTCACTGTCCTTTTATGATTTTTGTATTAATAGATTCCCCCACTCATTCATTAGGATTCTACCTTTCCTCTATCTCATTTGAAAAACCATATCATTAAACTTTTTTTCAAAGATGTTTGAGGATACCCATAAAACAATCTTGGTCTTACAATTAGGATCCTAAAATTTATGTTCTTATGATTTATGATGGTATTAATGTTTATCAACATTTAGTTTATATTTCCCTTACTACTAGATAGGATGCATCAACATTTTTTATCTAAGATTTTTAAACATAAACATCATTATTTTTCTATCCAAGGAAAATAAAATAAAAATTCATGCTCTTTTCAATGTGATCTTCTATATTTTTATTTATGTAATATCTGTTTATTTCTATTTTAATTTACCCATGTTGTCCAGTATAAAAAATCATCATCTGGTAAAATATGCCTAAACATAAATACCTGCTAAATTTATCCATCTTGAACATCCTTAAACATATCATGAGAAAATACATAGTAATCACTTGGATGGACGTCCATGAAGGGTTTCCTTGGACAAATTTGTATCTTTGATTTTGAGGAAAACACCATTTTTGACGAGAGAATAATAGTGATTTTAAAGTGGGGAATGGAAAAAAAATTCTATCCAAAAAATTATATGGGAGGTATGGGAGGAATCTAAGTTCCAGCCTTCCTTGTCTACCCTGTCTGAGGCATATGAAAAAGTTATTTTTAAAGGGAACGAGATATAATACTTTGTATGCCCAAATTATGACCCCAGAAAAATTCATGTTATACTCACCAGGTACGTAGACCTAGGAAAAAATATACTAATATTTTATTCCCCTTATTTATCGATTTAGATCACCCATGTGAAATGCATTAGGATATAGTCATTGGGTTATCAATACCTATTAAACATTATAATAATCAATCAAAATATTCCCTTCATTATTTTCATTTTGATGAGTCACTAATATCTTCTCTCCAAATAGAATAAATTAAGTATATGGTGATGGTATATACACAACTATATTCAGAATAGCTATACTCAATTGTAAATAAATGTCAAAGAGGAAATAAACACCCACATATGAATGGAAAAAAAATCTAGTTTATAAAGATTTTATATGTGACACTATATCTAGAACAACTGTAGACATCCCTGACCACATGTCCTAAAAGAAATACCCTTTTAGTATCGATTTTAGGAATTGGTCTGATCTGATTCTTTCTATTGATCATTTAGCTGGATTCATATTATTCTTGAGATTAATCATCTAAAGATTCAATGTTTATAATTAATCAATGTTTAATATGCGACATAGGATTGGAAATAGTATAAGTTCAAATGATTCTTGTTATTTATTAAATGTAAGGATGAAGTTAAAAAGGCTGGAATCTCCCCTCATCCATCAAAAAGGGATAGAATAAGATAATTTTAATGATAAAATATGTGTTTTCAATAACTAGAAATCAACCAATGAATAGTGAGAGATTTTTATAAAATGTTGATGGTCTTATCTCTATGAATATTCAACTTTGGATAATAAATATTCCTCCTCAATCCCCATATCAATTCATAATTTCTCTATTGAGTGGCCATGATACTATGTGTCAATTATAGTTGTTGTTCACTCCGGAATAAATGAGCATCATGGTACTCTATCTCAAATGATATAATAGATTTCATGTCCAAATGTTTTAGCTCCTTGAAAATTTTCCATAATAGTTCTTGGTTAGCCTTCTCACTGTACTCCTTCTATGTATTTTCACATTAAAAATAGTGGATATAATTTATTTGAATGTAATTTATTCTTATGAAATTTGGATTTATTGAATTATAAAATTTAAACACTAGTTATAAAAGAATCCAATTATGAATGCAACTAATAGTTTTCATATCCAACCTACAGTACTCCTCATAATAGTATTCAGAGTGTGTGTGATTAGAGAATATATAATCTTACAAGACCAATCACAGGCAATTATATTCAGGTAAATTAAAATTTTTACCATGAGTCACATCATACATTATAAATGAGATATAATATTTGGATAATATTTCATTCTTATAATGTTCAGGTAGATGAAATAGTGGAGAGTAGAACTAAATTCAAGACCCCAACAGGAAGAGTGACATGCTCTCATGAGGTTTTTCTAGTAGAGATGTTTTGAACCTATGAGGATGCTGATATATACATAGGTTCTATATGACCGTATTGCTACAAATGTCTATGCATAATAGTGTGGTGATCAGCAATAAAAATATTCACTTTGTCAATTGAGGTGACCATATTGATGACATCAAATTCTTCTTAGGCCCCAATTATAATTTGGAAATGGGATTTATGTTTCTATAAAGATCCTCCCATAAATATAATTCATTATTGAAATCCATCCCATGAAATATTATATTCCATATTCAAACCAATTATAGAATCCAATGGAAAAAATTTGATTTGGGTGTTTTCTATAAATGTAAACTTCATCTAAAATTTCCATAGGATCATTAGATGTATCTCTTCATGAAATGAATAATAAATTAGAGCGATTTCATATTATATACAATAGAGTTGGTTTTTTAACTTATACAGAATACATCCTTCATAGATTAGGTCCCCTTCAAATCATAATATTAGTGATTGTCCCTAAATTTTACAGTGAATAAATGGTCATAGGGTGAAATTTTGATTAAATCATAAGCATTAATTATTATTAATAAATATTAAATTTATCTGATTTATCTTTTAATATTTTAACCCTATTACTGATGACACTATTAATTATTTAATTTTATTCTAAATTATGTATTCATCATCTATGAAAAACATGAACCAATGAAATTCATTTATTAGTTCAGTTATAATTTCTTAATAATCTGGTAACTATAGGACTCATCCTAAGATAACACATAAATGACTCACTTATAGTGAATAACATTAATACAAAATCTCATAGTTTTAACTAATAATGATAATAATATTCATCCATCTGATCACTAAGAAGGAATCAATAATCAAACATTAATATTAGAAGAATAATATCTACAATGAACTTGTCCCAACCATCCAATATCCAAAATTAGTCTATATAAGATGAAATTGTCCTGAAACCACTAGAAACAACAATCACTGTAGATTAAATCATGTTTGAAATACCCTAATAATCTCTTCATATCTAGAACCCCGAGTCTTCCAATATCATCTTAATATAAAACCCATGAAACCATCATTATTTTTACCTCTATAACAATAAGAATCTCCCCATTGGTTATTAAAGAATTAAACCAATCCTTGTTAATAATCAACAACCATAAGAAATAGAATATTTAGTGCACACATACATTTTTAATTTATTATTCACACAAATTTGAATGTTCTAAGGAAATATAATTGAGTATTTCAAACCTCACCCAACAAATAATAGGCTCGTCTAGCCCCAAAAATTTATTTTTTAATAAACGCCCCATTTATGCCCATCTTGAATTAACTGGTTTATTAAGAATTCGTTTCCCACAACATGTAAATCTAAGGAAAAAAATATCTATAATAATTATATACATCCTCATAATAATATTAATAATATTTGATAAACTCCAAAATTGAATTGTATAATCTTATGTGTCCACTTCCAATTAATTATATCAGTAGTTCGATTTATGTTTTTTATACATATAAATTAATTTAAAATGCTAAATCATCAATAAAATATTGTAAAATAAATATCACACTATATAATAAATAACAAGTTGAAATATTAGTAAAAGTAATCATAGCTCACATGTGATCACAACCAAACCATTTATTTAAATATCAATAAGAAATATTATTTATATTTTATATACTAGAATACCCAATTAAATAATAATTATTCCAAAATTATTTATATAATAATTTCCATAAAGAATTACAAAATATAATAGTGCAATAAGTAATTATTATTTTCCCTCCCGAAGATAATTCCAGAATTATATAAGCCTAATTTTATTGGATATAGAAAGCAATTTCTACATTTGAATTAATAATATTGATATATTAATATCATGCATACATTTTATGGTATTTTAATAAATTTATTTATATATTTAATTAATTAATATGGATAATGTTGAGAATGTTTTACTTGTATTGTGTTTTATGGTAGGAATAATAGACATTTGAAAAGGGAATTAAAAGTGGTGAATATTGGAGCCAAAGGACACATCGCACTGTTTTGCTTCACTAGCGATATGACACTAGATTTTTATAGGACAAAAGAAAAAAACACATGAAGGTATATCATACTAGAAAATTGGGGATAACCATTTAAAAATTGTGTATTTCATTTACACTATATGAATTCATTGAGTCATAATTATTCTGACATTTCTGATGTCTGTTCATGTAGTGAAAATTAAAATATTCCACAGTTGTTTGGTTTTCAGGTTGTGTATGTTTCAGAAAACATAAAGAATAATGATATGTGGATGATGGTTTGGATGGAATAGATTATAAAATAACCCCTTAGATGAAATATAAATGGTGTCTCGGACCAAGAGGATCCCCAAAGGATGACTGCAGAGATCAGAGTGACATTGCAGAGCCCTACTTCACTGCCTTTCTTCTCCACCATTCCTTATATGGTATCCATGTTGATCGGTCTCATAATTACTATGATGATAGAGTAGTTTTCTTTGTTCAAGATTATATTATTATAGTAGGAACTGTAATTAGGTATTATTTCTATCTTTTATTATTGTTTTGGGTAGATACAAACCATTTATAAATTCTAATATTCTTTTTTTTTGAAATTGCATAACAATATCTTGTGATTTGAGTATGTTAATTTCATTGAATAAATTAATTTCACTATTTTCCACTGGGAGCCTATGAAATATTTTTTATTAATGAATAAATAATATTTTGAGTCACCAAGTATTCTAATTGGACTTATTAGATGACCATTACAACGGTGAAATAACAAGATTGCTATAGGGTACCCAGATCAAGGATCCCTGCTGACCCAATTCCAACACCAAAACTAAAAAAAATAAATTATTAATTTAATACTTAGCACACAAACCTGAAAATAACAGATCATTGCATTCCTCCACAAAATAGATTCAAAACCAGTCATTTCTGTATTTTTTTATTTATCCAAACAAACCAAAAAATTGTTATTTCATTTCCTAAAATTAATTTTGAACATATGGACTACCTAAATGGGTTTGGTACTCAGGATTTATAAGTAACAAATTTATAGTTAATTTTTTTATGTTTTATAAATAATTAAATTTGGTAACCTAGAAATAATTAATGATCCCTTGTAGGATATCATGTTTTTGGCATCGTTTCTAGTGATTATTGCATCAATGTTTAAATAAATTAGGAATCATGATAATTTTTTTTATTTTAATGTGTTTTTTATAAATGGAATTGTGTTTATATATTTTTAGGTAATAATCCATTTCAACACTTATCCACTCATGAGAATTATTATATTAATGACCTTTCATACAAGCAAAAGTTGGAAAGGAATATTTCCAAGAAAAATAAAGAAAATGAGTAGGTTGATAAAGAATAGGACATCATGGATGAAATGGATCAATACCAATGAGACGATCATGCATTGGGATAGAGAGTAGGACCACATGTACATGGAAGGAATCAAGGGGTGAAAGCACTAATTAATTATGACAGACCTCCAAACATGATGGGTCAATTCAAGTATTCATATATCCCCTGTTACCTCTCAAACTTTCTAAAATAAGTTGGTGTTCATCCAAATGATCACACATTCCCTCCAATATTTTTGGAAACCTCATTAAGACCCCAAATCACACCTCAAAAAAAATTAGAAATCTATAACATTCCTTTTTCATAATTTTATAAATGAATTTGTAAGACTCTGCCTCTTCATATTCTCATTAAAGGAAAAATAATGGGAGTTAATCATAAGTTTACCCCTACGTTAAATCACCACCTAGGAGGATCTGGTAAGAAAATTCTTAATAAGGTTTTTCACACCGTAAAATTATATGGATCTTAGGGTATGTATGATAAATTTGGAGCAATTTAATGATGAATTTTTTTATATATTTATTTTGAGATTTAATGGTTTTTCAAGATGATTTCCCCATAATGGAATCAAAATGATGTTTTAAATTCATGTTTTCTACAAAATATTGTCATCGGGAAATCGTTCAATCGTGGATACTACAACATGAGGTTATTTTATAATAAAATCACCAATGGATGGCTATGATTTATTTGTTGAGATGTATAGTACTAGTCTTTTGTGTCTTCCAAAACAAGGGTGAGCTCAAGGAGCACACATGGTAGACCCCATTTGGGTTGCCACCCAAATATGTTTCATGCAATAGAATATCAATGTGATGATGGAAAAATAAAATCCCCAAGTTATGTATTATGAAGATATAAATTATTTGGATTATAATCATAAAAATTATTCTTAGGGATAAAGGATAAAACAAACTCAATAGAAGAATAAAAATTAAGGACAATAGTTTCAACCAAGACAACAAGGTTTTCAGCCTCAACACCAATGGCCTACACTGACCAGTCATGTTCTATCACTATGGGAGACCCTTGAAACCATTATGACTGCCACCAGAGAAACACATAATGAATCTAAATCATATTCAAAAGATCAAGGAACTACAATAAGTGAATTGAAAACTAAATCACAAACCAAAAATCTATAATGATGAACTTGGAAGGTCAGGTTGTTCAGATTTCTAACCAATATAGAGAAAGAAAAGGTGGATTTCTTCTAGGATTCCTAGAACATTGTCCCCATGCAGATTTCAAATCAATATTACATCAAAGTGGAACGAAGACCCAAGGAAGTGGTATAGAATATTTATGTAATAAGGGAACACAACCAGAAGAATCAAGTAAGGAAAACCATAAAGAAAATAAGGAACATAATAAATATGAAGCACCAATACCACCATACCATCCACAACTATCATATCTAGATCGGTTCAAAAAGGTACATATTGATGAAAGAAATAAAATGGCCTTGGATATGTTAAAAAAGTTATATATAAAAATTCAATTTGCTGATGAAATGGAATAAATTAATGTCTAGGAAATGTTCATGTAATAATTGGTGATTAAAAAAGATACTTGAAGAGTTATACACCATTCTTACAGAAGGTGAATGTCGAGAAGTATTTTAGAGAATTATACTAAATAAAAAGAATAATCTAGGTGGGTTTTGCATTTTGATTATCATTAATTCAAATTTTTTTGGTAGTTCATTAGGTGTGTTATGTTACAGTATAAATATAATGTCATATGAAAATTTTAATAGCCTGATATTTATAGAGATAAAACCAAATCTAGTTATGCTAAACAATCCAATACAATAGTGAGACATCCTTGTAACACCCAGACCCCAGTTACCTAGAGTCGGTGCATTATTACATAACATTGGCCTGATCACAAGAAAGATCAAATCTCGAAAGACCGATTGGTTTAGTAGCCTTGGAAATACTAGAAATATTCATAAAGTTTTACATTACACCATAAAGTGAAAAGAACTACTACAAAAACATAGTCTCCTTATCCCACACTCATATCCCCACATACTATCCTTACAGGTCATTCATAACTTACTTCTTCACATCCTGGGAAAAATAATACATAGAAAAGGGGTGAGCTCAAATTCCCAGTAAGGATAACAATATCGCGGAAACCTTCATAAATAATAATAAACATTTAAGGAAATGTAAAACTTAAAACAAAATCCGTTTAAACTTGAACTTCAACATAGTATGGTAAAAATAAAATGAAATAATTCCATTTACTTATTCACATGGATATTCTACTAATCGAATAATCACATGCAATATCAATTACCACTTTCATAATGATGGAATGTATAATTTCAGACTATCATAACCACATAGCCAAGTCCTCATGCCAAGACTACAAATAAGATTTTACCAAGGCCTTGTGCCAAGACACTAGTTTGTCTCATGAGACCTACCGATGCATCGAGGAGCTATAGCGGGCTCCACCCGTCACATATTAAGTCCAATTAATTCCCATATGAAAAGGTTTAAACATAACATAAACATTCATATTAAAACTAGCATACGAAATGTCAATATTTTCACCATAAACCATGAATGGTATAAAAATAGCACATCCACAGTCAAACATATCACAAAACCTTCAATACAATATAGAATTTTTGCATCATAATAAATAAACTTCAAATAATCTTAAAATCCATCAAAGGATGTTTACATAGATGAAATCAAAACTATTTGATAGAAATATATCTTTTCTCGAAATCATTGAAAAGTCACACATTTATAAAAGAAGTAATTTAAAAGAGATTTTTGAATCAAAGTGTCCCATACCACTTTGAAACTTTTGAAAAGAAATATCATTTAAAAACCTTCATGTCCATATAAATAAATTGTTAAAATCATTTTGAAAACATGGACATTAATTAAAAATATTTAGAAAGATAAATCTTTAAAACATTTAAAATTATGATCTTGATAAAGAGTACCTTTCAAAAATTCTTAAAATATTAATTTTTAAATCATTTAAGAGTAAAACATTTTCTTTGAAAATATTATTATAAGATTATAAGAGAATATTCGACGATTTTATAACGGCGGAAAATAACTGCAGCTGCCGTATAAGTTAAAAAAAACATTCTTACCTTAATTCTGTCGAAAAGGATAAAAAGCACCTTCTTTAGAAAACAATGGAAATATTCCTTTATAAAACTCTTATAAAAATTCAAACAAGGTTATAAATGACTTTAACCCATATTTTTATAAATTGTAAAAATGTATTGAAATACATTTTTAAGAAACATGGATGTGGAAGATAAAGAGATCCCAGTAGATTATTACGTATAAACAACCTCGGATAATGAAGAGATTGTGAAATAAACCTTACCTTGTACTTTTCCTTGGTTGGGGTAGGTTAACCTCATGTATAATGGTGAAATAATTGTTATAAAATTATACAAGAATCATATATATTAATATGATATCATATATGATCTTTTAACATTGCTTTGTTAATAATATCTTAGTATTATCATTGTTTCGGGTGTTAACTTACTCGTTTCCTTTTATATGTTTTGTTACGTAAGCCATGTTTGTCATGGATAGGTTGTATCTTATTCATATCCAGAATGATATCAAGTCCTTAAACATCATTTCTAAATCATAAAATGATAATTATACATGAATGGATTTGATGGAGAATGAATCTCATCGCGTTCGTGGAGACGGTAGTCCGTACGTACGCACGAGCGACAATATCATTATTTTGATATTAAAATAATATATAATTGGATGGTATATCATATATAAAGAATCATTATCATGTTATATTTATTATTTACATGAGTTACACATCATTATTATACCCATACAAATAATAATATATTGAATAACAATTACACCACGACGTGGAGATGGTAAGCTGTACGTACGCACGTATGGTGACATGTTATTCAAAGGGTGGATAGAATACTGAATATGGTTGTACCATATTTATAATAACATCACAGTATATATAAGATACTGGAGTTATTATTTTAGAATGGTAATATCAAAGAAAGAAGAAGTGGAAGAAGAAATGAATTTGAAAAAGGGTGGTGAAAACATTACCTCTTCTTCGGGTCCTTCCTTTTGATTTGATCTAAAGGGCTCCTTAGGTTGGCTTTCTTATCAAACTAAGTCCTCTAGGTTGTAGTGAGGGAAGTTGGGAGAGTATTTTTTCAGAGTTTTTCCGAACCAAAAGGCTTTGAAGGTGTGAAGAAATGAGAAGGAGGAGTGCCCTTTTATAAGAGGGGTGAGGGGCACCTTTGGAAAAGCTAGAAATATTAATTTATAATAAATTCATATTCGGTTTATAATGGCTCAAAAGTTGATTATTTAAATTTTAAGGTGGGGATGGGTCTAAAACAACTCAACCAATATAATTTAGATAGGTTTGGGTCATTATATTAACCTTATCTTTAAGTATTAACTCTTAGTTAATTAGTTTCACTTTTACAATGTCTCTTTGTATTTTTATATAATATGGTTAATAAACTTACTATATACATTCAAGCGACCCCCAAGTGGTCCATTAATGATACACCTATCATGATATATGTCTCTTTGCCGAACCTTAGATTTTTAGAAATTTAATATCAATTAATAATATAATATTTATTTTAAAAACTCTTTTATGTCAATTTTGACACTATTGAATAGTTGATTTTTTTGAAACACATAACAAAATGATTACTTCGAAAAAATTTAATTAAAGCATTCCTAACATGTCATATTAACTTATAAAATTATTTTAATTCATAAAAATGCTCAAATTATATTTATTTGTGTATTTAGAATATCAATTATTTTAATTTTTCACTATTATGGTAATTACTGCATCATCATTGTGTCATAAATAAATTATATTATTTAATGTATAAAAATTATAAATAAAATATCATTATGTAGGAAATCTTTTTATAATTCTAATTAATATTTATAGTCGAAAATCCAACATATATAACCCTATGTAAAAATTGGTTTTCTAAATGATATATGCTTGTGTCATTTTTGTATTCATTTAAACTTAATTAAAATAAAGTGTCCCTATCACCTACAAGTGGCTCCATGGGGTCCCAAAATCGACCCAAAGATGCCTATGGTAGAACATGTATCAACTAATAAGGCTAGGACACGTTTTAGGGTAATTTAGTATTATTATAATATTATTTTTTAACCCTTATTTACCAGATTTACCCTTAACCATGGTAAATAAAATATTTACCGAAGTAATTATTGAAAATGTATAAAAATAAAAGTTACCTATTTACACAATTTGAACATCCTGATTCCAAACATGGAATCCATTTTTCCAAATTCAAAACATAGAAGTGGCAGAAATTAATTTAAAATTAATTCCTGCTGTCAAAACAAAAAGCGTGTTTTTAAGATATAATAACTGTCAAAAGATTGATACTTGTTTATGTTCGGTTTAATTGTGAAATTATGTCCAATGACCAAAATTGTATTAAATGGTAAAAATATATTCTAAATATAATTTAAAACCACTCAAATTCATAATTTATCAATATAAATTATTTCGATTAAAAAAGTTGTTTTTAATTAAAATTTAGTAATTTTCACTATTCATCAAAATATAAGTGTTATCTGAAAAGTTCCAAAATTTCACCCTAGGATAAATTTTATATTCTGAATCCAAAAATGAAGTCCATTTTGAAATATAAAATATATATAATTTTAAAAAGTAGGTATTACTATTCATAACGGCTAGTTTGATTGGTTGTGGTGTGTGTTAGAACTCGAAGTTGCGTACTACACACGCTACTGTATTATTCAAAGGAAAGCATACTGTGGAAGCTTGGGATGTTTCATTTTAAATTTGTGATGTCCCCATTTAGTCAAAAAGTTTAAAATATTGTATTTAAAAAGGGTTCACTATTAAAAGTTGGTAAAAGTGCAATACAGAAAATGAATTTGTTCTTACATTATGTCTAAGAAACTCATAATATGGATTCTAAAATTATAAGGATTATATAAAGTTTAAAATTTAGTTAATACTATTCATAACCTCTTTTGAACAGATTTTTTGGTAAGTCATGTTGTTCTTGAACTCGGTGTTGTGTGTAGTGCAAGTTATTGAATTATTTTGAAGAAATAACACATTATGAAATCTTGGGGTGTTACATTCTCCCCTCCATCAATAAATTGTGTCCTCGCAATTTGAAATTGTTCTTCGAAAATAAAAGGTTGAAAATAGAAAATATCTTTGTGGGAAAACCCACATCGGAAATTAGGTTAATAAAATTTAGTCTTAATATGAGGAAAAGAGAAATGAAAGGGTCACCACCAAATTATGATCTCGATTAGGAGAACATTGGTGGCAATTAGAGACATATAATTGGAGGAAAAATGTAAATATTTATAGGTAGTGATTGAGGTCATCAATCACAAACAATTGTAAAATTGTGGTCCTTAAATTCATCAATCTATGATGATTTGAAATACCATCAGTTCAACAAAACATAGGGTATTAGGATAACACATTTTTGGTTTTAGGATTCCTTAAATAAATTATAAGAATTAATTTATTCATATAATAAGAGAAAAAGAAAAATATATTCTTGACAAGTAGAGTTCCATCCTTTAACTAATTTCTACCATAAAATCATCTTTCAATCTATAAGATAATAGAACAAAAAAAATATTCTATTTATCCTATTCGTATAGGGTTCTAAAAAAAGAATTTATAATTCATCTACCAAATCTTTTAAAAAAAACTACATTATTTAATCTCGGACATCACATGGGTCAGTGGTAGGTGATACACCCTTGTCATCCTTCAGTTGTGGGTTCAAGTATCGCGGCCTTTTCGGACGCGACGGGTTGCCGCCCGACCTCCAGGATGTCCTTTTATGGCAATCCAAAATAATCCAAACTAGAACTATCCAAAATACTTCAATCCAAAATTTATAAGGAAGGTAAACACAATGAAGATCCTTTTTTTTTGCCGCGTAATAACATGTGATCACCTTAATCGTGTATTCTTTTAAAACACTGCAACATCCTGAATTACCATAAAACCTTATTGATTACATTCATGATCCCTTATTCCTTAAAGAATAATAGATATACTCCTTCAATCCAAAAATGTTTTAAACCCCAAAAATGATGGAATATACAAATCATTAATCTGTTTCAAGGTAGTCAAGAATATCCAATATAATTTATCCAAATCAATCATGTATTATTCCAAAATCACTACCTCGGTATCAGAACTCTATTATGGTTTATCATTCTCTCAACCATATATTTTCCAAAAATTTATCCTGCTATTGAGTCACTTTTCATTGTTCCACACAATCTCAAGTCCTTAATGAAATAGTACTTCAGTACAATCCTTATATACTCCAAAATTATTATAACAAGTACATTGTTGATACAACACTCAAATGACATAATCAACATAAGAACTCTAATCATTCCTTTTCATCTGTGGTAGTATCATAACTTGATTATTATCCAATAGCATCATTTGAGGCATAGTCTGATGACTGGGACATAGGTTCGCGTAGTGTCAAAACTCCTTGAAAATGAAGCATTGTACATTTGAAACCATTTTCTTACCATTGCAGTCACGTACTTTGTGACATTTTCCTCCATACTTATAACAAACTCTCATTCCTTTCAGGCATGTTCCAGGGTGTTTCTTCCCACAGTTATCACATATGGGAAAATTCTTCTTTTCCCTCTTCCCTTTACCCATCATTCTCTCTTCCATCCTTTTCTTCTCTTGATTCCCATCAAAGCCATAGGACTCAGTAAACTCTTTACTTATCTTATCAACACATGATATTATTTCATTATATGATGATAATACATGGGAGACTATTTCTCTTATAAATTCTAGATTAAGACCATGAAAGATATGATCCTTCTTTATCTTTGGATCATGTGAAATGCTGAAGTTCTCATTCCTTCTATTGGGCGCCATTTCTAAACAATGGAATACACTAGATTAGTTTATGAATAACAATAACTAATCCCAAACTTGTAAAACACATAACATAAATTAAATAGTTTATGGATATAATTTATAAGCATAAAAATGTTTTCTTTGAGGATGTATATACTCATAAACCCTTCATAATGATTTGTAAAGAAAATTAGAGTTATCCGAAGCATATCCCCCGGGAGTGTCGTAACAAAGAGTGCAGTAAGGCCCGTTGTCGTGCACTAGTTCCCGTTCAAGTCTAGCTCAAAGCGGTGTTTTCGGGTTTTACCCCTAGGTACATCTGTGCCAGAGCCGCCTCTACCTTCTTGTATCCAGACAGGGATGTATTTCTTGGAAAACTCTTAAAATATCTACAATACCAAAATTCTAGGAAGTTCTTCTATACTAATCCTCAAAGTTTATCTTAGGTCTATGTGTTCTAATCAGAGTTTATCTAAATCTAGCTTCCAAGGTTTGTACTAAACTTCCTTTGATACCAACTGTAACACCCCGACCCCAGTTACCTAGATTCGGTGCATTATTACATAACATTGGCATGATCACAAGAAAGATCAAATCTCGAAAGACCGATTGGTTTAGTAGCCTTGGAAACACTAGATATATTCATAAAGTTTTACATTACATCATAAAGTGAAAATAACAACAACAACAACAACATAGTCTCCTTATCCCACACTCATATCCCCACATACTATCCCTGAAGGTCATTCGTAACTTACTTCTTCACATCTTGGGAAAAATAAAACATAGAAAAGGGGTGAGCTCAAATACCCAGTAAGGATAACAATATAGCAGAAACTTTCATAAATAAGAATAAACATTTAAGGCAATGTATAACTTAAAACAAAAGCCTTTTAAACTTGAACTTCAACATAGTATGGTAAAAATAAAATGAAATAATGCCCTTTACTTATTCATATGGATATTCTAATAATCGAATAATCACACGAAATATCAATTACCACTTTCATAATGATGGAATGCATAATGCCAGACTATCATAACCACATAGCCAAGGCCTCGTGCCAAGACTACAAATAAGATTTTGCCAAGGCCTTGTGCCAAGACACTAGTTTGTCTCATGAGACCAACCGATGCATCGAGGAGCTATAGCAGGCTCCACCCGTCACATATTAAGTCCAACGCATTCCCATATGAAAAGTTTTAAACATAACATAAACATTCGTATTAAAACTAGCATACTAAATGTCAATATTTTCACCACAAACCATGAATGGTATAAAATTAGCACATCCAAAGACAAACATATCACAAAACCTTCAATAAAATATAGAAGTTTTATATCATAATAAATCAACTTCAAATAAGATTAAAATCCATCAAAGGATGTTGACATAGATGAAATCAAAACTATTTGAGAGAAATATATCTTTTCTCGAAATCATTGAAAAGTCACACATTTATAAAAGAAGTAATTTAAAAGATATTTTTGAATCAAAGTGTCCCATACCACTTTGAAACTTTTGAAAAGAAATATCATTTCAAAACCTTCATGTCCATATAAATAAATCCTTAAAATAATTTTGAAAACATGGACATTAATTAAAAATATTTTGAAAGATAAATCTTTAAAACATTTAAAATTATGATCTTGATAAAGAGTACCTTTCAAAAATTCTTAAAATATTCATTTTGAAATCATTTCAGAGTAAAACATTTTCTTTGAAAATATTCTTATAAGCTTATAAGGGAAGCTTCGACGATTTTATAACGGTGGAAAATAACCGCACCCGTCGTATAAGTTAAAAAACATTCTTACCTTAATTCTGTCGAAAAGGTTAAAAAGCACCTTGTTTGGTAAATGACTGAAAGATTCCTTTATAAAACTCTTATAAAAAGTAAAACAAGGGTATAAATGACTTTAAACCATATTATTGTAAATTGTAAAAATGTTTTGAAATACATTTTTAAGAAACATGGATGTGGATGATAAAGAGATCCCAGTATATTATTACGTATAAACAACCTCGGAAAATGAAGAGATTGTGAAATAACCCTTACCTTGTACTTTTCCTTGGTTGGGGTAGGTTAACCTCATGTATAATGGTGAAATAATTGTTATTAAATTATACAAGAATCATATATATTAATATGATATCATATATGATCTTTTAATATTGCTTTGTTAATAATATCTTTGTATTATCGTTGTTTCGGGTGTTAACTTACTCGTTTCCTTTTATATGTTTTGTTATGTAAGCCATGTTTTTCATGGATAGGTTGTATCATATTCATATCTATAATGATATCAAGTCCTTAAACATCATTTTTAAATCATCAAATGATAATTATACTTGAATGGATACGATGGAGAATGAATCTCATCGCATTCGTGGAGACGGTAGTCCGTACGTACGCACGAGCGACAATATCATTCTTTTGATATTAAAATAATATATAATTGGATGGTATATCATATATACAGAATCATTATCATGTTATATTTATTATTTACATGAGTTACACATCATTATTATACCCATCCAAATCATAATATATTGAATAACAATTACACCACGACGTGGAGACGGTAAGCCGTACGTACGCACGTATGGTGACATGTTATTCAAAGGGTGGATAGAATACTGAATATGGTTGTACCATATTTATAATAACATCACAGTATATATAATATACTGGATTTATTATTTTATAATGGTAATAACAAAGAAAGAATAAGTGGAAGAAGAAATGAATTTGAAAAAGGGTGGTGAAAACATTACCTCTTCTTCGGGTCCTTCCTTTTGATTTGATCAAAAGGGTTCCTTAGGTTGGCTTTCTTATCAAACTAAGGCCTCTAGGTTGTAGTGAGGGACGTTGGGAGAGTATTTGGGCAGATTTTGGCCGAACCAAAAGCCTTCGAAGGTGTGAAGAAATGAGAAGGAGGAGTGCCCTTTTATAAGAGGGGTGAGGGGCACCTTTGGAAAAGCTAGAAATATTAATTTATAATAAATTAATATTCGGTTTCTAATGGCTCAAAAGTTGATTATTTAAATCTTAAGGTGGTTATGGGTCTAAAACAACTCAACCAACATAATTTAGATAGGTTTGGGTCATTATATTAACCATATCTTTAAGTATTAACTCTTAGTTAATTAGTTTCACTTTTACAATGTCTCTTTGTATTTTTATATAATATGGTTAATAAACATTCTATATACATCAAAGCGACCCCCAAGTGGTCCATTAATGATACACCTATCATGATATAAGTCTTTTGGCCGAACCTTAGATTCATAGGAATTTAATATCAATTAATAATATAATATTAGTTTTAAAAACTCTTTTATGTCAATTTTGACATTATTCAATAGTTGGTTTTTTTGAAACTCATACCAGAATGATTACTTAGAAAAAATTTAAATACATCATTCCTAACATGTCATATTAACTTAGAAAATTAGTTTAATTCATAAAAAGTCTCAAATTATATTTATTTGTGTATTTATAATATCAATTATTTTAATTTTTCACTATTATGGTAATTACTGCATCATCATTGTGTCATACATAAATAAAATTATTTAATGTCTAAAAATTATAAATAAAATATAATTATGTAGGAAATATTTTTATATTTCTAATTAATATTTATAGTCTAAAACAAAACATATATAACCCTATGTAAAAATTGTTTTTCTAAAAGATATATGATTGTGTCATTTTTGTATTCATTTTAACTTAATTAAAATAAAGTGTCCCTATCACCTACAAGTGGCTCCATGGGGTCCCAAAATCGACCCAAAGATTCCTATTGTCGAAAAGGTATCAACCAATAAGGCTAGGACACGTTTTAGGGTAATTTAGTATTATTATAATATTATTGTTTAACCCTTATTTACCGGAATTACCCTTAAACATGGTAAATAAAATATTTACCGAAGTAATTATTGAAAATGTCTAAAAGTAAAAGTTACCTATTTACACAATTTGAACATCCTGATTCCAAATATGGAATCCATTTTTCCAAATTCAAAACACAGAAGTGGCATAAATTAATTGAAAATTAATTCCCGCTGTCAAAACAAAAAGCGTGTTTTTAAGATATAATAACTGTCAAAAGATTGATACTTGTTTATGTTCGGTTTAATTGTGAAATTATGTCCAATGACCAACATTGTATTAAATGGTTAAAATATATTCTAAATATACTTTAAAACCAATCAAATTCATAATTTATCAATATAAATTATTTTGATTAAAAAAGTTGTTTTTAATTAAAATTTAGTAATTTTCACTATTCATCAAAATATAAGTGTTATCCGAAAAGTTCCAAAATTTGACCCTAGGATAAATTCGATATTCCGAATCCAAAAATGAAGTCCATTTTGAAATATAAAATATATATAAATTTAAAAAGTAGGTATTACTATTCATAATGACTAGTTTGATTGGTTGTGGTGTGTGTTAGAACTTGAAGTTGCATACAACACACGCTACTGTATTATTCAAAGGAAAGCATACCGTGGAAGCTTGGGATATTTAATTTTAAATTTTTTATGTCCCCATTTTTCCAAAAAGTTTAAAATATTGTATTTAAAAAGGGTTCACTATTAAAAGTTGGTAAAAGTGCAATACTGAAAATGAATTTGTTCTTACATTATGTCTAAGAAACTCATAATATGGATTCTAAAATTATAAGGATTATATAAAGTTTAAAATTTAGTTAATACTATTCATAACCTCTTTTGAACGGCTTGTTTCGTAAGTCATGGTGCGCTTGAACTCGGTGTTGTGTGTAGTGAATGTTATTGAATTATTTTGAAGAAATAACACACTATGAAATCTTGGGGTGTTACAATCCTCATGGATTACTTATAGATGTCATTATAAAAGTAGAAAATATCTATTTCCCAGTGGATTTTCTAGTAATGTATATGGAATAAGGTAATCTCCCAATAATCATGGGATAGTCATTTCTAGAAAATGTGAAGGGAACTAATTGATGTTCATAATGAATAACTAAGTTTAATAGTTTGAGGGTCTGAGGTGAATTTCAATTTGAGCAGGGAAATAAATAAATTAGACAAAAAATTGATGACTTCAAAAAACATATATTGCTAAAATTTAATGATGTTATTTTCCATGGAAGAAGTACGGAAGTACTTATTGTATAAAGTGATGAAAAAATAGGAAAAAAATAGAATAAAGGTAATAAACTGGTGGAAAAAAGATGAATACAGTATCGGGTCCTTAATCAAAGAGGAATTTATAGAAGGAGAAAATGATTTGGAAGTTAGTGACATTCCATTTGATTTTTCAAGAAGGTCTATGAACTATTGAAATAGGACCATGGAGATTGAGAAGGTGTTTAATAATGGAAGAGTGAAATTAGTTTCATAAAAATGGAGATGACCTATCTATATAAAGAAATCTGGGATTTGACTTCTTTAGGTCTCGATCAGGTAACCTCTTTCCTACCATCAACCACCTGAGATGGAGGAGGAAAGGTCGATCCACCGATGGTAAACAAAATATTTTTCTAGAGGAAAACTGAGTTTTCTATATTTTTCTTTTTTTATTTTCTATTTATATAGGAAATAACTCTTCCCCAAATTTTTAAAAATTAATTTTTATGGAATGTACATTCACATGTATATTTTTACACATACAAGACCAAAAAAGTAATTAATTAGGAATGAACTATACTACCGACTATGAAGCTACATTCAAAAGGGTAGTAATCATTTCAATTTTGAAATACTCTATTTAATTCAACACATAGAAATTTCCTTTTTATTTAACTACAAATTTCATGACCCATCTTTGATTCTTGATTCAATAAATTTATCTATGATACATAATCTTCCTCAGATAAAAACCATTACATGAATTTTAAATTTTATTTTCAAAAAATATGATTGATAATAATGGGGAAAATTATTAGTAGAGAAAAATGTGTGGTTTAGGATTTGAAAAATAATTATTTCAAGGAGCATGTTGATAATTGTAAGTGAAATTTTTCTAATAATTGGTGTAAAATTAATTTATGATATCTCCATTCATTGATTTTATTATTCATATGAATTTATAGAAGTGATTTTACAAACCTATTGTTAACATTCTTGAGGCAGCCTCTGAGATAATATTTCTAATTATTTCTATAATATATTTTTTATGAAAATCAGGAATTCTTTCTTCTAGAACATGATTTATGTCTTATAAAATCTATGACTAAACATGATAACTTTTAATATGATTAGGGAATTATTTTTTATTATCTTCTTATCTTGAGACCCACATTATACTAACCCTATTATGCTCTTAGACTCCATAAACAATTTTTTTAATAATTGAGCCATGTTATAAGCCTATTTTATTTATTCCCACCTTCCTCTAAATGTTTTTCAAGATATTTAAAAGAATAAGTGTGGGGGAGGGATTTTCCATGGTATATCATGACATATTTTTTTGAGGATATTTTTTTGGGGGATTATATATTGATATTTGTGAAGAGGCCATGTATTCCTCATTGTAGTTCATTAATCACCTCTCTTGCTAAAAATACTACAAATATAGAAAATAACTTCATCAAAAAAAAAGAAAAATTAAGAGAAAATATTGTGTTGGGTGTAGGAAAATTAACAAATCCACATTTCCTGACCGGTGATGTTTTTATAACTATTACAAATATTGTCATCATGGGATCATTTGGTTTTGTGTTGTGGACATGATATTTTCCCTATCACAATCTTTTAAAAAAATAGAATAAAATAAATAAATAAATTCTGGTGTTTCATTTATTATATTTCATTTCATCATGAGCCTTCACTAAGATGCTAGGGGAAGATGAGACATTTATTTACCTATTTTTAATTATCATATAATGTATATTAGAGACAAAACTCCTTTTTGAGCCTTACTTGATTTACATCAATTACCTAACTAACCTTCTTATTATATAGATTTGATTCTAAATAGTTAATCCCTCATTATTTTTTATGATTCTAACATTACACAGTGTAGATATTAGATTCCATTAAAGGCTATGGTATGTGAAATTTCTTGAGGTATATGAATCACTATATTCAATATTATACTGATGATTATTGGAGATATTAATGTGATTTAAGTTGAAACTTCCTTGCATAATAATAATATATTAAAAAATGAAAATGGATGATATAAAAGGATTGGCTATTTCAATGGAAAAAAAGTAAAATGCATGATTGATTTATTTCATTAAAAAATAATTTATTAGTGATTTTTCCCATGTGATGCTAGAAAATTTTATTTTCTATTTGATCAATTGTTATTTTTTTACATTTATTTTGAATAATGGTAATTTAAATATCATTTGTAGTCTGTTGAGATTCCACCATTGGGGAAAACTATGAATTAATGTGTGGGGGTATTGGATATTTGTATTTGATGCATATATTTTATGGTATGTTAATAATTTTATTTATGTATTTAATTAATTATTTTTAAAAAAAATGGGAAATTTTTTAATTGTTATATGTTTTATGGTAGGAATGATAGACATTTGAAAAAAGGAAGGAAAAAGGTGAAAATTTGAGCTAAAAGACACTTGCCAACTCTTCGCTTCTCTCATGATTCGACACAAGATTTTTTAGGCCAAAATAAAAACACAAGAGGGAATACCATGACAAAAAAACTAGATTAGAACATTTAAACATCATGTAATTCATTTAAACAACATGAATTCATTAAGGAAGAATTATGATGAAATTTGTGTCATCTGTTTATAGATTGAAAAATGAAATACTAAAACACGTGTATAATTTACACGTTATGTATGTTTCGATGAACATAAAAAATAATGATATAAGGAATAAAATTTTCATGGGATAGATTATAAATTAACCCCTGAGCCACACCTTCAGAGGTGCCTTGGACTAGGAGGAGCACTGATGGACGACTATGTAGATCAGAGTGACACCGTGTATCCCTTCTTCACTTCCTTTCCTCGTCGCCATTCCTTATTAGGAATCCATGACTCTTGATTTCATCATTTCTAGAATGAGTGTGTATATTTTTTTTGGTGATCTGATTATTGGGGGAAGATTTGTTAGTGATTTTTACTATATTTTATTATAGTTATGGACTGATAATGACAATTTATCAATTCCATTATTCTTCCTTTTTCATTTTAATATAAATTTCTAGTGATTTGTGGATGGTTATTACATTACATTAATTATTTTCCCAATTATTTATATTAATATTATAAAATCTAGGTTAATTATGTTTTAATAAGGTTTTGGGTCACCTAGTTGTGTGATTTACCTTAGTAAATGACCATTCCAATGGAGTAATCACATTAATACTACTGGATACCCAAACTAAGGATCCCTATTGACCCAAATATGACTCTAAACCTGAATAAATCCATAATCAATAGGATCCATAACATATTAACATTAAAATCATTGAACCAAGCATGCCTTATCCTATTTTTTAAAACCTAATATTTAATGAATTTTTTTCTCTTTCTCCAAAAAAACCAAAAAATTCTAATATCAATTCCTAGAATTAATTTAGAACATAAAAATTGTCTATATGGTTTCCCTGCTCTAGGTTTCCAAGTAATAAATTTATAGCTAGGTTTTCTTTTTTTATAAATGATTAAATTTTTGTATCCCTATATGAAATTAATGATGCCATGTGGGCTGTCAATTATGAATTCCATCTGTGTGAATATTATTAAGGGGGTATAATATTTAAGGCATGTGAAGAATTTAAGGAACAAATAAATCATGGAATTTTTAGATTCAAAAATTATTTAACAAGACATTATAATAATTTTATTATTTAAATAGTGATACATAAAAATCCATGGAATTATATTTCATCATTTTCCTTTTTCACATTATCAAATATTGTGCATTATTCTTTATCTGATTACTTTATCTAATTTAGGTTAAATCTATCTAGTTATAAAAAAAATTGAGGAATGTTATTTTAAAATATTTCCCATAGATAATTGGTGGGATAAAGAGATCCACACATCTCATAAGGAGTATCATGAACTCAACCTGAATAGTTAAGGAGAAGGATGTGATGTGTGAAGGTTTATAAAGTAAGAGAAGCCTAAGAAAATTTTAAGAACACTCAATAAACTATAAAATAGTATTTTTGATAATCAAGGCATGGGATCAGGAAAAGATAATGAATCATATGGGTAACTCAAATTTTTATATATAATAGGGAATTCTTAGAGGACACCTAGTTAACCCACATAAAACCTCTACTTAATTATCTGTTAAATTTTAGTTTTTTATTTAATTCCACATACCTCTAATTAAAAACTCCTAAAATTAATGGGATTCAAAAAAAATCATTTTAAACTCATAAACAACAGAAAAAAGATTAATTACCTCATTAATTCTCATTAATATTATTATAAATACATTTTATATCGAATGGGAAGTAAACAAATAATGGTTTTATGCACAAAAACACTACCCTCATCCAAGAAAAAATTGTTGACATAAGGTATTGTTATTTTATTATTACACAGTTGGATACCCTTTCATGGTCATTAAAAACTCATAAGGACCCTTACGTAGGCTTAAGGAATTAATAGGTACCCTTAAAAAACTTCATAGAACCTAGCCAAACCTCTCTAGACATAATGGGAAGCTAATAATAATCCCATATTCTTGAAGTAACTATCCATTACATGAAATGAAAAGGATACTTAGATGAGTTTGAGAAACTCTCAGAGACCCATTAGTAGTGATGAACATACCTTAAATGATAAATTAGATAATAATTTTTTGATTCTAGAAAAGGAATCCCATCCCCTATGCATCTGTTGGAAAAGGAATACTTACCCTTATGTGAGCCTTATAAACTCCCCTACACACTTATGAAATGGTGCACTGCCCTTAAAAAAGGAAAAATGACCTTTATATAATGTTAAACCATCCTATGTGATACCACCTATATGTGTTATAGGGTATCTATGTAAGGGTAATTTAACTAACCCAAATGTGTGAGAATGGGTTTATATATGGGTTAATGAAATTTTATGTAAACCATAATTTCAATAAATGTAACTTATAAATTTAAAATGAAAATTGTTTTAGTAACCCTTTTCAAACTTATAAGTATCGAAAATATAGCAGGAGGGCTTCAGATATCCAAGACCTTATAGTCTCAGTTGTTTAATATTTCCATAGGGGTATAAAATTATATTAATGGTTTACTTGTTTATATACATGTTCTTAGTTATTTAGTAAATGGTAAATAAAATAGTAAATGATATCAAATCATACTCATGTATACATACACCCAAGTGATGAATTGTCATATCACATCACTCATTCTATTATGAGTTATATCAGATTAATTTTATGCTCGCATGCCTAACTAAACTACTGACCATGCCTACCATGTATGTTAGTAACATCAATCAGTCAACAAACTATATATTCTTATATAACCAAGGAATAGAAAATAAAATCCCCCATTTATATAAAAATATATCAGTAACACACATTAACCATTTTTAATTAATATCACACAAATCGACTACTCAAACTTACAATCATTACTGTTTAAATGTTCTTTGGATATACCCTCTCACATGGGATACCCTCAAATGTCCCCACCCATCTCATGTTGAATATTAAGACTACAACATTAGTCTACAATGTCATCAACACACAAATATCTTGTATTGTATATTATAAATTATGTGATCTACTATCTATTCTAAGAATCATATACCACATAAGGGACATGACTTATGTAGAAGGTACACCAACATGGGTTCAATAACATAGGATAACTTGTGTTCTAACACACCCATCCTAGGGATCTCATCTATATTATGTATCTTGTTATCCATTCTAATCTATCTATGGTAAACATTTTCACAAATATTTCCATTGTGAAAAATGTATCATTATTGATATGTATCTAAAAAACTGTCACATTCAAGTTTGGTTATGTCAATGACCACCAATAACTTATTTATATAAAGGGTGAAAAACATAAATTTGATTATTTGAATAAATGAAGCCAATTTATTTCTATATAACTAGTTTATCTATCACACAAATGAATTAACATTGTATGTTCATATATTTTCCAAGTATGATACATATCTTTAAACCTATTTACACCTAAGTACAAGACAAAAATAAATAAATTATAACCATAAAAATCATACCTGTAAAAAAATAAACTATAAATTATCATAAAAATAATAATAATCAAAAGACCCTGCTAACATGTACTTAGTCATATTAATATTATATCAAGGTATAAATATGGAGTCTGTACCATCTTATAACCAATATTATGTCCATGAACCATACACAAAATCATTATACAAATAAAAGTCCACTTCATAATATTCCTAGCATAGAACCCACCTACATGATCTAATCTAGGTCACTACATTCATGGGGAGCACCTACCCATACACTATAGGTCATTGACTAGTATAAAGAGTTAGATAAAACAGAAATGGGATATTATACCATTAGTATAATTACATGTAATAATATAATAATAATAGATATTTCCTTAAGAAGGTGTACCATTAGAGTATAAGGGATTTATAATGGGAGTCATATCATAAAAAATACACACTAATATAATAAAAAATTATCTCATGAAGGATATGAAATCACACATCCCAATAGTGATCACCATGTGGGTTAATCATATACACAACATATATAACTAAAAATAAAACATGGAGACTCATCCACAATATATATCCTAGAGATAGACCTAAAATAGTATCAATGTTGAGATCCTATAACCCACTCACCAGTTTTAAGGCCAATACCATGACATATATAGAAACCATAAGCTCTAAACGTCCACTGGAGTGTATATACATAGTGTTATATAAAAAAATAGCTAGATTTAATGATAATAACATAACCTGTATTATAGCTATAATGTTTTCACATTCAATGGACTATATTTCCAATTTTCAATAATAAAACTTAGTAGGACACCACCTATGGATCCATGAATACTTGTGTGTGTATGTACAAAATGAAATTAATGTAGTAAACATAAAATTTATAAAAAAAATTGTATGATTAGGTACTAAATATTTTACCATGGTCATCAAATCATGCATGCTTCAGCCATTACTAGAATATTATGACTATGCCTAAGGCTAAATCACATTACAATGGTGAGAACATCATCCCCAGGTAAAAAAGCACAAATGAATGTTATTTCACCATATATATTTAAAAAATTATTGAATGTGTTATCACTAAGAATTAAAAAGGTGAACATGTTGTCACATGCCTTGAATAATATATCGCTATGAATAAACTAGGTGAAATATCCATCACTAATGATAAGTGAGCTATCACCATTAATAATTCATGGTGAATAAATTTTCACCATATAAATACACAAGGGTGAATGGTGTATCACAATATAACAAACCACATGTTAACAAGGAATCACTAAAAAAACATGTGTGAATGAACTTTATCCGTATCACATAAAATGGTTGAATGATGAATCACCCTAAAAAAAATAATGTGTGGATGATATATCATTATATGACTAAAAAATATTGAAAAATGTATTGTGTTATAATCAGAAATGTTTGAATAATATATCATTATACAACTAAACATGAGTGAATGATTTATCACTATATAAAAATTTATTTGGAATAAGGAGTCACTAACCAATTTATAAGGTTTAATGAAATATCACTAATAAAATAAAAAATGTGGAATATATATCACCAATATAAAAACAAGGATTAATTTTTCATCTTAGATATTGTACATAAGGAATCATTTATTTCCCTAGTTATTTTTTCATGATGTCTATAAATACCTCAAAGTTTATATAATCGTGTCTTGGATCCTCTAAAGATCACCCAAATTATATTATTGGACTCCATTCATCCATAAAGTTAGATGGTGCATCACAAAATTAAAATATTATAAAAAATCATATTTAGAACCATGGGAAACACCCTTCCTTGACCCAAGACCTCAACTATATCTCATAAATCCTCATAAAGAATGAATCCTAATATTCTCCACTCATAGACCCTATATATCATTAATTATCTCATTAAATATATTATAAAAACACATTCACTCAGTAGTCATGGACATTAAAATAATTTCATTCCCCTATAAATATATTTGACTCAGGTAAGGAATAATCATTTAGCATCACTTGAAATTTCATGTAATATGTTATGAAGTAAACACATTCCTTATATTAACCACAAGATACCTTTTTTGCAGTTCATCACTCATAATTAAATTACACATCCACCTTCTCTATATCATTTAGCACTTGTTATCTAACTAGTAACCCCCGTATAATTACTTCTCCATAAAAACCCATCAATATACTTATCTATAATCTAACCCCAAAAGAAAACATACCACTTAGTGATTAACTCAATAAACACCCTAGGTGATACATACATTAAATATCAAAAATTAATATCAATAATATGCTTTATAATCCCAATCTTCAACCATAAATCATCCCTCGTATGGATAACCCATATCCCAGTGGGTTTCTCCCATAACCATTTACTCAAATCGCTTTTATATCATGACACTAGGTGAATGTCACACAATAAATCACAAGACTAACCTAGGAAAAATGAGATATTTATCAGGGATGGATACCCTCTATGGGTTATACGCTCACATTATACACTATTACTATATATATAATGACATGAACTATTATAAATAAAATTCTCCTTTCAATTTAATTAAATTTATTATTTTTAAATATGTTTAAGAAAACACAAGCCCATAATTATATTTATTCTATAATATCATATTTAAAATACTGCTAAGAATCACAAACCTCGATAATATATACATTGAACTATGATCATATGATTAGTATAAATATAGGGTTTTAACAAATCCAATTTACAAAGAAAAAGTAAGTAATGGACTCAACCAGTAGGGTTTCACCCTATGAATCTATTTTATCAAATCATACTAAAAATATAGAATTACTAGGATTTTCCCCTAATCAAGACCAAGTTTAGATCTATCAACTTAATCATGAGTGAAACCATTTACAGGAGAACTTGAAGATCATCAAGATCATGATTGAAACCATGTATGCCGAAAAGCCCTAGGAATGTCTCAATGTTAGGTATGTTACTCTTAGTGTGTTTGATAGTTTATTAAAGGGATATTCATCCAAAAAATAATAATATGAATATTTATATTCTATAATTCTGGTTATATTTTCTACTTATTTTTACATTACAAACAATTTTTATTTTTATACAATAAAACAAAAACAGTACTTTGGTGTAATATTAAAATTCAATTACGAAATTCATTTTCATAAATTAATGGATTATTAAAATTAATACTATTTTAATAAAATGTTCTTATAAAAATTAATAAATATAAATGGTTTTATATTTTTATAATGTCAAAATAACTTTTTATAAGGGATCAAAACTGTTATTGTTAAAAAAAACCGCAGCATTTCTCAATTAATATTGATTATTGTATTAAAATTAAAAATTACCCTATTTGGAAAATTATTAAGATAAAATCAATAATATTTTTGGAATCATAATGACGAAATTATCATACGGTGAAATTTCCATAATTTTTTGAGACTTTCAAATTATGATGTAAAAATTAAATACAGTATATAAATATAGTGTGTATTATGACATCAAAATGACCCAAAAGTTACGTGATAAATACTATAAATGGTATAAAAGACAATATATTTGTTTATAATTTTAAATAATGTGTTTTATAATAAATTTTATTATTTTTTCAAACCCATTATGAATCCTCTAAAACATATAATATATTTTAAGGTTTTAAAATCATTTCATTAAGATTGTGACTCACCTCCACACCACCAAGGGGAATATTATAATAATTTGTGACCTCTTCTATGAAAACCCTACTTTTATTACAAACTTAAACTTTTTTTATTACATAAACTATTAACTCGATACAACAAGGAAGATCGATAGGTCTAGTGTATTTGGGGCATAGGATCATTACATAACAACTTAAAACATGAAATACAACATCTTTATTGAAAACATCCTTTACATGACTATTACACTCCCTCATACTTAGCATTGCATGGGATAACTTGAGGACATGCATAAGAAAAGGGGTGAGCTATAAAGCCTAGTAAGGGAATAAACATGGAATACATGTGGAGTACAATACATGTTAGACAATAGGCATATCAATAGAGCACAAGAGAAACATGAACATAAAGACATGATAAAGCATGATAATCATAACATGGAAATGTGGCAACAACACTTAAAATGGAATTAGCATGAGCCAAGGCTCATTGCACACGGAGCATGAGTAAATTCTCAATTCACATGAAGCACGAGTAAACCCTAATTTCACTTGAATTAGAATGATTCAACACTAATTTAACATGATGTATCATGATACTATACTTTACCCAATGCATTGGATCTCTATAAGGGCGCACCCTTCTTAAAGATTTCATTTCATGCATAAGTGTGCCACATGGATCATAAAACATGGATTCACTAAACATAATCATTTATTCCAAGATAAGGAATGTGGAATTAATACATGAAACTTTATAATCAATAAGTAAATGTTCATAAAATTGAATACCATTGATGGATAAATGGGCATGGTATTCACTACACAAAGGCATTGGCTTAGAAAATCGGTGCAATTTCGGCAGCATAATGACGTGACATAAGAATTCATAAAAATGTTTGATGAGATAGAAAGGGGTGTATCATCATATTTACATGAAATTTAAAGTAAGGGGGTCATATAGATACATGTAAAAACAATTTTAATGGAATTTAGATTTATGATACAAAAGTATTGCTTGAATGTAAACGAAGAGAGAGAAGTTCCTTTCGGAATTTTGGCATAGTAACGGGTGTACATGGGAGGCATTTAATGAGAGAGAAAGGGGTCTCCCATCATTAAAACAATAATAGGGTAGTATTGGAGAGGTTAAAAACCATACCCCATCATTTATAATTGAAATTAAAAGGGCATAACAATATTAATAAAATTGGACAAAAAAGTGAAAGGAAGAAAAAACCCTTACTCGGAAGTGTGCTTCCAAAGGCTTGAGAGAGGATTGAGAGAGGATTCTTGGGAGATTAAGGAACCTTGGGAGGATTCTATAGAGAGTAGGTCAGAGGTTTTATGAACTCCAAAGTCTTTGAGTGAGGAGGAAGTGGGAGCTTGGGTGGGTTTATATAGGAAAGGTGAGTGAATTTTTTATTATTTAGGTTTGGGACCCCTTACATTAAACTAATGAAAACCACAAACAAAATCATGGTTTTTGCCCATGTTTTTTGGAAAAGGGGAGAGGAAAACAATATTGTATAAGGCCAAACTCTGAACTTCATAAAATAATGGGTTTTCTTTGGAGGTGAGACACACTCCCATGGAAAATAATTTAAAAACACAAGATGTTTAATAAGTCTTGAGGGGTCCATTAATGCTTTGTAAAATAAGTCAAACTAACCCAAAATCACATTATTTTAATGTTAAAACATATATTGGCCAAACGTAAAGCGTATCATATTTTATTACATCACTATTGGGTCATTATGATGTCATAAAACACATTATATATTTAAATGGTATTTAATTTTTACCCAAAAATTTGACTGTCTCAGAAAATTATGAAAAATTCACCGTTGGATAATTTTGACGTCCTAATTCCAGAAATAACATTTATTTTATCAAAATAATTTTCTAAATATGTTAATTTTTACTTTTAAAATAAAAACCGACATTTATCGAAAATTCACGGGTTTTGACAAAAATGGCTTTCAAACCTTAATAAAAATTACAATTTCATTCATAAAATTATAAGATTATTTATTTTTAATAAAAATTAATTTAATAATAATAATAATATTTTATTAAAATATTATTTAATTCAAAAATCCCTTAATTTAATAAAATAGAATTCTTAATTAAATAATAACTAAAACACTATTTGTACTTTAAAAACTATTTACAATGTGTCAATAATGACAAGAAAGTTTATTCATTATTATATAAAAAAATAATGTACATGAACATAGTACTAGCGATTTGTTACATAACCCTTGAAACAGTCGCTTAAGTTCTAAGGGTAAGGTGTGTGATGGTGACAGAGTATTGGGGTGGCTCGAATAACATCGCTCGAGTGGTAATCTCTATCAACTTCCACTTTTCCCATACACGGTCCCGTTCGATCTTGACATGGTGAAGCTCAGCTTGGGCTTGTTCAAGAGCGAAGCCCATGCCACCTCTTTTCTGAGCTCTAACAAATGGGCTTCGTATGGAGAAATTCTACTGGATGAGGCCATCGCTTCTTTTGTCTGAGTAAATTGGGTTCATTAAAGCCTTATATTTATACTAATCATGTGATCATTGTTCAATGGCTATAAAATTAACAATCATAAAACCAAAGAAGTTGACATTTTATATAAAAGTTTTACATAAAGATACATTTAACTAGATCGAGAGGAATTTCCATTAACTAAACTTTGGGTCGTTACATTTTCTATATAAAATAATGAAAAACATCTAATTTTTTAAAAATCATTGTAAAAAAACAAGGTATGGTTTGTGGTTTTGTTTATTTTCTTATATAGAGTCCAAAACATGAATTTTAGAAACATTAAAGAAATCCCCACTTTTTTCCTATAAAAACCAACCTAAAAAAACATTAATATTCCTTAAAATCTATATATAATGTCCCTACTATGACCCACATATCTAGAGTCCTCCCAAGGTGACCCTAATATATTAATATACGCATCCCAAGCATTTGGAGACACACACTCATGAAAGGGACTCATCCCTTCAGATTTCCATTTAGGAACCTCTTTTATGTTATGCTACGTAGTTTCAATTTCTGGTTGATTGGATATTTTTTACTACAACCTAATTAATTTAATTTTTTAAGTACATGATATACCCCTTTAACTTAAATTATCACCCCAATGAACCCTTATGTACACACATTACCATAATGAAATTCAGTAAGGAATCCAAAACCTTTCTTATTTATTCGAGTTTTATTATTATCTCCTGCCTTATATTAACAATTCATAATTTTGGGATATGTATGTTAATGTCCCTATTACTTCCCAATTTATTTCCAAATGATGAGATACCCCATTCCCTCCCATCAAACAATTTTTTAAATTTTTATGTGACACAGTTTTGCTACCGAAATATCGCCTTGATTTTATATTCCAAACTCATTTTGTAATGAACACCATTTCTTGTTCTATCAAGGGTTTTCACCTTTATACACTTATAATTCCTTTTATTAGGACATAAATTTATGTATTCTAAAAACCTTGATAGTGTAAGAAATTATTATGATGAATGAATCCATGTTTAATTATATATGTGGAACACTTAAGCATTGGAATGAAATGAAAGTGATGGTTGAACCTAGAATTATAGAGAACTCCAATGCATTGTGTAATGTTTAGTCTCATGAGATGTAATATTTGGATATGGAGTGAACTTGATTCCTTTATGGGAATTTTTCCATCATTATGTCTTTATAGATAGCCTTGATGTATGTTTATGATACATTGTTTTAAGTGTTTCCATATTTCCCATATTGCTGTTATGTTATCTTGCTATATCATGTCTTGTTGTTCATGTTTATGTATATCACATATTTTAATCCCCCTTGATATAAATATTGCCTAAAATTTATCTCTTCATTCATTTTATTCCATGTTTATTCCCCTACTAGGATTCATAGACCACCTCTTTCTTATGTATTTCTCTGGGTTATCTGATGTAGTTTTATGTACGTTGGAATATTATGAGCATCTAAAGAAAGATTTCAATAATTTTGTTATATCCCATATTTAAGTTGTTATATAATTTATCTAATTCCTAAATAAAAAATTATTTTCGATCTATTATGTGTTATTATGTGTAATCATATATAATAAAAAATTAATTAATTTGTAATAAAGAGTAGGGTTGTTATAATTAGTATCAAAGTAAAGGTTTAGTTATTTTTGGTATGTGGATTGGAAAACTCTATAAAAATACTATGGGATAAGACTAAGTATAAAAAAACATCACTAAATTTTTTTATTCATGGTTCAAGTGATTTATCATGAAAATAAACCGTGTCTATATATTATAAGTGGGTGTGTCTTTGGAATTGATGTATATTGGGGTAAAACCTAAAAACACCGCATTGAGCATGACTTGACCAGGATCAATGGATCAACTCCATTGACAATATCTTCTCCAAACTTTAATGTTATATGAAAAAGGATGTTCTATTATTCATTTATCATATAGAGGAAGAATTTTATCAGCGGTGTACATTAATAAAAATATGAAGCTTGAGGATGATATTGATTCAATAGGGTGGAAGGATTTCCAGAAAATGTTTTTATATAAATATTTTTCCCACACCCTCCGACTTAAAATGAATATTTATTTCCTTTACCTTAAGATAAAAATGATGAATCTATAATATCATAAAAGGAAAACTTCACAATAATTTCATGATAAGACTCTAGATTTTTTTTTATGTCTGAGTAAAATATTAACAGCTTCGATGGTGGGCTAAAACATAGTATATGAAAAGCCCTGAGGATCTGATATTTTGATAACTATGAGAAAATTATCTGATGTACCGTGAATGTAGAAAATTTTGTTTTTGAATCTCTAGGATATCATGGGGATAAGAAGAAGAAAATTGGATTTTCATTCTGGAGGTTTGATGGAAAATCAAATATAGCTAAGAAATTTTAACATACCACTTACCAATAGTGAAGAAAGAATCTCTTTGGAAATTTCCAAATGGGAATGAGGAAATTATCTAAGTGTGGTAATGAAGTACACCTAGCTAATTATTACATATAGGATAATCCCACTAATTCATTGGAGTATGAATGCTCAAGTCCTTCCTTATGACATTGTTCATTGGTTGAACTAAAAGGAACTAGGGAACTTTGAAAACCAAAGCACCATGCCAAGGGTCTTGGAAACAACCAACAACCACTATGGTAGTAAGGGTGAGATTTTTCTATCATTACCACTTAGGTGGATCTCAGAAAATAAGTGTTCATAGGTACTTTAGTTATTAATTCAACATTAGAGAATATATTTTTTGATTCCGATTCTACGCATTCCTTCCTATCACGAATGTTTAGTAGATCAATTCAAACACAACCACAATGAATGGAAGTAGAGTTGTCATTGAAAAAAACAAATGGAGAAATTATTACATCCCATGTATATAAGTCACCCTATAAAAATGTTTGTGTTTAACTTCCCATCAAACCATTTAGAAATACCATTAGTGGAATTTTATGCAATTCTTGGCATATATTTACTTTCCCTATATAGATCCAACATCAATTTCCAAGAGAAGGAAATCACCCACTATATCATGAATCATCTTTTGATTATGTACAAGCTCAAGGTGGATGATGAATCTTATTTATTAATATCATCTCATGAATGTATATTATTTCAATTCAATCAAGCATATATAGCTCAAATGATTAAAAATAAGGATAGATCATATTTGAAGACATTCCCGTTGTGAGGTAATACAGTGTTGTGTTTCCTAAAACATTACTCGGTACTCCTCCTAGCCGATATGTTGAATTTAAAATTGATCTTATACATGTGGCATTACCATTATCCAAGACACTGTATAGAATGGATTTTTTGGAACATGTTGAGATAATAAAAAAACTATAGGATAATATGGACAAAGGGTTCATACATCGTAGTACTTCACCATGGGGAGCATCATCCAGCTGCATCATGAAGAAGGATGGGTCAATGGGTGTTTTCATTGATTATCGTGAACTATACAAGATCATGAGAAAGAATAAGTACCCTATGAAACTAATTTATAACTTATTCGAGTATATATGAGGAGAAAAATAATTCTCCAATGTGGATCTTTAGTCTGAATATTACCATGTTTGGGTAAAGAATGTTGATATCCCCAAGACTAATTTTCATATAAGGAATAAGAACTAATATTTCATAGTTATTTCATTCATAATAACTAATGCTCCATAATTCATCATTGTATTTATCAATAGATTCTTTATGGATCACATTAACAAATTTATGGTAGTCCTTTTAGATTATATTATAATATAATTCAAAAGAAAGGAGGGGAACGATGAGCTTCTGAGCACTATGCTAAAATCCATATGAAAGGATAATATTTTTTCTAAGTAAAAAAATGTGAGTTTTGGTGGAAGTATGTTTCATTATTGGTGAATATCATCACAAGAAATGGGATATATTTGTGCCCCTCAATGATTGAAGGAATTGATGTATGTCCAAGGCCAATATCTATGATAGATATTTTCTAGTTCTCGTAGATTAGTTGGGTATTATCATCAATTTGTGAAAAATTTCACAAGATTTTCAATGCCTCTAACCAAGATAACTCAGATGGTACTCAATTTTTATTAGAATTATTAATATGAAGAGATATTAAATTAGTTTAAAATAGGCTTATCACTACACCTATAGTCACACTACTTACTAGTGGAGAACGTTTTTTGTATTCAGTGATGCTCTGAAGTGGGGATTGGGATATGTATTAATTCATAATGACAATGTGATAGCCTATTCTTTAAGGCAATTGAATGTTCATGAACATAACTACCCAACTCATGATATGGATATGGTTACTATGATATTCTCATTTATAATTTGGATGAATTATATCTTTGTGGAGGATTTTGAAATATATATAAATAAAAAAATCCTCATGTATATATTTACCCAAAAATATATGATTATGTGCCAATGAGGATGGTTAGAGCTGATTAAGGACCATGAATGCTAAATTTACTACCATCCTTATAGAGTTTATAAAGTGGGAAAAACTATATGTAGAAAGGATGTATCAATTCTATAATTTAAGAGAATTTATAGGGATTCAATATTTTAGATTTGGAAGTGATGCAAATGGGATTCATAAAGGAACATCATATATCCTTTCACAAATGATTTATCAACAATAGATTTAACAGAATATAAATTATTCTCAAAGAGATGATTTGGGAATTTAAAAGAAATTGAAAAATATAAGGAAAATAAAATCATTATATTTCAATGTTAATAAAGTAGGTTTTTTAATATTTGGGTCATGACTATGTGTACCATCAAATACTGAGTTAAAGGAGCTTCTGGATGATTCACATAATTTGAATTTCTCTATTCATTATGGAAGTAAAAAAGATGTATCGTGATCTCCATGATAAATATTGGTGGGTAAATATGAAGAATAAAATCATAGAATATACATAAATATTTATTATATGTTAGGAATTGAAGGTGGAAAGCAAAAAATCCAATGGGATGATGAAACCATTAACCATACCTACATACAAATGGGAAAACATCACCTTATCCATTTCCCTTGGTCTTTCAAAGACATCAAGAAAAAATAATTACATTTGGGTTGTGGGGGATCATCTTAAAAAAAAATGAACACTCCATTGAAATTAAATAGTACTTATCACTCAATCAACTTGAAATGATATAAATTTTATAGTTGGTTAGGTTTCACGGAACAACCCTATCTGTTGTATCCGCTCGAGATCCCAGATTTACCTCTGATTTATGAAATAGTCTTCAAAATTATCTAAATAGTGATTTGAAGATCATCATGGCCTATCACCCTCAAATATATTTCAAATATAAGAGGACTCCCCAGACACTTGAGTACATGTTGATATCATGCTCAATTGACTTCAAAGTTGTATGGGATCAATATCTTCCTCTGGTCAAATTCTAAAAAAATAACAAATTACATCAACCATCCAAATGGATCCCTATGAGTCTCTTTGTGGAAAAATTTGAAGAACACCTTAATGTTGGGATGATGTTGGGGGAAAAATTCTAAGATGTAAAATGGTTGAGGGAATTGTGGAAAAGGATAAGACTATTCGATAGAACATCAAGACTTCTCAAAGTCGAAAAAAGAGCTATCATGAAAATATTAAACGAGACCTAGAGTTGGATGTTGGAAGACATGGTATTCCTATAAATATATCCATGGAATAATTTCATTAAATTAGGTAATAAGGTAAATATTATTCCAAGATACATCAGCCCCTATGAGATCCTTGATCTCATTAGAGTAGTGGCCTATTGACTAGTACTCCCACCAAACATATCTCAAGTACTTTATTTATTCCTTATATCCCTCTTAATGAAGTATATAATCGAACCCTAAAATATACTCAATCCATAGGTTTTGTCATTGGAGAATGATATTTCATATGAGGAGGAACTAGTGAAGATCTTATATCATAGAGACAAAGTTCTACTGAATAAGACAATGCACCTGGTAAAAGTGTTGTGGACAAACCACAAGTTTGAATGAGCAATGTGGAAACTGAAGGAGGTGATGAAATAGAGTTACCCTCATCAGTTTTAATGGGTGAAATGAAAAATTAAAGGTATAAATTTCTATATGGGATATTTTAATGAACCGAAATGTTATTAAAAAATTCCCTATTTTATTTAAATTAATTATTTTTTTAAAATTTCTATGTAAAACGCATGAAATTAATTTGTTTTATTACATACTATAGAATTTAAAAGGCCATTAAGAACCATAATCATTGATAATATATCCATTTAATAGTGATCAAATTATTATTATTAATATAGGTTTTTAACTAATCCGATTGACATAGAAAAAGGAAATGATTGCCTCAACTAGTAGGATTATGCAATATGAATCCCATTTATCATAGATTCCAAGGGAGATATCATCGTTGGGATTTTTCTATTATCAATTCCAAGTTGATATCCAATAAATTTAGCATGAGATAAGTCATTTATGGGATAATTTCATGCCAATCGGTTTCATAGTCCAAACTATGTATGTTTAACCACACCATAAAAGGATCACAATTACACACCTTACTATTTGGGTGTTTGACGGTGTATTAAAGGGATATGTACGAATAAAATAATTATATAAATAATTATATTCTAGATATATGTTTATATTAACTTATTATTATTACTTTATAAACATTTTTTATTTTTATACAGTAAAATGAAAATTGTATTTTCAAGTAATATTTAAATTCAACTAAGAAATTTATTTTCAAGAATTAATGGATTTTTGAAATAAAAAATATTTTATTAATATATTATAATAAAATAATTTTTATTAAATATAAATGTTCAAATAATTTTAATGAATTAAAATATCATTTTATAAGGGTTCCAAAACTGTTATTGTTAAAAAACCCATCATTTCTCAATAAATGTCAATAATAATTTAAAATGTAAAATTAACATATTTATAAAATTATTTAGATAAAATAAATATTATTTTTAGAATCATAATGTGGAATTTATCAATTGGATAATTTTTCATACTTTACTGTGATAGTCAAATTTTCAGGTAAAAAATAAATACTATATAAATATACGGTGTATATTATGACACCATAATGAAAAAAATTGATGTAATAGATACTATAAATGGTATCCATGGACAAATATATGTTTTTACTTAAAACTAATATGGTTTTAAGATAATTTAATTAATTTTATAAATCCATTTTGAATCCTCAAAAACAATTAAAATTATTATGGTTTTGAAATATTTTCTTTAAAATTGTGAGTCACCTCCACATCACTAAAGGGTTTGTTTTAAAAATATCGGTACTAAGACATATAAAGTAATGAAAAAAACTCTCATTTTTTCTATAACCATGGTATAAAACCATGGGAACGTTTGTTTTTTTGGTTATTTTGTTATATAGAGTTTAGAACCTATGTTTGAGAAATATTAAAGAAATGTTCACTATTTTCCTACATAAACCAACCCAATCACCCATTTATATTCATTAAAAATCCATGGATAAATTCATTACTCTTACTTACCCATTATAGGGTCCTCCCAAGTTTCCCCATTCATTAAATAATATATACCCAAGCATTTTTAGGCACATACTCAAGTGAGGGACTCCTCTTTACTCATTTACATTCAAGAACCTCTTTTATGATACGCTTCATAGTTTCAATTTCTGGTTGTTTGGTTATGTTTTCCAACAACACAATTACTATAATTTTTTCTATGTGATGAGATAACCCTTTCACAATCATTATCCCTCCCCCCATGTGCCCTTACGTACAAATTTTACCATGCCTAAAGTTATTAAGGGATATTAGAAGCGCTCGTTTCTCCCTGGCGATTCTCTTCCTTCCTCGGTGACGACGGTGGCTTCGGCGCCAGCCCCTCCCCCCTTTATGGGGGAGGGGGAATCCTCATTTTATGAGAATATAGGGTCCTTTCGGCCTTTTTCCAACCCAGACTTCCTCCCTTCTTTCCCGAATGTTTCTCTTAGCCCTAAAGCTCCGGATCTTCTCGATGGATACCCTAATCTCCAGATCTCGACTACGGAGTTCTCGGAGTCTTCTTCCTTACTGAATCTCACTCTGGTTTCTATCTTCTTACATAGGTGGCCATCCATGGATGCATTTGATAGATTTGTGTTTGGTTCTTGGAATATTATGGAAAGGGCGGTTGTAGTCTTGCTCGACAGCCATCAGATTATGATCCGTTTTGAATTGGAGGTCGATCTCATTTAGGCGTGGTCAAGGGCTCTACACAGTTTCAAGGGGATGCGGTTTTTCCTCTTGCGATGGTCTTTCTATCTACACATGAACCGTTATTTTCCATCAATGGCAGTCTGGGTTAGTTTCCCTAATCTTCCGTTACCTTTCCAAAATCATGTTGTTATCCGAATGTTAGGAAATATGGTAGGAAGATATCTCTATTCTGATAGTTGCACAGAAGCAGTGTGTCACCTGGTTAATCCCCGAATCTTTGTTGAATTTTATGTTTCTCGAATGCCTTTTGATTTTATATGGATTACTATTGGCGAGGAATACAGGTGCAAACAAAGAGTTTTTTATGAGAACTTGACTGATTTTTTTTCTTCCTGTAAGCGGTTGGGGCACTCTATAAAGGGTTTCCAGAGGAGTATTCCTTTGGGTCATAGGGACCTCCACGGGTCCTCCAGTAGAGAGTTTTCCCCACATGGTAATAATCAGAAGATTGGTGTGTTGAAGAGCCCAGATCAGGAGGTTTTGGAGAAGGTGGTCGGTAGGGACATCCACGATTCTGAACCTGATCGGAATGGTGAGGTTCAGTGTGGTCAGCAATCTGTTCCTATGAGGTTAGAGGATGATTCAAGGGGTAAGCACTTAGAGCATAATGCGATGGTGGATATTGAGCGGAATGATTTGGGACTGCTGGAAGGTGGGTACGGTCCTCTTCTACCTTGTCCAGTGGTGGAGGATGAACCATCTAGTTCCCACAAGGTGACCTTTGAGGAGGTCCTTGGTTCTGAGGAGCCTATTGTCTCGATGGTGCAGACCAACCCGATGGTCTCTGAAGTCTTCAATAGGCTAAGGCAGGATTTAGAAATAATTGATAGCTCCATTGTTAGAATGAATTCAGAACAGGTTGGGGGAGAGAGGTTCTCCAGTTTGTTGGAGGTGGCCCCTCCTTCCAGCGCCAAAGAAACCTGGGGATTAGATCCCTCAGCCAAGCCTTTTATAAATCTTAGTAATAGGTTTGAAGCTCTTTCAGCAGGCATGTCGGAGGATGGAATGGTTGATAAAGATGTTGAAGGGATGGATGGTGGTGAAAATACCTCAGAGGGTCTCCTGATTGAATATATGGAGAAGAAGTAATTTTCCATGTTTGTGGAAGAAAATCCTTCTGAGGACAGTTGTCTCCCCTTGATGGAGAGAAACACTCCAAATCAGGGGAAGGGAAATAACACTGGGTGGCCTGATTCTACTTTGAGGGCACGATCCAGGAGAGGAAGGGAGAACACTGGGGCAGGGAAAGAAAATTTTAGTTCCCCTATTGGCAGATCATTCAGTGAAATTGTTCAAAGTGGGAACCAAAAGATGATTGTAGGTTAAAATCCTTTGTCTACTATACCAATAAGGATATCAAGGAAGGACTACTCTTATCTTCCGCGGCTGAGGCGGACTAGGTCTGCCTCTAAACGGAATAGTAAGGTGGTTCTTGATTTTAAAAAGGGCAATGTGGTCTAGAAGGAAACCCCAGATATGCTTGCACTCAACCAGCTTCCGGACTGGGTACAAAGTGAAAACTTTTGGCGACACCCAGAGTGGGAATCGGCAACTGGAGAAGAAGACTCGTGCTTTGGGTGTGGAGACGACTATGGCTATTATGATTTGTAACTTTATGTTGGTCTGCTGTGTTTGATGTTTATGTTTCTCTTGTATGAGTTTATGGATGTATGTTGGGGTACCAGACACCCATAAACCGGCTTTTATAAAATGAAAAAAAATGATTTGCGGCGGCATTAAGGGATATTCACCTTCTCTCCATTATTCATGTTTTTTTATTATCTCATGCCTTCTATTTTCAATTCCATTTGTTGGGATGTTTCCTAACATGTACCTATTAATACCCAATTTATGTCCAAATTAAGAGTGACCAATTCCATTCTCATCATATAATTTTTTAAATTTTTATGTGACATCATTATCCTGACACAATTTCACCATGATTTTCCATTCCCAAACAATTATGTTCTGGACTCCAAACCCATTTCCTATCAAGGGTGTTCAACTTTAAACACTTATACATATTTTAATTGGGACTCACAAGTATGTATTCCACCCTGCATGATCATGTAATAATATTTGAAGATGAATCAATACATCTTATTTGTTATATGTGGAACACTTAATCATGAGATTGAAATGAAAGTTTCGGGTTCACCCGGATGTTTATAGTGCTCCAATGCATTGGGTAATGTTTAGTCTAATGAGACATCATGTTTGGAATAAGATTCAACCCGATTCATTTATGGGACTTTTTACATCATGATATCTTGGAAGTTATCCTTGGAATATGTTTATGATTTAGTTTTTAAGTTTTTTCCATGTTTATCATGTTACCTTTATTTCATCATTTTATATCAGGTCTTATTGTTTATGTTAATATCCCTCACCCCTTTCATTCTCCCTCAATATTCCTATTCTCTAAAATTTATTACTTTCATAAATTTATTCCTAGTGTATTCCCTTACTAGTATTTATATATCACCCTTTTCTAATTTATGTCCCAAGGTTATACCATATAGTTTTAAGTATGTTGAAATAGTATGATCATGTTAAGGAAGTTTTCAATAACTTTGTTGTATCCCATGTTTATATTGTTTTGTAATGTACCTAATTCAAAAAAACAGTAGACTTCTTGATCTTTCGGGTTGTATTAAGTGTAATATTATGTAATAAATTATAAATTAATGTGTAATAAAGAACATGGTTTTTATATGATAGGTAATGTATCTCTTGATTACTCTGTAATGAAGGAAATTACACTCAATAGAACCACTATGACTATAATGAACTCACTTATATCATCTCTATTTTGGGAACTCACTTTGGTTATATCTAGTGTCACATTCACCTATATAATAATAAAATCATATTAAAATGTAAATAAAACCACATATAAGTGACTTATATTAGTGACCCCTTACCCAAATTATAGAGTTATCCCCTCTTCTAGGATTTCTCCATTCGTGACAATACCCATTCTATTTTGTACTGACCATAATCTACGACCATGTACCCCCTGTTAAGAACAAGAGTATATTAGAAGTTTTTTATTATATGGTGAGACTATTGAGAAGAATATTTTCCTCTAGTATTTTTTATTTTTTATATAAAATAAGTATTGTATGTTTTTAGGTGAATGTAATTAATGGGTACATTTTTTTCAATGCATAAAGAATGTTAAAAATCAAATGAAATACCACTATATATGAGTTGACTGAAATATGGATGTTTGGAAGAGTTTTGATTGTCATTCGAGTTATTTGAGTATGATTTTATATGTATTTATGGATCTCAATTTCAAATTGTGTGATTTATAGAATTTTGTATGATATAATTTATAAAAAAGTCCAAACTGAAGATAATTAATTTAATGGTGTAATGAGTGTTTTTTGGAACTTTTTATTAGTTGCTTTATCCACCATAAAAGTGGTTTTAATCTTTTTATGTTTCATTGTAAGTTGTGTATACATAATCAAGACCTATGTATGAGTTAATGGACTCTATGTAGAAGTCATATTTTGATGGACATTAGTCAACACATGTAGAGATTCTTTTGATTTCAATATAATTATAATTCAAGTTTCCAAAAGCTCAATAATATAATTAATATAATTTATTATAACGATGTATAATCTAGGATTAACATCACAAAATATGATTTTTTATTCAATCATATGAAGAATACATTTCCAAAAGTTAATATGATAGGTAATACAGTGGAAAGATATATTTTTAGAAGAATTTACTTCAGTAATCGCTAATTCATGCTATGACCTTTTCTAGTACACGATAGCAATCGAGAACCATGTTTGGATAAATGAATAAGATGTATGAAGAAGAAGAATATAATAAGTTGAAATTAACTGAGGTTATTCATTCCAACATTAATTTCAAAATAAAAAAATCTAAGGATACATTATATTGGTACTAACACATTATAATATCTTGTATTGTGAGTGTATGTTAGATAGTGTGTGAGATAGAGAGAATGAAAAATGGTGTTATATCTCTCAATAATTAATTGGTAATATTATTGAGATAATTTAGAAGAATAATAGACTAGCAGGTTCACACAAAGGGAATAGGAAACCAAAGAAAATATATGTTAGAGGAGATTATGTAAAATTAACGCTAAAACAACATGAATAGATACCTAGTTCAATTTGATGAATTCTTTTTGTTAAAAAACTAAATCTTTCATCATTTTATGAGTTCTAGAAGAAATAAACATTATTAAGGTATGTTTATCACATAGGTATTAGGCTATTCCTTATACATTTTTATGCATATGTTGATAATATTGGGTATTATGGTCTCGGTGAAATCATGACCACGATAAGAATTATCCATTTCATTTTGCACGGTGAACCCAAAAAACATATATTTCCCATTATGTGTGTTTATTTGGAAGACATATAAAATAACTCTAATAGGTGTAATTTTGTATTAAAATAAGAAACATAAATATATATTTATATTAAGAGATTCACCCTATGTTTATTTCAATGATCTAAAGTGTCCTTTCATGATGTATTAAATACATGGCTTCCCTTAGTCTGTGATCTACTATTTGGAATTTGGTGTATTTGGGTTTCTCTCTAGATAATGGGTTTTTTGCTGAATATCTATTCTATATAATGAAATACCATAATTTCATAACCAGAATGTTCATTCACACATTTGATTTGGATATTGTTCATATTAATAAGAACATAACTTTTTCACACTCACTATCACTTGTGATGTCTTGAAATATTAAACTAATGGGTTTCCACCTAATCAAGATAATTCAGCTATTAAATATATAGATAAGAAGAATCTTTTGAATGATTAATTTTATCATAATATTTTATAATCTTCCCCTATATAGAGTCAATTTCTAAAACTTAAAGTAATCAAAATAGAAAATGGAATGTAGGAAAAACTGAAGATCATCTATGATGGTAATACCAAAGTGAATCGGTTATTGATATAGATTTTCTAATTTAAGTATGAATACCTCAGGAAGAATGATAATGATAATATAGAAATATACTTTTTAAGGTAAAATGATATTTTCATCAGAATAAATGTCTCTTCTAATTTGTGATAATATTATATAGGGTGTGAAAAGATCTTTCAAAATCTTCCGAACAAGATTGATGGAAAAGATTAATCATTGGATGATATAGGTCCAAAAACACTAGTACATTATTAAATACAAAACATTATAATTACATATGATATATGTGAATATAATAATTTCATTAATAAGGTTAATAATTAAAATGAAATCTATTTTTAAACCTCAATGAAAAAGAAGTATTAAAATATGTTTTTCATTTATGAAGTTGTTTGTTTACAATCATATTCAATTATAGATCTAATGTTATAAAGAATAATATCTATTATCACTAGAAATATGAAAACATTAATTTGAAATTTCAAGGTAATTCTTCAACTAAAAATATTATTGTGTGGATAAATTGGACATTTTTTTATAATTTTCTAAAATATGAGAGAAGGTGAAGTTAGTATTAAAGAATAATAATGTATAAGGGGATATTTTAAAATGAAATCCAGAAATAATGCCATATTAATGTTTTGTTTTAAAGTGATATTAAATTATTTAAGAAAAATAAAAATTAGGATTCTCTTATTCAAATGTAAAATTAGTGATTTCATAAATGAAAAAGATTATGTTGAGACTTCCAAATATATTAACAAAAATATTTTAATTACTATATTGAACTAAAATGAATTCACTAGTCATGAAAGTATATAATACAATATTAAATAAGAATAAAATTATATTGGGTTTTAATTTAATAGATAATGTATGTAATGTCAATAAATTAGATCAATAATGGGAAAAGAAATTAGAATTTAGAAGTTTAACTATCAATCTTCTAGCTATAATAAATCTATCTATTTAGAAGAAAAATAATAATTACTAAATGAAATTTAATATTTGAACAAAATTATTAATGGAGAGAATCATCTAAATATCAATATGGATGAAATTTTGATGTATAAAGAGAAATATCATGACCATATTCAATTGAAACTATTTGAGGATAGAGACGAACTAAATAATTATAAATATTTCTTATATAATTATATTTCAGATGTTGGATAATGTTCAAAGAAGTTTATTTGCCATCCCAACCTAGAATCCAATTAACATATTCCCCATGATGTTAGGATACATGGACTCAATCATGCCTCCCCATATGTCATAGACTGCCGACTAGAATCTTGGATCTATGGTGGTATGAGGGAGAGTATACCCTCATATCAGTGTGGCAGAGTAGATAAAATAAATAAATATATGTATAGGAATCATTATATAAATATAAATTATAATTACTGAACCAATGACCATCCACATAGGTAAAGAATAAAATAGATAAAATAACAATCTATGGAATTGTAAATAACTAATAAAATTAATGATAATATCATAACCCAAAATGGGTGGCTTGGATACAACGTAATGTCATGAAATGTTGATATATGTCATGACCCATCCCATGGGGCCCGGACGTGACTACCCCAAGCCCGCCTTCCATAGGCTAGTGGTTAGTGACTTGCACGTGAAGGCTTTTTCCCAAATAGGGAAGGCATTTCTTTAGAGATATGTACACACTCAAAAATTATAACTGACGTAAAGAACCAATCAAAGAAAGGTATAACCATGAGAGTAAAGTAGAACCACAAGTTCAATAGTAAACTGAAAAAAGTGGGCTGGAATACAGGCCTAGGAAACTAAAAAGAATGTAAACAATTATCGCATTTTCCTTGGAGCTCTACCTGGAGGGTGGAAGCTGTATGTCAGAAGTCAAAGAATAGTATCTCGACTGCTCCCGTTGCACCGAGCTCCACAAAGTCCCGAACGTCCAATGTTTTCCTTGGAGAGTTAGTAGTCTACACTAGACACACACGTGCGTGCGAAGCCCATGAAGGGGGGAGTATAAAAACTCAATAGGGGACCCCGAGACCCCCGAAGTTCTCTCAGTAATCCACAAAGTAAAACATTACAAGAAATTCTACAAATGTAATATCACAAGCATGATCTAAATCATAAAGCACCAAGAAAAAGAGACAGCTCACTCTAACGATATACTTCAAGGATACTGGGATAGGGATAACTAGTCATAAACCCAGATCATCCTGTTGAGACCCATACTTGACGTACATAGACATTACATTACTTTTGCGGAATACTTAATACATTACAAAAATAGATTCCCAAATACCATATTAGTTTAGTATATTTGGAAACTCGGAACATAATCTTCTAATCATGGTGAAAGATCTTCAACATCTCCCATTAAGATCTTCCCCTTTGGTTTTCTTACCTAAAACCTTTCTTTATATCCTGGGAAAAAGAAAACATAAAAATGGTGATCTCAAATTCTCATTAAGGGTAAACATGGAGAACATAAAACAATCCCTAAACATTTGAATGTAATAAGATGAACATAAAACATCAAAATCATAAGTAATGACATAAATAATTGCAGTGCATAAGGCATGGATCAAAAAGGAACATTAACCACGATCAAATATCATGGTAATAAAACATGTAATTATGGAAACCATTAATCACATGTTTTGATTTCCATAGTAGCCAAGGCATTGCTTCCAAGACCATCATAGTGGAAAAATTCCCTTACTGAATCGAGTTCACTCCTCATTCCAGTCCTGTATCACTGAACTGGATTAACTTTCCATTCCATCCATGTTTATATCATGAGATATAAATCTTTACCTAGTGCATTTGGGGGAGATATAGTTCCCACCCACCTCATATTGAAATCATTCTTACGTGTGCCGCAAAACAATCATAAATCATTCATCATAACCAAAAGAATAAAATAGGTTTCATAATCATCATCCCATCATAAAATAATACATATAAACAAATGGATATCATTTCATCATAAGAAAAGTTAAACCATGTAAATCATAGAGATATTATACTTGAAACACACACATATGAAATAATGTCATCTTAGATGGAAAATGGTTTTGATAAAACACTTGAAATGAATTCTTGAGGAAAATATCCTTTCTTCTTTAAAATCATTTTTTTTTTCACAAAATTACATGAAACATTAAAAGAAAAGAATTTTGTTGAAAATAGTCATGAAATATTGTAGAGTAAGCTTCCTAAAAATAAGGTGTTATGAAAACGTAAAAATCCTTTCATGCCGTATAAGTTAAAAAAACATTCTCCTCGTACTTTTAACAGAAAAGTCAAAAAGTACCACATGTAGTAAACAAAAGAAAGATTCCTTCCATAACACAAATTAAAAGTTAAATAGGGGTAAACATGACTTTAAACATAAATGGAAGAATATTAAACACTTTATGAAAAAAAAATTATGGACATGGATGAAAAATATAACCCCAGTAAATATTTACGTATAAGTAATCCCGGATAAAAATGAGATTGCAAAATTATCCCTTACCTTATGTCCAATTTCTTCTGTATGTGTCTGAGACTCCTATATAGTGGGTTTAAACATATTATTATCTTGTTACAGAATCATAATAATATTTATGATATCATATATTATTCACTTATGACTTTATATTAACCGTTCATTTGTCAATTCCCTGTTAAAGTAGTGTTTTGGGTAAAATCGTTTCATTTATCGTACGTGTTTGGACTTGTTTTTCATTATATTATTATTAATTTTATCATGATTTACATACTTCCAGAATTTAAATAATGATATATATAGCATATATATTCAAAATATATATATATATATATATATAATATAGATAAATGAAATGAAATACACCGTTCATAGAGACGGTAGGTCGTACGTACGCAAGAATGTTGTTTTCCTTTCTTTATTGACTTGAATGGAAGTAATTAGATGACATATATATATACATAAATAAAGTAGCTTTATTATGTCATATATTTCATTATTATTCATTATATATACTTTATAATCATTCTTGAATGGTTATCATGGAGAATGAATCTCATCGTGTCGTGGAGACGGTAATCCTTGCGTACGCACGAGCGATGATATCCTTCCCATAATTATTTAATGGAATTTGAGTGGATGATATAATATCTCAGAACTTGTATCATGTTATAATAATCATAAATATTTATTCTTTACACCATTATACACATCCAATTAAGGTGGTGGTAGAAAAACATATTACACCACGGCGTGGAGACGGTATTCCGTACGTACGCAGGCACGGTGATTCTGTTTTTCATAGGATGGATAGAAGGTGAAATAGGGTTGTTTAATATTTATAATAACATATCAGGATATAATTAATACTGATGTTATTACTTTATAATGGAACAACTAAATAAGAGGAAGTAGAGGAAGAAAGAAACTTGAAAGAATCGGTAGAAGAGATTACCTCTTCTTTGACGTGCCTCTTTTAGCCTTCCAGTTAGGGAACTAGAGTTGGTATTTTTAGAATACTAGAACCTCTATGATATAACTATAAATGTTGAGAACATAAATTGGCAGGGTGTGTTCGAGCTTCAAGGTTCAAAATTGTGTAAAGAGGAGAGGGAGGAGGTGCCCTTTTATAAGAGGGGTGAGGGGCACCTTAGGAATAAGTTAAAATATTATTGTATAATAAATTCATATTCAGTTTATAATGGCCTAAAAGTGTCTTATTTAGAGGCTAGGGTGGGGATGGGTGAAATACACTCAACCAATAGGTTTTATACAAGTTTATGTTACCATTTTAACCTTATCATTTAGATTTAACTCTAAGTTATATAATTTAACTTTTACTGTGTCTTCTTGTATTATTATACTATATGGTTAATAAACTTACTATAAAATTCCAATAGAACCCCAATTTGTTCATTAATGTCATATATATTATTATATTAGTGTTTTTTCAGAACCTTATATTTTTAGGATCATTTTATCAATTAATAATATAATATTTGTTTTAAAAACTCTTTTATGTCAATTTTGAAACTATTTGATATTTTGTTTTCTCTGAATTCATAACAGCATTATTACTTCAAAACAAATTCATATAACCAACCCTAATATGTTATATTAACCTATAAAATTAGTTTAATACATAAAAAGTCTCAAATTACATTTATTTGGGTATTTATAATATCAATTATGTTAATATTTCATTAATAAGGTAATTATTGCATCATCATTGTGTCATAAATAAATTAAATTATTTAATGTCTAAAAAATATAAATAAACTACCATTATATAGGAAATATTTTTATATTTCTGATGAATATCTATAGTTGAATTTATCTTATGTATAACCCTATATTAAAAATGTTTTAGTTATTAAACTTTGATTTTAACTCTTTCAACTCTTCTTTAAATAAAATAATAATAAGTGTCCTAATATAATCAAAGTGGACCAAAGAGGTTCATATTTTATTACTAAGGCCATTTTTGGTCGAATTATACTTATCCAATAGTATTAGGACATGTGTTAGGGTAATAATAATAATATCTTTTTTACCCTTAATTACCTTATTTACTTTTAACCGTGGTAAATAAAAGTTAAAAGTTACTATTCACCAAAAATTATTTTTATCTTATTGAACCACATTTTACTCCTTGATATTAACCATGTCTCTCAGATTTTCGAAATTCAACTCACAGAAGCGGTAAAATTAAGTTTTATGTAAATTTGAAAATTCTCCTAGGAGGTGGGTAAAAGATGGTAAAAAGTTCAATAAAATTTCTATATATCTATATTATTATAAAATGACTCCATTGAATTACATTGAAATTATATAGGTATTATGTATCGTTTTTGACCTAAAATAAATTTAAGAAAAATAAATGATTATTTAAATAAAAAGTCAGTTTTAACCAATAACTCAGTGTTTTTACTATTCATCAAAAATTGAAAGTTTTTAGAAAAATACCAAAAATTAACCCTAGGATAATTCCAATATTCCGAATCTAAAAATGAAGTCCATTTTTAATGATAAAATTTAAAAAAATTCAAAAATTGGGTATTACTATTCACACCAACTAGTTTATATAACATATCGTTGTTTAGTGAAACTCGGTATTGCATACAACACACGCTATCGTGGAAGGTCATGATTGCATGTAATTCAAGACAAGTCAGGGTTTCATGTAGTGCAAGATTCCTTTTTTGTTGTGTATAATATAATCCAACCATATTTCATTTATACATTGAATATATATATATACACTCAATGTTGCGTAGAATATCTTCTATCAAATGAACTTGAAGTTGTGTGTAACACGATCCAAAAATAGTGTTGCATATACTGCAAGATAATACGGTGTTGTGTATAGCGCAAGATAATCTTGGTGTAGCATACAACACAAGACATCAAATAAATTAAAAAGAATACTTCTCATAAATTCTCGAGGTCTTACATTCTCCCCCCCCCCCTTAAAATGAATTTCGCCCTCGAAATTCATTGGGGTTATAAATCGTTTACTACTTGAAAGTTTCTTTCCAAGAAACCCACATTGTAAAAAAGGAATACTAAATCATCATTTTAAAAAGGAATGTTAGAAACATAACAATACCTAAAGTAACTCATCACTGGGTTTACTCATAGGATAATATGGGTGAAAATATGGATATGGAAGAGAAATCTAACCATCAAGTTCTGATAGAGAGTTATAGAGAACATGGATATGAAAAATCCAAAAATCACAAAGTCATAAATTTGTGATGATCTAAGGTACCATATGATTCATCAGATATGAGGGTACTAGGAAAACATTTTTGGTTTTCAATATCATTTCCTTAATGTTGAAAATTTTGAATTACAAGAAATACTTACTTGATTTTGGTACAATCTCGTCGTTGGTCGTTCCATGAACAATTTCCAGTTCATATCTTAAAGAAATGAAGTTGAATTTTTCATTTGTGAAGTTTTAGCGCATCATGTAATAGAATAATGGGTCATTCTATATTTCTCAAACAAAAGGTTAGCAAAAGTTATCAAATACACATAAGTCCATCTATGTTGAGGTTAATTATATATGATTCCAAAAATGGACTTATACTTCATCTATTATACCTCTTAATAAAATAAAACTAGTTTCTACTAACTAGGGACTTCTTGTAGGCCAGAAGTAGTCGATAAAGTCCTATTGCACTTCGGTTGTGGGTTCGATTCCCAAAACCTTGTCCGACGCGATGGGTTGTCGTTCATCCTGTAGGTTGTCGTTTTTCTAAAACTACACTATTATAACATTCCAGAAATAATATCGAAAAAAAGGTTCTATCATTAAACAATATTATCTTATGTCCAACATAAGACATTTCAAATCTTTAGTCTTATCCAAAATACTTCGTTCCAAGTTCATAGTATAAATATAATGATTACTAGAAATTTCATCAACCAAGCATGTGAATACCATCATTTATCTCTCTTATATCATAAGATATATCTTGTTGGTCACATTCCAAACATGTGAATACCTTAATAATGTATTCTCTTGAAACATGAATTACCATAGAATCTTTGTGAAAAAATGAATGCTATCAAAATTCAACTCTTTCAACATTCCAAAATCCCAAAATCTCTATATACTCAAACCATGATATCACTTTTTCCTTATATGAGCTCATTAATACTATCAAACACTTCATTATCTCTTTATCCCTTCATTATGCGCATATCATTTGCATTCCAAAAAATATTTCAATCACTTTTCATGATTACCGGTACCTTTCAACATATACTTTCAGATACTTTAGGAGAAACAATAGTGTAACAATCCTTAGATGTTTCATTATTCCATAGTACCATACATTATTCTTTATAAACATGAAATCATTCCACTACCTTCATAAACCATTGACCGAGCTTCAAAACTTCTTTCATCTCATATATCATTTGTAGTCTCTTCATCATCATCAACATAAATACTACCCATACAACCATGTTGATTCTCATTATGAGACTTTCCCTTAGGGCATTGGTTTTCATAATGCCCATACATTCCACATTTAAAACATTTAACCATTGTTGATGTCTTAGAAATACCATTATCCTTGTCCATTGAGTTAACTGAACCTTTTCCTTTACAATTACTAGAATTGTGTTCTTCTTTTTTACACCCAAAGCATCTAATAGTTCCTTTGAAACATTCTCCTTGACACCTCTTCCCACATAATTTACATGAGGGAAATTGAACTTTTTTCCTATATGATCATCATGAAACTCCATCTTTCTCTTATTAGCTGAGTCGGGAAATTTACCAAAGTTGATATTATTTATCATATTATGAGATTGCTAATTAGGCATAATAATGATGTTTGGACATCCGAATCTCATTTCATTTGGTTTATCATGAAGAATATCATTCCATTTTCCATCATATTCTTTATTAACATGAATCCTCTTGTTTCCTTCCGTTTCTTAAAACCCAAAAAGAATAGTATGAGAGAAAAAAATCATACTAGAAAAACAGCATAATCAAGGGGGAGTAATTTCAATCTCTAACATCTTAGGTTTAATTTTATGATTGTTACCGTAATTCTAGGACTATAACCTATACTTATACTTAACCTTAGGTACATCCCTATACATACCTTAGAAAAATCTCTAGGTATTTCACTAAAGTTTTCACATCCTAGTTTCCAAAGGTTAACTAAACCTTCACTCTGATACCAACTGTAGAGACCCATACTTGACGTACATAGACATTACATTACTTTTGTGGAATACTTAATACATTAAAAAAACAGACGCCCAAAGATCATATTAGTTTAGTGTCTTTGGAAACTCGGAACATAATCTTCTAATCAGGGTGAAATATCTTAAATGTCTCCCATTAATATCTTCCCCTTTGGTTTTCTTACCTAAAACCTTTCTTTATATCCTGGGGAAAAGAAAACATAAAAAGGGTGAGCTCAAATGCTCAGTAAGGGTAAACATGGAGAGCATAAAACAGTCCCTAAATATTTGAACGTAAGAACATTAACATAAAAAATAAAAATCATGAGTAATGACATAAATCTTGGCAGTGCATAAGGCATAGATCAAAAAGGAACATTAACCATGATAAAATGTCATGGTAATAAAACATGTAATTGTGTCAACCATTAAGCACATGTTATGATTTCTATAGTAGCCAAGGCATTTCTTCCAAGACCATCATAGTTGACAAAGTCCCTTACTGAATCGAGTTCACTCCTCGTTCCAGTCCTATATCACTGAATCGGATTAACTTGACATTATACCCTTGTCTATATCATGAGATATAAATCTTTACCCAATTCATTGGATGGAGATATAGGTCCCACCCATCTCATTTTGAAAAAAATTTTATTTGTACCACAAAACAATCATAAATCATTCATCATAACCCAAAGAATAAAATGGGTTTCATAATCATCATCCCATCATAATATAATCCATATAAAACAAATGGATATCATTTCATCATAAGAAAAGTGAAACCACGTTAATCATAGATATCTTATACTTGAAATATACACATATTAAATAATGTCATCTTAGATGGAAAATGATTTTTATAAAACACTTGAAATGAATTCTTGAGGAAAATATCCTTTCTTCTTTAAAATCATTTTCTTTTCACAAAATGCCATGAAATTTTAAAAGAAAAGGATTTTGTTGAAAATAGTCATGAAATATTTTAGAGTGAGCTTCATGAAAATAAGGCATTATGAAACCGAAAAAATCCTTTCACGTCCTATAAGTTAAAAAAACATTCTCCTCGTACTTTTAACGGAAAATTCAAAAAGTACCACATATGGTAAACAAAAGAAAGATTCCTTCCATAACAGAAAGAAAAAGTTAAAGAGGGGTAAACATGACTTTAAACCTACTTGTAATAATATTAAACACTTTATGAAAAACATTTTTATAGACATGGATGAAAAATATAACCCTAGTAAATACTTACGTATAAGCAATCCCGGATAAAAATGAGATTGCAAAATTATCCCTTACCTTATGTCGAATTTCTTCTGTATGTGTCTGAGACTCCTGTATAGTGGGTTTAAACATATTATAATCTCGTAATAGAATCATAATAATATTTATGATATCATATATGATTCACTTATGACTTTCTATTAACCATTCATTTGTCAATTCCATGTTAAATCAGTGTTTTGGGTAAAATCGTTTCATTTATCGTATGTATTTGTACTTGTTGTTCTTGATATTATTATTACTTATATCATTATTTACTTACTTCCAGAATGTAAATCATGATTTATATATCATATATATTCAGTATATATATATATATAATAGATAGATAAATGAAATTAAATACACTGTTCATGGAGATGGTAGGTTGTACGTACGCATGAACGTTGTTTTCCTTTCCTTATTGACTTGAATGGATGTAAGTAGATGACATATATATATATATACATAAATAAAGTAGCTTTATTATGTCATATATTTCATTATTATTCATTATATATACTTTTTAATCATTCATGAATGGTTAACATTGAGAATGAAACTAATCACGTCGTGGAGACGGTAATCCGTGCGTATGTAAGAGCGATGATATCATTCCCATAATTATTGAATGGAATTGGAGTTGATGATATAATATCTCAGAACTTGTATCATGTTATAATAATCATATATAGTTATTCTTTACACCATTATACTCATCCTAGTAAGGTGGTGGTAGAAAAAAAATATTACACCACGGTGTGGAGACGGTATTTCGTACGTACACACGCGCGGTGATTTTGTTTTTCGTAGGATGGATAAAAGGTGAAATAGGTTTGTTTCATATTTATAATAAAATATCAGTATATAATTAATACTAATGTTATTACTTTATAATGAAACAACTAAAGTGTAAAGACCCGTAAATTTCAAGGAAATTTTTTTTCTTAATTTTCTTTGGAATTTTACAAGAACGCAGTTTCTGACGGCGCCTGATTCCGAGGCCCGGTGTGCCCGGAATCATTTTCTGAAGTTTGGCTCGGGTACGTTCAGTGAACGGACGAGCGGGTTTTTCTAACTTTTGAACCGGTGCCCAGAATCGAATTCTGAGGGCACCGCTGAAATCGCAGCGCCGGTATTCGCTTAGAAACGCCTCTTCCAGAGTTGCGTTTGCTCGGGTGTGGTTTTTAATTTTCGTGCTTAAAGTTAAGAAATAAAATAATTTTGCGACAGCTTTATTTTATTTCACTTAAGCCACTTGGAAGCCACTTGAAGCCACTTAAAGGAGGCTTGAACTGAGTTGAACTGGATAGGATGCTATCCAGAAATATCCTACCCCCTTGGTAGGATATTTGTGAGGTGGGGCCCGCACGAGCCCCGCCGTTTCTTTCCGCTAAGAAACGCACCCGTGAAAACTCGTCTTAATGAAAGTCAACCGACGCGTTTTCTAAATTATTAACAGACCATTTAATTGGGCGGTTTATTTCGTGAATTAAATGGGTTGTTTCTTTCGTGAATTAAATGGGCTGTTTCCTTCGTGAATTAAATGGGTCGTTTCTTTCGTTGAATTAATTCAACGAATTGATGGATCGTTTCTTAACCAGTTTTTCAAATTCGTTGGCGTAATAATAAAATAAGACCAACGCTTAACCTCTGGTTATTTGCGCTTGAGAAGATTTGGGAGAACCCTCGCAACTTCTTCTCCCTCGCGAAGAACGCGAAGAACGCGAAGGACGCGAAGAACGCGAAGAACGCCGAACCCGGAAATCGACGACGCCTTCGCCCGAGACTCTCTTCTGATCTCCGATCTCCGATCTCCGATCACCGACCATTCGAGGTGAGTGCTTTCGGATTTCCTCTCAAGTTCTTTTCTTTGGTTTTAAACGAAACACAGATTTAAATATTAATAATTTAAATCTGTTGTTCTTGATTCGTTGAGCTCGCCGACTCAACGCCGGAATCCGCGACGACGCGACGCCTCCCCGTGACGACGCGACGATCGATCTCTTCCGCGACGGTCTCTTCCGCGAAGAACGCCCGCGCACGACGATCATCAAGGTAGGGATTCATTTTGGAAAATTACCCCGTTTTAATTTTCTCATGAACGTTCTTGAAAATTAAAAAGCCGGTTTTCAATGAACAATTTTATTTTAATTAAAATTGTTGGATCATGTGTTGATCGTTTTTCTCCCGGTTGTTTATCTCTAACGCGGAGGGTGCGGGCCGAACGAACACGGCCCGACGACCCTCCGCCGTTCTTCGTTTTGTGCGGATTTGACGGTCGACGACGGAACGTGCCGCAGGGGACGGTTGACGATCCCGCAGTAAAGAACGGATCCCGGGAGGAGCAACGGCGCAGACGGGAAGGAAAACGGGCCACCGGAGCGACGCCGGCGGCCCGCGGAAGTTGTCGGCGGCGCGGGTCACCGGCGCGGCGGCGCCGGCGGCCGGAGGCGGCGGCGCCCCGGCGCGCCGCCGGACGAAATCCGCCGCGGCTGAAGCCGCGGTGGCGGCCAAACGGACCCGCGGCGCGCGGGTCCGGTTCATCCGGGCGGACACGGCTCAGCGCGTCCGCGGCTCGCCAGTGCGGCCCGCACGCGGGCCGCGGTCCTTCCTCAAGCCGCGGGTCAGCGCCCGCGGCTTCCACCCGCGCGGCTCGGCCAAGCCGAGCCGGCCGAGCCGGACCGGCCCTGGCCGAGCCGGGCCGGGCCAGCCGGGTCGGACCCGGGTCGGGTCGACCCGGTTCGGGCCGACCCAGGGGGGGTCGGGCCGGGTCGGCCCGGGCCCGTACCCCCGATCTTCGAACGTTTTCGTTCAAACGCCCGTATCTTGAGCTTCGTGCCTCCAAACGACTCGCCGTCAGTGGCAACGCGATCCTTAGATCGAGACGGTCGTTTCGGTATATCTGACTCAAGGTTTCGGAATACTTTGAGTTCGGCCGGGTTGGTTCGTACACGAGACCAACCGGGCCCTCGGAGCGGAAACACTCATATCTTGAGCTACGGACATCCGATTGACGTGCCGTCAGCTTTGTTGAATTCCTCTAAGTGAGACGGATCTTTTGGCATACTCCGCCCGAGGTTTGGACGCAGGTGGAGTGCGGTCGGGTTGGTTTTGCCTTAAAAACCAACCGGGCCCCTGGGACGAAAATGTCAATATCTCTCAGACCGGGCGTCTGATTGACGCGCCGTCTGCGACGTTGAGTTCCTGTTGACGATACGGAACTTTTGGATACATCAACTTCGGACTTCGTGTCAGTTGATGTATCAGCCTCTCGGCTCGTGGAGCGGACCTTCCCGAACGAGCTTGCTGTGTGCGGGAACCCTAGTGCTGGCTGCGACTGCTACTTCGACAGCGACCACCGTGCAGAGATCCTCAGTGGACTGCGGCGACGACTGTGCAGAGATCCTCCGTGGACTCCGACGACGACCGTGCAGAGATCCTCAGTGGACTGCGGCGACGACTGTGCAGAGATCCTCATCGGACTGCGACGACTACTGCACTCAGCGATCCTACGTGGATCAGTGCTTCCGGTCCTGTGTGGGCCCGATCCTGTGTGGGTCCGATCCTGTGTGGGTCAGCGCTCAGCGGTTCTGTGTGAGCCAGCGCCTACAGGTCCTGCGTGGGCCCGGTCCTGTGTGGGCCCGATCCTGTGTGGGTCATCTCTCAGCGGTTCTGTGTGAGCCTACTTCTACAGGTCCTGCGTGGGCCCGATCCTATGTGGGTCACTGCAAGGTTAGTACCTATCGATCCTTCGTGGGTCCGACGACTTAGATGGTTCAATGATCATCTTTATCGTCATCCGAAGAAGTATACCTGTGTGAGCTGAATCTTGTGTTACTCTCCTTTGTGGATTGTGTTGAGCTATCCTGTTTGGATTTACTGTTTACTCTCCTTTGTGGATTGTGTTGCTCTATCCTGCGTGGGTATACGTTTTGCTTTCCTGTGTGGACTGGGTTGTGCTTGGGCTCGGACGTTGGAGCCGAACGGGAATTGAAGACTTAGGTATATGTATGGGCATATACCTAAGCCGTGTCAGATGTTACTTCGTGATTGTATCTTTCCTTTGTGGATTATCCTTTGTGGATTTCGGGAGACCTTCGGGGGTCTCGGGGTCCCTACTGAGTAGCTTATACTCACCCCTGCACGGGCTATGCCCGCACTCCGTGGTGTTGGTTGCAGACGACGGACTGCGCTGATCGTGGAGGAGGCGTGCGGAGCAGGACAGTACCTGGAGGTGGACCACTGGGCGGGACGTACTCGGAGCGGTTAGGTGGACCCGAGGAGCAGTGGAGGCTATCTGTACCCACCCTTCAGGTGGGACTTCCGGAGGACGGCTCGACGCTGCAGTTTTCCCTTTTCAGTTGCTGTTTTTCCTTTTAGTTGTACTTTACAGTTGGGCTTGTATTTCCGGCCCCTTTTTACTTTCAGCACAGCTTGTACAGTTTTACTTAGTGTTTACTTTTCCGCTTGCTTGCTCTGTGGTGCTTGTTTACTTTTCAAAGGCAATGCATTCCCTTTTTGTTGGGATTTACGCCTTGGTGCTAGTCGCCAACCCCTGGCCTATGGAAGGCGGGCTTGGGGTAGTCACGACACGGGCCCGAGGACGGGTCGTGACATAAAGAATAGGAAGTAGAAGAAGAAAGAAACTTGAAAGAATAAGTAGAAGAGATTACCTCTTCTTCGACGTGCCTCTTTTAAACTTCCGCTTAGGGAACTAGATTTGGTCTTTTGAGAAGACCATAACCTCTATGATATAAGTAGAGAGTTTTAGAAGAGAAATTGGAAGGGGTTTTCCGAGATTGAAGGCTCAAAATTGTGTAAAGAGTAGAGGGAGGAGGTTCCCTTTTATAAGAGGGGTGAGGGGAACCTTAGGAAAAACTTAAAATATTATTTACTAATAAATACATATTCGGTTTATAATGGCTTCATAGTATCTTATTTAGAGGATAGGGTGGGGATGGGTCGAAATCCTCTCAACCAATAGGTTTTAGACAAGTTTGTGTTACCATTTTAACCTTATCATTTAGATTTAACTCTAAGTTAAATAATATAACTTTTATCGTGTCTTCTTGTATTATTACACTATATGGTTAATAAACTTACTATAAACTACCAATCAAACCCCAATTGGTCCATTAATGTCATATATATTATTATATATTCCTTTTGTCCGAACCTTATATTTTTTGACCATTATATCAATTAATGATATAATATTTGTTTTAAAAACTCTTTTATGTCAATTTTGACACTATTTGATATTTTGTTTTCTCTAAATTCATAAAAGAATTTTTACTTAAAAAAATTCATCTAACCAACCCTAATATGTTATATTAATCTAAAAAATTATTGTAATTCATAAAAATACTCAAGTTACATTTATTTGGGTATTTATAATATCAATTATGTTAATATTTCATTAATAAGGTAATTACTACATCATCATTGTGTCATAAATAAATTAAATTATTTAATGTCTAAAAAATATAAATAAAATTTCATTATGTAGGAAATCTTTTTCGATTTCTGATGAATATTTATAGTCAAATTTATCTCATGTATAACTCTATATTAAAAATGTGTTAGTTATTAAACTGTGATTTTAACTCTTTTAACTCTTCTTTAAATTAAATAATAATAAGTGTCCTAATCTAATACAAGTGGACCAAATAGGTTTATATTTTTTTCCTAAGGTTGTTTTTAATCGAATTATACTTATCCAATAGAATTAGTACATGTTTTAGGGTAATAATAAAATCATTTTTACCCTTAATTACCCTATTTACTTTTAACTGTGGTAAATAAAAGTTAAAAGTTACTATTTAGAAAAAAAATTATCATATTGAACCAAATTTTACTCCTTGATATTAACTGTGTCTCTCAGATTTAAAAAATTCAACTCACAGAATCGGTAAAATTAAGTTTTATGTAAATTTTCAAATTCTCTTAGGAGGTGGGTAAAAGACGGTAAAAAGTTCAATAAAATTTTTATATATCTATATTATTATAAAATGACTCCAATGAATTATATTGAAATTATATAAGTATTATGTAAATATTTTGACTAAAATAAATTTAAATAAAATAAATGATTATTTAAATAAAAAGTCGGTTTTAACCAATAACTCAGTGTTTTCACTATTCATCAAAAATTAAATGTTTTCAGAAAAATACCAAAAATTCACCCTAGGCTAATTTTGATATTACAAATCCAAAAATGAAGTCCATTTTGAAAGATAAAATTTATAAAATTTCAAAAAGTGGGTATTACTATTCATAACGGCTAGTTTATATAACATATCTTTGTTTAGTGAAACTCGGTATTGCGTACAACACACGTTATCGTGGAAGGTCGTGATTGTGTGTAATGTAATCCAAGACAGGGTTGCATGTAGTGCATGATTCATTTTTTGTTTCGTATAATATAATCCAACTATATTTCATTTATAAATTGAATATATATATACACACTCAATGTTGCGTAGAATAGCTTCTATCAAACAAACTTGAAATTGTGTGTAACACGATCCAAGAATAGTGTTGCGTATACTGCAAGCTAATACGGTGTTGTGTATAGCGCAAGATAATATTGGTGTAGCATACAACATAAGACATCAAATAAATTAAAAAAAATACTTCTCATTAAATCTCGGGCTGTTACACATCCTATCTGTATTAACTATATTTCTGACCCATATAAGTCATAGTATACTGACTCGTATTGGTTGCTATATGTTGACCAGTATTGGTCGTTGTTTCTGTCCCTTATTGGTTGCTGGTGGTCGCTGGTGATGACTCGTATTGGTCACTGGTGTTGACTTATATTGGTCGCTGGTGCTGACCCATATTGGTCACTCATATAGAGGTAGGGATAATTAGTCATATTGTTAGATCATCCCACTCTGGAGTTTCTGATGCTGAACGGTATTAGTCACTCTTTTTCTTCTTCATGTCACTACTGACCACCAGATTCCAGCATGAAGCATGCCTTATCTTCATAAGAATCTGATCCTCAATCCATGAATCCTATTTCAACTAATCTGGAGTCTCGTAAAAGGCATACACAAGGGACTTCCCCATCATAGAGGTCCCAACGTGACAGACGGCGCGTCGATCGGACGCCTGATCTTTGAGATATGTGCACTTCTGTAAAAATGGCCCGATTGGATTCAAGTCTGATCCAACATAAGTCGCATGTCAATCACTATCAAAACTGACTTAGAGTGTCTCCAAAGGACCGACATGTCACAAGGGTCCTTATTCCATAGATGGCATGTCGATTGGACGTCTGGTCTGTTAGTTACACCCTTAAAGTGAAACGGGGGTGATCGCACCTTGGTCTGGCCTGGCTTGGTCAGGCCCGCCGAAAAATTCCAAACAGACCTCTTCCCAAAAGGGGTGACAACACCATTTACGGTGTGTCAAACAGACACCTGGTTCGTCAGTCATGGGTGTTTCTTTATTCGCGGGACGGTTGGGTCTGGGCCCGGTCCGACTCGGTCTGGTCGGCCCGACGCAACGGGTCCCAGGGTCTACCTGACCCAACCCAGGTTCAACCCATTAAGGTTCAGCCCGGTTCACCGGGTCCGGCCTGTTGGGGTTGGCCTGGTTGGTTCGTGATCCCGGGCGGCGGTTAGCTCGGCCAGCCGAGTGGGGCTCGGCCCACCCATGCTGGCCCGCTGGGCCATTGGTCTGACCCGTTCAGTCGGCACGCATCCGTCTAAAGGAGAACCGCATCTCCAGTTAACCTTATGGATGTGGGGCCATTTCATCCTGTCGGTGGGGTGCTGCCCTACCCCGTGCAATGGTTGCCCAAATGGTCGACCGGTCTCTAGATGACATGGAACGGCGCGTGGCGGCACCTCCCCCTCCCGTCATGGCCCGCTACCCACGGCTGCTACCACTACCGAAGCCTGTGGGATCCGCCGTTCTCCTGCATGCCCGGCTTGGTCCAGCCTCCTCTAGCCATTGCGGCACACGTCGGCAGGCTGCCTCCCCACCACTCGCGGCCAGTTTCTGCGTGCCTCCTCCAGCCACTGTAGGCATGTCACGTCGGCAGTTCTTTTCATAGGCCACTGAACGTGCTCTGGTGGTCTGTTTTTGGTGTCTTCTGTGCCTACGAGCGTCCCAGACTGTCGTTGTCATGGCATGACCGTCTGTCTCGAGTTTCCATTAAAATTGAGTAAAACTATTCCCGAAGAACGCAACATGAACGAAGCGGCGGAGGGTCCGGGCCTTGTTCGTTCGGCATGTTCCCTCCATGTTAACATGATAACAAGCGGTGGAATTTTTATCTAACATTAAAGATTCAATAAACACATTTCAAAAATCTTAAACCAAAACCAAACAAAACCCCTACCTAGATGAGACGTCAGTTAACGACGATCGACAGAACCTCCTTCATTGTTGTTGTCAGTTCGTGATTCGTTGGCGCTCGTCGCCACTTGTTGAATCAGGTATCATCTTCTAGGTGGATGTTGCCACAGGACTTCACTGGAGTTTCCTTGATTGAATAATTCATGCCAAATCCCTACCCCATGCTCTATTTAAATTGGAGGGGGAAAGGTGAGTAACGCATTGAAGAATTAATGAGGTTCATTAAATGGATTAATGAACCTCTTTTATTTCACAATGGTGGATTTACACAGTTGATGAATCAAGCCATGAAATGGCTTAACAAGTCACTTGTCCCACCACCACTGCTCATTCGTTGGAGAAAAAGGAAATAAAATAACAATGACATGTTATTTTACTTTTCTTTAAAAAGTTAAAAACTAACTTTTTCTCCTGACCCAATGCGGTTGAATTGAAGCTTCCTTTAAGAAAATCTTGACGCTTCAGATTCAATGGTGCCCTTGGATTTTTAATCCGAGCACTAGTTCAAAAGATATAAAATTACGCCAATGTGTTTACTGAAATTACCTTAAAAAGATGTTCACAAATTTATTTTGGGCACACCGGGCCACAGAATCACGCACCGTAAATTTTCACAGACTTGTAAAAAATCCAAAATTTTAAAAAAAACATCGAATTTTCTGGGCCTTTACATCCTCCCCACCTTGGGTATTTACTTCCCCAAACCCCAAACAAGGATACAGAAACAAAGAGTGGTATTGTGAATGCATATGAGCCTCTCGCTCCCATGTGATCTCCTGGAGATTCTTGTGCCTCCACAGAACACACAGCAGAGTTATTGACTTCCCCCAAAGGATCCACTCCTATCGATCATCTATCTCTACTAGGTACTCTACAAAAGTCTTTTTCTCATCAATCTCCAACTCTCCATGTTGGATAACGTGAGATGGGTTATGTACGTATCTCCTCAGCTAGGATACATGGGAGAGGTCATGTACCCTCTCCAGCTGCGGTGGCAGTCCCAAGTGGTACACCACCTTTCCAATCCATTGAAGTGTCAGGAATGGTCCGATAAACCTTGGTGAGAGTTTTCTACATTGGCCAAATCTTTGTATTCCTCATAGAGGTGAGAATCACAAGAAAATGTGTTCCCCCTCCTGGAACACTAGTGGTCTCCATCTCCTATCATCAAAGGACTTTTTCGACTCTATTCAGTCTTCATCCACTCTCGGATGACCTGCACCTTTTTAGTGGTAGCTCATACCATCTCTGGGCCCACAAGTGTTGGCTCTCCTAGATTTGTCCAGTACAAGGGTGATATGCACGGTCATCCATAAAATACCTCAAAAGGGGTCATACCAATGGTGGAGTGATAGCTATTTTTGTATGTGAACTCCAACAAGAGTAGGTGGTCCTCCCAACTACGACCAAAATCTTGGACACATGCACAATGTATGTCCTTCATGGTATGGATAGTCCGCTCAGTCTAACCCTCTTTTTATGGGTGAAAAGTTGTGCTCAAGAGAAGTTAATTCATGAAAGCCTCTTCCAATCCTTTCCAAAACTGGGATGTGAATCATGCATCACGGTCTAAGACGATTGTTGAAGGCACCCCATGAAGTCGCACGATCTATTGAATGTTGAGACGTCCCAAGATCACTACCAAACCCTTCACTCGAATAGTAAGGAAGTGGGTTGGCTTGGTGAGTCGGCCAACAATCACCCAGAAGGTATTCTTCCCTCTGGATGTATGTGGTAACCCCGTCACGAAGTCTATCGATATCCCTTCCAACATCCACTCCAGTATCTTGAGGGGTTCGGTCAAGCCTGTTGGTACCTAGTGTTTGGCCTTCACTTGCTGGCAGGTGAGGCATCTAGAAACAAACTCTGCCACAACTTTCTTCATCCATGTCCACCAGTACTAATGTCATAGGTCCTAATACATCTTCATCACACTTGGATGTACTACAATGGGGGATGTATGGAACTCCCTCATCCCCTCCTCTAATAGTTCCACTGGTACAACTGTACATCCTCTTAAAAGGATAGTGTTCTCTCCACCATGAGAAAATCCATCAAGTTCCCGGCTAGAGGATATCTGAGCACGTGTAGGCTCACAGCTGCTGTCTCCGATTTGCACCTCCCTAACTCTCTGAAGGAGTAGATGGGTAACTACCATTGACTAGAGGTAGAATTTCTCATCTTTATCCATGTAGGATATTTGAAGTAAGGATAACTTCTTTGAAGCCTCATTCAGTAGTTGCGAACTTGATCTACGGCTAAGTGAATCTCCCACTATGTTCCCCTTCCCAGGAGTATAGAATATCTCAAATTCATAGTCCTAGAGGAACTTTAGAAAACATAGCTATCTTAGATTAATGTCTTGTTGTGTGAAGATATATCTGAGACTCTTGTGGTCAAAGTAAATAAAGAATTTCTCGTCCATCAAGTAGGGTCACCACATCTTCAATGCGAAGACTACTGCTGCCAGCTCCATGTCATGAGTCACATAATTATTATCATGATGCCTCAGTTTTCATGTTCCATAAGAAATCACAGCATCATCATGCATCAGGATGCAACCAAGTTCGGTCCCTGATGCATCACAGTAAACCACGTAGTCAGTTCCCTCCTCTGGAAACCACAGGATGGGAGCACTAGTCAAGCTCTGCCTCAGCTATTAAAATCTCTACTGGCATGTCTCTGAACACAGGAAGGGTTTCCCCTTCTTCATCAAGGCAGTCATAGATGCTTCTAATCTGGATAAATTGTTTATGAACCTCGGATAGTATCCTGCAAATCTCAGGATTCTCCGTACCTCAGTAACACTCCTGGGTGGCTCCCAAAAAAGTACTTCCTCGATCTTCACTGGATCCAATGAAACTATAGTATCTGAGATGACTTGTCAAAAGATGTGGACCTTTTATATCCATAAATCACACTTCAAGATCTTCCCATATAACTGGTGCACCCGGAGTGTGTCCAAAACTATCCTCAAGTGTACAATGTGATATTCCTCACATGATGAGTACCCCAAGATTTCATTGATGAAGACTACCACGAAACGATCAAGGTGTGGCTGGAAGATCCTATTAATGAGCCCCATGAACACTAATAGAGCATTGGTCATTCTTAAAGGCGTCACCAATAACTTTTAATGTTCATACCAACATCTGAAGGTTGTCTTCGGTACATCCTCATCTTGTACCCTAATCTGGTGATAGCCTGGTCTGTGGTCTATCTTTGAAAACCAACAATCTCCCTTCATCTGATCAAACGGATCATCAATCCTTGGTAGATGATACTTGTTCTTCATGGTCACCTGGTTTAGGAACTGGTTGTTCACACATAGCCTCAAACTTCTGTCTGCCTTCTTGGGAAACAACACTATGGATGCCCATAGAGAAACACTAGGCCTTACGAATATCTTCCTCTATAAGTCATCTAATTATACCCTCAACTCCTGGAGCTCCGTAGGGTCTATCTAATATACTGGTGTAGATATCAATTATGTTTCTTGGGTACAAGTCAATGCATAAGTCTACCTCTCTACAAGGAGGTAGTCTTGGGAAATATTCTGGAGAGACGTCCTCATACTCATCCACCACCTCTGGGAACTATGAACTCACCTCATCCACCGTGTCGAAGGACATGAAATCCAACTGATATGTAATCGGATACACCTTTTTGAGCGCAAGTCCATTTTGTGCTGCTCTGTTTTCCTTCTCACCATCAAAGGAAAACTGGCCTCCATCTCTCCGCGTACATCGCATTGTACATCTCAAGCAGTCAATCTGTTCATGAACTGCTGATAGCCAGTCCATGCCTAAAATAATTTCGTAGGGCTTCAACACAGCTACTAGAAGATCCCATCTGAAAATCTATCCTCTGATAGTAATATCACACTATCATTACTAGTGTGTGACTTCTGAATCACCTCCCATAGGAGTATCCAAATGCAAATTTTAAGGTAAAATCTCAGTTAGAATCTCAGAGTCCCGAACTAAGTCAGTGGCAAGGAAAGAATTGCTAGAACCTATGTTGATAAGAATTATTGCTAAATTAGATAAGATATAAATCTTACCTTGTATCATCTCAGGAATATTAGGATCATGAGCCTATACTTCTAGTAGTTGTGCCTTTCCTAGTCCACCTACTCACTGAGTACATGGTGGAATGCCTGGGGGTGGTGGTGGTAGTGCCCGGTGACCCCGAACACCTCCCGCTGCACATCTTTCTCCCTTTCCTTGTACGCTGCTTGGATGATGCTCATGATCCTACCGCTGCCACTGCCTCAGTGGCCCCTCCACCATCTTCCGATCATCCGATTGGGGAGTCAGACAGTCACGAGCTCTGTGACATTGTCCCCCGTAGAAAAAAAATAGATCATGCCTCGCTGGTGGCTCCCTCGTCCTCTCGAGCCTCACACCTATGACCCTAAATCCCCCGGTCACCCTCTGAAAGGTCCAACCCACTTGGGCTTCTGTATCGTCTGCCTACTTTCATCTTCAGATGACTTTGCTACCTTTTTCCTGATAGGGGATCTCATTGTCGGTGCATGATTGGCAAGGAAGCTCTCCATCGGCAAATCTCGCTCTAGCACCCCAGCCTAGGTCGGGATTATTATAGAAACTAACATAACTCTAATATATCATCAGAGACCCTACTAAAAGGTTTGGGCCTCGAAGTAAGGGTCTTGTACTATGTCGGTGGAGTATCAGGAGAGGTTAGTAAATCTCACTGAGTACTGAGCCACAGTCTAGCTGCCCTGCTACAGATGCAGCAACTCTAGAATATGCATAGAGTGTAGGGTCACTAGCATGAACTCTTCCTTGAAAATTCTCTCAAATTCTAGTCAGGTGAGGTTCATCTCCTCGTGCACCTAGTGTTTTGAGCTCTACCATCGTCCTGTCGAGCCCTGAAGAAGGCTAGCGAACAAGATCTTCATCTGCTCAGTAGTTGTATCTACTAAGCAAAAGACCTACGAAACCACCTCAATCCAGTACTCTACTGCCTGTGGCTTTTTCTATCCTCAAAACATCTGAGGCCTCTATATTTGGAACTCATTACATGCACTCAGCAGGCATGCATGATCCACTGGTAGCATCTACTACTCAACAGGTGGTGGTGGTGCTGGTACACCACCCGAAGGTGCCATCACTGTGAGTGGTCCCTGAACCGATGCCTCATTACTCAGTAGGCCACTATCCAAATATATAACCAGAATCCTGGCTGGCTGTCTTTAGGGAGGCATCCTATAAGAAATAGATGCACCACAACCAATAAGTTATACCTAGTGAGCTTACTCAAGAAAGATCAACAAAACTTTTCAAAACACTAGAAACCAGTGTTTTCATGTTCTGAGTCAGAAAACATAATTTAGGGTCCTGGTGTATAGATACTTTGTCCACTGAACCAACACTAGACTCCATGTACTGAAAACTGAACTCAATACACTTTACACCATTTAATCATTTAAAGTATAGTCTTAGTTCATCTGGTAGAACCGAACACCCTTTGATACCACTTTTTCATGACCCATCCCATGGGGCCCAGATGTGACTACCCCAAGCCTGACTTCTATAGGCCAAGGTTGGTGAATAACACCAGAAGTCTTTTCCCTAATAGGGAAGGCATTGACTTAGAGATATGTACACACTCAAAAAGGGAAACTGAAGTAAACAACCATCAAAAGTAAGGTACAACCATGAGAATAAAGAAAAACCACAAGTACAACCGAAAAAAGAAAATAGTGGTTCAGAGTATAAGCCCTAGAAACTAAAAATAAAGAAGACAGTTATCGCATCTACCTTAGAGATCTACCTAGAGGGTAGTAATTGTATGTCTGAAGTCGAAGAAGAGGATCTTGACTACTCTCATCGCACTGAGCTCCACCAAGTCCCAAACCTCCAAAGTCTTCCTCAGAGCGTCAGTAGTCTCCACCATACACACATGTGCAGGTGAAGCCCATGCAAGAGTAATTATAACAACTCATTAGGGGACTTCAAGACCCCCGAAGGTCTCTCAGCAATCCACAAAGGAAAATATCATAAGAAATCCCACAAAGGTAATATCACAGGAAAGATCTAAATCATGAAGCACAAAGCAAAAGAGATAACTCGCTGTAACGGTATAACTTCAAGGTTACTGGGATAGGAATGACTAGTCATAAATAAAAATTATCCTATCCGTAGTAACTATACTACTGGCCCGTATAGTTCACGTTATGCTCGCCCGTATTGGTCGCTAGATGCTGACCCATATTGGTCGTTATTGCTGACCTGTATTGGTCGCTGGTGCAAACCCTTATTGGTCACTGGTGCGGACCCGTATTGGTCGATGGTGTTGAACCATATTGGTCTCTAGTATAGAGATAGGGATGATTAGTCATACAGCTAGATCATCTAACTCTATAGTTTATGATGTTGACCCGTATTGGTCACTCTTCTTCTTCATGTCATGGCCAGCCACTGGATTCCCCCACAAAGCACGCTTGATCTCTGAAAGACTCTTCTCCTCAAGCCATTGTCCCTATTTCAACTAGTATGAAGTCTGGAAAAAGGCATACCCAAGTGATCGCCACATCATAGGGGTCTCAACATGACATACAATGCGTCGATCAGATGCTCGGTCTGTGAGATATGGGCACTTTTGTAAAAAGGTCCTAGTTGGATTCAAGTCTGATCCAACCCAAGTTGCAGGTCAAACTCCATCAAAACTCACTTAGAGTATCTATAAAGCACCACCTTGTCACAAGGGTCCTTATTCCATAGACGACACCTTGATCAGATGCTCGGTCTGTTAGTTACACACCTTTAAGTGAAATGAGGGTGATCGCACATCGGTCTGGCCCAGCTCTGTCAGACTCGTCGGAAAATATCAAAGGGACCACTTCCCAAATGGGGTCACAATGCCACTAATAGCATGTCTAATAGACACCCGGTTCATCAGTTACAGGCGTTTCTTTATTTGGGGGTTGGTTGGGTCTGGGCCCGGTCCGACTCGGTCTTGTCGTCCTGATGCAATGGGTCCTGGGGTCTACCTGACCCCGCCCGGGTCCGTCCCGTTAAGGGTATACCCGGATGGTTCGCTGGCCCGGGTCGCAATTGGCCTGGCTTTCTGGGGGTGGGGCTCAGCCCACCCACGCTAGCCCGTGGGGCGGGTCTAGCCCATTCGATCAGCCCGCATCCATCCCAATCTGGTTAAAGGCGGACCACGTCTCCAGAGGGCCCTGTGGATGCAGGTCCATTTCATTCTATCGGTGGGGTGCTTCCCCACCACGTGCAATAGTCGGCCAAGTGGTCGACCAATCTCCAGCCGAATCGGTGCGGCGTGGGGCTGCGTTGCCCCCTCCTGGCATGGCTCCCTGGTCACGGTCGTTGTCGCTGCCAGCTCCTGCAGGCACCACCCTTCTCCTGCACGACCGGTTCGAGTTGGCTGCCTTTGGCCACTGCAGCGCCCGATGGCGTGCCACCTCCCATCTTCATGCTGCTCGTTTCCATGGGCCTCCTCCAACCACCTGCATGGTGCACCGATGATTCATTTCAAAGGCCACCAGGATTGATCAAGTGGTAAGTTCTTGGTGTCATCTATGCCTATGAGCCTCCCAAACTGTCATTGTCACAATGTGACCCTCTTTCTTGTGTTGCCATCAAAATTGAGGAATGTTGTTCCCGAAGAACGCTACATGAATGAAGTGGGGAGGGTCTAGTCCTTGTTCGTTCAGCCCACACCTTCCATGTTAACATGATAACAAGCGGGATAATATTAATTTAACATTAAAGATTCATTAAACTCATTTTAATAATGTTAAACCAAAACCAAACATAAACCCCCTACCTAGATGAGATGTTCGCTGATGACAATCGACAGAACCTCCTTCGTTGTTGTCGTCGATTCGTGATTCGGTGGCGCTCGTCACAACTCGCTAAATCTAGTCTCTTCCTCTATTTGGATGTTGCTGTAGGACATCTCTAGAGTTTCCTCACTTGAAGATGTCATGTCAAATCCCCACCCCGAGCTCCATTTAAATTGGAGGGGGGAAGGTGACTAACGTGTTGAAGAATTAATGAACCTATTTTAATTCACAACAGTGGTGTTACGTAGTTGATGAGTCAAGCCATTAAATGGCTTGACAAGTCACTGGTCCTGCCACCTCCACTCATCTGTTAGAGAAAAATAAAATAAAATAACAATTATTAGTTATTTTACTTTTCATTAAAACATCCAAAAACTAAATTTTTCTCCCGAATCACTATGGTCGAAGTGAAGCTTCCATTAAGTGAATCTCGGTGCTGCGGATTCAACGGTGCCCTATAATTTTTAATCCGAGCACCGGTTCAAAATATAGAAAATACCACCTGTGCGTTTACTGAACTTACTTTAAAAAGTTTGGAAATTTATTTTGGGCACACCGGGTCTCGAAATCACGCACCGTCAATTTTCGCACTCTCTTAAAAATTCCTAATAATTAATAACAATTACATGGAATTTTATGGGTCTTTACAATATTAAAAAAAAGGTAAATAATGGAAATGCATATAAAATATGCTATAAAAATTATTAAAACGAAAAAATAATTCTCTAATAGAATCTCCAGAATTTGTTTGGTCCTATCCTCCCATGCTCTATATTATAATTAAAAAATATCATGAACCTCTATCAGGGAACATTCCCTTATATAGACCTCAAGTCATGTAATCTAGTCATGTACTAAAATAATCCAAGGTAAGGTGTGAGATAATATGCCAGTAGGTCACCACCAATGGTTTTTAGAAGTTACCCTAGCTATGTATATAGAAATAGTAGTGTGCACGTAAAAGGAATAATAAAAAAATGATAACTAAAAAAATTCCATGTTTTTCAGGTTCCTAATGGTTACCTGGAGGCTCTACCTACTTCAGAATAGATGGAATGAGTCTTATTAGTAACCATATATATAGTAATAATATATATATATATATATGTTTTTTAGCTATATTGTAACATATTTTTTAAATAATTTTAGTTCTTCGATATATTGGATTGCACTCAATCGTGAGTTTAAATGAACTGCGAGATGCCTATAATATAAAATGAACCTTATAACTTAGACGTTAGGTTAGGGGAAATAAATATAACTAACTTATGAAAATGTATGAAAAATATAAATCAATTATATAATTGTATATTTTTAAGTGAATTACCATTAGTAAATGAGTTTAATGAAATATATATATGATATGCTTAATAAAATATTTTTCATATTCATCTAGTGGATGTCTTTTTCATAAGGTATGAGAAACTCATATTTGATGTATAAAAACCTTTATTTTTCAAAAGGGGGATTTTCCAAATTTTAATGGAGAACCCATTTTAAATTAATATTCTGAAAAATTAATAATTTTTATATGAAAACATAAACATGTTCCTTGGAAGTGGTATATTAAAATTTAATTTTCTTGAATTTCTAATATTTTTCTCAAAACATTCAAGTTTTGACGAATAATAAAAATATACTAAATTTTAATTAAAAAATTCATTAAAATAATTTATATGGTTAAATTATAATATTTAATGGTTTTTATGAATAAATAGAATATATTTTTACTGTTCATTGTAATTTATTTCATTAGCATTAATTTTAAATTTAATTCAGATGTAAAAACATTTCAATCTTTTTCAATGTTTTAACTTTTAAAACTCATTCATTATAAAAAAGGGATTTATTTCAAACTAATCACTAAAACTTCTATCTTTTAAATTTTGATAAATGGAATCTTTATTTGGAATCAGTAGGCAAAATTATGTAAATATAAAAATTTTTTGTGCATTATGAATCATAACTTTGGTAATTTTTATTAATATAGTAAAAGATAAAATTAGATAATTAAGGGTAAGAATAATATTATAAAATTATGCTACAACTTTTATTAATACCATTGGATGAGTAGTTTTTGACATAAATCATCCTTGGGTCAAAATTGTATCCATTATAATCCACGTGGATGAGATTATGACATTTTATTTTATTTTATTTAAAGAAAACTTATATATGTCTCAATTAAATTTTAATAAGTAAATCAATTTTTATATAAGGTTATATAGAAGATAAGTTCGATTATAAATACTCATTTCAATGCTAAAATTATTTTATTATTCACGTTAATTTTTTTTATTTTTAAAAAGTAAATAATTACGTTAAATATTTATACGTTGATGATGTAAAAATTAATTAATTGATGAGAACTCAATAAAACAATTTTTATTAAAATTATAATAACCATAAAAAGATCCAAACACATGACCAAATATTAATGGTTGGTAATATATCAAGAAAAAACATCAAAGGGTTGAGTTAGTAACCATTTGGATCCTTATAGAATATATTGTGACACTTATATTATTTTATTTTTAGTGATATTAAAGTTGTCACATTCATAATTTAATAACTATAACATTTAAAATGTTGGATTTTACAAAAGATAAATTAAACTAAAAGTATTACACTAAAATATATTATATTTATCTTCATCATAGTATTTTATTTTTAATTTTCATTCAACAAATATGTATATTAAATAATTACACAAAATTGATGTAGTAATTATTCAATTAATGGAGATGACGAATAAATGTAATTAAAAATACTAAAATAAATATAATTTGGTCTAATTAATATGTATTATGAATTTTCTTGAAGACCCTACCTTTTAAGAATATAATAAAATAGTACTTTGGAAGTAACCTCGTTATCTTAATACATTTAAAAAACAATGAATTAAATAGTGTCAAAATTGATACTATTGATTATTTATCAAAATAATATTTTCTTAAATTATTTAAAAATAAAAAAACATTTTAAAAAATATAAAATAATTATTAAATGGTCTTCAATATTATACAGTATTTATTTATGATCTAATTGACATCAAATAGGTAAATATTTCATCCCTTTTAATATAGAAATATTTGTTATCTTAATTAAAATTAAATAGAATAACTAAGTGTTGATTAAAATGGTATTGATTAAATTGATATAAAAACTTGTCCAAAATTTATTGGTTGATGATATTATGACCATATATCATCTGATTTTATAAATTGGGACATTTTGGAGTTTTTTATGGGGTTTTATTTTATATTGAATTAATATTTTTTGTAGATCTCAAAAGTGTCCCTAACCTCAATTATAAAAAGGAACCTTCTCCCTCACCTATTCACCTCACTTTTAGCCTTAAATCTCAAAAAACCCATATCCATTTCCCTTATAAAATTCCCAATTCACATTCTATATGTTTTGATCTTCTTCAAACACCAACTCTAGTGCTTTAAGAGGAGAAATAGAGGAAGCATGTTGAAGAAGAGGTAATCTCCTCTACTGATTCTTTAAAACTTATTTCTTATTCTACATCATCTTCATGATTTGTTTCATTATAAAATAATAAATAAAATATCACTTATATAATGATATGTTATTATCATTATGGAAAAACAATTTTCCACTTTTTATCAATCCTCTGAAAAATTAAATCACCACTTGTGTGTACGTATGGCTTACCATCTCCACGACGTGGTGTAATTTGTGTTTCACCACCACCTTACTTGGATGGGCATAATGATGGAAATAAAAGCTACATATTATTATTATAACATGATATTTATTCTGAAATGTGATAATCCATTCAATAATTATGTGGATGATATCATCGCTTGTGCATATGTACGACCTACCCTCTCCACGATGCGTTGTGATTCATTCTACATGATCTTCACTAATGCATGATTATATAAATGTATATTATTAATAAATATGATATATATATAATTTTAATATAATCTTGAAATGATATAACTATAAAATATAAAGGAGTTCTAGAACTTATTTGACAAAACTTGCATAAGAAAATGAAACAGTTCATACCTGAATAACAAGTAATAATGAAATGTTTTTAACAAACAAATGATAATATGATCATATATGATATCATAAAAATGAATATGATTCTAAAATAAGTTAATGATATTATTTAAATCATTATATATAAGGTTAGTATACATACAAAGGAAATCATACCTAAGGTAAGGGATAATTTCACAATCCCATTATTATCCAAGATCATTTGTATGTAAGTATTTAGTAGGGTATATTTATCATCCACGTCCATATTTCTTAAATATTTAATAAAAAATATTATTTAAATCCTTATAAAATTATTAATTGTCATTTTTTTCCATCCGTGAATTTTTATTGAATGGATTGAAAATAATATTTTTTTCATTTTCAATATGAGGTACTTTTTGACTTTCCGACAAAAGTATGAGAATAATGTTCTCTTTTAGCTTTTATAGAATGAATGGATTTTGATGCTTTCATAATGCATTATTTCCATGAACCATACATTAAAAAATTTCATGTTTATCATCAAATAAATTCTTTTATTTTAAAATTTCATGGCATTTTGAGAAACGAAAATGTTTTATGAGAAGAAAGGATATTTTCGTCAAGAATTAATTTCAAGTGTTTTATCGAAATTATTTTCCATCTAAGATGAAATTCTTTAAATATGGTTATGTTTCTATCCCAATTATTACTATGATTTTATTTTGTTTATTATGGAATCATATTTATGAGATCCATTTTTTTATATGGATAATGGTTTAATGATGTTTAAGAAACCTCTTTTATTCATTGGGTTATGCTATGATGAATGATATATGTTTTTATGGAACATGTAATAATAACATCATTATGAGATGGGTGGGACCTATACATCCCTCCAATAAATTGGGTAAAGATTTATATCTCATGAGATAAATATGGCTGGAACATAAAATGATCTCAGTTCCGTAATACAGAGCTGGAAAGATAAGTGAACTCGATTCAGTAATGGAATTTTTCTGTAATGATGGTCTTGGAAATGAGCCTTGACTAATATGAAATTTTTCTCTAGGATTATGTGTATGTAAAAATAAATAAAGTCTTATGTTAGTAATTTTTTGTATTACATTCACTAACTCTTATGAACATTCGTGATTTATCCTATTACATGATATCATGATCATTCATATGCATGATAAGATTTTCAAATGTTATGTTATTATTTATTATGATATGATATGATTTATATATCTATTGTTTACCATTACTGATCATCTAAGCCTGTCCTTTCATATATTTATATTCCCCAGGTCATAAAGAAGGGTATTGATTAAGATGTTTCAAAAATAATTTTATTTATGAAAAAATATGTGGGAGAAAATGAAGATGTCTTATGAACAAGTTGATTAAGTTTACCAGTTTCTAAAGATATTATACATATATTGTCCTATTGTATGAACCTGACCCCAATTTTCGGGATATGGTCCCTTATTTCATTACATTGGAATATAAATAATGAATGTTTATCCTGAAGGGAAAATTATTTTAGTAACTTGGGAAACAAGATACATTAATAAGTTTAACATTACATCATGAAAATAAATAAAACTCATTTCTATTCCATTAGAAACATCACTACATCCTATATTGTTCATGAAAGTCATTCATAATTTACTTATTAATATCCTAGGAAGATAAAACATAAGAAATGGGTGAGATTAAATGCTCCATAATGGCAAGAAATACTGCATAATATATCATAAAACTAAACATTAGGCATGGTGAATAACTAAAAACATATACCATTAAGAATATACATGAACACAATATGGTAGGAATAAGAGTAGAATAAAAGATGCCATAATAAAACAAAATCATGGGTATTCTACTAGTCGAATAAGCACGTGAGTTTTTAATAATAGTTTCATAATTAGGTAATTCATAATGAGGTACATCTTAATAATACCGTCAAGTCCACATGCCAAGACCATAAATAACCATTTTTTAAGGCCTCGTTCCAAGAACTAGTTGGTCTCATGAGGCCTACCGATGCACCGAGGTGCTATAGCAGGCCCCAACCAACATTTAATAAGTAAAATGAATTCCTAATATGATTTGGGATAAAAATAAATAAAATATACATTAATATTGAAACTAATATATGGAATGTAAATAACTTTCCCCAAACATTATGTATAAACACTAACCATTCAGAGTAAATTGGTGAATAGTTTTAAGATAGGTCATCCATAGTCAAAATAATCATTAACCATTAAATTATATATTATAGAATATATCATAAAATATTAATTCCAATAATACAAGAGAATCAACAAGATTTTTGAAACAGATGAAAATACTCTTATAAAATCATCGAGTAATTTTTTGAGATAAATACACTTTTTTTAAACGAATATATCTTTTGGAAAAATATTTGTATAAAACCAGAAGTGAAGTAAGATAGTATTTTAAAAATAAAATTAGTGATTTTATAAAGATAATGGTTCCCAAAAACATATTACAGAGTTCCCTTGAAAATAGGTAAGAATTTGAGAAATTCCATGAAATCAGGCTTGTATTTCAGGAAGAATTTTTGAAAGATCCTTTTAAAAAAAATAACTCCCCATAAATGAATGAAGAATTATAGTTTATAAATATATATATATAATTATAACAGAATATATTATGAGTACATATTAATAAATAATAATTTAATTGAGGTAATTAGATAATAAAAGTAACATGAATGAAAATGGAGGTTCGGGTAGAAAACCCATACACTAAGACTGAAGGTGTTCCTCACTTGATCTTAATGACCTGAATAATAAATTTTAGGTTCATAAATTATGATTCCAGAACCTCGTAAACATTTAATTGATTTTTTATAACCTTTTTATGTTCATTCATGGCCTTTTTATGGGTTAAGAGATTCAATTTCAATGTTTCTAAGCGTTTTCTTCATTAGTTTTCATGATCAGTTTACTTGCATTCATATACGGATAAATATGTATAATGAAAATCGTTGTCCAAAATAGAAGTTGTATGTTATTAGTTAACCACCATAATATTAAATGGTTATAAAAAAATTGGTTAGTGGGATTGAAGATGAATCATTATATAAATCCTTAATGACAATTTTTTTGTTTAATTGGTGATTTTTTATCACAATGAACTCATTTTAATTTATAAATTAATATAATTTTTAAAAAAGGATTCCAGAACCTTAAATAAGTTATAATACATATATTATAGTCTTTTTAAACCATCAAAATTGTTTTATGACCAGAATTGAATATGGTAATATAAATTGAAAACCCGTCGTCAATAATTGTGATAAATTAACACATCTCAAATGGTGTTTTCATTTCTTGTTTAAAAGAAGGATAAAGAAGATAAGGTGAATAATTATTCCTTTATCAAAACAAAATTACATTACATGTAAGGTACGAGGGTCATCACATAATTTGGATGAATGGAGTTATGTAAAGAAAAAGGAAATAATGGAACTTGAAATTAAAGAAATGAAAAGAGGAATTTACCTCTTGAAGTAATATTCTTTGAGAGCCTCTTTATGGGAGAGTTTTTAGTCTTTTTATGAGACCAGGGGCTATTTTATGTGGGGAAGGATCTTGGGAGGATATTTGAGAAGAATATAGAAAGGGAATAGGGGTTTATAAGTGTGAAGAGAATAGGGAGTGAGGGGAGTTATAGTGGAGGAGATGGGTGATTTGTGAATATCTTATTCATTATTTTATAATTTCCCTCAAGGAAACCAATAGTGTTTATTCATGTGATCCTTAATAGTAATAAGTGCATGTGAGTTAGAAAAAAGTTCTCTTACATCATACATGATTCTAAGAATAGTGAATTTAACTAATAATGTATATATACGGTAAATTACCATGTTTTACTATTCATAAAAAATTTGAGTATTTTTGAAAAAATCAAAAAATTCACCCTATAAATTTTTTGAAGTGTAAAATTCAAAAATGAACTCCATTTTTTGAAACTGATTTTATAAATATGATTAATTTAATTTTTAAATAAAATCATAATTTATTCAAAAAATAAAAAATTTAAAACTATAATTCATTTTATATAACATTTAAAAATTAATCAAGATATCATTATCTTATAACCTTAATACAATAGAATAATAATATGAATTACTATTCATAAGGGTCATATTACTAATCATATTACTATTCATAAGGGTATGTTACTATTCAACAAAATCATGTTTTTCTTATTAGACTTTAAATATCTTACTCAACACAACCATGTATGTAAATTTTTTGAAATTCGAATCACAGAGATGGTAAAATTATGTTTACTATCTAGTTTACAACAAAGTGGTGTTTTTTAGAGAATTAATGTTTGATGCATTCAATATTACATGTATTTTCAAAATCATTGGGTGTTACACATATCGTGGCTCTATTATATTATGTAATAAATGTTTTTCAACTTTGAATTATATCAATGTATAAAAAGTATGGGTCGTTATAGCTAGTATCAGAGGAAAGGTATAGTTGACCTTTGGAAACTAAGATGAAAAAACCATAGTAATAACCCAAAGGATATTTCATATTATAGGTCACAATCCTAGTGTTTTATAAATGATCATAAATATCCTAGGATAAAACATAAAGTGTCCTAAATTGAAATTCTATTCTTGATTATGTGGTTTTCCCATAATGATTATTATTGTTTGCACTTTGTTTCTTGGTTTTGGTCAATGGATAGAACCTGAAATAATTGTTTTCATGTTTAATGCCATTGGAAATGAAATGATTTTCCTCCTATGCAACCAAATGTTATGGGAGGTATAATGAAAAAATAGTTTAACGATTCTCACACAACATTCTCAATATTTGAATCCAGCAGGACTTCCAAACAAGAAAAAGAGGGAATAATATTATATTGAGTCCTTTATGAGGCATTGTCCACCTTATTTAAAGTGGGACTTCTAATTCATTATTTGATAAATAATGGATCAGTACCACTGAAAATATATTTTAAATTTTCCAATGTTCAGAACATGATAAATTCATCTTAATAGTCTATCATTTGGAATGTGAAACTGATAAATGGTGGAACCTTATCAAAAATACTAGGAAAAGAGATGAAATTGAATCCATGGAATTATATAATTTCAAGAACTTATTTTTCAATAAGTATATTCCTCTTATTCTTCTAACAATGATAGATAAGGAGTTCCTTGAACTTAAAAAATTATAAGATGAATATGTTGGTACCTACAAAGAAAATTTTAAAAGACATTCAAGGTATGCTTATGGGATTATTATCTAACCTGGGAGTAAAAATGGTCAATTTTGTAGTGTCTTTAAACCATGTCTCTAAAGGGAATTAGCCATAAGGGGCTTCAATAGCTATGAGGAAATCATTTTATGTAATCTCTAGGTTGATTTGGATATTTGAATAACCCGTCAGTCCTATGGGTTTGATAATAAGAGAAAAAAGGAAAACAATGGAAAATATAAAGACCACACTAAAAAGAAGATTATTTTAACCTTATTCTCAATGTGTGGAAAGAAACGTGGAGGATATTTTCTTAAAGGGACTGGTAAATTTTTTAAGTGTAGAAAATAAGGTCACTGTGTAGTTAAATGCTGAAGTGATGGGAAAATGATATCTAATTGTGTGAATAGATAAAAGGCTACATAGAATGCACCTCCTTACAATGAATGAGTGGCCTATTTGTATTTCATAATTGAAATGGGAACATAGGTTACTGATTGTACAAACTTTATAATATCATACCATTAAAATAATTATATATATGTAGTCATTTAAAAACTACTACAATTGAATATTATGGAACAAAAATTTACATAATGAAATAGAAAAATAAATGAGTAGTTAGAAAATTATACCTAACTACATGGATTATCTCCTTTGTAAAGTGGATAAGACATTGAGGAATTGTGTTTTGAGAAAACTATAACAATATAATTTATCCTATTATTTTTTGGATATTGTTGAGTACATACTAATATGATCGAATTTTTTTTCTATAAGTGGGTGAGGAGTGAAGAACCAATTTTAAAAGTGAAATGGGAGTAAGTTTTTTTAAATACCAACACTTTTCAATAATGTAAAGTCTCCCTTAATGAAAGTGACACCAAAAATTTTAACAATGGATTGGGGAATGAATATGGATGAACATGGATTCAAAGAGCCATCCCCATGCATTTGTTAATCATGTTTGATAGGTTTTACTCTTATATTCATTACTTTTACCATTTTAGTTTTTACCGTGGAAACTAGTTTTCATATAAGGTAACATATTCATTAAGAAAAAAAATAAAATGGGTCTTATTACATAATTTTTAACAAGTTATTTAAAATTTTAAAACCATTTTATTTTATTAATTTTCTTAATGTGATAAAAAATAATTTTAAAATACTTAATGTATAATGTATTAAAACATTTTCTCTAAAATAAAAATCATAATGAAAATTTTAAAATATGGGTTTATAAATTAAAATTAAAATTTTCTAAAATTATAAATTCACTGATAAAATAAATATGAGTTCTTGGAAAAAGAATTAATGAATATCCATTTCATACTTATATAAAAATAATTTCATAAAAATCTTGTATTTGTAATAATGGTATTTTACAATTTTATAATAAAACACGTCCATTCTAGTAAAATACATAAAATTAATCTTTATATAATATTACTATTCTGAATAAAAAATAATTCACATTTTTTAATTTCAAATTCTAACATTTTTAAAGTGACTTATAATTAAATTATGGGATATGTAAGGCCTCGACCCTAGAAGTATGGAGTCGATGCATTATTTCATTACATTAGCATGATTACAAGATAGTTTTATCCTAAAGTAACAAATAGATTAATAGATTTTTAAATCCATATATATACATAAGTCCAATATTACAACTTGAAATGAAATACAACATATAAGATTTATTGGGAATATCCACATAAATATGTTTATCCTTACAGGTCATTCTAAATAAAATTCATCATGTATTAAGAAAGAGAAACATAACAAATGGGTGATATCAAAACCTCTATAAGGGTAATAAATACAGTGGAATATATCATAATCATAAACATTAGGCATTGTGAATAACTAAAAACACATGACTTTAAATATTATACTTGAACATAATATGGATGGAATAAGAGATGAAGAAATAATCCCATAATAAAACATAATAATGGGTATTATAATAGTCTAATAACCACATGAAATATCAATCACTGGTTTCATAATTAGGGAATGAATAATGTGGGACATCATAAAGATATTTCCAAGTCCTCGTGCCAAGACTATAAATAACCATTTTGTCAAGGCCTCGTACCAATACCTAGTTTGTCTCATGAAACCTACCAATGCCCCGAGGGACTATAGTGGGACCCAATAGAAAAATAATAAGTCTAATTCATTCATCAAATGAACGGGGATAATAATAAACAACATGTAAAATCATATTGAAATTAATATATGGAATGTAAATAACCTTCCCCAAATATTAAGCGTAAACACTAAACATTCGGAGTAAATTGGTGAATGGTTTTAAGATAGTATATCAGCATTCAAATTAATAATAAAAAATTCAATTAAAAATGGTTTATTATATCATAAAATATTAATCCCAATAATAAATAATAATCTACATGAGTGTTAAAACAGATGAATATACTCTTATAAAAGCATCGTGTAATTCTTTAGATAAATACTCTTTTATTTTGAAACGAAGAGTTATTTTGGAAAAATAATTATTTCAAACCATAAGTTAAGTAAGATAGTACTTTATTAATAAAATTATTAATTTAATAAATATAATGGTTTATAAAAATAGATTACAGAGTTCCCTTGAAAATCAGTAAGAATTTGAGAAATTCCCTTGAATCAGGGTTATATTTCGGGAAGAATTTTTGAAAGATCCTTTTAAAACATATAACTCCCCATAAATGAAAGGAGGATTATAGTTGGTAAATATATATATCATTATCACAGAATATATGAGGAGTATATATGAATAAATAATAATTTAATTAAGTTAAGTAGAAAATAATAGTAACCCAAATGGGAATCGAGGTTCGGGTAGAAAACTCTTACCATAAGTCTGAAGGTGTTCCTCACTTGATATTAACGACCTGAATAAAAAAATTGGTTCATAAATTAATAATTCCCGAACCTCCTCTACATTTAATTTATTTATTATAACCTTATTAGGTTAATTCGTGGCCTTTTTATGGGTTAAGAGATTCAATTCCACTATTTGGGAGTGTTTTCTTCCTTAGTTTTCATGATCGGTTTACTTATATTCAAGTACATATAAACATGAATAATGAGAATGGTTGTACAGAATATATGTTTTATGTTATTATTGAGGAACCTGAAGATTAAATTTTTATAATTCATTTTGTTATTGGGAGTGAAGGTGAATCATTATATAAAACATGAAGAACAATTGTTTGGGTTAATTAGCGGTTTTTGATCACAACAAACTCGTTTTGATTTATAAATTAATATCATTTCTAAAAAAGGATTATAGAACCTTAAATAAGTTATAATAAATATATTATAGTCTTCTTCAACCTTCAAAATGTTTTGATGACCAGAATTTAAGATGGTAATAGAAATTGAAAACCTATCATCCTTGAATGTGATAAATTAACACATCTCAGATAGTGTTTTCATTTCTAGTATAAAAGAAGGAGAAAGAAGATATGATGAATAATAATTCCTTAATCATAAAAATATTATAGTACATTTATGGTAATATAGTCATCACAACTTTATTATTAAGGTATTGGATGAAATAAAAAGAAAATAATTTATCTTGAAATAAAAGAAATGAAAAGAGTAATTTACCTCTTTAAGTAATCTTCTTTGAGAGCCTCTTTAGGGGAGGGATTTTGGTATTTTTATGAGACCAAGGGCTTCTGGACATGGGTGATGATATTTGGAGGAAATTTGAATAGAATTTAGAAAAGGAACAAGTCTTGATAGGAGTCAAGAGAAGAGGGAGTGAAGGGGTTTTATAGTGGAGGAGAGGTGTGATTTGCGAATATCTTATTCATTATTTTATTATTTACCCCAAGACAACCAATAGTGTTGATTCATGTGACCCATAATAGTAATAAGTTCATGTGATTTATAACCAAGTGTGATTACATCATCCATGATGCTAGGAATAGTGAACTCAACAGATAATGTATATATAGGGTAAATTACTGTATTTTACTAATCATAAAAAATATGAGTATTTCAGAAAAATCCAAAAACTTCACCCTAAATATTTTTCAACGTACACAATTCAAAAATGAACTCCATTTTTTTAAAATAATTTTCTAAATATGATTAATTTATTTTTTAAATAAAATAATAATTTTTTCAAAAAATAACAATTTTAAAACTATAATTTATTTTATATCACATTGAAAAATTAATCAACATATCATTTTCTTATAACCATAAGACAATAAAATAATAATATGATTTACTATACATAAGTTCCATATTTCTATTCATATTACTATTCATAAGGGTATGTTACTATTTACTAAAAATTAAGTTTGTCTTATCAAACTCTAAATATCTTACTGAATACAACTGTGTATGTCAATTTTTAGAAATTCAAATCATAGTGGTGGTAAAATTAAGTTTACTGGATAGGTTATAACAAAGTGGTGTTTTATAGAGACTTAGTATTTTATGCATTCAAAATTAAATTTATTTTCAAAATATTGGGGTGTTACATTCTCCCCTCAAAAAAAATCGTCCTTGAAATTCACAGAATCTTACCTCATAAAATGATTTTGATTGGTATTAATCATAATCTCCTTGGGATCCCATGTTTTCTCTGTGATTTATTCTTTTTGTAAATTATATTTACCAGTCTAGTTGTCTAATTCATTAACACTTATTCTTTAGTGTCAAGAATCTGGGTAGGCTCTTCACAATATGACAGGTCATGCTCCAATTCTATTCCTTCAAAAATGAGGACTTGTGTTGGGTCTAGCATGTACTTCTTCAACAATTAGACATTGAACACATTGTGTACTTTAGATTGGATAGGATTTATAGATAATAAATATTCAATAGCTCCAATTATATCTAGGATTTCCAAAGTTCCAATATACCTAGGTCTCATTTTCCCTTTCTTCCCAATTCTTATAATGACCTTCCATGGAGATACTTTCAAGGAAATGTGATCTCCCACTTGAAATTCGAAATACTTCTTTTGTTTATTGGCATAGCTATTTTGCCTTATTTGGGCTTCTTTGATATGGGTTTGAATAGTATTTACCTTAGCTGTTGTTTCCTCCAAAATCTCTAGGCCCACAAGTTTCCTTTATCCAACTTCATCGCAACAAGTTAGTGTACGACATCTCTTTCCATGTAATGCTTCCTATAGTGCCATTTGAATACATCAATGGAAGTTATTATTTTAGTAAAACTACACTAAAATTAAATATTGATCTCATATACCATGAAATTCATGTTGAAATGATCTCAACATGTCCTCTATGGTTTTGATCATCCTTTGATTGACCTTCAATTTGTGGGTGGAAAGAAGTACTCAAATGAAGATCAGTATCCAAGGATTTATGAAGACTTTTCTAGAATTTGAATGTAAATTGTGGATCACAGTCAGAATCAATTGAGAGAGGTTCTCCATGAATTCTCACAACTTCATTGATATATAGTCTTGATAGGCACTCCAGTGGAAAATCCTCCCTTATAGCGAGGGCATGTTCATATTTTGTATGTTGACCGATAATTACCCATATTGCATCATTCATTCTTAGTGTTTTGGGTAATACGGTGAAAAAATCCATGGTTATGTCATCCCATTTCCATGTAGGAGTAGGTATAGGTTGCATGAATCCTCTAGGATATTTCTGTTTGGCCTTCACTTGTTGACATACTAAACATCTTGATAAATAATTATCAATTTTCCATTCCATGTTGTCCCACCAGAAATGTTCCTTAAAATATCTATACATGTTAGTGATACCTGGGTGTATAGAGAAATTATAGCTATAGGATTCATCCAATAAATCCCTTTTTAGCTCAGGTATAGAGGTAACACATAGCCTCTTCACAAATTTCAGAAATCCAACTTCACATACAAAGTTATCCAACTTCTATTCTTTCATAGCATTAATTTTCATTTGAAGTTTCTCATTATCAGACTGATATATGTTAATCATTTCTAATAATGATGGTTGGGAAACCAATTAAAAAGTAATGGTGTTTCTCCTTTTTTGATAATTCCCTTGTCCATCCTTATTAGATCCATGAATATAGGATCCCTTTCAATCCTCATTTTGATTAAGACTCCATGATCTTTCCTTCTCAATGCATCAGCTACCATTTTTTACATTCCAAGGTGGTAGTGTATAAACATTCATAATACTTGAGTAATTTTATCCATCATATTTGCCTCATATTGAGTTATTTCTATGAGAAGATATACATCATATTCTTTTGATCCATATATATATTATATATTTCATCATAGAGATAGTGTCTTTATACTTTTAGAGTAAATATCACAGTAGAAAACTCAAGATCATGAGTAGGATAGTTTTTTTCATGAATTTTTTACTTCCTTGATGCATATGCAATAACTCTATAATTCTACATAAGGACACAACCACGTAATTTGTTTGATGCATCACTATATATCACAAACCCATTATTCCCTAATGGTAGAGTTAGGATCAGAGCATTCACTAATATCATCTTCAATTCTTTGAAATAGACCTCACATTATTTTGTCCGTATAAAATTATCCAATTCACATGTAAGCTTGTTCATTATGTGGTCCAAACTGGAGAAGTTATGAATGAAACGCTAATAATAACCTGTTAAACCAATAAAACTACGTACCTCAGTTATTTTCATTGTAGTAGGCCATTATTGAACAGCCTTTGTCTTCACAGGATCAACTGATATTACATCCTTAGAGACAATGTGGCCAATAAAGGAAACTGATTGAATAAAAAATTCACACTTTCTAAACTTGCCATATAATTTATTTCTTCTAAGAGTCTTCAGAATAGTGTGGAATTGATTTTTATAATATTCGTAGATTTTGGAGTGTACCAAAATATCATCAATAAATACCATCAAAAAGTCATCCAGATATTATTTGAAAATAATATTCATTAGATTCATGAAGACTGAGGTTGCATTAGTCAGTCCAAAAGGAATTGCTGTAAACTTGTAATGACCATACCTGATTCAAAATGTTGTCTTAGAAATATCTTCCTTCTTTACATGAAACTGATGATATCCAGATCAAAGGTCAGTCTTCAAAAAATATTGGGCTCCATGATGTTGATAAAATAAATCGTTAATGTGAGGTAGGGGATAATTGTTCTTTATTATTATAGCATTGATCTCCCTATATTCAATTCACAACATCATAGATCCATCTTTATTCTTAATGAATAGAAAAGGGGCTCCCCATGGAGAGACACTAGAGTGAGTAAATACTTTATTACTCAATTCCTATATATGTTTCTTAAATTATACTAATTCCATAGTATAAATTCTATAAGGAGTATTTGATATAGGCCTTGAACTAGGAATTAAATCAATGGATAACTCAACTTCCCACTCTAGAGGATGTCCAGGTAAACCCTATAGAAACACATCAACACATTCTTACACAATAGGTACTTCCTCAATTTCTACATTCTTTTCCTCACCCATAGATATTTCATTCCCTTACTCCCTAATAATTTAATTTAGTAGAGATACTGGGCATAAATATAGATAAGAATCAGCTGAAAATGTTTCTTCTCTAAATATATGGGATTCAACACCATTCTAAAAAATCATAACTTCCCTATTCTTGCAATAGATATTCACATCATAATGTGAAATCCAACTCATACCAAGGATTATATCAAATTCAATAATGAGTATGATGATAAGGTTAAAAACTGAATCATGTTTATGTTTAATTAGGGGGACTAATCAACACATCTTTAAGGAAATGATACATCCCCTAGGAGTTTTGACTGACAAATCCTTTTTTAAATAAAATTGGGCATGTCTAATTTTCTTAAAAAACTGGGAATATATAAAAGAATATGATGATCCAAAATCTAATTAAGCATTGGCTAAGTTTAAGGAAATGATTAAATTATCTACCACCACATCTTTAGGAACTTCAACCTCAACAGTTGTGACTGCATATGCTTGGACTTTCTCACTTGTCCTTATTTGGGGAATGTTTCACTGATTCTTAGGACATTCATGTGCATAATGTCCCATATCTTTACAATTATATCATTGAACATTGGTTTTCTCTTTCTTACCCTGTAATCATGAGATTGGTGGACTTTTTCTTTTAACTTTTAAAAGACTCTCATTCCCTTCATCCATGTGCTAAGGAATTTCTTCCCACAATTATTACAAGGTGTAAGGACAAATATTCACTTATTTCCCATTTCCTTATTTTCTTTTCCAGAGTTTTCTGCATCTTTATTCTTCTCTTTCCTTCCCTAAAAGTCATAATACTTAGAAAAATATTTTTCTATCTTGATATCACATGAGATTATATCTTCATATGATCAGAAGTTTTGGGAGACTAGATCCCTTTAGAAGAATTGTTTTAAACCATCGAAAATTGATCAATCTTCCGCATTGGATTGCATATATAGTCAACAACATTCCTTTTTAACCTTGTGAATTTATCTTCATACTTTTCAAGATTCTCATCTTATTTTTGCTTCAGATTCAAAAATTTCATTTCCATATATACTCTTTGTTCATGAGGGAAGTGTTTTTGTATGAAGATTTCCTTAAAATCCCTCCATTCCATATCTTTTATTTCTTCCTCCACCATTTTTTTGGATTAAGGACCACCATTGATCTGCATCTCCCAATAGAAAATAAACTTCCATGACAACCTTCTCTATTTCATTGTATCCCAAAGCGAGAAATGTCTTCTCTAGGGAACTTATCCACTACTCAGATACAAATGGTTTTATAGTCCCATTGAATGATGGAGACCAGTTTCTCATAAAGAGATATGACATAGATCCTCCACATTTTGGATTAAGATGCTCCATACTGGTAACGTAATTATTCATAACCTGGTTTAGTTGTCCCAATATAGTTATAAGTTTCTCAGAACTTGTCATAGCTCATGATACAACATCATTACCTTGCATAAGAGGGAAATACCTACATGGGATACATGTATTCATGTAGTCTACATTCCTTCCCCTAGGCACTATTTCTAAATAATGGCATACACTGGATTAAGTTATGAATCAAAATTTATAATCCCAACTTAGAAAAATACATATCATAAATTGAAATACTATGCACATTTAATCCCATAATCATAAACATGGTTTCTTTTAAGAAATATTTACATTTAAATCCTTTATAATGGCTTGTAAAGAAAATGTGAATTATCCTAAGAATATCCCATGGTAGTGTCAAACCAAGTGAGTTGTAAGGCCCATTTTCATGTACCAAGATACCCCAGGTCATGCTCAAAACTCATTTTCAGTGTTTTCACTCCAAGGTACATCTGTGCCAGAACCAAATCAACTTTTAGTATCCAAACACTAATATATTTTCTAGAAAGATCCACATAATCTATTCCTCACCAAAATTCTTGGATGTTCATCTATTTTTATCCTCAAAGACTATCTTATAGTTTTTTCCCTAAGCTATGTTTTCTAAATATAGTTTCTATGTTTTCTACTAAACATCCTTTGATGCCAACTATAAGGCCCTGACCCCAGAATCCTAGAGTCAATGTATTATTTCATTAAATTGTCTTGATTACAAGAAATTTTTATCCCAAAGGAATGGATATTTTATAAGATTATTATATCTATATACATACATAAGTTCAACATTAAAACTTTAAATTAAATAAAACATATATGTTTTATTGGGAACATCCAAAACTATAAGTTTATCCCTATAGGTAATTCATAATAAACTGCATCATGTCCTGAGAAAATGAAAAATAATAAAGGGGTGAGCTCAAACACTCATCAAAGGTTATAAATATATCAAAATATATCATAAACATAAACATTATGCATGGTGAATAACTAAAAACACTTGCCTTTAAAAATCATACTTGAACATAATATGGAAAAATAAGAGATGAATAAATAATGCCATAATAAAACATAGTCATGGGTATTCTACTAGTAAAATAATCACATGAAATTTCAATTAATAGTTTCATAATGAGGGAATTCATAATGTGGTACATCATAACCATATGGTCAAGGAATCGTTCTATGACCATAAATAACCATTTTGTCAAGGCCTCGTGCCAAGACCTAGTTTGTTTCATGAGACCTATCGATGCACCGCGGGGCTATAATGGGACCCATCCAACAATTAATAAGTCAAATTAATTCTTCATATAAATAGGTATAAACATAAACAACATATAAATTCATATTTAAACTAATATATGGAATGTATATAACTTTCCCTAAACATTAAGCATAAATAATAACCATTCAGAGTAAATTGGTGAATGGTTTTAAGATAGCACTTCCACAGTCAAAATAATCATAAACCATAAAATTCAATATCATAGACGATATCATAAATTATTAATCCTAATAATACATAATAATTAACAAGAGTTGTGAAAAAAGTGTAGATAATCTTATAAAATCATTGAGTAATTCTTGAGATAAGTACTATTTTATTTTGAAACGAAGAGTTCTTTTTTAAAATCATTGTATAAAAACAGAAGTTAAGTAAGATAGTATTTTTATAATAAAATTAGTAATTTTTCAAATATAATGGTTTCCAAAAATTGATTACTTAGTTCCCTTGAAAATAGTTAATAATTTGATAAATTCCCTTGAATCGGTCTTGTATTTTGAGAAGAATATTTGAAAGATCCTTTTAAACCATATAACTCCCCATAAATGAAATAATGATTCTATTTGGTACATATATATAGATAATTATCACATAATATATGATTAGTAAATATTAATAAATAAGAATTTAATTGAGGTAATTAGATAATAAGAGTAACTTGAACTAGAATGGATGTTCAGGTAGAAAACCCTTACCTTAAGTTTGAAGGTGTTCTTCACTTGATAATAATGACATGAATAATAAAATTTAGGTCCATAAATTAATAATTATAGAGACTCCTATAAATTTAATTTATTTAATATAACCTTATTAGGTTTATTCATGGCCTTTTGATGGGTTTAGAGATTCAATTTCATTGTCTTAGTGTGTTTTCTTTCATCAGTTTTTAGGATTGGTTTACTCATATTCATGTATAGATAAACATTTAGAATGAGAATGTTAGTATATAATATAACTTCTATATTATAAGTGAAGAACCATAATATTACATCGTTATAAAATTCATTTGGTTATTGGGACTGATGATGAAGCACTATATAAAACTTAAATGACAATTGATTGGGTTAATTGGTAGTTTTTTATCACAACAAACTAATTTTGATTTATAAATTAATATCATTTGTAAAAAAATTATTTGAGAACCTTAAATAAGTTATAATAAATATATTATATTCTGGTTCAACCGTCAAAATGGTTTCATGACCAGAATTGAAGATGGTAATAGAAATTGAAAACCTGTCATCCATGAATGTGGTAAATTAACACATCTCAGATGGTGTTTTCATTTCTATTATAAAATAAGGGGAAATAAGAGATAATGAAGAATTATTCCTTTATCACAAAAACATATAGTACATGTATGTTACTGTAGTTTTCATATAATTTGGATAAAGGGAGGTGGGGGAAGAAAATGAAAAGGATAGAACTTGAAATAAAATAAATGAAAAGAGGAATTTACCTCTTGAAGTGATCTTCCTTGAGAGCCTCATTAGGGGAGAGGATTTGGTCTTTTTATGAGACCAAGAGATTATGGATATGGGGGAGGATCTTGGGAGTAGATTTGAGCATAATTTAGACAAGTCACATGGATTTATAAGAGTTAATATAAGAGGGAGTGAGGGGGTTTATAGTATAGGAGACGGGTGATTAGTGAATATCTTATTCATTATTTTATTATCTCCATCAATACATCCCAATAGTGTTGAATCATGTGACCCATAATAGTAATAAGTTCATGTGAGTTTGAACCAACTTTTCTTACATCATCCATGATACTAGGAATAGTTACTTTAACTTATAATGTATATATACGGTAAATTACTGTATTTTACTATTCATCTAAAATTCAAGTATTTTAGAAAAATCCCAAAAATTCACCCTAACCATTTTTCAATGTGTAAAATTAAAAAATGAACTACATTTTTTAAAAATAATTTTCTATATATCATTCATTTATTTTTTTTAATGAAATCACAATTTATTTGAGAAATAAAAATTTTATAACTATAATTCGTTTTATATCACATTGAAAATTTAATCAAGATCTCATTATCTTATAACCTTAATAAAATAAAATAATAACATGATTTAATATTAATAAGGGTCATATTACTATTCATAAAGGTATGTTACTATTCACCAAAAATTAAGTTTGTCTCATGAGACTCTAAATATCTTACTAAACGCAATTGTATATATTAGTTTTTTAAAATTAAAATCACAAATGTGGTAAAATTATGTTTTATGGCTAGGTTATAACAAAGTAGGGTTTTGTAGAGACTTAGTGTTTCATGAATTAAATAATAATTTTATTTACAAAATATTGGGTGTTACAAGATATAATGAGATTTAGATTTTATAGGAAAATAGATTTTGAATACAATAAACATTATCATTCTTATTTTATATAAATTACTACTTAAATTAGTATAAAAAATTATTCATATCAAATACATTTTATCTTCATTGGTCATAGGTTTCTTGAAATATAAATTCATATGTCCTAAAAATTCAATATTTTGTGAAATACATTTCTTTTCACAAAATAAACATATTATTCATTTTAGCTATACAAATTAAATTTAATTCATATTAAAATATTCCTTTATTCTCATTCTAAATATATTTCATAAATTAGAGACTTTTATTTATTCATACTAATTCAATTTCTTGGTTTTAATCATCATACCTAGATATTTTAATTTTATCTAAATATATCGTGGTTCCATTAATGTTTGGTATTTCTGTGCAGAATTATATCAAACACAATTAATTTTTTAAAGTTAATTGTATTTTTAAATATCCTAGTAATTTAGTAAATCCATGTGTCGTATGATTAAAACATGAATTTTCATTAACCGTAACTCATTAGGAGATATTTTTACATGTGAGTTGGAAAACATTCAATATTTCATTATCCCTAACTTTAAATCATAATAAATTATTATCATATTTTTAGAAATTAAAATCATAAGAACGCACATATTTTTACTTAGTTCACCCACACTAGGATACATCTCAGGAGCATACATATTATGATGTGTTATTGTACCAAAATCCACTAATTTTTACAATTCTTGGAGATAAAAATATAGTCCATGTATAAAATACACCATGTATCAATACAATATTAGAAATTATGGATCACTTAAATCTCACATATGGGCTACTACCCTTGATTCTTCTAGTATATGTTAATTTATGGAATGAATTTATTTATTTAATTGAAGTTTTCTTTAGGATCAACATATATAACTGAAAAATTATCTATCACATACTATAGAAATGATTCTCAAATGAAATATACCTCTATATCCTTATATAACATGTCTTGGTGTGATTAACTCAATATATAAGGTTGAATGTAAGAACTTTACATAATAATAACATTAAAACAATTTTACACTAGATGAAGAATAATCTAGTAATGGATTTATATTGGTGTGGTATATTTTCTCTTCCTAAGACGTATATATACAAAATAAATCTATCAAAAATGATCTTCTCTTATATAATGAATTTGTATTGATGTATCTCTGATCAATAACCTCTCTCATTCTTCTATGAATATAGATATTTAAATATTGTTTTACCATCACCAAAATTACTATAAAATTTTTCAAATAAAAATCCACCCCTAGGAACCTCTTTTAATTTCTAGGAATAATTCTTGTTTTAAAAAAGATCTGATATCATTATAGGTATAACATATTTTCTAATGCAATTAAATTTTTAACTTTATATTGAGTTGATCCTACAAAAATTGAGCGATAACTCCCCAATTTTTAATTCATGATTAGCCTTTATAAAGTGTATTTTTCATCAATCATGGTGTTGAAACCTCTGTTGTGGAGTGGATTTCTTCTATACTGACCATTTTACAACGGGAAATCCCTAATTGTAGGACAACACAACTTTAACCACTTACTCCTATAAAAATGATTTCATTATTCATGTTCATATCAGAAAAAATATGGGGATTATTTCTTCATGACACTTCCATATGGATGACATTGTAGAATAAATCTCTCCCACCATACAGATATATATATTCCACTGAAACACTAAATAACCATGCATTATTCCTTTTTATGAAAATCCCAACTTCATTATACAAATTTTGAAATTTTGGATAAATCTATAATTATCATCTAGGGACCAATATAGCATTGTGGTATAGAAAACCTATTACAACATGATCATAAAATTATATATTTTTATTTCATGAGAAATTTTATGGAAAATGTGGGAAACGAACAAAATACAGAGTAAAAAAATTAAAATGTCATAAGAAATAAATAGCTCGTTCCAAAAAAATTAAATATGTTAGAATTTTTTACCTTGAATAGTTTACATTCGTTAGGGGTAACCTCCATATTTGGATTGTACTTAATGTGTAATTTAATGTGAAATTACATCTTCTCCAAAGCCTACAAATTCTCCTACAAGATTATTTTCCCCTCATTGAAATCACATATAAAAATCTTGTTTTATTTACCAATCGAAGAGTTTTGATCTTCATTAAATATAACTCACATTGGTCTTTCATAAATCTAGTTTGAATACACCTTTGAGTCCTTGATCAGGAAAGACTCTTCTAACATTTCCTCATTATAATGCATGAGGATCTCTTTAAAGTTTCATAATTCACCATATTATTTATCTTTATTCTCTATATAGATGGAAGTTGGTTCCTCTGCATATGAGCCAATTATCTCACTAGCTTCTTGATCCTCATGTATAATAAACCCCTTATGTTTTCTCTTTGCGATGTCTACATAAGTATTAAAACTATTTTGGGGTGTTCACCTTTTCTAGAAGACCATCTAATAGGAGTAGGTAAATTTTAATAGTACTTATGTCTTTACGGCTTTCACATATGCTGAATAAATCCATCTAAATCAAAAATGGAGTTCTTTACTTTTTTCTGAAGAGGATATAATGTATTCTTCCTCTTGTTACACTTCATTTTACATATAGGACCATGTTTTAGATGAAAAATAATTATCCACTACTTTGACATCTGACCTTCCTTCTGACAGATGTGTCTCTCCACACCCTTCTTCCTCATCAATTCCTTCTTCAAGTTGGGTCGAGTGACTAGTTCCTACACCAAAAAATAGTTCTAGTAACCAAATTAAATTAAGGATTGATGTTTTCTATCCTCTCCAAGAAATATCATAGAATCAACATATGAGGGAGAGTTCCTTAAACTTTTCATCAGGACCACACACACCTCCACATTCTCCCTTGAAATTACTTAGACCTACAAAAAATGGTTCTCCCTTGGACTAGGCCTAATTGTTTCACACATTAGACCAACCAGACCATCTGGGGTACCATGTAGTGGAATATAATTACTGGGACTAGTCTACTCACCTATCTCTGTAACCACCACTTAGTTATCAGTCAATCATCTCTACTGTACTGGCTTTTGATGGGTTGGAGGATACATCCACCTTCACTTAGAACCATTAACCCCAAGAATCCTCTAGATAAAACACCTAGTCAATCAATTCATTCACCACTATGTGATTCATAAAGTGATCCAAGACATCTATAATATTCAGATCATTCATAGCCCTTTCCTCTTTATGTGAGAGTTTATCTAGAATAATTCCAATACACCCCTTCAGGTCAATTGCTCGAATAGAAAAATCTTCCTTACCCAATGCGGTTAAACTTTTCCATTCTTGAATCCATGTAGATAATGTGATGATATGTGTCTAATTAATCTACACAATCATCAATGATTGACCCAGGATTCAAATACAACAACATTCTTACACCTGAATTCTCCTCCAACCATATTCCAAACCCACTCAACAAGTGGCCCTAAGACACCCACTTCCATAGAAATATGTATATTAATTGTCTGACTCGAAAAAATTCTTTCAACATCATAAAATATAAATAAACCAACCATATTTCCCATTATACAAATAATTTAAGGGTTTTGGAATGATGGTGAAACTTCAAGGAAGCCTACCCAAATCACAATGGAATGAGCATACTAATTAATATAAAAATCATATGAACATAAAAAAAGATGGAATCTACATCCATTAAATTTTTATTTATCCTTGGACCATGCGTAAATTAGATATTCCTCTAAGGAAAAGTGAATCATCACATGGTATATTTAGAAGAGGCCAACAATCATGTATTCTAGTATCTCTCATGCTCACAAAATAAGCCTATAAAAATCATCCAATGAAGGTATTTGATGCCTCAGTCAAGACACTACGGTTATATCCAAGTGAAATTAATCTTATTATCACTCTAATATAGATAAATAAATATTAGTTGTTCAAAATCTATGATCAAGAACCTTTATTCTTAGCGATATAGGTAATTTATCCCTCCAATAATATCTACAAAATCCATGTCAATGAATCTATAAGATCTAATTACATAGATGACAATGTTATAAATCCATTATCAATTGTAGTTTCAATGTACTATAACCTTCTATGGATTCATTGATTCATCATTATATATCAATTTATTCTGAATCAAATATCTCCATGGTGAAATCTACTTGGTTTATGAATTTTCTTTTCATAATAGGATTCCAATCACAAAACAACACTATAGTTTCCATATTCTACTTCTTCAACAAAACTCTAATCTTAGAACCATTGGGTAAATACATATCTATCCTTTAGTATTTATTCCCAACAATCACAATGATTATCCCTATATCCATTGACATTAAATGAAAAGGGAAATCTAACTCAATCCCTTTATTTGTAACATTCATTCCCATGGGATTTCTTTTGTCAATATTTCCAAAAATACCTATCTTTAATTATAATCCAAATACTATAGATTAATGTAGGTATTTATGGTAAATTATAATCTCTCACATAAAAAAATAAAAAGAAAACTCATATGAATTCTCATATTTGATCTCCCCCTTTGGAAAATAGAGGTATCTTGGTCAATTTTTTTGTATGTCACAACATCTAATTTTACAAATTTATAGGGATATAACTCACTCATTGATGTAAAACTCGTGGATCACACACTCTTCAACTCATATTTACTCTCTTATCCAAATTTGGTTTAAAATAATTAAAACATGAACTATTTTAAAGGTTCTATAGGAATATTGATTTTTTGTGTAAGAAATATCGCTTTTTTATATAACTCATTCACAAATTTTAACAATTTTGACATTTTTATTATCTTAAAAAATTTAGGATATATAATAATCTTAAAAAATAATCAGATCAATCCACTACTTAGTAAATCAATAGAATTTTACTCCTCATATTATATACTTTTCTCAATATCGTAAGTCATTTTACCATGTTCTCTTACACCGCATCATCTAAATAATTCTATATTTATCTTTCATTTTAAAAACCTATTTTACCAATAGTTTCACTCTGAAATCTTTTTAGTGAGTGAAAATAACACTTATAATTAATTCATCAACTAATATTATAAGACTAATAAATTATTATTTTTTAAATGAATGAATTTTTCAACACAATAACTTCAATGTTGTATATAGTGTAATAGTTCTTTGAATAATTATCAAAATATACCCCTAAATGTCCTCATAAATTGATTCTAATTATAGAAATGGTTTTATCCATGGGAGTATCCTTTTATTTACATTTAACCTATTAAGAAAAATTAGATGATAAATCATTGTTAGATCCAAAAACAATAAAACATGAAGTCTTCCCAAAGAGTTGATTCTTCACACTCAAGATTTCATACATTTTACATTAGTTCAAGAAATAACTTGGTAAAGTTAAATATTATTTATTGACTACAATATTTTTATTGACACACCTTGATAATTCAAATTAGATGTTGATATCGTGATAACTCTAACTAATTCTCAGTACCTCTTGAAATATTATGGAACCACTTGTAAACTCAAATAATGAAATAATAGTAATAGTTCTTTCTTTGATTTCTATTATTTCATTCATATTATTGTAAATATATCATCACATTTTCAATTTTTCAAGATCATTCTATGTATTTACATCCTTTAAATTAACTCACCACATGTATTGTATCTCCACATTGAAATTGAAACACTTTAACACTGGTTATTAAAACAAAATTCATGGACAAAAATGTACTTTTGAATTATCATAATGTAAAGGAAAATTTCCATCCCTGATAAACTACCCATTTACTTCAAACTTGATCAATATTTCATAATGGTTATCCTTAGAGTGTAACCACTAATAAAAATATTACATAAAATATTAGATTTAGAACCGTTCATCTTTTTTGGATTATGATTAAACAACCGAATGAAATAGATTCCACTTGTGCATATTTTATCTATTGATGCATCTTAAATGTATCATTCTTCATGCTTCCTATTCCATTTAAAGGATAATCCACTAATACGTGGTGGTATTTATATGAGAACATAGGTATGATTTTTTTATTTTAATATTCAATATCCATTATAACATCAATATAATTTTTTATCCTTTGTATGCCCTTATTTAAATATTCATCTTTCCATTGTTAAATAAGGTGATATTTCTTTTTTCATTCAAAATTAGGTTTTTTCAATCCCTAAATTTTTTTAATAGATTCCATTTTTTATTATGAACCATTATGTTTTGTATAGAATCGCTTTCCTTCAATACTAGAAATCATTTTTTCTACTATATTATAATTTCATTCAATGAATACTCTCTTAAATTTCTTTTTAGGAATGTGGGATGTCCTTATGTTTCATTTAGTTCCTCTATTTCTATAATATCATACCATATATCTATTATTATCACATATAAAACATACCTCTATAAATTCATTTATCATACATTTTTTCAAGGATGAGATGACATATAATATCTCCCATTTTTAACCTCGTTCACATAAATGTAACCATAAATGATGTGTTTAATAAATCAATTGTAGTATCACTTCATATCTACCTTTATTTGTAGACTGCAAGTTATTGATTGAAACTAAATATAATGCAAACATATTTATTCCATATTTTCTATGTTTCATAATCTAATTATTTATTGATAAATGGGAGGGATCTCTTTTTTAACATTTAGGTTTGTTTATTTATATCAATATTCATAATTTTCTTATCTTTTTATATTAATTGTTTAGTAATATTCTTCATCCATCATCCATATAAGGGCCAAGCCTTATTACATTACACAATAATACATTTAGTAAAGAAATAAATTTCTTTTTCATTGATAATATTTTCAAGTTTATATTTTTAGATATTTGGGAAATAAAACATTCATAACATTACACATTATTATAGAGCGGATACCATAAAAATAGTATTCATTTCTTGCAACATATAAAAAATTTGAAATAAAACATGAATTCTTTGACAGTTATTTAAAAATTTAACTTGACTTCATTTCATGTATTCCACAACCTTATAACCTATGAAAATCATTTAAAAACATGGGATAAGCACAAAAATCTCAGTAAGTGATATAAAAATAAGGAAAGAGCACATTAGTCCATGAATAATTGTAACGTATGAAAACATTTTCAAAAGGAATACTTGTCACACACAAATACTTACTTTGTGAAACATATATTTCCACAAGATTACCAAAATAAAAAAGAACATAAATAGAAAAATAAATCTATATTGGGTAATTACTTACATAATCTTGTAACCCTCTTGGCTACCTTATAATTTGTAACGCTCACGGTTACCTTACAATTTGTGTAACCATCACAGTTACACATGTTGTAACCATATGGAAGACCACTGACTTAAACATACCCAATGCGTTGGAGGGAAATATAGGTCCCATAATTAATCATAAACAATTCCCAAGAACCAGAACACACAGACATACAACATGAATAATTTCATAAAAACATTGCCTTTAAAATTTCATACAACATAATTTTTAAAAGAAGATTTTTTAAAAAAATCTCCTTACATAAATAATATAATTGAATTGATACTTAATATAGTGGATGGAATATGTATATACACTATAAATACACATAAATAATCATAAAAGAAACAATTTTCATCAGACAAACAATTTTAATACAACATAAATAAGGAAGTAGAAGGTTAACCCAAAGAATGGAAATCGGGTTAAGAATTCCCTTACCTCAGGTTTGTCTTACATAAAACTCATTTAAAACACAAGTATAATGGTTAAAAGAGTGTTATTAATATATTATAGAAACATATCTATCTTTATAATACCTTATATTATCATTTCATTACATCATTTCGACCTTAATTGTTAGCATTTTGTTCCTTGCACTGTTTTGGGAGATTTCTTTACATGATTTCCATGATCGGATCATGATGGTTGTTCTTGTCAATTGAAAGTGAAACTCAATAATTGGAATGGAGTAGTATTTACATATTTCTAGTACCATAAATTATAACATTTATCATTTTTAATTCTTACATGATAATTATTCATAAGTTAAAACATTAATAATGTTTGTTTAGATCATTTTAGGGGTTCTTTGATAATAAAGACATCATTTTGTTTTAAAAGTTAAAACCATGTGTACAAAATAATTACAGAACCATGGATGAGAAATATTACATATATTATAACCTATTTCATCCATAAAAATGGTTTCATGCCCATCATTGAAGAAATTAAATAAAATAGAAATCACATCATCCACGATGTCGGTAATTCAACACATCACGGAAAATTTTTTAATTCCTTGAATAAGTCAGGGAGAAGAAAAAGATTGACGATGAATTTTCCATGAACATGAGAACAAATATAATATAAAATATTCTAGATCTTTCATTCTTCTTGGATAATAGGAGTTGAGGAAAGAAGAATAAAATAAAGGAACACAAAATAAAATAAGAGTTGAGAAGTCCCTTATGAAATTTTGGCAGCCTAACGGCGTCGCTTAAAATTTCATAAAATATTTTGATGACAGAAAAGGGGAATCTCATAATTATTAAATAATATGGTCAGTAAGGGGAATATGTAAAATAATATCTCAACATAATCCAAATGTAATTAAAAATAATAACATAAAATGAAAGAAAAGAAAGAAAATAAAAGAGGATGTTTACCTCTTGATCTCTTCTACTTGAGATCCTTATTAAGGCCTTTGGTTTTGGCCTTTTGGTTAGACCAAAAGCTCTAGAACGTGGGTAAGAGACATGGGAGGTGTTTTGGGCAAAACATAGGTAAGGATAAAGGATTTATAGGTGTGGTAGGAAGAGGGGAATGAGGGTGGTATTTATAGTGGATGAGAGGGGGTAGTTTTCATTATTTTAATCATTATTATAATATTTTTTCTCAAGACTATGAATAATCTTAATTGATGTGACCCCAAATAGTAATAATGTCAAGTGATTTTTATCCAAGTGGCATTACATCACTTATAATGTCATAAACAGTGTATTTTACTGATAATTTGAATATATGGTATTTTTTCGTATTTCACTATTCATAAAAAACTCACAAATTTCAGAAAAATCCCAAAAATATACCCTTACCATTTTTAGACAAGCAGAATCCAAAAATGAACTCTATTTTTTGAAAATAATTATGTAAATATTATTAATTTAATTTTGAAATAAAATCATAATTTAAAAATTAATAATTTAAAAACTATAACTGCTTTTATATCACATTGAAAAATTATTCAATATGTCATTATCTTAAAGCCTTAAAAAATAAAACAATAAAAAAATTTACAATTCATTAGGGTCATATTACTATTAATATTACTATCCATAAGGATATGTTACTATTTATCAAAAAACAAGTTGGTTCCATTAGACTCCAAATAACATACTAAAAACAATTTTAGATGACCATTTTTTGAAATTCAAAACATTGAATGTGGAAAATAATTTTTAAAGGCAAGTTAAAAATATCTACTTAAAACAATGTTTCATGCATTTAAAAATATTTTTAAAACCTTGTGGTGTTACATTATCTCCATCTTCTAGAAATTGCATCCTCGCAATTTTATTTACTTACTAAATAAGTGAGGTTATTTTTCTCTCATAGAATTTTCAGACTCCCATGTTGCTTCTTCTACCATGTGGTTTCTCCACAAAACCTTTACCTGGTAGATTAATTTATTATGCAATATCTGCTCCCTTCGATCAAGAATCTGAACTGGTATCTCTTCATAAGAAAGTTTCTCTTCTAGTTGAACTGATTCGGGGCTCAAGACATATGATGAATCTGGAACATACTTCATCAACATTAAAACATGAAAAACATTATATACATAAAATAAACTCGGAGGAAAATCTACTTAGTATTCAACTGGTCCATCTTTTTTTAGGATTTTAAAAGGATCGATGAAGTGTAGACTTAGCTTCCCTTTCTTACCAAAATGAATCACACTTTTCCTATGAGGGGTTTTAAGGAAAACATGGTCACCTACCTTGAAAGAGAAGTCTTTCCTTCTATTATTTTCATAAATTTTCTGCCTGCTCTGAGCTATCCTCATGTGATGCTGGACCATCATCACTTTCTCAGCCACTTCCTCTACTAATTCTGGCCCCATCAACTTTCTTTCACCGACTTCATCTCAAAATGCTATAGTCTGAAACTGCTTCCCATACAGTGCATCGAAATGTGACATTTTTATACTGAAATGAAAACTTTTATTATAAGAAAAATGAAATAAAGAAAGATGTTGATCTCAACTTCCCTGGTAGTCTATTTCTAAGCATATCCTCCAAAGTCTGAATCATTCGTTCTGACTGCCCATCAAATTGAGGATGAAAAGTTGTACTAAAATTTAATTCAGTGCCCAATGACTTCTGAAGTCCCTCCAAAAGTTATAAGTGAACCTGGGATCCTGGTCTGATATAATGTATAGATAAACTCCATTTAACTTAATAATATCCTTGAGGTACAGTCAAGAAAGTTGATCCAAATATATTGTATCATGAAAAGAAAGAAAATGTGCAGATTTTGTTAGCTGATCAATAGTAACCCAAATTTCATTATTACCTTGAGATGTATTAGGTAGTCCCACCACAAAGTCCATGGATACATTCTCCCACTTCCACTTTGGCACTGGAAAAGGCTGAAGCATCCCCTTTGGTAACTGCCGCTCTTCTTTAACATGTTGACATGTCAAACATTTCATGGTAAAATCAATAATATCTCTTTTCATTTCACCCCACCAATAATACTCCTGATGGTCTTTGTACATCTTAGTACTTCCAGGATGAACTGAAAGTAGAGAACTATGAGCTTCACACAACAATTCTTTCTTCAACTGGGAATCATAAGGCACACACAATCGTTTACCAAATCTTAAAACACAATCTTTATCATGGTTAAATTCTGGAAACTTACCCATTTTAACAAATTCTACCTTTTTCGGTAGCTCATGGTCTTCCTTATGGACTTGCCTAATTCTATATGATAATGATGATTGTACTGAAACCTAAGACAAAATAGAGTTATTTCCTGCACCAACAACTTCTAATCCAAAATTCATCAAATCATTAATCAAGGGATCATGTTCCAAACATAACATGGTTAATGATGCATGATATTTTTGACTCAAGGCATCCACCACTTTGTTTGATTTTTCAGGATGGTAATTGATCATGAATGCATAATCCTTTATTAGTTCAATCCATATTCTCTACCTCATGTTTAATTCCTTCTAAGTAAATATATACTTCAGACGTTTGTGGTCAGTATGTATTTGAAATTTGGCTCTGTATAAATGATGCCTCCAAATTTTCAAATCAAAAAACACAGCTACCAATTCCAAATCATGTGGGGAAAAATTTAACTCATGAGGTTTAAGTTTTCTTGAAGCATAAGAAATTACCTTATCATTATACATCAAAACACATCCAAGTCCCTTCAAAGAAGCATCGCTATAGATCACAAACTCACCATTTCAGGAAGGTAAGGCCAAAACTGGAGCATTCACCAATCTCTTCTTCAGTTCCTAAAAACAAGCATCACATTCTTCTATCCAACTAAATTTAAACCATTTTCATGTTAACTTAGTTATCTGTATAGATAATCATGCAATTTTTTTAACAAAACATCATAAATAACTTGCTAATCCAAGAAAACTACGAATCTTTGTAACATTTGTAGGTATTGGACAATCATCGAACACTTTTTTGGTAGGATCAACAATTATTCCATCATTATTTAAAATATTCCCAAGAAAAGATATATGTTGCAACAAAAAATCATACTTTTTGAATTTTCCATAAAGTTTCTTTTCCTTTAATGTTTGTAAAACAACCCCTAGATGTTTTCATGCTCCTATTTATTTTTAGAAAATACTATAATGTCATCAATAAATACAACCAAAAACATATCCAAGAACTCATGAAATATTCTATTCATAAGATTCATGAATAAAGTAGGTTCATTAGTTAACCCAAACGACCTAAAAAGAAATTCATAATGCCCGTATTTAGTATGAAAGGTTGTTTTTTGGGTTTTTATCATCCTTCACCATCAGCTGATGGTATCCGGATCTCAAGTCAATCTTGGAAAAGTACTGAGCTCCCTGGATCTGATCAAATAAGTCATCGATATGAGTAAAAGGATACTTTTTTTTAATAGTGATGTTATTCAAATCTCTATAATCAACTAAAAGTCTCATGGAACCATCTTTCTTTTTAACATACAAAACAGGAGCACCCCATAGTGAAGTGCTAGGATGAATTAAGCCTTTATCAAGAAAATCCTGCAACTGATTTTTCAATTAAAGAAGTTCTATTTGAGTCATACGATATGGGGGTTTTGAAATTGGATTAGCATCAGGAACTAAGTAAATTGTGAATTAAACATCTTGATCAGGTATGAAACTAGGTAACTCATCAAGAAAAACATCAAGGTATTCATTTACCACTAACACATCATTAATCTGAATAGTTCCCTTGTTTTCAAAAATATTAGCAAGATAACTTTTATTTCTATCTTTTAATGGTTCCTCAGCTTCCTAATATGTTATCAATTGTATGGGTTTTTTCTTATATAAAAATTGAAACTCTTTCTGAAAAACAACTTCTTTAGCTCTACAGTCAATCTTAAAATGATAAATAGAAATCCAATCCATTCCTAGAATAACATCAACTTTGACTAAGTGTAAAACAACAAGGTTTTCAGGTAAAGTATTTCCACAAACCACAATATAAAGATTATTATAATTCCTCTTTGCTATAATATTTCCCTCTGGTGTTTTAACAATGAGTTCCAGTCTCATTTGTTGAGTTTATTTTTCCAAATTTCCCAGAAAATTTCTCATAAATGAAGGAATTTGTAGAACTCGTATCAAACAAAACCTTAGAAAAATCTGAGTAAACAAACAAAGTACCTGAAACAACTTCATTGGATGGCTCAGCATCTGCTGATGTAGTTTCAAAAGATCTCACTACACCTTTCATCTTATATTTTGGCTTCCTTGCATAATTTGGATCTCTCATTGGGCAGGCATTTTCATAGTGACTCATCTCACCACATTTAAAACACTTTATAGTGTTCTTATTAAGATTAGTCTTATGATAATTTTCATTAAAATATCAGGACATATGTCCAAACATACCATATTTAAAACACTTCATATTTTTTTAAGACATTCCCCAGGGTACTTTATGCCACACTTTTCACAAAATGGAAACTGTATTTTCTTACCATTAGATTTATTTTGTTGATTCTTACCCATTTATTGCTATTTGGACCTCTTCTTCTCCTTACTTCCAAAAATACACAGGATCATCAGCAAACTCCATCTCTACCATCTCATCACATCAGACAAGTTTCTCATAACTTTTGAATTCATGAGAGTCCAACGCTCTTCGATACCTTGGCTTTAGTCCTAAGTAAAAATGGTTGATTTTTCTATCAAGATCCAGAATATGATTTAGAGCATACCACACCAGTCAGGTGAAGTTAGCTTTATACACTTCCATATAATCCTCCTCCTTTTTATTTCATTCAATGAATTTCTTTTCCATCTTAATTCTCACCACCTTAGGAAAATATTTTTCAAGGAATAGACTTTTAAATTCATCCCACTCTAAGGCATCAAAATAATCTATATCCCTGATATTCCTTACCATTGACCACTACTGATCAGCTTCACCTTAAAAATGATAAATGGAAAGACTAAACTTTTGATTATCTGAACATCCCATAACATTGAATATCTTTTCCAGGGATTTAATCCATCCTTCAGCCATTATTGGCTCAGAAGATCCATTGAAAGCAGAAGGGTGTTGTCTTAAAAAATGATCCACTATCATCATGTTCTATTATGGTACCTCTGGTTATTCTCTTTAATGGATTCGATGACCATTTATTTCTTGAATTAGCTGAGACATTACTATCAAAAAATGATCAGTTCCAATCCCTACCATTCCAGGCTGTATATTAGGAAGGATGTCATTCTTTCAGTTCCTCTCCTCTTCAAATTCCCTATTTCTTCTACAGACAACCATTCTAAAAAAATATCTTAGACAAAGAAAAATCGTAATCATTAAATGCTATAACAATTAAAATTAATCATAGAGGAAAAATCATTTATGGTATTATTTTAACATCATCATAACCCCTAAAGTTATCTAAACCATCCTCTGATACCAACTATAAGCACCCTACCTGATTACATTACATAATCATGCATATAGTAAAGAAATAACTTCCTTTCACATTGAGGATATGTTCAAGTTTAGAGATTTAGATATTTGGGACATAAAACATTCATAACATTACACATTATTACAGAGTGGATACCATAAAAATAGTATTCATTTCTTACAACATATAAACCATTTCAAATAAAACATGAATTCTTTGAAAATTATTCAATCATTTAACTTGAATTGTTTCCTTGTTTTATAATCTTTATAACCTATGAAAATAATTTAAAAAATTGGGATGAGAACAAAAATCTCAGTAAGGGATATAAAAATAAGGAAAGAGAACATTAGTTCATGAATACTTGTAACGTATGAAAACATTTTCAAAAGGAATACATGTCACCCATATATACATACTTTTTGAAACAAGAGATTTTCACGTGATTAAAAAAAAACATAAGAATATAAAAAGAACCATAAAGTTATCTTTGGGCATTACTTACATAATCTTGTAACCCTCTTGGCTACCTTATAATTTGTAACCCCCATGGATACATTACAATTTGGGTAACCATCGCAGTTACACTTGGATTAACCATACGGCCGACCTCAAACATACACATACCCAATGAATTGGAGGGAAATATATGTCCCAACCTTAATAATATAAAATTTCCAAGAACTAGAACACAAACATACAACATGAATAATTTCATAAAAATATTTCCTTTGAAATTTTGTAAAACAGACTTTTTAAGAGGATTTTAAAAGAAAAGCCCTTACATAAATCATATAATTGAAGTAAGACTTAATAGTGTGGATGGAATATGTATATAAATTGTAAATACCCATATATAATCATAATAGAAACAATTTTCATCACACAAAAAATTTAATACCACATAAATAAGGAAGTAGAAGGTTAACCAAAAGAATGGAAATCAGGTTAAGAATTTCCTTACCTGAGGTTTTTCTTACTTAAAACTCATTTAAAACTCCTTTATAATGTTTAAAATAGTGTTATTAAAATCTTATAGAAACATACTAATATTTATAATTCCTTATATGATCATTTAGTTACATCATTTAATCCTTTAATTATTAGTATTTTGTTCCTTACACTGTTTTGGGAGCGTTCGTTACATGATTTCCATGATAGGTTCATGATGGTCGTTCTTGTCAATTGGAAGTGAAACTCTATAATTGGAATAGAGTAGTATTTAAATATTTACAATACCATAAATTATATAATTTATCATTTTTAATTCTTACATGAGGATGATTCATAAGTTAAACCATTAATGATGTCTGTTTAGATCATTTTAGTGGTTCTTTGATAATAACGACCACATTTTGTATTATAAAGTAAAACCATGTGGACAAAATAATTACATAACCATGGATGATAAATAATACATATATTATAACCTAGATAAACCATAAAAATATTTTCATTACCAGACTTGAATAAATTAAATAAAATTGAAATCACATCATCCACGATGTTGGTAATTCGACAAATCACGGACAATGTTTTTAATTCCTTGAATAAGTGGGGTAGGAGAAGAATATTGATGATGAATTTTCCATGAACATGAAAACATATATAATATAAAATATTATAGAGGTTTCATGTCTCTAGGATAAGAGTTTTTGGGGAAATAAGAATAAAATAAAGGAACTCAAAATAAAAGAAGAGTTGAGAAATCCCTTATGAAATTTCGGCAGCCTAACAGCGTCGATTAAAATTTCATAAAATATTTTGATGAAAGAAAATGGGTATATAATAATTATTAAAAAATATGGGTAGTAAGGGGAATATGAAAGGAACATTCCAACCTAAGAAAAATGGAATGAAAAAGAATAACATAAAATGAAAGAAAACAAAAATTAAAGAGGGTGTTTACCTCTTGATCTCTTCTCCTTGAGATCCTTCTTAAGGCCTTGGGTTTTGGCCTTTTGGTGAGACCAGCATCTCTATGACATGGGGAAGATCCTTAGGAGGAGTTTTGGATAGAACTTAGGTAAGTATCAAGGCTTGAAAGGTGTGGGAGGAAGAGGAGAATGAGGGTGGTTTTTAAAGTGGAGGAGGGGATATTTTTCATTATTTTAATCATTATTATAATATTTTTGCTCAAGACTATGAAAAATCATAATTCATGTGACCCGAAATAGTAATAATGGCATATGTGTTCAAAAAAATTGGCCTTGTATCACTTATTATGTCATAAATATTTTATTTTACTGATAATTTGAATATATGGTATTTTACCGTATTTCACTATTCATCGAAAATCCATAAATTTCAAAAAAATCCCAAAAATTTACCCTTCTAATTTTTTGACATATAGAATCAAAAAATGAACTCCATTTTTTTAAAATAATTTTTTAAATATTATTAATTTAATTTTAAAATAAAATCATACATAATTCAAATATTAATAATTTGAAAACAATAACTGCTTTTATATCACATTGAAAAATTATTCAAGATGACACTTTCTGAAGGCCTTAATAAAATAAAATAATAATAAAATTTACTATTCATTAGAGTCATATTACTATTCATATTACTATACATAAGGGTATGTTCTTATTCACCAAAAAACAAGTTGGTTCCATTAGACTCCAAATAACATACTAAACACAATTTTAGATGACCATTTTTCAAAATTCAAAAAATAGAAGTGGAAAAAATATTTTTAAAGTCTAGGTATAAATATCTACTTAAAACAACATTTCATGAATTTAGAATTATTTTTAAAACCATGGGGTGTTACAGGTCATCTTCATTTGAATTTTTTATCTCTACTTCATTTTTTCAAGTGGAATGAATTGTGTTTTAAATTTGATTTCCCAAAAAAATCACTTTTAATTGATGTGATTGTTCTCTGATTAAATCACATTGGTTTATCCTATTTTCACTTATCCAAGTAATGTATTTTCCCCATGATAATTCATCTTGTTTTATCCTTTTATTCTCCAATAATATTTCTTCAATAATCACATAATCTATACCAATAATTTTCACTAATAAGAATATCTTCTCATAAATGTATTTGATCTCTCCATGGTTTCCACAAGAACATTAACTAAATTTATAATTCAATGTCCTTGCGACTTCTTCCATTAAATCACTATCTTCTTTTCTCTTATTTTTTATCATGAATTTATATATTTAAAATAACCCTTAATAATATAATTAATATTATATTCATTAATAAATTTGATCACAGATACTTTTATGGGTGTGTCCTTGTTATATAGAGCATTCTCCTTACTCTTCTTATTTCATTTTAACATTAAGTAATTTTCACTATGTTTTTTTGTAAAAAATCATAATAACATAGACTGTATAATCAATTGTTGAATATGGGAAGAAATAATCCATTTAATATGTATATTTATTATAAGTTTATTCCAATGTATTCCACAAATTAATTGAAGAAGTAGAATGAGCAGCCTTATTGTATACATCATTGGTAATTACATTAGCCATGATGATTTTTATCCATGCATATAATTAACTTTCACTATGCTTTGTCATATCAACATAATGATGTATGCCAAAAAATTAAAATCATCCCTAGAATCTAGTACATAACAAAATTATCATTTATTTCCATCCATAATATTTAATAGTATTTAAAAAAGGAAGTTTCATCACTGATTTTATCTATACATGAAAATGGATATTTCAAAAAAAATAGATATGAGAAATTGAATATCTATATCATAAAATTTACTTTCTACTGCCACTTTTTTGGAATTATGGGTCAAGATTTATATCTAGGGGAATCATGAGTGGAGGTGATTCATTATTTTATCCAATAAAATCTTTTCATCAATTTAACTCATACTGATCATCAGATCATATTCCTATGTAAGAAATAACATATTCAATCTGTTTTCATAGTTCACACACAAGGATACATCCAAATAGTACACACATAGTGATATTTTTTGTGTAATAATTTACACTAATTCAGTCAATTTAAATGGATATAAATCTATTATATGGTCACTAAATATTCTAACTTTCTAACCTATAAAAGTTTAGGGATTTTTAATTCTCACCTAGGGACCACTATCTTCTATTCTATCTCTATTCTCTATATTGAGGATTGAATTATTTTATAGACTTATATTTATTGTTATATTAAATTTACATACCATAAATTATTTGAGTAATCAAACTCTATATTTCATTATTTGATTGAAGCCACCACATTGTGGTTTTTCTCTAACTTAAAATGAGATCAACTCATTTAAGGCAGTGAAATGTATGAAATACATGTGACCAAAAATGATATACAATTTTATATAAAGTATAATTCAATATTATAATTATAATATTAATCATTATCTAATCTTCGAAACATAGATATAGATAGTAAATTTAAACAATAACAAGCCTTCCTTGCACAAATAATGTGTATTGATCTATCCCCAATAAACAAGATCTTTATATCCTCTTCAAAAATTAGATCTTACAATATTGTTCTACCATCTCAAAAAATCTAATTTTTTAGATGAATTTCCATCTCCAAGTCCTTAATTCAATGGATATTATCAATTATCATTATCTCCATGATCCAACATCTTCCTAGGTGTACTAAACATTTAAATGTAGTCAATATCATCCTTTAAATTAAAGTTGATCCCCTGAAAACATATCCATATCTCTCCCATTTTAAATTCTATTATGATTTTCTTAATGATTAGTTTTTCCATCAATCATAGTGTGGAATATTCTATTATAGTGTGAATTTATTATACTCCCAAAATTTTAGGTGTTTACATCACTAATTTTGATGTAATTTAATTCAAAAAAATATATAAAAATCATTGAGTTATTCATGTTTAAATCCTAAAAAACTATGGTTGATCTCATCTAGATACTTCTATCAAAACTACATTACTACATATTTTTCTCTGTCGTGACAAAACTACTAATTCTAAAAAACACCAAACAATCATGAAATTTTATTATTAATGATTATTCCCGACTATGTGGAGTAATTCATGTCATTGAAACATGATTTGTACTTTATATATCTAAATAGATATAACATTTTATAATTTTACAACCTACTAAGACATTATCCTCAATCATAATAAACAACACATAAAAATGCATGGTGTATTCACTTCGGTATGATTATTTTCAATATAGTGAAATGTTTTTTGTTTTAGAGTTACATATTACCTATTATCCACACTACTCCAACAATTTATTTTCATGTGTCCATAAAAACATAATCCCATCCTCTATTTTGTAACCATTTAACATTGAAAAAACAAATAACACTAATGTACCATAGTGTAAACATTCATGAGTTACATCATGATTTTCTATCATTTAATCCCATTGAGAATCTATATTGGAATTATTTTCACCATTACTACTTTTATATGATTGATTCACCAAAATCACTTGCATCCTTCTCTAAATACTCTCATGAAAGGATTTTCTTCTTCTAATGTCATGTTAAGGTATAATATCTTATATACACCTCAGGTAATATCCATTCAAATGTGATATATAACTGATCAATCATCGATGTGAAGTACATCAATATTATACAACCCTCACTATGTATGGTTTCCATGTTTTGTAACAATATAAATTTTCTATCATGCTTCACTATATATTTGTGTCTCCTCGTGAAAATATCATCATGGCAACAACTTCTTAGTTTCCACATTCACCATTCTCCAGGGTCTTCCTATTATACAAAATCTCCATGGTTTTTACATCATCCTTTCATAGTGGAATTCCAATATCCTAACCGCTAGGTTTATTAATTCTCCCCTACATATATTTTTCTCCCACAATAACAGTGATCATATTTATGTTTTCTAATATTAATTGAAAAAAAATCTAACTCAAAACAATTTTTCGGAATCATCATCCATATGTTGGTTTACTCTAATTTTATTATATATTACCTTTACAAAAACTATTTTTTTTAGGAAATGGAAATAAATAAGAGGAATAAATAATTGTTGAATAATTAATATAATAAATTCCACTATCTCTTAATGGTATTAAATTAAATTAATTGTTTAAAAATAAACCAACATGATATAAAATAAATGTTTTTAATTTTTCAAAAATGAAAAATTCATCTTAGACCATCATTTGAAATGTGAATTTAGTTGTTGGAAAAGATTGATCAAAACACAATATTTAATAATGAAAGTGTTCATATGGATGAAAAAAATTAATCTAAATATTATTCTCATTATATTCATGTTAAAATTATAAGATAATTTCATGAACTCACGAAGAAAGAGTTAAAATATATCAATACTTAAGTGAAAAAAATCACATAACATTCAATTTAAAATCATGTAAAAATATTCACAATTATGACTATTGTTAAATTACAATAAAAAAATCTCTTAAATATTCCTAATTAATAAGAAATTTCAAAATATTCCAATTGTGTGGGGACTTATGTATTTTCTGGTCTTACCCAATTAATGGATTTTAATTTACAAACAAAAAATACATGTGGATATATTTCTATTTTAATTATATTTTCACTATATATCATCATGAAGATTAAATTAAAAAAATTAGGATTCAATTTATTTAATGGATTTTAATGTAGTAACCATGATTTTTAATGGCTTGTTAGTTTGATATTTTATTAACATTTGTTGGATCGTAGATACGGTTGGCCACTATCTATGACTATAATGGTTTTAATTATCACAAATCAGGCCAGAAATTAACACATATATTAATTCATATCAGATCCCATATTATGTCAAAATGTTATCTTTGATATCAGATCATTTAAATCATATAACTATTTATCTGTGTTTGATTCTAAACAACCTTATAACTGATTATCTATGTGTAATTATGAGTATTAACACTCTATGAATTTTCTGAACTTTAAGACAGAGATAACATCTAAAATTATCTAAGTATGAGTCACTGACACCGATAAACAGATGACTCACCATTGCATATGACTCACCAACACAGACAACTCACCGTTGCATATGACTCACTGACTTAGATGACTCACCATTTCATATGACTCACTGACGTAGATGACCTATCATCAGTCCAAGTGACCTACCGTCGCATGGTGATACTGACGTAAGGACTCACCAAAAGACGAGTATCCAATATACTATTTAAATCTTCATTTATTAACATTAATTATAATGGTCATATTTTCCTCATTTAATGATACAGACATATTTTATAATCCTTTGTAGGACTTTTAGCAGACATTATGAGGTACGATGAACCTATGCATATAGAATGTGCATTTTCTCTGTTAGCCCTCATGAATAAAATCATTTTGTGAAGACCAAACAATAGTGGTAGCCATGTGGTTCATGTTTTTGAGAGATACTGAAGAACATAATCAACTCTCATGCAAGCACTCTGAACTCAAGAACAAAAGAACACATGAGGCGATATCAATCAATCTGATCATTGAATTGACAAACTACTTCAGCATACCAAAGAAGGAGATGAGTTTACCTACAAAACCATACATATACCTGGAAGCTATAATATGACACTCAATTTTTTTCAACTTCCAGAAGAGGACTCGAAATCTATCTCAACTACATTTAAAGAGTCCATAGGTGCACCTCATAACACACAAATCCTTCTAAACAAAACTCTAGATCTTTATCTCTGTTTTCTTCATTTAGTTACATTTCTGAGAAGTGTGTGTATATATCTATTACACACACACTAACTCTTATGCATAAATGGAGGATACATAATATCATAAATCTCACACTATTTTTATCCATTTTTATCCCACATAGGCCTGTGGAAGAGGTCGTGTCTGACCTGTTTTTTGTTTTTCCCACGAAAAAATATGGTAGAGGTCAAGGGTGACTTGGAAAGAATTGTGCACTATTTTGAACACTGATCAAGGGTGTGGATCAATATATTTATTAATTTAAACTAATTTGTGGAAGGTGATCACCAATTATAGAGGATTAAGTCTATGCTTTATATTTAACATATTGTTTTATTTTCGCTGTGTTATTACCATTTAGTTTTACTTTGTTTTATCACATATTTCATAAAACTAAATTGAACACTGATAGTTATTCATAGAAAGTGTTTATAACAGTATCGAATTATTATATTAGTTTCAAAGGCTATATTAATTATAAAATTGATACAACTATGAACTAATAAATATTTTGAGAAATTAATGGAACAATCAAGATCTTATAAATTCACTACTAGATAACTGGGAAATTGAATTTTAGATATTGGGGAACTTCGAACAATACTTTTTAACATAAATTTTTATAGATACATAAATAACCCCCCTCTTATGTAATATAATTCGACCAACATTTGGAATCAGAGGGTTTAAGAATTTTTTAGTTTTCAACGCTTTTTCAAACTTTTACAATTGTGATTGTATTTTTATTTCAAAGATCCTAAAATTTATATTAATACTAAATTTTTATCTCTTTGAAATCTTTTCCAAATTTATATCATGGATAATATATTATAAGGATATACTAAAAATATAGAATCCTTTTTAAATGGAACAAATTATTCTCAGTGGAATCTTAAAATAAAAATACATTTAGAAAGAATGGGATTTGAAATATGACTACTATTGAAAGTAAATATGCACTCCCTACTAATGCTAAAAACACTTGGGATGAAGCAACCAAGATTGCATATAATAATAATTATAAAGAAATGAATGCATTATTTTTTTCACTATGAGAAGAAGAATTTAATCTCATTTTTCCTTTTAAAACTTCTCATGAGATTTGGGACACATTAGTTGTTTCCCATGAGGGTATAACTAATGTGAAAGAGATGAGATTAAATACTTACACTATTAGATATAAAAATTTTAGAATGAAGCCTGATGAATCTATTTATGATATGTATCTCAGGTTCAATGAAATTGTGAACACAATGATTTCTTTTGGAAGCGATGTAACAGAAAAGGATCAGATCATCTAGATTTTGTGATGTTTACCAAAATAAATGGTGAGGGACATCATTATCCATAATATAATCATGAGACATTGATAAACTGCTAGTGTAGGAACTAATTAGAAAATTAATAATGTATGAAGAGGAACTAAAGTTCAATCAAGAGGAGGAAGATCCAAAGAGATAATATATAGCCTTAAAGACTACCACTTCCAAGAGCAAAGAAAAAGAGAAAGTTCAAGATGATGTTGAGAGCACAAGTAGTGAAGAATAAACTTCAAATTGTGATGAGGAAAATCCCATCTGGCTATGAGATTCTGATAATTTTAAAGAAAGAAAATGTTCTTCAAGAAACCAAACTATAAAGGAATATTTGACAATAAAGGCAATTGGAAAAGGGATTGGAAGAATCCTGAAAAATTAGAATAAAAATTTTTCTATGAATGAAAAAGGAGAGGGAATATCAAATCTCAATTTCCTAATTTAAAGTATAAAAATAAGTTTGAGTATAAATATAAGAAATATAAGAAAGAAATGAAGGAAACCTAGAGTGTATCTGAGGATAGATCCAATGAATCAGCATCATCTCATGATGAGAAAGATGACATGGAAAATATGTGTTTTTTAAAAAACACATCTGAGGTAACCATAGATTATCCTACATGCAATTATTATTATTCTGAAAATGAAATTGAGTCTGAAAATATGACAAGTGATGAAAATTTTGAATATTGTAACATGTGTAAAGACACTTTCAATGAAGTAAAATATAAGTGTAAATCATTAAACAAATAGCATGCACTCTCTACAAATATTAAATCTAAACTTACAGTTGAGAAAGATGAAAATGCACAACTAATAAAAGAAAATAATGACCTAAATTTATCTAATGATTAATTAAAGAAGGATCTATAAAAGTATACCAATGGGAAAAACACACTTACTCATTTACTTGGTAAATAGATAACTCATAAGTATACAACTAGAATAGGATATCAATCAGGACAAATAAACTTATCTAAAACCCTTTTTTGTAACTAAATATAGAAAATCTGTTCTTCGACCTAAAAATCACAATTATGATTTCAGTTCCAATTCTAGAAAATATTTTACTACCTCTAGTTTTTCTAGACTAAATATAGTTTATTTTTAAAATATGTTACATAATTATTATAGGAAACCCATAAAGAAAATGTGGGTACCTAAAGCATTGATTACTAATGTCACAGGACCCAAATAAGTCAGGGTACCAAAATCGGTTTTTGTTTGATTATCATGTAGGAAATATATTTGAAGATCTCTTGTATGAGTCAGTGGTACTTGGATAGTGGATGTTCAAGACACATGATAAAATATTATTCAAACTTTAAGAACCTAATTAATATTGATGGTGGATATGTCACCTTCGATGATAATGGTAAAGTAATAATAATTGTCTTAGGCCATATTGGTAAATCTAACTCAGTTTTAATTTATAAAGTACTTTTTTTAGGGATTTAAATATAATTTTCTTAGTATTTCACAATTATGTGATGATGAATTTCATGTTAAATTTTAAAAAGATGCTTGTAATTTTTTAATTCTAAAAATTAACAAACATTTTTTACTTTTAGAAATGAAAATGTATATTCAGTTAACTTAGATAATTTAGTTTTTCAAAATGTTTCTTGTTTAATATCCTTTCATAAAGAGTATTGGCTTTGGTATAGGAGATTAGGACACTGTAATGTACACTCCCTTAGAAATCTTACTAGAAAATTACTTGTCATGGATCTTCCCAAACTTGAGTTTCCAAATGACAATGTCTGTAATCCTTTTTAAAAAGGTAAACAACACAAGACATATTTCAAATTAAAGAAAGAAGTTTCAACTTGTCAACCTTTAGAGTTGGTTCACATGGATTTGCTTGGACCATCTCGAGTTTCTAGTTTAAATGGAAATCCCTATGTTTATGTTCTTGTAGATGACTATTCTAGGTATACTTGGACTTATTGCTTAGCTCACAAAAGTGAAGCATATACTTACTTCGCCAAGTATTCTAAAACAGTGGAAAAAATAATTGGACATAGAAATAAATCATTAAGAAGTGATCATGGTCTTGAGTTTGAAAATCAAGATCTTGAATCATTTTTCTCACACAATGACTATAGTCATAACTTCTATACCCCTAGGACACCTCAAAAAAATGGAGTTTTACAAAGAATCAATTTAACTTTACAAGATATAGCTCACACAATGATAATTGAATATGATCTACCTATTTACTTTTGGGTCAAGGCTGTAAATATAGCTTGCTACATAATTAATATAGTCTTAATTATACATATCCTCAACCATACTCCTTATGAGCTATGGAACAATAAAAACCCAAATTTTGTTATTTCAAAGTTTTTGGTTTCAAAGTATATATCCATAACACTAAGGATAATCTTGACAAATTCACATCCAATAGTGATGAAGGAATATTATTAGGTTACTCAACCTCTAGTAAAGCCTATAGAATCTCTAATAAAAGAACCAAGTGTGTGGAATAATATGTGGATATAAAATTTGACGAAACAGATACACATGAACCTAATATCTCACTAGACAACCTTAAAGATAATATGTAAAACCTAAAATAAATGAAAAATCATCTAATTATCTTGTCATGAAATCTGTTAAATCAAACAGTTCTGAAAATTCTTCAGAATCTGAACATGATGAACTCGAACCTGTAGATGAACCTAAAGTTACTATCCCCTCCTTTTCTAGACCAACTAGAACTCTCAAGAATCATCCATTATAAGATGTTTTTGTAGACTTAGATAAAGGGGCATAAACTAGATCTTCTCTTAGAAATAGTGTTGAACATCAAGCCTTATTTTCATAGCTTGAACCTAAAAACATTAATGATTCAACTAAAGATAAATTTGGGGTGATGAATATGCTAGAGGAATGTAAGTAGTTTGAAATAAATAATGTTTGGAAACATGTGGATAGACCCAAAGACACCTTGACCATAGGCACTAAGTGGGTGTTTAGGAACAATGTAGATTAATTAAGTAATATTGTAAGAAACAAAGCTATATTGGTTGCACAAGGTTATAGTCAAGAGGAAGGCATTGACTATGTAAAAACTTTTTCACCTATTTCTAGACTTAAATACATCAGAAACCTACTTACTTATGCTTCACATCTTAATTTCAAGCTTTCTATAATGGATGTTAAAAGTTCATTCCAAAATTGGAATATAGTTGAGGATGTTTTTGTTGAACAACCCCCTGGTTTTACAAACCCTCATTTTCAAAATCCTCTTAAAATTAACAAAATATTTATATGGTTTAAAACATACTCCAAGAGCTTGGTATGATAGATTAAGTAGTTTTATTATTTCAAAATGTTTTACAAAAGGAATTGTTTATCCTATACTTTTTATAAAATGAAATACTAAATATATTTTAGTTGTTCAAATCTATGTCGATGATATTATTTTTTGATCTTCAAGAAATTATTTATGTATTGAGTTTTCAAAGATGATACAAAATTAATTTGAAATGAGTTTTATGGGTGAACTGGAATTCTTTCTTGGATTTCAAATATTTCAAAACAAAGAAGGTATCATTTTATATCAAAGTAAATATATAAAATATGTTTTAAAAAGATTTGTATTTGATATCATTAAAAGTAGTGACACTCTAATGAGTACTACTTGTAAGTTGGATATTGATAAAGATGATAAATCTATTGATCAAACCACTTATAGGGGAATGATTGGAAGTTTTCTCTACTTGACTACTAGTAGGCCAGATATAATGTTTAGTGTGTGTACGTGTTCCTTTTTTCAAGCTAATCCCAAAGAATATCACTTAAATGCTATCAAAACAATTTTTAAATTCCTCAAGCATACTATCAATTTAGGTTTTTTTTACCCCAAAGGACAATCATTTGATATAGTGAGTTATTTAGATGCTGATTTTGGTGGATTCATGATAGATAGAAAGAGAACCTCTGGGACATGTCACTTTTTGGGAAAGGATTTGGTTTCATGGTGTAGTAAGAAACAAAATTCAGTTGCATTATCTACTGCCTAAGATGAATACATAGTTGTTGGTATCTATTGTACACAAATTTTGTGGATGAAACACACTCTTCTAGATAATGGATATCAATTTAGGCATGTACCTATAAACTGTAACAATACAAGTGATCTTAACATTTATAAGAACCCAGTTTCTCATTCTAGAAAAAAACATATTAATGTAAGACATTACTTTTTGAGATATCATTATCAAAAGGGTGATATCACTTTAGAGTTTATTGACACTGAATATCATCTTTCTGACATATTCACTAATCTATTGAACTCTAAAGGAATGAATTACATCATACATGAGTTAAAAATGATCAATCACTAAGACCCTATGTTGCCTTTCCTCTGATATTTTTTAGTGAAGTAGTCATGATGACATTGTTTTCAAACTATAACTGTTGTCACACTGACATGGTTTTCATGCCGACACAGTTGTCAGGCTGACACCATTTTCACACCAACACAGTTTTCATGTCGACACCATTAGTGTTATACAAAGTCTATTGTGATGACACCGATGAATCATTGTTTCTATATGTTTTATGTTTTTATCAAAAAGAAATTTTTTCATTAATTCCTATGAATCTGGTTCATGAATTCATGAGTGTGTAATCTCAAAATCCCTAAATGATATAAATTTGAATTGATCCACTATATTCCTTTAGTATTACCCTCTCTTACCCACTTATCTCTTTCTTTACCCCCAACCTTTCACCTTCTAACCTCCATACTGAACTGATTGGAATAGCACGTGTGAAGCGAGCTCTTGAATAGGGTGAGTCTCATGCTTCTAAGAAACAAAAAGTTGAATTGATAAAATATTTAGGTTCTATAAATCATGGTTTAGTAAACCGTGTTTTAACCTCGAATAAATAAGTCCTTGTGGAATGGCTCTTAGAGAGAAATTTTTTGTTGTTTAAGGTGCTACAAAATCAAGGATGGCTGGAATGGCTCACAAACAATGGAAGAGTTTTCTACCCAAAGTTGGTATATGAATTTTTCATGAATATTTAACTTCTATTAGAAGTAAATGATATTGGTTGGGTGATGTCAATTGTAAAAGGGAATAGAATCTCTTTCTCTTCAAGAAATTGGAATAAATGTATTAAGGTTCCTCATGAAGGAATGTTTAATGATTATCCATTTACTTCTCCTCCTGAAAGTGAATTCTTTTATTATGAGACATCTTGGAAAGAGCTAACTGGAAATGAGGAAATAGGAGACCCATTTCCTCAGAATTTAATGGTGAATGCAGAATTTTATTTAAGTTTATTCATTATCAGATTTTCCCTAGGAAAGGGTACTTTGATTCTATCAAGAATCAGGATGTATACTTGGTGTATTTTTTGCAGATATAAGTTAAATAGAATCTGTGCAGATATATGATGGTTCACATAAATTAAATGATAAAACCTGGTTTTAAGTTAAATTATATTTTCTACTCCAGAATGATTTTCGTGATTCTAAAGGAGAAAGGTTGTGTAAGTTTAGTTGATGATGTTGTAGTTATTTAATTTAGTGTAATATGTTTAAGTTATAATAACTGTAAGAGAATGAAAATTAACTGGAACCCATGGAGGAAGGAGTGGGTTGGGGATAAAGATAGACTGTATGAAAATTTCATTGCTATTGATCATCTAGTTAGACCAAGGGATCTAGTGGATCCTATCCTTAGTCTAGATTAACAAGTAATCTTTTCTTCAGATGAGGAGGAGGAGCTTACTACTCCTGTCAGAGATGTGGGATCACCAGTGGATGATAGAAGTGACCCAGACACAACTGGACCAACAAAAAGAGTTTCAATTGGACATGTGAGTCTACCTCTAGACTAACCTTCTCGTGAACATGTTCTCAAATCTACTAGAAGTGAAGAAACAAAAGTTTAAGGAATTGTAGAATATGTCATTGAATATTTTAAAGAAGAATATAAAGAAGAAGAAGCTAGTAGTGGTGAAAGTGATAGAGAATCAGGTAAAGAAGAAGTATATGAGAAAGTTGATGATGAAAATGGAAATTAAAAATATGAAGATGGTGATAATGAAGAAAGTAGTGAAAGTGGGAGTGATAGTGAATCTGTGGATCCTTATTAAAATCCAGATGTTGTTAATATTGATGTTTTAGAATCTAATACTAGTATATCTATTTAGGGTTCTATTCAAGATGAAATTTTTTCTCCATCTAATCATGTTTATCAAGTTGTATATACTATAAAAATAACTCTACATCAAGAGAAAAAACTAAGATAAGAAGTATTGACTAAGGGGGATCAATATTCCAATAATGCTGACACTGAGGGGGATCCTCAAGAAATATTTTCTCAAGATGATGAAGAGCGTCAAATTTTAAGAGTAAGGCTTGATACCCTTACTCCTCTAGATTCAAATATTTTGGCAGAATGTGTGAGGTATCTTGGTTATGTGGCACTGGGATTGTATTATGAAAATTATGAGGATGAAGTATTTGCACTTGTTGCAAGGGAACCAGTGGATAATACCTATTCTAGTGACTATGTCACTAAAGATAATTTTTAACAATTCAATAAATACATTTGTGCCTCCATAAGTCACTCAGTACAATCTCATATGATGTATGATATTGATAAAGCCAAGAGGGAGAATACTAGGATGACTAAAATTTTAAAATCTATTTGATCTATGGTTGATAGTGTAAATAAATTTGGAGCTTCTAGTTCTACTACTACATCAAATAGTGTATATCAAGATGATGATTCTTCACTATCCAAGATGGTGATAAAAGAAATTCAGCTAAATTTTATTACAACTATAGAAACAATTGTGACAAGAAACACCATGCTCTAGAATGAGATGAAGAAGTTAACCAATCGCATAAATGATTTAACCCCCGAGTATAGAAATATAATGGAAAGTTTCATAAATAGGATTAATAATATTGTTTCCCATATTAAATCTCTTGATATTTTCAAACTAAAAAAGAAGAAGTTAAGGAACTTTCCTCCTCTTCTCTTACTTCCACCTCTGCTCAACCAATTCAACCTTCACAATCTACAGATCTTACGACTGTTAGTTCTGTTTTGAAAGGATAATTGCAAGCTTTAATTTCAAGTATGGACAAGGTTGAGGACACTTAGGATAAGGTTCATGACCATGTGAATTATTATACAAGGAGTGCTTCACACACTCAACAAGATATGACCAAAAATATTAATGATTTTTTCTTCAAACTCATCACAAAGCATCAAATGAACAGTCTCTTTAAGTATTTCGCCACCAATCTTACTCTTCCTCTAGTGACAAAGGCTTTTAATGGTCATATGAAAGAAGATAATATAATTAACTCCCTTTTTGGATAAATACATTGAAAACAATGATTATTTTGAAAAGGAAATGAAATATAGTGGTGGCATCATTAAAGAGTTATTCAATATGTTAAAACCATATCTCCATTTTGAAAGTGAAGCCATTGTTGTGCCTCCTACTGCACCAGTTGGCTCTGCTGGTTCAGTGCCTGCTCAAGATCAGATGTCAGTTTCTCAGGATTTATCTTAGATCAGAACCATCATTATAGAGCTTGTTCATCCTCATCTTATTTTTCAGTACATAACTAACCAAGCTTCTACCGTTCTTGAAGTAGTGCCTCTACCTCCTCTGAAAATCCATTTAGACCCTACTTCTTAGCTTAACCCTCCTACTAATCCTTCCATTGATCCTTCTTATAAGGGGAAGGAACCCCTTGACCCTACCATGTATTGTGGAGTGATATTTTTTGATAGGGATGAATCCTTTTACTTTTTATAATTCAGTGTAATTTCCTAATGTATGACATTTCACTATTTCTAATTTTTTCTAATCCCAAAAGGGGGATAACATTATTCAGAATTATTATAAGGGGGATAATCTTTTTATGAATTATTATCTCAGATACATTATTTTAATCTTATCTCTAATACTTTAATCTTTCTCTGATGATACTTAATAATTCCATGACTTGTGATCATCAAAAGGGTGGAGATTGTTGGCCCATAGATACTGTTGGCCACTATCTCTGACTATAATGGTTTTAATTATCACAAATCATGTTATATATTAACACATATCTTACTTCATGTCAGATCCAAAATTATGTTAAAACATTATCTCGAATATCAGGTCATTTCAATCATATAACTATTTTTGTGTGTTTAAGTCTAAAAATACTTATAACTGATTATCTATGTGTAATTGTGAGTATTAACACTCTTTGAATTTGCTAAACTGTAGGAAAGATTGAACATCTAAAATTATTGAACATCTAAAATTATCTAAGTATGATTCACTGACACTGATAGACAGACATCTCACCACTGCATATGACTCACCAATGAAGACGACTCACCATTGAATATGATTCACCGATGCCGATGACTCATCGTTGTGTATGACTCACTGACGTAGATGACCTACTGTCAGTCCAAGTGGAATACCATTGCATGGTGCTACCAAAAAAAGGACTCACCGCTAGTTGAAATGAGTCATTGTTGGTTCAACTATCTCATATACATAAGAAATAAATCAAAGTTGAAATGAGTCATAATTAGTTCAACTGTCTCGCCAACAGTAGGAACAAGTCACAGATGGGTTGACACAATGAAATAAGGAGACACTGATATAAGGATACACTGATAGAAGAGTCACCAATATACTATTTAAATATGCATTTATTAATATTTTTTCTAATGGTCATATTTGTTTCATTTAATGATACTAGAATATTTTATAATCCTTTATAAGACTTTTAGCATACAGTACATGGTACGTTGAACCTATGCACGTGGAATGTGCATGATCTTTGTCATCCCTCAAGAATAAATGCATTTTGAGAAGATAGAATGGCAGTGGTATCCATACAGTGCATTTCTGTGAGAGATACTGAAGAACATTTACAAATCTCATGCAGCTAATATGAACTCAAGAATAGAAGAACCCATGAGGCAATCACAGTCTAACTGAACGTCGAATTGACAAACTAATTCGGAAAACCAAAGAAGGAGAAGAGTATACCTGTAGAACCATACTTTTACCTAGAATACAGAATATGACACTCTATTTTTCAGTCAACTTCGAGAAGAGGTCTCAGACTTCATCTCAGCTACATCCAAAGAGTCCAGAGCTGCACCACATAACACACAGAGCCTTCTAAACCTAACACCCCATCTTTATCTCTATTGTGTTAATTTAGTTAAATTTCTGATTAGTGTGTGTATATATCTGTTACACACACACACACACTAACTCCAATACATAACTAGATGATACTTAATATCCTCAATCTCACGCTCTTTTAATCCATTTTTATCCTACATAGATTTGTAAAAGATGTCATGTGTGACATGTTTGTTGTTTTTCCCACGAAGAACTATGCTAGAGGTCAAGGGTGACATAGACAACCTTGGGTGCTATTGTGAACCCCAATCTAGGGTGTGGATCAATCTGTTTATTAATTTAAACTTCTTGGTTGTAGGTGATCTCCAAGTGTAGAGGATTAAGTCTCTAATTGAGACTGGACGTCTTTTTTTATTTCTGCTTTGTTTTTACCTTTTATTTTTACTCTATTTTATCACATATTTCATAAAACTAAATTGAATTCCGATAGTTAGTCTTAGAAACTATTTATAATAGTATTGACTTATTAGATTAGTTTCAAAAGTTTTATTAATTATCAATTTGATACAACTGACAACTAATAAATCTTTTGAGAAATTAATCAAATAGTCAAGATCTTATAAATTCACTATAGGATAACTAGGTAATTGAATTTTATATATTAGGTAACTTCATACAATAATTTTTAACAGAAATTTTTATAGATACCCAATTCATCCCCTCTTGAGTACTCTACTCTGACCAACAATATTGATGTCATGAATTTAATAATGGAAATTTATTTTCGTAACTTTTATATGTTAATTTCTTGTAACACTAGATATTATATGATAAATTATACATACCTAAAGTAATTAAAATAATTAATTTATGTTTCTGACAGAAATTTTGTTTTATTCAATGGGAAAAAATGGTATTATATTATGGATTATTCTTTTGATATATATATATATATATGTATATATATATGTGTGTGTAATTTATATAAATTTTTTAATTTGATAATAAATATTCATTCTAAAAAATAAATATTATATTAATATATTAGGTCTTATCATATAAAAATAAATTTTTAAAATTTTGTTATTTATTTTAATAAAATATATTTCATAATTTCCATCATCTTGATTTACCCCTCCATTTCATACTCCCATGTTTTTTGGTTGTAGAGCATCATTCTAAAGCCAGTCGATCATTTAGATGTTCCAAAATCACATAGAATTTCTCATAGATATCAACAGGATGTGATATTGGATAATCTTAGGAGGGTATTATAACATAAAATAAGACACTCTTAGATATTTAAATTTTCCTCATGAAATCCTTACAATAATGAATATCGGTTACCTTGGAAGTGAGGGTGATTGATTATTATCATTCATTTCTGTGAACATTAGTATGTATCAAAGGATCTCTATATTATCACTTATTGGTTGGTTAAAATTTTGTTTAATGAAAAATAGATTGGAACTATATAATTTATGTTCAACCATGGATGATTTAGGTGTTTTGAATTTGAGATTATTCATATTATAGGGACTTCATATGTATCTATATAGATAGAATCAGAATCGACATGGTGCAATCTACTTAATTGAATATGTTATACATTTTGAGATCATTTAATGGGGACAATTATGGTGAATTTTAAGGTTTTGCATCCATGACCAGGGATATTCTAAATAAGGTAATATTAAGTTGAACAATTTTAACCATTTAATGTCATGAAACCAAGACTAATGATTCACATTTTTAAGGATGTGTGACAAGGACCAATAATTCTCTTTTTAAGGTCATGTAACTAGGACCATGGAGTCATATAGTTTCTTATCATTTGACTAGGACTATGGTTTATTTCAATATATGTTTCAACTTCATGTACGTATCATAAGTTTTTTAACATTATGAAAAATAACCTACTAGTTGAAAGGAACATCGAGATGGTTTTCATGGGCCTTATGCATGAATAACTTTTTCTTTTTTATCTTATTTATTAGAAACTTAATATGAGAGGGTATTGTTTGGTATTACACCTTGTATACTGCTCTTGGTATTCATGTGTAATCGATTAGTTATATGGATAATATCATCAATAAAGACATTTTTAGGTGATGATACAAAAAGGAGGACCATGTAGGAGGTCATAATATATGGGACTCAGTAGTTGGTGGGATTATTCTATAGACAATAAACATGGTATTTTGGGTAATTTATATTTTCCAATTAAATTACCAATGTGAATATGGAACCATAGTGATTTTTTATTCTTGGTTAATATTTGGATCTATACATGACCTATAGTAGGTGTTATGGGAGAATGGAAAATTAGTTAGGGGAATTAGGGACAAAAGTTTTTAATTTGGTATACTATGAAAATAGGAACCTTGTTATGGGAATTGTGTGTGATATACATGGTGAAAACCTAGGTGATGTAATGGGAATTCATCATAGTTTCAATTACAATTTATATTAGGGGACCTATGTGAATGGTGTGGGACTATTTGGGTGACACTTGATAACATGGTGTAGATACTCTAAATATAACTAGGTGTAGCCCATTTATAATAGAACTAGGTGCCACGATTTCAGGCCAAAATTTGATGAGAGTGCCTCTTATGAAATGTCATTCATCACATCTTGGTGATCACCTAGTGAATATAGCCTATTATAATGACTATATTCATTAAATCATATAATTCCCTCATCAACCCCTTTCCATTTTAAAGTCTTCTAATGGGGGATCATGGAAGGTCTGATCTTTTACATGATGTTCTCAGATGTGGTCTGGAATTATCCTACATTTAATATAAAGATAGAGAGTCCTTACATATGAAATATGATATGGTCACACAAATAACAGGTGATATACACATGGGAAACCCAGTTCCATTCAATAATGTTTATGGTTGTTGTGGGGAGAGGATAAAAAACACAATAGATTATGGGGTTGACTTTTAATATAGGGCATGGGGGCATGATGATTATTTGGTGTGTGAGAACCTTATGAATCTCATTGTGGTTGATCTAGTGTGTTGATATCTTCTTACCCTATTAAAAATGCATTTGTCTATTTAAGAATCTATTGAATTTCTCCTTTGATAAAATTATAGTGCCAAAAAATTATTCCATTGAGAATTGGATCTAATTGGAATTCATCTTAACATATGTACTTAGGTTTAATGATTAATCTTGACCTCGAATAGAGGCACGGTGTGAGCTATGGTTAGAGAAAAATTCTTAATATGGGATATATTTCAATGTTCTCCATTATCATAAATATGGGGTCCTCTCCATTATGGTGAATTTTATGACATGGAAAAATCCTATAGACACATCTCCATATTCTAACCCAATTCATGATTTTTGATCTCAGTAAGACTTGGGTGTCACATTATTTTATAACCTAGAATGGGTGATGGAGTATGGAATAAGTGTGGAAGAAACATTTAATGGATTACTAGGCATTAATTTTTTAGGTTATAAAACTAGGAATTGGTTATTAAGAATGATTTCATAGTCAAACGCTTTTATATATAAGTAATTGTGTGTTGTTTCATGCAAACCATGACCTAGGAGAGATGATATGAGTAGAATTTTAAACACAGTGAAGTTTTTTTCACACTTATTCTCAAAGTTTGTCTTATTCTAATGTATTTATATTCCCTTTATAGTATCTTCTATATTGGTAATGATTATAACTACAACAACTAATTTTTAGGAAATTATCAGATCTTTAATAAAATTATTTATTAAGATAGTGTCTACATTCATTATATATATGATTGAAAGAATCATGTCTAGAATAAATAAGTAAGTATTTATCATATATGCATGATTTTTTTCAATCACTGCTGAAGAAACATCAAGACTTTACACTATAATATTTTATACCTAGGTATATATATAGGATATTGAGTATCACTGCTTTTTTTCACTTAGATCATAAACTACCATTGTAACAGTTCAATCATTACTCAAGTGTTGAGTAGTTGAATATTTTATTGAAATGGGAATTCAACAAGGATTAATATCTATAAAAATAATATATCTCTTCTTATATAAAGGCCACACTAAAAAATATCAAAATCCATGAAGAACCATATACATATTATTATACATAGATTTATCACCAAATATATAATGACCACATATTAGGATGAAATGATGTTTGATATTTTTTCTTATAGATATATTCAAATTTGAGTTGATGTCAACATATTGGATCCAGTAAACTTATGTATTTTACAAGAAACACCATCATGTAATAACAATAAATGTGGTGATCTGGGTGTCATAGACATACACCGGTAAGAATGGGGACATTATCATATACCTTCTCAGTGATTGGAACCCTCATACTACATCTTCCTTTTAGAACATAGGTAAGTAAAAATTTGTTTATAGGAAGTATAAATGATTTTTTTGGAACCAATTCTTGGATAAATATCAGATGAATTACTCATACACTAGGAAACATGGGGGAATAAAAATTAATTCCACTACAGATTCATCATTTTTTAAAGAAATATTTGAAAGCTTCCTAGAAGAAGTCCCACCCTCACACAGACATAATATTTGATCAATTTATTTTTTCCATTCTTATTTAAGTATGTTTATAGACTAACTTATCAACACCTAACAGTGTTTATATACTTAAATAATAAGAAAAATCTATTTACCAACTAACATGAACTATAATCAGTTCTATATGAGTGATGGGTTTGTAGAGTCAACACAGATAGAGACCCTAGAGTCTATGTTTTGGATTCATACCTATATGACTTAGTGGGAACCTGCAGTTTTTCATGATTCACAAATGGGCGTGAGATGAAAAATATTCATAAAGGCATCAAGGATAGAATATTATAACCAAATTACCATCAATTTTCTTTTTGAAAATAATAAAAAAAGATACACATATGTTCTTTTCAATTCTATTAGAGTAAATACCTATTTGATATTTTTGGAACATTAAATTTGTTTTATATTTGGATATAGATTCACTTGGAGACTTATTAATTTGGAAACTCACTTAGTATTCTATTGTGTAGATTCAATCCTTACATTTAGGTCATTGTTGGCATTTCGGTTCCACCTTTGGACATGTTGATAAATTTTAAGAATCATGGAAAATATTAAGAGTTCAATTTATTCTCCTAGAGTGAAATATTGACATCAAAAGTCATGGAAAATGTTCATAGGGGAAAGGAAAAGAAATCATATATAATTTTATTGTTGTATTTTGTTTTTTCAGTCTGGAATGATGGTGACCTCTAGCATAACAAAAGATTTATTATGTTAGTTTTTTTATATATTAACATATGTTTTTAGGTGATGAAATTATATGTGACATGGTGAATGTATTTTTAATATGTATTTATTAAAATTATGATAAATATTTTATTTATAGAAAACATAAGACTTAAAATTAGTTATTTTTACAACAGATTTTAAAAGTTTCTATTTTTTAAAATAATATTTCAACACATATTACTCCCATCAAAAATAATATGAGATTGATCGTGTATAAAATTACACACACCAAATGAAAATCAGAAAAATAGACTAAAATGATTCACTTAATTTATGTGATTGTTGTGGTGTACCTCAATTAAAAATATCATCTTTTTTTATCTTATTTATTTATTAAGGCATCTAAAAATGCATATGTTAAGTAATTCTAAAGTACATTCAATAAGTATCATATGGTGGCTATATATTTAAAAATCAAACATTATATGTATTCTTCATTATAAAAAAATTAAAACATATATTGATGAAAAACCAATCATAAAAAATTAAATAATAGAAGAATAATTAGAAAAATACCCTAGAAACATAATTTAATGAATAATTGGTGGAATTAAGATGAATATCAAAGGATTATTATATATGAAATTTATAAAGAGGGAGTGTGAAAACATATATAATGTTCTTGAAAAAGTATTTTGTGTTGTAATAATTATTAGGTGGTATCTTAAAAATTTAAAGGAGTGATGTGAAAAAATTAAATCACTGCGGTAACATTATGTGAAATTTTACATTACATGTTAGTTAGTCCATAACTAGTGTTAATTATATGAGTTTTTAAATTTATTATATATTAATCAATATTACATGATGAGCTTTTAATTTTTTTTTTTAATAAGTGATGTTAAAAAATGTTTTAACATCACTAATATATTATTTGAAGTAAAAACATGTTTTTCCACATCAATTTAAAATAATTTATTTAAAAACCCCCCTAGGAATCACTTTTAACATTTTTATATAAATAGGTGATATTAGAAACATGATGTGAATATTGTGTTTTTTACTACTACACATTACCTATGGGGTCTACACTCTAAATCTATTTTCTTACTAATTTATGTCCTTACAGTGATGGGTTCCCACAAAAAATATGGATTCTTAGATGGAGTAGAAACCCATGGTGTTCAAGAAGCATTGGTTAATGATTTCAAGGAAGGGTGCCCATTTTAAAATTATCATATCTTATACAGATTCTGGAATTTATTTAATATCTAGTTATACTTACGTTTGGATCTTATTTTATCTCCACAACATGAAATATAAGAGTGTTTAAAATGTTCTTTATATGAAATACATAGATAAAGGGTTTCTCAAAACCTAGAAAACATTATAGTAGAATGATAAGTAATATGTTTCTGATCATATAGAGTATAAATACACATATCCCTTTTAATAACATATTATTGGAGAATCAATTCATCTTAATCCTTCAATGAGGTGATAATGATGGATGTGAAAATATGGTTCCCATGTAGAATATCACAGACTAAGAAAATAATATAAGTTAAAGGAGGCCAAAAGTATCTCCCCAAATCACTTTTATATAGATTATTTTCATTTTAATACTAGAATACTGGCATTTGAAAAGGCTAAGGACCGATTATTCTCACTATAAAGTGGAATAAAAATTTAGTACATATAAGCCAAGAATCAAATTGATAATATTATTCTTGAAATTTATCTATAAATGTTTGTATATATATCACGGAGCTAGAGGTTCTGCTGTACAAAACTAAAGAAAACCCTCAAAAGATATATATATGAATTATTCAACAACATAAAGAGTTAAATGACTTTTTCCCTAAATACATGTAAAAATTACATTGTGGGAAGATTGAAATAAATTTTATGATTTTTATGATCTGTTTAATTTTTTTCATATTATAGGGGATCGAGGTGGTATAGTCTTTAATAAAATATCCCTAGTCTGATAAGGGTGGAATCTTAGTGGGAAATATAACTGGATTGGCCAATTTGGAGGATGTAGAACCGTCACATGACTAAATTATGATGCTCATGGAAAATGGATATGAACCTCTTTATAACTCCCCAAACATCAGACTAGTTTAATTGGAGAAAAGGTTGGATATCCCTCCATCTTGGATTACACATCAATGATGTAATTACATATTTCCCAAACATATTCTCACTACTAAAAGTGGTTGGTCCTCAAATTCACCTTTTTATTATTATTTATATGTTAATATTTCAGTACATTAAATTGCAGAATCCCATTTTTAGAAGAGGGTTCCTTCTGTGGTAGTAATAGATTTTGAAATAGTGGAATAGGTCTCATTGGGTACATAATCTTTCTATAGTAAACTAGATCCCAGACACTGATCAAGTCTTATAATGTATTTTATATTACAGTATTGATATTATCTTCCTATAAATTTTGATCCTTATGAATTAATTGGATAGGATAAAGAGGATAAAAAACACTAAATATCATGAATCTGCATGATAATAGAAATGGGTGTATATCTAGAAGGATGGAATCCCCAACACCTTTAATGGTCATTCTACTACAGCTGATAAATTATCTAGGGATAATGTGGAGCCTTCAGTGTTGAAATATGTGACATGAGGAATAGATCTACCCAACACATAAGGTGTCAAGAAGATATTTATTTTAAGTATATCTTCTAACATATGTCATTCAAGATATTTTCATGATCAGAACCATCATTTATTAATATGTTTCGTGGGAGTTAAAAATAATATTTATTAAAGTAGGTGTGAGATATATTCTCAGGAAAAACACCCTAGATAATTTTGAATCACATGATGAATTTCAAAAAATTCTAACCAAGAATATTGGGGTTGTTCTGGTCAAATAAGACACATTAATCACTATAATTTATGTGTTAAAATAAATTATGGTTATTATCCCTATTACCCTATGAATAAATAAATTTTATAGGATCTAGTGGTTTTGGATGGTTTTCTTATTGGGTTGTACAATGGGGTTGTTGTTTTGGAGGGAATTCCTATATCTATATGTGGATAAAAGTATAGACTCTTTCTGTATTTAGATATTTTATTTATTGTCTAATGAACATATGTTCTATTTCCAGACACAATATCACAACCAATATTCATAATGTGTCAATTATAAAAAGTTTATACCCTAGTGTCATAGTAGTAAGAGGTATCAGAGGGCACTAAAGGTTTACCATCATGACTACATTTAAAAAAACTAGTGAAATGTTATATTCTGGTCTATATTGGGGGTTTTAGTTTAATCCCAATGTATCTTTCATTCCAATAATCAATGAGGCAACTAGTGTAGAATGATTTCTTGTAAATGATCAATGAGACTTTAGTGGGAGAACTACATAATAAAATTATAGTTCTTGAACATTATTTTATCACTATAGGTTATGAGTTATTGACTATATAAAAATCCATGTCTTCATATTGAAAATAATTTATGATCAATATCATTCCAAACAAAATTTATAGTATCTTTTTAGGGTTGAGAAAATAATTATTCCTATTTAATGTAAGGTCATGGAACACTAAGAAATACCTTGGAATTCCATGAGGGTGTATACGAAACAATAATTTCTAACTAATGGGGTAGCCTTCGTAAATTACCTCCTCCAAATGATACATGATGTTGAGGAGAAGATACAAGAAAATGAGAGGCTTAATAAATATGATGAAAAGGTATGGTATTATTCATCCCTCAGATCCCATATACTACTATCATTGGAAGATCAAGATACTATAAGGTTGGATGAAATATATTATAATATTGATGTCATGGATAAATAACTCATATAACATATATATTCAATAGAATTCATGATGTAGTATCACATTGTTAATGTTGTGCTTGCCTCTAATCTTTTTATAACCTGGTGAAAAATGTCAAGATTTTGAGATGCTCCTTTATTCTTCATATAAGGAATGAAAAGTTTTTTTTTATAAAACTATTATCAATATATTGAAATTCTATAATATATTGATGGGAAATTCTTGATATTAAATGAACACCCAAGAGTAAAATCATAATAGTTGAATCCAATAGAAATTTAAAACAAAATGGATTGGGTAAATCAAACACTAAAAATAAATGACATGATGTTGAAATTTATGAATCAATTTGTTATCTCCAATGGATGTTCCATTGGAAGGATATAATAAATATGGATATATAGAAAAACGACTATCAATATAATCTATGTTCGATCCATTATATAAAATATAACAAAGAATATATTTTTCATGAAATTGTATTTATAGAAAGATATAGAAAGGCTAGATACGTGGTGTGATTTTAATCACTAAAATAAAATGTTATTCCATTAAAATATGAATATTTCAAAGACTAAACATAATTTAAATTATGGAGGTGGTTTTAAAAGAGTATTTCAATGCTCAAGAAGTCCAAAGTAATCAAAAATAAAATCATTGTGTGTGTTTTATAGATCATATTAACTAATATGACTAAGGAATATATGGAAACTCTAAATTACTACTTTTATTTATACCTATATATTATTAAATGACTTTTTACTTGTCAAAATGGAGTTTGTTATAAGATTTATATATTTTCATTTTACCCCTAAAAATTCTTAATTTTTGAAAGAGGAAAGTACTGTGGGGAATGAACTCGGTTATTTACCAAGATACCCTATTATCATTTTTAAAATTACATGTTTTTCCATTAGAATTATGTTTTAAAAAAATAATTTTTTAAAAGATATGTGAGGTCCATGCCTAGTGAGTAGAGACTCCTCTTTTTACCCATATTCCCTTTATAGGGTTTCAACATGCTGAGTACCATGTCTCTTCCCATTGGTAGTCGAAGCCTTAAATGATGAACCAATGATGAAAATGTTTAAGTTAAAATAAATTTTTACTAATGTTAATGTATATTAGGGTCATAATACATTTATATAAATTTGATACATTTTAAGGTCAAATAATTATAACAAAATATTGGGTGAGGTTGTATGCATTACATAGATGAAAAACTGACCTGACATGAATTGATGTGCATGATGTTAATAAAAAACCCCTAAATAGAAATTTGATCATAGTTTAAGTTCATAACGATTAAAATAAAACATATGGGTTAGTCTATTTAATGTTATGGGAAATGTGACATATCAACATGAATGATTATTATCCTATATCATCAAAGAAAACCATGTGGAGTGGTTCATTAAGATTAATTCCATAGTTCATGGACCAATTCAATAAGAAATGTGAAAGTAAAAATGGGTATCAAGAGCTTTCAGTGTAGTAACAACATTAAATAAGATTTAAAACTCATTTAAATCATAAATTAGGTTATTTTAATCAGAGGGTGATGAAATGAAATATACATACTAAGGATTATTGTTGACTGTGTTGGATGAATGGGTTTTAGAACATGTTCCATTAGCTGAACATAATGTTATAGAATATTCTCTTATAGAAAAAAAAACATTCCTATAAATAGTTACAATGGAGTTTGATGTGATGATTATATAATATCAAAAATCATTGAGGTTTTTTAGAGTCAAATACACTGATTACTAATAGAAATGAATGGTTTTTAGTGATTCCAAAATTTATGTAACAATGTTTTGCATGTGGGGAGAGGATATTAAAATTTTCAAGAAAAATTATAGTATATACTATAAAATTATTTGGATAATATAATGTTAGGAGAAATTTGAATGGATAATGATTTGTGACTATTCCATGAAAAATGGTGCATACATTACTACACACCTGTGATAATAGGAATCCACCCATACATATTTCTCAAAATAACATTATGTGGACATATTTCATTTGTAAAGGAAATAATAATTGTTTTATCCTAATGAATGCCACTAAAACGACCTCATATGAATGAGAGGGATCAAATAAGAGGATAGAGAGGGGGATTAATGTTGATATGGTCTGTGACTAGACGTCGGAAACAGCTGCCAGGAATTACTATATAACTTGAGATAATATGAATCAAAAAATATATAGTAATATAATTTTATCTATATAGATTTAGATTATATATTGTGGAGATTATATTGAAATGGTTGATACTTATAGTGAAGGATAGAAGGAAACCTGATGTGAATGATGTTTCAACAATAATATAAAATAAAATGGTTTGTTCCTATTTTATAGTTATGGGAAAATATGGATAAGGTGAAGGACAAAACCCATTGATATAATTGTATTCAATGGAGGTATATTTTATGGTAAGGTATGTGATGGATTATCTAGATGCTAATTTATATTTTTGAAGGGTAGGAATCAAGCCATATATAGTTTTATGTATTGGAATAGGTGAATCATTATGGAAAAAACTAGGGTAGTATATCTAGTTTTCTACATATAGTTTTTGATTTTATATCTTTTATAGACAACCAACGATTAATTTGTGACCATAAACTAAGTGACTTTGGATGAATGTGAAATTTGTTATTGGGTTTGCAATAAGTGATCAGGACATTACTACATATCCCATGATAATAAGAATCTCCCCAAATGTTGTTCTTCAAAAAATATATGGAATGAAATTTTTCATACATTAGATAAATGAGGAAAAACACCATCTAAATGTAGGTTCAATGGGGAAAACAAAATGTAAATAGGGATAATTCTCATATAATAGGATATAAAAGAGGGGTATAATTATTATTATTTTTGGATTGGACCTTGGGTAAAAACTCCTAACATAGTTATATATCTTAAAATTTATATAATATAGAAAAAATTATATTTTAATAGATAGAATCTTCATATATTTGGTTCATGTGTAGGGGAAATCTATAAATTTAATAAAGTGTGAATTTCTCCTACATATATGTAACCACTTAAACCCTCTGCATCGCCCCTCCCCCTTCTATTTATTTTATCCCACCATCCACACCATCCCACTCTTAGGATTTTCCTCCAATACGATTAGGGTTCCAGATGACTTTCATCTGCCGCTTCATCCACACTCACCCTCATCCTGTTATAGTTATGACTCCTCCAATTTTAATCCTATGGTTTGTAGTCGTGATACCCTTACACTCTTCCTACAATTCCCACATAACACCTATGTCGTCCTCCTCCATATTTAGATCCCCTTCAACATTGGTTACTCCTAGTGATTTCACTCATCCCATCCTACGATTCCAATTTTGCAATGCTGGCATTGCGCTCCAGCTAACTCCTTCAGGCGAATCCTTCCTCCATTTCAAAGTAATATCATTCCATTGTAGTGAACCCCCAAAAACTTGTGATTTCTGTTGGGTCTTCCTATAGTACCCACTAAATTTTTTATGTTGTATCCTCCACACCCTAAAACCCAGTCAGTAATTTCTTCACAGTCAACCTACTCCCACATCTATAGTAGCCATCACTTTCTGCTAAAGACTTCCAGCCGACGTGCTACACTACTTGGAACTATTACTAGATTTTCCACTATCACTCAACATAATACACTTCTATTCCTTTGAAGAAATTTCGACGGGTTGTTCCACATACCGTAATTTTTTCATTCCATACTTGTCTATACTTTAAATTTTATGAATTTTATACATATGTCCACACTATGTTTTATTTTTCTCAAGTAATTTATTCATCCATTCAAAAGCAACTATATTTTTAACTATTTATTTGTGGTATGTGTCTCAAAGATGAACTGTATGATGCTTTTATTGTTTTTGAATAAATTTAGATGGGTCATTCCACATATAGTAATTTGTTCCTCTATACTTTTCTATACTTTAAAATTTATGAATTTTATACATCTATCTCCACTATTTATTATCTTTCTCTAGTAATTTATTCTTCAATTCAACAACAACTATTTTTTGAAGTAGTTATTTATGGTACGTGTCTCAAAAATGAACCGTATGATGCTTTTATTGTTTTTTAATAAATTAAAAGTTATGGAATACCCCCCACGATTTTATAGCTATAACATTTTGATTGAAGGGATTTTACAAACCAGGAATCTTGAGAAAGGTATGTGCTTAATTTCATATAATTTTATAGAGTAGTGGGTCATTTTATTTTGATGCATGTTCTACCAAATTTGATGTTATCCATGATTTGTACATTTTTTTTACTTTGCATGATAATTTTAATGGTGCCAAATGTGCTTACATGTATTCTTTAATTAAGGTTTATTTTTCACCATCTCTAGTTTTTGAATGCAATTGTAACACATAATCAAGTTAATTCTCCTGATATCTTTTTCTATTAATTCAATGTTATATTTTTGTCACTTATTCTAATTACTCAGGTATGTGATGTGAAATCATTATGTTACTAAGTAGGTGTCATGTAGAAAATGAGTAGATATTGTGCCTAAAAGATTCGATGTATTCTACAAGGTATGGAAAAGGTTTTATTGGAAAGAATTCATTATGTTTTTCATTTCCTTGATTGATTTCTTTTAAACGGATATAGATGATCGTGTTTTCAACCATTATTTTTGTTTTTGAAACCTCTTTATAAAGTGTTGTGAGAATGTTTTGAATCATTTTTTAAATCTACAGTGAACTTCATATCTTTTCATCCACCATTCTATGATGAAATTTATCCATATCTAATGTAATTTTTAGATGATATTTTCCATTATTTATGTTTTTTGAAGATGTTCATTAGTTTTATCTTTTTTTCAAATTTGTCAATTGATTATGTTACTTGAGTTGGAATATAAAAAGTGGTGATATATTATTATTATTTTTCTATATCCTTATCCTATTATTTATATTTTAGTTTCCATGAAGCATGAGAGAGATACTTTAATATCATGCTTTATGATCAAGGAACCTGGTATGTGTCTATGAAATGAACTCTCTGATGCTTTTATTTTTTTTGAATAAATGAAAAGTTATGGAATACCCCCATGATTTTATAGGTAAAACATTTTGATTGAAGTGATTTTCCAAAATAGGAATCTTGAGAAAGGTATGTGCTTAATTGAATATAATATTTTGAAGTAGCGGGTCATTTTACTTTGATTCATATTCTACCAAATTCAATTTTACCCATGATTTGTACATTGTTTCTACATTTCATGATAATTGTAATGGTGCCCAATGTGATTACATGTATTCATTAATTTAGGTTTATTTTTTACCATCTCCAGTTTTTGAATGAAATGGTAACATAGATTCAAGGTAATTCTCCTGATATCATTTTCTATTAATTTAATATTATATTTTTGTCACTCATATTGCTTACTCAGGTATGTGACATGCAATAATTATGTTTTTAAGGAGGTGTGACATCGACAATGAGTAAATATTGTGGCTAAAGGATTAAATGTATTCTGAAAGGTATGGAGAAGGTTTGATTGGAAATATTTCATTATTTTTTTCATTCCCTTAATTTATTTATTTTAGAAGGATATGGATGATCGTGTATTCAAGCATTCTTTTTGTTTTTGAAACCCATTTAGAAAGTGTTGTGAGTAATTTTTGAACCATTTTTTAAATCTACTGGGAACTTCATCTCTTTTCATCCAACATTGTATGATCAAATTTATCCATATCTAATGTGATTTTTACATGATATTTTCCATTATTTATGTTTTAGGAAGCAGTTCATTAGTTTTATATTTTTTTTAAATCTGTCAATTGATTTTGTTATTTGAGTTGGAATATAGCAAATGGTGATATGTGATTCTTAATTTTATATATCCTTGTCCTACTATTAATATTTTGGTTTCCATGAAGCATGATAGAGATACTTTAATGTCATGCTTTATGATCAAGGAACCTGGACTAACTGGAACAACCCACTCTTGAGTTCCATGTAATCAGGTTGGTGTACTCCATTTCTTTTAGAGTCATATCACACTACTATAGTAAGTGTTATTTAAATAGGTATAGTTGAAATCATATCTACCAAACATTACTATCTCTCTAAATATAATTATGGTATGACTAAAGTTTTACATGGTGATGCCCATGAAGTAGATAACATAGAAAAATGAGGGGGAGGATCTTTTGGGCTTGATCGTTGCCACCTGAAGTAGCTAGAGAAGTGTCTTGACAGCATATTGAGTGATGTGATTGAGAATAAGGTCGACACATTAGCCACTACCTATCCATTTCCAATTCTTTATTCATTTTAATTTTCTATCATGTTGTTAAACATTGATTTATTTGTTTATTTGATTATTGTTCGGAATATTATGTCAAACTATTATGTAAGCTCGCCCAACTCTTAACACCATACTTCTTCCTTCACCACAGTCGCAACATAGTATAGGTATGCTATAAACTATAATCAACTGATTCAGTTTAATGTTTTATGTGGATTATAAATTTTTTATGTATATTAAATTTTTAATTAAAATATTTTACCTTGTAAATTTCATGTTTTTTATTCCTGCCATTATTTTACATTTTTTATTTTATAACATATATTTTATTGTATTTTCAGGTATTTTTGGATCATTGGTGCATTCCTCATTATCGTTATGTTTGAAATTTTCTTCTACTTTCATCATGATTTAAATGAATCTATTATTTAATGATTATTCAAGTTATTGTTGTAGGTTATTGTGGGAGGTTATTGAGGCCCATGAAAAAGTTGAATCAGTTATTGGTGGCTATATGTTTTATACTTCTAATTATCAGTACTTTCTCGGAATGAGTTCATTACATGTCAATTTTCGATATGTATTCATATAGTCATATTTTATTATAATTTTTATATTTGTATTTATTTTAGTAGACCTCATTCCAAACTACTAAAATATCTGAAACTGTAAACTAATTAAATAAGAGAGATCTCTCATATCCTATTTCTAAAACTGCACATCAAATTTTTATATTTTCATACTACAAATAATGATTTCATGTCATGTATGGAAATCATATCAATTGGTTGGAAATGAAGACCATTGACAATTGTTATAGGGAGATTATTCATTTCTTAGTGACTTTCCAGTTGATAGTTCTATGATTTAAATAGTCATCGTTAATTGGATGACAAATAATTTTTCTAAGATATTATCATTCACCTTGATACTAATACACCTTTGTTGGTTGAAGGACATGCATACAACATTAATAGTTTTATGTTTTTAACTGAAATTAGTAGGTTGTTGTCTTTTAGGGGTATGTTCTCATTCAGAAAGATGCTAGGATTCATTGAATCAACTGTGAAACATTTTGGAAAACTATATGTACTTGTGAATGCTGTAGTTAGAAATTTTCTTCTATACCTAGAATAATTTCTCTCCCAATGGTTTTTGAAATGGTTATGAACTCATATAATGATTTTTATGGTTAAACAATTAACATTGAATTTTTCATAGGATGAACCAATTGCAACTTCAAATATAAAATTGTGAAACATTAAAAAAATTAGTTTCTCCTTTGAAACTAAATTAAAAATTATTTTGAAGCCGAATGATTCAATAAACTTCTTAATATAATATAGAAATCAGTTTCTACATGACTTTATTGCATTGTAATTCCTCATAAAATAAATATTTCTAATTGTATTTTTTTAGGATACTGGATGTTATGATGTTTATAGAGTCGTATTACTTCCCAGGTTAGAGTTTCTGTTTTTGAATTAAGATCAGTTTTCATGCATATATCTCAATATGCTGAAACCATCATTTCATATCATAATACAAAGTCATTTATAGATTTTTAAGACTTCCACCGGTTTCTCAAATTTCCCAAAAAGTTCAAAGATGCAGAACTGGATTTCAAGAAACAGATCATGTTGGCCAAATCTTCGACCACTCCAAGTAATAAAAGGGGTGCTTCCAAACCAAGTTGTACTTGTCATTTCCCCTGAATAGAGATGTCCATTGAATTTCTCAATAACAGATTAGCAACATAAGAGAAAGTATTAAAGTCAACAGATAAAGGTTTATTACATATTCTTCTATTAATTTGTATGAATGTCATCACTTATTGTCTTCTGTGGTTTGAAATTTTTGTTTCATTTAATTTCATATTCCAATATTTCTTCTCATTGAGGTTTTCTACAATGAAACAAACTCCATAATAAATAATATGAGTATAAAATAGATTTTTTCAAGTTATGTGAGACTTCTCAGTTACCTACTATCCTTAAATTAATTTGAATGAATTTCATAATCAAATCCAGAAAGATAGTTAAGGATTTTTTTAGTTCCAAAATATATGAATATGAATTCAAAGTTCCAATTACTAATATAAAATTATCATTTAAAAAAGTTTTAATTTCTTTTATTGTTATTTAATAATTGATATTAATATAGTAAACAATAGTATTTTGGTTTTAATATTTGTTATTAAATCATACATTATGAACTGTTCCAACATTGGTGCTTATAATATCTATGGTTCAAATCTCGGTCCAAACCAGGTTTATTGTATCTTCCCATACTATTTATTTTAATATCAAATGGTGAATTTTTTATATAACATCAAGTATATAAATATCATATTTTATAAGCCACTATCCAAGTTGGTTGTTGAAATCGATATCATGGAACGAAAAATATTTTTTAAAAAATGTATTTGAATATCATACTCGACTATCTATAAAAAATGAAGAGGCTAGGAATAGTTGCAATAAAATATTTTAGATATAATCTTATTCAAAACTATACAAAAACATTATTTACATTTAAAAAAAACTTATAATAAAATTTTATCTATCCATATATATATTAATCATATTGAAAAATTATTCATTAAATAATCCTTGAAGATGGTTTGAACCATTTATGTAATGTGTTGAAGTGTCACTAAAATGATATATAAAAATATTATAAAATTAATAATAAAATATATAGTTTTAAAGTATAAGATTTTTAATAATGTTAACCTTTTAGAACTAAGTCGTTATTTTGGCCTCTAAAATATCATAAAAAATCATAAAACATAACTAACACAATAAAAACATCTTTTTTTCATGATGAAATGGTTCTTTAGAAATAATAATAACAATATAAGAAAAATTATAATTATTTTCATGGGAATTATTTCATTAAATAAGAAATTAGTTATATAAGTACACATAATAATAAGTAATTTCTTCTCACTTGTTTTTCTTTGTGATCCCTATGAAATCCATATGTGTCCTGTTAGATTTTCATATTACGAATACATATGTAATAAAACAAATTATGGTTGAATTAACTGTATAGTATAAAAAAAATGTATGATTATAATAAAATAATAAATCACCCAAAAACATCACCAGGTAAAGAGAATAACCAATATGTTTTTCATTAATTGTAAATAAAGATTAAAAACATTGATTTTCCACTATAATAGAATTTTAAATCACGAATTATATTATAAGTAATAGTATTCTAAAATTATATAGGTTTTTTATTAGTCAATAAATTGTAGGATACAACACTGATATCTCTATGAGACAATGTACAATATATATATATTCAATTATAGAATGCCTATATATGTAATTCAATGTTCATGAAATATATGTTGGATACAAAAAGAATAAGTTGATGTGATATTATTTGTTGTGCAAGCCATAGGAAAGTGGAAACATCTATTTGAGGTAATGGGAATTTATATGCACTTCACTTTGACGATGATGGAATAAAATAGTTGTGGAATCCAGGGATGGGAATGGGTGAAAAAACATCTTTAAATAGTTAAACATAGTTTCCGCAGTGAAAAATATTTCTTCTACTCAGGTATATATATTTTATCTTGACTGATTTATATTTTCATGACAACACTGTGACTAAAAATAAAATGAATTTTTTCACGTTGTTTTCATATCTTGACTGGCTTATATTTTCAGGACACCATGTCATATATTGTTTCTTATTTCTCCTGATATATTATTCTATTGATTCTTATTTAATTTTTTTCCTTATGCTACTTAATTAGGTATGTGACACGAAATCCCTCATCTATAATGATTTTTTTCATTGTAAGTTTTTTTTAATGTCCCTGCTACTGTACACCAGTCCAACAATTATTTACATAACAAAAAACCATATTGTATAATGTTGTGTATTTGTTAATAGATATGATTTAGTAAGTACAACACTTCAATGGTGATTTCATCCTTATTATCAATTATGGTAACTTTTTTATCTCTACTCATGTTATAGTTCACTAATACACTATAAAATAGATCTTCCATTTTCCAATTTGTCATGTTTGTTTCCCGTAAAACTAATTTCCAATTTTTTGATATTTCATTTTTTTTCTGCTACATAGGTGGACTATAATGGGAAGACAACATTTAAGTGTGTGGATCCACTTCAGAAAAAACACACAGATTTGTTACGCATTTAGTAACATGAGTTTCCATACTTTTTTTATTGTATCTACACATAGAAAAATATCAAATATTTGTTTTTTCTATTTTATTTATCACTATTTGTTTTTTGATTGACTTTATTCTATATCTACCTACTGTTATGTGTATCTCATTTATTTAAATTTAGCATTCCAATTCTCATGTATCATATTTCATTCTTATTTTCTATGATATAAATTTTTTTTTAATACTACCATATGAGAGACTATAGGTATTATAATATTCATTTTCTGTGCTTTTTCATTTTAACATAACATTAATTTGTATAAATTCTTATGTTTTAAATTTATTATTGATTTTTGAAAATAAAAGTTAATTTATATCACCGTGTGTATGCCCGGGCGGGGTACTAGTTGTGTAAAAATCTCATCTCAATGTTGAAATATAAAATGGAAATACTAATGTGAATTGAAAATCCTCGAACACTGGAATGTAATTATTGGAAATGTGGTTAATTTTTAAAACATTTTTTGGTTTATAGATATAAAACCATAAAATGAAGAATCTTTCATAGATATATCTCCATTGTGAGAAAAATTGGAAATATAAAACAAACCCCTCAAAAAATTTAATTGTTTAGGTAGGGTGGACCATCTGTAGTATATATTAACATCATGTAATAATGAATAGAGTTCCATAAATTTAAATTCAAATGATGAGGACCTTTTTTTAATTTATTTTAAGATAATATTACTATGACCACCTCCATGTAGTATAATGTTGTCACGACCCATCCCCCGGGGTCTGTGTCATGACTACCCCAAGCCCGCCTCCTGAAGGCCATGGGATAGAGACTAGTGCTGAAGGAATCAATGTGCAAGTGGGAGTAATTTTACTTAGTACCTATATACACACACACCCAACCATATCCCAACATGCTAAAAAGGGGAAACAAGTACCACTAAAACAAGCTGTGTGAAAGTATGACTAAAGGTAAGTGGGACAGAATACAAACTCAAAAAGAACTGAAAACAGCAAGTACAAAAAGGAAACTATAATGGCCATCCATAGAAAACCCCACCTAATCGGAAGAGTAGTGAAGCTACTGGAATCTGAAGTAGTATTTCTTGTCGGCCCGGTCCTACTAGGCCCCTCCTAGTCCAAGATGACTATGTCCTTCGTCATGGCGTCCGTCAATCCCATCTCTCTAAGAACCTATGTCATAATGTCAGTCATCTGCACATGAACCAACATGTGTGGGTGAAGCCTTTGCAGGGGTGAGTAACACAGTACTCAGTAGGGACCCCAAAAAAAAGTAAAGAGCACACAACAATTCCTCAATGTAAAACACAATACACAAGACAACTCACACCAGGTATATTCTAGGGTAGTAATAGTAGCATCATCATACACTTCATTGTATACCTTGGATGCTGGGGAAATTCTCCTCTATCAAGTACAGTGGGCCTTCCGGGTCACACAGAGCCGCTTCCCACTAACCTTGAACTACTTAGGTACTCCTCCCCATCGCGTACCATGGGTCTGCTGGGTCACACAAAGTCGCTCCCCACTGTGGCCTACTGAGGTACTCCTCCTATCGAGTACCATTGGTCTGCTGGGTCATATAGAGAATCTCCCCACTATGGGCCTAAAAATTCACTCAAAGGTGCTTCTCATTGGGTCGTCGAGTCACACAGATTTGAAATTTAGTTGTCTTTATGTCTCAGCCAGTTCTAGGGTTCCATACATAGCACGCTTGGCAGAACCGCTCCTCAAGCCATTTTTTGCTTCTCAGAATCCATGAAAGTCACCACAAATCATACTGAAATATTCTCCTCCTCAATATGGTCCCAACGCCTCAAACGTATCATCAATCTAACAAAAATTTTGCAAGATACGGGTGTTTTAGTAACCAAGGGGCTGATTGCAATGGGGCCTGGTCCGAATTGGATGGATCGACCCCACCAACCCAACTCAGAGGTGCCACATACCCCATTTCATTCTGATAGAGCCGGCCTGACTTGGTGTGGGTTGGGGTTGGTCTGGTCTGGCCTGGCCAGTGGGCCAGGCCTAATGGACCTCACTGGACTCGGCCCGGTTGGCAGAGGGTCCAGCAAACAGGGTTGCCCGGCGACCCGGTATTGTACGGCCCAGCCCGAAGAGGGTGTGGCTCTAGATCGCTAGATAGTGGGACCAGCCCAACCCGATGGGGTGTGGCCCACTAGTGGCACAACCTTATGTTCCAGAGACATGTTGCATTAGAAGCTGGTGGTGTGCGATTGGGGTGCAGTGGACCATCGCATCCCTCTTAGTCCAAGTGTGGCCTGCAAGAAGTGGGCCTCTCCATCATGAACCACAACCGGTGATGATCGGCCACCTTCCACATCACCCTCGAACCCAGTCCGCAGGTTGACCCCATTCAACGCGACGCTATGTTGGCGCCGCATGTCTCCAGTGCCACGGCCAGGTCGATCGCGGCTTCCGCCACACCGGCATGCCGTCGGGGCATTCCACTGGGGTGCGTCGTCGGGGTGTGCCGCTCCACTAGGCCACCATCACGGCTAGTAGCCTACTCCTCCGTCTGGAACGTGTTTGGCGCATGCCTCTGCCACAGCGTGTTGTCGCTGCCACTACTGGTGCATCAAAAGAATCTTCAGCGGGCCATCGAACACAGTCTTATGGTATATCCCTTGCGATGCCTGTGCCAACAGTCTTCGAGAGAGGATACCTTTACCGCGAAGCCTTCTAACTAGCCTTTCCATCGCTTAAGACAAAATGTTCACAATCAGTGCACAAACGGAGGAACCTAGTCCTGTGTTCATGTTGGTCCTCACCCTCTTATTTTGAAGGATAAAGGATGTGGGAGGTTTAGGGAGTATCCATTCAATCATTACATGCCAATATTTGAACCCCTGAATAATCATCCCAATAGAAAATTCATCCTCCTGTCATAATGCATGATTTGCAAAATAACCTATTTGTGGGTTAATCCACGTTCATCATTTAGAAATGGTTGAAAGAATAGTGTATTAAAAACCCCTACCTCTTGAAGTTCGTTGTGGCACGTTCGACCTTGAGGGGTTAAGACGCCAGTGTCGCTTCTCGATTCTAATATTCAAAAGGCATCGAAGAAGGAGAAGTTCCACCGATGTTCTTCATTCTTCGCTGGGGTGGAAGTTCGTAAGAGGTTCTCAATATAATCCCCCAATTTCTTTAATCCATATTTCCCCAACGCGTTGAATTATAAATAGGATCACATCGCAAGATTCCCATAATGATGCGGCGTCATGTCGTTACATTGAAACAGCATCATTGTTACTCGCCATTAAAGCGTCATTACACTTCAAGTTTAATGATCCATTAATGAGCCTCATTGATGTGGATCGTCACTTCCCTATCGCTACCATGTCGTTGCCCTGTAGCATCGCCATCCACCACTCCAAAAGGAGAATAAAAATAAAATAATTCATTTCAATTATTTTATTATTTTTCTCGAAAATTCAAAAAAAATAACTTTTTCGCTCAGCCATTACTGACCGAAGATAAATCATTTGTAGGTGAATCCCAGTGTTTTAGAATTCAATGGTTCCCTTGGATTTTCGATTTGAGTGACGGTTCAAAAGATAGAAAATCCCTCTTTCAGGTTCACTGAACATACCGTAAAAAAGTTCAAAAATTATTAACAGTCACCCTCGACCCGTGCCGATTGTGGTTAGGCTATACCTAAGGGAAACACGCCCCCACGAATCTAATGGTAATATAGAATTTTTAATCTGAGTTACCATTTAGAAGTTAAAGGATTTAACATTGAAATAATTGTTACTTAATTATTTTATTTACGGCCAAAAAATAACCTTCATTGTTAGCCTACACCGGCCAATGTTAGGGTCTGCCTAAGGATATCATACCCTAATGAGTTCAGCGGTGGTCTCAAATTTTTGATTTGAGTCACCATTCATGAGTTATAATCATTTCAAAAATAAAATAATTTTATTTAATTATTTTATTCAAGGTTATGCCATTTTCAGGTTTTCTCACTAGGGGCCTACGCCGACTAAACTTAAGTCGCTCCTAGGGTATACTTGCCATCTTGAATGCGACGGTGCCCTAGTATTTTTTATATGGTCACCCATTTAAGAGTTATTCCACTTTTTCCTGGAAACTGCTCAGACATTCTATTTAAAGCTTAACATTCTTCAACGGATCATTCTGAGCACTCCAGGCCTCGGAATTATGTGCCTTCAAATTTTGTGGTCTCGAAATAATTTCATATAATAAAAAATATATATAGAAATTCCGGGTCATTACATTCTCCCCGCCTTAGGGATTTACATACCTGAAATCCAAAATAACAACTGAACAAAAAGATGGGGGTACTGAGCACGAATCTGAGCCTTTTGCTCCCATATGCTCTTCTGGAGATTCTTGTGCTTCCATAAGATGCGCACTAGAGGAATAAATCGCCCGTATAGGAACTGCTCTTTTCAATCCTCAATATTCACTAGGAACTCTACAAATGTCACCCCATTGTCGATTTCCATCTCTCCCCAGTCGATGACGTGCGAGGGATTATACACATACCTCCTCGACTATGAAACATGGAAAACATCATGCACCTAGTGCATTTGTGGGGTAAGATCTCAGTGGTATGCCACCTCTCAAACTATGTTAAGGATTTCAAAAGATCTAATGAACCTCAGAGATAGATTTCTGCCCCGGAAAAATCTCTACAATCCTTGTTGGGGTGAGACCTGAAAGAACACATGATCTCCCTCCTCAAATTCCCAGGGACTCCGTCTCCTATCGGCATTAGACTTATACCTACTCTGTGCAGTCCTCATCCACTCATGGAATATCTGCACCTTCTTAGTGGTATCCCATACCAACATTGGACCAATGAGTGCTGACTCCCCTGGGTCTATCCTGCATATGGGTAGTCAGCAAGGCCACCCATACACGGCCTCAAACGGTGTCATGCTATTGGTCGAGTGATAGCTGTTGTTGTATGAAAACTCCACCAGTGGTAGGAGGTCCTCCTAACCATTACCAAAGTCAAGGATGCAATCACGAAGCATGTCCTCCAAGGTCAGAATGGTCCGATCTATCTGACTATCCATCTGGGGATGAAAATATTTGCTCAAGTGTAACTGCGTCCTGAATACCTCATGTAATCTCTTCCACAAACGGGATGTAAATCAGAAGTTACGATCTGAGACAATCATCGAAGGCACCCCATGAAGCCTCACTATCTCCTAGGTGTATATGTGTACCAATCCCTCTACTGTCGCTTACTCCCAGATGGGTAGGAAGTGAGATGACTTGGTGAGTCGTTCAACGATCACCCAAATGGAATCGTGGTCCTTGGACGTACGTGGCAGCCCTATCTCTACGTACATGGAGACACCATCCCACTTCCATTCTGGCACCTCAAGTGGTTGATCCAAGCCTACCGGTATCTGATGATTGGCCTTCACTTGTTGACAAGTGAGGCATCGTTATACAAACTCTACCATGGCTTTCTTTATACCTATCCACCAGTACTAATGTCGGAGGTCCTGGTATATATTCACCACACCCTGACGTACCACTAAAGGGGATGTTTGGAACTCCCTTAACACCTCCTCCTGCAATGCCACTGGTACTAAGGTGCGCCCTCTGAAAAGAAATATGTACTCCCTACCTTCATAAAATCCTTTAGGAGCCCGTCCTAAGGATATTTGAGCACGTCGGGGATCATAGTCAACATCCACAGCTATGCCTCCCTAACTCTCTTTATGAGTGGGGGAGTAACATCCATCAACTATAGGTAAAAATATTCACCATCATCCATGAGGGATACCTACATTGCAGCAAACTGATTTGTCACCTCACTCAACAACTACAACTTGATCCTCCTATTGAGAATGTCTTCCACCACATTCACATTTCCTAGGAGTATAGACTATCTCAAATTCATAGTCCTAGAGGAACTCCAACCATTGTTATTGTCTCAATTGCTAAAAAGACTATGGTAACCTTTCCATCCACATGAAAGGCTACCCCCTTTAACTGATTGATGTTCCCATTGACCCTTTGGTAGTGGGGTACTTTTTCTCCTTGAACACTTGGTTAAAGTGCTGGAAATCCACGCAAAACCTCAAACTCCAATCTGTCTTCTTAGAAAAAAAAATCATCAGGGCTGCCCGTGGTGAAATTTTGGGTCTCACGAACCCCTTATCCTGAAAGTCCTCTAGTAATACCCTCAGATCGCGAAGCTCTGTGGGATCCATTCGATATGTTGGAGTGGATATCAGTGTCATACCGGGGTATAGTTCGGTATAGAATTATACCTCTCTATGAGGAGGTATCTCTGGAACCTCATCCGGAAAAAAATCTTCGTACTCATCCACCACTACAGGAAAACTTGGACTCCTCTACTTCACTGCACTGAGGGTGAGGCTAGACAATTGGTGAGTGATCGGCTTCACCCTCCTCCAAGAGAGTTTGTCTTTCGCTACAAGGGTTTCCTTTTATCTAGTGAAAGAAAAACTTGGTCCCATATGTGCGGACACACCACACAGTACACCTAAAACAGTTGATCTAATCATTAACTATAGATAACCATTCCATACCCAAGATGTCATCGTAAGGCCTCGATGCTACTAGTAGTAGATCTCGGATAAATCTCTCGCCTGCTAGAGTAAGCTTACACTACTGGCACAAATGTGTAATCATAGAATCCCCTCTCGTAAGAGTCTCTTGATGTAAGGGTTAAGCCAACAGCTCCACTAAAATATTCGAGCTCTGAATGAGAGTTGTGGAAAGGAAGGAGTGACTAAAACCTGTGTCTATAAGTACTTCAGCTAGGGTGGAGAAGACACAAATCATACCTCGGATCATCTCTAGAGAGCCATGGTCATAAACCTCTGCTTCTTGGATCTGATCTCTCCCATTTCCTACTCCTCCCTGAGGTCGGGGTGGACCACCTGGGGGTGGTGGCGGTAACACCTCGAACCATTTCCCATCACCTACCACTTGGCTAGCCCCCCTTCCACGTCTTCTGTCTTACTGACCTCCTCACCCAAACCGCTGCCAATGTCTCAATAGCCCCTCAACTGTATGTTGGTCATCTGTACAGTGGGTCAGACAGTCATGTGCCATGTGTCCTTGACCATTGCATGAAATGAAAATACTGGGGCCCGTCTGATTCCCTATGGATTGGGAGCCTCGCACTGCCAACCCTAAGACCTAGGGTCAGCCTCTTAAAGACATGGAATTCTTGGTCTCATGAGTCTATTGTCCGTTTCCTGCCGAATACTCTGCCACCTGGGGTCTATTGGAAGCTCTAATTACGGGCACCTGCTCTGCCAAGAATCTCTCCATTAAAAGGTCTTTCTCAAGCACTCTATCCTGGGTATGGATGCTGAGAGACACCACTGAATCCCTAATCTCTGGCATGAGTACCTTCTCAAAGGCTCGATCCATACCATATCTATATAGTATCAAGAAAGCTCCACAAACCTTTCCAAATACTTGGCCACCGACATGATGTCCTGCTGTAGGTGAACCAGCTCATGAATGCACACAGAGCGCAGTGTCGTGGGGAAAATCCTCCCAGAAAAGCCTCTTGAATTCAACCCAAGTGAGGGTCTCCTCATTGTGAGTATGGATGGTCAAGCTCCACCATAACCCTACCGATACCTTCAGAAGTATCATCACCAAGATCATCATCTAGTTAGGTGGTGTCCTCACTAATAGGAAGACCCACGTCATAGCCTCTAGCCAGTTCTTAGTGACCTGAAGATCTGTCTCTCCCCTGAACCTGGGAGGTCTCTCTCTCTGAAATTCATGTAGGGTACTAATACTATGAACGTCCTCTACCAGAACTGCCAGAATTAGATGTTGACCATCGTGTGGTGGTAGCACTGGTGCACCACCTGGTGGGTCCATCTCAAGCATTGGTCCCTGAACAGATGCATCATCTCTAGGTGGGTTGTCCTCACAACCTCGTATCGGGATCCTGGCTAGTTGTCAACATAGAAGTATCCTAAGATAGATCAAGATGTACCACGGTTAGAAAATTATACCTAGTGAGATGACTCTTATTCAAAATCATAATAAACTAATGCAACTATAGTTTTCATGTATTGAGCCGAAAAGTAGAATTCAAGGTCCTAGTGTATGGATATGTTGGCTGCTGCACCAATATTGAACTCACCGAATCTGAAAGTCAGACTCACAACATTTAACACTATTGCTCTAAGAAAAACACAGACTTCCAGCCTTTAAGGGGGAACCACCCGCCCTTTGATACCAAATTTTCATGACCCATCCCCTGGGGCCCATGTCGTGACTACCCCAAGCCCACCTCACAAAAACTAGGGGCCAGCGACTAGTGTTGAAGGCATCAGCAGGCAAGTGGGAGTCATTTTTCTTAGTACCTGTATGCACACACACACACCCAACCACATCTCAACACACTAAAAAGGGAAAACAAGTACCACTGAAACAAGCTGAGTGAAAGTATGACTGAAGGTAAGTGGGATAGAATACAACCCCAACAAGAACAGGAAACATCAAGTACAAAAAGTAAACTCTGATGGCCATCCATAGAAAACCCCACCTGATCGGAAGAGTAGTAAAGCTACTGGAATCTGAAGTAGTATGTCATGTCTGCCTGGTCCTACTGGGCCTTGCCTAGTCTTAGGTCACCGTGTCCACCATCATGGCATCCATCAATCCCATCTCCCTGAGCACCCATGTCGTAACGTCGGTCATCTTCACCAGATACAACACGTGCGGGCGAAGCCCATGCAGGGGTGAGTAACACAGTACTTAGTACGGACCCTAAAACAAAAAGGAAAGAACACACAGTAATTCCTCAAAGTAAAACACAAAACACAAGACAGATCACACCAGGTATATTCTAGGGTAGTAACAGTAGCATCATCAGACACTTCATCAAACACCTCGGTTGTAGGAGAACTTCTCCTCTATCGAGTATAGTGGGCCTTCCGGGTCACACAGATCCACATACCACTAACTTTGAACTGCTTAAGTACTCCTCCTCATCATGTATTGTGGGTCGGTTGGGTCACACAGAGCCTCTCCACACCATGTCCTGATGAGGTACTCCTCCTTTCGAGTACCGTGGGTCTACTGGGTCACACAGAGACACTCCCCACCGTGGGCCTACAAAGTCACACATATGTGCTTCCCATTGGGATGTCGAGTCACATAGAGTCGAAATTCAGCTGTCTTCATGTCTCATCCAATCATAGGGTTCCATACGTAGCGTGCATGGGAGAACCACTCCTCAATCCATTATTCATTTCTTGACATCCATTAAAGTCACCACAAGGAATTCTGAAACGTCCTCCTCCTAGAGAGGGTCCCAACGCCGTAAACGGACCCTCAATCGTATGCACAGTTTTCAAGATACAGGTGTTTTAGTAACCAGGGGGCCGGTTGTGATGGGCCCCAGTCCAACCCGGTCAGACCGACCTGACCAACTCGACTCAGGGGTTCCACATACCCTAGTTCATTCTAACAGACCTGAAATGACTTGGTGTGGGTCAGGGTTCGTCTAGTCTAGCCTAGCCAGTGGGCCAGGCCCTACAGGCCTCGCTGGACCCGACCCAGTTAGCAGAGGGTCCAGCATGCCATGTCACCTGGCACCCCGATCTAGTCCAGCCCGGCCCGAAGAGGGTTTGATTCCAGTCCGAAGAGGGTGCGGGTCCAGCCCACTAGGGGCGTAGCCCACCGGTATTAAGACCGACTACATTAGTGGTCGGTGGGGTGAGATTAGGGTGCGGCTGACCGCCGCGTCTCTCCCTGTCCAAGAGCGGCCTATAAAGAGTGGGTTTCTCCTTCATGCGCCATAGCCTGTGATGACCAGCCGCCCTCCATGTCACTCACAGACCCAGTCCATGGGTTGACCCTAGTCAATGAGGCGCTATTCTGGTGTCACGGGTCTCCAGTGCCATGGCCCAGTCGACCGCATCTTCCACCGGATCGGCGTGCCGCTGGGGCGTGTCATTCCACATGGCTGTTGGCATGGCCGGAAGCCTGCTCGTCCATCTGGCACATGGTTGGCGCATGTGACCACCACCGTGTGTTGTCACTGTGGGCATTGGTGCGCTGATAGAATCTTAAGTGGGCCACTGGATGCACCCTGGTGGTCCGTCCCTTGCGTCGCTTACGCCAACGGACTCCAGGTGAGGATGCCTTTACCACAAAGCCCTCTAACCAGCCTTGTCGTCACATTATACAAAACATTCACCATTAGGACACAAATAGAGGGTTCCAGGCCTTTTTTTGTGGTATCCCACACCCTCCATGTTAGATGTCTTAAAGATGGGGGAGGTTTGAAGAGTCTCCATTAAATCATTACATGCTACGATTTGAACCCCTGAATAATCATCCCAAAATAAAAGTTACCCTCCCATTATAACGCATGATCTGTAGATTAAATTGTTTGGGGGTTAATCCACATTCTTCATTTAGAAATGGATGGGTAGAACATCGGATTAAAAACCCCTACCTCTTGAAGTTTGTTACTACATGTTCATCCTCAAGGGGTTAAGATGTCGGTGTCGCTTCTCGATTCCAATATTTGAAAGGCATCGAAGAAGGAGATGCCTCACCAGCATTCCCCATTCTTCACTAGGGTCGATGTCGGTCAGAGTTTCTCCCAAGAATCCTCCAATTTCCTTAATTCATACTTCCCCAGTGCATCGATTTCTAAATAATAGCACGTCACAGTGTTACCATAATGATTAGGCGTCATGTCGTTGTGTTGAAACAACGTCGTTGTTACTCATCATTAAAGAATCATTACGTTTTGTGTTTAACGATCCATTAACGAGCCTCATTGATGCACATCATCATCACCCTGTTGCTTCCTTGTCACTTCCCCATGGATTCGTCTTCCACCACTCCAAAGGGAGAAAGAAAATAAAATAATTCATTTAAATTATTTTATTACTTTTCTCGAAAAGACAAAAAAATAATTTCTCTGATCGGCCCTTGCTGGCCGAAGTTAAGTCATTTCTAGGTGAATCTCAGTGTTCTAAATTCAACGGTTCCCTCATATTTTTGATCTGAGTGATGGTTCAAAAGATATAAAATCCTTCTTGAACATTTTTTGAATGTACCTTAAAAAAGTTCAAAAATTATTAACAGTCACCCTCGACCCATGTCGGTCGAGGTTAGGCTCCGCATAAGGGAAACACACCGCCAATAATCCAACGGTACTCTCAGATTTTCAATCTGAGTTACCATTTAGAAGTTAAAGGATTTAACATTAAAATAATTGTTACTTAATTATTTTATTTATGGCCAAAAACTAACTTTCATTGTTGGCCTGAACCAGCCAATTTTAGGGTCTACCTAAAAAAATAATACACTCACGAGTTTAGCGGTGATCTCGGTTTTTTAATTTGAGTCACCGTTCGTGAGTTATAAGCATTTGAAAAATAAAATAATTTTATTTAATTATTTTATTTATTGTTATTCCATTTTCAGTATTTCTCACTAGAGGCCTACACCGACTAAACATAAGTCGTGCTTAGGGTGAACTCGCCGTCTAGAATGCAACAGTGCCCTCAGATTTTTGATCTCGGACCCCGTTTAAGTGTTATTCCACTTTCTCATGAAAACTGCTCATACACGCTATTTAAAGCTTAACATTTTTCAATGGATCATTCTGGGCACTCCAGGCCTCAGAATTATGTGTCGTCAAATTTCGAGGTCTTGAAATAATTCTATATAATAAAAAATTATATATAAATTCTAGTACATTACAATTGTTGTATAGAATGTGCTTTTACAACCCCATTATGATTCTATGAAAAGTGTTTTTTGAGAAACATTGTATTGTTAACAGGAGTGAAGCACTCTGTATCCAATGTAATCAATGAGTAAGATCTATTATAGTATAACTTATATATAACATAGAGTGTATCACACTTCTTCTCATTGTTTGGGGATTTCACCCCTGGTATTATATCAGTTCATAGATATAATACTAGTTATTCATGGATGAAGGAGGAGAGGAAAACCTTTTAATTATTCTCTAACAAGACATGGTTTTGATGAATTTAATGGGTGTGTGTTGTATATAACCATTTACCATTGAGTTACTCAAATTAATATAGATAGATTTTAGAGTTCTTTAATTCAGGGAGTTCATTATATATGGATATATAAATTGAGTGAATCTAAAAATCAATGGATATAAATTCCACTTTCCAATCCAATATAATGTATAGATTCATCTATGTGGCGATATAGGTTCTTATGTTATAATCCCATAGAAAATATAGGATCTTTTCTTATATATAATTCTTCTCTTTATCCATCATTATCAAGAATATATTGGATAATGGTTTATTGAAGGACTCTATAAATCTATTTTTACTTCAAGAGAGTGGTTTGGAGGGTTGTATCAGATAATATACACAGGATACATCCTCTTTAATATAGAAGCACAAACATTGGTGATGTTGTTTCTAAAATTTGTGAGAAAGAAATAAAATATGTTAATAATATTATACATCATGATTCCAATGAATGAGTTTATTATGAATTCAATTAGTGGTAAAGGATTAGATTATTTGGAGAAGAAATATTTTGTAGTTGGAATGAACTTGAAGTACTTAATATAGTTAGAGGGTATGGACTGATGAAATCTATCTTCCTTATTAAAAATTACCTAGAGTATTTATTTGTGTGAAATAAAACTTATGGTTAATGAATTAAATTTATTTATTAACTATAAGTCATTCAATTTCATTATGATTTCAATATATTCTTGCATTATTAATGGCCAAAAGTATCCAAATTTTCATATTTAAAGAGAAACCTCAGTTCATGACTGGTGGGCATCATGAGCATTTTCATAGACATCCATCTTATTGATGATGGTCCCTCCACCTTAAAAACACATAAGAGGGGCTCTAATGACCCCACATGTTAGATGGTTCCCAAGTAATTAAGAACATTATAAAGGACAAAATTTGATTCTTTCGGATTATTCTGTTCCTTTTTGGATCAATCCTATTAGAGAATCCTATTTTAAAGGTATTATACTATGAGGAACATCCATCAAATTGAGTCAATAATGAATGAATTAAATGGATCTACTTGGTTTAGGTGGGGTTAATTTCTTTGATTTCATTTATATCATTTATAATTAATCTAGATACCACCCTATGATTTTTAATAATAATTATTTACTCATCCCAATCCAGATCATCTAGGGATGTAGCTGCATTGGAAAGTGTATCTTATTGGATAATCAATTAACATGGAATGTGAAAAAAAATTGGACCTTAGGGTAATTCCATCATCAACCCGCATACATAATCAATTTTTGAAATCTACAATCCCTTCCTGAAGTCATAATAACTATTTATTTTATTAATCATAAACTCTAAATCACCCTTAATGTTTAATTGGTTAAATATTATTTATAAGGCCTGTTTTATGGCTATAATGAGGACCTATAACTATACCTCAATGTTAGTAAATCCCATTGATACCCTAAATGTATAATTTATAATTTTTTCACTAGTTAAATGAATATAATCCCTATCATTACCAAATTGACCCTTCGGTCTTCTATACTTCTTCCCATTGTAATTTTAAAACCCCATATGTATAATTATCTAACATTTGGGATATTTAATGAATTGAAAATACTTGTTAAATGTCATAATTTACCCATAAGGATAACACACCCTAAAAGGTTGTTCATTATGGTTTCCAATTCTTCTTCTTTATCTATATATCATTTTATGTGTTAGAATATATAATATGAATATTTAATTCTTTATTCACACGTGATCTATAAAATTATATAAATTAAATGATACATAAATTTTACTTAGTTCGCCATAAGGGGTATGATTACATCTAGGGATAGCTCTAGGTATGTTTAGGAAATACTCATGGATAATAATTATATGTTTTTGTTTATTATTTACCTTTTTCACTTGTTTACCTATTTGGTATTACTTTATTTCATTTTTGGGTTAGCCTCACATTATTTCTTATAGATCTATGTGTGGAATTTGGTTTCTGAAATGGTAATATATTTTGAAAATAGGTATGTCATGTGTGTTTTTTTGGAAACGTTAATGTTGTGTTTGTTTCTTCAAATTCTAAAGGACTATTTTTATAAGTGTATTTCAAAATAGTGTTTTTGGATTTCATTGGGGAAAGGAAATGTATGGATTCTATGGTGGTTGCCTACTAAGTTTTTTAATCCCACTCTCTAATTGTGTCATTCAGTGTTTTTAGACCCAATATGTGTTTTAGGTGTAGATATATGGTTCGTTCATGCGTTAGTAGGTTGGTTTGTGGATGGTGGTGACCATAAGGGAACCTAGATATTGAGTTGGTAGCAGTTTGGTTTGGTCTTGTTTTAGTTTTTTTTTACCGTTGTATTTGTATCATACTATATAATTATTGAGACTCAGTTATTACTAGTTATGTTTTATATTTATATTGTTTATTTGATTCCGGTTTTTTGGTATAAATTGTTCCTATTTGGATTATTTTGATGCAAGACACTAGCTTCCAGGTCGGGGTGATCGGGAACACCCTTTGGACCTTATCACAGACCGGGTTGGGTGTCATGTTTGATTGAATCCCATTATAGTTAATTTAAAATAGTATTAGATATATTTACTTGTTATTTGTGTTGTTAGGTATTTATAGATAAGGACTTTCAGGAATCGGGAGGTGGGTGAATGAAGAGTGTTGTGAACTCTTACTTGTTCTGATCATCGAGTTTCCAATGGCAGTATGGGATTTGCGTATTTTGTCTTTGTTTTGGATTTAAGAATGAAAATGGAGGTGAAAAGGTGCTATGTCATGATTCTACAAGTATTAGTGACCCATGTGGATTCTTAGTGCATTTTTTAAGGTCATATTAGTATTGATGCATACATAGGGCATGACCCACTACCATGTTTCCATGTTAGGAATAGAAATCAGTTCTTCGTTCCTATAGTTTGGTGTGATTTTTTTTGTATCAGTGGGTGTGAGTGGGGTTCTATTATTAAAACTATTTTGAAATAAAAATTAAATTTTCCATATGGTTACGGATTGATAAAGAATAATAGGTTTCTAAAGGGAAAGTGAAATGAGAATTTGGTAAACCCTTGAGTTTGATGATGAAATAGCATGTGTGACACTTTTTATTCCTTATGAATGTTTAGATATGTGTGGTAATGTGTGGAAAGTGAATTTTGTAATGTTTTCATGGATTTTATATGCAGAGATAAGACAGACACATGTGAGATGGTTTATAGGATTCCATGGGTGAGTGTTTTAAATTAAAGGTTTGACAAGGTTTTTACAAAATGATTTTGAGTAGAAAATGGTATAGGGGAATGGTTTTTATTTAAAATGTGAGATGTTGTTTTTTGAAAATGGATTTTTTTTAAAGTGTTCTTAATAGAAGGTGGTTTTGAAATTTAAATGAAATGGTGGTTTTTTAAAATATGATTTTTCTTTGTTATAGTAGTGTTTGATTTAAGATAATGTTGTTTTGGCTTGATATGTTCTTTTTGACCATTTTTTGGGTTGATGTTGATTCTAGTTTCATACACTCTATGTTGAACAGAATATTCCCCCTAGAAAGGTCCCAAATATTTCTAGTGGAACTTCTCTAGTTTCTAGTTCTTCATGTTTTTTTCTCATATTGTATAGTGATTGAGGTCTATTAGAGGCAGTGGAATGGCTTGAGGAAGTTGTGTATGTCTTTATATTATTGGGAACTCCTGAAGCTATAAGAGTGTGTGTCTTTCTGGGTTCATTCGGGGGTCCCGTTATGGATTATATTACGGTGATCATCCCATAACCGTTGCAATATGGGATGAAATGGGAGGTATTTATATCAACTTTTCTCTTATGGTTCATACCTGAGTAGGTGGAGATAGTGAAGGTGGCATAGATATAGGATGTTCAACAAGTCCAATGGGCAGTGAAAGAATATGACGACCACTAAAAATAGTTGGTTTATTACTCTATGTATATGGAATTAGAGGATAATTTTAAGCATTCTATTTTCGTTTGGTGTCTTCATCCATAGATCTCTGAAATTTTTTTCTTATCCAATGATGTCTGTTTTCTGAAGTTGGTGAATGAGTCATTTATATATCATTTGGTTCTCGACATGGATTCAATGTTGTTGTATCTTGTGAATTTCCCCCTCTATATAGAAGTTTATTCTAGAGGAACCTATTCCCAAGGATTCATCCTTGTTTTTTATTCTTCTTCATCAGACCACTCTCTTGTGTGCTTTTAGTGTGGCCATTTTGGGAATTTGAAGTCGTCTTATCGCAATCCTATAAATACATTCCATTATTATTGTCATATGGTTTTATTAAAATGTTTTGTAGGAATAATTCCCCAAAGAATAATTCTTGATCAAAGGATTTTAGATTCTAACTGTGAGGCAGTGGATTCTTGAGACATCTGGGTGCTATCCATAAACCCTGAAATGAAGCTCGTGTATAGTTCGGAATCATTGGGGGTATGTAGTTTCCTCAGCCTAGTTTTGTCTCAAATGTTTTAGTATAGATAGTTTAAGTTTAATATTACATTTTCCTTCTCATTGTGATCTTAAATTATCTTTATAAGAGTCTTAGTAGTTATTTTTTGTGTATTTTTTTTAGTTTTATGGATATGGATCTTTTAATGGTTAGTCATTCATGAAATGGTTTCTTGTTTTCTATTACACTTGTTAGGAGATATACAATCTTGTGTAAGCTAATAATTATAGCCTATGTTTAAGATTTCTGTGTGGTTCATGTTCATTTCAAGGGTTCTTTCTTTTTTTGGGGGTTTTTGGCTCTAGTTGGGAGTTCCCAGTTGTGGTGGGAGTGTTTCTCAGTTGGTGTGTAGAAGATTTTTTTAGTTCCCATGATGGAAACACTGAGGTGGTGTTAATGGTTTTTAATGTTGGGAAAGTTATCTGGGTTCTTATGGTGGGTATAATTATCCCATTTTCTATCATTATCCTTTGTTTTTTGGATTCATCTAGGAATGGTTGTCTGTGACTTGTGAAGTTAAAGGTTGCGCAGTGGTTTATTTTTTATCTTATTCTAGATTTGGGACTGAGTTTTTTTTATCATTTGTATAGTTTATTTACTGGGGGGAATAATGGTGGCGAGAATTGTCACACCCCAACCTTGGAAATCATTTTATTTTTCTCATTCCTTGAATTTGGATCCTTTGGTTGAAGTTTGGGTTGAGTCCTAGTTTGATTTTTTTTATTGAAAAATGAATGTTTTGGGATTCATAGCATGTGGAACATGGGTAGAACATAGTTAGATAAAATAGTACAACTACACCTAGGTAATTTTGCGGCTTTAGTTTGTGTCCTATGGCATGGTGCACGGCCTGCGCACATTTAGGTAAACCTTTTTTCAAGAATGCGGTTTGGTTTTGGAGTTGGTCGGTTGCATTTGACATGGTTGGTGCATGTTTTGGGAAAATGTGTGGCCAAACTATGTGGGGTATCCATTTTGGAATTTAGGGATGCATGATTGGTTAATGTTTTGGTAAAACATGTGGCCAAACCATGAGAGTAGTCCAGGACATTAAAATTTTTTAAATTACATTATTTCTCACCCCTCCTTTTATACATTTTCAGGATATCCTCCCTCTTTCTCATTTTTAGAACACCAAGGGAGACCCCAAGATATATCCCTTTGGTTATCCTCCCTCTATGGTTTCATATCTAAGCTTACAATGTGATTTTCATAGGTTTTTGTACATTTTATCCTCTTTCTCTTCTCACGTGTTTTCTTAGTGTTTCCTTAGAGGTTACTTGTTTGAAAAAAACCCTACAGATTAGGTTTTATGTGTTGGGTTTTTTTCTTTTGATCATGGTTGTGAAGATTTTCTATTGGGATCGGTTCTTCCTTACCATGATGTTTCATCACATCTACACTACATTATGAAAGGTTTTTCCATTAATTTACTGTCTGAAACATTCTATTAATTCATGAACATTTTTTTAATTATTAAAATGTGTTGTAATCTGGTTTATGATGCGTTAGTATAAATTCATGTGATGTTTTTATGTTGTAAAATTGGTGATGATTTTTTAAATTATTTTCTTAAATGTGATTATTATACAATAAAAACACATATGTTAATTACATTTAATGGTATTAAATGTTCATTTTTTATCTTTTGGGATTGAGTTAGTGAATTTTAATTTTGAACATACATTCTCATCATTTGTGCACTTCATGCCTAATGTACACCGATTTAGTCCCAATGATTCATCTGATTTTGAGGAATGTAATTATAAATATTTTAACTTGATATATTGGGAATGTATCTACACTTTAATATTAACATTTCTCATTCGGGGTTCAATGGAGGATTCATAATGGATGATGGGTATATTTGGAGATGAAAGGAAACAATTCTGGAGATGGTAGATTGGAAATCATCCCACTGATGAGAATGTGGAGCCCACAATATAGGCCCAATAAATCCCAAATTTCGTGTAATGCTATAAGTAATATATAGGAACAAATAATTCTTCAGGATACAGTACTAATTCGCCTCTCATGGTGGTTATTAATGCATCCAAATTTGGAGATAAAATTTTGGTCCAGATTCTGAGGCCCGGAAAAATAGCCCACCAATTTAATCATATCTCGAAAACCAATAATTATATTGGGCTTAAAAAATTTAGGAGGTTTTTATATGTCCATTAATCCATTTTCTTATTATATGGACCACTCCAATTCATCCATATATAAGGTCATCTATGCACATATATTCGGTGGAGGCAAGATGGATGCAACTTCGGGTCAAGGGTGGAAAAATCTCATCTCCCTTACTTTCCACCACCCTAGGACTAACATAATCAAGTGGGATGATTTTTACTAATGGGATATCTACCCAAGAGTCGTGAAATGCCTATTTAATTCAATGGTGTTGGAGGATTTGAGGATCTATGGTTCTTGGTTTCATTGTAGTGTTATGCTGCTTCTTTGTGTTTGTAATCGCATTTCTTTCCCATGTAAGTTGTTTAATTCAACTTAGTTTCTTAATAAAATTTCTTCCTTTACTCTTATTATATTATTCTACATATCATTTTGATCCTTTTCCTAACATTTTGAATTTATTCATACTATAAATTGTGAAATTTATCACACAACGGTGGAGTGATCGATTTTTTTTTGTTTTTACTTCTTCAATTCCACCCTCGTAAGTCTACTTCCCACTTCCATTGAGGACATGTCATCAATGGGGGGCTAACTCTTTTATGGTTTGATCCAAGGGAGTATAAAAGGTCTGGATTGAATTTTATTTCTTACTCTCTAAATGTTTATTAATTTCTTTTATTTGAGTTTCTTTTATTCAATGATTTTCTCTCTTCCTCTTCCATATTGAATTTAATAACCCCACTTTTATGTGCTAATAAGATCCTTTACCTTGGAGTTCTCAGGAAAATGATCCTACAAGTTTATAGGTGATTAGAATGTTTTTGTGAATTTTTTTAACCTTTAGGTGATGAGGTTAGTTTGAATTAATTGAATTAATCCTTCTTGAGTTAATGAAATTGAAATCATTAAAAAATGAATTTATCCAATCCACCCCAAGCAATAACCTTGGATCAACTCATTATCTTAATTTGAATTAACTTAAATCTGTTAGTGATACTTTAAAACCATATAAAATCAACCCTATTTTGGAAACTTCATATCCAAAAAATCCATCTCATAGGTTGTTTATCTTAAGTATCTTCTTAGGTCTCAGTGGATTCGATAACCCAAGCTAGACTACAAGGATCATTCTACCTTCATCTATTGGGTAAATTTGAGCATGAATCAAATTTTGGAACCTTTTTTGGGGACCAAGTAAGTACCTTAGACCAAAACCTTCTTTCCTCACCCACCATTCTTCTATTCTCACCCCAATATCTCTTATCTCATCTCTTTCAATCTTTTTTTTAGTGCATGTTTTCCTACACCTACGATAAGTCAAACAGACTAGTTAGGGTTGAAAGTCCAAGGATAGGGGAGTAAAGTAAACCTAGGGGATTTTTTCCATTATATCCTAGTTTTCTTGATACTCTAGAATCAAAAAATTAATCAATTATAATTGAGGGTCTTCCAAGAAATCAAATTGTAAATCTTGGGGGAAATCAAATGGGAAACCAAAATCAAGAAGCTCCAAACCTAGGGAATGTAGTTGATCAAACCATGAATGACTACCTCACTCCAGCTTGGACCAATTCCACCTCATGAATTAGACATAATTACCTAGGGGATTCCAACTACATATTTAAACCCCATGTCCTAAACCACCTTCCCACATTCCATGGAATAGAGTCTAAGATGCCCTACCTTCACATTAAGGAGTTCAATGACATTTTAGAAACCATGTGTCCCCCACATCAACTAGAATCAGCTAAGATGAGGCTTTTTCCTTTTCATTTAAGGATTGAGATAAAAATTAGATAAATAATATGATACCATCATCCATAAACTCTTGGGACCAATTAGAAATATAATTCTACCAAAAAAATACTTTCCCCACCACAAAACAATTGCACTTAAAAAGAGCATCCAAAATATTTTTTGAAAAAGAGGGAGAGTCATTCTATGAAACATGGGAGAGGTTCAAAGAACACCCTAAATATGGTTCCACATCATGGTTTTTCTATACCTGGAGAAGTGAGAATTTTTTATGAAGGGTTGGGCCCAGGGAACAAACAATTCTTTGACATGATGTGTAATGGAACTTTTAAAAACGAAGCCCCAAATGATGCATATGAGTATCTGGAAAGCCTTGCTTAACAAAACCAAACATGAGGAACTTCACCTTATTCTGAAAAGTAACAAATAACTACTGGAATTAATACACTTAGAAAAGAGTAAATCCTTAGGGCTAAACTCGCAGCATTCTCTAGGATGGTTGAAGAGATAGACCTAAGGAAAGTCCATGAAATCCAAACTGTAGACCCTGTTTGCACAATTTGTGACAAACATAACCATAAGATAGAAAAATTCCCAACCATTCCATCCATAAAGGATGTTATTTTATGAGGACCCCCAGTGGAAGTAAATTCCTTGAACATTTAAAATCCTCAATACCAAAACACCTTCAACCCAAGATATAATGACCACCTAGGCTTCCGCTAGAAAGATAACCAACAACCTAGCCAACCATAAGGACAAAATACTTACCCCCATAAGAACTACCAAACCCATAACTAGTTCCAATCCCAACCTATCCAATACCAATAGCCATTGGTCAATTTTCAACAAACCATCCCACCTCTAAAATATCCCCCTAGGATTAACCAATATTCTCAAGAACCAACCCAAACTATTCTACAAATCCTACTTGAACAACTATGCAAACAAACGGAAAGGATGAAATTGTAAGTCTCTTCCCTAAAACAAGAAATTCAAACCATCAAAACTATAAAGGTATCCATGCCTACAAAAGCAATTCCACAACAAAAAGTAAGGGGAGATTCAAGTTTAACTCTAACAACTCATGAAAACTAAAGGTTGTGTCTATTTTAAGAAGTGGGAAATCAATTGAGAAACCTGAACAACTATTTAAAAACCCATCTGAAGATTAAAACTTGGATAAAAATTAAAATGAACTAAATGATCAAATTGAAAAACACGATAACATTTTCAAAGAAACAACTCTTCAACAAACAACCCCACAACCTGCACCATTTACTCAATGCATGACGGGGAAAACCAAGCCTGAATTGAATGAAACATTGAAGGAAATATTCTAAAAAGTCAAGTTGAACATTCCACTCCTAGATTCTATTCAAACCATTCTTTCATACTCAAAATACCTTAAAGACCTCTGCACATTTAAAATTAAATTCTCACATAATAACCAAGTCCTTCTAGAAGCAAATGTTAGCACAAAAATCCAAGGAACCCTTCCACCAAAGATGAAAGACCCAGGATGTACTTAAATAAATGTTGAACTAAGAGAGAATAAGGTTTTCAATTCCTTGTGTGACCTAGGTGCTAGTGTCAATCTCATTCCCTATGTTGTGTGCTTCCAGTTAGCCCTGGAAGAGCTCCAACCCACATCTGTCACAGTTCAACTTGTTGATCATAGCATTAGGGTTCCAAAGGGGATTTTAAAGGATGTTCGGGTAAAAGTAGAAAACTTTATCTATGCTATTGACTTAATTATCCTTGAAAACAATCCTAACTTAGGCTATAAGGAACAAACCCCAATCATCCTTGGTCTCCCTTTCCTTGCAAAAATCAACTCTATTATCTGAGTTTGAAACAGGAACATTACCATCACCTTTATAATCATGAGTCTAGACTTGAACATCAATAATTAAAGTGCACAAATAGGGGGTGAAGAGGACACTCATGAAGTAAACATGATAGGAAGCATTGATAATGAATCCATAGAACATCAAGGAATATTTTATGGATGTTTAAGTCAGGATCAGATTGATTTCCTTTTTTCACATGAAGGAAGTTTATCTCCTTGGTTTGAATAATTTTCAAATTGCTCTTATGATGAATTCTTAGGTCCAAAAATAATTGAAACCTTTCAGGATACCACTTTCATGGAGACAAATAAAACATCCTTCCCTAAATATGATCAAACCAATCTTTAAGTTGAAACTTCTATACATGAGGATTCGATTCTAACTAAAACTCTAGAAAAAAAATAGATCTTGATCCAATGTCACAATCTTCTTCTGAAATTATTCACCAACCTAATCTTGAATTGAAGTAAATTCCCACTACACTCAATTACTCCTTCTGAGGGGACAATCAAACACATCCTATTGTCATTTCTTCTTCTCTTGAAGCCAATCATGATAGGATGCTTCAAAATGTCCTCAGGAAATATAAGAAAGCCATTGTTTGGACCCTTTCTGATATTCCTGGGATTAGCCCACAAATCAGGACTCGTAATATTGTTCTTGAATCTGATTCAAAGCCATGTCCCCAACCTCAACGGAGACTCAATACTAATCTCATTGAGGTAGTAAGGAAGAAACTTCTGAAATTGTTAAAAGCTGGTATCATATATCCCATAATTGAGAGTGAGTGGGTGATCCCAATCCAAGTCATTCCCAAGAAGGAAGCAATCACAGTGATAACCAATAAGGATATAGAGATTATTCCAAATAGGGTGAGTAGTGACTATAGAGTCTTCATTGACTATAGGAATCTAAACTCATTTACCAAGAAGGACTATTTCCCCTTACCATTCATTGACCAAGCCCTTAAGAGAGTCACAGTTCATGCCTTCTACTATTTCTTAGATGGGTAGTCAGGGTATAATCAAATTGATGTCTCCCTAGAGGATCAAGGTAAGACTACATTCACATGTACATTCGGCACCCTTTATTTCAAATGCATGCCCTTTGGGTTGTGTAATGCCCCTGGAACTTTCCAGCGGTGAATGATGGGAATATTCTCAGACATGGTAGTAAATTTAATAGAGGTCTTCATGGATGAATTCTCTATGTCTAGGGATACATTTGAGGGTTGTATGAGGAATGTGGAGAGACTCTTGTCAAGATGTGAAGAAAAGAATCTAGTCCTAAACTAGGAAAAATGCTATTTCATGGTTAAAAAGGGACTAGTACTTGGCCATCTAGTCTCGAGTAGGGGGATTGAATTTTATAAATAAAAGGTTGACATCATTCACCACATTCCATCACCCAGAACTGTTAAGGAAGTGAGTTATTTTTTAGGACACGCTGGTTTCTATAGAAGATTCATCAAGGACTTTATTTCAATCTTTCGTCCCCTTTGTGCTCTCCTATTAAAGGATGCTCCATTTGTTTGGACAGAAAGCTATGAGGGTTCATTATCAACCCTCAAATCCTCTATAACCTATCCTCCCATTATAAAATCTCCAAATTGGAACCTCCCTTTTGAACTTATGTGTGATTCCAGTGACTTTGATGTAGGAGCTTTGTTAGGACAACGTTGTGATAAAACTCATTATGTCATTACTTATGCAAGAAAATTATTAAATGATGCACAAATCAACTACACCACCACTAAGAAGGAGTTACTTACTATTGTGTTTTCCTTATAAAATTTTAGTTCCTACCTCTTAGTATCCCCCATAACTATGTTCATTGACCATTCTACACTAAAATACCTCTTCCAATAACAAGTTTCTAAGGTTAGACTAATTAGGTGGGTCCTTCTATTACAAGAATTTGACCTCACGATCATGGAAAAAGTGTTCTGAAAATGTTGCAGTTGATTAACTCTCTAGGATGGAATTCAAAGATAGATAAAATTACCTTTTTATGTCTGATTCATTCCCTGATTAACACATATACTCTATGAGTGACTTCCCTTGGTATGCCGGCATAGCCAACTTCTTAGTTACATGAGTCATTCCAAAATTCTTAGGGACTCAAGATTGAAGTAAATTCCTTTCTGATGTTAGGCACTATATGTTTGATGATCCATACCTATATAATTTCTACCCTGACCAAGTCATTAGGAGGTGTGTCCCAAAATCTGAATAAGATTCCATCCATAAATTATGTCATAGTGAGGCATGTGGAGGTCACTTTTTCTCTAAGAAAACTTCTATTAAGGTTCTTCAGTGTGGTCTCTTCTGGCCCACCCTCTCAAGGGACTCCTGCACATTTTTTAAAATCTATACTCAGTGTCAAAAAGTAGGGTCCATCAAAAAAATGAATCAAATGCCACTCACTTCCATCTTAGTGGTTGAAATCTTTAACTATTTGGTAATTGATTTCTTGGGTCCCTTCCCAAAATCTAATGGGTATCTTTACATTCTCTTAGCTATTGATTATGTCTCAAAATGGGATGAGGTCATTCCCACAAAATACAATGATCATCAAACTGTGATTAGATTTCTAAAATAAAACATATTCTCTATATTTGTAATTCCTAGGGCTATCATTAGTGATCGTGGAACTCATTTTTTGAAATCATCCTTTCTCAGCACTCATGGAAAAGTATGGAATTTCTCACAAAGTTTCCACTGCTTACCACCCACAAACAAATGGTCAATATGAGTTATCCAATTAAGAAATCAAAAAAATTCTTGAGAAAACTGTTAATCGATCTAGGAAAGATTGGTTGAGAAAAATCTTAGATTCTCTTTGGGCCTATCGAACAACATATGAAACCATTTTAGGAATGTCCCCATATCAGTTGGTATATGGTAAAGCATGCCATTTTCTAGTAAATATTGAACATAAGGCCTTTTGTGAAATTAAGAAAATGAATTATGACCTCTCATTGGCTGAAACAAAAAGGAAATTAGATCTCAATGAACTTGAGGAACTTAGGATGGAGGCTTATGAAAATTCAAGGATCAATAAAGATAAAGTAAAAGTCTTCCAATCTCGAAAACTTAAAACCAAACACATTGTACCTATTAAACCTATTCTTTTGTATATTTATAAATGTCATTTACACCCAGGAATGTTTAGGTCTAGATGGTCAGGTCCATACATAGTGCATAAGGTGTACCCCCGTGGGGCTGTTGAAATTCAAGATCCCACCAATGGTAAAACATTTAAATTTAATGGTCATAGAGTCAAACCATTCATAGAACCATTATAAAAAAATTAATTTGATGAATAATGGTGTGAAATTACCTTAGATAACAAAAATAATTAATCAATTAGGGGGTGCAAGTCAAGATAACGACTTTAAACAAAGATCAACATGGGAGGAAACCTATGGTTTTCAAGTTTGCAATAATTTTGTTGTAATAATCAACATTATATTTCAAATAGGATTATTTAATCATTTTGATATAATTTTATTATACCTCATACTATTGACCTGTTCTTATCTTATGAGTATAGATTGTTATTAAAGGGGAGCACCGTATTCATCTGTTTCACGTGGTGTGATCCCTAAGTACTACCTTACCCAGAAATTAAAAATAAGAGAATGTATCATAAGTTTGATTTAAATATATATATATAAAAAAGGAAAACCATAAAAATTTTGATACTTGATATTAAATAAATTGTTGTGCTATTTTTTTTCTTTTTTTTCTTGTTTGTATGGTTTAGGGATTATTTTGGGTGATACATATTCAATCAAGGAGGTGCCAACATCTCCCATGAGAATAAAGAATGATTTGGGAGCAACAAAATCATCATTATGAATCCACCAAGTGAACTTGTTCCATTCCCTTTCTAAATCATTCCCCCCCCCCACATTCTCCTCTCTTTTCTGTTTAAGAAACTAGGGACAGTTTCATTCTAAGTTGGGTGTGTGGAAACAAATTTTTGATAAAAAACAATGAGAAAAAAAAAGAAGTAAAATTCCTTTATCATTAATATAATAACATCTTTTCTCACATTAAAACTACATAGAAACTAATTTTTATTTCCTTGAATCTTAATTTAATTCATGATTAAGTTTATAAGAATTTATTTTTGAAGTTTGGTTGTCCAATGATAAATTTAATCATTTTTATTTTCATCTATTAAATCAAAATGCCACAATGCATGTCCTCTAGACTATGGAGTACTAATTTAAATTCTCAGGGTCCCATAATAAATATCATAGGCTGGTTTTATTTTTATTAATAATATGAGTATTCAAAAAAATAAAAAGAATACAAAAGAATACAAAAATAAAATAAAATAAAAATTTGCATGTAGAGAAATGGATTAATAAAATGAGAGGCTTTTGGAACTTGGGGATCGTGACTACAGAGTTTTCTATCCCGGGTTTTTTCACTCTATCTCTATTTATGGTAATATGAATTTTTTTATCAATTTAACTCAAGATGATGCCCGAGTATGTGGTATTCACTTGGTGCCCTAAGGACTTTGAGCCTAGGAGTCATCGGCAAAGTCTTGCTACATGGGTTAATTTGATTAACTACAATCTCAATTACTATGAATTGTAAAAAAAATAAGAAAAATAATGATGAATACTCATATTAGGATTAAATTTGATTCCACTTAGTGCTTCCATGATTTCCCCCTTGAATGAAAATGAACCCCATATCTATTGTGATTAACAACACATCATTTCACCTAATTGAGTTGGATGAAGTATGATGATGGATTTGATCAAAGTAATGAGATTGGGATTCGGATCTAAATTTAAATTTATCTTGTTTTAAATTATTTCGATAGGTTATAAATATATATTTGTGTGAAGTTTATATTGTGAGCACTATTTGTTATAATGTGTTTGAAAAAAATAATTCAAATATAATCTTTGAATTATTTTCTCAGGACTATAAAATCTATAGTTAGGGGTGTTATTAGATAATAAAAACACATATGTTAATTAAATTTTAATGATATTAAATTTTCATTTTTTATCTTATTGGTATAAGTTAGTGAATTTTAATTTTAAACATCCATTCTCGTCATTTGTGCACTTCTTGCCTAATGTACACCAATTTAGGCCCAATGATTCATCTGATTTTAGGGAATGTAATTATCCATAATTTAATTATATATATTGGGAAATGGATTGACACTTCAATATGAAAATTTCTCATTTAGGGATCAATGGAGTATTCATAAAAGGATGATAGGGATATTTGGTGATGAAAGGAAATAATTCTGGAGAAGGCAGATTGGACACCAGCCCACTGGTGAGAATGTGGAGCCCACAATACAGGACCAATGAAGCCCAAATTTTATGTTATTCTATAATACATATATAGGAACAAATAATTATTCATGATCTAGTGCTAATTCGGCATTCATGGTGGTTATTAAGGCATCCCAATTTGGATATAAAATTGTGGGCCAGATTCTGAGGCCCAGAAAAACAACCCACCAATTTAATCATATCTCGAAAACCACAAATTATTTTGGGCATACATTGTATAGGAAGTTTTTAGAAATCTGGGGATATATTTTCTTCTTTTATGAGCCACTCCAATCTGGCCATCTAGAAGGTCATCTAGGTGCATCTGTTCGGTGCAGGCATGTTGGATGCAACTTCGGGTCAAGGGTGGAAAAGTCTCTTCTCCCTTACTTTCCACCACCATAGGCCTACCATACTCAAGTGGGATGATTTTTACTATTGTGGGATCAACCCAGACCTCTTGAAATTCCTATTTAAGGGAGTGTTTTTGGAGGAGTTGATTCTCTTTGGTGATTGGTTTCATTGTAGTGTTATGTTGTCACTTTGTGTTTGTAATCGCATTTCTTTCTAATGTAAGTTGTTCAATTCACCTTAGTTTATTAATAAAAGTTCTTCCTTTAATCTTATTGTGTTCTTCTACATATCACTTTGATACCTTTTCCTAAAAGTGTGATTTTATTCACACCATACTTTGTGAAATTTATCACACAATGGTGGAGTGATCGATTTTTTATTGTTTTTACTTATTTAATTCCACCCTTATAAGTCTAATTTCTGCTTCCATTGAGAAAATGTCATCAATGTAGAGATAACTCTTTTATGGTTTGATCCAAGGAGTATAAATGGGCTTTATTTAATTTTATTTATCACTCTCTAAATTTTTATTAATTTCTTTTATTTGAGTTTCTTTTATTCAATGATTTTCTATCTTCCTCTTCCATATTGAATTTAATCTCCCCAATTTTATGTGCTAATATGATCGTTTACCTTAGAGTGATCATGAAAATGATCCTATAAGTGTATAGGTGATTATCATGTGTTTTTGAAGGTTTTTAACTAGTAGGTGATGAGGTTAGTTTGAATTCATTGAATGAATCCTTCTTGAGTTAATGAAATTGAAATCATTAAAAAAGGAATTCATCCAATCCACCCTGAGCGATAACCAAGGATCAACTCATTATATTAATTTGAATTAACTTAAATATGTTAGTGATACTTTAAACCCATCAAAAATCAACCCAAAGTTGGAAGCTTCATATCCAAAAATTCATCTCATGGGTTGTGTATCTTAGGTATCTTCTTAGGTCACAGTGGATTCGACAACCCAAGATAGAATACAAGGACCATTATACCTTCATCTCTTGGGTAAATTTGAGTGTGAATCATGTGCCTAAATGTTTATATGTTCAAGGTGTTTGATAAAGTGTCTCTAAGAATGTTTTTATGATATTTTTTGGTTTGATAGTATGTTTTAACTTGGATATATTATGGTGTTTTGGTTTGATGGTGATATAAGACTTCAGAGTATGTTTGGTTTTTTAAAATGTTTTAGGTGCTCTCTTGGAATTTCATGAGTGTGAAATTGGATGTAGTCACATAAAATTTTGTATGTGGTGAAAAAATGGATGTTCCAAAAAATTATAATGTCCTCAGTGAACTTAAAGACCTAGTTTTCAAAACACTCAAACATTCTTCCTCCTCGTTTACTCAATTATATTTAAGCCTTTATGCTTTCTAAATTGTTCATGGTATCAAAGTGGATTGGATGGTTTTAAATGTTGTGTTAAAAATTTTCACTTGTTTGGTACCTTATAAAATATGGTTGTATTTTAGATGATATGAAATACCACTTTTAACATTTAATTATGTTTTTTATTTTACTTTTTTATTGTTGTGGTGTTGGATATAAAATTACATTTGAAATTTAATGGACTATTTTAAATGTTCAGAGTTATGGTGCAATTTATGTTTTTTTTGGGAATTATTTGGAAATGGTTTAGTAAATGGATTTATTTTTGTATAGTAACAGAACAATTAAAATTTTATGTTGTTTGTGATATGATTTTTGTTTTGGAAATATAAATTCTGATTTGGAAACATGGTGTGTTTTGAGAAAAGGTTTTGAAACTCATAGGACATGTTGGCCTACATGGAACCTGAGAATGACTTATTGTAATATGGGAACACATATGGAGGATATCCCAATAATGGATTATTTTATGGGTGGTGTCGTTGACTGGGGTTGGAAATAACAGTGGAGATAGGTATGGAAATTCATGTGTGCGAGGGACTCTCCTTTCACTATGTATTATTACTATTAACATGGGTTTCCTTGGATTCATTTAGAGGGTCTAGTGATGGATGCATGTCAATCCCGATTAGATGGGTTGGCACCCCCAGAATTTATAGGGAATGGTGGGATGTTCCACTTGATTGATAGTTATAATTTATAGTGAGTAATTGACTATGAAGCTACACTATACTCTAGTAAGTGATTCTGATCTGAGTACATATAGGGATCGATCTAGGTATGTTTATAAAATTCTCATGGTTACTATTAGTATGTGTTTTTTTATTTTTTTCATCTAAAACATTGATTATTGTTTGGTATCTCTTTTTTTCACAGTCCTATATTATTTGTTCTGGATTCATGTGTGGAATTTTGGTTTCTAAAATGGTAATCTATTTTGAAAATTTCTATGTGGAGTGTGTTGTTTTGAAAAATATTAATTTGAGTTTGTTTATTTAAATTCTAAATTATTATTTTATTAAATGAATTGTAACTAGTGTTTATGGATTTTTTCGAGGAAAGGAAAAGTATGGATTATTTGGTGGTTTCTTACATAATTGTTTAAGCTCACACCCTACTTGTGCCATTCAGTTTCAGTAGACCTATTCTTTTTTGAAGGTGCAGGTTTCTTATTCAGTCGTTCCTTAGTAGGTTGATTCATGGATGGTGGTGACCATGAGGTCACATGGAGATTTTATTGGTAGTGGTTTTGTTTGGTCTTATACTAGTTTCTATTTTTTGGATGTTGTATTTGGATTATTCTATATAATTACTAAGATACATTTATTTCTCATTCTATATTATATTTAGTTTGTTTATTTGATTATGGTTTTTGGGATGAATTGTTCCCATTTGGATTATTTTGATGTCCATCCCTAGTTTCCAACCCTTGGGGATTGGGAACTCCCTTCAGGCATTTCCACAGATTAGGTCGGGTTGGATGGAATCCCATCCTAGTTTGTGAAATTTTCTGATGGATATCAGTATTGTGATGGGTGTGACAAATTCATTGAAGTCGATTTCTTTATTTTTCTTGAAACCCTTCCCAACCATTCATGATTTTTATGTACATGCATTACCATCAGGGTATATTTTTCTCTTGAATACCCTTTTACTCTAAATAATGTGAACATTAGCTAGTTTATATCAAGAAATCCAAATGTGATTTTGGTACATGTACTCCATTTCATAATGAATGGATTCTATCCATTTAGTATTATCATTGCTATATGTGAATTCCTTGTAGGTCATAGTTATATCATCCTCATGTAATAATGTGTCACCTGACTCAATGATAAGAAAATAATTCCGCTCTGGTTATATGAACTCTCTCATAGACCTATATAGTACTTATTTTTTTGGATCATCAGAATATCCCACTGTATCTTATGAATATTATTCTCAAAAAAAATCTTGTGAATATGGAGAATAGAATTAATTTAATGTAGTATTTCTCCCACTATTTACATTGGTAATGTGTTCCATTTCTAGAAATAAAACATGTATTTCCACACTTAATTTTATATCTAATGTGTTATATTGGTAATTCCATATAGTTTCCTTAGGAGAACCTATAAATATTATCTTCATGATTAAATATTCATGTTTGTCAATAACTATAGTCTCGAAAATCTACTCACACCCTTATACATGTGTATACAATTAATATTTTTTATTTTTTTAAATAACCCATATGGAATCCCATCATACTCTATAATTGGCATTTGGTTTATTATATACATCAATTTTTGGAGTGCATATCCAAAAACAAATAATGGAAGAGTTGCATGACTGATCATCCATCAAACCATTTCATGTAAGGTATGATTCCATGTAACACCCCGACCCCTCTAGACTAGAGCCGTTGTATTACTTGTTATATTATAATGGTTAGAAGGAATGAAAATCCCAAAGAAAAGATCAGTTTTTTAGTCTTGAAGAAACTAGATACATAAATGTAACTCAAATTACATTGGGTAAGGTTACAAAATACAATACATAACAAAAAATAAAAATTGCATCCACAGGAACTCAAAAAATGATCGCCTCTTCGTCACCTGTTGAAGGTAGACAATGAAAGTAGTGAGATAAAATGATCATTAAGGGTTAAAAATAGCGGAATCATGAATCAATAATAATTGAATCATAAAAAAATATGGCATGGTGAATAAATGAAAATCACACGCCATTAATAAACTGAGAAAGGGCATGCATCCATAGATTTTGTCATAGTGAAAACCTCATTAATAATAATGACTAAAAATGAATAAAGAAAATGCTTATTTATTGGACATCATGTATCTGGCACATGATACCATAATACCATTAAAACAGTTTAGTTCTGTGGGTAGAAACTCATCTGATTTTTGGAAACAAACTCGAAGAGTTTGTCACCAAACGGATTTGCCTCATGAGACCTACCGATGCATCGAGGGGATATAGCGGGCCCCACACACCACTACATGTCCAAATAATTCTTTATAAATTATTCAATACAATAGAAATATGGATTTTCAATATTTTTATAGAGTAGAGTATATGGATTCATCAATATTTCCATAATTAAAATAACTTTCCAAATAAACACCGTATGTAAAATGGTATACGGTTTAGAAAACAAACATATCCATGATATGAGATTATGGATATTTAATATAAATATAATTTCAAATGAAAATTGATCTCAAATGGGATGTAGGTACACCACATAAGTATTATTAGGTTCACCATACAAAGTAAGTCACAACAAAATAGTAGTTGAGACAAAGTCTCATACCATAATGTAATCGGTTGAATCATATGACCAAAACATAACAACCCTCAAATGAAACATTGAATAAAATTAATATAAATATAATCATGTTATTATATATCAAATGGTCGTACACATATACGACATACAATAAATAAGTAGCAAACAATGAAAATCTCACATAAATTAAAGTGAGATGAGAAACCCCTTACTTTATGCTCGAGTGTGTTCTTCGTTTGTTTTAATGACCGGAATAATAAAATTTAGCTTCATTAATTATTAACTCTAGAACCTTCTATAAATTTAATTGATTTATTATAACCTTATTAGGTTCATTCAAGTCCCTTTTTATGGGTTTAAGAGGTTCAATTTTCTTGTTTTGGAAGCATTTCCTTCCTTGGTTTTCATGATTCGTTTACTTTATTTCATGAATGGATGTTCATTTGAAATGTGGTTAAATATACAGAATTGTTAATATATCTTATTAATTAAATTAAGGATATATAAATGATATCATGATTATTTTGGGTTATATACCATGATGATGATTCATTATTTAAAAGTTTATTACAAATATTCGGATTAACTTGGTCATTTTGTTCATAATGAACTTGTTTTGTATTATTATTTTATATTATGAGTGTCTAAGAATTACAGAACATTAATGAGATGAAATAAATATATTCTTATCTGGTTCAACAATTAAAATGGTTTCAGGGCCATTAATGAAGGAGAAAGTGAATAACTAAACTCCGTCTTCCACAAAGGTTATAAATTGGAACCTCGTGGATGTTGATTTCATTTATAAAAATAAATGGGAGGGAGTAAGAATATTTATGGTGGTTCTTCCATTCACATGGTATAATTCCAGTATATAGATGATACTAGAGTTTATCATGGTCATTTGGATAGAGGAGGTGAGGAGAGAAAAAAAAGATATGAACATGAAAATAAAAGAAAAGGTGAGAGATCCCTTATGAAAATTTGGCAGCCTAACGACGTCGCTTAAAATTTCATAAAATGAAATGATGAGAGAAAAATGGTATCTCATCATATTGAAATCAAAAGGACAGTAATAAAAACACATAAAATCAAACCCCAACATATGATAATTGAAAATCAAATAGATAACATAAAAGAAGTGTCGACTAAAAGAAGAGAATGAAGGATTCCCTTACCTTGTAGAGTAAATTCTTGATCTTGAAGGATGGGACCTTGGGGGATTAAAGACACCTTTAGAGGACTCTTATAGAAGTAAAACCACTAGAGCTTCTAGGATGATGGATTTGGAATGAAATAAAATGAAGGGTGTGAGTTGGTATTTATAGTAATTAAAAGATAGTTTTTTATTAATTAAAAGGGACACCTCCTTAGTGGTTTTCACAAAACCATGGGCTTACCCATGGTATTTGCACATAGTTTAAGCCAATTGGGACACATCATGTCATAATATACTGTACACAAGTCTACCAGTATTTTATATTAATTATTACATCATTATGATGTCATTAAACTACCAAAAACTCAAATCTGTATTTTTACTATTCATGAAAAATTCAAGTATTTTAGAAAAACCCCCAAAAATTCACCCTAACCATTTTTCGACGTGCAGAATTCAAAAAATAACTCCATTTTTTGAAAATAATTTTCTAAGTATTTTTTCTTTAATTTTTAAATAATATCAAAGCTAATTCAAAAAAAAAACAATTTAAAGGTATAATTAGTTTTGTATTACATTGAAAAATTAATTAACTTCTCATTGTATTATTACCTTAAGAAAATAAAATATTGTAATTATACTATTTATAAGGGTCATATTACTATTCATATTACTATTCATAAGGGTATGTTACTATTTATCAAAAAATAAAGTTGGTTCTATCACGGTCCAAACGACTTACTGGTCATAACTCTAGATGACTATTTTCTGAAATTCAAAACATATAAGTGGAAAATTTATGTTTAATGAATAGCATATAACTTTCTCCTATAATGTTTTTTTTTCACAAAAGACTCAGTGCTTCATGCAATATTGGCTATCTAATGAATAGAATGTATTTTATAGAAACATAACATAAAATGTTTGGGGTGTTATATTATTCCCTCCTTCAGAAATTTCGTCCTCGATATTTTATGTATAAAGCCCACAGAAAATATGTGGGTGGTTCTTCTTCATGAAATCCTTTGGTTCCCATGTTGCTTCCTCCATATTTTGGTTTCTCCAAAGAAAATTTACTAGATGAGTTGTCCGATTTCTCAATACCTTCTCCCTTGGGTTAAGAATCCTGATAGGTTTTTCACAGTATGAAAAATCAGGTTCCAATTCTATTTATTCATATGTGAGTACATGCATTGGGTCTAGAATGTATTTCATTAACAATGACACGTGGAACACATCATGAACTCTAGAGAGATTTAGCTGCATCGCTAAAAGGAATGCTACAGCTTCAATTTTTTCTAGAACTTCAAATGGTCCGATGTACCTGGGGCTCGGTTTCCCTTTATTACTGAACTTTAGGACACCCTTCCATGGAGATACTTTTAGAAAGATGTGATCTCCCACTTGAAATTCCAAATCCTTTCTTTGATTGTCAGCGTAACTCTTCTGCCTACTTTGGGCTGCTTTAATAAGGGCTTGGATTTTCTTCACCTTTGTTGTGGTATCTTCAATAAGTTCTGGGCCTATAAGTTTCATCTCACCAACTTCAACCCAAAAAGTTGGAGTTCGACATCTCTTTCCATATAATGCTTCATATGGAGCCATTTGAATACTAGAATGAAAACTATTATTGTAAGAAAATTCCACCAAAGGAAATTAATGATCTCAAATACCTTGGAAGTCAAGAGAGAATGACCTCAGCATGTCTTCTAGAGTTTTAATGGTCCTTTCATACTATCCATTGGTTTGGGGGTGATATGAAGTACTCATACGAAGCTCAGTATTCAAATCATTCCGGAGAATTTTACACAATTTTGATGTAAATTGGGGATCTCGATCGGATACAATTGATAGAGGTGCGCCATGAAGTCTTACAAATTCATTAATATATTGTATTTCCAGGCACTCAAGTATTAAATCCTCTCTTATAGGATGGAAATGTGCAGATTTTGTGAGACGATCAACAATTATCCATATTTCATCGTTCCTTATAGGTGTCCTTGGTAGTCCGGTGATAAAAATCCATCATAATGGTATCCCAATTCCATATAGGAATAGGTAGAGGTTGCATCAATCCTTTGGGATATTTCCTCTCTTCCTTCACTTGTTGAAAAACTAGACACCTTGACACGAAGTCAGCAATTTCCCGCTTCATATTATCCCACCAGAAATATTCCTTCACATCTCTATACATCTTTGTGATACTCGGGTGTATAGAGAAATTTGAGCTATGAGCATCATCTAATAGTTCCCTTTTAATCTCTGGTACTGATAGAACACATAACCTCTTCCCAAACTTCAGAACTCCTTTTTCATACATGAAGTCTTCCAATCTCCCATATTTAATAGCAATAATTTTCTTGTGTAGATTTTCATCATCAGATTGGTATCTTTTTATCCTCTCTAGTAAAGATGTTTTAGAAAACATTTGAAAGATAAAAGATGTTTCCCCTTCCTTAACAATTACCATATCCATCTTTAGTATATCCAAAAATATAGGATCTCTCTCAATCCTCATTTGATTCATAAGTCCATGATCCTTCCTACTTAAAGCATCTTCCACCCTATTCACCTTTCCTGGATTATAGTGTATTGAACAATCGTAATATTTGAGTAACTCGGGCCATCTCTTTTTCTTCATGTTGAGTTCTTTTTGTGTAAAAATGTATTTCAAACTCTTGTAGTCAGTATAAATCACACATCTTTCTCCATAGAGATAATGTCTCTATATTTTTAGAGCAAAGATTATAGATGCTAACTCAAGATCATGAGTTGGATAATTTTGATCATGGTTCTTCAACTGTCTTGATGCATAAGCAATAACTTTATCATTTTGTATAAGGGCGCAACCCATCCCATTCTTTGATGCATCGCTGTATATCACAAATCCATCACTTCTATATGGAAAAGTCAAAATTGGAGCATTAACCAATATTATTTTCAATTCTTCTAAGAATTCCGTACACTCTTTTTTTCACACAAACTTAACTCTTTTACGTGTGATCTTGGTTAGCAGGTTATCCAGTCAGGCAAAATTTTGAATGAAACACCGATAGCAACCTGCTAAGCCAATAAAACTGCATACCTCGATTATGTTTGTTGGCATGGGCCAATCTTGGATTGCCTTTGTCTTCACATGATCAACTAGGATTCCATCCTAAGAGATAATATGACATAAAAAAGAAATTGATTGTAGCTAGAATTCACACTTTCTAAACTTCTTATATAATTCATATCTCATAAGAGTTTTTAGAATAATCCACAAGTGATCCTCATGGTTTTCATATCTTTTTTGAGTATATCAGGATATCATCGATGAATACCACAACAAAGTTATAAAGATATTCCTTGAAAACTGTATTCATTAAATCCATGAAAACATATGGTGCATTCATCGGTCCAAAATGCATCACTGTCAACTCGTAACGCCCATACCTGGTTCGAAATGCTGTCTTCGGAATATCTTATTTCCTCACACGCAGTTGATGATATCTAGATTGAAGGTCAATCTTTGAAAATTATTGAGCTTCATGAAGTTGATCAAATAAATCATCAATTTGGGGAAGAGGATACTTATTCTTTATTGTAATATCATTGATTTCCATATAATCAATGCATAGCCTCATGGATCCATATTTCTTTTTGACAAACATGACAGGGGATCCCCATGGAGAAACACTAGGTCGAATAAATCCTTTATCAATCAACTCTTCTAGTTGTTTCTTTAGCTCCACTAACTCCACAGTGGCCATTCTATAGGGGGTATTTGATATAGGTCTTGCACCAGGAATTAAGTCTATGGGAAACTCAATTTCATGCTCTGGAGGATGTCTAGGTAAATCCTCTGGAAATACATCAATGTATTCTTGCACTATATGCACATCTTCAATTTGAATATTTCATTCCTCACACATATATATTGTGTTCTCTTCCTCTCCAAGAATTTCATTCAATAAAGCTAATGGGGGTGGGTCTAGATAAGAATCTGATAGCGAGGTCTCTGCTCTAAAGATGAGAGATTCTACACAATTTTTAAAAATTGTAAGTTTCTTTTTCTTGCAATAAATCTTTGCATCATAGTTTGATATCCAATTCTGACCATGAATTATATCAAAGTAAGTCATTGGTATGATGATAAGGTTAGAAACTAAAGCATTTTTATGTGCCACGAGGGGGACTAGTTGACATGCCTTTATTGCAATGATGCATCCCCTATGAGTTTTGACGGATAACTCCTTTATTAAATCAAATTGTACATGTCTAATTTTCTTGGAAAACTGAGAAGATATAAATGAATGAGATGATCTAGAATAAAATAAAGTGTTGGCTCAGTTTTAGGAAACAATTAAAGTACTTGTCACCACACCATTATGAGCTTCAACTTTCGTGGTTGTAATCATATAAGCTCTCCCTTTCTCTCTTTGTTTTCTCTGAGGCATGTTTCCTTAGCCCTTAAGACACTCATTTTCATAGTGTCCCATATCTCTACAATTGTTGCATTGAAAATCATCAAATTGTTTCATCCTCTTGCATTCATGAGATAGATAACCCTTTTATCCACACTTATAGCAGACTCTCGTGCCTTTTAAGAATTTCCCAAGGTGATTCTTTCCACAGTTTTCTCATAATGAGAATTTCTCTATTCCCCTATTCTTCTTTGGCACTTCACCTTTCCCTTGGTTATCAGAGTACCTCTTCTTATCTTGGTTCCCTTTGAAAAAGTTTGATCTAGCAAATTCCTTGTCTCGTTTGATGTAACTTGATACAATTTCATCATATGATGAAAATGTTTGAGAATTCAGTGCCCTTCGAAGACTTGGAATAAGACCTTAAAAGAAATGATCAATCTTTTCATCCGAGTCACGTATGTAATCTACGGAATACCTAGCTAACATTGTGAAGGAAGCCTCATACTCTGCAACACTATCTTCTTCCCTTTGTTTTAAGCCAAGGAATTTCCTCTTAATTTCGGTTAATTTTTCACAAGGGAAATATTTTTCGAAGAATATTTCCTTAAAAGTCCTCCATTCTATATCATCTATTTATTCTTCCTCCGTGGTATTCTGAATCAAGGACCACCATTAATCAGTGTCGCCCTTGAGACAATACACTACGGGAAAAATGGGTATTTGCGACGGGTTATTTGTGACGGGAATAAATCCCATCGCAAATAGTCTCTTTAGAAACTTATTTGCGATGGCAAATTCCTCCATCGCAAATAACTACTTATTTGCGACGGGTTAGCTTACCCCGTCGCAAAAGGACTGGCGCGGTTTGCGCGCCAAATCGCGGGAAAGTTATTTGCGACGGGCAGTAACCGCCCGTCGCAAATAACCGGTGGCGGTAAAATCTATTTGTGACGGGAATATACCCCCTTCGCAAATACCGGCGGCGGTAAAAGCTATTTGCGACAGGAATACACCCCCATCGCAAATAGTATGTCGGCAGGTTATTATTTGCGACGGGACCCATCGCAAATAACTATTTAACCATTGACCGTAATAAATGAGGGCTAAGGTATTTGTGACAGGTACCGTTGCAACTAATACTATTTGCGACGGGTATCCCGTCGCAAATACTCTAACCTATAAATACCCCCCCATCCGTTTTTTTTCATTAATTCTCAAACTCCATCTTTTTCTTCTCTCAAAACTCTATTTTTAGAGTTCAGCGTTTCTGAAGTTTACTTTTTTTTCAGAGTTGATATTGAAGTTTTCAACAACGCTCAGAGATCAACCTCAAATCAATTTTGAAGGTATTTATGTTCATTTTAATTTAATATTTATTTTAAATTTTTTATTAGTTTCAATTATTTTTAATTATTTGTAATTATGTTTACATTGTTTTGTTACTTAATAAATTTAAATTATTAGTATTCATTGTTCATAGTTAATGGTAATTAGGAATAATTAGTAATAATTTTCAATACTTAAGAACAAATGCTAATAATTAGTAATAAATACCAATAATTAGGAATAATTAGTAATAATTACCAATAATTACCAATAATTAGTAATAATTAGTAATAATTATGAATAATTGGTAATAATTGTCAATAATTAGTAATAATTGCCAATAATTAGTAATAATTGACAATAATTAGTAATAATTGCCAATAATTAGTAATAATTTCCAATAATTAGTAATAATTTCCAATAATTACCAATAATTAGTAATAATTTCCAATAATTACCAATAATTAGTAATAATTAGTAATAATTAATAATAAATGTAAAAGTGTTCTCTCAGTAAATGAACCATTCTTATTGGCTCAACAAGCACATAAAGTTTATTACGCAAAGTACTGTGCTACATCAAGAGACTTGACTGATTGGTGGAGTGTAATAAAAATAAAAATTCAAGACAATCAGTTTAGTCAAAGTGAATGTGCTTTCACTGATGTGCAAAGAATTGAAGTTTTTCAAGAGAGTCATCAAAATCAATCTTTTTTACAAAGAGACATGAGTATCGATGACGACACCCCACATTTAAGAGTCAGTGATGACGATGATGTTAATGATGTCACATATGAATTTGAAATGGTAAGAGATAAAGCAACTGGAACTTGAATGGATATCGATGATGTTGAGGAGGAATATGAAGATGACATTGACATATATGAAGATGATGATGAAGATGAACACTGATAGAATTCCATGGTAGTTATATACAATCATAATATATATATATATATATAATAGTAATTATCAATTATTTTCTAACAACATTAACATTTTCTATTTCAGATGGATGACGAGACATTTCGTGAGTTGGCGGATGCTGACCAGCATTTCGATGCAGATGAGTTGCTGGCAGATGACCCTCAGCCTACAGGCGCTCCAGGGAGTACGCAGAGGGGGCGCGGTCTTGCATGATTGATGATTCCTGACCCCGTCCCCGAGCGACGTCCACGTCTTGGTTTTGATCCACACACACGGAGGTGTGATAACCTGTGTGATAATCTGTGGATTTGACTAGGATTTCATTAATCTATTCACATAATAAATGTTTATTATTTTTACAGTTTTCCGCATATAGCAGTCGGACAGGGCAGCGCTATTTTGCGCAACTATTTCTCTCAGTCGTGGACCACATGGGAGCAGATTCCCATTGATTTGCAGCAGGCCATATTCGGCCATTGGTTGGTACGTACATAAATAAATAATTTTTATTTTGAAAATTATTTCATTTCTAACTTGATATTTTGATTTATTTGTAGGGTTTATGGTATCCGATCGAGGATACCATGTGTGACGCCATCCACAAGGCATGGGAGGTGTCCATGCGTGATCGCTTGCATCAATTTTTGCACAATTTAAGAAAAGCTGCCATGAAGAAAGCAGGAGTGTCAGATTTTGACGAGTCATGTAGAGCACACCGACCAGAGTACATTTCATCCCATGTATGGGATGGATTATGTGCGCACTGGTTGAGTGGTGCCTTTCAGAGGAGATCATCGGTGGGGAGGCAGAATCGGGGGAGACAGGAGGTGACTCATCGAGCTGGGAGTCGTTCTTTCAGTACTCATAGACAGCATCTGGTACGTACATTATTTATAAATATTTTATATAACTATAAATATTAACAGTTTATTTTTTATTCTTATAGGCTGTCGAGTACCCCGAAATTATGGAGTATGACGTATATCAGAGGATGTATAGTGATCCTGCTACTGGGGAGCTCAGAGGTGATTGTCAGCATCACATCGTGGTCAGTATTATTTGTTTTCAAGTTTAAAAATTAACTGCATATAATATATTAACAATTTTAATTTTAAATTGCAACTACAGGAGTCATATGAGGCCGCAGTGTCACAGACCCGGCCTGAGAGTCAGGCCGAGTCATCAGATCAGACCACTGGCCGTCAGTTTGATGAGGCGGCATGGGTGCAGGCCACCCAGTATGCCTTCGAGAAGGGTCGGGTAGTTGGTATTAGCTCTCGACTGAATCCCGGAGATTATTATGGCAGCGCTACGATGTCGGCGTCCAACTCGAGAGGAGCTCGTACATCTTCTTCTGCTACAAAGTATGAGGATCAGTTACGATCTCAGACTGCATTGATAGAGAGTCTCCGACAGGAGCATGAGCAGATGTGTCAGCAGTAACAGCAGCATGAGGAGGAGCATCGACGCCAGCAGCAGTTGTACGAGGAGCATATGAGTCGGTGGGAGCAGCAGCACCAGGAGCAGATGGAGTACATGCGCCGACTCACTCATGCTTTAGGGATGGAGTTTCCTCCACCAGCATCTGCAGACCCCCCCGCCTCCCCCCCTCCCCCCCACCTTCATATTAGAGTTTGTTTTTATGTTATAAAGTTTGTTAAATCAAAATATGAATTTTTTTCTATTCGTATTTTCTGTCTCATTATAAAATATTAATAATATTATATTTTGAAATAAAAATATTAATATGAATAATAATATTATTTATATTTTATATATATATTAAAATTTTATAATATTATAATTTAATTATATTTTTTTGTAATATTTGAATTATTTTAATATTTGAATGTAAAATAATTCTATTATTTTTCTATTAATTAAAATAACTTATTAATATTTTTTTTTATTTATGAATTATAATTCTAATATTATTATATTAATTAAATCATTTATTAATATTCTATTATTTTTTATTTTTGAATTATAATTCTATAATTATTATATAAATTAAAATAATTTATTAATAATTTATTATTTTTATTTGTGAATTATAATTATATTATTATATTAATTAAAATCATTTATTAATATTTTATTATTTTTTATTTTTGAATTATAATTGGATTATTATTATATTAATTAAAATAATTTTTTAATAATTTTTTTTATTTATTTTATAGTATTTGCGACGGGATACTATACCCGTCACAAATAGTATTATTATTATATCCATTAAAATAATTTAATAATAGTTTTTATTTTTTTTTTTAAAGCAATTGCGACGGGGCCCGTCGCAATTACTTTTTTTAAAAGCTTTTACAAATATACGGAGTATTATTTGCGACGGGAAGGATCCCTATCGCAAATAATAGCTTCAGCGACGGGCTCGTCGCAAATAATTGTTGTTGCGACGGCGTTTTCCGCAACGGGCGATTTGCGACGGACCCCCATCGCAAAAGGCCATTTGCGACGGGATCCCGTCGCAAATGACCCGTCGCAAATACCCATTTTCCCGTAGTGATATACTTCCAGTACTACCTTTTCATTTTCATTGCATCTTAATGCCATGAATACCTTTTCAAAGGACTTGATCTATTGCTTAGCAACCACTGGGTTAATATTCCTGCTGAAAGATAGGTGATTTTTCGGCATGAAACGATACAACACAGGTGTGGAATGGTTATTCATTACAACCTGAGTAAGTTGTCCCAATATGGTCATGATCTGATCTTCTCCAACATTGATTGTGTTGACATGCTCAATAGGGAGATCCCGACATTGGCCACGAGTATTGATTCCCCTTCTTCCGTTAGACACCATTTCTAAATAATGGGATACACTAGATTAGTTTATGAATCCCAAATAGAAAATCACTCAACATAGATTGAAATTCTATGCATAGCTAATCTTATAAACATGGTTTCTCTGAGGAAAAAATTACATTAATCTCCTTCATAATGGATTGTAAAGAAAATATGATTTATCCTAAGAATATCCCCTAAGAGTGTTGTAACCAAGAGTGAAGCAAGGCCCGTTTTCATGCACTAGTTCTCATTCGAGTCGAGCTCAAAGCAGTGTTTTCGGGTTTTACCCCTAGATACATCTGTTTCAGAGCCGCCTCTACCTACTCCTATCTAGACAGAGATGTATTGCTTGGTAGATCCACATAATCTATTCCTTACCAAAATATCAGGACGTTATTGTACATTTATCCCCAAATACTACCTTAGGGATTTGTTCCCTACTATACATTTCCTACTCTAGTTTCCAAGTTTTCTACTAAACTTCCTCTGATACCAATTGTAACACCCCAACCCCTCTAGACCGGAGTCGGTGCATTACTTTTTATATCGGCATGGTCAGAAAGACTGAAAATCCCACAGTAACGATTAGTTTAGTCATCTTGAAGAAACTAGATACATAAATATAACTCAAATTACATTCGGGAAGGTTACAAAATACAATACATAAGAAAAACTAAAAACTGCATCCATAGGAACTCAACAAATGATCTCATCTTCATCACATTTTGAAGGTATACCATGAAAGAGGTGAGTTCAAATGCTCAGTAAGTGTTACAAATAGCGGAAGCATGAATCAATAAAAACTTAATCATAAACAAATATGGCATGGTGAATAAATGAAAAACACACGCCATTAATAAAATGAGAAAGGGCTTGCTTCCATAGATTTTGTCATAGTGAAAACCTCATGAATAGTAATGACTGAAAATGAATAAAAAGAATTCCCATTAATTGGACTTCATGTATCTGTCACATGATACCATAATACCATTAAAACAGATTAGTTTTCTGGGTAGAAACCCATCTGATTTTTGGAAACAAACTCGAAGGGTTTGTTGCCAATCTGATTTTCCCCAAGAGACCTACCGATTCATCGAGGGGATATAGCTGGCCCCACCCACCACTGCATATCCAACGCATTCTTTATAAATTGATTAAATACAAGATAAATATGCCTTTTCAATATCCGTATAGAGTAGAGTATACGGATTCTTCGATATTTCCATAATTAAAATATCGTTCCAAATAAACATTGTATGTAAAATGGTATACAGTTTAGACAAAAAAACATATCCATGATATGAGATTATGGATATTTAATATAAATATAATTTCAAATGAAAATTGATCTCAAATGGGTAGTAGGTACACCACATAAGGATTATTAGGTTCACCATACAAATTTAGTCACAACAAAATAGTAGTTGAGACAAAGCCTTATACCATAATGTAATCGATCGAATCATATGACCAAAACTTAATAACCCTCAAATGAATCATTTAATAACATGAATATAAATATAATCATGTTATTATATATCAAATGTTAGTACAGATATACCACATATAAGAAATAAGTGGAAAATAATTAAAATCTCACAGAAATGAAAGTGAGATGAGAAACCCCTTACCTTATGATCGAGTGTGTTCTTCGTTTATTTTAATGACCTGAATAATAAAATTTAGCTTCATTAATTAATAACTTCAGAACCTCCTATAAATTAAATTGATTTAGTATAACCTTATTAGGTTCATTCATTTCCCTTTTATGGGTTTAAGAGGTTCAATTTTCTTGTTTTGGGTATTTCCTTCCTTGGTTTTCATGAATCATTTACTTACTTTCAGGAATGGATGTTCATTTGAAATGTGGTTAAACATCAAGAATTTTTAATATATTTTATTAATGACATTAAGAAGATATAAATTATCTTATAATTATTTTGGGTTATATACCATGATGATTATTCATTAGTTAAAAGTATATTACAAATATTCGGATTAACTTGGTCGTTTTGTTCATAATGAACCTTTTTTGTATTATTATTTTATATTATGAGTGTCTAAGTATTCCAAAAAATTAATGAGATGAAATAAATATATTATTATCTGGTTCATCAATTAAAATGGTTTCATGACCATAAATGAAGGAGAAAGTGAAGAACGAAACCCCGTCGTCCGCAAAGGTTAAAAATTGGAACATCATGGATGTTGATTTCGTTTATAAAAATAAAAGGGAGGGAGTAAGAATATTGATGGTGGTTAGTCCATTCACATGATATAATTCCAGTATATAGATGATACTGGAGTTTATCATGGTCATTTGGACAGATGAGGTGAGGAGAGAAAAAGAAAAGATATGAACTTGAAAATAAAAGAAAAGGTGAGAGATCCCTTATTAAAATTCAACAGCCTAACGACGTTGCTTAAAATTTAATAAAATGAAATTATGAGAGAAAAAGGATATCTCATCATATTGAAATCAAAAGTAAAGTAATAAGAACACATAAAATCAAACCCCACTATACGATGATGGAAAATCAAATAGATAACATAAAATAAGTGTCGACTAAAAGAAGAGAATGACGGATTCTCTTACCTTGTAGAGTAACTCCTAGATCTTGTAGGATGGGACCCTGGGGGCTTAAGGAAACCTTGGGAGGACTCCTGAAGAGGTAAAACCACCAGATATTTGAGGATGAGGTATTTTTAATGAAATAAAACGAAGGGGGGCTAGTGGGTATTTATAGTAATTAAGAGAGAGTTTTTTATTAATTAAAAGGGACACCTCGTTAGTGGTTTTCACAAAACCATGGGCTTACCCAGGGTATTTGCCCATGGTTTAAGCCACTTTAGACACATCATGTCATAAGATATTTTACAAAATTCGACCAGACTTTTATATTAATTATTACATCATTATGATGTCATAACAATTGAAAACTCAAATCTGTATTTTTACTATTCACAAAAAATTCAAGTATTTTAGAAAAATCCCAAAAATTCACCCTAAACATTTTTTGACGTGCAGAATTAAAAAATGAACTCCATTTTTTGAGAATGAATTTATAAGTACTTTTTATTTAATTTTTAAATAAAATCAAATCTAATTTGGAAAATAACAATTTTAAGGTATAATTAGTTTTGTATTACATTGAAAAATTAATTAACTTATCATTATCTTATTACCTTAATAAAATGAAATATTATCATTATACTATTTATAAGGGTCATATTACTATTCATATTACTATTCATAAGGTTATGTTACTATTCATCAAAAAAATCAAGTTGGTTCTATCAGACTCCAAACGACTTACTGGTCACAACTCTAGATGACTATTTTTCGAAATTCAAAACATATAAGTAGAAAATTTATGTTTAATGGATAGCATATAACTTTCTTCTATAATGTTTTGTTTCACAAAAGACTCAGTGCTTCATGAAATATAGGTTACCTAATGAATAGAATGTATTTAAGAGCAACATACCATAAAATTTTTGTGGTGTTATATTATTCCCTCCTTCAGAAATTTCGTCCTCAAAATTTTATGTATAAATCCCACCAAAAATATGTGGGTGGTTCTTCTACATGAAATCATCCTATTCCCATGTTGCTTCCTCCATATTTTGGTTTCTCCAAATAAACTTTACTAGACGAGTTGTCCAATTTCTGAATACCTACTCCCTTGTGTCAAGAATCCCGATAGGCTTTTCACAGTATAACAAATTTGGTTCCATTTATATTTCTTCATATGTGAGTACATGCGTTGGTTCTAGCATTTATTTCATTAACAATGACACGTGGAACATATCATGAACTTTGGAGATATTTGGCAGCATCGCTAAATGGTAAGCTACTGCTCTGATTCTTTCTAGAACATCAAATGGTCCGATGTACCTGGGTCTAAGTTTCCCTTTCTTACCAAACCTTAGGACACCCTTCCATGGATATACTTTTAGAAATACATGATTACCCACTTGAAATTCCAAATACTTTCTCTAGTTTTTAGCGTAACTCTTTTTACTACTTTGGGCTGCTTTAATATGAGCTTGGATTGTCTTCACCTTTGATGTGGTCTCTTTAATAAGTTCTGGGCCTATAAGTTTCATCTCACCAACTTCATCCCAACAAGTTAGAGTTAGACATATCTTTCCATATAATGCTTCATATGGAGCCATTTGAATACAAGAATGGAAACTATTATTGTAAGAAAATTCTACCAAAGGCAAGTATTTATCTCACATACCTTGGAAGTCGAGAGAGAATGACCTCATCATGTCTTCTAGAGTTTGAATAGTCCTTTCAGATTGTCTGTTGGTTTGGGGGTGATATGAAGTTCTCATACGAATCTCAGTATTCAAATCCTTCTGGAGACTTTTCTATAATTTTGATGTAAATCGGGGATCTCGATCAGATACAATTTAGATAGGTGCACCATTAAGTCTTACAACTTCATTTATATATTGTCTTGTCGAGAACTCAAGTAGTAAATCCTCTCTTATAGGAAGTAAATGTGATGATTTTGTGATATGATCAACAATTACTCATATTTCATCGTTCCTTAAAGTTGTCCTTGGTAGTCCGGTGATAAAATCCATCATAATGTTATACCAATTCCATATAGGAATAGGTAGATGTTGCATCACTCCTTTGGGATGTTGCCTCTCTTCCTTCACTTGTTGACAAACTAGACACCTTGAAACATAGTCAGCAATTTCCCGCTTCATATTATCCCAGCAGAAATATTCCTTCAGATTTATATACATCTTTGTGCTACCAGGGTGTATAGAGAAATTTAAGCTATGAGCATCTTCTAATAGTTCCCTTTTTAGCTCAGGTACTGATGGAACACATAACCTCTTCCCAAACTTCAGAACTCCTTCCTCATACACGAAGTCTTCCAATCTCCCATCTTTAACAGCAATAATTTTCTTGTGTAGATTTTCATCATCAGATTGATATCTTTTTATCTTCTCTAGTAAATATTGTTTAGCAATCATTTTAAAGAGAAAATATGTTTCCCCTTCCTTAAAAATTACCATATCCATCATTAGTATATCAAAAAATATAGGATCTCTCTCAATCCTCATTTGAGTCAGAAGTCCATGATCCTTCCTACTTAATGCATCTACCACCTTATTCACCTTTCCTGGATTGTATTGTATTAAAAAATCGTAATATTTGAGTGACTCGAGCCATCTCCTTTGCCTCATGTTGAGTTTTTTTGTGTAAAAATGTATTTCAAACTCTTGTGGTTCATATAAATCTCACATCTTTATCCGTAGAGATAATGTCTCCATATTTTCAGAGAAAATATTACAAAAACTAACTCAAGATCATGATTTGGATAATTTTGATCATGTCTCTTCAACTTTCTTGATTCATAAGCAATAACTTTATCATTTTTCATAAGGACGCAACCCATCCCATTCTTTGATACATCGTTGTATATCAAAAATCCATAACTTCTAGATGGAAGAGTCAAAATTGGAGCATTAACCAATCTTATTTTCAATTATTCTAAGCATTCCATACATTATTTTTTCCACATAAACTTAACTCCTTTACATGTGAGCTTTGTTAGTGGGTTATCCAGTCAGGCAAAATTCTGAATGAAACATTGATAGCAACCTGCTAAGCCAATAAAACGGCATAACTCGATTATGTTTTTTCACGTGGTCCAATCTTGGATTGCCTTTGTTTTCATAGGATCAACAAGGATTCCATCCTTAGAGACAATATGGCCTAAAAATAGATTGATTAGAGCTATAATTCACACTTTTTAAACTTCTCATATAATTCATATCTCATAAGTTTTCAGAATATTCTGAAAGTGATCCTCATGGTTTTCATAGATTTTTGAGTATATCAGGATATCATTGATGAATACCACAACAAAGTTATCAAGATATTCCTTGAAAACTCTATTCATTAAATCCATGAAAAAAGATGGTTCATTCTTCAGTCCAAAAGGCATTACTGTAAACTCGTAATGCTCGTACCTAGTTCAAAATGTTGTCTTCGGAATATCTTCCTTCCTCACACGCAGTTGATGATATCCAGATCGAAGGTCAATATTTGAAAATTATTGAGCTTCATGAAGTTAATCAAATAAATCATCAATCCAGGGAATAGGATACTTATTCTTTATTGTAATATCATTGATTTACCTATAATCAATGCATAGCCTCATGGATCCATATTTATTTTTGACAAACAAGACAGGGGATCCCCATGGAGAAACACTAGGTCTAATAAATACTTTTTCACTCAGCTAATATAGTTTTTTATTTAGCTCCACTAACTCCACAATGGCCATTCTATAGGGGGTCTTTGATATAGGTCTTGCACCAAGAATTAAGTCAATGGAAAACTCAATTTCATGCTCTGGGGGATGTCCATGTAAATCCTCTGGATATACATCAATGTATTCTTAAACTACATGTACATATTCAATTTGAAGATTTCTTTCCTCAACCATAGATATTGGGTTCTCTTCCTCTCCAAGAATTTCATTCAATAAAGCTACTGGGGGTGGGTCTAGATAAGAATCAAATGGCGAGGTCTCTGCTCTAAAGATGAGAGATTCTACACCATTTTTAAAAATTGTAAGTTCCTTTTTCTTGCAATAAATCTTTACATCATAGTTTGATAGCCAATTTATACTGAGAATTATATCAAATTAAGTCATTGGTATGATGATAAGTTTAGAAACTAAATCATGTTTATGTGTCACGAGGGGGACTAGTTGACATGACTTTATTGCAATGATGCATCCCCTAGGAGTTTTGACTGATAACTACTTTACTAAATCAAATTGTACATGTCTAATTTTCTTGGAAAACTGGGAAGATATAAATGAAAGAGATGATCCAGAATCAAATAAAGTATTGGCTAAGTTTGAGGAAAAAATTAAATTACCTGTCACCACACCATTAGGAACTTTAACTTCCGCGGTTGTAATCGCATAAGCTCTCCCTTGATCTATTGGTTTTTTATGAGGCATGTTTTATTATCTCTTAGGACACTCATTTTCATAGTGTCCCATATCTCTACAATTGTAGCATTGAACATCATAAAATTGTTTCTTCCCCTTGCATTCATGAGATAGATAACCCTTTTCTCTACACTTATAGTAGACTCCCATGCCTTTTAAGCATTTCTTGAGGTGATTCTTTCTACAGTTTTCGCATGATGATAATTTCTTCATTACCTTGTTCTTCTTTGGAGCTTCACCTTTCCCTTGGTTATCAGAGTACCTCTTCTTATCTTGGTTACCCTTGAAAAAATTTGATCTAGAAAATTCCTTCTCTATTTTGATGGAACTTGATACAATTTCATCATATGATGAAAATGGTTGAGAAGTCATTTCCCTTTGAAGACTTAGATTAAGACCTTCAAAGAAATGATCAATCTTGTCATCCAAGTCACGTACGTAATCTATGGAATACCAGGCTAGCATTGTGAATGTAGCATCATACTTTGCAACACTTTCTTCTTCCCTTTTTTTAAGACAAGGAATTTATTCTTCATTTCAGTTATTTTTTCACGAGGGAAATATTTTCCGAAGAATATTTCCTTAAAAGTCTTCTATTATATATCTTCTATTTCTTCTTTTTTCGTGGTATTCTGAATCAAGGACCACAATTGATCAGTGTTTCCCTTGAGATAATATACTTCCAATACTACATTTTCATTTTCATTGCATCTTAATACCATGAATATATTTTCAAGGGACTTGATCTATTGCTTAGCAACCATTGGGTTAGTAGTCCCGATGAAAGATGGGGGCTTCTGCCGCCAGAAACGATGCAACACAGGTGTGGAATGGTTATTCATTACAACCTGAGTAAGATGGCCCAATATGGTCATGATCTGATCTGATCCAATATTGACTATGTTGACTTGCTCAGTAGGGAGATCCCGACCTTGCCCATGAGAATTGATTCCCCTTCTTCCGTTAGACTCCATTTCTAAATAATGGGATACACTATATTAGTTTATGAATCCCAAATAGAAAATCACTCAATATAGATTGAAACTCTATGCATATCTAATCTTATAAAAATGGTTTCTCTGGGGAAAAATTCACATTAAACTCCTTCATAATGGCTTGTAAAGAAAATATGAATTATCCTAAGAATATCCCCCAAAAGTTTTGTAACCAAGAGTGCAGCAAGGCCCATTGATGTGCACCAGTTCCCATTCGAGTCGAGCTCAAAGTGGTGTTTTCAGGTTTTACCCCTAGATACATCTGTTCCAGAGCCACCTCTACCTACTCGTATCTAGGAAGGGATGTATTTCTTGAAAGATCCACATAATATATTCCTTACCAAAATACCGGGAAATTCTTATACATTTATCTACAAATACTACCTTAGGGATTTGTTCCCTACTATACATTTCCTACTCTAGTTTCTAAGTTTTCTACTAAACTACCTCTTATACCAACAGTAACACCTCGAACCCTCTAGACCGGAGCCGGTGCATTTCTTGTTATATTAACATGGTTAGAAGGAATGAAAATCCTAAAGGAATGATCAGTTTAGTAGTCTTGAAGAAACTAGATACATAAATGTAACTCAAATTACATTGGGGAAGGATACAAAATAAAATACATAATAAAAACTAAAAAATGCATCCATAGGAACTCAATAAATGATCTCCTCTTCGTCACTTGTTGAAGGTATATAATGAAAGGGATGATCTCAAATGATCAGTAAGGTTTACAAATAGTGGAATCATGAATCAATAATAACTGAATCATAAAAAAATATGTCATGGTGAATAAATGAAAATCACACGCCATTAATAAACTGAGAAAGGGCATGCTTACATAGATTTTGTCATAGTGAAAACCTCATGGATAGTAATGACTGAAAATGAATAATGAGAATTATTATTAATTGGACTTCATGTATCTATCACATTATACCATAATACTATTAAAACGGTTTAGTTCTGTGGGTAGAAACCTGTCTGATTTTTGGAAACAAACTTGAAGGGTTTATCGCAAAAATGATTTGCCTCATGAGACCTACCGATGCATCGAGGGGATATAGCGGGCCCAACCCACCACTTCATGTCTAGATAATTATTTATACATTGATTCAATACAAGATAAATATGCCTTTTCAATATCCGTATAGATTATAGTATACGGATTCATCAATATTTCCGTAATTAAAATAACTTTCCAAATAAACACTATATGTAAAATGGTATATGGTTTAGAAAACAAATATATCCATGATATGAGATTATGGATATTGAATATAAATATAATTTCAAATTAAAAGTGATCTCAAATGGGAATTAGGTACACCACATAAAGATTATTAAGTGCACCATACAAAGTTAGTCACAACAAAATAGTAGTTGAGACAAAGTCTCTTACCACAATGTAATCGGTCGAATCATATGATAAAAACTTAATAACCCTCAAATTAATCATTGAATAACATTAATATAAATATAATAATGTTATTATATATTAAATTTAAGTACACATATACCACATACAAGAAATAAGTGGCAAACAATGAAAATCTAACAGAAATGAAAGTGAGATGAGAAACTCATTACCTTATGCTCGAGTGTGTTCTTAATTTGTTGTAATGAACTGAATAATAAAATTTAGATTCATTAATTAATAACTCCAAAACCTCATATACATGTAATTTTTTTTATAGCCTTGTTAGGTTCATTCATGTCCCTTTTTATGGGTTTAATAGGTTCAATTTTCTTGTTTTGGAAGCATTTTCTTCCTTAGTTTTCATGATTCGTTTACTTGCTTTCATGAATGGAAGTTCATTTGAAATGTGGTTAAACATACATAATTTTTAATATATTTTATTAATGAAATTAAGGAGATATAAATGATCTTATAATTATTTTGGGTTATAAACCATGATGATGATTCATTAGTTAAAAGTTCATTACAAATATTCGGATTAACTTGTCTGTTTTGTTCATAATGAACTTGTTTAGTATTATTATTTTATATTATGAGTGTCTAAGGATTCCAGAACATTAATGAGATTAAATACATATATTATTATCTGTTTCAACCATTAAAATGGTTTCATGACCAGTAATTAAGGAGAAAGTGAATAAAAAAACTCCGTCATCCACAAAGGTAATAAATTGGAACCTCATGGATGTTGATTTCGTTTATAAAAATAAAAGGGATGGAGTAAGAATATTGATGATGGTTATTCCATTAACATTATATAATTACATTATAAAGATAATAATAGAGTTTATCATGGTAATTTAGATATATTAGGTTAGGAGATAAAAAGAAAAAGATGAACTTGAAAATAAAATAAAAGGTGAGGGATCCCTTATGAAAATTCAGCAGCCTAAGGGCGTTGCTTAACATTTCATAAAATGAAATGATGAGAGAAAAAGGGTATCACGTAATATTGAAATAAAAAGTATAGTAAGAAGAAAACATAAAATCAAACCCCAAAATATGAGAATAGAAAATCAAATAGATAATATAAAATAAGTGTCAATTAAAAGAAGAGAATGAAGGATTCCCTTACTTATAGAGTAACTCCAAGATCTTGAAGGACGGGACCTTGGGGGATTAAGGACACCATGGGAGGACTCCTAGAGAGGTAAAACCACCATAGTTTCAAGAATTAGTTATTTTTAATGAAATAAAACGAAGGGGGGTGAGTGGTTTTTTATAGTAATTAAGAGAGGGCTTTTTATTAATTAAAAGGGACACCTCGTTAGTGGTTTTTGCAAAACCATGGGCTTTCCCATGGTATTTCTCCATGACTTAAGCCACTTGGGACACCTCATGTCATAAGATACTATACAAAAGTCTACCATACTTTTATATTAATTATTACATCATTATGATATCATTAAACTACCGAAAACTCAAATTTGTATTTTTACTATTCATGAAAAATTCATGCATTTTAGAAAAATCCCAAAAATTCACCCTAACCATTTTTCAATGTGTATAATTCAAAAATAAACTCCATTTTTTTAAAATAATTTTCTAACTTTTTTTAATTTAATTTTCAAATAAAATCAAAGTTAATTCGAAAAATAACAATTTAAAGGTACAATTAGTTTTGTATTACATTGAAAATTTAATTAACTTCTCATTATCTTATTACCTTAAGAAAATAAAATATTATGATTATTTACTATTTATAATGGTCATATTTCTATTCATATTACTATTCACACGGGTATATTACTATTCATCAAAAAATCAAGTTGGTTCTATCAGTCTCCAAACGACTTACTGGTCACAACTCTAGATGACTATTTTTCGAAATTCAAAACATAGAAGTGGAAAATTTGTGTTTAATGGATAGCATATAACTTTATCTTATAATTTTTTGTTTCACAAAAGACTTAGTGCTTCATTCAATATAAGATATCTAATGACTAGAAAGTATTTAAGAGCAATATACCTTAAAATGTTTGGGGTGTTATATTCCACCTTTCACTTACACCATCCCAATAATGTGTATAAGGAGGGGTAAGTAGGAAAAATATCCAACACCCCTTTTAATGATTTATTAATTATTTTTTATGATATTATCCACCACTGTCTGAGTATATTTTCATAATATTTAAACCATGTTTATTCCCTTCTTCTATTTAATATCCCATAAATATTCTAATAGAATTTGATTTGTACCTCCTTATGTAGACATATCCATATCTATTATAGTCATCAATAAAAGCAATGAAGTATAAAAAATAACCTCGTTCATCTATAGGAAATGGACCACATACATCATTATGAACCAATTCCAATAGTTATTTAGATTTTCTCACTTCCCACAAAATGGGGTTTTTTCATTTTTCTTTCTAAATATACATGGCATGCATCCAAGGGTTTTAGCTTAAATGATTCAAAATAATATGATATATTGAGTTTTATTAAACACTTATTGATTTCTTAACAAAAAATGATGCACCATAGGTGGGTAGGATATTATTCATTCTCGAAAGATTTCTCATTGATTTCAAAGAGTTTATTTTTACATTCAATTATACTCATTTCGTATTTACAATTTTCTATACCATAAAATATGGTATTCTTATACAGAATACACTATTTATTTCTATACATGAAATAAAATACCATAGTTTCTAAACTAAAAACTTATTTTTGTAGTAATATATGGTAAATAATAACAATTATTTATTACAAGAACCATTAAACTAGGAAAATTAAGAAGATATTGTCTCACTGCTAAAGCTGCTAGTCTCACACCATTTTCATCTCACAGATCCACCTATTCTTTTTCAATCATCTTAAATATAATTTATTCCTATATTTGAATACAAATTTATGGGCCACATATAGTTTCCAATACCAAAATTTAGTAAATTGATAGATTCTATTCAATGAAAAATATACCAGTATGATAATAATTTCCTTATTTCCTTTTCCCAGTTGTGAAATTCCTATTATAGTGTTATTTTTTTGAAAATTTTAATTATACAACCCTTTTCTCATTTATAACCCTCTACATATATATCTTTGGGAATGGGAGGTTCATTAGTTCTATAAAATTGTATATATCCTTTGAATCCTAAAACTTTTTCCAATATCTTTTTCACCATAATGATTTTTTTTTTGCAATTATCCATATCCCTATCACCTTATATAACTAAATAAAAAAATTATAGGAGTGACATATTCATGTTATTTTTATTATAATTAATTATGAAAGTAGATATGATACATTTTATAGAGGAACGAATGATATTAGTTTCGAGTTCAAGGTTTAAATTGAACTCGAGGAATTTATTTCTCAATTTACATTAACATATTGAGTACTCAAGGTCCTTCCTAATTACCTTATATTATCCTTCATCTATAAAATTCCCTAGATACCTTATATCTTTATTATTTATCACACTCATGGTATTACTCTTAGAGATAACACAACATTTGATAAGCTTCGTTTTCCTTACCCATTTCCTATACACCAATGGACATATCTGACAACATAACATAGTGAACATCTATCGCATCATCCATATGCTTCATATATTTATCATTATCCTGCTTAAATGTTCCCTAAGGACAAACAATTGGTGGTGCAAACTCCAATGAAAAAAGCTTCCATTCATAGTGTAGTACTATGAACAATCTTTTGTTCCACTCTTCAATGTTGTTTCCTATCATGATATTTTCATTATCTATTATAGATCATAATGAAATTTAATTAGTGGTGGTCCCCATATGATCTATAAGAAAAAAACATAACATATTAGTACATTATCATGATTACCAATTAAAATTTAAATATTATTAATTTTTAATGTCTCCCATTGTATAATATAATCCTAATATCCCTCAATTACTAAATTTATAATTCTTAGCTGATTGGGAATTCAAGTGGAAGGGATTATTAAATATCTCTTTATAGCTTGACCTATGGAATCACCAATACTCTAATATCCGATGGTTTTCTTTTGTCTATCCATCTACATTAATTCACAATTCCTTGATCTCTTTAGTGGAGTCTCATCTCCTACAAAATATTACTTTGTAATTATAAATGATATACCTATAAAGATATGAAAAAAATTATAAAAAATTATTCACTATAAATATTTGTTATGTTGACCCTCCACTCTCATAAGAACAACCTCGTAGTTGGAGGAACCACTAACTAGGGTTGACCATCACCAAACAAAATTGTTTTTTTTGAAATTCTTTCATTGTATGAAATTTAATGACACAATATTATCTTTGAGGGAATTGTAAATTTATCTCAGAGAATGAAATAATTTTATCTTAAACTTTCTTGTTCTATATGATCATATTCAAATCATAAACATTCTTTAAATAAAAAACATTCAGTGCAAATTTTCATTTTATCTATGCATTCTTGTTTATTATTATATAATGTGATCACATATAATAAATAAAAATTAATAAAATAATAAACCATATAGATGATAAAATAAATAAACAATTAATTGACAATGGTAAATTAATAATTTCTTAATCCATTAAGTTAATAGACGATCAATTGATACCCTGTATTAATTCTTTAAGTCAATACCTGACATGAATTGTGACTCCCAGGCATTTAACTTGTTTGGTATGCATTGGATTTGAATCGTATCTCCATAAACTCCTCCAATAATTAAAATGTATACTTATACAAAGGTGAGAAGATCTAAGGATTTTAAATTTAATTTTATTACTCAAATGTGGACACACATGCCCTTATATTTTTCAATAAGGTGGTACGATACATAGATTGTCAAAATAAAAAATTATTTTATCATTTTAATTAATAAAATCAATAATTATATTAAATAAATAGTAATCCAATCATTCCTAGGATGGTCTCAGCTCATGGTATTTTAACAATAAATTATATTTCATAATAAAATTAAAATTCCTAAAATTAAACATGAGGAAATGTTTAATTCATTAAATTTTAATTAATTGTTGATGTATACACTGACACGTAAAATAATTTTATTAATTTCCTAACAATTAAAGTTAATATCATGAATTTTTATAAAAAAAAATTAGATCCATTTGAATCAAATGATGGTCCTAAAATATAAATATAGGTATTTCAATGGGTCTAAACATTTGGGCATGTTATCTTTGGACTAACCTATTCAGGCACTAGTTTGGGTAACCCAGCTATAAGTTAGGTCCTGTGAAAATTACTTGCCCTAAATAGGGGAACCATTTATAGTCAATAAGTTCCCACACACACATATATATGTCTATATATTTATATATGATTATGCATCACACTAATAAATGGTACTTCCATTTGGTCCACATGGGTGGTTTTATGCCACCCTCACCATAGATTCTTTTTGTGTCATTTGTTTAATTATTTATGTTACATGTAAAGATGAGAATTGAATCATAATACCCTAACACATCTCTATAAATAAATATACAAACCCATTCTACAATATATATATATATATATATATATTTAAATCATATATTTTCATGAAATATTTTCACAATAAAACGTTAAAAACCATGGATCTTTGATCGATAATATCATATCCATAAGAAATACGATCGATATATTGTTATTTGTGTTTGGGTCATATTGAATCCTTCCTTATGAATATTATAAAAAATATATAAAATTTTATGTTTTTTATCCTAAATAATTTTTGTCCTCTTAGATAATATTTGAAGGAACCCAAAGCATAACAGAAGTTTTAAAAATGCATAACATAAAAAAAATTATCTATATAAATTATAAAAATAATGAATCCAAAAAAATTAATAAAAAATATAAAAAAATTATATATAATTTAACTTAATCACAAAGAAAAAAATCAAACAAAACTATAAATATTACATGTTCATTTGAAATCACTAGTCTGATTCGCACACCATTAGCATTTTATGTATCAAAGGAACCAAACAGGTAATCCTCTAAATCATCTATGAATGAACCAAAAATCCTTGATTTTTGAACTTTTATTTGAATTTGATAGTAAGGAAAATTGAATTCCACTAATATTTCCCTTCAATCACGTGAAGAACACAAATTTGATCAAGAAAGTAAGATCAATACAACCATGTTAACCCTTATGTTTCTCACTCTAGAACATGAGAGAGAAATGTAGAGTAGTGAAGATGACATCCAAACATAGGAGAGAACTATCAAAATTTATAAAATCCACATCTATACCAATGTTATACTTTCTAAAATTTCAATTTGTTCCCTAGAAATTCATAACCAAAATTTGAGACCCTTTTTCACAATTATGCCTTAATTAAACTTGTCATAAATTTAATGAATGTTTTATCAACCACTTATAACAATTTAACATATTAAATGATAATGTATGAACCATTAAATTAGATAGTAATACATGAAATAATTTAATCAACCATGGATGTATTATGTTCATTTAAAAAATTACATTTTCTCATATTATCTTTTATGATCATAAAACTTTTAAATAATTTGAAAAATAAATTCAATAATCATTATTATAAACTTGAATAATATAATTGAAATATTTTACTTATTCGGGTCATACTCAGATGTTAACTGACCCATATACATGCAACCCACTACATCCAAAATACTTATTCATAAAAAATTTGGAATATATGGATATCTTTCTTACTTAACCCTATTGGTCCATATCTTGATATCATAGATTCCAACCCATGGAAAAAGATTGGAGTTTACTAACCTTCATGGTCCCTAAATAGATAAATAATTTAATAGCTATGGATACCTCCTAAAAACATGTTCTTTGAAATATAATCTCTTTGTCTCATGATATCTCATAATTTTGGATGCACAGTTGTTCCATACTCATTTTGATGCTTTATAAATTACATAACCTTACTGATTGAACCTATATTTTCATACCATGACCATGGATTTAATGAAGTTACTCTTATCCTAGTCAATTTAGTATCATGAGATATATCTTCCTCAATATAGAAATAAATCTTACTTGATCATTCAACCAATTCTACTCTACTAATGACTCACTCGACCAAAGATACCTCTTCATGAATAAAATTTCATGGTTTTTACATTATATCATTGTACATTATAAATGGAATAAATTGATAACAGTCTCATTTTGAGATAATAAAACACATATTTATTTAAAGAAACAACATATAATACCTATCATGCGATGTCCCTATTGGTAGGTCAGTCCCCATGATATTTTCTACATGAGATAACCATGTGTGGAATGCATTAGAAGAGGTATTAATGATTATGAACCCCCATAGTTGGTAGTTGGAAATATTAGGTGTCTCATTAGTATGATGTATCCAGAACATATGATATATATTTATTATTTTCATTGTATCTCAAAGTTCTCCTAATAGTTGGGAACTACAATAATATTTTTATATGGCATGAAATCTGAGGAAATAAGCATATAAATAGTGTATTCCAAATAATCAAGAATATTATGTTAACAATAAGAACATATATATAGTAAATTGTATACATTTAATTTTAATTAATTTATATATAGATGTTGGGTTAAGGGAACCCACTCACAACATATGGTGTTACCTCTTGTGTTATGGAATGGACCCCTTTAAATTGGAAGTTCTATCAAGGTTTACTTATCATTTTTTAGGGTGTTCCCACTGGTTCAATGAAATGAAACGCAAAACACCAAATATCAAAAAGTGTGAAACCTTACATTTTAACCAGCTAAACCATAAAAAAAATCCAATCCTGATGGGGTTAATTTTAATGAAACGTGGTTTTTTTAATGCTTCTCAAACTCCTTCAGTTATCTTGACATATCATCAACTCCACAAACATCAAGATCCTTCAAATGATATCTAATAAATTATTTATTATTAAAAATCCTAACATTATCACTGAACCATTAAAACAATTCTCAATGTATAATGATGAATTATCTAATATTCAGTTGGATATAAGGAAATTTTATAATAATCTCCCCATAATTTCTTTTTATGAAATTAATTATATGTAATATTGTAAAAACATGATATCCCATCAAGTTAGGTTCTGAGTTAGCAATGAATTCCTGAGGATATGTATTTTTAGATCAAAACAAGAGGTAGGTTGAACTCATGGCGTCACAAATAGTGCCTTAACTTTTTCACATTTAAAACCAATGTGAAGCCATTCTTCTAGATATCAGAATATCATTCAATAATAGACCACATTGTCCTTATGAGATAATAGATATTATTCCCCATTTTGTATCATTATTCTATACAATAATAGTAGAAATAAATTATTTGATGGTTTCTATATAATGGATAAGGGGATTTTCTTCTAAAAGAGGGATCAAAACCAGTGGTCGAAGAAGGTAAAATTTGAGATCCTCAAAATTTATCAATAAATCCATATTCGAGTGATAGTTGACCAATATCTTATTAAACATCATTATTGTAAATAAATTTCCAACTATGTTCGATATAAAGAATTTATTATAAGAGAGGAATCCATGGATTCCTTCTAATTCCGTAGGGTTTCAATATGATAGAATATCAAGTATCTACTAGATCCTCTTTGGGTAGACCGTGATATTTCAATGGTGTACCATTAAGCTATGGAATATTCCTGATGTTACATTGAAATAAAAATTTAGTTGGTCACTATTGGAAATATTGGTTATACCAATGGTTTAAAACAATTTATATATGCTCACAAACTTTTGGTATAATCTATTCTTGTAGTTCCCAAACCATTAGGACAATCCAAATTAGAATAGGTAAATGCCAAATATTTCATGAAAATATCGGTATAGAGATATTTGTATAGAAATATACCAAATTAAACAAGAAAAAAAATTTATATATGCTACACCAATGGTTCATGAAACTCTTTGTAAGGACTTATACCAATAGATCCATCAACCATTGGTATTTCACTTATATACTAATATTTTCTTATAAATGTTGGTAAATCCTCTCCATCGAGAAGTAACATTCATCCATCCTACACCTATGAAAAGAAAGACATATATACAACATGTCAAGAAAATTAATTAATATATGATTCATTTAATATATTATAAATCAATCCAATTTATAAATTGAAAACTAAATGATTAAACAAATAAAGAATTAAATTCTCTTATAAGACACCATCCACACAGTTGGATATTTTATAAATTTTATTTTGGAAATAGATTTAAAAGATATCTATATTTAAAAAAACCTCATTATAGACACCGCTATAATCATGTTTATCACTACCATCATCATCGTCTCAATCCTCATCAGAAGAATCATCATCCTGAAAAACATAATCTCCATCAACACCTAAAATTTTGTTACATAGATCAACACTAAGATTGTCATCACCATCACATAAAGCATCATAAAATGAGCTTATAATTGATATATATGCATCAAAAATAGAATATGTATATAAAAACCTGATATACATATAGACATTATTTATTTTATGAAATTCTCATTGATTTTTTCACCAGTTTCAAGCTTCTGGACTGCTAATTATTTCTCCTCTATTGCTTCTAAAGGGTCCTCTTGCAATAATTTCTTAGTACCAGTATAGGTGTTTGAATTTCCTGAATTGGTCAAATTCTTAGTGGGATAATATACATTCCCTATTTAGAATGGACCCTACCATGGTTATCTTTGTTAGGTATGAATAATAAAAAGTAACAAAATAAGGGGTGAATTGTGTATTTATAAAGCTGTCAACAAATTCTAGTTTGTAAATATCATTGAAATTTATGTAGATATGAAGTGTTATCTTCTGTAATGAATATGATGAGTGGATAAACTAAAATAATGAAAAAAAATATAGTTGTTAGGGGAACAAAGGTCCCCTATTCCACTCCACCAATGATCTCTCTATGAGATTGGTGAATTTCACTAATAAGGTCTTCTTATCATAAGACCTTCAATTCTACAACTGAGTATAAGAAGTTTAACCATTTACAACAAGACTAAACAAAGACTTATGGTTATTTTATAGGGATCTGATTATCCACAACTTATTACATGAAGCTATAACATCACCATAACTAAGTTCATGCAATTGGAACTCCAATATGTCAAATGATTTTTTTTTTATCATTTGGGTTGATCTTCACAGTTGCAGCAGCAACTGACAAAAGATGAATCTTGTTCATTAGAAATAAAAGTCTTCAAGAAAGAGTAATTTTAAAGCAATCCTACTTTCAAATGATCATCAATTTGAATATCAACAAACAAAAGTGGTAATATTATAGTAGAACGAGGTTGTAACATGTATATCTTCAAAGTGTATCCTTTGATTGCCAAAAATAGTGTTGATCGTTTTTTGTGGAAGATTTATAGAATATATTCATAGGAATACAGTCATATGTGTGAATGAATTAAACTTGTATCACTTTTATCACATATATCAAACACACCAACACTTTAATTTAAAAATAATTTGATTATATAAATATCTTATTTATTGGTTTATTAGATCTAGGAAAAAATACTAATTGAAGACAGAAATTTAAAATTATATTTACCAGGGGAGTCGAAACTTCCATTAAGAAATGGGGTGATTTTCTCCAATGAAATGGTTATTTGAATCGATCATAAACGTATGGTTATTTAACCATAAATTCTTTTTCCCATAAAATATGGATCAAAGTAACATAGGGATGATGATCCATGTATTCATCCTTTTTAGAATAGGATTCCACACATAGCATTGATTAGTCGTGTGTTCAATTTTTCGAATATAGTGTATTAACAGTGTTTCCATATTCTAACGTAGGGTTGATATTCCATATGTTCATTGATTATGGAATGTAGTGTGGCTGATCCATACATTTAATCTCCATTTTAGGTATTCTGATCCATACAAAAATTATTCAGCACAGCGTAGAGATGATGACCCATATGTTAATTCACTGAATGTTGGGTTTGAAATATGTTTCCAAAACCCATCCAGTACTTTTCATTTCATCAACGACAAAAACATGATATATAAATTCCTATAACATACTTAATGTAACTTCATTAGAATAAAAAAAGGGTATTTTAGGAATCATAATAAATATATAATATAGAGTATTTTTGAAACAATACATGACAAACAATCTCCCCCTTTTTAATTATCACAAAACCCATAAAATAAATAATAAAAAATATAGGATTAGTAAACACATTTTATGAAAAATATTTTCTGTTTCAAAATTATAATAATTTTATATAACTATTTTGATTGAAAAGGTTTCTCACAAAAATATGTTTTTCTCAATTTTTTATCCCTTTTTTGATATCAAAAATAAAGTTCAAATGAGAAAATGATATAAACCATATTTAATATAGAACTGAACTATAACTGAATGTTATATTATACTGTTAGAAAAGAAATAATATATGTGATATTCCTGTGTAACTTTAAACACAAATAACACAGAAAATATTTAAGTCACATAAAATATAAAAGTAATGTAAATTTAAAATTAGAGAAAATGTTTTGAAAATTAATGAGTAAAACCCATAATCAACTAAAGTGGTCTTCAAAATTAGAGGTTATGATCTGATTAGTTTTTGTGGTTACAATATATATGGGTAGTATTTTCTATATCTAGAAGAGGAAAGGTATTAACAACTCCATGAATTTCAAGAAGCTTCACCAGTAGACTCTGAAAACAGTTGTGGAAGACATATGTCTATTGTTGTAGTATCTTCCTTGAATATTATCTTATCTTTAAGTGTTCCACAATGTTTACCTTAACAAACTCATTCACTGATTCTTCATATTGAATATATATTTCCAATCTATCTTTTAATTAAAGAATGAATAGAACCAAACAGGATTAATTAGAGGCCAGATGGCTTATTAAATATATCTGATTATCCTGAAGAACATTCAAAGGAGTATTGTCATAGTAGAGAGTGTGCATCCTATTGTTGAATTTAGCCATCACAGCTGTTATGGATTCAAACCTCTATTAAGTCAGGAGAAGTGAGTTAATGTTTATAGGGTAAATATTGATGACTATCCTTGATAAATTAAAATTCTCTTCCCAATATAAGCTTTATTTCATCAAAATCATAATTCTTCCCAAATTAATCCCTCAAAGATCCGAACTCTCTACCTAAAGTAGAGATAAAATATTCCAGATCCTTTAATAAAATCAAGTTTTATTGAACATATTTGTGTTGAGTTTTAAGGGCTTCAAACTCTACTCTTGGAATAGTTGATCTTCTGAGTTCCTCAAATTTCTTCTTGTCATCTTTTAAATATTCTCTTAAAGACAATTTCTCGCTCCCTAATCACATGTACTTTTGAATCAAAGCTTCATAATAAGAGTTAGAAGACTCTGGGGTGATATTTCTTGAAGGATGACCACCCTCTACCATATCCAAACATGCCTCTCCATGACCTTTTGATATATCTCTAAATACAAATCCTTCTACAGCAACATAATTAGGAGCAATGGGTGAAATTTTCTTATGGATAGGGAAATCTTCCTTATAATGGTATTCTTTGTAAACCTATTGCTAAATATTATCATTCACTTGAGCCTCATGCTCAACTACATTTTCATCTTCATCCATAGATTTAGGAATGTGGATTCTAATTCATCTTCTTTGAAAAAGATGACCCTCTTTGGGTCTAGATTCATCATATTCATGAGGCATTGGTCTGATATAACCAACAAATGTAATCATCCTTTGCTCCCCTTGAGAAAATTCCATCAGATTTTGTTTCTGTTCTCATCAAATTGGTAAAAGACTATTGTAGGATTTTCTCCAAACATATCCCAATTTATTTGTAGTCATAGAATTTATAATGTTATAATAATGATATCTATATCCGAGAGTAATATTTATGATTCCTCTTTTTCTTAGTAATAAAAAGGAACGGAATATTTCATAGGTATAGTATCCCATCTATTCCTCTTTGTGATAGTAATGAATTATATACCTTATCATAAAACAAGTGAAATTATTCTAATTTTGGTTCAAAAATAGAAACAGACAGTACATGTATGGGTACATAACTTTCTCCAACTCAGTTGTTCTCATCAATATGCCAGTTAGAATAAACTTAATAATGAATTTCTAATGAGGAATAAGTTCCTTGGTCATCACTTTCTTGATGTTTCCTATTCCAGAAAAAGAAAACATAATTTTCTCTAAGTTATATTTTTCATCACCAATACTTATCAATTAAAAATGAAAATCCCCCTCATGAAGACAACATAATATCTGAGATATTTCCACTGAGGAAAGAAAAAAATTATTATCATGAATCATATAGATTATATAATCTTCATAGATTCCAAAACTAAACTTGGAATTTATACAAAACTATTTTATATCTAAATCAAACATCAGAGGAGTGTTATTGTAGATAAAAGAAAAATATATTCCTCAAAATATAATTCCTTCCTTTAACAAAATATTTGTCTCATTTAAGTACTCAAAATAAATCACCTTACCTTGAATAACATTGAGATACTTCACTGGTGGGTAAAATGATACACCCAAATCAACATCTTTAGGTCTTCATAGTGTTTCCATTTATGAAGGTTTTTTATTAAAGGATCGATGGTTTAGGGATTCGGTGAACTAGATTGAGAAATGATATAAAAACTGAAGGGACTTGAAGGAGAAAAGCGGGATAAGGTAGATGGGTTTATCCTTACAATTGAAAATATACTCATTATTTTTAAATTTGAATAGGAAAATAAAAATAAGTATAAATGAAATTATTTATAAATATAATCAATGTTTAACTGACCAAAATAAATGGAAATAAATAATTAAATACAACATATATAGATTTCTAAAAATAAAAATAGTGAGATTATAAATAAAATAAATTAATAAACATTCAGTTAAAAATAAATAATCCTAACCCCGTAATAAAATCATAACATTCATAGGGAAGTGGTTTAGTGAAAATATATTCTTATTAATATTTGTTATTAACAAAATCTAGAGATATATCGATTTTAAGAACATGACATCTTATAAAATGATTCCTTATTTAAATATTTTTAGTCCTATAATGACAGGTATTCTTTTTTAAAAATTATCAATAGTATTATCACATAAAAAATGTATATTATTAAAATTTAGTCTAAATTCATGTAGTGTTTTTTCATCCATAATACTTGTGCACAGAATCTCCCAACATAAACATATTCAACCTTAGTTGTTGATAGGGAAATTGAGTATTGTTTCTTACAAGACCATGATACTAAATACTTTCCTAAAAAGTGATAGGTTCTTGAGGTGATTTTTCTATCTAATCCACAACCTCCAAAGTCATCATATGAATAGTAAATTAAATTATAATTAGATGTTTTGTGGAAAAGAAGAGATTAAAAAATAGTTCCTTTTAAATATCTAAAAAATCATTTCATAACAGTAATATGGGATTCCTTTGGATTTGACTAAAATATGACACATAAAAGGATAGGAAACAAATTTTTTGGTCTTATAGCAGTAATATATAACAAAATTCCAATCATTACTATATATAAATTTTTGTCAGTTGGTTTTCCAAATTCATCTAAATCATGTTTCATATTAGTACACAAAGGAGTTTTTTATATATTTTTGTTCTTGAGTCTAAACTTTTTTTAACAAATCAATAATATATTTACATTGATTTAAAATATTTCCATAATCCTTTTTATAAATTTTTAATCCTAAAAAGAAATTTAACTCTCCCATTATAATCATTTAAAAAAATTCATTACTTTTGAAAAAACATTACAAAGATTTTTATTTTCTGATCCAAAAATTATGACATCAACATAATGTTATACTAATAAAATATTATAACAAATAGTTTTCATAAAAATTGTTAGATCTTACAATCTAATAGTAAATACATTTTTCAAAATAAAAGAACTTAATATTTCTTACCAAACTCTATGTTCTTGTTTAAGGCCATAGATAGATTTAGTATGTTTGAAAATAGAAATTATTTTATGAGGGTTTTCAAAACTAGAAGGTTGTTCAACATAAACTTCCTCTATTAAATATTCATTTAAAATTTCATATTTAACAACCATCTAAAATAATTCAAAATTTACATGAGATGCCTAAGCTAAAAGGATTCTAATGGCTTATAATCTTGCTAAGGGGGGAAGGTTTCATCATAATATATTCTTTATTCATGATTATATCCTTTAGATACTAATTTATCTTTATTTCTAGTTATGATTCCTTGATCATATTTTTATTTCTAATGACCCACTTAGTTTATATTACAAGATAATTGGTTGGTCTTTCTACTAATTCCAAAAAAATAATTTCTTATAAACTGGATTAGCTATTCTTGCATTAATAACATCCATATATCATATTCTAAGGCTTTATAAATAGACTTAGTTTCTAACTGAGATAGAAATATAGAAAATTAAGATAGGTTTCTTTCATTTATTATATTTCTAATTCCTATGTCTCGGTCTCCTATAACAGTTTCTAAAGGATGGTTCATTAAGGTTCTAGATTTTCTAGGCAAGAAACTTTCAGGTTCTTTAGTTTCATGTTCTTCTGAACTAGACTGAATTTTATTTACATCATTTTCAAAATCTGTTTTAGGGGTTTCAAGTCATTTTTATATCAGTTAGTAACTTTAAATTTTTGATAATTCTCTTTAATAAAAGGGTCAGTTTCATAAAAATTCACATGAACTGATTATTCAACAATCCTTTACTTTTTATTAAACACTCTATAGGATTTATAAATAGCAGAATATCCCAAAATTATTTCTTCATCAGATTTTGGATCAAACATACAAAGTTTTTCCTTGGCATTCATGATATATTCCTTTTATACAAAAAAAATTAAAGTACTTTATTATAGGTTTTATGTTATTACAAATTTCATAGGGATCCCTTTTAGAAATAGGCCTTATTAGAACTCCATTCAAGATATAGTAGGTTGTTATTACAACTTTTACCCCAAAATAGGTACTAATGTTGTATTTTTTTAACATAATTCTTATGATTTATTGAATAGTTCTATTTCTTCATTCAACAATTACTTTTTATTGAGGTGTTATTAGTGTAGAGAAGGTGTGTTTAATATCCAGATTTGAGAAAAAAGAATTAAATTATTGATTCTAAAATTCTCCACCATGATCACTTTTTAGTGAAATTATTTCAAAACCATTTTATTTTGAACAATTTCACAAAAACTTTCAATAATTGTGAATACTTTACTATTTAATTTCAAAAAATATACCTAATTAAATCGTTAATAATCATCAACTAGAACATAGAAATTTAATTTACCTTCCAAAAATGATACTCTAGATTGTCCAAAAAAATCAATGTGGATTAGTTCTAGTGATTCCGATATAGAAATTTTGTTAATAGATTTGAAAGAAGATATTTGTTGTTTTCCAATTGGGCATGAATCACAGAATCTATAAATGAAAAATTTTACGACTAGGAAAATCAGAAACTAATTATTTCTTAGATAATTGATGTAATCACTAGTGCAGAAAACGTTTTTTACGTCGGTTATTTTTAATTTTTTACGTCGGTTTCTAGCCGACGTTAATACGTGCGATGTTATAAATAAGGTTTTTGATGTCGGTTATTTAAAAACCGATGTCAAAAAGCATAAAATCGCGATGTTTATCACGTCGGTTATTTTAGAACCGATGTGATAAAGGGCCTGGAGAATGGTTTATCACGTTGGTTATTTTAGAACCGACGTGATAAAAGTCCTGGAGAATGGTTTATCACGTCGGTTATCTAATAACTGACGTGATAAACGGCCTGGACAATGGTTTATCACGTCCGTTCTTAAACAAATGACATGATAAACAGGGGGTGAGGGGGTTTATCACGTCGGTTTATATAGAACCGACGTGATAAACCATTCTCCAAGACTTTTATCACGTCGGTTATTAAATAACCGACATGATAAACCATTATGTAGACCTTTTATCACGTCGTTTATTAAATAACCGACGTGATAAACCCAATTTTTTTTTAAACAGAATGTAGTAATCTTATCTCCACTAGAATCAACCAGAAAACAAATCAAGAAATCGTACCACATAAATAGAAGTACATCAAAATTAAGCATGTACATAGATAACACATAAAACTTACCCACTAGACAGCATCCACCCTCATTTATACCCCATGGACAGCCCTCCCCCACCCCGTTGGAGCCCTCACCCTCATGTATACCCCCTGGACAGCCCTCCCCCACCCCGTTGGAGCTCCCACCCTCATGTATACCCCTTGGAAAACCCTCCCCCACCCCATTGGAGCCCCCACCACACTCCTGAACTACCCCCGACCCCCGGACACCCACAAACACCCCTCGACAACCCCCCACCCGCCTGAACAGCACCTCCTCACCCCCTCACCCCACTTGACAGCCCCCACCACACCCCTGGACAGCCCCAAACACCCCTGGACAACCCCCCACCCCTGGACAGCACTCCCACACCCCTGGACCGGCTTCCCACACCCCTGGACATCCCTGCCACCCCCCAGGACTGTCCCCCCACCCCATCAGACAGCCCTCCCGGACCGCTGGACACCCCCAACCCCACTAAACACACCCCCACACCCTTGGAACCCCTCCCCCACAGACCCAAATCCATACCAGAAGAACCATCAAAAGTAGACCAAAACAAGAAGTCGAGCAAAATTAAACATTCACTTATATAACATTCAAAACTTACATTATCAACTTCAAAAAAACTAAATCAAACCTAAACAACTACCAAATACACAATTAAAACGACAATATTCAAAATTACATTTTACATTACAAACAACTAAAATTCAATCAAACCTGTAAAATAATTTGACCACTCCACTTGTACGCATTTGATGTCTTCAGCAGTATTGGGTTGAGGGTCATCAAAAAGCTACAAATGAAAAAGAAGATAGTTAACGTGTATAATGAATAAATCAAATTGAAATATGATGGCAAAGTTTAAGAGGAAATCGTACCAGGTCAAAATTCACAACTGTCCCAGTTGTTATTATTTTATACATAAATCTTAACATATAATATCTGCATTCGATGAGGCCTTGTTGTTCATGACAATTTTTTTTTGAATGAGTGTAAATTCAATATATTATTTTTATGTAATAAATCAAAAAGTACAAATTATAAATGTAAATTTACCTTCGCATTTACATATTTGATCTTTACATTTCTTTTCTTTGTGTTTTTTCGAAAGTAGACCCATGCACTTTTAGAAAATAACACGAATGGGGTAAATTTAAAATTCATTATAATATATAAAACTATTGAGAAATTGAAACTTACTTTTCCAATATATTCTTAAAACTTTCCCGCACATCACCATGAACAGAGCATATCCAATAAAGAGCTTTCTCCCTTGGGAAAAAAATCCCTAACATCCAATGATCACTGATAAAAGGAAATTTAATGTTAGTGGTTTTTTATGTTAAAAGATAATTAACTATTTGAGAGAAATGTGTTTCATACCTCTCACAAAAAGGCATCATCCAACATTGTTGGATTATATTCTTTTCAAATCTTTCAGAAATATAAACCATTCTTTGTTCCTCAGTCAATGCACATGCTTCAGGGGAAATTAATTGTGGGTCCATGAATCCATATACTTCTGTCAGTTCATTCCTCTCAAAAATTTTATAAAGATACCTAATACAAAACATATATAAGTATACATTTTTAATAAATATAACGCAGGGAAAAGGTGTTAAGACTTACATGGAAAACATTTTCACCACGTTGATTCCCAACTTATCTCCAGTAACAAGCTCCATGATATCAGATTTTGTAATCCCCGCACTTATTTCACGTCCACAAACATGAGATTCCATTGGAAACTCATAAAAACTTAACAACAAATGTGAATATCTTGACAATCTGTCAAGACCACTGGAATCTGTATCTGATGTCATAGCCTGTTGTCTTTGTTGTTGTCTATACAATATTTCTTTACCTTTGAAGTATTCCTGTGAAAAAAATTTTGAGAATTCTAGTAGTTTTCAAATGATAAAACAACTTTAATAAAAAAATAAAATAAAAGATATAACATTCATACCTCTATGGTAATGAGTCGAAGAAGTCTGGATGGCCAAACTAAAAAATGGCCGATACTCTATCCAATTGTCGCCACCTCATCTGTAGGTATTGGTACCCTAGCTGATCTATCTATAATATCCTGTACAGTGACCCTCTGATTCTCTACCTCTAATTGTTGATGATGAACTGTATCTCCTATACAATATACCAACCCGTATGCTACTATATGATGTTGAGAATCATCAACATACAACTCGCAATATGTAGGAAGCTGCAGCGGAGGCGTAGGATAAAAAATGGGGTCCGCAGGCTGAGGTGGGGGAGTGGGAGCTACTGGCGGAGGTGGAGGATAAATAATGGGGTCTGCAGGGGGAGGTGGAGGAGTGGGAGTTGCAGTCTGAAATTGTCTTTGCATTTTTGCAAACATAGACTGCACCGAATCTCTAATCTTGTCTTCCATCGTCGCATTAATATTTTGAACTTCAGCCTCCAAGGATTCTATTTTTTTTATAAACCCCCTCAATGTTAGAAGTTGAAGAACGTGGAAACACTTTTCTTACCGATACACCTGTCGGATATCCTCTTACACGACCAGGATGTTCGGGCCTTCCCAATGCTGCAAATAAAATATCTTCCCTCCCAGTAGCTGTAAATGTCCCCTCTGAACTTTGCTCCTTAAGAGAGTCATGTATTAATTAATTGAACATTTCTGTAATGATTGAAACATATATGAAGAAAAAAGTTAACTTAAATAAATTAAATAGATATCTTACAATCCTCTCAGCTACGATTCTCGATTATTCCGAAAGATATTGCCCTTTTTTCCCTTCCGAGCTCTCTTCCATTTTTCATGTCTAGATGGGGGGGATGGAGGGGCCACCTCTCCAGAGCTTTAAGACTCAGCTCTTAGTTGTTGAAATTTTTCTGCTATCATTTTTTCTTCCAATAATGTATACCCTCCCCGAGATAAACTATGAGGGTATACATTTTTAGATTGGATCTCCTGATGATATTTCCTTGTTTTCTGTAATTTAAGAATAAGAAATCATTAACAAAACATTAATAAAATCATTTATATAAGAAAGTATATAAAAGTTTACATTGCCCTTACCAGAAATGACTCTTTTTTTCTACTTTCAAAAAACTGTCTCCATGTGTCTTCATCTATAAAAGGATATATACGACATGGATTGTCATGACTCATATGACCATAAATGAAATCAGATGTGAGGGTTGATTTGAAATCCCTCCATCTCCTGGAAGCCAACGATAAGCATTTCTTCCTGACTCATCCAGTGTTAGGAATATCAAATGTCATCTGATAAAGAAGAGGTTAAACATATTATATATACCAGAAACATTAAATGAATGGTCAAACAATGACAAAAGATCTTACCAAAATTGTCTCCCACAACTGATAGATAATCGCTTTATCCACACCTCTCCAATCATCATACAGAATGATTACTTTGGTCTTAGCCTGAGTTGCAACAAAACTCTTAAAATCTTTGGCATTCAGACCTCTAGGAATATCATCATCATCAAACTCAACTACTATCCTCTGATCCTGCGTACGGGCAAGTGATAATTTTGGTAAACGTGTGCAACCACGTTTACCAACCTTTGAACTCTTTGTCGTAATAGGAGCATGTGAATGTTCATCCCCATAGGTATGACCAGCAATATGCTCCTCCCCAGAATCATGTGGTTGATCATCTGAATGATCTTTCATTATCCTTCAAATCAAAAAAACAAACGTCAGTTCACAAATATACATATTCAAATATTTTAATACTACTGTAATCAGAAAATAGAAAAGTGTACTAGGTTACATAATAGTAAACATTGGTAATATGGTAAGCATGTTAAACAATGGTAAAGATGGCAAAGATGGTCAAGATGGTCAAGATGGTCAAGATGGTAAAAAATGGAAAAAATGGTAAACCTGGTAAACATTGTAAACATGGTAAAGTAATTTTCAGTGAACAAATATACAAATTCAAATATTTTAATACTACTGTAATCAGAAAATAGAAAAGCGTACTAAGTTACATAATAGTAAACATTGGTAATATGGTAAGCATGTTAAACAATGGTAAAGATGGCAAAGATGGTCAAGATGGTCAAGATGGTAAAAATGGTAAAAATGGTAAACCTGGTAAACATTGTAAACATGGTAAAGTAATTGTCAGTGAGCAAAAATAAGCATTTTAAAATTCATGTAATGGTTATAAACTGTTGGGTCGTAGAGGATGGCGAGAGGGGGGGTGAATTGACTTTTCAAAAAATAATTAACAATTTAAAACAATTATCAAAGCCCAACGGCTAGTTTGACTAGGCACACCGGCGGGCCGGTGGTGTCTCACCAGCTGGCTGGTGGTCCACCGGCTGGCCGGTGCTGAGCTCCCGGCTGGCCGGTGGTCCAGACAGAGCAGGCTTTCTGTCTGGGTTCCACCGGCTGGCCGGTGGTCATCCACTGGTTGGTCGGTGTCACCATGCAGTGGGCAAGCCTACTGCCTGGGTCCTCCGGCTGGCCGGTGGGCAAGAACCGGTTGGCCGGTGCCCATACCGGCTGGCCAGTGCGCTAACATCGGCTGAACGGTGGCTCTGGCAGAAAGAAATGCTTCTTCCAGAGACCACCGGCTGGCCGGTGGGAATCCACCGGTTGGCCAGTGTCACCAGGCAGTGGGCAAGAACCAGTTGGTCGGTGCCCATACTGGCTGGCCGGTGCGCTAACACCGGCTGACCGGTGGCTCTAGCAGAAAGCAATGCTTCTGCCAGAGACCACCGGCTGGCCGGTGGGAATCCACCGGTTGGCCGGTGGACTCAGAGAGTCCACTATCAGCCTTCTTGGGCCAACTCCTGGGCAACCTTTTTCCTAGCATCAAAACACTTGAAAACAAGTTAGAACACAATGAGAGTGATTGTGATCATTAAAATCCAAGAGATAGGGGTACAACAATAAACATGATAAAGTAAACTAAACAAACTTAAAACAAACAATAACATATACTTATTTTATTTTAAAACATGTTTTAATAAATAAAAAACTTACAATATCTAACATTTATGGAAAAAATAAATGTAAAGAAGAAATAAACATATATTACCTGTAATTTTAGGAATGTACAGATGGATTGTTTTCCCAAATTCCTTCGTCGTGATCGTTCCTTATGGCACAAACTATGTCTTCAACATGATCGTCATTATGTTCTATTAATATTTCCATTGAAGTAGGGATCTCACATAAATCAGCATATTCATCAAGTTCATCCTCACCGACATATTGTTTTTTCCCTTGTAAAACAACAGCCCACTGCATATCTGATTGATCTACTACATAAAAAATTTGTTTTGCATGTGTTGCCATTATAAAAGAATCAGCTGTGTCTTCCAATCTATTCAGATTAACAAGTGTCATTCCAAATTCATCGTGTCTGACACTGTTGTTACCGTTAAACCATTTATAGTTAAAAACGGGAACTTTAATTTTAAAGTAATCAACCTCCCATATGTCTTCAATCACTCCATAATATGCATTTGATGCAGAAATTGGGTTTTTGTCCTTAGCACTCGAAAAATGCATTGCTTCTGCAAACACCAATACACCACTATTCGGAACTGCACTTCTGTTGTCCTGAGCTTTTGTATGAAATGTATAACCATTAATGTCATAACCAGACCATGTTATCACATTTAAACATGGACCACCCACTATCCATTTTAATGTCTCTGATACATCTGATCTACCAAGAAAAGTCTTTTTAATCCATGACAAAAAAGTTTTGTTGTGCTCATTCAAAATCCACATTTCTTTCTTCTTTGGATGACATTGTTTCAACTCATTAATATGCAATGTGATATATGGTTGAGCATCAGCTATGTTCTTCAAGATGTATGATTCTAACTTCTTCATCTGTTCAGCTGACACTGATTTGACTTTCAAGCCGCGAATCCCATTTCTCTCATTATTAACTCGTTCATGGCGAGATGGAGGCAAACCTATGTGTTGCGCCGCAGCCAAGTAGCTCGTACAAAACTCTGCTACCTCCTCAAAAATATACTTTTCAATAATGGAGGCTTCAGGTCGATATAGATTTTTAACATACCCCTTTAATATTTTCATATACCTTTCAAAAGGATACATCCAACGAAGATATACAGGTCCACAAAGCTTTATTTCTCGAACCATATGAATCATTAAATGCACCATTATATCAAAAAAAGTTGGAGGAAAATACATTTCCAATTTACAAAGTATTAAAATTGCATCCTTTTCCAAAATGTTCAAAGCATTCACATCAATCGCCTTGTTACAAATTGAATTGAAAAAATAACACAACTTCATTATAGTCTTTCTGACACGAATGGGCAATATTCCACGCAATGCAACTGGTAGAATTTGTTGCATCATGACGTGACAATCATGTGATTTCATACCTATCAACTTCAAGTCCTTCAATGAGACAAAATTTTTTACATTAGAAGAATAACCTTGAGGAACTTTGGTATCATGAAGACACTGACAGAAGCTAATTTTATCCCTCTTCGATAATGTATGACAAGCCGGGGGAAGAAATGTTCGTCTTCCTTTAGGAGTGGGAGCTAACACCAAACATATTCCCATTGATAGTAAGTCTAATCTTGCATTCAACCCATCTTTTTTCTTTCCTTTAATATCTAACAATGTTCCAATCAAAGAATCACAGATATTATTCTCCACGTGCATGACATCAATATTATGTTTAACTTCATGATACCTCCAATATGGTAGCTCAAAAAATATTGACCTTTTCTTCCAAATATGTCTATCATTACCATATTTCTGTGTCTTTCCCAATGTCACGTCAAGGTTTTTCACCCTCTCAAAATACAGATCATGGGATAAAGGTTTTGGAGAAGTATCAAATTCTTGTGAGCCATTAAATGCCTTTTTTAGTCTTCTATAAGGGTGTTCCATAGGCAAAAACTTTCGATGACCCATGTACACTGTTTTCCTCCCATGATGCAATTGCCAATAGGACGTCTGTTGTTCGCAAATTGGACATGCTTTATTCCCTTTAACACTGTATCCAGACAAATTTCCATACGCTGGGAAGTCATTTATAGTGAACAGAAGCACTGCATGTAGTTGAAAATATTCCATTTTATAAGAATCATACACCCTAATACCATCAGCCCATAACAGTTTCAAATCATCAATCAACGGTGACATGTAAACATCAATATCATTACCGGGTTGCTTTGGACCAGAGATCATTGTACTCAACATGACATATTTGCGCTTCATACAAACTTCAGGATAGAGGTTGTAAATTACCAATAAAACAAGCCATGAACTATGTGTGCTACTGAGTGTTCGGTATGGATTCATTCCATCTATGCACAACCCTAGTCTGAGATTTCTTATTTCATTTCCAAATGTAGAATACTGCGCATCAATTTTCTTCCATTGTGGACAATCAGCTGGATGACGTATTTTTCCATCACATACCCGCTCTTCAGCATGTCATCTTAACCTTTTTTCATCATGTGAATTAGCAAATAAATGTTTGAAACGATTAATTATAGGAAGATGCCAAAATACCTTTGAAGGGAGCTTTGTAATCTCTACATCACCCTATGATTTTTCTTTCACCTTATACTGTGATGTCCCACATTTTGGACACTCTGACAGAAATTCATATTCCTTCCTATATATAATGCAGTCATTCGGACAGGCATGTATTTTCTTGTATCCCAATCCCATCGGGCATAATATTTTCTTGGCTTTGTAATGTGAATCTGTAAGATCGTTATCTTTTGGAAGAATGTCTTTCATCAATTGTAGCAGCTCTGTAAAACTTCTGTCACTCCATCCATGCTTCGCCTTTAGGTTAATCAATCTTAACACCACCGACAGAACCGTAAAATCTGTACAACCAGGATATAATGGTTTTTCAGCATCACCATATAGACGTGAAACTGTCGGTTCTATCTCAATTTGTTCTACTACAATATCGTGAATCATTTCTTCAATTCCATCGGAGTTACCATCTTGCGAATCATCATCATCAGTGACATTCCGTCCAGTTTCACCATGCCAAATCCAAGGGTTGTAACTTGGATTAAAACCATGACATATCAGATGATCTTTTATCTCTCTACTTTTCAACTTCTTCATATTCAAACATTTCAGGCATGGACAGAAAAAAATGTCACTACTTGGAACATTTCGTTTTGCAAATTCCAAAAAGGCATCAACACCTTCCTCAAATTCATTGCTCATTCAATGTGCCATAATCCAACTTCGACTCATTATTACCTATAACAAATATCAACAAAAAATATATATTTTTAAGATAAGACAAAACATGTTTATATGAAAAAAATCATAATTTGAATGTAAAACAATTTAAAATATAAAACAAATCTTTAAAGTAATAGTAGTTTTCATAAGTACCCAACACCAAATAGCTATACATCGTAAGTGTCATGTTAAAAATATGAATATAGACCATTTGTTTTATGTTTAATAATATTGTCATATTATCTGATCATTCTGATTATATATTAGAATTACTATATCCTTTTGATCCGATATATAATCTAAGGACATTAATATTTCTTTAGAAAAAGTAATGTTAATATCATGGTAATGTAAAAAAAGTATATGTCGAACTATATATATGTAATACGAATAAAAAAATACATATGTGTTTGGCCTGGGTTTCACACATAAAACAACTCATCTCACAGATTAAATTTTTGAATCATCCTACATAATACTTATTTTTATAACTTAGGGAATGAAAATAATAAAAGTTTTGATTTATGATACTCATTATGGGTAAACATGATATATATAAATATAATATCTAATCTCATAAAAAGATATCCATGGGGGTATAAGAGCATACACAAAGCACATGATCAAAAAGATAAGTGAAACAGTTCTATATAATCATAGATCATAAAACCTGAGTCCAAGTATAACAATTTTAGCATAACATAAGACATGATTTATATGATAGTGGGAACATGATTTAAAAAACCTTATTCACAAGATCACAACATTGGTATGTGGAATAACCTAAGAGTGTGGCACAAACATAATCATATAAGTCATAACATATGTCAAGGGAAAACATAGTTTCATTCACCTCATATTGGGATATGTTAATCAGCTTTCCTATAATTTATTATAATATTTCTTACCAGGCACATCACAAAACACATTGGACATGGTATAACCATCTGTATCCCATATTGATCTATGATATATAATGCATTGTCGAATGCATTAGAAGGATATTATGGACACAAATGTCACATAATGACTAACCATATATATGGGTGAATCGTGATCATCAAATCATTTATAACACTTTCGTAGATCAATTAACTAGCAAAAATGAAATGGGGGTTATAATTGTTTTTACAAAACATAATAATTATTAATACATAAAAATGTGTTTGGATGGAAAGATAAGATAATATACCTAATTCAATCTAATTATCATTAAATTATTTCTACCTAGATAGAAAAGACCTTTATAAAAAATATAATTTAACTTGAGAATGAAAAGAAAGTACCCTTTACCTTTTTTATAATGAAAAATCTAAAAAGGATGATAATAATATTTAGGTATTATAATTTTTTTATGAATTATTAATAATAAAAGAAATCACCTCACTTGGTTTTGTTGAAAATCGGACATACCATCGTATTCAAGAAATCAGATACACTTTGCATGAAAAGGTCCATCATTTTTAGGAGATGACTGAAAGAAGAAATGTATTATCAGACTCACCATGAGTCCAGAATGAAATATTTGATTGTAATAGGTATGAATTGATATTTTTATGAATGCAGATGAAAACGGATGATGGTTTTCTGATCTAGGAGTTCTAAAAATCATAATTTTTTGAAAAAATATTATGATGTAAGAATGTTGAATGAAATTTTAAGGATAGGTATTACCGATTGTACCTGGTCCAATTTCATTCATGAAAATAATTTTCTAGACAATCATATTGAAAATATGATTTTAAGAAAATAAGTACTACCAATCTTCATCCAGAAAGAAACATTCCAGCTAAGTAGGAAATAATAATGTTGCTGGAAGAATGGAACGTTACAGTACCACCCATTATTTTTCAGATTTTGCTGAAGCTAATCCACAATGTTTTAATAACCATTTGCGAGTTGAATGTTGCGAGTTGAATGAACATAATAACCATTTGCAATAAAAAAAATTCCACGAGATTCAAAAACGAATGAAAAGCACATCAAGAATCGAAACAAAAACGAACGAAATAAATTCGTGGAAGGCTTACTTGAATGTCGCGAGTTGAGATGATAGATCCGAGAGCAGTGAAGAAGATAAACAATGAAGCCAAAATGAGTGTAATACAGGCGATCGACGAGCCGATTAGGGTTTACCGCGCGAGAGAGAGACGAGCCGGCGACTGTCAATCGAAAAAATCGTAAATGGCAGAACACGGGCTTTAATTTTTTTAAATGGTTTATAACGTCGGTTATTATATAACCGACGTTATAAACTATTTTTTAGCTTTTTTACGTCACTTATCTTAAAACTGGCGTAAAAATGCACCCGCGCTTTGGTTTTTTACGTCGGTTATTTTATAACCGACGTAAAAAACGCGTAGATATCGGGTTTTTTTACATCGGTTTCCAAATAACCGACGTAAAAAAACCCGATATCCATGCGTTTTTTACGTCGGTTATCAAATAACCAATGTAAAAAACCAAATCCCCTGGGGGTTTTTTACGTCGGTTATAAAATAACTGACGTAAAACACACCGCGCTTTGGTTTTTATGTCGGTTATTTGATAACCGACGTAAAAAACGCATCGATATCGGGTTTTTTACGTCGGTTACAAAATAACCGACGTAAAAAACCCCCCGCGCATTGGTTTTTTACGTCGGTTATTTGATAACCGACGTAAAAACCCAACATGCATGATTTTTAACGTCGGTTATTAAAATAACCGACGTGAAAAATCTACTCGCCGCATTGTTACGTCGGTTATATATAACCGACGTAAAAAACGATTTCTACACTAGTGAATGAATATACATTGAAATGTCCATGTTTTATATGCTAAATCCATGAATCATTTGTCTTAGCAGTTAAAAAATTAACTTTTTGTTCACATAAATAATTTAAATCCAATATATAAAAATTGTTAGTTCTAGGTAATCTAAATTTAATCAACTTTTCTTTAAAGACAAAGCATCAATTGTGAGAAAAAATCAACAAAAAAACCATCATCACAAATTTGTAAAATACTTATGAGTCTATGTTTTAACCCTTGTACATGAAATAAATTCTTGATTGAGATAGTATTTGGATCTCCAATAGTTCCAACTCCAAAAATATTACATTTTTCATTATCACCAAAAGGGACCAGTTCGCCATTCATTTTAGTCAGTGTATGGAAAATTTATGAGTCTCTAATCATGTTCCTAGAACATCCATTATCTTTATATCATATAGAATTACTTTTCCCATGGAATTTTTCCTACAAAATAATTTAAACAAGAGTTTTTATTGGTACCCATATCTTATTGGGTCCTATAGTGTTGTCGAGCAATGATCTGGGAATCTAGATTTTCCTAATTTCAACATAATTTATATCACTTGTTTCAGAAAAAATTTTAGAAATAAAATCCTTTTTAATACCACTAATTTGAGGATTACTCAAATAAAAATTATTAGTGAAATTACCTTCTTTCCACAATAATAGCATGTATCATTTTTTGAATTTGGCATAAAATAATTCTTATACAGTTTTTATTTTTCATAATTTCTTACTATTATAAATATTTCTATTTTAATAACATTATTCTAGAGAATATCATTTAAAAAATCAACTTTAGTAAAAATAAGGGTATTACTTTTATGAGATTCTACTTCATCCTGTAATTCATTAATCCTTCTTCATGATCAATACAATTTGATGCATAAGAGTTGAATTTTTCGACTAAATCTTGATATAGTTTTAGTATAGTATATATTTCTTCTAAAACTACATTGTGAATATTTTTCAATGATTTATGATTCATTAATAATGAATCATATTTCCCTTCTAACATTGAATAGTAGGAAGCTAATTTATCATTTGAGAAACTATTATTTTTAGGATTAGAGGAGTAATAGGATTTTACCTCTTCTTCTTCATCCATGAAGCAAATTTTTTCTTTGAGATTTAATTTCTCCTTTATGAATCATATTTTGAATAATTTTTTGTGTATTTTGATACACTCCAATTATCTTTCATTTCCCTTTTTCCTTTATTCTCATAGTCATCATTTTTTTTAAATTTCTTTTATGTCCTTATTCTTTCATCATTCAATTGAGGGAAATTATGTCTAATGTGACCCAATTTTTTAAATTCATATCCTCAAACTTCTCTAGGTTATTTATCATACTTCTTGAAGGCTTTTCTAAAGCCCATTTTATTCGTGTAAAATTTTTTGAATTTTTTTGCTAGCTGAGCCAATTCCAATTCATAATCTAAGGATTCTGAATTTTTGTTTACTCTAGATTCTTATTGTTTCATTCATCCAAGATTTTGAGATGTCACTTTAGGATTAGTATCTTTCCTTTTTATTATAATCTCATGATATTCAACCTTATAATTCATTTCTGCTTCATACATCATCAGAGTTCTAATTAATTCTTTCATTGTAAAAATTTTGGTAGTTGAGGATTTCTGAATAGAAGTAGATATGCCATTCCATCTTGAGGGAATAATATTGAGTAATTTAAGTGATTTATCAAATTGATTGATATGATCTTACAAGGAAGTAATATTACCGACAATTTCTATTAACTATCCAATCATATGTGTGAAGCTTTTACCATCAATCACTATAAATTTGTCAAAAATTATCTTTGATATATCTTATCTCATCTATATTATATTGTTTTTTCCTTCTTAAGAAATTGTAATTGTTCACCACATCTCATAGGTAGAAGGATATTGTGATACATGATTAAACTCATCAGGACCAAGTCTGCGAATAATAGCATTAATTTATTTTCAATTGATTTCATATTCATCTTTTGTTTCAGCTGTACAAGTCACTAGTTTTTCAGAAATTAAATAAGGAGTAATGATCTTAGAATATACATTGAATCCATGATTCATTATATAGATAATTATTCATTATTTCTAGCATCTGTAATGGTCACCATTAAAGATTAGAGCATGAACCATAGAGATTTATTATTCTAGATCATCCACTAATATATTCTTAGTATAGAACTTAAACTTCTCATCTTGATATAGCATCATCCAAAAATCTCACCTTTGATACCAATTATTAGGTCAAAATAATACAAAGTAACATGATAGGTGGATTGAATTATATCTTTTCAAAACTATCAACATATTTTAGTTTGTAAATATCTTATTAACTCATATATATATGTGGTGTTCTCTTTTGTAATTAATATGAGAAGCAGATTAAATGAATGAATTAACACTACAATTTTATAGTTTTTTGGGGCGCAAATGTCCCATTTTCTAATCCACTAATGATCTCTCTAGGATATTTTTGAATTTCACTAGCATGGTCCTCTTATCACAATAAATTTTGATCCAAAACTAAGTGTATAAAGTTGAAACCTTTACAATAAGGCTAATAAAAGCCTTATGGTTCATTTATAGGGAATCGATTATCCATATTTTAGTAACAGAATCCCATACTTCACTACAACTTATTTAGAGTAGCTGATACTCTAATAAATCAAAGGATTTTTATTTTTTTTTGGTTCAGGTTTATCGTCACAATTATAGTTGTAATTGATAGTAGATGGATCTTATTCATCAGAAACAAATTTCCACATGAGTGATTAATTGTGAAGAAAACCTGGATAAAAATGATCTTCAATTTGAATATTGACAATCAAAAGCAGTAATCATACTACAGCACAAGGTTCTAACATTTAAATTTCCAAAGTGTAACCTCTTCACCAAATAATAGAGTCGATCATTTGTTGAAGTAGCTCAATAAATGATATTCACAAGAATAGAGTTATATGTGTTAATGAATGAAACTTTTATCACCCATATCAAAAATATCACAGAAACCACCACTCTGGTTTGAAAATACTTCAATCATATAAATATATTTCTTTCGGTTGATTAGATCTAGTAAAAATACCTAATTGAATGCAGAAATGAAAAATCATATTGACCAGGGGATTCGTATTTTCTCCTAATAAAATGATTGATTTTCATTGATGAATACAGTTATTTGAATCGGTCATAAATAAACTTGAATCATTCATAAAAAATATTTTAATCATCGTGTAATTATATCAATACCATTTCAAGAAACTCAGATAAAAACATGAATTTTAAACTATGCTATTGTGTAGACAAATCTTCAGTTGAACTTCATAGTGTAAGGTTCCTTTTCATAGCGTAGGGTTCCTAACAATGTATAGTTACTTAACTATACATTCATATGTATGTAACATAGGGATAAAAGTAACATAGGTATGTTGATCCATACATTCATCCTTTTAATCATAAGATTCCACACGTATCATTGATTAACCATATGCTCAATTTCCTGATGGTAGCATATGAAAAATGTTTCTAGATTCCAACGTAGGGTTGGTATTCCATAAGTTAGTTGTTTCCTGAACTTAGTGTTGCCAAACCATATTCTTAATATCTAGCGTATTGTTTTCGCTCGATACACAAACTATTAAACATAACATATAGATGATGATACATACGTTCATTCAATGAACATAGAGTTTGAACATTGTTTCTAGAACACATACCATAGATTGTTTGTAAGGACCTGGCCTTAAAACATTACATAATCATGAATTAAATGAATAATTCACATAGAGGATCTTTTCAGGTTTAGAGTTTTAGAGAATTATGACATAACTATTACATCTCAAAAGATTACAAAGTAGACACTTCTACTAAGTTTCCATAAAATAAAAACTCTTAAAAAGAAACATGTCTAGTTCTATGTTTTAGATATCATGCCTTTCCTTGATCCCATCCTTGACCCTATTCATCTTTAAGTCCTGTGGAGAACATTTCAAAAACTTGGGATGAGCATAAAAATCCCAGTAAAGGATACTCAAAAAAGGAAAATTGTTAGTATTTCAAAACAACATGTAAATCATGAATACTTTATCAAAGTAATACTTTTCACCTTTATGAAGTAGTAAATACTCTTCACTGGATAAAAGATCCCTAATTATCCTTTGTAACCAAAATATTACCATAAAACCATATAAAGAACACATAACATATAAAGGTAACTTGGGACATAAACATACTTAAATGGAATAACCATACGGTCGACTTCCACACATATCACTACATGGAATAGCCATATGGCTGACTTCCATACCCAATGCAAGGGAGGTTATAATGTAACCAACCATCTTGGTATTATCGGCACCACCTGTCATTTGGTTTATCACGTAACCACCCATCAAATGTCCAAGTACCATTATAAAATCATAACACATAAAACAATTATAAAGGAAAGAAAACATTTCCACATTTCAATCATAATATATCACTTAAATATATTGACATAAAAAATCCATTATCAAAACCATTTTCAATACCAAAATACATAAAATATTATATGGTATTTATTTACTTTTAAAAACATTACTCCTTGTTGAGGAAGCCAAGGATCAAATAATACTCGCGGCGGTGGAAAGGTTGTTGTAACTGTGTACGTTAAAAAGAAACATACTTTTTGTCATTTAGTAAAATGCTTCGTACAGAAAATATTCCTTTTGAATAAAAGTCAAAGTCAAAGTTGTTTATATGGAGTATAAAACAAAGTCTTGTATTAGAACAAAAATATGCATCAATGAAAGGAGATTGAAACGAAGTCCCTTACAAATTCGGTAACCTTAGATTAAGAATAAATCGATTACATAATTATGTGTGACAAATAAAAATACACCCAATATAAGATGATATTTAGTGTAAAACAATCAGATTCATTAACACATATTCATAGAATGACATATTCAAGGAGTACAAGTTTAACCCAAAGGGTTGAAATTGAGTTAAGAAGTTCCCTTGCAAGAATTCGACAGTCTAACGACATCACTTTAAAATTCATAAAATGAGTTGATGAGAGAGAAAATGGTATCTCATCACTTGGACATATAATTTATATAGATAAGGATATATAATAACATATCTCAACATAAGAATATGTAAATTAAAATACATAACATAAATAAGTCTTTTTAGAAAAAGGAGGGTGAAAGGTTCCCTTACCGATTTGGGTAACTTTCGAAACGTACACCCCATGAAAGAAACACTATTCAACATTGATGTAAATACCCATAAACGAAAGTATATTACACAAATATTAGAATAATGGGAAGTACATACACCACTCAAAGTAAATATTGGCAAATTTAGCCTAAATCTCACTGTAATAAAAGTGAGATGAAAAATCCCCTACGAAAACTCGACTGCCTAACAGTGCCACTTAAAACCTACAAAAAATGGATTGATGAAATAAAATAGGTTATCTCATCATATGAACATAAAATTTACAGTAAGATTAATATAAAAATAACATCCCCCCACATAATAAAGAGGATCTTAAAAGAAATGACATAAAAGAGAGTACTTAAAAAGAAAGAGAGAGGTAGGATCCCTTACCTCAAATCCGACTTGTCTTGTTCGTTTATTTATATTCCTGAATAATAAACATTGGTAAATTTATAATTGCTTAAGTACCTCTTTTAAAGATTGTTATTCAGTTCATATCACATATTATAATGTTATAATAATTGGTTAATAATGTGAGTTCATATCATACGTTTTTGTCGATGTTCGGTACATGAGTCAAATTGAACTTGTTGGAAAAGAATTTTCCATGTAGTTATAGGTACATAATCTCCAGAATAGTATTAATGATTTAAATATCATATATATTCAGTATATATTCATTTTATACTATTCCATAACATTTGGAGATAAAAAAATGAAATACATCGTTCATGGAGACGTAGGTCGTACGTACGCATGAATGCTACTTTCATTTCTTTGTCATATTAATGGAATTAAAACTAAATGAGAGGTATATATATTATAATTCTAGAATTAAATCCATCATTTAGATGTAATATATGACATATATATCCATTATATATATGAACTTATAATAGTACATATCATTTGGAGATAAGAAATGAAATGTACCGTTCATGGAGACGGTAAGCCATACGTACGCATGAACGCTACTTTTATTTCTATTTCATACTTTAATTGAATGAAAAAAATAATGATACATAGGTATATTATAATTAAAGTATAGTATAATATATAAAATCATTAAATCCATCCTTTATACATTCCACATATGGTATTAACTATTCAAATCACTTTAAGGGGGCGGTAGTCCGCACTTCCTAAAATGAAATTATTGCATTTACCCATTATAGAAACCATAAAGGTATGGCGTAAATGAAAAAAAAAGAATCATAATGAATACATAAACATAATTTATATATCATATATAAATATAGTGACATATTAATGGCCACCATGAGAGGTGTTAAAATAAGATTGAACAATCATCGTTTCGTGAGGCAGTAATTCGCCACCCAAAGAAACAGTATGTTCCTTAACCATTAGATGGAGGTGTGTATGAGTGTAGCTAGAATCCTCCTTATAACAGGATACTAGTATATTTAATATACTGGGTTTGTTACAAAATAAATGAATAAAAAGAGTTTAGGGGGTCGTAGAAGCAAAATAAAACAAAAGAACAAAAGAGAAGATAGTACCTTCAAATCGGATAACTCTTTTTTATTTAAGATCCAAGGCTTCCTTGGAAAGACTTATACCCAAAGTGAGGCTTCTAGGAGTAATAGAGGGATATGGAGAGACAATATGAGAAGATTTTTGATGATCCAAGGGCTTGAGAGGTGTGGGTAAGGAGGTATAGGTGGGGTCCTTTTATAAGAGGGAGGAGGGGAACTCTTGGAAAGTCTTGAAAAGTTACTTTATTATAAAATGATTTTCGGATATCAAAGGTCCCAAAATTATATATTTCTATGATAAGGTGATAAGGGATCTAAATACACCCATCCAATAGGTTTTTTACAAGTGTATGTCTTATATTTTACATTATCTTTTCATTTTATTTAAATCGTTCATTAATGAGGTAATCGCTGCATCATCATGGTGTCACAAATAAATTAATTTATTTAATGTATAAAAATTATAAAAAAAAATATGATGTAGGAAATATTTTTATCTTTCCAATTAATATTTATAGTAAAAAATATGACTTGTATAACCCCATGAAAAAATTGTTTTAGTAAAATAATACATGTTTGTGACATTTTTATTTTAACTTTAAATAAAAAGTTATTAATGTCATTTTCTTACCCAAGTGGCTCCATGGGGTCCCCAAGTTGACCCATGGATTTTCTTGGTCGGCCATGACTCATCCAATAAGGGTAGTACATGTTTCAAGGTCATTTCATATTATTATAACATCATCTTTACCTTAATTTATAGTAATTACCTTTAATCGTGATTAATAAAACTTAAAAGTTACTATTCACCAAAAATTATTTTCATCCCATTGAACCAAATTTTACATCCTAATGACAACCATGTATGTTGGATTTTTGAAATTCAAATCACAGAGGTGGTAAAAATTCATTTAAACAAAAAATCAGTTTTTAACTACCACTTAATGGTTTCACTATTCATCAAAAATTGAAGTTTTTCAGAAAAATACCAAAAATTCCCCCAAAGATGTATTTGATATTTAGAATTCAAAAATGATGTCTATTTTAAAAAATTAAAAACATACAAGTTGCATTAATAAATTTGATAATTAATTCTCGTTGTCAAAACAAATAGCGTGTTTTTAAGAAACAAAATATATCAAAAGATTGACACTAGTTTAAGTCCAATTTCAAAGTGAAATTAATTCTAATGACCACCATTGGATTCAATGGATAAATATATTCTAACTATACCTTAAACCCAATTAAAAATATAATCTATCCATAAAAATAAATCAGATTAAAAGTAGTTTTTGAATTAAAATTCTACATTTTCACTAAAAATGATCTTTATCAGAAAAATAACAAAAATTTACACAAAGTAAATTTTGATGTCCAGATTCTAAAGAAGGATTTTATTTTGTCAAATATAACTTATAAAATTTTCAAAAGTATATTTAAAATGGGTTCTCTATCAAAAGGTGGTTAATCGACCATTGAAAGAATATTAGAATATTTATGCTTAAAATTGGACTCATTTGCATTTTAAGCCTCTAACATTTATTTGGATAAATGCAAAAATATTTGACAAGATTATATAATAATTTGGTAGTTATTTCTGTTCATTCCTTCCATTACAATGGATAGGCGTTAACTACCATTTAAAATAATATTATTATATTATTAGAGTGCAACGTAAGATTTCAAAGAAACTCGTTGTTGTGTATTGGGTATGCCATCGAGCATAGAGTTCCCTTTAAAGTAATATTAATATTTTATTCACAAATATTAATAAATATGAAAAATTAATATTCTTTATTTACCTGGGATGTTACATCCTTCCCCTCTTTTTGGAATTGCGTCCTCACAATTTTAAAATTGTTTTTGGAAACTTCATTGAAAACACCACATCGGAAAAAGAGTAAATTAAACTATCAATTTAAAAGAAAGAAAGAAAAGTACCAAGGTCACCTGAGACAACAGGTACTAGGATTCCATGAAAACATGGATATTGAAGAAAAAAAAAGGGTTAAGTTCTGGTGTAGAGTGATAGAAACCTGTTTAGGAGAAAGTTAACCACTAGAAAATCACAAACTTGTGATGGGTTAAACGGTATTTGATTCCCCAGTAGGAAAGGTTAACAGACAAAATTTTAGTTTTAAGTTACTTTTCATTGAAGAATTTTTTTATGAGATTAACTAAATCATAAGGAAACATACTTTCTTGTCATTTAGACTTTCATCTCTTACTAGATTTCTTACACAAACTCATTTTTTTCTCCAAAAGATGAGTATTTAGGATGACTTGTTCACATTAAGTGCGATATAATCAACCTCTAGAGAATCACCTAATCCAAAAAAGAGAACTATATATTTTCCATGTCTTTAAGCCTTAACCAAAACAAAATTTTTATAAAAAGACCAGATAATCCACAAAAGTATAATCCTTTATAAAAATAAAATCTATTCTTAATCTCCAAAATTTGTCCAAAAAAACCCAAAGTTCAACAAATACCATTCGATAAACAATTTGTCCATAAAATTTTTCAAAGTAAACCAAACAAAGATTTAAACCCAAATATTTTAAGGATTTAATCACATAGTCTTCCAAGGTAAAAATTAACATTTATCTCCAAATAACATCTGTTGCTCTTAAAGTCTCATATTGAAAAGTAATTAACCTAATCATATATCCTACATGATAGGTCAATATTTTCCTAGATAACCCAAAATCAACTTATTCTTGATTCATAAAATTATATAACTAAAAAGAATTTGTCATACTAACCAAGGACTTCACGTAGTCTAGTGGTAGGTGATAAATACTAGTCTCACTTTGGTTGTGGGTCCGATTCCCACAGCTTTTTCCGACGCGACAGGTTGTCACACGGTCTGCGTGTTGTTCTTTTTCCAAAACTTTATAATTCTCAAAACATTCCCAAAAAAGAGGTAAAATCATCAAAAATATCCATAACATAATTTAACATCAATTTTATCTCATGCCTTTCATTTTCCATCATAACATATAGTAACCCATAATTACCTCAAAAGTAAGGATCATATAAACCCAAATGGTTCTTTATAACTATGTCCACAAAAGAACAGATAAACTATTCCTTGAATAAAATTTTCATATATCAAACATCAGGGTTACACATACTATAAAAATTCTTCTAATGTAACCCCATCATCAAAAGAGACTTAATACTTTTAAGAATTTCAGCATCCTAAAATCTACCATAACTCTTGAATCCCTTATATGTTTACTTCTTACTCATTCAACATTCTTCATGGTCTATTAACTATTCCTTTCCAACTTATTCTGAAATACTTCTTTCCTACAAACAAAATCATGAATCATTACAAAATAGGAAAACATATGTTAAGAAATAATCTCTACCTTTGATTGGTCATTGTCAGTTTCTTAATCCTCAATCCAAATGGCATTAGGTATTGTTAAACAAATATTATTACAATCTTGGTGATCCCATTCCCAAAACTTCTTCGTAGGACATGTGTTTCCATAATGACCATGCACACCACATTTAAAACATTCAATTGATCCCTCAGAAAGAACTTCTTTCCCTTTCCTTGAGTCAACTGGATGCTTCCTTTTTCCATGGAAGGTTCTTGCTTTATGACCTTAATTTCCACATCTATAGCATCTTTCTATCCCTTTGAAACATTTTCCTTGGTGTTTCTTTCCACATCTTTGAGACATAGGTTTTTTAACACAATTACCTTTATGATTATTACCTGAACTTCCAAAGGAATTTTTTTCTCGCATATATGATGCCTTATAAAAAATCACCAAGGTTTAGGTGGTCAATCGTGACTCCAGATAGTTGGTTGAGGATAAACATAAGAGTTCTCATTGCAGCTCCCATATCATTCAGTTGCATGCTCAGAAAACTGTCACAGTTTCCTTCACTTCCACTATTACTTTGGTGCCTGCTAGTTCCAGCCATTTACTAAAACCAAAAAGGCCAGTGTGAGCATATCATTAAAATCATCATATAATAATGAGGAAGATAAACACTAAGATATAGTTATCCAAGTTATCTCAAAATAATTCTAACTTTCAAAAAAATGACTCCATCTAATATACTACCAATTGTGGTTATACACAACTTGTCACTTATGCTTAAAAAACACTCTAACCTCTAAAGTTATCTAAACCGACCTTTGATACCAACTGTAAGGACCCGACCTTAAAACATTACATAATCATGAATTAAATGAATAATTCACATAGAGTATCTTTTCAGGTTCAGAGTTTTATAGAATTATGACATAACTATTACATCTCAAAAGATTAAAAAGTGAACACTTCTACTAAGTTTCCATAAAATAAAAACTCTTAAAAAGGTACATGTCTAGTTCCATGTTTTAGATAGAATGTCTTTCCTTGATCTCATCCTTGACCCTATTCCTCTTTAATTCCTATGGATAACATTTCAAAAACATGGGATGAGCATAAAAATCCCAGTAAAGGATACACAAAGAAGGAAAACTGTTAGTCTTTCAAAACAACAAGTAAATCATGAATACTTTATCAAAGTAATACTTTTCACCTTTATGAAGTAGTAAATACTCTTCACTGAATAAAAGATCACTACTTATCCTTTGTAACCAAAAGATTACCATAAAACCATATAAAGAACACATAACATATAAAGGAAACTTGGGACATAAACATACTAAAATGGAATAACCATACGGTCAACTTCCACACATATCACTGCATGGAATAGCCATACAGCCGACTTCCATACCCAATGCATTTAAGGTTATAATGTAACCACTCGTCCCGGTATTCACGGAACCACCCGTCATTTGGTTTATCATGTAATCACCCATCAAATCTCTAAGTACCATTATAAAATCATAACACATAAAACAATTATAAAGGAAAGAAAACATTTCTACATTTCAATCACAATATATCACTTAAATATATTGACATAACAAATCCATTATCAAAACCATTTTCAATAGAAAAATACATAAAATATTATATGGTATTTATTTAATTTTAAAAACATTACGGCTTGTTGTGGAAGCCAAGGATCAAATAATACTCACGGCGGTGGAAAGGTTGGTGTCATCGCGTATGTTAAAAAGAAACATACATTTTGTCATTTAGTAAAAAACTTCATACAAAAAAGATTCCTTTTGAATAAAATTAAAAGTCAAAGGTTTTTATATAGAGTATATAAAATAAATTCTTGTATTAGAACAAAAATATGCCTCAATGAAAGTAGATTGAGATGAATTCACTTACAAAGTCGGTATCCTTAGATTAAGGATAAATCAATTACATAATTATGTGTGACAAATATAAATAAACCCAATATAAGAGGATATTAAGTGTAAAACAATCAGATTCATTCACACATATTCATATAATGACATATTCAATGAGTACAAGTTTAAACCAAAGGATTGAAATTGAGTTAAGAAGTTCCCTTGCAAGAATTCGACGGCCTAACGGTATCACTTTAAAATTCATAAAATGAGTTGATGAGAGAGAAAATGGTATCTTGTCACTTGGACATAAAATTTACATAAATAAGGATATATAAGAACATATCCCAAAATAATAAGATGTAAATTAAAATATATAACATAAAGAAGTCTTTTTAAAAAAAGGAGGGTGAAAGGTTCCCTTACCAATTTGGGTAACTTTCGAAACGTACACACCTTGAAAGAAGGACTATTCAACATTGATGTAAATACCCATAAACGAAAGTATATTACACAAAGAGTATAATAATGGTAAGTACATTCACCACTCAAAGTAAATAGTGTCAAATTTAGAATAAATCTCACTGGAATAAAAGTGAGGTGAAAAATCCCCCACAAAAACTCGGCTGCCTAACGGCGCCACTTAAAACTTCAAAAAAATGGACTGATGAAATAAAATAGGGTATTTAATCATATGAAAATAAAATTTACATTAATTGGAATATAAAATAATATCCCTTAACATAAGAAATAGTAGCTTAAAAGAAATGACATAAATATAGTACTTAAAAAGAAAGAGAGAGGTAGGATCCCTTACCTCAAGTCTGACTTGCCTTGTTCGTTTCTTTATATTAATGAATAATAAACTTTGGTCAATTTATAATTTCTTAAGGAAATACTTTAAAGACTATTATTAAGTTCATATCACATATTATAATGTTATAATAATTGGTTAATAATGTGAGTTCATATCATATGTTTTTGTCGATGTTCGGTACGTGAGTCAAAATTGAACTTGTTGGAAAAAAAATTCCCATGTAGTTATAGGTACATCATCTCCAGAATAGTATTAATGATTTAAATATCATATATATCTAGTATATATTAATTTTATACTATTACATAACATTTGGAGATAAAAAAATGAAATGCACCGTTCATGGAGACGGAAGGCCATACGTACGCATGAACGCTACTTTCATTTCTTTGTCATATTAATGTAATTAAAACTAAATGAGAGATATATATATATAATAAAATTCAGAATTATATACATCATTTAGATGTAATATATGAAATATATATACATTATATATATGTGCTTATAATAGTACATAACATTTGGAGATAATAAATGAAATGTACCGTTCATGGAGACGGTAAGCCGTATGTGCGCATGAACGATACTTTCATTTCTATTTCATACTTTAGTGGAATGAAAAAAATAATGATACATAGGTATATTATAATTATAGTATAATATAATATATAAAATCATTAAATCCATCCTTTATACATCCCACATATGGTATTAACGATTCAAATCACTTTGAGGGGGCGGTAGTCTGCACTTCCTAAAATGAAATTATCGCGTTTACCCATTATGAAAACCATAAAGTTATGGAATAAATGAAAAATAAAGAAGCATAATGAATACATAAACATAATTTATATATCATATATAAATACAGTGACATCTTAATGTCCACCATGAGAGGTTTTAAAAGAATATTGAACAATCATCATTTCGTGAGGCAATAATTCGCCACCCACAGAAACAGTATGTTCTTTAACCATTAGATGGAGGTGTGTATGAGTGTAGCTAGAATAATCCTCATAACAGAATCCTAGTATATTTAAGATACTTTTTTTGTTAAAAAATAAAGGAATAAAAAGATTTTAGGGTGTTGGAGAAGAAAAATAAAACAAAAGAACATAAGAGAAGACATTACCTTCAAATCGGATAACTCTTTTTGATTTGAGCTCAAAGGATTCCTTGGAAAGCCTTCTGCCAAAAGTGAGGCTTATAGAAGTAAGAGAGGGATGTGGAGAGAAAATATGAGCAGAGTTTGGATGATACAAGGGCTTTAGAGGTGTGGGTAAGGAGGTATAGGTGGGGGCCTTTTATAAGAGGGAGGAGGGGCACTCTTGGAAAGTCTTGAAAAGTTACTTTATTATAAAATTATTTTTGGATATCAAAGGTCCCACAATTATATATTTCGAGGATAAGGTGATAAGGGTTAGAAATACACTCATACAATAGGTTTTTGACAAGTTTATGTCCTATATTTTACATTATATTTTCATTTTATTTAAATCGTTCATTAATGAGGTAATCGTTGCATCATCATGGTGTCATAAATAAATTAATTTATTTAATGTATAAAAATTATAAAAAAAATACTATGATGTATGAAATCTTTTTATATTTACAATTAATATTTATAGTCAAACATATGACTTGTATAACCCAATGTAAAAATTGTTTTAGTAAAACAATACATGTTTGTGACATTTTTATTTTAACTTTAAATAAAAAGTTATTAATGTCATTTTCTTACCCAAGTGGCTCCATGGGGTCCCCAAGTTGACCCATGGATTTTATTGGTCGTCCATGACTCATCCAATAATGGTAGGACATGTGTCAAGGTCATTTCATATTATTATAACATTATCTTTACCTTAAATTACACTAATTACCTTTAATCGAGATTAATAAAACTTAAAAGTTACTATTCACCAAAAATTATTTTCATCCCATTGAACCACATTTTACATCTTAATGAAAACCATGTATGTCGGATTTTTGAAATTCAAATCACAGAGGTGGTAAAATTTTATTTAAACGAAATATCAGTTTTTAACTACCACTTAGTGGTTTCACTATTCATCAAAAATTGAAGTTTTTCAGAAAAATACCAAAAATTCCCCCAAAGCTATATTTGATATTCCGAATTCAAAAATGATGTCTATTTTAAAAAATTAAAAACATATAAGTTGCATTAATCAATTTAATAATTAATTCCCATTGTCAAAACAAATTGCGTGTTTTTAAGAAACAAAATATATCAAAAGATTGACACTAGTTTAAGTCCAATTTCAAAGTGAAATTAATTCCAATGACCACCATTGGATTAACTGGTAAAAATATATTATAACTATACCTTAAACCCAATTAAAAAGATAATATATCCATATAAATAAATAATATAAAAATGAGGTTTTGAATTAAAATAAAACATTTTCACTAAAAATGATCTTTATCGGAAAAATAACAAAAATTTACACAAAGTAAATTTTGATGTCCAGATTATAAAGAAGGATTTTATTTTGTCAAATATAACATATAAAATTTTCAAAAGTATATTTAAAATGGGTTCTCCATCAAAAGGAATTTAATCGACCTTTTAAATAATATTAGAAGATTTATGCTTAAAATTTGATTCATTTTCATTTTAAGCCTCTAACATTTATTTGGATAAATACAAAAATATTTGACAAGCATATATAATCATTTGGTAGTTAGTTCTATTCATTCCTGTCATTACAATGTCTAGGATTTAACTACCATTTAAAATAATATTATTATATTATTAGAGTGCAATGTAAGATTTCAAAGAAACTCATTGTTACGTATTGGGTACGCCATCGGGCATAGCGTTCCCTTTAAAGTAAAATTAATATTTTATTCATAGATATTAATAAATATGAAAAAGTAATATTCTTTATTTACCTGGGATGTTACATTTTTGATTTCATCAAGGATAAAAACGTGATATATATATATATATATGAAACATAATTAATGTAACTTCATTAGAAAATAAACAAGGATATTTGTGAGCATCCAAATCAAACTATAATATAGAGTATTTTTGAGACAATACATTCCCAACCATCTTCACATAATACCCATCACAAATAATCATTGAGGGTGAAATATTAATCTTATTTCCTATAAAGTTCTTTTTGTGGGCAGAGTTGGCATAATAAAATATAATAAATATATGTAAAAAATTTAAGGCAAATAAAAAACCTTATAATATTTTCTTACATCTTAGAATTAATATTTTTATTTTTTCTGTATGGTCAATAAACATTTCTCAAGGTACATATCCTTTAATGTTTAACATAGTTGCCTCCCAAATTCAATACAAGTTTGAAAATAATATTCCGTATTTATTTTGTTTACTAATACATAAAAAATAAAATAATATCCATAACATGGTGGTATATATTCATTAAATCATAAATAATGTAATCATTCTGATGTATACATTAGAAAATTTTATTTTTTCATCTTCAACTGTGGTCATTCATCCATAATTATACATATACTTCACAATATTCTTGTTTATTTATTTATTTGTGACCAATAATGGATGTAAAAATTATTATATATCAAAACAATTTTCTTATATAATTCATAATCATTTTAATTCAATACTAATAAATTATGGTAATAACCTTAACTTGTTACTGTTCCAATAAGCCATTATATCCTACTACCAAATTATAGGATAATAATATAGGTCATTATATTCTCATTATCTATGCCAAATATACTATCCCAACCATAATATTACTCCTAGTTATATTCAACACATTCGTCACCAAATTCTACCACTTTTAAAATAATCACAACTTTACCATTAGTAAAATTATAATGAAGGTGATACCAAAATATAAATTTATATTTATTTAATAATAATATGAAATTTAATCTAATAAATTTTCATAAAAATATTCTGGACCATGAATTATCCTTGACTTCATCTCTAATATGTCTTTAGGGAACATTTTTCATGGGAATGGAGCCATTGTATTTCAAAATAATCTCTATAAAAATATTAAATTCTCTATAATGATTACTAATAATTTTATTGTATTAATTATAATATACCTTCACTTTTTCCTAGAGATTTAGTGTTTCACTAATGTGAGGTTTTCCGTGCTACCTAATAATAGTTGATGCAACTAGGAAAAACTAAAAATTATATATTATTAATATATGTTACAATGAAAAAAATATGGCTAAAATTTTTAATAGTGTTATATATATATACCAGGGGCAGGGTATAAATGATTAATATTTGAGGTTGTGTTTGTGGGCTATAATGAATACTCTTGTCAATCACAATACTAAAGATGAATATAATTAAATAGATAATTATTTAAAGGAGAATAAACATAAAATCTATTTGATATTGTAGAAATAATAAATATATTTGTTATAGATTTTGGTGGAAAGTATAATACATATGAGGAGAATAAGACATCATCGGTAAGGAAATAGAAGAATAAAAGACTTTCTTGGTGAAAATGGTGGTGACAGTAAGGGAATAATGAATATCCTTGGTGCCTCAAAAGAAACTATAAGATTGGAAAGGGTTATAGATTTTCCATCTCATGATGGGAAGGGTTGTGATTTAGTACAATTAGTGCTTCCAGTACCTCAAGTTCTATCCCCAATCGAAATTTTACTCTAGTCACCTCTATTACTATCTAGGAAAGAGAATAGTTGTGTCCTAGATAGTGGTTTTAGATTAAAATTTAAAAATGATCAATGATGTTACCTTTTATGTTTTGTAACAAATATTTAAATTTGAAATAATATATTCTCAATGGGAACTAGAGGGTTGGTTTCCATCTCACTTATATGTCAATCATGTATATACAATGACTTACAACATATCTATTTAATATTTTTTATTTTATAAATAGTAGGAAAACATACATTTAATAAGAAATTATTTACTAATGGGTAATCCAAACAAGATATAAGATATGAAATGAAAAAACTAATTTATAATAATTAGAAAGATAAAAAAAGGAATAATTTAATAAATAACCTATTGAAAGAATTAAATTTTAGATATTATGTCTAATAAATTTATAATGTTTTTCATGAATTGTGTTTCAGCAATACTATATATGAAAACAGAGATATATTGTATTAATGAAATAAAAATTTATCATTGATATAAAATGATGATAATATTTGATCACTACTATTTTTTGGTCATTTGTTTCATTTATAAATTTATATAACTAATATATAATTTTATGTTATCATATATACCTTTTTATCACCATATTATGAAAAATCCCAAACTATTCAAAGTGATTATATTATTTTCTATAAATTTATTATTATCTTATATTAAATTTTTTTCTATAAATAGTGTTATTTAGAACATAATTGATACTTTATTGACTCATTGGAAATATAATAAAATTTTCTATCAATCATTTCACTACATGAAAAATCAGTTTTATTTTCAATGTATTCCTAATTTTCCCCAAATTCACAGTTATATTTCAGTCAAAACTACAACTTTATAAATAATATTACTTGTGGTTGTTGATTACATATTGATCTATACTAATATGAGTATATGTTACTATTTTTAAAATTCTAGAAAAGTAATAAAAAATACCTATAACTAGATTAAAGGTCGGTTTTGAAGTTTTCAAACTGTAAAAGTTCCCTAAAGAAGCTATTAAACTAGTGCGAAGGGGGTTTTGAAGTTGAATGTAATTTTTATAATAATTTCTTTCAATATAAAATTATGGTGTACAAACAATATCTTAATGTTTATAGGTTTTTTATTTTTATTATGATTCGATTTTAATATTTTTATGATGGTTATGATCATTTTAGTATAAAATCACATTATTTTAATTTAATTTGGATTTGTTTTATTCTATTCAATTTGGTTCAATTTGGTGTAGTTTTGTTCCATTATATTCTAAAATTTTCAAATGGTTTTATCTTGGAATCATTCAATTTAGTTAAATTGGGATTGATTAGGATTGATGATTAAAAAAATATATTAGGTGAGAAAAACTAATTCATCTCTTTTGGTTACGTTTTTCTTAATTTTTTCAAATTGATTATATAACATTCAATTCAATTCATTTAGGATGTGTAAGAAATGGTTTTCTTCTTGTATAGTAAATTTTATCTAATTATATATATTTTCTATATATTTAATACTCATTTTCCTATCTTTATTGATGTCAATATGTTTACCCTTTGTTTTATAACAATTGTAATTATTCAAAAATCAATATTCCATTACAATTCAATTTGTAACTTTCTCAGGTATCCATTTAATTATGTTATATGTAAATAATCCCAGTAAATTTTCATCCCATTAAAGTACAACTATAAAACAAAAAATATAAATCTTCCAAAGATGGATTAATTGACATTCAATATCACATACCTCAATTCATTATCAATGAAATATCATGATACTCATATTCTAACACACTTATTATGAATTTATAATGAAAATATTTTTCATAAACAATAAATAAATTCTTTATCACATTTAAACGTCAACTAATATCTATTAGAACTTAAAAAATAATAGAATTATGTGAGAATATATAATATTATATTGATATCTCTCATGGACTTGATATCATGAAATATGGAACTTTATACATATGAAATATCCATATATGATCACCAGGGAAAAATAAAAAACTGACATAAAAAATAGACATCTATAAATTTATAATTTAATTAATGTAGAAAAGTCATATTTTTTTCCCTAATCTATAGTTTGTTTTGGTTTATTTAATAAAAATCTAGAAATAATAAAACTAAAATCATTAATTCCTTGTAGTTTCTCTCTATTAACCAATTAATTTCACATATTTAACTATGACCATAAAGTGGTCTTGTCAACTATGACATGGTTATTATAATGGTCATTTAAACTATGATATAGAACAATATATTCTACTCTCCAATATATTTCATAAAACACACCATTATAGAGATCTAAGACATGGACTACCCCTATTTTATAGAGTGGATTCAACAAAATAAATAAATATTACAAAAAATGAACCATAATGAATTTATAAAAAATCACATCAAAAAACAAAATGATGATTTTTTCATTTAATGTGATGTGAAATTTTATCAAGTACACATCCTTTAATACAAAAGGATTATTTTTTACAAAACCAAAAACAAAAATTAAATAATAAACACATGTAATAATGAAAAAACATCCACGAAATTGTCTCTCTCATAAATAATAAAATTAAATTGAATCCCATATCTATATCCAAGACACACGGATTCCTCCCCAAGAACATTGATAATAAAACAGAATAAAACTGTATTTTTTTTGTCCAGTGCATTAGATAACTCTATTAAAAATTCTCATATATGATGATCAGTGTAAAATGTATTAAATAAAAAATAATACTCTAGAACAACATAAGGTATCACTCGAAACAAAATAAATAAATAATTAAATTAATAAATCAATAGCAGAAATTGAGTGATTGAAAATATAATCAACTACTTAAATGGATGGACATAATTTCAACTTTTCCTTCTGAGGTCCTTCATAATTATGAACACAGAACTAAAAACGTCTTATTTCATCCACATTTTCTGATATATTTTTATGTTCATCTATGGATTGAATTTCATGATACGGTATAATTTTGTTAGAAATAAAAAAAGTAAATATACTCTACACTTGTGATGTAAAGTGGGGAACTCAATATAAAATAATTTTCTTCAAAATTCCATAGAGACACATATATTATAAAACAAAACAATTTTTTAAAACATAAAATATTATCTATTCTTTATTTTTATGTTTATAATTATTTTAAACCTTTGTATTAATTTATTATCATGTTTTATTTTCATTTTTATATTTTTCATATTTATTTTTTCTAATTAAATTATATTGCAACATGCATAAGGATTTGGTAGTGTTATAAATATATTTTTCAAACATTAGTTTTTATATGTGATATATAATTTAATTATATGGGATGTGTATGGTCTTTATTTGGGATGTGAAAGGTTTTTATATGGTATGTGAAATACATTTATATGGTATGTTTAGTGTTTTTATATAGAGTATGTAAGGTTTTTATTTTAGGTGTCTGGGGTTTTTATTTAGATGTGTATGGTTTTTTATATGGGATGATTGTTTTTTATAATGGAGAAGATTCATATTGGATTTATAGAAGATATATTAGGGTATCAAGGGGATAATGGATCATAAAAATGATTTATTCTAGACACACTTTTCCTTGACATTAACACTACAGAATGTGATATTGGAATATCATAAGTTGTGTCATGTGACATGAAATTCATGACATGCATAATCCACTTTATGATGTAATGATATCAAAGGCTACATACAGGTAATAACTTTAGTATTTTTGAATAGTTATTTCAGGGATTAAAAACGTTTTTCAATAGGATTTATTGTGGGGACATGAAATGTTTTTTTGTAATGGAATATTATATATAAACAAAAATCACAAGTATACAAAGTTGATGTAAGCTGAATAATTGGCCACATCTATGATGATATGAATTTTTTTTCAAAAATACTTTTTATATATTTCATGATTATTCAAGTAGTGCTATTTATTTATGATCTATTTTTGTAAAATATAGATTTTTTATGATGAGTATGATTTATTTTATTGGAATAATTTTCCTTCATGTAGAATGAAATTTTTATATCTTCATTTCATTAAATTTTATTCAAATAGAGTCTGTTTGGGTTAGGTAGTTTTAATTCCATTTAATTTTGTTTTGTCACATTCATTTCTATTTCATTCAATGCAGGTATATTCAATTATAAATTTTTAATTCAATGTGTAATCATGTTTATCGATTGACTTGTAAGAAAATTGTTTGTGGGGATTCCCTTGGACTATAACACTTTACAACTACAAGACTAATTCTTATGATTTTCTAATTTCTTTCATAAACAAAAATCTATAACTGTTTGTTTATTAGTCTGGTTTAGATTTTAGTGCTCTAATATAGTTATAAATACATAATAATTTTTCATATTTATTTTTTTCTTCTATAAAATTTATTTTAGTTTATATACATTTTATGGAAAAATATAGTCTGGTATGTTTTGACTAGTGTAGTTATATTCCACTAATTTTAATTATAATCTAGTTAAATTATGATGTATAAAATCAGTTATCTTGTTATTAGTTCTTTTTAATCTAGTTCATCTAGTTAATTTTTTTAGTATAATGTGGTTTTGGTTATGTTAGGTTTCGTATGGTTTTTTTTAATTATTTTATATCACTTTTATTGATTTTTTTGTATTTGGTTTAGGTTATTTTAGTTCAATATGATTTGGTCTTGTTCAATTAGTAATGTTCCATGTTAATTTTTTTTATTTGATTAATTTGTTTTAATTTATATTAGAGATATATTTATGTTCACATGTCGTATATTAGATTTTATTTAGTTCTCTTATCATTAGTATAGTTTTACATGGTAGATTTTTCTTTAAATTTTGTAGGTCAAGATGATAATATTCACTTTGGTTAATTTTCACATCATTTAGTTCATGTATGGTTATATTTAAATTGAATTAAATTGTTTTTATATGTGTAAATTTAGGATTTTTCTATTTAGGTTTGTATAAACCCTAGACATTACCATATTTTCCTTTTATAATAAATTTAATTTTGTTGATAGCTCGTGATGCACGAAACACTAAGTTAAAATAAAAAACTATTTAGTAAACTTTTTAAAATTCAATTATATTTTAATTATTATATAGAATTTATATATTAAATTTATATTATATCAATTACTTTTGAAATTCATTGAATATATTTGATAATCATAATCTAAGAACAAACCAAATATTACACATAAAAATATATATTTTATAAAGGTGGTTTTACCACCTTTAAATGGAGAATCTATATTAAATATAAATTTTGGAGCTTTTAAAAAAATTATATTTCAAAATAAACATTAATTTTTAAATATTAATTCCAAAATTATCTTTGTGTGAATTTTTGGTATTTTTATGTGAAGTTTTATTTTTTATGAATAGTGAAAATACTGAATTTTAATTCAAAACTATTTTTTCATCTAATATATTTATTGTAATAAATTAATTTTTTTGGTTTTAAATATTATTTAGATTAATTTAATAATTATTAAACCAATTTATGTCTTTGTAATCAATTTCAGTTTGAAATTGGATATAAAAACAAAGGAAACTTTTGAACATTTTTACTTAAAAACCCCTCTTTGTTGTCCTATTTGTGTGATTAAATTTAAATTAATTCCTGCCACTTATTTGATTTTAATTTGGAAATTGGATTCCATATTATTAATCAGAATAATTTATGATGTCTAAAGATTTCAACTTATTATTTTACCAAAAATAGGAGTAAAATTAATTTGAGTGATTATAGTAAAATTAAACATAACAATGGGACCAAACCATAAACATAAGGGCCAAAGTGACATAGAAACATCTAAAAAATCCATTGGATACCAATAGTTCGACCATATACCCTATTTTTTATAATTTTATGAGTTATTAGGACTCATTTTCATGAATGTGACCCATATAACATGTTCAGTATGGAAAAAACATTGCTTTAACCCGGACCGTGATAACAATTTCTTTTTTATCTATGGGTCAATAAGATAATTATAAAATATAAATTGGTCCATGAAAGGAAAATATTGTATATTTATAAAAACTAAAAAAATTAACTTGGAAGAATATAATATTTTTATTAACTTGGAAAAAACATTGCTTTAACCAACAGACATGGGATTTTTATTTTTGAATTAAGTATAATATTTATAATTAATTGGTTATATATTTTATAAAAAAATATCACTTTAATTTATTATTAATGGTAAAATTACTTAGGTTAGAAAACTAGTTACTTTAATACAAACCAAAATGATAAAATTGGGGAAACTTTGATATTAAGGAACAAAATTATAAAAATGAAAATACATTTTTTTGGTGGAGGTTTCCATCGACCATAATTCAACTTTAATTGGTTATTTTTTCAATTTTTTGGCACATTATTTAAGTGAGACCTCCCAATACTGTATACCTTTTGGTATTTACAAGAATGTCACTCCCCCTCAATTATAAAAAGGCATTCACCCTTACGATTCCTCACACCTATCAAGCCACTTCAACTTGTGAAACCTCTACCAAAACAGTAATAAAACATTCCTACCCTTAATATAAAATCATTAATTTTGATATAAAGTATTCCATGAAATCCATTTGGTGAAAACCAAAAGGTGTTACCTGAAAAAGAGGTAACATTCTCCAACGATGAATTTTGTTTTATTTCTTTATTAAACCATTATGTACTTATTATACCATGATTATATAATAATATCATTATCAAAAATATACTTAAATGTTGTTATTTCATATTATATACCTACACATACACACACTTCCATCAAATGGGTAACGGACTTACCATTCGTGTATGGAAAACTACCACCTCTCGAAATGATGTCGTTCATTATTCATTTACAACCTTTCATGGTTGGGGATTATGATGGAAACATTATTTTTATATGATATATATGATATTTATTATTTAATTATTCTTTTATAATTTTCATATAACGCATAACTTTATGCATTCCATTTGGTGTAAATACAGTAACTTCGTTTGTTGATGTGTGGATGATGGCCTCCTCAAAGCGATGTGATACGTTCACAAATTAAATGGAATGTATTAAAGATGGTTTTAATTAATAATATGTGACATAAATGAAATATGTATTATATTAATGACATAATTTCCTTTTTGATAATATAATATATCATTTTACTTATTACCTTTTTCACACACTAAAAAATGTGATAATGTCGTTTGTGGATGTGTGGACTACCGCCTCCTCAACACGATGTGATTCATTTTACATCACATGAATTATATATATAATTATATATTATTAAATAACATGTTATTTATGATAAAATGATTATTTTTAATGATATAATGTTACTTATATTCTTTATATGATGATCACTGAAAAATGGAAATGTTACTGATGTGTACGTATGGACTATAGAATTCATGATTTTAATGTTGTTTCATTTTTTTCATAACCATATTTCACGATTGATTTTAAAAGATTAATTGTTGTATAAATATGAAAATTATTTCATTGTTAATATTCTTTATATATTTATATAATCACCCCTTTGACCATATTTGGCCTACTAAAGTTGCTTTTAACACATGAACTGAATTTGGTCAAAACACTCAATGTAAAATTATTTATTTAAGTAGTTGTATAGATCATTTTAATAAGTTATGTAAAATTAATAATAAAATTTAAAATAGTTTTTATTAAAGTAAATAATTATAAAAATACTATTATTTAGGAAGATAAATACACACATGACAAGTCTGACTCAAGGTAAAGGGTCTCGTTTCAATTTCATTTCATTGAGGCATATTGTAATGTTATAAACATTATTTCTTTAATATGGTATATATAATTCCATTGGAAATTTTATATCAAGAATATTATTATTATCATGATTTTATGTGTTTCATTTAATCTTATTACTTCACGGGTTTTATGATTCAAATGTTTCAAAGTTGTATGTTACACTTTCGAATGTTTAAAGATTATTTTCTGCAAGAATATTTTTTATTCAATGGTGTTTATATTCATCAATGTCAACAACATGTTTTATTAAATATCCTCTAATGAGGAATTATTGATAAATCAGTATTATTTTTTCAATATTTATATTTTATTACAGGGTGCATTATTTATTAATTAAATTGATTATTTGATATATGAGGAATGCATTAGACATGAAATACATAAGTTGGGGACCCGTTAATATAATCCTTGTGATGCATCGATAGTCCCATGAGATGAAATCAATTGTCTATAAACCCTTAAATTTTTTCCAAGAATAATATATTGGTTTCCACCCATATACTTAAACAATATTTTTAAGGGTATTAATAATATTTTTTCATGTTCTAGATACATTACATCCAATAATTAAGCATTTCCTTCATTTAAATAATTATTATCCAGAGTATTTTCACTATGAAAAAATATATACATGCATTTTATTATCATTTTATAGATTAAATGGAATGTTTTTTCAGTACCTTACCTTTCTATATTGATTATTTTTTGTCCAATTTTTTAAATAAAAAGTGTGATTAGTTATTTACCTTTTCAAATTGTTTATTCTTATTGATTAATTATTAATTATGTTGAATGCATACCCTTACTGATCATTTGAGCTACCCTTATATTGTTTTATTTCCGTAGGATGTGAAGATGAATTCTTGGAATGAGTTTCTGGGATATATTTTATTATATATTTTTTATCTATTATGATTTATTTTATATATCCCAATGTAATATGGGTATCACTTATGTAATCTAGTTTTCCAAAATTGCTAAACTGGTTGGTTCTTTTGGATTTTGTTCTTTTTAATCATTCCAATGTAATAAAGTAAGGAACATTCTTCAGGATTCTATTTTTTTGGGAATTGTAGTTGGTATCAAAATATTTTTTAGCAACAACCTTGGAAACTAGATTTTGAAAACATGGATTAGAAAACATAACCCATAGATATACAATGAGGATAATTACAAAATAATATCATAAAATTTTGTTATGGTAGATATTATGTTGGTATTCATAGAAATATATCCATTTATAGATACTAAAAGTGGATGTGGTTTTGGAATAGATGTACGAAGGGGTAACAACTCGAACAAGGTGCATCGGGCCTGACTCAAGCATATCTAGGTACACAAAAATGGGTGTTACTATGCACCTGGTTTATTAATAATAGGGTATATTCTAAGGATGATTCACATTCTATATACAAACCATTATAATGGATTTGAAAGTAAATATGTCCCCAATAAAACCTTGTTTTTGATTATGATGTTATATATTCCTAAATTTTTTAATTTATATTAAGCGTTTCACTAGTTTTTGGATTATAAATTATGTTTCATAATGATATTATATAATCCAATATATTCTATTATTTAGAAATGGAACCAGGAAGGAATAATGGTATAAATACTTGTGGAAAATGTAGAGGATTCCCAAATCAAAAATCCAATGTAACTGGTATTGGAACTGATAATTATATGAATATATAAGGTATTATTAATTGGGTTATGAAAAATAAACTTACACGGTTGGATTATCCTATTCCATAATGAGATTATGTGATATTGGATCACTTTATGTGATAGATTCCCCCAACACTTAGGGGGACTACTGACCCAATGGTGACTGAGAAATGGATTATGTATTTGGACAAGATATTCATCGCAATGGGATGTCATTAAAAGGAAAATTATACACTTGATGAGTATAAACTAAATGGTGATGTTGGTCAATGGGGGTTATTGATCCTGAATACTATAGATAAATAGGAAATGGAACTCATGGATTGGAATGATTTAATAGATTTTTTTTAAAAAATACATCATTCATGATTAACAAATATAGATGAAGAGAAATATCCATAGTTTAAATAAAAATAAGGAATAAATTATTACATAGTATGAAGGTACCTTTACTAGGTTATAAAGGTATGCTAAGGATTTCATATACAACACGAAATATAAGATTGATCATATTTTGAAGGACTTAATCCATGTCTCTAAAGGGTGTTCATGTCTCAAAATATTTATTAATACTATGAAATAGTTTTATGTGATATCAATATATAGAAATAATTCTACAGATCTTATGGATTCATTGGGAATTAATATAAGAATAGAAAAGAAGGGGAAATAATATATAAAGGGAATAAAGGAAAGAAGTATTTTCTCACATGTGATAACTGTGGAAAGAATCACCCTGGGAAATGCTTGAAATGATCTTGAGTATTTTATAAGTGCGGAGGTAAAGGTACCTAGGAAAACGATTTCAAATGGATGAGGAAAAAATATGATATTCAGTGTTAAAACTGTAATGAGACATGGAATTATGAAAAAAACATTCCCTAAGCATCAAGGGAATATACTTCGGAATAAGCTAAGGGATGAAGGTCAAGAATATATTATTGACACAAGTGAAGTTAAATAATTAATTTAGTTTTTTATTTGGATCTAATAAATATATTATAAAATTATTTTATTGATGATTTTCTCAACATATGATTTACAAAATATATCAGGATTGTACTTAAGTACTTTTTCATTAAAAATTTGAGATCATATAATGAATGGTACTAAAGAAACTGATTTAATAGGATGTTAAATTTCTTGGAAAATATATGGTTTATATAATTTTAGGACTTAATATATTTAGAAAATGATTATTGGGTAATGAAATGAATGACTTGGATAATGTAAATTGGATAGTATTGACCACCACATACCTGATAAATGGTATGTTAAAAAAAATATGCCATCATTGATGTTTTTTACAACACTTTTGGATTTAAGGAATATATCCAATAGCATGTGTCTTACTTGAGGAATAATAAAGAATTCAGATTTCATTTATAGGTGAGAAAGTGGGATAAAAAATTAGAAAAGAATGTTAATTGTGGGCTATGAATAGAATAATATGACATTTATGTGAGATTGTTTTTAAAATAATCATGAGACATGTAAATATTTCTTAACATACTCACAAGGTTACTGTAGAAGGTCTCATAATTAAATTTAATTAGTAATATTTGATCCATATAAGATTACCAAATTTAATATATGTGAATCTTGATTAAAATATAATAATAGTAATTATTTTATTACTAACAATATAACAATATGCTAATTTCTAAATATTGATGTGATGAATCCTAATATGGTATCCATTTATTCTAATTCAACTTATAAATATGAGAAAATTAACTACTAAATTCAAATATATAATGTTTTGATAACCTATTTTTTGCGGAAAAAATGTTGTTTTAATCATTGATTATTCAAAATCTTAATCAACATTGACTAAAAATTACATTAATATTAATGTTTATATATTAATAAAAAAATATATGTCTTTATTATAAAATAGATAAATGTATTTTTAAATACAAATATTTTGAAATATATCATTCTTTGAAAAATTACTATTTTACAATGGTAACTTATATTTATCTTGGTAAATTAATTTTTTTCAAAAAATATTAAATCTACTACAATACATATTTTTAAAATTAGAATTAAAAATATAAAATTATTTTATATCATTATTTTTATAAAATTTATAAAAATTAATTTAAATATAAGCATGTGCAACAACTAAATATTATCTAAGAAATATAAATCTTCTAATAATAACATAAATTTATTATTTTCTAAGCAATAATGATTAGATTGATGATAAATTATTTTATTATATATATTATAAATACTTTCCATTTAAACCATTATTTAACAATAATATAATATAATTCATAGTTCATGAAAAGAAAATTTTTAAGAAAATATATTTTATGCATAAAAAGATTTTATGTGTTATTTAGCTATACTAATTTAATTTCATTAATTAATTAGTATTAAAAAATTATTTTTCTATCTATATATATTTCATAATTTGGTTTCCTATTTATTTACCTTCCAATTCCATGACTATATTGTTTTGTTATATTACATGCTATAGTTCATTTTGGTTTGGTGATGAATATTAAGAATGTTATTTAACAAATGAGGTTTTAAATGAAAATATATATTTTAAAATCTTAGGGTGTCACATTCTTTCCCATTAAAAATATTTATTCCTCGTAATTTTAATTTTCACTAAATATTAAAAATAAGTAAGTCTATCTTGATGATTCGAATAAGAAATGACATATTTTAAAATATGTGTGTACCTTAATATATTATTTATGAAAAGGAAACAAATCTTTTCCCTTTATTATGTTAACCAAATGATTTTTTTTCCTCCAAAACTTGTTTTTCTATGTCATCCTTTTATACACTAGAAGAAAAATATAGTTCCTTCGAGACATTCCATGTAATTACTCTTTTAATATTCTTAACATGTAGGAAATTGAATCTTCTTTAATTCAATATCTTTATCACCTAAAGATCAATGATACTCCATCTATATATTCCTTTTGTTTTGTAATTCAACATTTTTCATGTTTATAATAAAAAATCATGATATATGGTTCAGAAAAATAACAATATTTCAAAATCTAGAACATATATATTTATGTTTATTATTATGAAAATAACCATATTTTCTATAGTACACATTGGGAACATAATTTAATTAGGCTATAACTATTACTAAAATAAAAAGGAGTTAACATTTGTTATGAATAATTACACATACAATAGAATTACTATATGAAAAAAATCAACCTAAACATTTTCTACTCATCAAAATTATAACATTATATTTCAATTTATCATAATTAACTCTCGGATCAATCTAGGTTCCTCTAGGATGGGTGATCTAATTTTTAATATCCTATTTACTTAACAAAATAAATCCTTCATAATGTATGGTATATAGAATGTGATTAACCAAAACATATCACCTTTGAGTTTCTAGAAATGAGTATTGTCCTAGGGATATTGATTTTACTAAAATATGTTGATTGAGTTGATACTAAACTATAATTTTTAAAGTGAATACCCCTAGGTGTATTTATTCCACAAACATATCCACATTATAGAATCTAGAAAAACATTTAATTTTATGAGGGACCATACAATCTCTAATTTATTAAATATTTTTGATATTATCATATAAGTATAATTATCCATTAGACTTGTCCCTAGTGTTTTCAATATATTTTTCTTATCATAATACAAAAAATATTAAACAGTAACTCAACTTTTCTAAAGGATTTTATATACCTTTAAAATTATGTTCAATATGAAAACATGATCCCTTAATTTATCCTCAAAAAATATCTAAACCTAAAAATTTTTCTAAAAAAAATTATTTCATTCTTGTTTTGATTACATATTATTTCATAAAATTTATTACACATTATTACTTATTAAAATTATTACAAAGTTCATTTCCTTAGGAACTTTTGGTTTTAGAGTTTTAGAATATTAATACATTACATTAATTAACAATACACCTGAATTTTTCACCTAATGAACATTCTTCGAACTATGTAAGATACTAATTAATTAATAAAAATTATTCAATATAAACCATAAATTCTCTTCACATTAAAAACATCTTGAAACATCATACATATTATATTTCTTTATAACCTTTATAAATGGAAACAAAATAATGGGGTGAGCTCTGATTCTCAATAAGGGATAAATAATGAAATCTAAGCATAACATGGTTTTGATATGGGGAAAACCTAACAATATGAACATAATAACATTAATATAAGTATATTAGGAATAATGTGATCATAAATACATGAATAATAACACAAAATTTTGGCTACAACATAGAAATAAGAAATTTATAATCATATCTCTAAATTTCATCAGTAATTTATTGTAAAATAAATTTATCCAATTTATTCACCATGGAATCATAAAAAATTACAAAGGAATGATTCCATGGTATCATAAAAATGTAATATATAGATATAATTTCATTAAACAATAAATTTTAATGGTATCATTGTGCACCATTCATATCACTAACATTATTTGTTCCATAAATGGAAATCATGCCTAATTCCATTAAAGAATAATTTACTGAAGAAGAAAATTAGTTACATGATAATAAAAACCTAAAAATAAGTTTTCTAAAGAAACAAATTAAATGGTACCATAGTATAATATCATATGAATGATGGGATGGAGTTAATGTATATAGAAAATAAAATTTTATAAGTAATTATGAAATTTCATTAGGAATATGAAATATCCTTGTCCTTTTGAAAAATTAATTTATAAATCTATGGTAATATGAATTTATTTACAAAACCATGAAGGAATGGAGAATAAGTTTCCAAGAATAATAAAATATAGAGGAAATAAGAATTTACAATGAACAGAATCATAAAATAAATTGGTTTTTGAATACATGATAACATTATATTAAAAAATGTTATGGGTCACATTGGAATGTTATTTTAAAAAAGATGAAGTGGTAACTGTAAAAAAATTAGTTTAGAACAAAACACCAATAATATATCCTCAAATATAAAAAAATAAAATAAAATAATTGTGGTATTTAATATATAAAATATTATTTTTAATGGTTGTAAAAGATTATAGGTGTTTTAAAATATCATTATTTAAAACCAACATCAAAAAAAGAGTAACAAAAAATCCATTTAAAAATAATATAAGGAAACTATGTAGGTCACATGAGATAACACATAAATAAGTTTCAAAATATAATGGTGAAAATTGGTGGAAGATTAATGTATTTTCAAATAGGGGAAACCATCATTAAGGTTGTTGAGAGTTATTCTCAAAAATGATAAACTTTTTGAAGAAGAAAATTCTTCAATGAAAAATAATTGAATTTAAAATTCATTTATCCCTCATAGAGGAACTGAATGTAAAATGGAATAAAATAATTTGGTGGAATAAACCAATATTGGATGAATATTTTCAAAAATAATCATTATAATTCTATGAAGGGAGTTGTGTTAAACAAAAACACTTCTAACTTTTGTATCCATTAACCCAAGTTCCATTTTCAGAAGGAACGGGATATGGATATTAAAACCCAATGAATTGAATGAATATAGAAAATTTATTCATATAAAGTTGTCAAGCCATATTAAAAATATTATGGTTTATAACAATAAATTGGTCTCAAAAATTTAAATTTGAGATAAAGAAACCCTTACCTTAATTCAAGAATTCCACTAATGCAGTTGAATCTCTTATATAGAAAATTGAAATACTAATATCCTATTTTATAAAATTTTATTATATCTATAAACTTTAAAAAATAATTTATAATTATACATTAAATGTCTATTAATTAGTTATTACCAATATTCAATATTGGGAGTGAGTAATCTTAATTTTCATGAACTAGTTTCATAATAGAAGTATTATATTTAATTATTATCCCAAATATAATCATTAAAAGATCATAAAAAGTATTTTAATTTAAATTTTTCAATTATATATAGATTTAAATTTTCATTTAATAAGTATTTTATTCATTATTTTGGATGGTGAAGTTGGGGAAAAGTTAGTTTTGAAAATTTATAATTAATAGAAGACTTATTCCTAATTAATGAGATAAATTTTAATATTTCTCATTGAATAACCAAAAAATAATTCATTATTTACATATTGATATCTAATATTAAGTTTGAAAATCCATATTTTATTTAAATTTATATCATTATTCAAGTTTCTGGTTAAACTGACCTAATAAGATCATGTTACGACCTATATATGTGAGTCTGGCTATAAAGAGGATTATTTTTTATAATATTATTATGAAAAAAGAATAATTACATTATTTAAATATTATTAAGGTGATAAATAAATTTTTTTATTACTTATATTAAGAAGGTAAATGAAAAATAATTTGTCACTTATAAATAAACCATATTTCTTCTTAGTATGTCTATTTTAGGTGGTTAGTTTTACAATGATCACTTATAGCTAATATTGCATATAGAATTATTCATTTATATTAACTGAAATTAATTTATGACAAATATAACTTTTAAATTCAGTAAAACACTTTTTATAACCAAACATGAAAGGTACTGATGAAAAAAACATATCATTCAAGGAAGATATAGTCTAATTACACTCATGAGAAACATTTTCATTTTTTTCTATTGAGTGGAGGGGGAATAGATAATGGTTATACCATCAATATAATAAAATTTAAGTATATTATTTATATTAATTTAATTACATAAATATCACTAAAATGTATTTAGAAGAGGGTGGATTCGAAGGATAATGAAAGGAAGTTAAATGCTAAATAATTATTATGTTGAGAATTTAGATCTTCTCTTAGTGTATCCTACATAAATGATGATATTTATGCCATTTTTTGAGGATTAAGGTATAAAATTTTGTATAGGAGATTATGGGGGTATAAATTTGGATGATTATCTTGTGAATTTATAAATAGTGGTGTGGCTTCAAATTTGTGGAAGTGAGTTCCATTTAATGATGGAAAATAGAGATAAATATCTGTAAAAAAATTTAGAAAATGGGAAAGAATATAATTTCATGGTAGTTAGGTGGGTGTGGTGATGAAATATTAGTGAGACATTTAGGAATATATTTATGACCTAAAAAGTTATATTATATGGTATATATTTCAAATTGATTTACTAAAATTTGAGCCACATTAAATTACCCATTTTAACAATTATTAATCCTTATTAAAACTTATCTGTAGAAATTATTTTATAAATACAAATATATAACAACCTTTCTTACTAAATTTTATTATTATAAATAAAAATACGGGTTAATTTAACCTAATTCAATTTAAAAATATGAGAAAATTTATTTTTAAATTTAAAAATGTAATGTGTTGAAAAAAAATTGTAGAGAAAAGTTTTTTAATCATTAAGTGTTCTTAAAAATATACAACATTGATTAAAAATTAAAATACTGTTAATTTATTTTTATAAATATGATTTAAAATAATATTATTTCCATTATTTTATTATTGATAAATTTTATTTGAAATCAAAATATTTAGAAAAAAATAATTCTATGAAAAATATTTATTTTACAATTGAAACAAATATTTATCTTGATATCATAATTTTATTCCTAAAAATGATATTGAACCCATAACATAATTTGAAAATTAAAATTAAAAATTTTCAAATAATTTCATATTAATCTCTTTTTAATGGTGGTAAAAAAATTATTATATTTGTGTACAATGCATAAAAATAATCTTTAACAATATTTAGCTTTTTGGATTAAAATAAATTTATTACCTATGTAGTAATACCTATTTGATTGATGATAATTTGTTTTATAATATATATTATAAAAAATTTCCATTTAAATAATTTTTTAACTATAATATAATAAACATCATAATTCATGAAAATGAAAATTTTAAGAAAATATATTTTTATTCATTAGATGATTTAATTTTTTATCTAGCTACACTAATTGGATTTTATTAATGCATTAGTATTTAAAAAATAAAATATTTTTTATTTCAATATATATGTCATTATATAGTTACCTTTATATTTATCTTTCGGTTATAAAGTTATATTTTAATGGTTACATAATGATTCTGGGTTCATTTTTTATCAATGTTGTGTGTGAACCATGTTATTGAAGATAATAGGTTTTAGAGGAAAATATATATTTTAATATATTAGGGTTTTTATAACTATAACAATGAATTTATCCTTAGTTGAATCTCATTGAGTAGGTGGAAGCTAAATTTTCAAAGGAGATCCTAAATATTGATCTTTCCTCTAAGTCTTGGTGAGAATTTTCTATTCATGTATTTTAGTGTGTACCACATATCAAATGGTTGTATCCTCATTGTGTTTGTCAAAGTCAGCTTCATTTTCTATATTTTTTTGGGATTTCATTTATGATACTAACCAATATAAACCATTCATCATGAATGATGTCGTCCCTCATATCAAAGTAATAAGGGGGTTCATCATCCAATGAATATCCTTTGGAGAAGAGGTCATTATCATCATTTATTTCTATTTATATAGTTTAACTTTTGGAATTTCATCACATATATGGTTTTTCACTATCTCTCTGGTGCTACCATAAATTCAATTTAAAGATAGAAATTTAATATTTTCCCAAATTAATTTCATTGGATGTAATCCTAATAAAGGAGATGCATCATGAAAAAATAATAGGGAAACTATGAGGGTGATTCTTGTGTATATTATCTCAGTCTATAGAATACCGACATCCTTAGAAGGGGGATGAAAAAAAATCCCCCCAACAATATGTGTTGGGGTATACAATAGTTTTCTTCTATCATGGTAGATATCTACTGTGGATTTTATTATTTCAGCATTAATAGTGTAGGTATAAATGAATCTACCCATGTGGGATGGGGATGATTTTTATGCCCATTAGGAAAGCTTTCATGACCTTATCTTAATATTAGGATTTTATCTTGGTATGATATGGATTAAATATAATTTTTTTTAGATATTCTCCTCATCAAAATGATTCTCTATGATAGTAGGATTCACATTTAAGATCTTGTATCATTGAGGGGGGGTGAATCAGTGGTACAAGATCTTATAATTTCATTCTAAAAATTATCTTATGATAAAATTTAAGGTTTTTATCCAATATTATTTAAATAAAACCTCACCCATATTCAACTATAATATCAATAGGGAAAAAGGATTTTTATCAAGGCATAAATCCAATAAGGAAACCAATTCCTTTTTTGTTTAGATTGTTATTGATATAGATATTATATCTCTATTTAATTACTACTTATTAAAATTGATCTATAATCACAAAAAATGGTTTGACTTGTGTCATCTAATTCCTAGGGTTATTATTATCCACTTCTATAATAGGAAAAGGAAATATTTATACTAGAACAACTAGTTATCTAGAATTTATATTTTTTTCCTGTGGATGGAAACAAGATCGTTAGTATCATTCCATATGTATCAAAAATATAAATAATATTCCATCCCCATAATTGGCATTTAAATTCCAAAAGAATGTCAAAATAGAAACCTCTATGTCAGTTTTCATTATCAAGCTTACATAATACTATATGTGTAATGAGATCATGTTATATTTTAATGGAATTATTTATTTTCAAATAAAAGTCTCTAGATGATAAGAAACACATTATATTACCTTAAAATAGATTATTATATTAGATTCAGTAATTTTAAATCTAATCTTCTTCTAATTTCATTGATGAAGTAGATATTCAAATCTTAACCACATCATTAGATTCATTATATAATTCATGTTATCCAAATTTGTAGTATATATTTTTTATATAATCACAAAGGAAATAATTTCTATAGTTTATTATTGAAACATACAAGGAAAAAATTCATGTTATCATCTCATGATTCTATATTTTAAAGGACATCATCAATTTCTTAAAAAATTCCAAGATTTAAAATGGTAATGGATTTTAAATATCTCTTTTTAAATTCCAAAAAATATCATCCTTTTTTCTTCACATTAAATCTGTATTAAAATTTTTACTTTAATAATATTAAAATCAATGGATCTAGATATTTTTTAATTTAGAATAGAACAAAAGAATCCCATTCAATTTCTAATAGTATCTTCTATAACTCCTTCATCTTTGAAAAATTATATAAACTCAAAAAACTAATGCATTGTGAAAAACATGAATATCATAGTGTACATCATGTACATGAATATGTTTTTTCCTTTTGATAAATTATAAAAAAATTCTCATTCATACGATATCAAAATATTTATGTATAGTGTATGTTTTTATCCTCTACCACATTTCAATTTGTATTTCAAAAAAAATTGGCATCTAAAAAAATATTTCACAATCACTACCATAATAAATTTTATAGTTTCGTACTCTATGAAAAATATTAAATACCTTCCATGATATTATATTTTCATTGTGAGCTTCTCAATTTTACAAATTTTTAGTGTTTATCTTTATAATATATAATGTACCATAAAAATTTATTATCTATAATTTAGAATTTCCATTTATAGATTTATCTCCAATTAATATATTATACATGTAAAAATATAATACATATCCTCAGAAATTATTTTTCATTAAAATAAATTTCCTTTTTACCATTCCTCTTTACACTAAAAATAAATTCATATACATGGATGGTTTTGGAATTTTTAATTTTCACCAAAACCAATAATTTATAGAATTGATCTAAGACTTATCAAATCATTTATAAATAACATATGAAATATTAGGTAATATAAAAAAAATATTAAAAACCTTCTAATACATCATTCTGATGGTTAATAAAAACTACACCCTTATTAAACAATCCCATTTGGTTCTTCAGTCTCCCTCTTCGTATTTTTTGTAAACGTCAAAAAATCATTCCAAGAAAAAAAATTAAATCCTATCTCAAATTAAAGGTTTCTTTAAACCACACCATTGGATAAATTGTTATTTTTTATATAATGATATTCCTTTGTGAAGATAAATGTTTATCCAAGTGAATTGGGTTATCTCCCACTAAATTAACTCACTATTTGTTTTTCTACCACTTTTAAAATTAATAACAGCTTCTAAATTCCTAGAAAATATTGATACAGTAGTGTAGTTCACCCCATTGGACGGAATAATCAAAATCACTATTGTGGTTTTCTTTAATGTCTCTCAAGTGATAGGGAAGGGATGGATAATCATAGTTAGACTATAATTCAAAAATATGTCCTTATGAATTTATTTTTTGAATATATTAGTAGGTTAATATATAGTGGTTATAAAGTCAATATTTTTGTCCTAATTAAGATCCTTATATTTAATGAAATGTAATCTACTTCCAATGTACATAGACCAAGTGTATTTCCCTGAATTTTTATAGAGATCAATTTTACATTGATTACCGCAAGAATTTCCAAGTGGATTTTAATTCATCAACCCCAAATCACCTTATTTTTCATTCATACAAATCATTTGGATACATGAACTAGAAACAAGAACATAGATTAATCTATTGTGTTATACATAACCGTGTAATACATCTTGAATTTAAAACTCACATTATTTCATCTAAAGAAAAAAAACAACCTGAAGCTGACATTCCATCATTATAATCACTGTTCTATTCAACACCAGTATCTATAGATAGATTCAAGTGCTCATATCTATTTTAAATATACCCAAAGTTCAAGGTTCATTTGATGTACATGAAGGATATTTTGTAATCCATTAAATTTTATTATTTAGGATCACATTAGTACCCTATATACAAGGCCTATTCATGTAAAATATTTATTCTTATTGCAATGAGATAAAGTATACTGATAATTAGTTTTATAAACTCCACTTGATTGTAAATTTTTCCTTCAGTAACCTTGGATAGTTTCATCCCATCCAATATAGGTGTGTAAACTGGTTTAGGGTCATCCATACAGAACCACTTCAATAATTTTATTTCATAAATTTTGTTGAAAATAAAAATAATTTATTCCTTTTATTGAAATTTTGATCTCCTAAATGCCACATGTCCCCCAACATTTACTACTAAAAAATGATTCTTCATTTGTCAAAAAATAAATATTTAAACCCTCTCTTTTACTCCCAACAAAGGTTATCAGCATAAAAAAATAAAAAACACATTACCTCCTTCAATTTTCATTATTTATAGTGTTTTTACGTTATTCCCTTAGTGAAAATATTTTCTCATATAAAACCTTCGATAATTGAGTACTATTCTCTACAGGCCGAATTTATCCCATAGAGTACTTGTCTAGATTATATACCCTTTCTCAATAACTCTCAAAAAAATATTCATATATCTCAATGAATATTTCATCTTCCATACATACATTCATGATTTTTTTTATTTTTCGTCCATTTTATATATATTTTACTTTATGCAATCATTAAAATTTGTGAACAATATTATGGAATCTTGTCATTAAACCAAAAAAACTTGTTTCTTCAAAATCAAATTCTTCTACTTTTCATTATTCATTGCATACAATTCTATCCTTATTCCTTGAGAGTTTCCTATTTTTATTAAATATATTTATGAGTACCAACTTGGTGATAATTTAATTTCTCTCATTTTTTCCTAGGATAAGATATTATATGGAATTTCTCTCTATCTGATCTAGTTCATCTTTCACAACATTTATTGATTATTTGTGATTGATATCCTTTATTACTATATAAAGCTTAATTAGAGAGATAATAGTTTTTTTATTATCAAGTATCAATTTCTTTCTTATATAAACATAAATATTATGGTCTCTAGTTATATTTTCTACTTACACATGGTTATATAACTTTTTATATTTCAATTTATCCCCTCCTTCATCACTAGTCTCATCATAGTGAATTCCAAAAATATGAGGTTAATTTAGAACATGTTCCTTATTGTATTTATTAGTAACATAATCATTTACATCATTAATTTCTTCATAAACTATTTAATTTGTTAAAAAAATATTGGGTTGATATTTAATAATATTTACATCATAATAGTCAATCATATTTTTGACCTTATAATTCCAACATTTATATCCTTTTACGTAGGGTAAGTATCCTATAATGATTTCTTCTTAATCATTCTCATCAAATTTCCCCAAATGTGAATTCTTAATTTTCTTAAAATATGTATGTCTAATGATTCTAAAGTAGTTAACAATTGATTTCCTTTTCTAGGACATTCATATAATGTCATGTTAGAATTAGTTCTTATTAAACACCTGTTTTTTATATGTGTAGCTCTACAAAAATAATCTATATTGTATAAAATTTACCAATTATATTCAACAACCATTTCTCATCACATTTAAAAAACATTTCTATTCATTCTTTTAAAAACATCATTATTCAAGGGAGTTTAAGGAGAACTCTAATAGTGAAAAATATCATTTTTTAAAGGTATTATTCAATATAATTTCCTATAAACTCCATCCTATTATCTAATCTAGTCTTTTTGATATGAACCTACACCTCCTTCTTATCTTATATTCTATTAAACTTAAACATATCCACTACTTATTACTCATTCTCTATAAATAATACAATTTTGTTTAATGAAAATTACATAATGGATGTGATGAAGTGTATGTCACCTCTATTATATTTTTTCCACCTTATTAAAAATAGATTTTTGTGGACTAATTCATGTATCATATTGAATGGTATTTACACTCTCCTATGTTATCTTTATACCTTAACCCCTTTTAATAATATGTAATGAAAAATTTCTCTATCTCTTCTTAATTATGTAAGAACTGTCACATCAATTTATATTTAAATTTTTCTCAGCATTTCCTGACATAATGGGACAAACCATTTATACCAAATATTTTTTTCTTCTATTATACTATGGAAATATAAATTTCTTAGATCAATAATATGAAATATATTACCACTTATTTATTCCCTTATAGTGATGATTATTCCATCTAATATTCTCTTTGTGAGGAAAGTGTTTTTTACATCATTTTCATTGATAAAAAGATGGCACGTAATCATCACAATATTGGAATGTTGGTCTATACCAACACACCTATAACAACAGTTTTATAAAATCATTAGTATAGGACTACATATACCAATGGATTACAATAACCATTGGTATAGGCCTTATAATTTTAGTCTACCCTAATGGTTTAAAATAACCATTCAAAAATATTAGTTTATCCCAATGGTTTCAAATAACCATTGGGATGGGAATTTTTAATATTATTCTATCCTATGGTTTTTTAAAACCATTAGGATAGTTTTCCCCCAAATATAGCAGTGATCCCTCCCTCCTCATTCCATATTCAATTCACTTTTCTTCTACCCAAGCACTTATCTCTTCCCAACCGGTAACCACTCCTCTTCCAATAAGTGATCCATCCTAGTTTAAATCGTTCAATTTCTTCCACTTTAAATTGGTATGTTTGAGTTATATATTTTTTCTACAATTATTTTGGATTTTTATGTACCATGTTTAGTTTATTTCTTCATTTTCTAAAATCTCTAATCATTTAAGGTTTTCAATTGATTATTAATGAATATGAAATTGGCATGTTACAAATACTTCAGCCTACATATAGAGAATGAATTTCATGTCCTAAACTGATTCCATAATCTCTAATTTTTCTAGGCATGTTACAAAAATTTATAGTTATTTAGTGACTATATTTTCCCCCATTGATCATGTTCACAATCATATTTTGAGGTATTTTACCTTGGAAACTAATTATTTTATTCAATAATGGAGATCCAATAATTAATTTTTGAAATTTTTCTGTAATGGTATTTTTTAAGAGAATAATAAGAAATAAATTCTTTTACTAATACCGTTGTCTTTATTCCTATATAATGAGGCATTTATGAAATAAAAAATTTCAAAGTTTTATTAAAGGAAAATAATTATTAATTTATTAATACCACTTGACCTTTGGTGATTTTCTTGACATGCATATCTCATTTTCATTTTCATTGGTCACCACACATTAACAAATATCAATAGTGCCTTGATTTGGTTTAATATTACGAATACTTCCTATATTTTATGTCTGTTTAGCTTTTTTATTTTGATAGTTATCTGTGTATGTTTGACACATGGTTCACTAGCATGTCTATAAATTGTGATGTCTACCTAATGGTCCCCACCTATAGTTTCACTATTTTGCAAGCTTTGGGTGAAGTAAATCCACTATTCTCATAAATGTTCAATGATTCCATTATATATGAATTAAAATGATTGATTATATAATGGGAAGTGACTTCCAACAAGAATTTGGGTGAAGTGATATGTTTGAGTCACATGGGCCAAGTTACCTATGTGAGTCATGTTGGTGAAGTGACATATTGGATACACTTGGGAGATGTAACCTGTGTGAGGTACTTGGTAATAATTCATGACTTTTCTAAATTCATGAACATGGATTCACAACCCACTTGAGATGGAATTTACCCAACTTTGATCCATGATATCCTTTACTCAGTGACACATTAAAATAATTACTTTGGTACTAATAAAATCTTGTATGCCTACTTCCAAAAATCCAATGGATTAAAAAACTATTTATATTTTAGATGAAGAAGATGATGAAATCATCTATGAGATATTATATATTTTTTACAATGATATTTCCTATTATATGACCTCACACATCAGAACCTTGTGAAGCATCTGAAGAAGTACAATTATTTAATACTAATGGTGAACAATTACTATTATACAACCACAAAGTTAGAATGACGTCCTCATCAAAAAGTGTGGCATCCCTTGAAAATGTTGGCCCGTATTGAAGTAAGGTAAATATAACACATTGTTGTATACCATGAATTCCATAAACGCTTCAATAACTCGTCCTTTTGGAATTATATCATTTTCATTGAGCACCTACTTGATTCTAGTTCATGACACCCAGATGGATACCTTTTAAATAACACACCCTATAAAAGATATCATTGATCACCAATACTAAAATGACATAATTGATTAGAAATATATCATTAATTATGAAATACAATGTCCTCTATAAATTTAGACTTAATGCCAACTATTTTCCCATAATTATCCTAGAGATATCATTCTATATACAATGATTTTTCATCACAACCACTATGTTTCACATAATCTCCTAATTTATTGCTTATTATGATGACCCACTAAAATAACACAATTTGAAATTAATTGAAAATGACCTCAGAAAATTAAATTGTACCAAACTGATCAAACTAGGATTTAAAATAAATTAATTGAACCTATAAACCCTTTACACACAGAAAACTAACCAAAATAACAAATTTTATCTATATCATAACCGAATTGACTTGACCAAACCAACTGAATTGAATTTAAATGACTTGATCTCATCCATGTAGACTTGAGTAGACCCAAACTACACTAAACTACATCAACATGAACTAAAATAAAAATAAGTGAAATAAATTGAACCTAACAAAAATAAATTCTATAGTAATGATAAAAAATTAATTGAATTAAACAATATATAATAAAAACCTAATATGCATGCATTGACCCGATACAAAATAAAATAACCAAGCCCAACCAAACTAAATTGAAGAGAACTAAAATAATCATAACAAACAGAACTGACCAATTCCGAATCAAATAGAATAAGGTTACCTAGAAGTAGTGATATGTTATACATTAATTTATTGAATATTTATAACATTTTTTAAATATTGAATAGAATAAAAAAATAAAAAACAATAATTATAAACACATATTTGTGTAGTATTATGATTAGTTATTACTCATTAATATAATTGAATTCAATATCATGGTTTTATATTTATAGTATTTATATATATCTAGTATTTTTTTGTCTTTTATATTATGATTCTCATATACAGTAGTGTGTCAGTTATGGTTTCATATAATGTGATAAATTCTTATTTCCTTGAATATATTTTTTATTGATCTTCAATATTATTGAATTTATTTTATGAAATGACATATAACAGTTTTTTTACAGAATGTAAAGAAGTTGTATTTATGAAACTGATTTGATCTCAATCGATCTTCATAAGAAGTTGGAGAGATTTTTAGATTTTGTATTTGAAAATGCTTCAAATAGTGATCACAAACACTACACATGTTATAATTGTATGGGAAGGCCTTGGTTAATCCATGAAGAAGTTAAATATAATATAACCAAGTATAGTTTTCAAACAAACTACTATTTATGGTATCATAATGAGGAGAAAATGTAGTCTCAAAATTATGATGATCCAAATGAGAGGACTCAATTGGATAATTTGTTATATAACTAGTTTCTGTTTATTCTTTATCATGGTAAGGAAAGGATGTCGACTGAATAAGTCTTAGATATGAGCACCCATGATTTTTATAATGAAAATGATGGTGTTTATAGGGTAAAAAAATTGAATGATGCTAACACGACTCCAGTACATCGAAAATGTGGTAAAATAAAAAACCATGTATTTTTTAATCTGATTGTTTCATGGGAAAACAATGTATATGATTTATAATACTTCTATCGATTAAATTCCTACCTTCTTGAAGTAATTACTTCCATATGGTGCATATATTTCCTCAAATCATTATATGGAATGGTAGATAGTTTTGGAACATGGATTTTCAAAAAATAAAATTCATGTTGGCCCAAAAGATTAAATCTTATTCTAGGAGGAAATTGCTTAATGAAATAATTTCATAAAATGTGGAACATATTGATGGAATCCAAATAATGATGGAACACCATCATGTGTTACATAGAAAGTAATGTGGAAACTTTCATTGATCCCTAGTCTCTCTATTATTTTCATGTATGATGAAATATAAATAAAAATTTGATGGGATGATAGTGAGAGAAAGAAGAATAAAGATGAGTTGGTTCACCCTATAGATGGATTTTCAGGGAAGATATTTGATGCTAGATATCTTGATTTAGTAGCTATAATGCGTAATTTGAGGTTGGGTCATTCATGTGATGGATTTAATCCATTTGGTTAGATTATTACTTTTCACAACGCATAGCCAGTTTTCATACAAATTTATACCCTTCCCTCATAGTTGTGTATGAAGAAACCTTTCACTTTCATGAGAATACTCATATATGTCCCTTATAATACTGAAATTGATATATACATATTCATGAAACTAATAATAAAATAGTTGAAACTTCTTTAGGATGTGGTTTTGTGCACATACAATGCATGTTCAACAGACATACTTCATATACATGTTGTGCTTAAGTGGACGATCAATTATTTTCCTTCTCATGAAATGATGTATGGATGGAGAATAAAGGGAAAACCATAATGTCATATTTTTATAAAGAATACATTATCCATGAGACCGAAATACCACCATAGTTTTATTTTTATGAAACATTGAATATTCTTTCCAATAGACCATCCATATTGAAATAGTAGTCAAAGATTTGACAATACCATGGAGACCGATGATCCACCTCATCATATGTATGGAATTGATGTTCTTAATGAATTTCAAGATTTCAATTTTTCATTTAGGAATGATCAAATTAAATATATAAATAGGAATAATGTTTCCACTGAAACATGTTACAATTGGAAGAAGAGGAGTATCTTAATTGATTTTACTTATTGTTATACCAATTTATTACATCATTGCTTAGACATAATTCACATTGAAATTGATATATTTGAAATTTTTCATTAAATTTTTATAAATGTAAAGGTAAAGACAAGATATGATTTACAATCTCAGCATGACTTGGTGGATTGGGGGATCATACTAGAATTTCATCCTATGTATTGGTGAAAATAAATGGAAAGTTCCATGTGCTTCTTATGTGATGAAACCTGTAGAAAAAAATAAATTTTTGGAATTACTAGAGACTATTAAAGTTCATGATGGATATTGAAGAAACATATAAAAATGGGTCAACAAAATAGAGTTTAAGATGAAATCTTTTAAGACTTGTGATTATCACTTACTTCTTTATGAGTTGATTCCAATAAAAATACATCATATTTTTTCCAAAAATTAAAGGGTGTTTGTTCTTCAGTTATTCTATTTTTTGTATAGATCATTGTGATGAGAATTTTTCTAAGTCTTTATTTCAAAAAAAAATGTAGATCTACCCTTAATTTTGTGTGATTTAGAGAAAATATGTCCTCCGTCATTTTTCACATGCATACTACATCTAACTATCCATATTCCATAAAAAATACATATCAAAGGACCTACAGATTTTTTTGTATGTATCATAATTAAATAAATATATACACATTGAAGACTTATGTTAGGAACATGAATCATACAGAAGGTGCTACCGTGAATGGTTGCTTGGTTTAGAAATGTATTGATTTCTACGCAACATATTTGTCTGATCTTACTATGATAATGAACAAACCAATGAGAAATGAAGAAGTACAGTATGAGAAAATTGAAACCATCTTTACATCACATCCTCAAACATGAGTCATTCATGGATTATATACAACGATGATATTAAGCCTTGAAGTGCACAAGATGTCACATCACATAGTTTTGTTCAATTATGATTTTTTTCGATAACTACATCAAGTAAGTAAATTGAACAAGTATATCTTATCTTATATCATGTAATTTTACATTCCTATTAAACTATTTATATTTTTGTCTTCAAGGAACATAAGAAAATAATAAATAGAATTCATCGTTCTTTATCTTCGAGGAAGAGAGAGACTTTACATAGAAAATACTTTTTTGCGTGGTTGAAATTGAAGGTAGAAATGTTACATTAATAAATTAATAAAATCAATATTTAAATAATTTTAATATTAATTTATATTTTAGGTATTGAGTTTTTCTGCTGACTCTGTCTCTGAGTAAATAAGATCTTGGTTATTTTTTCCTAATACAGCGGTTCATGACTATAAATCAATAATGATCAATGGGTACTTGTTTATTATCATTGAACAATTGAAGAACATGAGAACAAAACATGATAGTTTTATAATAACTTCCATAAAATACTGTTATGACAGTGCATCAGATAGTAGACCTCGATTTGAAAATGTATCTTATAATGGAGTCATTGAAAAAATAATAATATTGTATTATTACACTCATGGTTGAGTCACTATGATGAAATTCCAATGGTTTGATTCGATAACGAGGTAGGGAACATTTATTGATGACTGTGGATTTAGTGTTATTGACATGAGTTTCACTCTTGCTACTAGTAAAAAATATGTAATTTCATCAATAGTGAAACAATTTTTTATGTAAAATATCATCTTAGATCTATATTTGGTGTAATTATTGAATTAATTCCAAGAAATATTTTTGATGATGGTTATTATAGAATTGACATCATCCCTACTTCCATTGGCCATAATCCATTTATTATTTATGATGACTCCAATAGATCATTTTTTAGAGTTAATTGTGAACCTAATGTAATGGTGTGAAATATATAGAATCATTATTCTGTATTCTTGGTTCTTTTGGTTTAGCTCGACTTAGGATGTTAGGGTTGGTACTATTTAAATTGATTTATTATTATTGATTAAAAATATTTTGTATCCAACTTGACATTCATGTGCTTTTTCAATATTTATTGGTTGGATTTTTCTTTGAGTTTAATTTTCTAATATTGAATTGAAATTAATTCAAACCTATGAAACCTAACACAAATTAAATAATTAAATTAGAACATTAAATAATAGGAATTGAATTAGATATATTAAACTTATTGATATGAAATTTAAATCAATTGAAAATAATGACTTGACAAAATAAATGAAAAAATTACCTAACCCAAAATATGAACCAAATGACCTAAGTCAAATAAAAATGAACAAATGACCTAATAAATTAAAAAAATTGAACCAAAGGACAAATGAGAAATAAAAATAGACTAATAAAGTAATTAACTGAATAAAATAAACTAACTGACGTAAAAAAATAGACCAATGAGCTAACCAAAATTGAATTGGATCAAATTGAAAACATAATAAAACTATATCATACATTTTCTAAACATATTAATTTGAACTTATTGTTTATTTTTTGACATGTATTCTGTTTTGAAAAAATTTCCACTAAATTTAAATTTTTTTAATATCACTACATATCCTATATTTGGTTTGACATGTGGTATTTCTTATTTAATTCATCTCTCGTATTTTTTGTTGTTTGGGTTAAACATTAGTTATCAATATATAATTAATTCCATATTTGTTTCAAAAATGAGAAAATGAAACCTATTGATGAGATACAAAGATGATAGACAATAATTGTCAAATGACTGGGATGGTCATTCCTCTATTAATGCATGTTGTGAGTATTTTATTTCAAATATATATATAACTATAATATATAATTTCATGTGAATAATTTTTTAAAAAAAAATTATGTAGGATCCACCATATAGGAATCATTTATTCAACAAGTATCCTAGTTGTCCCAGTACTCAAGCTAACGGTATGAGGGGGTGGTACTAGAGCTAGGCACTCTAGTCATCGTACCCGATTAGACCTGATCCCTCCCACTGATGTACCCTCTACCACACATTCTAATCCCACAGTTTCGTTAGGGACACATGAGATATTTAGGCCACCAATGTTTTCAACATCATTTACATATGAGTCTTCTCACCCGTCTTTCTTGTATTTTTTTATGATTCCTACTCCTCACCCATATCATGCATTTGGCCAATAATTCATGCCATCTTCTTTACCTTCTACTTCCTTTTCTTAGAGATTCTACATTCCTTCTTCTTCAACTCCTACTCCAACACATTTTATGCATGTGGATCATACACTCGGAATCACTCCATATGTATAGGGTGATGTTCCTTCTGTGCTAGTGGGTACAATGGTGCCCATTGATTAGATAGACTCAAGTATATTTATATAACCCTAATAATTTGTTTTTTATATTTTAAATTAATTATAAGCTGTATGGATATAATATTTGTTTTTCTTCTCTTACAGCTAAATATATTGATAGGTAGTGTGGGTGTACATGTATGCATATAGTGTAGAACTTCCACATGTAGTTGAGGGTAGACTACAATGAAGACAACTAAATGATTGAAAAAATAGGGTGGGAATGTAGGAGTCTTTTGTGACTCTTTCCAAATACTTCGAAATCATTCCTGTCAGTCCACTCTCCTAGAGACCGCTACCAAACAAATGTGCTAGATAATTTTTAAGTACAAATATGGGTAAAAATAACTATTATGTTTAGTGTTATATTATTATTCTATTATATGAATTAATATTTTGGTGCCAGCTTCATTTTAATTTTCCCGATAATGAGGGTGTGAGTCCATCACAACTAATGGAATTAGATGGGTTGTGGGGAGCCTATAAGCATGAGTTATATATTGGTTAGAGTGATAGAGTTGGAACTGATTTATATTCCATACCTTTCATGGATGATTGTTTAATAGAACATTATCTGAAAATGATTACTCATTGGAATATTACCATATTCATGGTAATAATTAAATTTGAGGCTTTTTAAATGAAAATATTCATTTTTTTCATTAATAATTTCTTTTTTATTATATATTTTTTAGGAATATTCTAGGAAAAAATAAAAAATAAATTGATGCTAAAAATTACCTTCACACATTGGGGTGGACTACGATGTCAAACCATGAGAGGAAGCAGGTACGACAATCATTTATAATTTTTATTTATGACTTGAACTTTTTATTGTTTCCTCTCAAAAAAAGGCACATTTTACCCTTTATTTAACCATGATATGTTCAATTCACTAAATAAATTATTATATTGAGTCAATATGGAACTAAGTAATTCCAATCAAGAGGAACCCCCATTACGATTTTCGATATTCAAGGCATAGAATCTATTAAGGGAGCTATATCTCTAATTGTTATTTATTCTTATTAACAAATTTTTTATTTTTCACTCACACACAATTATTACAATCCATTTAAAGGGAATAAAGTTTGGATCCTAATTTATCACAGTACACCAATTCAAATTATTTATATGGTTGTGATTTAGGGTGGTGTATTTAAGTGTTTCTAATGTTTAGAAAAAACAAATAACTCAAATTACAGTTCATTAATCCAATGGAAATAAACCAAATTTTGATGCACCAATGTCCCATCCTATTAACCCAAAATAATCAAGTGCTTAAAATAAGAGTTTTAATATATAAAAATTTATTTTTCACTTTGAGTACTAATGGATATATTTTTCTCTAGTTTTATTTCAATAAAAACTACACAACACATTGCACCTTTTTTCCATCCCGTAATTGATTTCAAATGCATGATCAATTAATTAATAAGAATGGGAATGTATCTATGATATTATAAGGTATTCAAGAATTGTAGAAATATAAGGAAGGGATGGTAGAATAATCACCTTTAATTTTAGTTTATTTTCTATATAGTGTGTATAGAATATACTTCTAAATATTTCTTCCCTTCTTATTTATTTTTGTTCCAAAAAAAATTTAGAAAATAACTTAGTGTGGTGGATTCAGATTAATTAAAAAATAAACAAATAAATAAATAAATAACAGAAAACAAAAAACATATGACTAATTTTTCTTACCAAGGATAGCCTATTTTGTAATCTCAACCAAAATTTCCCTTTTCCAACTCAACCATAGTCCCAAGGTAGTTGGTTTTTATCATGTGTTAAACGAGGTAGCTCTCAATAATTAATTTCCCTTGAATTTAAAATATTTCTAAAACATCCTATACCTTATGGAATCTTTTTTCAAATGATTCCAATTAAAAGGTGAAGCTTTACACCTCATTTTACCCATTATGACTTTTTATAGCTTTAAATGATTGAAAATAAGTTATGAATTATATATCTTTTTTTCTAGTATGGTTGGTATTTTCACCCATGAATCATTATTTAGTCAACCTTGGATTTTTTATTCATGGGTGATTATTTTCCCCTCTTTATATTCCTTCTCTTTGGGTTTAATTTCTTTCACATGTTTATATGATTTCTTGGAATATGGAATTAAGTATTTAAGGTTTAATATAACCTATTAAGACACTTCCAAGTTTGATTTAAATGTTTGAACTATGGGTTTCCACTTTTAGAGTTTCAATGGATACTTCACTATTGGAAACCCATTTTGAATATATTAAGGGATAATTTTTGAAATTATTTCACTAGAAATGGATTTCTTTAATGGTAGAATTTAAATATGATTTTCTTCCCAAAACACCCTATACACTCCTTCCAGTGAGTTTATATCTTCCAAATTCATCATATTCCTTGAATTAATTTCCATGAAAAATTCATTTGGATGGATTTAATATTGTATTGGAATAAATTATTTATCTGTTTAATAATTCCTTCTTGTAACCATCTCAACTTGTTCTATAAGAATATTGGTCCATTATTTAAGTTTTTAGATACTTTCTCAATCCTGGTTTCCATCCTAGATAAATTTTTTGAGTGTACATGATGTGATACTTAGTAGTTTAGATAATATTCACAACTCTCTATTCATTACATGAATTATTTTTTAAAATTCCATGAAGTTTATCCATAATTATTTCCATTCCTTTGTCCTTATAAGTTGAATTTTGTTATTACTTCTTGTACATATAATGAAAAATAGGTTATAAACTCACCACAAATTCAAAATTTTAATATTTAATAAATATAATTTCATTCCACTATGGTATGTCAAGTATGTTCCTCTATATTGGGTTGTATGGATATAAGAAAACAAAATTATTAATTATTTTCCCTTGACGTCCATCCATTTTTTCAATGAATAACTAGATTTTCATCTCCCTTCATGTCTTCTTGACTCATCTGTCATGTGTTCTTATTCTTCCTCCAATTTGGGTGGTATTCATTTGAAAATGAATCAGTTTTATACTCTTTCATCAATTATATCTTTTATTTGGTGGATTTTATTCCTAAAATTAAATTATAAACTATTTCTCCAACCTTTTTTATACTCAATTTGAAATATATCTTCATTTACTACCCAATTCACAGTACTTCCCATGTTCTTTTCCCCAGTTTTTATGGGAAAATATGTTTCTATAATTCTAGTTTTTTTGCACTAAATTTATAGTTACTTAAATGAATTCCACTTTAATAACAATCCTCATAATTATTCACATATGTTTTTGAATTAAATACTTGTAATTGATCTTGAATATTAATTATCTTGAATTAGACATCATAATGAGCAGTGGATTCCTTGGTGATTGATCCACTTGCATTTGTATCCTTCTCTTAAAAATTTACATTCCCTTATTATAAATACGATTTAATTTCATGAAATTATTACTTAAATAATTTCTTTTAGATGATATGCCAGCCAATACTTGTTTATTAAGTGTGATTCCATCATAAAAGAGATGATGGGTTGGGTCTCTTTGGTAATATCACGTAAACCTCTCATAAGCTCCATATAATTTATTATTTTCTCCTTGAGTGAAATAGATTATAACATCACATAATCCATGGTTTTATCAATTTTTAAGTACCTTTTAAACTAAATTAAATTAAACAATATTAAAGGAAACTCATCATAAGAAAATCAAATTGGATTGGACCAACATGGTTTCATATACCATATGTTTTTCTTTTAAGATTCAATTAAAATTAATATCCATTTGATTTTACATATGAGATTAATTATTAGTAACCTATTTTTAAATTATTATTTACTATATTCAATTTCATTATAGAGGGAGGTATTGAATATTGAAGGATGTGTGCCTCGATCAAAACTATTTTTCTTGAGAATAATGAAAAAATATTGAATTGAATTTAACAAATCGACACAAAAATAGATTATATGTTTTAAATTGTTTATTTAAAATTATAATATCTATTTTTTAACATAATTATCTATTTATATTTGTAATAGTCTAATTTGGAGGCTCTTGATTCCCAGGAACCTGAAAAATTTGGGCCAAATGACCAATTACGTCAGATTTTGGGAGATGAGCACCATGGAAGAGTACACTTCCATCCTGGGAAGATTATGGTACTAAAGAGGTATTGGAAATCATTAGGTACAATTTATAGTAATACCGAGTTAGAAACAGTTAAGTCATAGGAAGAACAGACCAAAAAAAGGGCATCACATGTGGAAGATCGAGCTGAAAAGGCAAACAATGAATTTATGAAACTCATGAAAGTTTTATTTCCCTCACTTTCACCAAAGACCACCACAGATTGTGATGCATATATGTAATCAATGTGTTCATTATATAGAGAACTATGAGGTAGTCCTTGTACTAGTTGAGACGATTTCATTTCTGGCGATGGTGATGGTGATGGTGAGGACGAGGGCAAGGAAGAGGCTGAGGACGAGGATGAGGCTTAGACTAAGGACAAGGATGAGGCTCAGATTAAGGATAAGGATGAGGCCGAGGCTGAGGTAGAGGATTAGAGTGAAGATGAGGTTGAGGATGAGGGTGGGGATGAGGACATGGATGAGTATGGGGATGGGGTTGATGAAAAGGATGAGGCTGATAATGACAGTAATGATAGTGATAGTGATGAGGGATGGATTAATCTGTTAAATTTTTTACTGATATTTGTGATATTTGATGCTTAATGATTTTATGTGACTGAATATATGTGTGATATTTTGTATGTTTGTTATCATTGGTTAAATTCATAATTTGTTTTATTATCATTATTTTTTATTGGTTTTTTGGTATATGGGGATGCTTTATTGGTTGTATTTCAGGTTCTGTTTGTTGAGGAAGTTTTGTTGGTTTCATTGTAGGTTGAGGATGTTCTATTGGTGTTTTAATTAAATTGGGAAGTTATTTTCATTATTTACCATGTTTTATTTTGATTTATGGTAGTTCTGATTATATGATAATTATTTTTTGATGTTTTTATTACAGGTAGTTCTGTTTTTCAGGTGGTGAATTATGTTCTAATTGTGGGTAGTTTTGAGGTAAATTGTAGGTGATAGGGTGTTGAGGTGCATTGCATTGCAGGTAGTTCTTTATCACTCAGGGTATAATGGAGTTTAATTATGAAAACAATAGGTATAAAATTTTACCCAGGATAGATGAAAGGATATGGTGTGAGTGTTAGTATTAGATATGTTGTTGAAAATCATAGTATACCATAGAGTTAGGAAGAATAAAATAGAGAATTTCATCCTTTTTTATTTTTCATAGAGGATTGATTAATTAATTAATATATGAGTGAATTAAATGAAATACACTATATAGGTCTTACAAAATGGTGAGATTGTAACAACTTAGGATGAAGCACCTTCAAATACACTATATAGGTTTTCCCCACATATGTATATAATTAATGTTAATAATTAAAATACATATGTAACCAAAATAGTTAAAACTATTAATTGACTGTAGTGAATGACTATAGAGAAATATTATATCATTCCCATTGAGTTCAGATTATACTATTTACATTTATATTGAGTTTAATTATTTTTTCATACTTGTATGATTATGATCAAAAGATATAATTTTTTGAACAAATGAATATATGTCCCACAGGTGAATAATAAAACATGAAGAAATTTATACTCTAATTGAAATTATGAAACTATATATGTGTCTAAAATATTTCACTTTCCATGGATAGGTATAAAATTTGAGCTCAAGTGGCACGTTATGCTTTTCAATATAGTGTCCTCTCATAATTATTTCATTAATAGTTGGATATGAATAACTTATAAAAATATGAATTAATTATACATTATTTATTATATTTTCTAAATTAATTTTCTTAAATTATTTACATTATATTATAGTGTATTTTTTGGTGTTGTATTAGTTTTTTAAATTATTTATATGGAATTGTAGTGTTTTTGCAGATGTTTTTTCTTTGAGAAAAGGGGGGGAGATTGCTATATGGTTGAAGGGAAGGTCTTAGTTGTTAGATTTGTATGATTACCATGTGAGCTTTCATAGTGAAATATTCATCTCATCTTCCCCAAGAAACATGCACAATTCACTGATTGTTCATCAGTTATATAATAATTTGAAGTCAATAAAGCCAAACATGGTGCTATTAGGGAATCATTTCTTGAACAATATCATCGGATGGCTACTCTTCCAATGGGAAATGATTGAGGGGCACCAGAATAGGGAAGGGTATATGAGGCTTAAAAAAGTTGACCAGTCTATATATACTTATCTTGCTCTTGATTTCATGTGTTCTCCATAATCAATATATAACTTTATCGAGAATTTTTTTACTATGGAGTCTGGTAAATGAAAAATAATTTACATGTTATTTGTTTCTTGTTCAAGAACAATTCAGCATCTTCTATTCAGCTAGGTTGTTTTCCTGTAAAGAGAAGGGTTTTCCATGCATTGTGTGATTTCATTGTACACCCGACCTTTAGTTATTTGGGATTGAATTACCATATTTATTTAGGGAAGGATACTGTAATCATTGTTGGAGGTCTTAGGGGTCTACTGTCTAGAATTTTTTAGACCACTATAATAATGGTTTATAAACCATTATTATAGTTTTGAAAAATTGTATCTATACTAATGTTCATCTAAAAACCGTTGATTAAACTATATACCAATATTTCATAAACTGTTAGTATTATTCTAAGTATCATGATATATATCAATAGTTTTTGAACAACTGGTAGATATATATATACCAATGGTTACCAATAATCCATTGGTATAGTGTAATTTCTAGTGGTATATACCAATGATTCATAAATAACTGTTGGCATAGGCCTATCCCCATGCCATAACACCCAATTATTTGGAAACCAATTCGTATAGAGTATACCAATGGTTTTACAGCCTTTAATAATGGTTTGAAACCATTGGTATGGCCTTAGTTTCTAGTAGTGTGAAGTTGTGTATGATCCCGCAAAAAAATATAGCAATATATTTCACCCTTTCATATTGAATTTCGTCTTAAACAAAAACCTTGTTCATAAAAGATCATTTATTTCAAAATGTGATGACACCAATATTGCGTTATTAAATTTTCATTAGGTTATAAACATCTCAAGTCATATTTGATTCAGAACCATGGTTAAGAATCTAGGTTTTCCCCCTCTTACTTTTTTTGATAGACACTTCTGCCTGAAGTGAAGTTACTATTTTTTTTATTCTTTAATTCTTGATTAATTAAAAAATATATAGAGAATTTCCTATAATAATGTTGATATAGGTCTCATCAAAGAAGCCTTACTTTTCCCACCTTCAATAGATGTTATCATGAAAAATAAATATATTTTTAGTACGTAAATGAGAAGAATCTATGTTTACAACATTCATATTCGCATACACTATACTCAGTTTCATTGAAAATTTTCCCTACAATTCATGCCATTTTGGATTCCATGGTAGAGGCATGTTATACCGGTAACCATATTCATTATTATAGATAACTCTATGACACCAAATATAGCCTATAAAACTAGTTTTTTCATAAAATTATTCAGTCCATATGTGATCTTTATCTTTATTTATTGATAAATTTACAGTTTTCAGTTTCTTTGGTTTTAGAGGATACTTTAATTTCATGATACCATCAATATAAATTGATATATAAGTTATTTTTTCAATGATTTTCTCATCCTAGTATTTTCAGAATCAACTTTTATAACCTTAACTATCACATGAAACTAATTTAACATTATTATGTGGCACTGTTGTAGTTTTTACCATAGTTTGTATACATAACTTCCTAGTTATTTTTTATGACTCAAACATTATTTCCAAAACTTTATAAAAATCATTTATTATTTTTTATATTTTATTATCATATTTTAGACATTTTAACTAAGTCATGTTTAATTATATATCCTTTTCTACAACATTCTTCTCATAATCATTCAGTATTTTCTATTTCTCATAACCATTCAAATTAATAAGTTTAATTTTCTCAGTATAATCATTTTTATTTTTTTGGAATTAATATTTTTCTTTGTTAAGTTGTATAAAATCTTTCATTAGGGATTTTATTTCCCACAATTTATGAGTTTTTTCAAAAAGACAACCTTCAAGCTTATATTTCAGTATGTGTTTTATATAGGTTAATTATACTTGTTCTCATTATGTGAGTTTTATTTTGGATTTTCAAAATAATATAAGATGTTAAAAACGTTTCAAACATAACCTTCCTTAGACTAATTACTATAGGTATTGTGTTTATCCCATTCCATTCGTAACAAGATTCCCCCTTTTATTATTTGCAAATTTTCTCTATTTTCACTAGATTTATTGGTTTCTTTAGGGAAATTTTTCCAATTTTTTCTCAAGGTATTTTCACCATCCTCTCCATATTCATACTCTATATATTTCATTCATGGAATATTAGACATAATGTTTTCAATTGTACCATTATTATTTCATTAATGTGTAGGTATCTCTTAAAATATACCCTTTCCAATGTTCATGTTTTTAGTGATACAGTCTATTATCCTCTTTTTTCTATCATTTTCTGTATCATTATTTAATTTTCTATAGGATTAAGCATATTATTCCATGAAATTGAGTTTGATCATGGTATTTAATTCTATTTACTCAATCTCTTTTTTCATGAATATAGGAGCCTTCCATAACTCATAGTTGATGAGTGTATTTTGCTTCTCACAAGTATATATGTCTTCATTTATTTCCTAGACAAGAAATTTTGGCTCAAAATTATATGGAAACATTCTCATAAACTTATTAACAATGTTTGAATCTTCTTATGTATCTCTGATGAAACTAATGTGACTAAAAATATTAATTACCCTGGTGAAATATTAATTAATATTATCATCATCATCCATTCTAATATCATCAAATATATCACATTAGATTTGTATTTTCTAGTTTTATTTTAATATATATTTCAAACATATTCTAGTGATTATCATTTCCTTGGACATCTTGATTCTCATTACTTAGTGTATAATTTTTTATATGGGGATGAAATTAATTATATTTTGTTATTATCCAAATATATTATGGAATAATTTATACTAATGGGATAAAACCCACATTCATATCATCACACACATCATGACCTTATTATAAAGGATATGGAAGAGTTTTTTCTTCCTACCATGAAATTTCTTAACATAAAATATTCAAACAACTCATTTGTTGAAAGAATTAATATTTTCCATGCTTCGCCTATTAAAATTGTAAGATCTCATAGAATACATGGTTATCTATAATACCATTAGTTGTTCCCATATAGATTGAGGTGAAACTAATTAGTGGTGTGTGCATATATATAGGTTTTTATAATTTTATTTGAAAATTAACCTCTATTAATATTTATGTTCCTGATCTAATATTCCTTAAACAACCCCTCACTTATATACAACTATTGTGTAAAGAGGCACAACACAAAAGACTTTTTTGTAGGGTCAATCTCAAATAAGGGAACATAATTCTTTTTTTTTGTTACTGAAAATTAATTTATATCAATATTTAATTTTAGGTATTAAAATATCTCTACAATTGCTCAAATTGCATAGTTTAGTATTTCCAATTCCTATGGAGGGTATCATCCACTTACTGTATAAAATAGGGAATTTATATAATAAACAATCATGTATTTTTTAGAGTATAGTTTAATATTTTACATGAAATAGATCTTCAATACCCTACAAGATGACTCAACAAAAAAATTATACCTTCTTCTATAGGATTTCTCACTGAATACCAAAGGAATATTGATAGAGAAGAAAGCAATCCTACCTTCCTTATCAAAAATTCATAATACTCAACATTTGTACAAGTGATTGAAATCACACAATACTCTTTTCCCCTTTAATATAATTCCTCCAGATAAACAAAAAAATATTATCTAACATAGTTAAATATGATCAAAGTAGATATATCACTTTTCAATATTTTTTTCTTTCTCTATATTTGATAGTGTTATTCTTAAACTCTTACAAATAACAATGGGTTCTTCATACACATTAGTTTTTCTAATTTATCACTGTATATTATTCATATAATGATAAAAAAATATCTGAAATTTAATATAAAATCATCTATGAAATTTTGTAGTGTGACCTTCTCAATATTTTCTATATAGAAATTGGTCAACAGTTTACAATAAATTTTCTATATTAATAGTGATAATGGATTATAAATATCATATTTAACATTAAAAAAATAACATCGATCATTATTATCATTAAATATTTTATTTTACTTCTTTAATCCTAGAACAATTATAGGCTCATGATATTTGGAGTTTTATAATAGAACAACATCTCTACATTCCATTTCTAAAACTATCTTTAATAAATACTTCAAATTTCACAAAAATGTTCTAATTAAAAAAAATGTACTTTGATAAAAATGCTCCATAATGAGCCTTTGGAACTTAAATCATATTTTTCATTTTAAAATTTAATAAAAAAAGAAACATGTGTAATATTTTAAAATCATTACACAATGCATAATGTTTTTTACATTAAATCATAACTTTAGTCCTAATAAGAAACAAATGCATCCGAATAAATTATATGTATTCCATGAATTTCTATATTTTATATCCTCTAACTCTTAAAAATATATTAAATATCATCCAATATATTATGTATTCACTGTGATATCCTTAATTTTAATAACTATTAATTATTATATAAAGAATATATTACATATCATAAATATATGTTACAAATCATCTCCCTTTTCATTTTTCAAATTTATCTCCAATAAAGATAAGACACATGAAAAATATCACATATATCCTCTAAAATCCCTTATCCATTACCTAATAGTGATATTTTTTTTAAAATGTATACAAATAAATTATTTATAGTAGAATTTTTTGAATTTTTCAATTTCACCAAACAATGGAATTTTAAAATTTGACCCAAAACATCTCAAACCATTTTGAAACATCTCATTAACATTCATAACATCTAGAAACATTATTAAATACATTCCAATTATTCTTTCTCATGGATGAAAAAATGAAACATTATTTAATAATTCTATTGTGTTGTTTAGATATCCATAAATGGGAGGACTATTTTACATTATATAAAGACTAATATAGAATCCTATAAATGGATTTATATATTCAAGTATACCTTTTCTAGTCTTTTATAATGGTCAGCCTTATTTTTATAGGCAACTAGGAAATGAAGATTCAAGAACTAAAACTTCTCATAAAGCTATTTTTTAAGATCCTTTCATTAATGAGCCTCATTAGATTCTGAATGGAGTAAAATATTGAAATCTCTATGTTCCCCACCATATGATATATAATACAGGTTGGTTATCAATTTATATTTAGTGAAATGACTGATGAGGCTGGAATATTGGGTATACTCACATTATTTTCCATTTTTAGGATTTATGATCCCTAAAAGGGAGGCAATGTTTACATTATGAAGTAATTCAATGAGTGCCTTAAAATGATATTTGTAATCAATATAAAGTATATTCAAGGTAAAAATAGGATATATAATTTTCTATATGTTGTGAAAAATGTATTATGTTAATGAATCCTTTATTGTATTGGGAGTTTAATACCAAAGAGTGTACAAAGGTCAGAACAATACCAATTTTCTATCTTTGTCTAATTCTTTCAATATGAAAATGGATTTAACTTTATACCTAGTGAATAGTTCTTCATGAATATCTGACCATAAAGGATATTAGTTTACTATCTTATTGAGAGGATTCATACTATCTAGAATATCCTTAGTTACCTAGAAGGCTACACAGTCAGGGGGAGGACAAACTGATGATTGTTTCCCCAAATTTCACATCAACTGATATGAGACAACCATTATTAGTGATGGATACTAGATGTATACAGAATAAGTGTCTTAAGTTTCATTCATTATTTATGAAACATCATAGTAACATCAAAATGATGAATACCTTCATGTTAAAGAGATTTTTTATTGCAGGGAGGACCATTGCAATAACAACTATGAAAAGGACCTCCATGGAAAATTATTAAATTTTCATTAAGGGGATCCTTCATTTTGGATAAATTATTTTTGATAAGGGGTAATTCTACAATATATTCATTTAATAGTTATTATAATGATATTATAATTGTTTTTATGGAGAGTGTAATAAAACAAGAATTCATAATATAATTTTAATTTAAATAAAAATTGTGTTTGGTGACTTGTTTTATAAACACCAATGAAAAATAAATCATGACCTAATATATAAATTATTTTTAGAAAACTATTGGAATTATAAAAAACCTGGTAAATAATAATATATTATTCAACTAAAAATGATTACAATTACATGAAAACTAAAATATGTGATTTAATTGTACATCCCCAAATAATTTCTAAAAGTATTGGCTAAATTATATGAATAAATTAAATTAGAAAATTTTAAATAATGATATATAATATTTCAATATGTGAAATAATATATAATAATTATTTAAATTTGAAATTGGTATGAAATAATAATAAGGATATCTAATGTTTAAAGTAGTAAATTTTTAATAGAAATATGTTTCCTTTATATTTTTTATTTTAATTTAACATGTGGATTTTATAATAATAGAATTTTAAGTTGATTACATAAAAATAATTGTTCAATTATTCATAAAAATTGACTTATTAAAAATTTTAGTTATTTTTATACAATTATTTATTTTTAAATGCATATTGAGAAATTCATTTTTTCAAAAATACTGAATTTATAACATTATCAATATATAAGAAAGATCAATGGTATTAAATATAATTTTAATTAATAAAAATAATGAATTAATTTGTTTTAATAATAATTTTTTAAATTTATAAAATCAATGTTTTACTTTAAAAATAAAAATGCATGTTTTTAATTCTTATACAAATTGTTTTATGTGTTTTGATTCAATTAAAATTATTTTAGTAAAATTTTGTTTTTTCCCAATTTTAATGAAACCTAAAATTTATTTACACAATAATAAACCAATTTTTTTCATGAAGGTCTAAATATTTAATAATTTTATCCAACACCTATATTGTAAGCTTAAAAAACATTTTTCCCAAAAAAATAGCTTTAACGCTTTATGTAAGTTAATTTTAAATTTAATGTTTCAACTTCATAGAAATTTAATTTGATAAAATTATATTTAAATTTTAATTAAAAATTGTCATATTTATTAAATGTTCAATTTTTTTAGCATAATAAAAATAACTATAATTGCTTAGAATTAAATACCCTTGTGAAAGTAAAAAATGGTAAAAATAAATTTACTGAAAGGAAATGACAAAAAAATGTCAAAACTTTTAATAAAAATGGATGGTTGTTTTGTGGTTTAACCAAAACTCACCTATCATTCCAAATTTTTCAATTTTTTATCCATTTACTCTTTCATGTTAAAATTAAATTATTAAAGATTTAGTGGGTGCTTCCAAAATTTCCCTCCCCTCAACTTATAAAAGGGGATACATCGGCCACTTCATATAACATTTTACCTCTTAATTTCTTTCCTAAAATCTGAAATTTTTGTTCCTCATTGAAATATATCCCACTTAATTAATAATTAGGTCACAATTAGTCTTTTTAAAGCCTCCATTTCAAATGAGACTTCTAAGAGGATACTCGCGCACTAGATGTATGTATTACCACTTTCTCAATCATTTATTCTTAATATTCCTCATAAAAAACTTTTCTAACTACCTTAATATAATTTTATTATTATAATTAATATACCAATATTTTATTATATTAATGTAATAACACTTATTTATTCATTTCCATCCACTATAAAGAACAAAAGAACATCCATAGTGCCTATTCATGGACTACTGCCACCATAAATCGACCTCTTCTTCTTTTTATAACCACTACTCAATTATAGTTATAATGAATAAATTTAAGAATAAAAATTGTTATAAATTTTTTATGACCCTAAAAAACGATATACATTATACCCATCTAATTCATTGAAAATTTAAAATGGCATACATGCTTATGTGTAGACTGCTCCCTATATAAAAGTAATGTATTTCAAATTTTTTCATCTAGTATTTTCATATTTTCACAACTCATTTAATATATAATTAACAACCTAAATAATTCCTAAATAATATAATTATACTTCAGTAAAAGTGGAGTTATATCTAAATAACCCCATTCACATAGTTCTCTATTAATTAGATCGTGTCCATGTTTTGGTTGGTTTTACCACCTACATGAACGAAGCAATACATTTATATCATGGGTGGAAATAGAAAGATTATTAATATTTATATTGGATAATAATAACTAAATAATAATTTTTCAATGGTTTTGGAAAAATAATATTAAATTTTTTATAAATTTTATGAAAAATAAAATATTAAATTAAATTTAACAGCTAAAAAATATTTCATGTTTTCTTTCACACATGAAGTCAATTTTTGAAGCCAACAGAACTATATTTATTTTTTAATAATGGAAAAATTTAGGACCTAAAACTATATAAATATAAAGGTTATGAATAAATTTTAAAACCCATTCACAATTCTCAATAAACAAAAACTTTTATGGAAACATTGGATGAACATATTTGTGTAGGTGACATAAGATAAAAATACATAATAAATAAATAGAATATGATAATAGATAAAACATAGAATATGAAATATATTTGAATAAGGTTCTTAATAAATTTTTAAATAAACATAACTTTATTTTCCAATAAATTATGCATGTTCACAAAATGAATTTCAAAAAATGGTACATGATTCTTGTCTCAAATTTTATTTCATGATACATATTTCTTATTATGTGTAATGAAATATTTAAAATGGTGTTATTTCAACCTAATGAATTTATTTTATCATATTCATTTAATTATTTTTATTCTCATATCCATATATAATTCTTTGTTAAAATGGGCATCGAATCAAAGTATACCAAGGTTGAAAGGGTTTTTCTAACTCAATTTGCATCCACTGAGTTACAAATATTCTTACTGGACTCTATTCTTTCATGTTTCATTTATTGTAGATAATAAATAATTTTCTTATATTTCCTCCTTTTTCTATGGTTTTACAATTATTTATTATTAAATCCTTATCGAATTACACATGCCTCAATGATTACTCTTCTTATAATGGACTCTCGGTCTAGTGATTTATTCTTTGAGAATTATTGTTTTTAGTGCTCCATGTTTCCATTTATATGGTGTTCTCCAGATTTAAATAAATTGAAATTATTTTCCTATATTTATTGACTAGTTTATTAAATATGTAAATACAAATATTGTTCATTTATTTATTCATCTTTTAGTTCAAGTGTTTCCCATGAGGTAAGGTTTTCTTGGTTTAAATTTTCATCCCTCAAGAAATATTTCTTACCGTGTCCCTTTTTTTATTTAGGGGGTGTATCTACTACCCCTTTATTATTTTTTACATTATCATATAATCATTAATTCTATTATATGTAGTGACCCCAACCCTAGTAACCCATAACCAATGTCTATATTATTACATTGAAAAAAGATACAAGAATCACATCCAGAAGGAAGAAATTGTTTTTTATTCTTTCTAAACTAGATGAATACTTGAAATTACTATTAAAATTTAAGACATAAAATATAAAAATTATTTTCTTTGATAACTCCATTATTCCTCATAGTTTATCCCTGCATATCAACCTAAATAAAATTAGTAGTATCTTTGGGAAAATAAAACATAAGAAAGAGGTGATCTCAGATGCTCAGTAAGGGTATGTGTACATCAAAATCTATGAGTAAATATGGAATCATAAATATTTAAAAGTAAATAAGTAGGAAAAATCCATTAAATCAATAAATTGAGAATAATATGGTAGGAATAAATGATTATCAAATAATGCCATATAAAAAATAACATGAACATGAAAACATAACCATGGATATTATAACTAATCGAATAATCACACAGAATATCGATAAATGATTTCATAATGATGGAATTCATATTTTAGGATATCTAAATCATACCATCTAGAAATTTTTCTAAGACCACTTAATAAATGGGAAATGCCTTGGCCAAAACCAAATCGATTCTTCCTCCTGATACCTACTGATGCATCGAGGGGCTATAGTAGGCCCCATCCTTCACATACTAATAAAAATTAATTCCTCATATGAAAGGGGTGAATCATAATAAATATAAACATTAATTTTAAAAAAATATATATATACTAAATGTTAAAAAATACACTAATCAGTAAATATATTCATAAACCATCCAGATTAAAATTGTGAATGGTAATAAAATTGTACATCCCTGGTCAAATTTATCATAAAATATCAAAAGAAATAATAAGGATAGTATCAATATAACATATACTCATTGCATAATTATTATAAAAAAGGTCCAATGTCCTTGATGAATATAAATACAATGAACATATCTTTAAAAATATTTTGGGAAAAATAACCTTGGAATTTTGAAAATTAGTTTTTGAAAAAAAAAAGGTTCACAAAACATTTTTAATATACATTTAATTGAAAATAACCTTTTAAAACATGTAACATAATTATTAAAAACCTGATTGGTCATGATAGTGTAAATTTTTTTCATTCTATAATTGTTAAAATGTTTATTACATTCACATTTTCAGTAAAATCCAAATAATAATTTTTATTAGAAAATGAAATTAATATTACAATTAAAAAAATTTCAAAAAGATAAAATGGATATAAATGTATTTAATAAATAATTTTTAAAATCATAAATTCATTTTTGAAAATATTTTTTTAGAAAACATGGGTTTTGATGAGAAATGATTTCTGATAAAGACATAAATAAAGTTATATTTTCTAAAAAACACTTTCTCTATCATTTTAAGTACTAGGGAGTGGAAAATTGTATTATTACTTGGTAAAGTTAATAAATAACTATATTTGAATAAAAAAAAATTATTTTAAGATATAAATATCAAATAATTTCCCTAAGAGATATGTAAGCATAAATAATCACGAATAATGATAAGATTGTGAAATAAGCCCATACCACTTTGGTACCTTCGGAATCGTAGTCCCTATAAATGAAATTTCATAAAATTAAACTTTAAATACTATGAATACAAATATATTCTTGAAATAACAAATTAATTTGGAAGCATATACAGCACACAGAAGAAATAAATGTTGAATATTGCATATGTTTGACGAAAGTAAAAGTGAGATGAGAAACCTTTACCTCAGGTTTGATTTAAATCATACATGTCCATACCTATTATAAAATGGTTTTATATATTTTATTAAATTATACTATGATTATAATAATATTTAAAATATATTATATGATACTATTATCACATTTTACCGCCCGTTTGTTCATAATATTTCATTATATTCATTCTTCCAAGTGTTAATTGTCTTCTTTCCTCATTCATGTTTTTAAATAAAGTTTTGGTTCTTATGAAAAGGATATATATTTAATCTTTAAAATTATAAAAATTTTATAAGTATAATATTTAAATAGTATATACATTTTAAGAACCATTTATTAATGTTTTACATTGAAAAAAATCGCATCCCTTCGTGTAGTCAGTAGGTCATAAGTACGCATGAGCAATAATATCAACCCCATAATGAATGAAAGGGAAAGTTAGTGCTATATTAATTTTATATAATTAATATCATATCATATGTATTTAATATATTCATTAATTTTATCTTTATGAAATTCCATGTAATGCTTAAGTGAAAAATGAGTCGTATCACATCGTGAGGGGGAAATCTTCCATACACATGAGAACGTTATCATATTTTAAATGGAATGGAACTTAAAAATATATATATGATAGTAAAATTAATGCATTATAATAATATCATATATATCATATAAATTAGGTAAATAATTATTTATATCTATCACTGAAATGTGTTGATAGAAAATGAATGACATCAGTTTGGGAGGCAGTAGTCCACCGTACACACGAGTGATCATTTCTTAAACCATTTGACGGAAGAGGAAAATGATTCAGGAAAAGAAATTAACATAATAAAATATAAATTTATGTAATATACTGAATTCATTATATCATCATGGTCTATAAATATTTTAAAGAGTCGGAGGATGAAATTAAATAAAATGCTCGGTTATGAATGTTACCTCTTCTTCTGAAAAATTCATTAGTTTACATAAAAAGGATTCTTAGGTTCGCTTTAGGACAAAAATAAGACTTTTATGATAGGATGAGTGGATTAATTAAGTGATATAGGAAGTTATTTTCTATACAATTTTTTTTTGGATTTGTGAAGAGGAGAGGATAAGGGGTGGGTGTTATAAGTGAGGTTAGTGGTACACTTATAATTTTTTAAAATAAAGACGTGTACCAAACATTTTAAGATGTAAAAAGGCTCCAAAAATGTTCAATTATATAACCTAGAATATATAAGGTCTAAATATGTACATTTAATTAGTTTTGGTAAAGTTTTGGTCATTATAGTGCCCTAACATATTAGTTTAACCCCCAATAAACCAATTTCTATATTAATTGTGGTAAATAATTTTTCATATTTTTAATATTTATTGTGGAAAAAAAAAATTACCTTTTTATATAATATAAATTTTTTTTATTATAAATATGGAATTAATTTTTTTAAATTCAATTTACATATTTTTAAAATTTTAATTTAAAATTAATCTTGCAGACACGATGAGAATATCGGTTTTTGAAGAGAAAATGTTCAAAATTTGACAACGGTTTTATATCAAAATCCAATATAAAACTGATTCCAATTATATAAAGTGGGGTAATAGATATATAATTGTACAAATATTATATTTAAAACATTTTTGATATATTTTTTTAATTTAAAGGCTTTAAAATAAATGAAAATTCTTAATAAAAACCAGTATTTTTTAATAGTCCATGAAAATGTTATCATTTAAATAAAATTATCAATTATTTTTCCCAAATATAATTTTTATATTTAGATATAAAAATTTAAAGTTTATTTTATATTATATATTTTTTAGAAGTGGTAAAAATTGATTATAAATTATATTCAAAAAGCGTGACTAAAAAAACTTTTACAAAAGTACAATTTTTTCAAAAACATTTCATTTCCTTTCAAATGATTACTATTTTTTTAATAATTAATAGATAAACATTTAATTTAATTTTTAAATTTGTAAAAAATATAATTTTCATAATATATTTAGTAACATTAATACCCTCTAACTTAATAGTTATGTCATAAAGTTCATTTATAAATAGTAATATTTTTATAGAGTTTTGTGTTTTTTTCAAACCAGGTGTTTTGTGCATTGGAAGCAATCAAGGATATTAAATTTATTTAAAAATAAATATATCATAAATTCATGGGTATTTACATTCTCTTTTACTCTTGGTTTTGTGTTTTATATATGTTATCTAATATGATTTTCCTATTTTAAAATATCGGCGTGTTATATTCTACCACCTTAAATAAATTTCTTCCTCATAGTTTATTCTTGATCTAAGTAGTCATGGGTATGAAATTTGAAAATAAATTTCATAATGTACCACATTTTGTTAAGGTTTAATAAAACTTCCTCTTTATAAGATTGAAAAGTAATTACAAAGGTCATCTAGCATAACATATTAATAGGTTTCCAAGTGGAAGATCATTGGTGGGAAATAAAAACATGGACATAGAAGATAATATTAATGCATAAGGATTAACAGAGAGTGATATAGATCATTGGTAAAAATAAATTTAGTGATCTATATAATTTTAATAACCATAAAACCATAAATATTTGATGAGTTATGAGAAAATTTTACTCATTAGAAATGAAATTAATATGATAAAATTTTTGTTTCAAGATCCATTCACAGTAGTTGGGGAATTACTTTACCATATAGACTGAGAACATAATAAAATATAGTGACATCATATATTTATATAGGCATAATTTTATCCTTTTTATAATTTTCAATTAGTACCTACTTCATCTTTAACTCTAATAAAAGAAAATCAAATAGTCATTTTTTTGCTTGGAGTACTAAAATTAACATATAACATATCATTACCTTAATAAAATAAATACTAGTAATTATTCATGTATGTATATATTTTACAATATAAAATGGTTTGAAAAAGATATCCAATAAAACCCAAAGTTCAAATCAATAAATTACATAAATAGTTCACGTGAAGACTCATCTAAAATTTTTCTTTCCAAATTTGAAGTCTATAAAAATTTGAAGCAGTGTCACTAAACCAACATTACATTTCTTAAACCATATAATGTGTATCTTAATGTCACTTAAAAATTATGTGAATTCATTTATTACCATTAAACCTTAATGAAAAAAATAAATCTTCAGAAAATAAATTTTAAGGTTGTTTGATATTTTCCATAAATCAATACATGTAGTAAACTTAAACAAAGGTGATGTAAACCATCAAACCTATAACCAATTCCCTGATCACCAAAACTATTACATAAAAAATTCATTTTTATCTCAACATAAGGAATATATTAGGGGTTATCCTACATTAATCATGTGTTTTCCAAGTACTAACACTTTTCATTGAATCACTTTTATTGGTCATCTCAATAAAATATGTGCTCTCAATTCGATTATGAAATGGTAATAATGTAAAATACTTATAATGTTCATGATTATTATAACCATAATATCATTAATAAAATACTCATATTACATAATTCATGAATAAAAAAACATGTAAATTAATCATTCTACTTCATCACTAGTAATAAAATCAGCTTGGCATTGATCCCATAGCTTCCCTTCTGGCATATTTTCTTGACACATTGGGAATTCATTCAAGTAGTTCCCTATATATATATAGTTGAAGCATTGAACATTATAAATTTAATTATTTCCAATGGAATCATGAGTATGGTAGCCTTTCTCTCTAATCAGGTAACAAACTCACATTCCCTTAATAAAAGTGTCAGGATGTCTCTTTCCATGATTATCACATATGAAAAAATCATTATTAAATATCTTCCTTATATCCATTAAATTATTTTATGGAATATTCTTTTCTATATTCCATCTGAATCCATAATACTCTAAAATTTATTTCTCTATGTTGATACCACATGATATTATGTCTTCGTATGATGAGAATTTATGGGATACTGGTTTCCTTTAATAAATTTTTTTCTCATCATTGAAATGATCATTCTTACTCTTTAGATTACATGTGTTTATACCATTTTTATTCCATATAATAGACACCATTTCTAAATGATAGAATATTAAATATTATAAAAAAACATTATGAAACATATTTTGAAATCCTAATACTAGTAAAATAATTAACACAAATAAATAAATTTATGCATAGGTATTCTCAAAATCATAAACATGGATTCTATAGGGATATATTTATATCAAAATACTTCATAAAGGTTTGTAAAGAAAATATGAATATCCTAATAATATACCCCTGGATTGTGAAACCAAGTTCAATGGATGGCCCATTATTATGCATGAAATAATGACTGGTTCGAGCCCAATTCACCATTTTTGGAGTTATTATCACAATGTACATCTATGTCAGAACCACATCCACTTGTAGTGTCCCAAAAGTGTTAAATTTCTAATAAATACCACATAATTTCTTCTATAAAAAATATTTTAGGATTTTATTCTATACTTATTCTCAAATACTATCATAGGGTTATGTTCCTAATATATGTTTTCCCTAAATCTTGTTTCAAAGGTTTTTTCAAAACAACCTTTGATATTGATTGTAGCGACCCTAGCCCCATTAACCCCGATTCAGTGTCTATTTATTATATTAGTATAAGATAAAAGAAATCACATCCTAAAAGAAAAAATAAATTATAATTCATGGTAAACTAGATATATATGTTATATTTTAATTATAATTGAAAACCAAAAATAAACAAAGTCTTTTCAGTTAACATTTCATTATTCCAAATAATGTTTCCCAATATATCATTCAAAAAAGGCATCATAGAGAAAACAAAAGAAAATAAAGGGGTGAGATTAGATGATCAGTAAGGGTAAGAATATATAAATAAATAATGAATAATCAATATGGAAAGATAAATAACTAAAATAGTAACTATTTAATCAATAACATGAGCATAATGTGGTAGGAATAAATGATGATCAAATAATTTCATATAAATAATCACATGACCTTAAAAATATAACCATGGATATTCTACCTAAATGATTGATTACATTGAATATTAATAACAGAATTCAAAATTATTGATTTCATAATGATTGAAATTAAAAACATATCATCAAGGCCTTATTCCAAGACAGATAAATAAATGGGTTTGGCCTTGGCTAAAAGCCAATCTCATTTTTCTTATGAGACCTACCGATGCATAGAGAGTTTCTAGCAGCCCCCATATCCCTCCTAAATTACTAAGTCCAAATCATTCCTAATAATAATGTGTTGAAATATAATCAATATAAACATTCATATTTAAAAAATAAGATACCAAATATTAAAAGATACCCTAGATAATAAACATAATCATAAACTATTTAGAGTAAAATGATGGATGATAATAAATTTATACACCCCAAATAAAATTGATCATAAACCATATAGAGAAATTAAAAGGATTGTATCAATACAACATATCATTAGTTTATCATAAGAAAAATACATGTTTGATTTTGTTGATTAATATAAATACCATGAAAATATCATTAAAATCATTTTTGAGAAAAATAACCGTTGCATTTTCAAATTTTCATTTTAAAATAAAAATTTCACAAAAAATTTTGAAATTAATTTTCACTGAAAATAAAATTTTAATACATTTAAAATAATAATTAAAACATTGACTCTTTATTAAGATGGAAAAGTTGCTTCATGTAACACATGTTAAAACAAAGATTCATTTAACATTTTCAGCAAAATCCAGACAGAAAGTTTTTTGAAAATAAAATGAAGACTCCTTTCAAAAAACCATAAAAATTAAAAATGATAAAAAAAATTAATAAATCATTTTTAAATGGTTATAAAAAAATAATTATTTTTTGAAATTTTGTGTTTTGAAGAAAAGAATTTCTGATTGAAGATGGAAATAAAATCAGACTTCCTAAAAAATTATCAATCATTTTAAGTACCAAATAGTCGAAATATCATATTATTACTTGAAAACAATTATGAATAACAATAGGTGAATAAAATAGATTTATTTTAATATATAAATATAAAATAATTCCCACAAAGGAGACATAATCATAAAAAATCATGAATAATAATGAAATTTTGAAATAAACCTTTACCACTTTGGTAACATATAAATTATAAGCCCTATAAAATAAATGAAATCAAATGAAAAATTAAATAAAATTAATATAAATAGGTTCATGAGATGAAATTTCAAAGAGTAATTATATACACCACACAAAGGAAATAAGTAGTGAATATGGCACATGACTCATGGAAGTATAAGTGAGATGAGAAACCCTGTCATCAGGTATGATTTCCCTTATACGTGTTAATACCTAATTTATAATGGTTTTATATATTTTATTAATTTATAAACGAACAAAAATTATTTTTATAATATCATATATAATCCTATTATAACATTTTACTACCTATTTGTTAATAATATTTCATTATTTATATTGTTTTGGTTGTTAATTGCCAAATTTTCTAATTCACTTTTTTCCATTAAATTTATGGTTCTTGTTTATAGGATATATATATATGTATATAATATCCAATAATTTGATAATTTTATAAACATAATATTTACTCAGTATATAAATTTTCATAACATTTTATGAAAGTTTGACATGGAAAATGAATTTCAACACTATGTGGAGATTGTAGGTCGTGCGTACACACAAGCAACGATATCATTCCCTTAACTAGTGAAAGGGTATGGAATTGGGTGAAATATTAATTTTAAATAATCAATATATTCACATATATATCACATATAATCAATAATTTTTCCGTATTACATTCTATTTAAAGTGTATGTGAAAAACGAACCACATCACTTCATGAATCAGTAGTTGATCGTACACATAAGAAATGTTATCATATTTCAAATGGAATGGAACATAAAAAGGTATATATGATATTAAAAATAATTAATTATAGTAATATATTAAATATAATATTCATGTGGTAATTATGTCATTATTTATATCCATGAATAGAGGTGATGGAGAATGAATGACATCAGTTTGTGAGGCAGTAGTCTGTCGTATACACCAATGATGATTTTGTAACCCAATTGAAGAAGAGGGGACATATTGAGATTATTCTATTAAAATAATTACACCTCAATATATAGAATATATTGATTTTATTATATCATCGTATTCTAAAAATAATTTAATGATGTGGAGGAGGAAATAAAATAAAATTCTCGGTTAGGGAAGTTTCACCTTCTTCGAACAACATCATTTGTTTGCCTAAAAAATGATTTCTATAATGTATTTACGATAAATATAATGATTCTAGTATGATATGATGGAATTACAGAAGTAATTTTTGATGGTATTTCTCAAAATAATTGGGTTTTGAAGTGTGAATTTGAGAGTAGAGGGAGTGCACTTTTAAAAGTGATATGAGTAGCACACTTGTAATTTTTTAACATAAAAAGGTATACCCAAATGTTTCACATTACACGGGGAACCCAAATGGTTCATTCCATAATATAGAAGTCTAAAGGTATAAATATGTCAATAAAATGTGTTTTAAGAATGTTTTAGTCATTTTTAATCATTATCATTTTATTTTAACCCCCGATAAACCCATTTTTACCTTAACCATTGGAAATATTTTTTTACTATTCATTATGGTAAAAAATTATTATGACCATATTTTATGATAATAATTATCATGATTAAAAATAATGAATTCATTTTTCCAAATTACATTTAAAAATGTGGAAATATTTTTAAAAAAAATAATCCCATAGATGCGATGAGAAAGTGGGTTTTCAAAGAGAACACATTCAAAAGGATACAATGTTTTTATATCAAAAATAAACATTAAATTGATTATAATGAAATAAATTAGATTATTAGATATATAATTTAACTGATGTTAATTTTAAAATAATATTAAAATAATTTAGATGTTTTTAATGGATTTAAAATAAATGTCAATTCTTAATAAAAACAAGTATTTTTAAAACTAGAGAAAGAACTAGGAAAATCAATAGAAGAAGGATGGATCTCCCAACTAGAAAAAAAAACTTATCAACCATAATGACCTAGGTAGAGATGGTTGAATCGATGATACCTCCCCCATTAGAGGGAGAGAGACCTCATCCAACCTCTGTGGGGGACCGTCACAACGGGTTCATTCCCTTTTCAAACCCTGACTCTCTTCCCCATTTCAACTCCATTATTCTTAGCCCTATTATGACATATTTTTTTGAGGGTTTTCCTCTTTACTCGATCTTGTAATTGGAATTAACTACCAAATAATCCCACTTTATATTGATTTTTGAATCATGATTCAATAAATAAAGGCCATCAATTGACTCATTTTTTAGGTTTGTTTTTCATTCATGGGGGTTGTAGGATTGAGAAACAGCTAGCCACCATGAAAATAGGAACATAATAATATGCTTCACATCAGAGAAAGATATGGTCTTACCCTAGCCCAGTTCACCTCATGTATTCAATGTATCAAACCTATTAAGGTTCAAATGGTTATATGATTTCTACATGATACATGAATCCCTAACTACAACTCTCTGGATTAGTTTTCTCAAACTAACTTCACATTTCTAGAATACCCCAATCATCAGGAATGTTAGGGAATTTAGATGGGAAATTTCATTGAACCGATATTATAAAAATGTATTTCCCATCATTTTCCCCCATAAATCTATATTGAAATTGATCTTTCAATAAGTCCAGTTGAGTTCGTAAAGATTTTTTTAGGGGAAGAATTTCTATACAGGTGACATATTTTCTTTGAGACTTGGGTTGATTTATATTCATCATGAAATAATTTGATCCACCATAAGGAACCATGTCGGTGTGGGTTCATGACCAACTACCATATGAAGGATGTGGATGGGTCATTTCTTAATGAAAATGTTATGGCAGTTGTGCATGATGAATTTTTTAAGGATCAATCAGTTTGGGATAGGAATTTTGTCTCCACTATGAATGAGACACTACTTGGGGAGCTTAATCCAAAGGTATTTTATGTCTACGGAAATTTGAAATAGGAATTTGAAAAGAAAAACTTGCAAATATGGGTTCTTTATTACTCAGATGAGATAGAGGGTTCATGTCAATCAAGGTTATTGGTTCTTGTAATTTTTTCTTCCATGCCATCCACCTGTAGGTAGGCTGAGCTAATTGGAAATGAAGATAATTCCATTAAGGTGTTTCTATTGGTTGATGAAGATAAACCATACCTTAAAAAAAGGGTCGAGTTCAACTCTTCATTTAGACAAGAATTTTCATCTAAAATCATTGCATAAAGGGAAAGTGGGTTCTGAGGGGGTGAGTGAATTGGGTTCCCCAAACCAAAACATTGTCATCCCAAAGGACACATCTCACTTAGAGGTCATGTAGACTAGATTTATTTCCAAAAAAATAATTGATTTTTAAGTTAACATATCATTATAATTGTTGTCTTTATGAAAAATCAATGCACAGATCCTCTGATATTAATGAGGGATTGGTGAAGTCACTGAGCAGGAAGAGTCACAACAAGAAAGCTCTAGTGATAAATATGGATAACCTTTTTGAAGGTCTAGGTTTCCAAAAACTAGAAAAAGTTATATATGAGTCATAATCATGTAATGATAGATTTGGTAAACTCTCAGTGGATAGTTTGGAGTGAATTCAAGGTAAAGTACTTCAGATCCCAATAAGAAACAATGGGAAAATGGGAAACTGAGACTTGGGAAGTCGAATTGCTGCTAAGGGGAAAATCCAAAGACAGAAAAGACAACCTAAAGTTTCCCAGATTGATGGAAAAATAATCAGTGAAAAAGGTTTAGGGAAATAAGGTGTTTGAATAAAAACATAATATAAAGGAAAAATTAAACAAGAAGAAAATTATTGTTCTAGGTGTAATTCTATTGGATGATTATGGCAGTCCCAAGGGACAAGTTTATATTAGTGATAAGATGGAAGTTTCAGCACATAAAATAGGGCCTATTGAGAAGATAAAGTCAAAAATGTAGGATTCATAAAACGAAAAATTCTTGGAGCACATTCTAAACTCTAACAGAGAATTATAAGGAGTTGTCCATATCAATTCTTCAAAGGAGGATGTGAATATAATTAATGAGATATTGATCCATGTTTATCTAAATGTTGGGAAAGGGTGCGTATTAAAAAACAATACCGCATTTTAGAACATGTTTTCAATGAAATTATGATAAATGTGTAAGAATATATCCACACATGGGACACGATGGCCAATCATTTTGATGAACTTATCATTAATGCTCCAGATACAAAGGTAATTACACTTCTTTAGGGGACATATAGGGTGTATGATTCCAATAATTTAAGTCTCATAATTATTTATTATTTACCTTATTTCTATTTTATATGGCCTTGTTGTTTTATCTTATATGGTTTCCTATTTTTTATTCAAAATTTATTTTGAAATAAATATTTAATTATCACACGGTCGGTATTTTTCAATATTTATTGAAAATTTTATCATTACAAAAAATTCTCAAAAAATCACCCAAAGATAATTTTGATATGAAAATATCAAAAATGAAATTGATTTTTCCAAATAAAACTTCCCAAAATCATAAAAATTAATTAAAAATTATGTGAATAAAGATTGACTAAGCCTCCTTTTAGAAAAATATTGTTTTTCCAAAAAATAATTTATATTCAAATGATTCTTATTTTTTTATAATCAATAGATATCAATTGAATTTATTCTATACATGTGTAAACCATAAAATTTTCATAATTTTGTTAGTATTATTCATTAACACTTCCATAATAGCTAGGTTATAATGGTCATGTTTAAATAATAATATTTTAATATATTTTCATGTTTCTTTTAATCCTGATATTGTTTGGATTTTACACTATTGAAGATATTGAATTTACTTGAAATGAAATATATCATAATGTCTTGTAATGTTACATTATCATCTATTATTGGTGTTGTGTGTCATATATGTTATCGAATATGTTGTTCCTCATTTAAAATATCATGGTGTTACATTATATGGTCATTTTAATGTTATGTCTCATTCAAGGGTTTTTTGTTTAAATGTTACTAAGATGAATGTTTCATTTCCCAGACTCATTTTAATTTAGATATATCTCAAATGTGATGACCTATACGTGTGATTTTTAACCTTTATATTGAATATAAAATTCATTTTTATTCCCCACTGGTTATCCAGTATTAAATTTTTATCCAATTAATCTTGAATGTTTTATAATGTTTTTCACAATGTGGTATTAAACAAAGTTGTTTCAAAATATTTAAAAGATTTCCATACTTAAAAATGTTTTTATATTTTAATCCATATTTTATCTATAAAACCATTATGTATTTTTCATGACTCCATTATTGAAGATTTTATAAAAAGATATGTTTTAATATATCTTAAATTTTTTCTTTCCAAAATTTCTTGAAAATTTAATTTCAAAATGAAATTGGTGACATTGTAAATTAGAATTTCTTTATAAAAATATGAAAGGAAACATATTTCTAAAAAAGAATTCATAAGAATGTAGTTCCCATTATTTTGAAAACTACTGCTCATGTTTTAAAAATTAAATTATTTTTCTATTATATTTTGATTTTTATTTAAAATGTTTTACATGAAAAAAGTGTCATTTTCCTCATGGTTTAGAAAGTAAAATTCAATTATTCTTATATGAGTATTCTTCATCTACTGGTTTATTATTTACCTATCTTTTCATAAATAATAAAAATTAAATATCTATGAGAAAAACTATCCATCAAATCCTCCATCATTCCTAATAATTATCAATGTCTAAATTTAATTCTTTTACTTCCAATACCTTTCATCTACCAATAAAATATATATTTTTTTCCTTTTATTGAAGGTAATTCAACTAGAATACATATTTTTATTTATTGTAGAAATTGTAAACTTAACTGTTTACCCTTTAACTATATTGGGTAAATACCATATTCTATATTATCTTCACTAAAATCTATTTACCAATGATATAAATGAATATATTTGGATACCCATATATTTTCCACAATTATATCATATTAAATTTATTTATAGATTATGATCATTTTACCAATGTGATTAAATTTTTAGAAGTGTAACAGTTATAGATTTTAATATATTAATAACTTTAAATAATTCAATGGGTGCCATATCTTTCTACACACACAACACTGAACATAAAAAATTATGATATATTTGAGTAAAAAATAAATATTTTATTTGTAATTTTAAAAAACTATCCATTGAATTAGTGGTAATGAATATGAGTAACTAGTTTATGAAACATTCATATAAATAAAATAATGGGTACTTTTATATGAATGATATTCAATTTATACAGATAAAATGTATAATATTATCATCTTATATTTAAATATGTATTTTTCTAAATATTTCTTTATTATGGTAAATGTATTTAAATTTTAGGAAACATATGTTTAATGGTGATAAAATATATTTGATATGAATAGTTGGTTAAGAATGATTTAATTACTAAATGATAGTAAATGTGAATGAGAATGTTTAATATTCAAAAATAAATAGTTTCCTATAAATTTATTTTCTCATATCTCATCTTTTCATTTATAAGTTAAATTTTGGAATTTTGGATTTCTAATTTGACAAAATTAGCACTATTTTTTAACTTATCATAGTAAACTTTTCTTAAGATTATTATTTGTGATTTTTTAAAGAGATTTATTTTTAAGTGAATATTGAAAAATATAGTTTTTATAACTAAATTTGATATTATGAAATTATTTTTATATATGTATGAATTTTACATTTCGAAATATAAGTTATATTTTTCAAAAATTTATTTTTAATAAATTATACATTTAGTATTTTAAAAATAATTATAGGTAATTTGATGAAATTAATATAATAAAATGGATAAAAAGTTATTTAATGAGGATGAATTTATTTTCAAGGTTAAATGATAAATTATTTTTTTAAAAACAATTTATCTCAATAAAAATATAAAGGGGTAAAAAGGGTTTATCCAAGAGGGAATGATGAGTAATATGTTTAAAAAATCTGATGGAATAGGTGTTTGTGGCCATTATAATTTTTATCACTTCAAAACTATATTAGTTCCCTATTTTGGAGCTACTATCCTTCAGAGTGACATCCCATTATTGAATAATTTTTGCGTATTTACAAAAATCCCTTCCCTTTTCACTAATAAAAGTGTTACTCCACTCCTCACTTACCCTCACAAAAATTAAAACTTATTTTATCCAAAACAATACTCCGAATAATTATCAATATTTCTATACAAATTCATGAGGTTTTAGTATTCTCAAAAGAACATCCCCTAAAGGCTTAACATCATTTTAAAAGGAGTTAATCCAATAAGTGATATATGAATTTCTTACCACTGAATTCTCATTTCTATTTATTTATGAGCACTTATTCACCCTAAAATTCCATTAAACCATCCTAAAATGAGAAAATAAGTATAATTAGTATACTGGTATTTTATTATAATTATTTTATAATGATTAACTACATTTTCCTTTTTCATTAGAAATCAAATACATCCATTCATTCATTGTGCAAATTAATTCCTCCATTATGCAATGTGATTTATAGTACTTCACCACCTTTAAAATGTATTCCTAATATTTTACATAATGTATAAGTATGATATTTATGAAATATTTCTAATTTATAATTGATAAACCATATTACACTATTTCCTCATTCCATGGAATGGGAAATCGTCATCCATGTGTATGTGCGTACTACCAAATTCCGGGAACGATTGATTTTTTTTTCTTTTCATCAATGCCTTACATGGATAATATAGAGAATAGTTTTAGTGGATTATTATAATGTTAAATAAATTATTAAGGATTTGGAAAGATAAATTTTAAAAACTATTAACAATTGGATCAATAAACCATGACAGAAAAATCAACTATTTAAAATAGTGTTCTATGAGAAAAATGATTTCCTCATACTATGAAATAAATTATTATAGGTTATAGTATTCTTCCACTTCTTTAAAATTACGACATTTCCCAATAATAAACACTAAATAATATCTTTATTATCTATTTATGATGATATTACTACTAAACACTACATAATCATTAATTAATCATAGTGTGATCATATTGGGTCAGTTTAAGGGACTGGTTGAAGAATTTTAGGAATTTATATCATGGGTTTATATGGGAACATATTTACTGGTTTGATATTCTATAAATATTTAAATAATATTTTTATATAATGGTCACATTATTATTAAATTCGTTAATTATAATAACACCTTTTGTCGTTAAGAATCACTGAAAAATGATCCTCATAAATTTCATCTTTATGGTCTGTAACCAAAATAGCTATGGAATGGTATTATACTATTATAAATATCATGAAACATCAATTATTGTAACTTTAATGATATTTTGATGATTAAATTTTTAATAATAATGAATACCAACACTGTATTAATGACATTAGTTCAAAATGATCAAGATTAATTACATCAAATATTTAAAATAGGTAATAACTAAGTACAACACATGTAGAGAATGATTATAAATGGTGATTATAAATTGAAAAATATATGTGTAAGGTTATAAAATATGATATTAAGGAATATACATTTTTTATACAATATTTTAGTGTGTGTTTGTGGAAGACATGAAAAAAGATAAGTATTTCCTTGGTATTAATTTTGATTCTCTGATAAATAATATATTTTATACGCGATATTATCCTTGTATAGTGTACTTAATACCCATTAATGTATTTTTATAGATTTTTTTATTTCATGGGATATACTATAAAAAACATATATCATCATTCATAAGTCTAATGATTTGATTTTTACCCCATTAGTAAAGATTTTTTTGTAAAATAAGTATCATTCATTGAGTTATGATCATTATATTGAACATATTTTTTATAATTTAGGTTCATTAATCCCATTGATTATATTGTACAGTATTATATAACTATTTTTTTTACCAAATAAACCCTATTAAAATATTTAATTCTTCATGGAGTGTATTGCTTATAAGAGACATTGATAACTTAAATCACCCTTCCTTGAGTTATAATGTTTCATATTGACCATTTATTTTTCATGCTTGGGTTTTCCAACCCTAATATTTTATTATATTTTATTTTATAATCCCCTTTTAAAAAATTATTTTTATTAAAAATAATTTTTTATTACTCATTTTAGAATTTTTTTAACAAAGGTAATTTTAATTTATTAAAATTATCATCTCCATTAATTATCATATGTTTCATATTTGGTTCCACATTTATAATATAAAAAATTATGTCATATTAAAGGCCCTATTATTGGAGATAATTTTTGAAAGTAAATTTTTTCAAAATTATACACTTCATATTTTCAAAATTTACTTTTAAAAGTTACATGTATGTTTTTATTTTATATCAATGTTAAAATTAAAATCTCTTTTATGTTTTCACCTACATTTTCCTTTTCATGTTCAAAAGGATATACACTCATGGGATTTATGTTACATGATTTTTTCTATAATAATTATTAATATATATAATTTGAGGTATTGTAACCATGGTATCAAACAATTTGGTTATCAGACCCTTCTTGGGTGATACCTTTTGAATCAATCTTTTGCAAGGATGTTTTTCATCTATGTCAACATCCTTCTGAGTTTCCATTGATATATTGTGTATAATTTCTTATGAAACCATCCGCATTTTTTCTCTTGATGGATTATATAATGTAATTTTCTATCATGTATATAATTTTTCACTAACTTTATCTTCCTTAACCATTCACTATTAATAGGAATAACTTTTCTACCAATCCCTTTCCTTTGTGAATTCCTAGTTTTCCATTCCTTTGATTGAGGGGTGTTCACCATGATTTCATACGTTTGATTCACTAGGAATATTATTAGATTTACTATATAGAATTACATAAGAAACTTTTATCTTAAGGGACTCTTATATAAAAATATATTCCATTTGTTGATTGGGTTACTATTGAAAATGAATATATTTGTTATTCTGATATGGATGTTTGTTAATTGATAATATGAGTTTACTATGAATTTTTTATCCATCCAAATTCATTCATTTTATGTGTTATGATCATGTTATGCCTTGTATTGAAAATAAGAAAATTATTTACAATCTTAATTTTTATTTTCCAATACATATCAATATCGGTATATTATATTATTAATTGTTCACTCGTTAATTCATATACTAAATGAATTTCCCTTAAACAAGTAACATGTGGGTCTATAAATTATGTATCCCCTTGATGAATCAGTAGGTCTCATGAGACAAAACTATATTATTATTTGGTGTATGACTACCCAGAATAATATAATAGCTAGAAACGTAGACTTGATGGTAAAATCATGATGTTTAAGATCATGATGTCTTGGCTTAGGGAAAAAATTTAACTATTTAGTATATTTTTTTTCATCTCTAATGAACCAGTTATTCATTTCATGTGATTTATTTATTTTCATTCATATCCATTGATATATTATTCTCATAGTTTCAGTTTATTATATATTTATAAAGATTACTTATTCATTCCATAATATTTATTTCAAGTTTATTCCATGATTGCATAGGTTTTATCCCATAATAAGCATTTGATCTTACCCCTAAATAAGTTTTAATTTCCCCAGGTTATCATGAAAAAAATTTCACATTATATTACTAGAATAATAATATGTTGGGGGGTTATGGGTGATGTTGAATATATATTCTAGATTAAATAGTTTCTTATATAGTGAAAATTTTCCATTGGTTGAGAAATACATGTTTTTATTTATTTCTGAAATGTCTTAATTTTCTAAATATCTAAAACTAAAACACCTTTTTAATTTATTTAATAAAATATTTTCATTATTTCAAATAATTAAATGACAGTTATATCCAAGAATCCATAGTTGGTATTTATTCCAGTATATAACATATGTGTTTATGGCACTAGATTCAGGAATATTAATCTAGGGCACCAAAGTTGCTATCAGAGAAGGTTATACATGACATTGAATATTAGTATATCTGTCATGGATAATTTAATGGATGATATGATATGGTTTCCCATAATTTTTATTGTATAGGTAACCCTTTGGGATGGTTTTTGATTTACTTTTATGATAATAATATAAAAAATTATTTAGGTATTAGGATAATATAAAATTAATGAAACCCTAGGTATTAGTATAAGATATATGTCTAAGATTAGGATAACATCAAGAAAGTTTGGTAAAGTAGATATTATGTAGTCCTCCTAGAAATTACATTATAGTTTATATACTATTAGTTGAGGAAGACAGTGGCCTATAAGTAACTAGGGGTAACAACCTCGAAAAGGGTGGATTGGGTATTAAATTTATTATGACTCAGTACATGACAAGGAGGATTAACTTTACACACAGTTTGATACTCTCAGGATATGTGATGTGGTTAATTGCATTCCCTTTCTAAACCATTGTTATGGATTTATTATTGATTTTATACAATTTGGATTGATTATTTAATATAAAAATTACCATGGACAACAAAGGATTTAATAAAGAGAGTCATAGGTTAGACTAAATGTATTATATATTAAAAAACATGGTTCCATTGGGGAAGAATTATTTTTATTGATGTTTTCATAATCATATTTCGGATATCATAATAATAATTTTAGTTTTATTATTTGGTTTGAAATAGAATAATGAATATAAAGCTGAGAAATATATGTATCATGAAACCATTGTCTTATAACCGAATATGGGAGAATACTTAACAGGTTTATAATTTTAAAATATGCACATTATGATGGAAAAAGTGATTTTCCTTGTCTTACCTAAGGTAGTGAGATTGATATTTTAATATAAATTAAATATTTAATTTCTTATCTATTTTCATTAGTGAGTGATATATATAGATGATATTGTAATATATTTTATAACATATGCGGATTATTTGAAAAATATAAGGATTTTTCTTTGATATTTTATCATTATTGGTTTTTTAACATACATTTAATTGTATAAATAACCATTAAAATTTATTTTAATAAGAGTTTATATTTTTTGTGGAAAAATGTTGGATACCACATAATTGAGGGATGTATAACTATTAGGTTTAAAATTTGATCATTGTTTAGGTATAAAAGGGTTGATAATTTCTTAAAAATGTTTGTTAGACAGTATTGGTATCCTAGGGATTTCTAATTGATTCATGATAATTTTAGTGAAGTTCATCACATATTTTGGATTGTGGTATATATTGGTATAAGTGTTGTTTTATTCCATTTTAGGGTAAAATATAGAATTATTTTTTAGAACGATATATTTTTTTGATGTGGCTTAATGTATTAGAGATTCAAATGGTTTCGAGATAATTATTTTATGGGAAATATATGATAAGGGTATATAAATTCTTGATAATATGATTGTATAGATTATTAATATTATTTAATGAAATATAAGTAATGTGGTATGACCTAAGAGATTAAGTAAGATTTCATATTATAAGTTATATAAAAAATAATGGATATATTAAGAATATTATCGTTGACATTAATCAGTGAATAATATTTAAAATTTTGAGGAAACATTTTGTTTATGGGGGGAGAATGTAACTACTCGTGATTTCAATATATGATCTCCTTTAAATAAGTAAATGTGGTTGATAGTTTACTCTACACACAACACCAAACATAAATGAAACTACTATATATTTAGATAAAATATAAATATTTAAGTATAACCATAAATACCATTCCATTGAATTAACTGGAATGAATAAGATTAACCAATTTGTGAAATATTTATAGAAAAAAAATAAATTCAACATTTATATGAATGAGATTCAATTAATATAGACAAAATTACTATTATTTCCATTTTATTCATAGAAATGTTTCTTCTAAACATTTACTTTTTATTTGATTTTCATTTCTATTTTAAGAAACATGTGATTAATGATGATGAAATATAATTGATATGAATTTTTGGATAATAATAATTTATTTATTAAATGAGATAAAATATGAATGAGAGTGTTTAATATTCTAAAAAAGTAATCTTCCTAAAAAAAATTCAATATATCTCCTAATTTCATATATAATAAAATTTATAAATTTTAGAAGTTGAATTCTAAAAAATGAACATTATTTTTTTCTTTTATCATAGTAATAATTTCTTTAGATGTTTTTTTTTTGGATTTTTCTAAAAGTATTTACTTTTAGAAGAATAGTGAAAATACTTTTTTTATAAATAAAATTATATTTTAAAAATTATATAAATAAATGTATGCATTATAAATTAATGAAATCATTTTCTAAGATGAAAATTTTATTTTATATGTTACTCTATAATTTTGAAAATATGTTTTTAATTTATAGTCCCACATTTTCATTTTAGAACATATGTTATATTTTCATAAAATTGTTTCTAATACCTTATATATTTAGTATAATAGAAATAATAGTTATCACTGTTAGGATAAGAATATAATAAAATTGATTTTAAATTATTAATAATTATTCCATAATTATGTAATATGGAACACCTTATTTTCATTCATAATGAATAAATTTCTTAGGTAAAAACTACTTACCTCGGTTCTAAATAAAATAGAGTAAAATGGGTTTAACCAAGATGTGAAGACCACAGTCATGTTTAAAACATGTGTGGGAATTTTTGGTGGAGATATTTCTCGATAATATCCATTCACTTATCCATTATTTCTTAATTTTCAAGATACTTTCCTTGATATTGACTTCAAATTATTTTAATTTTTAGGTATTTTAAAATATGCCATCCCTTTTCACATATAAATGGGGAACTCCTCTCCTCACTTCCCCTCATATCACATCCAACTAGGTTCATCCCAAACTCTACCAAAACCCCTCTTCTACATTCCTATCAACCATTAAGATGTTATGGTATTCTCAAAATAATACACCTCAATGTACTAACCCCCTTTACAATGGAGATAATACAATAAGTGGGGTATAAATTTCTAACCACTCATTTTTCAATTCTACTTCATCATATTCTCTTATTAATCCATAAATTACATTAAACCATAATAAAATTATAACATATATAAAATTATCATATTGGTATGTTATTACATTTATGGTACAATAATTAACCATCTTTCCCTTTTTCTATTAAGAAAAACAAATTTTTCAGTTGTGTGTTTTGTGGACAACCACCTCCACAATGCAACATGTTTTGTTTTTTTATTTTCTTCCTTACAAGGATAGTTCTAATAGAGAATTTAATATAAAATTATGGTACTTGTAATGTATTTAATATTATTATATGAAAGAACATGTTACTAATTTTCATCATTCTATGGAAAATGAAATCACCATCCAAGCACACGTATAGACTACCGCCTCCATGGAATGATTGATTTACATTTTTCATTTCATCACCACCTACCATGATTGGGAATGAGAATATGTTTATTGGGTAAAAATAATATTTATGAAATTAATAATTTTATGGAATATAAATTATAAAACCTATTAGCATTATTGGAAATAAATAATCATGGTAAATTAATCCATCCTCAAGATCATTTTAAGAGAAAACATGGCTTCTCCATAATATGAAATAACTTTTTATAAGTTACATTATTCTCTGAATTTTTTCTAATTATAATATAACACACTAATAATCACTATATATGATCATTGTTCTTCTATTATAGTTATATTAAAACAAAAACACCATATAATCGTCTATAAATCATTATATATTTATGTTGGAGTCATTTTAACAACCATTATGAATATTTTTGTGGATTTATATCATGGATGACTATTGGAACATAATTACAGGTATAATATGATATAAAAATGTAAATAATGGTTTCTTATTCTGCAATGGTAAAATTATTTTTCTACTCATTAATTATGAAAAAACCATTCATTTATTAAGAATTGTTGAAAAATTATTGTCCCTAATTTATATAGTATTCTTATAAAACTAGTTCAAAACAATCATTATTACATACACTTCATAATTAAAATTGGTATTTAGTAAATATATTTCCTATATAAAAAGATTATAAATTAAGGTAATAAATAAAAAAATATATGAGAATGGTTGTGAAATAATTTATTAAGATATAAATGTTTTTTATATATGATGTTAGATTATTTTTGTGGAAGATAGGATAAATGGTAAGAGTTTTCTTGTTCTCAATTCAGTTTCACTAGTGTATAATGCATTTTCGGAACCATGTTTTCCATTTATAGTTTATTTTATTCACATGGATGTATTTTTATAATAATTTTTTTCATTTCAATGGATATAATATTCCAAATCATATTCCCTCCTTCAAATAGCTATTGATTCAATTGTTACCCCAATAGTAACGATTTTAGGAACCAAAATTCTCATTCATTGAGTTACTATTTTTCTCTTGAACTTATTTCATATATGTGGTGTAAATTCAACCTTTTTATTTTATTATGTGGTATTCACTCATTTTTAATATTTTTATCACTGAATCCCCATTAAAATATTTCATTCTTTATGGAATATGTTGCCCATAATTTATATTGATAACTAATTTTACCTTTAATTGAGTTATATTGTTTATTCTTGAAATTTTATTTTTGTAATGGCTTGAACATCCCCGGTCTATTACTTTTTGGAAATCCAGTGTTTGAGGTATTCTAGGAGGTCATGGTGGAACGTTTAAAGGGAAGAAAAAAATCTAGTTTTTTCCAACAGTTTATCATTTTACGGTCGGTCATCCATCAGTAGTTGGCGATGGTATATTGCATCAATGAGTCATGAATGGTGAGTCATAATGGTGAATCACACTGATGACTCAAAATGGTGAGTCAATAATGGTGTGAAACGATGTTAGGTCTCCAATGGTGAGTCATCCAATGGTGATTCATCCACTAGTGACTCGTAGTGTTGAGTCACGATAGTGAGTCACTGACGGTAGGTTTCCAGTGGTGACTCGTAACTATGAGTCATCCAATAGTGAGTAATCTAATGGTAACTCTTCTAATGGTGACCCTTCTGATGGTGAGTCATCCAAGAGTATGCCACCTTACATTGAGTCATCCAGTGGTAGTTCATCCACCGATGATTCATTTCCAATAGTTCGTAAAAATTATAGTTTTCTTCATTTTTCTAGTTTTCTACAGTTTCACCCCTTTGAAATTTTATTTGATGTAAATTGAGTTAAACATTTTATTTAAGGGGTTATAAATCCATTTCATGGAATATAAAATATATCTTTATATTCCTAACACCATGGAGGCTCTTAAATATCCAAGTTGTGTGGCCTTGGTCATGATCTACTATTAATATATTTTAAAATAGTTTCTTCTATTAAATTTTTATCTACCCTTTCTAAATCTGATATACTTTCTCACTTATGCGCTTCCCTTTTCTCTTGATAACATACATCCCAAAAACCTTTCTTCCTTGAGTATTTGTGTGTGGGTGTTATGATATTTTCTTCGTGTTTTAGTTGGAGGTTTTTGCTTCATGCCAACCCCATGATTTTGTGCATTAATGAATTGATGATAGATTATTCTTTTATATAGTTATACCTTCATCTCTATTTTATTTTTGTATCATGTTGGTTGCATGTATGACTTTATCCTTTTCCATGGTAGCATAATACCAACTTAATAAAAATAATTGACTCTGTTTAAGATCAATATGTGGGTCCAAGAAAAGTTATATATTCTTATTTGTTATTTGAGGATATTGTGAATATATAGGTTATATTCCTACTAAAAATCATGGCCTTTGGGGGTCCTTGGTTGCACCCATAAGGTTTATGAATTCATATTATTATGGTTCTGGTTAAACAAATTCATGTAATCTTTTAACCATGTATATTCAGCTAAAATAAATAGATTCCCTAGGATTATATGGTTTATGTGATAACACCCGAAATTAAGTTGAATTTAATAAGGTATTCCCTACTAAATATTGAAGCATTTCTTGATCTTTTATGTGTTGTAACTTTTTTGTGGACACGTTTGTGTGATGAGGGTCGGCAAAGGTGATATGATGAAGGAAATATGAATGTTTTGTGATATGTGGGGGGTAGTGTATGTGAATTTTTATGCAGTGGGGTTGTGTTTGTTGTAATGGTACATGTAGTTGTACAATGGGGTTGTGGTTGGTGTGGTTATACAATGGGGTTGTATGATAGTCATGGTGTGGATGTACAGTAAGGCTATAAAAAGGGGGTGTAGCTATAAATTGGCGGTGTTGTGGAATTATCGGAAAGAAATAAATGGGTTGTTGTGTGGTGCTACTTTCTATGTGTTGGTTATTGTATTGTGTGAATTAATTCTAGTTCCTGGGGAAGTATGGAACTAAAATGGTATATGTTTTGTTGGGAATGTTCTGTAAAAATGGCTTAATTGAAACAGAATGTGTAATGTGAATAGATAATTAATGAATTATAATAGTCTATAATTTAATGAACCAATGTGTTTTAATATGGTATTAATCAATATTTGTGAAATATATTAAGTAGTTAAATATATATTAAAAGTGTAATATGACTTGTGTCTTGTGTTCTTCTTATACGGTGTTGTGCTTATGATATGTGGTTGGTTATATTATATCTACCCAAATAATAATGGAATTAATATTGTGTGTTAATAAATTCAAATGGATATGTTTAATGGGTAAATTGGTTATGGGTTGTATTGTTTCACTTGTTAATGTTTATATATAAACAAATAGGTTGGGGTGTGAATTGAGTTTGTGGCCCATTGTGTGTTCATGCATTAGAGGTGGCCAAAAAGTTGGTAGGTTTTGTGTGGTGGTTGTTTGATGGAAAACCCATAATTTGGGATGAGTTCTTGGTGTATATATATACTCTATATTTTCCTTTTTGATTTCTATACGCACCCCACCCTAGTTGAGAACTATGTTACAAACACCCCCATTGTCACGGGGGAGGGTGAATTTTCCCATCATATAGATGGGGGGATGGATGGATGGTTATTAGCTCTTCCTACTCCCTCTTCTAGGCATTCATATCCTAAGATTATTTAGGTAGGTTGTGGTGTGTTTGTGAGTCCCAGGTGTTTTCGGGGGAGGTGTTCTTTCCCATGTGTCTACGATATGAGATGTTGTGTCCTTTACCATGTGTCTTTGGGATGTGGTATAGTTGTGGCCCAGGTGTTTGTGGGAGGGATGTGGTATGGTTGTGGTCTGGTGTCTATAGGCGGGATGTGGTTTGGTTGTGGCCTAGGTGTGTGCAGTCAGGATGTGGTGAGCTTCATATTCCCAGGTTGTAAAACTAGCTCTGAGGCCTATGTGTTTGTGGGAAGGTTATAACATGGGGCTTGTGGAAGAGTGTGTAAGTGTCAGGAAATTTTCCATTAGGTTATGAGCAGTTAACTAGTGGGAAGTGGTGTAGGGTACCCAAACATCAATGTGATTACTATATTACATTACTTGAATTTCTTTATTTGGTGAGTGTGCCTTATTAAGGTTGGGATGGTTAGTACACCCGTTCAGGTGCTGTTTGGATCTACTTTTTTCACATTGGTGCATTACTATTCTCTTTTTACATGTAAACGAGAGGATTTGGCTTTCCTACTAAGTATACTTGTATGCTTATCCTACGTATATGAAAATTGTTTTCATGTTTATAGGAGGACTTTATAGATCGTGTTAGATATTTCTTGTTCAGACTTTTAGATTTGTTGATGTGTCACTGCCTTAGATTTTATTTATTTTGTTCTTTCCTTTATAGACTTATATATGTATCAGTTTTTATTTATACATGCATTGTGGGATGGTTTGGATTTATTTATTATATATCATGGAGTTTTTTAGGGTTTGTTTCTCCTATCTCCTGATCTTGTTTTCTTATAAAGGTAAATGTCTCCCGTATTATGAGATATTTCTACCCTTGATGTTGTTCACTTCCCTGAGGCCTACTAAAGGTGGGACTTGAAGGTCATTATCTACCTATCTTCATTTCCATCCCAGGAGGGGTATCCTTAGGGGAATGGGGTCATGATAGAATTGTTTCAAAGGCTTATGTTTGATATATAGGATGGAGTATGGAGTTAGGAACAATGAGTATTGCATGGGTTGGTAGGGAAATAGTGTCAGGTGATCTTGGTACATTACATAGGCTAGGTAAGACTAGCTAGGACATGGGATTTTAGGGCCCCCATGATCTGATGCAAGGACTTAGAACCTATCGAATAACCATGGGAGGTTGAATTAATTTCTAGGTAGATACCTAGTAGGGGTACTTGCATTATAATGACTTATGTCCATTTTTGAGTTGGGTATCTTGGGGAAATTGAATTGGATAGAAAAAATTAATTAAATGAATCATGAAATTTTATTTTTGTTTCTATAACTTTTCTTATTAATTTATTGATAATATGATTCATTAATTATTTCTAGGTTATTTATATAACAAATATAAAAGAGTAATATGATGGTTAGTTGGCTTGGTTTGTTTGATTGAAACCTTCTTGAGGTTCGAATGTATTTTTTCCTTTCCTATTATAGAATGACTCTTAATAAATTTTATTTTTTTCCTTGTAAGAAAAATATAACATTCCATCTAGTTTTTCTAATGTTTTAAGTTATTAGAGAATAATTATTAGTATATCTTGTTGTAATATAATGGTTTAATTTTTGAACCCTTATATAGAATTCTACTTGGAATAAGACTTCAAACATGCATGAAAATATAAATTATTTTATAAACTATGATTAGAAGTATTCTAGATTCCTTGTGAGGTAATATTCTATGTATTTCATTACATTGTAATTTATCATAGGCATGTGTTGTTTACTTATTGTAAAATGTGTCTTTGAACATTTAAATTATGAAATTTATTAAAATGTTATCTTACTTGATTGATAATTACTTTTTTTTTCTAAAAACCTTTTACAAGAATAACTTGATATTTACTTGTAATTATTTCAGTTCTAAAGTGTTGATATAACTATATGTTATAAGTATTTATTAGTATAGAAATTATTTTGACTTTTATTTCAAAATTTGGAAAATGATATGCTTGTCTGGAGGAAAATTAATGCGATTTAAAATTGTTTAAGTGAATAAACATATTATTTTATGAATGATAATAATTTTTAAGTACTACAAAAACCTTACCTCACATGTTAATTTGTGATTTTTTTTATTGTATGCATGTACAAAGTTGAAATCATTTGTGTGATAACTAGGTAAATTATAGTGTGAAGGATTTGAACATGTAGCATGTTTAATATATTGTCTCTAATTATAGAATTATACTCATGTTATCCTTATTATATTATGTAAGAATGTTCTTAAGATCAATGAAATGAATAAGTAGTGTTTAGTTGGAGCATAATGAAGCACAGGACATTAAAATACAACATGTTCAGTTTTAATATTGTTTTCAAAAATCATTATTTTACCTTGATGGTTATAACAACATGTTTTTTCTGTAATATAGTAATTGAATTGATCACAAGATCTTGGCATGTACATACATTCAAATGAAGATGAAATTTTATTTCATTGATAATAAGATGAACCCATGATGTCTTGTTTTAGAACATTAAACATGTTTTGTGAGATAACATGTGTACAATTTTGTCTTTAAATTATAGAATGTTTGGGATATTTAAAATGCAAGGAAAATTTTTTCTATATAAATAATTTGGGAATGTAGATTTTTGTTTTTTGTTCCATTTTTATCATTTTATTAATGTGTTGATATGCCTTTTTGAATATAGAAGTCATTGGAAACCATGTTTCTATTGTGATTATTGTATTTTATGAGACCCTTGATATGAACGCTTGATTAAACTCACCATGTATTAAAAGTTTAATCACTTATATATGACTAATGAACTGATTTACCATGGAAATTTTAAAATTGTGTGAAAGTACCCATGCAAAGTAGTAAGAGGAAATAATGTAATCCCCTGAACAGTTCTGGAAGATATAATGTGTTGTTGTTGTGTGTGGTTTCTCTTGTTATGATTCCTTATGTGACATGTGATTTAGAATCCTTAAAGTATATAAAGAGGGGGAAACTCGATCCTTAACTAATATGCATTATAATTGACATTATTGAAACCATGATGGAAAGTCAGTACCGCCCAAAGTGGATAACATCTCAACATGAGAGAGGGAATTCATTGATTTATGTGCTTGAGAATTTTTGTGTGATGATAATAGGGATTATTATTTGGGGCTATGTGGAGGATGAGATAGTGAAAGTGGTTATGTGAAAGGGGTATTTTCCTATAGATGGTAATGTGGTGCAGTGATGTAGTTGTGTAAAATATTTGGGGGAAATTTTTTTGTTGGTATGATTGGTTGGAGGTTGTGTTGTGCAATAATAGTGATGTGCAATGGAAGAGATGTGTGGATTTTATGATGAGATAGTTTTTTTGTGATTTTTTTTATTATATTGATGGAATCGATCACCTCTCATAAAATTTAATAATCACTTAAATTCAGTAATAAAATAAACTGGTTGTTTTTTAAATAAATAAATTAATGATGATGGGTTTTCCTCCCATATGTAAATCCATTATATTTATTTGTATAAGGAAGTGATGGGAATGTTTAACTATTATATTTTTGGTTGGGTTTGTTTTGTTTGATCTTATAGTAGTGGCACATGTTATGACCACCAACATATAAAGATAGGGAATCTCTTTCCCCATATCAAGACACATTATATTATGACATGTTTTAAGACCTTACGGGCGATTAGGTACCACTTAAAGATAGAAATATCATGGTGTAGTAGATGATTTCCTATGATTCATATGCTTGGGGTAGATATTTCTATATTAATATAAATTTTTGTGTTGGTAGAGGAATTATATTTTAATCTATTGTAAGTAATGACATTCACGAGTGAAAAATACAAATTTAAAATGTTGAACCCCTTGTTGTTTCTGCATATGTATGTTCCTGGTAATGAATATGCTGATGAAAAACCTTGAAAATTTTTAAACTTGGATAATCTGGTAAGTTTAAAACTTATGTCATATTTGTGATGCATGCCATATGCCTTATGTTGATGATGATTATCTTTGTTGATATTATCTTGGTAAAACGTATGATAGAGTTATGTTAGTAGAAGAGAATAAATTTTGTGAAATCATGAAACCTTCCAATTTACTTAATTTTTCATGGGAAACATTTTTAAGAAAAGTTGTTTTAAAAAAAATATTGAAATTGTTTTCACAAAGAGTATTTTGATCAATACCATGTTATAATATGGATTCAAAAATATATTTTAACTCAAAATAGTTTTCTTAGTAGACTGAAAATTTTTTTAAGACAAGATCTTTCTTGGGAATGTTTTAATAAGAATTTTTTCTAAACCTAGTAAGTTTCAAAACAGGTGTTGCGATACATGTCCAGAAAGTAATAGATTGTTTGAAGAATCATGATTAGATTTTAAACTCCTTCAACAATATGGTTTTTTAAGTGTCGTAAATAGATTGTATATTTTGTTAATAAATTGTTACTTGAGAATGGTAATCGGTTTCATCAGGATATGTTTTAACTATTTTGAAATTAAAATTTATAGATTAAAAATGATGAAAATTCATGTATAGATATTTGTTCAATGGAATTTATAAGTTAATTTGTTGATATAAAAGGTATAATAATGTTTTCTCTGGTCTGAAACAACCACTTATGTTGGAAATAATGTAGAGAAATTATTTTGAATGTGCTTCCTTCCTTGGTGTTATTATGATTTTTATGCATTCCATACTAGGCTTGTTATACCTATATATATGACTATGTTCTTATATGAGAGGTATCTTCCCCGATGGAATGTTTTAGAGTGACTATTGTGTTCCAAATATATCGAGAAACTTGAGAGGTATCTCAAGCGATGGTTGTTCGAAACCTTTCCCTCTTTTCATCTGGAATGGTTTTAAATTATAAAGGGTGATAATAGTTTGAGAGGTTTCTGGTGTAATGTATCGGACCTCCCCATTCCATTCCTTTGTGAAAATCCAATGATTGAGTTGTTTTGGGAGGTCATGGTGGCTCATTTCAAGAGCTTTCAAAAATTCAGTTTTTTCCAACTATAACTCATTTAATGGTGTGTCGTCCACCATTAGGTGGTGACTGTAGGTCGTACCAATGAGTCAGGACCGGTGAGTCAGAAAGGTGACTCACACCGGTGACTCAGAATGGTGATTTGCTGACAGTGGGACACGATTATAGGTTTCCAATAGTGAGTCATCCAATGGTGACTCATCCAACAGTGACTTCTAGCAGTGAGTCACAATGGTGAGTCGCAACGGTGAGTCACTAACAGTAGGTCACCAACGGTGACTCGCGATGGTGAGTCATCCAACGGTGACTTGTACAACGATGAATTGTCCGACGGTGACTCATCCAACGGTCAATCATCCAACGGTGACTCATACAATGGTGAGTCTTCTAATGGTAGGCCACCTAATGGTGAGCCATCCAATGGTAGGTCATCCACCTGGGTGTCATCTCAAATAGTTTTTCAAAACTCTAGTTTTCTCCAGTTTTCCAGTTTCTTACAGCTTGTCCCCTTTGATGTTTTATTTGACTTAAATTGAGTTTAACACCATATTTAAGGGGTATTGATGTCGTCTCAAGGGATATAAAATATATCTTTAAATTACTAACACCTAGGAGGCTCCTAAATAGCCAAGTTACATGGTCTTAGTCATGATCCTCTATTAATGGATTTTATAATAGTTTCTTTCATTGATTTAAGATATAACCTTTCTAAATCCAAGATCCTTTCTCCCTTATGCACTTCCCTTTGATCTTTATATAGAAAATTCCCAAAACCTTTCTTCCTAGAGGATTCATGTGTTGGTGTTGTGATCTTTTCTTTAAGTTTTCTTTGGAGGATGTTTATGCATGTGCACCCCCTGCTTTGATGCAATAAGGAATTACTGGTAGTTTCTTCTTCCAAGTAGGAATCCATGCATCTCTCTTTTTTTGTGTATCATGTGGGGTGGGTGTATGAATGTATCCTTTTCTAGGATAGAATAATACCAACTTAATAAATATAATTGAATCTGTTTAAGATCAGTATGAGGGGCTGGTAAAATTGATATGTTCTACTTTGTTATTTGTTGATATTGTGAATGTATGGACTATATTCATACTGAAAATCATGGCTATTGGGGGTCCTTGGTTTCACATTGAATGTTTACGAATACATTTTGGTCTGCTTCTGGTTAAATAAATGTATGGAATCTGTTAAACACATATATTCATCTAAAATAAATTGATTCCCCAAGATTGTACAGTTTATGTGATAACACCCTAAATTAAGTGGAATTGAATATCAGATGCCCTTCCAAATCTACAAGCATGTCTTTCTCTGTTATGTGTTATAACTTGTTTTTTGACATGTTTTTGTGTTGTAGGTTGGAACGGGTGATATGTTGAAGGCAATATGAATGTATTTTGATGTGTTGGGTTAGTGGATGATATGTTTTAAGTAGTGGGGATATGTTTTTTGTTATGGTGCATGTGGTTGTACAGTGGGGATGCAATGGGTATGGTTATACAGTGGGGTTGTATGATGGGTATGGTGTGGATGTGAAGAAAGGCTGTAAAAAGGGGGTGTGGTTGTAAATTGGAAATGATGTGGGATTATTGGAAAAAAAGAAATGGGTTGTTTTGTGGTTCTTCATTCTGTGTGTTGGTTATTGTATTGTGTGAATTAATTCTAGTTACCTGGGAAGTATGGAACTAAAATTGTATATCATTTCATGGGAATGATATGTAAAAATTGATTAGTTGAAACGGAATGTGGAATGTGAATAAATAATGAATGAATGATAAAAGGATGAAATTTAATGGACCAATGTCTTGTTAATATGGGATTATTCAATATTTTTGAAATTTTTTATGCAGCTAATTGAGGACTAAAAGTGTAATATGACTTGTGGCTAGTGTTATGTTTGTATGGTGTTGTGGTTATGCTATGTCATTGGTTCTATTATATCTACCAAAGTATTAATGGAATTAATATTGTGTGCCAATGACTTCAAATGGATATGTTTAATTAGGAAATTGATTATGGGTTTTATTATTTCACTAGTTAATATTTATATATAATAAAACTAGTTGGGGGTATGAATTGAGTTTTTGGCCCATTGTGTAGTCATGAATTTAGAGGTGGTAGAAAATTTGGGAGTGTTTTGTGTGTTGGTTGTTTGATGGAAAACCCAATGGTTGGGATAAGTGCTTGGTATCTATATATGTATATACTTTTTATTTTACTTTTTGATTTATATATGCATCCCACCCTAGTTCAGAACTATGTATCAAACACCCCCATTATCATGGGGGAGGGTTTCTTTTCCCAACATCCCAGTGGGAGGATGGATGGATGGTTATTGGCTCTTCCCTCCTCCTTATTCTAGGCATTGGTATCCTAAGATTCATCAGGCAGGTTGTGGTGCTGTTGTGAGGCCCAAGAATCTTTGGGTGAGGTGTACTTTCCCAGGTGTCTATGGGATGAGATGTGGTGTGCTTTTCCAGGTGTCTTTGAGATGTGGTATGGTTGTGGCCCTTGTGTGTGTGGGCGTAATGTGGTATGGTTGTGGCCCAGGTGTCTTCGAGTGGGATGTGGTGTGGTTGTGGCCCACGTGTGTGCCAGCGGGATGTAGCGAGCTTAGTATGCCCAGGTTGTTGACTAGCTCTAAGGCCTAGGTGTGTGTGGGAGGGTTATGACATGGGGTTTATGGAATATTGTGGAACCGCTAGGATGTTTTCTATTAGGGTATGAGTAGTTAAAGTGGTGTAGGGTATAAAAACATTAATGTGCTTACTATATTAAATTACTTGACTTACCTTATTTGGTGAGTGTGACATTGTGAGGTTGGGATGGTTATTATACCCATTCATGTGTTGTTTGGTTCTACTTCATTCACACAGGTGAATTAGTACGCTATTTTCACAAGTGCACTAGAGGATTTGGTTTTCCTACTTAGTAAACATGTATACTCACCCTATTTATATGAAAATTGTTTTTAGTTTTCCAGGAGGTCTTTGTGTACTATTATATATGTTTTTTGTTTGAACTTTTGGAGATGTTGTTGAGTCACTGCCTTATTTTTTATTATTTTGGTCATTCTTTTGGATACTTGTATATGTATCAGTTTTGATTTATACCTGCATTGTGGGATAGTTTGGTTTTATTTTATATATTTCATGGAGTTTTTTATGGTTGATTTCTCCAATATCCCAATATTTTTTTCTTATAAAGGGTATTTCCTCCCATATTATGAGATCATTGTACCCTTGGTGTTAGTCGCCACCCTGGGTCCTACTAAAGGCGGGACTCAGGGGGTCGTTATATCTCTTTCTTCATTTCCAGCCTGGGAGGGGTATCCTTAGTGGGAGGGGGTCGTAACAATTTTTAGTTACTGGGTTCTCACACCTTAATATTTTTTAAATGGTATTTTATAATCCCCTTTTAGAAAATTGTTTTTAATAAAAATATGATTTTATTACTCATTTTAAGATGTATATTTTAACAAAGGTAATTTAAATGTTTTCAAATATTTGAATTCCATTCATTGTAAAATGTTTTATCTTTTTATTCACATTTCCTATATACTAAATTATTAAATTTTTAGGGATCCATTATTAGATATTATTTTCAAAATTAAAATTTTTCAAATTCATTCACTTCACCTTTTAAAAATTTATTTTCTAAAGGTATATGTATTTTTTTTAATTAACCTCAATGTTAAAAATGTTTCTAAAATTACTTTTATGTTTTCACCTCCATTTCCCTTTTCATTTTAAAAAGGATGTACACACATGAGGTTTCTATTAAATGATTTATTCTATAATGATGTTATATATTTAAATTTTTTGGTATTGAACTCTTAGTGTCAAACAATTTCATTCTTGATCTTTTATTATATGATATCATTTGAAGAATTCTTTTGAAATATGTTTTTCATCTATGGAAACATCACTCTGAATTTTCTTTTTTACACTGGGGATAAATTATTTTGAAACCATAAACCTTATTTCTCTAGATTAATTATGTAATGTTATTTTAAATTATGGATATAATCTATTAGTGCCTTTTCCTTGTATAACCATCTACTGTTAATAAGCATATCTTTTCACCCAGTGTCTTTTCTATGTGAATTCCCTATTTTATATTCCATTGATTGAATGGTTTCCACCAAGATTTCATATGTATATTGATTATGGAAATTATTGAATTTACTATATACCATCACTCAATAATGTTTTAGATTGATGAAGTATTACATAAAATGATATTCTACTTATTGAATTTGAAACTGCTGAAAATCCCTATATTTGATATTTTGATATGGATGTTTATTGATTACTTATATAAGTTGATTGTGTATTTTTTTTACACTAAAACATCTTTCTCTAGATTGGTTATGATAATTTTATACCTTTTATTAACATGTAAAAATGTATCAATGTTCAATATTTTCTTATTCCTATACAGATGAATATTTGAATATTTGATTATGTATTATTTACTCATAATATCATATGATAAATTAATTAGACATAAGCATGTGATTAGTGGATACCAGAATTATATAGCCCCTATATGTATTGGTAGGTCTCATAAGACAAATATGTATGAGTATTTGGTGTATGATTTACCATAAAAATGATATTTCTAAGTCACAATGCTTTGATAGTAAGATCATGATTTATATGATCATGATGTCTTGTATTAGGGCATGGAATTAGTTGTCAAAGATTATAAATTTATTTGATAAAAAACCAATTATTGTTTTCTATGTGATCCATTTATTTTCATTCATATCTATTTATATATTATTCTATCAAATTTAGTTGATTATGTAAATATTATTATGGGTAATTTGTGTCATAATATTTATTAAATCATGTCTCCACACTCTTCTGTTTCATGTATCATGGTTTTTTAGGTATTATTTCATGATTTATGAACTATTATTAGTTGTGTATAAATTTATTATATATACTTATTATACTCATATACTCATCTTATGCTCCCTTATGATCTTTAATTGTTATCTCTTATTTTTTTCCCATATTGAGCATCTGATTTTACCCTTTTATTATGATTCTATGTCCCTAGGTTATGAAGAAAAGTAATACATATGATATGTATATCAGAGTATCTTGTGTTTATAATTTTCATGATATTTTGAAGGATTGTTATAGATTCCTTTGTTTCTTCTAAAATGGTAAAAATTTATGTTTGATACAAAGAACATGATTCCTACTGGTTTTATATTTCTCCCAATTCTCTAAAACTATGATCCTAAAAAGTTATTTTGGTTATAAATTTTGAATTATCTTATAATTATGGATGTTTATCAATGATAGTGTGTACTTGTTATTTTTTTAGCATAAGATCTAGGATACATGGTCCGGGTCACCTATGTTGGTATCATAGGAGGTTTTAGATAACATTATATACCATGATTTTTTCAGTTGAAGATAAATAAAGTGTTTTTAAGGTAAATAAAGACTTATTGGTTATGGTTTATCATATTCTCAATGTGATATATAAACCTTTATGTTGGTTATACTGTATATTTTACTTTTTTAGATATTAAGATGATAGAACATTAGTGGAAAAAAACTAAGGATAAATTTAAGTAATGAAAATATCCTTATGTTTTTTTTAATTATAGATTGTGTGTTTATCCTAGAAATAACATTATTATCATGATATTAAACCTAGTTTCACACTCCTATACATATACTATCATTAATTAAAATAAAATTTAATGAAATATTATGTTGGATTTGAGTATATTATTGACTAATTAGGTTAGAGAACCTAGTACTAAAATGAACATGGATAATAGATGATTGAACAAATAGATCCACACATTGAGTCTATTGAAACATATGTTAAAATTTTAGGTGTCATAGGATAATTGGTCTTCATATTAATGTTTTTATATTCATATTTTTTATGTTAACATAACATTTTTATAGTATTTGGTTGAAACATGATCATAAAAATAAATCTTAGAAAGGAATTCATCATGAAAATGACTATCTCGTGTAACCTAATAAGGGAGAATACTTAAATGGTTGAGAATATTGGTATATGATGGTTATTATAGAAATTGTGAGTTTCCTAGTCTTACCTAAGGTAGTGATCTTGATATAATAATAAAGAATAATTCATTAGACTATTAGTTACTTTCATTAGTGAGTGAATTTATCGATGATAATATCGTATATTCTAAAATTTATGAGGATTATATGAAACATAAAAGTATTGTTGTTTATTATTTATTCTTTATTGTTTTGGAAACATATATTAAAAATTTTCAGTATCTTTGAAAATTTATTTAACGAAAAGTTTTTTTTCTTGGGGGTAACTATTAAAGAACATATGATTGAAGTATGGATTACTAATAGCTTTAATATATAAATGATGTTGAGGTATTAAATGGTTGATTTATTTTGTGTAAAATGAGATTGATATTGTTAATAGACTTGAAATTTATTATTAATTTAGTGAAAAAGTGATCAATTATATTTTTTGTGAAGTTTATCACATTTTTGGAATATGATATATATTAAATAGCTTTTGAAATTATAAAATAGTGATAAAAAAATTTGGGTGTTGATGATAGAGTTAATTTTTTAGGAATATATAATCTCAATGTGGTTTTATTATAGGGAAATTAAAATTGTTTCTTTATAGGTATGTTATGTTAAATATATGATTAGTGTATATAAATGGATATATTCTTGAATGAATGATCAATGTTGTTTGAGGAAAAATAAGTAACTTGATATAGACTAAGATAGTAAGGTTTATGACATATTAGAAGTTATATCACAAATAAGGAATATGTTTTGAACACGCAAACCTATATTCATTAATTTGGAATAAATAAAATTACAGGTATGTAATTTATTTTATTGGGGGAATATAATGACCTAAGATTTCACTGAACAATTTTTCCTAAAAATAAAAATTATGTTTCATAAAATGTTTTATATACAACATTGGAATGAAATAATCCGATGCCTAATAAATAAATATTATTTTGAAAACTATGGGAATTAACAAACCTCTAGTAAATAAGAATATATTATTCAACTAAAAATGCTTGCATTTAGAGGATAAATAATAAATAAGATTTAATCTTTCATTCGCAAATACTTTCTAAAAATATTTTAAATTTTATAATAATAAATCAAATAAAAAAATTTAAGTTATAATATATAATATTTCAATAAATTAATATATAAATTATCATTTTCTAACATGGAAATTTTGATTAAAAAATACAAAGGACACCTAATGTGTAAAATAGTCATCTTTCAATGACAACAATTTTCTATATATTTATCATTTTATTATAAAAATCATATTTTGTAATTATAGAATTTAAATATGACAAAAAATAAATTTTTTATTTACCAATATAAAAATTAACTTATTATAAACTTTATTTATTTTTCTATTATAATCAATTTTTAGATGAACAGTAAAAAATACAGTTTTTACAAAAAAATGAATTTTTTTACTTTAATAGTATATGAAAAACAAAAATATTATTACAAAAATTTAAAATTGATTAAAGGAATAATTTTATTCATTATAATGATAATTTTTCAATATTTATAAAAGATATGTTCGCTCTTATAATTCAAATTATGTATCTTTAATTATAATAAAAATTGGTTTTTGTATTTTCATTTAATTAAATATTATTTTATAAATTATGCTTATGAATTTCATTAAAATGCATAAAAAATTAGTCTTTATAATAAAACAATTTATTACATAAAAATAAAAAACATTTATCCATTATTTTTATGCATAAAACACACTTTTCATAAAAATATATTTTTTTGTATTATGTATGTTTATTTTAAAATTAACGTTTCAAATTGTTAAAAATTTCATTTAATAAAATCAATTTAAAATTTTAAATATTAAATTTTAAATTAAGTAAAATTTTAAATTAAGTAAAATTTTCAATTTTATTTTTGGTCATTAAAATTAATTTCTAAGGTTAAAACACAATTATCGAGGTAAAATTGTAAATAGTTAATATTTATTTTTTAAGGAAAAATAACCCATCAAATTTAAAAAACATGACTCCAAATTCGTATTTGAAGTGTGGTTTGACAAAAAATCACCTCTCATTTATACTTGTTCCATTTTTTAGCCTTTTAACCTTGAATAGTTATGTTACATTATTGAAAATGTAATGGGTTCTTCCAAAATTACCCTCCACTTCACTTATAAAAGGTTATCCTTCCAGCAATTAAAGATACACTTTACTATAGAATTTATTTCAACAAATCTTCATTTTTTTTGGCATCGAACTATTTACCACTTACTTAAGGAAAAAATCACCATTATATCATTTAAGGCCACCATTTCAAGTGACAGATATAAGAGTGAACTCAAGCTCTCGACATAAGTATTACCTCCTTCTTAATAATTTTCTCTTAATATTTCAATTCTAAAACTTTTTTAACCACATTAATATAATATAATAAGTATAATTAATATAATTTTATGTTATTATATTAATTTTACACTCATTATCTAATAATTTCCATCCACTAACAAAAAAATGAAATTTTATTATGCATACGTGCGCACTACCAGCTCCGTGAATCGATGTCTTCCATTTGTTATAACCGCCACTACTAGATTTTTATAAAAAAATATTTGATGAATAAAATTATAATATATATATATATATATATATTATGAAATGAAAATTTATTATTTAGTTTAAATCCATATAATTCATTGAAAATGAAAACATTATATGTTTGTATGTGTGGACTATTGGCTTCTCGAAAGTGATTCATTTCTTTTTTTAATTGATAAATTTCTTATTTTCCCAAATATTTTAATATATTATTCTTCACTTTAATAAAATATTATTAATTTCATTATACATCTATAATAATGGTTTTATAATTAATTTATTAGTTGCTGAAAGTGGCTAATATTCATTGTTAATATCTCAATATTTATGTGTTCCAAAGTCCATAAACATCATTTTTAGTGCATTATAGAAATTGAACTTCATTTCTCATCTTAAGTGCTATTCATGTTTAAAATGAAAATTTGGGCCCAATAAATCATCTATTTGTGGAGAACCTTATATTAATTTTTTGAATTTAATATTTTGGTATATCATTGATCACTTTGTTTGGAATATTTTATATTTTAGGATTGATGGATAAATCCCAGGAGAAAATGGATATTTTTCAGCATGAATGAAGAAATTTTCTGGAGAAAGCATAATGGGCCTAAGGCCCATAAAACAAAAGTGGGGCCCACAAACCAAGTCCAATGAAGCTAAAATTTTTACTGAAGAAAGATATAAATATGGGGATCATTTTATTCAATTGTGGGCAGAGATAATTATGAAGTTTTCATGATGATAAAGGGATCTGAAGTTGAGATTTAAATGGTGGGCCTGATATGAATGCACATAAAGTCGTCCCACCATTTTGATAATAACTTCCAAACTGCTACACCAAATGACCCAAAAATTTTATATATAATAGAGAACATATGGAAGAGAAAATTTCTCTGTTATGACCCCTACAGATTTGGCTTCCTTCAATTACAAATTTACACATAAATATGGGGGATGAATCTTAACAAAATTTATGGACTACTTTGAAATGCCTAAATTCCCTTGATTTTCTCACGCTCTTTTGACTCTCCCAATTAATAGGGATGGAATTTATTGTTGGGGGTGTATCTAAGGCTCAAAATATTCCTATATATGGAGTTGTGGGTGAAGGTAATTAGCATCTAATATCTCTCTTTCAATCCATGTTTTTCTTTCATCCATTGTATTTCTTTCAATTGTAATTTCCTTCTTTCTTTTTGTAATTTCATCATCAATTTCCCTAATGTAAGTTTTTCTTTCACGTTAAATATCTTAATAAATTTTGTTCTTCTTCTTTACTTTTTATTTTCATTTTATTTACATGTTTATACTGTTTAATCAAGGTGAGAATTTATTCACACCATCACTTGTGAATTCAATCACACAACGGTGGAGTGTTCGTTCTTTTAATATTTTTTGTCTTCTTCAATTCTGCCCCCATAAGTCTACATCCCACTTCCATTGGTATAATAGCATCAATGGAGGGATAACCTCTTAAGGGTTGATCCAAGGGAGAAGCAAGGTCATGGATTGAATGTTATTTAATGTACTTAAAATTTAAATCTATTCATTATTTTAGGATTTCCATTTGATGAGTTACATTCTTTCTCATCTTTTCCAAATTTAACGATGAAACATTTTGAGTGATAGTATGATCTATTTTCTTTGAGTTCTCAGTAAATTGATCCTCAAATTTAATTGTTGATTGGCCTTGGAATTTTGTAGGGATTAAATTGGTGAATGATTTTGGAGAATTATCTCATTTTTTGGATTTGTCTTGAATTAATGGCATGAAATTTTCTAGGAAAAGAAATTCATCCAATCCACCTCCAAGAAAAACCCTAAAATCAACACCATCAGCACCATAAAATCACCTTCTTATAATGCATGTTTCTTAGGTTTATTCTTAGGTCTCTGAGGATTGATATCCCAAGTCATACTATAAAGACCGCTTACACCATACAACTTAGGTAAATTTGGGCGCAACCAAATTTGGGCGATGTTGCTGGGGACCAAGTAAGTCACCTTAGAACATCTTCCTATTCTCCCCCATTTCTCTTTTCTTATCCCATTTCTCTTATCTTTTCCCCTTTCTTTTTTTCCTTCTCGTTTCTTGGTGCATGTCCGCCTACACCCGTGACAATTCAAATCATCTAGTTAGGGTGGACAGTCCTAGGGCAGGGGAGTCAGGAAATCATAGAGGTCTCTTTCCATTAGATCCAGATATTCCAAATACTCCAGATTCAGAAGTTGAGTTCGATACAATGGAGAATCTCTCACAAAACCAAATTTTGGTGTCGTTACTGAGGACCCAAGTAAGTACCTTAGACACTCATCTTCTTTTCTCACCCCAAATTCTCAATTCTCACCCTAATTTCTCTTCTCTATTCCCCTTTATATTTCTGTGTGACCAATGAATCACAAAACCAATTTTCAATCAACTCCAATGGATTATATTCCACAATACCCATTAATAGACCAAGGTTATAATCAATTGGAAAATCAATATTTTGAATCACCTCACATAGGGAATTTCATTGACCAAACCTTGATTGAATACACCACACCAGATGAGTTGTATAGTCAATGAAATGCTGATTGTTTAGAGGATCAATTTCAATCCCTCTAAAGGATGATTGAAGAGATAACCTAATGAATTTCATTATTTCCAAACATCTATCAATCCTAATCCTGAAAAAATTCTAGAATATTTGTGTGAAAAAATGGTTAAAATGAATTCAAAAGTTTCATCACTGAGATTAGAAATACAAAGCATTGAGACTTATGAGGAACCCATTCCCACTCAGGATGTCCTTTCCTCATCATTGATAGAAGAATATTTTATCCCAAAAATCACTCAAGAATTTAAAAAAGAAATAACCTTTGGATATGGGATAACTGAAGAAGATCAACGAAATGTTGAAGGGTCTTTAAATCAGAAGAAAATTGATTTTTTGGACTCAAAAGAGTAAAATTTGACATCATGGATTGAGTTTCTTGAATATAACTCCATTGATAAATTTTTAGAAGTAACAATAATTGAACCATTAGGAGAGATCACAAACAATGAGTCCATACCCATTCCTGATATTCAACTGGATAATTTTGGGGATGAATCATATTTTCAAAAGGAACCAATTCTTTCAAAATGTTTTGTAGAAGAAATAAATTTGGATTCAAATTTCTATTATTCTTTGGGAAACTTCAATCAAACTGAACTCAACGTTATAATCCTTCCTTCCCCACTCAAGAATCCCTCCATTTATGTTAACCAAGACCATTCAATTATCATCCATTTTCATCAAGAATCTCACAAAGTAGGAATGAACCTTGAAATCTTAGGAAATACTCCAGATGAAACTCAATCAACCATTACTGAAATTCCTTGGACTTTCACACTCATTGTTAAGCATGGGATTTCACATGGAAAAAATTCTAAAAAAATAATTAATATAAATCTTATTTAGGTGGATAAAAATGGGGTCCTAAAAATGTTGAAAGTTGGAATTGGAAAATTTTTGGGGTTCAAGTCGAGCTAACTACGTTAAATAAAAGCGCTGCATGGGAGGAAACCCATGATTTTCATGTTTCCAATAATTTTGAATCTTTTTTTTTCATTTAAAAAATTACCATAGGTTGTTGACTTATTATTCTATTATGAGTATGGATGGGTATCAAAGGGGAGCTCCATATTCATCTGTGTCACATGGCGTGATCTCTAAGTAATACCTTACCCCAAAATTTAAAAAGAAGACAATGTATCATCAGTTTATTTATTTTATTTTTATCTTTTTTAGGTAAAAATAATATATATATATATATATAATAAAAATTAAAGGACACATCATAGGTCATGGGGAAAAGACCATCACAACCATCCAAGCCACTGAGACTCGAACCCAAGATTAAAGGGAGATTGTGGCACATGCTTTCATCATCAACCACCAGGTGACTTCATTCCATGATTATCATTTTAAATTTATTCTTTGAACACCTCTCCCATACCCCCTTCTAATTTTTCTTTAAACATTGGGGACAGTGTTATTCTATGTTGGGGGGAGATTAAATAAAAAATGATTTTTTTTATTTTTGTGAATAAGAACATGCATGGAAATAAAAATTTCATTAACCTTGGACATGATAACACACATTGAAAACCCTAAAATTGGATATCAAATAATTTTTCATGCCTTGATTCTGATTGTAATGCAAGTTTAAGTTCATGAGCTGAGTTTTTGGAAAGTGCGGTTGTCCAATGTGATTTTTCAAAGTTTACATTTTAATCCTCTTAATCAAAATTCCAAAATGCACGTCTACTGGATCTTGGGTGTAAATTTTAGTTCTTGGGTCCCTTTCATCATAGCATGGGGTTCTGGGGTCACTTTTAGTTTAATTTGAGTATCCAAAAAAATGAAAAAAAAATAATGACCACATAGAGCAATGTTTTGTCCAAATGTGTGGCATCTGGAACTTGGGGATCATGAATCCATAGTTGTCTTTCCCATATTTAAGCATTATGTCTCTATTGTAGATCATGGAATTGACAATATGTGTGGCATCTGGCACTTGGGGATCATGACTCCATAGTTTTCTTGCCCAGAGTTAGTTTTTCATATTTATTGTGGTTTAAAAAATCAACAAAAAAAAAATAAAATAACAAAAATGGATACTCATCTTAAGATTTAATGTGATTCTCACCTAGCACTTCCATTTTCCCCCTTGAACAAAAAATGGGCCCCATGTCTTTTTTGATTCACAACACATCATCATGCTTAATTGAAATTGGATGAAATGTGACAATGAATATTAACAAAGGAATGGGCTTGGGATTGGGATATGTTTATGGACCTAGATTGTTTTAAATTATTTTTATGGGTTTCATAATTTTTTTTGGTATGAGGTCTTTGGGTGAGAAATGTGTATAAAAATGTTTTTGGAAAAAGGGAATTCGAATTTCATATTTGATATATATTTTGCTCGAGACTAGAAAAACTCAAGTTGGGGGCATGATAAGACGCTGAAAGCGGCTAATATTCATTGTCAATATCATATTAATAATATGTTTCAAAGTCCATAAACACTAATTTTAGTGCATTATAGAAATTGAACTTCATTTCTCATCTCAAATGCAATTCATGTTTAAAATGAAAATTTGGGCCCCATAATTCATCTATTTGTGGACAACATCATATTCATTTTTTGAATTTTATATTTTTGTATATTATGGATCACTTTGTTTGGAACATTTTTTCTTTTTGGATCGATGGATGAATCACAATGGAAGATGGAGATTTTTGGGGATGAATACAGAACTTTTCTGGAGAAAGCATAATGGGCCTAAGGCCCATCAAACAAATGTGGGGCCCACAATTCAATTCCAATGAAGCTAAAAAATTTACAGTAGAAATATAAAAATATGGGGATGATTTTATTAAACTGTTTCCAGATCTAATTATGAAGTTTTCATAGAGATATATGGATTTGAAGTTAACATTTAAATGGTGGGCCCGACCTGAATGCCCATAATGTCTTCCCACCATTTCGATCATAACTTCCAAATGGATGCACCAAATTTCCTGAAATGTTTACAGATAATATAGAACATATGTATGATCATATTTTTCTTCTAAGACCCCTCTATCTTCAGCCTCCTTCAATTACAAATCCACACATCAAAACGGTGGGCGAATCTGGATGAATTTCTGGGTCAACTTCGAAACGTCAAATTCCCATGATTTTCTCACCCTCCTTTTAACTCTCCCAATTAATGTAGATGTAATTTATTGTTGGGAGGTGTATCTAAGGCCCTGAATATGCCTATATAAGGATCAGGTGGTGAAGGGAATTAAAATCGAATATTTTTCTTTGGAATGAAAGTTTTTATTTTCTTTCAATTGTATTGTCATGATTTCATTTTGTAATCGCTTTGTCAATTTCTCCCATGTAATTTTTTCATTAACCTTTATTTAATTAATAAAATATCATCATCTTCTTATTATTATTAATTTATTATTTCTTTTTCCATATCATGTTGATACTGTTGCCTTAAGGAGTGAGGTTATTCACATTATCTTTTGTGAAACTCTTTACACAACGGTGGAGTGATTGTTATTTATTTTTTTCTTCTTCTCCAATTCTACCATCATAATTCTACTACCCGATTTCATTGATATAATAGCATAAATGGAGGGCTAATCCTATAATGGGTTGATCCAAGGGAGTAGCAAGGGGTGAATTGGATGTTATTTCTTAATTTAATAATTCTTAATCAATTCTATTTTTGATATTTTAATTCAATGATGTACGTTATCCTTTAAACTCACCAATTTTAAGTATACACATCCCGAGTGCTAAAATGATCCTTTACCTTGGAGTACTCATCAATATGATCCTCCAATTGTATAGGTTATTATCCTTAGGATAGTGAAAACTCAAAATTAGTGAGTGATTTGGGATGGTTGTATTTCGTTAAAGGAAACACTCGAATTTAAGACATTGAAATAATTTAAAAAGAAATTCATCCAATTCACCCCATGCAATAACCAAGGATCAACTCATGCTTTTAAATTAAATTCACTTACATCTTAAAAATATCAAATAATCCAATCAATTTAATCCCACATTAGCCAAATCAACACCATCAAATCACCTTCTTAGAATGCATGTTTCTTAGGTTTCTTCTTAGGTCTCTGAGGATCGATAACCCAAGTCATACTACAGTGACCGCTTACACTATAAAACTTGGGTGAATTTGGGCACAACCATTAATTCTCACCATACTAATACTCATCCATTAATTATAGCATGTTTATGTTTTGGTCTGTTTAACCACCTACATGAACGATGCTATAAATTTCTATCATGGTTGACAATGGAAACATAAATAATTTTAATATTAGATAATGAAAAATAATTAAGGATTTTAAAGGTTTTGTAAATATAATATTGGACATTTTATATGTGATGCAAACAATAAACTATCATAGTAAATTTTACTGCAGAAAAAAAAAATTCAAGTGAACTTCTGTATTTATTATCCATTATGTAATACTATAGATCAATATGAATTTTATAATTATGGAATATTAATGTACCTAAATCCATAATAATATAGATATAATTAATTAATTTGATATCCCCAAGGACTATATTCAATATAAAAAAATAGTTATATAAAAAATAACGGAAGAAACCCGAGTAACCGACATAAGAAAAAACTATAAAATAAATAAATAGCATATTATAAATGATAGACCTTATAATATGAAATATAGATGAATAAGCTTCAAAAATGATGATATTATTTCATTATTTATGATTTTAAGCACATGAATAGAACAAACCATGAACAAGGTAAGGGGTTATTTTCTTAAATTTATTTTTTTGATACATATTTCATATTATGTACCATGAAATATTTAAATTAGTGTGATTCCTATCAAAAAATTAAACTTTCCCATTTTCATGAAATTATTAGTTTTTTAAGATCCATTTGATGATCATTATTTTAATTTCATTGGATTCAAATGATACCAAGTTTGTAAGGGATTTTGATAACTCAATTTCCTTCCACTGTGTTACAAGCATTCTTATTGAACTCTATTATTACATGTTTGATATATTCTACCAAATGAATGCATTCTAATATATTTCCTATTTATTTTAAGTCATTTTAAAATTCTTTCTCATGTTATAATTATCAATTAACTCTTACCTAATTGATTAGGCTTCTTTTAATGTATTTCATGTCTCAATTCTTACTCTATGAGACATTTTGTATTTTGTGAACCATTTTTCCTTCATGTTTCTAACATTTAATTCCCATGAAAGTATTATTCATTATTGTTTTTTCTCATTCATGTGATATAAAAATCTAAATATTATTCTATTCTTTTTTTACTTTTAATTCAATTCTAAACCAATTCATATGGGTTTAGTGTATCAAATTTTCACAATGTGAGACATATTTCTTATTATACGGAGTTTTTCTTGTGGAATGTTGTATCTATTGGCCCTTTAATATTTTTTATCATGATCCTCTCATATTTAATTGTATTATAAGTTCAATTTCATATTCCCTCTCATTCAATGTGTTTTTATTGTAATGTTAATCAATTTGTAAGGTTTCATTTCCTAACCACATGTTAAAATTGAGATATATCAAATGTTATATCCCACCAAGGGAATTATTGCAGTCTTTATTTATAATATAAAAATAAATTTTATTCCCCAATGGTTATCCTTGGGGAAATTTTTCTCCTCTATATCTTTAAAGTTCTATAATTTTTTTATGTTATGTGTTTTTCAAAAAACGAATTTCAATATATTAAAAACATTTTCCCTGATTTTAAAATCAAATGTTTTATACATTGCCACATGTTTTATCTATAAAGACGTTATTTATTTTTCAAGACTCAATTATTAGTCTTATTAAAAAAATTATTTTTCCATATATAATAAAATTTATCTTTCAACGATTTAAAAAAAATACTTTTCAAAATAAACAATTGACTTTGTCGTCTAAACTCTCTTTATAAAAATAAAAACAAGAAACCGCTTTTTGAAACAATTTCACATAAATTGATTTACTTTCAATTTGAAACATATTTCTAATGTTTTTAAAAGTTAAATTTTTTTCTATTATACTATGAGTTTTATGTAAAAGGATTTTCATGGGAAAATGGTCATTTTAATCATTCTTTTTAAAGTAAAATTCTATTATTCTTCTAAGAGTATTATTCATCTACTAGTTGAATCATTTCATATGTTTTCATAAATGAGAAGTATTTAATTTATATAAAGTAAATGATCCATTAAATCCTTTGTATTAACTAATCATAGTTAGTGTATAACCTTAATTTTCCATCCAATACCATCTCTTTTGTGAATTCCTTATTTCTGTTTCCATAGATTAATTGGTATTCCCCTAGATTCCAAACATCGATTCATTGGAGAAATTATTATCATAACTATATAACCTTTATCCATATAGTGTGAATATTGTATGCTCTATTATCCTAATTGAATTTTGTTTACCTATAATATTATTTAATAAATTTGTATACCCATTTATTTTTCATGGGTATATAATTTTATGACTATTGATGGAATTATGATTTTTTTTATTTGATTCCACATTAAAAGGATAAGACACACCTTTTCATTTAATGTGCTATATTTTTATATAATGTTGATTTATTTTATGTGGAACACATATGTATAGATAATGAAAGCTGAGGTCCTATATCACTCTCCAATGTATTTGTTTAAGCTTAAGTATCATGAGATCCAATGGGAACATAGAAGGATTTGTCCTAAGTCAAAGTGTATACAAGAGGATTTATCCCAAGTCAAAGGGTACACATGAAGATTAATCATATGAAAAAGGAATCCATCGAATGATTTATCCCAAGTCTAAGGGTATATTAGAGGGTTACCCCAATCCCAAGAAGGTAATTGGTTGGTTACCCATGCCTAAAATGTGATTAATGTCTTGTTGGATAGACATTACATATGGCCTCTATTCATATATGTATGCCATAGTTTTCAGCTTATTCTCTTGACTATGTTATTCTCTCATGGTCCTTGTTTATTAACTCATGTTTCCAAACTCATTTAATTCATGTATTATGTTTTTTCAATCATTATTCAATGATTTATAGTTTATTATTTTATTAGGTATAAATATATCATGTATCTTGATTATACCCATATTATTATCTTATGCTCTCTTATGCTCTTAGATTCATATCACCTATGTTTACCCTTACTGTGAATCCGAGCATAATCCATTCTTATGTTCTGATTTTCCTAGGTTATAATGAAAAGTAATACATAATATGTGTCTAGAAGACTGCCTTATGAGGTGGATTTATGGGAGATGGTAAAGGCATGTTATGGGTTAATTACTTACTATTGGTCCATGTTGTTATTTAATCTGGGGGTGAATTGAGATTCTAATTGAAATATCTATCTAAAAATAATATAATATAAAATATTACAATTAATAATACAACATAGTTAACTGAAATATTAGAAATATATAAATAAATATTTTTGAAATATTTCTTAAGGTCTCGATCATTTCCCAATTAAAAATTTATATATTAAATTAACTTTAACATTTGAATAAAATTTAATCACATCATACACAACATATAATAAAATGAATACATAAATCTATTAGAGTATTGTTTTCTAAAAGAGTTTTAAAAATAAAAAAAAATAATTTTTTAAAATAAAAAATAATTTTTAAAATAATGAAATAAATAACTAAATATATATAAAAAAGAAATAAATACAAGAAGTTAAATCTCCAGAAAAGACCAAATCCCCTCCACTATATAGTCCCCTGCAGCCCATTGTGTTTAATAAATTCTTATAAATTTCATCTATAACCTAGATCAGGTTTTACCGAAGCAACTGTATACAGGGAAATCCATGATGCACATGACCTCTTCTATTTTTATTCATGGTATGATATATGTGAATGTAATGAGAAGAGATTATTCAAGTACTTTTTCTAATGCAGTATAAGGGATTATGCTCAATTCTTAAACGAATAATGAAATAACAACTCGACAGTACATAAAACATAGTAGAAGGGAGAAATTATATGAAATTTTTTATGTAGTACATTTTCAAGGATCAAGTTTGAGTTGACCATCAATGATTTTCTTCTTATATTGGATTATATGTAAATATGTCCTTTATTTCACTTCTAATTATCTTCATATGGATTTTACACGGTTTTTGATTAATAAATGAATGAAAAAGTATGGTATCCAACACAAACAATTCTCTATCTTCTTCAGTAGGAACACTTAAGCATGCACAATCACTAATCACACCAACTGAACAACAATCGTTCATCCAGCCACCTTGAATTCCATAATGTAGCCTTTGTAATGAGTTTGACTCTATATTCGAGGAAGGTGGGCTCGGTTCACCCCTCCGCTTCCCACGACAGTGACAGCCGCTATGCCAGTCCCTCCCCACTAACCGGGGAGGGACCTTTTTCGTCCTTCAAGGGAGCCCGGCAACATTACTTCTCCCCATTCTTTAATCCAGATCTAATTTGTTCCTTTCCATAGATTTCTCTTTTCCCTAAGGTTACCGATCTTTTTCAGGGTCAAGCGCAGCTTCCTCTCTCGATTTTGGAGTTTAATGAGGCTTCTTCTCTTCTTCAATTGACGCTGATAGCTCGGTTCAAGAAACATCATCCATCGGTGGATGATTTTGATAGGTTTACTTTCCGATATCGGGGTTTTCATGATCGATCTACGGAAGGTCTTCTTGACCACCGACACTTCATGATTCGTTTCACTATGGAGGAAGAACTGATTCAGGCGTTGTCCAGTTCCCCTTACATCTTCAACGAATCCATATTTTACCTATTCAGATGGAGCTACAATTTTCATATGAGGCGGGACTCCTCAACCACGGCTATCTGGGTTAGATTTCCTGAACTACTACTTTCTTTTCAAAATCCATCGATCATTCATATGCTAGGTAATCTCATGGGATGATACCTGTACCCGGATAGCAGAACTCGGTCTGTTAGTCATCCAATTTCTCCAAGAGTCTGTGTCGAAATTGATGTCTCTAGAGTGCCACATGATTTTGTGTGGATTTTTGTTAGAGAAGAGTTCTGATATAGGAAACAGGTTGTCCTTGAATCCCGGGTGGATTTTTTTCTTCATACAAGAAATTGGGGCATGCAATGGATGTGTGTAAGTGGGGGGGTATTAATAAGTCGGGTTCGGGATTGGAAGGAGGTGTTTCTACTTCCGGTGGTGGGTCAATGGAGCTGGTCCAGATCGGTGACAACAGTGATCAAAGCAAGAATTCAGAGGCTGGTCGACTTGGACATCGTGTGGATGCTGGTCCTATGTGTTCGGGGGAAGCAGTGATGCAGAAACAAGTACAGGTGGTAAATCCTGTTCCAAATGTCACTAAATTTTTTGATAGGTTGAAACGTGATCTGATGGTGGCATGATCTTCAGGAGAAATTGTGAACCTTGTGGATAATGCTGCTATTGCTGGTGTTCTGGAAGATGAGATTGTTAGTGGCACCAACCAGGAAGTGGATGTGCGAAAGGCTGATGAGTGTTCAAAGGCCCTCAAGGATTCTTCCTATGTGGAGGATGTGCTTTCAGGGCTCGGTAACACTAGAAGAGAGGGAGTTCCAGAGAATGAACCAATTCGAGTGGATAGGTCAAGTCTGATGAGGGAGTTTCCAACTATTAAGCTGGGTGACCGTTTTGAGGGATTGGGGAATGAAGGAACTATTCAGGACGTTGACCGGGAGGAGAATTTTAATGTAGAGGAGAGAATACTCAGAGACAAGTCTGGTAATGAGTCATCTGGTCAGTTATTAGGAGACAGTGCATAGGAATTTCAAGGTAGAGACCTCCTCAGTCAGAGGAGGAAGAAGGGTCAGCATGGTAGTAAGAAAGTTCAAAAGGACTATTCCAATTTTCCATTACCAATGGAGACAGTATCTTCCAAAATCTCGAATGTCAAGGTGATAGAAAGTGATTCCAAGAATAATGGAAATTCTGTTCAAGTTGAGGTTGCGGACTGTGGGGCAGCATCTTTCAGGGGTAACCATTAGGAGGCAGTTGTGGATGATGTGCATACGATGGAGATGCTCATGCATTCCGGAGAAAAAATGGAAGAATAATTGCTTATGATAAATTCCTCAATAGAGGATGCTGATAAGATGTTGGAAAGGACTATTCGTGTGGATACCAACAGTGAATGGTCTGCTTGGATTAACAAGAAGAACCTTATTATGGTAAGAGGTTTGGATGAAGAGAAGATTAACTAAGAGGAGTACATGCAAACGTGGGAAAAGCTGGAAATTCACAATGAAGACCTTTCTAAAGGAGGATCCAGAAACATTGATAGTCTTTATTACCTGGAAACTTTTTAATGTTAAGATTTCCAATAGGATCAAGTTCACTTTTAATAATTCTGTTTTCTCATTTTCTGCTTATCCCGGATGAATCTTGGGGTTTCTCACTTTTACCTTAAAAGTGTTTTTTGGATAATAAAAATTAAGTTTCATCATTTAGTAGCCTTTATAATGTTGATTGAAATTTGTGATCTGACTTCATGGTAGCAGATTATTCTTCATGGTAGCAGATCCACAAAATAGACATAGAACATTCTTGAAAATAGCAGACCTTAGATTAAGGTAGAAATGTTTTTCAGAAAGTAAAAAAATTGTTCTAAATAAACTAGATTTGTTTAGTAGTAGCATACACCTTCTTGCTATAACAAGATTCTTCTGAAGATAGAAGACATCATCCGGTGGTAGCATGAATTATTAAAATGGTAGCAAGGTTCATCTAACAATATAAGGTTTCTTATAGGGGTAAAAAGGTTCCTCTTGTGGTAGCAGAGTCCTCCCAATAGTAGCAAGAATCATATGTTAGCGGTAGATGAAAATATATTAATTACACTATAATTTCTTCTAATTCTAGAAAGGTTCTTCTGGAAGTAGCAGAACTTATTCTAACAGTATTAGAGTCCTAAAATTGGTAGAAAGAATCCTCCCTTGGTGGTAACAAAGTGTAAACTCATTGAACCAGCTTGCATCTAATGCTAGTAGCTTCTACCTATAAAAACTTTATATAAGATCCAAAATTTTGATGTTTTATCACTCAACATATAAATAGTTAATAATAATGTATGCATGATTTATGAGCATTAAAACATGGAATTACTGAAATGATCCAATAATATCTCTTTTTTTATGATCATAAATAATAGATGAAAAGAAATTAAAAATGGTTATTCGATAGATTTTTTAAAGAATAATAAGGTTTCACAAAAATAAGAATAAAGGTCTATATTGTCTATATTTTTTGTAAAATCATTAAAATATCACTTTTAATCAAAAATGGTTCCATAAAACCAAAATATAACACATTACAAATATTTTTCCCTTTTGGAATTATCATAATGTAATATAAGTACGAAACACAACAAAGAAAGAAATGAAGAACACGAAATTTCCATTCATATCAAATTCAAAATACTACATAATAAATAATAAGTATTCCATATCAGATCCTAGTTAGAGTCCAAGTCATCCTCATCATAAAGGGTGGAATGAACAATGAGGGAATGACCTTTTCCATTAACTAGAGAATGGAAAAGGGAATATGTAAGTGGAGGTGTCAGATTCATGACCACAATACCCATTATAGAAGGATTTCTTTAAAAAATGTAAAATTATCGTTAACATAATTTTTACAAAAAATATTAGACAAATAATACATTTTAACTTTGGGTACAACATCCTTGTCATCCCAAGCCTTATTAAGGAATTCCCTGACATGATTATAACTATGATCACCATGGGACATTATCTTATGTGGGTCTTATTAACGATATGTATAAGAATACATCAACATATTATGGAAATATTCTTGAAAAACCCCCCTTACCTTGTCAGCGTCAAAAGGAGCAGGAACAGGAGGATGATCTCTAGAAGAAGTGGAACCTACTATAGAAGAAAGGGACTTAGGCTTCCCAGGAAATTTCAAATATCATTGAGTCAGGTCCACCCTCAAATCCTCCAAAGCATAGTGAATAACACTAATGTGCTTAACAAACTTATGATTCTCTAATTCAAAAGTTTCAATCCTAAGAACCAAAATATGCCCTATATGAACCAAAAATAGAGACATTATCTTTAAGATTTCATCCTCTATGATCACCATCATAAGAGACACAAGACTTGAGAAAATCACCATGATCATCCTTAAAAAGTATGACATCCTGCCTTTTTATCACATAAACTTTCATTACATTTTACAAAACCGAGGATCTTTAAGGTTTAGTGTCTTGGAAACCAGGAACTTAAAACATGAAAACATAAAACATTCTTCTTAAACACTTGAAAGGCTTCTCCTTATGTTCATCTTAGGTTCATTACTGCATCTCATAACCTGGGGACATACATCAAAAGAAAGGGTGAGCAGAAAGGCCAGTAAGGGAAACAAGGGGAGACATTTAACATGTGAACTTGAGATACATCAACAATGTCATGAAAAAGAACTTTAATGCATGAGAAAATTTTCATCATGAGACATATCATAATAAAAATAACGTATTTCATAACTTGAAGATGTGACTGCAACATTTAATATTGACAATTATTTCCGTTTCACCAAGGTCCATCCCCTAGGTGTCATTAAAAATTATCAAGGTTATTCACCAAAGCATCGTTAAAAATGGTCATCTCTAGAGATTAAGTATTTACCCAATGCATTGGGGCGCTATCAGGGCGCATCCTTAAATTTGTCTTTATTATCATGTGAGCCACATATATCATCATCAAACATTTCATAAAAGAAATGAGTTTCATATCATAATCATAACGTTTTAAAAACTGCTTTAAAGACACGATCTTTATGTCACTTTAAAGAAATGAGTTTCATATCATAATCATAACGTTTTAAAAACTGTTTTAAAGACATGATCTTTATGTCACTTTAAACACACGGAAAAGGAAAGCGGGTCTTATGTATGTAAATCCCAGAATTTAAAATAGAACATTTTGGTATATATGTGAATACCCCTTTAGAAGGAAGAGCTTTGAGTATTCACTTAATAAAATAAGATAATTTGAGAAAAAGAGAAAGTCATTTGAGACGGAAATTCTGCAGCATAACGACTATGTTTCGGGGTTTTAGAAAACATTGAAAAGAGAGGGGACATAGGTCACCCACTCATAAATGATCCAAAGAACAGTAGATGACAAAATATAATGGATATACAAACATGATAATGAGATTTGAAAGACATACCATATGAAATGAAAAACATGGAAGAAATACAAAAATAAGATTTCTCTTATGAAAATTCGGCAGTTTAACGACGTTACTTAAACTTCAACAAAATGAATTGAAGAGATCAAATAGGGTCTCTCATCATATGAACATAAAAGATCAGTATGCTAGATATAGAGATCATACCTCAACATAATAAAAAAGAACTTGAAAGACTTGACATGAAAGTAGAACTTTGAAAAATGAGAAAGGTGAAAGAATTCTTTAAAAATTCGGCAGCCTAACGACGCCACTTAAACTTCAACAAAAATGAATTGACGAGATCAAATGAGGTCTCTCATCATATGAACATAAAATATCAGTATTATAGATATAGAGATCATACCCCAACATAATAAAAAGGAACTTGAAAGACTTGACATGAAAGTAGAACTTTGAAAAATGAGAAAGGTGAAAGAATCCCTTAAAAATTCGGCAGCCTAACGGCGCCACTTAAACTTCAACAAAAATGAATTGACGAGATCAAATGAGCTCTCTCATCATATGAACATAAAAGATCAGTATTATAAATATAGAGATCATACCCCAACATAATAAAAAGGAACTTAAAAGACTTGACATGAAAGTAGAACTTTGAAAAATGAGAAAGGTGAAAGAATCCCTTAAAAATTCGGCAGCCTAACGACGCCACTTAAACATTCTTAAAACGAATTGATGAGAGCAAGATGGAGTCTCTCATCATATGAACATGAAAAGGGCAGTAAGAGGAATATAAAAGAACATCATCCAACATAAGAGCATGAAACATAAAAGAAATGACATAAAAGAGATTACTTGAAAAGAAAGAGAGAGGTAGAATCTCTTACCTTAAAACGTAACTCTTAAAACTCAAAGGTTGAGACCTTGAGGGTTTGGAGGCACCTTGGGAGGACTCCTTGGGAGGTAAGGAGACCAGAACTTCGTTGATGATGATTTTGGAGTCAAATGGATGAGAGGATGACTTGATATTTATAGGGAAAGTGAGGGGACAAGACATTAATGGTCAAGGGACACCTCATTGGTGGTTTTGGAAAAACCATGGGCTTGCCCATGGTATTTGCCCATGGTATTGGCCACTTGGGACACCTCATACCTTATCTTACTATTCATAAGTCGACCATATTGATTACATACTTAATACATCATTTAATGATGTCATTAAACACCCGTAACTTAAAAACTGTATTTTCACTATTCATCGAAAATTCATTTTTTTCAGAAAAATCCCCAAAAATTACCGTAGCGTAATATCGATGTTCTGGATTCAAAAATGAACTCCATTTTATAAAAATAATTTTCTAAATATTTTTAATTTAATTTTTAAATAAATACACTATTCACCGAAAAAACTAATACTTAAATAATAATTTATGAAACCCTTATTTAACCATTTTATTGAATCACATTACATAATCAAGCTGCCTAGATTATATTAATAATTTCATTAAGTGAGATTACTAATCCATTTGGTCACATTACTAATCCTAAGCATAAAACCACTATTCATACTTTACTATTCATCAAAAATTAAGTTGATCTTATTAAACTCTAAATTCCGTACTGAACATAATTGTAGAAGACCTTTTTTTGAAAATTATTACACATTTTTAATTATTTAAGGTTCACATAAACATTTTTAAAATATCATTTCTCTAAAATTCACCAAAAATATGCATACTATATTTATCCAGACATTTGAAAATTCATAAACTTCATCATAAGAAGAAATCAAAATTTTTATTTAAAATAAAGGATTGCACAAGACAGTTACAGTCTCGTTACATAGCCCCTTATAACCCCAGCATATGACTTAAGTGTAAGGTGTGCTAAGGTGAGAGAATCCGAGGGAGGCTCGGCCAACATCGCACGAGTAGTAATTTCTATCAGTTTGAACTTCTCGCGAAGGTGATTTCATTCTAGCTTCACACGATGAAGTTCGTCTTGAGTTTGGTCCAGAGCAAAGCCCAGTGGTGCTACCTCCTTCCCAAGTTCCGTTAGATGAGTTTCGATTGGCCCGAGACTACTGGATGAGGTCATCAAATCTTCTTTCTATATTAATTAACCAAGATCACTTGTATTTAGAGACAATAATCAAAATGTTTAGTTTCCATCAGTCATATTGACCAATGGTTATATAACAGTCAAAAACCAACGATCTCATTTTAATTATACTCATGTTATCAAATGAAACAGTTTTGTTGAGTATAAAAAATAAAATAACACACAAAATTAGGAAACAAGATTTATTCAAAATTTCAGGTCGTTACAAAAAGTATCTAAATCAGTTATGGTCTAGAATGTATAGTGAATAGGAGGAAGATGTGAAGACCCCTCATATAGAGTTGAAGGTGAATCATGGTCAGGAGGAGATCCTTGACAAATACCCCCAACATGGTTATCCATAGTATACACTGATCCTATAACTAATTCTACATCATGCACTGACGGTCTAGCAACTTCTTCATTTCTATTTGGGAAAACTGAAGGAAAATCTTGAGTAGATCAACAAAATCAATTCAATCAACCAAATACCCCTTAGGATCCCTTTAAATAATAGACATGGAAGGTCCACTATGATCAGGTGGACTACCCCCATTATTAATATAATCATCATAATTAGAATAATCCTAGCCGAGAACTAATGATCCTTAGGGCTTCTTCCACTTCGTTACTACATCCATGGAATCTACTGTCATTGGGAATCCTAAAACATCTCTCACATAACAACCTTGATTGCAACTTTCACATTCAATACTAACAGTCTTTTTGGGATTAGAGATAGATATGAAGGGATTAGTCTCTTCATCCTTATCTTCCCCCATCAACATCATATAGTGAATCATCTGACAGCACAATCACATTTTCTAGACATTCAAAATCAATTCCCTTAAAATAAATAACAATGGAAACCTTTGAACTTGGTAACTCATTATCATCTAATGATCATTACATAGTAGATGAGGAAATAAGAGAAGCATGAGGTCCAAAGGAGACAATCTGACTTCTCACTGTATCAAGGTCACTCCTAGTTTCAACAGATAACATAACAGATTCTTCTTCCTCGATATTGGCTTCAACCACTTCATCGTCTAATGAGTATGAAACAACCTCATATTGTTCTAAATTGAGATTGACCAAATCTCTAGGTATGGTGCGGTTCTTTACAATATTAAAACGTTTATAAATTATTTCACTACCATAAACCCATTTCGTTATCCATGGATTCCAATTCAGCATCATCTTCTTGAAGGTGTATTTTTTTTAAAAAATACACCACACTTAATGACCATTTCTTCTCCTTCAGGATCAATTCCTCAAGACTTCAACATGGATGAGAATAACTTTGGATAAACTAAGGAATTTGTTCCAGAGGTAGGCTTACATAACTCCATCATATGAAGCATATGATATATTTATAGATTTATGTTAGCCCATCCCATCATAAAATATAGAAAGAAAACATCTTTAAATATCAGAACAATAAAGTCCCCCTTCATGGAATATAAATTATTCATGTTCAACATGAAAAGAAGTCTACACTCTCCATCAGGTTACACAACTACTAGTATTCATAGGTTACCATCTCCAATTAGCTACATATGAGATTCCTAAAAAACAAACCCAGTAGGGATGAGAGAATGAAAAACATAGTAATACTCATATAATCATTCATGGGGAACTCTGAAACAATTTTCATAACGATTCAAATAGAATGTGAGCTCTTTCCCACAAAACGAAGTCATTACGATACCGTTGTTTTCTCTACACTCAAATTCACAATTCAAATAGAAATCATGAACCAATATAACACATAAGTGTAATTTATTCTCAGAGAACCACGTTATCCACCCTTGTCCTTAAACTATACTTCACACTATTGAATTTGTAGATTCAAACCACATAGTATGCATTTAGTTCTCATCCAAAAATACTTGAGAAGACAGAGGGGATTCTGTAGATTGACTAGTTGAACAGATTTTCACATGGTTTCTTATGAGTTTATGGTTCATCTAAAGAACTAGAAATGAGATCATGTTCCATCTTCACCATTATAGCATAGACTCGAAGGTTTTAAGGCTGAAGGATTGGTTTGAGAGAGGAGGATAGTGGAAGTTTTAAATGTGTGTGAGAGTATGGAGTCGTCACAGACTCTAAATAAGGATTTAAATGATCTAGGGAGCAAAACTTTTTTTAAATATAAATATTTTTTAATATAAGTAAAAATTTTAACATAAGAGTTACGAAAATAAAATAACCATTCTATAAAATGAAACTAAATTGTAGAATTGACACTAACATTGAATAACATCACAAGATAATAGAATTGGAATTATAGTAAACACTAGTAGAACCTAAATGGTAGTACCCACTGGTAGCATCAAAACATTAGTACCCAACATATTCCAGTATCACATAACGTATGACTTAAATATTCCAAATTAAAAATAATTGAGGAAATAAATGATTAAGAGTAATTTATCATACTAATCCCATGTTTGATATAGCTTGATCTCTCAATATTAAAAGGCTTTGTAAGAATGTCAGTAAGCTGATTTTATGTTCCAATGAATTTAAGAGTTCTATAAACCTTTAGAAATTTTTTCACAAAAAAGTGATGTATTATATCAGTGTTCATTTTCCTTGAATGAGACATAGGATTCTTAGAAGTTTTAATAGCACTTGTTTTTTTATGGTTTATAGGGACATGTCTAAACCGATATTAGTAGTCTAGCAATGTGTGTTTCATATATTGAATCTCTACACAAAAACAACTAGCATCTATGTATTTTGCTTCAACAGTGGAAAATGAAACCATATTATACTTTTTTACTATAGAGTGATATTAAGGACTTTCTCAAAAATTGACACAATCAATATGTTCTATTATTATCTATATTATAGCGACCAGAATCTACTTCAGAATGGCTAACTACATCAAAGCCTTTTACTTTAGAGAAATACAATTCATAATTTTTTGTATTCTTGAGGTATTTAAATTTTTTGATGGCATTAAAATGAGATTCCATGGGGCTTGATTGAAAATGAGCACACAAACACACTCTCTCTCTATCTCTCTCTTTCTACCTCTCTACATATAATATTAGTTTAGATTTCTATTATCTAAAGAAAAATTCCAATCGTACCTATATGAAATGTTTGATCAACAGGTTTTCTAGTTTCTTCATGATCCAATTATATGTTGGTGGTCATTGGAGTATCACTTCCTTTAAAGTTATCCATGCCAAAAAAAATTCAAATATCATTAGTGCACTTATATTGGTTAAAAATAATTATTTATTAATTTTGAAAAAATTGAAATCTTATAAATTTTTTTAGTTTACCCTAAAAAACATTTCAAATTCATTTTTATTAGTTTTGAAAATCTAGTACACTTTGAATTTCTTGAAGAATGAAAAAAAATATCTTCAACATATATTTGTGAAACCAAATCATCTTTAGAAGTTCTTTTGATAATTAAGGTGGGGTCAAAAACAACTTTTGTAATATAATTTGAAATATGAAATGTGTTGAGCCTATTATACCAAGCTCTAGAAGCCTGATTGAAACAAAAAATTTATATTTTCAACTTAAACCCATGATTTGGGATATTTGATTTTTAAATGTCGGGTGGTTGTTGAATCACAATATCCTCAATAAAATAACCATTAAGAAAATTATTCTTCACGTCCATTTGATATAATATTAAATTTAAATGAGATGCATAAGCATGAAGTATCATAATGGATTAAATTCTAGCAATAAGGGAAAATGTTTCTTCATAGTCAATATCATTTTCGTGGCTATAAAATTATGCCCTAATATAGATTTTCTTAATTAATATTGCTCGATTCATCTACATTGTTTTTGTATTCCCATTTAGATTCAATGGTCAAAATGTACTAGGGCCTCTCAAGTAGTTCCCAAACTTTTTTAATTTCAAAATGATTTATTTTTTTCTTGGATAGAAATCCCCCAATGTTTATTACTAAATTTCTCATTAATTTTCATGGCATAACATTATGACAAAAATGATTGATGTTTAACCTGGTTTCTATATGATGTTTGAGTTTGAGTTCCTTTTCCATGATTGAAAAGAATAGAATATAATGGGTAGTCTCTATGGGATCTAATAGTTTTGGGTATTTAGGTACTAGTTTCTTCTAGGTTTTCTACAGAGTTTGGTTCCTATATGTAGTCTTTAATGGGAAATTTTTCAAGAAAATCAACATCATGATTATCAGTCATGGATGTGTTATTTATTTTCAAATTGGATATATCATCTTCTAGGTTTTCAAAATAAAATTTAGGTCCATGTGGATATGCCGCATAAAATGTGACATGAATAGATTCTTCCACCTCCTTTGTTCATTTATTATAAACTCCATAGGATATACTTGATGCAGTATAACCAAGAAAAATTTCTTCATCACTCATGGATTAATTATTATCTTGATTATCAATTCTATTGAGAATGTAAACATTACATCCAAAAATTATGAAATATTTTACACGAGGCTTCATCACATTCCAAATTCATATGAAGTCTTCTCTAAAAGGGGTATTATTAAGTCTCTATTAATTACATAACAAGAAGAAATTATAGCTTCAACCCATAAATAGACTAGTAGGACATATTCACTAAGCATTCCTAGAGATATTTCTCGAAGGGTCTTATATCTTCTTTCAACCACCCCATTTTGTTGAGGAGTTCAAGAATAAACAAATCTATGTTTATATAAATGTTGTGAGCCTAGGAATTCGAAATCATTATTTTCAAACACACGAATATGATCACTTGTCGCAATCCGAATGTTATGTCCACTGATATTCTCTATAGGTTTTTCATATGTTGAAAAATATTTAAAGCCTCACATTTGGGAGCCTGGAAATATACCCATGTAAATCCTGAAGAATCATCAATTATTTGATAATCATATAATTTTATAGACAAACATTAAACTCTCGATGGTCTAAACCATTTCATCTGAACCAATTCTAGCGAGTGAGAGGTAGAAACCTCATTATATGGGGGGAAATAAATAGTATATTGGTTTCCGTTTTGATAGGGATTGCACACTTTACCTTTTGGGAAAACTAGTTTATGTATATAATTGACTGAATAGTTTTTGATGATATTTATAAAATATCATATATTACAGTGGACTAATCTTCAATTCCACAACCATGATTCTTGATGAAATGCATTTAATAAAGAATAACTTTGAGAATATAAGGAATTTAAATGAAGTGCATAAACATTTTCAATAATTAATCCAGTAAATAATAAATTAAACATAGAATAAAAAATCATGAATGAATTATTATAATAATTGACATGGAAAACATTACCACAAACTATGATATGCTTATAAGATAATAATTTAATCCATTAATGAATAGAACATTGATAATTAATGTCACGACCTGTCCCCCGGGGCCTGTGCCCTGACTACCCCAAGCTCGCCTTCCATAGGGCAGGGGCTGACGACTAGCACTGGAAAGGCGTATCGCTATAATGGGAAGACATTGCCTTTAAACCTGTACAAACACACAATCCAAGAGTACAATGAGAAACAACCACGAAGTAAAATGATGTAGTAAAAAGTGTACTGAAAGTAAAGGGCCCGGAATACAAGCCCAACTGGAAAGTAAAAGTACAACTGGAAAAGAGAAAACATCTCTTGGATCGCCCACTGAGGATCCTAGCTGAAGGGTAGGTACAACTCACGATCAATAGTCACTGCGGCACGTCACGTCAAATGGTCCACCTCTGAGCATCATCCAGTCCTGACTCCCTCAGTCTCGATCAACGTTGTCTATCGTCTGCACAAGACACAACAAGGTGCTGGCGAAAATCGTGCAAAGGTGAGTATAACAATACTCAGTAGGGACCCCGAGACCCCCGAAGGTCTCCCAGAGTTCTACAAAGGAAAAACCACAAAGCAAGACCTCAATCACAAAGCACGAAGCAACCATCAACTCTACTTAGGTATATTCCCATACATATACCTAAGTTATCAAGATATACTCGTCTTATACATGAGGGAAGAATATCACAAAGATAACACCACGAAGGTAACACCACGAAGGTAACAGTACCACACAGGTAACACTATGAAGATAACACCACGAAGGTAAAATTATCACACAGATAACACCACGAAGATATCACCACAAAGGTAAAAGTACCACACAGGTATCACCATGAAGATATCACCACGAAGGTAAAAGTACCACACAGGTATCACCACGAAGGTAAAAGACTCAGCTCACACCAGGTATTAATGAAGTATAGAAGTACAGATGATTAGTCGCGAAGCTAGATCATCTTATTCTGTCAAGAGACATTGCTGCTGACCATACAGAGTCTAACCCACACAGGATCGATAGGTACTAACCCCCGCAATGATCCACACAAGATCCGACCCGCCCAGAGTCGATAGGTACTAACCCCCGCAATGACCCACACAGGATCTGACCCACACAGGATCGGTATGCGCTGACCCACACATGATCGCTGAGCACTGACCCACACAGGATCTGACCCACACAAGATCGCTCGGTACTAACCTCCGTATGATTTGTCTCCAACCTCTGCCTCACTGCCAGCCACTGGATTCCTGCTTATAGCACGCTTGATTCTGGGAGAACCGCTCCTCAAGCCAACGGTCGTATTTCAATCGGCACGAAGTTCCACGAATAAGTGTTCCAAAGGACCGCCATGTCGTAAGGGTTCCATTGCAACAGAAGGCACATTAAACAGACGACTGGTCTGTATGTTATTGGCATTTTAGTGCCAAGGGCCCGATTAGATTTGGGTACGATCCAACCCATCCAAACTCCAACTTTCTCCAAATATCTCGTGGAGTATCTCAAAAGGATCGCCTCGTCCTAAGGGTTTCGGCGCCGCAGACGGTTCGTCAAACGAACGCCCGGTCTGTTAGTTACACCCCTTTCCGTGAAACGGGGGTGATCGCACCCCGGTCCGGCCCAGCTCGGTCGGGCCCATCAGAATATGCCAAAGGGACCCTTCCCAAAAGGGATCCCAATGCTACTGACGTTGTGTCGAACGGACGCCCGATTTGTCAGTTACAGACGTTTCTTTATTTGGGGACGGGTTGGGTCTGGGCCCGGTCTGACTCGGTCAGGCCGGCCCGACGCAACGGGTCCCGAGGTCTATCTGACCCTGCTCGGGTCTGGCCCGCTAAGGGTCGGACTGGTTCACTAGGTTCGACCCAACGAGGTCGACCCCGTTCGGTTCGCTGCCCGGGCCGCGGTTGGCCCGACCCATCGGGTGGGGCTCGACCCACCCACATTGGACCACTAGGTCGCGGGTTCGGCCCGACCCGCTGGCCGGGTCTGGTTTGCTAGGCAGGTCCGGCCCGCTCCCGCGTCCAGCGACCGGTCTTCCCAGCTGGCCCCGTGGGTGCGGGGCCGTTTCGGCCAACCGGTGGGGTGCTGCCCCACTGCAATTACCGATCGACCGTTTTGGCCGACCGGGGCGTCCGCCAACCTGGCGCGGCGCGAGGGCCGCGCCGCTCTCCACCTGCCGCGACTTCCTCCAGCGGCGCGCGACGGCGCGCTGCTCCGCGTTCCACTACGGCCGGCCGGTGCTGATCGCTGCTGCCCACCGCAGGTACATGTCGCGACCCCTTTGTCCGGCGGCGCGCGACGACGCGCCACCCCCTCCTTCGCGGCTGGCCGAGCCGGTCGCCATCTCCACCCGACGCGGCTACGACCGTGACCTTATTCACCAGCGCGAGCGCGACGACGCACCGCTATCTCCTCCGCGACCGGTCATTGTCGGCCGCCGCCGTCACCCGTCGTCCCGGGTTTCGTCCAACCCAAGCATTGCTCGCGAAGGACACGTCAACTTCCAACAAAAAGGGCGGAGGGTCCAGGCCTTGTTCGTTTGGCTCGCGCCCTCCGCATTAGCTTGATAGCAAGAGGGTGGTAAAAAGATTTATCAACTCTTCAAATTAAACAAGAAATAAACCCTACCTCAAGTTGGTTGGAGAACTTCACGTTCGAGGAAGAGTCGGTGTTCGTCGTCCCCAAAACAAGCCACCAACGATGCCGCTGAATCGCCGTTCTTCGATTCGGGGTTCGGTGTCGCTCATTACTGCTCGCTGGAACCGACTCCATCCTCCAAGTGTTAGGCGTCACGACACTTTACCAGAGCTTCATCGCTTGGTGAAGTCGTGCCAATACCTCCCCCCAAGCTCCATATAAATAAGAGAGGGGGAGGGTAAGTAACGATCGTGAAATTTATGGGGGTTCATTTAATAGGAACCTTCCTAAATTCCAACGACGTTGTTACTTAGGATTTGAAGGGTCAATCTATTTAATGGCTTGACACGTCGCTAGTCCCACACTACTGCTTGTCCGTTGGAGGAGAAGAAAGAAAGAAATAAAGTAACAAAGTTATTTTATTATTCTTTTTAAAAGTCCCAAAATCTAACTTTTTCTTCAGACTTACTGCGGTTGAGGTGAAGCCTCACTTAAGCGAACCCCGGCGCTGCGGATTCAACGGTGCCCTCGAATTTTTAATCCGAGCACCAGTTCAAAAGTTAGAAAACACCACCCGCTCCTTTACTGAACGTACCTTAAACAAGTTCAATAATTTATTAACGTTCACCCTCGACCTGCGCCGGTCGAGGATAGGCTTCGCCTAAGGAGAACATGCCCCAACGAACTCAACCGTACTCTCGGATTTTCAATCCGAGTTACCGTTTAGAAGTTATGGATTTTAACAATAAAATAATTGTTACTTAATTATTTTATTTACGACCAAAAACTAACTTCCATTGTTGACCCGCGTCGGCTAATGTTAGTATCTTCCTAAAGAAAGCATACCCTCACAAGCTCAGCTGTGGTCTCATATTTTTAATCCGAGTCACCATTCGTGAGTTATAAGCATTTGAAAAAGAAAATAACTTTATTTAATTATTTTATTTACGGTTATGCCATTTTTGGGTTTTCTCATAAGAGGCCTGCACTGACTATACTTAAGTCGCGCCTAGGATAAAACCGCCATCCTGAATGCAACGGTGCCCTCAGATTTTTTATCTGGGTAACCATTTAAGAGGTATTCCACTTTTTCAGAAAAACTATTTACGTGCGTAATTAAAGCTTTACAAAACTTCGACGGATCATTTCGGGCACTTCGGGCCTCAGAATCACACGCTGTCAGATTTTATGGTCTCAAAATAATTCCATATAATAATAAAAAATACAAACATTCTGGGACATTATATTCTCCCCACCCTAGGGCTTTACGTACCCGAAAGCCAAAACAAAGGAAAATCAAACAAATGAGGGTACTGAGCACGAATCTGAGCCTCCCGCTCCCATGTACTCTCCTGGAGGTCTCCGTGCTGCCACCGAACTCGCACAAGAAGGATTAACCATCCACAAAGGACTCGCCCCTATCGATCCTCTATCTCCATCGGGAACTCCGTAAAAGTCGCTCCATCGTCAAATTCCAACTCGCCCTAGTCGATGACGCGCAATGGATCATGCACGTCTCTCCTCGGCTGTAACACATGGAAAACATTATGCACCCGTTGCATCTGTGGGGGAAGAGATAGACGATACACCACTTCTCCCACTCTGCTGAGAATCTAGAAAGGTTCGCTGAATCTCAGAGATAGCTTGCCGCCCCGACCAAACCTCCTCAATCCTCGTCGGGGTGAGACCCATTGGAAGACATGGTCTCCCTCCTCGGATCCCAAGGGTCTCTGTCTCCTATTGTCATAAGACTTCTGCCGACTCTGTGCAGTTTTCACTTGCTGACAAGTGAGGCATCAAGATACAAACTCTATCATTGCTTCTTTCATCCCTAGCCACCAGTATTGACGCCAGAGGTTCTGGTACATCTTCGCCACTCCAGGATGTACTGTTATGGGGATGTATGGAACACCCTCAACACATCCCCCCGAAGCGTCACTGGTACCATGGTGCGTCCTCTAAAGAGAACGACGTGCTCCCCACCTTCAGGAAATCCTTCAGGAGATCGTCCTGAGGATATCTGAGCACGTCAAGCCTCACAGTCAACGTCTCCAAGATGTGCCTCCCAAACTCACTGAAGAATTGGGGGAGTGACAGTCATAGACTGGAGGTAAGCTGCTCCCTCTTTATCCACGAAGGGTATCTACAGTGTGACTAGCTGCTCTGACACCTCACTCAGCAGCTATAGACCAGACCTCCTGCTGAGTGCGTCTGCTACCACATTCCCGCTCCCAGGAGTATAGACTATCTCAAAGTCATAGTCCTGGAGGAACTCTAGCCATCGTCGTTGTCTCATGTTCAGGTCCTTCTGTGGGAAGTTATACCTGAGACTCTTGTGATCAGAGTAAACAGTAAACCGTTCACCCATCAAGTAGTGCCACCACATCTTCAGCACAAATACCACTAATGCTAACTCCAGGTCATGAATAGCGTAGTTATGCTCGTTAGTCTCTGTCTCAGCTCCTGAAAGTTCTGCCGACACTTCTTCGTCCACAGGAAAGGCTCCCCCTTCTTCGTCAAAACTGACAAGGGTGTCGCTACCCTGGAGAAGTCAGGTACAAATCTCCGGTAGTTCCCAGCCAAAGCAGGAGTCCCTCTCCCTTTTGGGAGGTAATCCTAGAAACATATTTTGAAAAGATGTCCCCACACTCTGCCACTCCTGTTGGGAACTGAAAACTCAAAACTCCTGCTGCCACGAGGGTAAGGCTGACTGACTCAAGAGTGATCGGTTGCACCCTTATTTGCATGAGTTTATCCTGTGCGGCCTGGGTTTCCTTTTTCACCGACCAAGGAAAACCTCATTCCAATGTTGTAGATAAAGAACAACCTTTTTTCCTAATACAGTCAATCTGAGTATGAATTGTGGATGTCCAGTCCATACCCAAACTAATGTCGTAAGGCCTCGACGCTGCCACCAAGAGGTTCCAACCGAAACTCTCACCTCAAGGGTCAAATCACACCGTCAGCATAAATGTGATTATCGAGTCTCCTCCCAAAGTTATCTCCAGACGTAAGGGTCAAGTCAATGCTTTAACTGAAAACTCTAGGTCTTGAACAAGATTTGTGGAAAGAAGGAATGATTAGTTCATATGTCTTTAATACAGAAGCTAGTAGTAGACACAGACCACACCTCTAATCATTCCTGGAGCCCTTGGGTCACACTCCTTGACCACATGTAGCTACTCCCTTCCCCTGTCCTCCAGCTCCTTAAGCCTGGTGGGGACCACATTGAGGTGGTGGTTGCAACATGTCGAAATGTATACCACCTCATGCTTCTCTCCTAGCCCCACTTCCACGTTTGCTGTCCTACAGATTGATCTGTCCTTATCACTTCCTCTTCCCGAAACATTTTACATACCCAAGTCTCTGAGACTGACGTTAGTTTCCTGCTTTCCCACTATTAACATTCACTGGCTGCATCCGCTCAGCCAAAGAACATTCAACCACAAAGGTTCTGTAGCAGTTACTGTTTAGTACTGTAGCAGCTGAAACTATTCACCTTGGGCCATCGGTTTGGGCTTGGAGTCCTTAAGGCTTTCGAGCCACCAAGGCCTTTGGGTCAGTAGGGCTTTCAGGCCACCTTTAAGGCCTTCGGGCCACCTCAAGGCCTTCGGGCCACACGTAGTTGCCCTAGACAGACTCTACAAAAAAGGAACAACCCCAGAAGATGATTCAGAGTAGGTGCACTCACCAGAGTAGATCCAAATGGATTGTTAGAATGAGATGGTATGACTATGCCATCGGGACCAGCCTGTGCTTGCACAGGAAGCCTAGCTAGACGGTCATGCGAAGGTGGAGAGCTACTATCACGATGCAGATGCTGGGGAGGGGCAGTTCCTTGTAGATAGTTTGGTTGAATTCCCTAAAACCTTCGGGTCATGTAATCTCATAAGCCTACGAGCCTTGTAATCTCTGAGCCTACGAGCCTTGTAAGGGTTCCCCCTCATCCCTTGAAAGGGGGGTTATCAAAAATCAATAAAAAAGAAGGCCTTCGGGCCTTTCGGGCTATAAGTAGGAATGCACAGAGGAATAGTGATGGCTCAGATGTCTCTAAACACACCTTGATCGGAGGTCTGAGCCTTGAAGCCTTGACCGTACTGTATTCATCGAGTACTTGGGATGCTCAGTATGCCTCGATGAATACTTAGCTCCCGACATGTCGTCCTGCCGAAGCTGTAGAAGCTCTAGGGAACACTCATCCCTTAGCTCCTTATGGAAAGAGACCCCCTTCTCTGAGGAAGGTTCTCAAGCTTGTCCACAGAAAAAGTCACCTCTTCGCAAGATCAGGGTAATCTAAACCCTGTCATCATCCTGCTGAGCCACGTAGAAGGCTCTCTACCAGGACCGCCATTTGATCGAATGGTGTCCTGGCTAGATGGAAACTCGACCACCTCCTCAAGCCAGTCCTTAGCCGCCTGTGAGTCGGGCTCGCCTCGGAACCTGAGGAGTATCTGATGCTGAAACACGTGTAAGGCACTAGGCCTACATGTGTCCTCTACCGGTACTACTGATTGTAACTGTTGACCAACGAGCAGTGATATAGCTGGTACACCACCCGAAGGTGCTAACACCGTAAGAGGGCCCTGCACCGAGGCCTCATCGCTCGGTGGGCCGCCATCGTGTACTCTCTCAGGAATCCTAGATGGTTGTCTATACAGTGGCATCCTGATAAGGAACAGGTGTTCCATGGTCATTAAGTTATACCTGGTGAGCTGACTCCAAAGAAACCAAGGAAAAACACTTCCAAAACCCACGCAATCAGTGTTTTCATGCACCGAGTCGGAAATCAGAATTCAGGGTCTTGATGTATGGATTCACACTACCACAAAAACAGTTTTTTCCAGCGCCACACTTTTATCAGTGCTAACGAAAAATCGCTGATAAAGGGGGGGGGGTACCTTTATCAGCGCTAAAAAAGCACTGATAAACGTACCCCTTTATCAGCACTTTTTTTAAAACTGATAAAGGTACCCCTTTAACAACGCTTTTTTTAGCGCTGATAAAGGTACCCCCTTTATCAGTGCTTTTTCGTTAGCGCTGATAAAGGGGGGGGGGGTCTTTATGAGTTCTTTTTTTAAAAGCGCTGATAAAGGGTCTACTTCCAAAAAAATCATTAAAAATATATATTAATATTTAAATATATAGATTTAGTTATACTGATATAAATATAATATATATTTTTTAAATATAATTTTAAATATATTTTAGATAAGTATAAATATACAGTTACACTTAATATATAAGATATTTAGTGAAAATGGCTTATAAAAAATTAATTTATTTTAATTAATAATTTGCTAATTATTATGGAGTAATAGTCATTTAATAATAATTTGATGACTAAAAAAATAAAAAAAAATAAAAAACGATCCAAAATATGTTGAAAATGCAACTCGAACTTCAAACGGCCATAACTTTTGATCCGGGTGTCCGTTTGAGCTCTACCACATATCAAATCAAAGCTTGCGACGAGCTCTACGTCATTATGACTTGGGGGAACCCCGATCAAGGTTTTTTCGAGGCCAAATAGGCCCATAAGGCTTCTGAAACCGAGTTTTTAGTTGGGGTACCCCGATTTTCTAACATTTTGTGGATTTTCAGCCTTGTTTAAGGGGGTATTATTGGCTTTTTTTGGTGGGGACTGAATTTATTCCAGGGTATTACATTCATATTAATATTATGTCTTTGAAATTTTATCGTTTTTTATAATGCACTGCTATTTATAATCAAATATATAATAATATATACATATTTTTTATATATTCACACATAAAAATTTAATTATAAATATAAATAATAAAATATATTTACATATAAAATATATTAGATTTATCTAAATAATAACTAATATCCATTTTATTTAAATTACAAATATATGAATATTTATATACCTATATATTAATCTAACTATATATATATATATTAATATAACTACATATATATATTAATATTACTATAAATATATATATTAATATCACTATAAATATATATATTAATATCCCTATAAATATATATATTAATATCACTATAAATATATATATTAATATAACTATATATATATATATATATTAATATAACTATATATATATATTAATATAAATATATATTACTATACGAATAACTATAACTATATATATATATAAATAGAGATATATATTAATATAACTATATATATATATTAATATAACTATATATATATTAATATAAATATATATTACTATACGAATAAATATAACTACATATATATATATATTAATATAACTATATATATATATATTAATATAAATATATATTACTATACGAATAAATATAACTAAATATATATATATATAAATAGAGATATATATTAATATAACTATATATATATATATATTAATATAACTATATATATATATATTAATATAAATATATATTATTATACGAATAAATATAACTAAATATATATATATATCATTAAATGTAAAACAAATCAAAATAGAGGAGTGGTAAGGGTTTAGGCGCGCATGGGGGAGGTCTCGAGTTCAAAACCTAGTGGAGGCAGGGTCGCGCGCGCATGAGGAATATGGGAGCTAGCGGTGATAAAGGGTGCGGGGTGGTGCGTGGGGGCGCTGGAGGGGGGTGAAAAAGCTTTGTAAAGGGGGGGGGGGGGGCTCAAGCGCTATAAAAGCCCCCCCGATTGACAGAATTTTTTAATTTTTTTAATTTTTTTTAATTTTTTTTAATTTTTTTTAACTTTTATCAGCGCTTTTAAAAAAAGTGCTGATAAAAGGGGTCCTTTATCAACGCTAAAAAGAAAACGCTGATAATGGAAGCGCTGATAAAGGATCCTTTTATCAGTGCTAAAACAAAGTGTTGATAAAGGACCCTTTTATCAGTGCTTTATTTTAGCGCTGATAAAAGACCCCTTTTATCAGCGCTTTTTTTAGTGCTGATAAAAGGTGTCTTTATCAGCACTTTTTGGAGCACTGATGATAGGAACCCCCTTTATCTTCTTCGGCTTTAACAACGCTTTTCTAGCACTGATAAAATGGGGTTTTTAGCGCTGATAAAAGGGGTATTTATAGTAGTGACGTCGGCCGCCGCACCAACACTGGACTCCCCAAACTGAAATCCACACTCAAAAAACTTATCACTATTGCTCCATTAAAAAGATCAGAGTCCTAGTTTTTCAGTAGAACCGACTCCTTTGATACCACTTTGTCACGACCCGTCCCCTGAGGCTCGTGTCGTGACTACCCCAAGCCCGCCTTTCATAGACCAGGGGCTGACGACTAGCACCAGAAAGGTGTATCCCTATAATGGGAAGACATTACCTTTAAACCTGCACAAACACACAATCCAAGAGTACAATGAGAAACAACCACGAAGTAAACTGTTGTAGTAAAAAGTGTACTGAAAGTAAGGGGACTAGAATATAAGCCCAACTGGAAAGTACAAGTACAACTGGAAAAGAAAAAACAGCTCCTAGATCATCCAATAATAATCATACCTGAAGGGTAGGTACAACTCACGATCAGTAGTCACTGCGGCACGTCGCATCAAATGGTCCACCTCTAAGCACCGTCCAGTCCTAGCTCCCTCAGCCTCGATCAACGTTGTCCGTCGTTTGCATAAGACACAAGAAGATGCGGGCGAAGTTCGTGCAGGGGTGAGTGTAACAATACTCAATAGGGACCCCAAGACCCCCAAAGGTCTCTCAGAGTTCTATAAAGGAAAAACCACAAAACAATACCTCAATCACAAAGCCCGAAGAAACCATCAACTCTACTTAGGTATATGCCCATACATATACCTAAGTTATCAAGATATACTTGTCTCATACATGAGGGAAGAATATCACAAAGGTAACACCACGAAGGTAACAGTACCACACATGTAACACCGTGAAGATAACACCACGAAGATAAAAGTACCACATAGGTAACACCACGAAGATATCACCACGAAGGTAAAAGTACCACACAGGTATCACCACGAAGGTAAAAGACTCAACTCACACCAGATATTAGTGAAGTATAGAAGTACAGATGATTAGTCGCGAAGCTAGATCATCTTATTCTGTTAAAAGGCACTGCTGCTGACCATACGGAGTCTGGACCACATAGGATCGATAGGTACTAACCCCCGCAATGATCCACATAGGATCCGACCCGCCCGGAGTCGATAGGTACTAACCCCCGCAATGACCCACACAGGATCTGACCCACACAGGATTGGTATGCGCTGACCCACACAGGATCGCTGAGCACTGACCCACACAGGATCGGTATGCGCTGATCCACACAGGATCGTTGAGCGTTGACCCACACAGGATCTAACCCACACATGATCGCTTGCTACTAACCTCTGTATGATCTGTCTCCCACCTCCGCCTCACTGCCAGCCACTGGATTCCTACTCATAGCATGCATGATTCCGGGAGAACCGCTCCTCAAGCCAGCGGTCGTATTTCAACTGACATAAAGTTCCACAAAGAAGTGTTCCAAAGGACTGTCATGTCGTAAGGGTTCCATCATAATAGACGACCCGTCAAACATACGCCTGGTCTGTAAGTTATTGGCATTTTAGTGTCGAGGGCCCGGTTGGATTCGGGTACGATCCAACTCGGCCAAACTCCAACTTTCTCCAAATCTCTCATGGAGTATCTCAAAAGGACTAATCGTCCTAAGGGTTCCGGCGCCGCAGACGGTTTGTCAAACGGACGCTCGGTCTGTTAGTTACACCCCTTTTCATGAAACGGGAGTGATCGCACATCGTTCCGGTCCGGCTCGTTCGGGCCCGTCGGAATATGCCAAAGGGACCACTTCCCAAAAGGGATCCCAACGCCACTGATGACGTGTCAAACCGACACCCAGTTTGTTAGTTACAAGAGTTTCTTTATTCGGGGACCGATTGGATTTGGGCCCGGTATGACTCGGTCAGGCCGGACCGACGCAACGGGTCCCAGGGTCTACCTGACCCTGCTCGGGTCTAGCCCGCTAAGGGTAAGCCCGGTTCACTGGGTACGACCCATCGGGGTCGGCCCGGTTCGGTTCGCGGGCCCGAGTCGCGGTTGGCCCGGCCCGTCGGGTGGGGCTCAGTCTACCCTATGTTGGCCCATTGGGCCGCGGGTTCGGCCCGATCCACCAGAAGTTGAACCGGTCTTCCCAGCTGGCCCTGCGGGTGTGGGGTCGTTTCAGCTAGTCGGTGGGGCGTTGAGCCACCACAATTACTGGTCGGCCGTTTTGGCCAACAGAGGGGTCCGCCAACCTAGCGTGGCGCAAGGGTTGCACCGCTCTCCACCTGCCGTGGCTTCGAGCCGTGGCCTCCTCCAGCAGCGCGTGACGTCGTGTCGCTCCGCCTTCCTCCGCGGCCGGCCAGTGCCGGCCGCCGCTGCCCGCCAAGACTACATGCCGCAACCCCTTTGTCCGGCGGCGCGCGACGACGCCCCCCCCTCCTTCGCGGTCGGTCGAGCCGGCCACCGTCTCCACCCTCCGCGGATACAGTCGCAGCCTTCTTCGCTGGCGGCGCGCGACGACTCGCCGCTATCTCCTCTGCGGCTGGTCTTTTCCGGCCGTCGTCGTCACCCGCCGTCCCGGGTTTCGTCCAACCCAAACATTGATCGTGAAGGACACGTCAACTTCCAACAAAAAAGGTGGAGGGTCCGACCTTGTTCCTTTGGCCCGCGCCCTCCACGTTAGCTTGATAGTAAGAGGGTGGTAAAAAGATTTATCAACTCTTGAAATTAAACAAGAAATAAACCCTACCTCAAGTACGTTGGAGAACGTCGCGTTCGAGGAAGAGTCAACGTTCGTCGTCCCCGCAACAAGCCACCAACGATGCCGCTCAATCGTCGTTCTTCGGTTCGGGGTTCGGTGTCACTCGTCATCGCTCGCTGGAACCGGCTCCATCCTCTAAGTGTTGGGCATCACATCACTTTACCAGAGGTTCGTCGCTTGGTGAAGTCATGCCAATACCTCCCCCCAAGCTCCATATAAATAGGAGAGTGGGAGGGTAAGTAACGATCACAGAATTTATGGGGGTTTATTTATTAGGAACATTCTAAATTCCAACGACGTTGTTACTTAGGATTTGAAGGGTCATGCCATTTAATGGTTTGAGACATCGCTGGTCTCACACTACCGCTTGTCTGTTGGAGGAAAAGAAAGAAAGAAATAAAATAACAAAGTTATTTTATTATTCTTTTAAAAAGTCCCAAAATCTAGCTTTTTCTCTAGACTTACTACGGTCGAGGTGAAGCCTCCCTTAAACAAATCTCGGTGCTGCGGATTCAACGATGCCCTCACATTTTTAATCCGAGCACCGGTTCAAAAGTTAGAAAACGCCGCCCACGCCTTTACTGAACGTACCTTAAAAAAAGTTCAATAAATTATTAACGTTCACCCTCGACCCGCGCCGGTCGAGGTTAGACTTCACCTAAGGAGAACACGCCCCAACGAACTCAACGGTACTCTCAGATTTTCAATCCGAGTTACCGTTTAGAAGTTATGGATTTTAACAATAAAATAATTGTTACTTAATTATTTTATTTACGGCAAAAAACTAACTTCCATTGTTGGCCCGCGCCGGCCAATGTTAGTATCTGCTTTAAGAAAGCATACCCTCACGAGCTCAGTGGTGGTCTCAAATTTTTAATCTGACTCACCGTTCGTGAGTTATAAGCATTTGAAAAATAAAATAACTTTATTTAATTATTTTATTTACGGTTATTCCATTTTCGCGTTTTCTCACAAGAGGTCTGCACTGACTAAACATAAGTCGCGCCTAGGGTAAAACCGTCATCCTGAACGCAACGGTGCCCTCAGATTTCTGATATGGGAAACTGTTTAAGAGTTATTACACTTTTTCTGGAAAATTGCTTACACACGCTAATTAAGGCTTAACAAAACTTCGACAGATCATTCTGGGCACTCTGGGCCTCGGAATCACGCGCCGTCAGATTTTGTGGTCTCGAAATAACTCCATATAATTAAAAAAAAATTATACAGAAATTTTGGAACATTACCATTAAATAGGTTTTACAGTTATCAACATGAATGAGGATAGTTTGTTTCCTTTTTCATTATCAACAAACGCGACATATCCACTATTCACTCAAGTAATTTTTTTTGAAAATTGAGAAGTCCCATGTCATATGTTGGGAAAACCCACTTTCCAGATACCATAACTTCTTACAAAAACAATCTAGACAGGTTTCATGTAATCAATAAACTACAAAATTATTTTTATACACAAATCAGTTTGCTTCTAGAAATATTAAAAATTATGGATATGGGATTCCACATCTATTCAAAGGTTGTATTATTATATTTATCATTGACATAAATTAATTATAAAAAATAACACTTTTTGGTACAAATCAGATATCTAAAAATATAGATGTTTCAACTATATTATTCATTCTAAATTAATTAATAGAATTTGAACTATGAATGAATTTTTGTTCTAGAGTTTTGTTCTCTTTCTTGGATGATAACCAAAACCTACTCTCTATTTGGGTACAACTTCAAAACCAAGCTTTTTATTGAGCGTTTTAGTTCCAAGTCCATATTCTTTAATATTTTTATTTAGTTTCCCATTTACTAATTTTAAGGAATTATTCACTATGACATGTGTTTTCTTATTCTCCTTTTCAATAGAAAAATTAGTTATAACACTAGTAGATAAAGGTTTTAGTTCATTTATATATATATATATATATATATTTATCTTTTAGCATAGTAATGGTTTCTTCCATCCTATTTATTTTTTCAGATAGAAATTCACTACACATATCATTTTGTAACAGATTTAAATTTTTAGATAGATTAGATATAATACATGTTACCTCAGGAGTAAATCCCATTAAGCACATACTTTCCTTATCATGATAATCATATCAGGATGAGTATTAATCTCATAATCTATCCTTATAAGAACTTTATGTTTATGTAATGGTATTCTTATGTTTGTTTCCCCTATAATTGTCTTTAATTTTGTAAACTGTTTTTTGAAAACCATCTTTTATTGTGTCCTCATCTCTTACACTATTAACAAGTAACTTCAGCAATGTTTTCATCTTTCTTCTAGTTTCCTTTTCTATCATACATTCCCTTAAAATTTTATTTCTTGAAGAATTTATTCTTCTTGAAAAATTTCATGATTATTTTTCCCTAATTAGTCATTTCTTCATCATAATAAAAGTCACCATCACATCTAATGTCTCTCTTTTCATTTATTACATATTTAAATTTTTACTGAGATTCTTTGATTGCAATTAACATTTTAGGTTCCTCATCCTCATTATTCACTTTAACATATTTGTCATACATTCCCTTAAAATTTTATTTCTTGAAGAATTTATTCTTCCTGAAAAATTTCATGATTATTCTTCCCTAATTGGCCATTTCTTCATTATAATAAAAGTCATAATCACATCTAATGTCTCTCTCTTCATTAATTACATATTTAAATTTTTACTGAGATTCTTTGAATGCAATTAACCTTTTAGGTTCCTCATCCTCATTATTCACTTTAACATATTTGTTATACATCGTTAGATTTATAATCATCTAGTTTATTAGAAGCTTTCTTGAATCACATGATTCACGAATTGTTACATATTTGTCTCTCCATCTATAGGGTAAGCATCTTATAATCCTTGATATTTGAGACATGTCATAATTTTCCCCCCAGTGCATGCATCATGTTTGTAATCACATTTAACCACATATACATATTATAAATTGACTCATCAGACTTCATCTTAAATGTATCATAATAAATAGTATATGTTTTTATCTCATTTCCTTAACATTATATGTATCTTCATGAGACATAGAAAGACTATGCCAAATTTGATATGCATGGTCAGCATAACTCATTATTTTATTGTATTTTTATTATTATTATATTTTTCTATAATAGATTCGCATATGTCAAAATACATGCTCTCAAGAGAGATTTTAATTTTTATTTTCCATTGAGTACAATTATAGTCATTAAAATTATGAGTTCTATTTATATAATATTATTCAAACAAATAATCCATATTAAAAAAATCAAAGAACAAAATGAAATTAAATGGATTTTGATTTAAACATGATCATGATCAATAAAAATATAAAGGAAGAAAAATTAGCACTTCTCTGATACCAAATGTTGGTCCCAGTAGAAATCTCAATAGTGGGGGTGAATTATGCATGAAATATTTTTTTGTAATAAACAAATTAATAAAAAATCATAGAATTTAAAAAATAGAATAGATAAATGAAATAGTATAAATATATAATTTTATATTTTAAATGGATTTCTCAAGGGATCAATAACAATCCATTTTAAAAAAATTAACATCATTTTAACTTTTGAAAGAAATATAATAACACTAAACACAATTTATATAACACTAATTGGAGTTAAATATCATACCACTCTTTTGGTAAAATGATTTATAAAATACAATCAAAATTTTAAAACAATATAAGAAAAATAAATAAATACCACATAATGAAAATAAATACAAGAGGTTTAACATCAAGCTGATACCTAATCCACTCCACTTGATATTCACCAACTTCAATGAACATTTATTAAATTATAATAAATGTGATCCACAATCTGGATCAGATTATATATATATGTACACAAGGTAGTCTAGGATACTCCCAGCCTCTTTCAAAGTTATTCATTGGAAGAAGTATGTGAAAGTAATGAGAATAGATTATCTTATTACATTAAAATGAAGTATTGGATACTTTTATCAAATATTAAAAAAATTAGGGAAGAAAAACTCGACAATAAATGAAAAAAATAAGAGAGAAATAATATGTTTTTTTGTGATGTTATCTTTCTCTAGTAAAGGTTGAGATGAAAGGAAATGATGCACTTCTTATATTGGATGTTCATTAAATATCCCCTTGATGTAACATTTAATGATCTTCATGGGGATTTCACAAGGTTTCCATTTTTTCATGAAAACGGAGTGTCGTATACAATATAAACAACCAACATTATGTTTTAGTAGGAACACTTAAGAATGAATGTCCACTTATCACACCATCCAACCTACAATCATTCAGCTATCCATGAAATGTGCATTATAGGTTCCTTATATGTTTTTTAAATTCTACAATTATACAATTTATGAATATAATAAAATAAATCTTCATACCGTTTAGTAAATATGGAATGCATTACTTTTCCTTAAATTATTCCAAGTAACCATTTAAGAATAATCATTCTTAAATCCATATATTTCCAACTATATAACATGCACTAAATTACATATATTATATATTGGAATTTATATTTAAATTTAATCTTAAATAATCATGAAAGTAGAAAGATCAATGGATGAAGACATCACTGTAAATAGATAATTCTAAAGAATAATATTTGGATTTACTGAAGTGGATTATAATTCATGTTAGTGGATCATCAGAAATATAACTCACTTAAAGGTAGAATACCTCAGTAGATGGAAGAAAAAATCATCTAATGGAAACAAACTTGTTCTGATAGAAGCACTTTAGTTCTTGTAGTAACACAAGTCTTCTGACAGTAGTAAAAGTCTTCTGGTTGTAGAAGGCATAATTTGATGGTCTAGAGCTCCTATGGTGGTATCAAGACTTATTATAATGGTGGAAAGGTTATTCTAGTTGTAGAAAGGTTTTTCTAGTGGTATAATAATTTCTTCTAATAATAGTAGATTCATTTAAATGATATCAACAATCTTATTCTACTGTTAGGACTTCTTCTAGCGGTATAAAAATTTCATATAATGGTAACACGATTCTTTTGGTAGTTGAAGAACTTTTATTAATTATCATAGAGTCCTTCAAATACCATCAATAATGTTCTTCTTATGGTATACTGATTGATCTCATTATAGTATCTTGCAACTGATGGTAGAAACTTATACTTCGAAGAAAATTATATAAGATCTATAATTATGAATTTCAATCATTAAACACATTAAATATTGGAAATAAAGTAAGAATTAATTTCGAGTATTAATTCAATGAATTTTTAGAATGAGGTAACCATTTCCTATATAGTGGGAAGATATTCTATTTGATATAAAGAACATAGTCCCTACTAGTTGAATCATTTTCTTAATTCTCTAAACCTCTAAACCTAAAAAGGTGGTTCAATTATAAATGTTACATTATCATAAATTTATGGATGTATATAAAATATAATGTATGCAATTTATATATTTTCTGTATCTTATCCAGGAATTTAGGTTTGGCAATCCTCATAGAGGGCCCCTATGGTTAATAATTCATGATGATTCAGAGTGTGGGGGCCTCCTTGACAAGCAATTTTTTTTTGATTTGGGGAGGACCTCCACAACTATAATTATGAAGAGGATCTTTATGATCCATCTTCACATTGTAGGGGGAAACCTCTCCATTGAGTTATATGGGGTGGAACTTTATAGATTCTTAGTTTCATCTTATCATGGGAGGAAATCTCTAGATTATGAATTTTTTCTTACCTCTATAAGGATAACCATCGTGGTTGATATCATTTGTGTTATAAGTAGGACCACCCTAAATGGTACTCTGGGGAGGTCCCCTAATTGTTTTATGATTCCATGGGGCGAGCCTTCATTGTTGATATTTTCAGTGTCATGGGGAGTAACTCTATGAAGGGAATTTTGGGGAGGACCTCCTTAGTGATATATAATGGATTCGCAGAGTGGACCTCCATGAATATAATTTCCTTCATCTAATGATAAATAATTGGATGATGAAATCATTGGTTCCCTTTTCATCAATACATGAGAATTGTAGATGTGAGTTACTCAATATGATCCTTGAAACAATATCAAGGTATGTTGTCGAGCTACAAATATTTAAGATTCCTTGGTGGAATGGACCCATACTTAGATTATAACTATGAATACCCCATGACGATCCTTCCTTCTGGATGATTTGGTTTGGGATACCAAGGTCAAAACCTAAATCATGATTGGGGTCATGTAATTTGGTTAGCAACCTCATTAATAGTGTATCTCTTAAGAAGATCCATACATTTCATTGGGATATAAGGGTGGATTTCTTATATATTTATGAAAATAGTGGTGTGAATATTCTAATGATTCTAATATATTTATGGAAATAGGGGTGTGAATATTCTAATGAGATTCAGTTATCAATTCACTATAGTGGACCATCCCCTTTGGGGTCATGGTATAGATGTCCATGGTCGAGATCACCAAGGTATATTCCTCATCATATTCTTTAGGGGTTGGGGTCATTAGATACTGGAAAAAATAATAAATGACAAGATCCCTCTTTGGCGGATCTTGAAGAATAATAGGGATACAACTAATTTCCTCCTATATCTATTTGAGATAAGTGATATATGTGTTGTTATTCTCTAGGGATAGACTCTCAATGTGATTAGATGTGTAAAAAATGGGCATGTTCTTATTTATGTCCATTTATTATCGTCATGTATTGTAGGGATTCATATACTAAAGGAATTAATGAGACACCTCCATGGTTTAGAGAGAGATGTTAAAGTTGTTGTGTCATAAAAGGGAATCCACTACATATTGATAGATGCACTAGGTTTGAGATAGAGTATTTAGAGACTTTGGGGACATATTCATCACTACTACTATGTAATATGTTTTGTTACCACCTATTATGATTGTTTTTGGGTACCTTGGTTGATTTTCTATATCCATTAAATGGGTAGTGGAATTTTATATTGATTGGTACATTGAGTAGAAATCCCATTTTTTTAAGGGAGATCCTAAATGAGGAAACTAAAAATAAGTAACGTATCAACATGAAATTACAATAAAAATTCCATGCTTAATCTATCTCATTCATAGGTAATGGATTTCACATTAGGTTTTCCAATTCTATCCCCCCCATGCATTCTCAACCTCGTTTTTTGTTTGGACGTAGATCTGATTTCTAAATGCAAGTGTTCATTGGGATATTCCAATGAAACTTTTAATTTCACATTATATTCAAGAGTATGGTAGGTACTGTAATATCTTGATGGTATTATTTAATAATATATGAATATCTTATCGATTTAAATCCTATTTTTGAAATACTCTCTAGTAATAATATAGGTTAGCTTATTCAGGCGAGTGATCGATTGCTACCATGAAGAAATGTGAACTTTTTTATATATCTGAGGTCCTCTCAATTATACCTCATTGGTTAGTTAAATTATGTATTAATGGAATATATATTTGTATTGTTGAATTTATCTTCATCTTGGGAGTTGGTTGTTGTCATCAAGTAGGTATCATGGTCATCGAAGGTTCTTCCTCTCTATCCCTATGAAGATAATCAGAAAACATGTAGTTTAGTGGAAATTAATGAGAAACATCATTCCTTTTTTTTGATGAGATCCATTATTAAACCTTTTATTTTTTTAAAACCATGAAATAAGATGCACCATTTATGGGTTTTGAAATTGACCAATGATACTTCTTTTAAGGTTGTAAAACTATGACCGGTGATTCACTTCTTTATACACATGTGATGAGGAACAATGATTCTCCTTTTAAGGTTGTGAAACTAGGATCGTGATTTTGTGTAGTTTAAGGGCATATGACTTGGACCATGGGGTCTTATTGTATATATTTATTTGTTCATGAAATAATTTGTGCTATTTAACCTCATATAGAATAGACTACTAGGCTAAAAGAACACAACAATAGTTTGTGTGGAAATTACACAAGAGTGTCCCTTTTAGTTTATCTTATATACTGGTAAATTAATAATAGCATGTATTTTTTTTGGGATTAAACCTAGTAGGAGGCCCATGAAATTCACGTATCATTGATTTTTAATAGAGATGTGATCGTTAATGAGGGAATGATCAAGGATTACACCTAGTAAGAGGTTTGTGAAGGTGGACTAACTAGATGGGGATTGGTACTAGGTTGGTTTGGTAAATAAAGTGTCTCCAATATCATTTGGAAAATTTAAATTTCCCAAATAGAAAAATATGTAAACGGGGAACTAAATTATGTTAAATGATCACATAGTATTTTTATAGGGTAAATTGGGTAAATGGGTTACCAGTTATGTAAACTATGTGTGACATCAGTGGTGAAAACGTAAGTGCTATATTGTGCTGGTGTTAGAGGATGAAAATAACTTCAGATTGGGGGGATATAGTGGGTAGGAACTCAGTTGGTTGAGCCTTTAAAACTAAAAATTGATCCTCTATGGAGAGGTAAGTGTTTATCCATTATGCGAGAACTGCGTATATGGATATCTTTCTATGATTACTTGGGATTCCTTATAAAGAAAGGGTTTTCACCCTGGTCTTATTGATGAATTGGGAAATGTGATCTCTTACAATGATTTTAATCATTTAAGGATAAAAATACCCTTATTTTCCATCCTTTCCCCCATATATTGGATTTGAAAATACCCTAAATAGGAATCCTAGAAGGCCTGGGTGCACGATTCATTCCCTCATATGTGAATGATCTTTATCTACATCTGGATGAGGCTATGTGGGTTTTTATGTTGGTAATGGGAACTAGTAACTGAAATAACCATTAGTAATAACTCTATGAAATTAGTTACTTCATACAAGATATGTCCCATAGAAACAGATAGGACAAGGCATGATACATCTTGTGTGAACACATTGGAAGGCAGGGTTCATGAGAGTAACAAGAACATGGTGTGTAAGTGACCTGTGGAACTTGGCATGGTTGAATGTGAAAAAACTTGTCTTCTCATCCTTTTAAAAATTATTTTGGAATTTGAATAATCAGTCCAATTTCTCATTTCAAAAAATTCATGTTCCACTAATGATAAAATTACATAGAAATAATTTTCACAATTGTTTATAAAATCATGGTATGATACTAAATATCCATAGTGATTTATGATCAATTTTATTTAAAAATACATATGATAAAAGATTATAAATTATTTTTGAAAAAAATTATGTCCATTTATCTTCAAATAATTTGTTTCGAAAGAAAATATTCAAATTCAATTGGTTTATAAGTTCAGATATAAACCTGAAATTTAGTTCCATTAAAAAAAATATATTAATAAGAGTTTGAGTACAGATAAAATTTTATAACTCATTAGTTTATAATTTTCTAGATTTTATTGAAAAAACTATTAAATATATGGAATTAATTTGATTAACTGATATATTAAACATAGTTATTTTGAAGTTCAATATCCATATTAAATTTGATTAGAGGTCGAGTAATATAGTGTTATTATTTATAAAAATATTATTTCATAGTCATATTGTAAATTAGAACTCATTATTAAATGTTTTTATAGAAAGTTATAGATCAATTAAGAAGGTTATGCAACATGATAGAGTACATATTATACATTAAACATCATTTTTCAATGTAAGCATGTAAATTTAAATGTATTAGAGGATATGTAACACATTTGAACTCCTTTTTAAAATAAGTGTTTTATTCATATATAATTTTACATCCAATTATGAAATTTATATCTTTAATGTTATGAAAAATTTATGAAATATATGGAACCTATATGATAATATGAAATTCTTAACATATCATTTAAATTCTATCCAATCAATATAAATTATTTTATCCTCAGATATAATTATCCAAATGCTAATTAAATGTTGATGTTGTTATCACATGACAAATGAAAAGTGAAAATTTGTTCATTAAGGATATAATTTAGAAAGGTTTAGGATAGTCATAACATTTTGAGATAATTATAATTATTAATCAATTATATTGATTTAAATTCATTAATTTTTAATGTATATAACATTATAATTATCAAGATTCTTAGATAGTGCATGTGTAGTAAACAACAATGTCTATTGAGTGGTTTCTTGGTAATAATTTAAAAAATTATTTTGTCACATGGTATACGAGAATAAAAATGATGATTAATAAATTATTTTTAGATTAATATATTAATTGATAAATCACTTAATAGGATAATTATCCAAAACTCTTACACAATGTCAATGCAGTAATTTTATTATTTGGTAAAAGTATAACATGGAGGCCTTAAATTATATAAACTAAAATGGTTTTGATTATTTGTATTATTTTATTGTTTTAAAGAATAATTATGACATATATTTAATAATTTAATTGTTAAAATACGCATCTTAGTTTTTTAGATAATTATAAACTCAAAATTCATTATTTACGCTAAAATTTATTATAAATGGGTTCACATATTAAAAATGATTTTTTATTTACTAAAATAATCCTAGAACCTTATCTTGTTACATATGATGATTGGGTTTTCTTGAAAACATATTTTATTATAAATTTATTATCAATATTCCTCTCAATTGTACATTTTTGACCTTTAAGGAATGATTAATTCCTAAAATTCCTTCAAATCATGTAATTGAATGGGATATCATTCTACCCATTCAAAGCCACAACTATTTTTTAGTCCCAAATATAATCAAATTCCATCTCATATATACCTTTACATGCTTTCTAACATATTTTCAAAATATAAAATCTCAAAGGATTCATTATAAAGAGGATCCTTAAGGAAAGGATAAACTCTTAAATAGATTTATAGTACAAGTTAAGGGCATTCTTGTCTTAATTTCAATTCAATAAGACATTTTCAATCGTATTTATATTTTTAATTATTTTTTTATAATTTATCATGATAGGTTTTGATTATAATTTACATATATATCCCCTGAATTACAATTTCATTTCATGTTAATTCATTCGTTATCATTGTCTTATACATTACCATATTTATAACAGGATTCTTAACTCAATTTAGTTAATTGTTATATAATATTTCTCCATTCATTATATTCTTATAAGATTCTGTGTATTCTATGTGTTTATTATTTTTAATTGTATTTTCCCTTAATTTATATAGATTTTCATTTCATTCTTATAAAAGTATTTTAATAGATTCTTAATTCCTATTTCACAATCCTTATAAGGTGAATTGTATTTCTCTCTTCCTATATTTTATCAATCATTCATACTAATCTCTCAACATTACGTAATTTTATTTATTTTTTAGTTTCTATTAATGGTTTTATTTGGATATTCCTTATGAAATTATTCATGTAATCCATATTTTTTTCTCACATATTAATCATGAAATAGTTTTCAATTTACCTATTTTCCATGGGAGGATTCTTTTCCCCATCTTTTCTTAAATCTCAATATTCCATTAAATTTGTATCTTCTATTATTACTTATGAATTTCTAAGAGGGATTCATTAATTTAATCTCCCACTTCATTTTCTATTATCTTATATGTTATCCTTTGGACATGTTTGTTCCATTCTTTTAGATATTTATTCCTTTCAACTATATGATCATGAATGAATAAATCTATAAATCTCATCTAAATATAATAGTTACTCTTTTTCTTCACATTTTATAAATGATATTCTCATCCATTTTTCTCACAATAGGTATTTGTTTAATATATTTCATTTTTTATATTATAATTAACTTTGATTCAAATTATTATTAATTTAAATGAAATCATAGATGTGTTTTATTCATGTCATGGTGCATAGACCATAACACTAATTTATTTTAGAATGTATTTAAATTTATAAAAATCTTTTGGGTCTGATAGCTTCTGTTAAACATAACATTAAACTAAAGTTAACACTATTTTATGATTCTAGAATATTAAAATAAAAAATGAAATATATTACAAGATAGTAACATGAAACATAATTTAAAATACAAATGATTTTTCCAAAATTTATTGTTTCTGTTTCACTTAGGAAAATAACATTGATTATATGAATTTTTTAATAAGAATTACAAATTTTTAAATAAATTTATTAATTTTAAAGAATGATATAAAATGTATTAATAAAATTCAATGAATAATTAGTGAAATATATTCATCAAATCCAATGAATAAATAATTAGTTATAAAGAATACTAATTTAGTTACGTCTAACTCAACAAAAATGTGTTGTTTAAAAATAACGATTTATTGTATATTATATCCTATATAGTTTAATTTCTCATATCTTTAGAATGAAATTTAATGAAATTCATTGTATATTTATGTAAAAAAATTAATAAACAATAAAAAATTATGAATTAATTAATTATAATTAATGGTGAAATTATTTATTGGTAAAAGTCCAATCTTTCAAATAATTATTTTTGTTCTGTGTGTTTATTTTAATTTTAATAAATTATATTAATATATATTAAATAATTACTTTATTAAAATTAATTATTTATAAATATTTATATATTTAAATAAATTTAATAATATTATTTATTATGGAATAATTATTATTTCATTTTTGTGCTTAAAAATGCATTTTCCAAAATAGTGTTTTTTAATGCATTATGAATTGTAATATTAAAATTGATTTGGTTTCCCATTTTGAATTTGAATTTAATAAAATCGTTTTAATATTTGGAATTAGAATATATAATTTTTGTAATATGGTCAATTTCATTTTTAAAAATAAAAATAAGCTAGTAATGGAAAAGTTACCATGGTAAAGGATAAAAAAGAAAAAAATGTTAAATTATGAGATAAGGTCACAAAACTATAAATTTAAATTGAGGGATAAGGTCTTTATCAATCTCACATGATCTTATCTTCACTAATTATTGATTATGGATCCACATGACTTGAATTTAACATTTCTTTTATATTATAAAATAAGTTCTTACAAAAATGACACCTCTTCTCAATTAAAAAATGATACTTCCACCACCCATTCTAAGAGACACCTAAAAATATAATTCCTCCCAAAAATATGCTATATTTTATTCCCTAAAATCCTCTCATACGTTTTTAGCCCCAAGTCTCAAGAGGATGCCCCAAATCCTTCCAAACTAAGAAGGATTCAAATAGAAGATACAAATTTTTCTTTGTGGGTAATGATTTTTATAATTAGTTTTCATAAAACTTAATCCAAAACCACTTATTGGTTCATATTTATCACCTTTGAAAATATATTTTGTATTAATTATTCTTTTATAGAAGTTCCATTATTATCATATAATAACATATTCTTAATCATTATGTTGGTATAACATGTTGTTATTTGGGGGTTTTTACCACAAAAATTAATTAGTTGTAACATATAAATCATGAATGACTAAGGAAACAAAAATAATAGTAATATTATATAATAATTTTTATTTTATATTGTTTTTATACTTACTTAAAATTAATAGGTCAATGCATATTCAATAATCAATTCAATTATTATGCTAATTCAATAGTCACTAAAAATGATATTTTTAAGCGTTATATGCGAATCATCACCATAGGATTCATGAAATGATTGCGAGACTCAAGAAATATGTCAAAAAATATGTACAATTATGATGAAAATTCTTGAGGTGTAACTCACTGACCGGATCATCAGGTCCAACTAGCATGTTATGTGACCTCATGTTTGTATCCTTATACACAAGTGGTTATAGACTACCAGTGAGGGTCTGAATGGTGTCATGGGGATACTAATAAGATACATACAAAAATATCACAACAATTATTAATAGGTATATAATAAAAATATAGTAATAAGAATAATAGAATAATAAGTTTCATAAAGAAAATAAATCAAAATAAACCAAATTTGGTAAGTAAATCCATATTTATAGTCAAAATAATTTGAACTAAAACATTGAACCAATAATCTGGAGTTCATCCCATAATTTCCTCCTTCATCTAAGTTCCCTCGGCTCTTCTCCCTAATGTAGGGCCCATTCCCTTAGCTAGATCCACGAACATGAAATCTGTAGGCGCATCGAGATTCTTGTGTATGGTGTGAGTATAAACCAAGTAGGAAACCACCATTGTGTCCATTTCATAAAGTGAAATAATATATAAAAGTTAATTCCATAATATTAAAGTAAATGTAAAAATAAATAATCAACTATCAAGTCATCATGAGATAAAATATCTTCTACAAACCTCAGTTCTATCTTATTCATCACCATGTTGGAGGAACAATTTCTCCCACTTATCAATAACTACATTCCATCATTAAGGAACAATATCAAGTCTATAACCAAGACAATGTTACATCTATCTCACTATATGGACAAACCAATTATATATAATGTTATCAACATATAACATTCCTGAATTATTGTAACTCTACTCATATGCATGCACATTCCCGATCAATACACCATGCTAGACATTTCGAATCATGGACCTCTGTTATGTCAAGTGGTCATTCCTACATTGGATGAATGTTCCATGATCTAAAACTAACCAATAATCCACCAACAGTCTTTACTATAAATGAATTCCTCCATCACCCCCTCTAATGATTCAACTATCCAAACTAGATCAACTAGTTGTCTTGATATTAGTAGAAGAGTTACAATAGGCTATGCGCATGTCCAAATAGAAGACATAACAAAGAAAGGTATGATCATAATTATTAAACAATGTTTTCATAGGAAATACAAACATTTAAATATAATTCCTAACATAGAAAGAAACAATTGTGACATTATTAAAGGTCTCTTGGTGTACAAACAATCCAAAAAAAACCATAATATAGATTTCTATAATAGGGATCCAAATGAATAGGAATTCCTACCAAAGTGTGTTGACGTTAATTTATAATAGATTTCATTGTATCATGTCTACACACCAATGATTCCTAGAACCAATACTAAATTATCATAACCAGAACTCCATAATCAACATTCCATAATGTTACAGTGAAAATGGATTAGAACCAATTCAACATTCCCATAGAAAACTACCATCAATGGAAGATCTAGATTCGGTCCAATGAAAGGTAAAAAAATATCTTTATTTGAGGTTGATATATCATCAGGAAATGATTCATACATTAGGTCATGATAGAAATCCATACATTTATCAATAATCACTCAAACCTACGATCAATTCTAAAATAAGGATAATTTCGGGCAAGAATAGATCAACAATGCATCCTAGAATCCGATAGAATGATCTAGGAATAAAACACCAAAGCGAAGTGGATGAGGGAACCTAAGAATTCAATAGAGAGATCCTTTTTAATACTAATGGTAAGATGGTTATAATAGATTTAGAAATCAGATTAATTGCACATAAGAGTATAAAGATAATGGTACCCTTAATGAGGAACCTGTCCAGGCACCACTAGCTCACCGATGATGGCCCTCCAGTTTCTCCATGTACCTAGAAGTGGTGTAGATCCTCTACCTCATACACTAGATGGTTATAAGTCTTTGAAGAAATATAGATCAACTACAAGGACCACTGACTAGCCAATATTTTTCCATCAACTTTCTAGTTGGATATTTTGAATTGTAGAGAAACTTCTAGGTCTTGCAACTAGAGGTAGTTTCTACCAATTAGTCGATGGCCTCTGTATCACTTATCCAATTGATTCCATATTCCCTTGACATTCTATCACTCCAACACACCTCACATAACATCATAATAAGGATAAATCATTGCAATAAAAATAAAAAATCACATTAGAAACTAAATTTGTTAAAAAATTCCCTTATAATGACTTCTCATCCCCAAAAAGTGCCACTATAAATCTTCCTCCAACAATTCTTACCATTAAGAATTAACATCTAACTCCTACTCCCATGTATCCTCTTGTATCTTTTAATGCTTCCATAAAACATGAAAAAGTGCTAATTTCATCCCCAATAAGACCTTATCACTTTATTCCACAATCTACACCAATTTCTCTATAAACGATGCATATAGTTCCAACTCAACCTTTTTGTTATGGATCGTATGGGTAGGATTGGGATCATACCTATGAAGCTGGGAGACATGGAGAAAAATATCCATACCATAATTTCATGAAGGATGATCTAATTAGTAATCAACTCTTCTAATATTCCTCATGATCTCAATTTTTTATACAAATTGTGGTTCTAGCTTCCCTTACCACTACAGGCAATGGTGCCCCAACCAATATGTCACCCGCAAAAAAACTCATCCACCCACCAAAAAATCTTCATGAAATATACTCTATTGAAAATATTATTGATATCTACTCTAAATGGTAACCAACCACTTCACAATAAATTCCACCATCTCGGAGGTCTCTTACACCATACTCGGACCAATGATAGTTGACTCACCCGCATCGTTCCAAAACAGTTGTGAGAAACATGGACAACACTAAAGAGAATCAAAATAAGTTATATTAATTGAATACAAAAATGTATTATTATATGAGAATTACCCCAAGGTTAGATAATCATCCCATTATCCACTAGAATCAATAATGTATACCTGAATCATTTTTTCATGATCTAGATCCTCTTCTATGACTTTCTATTAGTCCGCTAGTGATACTACATACTCAACTTTACCTGAGTCCCCATAGCCATTTGATAGACCTACCAAAACCATGATGTAAAATAGAATTCTCTGTTCCACATGTTATTGGAAATATATAATGACCCAGGTTTTGCATTCTTCGATATTACATCTTTTTAAATAAATATTCAATAAAATTAAAAAATGCATGCCCAAGGACTGTATAGGTTTTGTTTATTTAGAGACTAAAAACAAAATATTCTTATTTCTAGATATTCCATCAACATCTGAGATAATTATCCCCCTAGATATTACTCTTCATACTCATACCCTACTTAATACTTTTCTTCTGAACCTGGGAAAAGGAAGCATAATAAAGGGTGATCTCAAATTCTCACTAAGGGTGAAAAAGTGTGATATCAATTATCACTCAGTTGTAACATGATCATAATGGTATGAGAACATGAACATAGCATTTGAGATTCATACCCTATAAAACATAGATCATAATCCATTTTCAGGTTATTAATCATGGATATTCATACAATAATGATGATAAAGGAAATCAAGTAACATGATCCATAATAATGTAATATAGACATATGAATGTGAAAAAACATAACCTTACAACATTTTGATCACGTATAAATAGAAAATGGTTCACTCATTAATTTGGGGACCTGAAATTAAGCACTGACATAAAATTGTGGAAATGAAAATAATGTCCCCACATAATCTTATGCACATGAAACATGGTAAATAAATAAACTTATGGAAATGAAACGAGGTCCACACATAACCTATGGTACATAAATGCTGGTCTACACATAACCATGTGGACATGAAACCAGGTCCCCACATGACCTTATAGACATAAAACCAGGTCTAAACACAACAATTTTAATAAAAAATAGGGTTAACTAATTACATAATTAACCCATGAATTATAGATATTTACCCTATGCATTAGAGGGATTTAATAGATCCATCCATCAAAAAGTAATAACCCCTTAATATAAAATAAAAAACATTCATCCTAATCATAACATGTTAAATATAAATGGGGTTTATAAACATTTCATCATTGCATCATAGCATAACCCATATAAGATAAATGGGTTTCAGAAACATATCATCATCATAATCCCAAACAAAAAATTTCTAGAGAAATAATAACAATGATATTATTGGAACATATCCCCCAAAAATAATAATTTACAATAACGGATGTCATCATAAAAGATATGGTCCTTTATAAAAAAGATAAAATATTTCAAGAAGAAAATATCCTTTCCACATTAAAAATGACTTTTAAAATAAAATTTATTCCAAAATATTATGGAAAACATCTACATTTAAAATAATAATCAAAACTCGTTAAGTAATATTTATATCATTAGTATTCAAGATGGTAGGAAATATCAATCATTACATACATATTAAAATATGTATTCCTTTCCAATTTCTGGTAAAAATTCAAAATTATCTCATTTGGAAAACAACAAAATGATTCATTGTAAAACATTTATAAAAAATTCAAACAAGGGTAAAAATGACTTTAAAAAATATTTGGATAATTGTAAAAATATTATTTAAAACATTTCAAGAAAACATATATATGGATGAAAAATGATTTTTGACCGAATAGGAAAATGAAGTCGATGTTTCATTAAAACAATTAGTGTCTTTAGATATTAAATAGAGTATAATTAATGGAAAACATGTAGTATATAGAAATAACAAGTGGATGAGACAATTCATGATATCCTTGAAAGGTAAATCATAAGATTTCATCATCAAAAAACATAATCCGTAAAAATCCTAATAAACAATGAGAATGATACATAAAACCCTCACCACTTTGGTAAATTTTAACCACATGAAAAATAAATAATATAACTTTATATGTATATTAAATACACCATAATATTTATAAGAATTTTCATAATAGACATTCATGGATAGTGTATACACCACACAAAATAACTATGTGATGAAAATTGAATGTGTCTCCCATAAATAAAGATGAGATGAAAATCCATTAAAACTTTAGAAACATTTTATCCATAATCCCCATTAATGAATAACATAAATTGAAACATTAAATATCTTGAAAATAATGCGATTCATGTTATAAAATGAAAATAGAAAATTGTATATTCCACACAAAATAAATGAGTGTTGATTATGGAATATGTGTCCCAGAAATAAAAGAGAGACTAGAAATCCCATCCCAAAAGTCTCAAATTTCATCAGACACATTTTAACCTCTTTTATATTAAATATATTTTTATTATAAATATATTATAGAACCATAAAAATATGTATCATACCATATATGATTTACTTATAACTTTTTTTCACCTGTTTATTAATAATTATTTTTTAAAATCACTATTTTGAGTGATAACTCCTTTGTTGTTCATGTATGTTATAGTTCAATGGTTTCAGTCCATATAAATTGATCATGGATCCATTATCTACAGAATGATAATCATGATATAAATATCATATATATTAATTATATACATGTTTACAGTCATCGATAAAATTTATAGATTGAAAAACTTGTTACACCTTTCATGAAGACTGTTGCCTGTAAGTACACATGAACACTATTTTTATTTACTTGATGGGTGGAGTAGAATGAAGTTAATATAACAACCTAGGATTTTCAAACATTAATATTAAATATGTTTTTATGAATAGTCAATTATCTCACAAATACACACCTGATGGCCTAAATCCTTAGGGTCATTGGAGACTAGACACACAATATAAGGTTCCAACCTTAAACATCACATAATCTTGAGTTAAGTCACGAATTAACATTGAGTTTATTTTCAGATATAGAGTTTTAGATAATTTTTCCATAACTATTATATAAAAACTCAAATATTATAAATTAGACACTTCTAATTTCTATCCATTTTTTTACAAAATAAAACTATTTAAAATAAAACATAATTTATTTTCTTGATAAGAATATTCTTAACTTATTCCTTTCTTATACCCATACTTATACCCTTTGGAAAATTTTTCAAAAACATGGTTTGAGATCAATAACCTTGGTAATGGAGATATAATAAATAATGAAACCGTTAGTCCATGAATATTTTAAATTCATGAAATAATTTTCACAAAATCATAATTTTCACCCATAAAACATAAACTCTTTAACATACCTTATGAAATCATATGATTCCTGAAAAACTTCTTAAAAATCATAAATCATAAAGGTACCTTGTGGAATCCGTATCATACTTACATTTTATCTTTCACATCTATATAGGGAGTAACATTCATGGTTATATTTTGAATACCCATCATGGTATATTACCAAAATCACATAAGAGAAACCTTATCGTTTAACTTCATATATTTACCCAATGCATTGTAGATCTATCATGGGCTCATCCACCCTCAGTTAATCATGGAACCAACCGTATACATAAGCAACTCTCAAGAACCAAGACATAACCACAAAACATAAATCAAGTATAAAGGAAAAATAACATTCCCATATTTCATTCACAAGATATCATCCCAAGATATTGATATAATAAATCCATTATCAAAACTATTTTAAATAAAAAATACCTAAAATAGAATATGTTATTTATTTTTCTTTTATAAAAACATCACGACTTATAAAGGAGGCCAAATATCAAATAATGGTTATGGCGGCAGAAAATTCGTTTTCACTGTATATGTTAAAAAAATTACTTTTGTCATTTTGTAAAATGCTTCATCTAAAAAGATTCCATTTAAAGACCATTTAATGAAATTAAATGTCAAAGGGGTTTATTATACAATGTATGAAAGAAGGTGGGGTACAATATCAAATTATGCCTTAATGAAAGGAGGCTGAGACAGAATCCTTTACAGTGAGTCTGACTCATAGCGTACAATATATATATTCTTGAATAATAAACATAGGTTAATTTATAATTGATTGAGAAACTTTGTCAAGTTTATTATTCTTTTTTATATCACTTATTACCATGTTATAAAAATTACATAATTATTTAAGTTCATATTGGACGTTTTGTCGATATTCGATACTTGAGTTGAAAATGAAGTTGGTATGATGGAAATAGTCCATGTGGTCATTAGTAAATCATATCCAAAATAAAATTCAAAACATAATCATAAAATTTATACATAAATTATACTTTTAAATCAAATCATTAATTATGTTTATAAAAATTGAACAACGTTATAATCATGGAGACGGTAGGTCGTATGTATGCATAAGTAACGTTTCCATTTTTCATTGATCACTATGGAAATAAGGTAATTATTATTTTATCTTTAAATAATTATCATAATATTATTAACATCATAATATCATTAAAATATACTTATATATTTTATTCAAGTGATTTGGTGAATAAAAACATTTCGCATCGCTTCGTGGAGGTGCCAGTTTAGACATATGAATGAACGAAGTTATCATTTTTATGTGCATGGAAATTAAGAAAATAATTAATATATTATTATATTTAAATTTTATATATGTCATGAAAATCATATAAAAACATTAAATCCATCATTACGACTAGTATGGAGTGACAGTAATGAAAAATGAACTATATCGGTTCGCGAGGAGGTAGTCTGTCATACACACAAATGAAAAGTTCACTTCTCATTTGATGAAAGTGTAGGTGGATTCATGGGATGATATTAAAGTTATAAAATATTAATATATTTGGGATACTTGAGTTATTATTTCATCATGTTTTAATAAGATTTTATGAAGTGGAAGGAGGAATAATATTGAAATACTTAAAGAAAATGATACCTCTTCTTCGGTTGATCAACTTTTAATAATACCTTGGCACCTATAAGGAGGGTGTTCTACCTCAAATAAGGACTCATGAATGTGGGAAGAGATTTTAGGAAGGTGTTTGGGTAGATCATTTCTGAACCAAATAGTTTTATATGTGTAAGGAATAGAGAAGAAAATTGATTTTTTATAAGAGACGGGAGGGGCACTCTTGGAATCTTTAAAAGCATTAAATTAATATATATTCATTTTTGATTCAAAATTGGTCAAAGATGATTTAGTTCAAATATAGGATGTGTATTGGTAGAAATAAATTCTTTAAATATAAATTTGACAAGTTTTGGATATTTTTTAATCCTTATCTTTTATGTTTTAACCCTTTTTTACTCTTACCATTTTATTAAATAATTTACAATTTGAGAGTAAAAATAATTACCATAACATGTAAAAATACCAATGAATGGGTCTTTAATGATATTTTTATTCTTATAAAAACTATTTGGCTGAATATTGGATTTTTAAATATTTTAATTCATCTATTTAAATATTTTTTATTTTAAAAGATGAATTATGTCAATTTTAACACTATTCATTGCATGACTTTTAAAAAAAAACATAATAACTTTATTACTTTGAAAAAAATAGATTAACTAATCAATAAAATTTCAAAGTAATATTTATAATTCATGGATGTCATAAAATATTTCAATTTATATTTATTTTTTTTATTATTAATATCACATATTTGATTCTTTATTTAAGAAATCTATTACTACATCATCATTGTAAATTTAATTATTTAATGTCTAAAGATTATAAATAAATAATAATGATGTATGTAATATTTTTAGCTTTCTATGTAATATTTATAGTTGAAAATATCACTTATATAACCCTATATTGAAATTGTTTTAGTATTAAGAGGCATGTTTATGACATCTTTCTCTTTACTTTAAATAAAATGTTATAAATGTCATTTTCACACACACGTGGCTTCCAAAGGCCATAATTTCAGACCGAGGATTTTCTTGTTTGGAAATAACTCATCCAAAAAGATTAGGATAACTATTAGGGTAGTTTAATATTATTATAATATTATTTTTACTATTAATTACCTGATTTACCTTTAACCATGGTCAATAAAATACTAAAGTTACTATTCAAAAAAATATTTTGATATTATTAGATCAAAATTTTCATAATTATTACTACCATGTATTTCCATTTTTGAAGATTCAATTCATAGAAGTGACTATAATTAATTTAAAAATTAATCCTGTTGACGAATTGGGGAAACATGTTTTTAAAGTAAAAACGTTCAAAAGTTCACAATGTTTTTATACCCATTTTCAATTTAAAATTGATTCCAATAACCTAAATTGAATTAAATGATAAAAAATTATTTAGTTATACTTTAAATCCAATTAAAAGTATGGCCTAACTATATAAATAAATCAGGCAATAAATCAGTTTTGAATTAAAATGCTGTATTATTCACTATTCATTAAAAAATAAATATTATCGAAAAAATACCAAAATTCAACCAAAGTAAATTTTGAAGTCCTAATTAAAATGAATAAGGTTATTTTTTCAAATAGAAATTATAAAATTTTCAAAAATTATATTTTTAAAGGTTCTCCATCCATAGGTGGTAAAACTACCTTTTAAAAATATTAGAGCGTTTTAAACTTAAAATTGGATTTATTGTTATTTTAAGCCCATAAAGTTTATTGGAAGAAGGTAAAAATATTTAATAAACATGAATAAAAAAAACATTGTTAGTTATATTAATTCTCAATAATATAATGAATAGTTGATAACTTCCATTTAAAATAATTATATTAATAATATATTATTTTTTAGTGTAACTCAATCTAATGTGAAATGTATGATTTCAGAGAAGCCAATTATTGCGTTTTGGGTACACTATCAGAAAAATCATCGCATTTAAAGTATAATTAATATAAAATTCATAAATATTACTTGATATTAAAAAAATATTATTCTATAATTACCTGGGATTTCACATCCTCCTCCCCCTTTGGAAATTGCATCCTCACAATTTTATTCACTTATCAAGTATGTGGTGGTATTTCTCCATCATATAATTTTCATATTCCCATGTTTCCACTTCAATCATATAATTTTTTTAAAATAACTTAACCTGATGAATCACCTTACTCTTCAACACTTGCTCTCTACAGTCAAGAACCTAAACTGGGTGTTCTTCATAAGAAAGATTCTATTCCAACTGGATTACTTCTAGACTCAAAAATGAGATGGATCCTAAATATGATTTCTTAAAATTGAAACATGAAAAAAACTTGTGTACCTATGATAAACTTAGAGGTAAAGGATCTCTTTAGTAAAGTGATCCAACATTCACCAGGATTTCATAGGGTCTAATGAATTGTGGACTTAACTTCCCCTTATTATCAAAATGAGTCACACATTACCATAGAGAATCTTTGAGAAATACATGATCAACGAACTCAAAAGAAAGATCATTCCTCCAGCTGTCCTCATAACTTTTCTACCTACTCTTTGATGTCCTCATGTGTTTAGAATCAACTAATCTTTTTCTAGAATCTCTTTTACCAACTCTAGTCCCATCATCTTCATTTCCCCAATGTCATCCCAGAAAGCTGGAGTTCAACACCATGTTCCATATAATGCCTCAAATAGTTCCATCTATATACTGTAATGAAAACTTTTATCATAATAAAACTCAATCAAAGAAAGTTTTTGATCCCAAATTCCATGGTAATCAATTGAACAAGAACGTAGAATATCTTCCATAGTATGAATTGTTCATTATAACTTCCTATATGATTGAGGATTAAAATCTGTACTAAAATTTAATATAGTTCCCAATGACTTCTTAATGAATTTACAAAATCTGGAAGTGAAATTAGGATAACAATCAGATACAATGGAGAGAGGAACTCCATGTAACCAGGCTATCTCTTTATGATACAATAGAGAATATTGATCTAGAGATAGTGTATCTCTAATTGGATTAAAATGAGTATATTTAGTAAATATATCAACAATAACCCAAATCAAATTGTTACCTTGATAAGTATTTGGTAATCACACTTCTAAATCCATGGATATATTTTCCCATTTTCACTCTGGTACTGGAAAAGGATGAAGAATACCCTTTGGAAAATATTGTTCTGCTTTAACTTACTGACAATTCAAACACTTCATAGTATAGTCTATAATATCTCTTTTTTATTTCATCCCACCAGTAATACTTCTGAAGGTCTCAGTGCATCTTAGTACTTATAGGATGAACTAAAAAAAGGAGAAATATGAGCTTCACATAACAACTCTTTCTTCAACCTTGAATCACAATGCACACATAACCTCCTACCAAATCGCAAAACATAATCATTATCAATGTTAAATTCAAGAAACATACCCTTTTGAACAAATTATACCCTTTTCTGTAATTCACTATCTTCCCACTGTGCTTTCTTAATTCTATCTATTAGAGATGATTGCACTAAATCAAAAAACAAAATAGAAGAATTTCCTATAATAAAAACTTCCAAGCCAATGTTTTTCAAATCACTAACCAATGTTTCATGTTTCAAATGTAACATGGTTAATGTTTCATTACATTTTCGACTAAAAGAATTGACCACTTTGTTTGCTTTTCCAAGATGGTAATGAATCATTCAATCATAATCCTTGATTAGTTCCAACCATCTTCTCTTTCTCATGTTTAATTCATTATGAGTGAATATATACTTCAAACATTTATGGTCAGTATATATTTCACATTTTAATCCATATAGACGATACATCCAAATTTTTAAAGCAAAAAAACAGTAGCTAATTCCAAATCATGTTTATGGTAATATAAATCAGGAGTTTTCAACTTACGTGAAGCATAAGAAATTACCTGATCATTCTGCATCAGGATACAACCAATCCCTTTCAACAAAGCATCACTATAGATAAAAAATTCACTATTTCTAGAAGGTAGTTCCAAAACAAGATCATTCACCAATATTCTTTTCAATCATTGAAAACAATAATCACATTCTTTTATCCAGATTAACTTAACACCATTTTGATTTAATATAGTCAGTGGGCTATATAACCGTGCAAAAGTTTCAAAAAACCTTAGGTAATAGAATGATAAATGAAGAAAAATATAAATCTAGGTTATATTTGAGGGTCATTGACATTATTCAACAACTTCATTTTTAGTAGGATCAATAGTTATCCCATTTTTAGAAACAATATGACTAAGGAATTAAATTTGTTTTAACCAAAACTCACACTTTTTGAATTTCCAATACAGTTTATTTTCTTTTAGGGGTTTTAAGAAAACCCATAGATGACTTTCATTCTCCTATTTACTTTTAAAATATACCAAAATTTTATCAATAAACACAACCAGAAACTTATCCAATAACTCATGGAATATTATATTCATATGATCCATGAATACATCAGGTGCATTAGTCAACCCAAATTACATAACTACAAATTCATAATGTCTATATCTAGTACGAAACACAATATTCAAAATGTATTCTTCCTTTACTTTCAACTGATGGTACCCCAACCTAAAGTCAACCTTCAAAAAATATTGTGATCCCTGGAGATGATCAAATAGACCATCTATATGATGAAAATGATACTTCTTATTAATAGTGATGTTATTAAAGGATCTATAATCAATCAAAAATCTCATTTAATCATCTTTCTTTTTAACAAACAAGATAGAAACACTCCTTGGTGATGTGCTAGGACAAATGAAACCTTTATCTAATAACTCCAATAATTTATTCTTCAACTATAAAAGTTCAATTTGAGACCTTAGATAAGGGGATTTTTAAATTAGATTAGCATCAGGAACTAAGTCAATAATAAATTCAACTTCCTGATTAGTTATAATACTAGGAAACTCATCAGAAAAAGAATCAACGTACTCATTTACCACTAATAAATCATTAATATGAATAGTTTATTTATTTTCAACAATATGTCCAAGGTAACATTCATTTAAATCTTTTAATTATTGCATTGTTTCTTAATATGTTATCAATTATAAGGGTTCATTATTGTAAACTAACTAAAATTATTTTTTAAAAGAAACTTCTTTTTATCTATAGTACATCTTATCATGGTAAAAATATAGCCATTCCATACACAAAATAACACTGAACTATATCATAGTAAATATAACAAGTTTTTTCAGGTAAATTCATTCCACAGAAAAGGATAGAAATATTATTATAATTTCTTTTTTCCTCAACATTTCTCTATATTTTTTTTAACATAAGTTTTGGATTCATTGATTGAGGTGGAATTTCAAATTTACTAGAAAATTTCTCAAAAATGAAAGAATTTATTTACCCTGAATAAAACAACACTTTGTCATAATCTGAATAAACAAGCAATGCACTTGATACCAATTCATTTGATATCCCAACATCATCTAAATTAGTGTCAAAGGACTTCACCACACCTTTCTGCATATATTATGGCTATTTACCATAATTAAAGTTCTTCCTCAGACAATCGTTTACATAATGTCCCATCTCATCACACTTAAAACATTTTATTGACTTTAAATTATATTTTCTATTACCACTAACATTATCTTTTTCACTGTAGTTATGAGCCTTATTCCCCATTTTACCACATCGAAAGCACTTACTAGAATTTAGAAGGTATTCTCTAGTGTGTTTTTACTATAATTCTTACAATCTGTAAACTTAATTTTCTTACCATTAGACTTTTTTGATGAATTATTCCCTTTATCCTACCACCTTGACCTCTTATTATGTTATTTTTCAAAGAACACATGATCCTAAAAAAACTTCATTTCCATCTTCTCTGCACATCGGACAAGTTTTTCATAACTTTAGAACTCCCAAAAAGCCAATGCCCTTAGATACATTGGCTTTAATCCTGAATAAAAATGATTTATTTTACTATCAGGATCTTAGATGAAATTTGGAGCATACCTTGCTAGTCGAGTGAATTTTTCTTCATATTCAACCACTGAGTCCTCATCTTTCTTCAATTCCAAGAATTGTTTTTTATATGCTAAGTCGAACAAACGTAGGAAAATATTTCTCAACAAATATACTCAGGAATTTATCCCAATCAAGAGAATAAATCTCTTGACTATCCTTGATATTATTATCCTTTTACCACCACTAATTGTATTAACCTTCGAAATAGTAAACAACACAAATATCCTTTTTATTTTTTGAACACCCCACGACATCAAAAATCCCTTCCATTGGTTTAATACACCTATCATCTAGAATGACGTCAGATGATCCTCTGAATGTTGGATGATGTTGCCTCGTGAAATTCCCCACTACTGACATGTTCCTATGTGGTTGATCTAGCTAATATCATTCATGGATACCACCACCATTTATTGCCTTAGTTAACTACATCATACTGCAACAAACTATTTAGTTCCAATTCTAACTATCTCAAGTTGGTGGTTTGGAAGGTTGTTTTCCTCTGGATTCCATACCGTCACAACTTACTTGTTTCCTATATAGAAACCATTCATAATAGACATATAAAAGGTGAAGCAACATGTTAATCTTAAAATTCTACATCATTTCTATTTTACCATAATGTAAAAATCATTTATAGATATTCTATTAACAAAATCCTAACCCCTAAAGTTATCTAAACCTACCTCTGATAGCAATTATAAGGCCCCAACATTAAACATTACATAATATTGAGTTAAGTTAAGAATTCACATTAAGGATATTTTCAGGTTTATAGTTTTATAGAATTGGTCCATAACTATTACATAACAACTCAGATATTACAAAATAGAAACTTCTACTCACTATCCATTTTTTCAAAAAATAAAACTCCTTAAAAATAAAACATGATTTCATTTATTGATAAAAATATTCTTGAATTTTTCCTTTCTCTTACCCATCACTATACCCTATGGAAAAAATTGAAAAAACTTGGGATGAGCAAAATAATATTAGTAAGGGATATAAAATAAGTATTGAAGCTGTTAGACCATGAATATTTTAAACTCATGGAAACATTTAAAAAAACATACTTTTCACCCATAAAACATAAAATCTTTAACATACCTCATGAAATAATAAGATTCCAGAATTGTTTTTAGAAATAATAAATTATAAAGGTAACTTGTGGCATCCATATCATACTTACATTGTAGCTTTCATGTCTATATAATGATTAACCTTCACGATTACATTTTGAATACCCATCACGGTATATTACCTAAATCTCTTAGGAGAAACCTTGTAGTTTAACTACCCCTCATTACCCAATGCATTGGATAGATATCATGGGCTCAACAAGCCTTATTTTATCATAGAACTACCTGTATACATAAGCAATGCCCAATATCCAAAACATAATCAGAACACATAAATCATGCATAAATGAAAAATAACATTTCCAAATTTCATTAACAAGATATAATGTGAAGATATTGACATAATAGAACCATTATAAAAACCATTTTCTATAATAGAATACCTGAAATGGTAATATGGTATTAATTTTCCTTTTAGAAAAACATTACGGCTTCTAAATGAAGAAAAATATCAAATAATGGTCACAACAGCAGAAAAGTTATTATCGCCGTATATGTTAAAAACATTCCTTTTGTCATTTAGTAAAATGATTCATATAAAAATATTTTTTTTGAATAAATTTTAATGAAATTAAATATAAAAGGGGCTAATTATACACCATATTAAATAAGGTGTTGTATAACTTCAAATTATGCCTCAATGAAAGGAGATTGAGATGAAAGATCTTACCATGAGTCAGACTCATCACGTACAATATTTATATTCCTAAATAATGAAATTTGGTTAATTTATAATTTCTTGAGAACCATTTTCAGATTTATTATTCCATTTATATAACTTATTTCTATGTTATAAAAAGTACATAATTATTTAAGTTCATATGAGGCGTTTTGTTGATATTCAGTACTTGAGTCAAAAATAAACTTGGCATGATGTAAATAGTCTTTGTGGTCCTAAGTAAATCATCCCCATAATAAAATTCATGACATAATAATAAATTTTATACATTAATTATACTTTTAAATGAAACCATTAATTATGGTTATGAAAAATAAACAACATTATAATCATAGAGATGGTAGGTTGTATGTACGCATGAGTAACATTTCCATTTTTCATTAATAATTATGGAAATAAGGTCATTATTATTTTACCTTTTCATAATTATAATATTATTATTAATATCATAATAATCATTAAAATATAATTATATATATCAATCATGTGATGTGGTGAATAAAGACGATTCACATCGGTTTGTGGATGTGATTGTTCCCACGTACACATGAAAGACGTTATCTTTTTTATTTTTATGGAGAGTAAGAACATAATTGATATAGTATTCTCTTAAAATGATATATATGTTATAAAAATAATATATAAAAATTAATTCCATCATTACAACCAGTCTGGAGAGAATGTAATAAAAAATGAACTATATTGGTTTGTGAGGTAGCAGTACACCGTACACAGGAACGAAAAGTTCATTTCACATTTTATGAAATTGGAGAGGGATTCAGATGATGATATTAACATAATAACATCTCAGTATATTTGGAATAATATAGATATTATTTCACCATGGTTTAAGGATATTTGAAGAATTGGAAGGAATAATAATATAGAAAGACTTACAGAAAACGATACCTCTTCTTGGTTTGATCACTATTAAGAACACCTTAACACCTCCATGGAGGGTGTTATGCCTAAAATACGGCCTCAATAATGTGGTTATGGATTTTAGGAAGGGTTTTGGACTGATCTTGGCTGAACTAAATGGTTTCAGATGTGTGTGGAATAGAGAAGAAGAGTGCCTTTTATGAGAGAGGGGAGGGGAAATCTTGGAATTATTAAAAGAATTAAATTAATATAAATTCAATTTATATCAAAAATTGATCCAAGTTGATTTAGTTCTAATATTGGATGATTATGGGTCTAAATAATTTCATCCAATAAAAATTAGAAAAGTTTTTTATCTTATTTAATCATTATCTTTTATGTTTTAACACTTTTAACTCTTACTGTTTTATTAAGTAATTTACACTTTGAGAGTTAAAATACCTACAATATCATGACAAACTAATGATTAATGAGTAATCAATGAAATTTGGAGTATTATAAAAAATAGTGGTCTAAGGATTGATTTTTTATAAAATTTAATTCATTTAATTAAAAAATTTATATTTTAAAATATCAATTATCTCAATTTTGACACTATTCATTACTTTATTTTTTTTAAAAAATCATAACAACATGTGTAAAATCCATGAATAGGGAGACACTAATTCGATGCCCTGAGCCGGGTAGCCATATGACCTCAAGCACACCTCCCCGTACACCAGAGGTTTCTGACTAGCAGCGAGGGTCTAATAGGTCACTTGGGGAGACAATACCCTCATTACCAGAGTAAGACACAAAAAATAATAATTTAAATAATGGAAAAAATAGTAAACAATAAATAACATGCATAAATAACCAATTCCCAAAAAAGGGTACAACCATATACAACATTAATTATGCCATGCCATGCTCTAATGCGAGGTGAACAAAACCCCAAAAGGAAGAAAAACAGTAGAATCCCCAAAATGGCCAGGACTCCAAGTCTGTAACCTCACCCATACATGTACCACATCCAACTCAACTCCTTAGCATAGGGCCCCTGCCCTTGTCCTTACTTGCAAGCATGAAATCTGCTTGGGTACCCAATAGTGGCCCAAGAAGGGTGTGAGTATAACTCAGTAGGCCACCACCAACAGTGTCTATAAAATATCTAGAAAAATGAGATAGTGCATGCAAGTGAGAAATAATGGTAAGTAAATATAAACTATTCAATATGCCACTCGAGACTATGTTCCTTTTAATTATACTACCAATGAATCTGGGTTCACTACTTAGTAATTTCATGATTTAATATGCCTTTTCATGTGTTCAATGGATTGGGCATGTCCAATATTATCCAGAATATGGGAGTAAAAATCAAGTCCTATCTCACTAGGCATCAGACTTTGACAATCTCATAATGCTCACCTAGAAGCCTTAGTCTGAGTGGAATTCAACCGTTAGGGGAATAGAACTCTATCCACTTCCTTAAATCGTGCATTTGGGGGTGGAGCTTGAACCTCAATCCAACTCGACCCGTGGGCATATAACCTCAAGTCTATTCCCCACTCTACCAAGCCATGTGCACATTATTATTTATAATTCACCATAATCAAACATATCACAACAAGCATATCCAATATCATTTACAATATCGCAAAAATATCAACAAATGTGAAATTATAATTTTTCCTCAATCCATTAAAACATTCATCATTTATATTACTTAACCCGTTAGTCCCATTTCCCATTTTCCATGCCTATCTTTCTAAGCATATTCAAGTATAAATCTAATCCCCTAGAATTTTACCATTAATCCATTTAACCATTTTTCATGCCAACAAAAAAACTTCTTAGGCCATTACCCAACCTAAGTGTATTACTAAAACTCCAATTTAACACCCTTCAATCATATTAACATTTTAATCATTTTTTATGTTCTCTTACAATGGCCTTACACTTACATAGTGAAAATATAGGTTCGGGGAATATCATCACACGCTATAGGTGGCCCTAATCTCATTTGGAAATCCTCCATGCATCCCAGAAGGATCATGAGGAGTTCAATTAACCATTTAGACACCCGCTATATCCAAATAAACCAAAGGGAACCAAGAATACAATAATGGAAAAATTAAGAACATAACCCTACATGCACAAATCTACTTGAAACCCAAGGTATACCACTTATAGACCACCTACCTTGAATTTTTTGGTGAACACACTCTCAAATTAATCCTTAGATCCTGATTCAATCAACCCTTGAAGCCTCAACCTAAACCTCACTGAAAAAGAAGGGTTTCAGAGCTTCAGAAGAAGATAAGAGAGAGATACCAACCCAAATCAAGAAGAAGCAAGAAGGGGTTTAGCCTTATCAGGATCTTCAATACACAACTGAAGACACTCCAAACGGTCCTAAGATGAGAGAGATTGATCCTTGGAAGCTCTTGAGAGCTTTGGTTCATTCCTAGGGTTGCAAGAGGGGAGGAGGAGGAATATCCTGAGTGGAACATAAAAACCCCATAATGAAGTTTTTTGTAAATTTTTAAAGGTTCTAGGGCTACATGGTTTACCCACACAGTTTTCTAAACCATGGAAAAACCGTGCAGAGGATACTGTCCAAAAATTATATTTCTACACAGTTTACCTGGGCTGTCCGCACGGTCAAGACTAACCATGAACAGATCGTGTGGCATGCCCAGAAAACTCATTTTCCCCTTTTTTGTGTCCCGAACCCCCATAACACCCCTGAGCCTTCATTAGGACTTGGAAAAACACTTAATTAACCAAAATAAAGGGGTTATACTGAAATGAAAGTAAAACATACCTTACGGAGAAATCCGGGATCTTACAACATGATTACTTAAAAAAAACTTGTTTATCTCCCCAATAAAATTTAAAATTCATCCATAATATTATTTTATGGAATCAAATATTTCAATTTATATTTATTTTAACATTATTAAGATCATTTATTTGATTCTTCCTTTAATAAATCTATTACTACATCATCATTATGTCATAATTAAATTTAATTATTTAATTTCTAAAAATTATAGAAAAATAATCACGATGTAAGTAATATTTTTATCTTTCTACATACTATTTATAGTTGAATAAATCACATATATAACACCATATCAATTTTTTTAGAAATAAGAGTCTTGTTTATGACATCTTTATCTTTATTTAAATAAAATGTTATAAATGTCATTTTCACACCCAAGTGGCTTCCAAATTCCACAATTTCGGCTCAATGATTTTAATGGTTAAAAATAACTCATCTAATAAGATCAGAACAAGTGTTATAGTAGTTTTATATTATTTTCATATTATTTTTACATTTAATTACCCGATTTACCTTTAATCGTGGTAAATAATATACTAAAGTTACTATTAACCAAAAATTATTTTGATCTTATTAGACAAAATTTTTAATACTGAATACAACCATGTATGTCCATTTTTGAAAATTTAATTCAAAAAATTGACTAAAATTATTTTAAAAATCAATCTTGTTGACGAATTGAGGAAACAAGTTTTTAAAGTAAAAATGTTCAAAAGATCATAAAGTTTTATATCCTATTTAAATTTGAAATTGATTCTAATGAAATAACTTGGTTTAAATGATAAAATAATTATTTAATTTTACTATATATCTAATTAAAATTATGAAAAAACTATATAAATAAATCATATGAAAAATCAGTTTTGAATTAAAATGTAGTATTTTTCACTATTCATTAATGAATGAATATTATCATAAAAATAGAAAAATTTAAACAAAGTAAATTTTGATTACCCTATTCCAAATAAGGTAGATATTTTTTCAAATAAAACTTATAAAAGTTTCAAAAATTGTACTTTAAAAACGTTTTCCATCATTAGGCAGTAAACATACATTTTAAAAATATTACAGCCTTTTATGCTTAAAATTGGATTTATTCTTTTTTTAAGCCTGTACAATTTATTGGATGAAAGTAAAAATATTTAATAAACATTAATAAACATAATATAGTTAGTTTTTTTTCATTCATTCCAATACAACAACTAGGTGATAACTACCATTTAAAATAATAATATTAATAATGTATTATTTTTTGATATAACTCAATCTTGTGTGCAATGTATGATTTTGGAGAAACCCATTGTTGTGTGTCAGGTATGATATTAGAGAAACATCGCCTTTAAAGTAAAATTAATATCAATTTTAGAAATATTAAAAGATATGAAAAAGTTATATTCTATAATTACTTGGGATGTTAGATACAGTCTTCTTATTTCATAAAATATTTTTAACATCTCCCACAAATATTTTCCCATATAGTAATATTCATTGGAAAATACTACTTAAAACATTTCTTCATAACATGGGGAAATGAAACATAAGAAAGGTTAAGCTCAGGTGATCAGTAATATTAACCATTGATGATATCAATATATGATCATATAAAAGCATAATATAATAATAAGGGTTTAATATCATGCACATAAAATTCAATTTTCATACCCAATATTATAAGGCCCCAGCCTTAAACCTTACTTAATCTTGAGTTATTACAAGATTACACATTGAGGATCTTTTCGGGTTTAGAGTTTTAGAGAATTAGATCATAAAACTTGCATTACATTCCACATATAATCAAAGTGGTTACATAAAGATATTATTCTTCATTCCCATCAATGGAAACACATTTAAAATAAAACATGGATTAATTCTTGACACATCCTTGACTCTATCATCTTATCATGTACCTTTCCCTTGACCTGTGAAAAACATTTCAAAAACTTGGGATGAGCATAAAAACTCAGTATGGGTTATAAAAAAAACATGGAAAGGAAACATGAGTTCATATATACATAAGAATGAAATCATACTTTACCCATAAAACATTGGCACTTTAACATACCTCATAAAATCACGAATAAATTATAGAAATCATAAGACATAAAGGTAACTTGAGGCATTCATAACATTATTACGTAGGGAGTAACCCTCTTGGTTACGTTTGGAATACCCATCACAGTATATTCCCTAAAATCTCTTCGGAGAAACCTTAACGTTTCACTCCTTCGCGTTACCCAATGCATTGGAGAGCTATAACGGGCTCACCCACCCTTAGTTTATCACGAAACCACCCGTCTTCATAATAATGCCCAAGAACCATAACATAATCATATCACATAAAACATGTATAAAGGAAACATAAAATTTCCACATTTCAATCACGAGATATCAATACAACACATTGATATAATAAAAACATTATGAAATCCATTTTCAATACCAAAGTAAAACATGGTATTTATTTTTCTTTAAAAAAAAGGTATGGCTTGTAGAGGAAGCTGAAACTCAAATAACGGTTACGACGGCGGAGAAGTCGTTGTCGCCGCATACGTACGACAAAAACATTCCCTTTTGTCGTTTAGTAAACGCTTTTTATAAAAAAGATTCCTTTTGAATAAACGTAAAATTCAAAGTGGTTTATACACCGTATAAAAGAAAGTTGTGTATAAAATAAAATATGCCTCAACGAAAGGAGATTGAGACGAAGTCCCATACCTCGTATCCGACTTGACTCGACCGTTCTTTAATCTCCTGAATAATAAACTTGAGTTAATCTCTACTTGATTATGAATCTTTTTCAAGTTCATTATTCCTTTTATACCATGTTATGAACATCATGTAATCAGTTAAGTTAATAATGTTCATTTTGTCGGTATTTGGTTCTTAAGTCAAAAATAGACTTCTTACACTTACATGTTGTTAATTTGGTCAAAGGTTCATTATATCCAGAATGGTATTCATGATGTAGATATCATATATGTCATATATATCCAGTACATACATGCATTTATAATATTACATAATTTAGAGGTAAGAAATGAAATGCACCGTTCATGGAGACGGTAAGCCGTACGTACGCATGAACGCTACTTCCATTTCTATTTAATATTTTCTGGAATGGAATAATAATGATATAAGAGTATATTATAATTCCAGTATAATAACATATATAATATCATTAACTTTATCCTTTACACATCCCACATATGGTATTAACGAATCAAATCACTTTTAGGGGGCGGTAGTCCGCACTTCCTAAAATGAAGATATCGTGTTTACCCATAATGGAAACCATAAAGGTATGTCCAAAATGAAAAAAACAGAAGCTTAAGGAAAACATAAACATATTATATATCATATATGAAAATAGTGACATCATAATGGCCACCTTTGACGGTGTTAAATGAGTGTTGAACAATCATTGTTTCGGGAGGCAGAATTTCGCCATCCACGGAAACCGTATGTTATTTAACCATTTGATGTAGTTGTGTGAGAGTGTAGCTCAAATAAATCATATAAAAACATCCTAGTATATTGAAGATACTGGTGTTGTTACAAAAGAAGTAAATAAAAAGAGTTTAGGGGGTTGGAGAAGCAAAATAAAACAAATGAGCATGAGAGAACGAATTACCTTAAAAAGTGTAACTCCTTTTGATTTGAGCCTAAAGGCTTCCTTTGAAAGGATTATGCCCAAAGGGAATCCTCTAGGATGAGGAGAGGGATGTGGAGAGAGCAAATGGGCATGGGTTGGCCGAGCCAAAGGCTTGAAGAGTGTGTGAAATGAGGTAGAGGTGGGGGCCTTTTATAAGAGGAGAGGAGGGGCACTCTTGGAAAGTAAAGAAACATTACTTTATTTGAAAATGTGTTTCGGTTTTAAAAGGTCCCACATTGATATAATTCGTGGATAAGGTGATAAGGGTTCGAAATCCACTCATCCAATTGGTTTTTTCCATGTGTAGTTCATAGATTTTACATTATCTTTCCATTTTATTTAAATCGTCAAATAATGATGTCATCGCTGCATCATTATTATGTCATAAATAAATAAATTTATTTAATGTCTAAAAATTATAAAAAAAATACTATGATATAGGAAATCGTTTTAGCTTTCCAATGAATTTTATAATCAATATTTGGACTTGTATAACTCCACTTAAAAATTGTTTTCGTAAAACATATTATGTTTGTGTCATTTTCACTTTAACATTAAATAAAAAGTAATTTATGTCATTTCCCAACAAAAGTGGATCCATGGGGTCCCCAAGTTGACCCATGGCATGTCATGGTCGGCCATGACACAACCAATGAGGTTGGGACATGTGTCTAGGTCATTTCATATTATTAAAGCCTTATTTAGACCTTAAACTACCCTAATTACCACTAATCGTGATTAAGAACTTAATAAGTTACTATTCACCAAAAAATTATTATAATCTCATTGAACCAAATTTTACATACTAATGACAACCATGTATGTCGGATTTTTAAAATTCAATACACATTAGTGGTAAACATTCATTTAACAAAAAAATCAGTTTGCTTGATTACCACTTAGTGGTTTCACTATTCATCAAAAATTGAAGTTTTTCAGAAAATTACAAAAAATTCACCCTAAGCTATATTTGATATTCCGAATTCAAAAATGAAGTCCATTTTACAAAATTCAAAACATATAAGTCAAATTAATTAATTTAATAATTAATTCCCGCTGTCATGACAAATAGCGTGTTTTTGTGAAACAATAAGTATCAAAAGATTGACACCAGTTTAAGTCCAATTTCAAAGTGAAATTGATTCCAATGACCACCATTGGATTAACTGGTAAAAATATTTTCTAATTTCACTTTAAAACCAATTAAAATAATAATCTAATCATATAAATAATTTAGATTAAAAAGAGGTTTTGAATTAAAACACAACATTTTACACTATTCATAAAAAAATGAACTTTATCAGAAAGGTACCAAAAATTTACACAAAGTAAATTTTGATGTCCCGATTCTAAAGAAGAGTTATATTTGGTCCAAAATAAATTATAAGAGTGATCAAAACTATATTTAATGATGGTTCACCATTAAAAGGTGATAAGTGAACCTTTAGTGAAAATTAGAGTATATATACCCGTAAAATTGAACTCTTTCCGTATTTTAAGCTTTTATCTTTTATTGGGTAAATGTATAAACATTTAAAAACATATCTAATCATATTTTAGTTATTTCTATCCATTCCCGCCAGTACAACGGCTACTTGTTAACTAACATTTAAAATAATATTATTTTATTACTAGTGTGCTACGTAAGTTTCAAAGAAACTCATCGTTGCGTATCGGGTACGCTATCGAACATAGCAACCCCTTTAAAATAAAATTAATATTTAATTCATAAATATTAATAAATATGAAAATTATTTATTCTTTATTTACCTGGGATGTTACAAATATGTTAAAGATCGTATACATGAGTCATGGAATAAATCATAACAGTTCATAATAAACAAATCATAATGTAAATCAATGAACATGAGTAATGGTAACATAACATAGACATATGAATGTGAAAAAACAAAGTATTATAACATTTTGTACAATTATAAATTGAATCATTTTCACTCATTATCTGAAAGATATAAATTTTGGACCTCATATAAACTTATGGGCATGCAAACTAGGTCCACACATAATATTTTAAACATAAAATTAGGTATACACATAACCTTGTGGACATGAAACTAGTTCCACACATAAAATTGTGAACATGAATTCTCATTCATGCATAACATAATTAACTCACGAGTTATCCATCTTTACCCAATGCATTAGAGACATATAACATGCTCACCCATCCTTAGTTTATAAATCAACCACCCATTCATGATATAACATACCAATTATCATTGGTTTATAATTTAAACCCATACTATGTTATAAAATAACCACACTAATTGTTTTATAATGGAACCACCCATCATATAATTAAAACAATATATATGTGTGTCATGAGCTCATAAACATGCATCATATCAGCACATTATAAACTGTGAAAGGGAAACATGTTTCATTGACATTTAATCAATTCATTATAGAACAACCTATTTGAATAAATTGTTTCTATAAAAATTTCATCATTATAATCATTAACCATACAGATATAGAATACAGATTGAACTATTAGATCATATACCTAGTAAAACATGAACAACTTCAAAGTTTGTTGTCTTGGTGAATAGAAATTCCATAAACATATCATTAAAAATTTCATGAGGAAAATATCCCTTCCATTTTGATATCACATATTTAAAATAATTTTTTTTTTCAAAAATCCTAAAGAAATAATTTTATATGAAAATAACCTTTAAAACTTGTAATGGAATATTCAAATAATTGAGTGGTCATGATGGTTGAAAATTTTGTTCATGTCATGTGCATTAAAACAAAATATTCCCTTCACATTTTAAGTGAAGATTATAAAGTACCTTGTTTACTAAATTAAAATAAGATTCCTTTTAAAATAATTGAATTTTTTTAAACATTATTAAAAAATAACTTATTTTCTTTATAATATTAATCACATTCTTAAACATATTTTTATAAAAAATGGATGTAGAAGAAAAAATATTTTCATCCAAAGGGAGAATAAAATTCAGGTTTTAAATAAAAACATTCTTTTAAAATCACTATCACCATAAATATAAGAAAATTAAAATAAATCATGTATTCTCAAGAAGTAATCATAGTATTAGAAAATTCATGAGTTTATTGAGAGGTAGATCATCATATTTAATCATCTGAAACATAATTATTAACAATCTCGATAAACAATAAGATTGTATCATAAAACCCTTACCACATTAGTTACATTTGAATAGTAATCCCCATGAAAGAAATTAACTTAGATGGATATTTAAATATAAATAAAATTCATAATAATCATGATAAAATTCATTCATGGTAAGTATATATACTACACAAAAGGAATAGGTGTTGAATATGGCATGTTTCCCATGAAAATAAAAGTGAGACAAAAACCCCATAAATTATATCCGAATTAATTCATACACATTCAAACCAATTGTAATTTTTTTTTGATTTATTAAAAATATGTTAGAAAAACAAACTCATATATATATACCATATATTATTTCCCTTTAACATTTTAGCACCCATTTATCCATAATTCTCTGTTAAAATCACTAATTTAGTAAATAAATATATTTTTCATGTAGTTTTGGTTTGAAGATTTTGGTAATTGTACATTGATCATGGTCCCATAGTATCAATGATTTAATTCATGAAATAAATATAATTTAAAATCATTATATACATATGTATAGTCTCTCATAAAAGTGGAGATAGAAAAATGAATTACTATGTTCATGGAGATGGTATGATGTATATACACATGAACATTGTTTCTATTTTTTATTAATGTAATGAAAGAAAGATAAATAATAATTAACCTTTCAAGAATTATTAATATATAATATATAAAACATAAATTCTTTATATAGGTTCTTATTACAATCCATGTCAAAATTAAATGAAAAACATATGACATCGCTTCATAGAGGTGATAGTCCACAGTTACACACAAGAAATGTTATTTCCATCCAATGTATTGGAAGGTAATAAGTTAGATATGATATTATAAATATAAGATTATAATTATGGAATTAATAAAATATTTAAATATTAAATCCATCATTATATCCATCTTTTAGAGATGGTGAGATAATGTGAATTACATCAATTTGTGAATCGATAGTCCCCAATACACCCGATGTACGATCTCATTTTTCATTTCATGTAAGAGGAGATAGATAATGGTCATAAATTAAATATAATAAATCAAAATTATATGGTAGATATTGGTGTTATTATATTATAATAATGAATTCATGATTGAAGGTGGTCAAAAAAGAAGTGAAAAGAAAGATCTTAGTGAAGACAATTACCTTCTCATTTAATAACCCCCTTTGGATTTCTTATTATAGACACTAGGGTTGAAATTTTGGGAAGACCAACAAATATATGATAGTGATAAGTATTTTTGGGAGATATTTTGGAAGGTTTTTGTTTTAGCGGAGTGTCTTAATAGGTATAAATAAGTGAGGGTATGAGGTACAGTTTTATAATTGATGAGTGGCATTTTTGTAAATACCCAAAACTATTAAATAATGCGATTTCACTCTCATCCCAAGAGCCTAAAAAATTGATAAATAATGGAGTGGAGAAAATATATAGTCAATTCACCCCTCCACCAATAAAACACACGTTTTAAACATGTTATTTAATAGCCTCTATGATTACTTACATTTACCACTTTTTGTTTTCACCACAATAGCTAGTTTTTTATTTATTCGCCTTGGAAATTTATCCATTAAGACCAAAATTATACTAGACTTGTAATATATTTTGTTACTACTAATTCTAAATATAAAATAAAATTTATAAAAAAAATCCTATGAGGGTGGGAAATTAATTTCCTTATAGGAATGCAAAACCTTATTTAAAACGTAACTACAATAATTAATTTTTACTATTTTACTATTCATTATGAAAAAATTATGTTTACATTAAAAATGTAAAATACATTTTATAAAATTAAATTCCTAGAATTTGTGAAATTTTATTTAAAATTAAAACTAGAGATGCAACAAAAAAGCAATTTTCTATCGAAAATGTTTTCATATGTATAGAAAGTTATTATATCAAAATTGAACATAAAATTAATAAAAATTTCCCAAATAGGATTAATATTGATTTAATTTAACTATTTTAAAAAAATTAAATCCATTAAACGAAGTGGTAATTTTCAATAAAAATTAGTATTTTCACTATTCATTAACAAATATCCTTTTAGAATATCCAAAAAACATCAATCTATGATTATTTTTACCTTTTGATTTAAAAAGTCAAGTTTATTTTTTAAAATAAATTTTATAAAAGTGTAAAAAATCACTTTTAAAATATGTGCATGACCGAAACACTCTTTGAAAAAATATAGTTTTTAAGAAAAAAATAAGATGCATTCATATCACATGTTTAGAAAACAAATTAATGATAAATAATATTATTAAATAAATAGAATATTAAATTCATTAAAATAATTATCCAATATATAATAATTTTATTTATTAAGATAAAAACACATTGCGAGCAAAAAAATAGATTTTCAAAAGAAAAAAATTCCTTTAGGTTCAAATGATTACTATTTACATTTATAATCAATTGATTACCAATGAACATGTGTAAACCACATAATTTTACTAATTTATTTATTCTTATTCATACATGTAACACCCTAAAATTATAAAGTAAGAACATTGTATTTGATTTCATGTATGACACACAACATCAACCATGTAAGGGAATATAATATCCCAAGACATTGTAATATATTTACTATTTTAAATAGATTCGATATATTCTACATATTTTATTGCATGCAACACCATGTCATATTGTGTCCCACAGAACAATATGTTTCTTCAATGGATTGTACTAAATGTAAGACCTTGTTTTACCAAAAAACAATATTTTATTAAAAATTTATTATTTAATATAATATGATATAACCTAACCATTAAATTAGCAATTATGAATAGTAATTTCTCACTTATGAAATTATTTGTTTTACAATAATATAAAATGAATTCATTGGTTAAAAAATTTTAGAAATGAATATAAAAACCAATTGCATATAAAGGGAATATTTTTATAGAAAACATTTTTTGTTCTCACAAAGATATTTTATCCTAATAAATAAAATTAATTACAATTAGTGAGTTAAATTAATGTAATATATATATATATATATTATTGTAACATCCCAAGTAAATAAAGAATAATACATTTTCATATTTATTAATATTTGTGAATTAAATATTGATTTTATTTTAAAGGAGATGCTATGTTTGATGGTGTACCCGATACACAACAACAAGTTTCTTTGAAGTCTAATGTTACACACAATGCTAAGTCATACTGAATAATAATAATATATTATTATTTTAAATGGTAGTTAACGCCTAGCCTTTGTATTAGTGGGAATGAGCAGAACTAACTACAATATGATTATACATGTTTGTTAAATGTTCTTACATTTATTCAATAAAAGTTAGAGGCTTAAAATGTGAATGAATCTAATTTTAAGCATAAATAATCTAGTATTTTTTAAAAGGTCAATTTACCACCTTTTGATGGTGAACCCTCTTTAAATCTAGTTTTGGTCACTTTTATATGTTATATTTGACAAAATAAATTTTTTCTTGAGAATTAAGACATCAAAATTTACTTTGGGTAAATTTTTGGTATTTTTCTGATAAAATTCATTTTTAATTAATAGTGAAAAATATTATATTTTAATTCAAAACTGCCTTTTAATCTAATTTATTTATATGGATAGATTATATTTTTAATTGGTTTTAAAGTGTAATTAGACTATATTTTTACCATTTAATCCAATTTTTGTCATTGGAAGTAATTTCACTTTGAAATTGGACATAAACAAGTATCAATCTTTTGATAGTTACTATTTCTTAAAATATGCTTTTTGTTTTGACAACAAGAATTAATTATAAATTAATTAATGAAACTTCTATGTTTTGAATTTGGTAAAATAGACATTATTTTTGAATTCGGAATATCAAATATATCTTAGGTTGAATTTTTTGTATTTATCTAAAAAACTTCAATTTTTGATGAATAGTGAAAACATAGAGTAGTAGTTAAAAAACTGACTTTTTTCATTTAAATGAAATTTTACTGCTTCTGTGAATTGAATTTCAAAATTTATATATACATGGTTTTTATTAGTAAGTAAAATTTGGTTCAATAAGATAAAAATAATTTTTGATGAATAATTACTTTTGACTTTTATTTACCGTAGTTAAAGGTAAATAAGGTAATTCAACGTAAAAATAATATTATAATAATATTAAAATATCCTAACATGTGTCCTAATCCTATTGTTTGATAAATTTATGACCATGTTCATCCTTGGGTCGATTTTGGGACCCCATGAAGCCACTTAAGAGTGATAATGACACTTTATATTAATTAATTTAATGTAATGACAAAAATGGCCTAAACATATATCTTTTAGTAAATAAATTGTTACATGGGGTTATATAAGTTATATTTTTTACCATAAATATTCATTTGAAATATAAAATTATATCCTGCTTCATGACACTTTTTTTATAATTTTTAGACATAAAATATATAAAATTATTTTTGACACCATAATGATGCAGTGTTTACCTCATGAATGATTGATTTAAATAAATAAGATTATAAAAATTAAAACAATATCCAAAACCTATCTAATTTTTATTGGATGATTTTATTTCGAACAAGATTCTTCTTAGCTTTGACTTTTATAAGTTTTTGATCTTTAGAAACTGGAAATCATTATATAATAATATAATATTTTCAAACATTCCTAAAGATCCCCTCCTCCCCCTTATAAAAATCACTCACTTCTAACCCCTTACTCACACCACTCAAGCCCCTTGGATCATCCAAAATATAACCAAATAATATCTCAATATTCCTATCTTCCACCTAGAAGCCTTACCTTAGGCATAAGCCACTTCAATAAAACCTTTTGGTACAAACCAAGGGGAGTTACCCGATTTAATGGTAACGTCTTCTCTTAAGTTCTTTTATTTTATTTATTTCTCAATCCCTAAACTCTTTTTATTGATTTATTTTATAAAAACACTAGTATAATCAATATACTAGGTTTTTTATGATAAGGATTAATACTAAACTTACTCACACCTCTGTCTAATGGGTAAAGAACATATTGTTTCTGTGGACGGCGAACTACTGCCTCACAAAACGATGATTATTCAATCTTCTCCTACCACCTCTTATGGTGTCCATTAAGATGTCACTGTATTTATATGTGATATATATTATATTTATATTGTCTCTATACTTCTGTATTTTTCATTTATATCATACATTTATGGTTTTCATAATGGGTAAATACGATAATTTCATTTGAGGAAGTGCAGACTACCACCTTCTCAAAGTTATATGACTCGTTCATGCCATACATGGAACATATAAAGGATGTATTTAATGAAATTATATATGATATTATAATATAATTATAATATGCCTATTTATCATTAAGTTTTCATTCCATTAAATACGAAAAAGAAATGAAATTAGCGTTCATGCGTACGTACGACTTACCATCTCCATGAATGGTGCATTTCATTTCTTATCTCCAAATGTTATGTAATATTAAAAATACATATATATACTGTACATATATTATATATATGATATCTAAATCATTAATATCATTTTGGATATAATGTAATTTTGATCACATGAACAAATTCTAATTATAAGAAGTTCATTTTTGACTCAAGTATCAAATATCAAAAAAACGACCATTATTAAATGAAATGATTACATAATGTTTATAACATGGTAATAAGTGATATAAAAGGAATAATAAACTTTAAAAAGGTTCTTAAGCAAGTAGAAATTATCTTTAGTTTATTATTCTTGATATTAAATAACGGACAGGTCAAGTCGGACACGAGGTAAGAGACATCATGTCAATCTCCTTTCATTGAGGCATATTTTGTTTTATACATGACTTTATTTTATACGATGTATAAACACCTTTGAATTTTCATTTCATTCAAATGGAATCTTTTTCTATGAGTCATTTTAGTAAATGACAAAAAAATAATGTTTCTTTTAAAGTAAGTAGTGACAATGACCTTTTCTGTCGCCAGGAGTATTATTTGATCTATGGTTTCCTTAACAAGTCGAAATGTTTTTTAAAGGAAAATAAATACCATATACACTTTTTATGTATTTTGGTATTGAAAATAGTTTTGAGAAAGCATTTATTATTTCAATATATTTAAATTATATATTGTGATTGAAATGTGGAAATGTTATCTTTCCTTTATGTTTATTTTATGTGTTATGAATATATTATGGTTCTTGGGCATTGTTTACATATATTGGTGGTTCCTTGATAAACCTAGGGTGGCTGAGCCCAATATAGCTCTCCAATGCATTGGGTTACGTGACAGAGGTAAATGATAATGTTTCTCCTAAGAGATTCAGTGAATATACTATGATGGGTATTCCAAATGTTACTCCTTATGTAGCTGTGAAAGCTATAATGTAAGTATGTTATGGATTCCACAAGTTACCAGTTTGATTTGTGATTACTATGTGTTATTCATAAATCTTATGATTTCATGAGGTATGTTAAAGAGATTTTGTTATGTATGTATTGATGAACTAATGTTTTCTTTCATTGTTTTAGAATCCTTACTAATATTTTTATGTTAATCCCAAGTTTTGAAATGTTTTTCACAGGGCTTAAAGATGAATAGGGTCAAGGATGGGATCAAGGAAAAGTCATGTTGTCTAAAACATAGAACTAGACATGACTCTTTTTTTCAAGAGTATTTATTTTATGAAAAAATGGAAACTAAGTATAAGTGTCAACTTTGTAATTTTTGATATGTAATGTAACAGTTATGTCATAATTCTCTAAAACTATAAACCTAAAAATATCCTCAATATGAATTATTATTTTAATTCTAGATTATGTATTGTTTAAGTCTGGGTCATTATAGTTGGTATCAAAGGTCGGTTTAGACAACTTTAGTAGTTAGAATATTTTTAAATTAATGTCCATATTTTAATTTATGGTAAGATTGAATTGATATAGCATTTACAGATTACCATGTTGCTTCACCTAAGATATTTATGTATTCAGAATGGGTTTCCATAGAGGAAACATGGCAGTTGTGATGGGATGACATCAGGAGGAAGGAAACCTTCCAAATTAGCAACCTGAGATGGTCATAATCGAAACTTAATAGTTTGTTGCAGTGGTGACATATTTGAATCGATCTATAAATGGTGGTGGTATCTATGCAAGAGATCATCCAAATCAACCATAGAGGAAATTTTAATTAGTGGGGAATTTCATGAGGCAACATCCCCCATCATTCAGAGGATCATCTGAACCTGTGCTTGCAGAAGGGTGGATTAAAGCACAAGAAAAGATTTTTGACGTCATGGGGTGTTTAGAACATCAAAAGTTTAGTCTTGTAGTTTACCATTTTAAGGTGAATTTGATCAGTGGTGGTCGATGGTGAAAAATATCAGGGATAGTGAGGAGATTAATGCTATTTATTGAGATGAATTCAAAGGTATGTTTCTTAAAAATAATTTTCCTAAGGTGGTTCTTCTTAGGATGGAAAAACAATTCCTAGAATTTTGGCAGGAGGATGACTCAGTGGCTACTTATGAAGAAAAATTCACTCGACTGGAAAGGTATGCTCCAAATTTCATATGAGATCTTGATAGTAAAATCAACTGTTTTTACTCAGGATTAAAACCAAAGTATCGAAGGGATTTAGCTTCTCATGAGTTCAAAAGTTATGAAAAACTTATTCGATGTGCGGAGAATGTGGAAATGGAGTTTGTCGATGATCATGTGTTCTTTGAAAAAAAAACAAAATAAGAGGTCGAGGTGGCAGACTAAAGGGAAGAAATCCTCAAAAAAATATGATGGTAAGAAACTTAAGTTTACCGTTTGTGAAAATTTTGGTAAAAAGCACACTGGGGAATGCCTTTTGAATTCTGTTATGTGCTACCGATGTGGTAAAATGGGACATAAGGCTCGTAATTGCACTGAGAAAGATCAGGGTAATGGTAAGACAAAATCTGATTTACAATCAGTAAAATGTTTTAAGTGAAATGAAATGGGTCATTATGAAAATGGGTTTTCAATGAAGAACTCAGGTGAGGTAGAGCATCCAGACTACAAGCAGAAAGGGGTGGTGACATCCTTTGCAACTACTTCAGTAGATGTTGGGCCATCAAATAAAGTAGTATCATGTACACTATTTGTTTACTTAGATTATGACAATGTGTTGTTTGATTCAGGGTCTACACATTCATTCATTTCTAAAAATTTTTCTAGTAAATTGTGAATTCCATCTCAATATATGAATCCTAAACTTATGGTAAAAATACCTGGGGGAAATGTTAATAAAACAATATACTATAAGAACCTTGCTTTCCTTGTGTGCAGAATGAATCTAACTACAAACCTTATTGTTTTACCTCTAGTAGAGTTTGATATTATTTTGGGTATGGATTGGATTTCCATTTATCATGCTAAGATTTACTGTGGAGCTAAAGAGGTTTATTTTTAGAAATATTTTTAGTTTGTGTACAATAATGAACCCTTAATTTTGATAACATATCAGGAAGCTGAGAAACTATTAAAAGATGGAAATGAATGTTACCTTGAACATATTATTGAAAACAAAGTAACTGTTCATATTAATGACGTGCCAGTGGTAAATGAGTACCTTGAAGTTTTTCCTGATGAATTTTCTGGTATTATACCTAATCGGGATACTGAATTAACTGTTGAATTAGATCCTAATGCTAAGAAAATTTCAGAATCCCCTTATCAAATAACTCAAATTAAACATTTAGAGTTAAAGAAGCAATTTTAGGAGTTATTAGATAAAGGTTTCATTCGACCTTACACATCACCATGGGGTGCTCCTATCTTGTTTGTTAAAAATAAAGATGGTTCAATGAGACTTTGCATTGATTATAAAGCATTGAATAACATCACTATTAAGAACAAGTATCCTTTGCCTCATATCTATGATTTGTTTGATTATCTCTAGGGATCTCAGTATTTTTCAAAGATTGAATTGAGGTCGGGGTACCATCAGTTGAAAGTAAAAAAGTAGACATTCCAAAGACCACTTTTCGCACTAGATATGGTCATTATGAATTTGTGGTTATGCCTTTTGGATTAACCAATTCACCTGATGTATTCATGGATCTTATGAATATAATTATCTGTGAGTTCTTGGATAAGTTTTTGGTTGTGTTCATTGATGATATTTTGGTTTATTTAAAAAGTATTTAGGAACATGAAAGTCATTTAAGGGTTGTCTTGTAAACTTTAAAAGAAAATAAACTATATGGGAAATTAAGCAAGTGTGAGTTTTGGTTATAAAAAATTTCATTCCTTGGTCACATTGTTTCAAAAAATGGCCTAACTGTTGATCCTTCTAAAACAAAAGTTGTTGAAGAATGGCCAAGACCAACAAATATAACCGAGATCTGTAGTTTTCTTGGTTTAGCAGGTTATTACCGGAGGTTTGTTGAGAATTTTTCACGGTTATCTATCCCACTAACTAAGTTAACTGGAAAAGGTGTTAAGTTCATTTGGAAAAAAGAATGTGAGGATTGTTTTCAGGAATTGAAAATAAGATTAGTGAATGCTCCAGTTTTGGAGCTGCCTTCCAGAAATGATGAGTTTTTTATCTACAGTGATCCTTAGTTGAAAGGACTTGGATGTGTCCTTATTCATAATGATCAGGTAGTTCCTTATACTTCACTTCAGTTGAAATATCATGAGTTAAATTTCCCTACACATAATTTTGAATTAGATGCTGTTGTTTTTTATTTATAAATTTAGAGGAATCATTTTTATGGAGTAAAATATGAAATATATACTGACCACAAAAGTTTAAAGTATATATTCAGTCAGAAAGAATTAAGCCTGAGACAAAGGAGATAGCTGGAATTAATCAATGATTATTATTTCACGATTCATTACCATCCAGGAAAAGCAAATAAAGTGGATGATGCTTTGAGTCGAAAAAGTAATGCTTCATTAACCATGCTACATTTGGAATGACATCCTTTTTTTTATTTACTGAACTTATGAATAGAAGTTGTTAGTGTAGGAAATTACTCTTTTTTGTTTCAGGTGTTAGTGAAATCATCTCTATCAGGCAGAATTAATAAAGCGCAGAAGGAAGACAATGAGTTGTAGAAAATGGTAGAGTTGGTTCAGAAGGGTAATTTGCCTGATTTTAATATTAATAATGATTATGTTTTGAGGTTTGGGAAGAGATTATGAGTGCCTTGTGATTCATAGTTGAAGAAAGAGTTATTATATGAAGCTCATAGTTCTCCATTTTTAGTTCAAACTGGAAGTACTAAGATGTACAGAGATCTTTAGGAGTATTACTGGTGGGATGGAATGAAAAGAGATATTACTGACTTTACTGTGAAGTGTTTGACATGTTAGCAGGTTAAAGCAGAGTGGCAGTTACCAAAAGGGTTGCTTCAGTCTTTACCGGTACCAGAGTGGAAATGGGAAAATATATCCATGGAATTATTTGTGGGATTACCAAAGACATATCGATGTAATAATGAAATCTGGGTTGTTGTTGATCAATTGACTAAATCTACTCATTTCCTTCCTATTCAAGATACTTTGTATCTAGATCAACTTTCTTAGTTGTATGTTAAAGAGATAGTTAGGTTTCATAGAGTTCCCATCTACATTGTATCTGATCGTGATCCCAGGTTTACTTCTAACTTTTGGAAAGGCCTTCAGAAGTCGTGGGGTACATAATTAAATTTTAGTACAGCTTTTCATCCTCAATCAGATAGGCAGTCAGAATGAAAATTTCAGACCTTGGAGGATATGCTATGTTCTTATTCAATGGATTATCAGGGAAGTTGGGACCAACATCTTTATTTGGTTGAATTTTCTTATAATAAAAGTTTTCATTCCAGTATACAGATGGCTCCATTTGAGGCATTATATGGGAATCGATTTTGAACTCCAGCTTTTTGGGATGAAGTAGGTGAAATGAAGCTGATAGGACCATAATTGGTAGAAGAGATGGCAGAAAAAGTTCAGTTGATTCAGAAGCACATGAAAATAACTCAGAACATGAAGAAAAGTTATTAGGATAAATGGAGGAAGGATATTTTATTTGAGTTAGGTGATAACGCCTTTCTCAAAGTTTCTCCATGGAAAACTGTGATGCATTTTGTTAAGAATGGAAGGTTGAGTTTGAGGTTCATTGGACCTTATAAAATTCTAGAGAAAGTTGGTTTAGTTACGTACAGAGTGGATTTACCTCCATGTTTATCCCAGGTACATAATGTTTTTTTTGTTTCAATGTTGAGAAAGTATATGCTAGACCCATCTCATGTTTTGAGCCCAAAGGTAGTTCAGTTAGAAGAGAATCTCTATTATGAGGAACATCCATCCCAGATTATTGACAGAAGAGAGAAAGTGTTGTGGAATAAGTTAATTCATCAGGTAAATATTTTGTGGAAAAACCATATAGTTGAATAGGCAATGTGGGAATCTGAAAATGCTACGAGGGATAAATACACCCACTTATTTGATAAGTGAATAAAAATTATGAGGACACAATTTTCAAAAGGGGGGAAGGATGTAACATCCCAAGTAAATAAAGAATAATAAATTTTCATATTTATTAATATCTTTGAATTAAATATTAATTTTATTTTAAAGGGGATGCTATGTTTGATGGTGTACCTGATACACAACAACGAGTTTTGTTGAAGTCTAATGTTACACACAATGTTGAGTCATACTAAAAAATAATAATATAATATTATTTTAAATGTTGGTTAACACCTAGCCATTGTATTGGAGATAATGAACATAACTAACTACAATATTATTATACATGTTTTTTAAATGCTTTTACATTTATACAATAAAATTTTGAGGCTTAAAATGTGAATGAATCTAATTTTAAGCATAAATACTCTAATATTATTTAAAAGGCCGATTTACTGCCTTTTGATGGTGAACCCTATTTAAATCTTGTTTTGGACAATTTTATATGTTCTATTTGACAAAATAAAATTCTTATTTATAATCGGGACATCAAAATTTACTTTGGGTAAATTTTTGGTATTTTTCTGATAAAATTCATTTTTTAATAAACTCGGAAAAATATTGTATTTTAATTCAAAACTACCTTTTAATATAATTTATTTATATGGTTAGATTATCTTTTTAATTGGTTTTAAAGTGTAATTAGATTATATTTTTACCATTTAATCCAATTTTGGTCATTGTAAGTAATTTCACTTTGAAATTGGAAATAAATAAGTGTCAATCTTTTGATAGTTATCATTTCTAAAAAACATGCTTTTTGTTTTGACAACGAGAATTAATTTTAAATTAATTAATGAAACATCTATATTTTTTAATTTTTTAAAATATAAATCATTTTTGAATTTGGAATATCAAATATTTCTTATGCTTAATGTTTTTTATTTTTCTGAAAAACTTCAATTTTTGATGAATAGTGAAAACACTGAGTAGTAGTTAAAAAACAGAATTTTTCATTTAAATGAAAATTTACCACTTCTATGAATTGAATTTATAAAATAATACATACATGGTTGTTATTGTTAAGTAAAATGTGGTTCAATAAGATGAAAATAGTTTTTGGTGAATAGTAACTTTTGACTTTTATTTACCGCGGTTAAAGGTAAATAGGGTAATTCAAGATAAAAATAATATTATAATAATATTAAATTACCCTAACATGTGTTATAATACTATTTCTTGATAAATTTCTGACCATGGGCATCCTTGGGTTGATTTTAGAACCCATGGAGCCGCTTAAGAGTGATAATGATACTTTATATTAATTACTTTAAAGTAATGACAAAAATGATATAAACATATGTCTTTTAGTAAATAAATTCTTACATAGGGTTATGTAAGTTATATCTTCAACTATAAATATTAATTTGAAAGCTAAAACAATTTCCTACATCATGGTATTTTTTTTAATTTTTATACAACAAATAAATAAAATTATTTATGACACAATAATGGTGCAGGGTTTACCTCATTAATGAATGATTTAAATAAATAAGATTATAAAAATTAAAAAAATATCCAAAACCTGTCCAATTCTTGTTGGACGATTTTATTTTGAACAAGTGTCATCTTATCTTAAAATTTAATAAGTTTGGGACCTTTATAAACCAAAAATAATTATATAATAAAATAATATTTTCAAACTTTCTTAAAGAGCCCCTCCCCCCTTATTAATAACCATCACCTATAACCCATTACTCACACCTCTCAAGCCCCTTGGATCATCCATAATCTACCAAAATAATCTCTCAGTATCACTATTTTCCACCTTGAAGCCTTACCTTAGGTAGACAACACTTCAAGAAATTCTTTCGGTTTAAACCAAAGGGAGTTACCCGATTTAAAGGTAACATCTTCTCTTAAGTTCTTTTCTTTTCTTTTACTTCTCCAACCCCCTAAACTATTTTTATTCCTTTATTTTATAACAACACCAGTATCCTAAATATACTATGTTTTTGTTATGAAAAGGATTTTAACTACACTTACACACACCTCCGTCTAATGGGTAATGAACATACTGTTTCTGTGGACGGCGAACTACTGCCTCACGAAAGGACAATTGTTCAATTTTCTCCTACCACTTCTTATGGTGGAAATTAAGATGGAACTGTATTTATCTATTATATATATATATATTATATTTATATTTTCTCTATAATTCTATATTTTTCATTTATATCATACCTTTATGGTTTCTATAATGGGTAAATATGATAATTTCATTTGAGGAAGTGCGGAATACCGCCCCCTCAAAGTGATATGACTCATTCATGCCATACATGGAACTAATAAAGGATGAAGTTATTGAAATTATTTATTATATTATACTGGAATTATAATATACCTATTCATAATTATGTTTTCATTCCATTAAATACGAAATAGATATGAAATTAGCGTTCATGCATACTTACGAATTACCGTCTCCATGAACGGTGCATTTCATTTCTTATCTCCAAATGTTATGTAATATTATAAAATAAATAGATATACTGGATATATATATGATATATATGATATCTAAATCAATAATATCATTCTATATATAATGGACTTTTGACCACATGAACAACTTGTAATTATAATAAGTTCATTTTTGATTCAAGTACCAAATATCGAAAAAACAACGATTATTAATTTAAATGATTAAAAAATGTTTATAACATTGTAATAATTGATATAAAAGGAATAATAAACTTTAAAAATTTTCTTAATCAAGTAGAAATTAACTTTATTTTATTATTCAGGAGATTAAAGAACAAACGATTCAAGTTGGACATGAGGTAAAGGACATCGTCTCAATCTCCTTTTATTGAGGCATATTTTGTTTTATACACAACTTTATTTTATACGGTGTATAAAAGCCTTTGAAATTTAATTTCATTGAAATGGAATCTTTTTCTATGAGTCATTTTACTAAATGAAAAAAAAAGAATGTTTCTTTTAACGTAAGCGGTGACAATGACCTTTTCCACTACCGTGTGTATTATTTGATCTATGGCTTCCTTAACAAGCCGAAATGTTTTTAAAGGAAAATAAATACCACATACCCTTTTTAAGTATTTTTGTATCGATAATGGTTTTGAGAAAGAATTTATTATTTCAATATATTTAAATGATATATTGTGATTGAAATATGGAAATTTTATCTTTACTTTATATTTGTTTTATGTGTTATGAATATGTTATGGTTCTTGGGAATTGTTTACGTATACGAGTGGTTACATGATTAACCTAAGGTGTGTGAGCCTGATATAGCTCTCCAATGCATTAGGTAACATTATGGTGGTAAATGATAATTATTCTCCTAATATATTTAGGGAATATACTATGATGGGTATTCCAAATGTAACTCCCTATGTAGTTATGAATGCTATAACGTAAGTATGTTATGGATGCCATAAATTACCTTTATGATTTTTGATTACTATGTGTTATTCATAAATCTTATTATTTCATGATGTATGTTAAAGATCTTATGTTATGTATGTATTGCTGAAATAATGTTTTCTTTCTTTTATTTATAACCCTTACTGATATTTTTATCCTCATCCCATGTTTTGAAATGTTTTTCACTGGACTTAAAGATGAAGAGGGTCAAGGATGAGATCAATGAAAATTAATTCTATCTAAAACATGGAACTAGACATGAATTGTTTTTTCAAGAGTTTTTATTTTATGAAAAAATGGAAACTGAAAGTTTCTACTTTGTAATTTTTGAGATGTAATGTAATAGTTATGGCCTAATTCTCTAAAACTCTAAACCTGAAAAGATCCCCAATGTGAATTATTCTTTTAATTCAGGATTATGTAATGTTTAAGGATGATTCCATATAATTATATATTTAATAATATTTTTTTTATTTATCCAATATATTTGATAATCATAAGATAAGAACAAAAATAATATTTCCCATAAAAATCAATATTTTTATTAAGGTAGTTTAACCACCTTTTAATAGTGAACCCATTTTAATCCAATTTTTGGAACTTTTATAGATTATATATGTCAAAAAAACCTCATTATTTAATTAAAAACATAAAAATTAGTTTAGGGTGAACTTTTGGTACTATTCTGTGAAGATTCATTTTTTGATGAATAGTGAGAAATACTGAATTTTAATTCAAAAATTATTTTTCATATAATTTATTTATATTTTTAAATTATATTTCTAATTGTTTTTAAAGTAAAATTTTATAAATTATACATCTATTAATTCAATTTATGTAATTTTAAACAATTTGCCTTTGAAATTGTATATAATAAGATAAAAAACTTTTGAACGCTTTTAATTTAAAAAACTGCATTGTTGTCCCTTATGTTGGATTAAATTTAAATTAATTTATACTATTTATGTGATTAGAATTTGGATAAATGGTTTAATTATTTTTAATAATAATAATCTAAATTTCTTAAAAAGTTAAACTTAACTTTTTACCAAAATTATTAGTGAATGTGATTAAAATTAATTATAATGATTTAGAGAAAAAATAGCTTAACAAAAGACCAAACCCTAAACATAAGGTCCAAAATTAACTAGACACATGTCTAAATCCATTTTAGGTCCATATTTAGACCCTATACTCAATTGGATCTTATTTAGAGCATTATTGAATCCACTGAACATGGGAAATATGTTCGTGGAATTCCCTTTCCAAGAAAATTACAAGAGTGCCACTCCTCCACTATAAAAGGGCACTCATTCCTCCTACTTTCTCACACCTATAAATCCTCTTTATATGGACCTATGTCTTCCAAAATATCTTCTAAACATCCATACATTCAACATATAATCCTCCCTTTGGGAATAAATCCATCTAATGAATCTCTTTGGTGCAAACCAAAATGTTTTACCCAAAGAAGAGGTAATATCCATTCTCAAGATCTTTAGTTTTATTTTCATTATACCACCCCTAAAACATTATTATTCCATGAATATATAATAATAATAGTATCCTCAATATACTGATATGATTTTATATTAAGGGTTCTACCTACACTTACTCACACTTCAATTTAATTCGTAATGAACTTACCATTCTTGTGTACGTTGAACTACACCCTCACAAAATGATGTTGTTCATTTTTTCTTTACCACCTTACATGGAAGGGAATTATGATGGAAGCTCTATTTTTATATTATATAAATGATATTTATAATATTTTTTTCTTCTTTATCCCTTTATAACACATACCTTTATACTTTACATTTTGTGTAAATATGATAACATTATTTTGGGGAAGTGTGGACTACCGCCTCCTTAAAGCAATGTTATTCATTCATGATAGACATGGAATTTATAATGGATGGTTTTAATAAAACTATGTGATCTATATGAAACAAATATGACTATATAATTATAATATACATATATATATCATTTAATTTTCAGTCTTTTAATATTTCAACGAAATCGTAGTACCGTTAATGCATACGTATGACCTACCATCTCCATAAATGATGGATTTCATTTCTTATCTAAAATTGTTATAGATTGTTATAAATACATAAATACTGAATATATATGATAATAAATCATTATTTACATCCTATAAATGATTAATTCATGATCTATTCATCAATAAAAAATGACCAGTCAAAACATACTAAAAAAACTATGCAATTAACTCTTAAATAATTTAAACAATGAATGAATATTAACAAATGGATAATAAGATATTATAAGAAGTTAATATATGATATTATTAATATTAATATGGTTATTTTATTGGTTATTAACCTATTTAAATCCCTTTTACATGAGTTTAAAGGATGATCACCTAGAAAGAAAATGCAAGGTAAGAGATTCTTGTCTCACCTATCTTTCTGTGAGGCATACTTTATTATTATACACCTAATTTTTTATATATGGTGTATACAGTACCAAATTGACATGTAATATCCTGAATAATTCTTTATTCATTGTTTTTTGAGTTCCAATTTTAATTATTTCATCTAAGGGGGTTTGTACATAAAGATACTAAATGGGAAATAAATTTCATATCTCAATTCATTTTCATTGAGTTACATTACTTCCTCATTATCATTAATATTATATTATTTTTTGTATAAATATTTTTTCTTATATATTGACTTATTTAAAATTATCTATTTTCTATTTATAGTTTATACACATAATTTATTCATTGATTGATTCTGACTTTAACATTGCGGTCTTTTCAATAGTTTACTTCACAATCTCATTTTACTAGAGATTGTATACTTTCAATTTCCATTCGAGGAAATTATTTGATCATTGTCCTATAAACCCTTTAATTTTCATCTACTATGGGTTTTAATGACCCTTTTAATGTAATTGAACCATTTTACAACTCTTTGTTAAATAAAATGTTTTATAATTTTTTTTAAGAAAACATGAATTCATTTCTCTCCTTAGTTAGAGAACCTGTTTTCTTCTAAAAACCCAATTTTTTAAAAATGTTTTCAAAAATGTTTTTACCCTTTCAAAAATGATTTATTAAATAAATTTTTACCCTTTTTACTTTTATTTTTTTTTAAATGAATTGTTTTTCATATTCTGAACAAGGTAATTTTAAAACCTTTTTTCCATGCTAAAGGAATGTTTTTTACATTGTATGATATATAAAGATTAACCCATGATCATTTATTCAAAGAATCATTTTCATGTTTAAAAGGTTTATTTTTAAATAAAATGTTTTTAAATTTTATTTTTAAAGAAAAGTATTTACAATTTTTTTCCAAAATAACACATATATTTTCCTCAAGAGTTATTTTAAAAGATATTTTTATAACACTCCACTCATCAATGAAAAAAACCCCTTATTTTTAATCCACCTTGGATATGTTGTATTAATACCATCCTTATTCCTCCTCTACATGGTTTTTGATTTATTTTACCTAGGATAGTATCAATATTCACTTCCTTGATTCCTTTGTTATCCCTGTTGAAATATTTAATTTCCCATGATCATTGAACATTGAATTTAGTTGAGATAACCATATCATTTATCATGGATATATTTATTTCCTAAACCATATAATTTTTTATATATGGTTCCTAATTTGACATTTATTTTATTATTTTTTGAAATATTGAAAAATTTGTATTCTTTAATCAATATGGATATTTGATAAGGCATGCTATTTATTTTTATTATTTAAAATGAGGAATGATTTGGACTGAAAATGACATGTGGGGACCAGAATTTATATATCCCCTAGATGCATCGACATGTTCTCATTAGAGAAATATGTTTCACAAATTAAATTGGTTTCTACATGTAGATTTAAACCATATTTTGAAAGGTATTAACAGAATAGTTTTTTATGCTCCTGAGACATGACATCCAATAATTAATAATTTCTTTCATTTTGATTCAGTATTTATTATTCATGATATTTTCACATTGAAAAAGTCTATGGATTCATTTCATTCTAATTTTATTTATTAAATGGAATGTGTTTTAAATTTCTTACAATTACATATTTATTTTCCCTTATTTATTTATTAGAATGGAATGTGTTTCTATTTGTTTACCTTTCCATATTTTTTATACATTTATTTGTCACATTATTGACTACATGGAATATGTGTTCAATTAATAAATTTCCATATTTATTATTCACATTGATTCATTATATCTTCCTCTATACTTTTCCTATACTAATAATTTTATCTCACCCTTATTTTGTTTCCCTTCCCTAGGAATCCAATAAGTGTTTTAAGAAATATATGAAAGGTTATTCTAGATGGAATAATGCTACCATCCTTGAAAAGAAAAAATTATGTTGTAATTAGTGTATTCATTTATAATAAAATTCCCATGTATTTATCTGGCTTACTAAGAATACTTTACTATTCAGTTCTTTGGGATGTGATTTAGTTGTATATTATTCCAATGTATTCATATAATGACATCAGATCTGGGCATGTTGGGGTTGTTTTACTATAGTTGGTATCAAAGAATGTTTGATAACAACCTTGGGAACTAGATTTATGAAATAATAGGTTATAGAACATACCCATAATAAAGACATTGATGATATGTATAGATTAAATTCATCAAATTTTGGTGTGGTAGAGATTATGTGAGTGTTTCTAGAAAAAATCCATGTGTGGATACTACAAGTGGACATGGTTCTAGCACATATGTACCTATGGGTAACAACTCTGATAGGGTGTGTCGGGCCTAACTCAAGTATAACATGGTACATGAAAATTGGCCTTAATATGCACATGGTTTGAAACTCTTGGGGGATATACTTAGGATAAATCAAATTTTATTTACAATCCATTATGAAGGATTTGAATATTTTATGAAAACAAATAACTTAAGTTAAATATAATTTGATTTTGATTGAGAATAAGGTGTCATGATTTAGTATCCTATAAATTATTATAAGTTTCTATTATTATGACTATTGTTACTCACATAATGATTTCTAGTTTTAGTTAATGGAAAAAACTTGAAGAAATCAAGTTAACATTGAAAATGGAGGACAAGGTGGTGACATTGAGAAGCCAATTGTGGTGTTGATAGGAGTAAATGATATCGTGATTATTCCTAATTAGTTTTATTTAATAATGATTAACAAAATTTACCTAAACAAACTCTTGAAACCACCAAATAAAATAAGGATGAGGTTTACTAAGAGATCCAGTGGTGGAGACCATGAACAGAAAAAATGCTCGATCTCCATAATGTAATAAATGTGGAATAGGCACCCAAAAAATGTCTCAATGGAATAGAGAAATGATTTATGTGTGAAAAAAGGACATAAGTCAAATAATTGACAAGGAAAAATGAAGATTACGATAGAAGGAAATAAAACTCATTATAAGGATCCATTTATAGTTCTTTTCCTTAAATGTGGGGAACTTGAGAATTACCCAAGTCAATTCCCTCACCTAAAGAAAAAACTCCAAACAAAGGAAGGACCTATGTTGAAATAAATGGATGAGGTCTTTATGTATTGAGGTTGTGTTGAAAACCATAGTTAAAATACTATTTAATGATTAAATTTCAAATATTTACATCATATATATATTTTAAATTATATATATTTTTCTTTAGAAAAGGAAAACCTTATTCCAGGTGAGAACCCATCAGATATGGTAAGGAAACATGACACAAACCCATGACCAAAGGATGATAAGGGTTTTATGCCAACCACTGACCTATAAAATGTCCTGGTTAATATGTTATTATTTTTAGTTGAATAATTTGATGAATAAATATTAATGTTAAACCCATAGTGTTTATTTTTAGGTTTATAGTTTAATTTCATAACCATATCAGTTTTCGAAATCATTAGGGATAAATAAAATTTCTTTTTCTATGGGTATTATGTTCCATTAAAAGAAAATTTTAGTTCTTAAAAAGTGTTCATTCTAGGATATCCATTTCTTATAGTAAGGTATGGATTTGAATTTGATAAAAACATTAATAAAATGTGAAATTGTTCTTATGGAATATAAATATATTATATATTTATAATTCCTTATTTTTTTAGGTAGTAAAACAATTTCACAACATTATTAAAATGATCAAAAAAATGTTTTCCTAATACCTTATTTTTTTTCAACCAGTGGTCTTCTAAATCATCACAGATTTATAGCTTTGAGGACCTCAAATTTCCATTTATTATTAACATATTTTTTATCGATGACATAAATAACTCCATATAAATCTTTATTCTTTTACTCCATGTAGGTATATCCACTTTCCACTAATTTTATCTTACGTAGAGACATAGTTATACATTTTTCAATGTGATCTTTGTACTTACCAATATCTCTTTTCAAGATGATATTTTACAAACCCTTATCATGATGTGGAATTTCAACATAGGAAATATAAAAAAAATCTATTACTGAGATCGAGTATAAATTGTGATAATGAAATTTAATTATGGTGGGGAGAATGTAACATCCCAAAATTCGAAAGTAAGAACATCGTATTTGATAGCATGTACGACACACAACATCAAGCGTGAAAGGGAGTAGAGTATACCAATAATTTACAATATATTTACTATTTTAAATAGATTCAATATATTCTATATATTTCAATACATGAAACACTGAGTTATATCGCATCACACACAACAATGAGTTTCTTCGATGCCTTGTGTTATAAGAAAGACCATGTTTTACCAAACAAAAATATATTATTTAAACTTTATTATTTAATATATTTGGATATACCCCAGATATTAAATAAATAGTTATGAATATTATTAAAAAACATATTAAAATATATGGTTTAAAAAATATGAAATGACTTAATTTGTTACAAATTAATTAGAAATGAATATAAGAACCAATTGAGTATAAAGGGAATATTTTTATACAAAACTATTTTCATGCTCACAAAGATGTTTTATCCTAATATATTATATTAATTGAAATTAGTGAGTGATATTAATATAATATGTATTATATATTCAATAAAATATTTTTTATATTAATAAAATATATTTTATAAAAATAATATAAGAAAAATTCCAATATTTCGCCTAAAAAACACTTTTTTTAAAGGTAATTTTACCACCATTTAATACCGAACCTACATTAAATAATTTTTTTTAAAATTTTAAATATTATATATGTCAAAATAATTTTCATATTTTAAATATAATCTTAAAAATTATGTTATGGTGACTTTTGGTATTTTTCATTAAAGTTTCATTTTTCGATGGATAGTGAAAAATACTGAATTTTAATTTAAAACTGCTTTTTCATCTAATATATTTATAGTTTTAAATTATTCTTTTTAATTTTTAAATCAAATTATATCAATAATTCATATATTAATCCAATTTATCTCATTTTAATAAATTTTACTTTGAAGTTGGATATAAAAACTAGTCAAAATTTAGAACATTTTTACTTTAGAACCCGCATTTTCATCTCCTCTACGAGAATAAATTTAAATTAATTTCTTTCACATCTGTGATTGGAATTTTGAAAAATGGATTCCATATTTCTAATTATAACAATTTATAATTTATATTATGTTCAACATAGTTTTTCACCAAAAAAAATATTGAAATTAATTAAAATTAATTACAATAATTTAGAGAAAAGTTAGCCTAATAAAGGATCAAACCCAAAAGTTAAGGCATAGAATGACTTATACACTTGTCCAAGAGAAATTTTATATAAATATATTTAACATTTAATCCCTTTTATATAGTTTTGAGAATTATTTTATGCAATGGATATGGTAAAATGTGGGCGGAATTCCCTTTCTAAAACATTACAAGAGTGACACTCCTCCTCCACTATAAAAACGAACTCACCCCTCCCACTTTCTCACACATCTGAAGCCAATTTGGCTCATCCAAGATCTACAAAAATATTTCCTAAAAGTAAAAATATTAAACCTATAAGATTACATTTGGGAATAAATCCATCCAAGGAAGCCCATTTTTTCAAACCAAAAAGAGTCACCGAAAGAAGAGGTAACATCCTTCCCCAAGATGTTTAGTATTATTTTCATTCTACACCCTGTAAAATATTCTTCTTCCATGATTATATATATATGAAAGTATACTAAATATACTTATATTTTAATATATTAATGGTTATACCTAAACTTACACACACATCTCTATAATGGTTAACGAACTTACCATTTTTGTGTACAGTGAACTACCACCACACGAAATGATGTTGTTCATTTTTCCATTACCACCATTCATGGATGCGAATTATAATGGAAAAAATATTTATATATGATATATATATGAAATTTATTATCTATTTATTATTATCTAATCTATTTATAACACATAAATTTATATATTATTTTTTGTAAATATGATAACATTGTTTGTGGAAGTGTAGACTACCACCTCCTCAAAGTGATGTGATTCGTTCATGCTATACATGTAATGTAAAAAATATTTTTGTTACAAATAAAAATAAAATATATATAATAAATATGGTATTGAAATTATAATATAAATATATGTTATTTAATTTTCATTCTTTTAATACGACAATGAAATGGAAATAGAATTCTTGCGTAGATACAGTCTACCGTCTCCATGAACGGTGCATTTCATTTCTTATCTCCAAATATTTAGAATTATTATGAATAAATATATACATAATAAAGATTATAATTACATCACAGTTTATATCTTAGATTTTATTAAATCATGATATATGTAATATGAACAAAAATAACAAGACAAAACATATATGAAAAACTAGGCAATTAACACATGAAATTGTGAAAATAATGAAACATTATTAGAAAATGGGTAATAAGATATTATAAGAAGTTAATATATGATATTTTAAATATTATTATGGTTATTTCATAGTTTATTATCATATTTAAAACCCTTATACTAGAGGATAATGTACGACCACCCAAAAAAGGAATGCAAGGTTAGGGATTCTTGTCTTAACTTTCCTTCCACGAAGTATACTTTATTATTTCACACCTAATTTCATATATATGGTGTAAATAATTCCACATTTAAATTTAATATCATGAAAAAATATTTATTAATTTTGTTTTTTTTAATTTTTATTATCTCATCTAAGGGGTTTTATACTTAATGTTTCCAAATGGTAACAAAATTTTATAACTCAATTCCTTTTCATCGAGTAATATTAATTCCTTATTGTCATTAAGATATATGATTATGCGTATAAATAATTTTGAATATATATATTTATGTATTTACATGTCTTTTATGTGGATTTACAATTGATACACATAATATATTCATTAATTAATTCTCAATTCAACATTATGGTCTTTTAAAGGGTTAACTTCCCAATCTAATTTTACTCAGGATTGTTTACATTTGAATTTCCATTAGAGGAAATTATTTGATAATTTTTTATTAAGACCATTAATTTTATTATTGTATGGTTATTCATAACCCTTTTCAAGTAATAGTAACATTTTCTCACTCTTTGGAACATAAAATGTTTTATAGAATGCTTAAAGAAAACCGAATTCATTTATCTCTTTAGTCGGAGAACTATTTCTCTTCTAAAATCCAATTTTTCTAAGATAGATTTCAAAAATGATTTTATCCTATCAGAAGTGATTTATTAATGTAATTTTTACCCTTTTATTTTTTTTCAAAATAATATTCATGACATATTTTGAACAATGTAATTTTATATCCGTTTTACCATGAAAAATAAACATTCCTTTTACCATGTATGGATTGTATGGATTTAAACTCTTTAATTTCTTCAAAGAATAATTTTCATGTTTAAATGGATAATTTTTAATAGAAATTTTTTTAAAAGTTATTTAAAAAAAATTATTTTCAAATTTTTTACCAAAATAAAAAGTATATTTTCCTCAAGAATGTTTTTAAAAGACCTTTTTATAATAATTCCATTCATCATTGATGAAAAAAAATCTTTACACAACCTAGAATATATTGTATTGATTTTACCCTTATTCTTCATCTGGATAGTTTTTGATTGATTTGGAAAAAGATAACATTTTCATTCACTCCCTTGATTCCTTTGTTAGTCCCCTTGAAATATTCAATATCCCATGATCCTTGAACATTGAATTTTTACTAGTTATACATATAATTTATAATGGATATATTCAATGCTTAAACTGTATACCATTTTTTCATACGGTGTCTAATTTGACATATATTTTATTATTTTGGGAAATATCGGTAAGTCCATATTCCTTATTCAGTAAATATATTTGATAGTGCATATTATTTATTTTGATTATTCTATATAAAGAATGATTTGGGATGGCAGTGATGGGTGGGTCATGAACATTATATAGCCTATAGATGAATCGATAGGATCTCAAGAAACAAATAGGTTTTGAAAATTAAATAGGTTTTTACCTATATTTATAAACCATATTTTGAAAGGTCTTGATGATATAGGTTTTCATGTGCTTGAGACACGACACTCAATAATTAAGTGTTGCCTACATTTTGATTCATTATTTATTATCCATGGGATTTTCACTATGAAAAAGTCTATGGATTCATTTCATTCTCATTTTATTGATTAAATTTCATGTGTTTTTAGTCAATTACCTTGCCATATTTATTCTTCCTTATCTCTTTATTTTAATGGAATGTGTTTCCATTTATTTACCTTTCCATTTTTTATTCATTCCTTTATCAGTTCTTTGACTATACGAAATGTGTGTTCATTTGTTACCTTTTCATATGGATTATTCACAATTTTTTATTATTGATTACTCTATACTTTACCCATATTAAGAATTTTATATCACAATTATTTTTTTCCTTTCTTTAAGAATCCAAGAAGTTTATTAAGAAAGATTTTAAAGGATACGCCATATGGAATAATGTTATTATCCTCAAAATGAAAAAATTAAATTGTATTTAGTGTATTCATTTGAAAAGAAAGGCCCATGTATATATCTTATTTAACAAGACTAGTAAACTGTATGATCCTTTGGGATGGTATTTACATGTATCTTATGCCAATGTAATGGTAGCACGAAATTAGATTTGGGTTTTCTAGGGTCGGGTCACTACAATACCTTCTAATTTAATGATTAGGTTATAATTGTCACATCCTAGAAGAATATCTAAATAATATATCATTTTTTTAAACTTAGTGATTCCTATAACAAGAAATATTGAATAAATTAAATTTATTTGGAAAAAAATAATTAAATATTAGGGTTTTACAGTCTCCCTACATTTAATAAATTTCATTCTCAGAATTTCAACTTATGAAATGCAATCAAGGTTTTAAATTTGAAAATTCATTTTTTGAAAATAGACATAGTAAAATGGGTTAATAAAATATCCTCTTGATAAGGAAGAAATGAAAATACAAAGGTCAACTTAAATAACACAAAATAAGGTTTATAAATATGAGAACATTAGTAGGATGTGAAAATATAGACATATAAGAGAATACTAACACACAATGATTAATAGAGAGTGATAGAGAACATGATCATGAGAAATCTAACCACCACAAAACCATAAATTTGTGATGAGTTGAAAGACCATTAATTCATAAAAAATGAATATAATAAGACTCAATATTTTTTCTTATATTCATTTTCCTAATGTTGTGTAAATTTTTTACTATCAAGATAGAGAACATGAGAAAATATAATTACTTGATTTATTTCCATTTTATAAGAACAAACTCATTATTTGGTTGTTCTTCAATTAATTTACAAATCAACTTTTACTATGTGAATTGAAGATGATTATTTTTTCATTCCTGAAACACTAACATCTCACAAGATCCCTAAATGAATGATAAATCATTCCTTATAATGAAAACAAATATGCCTCATCATTCTTGAAATAAAAACATTTATTATTGACTATATTCTCTATATCCAAAAATTATTTTAACTCCATAAATGATAACATAGAAACCTATTCATCAAATCATTGGTCAGTTACAAGTTCTTCTATACTATCCAATTTATTTTATCCATATCAATCATCCTTTTAACCTAAATAATCTATATTAAATCAACATCAGAAACATATTAGGTGTTAACATTACCTTATTTATATGTTTTTAATAAATTATCACCATGACATTAAATCTGATTTCAAGGACATCAGTACCATTAAACATAATCTTGAAAATAAATAATTAAAATCTTTTATAGGATAATAATTATTTATTTCATGATTCATATATCATAATTATTTAGTTCTAATAAAAAACACATTAACCATTCCACCTCATTCTTAAACCATTAAACAGGCTTCATCATCTTATTCTTTAACACATCATTCATCTCATATGTCATATGTAGTCTCTTCATCATCAATAGGAATACCATTAGTCATAAACCATGCTGATCCTCTTATTGAGCTCCCTCCTAGGATATCGATTTCCATAAATCACCATACATTCCATATTTAAAACATTCAACCATTTATTATGATTTATGGAATCAATTATTCTCTTATATTTCATTAAATAAATGTTTCATTTTTTCCTTTACAATTACTTACTATGTGACCTTATTTTCCACACATAATTTATCTTCTCGTTCCATTGAGACATTCCCTTGAGTTATTATTCCTACAATCTCAACAAATAAAAAACTAAATCTTCACTAATACATGGAATCCACCACCCAATCTATTAGAAAAATCTATCCTTATCCTATTTATTGATTTTGAGAGTTGGTTACAGTGCAAGTTGTTAATCATATATTGTGATAAACGATTATGATTAATCCCAATATCCTTCAATCAAGTTATCATCAATTTCAGTTTCTCATTAACACATTATCTATCACATTCAATGTTAACCCAATTCCTTTTGGTTTTCTCCACTTATTAAAATCAAAATTTCATAGTGTGAGAAAAAATATTAATAATGGGAAACCACATAATCATGAATAATATTTTATACAATGTCCAAATCATGAAAACATAGTTTCAATCTGATACATATTAGGATTAACCTAGTCTATACATGATTATCATCTATTCAAATCCATCATAATGATTTCTAAAGGAAATATAGATTTACTAAATAATATCCCATGAGAGTTTCAAAATAGGTGTGTAGAAAGTCCCATTATTATGCACAAGATAATTATTAAGTTAAATCTTAGTGAGACATTTTTGGAGTTATTAACCCAATGTATAAATGTTAACGAGACATATCCCCTTGTAGAATATAGAAGGGGTTGTAATTTCATGTAAAATAATATAATATCTTCCTTACCAAAAAATTATGTTATTATCCAACTTATATAATTATCCCTAGGTTTTTCACAAAACTCCTCTAACCCTAATATGAGATGGTTTACTAAACATATCCTTTGATTCTAAGTAAAGAGACCCTAGATTTTCATACATAAATATGACACCTTTTTATATTAATATTTCTTTCATCATTCAAAATCTATCCAATATCACCCAAAAAGATCTTACCACATTGTACTTCTATTTTTCATACCCTACTTAAAACATTTATTCATAACATGTGGAAATGAATAATAAAAAAGGGTGAGATTAAGTGCTCTGGAAGGGTAAACATGGGAGATATCAATCGATGATAATATGAAATAATACAATTAGCATAATGGTATTATAACATGACCATAACTTATAAATTTCATACCCATTCGGTCAATGAACATACACATGAGTCAAGTCATAAATATTGATAATTCATATTTGATGAATCATAAATGAAATTAGTGAAATTGAGCCATGATAACATAACAAGAACATAACAATATAGAAAGAAATAATTTTATAACATTGACAACATATATAAGTAGATATAGGTTCACTCATCAAGCTATGTAAATGAATTTAGACCCTCACATAAACCTATAATCATTAAAACCAGGTCCATTAACAATGTTATGGACACTAAACCAGGTATACACATACAATTATAAAAATGAAACCAGATCCACACATAACATTGTGAACATGAAGTCTGGTTCATACATCACACAATTAACTCACGAGTTATCATTATTTACCCAATTTATTGAAGAGATAAAAGTTTCTAAACCTTCTTTAGTTTATAATGTAACCAATAATCCATGGTTATAATGTGACCATCATCATTTTATTATAACATAGACACCTGTACATGGTTATAATGAATCCACTATCATGGTTTATAACAGAACCACACATAACATAATTAAAACCATAAACATGTTTACCACAATATCATAAACATTAATCATATGAAAACATCATAACCCATTATAAAGAAATAAGTTTTATAAAAAATGAACCAATTCATCATAGCATAACCCAAGAGAATAAATTTGTATCTTAAACATTCCATCATTGTAAACATAAACCACATGAATAATGAAAATGGATGTTTCTGTTGGATCATATCCCTAGTAAAACATAAACAACACCAATTAGTGATTTTATTTATGAATATAAATTCCATAAAAATATTATTAAAACATTATTGAAGAAAATATCCATTCCATTTTGAAATCACATCTTTAAAATATTAGTAATTTCCCAAATACTATAGAAAAACTTTTATTTGAAAAAAACATTGAAAACATGTAATGTAATATTGAAATAATTTAGTTTTAATGATGATAAAAAAATATGTTCATATTTTGTATATTAAAACAAATATTCCTTTATATTTTTTGGTAAAAACCCAAAAGTAACTTTTTCAGATAATTACACGAAGGTTAATTTTAAAACATATTCTAAAAAGTAAAACATGGGTAAAAATGTAATTAAAAAATATTTTTAGAATAGTAATAATATCCTAAAATTTATTTTGAGAAGAAAATGGAAATATAATAAAAATAATTTTTGATATAAGAGATAAATAATGTCAGTTTTCATTAAACACATGTTTGGGACTCATGATTTCATAAATAGAGTAATATGAAAGGAAATTCCTTTTAATTTAATAAGTGATTAATAATAAAAATAATTAGTTATTTTAGAGGTATATCATGATATTTCACCATTTGAAACATAATCTTAAACACCCTAGAGAAAAAATGTGATCATATCATAAAACCCTTATAACTTTAGTACATATTGAGTTCTAAGCCCTGTTAAAGATACAAAAATATATGGATATATAAATCCCAATTAATTTGATAAAATTAATAATAAATTAAATTAATGGGATGTATATAATCTATATAAATAAAACAATTTTTGAATATTTCATGTGTCCCATAGAAATAAAACTGAGATGAAAATTCCTTTCCTTAGGTCTGACTTTGTTCATACAAATTAAAACCTCCTATATAATATATATAGGGTTATTATAACTATATTAAATAACCACATTAATATATATACATATACATATATACATATATATATGTATAATATATTTTTTACTTATAACCTTTTATCATCTATTCATTAACAATTATTTTTTAAAATCACTGTTTTGGGTAATAACTGCTTTATTTTTCATGTTTGTTTTGGTTCAATAATTTTGGTAGTTGTTATTTGAGAGTGGATCCATAAGCTCCATAATATTAATAATTATTTAAATATATGATAATATATATATATATATATATATATATATATATTCATTTCTTAATTTATATATATATAAATTAATTACATCGATGATGCAGACGGTAGGACATACGTACGCATGACCAATATTTTAATTTTTTGATGATTGTAATGAAAGAAAGGTAAAAAATAATTCACCTATAAAAAATAATCAGTATATAATTTATATAAAATATATTAATTAGATCTATCCTTATTACCATCCATGTCAAAATATAATAAAAAATGTATCACATCCCTTGGTGGTAGTGGTTGTCCACACATATGCATGAGCGACGTTATCATTTTCAAACAGATTAGATGGTAAGAATATAGAATATATAATATAATTAAATTACTATATTTATGTCATAAATATCATATATAATCATTAAATCCATCATTATATCCACTGGTGAGAGGTGGTGATAGAAAATGAATTACATTGGTTTTCAAGGAGGTAGTTTTTTGTATAATCGATCGATAGTTACATCTCCCATTTAATGGAAGAGGATATGTATGTAGGTTATTTCATAAAAATAAAAACATCTCAGTATATTGATATTTTTTTATAATATTGGAACTGTTAAGAAATACTTTATATTTTTATTATAACAAGTGAAAACAAAGGGCTTGTTGAAGAAAAATACCTTCTCTTGGGAAAACCTGCTTCAGATATACTATTAGGGACCCCTGGGTTGGTCATTTGTGAAGACTAAAAGCTATAGAATGTGTATAATATTTTTTTGATATATTTTTATAGGGTTTGGTTGATCCAAATTTCATAACTAGTGTGAATAAGTGAGGTTAGGAAGTTCCCTTTAGTAATTTAGGAGTAGTGGCATTTTTGTTTGTACCCAAAACTATTCCATAATGGGAAGTCAATCTCATCACAAGTTCCTGAAAAATTGAAAAACAATATATTTTAAGGAAGATATGGTTGATCCACACCTCTATGACACAAAAAACATATTTTAAACATTTTATTCTTTAGCCTATATGTTTACTTATATTTACCATATTATTTTTCACTTCAAAAACTATTTTACTTATTTATTTACCTTGGTAATTTATTTTTTAACAATAAAAATAAATGTTAATTATTTGATAATTTTGAAATAATGTTTATAAATTTTAAATCATATTTATCAAATAAATGTTCCATGTGTGTGGAAAAATAATTTGAACACAGGTACACAAAACCTTGTCTTAGATTTAACCGAAATAATTAATTTTTACTATTTTAAATATTAATTATGACCATAAATTATGATAACCATATTAAATAATATTTATTATTATTATTCCAAATATATAATCCATTTCAAAAAATTCAATTCATAGAGGTGTAATAATTTTATTTCAAATTAAACTTGTAGACGTGATGAAAAAGTGGTTTTCCAACAGAAACATTTTCATATGTATAAAATGATTTTGTATCAAAATTGAATATTAAATTGATTAAAATGAAAATAATTTGATTAATTATAATATAATTTAAAAATTTTAACTTTTAAAAAATTACTAAAAATGTTTTAAATTTTCAAATGCATTAATTGAGAAGGCGGTTTTCAATAAAAAAGTATATTTCACTACTCATCGAGAATTTGATATTTTCCGAAAATTATAAATAATTCACAATATGATATTTTTGAAATTTTATCATAAAAAATGAATCTTATTTTTTCAAATAAATATATGAAAATTTTAAAAAATATATTTTAATATAAGTGTGTGACGAAGCCACTTTTTCAGAAAAATAAAGTTTTTTAACATATAACTTGATTTATTCTTATCCCATGCTTAGAAAAATATTAGATGGATGATAAAAAAAATTTAATGAATAAATATTATATAAATTTTATTAAAATAATTCTCTAATAGGGTCTAATTTATTTTATTAATATAAATACACATTGTGTGCATACAAAAATTTTTCAGAAGAAAAAAATATTTATTTTACTTTCAAATGATTTCTATTTTTATTTATAATAAATTGATAACCAAAGAACATGTGTAAACCATATAAATTACATAATTTATTTAATCCTATTATTATTTTCCAATTTTAAACTTATGTTATAAATTTCACATCAAATAAAAAAATCAAAATAATATGTCATAGTTTGTTTAAACTCAATGTTAAGAGTGTAAAATAAGCTATCAAAGAAATTTAATTTATAAAAACAATATTCCATAAAATATTAGGATGATGTAAGTAAATAATAATTCACCTTTCTAAATAACTTATATATCATAAATACCATATATATATTCACTAAATCTACACATATTTCCATCCTTGTAAAAATAAAATGAAAATATAATTACATTGCTTCATGGAGGTGGTAGTACAGACGTATAAACGAGTGAGGTTATCATTTTCCAATGAATTAGAAGGTAATAATTTAAATACGATAATACAATTAAAGAAGTAAAATTAAGTCATAAATATAATTTACATATATTAAATCTATCATCATATCCAGCTATTGGAGTTGATGATGGAAAACGAATTACATCGGTTCGTGAACTGGTAGTCCGCCATACACACAATTAATAGTATCATTTACATTTTTATAGAAGAGGAAATGCATGTAGGTTATAGAAGTGACATAATAAAATCTAAATATATGGGATATAATGATGTTATTATATCATCATAGTTAAATAGTATTTAATGTATTTGGATGAAGAAATAAAATTAAAATTTATGGTTAAGAATTGTTTATATTCTTTAGAGAACCTATTTAGGACAATATAAGGCCTTTATAATAAGGTAAGTGAAGTAAGGAATGGATTTGGGTAGTTCTTGGATAATAAAAAATGATTTTGGATCATGGAAATCATAGGGGGTCAATTTATATGTTGGAAAAAATACATATTTATTTTTACCTGTGAAAACCATATAATTTTTAAAATTTAGAAAGTCTTATTCATAGAAACCAATCCAATGGATAAGTGATAACAGTTATACTAAATAATAAAATTTTAATAGTATATAGTGGTTAATTTTAAATTTAAGTTTCTTGTAGTGCTATATATCCAAGAAATTATATTTATATGAAAAAAATACTTCATAAAATCTCAAGATGTTAAATTCTCCCCCTATAATAAATTTTTTCAAATAAATTTGTACTTATTCTCAGGAATATATCATTTTTTATCTTAAAATAATTTTTTTGAAAACCCACATCAGTAAAAGGGTTAATAAACATACTCTTAAAAATAGAGAAAGTTAATTATGAAGGTCATCCCAAATAACCCAAAATTAGGTTTCCAAATAGGATGCCATTAGTGGGAAGTGAAAATAAAGAAATTCAAGAGATTAATAAGGCCCAAGAATTACTATAGAGTGATAGAGAACATGTTCATGAGAAAGGTAACCACCAAAAACCCATATATCTTTTATGAGATAAAATTTGATGTGTTCATCATGAATTGAAGTAACAAGACAACATTTTTTTCTCAAGATCATTTTCCTATAGTAATGTGAATTTTTACTATAAAGATACAAGACACTAAAAATTATACATAAATTATTTCATTTTATTTCATAATAATAATATCAACATGTGGTTATGTGTAATTAAATTTACACTTGTCTCTTACTTTAGGAATTAAAGATGATTTTTTCAACCCTAAATCTCTAATGGGTCACAAGATCCACAAAAATAATAATATGTCATTTTTTCTATCTCAAGTTATCCTGAAAAAAAGGTTATAAAAAGTTATCTAATATGGATAAATCCTCATATGATGAAGTAATTCATTAATCCTTAAAACCCCATCTATATTTCAACCAAAACCATTCCTGGAATGGTTATCCTTGTAAACATTCCTATAATAAAAAATTTATGAATAAGTTGAATAAATTCAAAAAATCAAGTTAAAATTAATAACCAAAATATTATATAGTTAATCCTAATTTTCCCATACCAAATATGTAAATACCATGGTAATATATTCTCCATAATCCTAGTAATAACTAGAAGTACCATAAAACCTCAATGAAAACAGAAATACTTCCACATTCCATAAATAAAGCCACAAATTATTGAATATATTCCAATTCTCCAAAAATTATGTAAACTCCATCAATAATATCATAAACCACTTCTTCATCAAATATTTAATCAGTTCCATGGCTATAAATACTATCAAATTGTTTTTATCCATATTAATCATCTATTTATCCCAACTAATTACCATTATCTAAAGATCATGCTCATATTAATGGTTATCTTTCCCTTAATTATTTTTTCATAAAATATCACCTTTACATTAAATAACATTTCTAGTTCATCAGTTCCATTCAAAATATTCTTAGAAATAATGAATGAATAATTTATAAAATAAAATCCTGATATATTTCAAAATTTATATAACATAATTCTTTATTTTCAATACATACTAATATCAATCATTCCACATATTTATTAAACCATTATCAACACTTTATTATCTTATACCTTAATACCAATTTCCTTTAATATTTCATTTATAGTCACTTTATCATAAACATCAAAATAGTTACCTGTACAACCTTGATGATCCCCTTATTTTTCTTTCCCCATAGGACATATATTTTAATAATACCCATAAAATACACATTTAAAACATTAAACTATTGAGGATGAATTATGGAATAAAACTTTCTCATGAATTTCATTAACTGAACATTTCATTTTTATCAAAAATAACTTACTTATTTCCCTTATTATCTACACAAAAATCACCTTCAAATTATTTTGAGACACACTCTTGACGTCTTCTTCCATCATTTTCAACATATAGTAAACGAAATATTCATTATTACATATTCTCCACCACCCTATCACTCAGGGAACTCTATCATTCTCATCATTAGTGAGTCTAATAATTATTTAATGGGAAATTTGTTAATTATATATCGTGATAGATGTTTAGGAATAATCACAATATCTTTCACACCATTTGTCATCCAATTTGGATACTCATTCACACATTATCTTTCACATTAAATGTTTACCAAATTCATTCTAGTCCCTCCATTCATTGAAGCCAAATAGAATAGTGTGAGAAACAATATTCATATAAGGAAAAAAAATAATCATGACAAAAATATATAATATTTCTAAATCATGACACTGTCTTTTCAATAAAAAAACCTAGGTTTATCCTTAGATATTAATCACCAGCATCCATTTTAATCCTTCATAATAGTTAGTAAATAAAATATGGATTAACCCAAGTATATCCCCTTGGAGTGTTAAACTAGATGTGCAATAGGGATCATTGTCATACACCAAGTGGCGATTGATTCAAATCTCAATGTTCTATTTTAGGATTTATTACCCCTAGGTACAACTATTCCACAACCACGTCCACTATTAGTATCTATATAGGGTTGAAATTTCTTGGAAATCACATAATATATTCCACACCCAAACCTTATGATGTTTTCCAATACATATATTTACCCCTAGGGTTTTCACTAAGGTCCATTAACCTGTATCTTTAAAGGCTTTCTAAACCTATCCTCTGATATAATTTATAACAACACAGGGTTTTCAAACATTGATATTAAATATTGTTAGATGAATATTCAGTAAATTTCAGAAATACTCACTTTAGGGAGGTAGAGGATTAGTGTTTTTGGAGACTAGATTCACAATCATATTATATTAATAAAGACCATCAATATCTCCCATAAAGATATCCCCATTTAGTAATCTCCATAGAAAAACCCTACTTAAAACATTTATTCGGAACATGGGGAAATGAAACATAAGAAAGTGTGAGATTATATTCTTATTAAGGTTTAAAAAGGGTGATATCAATCATCATATAGTCATAACAAGATTATAAGGCTATGATAACATGAAATGATCATTTGAAAACCTTACCTTTCATAACAAAGATCATAATCCTGAGTCATAGAATAATGAATGGAAGTTAAAATGAAATCAATAAAAAATATAATAAATTATCATGATCCATGATAACATAACATAAATAATAAAAGGGTGAGAAAACATACTATTATAATATTGTGAACATGTAGATAGAGAATCATGTGTTCTCATTATGTCAATGGCATGAAATCAATCCCTCACATAAAATTTTGGACATAAATAACCGGTCCATGCATAATCTTATGGTCATGAAACCTGGTCTAAACATAACCATATGGATATGAAACCTGGTCCACATATAACATTATTGACATGAAAATAGGTCCACATATAACATTATGGACAAGAAACTAGGTCTACACCTAACCATATTTACATGAAACTAGTTCGACACATTACAATGTTAACATGACATCAGGTTCACATATCACATAAATAACTCATGAACTATCCATCATTACCCAATGAAATAGAGATATTTAACTGACCCAACCATCACATAATCATAATAGTTTAATATAAATTCCACAAGACAGAATTCATAATTATAACTCATGGAAAAGGAATAAATTTCATAATGATTTCAATATTTTATCATAGCATAACCCATGAAAGATAAATGGGTTTCATAAAAATATCATAATAATAATCATAAGCATAAACATTAAAGAGAATGAATAAGAATGGTTTCATTGGGTAATTTCCCAGTAAACCATAACTAATATCAAAGGATATTATAACATAATAAAATTACATTATATTATCACTGAAATTTTTCATGAAGAAAATATCATTTCCATATTAAAAATAAAAATAAAAATAAAAATAAAAATAAAAATAAAAATAAAAACAATTCAAAAATATTTTGGAAAAAAATTTCTTTGAAATTTAACTTTTATATATTTAATAAAATATTTAAATCATTACTTGTTTAAAAGGAAATAAATATTTTTTATTTTATAAGCATTAAAATAATGATCCTTTTATATTTTCGATAAAAATTCAAATGTACGCCATTTAAAAAATGAATAAAAATGTTCAAATAAATTATTTTAAAAAAATTAAAATAAATTTAACAAATAAATTTTAAAATATTTGAAGAATATTAAAAATTTTCTATAAAACATTTTTTTAAACATCAACTTAGAAGAGAATGGGGTTTCCACCTAATAGAGAAATGAAGTCCATTTAGAAAAAAACATTTATTTGGTAAATTTAGTTCTCAATGAGTGAAAAATGAATTAAAAACATGTATTATCCATAAATACCTATAGTAGGATAAAATGCATGAATTTATTGAGAGATAGATCATGTGATTTCTTCATCAAAAACATAATCATGAACAATCCTGAAAAATAATAAGATCGTAACGTAAAACCCTTACCACTTTGGTAACGTTAAATCATAAACCCCATAAAATAAATAAATATTGATGAATATTTAAATCACCATAATTTGAATTGGAATAATCATAAGATATATTCATTGATATTATATAAAACAGACAAAAGAATGAAATGGTGAAAATTTCATAAGTCCCGTAGTAATAAAAGTGAGATGGAAATACCTTACCACTTCGAGAACATTTGAATAAAAACCACCATTAAAGAATAAAAAAATGAATATTTAAATATCATGAAAACATGTAGATTTAGGATCTAACTTCTCAAATCTTTAGTATATACACCACACAAATAAAACTAGTGGTGAATATGGAATATGTCTCCCAAAAATACAAGAGAAACTATAAATCCCTTACCTCAATTATTGAATTTATTCATACACATTAAAATATCATGTATAATAAATATAGTTTTAACATAAATATATTAAATAACCATAATATTATTTATCATTCCATATATTATTTACTTATAACCATTAATCACAAATTTATTAACAATTCTTTGTTGAAATCATAGTTTTTGGTAGAAAAAACTTCTTTTCTCGTAAATGTTTTGGTTTAGTGGTTCTGATCATTGTACATTGATAATGGTTCCATTAACTTAGTAATGTTACACATGATATAAATATCATATATATTCATTATATATATATATATATATATATTTATATTCATCCATAAATGTTATAGATAGAAAAATTAATTACACCATTCAAGGAAATGGTCAGTCGTATATACACATGAATGTTGTTTCCCTCTTCACGATGGATGTAATGGAGGAGATTTAAAAACTAATTAACCACTATAGAATAATTTTTATATCATATATATCATATATATTCTTTAAGTCTATCTTTATGACCATCCATGTCAAAATAAAATAAAAAATGAATAATATCATTTTGTGGATGCGGTAGTCCACATTTATATACAAGTGATGCTATCATTTTCCAATAGAATGATAGGTAAGAAGGTATATGTGAGGCTAATTGATGAAGGTGGAATAGGATTTTGTAGTGTTTTAAAAACCATGAATGGCATGTAGGCTATACTGACATGGGGTTTCACTGAAGGGAAATCCATGTGGGAGAAATTCATGAGGGATAGATATGAGAGGATTTGGAGGATCCATGATACCAATGCTAAAAACTTATTGGCCTTGCATGAAATATTCTAGATTATCTGGAAGATATGAAGGAAAATATTTGTTGGTTTTACAGATATATAGAAATTAATATTTTGAAGAGATTTTTTTTGGGTGAAACCTTGTTCTTAGGTGTCAGTTACAAACATTTATTTCATGAAGGATAACAATTTTATATGTTTTTTTCAATGCATTTTTGAATCATTATATGAGTAATATCTATTATAATATTTGGTATGTTGATGAACTATACTGAAGTTTCTTCTTGTTCTTGAACTTCAGAAAATTCAAGGGTTTGGAATTCAATAAAATGGTGTACACAAGACATGGGAAAGATGAATGGGAATCTATACTTTAGTTTAAAGAGATTACATGTAACATACTTGTCTGACATACCATCAAACCTATAGCCTAACTTGTGGGTCACATGGCCTCAATAACATCTCCCCATATTTCAGAGGCATCTAATTTTCAACAAGGGTCTCATGAGGTGATAATGTGGAGAATATACCCTAATATCATAGTATCACAACGATGAAACATAAACTAAATACAATACAATAGCAAAAGAAGTAAATAAACAGATAATATTACAATGGAGGAATAATAATATTCAATTGAAAAAAAATAACCAACACCATTCTTACAATGCTTGCATGTACAATGATGATACTCAAGATAAAATTGTAAACATACAACATGTTGTTAAAAACATTACAAATATAAGACTCATGAAAAGATAAGAACTAAAAATCCCAAAGGTGAGCTCCATGGGCATCTTGAGACCTAGATGAGTCCTTTTATCATAACTCCTATGTACAAGAATACAACAACAAGAAAGGTCTATGGACCTACAAATAAGAAAGTATGATCAGGTAACCCAGTGCAATGGTAGCCTAAGCAGGGTGTTGGATATAAATCATAGTAGGATAGAACCCATGGTTTCTTTCAAAATATATATTGTAAAATTTAAATTAAGTAGTGTGAAGGTATAAATAAATAATAGAATAACTGAATAAATAAATCACCACCCATCCTGGTTCTGATGGGACACTTGACAGACCGTCCCATGGTCTTCCTCATCCCCACTTCCCTGAGGTTCGTCTGGTAGCCCCATCGGTCTTAAGGGATGGTCCTCGACTATGAGTTGAAATCTCAGCAGATGTTTACAATGATGTTTTTGAATATCTCAATTGGAACCTTGTCGCCCGGTTTAGGTCTGAAAAGATTCCTTTCATGCCCTTCAAGTAGTTTTTAGATTCTTGGGGTCTTGAAACCCTGGCCCCGGATTTTGGCGGTGCATCAGAACTCATTTTTCCTTATTATCATGTCTGAGGAGGATTAATTCATCCATAATTGGTGAAAATCCCTTCGACTCACGGGTTGATGGTGGTTAAATCTAGCCAAGTGGACACTAGAGGTTCAAAATGGGGGGGAAATATCCCATGATGTTGTGTGAATCAATCTACTAGGTCTAACCCTACTGTTTCACAATGATTCTCTTCTCAAGGCCATAGAGGACTCTCTTGGAGTTTTCGTATGCGTGGATGAATCTACTCGGTGCTATGTGGATGCGTCGGTAGCTCATATTTGTGTTTATCTAGATCTCTTTTCCTCTCCATAAAAATATCCCTAAAGGTGCAGGAGGCACTCGACTAGAGTCATGATATAGTTTACCCTGTGCTTCCTATGTTAGTCTCCTACTAATCCCTCTATGGACCTTTTTTGAATGTTTGTAAGAATATTTGTTGAGGAGGATGTCATCAGCATCACCTTCCTCCTAAATCCCCTTCCAATAGGGGTATGGTCCAGCCCCTAGCCAATGATGCCCCCCCTGAACCTAAACAAGATTTCTCTTGGGACATCTCTCCAGTATTAAATAGAGACCCCCATCCTACTCGGGAGAGACTACTTATTTTGGGGAAGAATAATCCTACTCGGTCCTGGTGATGGTTTCCCCACAGTACCCTCCCCCTCCCCATCCTGACCTTCTTGGTTGTGGATTCAATCTATACCAGGGCCTCAAGATTTTTCGGTCGTGGGATACCTAGATCCTGGTTCCCTTAATACTTGGTCTAATGACATTGCTTCCTCTTTCCTCCTTCTCCAGACCACTGCATAGATGATTATTTAGTTGTATTCAGTGAAGTAGTTACTCCTTCAAGCTCCCCCCGGTCTACCAATGGGTATCTCTCAGCTGCTAATGAATGTATTCTACCCTTTCCCCCTTCTAATCCAGTAGTATATCCCCAACATGATTATGAGGATGGTATGCATGGTGGACTAGGTAACCCAGATTATAAGAAACATGGAATATAATCTCCTCCTAGTAATGTTAGAGGAAAATCCCTATAGATACACTAGTATTCGTCCCCTACAATAATTCTTGCCTGGTCCCTAGACACTGGAGTATGCACAAAGGAAATATCAGATCAATTCTGGAGTTCTCATCCTCCCACTCAAATGATACCAAGTCACCTGGGGCCAAAACCAAGCTTTCATTGTTCCAATTATTCATCTCCTCATCTGGAGCTCCCATGGCTTAGGTTCTTTGGTAAAGACTTATTTTTGAGCTATGGAAATTAAGAAGAAATAGGATTTCATTGTCTCTATTCTGGAACACAAACAGGACCCTGTAAAAATCACTGAGTTCACTCGTAATGTTAGAATGCATGAAACCATGCATGCAGACCCAAATAATCACCATATATGGATTTACTAGAATAAGTAGGTATCTATTTATATGGTTAAGGTTGGAAATCAATATATTACTGTGAAAGTGGATACTGGTGTGGAGTAACTCTTCAATTATTTTGTGTATGGGAGTTATGATGATCAATGGAGAGAAGTATTATGGTAGGAACTTAATGGATTTGTTCCTAATGGTTACACATCGATCATCGGAGGAGACTTCAAAGTCATAATAGAGCCAGATGGGAAGAATGTAAGGGGAGCTTCCCCCCAATTTACCAGAATCATCATTGTTCACTTCATGGAATGAAAATGTTTCCGCAACATGGGATACTCTGGTGACCACTACACTTGGTGAAATAATCAACAAGGGAGTAGGCATTGCTGGATTCAGTTGGATAGGTGCCTAGACAACCTTCACGCCATATCCATCTTTCCCAATGCCAAGGTGGATCACCTAGTTTGAGGTATCTTGGATTAGTCCCCTCTCCCGGATTCCCTGCCCCCCAGAAAAGATGGTTATGAATAGTTTCAATTCTATTCTCATTGAGATTTATCTCCTGCATACCAATAGGTTGTCAGTGAGACTTGGATGGATCCCACTAAAGGCTAATCTTGGGTATCCATCAAAAACAAGTTAAGGCGACTCAAACACTATCTAAAATCATTTGATAAGGGACTTCCTCCCATTGAAAAAGACTTGGATAATCTCAAGAAGGAGGTTTATCATCTGGAAATCAACCTTGAGTGTGAATGAGATGACTCTATTTTGGGATATCTCTCTTATAATAATAACATATTGGTAGATCTAATCCTAAAACATGAGTTCATGGATAGGGAGAACTCAAGATTAAAATGGAATCATGAAGGGAAAAAAAGAAAACCTACTTCCATGCATGAATTAAATAAAGAAGGAGGTCAGTGAAACCAAATATTGTGCTTTAGGATGGATCACACTCCGATGAAAGGGATGTTGTTATAGGGTATTCCCTTTTCTGTCTTCAAAAATATTCTTATAGGATCGAACCCAAACATGGTAAATGGGTATCCTAGAGGGAATGCAGAGCTGATGGAGGTGATTACCAACCTGGTGTCCAACCACAACAATTCCTTCCAGGTGGCTATTCTTGAGGATAAGTAGATTCATGGAGGTATGTTGAACCTCGACCCTGAGAGTGCTCTGGGCCCTGATGGATTTCTATGATCATTCTACTAGGGGTCATTGGATGTTATTAAGGAGGATATTATTGTGTCTATCTAATTTTTTTTGGATGGAACAACCCCATAGGTGATATGGCTATGACTCTTTTCCTTTTACCAAATATCAAAGACTTGTCTTCCATTCTTGACTATAGAATGGTAAGTAGGTGTAATGTCCACTACAAGATCCTATCAAGCATCATCAATTAATTCTTGTACATGCACATTACTCGGTGTATTTCCTTAGAACAATATCGTTTCATGGAAGGCCACTCAATCTAGGAAGATATTGCTTTAGCTCAAGAAATGATTTGCGATATCAACTTCAAAACCCACTGATCAAACTTGGTTTTAAAGTTGTATATGAATAAGGCCTATGACATACTAGAATAGGGTTTCATAATTAGGGTGACCATGGGTATAGGGATTTCATCCTGGGCTATAGATCTTATTTTTAGGTGATTTAGCTCATCTTGGATGGATGTATCCTTCATGGGAAAGACTCATGGTATTTTCAAGACATCTTGAGGGCTTAGGCAAGGAGATCCAACATCATCGACCATATTTATCCCCATGCTATTCACCCTCAGTAGTTTTATTAATAGAAAAATATCCATGGGGAACTTACTTCCTTACCATAGAAAAATGAATCAGCCTTTGATATCCCATCAGATGTTTGCTTATGATTCTATTATCTTTATTAATGTAAGTATAAGATCAGTTGGTGGTCTCAATAAAATCTTGGAAGTGTATTGCCACTGGAGTGGCCATGTTATCAACCAATCAAAGAGTAGCCTATATATCTGATGTAGATGTGGAAACTGACATGTCACATCCCTATGCAACAAGTTGGACATGTAGATAGGTACATTTCTAATGGAATACCAAGGTACCGCTCAATCCCTAGGTAGAACTCATATATGCGACTTTGACCGCATTATGAAAAAGATCATGAGTTAAGTGATCAAATGGAAAAACATTTACTTATCCTTTTGGGGATAGATATCCATAGATAATTGTGTTCTTTCAGCAATTCCAATTCATGCACTCTCAGCAATCAATATACCCAAGGGGGTAATTACCTCCATTGATAAAATCTTTTCCAGTTTCATTTGAGATGATCACTTCAAAATAAAATGAAACTGGACTTAAAGGGGGAGGTTGGAGAGGACCATACATGAAGGAAGGATCAACAAGAGGATATTAACAGATACTATTTTCTACATGCATGCAAAGATAGCGTCGGAGGTCATAGAGGAGTGTACTCTCTGGGGGAAACTAATGTCTGAAAAATGTGGTGGGAATTCAGGGGATGAGAGTTCCCATACATCCCCTTTTTGGTCCATGATATACCGTATTACTTCAACCCTCCAACAAAACTCTTGATGGATTATAGGAAAGGGTGATATCCTTTTACAAAATCACAACTGGATGGGTTCTATAATTTGTTTCTCAGGTTGTATTTCCCCTATGATTTCTTTTAGATAGGACATCCTGTATCCTCATTTTATCAGAGCCGTTCTAGAAGTGGAACAAAAAGAATGTGTTTGATCTCATTGATCTTAATTCTGAATCATAAAAATGTGTGTTTAATTCCTATAATATAGGGACCTTTTCCTAAAAGTATTTCTGATGGAAATCGATATCTCAATGGTAGGGGGATAGCTGTAACAACATAGTCTGGTGTAATAGAGTCCTAAAATATCTTAATTTCCTAACATGGAGGATAAGGAACCATGCTATTCCCATGGATGAAAACATGAAAAAGGTGGGGGTCAACCTAGTACCCAGATGACACTAATTCCGTACTCATCAGGAGGAGAACTCAAATAAACTCTTATTTGAGGGTGAATGGGCCCAGGTGGTTTGGAGGTTACTCAGTGATTTCACTGTCCTCCTCTCTTTGGATATTCTTGGCGCCTCATTTTCTGAAAGATGTTTTAATGGCTTGAATGATTCTAGACCCAAAAAAATTTCGAGATATATGTTTCTTAGTGAGTCTTGTTGCTGTATAAGGTAGACTAGGAATAAGGCCAGGTTGAGGGGTTTGTATCCACAGGAATATCCATTATCACAAGAACATGATCCCTCCTCGTCGATGTGGTTAGCGGGATAAAAAATTGGCCCGATGCACCCTCTTTGAGGCCTCTTTAGGTGAGTGTGTTGCTGAAAAATCCCTCTATATCTAGGACGATGGGTCACTGGGTATGGTGGATACCACCAGTCATGGGGTTTAAACTTAATTTTGATGGTTCGTGCATCTTCGAGGTGATGCGAGGTGGAGGGGTGGTTCATGACTATAGATGGAGTTTTCTACTCGATTTTACTGCATATTATGGGTATGGGAGCTCTATCTGAGTGGAGGTAAAGGCAATGCACCTAGGACTGAGCCTATGTGATTAGAAGAACATCACTCTTAATTAGGTGGAAACTGAATCCATGACTATTCAAGATTCAATGCACAACAAATGATCTACTCCCTGGTCAATATCCTACATCACCAGGAAATGAATGGCCATCCTTAGAAACAACAACATCCAGGTGGTTCATACGTTTCATGAAGGAAATAGGGTTGAAGATTATCTTACCTCTATGGTGGTGGAGGATCAGGGTTCCAGCGTCACATGCTTCTCAAACACTCATCTCTTGAAATCAGAAGGGGTCAACTTGATTAGAGGGGATTAGCTTTGCCTAGATCACTTTAGGCATCCCTAAAACACTTATGTATTATTCCCTCTTTTGGGGTTAACTGTCACGACCCGCCCTCGGGGTCTGTGCCGTGACTGCCCCAAGCCCGCCTTCCATAGGCCAGGGGCTGGCGACTAGCACCAAGGCGTAAATCCCCGTAAAAAGGGAAGGCATTGCCTTTGTAATGTAAACAAACACCACAGAGTAAGCAAGCGGAAAGTAAACACTAAGCAAAAGTAGAGTACAACTGAAAGTGCAGAAAAGTAAATGGGCCAGTATACAAACCCAAACTGAAAGTAAAGTACAACTCGAAAGGGAAAACAACAACTGAAAAGTAAAAGCCGCTACGCCGAGCTGTCCACCGGTAATCCCACCAGAAGGGTGGGTACAGATAGCTCCACTGCTCCACGGGTCCCGCCGTCCGCTCCGAGCACGTCCCGACCAGTGGTCCACCTCCGGGTACCGTCCCGCTCTGCAAGCCTCAGCCAAGGTCAACGCTGTCCGTCGTCTGCAACCAACACAACGTAGTGCGGGCAAAGCCCGTGCAGGGGTGAGTATAAGCTACTCAGTAGGGACCCCGAGACCCCTGAAGGTCTCTCAAATCCACAAAGGATAAACCACGAAGAAAGGTACAATCACGAAGTAACAACCGACACTGCTTAGGTATATGCCCATACATATACCTAAGTCATCAAATTTAAATACGCTCCAACCTCTGAGCCCAAGTACAACTCAGTCCACACAGGAAAGTAAACGTATTCCACACAGGAAAGCGAAACGTAATCCACACAGGAAAGCAACAGGATTCAGCTCACACAGGTATACATCTTCAAGGACGATAAAGATGATCTCTGATCCATCTAAGTCGTCGGACCCACGAAGGATCGATAGGTAACTAACCCCCGCAAAAGACCCACACAGGATCGGGCCCACACAGGACCTGTAGGCGCTGGTTCACACAGGACCGCTGAGCGCAAAGACCCACACAGGATCGGACCCACACAGGATCGGGCCCACACAGGACCTGTAGCACTGATCCACGTAGGATCGCTGAGCACTATAGTCGTCGTCGTCGAATCCACACAGGATCGGGCCCACACAGGACCTATAGCACTGATCCACGTAGGATCGCTGAGTGCTGTAGTCGTCGTCGTCGAATCCACACAGGATCTCTGTACTGTCGTCGTCGCAGTCACAGTAGCAGTAGTAGCAGTAGTAGTCACAGTAACAATCGCAGCCAGCACTAGGGTTCCCGCACACAACAAGCTCGTTCGGAGGGTCCGCTCCACGAGCCGAGAGGCTGATACATCAACTGTCACAAAGTCCAGAGTTGATGTATCCAAAAGTTCCGTATCGTCAACAGGAACTCAACGCAACAGACGGCGCGTCGATCGGACGCCCGGTCTGAGAGTTATTGGCATTTTCGTCCCCGGGGCCCGGTTGGTTTTTAAGGCAAAACCAACCCGACCGTACTCCACCTGCGTCCAAACCTCGGGCGGAGTATGCCAAAAGATCCGTCTCACTAAGAGGAACACAACAAAGCTGACGGCACGTCGATCGGACGTCCGTAGCTCAAGATATGAGTGTTTCCGCTCCGAAGGCCCGGTTGGTTTCGTGAACGAACCAACCCGGCCGAACTCAAAGTAATCTGAAACCTTGAGTGCGATAAACCGAAACGACCGACTCGATCCAAGGATCGCATCGCCGCTGACGGTTCGTCAATCGGACGTCCAGTCTGAAAGATATCAGCCTTTCCGTCTGACACCCACCCTGGGAAACTTCCCAGGAGGTCACCCATCCTGATCACTACTCTAAGCCAAGCACGCTTAACTACGGAGTTTTAACCACGTAGGCTCCCGAAAAAGAAGGTGCGCCTTGAGTATAGTATACCGAAACGACCGTCTCGATCCAAGGATCGCGTTGCCGCAGACGGTTCATCGATCGGAGGTCCGTGGCTCAAGTTATGGCCAAAAGACCGAAGTCGTCTCGAAAACGGGGGGTCCGGGTCCGGGCCGACCCGGCCCGCCCCCCCTGGTCTGACCCGAACCGGGTCGGACCGACCCGGCCAGCGGCGGCGCGGCCAGGGGGCCGCGCATGTGCCGCACGCGGGGGGGGGGGGGGGGGGGGGGTAAACCCCCCCTTTTTTCGGATCTCGACCGGCCTAAGGCCGGCCGTTTCTTTCTCACGCGGGACCCGCGGGTCCCGCCTCCTAACCAAACAGGCGGCCGGTGCGGCCGGCCGCCTTCTTCTTCTCTGCCGCGGCCGTAGCTGCGGCTCTTCCTCAATCTCCGGAGGCCGGCGAGGCCGGCCGCCTTCTGGCTGCTCTGCCGCGGTCGTAGGGCCGCGGCCCTTCATGATCTCCGGCGCCGGCGGCCCGGCTGGCCGCCGGTCGCCTCCTTGTTCCGCCGCGGCCCGTCTCCGGCCGCGGTCTCTTTCGTAAACAACGACGCGGTGCGTCGGCACCGCATTTCTTCGTCGCAGCTCGCTCCGGCCATTAATTCTTTTGTTCCTGCGCGGTTGCGACGACACCGCGCTGTCTCCGCTAAATTAACACGAAAGAATAGAAGGGGGAGGAGAATCGGCCGTGTTCGTGCGGTCCGGTCTCCTCCCGTTATAACGATATCAGTTGTCCAATCGTATAAACACAACAATGAATGTTTCACAATTTTTAATAAAATTTGGAACTACGCCCAACGGATTATTCTTTCATGTTCGAGGGAATGAAAACACATAATTTAAAAAGGACAAACCCCCTACCTTGAAAATTGACGTCACACGTCGGTTATCGCGGAGGAAGGCATCGCGGCGTCGGACGTAGATTCTGTGGACGTCGCGGTGCGTCCGAGGAGGGAACGACGTCTCTTCACTTGTCGCTTAAGACGAAGAAGAGAGGTACGTTGTCGTTGGCGATGATTACCACGGTCGGCGACTTCTCCCTTGTCGAGGAGGAAGACGGAAGAATCTGGGACGCCGAGTCTCGATGGTCGTGGGATCGATGTTCTTTGTCGGAGAAGAACCGTTCTTCACCTTCTTCGTCGAAGACGAAGAAGATCTTCAAGTTTCTCAACGATTCTCCCAATCCTCTCAAGTAACAAAGGAACTAACCCAAAAATAAATCAAGCTTACACTTAATTTATTAACACAACCCAACCTTTGGAATTCAAGAGTTTGAATTTCAAAAACTCAAAATTAAACTCACTTATTAATTATACATGAGTTGTATAATTAATTAAAAGTTAAGTTGTCAAGCCTTTAAGAGGGAGAGAGGGGAGTTAGGGAATTTGAGGGGTTTTGGCACATTAAGTGCAAGGGAGTTTAAGGGGGTAGAAGAGAGTTAAGGGGAAGATGAAGGGTTGGGGCTCGTGTGGGCCCCACCTCACCTTAATCCTCACTTGGTTAGTTAGGAACTTGTGATTCCACCCCAACTTCCACAATTAGGATATAACCACTTAAGAAGATAAATAAAATAAATATTGTATAACAAATTTATTTTACTCTTCATTTCATCCAGAAAATTAAACATCTCCTCCTAGGCAAACGCAACTTCGGGAAAGTTCTCCTTAAGCGAATATCGGCGCTACGAGTTCATCGGTGTCCTCGAATTTCAATTCCGAGCACCGGATCAAAAGTTAGGAAATCCCGTTCGTTCGTTCACTGAACGTACCCGAGCCAAACTTCGGAAATTAATTCCGGGCACTCCGGGCCTCGGAATCAGGTGCCGTCAGAAACCGCGCTCTTGTAAAATTCCAAAGAAAATTAAGAAAAAATTTCCCTTGAATTTTACGGGTCTTTACATTAACTCTATTTCTTAATAAATATATAATTATATGATGATGATTTATACTTCTATATGAATCCAAGTGCATAAAATAACACCCCATGGATTTACAAATAAATTTAATAAATAATGTAATGCATTCAATAATAAGTATCTTTGAAAAAACACTTTTTATTATAACCTAGCTGTTAAACATAAATTTTCCACATTTGTGATTTGAATTTCAAAAAACAACATACTTACATGGTTGTGATAAGTAAGATATTTAGTGTTTGATATGATCAACTTACATTTTTGGTGAATAGTAACTTGATCTTATAAATAGTAATATGACCCTTATGAATAGTAAATTGGCCTAATGAATAGTAACCATTCCCATGAATGTATAAATAAAATTTACTCACATTAAAAATAAAAAATATATATAAATATATCATTTTATATGTAAGTGAATATTTAAAAATTAATAAATAAGTGTTGGTATTTTTGTGAATATTAAATATTTACTTACAGTTTTATAATTAATAAACTGATTTAAAATAAAATAAATTTTTCTAATATGTATTAATAAATCAATATTTGGTTTTCTTATGATTTTAGGATAATTTAATAAGACCTTGTTTATTTTTTCATTGTGTTGTAAAATCAGTTTTAATTTTAAAAACTCTATTTTTCGAGTAAATGATTATTTTAAATAAAACATAAATTTCTCATATTTAGAAATTTATTTTCATAAAATAGAGTTAATTTTTGAATTATTCTATTTGAAAAAAATGGTTATGGTGAATTTTTTTTTTAGGAAATATATGAATTTTTAGTGAATAATAAAATGCGTTAATTTACAATATAAATGCATTATAAGATAAATAAACCGTTCATTGAGTCATGGATGATGTAATAAACCTTGTTTATAACTCACATGAACTTATTAATGTATTTAGTTTTAATAATCAACACTATTGGTAGTCTTGAACAAAATAATAAAACAATGAATAAAATAATGAGAAATTACCCCTCTTCTCCACTATAAAAACCACTCTCACCCCCCTCTTATCTTCACTCCTATAATCTTTGAAGCATGTCAATGTTCTACCCAAATAATTTTACCTAGTATCTACCCATTTATGGATATATTTTTATTTTTAAAAGTCTAAAACCCATTCCCTTAAGGAGGTTCTCGCGGAGGATTATTCAAGAGATAAAGTCTTCTTCCTTTTTCTTTTGGCTTCTTTTCAAGTTATTTCTTTTATTACGATATACTCACCTTCTATATAAAAATGATCATGATAAATCCAGTATAATTTATATATTATAATTATATCATGTTAATATAATAACCATCATAAATCTCTTTACTCAGTCACTTTTATTTTAAAAACGAAATCATCGTCCGAGATGTGCCGAATTACAACCTTCTTGGATGATTAATTTTCAATCTTCAATTTATTCTTGAAATCTTGTCATGATACCATTTTTATGGTTAAAAAATAAAATTATATATGTATTATAACCTATTTAATGTTTGTAAATAAGTATATATACATAATACCAATTCATAAAAAACGAGTCTCTTATAATCAATAACCACTGTAATAATGAAAACAATTATCAGTAAATGTATTATATAATAATTCATTATCATACCATATAAGTAAATGATATATATAACCATTTTATTTTTATTCAATAATATGATAAAATTCAATTATGGAGAATTGTACCCTTTCCACATGAAGTTCCATACTCATATACAAGTATACCGATCATGAAAACCAAGGAAATGGATGCTCCCAACAAAAAAATTGTATCTTATAACTCATCAATAAATCCATAAATGAACATAATAAAACTATAATAAATCAAATAAAAGTAGATAAGGTCTTGAATTAATTAACTAATGGATTTAATTTTATTATCTAGGATATTAATTTCAAGTGTAGAACTCATTCTCACATAAGGTAAGGGTTTCTAGACAAACCTCTTTTTTCTTTTGGGTTACCATTTTCCTCTCTTTACCCCAATTAAATTATTAATTATAGTTATGTAATAATAATAAATTATTTTTTAATTTAATATATATATATATATATATATTAATCATTATCCTTCTTTATTTTATTAGAATTTATAATTTTTAAAATGATTATTCTCAAATTCTTTCTGATAGACAAGCCCGATTCAAGGTAACTTATCTAATTATTTCCTATTATCAAGTGAACTCTATAATATTTTTTAATCCACAATTATTATTAAAAAATAACTCATTTTATTAATAAAAAAACTATCCTATTTCAATTCCATTCTTATAAAAAAAAATTTCCAAAAGAACTCTTCTTTGGAAAGTAAAAGAGTATTTCTCTCAAAATTACTCAATGATTTTATAAGAGTATTTTCATCTATTTCAGAACACTTGATGATTGTTAAATTAAATTGGGATTAATATTTTATGATATCATATACCATGTTTTATTAAATGGTTTATGATCAGTTTGGCTATGGATGTTCTATCTTGATACGATTTATCATACTACTTAGAATGGTTAATAATCATGTTTACAGATTAGGGAACGTTATAAACATTGCATACGAATTTGATGTTTATATTTAATCCCATTCATATGAGTAATTAATTAGACATATTATGTGATGAGTGGGGCCCTATATATCTCTCAATTAATTGGTAGGTCTCATGAGACAAAACAAAATTGGGTTTTGGCCAAGGCCTTACCCTTGTATTTTCAGACATCTTGTCCGAGGCCCTGACAATATGTTTCAGATGTCTAGAATTATGTATTCCCATATTATGATATTATTAATTTATAAACCATGTGATTATTAGACTATTATAATATAAATGGTCATTTTTTATTCCCTTATGATCATTTATATGGATTTATTTAATCATCTTTCATTCCTGCCATACTATGTTCAAGTATATTTTTAACGGAATGTGTTTATAGTTGTTCACCTTGCTTGGTGTTTTTTTTATGATAACTTTTACTACATTACATACCCTTACTGATAATCTAATATCACCCCTTTATTATGTTTTATTTTTTCCCTAGGATTCAAACCTGAATATTATGAATGACTTGTAGGGAAAACCTAGGAGTTATGGAGGATTCCAATGGAATTACTTTATTTTTTTCCTTAAAATTTGTAATGTAAAAATTATTTTTGTATATATTTTTCTAAAACTACCAAACTATTAAGCCCTTCGGGATACAAATTTCATGTAATCATACCAATTTCATAAAATAATACACCTACTCTGGGAAACTGAGGTCGGGTCATTACAATTGGTATCATAGGAAGTTTAGTAGAAAACTTGGAAACTAGATTTAGAAAAGATAAATTATGGAACAAAACCCTATAATAGACATTTAGGATAAGTATATAGGAACATCCTATAATTCTGGTATGGTATAGATTATGTGTATCTTTCTAGAAAATACATCCCTATTTGCATACTATAATTGGATGTGGTTCTGGCACAGATTTAGCTTGGAGGAATAACCATGACAAGGTGTTCCGGGCTTGACTAGGGGTAACCTGTATATGACAATGAGATTTACTACACACCTGATTTGACACTCATGTGTAATATTCTTAGGATAATTCAAATTTTATTTAAAAACCATTATGAAGGATTTAATTATAAATATTTCCCCAAAGAAACCATGCTTATGATTATGAGATTAGACATGAATAGGAGTTCAATTTATGCTAAGTATTTTACTAGTTCAAAATTATACATTATGATTCACAAACTAATTTACTTTATGCCATTATTTTGAAATGGATCATAGGGGAAGGAATGGAAACTGCATGAATACACATACACCATGCAGGGATTTCCCACATATGGAAGATAATGATATTAGTTCCGGAGTTCTAATTGGTGATGAGAAACTTATAACTATAATGGGATAACTGAATCAGGTTTTGAAAAATAACCATACCTGTATGGATCATCCTTATCCAAAATGTGGAGGAGAAATGTTAGACCACTTTATGTGACAACAACCTCCATTATTCAATGTGACTATGAACCCATTTTTAGTGGAGTAGTGGATAAGTTCTATAGAGAATATGTTTCTCGCTTTGGGATGTAATGAAAGGCTAAGTTTTTCATGGAAGTTTATTTTTTTATCAAGAGATATGGATCAATGTTGGTCATTAATTAAAGACATGAAGGAGTAGGAATAAATATAAGAAATGGAATGGAGGTACTTTAAGGAAATATTATTAGAAAATAAAATTTCCTTGAGAACAACTAGCAGATATGGAGAGGAAATTCTTGAGTTTGAAAAAAATAGTGGATAAAAACATTGTTAAGTATGAATCCAATTTTACAAGGTTATAAAGGCATGCCACAAACTACATACATAATCCATGGAGCAATATTGATCGATTCTTTGATGGTTCAAAACCATTACATCAAAGGGAACTGGTCTCCCAAGAATTCTATTCATATGATCATATAGTCTCATGTGATATCAAGACATAGAAATAATTCTCTAAGTCATAATAATTTAAGGTAAAGAAAAGAAAAGAAAAGAGTGGCGGAGGAAAGAAAGGATAAAGGGAATAATAAAAAGGGGAGTTTTCCAAAATGTGATACTTGTGGAAAGTAACAACCTAGAGCCTACATAAAAGAAAAGGATTCTATTACAAATATGAAGAAAGAGGCCACCAATTTTATGATTCCAAGGGAAATAAATAAGCTACAAATGTTCAATGCTACAATTGTAAAGAGATGGTACATAATAAAAATTATTGTCTTAAGTGTAAAGGAAACATTCCCAAAATAAGGTCAAGGGTGAAAGGGAAGATTATGCGATCACTACTACTGAAATTAAAGTTCCTAATTATGTGGTGTAAGGTACTTTAATCATTCCATCAATATAATCCAATGCTTTATTTGATTCTTTATAATCAAATTATTTTATATCTTCCCAATTTTACAATAAAATTAGACATTTCCAATTTGATTTAATAAAGGAGTTTTTAGTAAAAACTCCTAAAGGAACTATAATTGCAACAAAGATGTGTTAAGAATCACCCCTTATGAAAAATAAATGTTCTTTATTCATAGAACTTATCATCATACCCATGCTTGACTTTGACATGATTCTTGGTATGAAATGGATTTCAAGTTATGATGCGAAAAAATATTGTTAGAAGAAGATAGTTTAAATTTTTGATAATTATGTAGAATCCCTTATATTTAGAGTAGAAACCTATTCATTTGATTATTTTATAGAACCACCCCCAATAGATCTACTAAATGAAATTAATGGGGAGTAATATAAAATAATATCTATGGGAATGGAAAGAAATCTTTACATTTAGGATGTACCTATTTTGAAAGATTAAGTTGATGTATTTCCAAAGGACATACTTGGATATCCTTAAGAGAAGGAAATTGAGATTTTTATTGATTTAGTTCTTGGTGTAAGGCCTATATCAAATAACCCTTATAGAATGAACACAATGAAATTTGTATAATAGAAGAAACAACTAGAGTATTTGAGTATTAAGGGGTTTATATACCCTAGTGTTTCTCCATGGGGAGATCATGTTCTTTTTGTTAAGAATAAAGATAGAACTATGAGGCTATGCATTGACTATAGATAGATCAATGATATTACAATAAATAAGATGTATCTTCTTTCTTGTATTGATTATTTATCTGATCAAATTCATAAATCCCAATATTTTTCAAAGATTGACCTTTGATCTAGATATCATAAGTTGCATGGGAGGAAGGAAGATATTCCAAAGTCATCATTTTAAACCAGGTATGGGAATTATGATTTTACAATAATTTATTTTAGACTGACTAATGTTCCCTCTATTTTCATGTATCTAATGAATAGATTTTTAAAGGATTATCTTGATGAATTTTTGTGGTATTAATTGATGATATCTTGGTATACTCCAAAATCTATTAAGAAAATGAGAATAACTTGTGCATTATTCTAAAGACTATTAGAAGAAACAAGTTATATGGGATGTTTAGAAAGTGTGAATTCTAGATTCAAACGATATCTTTTTCTGGCCATATTGTCTCTAAGGATGGAGTCCTAGTGGATCCTGTAAAGACAAAGGCAGTTCAGGAATGGCCTACACTGATGAACATAACTGAGGTATGTAGTTTTGTGGGTTTAGTAGGTTATTATCAGCCTTTCGTTTATAACTTCTCCCAATTAGTCAAACCATGAAACAATATTACTCGAAAAGGGGTTATGTTAATATGGACAAAATAATGTGAAGTATTTTTTGAATAATTGAAGAATATGTTAGTGAATTATCTAATATTTACTCTTCCATCGAGAAATGGTGGATTTGTGATTTATAGTGATACATCAAATAAATTACTTCGATGTGTCCTTATATAGAATGATAGAGTTATTTAATATGCATCAATGTAGTTAAAAATTCATGAAATGAACTATCCAACTCATTATCTTGAGTTAGCAGTTGTAATCTTTGCTATGAAGATATTGAGAAATTACCTATATGGTGAATGATGTGAGATAAATACTGATCAACAGAACTTGAAATATATATTTTCATAGAAATAACTCCACATGAGGAAAAGGTGATGGCTTGAGCTACTCAAGGATTACTATTTTTCTATACAATACCACACAAGGAATGAAAAAAGGTGGTATATGCATTGAACATGAAGGATCATGGAGTCCTGAACAAAATGAGGATTGAAAGGGATCCTATGTACATAGATCTAACAAGGATGGATATGGGAATTTTCAAAAAAGTTGAAACATCATTACTATATCAATTTTTCCCCAAACATCTTTATTAGAAATGATTAAATGTTCTCATCTGGATAATGAGAATCTTCAAAAGAAATTTAATGATGTGAATGATGGGATGTTGGCAGACTTCGTTTATGAAGATGGAATTCTAAATTTGGGAGGAGGATATGTGTTCCCTATATACCTAAGATAAAAATAGAGTTATTGGATGATTCCCATTGATAAAATTTATATAAAAACCTTGGTATCACTAAGATGTATATTGATTTGAACGAAATTTTATGGTGGGATAAAATAAATATGGAAATTTTTGATTAAGTAACAAGATGTTTAGTCTGTCAATAGGTGAAGGCAGAAAGACAACATCATAGAGGAGTCTTGTAACATATTAATATTACTACCTGGAAATGGGATGAAATAACTATGGATTTTTTCACTAGATTACCAAAAACTCCAAGAAGGAATGATGTAATATTGGTGATTATGGATCAACTTATCAAATGTTCACATTTCCTCACTATAAGGTAGGATTTTCTACTAGAGGGCCTTGCATGACTCTATATCAATGAAGTTATATGAATTCATGGAAAAACTCTCTCAATTGTTTCGGATCATGATCCATGATTTACATCACAATTATGGAAAAGTCTCTAGAAATATTTAGATACTAAGCTTCATATGATTATTGCTTATCATCCTCAAACTAACAGGTAGTAAGAAAGGACGATCCAAACTTTAGAAGATAGGTTGATATCACGATCACTTGATTTTAAAGGTATGTGGGATCAATATTTACCTTTGATATAGTTTTGTACAATAATATACCCATTATAGTATTCAAATGGTAGTATATGAAGCATTTTACAAAAAGAGATGTTGTACACCGATATGTTGGGATGAATTTGGTGAAAGAAAGATTATAGACCCAGAGATTGGGGAAGAAACAACACTAAAGGTAATGAATATTCAAACCCATATCAAATAATGTCAAAGGAAGAAAAAGTATCTCCATGCAAGGGTGTTATATGTTTTGGGAAGAAAAGAAAATTGAGCCCCATGTACATTGGTCCTTTTGAAATTCTGGAGAGAATTGGAGTTTTGGATTATCGTTTGGAAATGTTGAATAGCCATTCTAAGTTAAAAAATGTGTTCTATGTATCTTTGTTAATGAATTAAATTCCATACCCAACACATGTACTCAATTCTAAAGGAATATAATTGTAACCATACTTCTCTTATTTTGAATAGCTTATCCAAATTTTGGACACTAAAGTACAAATGTTGAGGAATCAAACAATTCCACTAGTAAAGGTACTATGGAAAAATCATAAAATTGAAGAGGAAACCTAGTATCCTAAGTAACTTATGATTTATACCTTCCCAAATTTTTTTATGTGGTAACATTCTGGAAATTTCAAGTCCAAAATTTCTTTTGGGGGGAAGAATGTGACACCCTAAGGATTTATAAATAAATTTAATATATAATGTAATGCATGAAACACTGAGGCTCATAGAAAAAAACATTGTTATTGTAACCTACCCCTCAAACATAATTTTCCACCTCTGTGATTTTAATTAAAAAAACAGACATACAAGATTGTGATTAGTAATATATTTAGGGTCTAATAGGATGAAATTATATTTTTTTGTGAATAGTAGCATGACCATAGGAATAGTAGTATGAAACTCATGAATAGTAAATTGTCATAATGAATAGTAACCACACCCATGAAAGTATAAATAAAATTTATGAACTTTTTAAATGAAATAATGATATAATTATGTCATGGTATCTGTAAGTCAATATTTAAAAATTAATAATTAAGTGTTGGTATTTTAGTGAATAATAAATATTTAAAAAAATTTAATTAATAAATTGATTTAAAAGAAAAAATATTTTCATAATATGTATTCATAAATCAATATTTTGTTTTTCTATGATTTTAGGAAAATTTAATAATACCTTAGTTAATTTTTCAAGGTGTTATAAAATCAGTTTTAATTTTAAAAACTGTATTTTTTGAGTAAATGATGATTTTAATTAAAAATTAAATTCCACAAATTTTGAAAATTATTTTCATAAAATGAAGTTAATTTTTTAATTCTACACATTAAAAAATTGTATGGGTGATTTCTTGTAATTTTTCTGAATTACATGAATTTGTAGTGAATAGTAAAATACAGTAATTTATAATATTAATAAATTATAAGTTAAATACACTATTAATTGAGTCATGAATTATTTAATGACCCTTGGTTAGAACTAACAAGAACTTATTATTCTATTTATTCACAATAATCAACACTATTGGTTGTCTTGAGAAAAATAATAAAATAATTATTAAAATAATGAGAAATTACCTCTTCCCTCCACTATAAAAACCACCCGCACCCCCTTATTCTCTTCACTCCTATATGACTTTAATCTTGTCAATTTTATACCCAAATCCTCTTAACTAGTCTCTACCCATGTCTGGGATCTCTTTTTCTTTCCATAATACCAAAACCCCTTCCATTAAGAAGGTTCTAAATAAGGATTATTCAAGAGGTAAAATCCTATTCCTTTTTTCCTTTTGGTTTCTTTTCAATTTATTTACATTATTATTATCTCATCAAATCCTATGTAAAAATGATCATGAAAAATACATTATCACTTATATACTATAATTATATCATGTTAATGTAATAACCACCATTAATCTCTTTACTCTGTCTCTTTTATTTTAAAAATGAAATCATCATCCGAGAGGTGCCGATTTACAACCTTCGTGGATGACCAAATTCCGTTCTTCAAATGCTTCTTCAAATCTGGTCATTATACCATTTTTAGGGTTAAAAAAACTATAATATATGTATTATAAACTATTTAATGTTCTGAAACCATTATATATACATAATACTAATTCATAAAAAAAATGAGTTCATTATGATCAGTAACCACCGTAATAATGAAAACAATTATCACTAAATGTATTATATAAGGATTCATCCTCATACCATATAAAAATATGATATATATAACCATTTACAATTATTTATGTTCATTAATATCATATAAATTCAATTTGGGAGAATTATACCCTTTCCACATGATGTTCCATACTCATATAAAAGTCTACTGATCGTGAAAACCAAGGAAACAAACTCTCCCAATCAATAAAATTTAATCTTATAACACATAAAAAAGGACATAAATGAACTAAATAAAATTATAATAAATAAAATAAATGTATATAAGGTCTTTAATTAATTAATTAATGGATTTAATTTTATTATCCATGACATTGAGGTGAAGTACATAACTCATTCGAGCAGAAGGTATGGGTTTCTACACGAAACTCCATTTTCTTTTAGGTTACTCCTTTTATCTATTTAACCCAATGAAATTATTAATTATTATTATATAATGATGATAAATTTTGTTTAAATGTTATATATATATATACCATTCCGAATCCATGTTTATTTTATTGTGAGTTATATATTTTAAAAGCATCTTTCTAAAATTCTTCCTAATAAACAAGAATGATTTAAGGGAACTTCTCAAATTCTTCATATTTTCAAGTGAACTATATAATATATTTTTATAAAACATTAGTTTTCTAAAATAAATAATTTTATTACAAAAATTAATGAATTTATTTCACTTATGGTCTTATATAATTATTTTTCCGAAAGAACTCTTCTTTGCAAAGTAAAAGAGATTTTCTCTCAAAATTACTCACTGATTTTATAAGAGTATTTTCATATATTTAAACAAACTTATTGATTATTAAGTATAACTTAGACTAATATTTTTTTATATCATATAACATGTTTTATTAAATGTTTTATGATAAGTTTGGATGTGGGTGTGCTATCTTGATACCATTCACTGTACTACTCAAAATGGTTAATAATCATGTTTACGGATTAGGGAAAGCTATTTACATTGCATATGTATATAATGTTTATGTTTAACACCATTCATATGAGGAATGAATTAGACTTATCAAGTGATGTTTGGGAACTACTTTATCCTTTATACACATCATTAGGTCTCATGAGACAAAACATATTTGGGTTTTGGACGAGGCCTCGCCCTAGTATTTTCTGACATCCTGGCTGAGGCCTTAAAAATATGTTTATGATGTACAACATTATGAGTCAACTCATTATGGTATTATAATTGATAGATCATGTTAATATTATACTATTGTAATATCAATGGTTATATTTCATTTTCTTATGATCATTTATATAGATTTATTTAATCAACTTTCATTCCTTCCATATTATGTTCAAGTATATTTTTAAGGGAACATGTTTATAGTTTTTCACATTGCCTAGTGTTTTTGTTTAAGATAACTTCTAATTCATTACTAACCCTTACTAAGAATATAAGATCACCCCTTTCTTTTGTTTTATTTTACCCAGGATTAAAATATGAATATTATGAATGACTTGCAGGGATAACCTAAGGGTTATGAAGGATTATAATGGAATTCATATATTCATTTTACCTTAATGTTATAATGTAAAAAATATGTTTCTATCTAATTTTCCAAAACTACTAAACTATTCAGTCCTTCAGGAATAAAATTTCTTGTAATCATGCTAACGTGATAAAATAATGCACCTACTCTGGGAAACTGGGGTCAGGGAATTACATGTACCAACACCAAGTGTTCATATAACTAGGATACTATCACTGGATATACTAGGATGTATTTCTCAGACATCCCCACACTAGGGGAAGATCTCACAATCTATCCCTTATCCTAACATGGAATCTCTCATGGTCCTTTGTAAATCAACATGGGATCTCACATGTTCCTCCAACTCATGGCTCTTACAGTCCTTTGGAAATCAACGAGGAATCTCACACAACCTTCACACCCAAGGCTACCACGATCCTTAAAAACACTTTATGGAAGATCACATATCCTTTTTTCCAAAGGGATATCACTATTCCTTGGCACCCCGACCTATATAAGTCTTAAACATTCATAAAATACAATTCATGAGGAATTAACCTCTCATGATCATATTAATCCATATCCTTTATATCATAAGGCTTAAACATTCATATCTAAACACATAAGAAAACACATCTTATGAATTACATTTTTAATATTCCTTTCTGTATAACTGATTGAATTTCATATGATGTATTTAATAGAGCATAAACAAGAGGCATGATCTAACCTTAATATATGTGTCATTCTAATTAAATAATCATTTAAATTTATAATATAATGAAAATAGATAACATCTACGCTTTTGGATCTTGATGATTTATAACTGGAATATTTTGCAACCCCCTTTGATCATATAAACCTTCACACATATATAAGGACACCTGGCCCCTATGAACCTAATCACATGTCCCATGAAAATGTGCAAAGGGATTCTTACATATATTCTCACATGCATACACTTCTATACAATCACACACATATGAATTTTTATATTATCCGTAAGAAAACCTAAATAAATAAATAAATATACATGTATATTCACTACCATAGATGAATATACATATAACGAGGGAAATTATATATAGATATGCCTACTGATGCATCTGCGGCGAGTTTCCTTTGACTTCAATAACTCGAAATTTCACAACTAGGCCCAACGTAGTATATAAAAATTACTAGGAACTCTAAAGCACCCAAAGGACACAAAATAAAAAGGGAAAAACCAAGAAGAGGATGTAAACCCTTACCTAATATGATAGTGGAAACTTGAATTGAAACAATTCACTCCACCTTTAGTAGTGGATATTGAAACATGAATGAAGGGGTCACGAGAGACCCTTCACATAAACTGACATCGAAGAAGAAAATAGAAATTCAGTTAAACCCCAAAACCTAGGTTCGATCGAGCTAGGTAGTGTGAAAGAAGACAAAAAATCGGCCTGAAAAGGGTGAAAGAGAGAGAATAGACCTTACCTTGGAGGATAAATTTGAAATAACAAAGAAATCCGATGGAAATCTGAACATGGGTTTTTTCATGGAACAAAGGGGATCCTAATGGGGGTGGGGTCTTGCACATCGGTATGAAGGGATAAGGGATAGGTTTAGTTTTAGAATTTTAGTTTTTATTTTAATTGATTTTAATTCAACTTAATTTTTAATATAGGGTATCGCACATAGTTTGAGATTTATAGTATAGAAAACTATGTGCCAACCGTGCTCCCTTTATTAGGAACCTAGGGAACCAAACACAGTCTGGCCGCATGCTTTGGAAACCATTATCCAATCACGTGAAAAACAATGTTGAGCTACTACCCATGCCACTAACTGTGTAGGCTAGGCACGCGGTTTGGTAAACCATGCACAACCCATGCAATAACCACTATCCACATGTAATAATCCACATAGTTTCTTAATATGGGCCACATGGTTTCAGAAAAACCATTCATCCCTGCAGATCCTCCAAAATTAAATTTTCTAGGTCTGGAACTCTTAAAACTCCTCAAGATTCCTGAGAAACTTCTCTTCCATTCACCCAAGTCCAAAAACATCACTTGAAGCATTCCAACTCTCAGAATTTAATTCTAAATCTTAGTTTAAAAAAAATATCATCCAGTACACACAACATTCAAAAAACCTTTCTATTTTCATCCAGTTCAAAACAAATATCCTTAAAAACTTCCCACCTTAGAGCTTCTCATCCTCAAGAAGCCTTCTAGAATAATGTAAATAACCCCTCGTCCAACAATGGTTGTGAAGATTTGTTCAAACAATCTCATTGTGTTCCTTAATTCCCAATGCACATTTAAGTATCCATTTAATAAAGCATCACCTAATCCATTAAAAAATTGATCTAGTACCTGTTATCCAACTGAAACACCGATACAACTCTTACTCAAGTTTTTTTAGCTAGATAAATGGTCACATAATCATACTATCAAGAAACTAGGTAATTGTACTTCCGACATTAGGATTTATTATTTAAGAGGGACAATTCCAAGTCACATAATTCCCCCATTGTAATTTCTTTGCAATACACTCCATTAAGCATTGTTGTGGCACTACTCTTGGGATCTTGATACAATTAAAATGATCAATCCTCATTGGCCTCAAACACCCAATTGAGACAACTGTTCATGGAAAGTGACATATGAAAAAAACTGTACTCACCTCTACCTAAAGATGTGCCCAAGACTTTCCTTCACTAAGCATAAACTTGAACAAAGGTGTAATGTGTCAAGAAACTATGATAGATCATTCATAATATGCTCATTTTATACAGTTGTCACATTTCCAACTGAACTATGATGCCTTTTCCCATGGAATCTCAGATTCACCATGAACACATCCACCAAAGTATATACTTGAATTCTAATGATGTTATAGACCAAACCATGAAGGAAACAATGCATGCAGCATGCAACACCAAAATAGAACCACCTAACAAGATCAATAACTTTTAAATCTTTATTGTAGCATAATACTGAAACTCCCTTAGTGTATCTAGGATTATTTCAAGATATGGGACATTCTAATCACTTAGAAGAGTAAAATAAGAACAATAATTTCTATAAGATCAGTCAAACCACTATGGGTCGACTTCCTTTTAATTAGTCTCGGCTTCAACTGCTGATGAACCAACATTTATCCGAACATGTTACTTTACTACACAAGACATTCCATGATAGTTTAGAATACCACCATAGTCCATCAAAGACCATCAACATTTCTCAATGATTGTAAACATCCAAACACTCCAGAGTTATGCAACCAAGAAAGCACCGACTTGATTTTTCCATGAAATCCTCAATGGAATTCGAGAAGAACCAACAATTTTTAAATGTCCCTCTTCAATGTTCCTTATACTTGGAAGGAAACATAACCACTATGACTGACTTAACACTCCCCACCTCAAGAGTGTCATAGTAAATGATATAGAAGATAAACTTATTACTCATGGGTGTGCTAGATCATAAGCACCTTTAGTGAATGTGTGATGCCCCTTTGATCTACAATTACAGTGTTTAAGCATAAAAAGAAGAAAAAAACACAGATGAAACCAAATCCAAAATAAATGGTGTGTCATAGCACCCGAGTCTCTATAATTTCTTCATGATAATTTGGAAGAAATTTATTATTTACCTCACATGTAACTCTATTACAGAGATGACATGAGGCCATACTAAACAACATAAGAGATTTATTTCAATGTCATATTTCCTTATACAAACATTATCTTGGATAACAACACAACCAGTCATTCATCACTAAGAAGAAGAAAGGGTCAAATAACCTACGAAACAACTAACCATGACTGAGGCATGTCTAACCTACTAAAACCGAGTATTACCAAATGCTGACACCCGTATGAAGGGTCAATGATACCATGACCACCCATCCAAGAAATGGTGTCATTGGAATATAAAATCCCTACATGGAGCAACAATACTTGAATGACATCAAACATTAGAAAGAACACAATATTAGAAAGGGAAATTATTTTTTACAGGTGATACCTCTTAGGACCTAGCCCTTTACAAAATAATAAGTGCCGAACTTTTCACTATGACACATCAACAAAAAATTTACTAGGATCAAGAGTTAATCATCAAGCCATTGCTAAAAAGTAGGAAGCCTATGAAAAAATAGCAGTTCCATTCCAAGTAAGCATAAATAGAAAAGATAAATATACCCTTACATGAGGGTTTTAAATAGAGGAAACTGCCTAGGGTTCTATTTCCATGCCATTTAAATCCATTCACATTTAATATCTAACCATAAAATGATTTAATCAAAAAATCAAGTACAATTTCAAAAGAAAAACATAAGGTACTTGTTAAGATAACACCCCTCAGAGTGGTGTTTTCCATCTCCCTCACGTAACCTAGGGGTTTTTCGAATTTTTTCCTCCTTTTCCCTTCGGGCCGGGATCTACTCGCGGTGGATGAGGGTTCGTCTCAGCGTCGCTTCTCGGTGGAGGTCTGGCAGTCCCCTCGACGTGGAACAACGTTGGAAAATGTGCGGTGACATCGATTCCCGGTGGATGTCTGGCTGTCGGCTCAGTGCGGAATGATGTTGCCATTGCTTGTGCGATGATGTCGCTTCCTAGTGGAAGTCTGTCTGCTCGGTGCGGAATGATGTTGGCGTTGCTTGTGCGGCAACATCGCTTCCTGGTGGAAGTCTGGAAGTCGGCTCAGCGCAGAACGATTTCCGATGACATCATGTCTTCACTTCTCGTCTGAGTTCTGGTGGTCAGTCCAGTTTCCCTCTTTAGATAGTGACGAGGCTTGGGGTGGCCCCATTCTTGGTTCGGGTTGATCAGCTTGTCTGGCATGCCAGGTGACCGAGTGGGCTGGTTCTTGGATGGATCGGGGCTTGCTTCCATCTTATGATGCGGCTCAGGGCTTGATCTCAGTGATTCAGAGGGGAAGGTCTTCGGTCTTTTGATGTAGTGAGTTTTTAAAAGCATTTAATTTAGTGCCAGTTGTGAATTTGTTCTCTGGTTCTGGTTTTGGTTGTTCTGGTTCGACGTCGCTGGTCTTTCTCACTTGTCATCATGAGGCTTTTGCTAGAATCTGATGATGGTGCAACTGAGGCTCAGTTCGGAGCAGATCTATGCCCATAGTGGCGTTTCTATTTCAGGAAGACCCAGTTTCCCTCATTGGTGGTGGTTCCTAGGTGCGGGGTTGGGCCGTCCAGTCATGGTGATGATGGATTGATCTTGTGTTCTTTGGATTGTCTTCCGGGCATTGTGGCTGCGATGGAGGGGTGGAGGTCGATGAGGTTGGTCCAAAATGATGATTGTTGGAGGTTTTCTGTTTTTTTTTCTCGGAATGGTGAATGGGTTTATGAGGTCTGTTGGTACGGTGATGCACTCAGACTCGACCACACAGATCAGGCCCCAAAGGATGTTCCAGAGCTAGTTGTTCTTCGTTACAGAGCTTTAGGGATTTGGTTGTTGAGAGGGTATGAAGTTTTTCATCGGATCGGGCCTGTTCTTTGACATAGGACACTTGCTTGCCGTTCAGACCTGCACTGATGGAGATCTTTTTCACGATCAATTGCTGGGAAGGGGTTATTCCATAATGTCAATTTGGTGTGTCTCACTAAACCTTCAGGTTGTGATTTGTCCCAAGTCGATGATGTCTATCAGGGTTTCCTCCGCTTCTTCTTTTAAAAGGGGGGACAATATTTAAAAAAAAAATTGAAGGCCTCCGGGCCGTTGGATGGATGGAAGAAATTTATCTGCAAATTCCTTTTTTACAACTAATGTGACATACGAGGGTCCTATTCAAACAAATCGGGTTCTCTATAATGTAACCCAATAATAGATTCTCAATTTTTAAGTCTCAAAACACATGTATAAGGCTATCACATAAGATGCATACCCCAACTGATCTACTTGGGTCTATTTGTGCCTTTAGAAGTTAACCATTTTATTTCAGATAAAAAAACATCATGTACATTTATAATCATATTACAAAGCATCATGACATTACATTTAATATAGGTTTCCATTTCCCAATTCATGAAGATCCCATATAGTTCATTGATTGAAAATTGGATCCCATAATTGATACAGATCTCAAATCATAATTTAACATAATTATATACAATAGTTTGGTCACATGGGTTACCATCTTCCATTTTATAAAGTGCCCATACACTTTATTGTTTGGAATTTGGCTCCCACTAATCAAAATAAATTTAATTAAACAGTCCAACTATAGAATAATTTTACAATGGTTTGAATACATATGATACATTTTCCCAACTACAAGGTTCCCATACACCTTACAAATGAAAAGTGGTGCCCCTAGTAATTGCAACCAATAAACCTATCCCAAGTATCCAATTTTATAATAACAAAACAAAATATCATGTCATCATAATAAGTTACATAGAATCATGAAAAATAGATTGGGAAACATGGAATATAAATAGCTAAGCATGTCATATATATCACAAAAACATTATATCTAAAAAGGGATTCTAATAAATAAAATAAATGTCATACATTGAAGGAACACAATTCAAATCAATAGGAAAACTAAAATGAAACTACATGGAATGACACATGCATGAAATGATAATTTTGTAGAAGCCTACACTACTGGAATGTGGGTTTTTCCCCACACTTACATACCAACGGTTTCATAGAACCGTTGGTAAAGGATGGTCTACATATGGTTTTACCAACGGTTATAGTGAACCGTTGGTAATGATGTGTTTAAGGTGATTTTTACCAATGGTTCAATGAGAACCGTTGGAAAAAATGTGGATGGGGAGGTTTGTACCAACGGTTTATTAAACCGTTGGTATAGGTGTGGTTGGGGAGCAATATACCAATGGTTTTTAAAAACCGTTGGCACAAGTTTCCTCCAAATTGTCAACCGCGTGTCCTCTCCCCCATTCAGATACAGAACCCTAAACGGGAGCAGCAACAACTGATTTAGGCGATTTTGGAGCTCCTTCTGCCGGACTTGTTTGGATCTTCGACCTCCTTCAGGTTCCTCTTCTTCTTTATCTAATATTTCAGTTTTTAGATTTCTAGAATCATTACACTCATTGAAGACAGTATAATGAGACATAGGATTTTCACCACATGTGAGGATATGAATCCATGTGATGCATCAGCATCAAAATGAGAGGATTTACTAGTAGAGGCTACTTTGATCTTACCTCTCACTCTAGATCGTATGCCACCCTTCTCCATGTGGGTAGGTTTTACATAATAGATATTTCATGAACCATGGACATGTAATAAAACCTCATTGTTTGGAATAGGAACACACTGATTTCTCAGTGTAATTATGGCATGGATGACACAACCACAACCACCACATCAACAACATGATCAAACATCACTTATATATCTTAATTTATGATATTGAGCTATTAAAACAATTCCAAAACTTGTTTTCGAATATGTCTATCACAAGTCGCTGCTAGAGGGATGGTCCAACAGAAACACTTTATGTTAACTATCCTTCCACATGGTTGAGACTCTATTGGGTCATGATCACATGAAATGTTCTTAATGCCCCCTCTTCCACACTGTTGTAGGAAAACTGAGAAACCAGTACTTCAATCATGACCGTTACTCATCTCATAGGAATCCCCAAAAAAATCCTACCACATGATGTTGGTATACTAGTTCAATAGTCTATAATTCTATCCTATTCGCCCATGACCACCCTCAGCTTCTAATATATAAATAGTGTCTGCTTCATAATTTCAGTATTATAGGTCAATATTAACACGTCATCCATGGATCATACAACATTTCAATGACTTCCCTTAAAGTGTCTCTCTCACAATATCTCATCAAAAATGTACGTTGGTGAAAAATATCATAGTTCGTATCTCAAAATTATAGGACATTTCATTCACACTTTAAACCAGGTCATTAAACACAAACTTCTCCTAAAACTAGAGATGTAATGGAATATAATCATAAAAACAACTAGTGACACTTCTTTTTTCCCACTAAAACTATTAATCTGGGTCGAGACTTAATTTAAACATTCAATATTCAAATTCAATTTGTTTTTATTTGATATTTCATTTTAACTTATACACTTTAAATCATATTTCACAATTAATTTTAAATGTTTCTACTAATATTTCACTAAATTTATATTTAAATGGGACCCCACCCCCTGGACACACCGCTCACCTCCTTGGACACCCCGCCCACCCTCCTGGACTCCCCCTACCCCATTGGACAGCCTGACCACCCCCGCGGACAGCCTGCCCACCTAGACCCCCCGACCCCCCTAGACACCCCCCGACCCCCTGGACACCTCCAACCCCCCGGATGACCCCACCACCCCCTAGACACCCCGCACCCCCCTGGACACCCCGCACCCCCCTTGGAAACCTTGTACCGCCCCCGGACAGCCCGCTCACCTCTTTGGACAACCCGCCCACCCCCAGACAGCCCGCTCACCTCCTTGGACAGCCCACCCCCTGGACACCCTGTACCCCCCCGGACAGCCCCACCCACCCCCTGGACACCCCGCTCACCTCCTTGGACAGCCCGCCCACCCCCCTGGACACCCCGCACCCTCCTTGGACAGCCTGCCCACCCCCCTGGACACCCTACACCCCCCTTGGACACCCTGTACCCTCCCGGACAACCCGCTCACCTCCTTGGACAGCCCCCCCGGACAACCCGCTCACCTCCTTGAACAGCCCACCCCCTCGACACCCCTCTCACCTCCTTGGACAACCCCACCCACCCCCTGGACAACCCGCTCACCTCCTTGGATAGCCCGCCCACCCCATGGACACCCCGCACCCCCCTTGGACACCCTCTACCCCCCGGACAGCCCGCTCACCTACTTGGACAGCCCTCCCCACCCGGACAGCCCGCTCACCTCCTTGGACAGCCCACCCCCTGGACACCCTGTACCCCCCCCCCCCAGACAGCCCCACCCAACCCCTGGACACCCCACTCACCTCCTTGGACAGCCCGCCCACCCTCCCTGGACACCCCGCTCACCTCCTTGGACAGCCCACCCACCTACATCATTCAGAGTGTGTATCCTTGTGCTTACCTTCAAACCACCATAAATCTTCTTTTACTTTATGTTTATTATCAGAATGGTTTTTCTATATTTTTTTGGGTTACACATTAGTTATCTGTTTTTAATTACTTCCATATTTTTTTTCATTGTAGGAAATGACACCCATTGAATAGAGGCGACGAAAAAAGATGACATATAATAATCATCACATGATACAGATGGGTGTTCCTCCACTCATCCCTATTGTGAGTATTTTATTTAAAATATAAATATTTCAATAACTTATAATATCATGTGTTTACTTATGTGTTAAACTTTTTTTCAGGATCGACCCCCTAGACGAGAGATATCTGATGAGGAGCCTGATATTGCTCCTAGTAGAGTGGCTGGTGGTAGGAGGAGGGGTGGTGTTAGAGATGGACATTCATCTAGTGGGCTTGGTACTGAGTCCGGTGGTACGAGAGATCATGGGGTGAGAGTTAGAAGATCCACCGCCACAGAAGTATCTTCTTCACCCCATTTTGATCTTGGTGTGTCTCCAGGGACACACAGGATATTTAGACCTCTGATGTTTACACTACCAGTTGGCCAGACGTCTATGCCATCATCTTTTGCTTCTGGTTCATTATCCCCGAGCTATTATATTCCACCTTCTTCGACTCCTGATGCGACACAGTATGCGGCTGAGGAGCGTACACTGAGGGACACTCTACCTGTACAGGATATTCCTTCAGCTTCTGCACATCTAGTAACACCCATTGATATGACTACCACAGGTATATTTATCTGAATCTATCAAATTTTTATACCAAAATTTATTTTATTATAACTTGTACTGATATTATTTTTATTTAATAACAGATTCATCTATAGATAGGAGGCGGGGGAGGGGGCGTACTCGCTTGCGTGCGGTATGGAACCGCCAGACACAGTTGATGGTTGAATATAATGCTGATGGACAAATGATTGAGAAATCTGGGCAGGAATATCGGGGTTTTTTGGCGACGCTAGCCAAATACTCCGATATCATTCCGGTCAGCCCTCTCTCTTGGAGACAACTGCCACACGAATTCAAAGATAACGCATGGGCACAAATATGGGTAAAAAATATATTGGATTTAATGTAGTATTTTTCTGTATTTATATGAACTAATCTATTGGGTTTCAGCTTTGGTTTAACTTCCCTGATGGCGAAGGTGCACGACCAGCGCGTTTAAAAGAGTTGGGAGATATTTGGAGAGCTTATAAGCATGACCTGTATGTTGGCTGGTGTGAGAGGGTGGGAACGGATTTAGAGACTTTACCTATCGTGGATGACTGCTCGATAGAGCAATATCTCCAAATGATTACCCATTGGACGACTGCCAAGTTTAAGGTATTAATCTCATTTGAGGTATTTAAATCAGAGTTTTCATATTTTTCATTAATATAATCTTATTTATTATTAAACATTATTTTGGAATCTTCTGAGAAAAACAAAAAAAAACATTGATTCAAAGCAATACCTCCACACTTTGGGCCGCACAACTATGTCAGATCATGAGAGACAGCTGGTACGATATAGTTGTTTTTAATTTTTCTTTAGGACTTTCCCTTTTTATTATTTCCTACTTAAATTATGTGATTTATTGAATATTGAATATATGATTATACCTGCACTTTATATTGTTTCAATGTCATTATAGAAGCACAAATTGAATATTGAAGGACATATCCCTCGAGCAAAATTGTTTTTCTCGAGTAGAAGAAAAAAATATGGAACTGCGGTAAATGAATCAACCCAAGAAAAGATTGTAAGTTTTGATTTGTTTATTTCAAAGTTTAATATCTATTTTGAAATTTATTAATCTATTAATATTTTAAACAGGCTGCTTTAGAGGCTCTTGATTCCTAGGAGCCTGACAATTTTGGGTCACACGATCATTTATATCAGGTTTTGGGAGAGGAGCACTCTAGTCGAGTACGCTGCCGACCTAGTAAGAATATAGTCCCGACGAGGTATTGGTCCTCTCTAGGTATCCATTCTAGTACGACTGAGTTGGAACAGGTCAAAGAGAAAGCAAGACAATCTGATAAAAGGGTCACAGAGTTGGAAGTACAAGTTCAAACGAGGTACAAAGAATTTATGAAACTGATGAAAGCTTTATCTTCATCACTTCCACCAGAGGCTAGCGCGGCTTGTCAGACATTTATGTCGTCGATGGGTGCATTATCCAATGCACCAGGCAACAGCTCTGGTGGAGATCGAGATCATGACATTCCTAGCGATGACAAGGATGCTGAAGAGGACGAGGGCGAGGATGAGGATGAGGACGAGGGTGAGGATGGGGCCGAGGGCGAGGATGCCTAGGGTGAGGATGGGGATGAGGACGAGGATGAGGCAGACGATGAGAAAGGGGATGATGACAAGGATGATGACTAGGACATAGATGGTGGCGAGGATGAGCCAGATGATGATAGTGGTGATGATTATGGTGATCAGGGGAAGATTGATCCATTTCATTTTTGAATTCTGTATAACTCTTTATTTTTGAACCTGGTTTTCCACTCCGGGGTCTTCCTCTGCTTCATAGGGATGTTGTTATCATATATATTTTTTGCACTTTATTCTTATCGTATGATTATTCTATTACCTAGACATTTAGTATTCCTTGGTACGGTGATTCCCTGTATGATATCTGGTTTGATAAGTTAATATGGACATCTTAATATTCAAAAACAATCACTCAAAATTAGGGATGTCCATGAGCCGGGTCGGGTCGGGTTGGGTCATGGGTGTTCTAGGGCCTAAGAACATATGGTCATCCATAAGTAATATTTAGGGCCTAAGGACATGACATGAAAAATTATGTGTTTTAGATCCATGGGTAATATTGGGGGTTCATTTTAAAAATAATAAAATGAGGGTTTTTGAGGTGGAAAATGATTTATTAGGTGATGAATTCCCTTGGTTAAAAAATATAAATAAGTGTGTGTCTTTTTGATTTTGATAAATGGATTTTAATGATAATGAAATATTGGTTAATTTCTTTGGTTAAAAAATTTATTTTTAACATTTTTATTCTCTATTTTATATATTTTCATTGATTAGGAATATAATTTACAAACAAAAAATATCCAATTACTTATAATATTTATATGTACTAAATTTATTAATTTTGAGAAATTTTTATATTGTCATTTGTGACGTGTACGAGTCAACCCCACCTCAATCTGAGGGCCGGTGTGGCCGATACCACTAAAAGTGTCTTTATTTTGTTTAAAATGGATAGGCTTTTAATTAAAATAAACAACATATGGAAAACCGACCAAACACATTTTGATTCTGTTGAAAATTTAGGAAAACGATCCATGGGTCATTTGTGACATGTACGAGTCAACCCCGCCTCAATCCGAGGGCTGGTGTGGCCGACACCACTCAAAGTGTCTCACTTTTCTTTGAAATGGACAACAGTTTAAGTAAAAACAACAACTGACATACAGGAAACGGACCAAACACATTTGGATTCTGTTGATACTTTAGGAAAAGTATCCATGGGTCATTTTTTTTTGTACGAGTCAACCCCGCCTCAATCTGAGGCACGGTGTGGCCGGTACCACTCAAACTGTCTCACTTTTATTTGAAATGGATAGGATTTTAAGTGAAAACAATTACCAGCATACGGAAAACCGACCAAACGCATTCGGATTCTGTTGAAACTTTAGGAAAACGATCCATGGGTCATTTTTAACGTGTACGAGTCAACTCCGCCTCAATCCAAGGCGCGGTGTGGCCGACACCACTCAAAGTGTATCACTTTTCTTTGAAATGGACAACAGTTTAAGTAAAAACAACAACTGACATACGGGAAACAGACCAAACGCATTCGGATTATATTGATACTTTAGGACAAGTATCCATGGGTCATTTGTGTCGTGTACGAGTCAACCCCGCCTCAATCTGAGGCACGGTGTGGCCGGTACGACTCAAACTGTCTCACTTTTATTTGAAATGGACAGGATTTTAAGTGAAAACAACTACCGGCATACAGAAAACTGACCAAACGCATTCGGATTCTGTTGAAACTTTAGGAAAAAGATCCATGGGTCATTTGTGACATGTAAGAGTAAACCCCGCCTCAATCCGAGGGCCAATGTGGCCGGTACCACTAAAAATGTCTTTCTTTTGTCTAAAATGGATGTGATTTTAATTAAAATAAACGACATACGGAAAACCGACCAAACGCATTCAGATTCTGTTGAAACTTTAGGAAAACGATCCATGGGTCATTTGTGACATGTACGAGTCAACCCCACCTCAATCTGAGGGCCGGTGTGTCCGAAACCACTCAAAATGTCTCACTTTTCTTTGAAATGGACAACAGTTTAAGTAAAAACAACAACTGACATACGGGAAATGGACCAAACGCATTCGGATTCTGTTGATACTTTAATAAAAGTATCCATGGGTCATTTGTGTCGTGTAAGAGTCAACCCCGCCTCAATCAGAGGCATGGTGTGGCCGGTACCACTCAAACTGTCTCACTTTTATTTGAAATGGACATGATTTTAAGTGAAAAAAACTACCGGCATACGGAAAACCGACCAAACACATTCGGATTCTGTTGAAACTTTAGTAAAACGATCCATGAGTCATTTGTGACATGTAAAAGTCAACCCCACCTCAATCTGAGGGCCGGTGTAGCCAGTACCACTAAAAGTGTCTTTCTTTTGTTTAAAATGAATGCGTTTTTAATTAAAATAAACGACATATGGAAAACCAACCAAATGCATTCAGATTGTGTTTATACTTTATGAAAACTATCCATGGGTCATTTTTGACATGTACGAGTCAACTCCGCCTCAATCCGAGGCGCGGTGTGGCTGACACCACTCAAAGTGTCTCACTTTTCTTTGAAATGGACAACAGTTTAAGTAAAAACAACAACTGACATACGGGAAACAGACCAAACGCATTTGGATTCAGTTGATACTTTAGGAGAAGTATCCATGGGTCATTTGTGTCGTGTACGAGTCAACCCCGCCTCAATCTGAGGCACGGTGTGGACGGTACCACTCAAGCGGTCTCACTTTTATTTGAAATGGACATGATTTTAAGTGAAAACAACTACCGACATACGGAAAACCGACCAAACGCATTCAGATTCTGTTGAAACTTTAGGAAAACGATCCATGGGTCATTTGTGACGTGCACGAGTCACAAATGAAAATGGATTTTTCATTTACATGAAAATGAAAATGGATTTTTCAGTGTAATCTGCTTGGTCCCAAAGCATGAACCAAACAGGTTGTGAGACATAATACCAGTAGGCATCCACCACAAGATTTGTGCCCAAATTTTAGTGAATATACATGTATAAAAACAAAGTAAAAAGGTAAACATAGTATAAAGAAATCAAAAACCATTAAATATTGAAGTAAAGAATAGCTAAAACTTTCCTTGGAGACATCAATATCTTGCCTAAACGCATGTCACTGTCTTGACCTCAGGAAAAAAACACATCCTCTCCCTCAGGCATCACAGTCTCTCCCTCAGACATATCACAATCTCACCCACATGTATCATATGTAATTAATCTATTAACAGGTAAAAATAAGTACCTCATTTAATTTAAATTATTACATCGTAGACTATTATCAACACACCTCATCTAATCTAACTATTACATGGCATAATAATAATCAAATCACCTCATGTAATCTTACTATCACATCGCTTTTTAATAATCAATAATCCATCCTAAACAAAAAAATTCATGGAAAACAGTATGCATCTAAGGCGTCATGGGACAATAGCTCTAACAAATTAATCAAGGGAAACACAACCATGTGGTTCCCTATCTCAAAGAAATAACCTTAATAACCTAATCAACCAATATCATATGATAATCATGGTGTAATTCCAAGTCATGTATACCAAAAACATGGGTATATGAGTTTTAGGAACATATAATTCTTGATAAAACAACATATAGACACAACCCACCTACCTCGTAGTTGTGAGAACAATATTGTTGAATATCAGATCTTGATTCATCCTAGATCATTGAAAATCCACAAAAGATTCATAAATTATCGAATCTATATCTATAAAATGAGGAGAGGAATCAGGAGGATAGGATTAAGGTGAAGGGAGAACTCATTGGTGGGATCCTAATGCACCTTCCGGAGTTCTGATTGGACATTGATAGGAGAATCAGTGGCTCAGAGAATAATTGTCTCCCCTGGCCAAACGTGGATGAACCAAGGTCAAAAGAAGTTAATTCTGTAAATGAGACATGACCCCTCTCCCTTATATTAAATAAAAAATAAAATACACGACATTTCCTTTAACAATACACACTGTGTATAAGATTTTACTGGGCCTCACCTTAAGAGGCACGACCATGACACAACATGACTTGGTACATGGCTGAGACACGACCTGTACGTGGTCTGGAAAGGACATCAATGTTACATTTTCCTCAAAGCAACCCGAATAAAAAATCCATGCATGGAAATGGGGAATTGGATTCTTACAGTTTGATTATCACACCATAGATCTTGTTTCTATCTCAACCAAGCACCAAAATCATTGGTTTCTTCAATCTAGTGGTCTAATATCACATTACAATCTTAATAAAGCCTTATGTTTCATCGGCCCCATGTAATGGATCAATGATAGATCTGAAGTAATCCAAATTTGTTTATTTCTCTCTTTTTGGTCATTATTTGGCTTGGAATCTCTAACTAATGATTTTTTATCATGTTTTATTCAGTATCGCATTATAATATTCACACATTCAGGTTTTATTCATCTTCATAATGCATTTGATTATAGATTTTCTCATTACACCTCAACTGAAGGTTAATATCTTTAATAATGTGTAAATTATTTGTTCCAACTTTTATTTCTTGTATCAATTAGTTGTTCACATTCAATATATCATTACTTGTTAATATTACATTAAAATTATTTTATATAATATTTCATGATAAGGAGTATTATTGAGGTGATAAGATATTGGATGTTGTGTGTTTCTACATTGTCATTTAGTTTAGTGAGTTGGGTTTTAAAATTAGTTTGCATTGATAATACAACATTTTGATTTTGGTTTTAAAATTAGTTTTCATTCATGTAATTGCATAACATGATATGGTTTTGTAATGGGTTTTCATGAAAATGGATTTTTCATTTACATGAGCTGAAAAATCCATTTTCAAGTCTGTTTCAAGTCTATATGCAGGTGTACAGTGGAGGGGCTACTGGAGGGAGGGGGGCTGCTGTGTGAAGTTCTGGAAAAACTCTATACCAATGGTTATAAACCGTTGGTATAAGGGTGCTCAGATTTTAGAAAAACACTATACCAACGGTTTTAAACCGTTGGTATAGGTGTCTGGATTTTTGGAAATCCAATACCAAAAGTTTATAACCATTGGTATAGGTGTTGCTGGAAAACCAATACCAACGGTTCTAAACCGTTGGTATAGGTTTTCCTGAAAATCACATTACCAACGGTTCTAAACTGTTGGTATAAGACTTCCTAAAATTCATTACCAACGGTTATAAACCGTTGGTATACAGTGGATTAAATTTATATAACCCATATACCAACGGTTTGGATCAAACCGTTGGTATAAGGCTTTCCTCATGGCTTACTAGCCAACGGTTTGGAAAACCGTTGGAATATGGTATACCAACGGTTTTCCAGCCTATACCAATGGTTTTTAACCGTTGGTATAACCTTCTTTTCCAGTAGTGCTAATATGATTCATTCAATGCTTCATCCTCACTGAACCAGGCCAAGGTTAAATTTATTTAAAATTCCAAAAATAATCAACAGTTGAAAGTACACTAGTCATTCTAGGTGAAATCATATCAACTGTAATAGAATATATTATGAACAACAATCTCATCCCTAGCCACTTTACCATTTTCCGTACGTGGGGTGATCAGTCCCTAACACAACTAATGAAAAAGTGCCAACACATTCCTAGTATCATTTATGCCAACCATAAAATTTATGTGAAAGGAAAACTTTTAGAACTCATACAATGTTTTAATGCCTCAGCCTGACTTATCATCAAATTGGTATCCTGATCATTGGGTCACATGGACTCTAGAACATCTCCCTATATGACAACGGCTTCTGAATAGTAACGAGGGTCTCAAGAGGTGATAGTGGGGAGACTATACCCTCATATTAGAGTATCATATCAGTGAAATAGAAAATAAATATCGAACTAAAATGGAAGTAGTACGTACATAGATAATAGTGTTGTGATTGAATAATAATATTCAATTGAACAAAATTAGACAACACCATCCATACAATGAATTCATGTACATTGATAATACTGAATCTAAAATAGTAAACATACAACATGATTTTCAAAAAAATAAAAATAAAACGATCAATAAAAGAAATTAAATAAAAATCCCAAAGTCGAGCTTCATGAGAATCCTAATCTCCAGCTCATTCCTTTTCTCCAAACTCATAGCTATAAGAATACAAAAACAATCAAGGTCTAAGGCCATGTGAACAAGAAATTCTGCTTGGTTAACCTAGTGAAATTGTGGACCGAGTAGGGTGTGAGATATAAATCTCAATAGGTCAGCACCCACAATTTCTAGACCAATCTAAACAGTGTAACATAAATTAAGAATTGTGTAGGTAAAGAGAAATAATAACAAAACTGAATAAATAAATCACCACCCGTCCATGTTCTTAAGGGACACCTGACATCTATAACTTCTTTTTAACATAGCTATAATAAGTTTGATTAGGAACTATATATATATATATATCATTCTTCTATATGAACCCAAGGGAATACAGATGAAAAATGGTCATATACCTGGGATACTATCACTAGATGAATCAGGATGTAGCTCACATACACCCCAACATTAGTGGGAGATCTCACAATCTAACCTATTACCTGATATAAAAGCTCTCTTGTTCTTTCTACTCAAAGTCCCTCACAGTCCTTTTGAAATTAACATGAAAGCACACATAGTCTTCTAACTCAAGGCTCTCACGGTCCATTAAAAATCAACATAGAAGCTTACATAGTCTTCTTACCCAAGGCTCTCATAGTCCATCAGAACCCAATATAGAATCCCACATATTATTTCTCCCCAATGGCTCTCACAGTCACTTAGATCCCCATCCTCTATAATTCATAAAAATTCATGACATATAATTGATGAGGTATTAACCTCTCATGCTCATATTATCCATTACCTTTATATCATAATGAATAAACATTCATATACCAACACATAAGGAAACACATCCTATGAATTAAATTTTCTAATTTCCTATCCATATAAATCATTTAATTTAATATGGATCATTTAATAGAGCATAAACAAGGGGAATGATCCAACCATACCTTATTTGTTATTTTAATTAACCAATCATTTAAATTTATAATATAATGTATATGGAAATAACTCTTAATCATTTCAATAGCCATGTCACTATTAATAATTTAATACATAAAGCATAACCTCTTATTCTTTTCAATTAAACATTTGAAAAGTCATCATAGATATAAATTAATACACGAGGAAATGACCTCTCATGCATGTCATTATCTAGGTCAATTCCATTAAGGATTAACAATTAAAAAGCATTATATAACACGGAAAGAAGGTATGTTTTATTCACAGTTTACAAAATGAGGCATCACCTATCTTGTGCCAATCTAGCCAATGTACAATTTCATTTAGAACCTTGCGACTCATATCAAACATTTTATAAACTATAATGAAGGTAATGGTCTTACCATCCCTTAGGTTATTCCATTTAAAACCACTTTCATTAAATTTACTAAAACATGACAATCATTCCATTAAATTCTATGAAAACTTAGGAGGTGTCATTAATGAATGGAAATTACCTACATGGGTACTTCCAATTTATAAAATAGTCCATGTCACTAAAAATTCCATTTTTCAATATATGTCTCAAGTATAATGAAAAATCAATGTAACAAGCCAAGCTATCATATACGTCTAAAAATCAATTTTTATCTTGAAGATAGTGCACCTCTATTAGAGGGTTTTTTTACAAAAACACAACCTTTTCAACAAAATAATTATTTATCATATTTAAGAAATTCATTAAATTTATTAAAGGAAGAACTTTAGAATAAACTACCATACATGGAAAATCATTAAATAAAGGTGTGAGGAATAAGAAATAATTAATTAATGGTTTCTTAAATAAAAAGGGAAAGGAATGGGATCCTACCTTAGGGAGGAACCAAGCCAAACAATTAGGCTCTTGATGCTTTTTAACTCGAAGCTGCTGCAACCCCCTTTCGAGCATATGCACCTTCACCCATATATAAGCACACCTATCCCCTATGCACCTATTCGCATAGCCTATGAATATGTCCATAAGATCCTTACATATATTCTCACATGAATACACCACTTTACACTCACATGAATATGAATTTTTATATTATAAATAAGAACAAATTTCCCTATATATATATATATTCAATTCTACAGATTAATATACATATAAAAAGGGAAATTATGTATAAATTTTCTTACAGTCACATCCATGACGAGTTTCCTTTGACTTTGGCAACTCAAAATCACACGACAAGGTCCAACGCACTGTAAATAAAATAAATGGAACTCTAAAACACCCAAAGGATGGAAAATAAAAAGTTTGAAACTAAGAAGAGGTTGTAAACCCTTACCTTGGATGGAAGAGGAATCCATAATCATACCAATCCGCACCTCCTTCAGCAATGGATGTGAAAACATGAATGAAGGAATCCCGGTAGACCCTTATCATAACCTAACATCAAAGAAGAACATATAAATATAGTTAAGCCTCAATCCCTAGGTACAAAAAATCTAGGTAGGGTGACCGAAGATAGAAAATTGGATGGAAAAAGGGGGAAAGGGAGAGAAGATGACCATACCTTGAAGTATCAATTTGAAATCATGATTAATCCTGTGGTAATCCATTGAAAAATAGGAACCAAATATAGGGTGTCACAGGCCTCAAAGGGGATCCCAAGGGTAATCATGTGTGAGTATGATGGGATAAGGAAGATGGTTAGTTTTTTTTAATTTTAATTTAACTCAATTTTTATTATAGGGTATCACACATGGGTTCAAACACATGGTTTAGAAAATCATGCGCTAACTATTCACCCTTTAATGGGAACTTGGGGCACCCCACATGGGATGGATAGATGGTTTGGAAACTGTGTGCTAACTATGATTTGTACAATGTTGATCTACTACCCATACCACTAACCATACAAGATAGGTGCACGATTTTCTAAACTATTGTAGCTCATATAACAGCCTCTGTTAACCTACAATAAGTCGTGTAGTTTCATCCTATTAGATACACAGTTTCAGACAAACGGTTTCCCCTCTAAAGGTCCTAAAAAATTTAATTTTCTAGACTCAACACTCCTAAAAATCCTTGATATACCTGGAAAACTTCTTGGGCCTTCAACCAAGTCCAAAAATGTCACCATCAATCTTTCCAACTCTCAGAATTTCATTCCAAAAATCAACTTTAAAAATGGCCCATCTAGTAAACACAAAAGTTTAAAAGCCATTGCATTTTCATCTGGACCAAAATAGAGATCATTAAAATCCATGCAATTTAAACTTTTAGGTATGGGGAATGGTAAATAAATCTCTACCTATGGAATAGAATGTACACATGAAGGGTGTGACCTTGGATTTCAAATGGAAGTGTTGTGAAATGCCACACATGGAATCAATGTGGAATGTATTTTTTGAATTTGAGTAGGAGAAGGGGATATGGAATTTAAAGTCACATGATATGAATATTAAAGTATGTGGGGATTAAATGAATTTGTCTATAGATGTTCTGTTTCTGGGTGATAGACTGCATGGTGTGGATGATAAAATTCATGTAGCGTCTCTTTCTTATATGTGATGAACTCTTTGGGAAGATAGGAATAAGGCGAGAGAATGAAGACAAAAATCATTTCTCTTCTTTCAGGTGTGGGTTAAGAAAATTGTATAGTAGATTAGTATGATTATCAATTGAGGAGGGTCCTCTTAATTTCAATGAAATTTCCTATCAAGGATTTTCTATATCTTGGAAGTTGGAAAAGGCTGTCAGAGAAGATGTGTAAAATGGAAAGCTCCTACATGGGATTGAAACTGAATGTTTAAGGCTCATGTATCACTTTAGAAATTAATGGGAGAATAATGGTAATGGAAAATAGGTTTTCTATCATTCTTGGATTCATATCCTTCTATAGGCCTGATAATTCTATTAAATATGAGGAATGTTTCATGGTCACTGACCTTATGTTTTGTCGTCTCTATAATATTTTGATTGTCGAAGTCGAGTCTAACTCCACTGTGAAAGTGGGGATTATTCAAGTAAAGATTACATCACCATGGGAGTTTTATTATTTTAGGAAATGAAGAAACATTATTAATCAGGGCATCCATGTAGGCCACACTTGGAGAGCAGGGAATTTTTTGGAAGATGTATTGGCCAACAAAGGGAATCTGTGAGAGACCATTATCATATAAAATATTTTGGTGAACTTACCTGATGGGTATACTATTTTTGAATAGAATTATTCTATTGGAATATATAATTTCTTCCCTCATTGATTTGATACTAGAATTATTTTTCATGTTTTCCCTCTATTAATAAAAATTAAAATTTTAGTCCATGAAAAATACCTCTTATTCGGAGAACCTATTTATGTTTTTACCTAAATACTTCATAGGAGGGGTTCTTAATCAATATAATGACTCTAAGAAATAGGGAAGTTTTTAAGGTATGGATTTAGTTTGGGCTTGTACAAACCAAAAGTACCATGGAGTTTGGATAGGAGAGGATAGGTGGGGTCTATTTATATTTAGGGAAATGAACCCATTTGGAAACTACTTAGAAATTTCCCAAAATATTCTAAAATGATAAGGTAATTCATTATAAAAATTATTAAAAATTACCATATATTTTAATTTTGGATATTATTAGGCATAAATATTTCCAAAAAATAGTATTTTTACATGTTTATTTGTAAAACATATGCTTATCTTTTGGTTTGACCCCCGATAAACACATTTTTACTATTACCATGGCAATTAATGTTTAATATTTTTTCTACTCATTATGTAGAAAAATTATGTTAGAATTATTACCTAATATTATTTATGATTATTAAAAATATGATATCCATTTACCAAATTCAATTCATATAAATGTAATTATTTAATTTTATATTAAACCCACAAATGCGATGTAAAAGTCATTTTCAAAATAAATAGTTTTCAAAAATATAATTTTTGTTATATAAAAATTGAACATAGAATTATTAAAAAATATAAATTGGATTAATAATGAAATAATTGAACTGATATAACTTTTAAAACATCATATAACAAAATTTAACATGAAAATTACCTAAATAAGAAGGTTGTTTTTAATAAAAATCAGTACTTTTTAGTATTCATTTTAAACATAATTTTTTCAAAAAAATTATCAAAAAATCACTATAAGATAAAAATATAAATTTTTATTTGAAATTTTTTTTATTATAAAAATTAATTTTTTAAAAATATTAGAAATTAATTTTAAAATGAATTCTTGATTTAAGAACTTTTTAGAAAAATAAAGTTTTTAAGCACAAAACCGGATTTATTCAAATCCCATGCTTAAAAAATAAAAGATGAACGATAAATTTTTTTATTTAATATGTAGTATATAAATTTATTTAAAATAAATAACTAATAGTGACTAGTATAATATATTAATATAAAATAATATTTTGTACATAAAGACAATTTTCCATAAAAAAATTTCTTTTACTTTAAAATGGGTTTTATTTTCATTTCTAATAAATTCCTAAGAAATGAATTTATTTTATACATTTATAAAGAATAAAAATATTATAATTTATTTATTTATATTAATAACCATCAATACATTGGCTATGTGATGAATATCATATTAAATAAATGTATTTTAAAAGTATATCACATTTTGTTTTAACTTGGTGTTGCGTGGAACACATGATTTTGAATAAATTATAGTAGATATAAAAAAAATCAAAAAATTGTTTTTTTACAGAGTCACTAGATAAATTCATAGAGTATTATAAACATAAATAATTTGAAAATAATATACATAGTTACTTTCTCAGATAATCAAATATTCACCACCTTCGATAGTTAATAAACTACCAACCACATAATATCTCGATTCTTGGGGTCTTTAGAAATCCACTAAGAAATATCATCATCACCTCATCAAATATCCAAAAAGGAACTTGGAGAGGATGGAGTAGTACACCTTTTCATAGATTATTTTCATTTATCCTCTGAAAAGTAAGGAAATTTCATATGAATCCAATTATATATCTATCCATACCAAGACAGCTGACGTAACTTCTGATATCTCGATGCATCATCGTCTAACCTGGTTTCACATCCTAATGAGAGGCATGAGAGTCACTCAAAAACTAATCCATTATATAATCTAGGACTATAAAACTTAATTTAATATAGATAATAATATCACCATCCATTGATCATCCTGGAACTGAGTCACTTGCGGCCAACTATTCTTGCATTACAAGGAATTCAGAATCTAACTCAGGGATGACCTTCAACCGGTTCACCAAAAACCATGTGATCACTAAGTAATCACTGTACATCAACCCTCAGTACCCATATAAATTCATTAACCATTAATCTATGAAACTGAAAAACTTTCATTCCTCCTTTGAGAGTCTTTCCCAAAGATACTTCCTTTTCATACTAAGAGAATATGTAATAACCTTACATTTCCACAGAGCATAATACATTTAAAAAATAAAATGTACAAAAATATTTTACCCCGAACCTCTTCCAAAGATACATTTTACACTATTATAAGATATAATTAAATATATAGTGGTTCTTTTATATGAAAGATATGTAATTGATGATATAAATGTAGAAAAACTTTATAGTATTGACCACAACTGCCAACACAAAGTCATGTGTAACATAGTTCCTCTCATGGGGTTATATCTATAGAGGCCCATAAGATACTAATTTAACCCCTTACATTATCATATACTCAAAAAAACACCAAGGGTATCATATTCAACTGTATATCCAATCCCATATTCTAGAAAAAAAAGGATTAGAGCTCTTTTCAATAACCTCAATAACTTCAATAATGCCTCTTCACAATGATCATTCCATTAAAATTAAACCCACTATATGGAAATAATTTTTATAGGTTATAAAATATATTATAGGACCTAAATAAACCACCTATAGTTTCCTAACAACCCAAGGAAACTGGTAATATCGAACACCTTTCTTGGTCGTAAACAATACATCAAATATTCTTCCATTTCAAGGTCCCCATAAATTCCTGCCTCAGAGATTATTTTACTAATAAAACTCAAATACCCATAAGTGATACATTTATATCATGGAATAGAGATGATACACTTTAAATTTACTCAACATAACCTCTATGTCTCTAGTGCTCATTTTCTAGTTCTATGTGTATATAAAGATATCATTACTGATATCCATAATAATGGAGTCATGCTATAGATGGAAAATCTTGTTCCCAATATCCATGAAAGATAATGTTTAATTTTTCATACCTAATGGAATTAAAATATTCTCATATAGTCTATATCTACTCCTGAGTAGGAATAACCTCATATCTAACATAAATATATCGGTATCCTAATTGTAGATCAATCTTGGAGAACCATTGTGATTCATGTAACTAACCAAACAAGTCATCAATTAATTAAATTTGATAATTTTTCTTCATAATTAAATAATTTAGTTTTTTATATTCCACGAAATATATAAGGATTATATATACCTTCATTTCAAACCAAACATGATTACCCTATAGAGAAGTTATTGGTCAAATAAATCCATTCACCTCTAAATCCTCATTATTCAGATTTTATTATTTTAACTCAGAAAATTACATTCTGTAAGGAGGAATGGATAAAGGTTGTGTACTAGGTGTTATATCAATCTCAAAATCAATATTCCAATCAAAACTAATATAAGAGAAAAAATTTAGAAATACATATGGACAAATATCCACCATAGATGGAATAAAGGTTAAACTACTACCAGACTTTTTGCAAGAAAGATACTTTACACTGGTTCATTAATGGATCCATACCAGATAGGTTCTAGTTGTATTATACATACTTATAAATCTAACACCCTAGTGAATATTTGTTTTTCTCCCTTAGGAGATGTAAAGGTAACTTGTCTAAGATAAATTTCGATGTAAGTTTTGTAACTAGTCAACCAATCCGTACAAAAAATTACATCAAATCTAATCACATATAAAATAATGAAATTCCACAGATATCAACATATTGTGACCCAAAAATAAAACTTTTAACATATCTAGATATTATATAATTTATTTATAAAAGGTTTGTATAAATAATATGATGTGGGGTGAAAATAAATTGTAAGTCTAGTCCCTCCATAATTTGATCACATATAAAACAATGGGAATATCCCATGTCAAGTATACTAGAAGAAATTATAGGTATAATTATGACCATATATCAAATATTTGATGATACCTATTCACTATCATCTATAACCTGGTGTACTATATACACTATGCCTATATAAAGTCCCTAGACCAACCCCTAAGGTGATTACTTTATATTGTTACAGAATTTCACAGACATTGTACCTATTGGTGTGGTTTTATAGCTGCACCATTTCTTGAGGTCCATAATCCCATCTATTATAGCATTGGAAAAAATTATTTATGGTGACCTATCCTTCCACATCAATGAATATCCTTTATTGATTTTAGGTATGAATTTATATGGTTTCCATTTTTCCTATAATCATAATATCTGACCGAAACCCATTCTACAAAGGGAGTTAAAGAACATAAGATTTGGTCTATTTTCTTTTTGGTGCCCAAACACATTTCAACTAGATTCATATTTCTAAAAATTTAAATCACACTCACATATACCCTATAATTTCCATTAACTGATCCACAAACAGACAGAATAAGACATAATTACCTATATTCCTAGAAGTCTTTCTCAATCATCAGTTCCTTGAGAAATACTCAAGAGTATGTTTTGAGGTCAAAGTCTCTCACTCTATGAATCAATTTAGGTCATAAGACGATATAAAAAACTTATAACTTATAATCATAATTTCTATCTAGGATATAATAAAATTTATTCAATTCTGGAAAATAATATGATTAAGAAGATATGGAAATTTTCCACTGTGGATTCTCTATAAACATCTAAGATTAATCGAACATTAGTGTATCTGAGAAAATATTCCTCAACCAATATGTCCATGAAATTTTTCTAAGTCAGATCCTCACATATTCTATCCTGATTCATCATACTCCACAACCTTTAAGTAATCCCATGACTAATAAAAGAATCTGATTTATTTTGTCAATTTTATTAAATATCTACTAGTTCATGTATTCCCTTAATTATTTCTATTCTATCCTCAGTGTCTTTAGGGCCTTCGATTCCCTAGAAGGTTGGGGGATACTGGATAAAGAAACATCAAGAGTAATTTACTAGAGTATGACCACCACCATGGGTACTTCACCGTAAACGAGCACTATCTAGAAGATTCTTACCTAGAGTGGCCCCATTATCATGATTTATAGAGAGACTACTAGAGTATGCATAGCTATATTATTTTTCATGGCTTATAGCACAACAAGAGAAACCTCCCTAGTGGTATAATTTGGTCATGTTACTTTAATTCTTGATATTACATAATGTCATGGTTGGATTATATGAAATTTTAATAAACTCATATAGTCACCAACAATATCACAATGGAATGCACCACTCAAACAATTAAACACACAAATATGTCCCATCCAAAAAGGATACCATTTTAAACAAGTAATGACTCTATTAATACTAAATAAGGACAAATGAAAGCCTTATACACCTATAAATTAATCACATTCATATACAAAAAACAAAATATAGTACTCTTAGAACAAATTAATTGATATATTATTATAAATAAATCACAAAAGAATAGGTCAAAAATTACAAATGACATTTCATTAATTAATATAATATGTATGATAAGAATTCATTTTCATGACATAAGTACCTACATGAATATTCATGAAGAATGAAAAAACCCAAAATCCTTTAATAAATAACATAAAATAAATCATGTTCATCATTTATGGTGAAATAGATCATTTCAAAAATCCCAATAGATAACAACAATCCTATTAACCGGTAACTTGAATGTGCATTACATTGGAGCTGGAAAGGAACATGTGTGAATCTTATACCCTAGATATACATGCTCTATCTCCTACTATCCATTTGAAAATCATAATAAAAAATAAAATAAATAAGAATATAAAGAAAAGGAACACCGTCATTGATACCAGTTTCTAATTTACTGACCAGATCACCGGGTTAGAAAAGCGTTTCATATGACCTCATGCAGTTCTCCACAAATGCAAGTAGTTGCCAACTAGTAGTGATGTTATGAATAGTTCCAGGGGAAGATATACCCTCGATAATAAGATACATTCACCAATATAAAAAATTTATTAATAATCATCCTAGAACAATATAATTATAAACATCATGGAATTATAAGTCTCATATAGGTTACACAATGAAATTAAACTAAAAATCTCATAACATGGATAGTTTACTAGTGTATATATCCAAAATTAAATTAACTAAAAAATTATATAAATAATAAAAAGTCCTTCATAAAATTTCAGATATCCTCCATAATTTAATTTCTCCACACCCTGATGCAGGGAACTTCCCCTTAGCGGGATCCCGAACTTAGAAATAGAAACTTGAATCGAAATGTTCATACATGGGTTGAGTATAATCCCAATAGGACAACAAAATTTTTTACTATCATAATGGGAAAAATATATAAATTTTTATATGTTGGAATTAATGTAAATTTACATCTACCAAAATATTTAGTTTAAAAGAATACTATGCTTCACAGATGGACAAACCTTCAACCCCAAGCTTTAATTGAACTATAATATTAAATAAAAATATTTTTTTTAATTGTAACCATTATAACCTATAAATTTATTTGGAATGTATTACTGTTATTAAAATAAATACTAAATATATTTATATAGGTTTTAATTAATTAAATTTATTTTATTATTTTATAATAATAAATTACTCATTTTTTAGTAAATTCATTTTCTGCTACAAAAACATGCTTTCATAAAAAATGGGTTTTATTAAATTTTGTGTTAGGAAAATATAAATAATTTTTAATTTTTTTAGAAATTTTATATGAGGTAATGAATATAATTTTTAAAAATATTATGTAAATATTATATTATGGTAAATTTGAAGGATGTTTCTAAAATGACTTGTCTTTTAGTGAATAGTGAAAATTACCATTTTTTGTAAAATTATTCTTTATATTCACTAAATAAAGTAATTTAAAAGTTAAAATATATATTTAATTTGATCATAATGGAACATAATTATTGTTTAATTATATATATTCTAGTTTATTATATAGTATTCATCATAGTACTTGATTTTGGTATAGATTCATTTTTAGGCTACAAAATAAATTTTTTGAATAACTGTTTTTATGAGATCAATTTGATTTTATCATAACAAATTAAATTATCATATATTGATTAATTTATTTAATTAAATTTATATATTATATATTTTATAAAATATTTTATCATTAATTTGATATTTTTTTCATGGAAATGGATGGAAGTAAATTACGCTTATGCTTTAAAATGCATTTTTTTAAAATGGGTTTTATTGTGATTTGTGTGCTTATCTAAAATTAAATCCAGACACCTATAGAAATATAATCTTGTAAAATAGATTATTTTTTTTTAATTTTAATAATTATTATAATATAATAGGATCAACTTAATTTTTGGTCATATGGAATTGTAAAAACCTAAACATTTTATTCCCATGGTTATGGTGAAAACATATATACTGGGGGTTAGACTAAGATATTAGGGTAGGAATGAAACATAAACATGTATAATTTTTATTTTATGAATATAGTTCTAACTAATATTATCATATATTAATATTATTGTCCATTTTTTGACACATGATAATAAATTTCACTATATATTATTGAAATATTTTATGTAAATCCATGTGTGCCCCTCCCCTCACATATAAACGAGAACTTATTATCCCAAATTATTAACACAATTTAAGCCTTATAAATTTAAAAATACCTAATTTAACCCATTTATATATTCCATAAATTCATACTAGTTATTCTATTATTCTTCAAATACCAATATCTCAAGGATTATGGTTTAATTCAAAGTAGGTCTCTCAATGAAGATGTATAAATCATTACTAAGAAGTTTATATTTTATTTATTCTTCCACATCATCTAACACTATTCCAGGAATCATAAAATGATTAAAAAATTTATAAAAATATAATAAATTTTATTACATGGATTTAAAAACCATTTCTCACCCCCTATTCATCAAATGTGAAATGAAACTATGGGTCATGCATACATGTGTACTACCACCTCCATGTAGTGATATGGTTAATTTATAGTAACCATCATTCATGGTTGGTTATTATGATGTATTTAATGTTTTTATATAGTATTTATGAAATTATTAGTCTTTAATATATATATATATATATATATATATATTATACCCTCTTACATTCCCCTCCATTAGAAAATGATTACGTCTCTTGTGCGTACATGTAGACCACCACCTCCATAAAGTGAGGTGATTCATTTTTCATTTAATCTTTACATGGATGGTAATAATGAATGTTTTAATAAATATATATGATCAATTTTTATAATAATTACTCTTCAAATTTATATTATTTATTAATTTTATTTCATTTCATTGTCAAAAATTCGACACATCACTTGTGCGTACGTATAGACTGTCGTCTCCTCTATGTGATGTCATTAATCATTCGACCCTAATAATTATATATAGTTTAAAGAGATTATATAATAACAAAATATGGTACTTATGACTTAATTAACATTATTTAGATGATGTGTTCACGATCAATGTTCAATGATCATAACTATTGAGAAAAAACATTCAAGAAAAACCAAAAGAGTTATCACTTAAAAATGAAGGATTTAATAAATAAATGTTAATAAAAAACTTTTGAAGTGATATTAGTGGACCATATAATATATTATAGGAGTTTATATGGATATTTTATCTAATTATAATAAATATAAATTTACTATGATTTATGTTATAGAACTTCTAAATCAAGTCAGATAAAAGGTAATGGTTTGTCATCTAAATAATGTTTTGTTGAAACATGTTTTATGTTTTGTACCTATTTATATTTATTAGTTATATAAAATCCTATTGTGATATGTTAAGACAGTTAAAATTCTTATTTCATGTAATTTAAGGTTATAATTCCAAATATTTTATGCAATTTTCTTTAATTTGAGATTTACCAAAGTGGTAAGAGTTTATCATCTCAAATTTACTTCTTTAGAACATATGTTATGTTATAAACCTATATTTATTTATGACGTGTATATAATTATTATTTTATATTTTATATCATTAGATAATTTATATTTTTGGTATATTAATTTTCATTTAAGTTATTTCTTTCATGGGGATTATAATTCAAATGTTACAAATATAGAAAGGTTTTTACATTACAATCTCATTTTTACTAGAATTTTTTATGATTATATTTTACATGATTAAAATATAAAATATGTCTCCCATAAATATCATTTATTTTAGAATAATTTATTTATATATATATATATATTAAGTTTTTCCCTTTAATTTTTCTCTCTACCTGCATTAGAATGTTCAGAAAAATAAGTAAATATGAATTTATTTTTCTCTTCATCCAAATATAATTATTATCCATGTTTATGTTTTATACAAAATATTTCTTGATTATTTTTAGATAATTTATTAATTTAAATTTTACACATATTTTAGTTTCTATAAAAACATTTAAAATATTATTCTTTTTTCTGAATGACATACTTTTTACCAAATACGTAAAGAGAATCATTATTTTTTACTTCTATAGTATGAACAGAAATTCATTACATCATGACTACTCAATGAAATTAATAACATATTACAAGATTTCTATATTACATTCAAATAAATATTTTCATTAATATTGGTGATATTTTCATATGTTAAATGACAGATCGGAAAATGAAAGGGTATTTTCATCAAGAAAAATTTCATAGTCCTTTTAATGAAAATTTTCATCTATGATAACATATTTTAATGTCATATATGATTAAATGGGGAAACTACCCCATAAAAACATAAATATTTTTTCATTGGATGATTTATGATTATGATGATGAAATACTAGTAACACCAATTTTCTTTTCCATGGGTTTCACCCTGATGAAATGATAATTTTTTACATGACCTTGTGGAATGAAAATTAATGGATTGTGATAATGCGATGAATATTACATCATATAATTCTAATAAATTGGGTAAAGATTAATGTTTTTTATCTCAATGGATACATAGGTGGTTATCCCAAGCCTGAAATAGGTTTCATGGGAATTAATCCCAATCTAAAAATGGGGTACCAGAGAGGTTACCACATGCCTAAAAATTCATACTAAATAGGTTATATGAAGCATGGAAAAGGTTACATGAGAGGTTATCCCAATAAAAAAGTAGTTATGTTTGTGGGTTTCTAATGAATAACATGTGATGAATTCGTAGGTGGGTATCCTTGACATAATATTTCCTTTATTGTTAATATTCCTCAATTTTTATTAAAATCACTAGGTAATGTTCTTATGCTAATTTCATTATATCATTCCTTGAAGAAAATTGATTAATTTAGGAATAATTTCTTATGAAATTCCTATGATTCATGCCATGATTATAATATATGAATTTATAGGTATGGTTTTTAAATTTTAATCTCATGTTATAATTTTCTTTGGATCATGAAATACTTACATATTATCATAGATTTATATCTCGCATGTTTAACCCTAATGAGAACCGAAGATCAGCAATTATTATTCTCCATTTTACCCAAGATATGAATAAATTATTCTTGTATAATATTTCTAAGAAGGGTGATAGTTTTTAATAAACATGTGAGAGATGATGTTTATCTTTTATGTGAAATTTGATTATGTATCCATGTTTCCAATGACTATAATCCTTTATTATTTCATCATAGGTCAAAATTATATGTAAAAAATATTCATATGATTAGATATAATATTTATATATGTAAAATTATTGTAAAATTAGTTCATATCATAGCAAGATTGAGTTATTTTTGGACACTTGGATGGGAAAGCTTTAGAGAGAACCTTAGGATAAGCTGAACAATATGAGAAGATCCAATGATATAGTAAATAAATGAATGTTGTTCTATTAGTAAACAAATATATCTCTTGATATTAGTAAGGGGATGTGGTTGTAGCATATATGAGTCTACGCTTAAATTTTTTGAATGGAGTGGATTGGTTATTTTCTTGATCATTATGAGTGAAGTATGAGTGGAACTATGACTACAAACTAAGAAGGACACTCATGGTAGATATAATTGGATTAATTAATATTTTTCTTTATAATTCATTATGAAGGATTTGAATAAATGATGGAAATGTATCAAATATGATAAATTTAAGGCGACATGGATTGAAAATAAGTTTCAAGTTTTAGAAATCCTTTAATTATTTTCATAATTATATAATTTTCCACTATGATTATTTTCCTAAAACTAATTTATTTGGTTTTCTTCAATGGATAAAACCAAAGGGAATAATGTAAAAATTTAATGTAATTGACTATTTCTTGATTTTCCCCATGAGAAACTAAGTGAAATGTGAGATGGAATGTGAAATCCTATGATTTTTCCTAACAAACTATCTCAATATATCATTAACAACCTAAACATAGGTGAGTTTTTGAATAAAAAAGTGAAAAATGGGGTTTTATGAATAACATATAGGAAAGAAGTTTAAAATACATAAATATCAATAATATAGTAATAAGTGCCCATTGTAGTGTCTCAAAGAAATGAGAAGATATTTTATGTTTATAAAACAAGTTCCTAAAATGGTAAATTTCCAATGGAAAAAATTAAAAAAAATTAAATTAATGAAATAGATTTAAATAATGGTCTATATAGTTTATCATTAGTGGTTAAATGTTTGAAATGTGTAATTTATGGTAATTTATTAAATAAATTTCCTTGAGAGAAGGATCTTTAAAGGTATTGGAAATATTTTTGAGTCATGGTTTTTTCATAAGAAACAATGAGATTTTGAATAACTAAAGAAATTTATGGACTATTTTAATGGTATTTGATATTTTAAAATTAAGAAACACGATTAAATTGAGGTTTATAAATCATAAAAGCTCATAAATATTTCATATTAAAGGAATAAAGTTTGTAAGGAATTAGATGAGAAATTATGGTTAATTATTTAATAAATAAGTTGAATGATGAACGATTTTATGTATTAAGATTTAAAGAATAATTTTGTAACATAATGTTAAATTTATTTAGGCATTCCATGTGTTTTAGTTATGATTTCTCTTTTTGTTTGGGTTTATTATAATCCTCTCAGGAATGGATTTCCTTTTCTCGTGAAAATGACCTAATATTTTAGAATTTATGTGGGATTGAGTTATTGGAGTCTCGGTATAACTATGTAAATGGTCTTGGAAGGTGCTTCATGGGACCTATAAGCCTTATGTTTTGGTTCAGAGTCTTTATATAGGAAACTGATTGGGTCACTAACTACTAGACACATTCACATCTTAAATAGGATAAACATAGTGAATATGGCGTGGGGAAGATTATGTGAATCTTTTGTATGGTGTGAAAAGTTTACAATCCATTAAAGCTTTATAAATTATGAGAAAGCCGATCACTAATTTATTTAGTTTGAGGAGATGCCTATTTAGCATGTTTTTAATACATGGGATTTCATACTATAAAAGGGATTCACTACATGAATTATTATAATCTAGTGGTTTTAAATGATCTTAATGTATAATTATGTTTTCACTTATGGCATATGATTCCCCCTCAAACCCTACAGTGATTTTGGGAAATTTTGGGCGATCTCTCTCATTCTGGATTACTTCATTTGAGGTTTGGTTCCTTTGGTGACCACACAACATTTCCCTAGTAAGTGATCTTTCTACATCTTTGTTTATTTGGCACCAAGTGGCATAATTATCTACATTTTTTTATATTCACCATTTATTGGTGTTTTCTATCGATATATTTTAGTTTCTTATCTTGCCTTATCTTTAGAAGGATGAGTCGTGGTCTTTATATGTGAACTATTTAAGGAAGATAGGTTTCCATCATTCTTGAGATAGGTGGATCTATAAAAGTGTTTTTAATTCTTGAATTGATATATATTACTATTATTTCCTTTAGATTTGTTCATTAAAATGGATTTTCATTGCAGAATTTTTTTTAATTAATTTCGTTTTGTTTTTGAAAATGATTTTGATCAAAAATAACACATTGGGAACCTTTGGTGCACCGAGAAATAGATAGAGGTGAACCTAGTGTGTGTGACACCACTAGTGGTTACTTTTTTGATATTGATAGAATATGGTAGGATTTGATATCAATTGGAAAAAAATTTCTTGGTTTATACTTCTTTTATATCTAGTAAATATTACTATAGGATAGGGACCAAATCATGTGCTTTATATTTTATACCCAGTTTATCGCATGTTTTTTTATTTTAGGGATATTTTCTCACATGTTTAATTTACACATATTCTTTTGTGCATGATATATTCAAACATTTTTTGAATATGGTATGAATTTATAGAATACAAATAGGAATTTTATAATTTGTTTTATTTATGAAAATACTTTATAAAATGGATTTTGTGTTAAATCTAGAACTTGAGAATTCTTGATATTAGAACATGTATAGATTCATTGGTGGTATCCTACTGGGTATTGTGCTCACACCATAGTTTTTCATTACGGAGGTTGAAAACCTTTTTTTGTAGGACACGGGAATTGGAGGGGAATAATTTAGCATTATAGGTACTCTTGTTTCTTGTTTCCTTCATAAAGGTATGGTTTAGAGGTGATGGTTGGTTATAAGGAGACTTGTTGTTCTTGTCTTTCCATACACTTCTGGTTTAGCCTAGTTGAGTTGGGTTTTATGGATTTTTTTTGGAATATCATTATTTTTCAATGTACTTTGGTTTCATGTATTGTTTGGTTATATTCAAGACTTGTTCCTATTATCTTTTTGTTTACCCACCATGTGATGGTTGGCTCTTTTTGATGGTTTAGTTGACCCGGGTTGGTTCATTAAAAATTTGTATCAGAGGGATTCTCAACCTAATATGGGTCAACAAAAACTGACTTTGGCTATATTTCTTAGGTAGATAGAAGTTAGGACCATCATAATTCAAGTATTAATTGTGGGAGGGTTCCCAGCCAACTCACTGGCTTGTCTGAACTCGAGTTACCATGGGTGGTTGAAAAATGTTTACTAGGAATGAAACTTGGTGTTTGATAAATTTGAATGAGATATATGGGAGTTTTATTTAAATAAAAATTTTCCATATAAATGAATTTTTTTTAATATAATTCATAATTTCATTAAATCCTTACTATTTTAAAGTATTGATTTTGATACCCAATGTTGGTCCTATGATTTTGGAATATGCTCATGAATGATTGGTATATTTCTTGTGATTGATAGAAAATTCATCCAAGAAGAGATATTCTAAATTTAATAGAGGAATATATGAGATAATTTTGATAGTTGAATCCTCCATCGGACCCTTCTTTGGTTGAAGCTATAATCCACACTATTCAGAATCCAGGTCAAGAAGGTGTTGGGAAAATGAGAGAAGCATTGGCTCAAAGCTCTAAATTTTCAAAGAAGCATCCAACTACCTTCCATGGTGATAAGGGACTACATGAATATGAATAATTAATTGAGAATTTTCAGAATATATTTAACATGTTGAAGAATATTGAAGAATCTATGGTGGTATTTTCCATGTATATGATTGAAGGACTGAGAAGGAGATTGTGGGACTCTATTGTAGAAAATATATTGTACAAGGATCTTACATAGGATTATTTCATGAAAATATTCAAATAATAGTTTTATCATGAGACATTAGGTGACAAAAATACTTGATAGTTTTTGACCTTAGAGAAATTAGAGCATGTCATTTTGGATTATTCATCCTATTTTGTAAAGTTTGTGCCCTTGTAACTGGAGCTAGTCACTAAAGATTACCCGATGGATCAGAGGTTTGAGTTGGTATTGAGGTAAAATATTGGTCAATTCTAATTATTATTTTCCTTCCAAACATTTTCATATGTAGTTGAAAACTCAATTTTTTTAGAGGTTTCCATAGCTGAAAAATAGGTTTGGGAGGATATTTAGTTAGTAATTCCATTTTACAGTGTGTATATTCTAGCTAGACAAGGACGTGAAAAGGTATGTAGTTTTATTTGTGATTTTTTTGGTTTCTTTGTCTGGATAGTAGAAGATCATTTTCTATCAGTGTTAGTGGAAATTTAAATCCAATCAATATTGTAAAAATAGTGCCAATACTTACCATCATTGCAGAAAATATAGCCATCTGAAATATTTTTATGACATGATATCCCAAGGAAGTAAGGATAGATCTATCACAACTCGTACTTCAGGGCCCATGTCATGACTACCCCAAGCCCCCTTCTATAGTCTAGGGGTTGGCGACTAGCACTGAGTAGACATATCCCAAAAAGGGAAGACATTTTCTTTAAACCTGAACACATGCACAAAGCTAAAACTGCAGAAAGTAAACAAAAATTAATCCACAATTGTCACTGAGACAACTACTGAGAGTACAATACATAATGAAAGCACAAAGGGTACAAAGTAAAATCCCAAAACCATAAAGGAAAGTACAAAAATCATGGTCCATCTGCTCGAGACCCTACCTGAAGGGTAGGTGATGGGTAGCTGCATATAGCCGTAGAAGTACGACCGTCTATCCCATATCACTGAGCACCACCTGGTCCCAAACCACCAAGGTCTCCATCATAGTTTTGATCACTTTCATGAGACATGGCACTTGCGGGCAAAGCCCATGCATGGGTGAGTTACAAAATACTCATTAGGGACCCCAAACCACAAAAGAAAAGACCACAAAGAAAGACCACAATGTAAACTCAATAATGAAAATTCATCTCACACCATGTATAACTTAGATTATAAAAGTAAGATTATTAGTCATAAAGATTAATCATCTTATACTACTAAAATACTCATACCTGATGAGTCACTGAGGTTCACCTGGCTACAGGACCACTAAGGTCTACTCCGCTACTGGACCACTGAGGTTGTCTCAGCTACTGTACCACTGAGGTCTGCTCGACTACTAGACCACTAAGGTTCGCTCGGCTACCAAACCCCTCAGGTATGCTATTGTCACGACCCGACCCAACGGGGCTCAAGCCGCGACTCCCCAAGCCCGCCTCCAATAGGCCAGGGGCTGGCGACCAGCGCCGAGTAGGCTATCACAAACATGGGAGGCATTAGCCTAAGGTACCTGTACACACGCACCCACAAACACCTCCATGCAACAGTGAAGAGATAAAGAAACTGAAAAGTAAATGCATGCATACAATCTATCCCAACCAGAGTGCAACAACAAAAGTACAAGGGAAAAACAGGGACCACCAAAAGAAAACTACAAAGCGTGTCCAACCTGCTCTGAAGAAGGGGAACACTGCCACAAACACCCACCGGAAAGCTCCCTTGGCACAGCTCCAGTAAACACCCCGGTCAACTCTCTCACTAAGCTCCGCCTGCTCTGGGTCCTCCTGGGACTCCGTCAAAAGGCCTGTGGTCTGCACAAGACACAAACATGTGCGGGAAAAGCCCGTGCAGGGGTGAGTATAAACATACTCAGTAGGCACCCCAAAAACCCAAAACCCAAGGGAGCAACTGAAAGGAAATAGTCCGCTCAACCCAGCCAGAGGGAACCCAGACGAGAGAGAAACTCCATCTCGTGACCATCCTCGGCTAAACACAACTGGTCATCGGAGCTCAGCTCAGGTGTACGCCCATACATACACCTTGAACAATCCAGATATACACAGCTCACGCCACAAAGCCACAAGAGGTACCGACCACATCACCAGCAACTGTCCCAACAAGGAGAGTACACCCCATGATCACTGTCATACCAGATGAAACTCATCTGAGAGATACACTCCATCGGGTCCCAAAAAAACATCTCAGACGCTCACCCGAGAGATCACGCTCGTCGAATAACATCACTGAGGAAACATCGCTGAAACAAAATAACCACCGAACTCCTCGGATAGGGGATCGCCGCTAGGGTCCGCTAGGGCATACCAAGACACACTCCGGTATACGTATCTCATAGATAGGGGATCACTCCCAGGATCCGCTGGGGGATACCACGACCCGATCTGGCATACGTAGTTCTCACAGATAGGGGATCACACCCAAGATCCGCTGGGGGATACCACAACCCGATCTGGCGCTCGACATAAGCTCAACACTCAGATAGAGGATCATCGTCCATATAAAGATGGTCACGACGATACCGGAACCCTATCTGGTATAACTCGCGATGTAGAGGATCGAACTGATGATGCCGCAACCCTATCGAAACCACGCGCTGAGTAGGGGGTCACATAACCAACGATACCGCAACCCTACCGACACCAAGCGCTGAGTAGGGGATCATATAACCAACGATACCGCAACCCTACTATAAACATCATGCTGAGTAGGGGATCGTAAACCCGACGATGCCACAACCCTACTGTGCACGACCCACTGCGTAGGGGATCATATTCCTGATGATGCCACAAACCCTACGGGGTTAACCTGCTAGATAGGGGATCGCCGCCCGTAAATAAGCGGTCACAGCCATACCAAGAACCCGATATAGGGTAAAGATGCTAGAGGATCCACTCCGGACCCACCAGAGGGATACCAAAACTCTAACAGTTTAAACATCCCATCGAGAGGATCATAAACCCATATGAAGGTTGTGATACCACACGAACCCTCGTAGGAACGAACCAAGGGAGAACCCTCAACCACTACTGGTCCAAACGTCGCTAACCCGAGAGACCCGCCACAACGCCACACTGTGCACCTCTTAGGCCAAAACCGAGGCCACCATCGCGTTCCACGTGGAAAAACACGCAGGATATGCTGTTTACTCGCCCGAAACGGAGAACCGGTGAAAAAGGCACTATTCACCGTAGCTAGCTCGTGCGGGGCCCACACAACGATCCCGAAACCCATCGAGCGGATCACACCACGTCAATCTCCTCGAAAAAACAAGCGGAATCGACTACTCGCTCGTCCAAAACGGACACCTGGTGAAAAAGTCACTATTCACCAAAGGCCAGCTCGGGTGGGGCCCATGCCTGGATTCCAAAACTCATCGAACGGATCGCACCACTGCGATCCTCTCGAAAAAACACACAGGATCGACTATTTATCCGCCAAAATCGGACTCCTGGTGCAAAAGTTGCGTTTCTCCGCAAACGCCAAAACCCAGCCTCGTGGGGCCTGCACCCCGTTCTCAGTCCCAACACCCGGAAACCATCTCAAAAAGTTCGTCGTACCATCAGGGTCTCAACGCCACTGACGGCACAGCAATCAGACGCTGCGGGTAGAAGTTACAACAGTCCGAAGTCGTAAAATAATAAAATAATATTATTTTATACGACGTTTCTAACTCCCGGGCCACGATCCCGAACCATAAAATTCTCAAAGTGATTTCAAAAGGTCCTTCTCAACGCAAGGAACACGTCGCCGCAAACGGCTTGCAAATCGGAGTTTCGGTTTGCGAGTTACGGGGGTTTTAAGAACCCCTGGAAAATCCTGGCCGGACCACTGCCAGTCTCGCCGGAAACCACCGCGCCGCCGCCGGATTCCGCCGTGCCGCCGCCGCCGTCGCCGGAAACCGCCGCGCCGTCGCCGTGCCGCCGCCCTGCGTCGCCGGATTCTGCCATGGTCGCCGCCGGAATCCGGGATTTCCGCCGGAAAACTTCCGGGGACCCCCGGGAGCACCCCGATGCTCCGAAATCAGATCCGAAACATGTTTCGGAAACCTCGGGACCCAAACTATACAACCCTTATATCGATTTGAAGAAAAACAACAAATTAACATGGTCCGGGATTTCAAAACTCAAACAACCTACCTGTTGGCGGATCACCGAAGCTTCGGGTGCAGAACGACGCCGGCGACGCCATGAAGCTAGATCCGCTGACGAACGACGCAGAAAACGGATGATTCTGGCTCGATTTGGCGATGAAATGGAGGTCGGGAGGGGGTGTCGTTCCGCTGTGTAGGAGATAAGGGGGGGAGATGAAATGTTTTTTTTATATATATAACACAACTCATTTCACTCCCCACCAACTCGCCTCCATCTCGGCTCCCGATGCAGACCAAGGTAAGGTCACCCCTAGGGTAAACGCGCTGTTCCGAATGCAACAGTGGACTTGTATTTGCGATCTGACACTCCGTTCAGAAGTTATTCGATCCGACGCCCGCACACTAACTTTTCCACTTATTTACGAAAACGCCCCTGGTGGTGTTTCTCACCGCAGGCCCGCGCCCGCAAAGTTTACACCCCGCCTAGGGTAAACAGAACATTCCGGACGCAACCGTGCCCTCAGATTCCAGTTCTGAGCTACCGTTTAGGAGATATCACACCCTCGCCACGTGCATAGTATAAAAAAACTTAATATTTTTTATAAAATTAATTCCGGGCACACCGGGCCACGGATTCACATGCTGTCTTCGCGCCTAGCTCTGGAATTATTCTTAAAAATATTCCAAAGTCTGACAGGGCCAAAAACCCGAGTTGCTACATCCTCCACCCCTTATAACTTTTCGTCCCCGAAAAGCTCTAAGCACAAGGAAAGCGACTGGACTCTCAACTGGGTCTCACACACTAGCGAGCTCACCAACAAACACCCACACAGGGTCTTACCAATGCCCTGAATAAAACTCGAGCAAGCAACAAAAAGGAAAGAGTACCGCTAAACAGTGTCTGACAACCTACTGCAGTAAGTAGAAAGGACACAAGGCGTACCTCTATCCATCTGCGGTGCCTCTGGGTCGACTGCCTCCAGGGCATGCAGCTGTCCTCGCCCTCGGCCACCAGCTCCCTGAGCTTGGCGTGGACCACCTGGGGGTGGGGGTGGTGGCAACTGATACAACCTACCACCTCCTCCTGCTGCACCAGCTCCACCGCAACATCCGCTTCCCTGCAGACCTCCTTGCTCGGGACGCTGCCTCTACTAAGGCGGTCCATCGACCGGATCCCTCTCAGCAGCACGTTGGGTCGGACAATCTCGAACAAGATGTCCCCAAACATTGCAAGCGTAACACCGCCTCTCCTACGGCTGACCAAAACTGGCCTGCGAGCCCTGTGAGCCCTGATGCTCAGATCCTCCATCCTGGGGTCGTCTCCTGAAACGCCGACCACATCCAGACCCCTGAGTCTGACGTCGGCTACCAGATGCCGATCCGACTGAAAAAGTCTCAGCCCTCGAGTGCCCAGCACTAACAGGGGGAAACTGCTCAGCCATAAAACTCTCCACCACCAACGCTCGTTCTAGCACTCCAACATAGGTGGGCAGGCACAAGGAAACCACACCTGCTCGGATGTCCCTGCGTAAGCCCTGCTCGAAGGTCCGAGCCCTAAAGAACGGGTCTCAAACCATATCCAGGGAGTAGCGCAACAGGTCTGTAAACCTCGCTGAGTACTCCGACACGGTCATATTCTCCTGTCGAAGCTGTAGAAGCTCCTGGATCCGCACTGACCTCAGCGTCACCGGAAACAACTCCTCCCTGAAGAGCCGCTCAAACTCTGCCCACGTGAGCGTCTCCTCATCATGGGACTACGTCACCAAACTCCACCATCGCCTGGATGAACCATGCAGAAGGTTCGCCACTAGGACCACCATCTGATCAGGAGGTGTCCTCACTAGGCGGAAAACTCGAGTGACTGCCTCAAGCCAGTCATCAACTGCCTGGGGGTCTGGATCACCCCGAAACCTCAAAGGTCGCTGCCTCTGGAACTCGTGCAGTGCACTCAACCTGCGCGCAACCTTGTCCTGCACTGCCGGCACTATCAGCTGCTCGACAGGTGGTGGCTCAACAGGCAGACCACCTGGAGGTGCAACCTCAGAACCTGCGCCCTGCTCCACAGCCACTACACGGGGCGGGTCATCAGCACAATCCTGTTGCGGAACCCTTGCTGGCTGTCATCGTGGAGGCATCCTGAAATACATTCAAGACGCACCACAGTCAAAGAGTATATCTGGAGAGCTGACTCAAGAAGGACAAGGAAAAAAAACCAAAAACCCAGTCCTATATGATGCATGTACCATTATGTCCCCGCGACCAGTGTACAAATGTCCCGAGTCGAAAGGCAGGTTATCAGATTCCTGGTGTATGGATACGTCGGCCACCGCACCAACACTGGAGTCCCTGGCCTGAAAGCCAAACTCGAAACATCCTAACACTACTGCTATGCAACCCAAACCAAGCTCACAGCTAGACCAGCTACGCTCTGAGATCCCAAAGGTGGAACCTCCTCTGATACCACTCTGTCACGACCCGACCCAACGGGGCTCGAGCCGCGACTCCCCAAGCCCGCCTCCAATAGGCCAGGGGCTGACGACCAGCACTGAGTAGGTTATCACAAACATGGGAGGCATTAGCCTAAGGTACCTGTACACACGCACCCACAAACACCTCCATGCAACAGTGCAGAGATAAAGAAACTGAAAAGTAAACGCATGCATACAATCTATCCCAACCAGAGTGCAACAACAAAAGTACAAGGGAAAAACAGGGCCCACTAAAAGAAAACTACAAAGCGCGTCCAACCTGCTCTGAAGAAGGGGAACGCTGCCACAAACACCCGCCGGAAAGCTCCCTCGGCACAGCTCTGGTAAACACCTCGGTCAACTCGCTCACTAAGATCCGCCTGCTCCGGGTCCTCCTGGGACTCCGTCAAAAGGCCTGTCGTCTGCACAAGACACAAACATGTGTGGGAAAAGCCCGTACAAGGGTGAGTATAAACATACTCAGTAGGCACCCCAAAACCCAAAACCCAAGGGAGCAATTGAAAGGCAACAGTCCGCTCAACCCAGCCAGAGGGAACCCAGACGAGAGAGAAACTCCATCTCGTGACCATCCTCGGATAAACACAACTGGTCATCTCAGCTCACCTCAGGTGTATGCCCATACATACACCTTGAACAATCCATATATACACAGCTCACACCACAAAGCCACTAGAGGTACCGACCACATCACCAGCAACTGTACCAACAAGAAGAGTACACCCCATGATCACTGTCATACCAGATGACACTCATCCGAGAGATACACTCCATCGGGTCCCAAACAAACATCTCAAACACTCACCCAAGAGATCACGCTCGTCAGATAACATCACTGAAGAAACATCGCTGAAACAACATAACCACCAAACTCCTCGGATAGGGGATCGCCGCTAGGGTCCGCTAGGGGATACCAAGACCCACTCCGGTATACGTAGCTCACAGATAGGGGATCACTCCCAGGATCCACTGGGGGATACCACGACCCGATCTGGCATACGTAGTTCTCACAGATAGGGGATCACACCCAGGATCAGCTGGGGGATACCACAACCCGATCTGGCGCTCGACAGAAGCTCAATACTCAGGTAGAGGATCATCATCCATATAAAGATGGTCACGACAATACCGGAACCCTATCTGGTATAACTCGCGATGTATGGGATCGAACTGACGATGCTGCAACCCTATCGAAACCACGCGTTGAGTAGGGGATCGCATAACCAACGATACCTCAACCCTACCGACACCAAGCGCTGAGTAGGGGATCATATAACCAACGATACCGCAACCCTACTATAAACATCATGCTGAGTAGGGGATCGTAAACCCGACGATGCCACAACCCTGCTGTGCACGACCCACTACGTAGGGGATCATATTCCTAATGATGCCACAAACCCTACGGGGTTAACCTACTAGATAGGGGATCACCGCCCATAAATAAGCGGTCACAACGATACCAAGAACCCGATCTAGGGTAAAGATGCTAGAGGATCCACTCCGGACCCACCAGAGGGATACCACAACTCTAACAGTTTAAACATCCCATCAAGAGGATCAAAAACCCATATGAAGGTTGTGATACCACACGAACCCTCGTAGGAACGAACCAAGGGAGAACCCTCAACCACTACTGGTCCAAACGTCGCTAACCCGAGCGACCCGCCACAACGCAACACAGCGCACCTCCTAGGCCAAAACCGAGGCCACCATCGCGTTCCACACGGAAAAACACGTAGGATAGGCTGTTTACTCGCCCGAAACGGAGCACCGGTGAAAAAGGAACTATTCACCGTAGCTAGCTCGTGTAGGGCCCACACAACGATCCCGAAACCCATCGAGCGGATCACACCACGTCGATCTCCTCGGAAAAACAAGCGGAATCGACTACTCGCTCGTCCAAAACGGACACCTGGTGAAAAAGGTACTATTCACCGAAGGCCAGCTCGGGTGGGGCCCACGCCTGGATTCTGAAACTCATCGAATGGATCGAACCACTGCGATCCTCTCGGAAAAACACACAGGATCGACTATTTATCCGCCAAAATCGGACTCCTGGTGCAAAAGCTGCGTTACTCCGCAAACGCCAAAACTCGGCCTCGTGGGGCCCGCACCCCGTTCTCAGTCCCAACACCCGAAAATGATCTCAAAAAGTCCGTCGTACCATCAGGGTCTCAACGCCACTTACGGCACGTCAATCGGACGCTCCAGGTAGAAGTTACAACAGCCCGAAGTCGTAAAATAATAAAATAATATTATTTTATACGACGTTTCTAACTCCCGGGCCACGATCCCGAACCATAAAATTCTCAAAGTGATTTCAAAAGGTCTGTCTCAACGCAAGGAACACGTCGCCGCAAACGGCTTGCAAATTGGAGTTTCGGTTTGTGAGTTACGGGGGTTTTAAGAACCCCCGGAAAATCTTGGCCGGACCACCGCCAGTCTCGCCGGAAACCACCGCGCCGCCGCCGGATTCCGCCGCGCCGCCGTCGCCGTCGCCGGAAACCGCCGCACCGCCGCCACGCTGCCTCGCCGGATTCCGCCATGGCTGCCGCCGGAATCCAGGATTTTCGCCGGAAAACTTCCGGGGACCCCCGGGAGCACCCTGATGCTCCAAAATCAGATCCGAAACAAGTTTTGGAAACCTCGAGACCCAAACTATACAACCCTTTTAACGATTTGAAGAAAAACAACAAATTAACGGGGTCCGGGATTTCAAAACTCAAACTGCCTACCTGTTGGCGGATCGCCGAAGCTTCGGGTGCAGAACGATGCCGGCGACGCCCTGAAGCTAGATCCGCTGACGAACGGCGCAGAAAACGGATGATTCTGTCTCGATTTGGCGACGAAATGGAGGTCGAGAGGGGGTGTCGTTCCGCTGCGTAGTAGATAAGGGGGGGGGATGTTTTTTTTATATAACACAACTCATTTCACTCCCCACCAACTCGCCTCCGTCTCGGCTCCCGATGCAGACCAAGGTAAGGTCACCCCTAGGGTAAACGCGCTGTTCCGAACGCAACGGTGGACTTGTATTTGCGATCCGACACTCCGTTCAGAATTTATTCGAGCCAACGCCCGCACACTAACTTTGCCACTTATTTACGAAAACACCCCTGGTGGCGTTTCTCACCGCAGGCCCGCGCCCGCAAAGTTTACACCCCGCCTAGGGTAAAAGGCACATTCCGGACGCAACCGTGCCCTCAGATTCTAGTTTTGAGCTACCGTTTAGGAGATTTCACACCCTCTCCATGTGCATAGTATAAAAAAACTTTATATTTTTTATAAAATTAATTCCGGGCACACCGGGCCACGGAATCGCACGCCGTCTTCGCGCCTAGTTCTGGAATTATTCCTAAAAATATTCCAAAGTCTGACAGGGCCAAAAACCCGAGTCACTACAGCTATCTACTGGACCACTAATGTCCACTCAGATACTGGACCATGGAGTTCTACTCAGCTTTTGTACCAATGAGGTCTTCTATTCCACTAGGACACTGAGGTCCGCTCTACTACTAGGCCATCGGGGTCCTGCTCGTCATATCCTTCGCGTCAAAGATGGTTGTAGGATTCAAACTCTCTATTGCACTTGATTTCAAGAGATTCTACTCCTCAATTTACTATTCATATATCAACTAACATGAAAAATCACTTAGGGTATACCCAAAAGACCATCTCGTCGCAAGGGTCCCAACTCCGCAGACGAGGCGTCAATCAGATGCCCGGTCAGAAAGTTATTGGCATTTTAGTATATAAAGGACGGTTGCATTTGGGCCCAGTCCGACTTGGTCAGACCAGCCAGAGTATACCAAAAGGAATATCTCATTTAAAGGGTCCCAATGCTGCAGACGGTGCGTCAAACAAATGCACAGTCTGAATGATATGCCTCTTTTTTTGAAGGGGGGTCAAATGGGTCCGGGTCTAGTCCGACCTGGTCGGACTGACCCCACCCGACCTGATTCACTGGGTTCGACCTGACCCAGTCGATTCAACCTGGCCTAGATTGGCTGGGTCTAGTCTGACCCACCAGCTCGGCCTATTAGGTCAGCCAGCTGCCCGCCCGCCAGGCCAAACTAGCCCTCCTGGGCCCAGGTCGGTCTGCGTACCTACCCAGCCGCCAAAGGGGTAGACAGATGCTCCACCTGGGACGTGGGGGGCGCTGTGTCCTACCACCTGGTCAATGTGGAAAAGTGCCACGTTGACCTCCCACCACTATGGTTCACTATAATGACCCACTACTTCCCATTTGGCTTGAGAGTACAATGATTCATTTCTAGGCCTTAAGAGACATTCCCATGATGCCAAAGGCTGGAAATAAATTCCAAAGGGTTTTAAGGAAATTGGGGGACAATTTACCTTTTAATGTCTAAAAACAACAACCCAAAAAACCATCCACAAATATCTCACTATATGATGCATTAAATAAACTAAGACATTTCAAATCATTCTTTTTAAGACAACCAACGAAGTTATGCTATAGTGGAAGAAAAACCAACATCAAAGTAAACAGTGCAAAGACAATGAATAAACCCAAGATGACAACAAGATTCCATAATCCACAATCTCCATTCTCTAACATCACCAAGTAGTCTAATGTATCATGACATGGTTCTGAATAAGTGTGTTACTTTACCTTTTCCCATGTCTCAAAAGGTAGCATCTGCAAAAGCACTAAAGTGCCAAAGTAGGGGTGAGTATAAAACTCAGTAGTTTTTCCCAATGACATTTCCACTCACGCCACTAGGATAGAACAATGATCACATTATAGAAAACAGTTTATATAAAATAATTTACCAAAGAATTTTATAACCAAATATAAACAAGTTAGAAAACCAAATATAACCAAGTGAAAAAAGTAAATCAAAACCATTTTTATCAAGTAATTTTCCATAAAATAACTAATCAAGGATTATAAACAAATTCTTATAATTATTTTGGCATAACCATTCCATAGTTCACAACACAACCACACGTGCATGCTTCATTTGATAGTTCCATACTCATGAGTGGTCTCTTGTCCAATCACTTTGTGCCCCATTAACACCCACCCCTGATCTAGGGTCACGTACCTTGTACCCTAATGGTACTTATCTCTTATGCAGGGCCTATTAAGCATGAACTCACACCAACACCATGTGCACCAAATATTTTCATTACCAAAATAAACCACTTCAATAAAACTGAACTTTTATTGAAAACCAATTCCCAACCAATTTCAAAGAAACATTTTATTTCAATAAAAAATTCCTTTTTATTGAAAACATCTAATCCAATTCATGTTACAAAATTCTAGAAAAATCACCATTCTAAAATCTCTATTTAAAAGGTAATAACAAAATAACTTTCCACATTAACCTAATTTTCTAGATTTCACAAACTTCCACTCAAGATGGTTTCTAACAAGTGTTCAAAAAAAAAGTGAAAATAAATTCACCACAATACATTCAATTGAAATCATGCCAATCAATTCTACTAATAAGAGTCGATAGTGAATCCACCTACCTCAGAGGTTTTGATGAAAGAAGACAAAAACTGAAGAATGCTCACAATAATCAAGTTGATTCTATAAAGAAAAAACCTTAGACCACTTATCCTATCAACAATAAATCCAACTCTCAATTTATTTGGAAAACAAAAACCTATATCTACCCATAACTAGAATAGATCTGAGAAACCAAGATGTGAGAAGAAGTATATCTAAGTAGATCTAAGATGATGGAATAATAAACATGAACCGAAACTAAGAAATGGAAGAAAGACCCTTACCCAGAAGGTGGAGTGCCTTTTTAAGTCACCTAGGGATTCCTAGGGTCAAGATCCAAAAAGAGGAAACCAAAATAATGGGACTGAATAGCTGTAATAATGATTTTAATCTGGGCGCATGCCAATTCATGACGTGTACCCCTTGGTCACATCGTGTAGACCATGCTAGATAAGTATGCTTAAAAACCCATCACCTCGGGTAAAAACCCATATTTAAATACTGCACAATCTGTAATAGATCACGATGTGACCCCTACAACACGACTTGAACCCATCCCCAAGTAAACGACGTGTACTTTAGGTACACGATGTGTTCATGTCCTGAAACCTGCAGTAAACCCTAGAAAACTAATTTTAAGGATTTTAATCAAAAGGGGCCTTAGAGAAAGAGGAATCATACCCGTTCTAGGTAACATGATGCTAAAAACTAGAAACTAGGGTACTAAATATCACCATGCTACCATGAAACCTGCACCATACTGATGCTTATTCCACACAATAATTTATCTTTCCTATCTATAATCTGAACTAGGATATTTATTAACGAAGAATCTAGATCTAGTTCAATGTGACCCCATCTGATCACATGGTCGGGATCAGGCTGATACTTTTTCAACTGGGATACATAGAATAAATTATGCACCAAACTGAACCATGGTGGTAATGCCAGGTGATATGGAACCTCTTCGACCTATTCCAGTATCTCAAAAGTTCCTATGTATCGAGGAGATAACATTCCGTACATTCCAAAATAATGATTTCCAAGACTAAGAGATATCCTCAAGAACACATGATCACCCACATCGAACGATAACGGTCTTTGATAGTGATCTTCATATGATTTCTGATGCCTCTGAGCCATATCCATCCTCTTTATAATCAATTGGATCTTCTCTATTATTTTTTAGACACTAATTAGCCCAACTAGTGAAGTATCACCCATTTCCACCCAAAATAGTGGAGAATAATAAGGATGCCCATACAGTGCTTCAAACAGAGCCATATGTATCAAGCCCTGAAAGATGTTATTATATGAGAATTCCACCAAGGGTATAAAATCTTCCCACGAGACACTGAAATCCATTACACAATCCCACAACATGTCTTCCAACATCTTTATCATCTTCTTTTACCGTACGTCTATCTATGGATGATACACCATGCTCATAGTCAACTGAGTCCGAAGGGATTTTTGTAAGGATTTCCAAAAACGAGATGTGAACCTTGGATCTCTATCCGACATGATTGAAACTGGTATGACATGTCTCTTTACCACTTCTTGGATATACATTTTTGAGAGATCCTTCATCGTATGAGTTTCATTAATAGGGATGAAATGGTCCAACTTGGTAAGCTGATCCACTATCAACCAAATGCATCATGTTCTCGAACCGTTCTTGGGATATCTATAACAAAATACACCACTATCTGATCCCATTTCCACATAGGAATAGGTAAATACTGCAACATACCTTCAGGTATCTGATGCTTGTATTTAACTTTTTAACAAGTTAAGCATCGCAAGACGAACTCATCCACATTCCTTTTCATACCGATCCACCAAAACTGAACCTTCAACACCTTATACATCTTCTATCTGCCTGGATTTACAACCCATATCGAATGGTGGTAATCAAGAAGGATTTTTTCCTAACAATCCATAGGCACAACCATCCTATATATAGAGCACAAAACTAAAATTCCATCAAGTTTCCAGCACTCAATGGTCTCCCAACCATTGAGTTTTGAACTGATAATCAGGATTTCTACGTCAAATGTTTGTGACTTTTTGACCATATTTACCAAATCAGGAACAAGATTACCTGAAAAGAAAAGTACAACATCACCTCAGTTTTCAAATTCCACATACCTGTTAGTTAGGACCAACAACAATTGTTATTCATCTAAAACTTCTTTCAACAATTGAGCATATGACTTTAAACTCAATGAATCCTCCACTGAATTCCCTTTTCTTGGTTTATACATCATGTCAAAGTCAAGCATCTAGAGATACTCCATCCATCTCTTTTTCCGAAGACTCAAATCTCACTGTGAGAAAATATGTTTCAAGATTTTATGATCAAAAAACACAATGAATTTCTCACCAAAGAGATAGTGTCTCCATGTTTTCAAAGCATAGACGACTGTAGCTAACTCCAAATTGTGTGTTGGGTAATTATTCTCATGGAACCTCAACCTCCTTGAACCATAAACAACCGCATGGTCTCCTTTCATGAGAACATATCCCAAACCTGACCCTGAAGCAACACAATACACCACATACCCCTGTCTTGATTCTGGAAAAATCAAGATAGGTCTCGATGTAATATGAACTTTCAACTCTTGGAAAGACTTATTACATTCCTATGTCCATTATAATGGAGTATTCTTCTTTGTCAGAGCTATTATTGGTGAATATAGTTGTGAGAAACCATTCCCAAAGCATCGGTAGTATCCAGCTAGACCAAAAAAACTTTGTATCTCAAAGAAATTTTTAAGTGGTTTCCATGATATAACAATTTCTATCTTTTCAGGATCAACGTAAAAACCTTTATCAGAAATGAAATGGCCAAGAAAACAAACTTCTTGTATCCAAAAATCACACATTGATAATTTTACATAAAAATGGTGATCTTGTAGAATTTGTAACACTATTTCTAGGTGTTCCTCATGGCCAGACCTTGTCTTTGAATACACCATGATTTCATCCACAAACACCACAACAAATGAATCCAGATATCACTAAAATATCTGATTCATCAAATCCATAAAGACCGCTGGTGAATTCATCATATCGAAAAGCATGACTACATATTCGTAGTGGCCATATATGCTTATGAAATCTATATTTGGAATACATTCCTTCTGAACTCACAATTAGTGATATCCTGATCGCAAGTAAATTTTAGAGAACCACTGATCTCCCCTTAATTGATCAAACAGATCATCAATGTGTGGAAGTGGGTACCTATTATTTATCGTAACTTGGTTCAGCTTACAATAATCAACCCACAATTAAAAATTTTCTTACTCTTTTCTCATGAAAAATACTGGTACTTCCCATGAATACATACTTGGCTAAATGAAACCCTTTATTTCTAGATCCTCTAATTGCACTTTCAATTCCTATAACTCTATTGGCTCTATCCTATAAGATGGATGAGAAATAGGACTGGTCCCCAAAATGAGAGCAATCATAAACTCCACTTCCCTTAGAGGTGGTAACCCTGAGAAGTTTTAGGGAAAGACATCTGGAAAATGATCCACAACTGCTGGAAAACCATTTTTCTCAATCTCTTTCATTGATGCCAAAGTCAATGATTCCAACTGCTAAGATATCATTCCCACTGTTGGTGTTAACAAACTCTTTGCACCTATCTTTACATCTCATTCTCCTATGAATAGATTCCCACTACCATCATCAGTGAAGAAACTAACATTCCTTCTATAGTATTTTATGTGAGCCTTGAATTTTGTCAAACCAATCCATACCTAAGATTACATCATAGAAATCCATGTCCAACACCAATAAGTCCTATTTCAGCTTAGCCCCATCAACAGTTATAGAACATGCTCTATACACAAAGGTTTGACATTCTCTTTCCTCGAGAGGATATTGTAGTTTTAAAATAGAAGGAATCATTTCCAACTTTAAACATATAAAATCAACAGCATGAGATGAAATGAAATAATATGGTGAACGATTATCAAAGAGAACTTTCACAATGATATAATTCAAAATAATCATACCTCTCACCGCAGATGGTCCAACCTGATCATCGACAATCATCTACTCAGCTCCATATAATTACTTCATTGTTACACTGTTCTCCTTGTTTCTTTGATGAGATTTCCCTGGTTGAGGAGTCATGGTATTTATATAATCACCATGGCTATCTCTACTCTAGTGACAAGACTAATTATACTTCACTTTCCCTATTGAAGCATATGATTCTTTCAACGCCTGAGAAGTGTATTGAGCACCTGACCTCTGAGCACTTTGACAATAGTGCTGAAGAGGCCCCATCTTCTTGTAGTTGTGGAATTATCTAGGTTGTTCCGTACACTCTCACTTTATGTGGTTAACCGAACCACATTGAAAACAACCTAATTTTCTCTTGGTTCATGGAGGAAGGTTCACAGATCCATCCATCTGATTTTGATTTCTACTTCCACCTTAGAAATAGGTGTCCCCTTTACACTTGCTCCCAACATTTGAGTTCCCACCATTCCCTATAGGTATCATCATACCTCTTCCCATAGATCCTGAGATATCACGTTCAACCACAATTTCTCTGTTCACCATATCTTTATAAACCGTAATACAGTGCACTTCAATCTTCGATCAAATCTCCTGCCTTACCCTCAATTCGAAGATACATGCCTTTAAAGATTCACTTTCCACAACTTCTAGTGAAAATAACACTAAATTCATGAATTTAGCCACTTACACTATGATAGAGAGAGTCTCTTGTTCCATGATGAATAAATCCTTCATTTTATAGATCTTACACTACTAGAAATAAGGCTTTTAAAAGTGATAGAAACCACTTTTAATAGTGCTAGAAAAGTGCTGTTAATCATGGAAAAGATAGGGGGTCCCCTTTAATAGCACTAAAAAAGCACTAATAAAGGGTGCCCTTTATCAACCCTCATAATAGTGCTGATAAAGGCCTAGTTTCTTGGGATGTCATGTTTATTTAATAGCACACCCATCACCTACACACCTACACAAAACAACACCTGCACATGAACAAAGCACAAAAGAATGAAAGAACACACACAAGAGTTTTGAAAACAATACTATATACATTTACTTGACATCATGAATAAAAAACACTACTATATACATTTCAAACAAATTTTTATACAGTTACAATTATAATTATCCAAAAAATAGTTAAAAACATTAATGTTTTATCCTTTTTCATCTCTGATTCCCTCTCGAAGATTGTCGTCCATGGTATTAGTTTTAGAACAAAGCTTCCAAACTCAAGAAAAAAAATTCCACCTATATAAGAAAACAAATATTATGTTCGTAATAAAAAAATGAAATAAATTAAAAATTAATAAAATGATATCAAATATTAAAGGATGGAGGATCAGGACTCCCCCACTCTAGTTTTTGATCACAGACACGCTACCACAGAAAACCCTAGAAGTCTGAATATGTATACGTATGATTCTCTTCAAGTGTCTATGCATCAAGGAAACCATTCGAGGAGCACTAAGGTGAATGACGGAGGGAAACTGATGGCTTTCGTGGGTTCCACTGTCAGTTATTTTGTAGCTTTTAGGGACCAAACAATGTAGTATATTATCCAAAAAGGCACAATGGCCCATGTCTCGGCATCCAACGATGCTATTGCAGAATGGTTAGATCTCTATAAGTTCTCTGTCATGGATCGAATCAACCTATCAAAAGGAATGAAACTATGGAAACTTGTAGATCATGTTGACTGGATTACAACCATTTGGGGGTTTGCCAATTTTAAATGTGTTTCTTTAAGCTAGGGGTTTTTACACATTTTGTTTCCTTCTACGTACTTTAAAGAGAAATCCTAGAGCATTGGTTCGATCAATTTAAGGCCTGAAACATTGAGATTACACGATTTACATCTAAATTTCTACCTATCTGATTTCAAGGACACTTATGCCTAAGGTTGGGTAAAAATATATGGCTTAAATTGGATCATATGGCATCCATAAATTTTATTGGATAGCACATCTACATTATGAGTCCCCATAAGGATGGATAATGCCACGAAAATGGTGTCTTTTGGCCATTTTTCTTATATACTGGTAGAGGTTAATCTGATTATTCCAAGGATTAATAATATTTTTCTTTCTACTCCACAAGATGATATTAATATTAGAGTGGAATATGAAAAAATTCCTCTCTTTTGTGAAGAATATACTGTTTTTGGTTATACTACTTTGGACTGTAGAAGAAAAATGATTTTTTCTGAATGTAATCTAAAGGGACACGACTTATATCATTGTAGAAGAAGAGACAAGAGTGCTACACTTCTTAATGAGGTAGAGGGGAATGTAGATGTTAGATTAGTTCAACCTTCTATCATAACTCCATCTTTGAGTTTTGTTAATAATGTTTCTATATCATTACGTGATAAGGGTGTCCCCATTTTAGATTGCACTAGGATGGAAAAAGAAAACTTAGAAGGTACCCAGTCCAGGAATGTTGCTCCAAATCGTAATAGTACATTATGAACTACTATTTTGTCTAGTCCAGACAAACCCACAATCTCTTGGACTAATTTTTGAGCAAGTGAACATAATGAAATTGTTTCTTTCAAGGAAATGATATCTAGAGGTCTGTATGATGACCAGGTTGCTAAATACTTAGAGGATAGTCAAACTAGAAACATGTATTTTGAGTCATACCAATCACACCATGTATTGGTTTGACATGAGACTGCTTTATACACATCCTAAAGAAAATATGAATCATTATCCTAAATTATGAAGAAAATTGGAGTAGGTTTTCTTGGTTTTTAGTCAGTGACATGTTTTAAGTTAAAATGTCAATTTTAAACTGATAACAAAAACTTTTAGCTATACCAGTTACACTGTGCATCATATTGAGGTGCGGTTGATTTTTACACATCTCAAATGACTCATGGATCATTTTACTAAAATATAAAAACAATATGAATGTGTTTTCTTATTTTTTAGTATGTCACTTGTGTTTTTTTCTAAAATTAATGTCAATTTTAAATAAAAAGATACACTTTGAGTCCTACTAGTCGCATTGTGTGTTGAATTGAGGTTTGGTCAATTCTTACATGTCAAAAATGACTTATGGATCATTTTAATGAAGTATCAAAACAATCCAAATGTATTTTATTAGATTGTAGTATGTCTGTTGTGTTTTTTTAATAAAATGTCATTTAAAACTAGAAACATGCATTTTCAGTCATACCGGCTACATCGTGCATTGGTTTGATATGAGACGGCTTCATACATGTCACAAAGAACTTATGAATCATTATCCTAAATCATGAATACAATTGGAGTGGGTTTTCTCATTTTTCAGTGAGTGACACACTTTGAGCTAAAATGTCAATTTTAAACTGATAACAGACACTTTTAGATATACCGGTGACATCATGAATCAAATTGAGGTTTGGTTGATCTGTACACATCAAAAATGACTCATGGATTGTTATATTAAAGTACAAAAACAATATGAATGCACTTTCTTGGTTTTCAGTATGTCACATGGGTTTTTTCTAAAATTAATGTCATTTTTTAATAAAAAAACCACTTTGAGTCATATCAGTCTCATTGTGCATTTAATTGAGGTGTGGTAGATTCCTAAATTTCAAAAATTACATATGTATTGTTTTCTTGAAGTATAAAAAAAATACAAATGCGTTTGCTCAGTTTTTAGTATGTCAGTTTTGTTTTTTTACTAAAATGTCATTTCAAACTAGAAACATGCATTTTGAGTCATACCGATCGCATAATGCATTGGTTTGATATGAGGCTGCTTCATACACATCATAAAGAACTTATGAATTGTTATCCTAAATTATGAATACAATTGGAGTGGGTTTTCTTGGTTTTCATTGAGTGACACATTTTGAATTAAAATGTAAATTTTAAACTGATGATAGACACTTTTAGCCATACCAGTGACACCATGCATCAGATTGAGGTGTGTTTTATTTTTACATGTCAAAAATGACACATGGATCATTTTACTAATGTATCAAAGCAATCCTAATAAATTTTCTCAGTTTTCAGTAAGTCACTAATGTTTTTTGCTAAAACTATTGTCATTTTAATTAAAAAGAGGCACTTTGAGTCATACCAGTCGCATTATGCATTGAATTCAGGTTCAGTCGATTCCTACATGTGAAAAATGACTTATGGATCATTTTACTAAAGTATCAAAATAATCTGAATGTGTTTTCTCAGTTTGTAGTATGTCAGTTGTATTTTTTTACTAAAATATCATTCCAAACTGGAAACACACATTTTGAGTCATACTGGACGCATCGTGTGTTGGTTTGATATGAGACTACTTCATACACATCACACAGATTTTATGAATCATTATCCAAAATTATGAATACAATTGGAGTAGGGTTTCTTGGTTTTCAGTGAGTGACATGTTTTGAGCTAAAATGTAAATTTTAAACTGATAACAGATACTTTTAGCCATATTGGTGACACCGTGTGTTGGATTGATGTGAGTTTGATTCATAAACTTAAAAAATGTCTCATCGATCATTTTATTAATGTATCAAAACAATCTGAATACATTTTCTCAGTTTTCAGTATGTCACTTGTGTTTGTTTCTAATATTAATGTCAAAGTTTTTTAAAAAAGAGGCACTTTGAGTCATACCAGTCTCATTGTGCATTGAATTGAGGTGTGGTTTATTAACACATGTCACAAATGACTTAGGGATTGTTTTCCTAAAGTATCAAAACAATCCGAATGTTTTTTATCAGTTTTTAGTATTTCACTTGTTCTTTTTACTAAAAAATGTCAATTTTAAATAAAAAGGGACACTTTGAGTCATACTAGTCCCATCATGTGTCTTATTGAGGTGGGGTTGATTCCTACACATTTCAAAAGAATTGTGGATCATCTCCCAAAATTATCAAAACAATTTTAGGTGTTTTATAGATTTTGAATAGTCCAGTTACTCAGATACCATCTATAATGACCTAAAAATTTAATACATTAATATCAAATTTGATTATATTAATATTCATTACATAAAAGAAATAAATTAAACATAAATATGAAACAATTCATTAATTCTAAGGACAATGATTTTACTATGAAAATATCAAAATTATCTCTATGATTGAGTAGATACAACGTCATTTCTCTTTCTGCAAAGGCATGCCACATGGACAATAATCTTCTAAAATAAAAGAAACCTACAAGGAATAATGAAAATCAAATCCACATTTAATTATACATTTTTTTGTTAAAATGGAGATATTATATCATAAAATTACAACTACATATTTCTAAAGTGTTTTTTTGGTCCAGATATAAGATAATAACAAAACTAATGATTCTTGTTGCACTTTACTAAAATTGGTTAACTACTTCTTAGCATAACATCTGATATGAACTTCCAATCTGACATCCCCGTGAGGCTCTCATCCGACACCATCTCTATGATATCATCATTCAGCGTTCACTTTTCCTTCTCTTCCTACATCTATTTACTTAGTAAATGGGTGAAGGAATAGAAGGAAAAGTGAATGATGAATGATGATATCATAGAGATGGTTTCGGATGAGATCATCAAAGGGATGCCTGATCAAAAGTTCAGATCAAATACTATGCTAAGTAGTAGTTAAACAAAATTAGTGAATAATCCTTAGTTTTGTTATTAAATTTGTGATTGATGCAAAACCAATATTATTCCAACACACTACATCAGTAGAAACAGTAACATAAATGACCAAAATAAAGAATATAAATAATCCATTTCATAATAGTTTAGGTTTAGTGCTTTTGGAAACATGGAAACATAAAGAACTAGTTTATAAGAGCCTCTTATTAAGCAATACTCTACTAGAAATAAAAATCATTTCTAAAAATGTTATTCATAACCTAAAGATATAAAATGTAATAAAGGGTGATCATATATGATCAATAAGTATAAACAAGGGAGATATCAACGATCATATAAGAATAACATCAGTAGTAGGAATTCACCTTCAACCTGTTTGTGTACAATCTTCTAGAAGGTATGCTTCCCATTCAATTCTAAACACATCTATATCATTTTGTGAATATGATTTTTTCCGACAGTCATGGTATTACTAAAAAAATATATATACACAAAGGATTAATAAATATTTTAAATTAACTAGTAATTATTTTCAAAAATACCTCTCTAGGGATGCTAGTTTGTTGATGAAATATGATCTATTTCATAAATTTACAAACATAATAACTACAGTCCTTTCCGTTTGTTTTTTTGGACACTGCAGAAACATTAAGAAAAATAAGTAATTTTTTTTGATATGTGTTTGTATAGTGAAATATTATTATATATACTAGGATACTTGTCTAGTTGTAGATCTCATGGGCATTCTTGTCCTTAGGCCCTAGATTCATTCCATGAAGTAGATGATTTTGATGCACCACCATATCGTAGTAGAATCCTTATTAAAAGATAATATAGATTATATAACTAGATTTTTAGTACTAAAATATTGGATCTAATGTATTACAAATTGAAAAAATCCATCATGCATTGTTGGTTTGTTGGATATCCGTGCATTGAATCCATAAAACAAATCTTTGGAGGATCCAAATTGGCCGCAATGAGAATCCATTAATTCCTAAAAACAAAAAAACGAATAAGTAATGAATGAAATGAAAATATAGTCGATATGATTAAATTGTAGAGTTTTACCCCTACATCATTGGTATTAAAAAGATCTTGTCATCTGTAATTTTGGATTCAAATGATTTCAGCAGGGATGACATTATTTCACCCTATTTATTGGAATCTATTTCTTCTTTTGAAGAGGTGATGTGAAGACTAATGAGTCAAAATTTTTGTTCATGGGGAAATCCCTTTAATTGTTTTTCATATATACACCTACAAAAAATATTACATGTATTTAGTCATAATTATCATAGTATATCATCATTTGTAAAATCAAATCATGAAAACATACTTTATATATACATTTACAACTGAGGTTACTAACCATTCATACTTGAGGATTTCATTTACATTTTCAGCACTAATGTAATCCGATTCTTCCTCTCTGTACATATTTTTTTTTTCAAAATCAACTTTGTGATTATTTACATCTATCAACTTTATATCCACATTATCCTTCAATGATATTAAATGTGGATATATAATGGGAGGGGTGAAGGTTCTCTCAGTATATAATTTCAATCAGTTGGTTGATCCTTAAGATAGTTTTGAGTCAATCTTTCATTTCTCCCCCTTCTCTTTGTCTTTCTGTAATAACATTCATTGATTTAAAACTTTTTTCAGTAAATGTTAAAGGTTCAACTTTAAAAATAAATTGGAAATGAATACCTCATTGTCGACATGTTTTTTACAAGAATCGACAGTCATGTGATGAATGTATTAATAGCTTGTTCAACTATATGAATTCCTTAATCATCATTTGGAACAGGTAGCTCAGTGCTCATATCATGATCTTTGTTAATCAACACTCTGAAATGATCTGTTGGAAGTGGTCTGTTGTGCAGCATGTCGTTCTTCATATTGAACATCATAGCTCTCACTACAAAAAAATAGGTGGGAGTTGATAGATATAAATCACAGTCATTTTCACCCTGTAGAATATCAGTACAGGAAATGTATCAGTGTCTATGTGGTTTAAATTTCATAGAAATAATTATTAGAACATTGATTACCTCAGCTAATTCATGTTTTTTAGGGGAATGGCTCACCTCAAAACTGGTGGGTGTGGGGTGGGATCTTCACACACGGGTTGTTCTTAAGTTGTTTATTCTCTTTCCCCCCATCAATATTGCTATCATCTCCCTCTAGTATTTTAATTATTATTGAAACATAACTAATGTTTCTCTTATCCTTTTATTTACTTAGTTTGATCCTCCTCTTGTTTATCTTTCTGAAAATATTTTCAGGGTTTCACCCCAAAACCCATACCTCTGATGCAGCCATACTCTTCTAGCTACTTCAAGGCCGTTGAATGTATGTCTACATCTGGTGTAGGTGTTATTGGTTCCTATGACTATGTCAGATAGAAAATATACGAAAATAAGTAATCATTGTTATGTAATAGAAATTTAAATCAAAACTAATTTATATTACGTCATACTTACACATGTTTCCCACACTTTTTTTATGTTTTAATCTATTAGTATCCCCTATTTATTTACATGAGACTCCTTCCATATCACATGGCATGGGATGAAAGTGGATTTTTATTTTGATTCATCAATCTATATATAAACAGAGGAACATGGTTATGGTGTTATTTTATGTCACATAAAAGTATTATAGTAGATTTAAAATATTTACCAATTTTTTCTCAAGTGAAGCGTACCCCATCCTTGATTTATGGTAGGGGTACCCTAATTTTTACATTCGTTCCTTATTTTCAGCAATCATTTACTATTTCATAAATAAAAAACTACTAATTAAAGTGATGAATTCAAGAAATGTCGAACAACATATTACCAGACACAATGTACATGACAAGTCTCCTCCACACGATGACTGCTATACGCATCCCATGCTCCTTGGGATATCAAGTGTTCATAAAGAGGAGATGAATGTGGCTTAATTTTCCCTACAATATATTTAAGATGATATTTTGTTAAAATTGTGTGGAAGCCTCTATGAATCCTTCCTACAACTCTTAATACACATTCCTTGTGTGAGGAATCCACTATAAATGCACTCTGCAATGGATGATGTAGAGTAAGTTAATTTTTTAGTATTTTATTTTACTTTAATAAATTAAATAAATAATATCATAATGTTACTGTAATCTTTTCACACATTAGTGTCTTAATCCCGGTGAAAAAATAGTGCCACGACTATATATCAATCAGCACACATTTTTGAGTGATAATTCCAATGTAGATAATAAATATGGATTTGTTGGGGTTAACATGCTGGCCTCACTTATTCCATCCATCCTCAAATTTTATGCCCTTTGATTTTTCCTTATAGATCTTGGCTAACACTTTCAAACTATGGCACTCTGATTTTTTTGCACCACTAGGGTTTCATTGCCAACAATTTCTTCAGTTTCATCATCATCATTATATTCCTCGACAGTGAAATGATTGTGATGTCCCAATGAAAGGGACATCCTCCATTAAATTTTCATCCGACCCTTCAGTTGTTTTGGCTGAAAACAGAACAATTGACTAGTTTTGGTTTGTGGGATCTGGAATATAAAATACTTGTACTGCCTGCGATGCCATTATAAATGGTTTGTCTTTCTCCCCTTCCTTACTAAAATCAACTTTCACAAATCCCAATTCATCTATTTTAACAACACTCATGTTATCAACCCACTTTCATTGAAAAATAAGCACTTTGAAATTCGTATAATCTAACTCCCATATTTGTTTGATGATGCCAAAGTATGACATATGGACATAAATTGATTTTTTGTCCTTCGCACCGGAAACATGCATCGCTTCAACCACAAGTGTAACACCACTATTATTCATGGTACTATCTCATCATGTTAATTAGTATATAATGTATAACCATTAACTACATAATCATTTTAAGATAATACATACACACTTGGTCCTCCGACTAGCCATCAAAGTTGTTTTGAAATTGAGTCTGGATTTTCATCTGACTTCTTAAAAAATATGGTCCAAAAACCATCCTATAAACTATCAATTATGTGTATATGATATCCATTTTTCATCCCTAGATGGATTCAAATGCCTAATAATTTCTTTGTGGGTTTGAATATATGGGTCAAATTCGAAATTGTAATAAAAAATGTAAAGGTGGGCCTGCTCCTGATCTGTAATATTGATTATAGAAACCTCTCTTCCAAAAATTCCTTTACCCTCAATCCACCCGGTGTGATGAGATTTCGGTAAGACAATTATTTCCACACCAAACAAGTATTCAATACAGAATTCAATGCCTTCCTCAACAATATATCACTCTGAAATACAATCCTTTGTCCAAATTTATTTTTGACATACCCCACTACCACAAAACTGGGCAAGGCATGCGCCTGCCTTTATCAGCGCTAACGGAAAAGCACTGATAAAGGTCCACTTTATCAGTGATAAAACAAGCTCTGATAAAAGGATTATTTATCAGCGCTTTAAATATCCCTTTATTAGCACTTTTATTAGCACTGATAAATGTAACATTTATCAGCGCTTTTCTTTGTGCTGATAATATTTATTGTATATATTAAATAAAAAACACATGTTATAACTATATATATATATATATATTAAATAATTATAATATTAATACTAAATATATTTATTAGATTTTTTAATTCAATATATATTTATTAGTTTTATTAATTCATTATATATTTATTATATTTATTAATTCATTATATATTTATTAGATTTATTAATTCATTATATTTAATATATATTTAATATATTTCTTTATATTTAATGTATTTGTTTTATTTATAAATTTATAATGTGTTCTAATATATATGTATAATTGAAATTATTGAATATATATGTGTTTTCCAATGAATTGGAATCGATCAATATCATTCATGCACGGGTCAATATATATGTGTTTTTCAATGAATTGGGGTCAATGAATCATACATGCATATATATATGTGCATATTTAATAATTTTCATTTATAGATTATAATTAATTATGTTACCCATATAATATATATATATATATATTAATTAAATGTACACTTAAAATTAAATTATATTTAAAAAATAAATATATATTTTATTATATTCTCAAAGATATATATATAAATATACTTTTCAAACAATTTTATATGTATAAATATAGATATATATATTTATAGTTAATGAAATATATAATAATATAAATAAATTCTTAAATTGATACATTTATCAGTGCTTTTATTAGTGCTAATAAACTACGTATTTATCAGCCCTAAACAGGCGCTGATAAAGAGTGTCTTTATCAGTGCTAAAATGAAAAAGTGGTGATAAAGGTGGTATTTATCATCTCTTTTCATTTTAGCGCTGATAAATACACCCTTTATCAGCGCTTTTTACTAGCACTGATAAAGGCTCACGTGGGATTGATAAAAACCCTCGGGTCCTCTTCCTCCTCCCCGCACCCTGTCAAGCTCTCGTAGAAGCCCTCCTCTGCACCGCTGCCACCACCTCCTTCTCCTCCTCCTCCGCGGCCGTCGCCTCCTCCTCCTCCTCCTCCTCCGGCCGTCGCCTCCTCCTCCTTCGACCGCCTCCTCCTCCTCCTCCTCTGCGCTTGCTCCTCCTCCTCCTCCTCCTCCACCGCGGCCTCGTCCTCCTCCTCCACCGGCGCCTCCTCCTCCTCCACCTCCTCCACCTACTTTGCGGCCTCATCCTCCTCCACCGGCGCCTCCTCCTCCTCCTCCTCCTCCGCCTACTCCACTGCCTCCTCTCCACTGCGGGTCCTACACCGCGGCCTCCTCCTCCTCCTCCTCCTCCTCTACTGCCTCCGAGCTGCTTCTGCTGCCTCCACTACCTCCACCCTGCCTCCGCCCTACCTCCGCCCTGCCTCCGCTGCCTCTGGTGCCTCCGTTTTCGACGCCTCCTTCTCCTCCGCCACCGGGTCCTCCTCCTTAAGGTGATTAAAATTGAATTTTCATGAATTAATTATGTTTTCATTGTGGTGACCCCTTGCATCCTATCCCAAATTATGAATATTTGATAGCCATTATCTTTTTCCTCATAACATTTTGATAGAATCCATTGTATGAATACTTGGATGTTATAATATTTGTTTGGATGTGAACAATTTACAATTGGTGTGGATGTAGGGTGGATGATGACAACCTTGGTAAACCTCAATGTTGACTCAAAAAAATTGTAGGTAGGAAGTTCCTTACCCCTTGGCTTGTCCTTTACACATGATATCATGAGGAGTATTTATGATGGAATATAATTACACCATTATTGATTATGATTGCATGTGGGTGTGTGTATAACGATATACCTATACTGATTTTTGGATTTTATGAGTGTTGCTATTGTGGGTAATTGTTATGTTTGGATTATGATCACATGATGATATGTGTTATATTATATACTCATGATAATATGACATTACAACTTGAATGATTCACCTCATATGTGTGTTAGCATGCATGGTGTTTATATGTTGTACATCAAAGAAGTGGACCATCATGAAATTAATATCCCTTAGTTGGGTACTACACTTGATATGTGATGATGAAGATAGAGAACCTAAGCATAGGGTGGAGGTATAACATATCCATGGTGTTGTGTCATGGGTGTGCTTGAGGTACCCAGTATTTTCTAGGTCCCATTCACTATGATATGCATAATTTTTTTCAATAACCACATGGATCTATCTTATACATAGAAAGAGGGTAAGAAGGTCACTGATTTCCTGGCTACTTAGGCCTCTCTAGGTAACCTGTGTACCATATTTAACACCATACGATCCCTCCCCCCAAGCTTGTTAGTTTATTTAAAGAATATTCCCTTGGGATAAACTAATTTATATATCCTTTGACTGTTTTTATCCTTGTACCCTTCTTGAAATAAAATCTATCAACATTGGATGTGTTGAAATAAAGTTCATGAATGAGTTATTTAAGCTATAACCTAGGGTTTGTTGTGCCCCCCCTCCACTACTCCCTCTTCTCCCCACCTCATCAATGCCTTCCCTCCTCCCTCATCTCCCTCTCCTCTAACTAAACCTCCTCCCCTTCCTCCACCCATACTCACTTCCCTCCTAGCACCATGATTTGAACTAAGGGTAGGTACCTTCCCCCATCCAAACACATAGCTTATGGATTGTGGCCTATTATAGCTAAGCACTAGACCCAAAATCTAACTCCACCATCTCTTTCTCCCTCTTCTTTTCCACCTCCATTGGAAGATTCCATCTCGTTGGGTTTTGATTTTCCTTTTGCATCCCACCACTCACAAGATGTGGTTCCACCTACCAATGTCCATCCCTATTTTCACTTTGAGGAAATGCAACACTATATGTTCTTGGACCATTTTCAATCCAAGTAAATTTTCACCAACAAATCCATGGATTTGGTCCTAATACACAAGGTCCTCATCGACAAGGATGTTATGGTAGCTCTTCGCATCAATGAAACACTCCCAAATTATTGATGTTCCTGAGGAGAAGTTTTAGGATCTCTTTTTAGAGTTCCTTACAAATTTCAAGATATAATTAATCTATATCACCTTCAAACTAGGTGGTAGGGATTGGTATTTGACACTGGGTGAGTTCAGAGTTATCTTGGGGTTTATTCTTATGACTTTTCTACATCCACTACCTATATTTCTTCGTGTCTTGATCTAAACAACACAAATACACTCAAGAGTTGGGTGTTGATCACTCATGATCCCACGAGCATCCATGATCCTCCCACATCCAAGAGCACCCAGATGAAGGGTTATTATCTGAGGATTAGGCATTGTGCCTTAGCTCATGCCTGGATAGCATGGGGAGACTCCCACATAACCATCACATAGACTAAGATGGCCATTATGGCCACTTCCATGGGTGCCCTTTTGGAAAACATATACTGCTTCTTACTTATGCATTTGGTCCCATGTGTTTCAATCAACTTTCTACACTTTTTCTTTTGATTCACATGTTAGGCTACCTATTGGCCTTACCCATGAGGTATTTCCTTGTACGAACACCCTATAGAGACTGCCCTATGAGATTGATCCACAAGTTGCACTGATTATCCTACTTCTTCACAAAAGTTATGGTTAGCCCATGTCTATAGTGTTTAACCCCACTAACACACTATAAAAAACTCCCAAGAACCACCCCTCATCAGGGGTGATCGAAGAGAGGAATAGATTGGATGAATCCCAAGAACCACCCAAGATTTGCTATTAATGAGCACGCCCCTACCATTTTTGAAGTATATTGTTTTTTATCTAAATTATACTCATATTACTTCTCCCCTAACCTATATACTCATCCTACGGATTTCAAATAGGATGAATATAAATAAAGAATTGATGAATGCCAATCGGTTGACAAAAGAGTATGAAGAAGGTGTGAAAGCGTTTATCAAGTTTGTAAAAGATCATGCAAGTGACTCTTCTCAAATCCTTTTTCCGTGTTTACGCTATTGTTATTCAAAACAAATTAGTCCAGATGAGTTGGAAGAACACTTGATATGTCATGGAATAGATCAGAATTATACATGTTGGAATAAACACAGGGAAACAACGAATGTAGGTAGTGACTGGGATGACACTGCGTTTTATGGATCATCTGATATGATTACAAACATGAACAATGAAGATGACCGTATGGAGGATATGATTACAGATGTGAATGATGATGAAGATCGTATTGAGGAAATGACAAGGACCGTCAAAGATGAACTTTGTGATTTCCCAGAATTGTTTGAGAAGTTAAAAAGTTGTGCAAAGACGCCATTGCATGCTGGTTTCACTAAATATACAGCATTGTCAACCGTACTGAAGCTGTATAATTTGAAAGCATACAATGGGTGGAGTGATGATAGTTTTACGAAACTACTTGCCCTCATGAATGACATGATCCCAGAAGACAATGAGCTCCCGAGCCGAACATACGATGCCAAACGAATGCTACGCTCTATGGGTGTGATCTCTGAAAGAATAAACGCCTTCCCGAATGACTGTATACTGTTTCTCAAGGACCAAAAATCACTTAAAGAATGCCCAAAGTGTTTTACTTCTCGATACAAGAAAGATAAATCCAGTCCTACTAAAGTTGTATGGTACTTTTCAACCATTCCAAGGTTTAGACGCCTATATGGAAGTGAGGAGACTGCAAAACAATTAACATGGCATGAATATACAAGAATTAAATATGGGATACTACGTCACCCGGAAGACTCTCCTCAGTGGAAGAGAATCGATCATGAGTATCCTGAATTTGGAAATGAGTCGAGAAACCTTCGTCTTGCATTATCTACAGCTGGAGTGAATCCTTTTGGTTTTCAAAGAAACAGTCACAGTACATGGACGGTTATGTTGATAAATTATAACTTACCACCATGGTTATGCATGAAACAAAAATACATCATGTTATCTATGCTTATATTAGGACCAAAACAACTAGGTAATGATATTGATGTTTATTTAGCTCCATTGATCAAAGATTTGAAATTATTGTGGGATTTAGGTGTTACATTGTATGATGCTTACAGAAAGAAAGATTTCACTTTGAGATTCATGTTGTACGGGACGATAAATGACTTCCATTATTATGGAAATTTTTTAGGATATAGCATTAAAGGAACTCAAGGCTGTCCCTTTTTCGAAGAACGTACACAATCAATTAGGTTGAAACATTCATCGAAAACCGTGTTTCTAGGACATCACAGATTTCTACCGCGACGACATAAGTAACGTTCTTGGACAACATCATTTGATGGAAGTTTAGAAGAACGTACAACACCGTCTCCACTAACAGGCGATCAATTGTTTGAGAAAGTTAAAAATGTGGACACTACTTTTGGTAAAATGGCTTCGAAAAACCTTACGAAAATTGGTTGGAAAAAGAGATCAGTGTTTTTTAATTACAATACTGGAATTTTCTGTATGTAAGACATTTTCTTGATGTTATGAATGTAGAAAAAAATGTATTTGATAGTGTTATTGGCACATTGCTAAATAAATATGGAAAAACAAAAGATGGAATTAAGGCTAGGTTGGACATGGTTGATATGAGAATATGAGAAGAGTTGGCACCAGTGAAGGGTGAAAATGAACATTTCTTCCTCCTGCTTCTTACACTCTTTCCAGGCAGGAGAGATATCAGTTTTGCAACTTCTTGAATGACGTAAAGGTTCCAAAGGGGTATTTGGCAAATATCAGTAACCCCGTGTCAATGAGCGACTTGATGTTAAAAGGTTTGAAATCACATGACTGTCATGTTTTGATGAAAAATCTCATTCCAATTGATTTATGTTGCATTTTTCCCAAGAATGTCTGCCATACATTAATGAAACTGTGTTTCTTCTTCAAAGCTATATGTAGAAAAGTTATAGACCCGGTGAAATTTCCAGCTATGGAAAAAGAAATTTCCGTCATATTATGTGAATTAGAAATGTTCTTCCCGCATTCATTTTTTGATATGATGGTTCATTTGATGGTCCACTTGGTGAGAGAGATTCGACTATGTGGTCCTGTACATTATAGATGAATGTACCCCATTGAACGATATATGAATATTTTGAAAGGGTATGTCAAAAATCGAAGTTGGACAGAGGGTTGTATTGCAGAGAGATATATTGTTGAGAAATTCGTTGAATTATCTACCGAATACTTGTCCGGTGTGGAAAGCATTGGCTTACCTAAATCTCGTCACACTGGGCGGCTTGAGGGTGAAGGAATTTCTGGAAGACAGGTTGTCACAATCAATATTACAGATCGGGAGCAGGCCCACCCTTATGTTTTGTATAACAGTTTCGACGTTGAACCATATGTTAAAATCCAAAAAGAAATTATTAGGCATTTGAATCCATCTAGGGCTGAAAAATGGATATCAGATACACATAATCGACAGTTTATAGGATGGTTTTGAGATCATATTTTTAAGAAGTCGGATGAAAATCCAGAGTCAATTTCGGAACAACTTCGATGGCTATCCAGAGGACCAAGTGTGTATGCATTATCTTACAATGATTATGTAGTTAATGGTTATACATTTTATACTAATGAACATGATGAAGACAGTACCATGCAGAATAGTGGATTTACACTTGTGGCTAAATTGATGCATGTTTCCAGTTCTAAGGACAGAAATCCAATTTATGCGAATATGTCATACTTTGGAATCATCAAAAAAATATGGGAGTTGGATTATACGGAATTTCAAGTTCTGATATTTCAATTCAAGTGGGTTGATAACAGGAGTGCTGTTAAAATAGATGATTTGGGATTAATGAAAGTTGATTTCAGTAAGGAAGGGGAGAAAGACGAACCATTTATAATGGAATCACAGGCAGTGCAAGTATTTTATGTTCCAGATCCCGCAAACTGAAACTGTTCAATCGTTCTGTTATCGACCAAAACAGCTGATGGGTCAGATGAAAATTCAATGGAATATGACCCTTTCAATAGGACTTTGCAATTATTTCGCAGTGGTCCCAATGTAGACAACGTTTTTTATGTCAGAGTAGACCACAATGAAGGGATATAGATAGTTGATTGAGGGGTCAAATCCCTTCAGCCTTTAAAAAAAAGAGAGTTCAATAATCAGGTTATTGATTTTTATTGTAATATAGATTGTGTTACATTATGTTATTATCTATTCGCTGCTGGTTTTATGTGATCTAAATTAAATGTTAAACCAGTTTTGCAGATAATGACTTCTTCACCTACTGATGCACCCAATCCCGAGACACAAAACGTCTCTCAACCTGTTGCAGCTGGTCCCACTGCTAAGAGACAACATGTCTCTCAACCTATTGTAGCTGGTCCCACTACTGAGGTACAACAGGTCTCTCAACCTGTTGCAGCTGGTCCCAGTGCCGATGCTAGTGCTTCGGAGAAATATAATGATGATGTAGAAACTGAGGAAATGGTAGGCGATGAAACCCCAATGACACAAAAAAAACAGGTGCGCCGTAGTTTGACAGTTTTAGCCAAAATCCTTAAGGAAAAAGAAAAAAGGCATCAAATATGAGGTGGGATGGAATAAACTAGGCCAGCATGTAAACCCCAACAAAGCCATGTTTAGTAGCTATATTGGAATCGTCACTCGAAAACACGTGCCGATTGATGTAGAGTCGTGGCACCATGTTGTCAGCGGGTTGAAAACATTAATATGGGAAGAGATTATGGTAACATTATGATATCATCTATTTAATTTATTAAAATAAAATAAAATAAAATACTGAAATATTGACTAACCCTTCATAATCTCTTGTAGAGTGCATTTATAGTAGACGTTTGGCATAAAGAATATGTTTTAATACAGGCAGGAAGGATTCATAGAGGCTTTCGCACCATTTTAACGAAAAATCATCTAAAAGATGCTGAAGGGAAAATCAAGCCACACCCACCTCCTCTTTATGCACACTTGATATCCCAAGGAACGTGGGATGCGTTTTGCAACTGTTGTGTGGAACGGAATTTTCAGGTACACTGTGTTTGGTTACACGTTGTGTAACGTTTCTTGTATTCATCACGTTGATTGACAGGTTTTTATTTATGAAACAGCAACTAAGTGCTGAAAATAAAGAATGGACCGAAAAACCAGCGTACCCCTACCGTAAAGCAAGGCTGGGGTACGCTTCAATTGAAAAACAATTGGTACGTATTTTAAAAGTACTCTAATAATTTTATGTGACATAAAACAACACTGTAACCATGTTTCTTTGTTTATATGCAGATTGATGAAGCAAAATCTCAATTCACTTCCATTCCACACCATGTGCTATGGAAGGAGGCTCTTGTTAATAAAGAGGGGAAACTGATAGATTAAAACACTCAAAAAGTGTGAGAAACATGTGTAAGTATGACATAATATAAACTTTTTTTGCTTTAAATCACTATTACATAACGATGATTACTTATTTTTCCATATTTTATATTTGACATAGTCACAGGAATCAAAAACACCCGCACCAGATGTAGACATACTTTCAACGGCCTTGAAATAGCCAGAACAGTATGGTCGCGTCAGAGGTGTGGGTTTTGGGGTGTCACCCCTGGCATATTTTCAGAAAAAAACAAGAGGATGAACAAACTAAAGAATTGCATGTAATGAGAGATAGAGTAGCTACCCTTGAAGAACAATTCCAAACTCATGGAGAGATGCTAAAGAGTTTGATGGAGGAGAGGCGAAGAGAACAAACAACTCAAGAACAACCCGCGTGAGAAGATCCACCCCCACCAGCTTTGAGGCGAGCCATTCCCCTCAAAGACCTGACTTAACCAAGGTAATCAATGTTATAATATTCGTTTCTGTGAAATGTGAATCACATAGACACTGATACCTTTCATGTAATGATATTCTACAGGGTGAAAATGACTGTGATTTATATATGTCAACTCCCACCCATCGCCTTGTAGCGAGAGCTACAGTGTTCAATATGCAGAATGACATGCTACACTCCAGACCACTTCCAACCGGTCATGTCAAAGTGTCGATTAACGTAGCTCATGAGCTGAGCGCCGAGATACCCATGCCAAATGACGATGATGACATTCATACGGTGGAAAAAGCTATTGGAACATTCGTTGCATGCCCATCGAATCTTGTAAAAAAACATGTCGACCAGGAGGTATTCATTTCCAATTCATTTTTCAAGAAAAACCTTTAACATTAAATTAGAAAACGGCTGAACCGATGAATGTTATTACAGAAGGAAAAAATGGAGGAGCTAAAACAAAAGAGCGGCTCCAATATTCGATCAACCAACCGATCAAAACGATCTAATGAGAATGCGTTCACCTTGCCCGTTCTATATCCACATTTAATATCATTGTAAGATCATGTGGATACGAAAATGAAAGACGACAAGAGTCATAAAATTGTTTGTGAAAAAGATATGTACGGATAGGAAACATTAGATTTCGTTAGTGCAGACGCTGTTGCTGAGATCATCACATACGACTGGCTAGGTGCCTCAGTTATAAATGTATACATGAGGTATGTTTTAATGATTTGATTTTACAGAAGCTGATATAATTTGATAATTATGTCTAAATACATCTCATATTTTTCACAGGTATATATATGAAAAACAATTGAATGGATTTTCCCATAAATACAAATTTGGACTCGTTAGTCCTCACACCATTTCTACACAACGAGAAGAAATAGATTCTAATTTTCAGGCTGAATTAATGTCAAATCTTCTCAGAACATTTCAAAGAAGAATTACGACTGACAAACTCTTTTTAATACCAATGTTTCAGGGTAATAAATCTACATTTTAATCATATCAATTATATTTTCATTTCTATCAGTACTTATTTCTTTTTATGTTTTTAGGGAACATTGGATGCTCATTGCAGTCAATTTGGATACTCCAAAGATTTATTTTCTGGATTCACTACATGGATATCCAACTAACTGACCACACATGATAGCGATTGTCAATTTGAAATACACTAGATCCAAAATTTTAGAACTAAATATCTAGTTATATAATTTATATTATCTTTTAATGAGGATTTTGTTACGATAGGGCAGTGTATGAATATCGTCTAAAGGCTGGAATGAATCCAGGGAATAAGGACGACAATGCCCACAAGATCTAAAAATGGAGAAGTATCTAGGTATATATAATTATATTTCACTATAAAAATATATATCAAAACAAATTACTTATTTTTCATGATGTTTCTGCAGTGTCCGAAACAAACAAATGACAAGGACTGCAGTTATTATGTTTGTAAATTTATGAAAGAGATCATATTTCATAAACAAACTAGCATCCCTGAAGAGGTATTTTTGAAAATAATTACTAATTAATTTAAAATAATTATTAATCCATTGTGTATTTATATTTTTTAGTACTACTATGATTGTTGCAAAAACTCCTATTCAGAAGATGATATAAATGTGTTTAGAAACGAATGGGCAGCGTACCTGATGAAAGAATGTAAAAAAATAGGACAATGAAGATGAATTAATAATACTTATGTTATCTTTATATGGTCATTGATATCTCCATTTACACTTATTGAGAATCTATGATCTCGCTTTCTTATGTTTCGTAACCTTAGATTAGTGAATTCCTACTACTCAGTTTGAAATTGACATAACTTAAGAAAACAACATAAGTGACATATGGAAAATGGATCAAACACATTCAGATTGTTTTGATACTTTAATACAACGATACATGAGTCATTTGTGACATGTACGAATCGACCGCACCTCAATCCGACACACGGTGTGACCGGTATGGCTAATAGTGTCTGATATCAGTTTCAAATTGAGATAAACTTTCGAAAAAAACACTACTGACATATGAAATACTGATCAAATTCTTTCGGATTGTTTTGATACTTTATGACAATGATCCATTAGTCATTTTTGACGTGTAAAAATCGACCACACCTCAATCCGATGTACGGTGTGACCGGTATGGCTAAAAGTGTCTGATATCAGTTTCAAATTGAGATAAACTTTAGAAAAAAACACAAGTGGCAGACGGAAAACTGAGAAAATGCATTCGGATTGTTTTGATACTTTAGGAAAATGATTCCTGAGTCATTTTTGACGTGTAAGAATCAACCGCACCTCAATCCGACGCACGGTGTGACCGATATGGATAAACGTGTCTGATATCAGTTTCAAATTGAGATAAACTTTAGAAAACAACACTACTGACATACGAAATATCAAGAAAACACATTCAGATTGTTTTGATACTTTAGGAAAACGATACATGAGTCATTTTTGACGTGTAAGAATCAACCGCACCTCAATCCGACTCACGGTGTGACCGGTATGGCTAAAAGTGTCTGATATCAGTTTCAAATTAAGATAAACTTTAGAAAACAACACTAATGACATACAGAATACCAAGAAACTTCATTCGGATTGTTTTGATACTTTAGGAAAACAATCCATGAATCATTTGTGACGTGTGCAAATTGACCGCACCTCAATCCGATGCACGGTGTGACCGGTATGGATAAAAGTGTCTGATATTAGTTTCAAATTGAGATAAACTTTGAAAAAAAACACTACTAACATATGGAATATCGAGCAAACACATTTTTCTTGTTTTGATACATTAGGAAAATTATCCATGAATCATTTTTGATGTGTACGAATCAACCGAACCTCAATCTGACGCACTATGTGACCGGTATGGCTAAAAGTGTCTGATATCAGTTTCAAATTCAGATAAACTTCAGAAAACAACACTAATGACATACTGAATACGAAGAAAACACATTCGGATTGTTTTGATACTTTAGGAAAATGATCCATGAATCATTTGTGATGTGTACGAATCAACCACACCTCAATCTGATGCACGGTGTGACCGGTATGTCTAAAAGTGTCTGATATCAGTTTGAAAATGACATAAACTTTAGAAAAAAACACTACTGACATACGAAATACCGCGAAAACACATTCGGATTGTTTTGAAACTTTAGTACAACGATCCATGAGTCATTTGTGACGTGTAAAAATCGACCGCACCTCAATCCGACGCACAGTGTGATCGGTATGGATAAAAGTGTCTGGTATCAGTTTGAAAATGACATAAACTTTATAAAACAACACTACTAACATATGGAATACTGAGAAAAAACGTTCAGATTGTTTTTATACTTTAGGAAAATGATCCATGAGTCATTTTTGACATGTACGAATTGACCGCACCTCAATATGACGCACGATGTGACCAGTATGGCTAAAAGTGTCTGATATCAGTTTCAAATTGAGATAAACTTTGGAAAACAACACTACTGAAATAAAGAATACCGAGCAAACGCATTCGTATTGCTTTTATACTTTAGGACAACAATCAATGAATCATTTTTGACGTGTATGAATCAACTTCACCTCAATCTGATGCACGGTGTGACCGGTATGGCTAAAAGTGTCTGATATCAGTTTCAAATTGAGATAAACTTTAGAAAACAACACTAATGACATATAGAATACTAAGTAAACGTGTTAGTATTGTTTTTATACTTTAGGAAAATGATCTATGAGTCATTTGTGACATGTACGAATTGACCACACCTCAATCCGATGCACGGTGTGACCGGTATGGCTAAAAGTGTCTGATATCAGTATGAAAATGACATAAACTTTAGAAAACAATAGTACTGACATACGGAATACTGAGAAAACGCATTTGGATTGTTTTGATAATTTAGTAAAATTATCCATGAATCATTTTTGATGTGTAAGAATCAACCGCACCTCAATCTGATGCACGGTGTGACTGGTATGGCTAAAAGTGTCTGATATCAGTTTCAAATTGAGATAAACTTTGGAAAACAACACAAGTGACATACGGAAAACTGAACAAATGCATTCGGATTGTTTTGATACTTTAGGAAAAAAATCCCTGAGTCATTTTGATGTGTACTAATCGACCTCACCTCAATCCGATGCATGATGTGACCGGTATGGCTAAACATGTCTGATATCCATTTCAAATTGAGATAAACTTTAGAAAACAACACTACTGTCATACGTAATACTGAGAAAACACATTCAGATTGTTTTGATACTTTAGGAGAACGATCCATGAGTCATTTGTGACGTTTAAGAATCAACCACACCTCAATCCGACGCACGGTGTGACCGGTAAGGCTAATATTGTCTGATATCAGTTTCAAATTGAGATAAACTTTAGAAAACAACACTACTGACATACGAAATACTGAGAAAATGCGTTCGTATTGTATTTATACTTTAGGAAAATGATCCATTAGTCATTTTTGATGTGTATGAATTGACCGCACCTTAATCCGACGCACGGTGTGACCGGTATGGCTAAAAGTGTCTGATATCAGTTTCAAATTGAGATAAACTTTGGAAAACAACACTACTGGCATGTGGAATACCAAGAAAACACGTTCAGATTGTTTTTATACTTTAGGAAAACTATCCATGAATCATTTTTGACGTTTACGAATCGACTTTACCTCAATCTGACGTACGGTGTGACCAGTATGGCTAAAAGTGTCTCATATCAGTTTCAAATTGAGATAGACTTTAGAAAACAACACTAATGACGTACGGAATACTGAGAAAACACGTTCGGATTGTTTTGATACTTTAGGATAATGATCCATGAATCATTTGTGACGTGTACGAATCAACCTCACCTCAATCCGACGCATAGTGTGACCGGTATGTCTAAAAGTGTCTGATATCAGTTTGAAAATGACATAAACTTTAGAAAACAACACTACTGACATACGAAATACCAAGAAAATGCATTAGGATTGTGTTGAAGCTTTAGGAAAACGATCCATGAGTCATTTGGAATGTGTACGAATCGACCGCACCTCAATCTGATGCACGGTGTGACCGATGTGGCCAAAAGTGTCTGATATCAGTTTGAAAATGACATAAACTTTAGAAAACAACACTACTGACATACGTAAAACCGAGCAAACGCGTTCAGATTGTTTTGATAATTTTAGGACAATGATCCATGAGTCATTTTGGACGTGTAAGAATCAACCTCACCTCAATACAACGCACAGTGTGACCGGTATGGCTAAAAGTGTCTGATATCAATTTGGAAATGACATAAACTTTAGAAAACAACACTACTAACATACAGAATACCGAGCAAACGCATTCGGATTGTTTTGAAACTTTAGGAAAATGATTCATGAGTCATTTGTGATGTGTACGAATCTACCGCACCTCAATCCGATGCAAGGTGTGACCGGTATGGCTAAAAGTGTCTGATATCAGTTTGAAAATGACATAAACTTTAGAAAACAACACCACTGACATACAGAATACTGAGAAAATGCATTTTTATTGTTTTGATACTTTAGTAAAATGATCCACGAGTCATTTGTGACATGTATGAATCGACCACACCTCAATCCGATGCACGGTGTGACTAGTATGGATAAAAGTGTCTGATATCAATTTCAAATTGAGATAAACTTTGAAAAACAACACTACTGACATACAGAATACCGAGAAAATGTGTTCAGATTGTTTTGATACTTTAGGACAACAATCCATGAATCATCTGTGACGTGTACAAATCGAACACACCTCAATCCGACACACAATGTGACCAGTATGGCTAAAAGTGTCTGATATCAGTTTCAAATTGAGATAAACTTTAGAAAACAACACTAATGACATAAGAAATACCGAGAAGACGCGTTCGTATTGTTTTGATACTTTAGAACAATGATCCATGAGTCATTTGTGACGTGTACTAATTGACCACACCTCAATCCGACGCACGGTGTGACCGGTATGGCTAAAAGTGTCTGATATCAGTTTGAAAATGACATAAACTTTAGAAAACAACACTACTGACATATGGAATACTGAGGAAACGCGTTCGGATTGTTTTGAAACTTTAGGACAATGATCCATGAGTCATTTGTGACGTGTATGAATCAACCGCACCTTAATCCGATGCAAAGTGTGACCCATAAATCTTTTCATTAGATAAAGAATCAATATTTATTAAATGAGATAAATCAATCAAAAACATATTTATTTTACATTATTCCCTTTCATTGTTATGAGAATGAAAACATTTGAGTTTAAAATTTCATATTTTAGTTTCACATTTCCATATTAATGTATTCTTTCATATTACTGTTTTAATTTCTTTCATTATTGCATTACTAACATAATATTTGTTTTCTTATATAGGTGAATTTTTTTCCTTGAGTTTGGATGCTTTGTTCGACAACAAATACCGTCGAGAGCGGATCACAGATATCAAAGGATGAAAGATGAATGTTTATAATTGTTGTTGAATAATTGTAATTGTAACCATGTAAAACAATGTTTGAAATGTATATAGAAATGTGTTTTTTTGTATTCATGATGTTAAGTAAATGTATATATCGTTGTCGGTCAAAATATTGTGTGTGAGTGCTATGGTGTGCAGGTGTGCATGTGCTACTTTGTGCAGGTATTCTGGTGTGCAGGTGTGAGTGTGCTACATTGTGAAGGTATTTTGGTGTGCAGGTGTGTATGTTCTATTTTGTAGGTGAAGGCGATGGTGCCTTTATTAGCGCTTTTTTGAGCTCCGATAAAGGAAACCTTTAACAGCACTAGAGGAGCGCTGATAAAGGAACCCTTTATCAGCGCTCCGAGAAGCGCTGATATAGGAGACCTTTATCAGCTCTCAAAAAAGCACTGATAAAGGGGACCCCCCGTTTATCTACGCTGGCATTAACAACGCTTTTCTAGTGCTGTTAATGCCAGATTTTAGCACTGATAAAGGGACAAGTTGTAGTAGTGGCCCTTTCAAAATCTTCATATACCATTCAATGGGGTACATCCATCTATAATGTACAAGACCACATAGTCGAATCTCTCTCACCATGTGAACCATCAAATGAACCACTATATCAATGAATGTTGGTGGGAATAACATTTCCAATTCGCATAATATGACGGAAATTTCTCTTTCCATAGTTTTAAATTTCACTGGGTCTATAATTTTTCTTCATATAGATTTAAAGAAGAAACAAAGCTTCATTAATGTATGGAAGAAATTCATGGAAATAATGCAACTTAAAGCTATAGGAATTAGATCTTTCTTCAAAACATGGTAGTCCTATGATTTCAAACCCTTTAACTTTAAATAATTCATTGAAATGATGTTCTTGATATTTGATGAATACCCCTTTGGAACCTTTACATCACTCAAGTAGTTGAAAAATTGATATCTCTCCTACCTGGAATGAGTGTAAGTAGCAGGAGGAAGAAATGTTCATTTTTTACCCTTCACTAGGGCCAACTCTTCTCATATTCCCATCTCAACCATGTCCATATAAGCCTTAATTTTATCCTTTTTTTGCCAGGTGCATTTAGCAATGTTCCAATGATGCCATCACATACATTTTTTTCAACATGCATAACATCAAGAAATTTTTTCACACACATACAATTCTAGTATGGTAATTAAAAAAAACTGATCTCTTTTTCCAATCAGTTTTCATAAGGTTTTTTTGAAAATGGTTTAACAAAAGTAGTGTCTACATATTTTACTTTCCAAAACACTTGATCACCTGTTAGTGGAGACGATGTTGTATGTTATTTTTAACTTCCACTGAATGATGTTTTCCAAGACTGGTATATATGCTGTCAGGGTAGAAATCTATGATGTCCTAGAAACATGGTTTTCGATGAATTTTTTATCCTATTTGACTATGTACCTTGTTTTAAAACAGGACAACCTTGAGTTCCTTTAATTCTATATCCTAAAAAATTTCAATAAGAAGGAAATTAATTTATCATCCCATACAACATGGATCTCAAAGTGAAATATTTATTTTCATAAGAATCATACAATGTAACACCTAAATCCCATAATAATTCCAAATCCTCGATCAATGGAGCTAAATAAACATCAATATCATTACCCAATTACTTTGACCTAATATAAGTATAGATAACATGATGTATTTTCATTTTATACACAACTATAGTAGTAAGTTATGATTTACCAACAGAACCAGCCATGTACTATGGGTGCAGATTTGAAAACCAAAAGGATTCACTCCATTTGTAGATAACACAAGATGAAGGTTTCTCGGCTTGTTTCCAAATTTAGGATACTCATGATCAATTTTCATCCACTGAGGAGAGACTATTAGGTGACATAGTTTTCCATATTTAATTCTTGTGTCTTCATGTGGTGATTAGTTTCACCAAAGGTATGTTATCAGTGTCCCAAATTATTTTTAACCTAACAAGTATAGTACCAGTAAGTGGTCGATCCACTGGGAAAAAGGAGTTATTTTTGTCTTTGCTTAACTAATTTTTATTTTTTTTCTTAGTGAAGTGTGCTGAATTTAGAGTTGATTTTTGATATTTGGATAAAAATAATAATTGGTTTTAATTTTCTTTAATAAATTACTTAATGAATGGAAGAAAATATGGGAAAATTAGTTTTGATGAAAATGTAAGAGAGAAATGCATTAGTGTTGTGGATTATTAAGAAGTTGTTTATTAAATAAAATTGCTTATGAGATTTTGTTGTTCATGATAACCGAACACTCTGAGTGGCGGCTTACCCTCACTCCCTTGTGCACCTAGGATTTCCCCTTCAAGGCGTCTCCTCCCCTTCTCCAGCATGGCCTGGCCTCGGTGGCAGTTATCTCCTCTCAACTCGGCGTAGTTGGGTGTTGGATCTGCTTGTTCTGGATTCACTATGGGCTCAACAGAAACTTCATGTATGATTTAGGTTCTTTCCTTGACTCTGGTTTCCTTGTTGGCTCTGGTGTTCAGCAATGGCCTCAATGCTCCTGGATGCAAGGTCTCAGATCGAAGTCAGCATGAGGCTCCAAGCGGTCTTGCTTTGGGATCTCATTGCGGCTGCAGATCCAAGTGGCTCAGTGAAAAATCCTTCTAGGGATTTGAGGTCTCGTTGCAGCTATGGATCTTCATCGACCCAGTGCTCACATCGGCTTTCTCTTCTTGTTCGGGATTTTGTCGCAGTTGTGTTGTACTCGGAGTCGGCGTGTTCTACAATGACGGATCTGGCTCCAGTTTCCTTTATCAGCTTCATTCGATCTTGAAGTCAGTGATCTAGTGTACTTGGGGTCAGTTCTAGTGGATTGTATGGGGGAGGACTATCATTTTGATGCTTTGTAAGTTGTTTCCAAGTTTTGATTTGGTGATACTGTGTTTATGTTTGAATGGCTATGAATTTGGTGGTATTGGCTGCTCTTTGGTTGAGTTACTGGAGGTGAATTGGATGATCTGTTGGGGAACCCAGACTTTCTTCAAGGTTTTGATTCAGATGAGGATAGAGCTGGTCGTCTTCACCATGCATGAATTTTCAGATTTGGATGATTGAGAGGGTATGGCATAGCCACTGTACCATGCCCGTGCACTCTTGCATGGGACTTCTTGCTGAGTAGTCATGCTTTGGTGGAGGCATTCTTTAATGATGTTGATTCTAGGTTGAATCATTGCCTCGTTATTTTGTTATGGGTGGAAACCCATTATCTTATTGATTTTTTTAATGTCTTGATGTCATTGAAGTATTGGTTTTCTCCCCCTTTACCCTTAAAAGGGGCCTTATCTAAAATCAATAATAATTTCGGCCTTTGGGCCATTCCGTCAGATCATGAAAATGTTCATTGTTTTTCTTCTTTTAAATCCTGAAAAATTATGCACTTAGTATGGTTTAGAATTTTCTGTGATAAGATGAAGTGATTTAAGAAGAATAAGAATAATTTAAAAGAACAAACACATTCATAGTAACTAATCTATATTACAATTCTTACATCTCCCACAACCCCAACACACTAGTTATTTAGTTACATATAGAGGTAAAGATAAGCACAAAACCCTCGATACCTGATGTGATCATTTATTGAAACATCAAGGAGGGAGTGACTCTTTGGTAGAACTGTAGAATGGTGAAGTAGTAGAATGGTGGTAGAATGGCAGCGAAGCTTCTTTCCTTTAGACCTTAAACCCTTTCTATCCACACTTTATCCTCTCCCTTGAACAAGAGGCCAATGCCTCTATTTATAGAAAATATAACTACATGGTGTGTGGAAAAAGTACACAGTGTGTACTTTTTTCAACGTTCTTTTGTAATTTTTTTTCACTGGTAGGCATCCTAACATACCGTCTTTGACATGGAACACAACACCACCTAGTAGGTAGATATACACGGTGTTTAGTCTCATCTTTCAGCCACCAACCGCTTCTAGAAAGGTATACACAGCGTGTATAGGTTGAACATGACGTGTCCCCGTCAGCTGACCACATGGGCCTGTAGACTTCTTCTCATCCACCAACTGCTTCTAGAAGGGTGTACATGGCATGTATAGTGTGAACACAATATGTACTGACTTCTAGTTACCTGGGAATATACTTGTCCTGGTTAATCCGTGTCTGATTTTGAATGTACACGACATGTGTATAAGTACACGCTGTGTAGTTTGTAAATTTTTCTCAATTCCCCCCCGTTTTGTGTATTTTGCCATAAATCTCCTGAAAATGAACAAGATCACCAAAATCAAAGTATTTGTCCACTAATTAGTAAGTAATTTATGAAAACTTGTTCTTATATTCAATAAAGTATGTGAGAATGTATACACAAATAGGGTGCATCAAACTCCCCCATACTTAGTAATTTTCTTGCCCTCAAGAAAATCTCAATATCTAATTAAGAGAGTCTATATTTTAAAATGAATAAATTCAGTTAATCTTAAATGTAAATAATAAGTCACAGGAGAAAATTATAAAAAGCTACAAAACCATTTCAATTCAGGAGATATTCTAATCATGCCTCATATAAAATTCAGTTAACTATTGTCATCCTCTTTTAAACACATGTTTCATCCTTTTAAAAATAAGAAATCCACTTGATGATCTACCTCACCAATAATATACTCAACACTCAAGATGATTTAAATTAAATTTATGCTCAATGAAATATATATACACTCTATCCATATGTTTGCAAGAAATCTAGTTCTATACTTTATAAAATTGATATACAAAAATCATGAGGACTTTTCAATAAGGATTATTTGTTTCTATGGATAAAGGTTGGTAGGTAAAGATGTGAAAAATAACACTGGGGCTTGAAAAAGGAGGCTAAATTCTTAAATAAAAGTGCATGATATTTGATGTTAAGCTCAATGTAAAAAAGATGTTCTCATCAAATTCTTATCAAATTATCTCATCACCACCATCTTCTTTAGTTGGGTAGGTTTCAAAAACCAACAAGTGAGTATAAGGTCCCTTTGTCTGTACCATTTTTTTAAACAATGGCGACCTTTTATAATTTTCATGAAAAGAGGTCTGGAACCCTTTTTTCCCCAAATGATCAAGAGGATCTCCCCCATACTTAATTTCATGACAATTCACAAAAGTATACCATGTGTTTCCAATCCCTTATTTTAAGATCAAGTGAATAATCATGAAAAATCATAAAAAAATTAGGATGGAATGGGAAGTAGGCTTGTAATATGGATTCCTATAAAGGATATTAATGGTTTATAGGGACTTTACAAAGATAATATGTAAGGTAGGTCTCAATATAAAGGGTTAAAACAATCTAATGCCTCAATCAATTTAATTTAATTCAAAAATTACTCATATTTTGAAAAGAAAACTTTCAAATTCTGGTAGTTATATATATTTTATGAATCTCTCAAGAAATAGAGCATTAGAAATAGTATGAAAAAGTGTTTAGAATACCTCTCAGGAGTGTAAAAAATACATAAAGAGAAAATCAGGTTGTGACTTGCATATAATTGATTAGTCTAATCGATATAATTATCCAATGATTACAAGTTCTAATTTAAACTATACCAGCAGTAATTTTAAAACACTTAAGAACAAAAATAAGCATACAACTATTAAAAATTTCCCACTTTCTGCTTTATTATTTAGAAATATGATTAACCAAAATGTCTTCACATTTTCAAACATATCTTCCAATAATGAAGTCTCCTAGAATAATGATAAGGGAAAAGACTAAAGTGGTCGAGAGATGCCCCCCATACTTAATATCGCACATGGTCCACCAAGTTCCATAGAAAGTGAATAAGGGAATGTGGAGACACAATAGTGGACTAGAATGAGGGGATGTAAGGAAATAATAAATAGAGGAAGAAAAGAAAACAATTAAAAAATGTGGAAAAACAATACATCCCTCGTGTAGAGGTGAAGAAAGATGAGGAGTGATAGAGAAGGCTAGTCCATAACATTACAGAGTACCTGTGATGGTCAAGAAGAGAGAACACTACAAGCATACAAAACATACACAGGCACAAGATATCACAAATAGATATACAATGAAAAACATGTGGAAAAAAACCAGTTAGGGGGTCGCCTCAGAAGAGGAATAATCCGGTAAATAAATAGCTAGTAGAGAAGGATCTGAATCCATGAAAACTGGAGGCTCGAAATCTTCACTCATAAGAGAATCTGTAGAAGGAGCCACATGAGATGGACTTGGAATAGGAAGCTCGATATCACTCCTTGGACTGGCAGTAGTAGTGGCATCTGTTGGGCCTGCAGTGGATAGGAGAACTAAATCTGTGGCCAGTGTATTAAAGGGTGATGGAGATACAGAAGAAGGGATAAGAACTAAGGTAGAGGCAGGTGGTGGGGGTAGTGGAATACCATGATGCTGAAGAAGAATACCCAACAACTACTCTAGTCGATCCTGACGTCGATCGAGATGAACCAAGTGTTGCTCCATCGTGGATAGGTAGAGGGAAAAAGAGAGATCGACAAAGGGTGCAGAGGTAGGGGTAGTAGGTGGAATAGAAAAAGGTTGGCCAGAAGAAGTGGTGTCAGAAGAAGGGGGTGGGGTGGGAAATCTAGAAGGGGTGAGGAAGGAGGAGCAGGGGAATTGACAGGGGCAGGAGGGTCAGTAGGTGGTCGGGGTGGTGCCTGGGAAAGGATGTAAGCACCCCCTACTTTCAGACCAATCCCATGCGAATAAGCATGAGATAGTCCATCCGTTGGGGGGAACCTAATAGCTCATGGGGAAGAGAAGGCTCAAAAACCTCTAGTTGGTGGGCAAGGAAGGTGGTGTAGAACCCACTATTTATGTTTCCCTAATGACTGGTAAACATGGCATGGAAATAGGAGGAAGCAAAGTAAGGGAGGTTCCAGTACTCCTACCGGATGAAACATGTGAGGAGATCTACATCACGACTAGTCATGACCCCTACATCCTCATGGTGGGGGAAAAGGATGGCGCTGAATCACTGGTGGGTGAAGTGAAGGATAGGGTCATCAATGAGGGTACTCTTCTGGGAAGTAGGGGTATAACGGTGGTTAGGCCCAATAATCTCCCACCACATAGAAATGAGCTCAGAGTGCTTGGGTCGAGTTAGGGTAGAGATAGGGGGTGGGGTGATGGGATGAGGATAAAAACCACACCCTCGGCCAAACTCATTCATAGTAAGGGAAAAGGGTCGGCGGACTAGCCAGAACTAGACCACTGGGACCACATCACCAGGTGTCTTCCAGTACTCAGCACTGTCGAACTCAAAGGAAGCATAAAACTCCAAAAATAAATCCCTAAATACAGAAGTACTGACCTGAAAAATCATGAGTAATGGAGTGAGTCCAAGAAGATCCTATAACTTTCCTCAGATACCCAACTACTGAGGGGCACTGATGTCATGGTAGCAGCTGATCAACAATATCAGTCGGTGAGAGAAGCGCTGGACATTGTCTTGCGCCAAACCGGTGATCGGGAACACCATGCAATGGTAAAGAACACCTGTAGGACCTCACCTAGGTGGAGGTGAAATAGCGGGAGCTGGCTCTGGGGGTGGAGTGGATTTAGTAGACAGAGGGTCGTTGGATAGGGTGGTCGATGATGGACCAGATGCGAATGAGGAGAGATTTGGTGGAGTGGAAGCTGGTGGGGAAGAAAGGGTAGTGAGCGGAGGCTCGGTGCAAGATGGTAGAGGTGCGGTGATACTAGGACCAACCTCAGCTGAGGTAGTGAGTGGTAGAAGGATAGACAATGGAGGGAGATGGTACACCGGAGAGTCTGAATCTGGTGACGTCACAGGCCGGAGTCAAATCCAACAAAATATGGGCCTCTCGCCCTCAGTGGTGGAGCTGGGCCTCTTCCCCCATGAATGGTCTGTATTTGCCATACCCTAAAAAATAAAGAAAAACTAAAAAAATTAAAAGGAAAGGAAAATGAAAAGAAGAAAATGTGGGAAAACTGAAAAATAAAAAAGTACACGACATGTGTATCCAAAGTACACGACGTGTAGTGAAAGCGAGTTAGCATCCCGTGTTCTTTGGATAGACACACTGAGTGAGCATCTGAGACCAAGGAAGGAGACATGGAATGTACATAACATACACACTATGTTCATGAAAAGTGTTTTTGGTCGGGTGTTTGCAAATACATGGCCATCGAGTAAGCAGTGATAATAATACAAGACATGCTATGTGAGAGAACAACATGGTGTGTTCAAGAACAATGGGTAAATGGCCGTGTGAAGTGCTAAACACGGGATGGCTAAAAGAAATGGTGTACATGGCGTGTACCAAAAAGACATGCCGTGTACGTGAACATGGTGTACTAGGCCATGTGAAAAAGGTACCCGGGCAAGATAGAGGATGGTACATGGAGTGTACCAAACATACACATCATGTATTTTTAAATCGCGAAGCATTCAGTGTGTGGCCATGTAATAAAGTACACAGTGTGTGTTCTTCAATTCTTTCCCATGTATTACAGAAGCCAAACAGTTAGCTGATCCAAAAATGACCCTACACTCTAATGAAAAATTGAAATAAAGGGTTTAAAAGGGTGTACCTGGAATGAGGATCACAATGCAGTAGAAACCAGAAGGTAAAATGTGCTAAATTTGAGGACTTGGGAAAGGAGAGGCTGGGTGTCGTATGAGAGAATAAACGATGAGAGGGGAGGGATCCGCGGGACATGGGAAGAAGCTGGGTGGTCTGCGGTTTCTATAGCCAAGGTACATGACGTGTACAATAGACTACACATCGTGTATCATGTTTTTTAACTAATATATATATATATAATTATAGTAAACTATATAATAATTAATATTAATAATTACAATAATAAAAATAGATATACATATATATATATATACACACATAATTTATCAAAATTAAAACTATACACATAATGTATCAAGTAATACACATCGTGTGTTCTAAAATTGAGAAAAGAGAAGCACAACCTTTGGTCTGGTGCTTGGAGTGAGGTTCGAACTGGTGATCGGTCGTTCCGAACAGAAGCCCTGAACCACTAGAGAAAAGGTTGTACTTCTGCTCCTATTTATTATTTAAATGTAGTTAATGTAAAAAGGGCTATACTATACGGGAAGAAACTAAATGCACGTCGTGTGGTTTTTAATTAGAAAAAAATGGATGAAGCAGGGAGATTAGTCGAGTTTGAACCTGGGTCTTTTGGATACATGGATGAGACTCTGCCAATCTGCCAACTTCATCCGCATGAATTACCTTATGTAAAAAACCTGTTCAGTTTTTAGAAGGAAAACATGGCGCACAAGACATATATCAAAAGACACGCCATGTAGGTTTATTAAAAAGGACAAATTATGGAAATGGGATAGTTGTCAAGATTCGAACTTGAGTCTTTTGGAACCGGGTTATGATCCTGGCCAACCAATCCATCCCCACCATGGATTTTCTTATAAGAAAATATATATATATGAAAAACTACCACACCCACCATGTAATAATACACATGAAGAAAAAGAAGGAACTCCGTGCTGAAGGTTGGTCGTGAGAGATTCGAACCGGTGACGGCTCATATAAACTCTAGTGACCTTACCATTGACACTGACATCATCCATATTTATTACTTCATTAAGATTTATATTTATAATAGTTAAAAGTTAAATGAAAAGGAATAAGTAAATGCCATGTATATAGGTGGTACACGACATGTATCTGTTGGGTTTTCTCCCAGGAAGCACCTTTGTTTTAGGTCATTGGCTCGACCTACTTACATCTGCTTACCTAAGCTATATTGTGGAAAATGTTCCCACTGTGTCGTCTATGTGATGGTAAGATTTCAACCGTTGTCTGTTCACCTTTAATGATTGACCATCCTCTCCAGCAATTTCAACTACTCCATGATGGAATGCGTGTATCACTTGGAATGGTCCTGACCATCATGACTTCAAATTCCTTGGGAATAATCAAAGACGATTGTTAAAGAGAATTACCTAATCACTAGGTTGAAAAGACTTTCGTGAAATCATCCGGTTGAGAATTTCTATTGTATTCTCCTTGTATATCTTGGTGTTCTCATACACCTCTAATCAGATTTCATCAATTTCCGATAATTGGAACTTCTGCTTCTCTTCAGCTTCCTTTAGATAAAAATTCAGGTATTTGTCGACCTAGTATGATTTATGATCCAATTCTACTAACATATGGCACAAATTTTCATAGATGAGGTGGAATGGGGACATTCCTAGTGGTGTTTTGAAAGATATTCGATATTCCCACAAAGCATCATCTAACTTTTTGGACCAGTATTTCCTCGAAGTGTTAACTATTTTCTCTAGGATCTGATTGAGCTCATGGTTGGAGAGCTCTACTTGTCCACTGGACTGGGGATGATATGACGTCCCCATATGATGCTTTATTCCATACTTCTACAATATTCCTCTCATCAGTGTGTTTTTGAAGTGGGTCCCTATATCACTGATCAGAACTCGGAGAACTCCGAACCTATTTAAAATGTGTTTCTTTAAAAATGTCATGACTACCTTGGCTATGTCGTGAGTTATAACAGCATCTTCCACCCACTTGGATACGTAGTCGATGCAGACCAGGATGTAAGTGTTCCTGAAAGATGGGGGAAAGGGACCCATGAAATCTAGGCCCCGGACGTCAAAAATTTCAACCTCCAGGATGGGGTTCTGGGGCATCTCAGCTCTACGTCCCACATTACTAGTTCTATAGAATCGATCGCAATAGAAAACACAGGCCTGAGAATCTTTATGCATGGTGGGCCAGAAAAAAACAGATTGAAATATCTTTACTATCGTACGATCAGGGCCATGATGTCCCCCAACTGGTGCGGCATGAAAATATTTTAGGACTTAATGAACTTCATTTTTAGGAATGCAATGAAGAACCACCCCATCTCCACAGGATCGGAACAGAAGAGGATATTTCTTGAAGTACCTCTTAACATCAGAGATAAACCTCTTCCTTTGCTGGATGGAGAGGTCAGGGTGAACAACACCTATAACAAAAAATTAGAAATATTAGAATACCAAGGTCTAGGTGTTTCGTTGATTGAAAAGAGGTTCTCATTAGGGAAATCCTCCCTGATCTCTCGATCTTCCTCCTCTAAATGAGGAAGCTCTAGGAAGGAGAGATGATCAACAAAAATGTTCTCACTCCCCTTCATGTTTCAGATCTCTAGATAAAATTATTGTAGGAGGAGAACCCAGTGAATCAATTTGAGGCTTTGAATCTTTCTTTTTCAGTAGGTACTTTAGTGTTGTATGGTCAGTATAAGCAATAAATTTATATTGCACTAAGTAATAATGGAACCTGTCAAATGCGAACACCACTCCTAACATCTCCTTTTCTGTGGTGGTGTAGTTCATCTATGCCTCTTTGAGCATCCAGCTAGCATAATATATAGGTTAGAAAATCTGGTCAACTCACAGGCCCAGGACTGCTCCTACTGCATAGTCACTGGAATCATACATCACTTCAAATTATTCATCCCAGTTGGGAGAAATCATCACTGGAGCTTCCACCAGGCATTGCTTTAGGTTCTCAAAAGCTATGGTGCATGTCTCATCAAACTAAAATATGAAATCCTTGGTCAGAAGATTAGTGAGGGGTTGGGCTATTTTTGAAAAGTCACAGACAAACCACCTATAAAAACTAGTATGCATGGGGAAGCTCTGGATGGATTTGATGTAAGTCGAAATAGGAAGTCATTAAATGACTTATATCTTTGCTAGGTCCACCTCTATCCCCTTCACTGAGATTTTATGGCCAAGGACGATTCCACTTTGCACCATGAAATGACACTTTTCCCAGTTCAAAACTAAGTTAGAGTTTTCACATCTTTCCAGAACTAGCTCTAGGTGCCGCAAACAAGTGGTGAAAGATTTTCTATAAATGGAAAAGTCATCCATGAATACCTCCAGGATCTGTTCCTCTATGTCATAGAAGATAGACTGCATACAGCGCTGGAAGGTGGTGGCGGTGTTGCACATTCCAAAAGGCATCCTTCGGTAAGAAAACATACCGTAGGGGCAAGTAAATGTGCTTTTCTCCTGATCCTCGAGAGAAATGGAAATCTGGTTATATCTGGAATATCCGTCGAGGAAGAAATAAAATTTGTGCCCCGATAGTCTCTCTAGCATCTAATCCATGAAGGGTAGGGTGAAATTATCTTTCCTCGTGGCATCATTCAGCTTCCTGTAGTCCACACAGACTCTCTAGCCTGTGACAGTATGTGTGGGGATGAGCTTATTCTTATCATTTGAAATCATAGTGATACCCCCCTTTATGGGTACCACTTGTTGGGGACTCACCCATGGACTATTTGAGATGGGATAAATGGTGCCTGCATCCAACAATTGAATCACCTATTTTTTTAAAACTTCCTTCATGGGGGGATTCAGGCACTGCTGTGGTTGCCAATATTTCTTGGCACCTTCTTCAAGTAGAACCTTGCGGGTGAAAATGGTAGGGTTTATTCCCTTAAAATATGCAACTTTCTACCCAATAGTTTGCTTCTGCAATTTTAAAACTTGCAGAAGTGAATCTTCCTACTCCTATGACAGTTCTACACTAAGTATTACAGGAAATGTTTAATGGTCTCCCAAATACCCATACTTTTTAGAATATAGAAGAGGATTCAGTTCTAGTTCATGAAACTTTAAAATTAAAGGTACAAGGGGTTTCACCTTTTCTTGTTCTAGACTATTAGGAACAACTACACGTTTCCAATAGTGGTTGTCCTGGACTTCTAGGAATTGCAAGTCCTCTGGTGCTTCATCAACTGAAATGTTTGGAATGATAACGTTATCTGAGGTAAAAGAACATACCAGAAAACTGATCATCCATGGTGGTTACCATATAACATCCCTCATGATCAGATAATGATGCATGTTTGAAGGCTTTGAGGACATTGTAGGATACTCCCTCATATCCTACATGGAAAATTATCTCCCCCTAGTGCACATTGATCAGTACCTTCCCAGTTGCCAAGAAAGACATTCCCAAAATGAGAGGTTCCTCCTGGTCATCCTCCATGTCAAGGATGATGAAATCTATAGGAAGGATCAACCTACCCACCTTGACCAACAGGTCCTCAAGTAGCCCCTTTGGATATTTGATGGATACATCAGCAAGTTGAAGGGATACTCGGGTCAGCTTCATGTTGTTAAACCCTATATTTTGGAAAAATACAAGGGGCATGAGGTTGAAACTGACCTCTAAGTCACAGAGGGCCTTCCCAAATTCACATGGTCTAATAGTACATGGAATAGTGAAGCTACCTGGATCCTATAGTTTGAGAGGAATTGAATACTGGACGACTGTAGAATACTCTTTGGTTAGGGAAATGTTTCCTAGATCCTCCATATTTATTTTGTTGGAGAGTATTTACTTCATGAATTTCACATAAGTGGGCATCTGCATCAGTGCCTCTACAAATGGAATATTTATGTGTAGCTTCTTGAAAACGTCCATGATTTTTCTAAACTGGTGGTCCAGATTTATCTACTTAAATCTCTCTAGGAAGGGTAAGGTAGGCTCAAAGGGTTTGAAAACCTCCTTAACTTTATTCTATGAAGCCTCATTCCATGATTTTTTGTATGAGGAGGGGTATGTATTTGTACCTTCTTCATAAATAGGGGGTGTGGATGCTCCTGGTTTTGATGGTTGGTTCTGTTATATCTCTTTTCCACTATGTAGTGTGACGACATGGGCCTCCTCCCTCTGGTTCTTCTCAGTGTTACCTGGTAGTGTACTGGGTTGCCTCCCCAAGATTTGGTTTTCCAACTGGACAATTTGGTTCTCTAGTCCTTGAATTGATGCCTCCTGATTTTGGAACCTAGTCTCAGCAGTAGATATAAATTTGGTCATAAGATACTCTAACCATGAGGTGTTCTTTTTCTTAGGTGGTTGTTGAGTTGGTGGAAGTGGTGGGTTCCACAACTACTTTGGGTGAGGGTTTTGATAGGGGGGCTGGTTGTAGTCGGGCGGTCGCTGGGGTAGAGGATTTTGATGATTTTTCCCCAAGCCTATGTATTTTTGATCATTCCATACTGGGTTTTGGTACTGTCAGTACTAGTTTGACCCTTGGTTTTGGGGAATATAACTCACCTCTCTTGTTGAAGGGCCTCCAGTCGAACCCATGCATTCTCTCATGATGTGGTTATCACCAAATTTTCTACATGACAGATGGTTTTCCACATGTACTTGGGATGAACCCTTCCAATTGAGCGCATAGATCTTTTTGGACACAATGTCCAATTGGCCATCTAGCATAGTAGTAGCATTTATGTTATTCATACCTCATTTCTATATGCCCCGCTCGGAATTCCACTGGAAGTTGTTGGAAGACATGTTTTCCAGTAGCTCGAAAATCTATTCGGGGGATTTACTCATTACTATACCTCCAATAGAAACATCCACCATATACTTTGTATTCATCGTCAGTCCTCCGTAGAAGGTTTAGACCCGCATCCAAAGTGGGAGTCCGTGGTGTGGGCATTTGCGCAACATTTCCTTGAAGGGCTCCCACGATTCGTACAATTACTCTGAGTTATGCTGCTGGAAGTTGTGTATTTCATTCCACAGAGTCACCATCTTCGAGGGTGGAAAATATTTAAACAGGAACACATGGGCTAGCTCCTCCCAGGTGAGGATAGGTCTTTACAACAATCCATTAATCCAGTCTTTCACCTTATCACTTAGAGAGAAGGGGAACAGATGAAGACAAATGGAATCTGTGGACACTCCATGATATTGGAATGTGTCACATACCTCCAGGAAATTGGAGAGATAGGAATTGGGGTCCTCGCTGGGTAGGCCACCAAATTGAAAGGTGTTCGGGATCAGTTTCATTTTAGCAGGCTTGATTTTGAAGTGTTGGGTCTACACCGGTGGACAGACGATGCCTGTGTCAACTTCATGGATAGATGGTAGGTTGTACTCCATGAGAGTACAGTGTGGAGGTGGCTTCTGAGGTAGTGGATCCAGCATGTATTATTGTTCTTGAGGGGTATAGTATGGCCCCTGACCTGGGTGTAAAAATGGAATCTTCTCCAGTTAGAATTGTTGAAGCTACTGCGGTCCATACCCTCGAGCAAGTGGAGATAACTGGTTCTAGTTGTCATCTAGTCCTAATGGATGTATAGCTCCTTTGACAACAGTTGGATTTCCTTCCTTTTCCTGAGCCATGTGATTGTTGTGATTGTGCTCGGTCATGAGTGCGTGTTGGTGCCTCAAAATTGTCTGTTCGATCTTTGGGTCGATTAGGAAAAACCCTGACAACTCAACATTTTTGGAACGTGTGAGGTAGCTGCTCATACACCTAACAACCTGCACAATACAAAACACACCAAGTGTAAATGAGGAAAAATAAATATATATAGAAATGAGTTTAGAAAAGATATTTTTGAAAATTTATGATTTTTATTTTCACTAAAATTTGATACAAACTTAATTAAAACAAGGAAAAAATTAACATTACTTAATTCCTCAGCAACAATGCCAAAATTTGACGAGTCACCGAAGTTATGTTATCGGTGTCCCAAATTATTTTTACCCTAAGGAGTGTAGTACCAGTAAGGGGTCGATCCACAGGAAAAAAGGAGTTATTTTTTTCTTTTCTTAACTAATTTTTATTTTTGTCTTAGTGAAGTGTACTGAATTTAGAGTTGATTTTTGATGTTTGGATAAAAATAATAGTTGTTTTTAAGTTTATTTAATATATTACTTAATTAATAGAAGAAAATACAGGAAAATTGGTTTTGATGCAAATTAAAGAGAGAAATGCCTTGGGGTTTTGGATTCTTAAGAAGTTGTTTATTAAATAAAATTGATTATGTGGTTATATTTTTCATGATAACCCAACACTCTGAGTTCAATTTGTAACTAAGTTTCCTTGGTCCGGTAAACATATATTTAGAGCTGAAGAAAATAACTCCTTGGTCCGGTAGTTAGTGTTTAGAAGTTATTTATTTGGATTATTCCATTTTTGAGTCAACATATAATTACAATTATCATTAAAATATTCATTGTTATTATTATTTTGAATCCTTAAAAATTATACCCTTGGTCTGGTTTAGAATTTTCAGTGATAAGATGAAGTGATTTATGAAGAATAAGAAGAAGTTAAAAGAAAAAACAAATTCATAGCAACTAATCTATATTAAAACTCTTACATCTCCCACAACCCAAAGAAAATGGGTATTTAGTTACACATAGTGGTAAAGATAAGAACAAAACCCTCAATACCTTATGTGATCATTGGTTGAAACATTAAGGAGGGAGTGAATCTTCGGTAGAATGATAGAATGGAGAATTAGTAGAATGGTCGTATAATGGAAGCATAGCTTCTTTCCTTTTGACCTTCAACCCTTTCTCTCTACACTTTTTCCTCTCCCTTGAATCGGAGGCCAAGACCTCAATTTATAGAAAATAGAACTACACAGTGTGTGAAAAAAGTACAAAACATGTACTTTTGTCAACACGCTTTTTTCATTGTTTTTTTCACTAGTAGGCAGCCTAACTCGCCATCTTTGACTTGGAACATGGTGCCACCTTGTAGATAGATATACATGGCATGTAGCACCAACATACAAGGCATTTAGTCTCATTTTTCGGCCACCAAATGCTTCTAGAAAGGTATACACTGTGTGTATAGGTTGAACACAGTGTGTCCCCGTCAGAAACCCCATGGGCGTGTAGACTTCTTCTCATCCGCCAACTGCTTCTAGAAGGGTGTACATGGCGTGTATAGTGTGAACAAGGCATATACCGGCTTTTGGTTACTTGGGCATGTACTTGTCCTGGTCAATCCGTGTTTGAGTTTGAATATACACGGCGTGTGTATATGTATACTCCATGTAGTTTGTAAATTTTTCTCAATTCTCCCCCATTTTGTGTATTTGGCCACAAATCTCCTAAAAATGAACAAGATCACCAAAATCAAAGTATTTTCCCACTAAGTAGTAAGTAATTTATGAATTTTTTTTCTTATTTTCAATAAAGTATGTGAGAATGTATTCACAAATCAGGTGCATCAGTATGCCATGTTAATTTCCCTATAGTCTCCTCACTTCCATATAGGCGCCTAAACCTTGGAATGATTGGAAATTACCATACAAATTTCATGGGACTAGATTCATCTTTCTTGAATCTAGAATCAACACACTTTGGGGATTCTTTAAGTGGCTTTTGTTCCTTGAGAAATAGTATACAGTCATTCATGATGGCATGTATTCTTTCAGAGATCATACCCATAGAGCATAACATTCATTTGGCATCGTATGTTTGGATTAGGAGCTCATTATCTTCTAGGAGAATGTCATTCAGGAGAGCAAGTAGTTTCATAAAATTGGTGTTGCTCCACCCGTTTCCTAATTTCAAATTATAAGGCTTCAGTATAGCTGACAATGCTATATATTTAGTGCAACCAGCATACAATGGTGTCTTTGCACAACTCTTTAAATTTTCAAACAATTTTGGGCAATCACGAAGTTTATCTTCAACTATCCTTGTCATTTCCTCAATATAATATTCATCATCATTCACATCTGTAATCAAATCCTCCATACAGTCATCTTCATTGTTCACACTTATAATCACATAAGATGGTCCATAAAATGCAATGCTATCCCATCCCCTACCAACATTCATTTTTTCCCAGTGTTTATTCCAACATGTATAACTTAGATCTATTCCATGATAGATCAAGTGTTCTTCAAACTCCTCTGGACTAATTTGTCTTGAATGACAACAATGTAAACATAGACAAATAATTTGAGAAGGGTCATATGCATGATCTTTTGCAAACTTGATAAACTCTTTCACACCATCTTCATACTCTTTTTTCAACCGATTGACATTCATCCATTCTTTATTCATATCCATCCTACTTGATTTAATAATATTAATATTTAACAAAATATATACACAAAAGATGTTCAACTAGGGTCATCATCTAACTATAATCAACGGAACACTTATGGTAAACAATACCCTTACCTCTCCATGCATTACTCAAGAATAAAGTAGATCACACCCATCTTCCCAACCACCCAATCAATGGAACTATCTATGAGAATACCTTGAACAAAAATGTTTTAGTATCCCACATGTGACCTATATTCATTATTGTAAACCGGTTTTTAGTCTTTCTCTAGAAACATAATGTCTCGAGTTAAGAACTATGGTACTAAACTAATAGATGGTATGATTTTCTATAGAGTGCTTTCAGGTGGAAGGATTCATTACATGTGTTGTTATGGTTATTTGACTAGGATGTCCATAACATGTCCCATAGAGTCCTCTAGTGAAGTGGTTTTATAATATTCAGTGGAATTGCACTAGTAACAAAGTGTTGGTTCCATTTAAATGGGTTTGTTTTGGATTTATATTCCATGGTGGAAGAACTACAACATGGAAAAAATGGCATACCAATCATTCCAATAACTGCAACACCATACAAACACACAATCATGCTCACTATCGCAACACAAATCAAACCAAACAAACACAATTTCAAAATTTTCAAATCATCCCTTATTCAATTCTGATTGTTAATTTAGGGGTTATCACATATGGTTTATCATCTTGGGGTATTCATTCATTATCCAGGTATATGTAAATTACCAATTTCTATATTCAAATGTTCAACAGGAAACAACCAACATGCAATTAATTTAGTGTGCAAACAAGGACCAACAACAACCATGATTTTCAGCGGGGTATCTATCCCATACAATTCACAACATAACCATCAATATCAAAAATAAATAACATTAAAACAAGAGGAAAAAAATGAGTAATAGGAGAAAAATCACCGAAAAGGTGTCGTTCAGTGCGCAGTGAAGGATCGTTCACGACGGAGGAGAGGCGCGTGACAGAGGAAATTTTCAACTGAAAAGAAAACATAAAATGAGAACTCATATGTTATACCTATCCAAAATAGGTCCAATGAGATTTAGTAATGGGACATGTCTAGTTAAACAGTTTTATTGGTCAATAGTTGGATTTTATTTTCCATCTATGATATCTGCTTCCTATTTATTTATTTTCTATGTATCTACTATTTTTCTAGATGTTCAAATTTCGAATGGTACATGTCTGGTTTTCAAGAGAAATATCATTTTTAATTTACTCTAATTTAGGGGTAAAATATTTCACATTAATTGTATCTTTTCCCAGGGGATCATTGTTATCTCATAGGGATCATGAATGCCTCTTAAGTTGGTGTAAAGTCAGGTTAGTTGTTAGTTATGATACCAACCCGGGATGTATCATTACATTTCCAATTGTAACTGACCCATATCCATTTAAATATAGGATGGGGGAGGGGGTCAGACACTAATATATCCCCAACTACACTATAGGTCCTATGGGGGTGGGGCCTGATAGTATCATATTTGATAAATCTTTTATAGATTGGACATTAGAGTAGTCATTGCTAAGGATTTCCTCATTTGTGTGGTAGTAATGTTTGTTAAACCAAGTGTGTGAAGTAGACATTAGAAACTAACAGTAAATATCTTACAAACCTCATTGAATCTTAATAGGTTTGGCTTTATTCATTATATATTTACAAGTGATGTGAAATGTCTAAATAATAAGCTTGAGGGGGGGGGTGAATGATGTGGAGATGTTAATGGAAATGATGATGTGGCAGTGTGTTTAAATATTCCTTATATATTTTTCTTTAGAATGAGGTTGGTTTAAGTAATTATATTTATGTCAGTTGTGTTATTCCATAATGTGGTTCAATAAGAAGAGGTTCATCAAGCATCTAAGCATCAAATGGACTTAATTAGAAAATATATAAATAATAGGGAGAATAAGACATGAATCATGACACAACACATAGTAAATCTGGGAAAACATGCATCACAACACAACATATAGGGCCATGAAAAAATGGGTCCCAAATGGGAAATAACTACGACACAAAGTAGATGGCCACACCACAATGGTTCCTAGTAAAAACAAATCTAGAATCCACATGCATGATCAATAATGAGATCATATAATCTAGGGGAAAGGGACTATGATGCATTGGTCATCACTACACCATAACCTCTAAGCCCTCACACCCTCCACAGTGAAATGATACCAAAATTGGAAGGACTATGAGAACTCCACATTATAAGACTTCACACCACAACCAACACCCCATGACACAACTATTACAAAACAACTAGAACCATAAAAACTATCTTCCACACTACAGTTCAACAACCATGCCACAAGCACAACCTCTATGATGTAGAATATTCACCATGTCATGGAATCTAGTTCTATTTGAAAAATTAGTTCAAATTCTCTCTATCACCTTTGAAACTAACCCTAGGTTGTTCTTTAAAATACAAGGGTCTCACATGGATATGCACTAGATAGACCTCACTTTTGAAGGAGAGTGTAACTATTTAATATCTATCATTCACCATATCATGGCATGAATAAGAACCCCTTTCCTTTTACACACCTAGAGGCATAACCCAGACATATGAATTTTTCCAATGACAAGGCACAACCTGTGATCTTATTTTTGGTTAGGTTACCATAACCATGTCAGATACCTTTTAATGGAGGTATAAACGGTGTGTGAGTTTATATGGACTATGGCCAAATGAATTTTTTTCATGGTAAGGGAATGGGAAATTCATAAGTCCATGATCAATATATATAGTACTGGTAGGACTTTCCTATAACACCTATGACCATAGTTGACATGGACTATGGCCAAAGGTTCCAGAATCCATGAAAATTTTTCTTTTCTAAAAGTAAAATTATTATCGTTATAAAAAATTATATACACACAAAAACATATATTTATATATGTAGATATGTAGATATGTATATATTTATAAAGATATTTCATTGTATCTTATTGTTAAAGTCTTAGATAAATTATAGAAGCGGTCCTGAGATAAAATCTCACCATTTTGTTTAATATTTAGAATTATATGACCACATTAATAAACTATAGTTGGAGATACCTATGTCTGTGGTCCACCCATGGAATTTTATGCCCTATGGAAAAGGTTACAAACCATGGCTATAGGTTCCCCATAATAGGGACTACATCCACAAGCATTGTCTACAGTATAAGACCATCCGAATACGGCTATTGCTGGTGCGCTATGGAAATTAGGATAACACCCATGGGTGTCCTGATAGTGGATATAAACTATATAAAATTTCAATTGGTCTATAAACAATGTCATAACCCATGAATATTGCCTAATTTTTGACTACTGTGAGAATCGGGCTGGGGAGATTGATAGATGCTGGTATAACCATAGTGAGGTTTGGGGACGGAATAAAGCCCTTATTTATTTTATTCTTCTATTTATTTTTTATATGTGATAATCCCAATAGGTGTTCATTGAGACAAAATTTCATTTTTGGTATTTTTTTAATGAACATGAATTTTAAATAAGTTTGATATCAATATATAATAAAGAAGGACAATTTAGAAGTAGGTTGGAGAGCCCAATCTTGTTGAAAAAATTATATGAGTTACTAAGAAATTCAATATTATGTGTGATGAATTGTGAATATTAAAAGAGGATTGAAGATATACCTTTTTCCATGGAAGAAATTACTATTACTTACAATCCAATTTAGATGGAAAGGAAAAATAAATGCCTTGAGGAGTATATAATATATTTGGATATTATAAGAAAATTTTAAAAAGTAAAGAGATGAGTCCTACATGTTTTTTTTAAAGGGTGTTGATATTATATTACTCAAGACTCTAGAATTTAAGAAAACAAGATAAAGCTAAAATATTGTCCAACTCTAAAAAATAGACACTACTAGAGAAGATATATATCATAGAGGCTGTCGACCAATCATAAAGGTAGGATCTATCCAAAAGTATCATGTATGAGGGTATAAATAGTTATAATAGGTCTATGTAGGTAGAAAGAGCATGTGGAATCACAAGTGATGGAACAAACATATGAATTTAGAGGGGATATAAATTTATCTAATAAGAATATCCACCATAATAAATAATAATAAACTATAAACTAAGAGAGGAATAAGTAATTATCAAAATATAAATAATCAAATTGATAGGGGATATGAATTTATCAAAACATAGACAGATCAGAAAGGAACCATTCAACCCATGTGATAATTACCAAATATAATAAACTCTCCCAAAATTTGAATATCTCTCATAGTTTCCTATGATAAAAAAGATAAGAAAATTAAGATCAGTACAATGAAAATAAAAATAAACAAAGGTAATAAAAAATAAAGGTAATGGAATTTATCTAATAAGCATCTTCACCAAAGTTAAATAAGAACGAATAGTAAATAATAATAATCAAAGAGTGAACAAGAATAATCAATAGATATACCAACAATTAGATGAAAAAAATCCTCCAAAACTCAATGGTATAACAAAAATTTGATGAAAAACTCCCCCAAACCCTATGCACCCTATAGAAAATAGGGAAACCACAATTGAGACTCACCGGGGGGAATCCGTGTACTCTAGGGGAGGTTGCCGAGATAGTCATCGGATGAGGAGGTAATGCTGGAGCAGGTCAGGTGGACAAGGGGGACACACAAGGAGGGGGAGGAGAAGGAGGAGGAGGAGGAGGAGGAGGAGGCAACGAAGGAGGAGGCAGAGGCAGAAGAGGAGGAGGGTTCACGATGAAGGTCGAAGAGGATGCAACATTGACGTAGGAGGAGGGGTTGCGGTGAAGGAGGGGTCATGGTAGAGGAGGGATCGATGGTGTAGGGGTTAGCTTCCACGAAGTCTTGAAAGGGTGTGAGGGAGGAGGACCCTATTAAGGTTCTTTTATAAAACCAACTGGAACCTTTATCAGTGCTAGTTAAAAGCACTGATAAAGGTATGTTTTATCAATGCTAAAATAAAATGAGCTGATAAAACATAGCTTTATCAGTGCTTTGTTAGTGATGATAAAGATATGCCTTTATCAACACTAAAAAAGCATTGATAAAAGACCTATTTACAAGTGCTAAAATTATAGCACTGATAAATATGTCTTTTATCTGCGCTATTTTTATCACTGATAATGGGCATCATTATTAGAACAATTTCACAACCAATTAAATAATTATTTAAATAAATATAAATTTATTTGTATTTATTTATAAATATTTGTATATATTTATAAATATATCTATTTAATTACATATTTATAACTTTATAAGTAGTATAATAAATATATTTATTATAATTTTATAATTATTGACACATATATATATAATTTTATTTATCATAATAATTATAACTATAAATAGTATATATTTATAAATTTTGTATATAATTGTTAATATATATATATATATATTAATAAAATTATAAATTTATGTGTATAGTTTTATAAATAAATAAATATATATATATATATATTTATAATTATAATTTAAAATGTATTCAAAAAGTATTTATATATATCAATAAAAATATGATAAAATATATTTATTATTTAAAAATATTTAATGTAATTTTATAAGTACATTTTTTAGAACATATATAGTTCATATGGGTAACATTATGAAATAATCAATATACCACATTAATGGACAACACAATGTAATGTATAAATGAACATTCATATGCATGATACATAACATATATATATGGATGATCAATATATTCATTTACCAAATTCATTGGAAAAAAATATTCAATAATTTTAATTATAAATATATATATTAAAAAGTATTATATATTTATAAAAAAAATAAATATATTAAATATATTAAATACAACAAATATAATAAATATAATGAATTAATCCAAGAAATCTAATAAATTAATCTAATAAATCTCTAATAAATATAATAAATATAAAATATATAAAAAATATAAAAAATATAAAAAATATAAAAAAATATAAAAAATATAAAAAATATAAAAAATATAAAAAATATGAAAAATATAAAAAATATAAAAAATATAATAAATCTAAAAAATATATTTATTATTTAATGTAATTTATTACAATATTATAATTATTTAATTATATATATATATAATTATAATCTTAGAAATATTTTTTTCAAATAAAACATTATATATATTTTTGAATTATTAAAAAAAATATTAATTATAAACATTTGTTTTTTATTTAATGTATACTAATAAACATTATTTTTGAATTATTAAAAAAAATATTAATTATAAACATTTGTTTTTTATTTAATGTATACTAATAAACATTATTTTTGAATATTAATATAATAATTTTATATAAATTCATAATATTTTTTATTCAAAACTTTTATCATCACTATTATTAGCACTAATAAATGTGCCCTTTATCAGCGCTAAAAAATGGCTTATAAATGTGCCCTTTATGAGTGCTAAAAAAAGCACTGATAAAGGGTACACCTTTATCAATGTTTTTTTTAGTGCTGATAAAGGCCAAATTTATTAGGGATTTTACCTAGCGCTGATAAAGGCCCACCCCATTATCAACGCTTTCTGTTTAGCACTGATAAAATGTAGTGCTTTATTTTCTCTATTTTGTGGTAGTGTTAAACGTGTGGGGATAGAATTGTTTGTTAAACAATTCATCAAAATCCTCCCATTTAAGACCTTCATCTTATTTTTCCTAGACTTTTAAATCCCACCACTAGTGTGCAAGATCCTCGAGCATATAAGTCACCAGTTTGACTTTGAGCTCTGATGGTGTGCCGATGAAATCAAAGATATGATTCATCCTACTCAGCCACACCTCTACTTTTTTAGGTTCAACATCATCCAAAAAGTTAGGTGGATTATGCTTCGTGAATCAGATGGTATGATCCACATGCCTTGGATCATTCCTTTGATTCCCAATATCCATAGTTTTAAAATCCTGGACAATAATCTTAACAAGCTCTTAGTTCACCGATGGTTCAGGCACAACCACATTCTCTACAGCTTCTTCTGATTGGTTTCGATGATGCCTACCGAGTTCCATTTTCTAAACTAACAAAAAACTCCATCAATCTCACTCTCTAGAAACTGATGGATTATCATTTCAAATTCTATCACATCAACTATAACAACATTATTTTCCAAAAAAAAACCTTTTTCCATGTTCAACCATTTTTTAAAAATCTCATTCTTGTTTTTAAAAATCAAACAATTTTCAAAATATACCAACCTTGTTTTTTCAATGTCTTTCATTTGAAAATAGTTTCATAATTTTAAAAAAGTAAACACTTTTTACACAACATGAATAATTACTAAAAATGAGGTATGCACTCATAGTGGAAAGTCATTCCTCTATAATTCATGTCTTTCTCGGCTCTTTGGCTAAACCCGTGACAATGAGATTTACAACATTCTATAAGTGTCTCCAAAACACTTATGTACCCAACACCCTGGTAACATGAAGTTCTACATAAAAGGGTTATCTACATATTTTTATACAATAAATTTCAAGTTCTATCAATACTACTCCTTTATAAGATGCCAACCTAAGGAATAGACAAGAAATAATTCCAAATCCAAGACCAAGAACACTGGTGACTACTTGTTAGGCAAGGACCGAACAAGATGATAGCATTTGTAATAACCCATGAATTCCCATTATCTTGAGAGTACAATGAGTCATTAATAGGCCTTAATTGACAACCCCAAGATTCCAAAGGCACGTAATAAATGTCAAAGGGTTTCAAATAAAGCGGGTGAGGATTTGACCATTAATGTCTAAAAACAACAACCCAACAAACCATCCACAAACAACTAACTATATGATGCATGAAATAAACTAAGACATTTCAAATCATTCTATTTAATACAACCAACCAAGGTATTTTACAGTGGAAGACAAACTAATATCAAAGTAAATAGTGTAAGGACAATTAATAAACTCCAAGTCGACAAAAAGACTCCATGCTCCCGAAGCTCTATGCTCCAACATAACCAAGTAGTCCAAAGTATCACGACATTGTGCTAAATAAGTGTGATACTTTACCTTTTCCCAAGTCCCAAATGGTATCATCTATAAAAGAACCAATGTGCCAAAGCGGGGGTGAGTATAAAACTCAGTATGTTTTCCCAATGACTTCCCGACTCACACCACTATGATAGAATGGTTAGAACATTATATGAAACAATTTATATAAAATAAATTACTAAAACATTTTATAACCAAATATAAAAACGTTTGAAAACCAATTATAACCAAGTGTAAACAAAAGTAAATAAAACCAATTTTTAGCAATTTATTTTCTATAAAATGACTAATCAAGGCTTATAAACAAATTATGATTATTATTTTGGCATACCCATTTCATAGTTCACAACAAACCCACACATGTATGCTTTATTCGATAGTTCAATACTCATGATCAGTCTCTTGTCCAATCACTTTGTGTCCCAATAACACCCATCCCTAATCCAGGGTCACGTACCTTATACCCCAATGGTACTCATCCCTTATTCATGGCCCATTAAGCATAAAATCACACCAACACCATGTATGCCAAATATTTTCATTACCAAAATAAACAACTTCAATAATTCGAAACTTTTATTGAAAGCCAAAGCAGAACCAATTTCAAAGAAAATTTTCATTTGAATAAAGAATTCCATTTTATTGAAAACATTTAATCCAATTCATGTGAAAACATTCCAGAAAAATCCCCATTTTAAAATCTCTATTTAAAAAGTAATAAAAAAAGCACTTTCCACCTTAACCCGATTTTCTAGATTTCACAAACGGTCACTCAAGAAGGTTTTCAAAAAGTGTTCAACAATAAAGTCACAATAAATTCAGCATAATACATTTAATTGAAAGCATTCCAACCAGTTCAACTAAGAGGAGTCGATAGTGAAGCCACCTACCTTGAATGTTTTGACAAAAATAGACAACTGCTGAAGAATGATCACAAAACCTAAGTTGATTCTACAAATAAATGGACTTATATCCCTTCTTCTATAAAAAAAGCCAAATATCAACTTATTTGAAAAAAACCCAGATCTACCCATAACGGGCATAGATATGAGAAACCAGTAAGAGAGAAGAAGTAGATATAAGTAGATCTATGATGATGGAAGAAGAATGATGAATTGCAATGAAGAAATGGAATAAAAACCCTTAAACAGAAGGTGGAGATACTATGAAAGTTTCCTAGGGCTGCATAGGGTTGAGATCCATAAAGATCCAACCAAAATAATGATACGAAACAATCTCAAGCATGATTTTAATCTGGGCACATGCCAGGTCAGGACATGTACCCCTTGCTCATGTCGTGTAGGACATGCTGGATAAGTACGCTGAAAAACCCATATCCTCGGATAAAAAGCCCATATTTAAACACTAAACGATTTGTACCTTAGGTATATGACGTGTACCAGCTCACGGCGTGACCCCCACATCATGACTTGAAACCATCCGCAAGTACACGATGTGTATTTCAGGTACATGGTGTGTACCTGTCCTGAAACCAGTAGTAAACCCCAGAAAACTACTTTGAAGGATTTTTAATCAAAAGGGGCCTTAGATAAAGGGTAATATTACCCAATATAGGTAACATGATGCTAAAAAAATAGAAACTGGGGGTAGTACATCCATGGACTGCGGCTTTGCACTGCGTGGCCGCGTCCGCTTGCCCCCAGCTGTCGGCCTCCATGTCGACGACCCCTGTTGCTGCTGTGGCGCACTGCCAGTGTGCCGCCTCCCACCAGAGTTGGTTCCGGTGACTTCTAATTCTACTGTGGATCATCTTCAATGCATGTTTCCTCCCACCTATTGGCTACCGTTGGTTTTCGTCACTGGTGCCAGCGTGCCGACAGTCTCCTCCACGGGAAACCAGATGTGCTTCGGTGGTCCGTTCTTCAATCCAAGAATTGTCTCAGGCTCCTTGGTCTATATACATGTCTATGGTGGGATCCATATAATTATTCTATCACTTTTGGGAATCGTTCATCTTCGGTATCCCCTGGAAAAGGCCCGACGCGACCCCAGGGGTCCGCCAGCGAAGAACGCGAGAGAAAGGGGGGGGGAGATCACAAGGAACACCAAAGTCGATAGACGTTGGCCCTATTTATTTGGATTTCATTTGTAACATTAGAATTAATGATGGAATATTTCATAATTAATCCCATTTATTCCAATCCCTGAAAGATAAGTTCCCATCCTGCATGAACGATCGATATGTGGGTTAACTTGTTCCCGAGTTAACCCGCATTTGTTGATTAAAAGAAAGAGTATGTAAAAGAAATTCAAACAGAAAAGAATCAAACACCTAACTGGGAAGAAGGAGAATTGTCAAGGATGATCTTCCGTCGATATCCGATCTCAAATTCTCATTCCAAGGGTGTCATTATTGTTTTTCTATTCATCGATGGTCATCATTGGAGAGGATTCTTTCGTCGTTCGTCAGAGGAATTCCAGGATTGTTCATCAACCCTGAATCCCAAATAAATTAAATAAGGAAGACACACTACGTGTTTTAGAATCACCACACAAATTAATTAATGGATTCATCTTTGCCTCATCGCTGCACCACAGTGCTGATGAGTCTCTGCGTAACGAAGAATAAAATATAATAAAATAATTTTTTATGTTATTTTTCTTCTTCTGAAAAGTCCAAAAACTATATTTTTTGGTCAAACTATGGAAATTGATGTTAGGTCCTTCATAGTTGAATCCCTATGATCTGAGTTTAACAGTGGCATAAGATTTTTGATCGTAGCACCAGTTTAAAAGTTAGAAAAATCTGCTCGCATGATTATGTAATGAACTTTAAAAAAAAGTTTGAAAATAAATTCCAGTCACTCTAGGTCTCAGAATAAAATTATTTCTGAAAGACTAGTCTCTAAATAATCCCATTTAATTTTAAAAAAATTTATATGGAATTTTGGGACATTACATTACCCGTACCATTAGGGATTTACGTTCTCATAAGCCAAAACAAGGGCTAATTAAACAAACTAGGGGTACTGAGCATGAATATAGGCCTCCCAATCCCACATTCTCTTTTGGAGATTCCTATACTACTAATGAACATGCACCAGAGGAATCAACCATCCACGAACTATTCCCTCCATTAAATCCTTTATCTCCACTGGGTAATTTATGAATGTCTCCCCATTGTCAATATCCAGATTTCCATGGTCGATGATGTGAAAAGTTTCATGCACGCATCTCCTCAACTAGGATATGTGGAAGACTTCATGTACCATCTCTAACTACGGAGGTAGAGCCAAGCAGTACAAAACCTTTCCCACTCTATGCACTATCAGTAAAGTTCTAATGAACCTCATAGATAACTTTCCACCACAACCAAATCTATGTATCCCTCATCGATGAGAGACCTATAAGAATATGTGGTCCCACTCCTCGAACTACAAGGGTCTCTATCGCCTATCAGCATAGGAATTCGGTTGGTTCTGTTTAGTCTTCATCCCATCTCAGATGACCTGCACCTTCTCAGGAGTAGCCTGTACCATCTCTAAACCCATGAGTGCTGACTCCCCTGGGTTTTTCCAGCATAACAGTGACTTTCATGGTCATCTATATAGTTCTCGTATAGTGTCATATTGAGGGTGGAGTGATATCTTTTGTTGTATGAAAACTCCACTTGTGTTAAGTGGTCCTCCCAACTACAACCAAAATCAATAATGCAAGCATGAAGCATGTCCTCCAAGGTCTGTATGGTCTGCTCTATCTTACCATCCGTATGTGGGTGAAAGGCTATGATCAAGTGAAACTAAGTCCCATACGCCTCCAATAATCCCTTACACAACTGGGATGTAAAGTTTATATCACGATATGATACTATTATAGATGGGACTCCATGGAGTCAAACCATCTTCTAAATATTGAGGCGTCTCATGCTCTCTACTGAACCCTACTCTCGAATATGTAGGAAGTGGGCTGACTTGGTGAGATCGTCTATGATCACCCAGATGGTATCATGCCCCATGGACATACGTGGTAATCCAATCATTAAGTCCATCAATATCCCATCCCATTTCCACTTTGGTACCTCGAGGGGTTGTGTAAAACCTAATGGAACTTGGTTCTCATCCTTCAGTTGTAAACAAGTGAGGCATCTTGAGACACACTCTACCACTGCCTTCTTAATCCCCAGCCACCAGAACTGATGTCGAAGGTCCTGTTACATCTTCACCACACATGGATGTACTACCAAAGGGGATGTATGGATCGCCCTCAAAAACTCCTCCCAAGATTCCACTGGTACTATAATGTGTCCTTTGAAAAGTATGACATGCTCACCACATTTAGAATATCCATTAGGGGTATTCCCTGTGGACATCTGGGAACATGTAGTCTTGTAGCTGGCATCTTCATGTTGTGCCTCCCTAACTCAATATAAGAGTGGAGGGGAAACTTCCATCAACTGAAGAAAAGTATCCTCCTCTCTATCCACAAAGGATATTTGAAGTGAGTCCAACTACTCTGAGGCCTCATTCAGTAGTTATGAATTTGATCTCTTATTAAAAGCATCTTCCACCATGTTCCCATACCTAGGAGTATAGAATATCTAAAAGTCATAGTCCTTTAATATCTCTATCCAACATCACTATCTCAGATTCAAATTCTTATGGGAAAATATATACTTGATACTCTTATGGTTAGAGTAGAGAATGAATCATTCTCCCATAAGGTTGTGTTGCCACATATTCAGTGGGAATACTATCACTGCCAAATCAAGGTCATGAATTGCATAGTTTTGATCACGAGGTATCAATTGTTATTAGAAATAAGAAATTTCTTCTTTTCCCTACATTAGGAAACAACAAAGTCCGATTCTTGATGCGTCATAGAACACCATGTAGTTAGTGCCCTCTTATGGAAGCGTCATGATATGAGCACTCTTCAAGCTCTGCCACAGTTGCTGAAAGCTCTTCTAGTATCTTTCTATCCACACAAAGGGGTTTTACTTCTTCTTCAACACTGTCATGGGTGCTGACACTCTAAAAAAGTTGGGTACAAACCTCCTATAGTACCCAGCCAACCCAAGGAAACTTCACACCTCGGTAATGCTCTTGGGTGTCTCCCAAGAAAGTACCACCTCAATATTCATTGGATCCACCACCACTCCATCCAATAAGATGACATTTCCCAAGAAGTGGACCTTTCATATATATAACTCACACTTCAAGAGCTTTGCGTAAAGCTAGTTCTCTCGAAGTGTGTCCAGAACCATCATCTAGTGTATCATGTGATCCTCCTCAGATGTTGAATATACTAATATTTCATCAATGAAGACCACTACAATCTGGTCTAAGTACAGCTGGAAGTTACTATTAATGAGTCCCATGAACACTGTTGGGGATTTATTTACAACAAACATAATCACTATGTACTTGTAGTGGTCATAGCGATATCTGAAAGTCGTCTTCAAGATGTCCTCATCTCGTACTTTAAGTTGGTGATAGCATGATCTGAGGTCTATCTTCGAGAACCATCTCACTTCCTTCAGATGATCTAAGAGGTCATCAATCCTTGGTAGAGGATACTTTTTCTTAATGGTCACTTGGTTTAGGTGATGGAAGTCCACGCACAACCTCAAGCTTGTTTTCCATCATGGAAAAAAACACTAAGGATGCCAATGGAGAAATTTTGGGCCTTACGAACCCATTACTTTTTAAATATGATAATTATACCCTCAGATCCCAGATCTCTACAGGAGCCATCTGATATGCAGGTGGAGATATCGGTGTTGTCCCATGATACAAATCAATGTAGAATCCTACATCTTTACGAGGAGGTAGTCATGGAACATACTATGGAAAGACATTCTCTTCCTTTTATACCACTATAGGAAACTATGGGCACATCTCATCCACTACACCGAGGGTCATTCTAGACAACTGATGAGTGATCAGCTGCACCCTCCTATGTATGATTCCATACCACACTTATTTGTTTCCCTTATCGCCAAAAAATGAAAACCGGTTCCCATCTCCATAGACACACCGCATTGTGTGCCTATAATAGTCGATCTGATCATGAAATGTTGATAGAAATTCCATAACTATAATGATTCAATAAGGCCTCAACGCCGCTATTAGGATATCCTAGTCGAATCTCTCACCTCCAAGATTAAGGTCACACTTTCGGCAATAGTGTGTGATCATCAAATACCCTCCCGTAGGTATCTCTAATCATAAGGATCGATCCAATGGCTCGATAATAATCTCCAAGATCCAAATAAGTTTTTCGGAAAGGAAAGAGTGACTGGAACCTATGTCTATAAGAACTAAAGCTAATGTTGATAAGACACAGATCATACCTCATATCATCTCTAGGACGTTGGGACCATAGGCCTCAATTGCATGAAGCTGAGCCTGCCCCTATCCACCTATTCTTGGAGACTGTGGCGGACCACTTGGGGGTGGTTATGGTAGTAAATCGTTCCTACACCAACCTCCCGCCACTCTTCCCACTCCTATTCCATGTCCACCACTTGGAGGACCACCCCGTTCCTGTCTATACCACTTCCTCGGCAATCCCTCGATTGTTTGTCAGTCCTCTTCATAGTGAGTCAGGAAATCCTGAGCTATGTGCCCCTACCCGCCACACGCTAGCATACTCTACTGCTCTGATGACTCCATCTACCCCAAGAGCCTCATACCGCCGACCCTGAGTCTTTGGGTCATCATCCAAATGGTCTGGCCAGTTTGGGCCTCTACATCATCTATTGGCTGCCCGCCACAGATGACTCATCCACCCGTCGCACAATGGTTTATCCCACCGTTGGTGCCAACTCTGTGAGGAATCTCTACACTAGTAGAGCTCACTCTAGCACCCTATCCTATGTAGGAATGTTGAGGGAAATCATCGATTCCCTGATATCCCATAGGAGTCCCTTCTAAAAGGTTTTTTTCCCTAAATAAATGGTCTCATACCATATCTGTAGAGTAACAGGAGAGGTTTGGGAAACTTATTGAGTGCTCAGCCACTGTCAGTATATCCTACTTTAAGTGAAGAAACCCCTATATGCCCACTGAGTTTAGAGTCACGAGGGGATAACTCCTCCCAGAAAAGTTTCTCGAAGTCATACCTGGTGAGGGTCTACTCCTCATGCATCTAGATTGTCAAACTACACCATATACTCACTGATACCTGTAGAAGACTCACTACTAGAACCACTATCTAGTCAAGTGGAATCCTCACTAAGCTGAAGACTCACATCACTGCATCCAACCAATCCTCTAAGACATGAGGATCTACCTCTTCCCTGAACATGGTAGGTCTCTATCTCTGGAACTCATTTAAGACACTGATCCCATATGTGTCCTCTACCGATAGCACTAGTAGTAAATACTGACCAACAAGTGGTGGTATCATTGGGACACCACCCAAAGGTACCATCACGAGAAATTATCCCTATAAAAAAGCCACATCACTCTATAGACCATCCTCGTGGTCACAAATTGGAATCCTGGATGACTGTTTGTGTGGAGGCATCTTGAAAGAGATCATAATGAATAATAATTAATAGATTATACCCGGTGAACTGACTCTGACTAAGAAATATCTTGAGAAAACATTCAAATATACATGCAACCAGTGTTGTCATGTATCAAGTCATAAAGAAGAATTTAGGGTCCTGGTGTATTGATACGTTGGCCGCCACACCAACACTGAACTCCCTAGCCTGAAATCCGAACTCAAAACACTTAACAACATTTCCCCATAAGTTCTTATTGTATAACCGAACTCCTTTGCTAACACATTGTCACGACCCATCCCCCAGGGCCCATGCCATGACTACCCCAATAATTTTTTCCATAGGATAGGGGATGGCGACTAGCACCGAGTAGGAATATCCCAAAAAGATAAATCATTTCATTTAAACATATACACATGCAGAAAGATGAAACTCTAGAAAGTAAACACAAAAGTAAACCACAACTTTCAATGAGGAAACTAATAAGAGTATAGTACAAAAAAATTCCAAAGGGGATAAAATACAAGACCAAAACCACAAAGTACAACCACCATGGTCCATCCGCTCAAGACCCTACCTGAAGGGTAGCTACATATAGCCCTAGAAATATGCTCGTCCATCCTGTCTCACTGAGCACCACCTAGTCCTAGACCACCAAGGTCTCCATCAAAGCATCAATTAAATGAATAAGAAATAACACGTGTGGGAGAATCTCGTGTAGGGGTGAGTAAAAAAATACTCAGTACGGACCCCAAACCAAAAAGGTAAGACCACAAAGCAGAACTAAAAATTAAACTCAATAAAGAAAAGTAAGATCAAATCAGGTATAACATAGAGTATAGAAAGTAAGATTACCCCTCATAAAGCTGAATTATATTATACTATTGTGGGAATCATCCCTGATTAGTCACTGAGGTTCGCTCAGCTACAGGACCACTGAGATCCGCTCTGCTACATGACCATTGAGGTCCACTCCGCTACTGGACCACTCAGGTCTGCTTTGCTACTGGACCATTGAGGTGAACTCGAATAATGGACCACTGAGGTCTGCTCGTCTAATTAACCATTGAGGTCCACTCGGCTAATCCACCACTGATGTCCGCTCGACTACTAGATCACAGAGGCCCGCTTGACTACTGGACCACTGAGGTCTGCTCTGCCACATGGCCACCGAGGTTTTCTCTACTACTAGACCACCAAGGTCTCTCTCATCATATTCTTCGTGTTAGAGCCAGTTGTAGGATTCCTTCTCTATAGTGTGCTTGAATATGGTAGATTTTAGTCCTCAAGACATTGGTAGTTTCTTGAATACCAAAAAAACTCACATAGAGTTTACACAATGGACTATCTCACCACAAAGGTCCCAACTCCACAGATGGCGCATCAATCGGACACCCGGTATGAAAGTTATTGGAATTTTAGTAAAGAGGGGATGGTTGCATCCATGACCGGTCTGAATTAGTCAGACCAACCAAAGTATACTAGAAGGACTGCCTCATCACTAGGGTCTCAATTCCGTAGACAATGTGTCAAACGGACGCCCGGTCCTAAGGATATACATCTTTTTCTGAAAGGGGGGGGGGTCGAATGGGTCCGAGTCCGACCCAAACCGGCATGGATCAGGTTGGTCTGGTCCAACCCACTGGACTATCCTACTAGGCCGTCCGACTACCCGCACGCCATGCCAACCTGGCCCTCCTAGGTGCGGGCCGGTCTGCATACACCTACCCGGCCACCAAAGGGGCGGTCGGCTGCCCCACAAGGGACATGGTGGGGCACCACATCCTTCCACCTAGTCAACGTGGAAAAGTTCCATGTTGACCTCCCACCGCCATGGTCTACAGAATGCATGTTTTCACCATGCGGCACCTCTAATGTAGTCAGGCAACCACGTTTTCCAGCCGCCAGCCTCCACATTGGTAGCCCCTATCGCTGCCATGGTGCGCTGCCAGCATGCCACATGCCACCGGCCCTAGTGCCAACGACTCCTTCTGCCACCATGCCATGAATTTCCTCCCTCTATAGAACACACTACCTTCCATCTACCGGCCCTCACCTGTCACTGCCACCAGTGCCGACGCACCGATGGTCTCCTCCGCGGGCCACCAAACATGATTCAATTCTTCTTTCTTCAATTCAGGAACTATCCTGGGCTCCTTAGGCTGTGTAGATTTAAGGACCCAGCCTTAAAACATTACACAATATTGAATTAAATTAATGATTCACATTAAAGATATTTTTAGGTTTAGAGATTTAGAAAATTAGGCCATATCTATTACATTACATCTCAAAAATTACAAAGTAGACACTTCTACTCAGTTTCCATTTTTTTCATAAAATAAAAACTCTTAAAAAAAGAGTCATGTCTAGTTCCATGTTTTAGATAACATGACTTTTTCTTGATCCCATCCTTGACCCTATTCAAATTTAAGTCCTGTGAAAAACATTTTAAAAATTGGGACGAGCATAAAAAGCTCAGTAAGGGTTATAAAATAAAGAAAGGAATCATTAACCCATTATTAAATACAAATCAATGAAACCATTCTTTTTAATCATAACATACCTCATGAAATCATAAGATTTATGAATAACACACAAAAAACATAAATCATAAAGGTAACTCATGGAATCCATAACATACTTACGTTGTAGCTTTCACAGCTATGTAGAGAGTTACATTTCGAATACCCATCATAATATATTCCCTAAATCTCCTAGGAGAAACCTTATCATTTACCTCTGTCACATTACCCAATGCATTTAAGAGCTATCTCGGGCTCACCCACCCTGGGTTTATCATGGAACCACCCATATATGTAAACAGTTCCCAAGAACCATAACATATTCATAACACATAAAACAAGCATAAAGGAAAGATAACATTTACACATTTTAATCACAATATATCATTTAAATATATTGAAATAAAAAATAAATTGTCAAAACCATATTCAATAACAAAATATGTAAAATAGTATATGGTATTTATTTTCCTTTTAAAAAAATTACGGCTTGTTAAGGAAGCCATAGTTCAAATAATACTCATGGAGGTGGAAAAGGTCATTGTCATCGTGAACATTAGAAAGAAACATTCCATTTTTTGTTTAGTAAAACACTTCATAGGGAAATTATTCCCTTTGAATGAAATGAAAATTCAAAGGGGTTTTTACACCATAAAAAATAAATTCATGTATAAATCAAAATATGCCTCAACGAAAGGAGATTGAGATGAAGTCCCTTACAATGATCATATCCTTAGATTAAGGACCAATCAATGACATAATTATGTGTGAAAAATAAGAATACACCAAATATAAGTGGATATTAAGTGTAATGAAATCAAAGTTCATTCACACATATCCATAGCATGACATAATAAATAAGTAGAAGTTTAACCCAAAGAATTGAAATTGGGTTAAGAAGTTCTCTTACATAACTTCAACAGCCTAACGACATCGCTTTAAAATTCTGAAAATAATTTGATGAGAGAAAAAATGGTTTCTCATAACATGGAAAAAAATGTAAAGCAATAATGATATATAAGAACATATCCCAATATAGGAAAATGGAAATTGAAAGACATGACATAAAAGAAGTCTTTGTCTAAAAGTGTGCGGTGAAAGGTTCCCTTACCAATTTGGTAACTTATGAAACATACACCCCATTAAGTAAGGATCATACAATGAAGTTGTAAATACCCATAAATTAAATTATTATATACAAATAATACAATCATGGGAAGTACATAGACCACACAAAAGTAAATAGTGTCAAATATAGCATTAATCTCCCAGGAATAAGAAGTGAGATGAAAACCCCTTACCACGTTGTAATCAATTGAGCCGTATGAACAAAAGTTAATAACCACCAAATGAGTCATAAAATACCATGAATATAAATAGAATCATGATAATATATATCAAATTGAAGTACAAAATACACCACATGAAATAAAGAAGTGGCGAATAATGGAAATCTCATGGAATTAAAAGTGAGTTAAGAAACCCCTCACCTTGTGTCCGACTTGATCCATTTGTTCTTTAATATCCTGAATAATAAACTAAACTTAATTTATACTTTCTTAAGAACCTTTTTAAAGTTTATTATTCCTTTTATATCACTTATTACCATGTTATAAACATTATGTAATAATTTAAGTTAATAACGGTCATTGTGTCGATAATTGGTACTTGATTCAAAAATGAACTTCTTATAATTACAAGTTTTTCATGTGGTCAAAAGTCCATTATCTACAGAATGATATTAATTATTTATATATCATATATAGAATATATATTCAGTATATATATGTATTTATAATAGTACATAACATTTGGAGACAAGAAATGAAATACCCCATTCATGGAGAAGGTAAGCCGTACGTACGCATGAACGCTACTTTCATTTCAATTTAATATTTTAATGGAATGAAAAATTAATTATACATAGATATATTATAATTATAGTATAATATCATATATAATTTCATTAACTCCATCCATTATACATCCCACGTATGGAAAGAACGAGTCATATCACTTTGAGGGGGTGGTAGTCCGCACTTCCTCAAATGAAATTATCGCGATCACCCATTATGGAAACCATAAAGGTATGATATAAATGAAAAATACAGAAGCATAGAGACAATATAAATATAATATTTATAACATATAAACACAGTTCCATCATAATGGCTACCATAAGAGGTGGTAGGATAAGATTGAACAATCATTGTTTCGTGAGGCAGTAGTTCGCCGTCCACATAAACAATATGTTCTTTACCCATTAGATGGAGGTGTGTGTAAGTGTAGTTCAAATCCTTTTCATAAAAAAACCTAGTATATTGGTTATATTGGTGTTGTTATAAAATAAAATAATAAAAAGATTTTAGGGGGTTGGAGAAGTAAAATAAAAGAAAATAACTTAAGAGAAGATATTACCTTTAAATAGGGTAACTCCCATTGGTTTGAACCAAAATGATTTCTTGAAGTTCCTTATACCAAATGTAAGGATTATAAGAGGAATATATATATCATGAGAGCTTATTTAGATAGATTTTGGATGATCCAAGGGTCTTTAGAGGTGTGAGTAATGGGTTAGAGGTGATGGATTTTTATAAGGGGGGGGGGGAGGGGCTCTTTAGGAAGTTTGAAAATATTATTTTATCATATAATGATTTTTGGTTTCTAAAGGTCCAAAACTCATTAAAGTGAAAGATAATATTATTATTGATAGAAATAAAATCATAAAATAATATTTGGACTGGTTTTGGATTTTTTTTAATCTTTATTATCTTATTTATTTAAATCATTCATTAATGAGGTAAACACTACATCATTATTGTGTCAAAAATAATTTTATTTATTTGATATCTAAAAATTATAAAAAAATACCATGATGTAGGAAATATTTTTATATTTCAAATGAATATTTATATTTCAATAGATAACTTATATAGCCTCATTAAAAAATTTATTTAATAAAAGATATATGTTTATGTCATTTTTTTCTTGACTTTAAATTAATTAATATCAAGTGTCATTATCACTCTTAAGTGGCTCCATGGGGTCCCTAAATCGACCCAAGAATTACCATAGTCATAAATGTATCAAACAATATGATTAAGACACATGTTAGGGTAATTTAATATTATTATAATATTATTTTTACCTTGAATTACCCTATTTACCTTTAACCACGGTAAATAAAAGTCGAAAGTTACTATTCACCAAAAATTATTTTCATCTTATTGAACCAAATTTTACTTACTAATAACAACCATGTATGTTTGATTTTTTAAATTCAATTCACAGAATTGGTAAATTTTAAATTAAATGAAAAAGTCCATTTTTAACTACTACTCACTGTTTTCACTTTTCATCAAAAATTGTAGTTTTTAATAAAAATACCAAAAATTAAGCCTAAGCTATATTTGATATTCTGAATTCAATAATGATGTCTATTTTAACAAATTAAAAACCTAGAAGTTTCATTAATTAATTTAAAATTACTTCATGTTGTCAAAACAAAAAGCGTGTTTTTAAGAAATAATAACTATCAAAAGATTGACACTTGTTTATATCCAATTTCGATGTGAAATTACTTCCGATGACAAACATTGTATTAAATGATAAAAATATAATATAATTACACTTTAAAACCAATTAAAAAGATAATCTAACCATATAAATACATTACATTAAAAGGAATTTTGGAATTAAAATACAATATTTTTCACTATTCCTAACAAATGAATTTTATCAGAAAAATACCAAAACATTACCCAAAGTAAATTTTGATGTCCTGATTCTAAAGAAGAATTTTATATTGTCAAATAAAGCATATAAAAGTTACCAAAACTATACATAAATATGGTTCTCCATCAAAAGGTGGAAAATCGACCTTTTAATGAATATTAGAGTATTTATGCTTAAAATCAAATTCATTCACATTTTAGGCTTCTAACTTTTATTGGATAAATGTAAAAAAATTTAACAAACATGTATAATAATATTTTAGTTAGTCCTGTTAATTCTCTCCAATACAATGACTATGCATTAACTACCATTTAAAATAATAATTGTATTATATTATTTTTCGATATAACTTAATTAAGATGACTTGGTCACACCTGAAGCACTATAATGAACTTTTATAGAATCACAGAATCCATAAAAGATGAACCATATATTTCCCATGTCTTTAGACATTAACCAAAACCAAAATGGTTAGTACAAGGGAAGATAATCCAAAAAAGGATAATCTTCTATAAAAAATAAATACTAATCTTAATCTCCAAAATTGAATAAACAATACCCAAATCACAAAAATACCATTCAATACACAAATGTCCTTAAAAGTCATTATAATAATCCAAACTATGTCTGAAACCCAAAATTCTGAATAATTTTATCACATAGTCTTCTATAGTAAATCTTAACATTTATCTCCAAATAACATTGACTACTCTTAAAGTCTCATACTGAAGTATAATTAACCAAATCAAATATTCTCTAGGATAGGTTAATCATTTCCATAAATAACCCAAATCACTATATGTCAATAATAAAAACATAGATTCTTCCAAAATAAAATTCCACCATCACTCATAAAAAATAACCATAACACATTTTAACCACAAATGTTATCTTATACCTAACATTTTTATCCCAAAAGTAATAACCTGTAATTTCCTCAAATTCAAGGATCATATAAACCCAAATGGTTCTTTATAAATATATCCACAAAATAAAAGATAATTATTCCTTTAATAACATTTTCATATATCAAACTTCATGGTTACACATACTAGAAAAAGTGTTCCAAAGTAATCCCATCATCAAAAGAGCCTTAATACTTTTAAGAATTTCATCATCCTGAAATCTACCAAAACACTTGAATCCTTTATATGTTTACTTCTTACTCATTAAAAATTCTTCATGATCCATTAACCATTATTTTCCAACTTATTCTGAAATACTTCTTTCCTACAAGAAAAATATTGAATCATATCCTGAGATTTAATAATGCCAAAACATCAGTTAAGAAATAATACATACCTTTTGTTGGTCATTGTCAGTTCCCTCATCCTCAATTAGAATGTAATTAGGTATTGGTAAAAATATATTTTTACAATCCTGGTGATCCCATTCCCGAACCTTCTTCACAAGACATCTATTTTTATAATGACCATGCACACCACATTTAAAACATTCAATTGATCCCTTAGAAAAAACTTATTTCTATTTCCTAGAGTCAACTGGGTGCTTCCTTTTTCCATGGAAGGTTCTTGCTTTGTGACCTTCATTTCCACATCTATAGCTTCTTTCCATCCCTTTGAAGCATTTTCTTAGGTGTTTCCTTCCACATCATTGAACATAGGTTTTTGAATATACTTACCCCTATGATTATTACCTGAACTTCCACAGGGATTTGTTTCTCGCATATACGATGCCTTATAAAAATCACCAAGTTTCAGGTTTTCAATCATGACTCTATATAGTTGGTTGAGAATAACTATAAGAGTTCTCATTGCAGCTCCCATTTCATTTAGTTGCTTATTCAGAAAACTGTCACAGTTTTCTTCACATCCACTGTTACTTTGGTGCTTTCTAGATCCATCCATTTACTAAAACCAAAAAGGTTAGTGTAATAATATTAGTAAAATAATCATATAATATCTTATGAGGATGGTAAATACTAAGAAATACTTATTCATGTCATCTTAAAATCATTCAATTTATCTAAAATAACTTTTACTCTTTCTAATATGCTAACCATTATGGTTATGTCACTTTTTCTTAAATAACACCCTAACCTCTAAAGTTATCTAAACCGACCTCTGATACCAACTGTAAGGACCCATCCTTAAAACAATAAAAATTCTTGACTTAAATTAATAATTCACATTGATGATCCTTTTAGGTTTAGAGTTTTAGAGAATTAGGCCATAATTATTACATTACATCTCAAAAATTACAAATTAGACACTTCTAATCAGTTTCCATTTTTTTCATAAAATAAAAACTATTGAAAAACAAGTCATGTCTAGTTCCATGTTTTATAAAACATGACTTTTCCTTGATCGCATCCTTGACCCTATTCATCTTTAAGTCCTGTAAAAAACATTTCAAAACATGGGATGAGCATAAAAATCTCAGTAAGGGTTATAAAATAAGAAAAGGAAACATTAACCCATCATTAAATACGAATCAATGAAACCAAACTTTTCAATCATAACATACCTCATGAAATCATAAGATTTATTAATAACACACAGAAAATATAAATCATAAAGGTAACTCGTGGCATCCATAACATACTTATGTTGTATCTTTCACAACTATGTAGGGAGTTACATTTGGAATACCCATAATAGTATATTCCCTAAATCTATTAGGAGAAACATTATCATTTACCTCCATCACATTACCCAATGAATTGGAGATATATCTCGGGTTCACCCCCTAGGTTTATCACAGAACCACCTGTATACATAAACATTGCCCAAGAAACATAACATATTCATAACACATAAAACAAACATAAATTAAAGATAACATTTCCATATTTCAATCAAAATATATCATTTAAATATATTGACATAACAAATCCATTATGAAAAACAATTTAAATACCAAAATATGTAAAAGATTATATGGTATTTATTTTCCTTTTAAAAACATTACGGCATGTTAAGGAAGTCATAGATCAAATAATACTCATGACTAAAGAAAATCTCATTGTCACCACATACGTTAAAAAGAAACATTCATTTTTTCATTTAGTAAAATGATTTTTAGAGAAAATATTATCTTTGAATGAAATTAAAATTCAAATGGGTCTATACATCGTATAAAATAAAGTCATGTATAAATCAAAATATGCCTCAATGAAAGGAGATTGAGAGGAAGTCCCTTACAAAGATCATATCCTTAGATTAAGGACATATCAATGAAATAATTATGTGTGAATAATAAGAATACACCCAATATAATTGGATATTAAGTGTAAAGAAATCAGAGTTTATTCACAAATATTCATATCATGACATAATCATGAAGTAGAAGTTTAACCCAAAGAATTGAAATTGGGTTAAGAAGTTCTCTTACATAACTTCGACAGCCTAATGAAGTCACTTTAAAATTAAGAAAATAAGTTGGTGAGAGGAAAAAAGGGTTTATCATCACATGGAAATAAAATGTACAAAAATTAGGATATATAATAAAATATCCCAACATAATAAAATGGAAATTAAAATACCTGACATAAAAGAAGTCTTTGTCTAAAAGAGTGTGGTGAAAGGTTCTCTTACCGATTTGGTAACTTACGAAACATACACCCCCTGAAGGAAGGATCATACAATGAAGATTTAAATACCCATTAATTAAAGTATGTTACACAAATAATACAATCATGGGCAGTAAATACACTACACAAAAGGAAATAGTGGAAAATATATCATGAATCTCACGGGAATAAAAAGTGAGACGAAAACCCCTTACCATGTTGTAATCAATCGAGTTGTATGAACAAAAGTTAATAACAACCAAATGACTCACAGAATACCATGAATATAAATAGAATCATGATAATTTATATAAAATGGAAGTACAAAATACACCACATGCAATAAAGATGTGGTGAACAATAGAAATATCACAAAATTAAAATGAGTTAAGAAACCCCTTACCTCGTGTCCGACTTGACCCGTTCGTTCTTTAATCTCATGAATAATAAACTAAAGTTAATTTATACTTTATTTAGAACCATTTTAATATTATTATTCATTTTATATCACTTATTACTATGTTATAAACATTATATAATCATTTAAGTTAATAATGGTCGTTTTGTCGATATTTCGTACTTGAGTCAAAAATAACTTATAATTACAAGTTGTTCATGTGGTCAAAAGAACATTATATCTAGAATTATATTCATGATTTATATATCATATATATCATATATATATATTATATATATGTATTTATAACTGTACATAACATTGAGATAAGAAATGAAATGCACCGTTCATGGAGACGGTAATCCATACGTACGCATGAATGCTAATTTTATTTCTATTTTGTATTTTAATGGAATGAAAACTTAATGATATATAGTTATATTATAATTATAGTATAATATCATATATAATTTCATTAACTCTATCCTTTATACGTCCCACATATGGCATTAATGGGTCATATCACTTTGAGGGGGCGGTAGTCCGCACTTCCTCAAATGAAATTATCTCGTTTACCCATTAGGTATACAATAAAGTTATGATATAAATGAAACATAAAGAAGCATAGAGACAATATAAATATAATATATATTACATATAAATATAGTTACATCATAATTTCAACCATAAGAGGTGGTAGGGTAAGATTGAAAAATCATCGTTTTGGGAAGCAGTAGTTCGTCATCCACAGAAACAGTATGTTCTTTAACCATTAGATGGAGATGTGTGTATGTGTAGTTCGAATAATTATCATGAAAACAACCAAGTATATTTAGGATACTATTTTTGTTATAAAATAAAGTAATAAAAAGATTTTAGGGGGTTGGAGAAGTAAAACAAAAGATAATAACTTAAGGGAAAATGTTACCTTTAAATCGGATAACTCACTTTGGTTTAATCCAAATAGATTTTTTGAAGTGACTTATACCCAAGGTAAGGCTTCCAAGAAGAATATAGGGATCTTGAGAGCTTATTTTTATAGATTTTGGACGAGCCAAGGGGCTTGAGAGGTGTGAGTAGTGGGTTAGAGGTGATGGCTTTTTATAAGGGAGAGGAGGGGCTCTTTAAGAAAGTTCTAAAATATTATTTTATTATACAATGATTTTTGGTTTCTAAAGTTCCAAAACTCATAAAAGTAGAAGATAAGATTAATCTTGTTCTAAATAAGATCATACAATAAGAATTGTATAGGTTTTATATATTGTTTTATTATTTATATTCTTATTTATTTTAATCATTCAATAATGAGTTAAACGCTGCTTCATTATTGTGTCATAAATAATTTTATTTATTTTATGTGTAAAAATTATAAAAAAATATCATGAAGTAGGAACTATTTTAGCTTTCAAATTAATATTTATATTCTAAGAGATAACTTAAATAACCCCATGTAAAAATTGATTTACTAAAGGATATATGTTTATGTCATTTTTGTCATTACTTTAAATTAATTAATATAAAGTGTCATTATCACTCTTATGTGGCTCCATGGGGTCCCAAAATCGACCAAAGGATGACAATGGTCGGAAATGTAACAACCAATAGGATTAGAACACCTTTTAGAGTAATTTAATATCATTATAATATTATTTTTACCTTGAATTGCCCTATTTACCTTTAACCGCGGTAAATAAAAGTTGAAAGTTACTATTAACCAAAAATTATTTTCATCTTATTGAACCAAATTTTACTTACTAATAACAACCATGTTTGTCGGATTTTTGAAATTCAATTCACAGAAGCGGTAAAATTTCAATTAAATGAAAAAGTCGGTTTTTTAACTACTACTCAGTGTTTTCATTATTCATCAAAAATTAAAGTTTTTCAGAAAAATACAAAAAATTCAGCCTAAGCTATATTTGATATTCCGAATTCAATAATGATTTATATTTTACCAAATTCAAAACATATAAGTTTCATTAATTAATTCAATTGTCAAAACAAAAAGCATGTTTTTAGGAAATTATAACTATCAAAAGATTGACACTTGTTTATGTCTAATTTCAACATGAAATTACTTCCAATGACCAACATTGGATTAAATGGTAAAAATATAATATAATTACACTTTAAAACCAACTAAAAATAAAATCTAACCATATAAATAAATTATATTAAAAGGCAGTTTCGAAGTAAAATACAATATTTTTCACTATTCATAAAAAATGAATTTTATCAGAAAAATACCAAAAGTTTACCCAAAGTAAATTTTGATGTCCCTATTCTGAAGAAGAATTTTATTTTTTCAAATATAACATATAAAAGTGACCAAAACTATATTTAAAGAGGGTTCTCCATCAAAATGTGTTAAATCAATCTTTTAATGAATATTAGTGTATTTATGATTAAAATCATATTCACTAACATTTTATGCTTCTAAATTTTATTGGATAAATGTAAACACATTTAACAAACATGTATAATCACACTATAGTTAGTCCTATTCATTCCCACCAATACAACGACTATGGGTTAACTTCCATTTAAAATAATAATTTTATTATATTATTTTTCGATATAACTTAATGTTGTGTGTAACATAATATTTCAAAGAAACTCGTTGTTGTGTATCGGGTATGCCATCGAACATGGAATCCCATTTAAAGTAAAATTAATATTTAATTCAAAAATATTAATAAATATGAAAATTCCATATTCTTTATTCACATAGGATGTTATAGTAGATGTATACGATGGGCTACATATCATTCTGCTATCACTCCGAGGAATCAGCTATATTCGATATCCCCTTGAAAAAGGCTGACGTGACACCGAGGGTCCGCTGGTGAAGAATGAGAAAGAAAGGGGGGGGGAGATCACAAGTAACACCCAATGGTGAAAAATGTCATACCTGTTAGTTTGGACTTCGTTCGTTGCAATAGAAAGGAAAATGGAATATATGACCATTAATCCCATTTCTCCCAATCCCTCCAAGATAAGTTCCCATCCCGCATGAATGATCAATCCGTAGGTTAACTTGTTCACGAGTTAACCCACATTCATCTTTTAAAAGAAAGAACGAGGAAAATCTATTCACATAGGAAAGCATAAAACCCCTATATGAGAGGAAGGAGAGTTATCGAGGATGATCGTTCATTGATCTCTTGTCTCAAATCCTCTCTCCAATGGCGTCGTCCCTATTTTCCGATTCTCTGAAATTTTTCATTTGAGAGGTTTCCTTTTTCATTTGTCAGTGGAATTTTAAGGTGATTCTTTAACTCTAAATCCTTTATTAATTAAAAAAGTACTGCACACTGTGTGTTATAGTGTCACCATGCAGATTCATTAATGAGGTTCATTAATGGATTCAACATCACCTCATCACTGCACCTTAGTGCTAATGAGTCATTGCGTAATGAAGAAGAAAATATAATAAAATAACATTTTAAGTTATTTTATTTTTCTTTCGAAAAGTTCAAAAACAATCTTTTTTGGTCAACCCATGCCGGTTGATGTTAGGTCCTTTCTAGGAGAATCTTAGAGCTCAGAGTTCAATGGTTCCCTTGGATTTTTGATCTAGGCACTACTTTAATAGTTAGAAAAAACCCACTCACACAATTATTTAATAAACTTAAAAAATATTTCAAAAATACATTCTGGCCACTCTAGGACTTGGAATCACATGTTGTCTCATAGCCTGATCTTGAAATAATCCCATTTAATTTTTAAAAAATTTATATGGAATTATGAGACATTACAAGATCCACATTCTATAATGTATCACAAGTTTATACTGATGCTTCCAAGTTTTTTGGATCTTATCCTCTAGGTAAGGGAGATGTTCATGTGGAAATGAAAGATCTGGGAGGATATTAGACCAGATGTCTTTATATGGTGTGGTATGCACTAGAGGCATCTAAAGTAGGTTCAGTCACAGATAGAGGTACAATGTTTAATTATTCTTCTATGGTTCTATATTTGTTTGATACAGGTTCTAATCATCTAATCATATCTTAAAATATAGTTTTTGTCTTAGTATTTCATTTAGATCTTATTCTATTCTTGTTGGATCTTTCCACACCTTTGGTGAAAAGGTTTGAACTAGGTTTATTGTTAATAGAATGTCGAGTGATGATAAAAGACCATGAAGAGGAGTGGGAATTTATAGTGCTTGATCATGAAATATTATAATTTATTATCAGTATGGATTGGACGATCAATGTGAAGGATCAAATATATTTTTATCTCTGTTGTGTTCAACTCTTATCTGTCAATTGGTTCACTCATGTATTTTACAGTGAGTAGGAATCTTGATCAAGAAGGGAAGGGAATATCATTCCATATGATGGGGTAATATCGTACCAGTTTTAAAAGATGTTTCATTATACAATTGACCCATGTTTGGGTACTCAGTTACATGTATTAGTGTGTGCATACCCCAAGGTCTTTAGGAATTATTTTTCTGGTTTACCACCCCAGAGAGATGTATATTTTACTATTGACCTAGTCTCAAGAATGGTGATATATTTTTTCATAAAAATATATGGATCCTTATGAGATTTTTGAATGTAAATCCTAGCTTTTGGATCTTTTGGATCTTTTGGATATATAATTTGTTCATCCTCACATGTCACTATGGGCTTCTCATGTCCCCGTTTCTATGAATGATGATGGGATACACATACATTGTATTAACTCTTAAAAGATAAATCATGTGACTGTAAAAAAAATATCACATTTCAAGAATTAGGTATCAAATTGGTCAACATATAGGGGATAGTTGGTTTTCAAAGAGTGATATATGGTTATGGTACCACTATTTGAGTTTCCAAGAAAATGATATACCCATTATAGAACTTACTAGCTGGTATGGCCATATCAAGTCTCTAGTCAATCCATTAAGTCTTACTAATAGTCATGTAGTTTTTTTAGCACTAATAAATTAGATATTTCATTGGTTCTTGGAATATTTTGTTATGGTTTCCATGGATGAAACATTGTCTTACTCCAAGTCAGTGGAGGTGTACATGGACCCTTTGGATATCATTCATATAACTTTGAGAGAATATCTCTTATATGGTAGGCATTCCAAATGCGATACTATATTTAATAATTAATTTTTCTTAGGAGTTTTATATATAATAGATTATTTTTAGTTAATAATCAAAAGTTAGATGAATTTATGTCCCAGGAGTAGCCCAATAATGTATTTGAGATCAAAAAGAATATTGGGGTTGGATGGTTATTATAGGTGGTTTTTAGGGCCTCTCAAAGATTCAATACATGACGACAACTTTACCCCATAATGGTGTAATGGATGAGTATAATGAAAATTGAAAGAGTTATTTTATGGAAGAAAAGTTAAGATTGAATTACAATCTATTTTTTATTCTTACAAAACCAGGTTTGGGTTATGATGTTTTATACGATTGTTCGAGTAAGGGTTTGGGGAGTGTCTTGATACAGGAAGTACTTATTGTATCCAAGTGATCTCTATAGTTACTCCCTCATGATAATAACTACCATACACATGTACTTGAGTTATTATCAGTTATGAAATCACTCAAATTTGGAATCACTACCTCTTTGGGGAGCAGTTTATGGTATATTCTGATCATAAAATCCTAAGGTATATTTTCACATAGAGGGATATGAACATGTGACAAAGAGGTTAGTGGAGTATCTCCATATATATGATTTTTATATTGTTGATACTCATGGAAAAGAGAATTTGGTCACTAATTCACTATGTTATAAATTACTAACATAGGAAGTTAAATAATCTATGGAAGAGTGGTCTTTGATGAGTTTATTTGTTGAGATGTGATTGGGATTAGAAGAAGATGGTCAGTGGGTATGTATGTATTTGATAAAGGATGGATCATATTTTTATGATCATATTGGGATTGATAAGTTGTATAACCCTTTCTAATGAATTAGTAATATCCATTATGGTGGGTAGTCCTCAATTGATTTGTCTTGGTCTCCTCATGGTGCTTCGTGTTTTCCAAACAGATTAGTTGTTCCTTTTTCCAAGAGGTAGGAATTGATGAATAATGGACACCATTCATTCTAGTTAGTAAAACTATGTACTACCATGATTATTCATGATTTTATGTGTCAATATTTGTGGTGAGAGATGAGATATTCCATTTAGGATTTTGTATCATGGTGTCTTACTTTTTAGAGAATTATGGTGGACCACTAGTGAACTTCTAGTTTTCTGTAATATTTAACCATTAAATTAAGTGGGATGATATTTCCTTGTATTTAATCATTAGTTTACCATTTAATCCTAGTGGGAAGGATTAAATTTGGGTGACCATTTATTATCTAAAGAAATTAGCGTATTTCCTTCCTATTAAGGGGACGACGAAGCTAGAACAGTTTGGGGAATTGTATGTCCAAGAGATTGTAAGACATCATGGGGTTCCTTATTTAGTTATTTTTAATAGGGAAACAAGGTTAACATATGAGTATTAGAATAGTATAATAGAGGTGGCAGGTTCCCATTTGAAATTGATAATGTAATATCCTTCATTGATGAATGGAAAAAGATATAGAGCTATCCATGTTCTTCATGATATGTTTTGGGATTGTGTGCTTGATTTCAATGGTTCTTGTGAAAGGTATTTTCCTTTAGAAATTTTTTCCTATAAAAATAGTTATCATGACTCTATAATAATTGAGATATTTAAGGAATTTAATTAGAGGGAATATATATATAACTTTTTCTGGGAAGAGTAGGGGGAGTGGTCTTTAGTTGTCCCAAGTATTGATCAGGAGATGACATAGAAAGTGTAGTTGATCTGGAATGGATTAATCTTGTAAAAGAGTCACCAGAAATATTATTTGAACCACTATCAATGACCAAAGATGTATGAGGTTGGTGACCATGTCCTTCTTAGAGTATCAACTCACTTGGGAACTCATCATTTGGGAATGTAGGGTAAGTTGGCACCAAGATTTTTCCGCCCCTTTGAGATCATTGGATGACTCGAGAAGGTGGCCTATCTAGTGGAATTAATATATCAATTGACTTCTATCCATGATTTGTTTCATGTTTCCTAGTTGATTGTGTATCAACTAGATCATTTCCATGTGATTGAATGGAAGGATGTCGATCTTGATCCTAACATCACTATGGTTGAGACACCAATTCAAATTATTGATTTCTGAGAGATGTTGGTGCATGGTAAAATGATTTCCTTGATTTATGTACCACAACAGTGATGATGGGATATGCACATGATGTAATAGTGGTAATTTTTTATGTGGAATATGTGACCTTCAATTTTTTTGAGTCCATGATCTTGAGGAATTTATAGGGACATAAATCATTTGTGGTGGGGAGATTATAACACCCCATTACTGTTATTCAGGTATACCTTGAATTTTGTTTATGGTTTCCCTTTTTATATGGGTGAATTATGGGATTCTCATGAATAGAGAACATTTTATTGTAAAAATATCCAAAAATTTGGGGATGTATTTTTGATTGAGTTAATGGGGTGTGGGTTTAAATGTGTAAATGGATTTAGAAGGTTATACAAAGGAATATAGAGCCTAGTGTTTTGGTTTGGAGGTTTTCTATCAAAAAATGGTTAAAGCACTACCTTCTGTACACATTAACATCATCAATGGGCTACATGAGATGATTATGTTTTGGGGTAGATTCCATGAATCTTGTGCTGGGTATGAAAATTTAACAATCCATGAAACCTTTATACATCATCAAAATGTTGATCCATGTTTAGTTTAATCCCATATGATTCCTTTTAACGTTTATTTTTAATACATAGGATTTCAATTCATGAAAGGAATTCACGATATTAATTCCTCAAGTCTAGAGGTTTTAAACATGCTACAAGCCTAAATATTTTACCATTATGTGTGAATCTATCCTTATGGAACCCTATGGAGATTTTGTGAAATTGTGGTCATCTCCATCTTTCTAGATAGTTTTTTTGGTGTTTGATTCATTGTTGACTGAACCACACATCCCTATTAAGACGTGTTTCATCTTATCCACTGCCTTTGGTCACAATAATAGTGTTGGAAACATTTTTTTTTTCAGATTCATGGTCAACTGGTGGTTTAGAGTGATCCACATTATTTTCTTGTCATGCCTTATCTTTTGAAGGTCATTCCATGGTTTTTCAATGTCCATTTTTTAATGTTGATAGTTTTCTATAATTTCTATGGTTGGTGTACCTATCTAAGTGTAGAAATTTTTTGAATTCCTATATGTTTTTGTTGATACCTTTGTGTTTGTTCATTGAAATTGATTTTATTTTGATAAAAAGTGTTTTAATTAAATGTGATCATGATTTTGAAAATTATTTTTAACATGCATAGAAAATATGGAACCTTAGGTGTGTCAAGAAATAGTCATAGGTGACCCTTTTTGTTTGGAACCATAAGGGTTAATTTTATGATATCGATAGGCTTTGGAATGAATAAATATCAGTTGTAACAAAAAATTTCTTGGATTAGGGTTCATTTATGTCTAGTACAAAATAACATAGGATAGGGTCTAAATGTTTTTCTTTGTAGTTTAAAACACAGTTTATCACATGACGGTTTATTTCATGGTTATTTTCTCACATGTTTAATTAACCTACTATTCTTTTATAACTGTCATATTCTTGGATTTGGTGAATATGTTATGAATTAATGGAAAACATAAGGGAAAGTTTACAAATGTTTTTCTTTATGAAAATGGTTTAGAAACTAGATTTTTTCAATCTTTGAACTTGTTTATTCATGATATTTGAACTTGTATATGTTCATTGGTGGTATCATGATGTTCTTTGTTCTCACACCCTAATTTCACTTTTGGGTGGTTGTATACATTATTTAGTAGGACATATGGATAGGAAAGGGAATCATGTAGCATGTTGGGTTCTCTTTTTGTCTATTTCTTTCATTGCGGGATGGTTGTGAGGTGACAATTGGTCAAATGGATAAGTGTTGTTCTTGTATTGTAATATTTTTTTATTTTACCCTAGTTTTCATGGTTTTTATAGATTTTGTTGGATCTATTTATTTTTCACTATACTCTAGTCATATGCATTGTTTGTTTATAATCAAAGCCTTTTTCCTTCTATCATTGTTTTACCTCACAATTTAACGATCATATTTGGTTGATGGTTTAGTTGACCTGAGTTATTTCATTACATATATTTTACAATAGTTTTATCAATTATATTCAGGTTATACTAGTCATGAAACATATAACTATTTTTTTAAAGTAGTGTTTCATTAAGGATATTTAATCATATGTTTAATGGTACTAAAAACCTATAAATCTAAGTTAGTGGTAAGTTGATATTTTTGAAAGACACATGAATGAGGGTTATATAACCCATGACATGTTTCTATCATTGAGACAATAATTTCTTGTTTGGGAAATGTATCAATTGATGTTAGGACCACAAGGCTGAATACCCTGAGAGGGGGGGGGGGGTGAATCAGGGTATGACTAATTTAAAATTGAAGCTCGTTCTGATCTTGTTTCACTGTTACGCAAAACAATCTTCTCTCTTTTCCTATTACACAATATAAACAAAAAGTAAATCAAGAACAGGACACAACAATTTTACTTGGTTCACCGCTAAGGGCTACGTCCAAGGAGCATACGCCGACAGGTTGCCGGTCGTACCAAATTCCACTAAACTTCACTAGCTGTGGATTATAATGTTCGGGCTAGATCACTTCTATGCCCAGGCTCACTGCCTTTACAATATTTAGGGTCAGCTCACTGCTTTCCCAAGGGTCGCTCCCTCTTTCTCTCTCTTTGGCTCACTGCCGGTGGAGAGGATCACCTTCTTCCTCTTTCTAAGCTCACTGCTCTTGGAAGGGAATCCAATCACAGTTTATAGACCTGTAGGTCTCTTCATTTCCATTAAGGAATGCATCTTTCTATTTATATAGATGCTCTGTTGAAGTTCAAATTTCACCCGTAGATGAACACCCCTTTGCCACTATCCACTGGGCAAACCACTTTGGAAACACCTTCGCAAAGCACCCTACTTCGCGAAGCTCCCAATTTCGCGAAGCTCAAACAAGCCCTCGCGAAGCTCCTGCCTTTTCGCGAAGCTCACTCGCGAAGAACTCTCGCGAAGCACTCTCGCGATGCTCAAGCCGTCGCAAAGAAACAGCCCTCGCGAAGCTTATTCCGTCGTGGAGCTCCTGCCTCTCCGTGAAGCTCACCGAGCCAATGCGAGGCACACGCCTTTCGCGGAGCTAGAATAGTCATCGCGAAGATCCCCTTTCGCGAAGCACACTGCCTTCGCGAACCACCTCTGCGAACCGAGAGCAATGGATTTTCTCTGAAAATTCTCTCTGTTACGCTCGAAGGGGTCGGCCTCTATTTATAGGAGATTCCACCGACCCTCGTCTCTTCCATGCGAAGTCAACTCCACATCATCTCAAATCGCGAAGCTCCAAAGATTCCGCCGGAATTCTGTCCAAATCGCGAAGCACCATGGCACTTTTCCGTTCGCGAAGCTTGACGTAGTCGCGAAGAATCACCGTCAACATAACTTCGCGACTTCTCCGCGAAGCTCCCTCGCGAAGCCCAACATTCCTTCGCGCCTTCTCCGTGAAGCTCCTTCGCAAATCCCTTCACCGCCGCGATGTGCTTCAGCCGTTCGCGAAGCTTGACGTAATCGTGAAGCATCATCGCCTCCATTCTTCTGGTCTTCGCGATTTCCAAACCATGCATCATATCTTCGTGAAATTCACGCCTTTTCCATATTAAAGTATGCTCTTCATGGAAATCCACTTTTCGCGATGCTCACCAAACTCCAAATTTTGGACCCCAAAAATTTGGCAAACACTGGAAAACGGCGCCACCTTGTACTGCTCTTTTGTACCGCTTCCAGATCGTCCTTTCCTTTGTCATCGTTCTTTGTCAACATGGAATGTCAACAACTTCTCGGGAACTCGAAAATTCTCCATGGAAACCTGCTTTGTCAACAAACACAATCAACCCAAAAATACTTCAATGTTACCTTGAGGGAATTTTTCCCAACAATTGATATTGAAAAATTAAATTGAATAGTGTTAGTGTCCTTTAAATTAATTTTTCATAAAATGAAAAATGATTTGCATTATCATCGATGAATCCTATTGAATTATTAGATTTAATAAATATATTTAATAGTTTATGATTTTATTTAACAAATAATGTTTGATTAAATTTTATGAAGCATATAAGTTTTCAATGATTATTTATAGTTATCAAGGTTATTATAATATCTTAGGAGAATATATAATCAAGGTATTGACATGTTTGGAATGCTGTAATACGATTTAATTTATGTTTTTTTCGGATTTTTTAAGTTGATTTTGAAAATTTTCTATTTATTTTCGAAAAATGGGTTTTTATTACTAGTTTAACATATTTTGTGGAGTTTTGAAAATTTTCTATTTTTTATAATAATTAAGTTGTTCACTTTGTATTATTATTGAAATCAATGATATTAATCTTTAAAATGAGAGTTTATTTATATGTACTATCCATTATTTGTTTCATACAGTAAATATAGATATGAGGAATAAATTTTCATCATTTTATAGATATTATGACCTATTAGAATATTATTTTAGTACTTTAGGCATGAAAATTTCATGTTGTTCATTCATAGTTGTAATATGGGATAAAAATAGGTGTAGAATAATTGATACATGTAACCAAATGAAGAAATTATGTTTATAGATTTGAAAAATGTAAGTATATTTTCACATACTCCTTTGTAAAAGAATTTCAAAACTCTATGAATAGAATATTTAAAATGGAAATTGTTTACTTCAAGAAAATTTTTTTGAGGGATTGATGGTTTTTTTTCAGCCCTCAGTGACTTATGGTTTTTGGTCATTAACATTGACATTACTATGTTATCTATCACTATTTACTTTTATTTTGTTTTTTATATAGGAACATATTTTAACTTCTACATATAGTTATCATTATTAAATAACTTCATTATGTGTTATTTTAGATAACCTTTATGTCACCAAATTCCCTATTTTACGGAAATCTTTATATTACCTTTGATCAATATGGGTTTTCAGTAATCGTATTTTGAAATAATAAACCCTTATTTATCAAGATAAAAATGGAAAAGGAAAATTCTATTTAATAGGGGAGAATGTAACACTGGAAATTTTAGTTCAAAATAATACTATGATCAATTTCTTATTTAACATGTAACACCTAGCTTTATGTGAAAAAATGGTATATCATAAAAATAATTTTTTTAAAATATTACTATTGTAATTTCTTTATTAAATTTTTAGGTACCAATAGTAATAATTGAATAATTAAAAATATATATAAATTTTTTAATTAAATAAAATGAATCAATTAATTCAAAATATATAAATATAATATTTTTAGTAGATTTAAATTAATCTTATAAAATATATTTTCTTTAAAAATAGGTTTTATTGCATTTGGTTCATCAAAATTCTAATAAATTTTTATTGTTTTAATAAATTTTATTTGAGGGGATGAATATAATTTTTTAAATCATCATGATATTTTTCTTAGGTTGATGTTTTGGGATTTTTCTACAATGATTTATCATTTTGTGAATAGTCAAAATACATATTTTTCCAAAACATTCATTCATTTTCATTATATAAAGTCCATTAAAATTAACACTACATTTTGAATTTTATACTATAGTATATTAATTCTAATTTAATTATAAAAAATCTAATTAATTATATATTAGTTAAAATTTTACATGATTTTTGTATTAATTCATTTGTTAGCATAAAAACTCATTTTACAAAAAAGTGTTTTTTCCCATGCAATGTGTTCATATATTAATAAATTAAATTATTATCCATTGATTTATTGTTTAAAATAATTTAATAGAGTATATGGTATATAAAATATTTTAACAAAAATTGTGTGGTTTTTACAAGGTATGGAATTGAAGAAAATTCTGTATTTTTCATAATAATTCATTTGTCTAAAAAATAGGTTTCATTAATTCTTGTGCACTTATTTAAAATTAAATTATTAAAAATATAATAATTTAATATATTAAAATTATTTCAATATTTATAATAATATTAATTAATACAATTAAATAGGGTTAACTAATTTTTTTGTCGTAATGAATAGTAAAAACAGAATAATTTATTATCACGACTATGGTTAAAATGGATTTACCAGGGGTTTAACTAAGAGATAATGGAATAAATGACACAAAAACATGAATAATTATAATTTATTTAATATATTTCACTATTATATTATACTATTATTGATTTATTTTCTATTTTATTCAACTTTATAATGAATATAACCTTATATTATGAAAATCATTTAAGTGATTCCATTTATGTCCCTACCATCACTTATATATTGACACCACTTCTCATCTACTATTCATATTTTTTTGACACATCTAGGCTAAAGAGTAACTACTCCAAAACCTTCATATATTCGTTGTCTTTATCCTAGATATTATGGAATTCTCCTATTTCAAATCCTTCAAGGTGTATGGTGTAACGAAAAATAAATTTTAAATGATAATTGCTTCAAAAATAAATGCACATTATATTATATTATACACGTAGAGTACATAGAGAAACCAACAACACTCTAATTCATTAATAATGATGATTATATAAGTCAAATATGAGACCATTGAGAATCAAATACAATATAATTGCCCACAAAATATAAAATATAAAATAAAAATGGGAAAAAATTGATTGCTCTAACCTTCTAGAATCATCTCCCCCACCTCCAACACTATAGAAATGAATCAAAATATTAGTAAACCAACCAAAATCATAAAAAATGAAAATATATAACAGTAGGAGGAATTTTAGTGTATATTTAGAGAAAAAATAAGTGGTATTTAAATAAGGTAATGTGACTGTTGGATTAGTAACCTGGCCATTGAGAATAGTAACATGACTGTTGGAATAATAGCTTTTTAATTTAGAATAGTACCCTAACCATTAGGAATAATATCATTACTATTGGAATATTAATTTCACCTTAAAATAATGCAGTGTGATATAGGTAATATTTATCATGAGTAATATAAGTAAATAAATATATTATAATGTTGAAAAATAAATAGCTTAATTTAAAAACTGAATGAAAATATAAGAACATTTTTAATAAACTCTATTTTAAAGTATTTTGTAAAAAATGGTATTTTTTATATTAGAATTTAAAATTACCAATGTTAAAATTTTATTTTAAAAAATTAATATCATATTTGAGATAATCATTCCAAAATTTTACAAGGGTTATTTTTTTTGGTAACTTTATAAAATACTTCAATTTATATGTGAATAGTAAAAATACAGTATTTCATGTAAGTATTATATCTTAAATTACATTATTTATTATTTACTGATGACCTAAATATTTATAGATGAATAGGTTTATAAAATATATAATTAATTTCATTAATGAGTAATTAAAATAATATAAAAAAAATTACCAAACCTAAAAATCACTTTCCAATGTCTAAAATTTAGTGGTACTACATTAAAATAATATTTTTTCAATTTCTGTAACCTTTCCTTAAAATATATCTTATGAATTAGAATTATAAAGTTATAAAAAGTCTTTAATTCATGGTATTTAATTAAAATATGGGTTATAATATCTAAAATTTCACTATTACAAGGTTTAAATTAGATATAATATTTTCTACAATATTTAATTCTAATAATACCCCTCTCCTCAAGTATAAATTACTCCTCTCCCCCCTTGGAAAATAAATACCCCTATATTTAGAAATATTATTATCCACCAAAATAATCCTCTTAAGCCCCTTATAATACTTTATAACACTCTCGAGTAATCATATTCCAATTATCAGGGGAATCTAGTGGCATACAAGGGAATCAATACCTAGAAGAGTGTACATTTTGCATCAACTATTCTATGTGTTTTTCTCTTATCTTCCTCTACATCTCTATCACATAAAAAAAATATTTTAATATTAGTTATTTAGTATGTTAATATTATATAAAATAGGTTGTCCTACTACAAATTTTTTTTTGATGAATTTATATTTTATAACTCCTTTTCTCCTCCTTTGGACAACGTTTTCGATAACAGACTTTTAACCACCAATGAGAAAATTTATAATTTATTTACTTTTCACCAACCATATAGATGGTTAAAATAAATTACATAATATATATAAATATATAAATATACTTATTTGTATCTTTTGTAATTTATTCTACTTGTATAAAAATTACACTAATTTTTTTTGGAAAATCAGAGAAAAACACAATTTTTTAAGGGAACCAAGATTTTAAAATGCCTCAACATCCACAACAAAAAATAAAAAATATAATTTAATTATTATAATTGTAAAATAGTTACATAAATTAACATAATTCACTTTTTTTAATGTTTAAATGAATAAATGTTTATTCTCAATAGGCACAAAAGTGATAAAATAAAACCAGATTTAAGGAAAGGTGATTCACAAACATAAATCCTTTCATTTGTGTAATCCCTATTTCATAATATATTTTGAATGGATATTCCTCCAATTTTATTTAATTATCATTTATTTATTTTTAACTTTTATTTTCCTGAATATAATTTTTTAACCTTTCTTTTTATGGGAAATGAAAATGATTTTCCAAGAAAACTTTTCATTCTAAAACACATATTTGACTCTTATTGAGTTGTTTCTTCTTCAGTCAAAAATGATGATTCTAATACAAAATATGATATCCCATACTCATTTTGGAACCCCAATTTTATTCATGATATTATTCTTCATGAAATTCCTATGAGACCTATTCCTTTACATCATAATTTGAGGACTATGATTGTTATAAGTTCTATGTGGAATGCATGATTATGTAAATATTATGATGTGATGGGTGGTCTCAAAATTATATATCCCTAAAAAAGAATTTTGTAATGTCATATATCTCATGAGATAAAGTGTATTATGTGCGAATAATATGACATCTTTTCTCACAAGGATTATGTTATTATAATTCACATATTTTATGTGTGAACGTGATGATATATATATTCACAACAATGTGTAGTATTTGACCACTATGACATGATGTTTCATTTTTTTTGTGTTTCCGTATTCCATACCTTTATAAAATGTTTCCCTTATGATTTTGATGATAATCATACTCTTATAGTATGATAATGTTGATTATTCTCACCAATATATTATTGATTCATGTCCCTTATTCCTATCTTTAATGTCCTTATATTACACCCCTTTAATTAATGTATATCCTCAAGTTACAACATGTACTAAAGAGAAAATTAATGTTTTTAAGTGGATAAAAAAGAAGAATTTGAATAATGTTTATGGATTATAATTTATATGTGATATATGATCTGAATTTTTCCAAGATACTAAAGATTTCGATCCTTTAACATATAAATATTTCGTTATTTAACATTAATATGATGTAATAGGAAATTAAGAAAAATTTGGGTCTTTATTTTTGGTATTAATGGTATGGTTTATTTAGTTTGGTAATTAGGATTAGAAACCATTAGTGACAACACATAGGATGCGTCTATATGTATGTAAACATCCAAGAATAATTGTTTTAGAAAAAAGATAAATATAGGGATACCATCAGTTATGCCATTATAGTTATTTTTTAAAAGTAATAAATTATTTATTAATGAATTTTTGACTTATAGTTTATTCAAACCTTTTCTATTTTAGAAAATGGAGGGAACCCGGAGAAACCAAGCCAACAAACCATAAGGGGAAACATAATGCATTCTTTAACAAAATCCCCAATGTCATGAGATGTGTAGTTAAAAACATTAATTAAATTCATCACCATCTATCTTGGACTATGAATAATAACCTAACCCATGTGGAACATCCTCCTTCACTCAATAACGAGAAACTAGCTCTTGGGTCATTTATGAGGTAGTGACCACCGACATTTAGTGGATCTTCTGATCCACTTATCACAAAAATAGTGGGTTAACTCAGTGCATGGGATATTTTATCTACTCCACTTTTCATAGAATGATAAGGTGAGTTTGGCCATCTACAATGTCCCGATAATCTCTAAAATATAAAATAATGTTTGATAGTGTATGCAATACACAACACCAAACCCTAAAAAATTGATTATATACATAAGATCATTTGAACCACGTTAATAGATTTTTTGATATGAATATTATTAACTAATTTATGAAATATATATAAATTTCATACTCAATATAAAAAACTTTTTAAATTCATGGTAAATAATCACTCAATTTTTTGTAGTGTCTTTTTGTTATTAAAAATACACATTATTGAAAAATATTTTTTAATTGTTTTTATAAATGAAATATTATAATTATTTTCTAGAATATTTATAATTTTTTTTTGATAATAAAAACAAAATTTTAGAAATCATAATAACAAAATTAACTTAAGGGGAAAATTTTGGACTTTTCAGAAAATATATAAAATTTTCAATCAGTATTAAAAAATACAGTTTTTAAGTAAAATTATCATTTATTTTGATAAATTATGTAATATAATATTTTTTTTAATTTAATTACAAGTTATAACCAGTATTCATTAGTTATATATAATTAAATTAATTATATTTTAATCAACTTTATATTGGATATTTTTATCAGTTTTTTGTTTGACTTAAAAACACATTTTTCTGAAAACCATTATAATTTTTTTAATGTTTCTCTATTTTAATTATTTAAAATAACCCAAAATCATAAATTATTTAAGTTACGTGTTTAGATTACATATATATACTTATGAATTTAAATTCATATAATGATGATTACTAGTGATATAGTTAAAGTGAAATCATTTTTTTCCTTAAATAAATGTATTTTTTTAGAAACTACGTTCCATCACGTATAAGGTATTTATGTTAAATTAAATTATTCCACCTTTGTGAATTGATTTTTATAAAATTTATTTCATATTTTAAATCATCATAATGAATATTTGGAAATAATTTCAACTTAAAATGAATAGTAACTGTAGTAAACATTCATTACCATGGTAAATGGAAATTATTTTAATTAAGGGTAAAAATAAGTTAACAATAACTATAAACAAAGTAACCCTAATTGAATGAATATTAATATTTAATTTTCATTAAAATAGTGATTATATTTATTCTTTATTGTTTTTACTTTATAAATTATTAACTAATCATTTTGATAAATATTATATTTTGATACGATAAAAATTAAAATGTATTTTTAACTAAAATGAAATTTAAATTAAGACGTTATTTTTGATGAAATAATGGATTAATAAAATAAATATTATTTTAATAAAATATTATTATTAAATATTTTTTATTAAATATAAATTATCATATAATTTTTATGTAGTCCAAAGTAATTTCTCGAGGATTTTGAAAACTGTTATTGTCTTAAAACTTAACATTGCACAATAAATGGAGATTCATATTTAAAAATTAGAAATGAAAATATTTATAAAAAAAATTTATAAAAATAATATTATTTTTATTATCATAATGTCTATATAATATAATGGTTATTTTTTTTTAATTTTATGATAAATTTGAATTTTTGAGTTAAAATTAAATACTCTATAAATATACGGTGTGTATTCTGACATTATATTGACCCAAAAGTGCTGAATAAATTAAATAAAAGATATACAAAAATAAATATATATTTTACTTTTAAAATAAGGTAATTTAATATTTATTTGAATAATTTTTTAATTCAATAATGAATCTATCAAAACCATTAATATATCTTATGGTTTTAAAATCATTTCTTTAAGGGTATGGCACATCTCCACATAAGTAAGGGAAACATTTTATTATGTTAGGACCATGGATTTATGATATAATTAAACCAATCCAATTTTTTTTCAAAACCATGGGAAGGTATTTGGATTTAGTTATATTATTTTATAGGGTGAAAAAACTAAGTTTGAGAAATATTAAATAAATCCCTACTCTTTTTTATACAAACCCACCCATGATCCCACTTCACTTAACCCAAATTATTCGATCATAACTTTACTCTACCCTCATCTCTTTAGAGTCATCCCATGTTTACCAAAATATCTCAATAAGATCCTCCCAAGACTTTGGAGACACACACTCAAGTAAGGGAGCATTACCTTCTCTACTTTAATCAAGTTTCTTTATTATCTTATGCATTTTATTTCCAATTCCTAATATTTGGATATGAATTTACATGAATTTATTACATATAATTTTATTTACAAATTATGGGAGTCCCCTTTCTCTCCCATTAACCCATTTTATGATTTTTTATGCGACACTATTATGCTACTGAAATTTCACCATGATTTTCCATTTCAAAATATTTATGTAGTGAATACCATAACCATTTTCTATAAAATGTGTTCACATTTATACACTTATAATTTATTTAATTGGTACTTATAGGTATTTATTCCACACTCCTTGATCATGGAATAATATATGATGATGAATTAATCCATGTTGTATGATTTTTGTGTCACACTTAAGAATGAGAATGAAATGAATGTGACAGGTGCGCCCAGATTATATAACTCTCTAATACATTATGTAATGTATAGTCTCATGAGACGTCATGCTGGGATAGGGAGTGAGCCTAATTACATTATGGGAATTTATCCATCATGATGTGTTTAATGTTATCCTTTTCCTATTTTTATAATGAAATGTTTTATATTGTTTCCACATTTCCCATACTCCCATTATAATTATCATGCTATATCATTCCTCATTATTCATTTTCATTATTCTCACACCTTTATAACTATTGTCTAAAATGTATTAATTTATTCATGTTATGGAATTTTTATTCACATAATGGTATTTATAGATCACCCATTTCTTATTTATGCCCCTAGGTTATTCCATGAAGTTTTAAGTTTGATGGAATATTATGATCATCTTAATGAAGTTTTAAATAAAGAAAATGTATTTTTTTGTTTTAAGTTGTTATATAATGTACCAAATTACCAAATTCAATAGACTTATAAATCATCTAGGTTTTATTAAGTGCAATTTTATATAATAAATCATTTGTTAATGTGAAATAAAAATCAAGATTTTCATAGTTGGTATCAAAGTAATGTGTTGTTATTTTAGGGATTAGGATTAGAAAGTTCTAGAGAAATCCATATAGATAAGACTAAGTATAAGAATACATACCTTAATATTGAAATGTATATAGTAAGTGAGTTAGCAATAAAATAAATTTCTATTTGGATACAACTATTGGATGTGTTTCTGGCATGGATATACTTAGTGGTAACATCATCGACAAGGTATATTTGGCCTGACTCAACGTAACCAAATACAAGAAAAATTTCCTTATTGTGCACCTAGTTTAACACTCATGGGGGATATGCTTTGGTAAATTCATAATCTCATTACAAAAAATTATTAAGGGAATAAAAAAATACCATAAGAGTATATGTTAGTAAATAGATCATAAGTAGCATAGATTGAAGCCTATAAATTATTATGTTAAGGAAATAAGTACAATTTATAATTAATCACTTTAATATCATTGGATTCCCATTTATGTGTTTAAAAATTTAAAAATACTCATCCCTAATTTTATCTTTATTATAGTCAATTGATGGAAATAGGAATAATCAGGTTAAAGTTTAAAATTATTATTATTAAATTTATTAATGTGGGGGGGGGGAGAATATAACACCCCAAATATTTTTAAAATAGAAAATTATGTTCGATACCGTATGTGATACACAACACTGAACCAAAACAAAAAATGATTATTTAAATATGACTATTTTAACCAACCTGTTAGATTTCTGGATATCAATGTGATTAAATACTTTATAAAATATAAATATATATTGTACTTGACATAAACTTATTGATAAATTCTTAGTAAATAACCACTCAATATTTTGAAATTTCTTTTTATTCTTCAAAATACGCTTACTTTAAAAATGTTTTTTATTTCATTTTTTATTGATATATTATAAATATTTTAAAAGAAGTTTATAAAAATTATTTTATAATAAAAACTCTATTTTTGATATAATCATATCAAAATTAATATAGGGTGAAAATTTGGGAGATTTTAGAAAATATTGATTTTCAATGAATAGTGAAAATTTTCATTTTAAAGTAAAATTGTCATCTATTTTGAATAAGTATGTAATATAATATTATTTTAATTTTATTTATATATTAAATCAGTATTATTTTATTATATTTTATTCAATTAATTCCATTTTAATCATTTTTATAACATATTTTTGTATATGTTTATTGTTAAACAGAAGAACATATTTTTATGAAAACTATTTTAAAATTTATAATATTCACCCATTATATTTAATTAAAATAACCCATAATTAGAAATTATTTAAATTAATTTATTATATTAAAGATATATATTTATGAATTTAAATTCATATAATGAAGATTACTAGTTATATAGTTTATGTGAAATCATCTTTTCCTTAAATATGTTTTTTGAAAACCGCATTCCATCACGCATAAGGGTTTTATAATAAAATAAATTATTCCACGACTATGAATTGATTTTGATAAAATGGATTCTATATTTCAAAGAATAATAATTAATTTTAGGTAATTATTTCAACTTAACTTGTGTAGTAACTATAGTAAATATTAATTACCATGATAAATGAAAAATATTTTAATTAAGGGTAAAAATAATTTAATAATGAATATAGAATAGTTAACCCAAATAGAATGAATATTTATATTCCATTTTCATTTAAATACTTATTATATTTATTCCTCATTGTTTTTAATTTATACATGATTAATTAATAAGTTTTATAAAAATTATATTTTGATATGATAAAACATGAATTAAATTTTAAAGTAAAATGCATTTTAAATTAAGACACAGTATTTGATAAATTATTAGATTTAAAAAAATAATTTTATTAATAAAATATTATTATTAATTAATTATTATTATATATATTTAGTCATGTAACTTTTATGAAATCAAATATAATTTTTATAAGCGTTCGAAAACAGTTGTTCTTAAAGAAACCATCATTTATCAATAAAAGTAAAATATTATTTTTAAAGTAAAAATTCACATATATAGAAAATTATTTTGATAAAATGAATATTATTTTTGGAATTAGAATATTTAAAATATCCAATGGTGACGTTTTTAAAAAAAAATTAAGACATTCAAATTTTCAGGTAAAAATTAAATATCGTATAAATATATAGTGTATATTATAACATCATAATGACTCAAAATTGATGTAATAGATAAAATAAATTGTATAAAATTCCACATATATGGTATACCTTTAAAATAATGTGATTTTATTTTTACCCGATAAATTTTATAAATCCATAATTAATCCTTCAAAACCATTAATATATTTTTATGTTTTTAAAATCATTTCTATAATGGTATTAATCACCTACACATAAGAAATGGTATTATTTTAATATGTTCAGACATTATCCTTATAAAATAATTAAATCCACTCCATTTTTTCAGAAACTATATGAAAATTTGTTGGTTTGTATATTTGGTTATTTTATTATATAGAGTCCGAAACCTATGTTTGAGAAATATTTAAGAAATCCCCACTCTTTTCTAATATAAACCCACCCAAGATCTCACTTCTATTCACCCAAAATTCTTTAAACATTTCCTTACTTTACCCTCCCATCCATATAGTCCTCCCATGTTTCCCCCAAGCTCTCAAGAAGCATCTCACAAGCATTTGGAGACACACACTCAAGTAAGGGATCCTATCATTATTTTCATTATTCAAGTTTAATTATTATCTTATTAATTGAATTTAAAATTCAAAATATTTGTATTTATATTAACATTTCCCAATTACAGACAATTTTATATCCAAATTATGATAAACCTCTTTCTCTATCATCAACCCATTTTATGAATTTTTACGTGACGTCATTATGTTGCTGATATTTCACCACGTTTTTCCATTTAGAAGAAATAGTGCAGTGAATAAAATACCCATTTCATATCAATGGTGTTCAAACTTATACATTTATACTTATTTGTATTAGGACTTACACATATTCATTCCATACTCTTTTATCATGGAATAAAATATGATGATGAATGAATCCATGTTTTATGATCTATGCGACACACTTGAGCGTTAGAAAAAATGAATGTGACAGGTGTGACAAGAATTATATAGTAATCCAATCCATTGGGTAATTTTTATTCCCATGAGAACAAATTTTGGGATATTGAGTGAACCATATTCCTTTTTGGCACTTTTTCCATCAAGATTTCTTGGTAGTTATCTGTAAACTATTTTTATGGTTCAATGTTTTAAGTAGTTTCAACATTTACCATGTGCCTTTATGATTATAATACTATATAATGCCTCATTTCTCATGGTTATTATTCTCACTCCATGATACCTATTTTCTAAAATGTATTAATTTCTTCATATTATGAAATTTTTATTCCCTTATTGGGATTTATATCTCACCCATTTCTTATGTATGTCCCCTAGTTATCCCATTCAGTTTTATGTTTGTTGGAATACTATGATCATGTTAAGGATGTTTTCAATAAAGATAATGTATTTTCTATTTTATGTTGTCACGTAATGCACCTAATTCCCAATGAAACTTTATATCTTGATCTTTCAAGTTGTATTAAATTTAATTTCTTGTTATAAATATTGTATTAATGTAAAATAATGAGTAGGGGTTTCATGCCATCTACCATTTAGATAGAGAATCTGATCAAAAGTGGGAAATGATAAAGAAAACCAATATAAAGGATAAAATGGAAGATATGGAGTGGGAAGGAATTATGAAATTTTTTAATACCAATTATTTCCTTCAAACTCATAAAAAATGACGGAGAGTGAATTAGTAGTGTTAAAAAAAGAAAGGTGAATTTATTATGTCTTATGAGGATAACATTACATGGCTTTCATGATACACCTTGAGTTTTTTATCAACAATTATTGAAAAATAGTTAAATAATTTAGTGACTTAAACCCACTCCTTTGAAATAATCTAGCAAGGCATGATTGTAGGAGTTATGAAGAAGTGGGTTGATGTTCTAAAAAAGTAGAGATTTATTTTGAGGAGTGTTTCCATGATTCTATATATAATAATAGAAGAATTAATTTTCAAGATTGTGGGTCAAATGTCAAAGGAGGAAAGAGAATATAAAACCCAAATGTAAAAAATGTGGGAAAATGAATCAAGGAAATTTCTACAAATGGATTTGGAGTTGATTGAATTTTGGGAGAGAAGGTAACCAAGCTCATGAATGTAAAAGAGGAATAAATTATCCAACCAGAATTATAGAGGAAAGGAATGAGCCTCTTAATATAACACCCATGGTTTAATTCCTAAATTTTAGGGTGTTAGAGAACTATAAAATTTAATGCACTAAACCACAATAACTTGAGGTTAATCAGTATCAACAACCAAAAAAGACAAAGGACCATGGGAAATCCTATTCAATCACTAATTCTAATGAGGAGAGTGAAAATTAAGTTGTATAAGGTACACTTCATATTAAATAAATAATTGAAAAGGTTTTATTTGATTATTTTTTTACACATTCCTTTATATCCTGGAAGTTTTTTAAAAATAATGAATTGATTCCCTAATACCTTTAAGTAGATATATATATATATAAACCAAGTTTTAAAATCATTTCAACACAAGTTTTTGATAGTTTTCCTGATTGAATATATTTTATGATTCTTTTAGAGAGTCTCATAATAATTACCCTCATGGAATTCACAGCTATACTGGGAATTGATTGGATCTCATTATATAGAGAATGCATCAATTATCGAGAAAAGTAAATATCATTTATATTTTAAATAATACCATAATCTTATAAAAATGTAATGAAGTTCATGAATCTCCTTTGAAATTACCTCAACAATGTGGGTGAAGATACCCTGGGAAGAAGAATACCTTTTCAAAATGGTTGAGTAAATGGGATGTGTCAACCTAGAAGAAATTACCATTGAGAGGGAATAAAGTGATATATTTTCTAAAGAGTTACCTAGTCTTCCCCCAGATCATGAATTAGGGTTCTCAATATAACATATACCCAGAGACACTACTATCTCTAAATTCCCCTATAGAAAGGCCCATATCAAGCTGGAAAAGTTACATAAGTAGATGTAATAGCATTTGGATAGAGGGTTCATATTCCCTAGTTTATCTCCTTAGGGTGTATCTATGTTCTTATCCAAGAATAAGGATGAATTTATGTGGTTGCTCATATATTACTAGGATCTCAAAAAATCACCATAATGAACATGTATCATCTACCAAGGATTGATGTCTTTTTCGATCAATTACGAGGATATTAGTATTTCTCAAAGTTTTTTCTTCATTATTTATATCATTGGATGATAGTTTAGAATGAATATAATTATAGGAAAACATTTTTTACAATCCAAGTTCATTATAAGTTCATATTGATTCCATTTTTAATTAATAATTCATTAAAAATATTCATGGATTTTATAAGTAGAATCTTTAGAGACTACCTAAAACATTTTATGGTAGTGTTAATCAATGAAAATTTCTATTACTTAAAGAGAAAGTAATAAAATAAAGATCATATAATAATATTTCTAATGATATTAAGGAAGTTTAAAATGTATGCAAATTTCATAATCTGATACTTTTGGAAGTAGTAAGTAAAATTAATAGGACACGTGATCACAACTGATGGATTATTCCTATACCCTTCAAAGAAAAAGAAAATTGAGGTATGACAAAGACCCTCAATTTTCATAAAAATATTTAGTTTTCTTAGCATAGAAGGGTAATACCGATGTTTTTTGAAAAACTTAACAAACTTTTATAGCCTGGTGACTAGATTAATGGGAAATGGGGTAGAGTCTTGCTAGATTTATTAATGTGAAGAAAACATTAAAGTGATTAATTATATGATATACATTATCCATGTAATCACACTAACAACAGGTGGAGAATATTTTTTAATATACTATGATTATTTTTAAAAAAGTATTGGGTTTTTTACTCATGCAGAATATTAATTTTATACACTATTATTCATGAAAGTAGATGATTGAAGATAAGAACAACCCGACACATGATCTGTATCTAGTATATATGATCTGCTCCTTAAATATTTGGTAGAACTACCACTATAGAGAAAAGTGTGATGTTTTTATAGATCAATAGTATCTTAAGTATATTATCACATAGTATGATATAATCATGTTTCAAACAAAATTGATAGATATAATCAAGTAAAATGATTTCATTATTAACTACTGTCCATGAATGGTGAACAAGGTTACTAATGATCCATGTAGAAGATAACCAAATACTTTTTCTATGATGTAGATTGAAAAAGACCATATCTTAAGGGATATGAAAAGTATGAGTATGGAAATCATAATGGAATATAATACATCCCACCATTCCCAAATTATTTCCCAAACATCTATATAAGATAATACCAAGGAGGAACAATGGGATGATCTAGAGATTCAAAAGATGGTGAAAATGGTAGAGGAAGAGAAGCTACAAGAGTTCCACATTGATGATGATGGTGTGATTCATTTTCAAACTAGTATTTGTGTGACATAATCACCTAAGATGATGTAGTGGATAATTAATATATGTCATCATTATCAATACATCCTATAAGTACCAAGATGTATTATGATATTTAAGATAACTTCTCATGGGAAAAAATGAATATGGAGATTGAAAAATGTATCTCAAGATATTTGGTATGTTAGCAAGATAAAGTAGAGTGAAAGCATTCCTAATTGATGATGGAACAATTTCCTATAAACACATGGATATGGGATAATGTAACTATAGACATTTTCACTATTCTACCAAAGAGACCCAAATAAATAATTTGATATGGGTTATGGTGAGTGGAATCACCTAGAATTTCCACTTTATCACTTTTCTTGAAGATTTCACACTTGAAGAGCATTCCAAGGTATATTTGAAGGAAGTGGTGAGGTTACATTGGGGATTAATTTTTATATTTTATAATCATGATCAATGGTTCATATATTAATTACTAACAATTCTTAAATATTCTTTGAGTACTGTGATGAATTTCAATATGCCTTATCACCCTTAAACTGATTTCTAATTTAAAAGTAATATTTAGAAATTTTAGTACATGATATGAGCGTAATAAATTAAATCTAAAGGATGATAGGATCAATATATCCCTTTATTTTTCTTCTCATATAACAATGATTCCACACAATTATTCAAATGGATTCATATGATGCTCTATATGGGAAGAAATTTAGAGATCCAACTTGATGGGATGAAGTTAGTAAACTAAAACTAACCTAATCTAATCTCACGAAATTGGTGATAAAAAAGTTACAACTACCCAATAATATATAAAATCTTCTCATAGTTGGTGAAAGATCTGTGATTACAATAATATAATGGAATTCGAGCTTTAATTTGGAGATAATTGTTTCCTTTGAATATCCTAATGGACGAAAGTCATATAGTTTGGAAAGAAAGGGAACCTTATCCCTATATATGTTATCCCCTTTGATATCTTTGACTATATCAGATTAGTGGCTTATCAACTTTCACTTCCAAAAAATATGGATAATGTTTATGATTTTTCCACATATCACTCTTGAGGAAGTATATACCTGACACCCATGTGTTCTAAATCTGAAGGTAGTACAAATAGAGGATGGCCTACTATATAAAGAGAATCTGGTGAAGATCTTGGTTAGTAGAGAAAATGTTCTACCTTTTGAAATTTATTTGGTGAAACCAAAAGTATTAAGATGAGATAAGGGAACAAGACAAAACAATGAAACATATGTACACTCTCATGTTCTCATCCGAGAATATAACTTTAAATTTTGAGGATGAAATTTATAATGGGGGAATAATGTAATAACTCAAAAGTCAAAATGATAGTTTTTTATGAATAAATGTGTGTAATATTAAATTATACATAAAGATATCATAAAGGAACCAAAAACACTCTAATTCATTAATTAATACATACCATTACAATGTATTCTATGAAACCAATGAAAATTACAAGGATTACAATTGGAAGAAAAATATAATATATATAATTTTAAAAGAAAAAATATGGATATTTGCAATCGTATATATTCATGTCACCAATATAAAACACTATAGAAATAGAATAAAATATTAGTAAACCAATCAAAATTTTAGAAAAAGAAAATATATCACCTTGGGGTGAATTATAGTGAATATTGAGAGAAGGAATGAAGTGGTATTTATAGGAGATAATTTGGCCATTGGAATAGTAATTTTATCATTGGAATAGTAACTTGACCATCAAAAATAGTAGCCTTACTATTAGAAATAGTAAACAAACCTTTTGGAATAGTGACATGACCATTGGAATAGTAATTAGAACATACATCAATAATGGGTGATATAAATAATATTTATTAGGAATAATATACTTAAATATAAATATTATCATACTAAAAAATAAATATCATGATTAAAAAAATGAAATAAAATATAAGAACATTTTAACAAACTATATTTTAATGTATTTTCCCAAAATCAAAATTTTATATTAAAATATAATATTACTTATGTTAGAAAATTATTTTTAAAAAATAAAAATTATTTTGAAGATCAATTCATCAAAAATTTATGGGGTTTATTTTTTGGTAATTTTTTGAAATACATTAATTTTCAGGTAAATAGTAAAAATAATATTTTTATCATCACTACTTTATCTTAAATTACATTATTAATGATGTAATAATGACCTAATAATTTATAGAACCTAAGTTTCTTCAAAAATATAATTAATTTAACAAATTATCCATTAAAATAAAATAAACTTCATTTCCAAACCTAAAAATTACTTTCTAATGTCTAAAATTTAATGTCTTGCATTAAAAAAGAATTTTCTCAACTTTTTCTCCCATTACATTTAATTAAACTAATGAATTATAAGTATGATGTTATTCAATATCATAAAACCATGTTTTTTAATTCAAATATTTTTTAATGTATAAAATTTTACTATTACAAGGTTTATCTTATATATAGTATTTTATTCAATATTTTATTCTAAAAATACCCCTCTCCACAAGTATAAATAACCCCTCTCCCTTACCTTGGAAAAAAACTCCTACCTCACATTAAAAATCAAAATATCAACCCATATACTCAATCTTAGAACCCTTAAAATACTTGTGGACATTCTAGATTAATTCAAATCCAATAATGAAGGGATTCTGGTTCTATACAAGAGAAGAAACACCAAGAAGTGGGTATGTTTTCATTAACTCTTCTTTGTGTTTTCCTCTTCTCCTATGCTCTTTCTTTATCCATTTCAAAAAAAATCCTCTAAGATTAGTTAGGTAATATGTTACTATTTTATTAATTTTTTTAACCTACTATAAAAATTATATTTTGTATTTATTTATATTTTATAACTCTCTCCTCCATATGATAATGTTCCCAATAACAGTCGGTTAACTCCTTATATGTACATTTATAAATTTTTTCCTTATCACCAACAACATGAATACATAAAATAAATTATTATATATATAAATAAATAAACATATATATTATACATCTTTATTTAATTCTATTTATGTATATTTTAACTTTATATAATTAAGAAATCGATGAAAAATGATATTTTTTAAGAAATCATGATATCAAATTTCTTCAACTTCAAAAATGGAGACTAATAAATATAATATAATGATTAAAATTGATAAATAGTGAAATAAATTAACATCATTCACTTTTTAAAATGTTTTAATAAATATATGTTCATTATTCTGGAGGAGTAAAATTTTAAAAACTAAAGAGGGATATAAGGTAGGGGGATTCATAAAACCAATGACTTTTATTTGGGTTATCCATATTTCTTGAAATATTAGGAATGTATATTCCTCTAATCCTCCTTAAATATAAATTAATTACTTTTCCTTTTCTTTTCTTGGATATACATGTTTACACATTTATTTTTAAGAAAAATAAAATAATTTAAAAATAAATCATTCCAAAACACATATTTTCACCTCTTGAGTTGTTTCTTATTCACTCAAAATGATGATTTATATTCCAAATATTCTTTCCATTATTCATATGGGAACCCTAAGTATATGTATGGAATTATTCTTAATGAAATCCTTATTAAACCCCTTCCTTTCCATGGATTATTTCATGAATACGATTGTTATATATTCTATGTGGAATGCATGATTATGTATATATTATGACTTGATGGGTGGGACCAGAACTATATATCCCACTAATTAATTGGGTAATGTGATGTATCTAATTATATAATGTGTATTATGCATGAAAATGATTCTATATTTGTTCAAAATAATGATTTTATGATTATGGACATAGGTTATGCATGAATATGATGCTATCTTTCTTCATAAAAATGTGTGTCATTTTACCACTATGACCTGATGTTTAATTTTTATGAATTTCCACATCCCATTCATTTATAAAATATTTCTATCATTATATTGATGATTATCCTATTCATATAGTGTGATTATGTTGATTATGATCACACATTTATTATTTATTAATGTACCTTATTCACACACTTATTAGGCATGTATAACACCCATTTATTTTATCTATATCCCCATGTGAATACATGTACTAATGATAAAGTAAAATATTTTAAATGGATAAAGAAGAAGGATTATATAATATTTATTATTTATTATTTATAAGTGATGTGTGATCCCAATTTTTCTAAGATACCAAACCTTTGAATCCTTGAATGTGTAAATTTTATGCTTCTTATCTTCAAAATTATAAAATAGTAATGTTGGTAAAACTATTGTCTCTATATATTATGTAATCCAAAGGAAGACACTCAAAGAAGATATATAAATGTTAACCGAGATCTTTCTATTTTATTTATATTTCAACCTTCAATAGACAATTTTTATCCAACATAAAGTGTTCAATCCATTATCATAAACATAATGAGATGTGTTTAAGATGATTAAACATATATTTTCCCCACTCCATTCCATTAAATGGGAAGATAATATATCCCTTGTTTGTATGTGTGGACTGCCACCTCTATGAAGAAATATTATTTATTTTTCATCATAATATTCCATGGGTTTTTATTATTATTTATTTAACATTTATGTATTATATTTATGAAATTACAATTCTTCCATAAATATAATATATTTTCTACCATCATACCTTCCTATCCACTAGAAAATGATAATGTATCTCTTATATACATGTGGACTAAAACCACTATTAGGTGATGTGATTCATTTAACATTCCAGATTTACATAGATGGTAATAAAGATAGATTTTATATATAAATATATTTTTCTTATAATATATTATTTATTTTATAGATGTTAATTATTACTTACATTTCCTTCATTCCATCCCTCAAAAAGCAGAAGCAACCCTCATGTGTAAGTACAAGCTGCCATCCCAATGAAGTGATACAAATCATTTTTCATCCCCACATTAAATTAATTTTTTTTAAAATATATATAATGAATAAATATTATAATTATTACATGATTAGAGTTCTTTATATGATGGAATCATGATCAATGTTTAAAGAACATACCTTATAAACTAAAATATATATGAAAAATTGAAACATATATAACCCACAAATAAGGATTTTATTAAATAATTAACAATAATCAGGTGTTGAAATATAATAACTTGATCATATATGATATTATTAGTATTTTAATGGTTTTATTGTTTAATAATAATAAATTTAAATTTATTTTACATGATTTTAGATTTCTTTCAAATCATGTCATTCCCATAGTGAAAGCTCTTCGACTTAATATTGTTTCGTTGTGACATGTTTGATGACATGTAGCTATTTATGTTTATAAGGTGTATATAACTACCCTTCAACATGTTATATCATGTATCCATCTCAAATAATTTATTTAATGTTATAGTTCAAGTTAATTAATACAAGGGGTTTTGATTTGAATGTTACCAAAGTGGTAGGGGTTTATCATCTCAAATTATTTTCTTTTGGACATATGCTATGTTATACACCTATTATAACTGACTCAAACCCACACATCCAAAATCCAATTTTTAAAACATAATGATTATATTTCTTGAATTTATACTTTTAAATGTTACCAAATTTCAAATATCCAAAACTAACAATAACAAATATAAATAAAGGACCACTTATATACATGAAGGCCATTTAGGTTTAGAATTTTAGAGATTTAGAACATATGTAATAATATAATACCCATGGAATTAAGGTAGTATATTTCCCAATATTCCCTTCATTTATTTTTCAATATTATATATTAAAAAAATACCATAAAATTATTCAAAAATAAAACATTTATAGAAATAATTAATTTATAATCAATCTTCATAACATGGGGAAATAGAAAACATAAGATGGGTGAGATCAAATACTCAGTAAGGGTGAACATAAGAATTAATAATTAAATTTCATTTTTGATCTTAATATAAGAATGAGGTTATAATTTCATACTCAAATTTCATAAGCATAAAATAATAGAATCCATACCCATCAAAACCTAGGTCATAAAATTTTATACATGGTGTAATGTTTTTACATAAGAAAAAAAAATAAAATAATTCATAAAGTAGCACCCATGTGGAAAAAATACATGAGAGAATGATCCATTAAAAAATTACTTAATAATAACGAAAACCTATTTTTAACATATAATATAATCTTCATATCACTCCTGAAATCACACTTACAAACGTAATAACCTACCCGATAAATTCTAATAATCTTTTAGGAGAAGCTATGTCCAGTGAACTATGTCCACTTACCGAATGCATTGGAGATCTATAATGATATTAAACATCATAATGACCTAAATTAGTCTCATATTTCATCTTAATAAATTTAAAAGAACCATTATATAGACATATAATATGAAATATTTTATTTTTCAGTATAGTAATAAAAATTTCAATTCACAGCTTGATTTATCCATTTAAAATAAAATGGTTTGATTGAAATATATTTGAAAACATCAGAATACATATAGATAAATAATAAGAATTATATCATTATAAATAATCCCAAATTGATTATAATTAAAATAATTGGTTTATTATGAATATAAATACCATTAAATGATAATTAGAAACACTCTTGAGGAAAATACCCCTTACACATTGAAAATAACTTCTAGAAAATTAAAATATACAATTTTTTTAAAGTAATTGTCTATAAATATGAACTAAGAATATTATAAAGGAATCATAAAATAAGATAGTTTTATAGATTTTGGGAAAACAAATTCATGTCCAAAATTTTAAAAACATTTCTTTTCAATCCAGTGTAAAGAGAGTGAAAGGTGACCCATGCGATAAAAAAATTATGAAATTTCATTTTAGAACCTTTTAAATGAATTTAAAAGATCTTGAAAGATAAATTTAACATTTAATTAATTTTTATAAATGTATATTCATGAAAAAATTATAAAACATGAATATTAAAGTGAAATTTTATAGATCTAAAAAAGATAAAATATCATTGTCACAAAAAAACAAATTTCTTGATGATTATTAAATCAATAAGGGTGAAAATTAAAATTTAAAATGTAAAAACAAATTCATAATAAAATGAAAAAATATATGTGGTTCATGAAAACTATAGAATATAATCCCTCCAAAAGGTACATTGAACACAAAAAATCCAAAAATAAGATTGGATTTTATCATAAAAATCCTTACCATTTTAGAAACTTTATAATCATAAGCTCTATGTAATAATAACGTCAAATTATACTTTATATATCATGAACATAAGGATATTAAAGATATAAAATGTAAAATGGGGTGTATATACACATCATAAAATTAGTAAAGAGAATAACATAAATATATGTCCCAAATAATGGACATTTTAGAAAAATAATCCTTAAAAATACCATATCATTGAATTTGGAATTAAAAAATGGTGACATTATGTGTAAGAAATGTAAATACAAAAAAATAGATGTAAAAAATACTGAAATGAAAAAATGTTCATTTATCACAGAATCTTGGTATAATATAATCAATGTATAGGTCATATAACATAATGAAAGGAAATAGATTTAAAAAACCCCTTACCACTTGGTAACATTAAATTAAAATCCACATGGATGAAATAATATTAATTATAAGATAAACTGCCACTCATTATGAAGGGTATATGATATGAAATTAAATATTTTATGGTCTTATCCATATAAAAGAAATTATGTGTATATAATTAAAACATGACTCAATGAGGATAAATTGAGGGTATGTCCCTACCTCAAGCCAATACTTTCTAAGTATGTGATTTAAAACCTATACAATTGATCAATTACATTTCAATGTACCTTTTAGTTTGATATATGTTGATAATTATGATAAACTATTACATAATAATACCCATGTAAATAAGTGAGTATTTTTTCCATTATTCCTAATTTTTCTTTCTTCCATATTAATTTTCCTACTACTCCCATTAAATTTTTCACACATAAACCATTTATAAAAAAAATTCATTTAACAACAATCATCATAACATGGACAAATAGAAAACACAAGAAGGGTGAGTTCAAATGATCAATAAGGGAAAACAAAACTAATAAAAATTCGATTTCACTAGTGACCATAAGAGGAGAATAAAGGTATAATAACATAATCAATGTTCATGATTATAACATTAGAGAATTAATAACCATAAAAACTAGAGTTATAAAAAATTATACATGGAATCAATATTTAAAAAAATTCAATAGTCATATATGTCAATAATCATGAGCCATGTGAAAACAATCGTTTACTAAAGGGTATGTTAGAACATGATGCAAGAATAAAAAAACATATTTATATCTTAGAATATCATTTTGATATCACTATTATAATAAATATTACAAATAGAATAACCCACCAAGTAAATTCCAATAATCTCATAGTGTAATCCTATACTCAGTCAAATTCGTCCCTTTAACTAATGCATTAGAGAGCAATATGAGGCTCACTCATCATCATGAGTTAAATCAGGATTAATTGTCATCATAAACAATGTCCATGACCCATAACATAAATATAAGACATGCAATATTGAATTTTTCAATATAATAATAATAATTGTTCTTTCATATATTTATTTACTCATGAAAAAGAATCTTGTTCCACAAGAATATCTTTGAAAGAACCATATTTAATCCATAAAATGAATATAGATGGTATCATTACATCATATCTGAAATGTATTATAATTAAAATCACAGTTTTCTATATATAATGAGTATACATACCATTAAAAGATCATTAAAAACATTATTGTGGAAAATACCCTTTACACATTGAAAAATCACTTTTATAAAAAATAAATTAAAAAAATATTATAAAAATTGTTTTCATTGAAAATTTATATAGAAATTTTTTAATTAAATCCATAAAAATTAATTTCATTATGGTACTAAAATATATTTACTTCATAAATGTTAAAAATAACCATTCTTTCCAAACATTTTTAAAGAGAGATAAAAGTGACCCATGTGGAAAACGTTAAGAAATTTTATTTTAAATCCATTTTAAAAGGAGTTTAAGGATCATGTAAAATAAAATTATGAGATCATTTTTTTATAAAAAAAAATTAATTCAAAGGTTTTATTATAAATTTTTATGGAAGATAAATAATCATAATTTTAATAAATATAAAATGTTGGTATCACTTACAAAAAAACTTTTTGATGTTTTTTTAATAATTAGGGGAATAAATGGAAATTAAAATTTTAAAACACATCCATTACCATATGATAATAAAATATATGTGGTTAAAGAAAATAATATAATATTATCCCTTCCAAAGGAATATTAAATATTGAAAATCCTGAAATAAGAAGAGATTATATCATAAAAAAACATTACAGTTTTTGTAGCTTTTTAATCATAATACCTATGAAAGAATAACAAAAAATGAATATTTAAATATAAAAAATAGGAGATTCATGATATAACATGTCAAATGTACAATAAATACACCTCATAATAGAATTTAAGTTCACAACATAAACATATGCACCAAATAATTTTTTTTTGGGAAAATAACCCTTATAAAGATCATATCATGAAATTGATAATTATTCAATGGATTTATTATTTAAAACAAATTAAATTGACAAAAAACAAGTGTATATACAATATAAATCAATCATGGGTAATTTAAATTATAATCTTGGCATAATATAATCAATAAATAGGTTACATAATCCAATGAATTGAATTTTTTTTAAGAAACACCTTACCCCTTAGTAACATTCATGTCAAATCCCATAGGTTGGGGGAACAAGAATTGTAACCTAAAATGATTTTAAGTAGGAATAATTCATTAAATAACATTTAATATGGTATTATAAACACAATATGAAATTAAATAGTTATATGATTTTAAAACATTCCTAATGAAGAGAAATTGAGAAGATATCTCATACCCTAAATCCAGACTTGTTATGTGTGTCCTTTAATACCTATATATAATAATTATATGAATTATTTAATTTATTATGATAACATTGATAGGATTAATACCTTACCATTAAATTATTTATTTGAATTACATATTTAATTACATAATCAGTTATGTCCACTTTAGGTGTCCTGAGGATGTTCGGTTCACAATTTGAAAAAAACATTTATATGTCGATCATGATCAAATTGTTCATTATTCCACAATATATAGATTAATAATAACCACATAATTATAATTTTAAAAAATTAATTATACATTTCAAAATAACCATGTAATATGGTTATGAAAAATGATTTATATTACAATCATGGATATGGTAAACTGTGCATACGAATCAATATCATATTCATTTTTCAAAGAGCATAATGGAAAGACAAAAGGTATAATTTTACCATTATAGAATGATTATTATTCCATAAATATAATATATATACTATAAAACCATAATTATTACTAGTAAATATAGGTGGTTATGGAAAATGAATTACATTAGTCCACGAGGCGATTTTCCGCCATACACACGAATAATGGTTTAATTACGCATTTGATAGAAGATGAGATGGATATAGATTATGAAATTAATAAAATACAATTTCAGTATAAATAATGAGCATATTTTATTATTTCATCATATTTATAGAAACTTTTAATGATTTATAGGAATAATTAAAATGAAAATTCTCAGCTAAGAACTATACATTTTCATCATTCAATATCTTTTGATTTATAACTAAACCCATCCTAGGATGGTTTTATGACTAATCTGGGGAATATAAGATGTGAGGAGGGGTATTAGGAAGGTATTTTTATAGGTAATGGAAGAAACTAAAGGCTCTTGAAGTGGGGATAAGATAGGTGATAAGGTGTCCTTTTATATGCGTGGGAGAGGATACAATTGAAAATTTTAAAATTATTAAGATATATTAATGTCCTATTAAATAAAATTATCTATAAAATGGCCTATTTAGGAATATGAGATGTTATAGGGTCTAAATATGGTCGTAAAATTAGTTTTAGAAAAGTTTAAAGGTAATTTTAAACTTTATCTCTCTAGTTTAATTATAGAAAAATATATTTTAACCTCAGCCATGGTAATATATTTTCCCTATTTTTTCTATTCATAATGATAAAAATTAAGTTCAACATATTAAATAATATCAATTATAGTGATTAAAAATATTAAAAATATTTTATGAAATTAAATTTACATAATTTTTAAATTTCAATTTAAAATTAATCCCTCAAAATTCATCAAAAAATGATATTTTTATTAAAAAATAGATTTTTAATTATGAAGAATGTTTTATAAAAAAATCAAGAATGATTATGATTAAAATGTAATTTACTGGATTATTTTTAATCACTATTACATAAGAAAATTTTAAAACTAATCCAAAATATAATTTGACTATGTAAATGCTTGAATAGAAAATACAAATTTTAATGATGGCAAATATTTTAAACTATTCATTGAAAAATAAAATATTGCAAAATAATTCTAAATAATTCATCATTAGAAAATTATGACATGAATATTTCAAAACATATATCTATTTTTAGTATAATTATTAAATGTTCCAGAAATAAATTATAAAAATCACTCACAAAAATAAGTAAAAAACATTATTTAAGAAAATGTTTTAAAGCATAAAATGACATTACTAAAAATAGAGTGATTATTTATTAAGAATTTATCAATAATTTTTTTCTATGAAGAAAAAATATATATAATTCAGAATTTTGTTACTTCTATTAATATCCACATATATAACTTCTCTTTCACAATATTCATATTTAAAAAATAAAATTCCCTAGTTCATTGTTGTCTATTCTATCAAATATAATATTTATTAAAGAAAATATTATGGTAATAAACCTATATTATTTTATGATGTTAATGCACTAAAACTTTTATATGTTATATCATTATTTTTTTATATTCTTGGTATTTTAGGTTTTATATAAGATATATCTTTCACAGGGCCCATGATTCAATAGTTAAAAAAGAGGTAAGGGTTTTACATTACAATCACATTTTCACCAGTATTGTTTATGAATAAATTTTAATGGATAAAATTATATAATATATCTCCCACAAATATCATATCATTTATTATCCTTTTTTTATTTATAATGATTAAATTATTTCCGTTAATTATTCTCTCTCTATGTACTTAAAATGTTAAAAAAGTATATTTTTTAAGGAAATGAAACATTATTTCTCTCTCTAGTCGGGACAATATTTGTTCCATGTAAATATTTTCATTACAATTTTTTACAATAAAGTTTTTTATTTTTCCATAAAAATCATTAGTTTTATTTTTTACCCATATCTGACTTTCTATAAAAGGTATAAAAATAATCATCCAATTACTTTCGCATTAATGTACTTTTTATCCACGGTGTTAATTTTTTTTACGATTAAAACATGAACATAATTTGCTTCATTCCTGAATTCTAAAAGATTTGAAGATTACGTTACATGTAAATATGTTTATTTTTAAAAAAATCATAATATTATAGTTATTAATGGATTTTAATTTAGTTTTTTCAAAATGAAAAGGGGTCTTTCATAAAAAAATATTCTAGCAATCATTTAGTTGAATTTCTTAACTATGATAGAATCATTTGATGTTAATTATGCTTCACTAGGGATATGATACTATGATACCATAAATATTATTTCCCTCTATGGTTGATAATTATGATAAATAAATATTAATTAAATTAGTTTTCTTTTCAATAGGTATGGTATGATGAAATAATAAATGTTTTTAAGTTACTTTTTTATAAAAATGAATAGATTGTGTTTTTTTGAGTTGTGTGTCCATTATATCCCACAAATTAATTGGGTGAAGATTAATTTTTTATGATATCAATGGTTACATAATAGGTTATCCCAATCCCATATATGGGTACATGGGGGGTTATCCCATGACTGAAATAGGGTACATGATAGGCTATCCCAATCCCAAAATAGGTTGCACAAGAGGTTATCCCAAGCCTAATAATGGGTATACTAGAGTTTCTCCCAGTCCCGATGTAGGTACATGGGTAGTTTTCCAAATTGAATCATTTGATGAATTTCATGGTGTTTGTCCTTGACATAATACTTCTGTGATTATGATTATTCCATACTTGTTATTAAAATATATATTTCATTTTCCCATTCTTATGTTATGAACTCATGGTGTATGATCATTGATAATTATATAATTAATGTCTTATGAACATCCTTTGGTATATTCAACAATTATGATGTATGAATTACTAGGTATGATTCTATAATGTTAATATCATGTTCTCATATCATTATTCTCACAATATGATTAAATATGATTTTTTATTTTTATCTCCTTTATATACCCTTACAAACTATATGATCTTAGAATTTATTCTATAATATTTTCACTAGGATATGAAAAAATGGTTTTATGTAAAATATGTCTAAGAATGGATCCAGTTGTGAAGATCTTTTTGGGAGATGATATAAATATTTTATGGACTAGTTTTTTTTCCTATATACATGTTTCCAAATACATTATACCTTTACAGTTATGGAGTGGATCGTAATGATATGTAATTAATATTTAACAAATAATATGTAATATATTTCAAAGTAATTTTTAAATAAAATTTAAATTAATAAACATCCAATCAAGTACAAATTCATATTGTTCCAAGCAAGCTACCATGAACTCCATCTTTACCTTCTTCAATACCACGGAGGAGAATATTTTTTCCCTTTGACCAATACCTATTTTTCATCATTAAGGAACAATCACATTCCCTTATTCAAGGGAAGGATACAACTAGATAAACTCATGGATACTCCCTTTCTTTATGATGGTATGCATAATATACAAGCCAAAAACTTTGGATCTCTACTCATTCACATTGATATTCTCCATCAGTATAACGTATTAGACATTTCAAATCATATACCTCTTCCGATTATTATGGTTATTCTCATAATAGCTAAATGTTACAACTTCTTATTCTAACCAACATGAAAAATATCCTTGGATATCAAACATTACATCCATGCTCCCCCTTAAAAGAGTTTACTAACCAAACTAGAGGAATCTGATTATCTTGATATTTATAATAGAGTTACCATATGATACGCAAATGTCCAAAAAAATGCATTATATATCTATACATGGCCATGTATTATTATTTAATCATTAAAAAATTTAGGAACACATTTAAATGTAGTTCATAAAAAATTTAGAATATTACACATCAATAATGGTTTCATAGGCTACACACACACCCACATAAAAACCATAATATTTAATTTTATATAGGGCCCTAAAAGTTGTGAAATTCCAACCTTCGTGTGTTGATGCAATTTCAAAAAGTCAACACAAAATCAGGTCTTTGCACAAAAAATTCCTTGATAAAATCTCAATTCATCACAATCAGAACTATATAATCAAGATTAAAGAAGGATATGGAAAAACAATATTAGAATCAATTGAACTTATCCAAGGAAAAATTTATATAGTGGAACATATAGATATACTTCAAGGAAATGTCACTAAATATCTAGATATGATATAAATTTATCAAAAGGAATACACCATTATATCAAGATATAAATCCACATATCTTTCCAGCATTATAATGTTATATAACCAATTCTAGAAGAAGGAGAGGCTTTAGCCTAGAATAGATGAATCTTAACTTGTAGAAACCGATAGATTCACTTAATCTTCAAATTCTAAAGAGAAGAGGATAAGGGAACCCAAGATTCAAATAGAGTTATTTTTCATTAATCATGATCTTAATAGGGACATATTAGGTGGAGTATTGTACTTAACATTGTGTAAGAGTAAAAATATGGGATCACCCTTAATGAGGTTCCCATCTTGGAATGACCTGCTGGATGGTGTTGGGATCTTAGATGGCTAGTTTTCATAGAAGAGGTGAAACACCAGTCCATTATAAACTAGATATCTATATTGATCTTTATAAATATAGAGAAACTTATATAGCCATCAGCTGGTCAGTGGCTCCAACTGGCGAGCCAGTGGCCTTTTCAGAAATTCTAGAAGTGATTTCTCTCCCCCTTAACATGATATATCTTTAATACACCATACATAAAATAAAAATAATAATAAAACAAGAAAATAAGAAATGAAATGAACCTTTAAAAATAAACTTATTACATGTGGTGATTAAACTATGACCATAAAAATATATAATTTTCAAATAAAAACATAAATGGGAAAAAGAAAAATTGACATCTAAAAAATAATTTTAACTAAAAATGTTTAATTTATTTGTACTAAAAATGATTAAATAATATAATAAAGTAATATAAATAAAAATATAGGTTTTATATGGATCAATAATAAACCTATATTTATTATATAAGGAATTATAAGGATTCTTACCACGGCATAAGTGTTTCTCATCTAAATTTTTCCATTTTGATACATGTTTCCTATTATCCGCTTAATTTCACTTATATGGTGCATATAATTCCTATTTAAAACAATTTATCATGATTATATTTTTATTCATTGTATATACCTTTAATCTACATGTTATTTATTTAATGTCCTTTTTAATCAAATTTTATTAAATCTATAATGTTTTAATTTCTAATCTTAATTTGAAATCAGGTTGGTTTGCGTATAAAATTTAATTGGAATGAATTTAATCCCATTTAAAAAAAACCAAAAATATTTAATTATCAGTTTTTTATTATTTTGGTTTCAATTTCTTGTATCCATTTAATCTCCTTTTGGTCAATAATTTAACTATAATAAAGTTTTGAACTAGATTCGACTTTATCTCTTCTTTTTTGGTTAGGAATCTTTCTACTCCATATCTATATTTTTTATATTGTTTCATGAATGTTATTATCTATAATATTATGATTGACTAATATAAATTTTAAATGAATTTTATTCTATTTATAAAAATTAATGGAATACTGTCTTATTTTTTTTCAATACATTTTATTTCCCATTGTCTTGAAATTATCCAGATAATTGTGTAAAGAATATTCTTTTCTAACAACATATGAATTAAATATTTTTCCTGATGTCATAATTATTTTCAATTAAGAATATTTCTCTTAACTTTTATACGTTTTTATAAATAAATTTTAATTTTCATTGTTTTATGAATTTTATTCATTGAAATAAATGTCATTAAAAACATAAATGAGATTTTCTTATCATTTTTTAAAAGTAATTTCCTAGTGATATAATAAAGTGTTTTTATCTATGTCAAACCCCATTAATATTTCTTATACATAATTAGTGATATTATCAAATGATACTATCTAACTTATTTCTAGGTATGAATTATGATCATGTTTTATTTAATTTTTCATGAAACTAATTAATTTCATCATAATAATTAAGAAATTATGGGATTTTAGATGTTTACATGTTAATGTGGGAATCTTATGTATGGTTTAAATTATCTAAAATGTTCATAAAGGGTCAAATTGACCTCCAATAAATTGTTTAACATTTTATGTTATATTAGATAAGGTTGTAGTATAAGGCTGATTATCCCATGCACAAAAGGTTTTAGTATATAGGTGGTTATCCCAAGCCCAAGGTTGTGGAACATGGGCTGTTATAAAAATTAAAATATATTATGGGTAGGTGATTAGACAAAATATTATGTGATTAATGTCTTGGCGGTTACCTTTGATGCATGTTATGTACTCATATTCAGGATATACTCTTATGTTTTTCATTTTTCCAATGATTTGTTCATATATCATTGACTTATGTTACTCTTATTTTTTCAAAAAATAGTTATTTATTGATTTATGGTTAATGATTAATATTTTATTCGGTATGAATTACTAATTTTATGTTTATATACCATTATTATTTTTTTATTCCCACATGTTCATATTTTTTTCACTTATGATACTCAATGCTTATCTCTAATTTATGCACCTACATTACAACTGAGAATATCCATTTCTTATGTTTCAATTCCCCATGTAATTGGGAAGATTATTATGAGTTATATTCTAATAATTATATCTTGTATAGAGTTTTTTTGTAGGAAATTTTGAAGTCTAATTGTAAAATATGAACTTCATTATTGATTTGTAATATTTTTCATTTTATGGGACATTAAGCCTTATATTATTCACATGATTCTCTTATTTATCTAAATCACTAAACCTATAAGGTCATGGGTATAAAAGTGATGTAATATTTTATGTTGATATTTTAATTAGGTATCGGTTGGTTTAGGCTTTCAAAGTTCATATCGAATTTTTTTGTAATGAATATGATTTTTATATTGGATTATTGAGTTTATATATGGGTTATAATTATTGTAATTCAAGTAGAGTTTATGTAATTTTAGAGGTTAACATTTTATCAAAAAAGGATAATTTAAGAGTTCTATATTTCAAAATGGGTTAATAAGTTTATGTGTGATCATATGTTAAATGATATAGATATGATTTTTTTCTTATGGGATTGTATTTTTATGGGGATTAATGATATATTGTGAGTTGTTTTATGAATAATTCATTTATGAGGAATAGACAAATTTTAGGTTTAATATGTAAATTTATGTAAAGTTAATTCATCTTATTTTTGAAAATTATTAATATATTCTTATGATTATATATGACTATGGTATATATTGATTTGAATGTGATTAATCACTATTTGGGGAAAGGTTATTTTGAATTCATGGAGATTATGTTTCCATGATTCTTGGGTTTATAATATGGTAATAATATATATATATATATAATATTGGTTAGTTATTTTTTGGATATGGTCATTGAAAAAACATTATGAAATATTGGTTGAATCGAAAGAGATACTATTTGAATCAGCATAACTGAATTTTTTTTGGTTGTAATAAAATTATAATAAGATAAAACCCTTCTAATTTATTTTTCATATTAACATGATTATGAATTATTTACATCTCAATTTTGGTTTTAGAAATTCACTGGGAACATAATAATGAAAATGAAGTTGTGAAAGGTATATCTCTAGAAAATCTTATAACTAACTATGGAGTCATATTTTTCACAATTGGGAGAACCAAATAAAAATATGGACAAATAAAAATAACAATATAAAATAAGGGTTAAGATTCATACCCCATATAGTATGGTAGAAAAAACATAAAAAATTATATCTCATGTAATGACCATGTTAGGAATATCTTCATCTACTTTATTATATGAGAGAAATTAAAATTATGATGTCAAAATTTATTTATAGGGGATAATATAAAACCCACGACTTTAGTGTATCTTTAACCTTAAATAAATCATTATTTTCTGATAGCTTGTGTTACACACAACATTGAAATAATGTAAAAAAATTAGTATTATAGTACAATATTATAATGAAAATAAAATAAATTACAATATATATAAATGGAACATAATTACAAAAATAAATGATTTTGTAAAATTAAATAGATTATAATTCACTTAGGAAGAGGCAATTAATTCTAACAAAATTATTTTTATAAATTATATATTTTTTATTAAATTTATTACTTTTAAATAAAGGTATTAGTAAAATGTTTTGATCAAAATTTGTGTAATTATTTTCAAAATTAATTAATATCATCTCAATAATAACTATATAGCTATAAGGAATAATACTTTATTTAAATATAGTTATTCAAAAGCGTGTTTTTAAAAACCATTTTATTATATATTTATTTTTCAAAAGTAAATTTTTTCATATTTGACATATAGAAATAATTGGAATTTATTCTTTATATATGTAAGCATAAGAATAAAAATTCATGAATAAATATTAATTAATTAGTAATAAATAAAAATATATTTAGTGTCAAAATACCAATCAGTAAACGAATTATTTTTGATCAATATATTCAGTATTTTCAATTTATTAAATTATATTAAGTGTTATGAATTTTTATCATAGAATATATTTTTTTTCACCATTATTAACAGAATTTTTTAGAATGGTTTTCATATATGAAATTATCATGTATGAATTTTGTAATATGGAAAACATCATTTTTAGAAATAAAAATATATTACAATGGTAAAATACACTTGTCAAGATAAAGGTAAAAATAAGGTAAAGGTTAAATAAATGGATAAGGTTATAAATATGACAAATCCATATCATTAAATCGATGGATAATGTCTTCAATATCTTCCCATTATCATATATTCATTAATTATAAACATTAGATCGACTTTCCTTGAACATGAAATTCCTTTTATATTAAAAGTATGTATTTATAAAAATTTCATCCCTTTTGACTTATAAAAGGACCCCTCCACTTCCCATTATAAGACAATAATAAAATAATAATTTCTCCATATATTCTAATAAATTTCCTTCCCATAGAGGTTATACATATATTTTTTATCCCATAGTCTCAGGAGGATTCACTAAATCTATCGATACTAAGAAGTATTCTCATAAAATATAAGATTTACTCTTTGTAAATAATGAGTACTTAGCATTATTTTTAATAGAACCTAATCTAAAACTTTTTCTTGAATTATATTTATCCTTTATTGTTTTTTAAAGTAATTAATTTTCTATAAAAGTGGAATTATTACTACATAATGACATGTTATTGTCTATCAGAGGTTGTAACGTGTTCTAGTTTGGGTTAGTTTAACCACCTAAAGGAAAAATATTATAAAATTTAAATCATGAATTAATAAGGTAAATTAAATAATTCAAATATTATGTATAACGTCCTGGTTCTGGGTGCCGCCCAAAGGTTCCCCGAACCCGGTTGGTCATATGAAGCTGTGCACATTTCCCCAAATGCCAGAAGAAGCTAATTAGCAGTGAGGGCCAAGGTCTGATAATGGGGAACCTATGCCCTCACTGGTAGATTATATATAATGGAATAAAAAAATAAACAATAGTAGAAGCAGTGATACCATACAACAGAATTAAATAGTGGAAGACTGATAGTATAAACAACTACAACATATATTAATAAATTATTTATGTCACATGTATTTAGGAAAACATCCAAACCAGTCACAATGCTAGAAATACAATACTGAAACCAAAGTACAGAAAAAAGTAAACTCCAATTGCATCACAAGCCTCAGCTTGGTCCCATTATCTCCAACTCCAAGAGCAATCTTGTACTTGATAAAGAAGGGTGCTTACCCTTATCTATACCTGCAATAATATAATCTATTTGGGTCTAAAATAATATCCCAAACAGGTTGTAAGACGAATCCTAGTTGGCAACCACCAAAATATAGGTTCCTAACTATCAATGAATATATATAGAAGGTAATATAAAGAAATTAAGAAATAAACTAGGAAGTACTCAAAAGTAAACAATCCTACAGTTTTCAATTACATTCATTTACATTTTTTAATTATTTAGTCTATTAAATAATTAAACCTCGAGATATAGCCTAAGATTTGTATCCCCCTGTAGAATAGAAAAACAGATGTCTTAGAATACCTTCTAAACCAACTAGTAAGACCTAGTCCAAGCTTGTGCTTTGGCTTTGAAGACTTGTCACAAACATTCAATTATTCACAAGAAACCCTCTGAGAAAGTTCTCATAGTCTAATCCCCTCTAGTTACACATAATATCAAATTCATAAATAATAATGACCCTCAAGGAAATATCACACAGTCTAACCCCTTCAGTCCAAACTGGCACTAATCAAATATAACGACCACCTGGTTAGATGTCATGGTCAATACCCCTTGATCTTCATAGGAATAATAAATTATAATGACCCTTTGGAAGATCTCACGATCAATTCCATATGGTCTAACATTCATTTAATAATGACCCTCTGGGTATCTCTCACGGTCTAACCGCTCTGGTCAATGACGCCACGACAACTCTCACAGTCAATACCTCTGGTCATTCATAACAACACTTCATAAATAAAATATCCTTCCTCTGGAAGCTCTCATAGTCAATTCCCCTTGTTCATACTTTCATAATGTGACTCACATTCATCTCAAATAAATATCAATTCCCTCATAACAACACAAGGCATGGAAAACAAAGTAGCCTAACATACTTTCTAGACCCAACGACCATAACAAATCAAACATGGGAAACACATCCATAATCAATGAAATAAAACTTATGCATAATCAATAACCAATTTTCAATCAAATATACCATAATAGGTCTTAAAAAGTGTTAAATTTCATAATATGCAATACCCTAATCATGGGTATTTGTCACTTTTAGCATATATAATCCAAAGACAAACAATTAAGGAAAAAACCATCCATCTGGATGTGGTACAGTGAACAATCTCAAATGACGACCCTTGAATCAGCCTAGAATGTTGTAGATCTACAAAAAGCTCAAAATTGTTCAACCTTGGATAACTCAAAAGAGAGGATAAATTAGGAATAGAGGCTCTAGGGAAAGATAGAAATCACCGGTGGGAATCTAACGCACTTGGAAACATCTCAATGGGATCTCAGATATAGGAATGGGAGGATCTCAAAGTTTCTCATCTATTCATCGCTCTCTTTTACGAGACACGGGAAGAAGAAAGAAGTTCTGGAGATGTGATGTGTCCCTGAGATAATTAATCAAATAAAAATAAAAGTACACGGTGTGTTCATTTAATGTACATGTCATGTACAATACTCAACTAGCTCCCTCTTTAGGTGGTCAGCCAAGTCACCCACACACCCATGCACGCGGCCATTACACGACTAATACATAGTTATGTACAACAATAGGGTACATGGTGTGTACTCAAGAGTACATGGTGTGTACTTGAAAATTTCCAAATTCCTCCCCTTTCCCAAAAAAAAACCTAAAATAAAGATCCATACCTAAAATGAAGATCCAGGTTCTTACAAACTTCTCCCCGTAAAGCAATTCATTCCCAAATTTCCCTTCCAAGGGTGATGAAGAAGAAACTTTAAACAACTCTATCCACTAGGATCGTACATCAGCATCCCTCACCGAAGTCTCATCCTGTACTCACCTATGCTGCCATAACACCCATACCAGAGGAACAAAATGACCATAGAGAACCTTCGTTCTACAATCCACAATCCAAATAGAGTGATCCTAAAAGGATACATCCACCTCCAACTCAACCTCCTCGGATTGAAAAATGTGAGATGAGTTTGAAAATTAACGCCATAGTTGAGAAACAAGAAGACTTCATGCATATCTTGATACCTCTAAGGTAACTGAAACCGACAGGTAACTGGACTGACATATCTTGGTGAAAGCTTCCCCTATCTCCTAATCCCCATATTTCCTAACCTCGGTGTGACATGTAAGAAAACTTGGTCTCTGACCTCAAACTTCAGAGTTCATCTCCATCCATCTGCATAAGATTTCTAGTGAGACAGTGCATTAGACATCCTCTTCTGAATCAACTCCACCTGCCTAGTGGTCTCTTGGACAAGGCAAGGTCCCAGTATATCTGCCTCTCCTGCCCCCAACCAACATAGGGGTGATCGACATGGCCTACCATATAAAGCCTCATAAGGTTCCATCGGAATTGTCTCTTGAAAACTATTATTATAGGAAAAATATACTAGGGGTATGTGTCTCTCCCAATAACCCCTGAAATCTAGGACACATTCTTGAAGAATTTACTCTAAAACCTAAATTGTACGCTTGGACTGGACATCTATTTGGGGATGGTAGGTTGTACTCAGAAGTATCTTCGTACCGAAATCCCTTTGTAGTCCCTAACAGACATGAAAAGTAAATAGGGAATCCTTTTTTGTGACAATAAAGTGCATAAATCTATGAAAACGTACAATCTCTGAGACATAAAACCTTCCAAGCTCATAAATATAGAAGGTCTCCTCGATTAGTGAGAAATGTCAAACAATTACGAGTCTTTCAACAAAAACCCACACAACATCATTCCATTGAGGCTACCTCAGTAAACCCATCATGCAATACATCACAACAACATTCCATTTCCACTCAGGAATGTGAAACTACTATAAAATCCCTACTAGTTTCTGATGCTCCACCTTCACTTTTAGATAGGTGGAACATCTCATAACAAAACCAGCAACATCCCTCTTTATACCTGACCATCCATACTAATGGTGTAGATCCTAATACATCTTTGTGAAACCAGGATGAACTACCCAGACTGAGGAATGCAAATCCCACATAAACTCCTCATGTGTGTCTTCTAAAACCCATATGACTCCATGAAAACAAAAGATCTCATCCTCGCCTATGGTCCACCCAGGAGTAGGGTCCTCTCCTGACACACTGTCCCAGAGAACTGGGCCTTCGGAATATGATAGATTTTTCATTCGCACTAAATCCAGTAGAGTATAGGTAGAATCTATAGAAGTAAGAAATGTATTTCCTTATATTTCATTCACCTCCAAATGCATCTTAGATAATAGTTCCATATACTGCCACTCACTACTGGCTTCCTGAACTGCTTGTATCTGAGTCCTCCTGCTCAACGCAGAAACTACTATATTGCCTTTCCCAGGCATGTAGGAAAGCTCAATGTCAGAATATTGAATGTACTCAACCCCCATTTTATTCCTCAAATTAATATCATGCTGAGTAAATATATACTTGATACTTCTTTGTCAGTGAATACTAAAAAATACTCTCCCAAAAGATAATGTATCCAACCGCATAAAGCATACACAACTGTAGCTAACTTGAGATCATGCGTCAGGTAGTTACTCTCATGTGGCCTCAACTACTGAGACCCATATTCAAAGACTCCTTTACCTTTCATAAGAATTTATCCCATCCCAATACTTGATTCATCACAGTAAATGGTGTTTCTCTTTCATGGCATTGGAAAGACCGGTATCGGTGCTGAAGTCAATCTACCTTTCAGCTCTTAAAGGCTGAATCGTAGGAAACTGTCCACAAGTACCTTACACCCTTCTTAGTCAAGCATGTCAATGGAACTGCTAAGCATGAAAAGTCCGGTATAAATCACATGTAGTTACCAACCATCCCCAAAAAACTCCATACCTCAAAGATGTTCTTTGGCTACTCCCAGGAAACTAATGCTCTCACTTTCTCTATATCTACTGATACTCCTCTCTATAAGATAACATGAACTAAGAAGTGAATCTAATCCATCAAAAAATGGAATTTTGAGAGGTTGAAATATATCGTATGTTCTCTCAGTGTACTTAAAACAATCTCAATATGGGTGTCATGGTCATATCGAGTGTAAGAGTACACTAATATATCACCCACAAAGACTACCACAAAAGAATCCAAGTAAGTATGGAACACTCGGTTCATTAATTCCATGAAAAATTATGGTGAGTTTGTGAGACCTAATGATATAAACTAATAATATTATAGACAATACCTTCTCCGAAAGGATGTATAAGCTATATTTAATGGTCTAATGCACAACTGATGATAATCAGATCTCAAGTAAATCTTTGAGAACACCCAGGCTCCTCAAAGCCGATCTAAGAGATCATCAATCCTCAGTAATGGATATTGGTTCTTGACCATCAACTGATTCAATTTCCAATAATCCACAAAAACTCTAAGTGTGCCATCCACCTTATTCACAAAAAAGAGCAGGCAAACCCCAATGAGAAGTACTAGGTAAGAAGAAACCCTTTTTCTGTGACTCCTTTAACTATTTCTTAGGCTCCTGTAACTCTGGTGTAGCCATCCTATAAGGAGGAATGGACATCGGTTCTTCTCTGAGCACAAGCTCAATAGATAAATCTACCTCTCTTTTAGAGGTAAACATGAAAATTAATCTAGAAAGACATCTCTAAAATGATCCACCACTGGAGGTAAGTCCATCTGTGAATTTCCCTAGTCATATAGATATAAACTAGAAATCTAGGAAGTAATTAATCCAAACCCATGATGCTCAGGTCCAGCTCTACTCACCTGGACATCCAATTCACCCTTGTGTAGAAAGGACCCACCCTCTGGTGACGTGAAATTCAGCCTACGATGATTGAATTCAACAATGTCCTGAAAGGATACTAACCAATCTATTCCAAGAATTAAATCGAAGCCTATGATCTCTAAGACATAGATATCCCATAAGAAGTGACACCCACCATCCTCAAGAGGGCACTCCTTGCACTGACATACACTAGTCTTCTTAATTCTCAACGGATTTTCAAGCATCATAATATCCTTAGATGTAAAGATGAAGAGTCCAAATATCTCCACAACAGCAAAAAATATAAAACTATAGGAACTCCCCATATCAAAAAGAGAATAAGCTTAAATTAAGGCAACTAGAATCATACCTCTAACTATAGAGGGTATGGGATCCTACTCTTGTTAGGTCTACTACACTGCAAAATCATGACCTGTACCACATCCCTGTGACCCTTCTTGACTACCCTAAGTTGATCCACCCTACCTTAACTAAAAACATGTAGCCTGACTACCACAGTTGCGACCACCTCCTTGGTCTGAATGGCCCAACGAACTCTAGTTTCCTGATTGATGAGAAACTAGTGGTCCTACTCTTGAACGTGGAGTCATAGTAGAACCCCTATCACCCACTTCTAGTGAGGACATCCAGAAAAAATGCTAAAGATGACCCATCTTGCCATAATCTCGACACTCAACTAGGTCTTTTGGGCACTGAGGTCTCGTGTGGCCACTCTTCCCACACTGGTAGCATACCACCTTTATACCTAGAGAAACATCTTATAAAATCTCTATACGATTCTTCCTACTATCTGTCGAAGGAGTACCATCCCTGGATAATAAACTACCCTGGCTCACAGCTCCCAAATCCTTTAGATTTCACTCAGTAATCAGTTCTTGGTTCACTATAGCCATCACTGAAGTCAGCCTGAAAAAAATCACCTACGATTAGATTTCATACCTGAAAACATCCTAAAATCGCCTAGAAATAGATAACTCGTCCCCTCCTAGAATAGGTGTGAAACACTGAAGCTCAGTAAAATGGGATGAGTAATCCATAAATGAAAGAGTGACCTACTCAAAATGCATGAACTATTGGGATTGATCGACCCTCAATATCTTTGGATAGAATTAGTCATAAAATGTCCTATGAAACTCTTCCCAAGTCATATCCCGATGACATCCCACCTGTGAGATAACATCCCACCATCTCTTGGGGGAATCATGTAGCATGTACAACACGAGCTTCACCCTCATCTCCAAAGGCGTCACCATATTCTCAAAGATAGAGATCATGGACTCAAATCATAACTCTTCAGCCCATGTTCCCCAATCCCCTAAAAAAGTGGGAGGATGCTGCTGTTGGAACACCATCATTAACTCTACCATAGACAGGGAAGGATGCGGTGCTCCCTAGAAAGTCTGTAACATCCTCAAAAAGTCTTCACAGAACTGTGCATCAACACTTGTGTCTGGTATAATAGCTTCTTCCAAGACAGGAACGACAGGAGGATCTTCTGGTAGTCCCTGATCTATCCTTTCCAGTGTCTGTTCATCTCCCTTCCCCTAGTGTAAAACCATAGGATGTCTCAGTGTCATGAATCTGTAAGGTCAATCACACGTCTCAATTAAATATTATCAAGGAAAACAACTTAGAAGTTAAAGAGAGGAACACGAGAATAAAACACTCACATTTTATAAAAAAAAGACTACAAGGCGTGTATAAACTCTACACTACATGTTCCCTTAAGATTTTAAAATGGCGTGTACCTTTACCGAACCTGGTCATGTAACAAATATACAGACGGCATGTTCCTCATAATACATAGAGTGTGGTTAAAGTTTCTATCTTTCCCAAGTACTTCTACATGGCTCGAACCACATGGTTCTCTTCTATGTAACACTATATGTCGTGTTCACCCTAGACACAATGTGTACTACTTAAGTTCTAACCAACTGTGTCATTAGTCACACGATCGAAGACATGGTCGACTCTACACAGCATGAAATAATGGGATACAATGTGTACACCCCAAGTTCTAAACAAACAGATACATGGTTCTCTACACATGATGTGGAAAATCTAGAGATGGTGTGTTCTACTATAAGTTTCCCATCCCTGTGTCTCTGCTCACACCGTCACTCACACAGTCAAGCCACACAGAACGTGTACTCCCATTACATAGTGTGTACTTAGGTAAAGTTGTTTCTTCCAGAATAGAAGAACACATTGCATATGTTCACAACACCACATGTCGTTTTGTCTGGGTTTGTAGATAGTAGACCTATGAAACTCCTCACTAACCCTTAAAAAATTAAATTTTTGTCCAAGTCATGAAAAATTCTAACCCATGAGAGCCCATACTACCTCAAATCAAAGTTTTGAATCCTTATTCATATCATAGCTTGAAAAACTTATTCTAAAGTTCAAAAATCATCCACCAAATTCCCATACAAGTGGGTCCATAACCCACAGGTCGGAGGATCGAGACCTCTATATGATACCACTTTGTAACGTCTGAGTTCTGGGTTCCCCAAACTCGGTTGGTAACATGACCTCAATCACATTTCCCTAAATTCCAGATGGTGCTGACTAGAATTGAGGGCTAGGCTCTAATAATGGGGAAACTAGGGCATCATTGGAAGAGTATACAAAATTGAATAACAATGATAAACAATAACGGAAGCAGTAATACCCTACAGAATAAGTAAACAATAGAATACTGATAGTATAAACAACTGCAACATATATAAATAAATAATTCATGTCACATGTATCTAGGAAAGCATACAAACAAGTCACAATATTAAAAATACAATACTGAAACCAAAGTACATAAAATAATAAACTCCAAAAGCATCGCAAGCCTCAGCTTGGTCCCATGCTCTCCATCTTTAACAGCAATCAAGTACCTGACGAGGAAGGTAACTTCCCCTTATCTATACATGCAACAATATAATCTGTTTGGGTGAAAAAGAATGGCTCAAATGGTGTGTGAGATGAATCCTAGTAGGAAACCACAAAAAGACTTATTACTAACTATCAGTGAATATATATAGCAGGTAATATGAAGAAATTAAGAAATAAACTAAGAAGTACTCAAAAGAAAACAATCATAGAATTTTCTATTACATTCATTTACATTTATGAATTATCCAATACATTGAATAATGTAACCTCAATATCTATCCTAAGCTCTGTATCCCCCTATATAATATCAAAATAGATGTCTTATAAGACCATCTTAACCAACTAGTAAGACTGGTTCCAAGCTTGTGGTATGGCTTGGCAGACTCATCATAAACATTCAATTATTCACAAGCAACCGTTTGGGAAAGTTCTTATAGTCTAATCCCCTCTGGTTTCTTATATCATCAAATCAATAAATAATAATGAACCTCTGGGAAATCTCACACAGTCTAACCCCTTTGGTCCCAAATAGCACTAATCAAATACAACAACCACCTGGGTAGCTCTCATAGTCAATACCAATTGGTCTTTGTAGGAAAAATAAATTATAATGACCCTCTGGAATCTCTCATAGTCAATGAACTGTGGTCTAACATTTATTTAATAATTATTCTCTGGGTATCTATCATGATCTAACCCCTCTGGTCAATGACCCCATGATAGCTCTCACAGTAAATACCTCTGGTCATTCATAACAACAATTCATAAATAAAATACCCTTCCTTGGGAAACTCTCATAGTCAATTACCCTTGGTCATACTTTCATAATGTGAATCACATGCATCTCAAATTAACATCAACTCCATCCTAACAATAATCGGCAAGGAAAATAATGAAGCCTAACATGATTTGCAAACCGAACGATCATAACCAATCAAACATTAGAAACAAATCCATAACAAAGGGAATAAACCTTATGCATAATCAATAAACCCTTCTCAATAAATCACACCATAACATGTCTTAAAGAGGGTTAAATTCCATAATACGCAATACCCTAAACATGGGTATTCATCACTTTTAGCATATATAATCCAAGGAAAAAAAATTAAGGCACAAACCACCTACCTTGATGTGGTACAGGGAACAATCTCGAACATCGGCCCCTAAATTGACCTAGAACGTTGTAGATCTACAAGGGGTCAAAATATTTCAACCTTGGATAACTCAAAAGAGAGGAGAAATTAGGAAGATAGGATCTAGAGAAAGATATAACTCATAGGTTGGAATCCAATGCACCCGGTGGCATCTCAATCGGAGCTCAGATGGAGGAACGAGAGGAGATTGATGTTTCTTAGCCATTCGTCGCTCTCTGGAATGAGACATGGGAAAACGAAATATGTTCCGGAGATGAGACATGACCCCAAGATGATTAATCAAATAAAAAGAAAAGTACATAATGTGTTAATTTAATGTACATGCCGTGTATAATCCCCAACTGGCTCCCACTTAAGGCGATCAGATAGGTCCCCCACACGGCCATGTACTCAGCTATTACATGGCCAAAACATGGTTATGTGCAAAAACTGAGTACAGAGAGTGTACTCAAGGGTACACAATGTGTACATTGAAAATTTCAAAATTACTCATTTTTCCTAAAAAAACCCAAAAATAAAGATCTATACTGGAAAAGAAGATATGGGTTCTTACATTATGTAAAAAAATTAATTTAACAACTATTTAATAATTCTGTAATAGTAATATTCCAATTTTCATTCACTGATAAATGAAATTATTTTATTTATTCAATAATCTATTGAAAAGAAATTTTTTATGTATTCCAAGTGAAGAGTTTCTATAATATTAATTAAATATCCATTGGTATCAAGAAAAATCTAGAGGCGATGACAAATTTACTAATAAGAATGGATCAGATTTTCCAAATAGAAACAAGCATATAAAACATTACAGATCAATCCAGGAAATTAATTTTAACAAATATAAACTAATGAATGTGTAATAATTTTTTTACATAAATTGTATATTGTAAAATAAATATAAATACAATTATGATATGGATAAATAATTAATAAATGAATATTTTAAATTGAATTAAATTTTTTTATCCAAAGATGAATTATGATATTATAGGTTTCTTATCCAAATTTACATTCCTGGTGATATGCTCCATTGTCACCACTATATTTAATTTTTGTGGTGTATATAAATCTTATTAATTTATTTTATCATGATTTTAATTAAATTTAATGGAATTAAATATCCAATTGAGGTATTAAATAAAAAAATAAATTTTCAATTATCTTTTTAATGGGCATCAATTAAAAATTTACGAAGTCGAAAGGGTTTTTCATCTCAAGATTCTTTCTTTGATAAAGTTTTATTATTATACCCTTATTTTCATTCATATGGTGTATATTATACCTATATTTAATGTTTTATCATGATTATTTTTATCCATTCTATTTATATATAATATTCATGTTATAAAATTAATGGTCTTTTGAATCAATGGTTTCAAATCCATTAGGGTTTCTTTTCTAGTACAAATTTAAAATCAAGATTATTTATATTTAAAAATAAATTGTATTGAAAGGTGTGTTATATAAATATAAAATACCACATAGATTATTATACCTTGACTAATTTTAGTTTTTTTAGTTATTATTTAAATTTTATATTCTATTGGGTTAAAATTCATCTAGAAGGATGTTTGTAAGTGGAGCCGACCTTATCTCTTCAATTTGGTCGAGAATATTTTTCCACCACAACAATATTCATTATATTATTTTATAAATTTTATTCAATATAAATATATAATTTCATAAGGTTATTTTTAACTATATTTGAGTAATTTAATAAATTAATGAATATAATCTTTTCATAGGTTTTCTATGCGGTTAATTTTCATTTATATTGACTTTCTTTAGAAAATATGAAAATAATTTCCTCTTTTAATGAATAATCATAAAAACTATTTCCCATTATCTTATTCTTTTTATTTAAAAATAAACCTATTTATTTTTTCATGGTTTTATAAAGTAAAATCTACTCTTATTATTTTGTGAAAATATTTCATTGAAATAAATGTTTTGAAAAATATTAATGGGAATCTATTCTCATTTTTTCAAAGTAATTTCACAATTATCATATAATGTATTTTTATTATATGTCAATATCTATTGAAGTTTACATTAATTAATTTTGGTATATTATCTAGTAGTAACATCAACCTTATTTCTATGGATGTTTTATGATCATGTTTTTTGGAGGTTTTCGTGAAACATATTTCTTCCCATAGTTAATTATGCAATGTTGGTGTTATGAATGTTTTCATGTTCATATAGAAAACATATATGTTAATTTTGTTATGTAATGGGTGGGACATGAATTACATATCCCTATAATATAATTTTTAATGATTTATATCTCATGAGATAAGGTTGAGGTACATTTGTGGTTACCCCAATCCAAAAAGGTTTTAGTACTTGGGTGGTTATCCCTTTCCCAAAATGTCGTGGTACATGGGTGGTTTTCCAATTCCCAAAAGGTAATGGTACATAAGTAGTTTTAAAAATATAACTATGTTATGGGTATGTGATTATCCTATTATGTTATGTATTTAATGTCTTTATTATTACCCTTAATGTATTTTATATGCTCATATGCATGAAATATTATTTTGTTATGCATTATGTCTCTGTCATGTTAATGCATTATTAACTCATATTACTCATATTCTGTGACAAAATCCTTATGTCATGATTTAAGGTTTATGATCAATTTTTAGTGGTTATTACATAAAAATGATTTTTATGTACATTTATTATATTCACATACCCACATATTTATATTATTCTCACTTCTAATGTTTGATTGTAATTTATTATGTTCATACATACTAAGCATATGAGCTTAACCTTTTCATATGATCAAATTCCCTAGTAATGAAAGAGAATATTATGTATGATATTTCCAGAATGATATCATTCATGGTGATTTATTTGGGACATGTTTAATAGTTAATGTAGGATAAGGATTTATCTTTTAGTGGTAAGATTTTTCAATTTGTGGTTTCTTATGGTTTTTTAAGTAAATGTTTCCACTAACTCTATAAAACTCTAAAACTAAATGGTCATAAGAATATATATGTGATATAAAATTTGATATAGATCATTTAAAAATGTATTTCTTACTTTAGGATGTTATAGTTGGTATCAAAACCATTTTATACGGAATATGATTTTTTATAGGATCTGGGAGTGTAGGTGTGGGTTATATTCATTTTTATCAATGTAGGTTTTAGATAATTTTTGAGGTTAAGATGTTTTCAGTTGATGAAAATTTTATAGTTTTACATACCATTATGGGTTAATAAGCCTAAGGGTGATCACAAATTCAAATTCATAAATACCCTATTAAGTCTTATGTGATTAGATTTTTGAAGGGATTAATGATATTTTTCAATATGTTTCATTAAGAATACCTTCTTGAATTATAAATAATCATTATAGTCAATATATATATTTATAAAAAAAATTAGGTTATTATGGGAAATGATTAAAATATTTTGTGACTATACATGATTATTGTATATATTTATTTATATTTGATTAAATTTAATTTGGGGATAAAGGTTATGTTAAATTTATGGATCCTGGGTTTCCATGATTTTGGGTTTAGAAAAAAGCATGAAGGTCTCAATAATATTTGGTTAATTAGTTTTAGGGATTATATAATTACTAAAACATGATTTAATCTACATTTAATAGAATATGTTTTAGTTAACACTAGTAGAATAAGATGTTTTCTAGGTTAAAATGTTGGTGTTGTTGGGTAAATAACTTATGATAGATTTTTCATTTTAACATGTGTATCAATTATTATCATAATAATTTTATTTTAAGTATTTTTTTGAACAAGTTCATAGAGATGATGTTGTGAATGGTACGTCTATAGACACTATTATAATCAATAACAAGGGAATATTTCTAATAAATGGTTATAAAAATGAAAACATGGACATATGCCTATTATTAATAAAAATAATAATTTATTAGTCTTACCCTAGATATTAATGAATATAACTTATTTTTAATTATATATCATTTAATGAAAATAGAAGGAATTTATTCATCTATTTTCCTTTATAAGGTAAATCAAAATTAAAAGGAAACAATTTATTTAAGGGGGAGAATTTGACACCTAGTGATTTTAGTATGTATTTACCTTTAAATGAATATTTTTTATTTGATATCTTGTCCTACAAAAGAATCATAAAACTAAATTTAATAATTCATTGTAGTAAAATATTGAAAACCAAAATGAAGTACAATATAATAATTTTAGATGAAACATAACCGGAAAGATAAATTATTCTTTGATATTAAAAGTGTTCAAATTCCCTTAGGAAAATACCCTTGATTCTAAAGAGACTATTTTTATGAATTAAATATTTTTTTTAAAATTTATTACACTAAATGAATTATATCAATATAATTTATTCAAAAAAATTAATAAATTATTATTAAAATGAACTAATGACATTAAATTAATAATTAAGTAGCAATAAAGAATTTACATTTCATTATTTATTTCTAAATTAAAATATTTTGTTCAAAAAAACATGTTTTATTATATTTTATATGTTCAAAAGTAAAATTTTAAATAATTGATTTATTAAATGTAGCTAATTTTATATTCTATATATTTTAAAAAATTAATAAAAATTCATGAACTGACTATTAAATAATATGTTATGAAGATAAAATTATTTAGTGTTAAAATCCCAATCTTGCATAGAATTTATTTCATTCTATATATTCTGTATTTTAAATTTAATAAATTATATCAATATTTGTAAAAATAATGTCTTTAATATTATAAATTATATATATATATATATATTAATATAATTAACCAGTCATTGAACAAATATTTTTCGTTTTTGTGTAAGTATAAATTAATTTTTAGGATTTAGAATACTTTTTTCTAAAAAAAATTATTTATATCCTATAAATTATTACAATGAAATTTACTATTATCACCATTAAAAATTTAATCCATTATAATTGTTTTCAAATATGGAATTAACAAGTCTAAATTTGTTGATAAGTTCAATTTAATTTTTAGATAGAAATATAAATTTCTATGGTAAAAGATAATTACTAATGTAATGGCTAAAATAAGCTTAAATGGTTACACTAATGGACATGTTCATAAATATCACAAAACCATTGTTGGGTTAAAAGTCACCATTTTACTTTTCTATAACTTTAGTTTTTTAAATAAAAAACTCATTCTTAATCACTTAATTACTAACTCATTTATGTCCAAAGTATTCTAATAATGTTTTTATGTGAAATCATATAAAAATTTATCATACTTTCTTTATTTCTCTTAGGAATATTAGTTCATATTTTATCATTACATTTTCAATAATGCACATGATAAAAATTGTATTCATGAGAATTATATAAATAACTCATTCCAGGACTATTGTAATGAGACCAGATGTAATTTACATCATACACATTGAATACTATCTATATCGTACACACTAGATATGATTTATATCATACTCACCAGATATGACTTATATCGTACATATTGTCCAGAATTTAGTACTAACAATACTTTCATAATGATATAAATCATACTAAATCTTGTAACAAAAATCATTGGACTCATTTAAATTTATCATATCAAGAAATTTTAATTTTTTTTGTTCAATTATATTTTAACTAAAAATGATGTCATGCATTATCTTATATTTTCAATCAAAACGATGTCATTACTTAAGTTATCATATTACTATTAGAGTGTAAAGTGTTTAGGTCCCTCAAAGAAATTAGAAGAAAATCTGACCATTGTAGATCATGATGACCATTGGAGAAACACCTATAAATACCAGGTTATTTGAATGATCTCAAAACATGAATTTGAGACACTATTTAAGAGATATGTTAATTTTTATACATGTGAAAGCTCGGAAGTTTACTAGTTGTTAACTATTTGTTCCATATACTTGTAACTCTCATGATTTTGTTTTTCTTTGTGAAACATTGATCATTGTGATTACTATTTATGGATTCTATTGATAGGAAGATAGAGGTGATGATCATCTTCTTGGTCAAGGGATTCTGAGGCTAAGAAGATCGCAGTTCTGATCACCTTCTTGATCATGGGATTCCATGTATATGTAGAAAAACTAAAGTATATCCTTTTATCAAGGAATTTTAAGGATAGTTAGATATAAACTAATCTTCAAATAAAGTTATTACCTTGGAATTGGTAAGACATACTTTCTCGAATGTTTAAATCAAATATCCTTTATTCTAGGTTATTGGATACCCTACTCTTTGGGTTAAAATAATTGTATTCATTTACTAATATTTCATTTCCTTTAAATTTTTAATAAAAAGCGATTTAATTAATTTTTATATTTATCATAACTACTTTAATTACAATTAAATTGTTTTACATTGAATTACTTCATAATTATGATTTCTATAATTATGATTATTTAATTTACTTATTATTATTCTATACGCTTTATGAAATAATCATTATTTTTATTTACATTGATTATCATAACCACTGTGATTACAATACTTACCATGCATACAATGAATATGATTAATTTCTAAATACAACCTATGGAATACATATCAAAATCAACTTAATTACGATATACTTTATCATCAGATCCAAAGGCCTAGTCTGATTATTGTTTTAATACTTAAGAGGTTTTGTGAATTCAATTAGTTTGAAATATTTTAATGTAAATATTAAAAATTAATTTTTTAAACCTATAATCCTCCCCATCTTGCAGTTTTCCATATATATATATTTTGACACAATAATTGGTATCGGGGGAGGATTCTATTACTCATATATTTTCTTATGTTAATATTTCAAGTTATTTTTATTTATTTTATAAATTTTTTGTTTATAAATACTTGTTACACTAATGTTTATTATGGAAAAATAATTTTTCTATTTTATAAAATATTAATGAACTTAATTTCTATTCAATAGAAAATATCAATCTCACAAGACCAATAATTTTTTATGGAAATGATTATTAATACAGGAGGGATAGAATGAAGACCTTTATAATCAACATTGGAGTTTATAACATCTTTATATTTACTAGATACTATAAAATTCTAGACAAGGAAGTTAGAGTTTTTAACCATCAAGATAAACATGAATATTAATTGAATTATAAGGTATAAAGTAATTTAATTTGTTTAATGAATATAAACATATAAAGTCATATTTCATCTTCTGAAGAAGCCAATAGTATTTGGAATAATCTAGAGATTACACATTTATGAACTTCTAATGTTGTTGAAACCATAAGAGCTATGTTGGGAGTAGATTATCCGGCTTTCAAAATCCCTTATAGAGAAACTATTGTTAAGGTATAATAAAGGTTCATGAACTTTTTTTATAGTTTACAAACTATTGAAGATAAAGGATTATAGGATGAAATACTTTTGGAAAATATTATAGACATCATATCAAATTAATGGGAATCAAATTGAACAACAATTGACGAGTCTAGGAAGATTATAAATCTTACACTTGATGATTTTTTTGAACTCTTTTACAGTATTAGGGTAGGATAAAAAGAGATGCTGAGAAAGATAAGAAAAATAATGGTGGAGTTTTATTTACTTCTAATTTAACTAAAATGAAACCTCATACTCCTGAAAAATAGTTATGTAATTAGTCAAAAAGAATATGGTTGTTCAATTGGACTCAAGTGAATCAGAACATTCAGAAAATGAGTTTTCTAATCTTGCTTGAAGAATTAAAAATGTTTTTATAAAGAAATATTTTCAGTATCAATAAATGAAAAGTAACAAGGATGAGAAATATAATGATGTTTCCTATTATGAATACAATAAAGCTAGAAATATTAGAAAAGATTATGAAAAGATCAAATGGAAATATTGAAAGGAAAGGAATTATGATGGATATCAAAAAGCATATTACAAGTAAGGAATAATGAAAGTATTCAAAGGTAATGAATCATGAAGTGATAATAAAGGTGGTTCTTTTAATTATTCTTCAGATAATGAAAATTCCAAGTAGATAAATATTGTTCTCTATGCCATAATAACTTTTGAAAATAAATGTTTTATTGATAACATACACACTTTGGATTCATTAATAAATATGTCTTTAAATGAAAAATATCCTGATGAGAGAGGCTATATTTCTTTTAATGAAGAGAATTATTTAGTAGAAGATAACATTTTACCTTCATATATAGAAGTCTCTAGATTTTCTCAATTTCTTCATAATTAAAATTTAAAATTTAGTAAGAAACATGAGAAAGAAAATTATGGAATTTTTTTTGATAAAATAAGTATCAAATGTTTCAATAGACTATGATAAGAAAACTTTTTAAATTGATTCCATTTTTATAAACCATGAAAATCGGATTATGAAAAGAATAATATTTTTAATGATTTTGAAAAATTCATTTCTGAGAAAAATGTTTTAGAAAAAAACTCACTTTTGAAACTAATACTAATGTGGATAAGAATTTAGTTATAAAACTAAAACCTGAATTTTTTTCATTGAAATTTTTTTATATAATATTACCACCGGTAAGGAAGGATTTGTTAAAATATATAAACAACTCCGTCCACAAGGTAATAATTCAAGAATGGGACATGATAATTAAAAACCATTTTTTAGTAATAATTATTTTATTCCTGAAAAAGCCCCATTTTTCATAAAGTGTCAAGCTAGTGGGCACTAAAATAAAAATTGTTCCTTAAATAAAACTCAATCATTGGGGTTCCACAAACACCATTTTTCAAAACAAATGTGGATTCCAAAAACCTGATTTACTAACATTTCTGGACCAAGGAATTTTTATATTTCAAAAATCTAATTGTTTTTTAAAGAAAACAAATAAATTACCAACAACATGAATATATGGTACATGGATAATGAATTTTTATAAAACATGAATAGAAATAAATAATTTGTGTAAATGATTTTTGAAATGAATGTTGGAAGAGTTTCCTTTATAGATAATTCTCATGGAAATATTATTGGTATCAGTAATATTGTTCTTCTTGGAAAATATTTAAATTCAAATGTTTTATTTATTGAAGGAATTAATCTAAAAGGAGGTATCATTTTACATTTTATCATAGAAAAAGAAAAACATTATGATATTTTTACAAAACCATTTCCTTCTGATAGATTTTAATACATTAAATATAATCTATGAATGATCACTATAAATTAATCATTCATATATACTTCTTATTTAAACCATATCCTTAAATTAAGTTACTCCTTTTCCAAGGGGGTATATATGTTTGATGTATTGATTTTTTTATTCTCAATTTTTCATACTTGAAATTTTTTGTACTCAAATATTTGGTATATAAATGTTTTCTTACACAAATTTTTCATTTATTAATTTTTTCATACTCATGGTTATCGTACTGGAAATTTTTGATACTACATTTTTTAGAAAAAATTTTCCAAAATCAATATATCTGACTTGAAAATTTGAAAGGTATAATTATTACGTTGCACTTTTCAATTAAATTTTATTTATTGATATTATTTTTAAAGCCTTTTTCAGATTCATGATGAATACAATAAATTTTATTTTATTTTATTTTAAATAAAACATCAAGAGTTTAGTTTTTTGGCTATCATATCACTTTGTTTAAATATGAGCCATAGAATATCTAAAATCATCTTCACTCTCCTATATAAAGGGACCCCTACTCAATCCCATTTCGGTTTTTTCATTCTTTTCACTGAAGCTCTACCTACCTTCAAATATCCAAGTCTTGAGGTTTCCTTGCTCAGAAGAAGTTTTCATACTCATGTCAGAATCAACAACCTCTTCCCCCAAAACCATGCCTCCTAAAGATATAATTTCAATGATTGTTTTTACTTAAAGGTTAATCAATAAATATTTTTAATACCGGTATGATTCTTCTTTGAAAATAATTATCAACATTCAAGGATGTGAACTATTTTTCTTAGAAAAACCCAAGTCCAATAAAAAATTAATTCATATTGATGTTATTAGAGAGTTATATTATACCTTTGTGTTTGATGAAGATTTAATGTAATGTTTTTCTATGTATGGAAACATTTATAGCCTTTAGAGGGATAATGATTCTCATCTTATTCGTATACCCACAGAAGGATATTCCATCTTTACTTCTCATAAGCTTCCAAATTAAAAAGGAACCTTCAGAAAGAGAATATCTGAGGAATCCTTTTTTGATATTCATAAGGAAAAAAGATAAGCTTCCCATATTTATTTAGAAAATGGTCTCATTACTCTTTGGATGAAATGGGTTTTAATACCATGAAAATGAGATAGGTAAACCCTTAAGGTAAACCCTTAAGGTAAACCCTTTAGGTATCAGATGTTTTCATTCTTGATTATCTGGTTAATATGAGGAAATTGAATTTTTTGGGTGAAATATTTTTATCCATAAAAAAATTAAAATTCAGACTCATGAAATCATAGTTGATTATGATTCCTAGAATCATTAGTAAGTTTCTTACTGAAATTATAACGTTTTTAATGTTGAAATAAAATTAGTTCCATGGAAATTGGATGTTCCACTTATCTATGATGACACAATTAAAAGGTTGAAACATCATTTTCATAGTGAATCAAAAAGGTTTATAAAATATATTGATGATGACTCTGTAATGGAAGCTATTGAAGAACCACATAATGTTTAAAAATATATTCTGGTCATTTCATAAAATAAAGATAATGAAAAGTATGTTTTCCCAAGAAAGTAAAAGAAGACAAAATTTTATAGTGATAATGTGTTTTTTTGAATGGAGAAAATGAAATGATGAAAGGAATGAAGGAGATCCCCAGTTTGGTCATGACCTTACCGAGGCCTTATCTAAAAACATTCATGGTGAAGATTCTCTCAAATAAGAATAATCAAAAAGAAAGTTGAAAAATAAGAAGTTTAGTGTTCTAGATATTGATATTGTGATGAAAATTATTAAAAAGGAAAGTGATGGAAATGGAAAGAAATTTTTTTAGTGATGAATCAGATCCTCCGAAAGATAATAAAGAAAAATATTAAGAATAAAAATAGTACAATGAAATGAGGTATATTGATGAGTATGTTTGGTGATGATGAAATTAGATAAAAAATAATGTAGGAGAAGGGGAAGAATTAGATGTAGAAGAGAAGAATGAGAGTGATAAGGAATTAACTTAGAGTAAAAAATCATATTCAATCATAGTAACCCTAAGATCACCAAGAGTAACTTCTTGTAACTAACCATCCCCATCTATTCAAAGGAATAAACCCAATAAATTCATTCATCTTTTTGACAAAGATAAAGAGACCAGGATAGTTAAAAATCAAATGTAGAATTATGTTTTAGGATAGATTCCTAATTTCATAGAAGATACTGACTCATAAAATAAAATTATAGTTAAATGTGTTCAGTAAATTGTTCATGCTTTAGAAAGATTAGAAAATAATATTATATATTTTCCAATGATTGAGACAAAAATTGATATAGTTGATGATAACCAAAGTGATAAACATGAATCCATCCGAAGTTTAAGAGAAAGTTTGACCAATATTGAAGACGATTTAATGTTTTTTAAGATAATTATTATGAACACAAAATGGCATGAAACAAAGTGTAAAAATGGTTTCATAATACTGATTCATGTATCAAATTTCATGAACATTCAATTAAATACATAAGAAGGATTGTGAATGAAATATTTGTTTCTTTTAATGGGCTGGTTAGAGACATTGGCCAAAAAGTATAGTCTTTACATGCTTTAAAATCCCAAATGATATCCAATCAGTAGAAATCAAGTATATCTATAAGAAGTTGAAATTTATTCAATCATATGTTTCAAGGTTTAGGTTTTACAATGATGAGATAGTTGAATTGAAAAATAAAAATATATCGCTGATTGATAGATTTGAAGTAAAAGAATAGACAAATAAGTGTCAAGAAGAAAATATTTGTACTTTGGAAGAGAATTTAAATCTTAGAAAGAAATAATTCATACACATGATCAGTTATTTTTATAAAATTAAGATAAATTTAGAACTCAGAATGAGTTTCTTGAAAAATTGAAGAATGAAAAAAATGATTTCAATAAGAAAAAAAATAATCTTATGCCTCTTAGAGTAAGAGAAGAAATATTTTTTCGGAATATTGTTATATTTTTTGGAAGAATCAATTAAATTTATTGTCATCTATATATAGTTTTATTGAATGTCTTCCATGTATTTTGGAAGAATGTTATTATATTTTTTTCTAGATGATCAAATTCATTTTTTCTTGGTATATCTTGTTTCTCTAACAATTTTTTATGTATTATAAAAACTTCACTATTCCTTTTTTGAAATCACAAAGGTGGATAATGTTCTAGTTAGGGGGATAAATTTTCATAAAAGGGGATAATTCTTTAGTAAGGGAGAGTAATTTTTTAAAATAAATAGAATATGATCCTTAGGTATTTTATTATCCTAAAGGGTGTTAGTTATATTAAAAATCAAATTCAAAAGAGTTTAAAAACTCAAGGAGAGAAAATTATAAGTGTTTACTTCTGAATATGAATGTTATTTATAATATTTTTTAGACTTATGTTTTATAAAGTACTTTTCTATTTAATTCATGTGGTTTGTGATTTCCAAAAGGGGGATATTGTTGGGTCAAAAGTCTCTTTTTTACATTTCTATTACTTTTGTTTGGGAAATCACAAAAACTTACTTAAACAACTAAATACTAACTCATTTATGTAAAATTAATTTTAATAATGTTTTTAGGATAAATCATATAACAATATATCATACTTCTATTATGTATTTTTCGTATATTATTTCATATTTTATCGTTAATTTTTTCATAATAAATATGATAAAAAATCATACTCATGATAATTACATAAATATATAATTCCATTATTATATCAATGATCCCAAATATGATTTACATCATACACCACTCATACGATCTATATCATACCAATTGGATACAATTTATATCATACTCACAGCATATGAATTATATCATACATACTTTCTGGACATTCATACTGACAATACTTTATTAATGATATATATTGTACTGGACCTTATAATGAAAATCATCATACTCATATAACATTATCATATTCAAAAAAAATTATTGGATTTTTACTTAATATTTTAAATCAAAAAAATTTCATTCATTTTGTAATATTTTAAATCAAAATGATGACTTGATTTCAGTTATTATAAGACCATCGGAGTGCTAGGTGTCTAGGTACCTTTGAGAATTCAAGAGAAAATTTAACCACTAGATAAAAAGGTGACCATTGGAGGAACACCTATAAATACTAGGTCCTTTGAAAGATCTCAAAAAATGAATTTGAGAAACTGTGCAAGAGATCTGTTAAATTTTCAATGTGTGAAATCTTTGAAGTTTACAAGTTGTGAACTAGTTGTTCCATATACTTGTAAATAAAAAAAAATTCTTTATAAGACGCTGATCATAATTATTAAAAAAGAGGTATTCCATGGATAGGAAGATAGAGGTTATGATTAACTTCATGATCGGGGGATTCTATGTCTAGGAAGATAGTGGATTCAATCACTTTCTTGATTTAGGGATTTCAGGGATAGGTAGGTAGACTAAAGCTGATCATTATATCGAGGGATATCGAGGATAGGTAGATATAAACCTGTATTCAAATCAAGGGATTACCCTAGTGTGGGTAATAAATACTTTCTTGAAAGTATAAATCAAGCAAACTTTATCATAGGTTATTGTATACCGTAATTTTTGGGTTAAAATAATTATATTAATTAACTTATATTTCATTTCTACTTCTTTTGTAATAGATAGTGATTTAATTTATCTTTATGTTTATCATATCTACTTTAATTACAATAATTTTTTTTACATTTTATTAAATCATTATTATATTTTTTTATTATGATTTTTCATTAACTAAGTACGATTCTATATGCTTTATGATAGAATTGTTAATTTTGTTTTACTTGGATCATCATAAGCAGTATGATTACAGTACTTATTACAATTTTTGTGAACACGATTAATTTCTAAATGTGACCTAGGGAATAAATATCGAAATCAACTACATTACTATATCCATTATAACTGGATCCAAATTCCCAATCTAATATTTAATTAATACTTAAGAGGTTTTTTGAATTCAATTAGTTTCTTTCTTTCAAACAAAAGATTAAAAACAAAAGTTTTTAAACCTAAAATTCAACCCCCTCTTGTAGTTTGTCATTTTTATATACATTTATATCCAAAAAACATGAAATTAAATGGATGTATTATGTATTTATCAATATCCCCTGATCATATCTCCACTTTTTGTTTATTTAGGATCTACTCTCATTGCATTTGAAATGCATTTTTATTAAGAATTTTGTATTTATAAAATCATAACCCCTTTTGAATTATGAAATTACCCATCCAAAACCATTAAAATAAACACATAAAATTATAATTCCTCTTTCTGATCTACTACATTTTCTTCCCAATGTGTTACCTAAAAAATTCTTTAGCCCATAGTCTCAAGAGGACACCACAAATCCATCAAAACTAAAAAAGATTCCAAGAGATGATGCAATTGTATCTCCATATGTAAAGAATTCCTATCCGTATTTTTCATAGTACGTAATACTATAATAATTCAAGAATATTATATATTACATATTAAATATGATGTTTATGTTATTAATTTTCTATAATAGTGATATTATTATAGTATAATAACATCTCCTTATTCATTCAGTTATTATAACAAGTTCTTGGTTGTGTGGGTTTTACCTTCTACATGAAAAATGTTATAACATTTAAGTACTAAATGACTAATGAAAGTTAAATAAACATAATATTATATAAAAATTAAAAAATTAATATTTTTAATTATTTTCATGAAAATATTCTAGTGTATATTCTACAATCAATCTATTTTTTAATTAAATAATCACTGATTGGTTAGATTTTTAAGTGTTTTATATGAACTATCACCATAATATTAATGAAATGTCCATTGGACTATAATTATATATCAAAAAATATATTTTATATAATTATTAAAATTATACAATTAATGATACCATGAACAATGATGAAGGAATAGAACTGCTAAACAAAAACAAGAATAATAAACCTGATAGTTGTAAAACCAATATTAATTTTAACAAAGAATGGTTAATGAATGGCTACTAAAAAATATTAAATGAGTGGTATAAAAAAATATAAATATGGTTTATATATGGATTATTAATTATCAATGATCTATTATATTGGTACATAAAATTCTTTGGATCAAGAAGAAGTCCAAATAAGGGTTATTTTATCTCAATTTCCCTTTATTGAGATATGCTTCATAGTCAAAACATATTTTTTGTTTTATACACTACCCATGAAGATAAATCATAATAAATTTGATTAATTTTAATGTATTTACAAAGACATCTATTTTTTCACATTTATGGTAATTTTATTTAGAAGTTATAATGTTATAAGTGTTTCTCATATAAATTTTTAAATGTTGAAACATTTTTTGTATTATATAATTAATAATATTTTTAGGTAATCTATTACATACATAATATATTTTAACATGATTATATTTTTATTTATAGTATATAAAAGTCCATTTCATTTTTTACATTTAATTTTCTTTTCAATTAGTTGTCATGAAATCCAAAAGGGATTCTTTTCTTATCACACATTGAAACCAACATTATTTATGTTTAAACTTCTATTGGACAGAATTTTATGTTAATTATCCATAAAAACCCATATATTTTGGTATCCTATGGTTATATCTTAGGCTTTCATGTATTCAAAATATTTCAGCTCTCTTTGGTTGATAATTATATAAAAATTATGTTTGTAATTTGAGCCAACCATATCTATTCTGTTTGATTGGGAATTATTGTCCCCCAAGTCTATATTATTTATATTGTTTCATGAATGTAATAATCTGTACTTGAATGGGTTTTATTGAAATTTTCATTTTTCTTTGAATATATTTACAATTTAATGGAAATTTATTTTTCATTGATTTTTTTAAATTGTCATTTTTTACATTCCTGACTATCATTATAAAAGTATGAATAAAATCTAATTTTTTAATAAATTAAATATGAAAAACTATTCCAAAAAATATTATATTTTTATCTAGTAATAATCACTTTCAGTTTATCATGGTTTTCTAAAAAAAAATTATTCCCATGACTTTATGAATTTTTCTATTTAAAGTAAAATTTATTAAAAACATAAAAGAAATTATTCTCCCTTTTCAAATGTATTTTTCTAATGGTATTATAAATAGATTTCATCTTTATAAATATACTTTAAGGTTTATTTTATTCATTATCAAAATTATCTCATGATACCATCCACCAGGTTTCTATGGAGAGATTATGATCATGTTTTTTTCAATTTTTAATGAAACATATTTATTTTGATATGTTAAAGAAGAAATGATGGGATTATGAATATTTTAATGTTCTTGTGGCACACATACGTATAGTTATAATAATTCTACTGGTGGGACCAAAATTATTTATCCCTAGATTGCACTATTTAATCTTTTATATCTCATAATATAATGGTGTGGTACACAAGCGGTTATCCCAAGCCCCAATGTCTAGGGTACACAGGTGGTTAGCCCAATCCTAAATGGTTGTTTTATATTTTTGGTTGTACCAAGCCTTAAAGTGTTACACATGTTTTTATACAAAGCATAATATATTCTTTAGGTGATTAGTCTAGTTAGTTATGTGATGAATGTCTCAATGGTTACCCATGATGCATGTTCTGTGAATAAATTCATCTGATATTAATTTGTTATACATTGTTCCAAATTTATGTTCACGTAATATTGACTCATGATACTCATGTTTTCTAAAAAAACAACATGTCATGATTTATTATTTATTATTTATGTTTTATTGGTTATTCATTCCTAATGTTCTCCTCATATACCTCGATTATATATTCATGACCCTAAGTTTATATTATACAAATGTATGATCTTATATTTTTATCTATTATTATTACCCACACAGAGAAGCTGATCCCACCCTTTTATTACATTTCCATTCCCTATAAAATGGAAAATATTATTATGTATGTTATGTAGAGAATTATATAATGTGTGGATAAATTTTAATGAATTATAGAATGCTTATTTTACATTATGAATATTTAGTTTAGTGATTAATATATCCATTTGGTGAAAAGTTATTGATTTTTTAGGTATGGGTCTTTCCGAATTATCTAAAAGTATAAACCTAAAAGATATTTTTATATATGTGATGTAATATTTGATATAGATAATATTATTATGGATGTATTTATTCATGTAATCAATTTTTGGCTTAAAATAGGTGTCTCTAAAATACATTTTTAACACAGCATCAGGGAGTGTATGTTTGGGTCATCTCATGGATAATGTATATAATGGCAGGTGGTACTATAATTATAGACCCCCCAATGATTTTTCTAATTATATTTTTTCTTAATAAAGTGTTTCCTAATTAAATTAATTGGTTATTACATTATGGGTGAATATATGTTATAGCAACATATTATTCTAAGAAACATGTATGGTTATTTTAGAGTATTTACCCATTATTAGGAGTTTTATTCATGATCAAAAATTGAATTCCTTATATACAAGTAAAATTATACTTTTTTTAATTTTATAATTGAATATAAATTTATGATATTCTATAGGTTCATTGTATCCTTCTTTAGTCTATATTCATATTTATGAGTTTTTGTGTGTTTATTAGCCTAATGAGTGTCCAAAAAACCACTTATAGATAATTTTATGATAATCCCAAAATTTATAATTATTTATATAAGGTTTTAGAATGAGAAGAAATATTAAAAATGTTAAAATTAAATTTAGGGTGATTACTCATGAGTGAAAAAATTGTATCATTTAGGTTTTTTTTGTAAAATTGTATAATTACTGAGTGGAAAACCTTTGGTCCTATTATGTAAGGTATTTAAAAATACTATAAATGGATAAACCTAAATGACCTAGGAATTTGAGAATATATATATATATTGGATAATTATGATTCATTAATCATATATGGTATTACAAAAAGGATTATATATAGTTAGAGGTTGGAAAATATGTGGATAAGTATATTATAAAATGACTGGATAAAATATATGGTTAATTTATTTGTTTTTATTCACACAATAAATGTCATAAATACTATTTAGTGGTTAGTTTGTGATTTGTTATCATGGATTTTAAGGTCATTAAGGGATATAGTTAATGGATTTTTTTGGAGATTATATGATCTTGGGTTGGATAAAAATTTATATTTCCAATTTAGTATGGAATATTTTGAAAACATATGGGCTTAGTTATTTTTTGGGAAATATTTAAATAAGTTAAACACCTTATACTCTATTGTAGCAGGTAAACACCATATCTAGGACTATCATAGAATGAACACTCTAAAAAGCCTTTATTACTATGTATATATAAAATATTCATTTTATAATGTTAACATTTTTTATTAAAAATAAACTTCCATTTTTAATTAATCATAAAAATATTGGATTATGAATAAATTCTAAATTTTTTCTAAAAATATTGAATATTATTTGAACATGAAAATTCCCATTTTGGTTAAAACCATGTTATTTTTGTTATTACCTGAAAATAAGCATAAAATAAATCTCAGAAGACCCTTATATTGATTAAATGTTATATTTAATGTATCATTTTACATTTTAAAATATTATGATGAAATTATAAACCCATACTCAATATTTTAAAACTTATGTCACATTATTCACTAAAATTTCTTAAATACTTAAAAGATGTAATATTTTAAAATTAAAATATATCACTTTTAGAAATTTTATCTCAATAACTTTATTTCAAATTTGGAGTCCTTATGCCCACATTTTTTATAATGGATCATTTTATTTTTAAGCATAATAAGAAATTACTTTAGTAAAAAATAGTTACAATAGTAAAAGTTAAAATAAAAAAATTAAAAAAAAGTAATTAATTGAAAACATGTTAAAAAATGTCTAACATTTAATGGTGGATGATTTATTACACTTTTCACTTATACACTACATTATTTCCTAATTTTAGATTTGTTTTCCTTTAGCGTGGCTTCCCATTTTTAAAATGTTTTGGGTATTTAAAAAAATGTCATTATTTCTAACTTATAAATGGGGCCTCTCACCAAAATATTAATTAAACTCATAATATTATGTATCCTCCTGAAACCAAGTACTCTTTCTATCACACCCCGATCTCAGATGCCTATTTATTTTATTTTATTTTATTTTATTTTATTTTTATTCTTTTCTTGGTCTCGCGCCTTTTTTATGGGGATTAGTTGGGACCTGGTTTGATATTTTCGATGTTTGTGGTTTTGGTGGGCCTCAGGCCGGTGCGCGGTCACCGCACCGATAGCGGTGATCGTGCGCTTGGTCGTGGTGAATGCGTTGTCACCGAACATTTGAATAAATAACAAAATTAGATGAATATATTAAATTGAAAAAAAAACAAGCTAAATAGAATTTTATAATGACAAAAAAAAGTTAATATTTAAATTATAATAATGGAAATATGTTTGCACAAGTGGTAATATTGTTTTTATTTAATTTGGTAATAATATCGTTTTTATAAAATTGTTGTAAGTAAAATTTTTATTTAAAATAAAATTGATAAGAAATAATTATTATTTGTTTTATTAATATCTATTAGTTTTATTATTATTATTATCATTGTTATTATCATTATTATGACGTTTATTATTATTATTATTATTATTATTATTATTATTATTATTTTATTTTTTTATAACCCTAAACCTACCCTCTTTCCGCATCCCCCTCTCCAATCCTGTTACCCCCACCCTTCTGTGCGCTGCCCTCCCCGTGGCCCCTGTACGCAGCGCTCGATCGCTCCCCCTCCAAATCTCGTCGCCCAAGCTGCTCGCCGCTCCCCTGCGCCGCCTCATGTTCTCTTCCGTGTGACACACCCCCTCCGCAACCCTCTTCTCTGTTGCTGCTCCGCGTGCCCAGGTCGCGCCTCCCTCACACCCCCAGCCTTCATGCGACTCACCCCTCTCTTGCGCCGTCGGCCCACAGAACCCCCCCGGTTTCCTCCACACCTCGTCGGCCTTCCCCTTCCACCGGCGCCCTATGATTGCACCCCTGCTCGGCGGCCTTCCTCTTTCACCCCGGCCAGCGGCGGCGGCCCGAACTTCGGCCAACAGCAACTGTGGTCCTTTTTCCCAGCCGCCTCCTCTTTGCCAGCGCCGGAAACCCCAACCGCCTCTTCTTTTCCTGCGCCAGACCCCCCATATTTCATTAGCGGTGCACTACCCAACAGAATCCCCTTCCCTATCCAACCGACACGAGAGCCCCCTGCCCATTCTGCCTAGCACAACCCACTGGCAGCGGCCTGTTTTCCCCCTTCTCGGCGCGTTTTCGGCGAACCTCACCCCTGCCATTCGACAATCTTCCGACACAAATCCGAATTTCGTTGTGCAGCACCTCAGCGCGCTTCGACGTGGCCGCGAATTCCCTCGTTGGGTTCGCGAATGGTGTCTCAGGTCATGTTGGATACCTTTTCGTTCACCACCGCCGAAGGCGAAGTGATTCACATTGCTTCAGATCGTCCGCTGTTGTTCGCGGGGCGCGTTTGGCCTCGCCGCATGTTTTGGTTGGCAACCACCAACCAAGGTATAGTTATATGTCCGTTGTTTGGTTTCGCAGCTTCGTTATAACCTTAATTAGTTGATTATGATGTTTTTGAATATTTATGAATTTGTTAAAAATATGTTTGGAGTGAGTTCCTGGTTCGCGTCTGCATGTGTCCACGTTTATTGGCTTGTTTGTTTGGTTAATATGCTATGTTCTTTGATTTATTTATGTGGTGCAGATTGTGTTTTTTTGGAAGTATTTTGAGGCGCGCTTGATTTCAAAGGTAGACTTGGTTTACGGGTTTTAAAGCGGTGTATGCATGGTTTCAAAATGGGTTTTAAGAGTGTTTGGAAGGTGTGAAATGCACTTTACATTTTAATGGAAAGCGGTGAGGTTTTGTGTGTGTGCAAACGGGTGCGTTATTTTATAAACTTGTTTTATGGTTTGAGTGTTAGGTGCGAGTCGTGTTTTGATGTGATGTTTTGGAAACTTGCCGAAGGGGTTTTTGCATTGTTTGTTCATTTGGATTGTTCAAAGTCTGTGGTTATGGGTTTTTAGTTGTTTTGCGTTTGTTGCAGTGCATTGGCAAGGTTTTTTCCGTGATGTTACGGTCATTGGCAAGTGGCACGTGCTTGTTCGCAAATTGGGACGTACCACCTCGTCCGGAAATCTTCCTCCCTCCCCACATGCAGTCGCGGCTCCCTCATCGCACCCCCTAGTCGGACCGTGTCTAGCCGCGCGGACGCTGTCCGCTGTTCCAGCGTGACGCCCTCCGACGGTTCGTTTCCTGTCGCGACCCTCTCCGTTGGTATACCTCTTTTATTTGATGCTCGTTTTATATTTATATTATATATATATATATATATATATACATATATGCTCCTTTGGTTGATTAGGATTTTTGTTAATTAAATGTTATTTGGATCGGTTTGACCTTCTAGGACCCACGCGTGGAGTTTCTGAGTGAGCGCCATCGCCGTGATTTGTTTCTGAGGTTGCGTCGTCGTCGCGCCTATTTTTCCGAGTGAGCGCCGTCGTTGCGCCTAGTTTCCAAGCTCGTGTCGTCGTGGCTGGTTTGCGATCCGAGGTAGGTCCTCCATTGCACTTACCTTTAGATTTAGAATTTATTAATTGCTTGTTGTTTTATTAATTTTTAATGAATTAGAAATAATATTAGATAATAAAACTTTAAATTATTATTTAGTGCGAAAAGAGTTGTTTATTTTATACCGAACACTTGTGACATTTTCTTGACGGGTGGACACCGAGTTTTGAAAGAATGCCCGTTTGGCCTTTAAACATAATTCACGGAACTTCAGATGTGCTTCTAGTTTAAAAGATAAATAATTTCTTCTGAAAAAGTGTTTTGAGCTTTTTGAGAAATGAGGTTTTACTTTAAAATTGGTGAAGGCTCGTTTGGCACTTTAATGAAATGGATTATCTTGTAAATCCCACTCGGGGGGGGGTGATCTTTGGTGTGCGTTGTTTGTGTGAGCTGTATGTGATGTTTGTGCATCGTGACTGATTTATTTACATTGTAGACGCACCCCCTTTTTTTGCTTGTGTTGACATGGGAACCTGGCATATTGAGTGAATTTTCTGAGAACGATTGCTGCACTAGTTTAGACCACGCACTGGCTAGTGGCCCCATAGAAGGGGAATACTGAGTTATTGCTGCTATGGGGATTGGGCCCCTCGGTTAGGCCATGTAGGGATATGTCGGGCGTTAGGGCGTTATGACGTCATCGAGTTATGGCATGCCTTCAGTATGAGTCACATGTATAGTACGTTCTGTATTGTTCATGATCTCCTAGGTTCGACCCATGTTTATTTTAGTGTTTATTTGTGTGTGGCAGACGATTGAGAGGTCGAGTTCGGTTGCTGACCCATGTGTGCCGCTTTTACAATTTCCCTTAGTGTGTGCTGTGTGTGATTCTCCTTTTGACTAAAAACTAATGTTTGTATTTCTAAATTGTTCGCAAAATGTTTTAAAAATGCAATGCGCCTATTTCTTTCAACATTAAACTTATTCTAAATTAAAAAGGGAAATGGACTGTTACTTGTTTCAGAAATGAAAGTGTGTAGAAACCATATTTTATATAATTTATTTCAAACTTGGAATTGATAAATTCTTAATTTTTTGGTATGTGCCTTGGGATAGAATTAGTCGGGCCTACCTACTGAGTTTTAATACTCACGCCTATAGATCTTTTCTGTTTTTAGTGTTTGTGCAGGTTACAGCTTGGGTGTGTCGCCTTGGGTGACATTTGGTCGTGAGTTGGAGAGTGACCCGTGAGGTCACACGGTGATATTGGTTGTCGCTTTCGGTTAGTTTTATTTTATTTTGTTATTGTTAGTTACTTTACTTTGTTTATTTATTTTGCGTTGCTCTGTTTATTTTCTGCTGCCTTAACTTTTTATTTTTATTGGGCGAAATTGTTCCCACATTCTCTCTGTTGATGCCCTGGCGCTTGTCGCTAGCCCGGGAATATCGGGAACGCCTCTCGGGTCATTTCGCAGACCGGCTCGGGTGACCGGTTCAAGGTCGACCCGGGTTGGTTCATGACAAAATGGTATCAGAGGAGGTTGGCTCTTAGAGGACCTCGCTTTTCAGAGCGCCCTTTGCTATTTGGGATGTCTGATAGAAGGAGACTAGGACTGTCGGAGCTCAGGAGGTAGGTTAAGGGTCGGTGCCTGATCACCACCGCTCGTGACGAGACCTGAGTTACCAGGGTTAGTCTGGGATTTGAGTCTCTTATCTTTGGTTTCTTTGTATTGAGGGATGAAAATGGAGGTGAATTGGTTCACTTTGCGGACTCACATGGGGTGGTGACCCATGTGGATTCCAAGTGTCTGTCTCAAGGTCCTCTTAGTGTTATGCTTTACCTAGGGCATGGCTCACCACCATGTCGTTGGGTCAAACATATGCACTAGTTTCTCATTCCAGTGGGTTATTACTACTTCTGTTTTGTTTTAGTCTAAGTTGATTTGAGTGTGCGTTAAAAGTGAAAAAAAAAATTAATGGAAAAGTGTTTCTTCCAAATTGTTTTTGAAATTACTAAAGTGGGGTTTTAAAGAGAAGGTGTATTGGCTTGGAAAAATTTGGTATGGGTTTGGATTTGGTAAGGAAAAGAAGGGTTGAACCTTGGCACTCCTTATAGAGGGTCACACGTGCATGGGTATGTATGGAAAGTGCGTGGTGGCACTTGTTCACAGATGATGTGAGCGGGATTGAATGAACGCACATGTGATGGTTCATAAAGTTCCATAGGTGAGTTTTGAAAATTTTAAAGAAATAACGGTTTGGAAAAGTGATTTCTCCTTGTGTTGTATGTGTTTGTATTATGGGCTTATTGCCCTTAGCTTGTGTTGTTGCTTTGATTGAGTTTTGGCCTGATGCCTGTTTAGATGGTGTTTCTCGTGTTGTCATGAGTATGCCACCCAGAAAGCCTCAAAAAGTTGTCAATGAGTTATTATCAGTTCTCAGTTCCTTTTTTGTGTTTCTTTCTTATCAAAGTAGTCGAAGTCTATTAGAGGTAGTTGTATAGTTCTGAAAGATTGTGTGTCTTCAGGTTGTTGGGAACTCCCAGGATAGTTAAGGTTCGTACTGCCCTAGAGTTGTTTGAGGGTTCAGTTCTGGACTAGTATAGATGAAATATCTCATCGTTGTTGGATTTTTGGGTGTGATTAACGGTGGTCGACTTCCGCGAAGGTTCCCCACCTGGAAAGGAGTGCGGGTCGGTGGAACCTGTCTCCAAGAAACTATCCTCGTTGGTACTAGCTCCTAGTTCGTCGGACCGTTCTCTTGTGTGCCACCAGTATGACCTGTCCAGACATTCTAAGTCATCATGTTGCATCCCTTTGAAAATGTACGACCATCGTGGTTGTTGGAAACATAGAATAGAATGAGTTAGAGACCATAAGATGAAGATGCCTGACTGTGAGGCAGGAGATGCTTCAGCCATCAGGGTCCCATCCACAGGTCTCAGGGTGAAGCTCACGCACAGTCAGGAGTTTCCGAAGTGGTGTGGAACCTCAGTCCGGATAATGTCTTCGGCTTTGGAATGAAAATATCCACAATTTACCTTGTTATATTCCCATCGACGTCGTAAGATCATCCTTGTTGTGGTGGCGTAATGAGCCTGTTTCCCCACAATCCAAGTGGTCTTATATGCTCTCAATGTGGTTCTTATGAAGGATGGTCTCTCTGAATGGTGCGGGCCAATGAATAAATGGACCTGTTCTGTTTTTGAATTGTTCCTAGCTTTGTTTGATAGGGGAATGTTCGTTTCGTGAAGTTTATGGAAGGTGTTGAGTTAATTTCTCATCCTCAAGTTGCTGGATTGTTCCGTATCAAACTTTTTGTCAAGTATCAGGTGTGTTGTTCGGTACGTGTTGGGAAAATGAATGAGTTTGGTTTGGGAGTTCCCGCATTACCCCCCCCCCTCGGGGGTGGTATGATCGGGTTTCAAGGTTTCCATATTAGTAAATTCTTGTGGTGGGGAGAACCCTTCCGTTTTCTCCCCTTAAATTCGGGCAGTGATTTTTTCATGAGTTGATTGGGTGTGACGTGTGTTCGAAAAGGTCACCCCAAGCCTCTCGGTTTCTTCTGGTTGGGTTTGGTCATGGACTCTAGTTGTATCAATTGTTGGCTTGGTGACTTTCTGGGGGCAGAAAGTGTCTATGGTGGGGATAATTGTCACACCCTGATCTCAGATGCCTATTTATTTTATTTTATTTTATTTTTATTCTTTTCTTGGTCTCGCTCCTTTTGTACGGGGATTAGTTGGGACCTGGTTTTATATTTTCGATGTTTGTGGTTTTGGTGGGCCTCGGGCCGGTGCGCGGTCACCGCACTGATAGTGGTGATCGTGCGCTTGGTCGTGGTGAATGCGTTGTCGCCGAACGTTTGAATAAATAATAAAATTAGATGAATAGATTAAATTGAAAAAAAAGCTAAATAGAATTTTATAATGACAAAACAAAGTTAATATTTAAATTATAATAATGGAAATATGTTTGTGCAAGTGGTAATATTGTTTTTATTTAATTTGGTAATAATAATTTTTTTATAAAATTGTTGTAAGTAAAATTTTTATTTAAAATAAAATTGATAAGAAATAATTATTATTGGTTTTATTAATATCTATTAGTTTTATTATTATTATTATCATTCTTATTATCATTATTATGAAATTTATTATTATTATTATTATCATTATTATTAGTTTTATTATTTTTATTATTTTCTTTTTTTAGAACCCTAAACCTACCCTCTTTCCGCATCCCCCTCTCCAATCCCGTTACCCCCACCCTTCTGTGCGCCGCCCTCCCCGTGGCCCCTGTACGCATCGCTCGATCGCTCCCCCTCCAAATCCCGTCGCCCATGTTGCTCGCCGCTCCCCTGCGCCACCTCATGTCCGCTTTTGTGTGATACACCCCCTCCGCAACCCTCTTCCCCGTTGCTGCTCCGCGTGCCCAGGTCGCGCCTCCCTCACACCCCCAGCCTTCACGCGTCTCACCCCTCTCTTGCGCCGTCGGCCCACATCACCCCCCGATTTCCTCCACACCTCGTCGGCCTTCCCCTTCCACCGGCACCCTCTGATTGCACCCCTGCTCGGCGGCCTTCCTCTTTCACCCCGGCCAGCGGCGGCGGCCCGAACTCCGGCCAACAGCAACTATGGTCTGTTTTCCCAGCCGCCTCCTCTTTGCCAGCGCTGGAAACCCCAACCGCCTCCTCTTTTCCAGCGCCGGACCCCCCCTATTTCATTAGCGGTGCACTACCCAGCGGAATCCCCTTCCCTATCCAGCCGGAACGAGAGCCCCCTGCCCCTTCTGCCTAACACAACCCACTAGCAGCGGCCCATTTTCCCCCTTCTCAGCGCGTTTTCGGCGAACCTCGCTCCTGCCGTTTGACAATCTTCCGACACAAATCCGAATTTCGTGGTGCAGCGCCTCAGCGTGCTTCGACGTGGCCGCGAATTCCCTCGTTGGGTTCGCGAATGGTGTCTTGGGTCATGTTGGATACCTTTTCGTTCACCGCCGCCGAAGGTGAAGTGATTCACATTGCTTCAGATCGTCCGCTGTTGTTCACGGGGCGTGTTTGGCCTCGCCGCATGTTTTGGTTCGCCACCACCAACCAAGGTATAGTTCTATGTCCGTTGTTTGGTTTCACAGCTTCGTTATACCCTTAATTAGTTGATTATGATGTTCTTGAATATTTATGAATTTGATAAAAATAGGTTTGGAGTGAGTTCCTGGTTCGCTTCTGCATGTGTCTACGTTGATTGGCTTGTTTGTTTGGTTAATATGCTATGTTCTTTGATTTATTTATGTGGTACGGATTCTGTTTTTTTGGAAGTATTTTGAGGTGCGCTTGATTTCAAAGGTAGACTTGGTTTATGGTTTTTAAAGCGGTGTATGCATGGTTTCAAAATGGGTTTTAAGAGTGTTAGGAAGGTGTGAAATGCACTTTACATTTTAATGCAAAGAAGTGAGGTTTTGTGTGTGTGCAAATGGGTGCATTATTTTATAAAATTGTTTTATGGGTTGAGTGTTAGGTGCGAGTCGTGTTTTGATGTGATGTTTTGGAAACTTGTCGAAGGGGTTTTTCCGTTGTTTGTTCATTTGGATTGTTCAAAGTCTGTGGTTATGGGTTTTTAGTTGTTTTGCATTTGTTGTAGTGCATTGGCAAGGTTTTTTCCATGATGTTATAGTCGTTGTCAAGTGGCGCGTGCTTGTGCGCAAATTGGGACGTACCACCTCATCCGGTAATTTGCCTCCCTCCCCGCATGCAGTCGCGGCTCCCTCGTCGCACCCCCTGGTCGGACCGTGTCTAGCCGTGCGGACGTCGTCCGCTGTTCCGGCGCGACGCCCTCCGACGATTCGTTTCCTGTCGCAACCCTCCCCGTTGGTATACCTCTTTTATTTGATGCTCGTTTTATATTTATATTTGATATATATATATATATATATATACATACATATATGCACCTTTGGTTGATTAGGATTTTTATTAATTAAATGTTATTTGGATCAGTTTGACCTTCTAGGACCCGCGCGTGGCGTTTCTGAGTGAGCGCCATCGCCGCACTATGTTTCTGAGGTTGCAACGTCGTCGCGCCTATTTTTCCGAGTGAGCGCCGTCGTTGCGCCTGGTTTCCAAGCTCGCGTCGTCGTGGCTAGTCTGCGAGCCGAGGTAGGTCCCCCATTGCACTTACCTTTAGATTTAGAATTTATTAATTGCTTGTTGTTTTATTAATTTTTAATGAATTAGAAATAATATTAGATAATAAAACTTTAAATTATTATTTAGTGCGAAAAGAGATGTTTATTTTATACCGAACACTTGTGACATTTTCTTGACGGGTGGACACCCAGTTTTGAAAGAATGTCCGTTTGGCCTTTAAACATAATTCACGGAACTTCAGATGTTCTTCTAGTTTAAAAGATAAATAATTTCTTCTGAACAAGTGTTTTGAGCTTTTTGAGAAATGAGGTTTTACTTTAAAATTGGTGAAGGCCCGTTTGGCACTTTAATGAAATGGATTATCTTGGAAATCCCACTCGGGGGGTGATCTTTGGTGTGCGTTGTTTGCATGATCTGTATTTGATGTTTGTGCATCGTGACTGATTTATTTACATTGTAGACGCACCCCCTTTTTGTTGCTTGTGTTGACCTGGGAACCTGGCATATTGAGTGAATTTTCTGAGAACGATTGCTGCACTAGTTTAGACCACGCACTGGCTAGTGGCCCCATAGTAGGGGAATACTGAGTTATTGCTGTTATGGGGATTGGGCCCCTCGGTTAGGCCATGTAGGGCTATGCCGGGCGTCATGGCGTTATGACATCATCGAGTTATGGCATGCCTTCAGGATGAGTCACATGTATAGTACGTTATGGATTGTTCATGATCTCCTCGGTTCGACCCATGTTTCTTTTAGTGTTTATTTGTGTGTGGCAGACGATTGAGAGGTCGAGTTCGGTTGCTGACCCATGTGTGCCGCTTTTACCATTTCCCTTAGTGTGTGTTGTGTGTGATTCTCCTTTTGACTAAAAACTAAAGTTTGGATTTCTAAATTGTTCGCAAAATGTTTTAAAAATGCAATGCACCTGTTTCTTTCAACATTAAACTTGTTCTAAATTAAAAAGGGCAATGGACTGTTACTTGTTTCAGAAATGAAATTGTGTATAAACCATATTTTATATAATTTAGTTCAAACCTGGAATTGATAAATTCTTAATTTGTTGGTATGTGCATTGGGATAGAATTAGTCTGGCCTACCTACTGAGTTTTAATACTCACGCCTATAGATCTTTTCTGTTTTTAGTGTTTGTGCAGGTTACAGCTTGGGTGCGTCACCTTGGGTGATGTTTGGTCGTGAGTTAGAGAGTGACCCGCGAGGTCACATGGTGATAGTGGTTGTCTCTTTCGGTTAGTTTTATTTTCTTTTGTTTTTGTTAGTTAATTTACTTTGTTTATTTATTTTGTATTGCTCCGTTTATTTTCTACTGCCTTAACTTTTTATTTTTATTGGGAGAAATCGTTCCCACTTTCTCTCTGTTGATGCCCTAGCACTTGTCGCCAGCCCGGGAGGATCGGGAACGCCTCTCGGGTCATGTCGCGGACCGGCTCGGGTGACCGGTTCAAGGTCGACCCGGGTTGGTTCGTGACACTTTCCCTCCCAGTGAGTTCTATATTTTAATTTATTATATTCTTTTAATAATATATTATCATAAGCCCTCAATTTCTAAGGGATCCTCCAAGGAGATCTCAATGTTCTCAACATGGGTAATCATTTTTACATAGATTTTTTCCCTTTCTATCTCAACTTTAAATTTTTATTTTTTTTATCCCCATATGGGAAAATCAGTATTTTTTATATAGAAGTATTTATTATGTTATTGGAATAATCATTATCCTCACTCCCAATTTCTTTAATGAAAATAGAGATATGATTCATGAGTACATGTTAATTGCCGCCTTCATGATAAAACATGTTCCATTTTCCTTCCATGAATAACATGTATAGTCAAAATGGGGAACATAATAATTAATTATTATATATATATTTTTTTTATGTAAATTATATAATAAACCATGTAACTCATTTCATTCATTATATGGAATACAAAATAATCAAACATGCATATGAATCGACTATTCCATTCATGGAACATTGTGTTTTGATTTTTTTATTACCACATTCCATAGATAAAAATAATAGAGGGTTTAAAGGATAAATTTTATTATTATTTTATTATTAAGGCCCTACTAAGATCTATTTAATTACCAATTTATTATATAAAAACTAAAAAATTGTTATAAAATTAACCATCCTAAACTACCATACTATATGGAAAATATATTTACTTATATTATGTAATATTTTCATATCCATTTATTCTTCCAATAATTACTTCCAATTTAATAATATAACAATAATTAAAGAAAATTAAAAACATTACTCATATTCTATAATGATATTACAACAAAACCACAATATAATCATTCATTAAATCAGGATATGTTTAGGTTTGAGTGATTTTAACCACCTACATGGACAATAAAATGAATTTAAATCATGAAAGAATATAAAACAATAATTAAATGTTTATTATGATAAAAATTTATAAATAATATTTTTTTTCTAGAGATTTTATGTAAAAATAAAATTCATTAATTATAAAAATACCAATTGATCATTAAGAATATCTGAAAAAAATTTGTTGTTGATTTCATATTTAATGATTAAGACTATTAAGATCATGAAATGTATTTTAAATACCATAAATTAATATAAATAACCCCTAATAATAACTTTAATGTCCTATAAATTATGATATTTATATGATGAGTGAATAAAATCAAATATGTTACAAAACTTTTACAAACAATCAAAACTATAGGCACTCGATGTGACAAAATTGGTAATAAAAATCTTACTAGAATTCATGTGGAGAATGAATGTGTATCAAGAGTATAAATTAAAATGGATAAATTTATGTTTATTAATTATGTTCTAAATACATATATGTTTTTTATATTGTAGATTAAAGTTCATTCATGGAATTCATGACAATAAGTAAGGGTTTCCCATCTAAAAGTCCTCTCTTTGAGACATGTTGTGTATTATGATCATAATTTCACTTATGATGCATATATACATCTTATTTTGGATGATATATCATGAAATTAATTTTATTTATTTTATTTGAATACTAATTTTAATTCTTATATTTCATGTATCTTTGATTGAATTAATTCCAAAGCAATATGTTGTGTTTTCATCTGAATTTGAATTCATAGGGACTTATGCTATATTCAGAACTTATTACCTATTTTGTGGTGTATTAATTTACATGGATGAATTTACAAAACACTACTCATGAATTTAAAGGTATTTAAAATCCTATAATGATTTCCATTCCCCATATTCTTGTGATTCAATAGTTACCAAATCCAATGTAAAACTCAATCATTTGAACTATGTAAAAACCATCCTATGTTTTGGAAAAGTAAGTGTGCATAGTTTCCTAGTAAATATATCACTATGAGGATACTAGAATAGAGATGAAGCTATATAATAGATGAACATATGGGTAATCACCATGAAAATTATTGGTTGATCAATAACTCAATCATCACTCTAATTCATGATGAGTTGTCCATGGTGTTCACACCAGGTTATATCCTCCTAGGAAATTTTCTATAAAATTCAAATGACCTTTATTAACCTTGATGAATGATTTCACCTACTATTTCCTTAGATTCCTACCAAGGAAATGTATTGAACCTGATTACTATCTCCCTTGGATAACTTAATACATTGCATTCACCCATTCAATTATATTTATTTTACAAGGGTACTTCCTATTTTTTTAATGAGACCCCCATATTATAAAATGATTAAGGTCTATTCTCATAGATTTCAATATTATTATATTGAATAGGGAAATATTTTTTCCATATTTTCATTATTTGTATAGAAATGTTTTTATTTATCTAGGGGTTTTTAGTGAATGACATGGAATGTCTTGTTGAATCTTATATTGATTTTATTCGACTTAATCTGGTGATTGGTGGGGTCCAAAATTATAAAGTCCCGCGATGAATCGACATGTCTCATGGGAAAACATTAATGGTTTTTGGTGTATACATATCACCATATCGTAATAATGTTTTGTAACAAGGTCTTAACAATATGTTTTTATGTCCAACATTATGCATTCCATCAGTTTGTGACCAATAATCATTTTTGTCCTTGTTTTCATTTATTATCATAGATATATATTTCCCTTAGTTTTCGTTGATTTTTGTTTGATGTTGTTTATTCTTTCCAGCCATAATATTTCTACCATGTTATATTTTTATAGCTTCTACTGTATGCTACTCCTTACTGAGCCTATGATCACAACCATATTTGTTTTCATTTTACAATGAATCCTTGACGAGATATATGTGTAATTTTCAAGGATATGATGAAAGGGATAATAATTTAATCATAATGTTTTTATGTTATATTTTATGTTTTCAAATTTAATGTATATTTTTAACCAGTTTTCCAAGACTAATAAACTATTGGTTCCTTTAAGAACTCTTTTTTTTACAATATTGTAATATAACTACAAGATATAGGTTTCTAGAGGCTGGGTTGTTACATTTGGTACTAGATGAAGTTTAGTTAAATATATAGAGAATAAATTTAGAGGATCCTAGTTAGACAACACATGTATTATGAAACCCATCAAGATATCTTTGAAACACTATATAAATATTAACATATTTTTATTTGTCAATATCATTAGATAATTATGTGTTTGTAATCATAGAGAGATGATGACTAATAGGAGGAATCAAAACTGTAATAGAACCCACCATCAATGTTTAGATATTCACCCAGAATAAGTAAATGAAGCTGGAGTTGATTCTTTTAAAATAAAAACCATATTAGGGCAACTAAAGTAGGGTTCTAATAAAACAACACCCACATTGAGATTAGTTTTTATCTACAACACTGTGTAGCTATGATGGACCACATCATATTATAAAAATATCCATCATTGAAAGGAATTACTAATCCATTGGTAGCTAAACAGTATATCCAGTCCCTATAGAATAATTTTCTCACTTTGTGTAGATCCCAAGGACTTTTTAGGTTCCACTAAGAGGGGTTCAATTAGTGGTACCCTTGTTTTATGAATTTTTATACTTTTAAATTAAATCGCTGGAACTTTTTAAGGTTCTATATACACAAAATATTTTCTATCAATCTCACATTGTGTTAAGTGGTAAAAAAAAGATAGAAGCATGCAATATTTACATCATTCGACAATGAATGGTATATTCTTTATATTTGGGTTATACAACCCAACATAGAATGACTTCACTATATCCAAAAGTGAATACAATTTCATTCATCTCCAACTAAAATACATCTACTCCAAATCCAACTTTCTATTTTCTTATGGATCTAACCAAATTAATTCTTTGTCAGCTCCAATTAAGAGATTCCTTCTACTCCTGGATCTAACAAGAAGACTTAAACTATTCATGACACTAACTGAAAGACATCACTATTGTTGAACGACTTGATCCACTATAGTTTGGTCTTTGATATTCCTCCACATGGTTGTAGGATTTGAATTGCTCATTTACTTCCTCAAGAACATCAGTTGTGCTTGTCTTAACACCCCCTCCATATTTGGTGTAATATCGATTCTCCTAAATCTTTCAATGATCAATAAATCTATTTGGTTATTATTTAAAGTATCATAGCATAAAATAATTTCTTTCATCGATACAAAAAATGTATCAGTGTCTCAAAAAATATTTCTATTCAATTTCTATCTTCCATCATCTTCATGCGCATACATATAGGAAAAAACAATATGGTACATAGGGTCCCAATATTTCCATGATTTAAATTCTTCATTTAAATACTCAATTAAATGTGTTAAGTGTTAAACACATTAAATTTACTACATAAAATAATAATAAAAAATAATTATTAGGTATTATATTTCTCATCTTAAATACCCCTAGAATTGGGGATATTTAGTTTACTCATTTAGATTATTTCAATACCCTATAAACCATGGGTATAATTTCACCCCTTTGAACTAAATGAAATACCCGATTGTGTATTATTTTATTCCTTTTCAAAGGGTTAATTAATCTCCCATGACTCATCCATAATTCATTCATGGAATCTCTTGGTGTTCCTAAAAAGTAATACACTTGGGTTGAGGTATAGTTTTCTTCTCATGGGGGTAAATGATCACCCATGGAACCCTATCTTCATTATTGTAATTTAGGAAACTCAAAAAATTGATATACTAAAGTTCATTATTTATTCTCACATGGAAGAAATCCCATATGAATCATTTAATCATTGTGAATTCATGTACATGTTTCATTAATCTCATATTTAAAATACCCATGGATTTGGGTCTATTTTTCTTTATGTGGTAAATAAATACAATATCTCATTTAATGGACCAAAAAATTGGGCTCTCTATTATTAAATTTGAATACCTAAAATAATGGTTTCTCAAATTTTCACCTCCTTCCTTTCAATTGATAAACAAATCACATGACATATCATTTTAACATTGGATTTACATTAATGGAATATATAGCTACTTGGATGCCATATTTCAATCATATATGTGCATGTATCTCAGTATTTACTTCATTCAAACACTCTATTTCACTAGGTAATTATCATGACATAGGGTTCCTCATTTTTATGAATGTATGTGCATGAAACATGTTCCCTACACATTCATGAATCTCATATGGATCAAAACTGTTTGATTTGGACATTTTTATAATTCTTGGATTAACAACCATGATATTTTTTTCTCGAAAATGGAAGATACTCCAGATTTGTAGATCCCTCAAGTGAGGGGGGAAGAAACTGACATAACTTCCTTGATCTAAAAACCCAAATTAGCTGGATCACGTGGTTGTAGTATTGTTTTTCATTTTTATGATGGATAAAAAGTGAATGGAACATAGTTTTCACAAATTTCTAGTCCTATATGATGCTACTCTACTTCATCAATAAACCTCTCCCATATCCTCACCATAAATCCTGAACCCTATTAGAAAAATCCCATGATGGCTCTCCAGAATGTTTTCCTATATGATAGTTATACCATTACTTGAATACTATCTAAACCGGAACACTATCCTCTGTGGGACTTATACATAGGACTATACATATACCACCTATGGGATTTCCTGGGCTGGTTCCATTAGTCATATTAGACTTCGGTTCTATATGTTCCCTTGGTCGAGGTTGTCCTAGGTCAGCCTATGGGAAAGAGATATTTTTAATGAGTCCACCATTATAATTAGAAATTATGTATTTTTAGAATATCTAAATATATTCTCAAATAAAATTCCAACCAATCTTATCTTCATAAGAAAAATAACATTTTTCATGATCTTCAATAAATTTCAAATCCCAACCCTTTCTTTATCTTCTACACTTAATGAAATAAAGTATTTCAAGGAATTTTCATGGTATTATAAATTTATTATTTTTAAAATTACTTTTATCATGGACATTAATTTTTGAAAATGATTTGGAAACTCCATAGAACAGGTCGTTGACTTTGGATATCACATAAAAAATCATCACATTTTACTTGAATATTTTTTCAAGAATGACATCCAATTTCATTTCATAAATCCATTATAATTATATATGCCTCAATAAATTATCTAGATTCACCAATATCATATTAAAAAAACATTAAAAACAAATGAAATCACTCAGCCAACACTTTCAGGAGTAGTGAAAAGTAAAAATCCATTAGGGTGGTCTATCTTCTAAAGGTAGATTCATACCATTGGTGGTTGAAAATTTAAAACACTAAATAAAAAGGGAAAATAATATATATTAATGGTAAGTATGACATAATGATAGAATGTATACCTACAATACAAAAATAAATTCATGTATTTCCATAGGAATTACTTAGTTATCCACCTGATCATGAAGTTGAGTTATCTTTTGAACTCATTCTTGATTCAAGAATTATATATAAAATTATATATATAATGGAACTTATGGAGTTAGTAGATTTAATGAAATAGTTAATTGAGTTTTTTGATAAAGTATTTATACGACCTAGTGCTTCACTAAGGGGAGTCCCTATAATATTTATGAAAAATAAGTACGAGTCTATGAGAATGTTCATAAATGGTAGGAATATCATTTCCAATACTATATAGATTAAATATACCTTAAGATATGTTTATGACTTATTAAATCTACTTTATGGTGCCCAATTATTTTCAAGGATTGATATTCACCATAGTTTTCACCAGCTATGGTAAATAAGGATGATATACCAAGGATGTAATTTCAAAAAAAAGAATGGAAATTATGACTCTACAATAATGTCATTTAGAATTACTAATTCACCCTTTATCTTTAATAATATGATGAATCAATTAATTTAAGGATTATAGTGATAAGTTTTTAGTGTTTTTCATTTATTATATCTTAATATACTCTATTAGCTATGAAGATCAAGAGATACATTTTCAAATATTTTTTGAGACCCAAATAAATTATATGGGAAAAATAGTGTGTGAATGTTTTCATAATTAAGTTTCCTTTATTCTCTAAATATTCTCTAAGTATAGAATATCAGTCGATCCATCATAGATAATGGAAGACAGATAATGGCCTATATTGAAAAAATAACCATGATATGTATTTTTCTTGGTTTATTAGGTTAATATCAGTGGGTTGTTATAAATATTACCTATTTGGACAAAACATTAACTATGTCTAAATATAAAGGGTTTAAACCCACATGATCAAGTTAATGGGTGGATGGATTTTGAGAGATAAGGAGGAGAATAAAAAATTCCCCATTATTAATATTAATATCAGGTAAGGAATTAATTATAATATATAGTGATGTGTTGAGGAAATGACCGGGTTATGTCCTTATGTTTAATGATAAAGTTGTTTCCTATGGATAAAGTCAAATGAATTTACCTGAAAAAAAAATACAAATCATGATGTTGAGCTCAAATCTGTAATATTTTCTTAGAAAATTGGGAGATACTAACTATATAGTGACATATGCGGTATGTATATAGAAAAAAAGAGTTTGAAGTAAATATTCCCTCATAATTATCTCAACATGATGAAAATAAAAGAGTTGAAACTATTAAAGGAAAAAAATCTCAATAAACTACCACCCTTTGATCCAAAACAATGTGGATGATTCATTGAGAGGAGGGACTAGGAATTTTAAACATGATGAGTATTAACAATAATTTTCTAAACATAGATCTAGTAAAGACTGATATGTTTGTTTTTAGTCAGGGGGATCCATCATTAGATATCTGTGAGATTACTAAACCATCCTTAGTATAAAATATAGATAAGTAATTGTGGAATTGAGAGGAATCACAAAGTATTGTTATTGTTTTAAATGATGGGAATTGAAATTATTCATATATAAAGAAGGGGTGTTGATGTTTGGAGAGATTTTATGTGTTCCATGTGTACTAGGCTTAAAGAGGGTACTGTTAGATTAAGTACACATATCAAATTTCTCTCTACACCCTTGTAACATAATGATGTACAATAATTAAATATAATATTATGGTTGGGATAGTATGAAGTAGGAAACAATGGGATATGTGACTAGATTCATAGTACTCTAGCTGGTAAAGTCTAAAATACAACAACCTAAGGGATCTATAACACCTCTACCTGCACCTAAATTTAAGTGCGTAAATATTACAACGGACTTTGTAATTGGACTTCCAAAAACTCCATTGAAGAATTATTCTATATTGTAATTTATCGATCATGTTACTAAGACTTATCATTTTATAGAAATAAGATAATATATACCCCTTGAGAACCATTCTCAGCTCTATATCAATGAATCTTAAGATTTCATGGGGAACCACATAAAGCATTGTGCCAAGAAGAGGTGTCGTATTCCAACATGTTGGGATGATGTTAGAGAACGAAATATATTTTTCAAAGATATTATAGAGGATAATAAATTTGAAGTATGAATTAATCAGGATCATAATAAAGTGTCCTAGAAAAGATAAAAGATATGTTCTCATAATTGATGGATAGACATGGAATTTCAGCTGGGTATGTTGTATTATATATGTTATTTCCATGGAAGGGACCTGTGTGATTTTTTTAAAGGAAAGTTTAATCCCTGTCCATATGTGGCATTATGAAATACATGAATGAATTGGATTTGTATATTACTGATTGGCTATTCCACCCAACCATTGAAAATTACATAACGAATTCCATGTTTTATTTATAAAAAAATATATACACTAAATTCAATGAATCTCATAAAATATAAGGGAATAAATTTTGATCCTAAGTCTTGATAAAATGAATAGACAATCTAGATCCTTTACAATTGAGTGAAATTGTTGTGGAATCAGATAGTTCAACTAGTAAAAGTCATTTGGAGAAATAGAAAACTAAAAGATGAAATATAGGATCCTGAAGAAGCTATGAGAATGGAATATCTACATTTGTTTAATAGTTTATATATTCCACAATTTCAATGAAAATATTATTTAATGGGGGGTGGTAGAATATAATACATGATACCCTTCTATAACAGGTAAACACCACATCCTAAACTGTCAAACAATGCACACTCTAAAGTCCCTTTATTCATGAGTTTAGATAAATTCTAATTTATGAATGATAGAATTTTATTTTAGAATATAATCTTAATTTTTCAATTCATTATGATGATATTATCATTAGATGAAATTTTGGTATTTTCTGAAAAGATTTCTTTTTTGGTGAATTGTGAAATACATTTTTAGTTAAAACCACAACATTTTAGGAATCAATTTGATTTCAAAACAAAAAACTCACAATACACATATATTTAAAAAAAATTATTGTTTCATAAGAATAATTATACATTTCAAAATACTATGTTTAATTTATAAACCTATATTTGATATTTTAATGTCTAAGTCACATTTTCACTAAAACCGTTTTAAAGCATTATATGTTTTCTATTTCAAAATAAAAGTATATATCAAATTTATAAATTTTATCATATTAAATGAATTTCAATATTTTATAAATTAGTTTCAAACTGTTTAAAAATAACCATTTTATTTTCTAGCATAAAGGATCAATTACTTAGGTAAAACAATTTACTGCGATAACAGTTAAAATGGAAAAATATTAATATCTAATTGTGAGGAGTTGAAAAAAATCTTAAAAAATGTTTTACTAAATTATTTAATCTTTATAAACCATATATCTCACACCACTCCATTATTAATCAATTTTGGAGCCATATTTCTCTAGTGATACTACCATTTATTAAAAAAAATTTGGGTATTTATATAATTTAGATCTCTATTCATTTATAAAAGGGTCCTCTAACCACCCCTTCAATACCACTTCCTAAATAATATTTACTCATGAAGCCCAACCATTTTACCTTCATATTAAATACTATCTATATTCTATTTGACATTTTTCAAACCAATATATCATAGCCCATCTATTTCCAAGTGATCCTCCAAGGGAATCTAAATGTGCCGAATATGAGAAATACCTTTTTACATAACTTCTATACTTTCTATATTACCATTAAATTTATAATTTTATGATACCTATATTATAACATAATTATTATTATTATATATAATTTTTTACATTAATTTAACAATCAATGACCTCATTTCACCTTTTCCTTAAGAAAAACACAAACATGATTCATACGTTTGTGCTTACTACCACCTTTAGGAAGAAACAAGTTTTGTTTTTATTTAACTTTTAAAATTAATGATACAAAATGGGAAGTTAATAATTAATTATGATATATATAAAATTATTATTTTTCAGATATAATAAACCATTTCACTCTTATCTTCCCTTATAAGGGAAAAAATAAATCATCATTATTGCATATGTGTGGACTATTACCTACATTGAATGGTGTTTTCTGTTTTTTCATTAAATCCTTTCTTATATATAGTTAATATGGGATTAAAGGAAAAATATTATGACTATTTCACTGTTAAGGTTTTTAATGACAATTTTAAGAACCTATTAATGATATAAATAATAAAAATACATTATAAAATTAACGATCTTAATCAAACATATTAAGAGTAATTTTTTTAGTAATGTTAAGTAATATTTTAATATCCATAAAATATTTTTATAATTCAGAAAAATTATATTATATCGCACTAATTAACACCAAATATTATCATTACTAATTTTTTATAATAATATTAGAAAAAAACCACATCATTATCATTTATTTAATTAGGGTATGTTCATGTTTGGATTAGTTTAACCACCTAAATGAACAGTACGATGAATTTTTTATCATGAATGAATATGGGAACATAATTAATAGTATAATATAATATAATTGTGGAAATAATTATTATTTTGGTTATATAGATGTAATTTCAATTTTTAGTTCATTAACTAATAAAACAACCTTCAATCGTCAAGAATTAACAAAACATGCATGTTAATAATTTCATATTAAATGATAAATATAGAAACACTCAAGAAAATAATGTGAAACATAAATAATTATTATAAACAATTCCTAAAACATGTAACATCATGATAATGATAAAAAAAATTATGCTGAATTAATAAAAATACCCCTATTATGTTACTATTAAAAATGATCAAAACTATAAACACCAAATGTGGAAATATAGTTAAGAAAAGTTACTATAATTAATAAAGAAAATGACTACAAATAAAGAGTATAAATGAAAATTTCTATGTTTATGGTTATTAATTAAGTGATTATGATGTCTACGTTTTTAATATAGGATGTTAAAGTGCCTTAATGGAAGTTAGGGAAAGACTTAATGGTTTTCCATCTCAAAATCCTTTCTTTGAGATATGTTTTGTATTATCTACATAATTTCTTTTATGTGGTGTATATACTTCCTATTTGAGTTGTTATATCATCAAATTAAAATTATTAAAATTATTTTAATATCAATTTGAATCCCATTATTTCAAGGGGTTTTGATTGAATTGTTACCTATGCTATAAGTGGGTTTATCTATACCAATTTTCATTCATTGAGACTCATGATTTATCCAAATATTTTCCCCTTTTGAATGGTTCATATATTTCTTCAGAAGTAATTTTTATCATATTTGTTATGAATTTCATGGGACTTAAAAGTCTATATTATTATCCCGACCATATATTCTTGTGACTCAAGAGTAACTAAAACATGTTTAAAACTCAATCATTTAAATGGTGAAAAAATCATCATATTATCTGGGAATGTTAATGTGTGTATAGTTTCATGGAACATACATCCCTATCTAGATGCTGGAAAGTGTATACAGTTATAAAATAGATACATCTAGTGGTAATAACTCAAAAATGTTAGTTTATTATTAAATCAATAATCACTTCGATGTAGATGTCTGGTCCTAATATTATATTCTAGGCTAGAAACTCCTAAGGGATATGCTTTAGAAATTTCATGTCCTCTTTATGAACTGTGATAATGGATTTTTTCTATCGTTTCCTTGGTCTCCTTATAATATAATCTATTAAACCAAATTATTATCTTCAATTGATAAAGAAAATACATTGAAAGTACCCTCACCACCTTATTTCATTTCTAAGGGTGATTTTATTACTTATATGATATCCTAAATCCTCTAAGATGATTAAGGAATCTTCTCCTAGAAATCCATATCATTCCATTGAATGGGGAAGTATTTAATATTTTTATTTTTCATTAAACATATAATTTTTTTTCATTTATCTAGATGTTCTATAGGAAATGGTATGAATTTTCTTGTTAAATATTATGGTGAATGTATTTTATTTAATCAAGTGATGAGTGGTGATCATAATTAAATAGAATCCCAATGCGTAAACTAGTGTCATGAGATAAAAATAACTAGGTTTTGTGTGTGTACATATCCCCATATTTTTATAGTTTCTTGGAATAATGACATGAAAGAATTTTTTATTGTTTATAATTATTCATTCCATTAGTATTATATTAATGATTATTATTATCCATGTTTTCGTTTATTATCCTCGATATAGAATTCCCTAAGTTTTAGTTCATTATGAATTCTTATAGTTTATTTATTTCTACCATACAAATTGGGTCATGTTATTTTATGATATCTATTGATGCATTTTACTCCTTACTAAAATTCTCAGATTACCCTTATTTATTTTTCTTTTACTAAGAAACCTAGAAGAATACTATGTGTAATTTTCCAGTATATGATAGATGGGATAATAATGTTATCATAATCTGTTCATTTTGTAACTTATGTTTTTAAATGTAATATATGTATGTATCCAGTCTTCATAGACTACTAAACTATTGGTTCTTTGGTGAACTCTTTTATTTTGAAACAATAATGTAATATAACTACCACCTCTAGGTTTCTAGATTCTAGGTTGGTAAAACGGGAATAATAGGGTAATTTTTAAACAAATCTAGGTTGGACCAAAAGAGTGAAAAGATAAATTGAAAGTGTAATATATTTTAATAGTGGTTTCTGTAATGGTTAGGACCTCTATGGTCTATTGCTTTGTCAAAATCCATTGTTTGGGGTGTTTTGGGGGATTATAGTAGCTCATTTCAAGAGTTTTTGAAATTTCCAGTTTTTCCTTTGGTTGGTTGAGGTGATGGTAGGTTGAGGCATCGATAGGTCATGGCATTAGTAGGCTGAGGTCATTGATAGGATGAGGTGTTGGTAGGTCAGGGTGTTAGTAGGTCGAGGCGTTAGTAGGTTGAGGCATCAGTAGGAAGAGGCTTCTGTAGGTCCAGGTGTCGATAGTTCGAGGGCGTCGGTAGGTCGAGGCATCAGTAATTCAACTCATTGGTAGGTCGAGGTGTCAGTTGGTTGAGGTGTCGGTAGGATGAGATATTGATAGGTTTAGGCGTTGGTACATTAAGGTGTCAGTTGGTCGAGGGTGTCAGTAGGTTGAGGGAATTAGTAGTTCGAGGCATCGGTAGGTCTGGGTATCAGTAGGTTAAGGTGTTGGTAGGTTGAGGGCATCTCTAGGTTGAGGGCATCAATAGGTCAGGGCATCACTAGGTTGAGGCATCTATAGTTTGAGATGTGTGTAGGTCGAGGGAATTGGTAGTTGAGGCATCAGTAGGTCATGGTGTCAGTATGTTGAGGGTGTCAGTAGGTCAAGGGCCCCAGTAGGTTGAGGGAGTCAGTAGGTTAGGGTGTCGGTAAGTCGAGGGAATCAGTAGGTCGAGGCATCAACGTGTTAGGGCGTCAGTGAGTCGAGGCGTCAATGAGTCAGGGCATCCGTGAGTTGGGGCATCAGTGAGTTAGGGTGTTGATGAGTTAGGCTTCAGTAGGTCATGTTGGTGGCTCATTGTTGGTAGCTCATCATCAGGGACTCGTTGTCGATGGCACCATGTCGGTGGCTTGCGATTGGTGATTCACCCATCAGTAACTCATTTCCAATTTTTCCTTATTTTTCCAATTTCACCCCTCTTACATTTTATTTGACCTAAATCACGTTTAAAGCCTTTTTTGGGTGTTTCTAAAGGCGTTCCAAAGGGTATTAATTATATTTTCAATGTCCTAACCCTTCGGGGACTATGAAATAATCAAACTTTGTGGTCTTGGCAACAATCCAACTTTAATGGCCCTTAAAACTGTCGCCTCTTTCATTGATATAGGATATGGATTTTCTAAGGTAATACCTTCTCTTCTCAGTGTGTTTCCATTTTATCCTAGCCCTCCTAGAGTCTTACCTTCCCATGGATTCATGTTTTGTTTCATAGACATCAATCCAGTTTTCTTAGAGTTTTCATGCTACTTGTGCACCCCCTATGTTGGCGCAAGGAAGAATCATTAGTTGCCTATTGTTCTAGGTTGGGATTTCCTTCATATCTATTTTAATTGTGTATCATATGGGGTGGGTATAATGATTTAACCTTATGATAATTGATGAATCAAAATTTAATTAAGATAATAAGAAGTAATAAGTGAGGGGATGGGAAGATGATGATGATCGCTTTGTTTTATATGTTATCTTTGATTCATGTCGTGAATCATGTGGGTTGTGTTCTTCTGAATATCATGGTCATTAGTGGTCTCTATTTTCGTACTAGTATGATATATTAATCAATTATATAATAATTGGAATCTACTTAATCATGTATATTCATTTAAATAAATGTATGCCCCCATATTGAATCTGTGATCTCCCCTATTTTATAAAGTGGAATTAAAGAATGAGTAATGCTAAATCTGAATAGGATTTTCTTTGTTGGTGTGGGTGTGTGCTGTGTGTGGTTATGTTCATCCCTGAATCTATATTAGTAGTGTGGTTCTATGAATTGATTTGTGATTGTGAGTATGGGGCAGTATGTGTGGTGTGATGGGATCTCGGGTTGAGAGTTTGATTGATTGTAGAATGGATGGACTTGTTATATAGTGCGACTGCTTCTGGGTAGTGGTTGGTTAACGAGGCTATAGGATTTGGTTGTGTCATGATTTCATGTTTATGGGTGTGACGGGTGTCATGTTGTTGTTCAGCAGGGCTGTTGGGCTTGGTTGTGAGAAGATGAATTGGGTGGGATAACTTTGAATAAGGTTATTGGTAGTTACATTCATTGTTTGACTTGGTAGTGGTTGGGATGGCTGCTTCACCTTATAATGTTTGAATTGTTTGGTATTTTCCCAAGTAAGGATGGAAATAAATTAATTAATTATTTAATAATGAAAAATGATAATTGGTTTGATGAATTGGATGGGGGTATGTTTTGAGTTGGGGATAGTAGTGAAGCAGTGTTCAAGTAATCGTCGTTTGTGGTGGTACGTGCTTGTAGGGTGTAGCAAAAAAGGTGATTTTGAGTGGTCTGGATGTATGTTTGGAATAACATAGGATTGGTTGAGTTTTTGTTACCAATATATATAAACATGAAGTTCTTTATGTTTTCTATTTGCAGCCCACCTTTGTTGAACACTATGTACTGAACATCCCCACTATTATGGGGGAGGGTGCCTTTCCCAATATCCTGGTGGGAGGATGGTTACTGAATTTACCCTTCTCCCACTTCTAGGCATTGATCAACCAAGAATATTCAGCCATGCTATAATGGATTGAGGTTTAATACCATACTTATGGTATTTGGTGGGTGAGAGGTCATTTGTTACCCAGGGGTCTTCGGGATGTGGCCCAAGTTTTTTTGGGTGAGATGTGTGCTGGTTTTGTGTAACGCCCTGACCCCAGTTACCAAGATTCGGTGCATTATTACATAACATTTGCATGATCACAAAAGAACAAGTCTTGAAATACCGATTAGTTTAGTAGCCTTGGAAACACTAGATACATTCATAAGTCTTACATTACATCATAAAGTGAAAACTACAACAACAAATTGTCTCCACACTCATATCCCCTTATACTATCCCTACAGGTCATTCATAAAATACTTCTTCACATCCTGGAAAAAATAAAACATAGAAAGAGGTGAGCTCAAATGCCCAGTAAGGATAACAATATAGCAGAAACTTTTATAAATAAACACAAACATTTAAGGCAATGTATAACTAAAACAAAAGCCTTTTAAACTTGAACTTCATCATAATATGGAAAGAATAAAATGAAATAATGCCATTTTCTTATTCACATGGATATTCTACTATTCTAATATTCACATACAGTATCAATAAACACTTTCATAATGGAGGAATGCATGATTCCATACTATCATAACCACATAGTCAAGTCCTTGTTCCAAGACTACACATAAGATTTTGTCAAGGCATTGTACCAAGACACTAGTTTGTCTCATGAGACCTACCGATGCATCAATGATCTATAGTGGGCGCCACCCGTCACTTATTAAGTTCAATACATTCCTCATATGAATAGGTTTAAACATAACATAAAGATCCGTATTAAAACTAGTATATGAAATGTCAATACTTTCTCTATAAACCATAAAGGGTATAAAAATAACACATCCACAGTCAATCATATCACAAAACCTTCAATACAATATGGAAGTTTTTTATCATAATAAATCAACTTCAAATAAACTTAAAATCCGTCAAAGGATGTTGACATAGATGAAAATCAAAACTATTTGAGAGAAATATCTCTTTTTATTAAATCATTTAGAAGTCACATAATTCTAAAGAAAACCTTTATTTTAAAAATATTCTTATAAGCTTGTAAGGGAATCTTCAAAGGTGTAATAACGGTTGAGAATAACCGCACCCGCTGTATAAGTTACAAAAATATTCTTACCTTAATTCTGTCGAAAAGGTTAAAAAGGACCTTGTTTGGAAAACGATGGAAAGATTACTTTATAAACATCTTATAAAAAGTAAAAAATGGTATAAGTGACTTTAACCCATAGTCTATAAAATAGTAATAATTATTTGAAATAAATTTTTAAGAAACATGGATGTGGATGATAAAGATGTCACAGTAGATAATTACGTATAAACAACTTCGGATAATGAAAAGATTGTGAAATAAACCCTTACCTTGTACTTTTAATTGGTTGAGGGTAGTTTAACCTCCTGTATAATGGTGAAAAAATTGTTATTAAATTATTAAAGAATCATATACATTAATATGATATCATATATGATCTTTTAACATTGATTTGTTAATAATATCTTAGTATTATCATCATTTCAGGTGTTAACTTACTCGTTTTATTTTAGATGTTTTGTTACATGAGCTGTGTTTTTTATGGATAGGTTGTATCTTATTCATATCCATAATGATATCAAGTTCTTAAACATTATTTTTAATCATCAAATGAGAATTATACTTGCATGGATACGATGTGGAATGAATCTCATCACGTTCGTGGAGACGGTAGTCCGTACGTATGCACGAGCGACAATATCATTCTTTTGATTTTAAAATAATATATAATTGGATGGTATATCATATATAAAGAATTATTATAATATTATATTTATTATTTACATGAATTACACATCATTATTATACCCATCCAAATAATAGTGTATTGAATAACAATTACACCACGATGTGGAGACGGTAAGCCGTACATACGCACCTATGATGACATTTCATTCAAAGGATGGATAAAATACTGAATATGGTTGTAAAATATTTATAATAACATCACATTATATAGAAGATACTGGATTTATTATTTTATAATGTAAATAACAAAGAAAGAATAAGTTTAAGAAGAAAGGAACTTGAAAGAGGGTGGTGAAAACATTACCTCTTCTTCGGGTTTTTCCTTTTGATTTGATCAAAATGGCTCCATAGGATGGCTTTATGATAAAAGTAAGTCCTCTAGGTTGAATTGAGGGAAGTTTAGAGAATATGTATTCAGGATTTGGCCAAGCGAAAAGGCTTTGAAGGTGTGAATTAGAGAGAAGGGGGGGTGCCCTTTTATAAGAGGGGTGAGGAGCACCTTTGGAAAAGCAAGAAATATTATTTTATAATAAATTCATATTCAATTTATAATGGCTCAAAAGTGTATTATTTAAATTTTAAGGTGGGGATAGGTCGAAATAATTTCAACCAATATATTTTATAAAGGTTTGGGTCACTATATTAACCTTATCATTTATATTTAACTCTTAGTTAAATAGTTTGACACTTACCATATCTATTTGTATTTTTATATTATATAGTTAATAAACTTACTATATACCTCCAAGCGACCCCCAAGTGGTTCATTAATTATAAACCTATCATTATATAATTCATTTGGCCAAACCTTAGATTTATAGGAATAGAATATCAATTAATAATATAATATTTGTTTTAAAAACTCATTTATGTCAATTTTGACACTATTCAATAATTGATTTTTGTTAAAGTCTTCACAACTTTATTAATTGGAATAAAATTAATTTAAGAAATACTAACATGTAATATTAACCAATAAAATTCGTTTATGGTATAAAAACTTTCAAATTATATTTATTTTAACTTTTATAATACCAATTATTTGATTCTTTCATTAATAAGGAAAATACTACATCATTATTGTGTCATAAATAAATTTAATTATTAAATGTATAAAAAATATAAATAAAAAACCATTATGTAGGAAATATTGTTTTATTTCTAATGAATATTTATAGTCTAAAATATAACATATATAAACCAATGTAAAAATTGTTTTTTCTAAAATATATATGCTTATGTCATTTTTGTATTTACTTTAACTTAATTAATATAAAGTGTCCTTATCACCTACAAGTAGCTCCATGGAGTCCCAAAATCAATCCAAAGATGCCCATGGTCGGACATGTATCAACCAATAAGGTTAGGATACGTTTTAGGGTAATTTATTATTATTATAATATTATTGTTTACCCTTATTTACCGGATTTACCCTTTAACCATGGTAAATAAAATATTTACCGAAATAATTATTCAAAATGTATAAAAATAAAAGTTACCTATTTACACAATTTGGACATCCTGATTCCAAATATGGAATCCATTTTTCTAAATTCAAAACACATAAGTGGAAAAAATTAATTTAAAATTAATTCCCGTTGTTAAAACAAAAAGCGTGATTTTAAGAGATAATAACTATAAAAAGATTAACACTTGTTTATGTCCGGTTTAAATGTGAAATTACGTCCAATGACCAAAATTGTATTAAATAGTAAAAATATATTCTAAATATACTTTAAAACGACTCAAATTCATAATTTATCACTATTAATTATTTTGATTAAAAGAGTTATTTTTAATTAAAATTTAGTAATTTTCACTATTCATAAAAATATAAAAGTTATCCGAAAAGCACCAAAATTTCACCCTAAGCTAATTTCAATATTCTGAAACCAAAAATGAAGTCCATTTTGAGACATAAAATTTATAAAAGTTCAAAAAGTGGGTATTACTATTTATAACGACTACTTTGATTTGTCGTAGTGTGTTAGAATCTCGAAGTTGCATACAATGCAAGCTATTGCATTATTCAAAGGAAATATACCGTGGAAGATTGGGGTGTTACATTCTCCCCTCCTTTAAATAATTTCATCTTCGAAATTTCTATAAAATTACTATATAAAAGGACTCGGGTGGTTCTTCATCATAAGTTTCTCGGGTTCCCACGTTGCCTCTTCCATCTTATGGTTCCTCTATAGAACCTTTATCAGATGAGTCATCCGGTTTCTCAGAACTTGTTCTCTCGTATCAAGAATTCTAACTGGATCTTCGCAATAAGATAGATCGGGTTCCATGTCTAATTTCTCATAGGTGAGTACATGCGTTGGGTCAGGCATGTATTTCCTCAACATTGATACGTGGAACACATGATGAACTTTGGAGAGACTTGGTAGCATTGTCAAACAGTAAGCTAAAAAACCAATTCGTTCTAGAATTTTGAATGGTCCGATGTACCTGGGACTCAATTTACCTTTCTTACAGAAACTTATAACTCCCTTCCATGGAGATACCTTCATGAAAACATGATCTCCTACCTGAAATTCCAAATCCATCCTTCGGTTATCAGCATAGCTCTTCTGCCTACTTTGAACTGCTTTGATGTGGTTTTGGATTACCTTTACCTTTTCCATAATTTCCTCTACCAGTTCTGGGCCTACAATATTTCTTTCCCCAACATCATCCCAACAGGTTGGTGTGTGACATCTCTTTCCATATAACGCTTCATATGGTGCCATTTGAATATTTGAATGGAAGTTATTGTTATAGGAAAATTCTACCAGAGGTAAATATTGATCCCATATTCCCTGAAAGTCAAGTGAGAGGGATCTCAACATGTCTTCTAAGGTTTCAATAGTCCATTCTGATTGTCCATTTGTTTGAGGGTGGTAGGCATTTCTCAAATGAAGTTCAGTATCCAGGGCTTTTTGAAGAATTTTCTAGAATCTTGAAGTAAAACGTGGATCACGATCAGAAACAATCGATATGGGTACTCTATGAAGTCTCACAACTTCATTAATATATAGTATTTCTAGACATTCAAGTGGTAAATCTTCCCTTATAGAAAGAAAATGTGTTGACTTGGTAAGATGATCAACAATGACCCATATTGCATCATTCCTTCTAGGAGTCTTTGGCAGTCCCAAGACAAAGTCCATAGTGATATTATCCCATTTCCACTCAGTTATGGGAAGAGGTTGCATAAATCCTCCAGGTTGTTGCCTTCCAGCTTTCACTTGTTGACAAACCATACATCATGACACAAAATCATCAATCTCCCTCTTCATGTTGTCCCAAAAAAATGTTACATCAAATCTCTATACATTTTGGTGCTCCCAGGGTGTATAGAGAAATTGGAACTATAAGAATCGTCCAACAATTCCCTTTTTAGATCAGGTATATTGGGAACACAAAGTCTCTTCCCAAATTTCAAAATTCAATCTTCATACACAAAGTCACTCAATCTCCCATCATTCACAGCTTTAATCTTATTTTGAAACTCTTCATCATCGGTCTAAGAACTCCTTATCCTTTCTAGTAAAGATTGTTTGGAAACCATTTGAAAAAGTATTGATGTTTCACCCTCCATGGTTATTCCCATATCCAACTTTACTAGATCCATGAAAATAGGATCCCTCTCAACTCTCATCTTGTTCAAAACTCCATGATCCTTTCTGATCAAAACATCTGCCACCTTATTTTCCTTCCCCGGGTGGTAGTGTATCATGAAATCATAATCCTTGAGTAGTTCAAACCATCTCCTTTGCCTCATGTTGAGTTCTTTCTGTGAGAAAATATACTTCAAACTCTTGTGATCAGTATAAATATCACATTTCTCACCATAGAGATAGTGTCTCCGTATCTTCAAAGTAAAGATCACAACTGATAACTCGAGATCATGAGTAGAATAGTTTTTCTCATGAATTTTCAACTGTCATGATGCATAGGAAATAACTCTATCATTTTTCATAAGGACACAACCAAGTACTTTAATTAATGCATCACTATAAATAATAAACCCATCATTCCCCTATGGTAGAGTCAATATAGGAGCATTGACTAATATTTTCTTCAGTTCTTCAAAACATTCTTCACACTATTTTGTCCAAACAAATTTAACCCCTTTACGTGCGAGCTTCGTTAATGGGTTTGCCAATCAGGAAAAGTTCTAGAAAAAATGCCGATAATAACCTGCTAAGCCAATAAAACTGCGTACCTCGGTTATACTTATTGGTGCTGGCCATTATTGGATTGCTCTTGTCTTAGAAGTATCAACAGAGATTTCATCCTTAGAGACACTATGGCCAAGAAAAGAAATCTCCTGAAGCTAGAATTCACACTTTCTAAATTTCCCATGTAATTCATCTCTTCTAAGAGTCTTCAGGATAGTTCTCAAGGGATTTTCATGATCTATGTAGATTTTGGAGTATACCAAGATATTATAAATCAATACCACTACAAAGTCATGAAGATATTACTTGAAAACTCTGTTCATTAGATCCATGAAAATAGAGGGTGCATTAGTCATCCCAAAAGTCATTACTGTAAACTCATAATGCCCATACCTAGTTCGAAATGCTGTCTTCGGAATGTCTTCCTTCTTCACACAAAACTGATGGTATCCATATCTAAGGTCAATCTTTGAAAGGTATTGAGCTCCATGAAGTTGGTCAAATAAATCATCAATGAGAGGTATGGGATACTTGTTCTTTATTTTTATAGCATTGATCTCCCTGTAGTCGATACATAACCTCATAGATCCATCTTTCTTCTTAAAAAAAGGAAAGGGGCTCCCCATGGAGAAACACTAGGGTGAATAAATCCCTTATTACTAAATTCCTCTAGTTGTTTCTTTAGTTCCACTAATTCCACAGTGGACATTCTATAAGAGGTCTTCGATATGGGTGTTTATCCAGGAATTAAATCAACGGAAAACTCAATTTCTCGTTCTGGAGGATGTCCAGGTAAATCTTCTAGAAACACATCAACATATTCCCTCACAATAGGTACATAATCTATTTGAACATTCCTTTCCTCACCCACATTCATTTCATTCTCTTCCTCCCCAATAATTGAATTTAGTTGAGCTACTGGGGGTGGATCTAGATAAGAATTAGGTGGTGATGATTCTGCTCTAAAGATAAGGTGTTCCTTATCATCATCATAAAAAATATTAACCTCCTTCTTCTTATAATAAATCTTAACATCATGGTCTGAAAGCCAATCCATACCAAAGATTATATCAAAATCAATCATAGGTATGACGATGAGATCAGAAGATAAAGAACATTTATGTGCTCTAATGGGAATGGATTCAAAAAACTTTGTTGCGATGATACATCCCTTAGGAGTTTTAACTGACAACTCCCTTGTTAGATCAAATTGTAAATATCTAATTTTCTTAGAAAACTGGGAGGATATGAAATAATGCGATGATCCAGAATCAAATAAATCATTTTCTAAACTTGAGGAAACCATTAAATTACCCACCACCACGTCTTTCGGAGCTTCTACCTCAGCAGTAGTGATAACATAAGCTTGGCCTTGATCCCTTGGCCTTTTCTAAGGTAAGTTCCCCTGATTCATAGGAAATTAATTTTCATAATGTCCCATCTCCCTGTAGTTTTAGTATTGAACATCAGTAGATTCTTTCTTCCCCTTGCAATCACGAGCTTGGTGGCCTTTTTTCACCACACTTGTTACAAACTCCCATTCCTTTCAAGCAAGTACCAGGGTGTTTCTTCCCACATTTACTACAGGATGGATATTCAAATTTTCCCTTCTTCCCCTTATTTACATTTCCAGATTGATCAGAAGATCTCGTCTTTTCTTACTTTTCTTTAAAGTCATAAGACTTAGAGAATTGTTTTTCTGTCTTGATAGCACATGAGACAATATCTTCGTACAATGAGAAGGTTTGTGAGACTAATGATCGACGAAGAAACGGTTTTAACCCATCAAAGAAACTATCAATATTACTTCTTGGGTTACATATATAATCTTCAACATTCCTCACTATCCTTGTAAAGTTAGTCTCATACTTTGTGACATTATCATCCTCCTTTTGCCTCAGACTCAAAAATTGCCTTTCCATATCTGCTCGATGGTCACGAGGAAATTATTTTTCTAAGAAAAGCTCCTTGAACTACCTCCATTCCATATTTGATACTTCATCATCTTCCTTCATGTTTTCAATCAATGACCACCATTGATCAACATCTCTAGTGAGGCGGTAAACTCCCATGATAAATTTTTCCCCTTCACTACTCCCCAAGGCATGAAATATTTTCTCTAAGGAATTTATCCATTTCTCAGCTACTAAGGGATTTGTACTCCCATTGAACGTTTGTGGTTGTTTCCTCCTAAAGCGATCTAACATTAATCCTCCACGCTGTGGATCAGGGTGCTCCATACGGGTAAGGTTATTATTCATAACCTGAGTGAGTTTTCCCAGTATGGTGATTAGATAATCAACACCAGTTGCATCACCAGATCCACTATAATTATCTTGAGCAGGAGGGAAATCCCTAAATGGAGTGCATGCATTGACACAGTTTCCATTCCTTCCACTAGGCGTCATTTCTAAACAATTTCATAAACTAGATCAGTTTATGAATCAAAATACATAATTCCATACTTGTAAAACACTTAACATAAATTGAACTATTTATGGATATAATCCATAATCATAAAAAAAATGTTTTCTTTGAGGATGTATATACTCATAAACCATTCATAATGGTTTGTAAATAAATCGAAAATTATCCTAAGCATATCCCCCAGGAGTGTCGTAACCAATAGTGCATCAAGGCTCGTTGTCGTGCACCGGTTCCTGATTGAGACTATCTCAAAGCGGTGTTTTCAGGTTTTACCTCTAGGTACATCTGTGTCAAATCCGTCACTATCTTCTCATATCTAGATAGGGATGTATTTCTTAGAAAACTCACAAAATCTCTACAATACCAAAATTATAGGAAGTTCTTCAATACTAATCCTCAAAGTCTATCTTAGGTCAATGTGCTATAATCAGATTTTATCTAAATCTAGCTTCCAAGATTTGTAATAAACTTCCTCTGATACCAACTGTAACTCCCCAACCCTAGTTACCCAGAGAGAGTGCGTTATTACATAACATTGGAATGATCAAAAAAGATCAAGTCTTTAAAGACCGATTAGTTTAGTAGCCTTGTAAACACTAGATACATTCATAAGTCTTAAATTACATCATAATGTGAAAACTACAACAACATCTTGTCTCCACACTCATATCCCCTTATACTATCCCTGTAGGTAATTCATAAAATACTTCTTCACATCCTGGGAAAAATAAAACACAGAAAGGGGTGAGCTCAAATTCCCAGTAAGGATAACAATATAGCGGAAACTTTAATAAATAAGCATAAACATTTAAGGCAATGTTTAACTAAAACAAAAGCCTTTTAAACTTGAACATCAACATAATATGGAAAAAATAAAATGAAATAATGCCATTTTCTTATTCACATGGATATTCTACTATTCTAATAATCACATGCAATATCAATAACCACTTTCATAATGAGGGAATGCATAATTTCATACTATCATAACCACATAGTCAAGTCCTTGTGCCAAGACTACAAATAAGATTTTGTCAAGGCCTTGTACCAAGACACTAGTTTGTCTCATGAGACCAACCGATGCATCGATGAGCTATAGTGGGCTCCAACCATCACTTATTAAGTTCAATGCATTCCTCATATGAATAGGTTTAAACATAACATAAACATTCATATTAAAACTAGCATATGAAATGTCAATAATTTATCCATAAACCATGAATGGTATAAAAATAACCCATCCACAGTCAATCATATCACAAAAACTTCAATACAATATGGATGTTTTGTATCATAATAAATCAACTTCAAATAAACTTCAAATCCATCAAAGGATGTTGACATAGATGAACATCAAAACTATTTGAGAGAAATATCTCTTTTTTTTAAATCATTTAAAAGTCACATAATTATAAAGAAATCCTTTATTTTGAAAATATTCTTATAAACTTGTAAGGGAATCTTCAAAGGTGTAATAACGGCTAAGAATAACCACACCCACCGTATATGTTAAAAAACATTCTTACCTTAATTCTGTCGAAAAGGTTAAAAATGACCTTGTTTGGAAAATGACGAAATGATTACTTTATAAAAATCTTATAAAAATTCAACAAGGGTATAAGTGAATTTAACCCATAGTCTGTAAAATAGTAATAATAATTTGAAATAAATTTTTAAGAAACATGGATGTGAATGATAAAGAGGTCCCAGTAGATAATTACGTATAAACAACCTCGAATAATGAAGAGATTGTGAAATAAACCCTTACCTTGTACTTTTCCTTGGTTGAGGGTAGGTTAACCTCCTGTATAATGGAGAAATAATTTTCATTTAATTATACAAGATTCATATACATTAATATTATATCATATATTATCTTTTAACATTGATTTTTTAATAATATCTTAGTATTATCATCGTTTCTAGTGTTAACTTACTCATTTTCTTTTATATGTTTTGTTACATAATTATTGTTTGTTATGGATAGGTTGTATCTTATTCATATCCAGAATTATATCAAGTCCTTAAAAATTATTTTTAATCACCAAATGAGAATTAGACTTGCATGGATACGATGTGGAATGAATCCCATCGCGTTCGTGGTGACAGTAGTCCATACGTACGCACGAGCGACAATATCATTATTTTGATATTAAAATAATATATAATTGAATGGTATATCATATATAAAGAATCATTATCAAGTTATATTTATTATTTAAATTTATTAAAAATCATTATTATACCCATACAAATAATAGTGTATTGAATAACAATTACACCACAACGTGGAGACGGTAAGCCGTACATACGCACGTATGGTGACATGTCCTTCAAAGGATGGATAAAATACTAAATATGGTTGTATCATATTTATAATAACATCACAGTATATATAATATACTGGAATTATTATTTTACAATAGAAATAACAAATAAAGAATAAGTTGAAGAAGAAAGGAACTTGAAAGAGGGTGGTGAAAACATTGCCTCTTCTTCGGGTTCTTCCTTTTGATTTGATCAAAAGGGATCCTTAAGATGGATTTCTGATAAAACTAAGGCCTCTAGGTTGAAGTGAGGGAAGTTGGGAGAATATTTGGGCAGGGTTTGGCCGATCCAAAAGGCTTTGAAGTAGTTAATTAGATATAATGGGGAGTGCCCTTTTATAAGAGGGGTGAGGGGCACCTTTGGAAAAGCTAGAAATATTATTTTATAATAAATTCATGTTTCGTTTATAATGGCTCAAAAGTGGATTATTTAAATTTTAAGGTGGGGATAGGTCGAAATAATTTCAACCAATAGATTTTAGACAAGTTTGGGTCACTATATTAACCTTGTCATTTATATTTAACTCTTACTTAAATAGTTTTACATTTTCCATGTCTCTTTGTATTTTTATATTATATAGTTAATAAACTTACTATATACCTCCAAGAGACCCCCCAGTGGTCCATTAATGATACAACTATCATTATATATGTCCTTTGGCCAAACCTTATATTTTCAGGAATAGAATATCAATTAATAATATAATATTTGTTTTAAAAACTCATTTATGTCAATTTTGCCACAATTCAATAATTGATTTCTGTTAAAGTCTTTAAAACTTTATTAATTCGAATAAAATTCATTTAATAAATTCTAACATGTAATACTAACCAATAAAATTCTTGGATGGCATAAAAACTTTCAAATTATATTTTTTTTAAATTTTATAATACCAATTATTTGATTCTTTCATTAATAAGGAAAATATTGTATCATTATTGTGTCATAAATAAATTTATATATTAAATTTCTAAAAATTATAAATAAAATACCATTATGTAGGAAATATTTTTAAATTTATAATTAATATTTATAGTCGAAAATATAACATATATAACACTATGTAAAAATTGTTTTTCTAAAAGATATATGCTTATGTCAATTTTGTATTTACTTTAACTCAATTAATATAAAGTATCCTTATCACCTACAAGTGGATCCATGGGGTCCCAAAATCAACAAAAAGATGCCCATTGTCGGAAATGTATCAATCAATAAGGTTATGCAACGTTTTAGGGTAATTTATTATTATTATTATAATATTATGTTTTACCCTTATTTACTAGATTTACCCTTTAACCGTGGTAAATAAAATATTTACCGAAGTAATTATTCAGAATGTCTAAAAATAAAATTTACCTATTTACACAATTTGGTCATCCTGATTCCAAATATATAATCCATTTTTCTAAATTCAAAACACTGAAGTGGCAGAAATTAATTTAAAATCAATTCCTATTGTTGAAACAAAAAGCGTCTTTTTAAGAGATAATAACTATAAAAAGATTGACACTTGTTTTTGTCCGGTTTAAATGTGAAATTACACGCAATGACCAAAATTGTATTAAATGGTAAAAATATATTCTAAATATACTTTAAAACCACTCAAATTCCTAATTTATCAATATTAATTATTTTGATTAAAAAAGTTGTTTTTAATTAAAATTTAGTAATTTTCACTATTCATCAAAATATAAAAGTTATCCGAAAAGTACCAAAATTTTACCCTAAGCTAATTTCAGTGTTCCGAAACCAAAAATGAAGTCCATTTTGAGGGATAAAATTTATAAAATTTCAAAAGGTGGGTATGACTATTCATAATGACTACTTTGATTGGTCACAGTGTGTTAGAATCTCGAAGTTGCATACAACGCAAGCTATTGCATTATTCAAAGGAAACATATCGTGGAAGCTTGGGGTGTTATATTTTGGCCTAGGTGTCTATAGGAAGGATGTTATTTGGTGTTCTTCTCAAGTGTATGGGGGAAATTTGTGGAACTGGGGATTTTGGAAGAGTGTGGTAGTGTTAGGACGTTCTCCATTAGCGATGAGCAATTAACCAGTGGGAAGTGGTACGGGGTTCCAAATATTGATATGCATACTACTTTACTTTACATGAATTTTGTTATTTGGTGATCATGCCTTACTGAAGTTGGGGTGGATAGTATACCATGTTAAGTGATTTTGATTTTATGATGTTTTATCATAGGTGAATTAGAATATTTCTCCCACTTGTGCATGTGTGACTTTGGTTTTTCTCCACTAAGTATAATTATATGATCACCCTATGTATATTAAACTGTTTTCAGGTTTATAAGGAGATTACATGGATTGTGTTGGACCTTACTAGCTTTGATTTTTGAGATGGTTGATGTGTCGTTGCTTATTTTTATTTTGGTACTTAAATTGTAGTTTTCCTTTTATTTCAAGTTGTTTTACTTTAAACATGCATGTGGGACAGATTTTTGTTCCATTATATATATCTTTCTTGGAGTTGTTTTAGGATGATGTATCTTATCTTCTAATTTTTATTACTATAAAAAGTGAAATTCTTCCCATTTTTGTGATATTTCTATACCCTTGGTGTTGGTCGCCACCCCGTGGCCTATTGAAGGTAGGACTCAGGGGTCATTTTCTCTCCTTCATCTCAGGGAAGGAAGGTCTTGGCATCCTTTTATCCCTTCCCTCATCTTGAAGAATGTGGGTCGTTATAGAAAGGTATCATATGCTAATGGTTGATAGGTAGGATTGAGTTTTGAGTTAGGCATAGTGAGGATTTCATGGGTCAGTGGGGAAATAGTGTTAGGTGATCTTGGTGCCTGACATAGGCCAGGGAAGACCAGCTAGGACTTGGGATTTTAGGCCCCCCTATGATCCAATGCAAGGAATCATAGTTTATCAAAAGGCCAAGTGAGGCTACACCATTTTCAGGGTAGAAACCCTAGGAAAGGTACATGTATCATGATGAATTTTATTCTGGATTGTTTTGGGTGTTTTTCAAGAAATTAAAATAAATATGGATTTATAATGAATTTCAAGAGAAAATCCCATACGACTCAGACATAGGAGTTATTTGTTTTTCTTTCATATATAGATCTCAAACATCACTTGTGTGTGGTACTAGTGGTGGAGGTTCAGCAGGCTGACCCAGTTGACTGGTGGAGGGTCAGCCCAACAGAGGAGGATGATTAGTGGAAGAAGACGCTTTCTACTTTTATGTGGAAGACTCTGGGAAAGTACAAGGGAAGTGTCTCGAACATGGAGATGAAGAGTTGTCTCAAGGAGTTGGTGATGAAATTCATTTTATTCGGGCTCTGATAGAGTATTGGGTTCCTCTTGTGGTGATCCAGATGTGGGGAGAAGCACATCATTGGTGGATGCTTTACCTCAGGGAGAGGAAGGAGACCGATGTTTTGTGGGTTGACTTTGAGAAGGAGTTCTGGGTGGAATTCCTTTCTTCCATGATGAAATCCAAGAAGAGGAAACAGATACTATACCTCTAGAAGGGGATTATATCGGTGAGATAATTTAAGATCATGTTAAAGGATCTCCTAAATTTTTCTTCAAATCTCTTTCCAGATGAGTAATCGTAGACGAGTCGCTTAGATGAGGCACTCCATACTTCTCTTCAGTATGCAGTTACTCCCTTCACCCAACTTACATAATTAGTGGTTTAGAATAAGTATAAATTAGTGGAATGGATTTAATCATGAGGAGGTCTTAAATGGGAGGGAATTCAACCATGCTCTTAAAAGGGGAAGGTTGTCAATTGAAAGTCCTCAGCGTCAGGGCCTTCTAGGTTTTGGTCAACAGGGAGCTGACCTAAGCAGTTTAAGTTCCGACTCTCTGATTCTCACCATTTTCCCAGGGACAAGGGGCCAATGTGTTTTTCTTTTGAAGGTTTTGGGAACCTCTAGGGATAGTTCTTGACTCGAGATCAGTGCGATGGAGGTGGGTAGGTTTAGAATCCACCTCAACAGTAGTGGCTAGCCAGGCCTTACCAATAGCAAGTATGGAAGGCCCCTACTCCACCAAGGGAAAACATTGTAGGAGGAAGCTAACCATAGAGTTCAACTATGGGACCTTCACTAGGGAATGGTTAGGGAGGCATTTGATTATTGAGGGGCAGAGGATTTGGGTATGGGCAGTTTCATGCCATAAAAGCAGCAGTTCGAGAAGGTCTAAAGATTTTTCAAGGTACAATTAGTTTGTTTAGTATACTTTCTTTCACATTTCTTGGTTTGGGATATTCACACACCTTTTTGAAAATTTTCTAGCCCATTCTCTAGGATTATAAATAGAGAGGCTTTCTGTGATCCTATTGTTGAGTAAACCAGTTGGAGTTCTGACCAACTTTGTTTGATGTTTTCTATTGATGCAGACTGATGTTGGGGAAACATATGTCCAGTGGGGATATATAATTATTACAGATGAAACTATAAAGTGTAATCCTTGGAATCAACTGATTGTAATCCGTGCATTCTATTATCAACTAATTTTGGAGAAGATTCTTGTTTTCATATGCAGAAGGCCAGGGTGCAACTTTTGTTGGCGAGATGAGCTGTCAGATGGGTAGCCGGTGCATGGAGCCTCTTTTTTACTTTTTATCCAAGATTTTATTTGGATCAATGGATATTGATATGGTTGAGGTTCATGGAGTTTTTAGAGAGTTCCAATATGTTTTCTCTAAGGAGTTTCTGACTCTACCCCCTCGACATGACATTGAGTTCGGGGTAGACTTACAGCCATGTGCTCATCCGATCTCAAGGGATCATTATCGAATAATGCCTTATTAGTTTTAGTATTTGTAGATTCATATTGAAGATCTGAGGAATAAGGGTTTCATTTGACCCAATGTGTCACTGCGGGGTGCTCCAATCTTGTTTGTGAAGAAGGAATATGGTGGTATGAGGCTATGCATAGACTATTAGAGACTGAATCAGGTAACACTCAAGAACGGTTACCCTCCCCCGAGAATAGAAAATTTTTTCATCTAGATGAGGGGATCTTGTTGGTTATTTATGATTTATCTATGTTCTGGGTATCACCAGTTATGGTTTAAGTATGGTGACATCCCAATGAATGATTTCAGGTGCAAGTATGGGCACTTCGAGTTTGTCGTTATTCCGTTCAGATTTACGAATGCACCGGCCATGTTCATGGGGCTTACAAACTCTCTCTTTCATGAGATCCTAGAACAGTTCATATTTGTATTCATTGATGACATCCTAATCTATTAAAAGTAAAAGTAAGAGCATACCAAGCATCTCAGGACTATCCTAGAGGTCCTTCAGCACCACAGGATCTACAGAAAGTTGTCCATATGCAATTTTTGGACATGAGAGGACCACTTTATTAGAAATGTGGTGTCTCAATAGGGTGTTTAAGTATACCCATCTAGGTTTGAGGGGGTAATTTATTTGAAAACACCGAAGAATATGTAATAGGTTCACATTTCTCTCAGTCTCATAGGTGACTATTAGATATTTATACCTAATTTCTCTCAGGTTCCAGCTCTGTTGATAGCTCTGACAAGAAAATGACAATATTTTGGGCGGGGAGAGAAGTTCCATGAAACTTTTGGCTATCTAAAGGTTATGTTGGTCAGTTCTCTAGTACATAGGCTTCTAGAGTAAGGGGCGGTGTTCAAGGTGTTTTGTGATGCTTTTGGTATAGGCTTGGGGTGTTTGTTGATGTAGTAACTGTGAGTGATCTCCTATGGGTATTGGAAGTTAAATCCCCAGGAACATAAAAAAAACAACCATGATCTAGAACTATTAATGGTCATATTGAAACTATATATGTGGCTATATTACCTCATTGGGAAGCGCTTTTTTCTCTTCATGGATCACACAATCTTGAGGTACGTCTTTTCCTAGTGGGACCTAAACTTGCAGCATTGGAGGTGGATGGAGTTTATCAAGGATTACGATTTTGAGATATCTTACACCTCAGGAAAGTGGAATATTGTGGATGATATTTTGAGAATGAATTCCTAGAAGGAAGTGGTTCGGGAATCTGTAGATTCTTGGAGGGATATGGAGGAGTTGTTTTCCTTTCACTTTGATGCAAGAATGGATGGCAGGAGAAGCTATCTATTTCATATGATTGCACAATAATCTCTGAGGTAGAAGGTGGAGGAATATTAGTGGGGAGACTCCTAGGCTAAAGTGATGCATGATCACATTAACTAATGTGATACTCCATAGGGATGGTTGGAGGATAGTCATAATTCGATGTTATTTAATGGGAAGTTGTTTGTTCAAATGGAAATGCATGAGGAAGTTCTCTGTGAGCTTCATATATAACCCCTAGTGGTATACCTAGGAATTTATGAGATGTATCGAGGATTTAGGGAATAGTTCTAGTGGCCCGGGAGGAAGTAGGAAGTGGCAGAGTTTTTGGAAAAGTGGTTAGTGTTCCAGCAAGTGAAGGCTAAGCACCATGTTCCTCGTGGGTTATTTTAATACCTAGATGTCCTCAAGTGGAAGTGGGATTGAATCTCAATGGATTTAGTCATAGGATTACCCAGGTCTTAGGGAGGATGTGATGTTATTTGGGTAGTAGTGGATCGATTGACGAAATCAAATCACTTCTTAACGATCAAGGTGTCGATCGCAGTGGATGTCTTAGCACATAGATATGTGGATGAATTGATATAAATGCATGGAGATCCAAGATCCATCATCTCATATCAGGATACTTGTTTTAAATCATGAGTTTAGAGGGGATTTCAACATTCATTTGGAACCCAATTATGTATTATCACTTCTTTCCACCCTCAGACAAATGAAAAAATAGAGAGGACCATCCAGATAACGGTGTACATGTTACAAGAACATGTTTTAGACTTTAGTGGGGTTTGGATGAGAAATTTTCCATTAGTAGAGTTTTATTAAAATAATAGCTAGCACTCTTCCATTGGTATGGCTCTATTTTAATCTCAATATGAGAGGTTTTGTTGTTCATCCTTGTGCTCAAAGGAAGTTGGGGAGGTAGTAGTTCTTGGTCCAGAAGTGGTGCAGAGTATGATAGAGAAGGTGTAGCTTGCTTGTGAGAGGATGAAGGTAAAAAAAATGTTAGCAGAAGTTGAATGTTGATCATAGGAGAAGGAATTTGTAGTTTGAGGTTGGGGAACACATATTATTGAAGGTTTCCCCTCAATGTGGGTAGCGGAGGTTCAGTATTGGGAGTGATCTTTCTCCCAGGTTCATCTGACCTTGTGAGGTGTTTGGACGAGGTGGAGTGGTGGAATATCAGATGGCGTTTCCACTATAGTTGGGTAGGGTCCATGACGTCTTTCATGTTACCCAGCTTTTTTGGCATATTCACGATGACTCCCATGAAATTTATTGGGGAGAGTTGGATATCAATGATGAAACAATGTTTGTGGAGTAACTAGTGGAGATCCAGGATCATTAGGACAAGGTGTTACTTGGAAGAACCATTCCCTTGTTTCATGTGTTGTGGAGGCATGGTGGCCTGGTGGAGTGTACTTGGGAGTGAGATATGTAGATGTGTTCCCAGTACCCTATGTTGTTTTGAGTTTTTCTCTTGTGTTTTTCTTTGTGATGTAATTATTGAACCATGTTTTCTATGAGATGATTTGTTTCCTTGTTACTTGATGTAAAATAAAGTCCTGACATATAAAGAGGGGAGGACCATATTCTTAATCAAGAATCATTAATTCAGATGTGAATAAACTCATGCGGGTGAGTCAGTGCCGCCCAAAGAGGATAGTATCTTGACATAGGGGAAGGAATTCACTGATTTATATGTTCGGGCGGTGTGACTTCTAGTGCCTGTGTGGTGCGTCTTGTGGTTTTGTGTTATAAAATCTCATAGGAGGTGTTCTTGGATGTTGATGTTTCACTCCAATGAGGTGATTTATCCTTGGGAGGTATCTTATGAGGTGGTGGTTCACACCCCTCTTTTTTCTGAGTTTTGTTTTGAATTCTTGAGGGTGAGAATAGTTTGAGAGGTATCTGATGTAATGACCCAGACCTCCATTTTCCATTACATTATCACAATCTAGTGTTTGGGGTGTTATAGTAGGAAAATATATCCCATTTCATGACTTTTTCAAATTTATAGTTTTTTAGTTGATAGGATGAGGCATCGGTAGGTCGAGGCATCGGTAGGTCGAGGCGTCGGTAGGTCGAGGCATCGGTAGGTCAAGGAATCGGTAGGTCAGGGAGTCCTTCGGTCAAGGGTGTTGGTAAGTTAAATAATCTTTAGTTCATGGATTTGGTAGGTTGAGATGTTTGTAGGTTGCGGTTTCAATAAGATGAAATGTCGGTAAGTCGAGATGTCAGTAGGTCTGGACGTCGGTAGGTCGAGGGAGTCGATAAGTTGAGGTGTCGATAGGCCATGGTGTTAGTAGGTCGAGGTATCCATAGGTCAAGGTGTTAGTAGGATAAGGCTTCGGTAGGATGAGGCATTGGTAGGTCATGGAATTAGTATGTTTAGTGTGTTGGTAGGTTGAGGTGTTGGAATTTCAGGGCGTCAGTAGTTCGAGGGAAATGGTAGGTTGAGGCATCAGTAGGTCGAGGGTTTTGGTAGGTCAAGGGATTCAGTAGATCCAGGCGTCAGTAGGTCGAGGACATCATTAGGCTGAGGGCATCAGTAGGTCGAGGTGTCGGTAGGTTATGGTGTCAGTAGGTCGAGGGTGTCAATAGGTCAAGGGTGTTAGTAGGTTAGGGCATCAATAGGTTGAGGGTGTCAGTAGGTTGAGGCATCAGTGAGTCAGGGTATCAGTGGGTTAGGGATCATTGAGTTAGTGGTTGGTAGGTCATATTGGGGGATAAATGTTAGTATCTCAGCATTGGTAGCTTAGCATTGATGATTCACTATTGGTGGCTAGCTGTCGATGGATTACTGTTGGTGACTCACCCATCGATGACTCATTTCTAGTTTTTCCAGTTTCACCCCTCGTAAGTTTTATTTGAAGTAAAAATTGTTTATGGAATTTTTTGGGCATTTATAATGGCATTTCAAAGGATATTAATTATACTGTTAATATCATAATGCTCTGAGGTCTTTGAAATAGTCAAACCATGTGGTCTTGGACACAATCCGACATTAATGTCTGTTGAAACTATTTCCTATTCCATTGATATAGGATCTGGATTTTATAATCCAAGAACATATCTTCCATTGTGTTTTCATTTTCTCTCGGCATTCCTAGAGCCTTCCCTTACCGTGGAGTCACATGTTGTGTTGTAGCTATCAGTCCATTTTTCTTGGAGTTTTCCTACTACTCATGCACCCCCTTTTTTGGCGCATGGAAGAATCGTTTGTCACATGTTGTTCCATGTAGGTATTTCCTTCTTCTCTATTTTAATTATGTATCATGTAGGGTGGGTATAATAATTACTCCTTGTGATAATGATTCAATCAAAATTTGAAAATGATAATAAGAATTAATAAATGAGGGGATGAGAAGATGATGATGATCTCTTTGTTTTATATGTTATCCTTGATCCATGTCGTGAATCATGTGGGTTGTGTTCTTATGAAAATAATTTCCATTGGTGATCTATATTTTCATAACTGTATGATTTTTGAATCACTTCTATAAGAATCAGAATCTTGTGAATCTTGTATATTTAGTTAAATAAATGGATGCCCCGGGATCAAATCTGTTATGTGATCACCCTTGTTTTATCAAGTGGAATTAAAGAAAGAGTGATGCTAATTATGAATAAACATTTCATTATTGGTGTGGGTGTGTGCTGTGTGTGGTTATGTTCAGCCATGTATTTTTTGGTTGTTTTGTGCTGTGGATGGTGGTGTGATTTGGGTGTATGGGGTGGTATGAGTGGTTTGATGGTATCTCTGGCTGAGAGTTTGATTTATTGTGGAATCGAAGGACTTGTTATGTAGTGGGACTTCTTCTGGGAAGTGGTTGGGTATCGGGGCTGCAGGACTGGGTTGTGTTAGGATTTCATGTTTGTGGGTGTGATAGGTGTGGTTTTGTTATGCATTGGGGCTTCCTGGTTTGGTTATTGGGGGACGAATTGGGTGGGATAACTTTGAAGAATGTTTTTTGAAGTTTCTTTCTTTGATTGACTTGGCAGTGGTTGGTATGGTTGCTTCACCTTATAATGTTTACATTGTTTGATAGTTTCCCAGGTAGGGATGGAAATAAATAAATGAATGATTTGATAATGTTGAATTATAATTGGTTAGATGAATTGGTTCTATGTATGTTTTGAGTTGGGTCCTGTAGTGAAGTGTCGTTCAAGTGACTATCATTCATGGTGGTACATGCATGTAGGGGTAGTAGAAAAGGTTGTTTTGAGTGGAATGGTTGTATTATTGGAATCCCATAAGACAAGTTTAGTTTTTTTTACCTATATATATATATACTTGTAGTTCCTTATGATATCTATACGCACCCAAACCATGTTGAACATTGTTTTCAAACACCCCCTTGTTATGGAGGATGGTGTGTTTCCCAACATCCCAGTGGGAGAATGGATGAAAGGTTACTATCATTACTCTACTCCCTCTTCTAGGCATTGTCACCCAAGACAATTTAGAAAGGATGTAATGGTTTGAGGTTTAATACCATGCATATGGTATTGTCTCTGTGAGAGGTGGTTTGTTTTTCAGGGGTCATTAGGATGAGGCCAAGGTGTTTTTGGGTGATATGTGTGGTGGTTATGGCCCAAGTGCCTGTAGTCTGGATGTGATGTGGTGTGCAACTCAAGTGTATACATACTGGTTATGATAGTGGAGCTTATGGAAGAGCATGGTTGCATCAGGATGTTCACTGTTAAGGATGAGCAGTTAACCAGTGGGAAGTGGTGCGGGGTACCCAAATATCGATGTGATTTCTACTTTACTTTACATGACTTGCGTTATTTGGTGAGTGTTCCTTAGTGAGGTTGGGGTGGATAGTATACCTTGTTAGGTTATTTTGAGTTTTTGTTGTTTTCTCATAGGGGCGTTAGTATGCTTCTCCCACTTGTGCATGAATGACTTTGGTTTTTACCTATTGAGTATACTTGTATAGTCACCCTACGTATATAAAACTATTTTCAGGTTTCTAGGGAGATTAAACGGACTGTGCTGGACCTTACTTGCACGAATGTTGGGGTCAGTTGATGTGTCACTACATAGTTTTATTTTGGTACTTAATTTGGAGTTTCCTTTGTATTTCTTGTAGTTATACTTTAAACATGCTTATGGGATGAATTTTGGTTTCATTATATATATATATCTGTGTGTGTGTGTGTGTGTGTGTGTGTGTGTGTGTCTTGGAGCTGTTTGAGGTTGATATGTAACGTCCTAGACCCGGCCAGCCATCCGAACAGTGCTGAACGGGTCGGTTGTTACTACCTTAGGCGCACCTCCCCGAACGCCAAAGGCTACCGACTAGTAGCGAGGGTCTATTAGGTATAGTGGGGAGGCTATACCCTCTTGGAGGATCACAATAAGGGTACTGGTTCAAGTATAACAGTAAAGATATAGTGAAAAGAAAGACTCAGCAGACTCGAATCAGACCCGCAGAGCGGAAGCATAATCAATATAGAAAAATAGCGGAAGCAGTAAATATAATAATAGAAGTGGAAATAAACACAATAGCATGATGATAACATGTAACTACTATTGAAAAGTAAAACATGCATCTAAAGAAGGTCATACAAAACAGAATATAAAAAGGGCGCCAATGGCTAACCAACAGTAGCTACAACAAGCATGACCATACAGAAAAGCAAATAAAGCAAGGTAAACCCAGCTAGGAATGACTTCAAGGTCCATACCATCTCCATGCAATAACTAACGCAGCCCAGCTCTTGAAGCTGGCCTCTTTCCTGCATGTAAATCCATAAAGTCTGCACGCGTCCCGAAGGGCCCGTGCATGGTGTGAGACAAATCTTAGTAAGATACCACCCAACAGTGCATACCAAATATATGTGTTTAAGCAGTCATGAATTTACAAGGAAAGCATTAAAAAGTACAGTGCACAAGTAAACACAAACTCCACTGGTGCTCAACAGCCACCATGGAGCGTCACCTGCTTCGGCCAACACCAGAATATCTGTCGTGTAACCCGGCACCACGTGCCACCTGACACCTCGTGTCTCATGTACCGACGTCCCGAAGGCACGCCCAAAATAGTAACCTGGCACCATGTGTCTCCTGACACCTCGTGTCTCAAGTACCGACGTCCCGAAGGCACGCCCAAAATAGTAACCCGGCACCATGTGCCTCCTGACACCTCGTGTCTCAAGTACCGATGTCCCGAAGGCACGCCCAAAAATATTAACCCTGCACCATTTGCCTCCTGACACCTCGTGTCTCAAGTACCGACGTCTCGAAGGCATGCCCAAAAATAGTAACCTGACACCATGTGCCTCCTGACACCTCGTGTCTCGAGTACCGACGTCCCGAAGGCACGCCCATTCCCTGAAGGCTCCTCACCTCCCCCATAGCTTTCTATGGCAAGCACCCCCAACCAAAATACCTAACCGCAACAACGGGGGCCTCTACCCACACGAGTGGTCAAAACCACCTCATCACGGAGTATCTCTATGTGCACACTACTGAAAGTCCCAGTGAGGGGTAATCACCAAAATAGTACCTAAGCCACCAACACGTCTCACACCTCGTGTCCCTGCGACCATGTCGCTCAAGTCCAATGGCCTCACCATCCAAGTAACTAGGGCCATGCCCAACCTGAAAGTCGTACTTCCTCAAGCCGACGTCCATGACGCCCAATACTGTGGTCAAAACCACCCAAAGTAACCCGGGCAAGGCCCCATCCTATGATCATCATCACTCAAGCGTAACCGAGCCAAGCCCAACACAACCCAAAAGGTCCATCAGATGCAATCCAGCAATTATATATATATACATATTTAAATAGAAAACATAAATAGGCAAAACAAACTAAACAGTTGAATTGCACTCTACCAGGTGTTGTCCCATACCAGCACTGAGGTCTTTAATGCCTCCACAATTTATATAAAACATCAATAAATTAAACTAATAGTTTATAAAATTAAAATTTCAGTTAAGACCATTTTGGCGTCCCCCGGACAAAATGCCCCGACGAGAAACGACCCCTCACCCGGCCCTGCTCACGCAAACTGGTAACAGGGCATACCCAAAAGCATCCCAGAGGTCCCATAATCATTAAAACATGAAAAAAAAGATAAAATGAGTCCCACTCAAAATACCCAAAAATGCGCCGAAGTCCGCATTACCCAAACAACCACGAAAACACAAAAAGAGGTATGCACCACCTAACTGAGACTCGCACGATGCTACTCCTCCAGTAACACCCGCTAATTCGGTCTAAAACGTGGTAAATCTACAAAAGATTCAAAACCGCTCAAAGGGATATAAATTTTTCTATAATTAAAATCAGAAAAAATGGACAAAGAGGAACCAAGGCCTTACCAAGGGGGTTCCAACACATCCAACCGGGATCGGATCAGAGTTCGGACGAAGAACCGGGAAGCAAATAAAGATCTGGCCGACTTGGTTCACCAAACCCGGCCAAAATATTGAGGTTCTACCTCAATACGAGGCTACTTCCCATTTTAAGAAAAAAAATAAAGTACACGACATGTACTTTGGGACTACACGTCGTGTATGGTTCATTTAACTGTTCATAAGACGGAAAGGTTTCGCCGACTTACTTTCCGAGCCTGCCGACATTAGTACACGGCGTGTACCTAGGGGTACACGGCGTGTACTTGGTTCCTCTTCCTTTCCTCGCCGTCAGACTCACACGCCATGTGTTTTCTTTATACACGGCTAGACTACACAACATTTCCAAGGGGAACACGGCGTGTCGTCGGTTCTACCCGGCCAACAGGCCTACACACCATGTATGGCCTCACATGGTCGGTGGTATACATGGCGTGTTAAAAACTACACATCGTGTAGTAAGAAAATTATACACGGTCACTGCACGGAATGTACTTGGTGAGCACATGGCCGGTCACTCTCCTACACATACACGACGTGTACAAAAAGTACACGGCATGTAGTCTGGAAATTTCCAGAAAATTCCCAAATTTTCCAGACTCCTCAGAAACCAGTCAAAAATTTAAACAAGGTCGGGATTTTGACCTGTTCCAAAAACCCGGGTTCTTACAAACTCCCCACTTTAACGTAGCTCATCCCCGATCTACCAAACAAAACCTAGAGATGGCACCTAACATGCCCATCCCAATTAAACAATCTGGACTACCCCGGTCCCAAGGTTCTGGCTAAATTCCTCAAGGGGCTCCCCACCTTTGGAATTGCCTACTCGGTCTCAACCAACAAAATTTAAAGCAAACATGGTTTACTAACCTGTTTTCCAGACGCATAGTCCTCCCGTGATGCATCGTCACCCCTGCACCTCGTTGGTGCTCCTGTGTCGCTTTTGACACCCAACGTAACCCGCACCGCATCAGTGTCCGCCTCCATGAGGTCCTGGTGCCGAGCACCTCAAGTAACCCGCATCCACGATGCCTCAATGCCCCCGACACCTCAAGTAACCCGCATCCACGATGCCCTAATGCTCACGAAACCTCATGTAACTCACATCCACGATTCCCTTATGCCCACGACATCTCAAGTAACCCGCATCCACGATGCCCCGATGCCCACGACACCACATACATACATACATACATACATACATACATACATACATACATACATACATATATATATATATATATATATATATATCACACACCCGATATGGTGCCAACCCACTGAATAACATCTAGTCAGTCCACAAAGATCCTGTGCACCTCGTGCACTCAAAACAGACATACCTCTACTGGTCATGCCAAAAAGGAAACATAGAGATCACGGTCACACCGCTGTGTACCTCTAACTATCACCGGATCACCGGCCTGCTCAGCCTCTGGCAGCTCCACGGTGTGCACCTGGCCTGAAACACGGCTGCCTGATGCCTGACCTCCCGATGCTGCTCCTGTCACTGGCCACTAACCCCTCAGTTGGGTCCCACTATCTCTGTCATGATCTCCGCGCACAGCTGAACCTCGACTACCCTCTCCGGGTACTGAACCTGAACTAACTCTAGACGCTACAGTCTGTCCTGGTACTTGCCTGCCGACTGTCTGAGAAGGCTATCTGCAAAACCTTTCCAGATTACCATCCTGTACACATGCCCGGCACTCCTTCGGAGGCCTATCGAACTATGCCTGATCATATCCTGGTTGTCCACACTGGAAGAAAATCACCGAAGAACTCCCACGTGGTGGTCTAGCTGAATCCCTGGCCTGCCTTCCCTACGAAGACTCATCCTGTCCACGCTTCCTGCTATCTGAACCATTACCCGAAGATTCCGTCCTACCCAAGTGAGATTTCTCCCTTTCGTTGCCCTCGGATATGAGTGCCTGATTCACCGCTTCCGAGAAAGAACCCAGCCTGAAGATGTTCACCTGTACCCGAACGGTGTGCCATAAGCCATCCTCGAAGCGCCTCACCCTAGCTGCGTCATCTCTCACCATACCCAGTGCAAAACGAGACAACTCTGTGAAGGTAGATGCGTAATCCATAACGGACATGTCTCCCTGCTAAAGACTCAATAACTCCCGAGCTCTCTCTACCCTCAGTGTCTCCGGGTAGAAGTGCTCAAAGAACCTGTCCTCAAAATCCTTCCTTGCTAGTCCCTCATGACTATGAGCCTGTACCTGTACATCCCACCAACTCTTCGCCGGTCCTCTCAGCATGTACGTCACCAACTTGACCCTCCACCCTGGAGGCGTCTCGAACTGCTCGAAAATCATCTTGATACTCTCTATCCAGTTCTCAGCCACCTGCAGACCACCCTCTCCTGGAAAAAGCGGCGGGTGCTGCGACTGGAAATCCCACGTCAGATAAGCCATAGAAGGCTCTATACCCTGTGCGCCTCCATCAATCCCTTGCAAGACACGTACCGGGCTAGCTCGGAGCTGCTCGTTGAGCCACAGCCCGAAAGATGCCGAACCCGACTACTGTCCCGCCTGCACTGGATCCTAAACCTGTTCCTGTCCCTGAGCCTGTACCTGCGGCTCATGCTCAGCCTGTACCGAAGTCTGACCCTGATCCTGTGGCACTGTATCCTCTCCTTCTTGGTGCTCTATCGATCCATGAAGGAGTAACCCGCTGAATACCATAAATGTTCATACATCCCACATATATAGATAACAATATATTCTATGCAGATAAGGAAAGAAGTAAAAGGCAGTGCATAACAACTACCCTTACTCCCCCTCACCGCAACCCATGCCCCACGACATCCTGGCCTGATGGCCTCCTTACCCACCCTCAACAGAGCCAAGTATCAAAAGTACCTTGGGTCATGCCTGTCCCGACAACTCACGTTGCCTCAAACCGACGACCGAGTCGCCCAATCCTGACAGTTACACTGCCTCACCCATAGTACCTGCCTTCTCCCATAAGAGTCAAACCCAATTATTGTGCAGCATGCAATTCTACAAAATATAAAGCATGGCATACACATTTACACAACTAGCAGTTCTATCAAGAATTTCACCAATTCACATTTTAAAGCATATAAATCATGCCATTTGACATTTCATTCACATGGCATTATCACTTCACAAGGAATACGTGCAATTATGAAATTGAAATACCCTAAAATGTGCCTATCAAAAGCCAAGAAAGAAAGACTCTCCAAACCGGGAAAAGGTCCAATTCTCCCTTACCACACCGGGTCAAGGGTCACATATCACAATCAAGAACATCACACGTCAAGTGAGCCACCGAGGTGCAAATCATATAAACTATAATCTGAGCCAAAGAAAACAGTAGTTCCCACCCATGGAAACATGGTCCTTCCCTCATACCTTGGGCTGCAGGCACCCAAGAACAAGCTAGAAACCCAATCCCTGTAACAAAATATCTCCAGTCTACCATATCCCAAATAGTAAAACTAACAGAAATAAATGAGAAGCCTCAAAGTCATTAGTAGACAGTAAAATGATGCTACTAAATCCCTGTCAAGAACTCCTTTAATACCACTTTGTAACGTCATAGACCCAACCATCCACCAGTATAGTGCCGAATGGGTTGGGTGTTACTACCTTAGGTGCACCTCCCCGAATGCCAAAGGCTTCCGACTAGCAGTGAGGGTCTGTTAGGTATAGTGGGTAGGCTATACCCTCTCTGAGGATCACAATAAGGGTACTAGTCCAACTATAACAGTAAAGATGCAGTGGAAAGAAAGACTCAGCAGACTCAAACCATACCCACAGAGTGGAAGCATAATCAATATAGATAAATAGTGGAAGTAGTAAATAAAACAACAACAGTGGAAATAAACACAACATCATGCTGATAACATGTAACTACTACTGAACATTAAAACATGCATCCAAAGTAGGTCATACACAGCTGAATATAAAAAGGGTTCCAATGGCTAACCAACAGTAGCTACAACAAGTATGCCAATACAGAAAAGTAAATAAATCAAGGTAAACCTTGCTAGGCATGACCTCAAGGTCCATACCATCTCCATGTAATAACTAACGCAGCCTATCTCCTGAAGCTGGCCTCTTTCCTGCACGTAAATCCATAAAGGCTGCACGCGTCCCAAAGGGCTCATGCAGGGTGTGAGAAAAATCTCAGTAAGATACCACCCAACGGTGCGTACCAAATATATGTGTTTAAGTAGTCATGAATTTACAAGGAAAGCAGTAAACAATATAGTGCACAAGTAAACACAAACTCCACTGGTGCTCAACAGCCACCATTGAGCGTCACCTGCTTCGGCCAACGCCGGAATCTCTGTCGTGTAACTTGGCACCACGTGCCACCTAACACCTCGTGTCTCATGTACCGACGTCCCGAAGGCACACCCAAAATAGTAACCCAACACCATGTGCCTCCTGAAACCTCGTGTCTCAAGTACCGACGTCCCGAAGGCATGCCCAAAATAGTAACCCGGCACAATGTGCCTCCTGACACCTTGTGTCTCAAGTACTGACATCCCAAAGGCACGCCCAAAAATAGTAACCCGACACCATTTTCCTCCTGACACCTCGTGTCTCAAGTACCGACGACGTGAAGGCATGCCCAAAAATAGTAACCTGGCATCATGTACCTCTTGACACATCGTGTCTGAAGTACCGATGTCCTGAAGGCATGCCCATTCCCTGAAGGCTCCTCACCTCCCTCGTGTCTTTCTACGACAAGCACCCCCAACCAAAATACCTAACCGCAACTATGGGGTCCTCTACCCACACGAGTGGTAAAAACCACCTCATCACGGAGTATCTCTATGTGAACACTACTCAAAGTCCCGGTGAGTGGTAATCACCAAAATACTACCTAAGCCACCAACACGTCTGACACCTCGTGTCCCTACGACCATGTCACTCAAGTCTGATGGCCTCACAATCCAAGTAACCCGGGCCATGCCAAACCTGGCAGTCATACTACCTCAAGACGACATCCATGACGCCCAATCCCGTGGTCAAAACCACCCAAAGTAACCCGGGAAAAGCCCTAACCAATGATCAGCATCACTCAAGCGTAACCGGGTCAAACCCAACACAACCGAAAAGTTCCAGAAGATACAATCCAGCAATTTCATATATATACATATTTAAAAAGAAAACATAAACTCGAAAAACAAACTAAATAGTTGAATTGTACTCTACCAGGTGTTGTCCCATACTAGCACTGAGGTCCTAAATGCCTCCACAATTTATATAAAACATCAATAAATTAAAATAACAGTTTATAACATTAACATTTCAGTTATGACCATTTTGGAATCCCCTGGACAAAATGCCCTGATGAGCAACGACCCCTCACCTGGCCCTGCTCACGAAAACTGGTAACCGGGCATACCCAAAAGCATCCCAGAGGTCCCATAATCATTACAGTATGAAAAATCAGATAAAATGGGTCCCGCTCAAAATACCCGAAAACACGCTGAAGGCCGCATTACCCAAACAACCACAAAAAAAAATGAGGTATGCACCACCTACCTGAGACTCTCACGATTCTACTCCTCCGGTAACACCCGCCAATTCGGTCAAAAACGCAGTAAATCTACAAAAGATTCAAAACCGCTCAAAGGTATATAACTTGTTCTATAACTATAATCAGACAAAACGACCAAAGTGGAACCAAGGCCTTACCGAGGGGGTTCCAACGCATCCAAACGGGATCAGATCGGAGTTTGGACAAAGAACCAGGAAGCAAATGAAGATCCGGCCGACTTGGTTCGCTAAACCCGGCCAAAATATTGAGGTTCTGCCTCAATACGAGGCTACTTCCCATTTTAAGCAAAAAAAAAAGTACACGGCATGTACTTTGGGACTACACGCCGTGTATGGTTCATTTAACTGTTGATAAGACGGAAAGGTTTCGTCGACTTACTTTCCGAGCCTGCCGACATGAGTACACGACGTGTACCTAGGGGTACACGGCGTGTACTTGGTTCCTCTTTCTTTCCTCGCCATCGTACTCACACGCCATGTGTTTTCCTTATACATGGCTAGACTGCACGACGTGTCCAAGGGGAACATGACGTGTCCTCGGTTCTACCCGGCCAACAGGCCTACATGCCATGTATGGCCTTACATAGTCAGGGGGTATACACGGTGTGTTCAAAACTACACACCGTGTAGTAAGAAAATTCTAGACGGTCACTACACGGCATGTACTCAGAGAGCACACGACTGGTAACTTTCCTACACATACACGGCGTGTACGAAAAGTATACGGCGTGTAGTCTAGAAATTTCCAAAATCTTCACAAATTTTCTGGACTCCTCGGAAACTAGTCAAAAATTTAAACAGGGTCGGGATTTTGACCCGTTCCAAAAACTTTTGTTCTTACATGATACATCTTATCTTTTTGTCTTGGTTACTATAAAAGTGTAATGAATCCCATTTTTTGTGATATTTCTATACCCTTGGTGCTGGTCACAACCCCGCGGCCTATTGGAGGTGGGACTCGGGGGTCATTATCTCTCCTTCATCTTGAGGAAGGAAGGCATCGCCATCTTGTTATCCCTTCCCTAATCTATAAGAAGGTGGGTCTTGATAGTTTTGTACTTTTAATTAAAAGTATAATTATTTAAGATATAAAAAGATTAATTTTTAATTCTTTTCTGATGGTTTACTCTAATTTTATTGGAATTTATCTTTAATTACACTAAATATTTTGGATTTTGAAAACTGATAAAAAAGGAGGAATAAAAGATCAGTGAGTCCTTCATACAATGAAATCCACTATCCTTTCCGAAATCCTGTTATGCATTAATAGTAGAAAATTTTACCAATATGATATAAAATAAATGAATTTTTGTGATTTAACATTGAACAATTCATATTGACATTTAATTATTTGATAATTTATTTGTATTGGGGGCAGTTATTGGAAGAAATATAAAACCATGTGATAAAATTGAGACTATAGAACAAGTTTCAAGAAGATATTTTTATTATTCACATGATCTCAAAATTTCAGATAAGAAATCATTAGAATCATCAAAAGGATGATAAATCAATTGAGTATTATATAGAAAAATAACATATCATTAAAGGTATACCTTTGGAAACATATCCACATGAATGAAATTGATACATTATAATGACGAATATTGGTCTTAAATTATTAATATTATTAAAAATCTCAACATATATATATTCTAAGGGAAATGAGGAGTTTCTAGGTTTTACTTAAAAATTCAATGTAGAGGTTTTGATAAAAACTTACATTGATTCATGTCTATTTTAATGTTACCCATTGTTATTATTAATCAATTAGAGTAAATTAAAACTTTGAGGATGAAATTTCATTAATGGTGGAGAATATAACAACTCATGTTTTAACAATTTATCAATTTTATGTTTTATTAATGTTCATATTATGAAGTTATTCTATAAATATTACGTTTAAACAATTCTATATCAATTATTTCATTTATAAATATATATTATATGATCAATTAGATAATAATTATGCAATAATAACATGTATGTTTATATTAGGACATAAAATATGTTTCATTGAATGGATATGTAATGTTATTCATTGTAACTTCATATTTTAATTTATTTAATAAATTTAATTAATTATTATATTTTAATGATTTATATTGATATTCAAGGATTTCTATCGATATTTACTACTATTACGTTCTTTTAAATCATTATGACATGATGTAAAATAAAAATTTGGTTTTTGTTTGAAAATAAAAATTTGTTCAAAAAATTAATATTATTTTTAATATATTATAAGAATATATTTCAAAAAAAATTCTTCAATAGTTGGATATATTTTTTAATAATTTTTTTCAATTTTTTTATAATAATTATAAAAAGAAAATTTTTTGGTAAAAAATAAAATAAAACAAAGTATGATTTTAAATAGTTAAAGTGATTTATTAGTCATTATTTATGAAAAAACAATTATGCAAAAAGATAATAAAAGATTTTTAAAAAAAAATTAATTTCACATAAATTTACATAATTCATTTTAAAATTAAATATTTGAATTAAATTTTATTATAATTTTAGTGATACACATCAATTCGAATTTCAATCAAAAAATAATTATACGAGTTTAAGTACAAATTAAACTTTACTAGTAATTATTTTATATTAATCTGGATTCTGTTTGGAAGAATTGAGATATATATGGTATACATTACAATATTTAAGTTATTAAACATTGATCTTATAAATTTAAATATAGAAATTCTACCTAATTATAGTTTCATTAATAGAGTGTCATTCCTTTTAAATATAATAGTTTATTTTCACATTAAAATTTATAGACATTAAAAAATTTATTTCAAGAAATTTATGAATCTCTTAAGAAGGTATTAAATATTTTGTCAAATAATATTCTTAACACATTGATTATGAATGTTAATTTATGAATTTAAATTAGAGAGTGGTTGATTAACATCTTTGAAGTCCTTATTAAAATAAGAGTTCAAGTTCAAATTAAAATTTTCATCCTATTATGAAAATTATGTCTAGAAAATTATGGAATATTTTTAAATATATATAGAAAATTTATGGTAATGTAATATTCATACAATATCATATAATTTTTTTATTATCAATATAAATTATTTTACATGTCATGATATTGATCCAAATTCTATCAAGATGATTACATACTGATTATGTGATAGATAAATGTAAAAAATAAAGGATTAGTGATAAGATAGGGAATTAAAATGTATATACATGAATTTAATAGATAAATAGCATGTTTTTTAAATTATGTTTGTGTAAATTCTAAAGCATTTAATGTATATAACTTAATAATTATTGAAATTATTACAAAATTATTATGAGGTAAAAAATATTATCTTTTGGTTGGTGTTAAGATTAGAATGAGAATAAATAATGTTTTTAATGGTCATAAGGGAAAAAATTATAAGTGGTAAACTATTTTTGGATGATTCATTAATTTTTAAATTTCATAAAATGATAATAACTCAAAATCCTAACACAATATTTATGAAGTTATTGCGTGATTCAATAAAAGTCCAAAATAGTTGCTTGAAAATATATAAAGTAATATGGTTTAGAATAATAAGAGTATTACATAGTTTTTAAGAATAATTATGGTTGGTGAGAAATTATATAAATGTTAAATCATGAATTTTAAATATTTATCAACAATTTCCAATTAATATTTCAAAATTAATCCAGAAAATCAATATAACATGATTTAAAATTAATATTAATTAATAAATTAATAAATAAAAATAAACTATAAAAAGTGACATTGTTGTATAAGAGATGACAGACAAAATATACTATTATCATCATATAATCCACATCCTTTTAAAAATTACATTATTTTTCCATTAAAGAAAGAGTAGTTTTTAGAAGTCTCATCCCATATTGTTTATTAAAGGGGCCTAATTCAAATCATTCCAAACAACACCTCATATTTAGTTTTCTATTTCTCCCATGACTAAATTCATTTCCCTTTAATTTATTAAAATATTTCATATACTATAACCCATGTATGAAATCCTAAAAAAACATTCCAATGAATACCCTTATGGAATGATTCTACTCTTCAATGGATTTAGACCACATGGTAAGCAGATTCATGTTTCAATTTCCTTCATTGAGAAAAAAGTCAAAAAATTAAATTATTTTATTCATTAGGATTTATATTTTATCCCATGGATTCATTTAATTTTAATTTAGACTCATGTATTAGAAAGTATAACTCTATTTAATACCCCATTTAATTAGACTAGAATCATATAATATAATGTTCATAAGGGGATTATTTAACCAATTTCCATTCATTGAGTTAAGAATTTTTTAATTTGATTATATTCATCAATTATTATGTGTATTATACCATTTAATTATTTTATATTCTATTTTTTCTTCTTTTCTAGTGATTTACATTTCTTTCTCATAATATTTTTTTGACTGATTCTTACTTCAAATATTACGATCATTACAAGGGGCATTTTTAATTTCTATGCCTATATTTTATGGAATTTTGTTAATATACATTGAAAATTACATACTTATATTTATTTTTATTGTACGCTATTATTTTCTACAAATCATATTCATTATTTAACTTTCATTTAACCTATATTGTTTGTTGATGGGTTAGTCATGCTAATTTTTTGTTTATCCTTATTAGAACTACTTTTTTATTCTATTCTTTAAAATCTCCCCATTACTTTTAATATTTATTTTACTTTATTATTTATTTATTTGTAAGATATATTCATTGATATTTTATTAATATTATGTAACACCTAAGATTCAATTATAGTGAGATTTTCTTTATAGAGAAAAAATGTTACAATGATGATATATTTATTGTATAATGTGATTAAAAAATAATTTTTGTTTTATTTTTTTATTTTAATTTCATTAAAAGAATTTAATTTTTTTCACCATTGAAAAATTATCTTATGGATAATTTTTTAGTATTTAAAAAAATAGTTGATTTTTTTGTAAATAGCAAAAATACTGATTTTACAAAAACTCCCACTTTTATGGAATTATAAATATATAATAATAAAATAGAAGACATTAAAAAAATTTATAGAAAAAAATATATATTTAAAACTTAATATAATTCATATAAAAATATAATATTTAACATAAAAATATATTCTTATCATTTTAGAAATATACGTAATGTTTTGTTCAAATAAAAATTGTTATTTAGTTATTCTATTTTAAACAAGTATTTTTATGGTTATATTTAGTTTTTGTTTGGTTTGAAAGTAAAATATATATACATTTCTTTAACATAATCTAATTAATTACAATATAATCAATACTATATTTTACTTTGCTATAAAATCATTCTCTCTCTTAATTTTTTTTTCTAAAATCATTTTTTGATAAGTTTTGGAAACTTATATTAACATTAATTTCTTGCACTTATAATAATTGAATATTGTAAAATTTATTCTCAATTTTCAATAATAATAATTAATATTTGGTAATATGGCTTACATTCATTTTTCATAATGAATTGTAATGACAGTAATAATTTTTTGTGATAGATAGAGTTAAAACAGGATTACCAGGGGTTAAACTAACACATACGCATACAAATGTCACATAAAAGTTCCTAAACCACATTTTATGGTTTTAATTAGACCATAAACTTATATAATTATAATCTATTACAAATTTAAACCACTTTAACATGAAAATATTTTTTTCAAAAAATTCTTTTATGTAAATCTCAATGTGTCCTTTACCTCAATTATAAAAGATAACCACTTATCCTCTATTATACACTTCTAATGAGCCATGTAGATAATGTAGAACCTATCCAAATATACATCCAAACATCCTTATTATGACCTAGAGTGTCCAGTATCATTAACGGTCTATCCTAAAAGGATTAATTTGTATGAAAAATTTAGTTTTTTGAAGAAGATGAAGGAACCGTGTGTGCAATGAAAGACCCAAAATTGAGATATTTTTAAAAATAATCGACTAAATAATGACATGAATACATCGTCATCTAAAAAACTCTTCCTGGTTACCACCCAAGGATTTTTCCTGAGGAATTTTATGCACAAAACGAATCCAATAATACCTAGTTCGATTCGAAGTCGCGTGTCCATTCCCAATTCATCGTCGGCGATCACTACTTGAAGAATCCAAATTAAAATTTCTATAGAACATCCATACATTATTTAATAGCCTGTAAGAATGTTGGTAGTCATAATCTGGTTTGTAGCATATAGTTTTGATGATTCCTCTAACATCTTGATGATCATCGTTGCTCTGTTCTGTTGAACAATGAAGAAGATATGTGATTAAGCACTTGGAAATAGAGCATCTCTTTCTATGAAGCGACAGAGAGAGAGAAAATCTCTAACAATTAAATAATGTTTAGTCATCATCATGATCTATCTTTCCTCTATATATAGTTAATTAATAAATATCCAAAATTAACTTCCAACACTAAAATATTTATTTCTCACTACATAAATGATATATTATGACTACTAAACTGAATCATAAATATCATTTATATTTTTATCAAATTCATGTAATATAATAAATATATGATGTTATAGCACCTGAGAAATTAACTTGACTTGTCGATCCGTCAAATATTAAATGAACCTCGAATAGTTGAAACTGATATTCATTCAAATAATATATTTCATAATAAATAAATTCAACACCTATTATTCCCAACATAAATAATATGATTTTGTTTATTTATTTGGTTATCATACATACATGGAAAAATCTTGGACCGTAGTGGTGGGTCCCACCATGTCCAAAAATAATATTCACCAATATAGGGTCGACTTTTGAATACACTATATTGTGTGACCCTCTAGGCCATCATCTTGATTGTAGTGAATATTATTCATAGATCAAGAGAGTGATCTAATAACCCATTATATCACCTAAAGAGATAATGATAGTCATAAAAATGACAACCAACCTATGAACATGCACTATGTAATATAATATATTTGTCTTTAATATCTTATAAATTTGGATACACACCCGTGTCATCATCCATTTCTTGATTTATTATTTGTTGACCTAACTTGATGGATTTACCCATGACTACCATAGCGATGGATTTATGAAGGTACTACCATTCTGATCAACCAGAACCAATATATATTAATTCTTTAACCTGGAAGTTACAAACCCTTTCTTGACTATTCAACCAATTCCCCACCACCAATGAAACACCCAACATAAGATACCTCACCATTATTTCATTATCATGGGTTTTTTCATGCATCGATGTATGAGATCAAATGGTATACATTGGTCATGATCCCAAGTGAGGAGACCATTACACATGTACTTAGATAGTAACATCCAATCACACCCAAAATAAGTGGTGTTCCTATTGGTAGGAATTTCTTCATGATCTTGCTACTAGAGATCACCAAGTGCGAACTTTATGATAAGAATCCTCCATGATTATAGTCCCCCAGCACGTGATTGTCAAACATCAATTGTTTCCATTAAATATGATGCATCTAGACCATATGACCATTGTTTAAGATTAATTTCATAGTATCTCTATGATCTCATTATATCATGAGATCTACTATAACATTTTTATATAACATTTAACATATGGAAATTACAATTAAATATTGGACATAAAAATATCTACACTATAATGGTAATAAAAAAATCATATTTATATCAGTGTATACACGATATGGTAATCAAGAGCATTGTATAGTTAGGTCTAGGGAACCCATTGTTACAACACTTCCACTTGAACTAGAGCCAACATTATAATGAACATTGTTAGCACTCACATGGTAAAGATCATGTTTTTTTATTAATGGCTTTAGCTAATGGGTTTTCCATGTTTCCACCTCATGTCTATTCTGCTATATGAGACCACACATGATTGAGTGAAACATCTCAAGAGATAGTATTCAAAAATATATCCATTTTTCACTATCAAAACACGACATCTTGGATAGTAAGCATATCATAATTTACATTATGATAATACATTACTTACAAGGTGAGATTCCAAGAACTATAATAAATAAATATGTTCAACTTCTTCGTAGCTACCTCATAAGTTGCAACATAATCGGTTTTTTTAGGTATGGTTACCACCAGCTTATATGAGCTAGTCTCTCTCAGTATCTTACCCTAACTATTGTAGTAGATCACATTGATATGTGGAAGACTAGTTTTTATCCCCTAAAAACTAGCATCTTTTCTTCTCCACTTACCATTTATATATTTTTTATACTTTATAATGCACAATCAAATAGTGCTAACTGCTTCATTTGCAGTTCTCCTTGATATAACTAAAATTTTACTAATGTAAAAAAATATTAGAAATATCAATTCTTGTACATATCATGGAATATGTGATTAATCCATAGCTAAAGGGTATGTAATTAAACTCATCATGTTAATCCCATCCTATGTCTTGAACATTTAAACCTTGAGAGATAAATACCATGTGGCACTGGTAACAATTCTCTCTCGAATTTTTCAGAATTTTATTTTTCAATACCATGTCACTATATGTACAATTTAATAGGTTTAACAAACATTTTGATCTAACTAAATAGATCTCATTACCTAGAATTTAGGTTGCTAATTTAAGTCAATCACTGGATAATTACATTCATCCTTGTGTTAACTAACTAGAAGACCAATATCTATCTTCCATATATTGCCGAACATATTTTACTAGGAAAATAATGGTGCTCCCACTAACCTCAAGTAGACACATAATAAACATTCATTCCAAGTGAATATTATATGATATATCTTATTACATCAATACTAAATTGGATTTCCTTAACTTGTAACCTAATTTATCATTTTGTGACGTTACCATCCCTTTCTAGTTGGGTCGTATATATAGCTTCCATGATCAGTGTTCTTGATAGAAAATGCTCAATAAAATTATCATAAAACGTATCTATGAAAAGTAAATTTCTAATTTATATAGGAATGACGACATGGTATAACCAATCCACCCTTATTTTTACTGCAATTTTACCATCCATGTATAATATCATTTGAATACCCAATGTAGTTTTCAAGATAATAAGACCCTTTGATCATTAATACATGCAATACATTATTGAATATTAATTGGTCTTCCCAATCATAACTAATTTCCATATACTTCTTACATGTAGGAACATTTATTCTCGATGAATAATGTTTCACCAGTCATAGTGAATATAAACCATAAATATAGTTTTAACTTTCCTACATAGTACGTGTCTCAGGAACATTCATGTTCCACATGTGCTTGTGGAACCAGTTCCTATGCCAACATCATGTGCATCATTTTCATTGACTGAACCCATGTCAATCTGGCTCGCACTATCTCTAACAGACATGTGCATCCTTTTATGGAAATGTAGTTTCTCACTTGACTATCACTCTTCTATCTTAAAAATTTGTGTAATATCCTAAGAATATGTTAGGATGATTACTTCAGATACACATTGTGTTTTTATTGATGTATGTTTGATTATATCCTTAAAAACACTGATAATCCAAACACATTTCCTTAATAAAGAATTTATTTCCATCATAATTCAACTGTTATGATATCCATTAGTAATTATATTTGGAATGTGGATCTGGGATATATTCTTTATTTGTGAAGAATGTCATGAAATATAATAGAAGTTTCTGCAAGTAGAAACAATGATACTCCATACATCATAACTCTAATGTATAAAATGTTCATTTAATAATTTCTCTATGCTAGATTTTATTGGTGTATGTATAACATGTAAGAATTCATCATATATCCTCCTCAATATCATCAGTGTTGTTATGTAAATAAGTTATTGTGCATTTAGTAATTACTCCATGCTACATTATGTTGATCGATGATTGTATGGTCAAGATGTCATTCTACAAGTTGGCTTGATGTAACTTATATCCTTTAAACATGCATATATCATACTTCACATTCATATTCCTTAATCAGTTAATGGGATATAATGAAGCATACTGAAAACTAGATTAACCATGGAATAGTTCACTCTCTCTTTTTGAACTAATTCCAAAAGATTTGTGGCTTCCCTTCATTTCTAAAGGTTAGTTTTTCCAAAACTAAGTATATACATTGATAATACCTAAGTTGTTTAGAACAACTGATTCTAAATAACATACTGGGTATATCATGGATGTGTATTTTTAGTTTTTATTTTCAAATATCATCATTCCACAACTGGGTAAATAAGTCATTCATTTTATATTCTTCGCGTATTGCCTATGATTCCAATATCACCGAACTATTGGTTGAGTATAAAACACCAAAAACAATATTCATTCCTTAAACTGGAATAATGTACCCTTATTTTTAATATACACATGAAATAATTTTTTTCTATACTCCATAAAAGTTCTATAAAAATCATTCACATGGAAATATAGAAGTCATGTACTTTTCACTACTGGCTTAGGAACCACTCTTTTTCAACTGCATATAGAATACACCTTACTTCATGAAATATTTCTATAACATAATTGGATACTATATTTTTATACTCATATGTGATTGTGATATTTTATGAAATATCCAATAAGTATGTTATAAACATTAATTGATGAATGTTCCTAAAGAAGAACATTGAACTTTTTAATGAATTCAGTTAATTTTATTTAAACATCCATAAAATTATTTCAAAATATGAATTGAAAATGACCTACTGTCTAATATTCAACCTCATTGCATTGAAGGACATTGAAAACGTGTCTTTGGAGTTACTAATTCCATTGTCCTTAAATCCATTAATTTCAATTTGTTATCAATAAGAACTAAATGTTAATATGTATTTAATATTCTTATTTACTTGGAAAGCCTTACCTAAATTTATAATGAAGTGTTTACTCAATACTTTTCAATTTGTAACCTAAAATGAAACTATAGTAAATGGTTGAAAATGAAATTAGAAAGGCATCAATTGAAATATCACGAGCCATCATTCAGTTTAAACATGTCAAGTCTAATCATCGCCTTCTTCATATCTTGCTTCACTTTCTTCTTAAAAACTTCTTAGAGATGAGACTATATGTTATATCACCCATGTTCTGATGTAGCGCCTACAACTTAAATTAGATGTTGATTGTATAATTGGGAAATAATCATCATATGATACCTATATGAGTCTCCAGCAAATAATTTTACACCCTCACTTCCTGAGGTAGTTTAAGATGTATTTAGGGACACTAGAACCTTAAATTTCCAATGTCATGGTGTTGTACGCAAGTGCCTGTACTAACACTTGGTAATTCTTGCTAGTTTGGACATTTAATTTTTCCATTATATATCAAATTGTTATTTTTTGTTATAACATAAAATTTTCTACAAAATAATTTTATATGACTTGTACTTTTTATCTATATTACCCATTTTTATATTTTTATTTACTAATTCAATCATCAAATGTCTCCCACTATTTTATTGAATTCTAGGAACACTCTTTTCTAGAATTGGGATACTCTGCAACTTGATTATTCTAGTGGAAAGAATCACCAATCCTCCCATTATAGTATACAATTTATGGCTACACCACTACTCAGATGGTTCAAGGTAGCCGTTTGGTAGGCTAACCGCATTAACTCACGGTTCTATGATATGTTGAGGAAAGTACTGGCTTCTAAAATCATAACTTTATTTACTCAACACTTTCCTATAAAGTGATATAATGTTATTTATATATAATCCTTACTAAAAATTTAGTTATGTCAACCTACCATTCTCATAATAACCCCCCAGTAGTAATAGGCACCCCAGCTATGACTAACCAGGAACCCCGAACACCAAGTTTTTTCCAAATTTGAATGATGGAAGGTGGTTATGACTTAATATTTCATTGAGAGTTTTATTATTTTTATGTGATGAAATGAAATAATTTTATATTTCATAAGAATGTTCTATGTGAATGCACTCACAAGTGACTGTGAAAAAAATAGAAAAATATTCATCGTATCACATGTTCATTTTATCTATTCATGTTTGATTATTATATTATGTGATCACATGTAAACAACACATACACCAAAATAATAAACCACCTTGAGCTGATACTAATGGTTGATCCATTGAGTAAATAATGAATCGACCTAGATTCTAGCGGTAATACATTGAGTCACATCACTTGCGACTCAAGTTACAACGCCTACCAATCCAATGAATCAATCTCATGTCTAGAACATCTAAGTAAATTGTCACGATGTATGCCACTTTTCGCCTTCATCATTAAACAACAACACACATATGCAATCGAGGGGGTCTCATGAGTATAAAATTCATCTAAAAAATGGATATGTAGGACCTTGTACATATAATGACGCTTAGACGACACAGAGATCGTCCTTTAATAAAATAATTATTACAAATAACCATTTAAATAATAAATTAAATAAATTAAACATTCACCAAACATGAGTTGGTCGATCTTAGGATCATGATCATTCTTATACGCATTAAACACATGTATTAAATTAAATGAAGAATTAAAATTATACAGGAATTAAATTATTTCTAAGGGTGTTTTATTAAATTAAACTCATCAATTTCCTTCGTTCAGTCCAATTATTAATTTATTTTTTAAAAAAATTAAATTAACTAATTAATTTTATTTAACACAAAAAAACCCAAAATATTAAAATTAAGTTTTTTTTTTAAATAATATTTTTTAATTTAATTTTAAAATAATTAAATAAATTAATTTATGATTATTAAAAATTACCTAGCCTCCAAAAACCCCGAGCAGATATTGGGCATGTCTGACCGAACTGCGTAGGCGCATTCGGACCTATGCAGATCCCATGCAGGCGTGTTCTCGTCTGGGAAGGCCTGCCTAGAGCCATACCGGGTCGAGCAGTCCCGCTCGGGTCTGAATTGAGGTGTATCTAGAACAAAAGAACCCACAAATTACCACTCCATGACAGAAACATCACTGTGGGAGGTCCATGAGGCAAGCCGAGAGGAGAACAGCATCAGCGTGTTCTCCTGCGAGGACTCAGCTGATGATCCCTGGTGGTCCAGGAGGCAAGCTGCGACCCTTGGGGTGGTCGATGGGGTGTCAGGTTCTGTGTGGCCAGGGAAGACCAGGGTCGTCGAGGGAAATGGTGATGGCTGGACGAGACAGGGCTACTGTCGGTGGGAGGCAGCGACAACGGGAAAGAGCACGGCGGTTCAGCGGGAGGTTGGATTCACTGGGTGGGATCCGGCGATGAATCTTGCGGGATCTGGAGTAGCCCATGGAGGCTCTGCTAGACACGGGAAGGTGGTTTGGCCGGGCTCTCGCGGTAGGTGACGCCATGCCAGATCTGGCCGAGGGAGCTTTGCGGACATGGATCCGGGATGGTCGCGACAGTGGAGGTTGGCGGTGACTGGGTCAGCGCGAGACGACCTGTGAGCACATGGGTCGTGACTAGCTCATAGAAGCCACGTGAGGTGGTGAAGACACCGAGTGGAGCTATGCCATATCTCAAGGAGGTGGCTAGGTATGTCTTCCGTGGAGAAGGTTGTGGAGTTCCCGAACTGGGAGAGGGTGGTCTGGTCTATTCTCACGGAGGCCGGGTGAGAAGGTGTGGTGGTGGTCTCTCTGGTGGGGATCATCATGGGATGTTTTCTACTGTCATTGGCTGCCTAGTTCCCTAAGTATGTGGCAAGGGAGAAGTCAAGGGGGCCACCCACATGACAATTTTTTTTGTTGCGAATGTAGCTCACCTGACAAACCTTTTTTTTACATTTGATTCCAAATGTCTATCACCCACTCAAAATGTTTGATCAGAAATGTTACTTCAAAAGGGAATCCCCATAATTACCAAGTCCTCCATCCTTTTTTTATGTTTGTTGGTAAAATATTCTCATCCTATAAAATCCACATCAAAAAAATTTATTAATAAACAAAGACCCACCGGTGGAAAAATCTGATGACCGATTTTCACTATTCATTGGAATATCACCGATGATCGGGTTCAGTGGTGAATATTGATGTCGCAGTTCTTCAGGTATAAAAATTACATATATTATCTATATGTTCTTCATTTTAATACCAGAAAAAATTAAATGTTTAAATTATGATTCAAAACATCAGATGACCGTAGACATATCATCCAGTGTTGGATAAAAATGTGGTTTGTGGAGTAGGGAATGGAACATTGCTCTCTGGTAAATTGAATAAAATTTTAATCATTTTTGTTTCCTTAAATTCATCAAATGTCGCTCTGATGCCATTTGAAGGAACAAGGTGAATAGAAGAAGCCCTAAAAATGAGATTTTGTATATAATAAATGCACTAACAATTGACATGACTACATCATCATCGACAAAACACAACCTGATTACCTACCAAGGATATCATGTGAATAATTGTAAGTACAAAATGAAACCATAAATAACTGGTTCAATTTGAAGTCAAAGATTCATTTACCATCCATATCCGGCGATCACTGATCAATGATTCCAAAGTCAAATTCCTCTTGATCCTCCACCTGCACTTTGTAAGCCTACTTGCACGTCGATTGACAGCATCTAGGTGCTAGCATGGAGTTCCGACGATGCATTTAATGTCCCAACAATCACTGTTTCTCTTTTCATATAATCCATAAAGATGATCAGTGGTCAACTACCAGGAACCATAACATCTCTCTCTAGGAAGTGGGAGAGAGAGAAGATATATATTTTCTCACTATTGAACAATGAATAGTCATCGTCTTGATCTCTCTGTCTTATATATATTGTGAATTAATAAATATCCAAAATAAACTCCTGATACCCAAATATTTATTTCTCACAACAAAAACAATATATTATGACTACTGAAATGGATCATAAATATCAATTATATTTTTATCACTATCTTGTAATATAATAAATATATTGCAAGATAAAACTCTATCCATTAACTCGAATCATCGTTCCCAAAAATTTTAAATGAACCATGAATATTTTAAACTAATACTCATTCAAATAATATGTTTGATAATAATTAATTCAATACCAATTATTCTTAACTTGAATAATATGAGATTTTTTATTCCTCTGGTGATCATACAAACATGGAAAAAACCTGGACCCCATTGGTTGGGCCCACCATTAAAAAAACTCATATTCACTAGAATATGGAAGACTTTTGAGTACACTATTGTGTGTGACCCTCAAGACCTTTATCTCAAAAGTAGTGAGTACTATTCATATTCCAAGAGTGGGATCTAGCAACCCATCATGGACCATAAAGAGATAATGATAGTAATAGAAATGAAAACCAACCTATGAACACACACCTTGTAATATAATATATTTGTATTTAATAACTTATAAAGCATAAAACACACCCCGTGTCATCATCCTTTATTTATTTATTATATTTTAACATAACAGGATGGATTTACATTGGACTACTATGGACATGGATTTATGAAGCTACTATCATCCTAATCAACCAGACATGAGATATATTACTTCCTTCAACAAGTAGTGAAAAATCCTCTCATGACCATTCAACCAATTTCATACCAACAATGATGAAACCAACACAAGCTACCAATCCATGATTTCATTATCCGGGTTTATTCCTAGAATCAAAGTGTGAGATCAAATTAAATACATCGTCAATGATCTAAATTCAGCAGACCATTACACATGTATGTCGATAGGAACATCCAATGACACCCAAAACTTGCAGTATTCGTATTAGTGGGTTTGTCCTCATGATATAACTACTAAAGATCACCAAGTGTAAACATCATAAGAAGAATTCCCAGTTCATATGACCCCCTGGAACATGATAGTCTAATATATATTGTGTCTAGTTAGTGTGATGTATCTAAAACATATGACTTTTGTTTAATATTAATGTCATAATATCTCAAGGTTCTCATTATAACTTGGGATCTTCTATAACCTTTTCAAATGACATTTAACACATGGACATTACCATTAAATAGTGGACGCAGAAATGTATACAGTATAATGGTAAGAAAAAATCATGTACATCTCACTGTATACAAGATATGATAATAAAACGAACTTTATAGTTGGGTCTAGGGAACCCACTATTACAACAGAAGAGGTAAAAAATTTAACCTAATTTTTTTTTCATTTTATTTCATCTTCTAAATCCTTGAAATATTATATAAGAATTATCAAATAATAAAATTAGTATCTTAAATTTAAAAAAAGTTTACTATGCTAATAGATTATCCATTATTCATCTCCATTCAATCATATGGGAAAAAACATCTCCCATGCGTACACACGACCTACCCTATAACCATATCGAAATTATATTTTTTTTCATCACCACATTACATGGATGGTTATAAATATGGAACTAATGTATATTTTTGGTATTTATCATAAAATTTTAAATATGAAATATAACATATCATTTAACTCCTTACCCTTTCACCTGTTAAAAATGATAGTGTCACCCATGGGCATGTGTTTACTATCAACTCTATGAAGTCATGTGATCAATTTTTCATCATGCATTTCAAGAATGATAATATATATATTATATTTATGTCATGAATGGAAATCTATAAACAATGTGACCATGAAAAAAATACAAAGACCTAAACAATTAAAACCAAACTGATATGAAAAATTATAAAGATAACAATCTGAAACGATTATTTTAGTAAATAATTATAAATAGATGAAATTTGAAACAATGAATATGGTTTATATATTATATTATAATTATTTATGTGGTTTTTTATAGAATTATAATTATTTAGAATTAATATTACAAGAAGTTAAAATCACATATAATGATTTCCAGACTTGAGGTATTGGTTTATTTCAAAATCTTATCCTTATTTGGGATTGTCTTTGTATAAGTTTCAATTTGGGGAATTATATAATGTTCTATCTTAAACACCATATATTTCTTTTCCTTATCTTGTAATTTCTTGAAATCAAATGATTTCAATTCATTTTCCTATATCCTGTAATAAAAATTATAAAAGATTTTTTTAGGAAAATCAAGTTTGTTTTTTATTCAATCAAAAATAATTTTATATCAAATATATATTTTCATTAAAAAATTTTCAAAAAAGTTTTTTACAATTCATCAATAATTGATTAATTTCATTTCACTGGTGTTTTAGTATAATAACCCTTCTACTTATTTCATACTAATTATTAATTTATTACATTAATGTACACATAATACAACCCAAAATATCGAGAGGTCTAGTGTCTTTAGGAGTTGGGTACATTACATAACAACTTAAAATAGGAAATACATCATCTTTACTGAAAACTTCTCTTACATTCTCGTACTTAAAACTGCATGGGATACCATGGGGAAAAATATAAGAAAGGGGTGAGCTATAAATCCCAATAAGTAAATAAATAAGGAATAACATGAGTAATATAATACATGTTACAAAATAGGAATATCAATGGAGCATAAAAGGAATAAGAATAATATGTTAGGATATAGCATGATAATCATAACCTGGGAACTATGGTAATGACATAAAAAACTAAATCCTAAACATAGGTCAAGGAAAAATATGCAAAGAATTCATGGTGCAAAAAGTCCTATAAAGTAATAAAATTCACTTATTTTCCTAACATGATGTATCATGATATGAAACATTACCCAATTCATTGAAATGATATATAATTTCAGTCGTTCTTGTCACATTCATTTCATTCTCATTCTTAAGTGTTCCACATAGATCATACAAAATTAATTCCTTAATCAACCCAATTTTTTATGATATAAAGGAGTGTGAGTTACATACATTGAAGTCCCCAATAAAAAGGTATATGTGCATAAATGTTAACCCCTTGATAATAAATGATCATGATATTCAATACACAATTATAATGGCCAAGAAAATCTCATTAATATTTTGGCAGCATAATGATGAAACTTAATGATTCATAAAAATGGGTTGATGAGAGTGGAAGTTGTCCCTCATCACATAGAAAAAAAATATTTAATAACGACATTTAAAAACATATCCCAACATTAGATATTTGAAATATAATGCAATAGGTTATAAAGAAACATGAAGAAAGGAAATAATCCTAACTATATTTCAGCATGGTAATAGGTGTACATCAAGGATAATGGTAGGGTTAATGAGAGTGAAAGGAGGATATCAGTATTCATACATTAAATAAAAAGTAAGGGGAATATTTCATATCATATCCCAACTTAAGAAAATGGAATTTAAGATATATAACATAAAATAATATCTTGAATGGAAATGAGAAGAGATAAACCCCTTACCAAATTTCTGCATGGTAACAGGTGTACATAAAGAATCATGGGAGGATTAACGAGAGATAAAGTAAGATATAATTATTTTTAAATCAAATGGAAAATAAATAGAATATATATTAACATATCCCAACATATAAAAAATGAAATTTTGAAGGACATAACATAAAATGAGTGCTTGATTAAAGAGGAGAGTGGAAGATCCCATACATGAATGTGTGACTCCAAAGCCATGGGAATGACTTCTTGAGACTTTAGGGTGCCTCTAAAGGACTCTATAAACTGGAGGGTAGATTATAGAAGTGATATAATTAGTTTTAGTTAATTTAAATGGGATATTGGGTGGGTTTATATATAAAATAAGGGTATTTTTTTTATTATTTAAGTTTTAGACTCTCCATAACAAAATATCTAAAACCACAAACCATCCAATGGATTTTGAACATGGTTTTTGAAAAATTTGAGTGGTTTAAATTATTTTATAAGTAATAGGGACAATATTATTAAAATAATACCATTAATGAGGTCGAGGTGACTCAAAATTTTAAGGAAATGATTTTAATACCATAAAATATATATGATGTTTTGAAGGTTTCACAAAGGCTTTATAAAATAAAAAAAATAAACATAAATTTAAATTATAATAAATTAGAAACATATATTAAGTCTTTTATGTCTTTTATAGTATTTATTACATCACTTTTGGTCCACTATGATGTCATAATACACAAAGTATATTTATACGATATTTAATTTTTACTCGAAAATTCGATTGTCTTAGATACTTTTGAAAAATTTACCATTGGATAAATTTGAAATTATAATTTAAAAAACATAATTAATTCCATATATAAAATTGTATAAATATTTGAATTTTTACATTTAAATTATAGTCTAATTATTAAGAAATGCAGCGTTTTTTGACAGTAATACTTTTCTTACTATTATAAAACAATTATATAAGACTTTATAAAAATTATATGATCATTTATATTTCATGTAAATTATTTAATAATAATATTTTATTAAAATATTTTTTATTTTAAGAATCCATTAATAAATTAATTCATTAATTTATTTTAGATATTAACCACAAATACAATTTGAGCTTTATTATATCAAAATAAAAATCATTTATAAAGTAACAATAGTAGGATGAAAATATATTAATTATTCTATAAAAAATAATGTGCATAATAATATTTATATGCTCTTGATACATATACCTTTAATACACTAACATATTCCCTAAGAGTGAGGTGTATTATGTTTGGAATTTCATGGGGTTGTTCGGTGAACATTGTTTGTATAATGATCTCGATGAGTTTGAACTTATCTCATAAATAATTTCACTCATGCCTAAGTTTTATGATATCAGTTTCATATTGATCAATGTTAATGCCCAGTGACACTATATCTCTTGTAATCTCTGATAAATGGTTTTTATAGGGTATGGTTATACTGGTTGAGGTCATCACTTCCTTTGTCTCTATCAATTGGATTTGCTAAAAACCTATATTTATACTAATCATTAGATTACTATCCTATAGTGATATTGTCAATGGTAATGGTACTTAATTATATTTTAAATCCAATTGTATATAATAAACCAAAATAAGTGCATGTGTTTTTTAAAACTATATTACTTAATAATACATCTAATTAAAAAAAGAGAATTTTATTTATAACGGTTCGGGTTGTTATAGTCTTCCCCCCTTATGAAATATAACCATAAAAAATTTCATTTCCCACACAAAACTAGATGAGGGTAAATTTTCATCATCACCTCCTCCGGTACCTACATTGCTTCTTCAACTATGTGGTATCCCTAAAAAACTTTGAGAAGGTGCATTGTCTTATTTCTCAAAACATTTTCTCTGTGATCTAAGATCTTAAATGACTTATCCTCATAGTAATGGTTATTATCTAATCTTACCAACTTTAGATCGAGTACATGTGAGGGGTATGGTATTTACATTCTCACTAGGGATATATGGAATACATCATTTACTTGAGATAAGTTTAGTGGGAGTGCTAGTCAGTTGTCCACCACTCCAATTCGATCAAGGATATGAAAGGGATTGAAGTATATTGAACTAATTTTTCCCTTATTATCATATATCATTACTTTATTCCATAGATATATAAATAGGAATACAATGTCTCGAACAAAAAACTCTAGATCTCATCGACGATTGTTAGCGTAGCTCTTTTGTCAACATTGAGAATCCTTAATGTCCTACTGAATGGTCTTAACCTACTCTACAATTTCATCAAACATTTCAAAACCTAGAAGTTATTTCCCCACCTTTATACCAACATGTTGCTGTTTTGCACTGTTTCCCATAAAGGGCATCATAAGGATCCATATGGATGCTCGAGTGGGAACTGTTTTTTATGTGAACTTGAACCAAGTAATGTGTTGTTACCATCATCTTTTAGAGTCAATAGGACATTCTCAAAACATGTCTTCCAGTGTTTGGATAGTCTACTTATATTGGCCATTAGTTTCAGGATGACAGGCTATACTAAAATCCAGCTCATTGTTTAGATCATATTGGAGACTTTTCGAGAACTTGAAGGTGATTCTTAGATCTCAATTGGATACAACTTATATTGGTACTCTATGAATCTTTACAAATTCTCTAATGTATATCCATGAAAGTTAATACACTGATAATTCCTCTCTAATCACAATGAGGTGTGCAGTTGTTGTAAGATAATCCACCAAAACCCAGATTTCATTTCTTCCTCTAGATTTCTTTGGTTGTCCAGTGACAAATTACATGGTGAAGTTTTCCCATTTACATTTAGGTATTAGTATTGGTTGAAAAATACCTTTGTATTTTTTCCTTTCTTCTTTCAATTGATAGAATACTACACACCATGATGTATTCCATACGATCTCCTTTTTATTATTATACCACCAATAGTTCTCTCCGAGATCTTGATACATCATTGCTCTTACTTGGTGAATGAAAAAAAATGAACTATGTGAATCATCCAATAGTTCCTTCATTAACTCATTATTTGATAGAACACATTGTCTTGACCCAAATATCAAAATTCCTTCTTCATCAATTTTAAACTCATAGGATTTATCATTTCACATGGCTTCAACCTTCTTCTGAAGTTCCACATCATTTCTTTGAGAATCCACTATTTTCTTCATGAGGGATGGTTGGAAAATAATTTGAGAAAGGATTGATGAGGTTCCTTCCTTAATGATTTTCGTGTCTATCCAATTAAAATCTAGTAAAATGGATTCTTCTAAATTCCAATCATTTATAGAGGTGTAGGCTATTTTCTACTTAAAGCATACACTAACAGATCTGCTTTATCAGGATGGTAGTGAATTAAGTAGTACTAATACATGATGAGCTATAACCATCTTCACTAGCGCATATTAAGATATTTCTATATTAATATATACATCTGAGGTTATTTTGATAGTTATATATCTCACACTTCTCCCCATAGAGATAATACTTCCAGATTTTAAAAACAAATATCATATCTGCCAACTCCAGATCATGCATGGAAAGGTTTCACTCATTAATTTTCAATTACCTTGAGGCGTAGGATATTACTTTATCATTTTTCATTAGTATTCAGTCTAGTCCATTCTTTAAATCATCAATATATAACAAAATGAGTTCCCCACTTATCGATAGTGTGAGAACTATTGTAGTTATACGACTTTTTTTGATCTACTATATGGTTTCCTCACATTCTTGAGTCCAGAAAAACTTCAATCCCTTCTAACTTATCTTGGTAAGTGGGATTCACAATTATGATAAATTCCCCAAAAATAGGTGATAATACCCAGCTAACCCAAGAAACTATAGATATCTTTCACAGATATAGTCTTCTATCATCCTTCAATTTTATATTTCTTTAAAGGGTCCACAGACATCCTATTTCTTGTGATGATATACCCAAAGGAAGAGAATACCATCAATAAGAACTAATTTTTTTTGTACTTAGAATTATGTTTCTCTTTTTGTAGGGTCCATAGTGCAGTGCTCAGATGATCTTCATGTTCTTCCATAATTTTGGAGTATATTATAATATCATTTATAAATACTACCAAAAAATTGTTTAGGTAATCTTGGAATCCTATATTCATCAAGTCCATGATGATTTTTGGATCATCAGTGAGTCTTAATGGTATCACTATGAACTCATAGTTCTTGTACCATGTAAAAAAAGTTGTGTTGGGGATATATTCCTTATTTACCCTAACATGATAATATCCCGACTAAAGATCCACCTTGGAAAAGTATTTCTCTCCACATAGATAATAGAACTAGTCATCAATCCAAAAAAGAGGATACAAGTTATTTATTATGATCTTGTTGAGCTTGCCATAACTGATGAAAAGGTGAACTGACCCATTCTTCGTGTTGATTAAGAGGACTGGTTAACCCCAATGTGAAGTGCTTGGGTGTCTGAACCCTTATCAATATTTTTCGGTAGTTTTTTCTTTAACACCTAATGTTTCATAAAATCCATTATATATAGATTCATGGATAATAGAAATTACCTAAGTATAATATCAATTGATAATTCATCCTCAGAGTTAGGAGGAAGACCAAGAAATTTCTTGGGAAACACATCAGTGTATTCTGTAATAATAGGCATGTCATTGAGGATGTTTCTTTCTTTAAAATAAATCATTTTTTATAGATACACTTTATCATATGGAAATAATATACATTCTTGATCTGATGGTCTTAAAGAAGATTCATTCACCTCCTTTCACTTGTACAAAATAAAGGGTTGATACACAACATGATGAGTGATTTCTCACGTCTATTTATGTTTTATCAATATAGGGAAATCCAATATATGCCTATAATTATATATAATTCCAAAAAAGTGAGTATGATAATGTTTTACGGGAAGTTAAACCAATATAATTTCATTGTGGAGAAGTTATATACTTTGGATGGAATAATTTCACCATTTTATATTTTCAGTGACATCTCTACCTCCCTTCTTTGTGGTGGTGTTTGAATAGTTCTACTAAACTTCCATGATATGAAGGAACATGTACAACCATAATAAAAATAATGTTTAATATTATTGAATTAATAATTAGCATACATCTCACCACTTCAATGATGGGATCCACTTTAGTGGTAATGATGGAAAGTTTTTTACCTTGATACCTTGGAGGTTGTGGGTTGCCTAAAAAAACCCTTGGTATAGTGTATTGATTTTAAATTTTCCCTGGTTATTTATAGTTGAAGAAATGATCAATGTTATGAGCTTTTTAATAGATCATTTATTTCCCCCAAATAATTTTTGGGTTTCTCCTATTGGAATTTTCTAACTAGGTGTAATTCTTTCCCACACGTAAAGAATTACTTCATTCCCCTTAAATAATTTCAGGGGTGCTTCTCGCCACAAATTTGATAAGTGAGCTATTGAAATTTCTTAGAATCGTTAAATTTCTCCATCAGATTTACAAAATTAAAATCCAATTTCCAATTCTCATCCCCATGATACCCTTGAGATTCACAAATATCTATTTCGACATTGAGGGAACGTCAGATAATTTCCTCATAGTTACCAATGTTATGGATTTCTTGATATTTTAGAAGAATAGGCTTTAGCCCACCAAAGAAGAGGAAAACCTTTCATTTAGGGGTAATGAAAAACTGGAGTCATACCATGAATGTATTTTTATGATTTACTCATATGACCCAATATATTCACTGTCCTTTTTTTCTTGAGGTAATTTAAATCCCATTCCAATTTATGTCGGAGAGTATGAGGAAAATATTTATGGGAATTTTTTTTCCAGAATTCCTTCCACTCCATCGCATCGATCAATTCCCCAGGCATCATATTATTGATTAATGTCCACCACTGGTCATCTTCCCTATACATATGAAAAACAACCAATTGAACCTTCTCTTGCTATGAACATTGAAGGGTGGATAATATATTCTCAAAGGAGTTGATCCATTATTTCGCGATTAGGGGATCTGATGATCCATTGAAAGTAGACGACCTTTTTCACATAAATCTCTCAATTTTGGATTGTTCTCTCCTGGGGGAATTTGGATTCTCCTCTTAATCCAGGTTTCCATTCAAAACCTAATTCAGCTGAGAGAGTATCATCATCATGTTCATGATTCCTGCTCCCATCGAGTTGGGTATCTCATTAGGGAATTCATCACATTTACCGTTGCATTGATTGATTACCCTATTCCTCCTATTTCTGAAAATTAGATAAAATAAAAGAAAAATTAGGGATGTGTATTTTTATTTTATTAAAAAAATGGGGGAATCTAATGACATTAAAGGGATAACTCTTAAATGACATTTAATTCCATAAAATATGAATTTTCAGGCTTCAATATATGTTATCCGTGATCTATTTCCTAACATATATTCATATATCCATTTTTTACATTAAAAATGGTCTATAATAAGATTATGAATTTACAAAATAATATCCCTCATGATTTTCAAATGCGGTGTGTATTAAGGGCCATTGTCGTGAACCAGTTTACCTCGAGTCAGGATAAGAACACCTTATTGGACTTGTTACTTCTAGGTACATGTATTCTAGAACCGCATCCATTTATAGTTTCCAGAAAGGGATTAATTTTCTTGATAAACCACTTACTCTATACAATCCATAATATGTGGATGTTTTCTTATGCTTAATTCTATCACTAAGAATTCCTCTGTAGTTTTCTAATCCAAATCCCAAAATTATCTAATTGTTTTCTCCAATACCAACTGTAAAAAAACTTCCCTTTATTTGATATAAATTATGATTCATTATATAAAATTACACTTAATAAAACCCAAAAAAATATACATTTCTAGTGTGTTTGGGAATTAGGTATATTACATAATAACTTAAAATAAGATATATATCATCTACATTGAAAAATCCTTTTAACATTCTCATACTTAAAACATTGTGGGATACCCAGTGGACAATCATAAGAAAGAGGTGAGATATAAATCTCATTAAGAAAATAAACAAGACATAACTTGAGGAAAATAATACATGTTAGACAAAGGCATATCAATTAAGAATAAAACGAATATGAATAATAAGGCATGATATAGAAAGATAATCATAAAATGGGAAATGTGGAAACAACTTAAAACTTTGCATCATAAACACAGTTCAAGGATAAATACACCAAGACATAAAGGTGTATACAGTTTTATAAATGAATCAAGATCACTCCTTTTCCACACATTATGTATCATGATACTAAACATTACCCAATGCATTGGACTACTATATAATTTCAGGTGCACCCTTCACATTCATTTCATTATCTTGCTTAAGTGTGCCACATTGATCATAAAACATGGATTCATTCATCAACATAATTTATTCCATGATAAATGAGTGTAGAATACATACATTTAATTCATTAATAAAAATTTATTTATGTATAAATGTGAACACACAGGATTGTAAATTGGTATAGTATTCCCCACAAGATGGGTTTGACATGGAAAATCATGTTGATATTTCAGTGGAATAATTATGTCATGTAAAGATTCATAAAAATGGGTTTGTGAGAGATAATTTTTTCTAAAATCACATAGAAATAAAATTCACAGTAATAGTGACATTGACAAACATTTCCCAACATTATAAATCAGAAATACAATTAAATAGGTAAAGAAGAAACATGAATAATGGAAATAATCCGTACTATATTTCAGCATGGTAATAGGTCTATATAATGGATCATGGGTGGATTAATGAGAGTGAAAATATGATATCATCATTCATAAATTAAATGGATAGTAAGGGAAGTGTGGAAGAAAATATCCCAATATAAGAAAATTGAATTTAAGATACATAACATAGCATTAATGGAAATGAGAAGAGAGAAATCCCTTAAAAATTTCAGTATGGAAATAGGTTCACATAAAGGATCATGGAAGGATTAATGAGAGTGAAAGGAAACACTAATTATTTATACATTAAATTGAAATTAAGTGGATTATAGAAGAAAATATCCCAATATATGGAAAATTAAATTAAAATGATATAACTTTAATAGACTGCTTGATGAAATAGGATAATGAAAGATCCCTTACGTGAGTGTGTGACTCAAAAGAATTAATAAAGACTTGTTGGGAGAATATAAGAAACTTTGGAGGACTCTAGAGAGTGTATGGAAGAGTATGTATGTACTCTAAGAAGTTTTAGTGAAGGTAAATGGTTTCTTGGATGGGTTAATAAACGAAAAGAGGGGTATTTCTTTATAATTTAGGTTTTGGACTCTACATAATAAAATGTAAAAAACCAAAAAACATCCCATGGGTTTTACCATGGTTTCTAAAAAATGGGAGTGGTTTACATTATTTCATAAGTCCATGGGAATAAATTGTTAAAATATTACCCCTAGTGATGTGGAGGTGAGTCACACTTTTAAAGAAATGATTCTAATACCTTAAAATATATAAACATATTTGAAGGATTCAACAAGGATTTCTAAAATAAATAATATATATATATAATATAATTATTTTCAATGAAAATTTATATTTCTTCATGTATTCCTTTTATATTATTTATTACATCACTTTTTGTTCAATATGATGTCATAATACACAAAGTATATTTAAAAGGTATTTAAGTTTTACCCAAAAATATGAATGTCACTGAAAATTATGTAAAATTAACCATTGGATACTTTTGACATTATGATTCATAAAATAATTTTAATTTCATGTAAATAATTTTCTATATATTATAATTTTTACTTTTAAAATAAAATCTAAATTTATTAAGAAATTTTGGGTTTTTTTGATACTAATACTTTTCAAACCCTTATAAACAAATTACATTTTACTTCATAAAATTTTTATGATCATTTATACATGATAAGAATTATTTAATAGTAATATTTTAGAAAATTTTATTTATTTAAAAAATAAAATAATTCATAAATTCATTAATTGAATTTGAATATTAACCAAAACAAAATTGGTTCTTTATTATATGAAAATAAAAATAATTTATAAAATAAATAAAGTAGGATGAAAATATAATAATTATTATATAAAAAATAATGTACATACTAATATTTCTAGTGTCTTGATATTTATCCATTTAATAAACCAACATAAACCCTAAGAGTAAGCTATGGAATAGTGTGACTTTCATGGGGTGGTTCGGCGTACATGGATTGGGTCGTGATCTGGATGAGCAAGAACTTCTCTCGTAAAAAGTTTTTCTCATGATTGTGTTGTTGGATCTCAGCTTGGGATTTATGAAGGGAAAGTATTAGTGATGTTATCTCTCTTATAATATCTAATAAATGGGGTTTATAGGGTATTAACATAATGGTTGAGTCCATCAAATCCTTTGTATGTGTCAATTGGATTTGTTGAACCTCTATATTTGTACTAATCATGTGATCATTGTAAAATGAACAAATTATCAATGCTAATGACAATTAATTATATTTTAATACCAATTGAATATAATAAACATAAATAAGTTCATATGTTTTATATAACCATATTACATAATAATTCATTTAATTAAAAAATGGGAATTTTATTTTTAACAGTTCAGGTTGTTACATTTACATTCTATAAAAAGGATTAAGCAGAGTCATCTTATTGTTTTATGAATGAGGCACATTTTACCAAAGGTGTGAACAAAATCATTGTTTTAATGTATACTATACTAATAACTTTTACCATGATCATTAATAACCTTTAGTTTAAATATTTTCTTAAATGATTCAATGGTTTTTTCAAAGAATTATTCTCTTATATAGTGGGAATTTTTATAATTTAAATATGTGATTTAAAAAATGAAATGGTAATTTTTCTCATGAAATGTTATGGGTATATTTTAAAATTATTTTCATCTATATCAATATACATTGATGAATCTTCTAATTTACTAAGGATATACTCTAATTATACCATCCACTATATTAATCTATATGGATTATGATCTTTTTTATAAGGGAATGTATTGAAATTCCATATGATATTTCATCAAATATTTATTTTTATTTATTTTTATATCATATTTACTATTTTTTATTGTTTATTTATATGAATAATTCACTAGACTTATTATGTGATGGGTAGGGACATGAATTTTTTACCCCCCAATTAATATATTAGTGTCTTGAGAAAAAATTGTTTGGTATTTAGTATATGTCTTATGCATTTATGTATGATGTTTTAGAAAAGTATCTGAAGATATAATTAAGGTGTTTGAACTTATTCATTTCATCATTGTGAAATTATTTAATGATGTCCATGTGATTATTTAAAAATTCAAATTATCCATAGATAAGATTCATGCTCATTGGATTATTTATATAAAAGTATTTGATCATTATTTATTCATTCTATATTATTCATTCCAGATTTTTAATATTATAACATACATTTCTATGCATTCCATTAATGATTATCTAAGGTCTCCCTTTTATTTTTTTTCCTTTTCCTAGTAATCCATAAAATTTACTATATTTTTTATGAAAATACATTCTAGACATCATAATAATTATCTAAAAAAATACTATGATTTATTTTCAATTTTAAACTATAATGTGATATTAAATAATGTATCTATTTTTCCTAGACTGATAAACTATTGGATGTCTTTATATGATATATCTTATATCTTATTAAATTTTAAAACAATTACCAGTGTCTGTAGTCAAATATGTTTAGGGTTGTCATAGTCAGTATTATAAAAATGTTAGTATAATCCACAAAAACTATACTTAGGAAATAATAGATTAGAGAACATAATTCTATGACACTCTATGGATAAGATTACATATAGGATAATTTCATGATGGTTTTTTAAATTATTGAATGTGTGTTTTCCTTGAAAATATATCTCTATCTAGATAATGTAAGGTTCATGTGGTTTTGGAATAGATGCACCTAGGGGTAACAACCCTGAATGTAGTGAGTTTTATATTAAATCAATCATAACTAGTGCACAATGGGTGGGATAAGATTTCAAACCTATATAAAAACTATTAGGGGTATGTTTTGGTTGATTATAATAAATAAACAAACCATTATGAAATATTTTAAAGCATTTTCATGATTTTTAGATATTACTAATGATACTAATCATTTGATTCTAAGATTATCTGTGGAAAAAAATTAAATTTATGTTATGTTTTTAACCATTTTTTAATTATATATTATGATTTTAAATCTACAATATTATGTTCTAATATCATCGAAGGGATTATTTAGAAATGCTACCTTTCATATGGAATGGAAAACATACCATTCCACATAACCTATGTTGGGATTTCCCTCATTCAAAAGATAATGAATACGAAACTTGAGATGAAAAAAATATAATAATATTTGGGAAAGTGACTCGTGTGATGTCCAATAAATCATCATGCATAGAGAAATATACTAATGCTCAATTTAATGTAACAATGCTATCCTATTATATGTCACAAAAGACTCAATCATTAAATGAAACCAAGAATCCATCAGTAGCTGATCCATGGATAACTCCCATTCAAAATATATTTATCTCTTTGGGATTTATCTAAAGGGGGGAAGGTTTCCATGTCAATTTATTTTATCATGGGGGATGAATATTAATGGTGGTCATTGATTTAAAAAACAAAAAATTTATAGAAAATTGAAAGCATAGAGTTGAATAACTTTAAAGAAAATTATTTTGGAAAATATTTTCCTCATGATCAACAAGTAGATATAAAGAGACAATTCCCTATTATAAGGCAATAATAAAGAGAAAATGACACTATCTATGATGAAAATTTTACATGGATAGATAGAAATTATGCAGACTATGTTTATAATAAAATGATTAAAGCTGATCATTTCAACGTTGTCCAAAATAAAAAACTTATAAAGGAAATAGTATCCCAAATATTCTCATCATATGAGGATATAATACCACATTCGTTCAAGATAGGGAATTAATTATAAAAGTACCATGACTTAAAAGGAAATCATTAGATTAATAGAATGGTTAACCACCTCACAAAGAAAAAATGGATAATGGGAATAAGATATGGGGGAATTTATTATATTTTATAATTGTTCAATGAAACAATCTGGTACATGATTGAGGGGAAACCAAGATTTATTTAAGTGTGGAGATAAAGTACTTAATACTCATAAATGAAAGCACAAGGGATAATCCCTAAAATTAATGTTCTTTGACTTTTAAGAGATGGGTAAATATATTGACCAATACCTTAAATTTCAAGATATATGTTGTTTAGAGTGAATAATTTAAGGGAAGGTGAACTGAGTCCTCAATAAAAGTTTATGTTTAAAAATAATTTCAAAAATAAATCCCCTAAATTAATTAAAAGAACCATTTAATGAAAACAATAGAAATATATAAGTTTGATCATTAAAATAATTTATAATTGTGGGATTAATGATAAGTTAAAATAATATTTTTAATCACTTTAATAATTGAAACCAAATTACATAATCAGACACATTATATAATAAAAAATTAAGTCTAATTGTAAAAGTTATATTCTATTACACAATTTATGAATATACACCTTTTAACATTGAATTATAGATAAAAACATGTAAAACACACATCAGAAATAAAACAAGGGTTTTGGTCTCAAGTCAATACTAAATCCCCCACCCACATATCAATACCATGTTTCCAAGTATGTTATTATGAAAATTATCATATACACATCGTGGATTAGGATTTACAATCAACAAAACACTAGGTATTCATGGATTAAAGCCTCTAACATTTTTATACATGGGAAGAAAAAAATTATTAGATTAAAAATTACTTCTTCCATAATTATTCTTGGGAATAAAAAATAGATTTTTAAATATTTTTTCAAGAACATTATATGGTACAAGAATGAGAAAACGTGTACTGATAAACAGAGTACAATAGTATACTACTCAAAATTAAAGAATAAAATGTAAATATAAATATATAGTTAGATAGAATTTTTTTGTAGCTCAATTCATGATGATTAAGTTGTTATGAGTAATTGAGTATATATTTGGAAGGATATAAAAAAATTAGAATTATATGAAAAATAGCATGTTATAGACGACTAGATAGTTTATTCTTTCCAGTCAATATTCACTGAGTATTTGTTGTTACTATTAGTTTTAGTCAGATCCACTTGGTTCACACAAGTGCCAAATATTTTCACCTAGTTTTTTGAAATTCAACACATACACACATGAGAGATAGTTTTATATAATATATAACTCTAAATATCCAATTATCTAATGAATAAAAATAATAAATAAAATCATGGACCCTCATAATGGGCACTAAATCTGCAAGGACATGAAATTTTATTGAATTCATCCATGGAGTGGTTTAGGAATAATGTCTCTTAAATCCAAGTGTGACATGAAAACATTAAATTCCTTAAACAATAATGGGAGGAATTAATTTTAAATAAGAAAATATGGACCCAAATGGTAGTATACTCGACGTAGATCCCTACTAGTTGTTGATTAATATAGTGGTACCACATATTAATGGTAGATGTGTCTATTAGTGTATCTCTAGAACTAATGGTAGGTGCCTCCAGTAGTAGATATATAATTGGTAGATTTAGTATTGTTTTATTTGAGATATGGCAGTAGATTATCCCAATGGTAGTACAAGGTTCGGGTATATGTAGTTGCTGGTAGATCTGGTTAAACAAACGATAGATCAACATAGCCAGCGGTAACTCGTTTTAATGTAATGGTAGATTAATACATAAAATGTTCCATCCTATAATTAAAATAATTTACTCTAATAAATCATTGATCTTGTTAGAAACATAAGAATCATGATTTGTGTCCATTAAAATAATTTCGTTCCAATAATTCCGCCATACTTGTTGATCAAAAATAATTTCATTATATAACCATGTATAAAAAAAATATACTTATGTACAGATGAATTTGAAAAATAATGTTCTTCTTAACATTTCAAATTAAAATTTATGTATGTGATTATTAATATATTAAATTGTTTTCATAAATTCCATTCCTATAATTACATCCCCAGTAGGGATTAGCTAAAATATAACAAAATATTAGACCTAATAATGAATAGCAGATGGATTTCGTGAGATAGAAGATTAAAATAATACATCCAAAAATTTATAAAAAATTAAAATGTAATATACATATCAAAAAAATAATTTGAGTTAAAACTACTCTCAACTGGATGGGTATAAATATAAACATGGTATTTTCCTTTTCCACTAACAAGAGGGGTTAAAGTGGAGGCTAGGGGTGATGAAGTGGCTAGAGAAATATTTTTAATGATGACATGCATGAGATTCCTAACTGCCTCAACTGGTGTAATGCCAAATTTTTAACACTCAATAGGTATGGGTGCTAAAAAAGGTGAATACGTGAGAGAAGAAATTTGAATAGATTTTGGTTCCACTACAACAATCCCATATGAAAAATATCTTCATCTGGTTCAAAATATAAATAATGAAATTTCCACCCATTACATTATTGTGAAGAATTCCTTATTCTAGTAAAAAAAATTAATAAAATGATCCTAAACATTCTATTTTCCTACTTTATCCTTAAAGGACCTAGACAAAAGAAGAATACAAAGATTATCAAAAAGTAATTTAAAATGATAATTAATTACTTGAATGGTATAAATTCTAGAAAGTTAGTATTTTATAGCCTTAGTGATAGTATCCCTATCACTCCTAGATTCATTCAAAAAACCCCAAACTAGTTTTTATTTATTCTCATCCAGTGACATAATTTTTTAATGATATTCTTGGTAAGAGGTAGAAAAAGTTCCTAGAATTTCATTTAGATCCTCTCTCATAATGGCACTAATATCATCACTATAAATATTTGGAGTATGAGGTGGAGTAGTAAAGGTGGAAGCATTGGTTGTATGTAAGGTCTCCAAACACTCAAGGAGTGATTATTGGCTTGAAGAAAAGCTCATTCACATCACTTCCTTAATGGAAATAATTTTGGCTATTTCAATGGACAACGATATATTCCCAATTTCCAACTCTTTCTTCATTAAGATCATTTTAAGCTGAATGTGAGATATAACCAACTCAAAAATTAAACCTTGTATCTACTTCACTGATCTTGGTATTTCTTGGAGTTGTGGATCTCACAATATCTCTAATGTATGAAATCATCTGCACTATAAATGATTAATTATCATCCATAAACACAAAATAAATAGGTATATGAGATGAAGGTAGTGGAGAAGCAATCCTCTCAAGAGTAGTTAAAAATCCTCCAAATGTCCAAATATACCTGTAAGAACATTTGATAGAAATGCCTTCTGTTGACTAGCCTCATCAATTTAATTGAAAAGATATCCTTTTGGATATTTTCAATTAATAGTGATGGGAATTCCACCAGGACAAGGTAGACTTCTATGGTCATCATCATCACTAACACCATCGATTTCACCAATAACATAAGGGAAGCTAATAACTACCAGATTTTGAACATAATATTTCTCCAACTTGGATGGTTCTTCATCCTAATATATTATAGAAACAACGAGATTATCCATATGGAACGATTTATGACTGAAAATAAAGGGTACTCATCCCCCTTAACAAGATATTTAGGATCATCTCTATCATAGGTAGCATCAGCATCATCAGGAAGAAACATAGAATAACTCGCATAATCACCATCATGACCTTGATAGGCCTAAGGAAAATTATCATTCCCATTTTCAGATCCATAAAAACTTATACTACTTCTCTTGAGCTCCAAGATGGATTTTCAATCCATTCTACTCCCGAGAGTTCATTTTCTTCTTATCCAACATCACTAATAAGGATATCTATTTTAGGAAAATAAATAATAAAGATAGACGTATCTATATGACACATATGGGATCTTGACCATGTTAGGGTCACTCCCTTCCTCAACTAAAACAACCACTGATACTAATTTTATTACAGAAACTTCAACCTCTTCAACATCCTCATCAGAGGAATAAACTTATACTTCATCTAGCTCCAATATATGATCAACAACGCCCTTATGTCTATTAAGATACTACACATGATTCAAATACCCAAAAATTATATCATTGTTAGGAACCCATTATCCATCTATTATATCCAATAAACTGTAACCATTTTTCTTATAAAATTAAGTAAATAAAAACCACAAAAACATCAAAATTATTCTTCATCATCTTTATCCAAGAAAAACTTTTCTTCTAGTAGAGTAAAAATGAGAATCGGATAGATCATGGAAATATATATATATCAATGAGGTTTTTATCATGTCCATTATATTTACCATTCGATATATACACAAATTAATCCTATCCACCCTTTTCATAAGGAATAATCAAAACACTTCATGGTAAATCATGGTGATAAAATACCATTCCATGGGATATAGAATGTGTTAGATTAATTTAAACAAGATCCAACATTCTCCATAAATATGTACTGCTACTGGTATCCATAATAAAACATTTACAGTTAACTATAGTATGGAATTATAAAATTTAAATAACTCAATGTCTTTGGAAATAGAACATTAAAAATCATAAAAAATTCTTCTAGGAGGTTCATTCAAGAATCTGACCCACTACTTTGATGAAAAGTTTTCCTTTGTACATTAATCATACTCTTAATCACATTTTTATCCTCACTAAAGTAAAAATGTGCATATTGATAGAACAGATGAATCAACCTAGTAAAGAATGGTGGATCATTCCATAAAAACAATTCCATCAATCCTTGGTCTTAGATCACTTTAAGAACAAATAAATTTTATAAAATCATTAATTAAAAATATATCTATTTTTTATTAATGATTGCTCGAGTCAAAGGTTATTGGTTTATTGGTTCAATATAAGAATCACAAATTGATTCACCTATATAATTTTTCATGGGATATGATCCATATAGAGATGAAAATGAGGCTTTTTTCACTCTCACAATTACACCGATTTGAGGAGATAAGTGGAAGATCAACGTAGGTTGTTGTTCGAGAGAGAGTAGAAGATGAATAAACTGAAGGGAGGTGTGATTGTGAGGGTTCATAAAATCCCAATCTTATGTCAATTTTATAATTTACGTATTTCAAATTAGATAATATAATAAAATATAAGTAAATAAATTAATTAAAAATAAAAAATTAATCATAGAAAAAAAGTCTGGTAGAAGATAATTGACTATACATGAATGGTAGTTATTCCAACAGTGGATCACCCAATGGTAGATATCCTAATAATGGATCACCCAATAGTATATCTCCAAATAGGGGATCACCTAATGGTAGATCACCCAATGGTGGATCTCCTAATGGTATATCACCAACAGTGGATTACCCAATGGTCAATCACCAATGATGGATCTACCAAGGGTGGATAAAAAATGGTCAATCACCTAATGGTTGATCACTAATAGTAAATATCCCAATAGTTGATCAACCAACATGGAATTTTTCTTTGAGTAAAATCGGATGAAAAATAATTAATCTATGTTTACCATTCCTAGTTCAAGTTTGATATAACTTATTCTCTCAGAATTCAATTGCTTTGTAAAAATGTCAGCAAGATAATGTTCAATTCCTATGAATTAAACAATTATATCACTATTTTGTAAATGATCTATAAAAAATTTACATCTTATATAAATATACATTGTCCTAAAATGAGATACATGATTACTAGAAATATATATAACACTTGTATTATCACTATTTATAGAGGATTGTCGAAACTGATATCCATAATATAGTAAATAGTGTTTTATCCACAAAATATGATCACATAAAGTTCATGTAGATATATATTCATCATCAACAGTAGATAATACAATAGATTTTTTTTCAATTGAATACACCCCTAAACTAGTGACTTACCTAAAAGGCGACTTGTTATGAAGGTTATTTTTATATCTAACATACAACCAACAAAATCTACATCTAAATAACTCATTGAATTAAATGCCTTCCCTCTAGGATATAATATTCCAAAATTGAATGTACACCTAACATATTTAAAGAATATTTTGATAGAAAATAAATGTGTATCTTTAAGATTTTCATAAAGATGGGAACACATATATACACTAAAAATAATATCTAGCAATCTATAAGTCAAATAGAGAAAACTTCCAATTATACCTCTATAATTGGTTTGATACACTGATTTAACAGATTCAGCAAGATGCATCTTACTGGTTGAATTCAATATTTTATAACTACATTTTGTGTATTCCATATGAAATTTTTTTAAAATTACTATGTTGATATTTCTATAAATTAAAATAATTCCATATTTATTTTGAAATTTTTTTAATACAAAGATATAATTCAAATTAACCACTAAAATCATATAAAAATAATTTTGGGCCATTTTTTAAAACAATAGTATATAAAGAATATTTTAAATATCCAAAAAATATATCATCAATATAAATTCGAACTAATAAAAACTATTTTGAAATTCCCTTTATAAATAATGTAGGATCAATAATTAATTTGGTAAAATATTTAGAAATAAAAAAAGAGTTGAGAATATCATACCAAGATCTATGATATTGTTTCAAAACATACAATGTTTTTTAATTTAAAAATATGATTTGGAAAATTAGGGTTTTAAAATCCTGAGGGTAGATAAACAAAAGTTTCCCCCACAATATAACCATTTACGAATTCAAACATGACATCCATTTGATATATATTGAAATTAAAATGTTAATTATAAGCAATATATATTATAATTGATTCATGTCTAGCTACTAGTGAAAAGATTTCCTAATAGTGTATACCCTCTTCATTAAAATTTTCATATGCAACCAATCTAAATTTTTTTCCAACTATTGTATCCGACTCATTAACATTATTTCTATACACCCATTTAGTTCCAATGATAATAGTGTTGATAGGTATATCCTGGAATTCCAAAAATTTATTCGTTTAAAATTGATTCAATTATTCGTACATTTACATTAAAAAATATCATTATTTTCATCATTAATGTTCTATGGTTCATGATTTGATAAGAAGGATTTATGTTCAAGATGGTTTATAATAGAAGATCTAGATTTTTATCCTCTATCTATAACTACATCTATATAATCTAATGGATGTTATCTATGAGTCCTAATAATTTTTGGAAAATAAGGGCTGTATATCTAATTATCTTATGTTGGTTTAGGCTCAGGCACTTCATCATAATTGGATGATTTCTATTATTGTTTTATGAAACTATCAAATGGTTTCACATTTATATTTTGATTTGATATATCATGTTTAACAATTTCTAAAGGGGTCTTAGACTCATGTGGATCTATTTTATCAAATTTGATTTATAAAAATTCCTCCACAATCATTTTCCTTTTAGTAATTACCATATATGGATTTCTAGTTGTTTAATATCCAATAAAAATTCGTTCATCTCACTTGGATGATTTTTTAAGATTATCATTTATATTAAGAATACAAATATTTCAGCAAAAAACTCTAATGTAGTAAAACTTTTAGTTTCTCCAATTCTATAATTAATAAGGATAATTATTTTCAAGAGTTCTAATTAAAACTCAAATTATTATATAACAAGATATATTAATAGATTCTTCCCAAAAAACTAGTTAAATCATATTCATTAAATCTGGTCCATGAAATTTCATGAAGTGTTTTATTTCTACTTCCCATTAATCCATTATTTTGTGTGGTTCTTAGAGAAAACATTTATGATTATAACCATATTGTGAGAAAAATGATTCAAAATATTTATTTTTAAACTCACAAAAATTATCACATCATTAGGTCTTAATTTTATGTCCACTAAGGTTTTATAGAGATTTAGTATAAGTAAAATAAGAAAAAAATTCAATTTGGTGGGATATAAATAATTCACATGTATATCAAGAGAATTCATCTATAGGAACATAATCATAGTTCTACTCAACTAATCTAGTGCCACTATAAGGTCCAAAAAATAAATGTGAAATAATTTTAGGGGTTGATAAGATGAATCTTAATTCATTGATTTAAAATATATTTTTTGTTGTTTCCCTTTTTGACATGGGTATGTGAATTATTATTTTTGAATTATAGTTTAAGAAGATACTTGACTAACCCTTTCCAAGTTAACTTTATAAAAGAATATATGTTGTAGTGACCTAGTACCCTATGAAAAAGGAAAGAATATTTATGAAGGAAACCTATAAAAGAATTTTTTTTAGAAAACATATAATCTAAATTAATAGCATATAAATTTTCATTTCATTAATATTTTATAACTGAAGAATTTTTAGAATCAATGACTCTAGGGGAATTATTATCAAATTTAACCTTAAAAACATCATCACAAAGCTGTGAGATACTAGGAAAATTATACATTTAATACATTTACAAATAATACATTATAAAATAAAACAATACTATAATTACCTATATGACAAAGTATAATATTTTCTCCTTTGGAATTTTCACTAGAGGTGGCTGGACTTCCAAAAAAATTAAATAGGTTATAGAAAAATGAATAACCCTAGTCATGTGTATAGATATACCACTATCCAGATACCATAAGTACTTTCTAGTTGTTTTTAAGAAGGATTACAATAAAATTTATTTTAAACCAAAAATGACTTTGATACCCAAATATTATTGGTTCTAGAAATTTTATTAGTAATCTCTTTTTAGAATCCATAATTTTTAATATTTTTTACTTTAATAAGATATATTATTTTTGGAACTAAAAACAATGTTAGGTCCTATAGAATAAAAAATAGTAACTGAATTAGAGAACCAGAACTAGGAATAAAATTATTTTTTAAAATCCTTCTTTTTCTAGAATGATATACTATTCCAGTAGTATATTTAGGATCAATTTTCATTCCATGTATCTGGATCAAGGTATTTCTTCCATTTTTAAATCTTTACAAATAAATCTTTAATTTATCATTGTTTGACATTAAATCATTCTTTCTTTTAGAAATTGAGAATTGTTTTCCTTTCCCATAATAAGATCATTTTAAAGTGAGTAGACAAGACATGATTCTTCATTAAACATTAATATTTATCTTTATGTTCATTGAAGGAATATTCCAAAATATTACTTTATTGAAAACATTCATCACTAGACATGTTTTTTTAAATTTTAATCTACTGAATGATTATAATTATGCACATGATATTCATGAAAAATAAAAGACACCTCTTATGTTTTTGTCATAAAAAACCTAATGCCACTATATTTTTTATCTTTATTATCTGAGTTTGATTCAATTTAAATTCCTTCCAAAGTACTCTATGTTTAATTAATAGAATTAATATATCGTTTATCCTCATCCTCAAATTTATTATAAAATTTTAACTTTGAAAATTCATCTTTATCATGGCCATTTCTTTTGTATTCAAAACATACTATCTCAATTTAAGTATCACCCTTTAACCAATATATTCTAATGTTACCTCTATTATCATATGTTCCATAATAAATTGGTTTCTTAAATAACATATTACATTTTTATTTTTATAAATCCTATACAAATGTTCAATTTCATCATCACTTTCAGCAGGGGACTCTTCATCACAGGAGATATCCCCTTTGATATTCTCTGTTTGTTTTGAAGAAGTAGTTATAAAAGTTACAGATTTTCCTCTTTGATTCATATTGTTGTTCTCAGTTTATATTGAGTTCCACTTCATACATCATGATCATTAATATCAAAACTTTGATTGGAAACTTTTTTTGTCAAATTATTAATGAATTGAAGCTGAAGTTCCACTCCAACTATCTAGTAAACACCTCAATAGGAATATCACATAGACTTTATCTAAAACTATTTTACCCAATGAATGAAATAAGGTCAAAATATAATTAAACGGAAGATAAGTATCAAAAATAAGTTCGTCATGTTTCAAATTTATTGTATCATACTTAATAGTATAAGTATTCAAACACATATCTTATACATTTGAAGTTCCTTTATGAGAAATATCCAAAAGTATCCCAAAATTTAAATACAGTAGTACTTGAAATTAATCTATTAAATTATTCATATTTTAATGAACAATACAGAGAATCCATATATTTATAGATATCATTAAAATATTATTTAGTAGGATCACTCCATTTAGAATTTTAATATTCTGGGTAATTCATATTTATCCCCAATTATAGTCCAAATTTCAAAACCCATGCTTTCAAGATGAATTTTCATTTTAATATTCCATTGAGAAAAATTAGTGACACTAAAAAAGGATAATTATTAGTTTTAGACACCGTTTGTCTATTATTATCTATAATAAATTAAATTTTTATTTAACAGAAATTTAATATCATTACACTATGACTAAATCACAGTTAAAAATATATTTTAGAAACCACTGATACCAAATGTTTGTTGAAGTGAAACACTCAATAGGGGGTGAATTGAGTTCCCAATAAAACATTTTGTATAAAAACAATCTAAAAAAATCCCCAAAATTAATAAAAACACCCATTTAATCTAAATAATAAAAATATATGAGTTTGATATTTCAAATAATTTCTCAATGTAAAATTATTTCTCAGTTAATATAATATTTGTAGTCACGGTAAATTTTGAAAAAAAAGTAATCTAACACTTTATATAAACAATATCTAAGACTAACTATCAAAGTATATATTTTTTTCAGATATTAAGAACATATATTGTTTTAACATTAACATATATAATAACAAAACCTATAAAAAACAGTATAATTAAAACAAGGGTTTTTTTCTCAAGTTGAGACTTAGTCACCTACACTAGGAAATCACATACTTTTAAGTAGTTTTTTATTAAAATAAATAGATCCCAAACTATATCATGTTTTTCAATAAACAACACAAAATTATCTCCTTGATGAAAGACTTATAAACTATTATAAATCAAAATAAAAACAATATGAGATCACATAAAACCTATCTCATAATAATTCATTTGACTAAAATAAGAGAGTTTAATATAATGTGTCAAGAAAAATCTAGTGTATCAATATGAGACAGTGTGTATAGATAAATAGTGTACAACAATAATCTTCTCAAAATTAATTCATAATATATAAAGGAAAAAATATAGATATATAGAAAGTTTGATGTTCCATGATCCATGTTGCTTCAATTTTTCCGATTTCTTGAGTATGTCTTTTGAGGGATATTGAATAAATTCCTTATAATGGGTAGGGATAAAGTGTTTTAGTTAACTTAAAAGTAGTTATTTTTTTATTCTATATTCTCTGATTATGTGTAACTACTATGGGATTCAATTAGATCCTCTTGGTATATAAAAGTTCCACCCTTTGTCACCTAGTTTTCCACAAATCACCACAAACATGTATTAGAGATAAAGAGAGTTTTGCATAATATATAACGATCTAGATATATTTAATAGTTTAATAATAGTAATAGATATAATCATGGATCCTTATATTTTGCACTACATTGGGAACTTATGACCTTTTAATTTATTCAACTACAGAGTGTTTTAAGAATAATGATTATTAAATTGACATGTGACTTGAAAGCATTAAATTCCATAAAATTTCCATTGGGTTAACTAAATTTGAACAAGAATATATTGAAAAAATGGCATTATACCTATGGTAGTTTTTTACTAGTGGTAAATTAACTCAACATTAGAACAGACTGATGGTATCTGCGTCTTGTGGTACATATATTGAACTAATGGTGGATGCTTATTTTATTAGTTATTTAACTAGTATATTTATCCCAGTAGCCAATGATCTATAGAAGCATCACATCCTAAGGTAGTATAATCTAGTGGTATATTTAGTCATTAATATATATTATCATATATAGATCATGTTGATCTAATGGTAGATCTGTACAGATCGACAGTTAACCATGCTATTTAGAAAATTACATCAAAAATAATTTTCTATCATAATACATTGATCCCATTAAAAAAATAATCATGAATTATGACCATTAAAATAATAAGGTTCAATAAAAACTTACTTTATAATAGGTTAACTAGGAGAATTCCATTATTATGAAACTACTAATCTAGAAGTTAAAGTTCCTAGAATCTTGCTGATTGGTCCATTAATCATAAAATTAAATTAAAGAAAATTCATTGTTCTATTTTGGATCCTTTCAATATTTAATATCTTTAATTTTGATATTAAATTAAATATTCCCCTATTACACTATGTAGGGTGTCATTTATCAAGACACCTAAAGGAAATATTACTATACTGATTTTATATCACTCAATACTCATTATAATTCATGAAAGTAACCTATCCAAAAAATTTTATTCTTCCACCTATGTTATACTTTTATAAAATCCTTGGTTTGGATTTTTTTCTTCAAATTATAATTATATTATTTCCTTCTTGGAGAATGAGATATTGATTTTTGATCAAGATATGAAATTACTTATCTTTAAAAAATGAGACTTCATCATCATCTAAATCATTTCTATATCCACCCCTAGTATATATCCCTAATTAAAATCTAAAATAATATGAGTTGACACAACCTATGGGTGGGAATGTTAACAATATTATATAATATTATCTTGTTATTCATGAATACATTACTATGTTTTATGAAGAATTACCCAAACATACACCTGAGCATGAAGTTGGGTTTTTTGTTAAAATCATCCCTAATGTGAAATTTATATCCAATACTTCTTAAATAATGGACATAGTAGAGTTAAATAAACAACTACAAGAGTTATGTGATATGAAATTTATAAGCACATGTTTTTTCCATAGTGATATCCTTTTCTATTTTTGATAACGATGGATGGGACTATGAGGCTGCACATTGATTACATGGAAATAAATTGCATTAACATGAAGAGAATATATTCTCTACCACAAGTTAGTGACTGGTTTTCTCAACTACATGGACATAATAGTTTTTCCAAAAATAATATTCATTATGAATTTCATACATTGTGACTAAGGAAGGATGATATTTTAAATACAACATTTCAAACAATTTATGAACATTACAATTTTATAGCAATAATGTTAGGATTATTAGTTGACCGGTCAGTGAAAAAGGTATTCAAAGGATGACCTATGTCAAAAACCATAGTTGAGGTATGTAATTTTCTTGAATTGGAATGATATTATTTGTGATTGTTTTCCAAAAAATTCATTATTATAAAACCGCTTAACAAATTTGACATAAAATGTTGGTATGATCTTATAAAATAGGAATATAGATATAGTTTTTCTTTATTAAATGGGATCTTTATCAATGAACTTGTGTTGAAATTACCATTGTGAGGGGGTGGATTTGTGATATATAGTGATACATCAATGAATGGAAATTGATATTTCCTTATATATAATTATATAGTTTTAACTATGTATCAAAGTAGTTAATAATCAATGAAAAATACTTTAAAACCAATGATCTTGAGTTTTTATCCATAATTCGTTCCTTTAAGTTCTGAACACATTAACTCTTTATCGAAACATGTGAAATAAATATGGGTCATAAGAATTTGAAATACATATTTTCATATAAATATATAAATACTAGGGTAAAGGTGATGGTTAAAGCTACACCATTTTTTTATTTCCTAATACACTACCATCATTAGAAGGATAACTTATTAGTTACTGTATTGAGCAGGAAAGACTAGTTAATTATAACTAAGCTGACAACTGAAAATGATTTTATATTATAGGTAATAGTGATGTAAGTTATGGGAATTATCATATAAGGGGAAACATCACCCCCTTTTTTTTTTCAAAACTACACTTATTGGGAATGATAAAAAGTTCCAAACTCAATGAAAAGAGTTTTCAAAATTAAATTAATGTTATTAGTAAGTGTAAGATATTTTATTTTTTATGAAGATGTTGTGACTAAATTTAGAAAGATATTATGTATTCTATATATAATTTATCTGAATAGATAATTATTATAGGACACCCATAGCTTGAATATCTCTATACACCATGGAAACACATAAATGTATAGGTATTTGAGGATTTTTTTTCCAATATCATGAAATAGGAAATTGTAGGTTAAGTGTCATGTTAGTTGGTTTATTAATAGATAATGTGTGTGAGAAAACATCCCAATGGAGTCATGAAACCCCTACCAATTATAATGTGTACATGGAATGATATTACTATGTAATTTTTAGCTAGATTTTTTATTGTTAATCTTTTTATCATGTCTGCACATTTCCAATGAATGGGTATTACTCTTAACCAATTGTTTTCATTTTATTTCCTATTCTACCTCATTCAAATACTCAATAAACATGATCATATAATAAAAGTGGTATCTTAAATCTATTTATATTTTATTATCATTATTTAATAATATCTATTATTCTCATTTCCATCCTATATAAAAAAAACATTGTTCGTTTGTTACTATGACCTACAATCTCTAGGTAATAGTGTAATTTATTTTTCATCAGCACATTACATGGATTGTTTGAAAGATTAAAATAATTAAAATATAATATATTTATGACATATTTATGATTGTTGAAATAAAATATATCATTTACATTATTCCTCTTCCACCCATTTAAAAATGATAATATCACTCATTCATATGTGTTGACTACCACCTCTATAATGTAATGTGATTCATTTTCTAGTATTCTTTTCATTAATGACTCTAAATATTAAAACAACTAATTATATGATATTTATAACCTAATTGATATTCCAGATATGATGAAACCATGATAAAGATGTAAGTACCAAAATGGATGATCCTTAACATACCTGAAAAATTATCATGTCCCGACCCAATAGGGACCGCCCGGATAGTGTTAAACTAAGTATGAAAAACCTAAGAAAAAAATAAATAGTATAAGGGAAAAAACATCTCTTCATAAGGAATATAAAAAAAATTCAAGGCCTTAGTCTATGGTTTGTATACACATGAACATATCTCCAATCCATAAATTGTGGAATGTGAAGTAAAACTTATACCAAATGCATTCATACATACATATATCCCATAAATAGTGTATGAAAAAAGTAATGGAAAGTATAAGGTTCAAATATATTCACACAAAAATAGGAAAATATTCTAGCCCAAACTATTCTCTTCCTAGTCCCGATCCTCCTATGAATCCATCAAAAGGCATTTCATTTGTATAAGACATGACATGTGATGGAGTATCCCATGCATGGGTGAGTATAAAAATACCTAATAGTAAAACCGGAAATCACCAAACATAAACCATCAAGAGTGTTTATATCGTCAATTCATAGGTATTTCAATTGACATATAAGACATAATAACAACCAAACCCATATATACTCATAAAAAACTCCATGTATCAAAGTGGTCTCAACCGCTACTAACCACAAAATTCTAATTGAGATTTTAAGTTATCACTCATATGGGAGAACTCGCTCGTTGAGTCATACAATCATTGATGACACTCATCTAAGAGGTTATGCTTGTTTGGAATCTCTATGAAGTACTTTTGAGATCTCTGAAGATCTTGCTTCCCTTATAGGCCATCACACCCAGTACTATTGGGAGATTCTACCAACATTACTATATCAATATTCTTGGTTTCAGAATGATACCCTATACATGGGTGCCATGATGATACCAAAAAATCCAACATTGGAAGATGATTTTATAGAGGATCCCACCATGATCACATACACGGATTCTCTAAACTCCATCCAAGAAAAAACCATAGAGGGGTTAAAATCCTATTCTCAAGATATAATTCCACATTGTACCATTAGAGGTATGGAACATTGAATAAAAATCAAATAATACCAATTTATAATAAATAAAAGAAAGACTCTAAATTGCTTTAGATGAATTACATGGACTTTATAGAGTGTTAACCATATATAACTCTAAATATGGAACTTACTATTCTTTTTCTTGTGTTCCTCTACCCATGATTATATACTTTTGTATATGTCTCTGTACAATGTTTTTTCCATGAAATAAGAGGTGAATCTATACACAACCATCCCCATGTACTCTTCTCATGTTCATGTTCCTTGTCACATCAATTCCCTTGTACCCCCTAGTGTACATTCCAAACCACCAGTATCAGGTTGCACAATGTGTGAAACATGTAACATGGTGTGTGATATTTTTCCTCATATAAACCTTTGTCTTCTTAGTAGGTTCCCACACAACATGTTTTATATGGAATAAATACTATGTAATGTAGGATTTTATAAAAAACTATAACCATTAGAAGGGTTCTCCCTATTCATCTATTTCTACTAATTCTTCCATCCATCACAAATGTAGATATAGAATCTATAGTCATCCTTTTTTGATATTTCATTGGTGGCCATAAACCTACCTTAAATTTTATTAATATGTATCTCCCATCACACCACTATGTCAAGACTCCTAGTATCATGATCAGAGACTACTAAAATATGAACCCGATCCACTACTATCACTACGCATCACAATATCCATATCCATCTCCATCCGGAACCCACTATAATGATTTTTTGTTCAGAAAATTGATTACGCAATTATTGTTTAAAATGTATTTATAAAACCGTCATCTAAATCGAATATAGAAAATTATCAAAAAAAGAAGAATGATAGAAATTAATAAAAAACAATATTGAGTAATGAACCTCAATTAATGTACATGTTGTCCTCAATATATTATCCTAGGAAAAATGAATGAATATGAAATAAATAAATCAATATAAAATTCATATTTGTAGGAAGAAAACCCATATCCACATAACACGATTGAACTATGAGTCAAAAAATTAGAATAATTGATTTCTATTTATCATGGGATAATAAAATAGGTATAATTACAAATAATTTATTTCTCTAACATGAGTTAGTATTGATCTATAATAAAGAAAAAATGCATGTTTTCATCTTAGGTAAGATCTAAAAACTCAACATCCATTTGCATTCCTTGTAGTACTCTGATAATTGATCCATGGTCCTAACATCTGCCAATGCTCTCCTCCAAGATGCACTATATTATCTATGTTTATAATGATAACCATTGAATTTTTTCATTACTAGGATTAAAATAGTGTATGGTCTAGGTTAGGGATAATAAAATAATAACAAATAAATAAATATTTTTTATTTAATACTTCTCCAATGATATAAATTTAACCAACCACATAATGAAAACAATGGCTATGACATTACTTGAGTAAGGTCTATATTCTGGGTTTAATAACATTCTAATACTTCCAATAAGAGACTCTGTTTGAGGGTTATTCACCGATTTCAAAAAATATGCACATTCATGATATAATATGTTTAGTATTATTAAAATATCTATATTAATTATCTTCAGACCTAGGAATCATGCATCCACTCAGTGTTTGTATATGAAATTATTCTAAGATATATTTCAAATAGTTACATGGAAAAAAATAAGATGTTACATTATCACAAAATTATGTATTTTTACCAAGAAGGAAAAATAACCCACTGAAAAAAATGAGGGTACTGGGCTCATATCTAGGTCTCCCAGTCTCAGGTGCTCTCCTGAAAATTCTCTTGCTACCATGAGATGTGCACCAAGGGAATCACCCACCCCTAGGGGATATTCTCGTTTTGATATATTATCTCTTCTGAGTACTCTGAAAATCTAGTACCATTCATGATTACCAACTCTCCCTATTCAATCACATGTGACGGGTTATGAACATACCTCTACATTATCATGTGGAATACATTTCATACTCGGTATAACCATGGATGTAAGAATAAGTGGTATACCACCTTCCCAAACCCACATGGTATCTGTAAAGGACTAATTAATCTCATAGACAAATTTCCACCTAGGCTACATGTATATAACCTATGTTGAGGTGATACATTCTAGAAAACATGGTCTATTTACTTTAGATATAATGGCCTTCATTGTTGGTTTGCATAGGACTTATAATGGCTCTGTATAGTCCGAATACACTCCTAGATGATATTTTATTCATCTCTCATAATAACTCTTGGACCATGAGTATAGAATCCTATAGGACATTCCATAATTGTGTTGATCTAAATGGTATCCCATTCAAGGCCTCTAATGGAATAATAATAATAGTGGAATTGTAGCAATTTTTTTCTGAAAACTCCACCATGGGTAGATGATACTCCTCTATATGGAAAAAGTGTAACATACTAACTCATAGTATGTCCTCAAGGACATGAATGGCCTGCTCAGTCTGGCGATTATTCTGGGGGTTAAACATTGTTCTCAAATGTAATTGATCACTAAATGCCTCTAGAAATCCTATCCATAATCATAATTTAAATTGAGTATCATGGTCGTAAATTATTATCAAGGGAACTAGGTGAAGTCAAACTATCTTCTATATTTAAAGGAATCCCAAAATCTATAATGAACTCTTTTATCAAATTATTGGGAAGTAAGCTGACATAGAGAGTTTGTATATGAACAAATAAATGTAATTATGTCATCAAGAAATTTGTGGTTACCCTATAATGATGTCTATAGACATATCATCCTAAATCCACACTACCACCATAATAGTTTGTGAAAAACCCATTATAACATGGGTCTCAACCCTCTCCTATAGGAAAGTGGGGCCTGAAGATTCAAACACTACTACACACTTCATTATCCCTGGACACCAAAACTAATGCCAATGATCCTGGTATATCTTCACCATGACTAGATGTACCACCACATGGGATCTATAAAACTCCCTCATAACCTCTTCACAAAACATCACTGGAAACATCAACCGTCCTAAAAAACTATGACACTCTCCCTAACATCAAAAAATACATCATGAGAATATCGAATGGATATATTATAAATTAAGGCCTCATAGTCAGTATATCTACATTGATACATCCTAAAACACATTATAATCATTGGGTTAATGAATATAAACTGGAGGTATTATTCACAATCCTCATTGAAATGGGAAAACTCTAATGAGGATAATTGGTCTAACACCTTGGTTAAAAACATTGATTAAGATCTCTTGTTGGGAGAATCTTCCACTACGTTCCCCTTACTAGAAGTATAGACTATCTAAGATGTATATTTATAGAGGAACAATATACTTAACCACTATCATAGGTTAGTATCCTTTTTTAAGAAGATATACTTGATACCTTTTTGGTCAAAATATATGATAAATTAGTCACCCATATGGTAGTGTTACCATGTATTTAGGGAGAAGAAACCCACCACAAACCCTAGATCATGGGTCACATTTTTAGGATCATGTGGTCTAAAAAATAGATAATTATAGGCAATAACTTCCTTCCTTTTCATTAAGAACCATCTAAGACTGGTCTCTAAGGCATTAAATAACACTACATACTCAACTCCATATAATATCTATCTCAAGATGTGGGAACTCATAAAACTCATAAAAAACACTTGAAAATAATATTTTAACATTTCCTTCCACATGAATGGATATGTATTGTCAGTCAATATAGTGAAGGGTGATGTTATCTTGGAGAAATATTGCATGAATATCCTATAGTATCCTTCCAAACTAAGAAATCTCTGCACCTCCAACTTTCCCTTGGGTGGATCTAGAACTAGAATTGCCTCATGCGTGACCAAGTCCACTACTACACCATCAGCCGTGATGAAATTTCCCTAAATTTGGATGATGTAAATCCACAAATGGCACTTAGAGAGACTTTTTTAAAGATTGTTCTCTTAGAGTATGGTTATGAGCATCAACATGTGCCTTTTTTACTACTCCTCATACAAGAAGTAAAGTAGAATGTGATTAATAAATACTACCACAAAATAGTTTAATAAAGGATGAATGATCCATTTAAAGAGTCCCATGAACACTATTGGGTTGTTCATTATGAAAAAAGGAATAACCAAGTACACATAATGATTATAGGGACATAATAATTTCATTACCTTTAAATCCACATCCCATACTCAAAGATGGGGATAATATAATCTATGTTCTATCTTCAAGAACTATATCTTCCCTCTTAAGTAATCAATGAGGTCATATGTAATAAATAGTTGATACATATTCTTTATGGTCACACAATTCAGGAAAATGCAATAAACACCCAATATCATGCTCTCATCCACCATCTTGGTAAACAACACTAGGGGTGCCCATGGAAACACACTAGATCTAACAATTTCCATCCTCTTCGGGTCATACATCTACTTATTTAGATCATGATTCTAAGTGGGGGGGGGGGGTTCATATGATATGATAGTATATATATCGAGGAAATCATATGGTACATATATTTGGGGATGTCTATCGATAAATAGGAAGGTAATCCTGGAACATCCTAAGGATATACATCCTCTTACTCAACTAACAATGAAAGAAGATGAAATCCAATAGAATGCATTTATCCATTGGTAATATAAGAAAACTAATGAGTAATCAGATGTATCCTCTTATGTATGATCTCGTCCTTCTTTTACTGAATTTCCTTCTAATAGACAAAGGAAATCATTATTCCATTACCATGTACATGCCACATCCTCCACCTAAAACGGTATATCTAGGAATAAATTATAGATAAAAATCCCATGCCTAAGATGAAATCATAAAGAGAAATAACAATTTTAAAGCGATACCACAAGAATATATCACCACCAATAATAAGTTCAAACTATCTATATAAGTGTGTGATCACCGAGTCATATCCTATAGGAGTCTCAAAGTGAAAGGTTTGTGCCAATGGATCAACCCGAATATCTATGTCTAGAACAAGAGAAGTGGAATGAAAGCATTAGCCCACATCGATGCTTATCTATATTGTAGCTAATTTATAAACTATAAAAATCATAAATGTAATCATCTTAGGATCCTCAAGGTCCTAGGCCTCTACTACCTGTAGCTATCCTCATCCATGACCACCATCTCCCTAACCTTATCACGGACCACCTAGTGATGGTGGTGGAAATTGGTCAAACTACATGAAAAATATTTCATCCCAACCATATATTTTTCCACATTTTCCTTCCAAAATACCACCTTTCTCCTTTAACTATCACTATCTGGGAGATACGTTAGATGTCACTCTTTCAACAGTGTGTCAGTTTGGAAAATCCAAAGCAAAATACCCCAACTGTTATAAGAGAAACACCACCTCTATCTATTCTTACTAGAACCACATTTATATCCACGAGAATGATTCCCTCTATACAGGGATTATCTCCAAAAAAATTAAATCTTTATTAGATCCATTTATTTTTTATCGGCTAACAGAACTTTTGATATTAACTCCATAGTTCCAGTTATCAATACTAATTGACAGTGTTTGCTCTCCCAAAATTCTCTACACCACTAAGGATCACTCAAGAAATCATTATTAGGTGGGAATGAAAAGAGATACCTCTAATTAATTTATATTTTAGGGAATTCATTTATAAATGATTCATGTTATGAAAAAATATATCATACCATATACATAGAGTATCACGAGAGTTCATTGAACCTCTCTAAATACTAAATCACGATCAAGATACCCTTCTCTAACTAAATAATTTCTGATATTCACACTAATCGAGACATGGATGGATAGAACTCCACCATGAAGGGATACTCAAAATCATTCTAGCATATAGTTGTATCATTAGGCATCTGAGTCACTAGACTCCACCACTACCTAGAGGATACCTAAAGAGGACTCACTACTAGAATAAATATCTGATATTTATGTGTCCTCACAACTCAAAATACATGGTTGACCACCTTGATATTTTTCTCAATATCCTAGATGTTTTTGATACCCTTAAACATGTGTGTTCACTACCTCTGATACCCATAGAGAATGCTCAGTGTACACACATCGCCATCTTGTACTATTGATGTAGGATATTTCTCAATGAGCTGTGGTAAAAATTTCCTAACCACATGGAGTTACCACCTCTAGTTTTGGACCCTATAATAAAGATTTATCTCTTGTTAAATCATTGATGTTATCTTTGTATAGAATTGTGGTTTTATATCTTGGGAGTGGTACCAATAAATTATATCATTATCTTCCACAATCAATGATTATATATTGGGAAGTTACACAAGAAGGGCATGGAAACCACAAACCATTCCTACATGATGAATAAGACATTGTTTTTAAAGAAAACACTATCTAAATGTACTTAGTAAACTAGTAGGTTTCTAGAGTCCTCGTGAATGGATATGTCAGCTACCACACTAACACTGGTGGCCCTATCCTAAATTAAAAACTCATAACACTTTAAATATGTTTCCATAAATCCCATACCAAAATTGAATAGCTACTTAATAACTCTAAACTCTTGTTCTAGGTAGAACTGAATTCTCTAATACCATTCTGTAAAAAATTTACCAATCAGGTCCCTTATAGCTAATGGTAATTCAAGGTTAAAAAACCCCAGGCCCACCTCTAATAGGTTAGGGGATGGAGAACAACACTAAGAAGGCATATCACACACATTGGATTCCTTATCCTAAGGTACCTATACACATACACATCTCTAATCCCATAAAATGAGGAATATATTGTGAAAATAATACTAAATGAATACATACATCTATATCCTATAATCGTATTACAAAAAAAGTATTTAAAAACATAAGGGAAAAATAAAATACCACAATAAATGGAAAGGAGTCATACTTACTCAGAATGAGGGGACTGCTGCCAAATGTAACAATAGTATGAACCTTGGTGATTCTGGTCTAAACTATACTCCTCCTGGTCCCTTTCATCCATGGAATCCATTAAAATAACATTGGTCTTAATAAGAAATGACATGTGCAAGAGGAACCCATGAAGGGGTGAGTATAAAAATACATAGTAGGACACCCTGAAATCAAAAGAAAAAAATCATTAAGAGTGGTCACCTAAACAATAAATAATTATAGAATTATGGACAAGAGACATAACAATAATAAATACTAGATATAATCATTATATACTCCATGTCTCAAAGGGGCCTCAACCAAATCCAACTACAAGATTCTTCTTAAGGATTCAGGGTTTTGATCATGTAGCCGAACTCACTCCATGAGCCATATTTCACTAACGACACTCATCTTGTAGGTCATTATCATCTATATTCATCATGAAATAATCACTAGATCTATAAATATCATGCTACCCAGATAGGGTATTACACCTAGGGCTGCTGGGGGGACTCCCCCAACCCTACATGATTAATCATTTGTATATGAGATTAATTTCATATGAATATACTAATTCTATGAAGACCACCAATAAAAATAAATGACAGAGGATCCCACAATTTTCACAAAAAGGGAAGCTTAGAACTCTATCCTAGAAAACAATATAGAGGGGATCTCAATCCTATACTCAGGATATAATTCCAAATTCTATCCCTCATAGCGATGGACCATGAAATCACACTAAATTAAACCTGGATTATACTGAAGAAACAAAGGTCTCTTAACTTCCTAAAATAATGTACAAGGTTATTGAATAGGGTAGATAGTATATACCTATAAGCCTTGTATTTTTAATGTTAGTTCTCATGTTCCTCTACACGTGCCATCATACTTTTTTCAGTGCACATGTACTTGGGTGTATCTATGTACCTTGTCATGTCTATGTACATGTTCATTCCTATGTAATCTAGTTGTTCATCTGCTCCTAGTAGTGTACATTCCCATGGACCCCTAGAGTAAATTCCGATCTTCCATCACTGGGTCACAAAATGTGTCTCATACATCACATGACATGAGAGATTTTATTTCACATGTCAAATACAACTACAATCGAAGTGTCCCACACGATGTGTTTTCTTTAGACTACACACTATGTAATGTAGGATTCTCCAGAAATCTAGAACTATTATACGGTTTCACTATGGGTCTTCATTTTTTGGGATTCCAACATCCATCAAGACCATAGATCTTAGATCTATGGAAACTATTCCCATGTTATCACCAGTTTCTAGAATCTGGCTCTCATTCAGCTCATAATTCTTTTCCCATCACACAAAAATATTGTGATGAAAAATCCCATGAATGAGGGTCAAAAAAATTATAACCTAATATACTAACATCACTAAAAATAAAAAATGAATAATCAATCTCCCTTCTGAGCCTTTTTTAACAATTTAATGAACAAAATATCAATTGTACAATAATCAATTATCAGGAAATTTTGAAACTATCATCCAAATTGAATACTGAAAATAATCACATGATGAATGGGGGGGGGGAATGAATAAAACACATAAAAGATAAATAAACCTCATCCAATGTGTTTATTGGCCTTAATCTATTGTCATATAAATAATGAACTAAGTTAAAAAAAATCAGCATAAAATTGTTATTTCAATGATGATAACCCATATCCACCCAATGCGATTGGCCAGCGAACCTAACTATTAGAAGAATTATTTCATGGTCTTCATGGGATAACTAAATTAGGATAAATAAACCTAAAAAATTTCCTATATTGAGTTATGATCAATCAATAACAAAGAAACTATTTGGATTTTCAACATTAGAGATATCGGCGAACACCATTTCCACTGGCAATCCTCTTGGTACTCTGATTGTTGATCCTAAATCATGATGTCCATCAATGCTATACTCCACGACCCTTTCAAATATCTAGGCTTATGTGGGTAACTCGAGGATTTTTCCATGAAAATGATTAAAATAGAGGAGTGTCTAGGTCATGAAAAATAAAATAATAATAGTTTAAAATTTAATTTAATTTTCAATATTTCAATGATGACTACACTTGAACCAACCACTCAATGGTAATAAAGGTTTTGTTATTCCAAGGGTAAATCCATCATTCAAGATTAAATAGTTGTCTTAAATTTATGATCTGAGGATATATTCAGAATATATTACAATATTTTATGAAAAACATTCACATGTGATATAATATATTAAATATTTTTATTATATCAGTATTGAGGCTCTCTAGGCCTTGGAATCTCATGTAATCTCAATGGATATATTAGAAATTATTATCAGAGATATTTCAGATATTTTCATGGGAAAAATAGATATGTTAGATAATTAAAATAGTTAACATTCAGAAATGAGGATTTTAATAAACAATTATTAATAAAATAATGTTCAAATTTAATAAGTGAATTATATATGACATTATAAATATGTATTAGATTCTATTAAAAAATTATAATTATTTATGTTTATTATATATGAGTTTAAAATCACATATGAAGAATTTAGGACCCGAGGTATGAGTTTATTTCACAATATCATCCTTATTTTGGATTGTATATGTTTATGTTTATTTCGGAGGTTTTATATGATATTTATATCTAAAAACCCATCAATATTCCTATCCTATGATTAGTTATAGTAATTATATATTCTATTTTCTTTTTCCTATCTCTATGTTATCAAAATTTCAATAAAATTTTATTAAAGAAAACTAACATTGTTCATCTATTTGGTTGATAATATTTTTCTTCCATGTCATTATTTTATTTTAAATGTTTTCATAATGTTTCTACTATTCTTAAATGATTAAATATTTTTTTTCCATATTTCACTTTCTATAATTTTTTAAAGGAATATTCTTTTTGTATTCTGAATGGGTCAATATTTACCGAAGGTGTGAACAAGATATTTCTTTTAACATACACCACACGAATGTAATTTCTCATAGTCCTATGAACTATTTATATTAAATATACCATTATAAAGTTTCATGTATATTTAAAATAATAGTATTTTAGAAATTATTATATATTGAAGAATTTATTTCAAATAAAAGGGTATTTTCTTCAAAAAATGATCTGGTGATATTTTAAAAGTATTTTCATCTATTTTAACCTCTATTGATGAATGCTATTATTGGCCAAGGATAAAATATTATGATACTAAACAAATATATCTATAGATTCATTATGTAAATTTTTAATGGGGAAACTATTGATATTTGGTATGATAGTTCTTTCAATATAGATATTAATTGAATTTTAAGGCATGCTGATTAAGTTTTATTGTTTATTTATTAGATCAATTTGATGGAAATATTATTTTATGGATGGGGCCTAAAATTTCATAGCCCCTTTATTCACCGGTGGGAATAATGAGTAACTACATGGTGGGTGTGACACCCAAAACTTATCTCTAATGCAATAGTAACATTATGGTTTTATTTACATGTTATCTGATTAAATTTACAAACTATAAATTCCATACATATCATTTAAATAAAACACCGAAGTGTTTACATTAAAAAAGGTCAAATAAAAACCATACTAACAAAAAATAACTATTAAAAGTCCTATTAGAATTATAGGGATACCACCAAAAACAACAAAAACCCCAAGAAGATAATATGAGTCGTTTGAATCCATCACAATAGACATTAGTATGGATAGGGCCACTGCAACTTCACTAAGCATTAATGGAATGATGTGAAGCATCTTCTTTAATTGTCTTGAATTTGGGGCACCCTAATGTATGGTTTTTTAAGTCATCAACTTGACCGTTGCCTTGGGTGAATATTGAGTTATAAGGGCTATAATTATAGCCATTGGTCTTTTGGTTGATTAATTAAAAATATCTAAGTATAATTTAGTTTTCCAAAATATTTAAGTTATTAATTGAAATTATAATAAAACCTCTTATTATGTGCCTTAAAAGGGAAATGATTTAATATTTTGAAGTACACATAGTGTGATTTTAAAATGGGGCGAGGATTTCAAACACCTTTGAAATATTTCAAATATCATGTAAATGTTTTCATTCTTAATGCTTAAACAAGGTCTCTGATAATACTAGAATAGTTTCCGTATAGAAATATTTAATTTAAGGTTATAACATTATGTTTAAAGGGATTTATGCTTTTTTGTATCTGAATTTGGAAACAAGTTTATAAATAATTTTAGTAATACTCTTAGTCAAGGCAAAGTATAATTTAATTGGGGTACCTTAATCTTTTAATGTTTAAAATGAAAATCAGGTTTTATAAAAGGTAAGATATTGTATTTATAATTAAAATGAATATATTTATTTTTCTATGATTTTATGGTTAATTTTCTGAGTTGGACATTTAAAAAAACCCCCACAAGGGCCATCCCTCTAGCTGGGCCAAGTGAGGCATCATGCGCTAGGTGGCCGAGCCTAGCCCTCAACCTTAGCACAGGTTGGCCTGTGAGTGAGTGTGGATGCACACTTGAAGCACACACAAGGGAACCAGAGGTGCGACCTTATGGGGCAGCATGACAGCAAGGGTGGGAACAAGAGCGCGCCCAAAAAACACAGTATGGGGCGGTACCGAGAGGGGGAAGGAGTAATATGGGATAAGGATGAGAGCTTCGGGCTTATAAATAGCCCTAAAACATCCCTATGATTCGATTTCGGACATTAATTTTAAGTCTAAACAAGATTTAGGCCATTGGATAGCGTCACGCGTGATCTGGGCCATCTGTTTTGATCCGGACCTCGATCCTCAGCACCCGCGGAATCCCCCACATTTTTTGGGCACCATCTGATCCAATAGGATCTAATCATGACCGTCTAAGTAATTTTAAAAAATATCATTGATCGAAGACATCTGATATAATCGCGATCTAATTGAAGCCGTCCATCCCTTCTTAAAATACACGGTTTCTCTTCCACTGTTGTACCAATCTCTATTTAATCTCCACTGTCTGTTCATTTCTGGATTTCCTCTCCCGAACGGTCTTCTTTTTCTCCCGCCTGCACTAGACTAGTAACCCTACTCCTCCCTTCCATTATTTTTCCAAACCGGTGGTTTCTCCCATAACCATCTGAGGCCCCTCTTCTCACAGATTTTCCATGAAGACCAACCCCCTGATATTTTTATAAACTGAATAGGCCTCAGTTCTTCCAATAGTACCATTAAAAATTCCTTATATTTTATACTATTTGTAAACAATCTGTTGCACCCCAAGAACCACTTAGTTATTTCCCCACTCAAGCTTCTAGTAAGCCTCCTTCAACAAAATCCCTGAGAATCTCCTCCACCTCAAACTAAGGTAAGGGAATAAGTTTTATTACCTTATTTCATTGAATTTATAAACATATATATGTATTCTCATAAAAATATGTATACAACCTTACAGTTTAATTAATGTTTTCTCTTATACCGATCCCAGGACTCCTGGTTTTTGAGTTCAAATAGTATTATGAACGTAAGAATGCCTTGCTCATTGTGTTGGAGTTTATATATTTAAATATGTACACTCTTTTATATATAAATATATATCTTTTTGGTTTGGATAAAACCCTCTTACCTAATTTTAGGACTTCTGGAATTTGGGTTATGTAGAATTTTTAAATCTTAAGGATAATTTATCTAATGAAAAACATGTTTACATACCTTATATATATCCAGTTACATATATATATATATATACAACCATATAGTTTTATATAAATATTTATTATATCCATATTTAAGACTTTTAAACAATGAGTATCAAGCTTTAGTAGAGTTTTAAAACATAAGGAATTATGTATTGTACAAAACTTATATATATATATATATATATATTTGTATATAGTATACACGGTAGAATATAATTATATAGTTCATATAACTCACCTTCTGGACCATTTTTAAGTCTCTCATCATTTGACTTCATTGATTTATTGACATTTTTTATAAACATTTATGTGTTGATTTATTTTGGTATAAGACCCTTAGGTATACCTGATTATTTATATAAGTTTTATGTGTAATAGAGCTGTACATTTATATAAATTTGTTAGATAAATAAACCTTTTAATGTTTTATATTATGATTTAAAGATTAGGGAATTTTTGTTAATTAATGTCACTAAAATATTAAAGTCATATGCGTGTCAATGGATTTTTGGTTTAAACCCTTTAATACATAATATGTATTTGGATATGTGAATATATGTGCATGCAAATAAATTTTGATCCTCAATTTTACTTAGAATTTTCCAAGTATTACTAAGAAAGAATAACACATGTTTTTTCAGAATATGTTTCTGTTTAAAACACTACTCTTTATATACACCCTATTGTATGAACAATTTACACAACACAAAACCCTAATTGTGGATATTCGAAATAGTATACTTATGATGTGTTGAGTAATTGTGGAGAGTTGAGGAGTATATTATTTTGGCTTTGTAACTTTTATATTCATATGGATGAATTAATTATATATATATATATATTAAATGGTTTTAGTTATGGTTGAATCTCATGCTTTCCATTTTTTAGTATTATGTATACCCTTGTGATGTGTTATACCAAAGCATTTCTATAATAAATGTATGAGCATCTATCGGTTTAATAACCCACCTAAAATATTTTCTTTATCTTTTTAATTGATTATGCTTCTAGGTGAAATTAAAATATGTATTGATTAATAAAGTATTAGAATTTTAGGGTTATCATTTTATGTAACAAAACCTGTATTTATTTTAGTGCATTAGTTGTCATCACATTTTCCATAATCTATTTATCATACTCACCAGTCAATGACATAACCATGTAATTGATAGTTCTGTAATTAATAATTATATGCCTGATTCACCATATATATGTAAATTATAATGAATGTAATTAGTAATCTTATGACCTTTTATGGAATTATGAATTAAATTATTCAAATTGGAATGGTACACCTTGAATAATATGAAATAAGAAAATTAATTATTCAAAGTGGTATGGGACATTTTGAATATATGCCCCATTTTGGAATATGAGGAATGTAATGGACTCAAAAAATGGGTTGGGTATGAGTTAATGAAATCCCCTCGATGCATCGAGAGTTCTAATGAGACAATCAGGTAATGGCATGAGACCATTGACATTTTAGGTCTTGACACGAGGTATTTACAAGGTCTGATATTATACATTCCCTCATTATGTTTATGATAATTAATTAACCAAGTGGATATTCGACTAGTAGAATATCCATGGTTAAGAGCCATTACTTATGTGTATCATAAGAAGTAAATGCTCATGGCATGAGGTTTATTTTACACTTGGTGATTTTTTAGCCAGTGTATATGACACAGTAGCAAAGAATGAAATTGAAGTTATAACCTTTACGCACAACTATGATTATATATCACTATTAGTTATTAAATTTATACTTTCATATTCATATGTCATAATTATTTAGAATGTATTTTAATTATTACTCTAAATGAGCATGCCTAAAATTGAATTCTGTTCCCTTGTAATTCTGTTAGTATGCATTTAATTGTTCACTTTTATTTCTTAGACAATTGTTACGATGCGTTACATGTGCTACAATATTTCTTAAGAAAAATGTTTTATGGAAAGTTTTAAAGGATGTTTAAAAAATTTATAATTGGTATATTGTGTTATTTTAAAACCCCCTTACTGGGTATTCGTATACTCACCCTATGTTTTTGAAATAAAATTTTGTGGTATTAGTTTTTAGTCGAAGAAGCATGTAAGAAGAGGCTGATTTCCCAGAACCTAAACCAAATCAATATTCTGTATGGGACATGATGTGTAAAATATGAGTGCATGTTTTGTTAAAAATTTACAAATCAAGTCTCAAGGCACCGACTATAGGTATTCTGGGGTTGGGTCATCAGAGTTGGTATCAGAGGATTCAATTTAGATAACTTTGTAAAACTAGAATTGAACAAAGAAAAAATTTACTTAAGCATTGCTAAGTATGATGTTTTCATAATTTTCAGATGGAAAACAAAAATACAAATCTTTTGTCTCTTCTTATTGAGGACCTAGAAACCACAATTTCCGTAGACATCCATGATAAATTTGTAAACTATAACCATTTTCATTTGACATGTAAACGCCTTTATGATGTGTCCAACTCTCCTTGTGTACTTCAACTCCTCCAAGGAGTGGATTTGGACCTCCTCTTTATGATGCAATCCCAATTTCCATCCTACGTACGTTAGGGAAAGTAATATGAGGGACTTTTTAAATGCTTCACCGTAGCGGAAAGCATCCAGTCCCTTATGGATTTCCAAGAAGCTACAATAGCGGGAGACCTCCGCATAGCATATATGTGCCAAGTCTTGTCCTATGTCCATTATGGCCAAGTAATGGACTTTTAAATCCTTTAATTTGAAGCCTTCTATTATGTATATATAAATCAAGTACATACTCATGTCTCTTGTAAGGACCCATCCTTAAACATTACATAATCTTGAATTAAATGGACTATTAAAATTGAGGATCTTTTCAGGTATAGAGTTCTAGAAAAATAGGTCAAAACATTTACAAAACAACATGAATATTACATATAGACAATTCTAATTGGTATCCATTTTTTTAATTAAATAAAAACTTTTGAAAAAACAGTCATGTCTAGTTCCATTTTTTAGACAGCATGAATTTTCCTTGATCCCATCCTTGACCCTTATTCATCTTTAAGTCTTGTGGAAAACATTTTAGAAACATGGGATGAGCATAAAAAGCTTAGTAAGGGATATAAAATAAGGAATGAAAACATTTTCCCATCAATAAATACAAAACAATGAAACCATACTTTTCAATCATAACATACATCATAAAATCATAAGATTTATGAATAACACAAAGAAATCCTAAATCATAAAATTAAATTGTGGAAGCCATATCAAACTTACATTGTAGATATCACAACTACATAGGGAGTCAAATTTGGAATACCCATCACAGTATATTCCCTAAATCTCTTAAGAGAAACATTCATGTTTACCTCCGTCACATTACCCAATGCATTGGAGAGCTATCTCGGGCTCACCCGCCATAGTTTTATCACGGAACCACCTATAAGCATAAACAATGCCCAAGAACCATAAAATATTCATAACACATAAAACTAAAATAAAAGAAAGACAACATTTCCACATTTTAATCACAATATATATCATTTAAATATATTGACATAAAAAATCCATTATCAAAACCATTTTCAATACCAAAATATGTAAAAAGAGAATATGGTATTTATTTTCCTTTAAAAACATTACGGCTTGTTAAGGAAGCCAAAGATCAAATAATACTCGCAGCAACGGAAAAGGTCGTTGTCACCACTTACGTTAAAAAGAAACATTCTTTTTTTTGTCATTTAGTAAAATTCCTCGTAGGAAAAGATTCCCTTTGAATGAAATAAAAATTCAAAGGTATTTATACACCGTATAAAATAAATATTGAATAAAACAAAATATTCCTTAATTAAAGGTGATTGTGATGAAGTCCCTTATAAAGATGGTATCCTTATATTAATAATAAATCAATGACATAATTAAGTGTGAAATATAAAAATACACCCAATATAAGTGGATATTAAGTTTAAAACAATTAAATGTTATTCACACATATTCATAGAACGAAATAATCAAGAAGTATATGTTTAACCCAAAAATTGAAATTGGGTTAAGAAGTTTTCTTACAGAAATTCGACAGCCTAACGACATCACTTTAAAATTCATAAAATAAGTTGATTTGAGTGAAATGGATATCTCATCACTTGGAAATAAAATTTAAATCAATAAGGATATAGAAGACCATATCCCAACATAATAAGATGTAAATTAAAAGACATAAGAAAAATATGTCTTTTAAAAAGAGGAGGGTGAAAGGTTCCTTTACCGATTTGGTAACTTACGAAACATGCACCCCATGAAAGAAAGATCACACAATGAATATGTAAATACCCATAATTTAAATTATATTAAACAAATAATAAAATCATGGGTAGTACATCCACCACGCAAAAATAAATAGTGGCTAATCTAGTATGAATCTCATGGGAATAAAAAGTGAGATGAAAAACCCTTACCACGTTGTAATCAATCGATTCGTATAAGAAAAAGTTAATAACCACCAAATGAATCACATAATACCATGAATATAAATAGAATCATGATAATATATATCAAATGGAATTATAAAATAAACCACATTCAATAAATAAGTGGTGAATAATGAAAATCTCACAGAATTAAAAGTGAGATAAGAAATCCCTTACCTCGCGTCCAAATTGACTCGTATGTTCCTTGTTCTTCCTGAATAATAAACATATGTTAATTTTAACTTTCTTAATAACCTTTTTGATGTTTATTATTACTTTTATAACACTTATTACCTTTCAATAAAAATTAATTATTTGAGTTCATATCATACATTTTGTCGATGTTCAGAATTTTTGTTAAAAATGAACTTGTTATAATTACAATTTATCCATGTTGTCAAAACTCCATTATCTCTAGAATGATATTAAATATTTAGATATCATATATATAATATATATATATATTGTATATATATATTTATAAAATTACATAACATTTTGGAAATAAGAAATGAAATGCATCGTTCATGGAGACGGTAACCCATACATACACATGAACGCTACTTTCATTTCAATTTAATATTTTATTGAATGAAAACTTAATAATACATAGGTATATTATAATTACAGTATAATATCATATGATATATATGTCACATAATTTCATTAACTCCATCTTTATACATTCTGTGTTTATCATGAATGAATCACATCACCTTGAGGGGGCGGTAGTCCGCACTTCCTCAAATGAAATTATCATGTTTACACCTATTGGAAGACATAAAGGTATGTTTGTAAATAAAAATTACAAAATAATATAGAAAAAAAACATAATATATATAATATATAAATATAGTTCCATATTAATGGCCCCCATAATAGGTGGTAGGAGATAATTGAAAAATCATCACTTCGTGAGGCGTTAGTTTTCCATTCACAGAAACACTATGTTATTCACCCATTAGATGGAGGTGTGTGTAAGTTTAGTTCGAATATTTCCCAAAAAAACATCCTATTATATTAAGGATAGTGGTGTTTTTATAAAATAAAGAAATAAAAAGAGTTTAGGGGGTTGGAGAAGTAAAATAAAACAAAATAACTTAAGAGAAGACGTTACCTTTAAATTGGGTAACTCCCTTTGGATTGAACCGAAAGGGTTTCTTGAAGTGCTTTATGCCTAAGTTAAGGCTTTTAAGATGAATAGAGAGATCTTGGGAGCTTATTGGAGTAGAGGTTTTACGAGAAAAATTCTTGAGAAGTGTTAGAAATGGGTACGAAGTGAGGGCATTTTATAAGGGAGAGGAGGGGATCTTTACGAAAGTTTGAAACAATTATTTTATTATAAACTCATATTTGGTTTCAAAAGGTCAAATAATCATTAAAGTTTAATTTAATTTGACTAATGGTCGAAATAAAATCATAAAATAATAATTGTACAAGTTTTGGGTATTGTTTTAATATTTATAATCTTATTTATTTAAATCATTTATTAACGGAGTAAATATTTCATCATTATTATGTCATAAATAATTTAATTTATTTGATGTCAATTTTATTTTTAAAATACCATGATATGGAAAATAATTTTATCTTTCCAAATAACATTTATAGTCTAAAATATAACTTATATTACCCCATGTAAAAATTGATTTGCTAAAAGATATTTGTTTATGTCATTTTTGTCTTTACTTTAAATTAATTAATATAAAGTGTCATTATTATTCCCATGTGGCTCCATGGGGTCCCAAATTCGACCCAAAGATTCTTGTGGTCGGATATGTATCATACAATAGTATTAGGACACATGTTAGGGTAATTTAATATTATTACAATATTATATTTTACCCTTATTTATTATATTTACCCTTTAATCATGGTAAATAAAATATTTACTGAAGTAAATATTTAAAATGTCCTAAAATAAAACTTTCCTATTTACACAATGTGTACTTACTAATTCCAAATATGGAATCCATTTTTCAAAATTAAAAACACAGAAGTGGCAGAAATTAATTTAAAATTAATTCCGGATGTAAAAAAAAGCGTGTTTTAAAGAAATAATAAATATCAAAAGATTGCCATTTGTTTATGTCAAATTTCAATGTGAAATTAATTCCAATGACCAAAATTTGATTAAATGGTAAAAATATATTCTAATTACACTTTATAACCAATTAAAAAGATAATGTAACCATATAAATAAATTAGATTAAAAAAACTTTTGAATTAAAATACAGTATTTCTCACTATTCATAAAAAAATGAACATTATCAGAAAAATTCCAAAATTTCATCCAAAGTAAATTTTGGGTTCCTGAATCTAAATAAGAATTTTATTTTGTCAAATAGAACATATAAATGTGACAAAAACTATATTTAAAGAGGGTTCACCATTAAAAGGTGTTTAATAGACCTTTTAGTTAATATTAGAGTATTTATGATTAAAATCGAAATCTTTACTTATTTTAAGCCTATAAATTTTACTGGATAAATGTGAAAATATTCCAAAAACATGTATAATCATATTGTAGTCAGTTATATTCATTCCTTCCAATACAACTGCTAGGTGTTAACTACCATTTAAAATAATAATATTATATTATTAGTGTGCAACGTAAGATTCCAAAGAAACCCATTGTTGCGTATCAGGTACTCCATAGAATATAACATCCCCTTTAAAGTAGAGTTAATATTTAATTCACAAATATTAATAAATATGAAAAATTTCATGTTCTTTATTTACATGGGATGTTACATCTCTCGTCTATACATCCCTCATGTCACACTCTGGAGACACCATAAGTGCACCCATAAGATTGAACGAGACTGCTCGGGTTGCATTTGGGTCAGGGAGATTGAGAGTTTTTAAATTCTTTTGGGGATTCATGTAACTATGAATTAGGGAAACCACTAGTTCTGGGTGTAGTGTACCGGTTTTTTTATGAAAATAAAATTTGTTGTTTCTTCTTCCTTCTACCTTTTCAGTGTTTATGTTTCAATGAATATACTTTCATGAAAAATTATATTTTTTTAGATGGAAGGACATACCCATATCTTATCTCTTTACATTGAGGTACTAGAGGCCATTATGTTCAGAACCTATGTAGAAGAGTACCTTCCATATGAAAACCTATAAAGAACGTGCAAACATATTTACGAGATATCGAACAATCTAGACATTCTCCGCTCCTGCCATGGGAATTCCTACATATACCACCATATAGCCACTGCCCAACTTGCTAAGTATAGGAAAAGGGGAAAGTACCATGAAGGTATTTTCCTATTCTTCACACTTTCCCAAAACTTCACAGCCAGGGTAAGGTTTCAAGAGGCTGCCTTAGAGGGGATCCTCCATACAATCTACATGAACCAAATCAAGAGATTCAGTTTATATGACCACATCTATGACCTTGACATCCCTAGAGAAGAGACGACCTGACGAGCCCTTAGAGAGCTTTTCCATTCAGATATCTATGAACTCTCTACCATTCGAGCCTCCCTATGGAAGCCTGAGTGTACACTACACGAGTTTAACCCATTCTTTTCAAGGTGTGTTTCGGCCAGGGAAGCAGAAGAATTGAACACCTACTTGGGTATTCAGCTGGCCACACTTTAGGATCCTCCACGATGGATGATGTGGTGAAGAACGTCATAGATTTACTTTTTATATGGGTTGTATGAAATGAATTGTGTGGATTCAATTATTTTTATAGGGGAATAATGTGATTGCCCAAAAATTATCTCTCATGTAATAGTAACATTATGATTTTATTTACATGGTATCCAAATAAATTTGCAATCTATAAATAATAGACATTTCATTTAAATAAAACATAAAAGTGTTTACATTACAACAAGGTCAAATAAAAACAATACTAACAAAAAATACCCTTTAAATGACCTATTAGAATTACAGGGAGACTACCCAAAACAACAAAAACCCAAAGAAGATAATATGGGTCTTTCAGATCAATCATAATGAAAATTAGTCTGGCTAGGGCCAATAAAACTTCACTAAGCATCAGTGGAATGACGTGAACCATCTTCTTCAATGATCTTGAATTTGGGACACCCTAATGTATGGTTTTATAAGGCATCAACTCGACCATTTCCTTGGTTGACCATTTATTTCTAATAGCTATAATTATAGACATTGGTCTTTTAGTGGATTAATTAATAATATCTAAGTATAATTTAGTTTTCCAAATTATTTACGTTATTAATTGAAATTATAATAAAACCTCTTTTTATGATCTTTAAAAGGGAAATGGTTTAATATTTCAAACTACACTTAGTGTGATTTTAAAATGATGTGAGGATTTCAAACACCATTCAAATATTTAAAATATATTATAAATTCTTTCATTATTAATGCTTAAACAATGTCTCTGATAATACTATAATAGTTTTCATATATCAATATTAAATTTTAACTTTGTGTTTAAAGGGAGGTATGCCTTTTTTATCCTTGAATTTTGAAACATGTTTATAAATAATTTAAGTAGTACTATTAGTCAAGGTAAAGTATAATTTAATTGGTGTAACTTAATATTTTAATGTTAAAAATGAAAATTAGGTTTTATAAAAGGTAAGATATTCTCTTTATAGTTAAAATGAATATATTTATTTTCCTATGATTTTATGGTTAATTTTTTCAGTTGGATGTTTAAACAAAAAACCCCCACATGGGACAGCCCTCTAGCCGGGCCAAACAAGGAAGCATGCACTAGGCGGCCGAGCCTAGCCCGTATCCTTAGTACAGGCCGACCTGTGGGTAAGTGTGTGTACACACATGAAGCACACAAAAGGGAACCAGAGGCACCACCGTACGGGGTGACACGACGGTGTGGGTGGGAACATGAGCGCACTTGTAGAACCTGATACGGGGTGGTACCGGGAGGGGGGAGGAGTAATCTGGAATAAGGTTAAGAGATCTAGGATTATAAAGATCCACGAAACATCTCTCTGATTCTAAGTGGGATAAGAATTTTAAGGCTAAATGAGAGTCAGACCATTGGATCGCGTCGCCCGTGATCTGGGCTGTCTGTTTCGATCCGGCGCTAGATCCTTAGCAGCCGTGGAATCCCCTGCATTTTTTGTGTGTCGTCTGATCCAACAAGGATATAATTGTGACCATCTGATTAATTTTAAAACACCACATTCATATAATCCATCCGATCAAATCTTGATCTAATCGAACCCGTCCATCCCTTTTCAAAATCCACAATTTCTCCTCCACTGCTAGATCAATCTCAATTTAATCTCCATCATCCATTCATTTTTCGGATTTCTTCTCCCACACGGTCTTCTTCTTCTCCCTCCTGCACTAGAATAATAACCCTACTCCTCATTTCCCTTTTTTTCCACACCTGTGGTTTCTACCATCACCATACGAGGTCCTTCCTCTCATGCATTTTCCACAAAGATAGACCCCCTGGAATTTTTATAAACCGAATAGGCCTTGGTTTTTCCAATTATAGAATTAAAAATTATGTATATTTTATACAGTTTATAAAAAATCTATTTCACCCCAAGAACCCCTCAGTTCTTTTTCCACTCAAGCTTCTAGCAAGCCTCCTTCAAGGAAATCCCCAAGTCTATCCTCCTCCTCAAAATAAGGTAAGGGAGTGAGTTTTCTTGCTTTGTTTCATTGAAAGTATAACCATATATATGTATTCTCATTAAAATATGTATAAAACCTTACAATTTAGTTAATATTTTATCTTATATCGATCTTAGGTCTCCTAGTTTTTGAGTTAAAATAGTATTATAAATGTAAGGTATTTATACTGCCTTGATTTTTGTGTTGAATTTTATATATTTATATATGTAAACTCTTGTGTATATATATACATATTTTCAGTTTGGATAAAACCCTCTCACTCGATTCTAGGATATCTAGAATTTAGGTTATGTAGCATTTTAAAATATGAAGGATAATCTATCTCATGAAAACCCTGTTCGCATACCTTATATATATTCGGTTACGTATATATATATATATACATACAGTTTTATATAAATATTTATTATATCTAGATTTAATACTTTTAAACGTTGAGTTTCAAGATTATATAGAGTTTTATAATGTAAGTAATTATGTGTTGTACAAAACTTATATATATATATATATATATATATATATATTTGTATATAGTATACAAGGTTTAATATAATTTTATAATTTGTATAACTCACCTTCTGGACAATTTTTATGTCTCTTTACATTTGGCTTCATTGACTTATTAAATTTTTTGATAAACATGCATGTGTCGATTGATTTTGGTGTTAGACCCTTAGGTATACCTGATTTTTTATATAAGTTTTATGTGTGATCAAGGTGTACATTTATATATATATTTTTTGATAAATAAACCTTTTAAATTTTCATATTATGATATAATGTTTAGGGAATTTTTGTTAATTAATGTGTCTAAAATATTAAATTCATATGAGTTTCAATGGATTTTTTGGTTTAAACCCTTTAATACATAATCTGTATTCAGATATGTGAATATATGTGTATGAAAATAAACTTTGATCCTCATTTTTACTTAGAATATTCCAAGGATTACTAAGAAAGAATAAAACATGTGTTTTCAAAATATGTTTTTGTTTAAAACAGTACTCTTTATATACACCCTCTTGTATGAACAATTTACACAACATGAAACCCTAATTGTGGATATTCCAAATATTATACTTATGATGTGTTTAGTAATTGTGGGGAGTCCATGAGTATAATATTTGGGGTTTGCAACTTTTATTTTCATATATATGAATTACTTATTAATATATATATATATATATTAAATGGTGTTAGTTATGGTTGAATATCATGCTTTTAATTTTTAGCATTATGTATACCCTTTCGATGTGTTATACCAAAACATTTTAGTAATAGATGTACGAGCATCTATCAGTTTAATACCCCACCTGAAATATTTTCTTTATATTTTTAATTGAATATGATTCCAAGTGAAATTCCAATATGTATTGATTAATAAAGTCTTAGAATTTTAGGCTTATCATTTTATGTAACAAAACATGTATTTCTTTTAGTGCATTAGTTGTCATCACATATGCCATAATCTGCTTATCATACTCGCTAGTCAATGATATATCCATGTTGTTGATAGTTCTGTAATTAATACTTATATGTCTGATTCACAATATATTTTTAAATTATAATGAATGTAATTATAACTCTTATGACCATTAATGGAATTATGAATTAATTTATTTAAAGTGGTATGGGACCACTTGAATAATATGAAATGAGAAAATTAATTATTCAAAGTGTTATGGGATATTTTGAATATACACCTCTTTTTGGCATATGAGTAATGTAATGGACTTGGTATAATAGGTTGGGGACCAGTTAATTAAATCCCCACGATGCATCAATAGTTCTCATGAGATAATCAAGTCATGGAATGAGGCTATTGACATTTTAGGTCTTGATATGGTCTGATATTATATGTCCCCTCATTATGTTTATAATAACTAATTAACCAAGTGGATATTCTACTATTATAATATCTATGGTTAAGAGATGGTACTTTTGAGTATCAGCAGAAGTAAATTCTTATGGCATGACATTTAGTTTACACTCAGTGATTTATTAGCCAGTGTATATTTCAGAGTAGCAAAGAATGAAATTGAAGTTATTACATTTACGCACAACTATGAATATGAATCACTATTAGTTATTAAATTTATTCTTTCATATTCACATGTCATACTTATTTAGAATTTCTTTTACTTATTACTCTAAATGAGCATGCCTATAATTGAATCATGTTCCCTTATAACTCTGTTTGAATGCTTTTAATTGTGCACTTTTATTTCTTATACAATTATTACAATATGTTACATGTGTTACAACATTTCTTAAAAAAGGTTTTATGGAAAGTTTTAATGAATGTTTTCAAAAGTTATAATTGGTATATTTTTTTTATTTTAAAACCCCTTACTAGGAATTCATATGCTCACCCTAATTTTTTGAAATAAAATTTTCAGGTATCATTTTTTAGACGAAGAAACATGTCAGAAGAGGCAGGTTTCCCAGAACCTGAACCAAATCTATCCTCTGTATGGGACATGATGTGTAAAATATCAGTGCATGTTTTGTTAAAAATTTACACATAATGTTTCAAGGCACTGGCTCTGGGTATTCTCGAGATGGGTCATCATAGTGGGTATTTGGAATAGGACTTACCCATTTATGTGTCTTCTCTTGGCACAAGGCCTCGATAATAAGCTTAATATATATGAAAAAATGTATTATATAATTATGAAATAACTTATTGATCATCATGGGATTATTTAAATATTTATGTTATCCATGGATAAGTTTTAAGCTCATTTTATTTTTATATGGAATTATTTGACCATCATATACTTATACCATATTATTTGTGCCTTATTTATTCTATGATAGCTTTTACTGTACACATTCCCTTACTAAGCATCTGAGCACACCATTTTCTTTTTCTTCACTCCCCAAGATGCCAAGAAGTGGAATATGATTAATATTAAAGGGTATTATAAAGGGAATAATAATGTTCCTAGATAATTCACTATGTTTTATTTAATTCATTAAAATGTAATGTGAGATTAAAGCATGTATCTAGTTTTAAAATACCACTAAACTATTCAATACCTTATTATATGATCACTTGTCTCTAATGATAATGATAAATATTTTCCACAAATACTGGGATACTAGGGTTGGTGTTGTTATATCTGATATCCATATTCACTGTATATTATCTTCTATGATATCCTTTGATTATATCATATTCCCTTTTATGTGTAATTTAATCCCTTATTTTATTCCATCATGATTGAATAAAACTATAAATATCATATAATTTTAACTTGTACTCATTTTCTTTAATTGGTTCCAAATTTTAGTCTCATTCATTAACATTTCAATAAATAATTAGTTGAAAATTTTAATTTGTTTCATTATGGGTAACATTGATGTTTACTCTTATGAATTGAATTACAAGTTTTTTCCAAGTTACGATTCTTCAACATTATTTGGGATGTTGAGTGTGAGTGGAATTATATACCCCCCCAATACATTGAATAATGATTTATTCTTTAGAAAAATTGTGTTTGAATTAATCTAAGAGGTTATTCCTTTACTCGTGATTACATATGATTATCAGTGAAATGAATACTATATTATAATAAATCCACATGATTATTGAATTATATGTATTCATACCTATGATTTTTATTTAAGATCCTATTTGAATTCTTTATATATGAGTCAATTTATTCATTAATTTTATTTCATTATTTCATTTATATATATATTATCATTTATTGGTTCAATGTATCATTCCATTAACAACCTATGTTCCAATGAGTTCGTATTTGTTTCATGGCATAATGATTTTCCTATCATTATTTATATATTATTGATTATTGCATGATAGTCTATAATTTTATGATGATTTTTATAGTGCATAAGAATGACTAGGATTATCAAAGAAATCAAAAGTCCTATTTTGATGATTGGTCATGAATGATGAATTTAAATCATTTAAGAACATATTTTTTTGTAAAAAACGTACATTTATTTAGTGAATAGTTATGTGTCTTTTTAAGTATAGGGTTTACTATTACTTTAAAATTATAATCCTATAGTCATTTTCAATGTGAGAGGTGCCTTATTTATTGAAAAAATAAAATTATACTACGGTTATGTTCATCTAGTCAATGATTCTATCATGATGGGAAAATGGGTGTGGGACATGATTACAAAAAAAAGTCCATCATTAATGATTTATAAGAGCATTCACTCCCTCATAAAAATTAACGTAAAATGGTTAAATGAAATATTGTATGGACTCACAATGAATAAATACATCAATTCACCTAAAATAAACTACTATGTATTTTGAAATATTGGATGGACACAAAAGGGGAGTTCTATAAAAAATGTGTTCTTCAAAGAACACCAATAAATGAAATTTAAAACTACAAATAAATACTCTCAGTATGGCTTTAATGGAAAGAATTTTTTGTGTGATAATTATTATAACACCCCATATCATGATTAAAAAATGATAACTAAACCAGTTTTTCTACATAATAAAAATCACACCTCCTCATAGGCCTAAGGATTACTACTAATAGCAATAGAATAAAACAGTATTGGGGGATTATACCCTCAGATATAAAGCCTTAGGTTTATTTCCTAATCAATAAAAAATCGGGAATTACCAATCTTAATAATGGATATACCCAAAACCTATATATATATATATAGGACAAGTAGAAAAATGGAGTCTTGTAGTATAAAATATAAAATTGTTGAAGATACTCCATGATAAACCAATAATGAATAACTTAAAATTGGATAAATGATATATAACATGAATCAGATTCATAATATATATGTAATATAATATGATGTCCAAAATAAATATACCTCCTTCAGACCGAAAAATATTAATCTCTTATTGAATCATCATCATCAACCAGACCCATGATCATCTCGATACATGCATCCAACTCCTAGTAGATACCAATTCCCCAAATAATACTTAAAGATATACCCACATACATTGATTCCCATTCCACTTATGTGGGTATGGGTGAGTCCCAAAAATCAATGGAAATCCATTGCACTCCTTAAAAAATCGAGTGGATGTGATCAAATTGATGTGTATGAAAATCATTAGATATAGTGAAGGTCAGTTCCTAGAAAAATATACCTAGCAAGAAAAAAAATAATAGATGAAGATACAACCATAACAATTCCCATGTTCCTAGAGGACACATGCACCATGATGACTTAAAATGTATTACCCAACAATGTTTTGGACCCACCTTATAATAACCAAAAACTCTTATACACTTATAAACTAATGAGTTATTCCCCAATGTCACTATAATCTCATCAAAAGTGATCATCCACATTTTTATTCTACATATATAAATCCTAACCATTATTTCCTATCAAACCCATCAATTAAATCAGAACCATTTAATGTATAAAAACCAAAATATAATGGAAAATGTCTAAAAATGATTAAAAAAAATTAAAGGGTTCCAAACCATTGAATATTAACCAATAAAAAATATCATGATAAAAAAATTGGGAAAAAATAATTGGTCCCATTTATATGAAATAACAAATTCAAACTCGCATGACCTACCTCGTAGCATCTTGTTGGCCTTCATAAGAACTTCCATTTAAAAATCCCATAGATATGCAATAGCTCCACATAATGTATCTCATTTCATAAAAAGAGTAATCATCCACCACATGATCATCAAACTCTTTATATGTTCCTTGATCAATCAGATCATCTATCAATATTTTCATTAACATAATAAATTAAGGGTTTTATAATGATGTGATATTCCCTCAACATGTTATTCAAAAAGATTCAGGTAAGATCTATCTCATACAACTCATTGTCACCCACCAAGGGTTAGACATAAACCCAAAAATGCATCATAATAAATTACCCACATAGAAACACCCTTCGGGAAGATCACATCTAGAACTAGTCAAATAACATTTGGAAAAAACAACCACATACATGACTATACAAACCAAAATAGAACACTACAACTAAATCTTCTCATCAATACTTAAGGTGGTTCAAGATATCATCTCCCTTGGGTATCAATAGACCATTATTGGATTAATGGTATAGAAAACATGACCACTCAAGAAAAATTCCTAGTCACTTTGTCTCACAAAAAGTCATAATAAATGTCATGTTGGAGGGAAACATATCATCCTACTACAAAAATCCCATACTCACATCTCTTAAATCTATTTAGAAATATATAAAAATATATTTATTTCCCCAACAATAATAAATATGAATCAAGAAAAATAAATCAATCAACAAAAAAGGATTAACTCCCACCAAAAATAATATGGTCAATCACAAGGCTCTTATACAATAAACTAAGGTGTCCAACAAACAACATAAGAACATGTACTACCCAATGAAAAAAATTAAGAAACTCAAAAATATACTATTCAGTCATATATAATCATAAATATACAAAATTTATACTAAGGTTCTTATGCATGTTGAAAAATGCTTTATAATTCCAACATTAAAAACAAAACGTTTACTAAAATACTAATTACCAAATCCAAGAGACTTCTAACAAACATTTCATGATCATTATTAATTCACTGGAATAAATTTCAAATAAATTTTCAATCAAACCTTGCAATATCCAATTATAGTATCTCAAAAAAAAATTAATGTACATCACCAATACATTGAGATAGTTAAAAAATATAACCACTATTCTCAAAACCAAAAAACCAAACCCATATCTATTTTTTCACACAAAAAAAAGAGAATAAAAAAATACGGATTTGATATAACGGTGGTCACCACCATATGGTTCTCTAAGGAAAAATACTATATGTAATCTTATCCTTTAAAAAATAAATATGGAATTTGGCTACACTGGCCTTAATACAAACACATTCACATTAATCCTAAACCATGAAATTATATATAATAAACCACAACAAACTAGGAAATGAATAATATTTTAAACACTGGGTGACTCCATATCAATCCTCTAAATAACAAGAAAAGTTGGACTACATAGTTTCTAGTTAATTATTAAAAAATAATCTTAAGCCACATTTAACACACTAAGCTCATGTATGTTTTTAAAATTCCATATAAATCCATCCAAAAAATTGAAAATTTATAACATTCCCCATATTTTCCATGTTATATAGTCTTAATACCAAACATATTTAAAAATCCATTTGAAAACCTATATTCCTTATTTCCTTAAAACCTTTAAATTTGAATTATTTTACCCAATACATACACCACCACATCATATTTATATTCAAATTATGGTTTACTAAAAAATATAAAACTCCATAAATATTATTTCCAAATAATTGATTATAAAATACCATGAAAAATCAGTCAAAATATCCCATAGAACCATAGTAATATAATCACCCATTATAATTTAATTAATAAAAATAAAAATATATTATACATTAAATTAATTAATAGTGGGTCCTAATGAGAAAACACATCGAAAAAAACTACACATGGACACATTTTTCATGCCTTAATAATGAAACTATCAAAAAACCTGAACTAGTCATTGGATCCTAACTAATCCATATGAAACATTCCAATTTTCATACATCAATATTTGGATCCTCGTTCTAACACCACACTCAACATAGAATTAATAGTACCAACACAAAAAATCTATAGGAATAATGGGTTTAAAACAGTGTTATGTTGTCAAGGAATTCCCCCAATTAACCATCAATGTAGATATAAAATGAAGACTCAATAAAATAAAAAACACATAATTTTTTCCATAATATATCAAAAACGTGGAATGGACTTATGTAAAATAGAAGCACCCAAAACCTATAAACATAATACATGTAGCCAAGAGGGAGTCTCACACTCCAAAATGTAAAATTATTAAATAATATACATAATTCCAAAATAATAAAAACATTTAGCAACACTAGAATAATACATTGTAAGAATCATATGAAAAATAAATTGGAAATTCCACTTCATCTAATAGAGATGAAACACAAAAAAAACATTCAAAAAAATATAATGTACTTTAACCCAATTCACAATGATCATATTAAAAATAATCCTCTTATAATAACATACTTGACTTGATCCATGAATATTGCAAGCATAAGATAGTCATGCCTCACATAATATATGAATATTGTACTATGTAAATTGAAATCCATATCATGTGCTAGGGTATGGGGTGTGTCTAATGACACAATAGGTTTTCCATACTCACCATGAAACAAAAAATGGAATTGATTAAGTGGATGTTTATGTAAATATTGGGAGACAGTGAAATTCAAATCATAGTTAAGGTAATAAATAATTAATAAAAACAAAAGATGAAAATAAAACCATACTTGTTATATATGGATTGAAGACAACCCCCACACCTTAATAAATAAATAGGTATAACCTAATCAATTATAGGTCCCACCCACTTGTGAAAAATGAATTGCATGTATTCTTAAACTAATAATACATGCATCACATTCAATTTTATCTCATTAATCATGATTATCCAAATGTTTCGTCAATATACATCAATTATCAACATCATGTATCCCCTGACCCATTGATCATATCACTAGACATCAAAACCCAAAACCCATAAATATCATGGGAAAAAATGATCCAATATATATTAGGTCAATATTAAATAAAATATCTCTCAATCATCAAATAATATCGGAACAAAAATACCATGATAATAAATAGGAGAAATAATGAATGAGTTCCAACCCCATGATATAAAATTACCGAATCTTATGTGCTACCCCATTTCATCTATCTTGTCCTTATTGTAAATATCTTATTTACTAATCATAAAGAACTATTGGAGTGACTCCACATATCCCATGTTGTTATAGGGGATGGATCTCATTTAATTATCACACATCTATCTGTCTACACCTTGAATAATAGGATCATATCTCAACATTGTCATCAATATAAAAAACTTCTGGGTTTTCATGGAAAATTTTTACCTTTAAAATGGAACTAAAAGTTAATAGAATGAGATTATTGGTGGTTTTTCCTTAAATAGACTCATTATTTAAGGAATGAATGATACAAAGTATAGTATTAACCATGATTTATAAAACTTTATAATCATTTTATGTCATGAACCAACATGTTTTCTTGAGTTCTTATAATCATAGTAATCCTTCATTGTAATTGTTTTATAAAGTTATTATATTATTGAGGATTACTTATAAAATATCTTAGTTTTTCTTTCTATAATCAATATGTTATTAACCACCATGTCAATGAATAATTTTTACAATAAATAGGAAAGATTTTAATATATAGATGCAGGGAACTACTAATTATTTGGATGAATGAGGCAATCCATTAGGAATGAAGAGTTGAGCTTCCATTTTATCTATGTGGTGGTACATAGTCCAATAGAATTACAGTTGTGGTATTCATGGGTTGTGGAAGATAGATAATTCAATAGGTTAAAATAAAATTATTTTTAGATTAAAAATGTATGAATACATGAATTAGGTTTAGGAATCCACCAATTATTTTGGTTAAAAGTGTAAATTTATTATATCCATTAAGGTGTACATGAATTTTAAATCAGAACTCCAATTTTTTTAAAAAAATAAACATAAACGTTAGCACACTTGTTATTATATCAATAATATTTATTAAATTTATGAGAATTTTTATAATTATGATTATATAAATACCATCAGTAATATAATTTTTATTATGATATAATGGGAATTATTTGTGGTATTACTAGAATTATTAATTCCATATTTAATTATTTTTCAATGTGGATGAAAATTTTATTTTAGATTTTATTATATAATTAACCCCATATTAGTAGATTACCTTCCAATATATATGGGACAACATTTGGTATAATTCCTAGTATCTATGTATGGGATTGAGATGAAACTAATATTTTTTATTTTAATTTCCTTATAATTTTTTGAGTTTCACATTTTCTCCACACAGATGTGTATTAGAGGATAAATATTCTTTGTTATTGTGATGGGAAGTGATTTAAATATTGGATGATTCAAGAATATTAATACAAGTTGGACACCTATTTTTTTGGAAATTATTATAAATATTTGCATGATCATTTGGAATATTATGTTATTAATACTAGATCTAAGAATATACTATTATTTTCTGATGGTTATTAAATTTATATGAAAAAATATCAATATTTTCAAGAGAAGATAAGAATGAATTGTATTTTAATTTCCTTGTTATAAATTATTTTCTTTTGTTTTTAAGATAAAAATATATAGTTAGTGATATTTATGGCATACTTCAAGTGAAATCTAGATGAAAATTGAAGTTACTTAATTTTGGAAATGTAAAGTCAATGAAAAAAAGAGCTATGGTAATGGATAACTATCCAAATTTCAATTTTCTAACTAATGAATAATTATGGATATGTACAATAGATTTTTGGTATCTTGAAAATTTTATAGTCACTCAAGGAAAAATAATTATAAATTAAACAATCAATTGAGAAAGTTGCCGATAATTTATCAATACTCTATGAATAAAAAAACTATCATTGATGACACAATACACATTACTAGGTTTGGATTAAATGAACTTATTAGAACATATATATTATATTAAATATATTTAAAGATATATTTATAAAAATAAAAGAGAAAAAATGTAGTTTCTATTAAATCTACGAAAACATTAAATTCCACATCTTGTTATGAAAAAACTATAAAAACCATAGGTAATAGTCTTGTTGAATTAAGAGAAATTAAAATATCCAAATTTACTATATAAATGAAGAAATATAAGATAAATAAGAGTTAATAAAAATAACTCTAGAAGGAAATTAATGATAAATATGAAAATAATTATTTTTCACAACATATATGATATTGATGTAGTAATATGGGTCATATTCATAGTAATTGACAAGAATTTAAAATAAATAAAATAAGTTCTTAATAGAGTTATTCTATGAAGAAATTTAATAATATTTTTAAATACATGGATACATTGAGTGATAGAGTATGTGATAATATTTCTGATATATTTTCAGAAGTTATCTATAATAGTTTTAAAAATCTCTCGATTTTATATTCACATTCCCACGAATGAAAAGTGTTTCATGGGTATCATGACTACTGAAAATCATATCTATTTATCTTTTGATTTAAAATTTTTATATTAATAATAATATTATAGTTATAGTGATGTTATAGATAATTGTTTGAATATTGAAAAAGAGGAATTATATATAATTAGTCTTGAGAATTGAGAAAAATGGAAAATATGAACATCTAAAATTCATGGTTGATTTTTCTATACTCACTAAAAATATAATTTTCTTAAATATGAATATTATTATAAAAGATGAAATTAATTATGTTTTGTTTGGAATCTTGTGAAAATAAAAGTTCATAATTATAAGTTGGACTCTATATCAAAAAATATAGGACTAATATTGATAACTTGAATATTGATATGATATGTAAAAGTTAGTTTAGTTATCGAATTTTTATTATCATTATATTATGAGAGGGAGAATAAAAAGAGAAGATTTTTATTATTATACAATTTCTCTGGATGAAAATGAGATTGGATAGTTGATATTTGAGGTTGAGTGTCTATAGATATTTTTAGGAAATAATACTACTGGAAGAAAGTATTTATAGAAAATACAAGGTCAGTCAAGGTTATCTAAATGAACCTCATCTATATTTGGTAGTAATAACAATTAATATTCCCCATACTAGGGAACGATCTTTCATTCCATGTGATGCACCATTATATAAAATGTGATAATTTGGAAGTAACTAGTGGAAGAAATGTTACCTAAATAATGTTCAATAATTATAAATAATAATATCTTTTTTATATCAAAATAACCTATTTCGTATTATAATCAAAATGAAAATAAGTATGTGTTCCAAAATTTATAGGTCAAATTTTCTTTTTGGTTTTGATATTTTATGTTTTGATTCAAATATAGAAATAAGTTTCTAAATTTTGGGAAGGTTTTTTTATTTAATCAAAATGTTCAAAAAATCTATTTTAATTTTTTTAGTATATAAAATTTGAATTTTATAATTTGTTAAGAACTATCTTCTAATGATGAAGATCTAGCTGATTTAATGGTATATAACATCTTTATAATTATATTTTCACCATATATTTAAATATTTTATTATTTTTTATTAAATTTCAATAACTATTTTAATATCAAAAAAATTATTCTATTTTCAGAAAGTTACATAAGAAGGGGTGGGAATAAAAATAAAATTCTAATAAAGAAATAATTTCATATTTTTTTTGGGAAGAATTTTGTACATTTAGAATACTAAAAATCAATAAGTAACAATTTATATCTCCAATATTATCTAAAAAATATATAATGGTGTGGAAGTATATATTTTTGGATATATTCACTAGGGAACAGTTAATATGATCTTCAAATTTTCATATCAGTTTTGAAATTCTAATAGTTTTATTGAATTATCAAATGAACTTTAAGTAAATGAGATCATAAAGGAAAGGTTGGTGGACCTACAACTTTATAAGATGTATAATTTTATATCGAATGATGTTATTTAGTTTTTGGACTGGAATGTTTTAGCTCTAACTATGGATGATTAGGAGTTCTTTATCCAAAATTAATACGCGTGTTTTTTAGAACCACAATAATTTTAGATATTATTGATGTAATGAATTATCTTTTATTATATTAGGACATTTTTAAACATTATCTATTGAATAATTTTTTGAGTAGCTGTGAATTCCATTGGAAGGATAATCCTTTTTTTTCACACAAATTATAGGAATTATAGAACGCAATTATTCAAAATCCAATGAAAATGAGGTTTTATTTTTAAAAAAAGAAAAGGTATATAAGACATGATATATATACCTAGAAATAAAAATTATTTTCAGTGGATACATTATATTTTTTATAATGGAATTTTGATATTAATATGATCTAAATATAAGACTTATGTATTCTAGATTTTCTTATAAATTCTAAATGATTAATTTTTTTATCATTTATCTAGTCTTTCATTAAGGCTATCCAAGAGGTAATGATGAATCTTAATATTTTTTTATATAGTCAGATGATAAAAAGTATTATTGTGAATATTTTTAATGTGAGGAATATAAAAAATAAATCTCATACAAAACTGTTCAAGGAATCCTTAATTATTAATGATATAATTGCTATCATGGTATTTATTTATGATTTTAATGAAAAAATGTTATCAGTGAATTCATCAACATCAGGTTTTAATGATATACGTAGAAAAATTAAGAATTATATTGCAATGAAAGACATAGAGACATCAGAGGATAAAAACGATGAATATTATTTTATTAAAAGGACACCATAGAAGAATAATATGTAATGTGGAGAAGGTGAAGTTCAATATAAGGAGCATAATTTGAAATAAAGATTCACTAATAGTGATGATGAATTTGAAAGGTTAATAGAATCTCACAAAAAAAATTATTTAATGAGGAGGTAGAGGTATAAATGAAAATGGTAGAAGAAAGGGATATCGAAAACCTTATATTGTATTGGATAAAGTTTAGGATAAATCCTTTAAGGAACATGTTGATAAAATTTTGATTGAAGCTAAGAATAGAAATAAACATTCTCAAAATATTAGAACTTATCATGTAGTGAGTGATATTCTACCCTATACTAATAATAAAGAATCTGTCTTTGGAGGATTAATTAACTAAGAGGAAGTTAGTGTTTAAAAATAGGTGTAAGAGACTATAATATATGATCCTAATAAATCATCCTCTCAATATCTCTCTCATCACCTTGAAGGGAATCAAGGAAAAATATTAAGATATGGATGTAATTCATCTGTATGTTCATCATAAAAATAAAATGAATTAAATTTTGTCTCTTATTACGTATTAAGAAGTTTCTTCATAAAATATTGAATCAAAAGAAAAATATGTTGATATTTCAACTGAGAAGTCTGATGCTATTTTTATTTAAAATATTTCTACAATAGAAACTTCTACTAATACTTTTTCAGTATATAATTTATCAAAATCAAATATTTTATAAAAATGTTAAACTTCATCGAAAGAAGATTCAAGTTCCAATTCATTGTCATCTGATTCATCTATGGTAAAAGGTAACACTTCATCGGAGAATGTTTAAAAATGAATGAATGGAATAGTGATGAAAAAATTTAAAGAAACAATTGGCCACACCATGAGATTATAGAATATATATATATATATATATATTTATATCTCCCTCAAAATTAATAATATGCTTGATATTTTTCTCCCCATGAAACATTAAACTAAAATGAGTAATAAAAAATTTATTATTATGATAATATAATAATAAAAAACCTATAATTAAAAAATAATCATTTATAAAATACATAAAAAATATTATTAAGATCACATAATGTTTTAAAAATGAATTTTTAAATAATAGTAGTTTTTTATACTTATATATATTTAGTTTCATTTTAAAAGAAAACATTATAAAATTTAAAATCATAATTTTATTAATTTCAACTCATTTTTTGACTACATATATAAAAATTAGTCTTTTTTGAGTTTTGATATTTTTCTAAAATAAGTGATTTTTAGCTAAATAGTGAAAAATAGTTATTTTTCTAAAACCATCACTTTTATGACATCATTAAAATAAATTTTTAATTATAACTCATTTAATCCCTTTTTGTAATAAATTATATTCCCAAAGTAAAATATTTATTTAAAATTTTTTATTTAATTTTCAAAATATATGATTAACATTTTGGAAACATAACTGATAATTTACTCTAAAAACTATTATCATCCACTTAAATTAAAAATAATTGTTCAACACTTATATAAAATAAGTATGAAAAATTGAATCTATTATTATTTATCAATATGTCCAAATTATTTAATTAGGATAATTTTTCTATATATAATTTTTGATTATTAAGATTAAGGTTATTGACTGTGATAATAGGGAAAAATTATTTTAAATGAAATGTTTTATTACTATTCTGTAATTTTTACCTAAGGACTTAAATTGATATATATTATATTATGAATTTAATACAATATTTAAAAACATAAAAAATATATTATGATTAATTTAATTCTTAATTAATTTTATCTAATATTAATAACACATAATGGAGAAAACCAAATTTTATATAAAAACATTTACCTATATATTTTATAATTTAATTTAATGGTTAATATTATATTATTTATACATTTATTTATATTATCTAAATATTATATTTTTATTTATAAAATAAAAATTCTGTATGATTTTATACCTTATATTTATAATAAATTAAATATTAATTTATTAAAACTAGTTAGCAAGGTAAAATCCAAAATGGTAAAATATTAATATCTAGTGGTAAAAGGATTGAAACATGTTTAAAAATTGGGTGAAATTGATTGTTATAGGATTTATATATCCAATATCACCCTACAATTCTTTACTTCTAACTTTTTTAGTTATTTACCATTAAGTATTGGCATTAAATCATTGAAGACATAATATGTATTTACAATAATTCTATTTTCTTCACTTATAAAGGAGATCCCCTTAACAAATTTTTTCCACACATTACAGAGAATTTTATCTACCATATCACTAACCTATTTTATCATCAAACCTATATCCACTTCATAAAATCTATAGTCTTTCTAAAAGACCAAGATGAGGTTCCTTAATGTGCTACCCAATGGAGAACATCCAAAAAATATGTAATGTTCTCAACCTTTCCCTCTTAATTATTTTCTTCTTATTCCCAATAAAATATACTATATCCTTGAAATTTTGGTCACATAATTATTATTAATACGATTAATTTTTTTTACAAATGGAATGTCACTTATCAACTTTCCTCCAATACCATTTGAAATAAGAAAGATATAGTAATGCGTTCATGCAATCTACCACCTCTATAAAGGGCGTGTTATATTTTTCATATCCCCCTTACATGAATAAATATACTGGTTTATTTAAATAAAAAATAAATTTTTTATAAAATTTTAAATACTTTTAAATGATAAATTATTTTATTTTAGACCACTTTTTAATTCTTTGAAAAATTAGAGTGTCATCTTGGTTTATGTATATACTATATCTTCTAAAGAATGAATAATTTCATTTTTCATTACCACCTAACATGGATGAAATTAAAAATATATTTAATTTATAATAATTCTATTTATGAAACTATTAATACTTTGAATATATAATATTATACCTTATATTTTCATTATTAACAATAAACTATCATTATAAATTTAATTGATTTTAATTAACTTATCGAGAAACCTTGCTTTATTTGAGTTCACTTTGAGAAAACCTATGAAATTTCAATTTTTTTGATAATTTAATAATATATTATATATTATACTATATTATTTGGATATTATTAAGATATTATAAATAAATATTTACCACATTCAGTATATTGAGAATGTTTTATAGAAATCAGTATAACGACCTCAATTAAACACCATATGAAAAAACTATTTATATAATAATTAATATATAATAATAAATAGACATTGAAAAAAATAATATTTATTGAAAATATTCTTAATAATTTTCTAAAAAAAATCCTTTGATTATACAAGATGTTATTTACATGCAAAAAATGAATCGGGACCCGAGATAAGGGGTTTTTATCTCAATTGGTTTTTTTGAGTAATGATATGTATTCACAACATGTTTCATTTTTGTTGAAAAAAAAATTTCAATGGATTTATTAGATGTTATTTTTCCATGAAATCTATGTTATTCAAAAATCCATAATCTATTCTACTTTCATGGTTTTATTATTCAAAAGATAGCGAGGTTCTATAGAGTTCTTCATCATAAATTTAATTCCATGAGACACATTTATTACTATAAACCATTATATAATTGATATGGGGTGATTAAAACTTAATGAATTTATTTTTCTATTTTAATGAATTTAATTGGGGTTTTAGAGCCTTATCATGTTATTTCTTTATGTATCTGTTGGTTCTAGAGATACTGATGGTGTAATGGATTTTTAACTCAACTCCCTTCATTGAGTAAGTACGTATATTTATGAACATTTTTCATCCTTGATTTATTTTACTCCATCATAAGATTTTATTTCATGGTAAATTACCATTATATTTTGGAAAAATGTATATTTTTATTTAAATCCACCTCTTTGATGAATTTTGTCCCTATAAAAAGTATTTTATTTTTGGGAATAATTATCATCCTTTCTAAAATAGTTTCCCCCTATTTTTCCACATTTTCATTCCAAAATGATTTCTTCCTGAATTTTAGTAACCAAATAATTCATTATCATATTTAATATTTATATTTTTAATTTCCTCTTTTAAAAATTATTTTTTATTCTTTTTATGATTTGGGAGTTCAATAATGGTATATCAAAATGTTTTAAAGGTTTTATATCCTTTCCAAATAAATTTTTTTATATTAAAATCCACATTTAATTTGATAACCATCATAGCATTTATAATATATATTATTTAATTTTATTTTTAAATTAAATGTTTTTGAAATATTTTAATTTAACTCTTTGGAACCATGATTTATTTTTCAATACACATTTATTAAAGATTATTTTTAAGATGTAAATGTTATAAATATAATTTCACTTAACCTTTTTGAATTTTTTTTTGTATCTTCAAGAATTAATTATTGAGACTCAATGAAAAACATTTATTTTTTATAATTAATTCATCTTAATTTATCAAAATCCAATAATATAAAAATTTATTTTTAAAGTGACTACAACATCATATTCTACACCAACAATAATTTTTTTTTATAAAAAATCATTTATGCTTTACCATTAATTTTTTTATTAAAAAATAAAGGATTTATTTTCTTGAAAATTATATTTCTGGAATAAAATTATAAATGTTATTATGAAATACTCTTTGGTGTTATTCAATTTTGGGTATTAATTATTTAGATTTATTAGGTCAATTATTATGATACTATCTTGAAGTATTTTGAAACCCAATTTCAGTTCCATGGGTTATTTATGATTTCATGTCTTAAAAGTTATTTTATTTCCATTATTTCTTGATGATATAATAAATTATTTATTTCAACTAGCACACATATGTATATATAATTGAAGGTTGAGGTCCTATATCATCTTCAAATGCATTAGTTTAATGTTCATATCATATTTTATAATGATTTTTTGAATGGGAATATTGTTTCATCACAACTTGATTCATGGGAATTTTATTTTTTCACAATATATAGCATGGGATTTGTTTTGTTTAAAATAAGATTAAAGGGAATTTTTTTAATTGACAATTTTTAGTGTTGAAATTTTGTTTGAGAATGTAAAAATTTATTTATGCATATGTTTGTGCAAAATTTCATTGTTATGTTATTTTTTCACGGGCATGTTACATTTCCATACCATCAAACATTTATTGTGCTGAATGAATAATTTTTATTATATAATGATTATGAACACTTTATCCCTACTATATTCTTTTCCATTTGAGATTACTTGTCTATCTATCATAACTTATGCAAAACACTTATTGTTCCATGTTATTTTTAAAAATATATTTATCCCCTTCTCATGTTTTGTGATATTTTTATAATCTAATTAGTAATGGAACATTGTCATGTTTTACTACTAACAAGTGTTCAGTAAAACCATTTTCTATATCTCCAATCCAAAGGATTTTAAGAAGAGTATAATTTATTATAATTATATAAGGGTTTCTATTTTGGTAAATTAATATAGATGTGATCACAAGTACCCAAAAATAACATTCATATGTTTTTTATCCTAAAAGACACTAAACCTTCCATTCTGGATGGTATGTGTTTATTATGATGTGTAAAATTTACATAATTTAAATCATAGTTTAGTTTGTAAAATATAACATTTTATGAAATAAAGTGTATAATGAATGTGTTTTCTTATACAAGATTTGTTAATGCGGGTTTCAGTCCCCTCATTTGGTTTTCGTGTAGTGTTCAGTTATTTTTAGGATTTATTTTAGTTAATTTTAGTGGATTAGGTTGAGAAAACATTATTGAAAATCTGAATGATAAATATATGTGATAACTCTTTGTATTGGTTAAAATATTAATTTTTTATTAATTTGGATATTGTGTGGTTTCAAAGAATTTACGTCCCTATATAGATATATTATAGTGGATGTGGTTGTGTAATATATGAACCTTTTGGTAGTCATTATGAAAATGGTTGGTTGAGTATCAACTCAATATTCACTATAATGCATGGGCAGTGTGCCTAAGACTACACACTTTTCTAGACTCCCCCGGTGGATATGTTTTGGTTAATTACATTTTGTTTTCAAGTCATTATGATATATATATATAATGTTATGGAATTATGTTAGTTAATTCGAAGAATCGAAACTAAGGATACCAAGATTGAACTAAGAATGGTTTTGGTTGAACTGAAAGGTAATGTAGTAATTTCTTAATGTAATAAATTTTGAGGTGGAATTTTTTATATTAAAATTATCCTCTAATAGTGTTAATTCTCCATCACTCAAGATTAACATGTCTTAGTTTTAATAATGGTGTAAGCCCTAAGGAACCATGTTAAAAATAAATTCCATGAATAGTGTAGTTATTTCCCTAATGATAAACCATGTGGTATTGGATATATTATTGAAACAAATATGGTTTTACTATGAAAATTATCTTGATTTAGGATTAATAATATAAATATTTAGAAACACATGAACAAACTAAATAATAGAGTGATGATGCTTAATAGACAAAAAGGACATGAAGCTGAAAAAAGAAAGAGGATTCAATTACCTAAATGTAGAAAATGTGGAATGAATCAAACAAGGGAATATCTTAGTTGAATATGAATGTGTTTAGATATGGGAAGGGTTGGATATCGAGATCATGATTTTTGAGATAGGGTGAACAAGTTGAGAAACAAAATATAGGTGAAAAAGGTTTAATGACTCAAATTTTAGGAGTTTGGTAATTAATAAAAATGATTACCTTACATAATAAATAATGAGGATAATAAACATAAGCATACTCAAAAACTAAGGGAATAAGGTAAATACAATGTTGTCTATACTATTGAATAAAGACCATGAAAAATAATTTAAAAAGGTACTCTCACCCTTGGCTCCAAATTTTGGATTTCCAATTGGAATCTATTTCTAGGAACTCTATTATACATATGAAGATTCCAAAGAGAATTAGATAAAAAATATACCAATTTGATATCAAAATATTGGAGGAAACTTCTATTTGTAAAATTATTGTACACAAAGATGAATTTTTGGAAATTTGAATCAATTTATTTTGAGTTGCTTTTGGGATTGGAATATATTTTTCCACATAGATTCTATATTAACCTGTGAAATAGTTAGACCACATTACACAACCAACCATTATCATCTATTAGTTCATGGATGATGATGATCACTCTTAGAAAACTCATTATACAATAAGAGTTACGACACACAATCAAGAGGGATGTTTATCACAAATTATCAGAAAAAAACCAATTTTATCATCGACATATTCATGTGGAAAGATATATTTCCTATATTTGGAAAGCTTAAATACCCAAATAAAATATATATTATGTGGTTACTATAATTTATATATACTAATATATTTATATTGTTGATGAATAATTAAAACTGTGAGGGTGTAATTTATTTAAGGGCGAGAATGTAACACCCTTAGAATTTACACTAAGGATACTTTTATATTTTTATAAAATAAAATATTTTTATGTGAATAGTAAGAAACAATAATTATACTAATACTAAAACATTTATAGTAATATCATAATAAATAATTAATTATAATATAGTTAATAAATTTATGTACAAAAATAAATATTTATAAAGTAAAATTAATGATCGAAATTCACTATGGTTGTTCTATAAAAACCATATTTACTATTCTGGAATTTTAAGAAATATTTTATGCTTAAGACTATTTTATGAAATTATATTAAAAATTAATTATCAATACTTGTAGGAAATAAATATAATAAATATTATATTATATTTATATCAAAAAAATTATTTAATAAGGATTATTTTATTTTAGACACAAAATTATGATTACTTTGATTAATGTTGATACCCATGATAATGATGAAAGAATTATTTTGAAAAAAATATTTTATTAATGTTGTATTTTTTTATATAATAAATTCAAATGATCTATTTTATATAATATATTTTATGTGATTTTCAAATGTATATAAAAATATATTATCACTCATTTAATTGTTAGTTAATGTTATCTAATATTAAGAACACTTAATAGTAAAAACAACATTGTTCAACATAATAGTTTCATTATAAATTATATGTTTTAATTTGAAATTTAATTTTATATTATATATAAATTGAATAAGATTTTTATGTTCCCATATTTTTTAGTTACACCTCTATTTTATTTTTGGTTCAAAGTATTTTTTAAGGTTTTCCTTTTCCTTTAAACCATCATGGGTGAGTCTCATTTGTGATTGAATAGACTTTTTCTGGAGAAAATGCATAACGTTAAAAGGTGTATGTTTGTTTGGATTAATAGAGTATTGATATAGATGTGTCTAGGGATTTTGAGATTTATCCATGGTTTGGAAGGATTTGGAGGTGGTATGGGATTTTCCTATGAAATGTGGGAAAAAAGATTTCTGATGGGGAATTTTATAATGTGAATAGGTTACATGACCTGAACATGTTGTCATGAAGATTCCCTGAATTGGTTCAGGGAATGAAACTAGTATATAATGTGAAAATGGTTCAAATAATGAAATATTTTATTAGGTTTATTTTAACCTGATGTGTCATGTTTTTTATGATATCTCTTAAATTGAGAAATTTCCATTTTTAAAAGGTATTACATAGTGAATTTATTAGGCTTCGTGTTTTTAATCCTTAATGTGCATATGATTTTATTTCATCCACTATGAATCTAACTCTTCCAAACACTAGGGTGAAACTTGGTAATTTTGGATCCATTGTTCCCATCAAGACAACTCGATCAAATGTTTAATATTTGTTGAGTTTTATTCATTTGGTATTCTTCTCTCTTCAACTTGATGACTATTATCATGGTGTAATCTCTTGATCTCATTTTAACTTGATTTTGATCTTATGTGATATAGACTTTTTACTTATGATCCCCTTCACTTTCATTGCTATTTGAAATTCCCCATTGAGAGAATTTTTTTAATCTTCAATTAATAGTAGGTGGTCTAATACACAGACTTATGGACTGTTTCTATTTGTTTATTTATATGTAATATTATATGACTTTACTAAATCAACATACAAATTAACAGATAGAAAAATGGGTAAATAAATTCATGTTTTTAGACTACTCCTTAGTTCCATTTGAATCGAATGGTATTGAGATCTGACTTACGACTAACCTTAGGGTGAGCCTATCCCTAAATAATTAAGAACATGATAATATATTAAAGATATGTTTTAGCATGACATGAGACCTCATGTGTTTTCTTATGACAGATTCACCAATAAAAATGGATTTTGTGATTTTTAAAATGATTGGTGGTGGATTGATATAAAAGGGTGTGAAAACTGTAAAGGCAATGCATTTATACATTATTTAATAAATAAATGTATAATTAAAGGAAAAAATTGTTATTGGAAAAAATGACCATAATATATTATGATACCATGTTTTTTTATTCCATACATTGTGAATTTTTTGGTGACTTATATTAAAATACCAATAGAAATGGAAATGCTCAGCGATGCTGAAATGATTATATAAAGGGATATGCCAAATGATTCATAAAATTATTATATAAAAGACTATGTATAATAATGCTGAAATTATTATATAAAGGTATATTATATGTGATACTAAAATACATATGTTAAGGGATTTTTCTAGTGATGTTGAAATGATTATAAAAAATCCATTTCCCAGTTATGAAAAAATACATATATAAATGTATTTTCCCAATGGTGTTGTAATGCTTATGGGTTTTCACCCAGTTATGTGATTATGAAATGGATTTTTGGTTATGATTTTCATTGTTGTGCTACATGCATAGAGATATTCTATCATTTTTCTAAATAAGGTTGTTTGTTGAATAATATTAAATCATTAATTAATACTCCTGATTATCTATTTATTTCATTATCTTATTATCAAACTAGTTTTGTTCAAAACATTTGGTGCTAAACAACTATGTTTTACTCAAAAACGTTTATGGTCATCATTTGGTACCCAATAATATTACATGGATAATAGTTTTGAAATGGGAAATTGAACTTTTTCTCCATTATTTATTGTTGGATGGGATGTACCTTGGAGACATGGATGACATGGGGTTTTCGATTGAGGTCTTTTAAAAAATACGTATCATGATCTCCAAATATAGAATTGTTGAACTAGGATGAAAAATGATACAGTGGGATTCTTGGAGTGATATTTCCACTATTAGAATGTGAATTATGAGCATCGAAGGATTTCTGTGATGTTTTAGCCTCATACCATTACGAATTAGAAATGGTATAACATCGCTATGGATTTTGTGATAGGATTACCTATTTACCCTTATAGAAATAATGAATTATGGGAAATCATAGATTGAATGATGACTATAGATAACTTATATCTTATCAGAGAGACCATCACTATTGATGGTATGGGTAGTCTTTATATCTAGGAGGTAGTTTGATTAAAAAGTGTTACTATGAGTATCATTTCTAATAGAGATCTTGGTTTCACATCTCGATTCTAGGATAGTATTCAGATGGTCTCAGATCTCATTTCCTTCTACCTATATTTTCTCGACCACAAACTGATGGATAATCTAAATGAATGATTCAAATTCTTGAGCATATGTAATGATATTGTATTTTGTATTTTGGTGGTTTACAGAAGCAGCATTTAGAATATGTATAGTTCTATTATAATAACACCTTCCATGAATTGATCTATACATATGCTTTTATAGGAATTGAATGGAAGCTTATTAGATTCAACTCTTTTATTGTTAGAGTTAGGTGAGTTAGATCTTATTAATCCTAGTTTCATGCAAGTGAAATCTGAGTAGGTTCAGGTTTTTTGGATTCAGTTCATGATTGCGTAGAGGAGGAAAATATCACACAATTGACCAAAAAGTGAACCTCTAGAGTTTGAGGTTAGTCATTAGGTTTTCCGTTAAGTGTCTTCTAGGTTTGTGGAAATCCATATAACCAAATATAGAAAGCCAGTACCAAGGTTTTTTGGGTCACCCAAGATAGTGGAAAGGGTCGGTATAGTGGTGTACCAATATGTATTTAAATAGCACTTTACTGTCATACATGATGTGTTTCATATATCATAGCATTGGAGATATCGTCCATACCCCTATCATGTGATATACATCAATGACATCAATATTGATGTAGAGGATTCCTTTGAGGGGAATCTGATATCGATTGTGGATTGTAATGAGACATATCTATGGAGAAAGGACATACCACTTGTTTGAGTGTTGGTGAAGCATGGGTGTTTTCAATAAGATGCCTTGGGGATGGAATCAGATAGGTAATAACATCAACCAAAATTGATTTCTGACACCCTAAAATGATTCGGGGAGTATCTTGGGGACAATTGTTTTTTATATTGGGGTGGTTTTAAGATCCCATTTTTTTTTCAGTTACTTTTCTCTTTTGGTTTTGTTTGAACCTCTTTGATTTGGGGTTCTCCAATTTCATTAAACATGGAGGGGTGTATCATATGGGTATGGTGTTATTTTTATAAAGAAAATGAACAAATTTTATGGGATGTATAATTTTTTTAATTAATGGAGTGTAGTTATAGACATGTATAGATATTATGAGTGTTATCTATGGTTTTTAAGGATTTAAAGGTAGTTCATACATTTCTATAAAACCTATGCTGAAAGCATTTTTCTTAACAATTTTAAATTCGAAACAATTTACAAGAGTTGAATGTGTCTAAGGATGACTCCTCAAACATGTATTGGGCCTGAAACTTTTGCATGCCATTAAAATGGTTCTCATCATGAAATGTTTCATTGTGTTAACTTTAACATAAGGTAAAGAAATTTTTTGTGTATCTAATATATCAATAAATTCACATCATGAAAGGGTTTCACATCATTACTCTCTCATGATCAAGAGTATTAATTAATCATTTAATAGGATACGTCAATCAACCTACATTGGAACCATGATGGAATATCTATGAGCATGTAGCCCAACATAGAATGACCATGTGAAGGATAAACTGCATGACCAAATGAATTGACTATGAAGAAACAACCACATGACTAATAGAAAAACTATATTAAATAATGTATTTACTATAAGAAAAATGATTGAATACAAGAACAAATAACATACTTTAATAAGAATCTGATTGGCCAGATGAAAAAACCAAGTGACTACCTAAGATGGATGATTTTATATTAGATTAAAATAATTTAAAGAAGAAATTGACTAACCATAAGAAGGAATAGATCTATAGTTCCTTATCCCATCATTCCACCTGGACAGTTCTCACGACCAGTGTTCCACTCGACCTTAGGTGTGTCTCCCCGTACACCAAAGGCTACTAACTAGTAGCGATAGTGTAATGATGTGATAGTGGGAGACTATACCCTCTTGTGGTTAATACTTTAATGTTATATGTAAATATAATATGTGGAAAATAAATACCATAAGATAATAGGGCTAGTGACCTATTGACTAAAAAAAATCAGTAGTAGATGAAATGGATAAATTAAACAAAAATACCATTTGTATAATTAAAAAATGAGATAACATTTATATAACCTGAATCCAAGTGAAGTCATACAATAATGTAATATTTAAAGGGTCTCCAATTTCTTAACTTTATTTATACATATAATCACACTCATATAATAAAGAAATACCCCAAAGATAAAATGAAGTTGATGCAGAAACCCATGTTTCTTGTCATTCGTCCAATGAAAATGGTCTGACATGATCAATAAGGACCATCACCTGGGCTCAGTCCCTTAACTAATAACTAGAGTATAAAGTTTAAACATATCCCAAGGGGTCTGTGTAGGGTATGAGAATAATATCCATATGCTACAACCAATGTGTGTCTAACATTCATTTGTGATAAAGAAGGTGTATCAAAATGTATAAAAAATGGCACATACACATCACATAAAATAACCTCATTCCCTTTTGTTTAGTAGCAACAATGAAGAAATCACCCTCTTTGGACATTTCTGGTATAACATTAGTGGATAATATACTTATTATAAATCTCAAGGCATCCCCTAAAGGAAATAAATCTAGGTGAACCCTTTTGTTCCACCCCTAATAGAATCATGTGGAACCTCGTGCCAACTAAAACATTGTGTCCAAAATAGTGACTGAAATCTTGAAGACACACCCAAACAAGTACCTAGTTCCTCATACCTCCTCTCATAGTATCCTTGTTAGCTTGAATCCTATATTTCTTGGCATAGTTATTTCATTCATCCCATGGATAAAAATGTTGGTTCAATATCCAATCCTGAGGAATAGTGTTGTCCATCCCCCCAAATACTCCTATCCCAATGGACACCAACAATAATGCGAGCCTCATTACCCAATTGATGGTATCAATACCATCAGCCAATGGATCCTCACCGTCCCCATGCATTTTTATGGAATTATCCTCAAACCATACTGATGTCTAAAACCATCGTAAGCCACATCTAACATATTCCTCTGCCGATACGAGTGGTCAACACCACCTCATCATCTGAGTCATATATGTGTACAAATTGCTCCACAAGAACATCATCCAATCATGATGAAAAGAAATTAGAAACAATGTACCTAATCAAACTCACTATAGTACCTTATGTACATACAATGGTGTTACTCATCATGATTCTCAACAACATATAATATCACACAGGCCATGACCGTAACCATACAAACCCTTCACCTCAATTCGATGACCATTTCACACAACTGGTGATCATAATCACACATAGTATTAGGGAGAATCCCAGCCTAATGACCACCATTATCTGAAAATAGATGGTCATCAGAATCTGAATCCTTAGGCCTGACCTATATCATTACCTTGGAAAAATAAAAATCATAATTATAATCAAATCAATTTAATAAAATAAACACATAACCCGACCTAATATTGCCAAGGTCTGAAGACACTCCCCAGAAACAAAAACATTTATAGGCTTGGGAATGTATGTGAATAAGTATCCCATAATATTTATTAATTTGTTAAAATACATCCATTAAATTATTAAGTTCTATAGCAGACAACTCATTGGTGTTCTAAAAGACACACCCCCAAAACATGAGTGAAATTAAAGTGAAAAATAGGCACCACCTTCATCATATTAGTAGACATTATATTATTCGATATCACCGTATAACTTGATTCTATTTAGAAGAAATTGGTTTCTTAGGAGAGTTCCTTGAAAATAGGGTAAATAAGTTTGGATGAATTTATCACTCTCTAAGGCAATATAAATGAAGAAAATAATCAAGAAGATTCAAAGACTTACCACTATGAATCCAACACAATATAAAGACCTATAATCGGAGCTCGGATGAGGATAGGAGCTCAAAACTATTAGGGAAGAAAATATAAGGATTGAATGAAATAGGTGGTAGGGGTTGTTTCATAACTCTACACTTCTTAATGGGCCTCATTGTTTGGCTAACTGTGTGCCAACCATGTGGAACCCACTTTCTAGGTACCACAATGAACATGGTTATCCCGCATGGTTTTCCAAATTACATTCCAACTGTGCATGATCCAATTATAAAAACTACATATAAACCTGCATGTCCATAACCCCCCTCATTGTTTTTAAAACCATTCATAGTGAATAAATATGGTCGCACAGTTACACTTGGGAGGCCATACTGTTTTTGAAAACCCTGAACCACTATCATCACACCCTAAAAAGTTGGGTGTTTGGAATTAGATGCACTCAAAATCCAACTAAATCCCCATGGAACATTCAAATAATTTAAAAAATTCTAAAAAAAACCTGGGTTCAAAGAACTCTTATATTTTTTTTTATGATAGTCAAGGATTAGTTGGACTAATCACCAAACACCAAAACATAAAATGGGTTGTGCCATTTGAACCCCTCAAAATGTTTTGGATGCTACAATTTACCCACATTATCATAGATCATCCCCAAGCTATAAAACATTTCCCAAATATGGCACTGAGAATACCCATCTCAATCAAATCACCCTTGTCAACCCCAAGTTGACAAGTCACATGTCAACTACATCAATTCCCTCCCAACCATATGAGTTACCTAACCCATTCACTTTCCAACCCCAAACTCAAAATAAAATGATTATCCACAAACCCTCCCAAAAATAATAAGTCCACCCATGATGCATTGTCACCCCTCACCCTATCAGGTTATCATACTATGACCATTTTAAATTTGACACCCATCGAGTACCAAATCTCATCATATTTTCACCTGGTTCCCAGGTGGAACATGGGACCTATGGGGTCCCACATATCTTTAGATGCCCAAAACTAGTCACAGTGCATCACACATCATGTTGAACCTACAGATCACTGATTCCTAGATTCTAATTCTTCTCAAAGATACTAGAATCCTAATGATTACCAGATGGTAATGAACATCAAGTAATCTCACATTGGATTGACGACCATAATAAATCTATGTTCCATGAACCTCATATATATATATATATGAAACATCCAAGATGATTACAACCTACTAACCTATATCTTTTTATTCCAAAAACATATCTCGTGCACCTCATTAACCTAAACAAAACATGTATATAAAAAGGTCCATGCCGAAATAAAGTCAAACTGTGTCATGACCATGGATTACCTCTAAATGTCATCAAATCACCACCCTAATCTATCCCTAGAATATCAATGGAATGGACCTATCCTACACCCTGAATTATGGATTCCTAGCCTTCTAATGGTGCTTAACCACCCACCTAACATAGAACTCACTATTGGGTCCCACTATCTCTACCAAGACCTCTGCCTACTGTTAGATCCCAGCTACCAGAACCTGGTACTGCTCTTTGTTTAACCTCATACACATGGGTATATTGAGGTCCCTAACTTCCAGATGTCCAAGAAATATTTATATTGAACATCTGAAAATTCCCAATGTTACTTTATAATCTGAACTGCTTCATTTCAAGATAACACAACATCTAAACAAGACATGAATTCCCACACTAGTATCACACCATCGATTACACACTCCTCGATGGTCTACCAGAGTCTCTAGAATGAACACCCTATTGAGAAGACTCTCATTACCACTTCCAACTATTAAAAGAATAATCACTATAATCTCTTGAACCCATTAACCTACTCATGTATGACTAGTCCGTAAAATTCCATTCTACTATTAGCACCTAATTCACCACCTCTAAGAAGAATGATGTCATGAAGATGTTTTCCTTCACCCTGATGGTGTTCCATAATCTATCCTTGAATCAACTCACCCTCATGATGTCATCTCCTAATATAAAAAGTATGAAATGATACAAGTCAAAAAAATAGATTCATATTCCATTATGAACATGTCTCCCAACTACAGGCTCAAGAACTCTCAAGATCCCTCCGCCCTCAGGGTCATTGGGAAGAAGTTCTCAAAGAACCTCTATTAAGTCCTTATAAGATATTCATTAGTTTCTTCCCTCCTAAACCTGTACGCCTCGCCAATATTTAGCTGTTCTTATAAGCATATATTTTACTAGCTTCACCCTCCATTTAGTGGGTGTCAGATGATACTCGATGATGATATTCACTAACTCGATCTATTTATCCACATTTTTTGGTTCACTATAAAACAAAAATTGAGGTGGGTGTTGTGACTAGAAATATCGAGTCAAGTATGACATAGAAATACCAACTCCCTAAGAACCCCTATAAATACCTTGTATGACACACAACAAGCTCCTTTTGAGATTCGCGTTAAGAAATGGCCCAAAAGCTGTTAATCCAGGTGGGTATCGCACTTGTATTGGAGAATGTACCTATGCATGCACCTACAGATCATGATTTGCTACACCCTCTTGGGCCTCATCCCAAACCTCACGGTTCTCAACCTAGGCATGCTCATGAAGAACTAAATATTCACCAACCTGAAACATTAATAGAGTCCTTCAAGGTGGAATCCTGCTAAATACCAAAATAATGGAAAAAATACCTATTTATATATATCATGAAAATAGGGAAAAAAGTATCAGGAATAAAAATATAACTACTCTTACTCTCCCCCACTATAACCATCTCTCATGGCATCTGGACTCTTGATACCTTACACTCCCTTAGCATAGATAGGTATCAAATATAAATCTAGCCTCATGGCCCCTCACCTACCCGCATCAAATTCAGGTGTCAAAAGTACTATAAGGTAATTGAGTAAAATTCCACCAAGTGATTATATGCAAGAAAACATTGTTTACCTTCCTCTATTGAAATTTTAATCATATCACTCCTAATAATCATCCCTTCCATCTCCTATCAGATCTAAACCCACATATACACATATCAATTAGCACATCCCATCACATATTGATCTCATTTGAACCACATGACTCAGTTGGTTGAGTATAATTATTCCAAAGAGAGGATAAGTAGGAAACACTATTTATCTTAATTTGTTGACACTATAAACAACCCAAACCTTCTCAAAACAATCCAGCTTCCCAATGATGATCATAATAAATTTATCACTTCCTATTTATAAATATATAACCAATTTCTCAATCAAGAATTTATAAAAAAATATACCTTTCCTTATAAGTCCAAGGGTATAAAATTTTCCCTTCACATACCAGGAAAAGGTTCATATATCACACAAAAAATAATTATCACATCCATGTGCAGCACTTGGGTTGGAAATCATTTAAACTTTAAATAGAAAAAATATAACAATTCCAACCCCTAGAAACTCTATCTGTTCACCATGTATGGGTTTCCAGGGACCCAAATATGATCTCTATACCCAGTTCTGACAACATCCTTATCACCAGTCTACCATATTAAAAATATTAAGACAAATAGAAATGAAAAACATTTTATATCATTAGTATCCATCTGAATGCTGCTACTAATTCCCAGTAATGAATGACTTTTATAAAATTTGTAGACCTAGAAGATAATACCACAAGAATCTTATATGATTAATTAATTTATTAAAAGATAAAAATTAAATTATTAGGGTCTCTATAAAATAGTTCAATGGAAAACTCAAGAACATGACCCTATATTACAAGAAAAATAAAATAGAAATCAAGGAACTACCTACCTCATGTTGGTAGATGTCCATTCTTCCCATATCGACCTCTAACTCATGTAGGTTTAGAATAAAATAGTGTTTTAGATGAATGAATTGAAAATATTTTAACTCACCTTAAATGTATTTAGTTGTATATAAGGAGAGAACTAGGATGAAAATAAGAAAGTGGATTCAAGGCCTTACTATTTTGCATCCAATGCCACATACAGATCTATAATGAGACATCAGATAAAAGAGGAGATCAATGATAGGGGTGGATGAAATGATAAGGAATGAATGAAATAGAGGATATGTGAAGATTTATAATTTCACACTTTTTAATCGGATTCATGGTTTGGATGCATGCTTTAGAAAACCATGCTCCAATCGCGTGGCACCCACTATCCAGGTATTACACTACGTAACTTTGTCCTGCACAGTTTTCCAAATAGTGTGCCAACCATACACCAGCCTACACTAAAACCTAGGTAACAACCCAAACATCCATGAACCCCCTCCTATATAATTTTTAAATCTTGCACAATGAAGAAGGAGGGTCACACAGTTACACCTGAGAGGCCTCATGGATTTTCCAAACTATGTGCCTCTATCAACACACCCTCAAAATATGGGTGTTTAACACCTGATGCACCTAAAAACCAATGAAAACCTCATGGGAATTTCTAAGAATAAAAAATCATAAAAAAATATCCATTGCTCAATGAAAATCTTTTAATTAGGTTTCTATAGTCAATAATGTTATTAGACTACTCAACAAACTCTAAAAATTCAAATAGGTTGAGGAATTTGACCCAATGTAAAAAACGGGGATGTTACAAGATCAACCATGAACATAAATTGATCTATTTTACGAATTAACTAATCGAAAATGAGAAAAAAATGATCTACCTAGAGAAAAAACTGATTGATTGTGAGCATAAAATTATAATCCATATGACAAACCAAATCAATGGTGAGAACAAACTAATCCACCATATAAAGTAAATGATCATGTGTGAGAATAAACAAATTAACCATATGAAATAACTAATCTAAAGTAAAAAAATAATCAAATTTACAATGGAAACGCTCATTAGTAAGAAAAAACAATTCAATTTTATGAATAAACTGACCTACCTCATAGTCACTCAATAGAACGTGATTAAAACCATAGTGATTTTGTATAGAAAAATCTCAAAAACACCCCCTTAATAACTCCAACCATCATAAAAACACAAATTAATGGTTTTACGAACCTAAAGAATCAAATATTATACCACAGGAAAAATTACCATTCTCAATGTTCATGATATAACTCGGATGAAAATATAAATGAGGTCTGTAAACAACCCAAAAATACCTATCAAGGATCTAACTATAACGACATCAAAAAAACACATTATAGGATTATAACACATATCTTGGTGAAATCACTTGGTTGGGGAGAGTTTTTATCTCATATAAATCTTTATTTCAAAAACATCAACTCATAAAAATGAAATAAATTGAAGCATTAAATCAATTTGAGGTATTGAGAACACATCTATGAATCTCAATCCAAAGGGATCTACTCTATTACACTATGACTCCATAGAACATAATAAAATGGTTTAATCCACTCATGCATCACATTCTATTGATGATCCTAGATAATGAACAGTCACTCCAGATATGTCATTCCATCATTTTGTCCAATTTTCCCTATTCAATGACATGAGATTGATTGTGATGATAATTATGTATCTAATACTTGAAGAAGATGTCAAAGAATTGTTCTATTCATGGTAGGATGACCAACTAATAATGCACCCCTCTGACACACTCCAACACCATGAAAGGACCAATGAACATATGAGGAAGATTACTTCCTCAGCCAAACCATTAATTTCCATGATGAAGGGAAACCATTTATAAAACATGGTATCCATCCTAAAACTCTAAGGGAATCATAATAAAATCTAAATAGTAATTATAGTATCTCTTTTCTACCTTCATCCACTCTTGAACAATAAACATCTTCTTTTTTTCATCACTTCATGACAAAAGAAAACTAACTCCCCAACCTTAGTACAATACATCTGAGAATGAAATGAACACCCAATGAAATCCTCAAACAAATAAATGTTTATGGATGAGTGATAGATAATGTTGTATGAAAATTCAATCAATGGTATTTTTGTTAACCATGATCCACTAATCATCACAATTGAAGATCACAAAATTTCCTCTAATGCATTGATGTTCTTCTCTGTCAACCCATATTCCTAGGGATAGAAACTAATGATAAGGCATAATTGAGAGACAAAATCATGACGTAATCCTCTCCAAAAACTTGGTGTAAAATGAGTATCCTAGTTAGATACAATGGTATTCATTACCTGAGGGAGTCTCGCAGCCTCATCCAAATACTACCTTTCTTGATTATCCATTGCACTTCGCTCTGTAATTTATTGAAAATGGGATGACATCATCAATAAGTCCTGATTACCCAAATAGAATAATATCCCCTTAGGGATAAAGGTATCCCTATGGTTAAATCCACCCATATTTCCTACCACTTCCTCATGGGGACACACAATGGTGGAAAAAAACCTCCAAGAATATGGTTCTATAATTTCAACTAGTGTTTATCTAGATATCGATCCACGAACTACTTCATCCACCTCTTTATCTAAGGCCACCAAATATACCTCATCAAGCCATGGTAAATCTTGGATTCATTCAGATAAACCTTAATAGATGAGAAGTGAAACTCATGGATAAATACCTCACACATGGAAAGTGGAACACACAGTCTCCCCATTTACAATGTCTTATTATGAGCATTCTCATACTATTCTTATGGATAAACACTATGACCTACATGGTCTAAAATAACTTCCACCTCTGGGTCTCCCCAATGAGACTCATCTTCCAACAATAATAGTGATGATCACATTGTCATATTATAGAGAAAACCACTACCACAAAATTCATTTTTATTGATATGTATCATTTCATTATTTACAATTCCTTTCTAGAAATCCTTTAACTCCTAAACAATATCTTTTCATGAATTTTGGATTAGAAATTTAGAAAATAATTTCCACTTTCATGGAAGATGGGTGATCTCAAAATAAAAAACATGATGAAACCTCACCCACATCTATTGACACATGATCATATACAAATGAGAATAGATTTACCTCATACTATTATGATTTTTGAAGACAACAAATTAATCACTAAAGAGGTAGTTTCACCATAGATTTAGGGGAAACAATACTCATGCCAACTCCATGTCATGAATAGTAATATTACATTCTTTGGGATGAAATTAACAAATAGAATTAGTCATCACTTCTATTTTCTTTATAAGAAATCATCCTAAGAAAAGACATAAAGTCTCAAAAAATCACTATAAGTTCCTAACTCAAAACACCTTACAATCTCTCAACCAAAACCTATGATACCATTCTTTCACTACCCCACCCCTCAATCTATAACCCTCCATGTATGTTAGTGAATTGTAGGAATGAAAACCTTAGTTCTACCTATTTTAGTTACTATGTTGGAGATTAGCACTCATGGTGTAGAACACTCAAATGCTAGGTATTAACCTTATTTTATAAAAAATATTTATAAAAAAACCACCAAATTCCTCCAAAAAATAACATATAATAAAAAACAATAAAGACACATGTGTGTATCATGAAATACATATAAAATTATTAAAAAATAAAACCAATGGTAAACATACCATAATAACCCCATAATAGCCCCTGCCACCAAGATAGAAATTTCCAAATCAATACCCAAAACAATCCTAAAAACCCAAAAAAATAATTAAGATATATAGGGTGAGAATAACTTGTATACTCACTAGGATCATACAAAAGGTATCCATTGAAAATGGAAAAATAGAATACTAATGCACTGGTGAATAGATAACATAACTTACAAGTACCTAGATAGGACATTTTTTCATATCAACATCACCACAAATCACTCACTAAATAACAACATAAAGTAGTAAGACAATATCATAAAAAATTAGTAATGGTTCCTCTCATACACTTCCCCACTAAATTTCCACTCTCATGCCACAACAAAAATCATTTTATTCACATACCTTTCATACCATCTCATCATCATGTATCCAACTGGTGTGGCATTTATTTCATCCACCTTTTCACATACTTTATTGTATTTATTTGTACTTGTATTACTAAAATAATCTTTTTTGTTTCATAATTATCAATTTCTTTGTTTGTTTCATATTAAATTGTAAAATATGTGATTTTGGGTTAAAACTGTGTATTTTAGTGTTTATATTTTTCATTTTTAAAAACTGTAAATGGATAAATTAATTCTATTTTAAAAACTATTTTTTTCTCTTATTATCATTAAAATAATTGTACTTAATTTTTTATTATTTTAATACATTCATTTTTTTCATTTTTTGTTTTTCAAATTAATAACATCAATAAATAAACTTAATTATTTTATTTTTTTAATTAGATATTTAATTTTTTTCAATTTAAATATTCATACTACATTTAATTAATATTTTTTTTATTTAATTATTTCAATAATTTAATTTTTTTCTATTTTTTACATTTTTCTATTTTTATTTATTTTGTAAATTAATTCATCAATTCAATTTATTCTTTTTTATTATTTAAAAACCAAATAATTTTAATTTTTTTTAAAATTTAAAAAATTATATTAAATTAAATTAATTTTATAATTTTCATTATTTTATTTAAATATTTTAATTCTTATTACTATTTAATTTTAATTTTAAACTTTGATTATATTTTTTTAATTTTTTTAATTGATTTATTTCTTAATTTATTATAGCAGATTGATTTTATTTCATATGTTAACAATTTTTTATCTCAAATAAAATTATTTTTTGTATAATTATAATTGATTTTATTTGGTAATTAATAATTTAAAATGATAATTTTATTATTCTAAAATTAATTTTTTTATAGTTTTATTTAATTGATTTTTATTAAATAAATTAATTTTTTTATTGAATTTGTTTTTTTGTTTGATAGTTTTTTCATGTGCTACTACCAGATGCACCCACCACCTGGTGAACCCACCATTGTCTTCTCACCCACTATTGGAAACTTCCAATGGTGGCTCCCAATGCACCACCAAAATTTCCACCCACATTAACATCTTATCCAAACATCCACTGCAGTCCCTCCTTCAATGGAGATTCCCTTAGTCACCATCCAGAACAGAGAATGGTTACTCATGAATTCCCCTCTAGATCCATGTACCCACTAACAGTGACTCATGGAGTCACTTCCATCTACTCTTCTCATCTCCTAACCACAGTTGTACCCCATCTGATCGCCGTATCATCCCACCTGTTGTTCGAATCTCATCCACTATCCTCCTCAATCTAAAGCCATCAAACACCATAGATGAGTGCCTATAAAAGAGAATAACCAGGAATTAAATTTTTATAACCTAATAAGGTTCCAGATGCAGAAGAAACAAATCAGATCTAGAACCATTAGCAGAACCAACACCTCTCACCATATCTTTTGAGTGCACCACCATATGATCCAGGATATCAGTATTGTTGAGGAAGAACTTCCATTGCAACTAGATCCCTCCACACCTCTCGTAGACACCCAAGACTCCAAGAATCTATGAAACATCTCCACTCCTCCCATATCCACCATCGCTTGTGAGACCGAACCTGATATGATACTTTCCAAGCCGAACCACAATCCTCCATTCATCGAATCCCAACCACCGATCCCACACCAGTGTGCTGTTTGTTGCTCGACCCCTACGCATTCTAAATCCATCCCCTTTCCACTCCCCAAGATAGAAATGGAACCCCATACACTTTTCTTCCTCTCAAATCACCCCATCATTCCTATGTTTATTTTCTTAAATATATAACTATAATATATAATAATAATAATAAATTAGATATAAATAGATTAATAATAATTATAAATACATTTATTTATACAAAAAAATATATTTTTTTCTTACAAATAATAATTTTACTTTTATTATTAATAATAAATATTATATTCATTTATATATATTTATATTTAAAATATTAAAATTGTTAGATATTTAAATTTATGAACCTATTCATTTTTATACCTTAATATAATAATATTATGTACATTTTTTAAATATATTATTATTAAATATTAAGACTTCTGTAATATAATATATAATTATAATTAAATATTTATTTACAAAGGAACATATTTTAATAATTATATATATATATATATATAATTGTATATTTTTATTCCCTCATGTCCATGATTGAGGAAATAAGGCCTTATGGGGTGTCAGGGAGGTCTTGGGGTTTGGTCTCCCTTACTTTTGACATGTGTGTGTTTGTGTGTTTCTTTGTGTCTTTGAAATCCCCCTTCCCCAACCATTTATGATTAGTAATTATATATCATTATGTGTATTTTTATTTTTTTATATATCTATTTTTTTTATTTATATATACATGTATATTATTAAATATTTGTTATAAATTAATTATTATAATTTTAATGTTTTAATTTATCTTTCATGTACATGAACAAATAGAATCATTATTTTGTGTTTCATGGCAAGGGGAATGATTATTATATTTAAGGGAATTCTTATCTGGTCATCAATGAGGAGGTAGTGGTGTTGAATATGCCACACAAAGGGATGATATTTCATCCCAGAGCAGTGACAAGATATGGATATATAGATTAGAAGACTCCATAAGCACAAGGATCTATACTTTATCCAATCAAGAGACATCCAGTTGGGAGAGACCATTTATCTCACAAACACATTCCAGACCGAGCTCATCCTTCCACTCCATGATATGGTCATTCAACTCATCCATTCCATAATCCATCCTCAATTGATCAAATTATTCAACCATTCATTAACTTGATCACAGAGAAGATAGTCTGGAGTAGAAACCATAATGTGAAGATGAGGATCATAGAATGATCTCGATGAGGGGAGCAATCACACTAGATATTCTTTTAATTTATTCTTTTATTCTTTTAATTTTTCTCTAAAGTATGTGTTTCTAAACTCATTAGGAAAGTTGGGTTATGATGAACTAATCATATTTTTATCCGTTATGCTTTGTTAATTCTTTAGTTCACATTTTTATGTTTGGTTTTGTTTTCCATTATATTATGAGTATCAATTTGCACTACCCAATAACTAAAAATTGAGTCTGGTGAATCAATCACCTTGGATGATCGAACAAATTACCAAAAATTAGAAAAGGTAAATTAACCTATTCTTCATATTGAATGGATTAATTCAAGGGTTATGATCAAAAAATCAAATATCAGGAATGCTAATCTATATGTGATGACACATTAACATAATATCTCTGTGAATTATCAATATTTTTATAAGAACTCGATGATTGAATTTATACAAATATAATTGGATAATTTCATTTTATTAGTTCAAAGTAGCTTGAGTACCCCATGTTATCTAATATTTGAATCCTTCTCTATTGTTCCTTATATTTTCTCCCATTTTCACTATTTTACTATTATTTTTTGTCATTTTTGTCTTTTTTTTGTTTCTAGTAATTTGTATAATCAATAATTCCTTCCCTTTGGTTCTAAACTCTTTTTACCACATTACTATAGTAAGTTGGTTTTATGAACATTTTTAAAAATAGTTCAACAACCATATGGTCGAATTTTGGTGCCACTGTTAGGGAAGAAACATGACACCAAGTAAGAAAACAAAACATTAGCCAACAAAAATCATAAAATAATATAAAACATAACATCAAAAAAAGTTACAAAAAATAAACATTGTAAAATATATATATCGATACTATTTTTTCTCAAACTAGATTCACACTAGATATTCTCTGTTATAATTCACAACCCCACTATCTAGAATAGAAAAACACTTTATTTTCCTTATAATGAAAATGAAAAAATGGAAAAAATAAAAAAAATTACTCAAAATCAAAATCTGAATGTTCCATAGCCTATAGTGCCTTCTCCTAAGAGACCCAGGCTTAGGGAGTTCCAAATTCATACTTTTTATTGAAATCCATCATGGATAATAATTTCTCCTAGGGATCTAAATTATGAGATCAAACAATATCATATATAATAAACCATACTTTCAATGGTCTAATAGTAGAAGACTCCATTGAGTTCATTAGAAATTTTTAGGGGTCTGTCCAACAATTTTTAATGAGATATCTACTTGTAGAGGAGTTGAGGTTGATGTTAATTCCATTCTATCATAATTTTAGGTATAATATATGGTTTCAAAATCTAGATGAAGAAATCATTCAATCTTGGGATGAGGTGTTAAATGTATTTTTATCCAAACTCTATCCTAAGAACACCACCATTGACGTTAGGCCAAAGATCACTTGTTTTACCCAGGAAGAGAGAGATCCTTTTCCTGATGAATGGGATTGGTTTCGAGGTATTCTTAGGCACTTTCAAAAACACTATTTATCTCCTCGTATTCTCATTAACACTTTTTACAATTCCATCACACCTTTAAATGAGAACCTAGTTTACCAATATTTTGTGGGTAACTTCTCAGATTATACTTCTAATGAACATAAAAAATATTTGATATGTTGGATAAAATTTTAAAACTGAAGTTCTCTATGTGACTAATCCATAAGGATGGAACTAATACTCAAACTACTACTATTAATGAACAAGATTCAAGGGAGTAGTGATGTTATTGTGGGATGTTCTGTCACATTCAAAAAATGTTGTCCCAATTTTGACCTCCCTATCCGATCTAACGAGACTAAATAGTTTTTATATTATATATCTAGGAACCATATTCAAAATAATAAATTGTAAAATTTATATAACTCTTGATACAAAAACAATACTAATCTGTCATTTGATAACAAGGTGTTATCAAACAGTTGACTGCACAATATTTCCTATCACTGTCCAAAACTTTCAATTCAGATCAATGTGGGGTTGAATATTCAAATTATCAAGGGGAACAAAAGAGAATGATGTAATAGATTCTAGGTGAAATTGGGTCTCTTAAAAATTATACGGATTCTCTAATTCAATGTCTAGAAATATAAATGGGCTTAATTGCTTGGGATTTTGGAGGAAGAGACAAGGGAAAGCTACCCAGTAATAAAATTCCTAATCTAAGAGATAATTCTATGGATATTACCAATATATATTGCCTCAAAATTCATGAAATGGTGAGGAAAAAATATAGGAAAGAGGAAATTTATGTTCTTGGTAAAACTATCATTGATTATCTAAAAACTACCAAATCTAAAAATATGAGAAGACCTAAAGAATCTAGAAAAATTTAAAACCATTCACATGGAACTGTCTAGGAGTAAAGAAAAATGAAATGGGAATTGATTAAAGATGAAAAAAATATGGCGATGTTTGAGGATGATAAGAATAAACCACATATTTTTATTAATTACCATCCTACCATCCCTTTTCAATATATTTTGAAAAAGATGAGTGGACTAGACTACATTGATTATTGAAATGTTTAAGAGAATAAATGTTAGAATTCCCTTTTTTAAATATTTTTATAATATACCTTCATACCTGAAATTTCTTAAGAGGCTCTTAGCTAATAAGTGTGGTTTGTATGAGAGAAAAATAGTGAGTTTGAATTTGGAGTGTAGTTCCATTTTCCAAAATAACCATCCCGCAAAACTAAAAGATGTTGTATGTTTTATCACTTCATTTTAAATTGGTCAATGTTAGGAAATTAGGTGATTTGTGATCTAGGTTCTAGAATCAATGTTATTCCCTACCACCTGTATGATAATTTGGGCCTTTAAGAGATGAAACTGACATCATTTACCCTATAGTTAGCTGACATGAAACTGTCCTACATATATGGTAGTGCAATTGATTTTTTGGTTTATGTAGGGAAACATTCCTTACCCACTGAATTCCAAATTCTAAAAACCAAGTGTGATCAAACTATTTCTTTCATTCAATGAAGGCCATTCATGTCCACTTCTGAGGATATGATTGATGTATAAAAGGTTAATAAGTCTCTTTAGGCTAGTGAGGATCAAGTGTAATTTCATGTTTACAAAGATTCTACACATTACATGACTTTTATGATGAATGATGTAGTTAAATAAGTTTTTAGAGATGATATTGGAAAGGAAAATCATTATTCCCTTTGATTATTTAATCACTGAATATATCAGTGAGAATTTCCAAGAAAATTTTGTTGAGTCTGAAACCACACAAGAGATTGAATGGTTGGGGAAAATTGAGAAATGAATTAGGAAATACATTAGTCAAAACCATGAGATGACTATTCACACACAAATCTATCATGCTAATTAGTTTTCTAAAATTAGTCATAATTTTCAACCCACCTATGTTCCCAAAACTATAGATGTTTTCTATTTCAAAAAACTCAAGGGAACTAATTCAATTATGGGTAATTTGTCTTCTGAGAATATAATTTTTGGAGATAAGGTTATTTTTGGATTTAGCACTATTTAGTTCATAGATTATGGTGAGTTTTCTATCTCTATTAAGAGTGAGTTAGAGGTTTTTCTTTAATTTTTTCCACCTTTGGAATGTAGGTCATCCCTCCACTTCTTTTCACCACACAAATGATCAAATAATTTCCATAAAATTGGAATATTCTTAGAATGACTTGAATATTTTCCTAGGGATTCCCATATAGTTTATTCCTATATAAGTCATCTTTTTTTTATAGTTACCTACCTACAAGAACAGTTGTTTCACTTTATGTACATTTTAATGACATAAGTGTGGGTAAAATTCATAGGGATCCCTTTTAGAGGGAGTTTGGTCAACTGTGATATCCTAATCTTCTTTTTACTATTTTACTTTATTACTTGTGTGACATTATGGATTTTGAATCTACTAGTGGAAGGAGGATTAATCCTTAAGTGATGGAATTTTTAATTGAATTCATTATGTTGTTGAGTTTCATGAGGTTCTCTGTGAACATATTGAATTTTCTAAAGGAAATAATGAGGGGAAATATTCTACTGAATCCTTCCCAAAAAATTATCATGGATATAAAAAAATAAGGGAAATATCTGGCAGGGGAATTTAAAACAAGAAGTTATTGGGAGGAAACCCATGATTTTCTTATTTTCAATTTTCAATTTTATGTTTGAATAAATACTTCGTACTCTGTTATGCATCACTTTGATTTGTTGAGACTTTATTACTAATATTTTCATTGACAAAAGTTTACTTTATATTGATAGATCCTTGTTTAAAAAAGTTATTTACTCATTTTCTCGAGGTGCAGGTGGTTTGGTGGTCTCTGTTGGTTGTCGGAATTCATTCCTAGTTGCAACCACATTTGGAACATCCATGAAAAAAGGAAGCATATTTTCTAAATAAAATTGGATAAGACTTCCCTGAATAGTACACTCGTCAATTTTAATTCTTCATTTCCTTTAAACATTCTAATTTCACTCAATTCCTTTTTTAGGATCATCTAATTTTCAACCATAGTATTGTTTAATTGATTTAAAGGGGAAATACAATTTTAATATACAACATAGCAGATGGATTCTACATAACAGGAGAGTAACCGGTTCAAATTATTTATACTCTATTTTAGTGATGCAACAAATTTAATTTAATTAACTAGAATTTCATGTTAATTCATACTAATCCTTTGAAAATCATTCCTGAACTCATCTGTTTCATGAGAATTTTGGAAAAAAATATTATGTTATTCCTTGGTTGGTGGTGATTAGGGGTTTCTTTTATTTATGTTTTTTGTTTCACATTTTCTATTTTTCTAATTTTGTATAAAATAGATTTTTAAATTTTCATAAAACCACTTTCTTAATCCTTTGCTACTAAATTTCTATTTTTTTATTGAAACTATCTTCCACCGTGAGCCTCATCATTGGAGAAAATGTTGTCAATTAAGTGTGGGGGTGAGGTCTTCACATCATAACTGTGTTTCATGGATAACAAATGAAAAACCCATAATTTATTTTCAAATTATATCCCATGTAACCTAAAAATACACTACTTTTATATACATAGAATAAAAAAATGTACAAGAAAAAAACAAAAAAAGGGAAAAAAGAAAAACAATGACCAAAAAATCAATGGTGTATTTCCTAGGAATTGAAATGTGATTATTACTTTAAATGTTTTCATTAGTTTTGAAATTTTTAGAATTGATTGATTGTAGAGTGATGTCAGGAAAATTTTGTATGAAACATAATTTGAGGACCTAGGAAAGGGAGGGTAATATGAGATATTAGTGTTGAATTTTGATTTTGACTTAAAAAAACATGAAACTTGAACTCAAACCTAGGTGACTAATATTTTTGAACAACCACCTAATTTAGCCTACAAAAATGATAATTATTTTGGTCATTTATAAGTGGATTAAAATGGAAAAATTAAATCCTATGGTGAGTCTCTGAGACACAATAACTAGGTATGTTTTTTAATAAATAATATCGTTTTTTAATTTTAATAAATTTTATGCACAGTGTAATGTTGAAGAAAAAAGGCTATAACCATTTCAAATAAAGTGAACTTTAAAAAATTTCCACATTTAGCTAAGGTGAATTCTGAACCCAAATGAACAAGGGAACAACAGACATAATTAAAAGAAATTTGAATTGAATATATTAAGGGAGAAAAATTTGGAACTTTTATTTTTCTAACCCAGGGAAGAGTGATAAGCTCAAGTGTTTTTTTGTTAAAATCAAATTTCCTTTTCCTTATAAGATGTTTTTCTCTTTTAACCATAACTCTATATTGAAATGGAAGTGAGATAATGAGAAAAATTCTCATAAATGGAATGAAAATGACAAACAACACAGATGTTTTTTATTTTATTCAGTTCATGCATGTGTATTTGAATTTGGAAGGATATTTTTTTTTGTTTTTAGGTGTCTTTATTTATTAATAAAACACATTGAATTTCTTGAGAGTGAAACTGATTATGTGTGTGGGAGTTTGGGTTGGAATTTATTTCATTCACTTTTCCACATCCTTTTTTTCATTTTAGTTGTTTTTTATTAAAATAATGAATTTTGTTTCATAATTATCAACTGTTTTATATTTTCATCAAATTATTAAAAATGAGATTTTTTTTTTCAAAATTTAGTATTTTATTGTTTAACTTTTTCATCTTGAATAATTCAAAACTAACTAATTAATTTGTGTTTAAATACCATTTTTTACTTATTTTCATTTAAATTATTATTTTCATTTTTTAGTATTTTAATTCATTCATTTTTTTCATTATTTTTTGTTTCAAAATAACAACTTCAATCAATTATATTTTTTATTTTATTTGTTTAATCAAAAATTTAATATATTTTAATTTAATTTACCATAACCTGCTTAATTAAAAATGATTTTATTTAATTTTTTAATTAGTTTATTGTCACGTTAATTTTTATTACTTTCTTCTTTTTATCTATTTTAAAAATATATTCATAAAATCACTATATTCATATAATTATTTGAAAATAAATAAATTTCCATTTTTTTAGAAACATTAAATAATTATATTATTATTAAAATATTAATTATTATTTAAATATTTTAATCCTTGTGAATATTTAATTTTAATTTTATTCTTTGATAATATTTTTTAAATTATGTTAGTCAATTAAATTCTTAATTTATTTAAGTAGATTGATTTTATTTTATTTGTCAACACTTTTTTAATTTGGAATAAAATTTGTTGTTGTATAATTGTAATTGAGTTAAGTTGGTATTTAGTAATTTAAAATGTGAATTTTAATGTTTTAATATTAATTAATTTTATAATTTTAGTTAATTGATTTTTATTAGTTAAATTAATTAACTTATTTAATAAGATTTTTTTATAATTTTTTTCAAGTGCTTCCGCAAGATGCACCCACCACCAGGTGAACCCACCGTGTTCTTTCTACACTGGTCGTTTCCCACAACCAATGGTGGATCCTAACCCCCACTAGAATTTCCACCCATCATTATAAGCTCATCCAATCATCCTCTATTTCACACCTTCAATGGTGAATCCCTAATTAGTTGTTCAAAATAGAGAATGGGGGCTGAGAGAGTCACCACCAGTTCCAAGTACCCACTAACGATGACTCAGGGAGTCACAACCTACCATGGTTCCCATATCCCACCCACTATTGGATCCCAATCGACTGTTTCATCACCTCACCCCACCATAGACATCTCCCCCACTAATCGCTACCATATGAATCCATAAGCCACCACTTGGAAGAAAAAAAAAAGAAAAATCATCGTATATTGAAGAAGAATATCCAAATAAAATTTCATTTTTAGAAAACAAATATATCAAATCACCGGATGAACCACCACAACTCATCAGAGATACTGATACCATCATTGTTTGATGTCATCACTACCGTTGTTGAGGAAGAACAATCACAACAATCAGAGCCCGCTGCTCTTCCTGAAGCCAAGATGCTAGAGCCTCTGTGAATAAATGAAACAACGTAAATTCTCCTCTTACCATAACTACTCGTGATACTAAACCTGACATTCTCCCCTCCAAGCTATATCACTATCCTTCTTCAGTCAAAGCCCAACCACAAATCCCTCGTTAGTGTTCCGCTGGCCGCTCGACCCCTACAAGCGCCCAAGACTTCTCCTTTTCTCTCCGTGAGCCTAATCCATAACCCCTACAATTTTCTTCCACTTAAATCCCTCTTCTTTTCTACTCTTTTTTTATATATAACTATAATATATAATAATAATAGTAGTAACAATATAAACAATAAATTAGATATAAATAGTTTAATAATATCTATAAATACATTTATTTATACAAAATAATATTTTTTTTTCTTATAAATAATTATTTTACTTTATTTTTAATAATAAATATTATATTCATTTATATGCCAATGTTTACAATTTTAATATTATTAGGAATTTAAAATTATGTACGTATTTATTTTTATAACTTTATATGATAATATTATATGAATTTTTTAAAAAATATATTTTTCATAAATAGTATAAATTAAATAATATAAAATATAATAATAATTGTATATTTATTTAAAAAGGAAAATATTATAATAATTAAATATTTATATATACTAATTTTATATAGTTATAAGTAGTTTTATTTTTATTATGAATTTATTTCTATATTTTTTAATATATAATTCTAAATAATTATTAACAATTAATTATTATAATTTTAAACATTAAATTTATGTTTCATTTATCGGAATATAAAGAATCATTAAGTCATGCTATATGGATTAGAGGAAGATCAATCTATGTGAGGGGATTTTTCTTTGATTACCAACGAGAGGCAGTGGAACGAAATGTGCCATGGGGATGCATGAAATGTCATCCTAGAGTGGTGAAAAGAGATGGGAATGAAGATTACTATACTATAGAATCATAAGGAGCAAGACTTCATCAATTCCAGGGACATCCAGTATGGCAAGCTGGGGATCGACCATTACATTTACCCCACCCACCCATTCTAGATCGAGCTCGTCCTTCCACTCCATGATATGATCATTTGAATCATCCATTCCATAATCCATACCAACAAAATCAGATGATTCCACCATCCATTCACTTGAGCATCGAGAAGGGATATTGAAGCAGAAAAATGACCTAATAGTAGAGGACTCGAGAAGAATCTTGAGGAGGGGAGATATTTTTCCAGATATGCTCTTTTATCTATTTCTTTCCACTATTTTTATTTAGGTTTTCTTAAGTACGTGTTACCAAAAAATAATGATAATTGGGCTGTAATGTGGTGATCATATTTTTTATCCATTTGACTTTGTTAATTTGAATTTTCAGTGCACTTTTTTTGGTTCAGTTTTATTTTATATTTTATTATAATTATTAATTTACACTCAAAAATAATAAACATGTAAGGATTGTGAATCAATTCACCTAGGATCATTGAATTAAGTACCAAAAATTGGAAAATTACAATGCATCTCTTATTTATATTTAATGGATTAATTCAAGTGTTATGATTGAAAGAACACAAATCAATGAAGTTACCTCATATGTGTTGATCCATTAAAGTAATATCTCAGAGGATTATCAAAATATTTCTAAGAATTGTATGAATGAATTTATCTAAAAGGAATATTAGAATTTAATTTTAACAATTCAAAGTAGCATGAGTACCCCATTTCAGCTTCTTTTTGACCCATGATTCGTTCTTCCTCACACTTCTCCCATTTTCACAATTTTACTGTTATTTTTTTCTATTTTTTTATTGTTTTAATTTTGGATCTGGTAAATTGAAAAACCACTAGGTCCTTCCAATAAGTTCTAAACCCTTCCTACCACATTACAAGAGTAATTAGGTTTTATAAATATTAAATTTTTGCAAGTTCAACGACCTCACAGTTACTAACCATCTTTATTGTGGGTCATGTCGCATCGCTACATACCCTAGCCTCCTTCAAGTCCAAACAACCCATGATTCCATCAATGAAATAATCCATATATACCATGAAACCACCACATAATTAAAAATACATCTACCACATCACAACTAGGGTAGTAGGGTATCATTACTATGAAGTATATCAACCTCATTTCCTCCACCTACCTTGCATGACCCTCACTACATATCATATCCTCTCATCATCAGGGATTTCCAACTACTATGTCACCTTCAAGAGCCATGCTTCTACACCAACTATTCTATTTCAAAATACTACTAGTAAGGCATGATTATGGAAAATAGGGTAATTATCCATCAATTCCCCACTATATAAATGTTAGAGAAAACACACTAAGGAAATCCTGGTTTCGATACATTGTACATGACCTGAGTGGGGTGAATATGAAAGTATAATTAATTTAGATGTTTATATATGTACATGGACAAAAAATACCAAGAATAATGTCTTGACATCAATACATTATCACCTTTTTCTTTTCATCAACACCATACCAACATTAACACACTCTTCCAAAAACTCGATACATCCAATCTATCAAAACATCAACAAAAAGAATACATTTTCCATTTCATTGATTACATATTCATCCACCTATACATTTTTTAAAATAACACCCATTTTTCATCATATTTTAAGATGACCACAAAAGGGAGAAACTAAATTTTAATTTTTTTAGGAATAACTTATTATAATAATTCAATTGGTTAATTCAATTGGCGCATACAAATTTAATATCACATCATAAATCATTCATCATTGAAAATTTTATATTCCCACACTTCCAGATATTAAAATAAGGAATAACCTAGTAACCCTTCATCTTACCATGAAAGCACATATCTCCCCCCACACTAACATTGCATGCAACACATCACAAATATGAACTAGTCAACCCATCATCATGAAACCCCACAAACTCTTCAAAACCACAAGGAAATAAAATCACACTAGCAACATGAAATGATATATATTTCCAAAACTCATAAATCCTAAATTCATTTATAGGGTTATTTTATGTTATATCATCTTTTTACACATTAGAATTTTTAAATATTTATAGATTTACATAAGAAAAAAATTCTAAGATGAATATATGTATTAAATCTTTTATGAGTTGTAAGTTTAATGAAAAATTAATAATAAGGTTTTTAAAACCACACCAAGTGTTAATAATTCCAAAATAGTTGTAACATGCACATAAATATAGCTTACAATCCTAGATAAAATTCACCACTTAGAAATAACAATAAATCTAGTAGAGAAAGTTATTACTATCCTTCACATAAAATTAAATATATAATGGTTCATTTTCATTGTCTTCTAATCAGTAATACACATCCACTTTAATGAAAATGATTTCTAATTGAAAAAATAAAGAAAGAAGAGAAAATTTGGATAGCCTGCCTGAAAGAGAAGGCCCAAAACCCATTACACCAAAAACAGGGGAAAAGTCAATGATGTCTCCCTGAGATATTTTTAGGGTATGTTCTTGATCTACTATACCAAATAAGTTGGTAAAGAAGGAATATGAATTAAAATTTAACTACTATCTAAAACATGGAATTATACTACAGAAAAAAAGAGATGGAACCAAGATATCGAACAATCCTGGAATCACAATAAAAAAGGCTTTAATTGAAAGGTACAAGAATATCAAGATTTAAGAAAAAAATTGTATATTGTTCAGACTCAAAGAAAAAATAATCGTTAAAAGGAATGGAAATATCATAATTTTAATATGTTAGATACAATTTCCAAAGATCCCCAAGTAGTTAAGGAAACCAAATTTCTATTTTTTGAATATTATATTTTATTTCATTTAAAACTTATCGAATGAAATATTTAAAACCATGGTGTTTTTTGGAAATTAAATATTATATTAAATTCCCACCAATAATTTTTTAAACACATTTATTTGAGCTTTAAATACAACATTTTATGTTAAATTCATTTTTCACGTCATTCTGGTGAAATCTAAGAATTCTAAAAAACTTTAAAATTTGTAAATAGTTGGACCGACTGTGGGAAAGGATCAACTGTTTTGATATAAGAGAATTCATTAATCGATCTTGTGAATAATTGACCACATTAATAAATTAATCAAATATGAATTACAAATAGAAATACCCACATATTTAGCATATAAAGGAATAGATTAGCCTTAAAGAAAATGATGAACCACAATAACAATTGACCTACCCTGAGAACAAACCAGCTAATTGAATGACCAAACCAAGTTGCTAAATAAAGTGATAGATAGTAAAAGTTGTAAGAAATAACTGGTTGACCATATTTAAAAACTTATCAATCATATGATAGAACTGATCAACCATGAGGAAAAATTGGTTGAATGATAGAACTATATGACTGATCATCAGAATAAACAGATTGGACATATGAAGGAACCGATTGACCATGAGAAAAAAATATATTACCCATGGTAAAAAGAATATCGACCCTAATAAAAAATTTATTGATGATGAGAATAATCTAATCTACTATGTGAACAAACTAATCAACTATATAATGAAACTAATCGATCGTGAGAGCAAACTAATCCACCGTATAAAAAAACTGACTGACCATGAGAATAAACTAATCAATATATTGTAGGAAAAATCCAACCATGTTAACAAATATATTGACCATATGAACACAATATCCTACCAAAATTTTATTCAACTTACTGCGAGAATAACCATGAGAATTTCATAGCGATGAAGACCACAAATACCACCTTGACACCTCCAACCCTCAAAAAAACATAAAGGAATGGTTTTAGAATTCTAGGGAATTACAGTGGAAAAATAAAAAAAGGTATTTGATATATATATTAATGATAAATTTTTCACGGTTAATATCATATTAAAATAATTTTGGGCACTCAATTTGTGGTATTAATAACAAATGGTCATAGTAAATTTAATGATATTCGATGAAAATATCAAGCAACCTTTCATAATTTGTTCCCATTTTCAAAAAAACTATAGAATTGTATATATTTAGGCCAATATAATAATAAAATATCTTAAAATATAAAATTATAGAGACTATTAAGGTATTTGACATCACGTTTCACCATAATCAATATACAAAAAATGATTTAGAGAAATCTACTAAGACACCTAAGGTTATGACCATAAGAAAAAAGAATTTAATAAATATATAAAATATTATAGTAAATATAATTTTTAATATAATATATTGATTGAAAATTTTCTTAAGTATATTTTTGATGAAGATAATTTGATTATACTTTATATTATGAAAAAACATGTAATGAATCCGGACTTGATGTAAGGGTTTATGGATCTTAATTTTTCTTCATTGAGATATGATACGTATTCAACACTTTTATCATTTTTTGTTAAATTTATTTTCCAAGTATCTATTTTTTAATAATTTTATATGAAATATATTTAATTTTCAAATCCATATAATATTATACCTTTCATAGATTTATTATTCAATAGTTAAAAAATATGTAATGGGTTCTTTGTCACAAATTTATTTCCAAGAGAAATATTTCTTATTATATATGGTGATATCTTTGATATGCTGTTATTACAATCTAATGAATTTTATTTCCTATATTCATGAAATATATGGGTTTTTAAGAGCCTTGTCAAGAAATTTATTTAAATTAACTCCAATTCAAAAGATTCTAACATTGTATAGGTTTTTTCTAACTCAAATCCATTCATTTAGTTATAATACATTTTCTTTAACTTCATTCTTATAAGAATAATTTCTTCCACCCAATTTTTTTAATATTTCATTCTCTTTATCACTAGGGAAAAGGAAAATATTTATTCAAATCCTAATTGGAGAATTTCATTTCCAGAAAATTTATCATTGTTGTGAATAATTCTTATCATATTTTATAATGGTTTCCCCACCTTCAAATAGGTTTATAGTTGCTGTATTCTTATGTTTCGGAAGAAATTCATTTTTACATGTTAAATCAAAGGGTAATCTAGCTTAATAAAGTATGATAACTTAAACAAGGTTTTGGATTCTCTTTATTCCTTGCGTTAAAAGTGTAATTTTATAAAATCATTCTTAGGGGAATTAATTTTTAAATAATTACTGTATGTTTTGTTAAAATATTCAACACTTAATTTTTTTCACACTATCTTTTATTTATTATTTTTTTATTACATTTATCGAAATCTATTAAATTATGATTATCTGAATACCATTGTACATATAGTTTATAATTTGACAAAATATTATTTATTTGGGAGTTTATTGAAATTATTTATTTCTCATATTATTATTGCTTATGGTAGATGAAAATAACAGTTTTAAGCTACAATTCACCCCACCCACATCCTACCCTCCTATAGGATTTCCTGCCAACATATCTGGGATAATACAAACACCCATTCAAATCTATAATGGGTTGTATCCCAAACTAGAAAAATTGAAGTGTAAGTGACCCCAAAAACTAAATATACACTCTTCTATTCAAGATTATCATCAACTCCTTAGTTTATTTTAGATGTTACATACCAAGGGTATCAAAAATCTATCAACAGGTTCATCCCAAAAGTTGTACTTCCTCTCCAGATAGGTTCCTAGTCACTAAATGTTGTAAACAATAATAATCCAATATCTCCATGGATGGAAACTGATAATCATAATAAACATAATGTATCCATAATCAATTACTAGATTCATGAAAAATTTATTCATTTCACCATGAAAACTATAATTTAATCTCCCATAAGTAGTTAATAATAGAAAAATAGGTGCTAACTCACAACTTAACAACTATGTCCAATAATGATTCTCTCTAATAAAGAACAAAGTATGACTATAAACATATGAAGAATGTCAAAAACCACCCAAAGGACAATGTTAAATAACTCTTCCAACAACATGTTATTAAAAAATTACTATATAATTTTCCAAGAAATCCTATGATTCTTATATACCTAAAGAAACACTAGACATAACTAACATCTCAATACTATTTAACAAACTCATCACCCAAGGAATGATTACCTTATGTATTTTATTATATAATGGGAAGTAATATCAGAGTATATAACATATACGATATCCATAAATATGAAAATAACACAGACACATAATATTTGTAATGTAAGTTAACACCTACATTAGGTTAAATAAACTAAACATATCTCAAACAATCCACTTAAAAACTCTAATAAATTATGTTAAAAAACATTAAAAATAAATTATAAAATGAGAATTTCATGTAGTCTTACTCCCACTTTGTTGGATTCCAAAACCTCTGTGAAAACCCTTCATTGAAAAAAAACCTATAATGTTTTGAAATAGTATTTGATATCCTTATAGATAGTCAAATACCCCATTCATTTCAAGATCACATTTAAAAATAGTATATAAAAACATTACTTATTTTTAAAATTATATCACAAATCATCTTCCTTTAAAATCATACCATTGTGGATAAAATGTTTTCCTTAGGAAAACCTTGTGAAACAAACCTTTTATTAATCACATAAAATGAATGAAACTATTTTTTTGAAAACCAACTCAATCCATAGGATATCATACAACATGCCAACAGTAATAATAAAAGTACTAATAACATAATAAAAACCAATTATTCAATAATATCAATAATGTAAAGGTCACCTTCCTTAACTAATGACTAATATTTTAATCCCTTGATCATAGTGAGATCAATCGAGCCAACAACAACATATTTCATCCATAAAATTAATAAATTAATTAATAAATCATTTAAAATGAAATTCTCAATTTCAAAAAAAAAACATCTTATGATATACGAATAAATTTTACGCTTCAGATATGATTCAACTAAGAGTGTGTTCTACCATTGAAACACAAATAGTATTTTTTAATATGGAACCCATAATTTTAAAACATTAGTTAATAGACCAAATCACCCAAAAATAGTGAAAACCAATATAATATACACTAGACATAATACTTTATTGTGAATGGTGTGGAACAATTAAAACAAATCCTTCTCGAGTCACCTCTATTGACCATACATGAAGGCCTCATCATATAAAAGTTATACCAATCTAATTCGGAGGAATATTAAAATAAAACCTCTAATTATGCATTTAATTTATGCTGGATGTAAAATAGAACCAAAGGAGGAAGAAAGTTGGAATAACATTTAAAGTCATCAAAATATGAGGCTAGAAAACACCTTGGATCCAATATGTCTCAAGGTGTAAGATAATGGGAAGGGATATATTAAATAACTTTCAACATAGTACACTATTTCTTAAATTATAATGGGGTTAAACATAAAATGATAACTCTATCTTGTAAAAAATGGGTAAAACCCAATAGGGTACTTAGTTTCACTCAAATAAGTACCTAATAAATCCCTATGTACTTGATAGAGATACACTTACATATTAGTGGGAAAATATAATGGGAAGCCCCACTAGTTGTTCCACCTTATACCTATTAATTATGAACCAGGTACCTATTGACTTGTTGCAGCCACAAATATCTCTTTGTTAATCACGGAACACTCAAGACTCACACAAGGTTTCCCCACAAAATATAATCCTCCAAAACAATCTCACATTGATATTAATTGGAAATGATAAATTCATACATCCTTAAAAATGATGAGAACCTGACACTTACTAGGATCACTTATTCTAAAATTCATGCATAATTTTAGTTATGTACATAAATAAAAGTACTTATCATAAATTATCTAATTTAGTGTGTTAAAGAAATCACAAAATAATTATATTCAATGGTTCATGGAGTTAAAGAGAAAAATAAAACCATAAATTGGATTTTAAGTGTTGGAATATAGGGAGGATTCATCACATCCAAAGGAAGATAATTAATAAAATTAATAATCAACAACAAATCAAAAAGGTTGGATCAATATAAAAAAGGTATTAAAATTATTGAATGGTATAATTTTATTTAAAATAAATATAAAGATCATGTTTGGAATTTTGATATAGTTTGAAATTACTTTATAATGAGAAACATAACTTTTGTAATCAGTATACAATTTGATAAGGATTCAATATAATTTTTTAACGAAGAAATTATATAATATTATTTTCTCTCAATAGCATAATGTTAGAGGGTAATATATAATAAATATTAATATCCTAGTTTCTGAAGGCCTTGTTTAGAATCATTTATTAGTTATTCAATTATGTGACTCAAGAAATATTATGGTCTTTATGATGATAATTTATTCTATCAATGAAAAATATAGTGAAATAATGACATAAAGGAATTTTTAAATGGGTAATATATTCCTTGGAAGTGGATAAGAAGGAATATTCTATCTATACATGAAGACTAAAATAGTTTGGGGACAAAAAATTTGGACACTTGAGCTAAAAATCATTGAAAAATTTATTTAAACATAATGGTTAATGAGATATTCCTTAAATTATATATGAATATATATATATAGATGAAATTTATTCCCAACAAAAATGATTATTTAATGAACATACAATTTTAAGGAGAATAAGTTGACAATGTTTTTGGAATTTTTTTATGATGATGTATGTGTCTTGATATAACTAAGGGATATTAATGGAAATTCCTATTATATATTGTTAATCAATGTTTATAGAAGAAATTATATTTTTTATGGTTATTGATAATAAGTCCTTGTTTCTTAGTTTCAATACATGGTATGAAATTTTCGAATATGGGATTTTTGGAAGAAAGATTATAAAATTATGAACAAAAAATTATATAGATTTTTTATGTAGGAAAATGGAAGAATATCATGAATCATAAAATAATATTTGATTATTAAGTTCTAAGACAAACAAAAATAACATAATTATCAAAATGATAAATCTAACAATCAATGACAGGAAAAAATGATGAAAATTGAGAAATAACTGCAAAAATATTTTTTGACATAAGCGATACTTATAATTTTATATAAAGAATATATTATTGTTATTTTTGAGTGATTAAAAAATTCCACATGTGATGTGGAATAGGAAAAACATTTCCTTAAAATACTTTAAAATCCTCATATGTAATTTTTTTATTATCCATAATGAGAAGAGATACTAAATGTTTGAATCATTTAAGGATAAATAAAATTTTCTTCGATACTCATTAAAGACAATAAAGGATAGAGTTCTGAGAAACTGTTTAAAAAAATTAAAATCTAATATATAATTTATGATTATAATGAGTAGTTTTTTCAATGAATCTATGAATAAATTTTAGAAACAAATATTTTCTAACATGATAAATTATATGTTTGAAAAATAGTTAGAAGTTAATTAAAAAAATCACCAATGATAAAGATATTATAACTAGTCTTTCAAGAATATGAAAATAAAGGAGTAGTGTAGAAACATTGAAATATAATATTATTATTGATAAGATATAACCATTGAAAATGATTAGGATTAAGTCTATATTAAAATCATAATTTTTATCACATTTAGAGACCTAAAATTTTGATAAAGTATCTTAATACATGAGTTATATCAACAATCTGAATAAAGAAAATGAAAAAATTGCCAAAAATCAGACAGGTGAGATTTTTTTGGGGCTGGGGAAAACAATGATATGAAAACCAAGTTGGTTATTTTAAAATAAGTTTAATAAACAAGGTATGGTTATTTGAAACAAATAATAAATTTTCTGCAATATATTCTCTCGAATTGAATATATTGATATTGAAGATTTTTTTTACATTGATGACAATAGAAATGATTTTTTTAATTAATATCCATAATAGTGTAAATTAAATTAAAGGTATTTAAAATATAAATAGTGACATAAATTCCAAATAGAGTAATTAATGAAAAAATTAACCTCAAATAGTTATAAATTAATGTCATATTTAAATATGGTAAAGTCATTGGATTATTAAATTTGGAACTCTATTTGTTGTAGTATGAACCAATAGGTCAATAATATGTAATATATCAATATTTCAAAAGTCATGGATTCTAACGTGGAGGAATTGATCAAAATATAAATTTCAAAACTCTTAGTGGCCAAAGGATGATGGTGTTTATTTTTTTCATTATATGTTCTATATAGGTTTGAATGACACTTGATATAAGGAGATTATCGAATTTATGCAGAGAAAATCCCCAAGAACATGGTATGTGAATTGAATTTTTCATTGTATTTTAATTGATACAATGAAAGAAATGTGACATTCATATATATATGTAAAAATATTCAAAAGAGGTTTTGACCTAATTTTTCATAGAATAATGTATAGTTTTGATAACACCAGTCATCACAAGGGTGAAATTTTTTAGTGATGATAAAGTAAAGAAGGATTATATTATAGAGTATATGAAAAATTTTGGTTGAATATAATACATCATGATATAAATAGTATACATTTTGTTTGATACATGTCAAGTGAAATGATATCAATTTTATCACTAGAAAAAACAAATGATTATTGTGAATATATTACTTATGTATATCAACGGTTTGATGGATTTTTTTTGTTCTATCATAGAAGAAAATAAAATGTGTTAGAAGGATATACTGATACTAATTAATGTGGTCATATGGATGATAGGATGTTTAATTCATATGGTGAATTATAGGCTATAGTATTAAATATTTCATGGATATGAAATAATATTGATTCTATATCATTCATTACTATAAAAGATGAATATATATCCATTACTCAAGATTCAACACATATTTTTTGATATAAAATGGAATGTAGGTATTAGAATTATGTTTTGTTATCCAATTTTCATGATATATAACAGCATGAGTGATATAAATGTTTTTAAAATACTACTATATAATTTGGCTCCAAAACAAATTGAGATAAAATATCATTTTATCAATGAAAAATTTTACCAAGGGCCTGTGAAATTGGACAATGTAACTACACTAGAGAAATTCATGGATATCATGATGGCCTAAAATTACAAATATTTTTTTTGATAAATAATGGTTTTAGATTTTATTTAATCAATTAAAATCCACTTAGAGTATTGGATAAGGTAATGTTACACCCATAATAGTGATTTGAATTAGCTGATTATTTCTTAAGGAATGATATATCTTAAAAAAATTAGAAACTATTACAATTATTAATAATTATTTTATTTAAAGGTATGTTTCCCATCATGAGTTTATTGACTAAATTATTGGTTTATCATTCTAAAAATGAACAAGTGATATTTGGGTTAGTTGATAAAAATAGGTGATATTTCTCAATATAATAGGGGATAATAGTGAAATTCATAGTGTGAGAAATAATTTCATATCCTTTAGATGCACCCTTAGGGATAAAAAGGTTTTTTCATATAAATTATTTCATTATATAGTGATATCAATGTTCAATAGAAGTATATTTTTTGATGATTATATATGTTATTTAGGGGGAATATAATTTTTTGGTTAAGTGTTATAATTTTTTAAGTGGTGCATGATAACTGGTCGATACCTTAAGTGGTGTCAAAACACAAGGTTAATCAAGATATTCAATAATAAATATTTTAACTATCACATTTTTATCAAGAAAATTATGTCTCCTGTATTCTTATAGTGAATTATTTATCAATAATTCCAATCTCTGTGAAGATAATAATGGATTTTTTTCTTCATAAAGTGGAAATTTATAATTTTTTTTTGAAATTTTTGATGACGTGTGTTATCTATAAACCTAGTGGGGATATTATTAACAAAAATCCAGTCATGAATTTTTGAATGTATTTTTTTATAATATATTATTTTTTACATTCCCAAAAGACATATAAATCAATAAAAATTAGATTTTTCCTAATTTCATAGAGTGTGGAGGATGTTAGGGCAGTATTTCTCTATAATCAAAAAGACATGATTAAATGTACTTTACATTTCTCCATATTGTTTTATTATAAGGATGGTTATTATTGTTTTGTTATTAAGTATTGGATTTAATTTGAAAAAAATTATTTTTTATGGTGGATAATTTTAGAAAATTGAAAATTAAAAAGTAACACCATAATAATAAATGATTAGGTATTGATTATTTGTATTGGGTAAAATCTTTAAGAAAGTGTATTGATACTATTGTTATGGGTTAAGATTCATGCTACATGGAAAACTCAGTTTTCTATGAATAAAATTTCTCAATATTTTTGTGTAAGTATATAATTTTAATTTTTAGATCATGATGAATGTGAGGGTTGTGAAGATAGGGTTTCTCTATAATTATTTTTTACACCATATATGTATTCATTGATATAGTTTTCAAATCTAGACTCATAATAAGATTTGGAGGCTAAATAGTGATTAAGACCTGATATTTTAGCGGATTATATATTTTGAAGCCATTATTTAATTTAATCTTTTGTAATTACATACTGGGTTTATGAGAGGAATATTTTGAATAATTAAAATCATCAAATATTATGGTTTTAAATAATAATAATGATATATAACTAGAACCTACTGAATTTCATTTACAGTATAAAAAGTGTGGAGGAAAAGTGTCAAGATCATGGTGGATATAAATGACTTTAAGAGATATTATCCATTGATTAGCATTAAAAAATTAATAAAGTGGAAATTTTCTATAATATCCTGGTGAGAGAAAATTGAGATATGTTTTATGAGTTATTTTTAATGATTTCATACTAGAATATCATTAGAGGTATGAGATATCATTGATAAATTATAGAAATGGTTTAGAACTGAAAATAGGAGGTCCTCATACTTGATTAATATAGGGTGTATTTTTTTACCAAAAAATGTGTATTATTTTTGTTTTTTAGTGATAAAAATTATACAATTATGGGGTAGTTAATAATTTTTAAGTAATAATGTTAGATGAATTCATTATTGTGAGTCGTTATGAAACATTTGGCCCATTGATTCTATATTACATGTTGTACAAGTATAGAACATTAGTAAATTTTATTACACTAGAACATCTCCAGGGGGTGATCCTTGGATGTATCGCATTATGGGTGAACCAAGTAAATATTTTTATTTATTATTATTTATTTCAATTATATTTGATGAAGAAGTGATGTGTTTTCTATGTAATGATTGAAAAATATTATGGGTGGGGAACACATTTAATCAACATACCCTAATTCACCCCACTTTCGGAATCATCACTTTGGTTGTATAAAAAAGAAAAAACATGGTGATTATCGAGGTGGTATGTATATTATTTCATGATGAAACCTGAAATTGATTTGAATTTATATTAATCAATAAATAAAATGTATTATCGTTTTTATTGGAATTCAATTTTTATATTCCATAGTTACATAATGTTATTATTAATAAGTTACTACTGTTTGTCTACTCATTTTAGTAATATGTGTTTGGTATCCCCATAGTAATATGGAATTGTAATGGGGTTTTAATTATCTAATTGTTAATCTCAACTATTAAAGGCCCTGATATGGGGTTGAATTGAGGAAATATAAATTGATTAATTTTCTCTCTATTACTACATTTAGATCATTTCTTCTACTTAGTTAGAATATATTGTTAGATCATCATACCTTTCCTATATATGTAATTTGAATAACATAATTAATATAGAAAATAAAATCCTGAAACATAAATATAGACACCAATCCAAGGAGAAATAATGACTCTATTGTTATTATAAGTGATACACTAAAACACAGGTTACTACATAAGGTTCAGTCTCATTTTCCCTCAAGGTTCATAACAATAAACATTTTTTAATCTCAATTGATCAAATAATATTTAAAATACCTTTAAAAATAATCCTTCAACAAAATAGAAGTGATTAACCCATCAATATATAGATGTAGTGATGATTTTATTTCCTCATCCATTGTAATTGAATAACCCCACTTCATATCATTGTCACTCCTCTATTTGAATGATAATTTCAATAACTCGTTCTATTTCTTTATCTAATGAAAAAGTATCACTTTTATCATATAGATATTTCATATACATAACTCCTATAATGTGACTACTAGTTTTCTCTATACACTCCCACCATATTTTCTTAGATCATATCCACACATTCCCTTCATCAATTATAATCAAACTACCTTTAAAATAACCCCATAAGTCAAAAAAGGATAGAACTATTAGTTTATATAATTCTTTTAAATATTAAAATTAGAGGGGATGTAATTGTTTTTCCATTAACATTCCCAAACATAACATGTATTTTAACACTACAATATGTTATATTTTACTCAACAAAAAATCACAAAAACATTAATTAGAAAAAATATTATATTTTGAAAACATTTTCCATTCACATTTTTAAATTTTAGTGTTATATCATTTCCTTATGAGAAAATAAGCAGTTAGTATTTTCCAAAAAATTTCTAAAAAATGCCACTAAAAATGGATTCCTTAGATGATTCATTATTTTCTAAAATAATGAAAATTTCACCACAACATGGTTACATTATTATATATATTTCATATATTTTAAACTATATCAGAATTTTTTAACCCTTATTTTAATACAAAAATTATCCTATCTCTTTTCAAATATCATATAGTCCAATTATATCCAAAATTATAATCCATGACTAGTAAAATGACATTATTCTCTTAAAATTTACTAATTTTAACAAATGACTTCTAAACTATTAAAATGTTTGGTATAATCGTGGAATGAGAAATAATAAAAATAATGCGTCAAAATAAATATACCATCATTACATAAATTTTCTATTGCATAAAAAAATAATTATCATAAAATTATTGTATTTATTAATGATAGGAAAAATGTTTTTTGTTATTTATGCCATCTATTGAACGCACTAAGTATCCTCTTGAGCTACAAATGAGATAGAGAATGACACCTAATTTCTACCATGATATATGTTATAGGTCAGGGAAAAATGTCAATATATAACTTCAAAAATATGGGTGGAAAGGAATATATTTAAGAAAAAAATGACCATTTATATTGTGTTCGAATAGAATAAAATCAATATATATATATATATATATATAAAAGAATGGTAATGGAAAACAAGAAATGAATTATACTCCTTTAAAAAAAATATTATATCCTTATACTCCTAGATAGTTCACCTTATGTGTTAATTAACATTTATGACACAACCCATAACATTATCCTATAGGATTGAATATTAATAGATAACAATAGGAAGAGTGTAAAAGTATACCCATAAGGATCATCCTATATAAAAAATTCATTATGTATTGTTAGTAGGCATGATACGAAATTGGGGAATTATGTATATAATTATTAACAATTTTTTCACAATGATTAAGAGAAAGTATAACTCATGAAATCCTATTCACATATCACCCACAATATTAGCAATGTCCTCACATATACATCACCACAACCATATGAATACATCAAAATTTTGATAAACATATAAAAACATCCATATCACTATAACTTTATTATAAAATCTACTTCTCTAATACCACTAATCCATTTTCAACACAATTATATATCCCTCTCAAAATATAGACCTCTAATCATGTAATAGAAAAAATTGAAATAACTACCGAAAATTGTAACTAAATTAAAAATAGTTAATTATGTTATCCATAGAATCATATAAAGAAATATAATGTACATCATTACTTATATTAACAAAACAATACCTATGTTGGGAATACCAATGAACCAATAGTTTATGTGGTTTACTTAATATCAATTAGTCATGATGTCCAAATGGGTTTAGAAGATATGCATAAAATTATTTTTTATAACCAATATGTGATTGTAATTTTAAGAGTAAGAACCTATTAAATTTGTATACCCATATTGAGTTTTTCATTGATGAAAAATTATTGACAACATTAAGAAGTATTGAGTTATAAAAAAACACTCATGTTATGCTTCTCATGCTAAAAAAGAGAACTATTAATGAGGAATGAACAATATCAGTTACTAGAACTTTTCATTTGATAATGGAGATAAATAATTAGATAAATGAGACTTGATGTGAGATTCTACCATTCCATATATTGTTTTGAAACCATTAAAATGATCTAAAGGTCACATGTTTTATGATTAATACTATTAATTATAAAGAGTGGGGATTTATATATTTTATATAAATACACATGGATGATGAAGAAAAAACTAATTTGACTCAAAAAATAGATCTTAATTTTTTGGAAGATAGTAAGATCATAGTCGTCGAATCATATGTTGAGTTTGAAGAAGATTTATGCTCATTTATACTTCAATTCTTCTTATAATGTCATTGAATTATTTTTCTAAGAACCTTGGTAAATATTAGAATTATTTAAATTTTTTTCATATAGGATTTAATTTATTTATATTTATTAGAGTAATGTTATGAATAATGTAGATAAATTATAGGAATGTACGAGTTACTAATCTCTAGAAAAAATGAAAATTATGTCATGCAGTGTATTACTGAGTTTAAGGATAAATAAAAAATAACTAGGAGTAATACACTATGATTTGTAACATTTATAAAAACCTTGAATTCTGTAACCCAATACAAGTGTATAATTTATTACATTTCTATAAATACAAGTGTTTAAATCTGGAAGGATTGCTCATTTTAGGATTTTTTAAAAACCAGATACACACATGATACCCATTTTAAATTAGGAATATAAAATATAACATAATAAAGGAAAATTCTCATAATCTTTTTCAATCCATTAAAATATATATTCCACATATCCTTGGAAATCTAAAAAAACTATGTTTTATCTCTAATACTATGTAAGGGATATATACAATGGAATCTATTAAGTGTAAATAAAGTATAGTCAAAATCATATGATAAATAACTAAAAAAACATCCAATTTAATTAATAAACGTAGAATAAAATGCACCTGGGGATTATATAATTGTTAAAATATTATAGATAATAATAATTACTTAATCATAAATTATTTAAATTCTTAATTAATAGACATAATTATATCAATAATTATGACACTTCTACTATCACGACCTTCCACAAGTCATTAAAACTATTTATAGAAACCCACTTAATTTGGCCAATTGAATTGTCTCATAAAACATATCAATTCATCAAGGGGATATATAATTATGGGTCCCAAACATCACTAGAAGTTTAATGTATTCCTCACATATCTACTAATAAATTTAAATTATGAATCAATATTCCTTATCAACCAATATCCATATTGAGTAAAGGATAAAGATTTATCAATGTCTCCCTAGATAATCAAATAACATTCAACGTATATGTTTTATGTAATAATGATATAAATAATATGAAATAATAATTCAAACTATAAAATAATATGGATATTTAATATAAATTTTATTTCTAATGATAATTGAGAATAATAATTTGAGTTTTTAGAGAAATATAAAAATCCAAAAAGAATGTCAGACTCTACTACAATTTTTACCTCTTTGGTAACATTTAAATTTCAACCCCTTGAAGAATAAATTGGAAATTAAATATTAATAATATTGAATAAATTGTTATTCCTTTTCATATACCAATGTGATGGTATATACATCACGTAGAAGTGAATAAATTTATATTAACAAATACGTCTCAATGAAATGGGAATTGAGATAAAATCACTTACCTCACACTTTCCATTAGTTTAACATCATTTAACCTCATATAAAATGTTATTAATAACGTTAATAATTTATAAAAGAGACATATTAATATTTATAATGTCATATATTATCCATTTATAACATTTTCAAGTGATTTTTTAATAATATTTCATATTTTTCATTGTTTTGGGTGTTAATTGTCTTGTTTTCTTAAGCATGTTTTTGTTATAAAAGTTCCATTTATTTTAAAAAAGATATAGAAAAACCATATAATGAATTATATTAATGTTATAAAATTAAAATTTACTCATTATATTCATATTTATAATCATTCTATAAGGTTTGACATGGAAAATGAATCAAATCGCTTCATGGAGATGGTAGGCTGTACGTATCCCCCAACGACAATATCCTTCCATTAATAGGTGAAAGGGTAAGGGAGTAGGCGATATATTAATTTTTAAAAATCAATATCATTTCACATATATTACACATATTTATTAAGTTTATCCACATTACCATCAATGTAATGTGTTATTTTAAAACAAATCACATGGCTTCGTGAGGAGGTAGTCCACCGTAATCATGAGAAAAATTATATTATTTTAAATGGAATGGAAATTAAAAAGGTATATGTGATATTATAACTAGAAAAAGATAATTATATAATAATATATATATATATATATAATTCATAAATATTTCATACTTAGTTAAGTGTTGATGAAGAACGAGTTACACAAATTCACGGGTAGTAGTCTTCCATACACATGATCAAAGATTTCATTTCCCATTAGGTGGAAGAGGAGATGGATAAATATTATTTCACAAAAATAATAATATCATATAATTTAAGAGATTTTATAGTTATTATATTGTAATTTTTAGGACATAACTGAATGTGTAAAAAGAATAAATTAAAAAGAAAGAACATTGTTAAGATGATTGCCTTATCTTAGAGAAACATCAATTAGATCTATTCTTATATACCCTAGTGTTTGTGTTTTTTGGATGTAAAGTACCTATATAATTTTTTATAGGATATTTTGGAGATATATTGGTTTGGTTTTGTGGAGCCAATGGTCATTATATGTGTGAATAATTGAGGAGAGTGAGTTTCCATTTATTGTTGAGGAGTGGAATTTTTATATATACCCATAACTATTAAATAATTAGAAGTCAATCTCAACTCAAGTGAATCCAAAATAAATAAATAAAAGACTTAAGGGATTTATCAATGATCTATACTAGAAAAACTATTTTAATGTGTTTTAACTTTGTCTTCAAGTTTTATTAGTATTATAATTTTAGTTTTCACTACGGTTACAATTATTTTTTATGATAGCTAATTTATTCAATAATCCTTAAATTTAATGAAAATAATTAGATATTTTCACCCAATTATTCTAAATTTTAAATAAAATTTATCAAATAAAAACTATATATGTTTGGAACATTAATTTGAACTCAAACACATTTTTCAAGAAAAACCCTGTCTTATCCAGCATAATTAGTTTTTTAATGACTTTTATAATCATTATTCAAAAAATAAGTTGTTAATATTAGATAATATTAATTACTGTCATTATAAATATTGAATCCATTTTATTAAATAGTAATCAAATAAGTAAAAAATTTAATTTAAAAATGATACTATTGACATGACAAAAAAATAGTTTTTCAAAAGAGAAAATTATCATTAATATAGAAATATTTAATATAAAAATTCAACTTGAAATTGATTCCAAAAAATAAATCATATTATGATAATATAATTGAAATAATTCTGCCTTTAAAATAATTTTAAATCATAATGTAATCTTTAAATTATTTAAAAGAAATATCAATTTTTAATAAAAAAACTAGTACATTTCCTTATTCATCAAAAAATTATTCTCTTTAGAAAATTATTAAAATTAAATCTAAAATAATTGTGAAATTATGATTTAAAAAATGCTATTTTATTTTAAAAATTAATTTTTTAAAAGTGGAAAAAATTAATTTTAAGGTATATGTGCATAGTGAAACAAAATCTTCCATATAAAAAAATATAGTTTTTCTAAAAACATAAATATATTTCTTTCAAATGATTATTATCTAATTTAGAATCAATAAATATCTATAAAATTCTCTTTATAAATTTGTAAACAATATTGTTTCAATAGTTTTGTTAGTACAATTCAGACCCTCCAATTTAACTGATATGTTATAATGGTATTCTATTTTATAGTTCTCTTAAACTTGTGGTTGTGTGCATCTTAAGATATCAAAGAAATTAAATTTATTTAAAATGAAATATATCATAATGTATTACGGGTTTTTATTCAACATTCCTACAAAAATATCATCCTCAAATTTTCATGGGTATTTACTTTTAAAAAATGAAGGTAAATCTTCTTTATAACATCTTGTGGATCACATGTTGCTTCATCTATTTTATTATTTCTCAAAAGTACCTTTTCTAGCCGAGTTATATGATTCCTTAATACTTTCCCACTAGAATCAATAATTTATATAGGATCTTCAATGTTAGATATATTATATTCCAAGTTTTTCACTTTAGGGGTGAGAAAAAACATTTGGTCTAGAATGTACTTCCATAATAATGATATATGGAAAAAATCATGTATATTAGTGATGCTTCACGTAATTTCTAACTGGTAATACACAACTCAAATCCTTGAAAAACATTCAAATGGACTGATGTACCTTGTGATGATTTTTCACTTCTAATGAATCATTATAAAACCCTTCCATGCCGATATATTCTAGAAAACATTATCTCAAAATTATAACTAAAAATAATCCCTACTATTTTTGACATAAATCATTTACCTACTTTAAGATTATTAAATATGAGCCTAAATATTATTTAACATTATTTTCATCTCCTAAAAAATTTCTAGGACTACAAGTTTATTTTCACTAACTTCATCCCAAAAAGATGGAGTGTGGAATGTTCTTCAATATAATGCTTCATATGATACCATTTAAATACATTAATGGAAAATATTTTTATAGGACATCTCTAAAAAAGGAAAATAATGGTCCCATATACCATGAATGTTAAGTGAAAATGACCTCAACATGTTTTATAATGTTTGAGAAGACTTTTCATATAGTCCAGCAGTTTTTGGATGATTGGTGGTGCTCAAATTAATCTCCGTGTCAAGAGCCTTATGGATAATCTTCTATAATTTTTATGTAAAGAAGGGATCATGATTATAACCAATTAAAGGATGATAACCATGATTTGTTAATAATTTATTAATATAGAGTCATGCAAGAAAGTCATAATGTAAATATTTTCTTATAGAAAAAAATCTGTTGATTTGGTTTAGAGATCAACAAAAACCCATATTGCATCATTCCTTCCAGGAGTATTTGATTGTAATTTGAAAAAGTCCATAGTAATTCCATACCATTTCCACAAAGGAATGGGAATAGGTTTCATGACTCTTCTAGGATTATATTTCTCATATTTAACTTATTAAAAAACAATAAATATTGTAACATAATTAGAAATTTTTCTCTTATAGTTTTCCCACAAAAAATGTTCCCTCTAATCCCTAATAATCATGGATCTACCATAATGTATATAGATATTTTAAATATGAGCAACTTATAAAAAATCCATTTTTATAACACATATTGATGGAACACATAATCCTTTTTCTGAAATTCAAAACACCATATTCATAAATGAAGTTTTAAAATTACCCATTAACCATACCCTTATTTTTTATTTGAATGTTACCCTCATCAGATTGAGAAATTTTATCTTTTCAAATAATGTTCTTTTCAAAATAATTAGAAAAATGAGTGTTGTATTTCCTTCCATAAAAATTAATATATCTATATTCATTAAATATATAAATATAGGATCCCTCTAAATCCATATTGTTTTTTAATATTCCTTGATGTTTCATACTAAAGGAATATTCTACCTGGTATTCTATCCTCAATTGTTAGTGTGTTGAACAATCATAATATTGGAGTACCTCAATCCATCACCTATTCCATATATTGATCGATTTTAATGAAAATATATATTTTATGCTCCTATCATCTATTTATATATCAAATATTTCTCCAATGAAATAATGTATCCATATCATAAATATACTGATTATATATTTAAACCCAAGATCATTGGTTTGATAGTTCTATTCAGTTTTCTTTTACTACCTAGATGTATATGAAATAAATTTATCATTTTATATAATGATACTACCGATTACCTTCTTCAATGCATCACTATATATCATAAAACCATAATTTCTTGTTGGTAAAGTAAAAATTAGAGTGTTGATCAATATCCTCTTCAAATTTTAAAAAAAGTCATTAAATTACTTTTCCCATATGAACATAAACCCTTCACGTGTTTTCTTGGTTACTATGATAGCCATTCCTTAAAAATTGCAAATTAATTTCTGATAGTAAACATACAATCCAATTAAACTATACCATAGTTTTCCTCATTAGTGTAGGGAATTAATTTACTACCATTTTCTTTATAGGATAAACCGTTTTTCCATCCTTATAGACAATATGGTCAAGAAATGATTACTTCATTAAACTAAAAATTAAACTTGAAAAATTTCCCATTCAACCCTTTTCTTCTAAGATCCACAAAAATGATCCTCAAGTGATTATATTAATCCTTGTATATTTTAGAATAAACCATGAAATCATCAATGAATACCAAAAAAATTATCAATATATTCCATAAACACTTTGTTCATTAGATCCATTAAAATAAAATGTGCATTAGTCAATACAAATGGAATTACCATAAATTCATAATGTTCATACCTTATTTTGAATGTTGTATTCTTAAGTTTTCCTTCTTTACTACAATAGATGATTCCTATAAAAAAGTTTAATATTTGAAGAATATTTATATCTTTGATGTTGATCGAATAAGTCATCAATAAGGTAAGATTATTCATTTTCTTTATCGTAATAGCTTTGAGTTCTCTATAATCAAAACACATCCTCATGGATGAATATTTCTTATTAATGAACTAAATAGGGGTTCCCCATGGTGAAATATTAGGGAGAATAAATATTAGATCTCACAAATCCTCTAGTTGTTTCTTTAAATAAACTAATTTTATAGTGTTCATTCTATAGGTAGTATTTGACATTGGTCTTTCATTAAGGATTAAATCATTCAAAAAATCCACTTCATGATCTGTTTGATGATTAGGTAATTCCTCATGAAATACATCAATTAAATCATGTACAATATGTACATCCACAATTTAAAGATTAAATTTTCCATTTTTTTATTTTTTTATTTTCATACCTAGGAATCACATGGGTTTGACCAACTGAGGTTAGATCTAGAAATGTCCTAGATGATAAATTATCTTCCCTAATGAATATTAATTGCACATCTTCATCATGAATCATAAATTCTGTCTTCTTGTAATAATATTTTCATCATATTTTTAAATATAGTTTATACCAACAATTATATTTATGTCAACCATAGGTATAATAATAAATTCACCAAATACATCATGTCTATATGTCATATTGGGGAATCCCTAAAATAACCTTTTTCTAGTGACACATCCACTAGGATTTTCACTTGATAATTTCCTATACAATGTGATAAGGAAATTTAAACATTGACCAAGATTATTGATAACATTATTTCATATATAAACCATTTCTAAAATAAGGAATATACTATATTAGATCATAAAATAATGAATTTTAATCACATTGATTAATTCTAATTTTGGAGTAACTCATAACATAAATTAAAAACTTGTGAACTGTTAATATTAGAATTATAAACTTGGTTTCTTTGGAAATATATTTAGTTTCAAATCCTTCATAACTATTTGTTTATAAAATGTGATTTATCCTAAAAATAACCCCCAAGAGTGTCATACCAAGTGTGTAGTATTCCCCGTTGTCATGTACTAAGAAAATAATGAGTTAGGAAGGATATAACTTTTTCAGATTTTGTACCCCTAGGTATATCTGTTCCAAAACTAAGTCCACATGTAATATCTTGATAGGGATGAATTAAAAGGAAAAAAACATAATATCTTCCTCAAAAAAATAATATGAAGTTCTTATTTACATATATTAAAATTCTATCATATTTTTATGTTCTATAATCTATGATATCTATAATCTAGTTCCCAATGATTCAAATAAAACTCCATTTCATGCCAAATGTAAAAAACCCATCTCAAGAAACCCATTTCCTGAGTCTAATTTATTAAATTACCTTAAATACAATGGGTAAACTCTCTAATAACCAATCAATATAGTATTTTTGGAGAACTAGATACATACATGATATACATTATACATTGGGAATATAAAATATAAAATATTATTGTAAAATGGTTAAAATCCACGAAACCCATTCAAAGTAATCCTATTCAAATATTGAGGAAAGAAAAAAATTAAGTGTGAGATACAATTCTCAATAATTTTTTAATATAATGGAATATATCATGTTTTAATAAATTATTATCAATATTTCAATATAAATAACAAAAACCGCATGCCTCATAGTTAACAAAATGAGAAGTAAATGGATGTATAGATAATATCAATGTGGAAATTTCATGAAAAATAATAATATCTATATTTTTGGTGGAGTAAATGTTTATTTATTAGATATCATTATATTATAAAACGTGATTCCTCTACTATTAGGAACATTCACAAGAATGTTTAAAACTGTGGGTAAAAACCTACATAATTTGGATTAATAATTTATCTCATTAAACCTGTCGATGCATTGAGGGGTTATATAATGTTTTCCTCACTAATAAATACATTTCTGAATAATTATTCATATATCAAATAATTTATTTAATTTATTTAATTCATGAATCATTATGATTTATCAATAAATATTAATATTGATCATTGGATGAGGATTTATCAATATTTCCCCAAATAATTAAATTACATTCAAATTACACATCATATGTAAAGTGGTATAAAATTTATAAAATAATAATATCCAAAATTAAAATAACAAGTATATTTTAAATGAATGTAATTTTCAATGAAAAAATATCACAACAAAAGTGATTGTTTCAAGAAAAAGTTAACAAAAAGAAAAGAATATAAGATTGTAAAATCTTTTTAACCTCTTTAGTAACTTTTAAGTTGAAATAACATGAATAAAAACAAATAAAATAGTCATTAATAATCACTAATAAATATTTATTAATTTTAATTAAATTAAAAATGAAATATATAAACCATATAATATTGAATGGGTGTATATAAACAAATAAGTCTCAATGAAATGGAAATTGAGATAAATATTTTTACCTCATACCTTACATTAGTTGAACACTTTTTAAACTTCTTTATAATGGTTTTATGCATACTATTAATTAATTCTGGAGTGATATTAATATTTATAATATCATATATTATTCTCTTATAACATTTTACCACCCATTTGTTAGTAATCATTCAATATTTTCATTCTTTCCTATGATAATTTTCTAGTTTTCTCATTTGTGTTTTTCTATGAATGTTTTGGTTATTGTATATATTATATAGATATATCATCTCCATAATTATATTAATGTTATAAATATAATATTTTTTACTATATGTATTTTTAAAATCATTTTTAAAATTTGAACTTCTAAAATCAATCACATTTTTTCGTGGAGACGACTGGTTCGGCATATCCACGAGCGATGATGTCATTCTCATAATGGGTGGAAAGGGTAAGTGAGTGAAAATATAGTAATTTTCTATAATAAAAATCATTTCATATATATCACTTATATTTATTATATTTATCCTTATTACCCTCTTTAAATCGTAAATGAAAAATGACTCACATCGCTTTGTGTGGCGGTTGTCCACTGTACACACGTGTGATGTTGTCAAATTTTAAATGGATTTAGAATTAATAATTTATAGGTGATATTATAATTATATTTGAAATATTATATATATATACATTAAATCCATCATTATATCCAACCGTGATATTTGTTGATGGAAAATGAATTACATTAGTTGACGAGGTGGTAGTTCATCATACACATGATCGATGATTTAATTTCACATTTAATGGAAGAGGAGATGGATAAATATTATTCCATAAAAATACTAAAAACTCTATATATGTTATAAATTGGTGTTATTATTTTGTAATTTTTAATAAATAATCGATGGTCATAAATAATAAAGATAAATATTCATTAAGACTCACATTCTCTTGGAGAAACCACCTTTGGATTTCTTCTTAATGACACAAAGAATATTATTTTAGGATTAAAAAAAATATTGAATGTGAATGAAGATGTTTTTAAAGAGATTTTGGATGTTTGTGGTGGAGCCAATGTTCTTCAGATGTGTGAAGTAGTAACGGGAGTGAGTTCCCTTTTATAATTTTGGAGGAGTGGGTTTTTTGTAAATACTGAACATGATTCAATAATAGAGAGTCCATCTCACCCAAAATTCCACAAAAATTTATAAAAAATGTATTTAACAGAATATATGATCATTAAATACCGTGAAAACTGAAAAACATATTTTTAACATGATATTCCTTAGCCTTTCTATTTACATATTTTTTATGATTTTAGTTTCCAATGGTTACTACTCTACATAAACTAGGTAATTTATCTATTAGTTATAGAATAAAATGATCCATATTAGATAATTTGGACACATTTATTCTAGATATTAAATGAAATTTAATAAATATAAAATATATTTTTTTGTGAAATTTGTTTTAACACAAGAACATGTAATGCGTAAAACCTCATCATAGTAGGAAGAATTATTTTTTAATGTCTTTTATACCCATAATGGTAAAAAAAACTATGTTAACCTTATTAACTAATATTAATTATTATAAATAAAAATATTTAATCCGTTATACAAAATTCCAATCAATTAATTAAAAATGTTTAATTTAATATTAATCCCACAAACGTGGAGAAAAGGTTTTTTTCCAAAGAGATAATTCTCATACATGTAGAATGTTTTAGTATCAAAATTCAATATGAAATTAAATCTTCTAAGTTTAATTTTATTTATTATAATATATTTTATCAAATTTACTTTAAAAACAATTTTAATCAAAATTATATCTTAAATGATTTACTTGAAAATTCAATTTTCTTTAAAAACCGGTATTTTTCACTATTAATTCAAATGTTATTTTTTCTAAAAAATTGTCAAAAATTTACTCTAAGATAATTTTTACATTATATTTTTTAAAACTAACTTAATTTTGTAAAATTTATTTTATAAAACTGATAAAAATTAATTTTAATTTATGTGTGCATAGTGAAAGAAATCCACCTTTTAGAAAAATATCAGTTTTCAAAAAAAATTAGTTTTCATTCAAATGATTTTTATCTTATTTCTAATCAATAGATATCCACTAAATTTTATTATAAATGTGAAGAATAGATAGTATTTATTATTATTTTTATTTCTATTCATACCTACAAATTTTACAATTATACTATAAAGGTATACTATAAAAACATGGGGTTGTGTGTACCACAATCTATCAAACAAATTAAATTTATTTCAATGGAAAAATAACATAAATATTAAGGTGTTGCAAAATTTTTTAGTTGAAACATAAGTTTTTTAAAATGAAGATTTATATATTGTAGTTAAAATAAAATATTTATTATTTATTCACATTTAAATTTTATATAGGTAGTTCTAAAAGTGAAATGTAAATATATATAAATAGGGGTTTTCAAGAAATATGTAATATAATTTGATGTGTAAAAAATACATATCTTGAGGATCATGCTGAGATATGACTAATTAATGAGTTAACTATGATAAATAATATATTATAATATATATGAACCATCCTTCAGGGATAAATGTATTATTATACTGGTGAGTTAGATTATATAAAGTATACAAGATCACTACTAGGATATGGATGATAATTATTTTTTATATGAAAAAATGTTGTTTAAAAAAATATATAAATTTTATGATATAGAATGGGAAACATGTTTAATATAGTTGATAAAATATTTTTTATTAGATGGGAGATAAAAAAATTGATTCATATGTTTTTCTCCATAGAATATCATATATTTATTTGGAAATAGAGAAAATTACCAGAAGTATATAGAAGATGTTTTTTATTCCTCTAAGAACACATAAAATATTTATGTATAAAAAATGGGATAATTTTTTATGTATTCAGTAGGATGATGAAATACGTTTATTCTCTGATTATTTTTTAACACCATGATATGTTATATGTACACATATTAAAAAAATTTTAAGTATTCAATAGCTTTCTTTTCAGACAACCCTATGTCTTAATGAACCACAATTTATTATGGGTTTTAAATTCTAATTTCTTGAGAGGAGGCTATAAACAGGATTAAAAATATTATTATATAAAATATACATAAATTTGTTTTATAATTCAAATTAAATAATAAATTCATAATACAAATTAATTAAATATTCAACAATATCATATAGTGATTGAACAAAAATAATTTCTGGTGATTTATTTTACGATGAGTTTTGAACTTTTTATAGAAAATACATTTATCACTATTAAATATATGATTCAATGATTTTTAGTAATTTATTAGTAATAATTCACATATTAGTCATAAAATTTTTATGAATTAAGATTAAATAAATTGATGGTAAAAATGATTTACATTTTCGGAAATATGTTTTCATGTTCTCAACATATTATTATCATAATAAATTTTATAAATCAGTATGTATTAATTAAATAAATGGAATATGTAAATTCTATATTCAATCAAATATTTCAACATTAATCTAATAGATTTTATGTGGAATGGAATGAAAGTAAAATCAGTTCTGTTCTTAAAAATGATTTTTTTTCCAATAATATTCTCATTGTGTTTTTTGTGTTTATTGTAAAATTAATTAATATCATGTATATAAATTGAATTTTATAAAATGGATTCAAAATTTCAAATCACAATGTATTTTTTTTTCATATTACCTATTTTTTTCATAATTAATAGTAAAAATATTAAATATTCGATACCACGATTAGGGTAAAAAAGACTTTATCGGGGGTTAAACTAAGATATTAAGGTAAAAATGTCTCCTCTTCAAGACTAAAAATTATTAAATATATATATTTAAAAATTATATTATCTTAAATTCTAATTTATATCCATTTTGTTCCAATTACACAAGAACATGACATTATATTATTTAAACATTTTAGGTAATTACTTGTCTGTCCCACCCATCACCTATAAAAGGGACCTCTTCTCCTCCATTGTGTAAAATAATGGAAAATTCTAGCTCATATAATCCATGAACAATATGTAACACCCCAATAATCCTCAGTACACTTCCTTTTAAATAATTCAATAGCTTGTGCTACATGCAATATCGAGTTCGAGCGCACCATGGCCATTCAAACTAGCCGTTTAAAGAGAAGTTATGAATAAGATTACCGAAATTATCAAATTATGAAATTATATTTTGAAAATAGACATAATTTATGAATTTGGAATATCAAAATTAAATTAAGGTAAAATTTTGGTAATTTTCTGAAATGGTTTATTTTTTAATGAATAGTGAAAATATTACTTTATTGTTAAAAACTGACTATTTCATTTAAATAATTATTTTACTATAAATTGATTTTAAAGTTAAAATAGATGAATAAAACATATATTAATATTATATAGTTCGTTGGAAACATTTTATAATAGAAATAGATATAAAAATTTATTGATCTTTTGAACGTCTCTTTTACCCGCCTTCTAGCCACATCTATGAGATTTGAAATAAACATAATTTTACCTCTTCTATGAATTGAATTTCAAAAAACATAAATAAATTATTGTAATTAGTATGAAAAATTCAGTCTAATAAGATCGAAATAATTTTTTTTGTGAATAGTTACTTTTTGATTTTGTTTACCATGATTAAAGGTAAATAGGGTAATTTAAGGTAAAATTAATATTATAATAATAAAATATTACCCTAAAATTTTTCCTAATTTCTTGGGATAATTTTATTTTTACACAAATCAACCTTTGGTCAAAATTATGGTTTTAATCCACTTTTGCTATTTTCCAACCTTTGTTATATTTAATTTAAAGAAGAGTTAGAAATTTCATATTAGAATTATAATAAAAAACCATTTATAATATAGGTTTATAAATAATATAAATTATAATATAAGTAGTATTTTTTAATATTAAATTGTTATCTAAATAATGGTATTTTTTTAATTGTATGAAATAAATAATTAAATCAAATGGCGATAGAATAATGATGCAAGATTGAATTATTAAAGGACGAATCAATTAAATGATATTTAAAATATTATAATAAATATAACTTGACTTAATTAATGTCATAAAATAATTTTATGGATAACATAGACATGTTAGTGAAATTTTATAAGTATTTTTCTGATGTTATCATGTTGTTTTGATAACTTCAAAAATGAAAATTTCGAATAGTATTAAAATTGACATAATTGATAATTTAAAATAAATAATATATAATTAAATGTTATAAATTTAATAAATATCTCAGGTTTCGAAATATTACTAGTATAGTTTTAAATATTTATTAGTCTCTCTAATTGGGGTTATTTTGGAATTTTATAGGAACTATATTAACCCTATAGTGTAAAAATACAAGAAGACACAGTAAGAGTTAAACCGTTTAACTAAGGGATAAACAAAACAATAATGTTAATTTCATGACCTCAATTTGGATATAAGTCATTGTATGATATGATTTATAAACATACTCATCTTATAATATAAATAAATCACTTTGGATCTATAAGGCCCCAACCTTAAACATTACTTAATCTTGAGATATTTCAAGAATACACCTTGAGGATCTTTTCCGGTTTAGAGTTTTAGAGAATTAGATCATAAAACATGCATAAAGGAAACATAACATTTCCACTTTTCAATCACAAGATATAAATACAACACATTGATATAATAAAAACATTATGAAAACCATTTTCAAAACCAAAATAAAAGAAAAGTAAAACATGGTATTTATTTTTCATTTAAAAAAAGGTATGGCTTGTTGAGGAAGTCGAAACTGAAATAATGGTCACGACGGCGGAGAAGTCATTGTCGCCGCATACGTACGACAAAAAAATTCCCTTTTTTCATTTAGTAAAATGATTCGTATAAAAAATATTCCTTTTGGATAAACATAAAAGTCAAAGGGGTTTATACACCGTATAAAAGAAGGTTGTGTATAAAATAAAATATGGCTCAATAAAAGGAGATTGAGACGAAGTCCCATACCTCGGGTCCGACTTGACTCGATCATTCTTTAACCTCCCGAATAATAAACTTGAGTTAATTTAGACTTTTTTAATAACCCTTTTCAAGTTCATTATTCCTTTTATATCACTTATTTCCATGTCATGAACACTATGTAATTATTTAATTTAATAACGGTCGTTTTAACGATCATTGGTACTTGAGTCAAAAATAAACTCTTTATAATTACAAGTTGTTCATGTATCCATTACATCCAGAGTTATACTCATGATTTAGATATCATATATATCATATATATCCAGTATATACATGCATTTATAAAATTACATAATGTTTAGAGGTAAGAAATTAAATGCACCGTTCATGGAGACGGTAAGCCGTACGTACGCATGAACGCTACTTTCATTTCTATTTCATATTTTATGGAATGGAATAATAATGATATAAAGGTATATTATAATTCCAGTATAATATCATATTTAATATCATTAATTACATCCTTTATACGTCCCACATATGGCATTAACGAACAAATCACTTTGAGGGGGCGGTAGTCCGCACTTCCTAAAATGAAGATATCGCGTTTACCCATAATGGAAACCATAAAGGTATGCCATAAATGAAAAATAAAGAATCTTAAGTAAAACATAAACATATTATATATCATATATAAATATAGTTTCATCTTAATGGCCACTTTTTAAGGTGTTAAAAGAATATTGAACAATCATCATTTTGTGAGGCAGAAATTTGCCATCCACGAAAACAGTATGTTCTTTAACCATTAGATGTAGGTGTGTGTAAGTGTAGCTAGAATAATTCTTATAAAAACATCCTAGTATATGGAAGATACTGGCGTTGTTACAAAATAAATGAATAAAAAGAGTTTAGGGGGTTGGGGAAGGAAAATAAAACAAAATAACAGGAGTGAAGACATTACCTTAAAATCGGGTAACTCTCTTTGATTTGAGCTCAAAGGATTCCTTGAGAAGACTTCTGCCAAAAGTGAGGCTTCTAAGAGTTAGAGAGGGATGTGGAGAAACAAATTGGGCAGGGGTTGGCCGATCCAAAGGCTTTGGAAGTGTGGGTAAGGTGGTAGAGGTGGGGGCCTTTAATAAGAGGAGAGGAGGGGCACTCTTGGAAAGTTATAAAAGGTTAATTAATTTTCAAATGAGTTTCGGATTTTAAAGGTCCCACATTGATGTATTTCGAGGAAAAGGTGATAACGGTTCGAAATATACTCATCCAATAGGTTTTTGACATGTTTAGGTCTTAGATTTTACATTATCTTTTCATTTTATTTAAATCGTTAAATAATGAGGTAATCACTACATCATTATGATGTCATAAATAATTTAATTTATTTAATTTCTAAAAATTATAAAACAAATATCATGATGTAGGAAATATTTTTAGATTTCTAATGAATATTTATAGTAAAAAATATGACTTGTATAACCCCATTTAAAAATTGTTTTAGTAAAACTACTCATGTTTGTGGCATTTTCATTTAATCTTTAACTAAAAGTCATTAATGTCATTATCTTACCCAAGTGGATCCATCGGGTCCCCAAAATCGACCCATGGGCTGTCTTGGTCTGCCATGAAACATAAAATAAGGGTAGGACATGTGTGTAGGTAATTTCATATTATTAAAACATTATTTTTACCATAAATTACACTAATTACCTCTAATCGCGATTAAAAACTTAAAAGTTACTATTCACCAAAAATTATTTTGATCCCATTGAACCACATTTTACTTCCTAATGACAACCATGTATGTCATATTTTTGAAATTCAAAACACAGAGGTGGTAAAATTTCATTTAAACGAAAAATTAGTTTTTTAAGTACCACATAGTGGTTTCACTATTCATCCAAAATTGAAGCTTTTCAGAAAAATACCAAAACATCACCCTAAGATATATTTGATATTTTGGATTCAAAAATGATGTCTATTTTAAAAAATTCAAAACATATAAGTTAAATTAATTAATTTAATAATTAATTCCCACTGTCAGAGCAAATATCATGTTTTTATGAAACAAAATGTATCAAAAGATTGAAACTAGTTTAAGTCAGATTTCAATGTGAAATTAATTCCAAAGACAACTATTGGATTAAATGGTAAAAATATATTATAATTTAACTTTAAAACCAATTCAAAAGATAATCTAATCATATAAATAAATTATCTTGAAAAGAGGTTTTGAATTAAAATACAACATTTTTCACTATTCATTAAAAAATGAACTTTATCAGAGAAATACCAACAATTTACCCAAAGTAAATTTCAATTTCCCAATCATAAAGAATAAGTTTATTTTGACAAATAGAGCTTATAAAATTTTCAAAAGTTTGACTTAAAAAATTTTTTCCACCAAAAGGTAGTAAAACAAAATTTTAAAAAATATTAGTGTATTCCATGCTTAAGATTGGATTTATTCTCGTTTTAAGCCTCTAAAACACTATCTAATTCATAAATAGACATAGATAACTATATCTACTATTCATTACTTACATGGGATGTTACATCCTTCCCCCCTTTAGAAAATTTTGTCCCCGCAATTTATTTACTTATCGAATAAGTGGGGGTATTTAGCCCTAATTGCATTTTCAGATTCCCATGTTTCCTCTTCAATCATGTGGTTTTTCCAAAAAAACTTTACCTGATGAATCACCTTATTCCGTAACACTTGATCCCTGTAGTCAAGAATCTGGCCAGGTTGTTCCTCATAAGATAGGTTCTCTTCCAACTGAACTACCTCTGGACTAAAAACATGAGATGGATCTGGCATGTACTTCCTTAACATTGAAACATGAAAAACATTGTGTACCTGAGATAAACTCGGAGGTAAAGCCACACGGTATGCAACTGATCCAACTTTCTCCATAATTTCATTTGGTCCAATGAACCTTGGAGTCAGCTTTCCTTTCTTACCGAATCACATCACACTTTTCCACAGTGAAACTTTGAGAAAAACATGATCACCTACCTTGAAAGATAGATCCTTCCTCCGGTTATCCGTATAACTCTGTTGCCTGCTCTGTGTTGTTCTCATGTGTTTCTGTATCAGTTGAACTTTTTCTGCCAACTCTTCTACAAATTCTAGTCCCATCAGCTTCCTTTCACCCACTTCATCCTAGAAAGCTAGAGTTCGACACCGCTTACCATATAACGCCTCAAATGGTGCCATCTGTATACTTGAATGAAAACTGTTATTATATGAAAATTCAACCCAAGAAATATGTTGGTCCCAACACACCTGATAATCCATCGAACAAGCACGTGGCATATCTTCCAAAGTCTGAATTTTTCGTTCTGACTGCCCATCTGATTAAGGATGAAAAGATGTACTAAAATTTAATTCAGTACCCAACGACTTATGAAGGCCTTTCCAAAATTTATAAGTAAACCAGGGATCACGATCAGATACAATGGAGAGAGGAACTCCATGTAACCTAACTATCTCTTTAAGATACAAACGGGAAAGTTTATCTTGGGAAAACGTATCTCGTATAGCAAGAAAATGAGAATATTTAGTCAAGTGATCAACAATAACCCAGATTGCATTATTACCTCGAGGTGTCTTCGGAAATCCCACAATGAAGTCCATGGATATATTTTCCCATTTCCACTCTGGCACTGGTAAAGACTGAAGCATCCCTTTTGGTAACTTCCGCTCTGCTTTAACCTGTTGATAAGTCAAACACTTCACTGTAAAATCAGCAATATCTCTTTTCATTCAATCCCACCAGTAATACTCCCGCAGATCTCTGTACATCTTAGTACTTCCAGGATGAACTGAAAACGGAGAACTATGAGCTTCACATAACAACTTTCTCTTCAACTATGAATCAAGAGGCACACAAAATCTCTTCCCAAATCTCAAAACACAATCATTATCAATTTTGAATTTAGGCAACTTACCCTTCTGAACCAGATCTACCTTTTTCTGCAACTCACTGTCTTACTTCTGTGCGTGCATGATTCTATCTGATAGAGAATATTTCACTGATACCTGAGACAAAACAAAAGAACATCCTGCACCAAAAACTTCTATGCCAAATTTCATCAAATCCTTAACCAAAGGATCACGTTCCAAACGCAACATTGTTAATGAAGCATTACTTTTTCAACTCAAAGTATCAACCACTTTATTTGCTTTTCCCGGATGGTAATGAATCATACAATCATAATCCTTGATTAATTCTAGCCATCTCCTCAGTCTCATGTTCAATTCTTTCTAATTGAATATATACATTAAAATTTTGTGATCGGTATATATTTCACACTTTACGCCATACAAATTATGCCTCCAAATTTTTAAATCAAAAACAACACCAGCTAATTCCAAATCATGTGTAGGATAATTTACCTCATGAGTTTTCAACTATCGTGAAGCATAAGCAATTACCGGATCATTATGCATTAGTATGAAACCAAGTCCTTTCAATGAAGCATCATTGTAGATAACAAACTCACCATTCCTGAAAGGTAGTGCCAAAACTGGAGCATTCACCAATCTTCTTTTCAATTCCTGAAAACAATCATCACATTCTTTTGTCCAGATTAACTTAACACCCTTTCGAGTTAGGTTAGTCATTGGACTAGATAACCTTGAAAATTTTTTAACAAACCTTCGGCAATAGCCTGCCAAACCAAGGAAACTACGAATCTTAGTTACATTTGTGGGTCTTGGCCATTCTTCAACAACCTTTGTTTTTGCAGGATCAATAGTTATCCCATCTTTAGAAACAATGTGACCAAGGAAAGAAATTTTTTTCAACCAAAACTCACTCTTTCTGAATTTCCCATACAATTTATTTTCTTTTAAGGTTTGAAAAATAACCCTTAACTTTCTTTAATTATCATCTTTACTTTTAGAAAACACTAAAATATCATCAATGAAAACCACCACAAACTTATCCAAGAACTCATGGAAAATTATACTCATTATGCCCATCAATACAACATGTGCATTGGTTAGCCCAAAAGTCATTACTACAAATTCATAATGTCCATATCTTTTACGAAATGCAGTCGTCAGAACATCTACTTGCTTTACCTTCAGCAGATGGTACCCCGATCTCAGGTCAATCTTTGAAAAATTCTGAGCTCCCTGGAGCTAGTCAAACAAATCATCGATATGAGGAAAAGTATAATTGTTCTTAACAGTGATGTCATTCAAGGCTCTATAATCAATGAAAAGTCTCATTGAACCATCTTTCTTTTTAAAAAATAAAACAAGAGCACCCCAAGGTGATGTGCTAGGTCGAATTAAACCTTTCTCTAATAAATCCTGTAATTGCTCCTTCAACTATAAAAGTTCAATTTGAGCCATTCGATAAGGTGGTTTTGAAATTAGGATAGCATCAGAAACAAAGTCCACAATAAATTAAACTTCCCGATCTGGTATTATTCCAGGAAACTCATCAGGAAAAACATCAGGATACTCATTTACCACTAGCACATCATTAATCTGAACAGTTCCTTTGTTTTCAATGATGTGTGCAAGGTAACATTCATTTCCATCTTTTACAAGTTTCTCGGCCTCTTGATAAGTTATCAGCAGTAAGGGTTCATTCTTGTACACAAAATGAAAGTCTTTCTGAAAAGAAACTTCTTTAGCTCTACAGTCAATCTTAGCTTGGTAAAAAGAGATCCAATCCATACCCAGGATAACATCAAACTCTACTAGATGTAAAACAATAAGGTTTGAAAGTAGGTTCTTTCCACGGATAAGGATAGGAAGTTTATTATAAATTCTTTTTGCCTCAACATTTCCCCCAGGTGTTTTTACCACAAGTTCAGGATTCATTTCTTGAGACGGTATTCCCATTTTAATAGAAAAGTTTTCAGAGATGAAAGAATGTGTAGACCCTGAATCAAACAACACACTAGAATAATCTGAAAAAACAAACAAAGTACCTGATACAACTTCATTTGATGGCCAGACATCTGCTGAAGTAGTTGCAGAGGATTTCACCACCCCTTTCTGCTTGTAGTATAACTTCTTCCCATCAATCGAGCTCTTTGTCAGGCACTCATTTTCATAGTGACACATCTCATTGCACTTAAAACATTTCACTAACTGCAAATCAAATTTGGACTTACCATCACCTTGATCTTTTTCAGTGCAATCACGAGCCTTATGTCCCATCTTCCCACATCGGTAGCACTTTCCATAATTTAGAAGACATTCCCCAGCATGACTTTTTCCACATTTATCACAAACTAGAAACTTAGTTTTCTTACCATCAGACATTTTCGAAGAATTCTTCCGTTTCTCCTGCCACCTCGGTCTCTTATTCTGTTGGTTGTTATAGAACGCTTGATCATCGGCAAACTCCATTTCCACCTTCTCATCACATCGAACAATCTTTTCACAACTTTTGAACTCACAAAAAGCTAAAGCCCTTAGATATTTTGGATTTAATCCTAAGTAAAAACAATTGATTTTACTATCAAGGTCTCGGATAAAATTTGGAGCATACCTTTCCAATCGAGTGAACCTTTCTTCATAGGTAGCCACTGAGTCTTTCTATTGCCTCAATTATAAGAATTAATTTTCCATCCTAAGTCGAACAACCTTAGGAAGATAATTCTGAAGAAACATACCTTTAAATTCATCCCAGTCAAGAGCATCAATCTCATCAGCATCCCTGATATTTTTAACCATCGACCACCACTGATCTGCTTCACCCTCCAAATGGTAAATAGCAAGACTAACCTTTTGATTGTCTGAACACCCCATGACATCGAAAATATTCTCCAGTGCTTTAATCCACCCTTCAGCTAGCACATGGTCAGATGATCCTCTGAGTGATGGGGGATGTTTCCTCATGAAATGTTCCACCTCTGACATGTTCCTCTACAGTTGATCTGGCTGATCTCGTGCATGGATACCACCACCATTTATCGCTTGAGTCAACTGCACCATTACAGAAATAAACCATTCATTTCCAATTCCTAACATCTCAGGATACTAATTCAGAAGGTTATTTCCTTCTGTATGCCTTCCTAGCACTGCTTCCGTGTTTCCTCTGTGGAAAACCATTCTGAACAAACATGTCTTAGATGAAGCAACATGGTAATATTCAAATGCTATATCATTTCAATTTGACCGTAAAAAAATATTTTTGGATAATCATTTATTATAATTCTAACTCCTAAAGTTATCTAAACCGACCTCTAATACCAACTATAAGGTCCCATCCTTAAACATTACTCAATCTTGAGATATTTCAAGAATACACCTTGAGGATCTTTTTAGGTTTAGAGTTTTAGAGAATTCGATCATAAAACATGCATAAAGGAAACATAACATTTTCACTTTTCAATCACAAAATATCAATACAACACATTGATATAATAAAAAAATTATGAAAACCATTTTCAATACCAAAATAAAAGAAAAGTAAAACATGGTATTTATTTTTAATTTTTTTTTTAAAAAAGGTATGGCTTGTAGAGGAAGCCGAAACTCAAATAATGGTGACGGCGGCGGAGAAGTCGTTGTCGCCGCATACGTAGGACAAAAACATTCCCTTTTGGCATTTAGTAAAACTCTTTTTATAAAAAATATTCCTTTTGGATAAACAGAAATGTCAAAGGGGTTTATATACCGTATAAAAGAAGGTTGTGTATAAAACAAAATATGCCTCAATGAAAGGAGATTGAGACGAAGTCCCATACCTCGGGTCCGACTTGACTAGATCTTTATTTAACCTCATGAATAATAAACATGAGTTAATTTCTACTTGATTAAGAACATTTTTCAAGATCATTATTCATTTTATATCACTTATTTCCTTGTCATTAACACTATGTAATTATTTAATTTAATAACAGTCGTTTTAACGATCATTGGTACTTGAGTCAAAAATAAACTCTTTATAATTACAAGTTGTTCATGTATCCATTATATCCAGAGTTATACTCATGATGTAGTTATCATATATATCATATATATCCATTATATACATGCATTTATGATATTACATAATGTTTATAGGTAAGAAATGAAATGCACCGTTCATGGAGACGGTAAGCTGTACGTACGCATGAATGCTACTTTCATTTCTATTTTGTATTTTATGGAATGGAATCATAATGATATAAAGGTATATTATAATTACAGTATAATATAATATATAATATCATTAATTAAATCCTTTATACATCCCACATATGTCATTAACAAATCAAATCACTTTGAGGGGGCGGTAGTCCGCACTTCCTAAAAATGAAGATATCGCGTTTACCCATAATGGAAACCATAAAGGTATGCGATAAATGAAAAATACAGAATCTTAAGTAAAACATAAACATATTATATATCATATATAAATATATTTTCATCTTAATGGCCACCTTTGAAGGTGTTAAAATAATATTGAACAATCATCGTTTCGTGAGGCAGAAATTCGCCATCCACAGAAACAATATATTCTTTAACCATTAGATATAGGTGTGTGTAAGTGTAGCTAGAATACTTATTATAAAAACATCCTAGTATATGTAAGATACTGGTTTTGTTACAAAATAAATTAATAAAAAGAGTTTAGGGGGTTGTAGAAGCAAAATAAAACAAAAGAACACGAGTGAAGACATTACCTTAAAATCGGGTAACTCTCTTTGATTTGAGCTCAGAGGCTTCCTTGGGAAGACTTCTTCCCACTGTGAGGCTTCTAAGAGTTATAGAGGGATGTGGAGAGACAAAATGGGCAGGGTTTTGCTGAGCGAAAGGCTTTGGAAGTGCAGTTAAGGTGGTAGAGGTGGGGGCCTTTTATAAGAGGAGAGGAGGGGCACTCTTGGAAAGTTATAAAAGGTTTCTTAATTTTCAAATGAGTTTCGGATTTTAAAGGTCTCACATTGATTTATTTCGAGGATAAGGTGATAAGTGTTCTAAATATACTAATTCAATAGGTTTTTGACATGTGTAGGTCTTAGATTTTACATTATCTTTTCATTTTATTTAAATCATTAAATAATGAGGTAATCGCTGCATCATTATGATGTCATAAATAATTAAATTAATTTAATGTCTAAAAATTATAAAAAAATGTTATGATATAGGAAATATTTTTAGATTTCTAATGAATATTTATAGTCAAAAATTTGACTTGTATAACCCCATTTAAAAATTGTTTTAGTAAAACAACTCATGTTTGTGACATTTTCATTTAATCTTTAAATAAAAGTAATTAATGTCATTATCTTACGCAAGTGGCTCCATTGGGTCCCCAAAATAGACCCATGTGTTTTCTTGGTCGTCCATGACACATCCAATAAGGGTAGGACATGTGTCTAGGTCATTTCATATTATTAAAACATTATTTTTACCTTAAATTACACTAATTACCTCTAATCGCGATTAAAAACGTAAAAGTTACTATTCACAGAAAATTATTTTGATCCCATTGAACCTAATTTTACTTCTTAATGAGAACCATGTATGTCGAATTTTTGAAATTCAAAACACGGAGGTAGTAAATTTTCATTTAAACGAAAAATTATTTTTTTAAGTACCACTTAGTGGTTTCACTATTCATCAAAAATTGAAGCTTTTCAGAAAAATACCAAAACATCACCCTAAGATATATTTGATATTTCAGATTCAAAAATGATGTCTATTTTAAAAAATTCAAAACATATAAGTTAAATTAATTAATTTAATAATTAATTCCCGCTGTCAGAGAAAATAGCGTGTTTTTATGAAACAAAATGCAGCAAAAGATTGACACTAGTTTAAGTCCGATTTCAAAGTGAAATTAATTCCAACGACCACTATTGGATTAAATGGTAAAAATATATTCTAATTTAACTTTAAAACCAATTCAAAAGATAATATAATCATATAAATAAATTATATTAAAAAGAGGTTTTGAATTAAAATACAACATTTTTCACTATTCATTAAAAAATGAACTTTATCGGAAAAATACCAAAAATTTACCCAAAGTAAATTTAAATGTCCCAATAATAAATAATAAGTTTATTTTGACAAATAGATCTTATAAAATTGTCAAAAGTTTGATTTAAAAATGGTTTGCCACCAAAAGGCAGTAAAACAATCTTTTAAAAAATATTAGTGTATTCCATGCTTAAGATTGGATTTATTCTCGTTTTAAGCCTCTAAAACACAATCTAATTCATAAACAGACATAGATAACTATATCTATTATCAATTACTTACTTGGGATGTTACAGGAGATATTTTAAAATGAAAATAAATTTATAATAAAATAATATTTTAAGATCTTCTGAAAGTTCCCCTCACCTATAAATTAAAATGTAATTCAAAAATATTGTTGAATTTTTTTTAAATTTATTTTTACCCATGTTTTAATTTCCATGAAACGTTTTGAAATTAATCATTCTGTCATTTTCCAAATGAGGTACTTTATAATATTTTTGAAAAATTTACGGAAAAAATGTTTTTTAATCTTACATTGAACAAGAAGATATTTTCTTCCATTATGCCGAATTAAAATTTTGAAGTTTTACATGAAAGATTAAAAGTTTATTTTCAAAATAAATGTTTTCATTTATAATTTTGCAGCTTCAAAATGATTTCAATGTGAAAATGAGATATTTCCCTCAAAGAGATTTAATGAATTTATTAAATTATTTTTACCAATAACAACATCCTATGTTGGATTTTATACTTATTTGAGGTTTAATTATTATGATACAGTATTCCATATTGTATTGAATGTTTTGTGATATATTTTACAATGGATGTGATATTTTTATACCATTCATGTTTTATGGTTAAAGTATTAACATTTCCTATACTAGTTTTAATACAAATGTCTATCTTCACCCTTTTCATAAGAGGAATGTATTGGACTTAGTATGTGATAGTCAAGACTTGATATAGACCCAATATGCATTGGTAGGTCTTATGAGACAAACTTGTGTCTTGAAACAAGGCCTTGATGGTATGGTAATGGTCTTGGCATGAGGTCGTGATGATATATTTATGATTTCTCGCATTATTCATTTCCTCATTATGAGATTATTTATTGATATTAAATGTTATTATTCGACTAGTAGAATATGAATGTGAATGTTTATATAGAATTATTTGATTTATTACTACTATATTGTGATGGATATTATGTTTAAAAGGCTTCTATTTTAGTTTTATAACTTGCATTAAAAGTTTATACTTATTTATGACATCTTCCTCTATAGTGTTTATCTTCACTGAGTATCTGATATCAGAACTTTTTTATTCTCCATTGCCCCTACGATGGGAATAAGTATATTATTATTGACATGTAGTTATGTTATAATTTATATGAGAGCTTTCAAATGGGTAATATTTTGTTTTTTATTTCAACATGCAAGTTAATTCTTATGTTTGTATCTAGTATTTTCAAGTCTACTAAACTGATCGGTACTTCAGGATTGAATTTTATATGATCATGCCTATTAATAATATAATTCACCAACTCTAGGTTCTAGGGTTAGAGTGTTTCAGTTGGTATTTGAGAATGTTTTGTACAAAACTTGAGAACTAGATTTAGAAAACAACCTTGATTAGGGAACATTACCCTAAGATATAACTTGAGGATAAGTATAGAAGAACATACTATAATTTTTGTACTATAGAGATTATGTGGGTATTCTAAGAAAATAAATCATTTCCTAGATACTACATATGGATGTGGTTCTGGAACAAATGTATATATGGGGTAAAAACTCTGATAAGGTGTTTCGAGCTTGAATCAAGATAACCCTGTACATGACAACGAGCCTTACTGCACACCTGGTTTGAAACTCCTGGGGGATATGCTTAGGATAATTCATATTTTATTTTAAAAAAATTATGTATAATTTATGATTAACTATGTACTCAAAGAAACATTTTTATTATTATGGATTATATATGCATAAATTTTTCTATTTATGATAAGTATTTTACAAGTTTGGAAATATTCATTATGATTTATACCCTAATATAGTGTATAAAATTGTTTAGAAATAGTTGCTAGTGAGAAGAAATGGAAATTGTATCAATGCACACAATCCCTGTAGGGATTTTCCACCTATGAAAGATAATGATAATGTATATGGTGATATAACTAGTTCTGAATAGCTTATAACCATAATGGGACAACTGAATCAGGTTATGAATAATAACCATATCCGTATAGAGCACTATGATCCAAAACATTGGTGATCATTGTTACACTACTTCATGAGATATCAACCTCCAATATTCCATGGGACTAAAAATCCATTTTTAGCTGAGTAATGGATATGTTACTTGTAGAAACTATTTCTTTCTTTGAGGAGTAACAAAAAGGAAAATATTTTCATGGTAGTTTATTGTCTCTCAGGTGATGTGGATAATTGGTGGTCATTAATAAAAACCATGAATGAAGATAAAGAAGTAGAAAATAGGGAGTGTATGGTGTTTGAATAACTTTTCCTAGAAAATTAATTTCCCTAAGAATAGTAAGCTGATATGGAAAGGTAATTTCTGAGTATATGAAAAAAAGAGGATGAAAATGCTTCAAAGTATGAGTCTAAATTCACAATGTTATCAAGTGATTCATCATACTACATACATAACCCAAGAGGTAATATTGATAGATTCATTGATGGGTTAAAATAATTACTCTGGAGGGAATTGTTTTCATAGTATTTCTCATCATACGAAGATATATGCTCATGTGTTGTAAGGATATGAAAAGAATTCTCTACATCTGATGAATTTAAAGGTAATACAGATAAGAAGAGGTCCATTGAACACTATGGGAATGGAAATAAGGGGAACAAGGTAAACGATGACTTTCCACCCTGAAGTAATTGTGTGAAGAAACACCTCGATACTTGCCTAAAGGGGATGCTAGATTATTACAAGTCTGGAGAAAAAGGCCACCAAGCTCATAATTGTAAGGAGAAGAAATAAAATGTCAATGTTCAATGATAAAATTATAATGAAATGAGACATTATGCAATTTATTTTCCTAAGTGTAAATGAATATTATCTCAAACAAGGACAAGAGAGAAATTCCAAGCTTTTGTGATCACAACTATTGAGGTTTAAACTCTTAATGACATTATGAAAGGTACTTTAATAATCTCCTCAAATTTTGGAAAATCATTAATTGATTTCTTATCCTCATGTTACTTTATATCTTCCCAGTTTTCTTTAAAAATTAGATATTTCTAATTCACTTTTATAAGGGAGTTGATAGTAAAAACCCCTAAGGGAAGTCTCATTACAACAAGGATGTGCCAGGAAGTTCCCATTATGGCATATAATTGTGCATTATCTGCTAAATTTATTGTCATACTAATGGTCGGATTTGATATAATCCTTAGTATGGATTGGATATAAAATTATGATGAGAATATTTATTTAAAGAAGAAGGATGTTAGGAATTGTGAGAGTGATGCTGAATCCTTTATCTTTAGTGCAGAAACATCATCACCTAATTCTTATTGAAATCCACCCCCAATAGCTTTACTAAATTATATTCTTGGGGAGGTAGAAGAAATATCATATAAGAATGAAGAAGGAAATATTCAAACCAAGGATGTACATATTGTAAAAGAATACATTTTTGTTTTTCACAAATATTCACCTGGACACCCCCTAGAGTGTGAAGTTCAGTTTTCTATTTATTTAATCCCCGATGAAAGACTAATATAAAAGTCTCCTTATGGAATGGTCACTGTGGAGTTAGTAGAGCTGAATAAACAATTAGAGGAGTTGAGTAAAACGTGATTTATTCACCCAAGTGCTTCTCTATAGGGATCCCTGATTCTTTTTATTAAGAAAAAAGATAGATCAATGAGGCTATGCATTGACTATTGAGCAACTGATGCTATTACAATAAAGAACAAGTATCCCCTACCTAAAATTGAGGATTTATTTGATTAAATTAATGGAGATAATTTGTTTTTGAAAATTTACCTTCGTTCTTGTTATTATCCATTGTGTGATGAAATGATGATATTTCAAAGAAAACATCCCAAATGAGGTATAATCATTACAAATTTATGGTAATTCCATTTGGATTGACTAATGCACCTTCTATTTTCATGGATATAATAAATAGTGTTTTCAAGGAATATCTTGACGATGTTTTCATAGTATTTATTGATGATATCTTGGTATACTCTAAAAGATATTAAGACCATGAGAACCACTTGTATATTGTTATGAAGACTCTTAGAAGAAATGAACTGTATGTGAAGTTTAGAAAGTGTGAATTATGGATTTAAGAAATTTATTTTCTTGGAAATATTGTCTCAAAGGACGGAATCTTTGTTGATCCGAAAAATAAAAATTCAACCCATGAATATCAATTACCGAAAAGAATAACCTAGGTACACAACTTTATTAGTCTATCAGGTTACTATCGGCATTTTTTCCATAATTTTTTTCAATTGGAAAATCTTTTAACCAAGTGCACATATACAGGGGTTAATTTTGTTTTGAAAAAAGAGTGTGAAGAATTCTTTGAGTAATTGAATAGAATATTAGTGAATGCTCTTATCTTGACTCTACCATTTGGGAATGATGGGTTTGTGATCTATAATGATGCATCACATAAAGAGCATGGTTGTGTCCTTATGAAAAATGACAGGGTTATTGTTTATTCATCAAGGAAATTAAAAATCCCTGAACAAAACTACCCTACTCAAGATTTGGAGCTAATAGTAGCAATTTTTTATCTAAAGATATGGATACACTCTATCTATAATGAATGATGTGAGATATATTCTGATCATAAGAGTTTGAAATATATTTTTTCACAAAATAACTCAACATGAGACAAAGGAGATGGCTTGATCTACCCAAGGATTATGATTTAACAATACACTACCACCCAGGGAAGGTAAATAAGGTGGTAGATGCTTAGAGTAGAAAATACTGTGGAGTTATAAATAAAATGAGAGTTGAAAGGGATCCTATTTTTATAGATCTTGTAAATATGGATATAGGAATTATCTTTGGAGGTAAAACATCACTAATTTTTCATATGGTTTCAAAACCTTATTTTCTAGAAATTGTAAAAAGTTCTTTGTTAGATAATGAAGAGTTTCAAAAGAAAATTAAATCTTTGAATGATGGGAGACTGATTGAATATGCATTTGAAGATGGTATTTTAGAATTTGGGAAGAGGATTTTTGTTCCTACTATACCTGAGCTAAAAAATAAATTATTGGATGATGCTAATAGTTTCCATTTATCTATACACCCTAGTGGAACTAAAATGTATAGAGATGTGAATGAACATTTTGGGTATGACAACATGAAGAGGAGGAATTCTGATTATGTGTCATGATGTTTGGTTTTTCAAAATGTCATGTATGGAGGAAAACATCCTAGAGGAGTCATGAAACATCTTCTAATACCTACATGGAAATGGGATGATATTACTATGGACTTTGTCATTGGGAACCAAATACTCCTTGAAGAAGTGATGCTTTTTTGGTTATTTTTGATCCTCTTACCAAATTAGAACATTTTATTACTATAAGAGATGATTTACCAATTGAAGGTTTAGAAAGACTAAATATCAATGAAGTTTTAAGACATCATGGTGTACCCCCATCGATTATTTATAACTTTGATCCCTGTTTTACATCATAATTCTAGAAAATACTTCAGAAGGCCCTACATAATAAGATTCATTTAAGCACTACCTACCACCCACAAACTTATGGAAAATCAGAATGGAATATTCCAACCTTAGAATAAATGTTAAGATCTTTATCTCTATACTTTTAAGGTATGTTGGATCAATATTTACCTATGTTATAATTTTCCTATAATAATATCTTCCATTGAAGTACACAAAGTTACCAAATGAAGTATTTTTTGGAAATAGATGTTGTACTCCAACTTGTTGGGATGATGTTGGTAAACGAAAACTTGTAGGCACAGAACAAGTTGAGGAAATGATGCGAAATGTAAAAACTATTTAGACCTATGTCAAAATAGGTCAAAGTAGGCAAAAGTTATATGTTGATAACCGAAGGAAGGATTTGTAATTTTAAGTGGGAGATCTTGTTTTCCTGAAGGTATCTCCATGTAATGGTGTTATATGATTCTGTAATAGGGGTAAATTATGTACCAGGCACATCAGAACTTTCGAAATTATTGAACAAATTGGATTTATATCTTACCATTTGGAAATACCTCCAAGTCTCTCCAAATTTCATGATGTGTTCCACATATCAATGTTAATGAAATAATTGCTAGACCCAACTTATGTACTCACCTAAGAAGAATTAGAAATGGAATTCGATATTTCTTACTGTGAAGAGCCTATCATGATTGTTCATACCAGAGAACAAGTGTTGGGAAATTGGATGAATCGTCTGGTAAAGGTTCTTCAGAGAAACCATAAAATGGAAGAGGTGACTTGGGAACCTGAAGAACATTTTATGAATAACCACCTGAATCTTTCTACGAAGTGATATTATAGAAATTTCATGGATTAAATTATTTGAATTAGGGAATAATTTAACTCCCCAATCTTCATCTCTACGCTTCATTTTAAATAATTCAATAGCAAGCGCTACACACCACATCGAGTTCGAGCACACCATGACCCTTCAAACTAGTTGTTTAAAAAGTGGTTATGAATAATAATAACCAAATTTAGAAATTTTTGAAATTTTATTTTTCAAAATAGACTTCATTTTAGAATTTAGAATATCAAAATTAGATTATGGTGAATTTTTTTTAATTTTTTGAAAAGTTTTAATTTTTGATGAATAGTGAAAAATACTACATTGTTGTTAAAAAATGACTATTTAATTTAAATAATTATTTTATTGTAAATTGATTTAAAAGTTGAAATAAATGAGTGATACATATATTAATCCAATATAGTTCTTTGGAATCATTTTATAATAGAATTACTTATAATAATTTATTGATCTTTTGAACATCACTTTTACCCGCCTTCTAGCCACATGTACAAGATTCGAAATAAATGTAATTATACATATTCTATGATTTGAATTTTGAAAAATGGACATACATGGTATTAATTAGTATGATATGTTTTATCTAATAAGATAAAAATATTTTGTGGTGAATAGTTACTTTTTGATTTTGTTTACCACGATTATAGGTAAATAGGGTAATTATAGGTAAAATTTGTATTATAATCACATAATATTACCCTAAAACTTGTCCTAATTTATCTGGATATATTTTTTTCAAGAAAAATCAATATTAGGTTGAAATTATTATCTTTTTCAAGCCTCTTGTGTCATATTTATACATTTACTATATTTTATTTAAAGAAGAGTTAAAAATATCATATTCAAATTTCTATAAATAAAAAATATTTAATATAGGTTTATAAATAAGATAAATTAAATTATAAATATTATTTAAAAGCCTAAATTTATTATCTACATAATCATATTTTTTTTTTAATTTTACGAAATAAATAATTAAATTAAATGGTGGAACAATAATGATGGAGTAATTGAATTATTAAAGGGTGAATCAATTAAATGTTAATAAAAATATTAAAATAAATATACATTTAGTTAATTATTGACCTACATTAATTTTATATATAACATAGACCTTTTAGGGACTTATTATATGTATTTTTTTGAAGTTATCATGTTGGATTGATATTTTTTAAATTGAAAATTTTTAATGGTATCAAAATTGACACAAATGATACTTTAAAATATATAATATATAATTAAATGTTATAAAATTCATAAAAACTTCAGGTTCAGAAAAATAACTATTATAGTATTATATATTTTTTAATTGATCCAATTAGGGTTATTTTTTAATTTTAAAGTAAATATATTAACCAAACATTATAAAACTACAAGACGAAACAGTATGAGTTAAACGGTTTAACTAAAGGTTAATCCCAAATGATAATATGCATTTCATGACCTAAACTTTCATAAAAGTAATTTTTTGATATGATTTTGACCCAACATCATCTTATAATTGAAATTAATCAATTTTTAAATATTTTCAACTGAATATAAATTTATAATAAATTAATATTTTAAGATCACCCAAAAGGGCCACTCACCTATATTATAAAAGGGAACTTATTATTTTCCTTAATTCACACCTACAAATCCATTTTATAGAGAAAAACCATTCACAATTATTCTAAAAACTTCCCTAATTCAAATTAGAGGCCACACATTGGGAGGAAATCCATCCTAAGGATTCCTTTTGTGCAAACCAAAAGGAGACACTGGAAAAAGAGGTAATTGTTTTATCACCTCTTTCAAAGTTTTTTTTCTTATTATACATCACATTTATTTGTTGTTTCCATATAAAAATAATAAATCCACAATCACCCATATATTTAGATGTTTTTATAATCATGGTATTACCATATTACTCATTTTATCTAGCATACGAATCGCAATATCACCATGCGTGTGTACACACATCTTACCGTCTCCATGTCGTGGTGTGATTTATTATTCTAAACCACTTTATTTGGATGGGTATTATGATGTGTATAATGAATATAAATAATTAATATAACATTATAATGATTCTTTTTAACTAATAAACCATATAATTCCATACCATTTAGTAATTAAGTTAATGATAACGTCGCTCGTGCGTACGCACATCCTACTATCTCTATCACGCAATGAGATTCATTATCCATGTTATCCATTAAAGAATGATTATCAATTTTAAATGATGATTAAATAATTATGAACTTAATTTAATTATGGGTATTAATAAGTATCCTATTCACAATAAACATTACTTACATAATAAAATAGGAATGGGAAAATGAAGCAGTTAACACCCGAAACAATGGTAATACTGAAATATTTTTACCATAATGATATAAGAGTATATTATATTATATAATAAATATGGATATAGTCCTGGTATAATTTAATAACATGTTTTAATCATTATATAAGAGGCTAAATCACCCTATAATAAAGGAGTGTATAAGGTTAGGGTTAATTTTACAATCTCTTTGTTATCTGATATTGCTTATACGTATGTATCAAATGGGAAATCCTTAACATCCATTACAATGTTTCTTAAAATGGGATTAAAACTGTTATCAAAAAAATTTTAATGTCATTTTTAAGCATGTTTTAATTTTTAAAAAACGTTTTTAAAGGAATATTTCAGACATTTTCCAAATGAGGTACTTTATAACCATTTCAACAAATTTACGAAAAGAATTGTTTTTTTAAATTATATGGAATAGATAGATATTTCCACCATAATGATGTACTGGAATTTATAAGCATTCCTTACAATACTATGAAGATATTTTCAAAATAAATGTTTAATTTTATATTTGTTCGGATTATATACAATTTCAAGGTAAAAAGGGATATTTCCATAACTTTTTTCTAATGAATTTATTAAATTATTTTCATCTATGTCAATATCCTTTGTAAAATTTTATGCTTATTTTGGATTTAATTATTATAATAAAATATTCCATATTTTATTAAAGGGTTTATGATATATTTTATTATGGATGTGCTATGTTTATACCATTGATGGTATATGGTTAAAGTATTAACATTTCATATGCTAGTTTTAATATGAATGTTTATTTTTTACCCTTTTCATAATAGGAATGTATTGGACTTAGTAAGTGATGTGTGGGGCCTACTATATCCCATCGATTCATTGGTAGGACTCATGATACAAAATAGTGTCTTGGAACAAGGCCTTAAAGGTATGGATATTGTCTTGGAATGAGGCACTGAAAATATTATTATGATGTCTGGAAATATGAATTTCCTCATTATTAGATTAGTTATTGATATTTCTTGTGATTATTCAACTAGGGGAATATACATGTGGGAGATTAAATGGAAATATTTTATTTATTCTTTCTATATTAAGATAAATATTATTTTTAAGAGGCTTGTGTGTTAGTTTTATACCCTACCTTAAAATATCATTCTTATTTATGATAACATATACTATATTGTTTATCTTTATTGACCATCTTAGATCAACCCCTTCTTATGTTTCATTTTCCCCTAGGATGTGAAGAATTATATAATGGTTGACATATAGTTATACTATATGAGATATAAGATATTTTAAATGAAATAATATGTTGTTTTTATTTTTAATATGTAATGTAAAATTTATGTTTTTATCTAGTATTACCAATGATACTAAACCGATCATTCCGTTAGGATTTTATTTTCTTGTGATCATACCAATGTAATAAAATAACACAACAAAATTAGGATTCTTGGGTTAGGTATATACACAAAAACCTTCCTAGATTCCATCCCTTCATTCTTGAGATCCAGTTATTAACCAAATACAATCCTAAAATTGCTTAATGTGTAAACCGAAGGAAATCTATCAATGAAGAGGTAATCATCTTACCCATGATTTTCAAAGTTTATTTCTTATTTTAATTACTCTAAATATGTTTTATCCCACCTAAAATTATGAACCAAATATAAATAATAAAATGATATTTTATTATGATTGTGAGAAAATATATCAATTATAATATGAAATTATTTCTTCTGTGTAGTTGTAGACTACCACCACTACATAGAAACATAACTCATTTTCCATTACAACCACTCATTGGTGGACATAATAAAAGATTTAATTAATATATAAGATATATCTGATACAATTATTATTATATGACGATACATTATTATTTATCTTTCATTATTTCCTTTCATTATAAAATGAAAATAGAGATTGTAATGACCCAGAATCCAAAAACATGGAAGATGATGTTTTGATTTATTACATTAGAATAAGATAGAAGGAATCCCCTCACAATGGACTTAATTGTTTAGTATTATTGGTAAAATAGATACATACATTATTTCAATCTTACATTTGAAAACAATAATCACCACATAATTTTTTTATAATAATTTAAATCCATCTTGAATATGATTTCATATCAGTCATAGTACACTTCTAGAATTATTAGGAATAGAAACAAAATAAGCATGAGATCAAAATATCAATAAGGGTTAAATATAGTGGAAGCTGTCCTGAGTAAATATGTCATTATCATTATAGAAAGGTATATAACAGAGCACATGTTTTATTTAGATGAATAGTCTATCATAATAAATATGGGTAGGTAAATAACTGAAAACACATAAAATTTAATAATTATCAAAACTACCAAAACTGGATAATTCATAATCAATATCGAAGTTAAATTACTGAAAACACATTTCATTTAAACTATTAGTTGATATTGATATTAATTATAAGATAATATCATTTTGAAAATATCATGGATAATAATAACTGAATTATCAATGAAAGAAATACTTAATTATTAGATTTCATGATCTCAGGCTATCACGACCAGTCCTCGGGGCCCGTGCCGTGACTACCCACAACCTGCCTTCCATAGGCTAGGGGATGGAGACTAGCACAAAAGGTGTAAATCCTGATAAAATGGGAAGACATTTCCTTTATGATAGTAATGAAACACAATAGAGTACGCAAGATGAAGTAAACAGAAAGAAATACTGAATATAGAGTAAGTGATGAAAGGTAAATGAGCCAGAATAAAAACCCAACTGAAAAGTAAAATACAATTGAAAGTCTAGTATAGTAGCTGTAAAGTAAAACAACAACCACTAAGTCATCCTTCGATAATCCCACCTGAAGGGTGGGTACAGATGGTCTCCTCGGTACCTCGGGTCCATCCATCTGCTCCATGTACGTCCCGCCAAGTGGTTCACCTCCAGGTACCCTCCAGCTCTACATGTCTCTACCACGATCAGTTTTGTCTATCTTTTGCATCCAACACAACGTAGTGCAGGCATAGCCAGTGTAGGGGTGAGTTTAACAATACTCAGTAGGGACCCCGAGACCCCCGAAGGTCTCCCAGAATCCACAAAGGTTAAATCACAAAGAAAAGACACAATCACTATGTATCAACCAACTCAAATTAGGTATATTCCTATACATATACCTATGTTATCAATCCGAGTTCGGCTCAAACTCTTGAGCCCAAGCACAACCCAGTCTACACAGGAAGGAAGTCAATCACATCGATGATAATGATTGAAAGTCAAGACTCAGCTTATACAGGTATAAATCTTACATAAAGTGATAGAGATGATCATATGTAGTAACTGATTCATCTAAGCTGGCAGACCCACGTTGGATACTAGTCCAACTAAGCTGTCAGACCAACGTAGGTAACTAGACCAGCTACTCTGTCGGACCCACGTAGGATACTAGTACAGTAGTCAAACTGTCAGACCCACATAGGATACAAGAACAGTAATCATCCTCGTCTAACCCATGGAGGATTCCAGTACGATAGTCGTCGTCTCCGAACCCATGGAGGATTACAGTAGGGTAGTTGTTGTTGCCGAACCCACAGAGGATTCCAGCACGGTAGTCGTCGTAGTCGCAACTAGCTCTAGGGTACCTGCACACCGCATGGTCGATTCCGGGAGGGTACGCTCCTCGAGCCAAGGGGTTCGATACATAAAATATCAATAAGTCCAGATTTGATGTATCCTGAAGTTCTGTCTCATCAAAAGGAACCCGATGCGACAGACAGCGTGTTAATCAGATACCCAGTCTGAAAGATATTGGCTTTTCCGTTCCAGGGGCCCAGATGGAAATATGCTTTTTCTAAACCCGACCATTTTCCAAATTCATCCAAATCTAACTTAGAGTATCGTAAAAGGACCGCCTCGTCGCAAGGGTCCCAGTTCCGCAGACGATGCATCGATCGGACGCACGGTCTTAAAGATATTAACGTTTAAGTGATAATAGGCCCGACCCGTTAAGCCCAGTGGGATGGCGGGTCGGGTCAACCCAGTTTTGGCGAGTCTGATCTGACAGAGGGTCGGACCAGTCCAATGTATCACATGGTCCGGCACGGCAGGGTGCGTCACGGCCTGACACGGTGCGACCCGGCCTGGCGCGGTGCAGCCCGGCCCGGCACGACACGTCCCAGGCCAGTGTGGTGTGGCCTGGCCCGGAATGGCCCGACTGGCCGCGGCTCGGCCCGAAGGGCCTAGTGGTCTGAGTGGGGGGGGGGGGGGCTTTCCCAAACCGGTGGCACCAAGCGGTGCCGCCCTCCCAATTGGCCGGTTGAAGCCAACCAGCCTTTCTGGCGCAAGCGGCCCGCTCGGGCTGGCGGTGGTCCGGCTGCGCGACACATTTGTGTGTCGTGACTTCTTCACCCGGCCGGCCGACGAGTCGGCCGGTTCTCCACGAAGCGGCCCACGGATTGTGGGCCATGGTCCTCCATAGCGCGACACCCCTTGTGGCGCCGCAGTCTCCCTTTGTCCCAGTCAGCTTCGGCCGACGAGTTCTCCTTCGGCCAAGCGGCCCGTGGTTCTTCCACACACGACCGGCGCACATCCGTCGCTTCTCCCGTCACCACCTCTTTCAACGCGCCTCAATCGCAAACAAAGAGACTACAAAGGGTCGTCGGGCCGTGTGCGTTCAGCCCGCACCCTCTGCATTAGGCGTTAGAAATTGGCCAAAATCAAACTATGTTTCTCAACAAAGAACAAGAACAATTTTAATCAATTAAAATTGAACATAATTCCCCTACCTCGAAATTGACATCGCACGTCGTCGAGTCGCGGAAGACAAGAACCATGGAGTTTGGGCGTCGCGGATGAAGAACGTCGATCTGTCAACATCGGAGTGCACCTGAAAAAGAAATGTCATTGGAGACTTCGCGTTCTTCGAATTTTAGAGCATTCTTTGTCGAAGGAGAAATTCTTTCTTCATCAGAGGAGTTCTTCATCGAAGAGAGGAACAATTTTCTCAAGATCTCTCCCAAAAATCTCTCAACACAACAAGTGACCAAAATAAAATAATAGCTAAGGATATTATTTAATTAACACATGTAATTAAAAATTCAAACCACTTTAATTAATTAAGTGAATCGCCTAATTAATTTACCCTGGGTTGGAAAAATTAATTAGAGAGAGAAAGAGGTGGAGGGTTATTTTAAAATTCAAATGTAAGGGGTTGTTCAATTAAATGAAGAGGAGTTAATTGGGAGGAATAAGGGGAGGTGAAGGGATTAGGCTCATGTGCACCCCACCTCACGAATATCCTCTCATGGAAGGTTATGTGGGTGTGGGCCCCACCTCTAACTCCCCTTGGGAGGAAATATCCAACCTCCCTAAATAAAATTTGTACACAAAATATTTTATTTATTTTATTCTAAATCCCAAAATATTAACACTCAACCTGCATAAAACTCAACTGCGGTAAAGTTCCCCTTATGAGAATACCGGTGCTGCGAGTTCATCGATGCCCTCAGATTTAAATGTTGAGCACTGGTTCAAATGATAGAAAAACCCACACGTATGTTTACTGAACGTACCTGAACAAACTTTAGAAATTTATTCCGGGCACACCGGGCCTCAGAATCAAGTTCCTTCAGAAACCGAGAACTCGTAAAATTCCAAAGTATTTAAGAAAAAAAATTCCTTGAAATTTCCAGGACTTTACATTACTCTCATCTCAGGGATTTACGTCCCCGTAAAGCTACAACACACACTAGGAAAACAAATGGGGGTACTGAGCTCGCATCTGAGCCTCCCTCGCCCAAGGTCTCTCCTGGAGGTTCCCATGCTGCCAGGGAATGCACACTAGAGGAATCAACTGTCCACGTAGGACCCGCTCCTGTCAATCCTCAATCTCCACCAGGACCTCCGCAAACGTCACCCCATCATCGATGTCCAGCTCCCCGTGATCGATGATGTGGGTCGGGTCGTGCATGTATCTCCTCAGTTGTGATACGTGGAAGACTTCATGCACCTGGTGCAATTGAGGTGGAAGGGCCCGACGGTATGCCACCTCGCCTACTCTTCTATGGACCTGGAAAGGTTTGATGAAATGCAGAGATAACTTGTTGCCCTGGAAAAATCTTCATAGAGCTCGTCGAGGCGAGACCCATAGGAAGACGTGGTCACCATCCTCGAACTCCAGTGGTCTCCGTCACCTATCAATATAAGATTTTTGTCTGCTCTGTGCAGTCTTCATCCGCTCCTGGATGATCAACACCTCCTTTGTCATAGCCTGCACCATCTTTTGTCTTACAAGTGCTGACTCCCCTGGGTCAGTCCAGCATAGAGGTGATCTACAAGATTGTCCGTACAATGCCTCGTATGGTGCCATCCCGATGGTGGAGTGGTTGCTATTGTTGTAGGAAAAATCCACCAAGGGTAGGTCATCCTCCTAGCTGCGACCAAAGTCAAGGACACATGCACAGAGCATGTCCTCGAGATTATGAATAGTCCTCTCAGTCTGACCGTCCGTCTGAGGGTGGAAGGTGGTGCTTAGATGTAGCTGTGTCCCAAAAGCCTCCTATAACCCCTTCCATAGCCAGGAAGTGAATCGAGCATCTTGATCAGAAATGATATTCTATGGAACACCATGAAGTCGTATGATCTTCTGAATGTAAAGGCATCACAGGCTCTCTACTGATCCCTACTCTCTAATTGGTAGTAAGTGGGATGACTTGGTGAGTCGGTCTACGATCAACCAGATAGAATTGTGTCCTCCGGATGTACATGGAATCCCCATCACGAAATCCAAAAAATATCACGTCCCACTTCCACTCAGGGACCTCTAAGGGATGTACCAAGCCTGCTGGTACCTGGTTCTCCGCCTTCACTTGCTGACAAGTGAGGCATCATGAAATGAACTCTGCTACAACCTTCTTCATACCCGGCCACTAGTGCTATCGTCTGAGGTCTTGGTACATCTTCTCTACTCCAGGTTGTATCGCTAGAGGGGAAGTGTGAAACTCCCTTATGAATTCTTCTTGCAGTGCAACTGGTACCCTGGTACGTCCCCTGAAGAGGATGTCATGCTCTCCTCCTTCAGAAAATCCATCAGGCACCTTCCCTGTGAATATCTGAGCACGTTGTGTCTCACAGTCAACATCCCCACGCTGTGCCTCTCTGACTTGCTAAAGGAGTGTTGGAGTGACTGTAGAAAGGCTTCTCCATCTCCATCCACAAAGGATATATGCAATGTGGCTAGCTTCTCTGTCACCTAAACTAGTAGCTGAATCCCCGATCACCTACTTACTGCATCAGCTACAATGTTCCCCTTCCTAGGAGTATAAAATATCTCAAAGTCATAGTCCTGGAGGTAATTGAGCCATCGCCGCTGTCTCAGGTTGAGGTACTTCTGTGAAAAGATGTACCTGAGACTCTGGTGGTTAGAGTAGACTGTAAAGTGCTCGCCCATTAGATAGTGCCAGCACTTCTTCAAGGCGATGACCACTGCTGATTACTCCAGGTAATGGGTATCCAGTACAACCCGTAAGTGGTAGGCGTGCTTCTCCTCAGTAGTCGAGTAAATCAGTATGTCGCCGATGAAGACCACAACAAAACGATTGAGGTAAGGCTGGAAGATACTGTTCTTGAGACTCATGAACACTGCTAGAGCGTTGGTTACGCCGAAAGGAAAAACAAAGAACTCGTAGTGGCCATAACAACACCTGAAGGCCATCTTCTACACATCCTCGTCTCGAACTCAGAGATGGTGATAGCCTGACATGAGGTCTATCTTCGAGAACCAACGTGCTTCCTTGAGCTGATAAAAGAGGTCTTCAATCCTAGGGAGTGGGTACTTGTTCTTCACGGTCACCTGATTCAGGCATCGGTAGTCGAAACACAGTCGCAAGATCCCATCCGCCTTCTTGGTGAACAAAATCAGAGAATCCAAGGGTGAAACACTGGGTTAGATGAATCCCTTCCCTTGCAAGTCATCCAGCTGTACATGTAGCTCACGAATCTCGGCAAGATCCATCTGATATGCTGGAGTAGATATAGGTGTTGTCTCTGGGTACAATTCTATGTATAAGTCTACCTCTCTTTGAGGAGGTAGTCCTGGAACGTCATCAGGAAAAACGTCCGAATACTAATCCACCACAACAGGAAAACTCAGAATCTACACATCAACTGATCCAAGGATGAGACTAGACAACTGATGTGTGATTGACTGTCCTCTCCTCTGCATATGTCCATCCTGTTGTGCAAAGGCTCCCTTCTCGCTGGTGAGGGTGAACCTGCTCCCATCCATGTGGACACACCACACATTGCGCCTAATACATTCACTCTGAGCATGGACTGTAGATAAATATTCCATACAGAAGATGACGTCGTAAGGCCTCGACGCTGCTAAAAGAAGATCCCAGCCAAATCTATCACCTCCTAAAGAAAGCTCACACTACCGACACCTGTGCGTAATCATCGAGTCTTCTCCCATAGAAGTCTCTAACTGTAAGGATCGAGCCAATGGATCTGTCGGAATCTCCGAGCCCCAAACAAGGGTAGTGGCAATGAAAGAATGACTGACACCTATGTCTATAAGTAATACAGCAGGGGTAGAGTAGACACAAATAGTACCTCGAATCATCTCAGGTGCGCCGTGGCCGTAAGCCTCCACTATCTGGAGCTGAGCCTGCCTCTACCCGCCAGCTCCCTGTGTTCGGGGTTGACCTCCTGGTGGTGGTGGTAGAGCCTCAAAACGTCATAAACCACCTGCTGCTTGGAAATCTCCTCTACCTCGTCCGCCTACTCCCTGAAGACCACCACAGTCGAACCTCTACCTCCACCTCAGAGGTCCCTCCATTGTCTGCTGCTCATCTGCACGGCGGGTCAGGAAATCTCGAGCCATGTGACCCTCCCACCACATGAATAGAACTGCCTGCTCCTCATATAGCCGGCTATGTTTCGGGTTGCCCGCACAACTAAACCTGTATCCTGAGGTCGCTCGTCTGGTGTCCTAGTCCGGTTGGACCTCTGAAACATCTGCCTACTGCCGGCTGAAGAAGACTCTGCTGCGTTTCACCCTGTGGTGGGTCTCGCTACTGGGGTTGGCTCAGTGAGAAAGCTCTCCACAAGAAGGGCTCGCTCTAGTACTCCCGCCTATGTCAGAATGTTGAGGGATATCATCAAAGCCTTGATCTCATGCCTCAGTCCCATCTCCAAGGTCCTGGAACTGAAGAATGGGTCTCGTACCATGTCTGTGGAGTAGCATGAGAGGTTAGTAAACCTCGCTGAGTACTGAGCTACTGTCATGCTACCCTTCCACAAGTGATGTAACTCCTAAATCCGCACCGCACAAAGGGTGTCTGGAATAAACTCGGAGCAGAAGAGACTCTCAAAGTCTGTCCAATGTAGAGATGCCTCATCATGCACCTGGAGCATCAAGCTCCACCATCTACCTACTACTGCATGTAGGAGACTCACGGCAAGGATCACCATAAGTTTGGCAGGTGTCCCTACCAATCTGAAGACTCTGATGACATCCTCCATCCAAACCTCGGCTGCCTGAGGGTCCGTATCTTCGCAGAACCTGGGTGGCATCCGTTGCCGAAACTCGTGAAACTCTCTCAAGCGACGTTCACTCTCTAATGCTGGGGCTGAAAGTATTGGTGGCTCAACGGGTAGTGGTACTGTTGGTGCCTCCGCTATGATGGGGCCCTACACCAAGGACTTATCGCTCAGTGGGCTACCATCTCTCATGTGACTCGGAACCCTAGATTGCTACCTTCATGGGGACATCCTGAAAAGAAACAGGTGTTCCACGGTCAAACAGTATACCTGGTGAGTTGACACAAAGTAATCACAAAGAAAACTTTTGAAAGGCACATTTAATCAGGGTTTTCATTCACTGAGTCGGAAATGAGGGGTCAGGGTCCTGGTGTATGAATATGTCGACTGCCCCACAAACACTGGACTCCTTGGTCCGAAAACCACACTCAATACTCTTAACACTATTTCATAATAGAAAGTAATGATTAGATTCCATATTTCTATGATAGAATCAACTCCCCTGATACCAATTTGTCATGACCCATCCTCGGGGCCCGTGTTGTGACTACCCCAAGCCCACCTTCCATAGGACAGGGGCTGGCAGCTAGAACCAAAGGCATAAATCCCGATAAAAACGGGAGGCATTGACTTTATGATAGTAAAAAAACACAACAGAGTATGCAAACTGAAGTAAACACAAAGTAATACTGAATATAGAGTAAGTGCTGAAAGGTAAATGGGCCAGAATACAAACCCAACTGAAAAGTATAGTACAACTGGAAGTCTAGTACAATAGTAGAAAAGTAAAACAGCAACCACTAAGTCGTCCTCTAGGAATACCACCTAAAGTATGAGTACATATGGTCTCCTCGGTACCTTAGGTCCATCTGTCCACTCCATGTACGTCCCGCCAAGTGGTCCACCTCTGGGTACCGTCCAGCTTCACAAGTCTCTACCATGATCAGTGCTGTCCTTCTTCTTCATCCAACACAACGTAGTATGGGCATAGCCCGTGCATGGGTGAGCATAACAATACTCAGTAGGGACCCCAAGTCCCTCGAAGGTCTCCCAGAATCCACGAAGGTTAAATCAGGAAGAAAATATACAATCAAAAAGTATCAAAAAACATTACTTAGGTATATGTCCATACATATACCTAAGTTATCAATCCCAGTTCGGCTGAAACTCTCGAGCCCAAGCACAACCCAGTCCACACTATAAGGAAGTCAATCACATCGTTGATAATGATAGAAAGTCAAGACTCATCTCACACAGGTATAAATATTTCATAAAGTGATATAGATGATAATATGGAGTCATTGATTCATCTAAGCTGGCAGACCCACGTAGGAGACTAGTCCAGCTAAGCTGTCAGAACCATGTAGGATACTAGACCAACTACTTTGTCTGACCCACATAGGATACTAGAACAGAAGACTAAATGTCGGACCCACGTAGGATAGAAGAACAGTAATCATCGTCATCCAACCCACGGAGGATTCCAATAATGTTGTCGTTGTCGCCGAACCCATGAAGGATTCCAGTACGGTATTCATCGTAGTCGCATCCAGCTGTAGGGTTTCTGCACACATCACACTCTATTCTAAGAGGGTCCTCTCCTCGAGCCAAGGGGGTCGATATATTAACTCTCACAAATTCCAGGGTTGATTTATCCCAATGTTCTATATCGTCAAAAGGAACCCGATGCGATAGACGACGCGTCAATCGGACGCCCGGTCAGAAAGATTTTGGCTTTTCCGTTCCAGGGGCCATGTTGGAAATATTCTCGTTCCAAACCGAGCCGTTTTACAAATTCGTCCAAAAATCACTTAGAGTTTCGCAAAACGACCGCCTCTTCGCAAGGGTCCCAATGCCATAGACGGTGTGTCGATCGGACACGCGGTCTTAAAGATATTCACATTTAATTGATAATGGGCCTGACACGTTAAGCCCAGTGGGCTAGCGGGTCAGGTCAACCTTGTTTCGGCAGGTCTGACCCGGCAGAGGGTCAGACCAGCCCGACATATAAGGCGGTCTAGCCCGGCGCGGCGCGGCAGGGCCTGGCAGGGCGCGGCCCGGCCCGACAGGGCACAACCCGACTGGATGCAGCTTGACCCAAAGTGCCGAGCGGTCCGAGGGGTAGGGAGGGGGGGGGGGGCGATTTTCCGAACCGGTGATGCCAAGTTATCAGTCAAAGTCGGCCGGCCAAAACCGACCGGCCTTACAGGCACAAGTGGCCCGCTCGGGTGGGCTGCAGTCTGGCTGTACGACACCATTGGGTGCTACGACTTCTTCACACAGCCGGCTGATGAGACGGCCGGTTCACCGCCGAAGCAGCCCACAGATTACGGGCCATGGTCCTCCGCAGCGCAGCGGCCCTTGTGGCGCCACTGTCTCCCTTCGGACCGACTAGATTTGGCCGGCCAGTTCTCCTTCGGCTGAGTGGCCGACGGTTGCGGGCCGAGCTTCTTCCGCATGGGGCCGGTGCACGACCACCGTTTCTCCCGTCTCCGCCTCTTCCAACGTGCCTCAATTGAAAACAAAGAGTGTACGGAGGGTCGTCAGGCCGTGTGCATTTGGCCCCCGCCCTCCGCGTTAGGTGGTAGTAATTGGAAAAAATCAAACCATGTTTCTCAATAATTAACAAGAAAAATGTAATCAATTAAAATTTAACATAATTTCCCTACCTCAAAATTAAGGTAGCATGTCATCTAGTCGCAGAAGACAAGAACCGTGGAGGTCGGGCATCACGGATAAAGAACGTCGATTCTGTTGACGTCAGAGTGCACCCGAAGAAAAGTGTCGTTGGTGACTTCACATTCTTTGATTCATAGATCATTCTTCATCGAAGGAGAAAGTCTTTCTTTTTCAGTGGTGTTCTTCATCGAAGAGAGTAACACTTTTCTCAAGAGCCCTCACAAAAATCTCTCAACACAACAAGTGCCCAAAATAAAATAATAGCTATGACTATTGTTTTATTAACACATGTAATTCAAAATTCAAACCACTTTAATTAATTAAGTGAATCACCTAATTAATTTATTATTGGTTGGCCGAATTAATTAGAGGGAGATAAAGGTGAAGGGTTATTTTAAAATTCAAAAGTAAGGGGTTTTTCAATTAAATGAAGAGGAGTTAATGTGGTGGATTAATGAGAGATGAAGGGATTAGGCTAGTGTGGGACCCACCTCACAAATATCCTCTCATGGGAGTTTATGTGGCTCTAGGCCCCACCTCTAACTCCCCTTGGGTGGAAATAACCAACCTCCCTAAGTAAAGTTTGTACACCAGAAATTTTATTTATTTTATTCTAAATCCTCAAATATTAACTCTCAACCCCCATAAAACACGACAGTTGTAATGGTTCCCTTAGGAGAATACCGACATTTCTTGTTCATTGGTACCCTCAGATTTCAATTTCGAGCACCGGTTCAAGAGATAGAAAAACACGTATGTACGTTTACTAAACGCACCAGAACAAAACTCTTGAAATTGATTCCGGGTACACCAGGCCTCAGAATCAAGTGCCGTCAGAAGCCAAAGACTCGTAAAATTCCAAAGTATTTAAGAAAAAAATATCCTTGAAATTTCCGGGTCTTTACACAAGAATCATGGAAACTACTCTTATCATGGCCTTCCTCAAGATTGTTTAAATATGATGGGTATGTATACACTATAAACTCATTTAACTAAGGAAATATAACTAATATGTCCCACAGTAATACCGATTATTATATGTGAAATCTATAACCAATAATAACCTATATCTACATGTCCAAAAAATTTCTCATATATAGCATAAAATATTTAATTCATGATCAATATACCTTAAAAAAAATATTCATACTGAGTAAAGAATAAATATTTATCAATTTTCCATATTAAACCAATTATCTTTCAATATACCTTCTTGTACATATGAATGATATACTATTTAAGAAATAAGTATATCCATGATAATAAAGTTAGATATTTATGGAAAATTAAATGTGAAATGATTTCAATAAAGTGGTTATTTCAAGTAAAATTAAACGACTACAAAAAATGGACCAAAAGTAAATATAAATACTTGAAAAAATGATCATAAACTATCCATAGAAAGAATAAGGATGATATCAATACATCATATCCCTAGTATAGTATATGTAAAATAAAGGGTTATTTTCATTGATGAATAGAAATACCATAAAAAGTTTATTAATAACCTTATTGAATAAAATATCTTTTTAGAATTTTAAAAAAATTAATAACAAAAAATTAAATAAATCTAGTGAGAAAATTATTGTAAAAGTAATATTTTTATATTATAAAGTAATATTAAATGAAATGATATCTCATGAAAATAAGAAATTTTTTACATGTCGTATATGTTGAAAAAATAGTCCTTTGAATCTATTGTAAAAGGGTAAAAAGCTCCTCGTTCAAAAAGGGATAAGAAGATTCCATTCAAACCATTTTGAAAAATGTAAAACATGGGTAAAAAATTATTTAATAAATCAGTTTTATAATTTTAAAACTATTTTTTAAACATTTTATGATATCATGGATTTAGAATAGAAAATATCTTTCACTAAGGAGAGAAATAATGTTGTGGTTTTCTAAAAACATTTTACAAATAATTTGAAGTAAAAAAGTGTTTTAAAAATATAATAATAATTAAAAAATTCATGATTAAACATTGTGAAACTAAATTAAATGGTTTTATTATATAATAATAAAATTCTTTCCTTCACTAGAAATGTATTTGCAAACAATCCTGAATTAATTGAGATTGTGAAATAAACCCTTACAAATATCATAATATTGTAGTTGGAAATAATCAATGAATAAATTATTTGTTTCATATGTAAATACACCTAAAAAAATTCGAATATAAAATCATATAATAAATAGTTATTAACAAATAATATTATAATATCATGGACAATGAAAAACTAACATAACCTGATAAAAAGAAATTGAGATTTGAAATTCATTACCACTTAGTAATATTAAATTAAAATATAATTGTATGAAATAATAAAAATTGAAACATAAAATACCATAGAGTATGAAATATTCATTATGTTACATGTAATAGGTGAAGTATATATAGAATATAGAAGGATTTATGTGCATAACATTACAATACACCTCAATCAGGGGAAATTGAGACGAATTCCCATACCTCAAACATTCCTTTAGTTGAAAATATTTTAACATTATTTATAATGGTTTTCAGAATGATATTAAATTATAATGAATCCATTTACATATTTATAATATCATATATGATCTTATTATAATAATTTACCTCTTGTTTTCTAATAATAAATCTTTATTTTCATTGATTCAGGTGTTTAATTCTTTGTTTTTTCATGTATGATTTTTCATAAAGTTACACTTATTGGGTATGTGATATTGAAAAAAAATATAGCATGATATATATATATATATATATATATATATTTCATTTCATTTATTTTTTAATCATTATTGATTGATGGACATGGAAAATGAATCACATCTCTAAGTGGAGACAGTAGGTCATACTTATACATGCGTGGTGTCAAAATTCCCTTAACGAGTGAAAGGGAATATAATTAGGTGAAATAATAATAATAAATAATAAATATCATCAAATTTATATCAAATATTTCATTAAATTTATCCTTATGATTTTAAAATTAATGATTATGTGAAAATGAAGTCACATAGCTTCCGGAGGTGGATTTCTTCCATACACATGAACGAAGTTATCATATTCTAAACAGAATGGAAATTAATATGGTATGTGATACCATAATTATAAAAGTAAAATAATATCATAAATTTCTTAATAATTTGATAAATAAATAATTATATCCATATATTAAAGTGGTTAGTTAAAAAATAATTATATTGGTTCATGAGGCGGCTGTCCACCGTACACACAATTGACTATTTAGTTTCCCATTTATGGATGTAGATATAGATATAGGTGATTTAATGTATATAATTACATCTCATTATATGGTATAACTGGTTATATTTTATTATCAAGATTAAATAATAGTTTAGAGATGTGGAAAAAGAGAAAAAAATTCTCGTTTAATAATGTTTAATTTTCTTCAGATATATTATTTTTTTTACCTAAATTAACCCCTTGATGTATTAATTATAAAAATAATGGATCTAGTATGATGGTATGGGTGTAATGAAGTAATTTGGGTAAATATTTTCCAAGAAAAATTTCTTTGGATGTGTGATGATGGGAGGAGAGAGGGTGACCTTTTATAAGTGTGGGAGAGGCCAAACATGGTATTATTAAATATATTCAATTTAACAAATATTTTTTAATGCAAAAAATCCCCCAAAATTGGTCATTATATAAACTTATAGGTTATAATGTTTAAATAAGTCTGTAAAATTGTTTTTTGAAAAGTTAGTAGATCTATGTTAACTCTTATCTTCTTATATTAACTCCCTATAAATCAGTTTTACCTTAACTGCAAAAATTAATTTTTAATACTTTTACTATTTAAAATGGTCAAAAATTAAGTTTTAATTATTATATTATATAAATAATTATGATTAATAATATTTAATAAATTTTCCCAAATTCAATTCACTAAAGTGGTGTTATCCAATTTTAAATTATACATGTAGAAGTTACAAAAAATAGGTTTTCAAAAAGAAAAGTATCATAATTATATAAGGGTTTAACATCATAATTAAATATTAAATTGATTAAAATGACCTAAATTATAATTTTTTTAATATAATTGATATATTCTTTACTTTAAAACCAATTAAGAATTGAATTTTTCATTTTGAATTGTTTATTCAAAAAGACAATTTTAAATATAAATTGATATATTTTAATATTAAAAAAATGATATATTTTACAAAAATACCAAAAAATAACACTAATAAAATTTTTATATGAATATTTTAAAAATTATGTTTATGTAATCATATAATTTTTCTAAATGTGGTAAAAATTAAATTTAAATTATTTGTGCATAGTGCAACTAAACCATCTATTAAAAAAGCTCAATTTTACAGAAACTATTTGTCTTTTAATATAAATGATTATGAATTTATTTTTTAAAAATAGATAACAAAAATATTAATAATATAATTTGTAAAATTCCTACCCATGGATTTAACGGCTAGGTGTTAATGGTATACTATATTATAGATCATTTAGACTCAAATTTTAATGTTCTTCAAGATATCAAAGAGTTTAAATTTAAAGAAACATATTTCATAGATTTTTCAATATAGGTGTTTTATGTCACATATCTTACATAATAAAATGTTCTTATTTTATAATTTTGAGGTGTTGCATTATCTCCAGCTTACATAAATTATTTCCTCACAATTAGATATTGTGCACCAAAATCAAGGGTTTGATATATGTATATTCCTTTATAAAAAACATACATTGTTGAAAGGGATAATAAAATATCATCTTAACAAGAGAGGAAGGAAATTAGAAAGGTTATATGTAATAACACATAAATTGGTTTTGAAGTAGAATAAAAGTTTTGGAAATTAAATATTTGGACATGGAAGAAAAACATATATAATTATAGAGAGTGAGAGAGGTTTTTTATCACAATAATGGGAGTGAGCAATGTAATTTTAATTACCATAAAACCATAAATATATGACGATTTAAAAATAAATTTGATTCATAATCTACGAAGGTAATAGGATAATTTTTTTTCGAGGTCTATTTCTTATAGTTGAGGTATTATTTTACTCTATTGGAATATAAGGAAATATACTTACTTGATATATTTTTATTTAATAACCACAATATCATCCAATGGTGGTACTTCAGTCAATTTCCAATTCATCTGTTACCTAATAAAATTAATATCAAAAGATAATTTTTTATGCCAGAACAAAAAATATTAACTTTTTAAGGATTAATAAATCCATTAAAGAGTGAAAAGTATTTCATTTTATCTACAACTATTTTAGAAAACCAATATGATTTGAACAATATATCCAATAAGATATATTAATCTGTAAGCCTGAACAATAAAATTAGTTGTTCATCATTAATATATCTTCATCAAATATTTTACGAGAAAACAATGAAGTATTAACTATAACATCACGTAAGATAGTGGTAGGTTCTAAACCATTACCATCCTTCTATTTTGAGTTCAAGCCTCAATGCCTTCGATGGATGCAAAATGATGTCCTCTTTTGAAAACTATATTATAATAATTTCATTGTAATTACCAAATTTCAATGACCCATAACCAGTACAATTTTAAAGGTAATATAAACCAAAATGGTTTCCAATACCATTAATCATATATCCCATACAATTAAATGATTTCTTCCTCAAATAAATCATTAATATAATAAACCAATAGGTTTTATTAATGTAAATATTTTTCAAAAATAGTGTTAATCATGTTATATCCATACCTCATATGTTTTAAAAATGTTTTCATAAGACTTTGAACTTATTATTAACCACAAACTCATAAAACCATGATGGTATCCAAAAATATTATGTTTATGAAGACATATATGCTTATGGAATTTATCAAAATCATTATTTGTTTCATAATTCTTATAACTTGAATACCATTCATAAATAAAACATCTAAAATTTAATTCTTGACTCTAAATTCATAAACATGTCATCTATTTTATTTCAATATAGGTAAATCCAAATTCTAGGGTTTTAACTATAAAATATAGAATCAAATTGAATAATTTTTAGGTTCCGTACATTTAAGACTAAAAAATCTAAATGGATCCCTATGATTAGAATTATTTCCCCTCATTATTATAATCACTTTTCCTCAAAAACTATTTTCTTTATGACTTAATTTAACACACATAAAAATAATTCCATTTAATTTAGACACATTTTTGGGGTCTAATTCCTTATTTATCACATGATTGTAATCAATCCTTCTTTCCATTATGGTCTCCACCACGTGATCTCTTAGAAAACTCTATCTTTATCTTCTTTAATGAGTCCAAGAGTTGGTTAATTTATATGTTGTTAATAATATTTTAGGATAACTAATTTGGAATAATGATGTTATCTTTCAATATATTCATCATCTCATTTGGTTTCTCATAGTAACCACGTTTTTCTTCATATTGAATGCAATCACAAATACTTCAGGTTCAATCCATTGACTAAAACCAATAATCACATATTGAGCAATAAAAATCATTGTGGTATAACTATATAATCATTAATAGGATTTTAAAATCATGAAACCTTTTTGTTGTTGTTGTAATACACCTTAGGTTTAACTTAGTTTTTGAATTTTAAAAATCATTTTAAATCCTTAATAATGGGTTTTAAAGAAAATGTGAATTATCATAAGCATATCCCATGGCTGTGTCACACAAGGTGCATAATATGGCCCATTGTTTTACAGTATGTTACAATTAGGTTAAAACAAATTCATCCTTCTTATAGTTACTAACCCTACGCATATCTGTTGTAGAACCAAATCCACTTTTAGTATTTAGAGAAGGATTTATTTTCAAGAAAACCCACATAATCATTACTTTAGAAATATATTTGGTTTCTATTATATACTTACCCTCAAAGTCTACATTATGGTTATATTCCCTAATTTATGTTTTCTAAAATCTAGTTTCTAAGGATTCTAATAAACTTCATTTGATACTAACTAAATTGACACTAACTATAGAAAACCAGAGTATGTGTCTTATTTTAATAAATTTTACTAAGATATAATGAATGTCACCCTGAAGGAATGACTAGTTTAATAGTCTTGGTAAGCTATATGCATATATTATAACCATATTACATTTAAAAAAAATACAATATAATTATTTCTCATAATAAATTTATACCCAACATCATATCCTTTCATATAAATAATATTTCTCTTCATTTATTACATTGTAAGGAGCCAAAATATTGGTGAGCCAAAATTCTCATTATGAGTTAAGTAAAATGAAATTTATCATTAATCAATATAGCTTAGTAAATATATAATTCTATTTAACTGATAAAAATTCCATTAAAATAACATGAATTTTAAAGTCAGTATGTAAAGGTCAAAATTGAGAACACATTATATCTAATAAACATCAAGACTATTATAAATGGATAAGCCATTGTCAATATAGAAAGGTAAATTTCTGATAACACATGGAATTTAACTAATTAAATGAGAATAAAATGTATCCATAAATAATATCATTGTTAAAATCAAATGGATAATAATAACTTAATTTCAAATGATGTAAATTCTTAATTATTGAATTTCATGATCTAAGGAATATTGGAAACCACTACTGGAAAGATCATCCTCAAGATAGTTTAAAATAGTTTTGTAGGTATACACTAGAAATACATACAATTATGGCTATCCAAATGATTATTCTTTTGAGTATACTCATGCATATATGGGCTATCTAAAACCAGGACCCACCCATATATTCATGTCTGAATATTTCCTCAAATATAAAATAATTTAATGAATTCATTAAAAATATTCCTAATCAATAAATACCTCTATTGAGTAAAGAACACAGATTTATCCATATTTCCCGAGTCAATAAAATAATTTTCAATATAATGCACCAAATGTATAAATGATATATGTTTTATGAAATAAGTATATCCATTATGAATAATATGTAAATTTATGGAAATTTTAATATCAAATTATCATAAGAAAATTAATATTTGAAGAGAATGTTAATTGCTATAAAAAATTAACAGAGAAAAATTTTGGAAATAATTTCATTGATTACAATGTTCCTAAATAATCTATATAAATAACAATTACAGTATTGATACAACATATACCAAGTTGTTTATAAGTGAAATAAGGGGTTGTTATCATTAATAAGTAGAATTTTTTAAAAAATACCTCTAAAATCATTATTGATGAAAATATACTTTGACATTGAAAATAAATTTTAATTTCTAAAAATATAAATAATATCAGTTAAGAAATTATATTTTAATATTTAAAATTATGATTCAGTTAAATGATATATCATGGAGACATGATATTCTATATATATATATATATTTAAGTTAAAAAACATTCCTTCCACAATATTGTAAAAAGTGTTAAAAAATACCCATTCGGAAAGAAACAAGAAAATTACATTAGTATAATTTTTTAAAATCTAAAAAATGGGTAAAAATGTAATTAATAAAACATATATATAATTTTAAAACTTTTTTTTAAAACTTATTTTGAAAACAAGGATTTGGTAGGGAATGGATTTTTGATCGAAGAGAGAGATGAAGTTGGATTTTATTAAACATATTTTCTTAGTAATTTCAAATTACAATGAATTTAAAATGGTAATACTACTTGAAAAAAATAATGAAAAATAGATTATAATAAAATGAAATTTTTTAATTATAGAAATGTGATGTATTTTCATATAAATGGAAACTCACGTATAAAAAATGTCGATAAAAATGTGATTCTAAAATGTCCCTTGAAAATATCTTAACGTTGAAGTGAGAATTAATCAATGAATATATTATATGTTTCAAATTTAAATCATCATAAAATAAGTTGAAATAACACATAATATAATAAAAATTAGTTACACACAAAATTATATGATATCAAATACAATGATGATGTAATATAACCAAATGAAAATAAATTGAGTTGAGAAATTAATTACCACTTGGTAATTTTCACGCCAAATAAACTTGGAAAAAATAAATCAATTTGAAAATTAATTCACCACAAATTATGGTTGATTAATTATATTACATGTATAATTGGATTTATTTACACCATATCAATGTAGTTAGGTGTATAACATTACAATATGCCTCAATGAAGGGAAATGGAGACAAAGTCCCTTACATAACACATTCCATTAGTTATACACAATTTATCCTCTTGTATAATAGTATTAACGTTGTTATTATTTTATTATATAAACATATTAATATTTATAATATCATATATTATCCACTTTTCATATTTTACCACCCGTTTATTAATACTATTTCATTATACTCATTGTTTCAAGTGTTAATTACCGTGTTTTATCATGCATGATTTCTAATGAATGTTCTATTTCATGGGAATATGATATAGATCCATCATATACAAAATTATATTAATGGTATAAATATAATTTTTCATTTGATATATTTTTTGAATCATTATTAGTATTTGTAATTGAAAATGAATCACATCACTTCTTAGAGACGGTAGGTCCTAAATATGCGAGAGTGATGATATCATTACCATAATCAGGGAATGGTTAAGTAAGTCAGTGATATATTAATAATAAAAAATAATTATAATATCAAATTTATGAAATAAATTTATTAAGCTTATCCTTATTACTTTCCATGTAATGCATAACTGAAAAATGAATCACAATGCTTCTCGAGGTGCTCGACTGTAGTTGAGATAAGATACATTTTCTTACTTGAAAAGGAATGTAAAATAAGATATTATATGAGGTATTACAATTCAAAAAGTTTAATAATATCATATATATGATATTAATGTGTTAAAATTTTATTATATATGTCCTTGAAAGATAGTGAAGGGAAATGAATTATATATGTTCGTGATGTGGTAGTCCATCAAACACAAGATCGACAGTTTTTTCCCCATTTAATGGAAGAGGATATTGAAATAGGTTATGTAATTAACATAATAAAATCTAGATATATATTTTATGCTGGTGATATTATATAAATATTATTAAATAATATTTTAGGGAGGTGTGGGATGAAATAAAAAGAAAATTAATGTTTAATAATGTAACTTCTTCTTCATTGATGTTCCTTTGGATTGCACCAAAATTATTCCTAGCGTGGATTTATGATTAAAAATAGGGCTCTCTGATGTTAATTGGGGATTAATTAATTTATTTTAATATTAATTTATAGCTAAAATGATTTTTTAATGTGTAATGAGTGGATGAGAGATGTGGCCTTTTATAAGTGGTGGAGAGGACACACATGGAATATTTGAAAAGATTCAATTACACCAACATTTATATAATGAAAATGGACTCAAAATGGGTCATTATAGACCATTATGGGATATATGGTCAATTTATGGTCATCAAATAATTTATTTTCATGTTTTTATGTAATTTATCACCCTTATATTTTTTTAACCACTCGGTAAATATTGTTTTACCTTAATTTTGGTAACTATTTTTACAACCTTTTCTATTAATATTGGTGAAAAATTAAGTTGAAAATATTAGATAATATATATTATATTTATTAAAAATATGGAATCTATTTTTAAATATTCAAGTCATAGAAGGTGAATATTCCAAATTAAAAATATACCAATAGAAGTGATGAAAAAGATGGGTTTTGAATAGAAAATTCTCATAATTATAGAAGGATTTAAAAACAAAATTAAAATATGAAATTGAATCAAATGAAATAATCTAGTTAAATAGTAATATAAATTTTTTAATTTTACATTAAAACTAATTTGAGTTTTATTTTAACCTTATAAATTATTTAAATGAAATGGAAGTTTCCAATAAAAATTCAAATTTTTCACTATTCATTGAAAAATGAAACATTTCTGAAAAATTTAAAAAAGTCACCCGGAGGTAATTTTGATAAGAATATTTCAAACAAATGAGTTCAATTTATTAGATAAATTAACTAAATAATGTAAAAATTATTTTAAAATTTTTCTCCCAAAGTGCTACTAATCCATCTTTTATAAAAATACCACTTTTTAGAAAAAAAATTTTTTATTAAGAAATTATTACTTTGTTTATAAAAAATATATAACCATTACTCTCACAACTCAGTTAGTACTATTCATACTTATAATTTCATGTCTAGGTTATAATATTATACAATATTATGGTTCATTTTCCATCGGGTTTCTTGTTCCATAAGATATCGAAGAGACTAAATTTATGGAAATATATTTTGTTGGTTTTACAAGGTTGGTGTTGTGTTTCACATTTTCTAAGGAATAAAATTTCTTCATTTAGAATTTCATGGTGTTACAGTGTTCATTCATACATATAGACGAACATACCCCTGAATAGTATAATCAATTTTTTTTATCTCAACCATATATTAGTGGTTCTAAATATTTTTTTATATATAATGAAAATATATGAAATTTATATAATGAATAACCTTTTGTAAATTGTGGAACCTTGATACTGATACAACAAACATAACTGATGAATCAAGAATTATAAGGAAAATTAAGAATTTAACACCTAAAATGATGATGAAAAAGACTGATTTTTAATGAAAGTGTGATAAGATGTTATTGGTAAAAAATGTATGGTGTTACATATATGAATATGTTTCTGTTATAGATATATAATAAATTTTAAATTAATACAAATGAGGCTTAATGTACTTATGAAAAAAATTCAGATATTAGGTAAGGGTTTTTTGTTATAGTCTCACTATTTATCATGATTTTTTATGATTAAATTCTAGATGATGAAATTATATAATATCTCTCTCAAATATTTAATGAATATTATTATCCTATATTAATATCTATACATTATAATTTTTATTTTCATTTTCCAATATTTATGTACTCAAATTCCAAAAATAAGATTTTTAAGGAAAACCATCATTGTTTATATATTTGGTCAGGAATATTATTCTTACATGTCAATATTTTCTGAAAAATATTTTGTCTAATGTTTTCAATAATCTATAATGATTTATTATATTCCTTTTGACACATACTTGAATTTTATGATAATAATTTAAAAGGAATATTATTTTCATTTTTAGAATGTGCTACATTTCTATGTGGTTTTGAATGAAATCATTGTTTTAATATATACCACCCAAATGGAATTTTACACCATCATGAATAAAGTAAACTTTGTTGATTCATTTATATGGTTCCATGGTTATTTTCAATGAAAATTGTTTTCATAATTTTCCAGATTTTTATATTTTTTAAATAATTTATTAAAAAATGAAAATGGTATTTTCTGGAAGAAATTCATAGTGGTCTTTTAATATTATTTTCATTGTTTTAAACATATATTTATTAAAAATATGATTCACTAGAGATATAATAAAATACTACTATCCTTATTCATTCATTACATGATTATTTATTATGATTGTAAAACTTTGAGGAAACTAGTTTTCTTCTCTATGGGTTAGGCCAAAATGAAATGATAAGTATTTTCAGGATATTTTTTCATAAATATGAATGGATTATAATTATGTTATGGGTGGGTCTACAGAATCCCTCAAATTCATTGGTTATTGATTAATGTTAAAGATATCAAAGGGTATATGAGTGTTTATCCCAAGACCAACATATTGTATAGAAGAGTTTATTCAAATCCAAAAGAAAGTACACATATGGTTATCCCAAGACTAACATGTTTTTAATATTGTAGTGGGTAGCCTTGACATAAAATTTCTATTATTATGATTATTCCACATATTTTATACCACTCTCTATGACATTATCTTATTCCTAAGATATGATATCTTGCATCCTGAAATATCATTATTCTATGATTCATGTATTATGATCTTAAAAAGACATATTTCATGAGTTTGACCATTGAATTATTTGTTATAATTTAAAAATGTTAAGATATTTTTTCTCATAAACTTATGATAATTATACTCTTGCATGTGGTAAGTGATTAACATCTATCATGTATAATTTTATTGACTATCTGACCACACACGTTTTAATTCTTCCATTACCCAGGTAATAAAGAATGGTTTTATGTATGTTGTATCTAAGAAGTGTTCCTTAAGACAAGAGAATTACGGGATACGTTAAATATATTTCAAAAAATAATTTAATTATATATATATACATCAATGACACTAAAACCTTTCAGTTCTATTTCATGGTTATTATTATATGTCTTGAATATTCATTTAAAATGATTTAATATTTATATATGTAATTATTGTGTCCCCTCTGTTGGTATAAGAGGCGAGTTTAATTATTTTTTGGAGATTAAATTTATAGACAATTTTTGATAACCCTAGGGATATTTTTTAATATATGATTCCATCTAGAATCATAAGTAAATTAGAGATTATGTGTGTTTCTTAAAAAATAAAACCATATCTATATACTATTAATTGTTTATAGATTTGGAATAGAGGAACCTAGGGCTAATAAATCTAAGATGGATGATTATGTATTAAATTAGTCTTTGTTAGTTAATGATGACAAGGACTATGACTACACACCCTAATAGAAAATCATGGGAGATATGACTCAGTTAATAAACATTTTATTTATAAAGTATTTTGAAGGATTTGATTAGATAATTACCATTTATGACAAAGTTTAAGATTAATTTTTCATATATTGAAAATAATGTGTCTTGATATGGATATAATATTAAATATTTTTCTTGATTATATTATTTCTCAGAATGAATACATTTACTCAAACTATGAAGTTTAGTTTTAGTTAATTTTTGGAAATTAGAGAAACCATGTTTACACTGAATTGTATAGATAATGAGTTTTATATCCTCTTTAGAATTATAATTTTATAGGATTTAGAAATAAAAATATTTTTATTAATCTTATAGAACATTTTAAAGACATGAATCATGTTTGGATACCAAATTAGAATTGGAGAGAAAAACATACTATTTAGTCCTTCATTAGGAAAAATACCCCAACTTTGGGTGGGTCCATCGATCCATTTCTTATGGAGAAATGGATTTGTACCATTGAAAATAATTTATCATTATCCATTGCATGTGCAATGAAATTTTTATTTTGGTATCTTATAAATTGGAAGGTGAAGAAGATCAATGGTGGAATCTTATCATGAACACAATGAATTGGGAGGAAATAAACTCTATGGAGAGGGATGAGTTTAGGATTTTATTTATCATTATGTAATTTCCTCATATTATTTATTAATTAATGTAATTTTAATTCCTTGAGATAAATAAATTGGATGATGAATGAATTTGTATATGTGAGGAATATTTTACATGATTCATGATGTATATTTTTGGTATTATCATAAAACATGAATGATTGACTAGTCAATTATTCAGATACTTACAACAAACTCACTGAAGAGGTTATATGTAATATATTTTATTTGATATGAATAAATCATTCATTATGATCTCTATATATAAATGGGGGTTAATGTAATCTAATAATCTTATTTTTTACAAATAAATGGAATATTGAATTTAGAGGAATCTCTAATAATAAAAACCATGGATGTATATATGTTATTCTTACTTTATTTGTGAACTATGGAAATAAACATGGTGGATAATGTTTCTGGGTTACTTTAAATGATTTAATTATGTGAGGAAAGGTCATAAGGTAATCTACTGTCAATGTAAATGGAATAATTTTGGTAATTATTTTAAAGGAGAGAAAGTTCCACATAATGAAAAATAGACACTCTAATTTATCAAATTCATGGAGTATGGGAATCATGAAAACAAGTTATTAAATCTGAGAGTTAACATTGATTGTTGACATCAATAACCATTTAAGACTACAGAAAAAGTGAAATCTCATGTGATCACTATTATCGATGTGGGTTATAATAATGATATAGAGAAATATATACATACCATCAAATAATGAAATACTAATTTCTTATTTTAATTTCATTCTACCCAATCATTTATATCTTTGTATTTTTCTACAGTTATCACATTTCTATACAAATTATTTTTTATTGAATTAGTTATGAAAAATCATAATTTTACTATGAATTCATCACAAACCAATTATTCATATAGGATCAATGTTTGTGGGAATATACTTCCTATAAATCTTTTTATTCTCCCTATGGTTTAATTTAAAGTGGTTTTGGGAATGTATTGGATCTATCTATATATATCCTAAATCAATTTCCATGGAATGGTTTTCACAACTCATATTTAGAGTAAACCTATGATCATTTATCAGTGTGAGGACTAATATGGGCATATAAGGGAAACTACATCCACTTTATAGGTATTAATTCCTATTAATAAGGTATATTAATCATAGGTGTTCAAGGAGAAACTCAAAATCGGAGATATTCCCTTACCTAGGATTTTATTGATGTATTTATGGAATATTTTTCTATTATTCTTTCAAATCATGAAGCTGATACTTCTATTAAACTCATATATAGTAATACAAATGTTTTAAAAACTCCATATAGAATGTACCAATTTGAGTTTCCAAAATTTTAGAGGAAACTGTAGTTGAGTATTGATATGGTATTGAATTTCTCAGGTATGTTACCATGGGGTGATCGTATTATTTTTGTTAAGAATAAATATGGACCAGTGAAACTCTTTTTTATTTTTAAGGATCATAAAAATATCATGGTCAATAATTATTATATTATTCAATGTGTTGGATACTTTTTGACCAATTTAGAGGATATAAATAATTATCAAAGACTAAAAATTATTATGGATATTATGAATTCAGGGTGAAGAGTGAAGGCTTACCTAAGACATCCTTTTGTATAAATTATATAAACTATGAATTTTTCGTGATGTCATTTTAATTTAATAATTACCACATTATATTCATTTATTTAATTAATTGTTTATTTAAATATTAAATAAATCAATTTGAAGTTGTATTTATAGATGATATTATTATATACTCTATGATTAAGTAAAATCTTGAAGATCACTGGATAATTGTGTTGAAAACCCGGGATGAGGATAAAATATCTAAAAAATTAATCAAGTGTGAATTCTAGATAAATTGTTTCATTATTAGGGATTATTATCACAAGGAGGGTATATTAATAGATCCTTAATAAAATTAATTCATTGACCATTATCAAACACTGTCCACTATGAAAGGGATCCATACATTTCATGGATTATATAGAAATTATTAATGACATTTGAATATTTTATCATGGAAATCTAATCAAATAACTAATTAAATAGATATGGGATTCAAGTTTCTTTGGACCGATGAATGTGAAGAAAATTTCTAGGAGATGAAGAGAATATTATTCAGTGCACCTATAATGAAATTACCCTACAATAGAGAAGGATTTTTTATTTTCAATTACACATCAAAGAAGGGATTGAGATGCATTCTTATGGGAAGGAAATGGTAATAGATTACGACTCTCATCAATTAATAGATTTTGAGTATAATTTCCCAACCCAACACTTAGATTCATTAGTGATAATCATTAAATATTTAAGTATATATTCACATAAAATTATTTTAATATATTCCATAGAATAGGGTTGTAGTTTATTAATTATTATTACATTTCAATATATTACAACCCTGGGAAATGTTTCAAGTTGGTTGATTCTTTATGTCAAAAGGTTCATGTTAGTTTTTGTATAATTGGGTTCACAAATGATATAATATTTTTGAATTTAAAAATCATACACCATGAAGTCATGAAGGGGATAAATATTGTCTTGATAAAATGTTTACTCAAAAATATATTAATTTAAATATTAATGAGGAATAAAAGGAAGATATAGAGATATAATGTAATTTGAGAAATATTACTCAATACAAACACGATTATGATTGAACGACAAGGTTTATATATAGAGTATGAATCCCTATTATACCTAAATTAAATAATGATTTATTGGATGCTTCTCATAGATAATCAATATATATCAATCATATAATAATGATGATGTATATATAATTTTGTGGGGATATCAAAGGGAATAAAGAGACGGTAGATGTTGAAGAGTACACACCATAGGGCTTAGTATGAAAAAACGTTAAGGATGAGAATAATAAATCTAAGGGGATATTACAATGGTTACCCATAAATGTATGGAAATGGGAAAATGTAACCATGTTTTTCATTGTATGACTCCCCACAAAATCTAAAGTGAATAATAATAGTTGGGTTAAATTTTATTGGCCTATTAATTCATCAAATATCATTTATATTTTAGAGGATTTCACTCTTAATCAACATTCCTAGATGTAAAATAGTAAACTAGAAAGGATACATGGAGTATGAAATTTATTTGTATCTGATCAAGATCTATGCTTACCTCAATGTTCTTGAGAAGTTTTCAACAAGCTAGAGATATAGAGTTTTTGTCAATACTTACCATCATCCATAAAAAAATAGACTGTCATAGAGAACCATTCAGACCATAGAGGTAATTATATGATCTCATTCAATATATTTTAGTGGTGGTTGGAGTCAACATTCTCCTCTTATTGAATTATATTAGAACAATCACTTTCACTCCCTTATTCGTATGGATCATTAGGAAGTCCACTGTAGAAAGAATCAAAAAACTCTAACATGATTTGATGAAGTTTGGGAATTAAAGATATGGGATATGATTTACTAGAGGAAATTGAAAAGATGTTGAGATCCATTCAGCATCACTTCAACTAACCTCATATTCGATAAAAGATTTATGCAAATAATATTCATGATATATGGAATTAAATTTTTGTGAGATGTTATTCCTTAAAATATATTTATGGAATAAGGTTATGACATTAAAAAATTAAGTAAATGTTCATCCTTATTTTTGTTTTTCCCTTCTAGATTCTTTTTCGAGTAGAGATGGTATCATATCTCTTCGTGCTTATGCTCAACCTATCTATAGTCCACGATGTCTTCCACGTGTCCCTTTGAGGAAGTTTATAACTAATCCTTAAAATTTAGAAACCATAGAGGATTTATGAATATATAATGATATTTACTATGAATAAAAACATGTATATTTATTATATTTAGGAGACAATGATTTATTAAATAATACTTCTAATTGGATTAACCTTCTTTGTAGGAATTATAAATTCAAGGTACCTACATTAGAACCTAAGGATGTGATAAAGCAGATGTATCCTCATTTTTCTATATGAGAGTGTTGGATTTTAGTGGGATAAATTCTTTGAAAGGGGGAATAATATGAAACTCGAAATCTTTATATTTATTCCTTTGAAATACATTTTAAGTATTCGATAGCTTGATTTAAAATCAACCAAGAGTCTAAATTAATATTGATACATTATGAAATTTTAAACCTATCCACAAGATTTAAGGAAATAAATAGGATAATATAAATTATAATATATATATATATAAAATTATTTCCTTAGTTCAAATTTATTAATTAACTCCTAAGAAATACACATTATATTTTTAATATAACAACATTATAATTAAGAGACATATTTTTATGAAGAAATATATTTTACTTAGTGTTATGAATTTTTATATAAGAATATATATTGATCACTATTAAAAATTGGTTTTTATAATTTTTTTTAGTAATGTAAGAATAATAAATCATTCATTAGTTATCTAATGGTTATGACTGAGGATAAAATCATTTGATGGTAATGTTTGTTATTTTTCAAAAAATTGCTTTCATTTGGGAAAATTGTTTTTATCTTTATAAATTTAATAAAATATAACTGATTAATGATGGTAACGAAAAATATAGATTCTATATTTGATAAAATATTTTAACATTCATCTAATAGTTTTTACTATGAAATTAATGAAAGTAAATCTAGTTTTTTGAATAATAATGGATTTTTTTTTCTAAAAACAGATTTTATTTTATTTTACGAATTTATTTCAACATTATTATTTTCTAATTATGGAACTAGAATTTGTAAAAATAGATTCAATATTTTTAATAATAATTCCAAAATTTTTTATTGAGGTGAATTTAATTTTTTTATAATGAATAGGAAAAAATAGTTAAGATTTGTTATGATTGTTAGGGTTAATACGAGAAGATCCACGTTTAAAAATATATAATGGTAAAAACACCACATAAATATTTCTAAATATTATTTATTAAATATATTTAGACATTATATTTTATTATGAATCATTTTCTTGTAATTTGGATCCACATTCAATAGGAAGTTATTTTATATTACTTAATTTTTTAAGTATTTCAATGTATATCCATTAACCATCCTATAAAAGGGAACCTATTATAACACCTTACTAGCAATCATTAAAAACTCTATCTCAACAAATAATTATCGGAGAACCATCATATATTTCTTACCATCCTTCATGAAATATTTATATTTCCCTAATACCATCATATGAAGTCATAAGATTCCATCTAAAAGAGGTATCTCAAAGAAGAGGTATTGCACATACCCTACTCATTCAAATTTTATTCCTTCAACTACCAATTCCAACCATATTTTATTCATGATATCCTAATTAATGTTGTATAATCAATATATTGAGGTTTTATTATTATTTTGGTATAACTATTTCCCACCTCCTTTCTATAAAATTGAAAATGAAAATATTTCTCATGTGTACGTGTGGACTGCCACCTCTACATAGAGATATGATTCAAGTTATTTCATTCACTCCCATTGATAAAATATAATGATGAATCTAATTAATATTTATAATATTTATGTCATAATTATTACTCATTAATGAAAAAATATTAATTATCATTCTTTACATTGTTTCATTAGATAATGAAAACAATGTTCATGCGTACATATATGCTACCATCTCAATAAATGGTGTAATTAATATTTATATAATTACCAATTATAGAGGGTTATGAATATGTATATAATTAATATATATTAAATTTAGAATATTATTAATTTTTTGAATATAATGGATCTATTTTTTATATTTATAATGGTTTAACTATCATGTAGGGGTGGATTGACCTTTTTAAATAATTTTAACAACATAGTAACGTTAATTTAATGCGGTGGAAGAATAAATAAAAATCAAAAAATTTATTTTTATAGTATTTCAAATTTAAATTATCTTATACTAATCTTCACCAATCTCACGAACTATGAGATATTTAACCCACCCTAACAAACTCTCTAACATTTGAAGGGATATCCAAAACCTTTTACAACTACATTTTTAATCCCAGGAGGAAAAACCCAATATAACCACCTTTTACACATTTGATGACTTAACCCAGTCATAATACCCTTTTCACATCTAGAGGAACAATTTAGCAGCTACCTTTTGAAGTGCTTGAAGAAACCAAACCATCCTTTTAACTAGTATAAGTCACATTCAACTCCATAAAATTTTGCGATTATGGAAGAAACCTATTCCAACTTCTTTTGGGATTCATAAATAAATATACAAACTTTTAATGCGTGTTATATTCCAATAAAATTTTGGACATATTAAATAATAAAATTAATTAAAACTATAGAACTGGATAAAACATTTAGGATCGAATTTTGCTGGAAGAAATTTTCCCTCATGTTAAAATAATCTAATGATTTTACATTAGTTGATAGAAATGGTTGATCGCCAAAGTATGTATCAATTGTATAATTAAAAAATATAATTGAAGTAAAATGTATTTACCTAGATTTATCGAACTCCTTATATGTATATATCTTCTATTAACACCATATTCAATGAATTATGACTGTTTCATATCCATATTACCAATTTGTTATTTTATTTAATATTTAAAAATATATGAAAAACATAACCATATGGGGGTTCGAAAAATATTTAATATTAGAAACTTGTCTTAAAATGATATAATGTTATAATAATTAAAAAAATTCCAAAAAACAATATTAATCTATATTAATGTTCATTGGAAATCACCCATAAATTTTACAAGATAATATTTTGAAATTTACACTATATTAAATTTAAAACTCATTTTTCCTGTGAAACCAACATGATACCTTAACCCATGTGATGGTAATTTAATTAAACATAAGTTTTTTCAAATTAAAATCCAATAGTATCAAAATATTAAATAAGTATTTATGTAATTATCAAAATAAGATAAACATATGAAAAACAAGCATTAATTCAAAATATATATGTGATGTAATACATATAATGTTTTGAACTAAAATATGATAATGTAATTAAGTGATCATTGGTAATTCATAAGGTGATTAGTTAATTTTTTTAGTCACTTAATTTTTCATGATGTCATAATTTTTTAGGGTAGTCATTTCATTTTTGATCACTTGGTCACAACATTTATTTTTTGTAGTCTCTTAATTTTTTTCAAGTGGTCACATCATAAGGTCACTTAACAAGGTAACATGAGAAGGTCACATGTCAAGGTAACATAATAAGGTCACATCACAAGGTCACATAATAGGGTCCCTTGACATGGCCACTTCACATGGTAACATGACAAGTGCACCTCAACATGAATATGGTCACTCAATTTTCATCATGCAGTCACTTTTGGGATTTTCCATATTCACACCCAAGCTTAGTTCATTACTCATATTGTAACATGAAAATTTCACACTAATTGGTAAAAATTGAATACATCTGAACCATATAATGTATTAAATGTTCGAATTACTAAAATTATAAAAAATACTAATAATTAAATTGGATCAAAGAGGAAAATAAATATTTAACCCATTTTTTATAATTCATAAATAAATGTGAATTACAATGTTTCATCCCCATTTTATAATTTATAAAAAAATATGTGAAATTTTTCTATATAAATGTAAACTAGTTTTGGGTTAAAGATTATCACCCTAAGATAAATAGTCATTAGATTGGAAGAAATATAATCCTTCTAATTTTAAAAATTTAACATGTAAAAATCCCCATGAATGAATACAAGGAAATACACTAACCATAAATGTAACATCAAACATATAACTAGTCTTACCCTAAATCTAATCATTTTAAATAGTATGTGATAACATAAAAATATACATATATATTATTATAAATTATTTTATAAAAATATATTTGAACCATTAAAGTTATATGAGAAAATATAAATATTTTCAATAAATTATTTAAAGATCTCCATTAAATATGAAAATATAAAACTAAATAATCATTCCCTAGCGACCCAAAAAGTAAAACATAAAAAATACACACACTAGAAAAATAGAATAAATTTTGTGTTGTAGTTCAAGATCCATATAAAAATTAATAAAAAAATTATTTTATGATTAAATTTCCATCATTCCAAGATTAAATTTTATTTTATCAAACATGGAAAGATCAAATGGTATACTAAAAATTCCATATTATTGATCTTATATAAAAATAGATTCTAAAAATATATTCACTTTTTTAACATGGCCTCAAATAAAGTCATACCTGAATAAAATTTGATTGTACCATGAATTTTGTAAGGGGTTTTTATGGTAAATTTCATAATTATTATCCTAATAATTTTTGATACTCTAAAAATTAATACCATAATTAGAAAGGGGTTATTTAATCCATAATGACTATGAATAACATAAATAAGCAATAACATACTCAGTTTCAGCAGTTGATAAATACACAAAATTTTTATTTCCTAGAACTCTATGAAACTAAACATTTAACAAGAATGTGAAACATATATTTTGTTCTTTCTATATCTATTCTTCAACCACTAAAATCAGAATAATATAAATTAGTTAGTTAAAAATTAGAATGTTCTTAATAAAATAATCCAAAAATAATAAATCATTCAACAGAATTAATTACTCTTTCAACTAGCCTTAAATGAATTCTTTTAGTATAACATTTAAATCATTCACATAAACATAGAGAAAAAATAAAATATATTCATTCTATTTTAAAACTATGAAAGATAATAATTAAAACTCTAAACATCATATTATCAATAGTTATTAGCTTCACCATTGTCTACCTTATAATAGATAATCATTACAATATTTCAACTTTTAAAATAATCAAGACCAAAGTTTATATTTAATTCAATATTATATTTTAACTTGTTAAGAAATATAACATCTATTCTATAAACTATTTAAAACCCCATAAAGTAGATTTGTTCACTTATAAAGCCCATGAATAATTATTAAGAAATTAGTAATGAAAAATTATTGAAAAGTGTATCACTTGAATATCCAAAGGTAATATCATCACCAAATATTTGGAATATCAAAATATTATTTTTTTCTCTTTTGGTGGAGAAGTATAGATAAAAATTTCCCCTATTAAAAACATTATTTAAATTGTAAAAAGACAACCACTCATGCCAATCTTGAGTAGATTTCTGTTTACTTTAAAGTTATTTTGATATTTTAAAAACATTTTTTAATATATTTATTCTCAAAACTATGAGGTTTCTTTACATAAAATGTTTCCTAAATATATACATTAAAAATGTAATTTTGGGATATATTTGAAAATGTTTTTTTCTATAATTATATTCCCATTCTAACTGAATTATAATAGATTTTTTCAAATAAATTGTGGAAAAATATTCCTCAATATAAATTCATTATTCCTAATTGTACCCTTAAGCCATTAACCATTCCTTGTATCTAATTATTTAATAATAATCATAAAAATTTTATCTAAATATTCACAATTTTACAATAGTATTTTGATGTCCAGGGGGTTCAAATAAGTTCTAGATGTTATTTGTATCATGTTAATTTAATTATTCATTAAATTGAACAATAAAAGTATATTTAGACAAAAAACATCAATATTTTGAGGTAATAAATCAGAAATAAGAGATTCAGAATAAAAAAATCTATTAAAGGACTTTTTTATTCTAACATATATAGTTATGTCACCAATTTCCTTGTTAATTAGATGATATTTATGAAATATTATCATTATTTCATGATAATTAATATCCCCATCAATAGATTCATCCAACTCTAAAGTTTTTAGTTCATTAATGATTAAATTTCTAAACTCCTTCGCAATATGTTCTAATTCATATCTCATTTCCTTGAATTTATTTTCATCTAAATTATCATGGAAATGTTCATTAATATATATCCCTCATTTATAACAAACTATATATTCTTTAATTAAATTAGAATATAATTGAAAATTACTTAATCTTATTTTAAAAGAAATTTTATAAAGAATATATGGTATTGATAATAAAAATATTTCATCAAAAATCTCTAGAATAGAGAATTCTAGGATTCTTTCATTCTCAGATATCATAAGGTGTCTTCTTTAAAACGGCCTAAGAATAATTGGATTAAAAAAAATACGAGTTAATAGTTTATTCCCATATATAATTTTATAAAGTTTACCCATTTATAATTTTACTAAAAATTTATTATAATGTTTTATTTTTCCATTCCACTATAAATTTTTTTTATGGAGTATCCAAAAAAGAAAAATTACGATTATAACAATTTTTTCATATAATATTTTAACATGAGTATTTGAAATATCCTATCCTTTATAAAATATAATTGAAACAAATTATACTACCTTTTTCATTTTGGAACAATTGTCCATATGAGATATATTTAAAAAAATTATTGATTTATGTGTAGGAAAATAAGTCCATGTAAATCTATTATATTCATCAAAAAAAAATCATATAACTTTTACTTTTATAAAAAAAAATTTTCATATGGCTAAATAAATCCATATGTAAAATTTTATGTTTTATTGATGTTTATTAATCATTGACAGGCATGAGTGTTTCATTATTTTTCTTATATTTTCATCATGAATCACATACATAGGTGTTGCCTAATTTCAAATCTAAAAGATCCAAAAACATTTATTTTTTTTGAAATCTTGTGTAATACCTTGAAATTATCATGGAACAATTTTGTATGCCACAAAACATTGTCATATTTCATAGTATTTAAAAAATAATTCTGTTTATTTAACATAGGAAAATTAATTGAATAAATATAATTACATATTTTTTCCAAAAACAAGACATATTATTATTTTCAAATAATAATTTTTTTTACATTTTCAAATTTCGCATTCCAATTATCATAAAATATCTATTACATACTTATTAAATTATCCTTCTAACAGTCATTTAAGAAAATATTTGAAATAAGAACTGAATTTGGAAATTCAAAATATCCAGAAAAATTGATTCCCATTGAATTATTAATGAATCTAACATAACCACCATCCTAATTATTAATAGATATAAATTTTGGAATATCACTGGTCATATTTCATAAATATACACTATTCATGTTCCTTAAATAATTTTTCATTATTCTATGTCAATTTTCCTAAATGAATGGATTTATTAACTCTTTTCTACCCATAAATTGTTTTTGTCCAATTGGGTTAGAAAAATAATTTATGGGAACCCAAACCAATCTCAATCATTTTCTTAAATATAATCTAGAGTAAATTGATTTTGAGATTAAATTCTTAGTGTGACAAAGATATTATTGAAATATGAGGGAATATTAATTTTTATAATTACCATTCATGTGACATCTAAATTATATAAAATATAAAGCACTTCCAGTTGAAACAATTAAAAATAAGGACTTATAAATTAATGGAAATTGATTATCATAACCACGAACAGTTATTGACTTATTCAGTTCTCCATTTCTTACCATCTTATCGTAACTTTTCATTCATTTAATAAATTTAGAAATGACTATTTTTAACTTTCAATATAATTTTTAATCCAATCATTTTCATCCAAAATAGAAATGAAAAAGACTTATTGAGCTTCTTCACATATAAGATGAAAATATTTATGTTTTATATTTTTATATTGAACATATTATAGATATTAATATAATTAATCATTTGATCTCAAATGAATATTTTTAAAATTTTCATTTTTGGTAAAAACATCCTTATATAAAATATTAATATTTTTGAATAATCAGTAAATTTTGTTACTCTTATAAATGAGTATCTAAAAAAATTCCAATAAATCATCATTAAAAAATAATTTTCAAAAGATTAGTATTAATTAGTCTCACTGGAATTATTTTTTAAAGTTATAAAAAATATTGTTTTGATTGTTTTCCTATACTAGATTTTTCCCTTGAATGTTAATATGATGTGTAACTCTAACTAGCTACCATTTTTTTCCACTTTTTTTGTTTTTATCTCTCCTATATTTTTTCATTCTTGAGTCTTTTAATGTTATGTTTTATATTACCTCTTTCTCTACACTCATAACATATTACTTCATCGTCATCATTAACCATATTCCTTATTTATTTTTAGGTTAATTATTTTTATTCCTTCTTGAGTATTATTTCTTTCATATTCCTTAAATATACTATAAAACATAGTATCATTAGCTTATTTGAAACTAAAAATTATAAAAGTGAGATAAATAATAAAAATTAATTTAAAATCAATACCCTTTTTATTCAAAAGTTATCCCTGAGCATTGTTTTTCAATTTTAACTCATAATGTAGTAATTATCTTGTATGCTCATATAAATTATATTCATTGAAATTTTTAACATTCATCAGTTTATATATTTTTTCAACTAATTTATTAGGTAATTATTTTTAAACCACTTTGATTGGAATACATTTATTTAAGATTTCTCATGAAGTACTTATTAAATTTACAATACTTGTAAAACTATGAAACTTTTGATTAAATATCTCTTATCCTCCCAAATTAATACCTTATAATCAACCCTTAACATTACCCACTATGTTTATAAATGTTTTTCAAAATCCATATGAGTGGATTAAACGATTTTCAAAATATTATGTGTTTTTTAATTCAAAAATGTGATTATACACAAAATTATTAATGTTAAAATATGGAATATTCGTCAACATGTAATTAGAACAAACATTACAACATATTTACCAAATATTACTTCATTATCATCTTTAGGAAGCATGTATTATTTTACTATTATTTTCAAATATTAATTCTATTATGGTTAATAAAAACACCAATGCGATGATAACAATATCCATAATAAGTTCCATTAAGAAGTGTACATATTTTAGGTTTTAATCCATCATTATAATTCATTCCAACCATATCAAAATTGATCATCTACAAAGGACTATTTTTCTTTAGGATTTGATTAGAAAAATAATAGAAAAATATGACAATTTTGGGAAACCACCTTCTATACCAATTTATAAGTATTAATTATAATGGATGAATAGTTAAAAAGTGGGTTAATAGGAATTTTAAAATAATTTTATTAGTAGTTCCCCAAGATGGATTGACCACTGACATGACGGTGAATCAGTGGTTTACTTTTTACTAATTTTTTCTTTTGAATTCAACATGTTGAAGATATTAAGTTTCTCGATCCACTTAGTGATATATGATATTGTTAATTCATATAAATAATTAATAAGAAGGAGAACTGAACAATATATTTACAAGGTTTAGTAAAAATACTTACTCCTTTATAGGTTGGTTGTCCTCCCAACCATAGATTCTATACTGGAATATTATAATCAATTACAATGGTCTATAAATAGTTACACTGTATCTCTCAAGAATCCACATAAGATGTTATTTATACTATATCCTATTATGTGACTAGAATAAACACTAGCCAAATCCAAAATCCACACTTTAGTCTTATACAGTTGATTCAGATAAGATAATTATTTTCCTCATATAAAACTAAAATACTTCCCCCTTTCTTTGTGGATTGAATAATTTTTGGTAGATCTATTGATCTTACTCCATGATCTGGCTAGATCACACTTTCCCTAGTACATGTTCAAGTACCTTCAATAACCACTGGTTAACTCTGTTGATCTTCCTCAATAATTTTGATCACCTATAATAACTAGTTGACTAAGTGAAACTTTTGTTGGAATATTATTCCTTATGATGATGAATTCCCAGCCTTCATGATCTATATGCAATTGGTTCACCCAACTTCATTAATAATATTATATAGAATAGTGATCTTGCATAATGAAATCCCAGTATATCTTTTGAATCATCAAACACTGTCAAATTTGATAAAATATCTTCTAATATTCCTTCCTGATTTAGTCTCAAATTCAGAACACTTTAGGCATTGAATTTATAGAATCTGAAACCATATGACATTCTATTATGAATGTTAACATTTTGTTTTCCATTTATAAAATATTTTTCTCATATATAATTTTTTTGTAAATCATGAAATGTATTTATTATTTTAATGAAATGTATTTCTTCTCAAACATGTCTTCACTGTATCATGAAAAGAACATGATATATTATAATTTATGTGATATTTTTACTACATTCTCTTGATCTCGGTGTGGTACATAGGTTTTCCAACTTCGTTCGTATGAAGTGTTTATATGATGTCAAGAGTTCTTTATAATAATCAATCATGTGTCCCATAAAATATTCATTAATTCCATCCAATTTTCATCATGTATAGGCTTTTCAATAGTGCTAGATTATGTTCACAGGTTCCCCTAATACTCTTCATAATACATGGATGCTTTTGGGGATTCATCCTACTTATATATTGAAATAATTTTCTGTAAAAAAGATCTTTTCTATGTGTTACTTCACGTGACAAGGTTGCACTTCCCTGGGGTCCTTCCTAGGAAATTGGTGTTCACTGATGTGTCCACTTATTTGCTTCACAAAAACAAGAAGGCTATGTAGGAAATTATTCCGTTGACACCAGGTATGTCCATAGTTGTCTCCTGAAACACCTTTATGAGATTAGAAGATTCTTTCGGGAAGGCGTGCCTCTAGGTTATTCTTATGATATTTATAAGACCTAGATATTATGAGGAATTTATCTAAACCTTTTTTCAGACCAGATCTTTCTTGTGGGTTTTTTTGACTCAAGAAAATAATTGTCTTTGGTAAACTTTGTCACACTAGAGGTTATATATGTGGGTCTATCTTACTATTTTTTCAAGAAAAAATTTTCTCATGGATACCTATTTCACCATGCACTGTGTCAGGATGAAAATTATTTTTTTTCGAGTTTTCCTTCACATTAATAGTTTTACACAAACTTCTCTTCTTTACTTAAATTGTGTGGTTCATGAGATACACCTCCACATTATAGAATCATAAGGCCACAATATTTTCATGAGAGATATATCATCCTCCCTCCATATATTAATATTACACCACTACATTCCCTTAACATTTTCATAGTTTTAATACTTGATATTTCCTACAGTTTTCAAGCCACTCTATGGACATGTTCAAACACCCAATGATCTCAGGATCTCATGAATACTGATATTCTCAGATTCTCCAAGAACAATCAAGGTGATCATTAGATCACAAAATCACTCTACATGACCATGTGGAACCTCGGTTTATTGTTTGATATTATTGACATGTTTAAATTAACATATTTTTCAACCATGTGAATGATTCAACTGATAATTATCATAAAATATGGAAGCTTTTTGTGGTCATTAATTTTATAGTGATGGCATCGTTGACTATCTGTATGTCCTCAGGTTTGTATTTTTCTATCGATGGTTCTCACAACAAATTATTGAGATGTCTCCAGATCTTGTGATAACTTCATGTGTAATATTGTTACGATGCTAATTATTCATAAAAGGGTATTCATGAGACAAAATCATGAAAAATATTTCCATATAGAAGGAAGTATAATTATTCTAAACTGCCGGATCTACATGTCTTGATCCTTCAACAGGTTAAGTGGGTTCGATTGGTTTTCTCGAGATCACATGGGAAGGTTCCTCATCGAGATGTTGAAGACTATATAAAAAATTCAAAAGTTAAAAACAATAAATTAGACGGAATAATATTTTAACTGTACAATTTTTGGGAGTTGAGATGGTCAAGATTTCTTTGAAAAAATGTTGAAATATTATATCCAACATTTTTAAATGGGTTGAAAATACCCAATAACACCACATCCCACAAAGAATTATCACAGTGTATTCACACCAATTTATAAGAAATTTCATGAAAACCATTCATTATAGATGAATATAGGGTTCAACACCCATTCCAAAAACACACACCCACCACCGAGCATTACCCCTGTGGGATTTTGGCCCAATCTATGCACGCTATAGTTCATGCACAATATAGGATGTAAAGGACCTAGCTATTCTTCAAGCATGTATAATTCTTACACCCAACCCTCAATTCCCCCTAGGTTTCCTCCTATGGTAGGCTTTCCCACAATGTTTGACCCTCAAGTACCCCTAGATGTGGTTAAAGAATAGCTTTGGGGGCTTATCATGGGTTGGTCATCTTTTTAATATGAGGTTTAACCAGTACAATTTTAAATATTATAATTTCTTAATTAATAAGACTCTAAATACAAATAATAAATATACTAACCAAAATAATTTTATTCTTTATAAAAACTTTAAAAACATTTTTTATAGATTCCATCAAACCCATTCCTCATGAAATTAATAATTCTCATGGACATCATAAAAACTCCTCATTCTTTCCCCTTCTCATTTTTCTAATTTCATCATTATGTTGTATGATATATTGAATGATCTTCATATTTCTCATGAACATATTTATTCTCACAACCCTCATTAATTATTTAATGTAACAAGATTAGTGAAGAACTCAATATAATATATGTTCACAATTTAATATCAGCACAATCAATATTTAGATTTATCAAGGATAATTTTCCATGTCTAATATCCAATGACATTAGATTAATCCATTACAATTACCCAAGAATCTACACTTCATCCAATAACACATATTGACTTATTAAATTCAAATTTAATAAAGGCTCAATAATCCTTCCTTGTATTATTTTTCAATATCACCACATATCATAATAAAATATGTAGTGCTAACATTTTTCCACCATACTAATAATCAATATGAAAATGGAAAATGGGGAAATCTCAACTCTTCCTCTATCCAAAATTAATGACCATCTAATGTAGATAAAAATTTCAAGATCACATCAAAGAGAGGAATGGTGTCACCTAATTCTCTTAGAAAATATCCTTTATTTAATAAAATATTAGTCTATGTGGGCTAACTAGGTGTAGAAAATATATAGATATGACCATATATTTATAAGCAATCCATAAATTACTTTTATGTGAAATTATTATTATAAATTCACATTAAAAAAATTTCAATTAATCTGATTTATCATTAAAATGATAAATTTTAATTCACTTTAACAAACACATTAAAATTTTCAAGTGAAAAGTATATACCACACCCTTTGTTTTATCTGGTCATTAACCAAGCACTACCCTTTAATTGATATGATCAATACAATTAAGAACAAGGAATAAAAGTGTGATTATTATTTATTGAAATTTTTAATATTGAATCTATCATAAGTTTTCATATTAATTCTCATGGTTTATCCCCCTTAAGGGATGCACACTTTTCTTCCATATCATAAATGTCAATTGACTCCATGAAGTAAAATCTTGTTATTCTATCTTGAAGTGATAGCCTTAAAAATATACTTCAATTCTGTGTATTTTTAGTTAAAAAACATGAATATATAAAGAAATTAAAAGGGACCTTATTGTTCATTAGGATTAATATTTAGGCTGGGAGATGTCTCTCATCCGTGGCCATTATTTTCATCCAATCATAATATTTCCATTATCTGATGTGTAGTTTTCAAATATTGTCATTTGAGTAAATTAGGTCTCTTGTTCATTCATTGTAATTTTAATCATATTCCATTGATTAGGGATAATATTCATAATATTGGGTGGATCATCTCCAGATTTAGCATATGTGACACACATATCACCATCCGTGTGTGAAATTTCATTTTCCAACTCAAACACTATAGACACATTATTTCATTTATCTTCATTAAGTATTTCAACTTCCTTAAATTTTATACAATTTTAATTGAATTGGAAAAAGAATTAGGCACATTTTCTTTGAATTTTCTATATTATTGGAATATTCACACGAAACACCACTATTGCTCTATTTTAGACTCTTCCCTTTGTCATCATATGGAATATCCCTTGGTATTACTTCCACTAATTTCTTAGAAATGTGACCCTTCAGGTTATATCTTCGAACAGATTATCATAAACCAATATATATATATATATATTATTTATAGCTATGATAAATTCTTGGTCACATCATTTTTACTCTAAGATTCTATTCTTATTTTTTCACCATGAGTCCCCCATTATTCATTAATATTTTCTAGAAATGAAATGTTAATCTGAAAAGTGTATTCCTTATTTCCTTATGTTTCATAGAATATAAAAACACCAATGAACCTAGATCATCATCAATTATTTTTTTTATCATGATTTTTTTAAAAACTCATTAAATTGAACCTCATTTTTCCTAGTGGGTAAATATATTCATGATTCATATATTTCCCCCTATGATATATAATATGATCTCAATTTTTTTCTTATTTATAGTTGGTTTAATAGTATTATTTTTTGTTCACATCTAAGTATTGACTTGTCATCTTCTTTTCATACACTCCTTACCTTTTGTTGTGGTCGTGTCAACACAATCTCAAATTCTTTTTCATCACAGGTACATACTGGAAATCATTATAAAATTGAACACGTCTATTTCATTACTCAAATAAGTTTTTAATTAATTCAAATAGATTCTTTGTAATGAGAAGCATTTTGTATGATTTTTCAATACCTGATGAATGTTTTTGTGTTTTCTTCAAATTTTATCTCACTAAATGAATGTATTATATTATTTTTCAAATTTTTTATTCTTATAGCATTGATAAGATTATTGTAAAAACATTCAGCAACACCAAAAAAATATATGGAACCTTATTATCTTATTTTGTGGTATAATCTATTTAGTTTTCATAGATTCTGATCATTACTGCTTTTGAGTGGCACCACCACTCTTTGAGAAACCAATTGGGGAATAAATCTTCATTCTTATTTTTACATTAATCTTTGACGTGGTGGATTTGACATGATTTTTTACCATCCATACATTACAAGATTTTTTTAAAAAATAAATATAACTACTTGAAATAGAATTAGTACATAATACAGTTTTTGGGTATTGGGGTTCCATATTCATAGTGGACGATACCATTTTATTAGAAGATAATATCATGTTATTTATAGAATCATGATCCTAAATACCAACTTAATTGGTAGAATATCTACTTTCAGTTATGTAGTATGTTCTAAATTACAGTTATTTCTGATTTTTCTATCTCACATCCATCTCTAAACACCTCATGTTTAGGGAGTTATTCTCTTCCTTAATGAATCTTAGCTTATCTTCCTAATAGATCATCAACCTCTGCATTCGTTCATCAAGAATGCTTCTTGATTATTTCAAAGAATTGATAATACCCATTAACCTGTTATCTCTATCCCCCAATTGATCATTTTTTAAAAACATATAAAACATGATAAAATTTTAAAATTCATGGAAATATTCTAAAAATTAAAAAGCAAATAATTATATATCACAAACACATACTTTAAATTATTCAAAAGTTTTAACATATTATACATTAAAATGATAAATTGTTTATCCCTTTTCATTCATATTTTTTTTGAATGTTTCGGATATCCAAACACTTTTGACCAATTCCTCTTCAATAAAATTAGCCACTTATTCTAGATCTGATTTTTTTATCCCGATGATTCTCGATATGTTCGTCAATATTATTCACATCTTATTTGGTAACTTTGAAAATATTTTCTTTGAATTCCTAGAGTAGATCATTAGGCATTAAATCATAATTACTTATTGAGTAGGGTTCATAATAATAATAATAAGAAGAACAATCTTTGCAACATATACAATTTTTTTACCTTCACTCAGAGGTATAACAATATATACTTCCTGATTCTTCTTCGGCTTTGTTTCTTTTCTCTTATTTATATTCTTTTGAGTCTATGCTTAAGTTTCTAGATTATTATCCTCAGAAGTAACTTCTTTTTTCTTTGTATGAGGTAGCTCCTATATTCCCTTAAATATTAACTTCAAAAAAAGAATCTTGGATTTTTAGATGTGAGATATGAATAGATTCCAATTATAGTTATCTAGCCAGTATTAACCACTGAGAGGGGGGTGAATCAGTGGTTTAATTTTTATAAATCCATTCTTTGAAATTTATCCTCTTGAAATTGTTATGTTTCTCAATCTAAAAAGTCATATATCATAGTCTCAATTAATATTCATAATTAAAAATATTTAAAACAACGTATGGATTTTACAATGTTTGGTATATAGACATACTCTTTTTCATGTTTCTTATTCTCTACCACATATATTATTCACAATAATATTATAATCTGTTACAGTAGTTGATACATAGTCACACTATATCTATACTAAATCCAATTATGATTTTCTTTCTGTTTCAACCCATTGTGTAACCAGAATCCACACTAGCCTTCTCTATAATCCACACTAGAGTATTCATCTTCTACGTTAAATAAGAAATATCTTTCTACCGGATCCAGCTAAAAGAATAACTAATTTAATTAAATTTTGATTCAATATAGTTTGATATATTTATATTCTCCCATGATGTCTCTGGATAACACATTAATGTGTAACCATTCATATACCTGAAACACCAACTGTTCTGGTCTTTCAGACTTTCTCAATAATTATGATCACCTTTGATAACAAATTGTGTTAGTGAAACTATGATCTGACTATTATTCCATCTAATGGTTATGTCCCTAAAAAAATTATATTTGTGTTTGTGGTGGACAGAACTTCTTCAAGAATATTATATACTAGAAGGATCTTGCACTATTTCATCATAATAAGTCCTTTCAAATCCTTAATCACTATCAACTCTTATATATGATATTCTCATTTTCTATCTAGCTTCATTATCAAATTAAGAAAAATTAATTCTAAGATTTCATGGAAACCAAAATATTAGCACATTTAATTATGAAATTGATTATTTGATGTGATATTTATAAAATATATTTCAAGTATCTTAATTTATGTACATAAAGAAATATATTTCATAGATTTCATGTAAATTTTTTATTCACAGTCACTTGTTCATGGAATCATGAAAAGAACAAGATCTATTCAATTTTATGTTTTCTGTTTACTACTTTCTATTGAACCTAGTGTAGATCATAGGTTATCCTACATCATTTTAATGAATTGATATTGTGATGTTAGGTGTTATTCATGAAAATCCTTCAGATGACCCAAAAATTATTCTTAAGTTTTTTCCAAGTAGAATTTTGTATATGCATTGAAATAGTGTCAAGTTATGTTCACAGGTTCTATTCATGAATGAGATGTCCTAGGGGATTCATCGACCTTACTTATTGAATGAGTTTTTCATAATAAAGAGATATCTCATGAGTTTATTCAGTTGGTATGGTTTTATATTAGCGGGTTTATTATAAATAAAATAGGTTATGTCTGTAGTGTCTCATTTATTTCTTCATTGAACCAATAATGATATGTAGTATATCCTTCATATTACTATAGGTATGTCCATTTGTTTCCCCAAAAACATATTTAGGAGATCATAATGTTCTTTCTATGATTTGTTTCTATGTGTTATTTTAAAGATCTTCACATGTCCTATATTTTTTTCAAGAATCTATCTTAACCACTTTATAGGACATGAGATATCTTGAATAGTTTTCTTCACAACACAATATGTGTTTTATGTACCATTCGTGATACATGAGGTTCTGTCTATTGGTCTATCTTACACTCTTCATCAGATAGGGTTTTATCATAGATTCTGTTTTCATAATTCATTGTGTTAATATGAAAAAAGTATGTTAGTTGTTCTTTTTGTGAAGAGGTTCACATGAACTCCTCCTGATTTTTATAACAAATGTACTTTGTGATATATTCATTAACATGATCAAATCATAATGGTAATATATTTTCCCAAGATAAGGCTCTCCCTAATTATCTGAATATTTATGAACTATTTTCCCTTGAACAAGCCCCATGTTTTATAGAATATAATTCCTATACTTTTTATTCAATTCTAAGGAACTTTTCAAACCCCCAAATATCTCAAGATCCCATGAATACTAAAATTATAGGCTTCTAAAATTACCATCAAAGTTATCATGTGATCGCATGATTACTTATCTTGATCATGTGTCACCTTAATGATTTATCCTTACTACTTTCCATGTCACAATGTAAATCTTTTTCAACCATCCAAATGATTCAATTGATAATTATCATAGTATATGGAAGATTTTTTTGTTATTATTCATCATGTGATGGCATTGAAAATCATTCACTTTCTAAAAGATGTAAATTTATTTACTCTGTTCGGATATACATATCTATATCCTTTAAAGTATCTAGTGGATTCGATCAATTTCCATGGGATCGCACGGGAAGATGACTCATGGAGTTGGGGAAGAATTTAAGAAATATTCGAATGTGTGGCATGAGAAATAAAAAGGAATAATATTTCAAATAGGTGATGTGCATGAAATCATACAATCGAGATCACTCTGTTTGAGTGGTGTTTGTAATATCTGACCTTTTTAAAATGGTGAACAATACCAGCTAACACCACAACCTACATATATTTATCATATCCACCTCTCTATTATTTATCATTAAACATATAACCACCATTTAGTCAAGATGAATATGGGGTTTGACACCTATTACACATATACACACCGTCTACCAGGATTCGATCATGTGGGATTATGGCCTAATCTATGTGCATAATGTTTCATGTATTATATTGGAAAACATGTACCCTACCATTCTATGGGAAACACTAGGGCTTATACATGGAACTCCATGATTCCTTGGGTGACCTCTTACTATAGGTTCTCCCTTAGGGGTTGACCCTCGTTTTCCCCAAGATGTTGTTGAGGGATATCCATGGGGGCTTCCCATGATTTCATCAACTTTTTAATACGTGTTTAAAATATACATGGAAATAAATCAAGTATAATGATAAATCTATGTAATTTTTAAATAATAAACCCCTTGAAAAAAATCACCCATATATCAAATAATCTCTACATCTTCTTTATACAATGTTTAATCACATTTTCCATAGATTCCATCAAATCCTTTCCTCATGAAATTTAAATTTTCCATGGAATTCATAAGAAATTATCTTTCATTCCTCAGATCATTTTTCCAATTTCATCATCATGCATAATTATATATTAAATTCTCTTCAAATTTCTTATGAAAATTTCTATTTTTAGGACTATCATCTATTATTAAATGTTGAAAAAATAGTGAAAAAAACAAATCACATGTCTTTTATATTTAATATCAGCATATTCAATCATCATATATAACAATTATTATATTACTAGTGTGAAATTAAATTCCAATAGATGAATCCATAATAATTCTCCAGGAATCTCTACTTTATCCACTAACACATATTGAATAATTGAAAACCAATGCAATCAAGGATCACAATTAACAAAATATCAAAGATAAGTTAATACCAAGGAAAAATAAATTGAAATGATATTGAGTATTTTTATAGTAGTTTATATCTAAATAATCATACTGTAGTCTTTACCCCTCTTAGAAACAAAGAGAAATGTCCCCCACATAAATGGACTATCTAATTTCATAAGGGATAAAAAACCATTTTAAATCATCGTTTTGAAACCATAAATTAAAAAAAACAATATGAAATTATTTTTTGAATATGGTTGTTAAAACCAATAATTATTCCTTTCATAAAACTGCGTGTAGATAAGAAATATACCTTCTGATGTTATGAAAGAAAAAAATACCAATTGATCTATCTGAGGCATAACAGAATCCCAAGACTCATTTTTGTTGGGAAACAACCCATTTAATAACAATTTTTTGGGAGTCACAACCCACTATATTTCTATTTAATCAGTAGCATAACATAGTATAATTTTTTACATATAAATGATTATGAAGAATGAAAACCAAAGAATGAGACTGAAAAAATAGGATCTTAGTGGTGTGGCGAAAATGCTTACTCCAGCAAAAAAATATCTAATGACTATAATTAAATTGATATAATTGGTTGACCCATAATGTATATTTCAAATGTAACATATATGAATTCCCTTAAACTCATATGTATTGATTTGTCTCTATTTACACTTAATATAGAGTTTTTCTATGAATACTAGATTCAGAGTAAGACACTCATTTCATTTTTCCCAATGAAACATATGTTATATTCATTGAATGTGCTTGAAAAACACAACCACATAGGCTATTTTTATAATCTAAAATACTATAAACATAATTTATAGTGATAAAATTTCTTAATAATTAATACAGTAGGAATAAGAAATAACAATCAATAATAAAGCCCTTAAAAAACTCCTATAAAATATGTGAGAAAAAATGATCAAATTCCAACCATATAAAATTTAAAATAATAAATTTCCCAAGAAATATTCATGAAAATGGAACCCAAATTATGATAATTTAATCATACATTTAATTCATCCAAATAAAATTCGTTATTATTGAAATAATTAATTATTATTTTAGGAATAATTAAATCTAAAAAACATGTAAAATAAATATGTTATAATTCGGAATATATAAGTATAAATAAATTATAGCCTATTTTAACCTAAATTATATCAAATTAATTAGGTGATAATATGGAGGTCATATGGTAGGTTCAACACTTTATGGTGAGATCATTTTTCTTCTTGTGGTTACATCATTTTTGTCCATGTGGTCACTTTTTTTGTTATTTCGACCAACTCATTTTTCATCCTATGGTCCCTCCATTTTTCTCATGTAGTCAGTTAATTTTTATTCTTATGGTCACTTCATTTTTTTTCATGTTGACACCATGAAGGGTCACTTCACATGGTCACATGATGAGGTCACTTTACAAGGTCACTTGATATGGTCACTTCAGAAGCTCACTTCAAAAGGTCACTTCATGTGGTAACCTCAGCGTATATAAGTTCACTTGATTTATCTTCAGAAGTTACTTCCAAATACATCCAAATTCTTGACCACTATCAGTTCAATACCTATATGATCATTCAATTATTTATCCAGAATATTTAAAAACTGAAAACAGAAAAACAATATGGTGTTTGATAATTTTTAATTATTGATATTACTACAAATAATATTAAATAAAACGGATCAAGGATTCAATTCAACAGTAATTATGAAAAATAATAAAGGACTATAACTATCTAATTGAATTATTTTTGAAAATAAAGTAACTAACTCTCTAGATGATGATGATATTGTAATATTTTTAATAGAATTATGGTAACTTTTAATAAGTAAATGATATATGGAATTATAATTATGATTTTTATTCTCATATATAAGTGTAATAAATTTAATTTTATTACTGATACAGTAGAAATATTCATAAAAACATGTTGGATGTAAGTTAACTATTTTATGTAACAATATCACAATTTACTTGGATTTTTTGTGCTTAAATTTTAGATAATGTAATTATACGATCTATCTATCATAAATCTCTTATATTTTATAATTTTATTTTTATTTATATATATTACATTTTTTTCCTTTCATTTTCCTCTCACCACGTACAAAGTGGTTAGAAATATTGTTCTTAAGTAAAACAGACATTTTTTCTCTATTTGGATAATAATATTTTTCATCCTTGTCTATATTATATTGAAAATATTTATATTAATTTTTTCACTATTCTAAAATAATGGATTTACAGAATTTTTAACCATGTTTTAATTTCCATAAAAAGATTTTAAAAAGAATATTCTTATTTTCTTTTGAATGAGGTACCATTTACCAAAGGTGTGAATTTCTTTCTAATGTACACCCCATGAACATATTTTCCTACCATAAATAATACTCATTTAATTTATGACTACATTACACGTTTCCTTGTTTATTTTCATTGAAATTGTTTTTATTAATATTATATAAATTTTTATATTTTATATATGTGATTTTAAAAAATGGTATTTCCCCAAAGAAATGTATAATGATATTTTAATTATATTTTATTCTATGAAAACACAATTTAAAATTACTTATACTTCACTTGGGATATGATATAATGATACTATACTAACACTTTTAATGGATAGATATTGATTATGGTGATGGAATCTTAATGAAACCCATTTTCTTTTACATTAGTTAATATATGAAGAAATAGTAAATATTTTCATGATCATGTAGAATACATATAAATGGATTATGATTATGTAATGGGTTGGTTAGTTAAATACCTTCAACACATTGGGTAATGATTAATATTTATGAGATCAAGGGGTACACAAAATATAATCTTGATCCAATAATATGGTACACATGATGTTATCTGAATAACAAGGTAGATATATGGGTGGTTAGCCCAATCATAACATGTGAAGAATGTATTGGTGGGTAGTCTGGAAGTAATATTTCTATGATTATGATTATGAAAACCTTTTATGCACATGTGTATTATATTTCTCTTGGATTACAATATGATCTCATGGATCATGATCTATTACTATTCAATGATTCATGTATTATGATATTCTATTACCATATGTTATGATAACGATATAAGAATTGTTTAGTGTGATTTTCAAATGTTATTATCATATTCTCATTCAGTTATTCTAATTATATGATAAAATATGATAATTGATAGTTAAATCCCATGTATACACTTACTAAAAATATTATCTCTCCCTTTGTTATTTTTCCATTCCTTCAGTTACGAGGAATGATATTAAGTAATGTATGAATATAATGTGGTATATGTGAGAAAATAGTTTTCTAATACGATAAATATAATTCATGAAAAAAGATCACTATGTTTCTATTCATCATGTACATTAATCCTTTACGGTTATAGGAAATGCATTATTGTGACATGTAAAGAATATTAATGTAAAAAGATTTAAAATCCCTGTATATAATGTTTATATAACCTCAAATATTCATGTTGTTAATATCATTATTTGGATAGATATTTAGAAGTGACTAAACATATGAACTATAGAGAAATAAATGTTAAAGAATTTACAATTCTTTGAATATTCCGGTTTTAATATTTTAATACAATTTTTTAGAAAAAGGTAAGCTATTTATTTGGAATATTATTTACTGTTTTAAAATAATTGTATTGGGTATTTATGGAAAATAAAATAATAATGTCTATTATGAAAAGGAATATTTTTTAATATTTGGTGGTAATTAACAATTAAAGGTCACATGGATCTTTTAGGATTGAATCATAATATTTTATTGAAAATATTATGATGAGACCGCTTCAAAAAATCATGGGATTTACATAATCAAAAAAAGAAAAAAATAAAGTGATTTTTTGAGTATGATGACAGAAAATAAAAGATGTCTAAGAAGGAGATTGAAGTGGTGAAACTGATACTATAATATTCTATGGATCTTATGTTTTAAATAAAATGAAAGGTTTATTAATAACTTATTTTATCTTTTACAATCAATGTGTTAATAGAAAGGAGTGATTCCATCACTGTTGTAACATGACCATATTTGTTATTTGAAGTGGATGGGAAGACTCAGTGATGTAAATATTATTCTTAATAATTATAAAAATAATAAAATAATAAATATAAATTATCCTATATTTATTTATATTTTAAATACTAAAGATGATTTGAGATAACTACTTGTGAATGTGGTACAAAAGTGGAATCCTTGAAGATTTATGAAATCATTTAGAAGATTATTAGATACATTTAGGCAATTAGATAATTTAGAATTTCAACTAATAATACTTTATGTTGAGAAACACATATTTTTTTGTAAATTGGATGTCTTGGTTCGTGATCGATTGCAAAAATGTAAAGTTTGTGATATTATATAACCTGATTAGTTTAAGAATATGAAATCAAGGATATACCATTACATATACTTCTATTTAATACTAAAAGATAGGTTATGTTTCAGTTGGATAATAACCCTCATACATCAGTGAATATTTATAAATCTTTGAGTTGAACCTTGTTAAGAAATATAGGCGTGACATGTTTTTTATAATCCTATTTATCATTTTATCAATAAAAACAGTGTGATAGAATGATAGAGAGTGATCCATTCACTGAACATGTTCATAAGTAAAGTGAAATTACTTAATTAAAATAAAACAAATTAACATGGATTCAACCTCCCTCATCTCAATATTATAAAATTTCAAGGAAATATTAAAAATTAGTATAAGAGACATGGTTTCCCCTCTGATTGGATTCTCATAAAATTGATGATTTCACGATTTGAAATATTTATATTTATCTTTCAAAGTAAAAATAATTTTTAACATGTGTAATATGCATCTAATATTGTTAAAAATTAGATTTCTTCTTGGTAAATATGGATTAAATGGGAAAAAGAGTTACAACAAAATAAAAAAGTAAACTGTCTATAGTGAATATGAAGAAAAGTTAGTTTGAAAATGTTTTAGTCCAATAGAATATATATATTAAATTGAATAAAAAGATCTTGTGTAATATCCACTATTATAAATATGGAATTAAATTAAACCTCATATGATTAAAAAGGTTTACATGGGGAATAGTATAATGGCATTTATTTCCAAGAATACGCTTCTTATGAATCATGTGTAAGTATATAAGATCAAAGGACAAAGAATTGTATAATGATTCATGTGTGTATTTTAGATTCATTTTAAAGAGTTTTCCCAAAGATATTTTAATTTATATATATAGTGTATCACTTACATAAATATTGAGAATATCATCTATATCGAGTAAGATACTAAAATAATAGAGCAATTACTCATTTTAATGATATTTTCATATATAAATATCAACAAACAAGTTGATTTTAAAATTACTATAATGATAGTTTATATTGATTTATACTATAAAACAATGATTTATTTTCTAAAAAAACCAAAAAAAAAAATTCCTAGAAAGGGAATTCTAAAAAGTGCTAAGAGTTGGAATAAAAGATAAAAAAATTCTGATGTTATGAATACACTTCTAGAAATAAAAATAAAATAGAGTAAAAATATTGGACAATATATTGTAATCAAAGATTAAAATACAAGAATATAATGAAAATCATAATAATAATTTAAAAACACAATATGAATATAGTTTGAAGAGGGTTAAAGATGAGAAAAATATCCTCAAAATGAAGAGTCTTGAGTTTACGTTGAGATTTAAAAATATCGAAGTAACACATGTTATGTCTTCACAAAAAACTGATAAAAGAGTTAAATACATGCCTAACACATTTTTTTCCTTTATTAAAAAACATAAATCATTTATAAAACATATCATTATGTTTTCCAATTTTATATCTCATGAAATCCCTAAAAAATGAACCATTTTTTAGGAAAATATTATTATCACCAAATGTATTTATATACATAATACATGTTTTAATTTTAAATTTAGAAATTTATAGGTTGAGAAAAGATGGGATAAACCATCAAATACATCAAATTTGAATGTAAGCATGACCAAGAGATGTTTTTCCCCAAAATAAGCACAACTATAGGAGAAATATATCAAAAATACCCACAATTTGTGTTCATGGGAAAAATTATGTTTTTTTAAATGGTCTTGTGGAATATTTTTGCATAATGTACCTGAATGTTTTCATAATATATAAATCCAAAAAGAATCAAATAAAGTTTTACTCAATAATGATAAATTAGTAGTTGATTAAAATAATATAACTAAAAAGTGAAAAATATTTTTATCAACAATATATTTGGAATCTTGGTGAATATTTGTGGTGTATATAATCAATGTGGTTACTATAAAGAAATGTGATACTCTAAACCAAACATGAATGAATGAAATGAAACTCTGATGAGAATACAAAAAAACTATGGTGAAATAATGGAGAGAATAAGGTTATTTACACTTTTTATTAAATGAAAAAATTGAATCATGAACACCAAATAATACCAAAAATAATGCGAATCAATGTGGAATGAGGTACTTCAATTATGGAAGGAAATTAAATTCCATAATGGTTACCCAGATGCAAAAACCTGAACTAGTTGGTTTTATTTATTATTAGAATATTATTTATAATAAAATCCATCATATATCAAACTTATGAGATGATAAGAAAACCAATGAAATGTGGATGATCTCAATGAAGTTATATTTTATGAAGTTTTTTATGGATCCATTCTCATAATGTAAAAAATGAAAGAGTTTGAATTAATAGGAATACATGTGGAGAAATAATGCACAAAATGAATAATATAAAGAGGATAATCATTCATTTATGGGTAAATAAAAGTGAGGCTACAACCATAGTGCAGTTGGCAGGATATATTTTATGTTGTAGTTATTTATATATGATTATCGTAGTCTTTATCTTCAAGAAAATGGAAGGTATTGATTATATTTATTATGTATTATCCACCATTTTTTAATATTGATGTTATGTATCTTACCTGATGACTACAAGGAAGATTTATTTTAAGGTAATATAGTCACTAAATAAAGATTTCATAACTATTATCAAAATAGAAAATGATAGTCGTTGAATATCATATATAACAACACGTAAGGATATACTTTTTATAGAATATTGAAGATAGAAAATTCTATTTTAGAAGATATCTAGAATAATATTTTAATACCATATATAATATATTAACCCTTAACCCTTCCATTATTGGTGAATTTCATTCAATGGATGTGGTTTTTTTGAAATTTTACAAATGTGGAGATGTTCCTTATAGAATCAAAGAAATGTTTTTTGGATTAAGTGGTACTCTCTAAAATAGTTTTTGGATGATGTTGAAGAACAGGAATATTAAAAAAAATTCTAAAAGATAAGGTTAATGGTGTGGAGTGCTTTTTAGATTTTTTGGAATCCATCCAAGGTGGACGGAACCAAAATCCTTTTATAATCTAGTGAAGAATTCCTTTGAATGATTATTTGGGAAGAACTGATGTAATATTTGAAGGAGTTATATAGTGATATGTAATGTATTATAAATGAAAATTATATTCTGTATGATAATTGTTAGAGGAAATTTCATATATAACTTATTTTTCAAAAGAACAATATATATTTTAAATGTTATAAATAAGTAGAAAATCCTTGTGAGAATCATTATAGAATTTACAAAAGGTAAGGATGTGTAATATATTTTTCAAAAAAAGGTGCTTGTGTAACTTACTTATTTATTTACATGATATATTCATCATATTAATATTCATACATAAAAAATTTCATATAAAAAGACATGCATAGTATATAACATAAAGAAACACTCATAATTTTAAAAAAGGACTCAAGTGTAACATAATATCAAAACTTTCATAAAATATTTTTAATTTCATATGTTTTTTGAGAAATTTGTAACATATTTTCTTTGACGAAGTTAAATTTATAGAAAAGGAAAACCTCGCACTTTTAAGATAATAAAAATGTGTTTGATTTTTGTAAATGATTCATAAGATATTTCAGAGATAAAATTTGTGTGTAAAATAGTTATTTTGTTACAAAACATATTTTTAAAGGAGTATTATCCTGAAATCATTTTAATGGAGTTTTGAATTCAAATCTGTAAAAACCTCATGGAGTTCATGAATATGATATTTGAAATAATATGTATGATTTTTTAGTTAGAATGTTTTTAAAAGATAAAGATTTAGATTAAATCAAGAGAAATTAATCTCGGATATTAATTATAAAATAAGAAACATTGAAATAGAAAATAATAATAATATATTTTAAATTTACATGAATCAATGTGGAAAGTGATTTATTCATTATTACCAGCTATCATACAGAGATAGAGGATGAATTAAAAATAATTAATTGTTATCAGTTTCAAGGGAATTTATTTAGAGAATATTATTTTAATATTTGATGATGAATTAATTAGAGTATATAAGGGAAAAATATTTTTGTTTTTTTCAATTTAAAATATTTTAAAGGTAACACTATGAGAAATATAGAAAAGAATTCAGAACTGCTAACCTGTATTCTGGAAATGGATAAGTATTATCGAGTTTCCATAAATATTTATTGAAATAATATATTTTTTAAATATGGTGAACAAAAAAGTAATAATATGGGAAGAATAATAAGATGTAATTCATGGAAATTAGTTGAAAATTATAGTTTATTTTACTTGGATATATTTAAGAAAGAGAAGAAATGAGAGAAACCAATACTATTCACATGAACGAAATCTAAGAGTCGAAGAATAAGAGGAATGTGATGGGAAATTAGTTGATCATTATATTCATTGAAGTATATATAAAATAAAAAGAAAAAGTAGAAGATAATAATTTTTTTTGTAAAATACCCATTTTTAAATATTTTTGAGAAGAATATGAATATGGAGATCCAAGGAAACAATATCACTCATGGTACACAACATTCTCCTGTGACATTCGATACCTCACTGGTATATTTTCTAAAATATAATAGCTTGTAGGAATTCTCTTCAATAATATGTATAAATTTACTATACTTGGATAGAGAGAACACATGGTTGCAGATAGTTTAGAATCCAATGGTAGGAAGATAAAACTCTTACCATTAACTCATGTGTTGGTTTTTTATCCCCTAATTTCATCATCATTGTTAAAGTGGATTCCCTCACACATCATCAATTTTGACATCCTTAATGATTCGTATAAAGGGTATTCATCAGGATTAAATATTTAATTTTTATGTTTATATTGATCACGAACTACATGATTTTATCGATTCGATCAAGTGATTCAAAAATTGAAAGAAGAAGAAGAATGAAAATGATGTTCAAATATCTATTCATATAATACCAAGTGTTTTTATTTCTAACGATTGAGGAGGAATGTGTAAATGATAAATATTGTGCATGTTAAAGAACATTAAACAAGAACTTACATTCATGAGTGGAAGATGGTGAATAAGAAGCATGAAAATGAGAACTAAATTGAAGCCTCAATTGTTAGAACACTTTTATATTTTTCCAATGAACATTAATAATCTTAACAATATAAAGATATGTTATTATTATTCAATGAGATACTATATTTTTGTATGTATATAAATTAACCAAGTATTCAATTTGATTTACTCCCCTAATATTATGTGTATGGAATAAAACTTTAGGTATTTAGTAAATTCTTAACCAAACCACTTACGATTCTACGATCAATTTTTGGTGAAAATTCGTGTATCAAATGATCCCAAAAAACAAATGGTTTAGCTACATGTATTGAGTAGATTACCTTATAAAAATATTGTTTTCTAATATTTACTACTTTCCTATATTTTATGTAGTGTTATATATTAAAAAAATTAATCTATTTATATTTTAAATTTCAAAAGAGTTTCAAAATCTAATAGAGTTTAAAATAAAATTTAAAGAATTTGGATTTTGGTAAATAGTCATCCAAACCAACTTCATTGCCCCCCTAAGTGTCTAAACTATTCCTATAATACCTTCAATTAGTATCAAAGAATGGATAACTCTAGTTGGATGTATATTATTTTATGTCATAGTGATTTCATTTGAAATATATAAAGTGAAATATTGAATGTTTCTTAGAATTACCATAGATGGAAACCCCAATTTTCATCCATGTTGAAGATAAAGTGAATGTCACAACCACGAAATTGATAATTATGAAGAAAAAAAGGAAAAAAGAAAAATAAATAATTATAACAGAATTATGTAAACAATAAATATACGTAATCAAAGTGGATACACTAATATTAAATCTATAATGAATGATTATTATGATGAATCATGTTAGACTTATAATGAAGATTATATTTTAGAATAAATTTGAGTGTTCTGTTAAGAAATCAAGGGTTATAAAAAAGTTACTTATTAAAGTTATTACATAGATACATAAATACATATTAGGGATATAATATTATAAATTATATATACTGTTAAAAGCTACTATAATGGAATACACACTAGATAAAAATGTTAGGAGATATGACCCCCAGAATGTTTCCTTAAGATAAAGAGAAACTTATATCACTTTTAAATATAAAATTGTATCTAAATGAAGTTTGATTTAAAATCAGAGTTTGGGATGAGACTTCTATTACAGAAGTGACACATTCACTAAAAAAAATAGATTACCTCTATGGGTATCAAATAATCATAGATAGGGTAAAAAAACAATGAGAATTAAAAAACCGAATAATTCTATGCAAGAAGCCAATAAATTGATGGATGCTTTTATTCTAAAGTTGAAAAAGTAGTGTGATGAAAAGGGGAAATGTATTTAACATTATAATTTCTCTCAAATTTTAAATTTTCCTATGTATAAGTGAATTTTATAAATTAAAAGGTTTTCTAAGAAGAATCTTTACATACTACTGAGAAAAGAATTGTAGTTTACATGAAAACTAATGATGATATACTTACATCCAAAAAGAAATAGTATTTTGGTAAAGGGGTCATGAAGTTAGTAACTTATTTATACTCAACAAGATCCCATAAAATGGTATTCCATTATCTCAAAAAATAATTTAGTGTTCAATTTACTTTAGATAATATTCCAGTTTTCAAAAAAATTATAAAAAATATTAGGGGTTAAATATAATGAGAACCCCACTATAAAATTACTGCTAGATGATATAAAGAAATATAAATTTTATTTTCAAAATAAATATAAATAGAATATTTTTGTTATAAAAATATAGTAAAATAAAAAAATTAGTTAGATAGTACCTATTAGAAAGAGAAGAATATTTATTCTTTATTACTTGTGTTTCTTGATGTTTTTATAGAATGTCATTAAAAGTTGGAATAATATTTCATCCTATGAAAGATACTGAAGACCAATATTTAGTCATATAATACCTAATGATGGAATAATATTAATAGATAAATGAATAATTCAAATAAATTTAGGGATATATTTATAAGAAATAAGTTCTAGTTTCTTGAAAATTTCTCTAATTATTTTAAAAAAAATTTCATAGAAAGAGGGTGTTCTGGTTTAAACCAAATCATCAAATACCTCATTAAAATTTGAAAAAAAAATCACAAAAGAAATTAAATCAATTGAATAAAAAAAGAGAACATGTGTTGGGGTCAAAATGAATAAATAATATTAATTAAATGATCCTAAAAAGACCAAAAATACGGTTGATGAGTATGTTGAAAAATAATATGTGATTATATTTTGTTAATTGAGGTCACACAATGGACCATTTCACATTGTCCATGACTTTAAGAGAATTAAGGAAGAAAGAAAAAGTGATTAAAGGACTTAAAATGAGACATGAATAACAGGGATTGGTTTAATTGAAGACATATTTATAGAAGAATGAGGGAGGTTTCTGAATAAAGGTATCCTAGATAATTATGAGGAGATTTGTGAAAGATGAAATATGTTAGGTCATAAATCAAATTCATTCTTGACTATGCTCCTTGAACAAGTTGAAATATTGAATCGTATAGAGAAATCATAAATAACCTCAAATTTAATAAAAATTGTTTTAAAAAATGTGTCCACAGACCATATGAATAATGATAATATACCTAAAATTTTATTAATCTTATTGAATTAGCTATTGGTAGAGTCTAATAATATTTGTTGAGATGAAAAGAATCAAAATATTCTATCTTCCCATGTAAAAAACTATGTTCCCACTATGAAGAAATATATGATAAGAATCAAATCCATTCTCTTTGAATAAATAATGGTATTGATAGTCAGTGGTGAACCTATCATAAGAATATATAATATTTTAAGAGATCAAAAAATACTTTTGATATGATAAACAACTCAGAGACCTACAGTTCTCATTAACGATATGATGAAAACTATTTATGTTAATAATTTGATTATTTCACTTACTTTGAACTATGAATTGAAGGTGAAGAAAAAGGGGTGGAAATTCTTAGAATACATAAAAAAATTTAAAGTTGGGAGATTTATCTACCATGGTTCACCCAAACATATATTAAAATATCTCCTAGTAATAACAAAATTGGGTTTAAGTGATTAATCTTAGGGAATATATATAAAATAAACTATCCATGGTGAATATTTTTATAGTTCATAACCTAAGGTGTAGATATCAAATTGGTTAAAAATGTCATAATATTAATACCACTTGACTAAATCTAGAATTTTATTAAACCATTAAAAAATTGACTATTGAGGATTAATAATACCTTTTACCATTTTATCATGAATTTTGAATAATATTTTAATTAAAGGGGTGTGGTTATTAAAATAATAAGTAGAATATATCATTTCAAATGAATATTTTTTATCTATTTATTGAAGTTTAATATAGGTTAATATTTAAGAATAATTTTTCTTTATCATCCTATATATAATGGGATAAAATGGGATATCAGTGGGCATCTAATTTTGAAATTTTTATGGAGTACTTTTTTTTCAAAATTGATCACTCTTGTTTTCTAAACCTAACATGGGACATGTAGAGTAAAATTCGAATAAATTATAGAACATTGCTAAGAAATGTTTTTTCTCTTATTTCTCAGCTGGATAACTGATAAAGGAGGAGAATAATTGGGAGATTTTTTTCATTTGAAATATATAGTGAGATGAATAGTTTTCAATAGAAATAGTTAATGATAGAGAGAATAATAAGAGTTTGGAGTTGATTGTTTTTATTTGTATATGTTTTTCAATATAGTAACACTATAACTAGTATCTTAAAATGATATCAAAGAATATCATATAGTAGGAATTAGATTCTATAAATTGTTCTCTTATATTCTCTTTTATATTTATTATTAATAATTGGTCGAAGAATATTTAATTTTGAAATGAAGTAGTTATTAAAAACCAATATAATTGGGGAGATTGATGTAATATAATATAAAAATGTATAATTCATAGCAGTATTTTGTTTGGATTTTTTTAATAAATTCTTTGTAAAAAGATCACTATATGATGAAATTAGGTTATTATGAAGTGTTCAATTAAATGAGAAATAACTAAATTAGGATATTATTTCTACTAGTTTTCATTACTGATCTACTCTCATATAGGGAATCTTGATGTGATTGAATAAATACAATTTGGTGATAGAAAATGAATCAACCCAATAAAAAAGATGAAGAGGATACCTATTGTTTTATAGTTAATGAATGGTGAGGGTTTTTTCATGTAATAATTAGATAAAAAGATTCTAAGTAATAGTTATCTATATCTGATTATTGGAGTGTTTTCCATCAAGAAAATGATGGGTATAATTTATTTTTGTTAAGTACTATCTACTCTATCTTAACATAGAAGTGGAATAGCTAATTTATTGAATGAAATAGTGATTTAAGTGTAGATAAGTCTATCACTGTATACATCTTGTATAGTAGTTATGAAAATGCATAAAAGTTTCATGTTGAACTTCCTATTAAATAGTATCCATTGTCAAACATAATGATGAATATTGGAGGAAACAAAATGTTTTTTGACGATAGATACCAAAAAATTAATGTATCATTTAATGGATATGAAAGTTAATATCCATTGTTATTGGTGATTTATAGGTTATTCCTTATATAAAATGATTAGTTAGAATCATATTTTAAATAGAAATTTTAAAATATTCGAAGCTAATAGTTAAACGATAAGGATTGCACAATCCGTTTTGCTTAAACCGAAGTTAAAATTTCATTAGAATTAATTTTTTCATTTTTTATATAATAAAGTTATATTAAATTTTTTTGATATGACTTTTAACAAAATGGTTTTAACATAAATAACACTAAAATATTTTAAAAACATATATACAGATAGTTTATTCTCATCTACTCAAATCCATCTATCAAAAACCATCATCCCATTGAATCTTGAATTTACTCCACCCATGATGGATCATCATCATTTGTTCGATTTTCATTCTTATTTTTTTGTAGTGTTTTTACTCAAATTACATCATTTGATCTTCTACCACCACCCTCAACTTCATTAGATCCATAGAAACACTAATCCACTTGATCTGTGATGGTGCTCTAACTTTTTTGTTTGATTTATTTTTAATATTGTTTTTGAAAATGTTTTTCCCTAATCTTGCACCATTAACCCAACATCCACCACCCAATACTCCATTCTTCAAATATCATTATCTATTTTCTATCTCCGGCAACAAAATTTATTTTTTATTCTATATATTTCTAAATTATTTATCAACGATTTTTTGTATGTATATCATTCTGAATTATAATTTCTTTATAATTAATATAAATTTATAGTTTTTTAGTTATTATAAATTGTTTATGATTATATATTATGGGTATATTTTCTTGTAAATATTTTTATATATATGTTTTAATACATATAAATTCACTTTTTTTATAATTTTTTCTGATTAAATTCTTTTTTTTTTCAAAAAAAAAGTTATATTATTTTTTTCCATTATAATTACTTTTTTTATAATTTTTTTTATTATAGAAATTTTATATTTAGTTATAATTTTTTTTTCAAGTATAATATTTAAACTTTTTTATATATTTATATGCATACATGTTTTAAATTTATCTATTCATATATTTTTTATATATCTATATATTTTAATATATTAATATATAATTTTCTAACAATCGGTAAATAATAAACTGTAACTATATAAACACATAAAGAACTAACAATGATTATGAGAATTAGTTTAAAAAATTATTGGAATATAAAAAAAAATTGATTGAAAAAGTTATAATTTTTTGAATGAGTCAAGTGTTTGAAGGTGTCAAAATTAGGGTGTAGATTAAAAAATTCCCATTTTTTCTATGGATTAATTATAATTTGAAATGTTGGATCTAGCATAGGGATTTACCAAACATGCCAATATCTACTGATGATGATAATGTTCCACATGAGAAAGTGGATCTTCTTTAAAAATTTATTCATGATACTTGTATTGAAACCATTAAAAATAACATGTGTTAGATGATTGTATAGGTATGTTGAGAAACATATATTAACAGTTTTAATACATTTATAGTGTAATCACCAGTGTATAAATTATTTAACTTCAAAGTATGAAATGTTTAGAGTGATTAATATTTCAATAAATTTCATGATCTTTTAGTTGAGATACATTCAAATGGAAACAAACCGTCAAATTCCAGTTTTTAGGAAAATTATAATATTACCCATCGGTTTGGGATATAAGTAGATACAAGATTAAAACCAACTATTTTGTTTTACATAGGAAATAATATTATGTTTTATTAGAATTTATGAAATTTGGGACATTGTGTCATAAAATTAATGACAAATACTATTGTGATTCATTCTCAAGAACCAACACCAAATATACTTATAAAAATATAGTATATTCAAATAATTAATCATTGGAAGTGTCTATCTATAGATTCAAAATTGTCAAATAGATTAATATGCAACACTAAAGGGTTCATAACTGATTGAGAAAAATGTCACCCTATTGATTCTCTATAATAAAAGATGTTTGATTAAAAATTTCCTATTTTTGAAATTGATGTTATAAATATCCCAATCAAACTATACATAGAATTAATAAATCTATATAAAAGCCTTAGTATTAAACATAGTTCCTAGATTTTTATGTTGGGTTTTTATAGATTTTACCCATAGATATGTTTGAATTGAAAATATATGGTGATGAGATTAATGTTTTCTATACCAAAACTGTTAAGAAATGGTATTTATGTTTATCAATAACTATTGATTGATGATATGAAATTTCTATGGAAGACAGGGGTTATAGTATTTGATGAATTCAATAAATTTTATTTTCATTTATGTACTACTATAATGTACTCTATAAATGAATTTCCTAAATATGGAATGTTGTACTCCCAATTTGATGTATGCATTCATTTTATACTTCTTCTTTCATGTCTGAAGTTCCTGCTATAAATTACTAGAGGATTTTATAGGGATAAAGATAATGTAATATGGAATATTTTTTATGAACAATTCTTACTATGAATCATTATTTACAATGTGAATTTTTTATTGGAAGGTTCAATGTGTTACTTTGAGTGACTAAATAGGGTTTTCAGTAAAATCAGTTAATGGCATGGTATTTTTTCATGATGTGAAATGGATTTGAGGAGTTTTAGTTGATGTGTTTTTCGTCATATATGAAATCTTGAAGATTCAGGACATGAATTAATTCTTCACACCATGAATCCAGTCTGGCCCATCACGTTTTAATAAATTTTATGTATATAAACCCACATTTTGGTTCCCTTTACCTTCCATTGAACCTATATGGTTCACTTAGATTATGTTTTCATATCACTGAAATCCATACTCTGATCCCAATGAATATAATATTCATTGATCATGTAAATCAATGTTTAATACCTGCTATTTATTGTCCACATAGACCTCTTTGGTTATTTATAAACAAATCAATTGGTCCAATGTTTTTGTACCTTGATATATGGGATTAAGAGGATTCATCAGTTTGTATTTGGATTTCCAAAAATAATAGAAACAATATGCCAGATATTTGTAATAATCTAAGATATATCATTCTAAAAAAATTTATGTCGATGGATTCTCTTTTACTATACTCTTCCAGAACTTAATGGTTTGTGCTTTTCTAAATCATAATTTATATTTGTTTGTAAATATGATGATAAGTTCATATAAAAAACAACTGTTTTGATGTGATTTCATTATGTTTTATTTTAAATATAGAAACATGATTCTTTCAAAATAATATTGATATATTTTTTTGTTTTCAACTAATTTTTTAATTGGAAACATAGAATAATTTTGTTGGAATGAATTCATTTTAATGTGTGATGGATCATGGTTATATATACAACTGTCAAATAATAGAAAAATTCAAACAAATCATGGTTGGAAGTACCACCATCAAATTGGGCCACTAATCTACGTCATTATGATAGGATAAATCACCAATAATGATTATAGATAGGTCCAGGAAATGCATGTATGTGTCGGTGTGTGTGAACACAGTATTTTTATGCCATGTATTAAAAAATATAACATTTTTTGACATAAATTAATCTCACATGGATAATATTTATATCTTGTATAATATAAGGTTCTTATTCTCATCAATTTTACATAAAGTTTATAATATTTTTCTTGTCATAGTTGTGTGTATAGGGAAGTATCTTGGGGTTACAAAAAGAGCATTATTCTCACCCACGTTTTGGGAAATTCGTTGGAATTTTTGATGTTATTTATTAGGATATAGGTAGGGGGAGAGTTTCTTATTTTTCAAGTGGAATTATTTGACATCATTGATTTTATTTTTAGAGCTTGATATGGGAGGGTTTATACATCTTAGTCTAAACTGCTTCCACATTGGTATTAGAGTCTTTATGATTTGGTGTCAGATCCTTGCACCGTTATTTTTTATATTTTTTTACACTGTAATAGTTCTTTTATTGGAATTTCATTGAGTTATATGGTTTATTTTATTATGAATCATTTTGTTAGTTTTGGTAGTTATTATTTCGTCATATTATATATATTTATTTGTTAGGTAAAATTTAACCCCAATTCTTATCTAATCCTTTTGTATGTATTATAAATATTTCGTGTCCTCCGGACCTCAACTTTTGTCATGACCCCTCCCCAGAAGGTGTACCCCTCCTAGAACGAAAATGTGAGAAGAGAGATAATGACCCATGAGTCCCGCCTCTAGTAGGCCCCAGGATGGTGAATAACACTGAGGGTAGAGTGAACACACAAATAGGAGGCATTACCCTCTAAGAGAACACATGAGAAAGAGGGAGATAAGATAAACACCAACCAACTCCAATGCAGACTGAAATATAAAAGAAATCCCAAGTACACATTTGTAATGTCATGAAAACCACTACAACTAAATGGAGAAAACATCAAGTACCAAACCCAAAGATAGTAGAAACCAGCTTGATCTCAACCTGCTCTATGGGACTTAAAAAATGTTTATATACACATAGGGTGAGTATAACAATATACTCAGTTGGATCCAACCCGAAGCCTCTCATGCAAAAGTAAATAAAGCATGCTAAAGCACAATGAACAACAAGTGAAACTAACTCATCACATAAATAGGTATACTATGTTCCTAGTATCACCATGGATACTCTCTTCAAGTATCAAATAAAATATTATATTATATAATAAAGAATATTAAGGGTACCTCACTACTACTTCCCCACTGGTTTCCTACTTTTCCCCAATGTCGCATGTATCATACGTTGAGTATTAAACCTCAAGACATTATACCCCACACACTGAGTAAGGATCCTCAAGCCATCATAGCCTATAAAAATTACACATATAGTAGAACATAAGAAAGTATATCCAGAATATATGTGTGTGAATAACCACAATTCATTACAAACCTCTACACACATAAATGGGGAAAACTAACCATTGCGCCTACCATCACAAGTAATTACCAAGAGAAGAGAGAGGGGCCAAACGGGGTAGTCTGTGATCCATACTCCCACTAGAATGTTGTAGAAAACACCCCCTAGGGCTCAGAATCCCCAGGGTGTTATTTTCACTAACTGAAACGGTGCAGTAGCGAATAGAAATAGAAAACGTACGGAATATACAATAACACACAACCACATTATGGGAATAACCTTGTATTATAATCAACTACAACTAACATCTCTCTAAATCCCAACTGCCACTTCTATGACTAGGTATCCTATAACACAGAACCATTTAAAGAGTTTTATTACATTACTTCATTCCCTTTTTATCATTTTCAATTTATGTTAGTTAATTCATTAAAAATTAATTAACCATTAAAAATTCCACATTATATTTAATTAGCATCACACCCAAAGTCCATTGTCCCTTTAAATTGTAACCTCAAAATTACGTCCCATTAAGCTCCAACTCCTTGGGTTAAAATCATTTATTCAATCATTTATTAACAACATTGTCACTTTCCCATATTCTCTGGTATTCTAGAAAAACATTCTAAGATAATAAACATAAGGGGGATCAACTCAGTGAATAGATGAACTACCCATCAAGTCTTTACCACCTATAGCAAGATTATAGACCCATCCTCCCTTGAGAATCTAAACACAAAAAACACATGGCATACCCCACATTTATTCACCCCTTTTGGAAGGAGGGTAAGAAAACTAGCTTCCTTGAGCAGTGGGGAATGTAAAGAGGAAAAAAACAAGAATCAGCAAGCATCCAAACATTCACATCCAACCCGTTTCATCATCCTCAGCATCCTCCCGGACACCCACATGTGTAAACTGATGCATCTCTCCACTCTAGGCATCAACTAATGCCATAACCAATAGGCCTCCATTCCCGCACATACCAAAACAACCATCCAGGATCACATCACAATACAAGTGGCAGGAAAACAAACATTATATTAATTGGGATCTTGGCCCTCAAAAAAGAAATAGGGTAACCGAGAACCCTACCAAAAATTATCTTTTATAAAAAAACCAGTTCTTTGATCCATCTTGAATTAGGCTATTTATTATTCACATGTAGAAACTACAGGAAACCTAAACAGTAAGCTATCAAAAGTTTATTGAACATGCTTACTGCATCAATTTTATTTGCATCAAATTACAACAAAAACAATCAGATTCATTCACATGCCTCTTTATCTTTATCCAAACAATTATTAATTAATTATGGCTTAATGTTCTTTACTAATTTCAATCATGAACGAAAAAATTAACAAAGAATGAGTATATATCATACTATCTAGAAAAGCAAGAGGCAATAACATACGATCTATATCAATTTATTTATCTTGTTCAAAATTTTTTTATTTTAATTCCATTTTGATTCAGTGAGATAAAACCCGGTAACTATATAGTTGCACATAAAAGAAAAGAGAAGCAATGAATCCCATACCTCAAATGGTTCTTGGAATTCTTTATATGAGAACGAGCCACACAACGAGTTATGATCTCCTCCCCCCGTGAAAAATGTATCTACCCGAGGATGCAGAGACACCACCACACCAATAAACACCCAAGAAAAGTCCTTTAGTAACATGGAGATAAAATTCAATAAAAGGGAAAGGAGAAACATGAGTAGATGAACCCAAAAGAATAACGATAGATCATACCTTATATCGAAGATTGATCAATACTGATTGGTTACATCAAAACAGAGGGGAACTAATCCAAGGAGGAATATTTTATTGAAAAACTCATATGGAATGGAGTGAGAGGTTAGAGCCTCTCACAACTGAGAATAAGGAGGAATATCTCGGGAGGAGGATCTAGGGAGGAAGATATCTCATCAAATTATATGATTTAATAGACCAACGGATTATGATACACTAGATTTTCCATTAAAAGTGTATCACATTAAACCACATAGTTTGACCAAGTAAAATCATCCTGCCCCTTAGGAAAAATTAATATAGGAGTTACGACCTTTGAATTGACCTTAGAGTCATTAAAACAAGGCTTTAAATGCCTTTTACATCAATGGAAACGTCAAAGGGGTGAAACTATAGGATGATGGAAACACTGTTCATGAACATGGAATTTGGAAAAGGAAATGGAGGCTACCATTGGACCTCCCCATTCGAGAAACACTGTTCATGAACTCAAAATTTGGAAAAGGAAATAGAGGCTACCGTTGGAAACTCACCATTCTAGAAACATTATTCACATAAGGCTACCATTGCACTATCCACATTAGGTTACTATTTCACTATCCACATAAGGTTACCATTGCACTGTTCACATATGGTTATCGTTTCATTGTTCACTTAGCCCTACCAAAGAAATTGTTCAAATAAGGATATCTTCAAACTATTCACATAAGGTTACCTTTTCACTGTTCACATAAGCCTACCGATGAAACTAATCACAGAATTGGTAATTTGGAAGTTGTTGTGGATAAGACACCTTAACCTCCCGTAACACCCACAACACCATATTTTAGAAATGGAATAGACCAGAGAGGTCCGTACCATTACAACTTTGGTCAGTATCACCTCTTCCTCCTCTCAATACATTGAGTTAGGGTGAGATTTTACATGTAAAAAAATCGGGATACAATGTTAAGGAGAATAATTATTTTCTTGTTTATGAATAGTTGGATTCATATTATAAATTGTAAAAATAAATATATGATTGTGTACACAGAACATTGGAGAATTTTTTGAATGGATAATCCTTATTGAACTTTTAAAATGAATTTAACAGATTATAAGAGTATGATTATTTCCCACAACCACTATCAATGGAATAATATTACAAAAAGGTAGAGGACATCGATGTAACATTTTAAATAAATGGAAGTTCTAGTAATAAAAATGTAATGACCCGCCAATTCTTATTGGCTTGAGAGCTCAAAGATTCATTACTAGGCCTTATGAGACATCCCCAAGGCCCCAAAGGCTGGAAATAAATGCCGAAGGGTTTCAAAATACATTGGGGGACAATTTAACCTTTAACTGAAAACAACCAACAAACAGAGCAAACTAGATAGACATCTCCATGCAACCACTATATGATGCATGATTTAAAGCCAAAACAACCCAACCTCCATTTTCATAAAAACCAAACTAAGTGAAAAAAAGAGTATAAAACAAAATCAGAGTAAACATCAGAAAGAAAACTACAAGACTTCAAGATGACAACCCAACTCCATGCTCCACAAGTTCCAAGCTCCAACATCATGAACCAGCCCAAGAGTCACGAAGTAGTGCTATAAAAGTGTGACACTTTAACTTTGCCAACATCCCGGTATATGACATCTGAAAAAGCACCAACATTCCAAATCAGGGGGTGAGTAATGAAACTCAGTAGGTTTTCCCCGATGACTTCCCAACCCATTACTCTAGGATAAAACATGTTAGCACATTTATATAAAAAAATTTATATAAAATAATTCCAAAACAATTCAAAATATATAAAATTCCATGTCAAAGCCATTTTTCCAACAAGAAAATTTTTTCCAACAAAGAAACCAAGAAAAGTTTCCCAATCAAATTCACATTTATATTTTGGCACTTTCATTCCATTTAACAAATCCACACAATCAACCATTTCACAACCCATGAAATCCACTATGCATGCATCGTTATGACAGTTCCATACTCATGAGTGGTCTCTCTTCGATCTACAAAGTCATCACAAGGTAATTATTCCCCATGTGCCATTACACTTTTTTCACCGAGCACAACGTCATATTTCAACCAAGCTTCGTAAATGTAATATGAACACACACACCATGTATGCCCAAAAACCACACCATTTCAACCATACCAAAACCATTTAAATAAAACACTCTTTTATTGAAAACCTTTTTCCCACAAACCATTTTCCAAATCCCACAAATCTATATTTTAAAATCACTATTTTAAAATCAAAAAACCAAAACACTTTTCACAAACCATTCTTTCAATTTCCAAAATTTCATCAAAACCCATAAATCATCACTAAAGAAGATTTATAAAATGCTTTGCACCAAAATTTCACAATCAAAACCAAGCGATTAAATCAATTTGAACTAAGCCTTCAAGTTCTTAGAAAGAGGAATCGAGAGTGAATCCACCTACCTCAACAAATTGGGCGAAACCAAGCCATGGACGAAGAACGCTCAAGAACACCGTGTCAAAACTCCAAAAACCCTCCTTATATCTCTTCTCTTAACACAACCAAGACAAAGTATTGTCATATTTGACTTCTAAAACCTTAGATATACCCATAACGGGTGTAGATCAATGAAAACAAGAGAAGAGGAGAAGTAGATCTAAGAAACCGATCATGATCGATCACATACCTTTAGAATCTGACTTCGATTCTACAAGAGAAGCCTTCAGATCACCTCTAGAGCACTTGGGAGAAGTCTTCCAACCTTCAAGGGAGAGTAATCCCAAGTTAGGGACGTTTAAGAGGTTTAAACAAGGAAATTAAAGGAAAAATGAGTTAGATCCACAATTTTAGGATCTAACTTTAAGTGACCGCACAATTAGTCCGCATGGTTTCACAAACCATGTGCTAACTGTGCGTTAGCTTCTGCCTTGTCTACCCTTAACGCACAGCCTCATCGCATGGTTTCCCTTAACCATGCACTGACCATGCGGAAACCACTGCCTCCTGAGTCAGACACGTACGGTTTGAAAAACTGTGCGCCGCCCGGGCACCTTCCCCTTTTTCTTCAGACTTCACTCCAAGATCTTCCGATTCTCCCATACGTCACCCGAAACTTTTAAAACCAAGAAACGTATCATGTAACCGTTACATACCCGAAACCGGGGGTACTACAAAAAAATCATAAAATAAATGTCCTATTTTATTTGGGATACTTTGTTATAAATTTCTTGAGGTAAAATATAACATTGAAAATATTCAGGTTGAGAAAAATGTATATGACAATTAGATTGGAAAATTTCTCAAAATCAATGGAAATGTAAAATATGGATTATATGATAGATTTTCCATAACAAAAATGACTATAAATTTAATGTATTCTATCTCTATGAATGGAAATAAGGAATATTTACCGTTAACTTATCACACATTAAGAAAGATTGAGAAGTTATTTTTTTTCAATGTACGCATGGCATTAATGTGTCAAGTGGGTTTTCCTTAGATTTTTTAAATACGGTTTTATAAAATAATTTGATGTTAATAGGCATGAAATCTCATAAATATCATGTATAGATACACCAAGTTTCAAATGTGTCATTATGTGGAATATTCATGACAATTGTTATAAATTTTATCATGTGGGTTTGTTACGTTATCAATTCCATTTACAGGAAAATATTTAATTCAAATTTATTAGATGTGTGGGAGAATGAATATATATTTATAAATTTCCACTAGAAATATAATTTCCACCTTCATTTTTTTACATAATAGTGCATTTTTGTTATTTATTTTGTGTCATATATAAGAATATGTGGGATTCATTATTTATGTTGAATATTTTTTTAAGATATAATAAAATGTTAAATGTATATATTAAAAATATACATAGAATGAAGGAATCTATTAATGAATCATTAATATTAGAAGAGGTGACTTAGGTCTATATAGGTTATTTTTTGAGATGGATCATGTTAGTCTCTCTATATATCGACATCTGATAGTTATTACTGATGTTATAGGGATTTATAACTTAACGGAAAAGTTAATTCCACATGATTATGTGTTGTAGACTCATTTATATATTTTCGAAAAAATAGGTGAGGTTCAACCATAAATAACATCACATATTTCTATACTTAAAGGAAAGTATCCAAAAACAAATTAAAAGGGATTGATGAATGAATATAATAATTAATTCTTTCCACAGTTTATGGTATAATTCAATAATGATTTACTAATATCATAAATATTGAAATTGTTATCACAGTGATAAATTTTTAATCTAATAACATGGTCTAGTATTTATTTTAACGATTTCACATTTTATATAAAAAATTAAGGAGATCAGAGTTCTATTAAAAATATTTATGTAATATTTGTCAGTGAAGATATTTATTTTTCAAGTTCCAATTATAAATACTAAATTTATAAATAAACAGATTTTTAAATTATTATGGCTATATGAGTTGTTGATTATACTAAATTTCATGTACCATTGATTAAGTGTAAATTAGTTAATTGTAACTATAGTGTAAATCATTATGAGTATATGTTTATGATTATTTATTTGAAAATATTTAGTTGAAAATAAGAATATTTTATAATGGGGATGCATGGGAAAAAAATTATGTTGTATTTCTATTGAATGATCGAGGTTTCATTATTCAATAGGGAAAAATATTTAGGTAATAATAATGATGATGATGTGGAAGACATATGTTTGGTTTCTTCATTTATTTCTTGATTTGATAGGGATAAAAATGACTATAATGCAGACATATTCCATGAAACTTGAAAGGATATTGTAGAAGGGATAATGTAAAACACTCCATCACTCTCTTAATTAGTCTGGAATTTCCATATTTTTTTTGTAAAACATATATATTTTTATAAATAAATAAATATATATATATATATCTTTTCATTCCTTCTATCTCCATAATTATTTTTATATTCATTATATTTAGGTATCCATTTTTTTGTCGAATAAGTTTTCTTTCATCATTTTTTAACTATTTTACATATATTCTTTGTTTAAGATATACACATTTATTCAAAAAAAATATTTTTATACTTTTATTACTATTATGAACAATCAAATTTTTACATATAGTATATATTTTTCTATAAATAAGTACATATAAACAAATTTTATATGTTTAGATGATAAACTCCTTTAATTGATTATCATTAATTTTTATATTCATTAGTTTTAGTTATTTTATTTTGATAATTCTAACATTTATTGTTTTTCATTCTACTATGAAAACCAAAATTATTTATACTAAATATTAAATCTTAATCAATTACCAGTACAAATACATTTCATTAATGTAATATAAATTTTCTACATGTTGGGAATAGAGGAAGAGGAACTGGGGTATGTATGTTTCAACATATAAATATATCGATAATAATTAAATTAATTATAGAAAGTAAATTTATATTTATTGAAATTAGTTGCAATAGATCTTATTCGATACAAAATACAGTACCAAAATCTTCTAGGTGTGGGATTAAATGTTTACACTATGTGTCACATTCACATTTTGAGAAAAGGTTGATAATTGAGTTTGATGATAAATACCATATATTTGGCCCTAATTCCCTGAAGATAAGGAGTTACAAGTCTATGTATAGTTTTTATATGACCCACCCACATGGGTCACTAAATTTACATGGGATGAGTTTAGATAAGATATTTGTACTCCTAGAACACCCTAACTAAAATATCATAGTAATGTGGAAGTGCTGGGTCAATCCCATGAGGTGTATTGGTAGGTCAACATCCATTCAAACAAATCCTTTTTAAGGATTCCTCATATCCTCTCTTCATGTTTGGTTTTAACTTAGAATACGTAGTTTGGTGTTTAATTCAACTATGAAAGAAAGTATTAGGGTTAATTTTTGGGCTCTTGAAAAAAGGTAACCCTACATTTGACATTGGATGGTCCTATGGAATTGGCTGCAGAGTGGTGAAAAAGACACCAATTCTTTTGGGTCAAACCAATGGCATCTACCTATTATACAACAATCCCATGGATAGGGTATTACATAGAATTTATGTGTATTACTATTGGATTCTATGCTTAAAGTATCATAGGATAATGGTCATAGTTCTTCTCAACACCAATTTGGTTAGGTTCATTCAATCACACTTCCCATGGTCAAAGTTTTGCAAAAGAATGTGATGGAAAATTATTATTAACGTAATTATTAACTATAGTGTAACCAAAGTTCAATATAATAATTCATTAGGTTGGGAAACAAATATACTTTTGAAACCTAACCCTTAGTGGATTATCCATTCAAGGACGGGTTGATCAAAATCAATAAAGTATTAAGAATTTTGTGAATAATCATAAAACAATTAAAGATGATTCAATATAGCAATAAACAAGAATTATTCAATAAAAACCAATTGGAATAAATGTAGATCTAATATAAAAATAAATTTTCCTAATAAAACGATGAAGAACATAAAATTACATATCGATGAAAATAAGAAACAATAAAATACCAACTGTGAATGAAGAAACGTATGAAATATGAGGCAATATTTTATGAAGAACAATTTCCAGTGATGGGAATTAATGTTGGAATCAAAAGAGGGATGTAAAATAGAGAATAAAGGGTGAAAAATGATTAGTAACTCACAAATATTTAATAAAACAATAAATGTAATTAACGTATTGTAGTTTCAAATGAGAATTAATGAAAAAATCCCAAAAATAAATGAGAGAATAGAAGATTGTGGGATTGTCAAGTGCACCGAGGGCACTAGAATTAGATATAGGACCATGAAGTACTGGTTTGTAAGCCATTCACATATTCTACTAGCATAGGTGCCTTGGGCGCCAATATGTTCCCATCGTATATGTTTGTTTCAGGTTGTGTATTTGAGATCCACTTTTCCCACTAAATAATCAATTCATATAATTGATTGGGCAATGACTTAAAAACATTGATGTCGTGTAATATCTTCATAATGTGTATGAAATTCACTTTTAGAGGGATTTTTATTATTTAATGTTGAATGTCGTGTAATCAATTTAAATTCTTTTTATTGTGTTCACATTAATAATAAGCTTCAATGGTTGGTCTGCATATTTGAAGGCATAACGTGAATGAGGTATACATGGTGTGTATGTTATACACTACGTGTATATAATTTTTTTGAACTTTCTCATAATTTCTTTCTTTAATTCCATAATTCCTAATTCTTTAAAAAATAAACCAAAACATAGTATATTATCAAATAATTCATAAAGAATCCATAAAAAATGAATCCAATATATATATATATATATAATTTAAGCTATTCAACATCCCACACACTTGAACAATTTCATGATCTCATTCAAGAAGAATCACAACAGAGATTCAAAATAAAAACATTTCAAAATAGGAAATAGTCATTACAACCATTAAAATAAAACTAATCATATACAAAAAAATTTAGTCCTCAAGAATAAATCTTGTGTAGAAAATCATCCATACCTCAAATTTTCTTATTCATTCGGATTATTTATTCTTTTAATTACAGTTTCCAAACTATTCCATAAATTCTATACCCATTTTTCAATTAATATCACAATATACTTTCTCTCATCAATAAATGTAAAATGTAACTAGAGTAATTCTTATACAATGAATACATATTCCTAACCATAGGCTTGTATTAGTTCTACCACCTACAAATTATAAATAAAACTACCAAATCAATCATGAGGGATTCAAAAGAATTGGATCAACTAACTCTCAAAATGAGGGAAGGTGGGTAAAAAGTTAAAACCAAGCACAAAATAAGGCTAAGCCCAAAATTATAATCCTTGATAATTGTAAAAATTGTAATGAACTGTCTCCACAAATATCAAATGGTTTCCATGATCCAATAATCTAAAATTGTATATATGATTGTATCAAGTATTTATTAAAAATGTACCATACTCTTTTCTTTTTCATTTTTCTTAGAATTGATTTTCTGGATATATCTCTCATCCATCCCATGACCACATATGATCCATCATAGGATTCATCTGTCTTGAAATAGTTATTTTTTTCCTTCTTAATACAAACCCAATAATTTTATATTTTTATATTTTTCAATGGAATATTTTAGCCATAAAATTCAATGAGTACTCTTGGATCACGTCATATATTTCTGGTGGAAATGCCATAGTAAATTTATTAAATCATAACATCCAATTTCAATCAAGTGAAATTTCCCCCACACTTGTTCAAATAACAATCATACATAATATTAAGAACATCGTACGATGGGATAATGTTAATGAAATGGATCCATCCTAAAAGGTTATTCATTGAAGGATAGACTAAAGAAGGAAATAAGTAACATTGGTCTTAGGAAAAATTGGTTCAATGAAGATTTCCTCAATAATATAAAAATTTTATTTTTTGAGAGATGGCCTTAATAAGATCCTAATTTTTGTTATTAATGGTTTACATGCCCCAAGTGACTCTTAAAAAATATTCTAAAAAAGAATATGAAATTTTTTGTCTATAATCCTCTCAAGAGTTGGAGTATAAAAAAAGAATAGGAAATCACTCAGGGAATAAAATAAAGTAATTAGTCAATAAACATTAATTTCCAAAAAAGTTATTTTGATTAAATTACTAAACTCATCAATCATGCGAAAAATTTATACCTGGTTTAATCGTAAATTTAAAAAATTTTAAGTCTAATATTTTATTTAATTTAAATTGGTGTAATGAGATTTCTGGTCCAAAGAAGGCCTTTAGTGAAAATTTCACCTAAATAAGTAAAAAAAAGAAATAATCCAAGTGTGTTGACAATAAATATACGGAAAAACTCCCCTAAACTTAAAATGATAGAGTGTTAGCACTATCTTATAAAACATCATGGGATAGATGTCATAAATATAGCATAGAAAAAATAATAGAGAAACACTGAAATTGAATATAGAGAATCAAGAGCTCTATGTGATGGGTATCATTCTATAGGGAAACATGGAGGATGATGATTACAATTTGAGCTGTCGAATTGTTTTTAGAAACAAAAATATTGTAGTAAAAAAACATTATTCCATATGGGTTAGACATGATGAAATCAGGGAAATGGGTAGGTGTACATACTAAATATTAATGACAATCATCTGAGATACACAAATATATTTGGGTATAGTGAAGTTCAAGGAAATCCCTTGAATAAGAATAATATTAAAATGTAAAAAAAATATAATAATAAAAATGAAACTAATGAAAATAAAATAAAAAATGGGTTGCCTAACATTAAACACTAACAATTTCATTTTGGGAAAGATGTATGGGAAAAATAATTAGGTAAGTTCTTACATATTTTAAGTTGTCTATAGCTTTATACAAGAAATGAGGGCTATTCCATCAAGCTCATGGTGATGCTGGGTGTGGTTTACCACCTCAGGAGTGTACTAATCATAAATATCATGAAGTAAGAAAATCTGATGTATTCGCAAAATTTTTGTGATATATAAAAATAGCATATCTACAGTGATCACTCATCATGTGGGAACTCGATTTCATCAAGATTTTGAGTCATCTAAAGTAGGAGGGCATATGTTTGTGGGATGGGCACATTGATGACCATTGATTATGGAGACAAGATAGACATGGCCAATGTAATACAACAATGAATTCAAAATAATCCAATAAAATGTGGGAAAAACTACATTGCATGTATATATCAAGAAACTATACATCAGTGAGTAACAAAATATAAGTTGTACAATAAGTTATCACCCAAACTGAGTATAAAATTTGGGGATGGTACATAGGAATATAGGAAGGAAAATAAAATTTATCAATATCTACATCATGATTCTCCTCCCGAATAGAGTGTTCCTATAGTTGTCCAACCCTATCAACATTAGTAATGGAGGAAGGGATTAGAGGATCAACTACTATGGTGAGTGTCATGGTCTTGGAACGATAATAATATCTGGTGCAAGTGAGGTACCAATTCAGACAGTTCCAATGTTCCTAGAATAAGGTTCAATGAACGAAACCTTAGTAAACTGTGGAAGGGCTGGGATCTTCCCCCACTAGGCCTACTCTTCTAAAAACTCCTTCTTGGTAGTATGGTTTTTCATCTTTGAGGTTAGGTCAGCCAAGATATCAAAGGTGGAAGGGATGGATTTAGATGAAGTAATGATAATGGTTTATGGATGGGAGTATATTATAGCTGGTGGCAGTGGATGGGTTGTTGAAAAAGGTAATATCTATAAATGGGATGGACATGTGGTGGGAAATATGATGTAGATTCTCTAGGATGAAATGATGCATGGTCGAGAGATCTGTAGAGAATGATGGGGTGGGTGATGGTGTGTGTTGTTATGTGGGGGAATGATAAGGAATGTGGGTGGTTTCAGGGGTCGGAATTTGTGTTTTAATGAGGCAAGTAATGGTTGTTTTTGGATGGTAGGGGTGTTAGCTGTAGTAGGAGGGAATGCGGTGGTAGCATGTACATGGGTTGTGGTTGCTGAAACTATTTTTCTTGAAAAATGCCATGCGGTAGTATCATCAACATCTTTATGTATGCTAGTGACCATAGTACGATGCCTATAACCTTTTTGTATATCCTATTCTTATGGTGTAGTATAAGTGATATGTCTTACATAAGGCTGAGAGATGTATGAGGTTGATCTATATCAAAGTTAACAAGAAACATTCCAAAATTAGTGATGAAAAACCCACTAATAAATGTGCCACAAGTCCACTTCACCAATATCTTATAGAACTCAACATGATGTTTAAACATATTAACATCATGGGAGCCCAAGACTATAGTGATAATAAGGACCTTGATCTGGTTTCCCCCTATGTGGTAATCACCATGTGCCAACAAAGTGTGGGTGAGGCCCCTATATAATATCTCGAGGTATACACATCGCAGTGATTTTATATTTATGGTGCAAGGTTCAAACTCCCTCTGGTGGTCTCTGTCAGTCCTGGTACAAAGTCATGTATCCTTGACCTTGTTATAATCAAGATAAAGTGTTAGAAATATGTGGAGGTGATGAAATCCACTGAGTAAATAACGAAGTCAATAAAAAAATATCCTAGTTCGATCTCCCTTGGTTGAAGTCAAAATATGAAGTGGATGAAGTCGATGCCCATCTCAAAAGGGGATGGGAACTCGAGGAATATATCCATGTAAGACACCTCTCACAGTTTTGTGATTGGAGTTAAATATAGTATTTCCCTAATGATAAGTACCAAATAGTGAATTTGGATGTGACCCATAACTTCTTGATCAAAATTCTCCTTCATACACATTTCATTTTCCTAGATATGGAGTATGAAGACCTAGTGTCCAAGGTCAGAAAAACATAAGTAGGGGTGAAGTTTAGAATAGTAATTGCTCTACGATCCATTAGAAGATGACTAAGAGATACCTGAAGTCGATGATGATGTGGTGTAGGAAGTAGAAGGTGAGGAAGATGAATCTATTGGTGGTGTATGAGGCATGGTCCTCCCCCTCTTAGGTGGAGGAGGTGTTCCTTTCTCTTTGGAACGTGGTCAACGGGATGTGTATGAACAATTTTTGTTCAGGACATTTTAGATATAGGGAAAAGATAGGGATAGGGGAGGATGAGTAGAGGAGTCATTGGCAGGGTTGGCAGCAAATATTTAGAGGGTTTGTGACTGGAAGGGGGGGAGTCCATAGGAGAGGGGGGTGCATTACGCTGAAGAAGGAGCAATGGGGCAGGGAAGGGGTTCAACATCAACTATATGTTCATGGAATTTAAAAACCATACATGAAAAATACACATTGTGTATTTAATACATGTTGTTGAAATCATGAATATTAAAATTTTCTATTTATCAACTATTACATTCCATGAATACCATACACATTGTGTATTTTTAAAATTCAATCTTTATGGATTATGGCCTCTTGACATACTACTAGGAACCCCCTAAAATTTTCTAAAGACTAAAAAACCCTACCCTAGAGGAATAATCCTACCATTATTTTCCTCTTATTTATTTCTCTATTTATTTTCTAGAGCTATACATTTTTCAAAGTAGACTCCTTAAAATTTTAGTTAATACCACTTCTAGACTGCTTTTTTGAGATATAGGGGATGAAAGTTGGGATTTCCAGTCTTATCATAGGTGAAATGAAAATTTCATTCATGTGGGTTTTGGATCCCTTATAAAAAGGAGTTGGTATCCCATTATCATTCTTAATATTTGTATGATCATCTATCTAATTATAAAAAGGGATATTTTGAAAAATTAATAACTCATTTATCATATTATAATTCTACACCACATTGAAAACAACCTTATCATCACAAAATATAAAAATAAATCTCTATAGATTAACATCAATAATCACCTCTCAATGGTATTGAAATGTTCTTTGAAAAATTATAGGGATGCCACATTCCTATTCCATATTGATAATAATGAAAACAATGGGGAAAATGATTTTTTCAATCTTTACTAATAATCCCTCGAGTAGTCCTAGAGGGTTCTTTACTATGTTTTCATTAACAAGGAGTTACAACCATGTTGGATTCAATTCACTGTGTCCTAGAATCTTTTACTCACTCATAAGAATTGTATTCACACTTGACCTTATATCACACAACGCCTTTCGAAAAGTACATGTATCAATAGTTCAAGGATTTGTAAAATATCCAAGGTCTCACATATTAGGAGGAAATTTCCTTGAAAAAATGGCAGATAACTCTACCTTTTGGAAAAATGATTATTGTGTATTCAATTTTCTTTTTTCTTGAGAGAATGTATTTAAATAATCCTGCATTAAAAAGGTCCTTGGGAAATTACCTCTACAAAGGGAAAATTAATATGCAATTTTTTAAATAATGCCAATAAAATTATATAATTCCCCTCATTTTTCTTTATTTCATTCATTCTGGAAATTGGAGAGTTGGCTTATATGCTGGTGGTTATACGTATTCATTAATCTTTTTAGGGTGTTCCTCTATTAGATCTTCCTTATTTTTTTCTAAATCATAAGTTATCTCCTGACCAGCTTCATCTGATTAATATAACTAGTTTTCGTTATCTCAACGTGGTTTCTAAAATCCATCACATTTTAACCTTTAACAATTATAGATCTGGACTCCTCACTTTGATGAGCCTCAATATTATCAAGAATTTTACTTGGTAGCATATCAGATATGATCTTTTAAATCATTCCCATTTTATGCTTCAAGTTTCATAGTTTAACCTTGTGCCTTTTCATATCAATCTCATGTATATTCATCCTTTGAAATGGTTTATTAATAAAATTAGTAATCAAGTTTTTAGGATTGTTTTGGAGGTTTTGGCCATATTGAGGTGGTCTTGGTGGGACATGTTTATTCTTCTACTATAGTGTTGGTGTAAATTTATAAGCTATAAGAAATTATTTCTGGAATATTTGATGTTGTTGAAAAGTTAGACCGTGTGGTGGGTATCCATTTGTTCGCCAATTTCAATTTTTTTACAAGTCCACTCTTTTTTTGAAAGTAACTTTGACATTTCTATGATGCTGTACTAACCTCATTTGGTAGTTTTTTATTGATACTATTGGATCTACTGGAACTATTTTCATTATTTATTATAATTGAAATAATTTCAATGATGAGTTTGGGGTTCATCAATCTCTTCCCATTAGTCTTAGTAAGTGTTTGTGCCTCCACACATCTCGCAGTATTGAATTTCCATTATTGGAGAAAGAGGGGGTGTTGGTGGAGTAGGCAACTAAAATGAATATATATTCTTTTCAGAGACTCTACTTAAGAGTCTAGGTGGGCAGTATCATCAACCTGATTAATTCCATTCTGGCCGGTCCTCTTTCACTTTAACATAGACTCGAATTTTGAGAGACATCATCCATAATATCTTTTCTGACTTCTGGAACCTTGAAGATTAGTCTACCATCAGCATTGGTGTATACTATAGTTCATGAAGATTGGATTCCTTGATAAAATGTCTAAAGATAAATCCACACGTTTAGTCTAAGATATGGTAATTTTCATGTTAGGACCTTGAATCTGTCCCATACTTCCCATGCTCATTCTCCAACCACCCGAGTGATGTTTTAAATTTCATTCTAGAGCTTTCAAGTCTATATTGGTTGGAAATATTTTTCATGAATCTTATTATATAATTTGTCTCAAGTCAATATTGACTTAGTTTTTTTACTTTTTTCTTCCAATACAAAGCTGTATCATTCATTTAGAAAGTTAATAATCTTAATATTATTGAATTGGAAGATATTAATTTAATGTGAAAGGAATCAAATACCTGAAAAAATAGATATTATCTCATGGGGGTCCTCGTTCTAAAGTCCATTGTATTGACCCATATTCTGGATCATTTGAATGAGTCCATGTTTAATTTTAAAAGTTTGTGATTGAATAGGTGATCATACAATCCTAGGTGATGCACCACTAATGGATGGTAAACAGTAGTCTATATTGGTGTAATCATAGAGATTTTTTAAATCACCTTGATTCCTAGGTGTAAAATTTTGGGGGTCTTGAAGGTGTGGAAGTGTAGGATTTTTATGTTCGTCTATTGAAAAGTGGTGCGGTGCAGCAATTGTTATATCGACATATGTATCAAAGAGAATCTTTTATTGTGTGTCTAAGATTTTTCAATGAGTCAAGGGTCACTAGAGCATTCACTTGATGAGAATAAAGGAAAGAAACATAAAATGATAAATGAACTAGCTGTTCCTGAATGAAAAAATGTAAAAAGGAAAAGGGGAAGTAAAAGAATAAACGGGGAGGGTGAGGTAATACAAATTTGTGATTTGATGTTCACTATGTGTGAGAAACAATGATCCCTATAAATGGTCACCAAATATGACTCTCCTGTATGCATCGTCTAATTTTTTCCAGGTGATATCTAATTATATATTTATAGTCCCAAACTACTAATTCTATAAAAGAATATTAAGTTGGAGGTACAGGGACAATCCCACGAGTACTACTAGCATGTCTGTGACCATTCAAACAAAACCCTTTTGAAGGATTTATCACTTTCATTCTTTACAATTTTCTTTAACTAAGAATATATAGTTTTTTATCCAAGTATGAAATAAGGGATCAACGTAAATTTTAGGTCTCTTGATAAAATGTAATCCTAGATTTAACTTAGTATGGTTTTATGGTGTAGGTTGTGAAGTAGTACAAAATACACCGGTGGGTTTTGGTCAAAATAGATAGATTGACCTATGATGAAACTATCACATGGTTAGGGTATAAATTACAACATAGGTGCATTAAACTGGGATAATATGCATATATCATCAAAAGATAATGGTTTTAGTCCTCCTAAGATCCGATTAAGTTAGGTTGATTTAATCTCACCTCCCAAGGACAAGGTTGCGTGGAAGAATGAGTTGAAAAATATTATTAAACTAATTTCAATCCACAAGGATGTAAGAGTTCAATCTAACTATTCGTTAGGTTTGTAAACAACTCTAATCTGGACCCCAAAACCTAGGTGGATTATCCACAATTGGTGGTGATTATCAAAAGAAATTTAGTATTAATAATGATGTGTATAATCCAAGCTCCATTTTAACCCCTGACATGAGATCTCTACAATTTGGATGAATTTATTGAGAAAATATCTCTTCTCTTCTCTTCTCATGTTCTTAGACAAATATTCTCACGAAGGAACATGGTTAGATTTATCATGTCTTCTTGATGGATTTTTTGCTATTCACATGATCAAGGGGAAATTATAATGATCTTCAATTTCCAACACTAATAAAAGAGAAATGTTGATAAATGATTAAGGATCAATTTTTTAGGTGTGGATATTCAAAATGATTCCAAGCATTACACCTTTGAACCACGACACATTGATGGTGAGAAAATCAAGAAAGTGAATTCAAATGAATATGTTATCATTTCTACTTTTTTTAGATTTTATTTTGTAGGCTTAAATTGAATTACTTATGAAAATTTTATAAATCCTAGAATGTTTTTTAGATTCATTTATATTAATATGAATCCCAACCCAAACTATTAAATTTCATGTTTTCATGCTTTCATTGCGCTCCTAGTTCCTTCAATTGATATTATTTAAAATCAAAAATTTAAATTTTAATTAAATTTAACATGTATTAAAAATTTGGTTTTGATATGGTCACAATGAAACTGAGGGTGCTTCGATCTAATTTCGTGTCACTAGTATATCTTTGATCTAATATTGACAGTTTTGCATAAAAATTGTGATGAAAATTATTGTTTTTTCCTTCACATTAAAGGTTAAAATCGAACAATTTTATTATCTAGAGAGTGTTGTGATTACAAGTCATGTTATCTAGATATATCTAAACATATTTATGGTAGTCAGTTGGTAATAAAATATTGTTGTGGAAATGTGATTTAGTTATCAAAAAACGGGAACCCAAAGCTTACATGGGAAGCATTCCCAAAATTTCCAAGGGAAGCCTACCCAAAGATTCCATGGGAAGATACTCAAATCTTTGTTAAGAATATTATGCAATGCTTTCATGCTAAGCTTACTAAATGATTTTATGGGAACCATAGTAAATGCTTCTATAATGAGCTTATATATATAAAAATAATTACAGAAACATGACATGTTTTGAATTTTGTGAATATATATTTTATACATTATATAATATAATATATATATATAATATAATGCATATTATATATCATTATATATGTATATATTGTATCTCTTTGTGCGTGCATGTGGGCATATATATATGCCTATAAAAGGATTCCCTGTCATGAGAAAGACCAATTCGGTTCGGGCCCGACTAGTATGACCCATTTAACCCATCACAATCCCTAAATTAATTTCCATGGATCTTCATTATATTTAAATAGAACAAAAAATGTTTGAAAAAAATTCAGAAATTTAATTTAATATTTGGTGATTTAATAATATTATTTTGGGTTTTGTGGGATGTATTGATAATTGACTATAGTTTTTTTAATGAAATTTGATGTATAAAAAATACCATCGTGTTGACTTCATGCCAATTTTATTATTCTTATACAATATAATTTCAGCTTTGCTGATCATGAGCTGAGACCAAACCATGAATTTTAGGATTATTATTTATTTAATTTAATTATTAAATTTATGATTTTAAAATGTAATAATAATTATATTTTGATAAACTACCCATCACCATTACTTATTTAATTTTTAAAAAGCAATGTGTTTCCACATTTAAGTGATAAAATGTAATTTTCACCCCAAGTTCACCTCACTTTCATGTGATTACACATAGTAAATATCAGATGAGTTCATGGAAAAGTGATTTGGGTCGAGAGATGGGGTACAACATAGAAGTTAATTTAATGGGTATTGTAGGCCCTAAAATTGAAGTCATGTTTTAAATAAATGAATTCCACATGGGTCTAGGTTAATCCATTATATTATTAATGAATTAACCAATAGTTACTAGATCACAATCATTTCTTTATTAATTTATTTTTTTATGTCAATGGTTTAATATTTTTCTAATGTGTTTTTATTATGTGATGACACATAGTTTATAATGAAAAATAATAAAAATACAAAATGAATAAGTTTAGTTAATCTTTTCTATTTAAAATAATGGAGAAGTTGTGAGCCTAATCACATATAATAATAATTTTAAATAGAATAGGATTTCATTCTCCAAGATAAATTAAAAATCCCACAATGAAAATATTAAGTCATTAAATGTAATAAATCGATTAAATATGGATATAACCACTTTTTAATGGATCCATTCATCCATAGTTGAGTGTACCTCTTACTACCCGAGAATTCCTATGAGAGGGTTGGGATGAATTTAAAAATGTTGGTATAAAATGATTATCTATAACTAGATTTTTTAAACATTATAGGGAATGATTTGAGAAATATAAATTAATAATTTATAAGAGATGGGACTCCACTCAAAAGATAATGGATTAAGGAGTTAATGTTCTTGGTTAGTGATATGCCAACCAAGATATTCTCTAGGTAGTGGAATATCTAGAGCATGTAGACTATGTGGAGAGGTTTCAAGGATCATTTCTACTAAAATACTCAAGAGATTGGATATTCTAAATCTAGTTATTGAGAGCTACTAGGATTTGATAAAATAGTGGGATACCTTTGAAAATATATAATTTGAAAATGCGTAATGGTAATAAGAAAAGTAATAATATTCTATGTTTATTTTATATAGATCAAAATGTAAACCACTACCAATCCAATTTAACTACATTCAATACAGTATAAATAGATTATATTGAGTGGCCAAAACATCTAGGAGTGGTACAAGAACATGCACATTGTACTACACCAAGAGATGATGATTTATGTGCTGGAAAAACTAATCCATGTTGATAACCCTCAATGAGAAAAAATAGTTGTTAATAATAATTATAAGTAGTAGATAGATGATGCTCTAGATGTATATTGTTCTATGTTTTCATCTATGTCTGGGTAGTTATATACAATAAATGATGACAAATATGATTTCCAAATGCTATCTTATATCCAAGTGTTATACATAGAGAGAGTTTGAAAATAATGATATGAGATACCATGTGATCTGTATTAATCAAGGTTGGAAGAAGAAAATAATGTAGGACCTCAAGTCCTCACGATAATCAGGTACATTGAGAGATATGAGTCCCTTGAGTTCAAAGTGAACCAAGATCTACAATCTAATCTCATTAATATATATTTACAACATTGATTCCCTAATTTCATTGATAATTATAAATTTAATCACAAGAATATGTCACCCCTGGATTTTTTTGTCTTTCACTCACCATGAATATAAGGCTATGAATAATTCCAACTCTATACTCCTTATAGTGAATAAGAAGATGAAATCCAAGGATAAAGTTTCAATGGATAAGTCTATGTAAAAGATTCCAATACATGGTAATTTCAAGAAGAATTACATAGCTTGGAAGAAGGAGAGAGTTGACACTTGTTCTTTAGGTATATTTTTCGTTGAGTGTAATTTTTATATTACCACAATATCTTTATTGGAAACTACATGTGAATCATAGATTTTCTTTCAAATAGCAGAACAAAGTAGATTCAAGAAACTTGAAAATGGTGAATTTAATCTTCAAGCTACAATGGTTGCAAGTATAGCAGTCCTAATAGTGGGATATTATCACCTAAACCAGACCATTGGTATGATACTTGTATTAAATAATTCATATTACATACCATCTATTTACAGAATCATAATCTCAGTGTGGTGTTTAGAATCTATGATATTTTTTTTTCATGTTTATAAATAAATGTCTTCTTCAGTACACAGATAACATATGTTATATTATTCCATATACTAACCATGGGATGTATATACTTGAACTAGAAAATATATTATTTTAAGTCAATAAAAATTCTTATTATAATGGATCATATTCTAATCGCCCATGGAACTTCAAGAATGTTCGTATAAACAAGAAACATTTATGAAACCTACATCACAGAGGGTATTTGGAAAACCAAGAGATAAAACCCATGGATGTATGTCATGATTTTTTACAAGGTAAAATTAATAACAAACATATTAGTGGGAAGGGATAAAGATCCAATGAACCATTTTAATTGGTTATTACTAATTTATGTAGTATATTTCTAATAGAGACTATGGGAAATTTTTCTTACTTAATTACCTTGACTAATGACTATAGTAGATATGGATATATCTGATTATTGAGGTATAAATATGATTACATTACCTTTTTAAGGATTATTAGAATGAATTATAAAACCAACTTGCTAAAAATATTAATAAAATATTATGAACCCATGGTAGAAAATTTCATAATCATGTTTTAATTGATCATTTAAAGGAGTGTGAGATAGTTTCTCAACTAAATCCTCATTTTACACCTCTATGAAATGGCGTTAATAAATCTAGGAATTATCTCTTTCTTGACATGGTCATATTGATGATGAGTTATGAAAAAATACCATGAATTTTTGGGGATATCCACTACAGACTATGGTATATACACTCATCTTAGTACCAACTAAAGCAGTAATGAGATTACTTATGACTTATAATATGGATAGAAATCCAGTATATCCCATATAATTTTATGGGGATGTGAAGATTTTTTTCAAGACTATACCAATAGAAAAACTGCCTCTCAAAGAATGAATTTAACATTTATAGTTTATCCATATATGACTAAAGTATTCCACCTTTAAAAACCTTCAAATAGAAACATTTTTGTTACATGACATGATATATTTATATAAAGGGAACACATTTCCAATGGAAATAATGGGATCATGATTTCCTTTGTAGAAGTTTATGCTTCAGATGCCCAAGAGTTGTTCTAGGAACAATCACAACAAGTGATAGTTGGAGATAATGATATTAATGAGACACTAGTACTATGATGAACTACTAGAGAAGTAAGATATCCAAATATATATAATTTATTTTCACTGTGTTAGTTGAAAAAATACTCCAATATAATGATGAACCTATGGACTAGAAGGATGTAGTATATGTAATGGGTGCTGCTAAATGGAAAGAAACTAGGAATTCTATAACAGAGTCCATAAAAAAATTATTGTTTGGATTTTGGTATACCAAAAAATTAATGTAAATACTATTTGTTGTAAATGGGAATTCAAGATAATTCATTATATTGAGGGTCACTAGTGAATGTATTAACTCAATGTTGAGGTATAAAATTTAATGAAACCATCTCTCCATTCGCTATGCTAAAAATCTTCATAATATTACATGACATAGAATCATTATATGATTATGAAATTTAGTAAATGGATTTATAAACTAATTTCTAAAATGTGATGTTATTTTAAGAAGTCTTATGACACAACATAAAGGGTTCATTATGTCAAAGGGTTAAAATAAAGCGTGCATGATACATAGATCCATTTGTGAAATGAAAAATTAATCAAAAAATGGTATAATTGATTTGATGAGTCCATAAGAGATTTTTGTTTCATTAAGAATGAATGCGAGCTATGGGTATATAGGAAGGTTTGTGGAAGTGACTTAATTTTCCTTGTATTGTATGGTTTTGACATATTATTATTGGGAAACAAAGTGAAAGTCTTAAATTTAGTGAAGAATTTTTAAAATGAATGCTTCTCCGTGAATGAAATAAGTAAGGAATCCTATAATCTATGGATCAGGATCTATTTAGAAATATCTGAGAGGATTCATGGGCTATGTCAAAGTACATATATTGAAAAGGTACTAAAAATTTACCATATAGAACAATCCAAGAGATGATTATTTCCTATTTCATAATACATTAATCCCTCCAAGAATATGTGTACACGAACATAAGATGATTTTGAATGAATGAGTAGAATCCATTATGCTTCAGTAGTGGGATTTATAATGTATTTCATGATATTAACAAGTTTTGATGTTGAATTTAGTTAAAAAATTTTGGGAATATATCAATACAATCATGTGGAGATGCTTCAGAAAAATGTAAAAACTATCATAAATTACTTGGGATGTACAAAGGATTGGTTGCATATGTATGGAGGATATGAGTAGGCAATCATCAGGGGATACACTGATGCTAGATTTTGGAAAGATCACTATGATCTAAAATTTCATTCACGCTATATCATTTTATTGTATAGTGGTGAAGTGAGATGGATGAGCTTGAAGTAATCTAGGGATTCTGTTTCTATAGTAGAGTCTGAATACAGAGTAGATTCCAATGAATCTAACAAACCAGTTTCGATATATAGCTTTAATTCCAATCATAATAGTGTACCTAGAAGTGTAGGTCCTATTAAAATATATTTTACTAATTTTAATGTATCATGTTTTACTGTTTATTATTATGGAATAATTATATGAATATTTCTAGAGCTAGGCACTAATATAATTCAATATTCTGAGGACTAGTGAGCACAAAATTTCTATTTTAGAAATATTAAACATATTAATATCACATGGATGGATTTTTCCTAAAAAAGTGTAATATCACCTAGAAGGAGACTCAAATAAGACATTTGATACCTCCATTGAGTTCATAAATAGGGTTTTACACTAGGTGTGACATAATCTTTGTCACTATTGGGTGTTTGGTTAAAATTCACTACAGATGCAATTAATAAAATAAATAAATTGATTTATTTATTTTATTTATTGATAAAGAAACCTATTTTCCCTCTATAAATAATCCAATATAAACAATTAAAAGGGCTATCCACATAAAATTTTGAATTTAGGGGAGTAATTGTAGAGTAGATGTTCCATAATCAGTGTTAGATGACCTCATATTAATGTCAGATCCAGGATTGTGCACCATCATAGCTTCTGGATCATGTCAACAACAACAATGTTCGAACATTCTGCCTAAAAAATTGTTCCAAATCAAGGTAATCTTTGTTTCTGTTGATATATCCCCAATTTATTATCCCATGATGAATGTAAATCAATACACTAATTGATTAATTCATGGATCTACTTTATTTATGGTATGGGTTTTTTATCCTTGACTTGGGGGATAATTATTTTTCTTTTTTTATTGTTAGATATTTTTTTTTGTTTTTCTAAATGAAAAATATTGAGGCCATCCCAAAAAAATGGTCGAGGATCATTAATCATATTTTGTTTTGTGGCTCTCTCTCCCCATTCATTGTTCATTCATCATGGGAATTTTCTTTTTGCCTATGATTTTATCATAACCCGATGAAAGATCATTGTGAATTCAAAATTAGGTGCAGTGGATCACTAATGTGATTTTGGGATGGTGATTCAATATCCAGATTATGATATATGAAAATGGAAGTACATCCACATATGGATAAGGGGTTTGAGATCTTGGTTTAGCTTGTAACACTGATTTGTTTTCAAAACAACTATTTCTTGAGCACCAGATATGACCAGATTCTAATTATTGGTGGCATTGAAGTCCAGCAATCCTTAGATCCATAAAATATGACAAGATTCTAGATATCGATTCATTCATCTTGATATTCAAAAAATATTGATTATATATATATAAATAATGTATAAATACAATATATATTATTTAAATATCATGTTGTAATGATATAAATATGACCTAAGAAATATGATTAGAAATTATACTGGAAAACATACATAAGAACATGATGCAGTTGATATCCGAATAACGAGTGATGATGAAATGTTACTAATAAAGAGATGATAATATGATCATATATGATATCATAAAAATTAATATTATGGTGAAATAATTAAATGAGATTATTTAAATCATTATACAAGAGGTTCATATCATACAATATTTATCAAAACTATGGTAAAGGATAATTTTTCAATCTCATTATTATATGAGATTGTTTATTTGTAAGTATTTAATTGGGTATATTTATCATAAACATCCATGTTATGAAAATATTTAATAATATTTCAATTCTTATAGATAATTTTAAAGTCAATTTTACCCATTGGTGCTTTTTTACTAAGCAGTATGAAAATGAATTTGTTGTCATTATTTGACATGAGGTACTTTTTGAATTTTCCAACAAATGTACCAAGAGAATGTTTTTTCAACTTATATGGAATAAACAGATTTTTACATCTTTATAATGAATTTTTTTACATGAAGATTCATCTATAAGATTTCATGTTTATTTTCAAATAAATTTGTTTTTTTAATTTTCATGACATTTTGAGAAAATAATACAATTTTAATGATGAAATGATATTTTCCTCATGATTTAATAATAAGTGTTTTATTAAACTTCTTGTCAATCTATGATGAAATTATTTAATAGTGATATGTTTCTATCCCTATTATTACAAGGGTTTTAATATGTATATTATGGAATGATATTTATGAAATCCATTTGTTTTATATAAATTATGATGGAATGATGTTTAAGAAATCCATTTTATTCCTTGGGTTATGTTATGATGGATGATTTATGTTTTATGGAATATGTAATAATTATTTCATTATGATATGGGTGGGACCTGAATTCCCCTCCCATGAATTGGGTTATTATTTATATCTCATGAGAAATAAATGGTTATAATGGGAAATGATATTGGTTCGGTAATACAGGGATGGAACAAGGGGTGAACTCAGTTTAATGATGGAGTTTTTCCGCTATGATGGTCATGGAAATGGGCCTTGACTAATATGAAATTATTTTCAATAATTATGTGTATACCACAAAACATCATGTCTTATGTTATTACTTTTTGGGTTTTTTCATTGATTCTAGTGACCTTTTATGATTAATCTCATGGCATGATATCAAAATATTACATATGTTGGATAATATTTTCAAATTTTATGTTTTTATGTCTTATTATTATGATATTATTGATATCTATTTTGTATACCCTTATTGAGAATCTAAGTTCACCCTTTCATATGTTTCAATTCCACAGGTCATGATGAAGGGTATTAAGTGAGATATGTCCCAATGGGGTCTAGTTATAGAGAAATAAGTGGGAGACAATGAATATGTCTTATAAACCAGTGGTTTATGTGACCCTGTTTCTAAATAAACTATACCAATATGGTCCTGTCGTAACTTTGTTATTTTTTGTAATAAATATTATTCAACATTTATGTAATATCAATGTGTGTAAATTATATGCCGTTATAGTAAGATACATTAGTTTTATGCTACCACTACCACCACCCACATGTAGATCACTCAATGTTCGATAAATTGGTGGTCAGAATCTTGGATAGCTACTGGTGTTGGAGGTTCCTTACACAGAGGCTCCATGAGGGTTTTGAGGTATGATCATTATTTCCTCTATTAAAATTTTAGTAATATTTTAAATAGTTAAGAGCCAATATTTTTCTTTATTTTTTTCAAATTATTTTCTAGGGTGACGTAGGGAATTAGTAGAGTTTTGTGTTGGTTATGTTTAATGTGACATTGGACATGCAATAAGGATGAAAAACTCCCCCACCAAGATACATTCTTGATACACAAGCCAAAACTATGTGGGTGAGTTAGTGATGCCCAAAGAATATAGTGTTGAGGTGTTGGGGATGAGTTTATAAGGCTTATTTTTTATGGTTATTATGATAAGGTGTTGGAGAAAGCCCTGAATGAGATATATAAGAAGATAAGGGAAATGATGAGTTTCACTCTATAAGAGATTATGTCCTAATGGTTTCATTATTGGTTTATGGTACAAAGTAACTCTTCACTTCCCCAGTTATAGTTTTCACACATATTTATGAGCTACGTATTGTTGATTATATCCCATTTTTGTGACCAAGTGATACAATTGTAACCTTTTTCTTGAACCTTGTGTTTGATGATCCTATAGAGAGGATCCATGATTACAAGATTCTACTTACAATGTGACCAGTATCTATTGGGGGAGAGAGCCTCACATGGAATCTCTTTATAGTGGTAGTAATTCCCTGCAAATGTTTCCTCATTATGGACTAGTTTCTTACCATCCATGCTTTGTTGTTTTCCGCCAACGAGTTTGGTGGTGTTTTCAACTTATTGGGTGGTTTTATACTACTTTTACAAGGGGTGATGCTAGGTAGAGTAGGATGACTTCATGTGTAGGTGTTTACAGACAAACTCTTATCAGTTGGCTAGTAGTAACATTGTAGTATTGTATTCTATGAGATTTTGTAACCTAAAACTATGGTGGAGCATGGGGATTTAATTCCTAGATATATGCTGGGTTTATATCAACATATAAAGATAGTCTTATGCAAGGAAAAACACCATGGATCGCTCATGATTCTTGGGTTATCACATTAGATGGAACCCATTGAGTTTTGAAATCTGAAGGGGTGATATCTCCTATGTAGAATAGGGTTCTTTTCCAATGATTTGGATCAGTGAATTAGATTGGGTGTGAATTGTTTTCACTAAAACCAGGTGACATGAGGAAGAGTATCCACTCTTGAGAATCAATTTTTTCTTCAACTAGTGTTTTATGAAGAAGTGGTTCCCAATATATGGCCTCGAGGGTATTTATCACTGAATCTAGTTTTGGAATAGGATATAAAAAATATGGATTTCGAAAGCCACTATTGTTTTTTATCAAGGTTATATAATTTTTAGAGTTTCAAACCACATTAGAAGCATGAGAATATTGAACTAAATCATTAATTATTTTATGGATTAGTTAATAGTTTTCTCCTTTGAGGACATCCATATTTTCTAATCATCTGATTTGGATAATGTGATAGACCTAAGGATAGTGTGGTTTACCTCCATTCAAATTTTTTTTACCCCTCCTCTTCATTTGAGAATTAGGGAGGTACTACTGAGTGATATTGATTTTGAGATGTCATGTGACAAGATATCCACTAGATGCCTTCTTGAAAGATTATCCAATGGTGGGAAGTTCAAAATCCTTTTCAAGGTGAATGATGAATCTATTCATCCTACAATAGGAGGTTATATTGGAATATTTTTACTTTAGTAGTCCAACTAATAGATGTAATGATGTACCAAGATCTCTTGGAATCAGTTGGGTAGCCAAGGGAGTTACAACAAGTTTTCAAGATAAACTATTATTGTCTCACATGTGTGAGGGTGATGTTCTCTTGAACATTGTGGAATGTTCAGAAAACTTGTGTGTGAATGAGGTAGTCCAACTTATTGGAATTCCGTTTATGATTATTAGAGATTGTAATTATTACTTCACTAAATTATTAGAGAGAGGATGTGGGATTTATTTGAGGAATTAGTAACATTTTAGCACAATGTTTTACCCCATTCCCCATGCCAAATAATGTGGAACATTTAACTTATTTTTAACATGATTCAAGATCACATTTTTTTTCTTATCTAGGAGGATCATCTACCATCAGTGAATTTCATTTACCCTAGTTATTAACACTCCACCACGAATTTATAATGTTTTTAAGGCAATGTATGAAAGACCTTATAGGGCACAATTATTCTGGTTAGAGCTAGTGGGTGACTGCACTTTGGTCCTATTTTTAGTTCAAATTATGGATGCAAGGGTGCAGTTCATCCTATGGTGAATGCAGACTTCCCCAAAATGTTAAGAGTTATTAATGGAGAAAAAAAAATTTCCATTGGAGTTCAAGAGTTGAATATTTTAATCTATTTTGTTTAGATATATCTAGGGTTCTTTGGAAAATTATTTTCCCGCTTCTATGTGTTGTTGGTGAGGCAGTGTACCACATAACCCTATGTTTATAGTAGTTTTGGTTTCTTGGTGTTCACCACATGATGATACTAAGGTGGTATATTCATTACTCATTGCATGATATCAACTAGGGTAAGATGTTCTATGAGAGTTGAGGATCCTTTCCCAAGGAGATGATGGTTTTAAGGTCTGGTAGAGAATGTCCCTTCATGGACATGTTTTTTCCTTGGGTGTGTGATTGTTAGAATCACATGGAACCTTCTAGGGAACTCATGGCAGTGGGAGACTCAATTATGCATTCAATATCCACACAAATATGTTCAGTTTTACTTTTATGGGATGAAAACCTATGAAGAGGGGAATAATGTAATGTCTTTGTTTTTTTCATTTAAAACATTAATATATATATAAGAGTATTTCCAGATCCATGTGTAGAGATGGTGTGAGATTCTGAGACATAATGATCCTAGAATTTATATTTAAATATATTAAATATATTAACATCAAACCCATGAAGAGATACTGAAAATGTGGAATAACCCTCGAAAGGATACATGGATTGGAAATTTTATACTTAGAGTGAGTTCAGAACACATGGTTTTCCAAAGGAGTGACATCAAATTTGTCCGTATTTTGCCTTTGGTTAATATTGGTTGTGGGTGAAATTAAAAAGATAAATTTATTTATTTATTTATTTTATTTCATTAACATAGTTACCATATTTTTACATAATAAATACATGATTATAACCAATTCCCATGGTTATCTACATTACCTTGATTATTTAGGGGACCCATTAGAGAGGAGCTATTGGAGAATCATTGGAATGTGATATTGGATCAAAGTTATATCAAGTATCATGTGCTAACATAGCTTGTGGAGCGTATCAATGACAAAAATTTGTGATCATTAATTATTATAAATTGATCCAAATTATGTTAGGGATTTTTTGGTGGACTAATCCCCATTATATTATCTTATTATGATTTCAAATCAATCAGATGATGGATTTATTAGTGGATCAACCGTTTTGGGGGCATGGGTTTGTTTATCTGTGATTTTTAGGATAATTATTATTATTTGATTATTGATGGATATTCATTCATTATTTTAATTGAAAATAATTGAGTCTAAGACAAAAAATGTATAGGTTTCGTTCTTCATCTTGTTTTTTTCATTTTTGTCCCGTATTTCAATGTGTGTTCATCTTGGGAATTTTCTTTTGGATTATGATTCAATGATTACCTAGTGAACAGTCATTGCACATTTAGGCTCTGGAAGAGTGGATCGATACCTCCTTGTTGGGATGGAGACTCAAAATCCCAATTGTGATATATGATGTTGGATATAGACCAACAAATGGATCTGGTGTTCATGATCCTGATTTGGAATGTATAACTGATGAGGCACAAAAGAGGGTGTTTTCCGAGATCCTATTACATCCAGATTCCAGATATCCGTGGTGATGAGTTTTTGTTAGCCACATATCCTCAACAGACGACATGATTTCTGTCAGTATTGACGATTATAGAGTTTAAGATGAATATTCATGAAAAATTCCATGGGTTATGTAAAAAATACGACTACACAAAGTGTAGTCGTAAGAAAATGTGGAATATAGTTGATTTTGTATAATGATATGGTTTCTTCATAGATATAAGTATCCTATATTTTGTGATATGGGTCACATGCCATGAAACTCTGAGCTTAATTTGTCGGCATGTACAAGGGGTACATGCATAGGAGGCCATGTAGTGTAAAATGACATGTTTAATTAGTCACACACCATGTAAATGTGGAAAATTGCTCAGTGTGTATAGGGACAACACTCCCATTTGGACATATAGACCCACACACTATTTATATGGTATGTACATAGAAAGATCCTTATAATCAATCATGGCCAAGTACATGGGCATGACATGGTGTACATGGTCCCAGGAAGAATGACACACAGAGTTCCAAGGAGACATCTACATGTCATGTACCTTAATAAGCATTCCCTGTATTTGGAAAAAGTTGATTCCCTTAGAACATGAGACAGAGTCAGTGATATGGTTTGTGAGACATTAAGGAACACCTAGGGACACACCTTGTGCACCTTTGAGGGAAGGTTGGAGTCCTCCTTCTACTCATACTAGATTTATTAAGAGATTATTTCAGCTTCCTTGGACTAATATTAGTTGAGTTAATTCCCTTGCTCCATTCCTAATGGATTTTGTTCTGCATCATGTTCTCTTCGTAGTGGCTAACCCCTCTATAGATTCATGATTATCAAGGAAGGGTGTGTAATTATGCTTTTTATGGAGTGAGTAGTCTCAATAACCTTTTATTAATACCTCCGTGGCTTGGAGAATGTATCCTACTATGTGGACTAGATAGATCCTTATTTACTTTATTTTTCCATAGATATAGTTTCTCATAATAAGTGTGACCAATAATTATATGGTCATTGATCATCTATCTAGGGGAATGTTTATAATAGGGTCTAGTGTCCCCCACTAATCCCTGTGCATTGAAACCCTATCTATATATCATGATATGATCATTAAAATGGGGTATTAGTTCGATGGGGTTCATATCATGGATGAATTCTTAGGGTACCCATCTTTATTATTTTTGTCTAGACCACATGAGAATGATATCTAGGATGTGTTTCATCAATTGTAGTATTTCTTAGGGAGCAGTTCCCCTAGATGAGTTTTACCATAAATCCTTACAGTGGATCTATGGATGGAAGTGGTTGAGGACATTGAGACTCAGATTCTATTATGAGTATATATAGGATATTATTGGTTTCAGTTATTCCTATTATCATATTTTCAAACCATTTTTTGATAACATGACTACCCTAGACGCTTTTGGATTTGTGATTCTAATGTTTCCTATGGGATATTTTTATTCTAACCCCTTTATGGGATCTTCCCACACATGTCATGTATTATGAAGAAGATGGATCTTTTAAATGGTACATGGAGGAATCATAGAAGGTGGATATTAGTTGGGATAGATAGACCAAGGGGTATACAAGTGTTACACTTGACAGAATAGCCCTCTATCTGAGTAGGTCATACACTATTTTCAAGTTTTTTAGTGGGCTTGTATTTGACCCTTCTTTTTTTATTTCTATAAATTTATTTCATATTATGAATGTGGTATTATAGATGTGTGAAAACATTGATATAATTTATTAACATTTTATAATTTTATGGGTTTGAAAATGTGTGTGTGTGAGTGTAAATGTATATAAGGATAATGTGTCCCTTATCTATGATATGCCTACTAAAAACAAGTCATTATTTTCTAGCCTCTTAGATTAGGTCTTGGAGTAGTTGGGGATTGATCCTTGATAGGTAAAGTCATGATAATATTACTATCGAAGTAGTTATTTCCATGGAACCCATGTCACACCATAGGATAAAGAATATACATAGAACGTTTCAAATACTGAGGTATTTTACATAGAGAGGTGAATTAATGGTTATCAGAGTAACCATATAGGAAAACATGGAATAACCCTAACTAATTCCATATATCATAAGAAGAATGATACTCATGTGAGATCTAGTAGGTTAATTTTTTATATTATTTTTCTATAGTTCATGTTGGGGAGTTTTGAGTGGTTAACCTTGACCCAAATCCTTTATGTACTTTGATTACCATCAAATGTACACAGTTTGATATATACATGTGTTTTTTCATAAAATAATGTTGTTAATATATCTATATCCAATATTTACATTGTAGGTTACTTATTTATATGTACTTTCAAATTGTTATAGCAGTTCCCAACTATAATTAAAACCTCAAGATTCTATGATAGTAAATATATATCCCATTTTCTATATAAAACATACTAAAAGGACACAAATAAAGTCGAACTATCATTTTATAGGGGTTTATAATCATTAATTATTCTTCTCATGATGTTCACACATGGTTATCTCAGGTATATGTGATCATGAAGATAGACCCTCTCATAGAAACACCACATTTTTGAGGTGTTAATGGTATATACTATCTAAAACCAACTTCTTTGATCTCCAGAAATGATATCATTATCACTGTATACTATTTGATCACATACATTGATGCAAGCAAAAAACCATGACACTGAATTCATTTTGAGTTCATTTTTTTGGTTCGTCCTTGGTGGTATGGACTTGGTTGAATGATCAAGAAAAAATTTCTCACTTCTGAGTTGAGGTAGATATGTCTCCAGGGCTAGGTGGACCAGGATGGTAGTAACTTCTTTAAATTGATGTCCACAGTAGAATAAGGTAATTCCATATAGTAAAGTCATGAAATATATAGAGGACTAAATGGTTTATGATTCATGTTTGAATCCTTTCATATGGGAAATCACGAGAAAAATAGATTATATTTCCTTTAATCATTCCATTGGAGTTAGTCAGAACTTTGAAATTCCATTTATATTTTGGGGATATGATGTGTTGATAGAATATAATCTAGGTCTTCTGGTTAGACTCACTACTATCGAGATAAGGACCAAGAGGGTCAAACAAAAATTTTATACACATGGTCAATCTATTATAATGAAAATAAGTTTATGATGCAATGAGACCTATGTGTGGAGATTATGGATGTTTGATTATGTTCAATCTCATGTAAAACTATTTCAATTATATTATTCAATTTTAGAATAATTTTGATTTAGTTTCTTTGTAAGGGTATTCACAATTTTTTTGATCATAAAAGTGAATATGATAAAATATAAATCATGAAACGAGCATGGGTTGAAAAATGTTCATTAATTTATTTTGGGAATATACGAGCCAATTTAATAGTTTTTATTTTATCAAAAAATATTTTATGGTGTTACAAGTGAGTGGAAAAATAATTTGGACATTTAAGATTGGTTTATTAAGTCACATGTGTGTGAATAGGTCATAAATTAAGGTCATTACATTCCAAAAACAGAAGTAATTTTTTTGAAAGTGCTACCATGGTGTAAAATCTCATTTTAAACTCATTAATAGAGAGATCCACCATTTAAAATAATTTATTGAGAGAATATCTACTATATCCTACTCCAATGTTCTTAAAGAGAGATTCTAAAGGAAGAACAAGGTCATATCAACCATTTTTCTCAATTGATCCTACAATATTCACAAGATCAAATAGATGTCACAAATATCAAAAATTTCTAATGCCACCACCTAGGAAATGTAGATCAATGAAATAAAAAATATGGTTCACATGTGGAAAATATATAGGATTCCTCACTTTTTTCCTTTGATCCATCACATGCTGATATTGATCAAGTCTAACTGGTGACTACAAATGAACAAGGTACAGTTTTAGAATTTTCTCGAATTTATTTTTCATGCTTAAATTGTATTTCACATGAAACATTAAGAATATGGGAATTTTTTTTTTGTAGATTAGATTTTTTATCATGATTCCAAACCCAAAATATTAAATTGAGAATTTTTCATCCTCCTACTGCACCTTGAGTTCCTTCAATCTCAATACAAAATAAGGACTAGAATAGGGAGTGATCCTAGTTTAGTAAGGGACTATTTTCACTATGAATGTCGTGGGGGATATCCTTGAGATTGGATATTATGAAATGGGGACTGAACCCATTACCCAATGATATTATGGGAACTAATCACTGAATAAAGAAATTATTTTCCATGCTTATGTATATTCTAAAAAGATAAATCTTATTTCAATTTCATGCTCCAATCGATCATGTTCATTGATTCCAATATGGTTCAAGTCTAATAAACTAAAAATATTTATTCCATGACTCAAGATTGCAATATATGATATGGGGTGTATGATTTTAAAATATTATGCTCAATTTTTCAAACCGTTATACTGATTTTATATCTAAGTGATTACTTATATTTCCCTTTTTTACCCCTACTAAGAATCAGAGTTCACCCTTTATTATGTTATTATCCCTTGGTTATGAAGAAATGTTTTTAGTATGATATATATATAAATGGTTCCAGTTATGATGAAATTAGTTAGTTATAACATAGATCACTTACGAACATATTCATTACATATCCATGTTTAAAAATACACTAGACCTATATGATTCTGGTATAGATCACAAAGTAATTTATTTGATATTAATCCAGTATGATGAGATATTTTTTTATGAAAATTATCGGTTTTTATGTCTATAATTTATAATATTCATTTTAATTTTTTAAAATTTGATTTTAAATAAGATAACTTTTTTGGACATTATTATCTTTTATTTAATATTTACCATGGTAATTATTCTATAACTAAAAATATAAGATAACCCCTCTTAAAAAATTTATAATTTTTGATTCAAAATTTAGAATCCATTTCACAAAATTAACTTTATAATTATGGTAAATTTTTATATTAAATTAAAACATAACATATATATATAATAATTGTTTTGTGGAAAAATGAATTTTTATATAATAACTATTATTATTATTTCCTATCAATTACTATTTAAATGTGTGTTACTATATATTTTTTATAATATTAAAAAAATATTATACTCATTAGTAAGGGAAAAATCTATTTTATTTACATAAATATTGATCAATGTATATAAAAACAATTCTTTGAAAAAAAACATGTTTATCGTCAAAAATAATATTTTATTTGGTAAATAATTTTTAGGTTAAAATTAAAAATAACCATTTCAAAAAAAATTATAAGATGATTAAAAATATAGAAGTAATTTTATTAGACCCAATTACTTTATTTTATAAAAATTAATTTTAATATATGTGTGAATAATACATAAAATAAATTTAAGGAAAAATATACTTGAAATCATAAAATTAATTTTTCTTTTACATGAAAAGTAATAACTATTGAATGATTGTTAATTAATATTCTAAAATATATTCCTAGTAAATTTCATTTCAAGTAATTTCTTATTAGTGATTAATAGTATTATAATAATGATACGCAAAGCATTAAAATTTTGTTCTTTTAACAATGTAACTTTTAATAAATAGTTACCTAAAACCGTTAAATTTAATTATTTATAGGATAAAATTTTGATTTTAGTAATAAATTGATATTAATGTGGTTATTTTAATTTTATAAATTCATAATATCATACTTAATTTTTAATAATATATCACACCTAAAAATATTTTAATAATTATATATTTTAATTAAATATTATATTTTTGATTCAATTATTATTATTTTAGAATTATATAATTTTTATTTTTCAGTAATAATAAAAAACTCCATTACACCTATTTGATAAAATTATATCCAAAGACCATTTTTCCAATGAATGTATTCTTAATGTCTATATTTCCAATGACCATGTTTCTCATTATAATGGCTATATTACCAGCATTACTCCTTATAAATTCATTCCATTTTTTCCTCATAAATACCATGTCTCATTCCATTAATTTTAATTTTTTATTTCAAAACACGATTTATCCTTGTATGTTGTTCTTTCTCATTATATTATTATTTATGATATTGTATATTCTCATGGTTTAATATGATCTAGGTAATGTTTAAGTAATAACGATATTGTTCTTTTTCATTTATTATCCCCTTTTAATTTTTTTTTCATTTTAATGGAAATAGTCATATATGATTTACAATATATCATGGGATGTAACACATTGGGTCTTGTACATTTGGTGTAATGTAACATTATGAATGAAAAACATGTTGTTTGGTTGGATGATATATTCTTTAAATTATTTCCTACCCATGTTTTATACATATAAAGGAATATATATACAATCTATTATATAATAATAGTCATGTATTTTAAGAAAATAAAATGTTTCATAAAACATCAGATGTAAAACTTCCCAATTACATCCACACCATTTCCCTCTAATCATTATACTCCTAATTCTAATTCAAAATTTCCCACCTTCATTATTCGGAATATTATATTTTAATGTATGTCATTAATACATCATAGTGTAAAAATATCTCATTAATTGACGATATCTATTTATAATTACTTCTAAACCATTTAAATTTCCCATCACTACATCAAATAAATTATATGAATTTAAAAAAGCAAGTAAAAGATAATTCAGAGTCCCCTACATGATAAATGTATGATACTATCAACAAATGTATTTAACAATAATTATATAAATTCATAATTCAATATCAAAAAATATATTCATATTATTCATTAATAAACACAAACAAACTACCAAGAGAGTATAGAATTATAACAGTATAAAAACCTCCATAATCGAATAGATCATGAGTCCCATGTACAGTCAATATCCCTTGATGAAATCCATTAATGATTACCATGGTTCATTAAAAATACTCCCCTAGTCACTTTCTAGTCTATCCATTGACACCATTCAAGTAACTAGTACATATTTAATTTCTATTTTAATTTATTTTAATTTATTTTTAGATCTTCCATGATTTGTATATGTGATTTTTTTTAAAATGGAATGTTTCCCTAGGCACACAGTTAGCACATGGTTAGTGTTGTCAATTCAACAAATGGTGTGAATGTAGAGAATGGTACTTTCATTAAGTTTTGTATAACTATAGATTTTTTTACAATCACAAGAGATATTCATGTATCTGTGAAACATTTTTTACCATGAGGGGTGACCCCCAAGGTTATCACACAATTTTACTAATAGTGTAGTCATCCCAGATTTATATAAAATATCAATTTATCTTATTTCCACTATTGATTCTTAACCCTATTATCTATATTTTCCCCTCATTCACATTTCCATATCAATTTAAACTTGGTTTATTCTTGTTTCATTAACCGTTCATGCTTCTCCATTTATTTAAATAAAATATGTACAGAAAACTCTAAATTTATTGTGTATCCCTCTCTTCTTTCTCCATTCATCCCCATATTCTTCCTTATCATTTGGGTAGTAAAAAAATGATATCTATGGGGGGAAATATATTTTTATGTATGGGTGATTAATGATATTTTCATTTTTTTGGGTTTTTAAGGATCCCTCCTTCTCTCATAAAATATTTTTTATATAATACGATGACTATATGTTTATATTAATATAGGGGTCTCTACCTAATGGGTATTTATATTGAATCATGAAATATTATTTTTTCCATTGGTTTTGATTTTTCAATTATACTTATTTTTCAATGTTTAGGGTTTTTTGTTAACTGTTTTAGATTTATCATGGAATGTGTTGGTTAAAATTGAATTTTAAAAAGGTTTTAAATATAAGAATTATATTCTAAAGATAAAGTGAAAAACTATATGTTTTAAGGAACTATTTGGTACCAAATTAGTTTTCAAAGGTTATTTCAAAATGGAATCTATATAGGAAATGATATTTTATTTCTTATATGGTTATGGTAATTGTTTGTATACATGTTTAATAATTTTATTCACATGGGTGGACTTGGGTGAGTTTTCATCAAAGACAAATATTACCCCACTATAGAATATATATTAGCTAGGGAATGTTTTCCAATTAGAACGAGTGAGAAAATTTCTTGTATTAGTACCTTGTGAGATCGTACGAGCTATTATATTCCTTAGGTTCATGAAATTTTTCTAGTGTTCGTTGAGTGAGTCATAGTTTCCATAGCCCTATAGGTTCTAGCCCATGATTAATTCCTATAATTTACTGAAATGTATTAATTCTAATATCATATTAAATTAGTTGGATTTTTGTATTCCACATACATTGACTCCGCCATTTATAATTTTATATTTCTCTATTCATATTGTTTATAGAACTCAGTCTAGTTTAGAATAAACCAATGATATTTATTGAAATTTTTCTATTCAATTATTTTTTATTTTTTTTCAAACTAGAACTAATGGTGTTCATTATTAATGAAATTTTATTGATTTTATATTGTATCCTATTAAGGTTTTCTACACAATCTACATTTACATATTGAGTGTATAAATACTAGGTTTTGTTGGATAAAGGTTATGGTATGGTTTCAATGATGTTTGGAGGATCTTCTTAATGATGTCCATCCACCCTCTATATAATGATGGTGGTGACCATATGGAAATAACAATCATTACTTTTTTGTTGTATTTTGGGATCTATTGTGTTATCGTGTGTTATTTTTCATTTTCCAGCTTAGACTTGACAGTATTTAGGTTTTTATAGTATATGAATGTTAATTATAACTATTATTATATTTTTGGAGTGATGTTAATTTGGTTTTTACTACTATGTTACACTTTAATTGGATATATTTATATTTTGAAATTTTTATTGGTTTTTGTGGGTAACCAACTTATGGATGGTTTATATTTTAATTTTGAGATGAATCTATGTGTCGGTTATTTGAATTCTATTGGTGAAACCATTACTAATGGTCATATATTGATACCATGGTTCTTTCCACCCTCATCTGGTTATGGGGAATGTGCTTCCAGCATTGTGGCGATGTAGGTCATGTGATGTATCATGTCAAATTGAACTAGTTAATTAAAAAATGGTATTGAAAAATAATTTTTTTATGGGGATTAAACTTTTAACCGATATTGGAAAATGTGATTTCAATAGGATGGCTCTAGGGAGTTCTTAGCTAGGGGTTCATTGAGTTGATCCTTGAGTGCCCATAGGTGTTCGGGAATTGTATATTGGACATGACCTCAAATTTCTAGGCATTTTGATGAGATTTTATGTTTTTTTAATATATATTTTATTATGACCCATGGTGTTATTTTAGGATGTTTTTGGTTTTTGGAGAAATATAGATGTAAACCATGGCTGAAAATTTTAGGGAAATAGTATAGACAACCAGCCTATAGCCTTGTTTCAGTGTCTTCCTACCACATATTTTAACATGCATGATCTGGGTACAATTTCATAGAACATTCTTTCAGAACATTTATAATGAGGAAATGATTAAGCTTTAAATGTTTTCACCACTTTAAAATAAGGAATTGTTGAAGTTTTTATTATTTATTTACAAGAAACTGAGTGTGTTTCTGTTATTAAATTGATATTTTTTAAATTAAATCACGTGTTAATTTAGTATAATGTATTATATTTTATTGATCATGACTCCCAAAAAAGTCCATATGTACTAAAAAGAGGGTGTTGTAGAGAATTTCCCATAGGATAACCCTCCAATAAAACATGCACTATTTAATGGGTTATCTGGTCCATTTAGTATTTATCCCATAAGAGTGTAAGAGGTCAAGCATGAAAGGTAGACCATTTTGAAGAGTTTACTATGAAAAACACAATAGACTTTCATGAGGATAAGAGATCTATATAGTATGATAAGTAGATAAAAAATATTTCTCTTATCACCTATTTTCATAATACCCTTGAGACATATAAGATTTGTTCCCACTAATATATTTTAATTTCCTACAAGGAGTTTTAAGAATTGGCTATAAAAGATAAGCTACACTAGGATCACACATGAGCTATGTTCAATAAATTTTTAATACACATTATTACTTGGAAAAATTAAGGGGGGAGAAATACTCAGAGTTCATGGACATGGGGAAATGGGTTCATTATGTAATTGAGTGTTATATATAGTTGTCAAAATCTTTTGATCTTTCTCCTATGAAATTCACGAACACATAACATAAGGATTGATGCTTTGAAATTAGGTGGAATATTGAGAAAAATTTGAGAATCATTCTCATGTGATTAATTACCAATGGGGAAGTTTTTTAAAACATTATAATGTAGGAGTCTAGTATAGTTTGTTGGAATGGACATAGTGTTTCCTATACCATATATATTTTAGTCATCAATCTTTTTCTGATATTGAAAATTAATATAAGGAGTTATGCTGTAGTAGTTGGGGGTTCTAACTATTCATTAGATCACGTTCTAGTGTAATTATCATTGTGTAATCATGTGAATTTTTTTTGTGTGGAATACATTGCATAATAATATAATGTTCTAGAAGACTCCAAATACATCTCCTAGTATAGGCGTCTGGAATACATTTAGCCTATTTACAGAATTCTTTTATAGGGGATCAGAGTTGGGTCTTCATTTACCCAAGGCTTACAGGTTTATCCTAATTAATTTAAAGATACAATATCTTATTATTATAAAATATAGGATTATCACATGGCTTGGAAGATTCATAATGGCCTTGAGTTTTGGAGTCTGTATACAACTGAGTAGGTTTCTTGGGATTTTGATGGTGTCCCAACCATAATGATATGAATAGTATTTAATTATTCTTTTATAGATTTGTCATTTTTTATTACCAATGTATCCCATTACATTATTTCTTTATAGTTTATTGATAATTTGTAAATGTGATTATATTTAATTATATTTATGATATATCCTTCCACTCTTTTGGCATAAAAGGACCAAGGCTTCAAGTGTCCATAGTACCATGTTATGATTACTTATTTCATGATTGTGTGTGATTTCTTACCCATTGGAATAATTTTTTTTATCTCTTTATAGTCAAGGAGCGTAAGGAATACCTGTCTACATATCATATTGATCTCATTCAAGTAATCTAGTTTTCTCTTTGATGTGGTTGTGTTTATCTCATTTGGTTATCTTTCGACGTTGGTTTATAGTTATCACAATTTATTTTCATATGATTTTTTAGTTTCCCACCTCAATAGGTGGTAAAATTATATATCCATTTAGTTCAAATGATAATCCCTATCTATTTTCCATATTCATAAATTGAACTCCCCAATATAAAGGAATTTAATGTTTAGTTTTAAAATTTTCAGTTCATGTAATTGTTTGGGGGGCTGCGTCACCTTGAGAAACATCTATTATCTTTGAAAATAAGGTAAATCAAGTCCTATGACATAGAATCTATTACATGAATCTCAAACAGGTGAAAATTTGGAATTAATTCCCATTAAATAAAATTTAAGATCTATTTTATTAACTCAAAGGTGACTGGTGGTTTTCAAAAAACAATTTCATATAAGAATACCATTAGTTAAGGGTCTTAGAGGTAGATATTTATAAAATTAGATTCAATAACACACCCAACTATTATTATTATTTGGTAATTCCATTGTTTATTACAAATTCCTTAGTATTTTTCATGGAATTATTGAATTGAATTTTACACCAATATCTTGACTTCATTTTTATTATTTTTATGGATTATATCCTATTTCATTCCACAATGAATGGGGAGAATAAGAATAATCAGTTCATTTTTTTAGAAACTTTTATTTAAAATATCATTTATTGAAAATTGAATAAATGATAATTTTTTATAAAAGAATAGTTTTTTTGGAAATGTAGTTTTTGAGAAAAGAATATTGATATACCCCATGAAAATCAGTGTGGTTATTCCTTGGGAGTGGATGATTAATTTCTTCAATATTAGATTATTATTGGGTTTATCTAGTAATTACAACCAGTTTGTTCACCAAAAAACTATTTTGGAATTGCCATTGAATAATTTAACCCAAAGGGGGTGAAGTTTTATTAGAATGAAAAATTTAATAAGCTAATTGATTAATTGAATGTGAGGTTATTTTTATATCTGGTTCTGGTCCATCTTAAGTCAGGCATAGGTTATGAGGTGTGTTTTGAGGCCCCCTAAATTGGGTTGGGGTGTGTACTAATTAAATGTGATCACGTAGTCACATATTGTTTTCTCCTATTACATGCTTATGAAAATAATCATCTGACTCATGAACTTGATATAGTATATATGAAACATGATTGAAAAAACAGAACCACAAAATTTTCATTGTTAAATTCAAATTATATTTGGATTACGAAATTCATATGTATATCTTCACCTAGAGAGACGTGAATATTTTTAAATTGTTCTTGGTGGAATATCACTATATTTTTGGTTTTTACATATCCTATAACTACATAAATGGGAATGTGGCTCCTGATGCCTGAGAAATAAATTACCCTCCCATGAAGTGAGGTCATTAGAGGATGAATGAAACATGCTGGTTTTATTTCCTAAAATCTTTTTTAATGTGGAATTGGAAGTAGATAATGTGTTTTTGGATTTATTTCAATAAAAACCTTACATAGATGATAAAATTTGGAATGAGGAGGAAATAGGTCCTAATTTTATGAAAATTATTTGGGAAATAAAGAGTGGAGAGACCATCATTAACTAGTTATAGTCTCCCAATGAAGATATTTGTTTCCGTAGGGGCATTATTGTCCCCTAATATCTATGGTAGTAGATGTTACAGAGAAGGAACCGGCCTAAATGGGTCACCCAACCTGGGGATACCAATTTTTCTATGAATTAAAATGTCAGTATTGGTGCCCTAGTATTTGGTTTCTGATTATAGATTTTTTTCTCAGTGTATCTCCTGTCATATGATTAGAGATGAGAATTAATGACCTATATTATTATTGTAACCCTTTTATATTCTATTATAGATTTTGTGTGAGGTTTCTAGTAATTTTATTATTGTATTACATTTGAATCTATGTGATAAAAATTAAATTTGGTATTTGATTGACCCATTAATAGATTCATCCCACATACTTCAATTTATGGAATCAATGAATATGGAGGAGATAAAATAAATATATGTTCCAGAAATGAATAGATTCAATGGAATTAATTTCTAAATGATATATAACTGAGACCCATGATTTACATTTAAATTTTCTTGTTGTATTTAGGAATTGATGGTAAATTCTAAAAAGTTGATCATAATGTATCCTCCACATATTGATGGTAAAATTTAGTGGGCGATCCAGATTATAAATGATATAACATGAGAATGTGTTATTGATTATATCCGTTAATGGGAGAAACATCTATCATTGGATTAATTTTCATACAAAAATAGTTATCAATACTCAAGTATAGAGACACCATTTCTTTCTTTAGACTAATGATTGGGTCTGTCTCCTTATTATTAGAAGGAATATGGTTTGAATTCCTTGTTGGGGTTGAGTCTAATACATGATATGAAAGAAAGAGTATGGTTACTTGAACGCGATTGGAGAAGTATTAGAGCCATCAAAAATATTACGCTAATCATCATCATCCTCCATTGGAATTTCATGTTGGTGATTATCCATTTCTGATGGTTTATCCTCAATTAAGAAATCATTAATTAGAAAAGAAAGGTATGTTAATTCCAAGACATGTCATACCATTTGGGATTATGGAAGGTGTTAGGAATTAACTGTATTATTTAGACTTACCATCCTTGAAAATAATAATTCAGGAAGTTATTTATGTATCATAACTAAATAACTTCCACCAGAACCAATCCCTCAGGTTTGGGTGGGAGGATATGGATATGAATCCAAAAGAATTTTTGTTTAGAGTCTAATTTTTATTATGGAACATTAGACCATAGTGTGTCTTGGAAAATAGATTCCATTAGTTCATCTATTGTGGTAGTGAAGTATAAATATCCATAATTCATGGTTTCATCAGTAATTGGTGAGGAATGAGTGACCTTCTAATTCATAAATTCAATAACATGAGGACTTTATAGGGAATAATGTATCATGTAGTGGAGAATTTTGACACTCATTGATTAAGTAGTAAATATTTAATTTTGGGGTTTCATTAATTTATGATCATTTTTGGTTTTTTGGATATTGAGGTTAGAAATTTGAGAAAAAAATAAAAAACCCAAGGGGCTTGTTTAGAACATGGATAGTGCTTACTGTGATCCCAACTAAATGAATAGGATAAAGGGGAATTCTTGTATTATTTACATGTTTAGTGCAAGGTTTTTCAAACCATATGATATATCTAGGTAACCATGAAATATATTTTGTTTTTTATGGGTGAACCACGTGGTTGAAATATGTTTTGTCTAACATTTCATCCAGACTAGGTAATAATAACAATTTTCCTTAAATTGTGAATATAACATATTTCCCCTATCAATTTTTAACACTAATCTTCCTATTTTCCCCCTCATTCACATGAAATTATCCTCCAATCCATAAATATTTCATCATCATTTCCCTCTTTGTGTTCTTCCCAGGAGTCATGTAAAATATCCAACGTAAAATCTTGATTTTTTGGGATTTCTTTTATTTTCAACATATATCCTCCTTTTCTTCCCCATACCTATGGTAAATGAATCCAAGATGGTCACCAAGGTATAATCATGGCTTAGGGATGGAAGTTAAGTGAAATTTTCTTATTTTTTATGATTATAACGATCCCTCAATATCATCAACTATGATTTTAAATTATTGTTAATAGTTTATATCAATCGTGAGTTAAGAATCTCTAAATAATTACTCTTTCCATTGGCATATCGAATGTTTTTGGTTTTCCATTGTTTTTATTTTTACTATTATAATTTTTTTTCAATATTGATGAATACTAGTTAAATGTTTATTATTTTTTAGGTTTTGTGTTGGAAAAAACAGAACCTAAAAATGGATTTTAATAATTAAAATAATTTCTGAAAATACCATGTTCCCAATGAAATGTTTTAGAGAGTAATTTGGCCCAAAATATGTTTTCAAAGTATGTTTCATAATGGAATCTATCATGTAATTAATACATTGATTCTTATGAGGTTATATTAATTTTCAATATATTTTAATGATAAAGGTTTCCACATGGGATATCATGGGTGAGTTAGTAACAAGAAAAAATGAAACCCCAGTGCATGTTCTCCATTGGATGGAGAAGATTTACCAATAATATAATTTTTTATAATTGGATAGATTAGTTCCCGAGTAATATTATGAGATCACTTAGAATTAACTGTTTCATGAAGGTTTTCATGTATTCCGTAGAAGATTAATTGTTTCCTTATAACCATAAGTTTGATACCGTGATATAATATTTTATTTATTTATATGTGTTACTTCTTGTCAACCATTACATTATTTGGATTCAGTTGTTACTCACCCCCATTAACCTTAGCTATTATTTATGATTGGATTAATCCTATTATTTTTAAAACGTATCTTATTTGAAAGTAAAGCCAATTTGGTTTTGAATTTTTTCTATGAAATATATTTCAAATATTTTCTTAAAACTAGAAAGAATAATTTTTTTTAAATATTTAATAGAGATTATTGGTTGTATCCTTATAAGAATTACCTCACTCAATACATATAAAAATGGGTTATATACAGAACTTGTTTTTTAGGTTATAGGTAAATGTAAGGGTTCCATCTAGATATGATTTACTTCTTAAGGATCATTGTTCGTCCATGGATTGATGGTGGTGGTGACCATATGATAGAAATAATATTTTCCTATTTAGAGTATTTCGATATAAATAATAATGTTATCAGATGTATTATTTAATAATTATAGAATTTTATTTTAGTATAGTTTATTTTTAACATTTTGTTTACTTTAACATTATTTTCATGTGTGGAGTGATATTTATGAGGTATTTGGTTATTAATACTGTTTTATGGTCATTTTAGTTATCATTGTGTTTAGAATATTTAGATTTTTTTGTTTTTCCACCCATGTTTTGGATGGTTCATGCATGCATTTTGAGAAGAATATGTGAGATGGTTATTTATATTTCTATTATTATACTAGTTCCAATTTTTATATATTAATCTATCTGTTCATATATATATCCTTTGGAAATTGGGAACACACTTCATTTCTTAGCGCAAGCCAGGTCGAGTGACATGTCAGATTGACCCAGGCCAAGTCATTACATTTCCTATGTTTTGTTAGTCATGTGAATATAAAATTATGTTGATTATTTGGATTTTAAATTATTTTTAATATTATTTTTCAATATCATGGAATATTTTTACCAATCTAAACCCTATAAAAAATAAATGAAATCTTCATATCCCCACCTTAATATCCTCAATTATTTATGAAACTAAATTCCCACAACTCTCACCATCACCATTTCATGCTCATATAAACCATTAATTTCTTATTTGATCCTACAAAATCAATAAAAAGAATCCATGTCACATCTTTTTTTTTCATTTTAACTAGTATAATCCCCTGTAGCTCATCATCCCCCCCTCTACATTCTTGAAATACAACATTTAATGTTTTTCTATCTTTAATTCATGTAGCTTCACTTAAATCCACATCTTAGAACCATAATATTTTTATATAAATAATGAAAAACCCAAATAAACCATATCATTTTTTTGATCATTTATCATTTAAAAAAATCAACAGTTTCAATCTCTTCTATTCAATGAAGTGTTGATTTTAATACATAAAAATATATTTTATTTGTTAATAAATATTTAGGGAATATACACTAGATGCCTCTAAATATATTTTTATCCTAATGCATCCAAAAATATTAACATTAAACATAATGTAACCAACTAAGAAATTAATATATCAAAATATATACCACTCAAATACATTTCATCGAAAAAATATCATCCATAATAGTTCAACATGAATGATAATAGACAACCTCCTTTAATTAGAATGAAAACCTTCAATTCATATCATGTGACATTTGGTTTAAAACAACTCTTCATAATAAACCATCATCTCAGACTCCTTTTCTTTTTTAATTTCTATCAAACTATAATCATTCCATAATAATACACAACTATAAATTGATATTCCCTTGAAAATACATCTCTTATTGATATGAAATTTCCATTGGTAAATTATGAATGTTTTTATACCCATAAAATAAAACTCACCCCAACTAATCATATAAGAACCATTTTAAATATACTTCTGAAAATGAAATATAGGAAAATACTATGAACTCACTCCATCAAAAATGGAAGGGATTATAGATATGGAACTTAAACTACATGCACTAGCACGTCAAAAGGTTTGATGAACCTTAACGAAATATTTCAACCCTTATGAAATTTTATACTCCCTTATAATTCATGTAACATATATAATTTGAGTATTATTCATTGGTTCCTAAATATTTTAAATTTATATATTGAATCATGTTTCATATCTAATCTAATAATGGTTTACTCATCACAGTCAATTCAATATGTTGAAAAATGTATTCCAAGTGTTCAATAATTTAAAATCATAATTAATTAAATAAATTTATACAAATTAGGGAGTATTAATACATCCTAATTTTTTATATATCCTAATTATATGAGAAACTTAAACATTTTCATTATCACTAACCTCATTCTTTAAAATATTTAAACTCCCTAAAAGATGTTAGAAAATTTATCAAATAAATATTTCCATAAATTAACCATGTTTCCTTCCACTATAATTCCTTTATCCACTCAATACATCTAATGCCATAACGAAATAAAATAAATAAGTTTTCCCACTGCTACCCCTACACTTCATTTCCACCCATCACGTAGAAAATAATTTAATCATTAAATAATTTATATTTCCTCATATTATTCTTTCCAATATGATAAGAAAGTCGTCCTATAATATATAAATTATAAAAACTTACTTTCTATAATGAAATCATACATCACCATATGTACGACTTCAATATAATATTTATCTAGTAAACCATCATTATTTATTCAAAATTTCTCAAAATAACAATTTATTCGAAATTCTATAACATATAATTTCTAAAATACTTCTAACTCCACCTCCACTATAAAAAAATTTAACAGAAAATTATTTTATTATTCCAATAACTACATAATAATAATTTAATAATTTTTATGATTATTATATACATGTTATTTTCTTTGAATGTATCCATAATTTTAATTAACCATAATAATTACCCTTCCAAAAAAACTTATAAAATAATAAATACAATGAGTCATTTATCTTATATAACTCTAATATGATAAAATATTACACCAATGATATATAGTGTTCCATATTTTTTATAACCAACCATTAGAGGAGATTTAAAATCCATTTTGATATTAATAATTCATTAATTTCAACTAGCCACTCACATCTATAACACTATTCACTACATAAATATTTTTTAATGACTCAACCCATGTACTGCACACCAAAGACCCAAACAGGATTATCACATGGTCTCATGTTTCTTCCTTAATCATTATACTAAATAATTTATTTCTATGTGATATGATATAATAAATAAGGAATTAAATACCCTCATAAAAAATAAACTATATTAAAAATAAATTTATCTTTCATTTAGTAATCATACAATGTTTTAAAAATAATTTTATAAGAAAAAACATACCAATAAACAGAGGAAAAACCTAATTAAGTTAATACATGATATTATAAAAACATTTTATTGATATCCATCCATATTGAACAACTAAAAAACACATAATGTTTCATGGTAAAACACTATCATATACCTCCTTGAACATATATCCAAGGAAACATCATTGATTAACAAGGATTCCATTAAATTTATGGAATCATAAAAAAAATATACACAAACACACACATAAGGATGTAGGGGTGGGGGAATACAACTTTACCTAGTAATATTTCCCAAAATCCTCCCATATATTCCCATGTATGATTTCTTTAAGACCATGTAAATAATACCATTTAGAAAAAGAAATAAATATTTCATAAAAACAATTTATAACCAATTATTACATATTATAGATTAAATATTGGATAATCCAATATTATGTAATTTTAGATTCTATGACTAGTATCAAAAGTATGAATCCATGTGAAGAAGAATAATCCAGGCCCTCTACGATCATAGTGTAACCACCTTGAATCTTTACCAACCTGAATAAAGTAATAATCATATGTTTTCTACCAATCATGGACATGTGTATCCATTCCTCTATAGTTCCTACCTTCCTATAGAACCCCAATGGTGATGATTTTAATACTTTCGTAATGGCCATGTTGGAGTACTATAGATTTGGGATTTAAACAAAAAAATCACATGGCCTGATGAATATTTTTCATTCCCAATATAATGAATTATTTTTCCATGGGATACAATGTAATATATATTGAATTATTTTCCACTAGAAAAACAATGAATATATGAATAAAAGTAAATATAATTTTTAGTTAAACACAATGTCATATATTATAATAAATATTTAAATAAATAATTCTTTAATAAAAAGAATTAATGGTATAACATAGTAAATAAACGATTTAATAAAAATTGAAAATATTCATTGAACCTTGTGGGGCAGAAAAAACATCTCCAATGATACATGAACAAACACGATCATGTCCCTACATAAACAAACCTCATAGGATTCATCACAGATGAACAAGATAGAATTTTATTTCTTTGTATCATAGAACATGTGTCTACATGCACATTGAGATGTGTAGGTATGGGGTGAGTAATACATTAATAATTAGGATATCCTTAAATAATTCCCATAGATTCCTATGTAAGATTTATCTTATAAAATGTTATTAAAATAATTTTCAAAATAATCATTCATAGAAATAATCTAAAACTAGTTATACCTAATTCCATCATACATTCCTAATAATATATAATTAAAATATATAAATCAATATGTGAAATATCAAAAGTAACGAATCCACTAAATCATATAGAAAATAAACCAACTATTATCATAGTTCACTCATATTGAGTCATCACTAACTGGTATTGAGATGTAGGGGTTCATTGTCCCAAAACTGTGCTCTTCCTAACTATGCTTTTGTAGTTTAAACTGATTTTTTGAACCATTATGGTCAATATATTAAAAAAGTTTCATTAATTTAAAATTATTTAATAAATATTTTCATAGTTGAATTTTATGTAATTAAAAAATCCTTAATTCATGTCAAATCCCAAAATTCAAAAATGAAATCCCTTGATTTTCAAAATATTTTATGAATTATCTTAATTAAAAATAATCACATCTCATTTTTCATAATCATATAAACAATTTAAGTCAATTTAAAACAAAATATTTTATAAAAATACATTTTAAATTTTGAATGTGAAAAAGAAATTAATTACAAGTCATTGTAATGTAATCATTTAGTGAAGAAATAGAATCCACCTAATGTGAATGAATTCATAGAATAGTCCACATGGTTATAATCCAAGGACCTAAATGTAACGATCCACTGAGTTTTATCAACCCAATACAATATACATAAGAGAACATGAACCTAAATAACTAGTATTCTAATTTCACATTAATTATTATGGTACATAAAAATTCAATTTTTCCCACAATCCATATTTAAATGTCCCAAAAAATGTTTCTACTACCCCTATGTGACTATTTGGATTGGATGACACATCCTCCAGTATATGGGATGACCCCAACTACATTTTGTGTGACCTCATTCCAAAAGTCATAATTCCTTTACTCACTCATTTTATTAGAGAAAAGAGGGAAAGTGAGAGTTTTAGTTCATAAATATATACTTTCATACAAATATATCATGTCCCTAAAAATACCACATAATTTTAAAAAACACGTTTTTAATCCATTAATAATCAATCCAACTCATCAATGTCTGATCACTTTCCACTAAATTTTATAGCTCCACCAATAGTGAAATGATGGAGATAGTTAAAAGAGGTTATTATGATAAGACACTTATCTAGTTATTAAAAACATTCTTCTATTCAATATCATAAATTCTCAAATGGAATATTCTATTATAATTGTATCTCCTCTCTATATCATTTAAATATAGAAAATTCACCCCTTATCTACCATAATCTTATGATCAATCAAGATTATTTACTCTATTAACTCAATAATTATATTTATGGTGTTAAGAATTCTAAATTATTTAATTGAACATAAATAAAAATATGTTAACCATTACCATAATTAACAACCATTTAATTAATAAATAGTAATTCCCAAGTCATTATATAAATTCAAAACCTATAAATTAATTTCACATGTCTAATTTATAACCAAATTAACATCAATACAATTAAATCAAAATAATTACTTTAATATTTCCAATGTTAAGAAATATTCCTCCTTTACTCACTTTCTAAAAAATGACCTATATATAAATAGTGAAACAAATATAATGAAAATTTAATTTTTGCATGGAAATGGAAAATTAAAAATTTAAATGAATAGTATATCAATATTAATTAGAATAACATTAATAATAAATTTTTTATACTTATTACTACAAGAGGAATGTTAATCATTGGAAAAAAACTATTCTTTAATTCCCAATGAAATATTTGGCCACTATAACAAGATGAAAACTTCCCCCTCTTAGGTTTCCTTTCAAATCTTCTTATTTTTCTAAAGCACTCAACAAATGTAATAACATTTACTCTAATTGTGTTTTATTACCTATTAATAATTCATACATGATTTTCAAAAAAGGATATATAGGATTCAAAATCAATATACTCCCACTAAATTAATGAGTTTATTGAAGTAAAAACATCATTATTTGTGATGTATGACACACTTCAAGCATTGAATAATACTTTGGTAAATCACCTTCTAATAAGCCACATCCACAATTTTTTAATGATATATAATAAATCCATTTATTAAGGTGATAAATTCAATAATTTCATTATCCATCACCATCATATCCATGGAGTCACTCACAATACGACTCAATCATAGACCATAAACCCCAATAGACAATATTGATGGCTTTCAAAAGACTTATATTGAGTCTAAGATATCATAAATATCATGTAATTTATAGGAATATGATGAAACATATCCTATAACATGTTAGGATTAAAGTGATATTTTTCCCTACCATTGTACAATAAAGTAGTGATCAATACATTCTTTTGTATACCCCTTTGAAAGAATATATCCAATGTTACACTAAGTAAAAAAATACAATAAATTTTTTTTAAGGGACACATTTCTTCCAAAATCATCTAATATATAGCTCATAATCATGAATAATGTACTAAAAAGATTTTATGGTCCATTTTTTCATGTTCATTTGAGGGAGATTTAATGTACTCATCCCTAGTAGATAAAATATTATATTTCTCAGTTAACATTAAAAATTACATAAAAATAAAGAATGTATTTAAAAAATGATAGATAAAAGTAGTTAAAGTAAATTTAATAATTCTTTTATATCTGATACACCTAGTTATTCTATTAAATTCATCTCTATAATCCCTAAAAACAAGATTGATTTCATAAGGTTTTCCATAATAAACCAAAAAAAAATCACACTTGTATCATGTCCTTAGTAAACTAACTAAGATTCATCATAAACTTATACCATATCCACGTCATCAAAATCAATGTTTTATAATTTCCCTAAGACATTAAAGTAAAAAATATATGAATAAAACATAGTGATATAATCCTTAAAATATCCATCTTTATTGTCACTAACCAAAACTAAAATCCAATAATGTGATACCCATTAATACTTTAAAAAATAGATCCAAACTAGAGTTATAAAATGATATTGTAACCTTATCTATCAAAACTAAGAGAAACACATTCAATTACTTAAAATAGTACATTGAATATATTTCTATAGACCACTCAGCAATGGGATCTTCGTTATTTAGTAAATCCCTAAACATTTTACATTTGGTATTATATGTTTACCTCCTTTACATGATCCACACCAATACAACTGACATAAATATGGTATATCACTATATACTCCAAATAATAATGTTCTTGTAAATATATATTCAACATAAAATCTATTAATTATTTCATTATTTCAAGCATCAAAATCATGATATTTATATGTTAATTAAAATTACCTTTCATATATATATATGATGTCAATATAAAAAATATAAATATCCTCGTCCTATATTCATGGGTTAAATTTTATATCTCATTTCGTTAAAATATAAATCAGGAGTATTTTATCAAGATACACTATAAAAAAATCACTAAACAATTAATTCCTCTACCAATTTAAATCACAAACAACTTTCACCAGCTCTATGTTAATTGTGAAATAATTCTTTTCATATGGTTATCTAAAACTATATGTCAACAAATTCTCACCCTGTATAAGCACATATCAAAAACTATATCCTTATGCATAATAATAATATCAATAAGATTCTTATATTTTTTATATTATAAAAAAAAGAAAATAATTACACATTTTCTTCATCTCAAAAAAATAATTATGGCACTAATCCATTCAAAGAAAAATAATATCCTTCTTATTCCACCACATCATTAGTTATGATATAATTGACAATTCTTGAATGAAACACATGTAATATCTATTTAAATACGTAAAACTATGAATATAAAAAACCTTCATGTGTTGTTCTTAATACACCCCCACTTTCACCTTCTAAAATTAAATGAAAACACCATTCTCAGATATAAAATGTCCTAATAACATCAACTCGTGATTCTAATGTTGGAATTTGGACAAATTCTCATAAAAATAGTATTAAAAAAACATTTATAGAATAATCCAATCATATTTAAAATTTTATTAAATAAAAATATCAATGAAAAACAAAAAATGAATTATTTGAGTTATTTATAGACGTTACAATTATTCAATAACATAAAGACAAAAACTTTACTGGAAACCTCAAATAATATTTCCAATAACTCATGACAAACATATATAATATTCAAATTAATATTTTGGATGTCATCTGTTTCATCCTCAACTTATGATACCCAAAAAAGAATTCAATCATTAGAAACCACTAAATTACATTAAATTTATTTGAATAATTCTTAATAAAATATAATGGGTAATAATTATTCATTTTCAAAATAATTGTTTTCCAAGAGTTTATATACAGTCACAAGCTACCATAAATTTTTTGAAAAAAGATTATTACAACCGAAAATTAAATTAATGGTTAGATACATATAATTTCCTCTAGGTTCCATACTACATGAATTCAAGGATATTATACATGTTTTGTGTAAAAAATAAAAGATGAGTTAAACTCATTCTATAAAGGTAGTCTAGAAAAATATTTAGGAAAAATATTGAAGAAATATAATATAATCACAAGAAAATAATTGTTGTATTTTTAATCAACTTATTAAAGATTCAATTTATCTTTAAATAATGTAAAATATTTTTTATATATAATAATAAGACATTTTCAACATTCATGAATCTCACACTGTTGCTTAAATGAGAAAAAACACTTGTAGAGTATTGTAAATGAATTTCTCTATCTGTAACAATAAATGTTATCCACAAACCATTTTATTTAATACATTTTAATTATAATATCATGAATTATCACCCCTAAGAAAAAAATTTATATCATTATTTATTCATAACTAATCATAATTTAACAGGATAGAAATATGAATCCTTATTATACCATTATACAAAGGGTTGTATCAATCATTATATATTAAGGCATTAATGACACATGGAAATTCATCTAGTATACAAATCAGGAATATGATAATGAATTTATTACACTAATGTAAAACATAATATGGATTATTGTATAAGATATAGTAAATATACCTTATAATGTTTGAATCCAACTCTTCCATCCCATATTTAATTGTTAAATATTTCATGTGGTTCTTTAAGATCCTTCATTATCTGCTGTTACTGTCTTTCATCAAACCAAATATATCATTCATTATCATATTATTAAGAATATGTAATCCCTATATCCAATTAGATACTCCAATTATTGATTCCATTAAAACAAACTCTTGTGTCAATGCTTCCCATGTTGATTCCATGTTCTAATTTCATTAGGGCGGTCAAATTTTCGGATGTATTACTTTTTCATGTATTTCATATCTATTCATGTAAATCCTGATTAGTAAAAAAAATTTCTATATCATTTCACAATTTTTGTTGAAATCTATAAGGAAAAACGTCTTATAAAATATCATTTTGTCACGTGTGTTACATAAACACCCAAGAAACCATAGTTTCGAAAATAAAGAGTTATAATATTACATATTAGGCGCCTCTTTCTTTTCATAAATCTAGATATCCATTTCTATCATAAATCCATGAACATAAAATTAAATAACTATCTATTGTCATTTGGAGATAAATTGGCCCATGTACCCAACACACTATACCTAAACAAGACCATCACAAGTCCTTCAGCACATTCTCTTATCATTAGAGACTGGAAAATAATGCTAATAGAAATAATGGAATCATTGATAACAAAATTCCTTTATGAAATTATAATACACAATGAAAATGAAAATTTTATTTTCTTTTAAATTTGTATACATCATTTTAAAACAATATGAAAATTATAAATGTACTCATATGCTGTTGAAGAAACATAACCATGTCAAGAAATGACATTATAAAAAATAGAAAATTTATACACACATATATTATATATCCAAAATAGTTCCACAAATTCATTTAAGAACACTATCACATTTACACATGAACATTGACCCCCTGATCCCTTTCTGATGACCATAGTATCTATTATGATGTTCTCATCATGGAAAATAACAACTATATTCCCACTAAGATGCATGATTATGTGTAAGTAACAAATTACCCAATGTGATTTTCTCAAATCAGTATTCTTCATTACCATTTATGGGTTATTAAAAAAAAATTAAAAATTAATATTTAGAAAATTAATTAATTATTTACATGAACCATTTCAAAATCTCCTAAAAAATTCCATGATGCAAATGAAAGAGTACAAAATTTTCTAATTTATGGTACCATTTTAATTATGAAAATTATGGCTCTATTTTAACCAATAATAAACTAAGAAATCTATTTTCATAGTGATATCATTGTGAATAATCAACCACATGAATGGATAATTAGGGTTTGACCATCCCCTCCCAAATTATGGCTCATCTAACTATTCCATTATAGTTCAAAATGACCTATAAAATACCAATTCTCATACATTTAATGAAGTCTATAAATGAATCAATTTTCATTATAAAATTATTTTTAAATATATAATTATAATGTGAAACAAATATTAAATTATAATTTATTTTAAAATAATATACATATTCTAAAAAATAAAATTCAATGATTTTTAAATCCATTAATTATGTTTTTTTTGTAAAAAAATTTATTTCTCATTCATCAAAGTCAAGATTAAATATTATTTTATTTAAATAATTTACATAATTATTTTTTAAAAAATTGAATATAAATTAATTAGTTGAAAACAAATCAATAAAAATTAAAGGATTCATTATAAATCAATGACAGAATATAGTTGATTGACATAAATATGATCTTATAAGTCACCATAGGTTTATGAGTTGTTGAGATAAATAAAATGATCCACGGAATAATATCATCCAATCCCCTATAAACCATATATATTGAACCTAAAAGACAATGCTTCTTATTTAATGGTCAATGGAACATCATTTTTTATTAATTTTGGTTCTCTTGCTATATGGATTAGAGAATATCTATTAAATCACATAGCTCCCAAGCTATAAATAATATCCCCTTGCCAATTATAGTAATTTTTTTACTATTTCATTCTTCGGAGAAAAAGTGAATGATATATTTTTTAGATACTAAGGTTGTATTATAATAAAAATTTGTCATGTCATTTATAATCCTCCCGGGTTTCTAAACATACCATAATAATATATAAATTTTCCATCCAAACTATTATTACTGGATTATAATCCACAACAATTTATACTACCAGAAGTGAAAAAAATAGAGAGTTAATTGTGAATAAAATTACATGTTACATATATATTAATAAACAATATCCCCCTATTTTCAAATATAAATTAACCAAGAGAATCATCAAATTTAATTGGATGATAAAAGTTTATTGTTCCTCAATCACAATTCCTCCCTCTCTTTAGTTATATCCCATGGAAAATCTCCATTATTCATTACATTCTTACAAAATTAATAGTATTTTTTGTTTTTTCTCTTAAATACATTAGTTTATTATAATTAAATAAATTTAAACCAATATATAAATTAATAATCTCCTAATTTATAATAAATAATTCCCAATTCATCGTTTCAATTCAAAATCACTTAACTAATTTCACTTATGTTATGAAAATACAAATTGAAATGAGTCCCATGTTATTAAAACAATGATTCCAATATTCCCTGTATTAAAAATAAAATACAACAATTAATAAAATTACAGAAAATATATCATTTTAAAGTAATAAAAATTTATAAGAAAAATTTAAATGTAAATTTTCCCATTGAAATTAAATATTAATAATTAATTTGTATAATTTATCAACATTAAGTAATAAAACTCCAAAATATATAAATTTAATATTCATTTATCTCTAATATATGTTTTTACCCGACTAACTTGATAATAAATTTAAAATTAAAACCTCCCTCAGAATTGAAATATTGAACTAAGAATACACCGCTCATAGACGAACATCAACAAAATAATACATTTCATAACTATATGAATCATTTAAAGAAAAAAAATATATTAGTACATTTAAAATATTTCCATATCCTATGAATATAATAACCTAACCATTGATTTGTTCAACACCTCCATATCATTCATTAATCATTTAATACTATCTCTAGTCACATATATGTTTAAGAAAAATTACATTCTAAAAGATAAATTTTACTAAAATAAGCCATATCAATAATTCATGAACTCTTTACTTCTTGAATCCCATTATTCTAAGAAAAAAATTCATTTATATATAATATAATTAGAAAAATGAAACATCCCACTATAATATATTAAATCATAATATAACTTTTCTATATTAAAATATCCCAAATTTTCTAAACTGTAACACATTGATATTTTGTGAAATATTTTTTTTCCAATTAATTTAATAATTACAATATTTTTATTTAGAATAATTTTTTTAACATGAATTACATGAAACACTATGTTTTTATTGTATTATACACAACACTAATATTATCTTGAATTACCCACAATACTATGTTTAAATGAAGCATGAAAGATTATTAAAATATTATTATTTAATATGAAAGTTGTCACGTATACATTGGAATGATGGTAATTAATAATATTAACTAAATTATGTAATTAATGGGTTCTAAATTATATAAAATTAATGATTCGATGTCAAATTCATTATAAATAAAAATAAAACCCTTTTGAATATAAAATGTTAAAACTACTTTTATGGGTGCAAGTGTGTTTAATATTCATAAATTAACCAAATAAATTTTGGTTAATGATTTTACATAAATTTATATATTATGTATTCAATAAAAATTTTGAACGTTTATATTATGTTTTTTCTAGACAATGGATAATAATAAATCCAATTTTAATCCTAAAAACTATATTTTTCTAAAAATAGATTATGTCCCCAATTTTGGTGCCCTCAATTTAAAACAAATATTTGAAAATTTGTAGAATAAAATTAATTATATAAGATTAATTTTAAAATTAATCATGTAAGAAATATCTTTGGATGAATTTTGGGTCTTTTTTAGAAAAAGTTTTATTTTTTATAAATAAATAAAAATAATTATTTTAAATTTAAATTTTGTTTTCCTTTAAATAATTTATATTTTAAAATTATATTTTGAGTTATTTTTTATTTAAAATTAGATAAATTATATATCGATTATACTAATTTAGGATATTTTAATCAATTTATAATTGTATTTTATATAAAAACAATGTAAAATATTGAACTATTATCTTTAAATACCTTGTAATCTCATCAAATATGAGGGATTAATTTTAAAATAAAATTTTCCACTTATGTCAGTGGAATTAAGAAAAATGAATTCCATATTTGGGATTACAATTAATTATATAATACAATAGGTAGAACATAATTTTCTACCATAATTAAAAGAATATACTATAAAAATTTACTAATGCAGTTTAGGTAAAAATGGGTTTATCGAGGGTTAAACTAAAATGATAAGGGTAAAAATCGCATATAAACCTATCTAATAAATATTTTCTGGTATTATGTAGACCATTAAACCTATATGGTTCGATAATTGTCAATTTTGGACCATTTTGGAATATGAAAGACATAAGATCACTTAATTATTTTCCAAAACAACAATGATGTCCTCTCCCTAACGTATATAAGTTCACCCTCTCATCATTTATTATCACCTTCAGAAAACTTTGGATAAACAAATATGTATAAAAATAACATCCCAAATTCCATAACCTCATACTATAAGCCTTATTTTGGTTATAAATACTCCCTTTTAAAGAATTTGGTGCAAACCATAGGAGGATACTCGAAGAACAGGTAACACTCATCAAGTAATTTTGTTTTTTTTCATCCTCCACCTCCTTAAATTATTGTTATACCATAAATATATAAATTTATAAGTATATTAAATAAAATTATATGTTTTTATGTTTAGTAAATTACCTCAACCCATATCCACTTCCCTCAACTTGGTGTCAAAATCATTATTTGTGTGTATGATAGACAATCGCCGCACGAACCGATATTGTTCGATTTTCCATTACCACCTACCATGGTCGATTGTAATGATGGATTTATAGTTTATATATGATATTTATTATATTATTATATTTATGTAATTAGTATATAACCCATTCCTTCATTATTTCCTATTTTAATATGATATACTCGTTCATGTGCAAGACATACTAACGCCTCGCAAAGCGATGTCATTCACTCACACATTACATAGAATGTATTAAGGATGGGTTTAATCAAAATACGTGATATATATGAAATAAAAATTACATTATAATGATAATATATATATATATATATATCATTTACCTTCCATTATATAAATTATAAATTAAAAAAAACATTGTTTATGCATATGTACAAACTACCGTCTCCACGAATAGTGTATTTCATTTTCTATCAATAAATTTTATTGATTGATATAAATAAATATATATAAAAAATATATTATATTTATATCATGGATTAAATTTTTGAGATTACTAAACCATTATTTATGTAATGTGTCCAAGAAATAACAAGTCAAAACCTACTTGAATAATAAAGTGGTTAAAACACGAAACATAACATTAACCTGGAATTGTTAATAAATAGGAAATAAAAGGTCATAAGAAAATTATTAATGGTATGATATATGTAATCAAGATTCTATGACATATGTATAATTAAATTATATTTATTATACAGTAGGTTTTAATGAGTACGACTACTGTCCATATTTAAGGTAAGGGGATTTCTACTCTCATGTTTTTTTCTCAAAGACTTTTGCCACATTCACCACTCATTGGTTTTGTGTGATATATATAATACCCAATGACATGATATATCATTAATATTCCTAATTTAAGGATTATTAATTTTTCTTTTTATGTTATTATTTTATGGGGTTTACAATTCAAATGTTTCTCAAAAAATGGGTTTTTATATAAATTTTCCTTCTTTGAGACATATGTTATGTTATCAACAGATATTTTTCCAAAAGGTTTATAAAAAACCCATTTTATATTTAATAGCATGAATTTATTTATCCACATACTAATTCATGTTGGATTTGATGTTATTATTATTTGGAGATTATATTTCAGTGTTACCAAAGTGGTAGGAGTTTTATGTTACAATCTTATCATTTATTGAAATTGTTTTTATTTTGATTAAAGTGATAAAAAATTATTATGAATATCTCAAGAAACTAATTTATTATCTTATAATATTTTTATGTGATGAGAATACATGTTTTACCTGCATTTTACACTATTTTTCTACTCAATAGTTTAATAAATGATCATTTTTTAAGGAAAATCATCCTTTTTCTCGAACACCATTTTTTTAATAAAAACATGTTTTCTTAAAAAAAATTCAAAAAAGTTTTTAATGTGGTGCCCCACTATTTTGTTAGAGAACTTTACATTAAATTCTATAAACAGAGGGTCACTTAAAATTTATTTTCTTGGAAATATGGTATATAATAATTGAAAATATAATACATTCTTTTAATCCACTTCAATGGTTTCTTAATTGGATTATCCTAAGTTACATTTACTGAATCTCAAAATATAAGGACATAAATAAATGTAAAGGGGTGACCATGAGGTCCAGTAAGGGAAATAATTTACATTTTATCATAAGAAATGTCAGTAAGAACATAAATAATAGAATGTATTAATAAATATAACATTAGGAATTCCATAATAAAATATCATGAAGCATAACATGAAAATGTGTCTACAACATTTAAATGATACATTCATAATTATATCACTATGTTTTTTCACCATGATGTCATAAATGAAGATTATCAAATTTATTCGCCAATGTATCTTAAATAATTTCATATATGGGGATTAAATTCTTCACTGCGTACATTTGAGTTCTATCAGGGTGTACCCTTCATATTTATTAATTAATGTTAACCACATATTTTATAACCAAAAATTTCATTAATAACCCATATAGAATAAAGAATGGGTTTATTATCAAAATCATGGTGTTTCAAAATTTCTCAAAGCCATGATCATCATGTCATTTTTAGCCCATAAAAGGTTAATGTGGGTTTTTCATGTGTAAATTCCCAATTCAAATAAATCATTTTGAAATATAGGTGAAAACCCATAGAAAATAAAGTGTTTTTGGTATTCATAAAAAGAAAATATAAGTGTATTTTTTAGTAGAGATAAAATTTAGAGATTAAATTCAGTCGCAAGACATGTATAAAATGTGGTCTCATAAAATGGTAAAATGAAAAGGGACAATGGTACCCCATTGAAATTTTTTTTTTGCTGTAATGGTATGGTAATAAGGTTAATAAAATTTAATGAAAATTAAATTTAAAATACATATAAAAAGTGGTTTTGGAATTGAAGAGAAAGGATTGATAATTACCTTACCTTGAATTGTTACTCCTAAATCCTGAGGAATGGAACCTTGGGGTATTGGGGAAACCATGGGGAAAATTTGGATTAAATACTACAAGAAAATCATAGAGGATGGATTGTGGTGAATGGAAATGTTTAAATGGCTGGGTATTTATATAAAAGTGGAGGATTTTTTTAAATAATTCCCAAATATAAGATTTAAAAATATTGGTTGCCCAAAATAAATATCCAGAGAATTACTCATGATTTTGTCCAATGGTTTTACACATTGGGGATAGATTTTATGTTATTTTAAACCACCAGAATGAGAAATCATATTTTATTACCTCTTTTGGAAAGGAAAAGTAATCTTTTGACCAAGTAATTGTCTTAAAGTCAATGCTACCATTTTATACATTGGAAAGTCATTTATTGGTTTGTAAATTTATTAGAATAAATTAAAAAAAATTATATTACTAAAATAAAAAATTTTATTTTGTGGATTGTGGATAATTTATTATTACATAATTATTACATAATACGAATTCATTAAACATTACAAAAAAACCCAAACTGTATTTTTACTATTCATGAAAAAATAAGGTAATTTTTAAAATTATCATAAATTAACTCTAAACTAATTTAGATATGATGATTTCAAGAAATATTTTCTTTATATTTTAATAATTCTATAAATATGAGATTTTTAAATTTTAGATATAAAAATATTTATTTATTAAAAAAATAGTGGGTGGTACGACACAATCAAATTTTTGACACATAAAACTTTTCAATGACATAATAAAATTATTTTATCATTTATATATAAATAACTGTGTTTTTTACATAATATATCATTACTATCAATACAATTTATTTTACCTTATATTATTATAAAACATTATATCTTTTCTAAAAAGTACAAATTATGTATGAAAAATAAATTCATCAAATATTTCTTTAATTAAATATATATTTTCAAAGAAACAAAATTTATAAAATGAAATTGGTGGAATAAAATGTTTATTTATACAAATGAATTGCACTTAATGTAACTATGACCTGGAAATTTAAACCCTTATAACACACACGTATGACCTAAGTGTAAGGTGTGTGATGGTGATAGATGCATGGAGTGGCTTAGCTAAAATATATTGAGTGGTAATATACAATAACTTAAACATCTTCTGTAAGAAATTTTACTTTTCCTTCACTTGTTTAAGATCATATTTGTCTTGGTTAGGGGGGATCCCCATGGATTCTAGATCCTCCTATGTTCTGAAAAATTGGTTTCATACATATGGATCTACTGGTTAAGGCCATCACTTCTCTTTTTTTCATTTATTATCATTTCTCATTAATACATAAGAAGATTAATTATAACATTAAAATTATTACCATTGAGATTAGTTAGAAATGGTAAAATTTTCTAATGATTATATTATCTAATGGTCATATTTGACCAATGGTCCTAAAATTGTGAAATTCTTATGTGCGCGTTTGACTTAAACCTCTATAAATACCACATAATTATTTAATTCAATATTCACTAAAATTCTTAGAATGGACTTTATATTTTAATTTTCTAAGATTTTACTTCATTTATTAATATTTTAATTTATTTTTGAATTTTTTGTAATGGGGGTGATGATTCTAAACGATTGGAGTGATTCATATTTTCCCCATTTATTTTATATTTTTTGTCTAGTAGAAATGTTTTTCATTAAAATTTGTTTCATAACCGACTAATGAATTTTTAATTATTAAAGATACATGGTTTTATTTTATGTAATATAATGTAACCAAAAATTTATCATGAAAAAATATTATTTAAAAAAACATAGGTCATTACAGTAATCCCCCATTTAAAAATTTCATCCTTGAAATTTCAACTCATTCTTTTAATTGATAATAATACAGGGTACTTATGCTTTATTGTTTCCTCTAGTTCCCCTATTTCCTTATCAAACATATGGTTCCTCTATAAAACATTAAAATGAGGGATAGTCCAATTTTTTAGAACCTTGTCTCAATGGTCTAAGATCTTCAATGGATACTCATTATAAGAGAGATTGTCTTCCATTTGTACCACATTTGGATTCATATTATGTGAGGATTCAGGAATGTACATCTTCAAGAGAGATATATGAAATACATCATGAACTTAAGATTTACTTGGTTGATGTTCTAGGTGATAGGCCACTTTTCTTATGCGGTCTAGGATTTCATAGGGTCCATTGTAACTATTTCCATAAAACTGCATGACTCTCTTCCATGGTGATATTAAAAGGAAAATTTATCGCCAACATCAATCTTCAAGTCCTTTCAGCGGTTGTCATCATATCTATTTTTCCATATCTATAAATATTTTATATTTTTTTGGATGTCATGATCATTTTCTATAGTCTATTTCACAAGATCATGCACAATAATCTTCTTCTCACCAACATCATCCTAAAATGTAGGAGTTTTATGTTTCTTCCCATATAGAGCATCCGAAAGTTCCATTTTAATACTCGAGTGGAATATATTATTGTATGATAAATAAACTATTGGGAGGTGTTGATTTAATCTACCTTTAAATTCCATTAATCATGTTCTCAACATTTCCTTAAGTGTATGAATAGTGTTTCATATTGGCCATTAGTTTAGGGGTGATAGGTCTTACTGGAATTAAATTCATCATTCAGAGAATGTGTAATATTTATCTAAAATATATATTTGATCCTTAGATCATGATCATAAATTATTGTAGTTGGTTCCCCATGAATCCTCACCACTTTGTTTATATATATCTTAGCAAGTTGGTGAAAAGTGAAATCATCCTAAATAGTGGTAAAATGGGATGTCTTGGTCAGTAGGTCCATTATAACCCATATCTCATTGTTTCCATTGGATTCCCTTAGGAGGCTAGTGACTAATTCGATAGTTATATTTTTCCACTTCCATGTTGTTATGTTTAGTGGTTACAATACCCCTTTAGGAAGCTTCTATTGCAGAATTACCGTGCACCTTTCAGTGCCATCAATAATCTCCCTTTTTATATTATCCTAACAATAATGATAATGAATATCCCTATACATTTTTGTGTATCCACGATATCCAGATAATGTAGATCTATGATATTAATCAGTTAGTTTTTTCATTACCTCTATAATATATAGAATATATAGAATTATACAAAATTTCAGTAGACCTTATTGATAAATATTAAAATCTGAAATCTTCCCACTCTTCACATCCTCTATCTAATCTTATATATAAGAGTATTCTCAATAAGATTTCTTGATATTATATAGTTATTATGGTTGAAAAATAATTTAGGATAAGAATGAAGAAACATGTTCCCTCATGATTCCCATTTCCATCCTAACTAGTTCGTTGATCAATGGATATCCTTGAATCCATATCCATTCCTATACAACATCTTCTTTCAAACATAATGCATCAGTGACATTGTAATCACTTTTGGGGTGATAAATAATTCAATAGTGTATGTCTTTAAAACGTTCCCACCATATTCCTCAGCCCATGACCAACTCCATCTTGGTAAATATATACTTTAAACATTGTAGGTCTGTATATCTATCAAATTTCGCCCCATAGAGATAGTGGCTCCAAATATTTATAGAAAAAAATAACTCCATCTAGCTCTAGGTCTTGTGTAGTTTAATTATTCTCCTGAGGCTATAACTTTTTATATACATAAGCAATCACCTTTCCATCTATCATGAGGATGCACCCAAGCCCTTTTTTTGAATGCATCAATAAAAATAAAAAATCCTTCTCTGTTAGAGGATTGAGTTAACATAGGTGGAGTTACCAATCTCTTCTTTAGTTCTTGGAAACATTATTTACAGCCTTTTTTCTAGATGAAATTATCCCATTTTTGAGTTATCATGGATATTGGATTAGAAATTCTTGAATATTTTTTCCCAAAATGCCTATAATATTATTCTAATCCAAGATACTATGAATTCCATTTACTTTTTTTGGATGTGGTTAGTCCTCCAAAACCATTTTCATAGCTGAGTCAACTGATATTCCTTCAATGGTTACCATGTTTCCTATCAAGGATACATTTTATAAAAAAAATTCACATTTTTTGAAGTTTTTAAAATTTATATCCTTGTTTAGTGTTATCAATATAACCCTCATAAGATCGTCATATTCCTCAAAAGTTTTGGAATATATCTTAAAAAAATTCTAAAAATTTAAAAATGTTTTTCAAGGTTTTCCTTAAAGACTCCATTCATCAAATACATAAATATGTCACGAGAATTAGTCAATCCAAAGATCCTAAAAACAAACTAATAATTCATATATCATGATCAATATTTAGTGTTTTGAAAATATTCTTTCTTCAAAAAAATTGATGTCATCCAAATTAAAGATCTAACTTGGAGAAGAATTTAGTCCCATAAAGCTGGTAAAATAAATCATCAATCCTTGGGAGAGGGTACCTTTTCCTTGCTGGGATCATGTTATGTTATCTACAATCAATAAATATCCCCATTGAAACCTCCTTATTCTTTATATAGAGAATATTTGATACCCAAATATACACACATGGACGGATAAATCCCTTCTCCAATATATATTGATGTTGTTTCTTTTAGTATTCGAGCTCCACATTTTCCATTCAATATGAGGTATTTCATATTGGATTGGATCCATGTTTGAGTTCAATGGGGAACTCTACCTCTATTTATAGGGGAGGTCTAGTTATATCATTGGGAAATAAATCAATTCATTCATAAATTATGTGGACATTATCTATATTTATACTTTCATTTCCTTCTGCCAATTCATTGATCATCTCCATAAGAATGAAATGGGAGGTTCTTCAAGACAGAGATCTGGTTGGAATATCAGTCATTAAAAATATCAATAGTTTTTCCATTCAAGACAAATAATATTTCATTTCATCTATAGTTGATATTAGAATTATATATTGAGAAACAGTCTATACTTATTTTAGTGTTGAATTCTATCATGGGAATTACTATTATATTTGTGATGAGATTGTGGTTGGAAAAGTCAATAATATAGTTTCTATACATTATTTATTATTGGATAATCCCTGTAGGATTGTAGACTGATAACTCTACATCTATCATCTTATGATTCATATTATATTATTTTAAATCTTATATGATATAAAAGAATACAAAGAACAAAGATAAAATAAATTAATTTCTACCTCTCAGAAAACAATAGTTGTACCTTCCACCACATCTTTTGAAGCCTATAATTTAGTCATCATGAAAGAAAAGGCTGAACCTTACTCTATTATCCTATATTGCATTTGATGGTGATTTAAATCCATTATCTTTTTCTTTTTATATTGATTGGAATAGTGCCCAATTTTTCCACAATTGAAGCATTGAACATCAATATGGGCCAACATAATTTTCCCTTGTTCATTAGGGTTGAGAAGTTGAGGATTTACCTCTCCATGAATGTTCCATTCTATATTGAAATCATTTCCACACGAGTAAAATTTTCCACTCCTGATCAATAATTTCCCCAAATAAGTCTTCCTTATTTTTTCCATATTAGATGTTTCACTTTCTTTCCTCCTCACATGTGATCAAGGTTCTTACCTGAGTATGGATCCATATCCTTATAATTTTGATTCAACCTATGTGACCACTCTATTTCTACAGACTATAATTAATCCTTTATAGAACACCTCACTATCTGCTCATAACATTCAAAATCATGATTTGCTGAATTCCTCCTCATATAGGGTCATAGTCTGTCAAAGTGTGTGTCAACCATTCCCTTCAGTTCCATAACAAAGCTACAAGTGTATCAAGAAATTTTGGTAAATTTCATCTCATAGCTATCAATATATTCATATTTCTTCTACATCAACTCAAGGAATTACTTCTCCATTTTTTCACATCTAACGAGGAGAATATTTATTGAAAAACATTCCCTTAATTTCTTCCCACTCCATAGGATCAATCTCCTTTCTGAGCTTCTAGTTTTTAATTATTTTCCACCACTGATCAACTTCTCCTTCAAATTAGTATTCTACCAAGGTAAAGTTTTCTTTCTCTCAGAATAAGATTACTAAAAATATCATTTCTATAGAGTTTATCCATTTTTCAATAATCCATGCTTCCATAGATTCAATAAAACAAACTGGTTGTTGACTCATTAAGGACACAAAATTAAGTTGTTCCCTTTGATGTGAATCTAACTACACCAAATAATTCAAGTTATTATTCATAACTCGATATAGTTGATTCATCATTATCATGATGTTTGATATTGAATATTTCATCAGAGGTTCATGAGTATATTTTCTATTTTGCTTTTCATTTAAATTGTTCCTATTATTTCCATAAATTTTATAAAAGAAAAAAACCTTAATGAGAAAAATGTTTCCTTTAAAGAAATTTAATATTTTAAAGGAACATAATGTCTCAAAAACATCATGATTAGAGATTTTATTCTTTAAAAATAAATAAAATTTTTATATATCATTCATAATGGTTCATAAAAAATGTGTGATTAACCAAAAATATCCCCCGAGTGTGTCAAACCTGTAGTATAGTGATGCTTGTTTTCATTTACGATTTCTCGGTTGAGTTTATAACAATGTGGTTTTTTTAGGTGTTACCCCAAGATACATATTTTACAAAGCCACATCCACTACTTCATATACATATAGGGATTTATTTTTCTCGAAAAAAAAATTACTTAATACATCAATAAATTATGAAAATGTTTTTCTATATTTAAAATTTTATCTATGGTTTATACTGTGTATTTATTCCTAATTCACATAAATAATTAAACAATCCTTTGATACCAACTATGAAATCCTACCTATTTATTACATAAATTTTCATTGTAAGGGTAAAATAGAGGATCATATAATGTTTAGTTTCTTAAAAATAAATTGCTTAATACATGAAAATAACAATGTTACTCTAATACACTTGAAATGATTCTCTATTAGTTCATTCTGAGTTACATTTACTATATATCAAAATCAAGGGACATACGTCAATGGAATGAGGTGTTCATGATCCCTAGTAAGGTAATCATCCATTTATATGTGATCATGAGGAATATCAATAATAACCTGAGGAATATCATTATGGAATGAGAAAGATAACATACTGAATATTATAACAAAAATAACATGAATAATAACCTAGAAATTTGTATATAAAATTTAAATTATATATTCATAAGATTATCACCATGGTTTCTCACCAGGGTGTCATAAAACAAAAGTACTAAGGTTATTAACTAAGGTATCATAAAACATGTCATCTCTAGAGATTTAATTATTCACCAAATGAATTGGAGTAGTATTAGGGTTAACCCTTAATATATATTAAAATTTTTATCCATGTAGATCATAAGCAATCATTTCATTAATAACACATGTAGAATAAATAATGGGATTATTATCAAAATCATGGTGTTTTAAAAATTCCTAAAGACATGATCATCATATCATTTTAATTACACAAAAAGGAAAGGTGGGTTTATTGTGTGAAAATACCTATATAAAATAAATAATTTTTAAATATAGGGGAATACCCCTTGAAATGAAATAGGTGTGAATATTCAAAAAAAGGGAATAAAATATAATTTCTTAACAAGAGAATTAAATTTGAGGATTAATTTCAGTAACAGGATGGTTTGAAAATGTGGTTTTAGAAAAGGGTAAAATTAGAGGAAAAAATGGTATCCCATAGATAAAACATTATTTGGAAGTAATTTTATGATCAGAAGGGTAATAAAAGAGAGTAACCGTACCATTTATATGACATATAAAAATATTTTCATGAATTGAAGAGAATAGAAAAATAATTCCCTTACCTTGAATAGTTAATCCAAAGTAATGAGGAATGGAACCGTGGGGGATTACAGAAACATTGGGGGGGGGGGACCCCTTGGGAGTAAAAATAACCAGAACATCATGGATTATGGATTTATAGTCAATTTATGAGATGTAATGGGTGGGTATTTATAACAAAATTGGATGATTTGATTAAAAATTTTCAAATATTGGCCCTGGAAATATAGGTTGTTGAACATGGAAACCCATTGGGAAGAACATGTATTTTTACTTTGGTTTTCAATATTTTGGACACATTATATGTTATATTAATGCACTAGAACCAAAAATTATTTTTTTATTAATTTTTTCATCATGTAAAAGTAAGGTATCCACAATGTAATGTTTCTTGATGTCAATGGATCCATTTTAGAGTCTGAAAAGTCATTTATATGTCAGGAAATTGATAAAAAGAATATTAAAACACTTGAGACTAATTAAATTAAATATTTTAGATCTGAGATTATGGTTAATTGATTATTACATCATTATGAAATAATTATGAATTCATTAAACATACTAAAATACCCAAACTATATTTATTATGTTCTTATAAAAAATAAAGTATTTTAGAATATATTAAAAAATTCACCCTAAACTAATTCTAACATTATGAGTTCAAAAATGATTCTTTTTTCATAATAATTCATTGAATATGATAATTTTTTCTTTTAAATAGAAAAATATTTATTTAAAAAATAGTACATAGTGAGGCATAGTCACATTTATGATACTTGAAAATTTTCATGGACATAATAATTTTATTATTATTTATATATAAATAATGTTTTTTTAACATAATATTTATTTAACTATATATTATTCAAAATAAATAATTTTATTAATAAATTTTTCTTCTTTTTTTAAAAGTATAATTTTTTCTTGAAAATTAAATTTATCAAATTCCACCTCAACTAAAAAAATATTTTATGAAGAAAAAATATTCATAAAATTGAATTGATGAAATTAGAAATTTATTCATACAAATTAATTTCACCTTAACTCACTATGTATTAGATATATAACCCCTTATAAAAACTATGTAAGACTTAAGGGTAAGGTTTATGATGAAGATAGATTCATGGGGTGGCCTTGATAACATCGACCAAGTGGTAATTTCTAATAAATTGAACTTATACAATAGGAATTTTTGTTCTAGATTTAGTTTATGAGGCTTGATATATGATTGGTTTGGGGAAAACCCTAGTGATGTTACCTCCATACTAAGTTATGAAAAATGGGCTTTATAGAACCTGACTCTATTGATTGAGGCTATCACTTCTCCTTTCTTTATTAATTATCCTTTTTCATTACTACATATTAACACTAATTATTATGTTAAAATTGTTACCAATGGGTATAGATCCTAAAGGTCAAATATTCCAACATTCATATTGACCAAGGTTCATATTTTACCAATGGTCTTAAACAAGTAAAATCATGATCGTCTAATTTCCCATTACACTCTATAAACATAACTTCATTATTTCATTCAATATTCACTAAAATTCCTTCCAAATATTATATATATTCAATTTATAAAATGTTTATTTGTTTAATAATATTTTTATTTGTTTTGGTAGTGTTGGACCTGGGGACGATGATTCTAATGGATCAGAGGGATCCACATTTACCCTATTTTTGATATTTTATTTTATATTTTTTCAGTTCTAATGTTTGGCATTGAAATTAGTTTCTTAGGGAACTAATTTATTAAGTATTATTAAATAGATATGGTTTTCTTGTGTCTAATATACAATAACACACATTTTCTTAGGAAACTAATATCATTTAAAAAAATTGTTTTTTTTATATTTATCATTTATCTAAAATTATTTTTTAATGAAAATTTTAACCATGTCTGACTTTTAACAAAAAGATGAAAATGAAACTTCATTTCATTTACAAAAACAATTAAATATTGGATTTTATAAAAAATGTGAATCGAATATTTGTTTTATCATGTAAGGAATGAATGGAACTTCCCATCATAATCACTGATATTTTTTTTTGAATCTTCCTTATAAGATTAATGGTTATTTTAAAAGAAAAGGATATTAAAAATGATTTAATTTTTAAAAATAGTTTTTCAAATCCACAAGGATATTTTCATCAATAAATGTTTTAAATTATTTTTAATTATTCAATTATAAATTTTCAATGTTGATTTCAAATGAAAGGATTTTGAATTTTTTAAAAGTGATTTTTGATGAAAGGATACTTTTCTGACTAATATTTCAATATAATTCTCCATCTAAGAAGAAATAGTTTGAGTATACTTATGATTTACAAGGGATATATTACAAGGATATTATTCATATTAATTATATATATGGTTTAAATTTGTGATGTAATGACCTGACCCAAGTAGCCCAGAGCCGGTGCATTATTTTAATACATTAACATGATTACAAGGAATAAAATCCTAAAGGATTGATCAGTTTAGTAGTCTAGGAAAATATATTACCTACATGAAGTTTACATTTTAATTAAATATTTAAAATACAACACAAAAAATACATTTTTAATTCCATTAATATCCTATCTTGACACTAAATTTCAAAAATAAAACACTTCTTTACATCTTGGGAAAATACAACATAAGAATGGGGTGATCTCAGATGGTTTTTGAGGGTAAAAAATATAGGGTTAGTAATCATAATTACAAATAAACCATTAATACAAGGCAAAAAATTGAAATAGAATCCATTTTAACATAATATTGAGCATAATATGGAAAAAGTAAATCAAATAATGTCATTTAAACATTCACATGGATATTATAATAGTTTAAGAATCACTTGTAATATAAATAAATAATCTGATAATGAGGGAATGAATAATGTCGGACATAATAACCATACCATCAAGGCCTCCTACCAAGACCATACATAACCATAATCTCAAGGCCTCATGCCAATAAACTTGTTTGTCTCATAATACCTACCGATGCATCGAGTGGATATAATTGGCCCCATCTGTCACTTACTAAGTCCAATTAATTCAACTTATGAATGGGGTAAAACATAACCTACATAAAAATTCATATAAAAACTAGTATAATTTTTTTAATACATTAACCATATACCATGAATGATATAAAAATACCACAAAAACTATCCAAAGTATCATAAAACCATTAATACAATATGGAAGATTGTATCATAATAAATCAACCTTAAATTAGAATAAAATCCTACAAAGGTTTTTGATATATATGAAAGAGATCTAATAATATTGTTAAAAATCTTTCAGAGAGATAACACTTTTTACATTGAAAACATTTAAAAGCTTCATAATTATAAAATAAAACAATTTTATTTTAAAATAACATTTTAATCTTGTAAGAGAACATTCAAAATGTTAAGGCATCATAATGGTGGAAAATATCCACTCACACCATATAAGTAAAAAACATTCTTTCCTTAATTTTTCGAAAAGGTCATAATGTACCTCATCTGGAAAAAGATGGAAGGATTCATTTCAAAATGTTATATAAAAAGTGGAAAATGTGTAAAAATGACTTCAAACAATTGTTGCTTAATAGTAAGAATATTTTTCAATACATTTTTATGAAAAATGGACATGGATTATAAATATGTCACAATAGATACTTATGTATAAACAAGCTCAGATAATAATGATATTAAAAATTTACCCTTACCTTATACTTTCCCTTATTCAAGGGTGTGTTAACCTATTTTATAGAGATTAATGTATATTACTAAATTATACCATAACCATATCTATAATTATGGTATCATATATGATCCTATTATAAAATTTTGTTAATATTATTTCAGTATTTCTATTTTTTCAAGTGTTTACTGCTTTATTTGCACAATCATATTTTTTTCATGTAAGTAATGTTTATTATGAATATGATGTATTTTATTAATTTAAATAATTATATGAAGTTTATAATTATCATTTTTACTCATCATATAGATTTTATAATAATTTTTGAATGGTTAACGTGGATAATGAATATAAACATGTTGTAGAGACAGTAGGCCCTACGTACACATGAGCGACAATATAATTTTCTTGATGGATAAATTGTATAGAATTTGATGGAAAATTAATTATACAGAATCATTATAATGTTATATTCATTATTTAACTACATAATACTTATCATCAAACCCATTACAGTCAATTAGTGTGAAAAAAAATTACACCATGATGTGGAGATGGTAAGCTGTATATACAAACACATGGTGATATTGTTATTCATATGATAGATAAAATGAGGAAATGTTTTTCGATTATAATAACATCTACGTATATGGATGATACTAGATTAATTACTTTTAAATTTAAAAATAAAAAAAATATAATGTAAAAGTTGAAAAGAACATTGGAAGAGGTGATAAAACTATTTTCTCTTTTTCTAGTGTCCCCATTAGAATTTATCAAAAGGAATATTTATAATGGGTTTGTGCCCAAATTATGGACTCTATGATGTATTTAGGTATGCTGGGAGAGTAAATTTGTAGGTGTTCTACAAGATAATGTGATTTATAAGTGTGAATTAATGATAAGGATAAGTGTCATTTTATAAGAGCGGGAAGGGGACATTAGGAAACTTTTAAAATATTAAATAAATATAAATTAATAATCATTTGAAAATCGATAAAAAGTGAGTTTATTTGAGTATAATATGAGAATGGGTAGAAATATAATCATCCAATTAATTTTAGACATGTTTAGGTCATAAAATTAACCTTATACTTTGGCTTTAAACCTTAGTTAAACAATTTAACTTTTATTTTGACAACATGTCTTTTTATACTATAGGGTTAATATGTTAACTATAAAATGAAAAAAACCCAATTTAATTATTTATCACAGGTTTAAAACTTTAAAATTGATTTATCTGAATATTATATTTTTTAAAATTTTACATCCTTTAACAAAATATTTTTTATTATAAAATTTCATTTATAACAATTTTGATACTATTCAATATTTATAATTTTAAAAATATAAAACCAAAATGATAAGTTCAGAAAAATTCTTGAAATATGTCACTTACATATATATGTTATATTTAAAATTATTTTATTTCATTAATTACTTAAATTTTATTTATTTTAATATTTTTAATATAATATATTTGATATATCTATTAATAAAATAATATCTACTTCACAATTGTTTTATCATTAATGGAAATTAATTAATCTTGATAAATTATAAATAAATTTATAAGAGGTATTTAATTATTTTATATTTCTAGATACTATTTATAATATATTTTATCTCTTGGATATCTCATTACTAAAATTATTATTCTTATATGAAATGAGAGACTACCAATTTGTCAAATTCATTAATTTTAGTAATATTCAAGTCATATTCATGGAAAGGGTCCATTATATGATTAAATTGAGAAAAATAGGTGATATAGTTATAATTTATCCATCAAGTAGGATTTTTATAGGAGTTATGGTAATTTTATAATATTATTTTTACCTTCAATTACCCGATTTACCCTTAACCGCAGTAAAGAATTTATTGAAGTTGTTATTCATAATGATAAAAAATAAATGGAACCCATTTTATTATTTTGGACCGATTTATTAAAAATATTGAATCCATTTTTAAAAATCCAAAACATATTATTATTTTTAATTAATTTAAAATTAATCATGTTTTCGGGATGAAAAATGGATATTTAAAAGTAAAAACTCTGTAAAAGATTGAAATGTTTTTAAACCAAATTTTGGGAAAAATTAATGTAAATGACCATAATTATATTAAACTATAAAAATATATTATATTTTTACTTTAAACCCATTCAATAATATAATTTATCCACAAAAATTATTTTGATGAAAAATGATGTTTTCAATTAAAATTTATTAAATTTTTATTATTCATCCAAACATAAAATTTATCAGAAAAAAATTATTCAAAGTAAATTTTTATATTCCAATTCTAAATAAAAAGTTTATTTTTTACAATATAACATAAAATAGTTTCAAAAACTAGATTTAAAACGGGGTCCCAATAAAAAGGAAGGAAAAACTACATTTTTTGAAAAATACTTCTTTTATACAAAAAATTGAATTTATTATTATATCATGTCATATAAGATGCATAATAAATTAATATTAAATGTATAAAATTAATAATGTGGTTAATAATATTCATCACCCTAATTTAATTGAAAGTTTATATATTAAATAATAATATTTTATTAATATGTTGTTTTTCGGTAAAACTGGGCCTTGCGTGTAACACAAGCCAACTAAATGTTTTGTGTTGAATAATCAGAAAAAGGTGTTTCATAAAAAAAGGTAAGAAAAAAATAACTTTTTTAGAAATGGAAAATATTGTACAGTCTCAAGGTGTTACATTCTCCCCTCCTTTAATAAATTCTATCCTCACAATTTGAAATTTCACATAGAAATAAAATGTTGATATAAAAAAAACATCATTCAGAAAGTCCACATCGTAAATATGGTCAATGAGACATCCATTTAAAATGAAAGAAAAATAGGTAGGATTCCTACCATTGAAAACACAAAATAGGGTTCCATGTAAGAAAACATGGACATGTAAGAAAAATCAGACCGTCAGGTTCTAATGGAGAGTGATAGAGAACATGATCAGGATAAATTTAACAATCACAAATATCTAAATATGCAATGATCAAATGGATAATTTTATTCAATGGAAAAATTACAAGGACACCTTTTTGGTTTAAAAATATTTTCCTTAGAGTTGATGAATTATTTTACTATTCATATAAGCACTTACTTGATTTCTTTCCATGTCATAATCCCAATCTCATACATTGGTTGTTATTAAATCTATTTTTATGTCATCCCTTACACCTAGAAATGAATGATCAAAAATTATTATTTTTTGCCTAAAGCACTTTTGATAAATCATAAGGCCCACTTGTATTTCTTTAATCCTATAAGTGTTAATTAAATCCAAATAGGTTTTCCCAAAGTAGATTATAAATAGTACTTCAACCTTGAATAATAATATCCACATTGAACATAAACCATTCTAACCTTAAGACATCTACAAAATACTAATGTCCAAATTTATAGTCTAATAGGGTCTCTAAATTTCAAAAATCAATCATATCATCAGATTCCCCAAACAACGTAATTATTCTCTTACTGTCACATAATGAATATATGATTACCTCCATCATATTAAAAACATAATGAAAATGTTCATGCTCCCAATTAAAAAAATAAAAAGTACATCGATACAATCCTTATATATCACGTTATTCTTATAACAAGAATATAATAAAATAATTCATAAATCTAAAAAATAGATTATTTATTCCTCTTCAAACATATTAACAATATAATCTTGAGACTTATCCATTTTAGTCTTATGATTTATTTTTCCTTGAAACATTGGACAATCATTTGTATAATTTCCCATCTCTTTACAATTATAGCAAATAACATTTAGAGATTCCTTCTGCCCCTTAAAATCATGATCCTGGTGGAATTTTCTTCATAGTTATACAAAACTCCAATTCCTTTTAGGCAGGTTCTATGGTGTTCCTTCCCACAATTATCACATAAGTGAAAATATATATTTCACTTTTCCCTTTATCAATCTCATTCTCCACCATTATCTTGCTCTCTTTCTTTACATTAATTTAATAAGACCTAAAAAAATTCTCTATTATGATAGAAGATGAGATAATATTTTGAGGAGAAATATTACGATAGCAGTGGCCATTAGAGGAATGGCTTAAAAAATAATAATTATAAAATCATTATTCTTGGTTTATTTATTTAGTTTGCATCATGGCTCCCTATCCTTGTGAAGTTATCATCATACTTTAAAATATTGTCATCTTCCTTTTCCCCTCATACTAGGAAATTACTTATCTATATTAGCTTACTATTAATGAGGAAAGTATTTTTCTAAGAAAATTTAATTAAACTTCCTTCATTTCAATATTTTCTACTTCTTTATATTCCTTCATGTTTCGAATTAATTACCTCCATTGACATGAATCTCTTGAGAGATGATAAAATTCCATAACAACTTTTTCATATTCGTTACATCCCAAATAATAAAAATATTTTCTATACAGATCCTATCCATTTCACTACTACAAATTTATTTTCAGTGCCATTGAATGCTAGAGATTTTTGTCTCATTAAGTGGTTTAACATTGATCCTCCCCATTTTTGGATCAGGACACTCCATACGGGAATGGTTATAGTTCATAACTAAAGTTAGATTTCCCAATATGGTTATAAGTTGTTCAGAACTAGTTGTAGTCCCTACTCCAATATCATTATCTTACATATGAGGGAAATCCTTATATGAATTATGTGAGTTGATACCATTTCCATTCATTCTACTAGGTTCCATTTCATAACAATGGAATACACTATATTTAGTTACGAATCATAATGTACAATTCCAAACTAGTCAAATACATAATGGAAATTGAAAAATTTATGCATATATAATCCATAAAACTATTTTCTTTAGGGACATATTTACTTATAAACCATGTATAATGGTTTGTAATTAAAATGGGAATTATTGTAAGCATACCCCTCTGGAGTGTCAAACCAGGTGTGTAGTAAGGTTCGTTGTGGTGTACCAAGTTACAACAAGTCAACTTCAGAACACATTTTCCGAGTAGTGACCCCTAGGTACATCTATTCTAGAACCATGTCTACTTATAGTAATCCGATAGCGAAACATTTTCTATGAATACCTATATAATCTCTACATTAAAAATATTTTAGGATTTTTATCTATACATATCCTCAAATTCCATCTTCAGGTTATGATCCCTAATCTATGTTGACTAAATCTTTTTCAAAGGCTATTTCTAATCATCCAGTGAAAAAAAATTTAATTCCTCGACCCTAGAAGCCCATATCCCGTTGATTATTTTAATACATTATAATGATTACAAAAAATAAAATCCTAAAGGATTGACCAATTTAGAAGTCTTGTAAAATAGATTACATACATGAACCTTACCTTACAATTCAAAATAAAAAATACAACAGAAATAATATTTTTTAATTCCCTTATTCTCCTTGATTAACCCTTCATATCAAACATAGAACTTATTTTCATATAAGGAAAATAAAACATAAAAAAGGGGTGACCTAAGATGCTCAGTAGGGATAAAAAATATAGAGAAATAAATCAAAAGTAAGAATAATATTTTAAGTCAAGTCATAAAATTGAAACCCAAGCCTTACATAATCATAAGCATAATATAGAAATATTAAATCTAATAATTCCATTTAAATGTTCCCATGGATATTATACTAGTAGAATAATCCCATTTATATCAATAACTAATCTCATATTTAGGTAATTCATAATTTCAGACATCATAACCACATCATCAAGGCCTCGTGCCAAGACCATACATTACCATAACATCAAGGAATCATGATAAGAAACTAGTCTGTCTCATGAGACCTACTAGTGAATTGAGGAGTTATAGCAATACCCACCTACCACATAATAATTCCAGTGAATTCAACTTATTAAAGGTGTAAAACATAACCAATATAAAGATTCATAATAAAAATCACATATGAAACTTTAATACATTAAACGTAAACCATGAATGGTATCAAAATAGAACATGCATAGTCAAACATATCATAAAACCTTCAATACAATATGTAATATTTTATCATAATAAATAACCCTAAATTAAGTATAAAATCCTACAAAAGATGTTAATATAGATTAATTGGATCTAATAAAATTATTCAAACACTTTTATAGAGATATCCCTTTTTTACATTGAAAATATTTAAAAGCTGCACAATTATATGAGAAGAGTTTTTTTTGAAAATAACATTATATGCTCATAAGGGAAGATTAAATTTTTTATAGAATCATAATGGTGGAAAATATATGATCACACTGTATGATTAAAAATAACATTCTTCCCTTAATTTTTCAAAAAATTCTTAAAATACCTCTTTTCGAAAACAATGGATATATTACTTTAATTTATTTTTATAAAAAGTAAATCATTGGTAAAAATGACTTTGAATAATTTTTGGGAATATTATTGGTATTTTAAAATACATATTTTTTGTAACGTGGACATAGATGGTAGAGATGTCCCTGTAGAAACTTATGCATAAACAACCTTAGAAAAAAATGAGATTTGGAAATTAACTCTTACCTTGTACTTTACTTTAGTTGAGGGTGCATTAACCTCCTGTATAGTGATTAGAGTATGTTATTAAATTATACCAGAAAAATATCTATTTTTATTATATCATATATAATATTATTATGTAATTTGGTTAATATTATTTTAGTATTAAAATTGTTTCGGGTGTTAACTACTTGATTCTCTCATTCCTGTTTTGTCATGTAAGTCATGTTTGTTATAAATAGGATGTAATTTATTAATTTACATAATGATATTATGTTCATAATTATTATTTTTAATCATCATATAAATTTTTAAACATTTCTTGAAATATTTACGTAGATAATGAATCTCACGATGTTGTGGAGAGGACAAGTTGTATGTACGCACGAGCGACGATATCACTCCCTTGATGGATAAATGGTATGTAATTGGATAGTATTTTAATGATAAAGAATAATTATCATATTATATTCATTATTTATATCCATTATACTCATCATTATACCCATTACAATAAATTATTGTTGAATATCAAATTACAACATGATGTGGAGATATAAGACGTACATACGCCCACATAGTGATATTATTATTAATAGTATATATAAAATGAGAAATATGGTTGTACTATTATAATAAAATCATAATATATTGATGATACTGGAGTTATTACTTTGGTATGGAAAAAACATATAAAGAGGAAGTAAATAAAGAAAAGAACATTGCAAGAGGTGATAAAACAATTACCACTTTTTTGTGTGCCTCCTTTTGATTTGCACAAATGGATTCATTAGGATGGATTTCTACCAAACGTATTGCCTCAAGGATGTAGTGATGGAATTTGGTCAGGAAATAGGAAAGGTTTTCTGGATACAAAGGTCTATATAGGTATGGATAAAAGATAAGTAAAATATCCCTTTTAGAAGCAATGTGAGGGGGACTTTAGGAAACTCTTAAAATATTAAATTATTATAAATTAATTTTCAATTAAAATCGTATCAAAAGTTAGTATATTATATTATAATATTATTATGGGTCTAAATATTATCATAAAAATATTTTTATACATTTTTAGGTCATAAAATTAACCTTATCATTTGAATTTAAGCCTCAGTTAAACATTTTTCCTTCTATTGTGACAACTTGTATTTTTATACTATTCAGTTAATATAGTTACTATAAAACATAAAAAGAATCAAAATTTTATTATTTATGAAATATTTAAAACTATACATGTTAATTTCCTTAATTATATATTGTTTTATAATTTTATATCATTTAATAAAATAGCGTTTATTTTAAAATCTCATTTATGTCAATTTTGATACAATTATATATTTGTAATTTTACAACTATCAAACCAACATGATAATTTTTAATAAATATATCAAATATTACAATAAAGTGACAAATTTATCTTTAAAAAAAAATTATGTCCTTAATTAAGTCCAATTTTATTAATTTTAGTATTTCTAATATCATTTATTTGATATTTTTATAAATAAAACAATTTATACTTCACTATTATGTCATCATTAATAGTAATTATTCAATCTCTAAAAATACTAAATAACATTCTATGATGTAGGTAATTATTTTATCTCTATATAGACTATTTATAATCGATGTTATCTCTTATATATCTTTATATTAAAATTATTATATGTATAATAAATGACTGTGATATTTTGGCAGATTAATTTATTTTAATAATATGCATGTCATATTCATGGAAAATGGTAACTTGAATGATTACATTTAGAAAAATATGTAATAATTGTCTAATTTACTCATAAAATTGTATTTTTGCAGGTGTTTGGGTAATTTCATGATCTTATTCTTACCATTAATTACATGATTTACCAATAATTGTGATAATAAAAAAATTTAATAAAGTTACAATTCATAATGCCCAAAAATAAATGAAACTTATTAATATAATTTATAACAACTGATTTAAAATATGGAATCCCTTTTTCAAAATTCAAAAACCATAATTTTTAGTGATTAATTAAAAATTAATCCCATTTTGGAATGAAAAATAAGTTTTTAAAAGATAAAATATTTCAAATGATTGAAATGTTTTTACATCAAAATTCATGGTAACATTAATGAAAATGGGAAAAATTATATTAAATTATAAAAATATAATCTTTTTTTAATTTAAAATCAATAAATAATATAATTTATCCAAAAAAATATTTTGAAGAAAAAATTTGTTTTTACTTAAAATTTTGAATATTTTTATTATTATTCCAAACAAAAAACTTATCAGTAAAATAAAAAAAATTATTCCAATGTATTTTTTTTATGTTTTTTATCAAAATAATAAATTTATTTTATCCAATTAAACTTATAAAAGTTTAAAAAACTATATTTATAATGGGTACCCCATCCAAAGATGACAAAATTTCATTTTTTTGAAAATACTTATTTTATATGAAAAATTGAAATTATTCTTATATCATGTCATATAATATAAAATTTGAAATTATATGGAATATATAAAATTAAAAATGTGGTTAATACTATTCATAATGTCTAATTTAACAACTATGTTATATATTAAATAGTAATATTTTATTAATATGTTGTTGTTCGGTAAAACTGGGTCCTGTGTGTAATGAAAGAAAACTCATGGTTGGGAATAGAATAAGATTAATATGATGTTTCATAAAAAGAAATAAAGAAAAAAAATTAAATTTATTCTGAAATGGAAAATATTATAGAATCTTGGGTTGTTACATATGTTGATAAGATGATTATGAAACTCATTTCTCTTCCACATGAAAAACCATGAAATATTTTTTGGGAACCCCATATCCATTCCATGGATTATTTTATGATGGAATGATGAAATTATGAGATTAATATGAAACAAATCTCTTTTCCATATGTTATCATATGTTAAAGGTTTTATTAAACCCATTTTATTTCAGGGGTTATAATATGATCAATGTTTTGTGATCTCGTTGTACACATATTTACGACTTTCTTTATGAAATGAGGGATAAGTTATTAACATAGAAGTGTGGGACATATATACCCTTCCAATTAATTAGGTAATGATTTTTATCTCGTGAGGAAGATACTACTAGATGAGAAAGTGAACTTTGTTTTGTAAGGTAATTTGTCTACTATGATGGTCTTGGGAGTGAACCATTACTAACATGATGTTTTGCAGAGTGAACTAATTCCACAATAAAGAATTTCCTACAACTGGGGATGGTGGTGTGTCCCACCCAAAAGGTGTAGCAACTAAAAAATTTTGTACATGGGTGGTTATACCAATCCCTATGTAGGTACATGGGTGGTTATCCCAATCCTAACATGTTATGATTGACTTGGTGGGATTCCTTGACCAAATATTTTATATTCTATGTGTATGCCAAAAATCATTATCTTCTTCCAAATGTTATTCTCTTGTGGATCATATTCATTTTTCCATTATTATTCATGTCTTATAAACTACCAATTTGTATTCCATGAATCATGTATATAGTATACAAATGGTTGGGTACGAACCTCATAAGTTATGATCTTGATCACATTCCATTATTATTGTCTAATGATTTCATATGATCATAGATTGATATCTCTTATAATTACCCTTATTAAGCATATGATCTCACCCATTCTTATGTTTCCTTTCCCCATTTTCAGAATAACGGTTTTATATAGGGTATGTCTTGGAATAGTGCAATGTGGTAATATCATTGTTGGAAATGCTGAATATATTTTACAATATTATAATACCTTTTTCCAAGTTTCCAAAGGTACAAATCTATTATGTCCCTTATGTTTATCTTTCTGAAATGTAAATAATATTCATAAAAAAAATATGTAATATCCATGTATGAGAATATTGAGTCACAATAATAGGTATTAGAGGAATTTTTTCATTAAACATTGGAAACTATGATGATAAAAAATAAGTTATATACCTAGGGATATATCTAATGATGTTCCTAGTGATGTCTCTAAATATAAGTCTAAGTATGAGTAAAAGTATAATAAAATGTTCTGAATTTTTTTTAAATGATAGAGTAAGTGGTTTCCATGAAATTTCATCCCTATCTAGATACTATATTTGGATATGGCTCTATCACAGAGGTACCTAGGGGTAATAAATTCGAAAAGGGTAGATTGAACTTGACTCAATCGTCACATGGTCCACCACAACAGGACTTTTTGACACCTATTTTGACACTCTCTATTGATATGTTTTAGAAATTTAAAAACTCTTTATAAACAATCATTAAGGATTTAAATAGAAGATAACTAGGAATAACCTTGGATAAACTTTAGGTTTCATGAATTAAAAATAAGGTTTATTGACTTAAAACTCTTATATACATTTTCAAAATATGTGATTTTATATTATGATTATCATTTCTCAAACTATGATTTCAATTTTTATTCATTAGTGTAAACCGTATAGAAATGGGTTAACATTGAATTTAATGGATATTTTGATGATTAGTTTCCAAAAGGGGTGATTAATATAGTAAAGGATGATGTGAATATTCCAAATCATTTTTACTAAACATAATTAATAATGGGTACCTTAACCAACTCTTAAACTGTAACACCCCAGGTAAATAAAGAATATGACATTCTCATATTTATCCATGTTTTTGAATAAAATATTAATAATACTTAAAATGGGATGCAATGCTCGAGGGAGTACCCAATACGCAACAACGAGTTTCTTTGAAATCTTACGTTGCACTCTAATAATAAAATAATATAATTTTAAAAGGTAGTTAACGCCTAGCCGTTGTAATGGCGGAAATGAACGGAACTAACTAAAAAATTATTATATATGTTTGTCAAATATTTTTACTTTTATCCAATAAATGTTGGAGGCTTAAAATGCAAATGAATCCAATTTTAAGCATAAATCTTTTAATATTCATTAAAAGGTCGATTAACCGCCTTTTGATGGATAACCCTTTTTAAATATACTTTTTACAATTTTATATGTTGTATTTGACAAAATAAAATCCTTCTTTATAATCTGGACATCAAAATTTACTTTGTGTAAAATTTTGTTATTTTTCCGATAAAGATCATTTTTATTGAAAATGTTGCATTTTAATTCAAAACCACCTTTTAATCTGATTTATTTATATGGTTATATTATATTTTTTATTTATATTAGTGTGTATTTAGAATATATTTTTACCATTTAATCTAATGGTGGTCATTGGAATTAATTTCACTTTGAAATTGGACTTAAACTAGTATCAATCTTTTAATAGATATTGTTTCTTAAAAACACGCTATTTGTTTTGACATCAGGAATTAATTATTAAATTAATTAATGCAACATATATGTTTTGAATTTTTTTAAAATAGACATAAGGTTTTAATCCTGAATATCAAATATATCTTAGGGTGAATTTTTGGTATTTTTCTGAAAAACGTCAATTTTTGATGAATAGTGAAACCACTAAGTGGTAGTTTAAAAACTGATTTTTCGTTTAAATGAAACTTTACCACTTCTGTGTTTTGAATATCAAAAATCCAAAATACATGGTTGTCATTAGGATGTAAAATGTGGTTCAATGGGATTAAAATAATTTTTTGGTGAATAGTAACTTTTATGTTTTTAATCGCGATTAGAGGTAATTAGTGTAATTTAAGGTAAAAATAACGTTTTAATAATATGAAATGACCTATACACATGTCCTACCCTCATCGTATGTGTCATGGACGACCAAGACAATCCATGGGTCAACTTGGGGATCCCATGGATCCACTTTGGTTGGAAAATGACATAAATAACTTTTTTTTAAGTTAAAATAAAAATCTAACAAACATGAGTTGTTTTACTGAAACAATTTTTAATTGGGGTTATACAAGTCATATTTTTTACTATAAATATTCATTAGAAAGAAAAAAATATTTCCAACATCATGATATTTTTTTATAATTTTTAGACATTAAATAAATAAAAATTATTTATGACATCGTGATGATGCAGCGATTACCTCATTAATAAAGGATTTAAATAAAATTAAAAGTTAATGTTAAAACTATAACATACACTTCTAAAAGATCTATTGGATTGGTATATTTTTAACCCTTACCACCTTATCCTAGAAATACATCAATGTGGGGCCTTTAAAATCGGAAACTCATTTGAAAATAAAGTAACATTTTGTAACTTTCCAAGAGTGCCCCTCCTCTCCTCTTATAAAAGGCCTCCACCTCTACCACCTTACCCACACCTCTCAAGCCTTTTTCTCGGCCAAACCCTACTCATTTTGTCTCTACACATACCTATATTACTCCTAAAAGCCTCACATTGGGCAGAAGTCTTCCCAAGGAAGCCTTTGAGCTCAAATCAAAGAGAGATACCCGATTTTAAGGTAATGTCTTCACTTGTGTTCTTTTGTTTTATTTTGCTTCTCCAACCCACTAAACAATTTTTATTCATTTCTTTTGTAACAAATCCAGTATCTTCAATATAATAGGATGTTTTTATAATAAGTATTCTAGATACACTTACACAGACCTACATCTAATGGTTAATGAACATACTATTTCTCTGGATGCTGAATTTCTGCCTCACGAAACGATGATTGTTCAATATTATTTTAACACCCTCAAAGGTGGCCATTAAGATGTCACTATATTTATATATGATATATAATATTTTTATTTTTTACTTAAGCTTCTTTATTTTTCATTTATGGAATACCTTTATGGTTTCCATTATGGTTAAACGCGATCTGTTCATTTTTGGAAGTGCGGACTACCACCCCCTCAAAGTGATTTGATTCGTTAATACCATATGTGGTACGTATAAAGGATAGATTTAATGACATTATATATGATTCCATACTGGATTTATAATACTATTATGTATCATTATGTTTTAATTCCATTAAATATGAAATAGAAATGGAAGTAGCGTTCATGCGTACGTACGGCTTACCGTCTCCATGAACGGTGCATTTCATTTATTACCTCTAAATGTTATGTATTATTATAAATGCATGTATATAATTGATAATTATGATATATATGATATCTACATAATTAATATGATTCTGGATATAATATATATTTTACCACATGAAAAAATTGTAATTATAAAGAGTTTATTTTTGACTCAAGTAGCAATGATCTACAAAACGACCATTATTAACTTAAATAATTACATAGTGTTCATAGCATGTTAGTAAGTGATATAAAAGGAATAATGAACTTGAAAAAGGTTCTTAAGAGAGTAGAAATTAACTCATTGTTATTATTCATGTGGTTAAAGAACGATCGAGTCATGTCAGACCCGAGGTAAGGGATCCTACCTCTCTCTTTCTTTTTAAGTACACTCTTTTATGTCATTCCTTTTAAGATCATATTTCTTATGATTAGGATGTTATTTTATATTACTATTAATTTAATACATATGTTCATTTGATGAGATACCCTATTTTCTCTCATCAATCTATTTTGGATGTTTTAATTGGCGTCGTTAGGCTGCCGAAATTTCGTAAGGGGCTTTTTATCTCACTTTGTGTTTATGTGAGATTCATGCTACATTTGCCAATATTTCCTTTTGATTGTTGTATGTAATGTCCATTATTCTACTCTTTGTGTAACATAATTTCATTTATGAGTATTTACATCAATGTTGTATAGTCCTTCTTTCATGGGGTGTACGTTTCGAACGTTACCCAAATCGGTAAGGGAACTTTTCACCCTCCTCTTTTTAAAAGACTTATTTTGTAATGTCTTTTAATTTTCACCTTATTATGTGGGGATATGTTCTTATATATCCTTATTTCCATAAATTTTATTTCCAAGATATGAGATCCCCTTTATCTCCCACATCAACTCTTTTTCTAAAATTTGATGTGACGCCGCTAGGCTGTCAAGGGAACTTCTTAACCCAATTTCAATTTCTTTGGGTTCAACATGTTGTTATTGAAAATGTCATCCTTTGAATATGTATGAATGAACTTTGATTATTTTACACTTAATATCCACTTATATTGGGTGTATTTATATTCTTCACACAAAATTATGAGATTTATTTATCCTTAATTTAAGGATACCATCTTTATAATGGATTTCATCACAATTTACATTTCCATTAAGACTTCATTGTTGTTATGAAACAATTCACTCTTATATGGTGTATATACTATCCTTTGGAATATTATATCATGAATCCCTTTATTCTCATGATATTATAAAGTTTTGATTAAATGTTATTCCTCAATTATTGTGTTCAAGTGTCTCTCATTTTGTTAAAAACCCTTTAACTAAAATATCGTTTTAAATGTTTTAATGATTTAATCTTATAAATATTTCTCGTTAATATCCATTTTTTAAAAATGGTTTTAAGGATTTATTTATATGGATATTAATTGTTTAAAGTTTTAAAAGCTTCAATGTGGTATGGGACACTTTGAATTAAAAATCTCTTTATTAAATGTTTTAAATGGTTTTGAAAATGGTTTTTAGAATGGATTCATTATTTCAATATCTAAAAATGTTATATTGTTATTGCAATGTGGGAATGTTATCTTTCCTTTATTCTTAAGTTATGTTCTATGATTATGTTATGGTTCTTGGGCATTTTTATGAAGACGGGTGGTTTCGTGATAAACTAAGGGTGGGTGAGCCCGATATAGCTCTCCAATGCATTGGGTAATGCGAAGGAGTTAAACGTTAAGGTTTCTTTGAAGATATTTAGGTAATATACTGTGATGGGTATTCTAAATGTAACCAAGAGGGTTACTCCCTACGTAAGAGTGTTATGAATGCCTCATGTTACCTTTATGTCTTATGATTTCTATGATTTATTCATGATTTTATGAGGTATGTTAAAGTGATTATGTTTTTTGGGTAAAGTAAGATTTCATTCCTATGTATATATGTACTCATGTTTCCTTTCCATACTTTTTATAACCCTTACTGAGCTTTTTATGCTCATCCCAATCTTTTTAAATGTTTTTCACAGGACATAAAGTTGAATAGGGTAAAGGATGGGATCAAGGAAATGTCAAGCTGTCTAAAACAGGGAACTAGACATGAATCATTTGTTCAAGAGGTTTTATTTTGTGAAAAAAAGGAAGCTGAGTAGATGTGTCTACTTTGTAATCTTTGAGATGTAATAGTTATGTCCTAATTCTCTAAAACTCTAAACCTTAAAAGATCCTCAATGTGAATTATTCATTTAATTCAATAATAAGTAATGTTTATGGTTGGGTCCTTATAGTTGGTATCAGAGGTCGGTTTAGATAACTTTAGAGGTTAGGGTGTTCTCTAGGCATAAGTGACAATACCATAATTGTTAGGATTTCAGAAAGAGTCCTAGTTATAGATAAAGTGAATGAGTAAGTATATCTTAGTGTTTATCTTCCTCATTAGTACATGATGGATTTGTTGATATACTCACACTAACATTTCTGTTTTTAGTGAATGGATGGATCTAGAAGGCACCAAAGTGACAATAGGTTTGAAGGAAACTGTGGTGGTTCTCTGATTAAGAGACTAGATGAAATGGGGGATTCAATGAGGAAACTCATGGTTGTTCTAAACCAACTATCAAGGAGTCATGATCAACCACTTGTAACTTGGTATGTTCTGTAATGCATCATGTACGAGATGACCAATCAATGTGGAAGTTCAGGTTATAATTATAAAGGTAACCATTAGGGTTTATATGATCCTTACTTTTGAGGTAATTATGGGTTATTATATATTTTGATGGAAAATGAATGGCATGAGATAAAATTGAGGTTAAAATATATTATGATTATTTTTGAAGATTTTATCTCGTTTTGGGGAATTTTTTATGAATTATATAGTTTTAGAAAAAGGACAACACGCAGACCGTGTGACAACCCGTCACGTCGGACAATGTTGCGGGAATCGATCCCACAACCAAAGTGCGACTGATATTTATCGACTACCACTGGACTACGTGAAGTCCCTGGTTAGTTTGACTAATTCATTTTAGTTAGATGATTTTAGGAATCAAGAGTAAGTTTATTTTGGGATATCTATGGAAATGATTAACCTGTCATGGAGGATATGTGATTAAGTTAATTACTTTTCAATATGAGAATTTAAGAGCAACTGATGTTATTTGGAGATAAAAGTTAATTTGTACCTTCGAAGACTATGTGATTAAATCCTTCAAATATTTGGGTTTCAATCTTAGTTTGGTTTACTTTGAAGAATTTTATGGACAATTGTTTATCGAATGGTCTTCGTTGAACTTTTGATTTTTTTGGACAAATTTTGGAGATTAAAAATAGATTTTATTTTTATAAAGGATTATACTTTTGTAGATTATCTGATCTCATACTAACAATTTTTGTTTTGTATTTTGTCTAAAGACATGGGAAATATATAGTTATCTTTTGTGGATTAGGTGATTCTCAAGAAGTTGATTATAGTACTCTTAATGCGAACAAGTCTTCCTAAATACTCGTCTTTTGGAGAAAATATGAGTTCGTGTAAGAAATCTAGTAAAAGTTGAAAGTCAACATGACAATTAAGTATTCTTCCTTATATTTTAGTTAATCTCATAAATAAATTCCTCAATTAAAAGTAACTTAAAACAAAAATGTTGTCTGTTAATTTTTCCTACTGGGGAATCAAATATTGTTTAACCCATCTCAAGTTTGTGATTTTCTTATGGTTAACTTTCTCCTAGACATGTTTACTATCACCCTCCATCAGAACACGACCCTTTTCTTTTTTTCCTCCATGTCCATATTTTCATACTTGGAATCCAAGTATGGGTTAACTCGGGTGACCTTTGTACTTATCTTTCTTTATTTTAAAGTGATTGTTTTACTGAATCTTGTTCTGATGTGGGATTTTCAATGAAGTTTCCAAGCCCAATTTTAAAATTGCGAGGACGCAATTCCCAAAAGGGGGGAAGGATATAACACCCAAGGTAAATAAAGAATATGACATTTTAATATTTATCCATATTTTTGAATAAAATAGTAATAATACTTTAAAGGGAATTCAATGCTCGAGGGCGTACCCAATACGCAACAACAAGTTTCATTGAAATCTTACGTCACACTCTAATAATAAAATAATATTATTTTAAAAGGTAGTTAAGGCCTAGCCGTTATAATGTAAGAAATGAATGTAACTAACTAAAAAATTACTATATATTTTTGTCAAATATTTTTACTTTTATCCAATAAATGTTAGAGTCTTAAAATGCAAATGAATCCAATTTTGAGCATAAATCTTCTAATATTCATTAAAGGTTGATTAACTGCCTTTTGATGGAGAACCCTTTTTAAATATAGTTTTGACAATTTTATATGTTGTATTTGAAAAAATAAAATCCTTCTTTAGAATCTGGAAATCAAAATTTACTTTGTGTAAAATTTTGTTATTTTTCCGATAAAGATCATTTTTATTGAAAATGTTGCATTTTAATTCAAAACCTCCTTTTAATCTGATTTATTTATATGGATAGATTATATTTTTATTTTATATTAGAGTATATTTATAATATATTTTTACCATTTAATCTAATGGTGGTCATTGGAATTAATTTCACTTTGAAATTGGACTTAAACTAGTGTCAATTTATTAATAGATATTGTTTCTTAAAAACACGCTATTTGTTTTGACAATGGGAATTAATTATTAAATTAATTAATGAAACATATATGTTTTGAATTTTGTAAAATAGACATCATTTTTGAGTTTCTAATTTCAAATATAGATTAGGGTGAATTTTGGATTTTTTCTGAAACACGTAAATTTTTGATGAATAGTGAAACCACTAAGTGGTAGTTTAAAAACTGATTTTTCGTTTAAATGAAACTTTACCACTTCTGTGTTTTGAATTTCAAAAATCCGACATACATGGTTGTCATTAGGATGTAAAATTTGGTTCAATGGGATTAAAATAATTTTTTGGTGAATAGTATATTTTAAGTTTTTAATTGCGATTAGAGGTAATTTGTGTAATTTAAGGTAAAAATAATGTTTTAATAATATGAAATGACCTAGAATCCTATCCTACCCTAATTGGATGTGTCATTTCCAACCAATAAAATCCATGGGTCAACTTGGGGACCCCATGGAGCCACTTTGGTTGGAAAATGACATAAATAACGTTTTTTGAAAGTTAAAATAAAAATGTCACAAGCATGAGTTGTTTTACTAAAACAATTTTAAATTGGGGTTATACAAGTCATATTTTTTACTATAAATATTAATTAGAAATATAAAAATATTTCCTAAATCATGATAGTTTTTTTATAATTTTTAGACATTAAATAAATTAAATTATTTATGACATTGTGATGATGCAATGATTACCTCATTAATAAAGGATTTAAATAAAATGAAAAGATAATGTTAAAACTATAACTTACACTTGTAAAAGATCTATTGTATGAGTATATTTCGAACCCTTACCACGTTATACTCCAAATACATCAATGTGAGGCCTTTAAAATCCGAAACGCATTTGAAAATAAAGTAACATTTTGTAACTGTCCAAGTGTGCCCCTCCTCTCCTCTTATAAAAGGCCCCCAACTCTACCACCTTACCCACACCTCTCAAGCCTTTTTCTCGGCCAAACCCTGCTCATTTTGTCTCTCCATATAACTCTATTACTCCTAGAAGCATCAATTTTGGAAGAAGTCTTCCCAAGGAAGCCTTTGAGCTCAAATCAATGAGAGATACCCGATTTTAAGGTAATGTATTCACTTGTGTTCTTTTGTTTTATTTTTCTTCTCCAACCCCTAAAATCTTTTGATTAATTTATTTTGTAACAACTCCAGTATATAAAATATACTAGGATGTTTTTATAAGAAGGATTCGAGCTACACTTACACAGACCTACATCTAATGGTTAATGAACAAACTGTTTCTGTGGATGGTGAATTTCTGCCTCACGAAACGATGATTGTTCAATATTCTTTTAACACCCTCAAAGGTGGCCATTAAGATGTCACTATATTTATATATGATATATGATATATTTATGTTTTACTTAAGCTTCTGAATTTTTCATTTATGGCATACCTTTATGGTTTCCATTATGGTTAAACACGATATCTTCATTTTAGGAAGTGCGGACTACCGCCCCCTCAAAGTGATTTGATTCGTTAATACCATATGTGGTACATATAAAGGATAGATTTAATGATATTATATATGATACAATACTGGAATTATAATTCTATTATGTATCATTATGTTTTAATTCCATTAAATAAGAAATTGAAATGGAAGTAGCATTCACGCATACGTACGACTTACTGTCTCCATGAACGGTGCATTTCATTTCTTACCTCTAAATGTTATGTAATATTATAAATTCATGTATATAGTTAATATATATGATATATATTATATCTACATAATTAATATAATTCTGGATATTATATATATTTTACCACATGAACAACTTGTAATTATAAAGAGTTTATTTTTGACTCAAGTAGCAATGATCTACAAAACGACCATTATTAACTTAAATAATTACATAGTGTTCATAGCATGGTAGTAAGTGATATTAAAGGAATAATGAAATTGAAAAAGGTTCTTAAGAGAGTATAAATTAACTCATGTTTATTATTCAGGAGGTTAAAGAACGATCGAGTCAAGTTAGACCCGAGGTAAGGGATCCTACTTCTCTCTTTCTTTTTAAGTACACTCTTTTATGTCATTACTTTTAAGCTCTTATTTCTTATGACTGGGATGTTCTTTTATATTACTCTTACTATAATTTTTATGTTCATTTGATGAGAGACCCTATTTTATCTTATCAATCTATTTTGGAAGTTTTAATTGGCGCCGTTAGGATGCCGAAATTTCGTAAGGGGCTTTTTATCTCACTTTGTGTTTTCATGAGATTCATGCCACATTTACCAATATTTCCTTTTGAGTGGTCTATTTACTATCCATTATTATACTCTTTTTGTAACATACTTTCGTTTATGAGTATTTACATCAATGTTGTATAGTACTTCTTTCATGGGGTGGACGTTTCGAACATTACCCAAATCGGTAAGGGAACCTTTCACCCTCCTCTTTTTAAAATACTTATTTTGTTATGTCTTTTAATTTTCATCTTATTATGTGGGGATATGTTCTTATATATCCTTATTGCCATAAATTTTATGTCCAAGAGATGAGATACCCTTTATCTCTCACATAAACTGTTTTTCTAAAATTTGAAGTGACGCCACTAGGCTATCAAGGGAACTTCTTAACCCAATTTCGATTTCTTTGGGTTCAACATGTAGTTATTTAATATGTCATAATTTTAATATGTGTGAATGACCTTTGATTATTTTACACTTAATATCCACTTATATTGGGTGTATTTATATTTTTCAAACATAATTATGAGATTGATTTATCCTTAATTTAAGGATACCATCTTTATAATGGATTTCATCTCAGTTTACATTTCCATTGAGAGTTCATTGTTGTTATGCACCAATTATCTCTTATATGGTGTATATAATGTCCTTTGGAATATTATATCATGAATCCCTTTATTCTCATGATATTATAAAGTTTTGATTAAATGTTATTCCTCAATTATTATATTCAAGTGTCTCTCATTTTGTTAAAAACCCTTTAACTAAAATATCGTTTTAAATGTTTTAATGATTTAATCTTATAAACATTTCTCATTAATATCCATGTTTTCAAAATGGTTTTAAGGATTTATTTATATGGATATTAATGGTTTAAAATGTTAAAAGATTTCATGTGGTATGGGACAGTTTGATTTAAAAATCTCTTTATTAAATGTTTTAAATGGTTTTGAAAATGGTTTTTAGAATGGATTCATTATTTCCATATCTTAAAATGTTATATTGTTATTGCAATGTGGTAATGTTATCTTTCCTTTATGCTTAAGTTATGTACTATGATTATGTTATGGTTCTTGGGCATTGTTATGAAGACGGGTGGTTCCGTGATAAACTAAGGGCGGGTGAGCCCGATATAGCTCTCCAATGCATTGGGTAACGCGAATGAGTTAAACGTTAAGGTTTCTCTGAAGATATTTAGGGAATATACTATGATGGGTATTCCAAACATAACCAAGAGGGTTACTCCCTACGTAAGAATTTTATGAATGCCTCAAGTTACCTTTATGTCTTATGATTTCTATGATTTATTCATGATTTTATGAGGTATGTTAAAGTGCTTATGTTTAATGGGTAAAGTATGATTTCATTCTTATGTATATATGTACTCATGTTTCCTTTCCATACTTTTTATAACCCTTACTGAGCTTTTTATGCTCATCCCAAGCTTTTGAAATGTTTTTCACGGGACATAAAGTTGAATAGGGTCAAGGATGGGATCAAGGAAATGTCAGGCTTTCTAAAATAAGGAACTAGACAAGAATCCTTTGTTCAAGAGTTTTTATTTTGTGAAAAAAAGGAAGCTGAGTAGATGTGTCTATTTTGTAATCTTTGAGATGTAATAGTTATGTCCTAATTCTCTAAAACCTTAAACCTGTAAAGATCCTCAATGTCAATTATTCATTTAATTCAATAATAAGTAATGTTTAAGGCTGGGTCCTTATATAAACTCACCAAATAGGAGATGGAAGTATGTCACTAAGAGATCATATAATAGAAACCTTGGGGGAAAGAAGACCCATTTTCATATTTTTTGAGAATGTGGAAATAAGCACCAAAGTGATTGTATCATAGGAACATGATGTTTTTTTGAATTTGTGAAAGGTAACACGAAGTAAGTATTTGTAAAGGTAAAATTTAATGTTCAGATATTGTAATGTAGTTGAATATTGGTCTCTATAAGGTATTATTAATGGTTAAATGTTTCAAATACAGAAATTAAGGGAATTACATAAATAAATTTCCTCTGGGAAAGAACATGAATAGAATCAACAAGGTTGTTCGAGTAATGGATACAATGTTAATGATTAATTGAAAATGAATGAAATATGAATGGAAATAGATTTTAAGGAATAATATGGGGTGGCCTACTTAAATGTTTAAGATGATATGGAATATTTCAATTGTTTAGGTACTAACATTATAGAATTTTATGTATAGATATATTTATAAGGATTTCTTTGTACAATATTTAACTAAGAATTTTCATGAATTAGGTAAATTGTACTAACAGACTAGAAATTTGATTCAATGGTAAGTTGGTATTTTTTCTAGGGGAAGGTAATTACTAATGAGTTCTAGATGTTGAAATAAATTTGTTGGGATAAAGATGTATTGTAAATTAATATTTAAAATGGATAGTACTAATTACCTTAGAAATCATTAATTATTTGTTGAAAATGTGTTTTATGTTGTCATTGATGGATTTTATAGCATTTTTATTTAATTAATATATCAAATAATCTTTGTTTTATGTGGGTAATGGGGAAGAATGTATTATTTAAATATTTGTTTATGGTAATTCATGTTATTACTATGTTTCAAAATCATACTTGATGAAGGTATTCACATGTTTTGTATGGGATAATTAAGATTTATTTCATTGTATTATGGTATTAATGAAAAGAATAATTTTAAATCTATTGAACTTCATTATAAACATATATTTTACTAATTTTGATGGTTAATAAGGATAACCATTTAGGTAATGGTTTGTGTTTAATTTTGTATGTGGTTTTAATAATTAACATATTACATCCCCATATGAAGTGATAAACATATCATATTACCATTGTAATCATTTTTTTGAAAAGAGATAGAATGAATGTTTTTTCAATTTTGTTTAGATATAATGATTCATTATATCATTAGGAATGACAAGTTCAAAATCACTTATTTGAGTAAGATATGGAGTAAAAAATAGATCAAGGCACAACCAAAGGGTGCGATTGTGCTTATAAAGTTGAATGAATTCAATAAAAATATATATTCTCCAGAAAATTATCAACATAAAATATTGACCAATAGTCACCACATTAGACGATATCAAAGATATTTTTCATGTTTATTTAGTTTATGTATATTTGGTTGTAAACAGTTTCTATATAAATAAATTTATTATGATCAATGGTCTCCATTATTGTTCGTCAATGTCTGGGTGTCATATTTCTATTATATGTCCATGTTTTCACTAGCCACCCTTGTTCTCTGATATGGAAACCTAGTATTTGTTATTTTAGACGATCTATAAATATAAAATTATCTTTTATATTGGGATGTTTTATTAAAACTCTTTATGATGTGATTTTTTGTTAATAAATTTTCAAATGTTAAACCTTCGACGACTAAGATGAATTTCGACAGGTAAATTCATTTTATAGGGGTTTGAATATAACACCTCAAGATTTTTTGAAATATATTTTAAAATTAATTTAATATTTTTTTATATATTTTTCAACTTTCACTATGTTTTTCTTGTGTTACATGCACCAATGATTTTGGAATTTGTTACACACAACACCGAGCTTAGCTTTTAATATACACAACATAGAGTTTAAATAAAATGTGAGATATTACGAAAATATTACTATTAAATATGAAATTTGTTACCTAGACTTTAGAATGGTTGTTATTAATATTATTTACCAAATTAGGAAAATATTTTTACACATGTATATAAAATGAATTATTTTTTGAGCAATTAATTATAAATGAAAATAAAAGGAAATAATTCTCTTAAAAAATATTTTTATGCACATATGATTATTTTATACAAATTAATTAACCAAATAAATTTTGGTTAAGTATTTTCAATAAATTTATATATTATGTACTAAATAAACTTAATATCATTTGTCTTATATGATTTCTAATGAATAAATGAGAATAAATCAAATTTTACACTTTAAAACCAAATTTTTTCTAAAACATGGTTTTGTCACCTTTTTTATAGAAATAATATTAAACTAGAAATTTATTATATTTTAGAAAATTATAATGACAGAATAAATTGAATTTTTAAATTCATAATGTCAAAATAATCTTAGGGTGAATTGTTTGGTATTTTTCTGAAAAGATTCATTTTCTAATAATAGTAAAAAATAATAAAATTTAATTAATAACTATAATTTTATTTAGATAAATTATGTTGATAAATTATGTTGATAAATTATTTTAAATTTAGTACATTTTTATATAAATTAATCAAATTTAGTTCATTGGAATCATTTTTATATTGAAATTTGATATTAAAACTTTTTAAAATTTTGAACATTTCTCTTTGAAAACCCACATTCTCATCGCATATGTAGGGTTAATTTTAAGTTAAAATGTTCCACGTATGTGAATGTAATTTTAAAAAATGGAATCCATATTTTTATTTATAATAATTTATGTTATCTAATATATTCAACTTACTTTTTTAGAAAAAATAATAGTGATTTCAGTAAAAATTAATTATTCTGGTTAAGGTAAAAATGAGATTAGTGGGGGGTTAAACAAAAACTATAAGGGTAAAAATCACCTTTAAACTTGTATAAAAATTATGTTATGGAAATATTTAGTAAATTACTCTTTTAAGGTTCTATAATTTACCATTTTGGACCCTTTTTCATTTGATAAACATGAGAGCAGTCAATTATTTTCAAAAATACCAACTGTGTCCTCCTCCACTTATAAAAGCCCATCCCCTCTCCTTTATTCGTCACACCATAAAACCTATTTTTTTCAGACATAAACTACACAAATAACATAAAATCCCTTATATTATCCTAGATTCATTTTATTGTAAAAAATATAACTTAAAAAATATTTACTGAAATCCTATGTTTTATACCTGAAGAAGTGGTAATCTTCATCAATGATATTTTTTTGTTTTATTTCATCATCCACCTATTTAATTTATTTTAATTACATTATTATATTATAAACTAATTATATACCATATAATAATATTATTTTATTTTAATTTATTTTCATATAATTATATCCACTTTTCTCAAATGGTTTATAAAATCATCCTTCCTGTGTATGGTTAACTACTGCCTCACGAATCGATGTCGTTCGTTTTTTATTAACACATATCAAGGATGGTTTTAATGATATATTTATAGATTATATATATATATATATATCCTTTTTATGATATTTATAATTTTATTATTCTTATTTTATTATTACATAATAGATAAAATCAAAATTTCATGTTTTTTGGAATATGATAATAACATTCCTATGTATGGCTGACTACCTCCTTGTGAAGGGACGTGATTCATTCACACATTACATGAAATTTTTTAAGGATGGATTTAATATATATTTGTGATATATATGACATATAAATTATTCTTTAATGATGATATATATTATTTACATTTCATTATTTTAATATGACACGAATAGGAAAATAATGTTTATGCAAACTTACGACCTACTTTCCCCATGAAATGTGTATATCACTTTCTATCAATAATTTTTTTAAAAATTAATAATACCAATATAATTAATATATGTGGTATTTATATAATTTTTTAAATTTTTCATATGATCAAGCTATAATCAAGTTAGCGTACCAAAAAATAACAAGTCAATACATACACAAAAAACAATGCGGTTATTACTTGAAGCATAACTTTAACATGAAATTGTAAATAAATGGTAAATAAAATATAACAATAAAATTATAAATGGTAAGATATTTATAATGATTATTTTTTAATTTATGTGTAGTAAACATATATTTTGTTATACAATATGTTATAATGAGTACAATGAATGTCTAATTTTAAGGTTATTAGATTTATAGTCTCACTTTTATTTCTGAGATACTTATTCCATATTCACCACTCATTTATTTTATGTGTTGTATATACTACCCTATGACATGATACATCATGAATCTATGAAATTTAATTTTAATTATCAATCCTCTTGATTTTATTTATTCACAGGTCTTACCATTCCAATTTTACTCATATATGAATGGATTTTGGTCCAATGTTTCCTTCTTTGTGACATATGTTATGCTATACAAATATATTCTTTCCTGTGGTGTATATAATTCCCCCTTTTTCATATAATATATCTAATCTATATATCCTCTAGATATTTCATGTTTCATTTTATGTAATTCCATTTTGAGGCTTACATTTCAATATAGACAAAGTTGTAAGAGTTTTACATTACAATATCATTGTTTTTCAGGATTGTTTATGATTATGCTTCTAATGATAATGTATTATTATCTATATCTCATGAAAATCATTCCATTTTTTCTACCTTGGTTATTTCCTGACAGGAAAAATTTCCTTCATTTTCATATCTTTTAATCATGAGTTCCAAAAATTACATTCTAAAAAAAGAATCTTTTCAGTCGAAACCACTTTTTGAAACAAAACCATATTTTAAAAAAAAGTATTGAAAAACGATTTTAAAATATTTTAAATATTATTTATTAAATACATTTTTTATACATTTTTTAATTTTTTAAAAATATTTTAAAATAAATATTCATGTTATTTTAAAAAATAAAGCTCATTTTTCTTTTAAAAAAAACATAAAAGGAACCTTTGTTTTAACTTGTACGCTAGGAAAACAATTCCGTCATCATGAGCATTATTTTTTGAAGATTAATTTTTATGGTTTCATAGTTATTTTAAAATAAATTGATTTTAAAAAAAGCTGTTTTGAAAAAAAATTGATGAGGAAGGATTATTTTCATAAAAACATGTTTTAATGATATTTAAGGACTGCATTATATTTTTTAAATGTTAATTTCATGGAAAATTATTTTTAAAATGTTTTATATATTAGAAGGTGATTTTCAGAGAAAGGTTATTTTCCATAATAAGTGTGCTAAGTGATCTTTAAAAATCCTTCTCCATCTAAGAAGAAATCCATTGGGGTGGATTATGATTTTTTGGGGATATGATACAAGGATATAATTCATATTATTTCTTTGAATGGTTTATGTTTATGATGAAAAGATGTTTATGAAACATGTTTCTCTTCCATAGGTTATACCATGATTTTTTTGTCAAACCCATATCCTTTCCATGGGTTATGTTATGGTGAAATGATGAAATGATGAAATGATGAAATGATGAACTGGTGGGATGATTATGAAACCTTTCAAATTTCAAAAGGTTGTGATATGATGAAATGTTTACGAAACCCATTTCATTTCATGGGTTATGATAAGATAATTTCTTTATGATATTTTATAACACATATGTCTAATTTTCTTTATGAGACAATTGTTAGGTAATAACAAAGGATAGTGGTTACATTTTAACCATATTTGGGAGAGACCTATATCACCCTCCAATTTATTAGCTAATAATTTATACATCATGAAATATAAGTGATTGGATCTGGGAGTGAACTTGGTTATATAATGGTCTTTTTCCAATATTATAGTCTTGGTTGTTAACGTGACTAACATGATGGTTTGTTGAGTGAACCCAATCCCCTATGGGAAGGGTTTCCACTAGGAATAGTGATGTGTCCCTTTAAGGAGGTGTATCTTCCCAGAAGACGGTACACTAGTGGTTTTCCCCAACCCAATGTAGGTACACATGTGATTAGACCAAGCCAGACATGTCATGGTTTTCTTCATGGGTAGCCTTGATATAATATTTTCTATTCTATGTGAAATCTATAAACCTTTTTCTTATGCCTATGTTATTCTCTCATGGATCATTTTCTTTGTTTACCTTACGATTCTTATGTTATGAACTCCCAATCTTTATGTATTTTTCATGTTTATAATCTATGACAGGATGGGTGTATTTACTTGTATGTTATGTTTATGATCATATGCCCTTATGCATACCTTATATTTTCTTATGATCATAGATTGATATCTCTTAGGTTAACCCTTACTATGTATATGAGATATCCCATTCTTCTGTTTCCTTCCCCTAGGTTTTTAATAATGGTTTTACATAGGGAATGACTATAAAGAGTGCTATGTGGGAAGATCTTTGTGGGAAACATTTAATATCATTCACCAAATTAGAAAATAATATTCCTTGTTTCCAAAGGCATGAAATTATAGTACTACTAAATCTAGTGTTTGTGAAGTTTAATGAATATTAATCTAAAAATATGTAATATCCATGTATGAAAAGATTATGTCATTATATTAACTATAAATATATATTTTTTTAATTTTCATAAAACATAAAAGTTTGATATTCCACTTGGATAAGAAAAACAATACTACCTTTTACTAAATTATCTTAAATATTACAGACATTCATAACTTTCTTAAAATATTTAAAATAAGAATATGAAATATCTCATTGAAAATTAAATAATATATCACATCATTATTTCTTCTATTATCTCCCAAAATAATACACTTTTTGGGATCTATAATATCCTTACATTCAATTAATTACACTGTAAATTACTGTTAAGACAACATCCCAAATTTATCACATAACGAAAAATAAAAATCAACTTCCTATTAAATGATTTTTAAAACAAACATAGAACTAGAAAATAAGGAGAAACACACCCCAAACATGTGTTTAATATCTACCAAAATATAATTAGAACCTTTATAAGCACATATAATTATCCTTGATCCACAATTACTCTATTAAAGTATCCCATACTCCTTTATACATAATATTTTATTCCTAAATGTCAAATTTTGAAACAAACTATAATGTGTGCATACAACCACTAACTCCTCAAACTCAACACAACATATTTACACCATAAAAAAGAACAATTATATAATAACTCTCTTACCATCAATTTAATATTCTTATATGTTTTTTTTAATCACAAATTCATATGTTATAACTTCATATTCTAACTAAAAAATCTACAACAGTAAATAATCATAGAAACATATCCTCATTAGTTCCAAACATTAACGAAGTGATTCATTTAGAAAATATACATATCAATGAATTACAAATCAGTATCATAGGGAATGCTTTAAAACTAATGTATTAATTTTATATATAAAAAAATTAAATATACTGCTGGAAGATAGGGAATTTTCTTTCATTAGAATTAATTTTTAATATAATCATAAAACAAAGTTACCCAAAAGGATTTTTATGTTAATACTTATTCTTAGTTATTATTGAAAATGAAATCAAAAAAATATAATATTATTACACAAAACATGCTTCAAACGTCACATATGTGGGAAAATAATTATTTAATCCATTTATTTGTGATCTTATATTTTGTATTCAAAACATTTCATATAATATGTTTTCAAAATGTTAAACAATAAATTTATATACACATTTCATCATTTTACAGTCAATTATATAATATATTTGAATGAAAATTTTACCACTACACCATTCTTAAGAACATAGATTATATTTCAACTAAAATAAAATACTTATATCATGAAACCCCAAAATATATTTCAATTTTTCATCAATTAAATTACATTAATTTCTTTTGGAACCCTTAAAAAATCAGTTGATAAAATTTTATACCTCAAAAAAAAATTCAATTTTTTATGATGACACTATATTCAAAATATTACAAATTTAAATAAACATAGATCGATGTTATTAAATTGTTCCAGTGATAAAAATTTAAAATTAATTTTAAATATGTTCTAATTTTATAATTAAAATATAATACTATTAAAATTTAAGATATTCAAAAAATATTTCCATAAACACCAGTATAATTGAATCATTTATTAATAATAATGATAAGAATATAAAAATTTATTTATGCTTCTATCATATTCATTATGAATTAATACTACATGATTCCTGAATCTATACCTTAAGACATAATATTTAGATAATAAACCATTTCCAAGGAAAAATATATAGGTACCAATGTATGAATATATAATCACATAGTTCCTCAACTACCTTAGTTAGTATCCCATGTATAGATCAACAAAAATATCAAATTAACATAATTTCTTTTCAATCAAACATAGTCTATGCTAGTCCCCACTATAAACTATATCCCATAACACATACTATGATATCACCTTTTCATATCCTAACATGCTCAGGATTCGTTTAGAGCAAAAAAAATATAATAAGAGTTGTCCATGAAGAGTTCCACCAATAGCCACATAGTGGATACCAGATCCAATATTTTAAATATAAAAATAAAGGGATCCATTATACTTGTTTGAATAAAATAATAACTAAATCCACCAGAAAAAAATATAAAAACAATGATATATAAACTAAACACGAGAATGGTTATTTAAAACACAAAGAAAAATTATCCACCAATCCATGGAAGAAACCCTAACACATGAATCCTATTATTTCTAGTAATATAATCTCATTATTGAACTAAAATTATTCAACATTGGTCATCACACATTCCAAAAGTTCTAAAAAACAATAGACAATAACAATGTGATTATAGAAATAAACCTTTTATGTTCTTCCTTTAATATCTCTTGTGTCTAGTGAATTGGGAAAAAATTTCTTAAAAAATGAATATATAATTATTAATAATTTATTCTTTAATCAAGAGAAACCATAGTATAATAAATACATCTGGAAATTTCATACACTATTCCAACCACATCAACAAAAGCACAACCATGTCACTACATTTATATCACTATATCCATATCAGTACACCCTCATCAACACAAATGTATCACAAAAATCAAATAACTATAACAAAAAACCAATAATCATCTAATGAACGAACTGCACTCATTATCCATGTATCAAATTAGGGTATATCAATATCTATAATAAATGACTATCACAACACCTACAATAAAAATAACAATATATGTATATTAAATACCAACAACATCAATACCTTAATAGTGGAAACATTATAAAAACAATAACCATACTCATGTATTGAATATCACAAACCTTAATACTACACATTAAATAGTACCACATCCCTCAATAATTCCAATAATAAGAAGTTCCTTATAACTCAATCATACGCATCCTAAAAGTGAAAAAAATCATTATCAAGGTTAACATAATATTGAACACCGTCATATAAATTATCACAATCAAAATATAATTTCAAATATATAATGACAATAAAAAACAAAAAAAGAGTTCTGAAATATCAACCATATCAACTTATTCATCATCAACTTACTTATCCAAACATATTCAATGAAATCCAAACGACTTTTGGAAACATACCTCAATTATCCAAAAATATACAATAATCAAACCATATTCCACCACTACTATTCCATAGACTCTGAAAATCATAACACACTCACTCTTTAGGATTTAAAAAAATTATCATAAACACAATATTATCCTATAAAATTATAAAATAAATATAATGTTACACTATCACAAAATCTTACCTTAAAAATATCCACAAACAACGAGATAATTTTCATTAAACCCTCATTAATTCATACCCTTTCCTCCCTTATAATATATATCGTTAATCTATTCCAATCCCCCCCAATATTTCAATTATTCTCATATTTTCCATTTTCCATTACTCCATAATGAATTAAAGTCCATATCAACACATATCGCATAAACTGAGGTTATAAATTTTTATTTACTTATCAATTATAGAAACTACCCCTTACCATATAAAATAAAATATATAAAATCATTAAAGACATATAAAAGATAATTTATAATCTAATAACTTTTTAAATACTAATACTGATGAATATTTTCCATTAGTTGTTTTCCTTGAATCCAAATATCTCTATTAATTTTAAGAAACAACATAATTCATCCACATGGAAAAGAAATTCCCAAGGGGTCAGTGAATAATAACAAACCAAAATTCCAACATTATAATATATATCATAAATCTCACTTATCATTGATTTGTGATTCAATTTAACTAATTTTACATATAAATCCATTAATGAATTATTTTTACCTTAAAAATGTTACCAATGTCATATTGTAGTCCTTCACAATTTTCTAGATACCTTTCAAGAGAAAATAATGTGTTTCAACTTACTTAAAAAAATTAAATATGACTTCACAAAAAGACATCATTTTCTCATGATAAAATGTATTTTAATCAATCAATTTATATCATAAAATTCAATATATGTTTATTATACCCTAATGAAATTACATAACATTAAATGAAAATAAATTTACATATATTAGACCACAATCTTGAGCTTCCCATATAAAACTTTATCTAGTTACATGAACCTTATTTTTTTAATAAGAAACAATTATATGTATTATTTGACATGTCAACTAGAAAAGTCAGTAACCACTACTAAAAATTCACCATAATGTGTTTTAAATCCAATACATTATACTACTTCTATAAGAAAATTTAGTAGAATCATTTCAATCCAAACCTAAGAACTATTAAATTTTTAAAAAACAAAAGGAATAATAATAATAACTATGTTATTTTATCCAAGACATGTTGGTTAAAAACTAAAATTATATTACACCTATTCTATTCTATGATATTTTTAATAAAATCATCAAATTATGGAACACAAAACTATGTGTTATCTACCTGTTTCTAATGTTTTTCATATCAAATTGAATTTATTTAAAAATTAAATAGTTCATCTTCCTCTTAATTTTTTAATACCCATTAACACATATATTTATAAATAAAAAATTACAATCCTCTAAAACATAAAATTTTCCTTTAAAATACTAGACTATTTGTCTATATTTATTACGATGTGGTTTTCCTAATCTATAGAAAAATAATTTTTTTTTGAGTTTACTCTTAGCCCAATGAACTTTTATTTTCTACCACATATAAAATAATATATTTATAATCTTCTTAATATATATTTTAAAAACATAAAATTTCAATATAAGTTAAAAATACATATTCTTTTTTATTTTTTTCTATAACTATTCATGATTCATCATTATTGATTCTTTATTGTGATTTCAATCAAAAAATATTTCCAGGATAAATTTCTAACAAATCACATTCACTAACTCTGAACCCATAAAATTTAAAATCAATTTCATAAATAAGTGCATTAAATATATTCTAAATATGAACAATAAATAATTGTGTTATTTAGTTCATTGTACTTGTTTTATGAAAAAACATACTTCTCTATAATATATTGTGACTCCCATCATACCTATAGTCCAAAAATTATCTTCCACACATAGTAGTTACCCCCACTCTTTTAACTTCCTTAATCTACCCTTGAATCAAATATTCCCCATCATTAATTTTTCCCATTGGAAATTATAACCATTTTCCATGTCCCCATATAAGATAATTTTTCCATCATTCTCTCCATTTCACAATAAAACCATAATTGTGGTTCAAATTTTTCAACTCATTAACAATTATGTACATTAAAAAAAACAATTAATCCAATATTTAAAATTGGTTGAAATTTTTTTACTCTATTATACCATGTGAAAATAAATAGTTATTCTATTATATAACACCCATTTCACACTAAATGTCTTTTTTATGTGTCTTGGTAATCATTTTATCAACATGATTTATAGTGGGTAGGTACTCTAACTTCACAAATATATTTATCAAATTTTAATTATAGATATTATATTAAATATAATTTCATATTTTACCTGATCAATACACTAGATATTTACAAACACATACCATTTTTCTATTATAAAAATTCGTATGTATTTTTTAGAGGAAAAAACATCTTCAGAAAAACTCTAATTTTTTTCATTCAAATCTGTTGTTTACATGCACGTGAAATTACTATGTTATTAGAATCCATTATTAGGAATGATATAAAAATATGAAACATTCTTAACCATGAAATTTAGTTCTTCGATAAGTCAAAATCACCTTGGTATGTGGATTTTTTTAAATACTACAAACCATCTCAATCTATATTGGTAATTTTCATCAAATCCAACTCATTTTTTTAAAGTATTGAACAATTTATAGTTCACCATAACATGGATGTATTTATGAAAAAATTTCACTTTGAATTTTTTTTTTCAAAATTTGGCTCTTTGATTGTTTATATATATTATAGAAAAAATTATATAGGTATTTATCAAAAATAGTTGAATTCATATGATTTTATGACATCTACAAAGTAGAAATCTACCTTTAAATATCACCCTTATTAGGATTATTTTAATTTTTTTGAACCCCCTCTAAAATAGTCCACCTTTTTCCCTCAATAACATGATTCAAAAAATCTAGTTTCATAATACGATATTTCAATTATAACATACTAATAAGAAATTATTACTTTTCATACATTCAAATGATTTTCAATATCTACTAAAAAATAGAAAATAAAAAAAGTATTTATTTTATCGCTGATATTTTTTGAAATTTTCAAAAAATATCCACACCATAAATTTTATAATACCCCATGCATAATAAGACATATTATTTTTATTCACCATGAATTATTTAATTATCTTTATTTTAGAAAATCAATAAAAATATTATTGTTTTTATTCATTGGACCTTTAGAATGTTTATATGTTATATTTTTTGAATTTTATCATCTTTTTCAGTCATAGATTTTATCCAACTGACCTCATTAACAAGTTTTTAAAAATTAATTTTTTATAATATTTAATAATATTGTGTTTTTAATGTAGTTATCCTTATTTTTTATGAAACTTTTTAATATATCTAAAATTAATTCATTTAATAAATACTAATTTCATTTATTTTTAGATGATTTTTCCATTTAAACATTATCTCCTTCCTTAAATACCACTTTTTAAAATGGATTTTAATAAAACTTGTTTCTTATAAAGATTACAAAAAAATTATTTACTCATTATAATCTTCTTTAATTTTCTTATTATTTAATATATAAGTGTGATTACCTTCAACATCAGTGACAATAAAACATTAATTCATCATTTTTAGAATTTTCAAAAACCATTGATATACATTTGTTCAAAGTGATCATTCATGAAAGGAAAAGGAATAAACATTACTCCCAAATGTACATCCTTTAAATATTGTGTTTTGGTTGTATCACTTACCCTATAACAATAAAGTTTATTTTTTATTTTTTATTTCCTTTTACAGTATATCATAGAGATTTTTCTCATCACCGTCGATTGAAAATGTTAATTTTTTAGGTAAAATACTTCTATAATAAATTCATTCCAATATTTTAGAAAAAATTTCATTTTGATAGACATCATCCCATATTTACTATTTATGGTTATAATCCATCCATTAATTATCCCATATTTGTGTCAATTAATAGCTATGTATTGATATATTATATTATGCTTCTTAAGATATTTCTACACATTATACAAAGTGAATGTTATATCATTTTAAAATTTGAACATAAAAATATTTATATTACATATATTATATGCCAATATTAATTACCAATTTATAAAATTCACAACCTATATTTTATAAAATATCATATCCGCCTAATCCATTCTTCAATAGTAATTAATAAATGAAATATAGTGCCTATAACATATATAAATATTTTTGGTTGAATATCACACACACATAATTGTGTAATAACTCTAATATGTCCTTAGACATATAAATTTTTATTCTTTAGGACTTCCATAAATTTTTACCAATATGAAAATCATTACAATTGTGATTATTTTCCTGATTTATTACAAGAATTTCATTAAAACCATTAAAATTTATCAATTCCTTAATCAATTATTGAATGATTTAGCTATTTTTTCCATTCCATAATTTTTATTTTTTTCTATAGAAATATAAATATTTTTCCTTTATACATTTATATTATGTGAGTTACTTTTTTCAACCCTTAATTATTATATATCTATATCACTCTTCAATCTTGAGTGTCTTTTTTGTGAAATTACTGGAATGCCTACAATAAAAAAATGATGACATGTATATAGATAATTATTTGTATTTTCTCATATATAGAAAACATATTACCTTTAAATAAATTTTCCATCGGTATTAACTTATATTAAGAATTTAATTTTATGTAATTAATTATTCCATAAGATTATTGTTTCATAGTCCTTATGACTATATGTTTTATTATTATATTTTTAATTTTAATTATATGGGATCATCATCCACTATAAATTAACCATACACAATATTCATCACAATAATTGATAAAATTCATAATTATGTCTCGGTAAAGATTTATTCTCCTCAAATAAGTCTACTAGTGGGTGAGATGAGGTTTTTTCTCTTTCGTTTCATCTTTAAATGAGAAGATATTAACATTTTAAAATAATGGAAAATATTTTTTAAATCCAATTTCATTATTTTTTCCTTTATAAATTTTTTTAGGAAAGTGATTAATTTTATTAATGGGAACAAATCAATTCATTATCAATGTAAAAAAATTTACATTTGTGTATATACCATACATAATATCAAAAATAATCATGTGTGAAAATGTTTCTTATAAATGAAATTTTATTTGACTAAATAATTTTTTCTATAAAACAAATTTACATATCCCTACTCAAAACATTAATATATAAAGTGTTTAATGAATGAATTAAACTTACTTATTAATAACACAAAAGAAATGGATTTTTTAATCTTGTTTTTTTAAAAATTATTTTATTCAGTACACCCAAAACCACTTTATTTTTTAGTTAAATAGTCTATATTCAAACATGAGGATATATATTTTCATGATGACCATTGAATCCTATATTATTTTCTTTAATGAGTATCATTATTTCATAAGTAGTGAAATTCTCTTCTGATTTAGAGCATTAACCTAAAATGGAGGGTGAATAAATTGTTTTAGTCTTTACTAATTTCCCATTCCCATTTTAGTTTTTAACCACATTTAGTCTTTTAACAATTTTTATGGTTAAGATATAAGTGTATTTGTTTTAATATTTACCTAATAAACATAAAATATTCATTAAAATAAAACTATTAAAGAGAAGAACATAATAGATTTACTATCTTATCCCTTGATTTGGCTGATTGTGTATTGTTTGTGTATGGTATAATCTTATAGCCTAATTTTCCACGAATAATTATATTATCATTTATAATAGGTTTTCCATGAATCGCTATAAAACCATGTGAGTAGGTATTTTAATTAACTGTCACGACCCCCTCCCACCAAAGATGCCCCTCCTAAGCTGGCAATGGTGGAAAGGAGATAATGACCCCCGAGTCCCGCCTCCAGTAGGCCCCGGAGTGGCGACTAGAAACAAGGGTATGAGTTTTTCACAAATATGGATGGAATTACCGTTTTTATTAATTTATGATTGGGAAATAGGATGGGTCAAAACCCAAGAGGAAGAAAAGGAACAAGTATATAAATAGCCCAAAACCAATCCCATATGCATTCTTTATACAATAGTGAAACAAAACTACAAGTACAAGAAAATATCCAAGTACTGTACCAAAAAGTAAAGAAAAACAACAACATGAAATAGTAGAAACTCCTCCTTCCTGACTAATAAGGTCCCGCACAGTCCTTGTATTCCACCTGAAAACCTGAAAGAAAATTTAGGGTGAGCATACAAGTATACTCAGTAGGGAAACCTAAATCTCTCGTGCACAAGTGGGTAGACATCCTAATGCCCCGTGAGAAAATAGAAGAACCAAAACCTAGCAAGGAATCTGTCCACCCAGCCTCACTAGTCACACTCACCATGTAACAGAAGTCAATAGAGTATAGTAGTAATGTTATGAAACTATGGGTACCCCACACCACCTTCCCACTAGTTATTGAAGACATCCTACGCATCAGACCAATCCCCCCATTCTCACCGTAGTCCCACTGCCTCATCCCACCCGCACAAACCTTGGCCACATCCCCACGCAGTCCCACTGTCAAACCCCACCCGCAAACAACTGGGCCAAACCTGTCACACATAACCATGCCTATAAACACCTAGGCCAGAATAACCACCGCCATGCCCGAAGACACCTGGGCTAGAAGATCTACTGCCACGCCTGAAGACACTTGGGCCTCATCCCGAAGACACTTGGGAAACCACCTGCCCACACACACCTGGGCCAACCACCACAGTACCCTTCCCAAAGATTCTTGAGCTAATAATGGACTTCTGGCCATCAAATCCTGCCCAAAGGTACATGGGATACCTCAGAAAGGGATCAGAAAGGAGATAATAACCAACCACTAATAGAAGTGTTGGGAAAAACCCCTCCCCCAAGAAATGGGGGTGTTCGGTACTAAGTGCTCAACATGGGTGGGGTGCGTAAAGAAACATAAAATGTACAGATTTATATAAGTATAACAACCACTCACCCCATCCTAAGGCTTCTACACAATGATCTGAGCACGTGCCTTGGCACTGCTACTTCGAGAGTATGCACACAACAAACAATCCCAAAACTCCATTTGATTTTTTCATGTTTCAACAGCTTTAGTTATCAGTTTCTTGACTAATGGGCAATTATCAACAACCAAATTGGATCAAGCGTTCATAAAACATATCCCTACCATCCACAAATCAGGTTAGGAAAACACAAGCAACACAAACTAGTCCCTTCTTATTAACAAACCAACCCCATTGATTATTATTCCCATTACATTACCATACCCCACCATTCATTTTCTCTTGCACTTTTATTTATTATTCACAACCCATAGTTTGTTCACATTCAGACCCATCCCTGCAGCCACGCTTCCAACCACCATAACCACAAACACACCGAAACTCATACATCATCACCCCTTGATACCATTTATCGCAGCCCTGCTGCCCATCACTAACATAGCATTCACACCAACCCCCAACCAAGCCAACCATATCCCCGCTACTCACCCAATCCACAAAAACCCACAAAACACCCCCCTTTCACATAAAAAAACCCTAACCAGCACCCACATGTTTATTATTTCTGTTTGTTCAACAGGGGTGATCACACAAGGGTTCCAGGTATTTAATCAGCCAACTTTACGTGATTAACCAATTTCCACATTCAATAAAATTTCCATCCATAATAAATTCCAGAAGGAGAGGGAAACATTTAATTGCACAAGAAAAGGCCCCCAACGACCATGATTTTCAGTAGGCATAAGCTCATTCAATTCACTACATAATATCACAGGATATAAATAATGTAACTACATTAAAATATTTCCCATCCCCATTATATAAGCCAGTTATTATTTTTACTAAAATGTTTCAGATGTGTTTCACATAAACAAGAGGACACCCACCCCGCATGATGCAAAATTTAGAGAGACGAAGGTAAGATGCCTATATCAACCGGTTCCTATTTCCTTCTACGAACACGACCACCATGACCAAAAGGATTCTCCCAGAACGAATACACCCACAAAGGACATCGTGGCTCCACCAAATCAACAAAACAAGACACTCCCTAAACACGGAGATCATATGTCGTAGCGAGGAAGGAAAACGAGAGAAGTAGGATCAGAAAAACAATACAAGAAAAGAGGTTTAACATACCTTTTTAGAGTTGTTTGTCAAATACCATCATTCCTATCAATTATCAACAGTCTCCTTGGTTTGAAACTATGGAGGGGAAGTTGAAGAAGAGGGAATTGAAGAGGGTGTATGATGTTCTCCTCGCTGACATGATCCTGTAGTCACTGACTGATCGACGATCGGAGTCCGGATGAAGAAGTTAGGAGGAAGGCTTTTAGGTCATCTGGGAGCATCACCGTGTGGAGAAGAAGGGAGGTCTGTAAATAACATGTGATCCTATCTTATATAGGAAATTAAAAGGTAAAACATTATTCAGCGTGTATTAATGAATACACGACGTTACCGTACAACTATTACATTGTTTGACTGGTCAACACACGACACGCCATGCGGTTTCCATGCATTTAATGATAATAATAACATCAATTTATAATAGGTGTTTAATTGACTAGAGAAATGATTCATAAAATGGTACTCATCATTGGTCTTAAAAAGACCGTCATAATTTCTGGGTTATGCTGTCGCTGACGGTTCATCAATCCCACACTATATGAGGGAGATACGTTGGATACAAGATCCTGTAATAAAAATGATACTATTATTATTGGGTGTTTCATGGACCCGATCCATGAACCATAATTTAATATCCAAAATTAGACTTGAATCGATCGTATTAATTATAGGATCACATCTCCACTGACGAGAAGCCAATCGGACGTCGCACGCGGGAGTTAAGACGGGTCGAAGATTTAATAATATTATTAAATCTATTAATTCCCAAGCTTTTCGGGTACTCGATCCGAAAACCTGAAAAAGACATCCAATATTGGACTCATAATTCCCATCTCGTAGTCAAGGTCGTACTACCGCTGACGGTTCATGAATCCGAGGTCGCACAAAGATGTTGCGGACAAAAAAGTGTTTTATCAACAAAATCAATAACATGATTATTTTATTATTTAATTTGATTTAATTAAACTTCTTAAATCCTCATATCCAAAATCCACGCCCCACCAAAACAAAATGCCCCTATTTTAATCCATGTCAAGCACGCCTCACACATTGATTGATTTCCTTTTTTTAACTTATTTATTTTATTGCATTAAATTCAAAATCATTATTTCCTTTAACTCTTTCTCTCTCCAATCTCATTAATTCTTCCACAATCCGCTCACTCCACCAAAAGTGGTGCCTCCCATTCTTCATTCATGCCCAACATGCCCCATCTTTCATTCCTTTATGGTTTTTATTATTATTTTCTTTATTATTCCAGCACTTTGTAATCTCTCTCCAATCTCACTTCAATGTCATTATTTATAAAATTAATATTAATAACTTCAATAATTAATGTTCTAATTTAATCCCATTAAATTAGATTACCATAATTATTCTCATATTAAACTAAAACTATTCCATGAGACTCAAAACCATTTCATTTAATTGAATTAAATGAAAGAACAAAATTAATATAACCTACATATAAAACCCTTTTTTTAATACATTTAATTTCATTAACCTCTCGCACATAGTTTTACACCATCATTGTTTTTTTATTTTTTCAATAATAATAACAATTCATCAAATTATTTTATTAACTCATCGCCGTTATTTTTTTTAATAATGATAATATTTTTTCTCATCACATTGACCACGTTAAACCACCCTGTTGGATATCTGAATCTGGCCATGCCACGTCAATGTCGCATAACATCCATCAATTTAATTATTTAATTATATTTATTTTTATTTTGACACTAATTAAATTGAAACCACTTTTATTAAATTAAAACCATTCAATTTAATAAACCCAACATATTTTTACGCCACCATTATTATTATTATATAACATAATAATAATAACGAACTCACCATTAATTTTATTAACCCACCACCATGCATCCACTATGCATCTTCATTTATATGTTTGCAATAAATACCATTACTCATTTCATTAATTTCTCATTATTATTAATATTATGAATAATATTAATAACACAACACCCATTATTATTATTCAAATTAAATTGAACAATTACTCAATTAATAATAAACTGCATGTTTCATTTATCAACATCTAATAGATCACACACCTTCCCACTTCACATCATTAATAATAATAACAACCATTAAATCATTTTATCATGATTATTCTCTTTTTAGTTTAACTAATCACACAATTTATGTCATCATAATTATTATTTAACATATTTTTACGTTATCGTAAGTATTAAATATTATAATTATAACGGGCGTCGGGTTGACAACATCGATTTAAACAAGGAATGGATCAGGGGGCTGGGCCATTACATCTTGTACGTCTCAAAACATTCTCGTCCTCAAGAATTAAAAACCAACCCAGAAAAAAAAGGAATGGATCCAAACAACCCCCCCGAAAGATACCTCTCAGGGATCTTGTCATAACATGAAACAACAGACAACCCTAATTATATGAGTTAGGAATTCCTTCTCCCATACCGAGATATTATCTTCTTTAGGCAGCACTGACTCGCCTACATGGGTTTAATCGCATCCGCATTAATGCGTCTCAATTAGGAATTATGTCTTCCGACTTCCATATATTAGGATTTTATAAACTTACAAAACCCCCAACACTATACATAACAACAATAAATTTCCCAAACACATGGATTGAGGAATTCCTTCTCCAATGTCGAGATATTATCTGCTTTAGGCGGCAGTGACTCGCCTGCATGGGTTTAATCGCATCCACATTAATGCATCTCGATTAGGGATCAGGTCCTCCTCTCCGCACATGTTAGGACTCTTCACACACATTTAAAGGAAATAGGGAAACAACTTAGCATTATAGAATCATGAAAAACAAGGTCCAGGCCCAAAGCATGGGCAAGAATGAGGTTCAACAATGGAGTGTGATGCTCCTGTATTTAAACAAAACATAAACAAGAGCATTTAAGTAAAACCGAAAACATCTATCTCGATCTATGACCTTTCTAGGGTTTCCGCTTCTGTTGCGTGCAACTATCCACATCCCACTCCTCTGCCTCTCTATTGACGTCTATGTGCCATAGTTGTATGGTAAACAAAGAACACCTAATCCCAAGTATCAAGGAAATTTTCTCAAGGTTTCATTTTATCATCTTATTTTTATTTCTTTCCCAGAACACCTAAATCAAGTAAAACACAAATCATGATGATGCATGTACCTTTAGTAGGGTCTCTACACTTTAATAAATGTTGTCTTACTTGGTCGTTCGGTAAGCTCAGAGTCCTTACATCAGATCATGGGGGTCCCTAAAATCCCATGTCCTAGTCGGTCTTCCCTGGCCTATGTCACACACCAAGATTAACCAACATTGTTGCCCTACCATCCCATGAAATCCTCACTGTTCCTATCTCCAGACTCCATCCTATCTCTCAACCATCACCTCTAATACCATTGAATCACGACCCCCTCCCACCAAAGATGCCCCTCTTATGCTGGTAATGGTGGAAGGGAGATAATGACCCCCGAGTCCCACCTCCACTAGGCCCCGGAGTGGCGACTAGTACCAAGGGTGTGATTTTTTCAAAAATATGGGAGGTATTACAATTTTTATTAATTTATGATTGGTAAATAGGATGATTCAAACACCAAGAAGAAGAAAAGGAACAAGTATAGAAATAGCCCAAAACCAATCCAATATGAATGCTTTATACAATAGTGAAACAAAACTATAAGTACAGAAAAGCTCCAAGTACTGTAACAAAAAGTAATGAAAAAAAACAATAGCAAACAACAAAAACTCCCCCTTCCTGACTAGTAAGCTCCCGCATAGCCCCTGCAGTCCACTTGAAAACCTGAATGCAAACGTAGGGTGAACATACAAGTATAATCAGTAGGGAAACCTAATGCTCTCGTGCACAAGTTGGGAGACATCCAAATGCCCCGTGAGAAAACAGAAGAAATAAAACCTAGTAAGGAATCTATCCACCCAGCCTCACCAGTCACACTCACCATGTAATAGAAGTAAATAGAGTATAGTAGTAATGTTATCAAAGTATGGGTACCCCGCCCCACCTTCCCACTGGTTATTGAAGACATCCTACGCATCAGACCAATCCCGCCATTCTCACCGCAGTCCCACTACCTCATCCCACCCAAACACACCTGGGCCACATCCTCACACAGTCCCACTGCCAAGCCCCGCCCGCAAAAACTTGGGCTATAACTATCACATGTAACCATGCTTGCAAACACCTAGGCCAGAACAACCACTGCCATGCCCAAAGACCCCTAGGCGAGAAGATCTACTGCCATGCCCGAAGACACCTGGGCCTCATCCCGAAGACACTTGGGAAACAACCTGCCCAGACACACCTGGGCCAACCACCACACAACCCTTCCCAAAGATTCTTGGGCTAATATGGGACTTCAGGCCATCACAGCCTGCCCAAAATTACTTGGGCTACCCGTGAAAGGGAGAAAAAAGAGCTAATAACCAGCCACGAATAGAAGTGTTGGGAAAAACACCCTCCCCTAAAATGGGGGTGTTCGGTACTAAGTTCTCAACACGGGTGGGGTGTGTAAAGAAACATAAAACGTACAAATTTATATAAGTATAACAACCACTCATCCCATCCAAAGGCTTCTACACAATGATCTGAGCACGTGCCTTGGAACTGATACTTCGAGAGTATGCATACAAAAAACAATCCCAAAACCCCATTTAATGTTTTCATGTTTCAATAGCTTTATTTATCATTTTCTTAACTACCGGGAAATTATCAACAACCAAATTGGATCAAGCATTCATAAAACATATCCCTTCCATCCAAAAATCAAGTTAGGAAAACCCAAGCAACACAAACAAGCCCCTTATTATTAACCAACCAACCCCATTGATTATTATTCTTGTTGCATTACCATGCCCCACCATTCATTAACTCTTCCACTTTTATTTATTATTTACAACCCATGGTCTGTTCACATTCAAAACCATCCCTGCAGCCCCGCTTCCAACCACCATAACCACAAACACACCGAAACTTGTACATCTTCACCCCTTGATACCATTTATCGCAGCCCCGCCGCCCATCACTAACATAGCATTCACACAAACCCACACCCAAGGCAACTGCATCCCCGCTTATCACCTAATCGACAACAACCCACACAACTCCCCCTTTCACATAAACAAACCCTAACCAGCACCCACATGTTTTTTATTTTAGTTTGTTCAACCAGGGTGATCACACAAGGGTTCCAGGTATTTAATCAGCCAACTTTACGTGATTAACCAATTTCCACATTCAATAAAATTTCCATCCATGAGAAAATCCAAAAGGAGAGGGAAACATTTAATTGCGTAAGAAAAGGCCCCCAGCGACCATGATTTTCAGTTGGCAGAAGCTCATTCAATTCACAAAATAATATCGCAGGATATAAATAATGTTACTGCATTCACAAACTTCCCATCCCCATTATATAAACCAGTTATTATCTTTATTAAACCGGTTCAAATGTGTTTCACGTAAACAAGAGGACACCCACTCTGCATGATGCTCAAATATAGAGAAACTAAGGTAAGATCCCTACCTCAACAGGTTCAGATGTCCTTCTATGAACACGACCACCACGATCACAAGGATTCTCCCAGAACGAATGCACCCACCAAGGACGTCGCAACACCACCAAATCAAAAACAAAATAAACTCCCTCAACACAGAGATCACATGTCGTAGCATGGAAGGAAAATGGGAGAAGTAGGATAGTAACGAGAATACACGAAGAGAGGTTTAACATACCTTTTTAGAGTCATTTTTCAAAGACCGGCGTTACTATCAATTATCATCAGTCTCCTTGGTTGGAAAATTTGGAGGGGAAGTCGAAGAAGAGGGAACATAATAGGGTGTACGATGTTCTCCTTGCTGACACGATCCCGCAGTCACTGACGGATCGACGATCGGAGTCCGGATGAAGAAGTTAAGAGGAAGGCTTCTAGGTCATCCAAGAGCTTCTCCGTGCAGAGAAGAAGAGAGGTTTGTAAATAACACGTTCTCTTCTCTTATATAGGAAATTTAATGGTAAAACGGTACGCATCGTGTAATAATGAATACACGACATGACCATACAACTATTACGTTGTTTGACTGGTCAACACACGACACGTCACGCAGTTTCCATGCATTTAATGATAATAATAACTTCAATTAATAATAGGTGTTTAATTGACCCAAGACATGATTCATAAAAAGGTATTCATCATTGGTCTTAAAAATACCGTCATAAATTCAGGGTTACGCTGTCACTGACGATTCATCAATCCGATACCATATGAGGGAGATACGTTGGATACAAGATCCTGTAATAAGAATGATATTATTATTATTGGGTGTTTCGTGGACCCGAGACACGAACCATAATTTAATATCAAACACTAAACTTGAATTAATCGTATTAATTATAGGATCACATCACCACTGACGAGAAGCCAATCGGACGTCGCACGCGGGAGTTTTGACGGGTTGAAGATTTAATCATAATATTAAATCTATTAATTCACAAGAGTTTCAGGTACCTGATTCGAAAACCCAAAAAAGACATCCAATATTGGACTCATAATTTCCGTCTCTTAGTCAGGGTCGCACTGCCACTGACGGTTCGTGAATCTAAGGTCGCACGAAGAAGTTGCGGACAAAAAAGTGTTTTATCAAAAAAAATAACATGATTATTTTATTATTTAATTTAATTTAATTTCACTTCTTAAATCCTCATATCCAAAATCCACGCCCCACAAAAACAAAAGGCCCCTCTTTGAATCCATGTCAACCACACCCCACCCCTTGATTGATTTCCTTTTTTTAACTTATTTATTTTATTGCATTAAATTCTAAATCTTTATTTCCTTTAACTCTTTCTCTCTCCAATATTGTTAATTCTTCCACAATCCCCTCACTCCACCAAAAGTGGCACCTCCCCTTCTTCATTCATTCCCAACATGCCCCAACCTTCATTCCTTTATGGTTATTATTATTATTTTCTTTATTATTCCATCACATTGTAATCTCTCTCCAATCTCACTTCAATGTCATTATTAATAAAATTAATATTAATAACATCCATCATTAATGTTCTAATATAATCCCATTAAATTAGATTACAGTAATTATTCTCATATTAAACTAAAACCATTCCATGCGACTCAAAACCATTTCATTTAATTGGATTAAATGACAAAAAAAAATTAATATAACTTACATATTCTACCCCTTTTTAAGACATTTAATTTCATTAACCTCTTGCACATAGTTTTATGCCATCATTGTTATTTATTGTTTTTTCAATAATAATAACAATTAATCAAATTATTTTATTAACTCATAACTGTTATTTTTTTAATAATGATAATATTTACGCTCATCGCATTGACCACGTTAAACTACCCTGTTGGATATCTGAATCTGGCCATGCCACGTCAATGTCGCATAACATCCGTCAATTTGATTATTTAATTCTATTTATTTTTATTTCACACTAATTAAATTGAAACCACTTTTATTAAATTAAAACCATTAAATTCAATAATCCCAACATAATTTTACGCCACCATTATTATTATTATTTAACATAATAATAATAACGAACTCGCCTTTAATTTTATTAACGCACCAACATGCTTCCACTGTGCATCTTCATTTATTTGTTTGTAATAAATACCATGACTCAATTCATTAATTTCTCATTATTATTAATATTATTAATAATATTAATAACACAACAACCATTATTATTATTCAAATTTAATTTCAACAATTACTCAATTAATAATATACCACATGTTTCATTTATCAACATCTAATGGATCACACACCTTCCCACTTCACATCATTAATAATAATAACACCCATTAAATAATATTATCATGATTATTCTCTTTTTATTTTAATTAATCACACAATTTATGTCATCATAATTATTATTTAACATATTTTTACATTATCGTCAGTATTAAAAATTATCATTATAACGCGCGTCGTTTTGACCACATAAATTTCAACAAGGAATGGACCGGGGGGGTCTGGGCCATTACATTAACTCTCTATTCTTCCTATACTACACTTCCCCCCATTGTTTTATATTATCTCGGAAAAATTAATAATACTTATAACCTCTTATATTAGATAACCAATCTCTTTAGGTAGCAACTACATCAATAATATTTGATCTTCATCTCAACTAGATTATTTGATTGCTTGTAGATATTTTTATGAAAATGTTCACCTTGGTCTATATTTAAATCCTTACTCCTAGTACTTACTCATATACTAAATTCTGGAATAATCAATTCAGTCTTCAGAGATCTTGACTACTAATAATCAATTGATAAAACTATATACATGTTAGCCTTTCTCAGTCAACTTTTATTAATTATCTTCTTCACTATTTTCAATTTTTATGACAAAGAGTGGCACTTGATTACTTCTATCTCATACTTATAAAATATGAGTTACTGTATGATTTCTACTTCCTGTTTTCTTCAAGGATCTTCTCCCCTTATAGTTCATCCATTTTTCAAAAAATGAGTGATCATATTTCAGTATCAAATATCTATTTAGTTGTACAAGGGATTTTTTATTCTAGGTCTCTAGAATATGTTATATATATATATTAAAAATAAAAAATACTCATCATATCATTATAGTTATTCCCCTCTCATTTTCCTCAATAACATCACATGATTTTACTACCATGATATCCACTTCCTTTGAGAACTATTTCACATTGGTTTCTCCTCATGATCACTAGATATTATTTTTTTCATAAACCAAAAATTACTAGAGATATTATTAAAACTCTCTTACACATTTCCCTCACATTTTTCTTAGAAAAATAAGTATCCACATTATACTACCAGAATGGTCAACAATATTATTCTCAAAATTGTTCCGAAAATAGATTTGTCAACTAAAACTCCATTATAATATGAAAATAATAAAGTAATAAATGTTTTTGTGGAATAGATATTATCCCTGTGAAGTGAATGATTTTGAGACAAAAGTATATCCTTCCTCTTGATTCTTAAATTTTGATATGTCATATCTTTTAGATATTCTTTATCTCTATCACTTTGATCCTCTTATCAGCCATTATACTTGAATCACAATATAAGTCCCCACCCATATAAATGACATAATCATGATTTTTAGTCATGAATTACAATGAATTAAAATTAAGGATCTATATAGGTTTATTGTTTTATATAATTAGGACATAGTACATAAAAAACATCTCACACTTATGAAAAGTGGATATTATTAAAAAAAATCAATTACTTCCAAAATAATAATCTTTTAAAATAATACATGGTTTATTTTTATGATTTACGATCACAATTTTACATTGAACTCACCCTTGTCTCTAATCTCCCTTACGTACTATGAAAATCATTTTAAAACATGGGATGAAAAAAAATCACAATAATGTATATAAAATTAAAGGAAACTATTAGTTCATGAAAAACATGGGAACCCATGGAAAACAAATTTCATGAGAAGATTAAATTTATCCATAATGTTAATTAACAATCCTTTAAAAGATAATTTATTTTAATTTTTTGAAACAAATTATTCAAATAAGACTCATTATTATGTATATAAAATTCATGTAGGTACCTTGGGACATCATCACCTTAAACCCTTACTGAAACCTTATATAACCCTTAAAAAGGAAATAATCATATGGTCATATTCCATCACCAGAGTACTTGATGCATTGAAGAGCTATAATGGGGATCAACCATCATATCTTTAGTAATAATGGGCTCAACCCAACATATCTTGACCTATAATGTGGCTCAACTCGTCATATCATGAGATATAAAGGGGATCAACCGATCATATCTCGAGATATAATGTGCTTAACCATTAAAAAATTTTCAAGGAACAAATATTGAATAATAAAATTGAAAATTTATTTAAACCCATAAGACAAAAACTTTTAGATATCAACACTCCATTTTCTTTTAAAAACTCACTTTTAAAATATGAAAGTCATTCATATAATAATGGAAGTATTTTCTTCAAAAATAAGAATGGAAAAATATAATAAAAACATAAAATAAATAAATTATCATGAATCTGAGAGAAATCTCTCATTTATTATAGGTTAAATAACATTCCTCTTGTCTTTTGTAAAAGAATAAGAAAAATGATCTTTAAATAAAGGATTTAAATGAAAATCGGTTACCTCACATTCAATTTCCATAAAACATGTTCAAACATACTATATAATAAGTATACATTTATTATTAATCTATCACATGACCATATTCACATGTATAATACCATATATGATTTACATAAGAAATTATATAACCTTATTATTATTAACTCCATGTTTAAGTTATGTTTCAGGTGATATTTTCTTTGTTAATCTTACAGGTTTTCACAAATTATTCTTCATTCTCTAGATTAAATTATTTATATAATATAATTCATTATATAAATATCTTCTATATTCAATATATATTTATTTATACTAATATTTAAGGAAAAATGGAAAAACTATTCATGGATATTGTAGGACGTATATACACATAAATGTTATTTTTGTGTTTTCCATCGTATTGAAAGGATGAAATTAAATTACATGAATGTAAATATGTATATTTATCTTTAATATCCTTAAATTAGAATTAATATTTCATTTATATCATATATTTGTACAAAAATAATCCTTAATACATTTGGTGTGATGTGTTAATTATTATATCACCATAAGGATGTCGTAGTGCACACATCCACAACTGAAGTTATCATATAACCACAATATAGAAAGAAGAAGGTATTTTTAGTTTAAAATTTATATAATATTATATATGATATAATATAAATATTAAAATATAATTTAACAATAATAATAGTTTTAAGACCATCCATGATGGTGGTAATGTAAAAAGAACTAAACTGTTATTTACGGAGAAGATTTACGGACGTAATTTGGAGTACAATTTAGTTTCCCTAAATAAGGGGTTGAGAAATGAAATATATTTGAGATAGTACACTAGAGACATAATAATACACTATATAAATTAATCTGGAGTAGTCATGAATATATTGGTGAAATAGGTGAGGATAAATTAGAAAATGAGAAGAAATTAAGAGAGGTTCTTTGGAAGGATTCCCTCTTGAATAACACCTCCATGAGAGACCCTTAACAACCATGGATTTAGTATTTTGGTGATAAAAGAAGAAAATTTACGTGGGAAGAGTAAGGGGAGAGGTTTTGGAATATATTTTAGCAGCTACATGTTTTTTTGGGTCGAAATGGGTTGGTGAGGGGTGATATTTATACTTGAAGGGAGGTGGGATCCGGTGATTAAATTATCTATTAATTTACACATAAAGCTAACCACAATGGCATGGAATTAATTTCAAAGAATTATACAATAAATTAATATTTTTAGGATGGTTGTTATTGAGTAACCCCTTAACCAGACATTAAATGTTTTAGTTATTAGGTATTTTTATCCTTTACCCTTTTAACTTTAATATGTTTTATTTTTTACCTATACTGTAGAAAAACAATTTTTTTACCATGGTAATTTTTTTATAACTGAAAATAAAATTGACCATAAAATATAATTTGTACCTTAGGATTACAAATATGTAATCTATTTTACTTAATTCAACTCAAATAATTTGATTAATTAGAATTTAAATTAATTTTGTAGACAAAATGAAAAAGAAGGTTTTTACATTGAAAAGTTCAAAAGTTAATAATGTTTTTATATACAATTTCAATGTGAAATTGATTAAAATGACCTAAATTTGTATTATTGACCTATAATTGAACCAATAATACATTAAAAAATAAAAATATAATTTATTTATATATGAAAATAAGGAGATAAAGCAGTTTTGAACATATTTTCTTATTTATACACTATTCGTCAAAATATGAAATTTTTCAAAAAAATACCAATAAGTTACCCTAAAATAATGTTTATGGTTCTATTTAAATGAAAAGGATTAATATTTAATATATAAATTATACATGTGAATAAAATATGATTAAAATGGGCTCTCCAACAAAATTCAGAAAAAGTACCTTTTAAAAATATTAGAGATTTTTAGGATTAATATTGGATTTATCCTTATTTTAAGCCTATAAATGTTATTGGATTAATGTGAAAACATATATAAAACATGTGTAAATAGAATATAGTATGTTATATCCATTCCCCATAATACAACTGAAATGTGATAACATCCACCTAAAATAATTATAATAAATTATTTTTTTGGTATAACACAATCTTTCATGCAGCGTATGATTTCAGAGAAGCTCAGTAATGTTTGTAGGGTACACTATCAATAATAGTTCCCTATTTAACATAAATATAATTAATAAATATTAATAAGTATGAATGTTTTTTTCTAAAATTACCTCTTATGTTAAATCTTTATCCCATTTTGGAAACTGCATCCTTTTAATTTATTCACATATCAAATAAGTGGGGTATTTTTTCCCCTATATAATTTTCATATTCCCATGTTGCCTCTTAGAAAATCTTGGTTTTCCATAAAATATTAACAAAATATATAAATTTATTCCACAAAATCTACTATCTTGGGTCAAAAAACAATAACCGGTTGTTCCTGAAAAGAAATATTTTATTCTAACATAACTACTTCTAGACTGAAAACATGAGATTGATCCCTCATATACATCTTAAAATTGAGAAATTATTTTTTTTACCTCAGATAAAATCAACAGAAAATATAATATATAGGAAATTGATAAAAATTTATCTATAATTTCAAAGGTTCTAATGAACCATGGACTGATCTTCCCTCTCTTCTAAAAATGCATCACACTTTTCCCCATAGAAACTTTGATAAGGATATGATCACCATACTCAAAAGAAAGGTCCTTACTCTATTTATCTTGATAAAATTTCTACATTATCTATCTTATCCCAATGTGTTCTTGAATCAACCAAAAATTCATTTCTACCTCCTCAACCCACTATAGTCCCATCAATTTCCTTTCCCCAATATCATCCCAAAAACCTAGTGTTCAAATATTATTTTCATATAATTCCTTAAATGGTGTAATTTTTTAAATGGAATTGAAACTATTATTATAAAAAAAATAAACCAAAGAAAGATGTTGATCCAAACTTCCTTGTTAATACATTGAGAAATCACATATCATATCCTCTAAGGTATTAATTTTACGTTTTTACTGACCTTATGATTCGGGATGGAAGGTTGTAGTGAAATTTAAATCAGTTCCAAATGAATTCTGAAGGCCTTTCCGAAATATGATGTGTACCTGGGATCACAGACAGATTCAGTAGAGAGTGTAACTCCAAGTGACCTAAAAATCTATTTCAGATACCCCAAATAATTTTGATCTATATATAAAGTGTCTTTAATAGGAATAGAATGAGAAGATTTAGTTAATCAATCTACAATAACTCAGATCACAATATTTCCAAGAGAATTATTCAGTAATCTCACTACTATGACCATTGATATATTTTCCCATTTCAACTTTGGCAGTGGAAAAGGATGAAGAATCCCCTTAAGTAAATATAATTCTTATTTTACTCATTGACAAGTGAAACACTTTTGGGTAAAATCTGAAAAATATTTTTTAAATTCCATCCCATTAGTAATACTCTTAAAAATCTTTGTACATCTTAGTACTACAACAATGAACTAAAAATGGAGTACTACGATCTTAACATAAAATTCATTTCTTCAAATATGAATCCCCAGGCATGAATAACATCTTCCCAACTCTCAAAACCAAATCATTATCGATGTTAAATTCATGAATCTTACCCCTTATATCCTATTCTACTACTTTCCACAACTCAGGGACTTCCGTATGTGCCTTTTTTATTTTTTTCTGACAAATATGATTTCACTGACACCTGAAACATAATAGAGGAATTCCCAACACCAATATCTTCTAATCCAAAATTAATCAAATCATTAACTATAGGATCATTTTCTAGACATAACATGGTAAGTGTTTCATTACTTTGATGACTCAAATCATCGACTTCTTTATTTTCATTTCTAGAATGGTAATGAATTCTACAATCATAATCTTTTATTAGTTCCTTCCATCTACTATTTCTCATGTTAAATTATTTCTGAGTTAATAAATACATCAATCATTTAAGATCAATATATATTTTAAATTTTACTCTATAAAAATGATGCCTCCAAATTTTTACAACAAAAAAAATATCTAATTCGAAACCATGTGTATAGAAATTTAACTCATGATATTTAAACTAATGTGAAGCATAATAAATTACCTGAGCATTGTACATTAGAATAAAACCACGTCGATTCAAAAAATCATTATTGTATATGAAAAATTACCTCTTTCTAGAATATAGGTCCATAACTGGATCATTCAACAAATTTTATTTTCAATTCCTGAAAACAATCATCAAATTCCTTTTTCCAGAAAAACATGACTCATTTTCAAGTTAAATTAGTTAATGGGATTGATAACCATGTAATTATTTTAACAAAACTCCTATAGTATACTAATAAAAAAATACTACGAATCTCGGTAATATTTTTGGTTCTTGTCAATTCCTCAACATCTTTAATTTTATTAGGATCAATGGTTATGCCATCTTTTGAAATAATTTTACAAGGAATGATTTTTTACAACCAAATACAAAATTAATAAATTTACCATATTGTTTCTTGTCATTTATGGTTTTAAAAACAACCCTTATATTTATTTCATACTCCTATTTACATTTAGAGTACGCCAAAATTTCATCGATAAACAAAACAACAAACTTATCAAAGAACCAATGAGATAATCTATTTATAAAACCCCCTAAAAATTGTAGATGAATTAAATAACTAAAAAAAAATAACTAAAAAATTTATAATGTTGGTATCTTGTATGAACCACTATCATTGAAATGTTATTCTTCTTAAAATTCATATGATGGAACCTAAACGTCCAATCATCCTTCAAAAATATTTTTTTCCCTGGAGATGATCAGAAAAATCATCGATATAAGGTGAATGATACTTATTCTTAATGGTGATGTTATTTAAGGATCTATAATCTATGAAAATTATTATGAAACATATTTCTTTTTTACAAAAAAGGTAGGATCTTCCGATGGTGGATATCTAGGTTGGATGAAACCATTATCTAATAACTCATGTAATTTATTTTTCTACTCTAAATTTTCTACCTGATCCATTCTATAAGGGGGTTTCGAAATCAGATTAGCATTAGGAACTATTTCAATAGTAAACTCAACATCTCAATCTAGAATAACATAAGAAAAATAATTTGTAAAAACATATATCTATTTATTTACCACTATCACAACATTAGTTTTAACAATTCCTTTATTTTCAAAAATACGCACAAGATGAAATTTATTTCCATATTTTAAAATATTCACATCTTCCTAATATGTTATCAATAATAAGTTTTTTTCTTAAAAAGAAATTGAAAAAATTTCAAAAAATAAACTTCTTTTGCTATAAAGTCTATCATAGAAAGGCAAAAAATCTAATCCATACCAAAATAATGGCATATAGTAGTAGAGGTAAAACAACAAGGGTTTCTGGTAAATTTTTCCACATAAAATATGGGAAAATTCTTATAATTTTCTTGCTTTAATGTTTCCCTAATTTTTTTAGAAGAAGTTCAAGTTTTGTTTCTTAAGTTGTAATTGAAATTTTTTAAAAAATTATTAGTAATTAAGGAATGTGTATATCCTAAATAAAATAACACGTTGAAAAAATCTGAGTGAAAATAAATGTATCTGATACCACTTAGATTGATGGATCCACATCTACCGATGTTTCTAAAATCTAATTTTCCCTCGAGTTGTAACTTTGGAATCACATTATAGAAATGAACCAACTCTTTATAGTTAAATCATCTCACAATATGATTCTAATTATTTTCCTAATCACTTTCCTTGCATTCATGAGACATGTGTCCAAACATTTCACATTGGTATCACCTTCTAGCATTCAAAAGAAATTCTATAGGATATTTCATACCCCACTTTTCATAAGAGGAGAATTTTATTTTCTTTCCTCTAGATCTCCTTAATGAATTCATCCCAATTACTTACAACCTAACATCTTTTTATTCTTATCATAATGAGGCACACACGCATTAGTAAACTCCATATTAACTTTTTCTTCATACTAAAAAAGATTCTCATAACTATAAACCTCTCTTGATGCCGAATGTCTTCTCCAAAATGATTTTAAATGGAGTAAAATCTATTAATCATACTATCATGATCCAAAATAAAATCTAGTATGTACCTGGACATTCGAGTAAAATTGGATTCATGTATAACCATAGAATCATCATCATTCTACCTTAGTTCCACGAATTTTTTATCCATTCTATGTTGAATATTTTTAGGATACTAATTTTCCCAAAAATTGATCGGTTTCACCTTTAAAATGATAAATGGGTAGGGTTACCTTTTGGAAATCTGAACATCCCATGACTTGAAATATCTTTTCTAGAGTGTTGATCCATCTTTTTGATACCACTGGATCTGATGTTCCACTAAATGTTGGTGAATGTTTCTTTAGAAAATACTCCATTATGAATATATTCCTCTCTGGTTGATCTGGTTAAACTCATGCATGCATACCACCACCATTTATAGCCCGTGTTAGCTAATGCATCACAGAAAAAACTATTTAGTTCTGATTATGACCATATCCACATGCTGGTTTGGAAAGATGATTTACCCTTGATTCCTTCTCACCAGATCTTCCGTGTTTCCTATTTGGAAAACCATTTGGAATATAAATATCATATATTAAGTAACATGCTAATCATAAAATTATTTAACATTTCAATATATCAAAAAATTAGAAATATTTTATAGATATTCTACTAATAATACCCTAACCACTGAATCTATATTAATTAACCCATGATACCAACTATAAATCCATATCATTTTACATTACATTATCTTTAGTTTTAGTCAATAATTTAAATGCTTTCACAATGAGGATATTTACTGGTTTAGAGTTTTAGATAATTATAACATAGTACATACATAGCATATAACACTTATAAAAAGTGGCTACTATTAAAATAGAATCTATTTATTTCAAAAAATAAATTGAAATAATACATGGTTTTTTTAGGATCAATCGTCACATTTCGCCTTAAAAGAATCCTTATCTCTAAACTCTTGTAAATCCATTGATAAATATTTTAAAACTTGGGATGAGTACATAATCTTAGTAAGGGATATAAAAGGAATGGAATCCATTAGTTAATGAAAAAATGGGAACCCATGGAAAAAATTCATAAAATCATGACATTTTCCCATAATGGTAACTAAGATTCCATTAAAAGAACATTAATTTTACCTTTTGGAAAAAAATGATTCCCATAAAACTCATTATGAAGTAAAGAAAATTCATGAAGGTTCCTTGGGAAATCATCAAACAAAAACCTTACCAAACATTTATATAACCCTTATAAATGAATTAACCGTATGGTTATCTTTTGTCTCTATAGTACCCAATACATTGGAGAGATATAATGGAGCTCACCCATCATATGTTGAGCTATAATGGGCTCAACCCGACATATCTTGATTTATAATGGGGATCAACCCATGATTTATTATGTTATAATGGGGATCAACCCATCATATCATGATCTAAAATGGAATAAATGTAACGCCCCGACCCCAGTTACCCATAGTCAGTGCATTATTAAATAACATTGGCATGATCAAAAGAATGATCAAGTCTCGAAAGACCGATTAGTTTAGTATCATTGGAATAACTAAATACATTCATAAAGTTTATATTACATCATAAAATGAAAAACTACAACAATATAGTCTCCATATTCAATACTCTTATACTCTCATACTATCCATGTAGGTTATTCATAAAATACTTCTTCACATCCTAGGAAAAATAAAACATAGAAAGGGGTGAGCTCAAATTCCCAGTAAGGATAACAATATAGTAGAAACTTTCATAAATAAGAATAAACATTTAAGGCAATGTATAACTAAAACAAAAGCCTTTTAAAACTTTAACTTCAGCATAACATGGCAGAGATAAAATGAAATAATTCCATATACTTATTCTCATGGATATTTAACTAGTCGAATAATCACATGAAATATCAATAACCACTTTCATAATGATGGAATGCATAATGCCAGACTATCATAACCCCATAGCCAAGGCCTCATTCCAAGACTACAAATAATATTTTGTCAAGGCATTGTGCCAAGATAGTAGTTTGTCTTATGAGACCTATCAATGCAATTTTGTTAGAGGATAATTACTTTTAAAATTTCCCAAAAATACTCTAGTGTTTTTCTGAAATCATTATGTATTATTCTGAAGACAAAATAACAAATTCTGAGACTGGTTGACTAATTATAGGCCATGATGGGTTCACGCCCAATCTCTTCCTGTCTACCACACTCAAGAGTCAGGTTTTTTGAAAACATTTTTCAGCTTGCATTAAATACGTATACTGGATTTTCATATATTTGAGAGAAATATCTCTCTCTTTTTTTGAAATCATTTAAAAATCAAATAATTATAAAATAAAACCTTTATTTTGAAAATATCATAATAAGAGTGTAATGGAAGCTTCAAAGGTGTAATAATGGTGAAAAATAACTGCACCTTCCGTATAAGTTAAAAAAACATTCTTACCTTAGTTTTGTCGAAAAGGTCAAAAAGTAACTTGTTTGGAAAACGACAGAAAGATTCCTTTCAAAAACTTATAAGGTCAAATAAGGATATAAATGAATTTAAACCATTTTCTATTAAATAGTAAAAATGTTTTGAAATACATTTTTAAGAAACATGGATGTGGATGATAAAGATGTCCCAGTAGATAATCACTTATAAACAACCACGGATAATGAAGAGATTGTGAAATAAAACCTTACCAATTTGGAAACTTATGAAAGGTACACCCCATGAAAGAGTTATCATAAAATTAATATGTAAATAAACATACATTAAAGTGTATTACACAAAGAATACAATTTATGGGAAGTACATACACCACACAAAAGGTAATAGTGGCAATATGGCATGAATCTCACGGGAATACGGAGTGAGATGAAAAGCCCTTACCTTGTACTTTTCCTTGTTTGGGGGTACGTTAACCTCTTGTATAATGGTGAATAATTGTTATTAAATTATAAAAGAATCATATACATTAATATGATATCATATATTATCTTTTTACATTTCTTTGTTAATAATATCATAGTATTATCGTCATTTCAGGTGTTAACTTACTCATTTTCTTTTATATGTTTTGTTACGTAAGATATGTTTTTCATGGATAGGTTGTATATTATTCATATCCAGAATGATATCTTGTCCTTAAAAATTATTTTTAAATCAGAAAATGATAATTATACTTGAATGGATACGATGGAGAATGAATCACATAGCGTTCGTGGAGACGGTATTCCGTACGTACGCATGAGCGACAATATCATTCTTTTGATATTAAAATAATATATAATTGGATGGTATATCATATATACAGAATCATTATCATTTATTGTTTATTATTTACATGAATTAAACTTCATTATTACACCCATACAAATAATAATTTATGGAATAACAATTACACCACGATGTGGAGACGGTAGGCCGTACGTACGCACATATGGTAACATGTCATTTAAAGGATGGATAGAATATTGAATATGGTTTTACCATATTTATAATAACATCACAGTACATATAAGATAGTGGAGTTATTATTTTATAATGGTAATAACAAAGAATTAAGAAGTTGAAGAAGAAAGGAACTTGAAAGAGGGTGGTGAAAACATTACCTCTTCTTCGGGTTCTACTTTTTGATTTGATGAAAAGGGCTCCTTAGGCTGGATTTCTGATCAAACTAAGGCCTCTAGGATGAAGTTAGGGAAGTGGAGAGAGTATTTGGGCAGGGGTTGGCCGAGCCAAAAGGCCTTTAATGTGTGAATTAGTGAGAAGGGGGTGTTCCCTTTATAAGAGGGGTGAGGGGCACCATTGGAAAAGTTAGAAATATTATTTTATAATAAATTTATATTCGGTTTCTAATGGCTCCAAAGTTGATTATTTAAAGGTTAAGGTGGGTATGGGTCGAAAACAACTCAACCAATATATGTTTGACAGGTTTGGGTTATTACATTAACTTTATCTTTTAGTTTTAACTCTTAGTTAATTAGTTTGACACTTACCATGTCACTTTGTATTTTTATATTATATAGTTAATAAACTTACTATATTCCACCAAGAGACCTTCCAAGTGGTCCATTAATGATACAACTATCATGATATATGTCTCTTGACCTAACGTTAGATTTTTATGAATTTAATATAAATTAATAATATAATATTTGTTTTAAAAACTCTTTTATATCAATTTTGACACTATTGGGTATTTTGTTTTTGATAAATTCATAACAGAATTATTACATCGAAAACAATTTATATAATCAATTATAATATGTAATATTAACCTATAAAATTTGTGTAACTCATTAAAATTCTCAAATTACATTTATGTTTATATTTATAATATCAATTATTTTAATATTTCATTAATTAGGAAATTACTGCATCACCATTGTGTCATAAATAAAATAAATTATTTAATGACTAAAAATTATAAATAAAATACCATACCGTAGGAAATATTTTTATCTTTCTAATGAATATTTAAAATCCAATTTATCTTATGTATAACCCTATATAAAAAATGTTTTAGTAAATAAACATTGATTTTAACTCTTTTAAATCTTCTTTGAATTAAAAAATAATAAATGTCCTAATGTAATCAAAGTGGACCTAAATGATAATATTTAATTCCTAAGGTTGGTTTCTGTTAAGATGAACTTTTTCAATATAATTAGGACATGTGTTAGGGTAATATTATTATCATTTTTACCCATAATTACCCTATTTACTTTTAACCGTGGCAAATAAAAGTAAAAAGCTACTACTCAACAAAAATTATTTTCATCTCATTGAACCTCATTTTACTCCTTAATATTAACCGTGTCTCTCGGATTTTCTAAATTCCACTGTAACGCCCCGACCCTAATTACTTAGAGTCGGTGCATTATTACATAACATTGGCATGATCACGAGAAAGATCATGTCTCGAAAGACCGATTAGTTTAGTAGCCTTGGAATAACTAGATACATCCATAAATTTTACATTGCATCATAAAAAAACATCTTTCCTTCATATCCCCTCATACTATCTCTACATGTCATTCATAAATTACTTCTTCATAATCCTGAAAAAAAAAATAAAACATTGAAAGGGGTGAGCTCAGATGCTCAGTAAGGATAACATTATAGCAGAAGCTTTCATAAATAATCATAAACACTTAAGGCAATTTATAACTAAAACAAAAGCCTTTTAAACTTGAACTTCAACATAAAATGGAAAAGGTAAAATGAAATAATGCCATTTACTTACTCACATGGATATTCTACTAGTCTAATGATCACATGCAATATCAATAACCACTTTCATAATGATGGAATGCATAATGCCAGACTATCATAACCACATAGCCAAGGCCTCGTGCCAAGACTACAAATAAGATTTTGCCAAGGCCTTGTGCCAAGACACTAGTTTGTCTCATGAGACCTACCGATGCATCGAGGAGCTATAGCGGGCTCCACCCGTCACTTATTAAGTCCAATGCATTCCTCATATGAATAGGTTTAAACATACAATAAACATTCGTATTAAAACTAGCACACGAAATGTCAATACTTTAACCACAAACCATGAATGGTATAAAAATAGAACATCCACAGTCAAACATAACTCATTTGATACAATATGGAAGATTGTATTGTATCACATTAACCTCAATCATGAATAATGAAGGATGTTGACATAGATGAAAATAATCATCAAAACTATTTGAGGGAAATATCCCCCTTTTCTTGAAATCATTTAAAAGTCACACTATTTGTCAAGAAGCCATTTAAAAATAGATTTTTTTGAATCAAAGTGTCCCATACCACTTTGAAACTTTTAAAAGGAGTTTTAATTTTAAAACATTAATGTCCATATAAATAAATCCTTAAAACCATTTTTAAAACATGGACATTAATGAGCAAGATATAGAAGAATAAGTCTTTAAAACATTTTAAAATGGTATTTTGGTTAGAGATTCTAACCAAAAGAGAGACACTTGAATACAAATATTTGAGGTAATCAAAATTTTTTAATATCATGAGAATAAAGGGATTCATGATATACTATGTCAAAGTACATTATATACACCACATAATGGTGATTTGGTGTATATCAACAAAGAAGTCTCAGTTGAATGTAAATTGAGATGAAATCTCTCATAAAGGCTGCATCCTTAGGTTAAGGATAAATCAATGACATAATTATGTGTGAAAAAATATAAATACACTAAATATGATTTAATATTCAGTGTAAATCAATCAAAGGATATTCACACATATTCTTGTAGAAACAACACCAACGAATTGGATGTTTAACTCAACAAATGGTGAAAGAGTTAAAATTACTCTTATCAAATTCATATTAATGACTTGAGAATTATAAATGGAGTTATTATGTGTATCAAAAGTATATCCACAGGAAGGGGAGTGGAAATTATGACATAATCAAATGAATAGTGATTCCACACATAATCTTGGAGTAATATAATCAATGAAATATGCGTAAAGCCGAATGAGTGGAAATTGAAATCTCAAATTCCCTTATCGATTTGGTAACTTACGAAACAAACAACCATGAAATAAGGATCATACCATGACTATGTAAATACCCATAAATTAAAGTATATTACACAATGAATACAATCATGGGAAGTACACATACACCACATGTAATAATTAAGTGGTGAACAATGGAATTCTCACGAAATTAAGAGCGAGATAAGAAACTCCTTTCCACGTTAATCAACTGAGTCGTATGGCCAAAAGTTTATAACCACCAAATGATTTACAGAATAACATGAATATAAAGATAATCATGATAATATATATCTAATGGCAGTACACAATACACCACTTTCAATAATTTAGTGGCAAACAATGGAAATCTCACGGAATTGAAAGTGAGATAAGAAAATCCCTTACTTGTACTTTTTCCTTGGTCGATGGTAGGTTTACCTCCTGTATAATGGTGAAATAAATGTTATTGAATAATACAATAATCATTTACTTTAATATGATATCATATATGATCTTTTAACATTGATTTGTTAATAATATCTTAGAATTATCGTTATTTCGGGTGTTAATGGGTTCATTTTACTTTATATTCTTTGTTATGTGAGCCATATTCGTTATTAATGGGATGTATATTATTCATATACAGAATGATATCATGTCCTTAGATACTATTTTTTTAAATCATCAAATTATAATTATACTTGAATGGATATGATGGACAATGAATCTCATCGCGTTCGTGGAGACGGTAGTCCGTACATACGCACGAGCGACAATATCATTCTTTTGATATTAAAATAATATATAATTGGATTTTATATCATATATACAGAATCATTATCATGTTATATTTATTATTTACATGAGTTACACATCAATATTATACCCATCCAAATAATAATATATTGAATAACAATTACACCACGACGTGGAGACGGTAAGCCGTACGTACGCACGTATGGTGACATGTTATTCAAAGGATGGATTGAATACTGAATATGGTTGTAACATATTTATAATAACATCAAAGTATATATATGATACTGGATTTATTATTTTATAATGGTAATAACAAAGAAAGAGGAAGTGGAAGAAGAAAGGAACTTAAAAAGGGGTGGTGAAAACATTACCTCTTCTTCGGGTTCTTCCTTTTGATTTGATCAAAAGGGCTTCTTAGGTTGGCTTTCTGATCAAACTAAGGCCTCTAGGTTGTAGTGAGGGAAGTTGGGAGAGTATTTTTTCAGAGATTGGCCGAACGAAAAGGCTTTGAAGGTGTGAATAAATTAGAAGGAGGAGTGCATTTTTATAAGAGGGGTGAGAGGCACCTTTGGAAAAGCTAGAAATATTAATTTATAATAAATTCATATTCAGTTTCTAATGGCTACAAAGTTGACTATTCAAAGGTTAAGGTGGGGATAGGTCGAAAACCACTCAACCAATAGAATTTAGACAGGTTTGGGTACCTATATTAACCTTATCTTTAAGTATTAACTCTAAGTTAATTAGTTTCACTTTTACAATGTCTTTTTGTATTTTTATATAATATGGTTAATAAACATACTATATACATCCAAGCGACCCCCAAGTGGTCCATTAATGATGAACCTATCATCATATAAGTCTCTTGGCCGAACCTTAGATTTTTAGGAATTTAATATCAATTAATAATATAATATTTGTTTTAAGAACTCTTTTATGTCAATTTTGACACTATTCAATAGTTGATTTTTTTGAAACTCATAAAAGATTTATTACTTCGAAAAAAGTCAATTAAATCAATCCTAATATATCATATTATCCTATAAAATTAGTTTAATTCATTAAAAGTATCATATTATATTTATTTGGGTATTTATAATATCAATTATTTTAATTGTTTACTATTATAGTAATTACTGCATCATCATTGTGTCATAAATAAAATAAAATATTTAATGTCTAAAAATTATAAATAAAATATAATTATGTAGAAAATCGTTTTATCTTTCTAATTAATATTTATAATCTAAAATCCAACATATATAACCCTATGTAAAAATTGTTTTTCTAAAAGATATATGCTTGTGTCATTTTTGTATTCATTTTAACTTAATTAAAATAAAGTGTCATTGTCACTTAGAAGTGGATCCATGGGGTACCAAAATCGACCCAAAATGCCCATGGTCGACCATGTATCAATAAATAGGGTTAAGACACGTTTTAGGGTAATTTAGTATTATTATAATATTATTTTTTAACCCTTATTTACCGGATTTACCCTTAACCATGGTAAATAAAATATTTACCGTAGTAATTATTCAAAATGTATAAAAATAAAAGTTACCTATTTAAACAATTTGAACATCCTGATTCCAAATATGGAATCCATTTTCCTATATTCAAAACACAGAAGTGGCAGAAATTAATTTAAAATTAATTCCCGCTGTCAAAACAAAAAGCGTGTTTTTAAGAGATAATAACTATCCAAAGATTGACACTTGTTTATGTTCGGTCTAATTGTAAAATTATGTCCAATTACCAACATTATATTAAATGGTAAAAATTTATTCTAAATATACTTTAAAACTACTAAAATTCATAATTTATCACTATTAATTATTTTGATTAAAAAAGTTGTTTTTAATTAAAATTTAGTAATTTTCACTATTCATCAAAATATGAAAGTTATCCGAAAAGTACCAAATTTTCACCTTAGGCTAAATTAGATATTAAGAATCCAAAAATGAAGTCCATTTTGAAATATAAAATATATATAATTTTAAAAAGTAGGTATTACTATTCATAATGGCTAGTTTGATCGGTTGTGGTGTGTGTTAAAACTCGAAGTTGCGTACAACACACGCTACTGTTTTATTCAATGGAAAGCATACCATGGAAGCTTGGGATGTTTCATTTTAAATTTTTTTGATGTCTCCATTTAGTCAAAATGTTTAAAATATTGTATTTAAAAAGTTTTCACTATTAAAAGTTGATAAAAGTGCAATACTGAAAATGAATCTGTTCTTGCATTATGATTACGAAACTCATAATATGGATTCTAAAATTATAAGGAATATATAATGTTTAAAATTTAGTTAATACTATTCATGACCTCTTTTAATGGCTTTTTTTTGTAAGTCAAGGTGTGATTGAACTCGGTGTTGCGTGTAGTGAAAGTTATTGAATTATTTTGAAGAAATAACACACTATGAAATCTTGGGGTGTTACATCCACTCACAAAAGCGGTAAAATTATGTTTTATGAAAAAGTCAGTTTTTTAACTACCACATAGTGGTTTCACTATTCATCAAAAAATGATGTTTTTCAGAAAAATACAAAAACTTCACCCTAGGATCATTTCGATATTTTGAATCCAAAAATGAAGTCCATTTTGAAAAATAAAATTTATAAATTTCAAAAAGTGGGTATTACTATTCATAATGACTAGTTTGATTGGTTGTGGTGTGTTAGAAATCGATGTTGCGTACAACACATGCTATCACATTATTCAAAGAGAAGCGTACCATAAAAGCTTGGGGTGTTACATTCTCCCCTCCTACAAATAATTTCTTCCTAGAAACTTATAGAATTCTACCGAATGAAAAGACTCAGGTGGTTCTTCGTCATATGTTCCTCGGGTTCCCATGTTGCCTCTTCTGTCTTATGGTTTCTCCACAAAACATTTACGAGACGAGTCGTCTGGTTTCTCAGTACTTGTTCTCTCATATCAAGAATCCTGATGGGATCTTCGCAATAAGACAGATCAGGTTCTAGTTCTAATTCCTCATAGGTGAGTACATGCGTTCGTTCAGGCATGTATTTCCTCAATAGTGATACGTGGAACACATCGTGAACTTTGGAGAGACTTGGCGGCATTGCCAAACAGTAAGTTACAGCCCCAATTCGTTCTAGAATTTCGAAAGGTCCGATGTACCTGGGACTCAATTTACCCTTCCTTCCAAAATTTATCACTCCCTTCAATGGAGATACCTTTAGGAAAACATGATCACCGACTTGAAATTCCAAATCCTTCCTTTGATTATCGGCATAGCTCTTCTTCCAACTTTGAGCAGCTTTGATATGGTTTTGTATTACCTTCACCTTTTCCATCGTTTCCTCCACCAGTTCTGGGCCTACAAGTTTTCTTTCACTAACATCATCCCAATAGGTTGGTGTGCAACATCTCTTTACGTATAATGATTCATATAGTTCCATCCGAATACTTGAATGGAAGCTATTGTTATAGGAAAATTCTACCAGAGGTAAATATTGATCCCATATACCCTGAAAGTCAAGTGATAATGATCTCAAAAAGTCTTATAAGGTTTTAATAGTCCGTTCTGATTTTCCATCTATTTGAGGGTGGTATGCAGTGTTCAAATGAAGTTTAGTATTCAGTGATTTATTTCTAGAATCTTGTAGTAAAATGGGGATCACGATCAGAAACAATCGATAGGGGTACTCCATGACATCTCACAACTTCATTAGTATATAGTCTTGCTAGACGTTCGAGTGGTAAATCTTCTATTATAGCAAGAAAATATGCTGACTTGGTAAGATGATCAACAATAAATCACATTGCATTATTCCTTCTAGGAGTCTTTGGTAGCCCCATGATGAAGTCCATTGTAATATTATCCCATTTCCTCTCCGGTATGGGAGGAGGTTGCATGACTCCTCCAGGAAGTTGCCTTCCAGCTTTCACTTTTGGACAAACCATACATCTTGACACAAAATCAGCAATCTCCCTCTTCAAGTTATCCCACCAAAAATGTTCCTTCAAATCTCTATACATTTTGGTTCTCCCAGGGTGTATAGAGAAATTGGAACTATGAGCATCGTCTAGAAATTCCCTTTTTATATCAGATATATCGAGAACACAATGTTTCTTCCCAAATTACAAAATTTCATCTTCATACACAAATTCTCTCAATCTCCCATCATTCACAGATTTAATATTCTTTTGAAATTCTTCATCATCAGTCTGAGAACTCTTAATCCTTTCTAGTAAAGATGGTTTGGAAACCATTTGAAAAATCACAGATGTTTCACCTTCCATGGTTATTCCCATGTCCATCTTCACCAGATCCATGAAAATTGGATCCCTTTAAATTCTCATATTGTTCAAAACTCCATGATCTTTTCTACTCAAAGCATATGCCACCTTATTTGCCTTCCCCAGGTGGTACTATATCGTAAAATCATAATCCTTGAGAAATTCAATCCATCTTCTTTGCATCATGTTGAGTTCTTTTTGTGAGAAAATATACATCAAACTCTTGTGATCAGTATAAATATCACATTTTTCACCATAGAGGTAGTGAATCTATATCTTCAAAGAAAATATCACAGCTGCTTACTCAAGATCATGAGTAGGATAGTTTTTCTCATTAATTTTCAACTATCGTGATGCATAGGCAATAACCCTATCATTCGGCATAAGGACACAACCAAGTCCTTTCTTTGCTGCATCATTATAGATAATGAACCCATCATTCCCCGATGGTAGAGTCAATATAGGAGAATTGACTAATCTTCTCTTTAGTTCTTTAAAAAATTATTCACATTCGTTTGTCCAAACAAATTTAACGCATTTACGTGTGATCTTTGTTAATGGGTCAGCCAACCGAGCAAAATTCTTGACGAAACGTCGATAATAACCTGCTAAACCAATAAAACTGCGTACCTCAGTTATACTTGTAGGTGTTGGAGATTCTTGGATTACATTGGTCTTAGAAGGAACAACAGAGATTCCATCTTTAGAGACAATATGGCTAAGAAAAGAAATCTCTAAAAGCTATAATTCACACTTGCTAAACTTCCCATATAATTCATGTCTTCTCAGAGTCTTCAGGATAATGCGCAAGTGATTTTCATGATCATTGTAGATTTTGGATTATGTCAAGATATAATCAATAAATACCACCACAAAATCATCAAGATATTCCTTGAAAACTCTATTCATTATATCCATGAATTCAGAGGGTGCATTAGTCAGCCCAAAAGGCATTACCATAAACTCGTAATGCCCATACCTTGTTTGAAATGCTATCTTCGGAATGTATTCCTTCTTCACCCACAACTGATAGTATCCAGATCAAAAGATAATATTTGAAAACTATTGAGCTCCATGTAGTTGGTCAAATAAATCATCAATGAGAGGTAGGGGATACTTGTTCTTTATTGTTATAGCATTGACCTCCCTGTAGTCGATACATAACCTCATAGATCCATCTTTCTTTTTAACAAAAAGAATAGGGGCTCCCCATGGAGAAACACTATGGTGAATAATTCCCTTATTACTCAATTCCTCTAGTTGTTTATTTAGTTCAACTAATTCCACAGTGGACATTCTATAAGGGGTCTTCGATATAGGCCTTGATACAGGAATTAAATAAATGGAAAACTCAACTTCTCGTTCTGGAGGATGTCCAGGTAAATCTTCCGGAAACACATCTACATATTCTTTCACAATAGGTAGATACTCTATTTGAACATTACTTTCCTCACCCACAGTCATTTCATTCTCTTCCTCCCCAATATTTGAAGTTAGTTGAGCTACTAGGGGTGGATCTAGATAAGAATTATGTGGTGACAATTCTACTCTAAATATAAGGTGTTCCTTATCACCATCATCAAAAATCGTAACCTCCTTCTTCTTACAATAAATCTTCACATCATGGTCTGAATTCCAATCCATATAGAGGATTATATCAAACTCAATCATAGGTATGACGATGAGATCAGCGGATAAAGAACAGTTATGTTCTCTAATGGGGACTGATTCACAAAACTTTGTTGCGATGATACTTCCCTTAAGAGTTTTTAATGACAACTCCCTTGTTAAATAAAATTGGAAATATCTAAATTTCTTATCAAAATGGGAAGATATGAAACAATGGGATGATCCAAAATCAAATAATTCATTTTCTAAACTTGAGGAAACCATTAAATTACATGCCACCACGTCTTTCGGAGCTTCTACCTCAGCAGTAGTGATAACATAAGCATGGCCTTGATCCCTAGGCCTTTTCTGAGGTAAGTTCCCCTGATGCTTAGGAAATTCATTTGTATAATGTCCCATATCCCTGAAATTATATCATTGGAAATCGGTTGCTTCCTTCTTCCCCATGCAATCACGAGTTTGGTGGACTTTTTCACCACACTTTTAACAGACTCCCATTCCTTTTAAGCATGTATCGGGGTGTTTCTTCCCACATTTACCACAGGATGGATATTCAACCTTTCCCTTCTTCCCCTTATTTCCATTCCCAGATTGATCAGCAGATCTATTCTTCTATTACTTTGATTTAAATTCATAAGACTTAGAGAATTACTTTTCTATCTTGATAGAACATGAGACATTGTCTTCGTATGACGAGAAGGATTGTGAGACTAATGCTCGATTGAGAAATGGTTTTAACCCATCAAAGAAATAATAAATCATACTTCTTGGGTTAATTATATAATCTTCAGCATACCTTGCTAACCTCATAAAGTTATCCTTATACTTTGTGAAATTCTCATCCTCCTTTTGTCTCAGACTCAGAAATTGCCTTTCTATATCTGCTCGATGGTCACGAGGAAAGTATTTTTCTAAAAACAGATCTTTGAACTCCCTCCATTCCATATTTTATAATACATCATATTCCTTCATGTTTTGAATCAATGACCACCACTGATCGGCATCTCTAGTGAGGCGATAAACTACCATGACAACTTTTTCCCTTTCACTACTCCTCAAAGCCTAAAATAGTTTCTCCAAGGAAGTTATCCATTGCTCTGCTACTGATGGATTTGTACTCCCATTGAATGTTGGTGGCTGATGCCTCATGAAGCGATCTAACATTGACCCTCCACGCTGTGGATCAGGGTGCTCCATACAGGTTAGGTTATTATTCATAACCCCAGTGAGTTGTTCCAGTATGGTGATTAGTTGATCATCACCAGTTGTATCACCAGCTCCACTATAATTATCTTGAGCAGAAGGGAAATCCCAACTTGGAGTGCATTCATTGATACGGTTTCCATTTCTTCCACTAGGCACCATTTCTAAACAATGGCATAAACATGCTCAGTTTATGAATCAAAATACATAATTCCATACTTATTAAACACTTAACATAAATTGAAATATTTATGGATATAATCCATAATCATAAAAATGTTTTATTTAAGGACGTATATACTCATAAACCCTTCATAATTATTTGTAAAGAAAATGAGAGTTATCCTAAGCATATCCCATGGGTGTGTCGTAACCAAGAGTGCAGCAAGGCCCGTTGTCGTGCACTAGTTCCCGTTCGAGTCTAGCTCAAAGTGGTGTTTTCAGGTTTTACCCCTAGGTACTTCTGTGCCAGAGCCGCCTCCACCTTCTCATATCTGGACAGGGATGTATTGCTCAGAAAGCTCACAAAATCATTACAATACCAAAATTATAGGAAGTTCTTATATACTTATCATCAAAGTCCATTTTAAATCTATGTGCTCTAATCAGAGTTTATCTAAATCTAGCTTCTAAGGTTGGTACTAAACTTCCTCTGATATCAACTGTAATTCCCTAACCCTAGTTACCCAGAGTCAGTGCATTATTACATAACGTTGGCATGATCACAAGAAAGATCAAGTCTCAAAAGACCGATTAGTTTAGTATCCTTGGAATAACTAAATACATTCATAAAGATTAAATTACATCATAAAATGAAAAACAACAACAATATAGTCTCCATAGTGTACACTCTTATCCCCTCATACTATCCCTACAAGTCATTCATAAAATACTTCTTCACATCCTAGGAAAAATAAAACACAGAAAGGGGTGAGCTCAAATGCCCAGTAAGGATAACAATATAGTGGAAACTTTCGTAAATAAGCATAATCATTTAAGGCAATGTATAACTAAAACAAAAGCCTTTTAAAACTTGAACTTCAGTATAAAATGGCAGAAATAAAATGAAATAATGCCATATACTTATTCTCATTGATATTCTACTAGTCGAATAATCACATGTAATATCAAGAACCACTATCATAATGATGGAATGCATAATGCCAGACTATCATAACCACATATCCAAGGCCTCGTTCCATGAATACAAATAAGATTTTGTCAAGGCCTCGTTCCAAGACACTAGTTTGTCTCATGAGACCTACCGATGCAATTTTTTTAGAAGATACTTACGTTTAAAATTCCTTAAATATACTTCAATGTTTTTCTGAAAACATTATGCAAGATTCTGAAAACAAAATAACTAATTCTGAGACTGCTCTACTAATTACATGCCATTATGGGTCCACTCCCAATCCCTTCCTGTCTACCACACTTGAGAGTCGGGTTTTCTGAAAACTTTTTAAGCTTGCATTAAATACGTATACTGGATTTTTAAAATATTTGAGAGAAATATCTCTCTATTTTTTTGAAATCATTTAAAAATCACATAATTATAAAATAAAATATTTATTTTGAAAACATCCTTATAAGAGTGTAAGGGATGATTAAAAGGTGTAATAATGGTGGAGAATAATTGCACCTGCTATATAAGTTAAAAAAAATTCTTACCTTAGTTTTGTCGAAAAGGTAAAAAAGTAACTTGTTTGGAAAATAATGGAAAGATTCCTTTCAAAAACGTATAAGGTCAAATAAAGATATAAAGGAATTTAACCCATTGTCTATTAAATAGTAAAAATGTTTTGAAATACATTTTTATGAAACATGTATGTGGATGATAAAGATGTCCCAGTGGATAATTACATATAAACAATCTCGAATAATAAAGAGATTGTGAAATAAACCCTTACCAATTTGGTAACATACAAAACATACACCCCATAAAAGAGGTATTATACAATTAATATGTAAATACACATAAATTAAATTGTATTACACAAATAATACAATTTATGGGCAGTACATACACCACAAAAAGGTAATAGTGGCAATATGGCATGAATCTCATGGGCATACAGAGTGAGATGAAAACCCCTTACCTTGTACATTTCCTTGGTTGGGGGTTGGTTAACCATTTGTATAATGGGGAAATAATTGTTTTTAAATTATACAAGAATAATATACATTAATATGATATCATATATTATCTTTTAAGATTTCTTTGTTAATAATATCTTAGTATTATTTTTGTTTCAGGTGTTAACTTACTCATTTTATTTTATATGTTTTGTTACGTAAGTCATGTTTTTCATGGATAGGTTGTATCTTATTCATATCCAGAATGCTATCAAGTCCTTAATGATTATTTTTAAATCATCAAATGATAATTATACTTGAATGGATACGATGGAGAATTAATCTCATCGCGTTCGTGGAGACGGTAGTCCATACATACGCACGAGCGAAAATATCATTCTTTTGATATTAAAATAATATATAATTGGATGGTATATCATATATACAGAATCATTATCATGTTATATTTATTATTTACATGAATTACACATCATTATTATACCTATCCAAATAATAATTTATTGAATAACAATTACACCACGACGTGGAGACGGTAAATCGTACGTACGCACATATGTTGACATGTCAATCAAAGGATGGATAGAATACTGAATATGGTTGTACCATATTTATAATAAAATAACAGTTTATATAATATACTGGATTTTTTATTTTAGAATGGTAATAAAAAATAAACAAGAAGTTGAAGAAGAAAGGCACTTGAAAGAGGGTGGTGAAAACATTGCCTCTTCTTCAGGTTCTTTATTTTGATTTGATCAAAAGGGATCATTAGGTTGGATTTATGTTCAAAATAAGGCTTCCAGGGTGAATTGAGGGAATTTTAGAGAGTATTTGGTCAGGGTTTGGCCGAGCCAAAAGGCTTTTAATGTGTGAATTAGTGAGAAGGGGGAGTTCCCTTTTATAAGAGGGGTGAGGGGCACCTTTGGAAAGCCTTGAAATATTATTTTATAACAAATTTATATTCAGATTATAATGGCTCTAAAGTGTATTATTTAAAGTTTATGGTGGTTATGGGTCGAAAAACATGCAACCAATATAATTTTGACAGGTTTGGGTCATTATATTAACCTTATCTTTTAGTTTTAACTCTAAGTTAATTAGTTTGACACTTACCACGTTACATTGTATTTTTATATTATATAGTTAATATTCATACTATATACCTTCAAGCGACCCCCAAGTGGTCCATTAATGAAATGACTATCATGATATAAGTCTCTTGGGCGAACCTTATATTTTTAGGAATTTAATATAAATTAATAATATAATATTTGTTTAAAAAACTCTTTTATGTCAATTTTGACACTATTATGTATTTTGTTTTTGATAAATTCATAACATCATTATTACTTCGAAAATAATTTATATAATCAATCCTAATATGTCATATTAACCTATAATTTTTTTGGAATTCATAAAAAGTCTCAAATTACATTTATTTTGATATTTGTAATATCAATTATTTTAATATTTCATTAATTAGGTAATTACTTCATCACCATTGTGTCATAAATAAATTAAATTATTTAATGTCTAAAAATAATAACTAAAATACAATTATGTAGGAAATCGTTTTATCTTTCTAATTAATATTCACAGTCGAATTTATCTTATGTATAACCCTATATAATAAATGCTTTAGTAAATATACTTTGATTTTAACTCTTTTAACTCTTCTTTGAATTAAATAATAATAAATGTCCTAATCTAATCCAAGTTGACCTAAATGATAATATTTTTTTCCTAAGGTTGGTTTTGGTCGATATACACTTGTCCAATAGAATTAGGTCATGTTTTAGGGTAATATTAATATAAATTTTACCCTTAATTACCCTATTTACTTTTAACCGTGGTAAATAGAAGTAAAAAGTTACTATTCACCAAAAATTATTTTCATCTCATTGAACAACATTTTACTCCTTCATATTAACTGTTTCTCTCGAATTTTCTAAATTCCACTCACAGAAGAGGTAAAATTAAGTTTTATAAAAAATTCAGTTTTTTAACTACCACTTAGTGGTTTCACTATTCATCAAAAATGAAGTTTTTCAGAAAAATACCAAAAATTCACCCTAGGCTAATTTCGATATTCTGAAACAAAAAATGAAGTCCATTTTGAAAAATAATTTTTATTAACTTCAAAAAGTTGGTATTACTATTCATAACGGCTAGTTTGATTGGTTGTGGTGTGTTAGAACTCGATGTTGCGTACAACACATGCTATCACATTATTCAAAGAGAAGCGTACCGTAAAATCTTGGAGTGTTACTATAAATTCATAATAAAATTTTTTTAATTAACATATCATGGATAAGAATCTGGAAAATTATTTAAACACATAAGCTAAACACTTTCAAATATCAACACACCCTTTTCTAAAAAAATAACTTTTAAAATATAAAAAGCACACACATAATAATGAAACCATTTTATTCAAAAAGAAGAATTCACAATTATAAATAAAATATTAAAGTAATAAAGAATCATGAAATTGAGATAAACCACTCACTCCATATATGTTAAAAAATATTCCATTTTTCTTTTATAAAAAGTTATGAAAAATGAACTTTCAAAAAAGAGTGTTCTAATTTAAAGTCCCTTACCTCACGTTCATCTTCTAAAAACATGTTCACCCCTCATCTAAAATAAGAATATATTTATTATTTATATATCATTTGAGTTCATTCACATTTATAATACCATATATTATTTTCACAAGACCTTATATTAAACAATTATTATTAACTCTATGTTTAAGTTATGTTTTAGGCGATATTTTCTTTCTAAATCATTTGTGTGTTCACTTTTTGTTCTTGATTATAAAGATTTAATTATTTCATGAATATTAAACATGATATAAATATCTTATATATTCAATAGATAATTTTTTATAATAATATTTAATTAATGAAAATAAGCACCACTAATGGTGGTGGTAAGACATACATATGCATGAATGCTATATTCGTTTTTCCGGTCATATTGAAAGAATTATATTAAATGACATGTATGTAAATATGTATATATATATAATAATTATAGTATAATTAATATGTTATTTATAATATATATTTTTACTAAAACAAAACTTAATACATTCCATGTGATATGTGAATGAATCACATTGCTTTGAGGAAGCAGTAGTCCACACATCCACAAATGAAGTTATCGTATTACATAGTATGAAAATCATGAAGGTATGTTTAATATATCATTAATAGAATATTAAATAGGTTATAATATAAATTATAAAATTTTATTTGACCAAAAAATATTTTTAATAATATGTATGAAGTCGGTAATGGAAAAATTAAAAAAACATTATTCAAAGGGGTGATTAAATAGGCGTAAATTTGACTACAATTTATTTTCTTTGAACCAGAGGAGTTGTGAAAGGGAATGGATAAACGGTATTCAATTTGAAACATAAGACTATAGTATATACATTATTATGGAGTTATCATTCATTTATGGTGGAATGAGGTGAGTATAAATTAGAAAACGTAAGGAAATTAAGAGCGGTAATTTTTGGAAAATTACCTCTTGAATAACACCTCTTTGAGAGACCATTGAGGATCATGGATTTGTTCATTTGGTGATACTATAAGCACTTGGACTTGGGGAGAGTGAGTATGAAGGGTTTTGGTAGATATTTTAAGAGATAAAATGCTTTTTGGGATGAAATGGGGTGGTGACGGGTGGTATTTATACTTTATGAGAGGTGGGTTCAAGTGATTAAATTATTAATTATTTGATATTTAAAGCTAACCACATTTAAGTTAAATTAATTTCAATGAATAATATTTTTAATTATTGTTTTAAGGTTGTTCAGGGTTGAGCCACACCTAAAATAACCATTAATTGTTTTATTTTTTAGTTATTAAATCCTTTACCCTTTTAACTTTGACATGTTTTGTTTACTTATACTGGGGAAAAATTGTTATTTTACAAAGGAAAAATTTTTATAACTAATAATGAAGTTGACTGTATAACATAATTTGGACCTTCTAAATCCAAATATGGAATCTTTTTCCCTAATTAAATTAATAAAATTTGAATAATTATATTAAAAATTAATTCCTCATAAAAAACAAAAAAGAAGGTTTTTCAAGTGAAATTTTTAAAAGATTATGATATTTTTATATCCAAATAAAATTTTAAATTTCTTTAAATGATAGAAATTGTTTTTTTGATTTATAATTGAACTAACTATAATTCAAATCCAATATAAAATATAATTTAACTATATAAATCAATATGAAGAAAAAACAGCTTTGAGTTACTGTTTTGAATTAATCACTATTCATCAAAATATGAATGTTCTCAGAAAAATACCAAAAATTTACCCTTACATATTATTTATGTTTCTCTTTAAAATATTACATTTAATATGCATTTATATAAATTACAAATGTGTCAAAAATTAGAATAAAAATGGGTTCTCTATCAAAAGGTTGTAAAACTACCTTTTAAAATTATTAGATCTTTTTATGCTACAAATTGGATTTATTCTTATATTATACCTATAAATTTTATTAGATGAATGTAGAAATATTTATTAAATTTATGTAAACATAATACATTTAGTAATATTTATTTACTCTGATACAATGGATAGATGATAACTTCCATATAAATAACATTATTAACATTGTATTATTTTTTTTGTATAACACAACCATGCATGTAATGATTGATTTTAGAGAAAATAATTATTTTGTATCAGGTACAGTATATAACATTTCTACCTCTTTAATGTAAATTTAATTAATAAGTATTAATAATTATGAAAAATTATTATTCTATAATTACCTGTGATGTTACACACAAAACCCATTATTGATATTTTAATAAATTAATATGATTCCTAACATCAAAATATAGTTTTAATATCAATGAAAAATAGTTCAATAATCACCTTTTTTGTTTTTTCAACTAAATATATTTTTTCGGTAAACATCCATTTTCGATGATTTTTAACTAATTGTTGTACCTTATAATATTTTTTGTGAAACATATGAAATTTATAAATAAAAAATTATAGGTTAAATTATAATGTTGAAACTTATAATACATGGAATCTTACCTAAAAAATGATATGAAGTCATCTACTATATGAATATTAACATTCCAATGTCAAACTATTGAAAATTATAAAATCCCTCAACTCAGCTTAGTTTTTTAGATGAACATAATAATGTCCCCACAATATAAAAATAATGTAAGACCCAAAAACATTGATTAATGGATTACATTACTAGATTTCTTCCTTAACACAAAATACTGACCTTTAAGATTACTGTGATATAAAATTGAAATAATATTATTTAAATTTGATATCTATAACCATGACATTAAATTGGAAGTCATGAATTGTAATAACCATATTATAAAATATATTTATGCATGTTTTATATAAATAAAATAAATTTATTAATTATTCATAAATTGTTACACAATTTTTAGTAAATTCATTTTACGTTTTTGAAATATTTCTTCATCGAAAATTATTTTTGTTGCATTATTTTAATGGAAATTTAGTTTAATATATTACATTTTTATAAATTTTATTTTATATAATAAAAAACAAATGATTTTTTCTAATATTAGTATTGATTTACTTTTTTTAATTTTTCAAAAAAGATTTATTTTTTTTAATCACGATGAATACAGAATTTGGTAAAAATTATATTTATATTCAATAAATCATTTAATTTAAATTCTTAATAGGTTTTAAATATTTTAATAATGTTATGTAATTATGTTTACATTCTAAATAATATAAATAATTATATAGGAATCATCCTCATAGTTGTGTTGGGTAAATGTTCATTTATTTCCTTAGAAACACATTTTTTATAAAACTATTTTTATGGGTGGTGTGTTTTTATCATTGTAGTGACTCTATTTATACCTTTTCATAAATTTGAATATATTAATGAATATTTGCGGAGTAAGTAACTATGTTAGTGTGACGTTGCAAGGCCCATATGGACTTTAAATTGATATAATGAAATTTTTATATATATTGTCTCACATGAATGTATCATTTTTCCCACTATTTGGGACCTCTGATAGAAAATAAAAGACCACAGTTGATTCTGTAATGTGGGGATCACCCTAGGAATTACCTGTGGTTGGTCTTTTTTATATATGAAGTTGAGGTAATCAATGGAAAAGTATTTAATTATAATAAATAATTGAATGTATTTATTTAATTTTAAAGTAAAATGACATAAATTCATCTCTAAATAACCACATATAAGAATTCAATACTATTATATATAAAATATCTATGAGTATTGAGGGTAGATCTGACAGCTCCTCATTGGTGGATGTCATCAGATGATAATGAAAGGTTAAATCAAGGTCAATTGAGAGTAAATGAACAAACTAGGACCTCTCCTTGTCCTTTTAACATATTCTTTCTTAAAAATATCTCAAAATAGCGGTATGGATAATTATTTATTGTTTCCCACCTTGTTATTATATTCTTAAATCATGTATATTATCTTCTTTTATTTGACCGGTGTGTATTATCCATTCCCATGGGAATTTTTTTTAATAAATAGAATGTTAAATTTTAGTTTACATGTTTTCTAATAAGTAACCTCTAATATCCTATTTGGATTGTCTTTGGATAAGATATCTTGGCAAGAAATGGTTACACCTTTTTCCTAGTTATTTTTTCCCACATGTTATTGGTGTTCTTCATCATTTGACAACTAGGTCAAAATTCAACATTTTTGAGGTGGGATCATTAGTGATCGACCACCAGAATCATGGTGGTTGTTAGAATGGTGATTAAAGAGGTGATTTGTAAATGGATCGGGATTGATTAAGTGTGGTTAATTTTGGATATAATATCCAGAGTGGAAAATGGGGATGGAATGTTCACGTAATGTGCCATGGGATTTGAGTGAATGATCATATTCTATTTTATGACCACTAGAAGGATTGGAAATGATGTTTGAAATTATTCTCATTTGATATCATATGGTCAAATAGAAAGATTTTATATGAAGAGAATGGATCTGGAAACCACATTAAGTGACTGAACATTCTTAAAAAACAATAAAAATAGTGATTTTTTAATGAAAACAGACATGTACTTTCTTTTCCAATGCAGCTAGGGTTTCCGACCAATATAACAATCACACCATAAATGTCCAACCCACACACCATTTGAGGAAACTAGGGAAGACAGATTATGTTCTATATATAAAATCCTAGGACCCCTTGAGGCATGACATGTTGTGTACTCCAAGAGTAAGCAAGCATGGGCAGACTCCTTGGAACATCCCAAAGTACATGGGCATGACCGGGAGAACATAGTTTGGCCTAAAGTTGATGAAACACACAGTGTACTACATGTATAAACCATGTATATGGAAATGGATTCCAATCCATGTCTATAAGAGATCATAACTATGAAATAATGTGGGTCCACACACCATGTGAACCCCATACACGTCATGAATTCCCTCCTATAAATTACTCCTCCGGAATCTCTTTCATTTTGACATCGATTTTGTAATGTGATTAGCCTATCCTGGGTAGTTTTCCACATAGAATGTGATGGTGGACTTATTTTTGGAATAAGATATATGAATTTATCTATTTCAAGTGTCATTATACATTTGTAAATCAATGATTACGGTAGGGACCATGAAAATATCATTGAAGATATGATGGGGTTGGCACTCCCCTATTGAACTAGGGTGTGGGCCCCCCATACCATTCATACAAATATATATGTTACTCCCCTATATTAGTATTGGATACTCTATCTATAGACTGGAACTCCCCAATCTTTGATATTTGATGATGTGTTGGTCCTCCACTGGTATTGTGACTCCCTTGACTATGGAGCAGAATAGCGAGGAGTGATCCCCTCCACATAGATTTTGATGAGGTTGCCTTTTATGTAGGGAATCAGGCATCAAATACTATAGCTTTATGTAGACTCATCAAAATTTTATGGGATAAGATATGGAGATACACTTTCTCTCTCTTATGGGGTTTCTTAATGATAATATAAATTTGTATTGTTCTTGATTATCTCTTTCTTTGGGTCAATCTGAATTCAATTGTATCATTATATTACTCCCTATATATTTTTTGGGGAATCACACTAGGTATAATTATACTCACCACTTCATTAAAATTTCCTACACATGTCGGGTATTATACATACGATGGATAGATAAGTGGTGACTTTGTTGAAGTTAACGGAACTTTGATGTATCAACTGCGTATAATGGTTGGGATAGGGAGATAAGGTGAAGGGCTCTCTCAAAATTCTTTTATTCTATTATTTGTAATCTTGGTTCTTTTCTTATAGTATCTCATGTAATTTTATCATTTTTTTCTTGATTGAAAAAATTATACTCAATTATATTTTCCTAGAGGTTATTTCATGTATTTTTACACTCCAGATTCACTCCATTTGATATTCCTCTTTACTATTGCATAGAGATGGTTAAGTGCATGAAGAAAATAGATTAATCTAAGGAAATCCATGTAACATTACTCCATCATTGTGATACTCACCAGCCACTAACCTATTAGTGATGGGAATTATGTTTTTTCCACTCTACCTTATTCTATCTTGGTGGGTCCTAGTTGGTCGGTTTATGAGAGAGTGTTATCAAGAAGTTCATTTCATGGGAAATTATTTGGACTTTTACCCTTATAGGGATTTTTGGGGACTTAGGGAAATGTGGTTTAAGTGTCTTGATTACAGATTTTAGGCCAGATAACCTAGTATTGGTGATATGACTGGTATATCAATTCATCAACACATTGATTAAATTCTTTTCAAGTTGGTATAATGAGAAATATGTTGTTGTGAACAATAATAAATTCATCATATTGGATTGAGTCCTTTAACTATCATCCTTGAGTAATCTCCCCAAATATATTCCCATCTAATAGTGGTATGTCATGATCACTTTCAAGATTCCTCCTCCAAGAAAACCATCCATGATACTAATTTGGGATCTTGAGGATGATATGATGAGTGATTAGGCCTCAGTTCATGGGCCATCTCTCAACGATTCTCTTCCATGTGGGTAGGGAATAACACCCCCACCTATTAGGAAATATATCGTACCAGAAATTTTAGATGATGATGTTCATAGGCTTAGCATGCTACATGAGTTCCCATGCCAGAGAGTACTAAGGTTCCACGATGGTAAAAATCCCCAAGAAGTAGAGGATTGTATTGAATTAGTGATTTGATTATTTAGGATCATTCAAAACTCAATTTATCACATGGCTTTTCTAGTAGTAATACTTTTCAATGAAGTAGTTGGGAGATGGTGGGTATAGTTATATAAACATAGGATGGAATTATGTTTTTATGGATAAACCTATAGGGTATATTATATGAGGTGTATTACACTTCATTATTGAGCTCAGTTTGGAAGTAGGAGGTTCTTCACCAGTAGTAGGGTAAGATGACCATTAAAAGTTATCCCATGTGGTATGCTAACCTTACACAACACTCAGTTGACATGGTGTGGGAAGGTTTCTTCTTGGAACAATATTTTTAGAAGATCCTACATAGAGACATCCAAGAAAATTTTGTTTCCCTATGTCTATGTACCTTTGTGGGAGTTAAGGGAAATCACTGATTATAGAGAGATTAATGTTATAGAGACTCTTGGTGGCTTATTTCTATAGTGGATATCACTAGGATGAGTCATCTTCATTAGTAGTATGTTATAGATATCGAGGTATCATCGAGGTAGGCATACTCGTGCCTGGACCGAGACACATGGGTCTTCAGCTCAGGGATCATGCCGAAAATTCAGTGAGCCTAGAGAGGGGTGATTATATTATTGTTATTGGAGAGGCCACTTATATCATTATTTCCTCACCCATCGTGTAGATTTGGATAGGTAAATAGTATTTAGACCTCCATTAAATATGAATCACTATGATCAGGGATATCCTGGAGGTGTTTAGGGTGGATCCTGAGGAGGTGGTACTAGTGGAGCAGAAGGATCCACTCTATAGGGGGGGGGGGTCATTTGGAGGAGGCTGATGATATGAGATACCACCTCCACATCTAGGTGGCCCATGTGAGGCACTAGGAGATGGAGTTTGGGCCATGGGATGTTTCATTACATGGTGGGAAATTACCAAGCTTCACATGAGATGATCTTAAGTAAATTAAATTTTTAATCATTCCTCAGTACTAATAGACAAAATTTTGGGTCAATCATCCATATCCTTATTTATTATTTTATATTTTTTACCACTAGTTGATAATTTATCTATGTATCTATATATGGAGGTACTAATGGGGAATTCTTATTCTTTATCACATATATTTCGACATTGTGAGCTATATTTGGTAAAGAGAGCTTGAAGTGAGACCTAATGGTCATCATAATGAAAACCTATGATTTCATCATAGGTATGGATTAGACTTCTCTGGTTGGATACTATATTAAAATTCATAACAGAGAAGTTTTATTTCCTCAGAAATATGTTATGAGATTCTATTTTATGGTAGGGAGGTACCTCATAGAGGAGCGAGTGGGTCTTGGGGGAAAGAACTTGCAACACATCACCTATTAATAAGAGAGTTTATCGATTGACATAGAAAACACTTCAGGAATATATATTCCTTTGGTTGTATATGAATCTATGTAGGTATTCCCCAATGATGTTTTAGGAGTACATTTATAGTGGGACATGTACTTATGCGATGAATTTCACCCTAGGACTACACTGATATCTTCAATGACATAAAGGATTCCCCCCTGGTGCATTGGAAGGTAACAGTTTAGTTGGGGAACCTTCAAGAGAAGGTATTTTTCATTACCATTTTTTTCCCATGGGTAGATATTTTTTTTATAAAAATTTAGGCTTATAGAATGTGGATTTTTTTAATTTTCAAATCCTAAATTAGGTAATAATAATTAAAAAGATCCCCTTAAAATGGATTTTTGACCTCTTTGACTAGTTTTGAGGTGATATTTTTTCCTTTAAGATTTATCTTAGGTACAATAACTACTATTTGAGGGTTATCATGTATTATACTCTAAATATGGTATTACTATGTCATTGTGGACAATATTATTTCCTAGTGATTCCTTTTTGGGTAATGAATTCCCCCCAATACATTATCTAACAAATCAGATCTTCCAACCTTACGTGTACTTTATTTTTTGTTCATTGATGACATACTGATTTACTCTCCACCAAATGAGACAAATGAGAGGAATAATTTTTATTTCCAAAAATAAACCGAGTTGAAATAATTACATAATATATATGTGATATAAATAATTTAATATTGTCATCCTAAATTTAAGCATAAACAATCTGGGTAAAAAATTGAGATTGTAATGTGAATCCCTTACCACTTTGGAAAATATTGAATCCTAAACCCCAGGAATAAAACAACATCAAATTAAAAATTAAATAATTTGAATATAAATATATTAATTATATAACATATCATATGGGAATTATATACACCACCCAAAACAAACAATTTGTGAATATGGTATATATCTCAAAGAAATAAATGGGAGATGAGAAACCCTTTCCAAATAGTGAACATTTGAATCAAAACAGAAAGGATGTATATTATTGAATTTTAACATTAAATAACATGAATGGAAAATGATACATGTGATATCATTTAAAATTATTATTACAAATAACTTATAAATATAAATAGTTAAGAAATATCAAACTTGTCTCAACAAAATACTATTGAGGTGAGGAACCATTACCTTACGTCTGGACTGATTTAAAATAACTCTAAGATCATGTATAATAAATTTAGAATTATTATAATTCAATACTAGAGTAACATACATACTTATAAAACCATATAGAATCTACATATAATATTCTATCACATTTATATTAATAATTATTTTTTTAAATCATTATTTTTAGGATTTAACTATTTCGTTTTTCTTGTATATTTCAGTTATGAAGTTATAGTCCCTTCAAATTTATCATTATTAAATCATAAAAATATTTATAATCATTTCATAAGTATAATATTTCATAATTATATATATTTTTATAACCATTCATACAAATTGGTGATGAAAAACGAATTATATCACATTGTGGAGACTGTAGTCCATACGTAGACACGATTAAGGATTCCACATTTAAATGGATAAAATTAAATAATGGTAAATAAAATATCACCCATACAGAATGTTTATTATGTCAATAATATCGGATATATTCATTAAAATTATCCTTATACCCACCATGTATTGTGGAAATTAAAAATGTAGGACCTCGCTCCGTGGAGGTGCATGTCTACACATATGAATGAGAGAAATTATCATATTTTAAAAGATTAGATAATAAGATAGTATATAAGGTATTATATTTAAATAATAATAATATCATAAATAAAAAATATAAAAATTATGTCCATCATTAAAAAACAATGAAAATTTTGGATGGAAAATGATTCATATCACCACATGGAGGAAGTAGTCCACATGTACGAATGAATGATACATTCATATCCAGTTTTATTTAAAAGAGGTGGGAAATTTTTATTCCAACATCATAATAACATATTATTATATTTAAGGATATTATAGGTTTATATATTAGGGGGGAATAAATAAAATCCAATGATCTTGGTTAGGATTTATACCTCTTATATGAGATACCTCCTTTGGGATAATCATTAAGAGTTCATAAGATAGATGTAGAGGAAGAAAATATGCTATAGGATGAAGTGAATGAATATTAAAAGGGTTTTAGGGAGGTGTTGGATTAGATATTAGGCTGAAATTGTGTGTATAATGGATGAAGAGGCATACCTTTCTATATGTGTGGGTAGGGGAACAAATTTAATTAACAAAAAGATATCAATAATATAAGTTCACTTTCATGGATACGTAAATAAAATAGAAACTAATTTTAAGTAAGGATAATAAAATGTCTAAATATAGAATAATAATAATAATAATAATAGGGAATTTTAACAATTATATAAAATCTAAATCCCTATAGTAAACCCATTTTAGTCATATCTTTATGAACAAATTTTTTTCTATTAATTATTAAAATATTATGTTGAACATAATAAATAATATTAATTATGATGATAAAAACATGGAATCAATTTTACTTGAGTCACCTTAAACAACTTGTCAAAATTTACATTTAAATTGGTTAAAAAATGAACAAATACATTTGTTGAAAAATATATTCTTAATCATAAGGAAAGATTTTTTTTATTCATAGAATTACAAACACCATTAAATGAATTTAATTTTTTATTGAATAGATAATCTAAAAATTTCATAAACATCATTAATCAACATATATTTTTAATTAGAAACTATTTTTAGGACTCAACCCATACGGTCCCACCTAGTTGACGGAAGGTCAAGCCCCCAATACCCCAATCCCATGACAAATACACTAGGGGTAGGTGACCTGTGTTGAGAATTCATAATAAAAAATGTGATGACTTAGCCTAATATATATGTATGCATTCAACCAACCATCTCCATGAAAACTGTATAAGAATATAAATGAATGTACTTCTAGAGTATAAACATGCATAAAATAACCACTTGGAAAATAAAATAGTTTAAGAATATAATAATAAAAATGGAGAAATATTCATAACTGACTAGAAGAAATTTAATTTCCTAAAAAAATATGTAATAACAGAAAACAAAGGGAGATCAGCTCCTAATCTTCATGTCCAAACCACTGTAAATAGTCGATGCACCCAAGTATCCTTATGCTTCTCCAAAATCACCGATGACTATTCCATCATATTAATAAATCATTAAACATGCTGGAAAATCCATTATAGGTTTGAGTATATACAAACCCAATATGACACCATAAAATCCTAAAAAGAGAAATAGAAAGATACAATAGAAGTAAGATTGACCTGAAGAAAGAGGAAACCCAAAACCCAACTGTAACATCCCAAGTAAATAATGAGTAATAAATTTTCATATTTATTAATATTTTTGAACTAAATAATAATTTTACTTTAAATGGGACGCTATGATTTGATGGCATACCTGATACGCAACAACGGGTTTCTTTGAAATCTTACGATTCACACTAATAAATTAATTTTATTATGGTAGTTAACGCATAGCCATTTCATTGGAGATAATGGTTATAACTAACTAAAATATGATTATATATGTTTGTTAAAGGTTTTTACATTTATCCAATAAAATTTAGAGGCTTAAAATGTGAATGAATCTAACTTTAAGTATAAATACTCTAATATTCTATGAAAGGTCAATTTACCGCCTTTTTATCGAGAACCCTCTATAAATATAGTTTTTGTCACTTTCATATGTTCTAATTGAAAAAATAAAATTCATATTTATATTCGGACCATCAAAATTTACTGTGGGTAAATTTTTGGTATTTTTCTGATAAAATTCATTTTTAATGAATAGTGAAAAGTACTGCATTTTAATTCAAAAGTTCCATTTAATATAATTTATTTATATGGTTATATTGTCTTTATAATTGGTTTTAAGGTATAATTAAATTATATGTTTACCACTTAATCCAATTTTGGTCATTGGAATTAATACCACATTGAAATTGGACATAAAAAAGTGTCAATCTTTTGAAAGTTATTATTTTTTTAAAACACGCTATTTGTTTTGTCAAAGGTAATAAATTTTAAATTAATTAATACAAATTATATGTTTTTAATTTTGTAAAATATAAATCATTTTTGAATTTTTAATATCAAATATATCCTTTTCTGGATTTTTGGTAGTTTTCTGAAAAACTTCAATTTTTGATGAATAGTGAAACCACTTAGTTGTAGTTAAAAAAACTGAATTTTTTCATTTAAATGAAATTTTAATACTTTTGTGAATTGAATTTAGAAAATACAACATACATGGTTGTGATTAGTAAGTAAAATTTAGTTCAATAAGATGAAAATAATTTTTGGTGAATCGTACCTTTTGACATCTATTTACCGCACTTAAAGTTAAATAGGGTAATTCAAGGTAAAACGAATATAATAATAATACAAAATTACCTTAACACATGTTATAACCTTATTGGTTGAATCATGTACGACCATTGGAATATTTGGGTCGATTTTGGGACCCCATTAAGCCACTTGGGAGTGATAAGTACACTTTAGATTAATTAACTTAAAGTAAAGAAAAAAATGACATAAACAAATACCTTTTGTAAATTAATTTTTACATGGTGTTATATAAGTCATCTTTTCGACTATAAATATTTATTGGAAAGATAAAAATAATTCATACTTCATGGTATTTTTTTATAATTTTAATACATATAATAAATTAAATTATTTATGACACAATAATGATGCAGTATTTACATCATTAATAAATGATTTAAATAAATATGATTATAAATATTAAAACAATATCCAAAACTGGTACAATTATTATTGGATGATTTTATTTTATCTATGAGTCATCTTATCTTCAACTTTAAGGATTTTTGGACTTTTAGAAACCGAATATCATTATATAATAAAATAATATTTTCACACCTTCCAAAAGAGCCCCTCCTCCTCCTTATAAAAGCCCTCACTTCTAACCCATTCCTAACACCGCATAAGCCCCTTGGATCATCCATAATCTACCCAAATAAACTCTCAAGATACCTATATTCCTTGTATAATTCTTACCTTAGGCAAAAGGCATTTAAAGATGTCTGTTTGGTTCAATGGAAAAGAAGTTACCCAAATTAAATGTAACTGTTTCTCTTAAATTATTTTGTTTTATTTTGTTTTATTTTTCTTCTCCAACCCCTAAACACATTCTATTCCTTTATATTATAACAAAACAATTGTCTTCAATATACTAGGATATTTTTATGATAAGGATTCTAACCACACTTACACACACCTACATGTAATGGGTGAAGAACATACTGTTTCTGTGAATGGAAAACTAACGCCGCATGAAATGATGATTGTTCAATTATCTCCTATTTCCTCCCATAGTGGCCATTAAGATGGAACTATATTGATATATGATATATATTATGTTTTTGTTTTTTTTATTCTTCTTTATTTTCTATTTGTAGCATACCTTTATGGTTTCCATAATGGGTAAACCCGATAATTTAATTTGAGGAAGTGTGGACTACCACCCCCTCAAAGTAATATGACTCATTAATGCCTTATGTGAGACGTATAAAGGATGTAGTAATTGAAATAATATATCATACTATACATGAATTATAATATAAATATGTATCAGTATGTTTTAATAACATTAAATATGAAATAGAAATGAAAGTAGCGTTCATGCGTACGTACGGCTTACAGTCTCCAGGAACGGTGCATTTTCTTTCTTACCTATAAAAGTTATATAATATTGTAAATATATATATACTGGATATATATTATATCTAAATCATGAATAAAATTCTGGAGATAATGTACTATTGAAAAGAAGGAAAACTTGAAATTATATGAAGTACATTTTGGACTCAAGTATCAAATATCGACCAAACAACCATTATTGACTTAAATGATTACATAATGATTATAACATGGTAAAAAGTTATATAAAAGGAATAATAAACTTGAAAAATGTCCTTAATCAAGTATAAATTAACTGAAGTTTATTATTCAGTAAGAACAAGGAACAAATATGTCAAGACAAACACATGGTAAGGTATTTCTTATCTCACTTTTAATTCCGTGAGATTTCCATTGTTCGCCACTTCTTCATTGCATGTGTTGTACTGTATACTTCCATATGATATATATTATCATTATTCTATTTATATTCAAGGTATTATGTGATTCATATTGTGGTTATTTACTTTTTTTCATACGAATCGACTGATTACAACGTGGTAATGGGTTTTATCTCACTTTTTATTCTTGTGAGATTCATGCTATATTTACCAAGATTTTCTTTTTGTGTGGCATATATACTACCCATGATTGTATTCATAGTGTAATATACTTTAATTTATGAGTATTTACATCTTCATTGAATTAACTTTCTTTCATGTGGTGTATGTTTCGTAGGTTACCACAAATCAGTAATGGAACCTTTCACCCTCCTATTTTTAAAAGACATACTTTTTGTTATGTCTTTTAATTTACATCTTATTGTGTTGGGATATGTTCTTATATATCCTTATTACTATAAATTTTATGTCCTTGTGGTTATATACCCTTTACTATCTCATAAACTCTTTTTCTGAAATATTAAGTGACATTGTTAGGCTGTCAAATTAATGTAAGGGAACTTCTTAGCCCTATTTCAATTCTTTGGGTTAAACTTCTATGTATTGATTATTTCATGCCATTAATATGTGTGAATAAACTGTAATTTTTTTACACTTAATATCATCTTATATTGGGTGTATTATTATTTGTCACACATAATTAATTAATTGATTTATCTTTAATCTAATGATACCATCTTTATAAGGGATTTGGTCTCAATTTACATTCTATTGAGACCACATTGTTGTTATCCACCAATACACTATTATATTGTGTATATATTTTCATGTAGCATAATATATCATGAATACAATTATTCTCATGATATTATAATGATGTTATTAAATATTATTCTTCAATTATTTGTATTCAAGCATCTCTTATTTTGTTAAAAACTCTTTAACTAGAATATCATTTTAAATGTGTTAAAGATTTATTCTTCTAAATTTTCCTCATTAATGTCCATGTTTTCAAAAATGGTTTTTAGGATTTATTTAATTATATAGAAATTAATTTTTTCAAATGATAATTCATTTAAAATCTTTAAGGTGGTGTGGGACACTTTGATTCAAAAATATCTTTATTAAATGTTTTAAATGGTTTTTAAAATGGTTTGAAAAAACATTGTTTATTTCAATATCTTGATATGATATATTTTGATTGGAATGTGGAAGTGTTATCTTTCTTTTATTCTTGTGTTATGTGTTATGAATATGTTACGGTTATTGGTAATTGTTTACGTATACGACGGGTTCCGTGATAAACCTAGGGCGGGTGAGCCAGTGATAGCTCTCCAACGCATTGGGTATCCTGAAAGAGGTAAACGTGAATGGTTCGCCTAATAGATTTAGGGAATATACTGTGATGGGTATTCCAAATGTGACTCCCACTATAGTTGTGATAGCTTCAATGTAAGTATGATATGGATTCCATAGGTTTCCTTTTTGATTTATGATTTTTATGTGTTATTCATAAATCATATGATTTTGTAAGGTATGTTTTGATTGAAAAGTATGGTTTCATTGATTTTACTTTATTGATGGGTTAATTTTTCCATTCCTTATTTTATAACCCATACTGATATTTTTATGCTCATCCCAAGTTTTTGAAATATTTTTCACATGTTATAAGGAAGGCTAACAGGAAGGAAGTATTCAAGAAGATTTATATCAAGAAAAGAGCTCTTGTTTTATTTACGGAGTTTTATTATTGGGAAAAATTGGTTATATTAGAAGTTTATACTTTGTAATATTCAAGTTGATATGTAATATTTATGGCCTAATTCTCTAATACTCTAAACCTGAAAAGACCATCAATGTGAATTCTTAACATAACTCAAGATTATGTAATGTTTAAGTTTGGGACCTTATAGTTGGTATCAGAGGTCGGTTTAGATAACATTAGAGGTTAGGGTTTTATTTAAGCATAAGTGACATAACCATACATGGTTATAATTTTAGAAAGGGTCATAATTATTTTAGAGGTGATAAATGGTTATTCTTATTCTGGATGAAAATTTAAAGCTATTTTATAACCTTTGTTGTTAAATATTATATGGTTATCTTTGAGGAATTTGTATTTTTTTTGGAATGTTATAAAATTATACGGTTTGAGGAAAAGGACAACCTGCAGGAAGGGTGACAACTGTCACGTCTGGAAAGGCCATATGAATCAAATCCACAACTAAAGGGCGACAAGGGTGCATCACCTACCATTGGAATACATGATGTCCCTGGTTAGTATGACTAATTATTTTTAGTTAAATGATTTTATGGATCAAGAATAAGTGTATTTGGGATCTTATTTTTTTTATCAAAATGATATCCTTAATATAGGAAAATGATTTTGTGATTTAGTGATAAAGGTTACTTTAGAAGATGTTTACTCTTTTGGAAATATTATATGCTTTAGGGAAATAGAATACTATGGGATCTCATTTGTGGAATAATATTTGGAATTTTATTTTGGGAGAATATCTATTTTTATTGTAGACAAATGATGATTTGGGTTATTTATTTAAATGATTATCCTATCATAGATAATATGTGATTAGGTTAATTACACTACAGTATGAGACTTTAAGATTAATTGATGTTATTTGGAGATAAATGTTAATATTTATCATGGAAGACTATCTGCTAAAAATCCTTCTGAATTTTTGGGGTTCAATATTAGTTTAGATTATTTTGAAGAATTTTATAGACAATTGTTTATTGAATGGTCTTTCCTTAAATTTGGATATTTTTTGATAAAATTCGGAGATTAAGGGTAGTTTTTCTTTTTGTAAAAGATTATCCTTTTTCGAGATTATATGATATTTCACTAACCTTTTTGGTTTTGGTTGATGTATAAAGACCAGAGAAATATGCAGTTCATCTTTTGAGGATTATGTGATACTCTAAAAGTTTATTGTATCACTTTTGATGTTACCAATTTAGTTTGAATACTAATCGTTGGGAGAATAGTTGAGTTTGGGTTAGAAATTTAGTAAAGGATGAAAGTATACATGATAAGTAAGTTTCCTTATGTTATTATTCAATCACATAAATAAATCCTCAAACATTATGAAAAGGAAAATAAAACAAAAATATTGTTCATTTACATTTCCTACTAGGAAACCAATGACCGTTTAACTCATCAAAAAATTGTTGTTTACTTGTTGTTAACTTTTTCCTAATCATGTTTTCTATCACACTCTATCAGAACTTCATGGATTGTTTTCTCTTCCATATCCATGTTTTTCTATATGGAATCATAGTATGGGATTATCTTGGGTGACTTTTTTACTTCACTTTTATTATTTTAAAGTGATATATTTATTGACTCTTTTTCCGATGTGAGACTTTTAATTAAGTCTCCGAGACTGGTTTTAAAAGTGTGAGGACACAATTTACAAAAGGGGGGAAGGATGTAACATCCCGGGTAAACAATGAGTAATAAATTTTCATATTTATTAATATTTTTTAATTAAATATTAATATTAATTTTAGCAGGATGCTATAATTCAATGGCATATCTGATACACAACAACAGGTTTCTCTGAAATATTACGATTCACACTAATAATATAATATTATTAAGGTAGTTAATGCATAGATATTGTATTGGAAGAAATGGATAGAACTAACTAATATATGATTAAATATTTTTGTTAAATATTTTTACATTTATCCAATAAAAGTTATAGGATTAAAATGTGAATGAATCTAATTTTAAGTATAAATACTCTAATATTCATTACAAGCTCGATTTACCACCTTTGTATGGAGAACCCTCACTGAATCTAGTTTTGGTCACATTAATATATTATATTTGACAAAATAAAATTATTCTTTATATTTCTATCATCAAAATTTACTTTGGGTAATTTTTTGTTATTTTTCTGATAAAATTCATTTTTAATGAATAGTGAAAAATACTGCATTTTAATTCAAAAGTGCCTTTTAATATAATTTATTAAGATGGTTATATTATCTTTTTAATTGGTTTTAATGTGTAAATAATTATATTTTTACCATTTAATCCAATGTTTTCCATTGGAATTAATTTTACTTTGAAATTGGACATAAACAATTGTTAATCTTTGGATAGTTATTGTTTTTTAAAAACACGCTATTTGTTTGTCAATGGGAATTAAATTTAAATTAATTAATTAAACGTATATATTTTTAATTATATAAAATAGAAATCATTTTTTTAATTCTGAATATCAAATATAGATTAAGCTTAATTTTTGGTAGTTTTCTGAAAAATATTAATTTTTTATGAAGAGTGAAACCACTTAATAGTAGTTAAAAAACTGACCTTTTTCATTTAAATGAAATTTTATCACTTATGTGAATTGAATTTAGAAAATCCTACATACATGGTTGTTATTATTAAGTAAAATTTGGTTCAATAAGATGAAAATAATTTTTTTTGAATAGTAACTTTTGACTTTTATTTACTGTGGTTAAAGGTAAATTGGGTAATTCAGGGTAAAAAATAATATTATAATAAAAAAAAATTACCTTAACACTTGTCATAAAATTATTGGTTGAGTAATTTATAACCATGGTCTTCTTTGGGTCTATTTTGGAACCCCATGAAGCCATAATGAAGTGATAATGACACTTTATATTAATTAATTTAAAGTAAAGGAAAAATTGACATAAACAATAATTTTTTTTTAAATTAATTTTTACATGGTGGTATATAAGTCATCTTTTCTACTATAAATATTAATTGGAAATATAAAAATATTTCATACATCATGGTATATTTTTTATAATTTTTAGACAACTAATATATTAAATTATTTATGCACAATAATGATGCATTATTTACATCATTAATAAATGATTTAGATAAATAAGATTATAAATATTAAAAAAATATCAAAAATATGTCCAATTCTTATTGGATGATTTCATTTATACCATGAGTCATCTTATATTCAACTTTAAGGGTTTTTTGACCTTTAGAAACCTAATTTCGTTATATTATAAAATAATATTTTCACACTTTCCTAAAGAGCCCCTCCTTCCCCTTATAAAAAGCCCTCACTTATAACCCAATCCTCACACCGATAAAGCCCATTGTCTCATCCAAAATTGGACAAACTAAACTCTGAAGATCCCTATATTCCTCCTAGAAGCCTTAACATAGGCATAAGTCATTTCAAGAAGTCTTTTTGGATTAAAGCAAAGGAAGTTACCAAAATTAAAGGTAACAGTTTCTCTTAAATTATTTTGTTTTATTTTTTTTATTTTACTTCTCCAACCCCTAAACACATTTTATTCCTTTGTTTTATAACAAAAACATCATCCTTAATATACTAGTATATTGTTATGAGAAGGATTCGAACCACACATTCAAACACCTCAATCTGATGGGTGAAGAACATACTGTTTCTGTGGATGACAAACTAACGCCTCACGAAACGATGATTGTTCAATTATCTACTACTGCCTATCATGGTGGCCATTAAGATGGAACTATTTTTATATATGATATATATTATGTTTATTTTTTATTTTTGATTTTTCATTTTCCATTTATATCATACCTTTATGGTTTCCATAATTGGTAAATGTGATAATTTCAATTGAGGAAGTGCGGACGACCGCCCCCTGAAAGTGATATGACTCGTTCATGTCTTATCTTGGATGTATAAAAGATGTAGTTACTGAAATTATATATTATATTATACTGTATTTATAATATACATATGTATCATTATGTTTTAATTCCATTAAATATCAAGTAGAAATGAAAGTAGTGTTCATGCGTACGTACGACTTACCATCTCCATGAATGGTGCATTTCATTTATTACATCTAAATGTAATGTAATATTATAAATACATATATATACTGGATATATATGATATCTAAATCATGAATAACATTCTGGAGATAATGGAATATTGACCACAAGGACAACTTGTAATTATATGAGGTCCATTTTTGACTCAAGTATCAAATATCGACCAAAAACCGATTATTAACTTAAATGATTACATATTGATTATAACATGTTAATAAGTGATATAAAAGGAATAATAAACTTGAAAAATGTTCTTAATCAAGTAGAAATTTAGTTAAGTTTATTTTTCATGAAGAGCAAGGAAAAAACAAGTCAAGACAGACATAAGGTAATGGATTTCTTATCTCACGTTTAATTCCGCGAGATTTCCATTATTAGCTACTTATTCATTGCTTGTGGTGTACTGTGTACAGCCATATAATATATATTATCATTATTCTCTTTATATTCATGGTATTGTTTGATTCATTTGGTGGTTATTATCATTTTTTCATACGAATTGATTGATTACAACATGGTAATGGGTTTTATCTCAATTTCTATTCTCGTGAGATTAATGCTATATTTACCACTATTGTCATTTTGGGCAGCATATGTACTGCCCATGATTGTATTAATAGTGTAATATACTTTAATTTATGGGTATTTAAATTTTAATTGAATTACCCATCTTTCATGTGGTGTATGTTTCGTATGTCACCACAAATCGGTAGTGGAACCCTTCACCCTACTCTTTTTAAAAGACTTGCTTTTTATTATGTCTTTTTAAATTAAATCTTATTGTGTTGGGATTTGTTCTTATATAGAATTATTTCTGTAAATTTATTTTCCAAGTGGTGATATACCCTATTCTATCTCATAAATTCTTTTTCTAAAATATTAAGTGACGTTGTTAGTATGTCAAATTTTTGTAAGGGAACTTCCTAACCCAATTTCAATTCTATGGGTTAAAATGATACATCTTAATTATGTCATGCTATGAATATGTGTGAATAAACTCTGATTTTTTTACACTTAATACCCTTTTATATTGGGTGTTTTCTTATTTTTCACACATAATTATGTAATTTATTTATCCTTAATCTAAGGATACAATCTTTATAAGGGATTTAGTCTCATTTTACATTCTATTGAGACTTCATTGTTGTAATGCACCAATTCACTATTATATGGAGTATATACTGTCCTTTGGCATAATTTATCATGAATACCATTATTCTCATTATATTATAATGTTTTGAATAAATTTTATTCCTCAATTATTTGTATTCAAGCATCTCTCATTTTGTTAAAAACTCTTTAACTAAAATAGCATTTTAAATGTTTTAAAGATTTATTCTTATAAATATTTCTCATTAATGTCCATGTTTTCAAAAATTGTTTTTAGGATTTTTTTTATTTATATGGACATTAATGTTTTAAAATGATAATTGATTTAAAATATTCAAGGTGGTATGGGACACGTTGATTCAAAAATATCTTTATTAAATGTTTTAAATGGTTTTGAAAATGTTTTGATAAAACATTGTTTATTTCAATATATTGATTTGATATATTGTGATTGGAAAGTGGAAATGTTATCTTTCCTTTATGATTATGTTATGTGTTATGAATATGTTATGTTTATTGTGCATTATTTACGTATATGGGTGGTTCCATGATAAAACTAGGGTGGGTGAGACCGTGATCGCTTTCCAATGCATTGGGTAACGTCAAGGAGGTAAACATGAATGTTTCTCCTAAGAGATTTAGGGAATATATTATGACTGGTATTCCAAATATGACTCCATCTGTAGATATGATAGCTAAAATGTAAGTATGATATGGATTCCACAAGTTTCCTTTTTGATTTATGATTTCTATTTGTTATTCATAAATCTTATGATTTCTTAAGGTATGTTATGATTGAAAAGTATGGTTTCATTTATTTTTATTTATTTATGGGTTAATGTATCAATTACTTATTTTATAACCCTTATTGAGATTTTTATTCTCATCCCATGTTTTGAAATGTTTTTCACAGGTTATATGGAAGGGTAAGAGGACAGAAGTATTCATGAGGATTTATATCAAGGAAAGAACTCTTATTTTATTTAAGGAGTTTTATTGTTGTGAAAAATAAGTTATATTTGAAGTGTCTACTTTGTAATATTCATGTTGATATGTAATAGTTATGGACTAATTCTATAAATATCTAAACCTAAAAAGATCCTCAATGTGAATTCTTAACGTAATTCAAGATTATGTAATGTTTAAGGCAGGGTCCTTATACCAACAACTACATATAATAATATAGAATCCCAATAAAAGAGAGAAATGTGATCCCATCTCATAGCCCATCCAAAGTTGATGAGTCTGACATCAACTCCAAAATTTCATATCTGATTATATGTTTCAAACAAAGCTTCACTCGAATATATTTTGAGGGGATCAATCCTCACTACTGTTCTCCATAATTGATGAAGCCAAAACACCCATAAAGGACCTACACATAGCCAAATCTCAAATATAGGGGTGTTCCACTCTTTAGATAAAGGACCCAAACCAAGTGTTTGGGAGCACCATCTTTATATGTATAAATAGAATGAGGGACCCATGCCCTGTGGTGATAGGGTATTTCCAACCCCGACATCACTTTGATGATCCAACCATAATCCCTATAATCGTCAAGCATCAAATAAATACAAAAGACCCTCAAAAAACATATCATCACATCTTTTATAACAGAATGAAGAAAACCATTGTGTCTAATGTAGAAAACTACTAAATATAGGTTAATCACAGGATATAATATGAGTCTAAATGAAATATACATGAGAGGAATAAGTTGTAGGAATAAATTAGCTACTTTTATAGTGTCCACACGGGTAGTAGAGCCGCCTAATATTCTAAACATGTTCTCATATGTACAAGGATCAGAAAAATTTTCATCATACACATTTTTTACAAGTGATACATGGTGTGTCTCAGCCACTTGGGGATTACATGCATGCTCCTGGTCACGCTTGTGTACTTTGGGTTGTGCCCATGTACTTGACCATGCTCGAGTGCATGCCCATTCTCATAAAATCCTAGAGTACATGTGGTTTCATGCATTAAAATGTCCTAGGTGTGAACAGTTAGATCACAACCAAGATTACAAGTAGGGTCATGTGACATTTGACCTTAACTCAGCCTAACACAATAGTCGACAAGGAAAAGGATGTACACAACATGTGTTCATCTAAACTACATGGTGTGTATTATGGTTTTCATAGGAATGCCAGTTCCATCACACAGTTTTCAGATCCTCACTCGTCACATTGAATCCCACTAATTGTATGTATGAGATCAAGGAAAAATGGCTTCAACCATCAATTCATGGCCTTTTTTGGCTGAAAAACGAAATATAATCATCCTCTAAAATCCCATGACATGACCAGTGCAAGTTCTATCATCATTATATTATCATTATACTAGATCCACGAATCATCACCTATAATCATTATGATCCATAAAAAAATTAAATTCAATGAGGATAAACCAAAAAAATATATATGGGTCAATCACACTCAAACCCACCCCAAAAATTTCAAATTTTGACATCATGGTCCATGGATGAAGAACGTGATAATGGTGGGGGAAAGCACGTGAAAAATGGTGTAATTGTCATTGACTAAGAAATCATTTCCAATGATCATGTGAAAATTATATATCAGGAAATTACATGGTTATGAGAATAAATCAAAATCTAAAATTCAATTTATTAAGAATAAGTCTCCTGAGAAGGATGAATTATCATAGTTCAAAAAAACCTTGTTCAATTCAATTCATTAAAAATATAATAATGTGAAAATAAATGAAAATTTTCAATCAATAACGTGACATGGATCAATAATTGGTAAAAAAATTTGAATACGAAATGAGACATCCCACAACATTTTATGCCTCTCGATCCAGCTCGATAAGATCACCCAGAATTGTTTGATGTGATCTGTTGATGAATAATAGTTAGAGGTCCGCTCAATCCTCCCAGGGTTTATACAGATAACCCATATGGATTTATTATAAGTTTTTTTTAAAATTGGAATTTAGATCATGGGAATTTAAAATAAAATGAATAAATTTTATTATTTTTTTTAATTACATCAACCACCAATGACTGCCTCAACCAAACGTCTGACACCAACCAAACTTTTGTCACACCTATGGTAAACCCCACACTCCATAATCACCCATGGTATTTGAATTTCAATTTTAGCTCCCATATAATTGAAAAAATAATGGATTCATTCCTATGATATAATAGAATTAATATTTTTAATATTTCAATTCTGAGTCCCAATGGGGTCTTGAGGCTTGCACTTAATTATTACCTAGCTCCAAAATTGTCATTAATATATTCAAAAGTATTATATGGAAAAAGAGTCACTAAATTATCACCACCATTAGTAACATTAACACTAAAAAAGAACAAGATAAAAAAATTAGTGATGGTGAGCCCACATTTGGCACTCTCTCTCCCCATATGTTTCTTATACACTCATGCAATGCCAAAAAATAGGAACCAAGTGTATGTTATATCCTCAAAGGATCCTCTCCTTACAATCCTAAATCATAAGTGGATACTCCATGATGGTGGTTTCATCATTGATGTCCAAATCACCCCATTCAATAATATTTATAGGTTCACGCATGTATCCCCTTATTTGTGGCACATGTAAGATGTCTTCTCCCAATCTAACTATTGGGGCATGTATATGTGCTATGTTACCTCAACATCAAACTATTGGATCTCGAAAGGTTTGACAAAACTAAGGAATAACTTTCCTTCGCTTCTAATCCTTGATAATACATAACATGGGGAGACTATCAAGAAAATATGATCCCCTTGTTAAAAATACAAGGTCCTAAGACATTGATTTCTGTTAGATTTATGTCCACTCTTATCTATCCTCATATGATCATAGATCACCTAAACCTTATATATCATTTCTTGCACCCTCTCTACACCAACTAGATATGTATCTCCAATCTCAATCATGAATAAGAGTGACCTGCAAGGTTTATCTTAAGAAGAATTTGAAAGGTTCTAGGTCAGTTGTGGAATGATGGATCTTATTATAAGAATACTATACCAATATAAAGTGATCCCATCAAAATTGACCAATGTCTAAAACCCAATCCCTCATCATATCCACCAAAATCTATTTGTCCACTTGGTATTCCCATCCTTTTGGTGGTGAAACAATATATGGATCCTTAATTTGGTCCTGAATTCATCCTGCCATCATTTACAAAACCCTGACATAAACCAGACATCATGCTCCGAGATAATCATCAAGGGCAACCCATTGAGTCGAATGATCTCCCCCATGTAGTACTGTCCCAAAATCTGTATCAAAATTTTCTTCCTCATAGAAAAGAGGTACACAGACTTAGTAAGAATGTTAACAGTCACCTATATGAAATCTATAAATATATCTATGTATATAATGCACATCAAAATGTCCTTGGTTATTCCATACCATTTAAACTCTGGGGTCTTAGGAGGATATTTTAAATATTATGAGCTTGGTTCTCAAGGATTACATTCTAACATATGAGACCCCGAGTGACAAACTTGGAAACTCTATAACTTATGATAGCCCACCAAAACATCCAATAAATATCAATTTACATCATTTAAACTCCAATATTTATATAAAATAGTGTATTCGGAAACTAACTCATCACCTCCTCTTACATCATCACCAAAACCACTGACTATCCACAGAAGGGTGATGTTCTCCCATCATTCAGAGAATCTATTAGGTACATAGATGAATAGTCATGACTAACCAAAATGTTTTTGTCTCCAAAATGAGCCTCGCTCACATGTTGATGAACCAAAGAATCCAAGACCATGCATTGATGAAAATATACACCCATATCCTCTACTAGGGTCTACTGTAACAAGGACAACTTCTAGGACACCTCCTGTACCAAATGAGAACAAAACTTCATACTAAGGGAGTCTTCCAACATATTTCCCTTCCCAAGAGAATAGAATATATTGTATTCATTTTATTTTAATAATTATAACTAAATAATCTATCCATATTTTATATCTATCTCAATGAATATATACTTGAGACTCTAATGGTATAAGTAAACAAAAATGATCTCTACTAGATTATAGTGCCTTCACATCTTCAGAGTGAAGACTGACACTTCCAACTATAGTTTGTGATTTACATATTTCATATCATTGGGTCCCAACAACCTCAAACCATATGTGATCACTATCCACCTCTAAAAATGCATTCCATTAATCCCTACTCTAGAGGAATCGTAAAACAATACTTGTCCACACCCTCCCCAGTCTGTCTCAACCGAGGACCACTGGTAACTCTCTAAAAAAACTACTTGAATAATTCTTGACAATACTTGGTCTAGGTTTATAATGGCCCTTTCCATGGTAGGTAAATTAAAGTGTATGATACTCTAGAAAATTCAGGAAAATCATCCTATTGTACCTTCACGGTGATTAGATAACTCTACACCTCCAAAGTGATAAGAGGCAGTTCTGTAAAGATGTTTACCTTTTTTATTTCATTTTAATTTTAGGATTCTGGTGGGGACTATAATTTTTTTATAATTACTAAATTGAGGGACTCGTATTTTAGGTTATTATAATGGGAAGGTCTTGGGTGAGTGGTTGGGATTAATGGGGAGGGTTCTTCACTTTTCTAATCAGTTTCATTCAATAAGAGTCAGTTTTATGAGAGTTAGTCCCAGGTTATCCTATATTAACTCAGGAATACATATCATGTTGGTCATGATAGGAATTGTTTTTAGGAATTTATTTTTTGGGTATTTTTTTATTTTTGGTTTCCTTAGTTTTACATTCATTTATAAATAACCAAATTACAATAGGAGTTTGATTTTGGAAAATTATAATTACATTCCATAAAGAGATAATGTTTATCTTCACATTATTCATTTCATGAATATTCTAGCTCTTAGTAAGACTCATGAGTTTCTTCCATCATTAGAAAATAGTGTTTGACCAGATTCCTAATGTGGTTTGGAGGCCACGACAGAAGGAACTCACGGTGAAGAAAAGTTCCATTATTTCTTAAGGGGGTGATTCCTTACTCCCGATCCACCTATCATCAATCATAGTTGTTGGGTTATCTATGAATGTGGTATATTTGATGGATTCTCGGGATTTTCTTGAATAGAACATGATAATTTTATGTAGTGATATCTATGTCAGGTGTTGGAGTGTTACTTGTATTTATGTTATGCCTTGAGATCTAAGTCTATTTAATTGACTCTTTTTTAAATGGTTTATGTTCTATAGTCTCACTAGATAATCCTCTAGACATTGGTTATGTTTTTGAGGATAATATATTATCCACTTTTTTTATTTCAAAATATTACATTTAAATAGGAAGCTAGTGTGGTTCTTTGGCCCTTATTCTTTGGTCTCGTTTTGAGTAGTAGTTCATCAATTTTTTGTCTAGATAAACAAATTATTCTCAAACACTACAGGGTTATAAAGTTTCAAGTTGTTTATAATTGACACACCACAACATGACTCATTTTATTTTTATTTAGTTTTCATTTTTAGGGTGGATATCCCTTTAAATAGTAGTTTTTACAAAAAATCATGTTACACAGTTAAGGGGAATGATTTTTTAAACCATACAGAAAACATGTGACAAATTCTATAATTTTATAGGACAAAATATCATGGTCAACACCAAATTTTCCAAACTAAGTTGCCTACCCATGGGAAATTCTATAGGATCCCATTATATGGTGCATGGTTGGTGCACAATTTTTGAAACAAGGTGTCCAAACAATGTACAGTGTCCATGGGTATATAATTTTAGAATAACCATTTTCAATTAATGAATTAAGACCCTAAAAAGTTATCTCCCTCACAATAATCACTATTTCCCAACCATTCCCTAAGGGGATTCCCATTAAGCACACCACCTAATACCTATAGCTTCCTATCCTTAAGAGTTTCTCCTATGCTTCTTGGTGAGATCTATCTGGGTTCAGGTTTCTAAACCTCTATCCTTATCTCATTCATACTTATCCACCTCTCCACTCCTCACTGTTATTATGCCTCACCACAAACTAAACCCTAGTTTGGGGTTTCAATTAAATTTTAATGGATTTTTTACATATTTATGGTTCCTTTTTGTCTTGTAATTATTTGTGTATGCATTTTTGGTTTTGGGTCTCATTACTCTAAGGTAGTGATTTTATTATAAATTTAAGGTAGTATTTCCTTTGTCAATAAATTTACGACAAGAACTATAATTTATTGATGTTCGTTCTTGTGTTTTTATTATATTATGAGATAAATATGTCATTTCAAATGGTTGGGATTACTGTAACGGGTTTCTACATTGTCATTCATAATTTTCCTAATTTGTTGTGATGAGTATCCTTTACTGATGTATTTTTTCATGCTTGTTTAAACTTTCAAGTACCTTGAGTGTTTTTTCAGTTAACCAACTCGTTTAAATTCTTGGAATTGAAATTAATTAGAATTTTTTGTCATTTTATCATATTCTCCATAAATTCCAAATGGAATTTTTGGATCACAATGAGCCTACAAATGGTTTCAAATTATCTCTCTTGGTTTTAAATATGACTCATATACATATACAAATATACATGTAATTATGGGTTCCCTATTTATGCACTTTAAAACATGGCATTGGAAATCATTGTGTTAAGATAAGGGGTAATTATATATATATACATATAGGTGTATATGTTTTAAGTGTGAAGTGTGGTTTGAAAGGTGAAATATATGTTATAAATGTTTTTTCCCAAGTGATCAATGTCTACTTCAGAAAAGATAAGAACTTTTTAACATTATTGAAATATTTTTAAAATATTGTGGTGTACTCTAATAGAATCCTAGACTCTTATTTATTTTTCTAAATTAGATTTTGGTGATTTTCATTTTGGTAAGATTCTAATAAATGGGGTTTACATTTGTTGTATAGAGAGGTGAGTTGTTGTTGTATTCTTTATTTTAATTACAATGCGTTTGAGATTTTATTTTTTCTAATAAAACTCTCTTAAATATTATTATTATGGGAATATAACATGTTAATCCTTAGTATGCAGGTGGGAATACTAGGTCTAGTATTCAAGGTGAGAAGTCATGGTCATAGCCTGATCTCCCTAGAAGAATTACACTATAAAACAGACTAAACTATATGATATGAGTTTTTACCATTGGAAATTGATTTTCCACTCTAGAAGCTTGTCAATGAGAAGGAATTTAAGGATTTGAATTGAAAATAAGAGTAAGAGGATTTGAGGACCTCTATTTTGATGAGATATATAAGGATTCCCCATGGCGTTTTCACTTATTTACTGATGTTTATAGGGTACCATATTTTATGTTACCTTTTTTCTTAGTTTTCTTTTCTAGATTTAAATAGTAATATTTATGTTCTACTTCCCTATATTTGTAGATTTATGTGATATTCATTCAATTATTATCATTCACATGGAATTATTTCATTCATCGCAAGTTTCTTCATATGATTGGGGTTTCGTAACATCTATCATTTTTCATAAAGAGATTTGGACATCAGAAAAGAAAATGGTTTTGTGAAGTATTATACTATTACATATTTTGAAAGGATATAGAAAATATAATTTTCATATTTTTACGTTTTCTAACTAGATTGTAATGGTTTTATCTTTAAAGGTAATGTATAGGGATGGGATTAAATTTTTTCTCCCAATAGATCATAGTTCTCATGCCTATATATTATAATTTTCAATTAAAAGTTTAGATAATCATTTCTTCTTTCTCATGGTGTGTTGTGGTTATTATTTTTTGGGTGTTGAATCATGTAATCACAAAGTGGTAGTTATTTTTTATTCTATTTTTAATTTAGTTTCATTAATTTATTTGGCCATACAGTATTTTATAAGTTTTTATTGCTAAAAGATAGTAACAGTTACTGGTTGGTGAAGAAAAGAAATTCAGTGGGGATTTTTTATTGTAGGAGTGTAATACTGGGGTGATGGGGGAGGTATTTTTTCTTATTATTATTTACATCTTTAATAATTTTTTATTAGTTTTTTGTTTCAGTTTACAGTTCACTAGAATAGATGTCTGATGTACAAATGTATTATTCTAGAAATTTCTTTTGTTTTCATTGATACGTTTATTAATTATTTAATGGGAAAATTAATTTCCATGTTGTGTCTCCCTAATGCCCAGGAACAAATGTCATCATGTAGGGATTGTGGAAACCCTACAACCCCTGTCATAGTTTGGCTCGAGCATCAAATGGAGGGATGACTCATGTTGGATCATGAATAACATTATTAGTATAATTGAAAAATTACTTATTTATTGAAAATGAAAGCATAAATAATTTAATTTATATAGAAAAATTAATAGTTTATTGTGGGGAAATACATTTTATTTTACTATTTATATTTCAATTTCTTATGTGTGTAGAACATTGGTATTATCCGAGCAGATTCCTTAATCTAAGTGCTAGATCCTAGAATAAAGAAGGGTTTATTATATGTAATTCATTAAAGTGAAATAATTAATGTTTTTTATGTATTATGTTCTATAAATATATTTTAAATATATTTTATTAATGATATTATTATTATAAGAATCATTAAACATCAATGTATCATTCTATAACAGTTTTTCATTAAGTATTTTCAACCATATGTTTAATGGTAATGATAACATTGAAAATATGTCTATTTGTATATTAAAATTTTTATATAATCATGTTATTAAGGGATATATTTCCTTAAATAGGTACATAAGCATAAGATTATAATGTTTACATGGTTTGAATAATTTTTCGATAGTGATAATTCCAATTGGATAATATTGGTGACCTTGAACTTAATTAGTGGTTTGATGATAGAGTGAGTTATGTTTTCATTGATGAAGTTTGTTATATATTCATGTTCATAGAATATATTTTATAGTCATGAATTTATATGAGGAAAACATATATAATTAATTTTAGGTAGCATTTAAGTTTTCATTGAGGTTTTATGGTGATATTAGTTATTAGCATATTTTATGTGAATATATGATTATGGTATTCACAAGTATGGTATGTCACCTTAAAATAAACTTTATGTTCTATGAGGAATAAATATATATAGATTTTAGAATATTTATCACCCTTTTTACAATTTTTTGGGTTTTGAATACTGGTTAAGAATTCTTTTAGGATTCTGGAATATAGCTATTTTTTCAAAAAATTGTCTAGATCATTTGGTATTATTATTTAAATATTTTAGATTAATCTTCCAAATTATTGATTTTTAATATTAGTTATCATAGCATATAATAATTTTTTGTAATAATGGGATAAAGAATTTATGAATATATTTTCATCTTGTTATAGATCATTTGATCAATTAGAGGTTAATTTTAGTGATTCACTATTGGAAAAATCATGTATTTCTTTCATCATCGGAATATGAGATGAAAATAGGTTGAAACTAATTAAAACATGAGATGGAAAGAAGAAATTGAATTTATGCAATTAAAGAAAAACAATTAGTGTATTTTCTTGTATTATATGGTAAAAAAATTCCATAACTCTTGAAATAGTATCTGGAAAATGAAAATGTTTTCTTCTTATAATAATTTATGAAGAATTGATGGGGGTTTTCACCCCTCACTAATTTATGGGGTGGTATTCATTATCATTTTCATGAATATGTTCTCTATCACTCAATGTTATTCCTTTTACATTACATTACTCTTTAATATTATTATTTTCACTTCTTTCTAGTGTTTTACTTATCTAGAAACCTGATTATATGTTATTTTGTATAAAAATTTTGTTTCCCACTTCGCCTTTTCAAGGGAAGTTTCAGTAACCCTTTAAAGGTTTTGTGTTTTAAATAGTCCAATTTTTATATTTTAATCACATGATTATCAAGATAGTAATTATGTCTAATTTATTTATCTTTATAATCCAATACCTTGAAATATAAGTTTAAATGAAAATTATGCTCAATATATTTCTTAAAATACAACATCATGCTTTATGTGAATAACAATATTCTAAAAAAATAATATAATTTAAATTTGACTGTTATATCGTCATTGTTAAATTGGAAGGTATGAATATTAATAAAAAAATTATAATATATTTATATATATTTTTCATATAATAAAATTTATTTTTTTTCATTCATAATAAATAATTACTCAATTTTCTGTAAATTCAGTTTATGATTCAAAAATATGTTGTCTTCAAAAAGGGGTTTATTGAATTTTTATAAAAAAAAATATAATTACATTATACCATTTTCAAAAATATTATTAAAGGAATTTTTTATTTTTTAAAAAATAAAAATTTTAAAATTATATTAGGGTAATTTTTTTGGATTTTTCTAAAAATATTTATTTTTAGTGAATAGTGAAAATTCTAGTTTTTGTTAAACTTCCATTTACATTCATTAAATCATGAAATATAAAAGGAAACATTTGTTATTAATTTGATTCCATAGTAACATAAGACTCATTTTATTATAAAAAATATATTTAATTACATAGTAAATAAATTTATAACTAATTTTTGGAAGAAGATAATAATTAGCTTACAAACACATTTTTTTGAAAACTTCTTTTATGTGTGCAATGTTTTTTATATTAATTAATTAAATAAATATATTTTTATTAATGATTTTAGTATAAAATATATATATATATATTATTCAATTAAATTTTCTAACTTGCCTTTTAGGGTTTTTACTAGGGCCAAAATAAAAATTAAGACAGATTATTGCTCAAAAAATTGTTTTCAAAAAACAATTTTCATTACATTTTATGAATTTATTTTAAATTAAATTTTATTAACCAATAGAATAATAATATATTAAAATTTAATTGATATTTTTATTCATCATAGTTAATATAACCTGATCAATTCATCTTAATTTTTTTTCTCCGTGTCTAGTAAAAATAGTAAAATTTTGTCACCCCATTTGAGGATAATATGGTTTTACCATGTGGTTTAACTAAGATATTAGGATAAAAATTCCACATAAACTTTTCTACTTAATAATTTTTTGAGGTATAACAATATTTTAATTTACTAAAATTTGTGTATTTGCAATTTATACAACTTTATTTGAAAATATTCAACATATAATTGAAATTATTTATATAATTTCATATGTCCCCCTCCCCTCACTTTTAAAATGACACCTATTCTCATCTATTAGTCACATAATTTCATCCATCAATAATATAAAATAACAACCCAAAAATTTTCATATATTATTTAACTTTATCCAATATATTTTTTCTTATTATAAGTCTCTCCTATAATGTATTTTGGTGTTAGTCAAATGATGTCTCTCAAAGAAGTGGTATAAATATTAACCGAGCAATTTAAATTTTATTTCTTCATCCACCATATGTAAACCTATGGTATATATAGAATCTTGTTTATTTATTACATTATGTTTCATTACATTTTAAAAAAAGAGGAACTTTAATATTTAGTGTCTTGGAAATCAGAAACATAAAAAATGAAAACATAAAACAATATTATAATCCACTTATAAGGCTTCATTATAGGTTAATCATATGTAAAATTACAACATCTCATAAGCAGGAGACATCCATCAAAGGAAAGGATGAGAAGAAGGCCCAGTAAGGAAATCAAGTGAAATAGTTTACATGTGAACTTGAGAGATATCAAAAAGAACATGAGGGATATCGTAATGGATTGATAAAGAGGCATAACATAGCAATAAAAACATGAAACATAACTTGAAAATGTGTCTATAACATTTAATTTAGACATTAATGAACATATCATCACTGTTCATCCCCAAGGTGACATAAACATTACCAGGGTTATTCACTAAGGTATCGTGAAACTTGTCATCACTAGAGATTAAATTATTTACCCAATGCATTGGAGCGATATAAGTGGGCACCCTCAATACGTATATATTTTCATGTGATCTACATAGAACATAAACAAACATTTCATAAATAACCCCAAAAGAATAAAAGAAATGGGTTTCATTTTAAAATCACAATGTTTTAAAAGTGCTTAAAAACAAGATCATTATGTCATTTATAACCCATGGAACGAGAGTGAGGGTTATATGTATGTAAAATACAAGAATAAAATATATCAATTTTATGTCTTGATGAATAATCGTGTATGTGAAATATTTTTGGGTATTCATATAAATAAAATAAGATAATTTCTTGAGAAAGAGAGAGAGACATTTTGAGACGAAATTTTTACAGCATGACAACTATATAACATGTTCCTAGAAAATATTCAAAAGAGAGGGGACATGGGTCAAATACGAATAAATAACTCATAATAAAGTACGTGTATAGAATAAAAAGAAATAATATCATGGTATGTATATTTGAATTTCATACCATATAAAAAACAAACTTGAAAGAAAAGAGAATATGTGATTTTTTTACGAAAGATTATGCAGTCAAACAGCACCGCATAGAATTTAGAAAAATAAGTTGATGAGAGTGGAAATGGTATCTCAACATTTTTAAATAAAATTAACCGAAATAAGGATATATAAGAACATACCCCCACTTAAGAAAATGTAAACTAGAAGACACAACATAAAAGAAGTCATGACATAAAAGAGGAGGGTGAAAGGTTCCTTTACTCTGAAGAGTAACTTCAGAAAATCAAAGGTTTTGACCTCAGGGGGATTGAGGGAACATTGGGAGAACTCCATGGGAGGTAAAAATACTAGATTTTCTTTGAGGTGGAATTTGGAATTAAATGAATGAAGTAATGAGTTGGTATTTATAGAAAAAGTTAGGGAATATTTAATTAATTTTCACGGGACACCTCATCAGTGGTATTTACAAAACCATGGGCTTGACAATCGTGTTTTCAAATGGTATTCACAAATTGGGACACCTCATAACATTTCTTACTATTAAACGTTATACCATAATTATTACATCATTATTACATCATTAATGATGTCATTAAACACACTGAAACTCAAAACTGTATTTTAACTATTCACCGAAAAGAAAAACATTTTAAAAAAATATCATCAACTCAACCTAACTTAATATCAATGCTATAAATTCCAAAATTAAATCCATTTTATGAAAATAATTTTCTAAATATTTTTAATTTAATTTTTAAATAAAATAATTATTTATTCCGAAAAAAAACTTTAAATTTATAACTCGTTTTGTAACACATTGAGAAAGTAATCAAGGTCCCATAAAATTATCGTATAACCGTAATACAATAAAGTAACAATTTATTATTACATTTTTTAAAATAAATTTCCTTTTTTAATTATTAAATGAATCATTAAATTGTAATTAAAATATTTATGACATAAAAAAATACTAATACTTATACTATGATCATTTCTTCACTTTTATGATTTCTAAATTATATTTATATATTCATGGTGAATTTTATTTTTTTGGACTTTTTACTATTCATTACTATTCATTAATATTAATAAGGGTATGTTACTATTCATAAGTGTATTTTACTATTCACCAAAAATTATGTCTATCTTATCAAACTCTAAATATCTTACTGAACGCAACTGTATATATCAGGTTTCTGAAATTTAAATCAAAGAGGTAGAAAAATTATGTGAACTGGTTCAGTTATAAAAAGTGGTGTTTGTTAGAAACTCAGTGTTTCATGAATTCTGTAGTAAATCTATTTGTAAATTCTTGGGGTTTTACTATCTTCTCCCCTTAAAGAAATTTTTTCCTCACAATTTTACATTCATAGAAATCTATTATTATTATTAATATTATAATTCTAAATTAATTTTATATCTAAAAACATCGAGCTTAAGAAATATATTTTACTTTAATAAAAATTACATTTCTAATAAATCCTTCAAAATGGTTCAACAAAAGCTTGTGATTAATCAAACACATCCCCCAGGGGTGTCAAACCATGAGTGTAGTAAGGCCTATTTTCGTGTATCAGGATATCCTGGGTCAAGCTCGAAACTCCTTGTCAGGGTTTTCACTCCAAGGTACATGTTTTCCCGAGCAACATGCACTTGCTCGTATCCAGACATGGATTTATTTGTTTTGGAAACCACTAACATAATATTTCACCAATATACCAGGAAGTTTTTCTATATTTAAAATTTTTTATAGGGTTCTTCCAAATGTTTATAAATACTAATCTTTATAAATAACTAAATAATTATATGATACAAACTATTTCATCCCGCCTATTTATTACATTACTTTTCATTACATTTTACAAATATAGGATCTTTAAAGTCTAGCGCCTTGGAAATCAGGAACAAAATAAAAAAAACATTAAGAATTATTCTAATCCACTTGTAAGGATTTATCAAAGGTTCATCCTCTGTAAAATTACTACATTTTATAACATGGAGATATAAATCAATGGAAAGGGTGAGCAAAAGGCCTAGTAAAAAAATCAAGTGAAATAGTTTACATCTTTACTTGAGTGATATCAAAATGAAAATGAAGAATATTGTACTGGAATGATAAATATGAATAACATTGAATTAATAACATGACACATAATATGGAAATGTGGCTAAAACATTTAATTTATACATTCAAGAACATATCACCAAATTCCATCCTTAAGGTGTCATAAAAATTTCCAGGGTTATTCAACAAGGTATCATTAAACTTTTCATCTCTAGAGATTAAATTCATTACCCAATGAATTTTAGCGTTATCAGGTAGCACCAAAAATGTGTCACTATATTAAATTTGTCCATATATATCATAAACAAAAATTTCATAATCTACCCAAAAATAATAAAATAAACGGGATTAATTTCAAAATCGTTACATTTTAAAAGTGATTAAAAACAAGATCATTATGACATTTATAACCCATGGAAAGGGAGTGAGGGTTATATGTATATCAAATACAGAATAAAATATATCAGTTTTATGTCTTTATGAATACCCCTAGAAGTAAAATAGGTTTGGTTATTCACATAAATAGAATGAAATAATTTCTTGAGAAAGTGAGAGAGAGATTTTGAGATGAAATTTCTTCAGCATAACGGCTATATAACATGGTTTTAGAATGTTTTGAAAATAGAGGGGACAAGGGTCACCCACTCATAAATAACTCATTAAAATTTATGGGTATATAATTAATGGAAATGAGATCATGGTATGTATATTTTAATGTTATAACACATGAAAAAAACTTGATAGAAAAGAGAAGATGCGATTCCATTTATGAAAAATTATGCAGCATAACGGCGTCGCATAAAATTCTGGAAAATAATTTGATGATAGTGGAAAGGGTCTCTAATCATTTGTGCATAAAATGGATAGAAATAAAGGTATATAAGAACATTTCCCCACATAATAAAATGGAATATAGAAGACACAACATAAAGGAAGTCATGACTTAAAAGGGGAGGGTGAAATGTTCCCTTACAATGAAGAGTAACTTCAAAAACTCAAATGTGGTGACTTTTGGGGGCTTGAGGGAACCATTGGAGGACTCCTTGGGAGGAAAAAACCATATATTTCTTTGGGAGGAATTTGGAATTAAATGAATGAAGGAATGGGTTGGTAATTATAGTGAAATTGAGGGAATATTTAATTAAATTTCAAGGGACACCTCATCGACAACATTTGCAAAACCACAGGCTTTATGCTGGTATTTTCCCATGGTTTTGGCCACATGGGACACCTAATAACATATAAAAATATTTAACAGTATACTAGAATTATTAAATCGTTATTACGTCATTAATGATGTCATTAAATACATAGAAACTCATTACTTTATTTTTACTATTCACCAAAAAACAAAACATTTTATCAAAATCTCATCAAATTACCCTAAACTAATATCGGTTCTTTGAATTCCAAAATGTAATCCATTTTATTAAAATAATTTTCTAAATTTTCTAAATTTAATTTTTAATTTAAATCATTCACTACAAGAAAACTGATGTTTAGCGGCGGTTTCAAAAACCGCTGCTAAACGCGTTTCGGGCCGCCGTCTCGCGGCGGTTTTTAAACCGTCATGAAATGCCATATTTTTTTTATTTTTATTTTATTTATTTTATTTTTATTAAATTTCTTTCGAGGATTAGCAGCGGATTTTTTAAAAACCGCCGTGAAATAGAGGCGGTTTCGGTAAAACCACCGCGAAATGAAATGAAAAAATAAAAAAACACGAGAAGCCCCGAAATCAATAGAACGACCATAACTATTGATCCGGGCATCTGTTGGAGCTCCACGACTAGTAAAATCGAAGATCATGAAGAGATCTAGAGGAAAATGTAATCAAAACCATGAGACGGTCTAAGGTGCAGAAGATATTAGAGTTATAAGAATGTTGAAAAAAGTTCTTCAACTTAAAACGGTCATAACGTTCACTCCGGGTGTCCTTTTGGGATCTACCGCATATCAAATCGAAGCCAGCAAATAGAGCAATGCAAAAAAATTGACATAAGAAAGCTTCTATTGTGTTTTTCGACCATAAAATCCCCTCCGAAGGACTCCGAAATCCCGTTTCTGTCACCGGTGTCTCGTCGAACTTGTCTTCAAACAGACCTAACTTTCGATCCGTGTGTCAGTTCTAACTCCTCCACCTGCCAGATCATAGCTCATTCCATGAGCTTCAGTATGACTGGTCGCGGAGCCCACATTCACTCCTGGATCATATGTTATGGCCTTTTTAGTGGGTATCAGGTTTGTTATGTTTTTCGATGCCTAGTTTCTAGCACCCGTTCCCCGTCAGCTTTTTTTTTAAATGGTTATAACTTCTGATCCTCCTGTCCATTCAGACTCTTTCACCTATCAGGTCGAAGATCGTTTCAGGATCTTTGATTTGACAGGTCTCAGATCTAAAACGGACTCTCGGATCATATGTTATCTCCGTTAATGTGAGTCCAATGTTTTTGTCTCTTTATGACCGTTTTGACGGGTTTTAACGGTTGCTTCATTTATTACTGTTTATTTGGGATTCCATGACTTGTTATCTTTATCAATGGTTTTTTGTGGGTTATTATGATGATTATGTTGAATTATTAAGGGGTTTTCCAGAGTTGTCATGAGTTTTCATGCGTTCTTGTGCGTTCTCATTCTTTCGAATGCCCCATTCTTCAAATGATTCTCCATCCGTTTTCATGCGTTTTTATGATTTTTCATCCCTTACCATGTCTTTTCATATTTTTTCATGTGTTACCTTTATTATTTATTATTTATTATTTATATTTACTTATTATTTATTATTTATTATTTATTAATACTAATAATAAAATATAATTATTAATAATAATATTTTTTACTCGTTATTTATTATTTATTATTTATTATTTATATTTATTATTTATATTTATTTATTATTTATTATTTATTATTTATTATTTATTATTTATTATTTATTATTTATTATTATTTGTTATTTATATTTATTTATTATTTATTATTTATTATTTATATTTATTTATTATTTATTATTTATTATTTATATTTATTTATTATTTATTATTTATTATTTATTATTTATTATTTATTATTTATTATTTGTTATTTATATTTATTAATTATTTATATTTATTTATTATTTATTATTTATTATTCATTATTTATTATTTATTATTTATTGTTTATATTTACTTATTATTTATTAATTATATATTTATTTATTATAAATTTTTTATATTTATTTATTATTTATTATTTATATTTATTTATTATTTATTATTTATATTTATTTATTATTTATATTTATTATTTATTATTTATATTTATTAATTATTAATTATTAATTATTAATTATTTATTATTTTCTATTTACTATTTATTATTTATATTTATTTATTATTTATATTTATTTATTATTTATTATTTATTATTTATTATTTATTACTTATTATTTATATTTACTTATTACTTGTTATTTATATTTATTTATTATTTATTATTTATATTTATTTATTATTTATTATTTATTATTTATATTTATTTATTGTTTACTATTTATTGCTTACTATTTATTTATTATTTATAGTTATTTATTATTTATTATTTATATTTATTTATTATTTATTATTTAGATTTACTTATTATTTATTAATTATAATTACTTATTATTTGTTATTTATATTTATTTATTTTTTATTATTTATATTTACTTATTATTTATTATTTATATTTATTTATTATTTATTATTTATTATTTATTTATTATTTATTATTTATTATTTATTATTTATTATTTATTATTTATTATTTTTATTTATTAATTATTAATTATTAATTATTAATTATTAATTATTATTAATATTTATTTATTATTTATTATTTATATTTATTTATAATTTATTATTTATTACTTATTACTTATTATTTATTATTTATTATTTATTATTTATTAATTATATTTGTTAATTATTAATTATTTATATTTATTAATTATTTATACTTATTAATTATTTATTATTTATTATTTATATTTATTTATTATTTATTATTTTTATTTATTTATTATTTATTATTTATTATTTACTATTTATTATATATTATTTATTATATATTATATAGTATTTATATTTATTATTTATTTATTATTTATTATTTATTATTTATTATTTATTATTTATTTTGTATTATTAATATTTATTATTTATTATCTATTATTTATTATTTATAATTTATAATTTATAATTTATAATTTATTATTTATTATTTATTATTTATTATTTATTATTTATATTTATTAATTATTTATATTTATTAATTATTAATTATTAATTATTTATATTTATTTATTATTTATTATTTATATTTATTTATTATTTATTATTTATTATTTATTATTTATTATTTATTATTTATTATTTATTATTTATTATTTATTATTTATTATTTATTATTTATTATTTATTATTTATTATTTATTATTTATTATTCATTATTTATTATTTATTATTATTTAGTTTATATCTATTATTTATGTATTCTTTGTTTTTTCAATTAATAAATATAAGTATATTAAATTCTGTTTATTAACCACATGACGAACTTGCTGGAGTGGTAAAATCTTTGGAAAATATGCAAGAGGTTAGGGGTTTAAATCTCACCAAACGTAGTATTTCTCTATATTGCATGGGCATGTGCATGGGAGGTCCTTGCATGGATAAATAAAGTAAATAAAGTAATACGAAATAAATAAAATAAATAAAATAAATAAAATAAATAAAATAAATAAGAAAAATAAAATAAATAAGAAAAACAAGAAAAATAACATAAATAATAAAAATAAGAAAAAGAAAATAAATAAGAAAAATAAAATAAAGAAAATAAAGAAAATAAATAAAATAAATACGAAATAAATAAAATAAATAAAATAAATAAGAAATAAATAAAATAAATAAAATAAATAAAATAAATACAAAATAAATAAATAAATAAATAAATAAATAAATAAATAAATAAACAAACAAACAAATTAAAAAATAAATAAATAAATAAATAAACAAATTAATACATAAAATTAAAAAAATAAAAAAAAATTAAAAAACCGTCGCTAAATCATTTAGAGGCGGTTTAAACCGCCGCGAAACGTTCTGCGCCGGTTTTAAAAACCGTCGCGAATAGTTTCCCGACGCATGATTTCACGGTGGTTTTTCAAAACCACCGCCAATCTATTTAGCGGCGGTTTAAACCGCCGCGAAACGAAAAAAACCGCCGCTAAATCGTGATTTTTCCGTAGTGATTATTTATTCCAAAAAAAACAACTTCAAATCTATAAATCGTTTTGTAACACATTGAGAAAGTAATCAAGGTCCCATAAAATTATCGTATTACCATAATACAATAAAGTAATATATTATTATTACATTTTTTAAAATACATTTCCATTTTAAATTATTAAATTAATCATAAAATTATAATTAAAATATTTATGACATAAAAAAATTACTAATACTTATACTATGATTGTTTTTTTCACTTTTAATATTTCTAAATTACATTTATACATTCATGGGTGAAGTTTCTATGTTTTGGACGAATTACTATTCCTTACTATTCATTACTATTCATATGTGTATATTACTATTCATAAGGGTCTTTTACTATTCACTGAAAATTATGTTTGCCTTATCAAACTGTAAATTTCATACTGAATGCAACATTGTATATTAGGTTTTCAAAATTCAAATCACAGAATTGGAAAAATTATATTTACTGGCTCGGTTATAAAAAAGAGGTGTTTTGGAGAGACTTAGTGTTTCATGAATTATATATTAAATCTATTTGTAAATTCTTGGGGTGTAATAATATCAATAATAATATGATTAATACTTAATTATAATTATAATAATATGTTATTATAATTATTTTTGACAATTTCCCACCTGTTTTCCATCTAATTGGAAATAAAAGTATCACTCATGCATATGTCTGGACTACCTCTTCAACATAGAGATATGATTCATATTCCATCATTAAATTTTATGGTTGGTAATTATGATGGAAATTTTATTTATATAGGAAATTTATAACATAATTTTTAGTCTTTAATTTTAATAAATTATTTATCTTGTCACTATCACATCTCTTGGAAAAAGATAATGTTGATCATGCGTACGTGTGGACTACCACCTCCAAAAAGTGACAAGATTAATTTTTTCTTTGTCACTTTACATAAAAAGTAATAAGGATATGTTGAGTAAATAAGGTTTTCGTTTTTAATTTTCCATTCCTTCATACAAGGGGGAGTTTGGTAAGTCATTAAGGCTTTCCTTATGACTTCGTGATTCCTTCTTGTTTTGAAAATCACAAAAACCTGATCTGAAGGCAAATTTCTTTTTACCCTTATTTTACTTCTATAAGGAAACATTTCCTTCCCCAAGTAAATTTCTCCTTACCTTGTTTTTATTATTCATATCAAAAAATTTCTATGTATAAAATTAAGTTTAAAACCAAAACCTCAGAATCCTATAAATACATAGATATGAAGCATTCTGTTTTAGGATCTGAATTCTTAGAATTATGGTTTGGAACTATTCTGAGTTCTGACTCCGAATTCTCATTACGAATTTGGGATATGAACTCTTCTGAGTTCTGACTCCGAATTCTGATTATGAATTCTGGTTTCGAACTCTTCTGAGTTCTGACTCCGAATTCTAATTACGAATTCTGGATACAAACTCTTCTGAGTTCTGACTCCGAATTCTGATAACGAATTCTGGAAATGAACTCTTCTGAGTTCTGACTCTGAATTCTGTTTACGAATTCTGGATACAAACTCTTCTGAGTTATGACTCCGAATTATGATTATGAATTCTCGTTATGAACTTCTCTAAGTTCTGACTCAGAGTTCTCCGAATACAGACTCTGATCTCTTTTGAGTTCTGACTCCGAATTCTCATGATCTCTTAATCCGAACTTTGTGAGTTCAGGTTCCGAATTCTTGTGAATCAAGAATCGGAATTTCCTTGAAATTCAGACTCTAGAATTCTATAGAATTCAGGTTCTGAATTCCTAGAAAACAGAATCAGAATATAATTGTATTTTAGACTTCGAATTCATTTTTGGTTAGACTCTGAACTTTCATATTTCCTTACACTCTGAATATAAGATTTTAGTTATGTAACAACATTTTTATTACACTTGTTTTGTTATAAAATGATGTTGTGAATTCAGTTACTAACTAACCATTGTTTTAGTGACAGGTGTATAGGTCCCCCCTAAAATTAAAGGAAAAATATGACTGTTGAAGAAGAAAGATGACCGTTGAAGCTGTGCCTATAAATAGGGGCTCATTTGAAAGAGCTCAACACTCTTTGATGACTCTAGAGATTACATACTGTTGCAGTGATTTCTAGAGAGATAAATTAATTGCTTTGTTCACAATGAAATTCTTGTTCAGTTTTTCTTTGTGTGACTCCGATTTTTGCTATGTACAATCTAGGGCTTCTGGGGATAGGAAGACAAAGGCGCCAACTACCTTGAAGTTTAGGGATTCCTTGTTGTGGAATAAAGAGGTACCAACTACCTTGAAGTTGAGAGCTTGTGGGGATAGAAAGACAGAATCTAATATTCATATCAAGGGCTTACCCTGGTGTGGGTAAGACAGACTTTCTAGAATCTATACTTCAAGGGTCCTTTATCCAAGGTTGTTGGATACCCTTCTTTTTGGGTTAAATGATTTACTATTTGTTACTGGTTTTGTTACAAGTTTTCTGCTGCATTTGTATTATTGAGGAAAGTACAACCATCTTATACTTCCTTATACTTGTACCCTATTTTAGTTAGATTCAATACTCTTTTAGGTAGAATCTTTATCTTTGTAAACCTTCATTAAGTTCCATTTTCCAGAACCATATTTCTGAATCCACATTCACGAAATCATATTTTCAGAATCAAGAAACTGTGCAGAACTAGAGGTTTTGTGAATTACCTTGTCTAACCTTGTTAAACATAACTATCATTAAATGTTCCAAAGGAATTTTTAATAGCATAAAATTCACCCCCTCTTGTATTTTAGAATCTAATCTTTACATATTAGATCCTACAATTGGTAATAGAGGAGGTGACCTCTGAATAAATCTCACGATTAGATTCAGAAGAGATTTTTTTCAGAATCATATTTTTTAGAATCATTTTTTCTTAGAGATACTCTTATTTTATTTTTTTTCCTTTCTTAGGAATATCATACTTGTTTAAGAACTTTTTCTATTAACAAGTTTTGTGTGGAATGTATTTTCTTAAAGATGGTAGGAATCAATGTTGTTTCCATAGACAATCTCAATATAACTAGACCACCTATCTTTGATGGAAATGATTATGAATATTGGAGAGATAGAATAAAGACATTTATTATCAATACTAGTGTTGATAATTTGGTTATGCTTACTAGAGGATAAAAAATACTGACAAAGAAGTTAGTACCTTTACCAATCAAGAAAAGCATAAATATCAACTAAATTATAAGGTATACAATACATTGATTTTCTCCGTGACTATAAATTTATATAACCAAATTTCATCTTGTGAAGTAACAAATTCTATATAGAAGAAACTAAAAGTTACAAATTTTGGTACTTCTAAAGTTATAGAAACTAGAAGAGCTATGTTGAGAGCTGAATACCATGACTTTAATTTTCTTTATGGAGAACCCATATGTAAGGTGAAACAAATATTCATGACTATTGTTAATAGTTTACAATCCATGGGTAAAAAAGGATTATATGATTAAGCTCTTATTGATAAGATCATAGACATCATTCCCAATAAGTGGGTATCCAAGAGGACTGCTATTGTTGAAAACATAATGGTTACTTAGATTTCCTTAGATGAACTCTTTGGAACTCTCCTTCAGCAAGAGACTAGAATGAAGAGAGATATTGATAATGTAAAGAAGAAGAATGGAATGGAAGTGTTTATTTTACTACAAATTCTAATCATATGAATGCTAAGACTCCTGAGAGAGTTACAAGATCCAAATCTAAGAAAGTTTTCATTAAATCTGAATCTAGTGGAAGTGAATCCTCAGAGAATGAATTAGAAAATATTGATCGAAGGATGAACAAGATAGCTGGACAGAGGAACCATCAATCCAAAAACAAGAAGAAAGTAAGGATAAGAAAGATTCAAAAGTCACATGTTATGAATGAAAGAGAGCTAGACATATAAGACCTGATTGTCCCACTCTTAAGAAAAAATAAATAAATGAAAATCATTCTATGAAAAATAGAAAGAAGTATTACAAATCTAAAGCTATTAAAGTCTTGAAATCCATTGACACCTGGCGTGCCAGTGGTGGAGACTCTTCAGATGAATCCTCATATTAGGAATCTACTAGACAGTAGAATCCTAGTTTAATTTCCAGAATACCTATTGGAAATCATTGCGTTATGGCTAAGGTACACAATGATGAATCATTGACCAATTCTTCTTTAAATGAAAATTATATTAATGATAATAGATATTATAACTCTTCGGAAGAATAATCTTCTTCTGATGAAGTTAATACTTTACATTCTTATGAAAAAGATTCTAGGATTGCCAAACTTCATGAGATTGAGAACTCAAAACTCATTGAAAAACATGATAAGGAAAAATCTAGGATTACTATTCATACCAAGGAAATATCATATCTTTTTAAGGATCTTGAGAAGAGAAATGCTGATTTTAAAAGTATTTCAAAAAAACTTGCGGAAGTATATTCTAAGAAGAATAAACTTTCTAAAGATCTAGAAAAAGTAATTTCTAAGAATGATGTTTTCAAGCCTAGCTATAGTTCAAAATCAAATATTTTTTAAGATAAGAACTTTGTTATCAAACTCAAATCCAAACTCTTTTCCTTGAGGAAGTGTTTTTAAAACTTTACCTTAGATAAAGAAAATTTTGATAAAATGTATTCTCAAATCCAACCTCTAAGGAATAGTTCTGGTTTTGGTTATACTAGTTCAAAACCTGTTTCTAATAACAATTATTCTGTTCCAAAATGTGCTCCTTTTTAGAGTTAGTGTCAGTGTAGTGGAAACTGGGCAAAGAATTGTTCTCTAAACAAAACCCAGTCTTTAGGATTTCATAAAGCTAATTTTTCTAATAAGATTTAGTTGTTGGAAATCTTTCTTTCTAAGAATTCTGTATCCAAGAAATTTTGGATTCTAAAAACCCAAATTTTTCTTATTTTTAGGAAAATAGAAAAGGAAACAACATCAATACATGGTAAATGGATAGTGGATGTTCCCGACATATGACTGGTAACAAAAACTATTTTGAAAAGATTATCAAGACGAAAGGAGGGAAAGTAACTTTCAGAGATAATTCTCAGGGGGATATTATGGGTATAGGTAACATTGTTCTTCTTGAAAAAACATTAATTTCAAATTTTTTATTTATTAAGGGTCTTAAGCACAACGTCATTAGCATAATCCAATTATGTGACGAATTTTACTTTATGAATTTTAGGAATGACATGTTCTTAGTACACAATTCCGAGGAATATTTTTTTCTTTCTGCCCATAAGCAAAAGAATGTTTACACACTAAACATAGAAGACCTTAGAAGACAATACATACCTTGCCTTAGTGTAATGGAAGATCATTCTTGGTTGTGGCATAGAAGGTTAGGACACTGTAACCTTAGGAACTTATGCCAACTTTCTAAGAAGAGATTAGTTAAAGATCTACCGAAGCATAGATTTGTTTCATCAAATGTTTTTGACCCTTGAAAATATGGAAAGCAACATAAATCATGTTTTAAATCACTCGGTGAATTCTAAACTACTGATTCATTACAGCTAATGCATATGGATCTTTTTGGTCCTACAAAAACTGGAAGCATTGGGGGTTACTATTATTTATTTGTCTTGGTTGATGATTACTATAGATTTACATGGGTCTATTTATTAGCAAATAAGTCTGAAGCTTTTTCTTATTTAAAAAGGTTTAGATCCCAAGTCAAAAATGAGAAAAACATTCCACTGAAAACTATTCATAGTGATCATGGAGGAGAATTTCAAAATTCTGATTTTGAAACTTTTTGTTGTAAAAAAGGCATTACTCACAATTTCCCAGCATCTAGAACACCTAAAAAATGGTTTTGTTGAAAGAAGAAATATAATACTTCAAGAGATTACTAGAACCATGTTGAGTGAGTATTCTGTAGCCAAACATTTTTGGGATGAATCTATAAGTACTACTTGTTATACTATAAATCGAGTTTTGATTAGACCTTTTCTTAATAAAACTCCTTATGAGTTATGAAATGGTAGAAAACCTAGACTTTAATACTTTATGGTTTTTGTTTGCAAGGTATTTATTCTGAATACTAAAGATATTCTACATAAATTCGCACCAAAATATGATGAAGTAATTTTCTTAGGATACTCCACAAATTCTAAGGTATATATATTTTTCAATATGAACACTTGTACTATTGAAGAGATAGTACATGCTAAATTTGATGAATCTGATCCTTTTGTTTTTAAACAACCCCAACCTACATCTTCAGATGTGTTTTCCAAAATATGTTATCAAAATTTGTTAGAAGATCTTTTTAAAAAGGAAAATGTTAAGGAAGATACTAATGAAACATTTACCCTTGAAGATTTCCTACCCTAAGTTAATGAACAGGTTTTACAAAACCCAAATCAGTTGTTTCTAAAGAATCATCCTAGTGATAGAATCATTGGTGATGTGAATAAACCTGTAAGGACTAGAAGTTCGTTAATAAATGAGGTAGAACATCTAGCATTCCATTCCAAATTAGAACCAAAATGCACTAATAAAGCTTTAGGTGATGATGATTGGATTAAAGCCACGCAAGATGAACTAAATGAATTCAAATGGAATAATGTCTGGAGCTTGGTTGAAAGACCTATGGAAAATTCTGTTATGGGTGTAACAGGGATCTTCAGAAATAAGTGTGAAGAAAATGGAATCATTGTAAGACATAAATGTAGATTAGATGCTAAAGGCTATAATCAACAAGAAGGAATAGACTATGAAGAAACCTATGCTCTAGTATCCATACTTGAATCTATTTTTATTTTACTCGCCTTTACAACATTCTTCAATTTAAAACATTTTGAAATGGATGTAAAATGTGCTTTCTATAATGGTTATGTTCAAGAGGATGTTTTTTTAACAACCTCCTAGTTTTGAAGATACAAAACATCCTGATCATGTTTTTAGACATACCAAAGCTTTTTATGGCATTAAAAAAGCCCCTCGAGCCTGGTATGATAGACTTACAGATTTTTTGCTTCAAAATAACTATGTTAAGGGAAATTTAGATCCAACCATTTTTATAAAAAAAGATAAGAAAAATGTTTTTATTGTTCAAATTTGCGTTGACAGAATTATATTTGGTTCAACTCATCAATATTTAACTAATTCGTTTGCGGATCTAATGAAATATGAGTTTGAAATGAGTATTATGGGTGAGTTAACTTTTTTCCTTGTTTTTAAAATTTATCAAAAAACATAAGGAATCTATATATCCCAACATAATTATATTAAATATATTCTTAAGAACTATGGATATGACAACACTAAGAGTATAAGTACTCTCATTGGTACCTCAAACACTCTTGATCTTGATAAATCTGGGAAACCAGTAGATCAAACATCTTTTAGAGGTATGATTGAAATATTACTTTACCTAACAGCTAGTCATCCAGACATAATGTTTTTAGTATGCGTATATACAAGATATAAATCCAATCCTAAGGAATCTCATTTAAAGGCAGCGAAAAGAATTTTTCGCTACTTAAAGGGAACCATGGATTTAGGACTCTTCTATTCTTTTGGAAGTGATTATATTCAAAAAAGTTTTTCAGATACTAAATTTGGTGGATATAAAATGGATAGAATGAGTACATTCAGAACATTTCATTTCTTAGGAGATTCATTAGTTTCTTGGTCATACAATAAGAAACACTTAGTAGCACTTTCCACTGCTGAAGCTGAATATGTAGCAGCTGGAAGTTGTTGTGCTCAAGTGTTGTGGATGCAACACACACTCACTGACTATTAAATGAGTATAACCAAAACACAAATTTTTTGTGATAATACAGGTTCCATTTCCCGTAATAAAAACCTTTCACATCACTATCGTGCAAAGCACATAAATATTAGGCATCACTTTATTAGGGATCACACACAAAAATGAGATACAATTCTTCAATTTATTGGAACACAAGATCAACTTGCTGATATTTTCACAAAATCTTTACCCCCTAATAGATTTGAATACATTAAATAGAAGTTAGGAATGATAACCGTAAGGTAATATTCCTTGATAACTTCATATTGAACCACTCTCCTTACATTAATAAACTCCTTTTCACAGGGGGAGTACATTTGTTTTTGAATTTTTTATATTTTTCTTAAGGAAGTTTTTCATATTTTTCATAATGAAGTTTTTCATATTTTTTGTAATGAAGTTTCTCATATTTTTCTTAATGAAGTTTTTCATATTTTTCTTAATGAAGTTTTTCATATTTTTTTCGTAATGATGTTTTTCATATTTTTAGTAATGATGTTTTTCATATTTTTCGTAATGATGATTTTCATATTTTTCATAATGATGTTTTTTATTTTTTTTGTAATGAAGTTTTTCATATTTTTTTCGTAATGAAGTTTTTTATATTTTCCATAATGATGTTTTTCATACTTGAAATTTTAATAATGGAAATTTTCGTACTTAAAGCTTTTGTAATGGAATTTTCATACTTAAAATTTTCATAATGCAATTTTTGTACTTGAAATTTTTGTAGTGATGTTTTTCGTAGAAAAATATTTTCATAATGAAGATTTTCGTAATGAAAATTTTCTTAAATAATATCTGTGTACTCGATTTCTTTTTCATGCTCAAGTTTTCATTTGGAATCTAAAGTCCTTCAGAAATTTTTTCCCCAATACGAATAATTATCCTGACAATCCAAAAGGTATCAATCTTTCTTGAGTTTTCGTAATAACCTTTTACTTGCATTTAGTTTATCTTGTTTTTAAAAAATTCTCGGATTCTATTTTCCTTAAATCGGAAAGTTTTCCTTTAAATACTTCAAAAGATCAAATTATACCAAATTTACCTTGCGGTAATCATTTCAACCTTCAGATCAGATCTAAATAATTCTCATCCATTGGATTCAGATGGTAAGATGAACCATCGCTTCAACACCTATAAAAGGGTACCCCCGATAGTTGTCCCACGTCGGCTTTCAAAGATTGTGCATGTCAAAGCTCTGTCCCTATACATAATTCCATTCCAAACATTTCAGAAGTTATCAATTCTGAATGTCTAGTGATGTACCCTCTCTAGAAATTTCTACTGTCAAGCCAATTGCAGAATGAATGATATAAAAGGAGAGGTTGGTACATCCGAACTTTTTCAACAAATATGACTCTATTATCTCCAATAATATCAAACTTAATGGTTGAGAAAGTTTATTTATTTCAATTCTAGGAGCTCATGATGTTGTGTATCTGGATTTGTTGATAGAATTTTATGAGTCAGCTTGTTTCTTTAAGGAAGATGGAAGGGAAAAAATTTCCTTCAAAAGTTACGGTAAAACATATGCACCTTCTTATACCAAGGATGAAATCATGGTTGGGATATCTTATGAAGGGGAAGCAGAATACTGTTCCCACAAGATACCGAATGTTCAAGGTATTTTTGTAAAGGTGAAGGCTTTACAGCGTCTTGGACTCTCTGATGTTAAGACTGCAAAACTTTCTCACTTGTCTACCCACAATTGGATCCTTGAATTATGGGTTTAGGGTCTTATCATACTGAGAAAGGGTGACAAGGACACCCTTAATAAAAGTGATATGTATATCTTATATTTTTTGGTAAATCTAAGGAAAATCAATCTGATGAAGCATATTCTCATTAAGATAGATAATATCAAGAATGGGATTCTAAGAGCAAAGATAATCATGTATCCTACTCTACTCTCCAAGGTGATAGTTTGGTGTCTTGAATCTTTCAAGATCCCTTGTCGTTCTAAGCTGAGGAATTGCAAAGTAATGCTAATATGTGATGATACTCTCCATAGGATCAAGGTTTGTTTCTCTAAGGAGTCAGGTGAATTTTATGATTTACCAGAGGATGAGTCAGAAGCTGATCCGAAAAATAATGAAGAGGCTGAACCATCGAAGAAGGCTGGAAGGAAAAGAAAATTTGAAGGAATTAGAAGCTGAAAGTGAAACCACTAAGGCCAACGAAACTCAATCCACACCTCCAAAAACCAAAAATAAGAAAGCCTATCCATATGAGGTAGTAGCCAAGTGGAGGGAAGATATGAAGAACCAAAAAGAAGGGGAACCACAGTTCGGTCTAGACCCCGTAGAGGCCAAGGCATTCAAAGAGAAAGCTGCTGATGAGCTTCAGAAGCAGGCCAAGGAATAGAAGCGTAAGAAGAAAATGTTTGAGGCTAAATTTTTTCAATCCCATCTAATGGATACAGAAATAGCATCCGAAAAAATTATTGTTCCGAAATATTTCATAGTAGAACAATTACGTGAGACTCTAGGAAATAAGTTCATGTCTCCAGAAAAAGCCAAAGAGAAGGAAGTTGAGAAGGAAGATGTGGAAGAAGAACAAGAAGCTAAAAGCACTGAAGATACAATTGATCTGATAAGTCTTGTAGAATACATTCATGAGAAGAAAAATGCTACCGAAAAGTTGTCAATCCGGACTTCTCAAGCCGGATCTTCAAGAATTTATAATCCCGTGGTTGATGAAAACGCTGAAGAGGAAGTGAACAAGTTTTCTGAGGAAGATAGTCATAATCATGACATTATTCTTCCTAAAGATATTGAAGTAAGAGCTGAGAAAGAGAAAACTGATGAAGATAATATTATCCAATTATCTGAAAGTCAGCATGAGTCTCCAGATGAAGAAGTTGTTCCGAAAAATGACAAGGGAAAATGGGTGGTTGTTGATACCCCAAAAAATGAAATTTTGAGGAAAAAGGAATCTGGTGGAACTTCCAAGAGGAATATGGTTGATCTAGAAGAAGAAACATCACCATGTAAAGTGTCAGATTCGGAGTCGTCATCTTTAGGACGTGATTTTGTTATTCAATCCCTAATGAAGCTAGTAGACACCATTTTGATCATTCCAACAATTGACTCGAGATGCCAGATTCTCCAGCATAGCATAAATCAGAAGTAAAATTTCATATCCATGGTCATTGATAGGTGTGTAAGGACTGAGGTTGATCACAAGAATTTCTTTATAAACTATTAAGGCCATAGAAAATCATTCAAGAAGATGACCAGCTGGTCGAGGAAGATCGTTGAAGATTTGAGAGAGCTTGATCAATTTCAAGAAGATGTCAAGGAATATTTTGATATTGAAGACACCAAAATCAAGGATCCTAAAAATAGATTTTAGAAAAATCTAAATCTTGAAAAAAAATACTTAGATTCAGGATGTCAATGATCTGAATGGGAAGTTGAATTATATTTTCCAAAGTTGGAAAACAGAAAGGGATCTCCAGATTGAGATTCAAGAAAAGCTAGAGAAGCAAGATGAATTGCTGAAGACTCAGGCAAAGGCTATGAAGACTTGGGATGACAGGACCAAAGCATTCTAAAAGTAAGAAGAGGAGGATCACAAAGAGCTAAAGAAGCTCAAAACCAATCGTGAAGAAGCTTATAACCAAGGAAAAAGAACAAAAATAGATCCAAATCTGATCTTTTGTTGTATCTGTTTTTCCCTGTACAAATTCTTCTAATCATAATGAAATGGTGGTTTCTTTTTTTGCTTGGCTATTTGTTCTAATATTTTTCGTACCATATTTCTTTTCCATTCCCTAAATTTCTTTTTGAAAATAACAAAGGGAGTGAAAAGAAAAAGAATTTCAAGTAAAGAAGAAATATCCCTATGTAAGGGGGAGTTTATCTAATGGGGAGTTCTCATTACGAAGATTTCCATACTCAAGATGATGAAAATACTCATTCCAGAAATCTATAATACGATCCTTAGTGTTCCAAAGACTAAGGGGGAGTTAGTCGTATTCATATTTTCCAATTTAAAAAGGGAGATAAGTTTTATTTGCAATGTCTTGAAAAATATTTTCTAAGTCCTTTTATTCTTTTTCGTAAAGATGTTTGTGCTTTACAAAAAGGGGGATATTTTGAGTAAATAAGGTTTTCCTTATGACTTTTCCCTTCCTTTATACATGGGGTAGATTGGTACGTCATTAAGCCTTTCCATATGACTTCACGATTCATTCTTGTTTTGAAAATCACAAACACGTTATCTCAAGGAAAATTTCTTTTTACCCTTGTTTTACTTCTATAAGGAAAAATTTCCTTCCCCAAGGAAATTTATCATTACCTTGTTTTTATTGTTCATATCATAATTTTTCTAAGTATAAAAATCAGTTTAAAACTAAAACCTTGGAATCCTATAAATACCTAGATATGAAGCATTCTATTTTAGGATCTGAATTCTCAGAATTCTAGTTACGAACTCTTCTAAGTTCTGAATCCGAATTCTAATTACGAAATCTAGATACAAACTCTTCTGAGTTCTAACTTCGAATTATGATTACGAATTCTGGGTTCGAACTCTTCTATTTTCTGACTCTGAATTCTAATTACGAATTCCGAATATATACTCTTCTGAGTTCTAACTCCAAATTCTGATTACAAATTATGGATACGAACTCTTATGAGTTCTAACTCAGAATTCTGATTACAAATTATGGATATGAAATCTTCTTAGTTCTGACTCCAAAATTTGATTACAAATTCTGGTTACAAACTTCTCTGAGTTCTGACTCCAAGCTCTCTGAATACAGACTCTGTAGCCTTATGAGTTCTGACTCCGAATTCTCATGAACTCTTACTCCATACTTTATGAGTTTAGGTTTCAAATTATCGTGAATCCAGACTCTGAATTTGCTTAAAATTCAGACTCCGAAAATATATAGAATTCATGTTCCGAATTCCTAGAAAACAGAATATGAATATTCTTGTATTTTTTACTCCAAATTCATTTTTGGTTAGACTCCAAACTTTCATATTTTCTTACACTACGAATACTGGATTTTAGTAATGTAACAATATTTTGCTTAATTTTTTTTTTATAAAATGATGTCATGCATTCATTTACTAACTGACCACTACTTGAGTGACACATGTATAGGTCCCCCTAAAATTCAAGGAAAAATATGACCGTTGGAGGAGGGAATCAACTGTTGAAGTCATGCATCTAAATAGGGTCCCATTAGAAAGAGCTCAACACTGTTCGATGAATAAAGAGATTACATACTGTTGATGTGATTTTTAGAGAGACTTTCATTGCTTTGTGCGTACTGAACTTCCTATTCAGTTTTTCTTCGTGTGACTCTGATTGTTGCTTTTTGCAATCGAGGGCTTACGGGGATAGAACGACAGAGGTTCCAAATACCTTGAAGTTGAGGGATTCCTTGCTGAGGAAGGAAGAGGTACCTACTACCTTGAGTTGAGGGCTTGTGGGGATAGCAAGACAGACTTCAATCTTTGTATTGAGGTCTTACTCTGTTTTGGGTAAGACAAACTTTCTTGAAAGTATAAATCAAGGGACCTTTATCCAAGGTTGTTGGATACCCTTCACATTGGGTTAAAAGATTTTCTATTTGTTACTTGTTTTGTTACAATTTATTGGATGAATTTGTATTGTTGAGGAAAGTATAACCATCTTATACTTTCTTATATATGTACTCTAATTTAGTTAGATTCTATACGCTTTAAGGTAGAATCTTTATATTTGTAAACTTTCATTAAGTTTCATTTTCCAGAACGATCTTTCTGGATCCAAATTCTCAGAATCATATTTCTGGAATCAAGAAAGTGTGTAGAACTAGAGGTTTTTTGAATTACCTTGTTTAACCTTGTTAAACATAAATATCATTGAAAGTTCAAAAGGAATTTTTAAAAGCATACAATTCAACCCCGCTCTTGCATTTGAGCATATTATCTTTATATATTAGATCCTATAGGAAGTATTTAACTAATATATATGATATTTATGATTTTAAAATGATTCTATGATGGTTTATTAATAATTACCTTTCATTAATTCCCTCCATTTAAATTTTGAATCATCAATTGTATGTACAAACAAATTGATGTCTCCATAAATGGATGTAACTCATTTTTCATCACCACTATATTTGAATGGTTATAAAATTGAATATAAGGATTAATTTTTATACCTATTAAATTATTAACATTAAATAGATGATATAAAATGATCATTTTGAGAGGAATATTGTAACACCCTGAGCATCCATGGTATGCTTCTTTTTAAAAAATCAAAATAGCTTGCACTACACACAACACTGAGTTCGAGCGCACCACGAATTTCCATTTAAAAAGAAGTTATGAATAATACTTATGAAAATTTTAATTTTATATATTCCATATAAATTTTGATATTCATATCATATGTTTCTTATACATTGTATAATAACAAACTAAAATTTTCAAATAAAATATGTATTTTTCACAAAAAAAATTAATTTTACCACCTTTTAATGGAGAACCCTTTTTTAAATCCAATATTTGAAACTTTTATATATTAAATTTCCAAAAACAAAATTCTTATTTGGTATTAGGACATAAAAATTTATTTTTTATATATTTTTGGCGTTATTCGGATAACATTCATATTTTATGATAAAAAACAGCATTTTAATTCATAACATCTTTATAATATAATTTATTTATATTGTTAAATTATACTTTAAATTTATTTTAAATTATAATCATATATTTTATAATTTAATATAATTCAGGTCATTGGAATTATTTTCCCACTAAAATTGGTTATAAACATATATCAACAATTTGTTGTTTTTTTACTTTGAAACAAATTTGTTTGTCATTTTTTTAATGGGAAATAAAATTAAATTGATTAATGGATCTTATTTGTATTAATTAATGAATAATTTATTCCATATTTTGAATCAGTGGGTCTATATTATGTTAATATGATTTTTTTTTATTTTTGGGAATTTTGAATAGTAACTTTAGTAATTATTTTTATTACTATGGTTGAAGGTAAATCTGATAATTAAGGTTATAAATAATATTATAAACTAAAATTAACACCTATAAAAATCTTATTGGATGAATAAAATCGACTTTTAAAATCTATTCTTCGAAATGTATTCACTTAATGGCCACTTTACCATTAATATGACATTAATATTATTAAAATCAATGAGTGTGACAAAATATCACACTCTCATTTTATATAAGTATATTAATTTTAATATATGGACATCTAGAAGATAAACTCGACTATAAGTATTATTTTTAAATATAAAATAATTACTTACATCATATAAATTTATTTATAATTTTCAAGGATTCAATACTTATAATTCATGATGACACAATAGTGATGTAGAAATTCTTTTATTAATAGAAATATCAAATAAATGGTTTGAAAATTGTTAAAAGAAATATAATTTCAATTAATTAAAGTTCTTTATGATTTTTATAGGTAATTATGACATTTTATTAGTATATTAAATGTTTATTTTCAGTATTAACTTCTGTGTGGTGTTTATTTCAAGTCAAATAAATATATAGTTTCAAAATTGAAATTATTGATATTTTATAAAAATAACATTTTAATAAATTATTTAAAAATCATAAAAATATTTAAAAATTTGAAAGTAAAAATAAAAATGACTAAAATTTAATAATGTGTTCAATTATTCGACAATTTACCCCACATTAGTAAATATTTATAAGCATTTAAGATTTAAAATATTTGTATCGCAATTAAAATAAATATATTAAATAAGGATAAATAAAAATGATAAGGATTAAAATAAAATCAAAACACGTATAAATTTTATTGGTCGAGATTATTTTGACTAATCCTAATTTTATATTCTAAATAATACTCTTTGTATCCAGTTAGATTCAGAATTTTTTTTTATTTAATAGTTTTTTATGTTTCCAAGGGTGCCCCTCCCCTCTCTTATAAAAGGTCATTTCTACTTCTCTTTAAATAAAACCTCTAAATCCCCTTGGATATACTAAAACATACACATTTCCTCTATCAACATTTCTCACTTCATCTTAGAGGCCAAGCTTTAGGTAGAAATCCATCCTAAGGATTCATTTTGTGCAAACCAATATAAGATACCTGAAAAATATGTAATTGTTTTATCACCTCTTTCAAAGTTATTTTCTTCTTCTACTTTCTCATTCTAGGTTGTTTCAATATCAAAGTAACAAAAACGTTATCATAAATATACTGAGATGTTATTATAATCTTTTTACATCTATAATCCTCATTTCATCCATCATACGAATAACAACATCACCATGCATGCATACATATGGATTACCATCTCTACACCATGGTGTAATTTGTTATTCAACACTTCCTTAATCAAAAGGATATGATAATGAGTATAATGGATATAAATAATTAATAAAATATGAGAATGGTTAGGTATAACTAATATATCATCCAATTCCTATACCATTTAACCATCAAAGGAATCATAACATCGTTCGTGTGCACATACAACCTATCATCTCCACGATAAAATGAGATTCATTCCCCATGTTAATAATTCAAGAATGATTATAAAATTTATATCATGAGTAGAAATAATAATTATGACATTAATGTCATTCTATTCATTAAAAAAATACACCCAATTCATAATAAACACGACTTACATGGTGAAATAGGAATGGGAAAACGAAGCAGTTCACACCTAAAATAATAGTAATATTGAAAGACTGTTAACAAAATGATATAATAGGATCATATATGATATCATTTATATGTATATGGTTCTTTTATAATTTAAAAAACACACATAAAACTTTTTACATGATTTTAACACACCATTGACTAATGTAATGTACAATGCAAGATTTAATTTCAAAATCTCATTATTATTCAAGATTGCATAGACATAAGTATCTACTGAGAAATCCTTATCATCAATTTTAAATATTATTAAAATGAAATTCAAAATATTATTTATAAATTTTTAAATTCATTTATACCCATGTTTTACTTTTTTCCAAACGTTTTTATAGGAATCTTTTCATCACTTTTCAAATGTGTTACATTATATCCATTTCGAACAATTTAAAGGAATGAATTTTTTTAACTTATATGGTGTAAGTAGAGATTTTACACTATTATGAATCTTTTAACATTTGAATCCTTACTTAAAAAATTTCAAGGTTTTTTAAAAAAAATATTTTCTTTTTATAACTTCACATGCTTTAAAATAGATTCAATGTAAAATGAGGTATTCCTTTCGAAGAGTATTAATGATTTCTTAGATTATTTTCATCTATGTCAACATCCTTTATTATATTTTATTCTTAATTGAGGTTGATTTAGTATGATATATTATTCCATATTTTATATAAGGTTTTATGATATTTTAGAATGTCGATGTTCAATTTTTATACCATTCCTGGTTTGTGGTTAACGTATTAACATTTCTTAGGCTAGCTTTAATACGAATGATTATGTAGTGTTTTACCCCTTTCATAAGAGGAATTCATTGGACTTAGTAAGTGATGGATGGGGCCTACTATATCCCTTAAATGCATAGGTATGTCTCTTGATATGTAATTAGTTGGCAAAAAACCCCTCCAATCTTTTTTCCCGAGCAGTTTTAGATTGTCAGGAGGATAGATCCTGACACAAATCGGGCGGGTTTCTATCTATAGACATAAAATTTCTTGAGTATAGATCATTACAGTAGCAATCATGAGGATGTATATTGATAGTGAAGATGTCTTGAATTATTCATTCCCTCATTATGATATTAGTTATGAATATTCTATGATATTATTTGACAAGTATAATATCTATGTTTCTGCTTATTTGATATAGTATTATTTATTCTTTCCTTATTTTGAACAAGATTATGTTTAAATGGACTGTGTTTCAGTTAAACATCATTCATTAAGGGTTATTATAATTAAATTCTTAATGGATTACGTGGTATGCTTACCTTTACTAAGAATCCAAGCACACTCATTTCATATGTATTATATTCCCGGGATTCCATGAAGTGTATTATGACTGATATATAGGGTTAACCTAGGAGAATAATGGAACTCTCAATGGATTTTCTATGTCATATTTTATGTTTCAAATTGTAATCTGAGATGAATGTAATATATATTCTAATATTGTTAAACTAATCATCTTCTAGGATTAAATTCCTTGGAATCATGCCAATGTAACAAAATAATACACCAGTTTCAGGCTCCTAGGGTAGGGGAATTATAGTTGGTATCAAAGGAAGTTTAGAAATAACCATGGGAATCTATTTAGAAAACATAGATTAGGGACCGTACCCCTAAGATAATAATTGGGGATAAGTATAGAGGAATATCCTAAAATTTTGGTAATGTAGATAGTATGTGAGTATTCCAAAAAATACATTCCATCCTAGATACTATAAGTTGATGTGATTCTAGAACATATGAACGTAGGAGTAATAACTCCAATAAGGTGTTCCGAGCTAGACTAAGGGTAACCTGGTACACAATAATGGGAATTATAATTCACATTTTCTTTAAAAACCATTATGAATGATTAAAAATTAAATATGTCCCCAAGGAAACCATTTTTATGATTATGAATTAGGTATGCATGAATTTTTAAATTTATGTAATGAGTTTTACTAGTTTGGAATTATTCATTAGGATTCATAACCTAATATAGTGTATTCTATTGTTTAGAAGTGGTTTATAGTGGAAGAAATGGAAGTCATATCAGCTCATGTAATCCATGTAGGATTTTCCCTCCTATGCAAGAAAATGATGTCGGTGTTGGACCTGCAACTAGTTCTGAACAACTTATAACAATATTGGGACAAATAACTTATTTAATTAACAATATACTTAACTTTATGGAGCATCCAAATACACAATGTTTAGGACCAATGTTAGATCAAATTATGATATAATAACCTCCAATATTCAATGGTACTACAAATCCATTTTCAGGTGAGAAATAGCTAAGCTCGTTAGAGAAAATATTTCTTTCTTTGGGAAGTAATGAAAGGTAGAAATATTTCATTACCGTTTATCGTCGCTTAGGAGATGCGGATCAATGGTGGTCATTAATTCAAAAAAATGTATGAGGGAGAAGTCAAATTTATGAAATGTGGGGAGTTTAAAGAAATTTTCAATGAAAAATATGTTCCCCGTGATCTTTGAGTAGATATGTAGAGGCAATTTCTGAGTCTAAGGTAAATGGAGGATGACAACATTGAAATGTATGAATCTAGATTCACAAGGTTACCAAGGCAGGATACAGACTACATATGTAACCCAAGAGGCAAGATTGATTGATTCTTTGATGGGTTAAAACCATTCCTCCAATGGGAACTGATCTCACTATATTTCACATAATACCAATATATTATATCCTATGATATCAAGAAAAAAGGAATTATCTAAGTCATATTACTTTAAGGGAAAGAAATTTAAGAAGAGGATAGTGGAGAAAGAGATGGATAAAGCAAAGAAGGGAAAGAATGATTTTCCCACTTGTGACAATTATGGAAAGAATCACCCTGTGAAGGGTTTGAAAGGATTGTGTGTTTATTATAAGAGTAGAGAAAAGGGTCACCAAGAAAAAAAATGAAAAGGGTATAATGAAAAGACCGATAATCTGTGTTTCAACTATAGTGAAATGGGGAACTATTCAAATTAATTTCATAAGAGTTAAGGAAACATATCGCAAAAAAATATATGGGATCAAGGTTGATTTTATGCTGTTACTATAGTCAAAACTAAATAATTAATGTATTTGTGTTTTTGGGAATCAAGAGTTATGTAACATGAATATTTTACTAGAAATATACATGTTTTAAGAATTATGGATTATATATGAATTGAACTATAGAACTATTTCATTAAATATTTGAAATTGTATGGTACCATGTAAAGTGACACTGTCGAAATTTAAATTTTTGGAAAATATATGGTTGAGGGAAATATTACATTTAATATGTTTCTGGTACTAAGATAATGATGTTGGAATAAAGAAAATATTGATTTGTATAAAGTATGTTGGATATTATTGACTACCTTAGAACTGATTAATGATCTATTTATTCCATCATTGTTGGAGTTTACAAATTTTTTTGATTTACGGAGTATATCAAATATTCTATGTTTTACGTAAGGAATAAGGAAGGATGAACATATTAAATATGGTTTAATGGAAATTTATGTTTTTAACCTATATTATAGGAATACATGAAGAAGTTTTTAGCATTTTGGGTAAGGTAAAATAAAGGTTCTACATTATGTTATGTTGATTGGATAAATTTAGTAACCTTCATTATAAATTATTGGACTATGTGTTTGCACATAAGTATTTCAGATAAGTCTAAAGGTTAGAATGGATTAAGTCAAACATTGGATCGTACAGTTTGAGGTTAGAAAATTTCTTACTATTATTTCTGGAATGTCATTATAATATATTTTTATGAAATGAACAACCCATAGGTCCGGAGACAACTTGTCACATATGAAAAGTCCATGAGACTTAAACATGCAACCAAAGGGTGAAAAGGATGTGTCACCTATCGCTAGCCTATGTGATGTCCAGGTTTGAAAAAATAGTTATTTTATTTAAATGATATGATTGATGAAGATTAACTTCATTTTTTGGAACCACATATGATTAAGATAAATAGAACATTTTTTAATTTTATTATCATTTGGGGAGAAATATGAGTTATTTGTATAAATTACCTAAAGGATGAAACTCTACATGTCAATTAGATATTCTTCCTTATGTTATTAGTCTATGAAGTAATTTAATTCTTAAACACTAGGGAATTTATTTTAGAACCAAAAATGTTTTCATAGTACTTTCTTTTACGATGAATCACATGGTCCCTTGGATCATCATATATTTATATCTTTATGGTTAATAATTTTCCACTAATAATGATATATATTACACTCCATCAGAATTTGGTTGTTACATTTTATTTCATGTCCATGCTTTATTACATAAGACTTAGTATGAGTTATCTATAGGGACTACTATACTCCCCTTTCATTATTTTAGAATGGAAGTTACATTAATCCATTTTTCAATGTGGGATTTCAACAAAGATAATTTGAAATGTCAAACACATAATTTTCAATCCAAAGTTTAAACTATGAGGATTAAATTTATTGAAGGAGGGGATAATTTAACACAACAAGATATCAAGATATGCTTCTCTTTAAATAATTCAAATATCTTTCACTAGATGTGTAAGAACCTATATCTTCTTTTCAAGAACAGATCTTGTTTTCTAGTCTTTTTGAGGGAAATATTAGTTTCTAGAAATTTTAGTACTTGCCTTGTACATAGGGGGTACACACCATGTACATAGTATTGCATGATGTGTAATTAGGGGTCAACCCTATGTACTTAAGAGTACACAAAATGTACAAAATATTACACACCGTGTACAAGTTGTCACCGGTTGTCATGTACTGGATGTGTAACAGCCAGTACATGGCCATGTGGGGTGACCTGTAGACCACCTAAAGTGGGGTCCGGTAAAGGCATATACCTGCTGTGTATATTTAAATAAGATGTTGTGTATTTTTATTTTTATTTTATATATCAGGCCAGGACCGCGTCTCGTTTACAGAAACGTCTTCTTCTATCTTCATCTCATCCAAGAACGACTGAAGAACACTGTTCCTTCTCGGAGCCCCCAATCAACCATTTGTGCTCCAAATCGAAGACCATTGATTCAGTTAGCATCGCATCGGTGAGTTCTTCATTCTTCTGGGGCCTCATATTGTGATTTTTCTTCTTTCATGAGATACCCATGGTTGAATGTTTTATAGGTATTTGTAGATCTACAATGTTCTAGGTCAATTCAGAACTTGAGATTCAATTATATCAATCTTACAATGTCGAGGTAGGATTTTTGTTCCTTTTCATAGTTTTTCTTTGAATTGTATGTGAAAAAAGGGCACAATACCCTTGTTTAAGGCGTTACATGTTTAGGAAATTTAACCCTGTTAATTCCTTCCATGCCTTGTTTGCTTGATTATAGGTTTTTTATTGAAAATAATGTTATTTACCTTGCTATGGATGTGTCTTCCCATGTTTGATATGATATTGGACATTGGGTCTAAATTACCTATCTGGCTGCTGTGTTTTCCATGCCTAGGGTTGTTAGGATGGAATGATATTATTTGAAAAGCTTGTGTTTTGATTTTTATTTGTTTATCCAAGTAGTATTTGTGTTTTAATTTGGATATGGAATATCTTTTGTGCATGATTTCTTTACACAGGGCTGTGGGAACCAGGTGTAGTGAGACCATCGGGTGAATTGATGTTGAGGGATTCTAGGGAGTGCCTGTTGTACATTTCAGGTTGTGAGACAAAAGGGAGGAATGTACTTGAGTTCTCCCTCAGAGTGACTATAGTTATCATGAAAATACCACAAGGATAATTGATGTTGAGTGCTTCCTCAGAGAGTCTATAGTATATCGTTAAAAGACTATAGAGGGGATTAAAAATGATTGCTTCCTCAGAGAGTCCTAGTTTGAATGATACCAGAGGGGTTAGACTGTGTGACCTATCCCAGGGTGTCTTTATACATTTATTGTTTAATGATATGTTAAACCAAAGGGGTTAGGATATGAGAACATTCCTATAGGGTTACTTGTGAAAGTTTGGTTGAATAATTGGTAAATGTAAATGAATTTAGTTGAAATTGTAGGATTGTTTACATTGAGTACTTCCTTGTTTTTTACATCATTTTGAATATTTCCAGGTATATATATTCATTGATAGTTAGGCATAGATCTATGGGTGGTTGCCTATTGGGATTCATCTCACACCCTATTTGGGTCATACTTTTAGGGCCAAACAGATTATATTGTTGCTGGGATAGATAATGGAAAGAGGCATTCAACTTCAGGTACTTGATTGTTGTGGAGCTAGAGAGCATGAGACAAAGCTAAGGCTTGTAATGTAGCTGGAGTTTACTTGGTATATTTTCATATTGTTTTAGTATTTTAATTCAACATTCTGACTTATTTGGTAGCTTTCTTATACATATGTTACATGCATCATTTATATATGTGCTCTAGTTATTTAATTACTTTCAGTCTTCCATTGTTCACTTATTGTATGGTATTACTACTTACACTATTGTTATACATTTGTTTCAGTTGTGTTACTCTGCCAATGAGGGCATGTTTCCCCACCATCACACTCAAGACCCTCACAGCTGGTCGGAAGCCTCTGGCATTCAGGGAAATGTGTTTGAGGCCATGTGACCAACCAGGTAGATGGAACTTTTGATCATTTCATGGAACCGAGATGTTACAAAGTGGCATCAGAGGAATTATTTTCTTTTATGACTTACTGTTTGGATCATATAGGTAGTGATAGGAAAGAATTTTTAGTTGGTAAAAAGCTACGCTCAGGAGTAGCTAACCTGTGTATAGGAAAAAGCTAATATGCCTTGAATATTGATTTTTTTGTATTGAAATTATTATAGTCGATTTGATTTCACTGTTGGGTGATTCACATGTTTTTTGTTGTAGTGTTATTATTATTAAGGTTCAATTTTTGTTGCATCCCAATGAGATGAGGTTATTCCATCTCATGCATCATATATGAACTTTTTAGATATCATATGTCATGAATTCTTGTCATTCCATTTAGGGTGAATTACCGATCTCATGTTGTTGAGATGAATGTTGAGCTAGATATGCATGCTGTTAGGATAGATTCTTTGATAGAATGACTTCTATCTAATATGGTATTGCTGATATGAAATGTTTCTTTTGGATGAGTGCCAAACATTAGTCCCTGGGGTGTTATGGTCCCTCATGGATTGGAATGTGTTGGAGAATTTGAGTGATTGGACTATTATATTATGCTATACATGAATAAGATACCAAAATTTTATTTTCAGGGAGTATGGACCCCTAAGGATCATAATTTTTCACTTAAATGTTCTTTTTAGTGTTTTTATGGGGTTTCAGAGTAGTTTTTGAGGCTTACTATCCAAAAAAACCCAGAATACACGGTCTGTATTCATGAATAGACACCATGAATCCTTCTATTCTGGAAGGAAAAACAATTCTTAAGAACACGTTGTATACTGTATGTATACGCCATGTAGTTATGGACTGAGTGACTGACTGTGTGGGTAGAGACACAGAGTTTGGTTTTGTTTGGGGGAATACGTTGTGTACAGGTAATACACATCATGCTATAGTGACCATGTATCTGACTGTGTGATTAATGACACGGGTCGGTGAAATCATTCTAGTACACACCATTTCTGGAATAAACATGTCGTAGAGAGTTGACTGGGTCACCGACCGTGGGAATAAAGACACAGATGGTTATAACTTATGGGGTACACGTCGTGTCTAGGGAACACATGTCGTGTTGTTACCCAGGTAGGATACGTGTGTTTAGCCATGTGGAAGAACTTGGGGAGGGGGAAAACATTCGTGTACATGGTGTGTCTAAGGATTAACACGATGTGTGTAAGAGTAATACACAACCAGGTCTAGCAGAATTAAACACCCATGTAAAGGATTAAGGGAACACGTTGTGTAGTGGTCATACATATCGTGTATCCCTATTTTCAAAAAGTTGAATCTATCCTTTCTCCTTTTCCCTTTATGAGAATCTAAGTCTCAATCCTTGATAATCATGAAATAAGGTGTGCACTTGACCTTGTAGAGTCACTCCACCGAGACATAGTTCAGTTGTATGCCAAATACCATGCAATGATTAGACACTGGACAATGTAGAGTAGGGAATACCAGCAGATCCTCCCATCATGCCTATCTTGGCACCAGCCGTCATTCCAGACCTAGGTGTTGATGCACAGTTCTGAAAAGGCTTCATGATGTTTATGAATAACTTCTAGGGTCACCACATCAGGCCCCATCTATGGAAGAGTTGACACAGGGTTTTCAATGCATCATCATCCAACTTTATCAAGGGATGAATCACCTCAGGCCGCAGAGTCATGGAACGAAACCATGCTATCTATCTTCAAATATCTCAAGACTCTTTCATAGAGTAGGGTGAATCTCACTACATACATACATCATGATTCCACAAAGAGATTGTGGGAATTGATATCACCACTAGGACACCATCAGGTTATGGATTGGGATGAGTTCTAGCAAACCATCTACGACTACTTCTACCCAGAGACTTTGAGGGCCGATCGAGCCCGAGAGATCATTAGTTTGGAGCAGGGTACACTCTCGGTCATGGAGAATTCTTATCTCTTCACAGAGGTGCAGTGATTCAAACCCATTCTAGGGGGTGATGAGTTATTTTATAGTGAGGATGTTTTCGGATGGTCTCAGGCATGACATAAAATATTAGGTGAACATATTCAGGTTGACGACCATGTCTTCAATAGTCAACCCTGCGCTGATCATAGAGTGCAACCTGAGGGATTCTGGAGTTGTGGGCTAGGGGGGTTCAGAATCTAGAGTTGGTGCTTCTTTAGCTTATAGTAGGAAGCACCGCAGAGAGTCTAAACATTGAGATCTGGGTTGGAGGGATACACCTTTAGGTAGCCAAGTGGTATGATAGTAGTGTGGGAAGGGTGAGCATAAGAGGCCACATTGTCCAACATACCTAGTTGAGTGAAAATCTTGCGGAATGATGGGTCATCTTCATAGTTTCTGTTAGTTTTTTTTCACCAGCAACTGGTGAAAAAGGTTCTTCTATGACTCCTCATTCAAGAGAAAGACCTCCAGTTTCTTAATAGTCTAGGAACTATAGTTTTTCCAGCCATTCAGGCCGAGGTGGAGGTCATTTCCATGGTATCCAGTCGCCAAGAATTTCGTAAGAATAGGTTGGATTATCTCAGGGTGGTTAGGAAGGGTCATAGGGTCATAATACTGGTCAGAATTTTGCAATGAAGCAGACCTAGTAGGATCAGGATTCTAAACCCTCTACAGTTAGAGGTATAATTCTAGTTGCCTCAGTTTTAGGTTTTACTCTTTTGGATAGAGTGAATTCCCATAGTTTCATATCTATTTCTATTGTGGAGAGCCTTGGGATCTATATCTTTACTTATATTTTTATCTTGACATTGGACGCTATGTTGGGGAATCGAATGAGTAGTGTATGCCAGTGTAAGGAGTTCCCTCTTGAGGTCGGCGGAGGTCACTTTTTATGGGACCTTTATGTCCTAGAGATGATGTGATACGACATCATTCTTGGAATAGACTAATTAATTCTATTTCAAGATTTTTTCAATTTCAATCACCATAGGGTGAGTTTCATGACACTAGAGGGTTAATTGTTTCTTCATAAGGGAAAATGGTATATCCAGGCAAGCAGAGCAGGACCCAAGCATCATGGGTTGAGAAGAGTTACAACCAATATTTCTAGTCTATATCTATATTACTAGTGGATTTTATAGATGGACATTCCTCCTATAGTGGATAATTTTAGGGATGTCTTTCTAGTGGAGTTTTCACATTTTCCTCTGAAGCAATAGGTAGAATTTTCAATTAATCTTGTTCCAAGAGCGACACCAGTGTCCATTCCTCCTCATAGGATGGCTACACTAGAGTGGCAGGAGGTCAAGAAGCAGTGGGAGGAGTTTCATGCAAAGGGTTTCATCCTACCCAGTACTTCTCCTTACGGTTTTCTTGTTCTGTTTTCGTATAAAGAGGATGATACCCTCATGCTTTTTTGGATTATAGGAATCTTAACTAGTTGACGGTTAGGAACTGATACACCTTTTCAAGGATTGATGATCTCTATGAATAGATTTGATGAGATCGGGTGTTCTAGAAGATTTACTTGAGACATGGTTATCATAAGTTCTATATTAGATCATCTGATATACCTATTACAACCTTTCAGAGAAGGTATGGTCTATACAAGTTTGTGGTTATGTCGTTCGGTCTCATGAAGGTACCTACATTTTTTATGGCACTGATGAACCAAGGGTTCCTTCCATACTTGGATTTCTTCATGGTAGTTTTCATGGACGACATCTTGGTTTACTCTCACACTCGACACGACCATGCTACCCATCTTGAGATCATATTGATTTCATTGAGAGAGCATTGGTTATATTCTAAGTTCTCAAAATTACACTTTTGGATGGACCAAATCCACTTCTTGGGTATGTTTATCTTAGAGATAAGAGTGTTAGTGGATCAGGATAAGGTGAGAGCAATAGTTAACTTGGATCAGCCGAATAAAGTCTTTGAGGTAGGGAGTTTTATCGAGATTTCTGGTTACTACAGATGTTTCATACTATAATTTTCATGCTTAGCAGTGCCATTGGCATACCAAACTAAGAAGGGTGGAAATTACATGTGGACCGATTCCTACGATTTAGACATTCAGGACCTATAAGGGTGGTTGAAATCATCATCAATACATGTTTTTCCAAAGCTAGGTATGTGTCATAAGTTTTACTGTGATGCTTCAGGTATCAGGAAGGGATCCGTGCTTATACAGGGGGAAGGATTCATTGCATACGGGTCTCGGCAATTGAGGCCACATAGGAGGAATGAATCGAAGCATGATATTGAGTTAGATGCAGTTGTTCATGATTTACGCTATTGGAGATATTATTTTTTGGGAGATCATTTTGTGGTTTTCACCGAAAAAAGTCTCATGTTTATATTCACTCAGCATGACCTGAATCTGAGATATTGAAGGTGGGTTGAGTACATTCAGTTCTTCGACTTTGATCATGCCTACATGCCTGGGAAAGCAATGTAGTGGTTGATGTGTTGAGCAGGAGGAATCAGATACATGCACTTAAGGAGGCCAGTAGTGAGTGGTAGCTTATGGATTTGTTCTCTGAGATGCATTTTGAGGTGCATGGAAGACATGGATAGACGCTTATTTATTCTGTATTTTTTACCTCTACTCTACATGATCGAGAGTGAATGAGGCAGCTGTCAGATGCTGACGTCCTAGTTCTATAGGATAGTGTTTTGGGAGAGGACCATATTCTTGGATGGACCATAGGAGGTGATGAGATATTACATTTTCATAAGCACGTATGGGTGTCGCAGACATACGTGAGGAGCTGATGTGGGATTTCTATTATTTAGTTTGGGTAGTTCATCCTGGTGTCACCAAGATTTATCAATATCTAAACTGTCAGTATTGGTCGCTAGTTATGAAGAGATATGTTGGAGGTTTTTTCCTGAGATTTTCCACCTGCCAGAAGATGAAGTCGTAGCATCAGCGACCAGCTGGGATTTTTCAGTAGTTACCCATTCTTGAGTGGAATTGGAATGTTGTCATAATAGATTTTATGATAGGGTTATCAAGATTGCCTAGAGTGAATGATACAATTTAGGTTTTCATTGACAGACTCACTAAGGATGCACACTTATAACTGATTAAGAAGACCTTCAATGTTGAAGAGTGGGGAAGGTTGTACATTCGGGAGATTATACATTTTCATGGGGTTCCTCACTCCATTGTTTCAGATAGGGACACCAATTTTACTTATCAGGTCTGGAAGGGATTATAGAGGGCCTTGGGTACACAGGCACTCTGGGTACAACTTTCCATCCCCAGACATATGTCAAGTCTGAGCATTCTATACAAGTCCTAGAGGGCCTACTTTGAGCATGCATCCTAGATTTTGGAGGTTCATGGGAGAAGAAAAAACCTCTCACGGGGTTTTCCTACTATAACAGTTTTTAAGAAACTATTCAGATGGAACCTTATGGGGAATTGTACGGTAGGCCAATCCTATCACCCCTATGTTGGATAGAAGCAGGAGAGGAAGCTATGTGGGGACCTCATCTTGTTCAGGAGACTACAGAGCAAGTGGAGTTGATTCAGAAGAGGATGGATAATACACAGTCACGATAGAAGTCTTATGTTTATAGATGGAGACGACCTCTAGTGTTCAAGGTTGGAGATCATTTTTTCCTATGTGTATCACCAAGGCTAGGAAAAAGAAAGATCAAGATACATGGAATATTTTGACCAAGATACATCGGGCTATTCGATGTTTTGGAGAGAGTCGGGATAGTTTTCTATCGACTACAGTTACCTCATAGGTACTGGGCTATGCACAATGTCTTCCACATTTCTCCTCTATGACGTTACTTCTCAAACCCGCATCATGTCTTTCAACCTGAGGAGGATGAGTTAGTGGTGGACTCCTAATTCAAGGAGAATTCTATCTAGATTATTGATTGCAGCACAAAGGTTCTCTGTGGTTGGTTTCTTCCCCTAGTATGTGTTCTACGACATCATGGGAAAGTATAGGATGATACGTGGGAGAGGGTGGCCGATGTGCGATCAATATAACCGAAGATGTTTGAGGATTCTTCTTCGCCTCCATATTATGGAAATTCATTGAAAAAGTTCTTTAAGGGGTGAAGTTTTTAAGAACTTGGATCTTTTTTTAAGGTATGGATGTTGTTTTCTAGTATTTTGTTAAAAAATATTATTTTTTTGGAAAAATTTAGGGGTACATGTTGTGTACTTAGGAGCATACATTGTGTACTTATGTGTACCCGCCGTGTACTCAGTTTCCGCGAGTAGCCGTGTACAGGCCGTGTAATGGAATGTACAGGGACATGTTGGGTGAGTTAGATACTTCCTAAAGCGGGGCCCGATAAATGCATATAAACATCGTGTATCTTTAAAGAATATGCCATGTATTTTTATTTTTATTTGTTATATAAGACCGAGACTATGTATAGTTTATAGAAACATCTTCTTCTATCTTAGTCTCATCAAGGAATGACAAAGGTCTTCCATTTCTTATCCATTCCCATCAACACTTTGTGTTCTAAATCAAACACCATCAATTGCATTGGAATAACATCATTGAGTTCATCCTTCTTCTAGAGCCTCATATCTTGATTTCTATTCATTTGTGAGATATCCATGGTTGAATTTTTTAGATGTTTTTGTAGATCTATGATGTTCTAAGTTGATTCAGATCCTGAGATTCAACTATGTCAATCACATAATGTTGAATTAGGTGGTTTGTTCCTTTATATTTATTTTCATTGAATTATATGTGAAACAATTTCCCAATACCCTAGTTTAGGGCATGGCATGTTTATGGAATTTAACCCTATTAATGTCTTCCATGCCTTGTTTGCTTGAGTATAGGTTTTTGATTGGATACAGGGTTATTAACTTTACTCTGGATGTTTTTTCTCATGTTTTATCTAATATTGGTTGTTCGGTCTAGAATTTACTATTAAGATTCTCTGTTTTCCATGAATTGTGCTGTTAGGATGGAGTGATATTATTTGACATGCTTGTGTTATGATTTTTAGATGTTTAGCCATGTATTATTTGTGGTTTACCTTGGATTTGGAATATTATTTGTGCACGACTGCTTTACATTGGACTGTGGGAACATGGTGTAGTGAGACCATATGGGATAATTGAAGTTGAAGGCTTCCCTAGAGTGTTTGTTGTAATTTTGATGCTACAGGACCAAAGGGGGGATTTATGTTGAGTGCTCCCTCATAGTGTTTATAGTTTTCATTACGAGACCAAAGGGGGAATTTAAATTGAGTGCTTCCTCAAAGAGTCTCTAGATTATTTTTAAAAGACTATTGGCGGGAATTGACAGTGACTGCTTCCTCAGAGAGTCTTAGTTTGCATGAGGCCAAAGGTGTTAGACTATGTGAGATCTCCTAGGGGGTCTTTATAACATTATTGTTAAATGATATGTTGAATAAGAGGGTTTAAGCTATGTGAAATTTCCCAGAGGGTTACATGTGAATGTTTGGTTGAATAATTGGTATATGTAAAGGAATGTAGTTGGAACTATAGGATTTTTTACTTTGAGTACTTCCTTGTTTATTACTTTGTTTTTTATATTTCATGCTATATATATTCATTTATTGTTAGGAAATGATTTTTGGGTGGCTGAACACTGGGATTCATCTCACACCCTATTTGGGTCATGATTTTGGGCCCAAAAAAATTATATTGTTGTAGGGATATATAAGGGAAAGCACCCTTCTACTTCAGGTACTTGATTACTGTGCAGCTGGACAGCACAAGATCAAGCTGAGGCTTGTGATGCTGGTGGAGTTTATAAGGTTTCTTTGTACGTTGGTTTATTATTTTATTTCATCATTGTGACTTGTTTTTCTACTTTCATAGACATATAATACATGCATCATTTATAAATGTGCTCGGGTTGTTTATTTACTATTAGTCTTCTTCATTTTACTTATTGAACGTTATTAACGCTTCCACTATTGTTATAAGTTTTTTTCTTCTTTGTTACTCCACCATTTAGGGAATAGTTTCCCCAAAATCACACCCAAGGACCTCACTGATGGTTTTCAGCCTTTCGCATTTGGGAAAAATCTTCTTTAGGCCATGTGACCAACTAGGTATGGGGCACTTTTGGGTGGCTCCTAAAACCAGGACGTTACAACACGCAACACCGAATTCGACCACACTACGACTATATATTTAAATGGTGGTTATGAGTATTATTAACTAAATTTTGGATTTTATATATTTCATATAATTTTAATATTCATCTCATGTGTTTCTTAGACATTATATAATAACAAATTCAATTTTTTTTGAATAAAAGAGTTATTTTTCAATAAAATGAATTATAATGCCTTTTATTGGAGAACCATTTTTAAATAAAATATTTGATTCTTTTATATATGAAATTGGACAAAATAAACTTCTTATTAGGATATGGGAGATACAAATTTATTTTGGATAAAATTTTGGGGTTTTTCTAATAACATACATATTTTAATTACTAGTGAAATGAATTTTAATTCAAAAAAAAATTCATCTAATTTATTTATATTGTTAGATTATCCATTTAATTGGTTATCAAGTATATTTAGATTATGTTTTTATCATTTAATATAATTTAGGTCATTGGAATAATTTTCACATTAAAATTGGATATAAACATATTTCAATATTTTGATGATTTTTACTTTAAAAAACTAGTTTTCTCATATTGTCCATGAAAATTAATTTTTAATTGATTACTGAAACGAGAAAAGATATAAAGCTATTTATAGCACCTGTATCGAAAAGTAATGAAGATAAAACATAAGCTACTAGAATAGTACCTCTGACAGTGGAAGGTCTGGGATTCTGCTCCTGTTGGGTCTGTTGCACTGCATATGCCTGCCCAGTGCCGCGGACCTGTGACACAGCCTGGCTACCCTGAGCTGTCTCTCCCTGTTGTATATGAGATCCTGGTGTGTGGATACCATGGCCACGACCACCATCTCTGCCTGCACGCCCTGATGTATTCCAATTTCCTGACTGGTAAGAAGTTGTTGGTCCTGCTCCCACACACAGAGTCAGCATAGAACCCCTCTCACTAGCCACTGGTGGAAATGCCCTACAAAAATGATGAAGATGACCCATCCTCCCATAATCTCGACACTCCACTAGGAAACATTGACATTGTGGTCTGTTGTGCCCCTCTTTACCACACTGGTAGCACATGACCTGGCCACCCGAACTAATCCTCTAGCTAGTACTGCCACCGTGAGAGAAATCAATCTACCTCTTCCTCTTGCCGGTAGATATAGTACCAGAAACTAGTGTCGAACTTCCCTGACGCACACTACTAGATTCCTGCAGGTTTCGCTCAGAAATCAGTGTCTGGTTCACAATAGAATGCAATGTAGACAACTTGAAAACATTCTCCAGTGCTCGGATGTCATATCGAAGACCATCCTCAAAGCGTCTGGCCCTCTACGTCTCATCACCCACCAGAACGGGTGAAAAATGATGAATCTCAGTAAAGCGAGCAGAATAATCCATCATTGACATGGCACCTTGATGAAAGTTTATGAACTCTTGAGCTCGATCTTCCCTCAACATCTCTGGGAAGAATAAGTAATATAAAGCTGCCTAGAAATCTTCTCATGCCATGTCACGGTGATGCTCATACTGGGTGGTAACATCCCCTAACCTCTTGGTGGAATCACGCAGAATATAAGTCGCAAGCTTGACCCTCCTCCTTAGAGGTGTCTCAAGATGCTCAAAAATAGTCTGCACTAAATACAGCCATGACTTTCCAGCCTGTGGTCTTCCATCACCTAAAAACATAGGAAGATGCTACTACTAGAATATATGCATCAGCTTTTCCATAGATGTGGCATCCGATGGTGCTCCCTTGAAGGTCTACATGAATCGAATGAATCCTTCATAGAACTGTGAATCCATGCCTATGTCTGGTATAACGGTTGGCACCACATATGGCACTATTGGTGGATCCACTGGTAGCCCATGGCCTACCATCTCAAGAGTATAATCGTCTCTGCTCTCCTGGAGAACCACCGGTGGTCGTCTTAGTGGCATGACTCTACAAGGTCAAACGAACCCCTTAGATCAAGATTATCAATGACTGAAAACAAGGAGACCAAGAAGGGAAAATGAGGAAGAAATAATTTAAGATTCACAAAACTTGACTACACGACGTGTATAAATACTACATGGTGTGTTCTCACAAGCCATTCACATGGGAATGTACTCCTGCTAAAACTGGTCGTGTAACACCCCAAACACACGGCGTGTCCTTGGACTACATGGTGTGTACTTGAATCCTCCTTCCCTGCCAGGTTCCTTCTACATGGCTAAGGCACACGACTCTCTTAAAAAAACTACACGGCATGTCCCACCAGTACATGACATGTAATCAACAAGCTTTCATGAGCCAGTGTTGTTTGTGACACGGCCTGTGTACCCAAGTTACACTACACGACTTGTTTCAAAAAGACACAAGATGTTCAAAGAATCCCCAGACCGACCCGTGTTTCTCGCTACACAGCCGGCCACACGGCTAACACTACACGGCGTGTTCCAGGTGGAAACGGCGTGTACAAAGAAAGATAACACTGACCTGTGGTGTTCGTGACACAGCCGGGTACCTGAGTCTGGTTACATGGCATGTTCAATGTAGACACGACGTGTATGTCTTAAGGTTTCCTCTGTCCATGTTGTTAGTCACACAGTCGAACATCGGGTCAACAGTACACGACGTGTACAACCGATACAAGGCATGTTCCCCCCAATCAATTCCCTACCCCGTGTCCCCACCCACATGGTCTATGACAGGGGAAGAGACTACATGGTGTGTAATGAGGGTACACGGTGTGTACTTAAAAAGTTTTCATTTCCTCCCGAATAGAGGAACACAAGGCATGTGTCCATAGAACTACACGGCATGTCTGTTAGGTTCTCCATATATTATTCCTCAGAAAGTACTCTGAAACACAGAAAAACATGGAACAAATACCTATGTGCCAAATTCCAATCTGTGAGGGCCCATACTCCTCGCGAATCAAAGCTTGGCATTTTATACATGTCATAAAGTGGAAAACATGTTAATGATCCACCAAATTCTGGTTATTGAGGGCCCATACTCCCAAAAAACCAAAGTTTAGTGTTCATTCTATCAAAAATATCACACAACAATACCTTATCAAATAGCAGGTTTTTATAAAATCAGCTATCACAACAGCATGCTTTTCTAGCACATCAACTATCACAACAACATGAAAATTCTAATGCACATACATGGCATGGAAAGAATGCATGACATGTGATTTCTAGAATGTGCCTAAATGATGCATGAGATGGAATACCCTCATTTCATCAGGTTTCAACTAAATAGAACCCATGTATAACATATAAACATCATAATTACAAGTGTGTCACCCAACGATGAAAATCAAATCAACTATAAAAATGACAAACCAGTAATAATTGCAATAACGAGGAAGGTTAGATTTTCTCTATACACGGGGTAGCTAGACTTGGGAACAACTTATTACCAATTACCATGTCCTTACTATCGCTGACTAAGGCTCCAAATAGTGTGTCAAATAAAATAACACCCTCTGATACCACTTTGTAATGTCCTGGATATGAGTGCCACACCACGGGTGCCCCAAAACCAGTTGGTTACATGACCTCAAGCGCATTTCCTCAAATGTCAGAGGCTGCCGACGAGCAGCGAGGTCCCAGGTCTGATAGTGGGTAAACTATGCCCTCATTTTTCAAAGTGTAATGTAGTTGAAAATATAAATAACATAAACATGCAACAACAGAAGTAGTAAACAACATACAACTGAAATGGACAACAAATTAAAATAGAACCATCATTCATATATATAGAGAAGCAGCATGTCACTAATTTTATGAAAACAACCAGAACATGATACACTACAATACAATACAATACTGCTCAAAGTACAAGGTATAACAAAACAAAACAAAACTCTGCAATAGGAAATCAGCAGCATCGCAAGCCGAAGCTCGGTCCCATGCTCTCCTACACCTCTACAACAATCACGTACCTGTATAGGGACCCTTTCCCCTATTGACACCTGTAGAAATATAGTATGTTTATTCCAAATACATGAACTAAATAGGGTGTGATAAATATATCCCAGTAGGAAACCACCAAAGGTTCGTGTCCAACTGTTAGTGAAAATGTGCAACAACAGTGTGCAGTAGTAAATGTAATAAACTAAGCAGTACTCAAAAGTAACTAACTTTACCAGTAATATTTCCATTTTTAATATTAATTTAACAAATCCAATCCTGTGCTTTAATTTTACAGGTACAACTTATAAAAATCACCACTGTTAACATTCATGATAACACTCTCCTCAGACATACAAACCTTACCCTCAGGTAAGCATAGTTGAAACCCACAGGTGTCTGTCCATAGGCATAACAAATCTCACCCACAAGCGTACAAGGTGTCACCCATTGGCACATAATCTATTGCCCAGAGGCACTAGAACTACTGCCCACAAGCATGAGAAAGGTTTCCCGTAGGCTAAAAGAGACACTACCCTCTGGCTATACAAGTAACCTAGCCAAACACAACATATAAGAAAACAATTATATACAATTCCTCTCAAGGTAATTTTAATGAATTCTAAAACTCAAGGTGTACCGACACGTATCCTGGCCAAATGTCTAAATAGAGGAACATACCCCTAGGGTGGTCCTGGAACCAAGAAGTGATCCCAAACAGTAGTCTTAACTTATCAAAAGTTTATCTATACAATTATAGATAATTTATAGCAATGGAAATATCCATATGACACCCCAAACATGGGTTTGTATCACAAGAGTACACAAATTCAACTCAACAGTTGGAAGTAAACACCAGACCACCTACCTCGATCATCTCTGATTGGTATACGTGAACAACGCCTCTCGAAACAAATGAGGATGGTGCAGATCTGTGGTAAAAATAATCTCGTTCAAACTCAAATAACATACCTTAGTTGAATAATTTGTAAGAACATCTAAAGGTGAAGGAAGATCTTACCCATGCAGTTCCAAGGAGATCGACGATATAGGAATTGGGTTCCCGGTGTGAGGTCTGGAGATCCTCCAAGATCTGGCCATCTCTCCAACTCTCTTCCAGCGTTCTAAGCTTCCTCTGTGAACAGAGGAGTCTACTACCCATTTTAAGTGAGAAAAACAAACTACAAGGCATGTACTCTCAAGTACAGGGCGTGTATATTTACTTTTTTAAACTGTTCCTCTGGAAACCCCTCGCCAGCATGACACTGTTCATTTGTCGACATGAGTACACGGCGTATAATACTTGAGTACATGGCATGCACTGTATTTCAGCTGGAGGCTGCCTTCACCACCTTACTATTCACCTACCGACTGACTACACGGTGTGTAAATTCCCACTACACGACATGTAGTTGGTTTTTACACCATTCATTGCCGACAGGGCTATATGCCATGTGTACTCATCCCACTCGGACAAAGTACACGGTGTGTGGAAAATGACATGGCGTGTACCCACAAAATTTTGGATTTTCCCAATTTTCTGCATTTTCTCAAAAACAATTAAGAAAAATTGAAAATAAGAAACCCGTACCTAAAAAATAAGAACTGGGTTCTTGCAAAAGTTAAACTATTAAGAGTGATGATATGAGAGTAAATCACATAATAAATGTTTTAAACAAGTGTTGGAAGGTGTGGGGGAGGCCTTTATAAACATGATTACTTCTACTCTCTATTGGTTGTCAATTGTAAATCCACATTACTTTTGAGTGACATCCCATTATTCAAGTGTTATTGGTATTTACAAAAAAATTCACCCCTTTTTCCATATAAAAGGGTGTCTTCTCTACCAATATCCACACACACCAAAACCTCCTAATATTAGAAAAAAATGTTCTCACCCCTCTTGTAAACACTATTTGTCACTATAAATATGTTTTTTATTCAAAAAATTAAATCCATTATAAAATTTTCCGCCTTCATAAGGGAGATAATCTAAGTAGTGAGATATAAATATATAAACCCTACAATCTACTTTCTATTTCTTTATGTAAACTGATTCTTCCTCAAATTCAACTAAACCATATTAAAATGATAACATTAGTAATACTAGAATTCTGATATGTTATTATCATTATTTTACATGATTTAACAATTATTCCCTTTTCCATTAAGAAAAAAAGCATGAGTCTTGTGTATGTGAGGACTAAACCCTCCACAAATAAATGTTATTCATTTTCCTTCATCAAATTACACTGAAAATATAAAAGGGATGATTAATAATTAATTTATATATATATGAAATTTTTTGGAGTCTTAAATAATGAACCATATTTATTCTTTCTCTTATTCCCCAATAAATGAAATAATAATCCATGCGTTCGTGTGGACTACCACCTCCATAGAATGATTCATTCTATTTTTCTATAACACAATCATGGCTGGTTTGAGATTATAATTTATGAACAAATATTACATATATATTTATTATATAAAATTAATTTTAATTTTTATGTAAAAAAATTGTTAAGGAATTTTATAAGGTAATACATAGATACTGATATATAAACTGAAACTTATTAGTCTTTGAATCCACATTCGTAGAACACAACCAAACTCTCTTATAGGTTAATTATAGAATAATATGTAATTACAAAACATAAATATTTGTACCTTTAATGGGTTTTCAATAATTAAATAAAAAAACATTGTGATTCCACTATTACAGTATTTTATCAACTAATCATCACCCATTTATAAAAACCTAATGCACGAAGATGATTATTAAAATTTAATAGAATTGAAGGATATTTCTTTTAAAATGTTTATAAGTTTCTAATTAATATGGTTATTTTTATGATATAAGTGTTTAACTGAATTTCATGGGAATAAAAAATAAAATTAATGAACTCTGGTAACTCAAATCTATTCCCATTAGTTGAATAGATTCATTTGAAATTTACCCATAACATTTCACTATATTCAGTGATATAATTTGAAAAATTATTTCTAATTTAAACTCTCTAAGGAGAATGAATTATTAATTAAAATCCCTTAATTTCATTTATTTTATTTCCAATTATGAATTTTTTTGAATGGTTTTTAACATTTGATGTATTGATTTCTATTAAATTGATCTTCCTATCAAGTCCATATTTTCACTTACCACTAATTTTTTCCATTATTATTTAGAAATAAAAATATGTATAAATTCATAGGGTATCTATAATTATGATTAACACCATTAATGCAAATATATTTTTACTCTATTTTATGATTTGTCTTCTCTTTTCGTCTTTACATAAAAATGTTTTAAATTTCAATGACTTTAGGATTTATAAATCAATAGATAAATTATATTATGAAGATCCCTATTTGGGTGATTGAATTTTGAATTTATTGATATTGTGTATAAGGTTATTTGTGTGAAAAGTTTGAAATTTAATGTGAAACTGACTCTTATTATTTGGTTTTAATGATTTGGTGAATAGATATTATCCAATGTAAAAATATGTGTATTGATAATATTTATATGAAGTATGGGAACTATATAACCCACCGGTGTATAGGATAATGATTTACATATCATGATATAATGGTTAAATGAGTTTTTATACTCGATCAAAAATGAGAAACAGTTTCTGATCCCTGATCTACTATGGAAATCAGGATGTGGTTCCTTAGCCCCTTTGGGAAATAATTTTTGATATCTAATACAATATAAGAAATAACTAGTGATGTGTGATCCAATATTTTATTTTTTGTGATTTTATAAATTCCATACTCCTATGATATGATACAATTATCTACCACTTACCTCATTATTTAAGTAATGTGTTTTCCTAGACTTTATGCAATGTATTTTTTTTAATATGGGAATAATTATTCTCCAATCGGTTCATACAAACAATTTTATGAATTCTAATTACTTTTAATTTATTATTTAACTCTTCATTATGTATTTCATATCCATATTATCTCACCCTAGATAAAACTTTGATATATTTATTTATCCCTTACTAGTGGTAAATCTCACACCTTTCTTATGTTTCCATTTCCTAGAAAATGGCGTAGAGTTTAAATTTTGGGATATTTAATAGAATACTGAGAATGATGCAATTACTTATAAATATTAACTATAATTGTATTATAAGTTTCTTAAGTATGTAGTCACCCTATACACTGACCTCTCAAACCTCGGGATCTTGGGTTTTTATGAAATATAATTTTTTAATTATTTAAATGATGTGGAATAGAGGCATTTTTTGCATGGGTTTCCAAATGTTGTATCAGAGTGACAGTTAAAATATTTTTTGAGATTAGTTTATTTACATTTGTTATTATGGTAAGATAACTATAGTAAAATGTCTTTATATGAGTCTAAATTTAATATGGTATCCTTAAATATTGAGAAATTCTTATGTATGCAGTTTTCCTCTATATACATAACATTCTAGATATTGGCATGTGGATAGTACAATAAACTATATACTCATGGGGGTAATCACCCTAATATAGGTTTTTTATGAATTGACTTGATCCTCACTATAATACACAATTATTGTGCCAAATTCTACACACCTATCTAGAAAATCCTAGGGGATATGATTTTCTCGACCATATACTCTTCATGAACATCTATAATGGTTTGATTTCATAGTTACTTTGAGGGATGAAATTGAGAAATATAAAATAACCCAACATAATTTATACTAGGTTAAACTGATATTGATATTTTTTGAAATTAGGGAAATATATAATAACATGAAGACCTAAAAATTTAAATGGTTTTAAGTTTAAATCCCTTGAAGATCACTTTTTATCTTAGTCCCCCTATAATGGTAAAATTTTGTCACTCTTTATAAACCCTTTTGGATTTAGATATTGATGAACCAAAATGATCAAAATTGAAAATGGGTGTTAGGTAAAATGTGAGAAATTCATTGAAAAATAACATAATGGAATGTGGTATAGAGTATAAAACATTGTATACATGCATTCCCAACTCTCAGAAGCAATAAATAATAACCTAAATTGTGTTAATCTACCAACCACACCATAGAGGGAGCATCTTGTTATTGATTCATTCATGTAGAAATTTACACCATCTTAGGTGTATCTTCTAATCCACATAATTAAAATAATTGGATCAATATAATGGATAAGATATTTTTTATTCACTACTTTTCAAAACATGGGAATTTTATTGTCTATGTATATGTATTTGAATAAAAGGTAGATCAGTGGTGGCATCTGATTAAGAATACCAAAAATAAAGAGGGAGTAGACTCTATGGTATGGTATGAGTTTATGAAAGGGTTCTTCCCCATGTATTTTTACAAAATATTTTCACATGTATTGAGAGGGAATTCATGGATTTGAAAAAAATTTATTAGGATTCCATTGGAGCATAGAAATAAAACTTCACAAGACTAGTGAGGTATTCCTCCTTCATTTTTATAGATCAAGAGTGTAGGATTGAGTAGTTCTTTAGTGGTATTAAGACAAGTCTCTAAAGGGTGATATGTAAAAGTGATTTTGGTAGGTATAAAGGTATTTTCAATTGTGTAATGAAAAGGATATGGAAGGTGGTGACTCTCAGTAATCTAGATAATAGAAATTAAAGATTTAGATTCATGGGAAATTAGAAGAAAAATAATATAAAAGAAAGAAGATCCAAGTCATTTCATTCTATAAATGATGAATGAATCACCCAAGAAACATCCTAAGAGGGCCATGAAGGTTTTTTAAATGTAGTAGAGATATACATAAAACATACACATTTTTAAAATGATACGAAAAGGCCCAGATTATATAAGAATGTCCCTTAAAATTATTCACCCCCTCTTCAACGATTCAAATGAACTGATTTTTGGAATTACGAGAATCAATTATCTAACCCTAGAGAAAATGAAGATAATATTCCCCAACAACCTCCCAATAGCAAGGAACAATATAGATTATATATTATCATTGCACTTTTGTTTGATCAATATATTAATGTAATGTTATGTACAATTATTCTCCATAATTTTCCTATAATATCCTTATTTGATTGTGTTTCTTCACATTATTTTATATCAAAAATGTATTTTATGAATGTTGAATTATTAACTAAACATTAGGTTATTGATCTATCTATCAAAACACATCATGGAATGATCATATAATCTATGATATTTAAATCCTATTTAGGGAATCCTTTTAAGAAGACACTTCATTCATATCTAATTCTTATATCCTTGCTTGAGTTTTATGTAATATTGGGTATGTATTGGATATCACTACATATATCCCATATATAATTTCTAGATATGGAGATCTCATTTCATATCCTAGATCATAGGATTCTCAATTATAAATATGTGGATTATATTCTCCTAGAAAAAATCCTATATTATGGGTTTTTAAACACATTAATGAGGTATTTATTATTGAAATGATATGAGAGGAAGTTAGTATTAATGAAATATCCTTTTTATGGGAATGTACTTATGTATTCTTGAAAGTACATCATGTTTTTTCACAATAGCATGAGGTTATGCTCTTGATTGAACTTATAACTTGATAGACTCCTAAATTAATGTGACAATATAGGATATATTCTATTGATTTATAGAAATTAGTGAAGTAACTAATGGGGAATTTGGAAATGGTGTTATTTTTCCCAATGCATTGTCAAGGTGATAAAAATCATCATTTTTATGAAAAATATGGATGATTGCATCATTTTATTGACTATAATGATCTTATAAATATCATAATTAAGAACAAATATATTCTACCCCATACCTACAACACATTTAGTCAATTTAGTAGAGCTCAGTACTTCATAAAGAGTGACCTCTGATCTGAATATTAATAGTTAATTGTGAATATTGTGGATATTTCTAAAACATATTTACAAATTCTATATGGAAACAATGAAATTATACTGATTCTATTTAGGCTAACTAATGATCAATAAATCTTCATGGATGTAATTTTCATGAGCTGACTCATGATGGGCTTGAGCCGTAACTTCCCCTATCCCACCTGCATAATATAGGGGTGGCTAAAAGCGCCAAAGTCAAATCAACTTGTGGAGGACTTTTCCTAAGAACTTGTGAAAAAACACATAGACAAATCGATGAAAATGTTTAGAGGGAAGGGAGTAAAATATGCATCTTAATGTAACTAAACCAAGCATGCATGGACCACTAAACAATACGAGTAAAACAATTTAAACAGAAATAGAAAAAGTGAAAAAATACACGCCAAACTAGAAATTTATCCCAACATGACAGAAATTGGAAAAAGAAAATTGTTGAGAGAGCCCTGCTCCTAAAATATAAGCTATGACCACAGTATCCAATCCAAACACATATGTACTTGAGGTCCCTAAATCCATGATCAAACATGTATGTCTTCTGCATAAGGCATGATAGGTGTTGGAAAAGCCCATGTTGGGGTGAGTATAAACATTCTCAGTAGGATGCCCTAAAATGAAGGGAGGCCAGTAATATATGAAATAGGAATGGAAAACTGAAGTTTGAACAATGTATGGAATAAGAGTGCCGCTCAAACCAAAACATGAGTGATGTAAGAATATCAGAACAAAAGGATCTAGATATGGTGTGAAAACGATCTTCTCATCATGTCTTCGCTTCTTATAAGAGAGTAGACTCTTCAAACCATAGGAATCATGACATTGAAATCATGTGGCATACCTCATGTATCTTCACCTCTCTGGGAAGGAGAGTAACCAAATCCCAAAGAGTGGTTACTGAAATTATATATATATATATATATTGTGTGTGTGTGTGTGATCATTCAAGAAACCCCAAATGAGAGACTAAGGGGATCTCCATCTCATATCTCAGTCTAGGAGAATGAGTCATCAATAGTTCCCTGTGTAACCATCTAAAATGTCTAGCATCTCATATGTTAACCACAAACACACAATTCAGAGGGTCTAAATCACCACACCTTGATTGTATACACATTGGCTGGCTATGTCTCATAAAAAAGATTCTAGGTTGTGTCACAAGGATGATTCTTAGTGGGAAAAGTTCCCTCTTACTCGTCGAGTCCAGATTTACATCAAAGCATGTCTCATCACTGATCTGTATAGTCAAGAGGTCATGAATAATAGTTTAAGACCATGCCTAGCCTGGATGTAGGGTTCCACTCTAGTAATTTTATTTTCATAGCCTTATACGTCCGGGGAATTCCATAGAGTAGCTCCACTAAAGGGTAATATACTAGTGGGTAATCCTGGAACTTCTATCGGGAATGCCACTGCCCGACCCCACTGAAGGGTAATAAGCTATTGGGTAAGCCCGAAACATCCATCAGGGAATGCCCCTTCCCAACACAGATGAAGGGTAATAGGATGGAGGGTAATCCTAGGACTTCCATTGAGGAATACAACTACCATTCCCTGATGGAGGGTATTACACTGGAGCGTAATCATCGAACTGCTCTCATGATTCTGAAACATCAATCACATCACCCCCATCATCGAACACCTCTAGAATAAACCTCGAGTTAATAAAACCTTCTTCTATAACCTATAATTTTCATATGAGGTCACCATTGCATTCTACGCGAAACAACATGCGAGATATGCTATTTATATTCCCAAAATGGATAACTATTAAAAAGGTTATTTTCACCGCAACAAGCCCGAATGAGGCATCATGGGGCTAGTATTCCAAACAAAAACATAAAATTCCAAAATATAACTCAAAAGGTTATTCTTGAGGAGATGTTCATGTCTCCGCTTACAACACATCAAAAAGAAACCCAGATTAGAAGATACGAGTGTTTGATGATTTAGAAGAGGTTCAAAAGGCTGGTGGACGGGCTCATGGTTGGTCCACCAAATGGGGTGACCGACCACCATGGTAGGTCAGCCCCACAATATATCTTCGAGACCTCACTGTGGTCGGCTAGGGACTACCTCAGGTCAACCCAGGGTTTGATCCAGTTTTGACACATTCCACTGGGTCTGACCCACCTGGTTGTGTCTGACCTGTTAGCACAACCTGACCCGCTATGCTTGGGCCCAATCCGTTAGGCCCAAAACATCTGCGAACAGTATCCCATACCAAGGATGGTTTCCTCCCCACACCTAAATGTCTTTATATTCACCCATTCTTTGATGGTGGCAGTCGCCACCTCAGTTGTGCCATGTGACCCCCCTTAGTCAACTAGCCGAGCCACGCGACTCCACTGTGTCATGGTGCCACCATTTTCCACCATCGGTGACACTACGATGGACCTTCCATTGGAAATCGGACCTCATATGTTTACCCAAATGAATATATGAATGAAGTTATGTGTTCCCTATACTGAGAGCTTCACAGAACATGCCTCTGCTCGATAATCCATTATTAATTTATCGTGTTAAAAATTAGGTGAAAATTCCTATGAAGAACGGACCAAGACTGAGAAATTTTACAAGCTCTGGACTAGGATAAATGGCTGTTTTTGTGCATCCATAGATGATTGATAATTACGATAGTTAATTGAATATAAAATATTGGATTTCTTAATTAAAAACATCAAATTCATATTAGAGTAAAGAATCCTACTTCAATACGATCTGTTCCTCGATGAAGGCACATTCACCTCGCTCCCATTATGGTCTGATGATGATTTGTCAAAGGTTACTCCTTGATCTATTGAATAAATAATGAGAGAGATATATTTTAGTGGAGGAAGTATTATGGGATTCCCCAAATCCAGATTTCCTAAATTCAAATTTATTAGAAAAACACGAGGTACCCACAAATGGTCACATAATACTAACCTCTCGTACCCCCCCCCATTTTATGTCATGGTTAGGTGAAACACCCTATTACAAACTCAACAATGGTATTAGATTTACAATATTAGTCTCCAATAATAAGTTATTTTAAATGTAATACAAGACAAAATAATTAAATTTAATTATTTTATATACGGTTTTCCTCAAGGTGAATTTTTTCACACATGTCATGTGGCGACAAAAGTTGTGTCCTAAATAGGGTAAACACCCCATTCCAAACACAATTGTGGAATAAGTTTTCTAAGATAATCTTCTATTTAATAGTAATCTAATTTACTTCACAAGAATTACATAAAATATACATAATATTTTTATAAAATTAGTTTTGATAAAACCAATCCTCGAAATTGAACACCGCCTAGCTCTAAAAATATATATAGTAATATTTCAAAGTACTATAAGGAAAAAACAGGGTCTCTAAATCATTCTATATATCAATATTTCCTACCCTAAGAAGATTGAATAGGAAAAAACTTAGTATATTGAGCCCGCATCTGGATCTCCCATTCCTAATTACTCGACTATATGTTTTCATGATTCAACTACATGCTAACCAAAGGGATGGTTCATCTACATATGGTCCACTAATATCAATACTCGATTACCCTTGGGTTCTCTTCATTTGTGGATCCATATTCAATGTGAAACTCTCCCCAGTTGATGATGTGTGTTGGATCATGAACACATCTCCTTTATTGCGACACATGGAAGATGTCGTGCACCCACTACAACTATGGGGGTAGGGATAGGCGGTAGGAAACCTCATCAACCCTAAACAGGATCATGAACATCCAGATGATCCATAGGGATAGAATACCTCCATAGACGAACCTACACATTCCACTTCATGGGGAGACTATCAAGAAGACATCGTCCCCCTGTTCGAACTCTAAGGTCCAATGATGGCGGTCCACATAGAATTTATATCTGTTATGGGAAATCATCATATGTTCACAGATGACCTGCACCTTCTCTATTGTTTCTTGCACAAACTATGGGCCCATAAGTGATGAGCCTCTAACCTCCATCCATCATAGAGGTGACCTGCATGGTCTCCCCAATAGGGCCTCAAAAGATTTCATGCCTATGGTGGAGTGGTATATGTTGTTTTATGAGAAATCTACCAAAGATAGATGATCCTCCTAGATCCGAATGATATTCTACACACAAGCCCTCAATATATCCTCCAGTACGTGGATAATGTACTCAGTCTACCCATATTTCTGGGGGTAAAAAGTTTTACTCATCCACTGCTGGATCCCAAATTCCTCCTACAGGCCTCTCCAAAATCATGATGTAAACTGCAAGTTCTGATCAGAGATAATCATTGAGGGTACCCCATGAAGGAAGAAAAAATATCATACATACAATTGTCCAAAACACTCCACCAAACTCTTCTATATGATATTATTTAAGTACAATGGCTTTGTGAGTCAGTCCACTATCATCCAAATGGAATCATGGCCCTTCACTATGTGTGGAATCCTGTGTGAAAATGTCTATTGATATTTTATCCCATTTCCAATCTATGATTATGAGAGGCTATAACAAACCTGTCAGAACTTTATGCTCATCCACCACCTTCTAGAAGGCGATGCACCATGTGATAAACTCATCTATGTTTCGTCTCAAGATAGATGACCAAAACTGTAACTGAATATCCATGAATATATTCCCCACACTAGGATGTACAACTAAGGGTGAAGTGTGGAACACCAACATCCCATCGTCCCACATCGTTACTAGATCCACTGTCCATACCCAGAATAATATTTCATGATTTCGTCCTTCATAATATCCATCAGGTGCACCAGCTATGGATATCTGATCATGTAGAACTTCATTGTAAATATCCCCTCAGTTGGGACTCTCCCATACACTCAATGAGTGAAGGAGTTTGTACCATGATATATATAATGTTTGTACCCTCCACTCCACTAGGGTCAGACGTAGGGATGATAACAACTCTAAATCTTTTCTCACTAGTAAGGCATAGGAATTTTAGTTAATTGAATCTTATACAATGTTTCAATACCCCAAACTGTATACTTTCATGAATTTGTAGTCCTATAGTAACACAAAATAGCATCACTGCCTCAAATTCGGATCTCTCTAGGTAAATATGTACCTGAGGCTCTATGGAAACCAAAAATCACTCTCCCAAAAGATAGTGTCTCCACATCCTCAGGATGAAGACTACCACTAAAAGATATATCACATGAGTCACATATTTCTAGTCAGAGTCTCCCAATTTCCTCTACATGTATGAGATGACTGTCTACTGTAGTAACAAAATGCAACTGAGCCAAGCTCATGAGGCATGACAATACACTGTGAACTCAACTCCCTCCTCCTCTAGTCATAAAACTGGAGTGCTCGTCAGCCACTTTCTCATCTCCTCAAAGGATTTATAGCACTTCTCAGACTACGTAAACAATTTTCCAAATCACATAAGAGTATTCAAAGGGGTTGTGATCCTGGAGATGTTGGCCACAAATATCATATATTTCCCTTCCAAACCAAAAAAACATTACACCTATGACAAATTATTAGCTAGATCCCAATAAACACCTACTTGTATCTTCACTGGATTAAAATATAATCATTCTTCATAGAAGAAATTTCTAAAAAATTGGACCTCGTGTTTCTAGAACTAGAACTTCTAGAGCTTTCTATAAATATAGTGATCTCAAATTAAATCAAGTAAAATCCTCAAGTGCTCTTTGTACTCCTCCTCTGACACAGAGTAAACGAGTATTTCATCGATGAAAAAAAACTAGTCCAATTATGTATATAAGATCTTGTTCATCAGTTCCATGAAAAGGGAAAGAGAATTTGTCACACAAAAAAGCATGACTAGAAACTCATAATTCTAGTAGCGACATTGAGAGCCCAAATTTATAATATCATCCTCACGAACCTGTAGCTAGTAGTATTCAGATCTTATATGGATCTTGGTGAACCATCTCACAACTCATAACTAGTTGAAGAGGACATTAATCATAGGTAAGGGGTAATTTTCTTTATCATGGACTGGTTTAGGCGCCGATAATCTATGCAAAGACATATGCATATGTCTTCACCCTTCACGAACATAACTGGGGATGCCTGGGGGGACACATTATGTTAGATGAAAACCTTTCATGAAGGTCCTAAAACTATAACCATAGCTCTTGGAGCTCATTGGGTGCCATAGGATTTACATAGAAGATATTGGGCTAGTCTCTAGTTGCATGTTAATGAAAAACTACAAATCCCGCCTCAGAGGTAGTCACATAACATCTTTAGGAAAGACGTCTATATAACCCTCCACAACTAAAGGAACCCATATTGTTGAATAGCCTACTACACATAGGGTTGTGATTGATAACTAATGGGTAAAAGGATGTTGTGTCCTTCTCATGGCTCCTTCGTTCCCTACTATGTGGTCTCGTTCACCGAGAAATGAGAACATTATCCCATTAGAGTGTATATATCAAACTAGACTATAGTGAAAATCAATATGGGATTGAACCCTAGAATCCAAATCCATGCACAAGATTATATCAAAAGGTTCCATCCTGATTCATGTAGGTAACAAATAAACCTCTCTCCCCCAAGCGATAACTCGCACTACCTGCAGATGAAAGGCCCGGAATAATTACTCCCCATAGAACCAAGAGACTAAGATATTATTCTATGGATTATACTGGGATCTCCAATTATCATAATAGTAGTAAAGAGATAAAAGAGTTATTGGTTCCAATTTCAACTACTACGGAAAAAACTAGAATAAACATGAAGCGCACCTCAAATCATCTCATGTGATTGAGGATCATGAACATCCATATCCTTTAGTTGTCTACGGCCTCATATTCTATCTCCCTGAGCATGATATGGTTATCTTGGTGGTTGTGGTGGTGGTATGAGAACATCATAGAATCATCCACCACATTCATCTCCTCCTGGTCCTATTCCAGCAATGCATCTTTAGAGACCACCCTATCCCCACCTGGTGGATCCCTGATCACAACTCCGTCTCGGATATTGTGGTTAACCTGCTATCTTCCTGAGATGCTCACCATGTCTTGTTAGGATATATCCTGCTATGTGACTTATCTATTCACATGTATAGAATAGTATTTCTTCGAGCTTACTGGGATCTATGTGTTTCCCGGCTATTATCCTGGAAATGTCTCCTACGCTGAGGCCCTGCCAACTAACATCATCCATCTTCCATAGACATCTTAGATATATAGAAAACATTCCTAGTCCCTACTGAATATCACCCCTCTAATAAGAATACCCACTTTCAATAGTGATTTCTCCAACAACCCAGTATAGGTGGGGATGTACATGGGTATTATGTTGGTACACATCTCTCTAGGAAGACCCTACTCGAACTTCCTTTCCTATAAGTATCTATCATGGATCTTAACTAGAGAGTGCCAAATATGATCGGTGAACCTAAGTGAGTACTAGATCACTATCATCCCTCCCCATGGAATCAGTAGAAGATCCTGAATATGAATGGATCATTAACTTTAGGGGAAGTACTCCTTAAAAAATAGCTAATGGATGTCATCCCATGATATTTCTGACTCAACGTGAATTTTTGTAACAAAGCACCACCAACATCCAGTATCCTTATGGAAGATAATGGATTCCTAATCCACCATATGATCTATTGGTGCTTTCACAAGACTAAAGAGGAGGGGAACTGACTCCAACCATTCCTCCACTGCCTCAGGATCTGACTCACCATGAATCCTCATCATTCTCTGTCATTGGAATTCACAAAGGGTGATCAACCTACGCTCATCCTCAGCCTACTCCACTAGGAATATATTCTTCTCTAAATTTGGTGGTTCTTCTAATATCCATCATAGATAAAGGGGATCAATTTATGGACATTTAATTGGGGCCTCATCACTCATAGGGCTATCATCACGAATTGGAGTTCGTATCCTGATAGGTTGGTGTCATTGAGGTATCATGAAATTCCTCAAGGAGTCTCACAATTAGATGAGAATATATATATATAAACAAAAATAATGTGGAGATAACTCAAATAAGAAAGTAAAATAATCAATATTTTATGATTCATTTACAATTTTTCCTTGCAACAAGTGTCTCAGGATGCCAAGTTGACAAGCGGGTAATCAGGGTCATTGTGAACATATATGTCAGCCACTCATACCATCATTGGACTCCCTAGATTGATATCCTCCCTCAAGACAGTTTGAAATTTTTTCCCTAAACCCAACCAAGATCTTTTTATGGAAACATCTTGAATAACATCTCAAGGGTTGAACCACCTCTGATACCACATTGTCATGACCCGAACCATGTTTGGCTCGAGCCGTAAAGAACCCAATCCTATCACTATAGGCTAGGGGGTGTCAACAATAACCAAAGGAACAATAACTTAGGGAAGAATTTTCCAATGTACCTATACCGACAAAAAATCCAACTCGATGAAAATGTTCAGAGGGAAAGTAGTTAAAGAAGAAACCTTCTATTGATAAACTAAGCTTGAATGGACCACTAAAAAGTATGAGTACGGTAATTTAAACTGAAAGGGAGAAATGAAAAAACAAATGTCCAACTAGAAATGTATCCCGACCTGATAGAAACTGGAAAAAGAAAAGAGCTGAGAGATCCCCTCTCTTAGAATACAAGCTACGACCACCATACAAGGTCAAATCACTTGTCCCTAAGATCCCTAAATCCAGGATCAAATATGTCTGTCATCTGCATAAGTCTTGATACATGTTGGGAAAGTCCATTCAGGGGTGAATATAAACATACTCAATATGAATCCCCAAAAATAAGGGGGATTAGTAAGAGATGAAATAGGAAAGCAAAACAACAGATGTATCAATGTACAGTAAAAGAGAGCAGTTTAACCCAGTATGAGAATGAGAAAATCTCATCCAAACATATGGAGATAGAGACAATGAGAAGATTAAATTCTCCTTGAGTCGTTCCTACCTATAATGGGAGAGTTGACTTGTCTAACAATGAGATGTTATACATAGAAATCTCATGGAATACCCCATACATCATCAACTCTTTTGAAAGGAGAGTAACCAAACGCATAGAGTGGGTACAAAAATAAGATAGATATATATATATATATATATCTGTGTGTCTGTATGTTATTAGTAAAAGAAACCCAACCCTGAGAATAAGGTGATATCCATCTCACAGATCATCCCAAGAAGAAGAATCTCCAATAGCTTTAGAAGTAACCGCCATTGATTTCTAGCATCTCATATGTCTGCCCTGAACATGAAAGTCAAAGGGTCTCAAGCACCACAACCTAATACTATTTTCATTGGTTGGCTCTTTCTTACCCAAACAGTTTAAGGTCACATCACAAGGACCCGTCTTGGTGGGAATAGAACCCACCTTAATTGTCATGTCTAGAGTTACATCAAATTATGCCTCATCACTGATAATTCTGTTATAAACCATTTTTAAAATAGGGTTACACACAATATAAATTAGAATATAAATATTCATTATAAATATAAAAATATTTCTTACATAATGGTATTTATTTATATTTTTTAAGAATTAAATAATTAATTTTATTTATGACACAATGATGATGAAGTAATTAATTAATTAAGGATATATTAATGTAATTGATATTATAAATATAAAAAATAAATGAAATTTGACACTTTTTAGGAATTAAACTTATAATATAAGTTAATATGAAATTTTAGGGTTGGTTAGATTTTTTTTAAGTAATAATTCCGTTATAAATTTAGAAAAAACAAAATACCAAATAGTGTAAAAATCGACATAAAAGTGTTTTTAAAACAAAAAATATATTATTATTGATATTCTATTCCTAAAAATTTAAGGCTTGGACAAAAGAAATATATAATGATAGGAGTATCATTAATGAACCACTTGGGGTTCTCTTGGATGTTTATAGTTAGTTTATTAACCATATAATATAAAAATACAAAGAGACATGGTAGATGTCAAACTATTTAACTAAGAGTTAAATCTAAAATATAAAGTTAATATTGTGACCCAAAACTATATAAAACCTATTGGTTTAGTGGTTATAAACCCATACCCACCTTATCCATTAAATAATTTATTTTTTATCCATTATAAACCCAAATGTATTTTATTATAAAATAATATTTCAAGCATTTCCTAAGATGCCCCTCACACCTCTTCTAAAAGGGAACCACCCTTCTCTCTAATTCACATCTTCAAAGCCATTTGGCTTAGTGAAGACCAGCCTAAACATCCTCCCAACTATACTCCCTTCATCCTATATTCCTTACTTTAGTCATAAATCCAATCTTTTGAGGCCTTTTGATCAAATCAAAATGAATAACCCGAAGAAGATGTAAATATTTCATCGCCTCTTTCATGTTCCTTTATTCTTCCACTTCATCTTTATTTGTTGTTTCCATTATAAAATAATAAATCCAGTATCTTCTATATACTATGATGTTATTATAAATTTCTTACCATCATATTCATTATTCTATCCATCCTTGGAATGACATGTCACCATACGTGTGTATGTATGGCTTACCATCTCCACGTCGTGGGGTAGTTGTTATTCAATACATTATTATTTTTGTGGATATAATAATGATGTATAATTAGTTTAAATAATAAATATAACATTATAATTATTCTATATATATGTATACCATCCAATTATATATGATTTTAATATCAAAATAATGATATTGTCGCTCGGGCGTACGTACGGATTACCATCTCCACGAACGCGATGAGATTCACTCCCCATCGTATCCATTCAAGAATAATTTTCATTATATGATTAAAAATTATTTTTAAAGACTTTATATAATTCTCGATATGAATAGGATACATCCCATCAATAACAATTATGACTCACATAATAATGAATATAAAGGAAAACAAATCAGTTAACACCCAAAACGATGATAATACAAAAATATTAATATCAAAGAAATATTAGAGGATCATATATAATATCATATTTGTGTATATAGTTCATTTATAATTTAATAACAATGATTTAACTATTATACAGGAGGTTAAAGTACCCTCGACCAAGGAAAATTACTAGGTAAGGGGTTTTCATCTCACTTTTATTCCCGTTAGATTCATGCTAAATTTTCCACTCCTACCTTTTGTGTGGTGTATGTACTACCCATGATTGTATGGTTTGTGTAATATAATTTAATTTATGGTTTTTAACATCATCATTTTATGACCCTTCTTTCATGGGGTGTATTTTTCATAAGTTACCAAATCGATAAGGGAATTTCAAATTTCAATTTCCACTCATTCAGTTTTACGCAAACATCATTAATTACATTACCCCAATATTATGTGTCAAATAACTATTTATTTACTTACTTAGTAATTTCCACTCACCTTTGTGTGGATATAAATTTTATGAAAACAATCACTCCATTGATAAATTATCAAGTCATCAATATAAACTTGATAAGAGTAATTTTAACTGAATTTCAATTCATTGAGTTAAACATCCAAGTCATTGGTGCTGTTTTTACAAGAATATGTGAGAATTTCCTCTGATTGATTTAAACTGAATATCCAATCATATTTAGGGTATTTATATTTTTCACACACAATTATTTCATTGATTTATCCTTAACCTAAGGATATAGTCTTTATAAAAGAATTTATCCCATCATACATTCCATTGAGACTTCTTTGTTGTTAAGTGCCAATCCACTTTTATTTGGTGAATATACTATACATTGACATAATATATCCGGAATCCATTTATTCTAATAATATTATAATGTTTTAATTACCTAAATTATTTGTATTCAAGGTCTCTCGTTTGGTTTAGGAACTCTAACTAAAATATAATTTTAAATGTTTTAATAATTTATTATTCTAACTCATTCTCATTAATGTCTGTGTTTTTTAAATTGTTTTATGGTTTTATTTATATGGACATTAATGTTTTAAAATTAATATTCTTTTTAAAAGTTTCAATGTGGTATGGGACACTTTGATTCAAAAATATATTTAAACAACTTTTTGATAAATATTGAGACTTTTAAATGCTTTAAAGAAAAAGGGGGATATTTCTCTCAAATAGTTTTGATGATTAACTTCATCTATGTCAATATCATTAATTATTATTTATTATGGTTGATTTATTATAATAAAATCTTCCATATTGTATTGAATGGGCTATGTTTTACTGTGGATGTGTTGTTTTTATACTATTCATGATTTATGGAAAAAGTATTGGCATTTCGTATGCTAGTTTTAATATGAATGTTTATGTTATGTTTAACCCTTTTCATAAGAGGAATGAATTGGACTTAGTATGTTATAATTGGAGCCTGCTATAGATCCTCGATGCATCGGTAGGTCTCATGATACAAACTAGTGTCTTGGCACAAGGCCTTGAAAAAATCTTATTTGTAGTCTTGGAAAAAGTCCTTGACTATGTAGTTATGAAAGTCTGGCATTATGCATTCCATCATTATGAAAGTGGCTATTGATATTGCATGTGATTATTTTACTAGTAGAATATCCATTTGAGTAAGTAAATGGAATTATTTTGATTTATTTTTCCTATATTATGGAAAGTTTATGTTGAAAATGCTTTTGTTTTAGTCATATACATTGCCATAAATGTTTATGCTTATTTATGAAAGTTTCTACTATATTGTTATCCTTAATGAGAATTCAATCTCACCCCTTTCTATGTTTTATTTTTTCCAGGATGTGAAGAAGTATTTTATGACCGACATGTAGGGATAGTCTGAGGGGATATGAGTGTGTTCTATGGGAAATGTTATTGTAGCTTTTCATTTAATAATGTATTGTAAAACTTACGAATGTATATAGTACTTCCAATTATACTAAACTGATCAGTCTTTCGGGACATGATTCTTCATATCATGAAAATTATGTGTAATAATGCTCCGAATTTGGGTAATTGGGGTTGGGGCATTACAGACAGGCCACCAAAAACGTGGTGTACCACTAAGAATGCTATAGAGGATATTGTAATTCTAGTTTTCTAAACTAAATTTTTTTATGGAGCACCATCATCATCAATTAAATAAATAAGTTGGAATTTAATTTGTAACTTTATGACTCTGGAAAATATTATTCCTATAAAATTACTTCTCAAAATTTTCACTAGATTTCCTCTCTTAATTTATTTGATAAACTTCACTTTAACTTACAATAACATTCATTTATCTAGTGTATTATGTTCTTAATACTAAGGAGATCTAAATAAATATTGACCTCCATTATATTGATTTTATTTTATATCATTTCTTGAAATATAATGAAATTATTATTGTTTGGTTTTAATTTCTGATATCTGATAATTGAAGATGAATTATGCCTCAAATTTAGGTATATGTTAGTGTTTAATAGTTATATAGGTGATATCATTCTTTTTTTATATTAATCAACTTCAAATTTAATTTTTTTAATTATTTAAATGAATTTAACTATATATGTTATGAATTTAAATTTGTTAATATCAAAACTAAACAAATATTTATGAAATAAATTAATAGAAATTAAATCAGTACTTTTAAAATTATCTAATATAGTAAATGTGAATATAATTTTTAATCAATGAGTAGTCATTGTGTTAAAAATATTTTAATAGTCATTAAATAATTTAGTGTGTGAAAATAATCTTATATGAAAATTTTGTACAATATAATACTTCCATGCATGCTATAAATAAATTAATATTTAAGATAATTTGGTGTTAATGAATAATTATTGATTTTAATGGTGTGTTTAGAATTTTAATTGTTCAAAAATAAAAGTTTAAATGTGACGATACATAAATTATTTATCTTTTAAAAGAAATAAATTATTTTAATTATTTTATCTTGGTATATGGGATATTTTAATGACATTGAAATGAAACTGAGAAAGGTAGATGATGATTTCTGACATTTAAATAAAGGTTATAATCTAGGATTTATTTTTCATAATAATGAAATGGAAATTACAATTATTCTTGAAAGTAATTCTTCTAGAATTTTTATATTGTGTTCAGCTTAATGGTACAGTTAAATGATTGAGTAAGAATTATGATGTATAATGAAATTTTAATCCTTATATTATATAAATTTTTATAAATTATATTGGGTTTTATAATAACATTTTTTATGTTTTGGTTCGGTGAAATATATGTTTTTTTCATCGATGAAAACAAATATAATTTTTTGGCTAAGTCAATATATTAGATTTTATGAGAAATATGAAATATATTTGGAAGAGAACCTAGATATACTAATATGGGAGATAACTAGAGGTTTCAAAAAAAATTAAATTTTGACACGTGTTTGGATATTTAAATTTCTGAAATAGACCTTATTTTTTCACCAACATTGGTTAATGAAAATAAAATATGTTTTCAATTTATCTCAGAATGTACTTGTATATAAATTATATGTGTCTCCATTTATATTTTAAATTCATTATATAGAATTATAAGATACACTTATGAAAATTTTTGGATCCATGAAATTATTGGGGTGTCTGGTAGTATACTATCAACATTATTCCCCGGATGACTTTTCATTACATCTGGTGACTATATTGATTTCATATATCGTCATACTGGTAAGTGTAATGACCCAATGTAGTTGGTAAATAGTGAACAATATTATATTTCTCTTATCAATAGGGTTTAGGATAATATGTTTTGTAATGATTTCTAATTTAATTTTTAGTTAATAATAATGTATTATATTCTAATACATGTATCGAGTTAGAGATTATACCTGATTTTTTTGTATATAATTATTGGTGTTTTTTATATTTATATTATTGTTTTGTTTATGTTTATTATCTTTCTACACGTTGGTTAATTATTAGTTTTAATATACTTTATTTTATTTTTCATAATCTACTAAAGGTCAAATATATCCTTATGATATGCATTTACACCCTTTGTGTTTGTTGTTGGCCTCTAGTGATTTATGAGTTCTACTGAGTCCAAGAATTTTTTATTCTCAATGTCATATTCAAGACTATAAATAGGTCTATCATATATTCATATATAGGGGCAAATTATTTTATATATTTTCTTTTATTTTTCACCATAATCAACCATTATTACTAATATAAATGAATGAAAAAATGTTACCTTCTTATTTTTCAACATTGTCACAATAGTTTATAAGGTTAATTAATTAATTTATTAATCATCATAGGAACATTCCAAAAAAATAAACATAGTAATTTAAAAGTTTCACTATTCAAATCTAATGTTAAAATACTATGAATGGAATGTTATAATCCTTTTTTGGAAAATAAACTAGTATAATCTTGTGGTTAAATGTGGAGGGTCAATACGTAAAGTATTGGAATAAAAAAATCTAGCTACACTATAGAAGTTCTCCATTACAAATTCAAAATAATTCTTTAAGAGAATAACATTATAAATATTAAACCTCTAATAAAATTCATTAAAATTATATCAATATTGAATAATATATTCTTCATAAAATAGATCACTAAAATTATTAAACGTAGGGAGAAAGAAATATCAATTCTCACCCAATATCTTATTTTGAAATCTGTTATGATATATTTTTGTGTATATAAGTGTTTAGTCCCAAAATATTATAAAACGTTTCATAAAATATATAACCAAGGTTTATTTATTTATCCCCAATATCTAATTCTATTATTAACTTTATATGGATTCCACATTCATAAATTATGTTAACAGGAACTAGAATTCTTATCTACTTCATTTTGTGTATATTTTTATTCTGATTCCTTTATTCTTATCATGTCCCATTAACTATCATTTACCAAACTCTACAACAATTATAAACTCTCTTCTATATGATCTATTCTGAATTTAAAACTGAAAAAACAATATTTTCCTTATCCATCATCTCTTAATTCAAATTTAATTTTTTGATTAATCTTAAAAATCAAATAAACATATTATAATTAATAAATATTTAATTTCTAGTGTGAATAAATTCATGTGAAACCCACCAATATAAGTCCTCTAAACATTGAAATCTAATGAAATTACAAAAAAACATGGAATTTCAATTTCAATATTAGTGTAATTCATTCATTTATCATATAGTTTTTATCAATATATTTTTTAAATATTCATCCTCTTTACATACCTAATGGAATAATTTTCTTGATATGGTGTGATATCTTATCATCAATAGTTGTTCTATCACATCTTGAATTATCCTTTCTCAAAAAATGAATATTCGTGTGCCACTTTCATTTTTCCATGGAATTATAGCTTAACCTAATGTTGTAATTCATAATACCTTTAATTTTAAAATATCATGGATTAGCATCATTACATTGTGATTTATCTTCATAGACACCCCCACTAGATTCACTGTGCAACCACCACCTCAAAAAGACCATCATGAACAACTGTATATCACATCATCTTCATTATGGGAAGACATATATATTATAAAAACTAGTAAAATTATCATTAACTCTAGTAAAAAACATAAATAAATATTTATTCATTATTGTTTTATATTTTCAAAAACTATTTTTTCAAAAAAAACCAATAAAAAACAAATTGTATCATAACACATAATTTTCTGTTTGATTTTTTCTATAATAACGAAATATTCTCCATAACCATCTCTAACTCTTCCAAAAAAAATCAACGCATATGAGTCATATAATTTCAGCTGATAATTAATGGTAAATATTTTTTTTTGTAAAAATATAACATATAATTTAAAATGAATATCACTTAGGATTCATTAAACAATATTATCCAAAAATTTTATGTCAAATAGATCCTTGATAAAAATGAAATGAATAGACATAAAACAGCTTATGTGGTCTCAGAATTATCCTCCTTTAGATTTTTTCTACCACTTAACATAAATCATCCTAAAAAAATGAAATAAATCATTAATCAATATTTCTAAGCCAAAGTGATTGAATTCAATATTGGAAATAAGAATAATGAATAAAAATAATAAATAAATATATAATTGTAACACACATTTACATCCAAGATTTCTCTCAAACATCTCTCACAAATCATCTCATAAAAATCATTACATTATACATTCCAAATGTGATACTATGCAGATATTCAAATAAAATTTTAGACCAGTTTACAAATTCCAAATTCATATGCTGAACTACCATTTTCAAACACACTCTATATGTGTACATTGAACTCTCAAATATCATCTTTTGAAGAAACCACAAATAAATAAATCATTCCAAACCTTTAAATAAAATATCCTCATTAGGTGTTATATTTATATATTACTCCCACATAAAAAATAATAATACAAGAAAAAGTGATAGAGGGGGAAACTAAACCTTTCAATAACCTTGAGAATGATGAGGTTAGACTCCAATCATCAACTCCAGTTTTTTTGAAATTCAATATTAGGTAATTCCATTGTAAAGATATATTCTATATTTTCCTTGATAGGAACAAACTCTAGAATAAAAAATCCTTATTAAAACTACTATTTAATACAATTTTACTTATATAAAATTTTATTTTATCAATAACTTTTTATTTAATTCCATAACACATTGATGGTACTTTGATTATCACCTCTCACTGACATGTCATATTCGTTTCCACTTTAAGATCCTTAAGTTACATCTTCATCTATATAAATTATGTCATTTATTGGGTAATATAAGATTATAATTATATATATATACTCACCATGATATAATTTTTTTCTTTGTGTACCAAGTTACAAGCATTTTTTCCAACAAAAGCACTCCACAACACATAGAATTTTATTTATCAATACTTCTATCCCAACCCACTTAAATATATACCTATAGAAAAAATTACTTTTCTATTATTAATAAATTAAATATTTATAGTTCCTTATATATATCATAGTATACTCTTCACTTCTTTAAAATAAGATTTCCTTAATTCACTTTTATATCTTACACATAATTTAACAACGTGGACAATACATGTTTATGAAATAATCAAATAAAAAACACCATTCAATTTTTTGAACACTTTTTATAAGATTATTTTCTATTTTTGTTCCTTGAGATCCTAATTTCCACATTAATATTTGTAAAAAAATTATTCTGATCATTTATAAGATACTACGTCAATAATTAATAAACTTATTTCTCCTAAGAAATAAAAATTTAGTCTCTCATTAATTTTAATGTCTCAAAAATTACTTTATCTCTCAAAAAATATAAATTTTGAATTTATCATTCCTTAGAGTAGAAATATCAATATAAACAATATCTTTATTTAAAAAAAATATATTATCAGAAACATAAAAGATAACAGTGAGACATACATCATTTATTTCATTGACAAGGATTTTTCTAACCACTCTGTGTTTTGTAAATATAGCACATTCAAACAAGGGCCACCAATTTAATATCATACTCTCTAAGATTATCTAATCCTATATAGATCGCTGATACAACATTTATGGATATATTTCCCCATATCCAAGTAAAAACCAATGGGTTTTTTTAATGAAAACTCCCTTATCATGTTCACCATTGGGGATGTGTAACATGATATCTATTCAAAACATCATGTGCCACCACCCCATTTGAGGTTGTAACATGACATTGGCACACTCCTTTGTCATACCTCAATCCCAAACAACCCAATACATAAGACACAAATCCTATACTACCCATGGTGACTTGAGGTTCATAACGAGTAGGGTTTTTTGACTCCCATCCCATTCCAACCTACCGAGTACTAATTATCCAAATCTCCATCTACAAGCCACCCTAAATTGAAAGGGCCCTCTATGATACCATTTTTTACAAACCAACTCAGGTTGACCCAGAACCGGTCACATGAGCTATTCTGCAGCATGTCCCAATGGATGTTCTTGATCAACGTGGATTGGAAACAAGTGTAGGGCATCAAAACCTAAGAATTGGGAATGATTTGAGCCCAAAATAAAAGTGACTAAGACCATAGATATAAATAGAAAAAACTAAAAATGCATCAAATGTGAACAACTGAATCACAATAAACAAACAACAGATCATGATACAATGTATAACAAAATAGATTGAAAACTAATACAAAAACAACTAAACCACTGCCCACGATCTCCATGTGACCTCTTGGTCACCTCAAACCATAAGACCGACCCTACTCCACGATGAGAATTTGAGTGGGGAAACCAGAACAAATGATGAACCTACAACTAAAATGTTAGGATAGGCATGAGCCTCAAAATTCTTAGTTGGGATAAAAAAATTACCCACAAAATCCACATGTCACCATTAAAAAATAAATCTAATGACACTGGTTTGAAATAAAATTATAAAGATATGGTTTTCCATGTTGTATAAAACATATTTCAACACATTTTATTCCTGAAACCAAAATCTTTTTCATAATCAAATTCCAAAGCAAATAAAACTAGGGTAGTAAAAAATGGAAATAGAGAAACATAACAGGTATAGAAATAGTATATCATAAAGTAAATAAGAAATATAAATAAGAACCATGGGCGATCCCAAACATTAATAGACAACCCATGGAGGTATTCAGTTTCGAACCACCTTGTGGTGTCTGGTGAAGCCCCTCATGAAAAAACAAGTGGCACTCCCCACCTGGCCTTTATAACTACAAGGGGTTCCAACCCATCTAATTGGTGTGGGTAAGCTACATTCACTCTATAATCTATAAGATTCCTAGGAATCCATGGTGGTAATATCTATATTGTGTATGTGGGAGGCCAATAGACACATGACTCGACTTGACTCTCACCACTGCACTTTCCTGCCCCCGGAATAGAAACCAATATATGATAACCCCTATTGTATATCCCTCATATAAAGGTGGACCATATAAATTTACATACATTTCATATCATATGAAGGTTACAACTGGGCTACTGTAATACATAAATGTCCAAACCATTTTATAAACCATTTTATGTTTCTAATCGGGCACACACCATTTCTAAACCATAACAATTTCTAAAAGTTCATATCAATATCACCTTTTATTTGAAGGTACCAAATAGTTCTTTAAGTCTACCTATCTATGTACATTTACACAATACATCTTATTAACACATATTTTAGATTTTCAAAGTCAAACATGCCATTAAACGATACATTCATAGAAAACCAAATGGGAATATTCTCAAAGACAACATTTTAAAGAATTATATAAAGACACATATAGAGAGTAATAATATATAGAAAACAAGAACCACTTAGAAAATCACATTTTATAGATTAAATCCTTTAAAATCACTATTTTCTCTTGAAGAAGCATCCATGTGGGAACATAGTGCACCCAAGGATGTGCCAACATCCAACGGCACACCGAACATCCAAAAAGGTAATGAAAACCACTTTAAAAAATAAACAATTTATTTAAGACCCTATCCCACCATCCAGATCATTTAGAAAACTAGAATCAATCTGTATGAAACCATAAAATCTATTTTTAGATCATTATATCACATTTTTTCAGATATATCATTTCCAAAATATACATACTAAACCAAATTCAATGACAACCAAACACAATTGAGACATATTATAGATATAATTTTCATAAAAAAAATTAATTTCATTTCAAATGATCAATTAAAATAAAACAAACATTATTGTATTCATAAACCTAGACATTCCATAAAAATATCCTTGAAATCCTTTTTTTGAAAATTAAACGAACTCCAAAATACTATAATAAACTAGAAATGGGTTCTATAGAAGGGTGAATGAAATTTATAAATTTATTTAAAAAGACAAGCATAAAAAAGAAATTATTTAGGAGAGAAACACATGGAAACAAGTACCAAAATCATGTGCGTATGGAATAAAACATCATGGAGAGGGAGATCGTGGCCCTACGAGTGATCTACACCCCAAAGCCACATAAATAAAGAACCAAAGGATAACTAACCCTAACCCAAGGGGTTTTTCAAGAAGAAATCACCCAATTAAAAACAATAAAATGAAGGGGGAAAGAGAAAGATGAAGAAAAATGACTCAAAAACCCCAAATCATACCTTATATCAAAAGGGAAATTACCATAGAGAAAGGGAGATCCCAGTTGTAACCACGTGGGCCTCTCTGCCTAAGGGAGATCTACTACATGATTCGTAGAACCTGTTGCACATCCTTGTGTAGGCCTTGTGGTGAGTTCTATTTTTCCTGCAATTTTTTTATAGTGTTTGTACATTCACTAATAATCATGAGGTAACTAGGCTTCACTCAAAAAACTCCCTAAAAACTCCAAAAGTCAATAATTTAGATCAATACTCAAACCCTAACCTCGACAAAATGATCCATGAATAATAAAACGATAAAAATAAGGAGTGTCCGAATTCTACGAGTGACATGAAAAATTTATTCCATATTTTTTATTAGTGGTTCCAAATTATTTAAATAAGTTAGATTTATTTTTAGGCATTTTGATTATTAACATTAGAAAAAATAATTATACATGGAAAAGGGATAATCAGATAATTGGGGGTAAAAATTATATTATAAATATTATAAAATTACCTTAACACTTTTCTTTATTTTCACTATATTAGTGGGTTTGGGCCAAAATCAATCATGTCCCCAAATTATACCCTCTCAATGCCACATGTATGAGAATAATACATTTATTATATTTTATTTAAATAAATGTTAAAGATGTCATACTCAAATTTTAATATTTAAACTATTTTAATATAGAGTTATAAAAAAGATAAATTCGACCATAAATTGATATTTGAAAGATAAAATTTCTTTATTTATCAGAATATTTTATTTTTAATTTTTCAAAAAAAAATAAACACCCTAATGTATTATAAAATACTGATGCAATGTTTTTTTAAGAAGAATTAATTTTATAAAAATAAATTTTAATTAAAATTATAAGAACTATTAATAACCCAAAAACATGGATTAATCTTTTTGTTTGTTTATATCTCCTCCATGGTAGTCCTGGTGTCAGATTAATGAATATTTAGTTCCAAAAGGATATGAATAATATCATTAAAATATTTTACTTAACGGGAATTCATGTTGTTCACACTATATATTTTTAATTAATATACAATTTTAAAATATGGTTTTACAAAAGTGTTTATTCAAACATAAATAGAATTTTTAAATATTATATTTTTAAATTCTGCATGGACATTTATTAATATTTTTTACTCCACAATAATTAACATAATTAATTTAACAATTATGATGAAATAATTATTTAATTAATTACTAAATCAAACATGTGATATTAAAAATATTAAAATAAATATTATCTGATTTAATAAATGTAACAAAATAATATTATAGATGAACTTGAGCTCATAAGGATATTAGAAAATTTTGTTTTCCATATTAAATTTTTATCTCTATATTTTTAAAAATATATGAAATCAATAGTGTCAAAATAGGAATTAATGATATTATATCAAAATAATGTTTTATTAAATTATTTAAAAACCTAAATCGTCTATAAAAATACAAATAACTATAACAGGGTCCAAAATGTTCTTAATTATTCATTTATCATCTATATGACACCAAATAAAAAAATACAACCTTTTAATATTGAAAAATGTGTTATATTAGTTAAAATTACAATAGGTTAACATATGATAAATCAAAATGATACGGTTTAAAAAATATCAAGATCTATAAAAAATAATTTTTTTGATGAAATTAAAAAATTATGTCATCTTATATTCGAATACATGGACTTTTTGATTTAATTTTATTGATATCAAAATTTATTAAATATTAATATTTTTTGAAATTCCAAAAGTGCCCCTCAGCTAAATTAAAAAAGTTCACATCCTCCATCTCTTCAACAAATAAAATTGAGACTTAAATCTCAACCATATCCCATTCATTTTCTATCTAAATTTCCCTAGTAAAGTTCTAGATGTTTTTGTCTTCTGAAAAATTCAAACTCTAGTGTCCCGATTTGAAGATCTAGGGGGGTTATTCTAAAAAAGAGGTAATCTCCTTTACCGAATCTCTTAAAATTATTTCATCTTCTTCCTAATATTCATGTGTTGTTCCACTTATAAATTAATAACCCTAGTATAAAATAAATTCTGATATTTTTTATGATTATGTAATGATCACTTTACTTTTTTATCCATCCTATGAAAAATGAAATTACCACACGTCCACATGTACGACCTACTATCTCTATATCGTGGTGTAATATGTTTGTCATCACCACACTACATGGATGGGTACAATTAAGAAAATAGGAAATATTTATAATTATTATATTATGATATTTATTTTAGAAAAATATATTCACCATACACTTCCATATAATTTCACAATTAAGGGAATTATATCATCGCCTGTGTATACGTACGACCAAGCATCTCGATGACACGATGTTGTTCATTCATCATGATCACCATTAAAGAATGATTATATAAATGTATTGAATTAATAATATAGTAAATAATTTCTTAATATCATTATTTAAGTGGTATAATTATATTATATATGTAATAAATGGAACATTAATAACAAAACATGTAGAAGAAAAGGAAGCAATTAAAACTCAAAAGAAGTGTAATGGTGAAATATTATTAAAAAATAGATGTTAATATGATCATATATTATATAATAAATATGAATATGGTTCTGTAAAAATTTAATAACATTCATTAATCTATTATAAAAAATTCTAGAGACATATGTAGGAAATCACACAAAGGGTAATGGTTAATTTCACGATCTCATTATTATCCAAGATTGTTTATACGTAAGTATTTATTAAGTAATGTTTATATTCACCATCCAGTTATATTTATGTTTTAAAAAATATTTATAATATTGTTATATAATTTTTTAATGTAACTTTTCACCATGTATGAATTATTAATAAATGTTTTTATGTAGAAATCTATTGTCATTTTCATAATGTGGTGTTTTTGTAATTTTTCACAAAAAGTATGAGAATAATATTTTTTAACATATACAACATAAATGAATTTTTATGCTTTAAAGAAGAATAAATTACATGAATATTTCCTTACATTATTATATTATTATTTTCAAAGAATATTTTTTTCTAAAATTTATCATCATATTAATAAAAGAAAACGTTTTTAAAGAAGAAAGATATTTTCCTCAAGAATTATTTCCATGAAATATCTCAAATGTTAATTATGTTTTAATGTAGATATTTATCATGGGTTTAATCCCTATTATTCCTATGGTTGGTTTATGTTTATTGTGGAATGATATTTATGAAATCCAATTTTTTCCCCAGGGTATGTTATTATTGAATTATGTTTAAGAATCACATTTATTTTCCTGGATTCTAATATGATGAATGATTAATGTTATTTTGGAACACATTTTTATGGTTTTAATTGTGTGATAGGTGGGACATATATTTACCTTCAATAAATTGGTCAAATATATATATCTCATGAGATATATATGAATAAAATGGGTAGTGAACTCGGTTCAGTAATATAATACTAGAACATGAGTTATACTGGATTAGTCATAAAAGACTGTAATGAGACAAGTATTGTTTCAGACATAAAATAATGGAAGGAGATTAATATTGGTTAAGTAATAAAAGATTCAAATGAGAGTAATATTCTTTCATTAATAGAGGACTATAATGAGAGTAATCTTGGTTCTTTAACACAGGGCTGGAATGGGTAGAGGACTCAGTTTAGAAAAAGACTTTTTTTCACCATAATGGTGTTGGAAATGATCCATGAATATTATGAAAATGTTTTTTATAATTTTTTGTATGCCACAAATTCTTTTTCTTATTTTATGTTCAATAGGAATATTTTTTTGATAAACTTCTATGATTTATCCCATGACATGATGATATTTTATATACATGATTCTGTTTTAAAACTTTATGCTTATGTTCTTATGTCTTACGATTATGATTGATATCTCTTTTGTACGTCATTACTGAGAAAATGAGATCACCCATTTCTTATGTTTTCTTTTCACTGGGTTAAATAAAATGGTTTTAGGTATGAGTTCAAAAATGGGATGTTCTTTGTGGGAAGCATTTAAGATCTTTCAACTATCAAGAATTTGGTGTTAAATGTTTCCAAAGGCACAAAAAATATGGTATTTTTGACAATTTTTGTTTAATATATGAAATGTTATAAAAAATATGACATAATTTCAATGTACATCATTCATGTAATGAAATAGTTGGTATCAGAGAAAAGGCTTTGTTATCCCTTTGAAACAATGATGAGAAAACTTTAATGATATCTCTAGAGATATTTGTAAAGATATGTCTAGGGATGTACCTATGGATAAATCTAAGTATATGCTATAATCCTAGTGTTTTAGTAATGATAATGAGTAAACTAGGATAAAACCTATAGTGTGTTAAATTGAAATTTTATTAGTAATTTCCCATAATTATTTGGTTTTACGATTAAGATCATTTTTTCTCAAACTATTTTTTTTGGGTTTTAGTCAATTGTCTGAACAAAAAGGAACTATGTTAATGGGAATTGTGATGGAAAATGCACAAATTTACCTCATAAGATATCAAATACTATCAAAGATAAAATTAAAAATCCCACTTCTATGCTCACCCTACTTTCTATAGATATGAATAATTCTAGGAATAAAAATGTGAAATGGAGGGAAAAATTAGGTTGAGTCCTTGATGGAGAAACTCCCACATTCATTCAAAGGGTCTTCTGGTCCACTTATTGTTAAACAATAGATCTGTACCACTGAAAAAAATTTCTCTGTTCTCCAATGTTCATAACATGAGGGATTCATTTTTCATATTTATCTATTAGAATGTGTAGCAGAGTAGTTTTGGAATCTAACAAAGAATATGATGTGAGAAGATGATATTGAATCATGGTATTGGGATGAGTTTAGGAATGTATTTTTTAATAATTAATTACATTTTATTCTTTATAAGAATATGGTAAATGAGTTCATTGAGTTTAAGAAAAAGGTTTAGGAATCCAAAGGTACCTATGTGTAAAATATTACCATATTTGAGTGGTGTGCGTCTAGTATTATTATCCAACCAGAAATTAATCTTGATTAATTCATCGGTGGTTTAAAGCCAATCAATGAAAGATAATTATCCATAGGAGACATTAGTAGATATGAAATTATTGTTTGTTGTTTTATCATGGTAGAAATAGAAGTTGGAGTTACATATAAATCTCATGTTTTTACCAATAAATGAAATACAGAGTTTAAATAAAATTCTAAAAACCATGGGGAAATGAATATGAGCATTTATTTTTTTAAAGTGTTAAAAGAAGCATGGTGGAGACTATCTTAAGAGGAATAGTAAATGTTTCATGTGTGGGAAATAAGTTTAACTAAAAATCTAATGTGAAAGTGATGGTAAAAAGATAACTAATGATTCTAATGGATAAAAGGTTACACAAAATGAACCTCCCACACATCAATGTTTCTGGTGAAAATAGTAATTATGCTAACAAATTCCATAATCAAATATTTATAAAAAACAGAAACCTATTAATCCTAATTAAATAAGAAAATTATATGAGATCACTTTTGTTGCTGTAGAGTATGAAAAAAAGTATTGGAATGACCGAGTGTTTATGTATTAGTAATATAAAATAATATTATAGAATAACATTTATGGTATTATGGAATAGAGATATATTTAATTATTTTCCCATGTTCATTCATCCAGAAGTAGTTTAGATCCTATGTTTAATGGTACTAGTAACCATGAAAAGTGATTGAGATATTTTTGTAAAGAACAATATTAAGGATAACCCATAGTATGTTCAAAATTTTGGAATAATTAAATAAATTTTTGTTTAACAGAATAAATGTCCTTGAGATAATAAGATGATATAGTGCATTATGATATAATCAACTAATTTAATATTTTTTTTTTTGATTTATGGTATGAGTAAGGAGTTAGTTTTAGAAATAATTCGTGTTTTCACTAAGGATTTATCGTAATTTAGGTTATTACTATGTTTTACGAGAATGGATGATAATGGGTTTCAATTTTTTGTGTGAAAATTAAGACATATGAAAATTAGTTTTGGGTATTAATTAAATTATAAAAGTTGATGTTTAAATTCCTCCTTTAGAAATTTTTGGATCTCTTGGAATGATCATAAATGTAACCATTTAAGAAATTTTTTGAGGTTTTAGAGATGAAAGTATTATCTTGACAGATGAGGATTTATTAATATTGGATTACTTGTGAATATCATTTTTGAGATAATGATATATGGAATGATGTATCATTCTATTTACTGATCACATGATCTATTAGTGCTTCAAGAATGAAAAATTCACCTTCATTTCATGGAATAATATACAAAGTAGAAATTAGTCACAGTAACATGAAAGGTTGATATTTTTCTTAATCAAGTATGTATTTATTCTCATGTAAAATTATTCAACTCTAGGGAAATGATATTGAAACAAATAATGTTACCCCAGTACATTATTTTCCAATTAATCAAATGGTCCATTAGATCACCATATATTTATGATTTAAATATTGTTACTTTCTTCTGACCATTTCTCTATCACTCCCCATCATAATTTTACAGTTATATTCCTCTTGCATGTCCATGTTCTCACTTTCCAACTATGTTCTATTATATGGAAATCTAGTTATGAGTTACTTTGGGTAACGATTATGTGTCTAACTTTCCAATTTTAAAAGGATGTTTTCTTAATCATTTTTACGATGTTCGTTTCTATGAAAGAAAAATTCAAGTCCTAAACCTTTGATCATGCCTATTAATTTTATGGGAGAAATTAATTTTATGGGGGTAGAATATATTACACCAATATTTTTAGGAAATATTTTTTTAACCATTTTAATTATTTTATGTCTTGCGTTACATGCCACATGATCTTATCTCGTGTTATAAGCAACACTGAGTTTCTATAAAACAACATTTTACTAATATTTAAATTAGATAATAAACTAGAAGTTAAATTAACAGGTATAAATATTATTGAATAAATTATGAATATAAATATTATAATACAAATTCATTGGTTACTAATTAATTAGAAATGAAAATATAAAACAATTTGATTACAATGAAAAATATTTTTATTATTAGGATCGCAAAGTAAATTTTTCATAATAAATTAAGTAAATTATGACAATTGAATGATATTAATTTAATATATATGTCATATATTTGATTAATTATTTTGATATCCATCCAATTAATTTTATATGAATAAGAAAAGAACCAATAATTTTTTTTGCCTAAAACCGCAATAATTTTTGAAAGTGTAATTTTATCACATTTAATGGAGAACCCATTATAAATCAAATATTTGAAAATTTTATATATTAAAATTTATAAGTTTAACTTATTATTTGAATATAGGATATAAAAAATTATATTAGTTGAATGATTGGTATTTTTCTAATAAGTTTCATGTTTTGATGAATAATAATAAAATATTACATTTTAAATGAAAACTACTTTTCCTAAAATTTATTTAATTTGTTCAATTATATTTTTTGTTGATTTTAAAGTTTAATTAAATTTTTTCTATCATTTAATAAAATTTAGGTCATTGGAAACAATTTTACATTGAATTTAGATATAAAAACATTCCAATATTTTTCATGGTTTAGCTTTAATAAGTTGTTTTCTGATATCATCAACAGAATTAATTTCAAATAAATTACCGCAAATTTTGTTTTTTGAATTTTGAAAAATTGATTCCTTATTTGTAATTATTGTTTCCAAATTATGTAAATAGTTGTCTTCAATTTTTTGAATTATTAACAGTTACTATAGTGAATTTTAATTTACCCGATAAAAGGTAAAATCAGGTAATTGAGGGTAAAAATAACATTATAAATATTATTAAATTACCATAACACATGAACTATTTTAACAGGATGAGTGGGCTTCGACACAAATCAATTTTGGGTAAAAATTATACCATTTGAAGCCACTAATATTACTGTAAAATTTAATTATATTTTATTTAAAGAAATGTTAAAGGTGTCATACTCAAATTTTAATAATGACAATTTTATTATATATAGTTACAAATAATATAAATTAGAATATGAATATTAATTTGAAATATAAAATAATTTTTATTATCATAGTATTTTATTTTCATGTTTTAGTAAATAAATAATTTTCTTAAAGGCTTATACAATGCTGGTGGGGTGCTTGTTCAAGAATAATAAAAATAAAGAAAATGTTTTAAGTAAAAAAATAGTAAATGACCCAAAAATAAGGATAAATATTTTTAGTTGTTTATATTTCAGATATGGTTGTCCAAGATTCTAATTAATGACTATTTGGATCCACGTGGATATGAATAAGAATCTTTTAATATTTTATTTAAAATAAAGTCATGTTGTCCACAATAATGGTAGCTAATTAAAATAATATTTTAATATATTGATTTCCAGAATGATTATTTCTAACATAAATAGTAAATTGAAAGATAATAAATTTATATTCCTCATTGAAATTTATTTAAATTTCTATTCCAAAAAAATTACTCTAATCTCTTTAAAAACAATATTGCATTAATTATTAAATAAAAAGTAAAAAAAATTATGATTTTAAAACTATTTAAATAGATATCATTTTAGTAAAATTCTCACAATCCAATATGGGATGCTATCCAACCCAGACACCCGACCCACTCTGCGGCATGGCCCGATGCGAGTTCTTGATGGCCACATGCTGGAAACTAGTGTCGGACATCAAAGTAGTTACTAAGGGGATAATTTTTTGTATTAAACCAAGATCACATAAAAAATTAAACAATAAAGGAACTAACATTAACTGAATTTTATATAAATGTATAAATAGATTCAGTTACAAAAGCTAAACAACCCTAAAAGCTAAATAAAAACTGAAACTAAACTACACTATCATGATCCCCATGTGACCTCTTAGTCACCACCAATGATAAGAACGACCTTCTCTAACAACGAAAACATGAACCATGAACCTGAACCTACAATATAGCTCAGGTATACCAACATTGAATGGTACATGTAGGGTGTTACCTTCAAATCTCAGTAAGAAATCACAATATAATCAATACACTTCTTTTCCTAAAATAGTCCAACTATACTAGTTTGAAATGTCACATATATAAAAATATGTTTTTCTTATTTTAGATAAATTATAACTTCCACTTTTTCAAAACAACATAGGCCATATTTTAATTTATAAACAATTTTGTCCTTTTGGAAACCCAAACCCAATCCAGATTCCTAAAATAAAAAAATACCAAGCTATGCAGAAAATAAACCAAAACCAAAGATATATGAAAAATATAATAAAAATTAAACTATCAAGAACCATTGAGAAACCATAGTAATTTCTTAAAAATCCCTTGAGTGATCCCAGAACATACTCAGCTCAGAACCACCTGTCTGCATGTGATGAAGCTCCATAGTTAATAACTAACTAGTTCCACATAATATACCAATCCATTAGCACATCACACCTACAATCTTAGCTAATCTTGGGGTACTAACCCATCTAAAGAGGGTTGATGAGAAACCATCACTCGACCCTCTAAAAGACACCCAGTATCCCATGGTAAAAGTATACTATGTAAGTATGAATCCCTCACATGCATGACTCACAATACCTATTGTCACAACACATCCCTACCCAAAACACTGACACCACTATACGATAACCCATATAGGGAAATCTCTCTATAGAGGTGTTAGAATTCAACAAGAGATAAACATTTTCCAACTAGGTCGTCACTTCACATAATCTTCTAAAACAATTCTCAAATCATTCCATGATGTGAAATGAGCATTTCTAATTTCAAATCAATAATTAATTTCCAAACATCTTAATATTCCATCCCAGACTTCTGTTCATTAAATTATTATATATAAAAAGATTATATATATCATTTTGAGAACAATATTAAATAAAACTTTTACATTCACAATTCCAAATGGTTCCTTGAGTTCTAAATAAAAATTCAATTCCAACATCATTTCAAAGACATTATTAATTGAACTTAAAATAACCAACAGTTCCAAATGGGAATTCATCCCATTTTATATTAAAAATTTTTCTCTAAAGTACCTTATATTCTAGGATTTTAGGTGAAACTCTTAAAACCACATTTGAGTAACTTGAGATAAAGGGGAATTTCTAGAAAGAAAAAGAGTTTTAAAGAGGGGGAGATGGTGGAGGGGATGATAAGTGTTTTAAAATTTGGTTTTTAAGTAGGGAATATTTATCAATGATGATTACCATTTTTTGTCCCGTCCATGTGTTCACATAGTGCACATATATATGTTCCTGCATCAAATGGTACAACAAAATAATCTTTGATGTTACGCAAAAATCATTTTCAAATAAACCTCACAAGTTCTCAAACTAACACAACAAACCACCCACATGGGTCATTCCATAAAAATCACTAATCCACACATCGAATTCCAAACACAAAACCCAACAACATTATCAAAATACAATCACAGATTTACAGCATTCAAAATGAAAATATTCTTTTAAATAAACAACAAACATTTTAACAAATACCTAGTGTTTTCACCATGTATTAAAATTAAATAACACCTTTTAAAACAACATTCATTAATTTTTTCCATAATGAAAACGTTATAGAAAGAATATAAAATGTACCATAATAATTATCAACAAATTTTCATATTATTTAAAAATCAACAAGAATCAATGGAATGAGATAGACCGGAAAATAATGGAAACACCTACCTCAATGGTGTGTGAATGTGATGAGACATTTTAAGGAGTAATAATACACCCAAAGAGCCTATCCACAAACCCTAACAACCAAGAAAAGTGACCCATAAATCAATCCTGGATTCTATGGTTTGGCCATGGTGAAACCACAATAAGAGAGTCCAAGGAATCAAGAGAGGATAGAGAGGAGAAGAGGAAATGGAAGGATTTGATGAAGAATCACCAAACTTTGGTGATAAGTATCCCCAAAAGTGGCCCAATATGAAGGATAAAGCAGTGGGGAAACCACTGGTCAATACCCAATTGGTATTTCTTCAAATGGGATTTGGAATTATTTAAATTAGTTTTTTTAAGACAATTTTTTTTTCATAATGGGCTGCACAGTTTTGTAAACCATGCGCAACCTATGAGAATGCTACATGAAAAGTTATGAAACATGCAAGTTTAGGTTTCTTGGTTTTGGAAAACCATTCTCAAAAAATGTGACCTGAAAAATTATCCAAAACTTTGTAAAGGAATTCTCAAACACTAGGAGATTCAACCAAATGATCCTTGAAAGACTTAAGCGGAAATTAGTGTCATCGTGGGTGTCACAAACTTTCCACCATGCAACTTTCTCCCAACACCATTAATAATTATCATGTATTGGGATAAAATCACAATGAATCCACTAAAATTCAAAGAAATTTGTCCAAAACTCAATCCAAAACTCAATCAAAACATCCAATACTGAGAAATAAATAAAAATAAAATAATCTTGTAGTTGGGGTGTGGAAATTCTCCCTACCACAAACACTTTCTTCCAATAGAATGTCACCCAACCGAATAGTAACAAGAACATGATCTTAAAATGAAAAAAAAAATGATCCTTGGGGTGATGTTTCACTTCAAAATTCACACATAACCCACTCTATGAGAATCCGCAGTAAGATGAACTATGGGAGAACATGAGAGGGTTCTCACTAAAACAATAACCTGATTTAGTCTATGGAACTAATTCATAATAGACCATCATGGAAACTCAGAACAAAAACCAAGAACCCCTAGCACAAGATGAAACCCAAATTAGGGTTAAAAAATTGGAGTTAAATACTTGTTGTCTCACATTTTTAATTATATGGGTAAGACCAACGGGTTGGCTGCATAAATTGACAAAATATATGCCAATAGTATGATATGCCACTACCCGATTCCAGAACCATATAGCACAATTTCCATATTCTATCTCTTATTGTGTGTAGACCCTACGACAAACCCCATACACCAAACTCAAACTACACAATTTCCTAGATCAAGATGCATGGTTTCCCCTAACCTTGCACTAACTGTGCACCACCTAATTCTAGGCCCAATTTTTTTTTTCAACAAAACTCACCCAAAGGATTCCAAAACATAAAATTTCAAACTGGGACTGTAAGAAAACTGGATCTTTAATCTTCTTATGAAGATGAAATTGACACACAATAAGAAAGATATTTCAACATGAAACATAAATTGTCAATATGCTAATAACAGAGAAAAAATGAGGCCAGAGTTTCCTACACCATTAGAGACCCATTGGATGCGAATGAGCCTCACTATAGGGCCTATGGATAGAGCCATGAAGTCTTGAGAATAACTTTCCTCTAATCCAATAATTTACATCCTATGGTCAAGGATATAATTCTTACTAAAAAACATTTACAGATGACCTAGATGGACCAAATGATGAAAAGACTTCGGAGGATTTCCCTAAGAAGGTTTCGATCCCCAAGACATCCTATCTTGCAATGATGTTAGGAAAAACACCTTCCATTCATCCACAAAAAAACCTTCAAATGAACCCAAAACAACATTAAATATCATAGTTTTGGGAGTTACCCATGATATAATGAATCCTATTCTTCTTCAATACATTATATAGCCTCTAATAGACATCAATCACCATGGAATACATGAGACAATCAAGAATAAAAAAAGGACAGGACTCACTATAAACCATAGAGACCTTTTTAGGAATCATAATCTAAAAAAATATCAAAACAAAAAGCCAAAAATCAACATCCAATCAAATCATAACTAAGAGACCATCTGAGGCTAGAATAACAAGAACATAAGTTAAACATCACAAAAAAAAACCAAATCCGGTTTTCAAATATAACTATTTTAACTTTAATTTTCAAAACCAACTTCTTAAAAGGAAACATACAAAAAAACTCATTCTTCATAAAACAATAACTTAATTTGCAAAATGAAACTAGTTTTCAAAACTATTTTCTAATTAAAACCACCTTAAGAAATTGAGTAAGATATTTGATTTCAATTACTCCCCATTAAATCCTATGAATAACCGCATTCATGTCCATATAATGACTTTCTAATATGAACTTTATGTTCATACCCATAGATATGCAAACAATAATAAGTAACACCAGGGTTCATATGAAATATTTTATCACCAAACCAAATCATTCACCCATTTCTCAAACCTAAAAACATTCTAATATAAATCCCATTTCCGACATAAATCATTTTGAAAAAAATAATTCCATCTTCAAAAACCATTTTCATTTTGAAATCAAACCCACACCATCTGAAAATGAATCAAAACAAAACACACACTAAACTACTTGAATGGGGAAGTAGTGGTTATACCCAACCCAGTGAAATGGTAGTGATCTACACTCCATGTAATGTTCAACCACTATAAACACCATAATCCATGAACTTTTACATCACAGGGGTTAGGAATTTATATGAGATTAAAACATGACACAAGATCACCATTATTGTAATTCCCAAAAAAACAAAGACAAAGGACATAGATCATGGACTACCCCTAGCAACTTGGGGATTAAAACAAGTAAGAATTCGCGACACTCATCCTGCACCTACCTCCTGAGCCTTGATAGTACTAATATAAAATATACCTGACATTCCAAATAAAAAAGGGCCCACTATGATTCCATTTTGTCACAAACCAAGCTAGGATGTAATCCAACCTAGACACCTGACCCAGTATATGGCATATCCTGAAGGGAATATTTGATCCCTTTGAGCTGGAAACTAGGGTCAAGAATCTATGTAATCACTAAGGGGATCTATTTTTGGACATTAAACCAGGCTCAGATAAGTAAATTGAACAAGTGAAGAACCCAAAATATCTAAGTCTCAAATAAATATATAAATAGATTTGTTCACAATAGGTTACCAAAGAAGAAAACTAAATTCAAAACTAAACCTGAACCATGCTTCCATGATCTCCATGTAACCTCTTGGTCACCACCAACCCTAAGATTGAGCCCCTCCATCCATAAGAACATGAACCAAGAAACTGAATATTCAAAACATCTCGAGTCTACCAACATCAAATGGTACAAGTAGGGTGCAATATTCACAAATCAATTGAAAATAACCACAGAATCCATACATTTACATTCCCAAAATAGTCCAAAACCACTAGTTTGAAAATCCACATATATAAAAATATCTTTTCACATTTTATATAAACAATCACTCCCCCTTTTTAAAAACAAAACACACAATGTTTCCATTAATCAAAATACATTTTTCTTTTTGAAACCTAAACCCAAACAAAAATCCTAAAAGAAACGAATATAAGTTTGTGCTTAAAATAGATAAAATTGAATGAAAAGCGCAAATTATAACATAAACTAACCATGAGAAATAAATTTTCAACCATGGTAATTTACTAAACATCCCTAGAGTGATCCCTAAATGTACTCAATCCAGAACCACCTTCCAATGTATGTAGAAACTCCTTAGTTAATAAATAACTATCCACCCTAGACTGACCAATGTAGGGGCACATCCTACCAAGACTCTTAGGTAATCTATGGGGTACTAACCCGTATAATCATGGTGGATTAGAAACCATCACAAGACCCTCTAAATTATGCTTAGGAACCCATATTATAAGTATACTGTGTATGTAGGAGTCCCTCTCTTGTGTGACTCCCCATTCCTGCCAACCCTGCACTTACCAACGCCAAACACTGACACCACTATATGATAATCCATATAATAAAATCTGTCTATAGTGGTTCTAGACATACAACAAGCCAAAAACATGTTCCAACCAGGTAGTTACATAACATAAGATTATAATACATGTATAAAAACATTGAAATATGTCTAATGTGCATTTATAATTCCAAATCCATAACTCATTTCCCAAAATCATAAAGTAAAAATCAGTCCTTATTCTCTTTAAATTAAAATATATAAATAATATGTAATAAATCATTTCTATAACAACATTAAATTCCACTTTTACATTCAAAATTCCAAATATTCCCTTTAATTATAAATACAATTTCACTTCCAACACCATTTCAAAGCAAAGATGAATTGCACATAAAAGAACCAAAGGTTGCAAAAGAGCAATAATTCTTTCCAGAAACAAAAAATATATTTTTAAACTACCAAACAGGCCATGATTTCATGCATTGAACATAAAACCACATTTTAGTTACTTGAGAAGATTATAATTTTTTTAAGGACAAAGAGTTTGAAAGATGGAGAGAAGGAATAGGGGATGATAAGGGTTTTAAAATACAGTTTTTTAGTTTAGAGGATTCATCCATGACAATTATCATTTGTTATCCCATCCAGGTGTCCAACTTAAGAACACATGTATTTTCCCACATAAAACAGTACACCACAATCATCTGTGAATTTACCAACAAATCATATTCAAAGAAACACTACATGTTCTCAAACCAACACAACAATCCACCCACATGGGTCATTCCATAAAAATCACCAACTACACATCTATTTCTAAACACACAATGAAAAAATGTTATGAAAATAAAATCAAGGTTTAACACCATTAAAAATGAATAATTAATTTTTTATGAAATAATAGACATTTTAAGAAACACCTAGTGTGCATAACATGTATTAAAATTATATACCACCTTTAAAAACTACATCCACTAATTTTTTCCATCATGAAAATTACGTACTGAGAAAGAAAATGAACCAAAATAATGTGAAAAACCTTTTCATATTATTTAAAAATATGCAAGCATCAATGGAAAGAGTCATAAAATATAATGATGGAAACACCTACCTCAACGGTGTGGGAAGGCGAAGAGACATTAGGTATGGGAAGAATACACCCCAAGAGATAATACAAAGACCCAAAGAACCAAGAAAAATTACCCACACATAAAACCTAGATTATAGGGTTCATCCAAGGTGAAACCCCACAAAGAGAGTGTACGGAATAAAGAGAGGGAAGATAGAAGAAGAATAAAGTAATGGATTTGATGAAGAAATCAAGAAGAATTAATAAAATTTTCTGACAAATTTTCCAAAAAAATGGCCAAAGTTGAAAGAGAATGAAGGGGGGGGGCTCTAGTTGATACCCAACTGGTAGGACCTTAAATGGGAGCTAGAATCACTTAAATTATGTTTTTAATATAAACTTTATTGTTGTCATAATTGGATGCATGGTTTTGCAGCACGGTTTTGTATACCCTGTTCAAACTATTAGAATGTTACTAGTGAATTCCTATAACTTGTTGGTTTAGGTTTCATGGTGTGAATAAACTATTCTCAAACTACGTAACCTAAAAAATTGGTCAAAACCCTCTAATAACCTTCCAAACCCAAGGAGTGTCATCCCAATGATCCTTAAATGATTCAAACACATTTTAGTGACATCATGGGTGTCATAAACTCCCCACAATAAAACTTTCTCCTCATATGATTCACAATAACCATGCACTAGGATAGAAGAAAAACTAAAACATCAAAATTCAATGACTATTGGAAGACACTCAACTTGAACCTTTTCCAAAAAATCCAATATTGAGAAATAAATAAAAATAAAATAATAATGTGGTTGTGGTGTGACATAATTAATATAAAAAAATATTTTTATAGAGGAACATGACCCTTTATAGATATTATAAAATATTTATTTATAATTTAAATGTTTATCTTTTTTTAACTATTAAATGGATAATGCTGAAATAGACACAATTGATATTTTAAAAAAAATATTGTATTATTAAATTCATTAAAAATTATAAAACATAATTTAAAATAAAAAATAATTATAATGTGGTATAAAAGTTATTAATTGTTTATTTATGGTCCAATTTAAACCATTTAAAAAAATACATCATTTTAATATTGAAAATTTCATTACATTAGTTAAAATTAAAATATGTTAACAGATGTTTAATCAATATGATAAGGAATAAAAAATGAATAATTTTTCAAAAACCAATTGGATAAAGAGATTACAATAATATGTCATCTTATTTTTGAATACATGTCCTTTTAGGGTATTTATATTAAGATTGAATTTATTATAAATTAATATTTCTAGAAAACCCAAATGTGTCCCTCACCTAAATTATAAAAGGGAACCCCCTCTCTCCCTTCTTCAGAACAAATTAAGGATTAAATATTGTCCATAACATACCCATTTTCATTATAAACTTCCCTAGTTACATTCTAGAGGATCTTTTCTTTGAAAAAGAAAAACTCTAGAATCCCTAAAATAGGATCTAGAGGGAACTTGTCGAAAAAGTGGTAATCTCTTTTACTAACTCTCTCAAGAGTATACTTCATCTAATTCATCTTCATATGTTTTCCATTATAAACTATTAAATATAGTATCACCTATATACTAATATTTTATTATGATTATGTATAAACTATATTCCACCTTTTATTAGTTCTATGAAAAACATAAGTATCACGCGTGCGTATGTAGGACCTATCATCTCCACGATGGGGTGTAATCTATTTTTCATCACCACATTACATGGATGGGTATAATGATGGAAATAATTAATAATTATAATTATTATAACATGAGATGAATTATTTAAAGATATAAACACCATAAACATTCAGACCATTTCACAATTGAGGGAATTATATTATTGCTCGTGCGTAAGTATAACCGATTGTCTCCATGATGTGGTGTGAGTAATTCTACATGATCACCATTAATGAAAAATAAATATTGGTTTATAATGAATAATATGATATGTATTATCTTAATATCATTCTGGAAATAACATGCCTATATTCTATATGCATAAACTAGAACTTATTTGACAAAATATTCATAAGAAAAGGAAGCGATTAACACATAAAAAATGGTAACACTAAAATATTATAAAAAAATGGGGGATAATATGATCATATATGATATCATAAAAAGTCATCCGGGAATACCTCCAGACACCCATTCACTACTTGAGTTAGTGAAACTATAAGGGCAAGAAAATTTTCATCTAGCACAAGTGATGATAATTGGAAGATAAGACTTCCAAACTCTGGGATTGGAGGTCCAGCGTGACCCGACCGAGCATCCCATTCTCCATGAATAACATGACAACTCCCATCTGGTGTCGTGAAACTCACTCACCACCTATGGAAATCAATGTGTGCCTGGAAGTGTACTTTCCAATCCATTCCTATTATTATGTAAAACATATCCATATCTAAGACCATGAGGTCCCACTCCATATCATCCCCTGACACAGAAAGCACACATGGTGGGAACCTGAGACCCTGGTTGTTATTATTTCCCAACGGCATCACAAAATCCATCACAAAAGACCACAACTCGATTCAAAAATTCATTGTGTCCACAATACTGGAATAGATAAATGAAACAGATGAACCATTATCAAAAAGTACAACAGCTATAAAAGATGCTATCAAAATAGTCCCTCGAACTACCGACGATCCCACCTCTGATCCTATTGGTGCCTGATCCACCACATTGAGATGTTTAGACTTTGCCTGAGGATGAATACTAGTCTATGGATGTTCCCTGAACTGGCTCTACCCGAAATATGACCCAACCCTACACCATGTATAACAATTCGATATCCTCCCATCCTCGATGGCTCTGACTGTGCTAGAGCTCCACTTGAAGCTACTCACCCTTCCCCACTATGAAGTGGACGTGCCACCCCAAATAAGTACTAAAAGTGACTCGTACCACCACATTAGTAGCAGGACTTTGGAGGAATTGGGAATTCTTGTCGAATTTTCCTCGGGCTCACACACTAGTGGGACATGATCGATCTTGCATCAGAAGCCATATATGAGAACTTTCTAGAAGAGAGGCCTGAATTGCCACCTCCCTTATTCACATGTTCCTCCAACTTCCTTTTCTTCTCTGCAGATATTCCATTTCCCACTACTAATACTAACCTAGGGAAATTATCCCTGCCTTTACGGTCACTATCCACCACACATTCATGGTCAACGACCTCAGTATAGGTCCTCATCTTGAATAAGAAAACATTGGAGTTTATCTCTAGTCATAATACTTTCTTAAATATTTGGTCCTTCGCTTGTTCATTAGAGATGATTTCAAAAGAATATCTAACCAAATCAGAAAAATGGTTGTCCTACTCCATCACAGATAGATTCCCATGACAATGATCCATGAACTCTCGGTACCAGGCATATGCCAAGACCTCAGGGAAGTATTTTTCATTGAAGACAGCCTTGAAATCTCCCCAGCGCATCTGCTCATTCATCCGAGTTTGAAGTACCAATTCCCACCACCTGCAGGTGGGAACCTCCAATAGAAAAGATGCACACTTCACCTTAATCTCCTAAGCTGTATCTAAGAATTAAATCATGCTCTCTATCTTTTCAATCCATTGCTCGGATTCATGGGGTTCTATGCTGCCTTGAAAAGTAGGAGGCCTGTATTTCAGAAACTCCAGAGCATTATCTTTTCAAGGACCCATCTCTTCTACCCCAACATGAAAGGGAATAAAAGGAAATCCCTATCCTAGAGCTTTGACAACATGGACCACAACCTCAACTATACTTTGATCAATAGGCGTGGGAGAAATCTCTCCAGCTTCCTCACGTGGGAAAATGGGAGCTTTCTTTGGATGCATGTTGGCAAAAAATGATATAGTTACAAAAAAATAGTCAATACCACAATTCTAATTTTTTTTTATCAAATTCATAAAATATAAATAACTTAAAAACATTACAGTAAAAAAAGAAACAACTATTTTACCCCCACTCGATGTCCACGTGTGGTCTGCAGACCACAAGTCTCACCTACAAGTTATGTTAATCAGACAATTACAACATCCCGATCCCCAATAGTCCCAGCTTCTTTCAATATCAACTCATCCCAATATAATAATATAACCCAAAAACATTGTCCTCCTCTTATAACATTTTGTCACAAACTGAATCTAGTCGCCACTAATACTAGAACCAAATCCATCCCATGATAAGTCTTGAAGGGCATTCCCTATTCCCATGAGATGGAAAAAGTTCACGGGTATCAATGAATTTTATTTTGTAATGATTTACGTGAGTATGAAAGAATAAAACATTAAAACTAATCAATAGTAGGAATCTAAAATTTTCATACCAAATAAGCCTTAATAGAATCCATATCTGAATACATGGTTTTTAATTAAGTATAAGAGGTCCAGAAAATAATTAAAATAGAATAACAACATCCACAAAGACTCCACATGACATGGGGTCATCACCCCTGATCTGTCACTACCACACCTCACTATTATAGGGGACTAACAACCCGAACCACCTTCACCCGAGGCTTTGCCTTTACCCGAGACAAACATAATAAAGTTTACTTAAACCTAAGGGGTGTTAGTAGGGTGTAATACTAATCCCAATAGGACACCACCCAAATATTCCAAAGAGTATGTTATACAAGTTGAAAAATTAGGCAGTTTTAATATTAAGGAAAACAGCGATAAAATTCCTAGAAATGCAACTTTCAATTGAAAAAAATTCAAACAAAAACTATTAGAATGCTAGAACATTTCAAAAATACATGTTACCTTCAATAATACACAACCATAAACAAAATAATACAGGGGAAAATACCACAAATCCAATGAGCACCAAAACTGTGAACACCCCTCGGCACTAGATAGTCTCGGGCCCTATATACTTCATACCTCGGTGTAAAGTAACTATAGAAAAAATATGTTCTCATGCATGATCCACTAGTAGGGAACATACCCATAAACTAGTGGTGCACAAAAATCATCCATATATTTTAGTTAGAAATTTCGTTATCCAAAATTCTAAGTGAAATAGGGACAAGACCCATAAGAATCACTAGTCAGACTAGTACATATCCACCCACCTAGTTACCTAGGATTCCCCCTTTGTGATCAAAAAAATTCAGCATGATACATAGCTATCTTTTTATATCAAAACACCACTAATGGTGACATACACACAACACAATAGCTACAGACACTTTATACCACTTAAAGCACACAACCATACATTTTGATTTTCAATAAAACAACTTCACAAAATCTAACTATGTTTGGTACAAAAAAGTCCCATTTAAAAACCCACTTTGAACACCATGTGCATACTCACATTCTCTAAAAACAGAATTCCAGCATCCAAACATTTCTATAAACCTGTTACATGAGTTATAAAACTACCACAATAAGAATCAAACAAAATAGCCATGTCAAACACCCAATTTAACCCAAATCTGGTACCCAAAAGTCATTTACTTAGCCAAAATTACAAAAACCAAATTTCGCAGTAAACAATTTTTTCACCCACAATCAGATGAGATAAACATTAAAAATACAATAAACACAACAAGATAATTCCAAAGGATTTCATACACAATGGAATCACCTACTAAAATGGTTAAATCATTGAATCCATTGTGAAAAAACTCAATCACACCACCGCCACACCTCAAGGAGTGTAGATTGTTTGGAAAAAATCCCTCAAGGTAACATTGAACCATTTTGAGGTTTTTGGGTTTGTTGAAAAAGCGGGGTTGTCTATTGACAAAGAGGGTTTCCATGGCGATTTTTCGAGTTCTAGAGATATTGTTGACTACCTATCTTGATAATGAACTATGAAAAAGTAATGGAGGTTCTAGAGGTTGTACAAGAAGAAAACATTAAAGGTTGTTTGGAAACATTCATGAAAGTCATGTCTCATGATCAGAACATCAAAAAATGGAACAGGAATGAAGTGTGTGAAAGAATTGGAAATGTGTGGAAAAGATGAGGTTCTGCAAAAGAAACATCCAAGCCCAATATAGTGTCAAATGGGGTTTTGTGTTCTCAATGAGAATTTTGTGCGACATGGTAATTATTCCCATAGGGGTCAATATAGCCTATAAATAAGAGGTGGGTCCCCACATTCAAATTGGCTCAACACTGAAAGAGAATCTAAGATCTAGATCGCATAATAATTTTAAGTAAAGGGAGTTGTTCGAATTATTTTGAGTTGCGTGCAAGTTAAGAAAGTTGCGAATAATATTTGAGTTATGCGGAAGAATGAAGTTGCGTTTAAGGGGTGTTTCGCGACAAAAGTCAAATTTTGTACGCAAGGAATTACATTTGCATGCAGGAGACAGTAAAGGTTGTTTGTAAAATTTGGGATTTTATGGTACACCTTGTGTAAAGTGAGATTCATATGCAGTTGAAAGTTGGATGTCAACAGAGAATCTATCAACAGTTAAGGATGTATAATTCATTGGAGATAATGAAGTGATCAACAAGTCCATAAACACTAAGTGGATCCATTCCAAAGTAGTGAGAAAAGGAAGAAGGTGATCATTTCTACTAACAGTGATCCAGAGAGAGAGAAACATGGAGTGACCATTGGGAAATCTGTGATGTAACACTTTAATCTTCTACATTTTACATCTCTTTGAATAATGCAATAGCTTGTGTTGTACCCAACATCGAGTTCTAACACACCACGACCAATAAAACTAGCCGTTATGAATAGTAATACCCACTTTTTGAAAATTTATAAACATTATTTTTCAAATGGACTTCATTTCTAGATTCAAAATATCAAAATTAGCTTATTGTGAATTTTTGGTTTTTTCTAAAAACATCCAATTTTTATGAATAGTGAAAAACACTGCGTTATTGTTTAAAACCAATTTTTTATTTAAATAATTATTTATTTTATTTAAATTTATTCTTAGTCAAAATAGATACATAATACCTATATTAGTTCAATGTAATTCCTTGGAGTCATTTTATAATAAAATTAGATGTATAAAATTTTGTTGAATTTTTTAACGTCTTTTACCAACCTTCTAGGCACATTAGCTAATTTGAATAAAACATAATTTCACCTCTTATGTGCGTTGAATTTCAAAAACATGGGAGGCATGGTTGATATCAATCAGTAAAATTTTGTTCAATACGATGAAAATAATTTTGGGTGAATAGTAACTTTTGACTTTTATTTACCACGATTAAATTTAAATAGGGAAATTAAAGGTAAAAATGATATTATTATTACCCTAAAACATGTCCTAATTATATTGGAGAAGTTTATTTCGACCAAAATAAACCTTAGGAATAAAATCCTATCCTTTTGGTCTACTTGGATTAGATTAAGTCATTTATTATTATTTTATTTAAAGAAGAGTTAAACGTGTTAAATTCAAATTTTCATAACTTAAATATTTTTAATATAGGGTTACACATAAGATAAATTAGAGTATAAATTTTAATTAGAAATATAAAATGATTTAATATATAATGGTATTTTATGTACAATTTTTAGACATGAAATAATTAAATTTAATTATGATACAATGATGATGCAATAATTACCTTATTAATGAAAGATTAAAATAATGGAAAATATAAATATCCAAAAAAATGTAAATTGAGTCTTTTGAAGAATTTCACTAATTTTATAGGTTAATATGACATTTTATGGTAAATTAAATGAATTTTTTTCAATGTAATCAAGTCGTTTGGACTTTAACAAAAATCAATACTAAATAGTGTCAAACATTACCTAAATGAGTTTAAAAAAATACTATATTATTAAATGATATAATAGTCCAAAAAATGTAAGGCTCGACCAAAGTAATTAAATAATAATTGATATGTCATTAATGAACCACTTTGGGTTCTCTTGGCCTTTTATAGTATGTTTATTAACCATATAATATAATGATACAAGGAGACATGGTAAATGTTAAACTATTTAACCTAGAGTTAAATATAAAACATATGGTTAATATGGTGACCTAAAAAAGTCTAAGACCTATTGGTTGAGATTTTTTCTACCAATACCTACCTTACCCTCGAAATAATTCATTTTCGGTCCATTATAAACCGTATATGATTGTATAATAAAATAATATTTCATGCTTTTCCTAAAGTAACCCTCACCTCTCTTATAAAAGGGTACTTTATCTTCCCTAAAAATCACACCTCCAAATCCATTTGGCTCGGCTAACCCCTGATGAAATATCATCCTATCTACCATAACTTAGACCAAAATTCCTTACATTGATCATAAAGCCAACCTATGGAGCCCTTTTGATCAACTAAAGAGGAAACACCTGAATAAGATGTTATAATTTCACCACCTCTTTCAAATTTCTTTTCATCTTCCACTTCCAATTTATTTGTAATTTCCATACAAAAATAATAACTCCAGTACCTTATACAAACTATGATGTTATTATAAATATGGTACATCCATATTCATTATTTTATACATCCTATAAATGACATGTCACTATACATGTGTAACTATGGTTTACCATCACCACGTCGTGGTGTCGTTTGTTATTAAAACACTTCATTATTTGGATGGTTATAATAATGAGTATAACTAATGAAAATAATATATTTAACATGTTAAGAATTATGTATATATGATATACCGTCCAATTACATATTATTTCACCTTTAATAGAATGATATTGTCGCTTGTGCATACGTACGGATTACCGTCTCCACGAACGCGTTGAAATTCATTCCCCATCATAACAATTCAAGAATAATTTTCATTTTATTATTTAAAATAACATTTAAGAACATAATAAAATTATTGATCTTAATCAAATACATCCTATCCACAACAAACCTGGCTTACTTAACTGAGCATATAATGGAAAATTAACCAGTTAACACCCGAAACGGTGATACTACTGAAATATTATTAACAATGGAATATTAGAAGATCATATAATATATCATATTTATGTATTTTGTTCTTGTATAATTTAACAAAAATTATTTAAAAATCATACAAGAGGTTAACATACCCTCATTGAAGGAAAATAATAAGGTAAGGATTAATTTTAAAATCTCTTTATTATCCGAGGTTGTTTATAAGTGAGTATCTACTCGGACCTCTTTATCATCCACATCTGTGTTTCTTAAAAATCTATTTAAAAAAAAATTACTATTTCCTAGAACATGGGTCAAATTAATTTAAAACCTTTTTTGAATTTCTATAAAAATTTTATAAATGAATATTTCTATTGTTTTCCTAACAAGGTATTATATAACCTTTTCGCAAATTAATATAAGAATGTATTTTCTAACTTATATGGTGGGGGAGGATATTTTTCGTTGTTAAAACATCTTCAATGCTTGGCTTAAAATATTATAATAGTTTTTTCAAAAAAAAATGTTTTCTTTTATAATTATTTTACTTTTAAATTATTTCAGAATATAAAGTTATATTTCTCTTAAATATTTATGATTTCATCTATGTCAACATCCTTTGATGGATTTTACACTTGATTGAAGTTGATTTATTATGATACAGTCTTCTATATTGTATTGAAGGTTTTGTGATAAGTTTGATTGTGGATGTGTTATTTCTATACCATTCATTGTTTGTGGTTAAAGTATTAACATTTAATATGGTATTTTTAATACGAATTTTTATGTTATGTTTCAACATTTTCATATGAGGAATGCATTGGACATAGTCAGTGGCGAGTGGAGCCTGTTATAGCTACTCGATGCATCTGTATGTATCATGAGACAAAATAGTGTCTTGGCACAAGACCTTGATAAAATATTATTTATAGTCTTGGAATGAGGCCTTGACTATTTGGTTATGATGTCCGACATTATGCATTCTATCATTATGAAATTGGATATTGATGTTTCATGTGATTATTATAATATTATAATATCCATGTGAATAAGTAAATGGAATTAAATAATTTATCTTTGCTATATTATGTTGAAGTTTAAGTTTAAAAGTCTTGTGTTTTAGTTTTATACATTGCCATAAATGTTTATTATTATTTTTGATTTCTTCTACTGTATTGTTATACTTACTGAGCATCTAAGCTCAACCCTCCATTATGTTTTATTTTCCCAGCATTTAATGAATTATATGACGATTATCCTACCAGAATGGGCTAAGGGATATGTGAGTGTTCAAAAAGGGGAAACAATGTTTTTTTATTTCATGATATAATGTAAAACTTATGTATGTATCTAGTACTTCAAGGGAACTAAACTAATCGGTATTTCAAGACATGATTCTTTATATCATGAAAATATTATGAAATAATGCACCGAATCTGGATAATTGGGGTCGAGGAATTATATTTATTATAAATGGAAGTTTAGTTGAAACCTTGTAAGATAGATTTCGAAAAACTCTGATTATAGAACATTACCATAAGATAGACTTTGAGGATTAGTGTAGAAGATCTTCTAGAATTTTTGTGATGTAAAGATTTTGTGTATTTTCCAAGAAACACATCCCTATCTAGATATGAGTGGGTAGGGGAAGATCTGTAACAGATGTACCTAGGAGTGAAAACACCAACAAGGAGTTTTGAGCTTGACCGTAGGTATCCCATTACACAACAACATGACTTCCTGCACTTTTGGTTCTGACACTCCCAGGGGATATTATTAGGACAATTCACATTTTCATTAAAAACCATTATAAAGGATTTATGAGTATATACCTCCTCAAAGAAGATATATTTATGATTATGGATTATATCCATAAATTGTTCAATTTATGTTAAGTGTTTTACAAGTTTATAATTATTTATTGTGATTCATAAACTAATATTATGTATGCCATTGTTAAGAAACGACACCTAGTGGAAGGAATGGAAACTGTATCAACGCCCATAATCCATGTTAGTATTTCCCTCCTACTAAAGATAATTATAGTGGAGCTAGTGATGCAACTGGTTCTGATCAGCTTATCACCATACGAAGACAACTCACTCTGGTTATGAATAATAACCTTACCTTAATGGAGCACCCTGTTCCACAATGAAGAGGATGAATTTTAGACCACTTCATAAGGCAACAACCACCAACACTCAACGGTACTACAAATCCATTTGTATCTGAGTAATGGATAAGTTCCATAGAAAAAATATTTCATGCTTTGGGGATTAGTGAAAGGGAATAATTTGTCCCGGTAGTTTATCGCCTTAAAGGAGAAGCAGATCAATGGTGGTCATTAATTCAAAACAAAAACGAGGATGAAGAAGTATCAAATATGGAATAGAGGGGGTTAAAGATCTATTCTTAGAAAAATTATTTCCTCATGACCATCGAGTGGATATGGAAAGACAATTTCTGAGTCTCAGGAAAAATGAGGATGAAAATGTCCCAAAGTATGAGGCTAACTTTACATGGTTTTCAAAGAATGCATTAGATTATATACATAACCCAACGAGTAACATTGATTGATTCTTTTATAGGTTAAAACAATTTCTGCATAGTGGATTTGTCTCATAATCCTTATTATCTTACAAAGATATTATCTTATGTGCTATCAAGACAGAAAATGAATTCTCTATGTCTTATGATTTTAAAGAAAATCAAGAGAAGAAGAGATATGATGAACACTCTAGAAATGGAAATAAGGTGTATAAGGGAAAATTTGAATATTCACCCTATGGTAAATGTAAGAATAAACTCCCTAGTAATTACCTGAAGGTAATTTGAGACTATTATAAGTGTGGTGAAATGGCCACTAAGCTTGTGATTGCAAGAGAAAGAAAGACACTATCAATGTTTATTGCTATAATTGTAGAGAAAAGGGAAATTATGAAAATTAATGTCCTAAGAACCAATGAAACATACCTCAGAAAAGGCCAAGGGATCAAGGCCATGCTTATTCGATCACTACTGCTAAGCTTAAAGCTCCAAAAGTCTTTCTAGAAAGTAATTTAATGATTTCCTCAAGTTTAGAAAATTCTTTATTTGATTCTGGATCATTGCATTATTTTATATCTTCTTAGTTTTCTATGAAAATTAGATATTTCCATTTTTATTTAACAAGGGAGTTATTAGTAAAAACTCCTAAGGGAAGTATCATTGTAATAATGTTTTGTGAATCAATCCCCATTACGGCATATAAATGTTCTTTATCCACTACTATCATCATCAACCCCGTGATCTAATTTGATATAATCCTCAATTTGGAATGGAATTAGAACCATTATGCGAATATTTATTGAAATAAGAATAAGGTTACAATTTTTGATGATGATAAGTAGTACAATATCTTTAGAGTAGAAACACCACCATATAATTCCTATCAAGATCCACCCCAGTAGCTCTACTTAATTCAATTATTAGGGAGGAAGATAATGAAATAACTATGTGTGATGAAAATAATGTTCAAATAGAGGATGTACCTATTGTGCAGGAATATGTTGATGTGTTTCAAGAGGATTTAGCTATACATCCTCTAGAATGATAAATTGAGTTTTCCATTGATTTAATTTCTGGTTCAAGTCCCATATCGAATACCCCTTATCGAATGGCCATTGAGGAATTATTGGAACTAAAGAAACAACTAGAGTAATTGAGTAATAAAGGATTTATTCTCCCTATTGTTTCTCCTTGGGGGACCCTGTTCTTTTGGTAAAGAAGAGATATATATCTATGTGGTTGTGCATTGAATGCAGGGTGATCAATGCTATAACAATAATGGAAAAGTATCCCCAACCACATATTGATGATTTTTTTATCAACTTCATGGATTTCATTATTTTTCATTGATTGACCTTACATTTGGATATCATTAGTTTTGTGTGAAGAATGAATACATTGCAAATATATCAATTTGAACCAAGTATGGGAATTATGAGTTTTCAGTAATACCTTTTGGACTGACTAATGCACCCTCTATTTTCATGGATCTAATGAATAAATATTCCAAGGAATATCTTGATGACATTGTAGTAGTATTTAGTAATGATATCTTGGTATAATCAAGAAGAAACAAATATCATGAAAATACCTTGTGCACTATTCTATAAACCCTAAGAAGAAATGAATTATATCAGATGTTTAGCAAGTGTGAATTTTGGATTTATGAAATTTCTTTTCTTGGCCATATTGTCTCTATGAATGGAATCTGTATTGATCGTTCTATGACAATAGAAATTCAAGAATGTCCAGAACTTATGAGTATAACTGAGGTATGTAGTTTTGATGACTTAACATGTTATTATCAGCGTTTCTTCCTGAATAATGCCTTATTGGAAACCCCATTAACAAAGATCATACGTAAAGGGGTCAAATTTGTTTGGGAAAAAGAGTGTGAAGATTTTTTTGAAGAAGTGAAGAGAATATTATCCATTGCTTCTATCATGACTCTACCATCGGGGAATGATGGGTCTGTTATTTATAATGATTCTTCAAAGAAAGGACTTGGTTGTGTCCTTATACAGAATGCTATAGTTATTTCCCATGCATCATGAAAAATAAAAATTCATAAAAAAAAACTTTCTCAGTCATGATATTGAGTTATCGACTATAATATTTTCATTGAAGATATAGATACACTATCTCTATAGTGAAAATTGTGAGATATATACCTATCATTAGATCTTGAATTATATTTTCCCACAAAAATAACTCAACATAAGGAAAACAAGATAGATCAAACCACTCAAGGATTATGATTTCACTATAAACTACCTCCCAAGGAAGGAAAATAAGGTGGAAGATGCTTTGAGCAGAAAGGATCATGGATTTTTGAACAAGATGAGAGTTGAAAGGGATCCTATGTTCATGGATCTAGTATAAATGCATATGGAATAATAATGGAAGGTGATGCATAAATAATTTTTTAAATGGGTTCCAATCCATCTTTACTAGAAAGGATAAAAATTTCTCAGACTGAGGATGAGGAGTTTCAAAATAATATTAAAGTTTTGAATGATGGGAGATTGATTGAATTCATATATGAATATGTAATTTTGAAATTTGGGAAGAGACATTATGTTCCTGATATACCTTATATAAAAAGGGATTTGTTGGATGATTCACATAACTCCAGTTTATCTATACACCCATGTAGCACTAAGATGTGTAGATATTTGAAGGATCATTTTTGGGGGGAAAACATTAAGAGAGTAATTACTGAATATTTTTCAAGGTGAATGATTTGTTAACAACTGAAATTTGGAAGACAACATCCTAGAGGATTATTTAAACCTTTTCCTATACCTGAGTGGAAATGGGATAATATTATGATGGTCTTTTTCATGGGAATACCAAATACTCCTAGATGGAATGATGCAATATAGGTCATTGTTGATCTTCTTTCCATGTAAGAACATTTTCTTATTATAAGAGATGATTTACCACTTTAACATTTAACAAGACTGTATCTTAATGATGTTGTTGGATATCATGGAGTACAATTATCGATTGTTTCTGATCGGGATCTCCATTTTATATTATGATTATAGAAAAGTATTCAGAATTCCTTGGATACTAAACTTTGTTTGAGCATTGCCTGCCACCATCAAATCGATGGACAATCAGAATGAACAATTCAAACCTTAGAAGACATGTTGAGATCTTGACCACTTGACTTTAAATGTATGTGGGATTAGTATTGTCCTCATGTAGAATTTTCTTATAACAATAGATTTCATTCAAGTATTCAGATGGATCCATATGATGCATTATATGTAAATAGATGTCGCACACCAACTTGTTGGGATGATGTTGGAGAAAGAAAACTCATAGACCTAGAAATTTTTTAGGAAACAATGGAAAAGGTGAAGAATATCCAAACCCACCTAAAAAAAATCTCAAAGTAAGAAAAATAGATATGCCGATAACTGAAGGAAGGATTTGGGATTTCAAGTAGAAGATCATCTTTTCTTGAAGGTATCTCCATGGAAGGGTGTTATACGATTTGGTAAAAAGGGAAAATTAAGTCCCTAGTACATTGGAGCATTCCGAATTCTAGAAAAAATTGGAGTTGTAACGTACCATTTGGAAATGCTGCAAAGTCTCTCCAAAGTTCATGATGTGTTCCTTATATCACTGTTGAGAAAATACATGCCCGACCCAACACATGTACTCACCTATGAAGAAATAGAACTGGAACACAATATTTCTTATTGTGAATAGCCTGTCAAGATTCCTGATACTATAGAACAACAGTTTAGAAACCAGTAGACTCATCTGGTAATAGTTCTATGGAGAAACCATTAGATGGAAGAGGCAACGTGGGATCCTAAGGAACTTATGATGAAGAACCACCCAAATATTTTTATGGAGTATTATACAAGAAATTTCAAGCACAAAATTATTTTAAGTAGGGAATAATGTAACACCCCAATCATCCATGGTACACCTCTTTTTGAATAATGCAATAGCTTGCGTTGTATGCAACTTCGAGTTCTAACACACTACGATCAATCAAACTAGACGTTATGAATAGTAATACCCACTTTTAAAACAATTTTAAATATGATTTTTCAAAATGGACTTAAATTTTGGATTCATAATATCAAAATTATCTTAGGGTGAATATTTGGCATTTTTCGGAAATCATTCAATTTTTTATGAATATTGAAAAACACCACGGTTTTATTAAAAACCGAATTTTTATTTTAAATAATTATTTATTTTATATAAATTTATTCCAAGTAAAAATAGATACATAATACCTATATTAGTTCAATTCAATTTATTGGAGTAATTTTATAATAAAATATTTGTATAAAAAAGTTTATTGAATTTTTTAACATCTTTAACCCTCTTTCTAGGCACATTAGGAAATTTGCATAAAATGTTATTATACCACTTATTTGAAATTAATTTAAAAAATTTAATAGATATTTTTGATATTATTAAGTAAAATTTGGTTCAATTAGATGAAAATAAATTCTGGTAAATAGTATGTTTTGACTTTTATTTACCACGATTAAAAGTAAATAGCATAATTAAATGTAAAAATGATATTATTATTACACTAACACATGTCAAAATTCTATTGGATAAGTGTATTTAGACCAAAATCATCTTTAGGAATAAAATATGGTCCTTTTTGACCACTTGGATTAGATTAAGACATTTATTATTAATTTATTTAAAGAATAGTTAAACGTGTTAAATTAAAATTTTAATAACTAAAACAATTTTAATATTGGGTTACACATAAGATAAATTTTACTATAAATATTAATTATAAAGATAATAATATTTCCTATATAATTATATTTTATTTATAATATTTAGACATTAAATAATTAAATTTATTTATGACACAATGATGATGCAATCATTACATTGCTAACGAAAGATTAAAATAATTTATATTATAAATATCCAAATAAATTTAAATTGATTATTTTTATGAATTAAACAAATTTTATAGGTCAATATTACATTTTAATGCTTATTAATTTTTTTTGATTTATTCATTTTTTATGATTTTAACCAAAATCAAATACTAAATAGTGTCAAAATTGACATAAATGAGTTTTTAAAAACAAATACTATATTATTAATTGATACAAATGTCCTAAAAATATAATGTTCTTCCAAATGACTTATATTATAATAGATATGCCATTAATGAATAACTTTGGGTTCTCTTGTAATTTTATAGTATCTTCATCAACCATATAATATAAAGATATAAGGAGACAAGGTAAATGTTAAACTATTTAACAAAGAGTTAAATCTAAAAGATAAGGTTAATATGGTGACCTAACCCTATATAAAACGTATTGGATGAGATTTTATCAACCCATAAATTCCTTATACTAGAAATAATTAAATTTTGAGCCATTATAAATTTAATATTATTGAATAATAAAAGAATATTTCAAACATTTCCTTAAGTAACCCTCGCCTCTCTTATTAAAGGGTACTTTGTCTTCCCTCAAAATCACACCTCCAAATCTATTTGGCTCGGCTAAACCCTACTAAAATACCTTCTTAACTACCCTCAATTTGAGCTATAGTCCTTAAATTTATCAGAAAGCCAACCTATGGAGCCCTTTTGATCAACTCAAGAGGAAACACCTTAATAAGAGCTTATAATTGAACCACATCTTTCAAAGTTCCTATCTTATTCCACTTAATTTTCTTTTTTGTTTCCATAAAAAATAATAACTTCAGTACCCTATACATACTGTGATGTTATTATAAATATCTTAAAACCATATTAATTATTTCATTCATCCTAGGAATGACAATTCACCATATGTGTGTACATACGGTTTACTGTCTCCACGTCGTGGTGTAGTTTGTTATTAAAACACTTTATTATTTGGATCGGTATAATAATGAGTATAAATGATGTAAATAATTAATATAATATGTCAAATATTCTGTATATATGATATACCATTCTATTTCATATTATTTCACCATCAATAGAATGATATTTTCGCTCGTCTGTATGTACAGATTACCGTCTCCACGAACGCGATGAAATTCGATCCCCATCATAACAATTCAAGAATAATTTTCATTTTATGATTAAAAATAAGGTTTAAGTACTTAATATAATTCTTGATATGAATAAAATACATACTATCCATAAAAAAATGGCTTATTTTACCAAGAATTTAATGGAAATTGAAGCAGTTATCACCCGAAACGATGATACTACTGAAATATTATTAACAAAGCAATATTAGAAGATCCTATATGATATAATATTTATGTATATGGTTCTTATATAATTTAATAAAAATTATTTAACTATCATATAGGAGGATAATGTACCCCCAATAAAGTAAAATTACATAGTAAAGATTAACTGTACAATCTCTTTATTATCCAAGGTTGTTTATAAGTGAGTATCTACTCGGACCTCTTTATCATCCACATCCGGGTTTTTTAAAATTTATTTCAAAAAAATTACTATTTCCTAGACTATGGATTAAATTTATTGATATCCTTGTTTAACCATTTATAAAATTTTATAAATGAATATTTCTGTCGTTTTCCTAACAAGGTACTCTATGACCTTTTCGACAAATTAAGGTAATAATGTTTTTTAACATATACGGCACATGAAACTATTTTCCACAATTAAAAAATCTTCAAAGCTTCCCATAAAAACTTATAAGAGTATTTTCAAAATAAATTTTTTCTTTTATAATTATGTGACTTTTAAAATATTTGAATATGGAAAGACATATATCTCTCAAATATTTTTGATTTCTTCTATGTCAACATCCTTTGATAGATTTTACACTTGATTTAAGTTGATTTATTATGATACTGTCTTCTATATTATATTGAAGGTTTTGTGATATGTTTGACTGTGGATGTGTTATTTCTATACCATTCATTGTTTATGGTTAAATTATTTACATTTAATATGCTAGTTTTAATAAAAATGATTATGTTATGTTTTAACCTTTTCATATGAGGAATGCATTGGACATAGTAAGTGGCGAGTGGAACCCGCTATATCTCCTCAGTGAATTAGTAGGTCTCACGAGACAAAATAATTTCTTGGCACAAGGCCACAAAAAAATATTATTTGTAGTCTTGGCACGAGGCCTTTACATTTTTGTTATGATGTTTGGCATTATGCATTCCATAATTATAAAATTGGCTATTGATGTTGCATGTGATTATTAGACAAGAAGAATATCCATGTTAATATGTAATATTGGTTTAGTAACATAGGGTTTGGTATAAAGATTCAAATCAGTTTAGTAAATGACTTTGTCCACAATCATGGTCATGTAAATAATCTTTCACTAGAATGAAAATCATTTTCTATGCTTATGTGTATGGGTAAAATTATATTTCATTTTTTATACTCTCTGGGAATATTATTTTTTGATAAAATTATATGATTTACCCCATGAAATGATGATCCCTAAAATGAAGGATTTAATTTTTAAATGTTATGTAATATTGGTTCAGTAACATATGATTTACCCCATGGAACCCGCTATATCTCCTCAGTGAATGTTATCTCCTAGATCAAATGGCCATTTTGAGATACTGGAATGGGTTTGAAAGGTGGCATATCTTTTTTAATTACAACCATCATTTAGTTCAGTGCATAATGCGTTCCATGTATCCAGGTTGAAAAAGTATCAACCTGATCCTGACTATGTGATCAGATGGGGTCACGTTGAGCTAGAACCGGATGCATCACTGATACATATCCTAGTGCGGGTCATAAACCGAAAATATAAAGTCTTTCATGGTAAAAATAATCAACCTAGTGTGGGTTTTATGGCAACATGGTCAGATTCATGAAGAGACATGGGAATATGAGAAGGAAATGAAAGAGTAGTGGCCAAAACAATTTTGGCCAATGAGGGTTTTCTACTTTCCAAGGACAGAAAGACCAATGGTGGGGAGAATCTAGTACCCCCTTTTCAGGTACATAATCCCTTTCCCCGTGTTTTTTTAAGTTGTGTGTCTAAAATAGAGTGTTTCCATAAAATAGCGAGTTTCCATAAAATAGAGAGTTTCTATAATGATGGGTGTTTCCATAATGTTGGGTGTTTCCATAATGTGGGTTGCTTCCATAAATTGGGTTGTTTCCATAAAATGGGGTTTTCTATAAAGTGGGGTGTTTCCATAAAGTGGGGTGCTTCCATAAAGTGGGGTGTGTCCATGAAGTGGGTTGTTTCCATAAAGTGGGGTGTTTCCATAAAGTGGGATGTTCCATAAAAAATGTATTTCTATAAAAAGGGTAAAGGTCAAGGATGGGAGTGTTTTCGAGGATTATAAGGAGTGCTGGGATAAAAAGTAAGGTCACACGATCCATATATGGTTGGCCCAAACTGGGTGGTAAAACCTTGCGAAAAGGTCAAATCTAAATCCAATTTTCTAGGAGCTTACTCATTTTTGCTCTATATATTTCCTTTTGCTCTAAAACGCCACTATTTCAAGATTACTCCCCATAGAAGGCTTGAGAACCCTCCAAACATGAGTTGGAACAAACCCAGAGCCTTACTTGGGTGATTTCGAGTCTAATTCTTGAGGTATGTCGCCATTCTTTCAGTATTTGTCATATTTTCATAGATCTACATAGATCTACTTCTCCGTTATCCATTATTTCTCATATCTAAACCTATAGTTGGTAGATAAATGTTTTTGGAATCCAAATAATTCAATGTTTAATCATGATATTGCTAGGACAAGAGAACTAAGGTCGTTCTTGGAGAATTGACATGATTTCTTTTGCGTTCTTCGTTTGTTGTCAATGTTTCATCAAAGCCTTTGAGGTAGGTGGATTCACTACCATATCCTTTTGATAGAATTGATTGTCTTAGATTCAAATTGATTAATTTATTGTGAAATTCATGGAATAATCTACATTTGTGATGATTAATGGTTTTTTTGTGAAATTGTTTGGTCTTGGTGGATAGTTATGCAAAAGGGGGTTTAGTTTCTATAATTTAAAATAATGATTTTAAATTATGGATTTTCTATAATTGATAAATGGAGGATGAAAAAGATATTTTTAATAGAAATGGGTTTCAATAAAAATGGAATATTATTTAAATGATTTGTATTTTAAATGGTTTGACATTGAAATGGTTTTGATAGAAATGGTTTTCAATAAAAAGGTGTTTTTATTGAAAGGGTTGTTTTGATATGATCTTTGGGAATATGTGGTGTGTGTTCATGTTGAATATACAGAGATTGATTGAAATATGACCTTGTCCTTAGTGCCAAATGTTTAATGGAACATGGGAATTTCATACATGGGTCTTGGTTGAAATATGACGTTGTGATCGGTGCGAAAGTGATAATGGAACATGAGAAACAATTACCTTGTTATGACTTGGTAGATCGATGAGAAACCGCTCATGAGTATGGAAATATCACAAAGTATCATGCATGGTTGGTTTCATGGGTTTGAGGAATTATTAGGTATGATGATAAAGGGATATTGTGAAATGGTGGTAAAGATTATTTAGTTATTTTTCTAGAAAAATATCTTGCTGGGAAAACTGATTTCAATTTCACTTGTATGCTTTTGGTAATGAATTGTTTTAGAATCATGTTTTTATTTAGTTATAAACTCTGTTTGAGAATTTTTTTTTATAATCGTTTTTATATAATTTTTGCAAACTCTTTTATCATATTAGGGTGAGTAGGGAAGTCATTGGGGAAAACCTACTAAGTTTTATACTCCCCTATACTTTGGAACATTGTTGCTATTGTAGATGTTATCTTCCAGGACAAGAGAAAATGTAATGTATTACACATTTTAGAACTACCTCATGATGTTTGGGTTGTTCAGATATTTTGGAGCATGTCACTTTTGGGGAATGAAGTCTTGAGGTATTTGGAGATTATTGTGTATTCTATCCATTGTGTAATTTGATAGTTGGTTATTCTTCTATTTTTTCTTACTTCGATTTGATTTTGAGATAGATGAAGTTTTTGATTTTTCTTCCATTTGTTCGTGAATCATATAGTGATTTTTTTGTTATGTTTGGTAGGTTTATTAGTTTATTACATAAATATTAAATTATCCCCCACATGTATTTGAAATACTTTGGAATTTATTTCCATCCTTTGTCATCCTAGGGATGTCGCTTAAGGCCTAGTAATGACTCGTTGTACTCTCAAGAAAACGAGAATTTTTTCTGGTCATTACACTTAACTTATAAAGTGTAAATATAAATGAACATTAATCCTCTCTATTTTTTTCTTGAAAATGGAGGTGATGAGACTTTTAAGGATCAGATATTTTATTATACATTATAATTACATATTTGAGATCAAGTGTGACCACTTTTCGGGTCATGTGGATATATATTATGATTCTAGGTGGATCCACTAGTGGTAACCATAAAGGACTTTTTATGTATTTTATAGATAAATGAGATATTATGAAACATATGTAACCCTTTTTCTTCTATATTTTTTCAAATAATTTTTTTTTATTTTATAGTGTTAATAATATGGTTTTATAGTCCATTCTCTCTATGTTGTAATTATTGGAAAAAAAATTATGGATCTTCTGCTAATATGTGACATCTTTAATTTATTTTTTAGAAGATGTGTCATGGGAGTGTTGAATTGGATTATATTTCATTTACAAAATCTCACTCTAATAATAATGATACATAGTACTGTAGAATATTCTGGTCTTCTAAGTGTTTTTATCATGGTTTTGGTTATGGTTAATATGGTTAAACACAAAAGGGTTCTGTGGCTCAAGGTTGTTTGGTAACTAAATGTTAGGGCAATAGATAAGGTTTTAGTTATATTTCTATGCTTAATCAGTTGCCAATAGATCTTAGTATGGTATCTTCAATCATATAAGGTATAATTATAGAAAATTATATAGTTATTATTCCTTTGTTTTATAAGAATATATCTCATTCTTTTATTATTATTTCATATTTATGATTTGTTTCATCAATATAGAGTTCTTATTTTCTATAGTAATCATGGACACCATTCATGGGATTAACATGTGTTGATCAAGAAGAATTTAGTTTATATGATTATCATTAGTATGTATGGACATCATTGGGACTTCAAGGCCTTTTATAAAACATCATTTGTTCTTATTTTTGTGTGGATTGGTTGATGTATATTTGGTCATGGAATGAATATTACTAGACATTGTATCATTATTTTTATCAGTATATTTTATTATATTTCATTGGTAAATTGCATATTAAGGCTAGTCAGACAAGTTTTCATTATCAGAAAAAATGGAGTATTAATTTTCATATGGTATAGTTGTTTCTTAATTCAGTTCAAAGGGATGTTGTTATTATTATTTTTGCACAGATTTTTTCTCATTTTTAGGATGTGATTTCGGAATATTTCTCTACGTTACCTTTAAATATATAGGTAGATGTTATGATAGAATTATAACCTAGTTCAAAAAAAATTTATTTCTCTTTATTTCATATGGAAATAGATCAGCTTTTGGATCTAATGATCTAGTTAGATGATCTTGGGTTCAATGGATTTATTAGGTATTGTTTTTAACTCTAGGTTGATTCTGTGTAATTTTACAAGAATGACGATGAAGATCGGAACTTATTTATTCAGTTGAGTGGAGATTTGTAATTTTTTAAGGACTGATCATTGGTTAGGTTATAATCAATTAATGAGGCTGGATAAAGATATCTAATATAGTGATTTCAGTGGTCTATAGATAAATATATTTTTCTAGGTCACATATTAATGTTAAAAATATATTTTAATGAGGAGTATGGAAATGTAATTTTATTTCATTTTAATATTAGTTCATTTTTTATTGATTAAGTGAAATAAATATAATTTTTTCATTTAAATATCATTTAATTCAAAAAACAATTACATATTGGAGTGATGGTTTAATGATGGACCATCAATATTGGTAATTTATTACATATATAAGGATAGATTACGATTACCTCACATATGTGGAAATTGGTTATGCATGAATTTCAAATCCATTATATAGATGTTAATCCTATTATGAAAATTATATATCATAGTGTTCGATAATGATATTTGGGTTTGTGATGGAATTGGATACTGTTGGGTATATTTTGATGTGTATAATATCATGGTAGGTAAATTTTTAGCATTATGGGTTATAATGTATATAAAAATATTTTCAAATTTCTCTATGGAAATGATATGAGATTAAGATAAACTTCATAATATATCTTCCATGGTTATATGATGGATAGATATAGTCAAGGTGAGACATAATCTATTAAAAAAGATGATAATTTATAACTACTCAATTTGAATATGATTATTTTGAGTTTTAAAATCTATAGGTTAATTATACTTTGACATGTTTTTGGGTGCCCAGTAGTATTTGGATTAATTTGAAAATGATAGTCTCCTATAATTTTTGTAAGGGGTTGTCATGAAATTATGGTAATGTAGGTATGTTGAGTTATTTTTATCATTTTCAAACTGATGGGTATATTGATACCACTACCTTGGTTTCTATGGATATGAGGTTCGTATGCATAATTTTATTTAGTGATGTAGGGAAAATCATCTGATTATAGATAAATTTGGTACAATAATGGATTCCATGAATATATATATAGAAGGAACTAGTGTATAATATTCATGGGAGTATATATTGATCACATTCATATTAAATGGATTTCATTGAGTTATCTCTTATAATCCCTAACATTTTCCCATAGATAACATTTGATAAAGAATGGGTTTGATACTGATTATTGTTTGATGAAATTATTTTAGTGTAGAAAGAAATAAAATATATATTATATTAATGAGGATTCTATATTCATTTTATTTTAACCATGATTAGTATATAAAATATTGGTAATGTAGTATAATATATTGTCTTAGTTTTTAGAGAATTTTGAGATTCTTTAGTGAATTATGGATGTTTCATATTAATTGAATTTACCTCAGTTGAATATTGGGATGCATAATTTTTTCTTATATATAAACAGATAATATTTATGTTACACCAATATCAAATGATTCAACTGGAAAATATATAATTATATGTGGATTATTCCTTTATAAAGCTTCCATTATGTATTATATATCAAATTCAAATAAATATGGGGTAAACCTATGTCACTTGTGCATATATTTTTGAATCATGGTTGTGTTGAGGTCATAACATGAGAATAAGAATTAGTAATAAGAACATAGTTTTGAAATTTATTCACTAGTGATTCTCAAGGTCACTTCTCTGGAAACATATTCCTCATGAAGGTATTTTGTAACAACATTACACAACTTCAAAACATTTTTTTATTAAATTTTAGTGTTTATGAGTTTATTAGAGGGTTTTATAATTTTTTTAAGTTGGGGGAATATAATATGACAAATTTATAATATTAAAATTGATATTTTTTTTAAATGAGAACATTAAAAGATAAGGAATCTAAACAAAGGTAATATTTTCCATTATAATCAACTAGTGGTATACTTTTGAGTGATAAAGAACTTTGAAATCCACCTATGATCCAAATTAGGACATAAATCTCACAATAGATTTCCAAATGACATTTATAATTAGGTTAACAGAATTAGTATTCATATTGGGGGATTATATGGAAATTAGTATCTTTATGTCTGATTAAAAATACTCTAACTATATTACTTCAAAATTACACAAGATCTCAGATATTATTCTGAAATTAACTTCATTGTTATTTATCATAATTGTGAAACATCTAGTGTGTTTGACTTTGGATGTAAGGGTGATCAATATCCTTGTGGTTTTCATTTCTGTTTATTTGATTTCAGTTTTTTTATCATATTTTTTGAATATATAATTTTTAGTTAGAAATCCACGATCTATAGTCATTGGGGAAGTATTGATCCACTAATATTTTTATATATCATTTGTTGGGAGTTATATATATGATTTCAAGATTAAAAAATGTTTTTAATTTAGTATAACCAGTTATTATTGATCATGATATTTTTGAATTTGATTCAAATTAGATAGATGGATATGAAATTATATACGAACGAAATATGAATTATTTATATGAATTAATAAGAATTAGATAAATATATTATGCTTGATATATTGTTATAATGTAGGTAAAATGATTAGTAAATGAGTATTCTTTATATTAACGAAAAATAAAATGCCGACTTAATATTAAATTGTGATAAATTAATACTAAAAATATTTGTATATACTAGGAATATACTATATATACTATAAATATACGGAAATTTATTATTTTTTGTTTTAATTAAAAATTATGGACTTATATTGGAATTGTTTCAATTTTAATTGATTAATGTTGAATAAAAATGGTGTTTTTGTTTGGATTAATCTATATACATGTTATAAAAATAATTTAATAATGTGTGATGGGTATATGGGATAATTTCATGATATTAAATTTATATAAGAAAGATAGATAATTTATTTATGTAGTTAATGTGATATTTTGAAACCTGTTATGTGCTTAAATTTTTGTGAGGTATAAGGGGAAATGAACTTGTGTTTTTAAAATAAAACATTGTGACTTTTAAATGGGTGTTTTGTTATATTGAAAAAATAAATTGAAATTTTGAGAACTATTTGTTTGCTGAAATTGTTTGCATGATGTTTTGATATGTTATATGGGGTTTTCTAGGACCATTTTTTTTGTTATATAATAGAAAAATCCATGAATTTTACTATGATGAGAACCAAACCATTTTTTTATCCAATTCATGATTTTTTATTTGAAGAGAAATATGCCTTGTGTTTCGAAAATCCATGATAGTTGTTAATAAGAGATATTTCCATGATATTGGATGTATTACTAATTATAATAATGGTATATATATGTTATAATTTAAAAGATAGATATATTTTCAATTAAAATGGTTTGAGTCTCGTAAAATATGTTTTCAAGGTGGATTGGGTAGAAACAGAATATAAATGTCGTATACTATTTTTATGAGTTAAATAAAACATATAGAATTTAATGACACATGTATAACAATATTAGGATCTATGAGATACATTATGTATATTTTGACATCAATATAATATTATTTATTAAAAAATGTTATTCACATCTCTTAAATATAAAAATTTCACATGTTTTTAAATGTTATTTAAATATTATCTGTTGGGATAATTTCTATATTAATTTTTTATTATTTCTAATATATTTCATTATGATACATGTATCATGTTATGGTTTATAACTGATTAGGTTTTATGTCACAATGGGCATTGTTTATGTTTTATATTTTATTTTTATTGATTATTTTTTGTTTCAATTTCTTATGGGTATGAATATTATTCATATTATTTTTTATTTTAAATGTGATAATCCATTAACAGTAAAATCATTCCCCAATCGATTCATTTTGAATATATATACTAGTTGCAAACATTGGGTGATTTGGGGAGTGCACTGAGGCCATGTTTAGTTTCGCATTGATGACTTGATCATGTTAGGGAAGAAAGATATAATTATGTATAATTAATTATCAATAGATAAAAAGTATTATTAAATAGACATTTTCTATCATTTTAAATTTTTATATTAAATATTGAAAAAAAAATCGATTCAATAAATTCTCTATGTTATACAGCTTGATATAATAAAAACAAAACTCAAATTCATAGGATCTAATATAAATATTTTATACCACAAGGGAAATAACTTGAGAAGGGGGTATATTGATGTATTGAAAATTGACTTTTTTAAAATTCATTCATAATTTTGGATCTTTTTAATATGTTTACATATAAAATATGGTACTCTATATATTTTTATTTTTTGAATGGAATAAAAAGACTATATTATAGCTAATGAAAAGATGAGTACACATACAATGTTTAGATTAATCCAAGGATAATTTACTACTAAATTTTTATATAAGTTATATGAATAATAATTTATTACAATGGTTAGAGAAGATAAATATTTTCTAAAGGTTCATAAGACATACTATGTTTATGTCCTCACAAATTAAACTAATAATCAAAAAAACATTACAAATTAAAATTGAAGAAGCCTTTAATATATAGGTATAAAAATCATATTCATTTTTTTTAATTTCTAAACTCAAAATTCTACAGTATGTACCCCTTTATCACTCGATGAGTATACACTACACTCTCCATTCGGTTTTTTATCTCATATTTTTCCCTCAAAAATAAAAATCCCATATTTTTTATTCATAGAAACATATTATATATAGAGGTTATTGATATTCTCAAAATATTTCCTAAAATTCATAAAAAATATTAACTTAATAAGATATTTTTAATTTTTATTCATGAAATCCTTAAAAAAACCTTTAATCTAAAATGAATGACACATTAACATCCCAAATGTTATTATCTTTGCAATATATAAGAATAAAAATGTTTTGTAAATATGATTAAATTTTTTTATTTATTAACAACATGACATGGTATATTATATTAAATATCACATTCTAAAAAATATGACTATAAATATAACAAACATTGTGAATAATAGATATCAATCAGTCATATGATTTAGAGAACTATGAAATTTCATTGCCCAAATTGATACAATTTTTTCTCAATTTATTTAAAAAACATTAAGAAAACAACCACTCAAACAATTAATTACATTACTATTTCATATACTTATAAATAAAATTTTTATATCACTTTTGAATGGTTTCATAATCTTGGTAATTTCATATATTAATTGTTTCACTATCCGATTGAACCAAATTTCACTCCGCTGTACTCTTTGCTTCCTTTTACAATTTTATATAAGAATAAAAATTATATTTTCATAAAACATGATCGCTAAAATTAATTGATTCACATTAATTCTTCATTATATTTAAAAATTCTTTTTCTATTTGAATATTTATAATAACATTACCCTTGAAAATATTCATAATGATGTATCATTTTTCTTCATTTATCCACACTTCATATTCTTAATATATGAAAAACTCGACTGCGATTATATAAATATACTTTGGAATTATTAATAAAATTATTTTTACCCTAAAAATGTTCTTCTCTCCAAAATAATGATTTTTTTCATTATTTATCGTAGTTTTTTGTTCATGTTTTATGGAGATCAAATTATATTTTACTCCAATTTTACTCTTTGAAAATATATTTATTCTCAAACCATTTCCATCCAATATTATGGATCTTAGGAATATAAATTTTATTCATCAAACAAAAAAAACACTAATTATAGGTCAACACTTATTGGAATATATTTGGATATGGAGAGACAAGAAGATAATGATTTGGGACCCAAAAAGGAAAATTAATGATATATTATAAAGAGTATGGTATAAGGTCCCCGTTAGGAATATTATTTATAAACATATGACAAATATTATCTTTGGATTTTTCTTAGATTTAATGGTACTTGGGGAACAAAGATATTTTCATAGTGTAATTATGGTATGGTGTTCCACAGATCAGATCTTAATACCTCCATTGAAATGATATTCCATGTAAAAATGAAGTATTCCTCTAGTTATGAAACTCATAGTTTTTTATGATATTTATCCCCAATTTTTTTGAGCCTATGGGGTGATTTGGGTAAATGAATCATAAAGTGTTATATATATATTATAGGTTATTCCTTAATATAGCTTGAGTTTGGATTCTTCTGCTATCATGTTTTTTGAGTTTTTTCAACCATTGGTTTCTAATTTGATAATCCAATCAATTATTTTTTGTTTTTATCTAAAAACATATTATTTCGATATAATGTAGCGTAATAAAATGAATTTATTTTATACATAATTGGAATGAAATTTATATACATTTAGATATTCAATCTGTACCTATGTTAGATTTTTCTTCGGATCCACATGGATAAAATTAGTTAATAATTCAATGTAATTCAGAAAGACTTTGTAAATTCTGAATTCATTTGGAATATTTTATATAAACCCATTGTGAAGAGTAAATTATTTCAACATGGTTAATGGAGACAATTTTTGTAGGTGTTGTTTACGGTGAATGTATTAAAAATCATTTTATTGGAATAATCATAAAATTCCATGGATAAAAATCATGTAGCCTGTGATTCAAAATGTAAAGCGACCAGGACACTATAATAATGTAATTATGATGTGTATGAGAAGTTTTTATGAGTTTTAAATTTATAAATGCATTAATCCATTAAATATATAATATGTAATGATTTAATTATAATGAAGTGAATGTGGAGTGAGACACAAAAACGTATTCCATCTAGTATAAAGGCATGTTTTCGTGACTTATATAAGGGCATTCTATATATAATAGATTTTTTTCTAATATTAATGCTTTTAAAGTTTATAATTTATCTTCTCCTTGTATGATTACGTATCATATTGTATTAAAAAAATATTTTATAACATTTCATCATGTATAATAACCATTGTGCCTTGTAAAATGTTATAATGTGTCATGTAAATTTTCATGTTGCATTGCATTGTGTATCGATTGTAAAACCCACTATCAATTGGTTTACTTGTAATTATATGGTGAATATTCAATGTTATATTTATATTTTCACTATATATGAAAAAATAAATGTTTTTTATGAGTTATCATTATGTTTAGTATAATTTTCGAAAAAATTATGGGTCTCTTATATCATTTATAAAAACTCTTTTAATCAAGTATACATTAAAAATACAAAAAAAAACCATATGTATAGTATTAAAGGACCTACTCTGGATTTTATAACAATTAAATCAGATAAATGTGTTTTATATGAAGGAATGTAAGTTATTATTGTATTACATAGTAAAAACATGTTTCCTTTAAAAATAATGCACTTATGTATCATAAATTAGTTAAAATATGAGTAAAAATAGTTATTGATAATTAATTATTATGATTGTAGGAAATGAAACATGGAATTTATTAATGTTTTGTTAGTTTTTAATCATATTTTTAATCATTGGACCATACACCCACTTGAGGATTCCACAAATCAATGTGAGGATATTCATATGATTTTAATTTGGTCGTAATTTTAAAAACATCGACCTTAAAAGTGGAATACACTATATATATGTTGTTTAAAAGATTAAATACTATTATTTGATTATTTGGAAATTTTTCTCCATATAAAATATGGATAATAAATTGACAGCTTGTTTGAAAATAGTTTTTTCCCACATTTATATGTTTTAGATAGAAAAATAGAGAGAGGGAGAGAGTATAGGAAGACAGTGTGCATTTATTATGTAATATAAAAAACATATTTTTTAGTAAGAAGTATTAACCATTTTATTTATAAAAAATATAAATACTTATTATGTATAAAATAGGAATAAGAGGATAATATTTTTTTACAATCTGAATAATAATTTTTTCTAATTTGAATTTTATAGAAACAATGTTATTTCTATTTAAAATAAAAGGAAAAAATAAATATGGAGTTTACAAAGAATTCAAATTTTCCTTATATATATATTATATACATGTTTCTGTTCCTCAATTATTATCCTATAATATAAAGGAAGTCCAATTTTTTAGGAATATAATGTGACCATCTATCTCAATATTTTATAGATCATAATCCCTATAAAGTGAGGTGAGTCCTTCAAAATGAACATTTTAACCTAAAACATGAAAAAAAAATTCTTAAATGGGAAATTAGGTGTTTATCGTAATCCCACAATATAATAGTGGCATTGGATTCAAAGGTGGTAAAAGTTAGATAATAAATGCACTATAATGGATTTTATATTTGATGTTAACAAAGTAAAAGATCTACATTCATGTGTTTTTCAGTTATTTTTTCATCAATTCTATGAATTTTCCCAAATATCAGATAACAAAAGGACTTAATGCATTACCCAATAAGAAATGGTTCTAAATATGGATATAGGGGATTGAAAATTTATACTTGATTGAATTTTTTTACAACCCTATCAACCCCCTAGAACTATTTTAATGTCCCACATATCCAAAGGTCCATATAATTAGTATAAGAGCTTAGAAATTCATATTATAATCTAAAATATTGTATTTATTTTAAATTAAAATCAACATTTTTTATGACATGTTTTAAGATATGTATCTACATTTATATGTTTTTTACATTAATAGTTAATTATTCAAAGAAAATAAGATCAAGGCCTTGTACGGGAAAATTGAAAAGATTAAATCATTATAATGAGAAACATTATTTTTTCTCTATTTTCTCATGTATTGATGTTAATATATTAGAATAAAATAAAAATTTCATTAAAAAAATTATATACATGTAAATGATAAGTATAAAGAGAATTCATAAACGTTGAAAGATTTTATTTCAATTGTGAAGGATCCTGAGGCTATATTTATAGAAAAATACATCATGTATTTATAAAAGGGTGCTCATTTGGAGTTAAAAAAAGAAAATAATCATGGGCCTTGAATGTGATGTAAATTAAAAAATAAAACAATAGGGTTCCAAGATGATGATATTGAGTATATCATAATATATTTTCCAAATATCAATTTTGAAAAATATTATAACAAACTACGATGGTTAAAACTAGTGATATATTTTTCCCAAGAAAAAGAACGTTCCTATTGAATTTGGTAAATTCCAAAAAAAAAAAATTGAATGGAGTGTGAAACAATGGTTATTTACTTTTATAATCAAATTATTATTGAATATGTTTCATGGATTTAATCAAAGGAAAAAGATATTTCAGATATTCTAATTTCATTTATGATTAATAAAGGGGAAAATATTATTCTAAATTTTTATATATACTAAAAAATATCTCACGATAAAATATTATATTGAAAAGAATTATAAGATAAAAATAAAGAATATTTTATTACCTCTGAACAAGAGAATTTCTTCCAATAAAAATTATTTTTTTCAATCAAAAAAGATTTATTTTTCTTAATAAAGTTGATATTGAAGAAAACAAAATTATATTACTGATTCAAAAGGTTATAATCTAATAAATAATATCCTTCAATGGAATAAAAACATTAATGATTTAAAGGAATAAATAGGACTTGGAATCATGAAATTATAATAAGAAATAAAAGAATAATATAACCTTCATATGCCAAGAGAGAGAGTTATAAGAAATTAAATGCATATGAATAAGAAGTCTTATTTAGAGATGGTAATTTTTTAATACTAAATTATAGTTATAGTGACTAGACAATGAAAGGTCTGTATAGTATAAAAATAGAGGAGGAACAATAGATATTATTACTCGTGATGTAATTTAAAGGCTTACTAGATTAAAAATGAGTCACATACCAAAATTATAGTATAACAAAAAATAACATAGAAATGATAAAGTGTTTTAATTTGGAATAAGATAGTAATGGGTCACTATGAAAAATGATGAGGTTAGAATAAATGGGTATGATAAATTAAACAAAAAACTTATATCTATTTGAGAAGGTTGAATGAATATCCCCTCTATTTATTGAAAATATTGATAAATTATTGATAAAGTGAAGTACATAAATCCATCATTGGGATTACTGTTAGAGGAAAAGATCATATTTTCAATAACATAATTTGATAATAATGAAATATGGATATAAGGTATGAGTTAAATTTTCAATAGAAAGAATTAACTATTATGAGTGGAGTTTGAACAATATTGAGTATCCCATGTAGGAGGAGAACATTTCTTAAAGTGTTTATCAAGACAATATAAAATATAATTTTAATGAATTTTGTAATGACATTTTTAGAATCCATAATTTATTATAAAAATATTTCATACTAAAATAAAGATATTTCACCAAAATTTAATTTTATGAAAATATTATTATATATTCAATGAAAGTAATTTATGTCTATCAAATTAAAATAAATTTTATCAATTCTTATATGTGTTTTATAAAATAACATTATGGGACAATATTATAAATAAATCGATGGAGAAATGCCATATTATATTATAAATATATAATAAAATTATAATATAAAGGTGGAATTTACTCTAATTATGTTTATACGTTTTAAGGTGATTGAAACCATGGGGTTTTTTTAATGAATTATTTTTTATATAAGGTTGTATGAATGTTTTTTACTCAAATAAATTGAATCAATATAGCCTTCTTGATCAATATTAATATTAAGAGATTATTTTTGATGTGGGTGAAGGATGAGATTAAGGTATGGTTCTTTTTGAGATATTTTAATTTTAAATTTTGTCCTTTTATTACAATATCAAGTCTGACGTGACATATGATTTGGGATGAAGATGGAAAATTTCATTTCTTATTTGGACTCAATTTTTCTCTTCATTCTTGAATAAATTTCAATGGATATTATTTCAAAGGGGATAAAATTTTAATAAATATATAATAGTTAAATGAATTTTTTGAATTAGATAATCGAAGATAGATTCACTTTATAGTTAAAAATAAAATTTAAAACATATTATTGTTTTAAACATGGGATTTTTGACACTGGATTTTTTATCAACCATTAGTCAATAATTGGAAAATCCAATCATTGATGTGTAATTTTATTATCAATCATACAAGTATAAAATTTTAATATACATTGAATAAATAATTTGGATTTAACAGCACATTAAATTATAGATTATTTTATAAAATTGAAGAGAGTTAATGTTTCCTTATGAATATTATATATTTATTGATACATAGAGGAATTTATATAAGTATTTGACATAGTTGAGAAATAATTGGAGAAATATAAATTTTATTAGAAGCTAAGGTGGACTATTATGTTAATGTTACAATAACTATACCATATTAAAATTTTCTTACTATGTGGTGGTAGAGTATATGAAACACAGAGTAAAGATATGGTCATGAAAATAATCACAAAATTTCATGGTTCTAAATCTTGACATTAAAAATATAAAAATTAAATCGGCCATGTTCCTATGAAAATGTGACCAAATATTGATGGTAAGTGATCATCGGGTTTAAAATCAGAAATTCAAGTGACATTTCAATACATAGTATGTGTCCATACAACTTCAGTGAAGTGAATGTGAAATGTGAATGAAAAATGAATAATTCTAGATTAAAATATTCGTTTCACCTTTTCAATTATAGTTTTATTCAATGTTAAAATGAATTTTTCATTATATTTTGTCTGCTAAAATATTACATTATTTCTATGTGTGGTTTATGTTCTATTTATATAAAATCAATTAAAATATTACACTATGTTTCATTGATTAGAAGATTCTATTATATCTAATAGAAAGTTCAAAAGTTTTATTTCAATTGACTTTTAGGAGAAATCATTTTTTTATATATAATAGAATTTACATTTGTTAATTACATTCACAAGAAGTAATTTTGACATCATGTGGTTGCATTCCATTAATTAAATTTCAGTTCTAATAATTCTATATATTTTTATACAAATTATAAATACTCGAAATTTCCATGTATTTTTTTTAAATACATGGGATTTTGATGAGTCTGCAAAAATTTACAGCACTTGAATCTAAGGCCCGGTACGCCGAGAATCAATTTCTGATGTTTTTTTCGAGTACGTTCAGTAAACGTATGAGCAGGACTTTATAAATTTTTAACTGGTACATGGAATTAAAATAAGAGGGCACTGTTGAACTCGCAGCTCTAGTTTTCTCTTAAGAATAATTTCACCTTGACAACAGATGGTCAGTAATAAAAGTTAGTTTAGGTTTTTTTTATTTAAATTAAATAAAAAAATTAGTGAATTTATTTTTATTCTTGGGGGTTAAAACCTCCAAGAGGAGGTTAGAGGTGGGGGACACCACACCATAACCTCCCATGAGAGGTTATGGTGGTGGGGCCACTCGAGGTCTAAACACCTCTTAAAAATTAAAGTGGTGGAGCCCACCTGAGGATGAAACCCATTGAACTCCCCATTTAGGGTGCCACCACCACCCTTGGAACCTTTTGAACTCCCTTAATTAATTTTGTGCCTACACACAAGAATTAATTAAGTGGAGCCCCCAATTAATTGATTAATCCCTTTTTGTATATTTTTCCAACAAATTTATAGGATTACAAACTATTATTTTGGTTGGCATATTCACTTTGGGTCTTGGAGGAGAGAAAGAGCTTTTGGAGATATAACGCCAAGGAGGAAAGAACTCTCCAACGAAGAACGTTTCATCCACCAATTATGGACACATTCTTCCTTCTTCAAATGGAACAAAGGAGGGAGCGCTGCACTTGAATAATTCCAATGATTCCATCCTCGACTTATTATTTCCCGAAAACATCGAATCGACATTCACTTTTCGCGAATTCATCAATGATCATTGATACGAGGTAGAGGATCTAAGTTCGAAATTGTTTCTATTCTTCATCTTTCAAACCTTGGTTTATGTTTTTCCAATTGATATCACCATAACGTAGAGGGTGTGGGCTGAATTAACATGACCCAACCATCCCCCTTCATTTTTTCCTCACTTGTTAATGACGGTGGCGTAGAAACGGTGACCGCGAAGGAAACCGGTGGCACAGGGTCACCGGGTCACCGGAAAGGCAAGGTGTCGTCGCGCTGCACGGAAGAAACAAGCCTTGGCCGCTGGCCACCGCTACGTCGGAGCAGAGCGGCTGGCTTCTCGGATATTAGGGAGGAGCGGGACCCAGCAGGACCCGCGTGACTTGGACAAGTGCCACCTGGCACCGGTTTGCCTCTATCCCAAATGGTTTATCTGTTCGAGAATCCAGGGGGCGCACGACTATCCCCCTAGATGCGGCTGAGGCGGAATCCCGCGGGCCACCGGGCTAGACCCAGGGCAAGACAGGCCACCCAGCGTGGTCCGGGACGCCCCCACGGGCTGGACTGCCTCCTCAAGCTGGGTCAGACCCACGGACCGGGTCAGACCCCAGTCTGGACCCGTTGACTAGGTTCCACCTTTTCGCCCATAACTTGGGCTACAGGTTTCCGATTGACGAACCGCCTATGGTGACAGAAATCATATAGCGAGATGTTTCTTTTGGAATATCCCAATTGAGGTTTGGACATAGTTGGGGTACAGTTGGGTTGGATTGAACCTAAATCCAACTGGGCCCCTCGAATAGAAATGCCAATAACTCACAGACTGGGCTTCCGATTGACGCATAGTCTGTTGCGTTGAGACCCCTATGACGAGGTGTACCTTGGGGATGATTCTACCTGGGATTTGATGGAAGTTGGAGAATAAAACTATTGCTCGTGGAGAAGATACTCTCGGAAATGAATGAGCGGAGTGCAGATACCTATTAGCTGGCTGAGACCTGACGAATGATGACTGATTCGACTCGGAGTGTTTTGACTAGCCCACTGGGGAGAGCCTATGTGTCAGCGTGAAAGAACTATAGTGGGGAGTGCCTCTGTGTGATGAGACATACCCACAATACTCTACAAGAAGAGTACCTCAGCAGACTCTTAGGGGGAGTGCCTCTGTGTGGGCACGATAGACCCACAGTGGGGAGCTCCCCTGTGTGAGTGCATCCGACCTACTGTACTCGACAGGAGGAGTACCACAACAGTCTATGATAGTGGGAGGCTCCTCTGTGTGATGCAGTAGGCCCACAATACTCTATAGAGGAGGAGTTCTCCAGTATCTGAGGTTTTGACTGTTTTATTGGGGATGTTACTTGATACTACTGCTAGAATAAAATCATGGTTTGAGATGAGTCATTAACATTGTGCTTTCCTCTTGTTTGAGATGGATTACTTGATAAATTAGGTATATGTATTGGCATATACCTTAGTGGGGTTATATATTGTTTTCATCCTTTTTGTTTTATCCTTGGTGGTTTTTGTAAGACCATGAGGGTCTTGGGGTCCCTACAGAGTATCGTTATACTCACCCCTACATGTGATATGCCCGCACCTCGTTGTGTTGATTACAGACGACAGATAGTGATAATCGAGGCTGAGTGGACAGGACAAGATGATACCCGTAGGTGGACCTTATGACGAGTTGGTACACAGAGGAGCTGGATGAAAATGGAGCGTTGAGGAGGCTATCTGTACCTACCTTTCAGGTAGGGTTTCCCAGGGGACAATCTAGTAGTTATTTACATTATTTCAGTTTTACTTGTACTTTTTTGTTTCCTTGTACATTACTGTAGGACATTTATTTCATGCCCTTTACTTTTCAGCACTCTTTTTTTTGTACATCTTTTACTTAGTGTTTTGATTTCTTCTTACTCTGATTGTGTGTGCTTATAATTTATAAGGGCAATGCCTTCCTAGCATAGGGATTTACACCTTTGGTGCTAGTCGTCAGCCCCTGGCCTATGGAAGGCGGTCTTGGGGTAGTCACGGCATGGGTCCCGAGGATGGGTCGTGACAAATTGGTATCAAAGGAGTCAGTTCTACCACAGAACATAGAACTCTTATCATTCATTTTTTTGTAGCAATAATGTTAAGGGTACTAAGTGTGGTTTTCAGTTTAGGGAGTCCAGTATTGGTGCGGGTGGCCGACGTATCCATACACCAGGACCCTGACTACTGATTTCCAACTCAGTGCATGAAAACACTTATTGGGTGTGTGTTTTGAAATATTTCTCTAATTCAGATCAACTAGGTCAGCTCACCAGGTATAATATTTTTACCATGCCGCATCTATTTCTTTCAGGATGCCTCCCAGCGAACGACCAGTTAGATCCCTGAGAGTCGTATGCTCAGACAGCCCACCGAGCGATGAGGCCTCGGTGCAGGGCCCCTTTCCAGTAGAGGCACCAGTGGTACCACTTCCGGTTGTGGAACCGATTCCACCAGCCCTAGAAGCAGATGATGCACGCCGATTGAGCGAATTTCATGGGTTCTAGCGCCAGAGGCCACCTAGGTTTGGGGGAGATATGGACCCAAAGGTGGATGAGGATTCGCTAGAGGCTGTGGTGAGAGTCTTCAGACTGGTAGGGACACCAGCCCACTTCATGGTGATCCTTTCTACGAGTCTCCTTTAGGAAACAGTAGGAAGATAGTGGAGCCTAATGCTCCAGGTGCATGATTAGGCGACACTTCTCTGGGCAGACTTCGAGAGCCTTTTATGGGAAAATATTGTTCTAGTGATCCTACGAGAGGTACAGATATAGGAGATACTGCACCTTCAATGGGGTAGCATGAATGTAGCTTAGTACTCAGCGAGGTTCATTGACCTCTTGCGCTACTCCATGGATATGGTACGAGACCCATTCTTCAGGGCCCAGAACTTTGAGCAGGGGCTTATCCAAGAGATTAGGGCTTTGATTATCACCCTCAGTATCCCGATACAGGCGGGAGTGTTGGAGCAATCCCTCTTAGTGGAGAGTTTCCTTGTTGTACAGTCTCCAGTAGCGAGACCCACCACTAGTCGACATGCATCGAAGTATTCTGTAGTTGGCAGTAGATAGATGACATAGAGGTCCAAGAGGACCAGACCCATGGGTGGATGACCGCATGAATCAAGATCAGATACGCGGGGCACCTGGGGTAGTGACATACATACCAGGAGAAGAAAATTCTACACAAGTGGCGTTCAGGGTAACATGGCTCGTGACTGTCTGAATCATTTTTCAGATGATCAGCAGACAGTTGAGGGACCTCCTAGGCAGAGGTAGAGGTTCGATTGAGGCAGTCTGCAGGGAGTAGACATACATGGTAGAGGTGCTGGTCGTGCATCTGGCAGTGGGCAGCGATTTGAGGTGTTTCGGCCACCACCACTAGGAGGTCCACCCCAACCACAGGGAGCAGGGGGACAGGGGGGAGCTCAGCTTCAAGCTGTAGAGACCTACGACCACGGTGCTCCAAAGATGATTCAAGGTATGATCCGTGTCTATTCCACCTTAGTTACAGTTCTTATTGACATAGGTGCTAGTCACTCTTTCATTTCCACTACCCTCGTTCGGAGCTCAGATAATCTGACAGAGTTGTTTGCTTGATCCTTACGGGTAAAGACTCCTACAAGAGAATACTGGGCGATTACACACTGGTGCTGGAAGTGTGAGATTACTCTAGGAGGCGAGATCTTAGGCTGATATATCCTTGTAGTGGCGTCGAAGCCTTACGACGTCATCTTGGGTATGGGCTAGTTTTCTATAGCCCATGCTCAGATCGACCGTATTAGGCACAAAGTCCGGTGTGTCCGCACAGATGGGACCAGGTTTACCTTCACCGGTGAGAAGGGATCCATTGTAGTGTAGGACAGACTTACTCAGAGGAGGGTGCAACCAATCACTCATCAGTTGGACTTCCTTACCCTCGGAGCATTTGATGTAGAGAGTTCGAGTTATCCGGTAGTGGTGGACCAGTACACAAATGTTTTCCTAGATGATGTTTCAGGACTAACTTCTCGTAGAGAGTTGAACTTATACATAGACATGTACCCTGGGACGATGCCGATATCTACACCAGCATATTAAATGGCTCCCTCTAAGCTTCATGAGCTACTGGTAAAGCTGGAGGACTTGCAAGGGATGATATTCATCCATCCTAGTGTTTCTCCCTGTGGAAACCCCAATTTTGTTTGCCAAGAAGGTAGATGGGAGCTTGAGGCTCTGTGTTGACTACTGTCTCCTGAACCAGGTGACTGTGAAGAACAAGTACCCACTCCCAAGGATTTATGACCTCTTTGATTAGCTAAAGGGATCTCGATGGTTCTCGAAGGTAGACCTCAGATCAGGCTATCACCATCTCAGAGTTAAAGATGAGGATGTGCATAAGACGGCCTTCAGGTTTCGTTACGGCCACTACGAGTTCTTGGTTATTCCTTTTGGCGTAACCAATGCTCCCGTAGTGTTCATGGGACTCATGAACATGATATTCCAGCTATACCGCAATTTCTTTTTTGTATTCTTCATTGACGACATTGTGATCTACTCACCTACTAAGGAGGAACATGACTACCACTTTCGAGTAGTACTGGACACACTCTGAGAGAACCAGCTTTATGGTAAGCTCTCGAATTTCCATTTTTGGATTCGAGATGTTCACTTCTTGGAAAACGTCATCTTAGAGGTTAGAGTTGCAATGGATCCAGCGAAGATTCAGGTAGTACTTTCTTGGGAGCCACCCATGAGTGTGACGGAGGTACAAAGATTCATGGGTTTGGTTGGATACTATCGGAGGTTCGTTCCAAACTTCTACAGAGTATCATCAACACTATCAGCCTTGAATAAGAAGAATAAACCCTTCACGTGGTCGGAGAGAAGCCAGCAGAGCTTCCTTGAGCTGAGGCAGAGGCTGACTTGTGCCCCCATATTCAGGCTTCCATAGGAAGGTGTAGGGTACGTAGTTTACTATGACACATTCGGGACCAGACTCGGGTGTGTCCCAATGTAGGAGTGAGTAGAGATCACGTATCTTTCTCAGCAGCTGAGATAGCATGAGCAGAACTAAGATTCCCATGACCTAGAGTTTGAAGCAGTGGTCTTCGCCTTGAAGATGTGGCAACACTATCTTATGGATGAACATTTTACTGTGTACTATGATCACAAGAGTCTCAGGTATATCTTCTCTCAGAAGGACCAGAACCTGAGACATCAGTGATGACTTGAGTTCCTCCAGGACTATGACTTTGAGATAGTCTATATTCCTGGGAAGGGGAACGTTGTTGCAGATGCACTCAGTAGGAGATACGGTATACAACTGCTAAGAGAGGTGATAGAGCAGGTGGCTGCTTTATAGATATCCTTTGTTGATAGAGATGGGGAAGCCTTTCTACCGTATCATACAGTCACTCCACTTCTTCAGTGAGTTAAGGAGGCCTAGCATGGGGACGCTGACTGTGAGACACGACGTGATCAGATATCCACAGGGTAGGCGCTTGATGGATTTTCTAAAGGTGGGGAGCATGTCATCCTCTTTAGAGGATGTACCTTGGTACCAGTTTCACATTAGGAGGAAGTGTTGAGGGAGTTACACACATCACCTCTAGCGGTACATCCAGGAGTGGTGAAGATGTATCAGGACCTCAGACGACAACACTGGTGGATATGTATAAAGAAGGCAGTAGTAGTGTTAGTCTCACGATGCCTCACTTGTCACCAAGTGAAGGCAGAGAACCAGGTACCAGCAGGCTTGGTTCAGCCGTTAGAGGTCCCAGAGTGGAAGTGGGATGGGATATCCACAAACTTCATGACAAGTCATCCCCGTACATCCAGGGGTCATGAATCAATTTGGGTGATCGTTGACCGACTCACCAAGTTGGCCCACTTCCTACCGATTAGAGAGCAGGGCTCAGTAGAGAGATTGGGACACCTCTATGTGTAGGAGATTGTGTGGCTACATGGAGTACCTTCTTGTATTGTCTCCGATCGCGATGCATGGTTTCCTTCCCAGCTAGGGAAGGGGTTACAGGAGGCTTTCAGGATGCAGCTTCATCTGAGAACCGCCTTATATCCTTAGACAAATGGTCAGACTAAGAGGACCATTTAGACCCTCGAGGACATGTTATGTGCTTGTGTCCTCGACTTCAGCCGCAGTTGGGTGGATCAATTTCCTTTGGTGGAGTTTCCATACAACAACATCTATCACTCCACTATAGGGATGGCACCTTTTGAGGTGTTGTACGGGTGACCATGCAGATCATATTTGTGCCGGAAAGATCCGAGGGAGTCAACACTGGTGGGACTAGAGATTGTACGGGATACCACAGTGAAGGTGAAGATCATCCAGGAGTGGATGAAGACTAAAAATAGCAAGAAATAGTTGTATGCTGATAGGAGATGGAGACTTCTAGAGTTTGAGGATGGTGACCACATCTTTCTACAGGTCTCACCTTGATGAGGTTTACAGAGATTTGGCTGGGGCGGCAAGTTATCTCCAAGATTCATCATACATTTCCATTTCCTTAGCAGAGTAGGCGAGGAGGATTACCGCTTAGCCCTTCTACCTCAGTTGCATCAGGTGTATGACGTCTTCGATGTATCTCAGGTGAGGAGATACGTGTATGACTATTCCCACATCATCTACAATGGAGAGCTGGACATCGATGACAGTGTGACTTTTACGGAGGTCCCAGGGGAGATCGAGGATCGAAAGGAGTGTGTCCTACATAGAATGTCGATACCTCTAGTGTGTGTTCTGTGGAGGCACAAAAACCTTCAGGAGAGAAAATGGGAGTGGGAGGCTCAAATGTTTTCTCATTCCCCCCTTTTGTTTCCATAGATTTAGTTTTCGTTTATAGGGATGTAAAGCCCTAAGGTGGGATGAATGTAAATGTAGTACCCCCAGTTTCTAGTATATAACCCTTACTTGATGCTTTTCTTGGTTTTAAAAGCTAAGGGTGACGTACGAGAGAGTCAGGAGATCCTGGATTGAAGTTTGAGGCAAAGGGTAAGTCACATGGACTGTGCATTGTTTGTCTAAACCGTGTGACCAAACCATGTGTGGCTAACTTGGGTGGAAGTGGCTTCCACACTGTTGGTGCATGGTGAAGGGAAACCATGCGATTAGGCTGTGCGAGAAGGGTGGCTGAGGCAACAGCTAACACACAGTTAGCGCATGGTTTGTCAAACCGTGAGGACTAACCGTGCGGGCACTTAAATTTGATCATTAAATTGTGTATCTAACTCGTTTTTTCCTCTAATATCTTCATTAAAGATCTTAAGAGGCCATTACTCAAGATTACTCTCCCTTGAAGGTTGGAAAACTTATCCCAAGCATTCAGGAAGTGATCCGAAGGCTTCTCTTGAAGAATCGAAGCCGGATTCTTGAGGAATGTGATCTTTCTTGTTCGGTTTCTTAGATCTACTTAGATATACTTATCCTCTATGATTTGTTTCTTAGATATATGCCCATTATGGGTAGATTTAAGTGTGTGGATGCCAAACAAAACGAGTTTTGGTCTCGGTTGTGTTAGGAGGAGATATCTAAGGAGGATCCTTGGTGAATTGACCCGTGTTTCTTGAGAATTCTTCAGCTGTTGGTTGTTTTCACTTAATTTGTTAATATAGGTGGCTTCACTCTCGATTCCTATTTCATAGAACATGAAGGATTAGTTCAAATTGATTAAATTTCATGGTTTTAATTTTGAAATTATGGTGCAAAGCATGTTATAAATCTTCTTTAGTGATGATTTATGGTTTTTGGTGGAGTTGTGAAAAATGAAAGAATGGTTTGTGCAAATTGTTTTGGTTTCTTGATTTTAAAATGGTGATTTTAAAATATGTTATTTCCATATTTAGAAAATGGTATGCGGGAAAAAGGTTCTCAATAAAAAGGGATGTTTTATTGAAATGGTTTTGGCATGGCTGGAATGGTATGGTTTTTGGGCATACTGGGTGTGTGCCTTCATATTTCATTTACGTGGCTTGGTTGAAATATGACATTTTGATCGGTGAAAAAATTGTAATGGGATATGGGGAATAATTACCTTATGATGACTTGGTAGATCGATGAGAGACTGCTCATGAGTATGTAACTTTCATAACAAAGCATGCATGGTTGATTTAACGGGTTGTGAAATGGTTGGTTGTGTGGATTTTTGAAATGGAATGGTTATGCCATAGTGGAAATGTGAATTTTATTGGAAACATTGATTTGTTTCTTTTCTTGAAAAAGATGGGTTTTGTTGGAAAAGGGTTTTGACATGGAACTTGTTATATTGTGAACTATTTTTGAATTGTTTTATATAAATCGTTTTATATAAATGTGCTAACATGTTTTATCCTAGAGGCATGGGTTGGGAAAGCATCGGGGAAAACCTAATGAGTTTCATTACTCACCCCCTACTTTGGCATGTTGGTTCTTTTTCAGATGTCATATACCGGGATGATGGAAAAGGTAAAGTATCGCATGTTTATTGCACCACTTCGTGAAACTTGGGTTGGTTCGAGATAATGGAGCTTGGAGCTGGTGGAGCATGGAGTTGAGATGTCATCTTGTAGTCTTTTAGTTTGTATTTCCACTGTTTATTATGTTTTAGTGTTGGTTTCTACAGTTGTACTCTTAGTTTGATTATGATAAAATAAATGGTTGAGTTGTCTTAGATTTTATCATGCATCATTTAGTTGATTAGTTTGGTTACGGTTGTTGGTTATGTGGTATGTTTTTAAAAGGGTAAATCATCCCCCACTTGTTTTTAAACCCCTCGGCATTTATTTCCAGCCTTTGGTGCCTTGGGGATGTCTCTTAAGGCCATTTAATGACTTCTTGTATTATTAAGCCAATAAGGATAAGCGGGTCATTACAAATGGTATCATCTTGTTCGGCCCTTTCCTAACAAGTGTTCATCGATTATCTTGGTCTTGGAGTTGAAATTACTTCTTGTCTATTTCTTGGGTGGTCATCTTAGATATGAGAAGGATTGTGGAAACATGAAATGTATAGCATAAAAGGACATAGCTAACCCGTTTATGCTGAACTTCAAGTTACTAGGGTTTTGGGTACAAAAGTGTTTTGGATAAACTTCTAGAATGTTGGAAATATCATTGTCATGGGTTTATCCAATGAGATGATCATGACATGTATTGTAGAGGAATGAATTCACACTAGGAGTGAATATATCATTTTCAGAAATGGATTATGGGTTGATGCAAAAGCATGAATTCAGAAAATTTTAAACTTGTTTTCAAATGAAAGATTTTGAAAAGAAAATGGTTGATGTATTTTGAAAATAGATTGATTTTTAAAATAAATAAAAGATTTTCATTAGAAATGGTAAAATGTGGTAAAACATGATGGTTGAAAATCAATGTTGTGATAGTAATGTGAGATAATTTGAAATGGTAACCCTTTAGTTGCTAGGAACTGAGACTAACGACGTGCGTTGTTTGTATAAAAAATGGAACCCGTTAGGCATCATAGGAACCAAACGGAAGAGTCTATAGAGAATGTGGTCAATCCTGAGCCACAGGTGAACCAGCAGCTTGTCCAAAGTTTAGTTCAAGTGTTTCAGGCTATGGACATGGGGAATCAGACGGATGAGTCAAGGCATGTAGACCATTCCGTCCAGTTACAGAAGTAGAATCCAGCCATATTTCAGCGTGATTCTGAACCAGAAAGGGCAGAGGTGTGGCTGAGTAGGATGAATCGTATATTCGATTTCATCGGCACTCCAGCAGAACTGAAAGTAAAGTTGGTGACGTATATGCTGGAGGATCTTGCACGACAGTGGTGGGAGCTAGTGGTGTTGGCTAAGGTCGATCAAGACCTGGGCTGGGAGTAATTTGAGGAATTTTTTAATAAAAAATTCTATCCACACACGTTCAAGATCTAGAGGAAAACTGAAATTTTCATCCTGAAGTAGTAGAATATTTCTGTTACGGAGTATGTGGCTAAATTCATGAATTTAGTGCGCTTTGCAATGGAAGTTGCTGCTAGTGTGTCACTGAAGTCATGCATATTTGAATCATGGTTGCGAATGAAGATTCATTCAAAGATAGTTGTGCTCTATATTAAGGATTATACAAAGATGGTAAACAGAGCAACAGTAGTTGAAAGAGACATATCAGGAGTTATGGGAGGAAGAAGTATGATGATACCCATGAGAACGGGTGGCAACTCTAATGCTGGGAACAAGTGGAAGAGGGACACCTACTTCCAAGGTGGGAGTGCAAATCAGAATCAGACGGCTGGATTGGTGAATCTTCTTCCATGAACCATGATGAATGATGGGTTTTTTCAATGTGGCACAATTGACCACATGAAATGAGAATGTACAACACCACCGAGAGCATCCCACAATTGCAACAAGATGGGACATCTTCAGCGATATTGTTGCACTGCTCCACGGTCGGGTGTTCGTGACACTTATAAGGTGTCGCAAGCATCTTATGCTTCGATAGGGAAAAGAATACATAATTAGTCTCACCAGTAGAACAGAGCTAGCTATGGTGATTCCAAGAATACCATGGCTCTTTAGGCAACACAATATCAACAAGGAAATAAGGAGAAAATTGCATCAACAATGAAATTGTATGGAGCGGAACAGGTGATTTTGGATGACCAGTCTGGACCACCTACGGTGAGAGGTACAATTATTTTGAATTCTACCCTCATGAAAGTGTTGTTTGATACTAGTGAATCACATTATTTTCTTGCTTCTGGAGATGTTGATTTTCTGTACTTAAAACATGAAATGATGCGTTCTGTGATAAAAATTCAAACTCCTCTCGGTGAAAGAGAATGTAGAGCCTTCGTGTGTAGAGAATGTTCTATAACTGTTAACAGAGATGAGCTAAAATGGTATTTCTCTATGCTAGAGATGGGTATCTATGATATAATCCTGGGTATAGATTGGTTGACAGAGTTCCGGGCTCACATCAACTGTTATAACAGAACAGTCAGTTTCGCGACTGAGGATGGAATCGGGCATCTCTTTAGAGAAGAAAGAGTGGTGAAGGTAGGTGCAATGAGCTTGTTGGAACTATTAGAGGCAACGATATCTTACTATTTGGCTGCGTTAAACTTGGAATCGATGTATTAGATACTAAATTACAGTTTTCTAGTAGTCATGGATCAATTTCCTGATGTTTTTCCTGAACAATTTTTAGGGTTACCACCTATGAGAAAAGTGGAGTTTACAATTGATCTCCTTCCGGGGACCAGTCCTATCTCACTTCCATCTTATAGGATGGCACCAATGGAGTTAAATTAATTGAAAGTGAAGTTGGAAGAACTGGAAAACAAAGTTTCTATTCGGCCAAGCGTGTCTCCATGGGTATCACCAGTTTTATTTGTAAAGAAATCATATGGAACTTTGATTCTATATGTGGATTATCGTAGACTTAAAAAAGTTATGATAAAGAATAGATATCCACTTCCACACATTGATAAATTTTTTGATCAATTTAGGGGAACACAGTGGTTCTCTAAGATTGACTTGTGGTCAGGATATCACCAGTTGTGAGTTCGGAAGGAGGATATTCCGAAGATAGCCCTAAAAAGAAGATATGGACACTACGAATATGTAGTCATGCCTTTTGGTCTTATGAATGCAAGAAATGTCTTTATGGCTTTTATGAATCGGATATTTCAGACATATTTTGATTCTTTTTTGTGGTGTTTGTGGACGACATATTGGTGTATTCAAGAACAAGGTCTGAGCATGAACAACACATGGAGATAGTGTTGGAAATCTTGAGAGACCATCAGTTTTTTGCCAAATTATCAAAGGGCAATTTTTGGATACAAGAGGTATGCTTTCTGGGCAATGTTGATTTTGAGAAAGGTGTTTCAGTGGATCCAGAAAAGATAGAAGCTATTCTTTCTTGGAAACCTCCAAAGAATGTATTTGGAATAAGAAGTTTTCTTGGTCTACCTGGTTACTACCGATGCTTTGTTCATGACATCTCATGACTAGATTCACTTATGACATCATTGAAAAAAAAGGAGAGTGCATTTCAATGGATTGAGGAATGTTAGAAATCTTTTCAAGAGTTGAAAGTTTTCCTTACATCAGCACCCATGTTGATTTTACTAGAATCAGGACAGGGGTATGTGGTGTATTGTGATGCTTCAGGAACAGGGTTGGGTTGTGTTCTCATGGAAGGAGACCATGTGGTTGCTTATGGCTCAAGCCAGTTGAGGGTTCATGAGAAGAACTACCCAACACACGATTTGGATTTGGCTGCAGTCATCCATGCTTTTAAAACATGGAGACATTATCTCTTTGGTGAGAAATTTACTGTGTTTATGGATCAAAATATCTTGAAACATATTTTCTTACAACGATATTTGAATCTAAGGTAGAGGAGATGGATGGAGTGTCTTCAAATGTTTGACTTTTACTTGATGTATACACAGGGTAAGGGAAATTCTGTGGCCGATGCATTGAGTATAAATTCATATTCTCAGTTGGTGAAAAAAGATTTAGACGAATGGAAATTGATGTCGGTCTTAGCCAACATGCATATGAAATGTGAAGACCGAGGTGATGTTTTTGTTTTCTTTCCAGTTGCACTTGTTCCTGATTTGGTGGAGATAGTAAAGGAGGCACATGCATCTGATGTAGACTATATTTCAATGAGTTAAAAACTCAATGTTGGGGAGACCATTAAAGGATGGAAACTGGATGGGAGTTCACTTTTTCAGTTTTGAGATCGTATGGTTTTACCTTTAAATTCCCAGGAACAACTCCCCCATGCTTACTACCATTCGAGATGGGATGTATATCCGGGTACACAAAAGATGTATAAGGTGTTGAAGGTGTAGTTTTGGTGGAGCGGCATGAAACGAAAGGTAGCTGAATTTTCTTCAAGGTGTTTAACTTATCAGCAAGTTAAATCAGTACATTAGAAGCTAGTGGGTATGTTATAGTCATTACCTATCCCAATGTGGAAATGGGATCAGATAGCAATGGATTTTGTTATTGGTCTTCCAAGAAAAGTTTGTAAACACGATGCCATTTGGGTGATAGTGGATCGTCTAACCATGTCAGCCCATTTTATCCCTATTCTTAGATCATTCAAAAATATATAGCTAATAAGCTGTAAAGAGACATGACATACTAGTTTCAATCATCTCAGATAGATATCCGAGGTTCACATATCGTTTCTGGAGATCCTTACAGAAAGCCCTGGTAACTCAGTTGAATATGACTATGAGGTATCATCCTCAAACGGATTGAAAATCCGAAAGGATGATACAGACTTTAAAAGACATGTTTTGGGCTTGTGTAATGGATTTGGGGGGATCATGGGATCATAATATACCATTAGTGGAGCTCTCATACAATAACAGTTATGAGGCCTCGATACACATGGCTCTGTTTGAAGCACTGTATGGGCATCCTTGTTCTTCTCCACTATGTTGGGTGGAAACAGGTGAGACTTCACTAGTTGGGATGAGACTTGTCCAAGAAACAACAGAGAAGATCCAGTTGGTTAGAAAGAGGAAGGAGATGGCTCCATGTTTTCGGAAATATTATGCAGATCACCGTTGAAGACCATTGTCCTTTGTAGTAGGTGATCATGTCTTTTTTAGAATCTCTCCAAGGCTTGGACATCATCATTTTGGGAAGTAAGGAAAATTATCTCCATGATATATAGGCCCTTTTGAGATACTGGAACAGGTTGGAGAGGTGGAATATCGGTTGGCATTACCACCACGGTTCAGTTTGGTGCACAATGTGTTCCATGTATCTCAGTTGAAAAAGTATCATCCCGATCCTAACAATGTGATCAGATGGGACCACGTTGACCTAGAGACGGATTCATAGTTGGTACATATCGCGGTGCAGATTTTGGATAGGCAGGATAAAGTCTTGTGTGGAAAAAGCATCGGTCTATTTTGGGTTTTGTTCCAACATGGTCAGACTCAGGAAGAGACATGGGAATGCGAGAACAAAATGAGAGAGAAGTGACCATAACTCTTTCAGACAAGCAATGGTTTTCTACTTTCTGGGGAAGGAAAGGCCAATGGTGGGGAGATTGTAGTACCACAAGTTTATGGTATGTAACCCTTACATTATGATTTTATTGGTTTTAAAAGTTAATGGTGACGTATGGGATAGTTGGGAGACCCTGGATTGAAGTTTAAGGCAAAGGGGAAGTCGCACGGGCAGCACAAGGTTTGTCTAAACCATGCGACCAAACCGTGTGTGGATGACTTGGGAGGTAGTGGATTCCGCACGGTCGGTGAAAGGTTAAGGGAAACCGTGTGATGAGGTAGTGTGAGAAGGGTGACCGAGGCAGTACATAATGCATGGTTAGCACACAGTTTGTCAAACCATGAGGACTAACCATGCGGGCACTTAAATTAGATCCTTAAATTGTGTATCTAACCCGTTTTTGCCTCTAAATTTTTCATTAATTCTCTTAAGCGGCCATAACTTGGGATTTGTCTCTCTTGAAGGTTGGAAAACTTCTCCCAAGCATTATAGAGGATATCCTAGGGCTTCCCTTGACGAATCGAAGCCAGGTTCTTCAGGTATGTGATCGTTGTTTTTTGGTTTCTCAGATCTACTTAGATCTACTTCTCCTCTTCAATCTGTTTCTTAGATCTATTCCTGTTATGGGTAGATCTATGTTTGTGTATGCCAAACATAATGAATTTTGGTCTCGGTTGTGTTAGGACGAGAGATCTAAGGAGGATCCTTAGTGAATCAACCTAGATTTCTTGAGCGTTCGTCGGCTGTTGGTTGGGTTTACCTAATTTGCTGAGTTAGGTGGCTTCAATCTTGATTCCTCTTTCTTAGAACATGAAGGCTTAGTCCAAATTGATTAAATTTCTTGGTTTTAATTGTGAAATTGTGGTGAAAAGCATGTTATAAATCATTGAATATAAGATTTATGTGTTTTGGTGGAATTGTAGAAATTGAAAGAATAGATTGTGCAAAGTGTTTTGGTTTCTTGATTTTAAAATGGTGATTTTAAAATATGGATTTTCTGGATTTGGAAAATGGTTTTCCGGAAAAGGTTTTCAATAAAAAGGGCTATTTTATTGAAATGGTTTTGGCATGGCTGGAATGGTGTGGTTTTTGGGCGTACTGGGTGTGTAAGTTCATATTGAATTTACAAGGCATGGTTGAAATATGACCATGGGATCGGTGCCAAATGTGTAATGGCACATGGGGAATAATTGCCTTGTGACGACTTGGTAGATCGACAAGAGACCGCTTATGAGTATGGAACTATCATAACGAAGCATAAATGGTTGATTTCATGGGTTGTGAAATGGTTGGTTGTGTAGATTTGTGAAATGGAATGGTTATGCCAAAGTAGAAATGTGAATTTGATTGGAAAGTTTTCTTGGTTTCTTTTCTTGATAAATATGGTTTTTGTTGGAAAAAGTTTTGACATGTAACTTGTTATATTGTGAACTTTTTTGGAATTGTTTTATATAAATTGTTTGATATAAATGTGCTAACATGTTTTATTCTAGAGGCATCGGTTGGGAAGTCATCGTAGAAAACGTACTGAGTTTCATTACACACCCCCTCCTTTGGCACGTTGGTGCTTTCGCAGATCTCATATACCGGGATGTTGGAAAAGGTAAAGTGTCACATGTTTATAGCACCACTTCGTGATACTTGGGCTGGTTCGTGATGTTGGAGCATGGAGATGGTGGAGCATGGAGTTGGGTTGTCATCTTGTAGTATTTATTTTGTCTTTCTGCTGTTTACTCTATTTTAGTATTGGTTTTCACTGTGGTACTCTTAGTTGGTTTATGATAAAATAAATGGTTGAGTTGTCTTAGATTTTATCGTGCATCATTTAGTTGATGTGTTTGGTTATGGTTTTTGGTTCTGTGGTATGTTTTTAAAAAGTTAAATCATTCCCCACTTGTTTTGAAACCCTTTGGCATTTATTTCCAGCCTTTGGTGCCTTGGAGATGTTTCTTAAGGAAAAGTAATCAGTTATTGTGTTCTTAAGCCAATAAGGATAAGAGGTTCATTACGATAAAGACCCGGAATTTTTGGGGAATTTTTTTTCCTAAATACATGGGAATTTTATGAGTCTTTGAAAATTTACCGCACTTCATTCTGAGGATCAGGCTGCTCGGAATCAATTTCTGACATTTTCCTCGGGTACCTTCAGTAAATGTATGAGAGGGATATAATAACTTTTGAACTGGTGCTCAGAATTGAAATCCAAGGGCACCGTTGAACTCGCATCGCCGATTTTCTCTTAAGAAGACTTTTCCTCGATGGCAGATGGTCGGGAATAAAAGTTAGTTTTGGGGTATTGATGATTTAAATTAAATAAAAATAAAGTAGTGACTTTATTTTTATTCTTGGTGGTAAAAACCTCTAAGAGGAGGTTAAAGGTGGGGGCCACCACACCATAACCTTCCATGAGTGGTTACAATGGTGGGTCCCACTAGTGGTCTAAACCCCTTTTAAAAATTAAAGTGGTGGGGACCACCTGAGGATGAAACCCCTTGAACAACACATTTATCATGCCACCACCACCCTTGGAACCTTTTGAACTCCCTTAATTAATTTTGTGCCTACACACTAGAATTAATTAAGTGGAGCCCCCAATTAATTCATTACTCAATTTTTTAATATTTTTCAACATATTAATAGGATTACAAACTATTATTTTGGTTGGATATATTAACTTTGGGTCTTGGAGGAGAGAAGGATCTCTTGGAGATATAATTCCAAGGAGGAAATAACTCTCCAACAAAGAATGCTTCATCCACCAATGACAGACACCTTCTTATTTCTTCAACCAGAACAAAGGAGGGAGCTCCATCCTTGATGAATGCTGACAACACCATCCTCAGATTCTTCTTTACCGACAACATTTAATTGGCATTCTCTTTTCGCAACTTCATTAATGATCATTGATACAAGGTAGGGGATTTATGTTTGAAATTGTTTCTTTTCATTATCGTTCAAACCTTTGTTTACATTTTTTCAATTGATATCACCATAACGTGGAGGGCATGGGCCGAATGAACATGGCCCGACCCTCCCCATTCGTTTTTTTCCTCGCTTGATGACAACACTAGTAGAGAAACGACGACCACGAAGGAAACTGGCAGTGCAGGGCCGCCAGGTCACCGGAAGGGAACGACGTTGTCACGCCAAAATAAAGACACAATCCATGGTGGTGCATAGGGGTGGATGCTAGGCTGCCGGAGGGGCACGGCGCCGCCGTGCAGTGTAGAGGAAGAAGTCGCGGGTAGGGCAGGCCACGGTGGAGGAGCATAGGTGTCCAGCTAGGCTGGCCACCGGCAGAGCGGAGTAGGACCCAACGGGTCTCGTGTGACTTGGACCGGCGCCGCCTAGCACCGATTTGAATCTCACCCGAATGGTTTATCTGTTCAAAAATGCAGGGGGCGCGCGACTTTCCCCCAGGACGCGGCTGAGGCGGAGTCCCGTGGTCTGCTGGGCCGGACCCATGCACGGGCCGGGCAACCCCTGCGGGTCGGGCTGCCTCCTCAGGTCGAGATGGACTCATGGACCAGGTCTGACCCGCGAACCGGGTCAGACCCCAGTCCGACGCCGTTGACCCGATTCCACCTTTTTTCCCTTAACTTGGGCTACGGGTGTCCGATTGACGAACTACCATAAGCAGAATTCTCCCAAGGCTATTAAAACTAAAATAAAACATTCAGAAAGGAAAAAACAAGAAACATGATATAGGCATGAGTATTAAAACTTAGTAGGCATACCCAAAAATCCATTCCGAATTTCATTTCCATTAAAAAAATTATTTATTAAATTTCATGTTTGAACAAAAATATATAAATTTATGTTTTCCCACATTTTCCCTTTAAATAAATTCAGGGTCCATTTCACTTTTTTCCACTAAAACCCATATTCTTTTCTATGGAGTAACCATATTCATTTTAAAATAGAGATGACATTTCAGGTAAAAAGGAGAGAGTGAGTATAAAACATTTCCAAAACCGTTTTCCATAACTATTTGAAAACAAATTACCATTTTTACATTAATCCCAACTATTTTATAAGAAATATCAATAATCATACATCAAGTGAAATTGGGAATAATATGAAAATTGTCTAGCTAACAGTGGATCAAAATATTCATGATAGTAGTCATGGGTGAAACCTAGGAGATCATGAATAATCTAGAACTTCCTATACATGTGACACATCTCAAAGGAATGCCCAACCCAATGAAGTCATAATTCCCAAACTCTTGAACATCACCCTACCAGGCCTGATCAAAGGGCTTGATCCTATAGAAATAATAACAAAATATCCCCTTGCTATGGGGAACTAGCCTGTGTGTAATCTAAACTAGTGAAACAATAATTCATAAAAAATTCACTCTCTATGCAAGGTTCCCATGCCACTAATACTAATGGGGTGATTTAACAATTTCATGCAAGAAATATATCACATATACATTCCTCTCAAACAAGAGACACACAAAGTAGTCACCCCTGAATCACTCCATCAGTATTTTCTCCCTCTTTACTTTGACCAACAAAACATGAGGGAAGTAATATATGAGGACCAAACATTCCATTAATATAACAAAAGGAAAGAAGGGAATCCCTGTTTGAGTTTTTCAAAGAAAATTACTTTATAAAAGTACCAAACTATCCTCGAAAATATATTTAACGCTAAATAATTTCCAAAGAACCAATGCACTTCAACTCATTCCTAATAAATCAATTAAACATCAACTATAATATAGAACCATTTGGAAACCCATTTAAAAATAAATAAATTTTATCATGCCAAAAATTATTTCATCTCAAAAAATTCTTTACAAACTATAATTTAATAACAAAGGGCAACTAGAAAATTTGATAAAAATTTGATTAACACTTGGTATGAAAATTTAAGAAAACAGTTTCATGAAATTGATCAAAAAGAAAAATTTACTTTATTTCATTTCATAAATTTATACTAGAAACAACAATATATCACTAGGTAGCATTTAATAAGGGTGTGAAAAGAAATAAACAAAAAAATCGTTAATTTAAAGGATAATATGTAGAGAAACCTACCTCAAAATGGGAGCAGACCAAGACAAACTATTTGGAACCCGGTGCCTTTGACGAAGATCACCCCATAATTATGGACACATACACTCTTATATATAATCCCCTTAATCCAATAAACATATTCCTCATGCCATGAAAGAATATTTGAAAGGAGGATATATATATATATATAAACATACCTATGTTTGTGCGTTAAACTCTTCGGGAAGCCAAAAAACTATTTAATTATCTTATAGGGAACCCACACATAAAACAAGTTCATTTCCAAAACTAGCTTCCCATTCATTAAATAATTCACAAATCATTCTAAAAAGTGCACTAAAATTCATACATGTCAATACTAATATATTATTTTACTTTACTCAATCCAAAAACACATTTAGAATTCGTTTACCATCACTTATAGAATTTATAAATTCTGATTTGATAGAGAAAATAAAAATACATTATTCCTAAAATCATTCAATAGAAAGAACCTTTTTATAAATCAAAACACATCAAAAATAATTCCCAAAACATACCTTTTTATGATAAAAAAATTTACAACTCATACTTAAAAATACCCGACAAGGACTATAAGACAACACTACTCTGTTCTCAGTAGAAAAACATTTCAAACAAATATACACCTCATGTGCCTTTGAAAATATAATTCTCACTTTCTAAAAAAGGAATAAAACTAATTTCAAGAAACATTACAATACAATATACACAACACACAACCCTTTATTTTTTAAAAACTCATTTCTAACCCATAAGCATGTCAAAACATTACAAAAACACACGTCGCACTACCCAATCAAAATTTTGAACACATTAAAATTATCTAAACAAATAATAGGGTAAAAGTAATCAACATAAAATAACAGAAAATAAACCGGAATGGACACAAGCACATCATCTTCAGCGGTGGATGCGAAAACCTCCACAAGGAGGATTTGGGAGACCCATCACATTCCCTAAAAACTGAAGAAGAAACCAAAATCTGATTAACCCATAATCTAGGGTTTGAACAAGGAAAGAGGGGAGACATAATGAGGGAAAAACATTAGAAAATAGAAGTATAGAAAGGAAGAAGACGTACATGGGAATATTGAGTGTTGAATATAGAGAAATCAGGTGGAAATATAAAGAGTAGAGGCTCATTGGTAGGGCAGAGGATGAACGACTGAGATGTATTGGGGAGGAGGTTCATCGCATGACCAGAGGAAGGAGGAATGGTCAGTAGAGGGGAGGTGGCATTCCGAAGTGCTCTGACAGAGGGATGTCACATAGTAGAATAGGAGAATGGGAGGGTGTGTGTGTGGGTGGGGGGGGGGGGGGGGGGGGGTTGACCACATAAACAAGAGGGGGGAGGAAGCATGCGAGGAAGGGGTGACATATGATAGATTTGGATTTCAATATTTTTAATTGTTATTTAATTATTATTTTCAATTTAACATTAATTAAATCAGTGTAATATTTAAAAAAAGGGACTCAAAAATAAATTAAATAGCTGGAAGTTTCTAGTTAGGGTGTGATAGGGGTTTCACTCTGTCTATCAAAGACCTGCAACCTATTTGATTGAAGTTACAAGTAGTAGGTAGAGTACCCATTCCCAAGATGATGGGGGGGGGGGGGTCCACTTTGGTGTCTCTAATGATCTTCTTCTAGATCACTACCACTGTTGGGCGTTACTTAAACAAGTTCCATTTCCCTAGATATGTTACATCTTATCCAAAATTCCACGATCGAGGATACCAACACCTTTTAAAAAATAAAAACACTCATAATAGGCTACTAATGGGACAAAATCCATGTCCAAATGAATGAGATACGAGAGATTTTAATTTCCTAAAAAGGAACTGAGTGGTACACAACATGTATGGGACCCTCATGGAATGTGGGCCCACTCCATAAACTTGTCATATACATAGATGTACACAAATCTCCAACCATGAAGGGATACATGGTGTTTGTGGGATATACATGGCATGACCATGACACCTATGGTCCTACCCATGAGCTTGGTTGTTTCTGTTTATTCATCTTCTATCTGTGTACTTTAGAATATAGCCTTCCTCTTCACAAGGGGTGCCACCTGTGTCTATGGTCGTTCCCATGTACCAAAGCACATGGTCTTTTCCTTGATGTGTTCTATTACACATGTATTTTCCACTCAATGAAATGGTACATGATATATAGGGGTTTATATGGTCTTCCATCCATATAAATTCCAAAACCGTAGCTAAAAAAGCAAGAGCCAAACATGTAGTGCTTTCCTCAAACTACATGGCCTGTAGTCGAGTTTTTTTCTTAAATCTAGACTCCCTTCCCATGATCTGAATCCATACATTTTTTACATATCACAGTTCATTTTCTCTTGATATTAGTTTATCAAATTCTAATTTGTTTTTTCCAGCCATCTAGTGGCCAAAAATTTGTTTCCATCTCAATGGTGTTTCATTTCTTAATCCCACAAGCCTGGTTTTGAATTAGTGTTGGTGATTTTATCTTCATTTTTTTAAATGACCACCCATTTCTCATAAACACCGCATATCTAACCCAAATTCATATATCCTTCCCTCATATGTTGTTTTTTTATGATTCCAGTGGTCTAATTGGGCACTGCACTGGGTGATAACATCGAACAGGGACCATGGGGTCCTACCAAGGATGAACAAGATGAAATTGTGGAGAGGGAAACAAAAAAATCTATTAATTGATCATTTCAATGTTTTATTATACAATGATTAAGAATGGGGATATTTGGGGTTATAAAACAGTTGAATAAAGAATTTAATTAGTTCTTGGGTACATGAAAAATCCAAAATTGGTGTAGATAAAAAGAGTTGATTGATCTACTCAATCAATTTAATATAAAATTTCATAAACCAAACAAATTAATAATCAAATCATGAGATTGTATTTTTTATCATCAATTAATGGTGTCACCAATGATATAATGATTATTTAGTGTTTATTGAGCTTCGATCTTCTCTAACCACGTGATTTATTAATATCCAAGGTGATTCAATAATGGAAGGATAGGATAAAACTCTCCATGGTCACATGAATGTGAAGATAACCCTAGATGATACACCATGTAATTATTCCTATAGATATTTCATTTAGTTTAAATAAGTGAATGAATGAATTAAATTAATTAATTTTACCATAGAACATACCACCTATTGGAAAAATATATGAACGCCCCATGTTGTCTTATTTTATGTCTCACTTATGTTAAACATAAACTTCAATACCAAAATGTGGTCTTGGATTTATGATATCTGCTTAAATTTACTATTTATCCAATTTTATTTAAGAAAACGCATACATTGAATCTAATATATAATTAATATTTTTATAAAATAATGTTTGGGGACACCAGGATTCAGAACCATATGTCTCCTTAGTTCCCAACTCTGGATATATATGTAAAAATATTTCAAAGTCTTACAAGGAAAAAATAGTGTCTCATAATCGTTACCTACTTCGATATTTTAATCCCAAAAAACAAAAAAAAAACTACACAAACAACTTGAGATATTAAGCCCTCATCAAGATCTCCCACTCCCAGGTGCTCTCATATATGTTACCATGCTATCACAATACGAAAACCAAGGGGATAGTAATCCACATAGGGATCTCTCATATAGATCATCCATTACCATAGGTTTATCAAAAAAGATAGATCTATCCTCAATTTCCTTCCCACTCCAATCATTGATTTGAATGTGTTCATGGTCGTACATTTTTAGATTGGAAACATGGATGATGTCGTGGACCCTCTCTAGCTGTGGAGGTAGGTCGAGGTGGTAAGAAACCTTACCAATCCTTTTCATAATATCTGATGGATAGATGAACCTTTTGGATAAATTACCCCTCTAGATGAACCTCTATAGTTCTCTTTATGGAGAGACTCTTAGGAGAATTTGGCCTCTTTTATGAACACCAAGGGCCTTTGGTGGAGATATAATTATGATTCTTTCCTTCTATGATCCTTCCTCATCTACTCATGGAGGATCTAGAACTTCCACATAATTTCATGCACCAACTATGGAACCATAAGAAATATCATTCAAATCACTATCACATACATGGGAGGCCTTTTGGGTCCCTGTATAGGGCCCCAAAAGGTGTAATTCCAATTGTATATTGGTAGATGTTATTGTGTGCAAACTCTACCATGGTCAAGTTTTCCTCTTACATTCAGCAAAATTCTAACACACAATCCCTCATTATATCCTCCAACACAAAGATAGTGAACTCTGTATGTCCATATTTCTAGGGGTAAAATTTTTTACTCATCATCATATGGGTCATGAAAGACTCATGAGGGCCTCTCCAAAATCATGACACAAACCAAACATTATGATTGGAGAAAAATGTATAGGGAACATCATTAAGAAGAATAATATTTGTTACACACATCTTCCCCAAAACACTCAACTGAACACTGCTCCCAATTAGCAAGTAAGTGTGCCATATTTGTGATTCGGTCGACTACCACCTTGATGGAATCATGTAACTTCCCCATTTGGGAATCCCTATCGCAATGTCTATGGATATGCAATCCCACTTCCACTTTGGGATCCCAATGGGCTGAAACAGACCTTCCATAACATGTTGCTCAGCCATCACATATTGACTGGTGAGGCACTAAAAGACAAACTCAGTTACACTCTATCTCATCCCATTCCCCCAAAATATCCATTGGAGGTATCTTTACCTATTCCCTACACCAATATGTATAGCTAGAGGAGAATTGTGGAACACTCACATCACCTCTTCCTGCATCATGACATATACCACCATCCAAACCCAAAAAAGGATGATGTTATTCCCTCATTCATAATATCAATGTGGTAAATCAACCATTTATATATATCCAAGAATGACCTCATAGTCAATGTATCCTAGATGGGAATCTCTCACATGCTTGAGAAGTGGAAAAGTCAACACCATCGACCGATGAAAATTTGAATCCTCCTGCTCCACCAGGGTCAACTGTAAGGAATCCAACTGCTCCGAATCATCATACACAATTAAAGCATGGGACATCCTACTTAGATGATCTACAACTAAATTTCCCTTCCCTGAATTATAAACTACCTCAATTTATTAGTCCTATATGAACTCTAACTAGCATCACTGTCTTAGGTTCAAGTCTCTCTATGTGAATACGTACCTGTGACTCTGATGGTTTTATTAATCCCAAAAGTTCTCTCCAAAAATATGGTGTCCCCTCATCCGCATAGAAATACTATGAGTTCTAGAATTAGTTTATGAGCCATATTGTTTCGTTTGTGGGGTCTCAACTTCCACGACCCGTATGCGATAACATCCTTATGCTGCATCAACACGCAAATGAGCACAACTCCTAAAAAATATCCATAAACTACATACTACATGTCCTCCTCCAGTATTCAAAACATATGATTACTCATCTTCCTCAGCCCCTAATCCTCAAATGCCCTATGGAACTGCTCAGTCCATGTCAATGGTTTCCCTTTCTGTATTAAGTAAGTGAAGAGGGATACTATAATGGAGAATTATTCCACATATCTCATGTAGTACACTATGATTCCTAGAACATTTTTCACCTCTAACACTCTCTTGGGTGGATCCCTGGAAATAACTACATCTATATTTTCAAGGTTCAGGGATAAACCATGATAAGAAATGACATTACATAGAAATTGAACTTTAGGAATCTAGAACTAAAGCATTGAGCTATTTCCATAAATCAGTGCTCTCAAAGAAAATAAAGAAACATCATCATGTGATCTTCATGATCCTCCAATGAAATAAAGTTTATGATTATATAATCAATGAAGACAAACACAAACTCATCTATGTAAAACTGGAAGACCCAGTTCATCAAATATGTAAATATAGTGGGGATATTCATTACACCAAACTGCATCACCAAGAACTCATAGTGTCTGTAGAGACATCATATTTCCAATTTTGGAATATCAGCCTCATGAACCCTCAACTAGTGGTACCCAGAGCTACGATTGAACGTCGAGACCCACCTAACCCCAAAAAATTGGAAAAATATGTCGTCAATCCTTGAAAATTGTTACTTGTTCTTTATCATTCCTTGGTTCAGTTGATGATAATCCATGGAATGTCGTAAACTCTTATATGCCTTTTTCACAAAAAACATCAATGATTCCAAGGGGGATACAATGGGCCTAAGGAAACCCTTCTCTATAATGTCCTCCAATTGAAACTAAAGCTCCCAAATATTTTTAGGAGAAATTTGACATGTTGTGGAAGACAATAGAGTGGCCCCATGATGAAATTTGATGAAAAACCCCATCTTCCACTTCAGAGCTTGTCCTAGAATTACCCCAGGGAAGAATTATAATAGATCATTCCTAGATGAAAAAACCCAAATGACTGAAGAGACTTCTTAACCATGGCTGCACATTACAACTAATTGGTGATGGGATGTATCCTACTACTCTCAATACTTTTTCACCCTTCAATGATAACACTCCGTCTTGAAATAGAGAATCTCTTCCCATTTGTACAAAGGCATCTAACTCATCTACTGTGATACACAGTCTAGTCTTAGACCACATCAAATCAATCCGTACTCAAGATGACAACATAAGGTTCCATTTTAATGACCAAAGGGTCTAATGTGAACCTCTATCCCCCAAGAAGTTGATCACACTATCTAATGTTCATAGATTTAGAATAATCGTTCATTATTGGAACCTAAAGACAAAGATGTTGGTCATTCAACTCAAATATGTGCTCCATCTCTCACACTAGGAGTATAGAGATGACATAATGACAATAAATTGTGTATAATAATACAAATTAAAGAGTTTAATAAACACATATTGTACCTATAATCATCTTATGCACTATGTGGTCATAAGTCACCAAATTTTGTAGCTATCTGTGGCCTCAGTCGCCTGCTCCTAGATCCTAAAATGGGCCTCCTGGTGGTATTGGTGGAAGGATCTCTTAGTGTCATCCACCTCTAACATCGCCTCATACTCTTCCATATCTGCATCCCTAAAGAACAACAATCCCTATCCTGGGATATCCCTGATCATGGTTCTACCTATTTAGTGGCGGTCCTTCATCTCATTTTCTACACTCATCAACTCATCTAGTTGGGAAGTCGTGTGTTATGTGACCACACCCATCAAAAGAAATGTACCACCCTATACAAGAAACCCTAGTTCCCTACGTTGTCTCATACATGAGCCAAATTTTCATCATGGGGTGGTCTCATACAATGATATCCCGTCTTCTAGTGTCTCCCAACTACTGCTGACAACTCAGCCTTGTGAAACCCACTACCTGCTCTAGCTATCTGGATCCCATATGAATGTAATATCTCGATAACCAGTGCCCACTCCAACAACCTAACATGAGTAGGGATGAAGAAGGGAACTATGATGACATAGATCTCTATGAGGAATCCCTTCTCAATCATACCTACTCAGAAGTACCCATCTTGGATCACGTTAAGGGAGTGTCGATTATGGTCTACGAACCTCTCTACATACTCAGCCACTAAACCCCCCCCCCATATACACCTCTAGACGATTTTGAATATGAACAGGGAAAAATAAGGAGGGGTAGTACTCCTCGTGGAATAGATTCTAGAAGTCAATCCATGATATTTTTGACTCACCATGCATCAATGTATCAAGACTCCACCGAATCCCAGAAGCTCAATGGAAATGGGTCGATTCCACCACAACCCCCAGATCCATCCGTGTCTGAATGAGCTTCAAACCATTGACCACCATCTCTACCAAATTCTTGACTTCCTAAGGATCTATCTCGTAGAGGAACCATAATGGCCTCTATCATTGAAACTCATGGATCATGCTAATCCTACACACATCCTCATCCTGCCCTAATGGGATGATCTACTTATAAATAGGTGGAGGTGCTTTTACCATCTCACCTAGAGGAAGAATCTCATAGGATGGACCCTAAACTAAGGCCTCTTCTCTCATCAGGTCATTTTCATGATCTGAAATTGATATCCTTGCAAACTTTCATGGAAGAGGCATCCTAAAATTTAAGTAAGATGCATCGTGCTTAGATGAGCATATATATATTCATAATAATGGGGAAATGGATCAAGAAAGAAATTTAAAAACTCAATAATTTATAAATTCATGTACCATTAATCCTCGGAATGAATGTATTAGTATGATGAGTCAAAAAGCCTGAAATCAAGGTCCTGTTGAATGTAAACAATGATAGCCAACACAATAACATGATTTACTGACCTGCGAGCCACACCCATGACACTCTAACACTGTTTCCAGAATCAAAACCAAATCCTCAAAAGTGGACTACTCCAAAAAAACATATCATTAATTGAACTACCTTTAATATCAATCTGTCAGGACCTGACCCTAACTAGGGATCGAATGGAAACTACAATAAGTCGTCCTTTATAAGATCGGGGCTGGTGACTAGCATTAAATGAATTAATCACACGAGGTGGCCTTTTATTAAATACTTTTATGAAAAAAATAGCCATATAGATACAGAAGTGTGGTGTAATAAATGTAAAATATAAAAAATACAAAGGAAATAATCATGCATATAAAAAATCTTAACAATATAAGAGTATGGTAGTGAAAATGTAAAAGTAATGGGCAGAATACAAACCCAACCAATGTTGTCCCAACCTGACAAAAATTGTATGTAAAAGGCAGAGAGTGCTCAGCCACTGATCTCCATGATGTTACCACAATATGCAGTCCATTGTAAACTCATCCAAGAAAAAGGGTATCAACATGATATGTAAATTGACTACGGGTCGATTCCTTACTATCCATAGCGTGATACTAAACTCATCTAACCACAAGTAGATAAACACATAATGAATGGGGAATACCCCATACATCTTCACATCCCATGGTAGGTGAGTAGTAAAATAAAAAGGTATGTATTCTTTTATATATAAATAATATATCTTATCTCAGTAAAAAGAAGCCCAAAAAAGATAGAAAGGGATTCTCTATCTTTCAACTCATCCCAAGAAGAAGAGTATCCAATAGATCTAAAATTACATCAATAATTCCTTGAATCTCCATTTTCTAGAGAGAATTAATCGTTTGAGGGACCACACCTCACCACTGAATTTCACAATCTCGGGGGAACAAACTCCATGTAGAGGAACCATTTCCTAGTGAATCAATGGGGTTCCACATTGTAAGTATCATTAAAGGACCCATGCCTAAAATGGTGGGGGGGGGGGGGTGGTCATGAACGTTTCATGAAGTCCCATGACCTCATGAGAAAATGGGATTCACCTTAGTAGGTATCTATTGAGGACCCATGCCCATGCCATTGGTAGGTTCCACTATAGTGTCACGAAGACCTTCACTCAATCTATTAGGTGGGTTACACTCTGTATGAATCTGCAGATGACTCATACCAAAAGAGACGGGGGTTCCCCTCTATAGGTAAAGTACCCAAACCCTAGTGTGATAGTGGGGTTATACTATAGACATCGAGAACTTGTTCCCTATTTGATAGTGGTTTCACTGAATAGGTAGTGGAACTGTGTCCAAGCTGATGGGGGGTTCCACTCTATAGGTCAACGACCCACACCCTACTGCATCATGGGGTTACACTATAGTAATTGAAGATTCATTCCGAATTTTATAGAGGGGTTACACTCAATTGGTTGAGGACCCACACCCGAGCTAATGGGGGTTCAACTCTAGTGTGTATGGGGGTCCTCTACCTGATCACTGCATTCATCGGGTGTAACCTAAATAATCATATACCCCGAAACATGTCACAAATATCCCAAAATCCAAAACCAAGGGTACCATCTTGTTCTATTTGAAAAAATACTCATGATAGGATACATGTGGGAAAATTTTGAGTCCAATTGATGGTGATACAAGATATTGATGTTTACTAAAAAGGAACCAAGAGGTACACTGTGTGTGGGGGACCCACAAGTAAGTGGTCCTACACAGTCACTTGTTTGTATCCCTTTAAGCACCTAACTAATGTAATGTGTAGGTATAAACTATTTGTTGAGGTTATACACACCATTACCCTGAAACACAGGGTCTCACTCATGTTCTTGGATGTGCTTGTGTATTCATCTCATGTCATTTTACTTTAGTACACAATGAGCCACTTCCCACAGGTCGCCACCCATGTCTCTGGTCATTCCATTCATACAAGGTAAAATGGCATGTGGTTGGCCATGTGGTCTGCGACATGTCACTTACACATAGTGAAATGGTACACTACATATAGGTGGTATACAAGGTCAACCATCCTTATAAATTCGAAGACCCTAGCTACTGCAGTTATGGCTCGATGCACCATGTTTCTTTCAAACTACAAAGTGTATACTTTGTATTATTTCTATAATCTAGATCCATGTCCCACACTTTAAATTCATCTATTCTTCCATAAATATCAAATCAGTTCTACAAGATATTAGTGGATGTAGTCCAGATCTATTGTTTCCGACCATCCAGTGGCCAGAAATCAGTTTCCATCACACAAGTGGTTCGTCGCTCGATCTTTCACACCTCAATTTCTACCGGTGTGGATGATTCGATCTCTTTTTGTCAAAAAATATCACCCATTTCTTGTAAACAATCCAAATATTTCCTTAATTCATCTATCCACCTCTCATACATTTTCTTGTCTCTATTAAGGGGGCCGATCTGGCTCGACACTAGCAGACAAAATCAAACCGAGACCACTAGACCCTTCTAGAGAAGAAAGAGAAGAAATTTGGGATAAATAAACCTCAAAAAAAGTTTAATTGATAATATTCAAGTTTTCATGCATAATGATCAAGAAAGATAATATACAGGGTTAGAAAACAATTGAATAAATGATTAAATTTGAACATGGGTTCATGAAAAGGATAAAATTGTATAAAATCATAATAGGGTATTGATATACATAACATATTTACTAAAAAAGAGTGTATACCAAAAATTAAAGAGTCATATCTACATATTTGATCATTATTCATCAAAGAATGTGCTCAATAATGAATGAATAATTTGGATTTGTTCACTACACTCTGATCTTTAAGGATCATGTATTTTTTCACCCTCTGAGTCGATTTCCCATTGGAAGAGGGGAAGAAAATCTCGATGGTCACATGATTATGAATCTAACCCTGGGTGATTCTTCACGATAGTATTTATATATAATTTTTTTGAATCTTAAATAAATAAATAAATAAATTTAATTACATTATTTATCCAATGAACGTATCACCAATGGCTGAGATATTTGAATGCCCTCCACAGACATGTTTTAAGTTATGCCTATGGTAAACATCATGTTTCTGAATCAATCAAAGGCTCAGATTTTTAATCCAATACAACCATTAATATTTATCATATTTTCATTAGAAAATAGTTTTTGTCCAATTTAAAAAAGTTTTATATATTTATAAGAATAATTTTGTGCACACCTGTCCTAGGAATAACACACCATCTCATCAATTGGATTGGGAAATATATCTTGAAATATTTAAAATTATTACAAGGGAAAACTAGTCCTATGAATGATAAGTCTCAATAGACAACTAATATATGAAAATGGTAGTGTCCTTACCATTTTATGTATAATGTCGTTGTATAAGGTTTAATGGTCTCTTTATGATGTCCATCATTTTAAATTCCTAGTATTTATATCACTAAGATATCATTTTATTTTATACACGGGATTATTTTTATCCATTTTCAACATTGTATTATTTTATTTGAATATATTTATTGATATTGAATCATTTATATCATTTCATTATATGTTTCACATACCATTTTTATTTCAAATTAAATTATGTTGTATTCTTTCCCTTACACATAATCTAAGATCACCATTTATTTGAATTCTAATTTTAATAGGTAATCATGTGGAATATTATGATTGCTGGGATCTATGGACAGAATTAAAGAAATGTGATGTTATTAAAATGTAGTTATATAATGTTAAAATTTAATTTATGTATATCATGAATATAAATAGAGACTAAACCTTGAGATTGGGCTCATAGTATAAGGTAATGTTATTTCTATATAGTAAATAACCCATCGAATCATGGTTACTAGATATGGGAGAAATATAGTTGGTATCAATGATAGGTTTTTTAAAAACCTTAGGAACTAGTTTTAGAGGACCGTAGGTATAAATCATAGAATTTATAATGCGAAAACTCTATATATTATTGTAGAATAATTTTAAAATATATTATATTAACATGACCCCATTTTAGGAAATATTATATATTTATGTTTTATTTTATATATTATTTTTCTATAGTATTGATAACTATTATATTCTCTATGTTAGATAATGGTTTCTATTAAAATAAAATCAATCCTATGAATTATTTAAGGATAATTCTTGGATTTGCTCAATAATAAATATAATAATGTTAATGTTTATTATAAAAATATATTAATATACTATAGAAATTGACTTATTTTATAACATAAAACACTTTTACAAAGATCATTTATTTTCCACTCAATAATAAATTACCAATTTAGATCCTGTTATGGGTAAATAACCACAATAATTCAAAAGAGCCACTATTCCATTGGTGATATAACAATGGAAGGAGTCATTATAGAATATATTTATTCCATTATGGTGTAATGATATGGAAAAAAATCAATGACGTATATAATTTTAAGAGAGATGATGAAAAATGGTTATCACTGGTTCATAATTCTAAAAAGGAAGTGGATATTGAAAACATAGAGTTTAATTCTATATTGATATTATCCCAAACTAAAATCTGATATCAAACCTTCTATATAGAATGTTTGTATGGTAGATGGATGATTTTAATAAAAATCTCATATACTTATGTGAAAATAGACTGAGTTGTCCAACTACTTCACCATTATAGGGATATTTCTCTTTGTAGAGAAGAATTACGGATTTATGATGTTTTTCATTGATTATATGAAATAAATGGAATTAATAAAATTATAAATTATAAATTTCCTTGTAATGCGGGCCTTTTTGATTAAATTCAAGAAGTTTCATACTTCAAAAAAATTTAGCATCAATTTAGTTATCATTAGAAACATGTTAATATGGATAACGTACAAAAAATTTCCTTTTATATAAGGTATGGTCATTATGAGTTCATAGTAATGACTTTTGGTTTAATAAATTCACTCTATGTATTTATGGATATGACGAATAGAGTATTTAAGGATTATCCTGGTAGCATTTTAGTGTTATTTATTGATGACATTATTATATAATTTAATATTTATGAGGAATATAACAATCATTTAAAAATCATTCTTTAGGTTTTGAGAAAAATGAAGTCATATTGTAATTTTAGTAAATATAAATACTATTGTCAGAATATTAATTTACATGGAAATATAGTATCTAATGTTTCTATATATATTGAACCTTCTAAAAATGGTTTCTAATGAATTTAGATGACCAAAAACAAAACTAATGTTTATAGTTTCCTTGGTTTAGTTGGATATTATCAATGTTTTTTCAAAAACATTTCATGATTTGAAGATCAATTAAAATATTAACATTTAAAAGGGTCAAATTCAAACTGGTAAAGGAATCTAAATTTGTTGTTCAGGAATTAAATAGGAAATTAGAAATTTTATCTCTTTGAACTTTTATATATGTTAATTAATGGCTTTTCATATATAGTGATATATCAATGAAATTTCTTGGACGTATTCCGAGGGAAAATTTAGAGTTGTGACTTTTTCATTATGAAAATTGAATCCAAATGATATTAATTATACCAATAAGGATTTATATTTTTAAATATTTATATTTTCACTAAATATTTGGGGACATTATCTCTATAAAAATAGAAGTAAAGACCTCATCCCTATAATCTCATATTTAGTTTTTACATTATTACATTGACCGAAGATAGAAAGAGTCGCATCCCAAAGGACCAAATAATTTAGTATTTTTGAAAAACAAGATAAATAATTTAATCTCATATTAAAATTGAAAACATAAAATAAAACATATAATTTTCATTTATAACACTATAACTTCCTTTAGAATATCCCTGCATATCATTAATAATACACATCCTAGAATCTAAGGGAAAGGTTGCACAAGAAATGGGTGAGCTCTAATAATCATTAATGGTATGTGTATAGTGGAATATATTGTGAATAAATAAGGTATAACCAATATAGGCATGTAAATAACTAAAACACATTCCATTAAATCAATTATTTGAGCATAATATCGTAGGACTAAAAAATAATCAAATAATGCTATATAAATTATCACATAAACTTGAAACAAAACCATGGATATTATAACAAATAGAATAATCACTTTTAACATAAATAATTAATTTAATATTGAGATAATTCATAATTTTGGATGTCATAATCATAGATTCAATGCCACATATCAAGACATCTTATATAAATTGTTAAGGTATCTACCAAGTACACAATCTAGTTTTTCTAATGAGACCTATCGATTAATCTAGGGGCTATAGAGGGACTCAACTATTACTTACTAAGTAAAAGTAGTTAATCCTATAATATTGATAAACCATAATAAATATAAACATTTTTATTTAGATCCCAGTATATAGAATTTCAATATTTTCCCTAATAAATAATCATAATCATAAACCATTCATTATAATTTGGAGAATGATATCAAAATAGTTTATCTCTAGTAAAACTAATCATAAACCATACAAATGAATAATTATCATGGTATAATTACAACATATATCAAGTGGATAATATTTAAAATAAAGGGTTCTTCTCATTGATTAATGGAAATACCATAAAATATCATTAAATCATTCATGAGAGAAATACAATTTTCGCATTGAAAATAACTTTTAAAATTAGTAATTTCAATAATATTATAAAAACATTATTATGGTTGATGATTTTAAACAAGTAATGGATGATTCAAATTAATGATTTTTCATGATGGAGATAATATTTTGTTCATGTACGGTGTGTTAAAATAAATATTCCTTTCAAATTATTGTATAAAAAATAAAAAAGTACATTGTTCGGAAAATGAAAAGAAGATTAAAGGGATAAAATTTTATGAAAATATGAAAAGAACTATTTAATAAATCATTTTGGAATTTTTAAAAACATTTTTAAAAACATTTTTGAAATCATTGATATGGTAGAAAAATAATTTTCGACTGAAGAGAGAAAAAATGCAAGATTTTATTAAAAAAAGTTTCATTCATTTTATATAACAAAGAAAGAAAAATGAAACATTTACATTCAAATATAATGAATATTGATATGAAAATAAAATTTATTGGTTTTATGATAGAAATACCAATTATTTCTCCCATGGGATACTTAAATATAAATAGTCCATAATTATGATATGCCAGTGAAATAAACCCTTAACACATTGGTAACTCTTCGAGTGTAAGCCTGGTTAAAGAAATAGCATCAAATTAAACATTAAATAACATGAATATAAATTTATTAATTATATAATATATCAAAGTTTTATTATATATAAAACACAATATAAATAAATGGTGAATATGGCATATGTCTCATGGAAGTAAAGGTGAGACGAGAAACCCTTAAATTAGGTCTAATTTCTTTTGTATGTGACTTTGAAAACAAAATAATAAATATAGACTTATTATAAATAAATTTAAAATATATAATCATGTATTTAAAAACATATGTGATTTTATTATATTCTATTATTACATTTTTATTAACAGTTCTTTTTTAAAAGCACTATTTTGGGTTATAATTGCTCGGTTTTTCTTGTATTTTTGGGTTTGGTAGCATTGGTCCATTTTCATTGACCACGGTAAAATCATAAGTATAATGATAAAAATGATAAAAATATCATATTTAATTATTATATTATTATCTATATCATTCCATTAATGTTAGATATGTGAAAATGAGATACCATGTTCATGGAGATGGTAGGATGTACATATGCATGAACATTGTATCTATTTATTCTACAGATGGATGTCAAAAAATTAAATAATGTTACGACATTATAAAAAAAATTAGTATATCATATATTAAGTTTATATTCATTAATTATATATTTATTACTGTAAATTAAAAACTAAAAATAAAGAAACAAGTCACATGGCTACATGGAGGTTTTAGTCCAAACGTAGTCACAAGAGATATTATTATTTTCTAAAAGAATGTATGGTAAGAAGGTATATGAGATAATATAGTAAAATAATTATATTAATGTAATATATATAATATAAATATATTAAATCAGTAATTATATCCATCCATATAGGTGGATATGGAAAAAAATTCCATCAGTTTGCGAGGAAGTAGTCCACTATACATGCGATCGACAGTTTTGTTTTTCATTGGATAGAAGTGGATATAAATATAGGTTATCCATTAACATAATAACATCTAATTACAGATTATATATCTAGGTTATTATTTTATCAAATTTTTATAATATTTTATTGAGTTATAGGATGAATTAAAATTAATCTGAATGGTTAGGAGTTTTACCTCTTCTTTAGACAACCTCTATTAGTTTATTGAAAAATCATTCCTAGATTTTATTTTTAAACAAAAAAGTAATTTAATATGTGGGTATGTATTTAATAAAGGTATATTTTTTTCATTTTCTATCAAAAATTCATTGTGAGTTAGACGAAAAAAATATTGGTGGTGGACTTTTACATGTTAGCGAGAGGACACAAATAGAATTTTTGAAAAGAAAGAGTGATACCTATATTTTTCAAAAGTAAAGAGGATGTAAAATGGATTATTATCAAACAATAGATGTGATAAGGTATAAATATTTCCAAAAAATAACATTTGGAAAAATTGATATATAAATTTAACCCTTATTATTTTACTTTAACCACAGATAAACCTGTCTTAACCTTAACAGCGGTAATTAATTTTTTTTATTTTTCTTATTAATTATGAAAAAAAATTATGTTGAACATAATATATAATATTAATAATACTTACAAAAAATATTTAAATACATTTTTACAAATTTATTTCATATAAGATGCATAATTTTGTTTAAAAAACTAATCTCACAGATGTGTAGAAAATCAGTTTTCCAAAGAAATGTTTTCATAAGTATAGGGATTTATTATATAAAAACACATAATTAAATTTATTAAAATAGAATTTTTTTTTATTATATAATTTAACTAATTGTACATTCAAAAAATTTTAAATGCTTCAACTAAAAAGTAAAATTTCAATAATAATATGTATTTTCACAATTCATTGAAAAAATAATCTTTTCAAAAAATTATCAAAAATTAACTTGAAGGTAATTTTTACATTATAATTTAATAAATAAATTAAAATTATTAAAATAATTTTTATGAAATTGGTAAAAATTATTATAAAAATATTCGTACAAAGCGTGACAAAATTACCTTTTAGAAAAATACAGTTTTTTATAAAACATTTCATTTTCCTTCAAATGATTATTATTTTATTTATACTAAATATATTTCCATTTAATTTATTTTATAAATTTTTAAAATATATATTTTTCATAATTTATTTATTCATATTGTTACCCACTAATTTAATGGATGGTTATAATGGTTACAATAGAAATAATATTTTTATCATATAATTCGGTATGTTTAAACTAATTGTTGTGTGTAACAAAATATGTAAAAGAGATTAGATTTATAAAAATATATATCATGGATTTTTAAGATATATCTTGTGTGTCGCATACTCTATGAAACATAATTTTTTTCTTTAAAAAATCTCATTGGGTTACATTCTTCCCCCTTACATAAATTTCTCCCCCACAATTCAATTTCAAACATTATTGGTTTATCCTTTTTTTTGGAACTGACAACATAAATATGGTTAATAGAACATTATAATGATAATAGGGAATGATAAGAATAATTTAATCGTGAATAACACATTAATATTTTTCAATGTAATAATACATTAGTGGGATGATAATATATGTAGATGGAGGAAAAGAAAAAATACATATGGAGGGTGATAAAGATAATTGATAAAAATAAATTGAATGATCAAGATAAATGTAACAACCACGAAGGCATAAATATTTAATGGAAATAAAAACAATAGGATAATATTTTCTTTTTATGATATGTTTTCAAATGTTATGTAATTACATAATCATTAACACTAAGAACATATTGGAATATACTTACATGATACCATTATATTTCATATGCACAATTTTATCCATTAGTTTCCCTTTGATAATTTTCTTGATAAATTTTTTACTCTGATATAAAAATAAATGATGATTTTATCCTCAAGCACTAAAATTAACCTTTAATAGATCATTAGTTCCATAAAAGAGTGAAAATCTCTTTTTTTTATGTCTTTAATTGATTACCAAAAACAAAACATTTAGTAGGAGTCATCCAATATAGTACCTTAATCTATAAACCTAAACAGTAACACCTAGAGTTCAACAAAATAGACTCTATATGTATTTATGCATAAAATTGTTTAATTAAAAACGATTTCATGTAAATAAAAACATCACATTGGAAATTTTTAGTTGTTACACCATTTTCAACCTTTGGTTGTGGATTTAAGACCCATATCATTATTGGATGCAACAGGTTGTCATTCCTACCACTTTTCCCATCTTCTGTTTTTCATATTATGTATGTATTCGACAACATGCCTTTTTAGCCATGTAATGATGTCTTCATACTTAGAAATATTTTCATATTTATTATTTCTTCAACACAAGAATTTCCTATCTATATTTTCTCATTTATCATGAGGAAAATATATTCCCAAGAAGAGTATCTTAAAATCTTTTCACTCTATGCTCAATATTTCCTCCACATCCTCAGTGTTTTTAATTAATGAACACCATTAACCCATGTCACCTGAGTGATGATAAACTATCATGGAAAACGTATCGCTTTAATTACTTCCTATAGTGATAAACATATTCTCTAATGTACTTATACACTATTTATAAAAAATGGATTTATATTCTCATTGAATGATGGAGGTTGTTAATGCATGAAGTTGTCTATCATTGTTACAACATGTTGTGGATCAGTAGGGTGCTTCATATGATTAATTTTATAACTCATAACCTGATTCAGCTACCCCAATATGGTTGTAATTTGATCATTTCCACCTAAATATCCATTTATAGCATCATTATCTTTCATAGGAGGGAAATACCTCCATGGTGTAAGTGCATTAAATTGGTACAAAATTCATCAAATATGCACCATTTCAAAAAAACTGAATTGACTTTATTTTATGAAAATGTAATTAAATGTAATGTATAATCTATAAACTAGTGAAATAATAATCATAATTTTAAAAAAAAATTCATATGTAATATCATAAACACAAACATGGTTTCATTGGGATTTTTTTTCTAAACATAAAAATATTTCAAAATCAATCACAATGGTTTATAAATAAAATGTGAATTAACCCATGAATATCTCTCATGCATGTAAAACCAGATGCATATTAAGGCATATTATTGTGCACTAAGTGACGATCAAGACAAATCCCAATAGACCATTTTCAAGGCTATTATCCATAGGTAAAACTCTTTCATAACCATTTCTAGTTGTTGTATCCAATATAAGATTTATTTATTAGAAAAAGACACATTATCTTATCCCCACCAAAATATGATTATGTATTTCTATATATATCCTCAGATTCTATCATTAAGTTATGATACCCAATCTATGTTTTCCTCAATAATTTTCTGAAGATTAATAATTTAAATTCAATAATATTAACTATAATGACTCATACAATAGTATCCTAGAGTTGGTGGTTACATTATTACATTGACACTGGATACAATAGATCTCATCCTAGTGGACTGAGTACTTCAGTAGTTTTTAAAAACTAGATATATAAGTGAATTTTATGTTATAATTGGAAACATAAAATAAAACATATAAATTTATTTGAGATAACTATAATTACATTTAGTATCTTCCTTCATTTCAATAATAATACACCTCATGGAATCATGGGGAAATTAAATATATAAAAGCAGTGAGCATTAATTCTTAGTAAGTGTATGTGTATAATAGATTATATCAAGAATAAACAAGGAATAATAAATATATAAATGTAAATAAAAAACACATTTCCTTCAATCAATTACATCAGAATAATATGATGGAATAAATGCTACTAAAATAATTATATATAAATAATCACATGATATTGAAACTTAACCATTTATAATTTAACTAATCAAATAATCACTTGAAATACCAATAACTAATCTCATATTTAGTTAATTCATTATTTGAGATATCATAAACACACCTTCAAGGACTCATACGAAGATATCATGCATTAATGGTAAAATTCAATAACCTAATACCCACACTCTAGGATCTTGTGATGGAATAATGACTTTTAATTTCTAGCCTTTATGACAATAATAATGCCATAATTTTTTCATATAATCCTTGTAAACTTTGATCACTTACATTTTGGGAAGATCATTTATGTTTATTTTCTAGATAATAAGGATAAAATCTTACCTAAAAATTTAACAAGACTTTAAATTATTCCTCCCACCTCTCCAAAAATTTCCTTTTCACATTAATAAATTGTCATCATCCATATGATGCCCCTTCTAGATATAACTAATTCAACAAAAAAATTTAGACCTGGGAAAAAATAAACATATGAAGTGTCTCTTTATATGGTCATTAATGTTAAATATAATCATTAATAATTTAATTTCATAAATGACGATAAGAGTGCTTAATGGTTTCATGAAAAAATAAAAGTTCATGAGTGAATCATAAAAGCACCCATACCCATCAATACAAGGATTGTCAAATATAAAAACATGGAAATTCAAAGGTTCATCAGATTTATTAATAAAAAGCTATGAGATATCAATATTTATCATTAAAAAAATTTTAAACCCAAATAAAACATAAATAAAACATGCATGTGACTTGGGAAATCATTTTCACTTCACTATTAAAATCAACCATTCAATTGGAATAAAAATATGATCAACTTCCATAACTAATAAATTGGATGGATATCATGGACCCACACATTTTTGGTTTATCTCAAAACCACCCATCAAATTTCCATGTACCATTACATAATCATAATAAAAATAATCTTACATTTCATCAAATATTCATTAGAACAACCATTTTCCCTTTCATTACATGATTAACCAATGGAAAAGAAATAGGTTCATTAAAAATATCCTTGAAACATGATTAACACAGAGAAAAAAATGTGTTCCATAAAAATCACTTCAAAACATAGTTAACCCATGGAAAATAAATTCATTTCATAACAATATATTCAAAACATTGTTCGCCTATGGAAAATAAACAAGTTCCATAAAACATTATTTGAAATAATCTTATTGAATATAGAAAATAATAAAGAATGTATCAATAGAAAATATCTTTAATTGATTAAATGTAATAAAATGCTTAGTTGATATTCATTAATAGAAATAAAATTAAAATATATATTTGAAAATTATTTTGTAAAATATCCTTTTCGTTTTGAAGAAAAACTTTTTTACACATAAAACATTTGGAAAATACATTTCATTGATAATAAAATTGACATATTGACAATGAATCATTTAAAAATCAATTAAAACATTTATGAATAAAAATAACCTTTCATATTTGAAAACAACATTTCTAAAAAAAATTGAAAAAATATTTAGAAAACATTATTTAAGAAGAAAATGTGTTTTTGATTGAAAAGATGATTTTTCCTAAAAACATTATTTTGGATTATCGAGTTCATAAATAGAAACAAAATTAAAGGAAACAATTTGTTCTAATCATATAAAAATAGAACAATATAATTAATGATACTTCAATATATTCAAATCATAAGGTTTCAATATTGGTTCCTTAATGACAATAAATCCTGATAATTGATGAAATTGTAATATCAAACTCCCACCACATTAGTAACATTATATTGTAAGACACATTAAAGGATTACATTAATTGGAATAGAAAATAACATTAAAATAAGGATACTCATGATTGAACTTGTCAAAGGGTCGGTATATATACCTTATATAATAATATATGTGTATAGCATAAAAAACATCACATGGAAGGAAATTTGTGATAGAAAACCATTATTGCTTTGGTAACATTGAAACTTTAAACCCCATGAATGAGTGATAAAAAAATTGAAATGTAAATCCCCATTAATTAATTTATAGTAATTATAAAATACATTCATGGGTATTATATAGACTACATTAAAAATATAAATTTCTATTATAATGTGTATCTCACATAAATAAATGTGAGAAGAAAAAAATGATACTACATGAGTATCATTAAAATCATTAGATATATGAAAGAATAAAATAAATTTAAACATTTAACATCATTAAATAAATGATATTCATGATATTAAATAACATAGTTCAGTATATACACCACATAAAAATGATTGGTGGATATGGCATAAGTCTTGTTATAATATAATTGGGACTAGAAATACCTTAAATTGAGTATGATTCATCATGATTATTATTTATCATTCTGAATAATAATATTATCTAAATTATTTACAATCATGGGAACCCTTTTTATTTTATAATGACTTCTATTTAACTTAATACCATGTTATATATAATTACATAATCAATTAAGTTTACGTCGAATGTTTTGACCATATTCCCCTTATGTGTCAAAATGACTAAGGTTGGTTTAATATTATCAAGGGGTAATTATATAAACATATCCTGAATAATAACAATTTAAAATTTATCATATTTATAAAACAATTATTCTTTTACAAAAATCTTGAAATATGGTCTAGAAAAATTGGTCGACATTACAATCATGAAGATGGTAGGTTGTACGTACGCATGAGTAAAGTCCCATTTTTCAATGATCCATATAGAAAGAAGGTAAGTAAAATTTATCTTAAAAAATTATTAATATAAAATAAATTAAAAATTATTTCATCATATATACTTATATATAAAATTATTGTTATTTGAAAGTAATCACATCGATTGGAGGAGGCATTAGTCCATACATCCACAAATGACGTTATCACATTATTTAATGCTTTAAAAGTTAAAAAATAAACAGCTATATTAAATTTAAAGAAAGTTTATTATGTAATAAATATCATAATTATATCATTTATATCATATATATTAATTATATTTACCCTTAATATCTTCCAATTAAAAATTAAGTGAAAAAGGTATCTCAACACTTCGTGAGGTGGTTGTCACGCGAGATAGTTTATCTAATCCCATATATTATGAAATATAAAATGGTTTTATATGATATAACTACTCAAAATTTTGTATAATTTATAAGTATCATAAATATAAAGTAGAAACAATAAATACATCATTTTTACCAACACTGGGAGGTTTTAATGGAATAATGAACAACATTGATTTGTGAGGTGGTAGTCCTTCATACACACGAATGATGAATGTGTATCCCATTTGATGAAAATGTGTGTGGGTGTAGGTCATACCATTAAAATAAATAGTCTCATTAAATAATTATATTTATTTTATTATATAATCATGGAATAATAATAATATAATGGGGGATAAATAAATAAAACAAAAGTTCCCATTGAAGAATGTTACAACTTCTTCAGGTAACTCCTTTTGATTTTCACCAAATGACTTCATTAGTTTACCTTATAACCAAACAAAGGATTATAGGATGAGTGGTGGGATGTTGGAAGTTTAATTTTTTAGGGTTTTTTTGATTAAAAGGCTTGACATGTGTGAATATAGGGGTAGATATGGAGGCCTTTTATAAGTTGGGATGAGTACACACTAGGTATTCTTGTTAAGAATTATCTTATACTCACATTTTACATGTTTCCCAATGGTCCAATATGGACTATTATATAAGTAAATTGATTTAATGGTGGATATATATCCTGAAAATAATATTTAGACACGTTTGGGGTTATTTTTACACCTCATATTCTAATTTTAATCATTATGTAAGCTCGATTTTTATTAATCACTATAATTAATTTTAATTTCATTCAATAATATTTTGTGTAATAAAAATATGTAGAAGATAATATATATTATAAATTTGTATAAATCCAAATATAGTGTCCAATTTTTCTAATTCCATTCATATAATTTTTATAATTTAATTTAAAATTAATCCCATAGGCGGGATGATAACAAATGTTTTTAAAATGAAAATGTTCAAAAAAGTTATTTTTTTATCAAAATTTTATATGAAAATGATTCCAATTACCTAATTTGTTTTAATAGTTGAATAATATATTTAATATACCTTTAAACCCCATTTAAAATTTCATTTATCATTATAAATTATATATAGTAAAATTTATTTTTTTAATTAAAATTCAGAATTATTTACTACTAATAAAATTTTGAAACTTCTTAGAAAAATACCAAAAAATCACCCTGAGTAAATTTTGATATTATGATTTCAAAAAGGAAGTTTATTTTGTCAAATAATATTTATAAAAGTGTAAATTGTTTTTTAAAACTAGGACATTAAAAGTTGGAAAAACTTCCTTTTAGAAAAATAATGATTTTTACGCATACAATATTATTTATTTTTATCTTATTCCTCTCAGGATTAAAAGATGAATGTAAAAAAATCAATGAATATATAATATAAAAATTTAACTAATATATATCAATAATAGTTATTAATTTAATTTATTATTATAAAACACTTTTTTGGATATAAATTTTTTTTGTAAAAACATATCATTTATATTCCATTTTATTTTATTTTAATTTATAATTAATTTGTTACCAAATAATTCATTATTTATAAATTAATAAACCATATTTTTAAAATTTATTAAATCCTATAAATTCCCTCCATTCCATCAACTATTTGATTACTATCATCTTAAATAATAATATTAATTGTGTATTTTTGGTCGGTAATACTAAACCTTGTGTGTAACACAAATTATAAAAAAATATCATTGTTATGAGAAAGAAAGAAAAACATGGTGTTGTTTATAATTAATTATAAACTGTTCATTTTTTGTAACTCAAGATATAAAATAATTTAAATTAATTTTAAAATAATATATCATAAAATCGCAGGATGCTACATCATACCCTCTTAAAATGAATTTCAGACTTGAAATTCATCATAGCTTTCAAATGATTAAAATTTCTATAATTCTTTTATTGAAACCCACATCGTACTAATGGTTATTAATACAACCTCTTAAAAAGTGAAAGTAGAAAATATAAATCTCAACAAAAGTAATGTGTAACTAGGATCCCACATTGGGAAAACCTAATGGGATTGGTGGAAAATCATAAATAATTATAGAGAGTGATTAAGGACATTGATTAGAAAAATGTGAATGATCAATGTAAAGTTAAGGTCCTAAAAACATAATTATATACTAATTAAAATGATCATCGTTTCATCACAGTTTAAGGTGCTTGGATCATAATTTTGTTTCAATATACTTGTCCTAGAGGTAAATAATTCTCATACCATCTAGACATAGAGGTAATAAAATTAATATACTTACTTGATGAGTTCAATTTAATCGTTTAATAAATCACCATAAAAATATCATATTTTCCTCCGAAAATGATTATTCAAGATGAATTTTAGAATCACAAATCACTAAAATAAAGTTATAAATACAACATAATAATTAAAGGGATAGTAAAGTTATTCCACATGTGTTTAGACATTACCCAAATCCAGAATGGTTCACACATGGTAAGATAATCCCTAAAACGAATAAACCATCATATGATACATTAATATGATAAATTAATATCCAATAATGAAACTAAATTATTCCATTAATATCTATCCCTAACATACATCAATTATTTCTTGGATAAGAATGAAACACAATGATATGAAGGGTTATTTCATATATTCTTCCTATATAAATCACCCATTATTATTTAAATAAAATACAATATGATTCCAAAATAAAAATAATCTTAAAATTTAACAATTTATTACTTACCAGTACATCACAGAGGCTATTGGTATGTATGAAACCATTTTTATACTTTGGTTTAGGGTTTAAGTCCCACTACCATGCTGGATGTGATGGGTTGTCACCGAGCATACAAGTTTCCCCCATTTTTTCATTATTTAAACTAATAAAATATTTCAACCCAAAAACACTTCATTTTGATTATAAGGGTTTCAAAAACAAAATCCCAAGTAAAATTTCTCCAAAAATTTCATTAATCACTTGAAGGAATCAACACTTAAAAACATAATGCAGTTTATAATACTTTGAAATAATAGTCATCATCAATCTTATAGACCTATGAATGTTTCCATTAATAATAAGTTAAACTCCACTAAAAACATAAAAATCTCCAAAAACTTCTATAACAACCTTTGGTACCAACTATATTAGCCTAGGACCTGCACTCCTAGATCCTATGCTGAAATCATGACCTTTACATTCTCTGTATTTATGTTGTTAATTTTTACCCGGATTATTCATTTAACATTACATCATCAAATAGAAAACATGAATCACATAAATTTTGAAGGAATTTTTTTTATAGTTTAATATAATTAGTAAATTGTCCTATATAAACATTTCATGTGAATTAAAATTATAATTCGTCCCACTTAACCCAAATTTTCTTTTTCATATTGATACATCATCGTCATCTATATAAAATCACATCTAGAATTAACTTATTAAAAAAATCAATAAAAGCTAGGTAAAATGAAACATTAGACGGGTGAGATTATATTTTAAGTAAGAGTAAAAATAATCATTAAAAATTTAAGTTCAGCATAGATCATAAGAGTTCCTTATAGGATGATGAAAAAATCAGCATGAATGAGTGAACCAAAAAAGAACTCGTATATATCAATACATAGATCCTAGAATATATAAAAAAGATAATGGAATGAGTCAGTGTAATAAAAAATAATGTGTAGTTTACTATCAATATTTATCATTAGAAACATTATAAATCCATAGAAATCATAAATAAAACATGTATCTAACTTGGGACACCATTTTCACTTTACTCTTAATATCACTTTTACAAATGGAATAATCATATAGTCCACATACATACACAATTAATTTTAGGGATATCATAGACCCACCTACAATTTGTTTATCATGTAAAGAACTTCCATTGGTTTTTGGTTGAGCCACCCATAATTGGTTTATAACCTAAAAAACCATCAGATTGCCAATCACAACTATATAATCATAAAACATAAAATCTTGTATTTCCTCAAAAAATTATATGAACAACCATCATCTGTTTTTAAACATGATTAAACCATGGATAAGAATGGTTTTTTATAAAAATATCATTGAAACATGATTAAACCATATGAAAAAATGTGTTCCAAAATAATCTTATAAATATATGGTTAACCTATGAATAATAAATGGGTTCCATAACAATCTCTTCAGAACATGGTTGACCCATGGAAAATAAAATAGTTCCATAAAATCTCTTTCAAAAAAATATTATTTAATCCGTCAAAATATTAGTTTGGTTTCAATAAAAAATATTCTCATTATAGGATATGTAAAAAACTGGGTTTTGATGTTTATGGATGTAAATACCATTAAAATATCATTAAAAAATCTATAGAAAAATATACTTTTCATTTAGAGAAAAAAAATTTAATCATAAAGGAATTTGAAACACTTATTCTTTGAAAATAAAAATTAAAGGTAAAAAAGTAGTGTTTTAAAAAACTTGAAATTTTCTAAATAAAAACATCATTTCATCTTGGAAAAACACCCTTTTTAAACTTTTTTATTACATTTTTATAAAACATTATTTTTGAAGAAAAAGTTTTTTCAATCGAAAAGATTATTTTTCATGAAAACATTATTTAAAATTTTTGAGTACATAAAGAGAGGAAAATTAATTGAAAAAATTTATTCTGATGTAATAAACATAGGATCAAAAAATCAATGCTTAATCTTTAGATTTTGATCATAAGATTTCCACGTCGGAGACTTAATCACAAGCAATCTTGATAATCAATGAGATTGTAATAAGAAACTCTTACCACTTTGGTAAAATTGATTTTTAATTCACATGAAATTATTACATTACATGAAACTTATAATATCATGATTATAATGTTACTCATTATATAAAATTTCAAAGTTGCAGTATTTAAAATTTATAAAATTAGATATGTTTATAACATAACAAATGTCATAAAGAAGGAAAATTGTGACAAAAAATCCATTACTAATTTTATAACATTGAAACCATAAAAACCATGAAGGAGTGATCATAAAATGTATATCAAAATATCCATATATTATTGTATAATAATTATAATGTAAATACATTGAAATTATATACACCAAAAAATAAAAATAATTTGTTTTTATGGAATATATCTCACAAAAATAAAATTGAGATGAGAAAAAACCTTACTAATTGAGTATGTTTCGAATCATCGTATACACAAAATAAAAACATCAATGGAAAATTTTAAAATATTGAAATAAATAAAATTCCTTATATATCATTTTGTAGGATAATATATACACAAAACATATGAAATTAGTGGTTAGTAGGGCATAATTATCGGAGAAATAAAAGTGATACTAGAAATCCAATTACCTTGAGTTTTGATTTGTCACGCATGTCATTTATGTTCTGGAATAATAATATTTACATAATTATTTAAATTATTTAGCACATTTTTCAAGTTTACTATTTCTTTTATTTCACTTATTTCCCTTTTATATACAATTACTTAATTAATTAATTTTATATCAGATGTTTTCACCATATACGACATGTGTTAAAAACAACCAAGGTTGGTTGACTATTGTCAACAAAGTATTTATATAAACAAATAAAAAATAAAAATAATTATTTAATTTTCAAATTTATACATTAATTAAAATTTTAAAACCAATCATGAAATATTTTCTTTCCAAATGAACTGACATTACAATCATGGTGACGGTAGGTTATACGTACGCATGAGTATCATTCCCATTTTTCAATGATCATTATTGAAATAAGGTTTGAAAAATTTATCTTCAAAAATGATAATTATATAATAAACCAAATATTATTTAACCCTATCTAATTATATAAAGAATATTTTTTATTTAGAAGTAATCAAACTACTTTGAGAAGGCAGTGGTCCACGTTTCTACAAACAACGTTATAACTTTTTCAGTGTGGGAAAAGGTAATAGAGAAAATGATATATTATATTTTCATAAAGTTATTTATTTGATTTATATCATAATTATTTCATTTATATCATTTATATTAATTATATTTACCCTTATTAAATTTTACTTAACACGTTAGTGAAAAAATGCTTGACATCGCTACACGGGGCAGTAGTCTGTCGTACACATGAGTAATGTTTTGTATCTCCTATAGTATTAATGTAAAAGGGTGTATTTGATATAATAACTATTGATGTAGTATAATGATATAAATTTAATAAATATAATTTATAAACTAAAAATCCATCAATATTACAAACCTTGAGAGGTGGTAATGGAAGAATGAACTACATTGGTTCGTGAGGCGGTAGTCCACCGTACACACGAATAATGATGGTGTATCTCATTTGATGGGATTTTGTGTGTTTTTAGTTAATAACCATAACATGGGAAAATATAGTTATATTAATGACAATAATTTTATAATATTATAATATAATAAGAATAATTGAATGTTTGGAGAAATAAATAAAACAAAAGTGCCTGTTGAACAATGTTTTTTTTGACTTCGGGTAACTCTGTTGGGTTTTCACCAAAGGAAATCCTTGGTTTTCTTTATTAACTATGTGTGGTTATAGTATTATAGTATGTTTTTTTTGAGTTTATTTGGTATGGGTATAGATGTTCCAAAATTATTCAGATGTGTTAACAGTGTGGAAGAGCAGGAGGCCTTTTATAGGTGGGGAAGAGGACAATCTTTGTATTCTTGGAAAGAATTTTGTATCCCCGCATTTTACTTATTTTCAAAGGTTCCAATGGGGAATATGATAGAACCATAGTGGAATAATGGTAAAACTATAACCTTAAAATAATTTTTATACATGTTCAGTTTGCTTTCTACACCATGTTTTATAAGCATAATCATTATATAAGCTCATTTTTACCTTAATCACAATATTTATTTTCAATTTCATTCACTTGTATTTTTGGTCAAAAACTACAATGAAATTACTAGAAACTAGAAATTATTTTGAATCCAATTATTTATTATATTTTCACCAATTCCATTCACATAATTTGTAAAAATAATATTTAAATTTAATCTATTAGACTGGATGACAATGCATGTTTTTGAAGTGAAAATGTTCAAAAACAATTCAATGTTATTATTACTAAATTAAATATTAAAATGATTAAAATAAAATAAATTGGATTAAAAGGTTTATAACTATTATAATTTAACATTAAATCCAATTTTAAATTTCATTTGACATTATTAAATATTTAGATAAAAAGTCATTTTCAAATAAAATTCAATTTTTTTTAATATTTATCAAAATATGAAACCTCTTTAAAAAATACAAACAATTCATAGAAAATAAATTATTATATTATGATTTGAAATAAAAAATTTATTTTTAATAATTAATTTTTTTAATGTTTTAAAATTCATTTTTCCAACAACTCCACCATTAAAAGGAGGAAAGAAATCCTTTTAAAAAATTAATATTTTTATGTTTCAAATAAGAGTTTTTATAATATAAATGCTTAAAAATTATTTTATGAATATGAAAACATGTTTTGGAATATATAATATATATTTTTTAATAATATTATGCACTAATAGTGATTAATTGTATTTAAGATAAAACACCTTTATGGAAAAAAATGTTTTTTTATAAAAACATTTCATTCATATTCAAATTGTTTTTATTTTCATTTATAATTAATTGCTAACCAATGAATTCATTATAAATACCATTTTAAACCATATTTTCACAAATATGTTAATCATATTCAGTATATAGATTCAAATGGCTAGGTGATAACTATCATGTTAAATAATATTACTAATAGCATATTTTCATCTGGTAAGACTCGTTTTTTTAAAGGTAATTCCACATTCAAAAGCTGGGACATGAATTATTAAATAAAAGGAAGGACAAACTACATAAGTCTGAAGTAAGTAATCTTATTACAATCTTTATAAAAAAAGGAATAATATCAACATGCAATTCATCCTTACAATTTTTGTCCTGGCACATTCCTTTGATGGCATGGCCTTCTGCAACCATGTTCGCTTCATAAAAGGTATGAGTGATAATGTAGTTAGTCTTCAGAAGAAAAGAAATACAGTTCATCCACCAAGTAGTTAGAGAATAGGTGAGATGAACCACTCCCCCCCAAATAGCATTAAAGATAGTGTTTGAGTAACTTTCAATCCAAATATTTTTCCATCCCTTTTGCTAGGAAAATTTAATGGTATATCACACTCATCATATCAGCCTCTAGAGATGAAGAGATGCCACAATATCCAAAAAAGTATCCATGACACTGACCATGGAAGTCTATGAAAATGGTACCACATCCTGCAGGACCTGGGTTGCCTTTAAAGGCACCATCAATTATCACTTTGATCCATCCTGAAAGCAGGGCTTGCCAGAACACCTAAAAGGTGCGCCGTAGTTGCTTGTAGATCCCATCGATTAGGAGACGATGAAGGATCTCAATTTCTCCAACAGAGTTATCAGAGTGGGATTTTTGAATCAAAACAGCATCCCTGGTGGCAATTAGAATTCGCGTTCGACCTTCTTTAAGATTAAATGAGAAATTTTTTTATAATAGCATTTCTATCATTCCAGATCACACAGAGAAGCTCAGCAACAGCAGTTAGAAAGAGGTTCTTGATCTATTGAGAGGAATCCAAATCTACAAAAAGTTTTAAAAAATGATGGATAGAGTCCATGAGTAACCATCTATAGTCAAAAATGTCATAAATATAGTTCCAAAGGGAAAACATTGTAGCCCAAGACAAGAACAAATAATTGGTATCTTTTCTATACTGATGACAAATAGGGCGTCTAGAGCAGAGTTGGACCCCAAAAGATTTAATACATGCTTCAGTGGGAACATGATTGTGAGAAAGACGCCCAACCATAGTTAGCCTCGAGGGTTTAATCTAGGGTTTATCAAATGATTTTAACTAGAAAAAATTATGATCGGATGTTGAGAAATTATGATTGTAAAAACTTTTGGAATCAAGGACACCATTGTGAGTAGGCTACCAAATAAGTAAATACTCAGAGTTAGAGAAGTAATAGTTATCAATGACTTGAGTGATATTCTCAAGAAAGTTGGAATTATGAGAATGAATGAGGTCTTTTATAGAGTAATTAGTATTTTCCGGAAGAGAAACTGAAGGTACCATAGAGAAACGGGGAACACCAGACCAGTTGTCCAGCCAAAAGTTCAAGGAAGAGTTTATGCTAACCATCCATCTATATTTATTCATGATACTATTATAGGATTGTCTGTTGGATTTCCAAATAGATGAGTTAATTTAGATCAAATTTACTCTCTTTAAGGAATGTTTTTTAAGAAAATAAATTGAAAAAGAGGGGTTATAAATCAACCTCCATGTGTGTCTATCTTGAATGGAATCAATAAATTTTTTATGATTTTTGATACCAAAACTACCTTTATCTAAATGTTTGAAAAAGGTGGCCCAGGGGATGGTCACATGTTTCCTCTCAAGAATGCTACCAGTCCAAACAAAAATCTTGATGTAAAAATTAATTTTGTTAAGGAGACCAGCTGGCCACTAGTAGACCATCATTGAGTAGAACATTTTTGATATTATAGAATACTTCACCAGACAGATCATGCTAGCCATATAAATGGATTTACCCTTCCAAGAAGATAGTTGCTTAATGACCTGGTTAACAATTTTAGAAAACTACATGGATTTAGGCCTTCCCCAAAAGATAATAACTCAAAGGTATGTGAAGGGTAGGGATTCTTCTTTGATGCCTAAATTTTTTATGAAACTAATCCTTCTTGGAGAGGAATAATTTTTTCCAAATAAAACATAATATTTGATCCAACAAATAGATTTCCCAGATATTTCTTCATAATGGAACATTGCATTTTTTAGATTTTTAATATTCTTTTTATCACCTTGTAAGAATAGGATAATTTCATCATCCTAATGAAGATGAGGAGGCACAATTAAATTTCTAGAAACGTGAATAGGTTTAAGCTTATTTTGATCCACAAGGCAAGATAGCGGTCTAATAAGGTAGTCCTCCGCAATAGCAAAGAAAATGGAGGATAAGGGGTCTCCTTGTCTGACCCCTTTTTTGAACTTAAAGTAACCCTTTAGGGAACCTTTGACTAGGATGGAGATGGTATCATAAATGAATGGAGAGTTTATCCTATTGATGAAGGTGTCATTAAATCCAAAGGCCTGAAGAACATTGAAGATGAAACCCCAATCAATGGTGGAAAATATTTCCAAATATCATGTTTAATGGAAATATTACCACCTCTAGTGGCTTTCTTGAGGGTGTTGGTACATTCAGAGGGAAGGAAGATGCAGTCCCGTATGGATCTTCCTTTGATGAACCCAAATTGATTCTAAGAAACAATTTTATTGCTTAACACAGAATATATATTGGAAAGAAATTTTTTAATTTTTTTTAAAAAGAATTAATGAGAGAAATAGTCCAGAAGAGATGGATTTCCGAGGCATTTTCCACTTTAGGGATTAAGGTAATAAATTGAGCATTGTGACCATGGGGTAGAATACCATTCGAAAATAAATATCTGACAAGTTTACACACATCTGCAAATAAAATCTCCCAATACTGCTAAAAAATCATTATTGAATCCATCAGGTCCCAGGGCACTATCAGGGTTTAGGATAAAGTCAATGTCTTTAATTTCAAGTTCAAGAGGAGTGCTAAGAAGAAATACATTGTCTTCCTCATTTACCATGACTGGGATTTTGTCAGGAAGGAGGTATTTTTTGACATTTGGTCCATTGAAAAGTTTATCAAAATATGAGAAATCATGACTATCAATTCCTTCCTCAGAGTCAATGAGTACATTATCTGCTCTAAAGAGAGACAGAGTCCTACTCACTTTACTTATTCATTAAAGTGAGTTGTATAACATAGTGTTTCTATCTCTATCAGAAAGACATTTTATTTTAAAAATTTTATTTACAAATATTTCCTTTAAAGGTGATTAGAGAATTAAGTTCTATGGAGATGCAGATTTCACATTGGGGATCCAAAGAGAATGAAATCTAGTGTTGTCAGTCTGAATTTGGATAAGTTCATGCTCAGGGGTAGAAATGTTTTTTTCAATTAGTTTATATTTAGAACTGCACCATCCTTTGAGACATTGTTTAAGGTGTTTTAATTTGATTATTAAAGAAAAGGAATCATTGTGGTGATTAATAGATTCCCAACACTTTTTAATGATGTTAGCACATTCTAGGTCAGTAGACCAAGCGTTATTAAATATAAAAGGAAAAATTGGATTAACATTCTGGGTGAAGGGACTCACAATAATGGGGTGATGATCCAAATTATGTTTAGGCAAGGTTATTCTATAGATGATATAATAAATTTCCAAAGCAGGGATGTTCGTGAAAGCCCTATCCAATTTTCTGGAAATAGTCTTATTATAGTTCCTTCTATACTAAGTGTACTTGGATACAGTGAGAGTAATTTCAATTAGGTCACATTCTTCCATGAATGTTCTAAAATCTATAGAAGAAATAGAAGAATGGGATGGTCCAATTTTCTCACTAGGGGAGATAATAGCATTAAAATGACCTAACACAAACCAGGGGTTCGGAATGGTGTTAGATAACCCTAAACGATCATTCCAGAGAGACCTAAGATCATAATACCTATTCTTAGGATAAATAATGGGAAAAAATATGCAGGCCATCTAAATAAAAATAACAGGTAAACATTTGTTCAGGGAATTTAAAGGTAATTACATTCTTTAAAGAAGCATGATAGAAAAACCAAAGTGATTTAACAGAATTACCCTATTTGAAAGCACCTAAATAATTATTCCCCTAAGTACAAAGATTCCCACATTCCAAATAAAAATTAACTTTTCTCACAGCAATAACAAACATTTTAGGATGATGAGTCAAAATCATTTTTTAAGCACTTTAAAGGTATTAGGGTTTTCAATACCCTAAAAGTTCCAAAATAATATATTCATTTAAACCTATTTTTTGAGTCAGAACCTCCATTTTTTCTCTTTGAGCCACCTGAGCCTTTTTTCCTCTTATATCTTCTGACATTTTGGGAAGATTTTGGAGTGGGTTTCCTTTTCTACTTACTCGTGGTAGAAACATAACCAATGTTAGTAGCACCTGCATTGGATATGGTATGATTTGGTTCAAGAATTTTTGAATGTATGGGGGTGTCCATGGGCATGTCCCTTACATCCTTTGTGGTGCAAGAAATAAATGTGCCAGTGTTCAACCTGGGGGGGAGGGTTGTATTCCCTTTTCCACCAAAGAGGGATTAGTAGGAGCATAGAAATCATTATAGTTAGGCATACCTGAGTTACCATCCAATGAGGCCAAAACAGTGGATGTGCACATGATAGGAGCATGATGCTTATCAACTACCCCTATTTTTTTATTGGAGGAGGCTACAATAGTCTGTGTCTTTCCTATGTTTTCATCTAAGGGGTTCAACACCTCCGAAACATCCAGGACCTATCTAGAATTATTTGATAGAACTGTTTCTTCAGAGAAGCCCCTGCCCTTTAAAAAAAATTCCAGTTGTAGACTTGTTTGCCGAAGTGCTAACAGAATTAGAGGGTGAGTATGATAGAAGAATAGTTGGGAGGCCATCACCCTTAACAACATCAAGGGGAGTAAGCTTTATCTTTGAGAGAGGCTCGATGAACAAGTTATAGAAGAAAGTAATTGTTATATTAAATGTTAGATAAATATGGGGTTGCTTATAAATAAAGATAAAATATCCATTGAGTGTAACTCAATCTATTAAATAATTTAAATTAATTTGAAAGATGATATTTCATAAAATCTTGGTATGTTAGAGGTATATCCTTTTAAAAATACAAAATCTATTTGGTCTTATGAGGCTTACCAATACATCGAGGGGCTATAGTGGGCCCAACCCATAACTTTATAAGTATAGTGAATTCCTTATGTGATAGTTATTAGACATATTCATCATAAATATTTATATTATAATAAGATATCATATGAAATTTTAATACTTTCACCAATCCATAAGAATTATCATAAACCATTCGGATTAATATATAAAATAGTTTCATAATAGTACTACCTAATAAAATTTATAATAAATAGTATAGGGGAAAATATGGATTTCATAAATAAAACATATGATTATTGAAGTATTAATATATTAAAGGTCTATTCTAATTTATGATTGAAAATAACATAAATAGATCATTAAAAACATTTATCAGGAAAATACCATTTACAAATTGTGAAAAACCATATAAAAACTAAAAAAATCCATAATATTAAAAAAATATAATTTGGAATAAAATATATTAAATTTAAAATAAGACTTCAGATCAATTATTGGTCCTAGTGGAGTTTAATTTATGTTCATGTTGAGTACCTTAAAATAATTATTCCTTTCACATTTTTGTAAGAAATATGAAAAAGAACAATGTTTATAAAATTATAGGACAATTAAATTTAAATTTTATTGTAAAAAATGATAAAAATATATTTAGTAATTAATATATATAATGATAAAAACAATTTTTTTTAAAAAAATAGATAACACATATATGGAATAAAAATGATTTTCAAATAATTATAGAAATAATGTAAGTTTTTATTTAAAAAAATATTTTCAATAATTTTATTAAAAATAGTGTAAAATTTTAGTGTTACATTAAAATATAATTAAATAAAAATATGAAAAAAAGTATACTCATTTTAAAATATATATACTAAATAATTCTCTCAAGGGATACTTAAACACATATAATCATAAGTAATGGTGAGATTTTGAAATAAACCCTTACCTCTTTAGTACCTCATGAATCCTAATACCTATGATTTATATGAAATAAAATTAAACATTAAATTCCATGAAGATAAATAAATTCATGATATAACATATCAATGTGTAATTATATACACAACACAAACGAAATAAGTGGTGAATAAGTCACATGCCTCATAGAAGAAAAAATGAGACAAGAAACCCTTACCTAAGGTTTGATTTCATTCATATGTGTATATAACTAATTTATAATAAATAAATAGGTATTATTCATATTTTAAAAAACCATAAATATATATTTTAATACCATATATTATTTATTTATACTTTTTATGGCCATTTTATTATTAATTCTTTTTCGAAATCATTTTTCCAAGAGACAATTGGTCTCTCTTTCATGTATATTTTGGTATGGTAATTTTGGACCATTTAATTTGATCAAGGGTAGATCATATAGTAATTTTGAAAATGGTATAAAGTTTATATATATTTATTATATAATTATATATAACAGACTACAAAATTTCGGGATGGGAAAAGGAGTTTCATCGTTCATGGATATTGTATACCATACAAACACATGAACATAGTTTCTTTTTTTCAAACGGATGGAACCTAAAAAAGGAAATAATTTTTCCCCTATTTAAGACCATAATAATATAGTAAAATTCATAAATATTAATTCAATATATACATATTACAATCTATGTAAAAATTACAGTGAAAAACATTTCACATCGCTACGTGGAGGTGGTAGTCCACACGTACGCACAAGAAATGTTACAATTTTCCAATGGATTGAAATGTAAGAAGTAATATGTGGTATTATAATTCCATAGGTATATAAATTTTATAAATATCCTATTAATATTTTAAATAAATAATTATATCTAGTCGTGATAGGTGATGATGGAAAACAAATTACATAGGTTCATAAGGCAAGGTTATCGTACACCCCAAAAATAGTTTCCTTTTCAATTTGATGGATGAGGAGATGGATATAGGTTATTAAATAAAAATAATGATATATAATTAGGTAATATATTATTTTTTTATTTTTTTATCATTTTATTATTATATTTTTATATCTATAGGATGAATATAAATGAAAATTCATGGTCGGGAACTTTACATCTTCATCGGACATACATTGTAGGTTATTAAGTAAATCCATCCCATATTGTATTTTTGTGGAAAACAGTCATCTATTATATATTTAGGTATTTAAGGATGACTTTTTCTTGGTATTTTCTAAATAAAGAAAAGGAATTTTAGATTTTGAACAAAATAAGAGTGGGGTGTCCTTTTAAAAGTGTGGGAGATGAAACACTTGGAGTTTTGGAAAAGAAAAAGTGATTCATGCATTTTTCACATGAAAAACTCCCTAAAATGGATCATTAAAAAACCATAGCTGATATATGTTCTAAATATGGTCATGAAATACTAATTTGAAATCTATCTATGTTATTTTTACCTTTATCATTCTAGTTCAACTCCCGATAAACTCATTTTAACCATAATCGTGATAATTGATTTTTAATTTATTTATGATACTATGACCAAATATTATGTTAAAATTATTATATAATTTTAATTATTATGATTAAAAGTATTTAATAAATTTTATAAAATTCAATTAACACATGTGAACGAATTTAATTTAAAATCAATCCAATAAACACGATGAAAATGTGGTTTTGTAAAGAAACGTTTTAATAAATATTGGTCGTTTCAATATCCAATTTCCTTATAAAATTGATTTAAGTGGTGAAAAAAGTATTTATTATAATATTATTACACTAATTTTACTTTTTAAACAATTTAATAAAATTTAACTTTTATATTCTTTAAATTGAAAGGGAGTTTTTAATAATAACATGTATTTTTCACTATCAATCGAAAAATTAATATTTTCAAAATATTGTTAAAAATTAAATATAAGATAATTTTGACATCATGAAATAAATATTTAGTTACATTTTTTAAATGATATTTTCGATTATTGTTAAAAAAAATATTTTAAAATTTGTGCGCAAAGCATAATGAAACTTCCCATTAGAATAACAATTTTTTTTTTTTAAAAAATTTCCTTCCAAATGATAATTAGTTTATTTATAATCTATATAAAATTATTTTACTTATTTTATTCATTTATTAAACAATTTAATTTTAATTATTTATTTATAAAAATTCAGATCCTAAAATTTAATGGCATTTTTATAATGTTCATAACAAAAAATAAATTACATTTTATTTTAACTTAGTGTTGTGTGTAATAAAATCTATGAAAGGGATTAAGTTGAAGAAAATATATTTTGTGGTTTTTTATAGTCAGTGTTTCATGTATCACATGCAATCAAACACAATTTTATTCTTTCAAAATCTCATGTTTTTATAAGAGATGTTATATCTATACCAAACACAAGAGTATAAAATATATTTTAGTACCACCATTTTGAGGTATGTGATCATTTTTGATGTATTTTTATGTTGTTAAAGTGTTTGATTAATGTTTGGGAGAGTTTGGGAAGGTTTTAGAATTCTTCTGGGTTTTTTCTAAGGGATCATTGTTTATGCATTGTTAGGTAAACTTTGTATCAAACCCTGGTAACCATGTAACTTGGGATAGTGGGAATCTCACAATTTACACTTGGTTTGTCTATCCCTTGTTGATTACCTTTGAGACAACAACATGAGCATGGTTAGAACATGGTTTATCTAACCGGGTGCGGTAATAAATATAGTATTTTTATTTTTGGGACCACTCAGGATTTTCCCAACACTCTTTCTCTCTTCTCCCATATAAACCATAGTCAGTATTTTTGGTTCTCAAGTGTTTTAGGGGCTCCCCACTTATTCTTGAAGAGAATCAACGGGTTTTCACGGTGTGTTGAAGGAGATTCTCTTCAAGTAATCCTTCTCTCTAGGTTCATTCTTGGTTTTCCATAGATGTAAATCGCTCCCTCTCTCTGTTTTCTAGATCAACTTTCATCACATGTGGATCTATGTTTTTTTTACCTAAAATGATGAGATTAAGGAAGTTTGATGTTATATTAATGGATCTAAGGTGGTTTTTGTGGAGATTTCACCTGGATTTGTGGGGCGGCTGTGAGTTGGTCTATTTCACCAAAACTATAAAGTAGTTGTCTTCTCTCTCATCTACATTTTTCTAGAACTATAAGTATTGATTTAAATTTTATTATTTTTCTTGATATTTATTGTTAATACGATGTAAAAAATCTGGATTTACATTTGTTTTGTGACGATTTGGGGATTCTTGTGAAAATGGGTTATTTTGGGGAAATTTTCTTTGTTTCTGGAATTTATAATGTTGATTTTATAATCAGTTTCTTGGTTTTTTCTAAGGAAATGGTTTGTAAAAAATGGTTTTTAATAAAAAAGGAGTTTTGTTTAAGTATTTATTGTCATGGTTAATGGATTAAGGGGACGTTTGGTTGTGAAATAGTTTTTTTCATTATGTTGTGGATTTAGTGGGTGTATATGATTCTTTTATTGGATTAATATTTTTTTGCATGTATTGGTTTGATGGGATGTGGGAGAGGATTTCCACTATAAAAATGGAATGGATTGTGGATGGAAGGTCCACTATCAAGGATAAGTGGTGTGAAGTACCACTATTTTTGTAAAGGAGTAAACATGTTGGGAAAGGAAGTGCCATTATAGATGGTTATTGTTTTGGGTATGTGAGACTCTATAGTTATGGTTTGTTTGTGTTTGGTTATCAAGGAAGAAATTGTTGTTCTAATATTTTAGGGTAAACGGATTATGGAATTTTTATTTGGATTTACCTTGAATTGTCTGGATTTGGGAGGAAAAGGTCTTGGTAAGTCTGTGTTTGGCCTATTGGAAATTTGTTACAATATTTTATGTTTTATATAAATTGTTTTATATAATCGTTATAATGGTTATACCCTATTGGAATGTTTAGGGAATTCATTTGAGCAAAACCTAATGAGTATTTGTAATCACCCCCAGCTTTGGGACTTTGGTGCTTTTGAAAATGTCATTTTTCAGGACATAGTTAATGGTAAAACCTCTCATTTTGAAAGTGGTTCATCATGATGCTTCAACAGTATTGTGGTTCTTGGAGAGTAGATCTTGTTGTAGAGCCATAGAGAATCTCATGGTTTTTATCGGGTCTTTTCATTAAGACATTCTCTTAGTACTCTGATATTGGGATTTTTTTGGGCTGTTGTATTTGTTTATGGAAATTGTTATGGAATAGTTTTTTTTCTTCATGGTAAGATTTTATATCCGGTGTACTTGGTAAAAATTCTTCATGTATTTTTAGTTTTTATGAATTGTTTGGTTGGTTGTTTTATTCTTAGGAAAAATCATTACCCAATTTTTTTTAATCCATCAGTATTTGTTTTCATCCTTTAGCCCTTGGGAATGTCACATAAGGCCATGTAGCATCCCACTACCTTCTCAAGAAAATGAGGAAGGGGTGGAATGTTATATGTTTTATATGTTTTTTCGGTCCTTGAATTTTTTGTTTTTTGGTTTTTACAATAGTTGTCATTATTGGTGCTAGAATTCGTTCACGATTTATTCCTTAAGTTGGGATGGTAGCAAGGTGAAGGATTTTCAAAACATGAAATGTATATAATAAAAGAATGTAACTAACCCTTTTATAATGAACATCAGGTCAGCAGGGTGTTTGGTACATAAGTGTATTTGAGACACTTATAGGAGCGTGATCTCATTATCATGGGTGTATCCAATGTGATGATCATGTCATGGATGGTAGAAATGAAATATCAGTTAGATTTCACATTTCATTGGTAATAATGCTTTATTTAGTGATATGAATATATATACTGGTGAAAAATAATGAAATTATTTTCAAATTTGAGGATTTTAAAGGTGGTTTTTTGTGGTATTTTTTGAAATTGGACAATTTTAAAAACTTGGTCGAGTTATCAAAAATGGTGAAACATGGTTAGTGTGAACTTGTGGAATGTATGGTGGTGATAGTTAAAATTCAATTGAATTTAAAATTGTAAGACTTTTCTTGATATGGGAGTGAGGAATAATGTTGTTTATGTATTGATAGAAAATTAAATGGGTAGGCATCATAGAGACCAATCAGTGAAGGCTTCTGAAAATGTGGTTGCACCTAACCCCCAAGTGAACCAACATCTTCTGTAGAGTATAGTTTATGATATCCATGTTGTGGAATGTGGGAATAAATTGGATGAACCAAACCATATGGACTGTATGGTTCAATTTTAGAAGCAGAATGCACCAATATTTAGTGGTGATTCTGAATCAGAAAAGGCGGAGGAACGATTGAACAGAATGAATATTATATTTGAAATCCTAGCAACACTGGTGGCATTAAAAGTGAATCTAGAAACATACATGTTGGAAGATCATGCCCTTAAATGGTGGGAGTTTGTGGTCTAAGTTGGAACATACCAAGGGACGTCATGGGAGGGTAATGGGGAAATGTTTAACACATAAGTATACACTCATACATTCAGAATTCAGTGCACAATAGCTTTATTTCATTTAAAACAAGAGACCCTTTTGGTAACTAAATTTAAGGACATGTTTTTGAACTTATTGCAGTTTTCAACGGAGGTGGCTGCTAGTACCTCATTGAAGGCACATATTTTAGAAGCTGGGATGAGGCCTGAAATTCCTTCTAAAAAAGTGGTGTTATTTATAAGTGATTACAACAAAATGGTGAATAGAGAAACTATATCTAAATTAGATATCTTCAATGCTACAGGTATGGAAATTATATTAGTACCCATGGGGAATAAGGGGAACTCTAGCACTAGGATCAAGATGAAGAAGGACACTTGTATCTAGGGTGGAATTATGGTTAAGAACTTGACAAAAATATGGGTGAATCTTCCTCTAAATCCTCAAAGTAAGCTATGATGTTTTCAGTGTAGATCTTCATTCCATATCAAGAGGGATTTTATGGAATAACCTCAAGAATGTCATAACTATAAGAGGACAGGGCATATTTATTTTTATGGTCGCAATTGTCCAAGGTTAGGTTATCTTGAAATTACTCAAGGGTTATAGGTGTATTATACCTCAATAGGGAGGGGGCAGTAGAATACCCCTCATCAGCAGAGTAATGTTAGCATGGTGATTCAAGGAATACCACAACTCGTCATTATGGAAATAAATACCATAGTGTGGTAAGCAAGAATTTGATTGGATTTGAGTAGGTTATGATTGATGATCATTTGGGACCATCCACAGTGCGATGTAATATTCATTTAAATTCTACATTTATTTAATATATTTTTGATATAGGTACTTCGCATTATTTTATTGTTTTTTGTGATGTCATTTTGTTGGGTTTGACTGTGGAAATGTTGTATTCAGCTTCGAAACAACAAAATACTCTGGGTCAAAGATAGTGTCGATCCTTCTACTGTATAAAATAATATATAGTTATGGATGGGATTAAGGTGGTGTGGGATTTCTCAATTCTTGAGATGGATTCTTAAGATAAAATCCTCGTAATATTTTGGTTAGAAATGTTTATGGCTCGCATTGACTGTTATGAACGAATGGTTAGTTTCATGAAAAATGAGGTTGTCGAACAAAACATTATAGGGGATATGAATGAAATGGTTGTTTAAATAGGTTGGTTGGAACCTGTTGTTGGAATGATCACATATCTGTTAGTACTATTGTAATTTTTATGAATGGTAGGATTCTAACATAACCTTTTTTCAGTGGTTTTGGATCTGTTTCTAGATGTTTTTCCTGATTAATTATCATGGTTTCAACCCATGATTGAAAATGAGTTTACGATTGATCACCTTTGGGGGGAAATTCCTATCGCACATACATCATACTATATGTAACCAAAAAACTGTGGGAATTGAAAGTGCAATTAGAAGAGTTATAAAACAAATGGTTCACCCAGCCAAGCATGCCTCTGTGGGAAGCGTCAGTCTTGGTAGTAAAAAAGGTAGATGGAAATCTGTGGATTTGTTTTTATTATCTTAAAGTAATCCTAGATATGATTGAGAATTGATTTACACTACCACACATTGATGATTTGTTCGATCAGTTGAGGGGTCTTTAGTGGTTCTCCAAGATTGAATTGAGGTTAGGGTATCATAAATTACAAGTACTTGAGGTAGATATTACAAAATTAGCCTTCATATGTATAGGAGGAAAATATGAGTATGTGGTATTCCCTTTGGAAGGGTGAATGCACCAGTAGTTTTTTTTGGCATTATTGATTCAGATATTTTAGAGATATCTATATTATTTTGTGGTGTTAATTGTTCTTGGAATATTTGTGTATTCCTGGAAAAGGGTGGATAATTAGAAATAATTAGAGATAGTGATGGGGATATTGAGAGGACAATAGTTATTTGAAAAATTAATAAGTTCTAATTTTAGATACAGGAGGTTTATTTCCATGGACTTGTTATTTTTGAGAAGGGTTTTTCTGTTCATCCATAAAAGAAATAGGTTTTTACTTCATGGGAACTACCAAAGAATGTTTTCGAAATGCGGATCTTCCTTTGTCTAGGTTACTATTATCAATGTTCTATTCATGATTTATCACAATTTTTATCACCAATTATGGATTTTACAAGGAATAATTTTTCATTTCAATGGAATGATCAATGTCATAAATCTTTTGAACAACATAAGAGTCTCCTTACATCAACACCAATCTTGGTTTTTACAAAATGAGGAAGATGGTACATAGTGTATTGCGAAGCATTGTGATCAGGGTTGGGGTGTGTTCTCATAAAAAGAGATAATGTGGATGTGTATGGATCTTGGTAGTTGAGGGTTCATGAGAATAACTACCCAATGCATCATTTATACTTCGCGGTTATGGTTCATGCTTTGAAAATATCGCATCATTATCTCTTTAGGGAGAAATTCATGGTATTTACTGATCATAAGATCCGGAATCATATATTGATTTAAACTTCAATAAAATGAGACAGCTAAATTATTTTCAAATGTTTTATTTTGACTTAATGTATACACATGGTAAGGGAAATTCTGTGGTGGATGAATTAAGTAAGAAGTTCTATGCTCAGGTAGTGAAACAAGCATTAGATCAGTGGACATTGATGTCGATCATAACTGGAAAGCATTTGGAATGTGGGGAACATGGTGATAGATCAATTTTATTTTTAGTCTCACTACTTCATAACTTGGTTTGGTCAGTTAAAGGGGAATATTTTTTGATTCTGAGTGTATATTGATGAGGTCAAAACTCAATGGTCGGAAGACCATTGAGGGCTGTGAAATGAATGGGCTTTCAGTTTTTTTATTTCAGAATCAGATAGTTATGATGGTGTCTTTCCATGTAGAAATTATCATGTATTATCATCATTTTAGATGGGGTTTCCATCTAGGAATTTGAAAAATGTATAAGACATTCATATTAGAATTTGGTTGGGCCAATATGAAATGGAATGTGGTAGTGTTTTTTTTGAGATACTTGAATTGTCAGAAAATCAAGGCAGTGCATCAGTGGCCAACAGGTATGTTGCGATTATTACCTATCCCCATCTGGAAGTGGGAGAATATAGTGATGGATTTTTTTACAGGTCTCCTAAGAATGGATAGAAAGCATGATGTCATATCATTGATAGTGGATCAACTCACAATGTCGATCCATTTCATCCCTATTCCTTGATCTCATACGATGGAGGATCTGTCCAAAATATATATTTGTGAAGTGGTAAAGAGGCATGGTGTTTCAGAGTTGATTGTATCTGGTAGAGATCCAAGGATCATATTTCATTTTTGTAAATTCTTATAGCAATCCCTAGGGACTTGGTTGAAGATAAGTACGGTGTACCATCCAATGAAATATGGGAAATCTGAGATAATGATGCAAACTCAAGAAGATATGATATGGGCATGTGTGATGGATTTTGGTTCCTCATGCGAGTTTTGCGTGTAGTTATTTTAATTTTTTTTATAATAAAATTAATCAAGCCTCCATACATATGCCTCTATTTGAAGCATTTTATGGGTGACCGTGTTGTTCTCCACTTTGTTGGGTAGAAAGGGGTGAGACAGAGAGAGTGGGACTGAGCCTTTTCCAAGAGACTATGGAGTAGATTATGTTGATCAGGAAGAGAATGGAGATGGGTCCAAGTAATTAGAAATAGTATGTAGACAATCATTGATGGTTGTTGTCATTTTAGGTGGGTAATCGTGTGTTTTTTAGAATCTCTCATAGGCTTGGACATCATCGTTTTGGTAATAAGAGATAGTTATATCCAAGGAATATTAGGCCTTTTGAGATACTTAAGATGGTTAGAGAGGTGAATTATAGGATGCATTTCCACCATAGATTAGTGTGGTGCACAATGTATTCCATGTTTCTCAGTTGAACAGGTACCATCTGGATCCAAACTATGTTATTCGATGAGATCATGTTGGGCTAGAGCTAGATTCTTATTTAGTGCACATGCTAGTGTAGATTGGGGATATGGAATATAAATTTACTCATTTTAAAATAATATGTCTTGTTCATGTTTTGGGGTACCATGACGAAGTTCAAGACGATACATGGGAGTAGGAGAAAGAGATGGTTGAGTAATGGTCTTAGCTCTTTTGAAAATATGAGGGTTCTCTATATTCTAAGGATGGAAAGGCCAATGGTGGGGATAATGTAGTACCCCAAGTTTGAGCTATATTACCCTTTTTGATGTCTTTTTATGTTTATAATTTTTTTAGAAATGTTTTGTAGAGTTTAGTAAGGATTTGGAATGGTTTTTTGGTTTTCTAAAGGAGCGCGGCTTAAGCATGGTTAGGGTAAACCGTGAAACAAACACAGGTTATAGTGCAACATGGGAAAGTGGGATTCACATGGTTTTTGAATGGTTTTTCTAACCGTGTGAGGAGACTTTGTGGGGATCCATTTAAAATTTTATCATTAGCATGATTAGTGAATGGTTTTCATAACCATGCGAGCTAACTGTGCACGAGATTAACAATTATGTTTTTAAATCCAAGACCAGTCAGTATTTTCAATAAATTCTTTCTCTCTTCTCCCATATGAAACCTACTCGTGATATTTGGTTTTCAAGGGATGTAGGGGCTAAACCACTCATTTTTTGAAGCAAATCTAAGGGTTTTCAAGATGTGGTGAAGTCGATTCTCTTCCGGTAAGCCTCCACTCTTAGTTCTTTCATGGGTTTCATTAGATCTACATCACTCCCTCTCTCGGTTTTCTAGATCTACTTATATCGTATATAGATATTGGGTTTTTTTCTAAAATGATGATATAGGAGATTTTTATGTTATTCAATGGGATATATAGTGGTTTTGGTGGTGATTTCACCCAAATTTCAACTGTGGTTGTGAGTTGGTTGATTTCACCAAAACCCTATGGTTGGTGGATTCTCTATCGACCCCATTGGTTACTGAAAAATATGGCTTGATTTAAATTAATTTTTTTTGATATTTATTGTTAATATGATGTGTGATGAATTATTTAAATTATTATTGTAATGATTTTTGGATTTTGGGGAAAATGGATTTATTACGTTGACATTTTCCTTGTTGTTAGATTTTAAAATGTTGGTTTTTGAATTGGTTTCTTGGTTTGGTTTATGGAAATGGTATGTAAAAAATGGGTTTCAATAAAATGGTGTTTTATTGTATTATAAATTGTAATTTTTAAGGTCTTATGGGATCATTCGGTTGTGAAATAGTTGTTTGAATATTTTTGTGGCTTTAGTTGGTGAATATGCTTGTTTATTAGATTAATCATTTCATGTATGTGTTGTAATGATGAGAAGTGGGTGGTAGTGCCACTATAAAAAGGGGATTAATAGGGGAAGGAAGGTCCACCATCATGTTTATGTAGGAATGAAGTACCACTTGATTGGGTATAGGGAAAGCAGGCTCGGATGTGAAGTACCACCAGGATAGGTTACTAGTTTGGGTATGTGAGACTCTATAGTTATTATTTATTTTTGTGTGGTTATTCAAGGAAGAAATTATTGTGCTAATATGTGAGAGTAAATGGATTATGGAATGGTTGTTTTTATTTCTCTTGTATTGTGTGGATCTGGGTGGAAAATGGATTGGAAAGGATGTGTTTTTCTTGTTTGAAATTTGTTTCAATAGTTTTTGTTTTTTATAAACTACTTTATTAAAATTTTATATTGGTTCTTTCTTAATGTCATGTGTAGGGAATTAATTTGGGTAAAACCATCCATGTGTTTGTACTAACCCCCTGCTTCGGCACTTTGGTTCTTTTGGAGATTTCATTTTCCCAGACACAGGTAAGGGTAAAGCATCTCATTTTGTCAAGTGGTTCATCGTGATGCTTGGATGGTATTGTGGTTCTTAGAGCAGGGATCTTAGTGTGGAGACGTGGACCATGTCATAGTTACCTATGTTTCATGTCATTGTTTCATCCGTATAGTACTTTGATATTGGTATTTTTATGGGTTGTTGTATTGGTTTATTAGAATTGTTGTAGAATAGTTTGGTTGTTTCTTGGTATGATATTATTTGGGGTGTACTTTGTTGACATGCATCATGTAGTTATGGTTTTTATTCACTATTTGGTTGGTCTTTTTATTATAAAGGAAAACCATTCCCCATTTTTTTTAATCCCTCATAATTTATTTCTACATTTTTGTGCCTTGGGAACATCACCTCAAAGGGAAAATACTTCCCAAATTATTCTTGAAGCCCTCATCATTTATTTCCATCCTTTGGCGCCTTAGGAACATCTCCTAAGGCCAAGTAGGCTCTCACTACATTATAAAGGAAATGAGGAAGGGGTGGCATGTTTCTTATATCATTACATAGAAATATATTAATATAAGGAAAAGGGGGTGGTTAGAACTAATCAAGAATTATGAGTGTATTATACATTATCATTTGGGGTAAGAGTGTAATGTAGAAGATTTGTTTACTAGAAAACAACTTAATATCTTTCCATTATTTTCAGAGGTGAAAGATCCAATTATTAATTATTCATTAAGAATAGGCTTAGTTAATTTAATTGAAGGGGAAACATCATAATTCTTTCTTGAAATTCCTAAACATTATTTATTTAAATAAATAACGAAATATTTTATTAATAATTATTCATTACAAAATAATACTAAATATATAAGAAATGATAAATTAATAAAGTTTAATATTAGTGAAGTTATTATTTTATGGTTTCAAAAGAGCATATGTGTTTTATCAATAACAAAGGTAATGAATTTGGATGAATCTCATTACAAAAAAAAATCAATAAATCATTTAATGAATAAGATGTATAGGGATGTCTAAAAGAATTCCTGATGTGAAAAATTGAATCAAGTGATTGCTGGTTAAAATAATGATTCATAGTATAAAACTAAGTGAATTCTAAGAGAAAACATCCCAAAGTAGTTATGAAACTGTTCATTATACCAAAGTGTAAGTTGGATAATATGAATATGAATTTCATCACTTAGATAACTAAAACATCCATAGGTAATTATTAAATATCAATAATTTTGTATAGACTTTTATTTTTATCCCATTTCCTATAAATTCGATATAGTTTCCTTTGGATTGTGTTTCTAGGTTGTGTATAAAAGAATTCATGTCTCCATGGAAACCCTATTTCAATAGTTTTCTATCATGATCCAAGCATCACATAAAATTTATAGGTTATCCAATATAACAATTTAAATAGTTTGAATAATATTAAAATATATTTTCATAATCAAATTGAGAGATAGTCTGAAAAGATTGTAAAAAATTAGGGGATACACTATTGTCTTTATCCCTTGATTTCCAATAATGATTCAATCTATATGTACCTCAGGTAGAGTTTTAATAAATAATATTTACCACTATAGCATTCAAGTGTATCCATATTACAACATGTATTTAAATAAATTTAAGACATTTTCATATTATGATGATGTTCATGAAAGAATGTTATTGGGTGTAAAACAAGTAGAAGAGACATCAGAGAAAGTAAGACCCATCCCAATGCAATTCATGGATGTTTAGAGTAAACAAATATGTTAGTTTGATAGAAAGAAGAAGTATCTTGAATTCCATACTGAGTATAATGTCTTCCTATGGATATCTTTATAGAATGTTGATATGATATTTGGAATGAAATGGAATCCATGTCCATGGTAAATTTGTTCATTTGAAATATGAGAGATAATAAGATCTACAAAATATCATTTAGATATTCCACAAAACATTTATCAAGTTCATGTATTCATCAATATATCACTTATAAGGAATTATTTGTGAAACTCCTCATTCATTTTAAATTATTACCTAGTTTAATTAGAGATTCAATTATCATATATATAAGAGATAAGCTAATTTCATGATATTACTGAGAAAATTCCATGAAATCTGGAAACAATACTGGTGATGGTTATTTGGTAATATCAACAACTAAAATAGGTTATATGGGATCAATAGATTTGTATATAATGTCTTATAAGAAATTTTCTGGGATAGAATTATAATTTTTAAGGATAAATTATTATAAGGGGAAGGTAAGACCAAACAAATTCTATAAAAAATATTTATATTAAAATTTTTGTAGTATAAATAAATTATGTAGATTTATTTAGACCGAAATAACTAATAACAAACAATATATTAATAAAAAATAATGTGAGTGAAATATAAAATCCCCCTAACTCATATTATCCAATAAGAATCAGAACAATTTAAAGTACTGTGAAAAATATAAATAATACAATCCATGGAAACAATAAATTGAATATACTAAAAATGAAAACAAATAATTTTTTCACTAGTATGAATTATTATATAGAAGATAATAGTAAATATAGGCATTATATTAACATTGGGAATTATTAAAATAGGCGTTATAACTACTATAAATTATTAAATATAATTAGATAAAATTAACGGTAATGAAGTGAATTGTTTGGAATAGAAGAGAGAAACCTTATCCTTAACTAGTAGGAGTGTACCATATAAATCATACTTTTCAAATTATGGGAAGGAGGTAACATCACTATGGTTATTCTTAGACTGATCCCTAGAAGAACATGATCCATTGAGTTTTGAGTGAAATGTTTTATAAGGTAAGGTTGAGTTAGTAAAAATCACCACCATATCAATGTTTTCCAAAAAAACATGGAAAGTACCACCATTTAACACCTTTAACATAAGGAAAACTATTTTATAATAAGGGGATATGTATTTGAGTTTATGTGATATTAATGTATAAATTATGTAGTAATGAAATAGTTCTTACACTGAAACAATGTTTTAATTAAATGGGAGATACTTAAATAAAAGTTAAAATGTTCATAGGTTGTGGATAAATTTATGAAATAGTTTTCATAAATAGAATCAACATGTATATATTATCAAAGGGGTTAAATTATTTAACATTTTGTAAAATTGGTAAAATTCGGTCAAAATAATACATTTTAGTAAATATAACATCATATATATGTATAAATATCTAAATTGAGCCATGTTAGTTCTAGTTTCCTAATTATAGAACTAAAAGTATTTTTAAATCATTAATGGAGGTAATTTGGATCTATGGATAGTATTGAACTACATGATATTATGTAAAACAAACTATTAAATAATGTATTCCATGGACACTACTAGAAATTGAAGCTATACCCATGGTTTTATAGATTCGTGGCTAAATCTTATTTATAGCCACAATATAGTATATACTTTCATGGATAAAAATTTACGCTGCTTTTTTTAAAAAAATATCATCGTGCTCCTCCTCCATTCTCCCCCGATCGATTTTTTTTCAAATCACCGCGGGCTTCTCCTCCTGTATCTCCCAACAGTGACCCTCCGAACCCTGTCTCACATGGTGGCGACCCTCGGAACCCTGAACATCTCTCATTGCGCGTGACCCTCCTTCCCTGACCCATCGCAACCTCTTCTCTCCCCAATCCTCCTCCACCGACGTTGCCCCTCGTGACCCTCCGAACCCTCGACTTCTGTCACGGCAGCACCCTCCACCACAATACCCTCTTCGCATGACCCTTCTTCCCGGACCCATCGTGACCTCTCATATCTCTAATCCTCCGCGACTGATTGTTCCCCTCGCGATGGTTCCCCACACTGACACTAAAAAAGGAAACCCCACCACGAGCGGCTTCCACAGAATGCAAGACACCTCACCTCCCCCACTGACACTACTCCTAGGTGGCCTTCACACCTCCTCCAGTGCGCCTCGGATGCAATCAACCCCCTCCAGGTGATCCTCCTCCACCTTGTTATGATGAATTATGTGATCATTATTTTTTTATAAGTGTATAGAAGTAAAATGGAATAGTTTCACATGTTTGAGTTCGGTAAAGATTTTTTGGAATTAAATACATTATTCTAATAATAATTGATATGCATGGAGTGAGGGAGAAGTGGTTTTCGGTGAAGAAATAATTAGTCTATATTGGGAATCTTCATGGTGGAGTTTTGGACAATTGGAATCGATAAAAAGTGATGGTATCAAATTATTATGCTTAAATTTGGAATCAAGGTATCATCCTGGATGCTTCTCAAGGATTTTAATTCTTATGGTTGGGAGTTTTTAATGACCCTCCTAATTAGAGTCTTGGTAATTTCAGAGGAAATTTGATTTTTTTTCCTGAAGCAGGGAGATTTTTGAGAATTGAAATATGAATTAGAATTTCATGAGTTAGTACATCTCTAGGATGTGTTTTCATTTTAGGATAATAGTTATTTAGTGGGATGGTTTCCAAATCATAGGGTGGTGGCTAACCGGAAAATAATGCATTATTAATTGGGTATTCGATTAGGAGGCACTAGGTGCCTCTTAATGGGTTTATAGAGATACTATAGCCTTTATAAGTTACCCGACGGAGGGGTACCAGGTACTCAGTGAGCTGGAAAGTGTAGTAATCCTTTTACAAGGTCCATCAGGCACATAGTGGAGGGGGATTGGTTACCCAGTATGGATGGGTGTTGTTTTTTTAAGGATAACAGAATAGTTATTCTAGATTCCACCTCTAAAAATGCTTTATGGGGTTCTTCTAGTTTAAATGGATAGAGGTAAATATTATTCTTCTACCTCCATTATTCTTTCTTATTTATATCTTTAAATAATTAGTTTTTTAGGGTATGGTTTGTGTCAGATTTCACCAAGATATGTTGTGGCACATGAGAATCTGATGTTTCAAGATTTATTTATCCATTGACGTGTTAGAAATATTGTGGCACATGGAAATTTTTTTTTATTTTTATCATTATGTTAGATACTCCAATTATTTTTTTTCATTAAAGTTATCCATGATTAAATCAATAAATTGTCACAATTCCTTCATAGAATGTGGTGAAATGACATTAAACTTCCACATTCTCATATTTAACCAAGATTCATGTGATCTAATTCTTTTTAATATTTTGGAATATTTTTTCAAAAAAACATACCAATTGATATCGTATATGTTTACTAGCATGATTATTATTTATCATGGTTGATTCCCTACATAAGTATTCCCACAACAGTGTTTCTTATAGATTATATGCTAATACTATTCTAAAATTTTTTGGATTCAGGTATGAGAAAACATGACTAAGACATATAATGATCAGATTTTGGTTTTATATTTAAAAATATTGATATTCCATAATCATCTTCAAGATAAAGGTGAGCTCATGGAATTTACGAATCTATCCTATAGTGTTAAAACCAAATATTTAACCCCTGATTATTCTTTGGTGGTTCATCATTATTAGATTTAAAATTCTCAACAGTGATAATGAAGTTACAATCATTCATGCAACTATGTGATGACATGGGCCCAATGATATTCTTACCACTAGGAAAATTTTAAATGTTAAATCTTCCTATTTACCAATAGTTATCAATAATAATATAATTTTTTTCTAAAAACAATAAGTGATTTCATAATTCGGAAAACAAACCACTAAACTTGGTAGAGTGAATTGAGTCACTTCAACATGCTAAATTTAATAATTTTGTAAATATTATTGAAAGAAAACATAGCGGAGACATGGTATCTACTAAATATACTAATCATGGGTTCCTCTCTATTCCACATATCCAATATTCAGAAGCCCATGTTTCTTCTTCTCCTGACTTCCATGTACCTTCATTACATCAATCCCTTCCTCTCCCTCCCTCCCTCTTCAGCATGAGGTTTACCTTTGATTCTCTTCCAGCTTGGGGTTCATCTCTTATCAACCCAGGGTATGCTGTATTCCTTCACCACATACAATTTCTTTTTCCTCACTCCCTCTTCTCCACACGGTTTCACTCGGCTTATCCCTATGCTCACACTTTTTCTCCTATCGACCTATAGTCCCCGCAGACCCTAGTCGTCGTCTTCCTCCTAATCCCAGTTCCCATCCACTTGTCGGATTCTCACACACTATTGTCATTGTCGTACTCCCGTACTATCCTTTGCATCAATGCACCCTAATTCCCTCCGTTGAATGTGATGCCACCTTCTTTTTCTGGCTCCATAATTTGTTCAAATCAACACCAAGAATCTATTTCACTAATTTTCTCATCCCGCTCAATTATAACCTCCTTTCGAGATTGATTTCCCTCCAACCCCGGTCGACATCTCCCTACATCACTAGGTTCATATCCACTCTTCCAGGGGTTTCCAGTTTTATCTATCTCCTATGAGATCTACCTCGGTGAAGCACTCCCTGTAATCGCTTCACGTTTCCACTCTCCATCACCGAAATCTACTACTTTCTTCAAAAATATATCTTACTATTACATCGTAGAAATAGACAAGAGAGTAGAAATGTTCCTTAAGCGTAGATTTATCCAGCTATTGATGAATCATTCATATGGTATTTTCTCATCTGTAGAATCTTGGTATCATTTTTCTTTGCTCAATAGTTTCACATTTCACTATGTTCACACTAATTTTTCATGCTGTAATACAATATAGAGTTTCACAAATGGTGGGTTCTCATAAGTTTCTGGAAAAAAGTTCAATCCTCTCCAAGATTAAGTTTTTCTAGCTACATATGGATTTTTCAAACATCAATACAATATATCTCCTATTTTTCCTCACCAATCACTACTTGTACTTCTATTTCTGGGTAATATTTCTTCATCTAAAATTTCTTCCATGGTTGATATTGATTTCCTCCACCACATCAATGAAATCTATTTTTTAGTTATTGAGAACTTATTTTATTCAGTACCCATTTTTTTCAGTTTCAATTATTTATATTTCCTGTTGTTTTCATTGTTTTTTTATAAATGTATTTGATTACATGAATAGTGTATTCACTGATGTTGGTTATGGTAAATAATAATCCACTCAGGTATATAACTTTACTTTTGATTGGATTGTTATTTTTATTCAAATACTATAATTGAAAAATATTCATTTTTTGTGTTCATTTCCATTCTATAAATAACTAAATCCTAAAATTAATTTATTTTTTTCAATTGGCAATTAATTGAAATTATTTACAGATTTCATATACATACATGTTTGGAGATTGCTTATATAGAAGTGTTTTTATATTGTATCTTTCTTAATAATATTTTATATGCAATTGTTTCACTCATTCACAGTTTCAATTATAGGCTACTTATTTATGGGTTCTCCTTGGAAGAGTTTTTTTTTGGAAATTCAATGTATACAGGGATGTTCAATGCTAGAAATGATATCCTTAAATAAGAAGGTATATAGGTAGACCTTCCTTTATATTGTTTATTTTTCATTACGGTGTATTGATAGTGAAAAATATATGTAATATTTTAGGTTTTCTTTTATCATAAAAATGTTCTCTTCAATATTTCAATCTATTAGACTCTTCAGATGACCAATACGCTGACATAGAGAGGTTCTCAGATAAGAATGAGCTGGAGAAAATGAGCGGACATGTTGGCCATCGGGATTATTTTTATCTCAGTAAGGATAACATTCCTCCTGAACTGATAGGTATGTGATCTGAAAGTTATATAAATATTGTGATTTGACTGATTGATTTAGATGTTTCATATGATGTTTGTGGTTTGTGGATTTCTTTTCTCTAATTCAATAATTCTATAATACTTTAATGCTCAATATTCAGAACCCCATCTTTCTCCTTCTTTACTGTTCATGAACCAGTTCCTTAGAATTGAGTTTCTCAATATATCTGTTTAACATTATCCTAAGGAAATATTAAAGGATTACTGGGATGGAATTTTCTGAAAAAAAACATTCCATTCTAGGTTTAGAATGGTAAAAAAACCATCTTTAGATGTTTTAATGTTTTCTTTATTTTGGGTTTCAATCTACAAAAAATCAAAATAGACTGTCACAAATTCCACATGGGTTGTGAATGGAATTTTGATAGGTGTTTCCTCAATATTTTTCATTCCTCAAATGGTACATCCATCATTACTTTATCTTATTTATTTTACTTTATTTTCATTTTGATAAATTCTCTTTTACAGTAGATGAACTATCTATCATCTATTGATCGTTAAACACATCTTTTCTTGAAACACCCACTGGTTGTTACTGATAATTTAAACACCACCACATAGTTTATTCTCACAACTATAGATTACATTTATGAAAATATATTTCTTTATTGTCTTCCATCAAGGATTCAATATATGAATTCTAATTTTTTTAATATATCCTTGGATATTGTAAATAAAATATATTTCGGAATTTATATTGACAGTATCCACAAATTTATGAGTATTGAGTAGATATGGGTTCCAATAAATCCTAGAGGTGCAGAGAGGCTAGTTTCAGGGATTGTTTCACCATGTAGGTGTCTTTTCTGTTTAACAACACATTCTTAGTTTTCTTTTTATTAGGTGTGAGTTTTGATTGTTGAAGTTAACATAATTATAATAGAACATGCTTTCTTTTTTTTTTTCAATTGAAAATATCATTTTATTGTTTTATCAATAGTTTCAATGGTACATATTTTTTTACTAATGAAGTTCTTATCTATAGATAACAGAACATGTGTCCTATTGTAGTTTGTTTAGTTGATGTACAAAAAAAATTATTCTATTTTTATTTTGTTATTTCAAACTAAAAATTTAATTGTAAATATTGAATAGTAGTTAATTTTTTTTCTAATGACATTGTTTACATTTGGGCCGACTATTAAGGATATTCACATGGAGGACTTCAACATATCAGTGGGTTGTCGTGATCTTATTTCAGACAGGTCTGTTACACTTTCTAAACATCCTTATTATTTATCTTCAATGTTTTGTTTACGAATCATCATACACAAGAATCATTTAATGTTTTCATTAATTAAATTTGTTCTTATTGGTATTCATTATGTTTATCAGAGAATTTTATTGGTAACATAGTGATATTATATGAATCACCATATAAAAATGGAATGTTTTCATTAATTTAATTTGTTCCCATTTGTATGAGTTATGTTTATCAAGATTCTTTGCTGCTTCCACTGATTAACGTTTATAAAACAATGAATATTTCAAAGATCATGTTGATGGTGTTGGTGGTGGTGGTCTAAGAGGAGGTGATAATGATGTTTTTTTTTTCTATAAGAGATGATGACGGTCATGATGGTTCTAGTGATGTTGATATTGAGGAACATTTAAGATGTAAATTTTATTCTTGGTTTATATATTTAATTATATAAAATAGTTCTTTTTATTATGAATATATTAATATTGAAATTTTATACTATTTATATTGAAGATAGATTGAATTCTTATGATATATATTTTATTATGTTTGGGTTCATTTTTTTGGAAGGTGGAGTTTTTTTGCTTGTAGCTAGAAGATGTGAGTACTGTTATAGGGTGCGGCTATTATGGAAGCATTTAGTGATTATATATAGCTGGGTGGGAGTGGGGGGCTGTCTGGGGGGGTGTTGTCTGGGGGGGATGTCTTGGGTGGGCTGTCTAAGGTTCATATGATCCTGATGTGGTTGGTTACTCTTCATGGAATTAAATTCATGTAGGTTCTATGGTGACAATGACCTCTAGAGTTCACCGTGGGTGATTTGGTATTCTAATGGTTATATACTTGTTTAGGGAAAAGGAATATTAGGAATCATGGGAGTTTTGTGCCAATATTTTTTGGTATATTCAATATTGTGGATAAGATCAGAATAATACCTTACAGGTTACCTCCTCTGTAACATTACGTGATGAAAATTGTATTTCATGTATCATAGCTCTTCTAGTATGATCCAGATCATCCATATGTGGTTGAAAATGTTGATAGTGAGGTGAAGGTGGACACGTCATTTGAGTAATGTCTAGTTTGTTTCGTTTATTAGAGTAGGAATGTGCTGTGAGGGAATACAATGCCTCTTGTTCAGGTGTTGAGGCACCATAGGAATATCAAGGGGGAGAATTTGGAATATGGGTTAGATATATGAGATCATTATCTGAAGTTGTTCATAGAGGGGGGGTTCTAGGTGGGTGAGGTGTGTAGGAGGTAGGGGTTGTAGGAGGTAGGTGACCGGTGCTAGGGAAGAGGGTAGGGTGCTGTGCAGTCTTGGAAAGGGAGTGCAGTGTACAAGGGAAAGGGTGTGCAGGAGGTAGGGGTTGCACGAGGATGGGGGGTTGGTGCTGGGGAAGAGGGAAGAGGGGGTGTGTAGGAGGGGGTGTCTAGTCCAGGAAGGGGTGTGCAGGTAACAAGGGTAGGGGGGTTGCAGGGGGGAGGGGGTGTCTAGGGGGGGCTGGTTCTGGGGAAGAGGGAAGGGGGTGTGCAGGGGAGGGGGGTGTGCAGTGTGAGAATATATTATATGAGATAAATTAGTGCCACATTTCTCTCAAGTGATCTTCTTCTATGATGATATCACCTATCATGAAAATATATTATATGAGATCAATTAGTTCTACATTATTCTGAAAAGATCTCTCCTTCATAGTGTAGTGAGTAAGGAATGAAATTTTCCATTCTTATATAACTCTAAGGTAGTCACACTCACGTTTTAGTTCCATTCACCTTTTCTTAAATAAACTTTTGTCATCTGTTTCAACCTTACATGAACCTTAGAGATACAAAATTTATCTCACAAGAATTCCTACAACACTTTTCTTGGACACCTCCACCTTGAACCTATATAATATTACAAATTTCTTTATATTATTCAAATAAATTTTGTGCAACATTCGAGTTTATCTGGTGTAGATATGGGTTAATATTTTTCTTCTTCTTAGACAGAAAACATAATCTCATACTTACCCTTTAATGCTTGTTTAATATCTCTCAGCTATGATGAAATAGTAGAGGCCAAAGAAGCTTTAGAAGTCAAGAGTATGTGGAAATCTAGTGTTGATTCTATGAAATTCTCAGGGAATGTGTTTGATATTTTAGTGGTGATTCATTTAGATAGTGGATCAAGTGACAAATTTATTTGTAAAAATCTTTTTAAGGTTTCTAATGTAGTCTCTAGGCCAACCAAGTAGTTCAGAATTGGGCTAGGATACGGGAAATGGAAGTACTGTTAAGGGTTTGTAAGGATGTTTATGTGACTATGAAGAATGTTTTCCACTACTAAGGATCACATGTTTGACACAGGTGGACCATATTTCATTCTTTGAATGAATTGGGAAATAATTTTGTTTATATTTTTCAAAAATTAGAAACATAAATCAATGGAGTCCATGTGGGATGGCTTAGTGGTGAGATTACATGGGGAGACAATTAGATATGAATACCACTGGAACTAAAACCAACATTCTTCCCATGGATTCTTCTTTTCGAGTTTTGGTTTTTGAAAACAAAATTAAAATGTTTTTTAAAGAGAAAAAACTTCCTTGGGAAGTAAACCAGTAGAAAATGGAATACTTTATTTTTGAATATCATTACATATTTTATGAACTAAGAGAGTTACCACCTGAGTTAGAGATCATTTTATTACTTTAATTAATGGTGAAACACTAATGAATATATGATCATATAAGCTATATCCTTCCTTGAATGAGGAGGATGGAAAACAAATATCTGGTAGGGGTACTGTTGGGGGGGTGCAAGTGGGGTGTCATGGAGGTGTTGTATGGGAGGGGGTGTCTAGGAGGGGGGGTGCAGGTGGGGTGTCTAGGAGGGTTGTCTCCGGGGGCTGTAGGGCCAGGGGGAGGGTGCAGGTGTAGTGCAATGGGGTATCCAGGTGTGGGGGGAGGGGGGGTCTGCAGGGCAGGGGGAGGGGGGTGTCCAGGAGGGGGGACCTGGATGGGGGGATACTGGGTGTGGGGGTGTAAGGGGGTCTGTAGGGTAGTGGGGAGGTTGCATATGTGATTAAAGGGGGTGTTAAAGAGGGGGGGAACCTGGCAGGGGGTGAGGGAGGGTGAAGGTTGGTCTGCAGGGTAGGGGTGCAAGTGAGGTGTCTAGGAGGGTTATCTGAGGGGGTCTGCAGGGCAAGGGGTAGGGTGACTATGCCGGTGCGGTGCAAGGGGTGTCCATTTGGGGGTGAAGGGGGGTTTGCAGGGTAGGGGAGGGTTCAGGTGCGGTGAAAGGTGGTGTCTGTGGGGGGGGGGGGGGCTGGCAGAGGGGATACTGGGGTGGGGTGCGTGGGGATCTTCAGGGTAGTGGGGAGGGTGCAGGTGCAGGTGTGATGTAAGGGCGTGTCCAAGAGGGTGGACCTAATAGGGGGTGCAGGGGGGTCTTTAGGGTAGTGGGAGCGTGAAGGTGGGGTGTCTAGAAGGGGGTGTCCCGGGGAAGTCCAGGGGGTGTCCAGGGGGTGTAGGGGGAGGGGGTCTGTATGGGGGGGAATAATGTCTTACATCAATGTATATCCTTTAGTGATGTGTCAAATTGTTAGATATACACTAATGATACTAATGGTATCATAAAAGATCAGAACATGTGTATGCGTGAAACCATTATCTGGAACTTTGGAAACACCCTAGGATTCTGTTGAGTTCTTTTTCAACAGCAAGGGATGCTCTCAATTCTCTGACCCTTTGCAGAGACTCTTCAATACACCCCTTGGATGTCCAATAAGAATTCAACATCTCCTTTCTTTTCCCAAAAGTTACAGGTAACTGGGTAGTTTTTCCACACCAAAGCTGTAAATAGTTGTTGAACAGTCTGGAGATATCCCCCTACTAGATCAACCAAATCCATCTATTTCTAAATTTCTAGAAATCATTGATGCACCAGGGGGTGTAGGGGGTCTTCTTTTCTAGGGGTTGTCCAAGGTCTATATGGGGGGTCCAGGGTATGCCTAGTAGGTGGGAGGGGATGTCCAGGTGGGTGTCTAGGGGGGAGGGGGTGTCCGGTGGGGGTGCAAGGGGGATGTCTGGGGGGCATGGGGGTGCAGGGGGCATGGGGGTTCAGTGGGGTGCAAGGGGGGTATCCAGGGGGCATGGGGGTGAATGGGGACTGTCCAGGGGGTCATGGGGTCCCGGGGGTGTCTATGGGGAGGGGTGACTAGGGGGTGTTTGGGGGGGGTGTCTAGTGGGGGTGCAAGGGGGATATCCAGGGTCATGGGGTGCAGTGGGTCATGGGGGTCCAGTGGGGGTTCAAGGGGATGTTCAGGGGGAATGGGGGTGCAAGGGGGGTGTGTAGGGGGCATGGGTGTCCAATGTGTATTTTTTCCACTCCCATGATGTAAAAAATTGTTGAATAGTTTGGAGAAATCCCCTTGATACATCAACCAATCCATATGTTTTTATATTTCCAGAAATCTTTGATTCGCCTAGGGGGTGCAGGTGGGTCTGTTTGTACATGGTCTTTCCGGAGGGGGGGGGGGGGTTCGGGGGTGTCTAGGGAGAGGTAGGGGTTGTCGAAGGGTTGTTTAGGGGGTGTCTAGTGGTGTGTAAGGGGGCTGTTTGGGGGGGGGGGAATGGGGGTGCGAGGGGGGTGCAGGGGGGCATAGGGTCTAGTGGGGGTGCAAGGGGCCTATCCCGGGGGGCATAGGGGTGCAAGGGGGCTGTCCAGTGGGGGTGCAAGGCGGTTGTTTGGGGTGGCATGGGGTGAGGGGGGGGGGGGTGTTCAAGGGTGTTGTCCAGGGGGTGAAAGGTGGGTTGTCCATGGGGGGATGGTGGTGAAGGGGGATGTTCAAGGGGGTGTAGGGGGGCTGCCCAGGGGGCATGGGGGTGTAGGGGAGTGTTCAAGGGGGATGTCCATGGGGTGCAAGGAGATGTCTAGGGGGTCATGGGGGTCCAGTGGGGGTGCAAGGGGTTGTCCAGGGGGATGCAAGTGGGTTTTCCGGGGGGTATGGGGTGAAGGGGGGATGTTCATGGGTGTTTATGGGGGCTGTCTAGCGTGGGAATGGGGGTGTAGCGGGGTGTTCGGGTGGGGGGTGTTTTTTTATGAAATTGGAAGGCCTATAACAATAGTTTCAAACTGTGGATGTAGGTCTATTTCCACGGCCTTAAACCATGTCTAAAACCATATATCCACAATTTTGAACCGTCGTAATAGGACTTGTAAGGATTAATGTTCTGTAATGGTTTTAAACCGTGGCTATATCCCTTTAGCCACGGTTCTGAACCGTGGCTATAGCCCTTTAGCCACGGTTTTGAACTGTGGCTATAGCCCTTTAGCTACGGTTTTGAACCGTGGATATATCCCTTTATCCACGGTTTGAACCATGGTTATAGGCCTTTATCCATGTTTTGAAACAATATAAATAGTTCTTTCCCTATATCCATCCCAAAACTAGCCACGGTCCATTGAACCATGGCAATAACCTATAGCCACAATTTTTTGGCTTATAGCCACAGTTTCAAACTGTGGATATAGCCTAAATTTCTAGTAGTGGGATTTCAACACACCACAACTTTAAATACCCATCCATATTCTTATTCCTCTTCATGCTAAATTTGAATTTTATTTTCACATATCTCTCTAGGATTCTTACACATACCTATATCATAAATATATCAGTTACTGGTTATTTCTATGGGTCGCCTCTTGGATAATAATTAAAATAGAGGGAAGGGTCCTTTTTCAATATCTTTTAAATTTCAATTTACATTTCCATCATATTATCCTTTTAAAATTTCATATTATTAATAGAATATTACTTTCACATCATTTTATGTAGTATAATTATGATATATTATAAATTTGAGAATGTATAACACTCACATAAAAATATTTTTATACGATATTTTAATGCCTCTGATGATGCTTAAAACTCTGTAATTTCTTCTGATGATAAATACATATGAATGAAAAATATTTTTGAATGTATTGATATGTTATCTATAAGAGGAGAAGTATTATAAGTAATATTGATGGTGATGTATATTGTGGAGACTCTTTCAATTAATAAGTGGATTGAACCATATTTTAGAATATGTTCACATTTTCCATCAAAGCATTCTGATATAGAGTTTTCTTATTAATTTTTTTATATATCTGAAATCTATTTAAAATAGGTGTAGTTAAATAATTTTTTATAAGGTATTTATCCCATATATCATTAGTCTCATATAATTTCAAATAAATGAATTCAATTACCTTATTTGGTTATAAATTTTAATCTTAATAGGTAATAGTAAAAATTATTATCAATTCTTCCCCAGATAATATTACTAATTTGAACATTGAGAATCCCTAATTATTCCTAATATGATTCAATATAATTCACCGATACATCCATATTAATTAATTGGCTAGATAAATATATTTATTTGGCCATATAATCTTTTTCCCTATAAAAAAAATAATTAAGATGAGTTTTGTTAAATAATTTTGCTTTTTATCTCAAATTTGAAAATTCATGAACATTATAATTAATATTGGAATTGATTGTTTAGTGTATAACGGAATGGATTGTACATTTATATGATGTGTGGGTCTGAAAATTATACAACTACTCAGATCATAGGTAGGACACATGTGACAACTATCAAATGATCATGGTTTTATCATTACCCTGTTATATATGATATCTTATCACACGACCTTAATTATATGTTTATGATGATTGTATTTATGAATTCCCATAATTTACATTTACATAAAATCATTTAATTTTATCTACACGATTATTTAGTTACTTTTTCATCAATGGGTTATGTTGTGTGTATATTCATTGATATGTGAATTTTTTTTTCTATTTCCACTATATTGATTGTGTTGTGGTTATAAACCTGTTATCTTCCCCTGTATATATTCCCTTATAGAGAATATGATATCACCATTTTAATATATTCAAAATTTCACTAGGTTATTAAGTTTATTATTATGTACAACATTTTCAATGGATTTCATTGAGGAAAAAATAATTTTCACTCATAAATATATAATATTACCAGTTTTAAAGTAATATTTATGAATCTAGTCTCTTAGTGAATACTAAACCCCAATTTTGGGAATATAATATCATGTATTTATATTACAATGTTATAAATAACCCATTGTCTCTTAGAGAACCTGTACAAGGTAGTTACATGCATTCATAAAGATACATACTAATGGACAATGGTTTAGTCATTGGGGAAATCCTATAGAGTATTATACTCATCTCCTATATATGCCCTATGTGTACATAAAAACAATATTATACATGACACCTATATAGGGAATAATACCTTAGTGTACGATAGATGATTTTATGGGGTTTAATATCTAATATATATAGTTATTATTATAATGTATCTAATTTCTCTTTAATTTTTTGATATTTTATTTTAGTTGTTTACCAACCGATGTGATTTTATATATCTTTGTTAAAAAAATTTCTCATAGGGTAATTGTAAATTTATTTTGATATATGGATATTTTAATATACATTTTAACCTATATGTTATTATAACATTTTATTTTAAATTTTATATTGTTTTGCAGAATGATTCCCTAGATTCTAGGACCTTAAGACTGTGAGGATTTCAAAAAAAACGTGATAAATATTTTATCTGATTATTTAACTCTTCAATATCAACTCCTTATTGATGTTAGGCTGATAGTCCACTAGTAGAAGACTTCCTACATGTAATTTTCTAAAAGGTGTTCATTGTAAGTTTCTTACTGGAAGGGATGCTTGTTGGGTTATTGAAATAGTGTCGTTTTATGGTATAGCTATATGTATGAGGGTTGTCTTGGGTATTGGATTGAATATAAGTATGCAGACTAATTCTTTTTATATCCTTACTATGATTCGTATTTATCTTTCCATGGTTGGATTTGTTGAAATTACCTCATCTAAAAGGTTTCTACAAAATAATCCATCTAGTTTAATTTATTACATTGGTCAATCTAATGATGGGAGGAAGAACATAAACTGCATACCATAAAAGCTTCATGTTGTTCACATACTTGTTTCATAGACACCAATCTTACTAAACTAGTTTGTTCATAAACATTCATTTCAAGTGAAGTAGATTAGTCATATGTTTATACATTGAGAATTAATATTATGTTTGTAACTCTAATTCAAATTGTATTTAGTTATGAGAAATACTTTCAATAAAACCTCTAGCTTCTATGATTGATTTATCTATCATGAATCCTCTATATGATTCATCGATCATGATGCAGTCATTTTCTAGTACTACTTGATATATGAACATAATGAAGTGATATATCTCCATAGATTGATGCCTGAAGTTGTCTCAAATCATCTTTATCCACTCCCAGTACACAAAAAGAGTATCTTGGGATGATTGGATGTTGGAATATACTTATTTTCCAAACATCATATTTCTATGGATGGGAAATATATATGCATAAATATCTTTTCTTATATCCTCAATTGTTGGATAATCCTAGTTGTAGGTTTTTAAAACCATTATTCTACAACTTCAAGAGGTGAACAATTTAATTACCTGCACAAGACCAATACTTATGTGAATCTATGAGGTTTAGAGCCTGAGTAGACATAAGTGAACTCTTCGATGTGTTGATTCGGGTCTTCTACTATAAGGATGTAAAATTTTAGTAGAACATGAATCATGTTAATTTGTAAATATAAATCATTTTTCAATGTAGTAATGTAATTTAGTTCAATTGATTAGAAAATTGACATGAAGAAAAATCTATAAGGGTTTGGTTGGGGTTGCAAGAAATTTCTTCAGGTATAACTTTAGAACTAAGAGTTTCACTTGAATCTAAAATTATTATTTCCTCAAAAAAAAATTTGAATGTTACTATTCTATCACATATTTAGTATCAATTCAATTTAAGGATATAAATAAATAAAATGTTCAGTTGAACTTTAGGGTATTCAATTTTAGTATGTTTTAATGAACTAACACCTCAGTAATGGTGTTAGGATTGAGGCATTCCTTTTCATAGGGAGTAGAAAACCAATTTTTTTCCAAGGTATAGTATTGTGGTTAGCCTATGTAGTATTTGGAAGTGGAGTGTAAACAAGACTATTTGTGACATTTTCTATTGATTAAGAACATGATATTGATTTGGTTTGATAATTTTTGAACATGAAAAGTAATTACATATGATTATTTTAAAATAGCTGATGATAAGGGTTATAGTTTTAGCTTTAGATAAACCTATTTCAATGATATTATAGTTTATAATTTTGACTAATAGTTTTTGAGTGGGTAGGTAAGAGGGAGATTCCACAGTCACTTCACCTCTCTCCCTTGCATATGTGGTGATAGAGAGAGTATTACTGAATATAATATCATATTGCTCTACCCTACTTAAAATATGTGTGAGTGTTTTAGTTGGTAATTTTGATATTTTATCGAAATTCCCAATCAGGTTTTGCTGAACCCTAAAAACTAATAGTTCCAACTATAAAGTCACACGTGTGCTAAAAATAATCAAGCACTCACCACCAAATTCTAGCATGATCCGTCATATATAGACTATAAATGGATGGTGGGAGATACTAAATCATTGAAAATGGAAATAGTTATTAATATAATATATACATAATATAACCTCATTGTTTTTTCAAAACCATAAAAAATAATTAAAACCAGATTACAGAAAAATAAAGGGTTTTGTAAAATAAGGCACAAAAACTCTCACATCACAAATCAGACATCATTATTATTCCATGATCACTCTTATATTTTACCCCTACATGAAATGTATAACCAATAATATTTAGGGAAGTAAAAATCATGCAAAAATAAAAAATAAAAGAATATAAAGCATAAGAGCATAGAAAAACCTGGTTTCCTAGTACAGCATGTATCCTCTTCATGTGATATATCATTGAATCCCAATAGATAATTGTATTTAAATATAATAGAACACACATTAATATGTTTTAATTTCACATAAATGAATCAATAATTCTTATCAAGTCTATCCCTAAAGTGTGGTGCCCCATCATAAGTTTCATCAAAATCAGAAAAATCTCTATCTAGCCATAAACATCCACGATGTAACATTAATTTCACACCATGAATAATTGAGATAATATTCTAGATTATTTTTTTCATAGACTATAATTTACGATATGAATTTCATTATTCTGCACATACTGAATACTACATTCATTATGTGAATGAGGATTTCTCCAAGGCTTTTAATCAATTCTGTTTTTATTATATTGTTTTTATAGTTACAATTTGTATTTCAATTTGTGTATGTCATACAACATCAATTGCATCCTGAAATATTCACATTTTATCATGTTTTAAACTAATAATCATATCCTATAATAAATTAAAAGAAATCCAATATTGGAATTTTTAAATAATTAATGTGTAATAGCATTTTCTTTATTATTAAAATATGTAAGAAAAATATTGTTTTTAATGGATCTGTTAAGGAACGAACTATAGAGTCACAGAAAAATTTGGGATTTTACTTTTTTGGGGGTGATCAGGTGATTTAGGTATGTATACATATGTTAAGGAATCTTTATCATGTAGTACGATGGTGTAGTGATACATCGATGGCTAAATCCAAGAACATTTAGATTAATACCTATAGTTAGGGGACGATGAGTATGATAACCTATAATTGGATTTATTGAGGTGAAAACACTAAAATATTCATTTAGGATGTTTTGGGGTGTTTTGAGGGACAAATTAGTCTTTCGGAGGGAAATATGTGTGTCTAGTCTTAGTGTTTAGAGTTTCGTTGAGGAAGAGCATTCTATAAACATGGATGAGACATGGAAAGATACTCATCAATTGTAAACAATAATAGGTTAGTGTTCATGGTTAGAGGACTACCATGGCTTCTTGGTGATAAAATGTATCATAATGGGGAGTTTTTACTTACCAGTATCATTAAAATGTATGAGTTTTTTAGGAAATTGGGACTACTGATTTGGTGAGGGCTTCATTTTGAGGTTTAGTACTTGGACATGGTTTATTAGTGTTTTAAGATCTTTAAAAGCTTTTATTCGGTGAATTTTGAGGAACGATGGATTCCATAGGTTTTTTAGTGTATGTTGGAGTAGTGTTAGGGTAGCAAAGAAACTAAAAATACGAGAAGACCGAAATTAAAGGAAATGTAGGTGGAATTAAGAACAAGAATTACCCATTCACGAGGCTATTTGGGCCATGAATAAGGTATCCTAGAGAGTGTATATCTGCCCATGAGAATTCATGTAGTGACCAAATAGTCATGTTGTGAATGTTTCGAGGTTGTGGGGATTCCCTTTACTTGGAGGAGGATTCATGGTGTGAACCCTCTTCTCACACTATAAACTATAGTTGGTTTCCTCCTTTTAGGATATTTCTGGAAACATCCCCATGATTACTTTTTTAGGAACCCCTTTGGATCCATTTATATTTGACTGGAAAAAATTTGGTGGAATACCCTCCTTGACTCTCCATATACCACTATTTGACTCACATATATTCATCCAGATTCTTATATTTTCATCACACTAATTCATTGTAAAATCCCTATATCTCATCCCCATGTTTCTTCTCTTAATTATTCTCTTGATTTGGTGTACTAAACATGTGATTGTGGGGATGATTTCACTAGAACATGATGAAATAAACATAAAATTGGTTTATTCATGTATATCTCATATAAGGTGTTTTTTGAGGATTTATTTATTTTATTGTACATCATTATCCTTTATATATCATTCTTAATGAGTTTTTGTATGTTTTATAAAGAATATAGGTGAAATTGACCATTTATTAATTGATATAAATTTATTTTTTCAGGAATCTTAGGTTTGACTATATGTCATGACTGGACTGTACCTTGTATCTCGTAGATTTGATTCCATGAAGTCACAAGGTGTGTTTTAGGTTGGTTATTCAAAATTATGATTATTTATTTATTTATTTCTTAATTTGATTTTTTTATCGATGAGATATGTTTTTATGGAGTAATTGGTCGTTAGTGTGAGATTCCAGATGATTATTGGATCAATTGTTGTAATTGGTTTCCTAGAATTTATTTTCTTTTTTTATATTTAATTTTATTTTCACATGCCTTCATTAGTATTTTGTTTTTATATTTCATACATGTGTGATATTTCATAATAAAGTAGGATGGACTTGTGTTTCCATAAAATTTAACAAGGAACAAAATTAATCATCATAAATTCATCATGAATCACAATCATGATAACATGACATTATTCATTGAAATATTGGTTTAATGGAATCATCATGATTAATTCTTCCAAAACACTTCATCGAAATGCCACCAAAGACTTGGGTATTCTTCCACTTATTTCTTCATGTAGTTTGTAATAAACAAATTTTTTAATATTCATAAATTATACTCATGAATCAAAAATAAAATTTTTTATGTATTTATACATCATCCATATTCTTAAACATGGCAAAAGTAAGCTCTCATTTCATTTATTTTATTCCTTTAAACTTTTACTATGTTGTATAAGCCCCCAAGTAAACCACGCATGGTGGTGAATGTATTTATAATAGTGAATAGCATGATGAAATTTTGATGTTACTATATTAACGAAAATCTGTAATCCTTCATGCATCTAATAAGAACTGCATGTACAATCCATCATTTTTTTTTCCACCCAACCTGATTCTATTATTCTTTAATGGGTGAACACATCAGCTCAAGAAATAAGAAATCTATACAAAAATTCTTGAAAATGACACAATTCTAAAAGATGTGATGTCAAACTAAGTCTATAGCAAATCCATGATATATCATCCAATATCGAAAAATATATAGAATATCTTGGTGGTAGTATCTCATACCATCACCCCTAGTGATAACACCTCCTACTATTAAACTCTAATAGTAGATTCTCCTATCATAATACTCCAGTGATAAGACATCCAACCATCACAATCTAGTGGTAGAACCACATATTATCACACTTACGTGATAGAACCTCCTAACGTTGAACTCCAATGATATTACATTCTACTATCACATCTGATAGAAGCAAATCAAATGGTATCACACCCAATGGAATCTCACCCAATAGTAGTACACCTAATAGTATCAGACCCAAAGGTATCACACCCATAGGTATCAAATCGTACAGGTAACACACCCAATGATAAAACTCCAAATTCTAGAATATATCTTCTCATAGTTTCACTTCTACTATTGTTTGGTTCTTTAATACACATTTGAAAAATTATATATGGTCACACATCACTGAATCAAGACACTCATGACTATGTTTTTGACTGCAGAAAACCCTCAAAAGGATAACATTGATGCTAATTATGTGGCCTGATTATAGGGAATAGATAAAATGGACGAATTGATGATGGATATATATGTATTGTTTAGTAGAGTAACAAAGATCTTAAAAGATATGTTGTCGTGTATCACTTCCACATGTGGATTACCAATTATTATTAAGATTTTCCATTACCATGGACACCTAATATGAGTAAATGGGTTTAATATAAGATTATAATACCATATCCATTATTCTTCCCTATATATTGGAATCACCCACTTATTCATACTCCTTTCCTCTCTATGGCCTAGGGCTGGTCATGTAGGCCAGCTACCACATTGTGATGTTTCTCCCATATATGCATATGACCAATCCCCTTGGCCTTCTTATGTCTATAAAGTATTTTTAAAAACTATTGTAAAAATAGTCAGTAAATATTTCAAAATAGTGAATACCAACCTCAAATAACCTTATAAAAATTTATATGTTTTTTTCTTGTCCTTATTTTAAAATCTTCTTCTTTATCCATTTAATATATATAGGTGGAACTCCATTAAACATAGTCTTTGATGAATCTCTGATAGGAATTAAACAAATTCCTTGGTTCCATTATACACCTAAATAATTCTTCATATCATATTGAAATTCATTACCCATAAATAATTCCTTGAAAAAATACATCTAATACTTAGTGGACTAAAAAATCTTCCCCTTTGTACTTTTTAGTGAATATCCATGTAAATATGATATGTCAATTTGCATCATACTCTCCCTCTTTAGCATCATTCTTTAATTTCATTTACTATTTCCCTTTTTGAAAAGAAATAAAATGTTCTTAGGAAACGTATTATCAATTAATACTTTGAAAATTGCAATAAACCATTCCAACCAATGTCTATATGAGTCATTCTCGGTATAAAAAGAAAGCGGGTTTGATATTGACAACCAAATTTTAACAAAATATCTAATGACTCCATATGAAATGATAACTCATAATATTGTATTGAATATTATTTAATAGTATTTCAGGATAATAAAAATGATAGATTCAAATTGAGATCAAATTTTATCATCAACGCCGTCATAAAACTCTGACACTCACATCAACAAAATGGTGATAATCATTCAAGAATAAATTATAGGATTTGATATTATCCTTGGAAATTTCTTTGACTTTCCACTATCATGTCATTTATAAAAATAATTTTCTTACCCATTACTTTGGAATATAATTTTTTGTATCAATTATTAGATAGTTATTATAACATACCCTGTCAATAATTATCTCTTTAATCACTTTCTAAACTAATTATATTTTCATGAGGTAATATTTTATGATAGCTTCTTCATAATTTTTATTTGTATCCCCCTCAAGGGAATAATTATTCAATGTATTCATAATGGAGATTCTATTTATGAATAGATTTCAAGATGTTCCAATATAAAAAATACACCAAAATTGATCCCAGCATGTGGTTTTCATATTTGACAACTTCATCATCTTCATCAAGGATGATACTTTTTTAGAATACTATTGAAAAAATATAGATAAATCATGGATGGTATCTTCGTCTTCTAATTATCTAATTTTTATAGCACATTCTTCACTAGTCTGTTTCTCCCCCTGATACCATTAATGAACTTTCTTCCTAGACATTTTAAGTGATAATTCAACCCATAAAATATAATAGTGAATATGGTGTGCCTACGTGTTCCTCAATGTGAATAGAAAGGTTCATATTATTTCAACAAAAATTGCTCCATTTATTTCATTCATCATGATTCCACATTTTTTTCCAAATATGATTTGTCCATTGGAAGCACAGATCCCATCACGCCTTCTATTTCATTATGTATTATGATTTATCTATAATTATACATCAACTAATATTTATCTAAAAATGTAATATTAATTATATTCAAGGAATATTCTAGTTCTATAAATCTTTTAATACATCCTTTGAAAATGTATTCAACATAATTTCTTCTCTCACCCAAAAATTCTATTAGAAAACAGTTTTTATTTACTGAAAACCTCTCATGAAATTAGTCTTCTTCATGTGGAATATTCCTTTTACATTTTTCAATAGCCTTTTCATGTGATTCTTCCATCTTTATTTCTCTCTCCAAATCTATTAGTCAAAAACAAATTATATATTTGGGTACACAATAAACATTCGTAGAGTTTCAACATGGGTTCTTATGTGTGCCTTTATTCACATCCTTCTTATGTTATGCAGCACTACTCTTGAAAAATCATTTCATAATTATTTTTAATATGTTCTTAATTTTTATTATGTCTAAGGATGAATTCTGTTGAAACTTAATAGCTTTAATGTTTTTCATTATTTCATAGAATTTATACCCAAGGTTTCTTCATAAGTATTTTTTTCTCTTATCTTATCATTCTCTATTGATACTTTTTCTTATGTACTTGCATCATTTTTGTGACCTACAACTCTTTCAACATCACGAAAATATATGAGTGCATAAAATATATTTGATGGATAGATATATTCATTATTTTTTTAATCATTATTCTTATTCTTTATATTATTACCCATTGACATAGGATTCATTTTTTACTTTATAATTTATAGGATTATACAATAATTTCCATGAAAATGCAAGAATATATTGTAGAAAAAATAAATACCCACAAACAATGATCATTTTTTATCAGCAACTTTCTATCCAGAATTCCTAGAATGATGAGATTATTTTTTGGGGTATTCATTAAAACATTTTTTCATCCTTATGGGTAACACACTTCCACACTTCTTCCAATATCAACCCTGGATATGGTGGTAGATACCTCCCCATTTTTATTCATCCATTATTGTGCATATATTTTTTAATTATTCTTTATTCATAAACACATATTTAGATAAATTATTCAAAAATGGTCTGTATGATACCTATTACTTCACAAAAAACTGATAGAAATAATATGTTTATGTAATGATCATATTTCCATTTTATTGATATATTTTTCTGAATAATCATCCATATAACATTGTATGGTAGTAGCTCCATACATCATTGATTTTCAAGTATCAAATTGAGGATTTTTAGTCTTTTCCAATTTCATTTCAAATTCATGACATCTTATATTGAGGGAAATATTTTTTTTCTTTAGTAAATGTCATTCTATCATCATATCCCTTATCCATCATCTTACCATCCACTTCATGCAATGAAACCATTTCTTATAATAGTGAGTCAAGCTCCTCAATCCTATTGAATTTTGTATAATGTTATTCATTCTTGACATCATTTTATTTTTATATTTTATTCCAATGCATAGATATTATTATATTATTATTTATTAGAATCATCCTTCCCATAGATTTTTGAGCCACTATTGTTTAAACATAGAGAATCTCACTATAAGATCCTCATATTCTATTTCTCTGAAAATTAATTTTTTAAGAGATCTTTGAATAAAAGATATCTTTAACTTAAATTATTTTCCAAATTATCTTCCACACAAAAATTTGAGAGATCTCTTCTACATTTCTTTCAAAAATCCGAAAAATAAAATAATCTCTTTTTTGGAAAAGAATGAGGAAATTATTTTAATCCTTTAATAGATCAATATATTTTCATATGATTACACTCAATTGATTTTTTATTCAAGTTGGATATTTAAATAATAATTTTGAAAACCCTAGGATCAAATGAATCCTTTAATACCTTTAAAGATGTAATATTATCCATATACATTTTGGTACACTAAACCAAAAGTTTTTCTCATTCCAAGATAAATTTTTTTCTCTCTTAATAAAACTAAAAATTATTCTTCCTTTAATAGTAGAAATAAAATGTTTATCTTCTATTTAAATTTATTTTCTCTAATTATAAAATTCTAGGTAGAAACTAGATTTTTATTTAAATAGAAATTACTACCTAAAAATGCACCTCATTTTAATTTCAAGAAAGAAAATAAAATATTTAAAAGAGAAAAGCATCAATATCGAGAATCCAAACAATGTTGAACATGTTCTCTAACTCCAGTTCTAACATCCATGGATGGATGTGATTAATACTAGGAGTGGTGAATTATTGTTGGTCCTATTTATAAACCCAATTAATACTTTTAACCTTTAATCCCTTTTTCATTTTTCTCTTTCTTTGGTTATGGTGACTGGATTCTCCAATTATATCCTTCTTCTCACATTTATTATTTCATGAAATAAAACCATAAATGCACACAAAACAAGCATAATGATTTTCAAGATTCATCTCTATGTATGAGAAGGCTAATACTTAGTGTGATCTGGTAAAATGATTAGTCATACAACCTACTAGTAAACCTTATTATTATTACACTATTGTCTCATGGTGATGTGGAGTGTGCATAATACACTTTTTATAGTGAATCCCACACTCAAGTACATCTCATACAATTAAAATTAATTATAGTGAAAAACATAAGGTATCCTCACACCAATATAGAATGCATACTTATTTTTGATGTGTTTCACCTTCTTTTTCTACCCTAACTTTGTAAAAAAATTATTCATCAATTTTTTTACACCACTCCACACTACCTCTTCTTCTTATCTTCACATTAACACACTAATTTTCTACTTTTTATTCTTCCAATTCCATATCTTATTATTTTATTCTCCTTTTTCTACGAAAATAAGAGGACAAAGATCTCTTCTTTTCCATGTTAAATTCAATTCCAACTCATCCAATTCTTCCCCTTGTTTTTATAACTCCAATGAAAACATATATTTATAGTACCATATTCTATTCTCTATTATTATCTCTTTCTTCTTTGATTCACAACTGACTGTAGTAGATCTCCTTCTTCTTCTTTGACTATCTAGGATATATGTGAATGACCAGAATTAGGTCACATTATTCATATTTCATACTAATAGACATTCTATTTAGATTTTGTATCAAATCAATAACTCTATGTACTCTCTAATTTTTAACAGGATTCATCAACCTAAAAAAATATGTATATGATAATAACAATAATGATCATGATCATGATCATGTTAATAATTTTAGTGTCAAATTATCCTTTACAATATCTTCCATATTTTTATCGATTCATTCTTCAACATAACTACCTGAAACAAAAACAAAACTATTCTGTATATTAATTATATCCAAATGAAAATATAATTATCTTCATATTTATTATAGATATTATTTACATTATAATATCCATGAATTATTCTTCATCAATTCATCATTAATCACAATCCAAATATCATGATTTTTTTATTGAAATCTTGGAATAATTGCATCATTTTGATTTATTCTTACCTAACTCCTCATTTAGATTCCCCATGGAATTAATTATTCTTCTTCATGTTTCTTCATGTGGATTATAATAACCGAAACATTTCAATATTTATTAACTTTCCAAGATAATATTGTTTCCCACTTTTGTATGTATACATACATCATACATTTTCTTTAATGTCACCCAATTAAACCCTCGAATTCTCTATTTTCTTCTTTCCATATCATTAGTCTACTTCCTAAGACTAATAATAATACATTAATTATGGAGAATGTATTTCATATAGTGAATTTATTTATGAACAATTTTTTTGTTTGTCTTCACATATCTCATTTTTCTTTTATTTATCCATTTATCACTACATAAATCATCCACCATTTATATTTCACCCAACAAAATTCACAGCTTGATGAATAGGTTAACACCATAGCTTTAGATTCTAGAAATCTACATGATAATCCTTGACCATAAAATTATTCCAGGGGATGAAAAGTCAACATGATCATGTCCCATATGTATGATAGCTCCTCCTATCATAAAAATATTCTGGATTCTTCTAACGATGGAATCTCCAACCGTCATAGTCGACCAATAAAAACTCCTACTATCGCACCATAATGATAGCACAACCAACTATCACACTCTATATGTAGAACCTATCACCTTCACACTCTATTAGTAGAACCTTCTTGTTTCACTCTCTAATGGTAGAAATTATACTCTTCATAGTTGATATAAGTACCTCTAATAATAGTACACCCAACGGTAGCATGGACAATTTTAGTACATACAATGATAGCATACTCAATTATAACACACTATATTAGTATCACAACCAATGTTATCACATATATTCTCATGATAAAATTCCTATAATTAGAATGTTATCCAATTCATGGTCAGACAATTCCCCATGGTCACAGAAAACTTATGTTGGCCACTCACGGTTGAGTTCATAAACATTGAAAAATCATGAAATATCAAAGGTAGAAAATGAATTTATGTCCTAATTAGATATTTTAGATCAAATAAATCATGCAGTGCTGGTAATATGGAAAACATATAGTGAAGTTATAGTATCCATCTAAGAGAGGGTTTCCTACATTACTTCTATATGATTTTTCTTCTTCTTAATAATAGTTATCTTTCTCATGGATGATTTATTTGAGTAAAAAGTTATAATCTATGATTTCCATACATTCTCTGTTGGACTTCCCAACACAGTGGCGCCACTTTATCCTATGTAAAAGATGTTAATGCTCTCTCCTACCTATACAGGTGATCTAGATCACTACTTCCTTGGGCAGTTCATGTGGGTTGCCTCTTGTATAGTGATATTCTCTCCCACATTAGTGTTTTTTCTAGCACCATAGCTTTCACAGCGATGGATTATATTTCAACACAACTCTTGTAAAAAATGATAGTAAATAGTTCCTCATATTTCATAGAAACCTCAAATTTCCTCATGAAAAAAGTATAAATACTTTTTCATGGTCTTCTCGTCAAATTATTTTTTACCCATTTAAACAACATGTGTTGAAGTCCATAAAACATAATCTTCCAAGAACCATTAATAGGAATGAAACAAATTACTATATTACTTTCTTAAAAAATTCATTTCTCCATATCCTTTTTACATACCTTGGAAATAAATAATTCCATGAAAACAGATACAACTTACACTTAATGGAATCAATAGTGTAACTAATATAAAAAATTCAAAAAAGATACACCGTCAATCCTAGACCCACACTATCATCTCATATCATTGTGAACTACATTTATATAGATAATAAAATAATATGTGACACAATGACCAATAAATGTGATTAATTATAATAAATTAACACTAAACTTCCAAGGGTGATGTCATTGTTCTTTTATTTATCCACAAAATCCTAATATTCCATATAACTTTTGATAAAATTCTCCCAATCTATAATTTCCCAGAACATTAAATTATTTTATATCTCTACCTTCCCATTAAACCTTACCTCAATCAAGGATTCATTACACTAAATCATTGTCTATTATTGGTTCCCATATCACTCACAGATTAAATTTCTAAACTCGCCATTATTCACCACTCAATATTTCCAAGTCATATATAATTCCATGAAATATGGGATGAGATTAAACTTCTAAAATTTTCTCAGTTTACATTCAATATAAATTGGCTTAATTCATTATGGTGTGACACATATTAAAAACGCTTACATTTTAATGTAATTTCCATCACAACATCATGATCCAATCTACCAATGGATCTACACAATCTTGAAAAATATTATATTTAAATCCCAAATAATTCTTGTAGTTTTATCTTCAAATATCTAAAAAATAAAACCAATTGTGGTGTGGTCCTCTTGATTGAAGAATGTGGTTCAGATTCTCAAAAAACCTTCCTTATGGTATTATTTCTATAGTACTCCCTTATATGTTTGACTAGGTGGATGGTACCATAGGAATCCTTTCCTGAGTATCATTATAGTGTGTGTTACAAGGACATATCATGTTATCTTGATTTTTTAAAAATAGATAGTTTCTTCTTCTATTCATGGATTTGTACAACAATATTAAACTACCACCCTATAAAACTCTATTTATAACTAATTTATGCAAACATAATATAGATTGTGGTTTTTTCTTCTCATATATAGTGTAACCATCTTTAATATCTTTATTTTATTAATAATATACATCCCCTATCACTACATGATGTTCCTCATTGAAGATTTCTTGGATATTCTATGATTTAAGTGTATTCATACATAGCCCCATAAAGAATGAGTTAATCATAGTTACTACCACTAAAAATTTCTAATTAATATGATGTTTCCCCTCATGAAATGTGGTATTTTAATTCAATATCAAACATTTTATATAATACTTTTTGTTATTCATAGATTGTTTTTAGACATCTCGGACTAATCTAATGTCACCTTCCATTATGGTGAAAGAACTCCCTTTATGTTCTAATGTAGTTTCTATGGTAAGAGACAATTCCATATATTGTGGTATCCCAAATATCACCAAAAAACATAATTTTATCCATAACCAATTAATCACAAACTTCTATATCAAGGTTAAAAAAATATACCATTTATGCCGAAAAATAGAACCAATTATCATCATGGTTCCATTATCTTCTACCTCTTGGTTTGTTGGGAATTGAGGAAAGCATTAGTGAAATAACAAAGAACTAAAATCTAGAAATTTCCAATAACAATGAAAGAACTCTTACATGTATCTATTTTTAATTGAGAAAATACAGATGGATGAAATAATATATCAAGAGAGAAGTACAATCCTTTTCATTTTAAATCAATCATCTCGTTAGTATAACTTGAAATATATCTAAAATTTGATTTTTCATAAAACAAAAATCTATCAATTTCCCCACCCCCACCCATTATTCATATCAAATTATCCCCCATAAAGGTGGAATCACCCATTATATGACAAACATGAATTCCAGTTATCCCCATTTGAAATTAAACTAAATGGTTAATGTCTTAAGAAACACATGGGAATAATTTAGAAATTATATGCACATAGGGATATAGATGTTTCTGAACCTCCTAAATTTGGGTGTGTTTTATGAAAAACAAGGTTAAGTAGATCCTCAAAATATATATTTGGGTAATAGTTTTGTGTAAATAACTTCCTCTTATGGATTCATACCAAAATGATCTAATTTATTAATTCCATTTTCTCCTTCCCCTTAATTAAATGGTATCATATCTAGATCTTTTTCATTAGTGAACATTATAATATACTTTCTATTATCTCAATCACACATTCAGTATCATTTTGGTCTACCATGTGTAGATAAACATTATATATAAGATCCCATTGTTGTTGTTTCATCCATGTCACTTGTGTACAAGAATGTTTTCTAAAATGTACTATAATTATTCTAAACTAATTGAAACCATATCATTCATATTTTTAATACTTCCAAAGAATTTTATCCAAATAAATAAATATTATTTACTCAATAACATTTAATATAAAATTTATCCAACCTAATCTGAATCATAATATGAATATAAATAACCATATTTTCATACAAATTATAACAAACTACAATTGAGTTTTCCATGAATGTGCCTCATGATCCATTTCGAAACAAAGAGGTGTTCTTCCATTGGATAGATTTGGGATATGATATATAAATATTAAGAAATGAATATATCCATCCCAGTTGATGTGAGATATAATAAAATTCCAATCATATTTTAGGTAATCTCTAGGTTAAATAATCTTACTTATTTATATTTTACAATATTAGTCCCAACTACAATTAATATTACAAATTCCTCCACATAATTCATATTTCCTCCTCAAAATATGATGTCTTAAAAAAATAGGTGAACCATAAAATTATCTTCCTCAGACAATCACATATAAATATTTTGATTGAATCCATGGATTATAGATTCAAGCCACTTTAATAATGATTAAAAATAATAATACTATGACAAAGGTGCTTGTTTGGAGATGAAAAAGGCCTTCTATAACATATAAACAATTTAATAACAATCACACATTATAAATCCCACTGATTTTTCAATGTATTCCTCTATATTAATAATTCTAATAAAAAATAATTCCTTAACATCCATTTGGTAGGTTCTAAATTTTCTCTAAATAGAAACCACTATAAACATTCTAATCAAATAAAGTCTTTACACAGGTTAAAATCTTTCCCACACCCCAAGTTATTATCTTAATCAGAATCCCTTGTAGACCAATATTTATTTTTGTCTTATTACCTTTCCAGGGTTATAAAATTTATTTTTAAACACCAACTCTCTTCCTTGTAAATTGTGATCAATTGGTATCATCAAAAGGTCCCCTGTCAAATTTTTCTCTATTGGTTTTAACTCCTCATTCAAGGACACAAATAATGATTCATATGTATCTTCCTTTTAAAATAAAGATGAATCCACTTGACACAATAGAGTAGTGTTCTCTATATTTATCATCATGGGATTTTGGGTTGGTACCATTTTATTATAGATAATATTTTAATCATCGATATAATATTTTCTATTTATCTATTAAATGAATGGTTAACCCCCTTCAATAGATTATTCATCCCTTGATTCATTTATGGAATCTAATTTTCATGTGAGACTATATATAATATTGGAATTTGTATCTATATGTTCTCTTTCATCCCAAACTATACTGAAGTCTATTTTTCAATGTTTTTCTTTATATTTTTCTTAAATAACATTACATCACTATTTATTATGATCTTGTTCATCCTATCTATGAAAAAATTATTATATTAAATATTGAATGTGTAACCTAAAATATAATTTCTTCCTAAGAATCTCCATATTTAAATTGATTTCATTCCTTATTCAAGATGTAATAGTTTACACTAAACATTTTATCCTTCATAAATGTTTGATTTATTTCATGTGACATCAAGTATAAAGTCTTCTTCTCTCAAGATATCAAAAAATACTGAATTTTCAGGTTCTCTTATATTTAAAAATATTTTTCCAATATGAGATATCCCACTTTCATAGATAAACACCTTTGAAGATAAGTTTTTTACGATCTGATATCAAAATTACATGACATAGTTTTTCTACAGAATTATCACTAATGAGACTCCATGTTTAATATCATGCTTCTCTAGGTAATATTCTACCTGATGAGAAGTTTTCACTATTCCATTTTAAAATATATTATTACTAATCATTCTCTTTATTTCCTTTATAGATCATCTTTGGACCCTCCTAATACACTCCATCACTTCTTCTTTTTCCAGCATGAATATGATACTTCCTGTTATACAAAAAACATCAATAATAAATATGAATTATATCTCATTGTATGATTTTGAATAATTAATTAGGCCACATACATCAATGTGAATTAGAAATAATAGATTTTATTTCTGTTATTATTTTTACATTATAGATTTCTCAACACTTTCTCAATTATACATGAATTATATGTCGTGTCCCAATTTCATATTAGATTTGATATTTCACTATAACGTTCAAAGTTAGTAATTTTTCCATTATTTTATAATTATTTTTCCTTAGAATTTAATGCTAATGGTAGTATTATTCTTTTAAAATAACTAGAAAATTGTTCTTCATGTAATCCACAAGGTATATATTTTCATTGTTTCCTCATCCATTTATCAATGTGATTATATTTATAACATTGATAAATAACTATATTAAATTGAATGTGGCCTCAAATATGATGTAACAATGTTAAAAAAATATTAATATATTATACCGAAGACCATTCACATAAAATAATTGTGTATTTCATAGCTCATCTCTCATAATATTTATATTTCTGGTTCCCTTGATTTTTAGAGATTATTTATTATCAATTCTAAAAATACCATCCACATGTAAGTTTACGTTCCTAAAAAGATTCACATTTCTAGTCATGTGGGATAAACTCCCACTATTATGAATCTAAGGGATTTTATTTTAATTTTCATTAAGATATAATTCAACTTATAAAAACTTCTCATTCTTTAATTTTTCCTTCGAAATAATTTTTGTTTGATTTGAGAAAAATTTTTTACTCTCATGATCATATTTATTATAAATTTGAATTCACACTACTTTTAATTCAGTGTTAAGAATATATTTTACCAAGGTATTCCATTTAGTTTTCTATAGTCCTTCCACCTTTGGATTCCATAGGAGAAATTATGACTTCTATGTTTCCTATAATATATATATATTTTAATAAATTTGGATAAATCATAATAATATCCCCCAAATTATTGTTTGATTTATGTTATAGGATATGTTATAATCTTTTGTTATTTACTCTCTCGAGATTCACCTTTCAATAATATATTTTATGTGTTACACTAGGTCATTGTATATCCATGATAAGCACCAAATTGAAATTTAATCAATGGGAAGATTTTATCATTACTTCATATCCTTATATTTCAATCCATTGGATATCTCTTGATTATTGAAATTTCTTTGGTGATTGACATATATTAAAAATATTTTTATTTCCTTTATCCTTTATAAAAACTTCTCCTAGCTTAGAAGTCTCATATTTACAACTAACACCACTCATGCCCATAGGTTGTGTCCTTTTCTCATTTATGATCTTCTCAATAGTCCTTGGACTGATTTTTACTCATTATATCAATTCACAATCAGAGAACCTTATATATTATATATTTTATATCCCAATAGATATTTACTTAATTCAAAAATATTACTCTAAAATAAAAAAAACCTTATATATAAGAGATTCTAACCACTTAATTCTCACTTTATTTTAATAATTAAGATCATTAATCACTTTATCTTGATCGTTAATGTTTTTCTTGATATCAACCTATTCTATATATGTTTTTTAAAATACTTCATGTTATTATAAAATTTTTATTTGGATGAATTTTTAATATTTATCGAATAATATTCAAATTTTGATAAATAGTAAAAATAAACTAAATTTTAAATGAAAACAAATTTATTCATCGAAATAATTTATATTGTTAAATTATAACATTTAAATGTTTTAAATTATAAATATCATTTATTTTTATCGGTCAATATAATTTATGTTATTAGAATTAATTTTAAATTAAATTCATATGTAAAAACATTTTATCCTTTTGTAATGTTTTAACTTTTAAAAGTCGTTCTATTTTTTCATCAACAGGATTAATTTTAATTTAACTATTAAAACTTCTGTGTTTCGAATTTTGAAAAATTTATTCCATATTTGCAATCAGTTGGTCCAGATTATTTAAATATATATATTTTTATTTTTTGGGAATTACGAATAATAACTTCTGTAATTTGTAGTAATATGTTAAAAGGGTAAAAAAGGTATTTAAGGGTAATAATTCTATTATAAAATTACCTTAACACATATATTAATATCATTTGATGATTTTTTTGACCTAAATATTTCATGGGTTCAAATGGTATCCTTTGGTAGCCACTTGTATGAGATTAAGACATTTAATTTATTTTATTTAAAGAAAGGTTAAATATGTCTCACTGAAATTTTAATAACTAAATAATTTTTATATCAGGTTATATAGAAGTTAACTTAGATTATACATTCTAATTTGAAAAATAAAATGTTTTTATTTATCATGGTAATTTATTTTTAATTTTTAGGAAATAAATAATTACCTAAATATATTACACATTAATGACGCGAAAAGTATTTAATTGGTGAAAAATGAAAAATATAGTTTTTATTAAAATAATAATATCCAATAAAATAGCCAAAAATTAAAAAAAACTTATTCTAAAATTATATATTGTTAATAATGATGCAAGGGTCTAGTTATTGACCATTTTGATCCTTATATAAGGGAGTATGACATTTATACTATTTTATTTATAGTGATGTTAAAGTTGTCACCCTCATAATTTAATATGAATAACATTTTAATTGTTAGTTTTACACGAAGATAAATTTGACTAAAAGTATTATTATGAAATATATTATTTTTATCTTAATCAGAGTATTTTATTTTTAATCTTTATTCAACAAATATGTATATTAAATAATTACACAAAATTGATGTAATAATTATTTTATTAATGGAGATATCAATTAAATATTTTTAATAATATAAAAAATAAATATAATCTGGGTAATTAATTTTTGCAATGAATTTTTTATATTACCTTGACCTCTTACGAATATAATAAAATATTGTTTTTGAAATTATCTTATTATATTAATATTTTTTAAAATAAGTGAATTTAAAATTGTTAAAATTGGCACTATAGATTGTTTATCACAATAATGTTTTATTAAATTATTTAAAAAACATAAAACATTTTATAAAAATATATAATAAATACTATATGGTATAAAATTTTATAAGGTATTTATTTATGGTCAAATTTACTTCAAATATGTAAATATGATACCCTTTTAATATTAAAATATTTGTCACAATAGTTAAAACTTAAATAGAATTCCTATGTGTTAATTAAAATGATAAGGTTTAAATTAATATAAATAAATTTATAAAATATTAAGTATTATTATATTAAAACCGTATATACTCTCATATTCGAATTTGGGGCATTTTTTATTTTTTTAATAGGGTTTAATTTTATTATAAATTAATATTTTTAGAGATCCCAAAAGTGCCCCTCACCTCAATTATAAAAGGGAACCTCATCCCTAACCTATTCACCTCGATTTGAGCATTCATGCTCTGTCATCCCCTTCCCTTTTCCCTTATAAAAAACCATACTAAAATTGTAGAGGTTCTGGTATTCTTCAAAGCCAGAATCTAGTGCTCTAATATGAGATTCAGAGGAAGCATGTCGAAGAAGAGGTAATGTAGAGACCCGAAGCTTAACGTACATTGACATTACATTACTATTGCGGAATACTTAGTACATAACAAGAACACACACACAAGTATCGTAATAGTTTAGTGTCTTTGGAAACTCGGAACGTAATCTTCTAATAGTGGTGAGAGTTCTTCACTATCTCCCATAAAGATCTTCCTTTTTTTTACCTAAAACCTTTCTTTATATCCTGGGGAAAAGAAAACATAAAAGGGTGAGCTCAAATGCTCAGCAAGGGCAAATAAAGGAAATAAAAATCATATCATATCTTTTTGAAAATCATAACCTGCAAAAGAGATCATAATATCTTAACATGGAATAAATCATAGAAGTGAAAATGAGATCCCCATAATCATAATATGAAACTTTAAACTTTGTGTCATGAACACATAATCATGGAAAATCATTTCTTGTTAGTCATGACTCATTGCCAAGACTATCTTAGTGGACAAAGTCCCTTTCTGAACCGAGTTCACTCCTCGTATTAGTCCTGTAACACTGAACCGAAATAACCTTCCGTTCCAGCCATGTCTATCTCATGTGATATAAAATCTTTACCCAATGCATTGGAGGGAGATATAGGTCCCACCCATCTCATAATGATACCATTCTTATGTGTGCCACAAAATCTTAAATCATACATCATTGCATAACCCATGTAATAAAAATGGGAATCTTAAACATCGTGACATCATAAAACAATTCATATAAGATAAAGGAATTCATAAAAATATTTCCATCACAACATAATCAAATCCATGTAATAATAGGTATAGAAACAGAACCCCATATTGTCTTAGATGGAAAATAATTTTGATAAAACTCTTGAACTCCATTCTTGAGTAAAATATCCTTTCTACTTCAAAAACATTTATCCTTTCATAACATGCCATACAATTTTAAACAAAAATAAACTTTAAAACTTGTAAAGGAATCTTCTTGGAAATAATGTTTTAAAAATCCATTCATTCCATATAAGTTAAAAAAACATTCTTCGTACTTTTGTCGGAAAAGTCAAAAAAGTACCTCGTACAAAAAAATGACAAAAGATTCCTTTCATATTCTTTACTAAAAACTCACCGAAGGGTAAAATTGGATTTAAACTATTGTAAGTGGATGGAAAAAATATTACATATTGAGGTAAGAAGGATGTGGATGATAAAATACACCCCAGTAAATGCCAAAGTAAAAACAATCTCGGATAAAAATGAGATTGTGATATTTTCACTTACCTTAGGTCCGACTTGCTTTGTGCGTGTCCAAACCTCCTGTATAATGATTTAAATCATGTTATTTACTTATTCCAGAAGCATATTCATTTTTATTATATCATATATGGTCCACTTATGACTTTATATTACCCGTTCTTTTGTAAATTCATGTTAAAGAAGCATTTTGGGTAAAATCGTTTCATTTATCGTAGGTGTTTTTAACTTGTAATTATTAATATGATTACTTGGATCATGATTACTTATATCCAGAATGTAAAACATGATTTATATATCATATATATTCATAATATACATATATGTAATATATTGATAAATGGAATGAAATACACCATTCATGGAGACGGTAGTCCGTACGTACGCATGAACGCTGTTTTCGTTTCCTTATTGAATTGAATAGAATTAAGTAGATGACATACATATAAATATACATAAATACAGTATCATTATTATGTCATATATTTCATTATTACTTATTATATATACTTTGTAATCATTCATGAATGGTTAATCATTGAGAATGAATCTCATCGCGTCGTGGAGACGGTAGTCCGTACGTACGCACGAGCGATGATATTGTTATCATGGTTGTGGAATTGTGTTGAAGTGTATGTATACTATTTCAGTATCAATATCACCTTATAATAATCATATATAGTTACTCATTACACCATTATACCAATCCAATTAAGGTGGTGACGGAAAATAGATTACACCACGACGTGGAGACGGTATTCCGTACGTACGCACGCGCGGTGATTTCCTTTTTCCGTAGGATGGATAGAAGGTTAATTAGAGTTGTTTCATATTTATAATAACATATCAGTATATAATAAATACTGATGTTATTACTTTATCATGAAACAACTAAAGAAGAAGAAGTTGAAGAAGAAAGAAATTGAAAAAGATCGGTAATGGATATTACCTCTTTTTGACGCGCCTTTTCTTAGCCTCCACTTAAAGAACTAAGGATGGTCTTTGAAGAAGACAAGGACCTCTAGGATGATACTAGGGAAGTGTAGAAGTGATTTTGGCAGGGTTTGGACGAGCTTGAGTGCTCAAATTGGTGTGAGGAGGAGGGGGAGGAGGTGTCCTTTTATAAGGGAGGAGACGGGCACCTTAGGAATACTTCAAAATATTATTTTATATTAAAGTCAAAATCGGTTTATAATGGTTCCAAAGGGTCTTATTTAGGAGCTAAAGTGGGTATGGGTCGAAATCCTATCATCCAATAGGATTTATACAATTTTAGGGTATTATTTTAACCTTATCAATTAGATTTAACTCTAAGTTAAATAATTTAACTTTTACCGTGTCTTTTTGTTTACTTTCACTATATGGTTAATAAACTTTCTATAACATGCCAAACTAACCCTAAATTGTATATTACTAATACATATATCCTTATCTAAGTCATTTGGCCGAACCTTAGATTTTTAGGAATAAAATAACAATTAATAATATAATATTTGATTTAAAAACTATTTTGTGTCAATTTTGACACTATTTGATACATGATTTTTGTGAAAGTCATAACGGAATTATATGTTCGAACAAAGTTTATTAAATCAACACTAATATATCATAGTAACCTATAAAATTAGTGGAATTCATAAAAAGTCTCAAATTACATTTATTTTGGTATTTATAATATCAATTATGTCAATATTTCATTAATAAGATAATTACTGCATCATCTTTGTGTCATAAATAAATTAAATTATTTGATGTCTAAAAATTACAAATAAAATACCATAATGTAGGAAATATGTTTATCTTTATAATGAATATTTACAATAGAATTTATCTTATGTACAACCCTATATTAAAAATGTTTTAGTAAATATACTTTGATTTTAACTCTTTTAACTCTTCTTTGAATTAAATAATAATAAATGTCCTAATCTAATCCAAGTGGGCCTAAATGATAATATTTTACACTTAAGGTTGTTTTTGGTCGAGATAAACTTGACCAATAGAATTAGGACATGTGTTAGGGTAATATCAATATCATTCTTACCCTTAATTACCCTATTTACTTTTAACCATGGTAAATAAAAGTAAAAAGTTACTATTCACCAAAAATTATTTTCATCTCATTGAACCACATTTTACTTACTGAAATCAACCGTGTCTCTCGGAATTTTGAAACTCCATTCACAGAAGCGGTAAAATTAAGTTTTATGAAAAATTCAGTTTTTTAACTACCACTTAGTAGTTTTACTATTCATCAAAAATTGATGTTTTTCAGAACAATGCCAAAATTTCATCCTAAGCTATATTTCATATTCCGAATTCAAAAATGAAGTCTATTTTACCAAATTCATAACATATAAGTTGCATTAATTAATTTTATAATTAAATCCCGCTGTTAAAACAAATAGCGTGTTTTTAAGAAACAATATCTATCAAAAGATTGACACTTCATTATGTCTGGTTTAAATGTGAAATTACATTCAATGACCAAAATTGTATTAAATTGTAAAAATATATTCTAAATATACTTTAAAACCACTCAAATTAATAATTTATCACTATTAATTATTTCGATTAAAAATGTTGTTTTTAATTATAATTTAGTAATTTTCACTATTCATCAGAATATGAAAGTTATCCGAAAAGTACCAAAATTTCACCTTAGGCTAAATTCGATACTCTGAATCCAAAAATGAAGTCCATTTTGAGAGCTAAAATTTCTAAAATTTAAAAAGTGGTTATTACTATTCATAACGGCTATTTTTAATAGTATTTTAATAGCATATCGTTATTTCGTGAAACTTAGTATTGCGTACTACACACGCTATCGAGGAAGGTTGCGATTGCGTGTAATGCAAGGAAAGTCAAAGATGTGTGTTGTGCAAGCTCCTTTTGGTGTAGCGTACAACACAAGACATTAGTGAAATTAAAAAGAATATTTTTCATAAAATCTCGGGGTGTTACATTCTACCCCCCTTGAAATGAATTTCGCCCTCGAAATTTGTCGGGGTTATAAATGGTTTACTATTCGAAAGTTTCTTTAATAGAAACCCACATCGTAAAAAGGAATACCAAAACAAATCTTTAAAAACGAAAGTATGAAACGTAACGGTTACCCAAATAAACTAATCGTTGGGTTTCCACATAGGTAAAAATATGGATATGGAAGAGAAATCTAACCATCATGTTCTGATGGAGAGTGGTAGAGAACATGGCTATGGAAAATCTAGTAATCACAAATCCAAAGATTTGTGATGATATATGGTACCATCTGATTCATCAGGTATAAGATCACCAGGACAACATTTTTGGTTTTCAAGATCATTTCCCTAAAGTTGAAAATTTGAATTAGAATAAATACTTACATTATTTTGGTACAATCTCACTATTGTTCATTCCTTGAACAATTTACACTTCATATCTTAAATAAATGAAGTTGAATTTGTTATTCGTGATGTGTTAGCAGATCATGTGATAGAATGACGGGTCATTCCATCTGTCTCAAAAGGTTAGAAAAATTTATATACATAAGTCGATCTATAGTGGGATTAATCATATATGGTTCCTAAAATGGGCTTATACTTCATATATCATACAGCTTAATATAATAAAACTAGTTTCTACTAAACAGGGACTTTTTGTAGGCCAGTGGTAGGCGATAAAGGCCAGTCGCACATCGGTTGTGGGTTCGATTCCCATGGCCTTGTCCGACGCAATGGGTTGTTGCCCGTCCTGCAGGTTGTCCTTTTTCTAAAACTATATTACTATAACATCCCATCAATAATATCGAGAAAACTTCTATCCTTAAACAATACTAACTTATTCCAACATAATCCATTCCAATATTTAGGCTTACCCATAATACTGCAGTCCACTCTCATAATATAGTGAAAACAATTACCAGAGATTTAATACCATCGTTGATCCCTATAAGATATGTCTTGTTGGTCACATTCTAAACATTCAAAGTCCTTAATCATGTATTCTCTTTAATACCTTAGTGAAAACATGAATGCAGTTTAAAGTTAACACTTTCCACATACCAAAATCCTCAAAATTCTCTATACTCAAACCATGATATCACTTAGTCCTTATATCAATCATGAGCTCATGAATACTATTAAACATTTCATTTTCTCGTTTTCCCTTCATTATGCGCATAACATCTTATTTCCAAAAAATATCTCAATCACTTTGAATACCACATCAATAAATATTGCAATACTAAATGATACAACATTATTTTGGAATCCCATTACATAAACACTAAATCATTCCACCACATCGTTGTCATATTCAACATTGCCAATAGTGATCGCATGTGACTTCCCTTTGTCCTTTGCCTTCAATGGTTGCTCATGTTGATCATCACTAACCCTTGGATTAGGGCATTTATTATCATAATGCCCCATTTCCTTGCACATGAAGCATTGAAGTGTTGGTGGTGCGTTCTCTGCAGTGTTTGCTTTATTCACATCATTAGAACCCCTTTTTCCATTACTTCGACACTCAGCTGCTCGATGACCTTCTTTTCCACACTTAAAACATTTTCTAGTCCCTTTAAGACAATCTCCACCATGCTTCTTTCCACACTTTGTGCATAAGGAAACATTCATCTTCTTTTCACCATTATTCTGAGATTTCTCCTTGAACTCCATCTTTCGTTTCTTGTCAAAACCATGAGATGGATATGTAACACCAACATCCATTTCTACCTTGATAGCACAACGCACAATTTATTCATAGCTACTGAAGTCTCTTACAGCTAATACCTTTCGAAGACTTGGTTTTAAGCCACTGAAAAATCGATCAACTTTACTTTCAGGTTGGATGATAATGCCAGATGCATACCTTGCAAGTCTTGTAAAATTCTCTTCGTATATACCAATAGATTCATCATCCTTTTGCTTTAGTTCAAGAAACTCCTTCTCCATCTTTGTTCGAAGAATACGGGGGAAGTACTTATTGAAAAATAAGTTCTTGAACTCGTCCCATTCCATGGACTCAATTTCATCTCTTGGCCTCGTATTCTTGATAAGATTCCACCATTGATCAGCTTCACCTTCCAAACGATATACTGCTAAGATGACTTTATCATGTTCAGAACATTGAAAAACTGAAAATATCTTTTCAGTGGTACTGATCCCTTGTTCAGCAACAAGTGGATCAGAAGACCCACTGAAAGAAGGTGGACGTTGCCTCATGAAGGACTCAATAGAATATTGTTCCCTTCTCTGCTCATTTGGAAGTCCAGAATGATTCATAGCTTGTGTAAGTATAGCAATAAGATTTTTCACTCCATCTCCCATAACATTTGTTTGTTCAGGAGGACAATCATTGCATTGTCCATTGCATTGATCAACACGGTTCCTTCGGGTTCCAGCCATCGTCTAAAACCCAAAAACAATAGTGTGAGACGCAAAAATCATGATAGGGAAAACAACATAATAAAGGGGATGTACCTTCAATATCTAACATCTTAGGTTTAATTCTATGATCGTTAGCGTAGTTCTAGTACTATAACCTATACGTATACTTAACCTTAGGGACATCCCTATATATACCTTAGAAATATCTCTAGGGATCTCACTAACGTTTCTGCATCCAAGTTTCCAAAGGTTGACTAAACCTTTCCTCTGATACCAACTGTAGAGACCCGAAGCTTAACGTACATGGACATTACATTACTTTTGCGGAATACTTAGTACATAACAAGAACACACACACACGGATCGTAATAGTTTAGTGTCTTTGGAAAATCGGAACGTAATCTTCTAATCGTGGTGAAATTTCTTCACTATCTCCCATAAAGATCTTCCTTTTTTACGTAAAACCTTTCTTTATATCCTGGGGAAAAGAAAACATAAAAGGGTGAGCTCAAATGCTCAGCAAGGGAAAATAAAGGAAATAAAAATCATATCATATCTTTTTGAAAATCATAACCTGCAAAAGAGATCATAATATCTTAACATGGAATAAATCATAGAAGTGAAAATGAGATACCCATAATCATAATATGAAACTTTAAACTTTCTGGCATTCACACATAATCATGGAAAATCATTTCTTGTCAATCATGACTCATTGCCAAGACTATCTTAGTAGACAAAGTCCCTTTCTGAACCGAGTTCACTCCTCGTTTCAGTCCTGTATCACTGAACTGAAATAACCTTCTCTTCCAGCCATGTCTATCTCATGAGATATAAAATCTTTACCCAATGCATTGGAGGGAGATATAGGTCCCACCCATCTCATAATTATACCATTCTTATGTGTGCCACAAAATCTTAAATCATACATCATTGCATAACCCATGTAATAAAAATGGGAATCTTAAACATCGTGACATCATAAAACAATTCATATAAGATAAAGGAATTCATAAAAATATTTCCATCACAACATAATCAAATCCATGTAATAATAGGTATAGAAACAGAACCCTATATTGTCTTAGATGGAAAATAATTTTGATAAAACTCTTGAACTCCATTCTTGAGTAAAATATCATTTCTACTTCAAAAACATTTATCCTTTCATAACATGCCATACAATTTTAAACAAAAATAAACTTTAAAACATGTAAAGGAATATTCTTGGAAATAATGTTTTAAGAATCCATTCATTCCATATAAGTTAAAAAAACATTCTTCGTACTTTTGTCGGAAAAGTCAAAAAAGTACCTCGTACAAAAAAATGACAAAAGATTCCTTTCATATTCTTTACTAAAAACTCACCGAAGGGTAAAATTGGATTTAAACTATTGTAAGTGGATGGAAAAAATATTACATATTGAGGGAACAAGGATGTGGATGATAAAATACACCCCAGTAAATGCCAAAGTAAAAACAATCTCGGATAAAAATGAGATTGTGATATTTTCACTTACCTTAGGTCCGACTTGCTTTGTACGTGTCCAAACCTCCTGTATAATGATTTAAATCATGTTATTTACTTATTCCAGAAGAATATTCATTTTTATTATATCATATATGGTCCACTTATGACTTTATATTACCCGTTCTTTTGTAAATTCATGTTAAAGAAGCGTTTTGGGTAAAATTGTTTCATTTATCGTAGGTGTTTTTAACTTGTAATTATTAATATGATTACTTCGATCATGATTACTTATATCCAGAATGTAAAACATGATTTATATATCATATATATTCATAATATACATATATGTAATATATTGATAAATGGAATGAAATACAACATTTATGGAGACAGTAGTCCGTACGTACGCATGAACGCTGTTTTCGTTTCCTTATTGAATTGAATAGAATTAAGTAGATGACATACATATAAATATACATAAATACAGTATCATTATTATGTCATATATTTCATTAGTACTTATTATATATACTTTGTAATCATTCATGAATGGTTAATCATTGAGAATGAATCTCATCGCGTCGTGGAGACGGTAGTCCGTACGTACGCACGAGCGATGATATTGTTATCATGGTTGTGGAATTGTGTTGAAGTGTATGTATACTATTTAAGTATCAATATCACTTTATAATAATCATATATAGTTACTCATTACACCATTATACCCATCCAATTAAGGTGGTGACAGAAAATAGATTACACCACGGCGTGGAGACGGTATTCCGTACGTACGCACGCGCGGTGATTTCCTTTTTCCGTAGGATGGATAGAAGGTTAATTAGAGTTGTTTCATATTTATAATAACATATCAGTATATAATAAATACTTATGTTATTACTTTATCATGAAACAACTAAAGAAGAAGAAGTTGAAGAAGAAAGAAATTGAAAAAGATCGGTAATGGATATTACCTCTTTTTGACGCGCCTTTTCTTAGCCTCCACTTAAAGAACTAAGGATGGTCTTTGAAGAAGGCAAGGACCACTAGGATGATACTAGGGAAGTGGAGAAGTGATTTTGGCAGGGTTTGGACGAGCTTGAGTGCTCAAATTGGTGTGAGGAGGAGGGGGAGGAGGTGTCCTTTTATAAGGGAGGAGAGGGGCACCTTAGGAATACTTCAAAATATTATTTTATATTAAAGTCAAAATCGGTTTATAATGGTTCCAAAGGGTCTTATTTCGGAGCTAAAGTGGGGATGGGTCTAAATACTATCAGCCAATAGGATTTAGACAAGTTTAGGGTATTATTTTAACCTTATCAATTAGATTTAACTCTAAGTTAAATAATTTAACTTTTACCGTGTCTTTTTATTTTCTTTCACTATATGGTTAATACACTTACTATAACATGCCAAACGAACCCCAAATTGTATATTATTAATACATATATCCTTATCTAAGTCATTTTGCCGAACCTTAGATTTTTAGGAATAAAATAACAATTAATAATATAATATTTGATTTAAAAACTATTTTGTGTCAATTTTGACAGTATTTGATACATGATTTTTGTGAAAGTCATAACCGAATTATATGTTCAAAAAAAGTTGATTAAATCAACACTAATATATCATAGTAACCTATAAAATTAGTGGAATTAATAAAAAGTCTCAAATTACATTTATTTTGGTATTTATAATACCAATTATGTCAATATTTCATTAATAAGATAATTACCGCATCATCTTTGTGTCATAAATAAATTAAATTATTTGATGTCTAAAAATTACAAATAAAATAAAATCATGTAGAAATCTTTTTATATTTCTAATTAATATTTACAATCTAATTTATCTTATGTACAACCCTATATTAAAAATATTTTAGTAAATATACTTTGATTTTAACTCTTTTAACTCTTCTTTGAATTAAATAATAATAAATGTCCTAATCTAATCCAAGTGGGCCTAAATGATAATATTTTACACTTAAGGTTGTTTTTGGTCGAGATAAACTTGTCCAATAGAATTAGGACATGTGTTAGGGTAATATCAATATCATTCTTACCCTTAATTACCCTATTTACTTTTAACCGTGGTAAATAAAAGTAAAAAGTTACTATTCACCAAAAATTATTTTCATCTCATTGAACCACATTTTACTTACTGACATCAACCGTGTCTCTCGGATTTTTGAAATTCCATTCAAAGAAGCGGTAAAATTATGTTTTATGAAAAATTCAGTTTTTTAACTACCACTTAGTAGTTTCACTATTCATAAAAAACTGATGTTTTTCAGAACAATGCCAAAATTTCATCCTAAGATATATTTCATATTCCGAATTCAAAAATGAAGTCTATTTTACCAAATTCATATCATAGAAGTTTCATTAATTAATTTTATAATAAAATCCCGCTGTTAAAACAAATAGCATGTTTTTAAGAAATAATATCTATCAAAAGATTGACACTTGATTATGTCTGGTTTAAATTTGAAATTACATTCAATGACCAACATTGTATTAAACTGTAAAAATATATTATAAATATAATTTAAAACCACTCAAATTAATAATTTATCACTATTAATTATTTCGATTAAAACAGTTGTTTTTAATTATAATTTAGTAATTTTCACTATTCATCAGAATATGAAAGTTATCCGAAAAGTACCAAAATTTCACCTTAGGCTAAATTCGATACTCCGAATCCAAAAATGAAGTCCATTTTGAGAGCTAAAATTTCTAAAATTTAAAAAGTGGTTATTACTATTCATAACGACTAGTTTTAATAGTATTTTAATAGCATATCGTTATTTCGTGAAACTCAGTATTGCGTACTACACACGCTATCGAGGAAGGTTGCGATTGCGTGTAATGCAAGGCAAGTCAAAGATGCGTGTTGTGAAAGCTCCTTTTGGTGTAGCGTACAACACAAGACATTAGTGAAATTAAAAAGAATATTTTTTATAAAATCTCGGGGTGTTACAGGTAATCTCCTCTACCGACCCCTTCATATATATTTTTTATTCAATATCCTCTTCAAGAGTAGTTTCATTTTGATATAGTAACTCAAGTATCTCATATATACTTAGATTTTATCATAATTATTACACAAACATATTCCACCTTCTATCAATCCTACAAAAATTGAAATCACCATGTATGTGTACGTATGGCATACAGTCTCCACGCTGTAGTGTAATCTGTTTTTCACCTCCACCATACTTGGAAGGGTATAATAATGGAAATAATAACTATATAATATTATTATAACATGATTTTGATTATGAAATATAATACACCATCCACTGCAATACCATTCATCAATTATGGGAATGATATCGTTGCTCGTGCTTACATAGGACCTACCGTCTCCATGATGTGATGTGATTCATTCTACATGATCTTAATTAAAGAATGATTATCTAAAAATAAATAATAAATAAATATGTTTTATATTAAGTTAATTTCATTTGTAAGGATATAAATATGACTTAATAAGGATAACCAGAACTTATTCGATGAGACATTCATAAGAACATAAAGTAGTTAATATTTGAAAAACAAAAGTAAAAATGAAATGATACTAATAAAGTGATGATAATATGATCATATATGATAACATAAAAATTTCTATTATTATTGAATAAGTAAATTATATTATTTAAATAATTATACATGAGCTTCATATACATATTAAGGATATCAAACCTAAGGTAAGGGATACTTTTACAATCTCATTATTATCAGAGATTGTTTATTCGTAATAATTTACTAGGGTATATTTATCATCCGCATCCATGTTACCTAATTATGTAATAATATTTATAATCATATAAAAAAATTTAAATTCCATTTTACCCATTACTAAGTTTTAACTATATGGTATGAAAGGAATATTTCATCGTTATTCGATACATGGTACTTTTTTTACTTTTCTAGCAAAAGTACGAGGAGAATTTTTTTAACTTATATAGCATGAATATATTATTACATATTCATAATACCTTATTTTATGGAATATTATTCTACACAATTTGAAGTTTATTTTCAAAAAAAATCTTTTCTTTTACATTGAAGGACATTTTGAGAAAAGAAATACTTTTTGAAGAAGAAAAGATTTTTTTTCTCAATAATTAATATCTATTATTTTATAAAAAATATTTTCCATATAAGATAACAATATGTTTCCATCCCAATTATTAATAAGGTTTTATTTTGTTTATTCAAAAATCCTAGTTATGAAATATTTTTGTTTTATATGTATTATGATGGAATGATATTTACGGAACACATTCTATTCCTTGGGTTATGTTTTAGTGGATGATTTATGTTTTTGTGGAACATGTAAGATTGATTGCGTTATAAGATGGTCAGGTCCTATATCTCCCTCAAAATAAATGGGAATAGATTTATATCTCATGAGATAGACATGTATGGAATGAGATATGATCTCTGTTCAGTAATACAGGGATCGAATGAGGAGTGAACTCAATTCAGTAATGGAATTTTTCCTCTATGAGGGATTTGGAGATGAGCCTTGAAAAATATGAAATTATTTTCTATGATTATAGGTATTCCAAAAATCATCATGTCTTATGTTATTAATTTTGGGAATATTTTCATTTATTCTGTAAAAGTTTATGAATTATCCCATGGCATGATATCATGATCTTTCATATGGATCAATATATTTTCGAATGTTATGTTCTTATATATTATTATAATGATATGATTGATATCTCATTTATTTACCCTTAAGAATAATTATATATAAATTATTCATATGTTTATTTTTTTGGGTCATGAAGAAGAGTATTAAATAAGATCTAACAAAAATGGTACTAGTTAGGATGAAATAAGTTGGAGACAATTAAGATGTCTTATGAACTAATTGTTTTTGTTTCTCAGATTCTAAATATATTATACCTATACAGTCCTATTATTGATTTAATATATTTTTTAATGAATATTATTTAACTTTTACGTTTTATCAATGTATTTAATGTATAGGGAATTATAATTTGGGTATGCAATGTTTAACCTTGTCTAGACATAAGAGGTAGTTGTCTTTGATTTCATGGCCATCTCTCACCACAATGAGCCTTAAGTCATCAAGGGTGGTTAGTGAAAGGTGTCTTGAGGGTTAGTTCTAAACATTTCTAGTCTTTTTATTTAGATAAATTGAAATAAAAATCTTGTTTGTCTATCTATTTGATTTTTTCCTTTATTTCTTAGTTTTAGAGAACCTTCTATTGTGATTATACTTAAATTACCATGGATTTTGGGGCATGAGTATTTCATTTGAGTTTTTTTTCTGATTATAAATTATATTTAGATTAAAAATTAGTCTATCTTTCATTTAGGTAATCTTATATGAGTTTTTAAATTAAATTGGAAGGATGACCACTACGGCACAAAGTTTTCATTATCTGGTAAACTATGAAGATTCAGAGTGGCTGATTTTGAAATCCAACCATAAATATTTTTGAGGTGGGTGTGTGCATTACCAACCCATAAAACCAAGCCATTAAATGTTATAACATGTTTTAAAACATGAAACCTTATATATTTTCTTAAATTCACTTCACATATGTGAGTTGGGTTATGTGGCTTATGGATGTGGGTTGTTTTATTTTATTGTTTTTCCAAATTTAGTCCATTGTTAATAATTATTAATACATTGTGAAAACTATATTTTATCTTAAATTTAGTATTGATATGTTCTTTGAAAAATATTCTCATTTACAAAAAAGTGATTTTTATGAAATTTTTGGTTTGGAATTTTTTTTTCAAAGACTCTTATATGATGTCATATAACAGTGTTTTAAGAATAAAATTTGTTTTATAATTCATTTAAATAGAAATGTTTTTGATAAATTAAAACTGGGTTTATGTTTTTGGAAACACAGAATAAATTCATTGTTTATGAAGGCATTTATGAAAACTATTATATATTTATAATAAGATTTATTATTTTCAATGTACGGAGTAATGTTTTATATATGATTGAATCTTGTGTTTTTTAAAATCAATAATTCTTTTGTTAGATTGTTTATATATTTTTTGGAATTAATTTTCATGTTTTTCATCTATTTCTATTATTCTTGAGATTATATGCTTGTGTTTTTGGATGTTTATAGATTTCTCAGAAATTCCATCAAGGAATATAGAATATTGGTCTAACAGTCTGATCCTTGGGGTAGTTCATCAGGTTTTCCATAAGTTCAATCTTTTATCAGTGAATCTACCCAGACTCCATATTGAGTGGTAGAGCCTATTAAAATCCAAACATTGAACCCCATACCTAACATCTTGGATTGTCATCCACATTCTTCTAAAGGAAAAAAATATCCTGTGAGGTAGTGTAGTGGATTGAAGAAGTTGATGTGATCTTCGATTCATTCAAGACTTTAGATGCTCTGAAGGATGAGTATATTGAATCCTTATTTGATTTACGTGGAAATGAGTTGTGGAAAATTGCGGTTCCCTCTTGGATATAAGAAATAATTTATTAAAAAATCATTAATTCAGACATTATTCAGTGGAAGTATCCATAGGAAATGAAAAAGGAGAAATGTTCTGAGCTTCTGTGTTTTTGTCATGATATGCTACCAGTTTCAAGTAATTCCATTCAATTATCACATTTGGTATGTTTCATACCAGGTATTTTTCATGATTAATCAAGTATGTGTATGTATCTTATATGAGTTCTTCACCTATACCTATTAACTTCCATGTCTAGTTTTGAAAATTGTGTCACTATTTAGGTCACGTGAATAAGGTTTGGAAGTTTGAAAAATGGAATGTAAAACCCCAATCAATAACACCACAACTTGATTATGGGTTATTAGATGATTCAGGACAATAGGGATCTATACATAGGCCATAGAGTGAAGCTTCTCAGATAGTGGATGATCTACTAGTTGTCAGCTATTAGTTTCTAGATGTGGATAATGTTGATCCTACATTTTTTCTGATATGGAAGTGGAAACTATTTGGGTTTTTCCTTCATTTTCATTGTATATTTATGGGTACCTTTTTTTGATATTTTTGAAGGATATCATGTGGACCTAGGTGTGGGTAATTTTGGGATTGTTAGAATAATAATTATTTCCTTTTCTTGAGATATTTTATATTATTCCTTAGTGTCCTCTTGTTTTGACTTGGTGGAAAGATCTCAATTTTAATTTGTCTGATAATCTACTTAGTGATTCTTTAGTCCCTTTTTGTACAATAACATGGATGTATAAGCTACTTTCATTTGACATGAACAGACCTTGATAATGTACATGGGTAGCTAGGAAGATTTGGATTTTTAATAGACTAGGGACATGGAGGTGTTGGCATTTGATTTGATGACCTCATCGAGGTATGAGCCTTTGTTTGAAAAATAATATGTATACCTTGAGTACATACCCAGGGTAGAAATCATTTTTAGTTCATTACCTTGATTGAGGATGTTTGATATTTGTTGTTTTTTTAGATAATAGTTGATGTATCTCTTCTTTGTGTCTAAGGGGTGTTTATTTCTAATATTAAACCATTTTTTAGAATCTTTAAATGTCGGAGAGTCCTATGATATGTCTATAGTAATTATTTGGGGTGAAGATGTGTGATGATATTTTTGTGTTGATCTTGGGGTTTTTTATGTTTTTATCCTTTGTGTAAGTCTCACTTTTGGACCATGGACTCTTCACCTCATAAGATGAGTGGTGTATTTCTTCAACTATCTTCATGTTATATATTTTGGACTAGAATCTTTCTGGGGATATAAAGTCCTGTGGTGGGGAGGTTATAACATCCAGTTACTTTTTTTATGTATTTTGAACCATTGATTTGAGTACCAAAAGTTTGGATTACTTGTCTGGTTATGTTCAATAATTTACCCAACCATTTTTAAAAGTTTATGGGACTTTCTATGGGTTTTAAATGGTTAAAAAAAGTGTGAGACCTGGGTTTAAGTGTATGTGCATGGTTATCACATGTTTAAACAAAGGTTAAAAAATGTTCCATGGTTTACGCATGCTTTGTTATTGGTTCAAAAAAAATTCAACCTATTTCACCGTTTTTTTCATGATTATTATTAACCATGTGAATTGGACTACGAAACCATGTGAATGTAAATTAATGTTAAAAAATTCTAATTAAGTCTTCAAAACCCACCTCATTAACCCTAAACACTCTCAATCAAAACTAAATTGATTCTATTTCTATTGAGATCCCTCTAAAACCATTTTTTATCCCCAAACATCATCTCTTAGTGGATAGAAGCACAAATTATCTTCTCTTTCAATGAGTTATTTTATTCTTGATATTTGACCTCTCTTTCTCTTTTGATTCATCCTTCATAGAGGTAAAGATTGGATTATGTTTTGTGGGATTTTTTTCATTTATGTGCAATTTGGGATCTTGGATATATTTTTTTTTCTTCTATGATCTATCTTTCCAGATCGGGTTATCACTATCAGAGGAAACACATCTCAGCTAATCGTTGTTAGAATAATTTATCTAGGTTTTCTGATTAGGGATTTTCATTTCCATATGTTTTGATTCTGAAGTATGTGGTTCCGTTTATGATGGTCAATTTTATTAACCAAAAAATTCTTGATTTAAATTCAATTGTTTTATTCAAATAATATTTCTTAACTTCAATAAAATTTCATTAAATTAATTTATTAAAAACCCAATTCCATGAAATAGAAAATTGGACTGGATTTTGGCATTAAATTATAGAATTTAAATTGTGAAAATTTCAAATTATATTGAATTTTTCTGTGTTATGAAATTGTTTAAAATTATGAAGAATTTAAATTCATGGATTTAAATTTTCAAAATCCCCAATTCAATTTAATTAGGGTGTGTTTGTGAAATTATTAAAAATTTCAAAAAATTTAAAATGTTGGATTTCAATGGTGAAAACCCCAATTCTATTGAATTAGAGTTTCTTTGTGAAATTGTTTGAAATTTTTAAAATTTAAATTATAGAATTGTAATTGTGAAAACCCCTTTTCCATTAAGTTAGGGTGAATTGTGAAAATGATGTAATTTTTTTGGAACTTAAATTGTTGAATTTAAATTTGAGAAATTGGTTGAAATTATTGAAATTTTAAATTTTGAAAACCCAAAATTCCATTGAATATGGGTGTGTTTGTAAAAATGTGTCATTTTAATTGTGAAATTGATTTGGTGGAATTTATTTCAAGATTTGTATTTTTTAAAAATGAATTAGAATGGTTTTCATGGAAACCTTTGGGGTTTCTCTTAGAAAAAGGAATGTTTTTATGAAAAATCCTATGTTTGGGTTTTTGAATATAAATTATAATATTTAAAATGGAGAATGGGATGAATTTTATTTTAGTAATTCTTAAGGTAAATTTCGCATCCTTGTTTCTTTATTAGTTCACATGAAAGGCTTAGTTAGTTATTGAGTAATTTGGATAACACTCAATGATTTACAACATTATATATCAATAATTCATAATTTCATATCCTTGATATGATGATATTTAAGTCTCATTGTGTTATTTCACTATCAATGATGTGTTTTTCCCATTCATATGATAGGGTATGGAACATCCCTAAGGAATTGGGAATGGTCTCATCATCTATGGGGTGAGTACTCACTTGACCGGTGTATGTTTCCTTCGATAATGTGTAGGTCCTCTACTATAACAAGGAATATAATGAGAGAATATTTGGGTAAGGTTCTCCAGTGTGTTTTATTGGAATAAGATGTTTTTTAGGAATAATGAGGCACCAATATATCAGGATGGTTGTCTTTATCATTAAGAAATATGTGAAATAGGTGAGTGTTGTATCTCACAAATTGGTGAGCTTATATTCATGAGTACTAAATAATGGAGATATACTATAGATCCTAAAATGTATATGATATATGTTATCCAATATCATAGGGTGTGGCATAGGGATTTCTTATGCGATGATATCCATTATTCCAAGTATAATGTATTATGTATGAGAACTGAATTTGATATGATATATAAATTTCATATAACATATTTCTATTCTACGTACAACAAAATTTATATCATGTAACTTGGTGAATCATATTATAAAATTTATATAACACCAAGTCATTTAGTATAGAATCCGGTCATTAAGTGTTAATGCTTGAGAATATTCCACATTTTCTATCATTATTTCAAATGTTTAATAATATGAAACATTGAGGTGGATAAAATCATTATAGATCTAACAAGAATTATAACAGAATGTCATTTACTTATACATTTCATAACATATTAGTAAATTATTTGTAGTCTATGAAAGTGTCCCTAAGGCTTATATAAAGGAGGAAAGAGTCACTTAGATGGTATTTCAGGATAACTCTACCAAAGACATCCATTTATTCTCTGTAATGATCACTCAATCGCAATCCTTTCCAACTAAAGGTACTAACATATTGTGGTAGTGAGGAGGGTCATGCTCAATCATGGAGTAATCATGATGATACCATGGAAACATCTTGTAAGGAATAGTGCATTGACTATTATTTAGTGATTTTAATTAGTAGTATATTTGAAGATAGGAACAACATCAAACAATGAGTTAAGGTAGAATTTATTTATTAATTTATTAATGTTTTCATTTTTTTCATAGTATTTTCATCTTGGGTCTGAGGAATTTATTGTTTTTCACTACATTAAATAAGTGTAATTTGATCCCCATAAATACTTCATAGTTATTATAGATATTACATTATTCTTTATTGTCAAAATCATTTTTGAAAATAAATAATTGTCGAAATTATATTAATGTCATTTTTGGTATCGTAAAAATGATATAAAAATTAACAGTGGAATGTATTATTATATATGTTATCCTGAACTATGATTGGAAAACATAATATAATATGAAATATAATAATAGTAAATATAAATTAAATCATTTAATTTTGACTATACCATAATGTAAAATATAGTGTATCACATCGAATGATAGTGTTAATTTCATACTACAAAACATAACTATATATATTCTTATTCCTATCAATGAATGTCCTATAATATGACTCATACCTGTTGAATGATATTTTATAGGATATGGTTTTCTAAATAGATTATAATTTATAATGGTCCACTATAAATCATAAATCATGATACCCTATCGTAATATGTAATCGTATATTGTGGATTATGATATATTTATATCATTAAATAAAAAATAGATTGATCATTTAATTTTGTAAATTTTATTTATAATTTTGGTGATATAATTTATAAATTGTTTATAAGTAATAAAAAACGTATATTTTAATATTTATTTAATATATAAAGTTATTATGAATTAATTATTTATATAAATTTTACAATTAATTATTGAGTTTTTTTTGAAATATTTAGTGAATTACTAATCATTCGATAAAATTTTAAAAAACCTTCACCATCACAGACCCATAGGGTCATGGATGAATTAGTGGGTAGATTTAAATCATACCAAAAATGTTTGGGTAGATGTTATCTATGTTCAATGTGTATTTTTATGGTCAAAATAAGTTGAATAATAAAAGTTTTTTCGCTGATTTTGATTAGATCATAAATGTAAATATAAAATGTTTATATTAGTAAACGTTTTTGAAAAATGTGTAATTTATGTAAATGGTATCATTATTTATAAAATTTTTATTACATGATAATAAATGTTTATATAAATATCACATCTATTTATAAAATATTATCGAGGTAATTTTAAAACCATGTAAATTATAATCTGAAAATTTGATATTGGATATAAGTTAATTGTTCATTTTTATCGATTTCTAAATTTTAGGATGTTTAATATATATTTATGAATTTTTACAATATGATTGTCTTAGGGTTAAACTTTTTAATTATTTATTTATTTAGTTTATTTTCAACATAATTCCTGAATATATTTTTTATATTGTGAATTGATGTATGCTTTAGTTTTTAGTGTTAAACTTCTTCATTAAGTTTTCTTACAAACATATAAGGAGTTACTTTATAGTTATTAAAACTAAATTATTATATTTATTTATACATAAATTGAATAACATGTGATAATGTGGTGATATTAAATATCAATTGATATATTAAGTTCTATAATCCTTTAAATGTAAACACTTGTTATAACCTCAAACATCCAACCATATTAGCTACACTAATACTTGACACCCATGGATTATCTTATGAAAGGAAAGAAATTAATAGGTAATCCTAATATGAAAATGTTTATATATTCTTGTGTTTTATTTAGGATAAGTTTTATATTATCAACAATATGGAGATCATATTTGACATGATTGACATTAGTATCTGCAAATATAACCAAGTGGTTGGAGAAATGCTAAAGCTGCCCAAGGAGTTTCAAAATATGGATCATCACTCCATAATTTATATGAGGAAATTTAATAGGGTTCAAAAAATAATTATTAAATGTATTTAAAACATGATACTCGTCTAATAAAATAATATTTTATTGTTATAATTTCATCATAATAATAAATCATGACTATAAAATAAATCTTCAGAATGATAATCTTAAGGTAAAAAAATTATTCAACTACTATAGAAAGATAAAAATCATTCATAAGTAATAGGGAAAATTTTATTTTTTTTAGAGAAACACCTTCCTGTATAACAAAATGTTAAAATTTTTCATCAAGTTAATATATATTCTTGTGAGAAGAATATATTAGTTCACTTGAGGTTTCAAATACATTGGATGAGGAAATGAAGAAAGGTGATTTAGTCTCCAATTATATATTCAATATGATTTGTTATACCAATGATTGTGTGATATAGAAGATATCCTCTAAGGCTTGTTCTGGATGATGAATCAAATTTGTAAAGATATCTGGAAATATTTCATCAAAGATAATGAGTTTAGTAAAAGAGTGCCTAATTAAATCAAATTGTTGAGGTTATATGAGCATGATTTGGGATGTCTAGAAACATTTATTATGTTGATAGTATAGGAGGGTAATGGTTTTATCAAGATAAATAATATCACACTCATCCAATAGTTTTCCTAGGTTACTAAAAACTAAGAAAGATGTTTTTAAGGGGGGTAAGTTACTCAAATGTTATGGAATTATCCTTAATAATAGAAGGGTTATTTTCTTTACTCCATGAATAGTCAATTTTAGTTATTAATTTTATAGAATTGAATCTTATATTTTTAAGGGTATACGAAACCAAATCTATACATTTAAAATATTTTCTATATTTATGACTTCAAAATCATGGTAAGAATTTATAGATTTTGTTGTTTTCATTCATATAATGATGTAATGATTTGCTAAATCATGAAGATAGATGCAAAAGAATAATGCAAGATCATATATATCTAAACATAGGTTTTATATTATCATCTTATTTATTTAATGTGTAAGTGATGCTTTTTGAAAACAAATTTTAATTATGTGAAATATTATATGATTGTTTTAATACACATGGTCTATGATTCATTAAATTCTATAACATTTTTGAAAATAATATCCGGATAAAATGAGTTTCATCGATATAAAGAGTTTATCCAAGATATTTGTTAAAATATGAGTAATGTGATATAAGAACCCATTAGGGGAATATTTTAAAATAACACTCCACAATAACTCTCCAATAACATATAATTTCATATATATTGTGGATAGATAGTTTATTTGAAAAATATTCCAAGTAAGAATAAACAACTATTACTTCCGAAACATAAAATAGTTTTTGTATATTATCATGAAATTATAAACATAATATAGTATTTAAGAGGCCAATGGATGAATTCATTGATATTGAAAAGTGATAGTAATATTGATAAAAGATTACACTAAACAAGTTGAAAGATAATTTCACTTATATCTGAAGTATGTTTATGGTATATTGGTAAATATAAATGTAAAAGTAAAACTTAGTTATCATAAATAAATTTATATAACATTATATCACAAATTATTTTATGTTGTGTTGGTAAATAAATTAATTTAACTTATAACATATTCATACCATTATGATTAAAATGAAAATTGTAATGGAAATAATCCAATAATGATGACAATGATGATCATAGAGAGAGTTTTGAGTTGAAAATAAAAGTAATTCACATAATAAAATTGGATGTTTTGAAGTTAATATGTCTAAATACTAAATTAGAAGTGTTAAAGATTAGTAATATGAATCATATGTCTCACAATAATTCAAAAAAACATTATTCATTGTTGTTAAACACTAAAAGAGATTATTGGGATTATTTTATCAGATAGTTACTTGGAGATGTCATAGGGATTATATTGAAAAGTAAGAGTTCAATAAAACCCAAAAAATGAAACAAAAATATCTAGAGTTATATTATATGGGATATGATTAGAAGGGAAATTGGGTATTCTTTTTATAAGTATTATTGAAGAACATTATGGATATGAACTATATCATGTTATAAATACTGCAGTCTAAACATTATTATTCATTCCCATTGATTTCATATAAAAAATTTAATGAAATGATAACTAAGCTATCAAATTCCAACATCAAGATATCCATATCCAAATTTCATCATGTATTATTAAATGTTATGATTAAATTTTAATGTTTTTATTAGTATTTTTTTAGATATATGGGATACACTCATGAGGCATAAAAACATTTTGTTTTCATTGGATGTCCCAACAAATATACCAGATTCAGTGTCATACACTATGATTTTTTTATTTTAAGGGTGTATGTTTTATAGTGAATCCCTGTACTAGGGGATATAAAGATTCCTAGAAAGATAAAATTTGTAATTTTATACCAGTATTATGAAGACCATGAAAATTATCTAATCAGATGGAGGTTGGATATATTATTGTTCATCCCATTAGTTGAGAATTATCCTATATGGGATTTATCTTCTCAGACAATGATTATGACATATGGGACATCAATTGAGATAATGTGAGTAAAAATATATTTATAAATAGATAGGGTTCATGTGATGTTCTTACTCATTCGGAATAGGAGAACATGGTTCCCTCAACCATTTAGATTAATGATATGTGATGTATTCTTCAATCTGGTCTATAGATACACATTAAATAATGAACATATGAGTTAGTTATATTTTATTTACATATTCAATGTATGTTAGTCATTCAATGTCTTATAGAAAGGGATTATATTATTCTTCTTAATTTTATATGATATAACTGGAGGAAATATTTATAGAGATACACATATTGGATAAAGATCACATCAGATCCCTTTGTATCTTGAGTAGAATATATGCTTTACTAGAGACCACTATTTACATACATTGATAAATTCATGAAATCATATTTTTTCAATGCAGTAAACGCCCATGTGGGGAACACATTATGGATTAATTAATGGGTATTGGTTTTTATAAAACATATAGATATATATTTAAAGTTTTTAGATATTACCCAATAAAAAGTTTATATAGTTATTCACAAGTTATTTAATGTTATGTGGTACATGGTAAAGACTATTACAGCCGTCCAAAAGTGTTTTGGAAGATATATAAAAGTATTTTGGGATATGGTTTCACATGTTATTTAATATTATGTAATACAATGTGAAATGTAACAAAGTCTATAAGGATTTTGGGAAAATGGGATATTGATGGATATATGCCTTAACACATAATATGTATATAAGATATGTTAGAGTACATCATCAAGTTTGATAATGGGATGTCATATGGTAATATGTCCATTATTATAAGGCTAATATAAAATAGATGAGAATATTATTTGATATGATTAATTGGTATCTTACAATATTTTCTGTATCCTATCATAGTGTAGGACATAGGAAATACTTTATGTCTTGATGAATCATTTTTTATTATTCATTTTACACCATAAGATTTATTTTTGTGTTCAAACATTAAGTTTTAATGCTCCAGATTATTGAACATTGTCTATCATCAATTGTAATTTTTATATAACGAAATATTAGGTAGGATAAAGAAATTTCTAATGGTGGAATCATTATAACACATACTATTAACACATATTTCCCTTAATATATGAGAAAATACATAAGAGGCTTAAGGAGAGTCCTTATGACTATTCAAAGAAGTTAGTATCCATTGGGATGGATATTCATGAGATATGTGCCTAATTCCTTTGTTAATTATCCATAAATATCTATCCCCCTCTATAATTTTCAACCTAAGGTACTAGTATACCATGGTTGTGATAAGGGACCTATTGAAGCACTACATGATATAGATTATCCAGTGGATAGACCATAGAGGTAATATTATTTAATTTTTTCATTAGTAATACTTAACAAGTAGTATTTAGAATATAGGAGCATCATTGATCTATGGTATAAGGTAACTTTTATTTTTTACTTTAAATATGGTTTTGGTTTCCATAGATTGTTTATCATGAGTTTAAGGATTAATTTTTTTTATCATTAATTTAATAAGTGTCTTTTTATCCCTAAAAACTATTCACTACTCTATTAGTTACCCATGGAGTAGTTTTATGAGATGAGGTAGAAGTCTCATCATGGATTTATTTACTACTTTTCATTATAATAGAGAGCATGTAGGTGTAGTGTTGCTTTGATGATTTGGTTCAATTTTTAGGTTATCTTCCCTATGGTATGAGAGGAATATGGGGTTGATTCCAATCCATTTGGTGGGTTTATTTTAGTTTATTTGGGGTGTGAGGTTAAAAAATCCACACATATCTCCCTATATTAATTTTTCTCTCACATTTTAACTTGATCCAGGTTGATGATATATTCCACCATAAATTACCATAAAATAAACCATAATTCATTTTTTTCTTTTACATAATCCTACATTTTATTTTTATACACACCCCGCAAGGTATTTGGGGTATCATGTGTTATGTTCTTACAAATGATAAATAGTTTAAGGGTGATAATGGAGGATGTCGAGATGGTGAACCTATATCTTAGTGATATCGAGTGATGATGATTGATAATAGTGTTCATATAAGGAGGCTCAATAATGAAGAGGTATCATTACCTTCTTGGTGGTTTTGGATTCATCCATAGTTTCTTTATATCCTAATTTTTTCATTTTTCTCTTTATTTTTTCTATGTGTTATCAATGAGTGATTTTTATTAGGTATACATTATTTATTCCATTCAGGGTTATTGTATATTGTATCATATTGGAAGTGGTTTCATAGCATTGTTATAGTTGTGTGTATGATGTATATGTTTCATAGGATAAGGCCTTAAATATATGTTATTATATATTTGAACAATCAAAAAACCCCTAGCTTGTTGAGGATGATCCTAGGGTGGAATACACAACCCAAATTCTAGTCCAAGAAAATTCCCAATAGGCTATGTTTTGTTGATGTTCTATTAGAGTATTTTTTCGATTATAATGCTTGGAGTCTTCAGTAAAGAGTTTTTTAAAGCCATATTTTAATAATTTGGATTGTAATACTTGATTTAATTAACTTAATAATAATACCAAAGACAATAAATATATGATGTGGTAGTTAAAATAATCCTACATGATGAATCTGATAATCTGTTAACCGGATTGAGTATATAGAGTATTATTTATAGGGTATTGTTAAGTGGTTCATAAATCAGATAAACTCCAAAAATTATTTTTTAAATTTAGTGTGATCCATCATATATATATTTCATTGTATGATGAAGCTGTGACTTTCCCATAATGATGTATTTGTGGGAGGTGTTGTACCAAACGTTTTTGGATAATGTGAATGTTGAAATTACACTAAGTGTTATGGCATTATCATGGATGGTTTTTCCTTGATATTTTTAGTAGATCGTTTTCTATATAACATTATTTACAAAACATTAATAATGAGAATGTGATCAAAAATTACATGAGGTATCAGAACATGAATTTGTCCAGAATCCCATTTTTTATCAAACATTGATGAGGGTTATGTCCACAATATATTAAATAGGGTTAGATAATCTATATATCAAGGTATTATTGATATAGATTGGGTCCCATAGATAATGTATTGATTTGGTATTAAATATATGATGGGGGTGTGGGTCCTCTATTAATGAATTTTTTAATATCCAGAAAACAATGTTCCCAGTCCTCTTTTAGAGGATCTAGTGATCACATGATATTAACAGTGTAGATCCTCAAATATTTTATTTTGTATTCAAATGATTATCTAAGTATACATCCATCATCAAAGAAGGTACATCACTAATTATCAGGGAATAGACACTCCACTAGTGGGTTGGGAACCCCCTTGATTGATACCTCTTCTTTTAGTGAGGTGAAGACCCACTACCATATATTGGTGAATAATTAGATATTTTCCTTCATATAGTTATTATTTGTATCTTCATGGAAAAGATTATATCCCTTGGTATTCCAATGTTTAGAAAAACATAGTCCATCAAGCTGAAACCTCCTAGAGGTATCCCTATAGTGAGAAATTTACTATTGAGATTAATGATTTTGATCTATAATTGTAATTTAGATTATGGATGATTATAAATGGAGTGATCCATTTCTAGTAACTAGGATGTATTAAAATTACCCTTCTAGTTCCCATGAAATTTTTTCAAACCAATTAGGTACATGAGAATGGGTTCTCAATGGTCAAGTATTTAAAGGGGATTGTTCATCTCTCTATATGTTTGGTGAAGATATTTATAATAACTCCAGGAACATTGTTGATGAATTTTTTTTCCTTATATTTTATATCCTATAATGGTGTTATTTATTTCTCTAGGGTATTATGAATGATTACATGATTTGGTTTATTCTAGTTGAGTGGGTTATTGGTATTATATAACTTACTAGGTAGTTAAAGTTCTCCATTATATTGAAACCTTGTGTATATTGTGTATGATTTTATGTGTGACTATTTGTGACATCTTAGATGGTGAGATAATGTATATTAGGGCATAGGTTTTTTAATTGTCTTTCATGTATTGGTAGGTGTGATCATAGGGTATGGGAAAACCAATCTGGGAAATATTAATAGGTTTGGACATTATACTTGGGACTATAGAAAAATAGATCATTTTCAGGATTATATCCAATTTAATATTTGTTTGATGGGGATTGAGAAAATTCTTATGGTTATTTTTAGAAACATTCCAAAATTAGTGACAATGACTCATACAAGTCTTTTTAATTGATTGATTATGTTCTGATATGGAGACATATTGAGTAAACGCTGTCGAAATATAGTGAGAAGTTTTTTATGATTGCAAGAATAATATTTTCATAAAGCACTTGTAATTATAGTGAAATTTAAATATTGATTAACCAAGGGAAAAAAATTATCTAGAGAAATTTTTTCTATATGATAGTCTACTTGGTTTCCATATAAAATGTGTGGATCCTGAATTGGATATAATAGATAACATTAGTAATAATATATCTGAAAGATGATTATAATAAATCAAGGTTTTTCTCCATTCAATGAGTGTGAGTGACATGTGGATGGTATAAGCCCTTTATAATATTTTCAAAAAGAAAATTTGTGCATGTGTTAAGTATTTCCGTGGAATAGTCTTGATCTGATCATTAATTATGAAGAAATAAAATTTCATGTAATTGATATCAACATTGATGACAATTTATTTTTATGATATGTTTCGTTTCTGGGTCCATATAGATTTCATTCCTCTATAAATTAAATTAGTGTATGTGATTGTATATTATCCATTCATGGAGGTATAAATTGTGGGCTTCCTACTTTCTAAGATCTAGTTTTTCTGTAATGATTATGTTTTTAAATATGGGGATAATGTAGTAACCTTAGTTTATCATTGAATTAACATATCTTTATATTTTTATATGGAAACAAAAACCCATAAAAAATATAAAAATACAAAATTTCCCCATAAATGAACTTATAAATATTTTTTAATAGGTAAATTAATCTTGGAACATAGTTTTTACCCTTTGGAGCAATTTTAAAAAAAATTAGGATTTGATATTAAATAATCATATAATTAATTTTTGATTTTTGGGGTTGAATTTTAAGGTTATGTTTTTATGGGATGAGAGGAATATTGAACAACGTTCCCCAATCTAGTATCTATCTCACTACAATGGCACCTCAAGGAGGTCTGAGCCTCATCATAAATTTATTTTTAATGGTAATTAAAATATTTTTGGTTGTTATTCCTTCATGAAGTTATGTGGATGTAGAAGAACAATTGGTGGAATTCTTGATGAGGGTAAGTTCAAAAGGATATTTGTTAGAACAAGATACCCCTAGGGAGGGGTGTGAATCATGGTGAATGATTAATTTAAAAATTTATCTTTAGACTGGTTAAATTTCATTTAATTATTATTTTCATGTTGGTATAAACATGTTCAACCTCTCAAACCCAATGTAATACTTACTAAAATGATCATATATATTTTGTGAAGTAAAACATCCATGTAACCTAGGGACTTTTACATTATTCACCAAAAATAGATATTATAAGGAATATATGATGACTTCCTATATGAAATAATAAATCCACTAATATTCACTGGATTTTTGGATATGATGTTTTTTTTCATTCTCAAAATTCTAGGAACAATACATTTACAAGTCTTAGGGTTTGGTCACTACTCACCCAAGGAACATTGCCTCTTATTTAATCCCATGAACTGCTTCTGTGAAGTAACTTCCATATTTTATAAACATGTAGGTATCTTCAAAAGATTATCAATGAAAGTATTTATACATGATTAACATTTGTCTTTACTTTCATAAATGTATGGATTTTATTCTCTATAAATTAACTATTCACATAATATGGATACTTAATGTGTTATGTTCAGGAAACATCTATTTTCATGAAACTCTTGATTTTTTGAAAGTCATTTCTTCCTGAAACTCCTTCTTTTGGGAAACTATTCTCTTGTATGTTCGAAGTCACGATCCTTACTCAAGAAATTTCTTTCACACAAGATTCACCTTCACACTAAACAAAGGTTCCCAAAAATAGTGTATTCATAAAACTCAGTGATATAAAAAGTTACTCCAATAACATAGAGGTTTGTGGAACTCGATTGTGCAACATCATAAATAAATGAATTTAGAGTTTTTTATCTCATTAATCTCCCTCATCCAACTCTCAATCATTTTGATCAAATAATCTATGTATTCTTATTCAAGTGTCGGTTATTTATAGGAAAATATTGACCCTTCACAAAACATGGAAATGTCAATTCCATGTAATTTCATTTTTAAAAACATTGTACATAATTATTTATTCATGAATTATTACCTCTCTATGGTTTCATATTTCTGAGAACCTTAGATTCACTAATATATACCATTTTTTAGAACTACATATTTCATGAAAATCTATTGTTCCTAAAAAACACATCACCTTCAATTCACCAAGGTCAAACTATTATAGAAACACTATTTTTCTTAAGTCTTCATACATTTACAATATTTATTTCTCCTTCACACAACTTTATTTCACTAAACTATCACACTTTTGGGAAAATTTTCAGCATTCCTAAAAATGATTCATTTAACCTAAAATATTTTTATACCTTATAAACCCTTTCTTTAATGAAAAATTCATCCTCCTACATAATTTTTCACCCAAAACATTGGACAACACTAGGAAATGATAAAACATTATGTTTCTCTTCTAGGATTATAAATTCATTTTATGATCTTCTCTATTTGTATGTTCTATTCTATATAAGACCAAATGCTCATAATTATAGTTAATTCCATGTCCTCCAAAAAACACAACAGCATGTAAACCATCATCTGGTTGAGAATATTTCCAACCTAGAATCCTTATGTTGCATTAATCATTTAACATCCATATATCACATTATTTCTCTACATATCTTCACTTGATCCAAAATTGATCACTTGTAGTGGATTGAGTGATGAACTACGCAACCAATCCAACACTAAACATATGAATGGATCACTTCAGGACATGTTTCTATATGAAACCTTTTACCAAGCTATATTTAATAATTCTTTGATTGAAAACAAATCTAGCACCAAACATAGTTTCGGGTCCAAATTTCTCCATCATTGGATATTGTTATCAATTCTATTATAAATTCATCCTCCATAAAATTCATCCAATATTCCATGTATATTTCTTTATGAAACCATTATTTCCTCCTTATGTTCTTACCTCATAATGACATTTCTACCCCCATTTGACATCAAAATGGAAAGGGTTGTATGGAACTAGAATTAATCCCAGATTCACTTCCCCTTATGATATCTTAATATATTCGTTTTATGTCATATCCACCTTTGAAATTCTAACTAATAGAGATATAGTGATACCAAAAAAAAATTTGTCTCCAACCTTGGTCACTACGTGTTCATAGGGAATTTATTCATAAAAAACACTATTCTGAACATAAGAATAATCTAAATTAAATAGATGATTTGTGTTATTTATAAACCAAGGGGGAATAAACTTCCCTTACAACTATGGGTAAATATATATATATATATATAGAGAGAGACAGATATATATATATATTTTTCCTCCACCTTTGATCTCTATATTTCACTTTTAATAGCATCTTTAAATTTTTACATAAATATATTTCACTTCGTACCACATTTCAAACATGTAGTTAATTTGTTTTATAAATTCACACTTTTGATAGATTTTTAGTGAGTGAAATTACCACATGGAACTGGCCATTGATAATTAATCTCAACTTAAAAATTTATAACTCGTTGTAAGAAACAAAATTTTAAGATAAAAAAACACCAATGTTTTCCAATTCACTCACTTAATTCCATAGATTGTAGAAATAAAAATTTCATTCCTCTGAATAAAATCATTAATTATGAATCAAACTAACACTATAATTTTAGATAATAAAATAATTATGCACAAATGAGTGAGACATACCACATGTTAAACCAATGGACACCACTTGTTAGAGATAACCTCATTCAATTATTTGGTACGCATGATCATTAATTAATCATAGGGTTACTTTTTTGGATATGTCTATATATTCTAGGGTATTTATTGAAAAATCTATCTAAATTTAACTAGATTTTGAATAATACCACTTATTAATAGGATTCATTAAGTTTACACCAAATGTAGAATTCCTTTTCAGAATAGGGAGACCACTTGATTGGAACACAGTTGAATATAAAGTAGCTTCATTGTAACCTGGAAATTGTAATCTTATACCAAATTTTTATATTATAATATATAAAAAATAAATACCTTAATTTTGTTACTTCATTACCAATATATCATTTCATAGTGTTCAAATGCCACTTCAACTGAGGCATGATTCCAATGGGTGAATATTTAATGTCACTTGTTATCACAACCCTGCTCTTTATTACACACTTAAACCTTATTTATTACATAAAATTTACTTCATAAAAAATATAATATTGAGAGGTCTAGTTTCTGGGTCTTAGAAACATTCCATATCAACTTAGAACCTACAACACACAGTATATTTAATGAAAAATTCATTTACATGACCACTACATTCCCTCGTACTTAGCATTGAATGTGATAACCTAAGGACATTCATAAGAAAAGGGTGAGATATAAATCCCAGTAATGGGTAATAAAGGCATAACAAGAATAATTCAATACATTTATAGAAATAGTAATATCAAATTATCATAATAGAAACATGGACATAAAGGCATGATAAAGCATGAATATCACAACCTGGAAATGTGGCAACTACACATAACATGGTATTACCATGAACCAAGGATAATTGCACATGGATCATGAGTAAACCCTCATTTAACTTAATTATAATGAGTAATTCCACATTTAACTTGACGTATCATGATACTAATCTTTACCCAATGCATTGGAGCGCTATCAGGGCACACCATTCTTAAACATTTCATTTCATGCATATGTGTGCCACATGGATCATACAACATGGAATAATTCATCATTATTTTTTACAATATAAAGGGATGTAGAATACATACTTGAAGATTTATAATCAATATGTAAATATTCATAAAGTGGAATACCCTTGATAGAGAAATGGGCATGGTATTCACTACCCAATGACAATGGCTTGGAAAATCGGTGCAATTTTGGTAGCGTAATGGCATGACATAAGAATTCATAAAAATTGTTAATGAGATAGAACGGGGTGTCTAATAATATATACATGAAATGTACAGTAAGGGGGTCATATAGATACATGTACCACCATATGTAATGGAATTTATATTCATAATACAAAATAATTTCTTAAATGTAAACGAGGAGAGAGAAATTCCATACGGAAGTTCTGCATGGTAACAGGTGTACATGGGAGGCATAATTGAGAGTGAAAAGGAGTCTCTTTTCATTAAAACATAATTAGGGAAGTATCATGGAGGTTAAAAATTATACCCCAACATTTATAATTGAAAATAAAAGGGCATAATAATATTAAGAAACATGGTAAAAATGAAAAAGGAAGGAATCCCTTACATGGAAGTGTGATTCCAATGGCTTGGGAGGGTATTGAGAGATGATTTTTGAGATCTTGGGGAACCTTGGGAGGATTATAGATAGAGGAGGCAAGGTGTTGGTCGAGATACAAAGTCCTTGAGTGAAGAGGAAGTGGGATATTGTGTGGGTTTATATAGGAAAGGAATTCTTTATTATTTAGGTTTGAGTCCCCACACATTTAACTAATCCAAACCACAAACCAGCCCCTAGTTTTTTCCCATATATTTTTTCAAAGGGGAGTGGAAAAAAATATTTTATAAATCCAATGTCTGAAATTCTTAAAATAATTGGGTTTCTTATGTGTAGGTGAGTCACACTCTCATGGAAATCAATTTAAAAAGGTAAAATGTTTTATAAGCCTTGAAGGGTCCACAAAAGCATTTTAAAATAAATAAATAAAAACTAAAATAACATTATTTTTATCGTAAAACTTATATTGGATGTACATAATGTTTATAGTATTTTATTACATCATTATTGGGTCATTATGGTGTCATAAAACACATTGTATACTTAAATGGTATTTAATTTTTACCAAAAAATTTGATTATCTCAAAAAATTATGAAAAATTCACCATGGGATAATTTTGAAATCCTAAATCCAAAAATAATATTTATTTTATCTAAATAATTTTCTAAATATGGGAATTTTTATATTCAAAATAAATATAGAAATTCATCGAAAATTCATGGGTCTTGAGAAAAATAGCTTTCAAACCTTAATAAAAATTACAATTGTACTCATAATAATTATATGGTAATTTATATTTGACAAAAATTAATTTAGTAATAATATTTAATTAATATAATTTTTAATTCTAAAATACATTAATGCATAAAAATATATTTTTGAATTGAATATTAAATAAAATACTATTTGTGATTTAAAAACTATTCACAATGTAACAATAATAACATAAATGTATATTCTTTATTATATACAAAAATAATGCACATAATCATATTTCTAATGTCTTGTTACATAACCCCTTATAACACCTGAATAAGACCGAAGGGTAAGGTATTCGATGGTGATAGACACTTGGGGTGGCTCGGATAACATTACTTGGGTGGTAATCTCTATCAACTTCCACTTATCCCACAAGCGGTTGAAATTGAGCTTAATGTGTTGAAGCCTTGAAAGGGCTTGTTCATGAGTGAAGCCCAATGATGCCACCTCCTTTATGAGATTCAACAAATGGGATTTGTATAGGAAATTTCTACTGGATGAGGTCATCATGTCCTTTTTCTGAGTAAATTGGATTTTTTAAAGCCCCCTATTTATAATAATCATGTGATCACTGTTCAACGACTGTATTAGAAATGGTAAAAATTATTAATAGTATTTTGAAATAAAAAAACAAAACACTAAATAAGCACATATTTTATATAACCAGTATACATAATAAGACATTTTATTTGATCAAGGGAAATTTTCATTGATAAAAGTTTGGGTTGTTACAATCTTCCACCCTCAAGAAATTTCTCCCCTGAAATTTCCTTTTCCCTCACTAAAATAGATGTGGGTAACTCTGCTTCATCACTTCCTCCAGTTCCCACATTTCTTCTTCAAACTTGTGGTTTTTCGACAACACCTTGACAAGGGGCATTGTAATATATCATAGAACTTTTTCCCTACGATCTAAGATCTTCATTGTTTTCTCCTCATAATAAAGATCATCTAATAACATTACTACCTCAGAAGAGAGTATATGTGAAGGATCTGGTATGTACTTCCTTAAAAGGGATACATCAAATACATCTTGTACTTTGGCCATGGTAGGTGGAAATTCTAGTTGATAGGCCACAACCCCGACACGATAAAGAATCTCGAAGGGGTCTATGTACCTAGGAAATAACATCCCTTTCATTCCAAACCTCGTGACCTTCTTCCACAAAGATATATATATATAAATACCATGTCTCCAACATGGAACTCAAGATCTCATCGACGATTATCTGCATAACTCTCCTATCGACATTGAGATGCCGTGATATGTGGCTGAATGGTTTTCACCTTATCCACCATTTAATTGACCATTTTAGGTCCTAGTATCTTATGCTCATGAACTTCATCCCAAAAAACATGTTTTCTCCACCTTTTCCCTTAAAAGGATTCATATGGTGCCTTTCAGATTATCGAGTGGAAACTATTATTGTAGGTCAATTCAACCAGTGGAATATATTGGTCACATCCTCTTTTGAGGTCCATAAAACAAGATCCTAACATATCTTCTATTCTTGAAATAGTTCACTCAAATTGGATATCAATTTGAGGATGATAGGACCTACTAAAGAGCAGTTCAGTTCTTAGAGCATTTAAAATAATTTTCTTGAACTTCGAGGTGAATCTAGGATCTTGATTCGATACAATAGATAGTGGTATTCCATGCAGCCTTCCACATCATGGATGTGAATCCATGAAAGTGGATTCAATGAGATATCTTATCAAATTATAATAAAGTTATTTTTATTTATAAGAATATCCACAATGACCCATATAGCATTGTTTCCTATTGATTTCCATGGAAGTCTAGTGAAAAAGTCCATGGTATTATTTTCCCAATTCCGTGTTGGTATGGGGAGTGGTTGCATCATCCCCATAGACTTTTGCTGATCAACCTTATCTTGTTGACATACTAGGAACTTTGATGTATATTCAAAAATCTCCCTTTTCATATTTTCCCACAAAACGTTTTCTTGGAGATCCCAATACATCCTTATGCTCCCTGGGTGAATAGAGAACATTGAGCTAAGTGCATCTTTTAGAATCTCATTAGTTATATCTAGATTGGATGGTACATATAATCATGACCAAAATCACACAATTACATCATTGTCAACAAATAACTCTGAGGATTTCCTATTTATGATAGCTTCCACCCATTTCCGAATTTTTACATCCTTTATTTGAGCATCCTTTATTTTCTCTATGAGGTAAATTTGATCAATCATTTGGGAAAGGATTGATTCTGTTCCTCCCTTAATGATTCCCATGTCCTTCCTATATAAATCTTAGATTATTGGATCCTTTTTAATTATCATCATTGATAAAGATATAGGATCCTTTCTACTTAGTACATCCGCCTCCTTGTTGGCCTTACCAGGATGGTAGTGGATTGAGCAGTCATAATCATTGATGAGATCTATCTTTCATTATTGGTACATATTAATCTCTTTTTGAGTGAATATATATTTGGGGCTCTTATGATCAATATATATCTCACACTTATCCTCATATAGATAATGCCTCCAGATTTTCAATGCAAAGATCACAACCATCAACTCCACATCATGTGTGGGATAGTTTTTCTCATGTATTTTTAGATTCCTTGAGTTTTAGGCTATCAATTTTCCATTTTTCATTAGAACACAACCTATACCCTTTTTGAATCATCACTGTACACCAAAAATAGTTCTCCACCTATTGGGAGTGTGATCACGGGCACAGTGATTAGCCTCCTTTTCAACTCCTTGAAGCTCTCTTCGCATTCATCACTCCAAGAAAAATTTACTCCCTTCCAAGTTAACTTTTTAAGAGGGTTGGACAATTGTGAGAAATTTCACACAAATCGGCAATAATATCCAGCTTACCCCAGGAAGCTACAGATATCTGTTACTGATGATGGCCTTAGACATCCCTCAATTATAGCTGTCTTGGAGGTATCTAAAGATATCCCATTGCTTGTGATGATATGACCCTTGAATTAGACTTCCTTCAACCAGAACTCACACTTGTAGTACTTTTCATAGAGCTTCGACTTTTGCAAGGTCTCTAGTATAGTTATTAGATGCTCCCCATTCTCCTCCTTGGCTTTGGAGTATATTAGAATATCATATATGAAGATTACCATAATATTTTCATGGTATTCTCTAAAGACTCTATTAATCAAGTCCATAATGATTATTATAGAATTAGTGAGCTCTAAAGGAATTACTTTGAATTCATAGTGCTCATACCTTGTACAAAAATCAGCCTTGGGGATATCCTATTTCTTCACCCTTACTTGGTAATATCACGACTGCAAATACACATTTATGAAGTATTGTGAACCACGTAGCTGATCGAACAAGTCATCAATTCAAGGAAGAGGATAATTGTTCTTTATCATGATTTTTTTGAACTTATGATAATCAATGCACATGTGCATTGACCCATCCTTCTTCTTGACGAAGAGGACTAGGTCACCCCATGGTGAAGCACTTGGTCATATAAAACCTTTATCCAAATTCTAATGTGGTTGTTTTTTATCTCCTAAATCTCCACACCATCCATTCAATACATAGTCCTGGATATTGGAAACACCCCAGTTATAAGGTAAATTGAGAATTCAACACCTCTTCTAGGAGGAAGACCGGAAAATTCCTTAGGAAAAACATCAGTGAATTCTCTCACAATAGGCATGTCTTCAAGAATGGTTGCTTCCTTAGAATCAATAATCTGAGCCAGATACGCATGCTCATAGGTAGTAATATCAATTCATGAGATGATGGTGCTAATGAAGATTCATCTTCCTCCTTTCACTTGTATAGAATCTGTGGTCAATTCTCCATATAGAGAGTGATTTCCCTCTCATGACAATTTATGTAGGATCTATATAAGAAAATCCAATACATGATGATAATTTCATCAAATTCAACCATAGGGAGTAAAAAAAGGATTGTCGAGATTTTAAATCCATAAATTATGATAGGGGGAATTATATTCATGGGATGCAATGATTACCTCATTTTCTGTAATCACCAACATCTTTACTTCCATGATTTTTTATGGTGTTGGGATTGTTCTACTAAAAATTGAGGATATAAAATAATTCATAAAACTAGATTCAAAAATTACATTCAATATTCTTGAATTAATAACTATCATACTTTTCACTGCTTCATTTTTGGGGTTCACTTCGGTGGTAGTGATGGAAATATATCACCCTTGTTACCTTTGAGGTTATTGGTTGCATCCGAAAACCCTTGGATTATGGCACTAATTTTTATGGTGTCTGGGTTCATTATAGTCAATGCAATGAAAAATGAATTGAGGATCAAACGGAGCATTCCTCTCCTATATCACTACCGTGGGTTTTTTACGCTAGTTAACAGCTTGGTGCCCTTTTCTTCCACACCTAAAGCATTTCCTCATCCCTTTTAGGCTATTTCTTAGGTGATTCCTTCCACTCCTTTGGAAAGTTGTGTGATAGATTTTCTTAGAACCATTGGATTTATCCATCAAACTGCCAAAATTAAATTCCACCTTATGCTTCTTATCCCCTTGATAACCCTGAGATTTGTCGATCTCTATTTCAACCTTGAGGGAAAATCAGACAATTTCTTCATAGCAATCGAAGTCACAGAACATCAGGGATTTCCATAGGCTATGTTTTTATCCCCCCAAATAAGTGGTCAACCTTGCATTCAGGGGTAATAAAAAATCCATAGGCATATCGTGAAATACTTATAAATTTTTCCTCATACGCTTTGATGGATTCGTTTCCTTTTTTTCTTGAGGGTAAGGAAATCCCTTTCTATCTTAAGTCAGAGGGTGCATAGAAAATATTTATCCAAAATATTTTTCCAGAAATCATTCCATTCTATTACCTCGATCTCCTCATTAGGATTCGTATTTTTTATCAATGTTCACCATTGATCATATTCAGCCTCCATATGATAAGCAGCCATAACAACATTCTTTTGTTTGGAACACTGAAGGATAGAGAAGATATTTTATATGGAGTTGACCCATTGTTCAGAAATTGAGGGATCTGATGATCCATTAAAAGTAGGAGGTCGTTTTCTCATGGATCTCTTGATTGTGACTTGTTCTTTCTTAGGGGGATTGAACGTTCCTCTTGACCAAAGTTTCTATTCAAATCATGAGGTAAAAAAAATTTATCATCATAATGTTCATGAATCTCGCTCCCATCAGATTGAGCATCTCATTAGAACAGTCATCACATTTATCTTCAATTAATTTGTTAGCCCAAGTCCTCATATAACCGGTCCTTGTCTAGAATAAAAGGAAAGTTAGGGGTAACACATAAAGGGTAATCTATCGACCAAAATGGATGACTTATAAATAACATTAATTTCATTAACATATGAATATATAGTGTTCAATCTATGTTATCTATGATATACATTCTAATATATATTATTTGGGAATTATTTTAATTACCATAATAATGGTTCATACTAAGCTTGTGAATTTACCAATGTATATCCCATGGTAGTTTCATAACCAAGAATAAAACAAGGCATGTTGTTGTATACTAGGATACCCTGGGTCAAGCCTGAAACTCTTTGTCCGAGTTTTCACTCCTAGGTATATATATTCCAGAGACTCCTCTACCTGATCTTATCTAGATAGGAATGTATTTTATTGATAAAGCACTTACTCCATACTCACCTAAATTTCAATATTTTCTTATTATACTTAGTCTTATCTCTAATTCATTCACTATGGTTTCCTAATCCTAATCCCAAAAATAACTAAACCTATCTTCTGATACCAACTATAACAACCATGTTGTTTATTACACACTTAAACCCGATTTATTACATAAAATTTACTTAACACAACATACAAGATCAATAGGTATAGTGTATTTGGGGATTATGAACATTACATATCAACTTATAACATAAAACACACAACATCTTTATTGAATACATCTTTACATGACCACTATATTCCCTCATACTTCGTGTTGTGGGGGATAACCTGAGGACATGCATAAGAAAAGGGTGAGCTATAAATCCTAGTAAGGGAGTAAACAAGGGATAACAAAAATAATAAAATACATGTTATGAAATATAAATATCAATGGAGCATAATAGAAACATGAACATAAAGACATCATAAAGTAGGAATATCACAACATGGAAATGTGGCAATAACACTTAACACGGTATTAACATGAGCCAAGGCTCATTGGATATGGAGTATGAGTAAACCCTTATTTAACTGGAATTATAATGCAAAAATCCTCATTGAACTTTATGTATCATGATACAACTCATTACCCAATGTATTGGAGCGCTATCAGGGCACACCCTTCTTAAGCATTTCATTTCATGCATAAGTGTGCCACATGGATCATACAACATGTATTCATTCATCATCATTTATTCCATGATAAATGGATTTGGAATACATAAATGAATATTTAGAATCAATAAGTGAATGTTCATAGAGTTTAAAACACTTGATAGATAAATGGGAAAGGTATTCACTACATAATGACATTGGCTTGGAAAATCGGTGCAACTTTGGAAATATAACGGCGTGACATAAGAAATAATAAAAATGGTTAATGAGAGAGAAACGTGTATATAATAATATATAAATTAAATTTATAGTAATGGGGTCACATATATGCATGTCCCAGCATATGTAATGGAATTTATATTCATAATTCAAACGAATTTCTTGAATGTATAGGAGGAGAGAGAAATTCCTTACGGAATTTTGGCATGGTAACAGGTGTACATGGGCGGAATTAATGATATCTAAAAAGGGTCTATTATCTTAGAACATAAATATGGAATTATGGGTGAGGTGATAAATCATACACCAACATTTATAATTGAAAATAAAAGGGCATAACAATATTAATAAACAAGGATAAAATGAGAAAGGAAGGATTCCCTAACTGGGAAGTGTGATCCAAAAGGCTTAGGAGGGGCTTGAGAGAGGATTCTTTAGGGCTTGGTGCACCTTGGGAGAATTCTATAGAGGGGAGGGAAGGCTTTTTTCAATCTCCAATGTATTTTAGTGAAGAGGAAGTGGGAGCGTGGGTGGTTTTATATAGGAAATGAGAGGGAATTATTTATTATTTAGGTTTGGGTCACCAAACATTAAACTAATCCAAACCATAAACCAGCCCATGGTTTGTGCACATGTTTTTTTCCAAAGTGGAGTGGAAAAAAATATTTTATAATACCAATGGCCAAACCTTTTAAAATAATAGGGTTGCTTATGTGGAGGTGAGTCACACTCTCAAAGAAATCAATTTAAAAAGGTATAATGTTTTATAAATCACGAAGGGTCCACTAAATCACTGTAAAATAAATTAAACAAAACTATAATGACATTATTTTAATGGTAAAACATATATTTTACGAACATAATATTTTAATTATTTTATTACATCTCTATTGGGTCATTATGATGTCCTGAAACACATTATTTATTTAAACGGTATTTAGTTTTTACCAAAAAATTTGACAGTCTCCAAAAATTATAAAAAATTCACCGTTGGATAATTTAGATATCCTGATGAAAAAAAAATGTTCATTTTATCTAAATAATTTTCTAAATATGTGAATTTTTAATTTCCAAATAAAAACTGACATTTATAAAAAATTCATGGGTTTTGACAGATATAACATTCAAACCTTAATAATAATCACAATTGTACTCATAATAATTATACAGTCATTTATATTTTAAAAAAATTAATTTATTAATAATATTTAATGAAAATATTATTTAATTCAAATATCCATTAATTCATCAAAATAGATTTCTTAATTGAATATTAACAAAAAATACTATTTATTCTTTAAAAACTATTTACAACGTAAATAAAATAAAATAAATGTATATTATTTATTATTTACAAAAATAATTCACATAATAATTATGCTATGGTATTATTAAATAACCCCTTATAACACCTGCATAAGACTGAAGGGTAAGGTGTGTGATAGTTACAGACTCTTTGGGTGGCTCGGATAACATCGCCTGGGTGGTAATCTCTATCAACATCCTCTTCTCCCATATGTAGTTCCACTCTAGCTTATCGTGTTGAAGCTTGACTTGGGCGTGGTCAATAGTGAATCCCAATGATGTCACCTCCTTTCCAAGATATGAAAAATGGGATTATTATGGGGAATGTCTATTGGATGAGGCCATCTCTTTCATTGTCTGAGTAAATAGGATTTGTTAAATCTCTATATATATATACTAATCATGTGATCACTGTTTAATGGCTATATTATCCACAGTAACAATTTTTTAAGATATTTTGAAATCCCAAAACATACAACCAAAGAAGTGCATATGTTATATAACCATTATACATAATAAAACAATTTAATTGGATCAAGATTAATTTTCATGGATAAAAGTTTGGGTTATTCCACATGGAACCACTAGACCATTAAAATATAGATTTAATAGATCTTCAGTTTTACATCAGGACATTGATCAATTGATATTTTACTTTCACATAATTTTACATTTACATTAAAATTTTAAAAATAGATTTGTTTGTTACAACCACTTATTGAATCTAATACAAAATAAAAACATTTGGTATTTTGATACTGATTATTGTTTGTATCTATATTTAACATACACACTTGTTCCCCCTTATCATATATACACCCCATGGATTGTATCTACCCCTTAATCATATACAACTTCACACCTGTAATAAAAATAGTTAAATACATGGGAAGAGGGGTACCTATCAAATCCATAAAAAGAGTATTGTGGTTGATCCTGATGGACCAATCCTTTAATATTTTCTTGAAAAATATTGTACCTCTTATATGTTTTCTCCACCTTCCAAGATAAATCCAAATATTCTAGCCCTAAAATTAGACAATCATTACCTATATTCCCAGTCTTATTTTTATTTATAGCTATTTATGGCTTGATTATTTTCAATTTTTTTATTCAAACCAACTTGTATGAATTTAATTCTTTGAAACACCACCAATGAAATGTTTTACAAGATCCTTCCTCAGAGTGTGAATCGTAACATTGGTCTTTTACACTTTCTTCTTTCTCAATTACAGTGATATTCTACTGGCCATTGTTTCTCATCTAGAGATATTTATTGAATGTTTTATAGGGATATCATTGTTTTTTTCTTTAACGATCATTTATGACACCTCTCCCTTTACTATTTTATGTGAGTCTATATTTTTGTTCATAAACTTCTTAATCAAAACTAGAACAAACTCCCCCTTATTTTTATAAATTTTATATTTATCTCAAAGGTTTTTATTCAGAATTTTTCATGAATGGTTCTTTATACACTGGGTATCGAACTACATATTTTCATCTAATAGAGTGTACCTTTTTTATCTTAAAATTAAATTTTCCATTACAATATCTTTATCTATAATCAACTAAAGTAAAGGAAATCCTTATGGATCATTTTTCATTCAATTCAATCATTTAGATTCATTGTCATTCAAAATTATTAAAGTGAGTACAAATAAATCATCTACCACTAAACTCATACCTTTTATCTTCATGTTTTAATTGATATGTACATGAATCCAGTGTTATTCTTATAGAATTGTTCCCTTGGTCTTCTAGACACATACACATGATTTTTCCTGGTCTTCCAAAACAATATAACTTTATGGATACTCTCTTCTATAAAACATTATTTTCATATTTTTCAGATAATTTCCTATAATATTCATATTAATAATTTAATTCCATTCATTCTTGACTCCCAAAATCTTTTAGGGATGGAATCTCTTCATTAACCATTCCCTTAGAAAAGCAATACATTATCTCCATATCTATAATATTTTATTCACTCTTCTTAAACTAAGATTGCATCTATGTTAATATGTCACTCTATTTATTTCCAGATTATCTTCTCTCTTTATGAAATGTATTGAAACATTTTTCACTTTATTTTAACTCATTTTCCATGATCATTCACTGTTTTTTCTCATTTTAATATTCTTCAAGTATAACACCATAATCTTTTATCATGGAAACCATCATTTTAATGTCACCATTTTCTTCCACCACTTATCTTTTTAGCCTATTATTCACTATAAAAAATCTTATGTGATTTATTAATACACTTCTTATATAATCTCATAATGATATACCTTCTCTTATAATAAATAGATATGTTCTTGAGCATGTGATAAACTTGATCTGAATTTATGACTATTTAATGTAGCCTCTTATGCTGGGTTAGTGTTTTTATTAAATGTATCCATACCTATAAATCCCTCAAAAATATTATTCCCAAACACTTCATCTTCAAATGGATCCTTAACTTTTATTCTTTGAAAAATTTCATACTCATGTATACTGGTGTCTTTATTTCATTCTTCAATAAAGGCCTTCAAATTTTCAATCTCCTTTGAATTAGTTAACATTTTATATTCTATAAACTATTATTATTTCATTTTAATGTGACTAGACTATTTTTATATTAGTTATTTCTTAGGTAGTTCAGTCTCTTTTTATAGGTTGTTTACATATTTTGAATATTATTTAAATAAACCATTAATTTTCTTATTTTTCACATTTCAAATATAATTCTAAAAGATCACCTACTAAATCTACTTGAAGGTCAACAACACCCATCGGTTCATTTTCTTTATGGATAAATGTGAATTTTTAGATCTATAAGAAAATTTTAAAACATGTTTAGATTCATATGAAATCATATATTTAGAATAATTCACCTTGATTTAAATACAATCACTCTTGGGGGTCTTCTTCTTGTTCTGTTAGTTTTTCTTTTCATTTTTCATTATACTCTCTTTTCCAACCATATTCAATATATTTTCATCAATTCCAATTTTGACACCTTCTCTTAAGGTTGAAACCAAAACATTATTTTAATTTTTAGGGTTTCCATAAATATCATCTAGTAATATCTAAATTTCATATGTAGTAGTACATTGAGTATTTTTCTTATATAAATAATCATACAATGACCTATTTAGAATATTATCTATTCTTTAATTACCCATTTTCTCACTATTATTTCTCAAGTCATCATCTCATCAGATATTCTCAAATACTTCTTCACTATAGGAATGTAAAAACACGAGTGTTTCTTTCTATCATCCATAAAATTAATCTCCACAAATAAATATAGGCTTCATCATAGAATCCTTATTTAAAAATACAATGAATTATTATGTAAATATATTGACCCTAGTTTCCCAATGTCTGTGGTTACATTATGACTTTTGATCTAGGTATAAGAAATTGTATAGCAAATTATTGAATAGTTTAGCAGTTGTTCCGCCTCTGAGGTGGCGTGTTTCAGGACAGTGCAGAAATGGTTCGATGAAGATCATCACCCATCCCTTTTTCAATAATGACAGTTTATTGTCGAATTTACCATTACTTTGTTTCAACCTGTTCTACGTCATTATCCTTTAAGGATTGTTGAATTAACCATGGGGAACTGTTGGTCCCAGCGGGCGATTGTGTGGGGTTCAAGTACTCACACAATTAGTCCTTCTAAAATATATCATCCACGGATGGTCTCAAATGGGTTTACTCATGGAGACAAGAATTCCCAATGACCCTAATATCCATGATTCATGGACCAGCATTCCAGATATAGGCGCTCATCGGCTGGAGAATTTTCCAATGACAATTAATAACTCCATTCGTCGAGAGGATGGGAGGTCAGACACACAACACCCTTCTGGGAGAGGATTTCTGCCTATTTCGGGACTCTCTTATAGATTTAAGTCATGTTCATATACTTGTGAGTCCTTGGTTCACTCCCAAAGAGTGTGTTCATGGGATTCCCTTGGATTTCAATGTCGTCAAACGCATGCATATATCTGATGCTATGGAGGTGATGCTGACTTGACCAATATTATAATGCACTCCGGAGATTATCATCATCCATAGGGGATGGAAGGTGACTTGATGTTGGGATAGGGCCCACAAAGAGGGTTTCCTACATATCCTCGATAGAGAAATCAGAACCCACATAATTTGGATTGTGTGGGTATTACACATAGAAGTTTCCCATTTGATGAGACATGATTGGGTGAACCCCTTTAGGGGATCCTTGTTGAGCTTGATCCTTCTAGTAGGCATCCTACGTATCCTAATTTGGTGAGGAATTAGAGTCCTCATGGTTTATAATCATGTGGTTGTTTTAAACCTCCCAAGCCTTTAATCCAATGTGAGTAATGCTCAGTGTGAGAAACAAGGGGGTTTTTAAGATTCAAAAATGCACACGCCTCATCCCCTATTGGGTGAGGAGGGAGATCCTACAATGGATGAGGTCAGGGAAACCCTAGGTGAGGGTGAAAAGAAATGAACCCTTTAATGTGAGATGAAATTAATGTTAATGCGACCCTACCTTGAAAATTGGGGACTTACCTCAGTGGGAGGGCCTTGTAGCACATTCTGGGAAAGGGAGGAGTTTCATCCTTGTAAACGGGGGGAGTTAACAAAAACCATTGGATTGATCACAATTACTCGTTGAATGAAAAATAAAGTGATCACTGTTAATCTCTAGAATAGGGAGGTTCACATTGGTGTCCCAAGGTTCGGCTCTGGGTTACCATTGGAATGTAACTTCATAGGCATTCGCAATTCCCTCTCCATAGTGGGGAGGGCCTTCATGAATCCGCTTACCATGTGTATGTAGACTCAATGGGGTGCACTGATACACCCGATGGTCTAATCATATGGGTCCCGTGACTTTGGAGGAGTATTTTTCCAAATTCTAGAGTATTGGTTAACAGAAGTATCATAAAGGACTGGATGATAGTGGAGGTGTGAGGTTGGAACCAGAAGGAACAACACACAAAAACACCCCATTTTTCATACTAACTTTTTATGTGGGATGTGGCAGTCTCTGCATAATATAGTGGTATGTTGGAAAGGCGGTCTTCTATGTACCTATGTGGTACATGGGCATGGGTATAGTCAACTGCGTACCATAGTGGTACGCGGCCCGTCACACCACTTTGGGTTCCATCTGCATACCGATGTAGTACACGAGACCGGGTTTAGTCCGTATAGTGGTACGCTAAGTGAAGCACCTTAATTAAGGGGGTCTGGGGGATCATCATTCATTGGGATTTCATCTTTTAGAAGACCTTGGTTCGTGGTTCACTAATTATGGTCACAGTTCAATTATTATTATTCCATTCCCCCATTTTATGGTTTTTGGCAGGTTGTACCTGTGGAGGGAGTGGTTTGAATTTCGGTCTTCATTGATGAAACAAGATCGATGTCAGAGTGAAACCTCTAAGTCTCCCCCAAGCTTTCTTCATCCTTCCTTCTCTTCGTATGTCTTCCTCTAAGTGTCTATTCCGTACTTCTATTGTGCTCCATTTATAGAGAATCAAATCATTCGTATCTATTGGGCACATAATACCATTTGTAGAGGCCCATTGAATCAATACCTAACATGTGGAAAACTTGGTCTACCGGGGTTTGCAGAGGCTTTGGTTCATGACAATAGATCACAGAACCCTACTAATTCACTTTTTCTGCAAATATATGAGTTTGCGGAATGGTATAAAGATAGTCCCCACGCGTATGAATCCCTCGGCAACCTGGTCCGTGGTCTTCCTTTCTCTCTTGCCATCACCTCATGGGCCAACGGTTTGTGGATCGTTCCACATACCTGGCGTTTCGCAGTCAAGATGGTATGCGTACCATTTTCAGTGATGGTATGAGGGAAACATAAAAACTTGGAAAACATTAATTCCATCAAATTTATTCAATGAATTTCAACTCAATTTGAGTACATTCACCTTGATAGATTTGTAGATGTACATTCAACCTTCTACATAGTGTTCGTGGGTGTATTTTCTTCCCTTTTCTGAATTTTCAAGACCCTAAAAAATACCCCCATTGAAATGGAGTATGTTCAGAACAAAAAGGAGACTATTATGATGTAGAATAGGACCCTACTTGAATGGTAAGATAATGCTCTAATTTTTTCTTAAGACAAGGGACTCATTGAGCGTAGATCAACTATTGTTGATGTTTTATGGAAAGCCTCATAAACTTTTATGGATTCTTCTATTATTACCCTAATTTTTTCCTAAGACTACTTGGAACGGGCTTAACGGGCATAACCTGACTTTTTCTTAGGCTTCCCTTTATGGGTTTTTGACCTAACACATTTTACACCTTTTCTGATGCTTCATTGTTTCCCTTTTTTTAAAGAACCTATAGAGACCCAAATCTTGACATACATGGACATTACATTACTTTTGTGGAATACCTAACACATAAAAAAACAACACTCAAGGACCGTAATAGTTTAGTGTCATTAGAAACTCTGAACATAATCATCTAATCATGGTGAATGATCTTCAACATCCCCCATAAAGATCTTCCCCTTTTGTTTTCTTACCTAAAACCTTTCGTTATATCCTGGGGAAAAGAAAACATATAAAGGGTGAGCTCAAATTCATATTAAGGGTAAGCATGGAGAAAATAAAACAAACCATATATATTTGAACTTAAAAACATGAACATAATGTTTAAACATCAAAATCTTGAGCAGTGAAATAAAACATGGCAGTACGTAAGGAATAGAACATAATGGAACATAAATCATGATAAAATAGCATGGGAATAAAACATGTATTTGTGTAAAATTATTAATCACATGATATGATTTCCATAGTATCCAAGGCATTGCTTCCAAAATATTATTAATGGACAAAGTCCCTTACTGAATCAAGTTCACTCCTCATTATCGTCATGTATCACTGAACTGAATTAACTTACCATTCTAACCATGTCTATCTCATGAGATATAAATTTTTACCCAATGCATTGGTTGGAGATATAGGTCCCACCCATATCATAATTAAATCATTCTTACGTGTGCCACAACATAAACATAAATCATTCATCATAACCCAAAGTATAAAATGGGTTTCCTAAACATCATCCCATCATAATGTAATCCATATAAACCAAATGGATATCATTTCATCATAAGAAGAATAAAACCATGTAAATAATAGAGAAATTATACTTGAAACATAATCATACTAAATAATGTCATCTTAGTTGGAAAATAGTTAAGACAAAACACTTGAAATGAATTCTTGAGGAAAATATCCTTTCTTCTTTAAAATAATATCCCTTTCACAAAATAAAATGAAATTTTAAAAGAAAAGGATTTTTTTGAAAATAATAATTAAATATTTTAGAGGAATATTTATGAGAATTAGGCATTATGAAATCATAAAAAATTGTTCATGTCGTATAAGTTAAAAAACATTCTTCTCTAAATTTTTTCAGAAAAGTCAAAAAGTACCTCATATGGTAAAAAAGAAAGATTCCTTACATTCCATGTAGTAAAATTCAAAAATGGGTAAAAAGGACTTTAAACATACATGAAACCATTTTCAGAAAATAGGGACATGGATGATAAATATAACCCCAGTAAATACTTATGAATAAACAATCTCAGATTAAAACAAGATTGGAAAAGTTATCCCTTAACTTATGTATGATATGCTTTGTATGTATCTAAACCTCTTTTATAATGATTTAAATAATATCATTGACTTATTACAGAATCATATTCATTGTTATTATATCATATATTGTTCACTTATGACTTTATATTACCCGTTCTTTTGTAAATTCCATGTTAAATCAACATTTTGGGTAAAATCGTTTTATTTATCGTATGTGTTTGGACTTATTTTTATTGATATTATTATTTCTTATATAATGATTTACTTACTTCCAGAATTAAAATAATTATTTATATATAATATATATTCATTATACATATATATATAATAATAAATAGATAAATGAAATGAAATACACCATTCATGGAGACGGTAGGTCGTATGTACGCATGAATGCTGTGTTCCTTTCCTTATTGACTTGAATGGAAGTAAGTAGATGAAATATATATATACATAAATACAGTAGCATTATCATGTAATATATTTCATTATTATTAATTATATATACTTTATAATCATTCTTGAATGGTTAACATTGAGAATAAATCTCATCGTGTTTTAGAGACGGTAATCCGTACGTACGCACGATCGATGATATCGTTCCCATAATTATTGAATTGAATTGGAGTGGACGATATAATATCTCAGAATCAGTATGATGTTATAATAACTATATTTAGTTATTATTTACACCATTATACCCATCCATGTAAGGTGGTGGTGGAAAAACAAATTACACCACGGCGTGAAGACAGTATTTCATACGTACGCACGTACGGTGATTTCGTTTTCTGTAGGATGGATAGAAGATGAAATGGGGTTCTTTCATATTTATAATAACATATAATTATATTAGTGATACTGATTTTATTACTTTATAATGAAACAACTAAATAAGAATATGTTTAAGAAGAAAGAAAACATGGAAGAATCAGTAGAAGATATTACCTCTTCTTCGAAGCAACTTATTTAAGATTCCTCTTAAAGTCAATAGATATTGTATTTTGTGGAGACCAGAACCTCTATAAAGCTTCTATGGAAGTTTATAAGGTAAATTATCATGGGTTGGAGGATCTTGAAAGCTCCAAATTGTGTAAAGAGAAGAGGGATGAGGTTTCCTTTTATAAGGGAGGAGAGGGGAACCTTAGTAAAAACATAAAATATTATTTTATAATAAAGTCATATTCGGTCTATAATAGCTCCAAATTGATTTATTTCGAAGCTAAAGTGGGGATGCGTCGAAATAATCTCAACCAATAGGTTGTATAAAAGTTTAGGTTACTATTTTAACCTTATCATTTAGATTTAACTCTAAGTTAAATAATTTAACTTTTACCGTGTCTTCTTGTTTTTCATACAGTATATGGTTAATAAACATACTATAAAAATCCAAAAGAACCCCAAGTGGTTAATTATTAATATATATAACCTTATCTATGTCATTTGGCCAAACATTAGATTTTTTGGAATTTAATATCAATTAATAATATAATATTCGTTTTAAAAAATATTTTAGGTCAATTTTGAAACTATTTGGTAATTGAATTTTGTGAAAATCATAACAGCATGATTAGTTAGAAAAAAGTTGATTAAATCAATAATAACATGTCATATTAGTCTATAAAATTATTGTAATTCATAAAATGTCTCAAATTACATTTATTTGGATATTTATAACATCAATTATGTTAATATTTCATTAATAAGGTAATTATTTTATCATCATTATGTCGTAAATAAATTAAATAATTTAATATCTAAAAATTATAAATAAAATACCATTATGTAGAAAATATTTTTAGATTTCTAATGAATATTTATAGTCGAATTTATCTTATGTTTAAACCTATATAAAAAATGTTTTAGTTATTAAACTTTGATTTTAACTCTTTTAACTCTTCATTAAATAAAATAATAATAAGTGTCCTAATCTAATCCAAGTGGACCTAAAGGGTAATATTTTATTCCTAAGGTTTTTTGGTCGATTTAAACTTATCCAATAAGAATAAGAACATGTTTTAGGGAAATAATAATATCATTTTTACCCTTAATTACCCTATTTACTTTTAACCATGGTAAATAAAAGTAAAAAGTTACTATTCACCGAAAATTATTTTTATCTTATTGAACCAAATTTTACTCCTTGATATTAACTTTTTCTCTTGGATTTTTTAAATTCAACTCACGGAAGCGATAAAATAATTTTTTATGTACAATTACAAATGCTCCTAGTAGGTGGGTAAAAGACGGTGAAAAGTTCAATAAAATTTTTATATATATAAAATTATTATAAAATGACTCCAATTAATTAAATTGAACTTATATAAGTATTAAGTATCCATTTTGATCTAAAATAAATTTAAATAAAATAAATTATTATTTAAATAAAAATTCGGTTTTAACTAATAACTAAGTGTGTTCACTATTCATAAAAAATTGAAAGTTTTCAGAAAAATAACAAAATTTCACCCTATGCTAATTTCGATATTCTGAATCCAAAAAATGAAGTCCATTTTGAATGATAAAATTTATAAAATTTCAAAAAGTGGGTATTACTATTCATAATGGCTAGTTTATAAAATATTTTAATAACATATAGTTGTTTAGTGAAACTACGTATTGCGTATAACACACGCTATCATGGAAGGTCGTGATTGCGTGTAAAGCAAGACAAGTCAGGGTTGCGTGTAGTGCAAGATTACTTTGTTATTGTGTATTATAGAATCCAACCCTATTTAATTTATACATTGGATATATATATATATATATATGTATACACACTCAATGTTGCGTAGAATAACTTCTATCAAATGAACTTGAAATTTTGCGTAACATGATCCTGGAATAGTGTTGCGTATATTGCAAGATAATACGGTGTTGAGTATAGCGTATAATAATCTTGGTGTAGCATATAACATAAGAAATAAAATAAATTAAAAAGAATACTTCTCATAAAATCTTGGGGTGTTACATTCTACCCCCCTTAAAATGAATTTCTCCCTCAAAATTCATCGGGGTTATAAATCGTTTACTACTAGAAAGATTCACTCATAGAAACCCACATCGTAAAAAGGAATAATAAAATTTAATTTTAAAAACTAATGTATGAAACGTAAAGGTTACCCAAATTAACTCATCATTGGCTTTCCACATAGAAGAACAGAGATGAAAATATGGATAGGGAAGAGAAATCTAACCATCAAGTTTTTATGGAGAGTGGTAGAGGACATGGCTATGAAAAAGCCAACAATCACAAATCCATAAATTTGTGATGATGTAAGGTACCATATGATTGATCAGATATGAGGGCACTAGGACAACATTTTTGGATTTCAAGATCATTTCCCTAATGTTAAAAGAAATACTTACTTGATTGTGGAACAATCTTACTGTTGTTTGTTCCATGAACAATTTATACATCATCTCTTAAAGAAATGAAGTTGAATTATTCTTTCGTGAAGTGTTAGTTGATAATGTGATAGAATGATAGGTCATTCCATCTATCTCGAACATAAGGATAGAAAAAGTTATATACATAAGTCCATATTATGGTGAGATTAATCGTATATGGTTCCCAAAATGGACTTATACTTCACCTATCATCCTGCTTAATAAAGTAAAACTGGTTTCTACTAACCTGGGACATCCTATACGCCAGTGGTAGGTGTTAAAGGTATGTCTCACTTCGGTTGTGGGTTCGATTCCCACAACATTGTCCAACGTGACGGGTTGTCTCCCTCCATACAGGTTGTCCTTTTTCTAAAACTACATTATTATAACATCCCATAAATAATATCAAAAAAAGAGTTCTATCCTTAAACAATACTAACTTATGTTCAACATAATCCATTCCAATATTTAGGCTTATCTAAAATACTTCTATCCAATCTCATATTATAAAGAAAAAAAATAGATCTATCATCTACCGATCATGTGAATACCATCATTTATCACCCATATGTCATACGATATATCTTGTTGGTCACATTCCAAACATGCGAATACCTTAATCATGTATTCTCTTGAAAAATGAATACCCCTTGAACCTTAGTGAAAACATGAATGTTTTCCAAATCTAACTCTTTCCACATACAAAAATCTCAAATTTTTGATATACTCTAACCATGATATCACATTGTCCTAATATCAGTCATGAGCTCATGAATACTAGCATACATATTATTTTCTCATTATCCCTTCATTATGCACATTTCATCTGATTTCCAAAAATATTTCAATCACTTTTCATGGTTACTGGTACCATAAAATTATTGAAAACCACAATGGACCAATACATAGATATTCTAATATACCATAAAAGTAACTCAACACCATTATTATTGAATACCAATACATAAACACTTCAATCCATCCTCTTAAATGATTTTCATGGAATAAGTCCTTCCTTGATTTAGAAGTAACCTCTTAGGTCATGGCATTGAGTTGGGTAATTCCCATGTTCTCCAGAGATATGACATTGAACTCCATAACAGTATGTCACTCTATGACCCTTCTCTCCACACAGAGAACATCTTCCACTCCATTTGATGTACTCATCAAGTTTCTTCTTCTGTTCTTTAGAAATATCAATCTTCCTTTCTCTATGCTCCTCACCATGTGAGAATGCCTAAAATTTCATCTTCCTCTTATTAGATGAATTAGGAATACCACTAAAGTTCACCTTGATAATCATATATCGTGATAACTGATTCGGCATAATCACAAAAACATTCTTTCTAGGAATTATGCAATTTCGTTGCTCATAGTCACCAATTTGTCCATTGGATTCAATGTTGACCCAATTCCTTCTGGTTCCCTCCATTGTCTAAAACCAAAAACCATGGTGTAAGAAACCGTTAAAATAACAAGGAACCACATAGTCATAAAAAGTCACTTATGGGATGTATAACTTATCACACAATCCTTAATCCATGACACCCTAGGTTCACCCTAGGTTATTCATAATCGTCAAAATAATTCTAGGACTGTAACCTATAGTTATACTAACCCTTAGGGACATCCCTAGACATATCTTAGAAATATCTCTTGGGATCTCACTAAAGTTTTCTCATCCTAGTTTCCAATGGTTGACTAAACCATTCATCTAATACCAACTGTAAATACCCAAAGATTGACGTACATGGACATTGCATTATTTTTTTGGAATACTTATTACATAACAAAAACCAACACTCAAGGAATGTAATAGTTTAGTGTCTTTGGAAACTCGGAACATAATCATCTAATCATGGTGAATGATATTCAACATCTCCCATAAAGATCTTCTCCTTTTATTTTCATACCTAAAACCTATCCTGGGGAAAAGAAAACATATGAAGGGTGAGCTCGAATGCTCAGTAAGGGTATTCATGGATAAAATAAAACAAATCATATACATTTGAACTTAAAAACATGAACATAATGTTTAAACATCAAAATATTGATCAATGAAATAAAACATGGTAGTACGTAAGGCATAGATCATAATGGAACATCAATAATGATAAAATATCATGGGAATAAAACATGTAATGGTGGAAAATAATTAACCACCTTATATGATTTCCATAGTAGCCAAGGCATTGCTTCCAAGACCATCTTAATGGACAACGTCCCTTACTGAATCGAGTTCACTCCTCGTTCTAGTCCTGTATCACTGAACCGTATTAACTTACCATTCCAGCCATGTCTATCTAAAGAGGTATAAATCATTACCCAATGTATTGGAGAGAGATATATGTCTCAACCATCTCATAATGAAATCATTCTTACGTGTGCCACAATAAAAGCATAAATCATTCATCATAACCCAAAGAATAAAATGGGTTTTATAATCATCATCCAATCATAATGTAATCCATATAACCCAAATTGATATCATTTCATCATAATAATAATCAAACCATGTAAATAATAGAGACATTATACTTGAAACATAATCATACTAAATAATTTATTCTTAGTTGGAAAATAGTTTTGACAAAAAACTTGGAATGAATTCTTGAGTAAAATATCCTTTCTTCTTCAAAATCATTTTCTTTTCACAAAATTCCATGAAATTTTAAAATAAAATTATTTTTTTGAAAATAATAATGAAATATTGTAGAGTATTATTCATGAAAATTAGGCGTTATGAAACTGTAAAAATCCATTCATGCCGTATAAGTTAAAAAAACATTCTTCTCGTACTTTTGCTGGAAAAGTCAAAAAGTACCTCGTATGGAAAAAAAAGAAATATTCCTTACAGACCATGTAGTAAAAGTCAAAAATGGGTAAAAAGGACTTTAAAAATACATGAAACCATTTTTATAAAGTAGTTACATTGATGATAAATATAACCCAAGTAAATACTTATGAATAACCAATCTCAGATAAAAACGAGACTAGAAAATTTATCCCTTAACTTATGTCTGATATGTTTCGTACGTATCCGAAACTCCTGTATAATGATTTAAATAATGTCATTGAATTATTACAGAATCATATTCATTGTTATTATATCATATATGGTCACTTATGACTTTATATTACCCGTACTTTTGTAAATTCCATGTTAAAGCATCGTTTTCGGTAAAATCGTTTTATTTATCGTACGTTTTTGGAATTTTTATTATTGATATTATTATTACTAATATCATGATTTACTCAATTAATTAATGTAAATCATGATTTATATATCATATATATTAAGTATATATATATATATAATAGATAGGTAAATGAAATGAAATACACCGTTCATGTAGACGGTAGGTCGTACATACGCATGAACGCTATTTTCTTTTCCTTATTGACTTGAATGGAAGTAAGTAGATGAAATATATATATATATATAAATAAACCCATTTGCTTTATCATGTAATATATTTCATTATTATTCATTATATATACTTAATAATCAACCATGAATGGTCAACATGGATAATGAATCTCATCGAGTCATGGAGACGGTAATCCGTACGTACGCACGAGTGATGATATCGTTACCATAATTATTGAATTGTATTAGAGTGGATGATATAATATCTCATAATACATATGATTTCATAATAAATATATGTAGTTATTATTTACACCATTAAACCAATCCAAGTAAGGTGGTGGTGGAAAAACAGATTACACCACAGCATGGAGACGGTATTCCGTACGTACGCACGTGCGGTGATTTCATTTTCCATAGGATGGATAGAAGTTTAAATGGGGTTGTTTCATAATTATAATAACATATAATTATATTATTGATACTGATTTTATTACATTATAATGAAACAATTAAAGAAGAAGAAGTTGAAGAAGAAAGAAAACATGAAAGAATCGGTAGAAGAGTTTACCTCTTCTTCGATGCACCTCTTTTAAGCTTCCTCTTAAAGTACTTTATTTGGTCTTTTGAGGGGACCATAACCTCTATAATGTTTCTAAGGAAGTTTATAGGTGAAATTTTCAGGGTTTGGCCGAGATAGAAAGATAAAAATTTTGTAATAAGAAGAGGTAGGAGGTGCCCTTTTATAAGGGAGGAGAGGGGAACCTTATGAAAAATATAAAATATTATTTTATAATAAAGTCATATTAGGTTTATAATAGCTCAAAATTGATTTATTTAGAATATAAAGTGGGTATGGGTCTAAATAATATCAACAAATAGGTTTTAGACATGTTTATATTACTATTTTTAACTTATCATTTAGATTTAACTCTACGTTAAATAATTTAACTTTTACTGTGTCTTCTTGTTTTCTTACACTAAATGGTTACTAAACATACTATAACAAGCCAAACCAACCCAAAGTGGTTCATTATTAATATATATAACCTTATCTAATTCATTTTTCTTAACCTTAGATTTTTTGGAATAGAATAACAATTAATAATATAATATTTTGTTTAAAAACTATTTTATGTCAATTTTGAAACTTTTTGGTAAATGATTTTTGTGAAAATTATAACAGCATGATTAGTTAGAAAAAAGTTAATTAAATCAATAATAACATGTCATATTAACCTATTAAATTATTGGAATTCATAAAAAGTCTCAAATTATATTTATATGGGTATTAATAACATTAATTATGTTAATATTTCATTAATAAGGTTATTACCGCATCATCATTGTGTCATAAATAAATTAAAATATTTAATTTATAAAAATTATAAATAAAATACCATTATGTATTAAATAGTTTTAGATTTATAATTTATATTTATATTCGAATTTATCTTATGTATAACCCTATATTAAAAAAAATTAGTTATTAAACTTTGATTTTAACTCTTTTAACTCTTCTTTAAATAAAATAATAATAAGTGTCACAATCTAATTAAAGTGGACCTAAAGAGTAATATTTTATTCCTAAGGTTGTTTTTGGTCGAATTACACTTATCTAATAGAATTAGGATATGTTTTAGGGTAATAATGATATCATTTTTACCCTTAATTACCCTATTTACTTTTAACCGTGGTAAATAAAAGTAAAAAGTTACTATTGACCAAAAAAACATTACCTTATTGAACCACATTTTTCTCCTTGATATTAACCGTGTCTCTAGGATTTTCTAAATTGAACTCACAGAAGCTGTAAAAACATGTTTTATGTACAACTGGAAATGGTCCTAGGAGGTGGGTAAAAGACGATGAAAAGTTCAATAAAATTTTTATATATCTAAAATTATTATAAAACAACTCCAATGAATTACATTGAACTTATATAAGTATTATGTATCTATTATTACCTAAATTAAATTTAAATAAAATAAATGATTATTTAAATAAAAATTCAGTTTTAACCATTAACTCAGTGTTTTCACTATTCATCAAAAATTGAATGTTTTCAAAAAAATACCAAAATTTCATCCTAGGATAATTTCAACATTCCGAATCCAAAAAACGAAGTCCATTTTGAAAGATAAAATTTATAAAATTTCAAATAGTTGGTATTACTATTCATAACGACTAGTTTATATAATATTTTAATAACATATCATTGTTTAGTGAAACTCGGTATTGCGTACAACACACGCTATCGTGGAAGGTTGCGATTGCATGTAAAGAAAGCCAAGTCAGGGTTTCATGTTGTGAAAGATTACTTTGTTGTTGTGTATAATAGAATCCAACCATATTTAAATTATACATTGAATATATATATATACACACACTCAATGTTGCGTATAATAACTTCTATCAAACGTACTAGAAATTTTGTGTAACACGATCCAAGAATAGTATTGTGTATACTGCAAGCTAATACGGTGTTGAGTATAGCATAAGATAATCGTGGTGTATCATACAACACAAGAAAACAAATAAATTAAAAATAATAACTCTCATAAAATCTTGAGGTGTTACAGAACCAGTACATGAATTTTTCCCAGAGGTGGCCCGTGTAGATTTTTTCTCTGGCAAGTATGGCGTCTCTTTTTCCAGTAGTTCACATCCTTGAAAATCAAACTTATTGATGATGTTTTAGGTCTAACATATTTTACCATACTTAACAGGGCAGGGCCCTAACTTGGGACCATTATCTGGGAATGTTCTAACATCCTTCAAACCTGGATTATGGGGTTTTTTGACCCTAGATTTGTGGATTCTAGACATGAATGAGGCTCTTGAGCCACTTTAGGTATATCGAAGTACAAAAGGACTCTATGAGAGATGAATTTTCCTTAGATTAACGACAATATTTTAACAATTACATATATAGAACCACCAGGGGATGATGTGCATAATCAATTAAATGTGTCCACGAGACACTGGCCTTCCATTTTCGATGGCCTAGTAGGATTTTCAACATTTGGAATTTTTTTCTATATTGGGATCCACAATGGGTGTCTGTCCTGAGTAGTGTTGTTGGAAAACATTATGAACATTCATATCATTTTTGAGTGGGAAACTGTTCCTGTATATTTCTCACTTTCATGTGGGAGAGTTGGTGAATGGTCAGTTTAGTTAAGAGTCTTTTCTATGTAAGGATCACTTGGAAGGAAAGATGTACATAAGCCTTCATCCAGGACTTTTCCAAAGATGGGGGTGTGACAAGACATGAATGTAATTTGAGCATACGGAAGCTGGAAAGGACTCTCCTGGGGATGAATTTTTCTTTCATTGACATCCATTTTTGTTGGTGACACATATAGAGCCACTAGGGCATGATGTGCATAGTCTATCAAAGGTGTTTTTAGGTCACTATCCTTCCATCTCGGATGGCCATTGAGGATTATGGAGATTGGGGGCTTTTTAAATATGGTATGTGACCTTCAACGAGGGGTTCACCTAAGCATCAAAAAGTGACATTTTAACTGAGCTTCTTCAGGGAGACCCAAAAATTAGTAAGTCACTCTTATTTTGTATGTGGATAAACTTCACTCATATGGATGGGATATCTTTAGAAACCTAAAAAGAGACTAGAGATGAATTGGTCCCATATGTTCTGATATATCTAGGATATGTGTATAGAGGAAAGTGTTAACCATGACTCTGAGGGACCTTAAATCAGGAGGGATGAGATGAGTCCTGGAAGCCATTGGGCATACTGAGATAGGATATGACTCTCCCGGGGATGAAATTTCCTTTTATTTATATCCATTTGTTGGAAATATATGAAAATACATGGGGGAATAATGTGCATAGTCAAGAAAAGGTGTTTGTAGGATATTGGACTTCCATCTCAGATGGCCTTGGAGGGTTATCTGGATTCAAGATCACTCATTTCATAGAGTCTAAATTATGTTAGGGGTGTATATAGAGGTATTGGGGACATTTGGGTTGTGATTTACTCATTGAATCAGGTGTCGCTTGTGTAGATCTGGCTTGTAGGAAGGGTGAGGCATTTCTTCCATCTTTGGGATACCTGGTTATTTAATATCACATGGCCATGACATAGGGTTCTTTTAGGGGAGGGAATCTTGGCATGCCTTTTAGGGTCCTGCTGCTAGGACACAATTCCAAGACTATTTTTCTATAATTCCTTGGTCGATCTCTCACTAAAATCCCTAATCTCACATGAGCTATGCTTGGTGTGAGAAATAAGGGGTTACTAAGATTGTGTGTCATTTATTAGGAATAGAAAAATCAGCATTACAGGGCACGTTCGGGCTTAATCCATTGTTATGAAGTATGATTTCATACAGTAAGGATGATTTTGGAATTTCATTATAACTTCATGTGGTGAGGACGTGATGCTATGCAGATTAGAGTCATGAAGTGAGGACAATTTTGGACTTACAGTTTAACATCTTGTGGTGAGGACAGAATGATATGTAGTTTAGATTCATGCATTGAGGAATATTTTGTCATTGTAGTTTAATGTCGCGTGGTGAGGACATGATGCAATAAAGTTTAGAGTCATGCTGTGAGGACGATTTTGGCCTTATAGTTTTAACGGCGTATGGTGATTACGTGATGCTATGAAGTATAGAGTTATGTAGTGAGGATGATTTTGGCCTTTTGGTTTAATTTTGTGTGGTGAGGACGTGATGCTATGTAGTTTAGAGTTATGTATTTAGGACGATTTTGACCTTGTAGTTAAACATCGTGCAGTGGGGACATGATGCTATATACTTTAGAGTTATGTAGGGAGGATGATTTTGTCCTTACAGTTTAATGTCATGTGGTGAGGACATGATGTTGTCTAGTTTATATTCATACAGTGAGGATGATTTGGGCCTTTTAGTTTAACATCGTGTAGTGAGGATGTGATGCTATGTAGTTTAGAGTCTTTCAGTGCGGAAGTTTTTGGTCTTACAGTTTAACGTCGTGCGGTGAGGACGTGATTCTATATAGTTTAGAGTCATGCAGTGAGGTAGATTTTTTCCTTGAATTTTAATTTCATGTGATGAGGAAGTGATAATATGTAGTTTAGAGTCATTTAGTGAGGATGATTTTGGTCTTGGAGTTTAACAATGTGCAATGAGGATGTGATGCTATGTTGTTTAGAGTCATGCAGTGAGGAAGATTTTTTTCCTTACAGTTTAACATCTTGTGGTGAGGACGTGATGCTATGTAGTTTAGAGTCATGTTGTGAGTACGATTATACTATCATAAAGATCTTCAATAGTTTTAGTTTAATCTCAACATGGATGTTCCAGTGTTCCTTATACTTGAGTGATGATAGAAGGTGTAAACTATATTCCAAGGGGAAACATAAATCAGGAGGGAGGAAATGGGTCTTGGGAGCCATTGGGAATACTATGATAGAAGAGGAATCTCAAACTGGAAAATTTACTTTTGGTTGACGGCCATTTTTGTGGGCAACATATGCAGATCCACTGGGGCATGATGTGCATAATCATGTAAAGGGGTCTACATGACATTGTCCTTCCATCTCAGATGGCCTTGAATTATTATGGAGATCCATGTTCACCAGGACTATAGAGATTAAAAAATGGGAAAGATGTTCCCAGGAACGTGAGAATACCTGGTCCATGATTAATTGTGAGCTACATGGAGATTCCACATAGGTCTGACTCATATGTATAGGGGGAAGCATGATCTTTTATCTTCTCATGATTGAGAGGCATGTGTGCAATCTCCTAATACCAAGGATTGGGCCACACAAGACTCTTGAATAATTTCTTAGTTTATTGTCATGTGATAGGACCTTCCATAGACTCCTCATACAAGTTTGACCTACATATGGGGGAAAGGGGCTTTTTTGCTGGTGGTTGGGTCGGGATACCAAATCTGGGAGTCACTACATATCCTAAAATGGCAGGAATCAAGTCATACATAGTATTGTTTGATCCCTACAATTTTTTTCTTGATGTGTAGAGACACTTCAGGGAAATTTTTTTATAATGATTATGGATGTCCCGGGATCAAAGCTTGAGTCATCACTACGTATCCTGTGAGGGTAGGAATCGAGCTACACGTAATTTTGAAAGTTCCCTATACTGATTTGGCTCGGTCCATGTGCGAGGACATGTGAGGAAATTTTTTATCACTTGATACGAGTGTCAGTCCTACCATATTCCCCTATGATTTACTTTCTTTAGAGAATACTCACAACAGATCCTAAGCTCACATGAGTTATACTCGATGTGAGAAATAATGAGTTGTCACAGAGTCTCCTTCGCAAGTGCGAGGAGGTAGAGAATATGATGGGGGAATTTAATTTTTTTCTTTGTGGGGTTGGGCCAAGATCAAAGATCAAGTCATTGCTACATATCCCGCATGGGATAGAATCAAGTCGTACATAGTTCTGTATGTACCTTGTACCGATTTGGCTTGGTATAAGCGGTAGGGGTATTTTCATTCTACCAATCACGGTTTCCAAGTCTACCATGTTACTCTATAGTTAGCTTTCATAAGAGAATCCCTACCAATAATCCTAAGCTCACAATATTCATACATGATGTGAGAAAAAATAAGTGATAAGGGTTTCCCTTACAAATGTGGGTAGATAGGGGGCATGATGGAAGCATTTTTTTATGTTGGCTTGGTCGGGATTGAGGATCAAGGTGTCGCTACGTATCCCGCGAGGGTAGGAATCAAGTAGTATGTAGTTCAGAAAGATATTATGTAGTTTATTATCATGTTTCAAGGACGAGTTCCATATAGTTTAATGTCATGTGGAAAGGATGATGAATCTTAGTTTATGGTCATAGATTTTGGACCATGGTATTTTATTTTAACAATGTATTTCACGGACTAATACAATAAAATTTAATGTCTTTTGGTTAGGATGATGACTCATAATTTAACATCATAGAGTTTGGACCATGGCATTATTGGGGCTATTATAAATCAATGTTTAGGGTCATAGAGCATGGACCTAGGTATTAAGGCTATTGTAACTCATATTTTAGGGTCATATATCTCGGACCTATGTATTGGAGTCGTTTTTACTCATTATGTGAAGTATTTCTTCAAGAACTTCTCATTTGTGGGAGTCGTGAGGAGCTTTTCATCCGTCAATATCAGGGTGTATGCTCCATTAGAATAGACCATATTCAGGAAATATGGTCTTTCCCACTTTGGTTCAAGATTTGGGGGATTCTTCCTGAGTATCATCAGGCTGATGAGGACTAACACCATTTTTCCTATAAGAAAATATCTAATGCCAACCTTTTGGTTAAAGGATCATGAAATCAGGTTTTGGTAGACTTAAAAATGGGGCAGAGTGTGAGTCCTTTTTTCATCTGGATGCTCCAATTCATCAAACTATCTCTTGGATTTCTCATATATGGATAGTTGATCGAAAATGGCCACAAAAAGTGATGGCACTTGGATTTCTATAGGGAAAACCGCTCCTTCTCATATACTAGTGAGTATGTGGTTTCATGGGTGGTCTTGTGGGTCGTGGACTGGTAAGCCCATAAATCCTGAATGAGCTTTTCTGGCCATGATTTCTTATCCTTATCAACCATATTTTGGAGTATGTTAGATAGAGTCTTGTTGAAATCCTTTATCTGTCCATTGGTCACTGCATGGTAATGGGAAAAATGGTTGGCTTTAATTCCATACTCCTGGTATAACTTTTCAAACTCAGAAGAGAACAATTTGGTGCAATTTTACATCAGGATAGTATGAGGGACAAGAAATTTGGTAATTTTTTTGGCCTTCACAAAGAGGATGATGTTTTTCTCCCCGACTTCTTTAAGGGGTATGGATTCAACCCATTTTGAAAAGAAGTCGGTTGCTGTGAGTATGAATTTGAACTGTCTTGCTAAAGTGGGAGGATATGGTCCCACAACATCCATCCTACAAGAGATGAATGGCCAAGATTACATAGGTATATGAAGTAACTTGGGGGGTGTATGAAATTGGAATGAATTTGATAGGAATTGAACTTATTGGTGAATGTGGAACAATCTTGTATCATAGCGGGCCAGTAATCCTAAGCCATCAGATTTGGTGAGAAAGCTTGGTTACTGACCGGTGCGCACCACAAGCTCTAGCATTCACCTCGTTCATGATGGTGGAAGTTTCTTCTCCATCAATTCACCTAAGGAGGACTCTGTCAAGGACTTGTTTTTAGAGGATTTTTTCCTGGTTTACACCATTTTATAGGACAAAGTTGACTACCCATCTTAGGACTTGATCCCTTTCAGCCCTATCTGGTGTGATATCCACATGTCGAAGGTAATTTGTAATTGATGTCATCCAACCGGTGGTATAACCTTGAGGTTCAGAGAAGGGGATAAGTTCATCTATTTTCTCCGTATTGTTCTGGAAGAAGGGCAAGACCATCTAGAGTTGAGAAATGCTAATTACTATTTCATCCAGGCCAGGATCAGCCAAGGTTGTGGCTGCATTTTCCAAAGTGTTTTCTTGAGCATTCTATGACTGGGGGACATAATTCAATGTTGGTTATGATGTGAATTCTTCCATCAGTGCTTGAACATGGTTCATTAAGGGAACCAATATTTCTTTCTTCATAGAACAATCATTGTTGACCTGTTTGATGACTAGATCTGAATCACGCTTTATTTTTAGGTGTTTGGTTTGCACATGGAGTGCCAATTCCAGGCCTACAATTATTGCCTCATACTCCACTTCATTGTTTATTCATCCATTAGAAAGCATAAATGACTAAGGAAATATGGCATTTTCATGAGAAACATATTTGGCTCCCAGTCCCACTTTATTGAGTTTGGGATCCTCCATCCTTTTCCCTTTTGGGCTTCGAGAAGCACCATTAAATTACCATTCCCATATCTGGGGGTCCTCTAGAATGGAAAACACATCTTCATCTAGACGTTTGGCATCAGACAGTGTTGTTTCTTTCGAGGGGTGCTTGGCTAATAAGCTTTCTAATTCTTGGAATTTGATGGCCTTCTAGGGAACATACCATATGTCAAACTGTCATAGGATGACCGCCCATCATGATAGGCACCCAATCAGCTTTGGATAGTTGAGGGTATATTTTAGTGGGTTGCAGTGAGATACTAGGTGGACCTCATGGTGTTTTAGGTAATTACTAAGCTTTTGAACTATGAAGATCAGGGCTAGGTAGTTCTTTTCAATTTTTGAATACCGAGTTTCAACATCGATCATTGTCTGACTGAGGTAGTATAGGTTGTTCTCATTGCCGGTATCATTCTTCTATATGAGGAAGGTTGCAAATGACTATTCTAGGGAAGTTGTGTATAAAATGAGTGGCCTCCCCTCAAACGGTGACATGATCACCGGTGGTATTATGAGATATCTATTAAGACTATTGAATTCTTCTTAGTAATCATTATCCCACTCATACGGAACTCCTTTCATCATGAGCCTAGGGAAATATAAAAAATTTACCTACAAGGATAGCTATGAAGCACTGAATGTAGATGAGGTGCCCCTGGATACCTCTCAACTTAGTGAGGTTGCGTGGTGCGGACATGGAAAGAATGTATTTTGTCTTCTCGGGGTCAACTTCGATGTTGTGATGGCGTACGATGAAGCCAATAAATTCTCTCGAGGTAACGGCAAAGGTGAAATTAAGGGGATTAATCCTTAAACCGTGTTGTCGCAATTTTTTTATGATAGTTTCAAGATCATCCAATTGGTTTGATTGTTGTCGTGATTTAACCACCAGGTCGTCGACGTAACACTCGATAAATTCTCCAAAAAAGGTCTTGAATATGCGATTCGTGGCATGCTTATATGTGGAACTGAAATTCATTGGACCAAAGGTTGTCACTTTATAAAAGAAAACTCTCTAAGGGGCCCTAAAAGCAGTAGATTATTTTTATTCTTAGGACATCCGTATTTGATTGTATCCAGAATAGTCTTCCATGAATGAGAGGGCATCATATTCGGTCGTTGCATCAAACAAAAATTTTGTGATCGGGACTGAGAAGTCATCTTTTGGGAAATGTCGATTGAGTTACTTAATGTCAATGCAGATTAAAATATGTACATTATTTTTTTGACTTGGACTCTGTTTTCCATCTAGGTTGGATGTTGGAACTCCTGTATAAAGTTTTCTTTGATTAGCTTTTCATCTTCAGTCACTATTTTGGATGAATACATCAGGTGGGTCATTATGGTTGCCTTCTTATAGCACTAGTGATCTTCTGGTAAGCCCAGGTGATGGGTGGTGACCTCAAGATAGAGGCCTAGCATCCCTGTGTAATTCCAAGAAAACACATCTCAATTCTTCTTTAGGATGGAGGTGTATGACTCTTGCTCATCGTCAAGCATGACCTCACTAATCAGAGTGGGTCGAGGGTCATTTTTAGTGCCTAGATTTATCTCAACAACTTCATCGATGGTGGTGGATACACCTTCTTTAAATGCCAGAGGGGCATCTTTGAGGTATTCTTCCTCCTCCTATTCTTCTTCTTCTTCATCATCAACATCATCTTTATATTCTAATTTTGATGGAGAAAGGATTTTTGAGACGAACGTTTCGATGTTGGAAGAGAAATCATGTTTTCCCTTAGTGTATGAGGCAAGGGTAGTTTGATGTCCCAATGATGGGATGAGAGCATCTTTGATAGGTAGTATCATGTCATTGTGGGAGTCAGTCCGCTCTTTCGGGTCCTTGGACTCGGTGGTCATAACAGAGACCCTGAAGACAACTGATTCTACACTCAGACTTGCGTTAATGTATTCAACATGGTTGAGGGGTAGTACATACTCCTCCCCAAGTTTCTAGAGTGGGTTGGAGAGATCCATTTCCAATCCATTCAGTCCATCAATCCAATCAACTTCATCGGACGAAATATATTTTTCTTCAGATGCATAGAACCCTGTGTCAATTTAATGTGACTCAAAGGATTCAAACAGGGATTTATCAGCGTGAAACATCCCATTTCTCCCATTAGTTCAATATTTGATGCATTGATGGTATGAGGACGTAATTATAGTATAATGAGGCATACAAGTCCTCCCTAACAAAAAATTGAAGTTCGTACTTTTCCACACCACTAGGAACTTAGAATCTGATATGAGATCGCTGATCCAAGTTTTATGAATGATTTGTCCCAATGGTTTCTTCTCACTTTTTTTGTATCCCGGCAGTGTTTTAGTGAATGGTGTCAAGCTATCATCATCATATCTTCGTCGAAGAAGAATTCGCTCTGGGAGGAGGTTAAATCCATAGTTGTTGTCAATGAAGAACCTCTAAAAATCAATTCCATTTATCTTTCCGGACACATATAGGGGTTTGAAATTCCCTTCCATGATGGCATCTTCATCCTTGTCTATGAAGGAGATGACCGCATGAAATTTTTCAGGACTATTCTCCATCTGGTAGACTTTGGCTACTGCTAATTCAACCTCAAAATTCTGCGGACATAGAAAGGCTTCAATGATTTCTTCCCTAATATCTGCTGACAGGCTCAATGCATCTACCATTGACATATTTTCTGGTACCGAAGCCAGCTACTTTAAAATATCATACTTCTACTCAAAAGGTTGGCACTTCTTGGCTTGGTTTTTCTCTTTTATAGACACTTTAGGTGTTTATGCCATTGACGTAGATGGTTCGGCCTTTGTAACAGGGGTCAGTCACTTTTCGATGAACTGGTCCACCTATATACCATGGGTGATTTGGAATATGTTCTTCCCCTGATCAATATTCCCAGATAAATGCGCTTGGATTTCTTCCAAAGAGGGAGTAGGAGAATACCAGTTATTTTTGTGTCTGTTGGAGGGTCCTTCCATGAGTTTCTGTGATGTTAACAGCTTTACATGTGGCATGGCTTGGAAGTTGACACCTACCATGATCATGCCTTCCAGAAAACCTATGGCCTCTACGGCCTCTTCCTCCAGATATCTTGTTGGGAACAAGGAATTCTAGTTTGTGGCCATAGTCTTCATACGGGAATAGTTCCATAAAGTGAATGACATTAACTGAGTCAAAGATAGGTTCTTGATCCAACACTATTTCTGTTTGACTGTTTCCTTCTGATGGTGCCATTTGGCGGGGCAGTGCCCATTGTACCATTTGTTGGGGCAGTTCCCATTGTACCGTTTGGAGGGCTGTTTCCTATTCTTCCATGAATTTTGGCATGAAATAGGAAAGTGTTAACACAAATTTTGGATTTGGTGTCTCCTCATCTTCTTGCTCTTTCTTTCTGCCCTTCTGGGATTTAGAGGACCAAAAGGCTGAGGAGGATGGTTGTGTTCTATTGGGAGATTTTTTGGGTGTATTTGGTTGTTTCAACTGTGCCTAGAGGATGACATGGACTTGTTTGACGGTCTTCTGGGACATCCAACTATCAAAAAAAATCTTCTTCTTGTTGGCGACTATTTTCCATTCCTCTTCATCTCTTGAGTCTAAGGTGGAAACACATGCTACTTGTGTTAGTTGCAGGACCAACTTTACTTTCCTGGAATCCACCATTTTTTACAGGAGATCCTTGAAAACAAAGAACTCTTTGATGTTATGTCCCGGTATTTGGGGATACGGAAAAGAATTTGGACGGTCATTGAGACATACTTCATCGGCTTGATTTTCCTCTGGCAACCAAATAAAATTTCAATTCATGGAGTCTATGAAATATCCACGGATCTAGTCATCTCATAATTAATAGACTTTATTTCTTCATTCATTGAATGGATTTCTTTTAGCACCTTGTGGCACATCTTGTGGAGGCGGGGTGGCTGTTGGAATCTAGGGGTCTCGCGTGGTTCAATGGGGGCCTCACAACTAGAGAGAGTTCTAGGAGTGGATTAAATGTGATAGAAACTATTTCAAATTTTCCAATTATTTCCCTAGGACTAATGAGAAAATTTGGGACTTATGGTTTGTCTGTTTCAAGGAGTATTCTATCATTTGGGAAATGGCAGAGAATTCTCTAAACCCACTGGTGTACATAACCAGGATGAGTGGCATTTTTAATTCATCCAAAAGGTTTTCAATGCACATGGAGAGAATCTCATTTTAGGGGATTGGCTAGTTTAGGGAATATGTCAGGCCCTTCCATCTATCAATGATGTCTGAGAATATTTCATTCTCTTGTTGTTTGTTGTTCAAGAGATCACTAACCATTATCTTGGTTAGTATTGAACTTAATTGGAAGAGAAACTATTTCCAATGGTCCTCCTTACCTGTAATTTATTTGGATGGTAGGATATTATACCATATGAAAGCCAAGCCCTGTAGGGTTCGTACTAAGCACTAGAGTTTTACAGTTTCTTGATGCTTTGGATTTCCCATCATTGGATCACAGTAAGAGGCAAAGTGAAACAAATGGTGTTTTGGGTCCCCCAAGACATTAAATACTGGATATATGGGGTTTTTGGAGATTGGTGGTGGAAGAACATTTCCCACCCACTCAGGCTAGGGTTTTCACTCTAGTTGTATCAAAGTGCACCATAGCCCCATGGCTTATAGTCGAGCTGTTAGCTGCTCGATGGTGTTTAAGATTCCTTGATGCATATCATGTTTGGTTTTAACTTGAGCTAGTGTGGCAGTGTCCAAGACTGGGCGTGTCAACGCTACTGGAATTTGTGTTTGAAACCCAGCTATGGGTATCATTTTTGGGTTTACTAAGATATATTTTTGATGCATTCCCAGTAGGGGGAAGTCTTTATGTCCTTCCAGGGCTGGGTTGAATGGTCCTCCAAGCATGGATTCATTCACTGAGATGAGTTTTGGCGGTATGGGAACCTCTTTTGGGAGCACCTACTGACGTTCCACAAGGATAACACATTCGACTATATAGCTCCCTTGATGTAGCTCAACATTAATTCACATGATCTCTTTCATTTTATCATCCTGCTTGGTGAACCATTTCTTGAGGGTGAGGGACACACTCTTTAGGGTAGGAGAAGTAGGTTCATAGATTACATTGGATTTGTTCTTCCCCTTATTGGATTTTATTAAGGGAGGTAATGTTAGATTGACTAAGGGGCACCTATATTTAGGACCGCCCTCTGGTTCTGAGTATGCACACCATCAGGTTCACTGTGTGATTCCTTTGGGAGGGAACCGTCTTCCTTCATGTCCTCACCCCTTGCATCATTTCCTATGAGAACTTTGGGGTTTATGTTTAACATTTTCACTAAGTCATACCACATTGGGGGTGGTGTATTCGGTGATAAATGGTAGGGAGGCTTCCTGCACCCTTTATTGGAATTTTTCCTTCCATTCTACAGTATTCATCAGGTTTCTTGGTGAAGATTAACCCAAAGAGAGCTATGGTATGACCATGAAACATTCCTTTGTCTCGAAAGGTTCCAACCACGAGAAGGGGTGGAATGGGTAACTACTATTTGCATCATTCTTCCTAGATGATGGAGGAAAGACGTCCACTATGGGGGGATTTGAGGTAAAAATGCCCCCAGCCCTGTGGGCCTCGGTTCTTTGTGTTATCCTATTGATGTGCTACGGCCTGAATTTTTTGGTCTTATAGGGGCATTTTTATTAAAAAAAATTCACCTATCCCTATGGTCTGGGGTTTTTCCCATATCATGGAGGTAGTCGCTGCTATTACCACCCTTTCAATTTCACATACTCCCATGCTGGTGTGAGTCGAATATAGAATTGGGCATGCACTGAGTCTATGGTTTCTTGGATAAATTAGCACTTCATGATGGCCAGATCCCCTTAGGCAGAAATACTACTAGATGTTCCCGGTTTCCTGACTTAGAAGCTTTTTTATGGCTTTATCTCTTTGGCCCTGATACTTTTGGGACTTAATTCAGCCCAGTTTTTTTTAGTATACCATCTTTCCCATGTATGGATTTAACTTCATTGTTTCCTTTGGGTGATGAAATTACAGGATGTCATTTATAATGGGGCTTGCTAGATGAGATGTGGGGTGAAGTGTAGAGCTCCATGTTCTTCCCATCCCTAAATGTGTACTCCATTCAGGGCATCTCCAATGAGGTTACACAACTTATGCAGTGTTGGGAGGTAGGCCAGTTCGAGGTTTTTCTTTTGCCTTTCTAATTTTGGATGCCTTGTGAATGGAAGGGCTTAAAATTAAATTAGATGGTGAAGCTTGCCTATCATGCTGAAATGGTCCACGTAGCCTTCTTAGGGAAGAAATTTTTCTTTCAACTTTCAATGAGTCATCCATATATTGAGGAGAATGTCATGCTTCAATTCGCCAGTCAAATCTGCAAGTATGTCTTAGTGAGAAGTGGTCGTAGGCCAATACATCACTGTTATATTATCTCTATCTAGTTTTCTTCTCACAAGAAACATTTCATATTGTTGTTCTTCAGGAGGCTCATTTACTTGATATGCCTAGCTCGACTGCTTCTTAAATTTTTTTTTCTAAGCAGTCGAGCTGATGGGATCTTTATTGATTCATGGATGGCGCCGAGGTGGCCTAGAAGATGAGTGTGGCCCAACACTATCCTCTGGTTGAGAAATAATATCACTCATTATAGATAGAGTTCCTGATGATTCTGACTCCTTTTAGAGAACCTCAGCATATGAGGGATTTCTTGTATGTTTTTTTATCAAGGGGAGGACCTTCCCGCCAGTATGAATTTTGGTTGCAAGGAGGACCTTTGCAATTGGTGCTGCAATGCTGAGGGCTAATATTGCAACTTGATTCCGGACCGTGGGAATTATCCCTATGTTGCATACCCTGGGAGGGCCTTCAATGTGGGATTTAGAAAGGGGAGGACCTTCTTTCTACCTGATGTCACTGAGGGGAGGACCTTCACAAGAACTGTCATTACAGGGAGGGCCTTCACAGTGAATGTCATCATGGTGAAGACTACCATCATGACTTGATATCTTGTTGCATGGAAAATTTCTGAAGTTCACATATTATGGTGGGGCTTCAGGATATACTACAATGAGGGGAGGACATTCTAAGGGCTTCATGTTAATATGGAGAAGGCATTCATAGAAACCTCCATTATAGGGAAGGCCTTCACAATGACTGTCATTATAGTGAGGACAGACATCATGACTTGAAGTTCAACTACAGGGAGAATCATATATGCAGTGTATACCCTCGGGAGGAGCATCAGGGTAGACAACAACAAGGGGGGACATTTTTGATTCCTGATCTTTATGTCAACGGGAGTGATACCCTGACACACATTAGGAGATAGGATCTCATGATCGATCATTCTTGGCTCACAGAGTAAGCCCATGTGGGTGCTCTGTGGAGGACCTTCAGAGATGATGGTGGCGATATTGTGGGGATGACATTCACAACTACTACTGCCACTTCCAAAAAAATTAGTGGAATGATAAGTTCTTGATATTTTGTTGATATATGTTTGAGGGTGTGAAGAACCTCATCTTCCAGAAGAGCAAAATCTTGTATGTGCCCTTCATTTTCCAGTTTTCTTTGGTTCTTTTTATTCTTTGGTTCTATATTATAGGTAATCATGGCCATATGATGTTGGTAATTACCTTAATATAAGGGTCCATGACTTTTTGGGTCTCGTGATGTCATTGGGATACACCAAAGGACATCTTGAGTTTTGGCAGGGATATATTCTTGCCCTGGAGCAGCCACCACATTGGATCAACATCCCCTAGTTGGAATGAGTATTTGTTCCCGATCCAGTTTTCTGTGTGTCAAGGTATATTTTTGTAAACCCTCCAAGACTAGAGAAGGGCTGTATAAATTCTCTGGATTTACAAACTCATTTTGTGAGTGAGTCATGTCGTTCGAGGAAATTGGGTCATGGACCCGATTTCTCACCTTTAGTGATGATGCAATGATATCTTGGCATGTTTGGGGATATGGTCTGGAATCGATGTCTAATTCTCTATCATTTCTATAATGTCCTGAGATAAATCAATGGATAAAATGGTTACGAAGGCCCATTCTGATGTCCATGCAGGAGATTGTGCCTACTCCAGTCCTCCATGAGTTTCCAGTAGATTCTGGGAATTTTCCTATGCTGGGATAGAGGAACGAGTCTATCATTGGTTGTATTATATGGTTATAACAATATTTTACTAGGGGTCTTCATATTCATGATAGATTATTTTCATCCACTCGTTTTCCAATGTATTTGTCTCATGTTCTTTGTATGAATCCACATGAATTTTACTCTGCTCGTATTTGGTTGCTGCCTATTTAGATGGCATGCTTGAAATGCATTAGTAGATGTTTGTGCCTGCATAAAGGTGAGTGTCTCCCTTTTAGGATGGCGGTATTGAAATGCATCAGTCGATGTATATTCATACGTGTAGCTGAGTTCCACCCTATTTGGATGGTGGGCTTATTGTGGCTTGGTAGATGTCTGCATCTGCCTGTAGTTTTTTGCTATGTCTGCATAGCAGGACCGGTGAGCACCAGCATGAACATGCATATGCTTGTATTGCGCCATCCTATTTCTATGGTGGGCTTGAGTGGAGGGGGACGATTCATAGGTCTTCCCATTGAATTCCATTGCATTAGTATGGTAGAGCTACTCCTCAGGAACCAGGGTCCTTACATGTTCTAGATTATATATTCTCTTCCCTTGGAGGGCTTCCCGAGGGGCCCGGGTCTCCTGAACTTTGTAAGTTACCCTCGACATAAGGTTTTCCTCTGTGGGAGGAGGCTTGGTCATCCAGTTTCGTCATCAACCCTTTTTGATGTGGGCCTATGAGTTGGACCCCTACGCAGTTGAGATGAAGTTTTCAACATCGACTTCATCTTTCTCCCTGAGATAAGGGAAGTACCTATTATCACGTTCTGGGGATAGGCAGCCAAAATGATATGAGACAACCATTGGGCCACCTTGCAGTGGGGTACCAGCAGCAGCTGAAGAGGTGGATAGCTGACCATTGCAATCTAGAGGGCTTGTCTTGTAGCCTTCAGCGTGGGGAGAGTACAATTTTGGTGGTACTCCCTGATCAGCGTGTTGGATACCCAACGTTAAGGATCCTAGGTAGGCAAAAGGGTCCTACACTTCATTAGGGCCCCGACAGCATGTGGTATCGTTGATGTGCATGTCTGCATGGGTCGTTGGGATGTCATTTGGATCGAAGGTCACTCTATAGGAACATTCAATATACATATATGACATACAGACCACAAAACCGTTTCAATGTATCATTTATTTAAACATATGTATATTTGGTGATTCAACCTAGCTCCCTTCCCCTATTCTTTTACTACGGGGTGAAGGGGACTAAGTGGGGTGAGACCACCACCTTGGATAAGGATTCATGTTGGGTTCACCATTTTTTCGCCTCTGAGTTGGCGCGTTTCCGGGTGGTGAGGAAATTTTTCGATGAGGACTATCACCCATACCTTTTTCAAATAGATATTGGTTCTTTTTGAATTTACCATTCATTTGTTTCAACCCATTCAGCGTCATGATCCTTTAAATAATGTTTAATTAACCTTTTAGGAACTGTAGGTCCCAGTGGTCGATTGCATTGGGTTCGAGCACTCATACAATCAGTCCTTATCAGATATAACTTCCTCAGATTGTCCCCAAATAGTTTATTCGTGGAGCAAAGAACACCCCACTACTCTCGTATCCATGATTCATGGACCTTCCTTCCAATGGTAGGCACTCATCGGCTAATGATTTGGCCAACAACACTTAAAGACTCCATTGGTCGATTGGATGGGAGGTCAAGCTCAACCTACCATTATGGGGGAGGATTGGTGCATGTTACGGGACTCTCTTATAGATTTAAGTTGTGTTCATATATTCATGAATCTTTGATTCATTCCCATAGAGTGTGTCTATAGGCTACCCTTGGTTAGAAAAATCGTTAAACGCATGAATATATTTGATGCTACAGAGGAAATTATGACTTGATATATATTATAAGGTGGTCTAGATTTTATTTTCATCCAGGGGATGTATGGTGACATGATGTTGGGCTCAGGTCCACAAGGAGGGATTCCTAAAAATCTATAGTAGGGGAATCAGAATCCACGTAGTTCAGATTGTGTGGGGCTTATACATAGAATCTTCCCATTTGATGGGAGATGATTGGGTGAACTCCTTGGGGGGCACCCTGTTGAGATCGGGCCTTCTGTTAGGTGTCCTACGTATCATGATTTGGTCAGGAATCAGAGTTCTTATAATTCATGATCATGTGGATGTTATAATCCTCCCAAGACTCTAAGCCCACGTGAGTCATGTTCAGGGAGAGAAACAAGAGGATGTGAAAGATTAAACAATGCACATGCCTCCTCCCACTCATGGTGGGGGGAGAGCCTATGAAGGAAGTGGTTGGGGAGACCGTGGGTGAGGGTGCGGAGCAACTAACCCTTTAATTTGAGATAACATTAATGTTCATGTGACCCTGTCATGGAAAACATGGGAATTTCCTTAGTGGGAGGGCCCCAGAGCACGTTCTGCATAGGGGAGGAGTTTCATCCTCATCAATGGGGGGAGTGAACATAACCCCTTCGAATGATCACTATTCCTCATTGAATGGAAAAGCATGTGATCACCCTTAATCCCTAGAACGGGGTGATTCGCATCGACATCCCAAGGTTGGGCACCATGTTATCATGTGAATGTAGCCTCATAGGCATTCTAGAAGCCCACACTATTTTGGGGAGGGCCTTCGTGACTCTACTTACCATGGGTATATAGACTCAATGGGGTGCGTTGATGCAGTTGATGGTATGATCATACGGGTCTGGTGGCTTTGGAGGGGGCTTTAGCCTAATTCTAGAGGACTGTTTAGTGGAGGAATCGTGGAGGATTGGATGGTAGTAGAGGGGTGAGGTTAGAAATGGAAGGAACAATACCCGAAAACAACCCATTTTTTGTACTGACTTTTTATGTGGGATGGGGGAAGCTCTACATACCATAGTGGTATGTGAGAAGAGGGGTCGTCCAAAACCCATGTGGTACATAGGCATGTGTATAGGAAACCATGTACCACAGTGGTACGTGGCTCATCATGCTTCTTTGGATTCCATCTGCATACTGAGGTAGTACATGGTGTCAGGTTTAGTCCACATAGCGGTATGTTATGCGAAGCACCATATTGAAGAGGGGTCTGTGGGATCATCGTTCGCAGTGAATTCATCTGCGAGAAGCCCTTGGTTTGCAGTTGACTAGTTAGGTTTTAGGGTCTATTATTTTTATTCCATTCACCTGTTTTATGGTTCATGGTAGGCTATACCTGTGGCGGGAGTGGTCCTCGGTTAAGAATTTGTCATTGAAACAAGACGAAAGCCATACTACAACCTCTAACTCTCCCTAAATCTTTATTTTTTCATGCTTCTCTCCCTCTGTCTCCCCTTGTGTGTCTCTTCCATACATCTACAATGATCCTTTTATAGATAATTGGCGGAATTGTATCTATTGGGCATGCGACACCATTTGAAGAGGCCCATTGAACCAATATCCTAACCCGCAGATGACTTGGTCAACTAGGGTTTGTAGAGGCTTCAGTTCGCAATAATGGTTCACTGCATGGTGCGTGGATAGTCCTAATGTGTATGAATCCATCAGTGTCTCGGTTCATCATCTGCCTTACGCACTGGCCATCACTTTGTGGGCCAGCGGTTTTCAGATCGTTCCACGTACTTGGTAGTTCGCAGTAAAGGTGGTTCGCGTACCTTTCCCAGTGACGGTTTGTGGGTAGCGTAAAAACCTTGAAAACTTTAATTCCTTAAATTTTCTTCCAATAAATACAACTCAATTTGAGTCTTTTCACCTTGCTATACGTGTAGAAGTTCTTTCTTCCTTCTACAAATCGTTCATGGGGGTATTTTCTTCTCTTTTCTAAGTTTTCTGAACCCTACAATAGTATTTGAATACTAGATACATAGTTGAATATTATATATATTTTCAAACAAAACACTACATTATAGATTATTTGATTACACCATTATTCATATTAGTATATCCCTAAATATCAATCATAATAAACTTCTTGGAATCCTGGGGAAAAATAAACATAAGAAAGGGGTGAGATTTGATGCTTAGTATGGTTATGTGTAAAGTGGAAGGTTACATGAATAAATAAGGAATAACGAATATAGAAAGGTAAATATCAAAAAACACATTCTTTTTAATCAATAATATAAGTATGAATAATAAATGGAAGGAAAAATGATGATAATGTAATATTATATAAATAATCACATGATCTTAAAACATATCCATGAATATCATAACTAATCAAATAATTGCATGGACATAAAAAAGATAATCTCATAATGAGAATATTCAAAAATATGTAAATCATAAATATTCCACTGAGACCTTGTTGCAATAAATCTTATATAAATGGGTAAGGTCTCAGTCAATACCCAAACTAGTTTGTCTCATTTGACCTACAGATACATCGCGAGGCTATAGTAGGACCAACCCATCTTATACTAAGTCCAATGAATTCCTAGTATGAATATTCTAAAACATAACGAACAAAAAAATTCATATTAAAATTGGGATAAGAAGTGTTAATAATTACACATAATCAACATACATAATTTGAAACCATCCAGAGTAATATGGAAATGGTATTTAAATAGTACATCCCTATTCAAACATGTCATAGATTATCCAATAAAATATAGTAGATGGTATAATTTTATAATAACCTTATTAAATAATAACTTTCAATAAATTACATTGATATAGAAGGAAACACTTTAAAATTAATTAGAAAATTCTTGAGAAAAAATCTTTATCGACTCCAAAATTACTTATTTTTTAAAACATCCAAAATATAAAGGAAAAAATTATCATTTAAAATAACCTTGTAAATTTTTTAAGGATGCTTAAAACATGATATTTTTTAGTTTTTAATGAAAAAAAATTCATTCTATAGAATATTAAAAATCATCCCCTTAACATTGTCGTAAAAAGCATAAAAGGTTCCACTTTCGTAAAAAGACAAGAAATTTCCTTTCAAATGATTTATATAAATTGGAACATGGGTAAAAAATTCATAAATTAATAATTATATATTAATATAACTATTCTTGAAAACATATTATGGATATAGAAGGAAAATATTCCCCCAATGGGGAATTAAATATAATAATCCTAAATAATTATGACATTGTGAAATAAACTCTTATGTCAAGTTATAATTCCTTAGTATGAATTAAAAACACATTTATATTATATAAATTTTTATTATAAATCTATTAAACCGATAATAATTTATATTTTACCATATATGACTTTCTTAAAATATTTTATCACATGTTTATTTACAATCCATTGTTAAAATCAATATTTTTTATAATAACTTCTTCATTTTTCATTTTCTCTTGGTTCGGTAGTTTCATTTATTGTACATTGATTATGGTTTAATTATCTCTATGTTGTTATTAATTGTATATATATGGTTTATGTCTTCTTTTTATATGTATTTATATTAATCTATAAAATTTAGAGATAGAAAATTAATTACACCGTTCACCAGTACAGAAACCTATTTTTATGTCGATTTTTTCATCTTTTTAATGTTGGTTTTGAGGTGAATTTATTGAGATCAACATTATAAATTTGATTTTTTATGTTGTTTATTTAATAACTTATGTTTAAAATGGGTTTCTATGGTTTTTAATTTCTATTTTTTAAAAACCAATGTATAATTCCATTTGGATATAACGTTAAAAATGCATTTTTATGTCGATTATTAAATAAAAAACATAAAAAATGTTTACCATATTGTATATAATTTCCTAATATTCAATTTTATAGGTCTTAGATCTGATACAGAGTTACGGATCAAAATTTATGACCACCATAAGATTGGTATTTTTTTAAGGAAAGACCGAATGAGCCAATCCTAGCTTCATCTTAGAAGGAAATTTAGAATCCAAAGGGGGATTTGTATTTTTACCATAATATAAATCATTATACATCATTATAATAAAATAAGAATCATTAAATGTTATATTAATTACGAAAACTACTCATAAGAAAATAAATAATGGAAAAATAATTTCATATGCCTTGACGAGATCGCAGAAAGAAGAAATAGTGGATTCACATGGAAGATCAAACAAGTCAAGTCGACAGAATGACTATGGTTGAAAGAAATGATCATTAAATTTTATATAAATTTATAAAACAAATCATAAAACCATTAATCATGTATAAATAATTACAAATGCCTTGATGAGATCGTGTAAAGAAGAACAAAATGATTCACGATGAAGATCATACGAGTCGAGTTGGGGAAACGATAGTGGTTGAATGAAATGATTGTAAAATTAGGATATGTGTATAATGAAAAAATATATTTGAGATGATAACAGAAAATGTGGTATTAAACTTTTTAGGCGGAAATTTGAAATTTTGATACTGCGATGTAAAAAAATTGAAATTTCGCTTTGGTGGGATATTATAATTATCTATCACATTAGTTTTATGATAACCACCATGAAAAAATAATAAAATATTCACTGATTTTAAACATGGTTTATTTAATAAGTAACTTGAAAAATCAATTTTAATAACTTTTTTACGTCGATTATTAAATAACTGGTGTGAAAAATCAATTTTCATGACTTTTTCACGTCAGTTATTTAATAAGCGATGTTAAATAGAATTTTTCACATCGTTTGTTTAATCACTGATGTGAACAATTCTTACAAAAATGTAGTTCATTTACCAAGATTCTATTTGATATGTCACGGAGCTCAAGCAGGGTTATGGATAAAAAGTTATGGCCCTCAGAAACTGACCCTCCCTAAGACTTCGTTATGGGATGATCAACTTTCAATGACCATAACTAGTAATCTGTTACATCATTTGATCTCCATGACCTATAAAATAGAATCTTGGAAAATTAATTACTTGTTTTTAAACATTGTTCACGTGTCTTATATAAGATTTGATGTGAAAATCAATTTCTATAACTTTTTAAAGTATTTTATTAAATAACTGACGTGAAAATTAATTTTTCATGACTTTTTAACGCCCTTCATTTAATATCTAATATCAAAGATGATTAAAAAATGTATTTAATTTCTCAATATTCGATTTTATATGTCACCTAGATCAGACATTGTTACGGATCAAATGTTATGACCTTCAGAAATTGACCTTTTCAAAGACATCGTTTAGAGATGATCAACTTATCATGACCATAACCTTTAATCTATAACTCCGTTTGAGCTCTGTAACCTATCAAATAAAAGATTGGAAAATTAAATACATGTTTGATAACATTTTTCATGTTAGGTATGTAATAACAAACGTGAAAAATACCCTTTAACATCGGTTATTATATAACTGAAGTGAAAAATTCAAGAAAATATATTTCTCATGTCGGTTATTATATAACCGACTTGAAAAATCATCAAAAATTGATTTTCATTCCATTTATATAATAACGAATGTGAAAATTCAATTTTCCAAGACTTTCACATCAGTTATAAAACACAGACATGAAAAAACTGTGATGTTAAAAATAGTTATTGTACTAGTGGTTTATGGAGATGATAGGTTGTACATACACATGAATATTATTTCAATTTTCAAAGGATTGAATGAATGAAAGGTAAATAATAATTAAACATTCTGAAATGATTATTATATATTTTAAATTATTTATATTCTTCAAATATATCCTTATTATCATCCATGTAAAATAGAAAGAAAAAATAATACAAATCACTTTGGGGAGGTGGTAGTCCACACATACACACGAGCGACATTATCATTTCTCAATAGTTTGGAAGGTAAGAATGTTCATAAAATATTATCATTAAAGATTAATAATTATATTATAAATATTATTTATAATCATTAAACCTATAATAATTCTTATCTATAAAATTTCTTAATAAAAAATTATTTTTATCACAATTAGGAGACAGTAAGTCTTATGTATACACGGACACTAATTTAACATCCCATTTGATGGGAAAGAGGGTGGATAATGGTGGATTAATAATTATAATAAAATTTAATTATATTTAGGTCACATAATTTATTATTTTATGAAATAATTAATATACTTATAAGAGGTATAGTAAAAAATAAATTTAAAGAGTCCGGGAAACACAATTAACACTTCTTCGGGAGACATGTTTTAGATCTTTTATTATGTAACTTACAGTTTGTATTTTAGGGATACCATCACCTCAATAATATGTTTAATGATGTTAATAAGAGTAATGATATAGGATTTTTTGATCTATTTTTCTCAATGAGGTGTAAATAAGTATAGTAATTGGTGTCCTTTTATAATTGAGGCGAGGGAAACATTTGAAATTTCTTAAATGATTAAATTGTAATATAGTCATTATCTTTCCCAAATTACTCCAAATGTAAATGTATTATAAGTAATAGTATTATATGGTTTAAATTTCATGGAACAATAAAAAAATTGGTTTTTTGGTGTCTTAAACCTTATCATTTGGTTTGACCCCCTAGTTAACATATTTTAACATTATCTACGGTAACATCATTTTCACTCTTAAAATACGATAACTTGACATAACATTTTAAAAATGACTCATAAATGTCCAAGGAATAATATTATAACCCATATATAATAAACATTTCACCTTTTAATATTTTATTTATTTGTAAATAATTTATAAAATATTATTTTGATAAATTATCATTAATGTTGTTTTTGACACTATTCATTTAATTTGACATCAAATACATCAAAAAAAGGTTTTATTTTGAATATAATTCCCATAAAAATTAAAAATATACCACATTAATAAATAATATTAATGTAAAACTATAGATCACACATGTTATGTCACTTTTTTATTTTTAATATCATTTATATTAATTTTTTTATTATTTGAATAAATACTATTTTAGTGTTATGCAGACATTTAAGATAATTTTATAACTGATAAAAATTATAAATAAATTATAATAATGTTTATAATTTTATATTTCATAATATTTAGATTTATATTTTTTTTATATATTTCTCTTTTCCCAATGAGAACACATAATATATATTTAAAATAGAAAAGAGTGACATTTTGTAACATTATTTGATTTAAATATTACATTGGTCCTTTCCATTGAAATGTGTCAATTAAACATATCCATTTAAATACTAATATGTTAATGATAGAATTAAATTCATCTAAAAATAATTAATATGAAATATTATGACCATATCACTTTGATGTAACATAGATTAATCATATTTCCCTATTACTGTGGTGATAAATTTCACCACAATTACTGTTCATACTGAAAAAAAAATAAAAGGGACACATTTAAATAATTTTAACATTATTTTCCCAAATATAGAATCCATTCTATCAAATCCAATACCGATAATTGCTATAATTTAATTTAAAATCAGAACATAAAATGCAAAAAAAAATCCTTTTTTAAAAAAATTTCGTTTTACGTTTAAAAATATCTTTACAAGAAATTCAATCATAAAAATATTTCTAATAAAATATTTGAATTAAAAATAATATAATAAAAATATATTTATTTTTTAATCCTTTTAAAACAAAATGTAACTTAAAAATTCTTGATAACGAAAATACATTTTTTTAACAAAAACATGAATTTTCAGTCTTCACTAGCAAACCAATCTTCTCAAAAAAATCACAACAAGTACCCCAAGGTAAATTTTTATGTAATTATTTAAAAAAATGACTCATTTTTTCAATTATTTTTTATAAAAGTGGAAAAAATTCATTATATTATTTTCTCACAAAAATAAATAAAAATTATTTTTTAAGAAAAAGTATTTTTGAAGAATACATTGACTTTACTAAAAAATGAATTTTTATTTATTTAAAATTAGTAAATATATTTGTATTTAGTAGGTACCTTAAATATATTTCATATTTGGTTAATACTATTCATATCCTCTAATTTAACGACTAGATTTTAATTGTTATTTCTAAATAACAATATTTCATGGTTTTTATAGGCTTGGTGTTGTGTGTTGCATAAATATTATCAAACATAGTGTTATATTGAAAGATCACAATGTTATATTCTTCCCTAATTAAACAAATTGTGTCCTCTTAATTTGAACATATACGCAATAATCTAGGTTTTTTCATTTCAAAAATTCTTTTTTCAAAATCCCACAAAGTAAATTTTTTTAATAAAACATCCTCTTGAAAATAGGAAAAGAGGATTGTGAAGGTAATATGGAAAAACGCATACCTTGTATTAAAAAAATGAGATCATTAGTGGGAAGGGAAAATGTGGAAGTGAAAATAAAACTAATGCATGATTATTAATAGAGTAAGAGGGAACAATATCATGATAAATTTTTCCATCACAAAACAATAAATCAATGATGGGTTAAATGACCATTAATTTCACAGTATAAAAAGTAAAAAGATAACATTTTTATTTCCGGATCCATTTCCTAAATTCAAGGGGTTATTTTAATATCTAGATAAATAAATCAATAAAATAAAATTACTTGATTAATTTTCATAACAAAATCATAATATCATCATTTTGGTTTTCTTTTATCTATCTCCACCTAAAAACTTTCTCCAAGAAATGGATATTAAAGTGGAATATTATCATGCTTAAATCACTTTTATTGAATCATAATATCCATAAGTCATTACTTAAGCCTCTAAATATGTACAAAAGAAAAATGGTTAGTACAAATTATTATAAACAAAACTTTAACCTCAAACAGTAATATCCAAATATTGACTTAAGCCATTCCATAAGTACTTAACCTTGAGGCACCTCCAAAATATGTCTTTCCAAATTCATGAATCCTTCAATTATTTTTTATAAAAGTGGAAAAAATTCATTATATTATTTTCTCACAAAATAAATAAAAAATATTTTTTAAGAAAAAGTATTTTTGAAGAATACATTGACTTTACTAAAAAATGAATTTTTATTTTTTGAAAATTAATAAATATATTTGTATTTAGTAATTACCTTAAATATATTTAATATTTGGTTAATACAATTCATATCATCTAATTTAACGACTAGATTTAAATTGTTATTTATGAATAATAATATTTCATGATTTTTATAGGCTTGGTGTTGTTTGTTGCATACACTATCAAACATAGTGTTATTTTGAAACATCACAATGTTATATTATTCCCTAATTAAATAAACTGTGTCCTCATAATTTAAACATCTACGAAATAATTTATGTTTTTTCATTTCAAAAATTCTTTTTTCAAAATCCCACAAAGTAAATTTTTTTAATAAAACATCCTCTTGAAAATAGGAAAAGAGGATTGTGAAGGTAATATGGAAGAACGCATACCTTGTATTAAAAAATTGAGAACATTAGTGGGAAGGGAAAATGTGGCAGTGAAAATAAAACTAATGCATGATTATTAATAGTGTAATAGGGAACAATATCATGATAAATTTAGCTATCACAAAAGAATAAATCAATGATGGGTTAAATGACCATTAATTTCAGAGTATAAAAAGTAAACAGATAACATTTTTATTTTCGGATCGATTTCCTAAATTCAAGGGATTATTTTAATATCTAGATAAATAAATCATTACAATAAAAATACTTGATTAATTTTTATAACAAAATCATAATATCATCATTTGGGTTTTCTTTTATCTATCTCCACCTCAACACTTTCTCCAAGAAATGGTTATTCCTGTAGAATTGTTTCATGCTTAAATCACTTTTATTGAATCATAATAGCCATAATTCATTACGTAAGACTCTAAATATTTACAAAAAACAAAATGGTTAGTACAAATTATTATAAACAAAACTTTAACCTCAAACAGTAATATACAAATATTGACTTATTCCATTCCATAAGTACTTAACCATGAGGCACCTCCAAAATATGTCTTTCCAAATTCAAGAATCCTAAAATTTAGGAATATGTTTAATAAATTTTTAAAATCAACTTCTCATTAATCCCTTAAAAAGTAACTCTTAATGTCACATGTAAATAGCTTGATGACATAAAAATAACATGAATCACCATAAAACTTAAATTAAAACATCACTGATTCTAAGAAATTACTCTCTCATTATTCCATTAAATAAAATATCATATTATTGAATATAAAAAAATGATATAAACTCCATAATGAGTTACTTTTTCATCAAGTAATTGACCGTTTTCAAGTTCAGCAACACTATCTCATTTTATTCTTCAATTTCAATAATCTATCTATCCCAAAAAAATTATTTAATCACCATTATGATCATATTAAGGTTTATACTTCCCTTATTAATGAAATCTCTAAAAATATCACTTAACTAGTAAATAAAATTTTGTGGTTATCAGTACCATTCAATGGATGTTTTCAAATCCCAAAAAAACTAATGTTTTATAATCCTTATATGTATCATGATTCTTAAAAAAATATCATTGATAAAAATAATTCTAAAAAATAATTCATGCATCCAAATACATAATCTCTTTAATCTTTCCACTTCAGTAGAACTTATGGCATAAGAATCACCTTGATCCCTCAGTTTCCTCTAGGGTATATTTTCCTGACATATGGAGAATTAGATTTCACTATTCCCAATCTCCTTATAGTTGAATCATTAAGTGTTAGAGGTTTTTTTACACTTACATTCATGTTCCTTGTTTCCTTTCTCTCCACACTTAAATAAAACATTCATTCCCTTCATGAAGGTATCAAGGTGTTTCTTTAAAAAATTATCACATGCGGAAAAATTGATGTTTCCATTCTACCACATAAACAATTTTTCAATAACCATATTTTTCTTCTCTCTCTTTCTTTACTAGACATAAGTCTTATATAATTAATTGTCTATAATAGTAGCATGCGACACTATATACTTATATGTTGAGAATTATTAAGGGACCAGTTGCATCTAAAGGATATGTTTAATCCCATCAAATAAAAAGGTAAATATTTTTATTTAGATTTCATGCATAGTTCAAAAAATTTTGTACTAACATTGTAATGTTGGATTCATAGTAATAAACATTTTCTTCTTCCTTTTTTCTCATACACAACAATTGTCTCTCCATATCTTATCATTTTTTCAGGGAAATTATTCTTCCAAGGAACGTTCCTTAAAATTATCCATTACATGTTCCCTATTTCATCATCTTAATTTTTGTTCTGAATCAATTTCAACCATTTACCCACATCCCATGAGAGATGATAAACTTTTATCATATTATTTTCCCTTTAATTAAATCCCATTGATAAACAATTATTCTCTAATGAACATATCCTATTATCAGCAACCAATTTATTTTTAGTCCCATTGAATGATGGAGGTAATTGATGCATGAAGATTTCTAACATTGTTACACCACATTTAAGATATAAAGGAATCTCAATATAGGAAATTTTATTGGTCATAACCTGAGTCAACTATCCCAATATAGTAAAAACAATTATTTGTAGCTGCTGCTCTAGATCCATCTTCATTATCTAAACACAGAGGTCAATCCCAACATGGATTATGTGAATTGATACTGTTTTTATTACATTAACTATGATCCGAATCTAAAAAAAATCATACACTAGAATAGATTATGAATGATAATTCAAAATTTCAAAATTAGTGAAATAATTTACATAAATTGAAAATATATCTATAAATAATCTACGATTCATAATCTTGTATTATTTGGGAATATTTTAAAATTATTCTAAAGGGTTATGTTATTTAATTTATGTTTTCCTAAATCTAGTATCCATAGATTATGTTAAACATTCTCCAATACCCACTATAAAGACTGTGACCCTAATAGCCTAATGTTAGTGGTCACTTTATTACATTAGAAAAAGATAGAAGAAATCACATATGAAAGTACCGAATAGTTTAGTATTCTTAGAATAACAAATAAGGTGAAGAATTTTAAATTATAGTTTAAAAAACACAACATAATATTTTCTTTGAGTGCGCCATTATTCTCTTTATCATATCCCTTCATATCAGTCAAAATACACTTTCTAGAGTCCTGAGGAAAAGAAATAAAATAAATGGGTGAGATATTATGCTTACAAAGGGTATGTGTATAGTTGAATATAACATGAATAAATAATACATAAAAACATGTTAATGTAAATATCTAACAAAACGTGTTATTTAATTAATAACATATGCATGAATAATAAAATGGTTGGAATAAATAATGATAAAATAATTCCATATAAATAATTACAGGATCTTGAAACTTATCCCTGGATGGCATAACAAATCACATAATCACACGAACATCAAATAACTGATCTCATAATGAGGAAACACATAATTCTATACATTATAAATATACCATTGTACCCTTGTTCTAAGACATACTACATAAATGGGTAGGTCATCATCTAATACCCAAACTAGTTTGTCCCATGAGACCTATCAATGCAAATTAGGGCTATAGTGGCCCCACTCATCACTCTATAATTGTAATTCATTCAATATATTATAGGGGTTATAAATAATCAATATTAACATTTTTATCGAAACTATCTTATGGAATTTTTATAATAACACCAATCAATAAACAAAAACATAAACTATCGAGAGTAATATGGAGAATGGTGTTAGAATATAATATCACCAGTAAAAATAATCATAAAACATCCAATAAAATATGGAATATGGTATAATTAGAGAATAAATTTTTTAATTCGTAAGATTAAATAAGGTATTTTTATATAGATAAAAAATATTTTAAAATATCACATGAAAATTCTTAAGGAAAATAATCTTTTCACTTTTTAATTACTTATACTTTTAAAACATCACCAATATGAAGAAAAAAATTATCTCTGAAAGTAATATTATAAACATTTAAGATGAATTTTTAACACAAATATTAGTTATGATAGTGGGAAAATTCGTTCATGTTTTATAAGGTAAAAAAAATTCATACTTTTGCAAAAAGGATAAAAGGTACCTCGATGGGAAGATGAAAAAAGATTCCTTTCAAAAAAAAATTTAAAAAATGAAAAACATGGGAAAAATATTCATTAATAGATAATTATATATTAATAGAAAAAATCATTAAATAATTTTATGGATATGAAAGAAAAATATTCCCCGAGTGGGAATATAAACATAACAATCACGAATAATACTGAGATTATGAAATAATCCCTTACTTCAAGGTCAAATTCCTTTATATGTATTCTATAGTCTGATATAATTAATATAGAATTATTATACATATATTTTACAACCATAATCATATATATTATACTATATATGACTTATAATAATTTATCACCTGTTTGTTAAATTTTTTTGTTAAAACACTACTTCGAGTAATGACTCTTTCATTTTTCAAGTATGTTTTGGTTTTGTAGTTTTGATAATTGTTCTTTGATTATTTTTAATCATTTCCAGAATATTAAAAATGATATAAATGTATTATAAATTCATAATATTTATATTCATATAAATACATAATGGTTATAAATAGAAAATTAATCACACCCTCCATGGGGATGGTAGGTCTTAAGTATGCATGAACGTTGTTTTCCCAATTCAATAGATGGAACAAAATAAATTTAATTAATAATTAAAATTTAAAAAATAATTATTATATCATTTAAATACTTTAATTTCATCCAATATAACCTTATTAACATCCATGTAAAATGTAAATGGAAAACAAATCCCATCACATCATGGAGGAGGTAGTCTACATGTATGCATGAGTGACCTTATCATTTCCCAATGATTTAGAAGGTAAAAAAGAAGATATGATATTATCATCACAGAAGAAAAACTATATTATAAATACAATATATAAACTTTAAACCCATAATAATTCTCATCAGTAAAATATGGTAATTAAAAATGAATTGTATCTCTATGTGGAGACAGTAAGTCGTACGTATGCACGAGTTATAATTTTACTTCCCATTTAATGGGAAAGAGGGTGGATAGAGGTGGTTTCATAATAAAAATTAAATTTAAATATATAGAGGATAATGAATTTATTATTTTATGATAAATTCAAGAGTCTTATAATATTTATAAGAAGAAATAAATTGAAAGATTTCAGGTAATAGAATTACCTCTTCTTCGGGAGACCCTCTTTAGATTTTTTTCTTATCAAACATACAATTGGTTATTAGGGAAACCATAATCTCTAGAACATTGATAAAGATAATTCGAGGAGGAATTTTTAATGATTGGTAGATCTATGTTTCTCAAATTTTTATTTAGATGTGATGAAATGGGCGTCCTTTTATAATTGTGTTGAGGAGATCTTTTAGAATTTCAAAAAAGATTAAATTCTTATAAAGTCATTCTCTTGCCAAAATTCCTCCTAATGGATAGGTATTATAACATAGGGTATTACATTCTTGTATTATCATAAACCATTAAAATTTTAATATGTTATTTTTGTTTTTTAAACATTATTATTTTTTTAACCCCTTAGTTAACCAATTTTAACATTATCCACGGTAAAGTATTTTTTACTATTAAAAGCCTATAATTTTACATATAATGTAAAATATTCCTCTGAAATGTCAAATAGATATCATTTTAAATAATATATTATCAACCCTAACATATTTTATTATTTTATTTATCTTTCAATAATTTAATAAAATAATATTTTGATAAATAGTTATTAATGTCAATTTTGACCCTGTTTCTTTAATTTGACTTCGAATACATCAATAAAAAGTTTTATTTAGAATATAATTCATTTCAAAATGAATAATATTCCATATTAATCTAACAATTATTTTAAAATTATAAATAAATAAAATTATATCACTTTAATTATTTTTAATATCATTTATTCAATTATAATATAAATTGAATTTATATTGCTTTAGAGTTACGAAATATTTTAAGGATGTTATATTATTAAAAAATTACAAATAAATTAACATAATTCATATAATTTCATTTTTTTTAAAAAGTGTAATTAATATTCATTCATTAGTTTATTGTTTCCTAATGTGGACACATGATAGATATCAAAAACAAAGAGAGTGTAATTTTTTAACGTTCTTTGATTTAAATACTATATTAGTAGTATTGATGGAAAAGTGTCCAATAAACATATAAATTTCAAGACTAAGATGATAAGGGTAGTATTACCTTTATCCAATAATAATTGAGATGAAATATTATGACTTTTTCACTTAGTTTTAACATATATTAACATAATTTACCTTTTACCGAGGTGATAAATTTTACCATAAATATGATTCATATTGGTCAAAAATAAAATGTAAATATTTACCAAATTTGAAGATTATAATTTAAAATATATGATCTATTTTATAAAATTATATTCCAGCAAGTTTCTTAATTTAATTAAAAATACAAATTTAAAAGGAAAAGAAAATCATTTATTCAGAAAATTGTTGTTTTATTAATAAAACTATTTTCATACCAAATTCAATAACAAAATTTATTCCAATGAACATAATTGAATGATTCATACAATTATAGATATTTTTCTATTTTTAAAATTTTAAAAAAAATGTAACTCTATTAATTCTTGAAAAAATACTATTTTAATGAAAAAAAATATTTTTCACTATTAAATGGAAAATCAATCTTTTATGAGAAATCCCAAAAATTTCACCCTAATCAAAATTTTATTTGATGATTTCAAAAAAAAAATTATCCTATAAATTTTCTAAATTTTTTAATTATTATTGATATTAATTTCTCACCAAAATAAATAGAAATCATTTTAAAGAAAATATTTTTTAAAAATAATATAACTACAATAAAAATTGAAATTTTATTTATTAAAAATTAATTAATACATTTTCATTAATTTTGTAATTTTTATATATATAATAATTTATTTAATACTATTTATACCCACCAATTCAACAGTTGGGATATTATGGTTATATTTAAATAATAATATTTCATGGTTTTTTTAATCTAGGTCTTCATATTGTATATTCTATCAAACATAGTGTTATTTTAGAATTTCAATGTGTTAAATTCTTCTTACAACCCCTCAAAAAATTGTGACCTATAAATTTGAACTTTTTCACTATAATCAACGGTTTTTTAACATGGAAAATTAATTTATTAAAAACTCACATCGTAAAAAGTGTAAACAAAACATTCTCTTTAAAAGAGGGAATGATAAATATAAATTTAACATGTAATAATACATATCTAGGGTTTCAAGTAGGATTAAATTAGTGGTAATTTAAAATGTATACTTGGAAGAGGTAATTATCCCATAAGGATTAATAGAGAGTGATATATTATATGATCATGAAAAAGTTAACCATCACAAAAACCAAAATCGGTGATAGGTTAATAGGCCATTAATTTATATTTATGAAAAGTAAAAGGATAACATTATTATTTTAAGGTTTTTTCCTAAATGTGATAGATTATTTTACTATCTAGATAATTCACTTGAGAAAATAAACATACATTATTTCATTCCACATCACAAGAATAGTATAATCCTTTGGTTATGCTTCAATCTATTTCCACATTATCTCTTACTCCAGGATCAAAAAGTAATTATTTTGTCGTATAAATATTTAATAAAACAAAAATGGTTAGTGAAGATTATGAAAAATTATACTTTAAACTAAAACCATAATATCCAAAGCTAAACTCAATATCACATCATTTTTTCTTTTCAGGTCATGGTTTTGATCTGGTTCGTTGAAAATACTGATCCTTTTTCTTGTGTGTTGGGTGAGATTAATTTTTAGTTTTAAACTACCATATTTTTTTAATCACCTAATTTGTTTTCCCCATTATTTTTTAGGAGGTTTTGGAGAAAGGGTGGTTACTTCATTATTTTGGCCGACTGTGAGCCCATTTCCATTTTTAAAAAATAAATTTTTTTCTTTTATAACTACATTGTTTTTCAACATTTTTCACCCATTCAACTTCATACATTTACTCCACTAACATATTAAAACTAATATATCCTTTTTGATCCATTAATAATTCATAATCATGATGAATCTAGGGTACTTATTTAGGTAATGGGCCATCCCATGGGCCCATTTCCAGTTTTAAAAAATTAATTTTCTTATTTTAAATATTTTTTTTATTTTTTTAGATGATTCCACCTCTCAATCAAATAAAAAATACCTATCTTCACCCACATTATCGAGGTTACCCATTTTTGTCTCATTTTAATCGAATATTAGGGTGAAAGTTCTCAGGTTTACTAAAAACCTATAGAATTGATAAGGTAAATTCTTTCGACCCTATATCATTCCATTCATACTCTTTTTTCCACTAATATTTTTCCCTAGTTCTTCTAGACATTTGGAGACTCTTCATGATTTTTAAAGCTATTCACCTTTCTCTAAGGGTGCATATCTAATGGAAGATGAAGATTTTTTTAGTTGAAAAGGTAAGATTCTTTCTCATTTATTCTCCCTATTCATCCTCCTTTCATTATTTATTGGTTTTATAATATCCACAATTCATGATCGACCTATGGTTATGTTATCCTATAATTTTTATGGGGTTTTATTCGTTTGGGTCTGGTCATCATAGTTTTAGGGATTATAAACCCTCAGATGGTGATATTGGGTGTGTGTTTCCATTACGCCATGGATTTGAGGTAGGATATCCCATGAACATGCCATTATCTTTTAAATATCAAAATTTTCGTATTTTTCACATCTTATACATTATTTTATTAGTGTTTTTCATCCTTTATATAATTTTATTTCTGTGAAAATGATTTTTAAGCCCTATTTTGTGAAAGGTAGAGTTGTTTTGTCATAAAAGTGCACACCAAGTGTTTGTTTAAATGTTACGCTATCTTTGGTAACAAATTTGTGAAGTTTAAAACCTGTTTATGGTATTTTAAACATGTTACTATATCTATAATAAAATATGGCATGAAATTGGTGTCTTATTCCTTATCAAGTTCTCAAAATATTTTGTTTTTCTAAAAGGGCATGTTATGTGTTCGGTAAATTGCCCGGTTGGATTTTCTGTGTGATATGTGATTTAAAAAATTATTTTTTTGGATTTATAAATTAATTTGAAGAATGAAAAATTATATTTTTTGGTCCTTATATGGATTTCCAATTTTGATTTGTTTTTACAAACAAATGGTTTTTGGTTTACAACATGTTTTGGCCCAAGTTCTTGGAAAATGGTCTATTTCACATCCTTAAGAAAATGGTTGTGTTTGGAATATGTAACCTGAGTGTTTTAAGAGATTTATGAATGTTTTTTGATGATTTAAATGGTGTGTATACACCACATTAATATAATTTAAAAGCATATCTTGGTCAATTGTTAGTTTTGAGAAAGGCTAAAAGGCCCGTTTGGCATTTATTTGTAAAAATGGTTTCCATCATTATTTCATGTTCTGTCTTTTGGGGCCATTTATGGTCCACAAAAGTGATTTATTTATTGGTTTTTGGGATTCAAAAAATGGTTTTTTTTCCATTATGGGGTTTCTGGACTTAAAAGATCATTTTTGAATGGATTTTATGTGCAATTCCTCGTTATACTCCTTGAAATTATTTTACGTAAATTTTTAGTGTTTTATTGATTCATGAAAGAAATGTGAAGCAATTTTATGCGATGATTGTGTGTTTATGGTTTGTGAATGGAATTATTATGTGAAATGTGTATTTTATAATATGTGTAACTTGATTGAGCACTAAAGAGAATATCGGGTATCTAGTTGGGTAGGCATGTACTTGTATGCTAGTGAACTCATGGGGTTTGGCCCCTATTTCACGTAACAAGATTGACGATGACAACACTAACTAAAATATGATGATGATGTTGTTGGAGTACCACTAGGTTATGGGTATGCTCTATACTAGTGGATCATGTTCATGTGAATGGATATTTATTATGGTTTCTTTCACTGAGATACGAGTTACCTAGGGCTCAGCACTAACTAGTGCCTAGGGGGGTTCCCATGACTTGTGATCATTGGATATTTCGTACTCACCCTCAGCATACGGTGTGTTTGGTTGGTAAATTCAGTAGTGTGTGTTATTTATTTAAATGTGTAAATTCATTAAAGTATCCCTCTTGAAAACTATTTTCATTTTGAAGTTGCACCTCTTGGAAATATTTTACTAGCATTCTTGTTTATAAAACATGAATGTTTTTGTCTCGTAATTTTTTTTATATATCATGGGACCTCATTTGGAAAATATACTTTTATATATTGTATTTAAAACTTGAAATTTATGTTTCTTTTATTTTAATGTATGTGCATTGGGAATATAATATAGGGCTAACCTACTGAGTTTTAAAACTCATGTCTATAGTCTTATCCTATTTTAAGCCCTTCTATATGATTCATCTTGACTTTTATTGCCTTGTATAACGTGTAATCATTATGTTAGAGAGTTACCAACAAGGTCACATTTATTTAGTTGGTTAACGGGATTGGTCAATTGAGTTGTTGGTTTAGTTGTACTTTTAGTTTATGGTACAAATAACGTTCAGATCAGTTTTTATATAAATGTATTTTGGGTTATCCATTTCTTTCTTTTGTTTATTTGATTGTTTATATATGGGAAAATTCATTCCCTTATTTACTCTACTAATTACCTTGTGGCTTGTCTCCATCCTGGGAGGATCGGGAATGCCTCTCAGTACTTATTGCGTGCTGGCCCTTGTGACTGGTTCAGGGTCGACTCGGGCTGGTTTGTGACAAAATTGTATCAGAGGAGGATGATTCTTTGAATAAATTTTCTTTTGAGTGCCCTTGTTATTTTAGGGATGTCAAGGTAGATGGATTAGGATTGTTGGGACTTGACGAGTATGTGCTGGAAGAGATTCGTGAACTCTTGATCGTTCTGATCCTTGAGTTTCCACGGGATGTCCGGTTTTATTAGTTTCTTTTGTTCTTGATGACTGTTTGTTATTGGGATACGAAAAGGATAGTCTGAAAAATGGCCTCCATGAGTTCTCCGGGCCTAGAAAGCCATGTGTATTCAGGGCATGGTCCTAATAAGTCTCTTTGTGTTGGTGTTTTGTTTGACATATGACCACTAACCCTATGGTCATGTCACCCACCGACACTAGTTCCCTTTTGTGGGTTTCTTGGACCTCTCTTGAATTCGGAATTTTTGTTTTGAAAATAATTATTTGAGAATTATGTAAATTGTTTTTAAAGGAAGGATTGGATTTAGAAAAGGGGAAAAGGGTTTTCAAAAATTAAATATAAGAATGGTTTTGGAAGGTTGTGTTTTTTTAACAATGTTTTGGGAGGAAGTGAAAATGATTTAATAGGATTGGATTTTCACTAATCTAAACTTGTGGTTTGTTGAAATAAAAGGTTTTGAAAGTGTGAATAATTTTAAATTAATTCTGAAAAATTGTTTTAAATGGGTTTTTTTGTCCTGTATAAAAGTGTTTGAATATGATGAATTGGTTTTGGAAATTTGGTTTTGAGTATCAAGTGTTTTTTTGGAAAGGGGTTTTGGCCTTTTGGGTTATCTGATTATGAAAATAAACCTTGCAATAAATTTTTTTAAATGGGAATGGGATATTTGGAGTAGAATGGTTGTTATTCGAAGTTCTATTAAATGAAATAGATTTTTTTCAAATAAAATGGTTCTTGAGGAAGCATGGATTGTCTTGTGAAATCTGGAAATAGTTTTTGATTTGGTGGTTAATGTGCCTTTGGAAGGTACATGATTATTTTTGTAATGATGATGTTTTCTTTATTTCATTCAGTGTTTTAATGGGTTATCACATGAAAGGTTTCGTGGATATATGGATAAAGGGCTAGTATTACATTTTATTTGAGTTCCTGGGGTGGCACGTAAATGTTCATGTGAGTGATACTTGATGAAACACCATTGGTGAATGTGAAAATCCACCAAGTTAGTTTATTTGTTTTTTCAAAAGTATTTTGAGCTGAAAAATTATGTTGTTTGTTATGAATTGGTGGTAATGTGTATGGTTTATCCAATTTCTTTAATGTTTTGTCTATTCGGTATGCTGACTTATGTTCTAGAAGCCATACTCTTGTTGCATCGTAAGATAGGATCTTGTTGGTGGCTCATTTTTGAGGTAATATTCATTGGGTTTCTAAAGATTTGTTGGATGTGGTTATGTGGCCCCAAATAGTTCTCCAGTGGCATGATTTCTAGTTGATAAACCTAAGGATTTGTTTCAAATGTTAAATCCACCTCTTAGAATGATACCTCAGCACTTTATTGAAATAGAGAGCTGTTTGGGATCAATTTAGAGTGTCTTCCCTTTATAGTGATTCCCTCAGCTGTAGTTGTTGTTCTCAATGATGTTTTGTTGGTGTTTTTGTGTGCCTTTTTCATTATTCTCCTCGTTCAGAGTGGGAAAAAATTGTGTTGTGTATCTCCATGTTCTTTTTTTGGATAAAAATGTGTTGTTGAGGAAGAGAGTTTCATGGTGTCTCTTGATATGTTGTTTCTTCCATGGAGTTTTATGTGGTACTTTGTGGAACTAAGGGATGGAGTAAAAGTTAGAGATTATAAAAGCCTGACTGCGAGTCAATATATGCTTCATCTATCAGAGCTCCAGCCATAGGTTTCGAATTGAAGGAGGCACATAGCCAGGAGTCCTATGATTCTGGGTAGTATTGCTAAGATCATACCTATACTATTTCAATAAGGTAATTACTTTGTTTATTTTGTGGTTTCTATGGCCCAATGATTGGGTCCCCTTCCCTCCCTTCTCTAATTGGCGTGGGTTTGGATCTGTGTAGAGAGTGTTGGCCCTGTTCTTTCTGCCTCCGTTCGAGAGTGGGTGGGATAAATGTTCATGTTTTGTTCCTCTCAACTTGGGTTGGTAGGTTATTGCATGAGAGTTTTGGTGGGCTTGTGTGTGTGAGGCCCGATTCTAGCTCATATTGAATTATCATTTTTTTGTTGGAATTTGGGTTCTAATGGTGGGGAGACCCACCACATGTATCATTGATTTTTCCTCCAAAGAACTTATCTAGTGCTATTTGTTTCTTAATGGTTGGGATTTTGTACCATAATACACTTTAATCTGTGGTTTTAGTGAGTTCTCTTTGGTTTGGGTGATTGTTGGGTTCATTGGTTGAAGGACCAACAACTGGGTTCTTGGTTTGGTTGTGGTTGTCGTGACTCAATCTTTCAGTTGATTCTTAGGAAGTGGTTGGGAGTTGGTATTTTGGATGAGGTAATAGGATTATGTTCCTTTAATGGTTGATGTTGTGTCATTGTATTAGGAGGATATACCATATTGATAAATAATCCATTGGTTCTAATCAATCAGCAAGAATGTGCTATGTCTTTCTGGGGGTGGAAATCATTAATGGTGGGGAGAATTGTCATGCCCGTTTCTTTTTCTTTTCATGTCATGGTTTTGACCTAGTGCATTAAAAATCCCGATCATTTTATTGGGTGTTGGGTGAGATTAATTTTCATTTTTGAACTACCATATATTTCAAATCACCTTAATTTGGTTTCCCCGCTGCTTTTTTAGGAGTTTTTTGAGAAGGGGTGGTTACTTCATGATTTGGGCCAACTGTGAGCTCATTTCCAGTTTTAAAAACCAATTTTTTTCTTTTATAAATCCTTAAATATTTAACATTTTTCAACCATTCAACTTCATTAATTTCCTCCACTTATATATTCAAACCACCATATCCATTCTCATCCATTAATAATTCATAAACATTGTGAATTTGGGTTACTTATTTAGGTAATGGGCCAGCCCATGGGCCCATTTCCAATTTTTTTAAAAATAAATTATTTATTTTATATATTTTTCATTTTTCATATTTTTCTATGATTCCACCTCCCAATAAAATAAAAATTTCTTATACTCACCCCCATTATCAATTTTACCTCTTTGGAGCTTATTTGAATTGAATATTAGGGTGAACGTTGTATGGTTTCCTCAAAGCATCCAGAATTGATAAAGAAAATTTTTAGTCCATAAATAATTCCATTAGTTCTCTATTTCCCAGAAATCTTATTTCCCTAGTTTATCCAATACTTATGAGAATCTCCAAGAAATTTGAATCTGTTACCTTTTCTCTAAGGGTACATATCTAATGGAAGACGAATAGTTTTCTAGTTGAAAAGGTGATATTCCTTCTCCTTTCTCCTCCATCTTCTTCATCCATTTATTATTTCTTGGTTTTATAATATCCACTAGTCATGATCGACCTAGGGATCTGCCATCCTATGATTTTTATGGGGTTTTTGTTCATTTGTGGCTGGTCGTCATAAGTTTAGGCTTTATAAACCCTTGGATGGTGATATTTGGTGTGTGTTTCCATTACCCCAAGGAATTGAGGTAGGATATCCCATGAATGTGACTTTAACATTTATGATTAATTATTTTATTATTTTTCACATCTGATACGTATTTTTATTATTTTTCTCATCCTTTTGGATATTTTTATTGGTGTTTAAAATGATTTTTTAGGCATTGTTTTGTGAAAGATAGAGTTGTTTTGTTATAAAAGTGCACACCAAGATTTTGTTTAAATGTCCCGCTATCTTTAGAAACTATTTTGTGTGGTTTAAAACCTAGTTTATGGTATTGTGAACATGTTAAAGTATCTCTAATAAAATAGGGCATGAAATTGGTGTTTTATTCCTTTTCACGTTCTCAAAATAAATTGCTTTGTTTAAAAAGGGCATGTCATGTGTTTGGTTAATTGCCCACTAGGCTTTTATGTGTTATGTGTGATTTAAAAAATTATTTGTTTGGATTAATAAATGAACATGAATAATAAAAAATGGTATTTTTGGGTCCTTATATGTCTTTCCAATTTTTATTAGTTTTTACAAACAATTGGGTTTTTCTTTACAACATGTTTTGGCCCGAGTTGTTGGAAAATGGCATGTTTCACATCCATGTGAAAATGGTTGTGTTTTCAGTATGTAACCTAAGTGTTTTAAGGGATTTATGAATTTGTTTTTCTACTGTACATGGTATTTATACACCTAATTAATAAAATTCAAATGCACACCTTGGTCAAATGTTAGTTTTGATAAAGGCTTAAAGGCCCGTTCGGCATTATTTTTGAAAAAATGGTTTCCATCTGTATTTTACGTTCTATCTTTTGGGGCCATTTTATGGTCCATGAAATTGATTTATTAATTGGTTTTGGGGATTCCAAATATGTATTTCTATTTTATTGATGGGTTTCAGGCCTTAAAAGATCATTTTTAATGGATTTTATGTGCATGGCCTCGTTAAACTCCTTGAAATTATTTTATGAAAAGTTTTAGTGGTTTGTTGATTCGTGAAAGAAATGTGAGGCAAGCTTGTGGGATGTTTGTGTTATTCTGGTTTGGGTATGGAATTTTCATGTGAAATGTGTATTTTATAATATGTGTAACTTGATTGATTACTAAAGGTAATCCTGTATATCTAGGTGGGCGGACGTGTACTAGTATGCAAGTGATCCCGTGTGGTTTGGCCCCTGTTTTGCATAACAAGTTTGACGATGAAAACACTAGTTAAACTATGTTGATGATGATGTTGGGGGACCACTAAGTTATAGGTATTATCCCTACTAGTGGCTCATGTGCACGAGAACAGATATTTATTATGGCTAATTTCACGAAGATAAGAGGTACTTGGGTCTTACAACTAACTAGTGTCTAGGTGTGTTCCCGTGACTTATGCTCATTGGATATATTATACTCACTATCATCATAAATCATGTTTGGTTGGTATATTAATTAGTGTGTGTGATTTATTTAAATGTTTAAATTATTTAAATCATCCCTCTTGAAAACTATTTTCATTTTGAAGTTGCACCTCTTTGAAAATTGTTACTGGCATTCTTGTTTATAAAACATGCAAGTTTTTTCTGGTAATTTTTTATTTGGCATGGGACCTCATTTGGAAAACATACCTTTATATATTGTATTTAAAACTTGAAATTGATTTTTCATTTATTTTTAAGTATGCGCATTGGGAATATATTATCAGGAAAACCTATTGAGTTTTAATACTCATGCTTATAGTCTTTTCCTGTTTTTAGCCCTTGTGTATGTTTCAACTTGAGTTTGATCGCCTTGGGAAGCGTGTGATCATTATTTTTTAGAGTGACCATAAGGGTCACATGGAGTTAGTTGGTTATCAGGATTGTTCAATTGAGTTCTTGGTTTATTTGTACATTCAGTTACTTATACAAATATTGTTCATTTTAGTTTTTATATAAATGTATTTTGGGCTATCCATTTCTTTCCATTGTTTGTTTTATTCTTTATATATGGAATAAATCATTCCCTTTTGTACTGTATTGATGCCCTTGGTTTTTGTTTCCATCCTGATTGGATCAGGAATGCCTCTCAAGACATGTTGTGTGCTGGACCTTGTGACCAGTTCAGGGTGGACATGGGCTGGTTCATGGCACTTAATCTATTCCAAAAGTAGTTAACCAAAAGTTTCCTCCAAGATATGTCTATCCAAATTATAGTATTTTAAATTTTAGGAATAATGTTACTAAATTTCCAGTATCAACTTATCACTAATCCCCCAAAAGGGACTCTTAATGTCACATGTAAATACCTTCATCACATGGTAAAACATATAATCACCATAAATCCATAATGAAAACATACATGCTTATAATAATTGGATCTCTATTTATTACCATAAATGAAATAAAAAATTATAGATTATTAACACTAAAATGTAGTAAAATCCATCATGAATTAATTTTCCATCAAAAATCATACCATTTCAATGGTCTCCATTATTTTCCCACTTATTTCTTGAATTTCAATATTCTATGTATCCCAACTAAACATTATTAACTCAACATCATAAACATATTAAAGTTTATCTTTCCCTTATTTATTTATTATCTAAAAATATCACTCTACTACGGAATCAATTTTCTTGGTTATCAGTTCCATTAAACATATGCATTCAAATCCTTAAGTAAAAAAAACTATATTAATACAACCCTTATATGTTTCATGATCTTATAACATGAATATAATTTATAAAAATACATCTACAACATAACTGTTGAATCCAAATATAGAATAACCTTATTCATTCCACTTAGATTGTAGTAATAGCATAATCTTGACATTTATCCCTTAGTTTGTTCTAAGGTATATTACCTTGATTTTTGGGGCATTCATTTTCACAGATCCTCATTTCATTATAGATGAAATACTAAACATTATAGGTTTCCTCCATACCCTTTCAATCATGTTCTTAATAGAATTTCCCTCTAAAAATTAAGAAAACACATAATCTCTTCGTGAAATTACTATGGTTTTCATTCCATAATTATCACATATAGTAAAATAAAAAATTTCTCTTATTCCCCTTGTCAATTTTTAAATTTTTAATCCTTATCCTCTTTTCTTTCCATTTAATCCATCAGTATTTTAGAATCCTTTATTTATCTTTATAGAACATGCTGTTATATCCTCATGTGATGAAAATATTTGGGAGACTAGTTTCCTTGAAAGGATTAGTTTAATCCCATTAATGAAATTAAAATCATTTTATTTGGATTATATACATATAATTAAGCATTACGCGCTAACATTGTAATGTTTTCTTAATACTTAGTATCATATTTTATCCATTTTGACTTAGAGACATGAATTTTCTCTCCATATCCACTCGTTGTTCACAAGGAAAATCATTTTCCAAGAAAATTACCTTAGAATCCTTCAATTAAATGTTAAATATTTCCTCATCATCCTTTGAGTTTAGAATCTTTAACTAAAAATGATTAACATCCCCTATGATATGATAAAAATATATGAAAAACTCCTCACCTTCACTACTTCCCAAAGTCACAAATATCTTCTCTAAAGAAGTTACTTGTTTCTTAGTTACAAATTTATTTTTACTACCATTAAACTAAGTGTATTTCTAATGAATAAAGTGGTTTAATATTATTAAACCATGGTTTTTATCAATGGGATCCTCTATACAAGAATTGTTTTTGGTCATAATCAGGGTATGTTATCTTAATATATTTTTAATTTGTTCAACATTAACTACAAATCCAACTCCAGCTTCATTATCTTTCCAAGGAGACAAATCCCTATATGGATTGTGTGCATTGATACATCTTTAATTTCTTCTTCTAATAACAATATCATAATAAAGGAAAGCAATATATTTGATTATGAAACATAATATATAATTTCAAAAATATTGAAACACTTAACATAAATTTAAATTTTATGAATAAATAATCTCATAATCCTAAGATTGGTTTCTTTTTTAATATTCCTAAATTCTATCATTGGGTTATGTTAACTAATCTTTGTTTTCGGAAATCTATTTCCCAAGGTTTCTAATAAATATTCTATTAAACCAACTGTAAAGTCTCTAACCCTATTAGAGTAGATTCAGTGGTTATATCGTTATATTCGAACTAGATATAAGAAATCATATCCCAAAGGATAAAATTGTTTAGTAGTTTTAGAAAACTAGATACATAGTTGAATACTTCATTACATTTGAAAAAAAATATAATATTTTCATTGAGTATAGAATTATTCCAATTATAATATAACTCCATATCAATCATAATACACTTCCTAGAATCCTATGAAAAAACATACCTAATCAATATGTGATCTTTGATACATAGTTTGGGTATGTGTATGGAGGAATATGTTGTGAATAAAAAAGGTTTAAACAAAATTTCAAGGTAAATATCAGAAAAAATTCCATTTAATCAATAACATAAGAATAAAGAATAATATGGAAGGAATAAATGATCATAATATAATTCCATATAAATAATCACATGATTTTAAACTTTATACCTGATTATCATAAATATTAAAATAATCTCATGGACATCAAATAAATAATCTCATAATTAGGAAATAAATAATTCTAGATATCATAAACATACCATCAAGGCCTCATTCCAAGTCATCATACAAAAATTGTTATGGGATTATCCAATAACCAAACTAGTTTGCCTCATGAGACCTATCGATGCATCGAGGGGATATAGTGGGCCTCGTCAATCACTTAATAAGCCCATAGTATTCCTCATATTATAGTTATCAAACATTATAAACATAAAAATTTATATTGAAACAAGAATATAAAATTTTAATAATTACACCAATCATGAAACATGACCATGAAACATCTAATGTAATAAGGCTAATGGTATCAAAATATTACATCCCTAGTCAAACTAGTCATAAACCATCCAATATGATATGGAATATGGTATCATAAGATAATAACCTCAATAAACTATATTATTCATTAAAGTATGTTGATAATGACGAAAACACTTTAGAACGATCATTGGTAATTTCTTGAGGAAAATACCTTTTCGACTTTGAAATTCATTATTCTTTTAAAACATACAAAATAGGAATGAATTTATTTTTATTTGAAAATAACCTTATAAACTTGTAAATAAATATTCAAATAAAATATTATTAATTAAAGAGTTGAAATTATTTCACTTTTTATAAGATAAAAAAAATATTCATTTCATGCAATTATGAAAATGTTAGAGAGTTCCTTATTCAGAAAATGATAAAAATATTCCATTAAAACCATATTTTCAAAAGAATAAATTTTTTTAAAAATATAATTATTAGATAATTATATAATAATATTAATATTATTTGAAAAAAATTATTGATATGTATGCAAAACATTTCCCCAACAGGGATTTAAACATAACAATATTGAATAATTATGAGATTGTGAAATAAACCACATCTTAAAGTTTGATTTCCATTGTATTTTTTTATAATAAATTTAGATATATAATTTATTTATTATAGAAATTTATTCATGTATATTATACAATATATGACTCAAATATAATCTCTTATCATCTATTTGTTAATAATTATTTGTTAAAACCATCGTTTTGGGTAATAACTGCTTCATTTTTCATATATATTTTGGTTTAGTAGTTTCTGTCAATTTATTGAAATTATGGTTCCATAATACCCGAAATTTTAAAAATGATATAAACATCACATATATTCACTATATTTTTACTTATATTAAACTATAAAGGTTATATTTAGAAAATTAATTACAAAGTTCATGGATAGGATAGACTGTATGTATGCAAGAACGCTCTTTTCACTTTTCAGATGATTGAATGAAAGAAAGGTAAATAATAATTAAACTTCTAAATATCGTTATTATATAAAATAAATTATTTATATTAATAAAATACACCTTTATTATCATCCATGAAAATTATAAATTAAAAACCATTCATATTTCTTTATGGAGGTGGTAGTCCACACGTATGCACGAGTGATGTTGTCATTTCCTAATGGGTTTGGAAGGTAAAATGGAGATATGATATTATAATTAAATAATTAAAATTATATTATAAATATAATATATGAAAATTTAATCCATCATAATTCTCATCCATAAAATATGGTAATGAAAAACAAATTGTATTGCGACAAAGAGGTGGAAAGTCGTATGTACACATGAGCAGTACTTTCACTTCCCATTTGATGGGAAAGAGAAAGGGTGGTTTCATAACAATATAAACATTAAATTATATTTAGTATAGTTAATTTATATATTTTTTGGAAATTTAATGAGACTTAAATGTTGTAGTATAAGAAATAAGTTGAAAGTGGTCGGGTAAGACAATTACCTCATCTTCAGGAGGGCTTCTTTAGATCCTTTTTAAGGAACTTATGCTTAGAATTTTAGGGAGGAAAGAACCTCAGTAAAATGTATAAGGATGTTTATAAGAGTAATTTTTATGGATTATTCAAGTGATTTAACTCAATTTTCTGTAAAGAAGTGTAGGAATGGGTGTCCGTTTATAATTCATGTTAGGGGCGCCTTATAAAATTCCTAAAAGAATAAATTATAATAAAGAAATTATCTAAACCAAATTCTGGAAAAAGTCTAGGTACTAGAAAATAGGGTTATATATTTTTGAAATATCTGCAAAAAATAAACTTTTTATAGGTTTTTATGTAGTTTTAAACCTTATAATTTGGTTTAACCCTACAGTTAACATATTTTAATGTTAACCATGGTAATGAATTTTTTCACTCTTAAAAGAAAATCGTTTAACATAAAAGGTAAAAAAACTCCATAGAAATGTAAAATGGATAATTTTTTAGACCATATGTTATCTATATTTAACACTTTCATGATTTTAATTAGTATTAAAAAATAAAAATAAAAATTTGATAAATTATCATTAATGTAAATTTTAACACTATTCATTAATTTGACTTAAAATATATCTTCAAACTTTTTATTAAGAATATAATTCACTTAAAAATAAATAATATATTATATTAATATAAAAAATTCATGTCTAACTATAATTTACTAAAATTATATCAGTTTAAAAAAAAATATCATTTATTTTATTTTCTATTAATTGAATCAATATTATATTAGCATTACACGATCATTTAAGGTAATTATATAATTTTGAAAAATTATAAATAAATTATAAAAATGAATATGATTTTATTTTTCATAGAATTACCATGTATATTCAAGAATAAATTTCTTTTTCCCTTATATGAAAACATAATTGATATTTAAAAATAAGAGAGTGACATTTTGTAACTTTCTTTCATTTAAATATTTTATTGGTCATTTTCATGGAAAGGTTCCCATTATACATATAAATCCCAAGAAAAATATTATTATGTTTTAATTAAATTCATTCAAACATAATTAAGATAAATTATTATGACCTTATCACTTATTTTTAACCTATATTAACCCGATTTTCCCTTATGTGATAAATTTTACCACAGTAACGGTTCATATAAACCAAAAATAAAAGTGTACAATTTTAAAAAATTGAAAATTATAATTAAAATATGGAATAAATTCTATAAAATTATATACCTATAAGTTTCATAATTTAATTTAAAATCAAAATTTAAAATGCATAGAAAATATGTTTTTAAGAAAAATGTTGGCTTATGTACAAAAATATATTTATACCAAATTCAATAATAAAATCGATTCCAATGAACATAAATTAATTTTTAATAATATAATTGAACTATTTTTATTTTTAAATAATTTTAAAAAATATTACTTTGTAAATTATTAAAACAAAAATAGATGTTTTAATAAAAAAAATGTATTTTTCACTATTCACTAGAAAATATTTCCTTACTAAAGAATACCAAAAATTAAACCTAATATAATTTTTATAAGATTATTTGAGAAATGAAGTTAATTTTGTCAAATAAATTTTCTAAAATCGGAAAAAAAAATTATATTTTTTTTCTCACGAAGCGATACAAAAACTTTTTGAAGAAAAAGCATTTTTTGGAGAATAAAATGATGTTCTTAACAATTGAGTGTGTATTTATTAAAAAATAATATATATATATATATATATTTAATTATATTTATATTTATATTTATTTATTTATTTATATTTTACTTTATATATATTTCATAATTATATTAATACTATTCATACATTCCAATTCGATGAATAGTTTATAATGGTTATATTTAAATAATAATATTCGGATGTTCATTTATGGTCGGTGTTGCGTGTTATATTCAAAATTGAGCATAGTTTTCATTTAAAATTTTAGGGTGTTATGTATGTTGAGGTTCAACACTGAATTTGATCTTTTCTCCTTTGATACCAATTGCTAGAAATACATGCGCCCTAATAGATGGTAGAATTAGGATGATAAAAATACTTAAAGTTTTCTCTATATTTTGGTTAATTTTCTTTTAGGATTTTGTTCCCATGTTGGTAGGAACACGTTCAACCTCTCACACCCAATGAAATACTTACTAAAATAATCAAAAATATAATGGAAAATAAATCATCCATGGGAAACATGTATTTTTACTTTGTTCACCATAAAGGGTTAGTCTAAGGAGCATATGCTGATGTTGTGTTGGTCTTACTTGAATCCACTAAGATTTACTAATTTAGTGGATACAATGTTTTGGTTAAGTTCACCCCTCTTTAATCACACTTCCTTTATAAGGTTTATCTTTTTTTCACTCCTCGCCCATGGAAAACTTCATTTTATTCAATCCCATGAATTTCTTTAGTGAATAAAATTCAAGAATTTATAGACTTGTAGGTCCCTTCAAATGATTAGAAAGATATGGATTTGTCTCTAATTAGCATGATACTCTACTTGCATCACAGTACTGATTTGATTCTCTGTGAATGAACTGTTATTACCACAGATCTGGGAAAGGGATACACCAGCTTTTATCAGTGCTAAACAAAAAGCGGTGACAAAAGGGGGGCATTTATCAGCCCTAGATAAAAGTACTAATAAATCTACAATTTATCAACGCTAAAAAGAGCACTGAAAAAGGATTGATTTATCAGCACTATTACTAGCACTAAGAATGTTTTTAATAAAATATATTATTAATTTATATATCATAATTATATTTATATTAAAAAATAATGTTTATTGGTATACATTAAATAAAAAATGCATGTTTATAATTAATATATCTTTTTCTATAATTCAAATATATATATATATATAATGATTTAAAAGGATATTTCTAAGATTATAATAAAACAATTATACATTTAAATAATTATAAGACTATAATAAATTTCATTAAATAATAAATATATTGATTATATTTATTATATAAATTATATATTTTTTATTTTTTATATTTTTTATATTTTTTATAATTTTTATATTTTTTATATTTTTTATAATTAATATATTTATAATTATATATAAATAAATTTTAAATATATATATTTATATTTATTGTTATAAATGTGTATATATATATATATATATATATATTTCCATTGAATTTGGTCAAAAAAATATATTGATGTGTGGGTATAATTGACATGCATATATGTTATGTATTCATCATGAATGTTCATTTATACATTACGCCCTTCTTATTATTCATGTTGTCCATATGCAATGACTAATTATTATTATCTATACTTTACTAGGTATATGATTAATTCATGTTATACCCATGAATCTACTATGTTCTAAAAATAATTATAAAATTAAAATAAATATACTTAAATAATAAAAAACATTTATTATATTTATATTTATAAAATATGAATTATATATAAATACTTTTTAAATATATTTATTTGTAATTATATGTATAACTACATATATATATTCTAAATAATTATAAAATTACAATAAATACATCTATTATAATTTTATAAATAAATAAATATATATATATATATATATATAGAATTATATACAAATATTTTTAAATATAATCAGAAAGATGCAGGCCCAGGCCGAATGCCTGGTCCCATGAGAATCTATTAAAGAAAAATCAGTACAAAGTACAAAGAAAAACAAATATTTTTAAATATATTTAATTATAGATATAATTATTTATATATATAGTTATAAAAATATAATAAACATATTTATTATAATAAAGTTAAGAATATATATAATTAAATAAATATATTTATCAATATATACAAATATTTATAAAAAAATACAAATATTTATAATTATAATTCTAAATAAATATAGATATATTTAAATAATTAAAAATTTATAATAAATGTACTAATTATATATATGTATATACAAATATTTATAAATAAATACATATTGTTATGATTATAATTCTAAATAAATATAGAAAAATTTAAGTAATTATAAAATTATATTTAATATGTCTATTATATATATTTATAAAATAATAAATTTATTTTTTTATAATTTTATGTTTCTTTAAATATATATATACAATTATAAATAAAAAATAAATATACATTTTTATAATTTTTAATTACAAATAAATATCTATTTATTTATAGTTATAATTAAAATTATATATATATATTTTTAAATAATTATAAATTTACAAAAAAAATATATTTATCATTCTTCTGTAATGATATATATAATTAAATAATTACATTTTCAAATATATAAAAGGATTGATAAATAAGTAAAAATATATGTAATTATAATTATAAATAAATACATACATATTTGATTAATTATAAAATTATAATAAATATATTAATTACATATATTAATAAAATTATAAATATAATAAATATATTTTTTATATTTTTTATATTTATTAAATAAATAAATAAATTTATTAATTTAGAGTTATAATATATATATATATATTCATTTAAATAGTTAAAAAATTATAAGAAATATATTTATTATATCTATAATGTTATAAATATGTATAATTAATATATCTATTATATATATTTGTATGATTATAAATTTAATAAGTATATTTGTTATAATTTTATAATTATTTATTTAAATAATTATAATAATATATTATTTATACTTTTTATTTTTATAATCTTATAAATATAAATAATAAATATATAAATTATAAATATTTTTAAGATTATAGATATAATAAATATATTTCTTATACTTTTTAATTATTTAAATAAAATTATATATTTATTTATAATTATAACTGTAAATAAATAAATATTTATTTATTTAAATAATTATAAAATTATAACAAAAATATTTACTAGATTTACAATTTTATTAATATATATCACTAATATATTTTTTATAATTTTATAATTCTAAATAATTATGTATTTATTTATAGTTATAATTATAAATAAATATTTATTTATTTATCATATATATAATTTTATAAATATATTTTATAATAATAATAAAATTTTAAAATTATATCATTATCAGTGCTTTTTTAGCATAGATAAATACAGGCCTTTTTCAGTGCCAAAAAAATGCTGATAAAAGTGGTATTTATCAGTGCTCGAATTAGTGTGCTGATAAAGACACCTTTTATCAGTTCTTTTTTTGCGCAGATAAAGGCCTCTCTTTATCAGTGCTAAAAAGATTCGATAAAACGAACATTTATCAGCACTTTTTAAAAATTCTTGATAAAAGTTTCCCTTGATTTTATAAATGAACCCTAATAGGTAGCTTCTTCCCTTGCACGACTTAAACTATTATGGAACCTAACCCCTGCACCACAGAACCCTCATCTTCCCTAAACTCACCTCTTATATTGCTGACCCCTCCATTTCCACTAACCCCTCCTCTGTGGACACGAATTCCTCCTCCATCGCCATGAACCCCTCCTCCGTTGGGAACCCACCTCCATTGGAAACCCTCATCCGCCAAAAACTAACCTCCACCACACACCAAACTCCACCTACTTCTGTGATTCCATCCATCATCTTGAACCCTCTTCTTCTAGGAACATTCTTCCACTACAAAACCACCTCCATTGTGAACCCCACCTGCGCTGTGAACCCCTCTATGGCCTCAAGTTCCACTACCGCATACCCCAACATCGCCGCCATTGGACCATATTGCCGCCATGATATGGGTATGCCATTTTTTACAAATTATTATGAATTACTAAAATGTAGATATATTTTGTCTTTGTTTTGGTTTGTTGAGCACCATTTTTTCTTCTGATGATGTTTATGTGTATCCCTATGATGGATTTTCATGCTGTGATTCATGTTGTGCTTATGGGTTATGGAAATTTCCAAGAGAAATGTTTGTGGTTTAGAGGATGTGATTGTGGTGTCATACATAGGGGATTTTTATTAGAACACACATCTTTTGGTTATTTCATGTGGAATCATAGGCTAGATAGTGGGAATTCATTAAAAATTTCTAGGAAAGTTAACATTATGCACTGGATAGTCTCCCTAGTTGTACATAATATCTATATAGTAGGAGGTTCAATGATGGGACAAGGTTTTTGTTATTCAATTTAACTGAAATGTGACCATTCACCCATCAGTAGTAGGTCCATTATTTCTTGTATTTTATATATCCCATTAGTCTCTAAGGTGTTCTCTCATGATATGTATCATATGTTATTCCATTAAATATTTAATGGAATCTATGTTGATTATGACTTGGATTGATATGCTTTGATGTATTGATCATCTTGGGATTTAGTGTTGATATTGAAAAGTATTGTTCCGCCTATTTAGTCACATTCTTTATGAATACCTTTGGTTTTGTTTTAATTATATTTTACCATATTCCTCTAATACCTTTGTGTTGGATGTTTTAATGACCTTAATAGATAGTGTAATATTGTTTTCAAAGTGCTGTACTTTATTGAAAATGACTTTGAAATGTTTTAAGCCATCTGTGGGTTTGTTTTGAAAAGAATTATGTTTTAAAGATATATGAATTTGTTTTGAATTTTCATTTTTTGTGAAAATATCTTTATACAATGTTTTTTAAATGTGATGCTTTGAAAAGGTTAATGTTTTATATTTTCTCATTCCTATATCATATAAAGGAAATAGAAAATGATTTGTTTATATTATTTTCAAACTACCAGTTCTTATTTGATTTTTAAAGGGGCCTAATTAGACCAATGGTGGTATTTTACTAGCCATTGGCTCACTGTTTGGTATGCAGTCTTCATGTATTATGCAAGTTTCATTTGTTCATGGACTTAGGGTTTGATTCAGTTCCATTTAACATGGAAAGAATATTGTTATTGTGATTATGGTTATGTCCTGAGTGTCACTTGGAGATGGAGTTTGGTCCTACAGTTTTGGGGAACCATTTGGCTCATGTTATGTTTCAACCTCTTTAGAATCCAAATATTTTTTTTAGTTTATTGGTTTTGGTTTTGTAATGTTGTATCAAGTGGTCATTTATTAGAAATTACTTCATTGGAATTTATTATTATTTTTATCTTTTTTATATTTTATTTTCAGATGTTTATGATTGATTTCATTAGTGTGAAGTCATCCCCAGTGGTCTTGCATGTCACCCATGATCGTTATCGTCAACCTGAACGCATCAAGAAATTGTGGGTATGTAAGGTGGAATTTATATTTTAGGATTCAACATAGTCTTATTATTGGACTCATTGTAGTGTGAGTAAAAAATGAAGGAATAGTTGAATTCCATCAATGATTTTAATAAATTGCATATAATAGAATTGGAACTAGGAAAGAGGGAACTATATAAAAATTAGATTTATCATCAAAAGGATAAAGTGGGTGATAGGAAATAGTTCAAGGTGTATATAGTTATAAATGAATTTCAATAATTAGAAGGATTATATTTCAGTTAGATTTTCACCATTGATGTAAAGAATATAATTATTTATATGGTTCTCATCTAGGTTTCCATTGAAGGTTTATATCTAGAAAAATTGATAACACAACTATATTTATTCATGGATATTTATAGGAATATATCTACATATATCAACAGGAAGGTTTCATGATAAATATAATAGAAAGTTTAGTTCTAGGCACAAATGGAGTTTTTGCGGGCTTATATTGGCACTAAGATAGTGTATCTGTAATTTCAAGTATTTCATTGAAGAATTAATATTCATATAGTGTAATGTAAATTATTTCTACTATATGAAGGTGTGTTGTGATGGGAGTTTTGTCATTTTACTTATTTATATGGATGAATTTCTCTTAGTTGGACCATTGATAGAAAGGCAAAAAGAGAAAAGGATTGATCTATCTAATAAATACCAAATTAATTACCCTGGATATGGAAAGTGGATATTGGGAATAAATATTGAATGAGACTTTAAGTCTATAACTTATTTAGAATTGATTATTGATTATATTAACATTTTCTATATTTTTTAGTTCAATATTAATATCACCAAATCAAATAATATGAATATAAATAAATAATATATGGATGATGAGGATATAGATAAAGAATAGATTGATGCCAATCATATGACAAAAGAGTATGAATATGCAGTTAAATAGTTCATCAATTTTAAAAAAGATCATATATATGACCCCTATCAAATCCTATTTCCATGTTTACATTTTTTTTATTCAAGACAAAATATTCTAGAGGTGTTTGAAGAACACTTAAACTATAAAAAATAGTTCAAGATTATAAATGTTGGAATAAAAATAAGGAAAAAGAAAATATATCTAGTGGTTGTGATAACACTGCATTTATGGATCATATGATATGATTACAAGTGTGGAGATTGAAGAAGAATGTATCAAGGATGTGATTATAGATGTGAATGATGATGAATATTGTATTAAGAAAATGACAAGGATAGTTGAAGATAAAATTCATGATTTCCCAAAATTTCTTGAGAAGTTAAAGAGTTGTGAAAAGACACAATTATATGATGGTTGCACCAAATATACAGCATTTTCATCCGTACTAAAGCGTTATAATTTGAAAGAAAGCAATGGATGGAGTGACACCAATTTTAGGAAACTACTTTCTCTCCTGAATGACATTCTCCAAGAATAAAATAAGCTTATGTGCTGAACATATAATGAAAAAAGAATGATATTATCAATGGTTATGATCTATGAAAAAATAAATACCTTCTTGAATGATTGTATACTATTTCTAAAGGACCAAAAATCACATAAATAATTCCCAAAGTGTGTTTATTCTCAGTATAATAAATATGAATCCAGCCCTAAAAAATTTATGTGGTACATTTCAACCATTACTAGGTTTAGGAGACTATATGGAAGTGAGGATACTCCAAGGCAATTGATATGGAATGCCATTATAAGAATTAAATATGGGAAACTGTGTCACCCGACATACACTCTTCATTGGAATAGAATTGTTTAGGAGTATCCTAAATTTGGAATTGAGTCAAGAATCATTTATCTTGTGTTATCTACATTTAGAGTGAATCCTTTTAGTTTTCAAAGAAGAACTCATAGTATATGGTTGATTATTTTGGTAAATTATAACTTTCCACCTTGTTTATGAATGAAATGAAAATACATCATGTTATCTATGTGTATATCAAGATCAAAACAACTGTGTAATGATATTTTTGTTTATTTGGATCCATTGATCAATGATTTGAAATTAATATGGGATTCAGGTATTACGTTGTATGATTCTTTCAAAAAAGAATATTTCTTGTTGATATCCATGTTGTATAGGATGATAAATGACATTTCTTCTTATGTAAATTTTCCAGGATAATGCATCAATAGAACTCAATGGTGTCCCATTTGAAAACAAGTTACACATTCAATTAGGTTGAAACATCCATCAGAAAATTTGTTTCTAGGAAATAATAGATTTCTACTTCGATGGAATAAGTACCTATCTTCAGTGAAATCATTTGATTGAAGATCATAAGAACATACAACGTCATCTCCACAAATAGGTGATCAATTATTGGATAATATGAAACATGTGGACATTATTTTTGGTAAACAATTTTTGAAAAATCATACAAAATCTGGTTGGGAAATGAGATTGTTTTTTAGTCACCATTCTATAATTTTCTACATGTCATGCATTTTCAGGATGTTATAAATGATGGAAAAAATGTATTCTATGGTGTCAAAAAATATTTCTAAATTCACCAGGAAAAACAAAGGGTAGAATTATGGCAAAATTGGACATGGTTGACATGGGAATACAAGAAGTGTTGATGCTAGAAAACGGTGAAAAACAAACTTCTCTTTCTATATTTGTTTACACTCTTTACAATAAAGAGAGATATTAATTTTGTAACTTCTTGACTGACATAAGGGTCCAGAGGGGTATTCATCGAATATCAAGAACATCATGTAAATTAGTGATTTAAAGTTATATAATCTAAAATCACATGACTTTCATTTTTTGATGAAAGATCTAATTCCTATATCTTTATGTTTCATTTTTCCATATAATTTCCCTCAAACATTAACCAATATCTATTTCTTTTTCAAAGCTATATGCAGTAAAGTAATAAACCAGGTGAAATTTTTGACTCTAGAAAGGGAAATTTCAATTAAATTATGTGAATTAGAAATGTTATTCCCTCCATCATTATTTAATATGATGGTTCATTTGATGGTTCATTTGGTGAGAGATATTTGACTATGTGGTCATGTACACTATAGATGGATGTACCCCATTGAATGGTATATGAATATTTTTAATGGTTATTTTGAAAATTGATGTTAGTGAGAGGGTTATATTATAGTGTGATATGTTGTTGAGGATGAAATTGAATCATGTACTAAATACCTATATGTTGTGGAAATCATAGGTCTATTGAAATCTTGTCACATTAGGCGTTTTTTGGGCGAATGAATTTATGAATGAGGTGTTTCCAAAATCAATATTACAGATCGAGTGTAGTCCAACCTTTACGTTTTTCATAACAGTATGTAGGTTTCTCCAGTTTTTGAAACACACAATGAATTTCTTAATCATTTGGATCCATCAAGGGATGAAAGATGGATATCAAATACACATAATCAATAGTTTATAGGTTGGTTTCAATACCATATTTTTTAGGATCAAAATGAAAATTTGGATTTAATTTCAGAATGACATTGATGGATAGCTAGAGGAATAAGTGTGTATTTATTATCTTCATATGTTTACGTAATTAATGGATACACATTCTACACAAATGAGAATCATTAAGAAAGTACCAAGAAAAATAGTGGAGTTACACATATGGCTAACGTGATGCATGTTTCTGAAACTAAGGAAATGGAACCAATTTATTTGAATTTGTCATACATTGGAGTCATCAAACAAATATGGGAGTTAGATTATACAATGTTCCATGTGATGAATTTTCAATGAAAATGGGTTGATAACAGGAGTGTTGTTAAAATAATTGAATTGGGATTTGTGAAAGTTGATTTTAGTAAGGAAGGGTACAAATATGAACCCTTTATAATGGCATCATAGGCAGTACAAGTATTTTATGTTCTAGATCATGAAAACATAAAGAGGTCAATTGTTATTTAATCGACCAAAACCACTGAAGGGTGAAATGAAAATTAATCTTAGGATGCACTTTCATTGGGATTTCACAATCATTTCATAGCAGTCCCAATATAGATAGTGTTTTGTATGTTATAAGAGACCAAAATGAAGGGATTTGGTTAGTTGATAGAGTGTTCAAATACCATCAGCCTTTAAAAAAGAAAAAGATAGTTTGATACTCAGTTATATTTTTTTGTAATATACATCTTGTTACCTCAGGTTATTATTCGTTCATTTATTCAGTTATGTAATCTAAATTAAGTTTTAAACCACATCTATAGATAATGAACTCTGAATGTGTTGGTGATCCTAATCTCATGACACAACAAGTCTCACAACCTTCTACTTCTTGCAGTGCAGAAGAATGTCCTTCGACCCATGATAGTACTCCCAGTTCTAAGGAACGATAGGTTTATCAAGATGCGGCTACTCATAGTGTAGAGTAACAACCTTCTATACGTACTGGTGCTCTCATTCCTAAGGAATGATAGGTTTCTTAACCTGTTGCTTCTCCCAGTGCAGAGGTGCAATGACTATCTACACATGTCGATACTACCCCTCCAAAGGAACATATTAACGATGTTGAATCAGAGGAAATGGTGGGTGACCAAGGACAAGGGATGTAGAAAAATAGGATCACCATAATTTGATGGTGATAGAAAAACTTATTAAGGAAAAAGTCAAAGGCATAAAATATGAGGTTAGAGGGAATGTACGGGGTCAGTAAGTTAACCATAACAAGTCCATGTTCAATAGTTACATTAGAATCACCACATGTCAAGCGTTCCAATTAATATTGATTTGTTGCATCAAGTTGTGTCCAGGCTTAAGACACTGATATGGGAAGAGATTATGGAAACATTATGATATCAATTCTTTATTTTTACTAAAAAATAATATAATGTAACATTGACATACTCTTAATCATCCATTTTTAGTGTAATTATAGTAGATTAATCCCACAAAAAATATGTATTAATGCTTGCTAGAATGATTCACAGAGGATTTAACAAAATTCTAAAAAGACTTTGTCTTAAAGATGTTGAAGGGAAAATAAACCTGTACCCACCACTTATCTATGCACACATGATAACCCCAGAATCGTGGGATGAGTTTATTGGTCGTCTTGCATGAGTGTATTTTTTGGTACATTTGTTTCTAGTAATATGTTGTTTTTTGGATATTTTTATTCATCACTTTTATTGACAATTTTTTATTTATGAAATAGATACTAAGTGCTAGAAATAAGGAATAATAATCAAAACTAGTGTACCCCTATCATAAAGCTAGTATGGGGTATGATTCACTTGAAAAAAATTTACTTATTTTAAATCTACTTTAATACTTTCATGTGACATGAAACAACACCATAATTATGCTCCTATATTTATATGAAAATTGAGGAATCTAAATCGAAATCCACTTCCATCCCACACAATGTTCTATGGAAGGAGGAATGTGTAGATAAAGAAGGGATAGTAGATAAAAACCAAAAAAGGTGTAAGAAACATGACTAAGTATTACATAATAAAAATTTGTTTTTGTTAAATTTATATTACATAACAATGATTACTTATTTTCCTATATTTTCTATACAACATAGCCACATAAATTAGTAACAACTATGCTAGATGAACACATATTATTGGTGGCCTTGAATAAGCTAGAATAGTATTGACACATCTAAGGTGTAAGTTTTGGGGTGACACCCCAAACATATTTTGATAAAAAACAAGAGGATGATCTATGTGAAAGAATGAAACAGATGAGAGAAAGACTAGATACCCTTGAAGAATAATTCTAATGGCGAAGAGAGATGGCATGAACATTTATTAGGTAGAAGAAAATAGAATAAGAAACTCAAGCACAACCACAACATGGAGATCCCACCCCACCCCTACTGGCTATGAGGTGATCCATTCCCCTCAAAGATATTTCTTAGATGTGGTAATAAATGTTCTAATAATTTTTTTTTGTGAAATGAGAATCATAAAAACAATGATACCATTCCTATACTAATATTATAAAGGGTGATAATGACTGTGATTCATATCTATCAACAAACACTCATCGCTTTATTTCTAGGGTTGCAATGTTTTGTATCCAAAACGATATTCTAAACAGTAGAAAACTTCTAAGAGGTAATGTGAAAGTTTTATTTATTGTATCCCATGAGCTTATTGTCGAGATACCAGTTCCAATTGATGAGAAAGATATTCATACGGTCAAAAAAGCTACTGGAACATTCTTCTCATGACCATCACATCTTGTAAAAACATATTGACAAGGAGGTATTCATTTCCAATTTATTTTTTAAGGTATACCATAAAAAATTTAGTAAAAAAGGTATAAACCAATGAATGTTTCTGTAGATGGACAATGGGAAGGGAGTAAAATGAAATACTGACTCAAAAAATTCTAAAGGATTAACCAACTGATTTACAATATTTACCGAAAGCATCATTAACCCACTTGTTCTATACTTGTATTTCTTGTCATTGAATGTTCATGTGAATAAAAAGTTAAAATTTGGGCATAATCACATAGTTTATTTTGAAGAAAATTTGTATAGAGAGTGAGTTCAATCTTTCATTAGTGTTCATATTTTATGTGAAATCCATGACTATGATTTCCTAGGTGGCTCACATTTAAATGTATACATGAGGTATTTTTTTCATGATATTATTTTCCAAAATATCATATATGATGTTAATTATGAAAAAAATACATTTCATGTTTTTGGTAGGCATATATATGATAAATCATTGAATGAATTTTCGTAGAAAAAACAATTTGGACTGGTTATTCATCACATCTCCTCTATATAACAACCAAAAATATATACCAACAGAAAGGATGAACTAGTGGAAAGTATGATCAAATCATTTGAATGAAAACATTCAGATGAAAGAATATGTTAAATAACAACAATTTAGGGGTAGAAATTTAAAATTTAATCGTATCAAATATATTTTTATTTCATTCATTACTTATTCCTATCTGTTTTTTTTTTGCACCATTGGATGATCATTATGGTAAATTTGGATACTAATAAGATTTATTTACTTGATTCAATGCATGGATATCCAACAAAACATCCACGCACGATGGAGTTTGTAAATAAGTAATACACTACAACCAATGTTTTAGAAACAAATATGAAATTATATAATTTGAATTATCTTTTAAAGAGGATTCTGTTATGATAGGGTCGAGCATCAATATCATGAAAATCAAGGAATGAGGCCAGGGGTAAGAGAGTTAAAGAAGATAAGTACTAGGATGAAAGAAAAATAAGGGTATATATAATAATATTTCACTACCAAAAAATATATCAAAACCAAATAATTATTCTTTTCATATTTTCTATAGTGTCCAAAAAATCCAATGGAAAATGTTATAATTTTTAAGTCCATAAATTTATGATAGAGATCATATTCCTTGAAAAAATTGGCCTCGCTTAAGATGTATTTTCAAATATAATTACAATTACATTTAAAATATTTATGAATAATTTGTGTAATTATATTTTTCTAGTACTACTATGACTGTCAAAATGATTAATATTCAAAAGATGATGTATATGTTCTTAGAAATTAATGAACAACATATTTGATGGAATAATGTACAGAAATAGTATAAATATGGAAATTCCATAGAATTAGTGTATTTTTTCATATTTATGTTCAGTTTTATTATTTTTAGTAATATTTTCATAATAATTGTTCTGTTATAAAGTTGGATCCCTTTTTTCGAGTTAGGGTTGTTTTTTCAAAGATTCTCATGCTCATGAGAGATTGGACTTCAAGGCTATAACACAAAATTCAATGAAAATGCAATGTTTTTTTAATATAATATGTTTTTATCATATAATTATTTTTTTGTCTACATCATTAATATAATAAAAATTAAATATTTGACTATTCATTTAGACAGTGTCTTCCATTGACTTATTCTCCCTCAAAACCTTGCCACCTTAGCATTGTAGACATTTATATCTTTCCATAAAAGGTAGGGGAATGAATTTAATGGAAAGTGAATTTTTTTACAATTTTGTGTTACCATTTCGACAATGAACGTAAATGGAATGTATGGTAACACCCGATGTGGCCGATATAAATCGAAGTGTTTATTTTTATTTATTTATTTAATTTTTTCATAATTTTATCTAATATTTTTATGTTAATTTCCTTATCATTTTTATCTAATACTTATTTAGTTTTTTATATATCTTTTGGGAAGTCATATATTTCTTTCAACTATCTACAACGAGATAGAAAAGAGAGAACATGTTCCTTTCGAGTGGAAGAGAAAACCCCATGTTGCATGAAATGTGAATTGAATCAAAAGGATTCCTCTATCGTGGGATTTATCACTAGTTGAATGAAAATTATGACTTCCCAAAAGATCATTCAGGAACATTTTCCTAAAAAAATGTATTAATCAACTCCAGATCAATCAGTTTCACCTCAATCTAATACATATTCTCCTCGTTATGTCTCAAAGTGTATGTTTCTAGTTTACAATATTATTTGATCCTTTATGATTCATGTCTTATAAGCTACCATTATTTGATCCATGACTCATGATTATGATCTATCGTATGCATGGTATGAATTTATAATGTTAATATCACCTTCTAACATCTTTTTTCTCTAGTTATCCTTATATGATCATTGATATCTCCATTATTTACACTTTTTGAGAATCTATGATCACCCTTTATTATGTTTTATATTATTAGTTTATTAAGAATAGTTTTTAAAATTACATGTATAGAATGGTTTCTAGAATATAATAACTTAATGAGAGACTCTTATAAACTAGTTCTTTCTATTTTTATGTTCCTAAAAGCAGTAGACCTAAACTATTCTGGCATGGATCATTATGTTATGTAAGGAATATTAATCTACTAAGATGTGATATCTATGTATGAAATTTATGGGTTACTATAATTGGTATTAGAAGAACTAACCTACTAAAAACCGAGAAAAAATAACAAGTGACTGGTATCACTCAAAGTGTCTCTTTTTATTTAAAATTGACATTTCTTTTAGTAAGAAGAATAAGTGGCATAATGAAAACTGATAAAACAAATTCATATTTTTTTGATACTTTATTAAAATTATCTATAAGTAATTTTTAATGTGTACTAACCAACTTAACCATAATCTGAATCACGGTGTGGCCATTATGTCTTTAAGTGTGTGTTTTTATATAAAATTGACATTTAATTTTGAAAAAAGAACAAGTGAAAATTGAAAACTGAGAAAATGAATTAATATTTTTTTGATACAATATTAAAATGATCCATGATTCATTTTTGATGATTATAAATCAAGAAAATCAAAATCTGATGCACGATGTGACCGATATGACTTAAAGTGTTTGTTATCAATTAAAAATTGACATTTCAGCTTAAAAACACAACTAGAATACTAAAAACTAAGAAAATAAATTCAGATATATTTTATACAATAGTAAAATGACCTACACATCATTTTTTAGGTGTAAGATTTATACTCACCTCAATCCAATGCATAGTGTGACCAGTATGACTCAAAGTGTATCTTTTAATTTAGTTTTGACACTAATTTAAGTAAAAACAACAAGTGACATACTAAAAACTAAGAAAAAATATTTGAATTGTTTTAATATTTTAGTAAAATTATACATGAGAAATTTTTTACATATAATATTCAAACTCACCTCAATAAAATACACAGTGTGACCGTTACGACTCCAAGTGTATCTTTTTATTTAAAATTGACATTAATTTAAGTAAAAAAGAACATCTGACATACTAAAAACTGATAAAACTCATTCAGATTGTTTTTATATTTTAGTAAAATTATCCATAATTCATTTTTTAAATTTAAAAGGCAAATTAATGTCAATAAGACATATAGTGTGAGAAATATTACACCATGTGTTTATTATATTTAAAATTGACATTACTTTAATTTAAAAAGAATAAGTGACATTTTGAAATCTAAAAAAACACATTTTGATTGTTTCAATACATTATTAAAATTATCCATGAGTCGTTTTTTAACATGTTAGAATCAATCTCACCTCAATTTGATGCACGGTGTGACCAAGATGACTGAAAGTTTCCATTATCAATTTAAAATTTACATTTTAGTTCAAAATATTCCACTCAATTAAAACTAAGAAAAGGTACTTTGATTTTCATGATAATTAATAAAAGTAATTAATAATTCATTTTGGACATTTTCGAAGTAGTCTCACATCTTTTCTATGAACGATGTGATCGGTGAGACTCATAATGTGTGTTTCTAGTTTAAAATTGACATTTTAGTTCAAAATAAACAAGCTTGCTATGAACTGAGAAAAATCATTCGGATTGTTTTTATAATTTAGTAAAATGATAATTATGTAATTTTTTATGTTTAGGAATAATCTAAACCTAAATCAAATACATTGTGTGACCAGTATGACTTCATCTGTGTCTTTTTATTTAAAATTGACATTAATTTACCTAAGAAATAATTGATATACTAAAAATTGAGAAAATTCATTCTTATTGTTTTGATATTTTAGGAAAAATATCCTCTAGTCATTTTTGACATATATGAGTCAATCGTACCTTGATAGAATATAGGGTGTGACCATTATGACTCCAAACGTATCTTTTTATCTAAAATTGACATTAATTTAATTAAAAAAGAACAATTGATGTACTGATAACTGAGAAAACACATTTATATTGTTTTGATATTTTTGGAAAACTATCCATGAGTCCTTTTGGATGTTTAAGAGTAAAACACACCTCAATAATATGTATAGTGTGACCGATATGAATTCAATTATGTCTTTTTATTTAAAATTGACAATAACATATGTAAAAAAGAACAAGTGACATACTAAAAGTAGAGAAAAATCATTTGGATTATTTTGATACTTTAAAAAAAATCCATGAGTCATTTCTAACGTTTAGGAACCATACAAACCTCAATCTGATACACAGTGTGACTAGTGTGACTAAAAGTGTTTGTTATCAGTATAAAACTAACATTTTAGTTAAAAAAAAATTTCTCAATAAAACCAATAAAGTGCCCTATAATTTTCTTGATAATATATTAAAATGATTCATCATTCCTTTTTAACATTTATGAAGTAGCCTCATATCAAATATATGCATGATGAGGTCGGTATGACTCATAATGCATGTTTCCAGTTTAAAATTGACATTTTAGTTAAAAAAACAACTAACATACTAATAACCAATAAAATTAATTTGGCTTGTTTTCATACCATATCAAAATGATCAATACTTCATTTTTGATGTTTTGGAATCAGATGTTCCTAAATATGATTCACAGTGTGACCGTTATAAACCTATGATTGCCTTTTTATTTAAAATTTACATTAATTGAAGTAAAAAATAACAAGTGAGAAACTAAAAAATGAAAAACACATTCGGATAGTTTTGATATTTTATAAAAATGATCCATGGGTAATATTTGATGTCTAGGGGTCAACCATACCTAAATACAATGCACAGTGTGACCAGTGTGAATCCAAGTGTTTATTTTAATTTAAAATTGACATTAATTTAAGTAAAAACGAACAACTGACATGTTGAAAACTAATAAAACACATTCGGATTTTTTTTGATATTTTAGTAAAATGATCCATGAGTCATTTTTGAAGTTTAGGAGTTAACATAACCTAAATACGACACCAAGTGTGACTGGTATGACTCCAAGTGTGTCTTTTTATTTAAAATTGACATTAATTTAAGTTAAAAGAACAAGTGGTAAACTGAAAACTTAGAAAAAACAATCAGATTGTTTTGATACATTAGTAAAATGTTCCATGAGTCATTTAGAACATATATAAATCCATAAAACCTCAATTTGATACATGGTGTGACCAGTATGACTTAAATTTCTTGTTATGAGTTTAAAATTGACATTTTAGTTCAAAAGGTGTCACTCATTGAAAACCAAGAAAATGTGATCGGATTTTCATGATAATTTACGAAATAAAATCATTAAATTTTTTTTGATGAATATAATGTAGTCTCAAATAAAAATGAAACACGATGAGACCGGTATGAATCATAATGTTTGTTTCCAGTTTGAAATGACATTTTAGTTCAAAAAACAAAACTGACATATTGAAAACAAAAAAAAATGAATTCAGATTGTTTTGATATAATTGGAAAACTATATATAATTCATTTTTTATGTGTACGAATCATCCTCACCACAATATGATGCATTTGGTTACCTGTATGAATCCAAGTGTGTTTTTTATTTAAAATTGATGTTAATATAAGTAAAAAACAAGTGACTTACTAAAAACTGAGAAAACACATTCATATTGCTTCGATATTTTAGGAAAATGATCCCTGAGTCATTTTTGACTTTTAGGAGTTTACTCAACTTCAATATGATGTATGTTATGATCGGTATGACTCCAAGTGTGTCTTTTTATTTAATGTTGACATTAATTTAAGTAAAAAAGAACAACTGACATACTTAAAAATGAGAAAATGCATTCATATTGTTTTTATATTTTTTTAATTGATCAGCTAGACATTTTTGATGAGTTTAAGTCAACCTCACCTCAATACGACACATGGTGCAACCGGTATGACTCAATGTGTGTCTTTTTATTTAAAAGTGAAATTAATTAAAGTAAAAAAAATTCATACTAAAACCTCATAAAATTCATTCAGATTGCTTTGATACATTATGAAAAAGTTACATTGTTCATTTTTAACATTTATAAATCAACCACACCTAAATCTGATGCATGGTGTGACCAATATGACAATAATTATCTGTTATCGGTTTAAAATTAACATTTTAGTTTAAAACATGTCACTCACTGAAAACCAATCAAGAATGCTCTAATTGTCTTCATAATTTATGAAAATGATTCATAAGTAATTTTAAATGTGTATAAAGTAATCTCAAATAAAAACAATACACAAGGAAACCATTATGACTCATAATGCATGTTTTCAATTTGAAATAACATTAGAGTAAAAATCAAAACTATCATACAGAGAATCATGCAAATGCATTCATAATGTTTTGATAATTTAGGAAAATGATCCATTAGTAATTTGTGACAAGTAGGAATCAGACACACCTCAATCTGAAAAACAGTGAGATCGGTATAACTCCAAATGTGTAATTATTTAAAATTGGAATTAATTTTAATAAAAGAACAAGTAACATACTTAAAACCAAGAAATCAAATTCAGATTTTTTACATATTTTATAACAATGATCCATAACTCATGTGTGACATGTAGAAGTCAACCCCTCATTAATATGACACATGGTTTGATTGGTATAACTCTAAACATGCATTTTTATTAAATAGTCACATTTTGTTAATATATTATTTCATATTAATGTTTAATTTATTTCTTTATAGTATTATTAACATAATATTTATTTTCATATATATGTGGAATATTTTTCTCTAGGTGATATGATTTGTTTAGAAACTGATACAATGGGAGGAAATTTTTGAGAGGGGATCACGGGCATTAAAAGAAGAAATATTAATATTCTAAAATTTTTGTTAGATAATTTAAAATGTAATTATATAAAACATAGCTTGAAGTGTAAATAGTAGTTAATTATTTTTATACCATGGGTGGAAATTGTTGTATTCAAGATGTCAATTAAAATTGAAATGTATTCGTTCCAGAAGCCGCCCAGAGGCTCCCCATACCTTGTTGGTCACATGGCCTCAAGAAAATTTCCCCTAATGACAGAGGCTACCGACTAGCAGTGAGGGACTTGGGTGTGATAGGGTGGAAACTATTCCCTCATTGGCAGAGTAACACAGCAGAAGAGAAACTAATAACAATATCAAAAGTAGTAATAATGGCATACAATAGTAAACAGTGGAAGGCTAAAAGTAATAAGCAGCTAGAACACATATATAATTATGCATGATACATATGTCATGGGAATAATTCAAACATCTCATATGTATGAAATACAGTATTAAACCAATGTATGAAATAAAACTGTAAACAAATCCTCAACATCACATGCCTCAGCTTGGTCCCATGCTCTCCTGCTCCCAAAATAGTCAAGTACCTGAAGTAGAATGGAACTTTCTCTTATATATACCTTCAACAATATAATCTGTTTGGGCCCACAAGCATGACCCAAATAGGGTGTGAGACTAAATCCTAGTGGTAAACCTCCATGAGATTTGTGCCTAACAGTCTGTGAAAATATATGGAATTTAATAAGTAAAAGAATTAGTAAACAAAGAAGTAATCAACAGCCATTCCTACAGTTTCAAAGAATTCAAAATCAACATATCTAGTAAGAAGATAATTACAAATAGGTAACCCTTTGGGATGTTATTACAGCTTAATCCCCTCTAGTCCTACCTTACAAACACAAGTAACCCTTTGGGAAGTACACACAGTATAACCCATCTGGTTCAGCTTTAGCACAGACACTATGAGGAAGCACTCAACATAAATTCCTCCTATAGTCTTGTATCGGTAACTAAAAGGTGCTCTGGGGAAGAACTTATGTCTCATTCCCCCTGTGGCCCTCATCGAGGAACTACAGACACTCTAAATAAGCACTTTCGTCAATTCATCCTATGTTCTCGCATTGTAACAGTAAAAATAGACCCTATAGAGAATCCCTCATGTTTATTCTCCCTATAGTCTACTACATCAGGTTCTCATGACCCTGTGTATGTCAAATGTGCATAGAAATACATAGCAGTCAAATTAAACCTCAAGAACTACTCAGCTAACAATCTACATCATAACAGCATGTCAAATAAAACAATTTATCCTAACAATACTAGGCATGGAAAACAAAGCAGCAGCCTAATATGAAAAACAAGACCAAATGGTCTAAATAAGAAAACATGGGTAAAACCTCCATTGCATGGAAAAATAAACCATATTCACAACAAATAACCTTTATCCAATCAACCATGGCATAGCAGGAGAACATTAGGGCTAAAACATAAACACGCAAAACCTCATTCAACGGTATTGGAATCCTTTTCACATATAACTCAAAGACTAACTAAAAAAAGGAACAAAAAACTTATCTCAGTGTTGTAGGATCTATATACGTGAACCTCAAGTCTTGAATCACCCTAGAATGTCGAATATCTACAAAAACGTCTAAAACATTCAACCTAAGATACCGCACGAGAGAAAAGGAATCTCAAGAAGGTGTTCAAGAAAAAGAGAGAACTCACTGATTCAATTCCAATGCAACTGATGGAGTTTGATTCGTAGAACGGATGCTTGATTCGGGGATCGGTGAATATCTATATCATACGGACGCTCTCGGATGAACTAGGTCAAGAAGAGATGTGTTCTGTCTGTCAGACACGACCCAAGTCTGTTTAATGAAAAAATAGTACACGGTGTGTACTTTATAAGTACACGACATGTACTTTCCCTTATCGGTCCCTGTATTAGGTGGTCTCCAGGTCACCACACATAGTCCTGTGCTCACCAGTTACATGGACAACACATGGCTACCCACGGTAACCGAGTACACAACATATACTCATAAAGAACAAGGTGTTTACTCATAAACTTCATGCCGTGTACTTAAGAAAATTATATAAGTTCATCTTTTTCTCAAAGACACCATAAAAAGGAAACATACATGAAAAGAAGATCCAGGTTCTTACAAACTTCCCCCCTTAAATAAATTCGTCCCTGCATTTCTCTAGCGAGGCGGCGTAGAAGAAGTTAGCTGGAATAGATCTGGCCACTGTGATCATACATCGTCCTCCCTCTCCTAAGTCTCATCCTATACTTTCCCGTGCTGCCATAGAACTCATACCATAGGAACAGACTGGCCATGAAGAACCTTCTCACTTCGATGAACAATCCAAATTAGATGCTCCTCGAATGAGGCATCCTCCTTTAACTAAACTTCCTCAGGCTAAAACACATGAGATAGATATGAGAAGTAACATTTAAGCTAAGAAACGTTGAATACTTCATTCATAGCTCGGTACCTCTGAGGTAACTGAAACCGATAGGCAACCAGTCCAACTCTCTCTAACACCTCAAATGGCCTAACGTACCTCGGTGAAAGCTTACCCTACCTCCTAATACTCTTGTGCCCCAACCTCGATGTGACACGTAGGAAAACCAAATCTCTGACCTCAAACTCCAGAGGTCATCTCTGACAATCAGTATAAGACTTCTGTCGAGATTTTCCATTATCCTTCCTCTTCCGAATCAACATTATCTACTCTGTCATCTCCTAGACTAGATGAGGTCCCAACACAGCTGTCTCTCCTTCCTCTATCCAACATAAGGGTGATCGACAAGGCCTATCGTACAAATCCTCATAAGGTTCCATTTGAATAGTTTCTTGAAAACTATTATTGTAAGAAAGCTATAGTAGAGGTTTTTTTTTCTCCCAAGAACCTCCAAAATACAGGATGCATGCTCGAAGCATGTCCTCAAGCACCTGAATCGTATGCTCAGACTAGCCATTTGTATGGGGAAGGTAATCTATGCTCAAAAGTACCTATGTACCCAAATCATTCTATAATATCTGCCTGACCTGAGAAGTAAAACATACATCCCTATCAGAGACAATGTAGTTTGGAACTCCATGTAATCGTACAATCTCTCGTATGTAAAGTCTTCCCAGATCATCTACACTGAAAGTCTCCTTGATTGGGAAGAAGTGAGCAACCTTCATGAGTTTGTTAATGATAACCCAAACTACATTATTTTCTTGAGTTTACCTTAGCAAACCTATCATAAAATCCATTGCGACATTATTCCACTTCCACTCGAAAATGGGTAACTGATACAAAGTCCCTGCTGGCCATTGATGCTCTTCCTTTACCTGATGACATGTGGAACACCTCATGATGAAACTAGAAACATCTCTCTTCATACCAGGCCACCGATACTACCGGTTTAAATCATGATACATCATTGTGGCACCAGGATAAACTTCCCAAACTAAGGAATGAATGTCTTGCATCAGATGCTCGTGTATGTCTACTGACGCCAATACGCGCCCATGAAAAAGAAAGATATCATCCTTGACTATGGTCCATACAGGAATAGGGTCCTCTCCTGACACACTTTCCCAGAGTACATGGCCTTCAAAATCTGATAGATGCCTCATTCACACTTAGTCAAGAAGAGTATAGGTAATAGTTGTAGAAGAAAAAAATGTCTACCCCTGTCTATCGTGCACCTCCAAATGAATCTTAGAGAACAGATTCATAAGCTACCAATAACTAATGGACTCCTAAACTGTCTGTATTTGAGTCCCCCTACTCAGCGCTTCAGCCACATCATTTCCTTTCCCTGGCATGTAGGAAAGCTCGATGTCAAATGACTGAAGGTACTCAAGCCACCTTCGTTGTCACAAATTTAGACCACGTTGAGTGAAGATATACTTGATACATTTTTGGTCGGTGAAAACCACAAAATACTCTCCCATAAGATAATTTCTCCAATAGAATAAATCATGACCAACCGCAGCCAGCTCGGGATCATGCGTTGGTTAGTTCCTCTCATGTGGCCTCAACTGTCGGGACGCGTAAGCAAAAACCCCTTCTCCCTGCATAAGCACTACTCATAGCCCGATACCTGATGCATCACTATATGCAATATATCTTTTTTATAGCTCTATAAAAACTATTATAAGTGCTGAAGTCAACCGCCCTTTCATCTCATGAAAGGCTGACTCACAAGAATCGAACCACAAGAAATTTTCACCTTTCTTAGTCTGCCCCGTCAGTGGCACTGCTAAGCCTGAAAAGTCTTGTGTGAAACCTATGTAGTATCCTGCTATCCCAAGAAAGATTTCTACCTCAAAAACATTATTTGATTACTCCTAGGAAACTATTACTCTCACTTTCTCTGGGTCTACTGATACTCCTGCCTCTAAGATAACATGACCCAAGAAGTGAATTTGGTCCATCCAAAAGTGTCATTTTGAGATCTTAACATATACCTGATGATATTTAAGTGTACTCAAAACAATATGAATATGTGTGGAATGTTCGTGTCAAGTGTGAGAGTACGCCATGATATTTTCCATGAAGACTACCATGAATGAATGCAAGTATGGATGGAACACTCGGTTCATCAGTGCCATTAAAACTTTTGGTGCGTTCATGAGACCGAACGGCATAACCACATACTCGTATACATCATACCTACTCTGAAAGGCAGTAAGAGGTACATCTGATGGTCTAACGCAAAACTAATGATAACCAGATCTCAAGTAAATATTTAAGAACACCTGGGCTTATCAAAGTTGATCAAATAGATCATAAATCCTCAGCAAGATATATCAGTTTTTGGTTGTCAACTGTTTCAACTTCCGATAATCCACACAAAGTATGAGGGTACTATCGACCTTCTTCGCAAACAGGACAGGTGAACCACAAGGAGAAGTACTAAGTTGGATAAAACCCTTTGTCTACAACTCATCCAACTTCTTCTTGAGCTCCTGTAACTCTGGTGTATCCATCCTATAAGGAGGAATGGACACAGGTGCCACTCCTTGAACAAGTTCAACAGAAAATTACACCTCTCGCTCCAGAGGAAAACCTAAAAAGTCTTCTGGAAAGGCATCCCTGAATCAATCCACCACTAGAGGAATGCCCATATGTGAAGTCCCCTGGTCATCCAGATATAGACTAACAATCTGGGTTATAACTCCTCTGAACCCATGATGCTCGGGTCCCACTCTTCTCACCTGGATATCCCATTCACCCTTATGAAGAAATTATCCACCATCTAGTGACGTGAAACTCACCCAACGGTGATAATTGTCCATAATATCCTGGAAGGAAACTAACCAGTCCTTTCTGAGAATGACCTCATAGCATGTCAACTCTAAGACATAAAGGTCCAATAAGAAGTGACACCAAGCAACCTCAAGAGGGAAATTCTGGCATTGACGTACACCATCTGTTCTATCCGCCAACGAAGTGTCTAACATCATGATATCAGTATAAGAAAAGATATCGAGCTCAAGGCACTCCATACCAGAAACTAATATATATCTATGGGAATCCCCTATATCAAAAAGAGATGAAACTAAAACTTAGGCAACTAGGATCATACCTCGAACTGTAGAGGTTTTGGGATCCTACTTCTACTGGGTCTGATCCACTACAAAAGTCTGACCTACACCGTGGCCATGTGACCCTACCTAACCACTCTGATCTAATCCACCCTATTTTCGCTAAAATCCTAGTGACAGAATACCATGGTCGCGTCCTCCACCTTGTCCGGAACATCCAAAAGAACCCTAGTTCCCAGACTGATGAGAGACTAGTGGCACTACTCCTATACGAGGAGTCATAGAAGAACCCCTACCACCAGCTACTGGTGAGATGATCTGAAAGAAACACTGAAGATGACCAATATTGCTGCAATATCGGCACTCTACTGGGTCTCTCGGGCAATGTGTCCTTATATTCCCACTCTTACATCACTAGTAGCACACCACCTTTATAATATAAGAAGTTTCTCGCCTCCTTGGATTACAATGCGAAGACTCCCTATGGTGCTTCATGCTGTCAATAGGAGGGATACTAACTCCGGTTTTTGAAATTCCTAGGATCAAAACTCTAGAATCCCTCCAATTTTGCTCCGTGATCAGTGCATGGTTGAAGATAGAAGTGATGGAAGTCCACCTGAAGATATTCACCTATGATCGGATGTCATGCCTCAAACCATAATCAAACTTCCTTACTAGGAATAACACTTCACCTCATGGAATATGTGTGAAGTGCTGCAGCTCATTGAAGCGAGAAGAATACTCCATAACGGAAAGAGTACCATGTTACAGACTCATGAACTCTTGGGCTCGATCGACCCTCAAAATATCTGGGTAGAGGTTGTCCTAGAAGGCATACTGTAACTCACCCCAAGCCATATCGTACTGGTGTCCAACCTATGAGATCACATCCCACCATCTCTTGGCGGAGTCCTGAAGCATGTACGTAGCGAGCTTGATCCTCTTCTCTAGAGGCATATCTAGATGATCGATGATGGAAAGTTTGGCTTCTATCCATGACTCTATAGCCCGAGGTCCTCCTTCCCAAATGAAGGTGGGAGGATTCTACTACTGAAAGACCCACATCAACTCTTTCATAGAAGGATTAGGGTGCGGTACTCTATAGAGGGTCTGCAAGAACCTCATAAATCCCTCTCCGAACTATTCATCAACACTTGTGTCCAGAATGACAGCTGGTTCCAAGACTAGAACAACTGGAGGATCTACTAGAAGTCCTTGATCAGCCATGTCTGGTGTCTGATCGTTGCCCTGTAACTGGCGTACAACCGGAGGTCATCCTGGTGGCATGACTCTACAAGGTCAAGGATATAGCTTATATCATGATTAAACAGGAAAGAAACATAGATGTGTGGGAAGGGAACAAGAGAAATAAAACATTCATGTTTTTTCAAAACATGGATACACAGCTTATATAATGACTACACGACGTGTTCCCTTAATACTTCACATGGGTGTGTACTTTTGCCAACCCAGGTCATGTAACACCCCATAAACACGACGTGTTTTCCTAAAACAAGACATGTACTTGAATCATCTTTCCCTGACCGAGTTCTTCTACATAGTTAAGCCACATGGTTCTTCTAGAACAAGACTACATGGCGTGTTATTGACAGACACGACATGTACTAGATGAACATCGCCAACTTGTGTTGTTAGTCACATGGATGGTTACACGACTCACTCTACATGGCGTGTTTGTGCCATACATGGTGTGTACTAGAAAGGTTTCACCGACCCATGTTGTTCACTACACAGCCGGATACCTGGTCTATACTACACTGTGTTTTCAAACATGACACTACATGTATAACTTATGATTTCATCCATCTGTGTCATTAGTCACACTGGTGGACACATGGTCTACACAACACAGCGTGTACAACCGGTAAACGGTTTGTTACCCCAAAGATTTCTCAACCCCGTGTCTCTGCCCACAATGTCTGTGAAATAGTTAGAGACTACACAACATGTATATACAGTACATGGTATGTACTCAAGAAAAACAATTCCTTCCCAAATAGAAGGACACATGGCATGTATTAATCATTACACACCATGTATTCTAGTTTCTTCCAGACAGTAAGCCTCAGAAACTACTCTTGAACCCAAAAAAAATTAAATGAACATTAAAGTGCCAAATTTCGATACGTGAGGGCCTATACTCCCCGTAAATCAAAGTTTGACATCTCATACATGTCATAAACAAGGATAACAGTGCAATGATCCACAAAATTTCAGTCCATGAGGGGCCATAACACCTCAAGGACCAAAGATTGGCAGTCATTCAAAATAAATCTTACAAAATTCAATACCCTATAGAAAGCATGTATTCTACAAAGGCTCTATCACAACAGCATGAATATCTAGAACAACATCTATCACAAAAACATGCAATTAATAATGCCCCCTAAATGGCTTGGCTGGAATGCATAACATGTGATTTTTAATAATTTCCTATATAATGAATGAGATGGCATACCCTCATCTCATCAGTTTGAAATAGAAATAGAACCTTAATAATATCAACATTAACAGCACAAAACATGTGAATCACCCAAATGGTGAAATCAAATCAACTGTAAAACTTGAAAAACCAGAAAAATTTCAATAACGAGATAAATTGGCTTTTCCCTGTACACGGGTTAGCTACTCCAGGGCACAAATTATTACCACGTACTGATTTCTTCCTATCCCTGGTTATAGTTTCCAAACAGTAAATCATGAAGAAAATAATTCCTCTGATACCACTTTGTAATTTCCTAGTTCCAGAAGCCGCCTTGAGGTGCCCCATACCTTGTTGGTCACATAGCCTCCAGTGCATTTCCCTTAACGCCAGAGGTTTCCAACTAGCAGCGAGGGCCTTGGTTGTGATAGTGGGCAAACTATTCCCTCATTGGTAGAGTAACATAATAGAAGAGAAATTGATAACAATATTGAAAGTAGTAATAATGGAATACAATAGTAAGAGTGTAACACTGAAAGTAATAAGCAGTTAGAGCACATATATAGTGATGTATGATACATATGTCTAGGAAAGCAACCAAAAATGTCACAATGCTGAAATATTGTACTAAAAAAAGTACGAACGAAAACAGTAAACAACTTCTCAGCATCGCAAGCCTCAGCATGGTCCCATGCTCTCCAGCTCCCAAAGCAGTCAAGTACCTGAAGTAGAAGGGCGCTTACCCTTATCTAAACCTGCAAAAATATAATCTATTTGGTCCCAAAAGCATGGCCCAAATAGGACGTGAGACTAAATCCCAATAGGAAACCACTAAGAGATTTTTTCTTAACAGTCGTTGAATATATATGGGAGGTAATAAGCAAAAGAAGCAATAAACAAGGAAGTACTCAACAGTAAAAATTCATATAGTTTCAATGAATTCAAACACCACATATCAAGTAAGTAGATAATCACAAACAGGTAACCCTCTAGGATGTTCTCATAGCTTATTCCCCTTTGGTCCTACCTAGAAAACACAAGAAACCCTCTAGGAAGTATACACAGTCTAACCCCTCTGGTTCAGCTTTAGCATAAACTCTCTAAGGAAGCACTCACTATCAATTCCCCCTATAGTCTTTTATTGGTAACTAAAAGGTGCTATGGGGAATCACTTACATCTCATTCCACCTGGTGCCCATGTAGAGGAGATAAAGACACTCTGAGGAAGAACTTATGTCAATTTCCCCTATAGTCTCACAACGTAAGAGTAAGAATAGACCCTCTAGAGAAGCCCTGGCATCCATTATCCTTATGGTCTACTACACCTGATTCTCACCGCCCGGTGTAATTCAAATGATCACATCAATACATGGAAGCCAAAGTAAACCTCAAGAAATACTTGTCTTACAATCTTCAACATAATAGCATGTTAGATAAAACACTCCATCCTTATAATACTAGGCATGGAAAACAAAGTATCATCTTAACATGAAAAACTAGACCAAACTTTCCAAACAAGAAAACATGGGAAAAACCTCCATTACATGGAAAAATAAACCCTATTCAAAACATATAACCTCTATCCAATAAACCAAGGCATTGCAGGAAAAAAATAGGGCTAAAACATAAACACGCAATACCCCATTCAAGGGTACTGGGAACTTTTGCACATATAACTCCAATACAAACAACGGAAAGGCACCACCCACCTACCTCAGTGTTGTATGATCAATATACATGAACCTAAAGCCTTGAATGACCTTATAACGCTGAAGATATAAAAAAACATCTAAAATGTTCAACCCATGATATCTCACGAGAGAGAAGGAATCAAACGAAGGTGTTCATGAAGAAGAAAGAACTCACCGATGTGATCTTAAGGCAACCGATGAAGTTCGATTCGGATAATGGTGCTCGATCGAGGGCTTGGTGAAGATCTACACCATACAGACACTCTCAGATGAACATGTTTGAGAAGAGATGTGTTCTGTCTGTCAGACGTGACCCCGGACTATTTATTGAAAAAAAGTACACAGCGCGTACTTTCCCTTAACGTCCCCTACATTAGGAAGTCTCCAGGTCACCACACATGGCCGTGTGCTCGGCCGTTACACTGCCCACACATGACTACCCGTGGTAACCTAGTACATGGCGTGTACTTAATAACTTTCCAAAAATTCCTCTTTTTCTCAAAAACACCTGAAAAAGGAAACATACCAGGAAAGAAGATCTGAGTTCTTACTAAAAGTATATATTATTGTTTTGAAATTACAGGTTGAATATAGAATTGATTGAAATTATAGGTTTTTACTGATTGTATTGTTCTATTAACAACACATTATAGCCAACTATGGCCATATCAATGCTATTTTTATCACTGATAAAGGTCCCCCATTATCATTTCTTTTTTAGCGATGATAAAGAGGGCACCCTTTATCAAAATTTTGATTAACATCACTTTTTTAGAACGGTTAAAAGAATATTTGTGCATTGTTAAAATTTATATGTCTAGTAGTGTTTCCACATAAAGTGGATATTAAATGTGTTCAATTCATAAAACTTATGATATCATGAAACACTTCCTTTCATGAAACACCTTCTTTTAAAAAACTACTTTCATGGAACTTTTCTCTTGTATGTTCAAATGCATGAACCTTTCTCAAGATTTTTCATTAGATAAAGATTCACCTACATGTAGAACAAATGTTTATAAAAATAGTGTGTTCATAGAACTCAGTGATTCGTTAAAATTATCTCATAGAACTCAGTTGTTGATGTAACACCTTCACATGACTTTAGACATTAGTGAAATTAGATAATTTCTCTCTCAAGAATCTCCACCAACCAAGTCTTTATCTTCCTCATCTAAAAATATTTTTCTTCCACTCTATGGATCTGGTATATATATTCAAATATTGACCTATCTGGTAACTTGGAAACTTTATCTTTAAATAACATCGATTCAAGAAACATTCAACATTATTCTTAATTCATAAAAAAACATTTTTAAGATTCCCTATTTCACAACGCCTTCAATTCTCCAATTGACCACCCCACATCATTGAGCACGAGCGAGAAGATTAAAATTTATAGATTCCTACTTATGACTTAGTATAGTGTTAAGATAGGGTTGACCCACAGGGAGGTCTATTGTTGTTTTTAGTTACCAAATAAAAAGAAAAAACAGAAAAAACACACACAAAAACAAACAATGGTGAAAATAGTGGAGGTGATGATGGATTTATGAAGTGAGTGGAATTGTGTGTAAATGTGAGAATGACCAAGTGAGTGAGTGAAAACCTAAAGACAAGAAAATAGGAACGAAAATAGATAAGTAGTATAGGATGGTAGTGAAAATAGTCAATGGATAAGTAGTGGAGGTCCAATGTTTGGTTTTGATATAGCTTCCCCTTATTAATATAATAATGTTTGAATATACAGATTTGACTTTAGGTAACTAGCATGATTTTTCACTTGGTCTGCTTGTGATAAAATAATCCTTATATTATTTCAACTATAAAAATAATTCCATCGTATAATGATCAAATCTATAAATCATTGAGCTCAAATTGTCAGTTGAGATCAGGGTGTCTCTCTCCTTTGAGCATGATTTATTATTTATTGAAATCCTTAGGTTGAAAAAAAATTTCATTTTAATCTGGTACTGATCAATTTGCACTAATCTTGATGGTTTGAAAATGGATTGTTCAAACAAGTGAGAGGTATGGAGAGACAATACAATGAAAAAGAGACGTGCATGAACATGGTTAAGTAGATCTAATGAGATCCGCCTATCCCCCCTAAAAGAGTTCATCCGGACATCATGATTGAATTCAACAGTTTAATAATATATAATACACAGAAATTCATGCTGAAACAAGTTACATAAAAAACAAATCATAAGAAAGAAATATCTCTCACTACTCGATCTACAGATGCTTCGAATGTTCTGTTATTCTCTGCTCCTTCCTGGTGGTGATGATAAAATGAAGTGCTCTCAATCTCCCACCCTTGGAGTTGAGTATTCAAATAGTGGCTGCTAATTTGATTTTCTGATTGTCTTGATGGAAGTCTGGAAGTGATGTTTGATGGATGAGTGCTAAAATGGATTGATGAATTGTCATCCACCCTCGAGTCTGGAAGTCTGTATGGTTCAGAGGAAGTGAGAGCTTGAGAGAAATGATCTCCATCCCCCAATGGGTGATGATTGTTGATGAAGTATCCCCCATGAAATCATCTTCTCATCAATGCTACTCCAAGAATAGAATTTTATGGAATCTCATATAAGTCTTCCCCAGCCTCCACGTAGTACTTTCACCATGCTACTCTCAACCCCAACAGTCACTAGAGAAGTTTCTCCCTAAATTGAAAAATGTACACCACGAACCCCCTCCTAAAACAGAAACCAAATGGAATTCAAAATAATAAGAGTAAGAGAAGATTAAAACAACATGTGATTGGCATTACATGTTATATAATAATATGAATAATTATAATAAATAAAAAAATAGAAAAAAAATTAAATATTTAATTTAACATGTACTAATAAATAAATAAAATATTTATTTGAAGAATTAAATTTATTACAAAAATTTAAAAAAAGATCAAAGTAATATAAATTAAATAATAATAAAATATTTATTAACGAAAAATAATTACTTAAAATAATTTAAATGAATATTTATTTATAAATATTAAATATATACTATGATGTTAATTAGTTATATTTTATAATAATAATAATTATTAAATAATATAAAACATTTGTTATATATAATACACATAATAACTATAAGTAATGTTTATATTTATTATTATATATATAATAATTATATATAATTTATACTAATTATATTATGTTACACACATATATATATATCATTATTATTACTAAAAATAACTACAGAACTAATTATATTAAAATTAACTATTACTAATTACATAAGAAGACATATATTTAATATCAGTCTAAAAAATTAAATATATTACTATTCTAAAGTATATAAATTTAATACTTGTAATTATATATATTATGTTTATAATTAGTATTAGTATTTATATTTGTTATATTAATTGTAATATTATATGTTAAAAGTTATAATAAAATAATAAATAAAACAGCTGAAAAAGAAGAAAAGGGGGAGGGTTCGGGCGACATAAGGGGGTAAGGGGGGAAGGCACCAGCAGAGACATGATTTGGTGGCGAGAGGGAGGTATGGAAGGGAGAATCACCTGTTATTGGACAAAGGAAGCTCAGTCCAACTGCGAGGCGGCATCGAGAGGGATGATGCGAGGCCGAGATTGTGGGGAAGGCGGCGCACGATGGTGTGGTTTTGTGTGGCTGGTGAAGCTGAGGGATTTTGCAGGGCTCGCGGTGAAGAACGAGCGATGGTGGTTCGTAAGAGCCACCCCTCAGGTTTTCCAAATCTAGTGAGGTTATAATTTCTTGGTTGGAGGGTTTCAATTTTCAATTTCTATTATTCTTTATCAGGATATTTTTGTTGTTGTTGTGAGTGTAGTGTCTGCTGGTGTTGTGCTTGTTTTGCGTGCGACGGAGGTGGATGATGGTGAAGGGAAATATGGGCATCAATGAATGGGGATGAAATGGTAGAAGAAGAAAGGGGGCTCGACGGGAATGATGGAGATGAGACGGACGCTGGAGAACAATGATGGTGAGACAAGGGATGCAGGTGATACCAATGCTGGAGAAAGTGATGAGTACATCGTTCTCACTAACACTGGGTGGAGGAGCTTCGGTGACATCAGAAAGAGAGAGAAGGGGGTATCAGTGTCAGTAAAAGAATGTCTCACCGACCCAGAGGGAGTTGGGCTGTCGGTGTGTCAAAGGTGGGTCTGTGTTAGCGAGATGAGCATGGGAGATGTCGACAGCTGAGAGAGATATAGGGAGTGCAACGGTGAGATCGACGCTGGATAAAGGATCAGTGTCGGTGTCGGTGTCAGCAAGATCATGGATGGGATGAACGTCAGTGAGTCGGGAAGAACGATGGAAGGCAGTGTGGGGGCCACTCCCAATTTGGGAGTCTTCATTGTCGGCAGAACCTACCCAGGCAGCACCAAGGTCTTTCATGGTGGGCAGCCGACGCGGTGGGTAGCCAGCGGTAGTAGGAACTCATGGGTAGATGAGCTACCCCCACCAACCGGGAGAACCCATGTTTTGTCCTTCCTCTATTTAAATGGGATGAAAATCCCATTGTTTGTAAGGGAAGAGAGTGTGGTGTAATGTGTTGTAATCCTCTGTCGAGAACCGGAGAGACGTGAATAGAGAAGATCCCCTTCTCCCGTGGATGTAGGTCATTCGACCGAACCACGTTAAAATTCTGGTGTTGCTCCGTTCTTGCTCTGTTTGTCCTCTTTTTGTGTGTTTGAGGTACCACGCACCTCCGCTGCGCCCCAACAAGTGGTATCAGAGGTGAGGGGGAGCGAACGGAGGTGAACCGGCGAGGCGACGTCAAATTTTCCAGTGGTTGGAAAATTGAAAGTGGTCAGAAAATTTTTCCGAGGGTAGATTCGGGAAGATGGCGGTGAGACGATTCCAACGGCTCAAACAGCGAGAAAAACGGAGTTGAAACGAAGGAGATATGGCCGGTCAAAGTTCGATCAAACCCGCGGGTCAACAGTAACCCTGTGCTGGAGAAGACGGTACTGTTCATGCTGCTGGCGAAAATTCCGACAAGAGCTCCGGCGTGCCACATCAGCGACACGTCAGCGCCCTATCAGCGAGCGATCTGGACCGTTGAACGTGTTTTGACCATATCTCGGTCAATTGGTGTCCGATTTCGACGATTCAGGAGTCGATTCCGACTATTTCGACCGTTCTGGACGCATCGGTACAGTTAGTTTTTGAAAATTCGCACTGTATCAGGTGGTGATTAAAGGGTGTGACATCGACGGTGGTGATCGCGTTTTGCGACGACGACGATGGCTGGTGGCGGAGCAATACCAAAATTTGACATCGAGAAGTTCGATGGTCGAAACAATTTCGGTTTGTGGCAAAGCACGGTGAAGGATCTTTTGGTGCAGCAGGGCCTGATCAGACCGTTGATCGGAGAAAAGCCCGAGACAACCAGTGCCAATGATTGGGAAGAGCTCGAGATGCGGGTTGTCAGCACAATTCGAATGTGTTTGGTGAATGAGGTAAAGTATTCGGTGTTGGATGAGACATCACTGAAGGAGATCTGGAAGAAGTTGGAGCATCGATATATGGTGAAGTCGCTCACCAACAAGTTGTTCCTGAAGAAGAAACTGTACCAGTTGCGCATGGACGAGGGAGCAAATTTGTTGGATCATACCGATGAATTCATCAAGATCCTGACGCAGTTATTGGGGATCAGTGTGAAGGTTGAAGAAGAAGACAAAGCACTTTTGCTTTTGTCATCACTACCAAGCTCATTTGATGGGCTTGTGACCGCATTGCTCGTGGGGAAGGATACACTGAAGTTGGACGATGTGATGGCGTCGCTTCAAGATTCGGAAGCATTTCGAAGACCCATGACGCATTCAGGTGATCAAATCATGGCGATGCGAGATAATCAGCGTGGGAGGAGCCGACATCGACAGTCAAGAGGTAAAGAATGGCGGCCAAAATCCAGGGGACATGATCCGAGAGAAATCATGTGTTTCTGGTGCGAGAAGAAGGGTCACTATAAAAGTGATTGTGGAGAGCGTAAACGGTATGTTGCTGGGAAGAAGAAAGTTAAAGAGGAGGATGTGAACATCACAGGATTATATGAAGATGATGAAATCTGCTTGACAACGGGAAGCATGCACTTAGATGAGCAAGTTGAACGGGAAGAAGTGCAGTGTAATTACTGCAAACGATATGGGCATATGAAGCGGGAATGCCGATTTCTAAAGAGGAAGAACGAGCGGGCTCAAAATCCAAAGGAAGACGAATGGGTTCTGGATTCGGGGAGCTCAGCACACATATGTACGACGAGAGGTACATTTGATACTTTTCAGCAGGTGCAGGACTCGGTGAGACTTGGTGATGGGTCAACATGCGGGGTTATAGGAGTCGGGACAGTGAAATTGAAGACACCCGGTGGAGGAGTTCGTAAACTGGGTGATGCGAAATTCGTTCCGAGGATGAGACGGAACTTGGTATCATTGAGTAGGCTCGATGCGAAAGGGTTCAAGATTTCCATAGCAGGTGGAGTGTTGGAAGTCTCACGTGGGGATGCAGTGAAGCTTACTGGGAAGGAGTCTCAAGGGTTGTATCATTTGATGGAGACCATAGTCAGCCCGAGATTGACTGAAGACGATGGAAATTCCATGTCATCTAGCGTGAAGAAGCGTGTTCGATTAGCTGATGAAGTTTTTGACACCTGTAGGGAGACTGCAGGTCAAGCTTCTACCCCAAATTGGTCGTGAGGGGGAGATTTGTGGGGGCCACTCCCTATTTGGGAGTCTTCATTGTCGGCAAAACCTACCTAGGCGGCTGCAAGGTCTTTCATGGTGGGCAGCCGACGCGGTGGGTAGCCAGCGGTAGCAGGAACTCATGGGTAGATGAGCTACCCCCACCAACCGGGAGAACCCCTGTTTTGTCCTTCCTCTATTTAAACGGGATGAAAATACCATTGTTTGTAAGGGAAGAGAGTGTGGTGTAATGTGTTGTAATCCTCCGTTGAGAACCGGAGAGACGTGAATAGAGAAGATCCCCTTCTCCCGTGGATGTAGGTCATTCGACCGAACCACGTTAAAATTCTGGTGTTGCTCCGTTCCTGCTCTGTTTGTCCTCGTTTTGTGTGTTTGAGGTACCACGCACCTCCGCTGCGCCCCAACAGACAGGATGTTCGTAAGACCGATGCTGGGGAGTGGCATTGGTGTTGGTGTCATGGAGAGAAAGAAAACGGTCTGTTTGTGTCACTGACCCATTTGTGTTACCGATAGGAGACGTTAGTGTCACCTACATAAAACATCATTTAAAAAAATTAAAATAAACTAGTAATTTAATAAAACTAAAACTAAATAATAAAAACGATTAACAAACTAAATTAATAAATTAAACACACAACTTTACGACAGTTAATAACAACAATTAATTGAAATTTATTCAATTACATAATACAATTTAGTCGCAATTAACTTAAAATGAAAAATTTTAAAAAATACAGTTTGGTTAAGTTTATTAATTAATTAGTTAATAGAAGAATTATAAAAATAAATCAATGAAATAAATAATTTAATGAAGTGAATTATTTAATTAATTAATGAATTAATTAACTAATGAAATTAAAGGATTACATTAAAATAAAAGTATAAAATGAAAATAATTAAATTGTAAAAGCTAAATTAATTAATCAAAGAACAAAAAACTAAAGTGAATCACTTCTTTAAAATTTAATTAATTAATTAATTAATTAAATAAATAAAATCATAAAAAAATTATTTTGAGAATTATTTAAAAAACTAAAAAAACATGAAATAATTGCAATTTAATTCAAAATGAGTAATAAAAAAAAGAAAGTTAAAATAAAAAGAATTTTTTAATTAGATAATTTTTTAAAATTAAAAAAATGAACACTAGAATGCACGATTCACAAAAAAGAGTTATTTTAAAAATTGATGTGCAAAAACAAAAAATTGGAATTTATTTAACAAAAAATAACATTTTAGAATTAAAAAAGTCAATAAAAAAAGGATGTCACAAATAGAGTTAAAACTAAGCCCCATAAAAATCCCTCACACAAAACAATTTGTTTGTCCTCAAACAATTGCAGGCCTTTGTCTTTAAAATAGAAAAAATATTTGTGTGATGTAGTTCAAAAAGTGCATGACTAATCTTTAACAACCCGAGGAACAAGACTATAATGTGGGTTAATCTTTTCAACAGTGATCAAAAAGGTGGTCCAACCTAGTTTCAAAAACACACTAGAAATCAAAGGTCTCCCAAACTCATACATTGTCACGTATGTCATGCCTCCTATATGAATTCATTAACTATCCCACTCCATTTCCAATTCAAATTCAAATTCAAAAACTGATGACATGTTAGTTCAATTGGAATTAAAACCTTAACCACAGGAACCTTTGATTCTCACCTTCTCATAAGTTCCAAAAAATAATGTCCTAAAATGTCCCCAGTTTATTGATTCAACTCAAATGAATTTTAACCAAGTCACTTTCTCTCTTCTTCATCGAGGTTCTAAATTCCCCTCACCTTAATGAGTTCATTTTTGACAAGATCACATTATTTAACTTTTACCCAACTATATTCCATGTGCAAAGCAGTATGCATATCACTTATTCAAATTGAAATTGACTTTCTTTTTTTACAAAAACACACACAATGCACCTTGTCTCAGATACTCACTATGGGATCACATTTACCCATTTCACTCTAGTTACAAAGGACTTAACTAATAATCATTTGTGTTGACTTGCTAAAGTGATTGAATGATTTATTTTGAAAAGTTTCAGTCCCCTAGGTTCCCGTGAAAACTTCTAGTTACCCTAAGTCATGATCTTTATTCCACAAAACCTATCATATAGTACAACCATCCTTAATTCCAAAATAGAAAGTCCATATGATATAGTGAACAATTCCACTCATTAATCACTCATCCATAATAGTTTCATAGTATGTACAGCTCTCAACATCCAAAAATTAGTCATCCACTAAAAATTATAGAATTGATTTGCCAACCGAACCACAAACAACCCTCAATTGATGAAAGAATTTGAATGTTTTGAATTATTTTAACAATTTTTTTTAAATAGAATTGACCATTTGACCATGTATTTTAAAAAACAAACTTCAGGTTCATGAAGGGGGAATTTGAAGTGACTGACAAAATGAACCCTCTCCCCCATACTTACAACACAAAACTATCCCTAATGTTGTATCCAAAGGTGGAAGAAATTACTCAAAGAAAATTGACAATTCAGCACTTAAAAAAATATTTAGGGGTAGAAAGAATGTTCAAAAGAATGATTGTCACATAAAAAATAAAAGAAAAGAATAAACAATATCTGTATAAAAAGTGAAAAAAAGGTGAATATATTTGTTTGGTTTTGGATTTTTTTATTTGTTTGATTTTTTTAGTTATATTTTTTTCACAGAAATAAAATAACTTGAAAAGTGTAAATAGCATTATATTTTCAAGAGATGAATACACAAAAAAAGTTGAATCACAATGTGTGATATGGGAAATCTTGTTCCACAATTCATTTCAAATAAAATGTTTAACTCACTAGATTAAAGTAGCTAACACCCTATGTAGTATTTCAATTCTCAAAAATTCAAATTAAATCAAGGGGTCACCCCCCACACATTTGATCATGAAGCATTAGTAATAAATTAGTATGAAATTAAAACTATTAAAAAGTAGGAAGACACTTCACTGAAAAGTGGAGCTTTGATCATTAATGTAAATTGAAGAAATCTTCTTTTTCTACACCAAGAAATTTATCCTTTACATTTCCTGCATGTTAAGAAAGTGAAAACAAAAATCCATAATTTTTTTATCACAAGAGGAATCAAACCAAGGGATGAGTGGAAGATATGTTATCCATATAAAGTAGTGGATATCTCCCTTTGTTTTCCTTTACTAATATTCTAGTGTAACCATCTCATTCACTAGTCGTAGAAAGTCATTTGACACCATCAGACAGTCAACCAAACAAACTGGGGAAACAAGTAGCAGGAGTTAAGTTTATTGAAAACGGGATTGAAAAGAAAACAACTAAGAAACCATGATTTATTTCCAATAAAGAACTGAGTTTATAGTCCTCAGTTATACTTGAAGCATATCATTCTTCTAGGATAAATTTTTCAGCCAAGCCCTTTGAATACCCTTTAAATAAGTGCTTAATCCTCTAACCATTAACCATGAAAGAACAATTATCTTCTCCAAACATCTCCAAAACTCCATTAACCAAGTCTCACATAATGATAAAGGGTCCATACCACTTGATTTTCAACATTCCATGAAATAGAATCCAACAAGAATTGAATAGAAAGGCCCTCTCACCAACCTAGAAATTTCAGTTTTGAATGATTGAGTCATGAAAATCCTTTGTTATTTCTTTTCAAATTTCATGAATCTCATTGGACTCTCTTCTTATAAGCTCAAGCTCACTCATCTCTAATAGTATTCTCACACCAATAGACTTGAAATCAAAGTTGAGGCCTTCACATCCCAATAAGATTTGTTGTTGTAATTCACCAGGAAGATGATATATTTTCCCAACAAGAATTATTCACGGTGACATCCTTATAAGAGTCTTATAAGAAGATCTATAGGCCCAAAGAGCCTCATCTAGCTTCACTAACCAATCCTTCCTAGATCCATAGACTATATTCTCTAAAATCTGTTTAAGATCTCTATTCGACACTTCTATGTGCCCACTGGATTATCGGTGATAGGTGGTACCTAACCAATGTGAGAATCCATACTTCTCCATAAAACTATGGAATTCTTTATTCTTGAAATGATTCCCATTATTAGTGATGAAAGAAATAGGTACAAAAAACCTAGAAAAAAATTCTTTATGAATTTGGCTGCACTTATAGTAGAATAATTGGGCAGATTCACTGCCTCAATCCACTTGGACACATAGTCCCTAGAAACAAAAATGTAATCATTCCCATAATAATATGGGAATGTTCCCTTGAAGTTCATTCCCTAGACATCAAAAATTTCAACCTCTAGAATACCTTTTTGAGGAAGCTCTTTCCTTCTACCAACATTACCCATCATTTCGAATTTCTCACAACCAATTACCAAACTCTAAGCATCTTTTAACTATGTTATCCAATAGAAACCAACCTGTTGGACCTTCATAGTAGTCCTCTCTCCTCTATGATTTCCACCCGAAGGTTGTGAATAACAACTCTAAAAAATGAGCAACATCTCTTCATCCGAAAAAAAAATTCTCAAAATCCCATAAAAACACCTTATAAATAGTAGAGGGTCATCACAAAAATAATATTTCATCTCATATATGTACCTCTTACTTTGGTTGTGTAAGAGGTACTTTGGGATGAAACCTACTTCCAAGAAGATGGCATAGTTTGCAAACCAAGAAGATTGTTGCACAGAAGATGAAAACAACAATTCATTTGGAAATAAGTTATTGATCTCTTTTGGTTCCTCACTTCAGGTGATTGGTAGCTTGGACAATTGGTCTTCCACCACATTATCAACCTCTTTCTTATCCTTAATGAATAGATAAAACTCCTATAGTTGTAGGGTCCATCTCATAAATTTGGTTTTAGAATCCTTCATAGTAAGAAGGTACTTGAGGGAAACATGGTTGTTAAAAAAGATTTGTCTGCACCTATCAAGTACTTATTGAACTTATCTAAAGAAAAAATTACAGCACCCATATCATTTTTAGTTATGGAGTAAGTCTTTTGGTCATCTTCCAGTAGCTTGATCTCATAGTATATAACATGTAGTCTCTTATCCTTCCTCTGCCCTAATAAATCTCATATCACAAATTCAGTAGCATCACACATCACCTCAAAAGGGAGCTTCTAGTCAGGGGAATTGATAATAGGTGATGTTTTGAAATTCTCTTAGAGTATATTAAAGGACTCCATACATTTATCATCAATCAAAAATGGTGTATCATTAACAACAAGGGATCATAACGGTATAGTAATCTTTGAAAAGTCCTTAATGAACCACCTATAGAACCCAACATGACCCAAAAAACCCCTAATTCCTATGACATTCTCAAGTGGGGGAAACTTTTGAATGACCTAAACATTGGTATTATCAACCTCCATACCCATATTGGATACTGTATGACCAAAAACTATGCCTTCATTAGCCATGAATTGGCACTTTTCATAGTTTATGACTAGGATGATCTCTTGGAACCTTTCCATTACATGTTCTAGATTTTCAAAACATTTATCAATGTCACATCCCACTACATAAAATTTATCCATAAACAGTTCAATAATTCTTTCAATAATGTCTGAAAATATGTCTATCATGCATCTTTTAAAAGTGTAAGGAGCACCACATAGTCCAAAGAGAACCTTTCGGTAGGTGAATGTACCAAATGGAAAAGTGAATGTGGTTTTCTCTTAGTCCTCACATGAAATGGAAATCTGGTTGTAAGAAGAATAACCATCATGAAAGAAAAAAAATCATTTCTTGACAACCTCTCCAACATTTATTCCAAGAAAGGCTTGGGATAGTGGTACTTTATTTTGGCATCATTCAATTTCCTATATTCTATACAGACTATCCATTTTTTCACTACACTTGTTTAGATTTGTTCATTCTTCTCAGTAGTGATCACTGTCACTCAACTTTTTTGGGTACCACGAACACAGGACTTACCTAGGGGCTGTTAGAAATGGGAAAAATTATCCCAGCATCAATCAGACTATTCAATTCTTTTATCACAACATCATTCGTGATTGGGTTGATTCATCTTTGATCTTCTACTCTAGGCTTCCAGTTACGTAGCATGAGAATTTTTTGCATACAGAAGGTTGGACTTATCCCCTTGATATCAACAATTGACCAGCCTATGATGGACTTATACCTCCTCAAAACAAACAATAGATTTTCCCCTTGTCATTTAACCATATTAGATGGGATAATAATATGAAGGGTGGAACTATCTCCTAAAAATGAATATTTGGTATGAGAAGGGAGTGGATTGAGTTCAAGAATGGGTGGTGACTCACTTGAGGGAAGACACATGGGCCTGGGTGGAATAAGGTCTTTATAGAGTCTCTTGAAGAAATAAGTAAATAAGGATTCCTCCTCATCACTATAGTCGCCCGAAAAACATTCCTCACCCATAGACTCATCTCATGGGACAAAATGAGTTCCAAAGAAAACTCATATATCTTCTACAGAAACTCTCCCTCAAAATCATCAATGGTTTTCTCTTTTTACTTGATGAGATTCCCATGAAACTGGCAGTAGTTATCTAAGGTTCACTATTGATCTCATCTATCATCCTTAGGAACTCCTCTTCCTCTTCATTAGTTATACTCTCATCAACTAACAACTCATAATTGGGAAAAATCAGGTAGGTGTGTTCTTTTATTTTCTTGAAAACATTTATTTATTCTTTTTTGCTCACCGAAGTTGAAAATCAACTTACCATTTGACAAATAAATCACAGATCCCCCTATGGATAGGAAGGGCCTACCATGTATGATACTAACCTATTGGTCAGACTCTATATCAAGGATGAGAAATTATGTAGGAAAAAAGTGTTTACCTACACCTACTAAAAAATAATCAACCCTACCCACTGAGTGTGTGATGGATATATCAGAAAGATGTAGCACAACATTGGTGATAAGGGAAACATATAATCATAGGTTCTGAAATAGTGACTGAGGAATCAAATTAATCCTAGAACCAAGGTCACACAAGTAGTTGAACTTACCAGCTCTATGCCTAAAGGTATAGGTAATGAAAAATCTTCCCAAGTCCTGAAGTTTATGAGGTATCCTATTTTGTAGCACAACACTACACTCCTTTGTCAACCTATAGATAGAAAATTCTTCCAAAGCCTTTTTATTAGAACAAATTTTCTTGAGTGATTTTACATATGATGTGATTTTAATTACTTCTATAAAGAATGGGATGTCAATATTCATCTTTTTGACTACATTAGAAAATTTCAACATTTTATAATCATGAGTTGGTTGCTTTATTCTTTCAATAAAATGGATGGAAGGGGAACATTTTCTCACAATTGGGGAAAAACCTATAGATTCTTCTTCAAACTTCTTATTCCCTTTATTTTCATAGTGGTTCAAGGCATTTTCTTTTTGGTTTTTAAGATAGAATAATTGGAATAGGTTAGTTCCCAATGTTGTTGTCATGCTTTCCAGATTCAATATTTTATTGATTCACATTTACAGCTTCATCCAGTTTTTCATTTGGACTATTTTGGGGTTCATTCCTAGCCTACTGGTGGGTTTGGATACCACTTCCATAGTCACATCTATGTAATTTTCCTTTTTATTGGCCTCATTGGTGACAGAAAGCCTACCATTTTTTCAATTACTAGAGTCCCTAGCCAACTGCCCCATTTCAATTTCTAGGTTTTTCATTCTTGCATCCATTTTAACTTTATCATAATCATTTTTCATCTTTTTCTCAAAAAAATCATCCTATTAACTAGTGGAACATGTCTCTCACCTCATCATTTTAGTTGAATGACTCATCCTTGGGTTTGGGTTGGGGTTGGAATTACTGACTCTGAGGCTGCTATAATCCAGGAGGGATTGTGGGTCAAAGAACCCCCTTATCCCTCCACGAGAGGTTTGGGTGGTTCATATACCCCTAATTGTAGGTATTTTATAAATAATCTTCCCTAGGATGCATCCTTTGAACATAGAAAGAAAATTTGGCCCTCTCATGTGGTTGGACAGGCATGTCAATGTTTTGAGAACATGTTTGAGAATGGCCATACAAGCCACAATGGCGACACCGCTTCCTGAGTGTGTTATGAGGGTTCTCAATGAGGAACCTTGAAGCTTAGGCTTCATCTTAAGAATTAGGAGTGGGTTCCTATCTCACAATGGTTCTTCTCCTCAGGAATATGTGCTGGGAGTTTTGAGCTAAAGTATTGAAGATTTGTTTGATCTCCATAACAGTATTATCACTAAATTCTATTCCAACAAACAGATCCACCAATGTTTGGTGGTAGGGAGTAAGAATATAGTATAATATATCCATGATGAATTGGGGGGTTTCACTAGTGGTTAGGACATTTCCTGAGTAAACCTATAAACCTACGATAGGCTTTATGAAACTACTTTCCCTCATCTTGAAGTAAGGCAGTGATTTTGTGACTAATTTCATATGTCAATATAACATCATGGTAAATGAATTGTAATGTTTATCACAGGTGACAAATATTTCCTCCTCTAACTATTGAAACCAGGTCCAAGAATTTACCGTTAGGAAAAAGGGGAAAATTCTTAGTTTCAGCTCTTCCCCAGTAAGGCCCCTAAGTGGAAGCTACTAAACAATACAATATAAATCCCTAATTAAGTCAACAGAGACTTCATTAGGCATCCCATTAAAGGTCGGTAGCTTACTAATATTGGATTATTTGGTTTTATAATTCTTAAAACTACGTGAAAGCCTAATGCATGATGGGTTTCTAGAAATAGATGGAAGAAGGAATTCTATCAGGTTGTTCCTATCAGCTATCTCAATTCTAGGATGGTTCATCATTCCAGGATGGTTCAAATTCTCAAGAAGTGTATTATTCATGTTTTCATTTCTATTTTATTCCATATTCCCTTTCTATTTTTTTCTCTTATCTTTCAAGTTTCTCTCAATTTCAAGGTTAGCATGTTTTATGGTCTTAGGCTTTGACATTGTGAATATGAAACATGTGTTTCACATATTTTTATTTTGAATTTTATCCTTGTATTTTTTTTATTTATTTTTTATTTTTTTGGGTTTTTTGTTATTTTTTTTTATTTTTTTGTGAATTTTTGTGAATTTTTGTTTTGGTTTTTTATATCACACTTGGCCTCCCCAACAATGGCACCAAAATTTGACCATAATGAATCGTTGATCATGAGCGAACAAATTAATATTTATAGATTCCTACATATTACTTAGTATAGTGGTAAGACTGGGTTGAACCACTTGGAGGTCTATTATTGTGATTAGTGAACAAATAAAAACAAAACATGAACTAAAACACACACAAAAACAGAAAATGGTGCAAATAGTAGAGGTGATGATGGATTTTTGAAGTCAGTGGAATTATGTGTAACTATGATAATGAACAAGTGAGTGAGTGGAAACAGACACACACAAAAATAGGTAAGAAATAAGACAAGCAGTATAGGAAGGTAGTGAAAACATTCAATGAATAAGTAGGGGAAGTCCACTAGACGATTTAGATACTGATTCCCCTTATTCACACACTAAAGTTTAAATATGTCGATCTGACTTAAGGTATCTGTCCAGATTCATCGTCTGGTCATCTTGTGATAGAATAATTCTTATAGTCTTTAAACTATAAAAAACATTCCATCTCATAATGATCAAAGTCAAAAATCACTGGGCTCAAATTTTCAGTTGAGATCAGTGTGTCTCTCTCTTTTGAGCTTGATTAATTCTTCAAATATATCCATAGGTTGAAAAAAATCTTCATCATCATCCAAAAAATATCTATTTCCACTAATCTCGATGGTTTGAAAAGGGTTGTTCAAACAAGTGAGAGAGTGAGATAGAGAATCCAATGAAACAAAGGCATGCGTGAACAAGATGAAGGAGATTTAACCATATCAGCATATCCCCCCCGAATGAATTTAGATGGACATCATGCGTGAAATTAATATTTTAACAGAGTTAACGACAAATAAATTCATGGTGAAATAACTTGTACAAAAACAGAGCATAAGTAAGAAATATCTCTCCCTGGTCGATCTCAATATGCTTCGAATTTTCTATTTCTCTCTTCTTCTACTTGATGGTGATGATGAAATGAGGTGCTCTCAATCTCCCAACCTTGGAATTGAGTATGCAAATGGTTGGTGCTGCTATGATTTTATGATTGTATGGAAGGATGTGTGGAAGTGAGGTCTGATGGATTAGTGTTAAGGATGGATTAAAGAACTACCTTCCTCCCTAGAGTTTGGAAATATGCATGGATCAGAGGAAGTGAGTGCCTGGTAGGAATGATATTCTTCCCCCAATGTGTGATGATTGTCAATGAAGTATCCCCTCATGAAATCCTCTTCTTATCACCGCTACTCCATGAATTGAATTTTAAGGAATCTCATAGAAGTCTTCCATAGCCTCTATATAGTACTTTCACCATGGCCACTCTCTCTCAAACTATCACTGGATTAGTTGCTCTATTAGTGAAAAAATGCAGGACACGAACCCCCTCCTGAAATAGAAACCAAATTGAATTCAAAATAATAAGATTTAGAGAAGATTAAAACTAAGTGTGATTAGTATTACATATTATATTATAATATGAATAATTAGAATAAATAAAAAATAGAAAACAATTAAATAATTAATTTAACAAGTAAAAATAAATAAATAAAATTTTAACTACAAGAATAAATTTTTTACAAAATTTTTAAAAAATATTAATTCTATACGAATAAAATAATAAATAAATATTTATTACTGAAAAATAAATTATTTAAAATAATTTAAAAGATTTTTATTATTTTCAGCAATATTTAATATAATCCATGATGTTAATTTGTTATATATAATATGAATAGTTATTATTAAAAATTGTACAACAAATTTAATATATTATACAAATAATAATTATATTTAAAAGTTTTATTAATTATTATATGTATTATTATTATTATATATAAGCTATACTAATTATATTATAATACATATATATATCATTATTATTACTAAAAATAACTAAAGAACTAATTATATTAAAATTAACTATTACTAATTACATAGGAAAACATATATATAATATAATAGAATATACAAATTAATTATATTCCTATTAATAATTATATCAATTCTATATATGTTATTAGATATGTTATATTTATATATATATTATATTATATGTTATGTTATATGTCAAAATATATAGTAAAACAAAAAAATAATAGAAAAAGAAGAAAAGGGGGAGGGTTTGGGTGGCTTATGGGGTACGGAAGGAAGGAGCTGATGGAGACAGGGTGTGCTGGTGAGAGGGAAGGATGGATGGGAGCAGCTCGTGTTGTTGGAAGAAGGAGGCCTGGTCTTGGTGCGAGGATGAAATGAGAGGGAATAGGTGAGGCTGAGACCATGGGGAAGGCGCTTCACGGTAGTGTGTGTTCATGCGACTAGTTAGACTGATGTATTTTCCAGCGCTCACGGTGAATATCTAGCGAAGGTGGTTCGAAAGAGGCATCCCAGGGGTTGTCCAGATATGGTGTGGTTGGAATTTCTTGGTTGATGGGTTTCAATTTTCAATTTATATTATTCTTTATCTTGATCTTGATGTTGTTGTGAGTGTAGTGTTTACTGGTGTTGTGCTTGTTGTGGGTGCGACAGAGGTGGAAGACAATGAAGGGAATGTAGAGCGTTGGTGGGTGGGGATGAAACAGTGGCAGGGGCGAGTTGGTAGAAAAATAGAGGAGGGTGTGAAAATGGGTTTTCAAAGATTAAAATGTTGTTTCGGTTTGGCCATGCAAAATTAGTTTGGTTTTCTCTTTTATTATTATTATGAATTTTTTGGGCTTCTGTTCTACAGCATGTTTTCTTGTTCGTAGGGCTGGTTCTATGTTGTGGCCCACTTATTGTTCGTCCTCCTTTTCCACCATGGTGATCCTTCTGTTTCGCCTCTTTTCTAACCGTTGATGCATGCCGATCCAATGGCCATGGTTCTGCCGTTTCTGTTTCTTTAGTGATCTTATTCTCGCCGCCCAATCGATGGTATCCATCCACGTGTGCTAGTTGTTTGGGATTTGATGATCCACCTTGCTTCAAGATTATTCTTCTCCCGTGTTGCGTGCCGCATGGCCTCGTTTGTTATGCCTATCAGTGGAATCGCTTCGTTCTTTTCTGCCACCATTTTTTGGGCACGTTGGTTTTGGATTCGTGTGGTTTTTCATCATCGTCTTCAGCATTCCTGCCTGGAGAGCTCCAAGAGAAGCAGATACTTCACTGGTTCGGTGACCCGCCGCTTGTATGTCGTCACCTCGACGACTATTCTGGTGGATTTCCGGTGGAGACTTCTACATATATCAGGAAGGCAAGCATGGAAGAGATCCGTGCTTCTCGGTGCTTATGTATTTGTGAGCCCGTTCTTTATTTTCTTGTTTGATCTTTGAATTGTACATTCCTAGTTTTCATTCTGGTCTGCTTTTTGTCAGGGTTGCATGTGTGAGTCCATCCAGTTTGGAAGAGTACTCCGCTAACTCCGAGCCAGGGTTCATCACTGGCTCTTGGGGCGGAGAGGTTTTCGTTCTCGGATAGCTTCTGTGGTCTGTGTGCGTGGTCTTTCTTTGCTGCTTCACTATTTTTATTTGCTCTGTTTTCATTTTCATAATAATAAAGAATTGGTGGTGGTGTTCTTTCCATGGAGTAGGTTCATAAGGTACGAACCACATAAATCATGTTGTTCATTTTACTTTCTTGCAAGTTTCATTTTCTGGTTTTCCGACTTTTTTGATAACACATTTTATACTCGGCTGTATTTACATTGTGTTTATCTCTACAAACTGTATCATTTCTGTAACAAGTGGTATCAGAGCCTGATTACTCATTTTATTTACAATGTCTGTCAAGTTTGAAATTGATAAATTTGATGGAGAAAATGATTTTAATTTGGGAGAGTTAAAATTCGTTCTTTAATTTTTCATAATGGTCTTGCTGATGGTTTTCAAGATAGTAAGAATCCTATTGTGACTGTCACTACTGACGTTCAGTCAACCACTACTTTTGTCGATGTTGATCCTGGTATATTGGAAAGGGAACATTTCACTCTACTTTTAACTTTGGGTGATAAGGTGATACAGGAAGTATCACATGAAACTACTGCTAAATCGATGTGGGATAAACTCAAGAATTTGTATATGACTAAATCTTTTCTTGGGCGTCTGTATTAAAAAAAATGCATTTATACAATTTTAAAATGCCGTTTGGTTCTTCTATGAATTTTCATATAGATGATTTTAATAAAATTATGTTAGATTTAGAAAACATACATATTGAAGTTATGGATGAGGACCAAGCTTTAATACTGTTAACCACTCTTGATGATTCTTTTAATTCATTAATATATTACATGATGTATTGTTGGGAATCCATTACGTTGGAAGAGGTTAATATTGTTTTCCTGTCTTGTGATCTTCAAACGCACAGTTTGAAGGAAGAGTTGATTTCTGTTAAGAGTGAGCCTCAAATTTTATATACCAAGGCACCTATGAAAAATAAGGATAGGAATGAAAAGAGCCGGTTTAAAGGATTTCTGTGTTTTGAGTGTGGTAATATCGGCCACATTAAACATTACTGTCATAATCTGAAAGGAAAAGATAGTATGGCCCAGAAAAATGTGGTATGTCCCGATTATGAGTCTATAGAAGTCATTTAGTTCCTTTAGCAGCCCCTTTGTTAGAACTAGACATAGGTTCTTTGTAGTTTTTATCTTGCGTTACTAGTACTCGCTCCACTTGTCTTTATGGAGGAATCACTATTAAGAAAAAAGGTTTGTGTGGGCTAGTCTAAGCTGTTCGGGCTTAGGTGGAGAGGATGTTCTCCTGTCTGTTTTCTGTTCTGTGATTACTGTGTTTATTTTTCCACTATTTTGATTAATAATTAATCGTATTTTTTTAATATTTCATGTTTTTCCATAGTAATTTACCCCCTAGAAAGGTTGTTTGAATTTTAGGTTGTTGGTGCATTTCAAACCAACAGTTCTGGGTTGAATCGATGGTAAATGTTGGGTATGTTTGTTGAATTCGTTTGCTTAGTTTAAATTTCAGAGCATATTTAATCTGTTTAGCAGTAGAAATGTAGCGCGGGTAGAACATGTGCTACTTTAGGCACATGCTAATTGATGTTCATTCTGGGTGAACATTTGCAGACTTAGGATTTTCTGTTGTAGAGAATCTTCACACACTAGTGATATGTTGTATCAGTAGTTAGATGTTTGCAGGAACACCATATGTTTTTTGTTTTAATTTTGAAAAGGTGGAGATTTGTAAAAATGTGTTTTCAAATACTAATTTTTTTTTCGTTTTTTCCATGAAAAATTAGTTTTTTATTTTATTTTATTATTAATATGCTTTTTTGGGCTTCTTTTCCGTGGCCTGTTTGCTTGTTCGCTGGGCTGGTTCTATGTTGTGGCCCGCTTCTTGTTCGACCTCCTTTTCCACCGTGGTGATCCTGTTGTTTCGTCTCTTTTCTAACCGTCGATGCATGCCGATCCAATGGTCATGGTTCTGCCATTTGTGTTTCTTTAGTGATCTTATCCTCGCCGCCCAATCGATGGTAGCCGTCCATGTGTGCTGGATGGTCTAGATTTGTTGAGCCACCATGCTTTGAGATTCATCTGATCCCGCGATGAGTGCCGTGTGGCATCATTTGTTACGCCTGTCAGTGGCGTCGCTTCGTTCTTTTATGCCACCATTATTAGGGAGTGTTGGTTTTGGCTTTGTGTGGTTCGTCATCGTCGTCTTTAGCATTCCTGCCCCGAGAGCTCCGAGAGAAGCAGAGCCTTCACTGGTTCGGTGACCCGCCGCTTGTACGTTGTAACCTCGACAACTGTTCCGATGGATTTCTGGTGGATACTTCTACAGATATCAGGGAGGAAACCATGGCAGAGATCCGTGCTTCTCAGTGATTATGTATTTGTGAGCCCATTCTTTATTTTCTTGTCTGATCTTTGTGTTGTATGTTCCTAGTTTCCATTCTGGTCTACTTGTTGTCGGGGTTGCAAGCGTGAGTCCGTCTAGTTCGGAAGAGTACTCTGATAACTCCGAGCTAGGGTTCATCACTGGCTCTTGGGGCGGAGAGGTATTCATTCTCAGATTGCTTATGTGGTCCGCATGCATGGTTTGTCTTTACTGCTTCTCTGTTTGTATTTTCTATATTTTTGTTTGAATAATAATAAAGAATCGGTGGTGGTGTTCTTGCCATGGAGTAGAACCATAATTTCCGAACCACGTAAATCATGTTATTTATTTTACTTTCCTGCAGGTTTCATTTTTTGGTTTTCCGACTTTGTTGATAATACGTTTTATACTCGGCTGTGTTTACGTTGTGTTTATCTCTGCAAACTTTACCATTTCCACAACAGAGGGGGTAGGCATAATGGATGGAGGTGAGACTGATGCTGGAGAACAACTTTGTTGAGACAAGGGATGGAGGTGAGACCAACTCTATATTAATAGATGAGTGTGTCGGTCTCACCGACGCTAGTTGGAGGAGCATTAGTGACAGCAGAAAAAGAGAGAAGTGGGGTATCAGTGTTGGTAGGAAAATTTCTCACTAACATAGAGGGATTTTGGATGTTATTGTGTCAAAGGTGGATCGGTGTTATCGAGGTGAGTAGGGGAGACATCAATAGCTGAGAGAGGTATGAGGAGTGTAATAGTGAGATCGAATCAAGATGGAGAAGCTGCGTCAGTGTCAGTGTTAGTGCTATTGTGGATGGGATGAACATCGATGAGTCGCATAAGAAGGGTGGGAGGCAGGATGTCAGTGAGACTGACATTGGAGAGTGGTATCAGTGTCTGCAACATGGAGAGAAAGGAAACGGTCTTTCAGTGTCAGTGACTCAAATGCTTCACCGACAGGAGACGTCGGTGTCACCTACACAAAACAACAAATAAACATAATAAATAAAAAACTAGTTATTTAATAAAACTAAAAATAAATTATTAATATGATTAACTAACTAAATTAATAAATTAAACACACCAATTTAGGATAGCTAACAACAACAATTTATTGAAATTTATTAAATTTCATAATAAAATTTGTTAACAATTAATTTAAAATACAAAATTCAAAAAACAATCAAGTTTGGTTAAGTATATTAATTAATTATTTAATAGATTAATTAATAAAATAAAACAAATAATGAAAAAATTTAATGAATTGAATTATTTAAATAATTAGTGAATTAATTAACCAATGAAATTAAAGGATTACATTAAAATAAAAGTTTAAAATGAATATAATTAATTTTGTAAAATTAAATTAATTATTTAAATAAATAAAACTAAAGGGAATCACTTATTTAAAATTGAGTTAATTATGTAATTAATTTAATTAATGAACTCATAAAATAATTATTTTGAGAATTAATTAAAAAAATTAAAACCATGAAAGAATTGCAATATAATTAAAAAATGTGTAATAAGAGAAATGAAAGTTAAAACAAAAAATATTTATTTAATTAGAGAATTATTTTAAATGAAAATATGAACACCAAAATACATGATTTACACAAAAAGTGTTATTTAACAAATTGATGCAAAAAAAATTGTTAACTATTTAATGAAAAATAACACTTTAGAATTAAAATTCAAATAAAAATAAATAAAATTGATGTCAAAAATAGAGTTAAAACTAAGAAACGTTACCAATGTATACTAGTTTTTGAAACTCTACCATGCATGAAAAATGAATCCCCAAGAATTTTCCTATGTCAACCTGTCTATGAAACTTGATCGTTCATGAGTCATTAATATTTTCTAAAATTTATTACTCTTTATTAGTGAAATATTATTTTTCGAAAGTTTAACACATTGAATAAAACATAAAACATTCCCAAAACTGATTTATTTTCTCGGAAATACTTTTCTATATTTCATACCGTGTCTTTTATAAAACATTGGTCTCCTGCTATGATTTTACAACAAAATATTTTAAAAACATTATGAAATGATGAAACTTCAGGTTCTTCTTTTATGATTATGAATTCATGCTTTTTTATTGTCTACATGGATATACTCCTCCAAATATGATTAAATGTTTATTATGATGGTTAAGCCCATGTATTCTATATAATACAATTGCATGAAAAAATTCATCTAGGTGAGAATAATATTACACAAGAATCATTTTTTTTCATTCATATTTCAACATCCATATATCACATTGGTGATCTTACAGTCTTCCCATATGCTAGTTTTGATCACTTGTTATGTATTGAGTGATGAACTTCATAATAAATACAACAAAAAACATATTATTGGATCCCCATATACATGTGTCTGCCTATACCCTTTTGCATATATATATTCATTTATATTATGATTAATGACATCCAACTCCAAATATTGGTTTGGGTCCAAAATATGTGATAATATCACTGTCGTTTACGATATTTGCAGTAGGGATATTGGAAAGGGATCAATATAGAGAATGAAATATGGTTAGCGATGGTGGTCTCTATCCATGATGAAATAAAATTAGTGATGGTGGTCAATATGGAAGTCTAAAGAGAAAGATCTAGTGGCTCATGATGGTGGTGATTGGGCCAATAGGTTGGATCAAAAACAAGAGTATGAAGATCGTCGTCTGCTATAGGAGTCATATTGAGATACGAGTTCATATTTTAAATATTTGAGAATCTAATATTTCTATAAAAGAAAAAATGACACATTTTGGGTAGCCTTTCAACATTGTTCATTTTATTAGAGTTCCAACAGATATGGATGTTTTATAATGGATAAATATCAAATTAAATGTAATTTCCATGAACAAACTATTTTTGACTAAGAAATTCATGATCTTGTTGTAAATAAGTACACTCACAACCATCTATAAGTTGTACATATCATGTAATACAAGAATATAATGTTTTTATATAAGGAAATGTTCATGTATTCTATGGTACATTCATAACAAACTATTGGGTTCTTTACACTATACCTTCTAAGGAACATTCCATGTAAGTTGAAATGATATGACTCGGGTCTCAGTAGTAAACACCAAAAAAACCTCATGTTTTTATGTCTTATCTAGGATGAGGAAACACCTTGTATTCCTAAACTACTTGACTGAGTGACAATAATATATTCTCAGCTGACTCCTCTAGATATTCACATCATGTAAAGTACAATACCTTCTATCTACATCAACACTTTTCATTTTTTCATAAATTCCACTAATTTTTTATAATTTAATTAGTGAATAATCCATTATAATAATTTTTCTATATAGTACGTGCAATTATATTCCACTTTTTTATTAAAGGATCATTTTGAGTCATTTTTAGTGATTGATTTTTTTAACTATAATAAGATAATTTCTTGGTTTTTGGGAGATGTTCACTGAAAAAATGGTTTTTTACACACATAGAGATGTATATGTGAAAGGATACATGTACCTCAGTTTAATTTTATAATTTCAACTCCTTAAGAGATGTTAGAAAATCTGTCTTCAACTATAGTCGGTTGAATAGTTTAATATGTGGATACTTTTTGATAAGTAATTTCATATACCCTTATAGGTGAAGGGAAATTATATGAAATTCATAGAACAATAAAAATTCTTGAGTATTCATTCCTTTAATATATTCTATGAGTTTAGGTTCTTGTGTTTAGGCATAATATAGAATATTTATATATTTTTTTTTACTTTCAATACATCTCATCTATATAGACCGAAAAGGTATTAGGGAGGTGAAGTCATTTCACTATTTATATCATTTCTATAAAATTTATTCGGGATCTAGAGAGTAAGTATTTTTCATGGATTATACATGATGTTTAGATTTCCTAAAATCCATATTTTCCATGACAATGCGGTGGATATTGGCATGAGATTTACATTCAGTACTTGATCTATTATTTTTTCATTGATGTGGTGCAAGTTTCCTATACAATATCAAATTAGTACTCAACCCAAAAATTAGGTCACAAGTTATATATGTTATCTTTGTGTTCTTATAGACTCGTTAAATTGTTATGTTATCAAGGATGTGTGTTTTCTTTTTTATATAAATGGGTACACAAGTTATATATGGGTTCTTATAGACTCTTAAAATTGTTATGTTATCAATCTTCTGTAGTTACTCCACTATAATGGGACTTCTAGTTTAATATTGTTATGGAATGGTTCTCAAGTGGTTTTTCTTCGTATAATACATTTTTAATGGAATAATGAGGTACATGTATTTCTTTCTAATTTCCTATATAATCATGAGAGATGTTATTTATATGTGTGGTTTAGCACAAATTTTTTATCATATATTAATGAGTTAGCCTATGTCAGTTTCTTAAGCTACAGTGTTAGGAGTTGAGGGTCGAGCCTCTTCATGATTTTCATTATTACATTGAATTATCATGGTTTATAAGGAGGTTTAATATTAAATTTATTCTTAGGGTTTAGTTTTGGGTTTATATTTTTTAAAGGATGAGAGGACTATTCTGTTGTTTCCCTTCTTTCTGAGGGATTGTTGTGGTTAATTTTTAAGGTGGTTTTACAAAATCATCTCATATATTTCTTCATAATATTTCACCCATATTTTATCTTGAATTATTGGATTGATTTTTTCCACCCTTATCTATGATATAATTTAATTTAATGAACATTCATTTCGATTTAAGAAATCCTACTTGATAGTTATAAACTCACACACATAAGGTATTTTCTTACCACACATACTGTATATATGCATATATAATTTAGTATACGGGATATTATAGAGAATGTGTTGTTACTGTATGGGTATCCTAGTGATTCTCACAAGTGAAAACTATTTATAGTGTTTTTGTCAAGAGTCTTGATGATGAAGAAGAATAGTTACTTATTTAGTGTTGGTTTTTACATCCATAGTGACATTATATCCCCATTTTATGGGTAATATGTCTATATTAGTCCTGTAGGAATGATGATTATGTGTGGACACATTACTTCATTATGTGTTATTTCATCTTGTATCATATTGTTATTTGTCGTATTATATTGTTGTAATTGTTTCGATATTGTATGATTTCATTATGTTAAGTCCCCCCATGTATGTTATTACCTCACAGTGTTAATCAAAGTCCATTTTACTATTGGAGGAATGTTTAGTGCTGAACACCTGGACTAATTACCATCCCAGGTATGGTGAAAGTGGGTTAGGTCAAGTTCAGGGCCATATATGTTTTAGTTAAAGTACTCTTTATGGCATTATAATGATCTATCACTTTGTGTTCAACAATTATATAATATTTAATCCTATTGATCAAATAATTTTTTATAATTGTTTATCATGTATAAGTTATAAATACTTGTATATAGAGTTATGTATAATCCAGAAGATTTGGGTATAAGATCATACTATCACTTTACATCAAAGGAGAATAACTTCCAAGGATAGAAACACTGATGTCCTTTTCATAGTAAATTTATTAGACATTTGAAATTTTTTCTCTTAATCAATTTCATTAATTCTTGTGTCTTACCTTGCCACTTTAAATTTTCCAATTATAAATTTTTCTTTATAACATCACTTCCACTATGTTTTTATATCCAATTTTAAACGTATTTTTCTATATTCTTATTTCTATAGTAAAACTATGTTTTAGATAAATAGATTCTTAATTTTTTTAGTTTCCTAAAACTATTTATTTAAATATTGGATTCTATTACTTAGTTTTTATATTTTATAAAATTGTACAGTTTTTAGGGGTCTTAGACTTATGATATTTTTTATACTTCAATCTTTCCCTATCTTGAAGATAAATTTCTAAGAAAACAATTGGTATCTGTTGTTTTTTCTATGTATTCATTTTCAAATACTAAATGGTTATGAGAATAAATAAAACATAAATTAACTATCCTATTAGTCTGTGGGATATACAAAACCACAAGAAACATATATACATCAAAGGAAGTAGCTATTAATATTTTAAATATAGGATGAAAAATATTATTATCAATATTGATCAAGAAACTAGATTATTCATATAAATGTCTACTAGATTCCTAAAAAATGATGAAATATTTAACAAAAAGAATCTGAAGAATGAATTATAAATTCTATAGTTAGGAAAACCATATTATTTTTTATATACCAACTACACTATAGTAAAATTTATTATTTAAATATTATACAAAAGATTTAAAAAACATGAAAAAAATAAACATCGGATGGATAAAATCTTATAAAAGGAAAATACATAAAATAGATTATAAATATTTTTACTTAATAATGTGGTTTCTGGTTTATCAAGTATACAAAAAGATAACTAATATAATAAAAGTTCATTTAATTATCAAATAAATTAATATTTTGGATGGAAAACCCATAGAAATGGTAATAGAGATCCTACCAATGGAACAATATATCGAGAATACATAAATTTAGGATACATGCTATATCATTGGATTTAATATTAATGAACTCATTAAAATATTAATACAATGTAAACTATATCTAAAAACTAACAACGGAAATGAAAAATAGAAAAAAAGGGTCTCACCTTAAAATCAATAAAAATAGCCAATCATATCAATCAGAGTGACATTACATTGGTTGAAGGTGATTTTCCACAATTATAGATTAAGATGGAAAGAATTTTAGAAAAATCACAATAAATAAAAGAATAGAAATAAAGGATTGTTATGATAAACTTATAAAGCATGAATATAAAATATAATCAAGTAATGTTTTTGTTTATAAATATAAAAAACTTTTAAAAATAATGTTTTAGTGCCCTTGGAATAAATTTATGAACAAAAGAAATTCCAAATTTTTAATGAAAGGAAGGTTATAAAATTTTGAAATAGGTAGATCATTATTGAATACTCTTCGTATAAAATTTATTTAGACACTGATGACTCATAATGAATATATGAACTTTTTACCAAAACACAAAAATTTAATTCAACTTACACTATTGAAAGTGTTAATGAAACACTAACTACTAAATCATTAAAAACTATTCTTTTAGAGGATTCTTTAAAGAAACATCTCACTACAAAAGAATTATATGAGTATTATAATGATCATGAGAAAGCACTTATGATTATTTAGGGAAATTAATTATTTCCCAAATTCATTCTAATTATGATAAATAAAAAATTATATAATCTTACCACTAATTTTACTTCTCAAGTACCAAGTAAAAACAATTTGAAAAAATAAATAAATGGATTTAGATAAAATCTAGAATTAATGTCTTAAGAAGACTCTATCAATGTTTACCCAAGTGAAAATTGAAAAAACATATATTTTATATAATAAGACCATCCAAATCTAAAAAAATAATTTCATACAATGTCTCCTATTCTAAAGAACGTTTTTTAGAAAACATAATTATTTTAAAATTTCTTATGATATTAGACCATTCAATAGATCCTTCTATAATTTTTTACACTAAGTGGTAACATGGACACACAAATTTAACTTTATAAGAAAAAAATAATTTGGAATAGAAATTGATTTCATTTCCAAGAACCATTATTCTCTCTAAAATCATTGGTTAAAATAATTTTGACTTATAAATGTAATTTTTTATAACATACCTAGATAAAAAAATATATGGGTACCAAAATCAATAGTTTTACAATTTTCATGAAATAATTTTTAGTACTATTATAATAATTACCTCATACATGGAAACTAGTTTCACGTAGCCTATGATTTGTAAAGAAAATTAATTATTAACACTTTGTAAAAATGGAAGGAGGATATATAACATTTGGAGACAACTCATAAATATGGGTTGTGGAAATAGGAGAAATATCTATCTAAACAAAACCATTAATTTTAAATTCTCTTTTTTCTTAGTCTTTAAGTATAATATCAGTAATATACATTAAATTTTTAGTGTGGGAAACTTTTAAATGTTAATAATAATAAATACAACATAACTAGTGTATGTAAATATATAATATTATCTTTTAGTCAGACTAATAACATGTATAACAGATAACTAGAAGAACTATCCTATAATAATATCACTTTTATTAAAATTAGGTAAGAAAATTTAATTTTTTTATTACATTGAAGGATATGATAATGAAACCTCCATACCATGATTAAAATATATAGGAAATCATTGAAATGTATTTATCGATGTTAAAGTTAAACAACTATAAACTATGTAACCCAATAAAATATAGAAACCAAAATTAGATAATCCTGAAATAATTAAATTATGTCACATCAATTTTACCTATTCTTTTAATACATATAAATATTTTCCAACCAACTTAAACATCATAAATTGGATGGAAATACATTTTGATATTATGTAATAAATTTAAACATTATACTTTATATTTTTTTCCCTTTCAAAAAATTAAAGACCTATATTTTTTAAAAATTTATTCTTCTTGTATTTAAAATGAAGAAAATATAACAATAATTACTACCCATTGTGATTACGGTAGAGGATTAGAAAATATTTATTTTGAAATTATTTATAGTAATGAAATCATAAAATAAAAAATTTCACCACAAATAGCTTTGTAACAAAATTGTATAGTTGAAAAATGGAATAGAACCCTATAATTGATTTCTTTAAAAATGTTATGTGAATAAATTGTTTTTAAATTATATTGGGTTTTAGTTCATAAATCCATTTTCTATAATGTAATTTTAGTTTTTCTAAAATATACATTAAAAATAATTTTTAGAAATTATGTAATGATAGGAAGCCCAATATTTCATACTTTTTGGGTTTTCATATTCATCGTCATATAATTGATTACTTATAGGATTTCATATGTAAGGATTTTATATTGAAAACCAAGGAAAATATTACAATAATACATTATAAATCTAATAAAGTAAATTTTCTAGGATACTCCACCATGAGTAATTTGTTTCATGTTTTTAATAAAAGAACAGACATTGTTGAAGAAATACTACATGTGAAATTATACAATGCTTTCTATTTGTAAAATATTTTTTTCAAAACCACTGGATGATGATGAATATCTGCATTATTTTTTAAAAACTCGCTCAATTTTTTAAAATTATAGGGTTAAAACATTGAAATATTATAGTAATGAACTGAAAAGTGAATTTATATATTACAAAGAAAATTAGTTTATTCTACTTGGACACTATATAATGTTCAATGATAATCCAATTGACAATTATATTGGCAATTTTGATCAAAAATATATTATAGAATAACTATTCAGAGTGACTATGATCATATATTATTTTTATTCTAATTTAAATCCAAAAATAATAATTAAATAATTATGTATTAATAGTTGGTAGATGGTAATATAAAAAAATTAATAAATTATAAAAGAACAATGTGTTGTCATGTATAAAATTTCACAAAAATTATCCAATCATAAGAAACAAACATGTACCTTGGAAAAATTTCATACTAAGGGTAATAATCAGAAGTTATAACACTATTTTTTAAAACATAACAATACTCTATCTAAACTTAAACATGATTTGGGAGAAAATTATAATCATTTATAAACATTCGTTTTACAAAATGTCTTTGAAAATGAATGATTAAACCTTCCTTTTTGTCAAAAAGGTATTCAAAAAATCCCTAATTATACATATTTTAACAGATGATAAGTTTTTTATATTCATAAGGAAATGACTTACAATAATTTATTCAAAAAAATTAATTTTAATTTTAGTTGGGAATGACGTATTAATATAGTTTCATTATTAGGATTCAAATTCCCCAAATGTAAGGAAATATTTTTATATCAACACAAATACAATAACAATTTTCACAAACATTTTTTCTTAGAAAATTTTGTAAGCAGAATTACTTAAATATTTCCTTCTTGTGAGATAAAGATTAATATATCTTAGTCATTGGTTGGTTTGAATCATTGTGTTCAGATTATTTGAATATGACTGTATATTATATAATGTTTTCAAAAAATTATTTATTTAGTAATATTTTTAAATTTTCAGTAAAACCTAAAAGAATTCAATTATAATATTGAAAAATATTTAATAAATAAAACATCTAATATTGGTTTATTTTATATCTCTTCAGGTGATTTTATTCACAAAATTTATTCTGATTTTGACCTTAGTGAATATATATTTAAGGAAATAATATACCCATAAGTTTTCACATTATTAGAAAATAACTTTTGTCTTGTATGTGTAATAAAAAAAGAGTCATGTGAATTTATAATATTAAAACAAAAAATATTATAGTCATAATTTGGTGTGCTATATTTTCTAATAAAATATAATTTATCTAATTTTAAATACATTTGTACACATATATAGATTTAGTGTAATAATGCATGTGACAGCTGAATTTCATAAATTATGTCACATATCTCATGGAAAAAACATAGATATAAGACACTACACTCCCCATAATCACATGAAAAATGGTAATATCACTTTTAAATTTAAATTAATTAATAGTGTGTTTGATGATATATTCAAAAAAATTAAAAATATAAGAGTTTTTATTTTATCAAATAGATATTATAATGATTAAACAAAAATTATCAATGGTCATCATATGATAATCATTGAATTCAACATTAACTCTTTGAAAATGGGAGAGAATATTTTAATATAGAATAAAAAATTCACATCTTACTGAAATAATTATATTTGAAATTGCATGTTAAAAATGTTCTTATCATTTAATTAATTAAATATCATATTAAATTTTGATAATAATTTATAAATACATCCATAACACTTTATTTAAAAAATATATTTCAGTAGGTTATTATTAACAAATATACTCTAAAATAGGGAACTTTTTAAAATTTCAATTATAAGGGTAATAATGTTGTCTTGAATTTACATTTATATTTTAAAAAATATAGAAATTGATATTAGTTATCAAATTAACTAAATTACTAAATTTAAAAAACTATAGAAAATATCCTGATCTAACTATTAATCTATGATCCAATATAATGTCTAAGTGGGATTCAGTGTAATAATAAATTGGGTTAATCATTAATCCATTTATTTACCATTCCCATAACCCTACTGAAATCCATAGAGAAATTATATATTTAGTTTTTCTCTCTCAATCCTCATATTTAAATCTCATTTTCTTCTAAAAAGAATTATCAATCTCAATAAGGTTTCTAGAAAAATCATACTATATAATTGAAATATAAATATTTAATCAAAAAATGATGTAATTTATATCTTTCTTTCTTAAAATAATTTATTCAGTTACAACACTAATAAAATTTATCACTCTTAAAATAAATCCTCACTTTTTACCCTCCAAAATGAGTACATCTATACATTGTCAAAATATGTTATAAAAATAAAATATTTCAATATATGATGGATTCTTTATTTAAGTGAAAAAATTTCATGTTTCAATATATGTTTTACTAATTATAAAAATATACCACTCTAGGCATAGATTTGTATCATATATAACCATTTATTGAGAAATAGAAAAATATTTGTTAATAATTATGTTATTAAAATGTTATTTGGATCTCTTAAGCCTATTATTAAGTTATATAGACCATAAAATGAATCTAAAATATTTTGTACGTTAATTTAGACACTTTTTCCCAAGAAATGTATTATTGATACTATCCATATTCAATAAATAGTTTTTTTTATCAATTATATATTTTCCCCTTAAAATGTTTCATGTTTATATGTGAATTTTTTGATTTAATTCAATATTAAAAATTAAAAAACAAGATACTTCTTTGTATTAGAATTATTTCTAATATGTGTATATAGTTATTAAAAATTATAAAAAAATTTATATAATTAAACAAATAATTATGATTATACCTTCTAGTATACTGATTAATTATGGTATAATCCTGGTGATTTAGCTATTTTCATAATAGATGAATAAAATTATTAGTATTCCCCATAAATGAGATGTTTCTACATATTAAGTTAGATAAATAGTATCATAATTTATATATTATGGGTCTAATTATAAATTGGAAATCATATCATATCATTGTGCTTCTTCCCCTATTGATTTTCAAAAAATAGTTGATCTATGAATGAAAATAAAAAAGGTGCACCCATTCAAAGGCAGGTATAGTTTCACTATCATATCACACTTATTTTTTATATATGATATGATTTTATTATTTATTTATAAGATTAATTTGATATATGGGTTCAAGGAAATAATTAATTAATATAGTAAAATAAGTTTCCAAACCATCAATATTTCAAAGAGTGGTGTTTATATTTCTAATAAATTTATGCTTAGACTCCATAAACTAATTTAAGAATGATTGAGTATCTATAGAAGGAATTTTTAAATGAATTACCTCGGTGATCCCCTATAAAATTGTAGGATTCATATTTATTTCCATAATTATATTGTAAATAGGTTCATGGGAAGGATTACTATTTAGAAGAGTCTATTTCTCTTCTGTGGATGAAGGGTCAGCATAGTTAATAGTGTCAATTCATTTATTCTTATGCATGTTCCACCAGGGTTAAGATATCATATGTTTATTATCAAAAATATTGGGATCATTCTCATTATATCCATATAGGAATCTCATAAGGAATGTAGGTACCACAGTGAATATTGTTCTGGGATGGAAAATAAAATTGTAGAAGGATACTTTAATCGTAGCCAAGTTGAAGAAAACAAGTAGTGGATGTAGGAAAAATTGGTTTAATAAATGATTGAGGGTTATTCCCTATGGGATAAACATATTATAAATAAATATGGAGATTCTCCTAGTAGTTAGATTAATGGGTTTTCCACAAGATAGAATACATGGTGTAGTACTATGGGTTATGTTCACTTCATATATGATAAATATATATGGATTTTTTATAGGAGATATTTAATTTTTGATGGATAACGAGGCTTGGATACCTATCTATGTTCTCATGTTCCTAGATCTGAGCCCATATTCACACAAGATACTGAGCACCATCTTATTAATGTTATATAGAACGGAAATCAGAAATATCTATTATCAATAATCTACATGGTTGATGAAACAAACCATTATTTCTTCACCTTTTTTACGATAGACCTTTTTTCTAATATTGGTCACTATGCCGAAAAACATGTGTAGTAGTCTATTGATAAAACATTTACCAATATCTGGTGCAACATGATACCATTTAAGATGAATTTTTTTATTTGGAATATAGAAAATTAGGATCTATCTATGGATATATAGGCGTGACAAATAGTTATCCTCCTATCCTATAAATTTATTTATTTTAATCATGCCAAATAAGATTCAGTTATATATCTATATACTATAGGGGAGTGGAAGTGCTACATTTAGTTCTTTGTTGGAGGTATCACAAGGGGTAACATTATATTCAATTTAGTTTATTAGTTCCTTAGAGCATGAGTTTACAATACTAAAAATTTAAATTTTGATTCTCAAGACTGCAATTTTTTGTGGGTTGTTGGGTATAATAGTAAAAAAACCACACTCCTAAATCTTGTGTTAAAAGTACAATCATTATATTTCTAGGATTTATATAGATAAATGTGGACTAATTTGATCCAGAAAAAACATACAGCATCAAAAAAAATTATTTAATCACTTATATACCAAATTACTATTTAGTTTTAATGTTTTATAAAATTAGGAAAAACTATTACATAAAACACTTTTGTCATCGAGTGATAATTTTTCTCAGTAAAAAAATATATTTATAAAGACACACTAGTTTTATTCAAGATAAGTTTTATATTTATAACTCTAACTTTATTAATTTTTCTAATCATATATATTACCTGTGATAAATCATTTGAAAACATAGTATGGGAAGAAAAACCTTAGAGTGAAAATATAAAAAGAATAAAGGAAACTGTTTAGTTAATTTTAAAACCATGATATCTTATAAGAGATATTTCCTTTAGCATAATAATATTTTTCTTAAAAAATAATTTAAATTCACAAAATATCATCATTAATTCACATATTTTTTTATAAAACACTTTATAAGAAAACATATAAGAGAAATCATAATAATGATAGTTTTATAGAAAACATGAGAATCCAGTGAAAACATTTTCATAAAAAACAACTTTAACCAACAAAGGTCATAACTATTCATTTAAAAAATATCATTAGTTCATCATATGAAATAAAAATATTTCCTTGATAACTAAATATCAATCATAGAAATTTATTATAAGAACCTTGGGATATTATCTTGATAGAACCCTTATAATAACCCATACAAATGGAATAACCTACTCAGATAAATATAACATAGTTATCTGAAGAAAATAATAATTAAATAATGTATTAGAGTGATGTACTGGGCTCTCCCATTATAATAAAAAATGTAAATGGACTATAACATGCATAATACACATAGATTCTTTTATTTCCCATCATCAAACTCATAAAAATTTACATTTCATTCCATAAGAAAATCATTTTTGAATATTATTGTATCCTTACCCCTTAAAACACCATATTCGAAACTAAAATACTCAGAACAAAGTATGTAGGGATTTTATTTGAAGAAAAAATTAAATACTTAAAATTAAGTGACACATTAAATCACATTTTTGGTTGTTGTAAAATTTATTGATGATATATATGTTAAAATAAAACATTCCTTTTTCCATGAATAAAAATGTAAAAAATGTCCATTTAATATACATGAACATATTCCTTTTGAGAAATTTAGATTTAAATTCAAAAGAGTCAAAAAATTTAAATTATAATTCATTTAATTCCACATAAATACCATTGTAACGGAATTTTAAGAATTTGGACATGTAGGAAAAGCATTTCTAAAATAGATCTTTTAAACTATTAAAATGAGGTTTCTAAGTAAAGCGTCCCTTCCGACATGATAATTTTTAATCCAATGAAACATTGTATGAAAAATAATTTAATTAATATGTAATAAAACTAATTATAATATAATAATAGTAAAATAAATCCCTAAATTATTTTAATGCAAAAAAAATAAAAGAAGTGGTGAAAATAGATTATGCCTTAAAGAAGGGAATTAAGGCTACTAATCCCTTACCTCATCTACAAACTTGCTACATACATTATTAAAATATTGTATAATTTAATTTTATTAATTGTTTAATCACCTAATAAAATTTTATAGAACTAATACCTTATAATTAAATAATTTAATCAAATTATTTCAAATACATATATACCCACTTTATTGATTAAGTCCACATTTTGGGTTTTGAGAATGTTCGGTTCATAATTTAATTTTTTTTGTGTATTTCCCATGGTCAAGAGATAATTATTCCATCAATTGAAGAATGATAATAAGGAAATAATAACCATTATGATACATTAAATTAAATTTTATAATCACCAATGAATGGTTTCCATGAAAAACAAATTGCATTGCTTCATGGAGGTGGTATTCATAACATACACATGAACAATGTTATGATTTTTAATGGAATGAAGTATAATAAGGTAATTAATATATTATATTTCTATAATAATTATAATTTAATTAGTATAGTATATATTTTTTAAATCTAACCTAATAAAATATCTGTTTGAGGTGGTGATGAAATGTGAAACACATCACTATGTAGAGGTGGTAGTCCACACAAACTAACGAATGATATTTTTGTTCCCTATATGATAGGAAATTAAATGAATAAGTTTTTTAAATTAACATAATAATATATAATTATATGGTAGATACAAATTTAATTATATTTTAATGGTTAAGATACAATTCAAGTTGGTCGAAGAATAATTAATAATGAAAATGCTCAGTTTAGATTATTACCTCTCCTTTGATGAGCCTTATTTGGATCTCTCCTTAATAACCATGGGTGTATGACCCATAGTTTTTATGGATTATTTTTCAACTTAATTTTATTTATTTTATTCCTTATATTTTATAAAATTGCAAGTTTAAAAGAACCTCAATACAATATAAAAATTTTATTATTTTAACATGATCATTAATACCCATATGCTAAATTAGTGGGTGTAAATAGGACTAAAAAAATTATGAATATTATATGGATTAAAACTTAATAAAATAAATTAATTAGTTATAAATTTATTGGAAAATAAAATTTAAAAAATCATTTTAATGTAAAAGAAATGTTTTTCTGAAGAAAAAATAGGTTTTTGTGAAATGAATATTTATCTTAATAAATTAAGTTAAACACTATTAGTGAATGATTTCAAATATATTTATATATTAATCTTTCATTCTAATATATTATCATCTATATAACATGTTATCTAAATATGGGATAAGTATAAATCTATTTTAATCTTTAAAACATTATTTTTATAAAAAAAAATTCGATCCATTCTGCAAACTAGTTTTAAAATTATATTTTGAAACTTTTAAAATATTTTTTTTAAAAATAAACCTCATTCTTTAAATAAATATTTATAAATTAATTTCGGGTGAAATTTTAGTATTTTTTTAAAAATATAAACTTCTAAGTGAATAGTAAAAAATATAGATTTTGGTAAAACTGTCATTTCCTTTCATTAAATCAATAAATTTTAAGTCTGACTATATTTTTTATTGTTTCATTTATTTAAATACGATATAATTTATTTATAATCATATTATTAAATTCATTTTAATCACTAACTTTAATTATTATTCAATAACTCATTTTTTATGCTTGAAAACACATTTTTTTAAAAACCTATTTTTTAAGTGCAAAATGTTTTTACACTTTAATTAATAAAAGTAAGTCTAAATGAGGAATTTATTAAATTAAATGTATATATTATATATCTATATATATGAATTTAAATTCATATAATGAATATTTATAGACATATAATTTATTTAAAATCTTCATCTCCCTGAAATATTCATTTTTTGGAAAATTGTTTTTTGTTATTCTTGTGGGTTTGATTTTTAATTAAATAATTTTAATTATATAAATTTAATTTGGTAAAATTAATTAAATATTATGAATCAAAATTATAAATAATAGTAAATAATATCAACATAAATTATTTCATAATAAATAGTAAAAATAGTAAAAAAAATAATTACCATGTTTAAGGTTAAAACAAGTTTATTGGAGTGTTAAACCAAAAGATAAGGGTATTTTTTCTTATTAAACATCTATACATCCAATTGGATTTCCATATTACAACAATATCCTATCCCAAATTCAAATATATTTCAATTTATAAAAATTTAGATCATAATGAATTCATCATTTTTTATTATTCTACTAAATTTCTTTATGTCTGCCCTCCCCCACTTATAAAAGCACACCTCCTCCCCTCCCCTCTCAACACTTCAATATACCTTTTCCTCAGAACAAACATTCCCAAAAACCTTTCTTACTTCCCTCAAAAAATACATATAGTCTTTGGTTTGATCATAAGTCCATCCTATGAATGGATTAGTTATAATCCTAAAGTAATTTTCTATATTATTAGAGGTTTTGACACATATGAAGATATTACACTTGAGGTAAGGTAATTTTGTCTCACTTTTACTTCAAAATGACACATTCCATATTCCCCCCATGTTTCTTTTAAATGGTTTATATATATCCCATGAATGTATTTTATCATTATAATTAATGTTATGTGGATTTATATATCGATATAAGGTTATTTATTTCATGGGGATTATGATTAAAAAGTTACGAATGTGGTACCGGTTTTTTGTTATAATGTTATTGTTTATTGGGATTGTATATGGTTATTATTTTAATTATGGAATATTATGATCTAACTCTCCAAAAAATTATGAATATTCTTATCCTCTAGTTATTTATATATAATATATTTTTTCCCTATTGTTTTTCTCTTTAAGATCTAGAGATACCAAAAGAATATTTTTAAAGGAAATCAACTTTATTTCCTTCTTCAATTGAAAATCGATTCTCCTCCATGTGCATGATTTCAAAAAAATCCAGTTTTTTTATATTCTCCTAAGAATTTAAATATTCATTTTTACACATGTTTGAATGTTTATAAAATAATTTAAATGGAATCTTCTTGTAGATTTATAAATGAGCTACTTTTGACTATTTATCTAATATGTGATAGGAGGATTTATTTAACATACTTGACATTAATGTAATTTTACACCAACATACCACCAAATGTTTGGAAGATTCCTTTACATATATCCTAGGTTATTTTTAAATAATGTTTTTCATTAATATTTGGGAAATTATTAAATTTTAAATAATTTATTTCAAAGTAAAAATGTTATTTTCCTAAAGAAATGTTCCATGCGATCTTTTAAAGACATATTTCATCTTATATTACATACACTAATGTAACCTATACTATAATAGGGTTATAATTCATTGATACCATCATTTTTCTTTCAGTGTATGGTTTATTATAATGATGAAGAGGTTTTTTTGAAACTCAATCCATTTCCACAGGTTATTTTATGATGAAATGGTTATGAAACTTGTTTCTTTTCTATGGGTCATGATATGATAAAAGTTTTGTGAAACCCATTTTATTTTCTTGGGATATGATATGATGAATGTTTTATGATCTTATAGAAGACATATGTATGAATATAATTATGTTAGAGGTGGGACAAAAATTAAATATCCCTCCATTGTATTGGGTAAAGTCGGATTGATCATGAGGTAAATATTTTATGCTTGAATCTGATTTCATGTTCACTGTTTCATGTGTGGACCTAGTTTTCATGTCTATAATATAATGCAAGGACCTGGATTTCATGTCTATATGTTTACGCCTGGAACTATATTTCATGTCTATAATATAATGAGAATACCTGGTTTTAATGTCCATAGGTTTCTGTTAGGGCTTGAATTCAAGTCCACAACTTAATGGGTGAAACTATTTAAATTTATAATTATACACAATGTTATAATATTTTTTTTAACATTATTATGTCTATATTATGCTCTCATTTCCCATGTTCATTGATTTCCTTTATAAATAATTCCAAATAAACTATTATGATTTACTTCTGGACTCATGATTATGTCTTATGTTATGTATGTTAAGGATTTTAAATGTTAATATTAGGTTCTAATACCCTTATTCTCATTTTATGCCAATGTGATCATTTTTATAACACTTGTTTACCCTTAATAAGAATCATAGATCACCATTTCATATGTTTCCATGAACTAGGTTATTAATAATGATATAAGTAGGTTATGTCTAAGAAGATTTCTATGTGGGAAGATCATTATGGGAGATATTGAAGTAATGTCTGTACCCTCCAAAGACATTGAAAATTTATAGTATTCGGGCATCTATTTTCTTAAATGTATTGATTATTAATCTAAAATAAGAAGTATTTATGCTTGAAAATCCTAGGTTGAAATAGTTGGTATCATATCATAGGTTTAGACAATCCTTAGGGATTTGGGCTAGAGGAATTTAGTGAAAACCCTAGAGATAAGTCTAATAAAATAATAACATATTAATTTTTTTGGTAAGGAATATATTTTGTGTTCATCTGAGTGATACATCCTTGTTTAGATACTAATAGTTAATATGGTTTTTTCATAGATGAATCTTGAGGTAATAACCCTGAAAATAGTTGGTTGAGTACATCTCAATCGTCGTTCTAGTTCATGGTGAGTGTTCCATTATTGGGAACATTGTTTGAAACTCATAGTGGATATTAAAGGGTTAATTAAAATTTTCATTATCAAATATTTTGAAGGATTTGAATAGTTGATGGACATGAATGAACTAGGTGTCATAATTTTGGGAATATTGGGAATTATTTTCATGAATATGTGATTATTCTTTCTAATTTTCATAACTTAAAACTTACACTAATTTTTTTCTTTTAGTTAGTAGAAAAAACCCAAAGGAATCATGTGAACAAAAAATATTATGGACAATGCAACAGTAATACTAAAAAGAAAAAATATTTCTTGCAAAATATAAAGAACTATTTTATAACTTCTCCCACTAAACTCTATCAAGCTATACGTGGTAACACAAGGCTTATTAAAGTACCAAATTTACCAATGATGAAGCAACATGACCCAGAATAATTTATGTGAAAAATTTCACCCTCCATATATGTGACTTATGATCCATTAGTTTTTTATAAATGGATTGTTTTGATGGAAAATATATTTTATGTTCTTTAATGCTTGAACCAATAAAAACTTCTCATAGTCATTTACTACTTGGAAATAAAAGCCTATCAATGATGAAATTATTTTTGGAATAGAATTAAATAAGATGAGTTTGAACCTATGGAATGGAAGATTATAAGAGGATATATTTTATTGAGTGCTTATTTTATATTTTATATAAAAAAATATAGAATTAATTCACTGAGCTTATGGAGAAGGTTGATGAATCCATTTGTACCTAAGATGAAAATATTTTAATAATTTCAAAGTTTGATTCTAGTTTAATCATTTTCCATGGAATAAAAGATGATCAATTAATTATTGGTTTGAATCCATGTAATCGAAAGGAATTACTATAAGGGAATTTGGATTCTATGAAGTAATTGTTCAATTGCACTAAAATAGGAAATGGAATTTGGAAACGCTCATGTATATGGGGACATGAATAGGAAGATCATGTTTTGTTGAAGATCTAGTGAAATATTATAGGGTGGGAAGAAAATATTTCAACCTCCTATGTTCCAAAAATGTGGGAAGTAACACTCAAGTGAATTATAAAATAGGACAAGAAGATATTTCAAACTATTGGAAACCTGATCATTAAGAAAAATACTATCAAATAAATTTGAAAAAACCATTCAATCAAAGGAATGATGATAAGGTTCAACAGAATACACCACCCACACTACAGAGCTATAGACGGAAGGATTTTTGGAATTTTGTGAATAAATTCCCTAATATATGGGATAATTAGGATAATAATACATAAAAACATTGGAAGAAAAAGACAAATGGAGAGCTTATGTAATAAAAATGGCTAAGTAAATCATCAAAATTAGGGCACACTTATCCCTGACTCTAGAGTTTGGAATTTCATTTTGTAGTTTGTATGAATGATCCTTATGATAATATTATTATTCAACCTTTAGATAAATTTTATGTGATTAATATCATTGAATATCTCTATCTGTATAGAATATGGAATAATGAAATCACATTTGATATTTTGAAGCAACCTATGTTTACCTATAAGTGAAAGGATGAACCTGAGATTACAATGAAAGTGTATTTTTCTCTAAAAAAGGATATTATTTATGAATAAATGGTAAATTATATTTTGGAATCATTTTGGAATTTATTTTGTATTTTTTTAATTATTATGGTATATTAATTTTGGTATGAGGCTTTATATGTGATTAAAATTACTTTAAGATAATTGTTAAGTTGATCATGGAAGGATGTGATATAATATCATTATAGATTTTGGATTTCATTTTTTTTAGATATATTTTGTTGGATACTTAAGGTTATCTATTTATGGAATGGGTTAGGTGTATATTTGGGTGTTATTTTTAATGTTTTACAACTAAATTATTTGTATTTATCCATAATGGATGACTTCTGTCAACCATTTTTGTTTAAGTAAATATCTTGTGTTATAAATAATAACATCAATCATTTTATGGATCTTAGGATCCATTAAAAGTTAATTTTATTTCTTTTAGTATGAAAATTTCACCATCAATATACATTTCTTGGAGTAAGAGATGAAGTGGAAATTTATTGAAGTATAAAGAAAGGAAAATATTATGCTTATGAAATGGAATGAAATCAAGGAATTATATTTCCCAATTAACATTCCTCAAAATTAGGAAATGGATCTTGAAATAAAATTTTTATATGTATACCTTAATTTATATTAAATGAATTCTCTTTCTACCCATCATAGATTTATGGCTTTATAGACGTTAACTTTCTCCTAACCCTATTCTTTGTCACCCTCTATTAGCATTTGGGCATTATTTTTCTCCTCCATATCCATATTTTTTCTTCATATTAATGTATTCCTATTTTAAAATTTATTTTTTATTATTGAAAATAGACATTATATTTTCCCTTTCCCTCTTTATAAGAGGGTTTTTTATTTACCTTTTTTAAGATATGGGATTTTAATAAATCTATTTTTCTATGTCAAATCCTTGATTGTGGATATCAGGAGAAAATTTCAAGGATTCAATTTATTAAAGGGATTAGAATATAAAAAACCTAGTTTTTATGAAATATTTTTTTTCAAATTAATTTAATTTCATCAAAAACTTTTGTTACACCGAACACTGAATTTTAAAAAATCATATTACAATAAAAAACATTACTATTTAAACATAAATATTATAACCTAACCATTAAAATGGATGGTTTGAATAGGAATAAATAATTCAACCAAATTATATTATTTAAAAATTTATAAAATAAATTCATTGGTTATCAATTGATTGTAGATGAAAATAATATAAATTCATTTGAAAGTAAAATAAATGTATTTATTCATGTAATATATTTTTATCCTAATAAATAAAATTAATACCTTCTGGTGAATGATTTTTATAAAATTTATATATTAATTATTCACTGAATTTTCTCACCATTAATCTAATATTTTTTCTCAACATGGGATAAAAATAAATCAATTTTTTCCTTGTAACACTAATTTTATAAAATGTAGTCTTGCAATGTTTTTCACAATTATTTTAAATTCAATTTTTTTCCATATTTAGAAATTTTTATTTAAAAAATTAACTTCATTTTTGAAATTATAATTTTAAAATTATCTTAGGGTGAATTTTTTTTATTTTTCTAAAAATATTGAATTTTCAGTTAATAGTGAAAAATAATGATTTTGTACAATTATCATTTATTTCCATTAAATCATGAAATTTAAAGAAAAATTATATTTTTATTTTTTATTAAATTTAAATATTATCTATTTTATTTATAATAATCTAATTCATTTGATTTTAATCATAAATTTTCATTATTTTGGCATAAATCTATTTCTATGCATGAAAACACATTTTTTCTTAAAACTGTTTCTAAAGTGCATAATGTTTTTGTATTTTAATTAAAAAAAATAACCAATAATGATGAGTAATTTATTATAAATGTATATATATGATATCTATATGTATTAATTTAAATTTATATAATAAATATTACTGGTCGTGGAGTTAATGTAAAATTATCTTTTTGTTGAAAAATATAATTTTTTGAAAACCACATTCTCTTGCACCTAGAGGTTTGATTTTGAATTAAATTTTCATAACTCTAGGAATTTATTTTGGTACAATTTATTACATATTTTTAATATTAACAATTAATGTTAAATAATACATTAAAATTAATTTCTTGTCACAATTAATAGAAAAAATTAATTATCATGGTTAATCTTAAAACAGGTTTAACAAGGGATTAAACCAAAAGATAAGGTTAATTTTTATGATTAAAAATGTATAAATATTATTTTATAGACACATTAAGAACTTATACTATCATAATCAAAAATATATTTCCATTTTAAATCATTTTACTTTTTTATTAATTTATCAATTTTAAAATCATAGAAAATTCCCAAGTAGGTCCCCTCTATAACTTATAAAAGATAACCTTATCTCCCCTCCTCTTTACACTTCAAGAGACTCTTGGTTCATCTAATAATTTAAAAAACCCCTTCATTAAATACACAACAACAATATATATTCCTTATTTTGATCATAAAACCATCCTTGGAATTACTTAGTTATAATCCAAAAGAGGTTATCTGAATTAGAGGAGATTTGAACACGTATAAAGTAAATCAGACCAAGGGTAAGAGAATTTCATCTCACATTTATTTTTGTGAGAAAAATTTAATATATAAACTACTTTTTTAATTTATACGGTGTATATAAATCCCATTAATGTCTTTTATAATGCTTCTTATGATATTTATGGGGATCTAAGTTTCTTTCTTTCATCGGGATTACGATTAAAAACATAATAAAGTGGTAATGGGTTTATATTAAAATATCATTTTTATGAGGGTTGTTTATGATTATACTTCCAATTATAAAATATTATGATCTACCTCTCAAGAAACTCATCAATTTTCTTCTTCTCTGTTCATTTCTGGAGGATATAGGTTTTCTACTAATTTTCCTCTCTTTAAGAGAAAATGATAGTAATAGAATGTTGTTACGGAAAATCGAATTTATTTATCCCAGTGTATGTTTCATAAAAAAATTCCCAAAAAGTTTTTATTATTCTCCAATTATTATGAAATTAATTTTTATTCATGTTTAATTTTAAAAAAATTGGTCAAAATGAATATTATTATTATTTTTTGAATGAAGAACTTTTGAATTCTTATTGATAGTTTGAAAAGGGTATTTGCTTTAATATATATATAGAAAAATTCTATTTTTCTATATTCATGAAAAACAAATGTTTGGAAGTTTCAATTACAAGTTTACAAGGTTAATTTTTTAAAAAAACGTTCCTTAATGTTTGGGAAATGCTTATGTTTTAAATAAATTATTTACTTGTGAGAAGGTTATTTTATTTCGGAAATATTCCAACTGATATAGGAATGGAATTTTATATCTGATATGGAATCCATTTATGTATCATATTATTTAATGGTATATGTTCCTTTGATACCATCCTTATTCTTTATTCGAATGGTTTATGGTTATGATTAATAGATTTTTATGAAACCCATTCATTTTCCATGGGATATACTATGATGAATAGATGAAATGATTATAAAACCTCTTTCTTTTCCATGGGTTATGATAAGATATAATGTTTATTATATTCATTTACTTATCAACAGTTATGATATGATTAATGTGTTATGTTCTTCTAGTATGTATCTGTATGAAGTTTATTATGTGAGGGGTGGGGCCTAAATTATACAACCCTTTATGGAATTTGGTAAATAGGGAGAACTCACAAGGTAAATATTTTATGTCTGAACCTAATTTCATTTCCAAAATTTCAAGTGTAAAACTTGTTTTTAGGTCCTTAAGATCATGTTTGTACCAAGATTTCTGGTCCATAAGTTCATCTGTGGACGTGGATTTCATGTCCGTATGATTATACAAGGACCTGGTTTTCATGTATGTATATCTATATGTGTGGTAACTTTATGTCCTTAACTTCATGATTGAACCAATTTATTTTTATACATGTTCAAAATTTTATAATATTATGTTTTTTATATCCATTTATATATGTTATGCTCTCATGGATCATGTTCATTGATTTCCATTATGATTCTCCTCTTATGAACTTCTAAGATTTATTCCACATTTGTGGATTATAAACTATGATATGTATTAAATGGTTTTCAAATGTTAATATCATGGTCTTATATGCTTATGATCATGATATTTATAAGGGAACCTTGATTTCACCCTTGTTTACCTTTACTTAGAATCTCATACCACACTTTCTAATGTTTCCATTCCCCATGTTATGAAGTTAGTTTCATGTAGGGAATTTTTTTGAAGAGTACTATGTTGTAAGATATTTATAGTATATATTTATGATCCTTTAATAAATAATATGATTATGTATGTAGTCTCAAAATACACTAATCATTTACGGTCCTTAGACATCTATTTATGAAATGTATTTAATATTCATATAAATGCTGGAGTATTTATGTTAAAAAATCCTAGGACTCTATAATAGGTATAGTCATCCAAAGTGAAACAAGAATCTAGAACATAGATAAGTATTTTAAAAATATCCTTTGGTATGTTTTGGTAAATATAAGTGGATCATGTTTATGCGAATAACTGATGAGAGGTGGTGTCCTTTTTTAGTGAAGGAAAGGCCATTCATGGAATTCGTTATAAAATTTTAATATAATAATTGCATTTTCTTGTATAAGTGGAACGAAGTGGCCATAATTTAAAAAATAATATTTCATAAGGTTTATATAATTTTAACTAATAAATTTTATATAGGTTTATGTGTCATTTAAACCATTTACTTTGGGTTTAACATCTTCATTAACCAGTTTTAACATTAACTATGTTAAAATATTTTTAAATATGTAAGGGGTTAAAATTTAATTCTATGTTAATAATTAAATGAAAAATGGCCAAATGTGACATTATAGACCATAAAATAACTTTATTTCCATCATTCAATTTTTTTTGATTTTTAAATCATTTAATAATATAATATTAAATATTAAATATCATTCAAGTCATTATAAGAACTATTCCCATATTTTGACATTAACAAAAACAAGATTAGTGTGTAATTAAAATCTAAAATCTTTAACAATAAATTATACATTTTTATTAAACATAAAATACATGTGAAACCATAATTCAACTAAAACAATATTACATCAGATAATTTTAAAACCATATACATTGACTTTTTTGATGCTTGCACAAGCAATATGTCAGCACTGTGTAAGCATTTAAGGTAATTATATCATCAAAAAAATTTAAAAAAGTTACCATCAAGAAAAAATAAATATACTTCAAAATAAACTTTTATAATCGGTTTATAAAATATTATTAACCATAGGTCAACATATAATATAAATTTAAAGCAAGAGAGTGGCCTTAGAGAATATTCATATACTTAAAATAATATAAAGATCTTTATTAAATAAAAATGGAATCGAAATTCCATATTTTCAAATATATAAGGGGATAGTTTAATTAAAATACCCAAATAGAAATAAGGTAGGAGTTGGATACATTTTTAAATCCTTACCACATTATTTTTAACCTGAAATACCTAATTTACCCTTACTGAGGTGATAAATATTTACCACATTTATTATTCATCTTGAAAATAATAAATTTGAAATATTTACCAAATTTAATCCTCATTATTCCCAATTTATAATTTATTTTATCAAATTCATTTCCATTAATTTTAATAATTTAATCTTAAAATAAACCAACAAGATGTGATGAAAAATGTTTTTTCAAGAAAAATGGATTTTAAATATAAAAATATATTTATACTAATAGAAAGAATTATTTTAATTTCAACAAAACTAATTGGATTATTTTTAATCCAAATAAACTTATTAAATTATTTAAATAAACTCAAAAAAAATTCAAACTTTGTAAATACTTGAAAATAAACAAGAGTCTTCAACGAAATGGGTACTTTTACAATATTCAAAAAAATAACAATCCATTCAAAAATATCCAAAAATTTAATCCTAAGATAATTTTGATATTATTATTTCAAAAATAATATAATTTTCAATAAATATAATTTCTAAAAGTGGAATAAATTAAATATAATATTCTCTCAGAAAAATAATTAAAATCCATTTATAAAGAAAACATATTTTTAAAGAAAAATAATGACTACTAAAAATTGAGTGCTTATCTCATATGTATTTATCAAAAAAATTATTGATTATGGCTAGTTTTTATATATTTTCTAATTTATTTACTTCTATTCATTCATTTTAATTTAATTCTTAGGTTGTGACAACCACATTTAAATAAATAATTTTTATAATAAATCAAAATTAACATAAAAATGGTGTTGTGTTTTAATAAGGCTATCAAGCATATACTTATCTGAAACTAAATTTTTTGGGTGTTATATTCTACCCCTTACCATAATTGTTTGATTAAAATTTTACATTTTTCATAATAAAAATTGTTTAAAACATTTTTTTAAAAATAATTAACTTTAGTGGAAAACGAAAACAATCATGAAAGGAAAAAGATTTTTAATATTTAAAAATAACATTGTTGAAAACCCAAAACCTAAAAATTGATAATATATCATTATTTTAAAAATTGGAAAAGTAAAATAGGAATATCCAAAGGTATGACACAAAATCAGGTTTCAAAATAAGGTGACCTTTTTAAGACATGAGAACATGGACATAGAATGAAGTTCCATTTAAGTGGAAACATTATACATTTTGAGAATAGAAGAGACCCTAAATTCATATGAAATGATCATAAAAGGATAAATTTTTTATTTTAATATCATATTATAATAGTTGAGGGATTATTTTATATTAGGATTGAAAACATGATAAAATTAATTACATGATTTATTTGCATTTTAGAAGCACAATTTAAACCTCTAGTTGTGTTATAATCAGTTTTCAATTCTATTTAAACTCTTATTCAATGAAATTAATATTCAATATTAATTTTTCATTCTTAAAGTACTAAAATAAACTTCTAATAGATCACATGATCCATAAATGGTTAACAAGTTATTCTTTATATATTTAAATATTAACCAAAACCAAAATTGTTATAACCATGTAAGAAAATATATGATGTGAATAAATACAACATTAATCTTATAATCCACAATAGTAACATGAAAATTTAAAATTCAAATATTCAATAAATAACTAACTTTAAAATTCATCAAAATATTTATGACCATGTTCCAAACCCAAAAATCTAAAGGACTTGTGAACATAGTCTTCCAAGATCATTTTAACATTTATCTTAGAAAAAAATTAGTCACTCATAAATTCATATACCAAAAATTTTATATTTAAAAATCATATAATATCCAAAATATTCTAATCTTTTCCATAAATATCATAAATCACCATAAATACCAAATTAAATCATGTATACTTTAAAATGATAATTCAAACTTTATTCCTAAAATATAATATCATCTTCACCAAAATTATTTCCATTTACCATGATCATATAATGTTTCCAATATAGGTAACTACTTTAATAAAATAACATCAATCATATTTCCATAAAATCAATTTTTAGCCAAATATATATCAATACAAAAAAAAATATGTTCCTCAAATGTAATAATCCTTTTATCCAAATTAACCACTATTACATCAACATCAAATATCATCTTAATAACAAATAGTATCAATACCTTTAAACTTATATATATAAAATATAAAATAATGATTCCTCAAATAACTTTTTCACTACAATATAAGAAAAAATTAATAGTTATATATAGCTCAAACATTTATCAAAACATGATTAATGTTTCCCAATGCATCCATATCAACCTAAAAATACCACCTCTTAAAAAACTAAATGGTGTGTCTATGAATTTAAAATTATGATAAAAATTACATGTATAAACCCATGATGGTATCCAGAACTATAAATTTATCCTCACATGTAAAAACCAAAATATCTGAATTTATATTATCGCTCTTTTTATGCCAATTGTAACAACCTCAAAACCAAACTACTACATGTGGTGCTTGAAACATAATCATTACATTTTTGGATTTTATGTTGATAAAAGTTACATAATTTTATACATCCAAAACATAAAACATAAAACGGGAATATTTCATCACCTACATACCCACGTTCCATTTATATTTATAGTTTTTGAAAATTTGCAAAAACTATTACTTAAAAATACTTATGTCTTTAAGTGGGAAATTTTTTAATAAACAAGTTCCTTATAAATACACACTTTCTTGGTAACATCTACATCAAAAACGTTGAGTTTATTAACATTTCCACAGAAACTAAATACCTATGAAAAATCATTTGAAAAAATTTTATGAGTTAAAAAACATAGTAAGAGACATATACAAAAAAGAAAAAAACTTATTAGTCCATTTCAAAACTATGAAATCATATATGATAATTTTCATTTAACATAACAAACATTCAGATCAATTAATCATTTACTTATACATAAAATCATCTTTACATCCAAAAGTATTTCATAATAAAACTTATAAGAAAACACAAAGGAAAATCATAATCATTAAGGTTTCTTAGAAAACATTAGAATCCGTAGAAAACTTTTTATTAAAAATGTAACTTTTATGCTTAAAGAATATAATAATTCCTTTAAAAAAAATTAATTAGATAATATTATGAAATTAAATTATTTCCATGAAAACTCATTATCATTCATTAAAAATTCACATAGGTTCATTGGGACATCATCTTCATAAAAAACAAAAAATAAGCCATACAATGGGAGTAACCTACTCAGTTAATTCCAACATAATTATCTAGAGAAAATTATTCGTACCCATTATATTTGAGATATATATAACGTTTTCCAATTATAATAAACAATTTAAACGGACTATAACATTCATCAAACTCATATAATATATCATTTAAATTATTAAAATCTTATAAAAATGATTTTTATCCAATTAAAAAAAATCATATACTGGAATATCTCTTTTCCATAAAACGTCATTTTTAAACTAAATACACAAGAAAAAAGGGAATGATGGTATTTATTTAAATAAAATATGGAATTTTTTAAATTAATATAAATATAAAGAAGGGTTATTGGGTAGATATAATCATTTTGAATCATATACCTAAAAATAGAACATTCATTTTTCCTTTTGCAAAAAAAAGTCAAAACATCTTATATAGAATAAGTAAAAATATTTCTTTTCAAAACCATTGAAATAAAGTCAAAAAAGAAATAAAATTTCATTTAAAATTCATGTACTTCTATTTAAATAAATTCATAAAATAACTTATTGAATATTGACATAGTGGAAAACTTTTTAGAAAATAAATCATTAAATCATTTAAAATGAGGTTATAATGAAAAGTGTCCCTTATAACTTGATAACATTTGAACCAATGAAAATGTGAATGGAAAAAATTAAACGGTTTTATAATAAAATTAATTTTTATATAATAATAATAAAATCCATATATAAGGTTGTTTATACACAACATAAAATAATACAAGTGGTGAAAATAGCTTAAGTCTCACTAAAATGGAATTAAGACATGAAATCTATTACCATGACTCCCAACATGTGATGTACATTATTTAAATGCTATATGATAAAAATATATTAATTATTTACTTTATTTATAACCTTTTATAACTTTAATCCCTTATTATTAAGGCATTTATGTCAAAAAAATATTCAATAACTTAATCGGTTAAGTCTACATCGGGGTTTTTGAAGACATTCGGCTTATATTTTCAAAATGACATAAGTGTACTTAATATTGTCAAATATTTCATTATTAAATCATATAAAAAAATAATATTTAATAAATAATTTTCATTTTTATATATAAAATTCAATTTTATAATCACCCCTGAAAAGAGGATGTGAAAAAATAATCACATCGATTCGTGGAGGTGATATTGCCCACATATGCATGAGCAACATTATCCTTTTTTAATGGGTGGAAGGGTAAGAAGAAAATTAATATATTCTTCTTATAAAATAATAAGTATAACATTATTATAATATAAATATTTATTAAATCCATCACAATAAATATCCTAGATAGGTTGTTATGAACATCGAAACACATCCCTTTGTGGAGGTGGTAGTCCACACGTACACATGAATGATGTTTTCTCTCCATATGGGGTGGAAATAGATATTAATACAAATATTAAATTGAAAAAGAAAATATAAGTTTATGATAGATACTTATGTTATAATATTTTAATTTTTATGAAAAAATTAAAGGAGTTATAAGAAAAATTAAAATGAAATCTCTCGGTTGAGATGATTGCCACCTCTTTGAATAACCTCATTTTGATATCTACTTAAGGGTCCTAGGGAGAGTATTTTGAATATAAAAGAACGTATAGAACATTTATAATAATTTAAATAATTTTTTTTAACCTAAGTGCCTCAAGGGGGTGTGAATAATAGATGAGAGTTGTTTTCCTTTTATAGTGAAGAAAACAACACACTTGGAATTACATAAAATATTTAAATATAATAAATAATTTTTCAAGTGAAAGTGGAAAAAATTCAAATATAAGATTGGTTATTGTTTTCATCCTTTCAGGAAATAAAATTTGGATAGGTTTTGTTTCATTTTAAACCTTATCCTTGGGTTTATCCCCTTCATTGACCAATTTAAACATTAAAAGTGGTAACAACATTTTCAATACTAGTGGGTTATAAATTAACATTACAAAAACAAATTGGATAAAAAACGGTCAATTTATGATTTTTTTACCATATCCCATCCTCAAAGTCCTATTTAATTATTTTAATGATTTTAAATATATTAATAATATATTATTTCACATAAAATATAAATAATGTCATTAAAACAATTCTAATTTATTGAATTTAATGTCATAAAGATATGTATGAAATTAAAATATAAACTCATTAAAAAAATTATACATTTTTAATAATAATAAAAATCTTGTGACACCATAATTTATCCAAAAAATACTAATTTTGAAAATTTTAAAATCATTTACATTGATTTTTATATTACATGCACAAGAATTTTGTCAAAGATTTTTAATAATTTAAGGTAATTATACCATCACTAAAAATTAAAAATATTTATCCATAATATAAAATTAATTGAGTTAAAATTAACTTTTATATTCACCCTTGACATCATTTTATCCCTATGTGAACATATAAGAGAAACTAAAAGTAATAGAGTAACATTTTCGAATTTTCCTTTACTTAAATAATGTAATGGTCTTTATCAAATACTAAAGGGACCAAAATTTCATATTTTCCAATATATGAAATGTGTGGTAAAACTAATATCACCCAATAGAAATAATTCAGGCATTATATATATTATTTATCCTTATCGTAGAATTTTTAACCTTAATTTCCTTATTTACCCTTACAGAGCTGACAATGATTTATCGCAGTTACTATTCATTATGAAAAAAAACAGTTTTAACCTATTTAAAAAAATTTATCCTATTAATTCTAGATTTGGAATCCATTTTATCAAAACCATTCCCTATGTGGAGTAAATTAAATTTAAAATAAACCTACAAAACGTGGTGAAATACGATTTTTCAAGAAAAATGTGTTTTAGATATAAAAAACCTTTTATAAAAAAATAGACCACAATGTTAACTACAAAGATATTATTATAATTATTATTATTAAAAATTAGCAAATTAAAATTATAAAAAAATTAAAAAATTTGGACTTCTGAAATTCATAGAAATAAAATACATTTTTCAATAAAATTAGTATTTTTTCACTATTAACTATAAAATTAATAATTTCAAAAAAATTAAAAAAATTCATCGAAATATAATTGTGATATGATGATTAAAAAAATTATATCAATTTTTTTAAATAAAATTTCTAAAATTTTTAAGAAATAATTATTATATTCACTCACAAGAAGTAATAAAACCCATTTTCAAAGAAAGGGTATTTTTGAAGCATAAAATAAATACACTAAAAATTGAGTTCTTATTTCGAAAAATCAATAAAGAAATTTTTATTAAATAAGAAAAATTCATATATTATTCATAATTTGGTAACTCATATTCATACCCTCCAATTTAACAACTATGCTATAACTTCCATTTTTTAATAATAATATTTCTATATTATTTCACAATTTACTGATAACAAACAGTTATGTGTTAAGAAAGATGTCAAGAATAATATTATTTTAAACTAAATTTCAAGGGAGTTACATTGGGTACCATGTGATATGTCTAATGAATTATTACATTATTTTCATTTTGTTTCAAAGACATTTATCAAAGCTAAATTCCACAATCTGCATGTTGCACTCAATCTATTTTCCAAGGTCTCGGTCCTTACTTGTGGAAGATTTTTTGTTCATACTTCCAATAATTCAAAAATTTTTGTTAATAGAGAGAAAGAGGGATTTTGGTGTATTTGAAATCTCCCATGTAGTTTCTCTAACATAATACAAATGGTTCTTGAATACACAACATCCGGCATGGAAGGGGATTTTCTGGGACAGTCGTGTGTCTACCATAATGGGGATTTTAACATACTATGGAGAGGGAAACTCACTTCTTTCTGAGTCATATGATTTTTTTACACAGATCACTCTATAATTCATAAATCATTGACATTTCTAAGGTTGATTTATACATATCATTGATTATTATATTCATATCAGGTCTCCCTCTAAATCATTGAATCATTTATAACATCATCAGAGCATATAGAAGCTTATTGAATTATGATGTTGAGATTCTTCACACATGGAACAAGGATAAAAAGTAATATAGCCTTATTAATTACAATGATGGTCAAACAAAGGTCTTGATTAGCTATACAAGTATTTTCCCACTTCCACTAGATTGTAACAATAGTGATTTTGGGGATTCCACTCAGCCCCACCACTTTATACCCCCCCAACACAACTTTTTTCTAGGATTTTAAATGATTAAAAATAAAATTCTCTATTAATCTTTCATAATTGAAAATAAAAAATTTTAAAGTTAAAAATTTTAAAGATCATATAAATTTAAATAAGACTCTATCAAAACCTATAATAGGATTCTCAATGACGTGTATGATTCTCGAAAAGTTTGATTTGCCTATAAATAATTATAATATATCCCTTAAAAGGATATTGAATTTTATTCATTCAATATTAAAAGTATTTAACAAAAACAAATACTGAAAAATAATATTCAATAATATATAAAACCATACTATAGTAATCCCTAAAAAATCACCGAGATAATATTTTCAAAGTGGAAGAAGGTTATATCAGAAAAAGTCATAGAAGAAATCTTATTTGTTGGATCCATTTTTAACCATCCAAAAACAATAATTCAATCCTCTAATTAGTCAGAAAATTTATTAAAAATTTAATTTTTCATTCAAACTCACCTTCAAAAAATAATAAAGAACCACATGCTATAAAAAATCATGACAACGATATTCTATGAATGTATTGATAGATTCATTGGAATAGTAGAAATATAAATCTTTAACCATGTCATATTCATATTTATTACTCTTATCCTCTTCATCATTTTCTTATAAAAAAGATATTTCTCTAAACATTATATAAATTAAATCCATACTAAACTAAGTTATCATGTTATTTCCAATTATATTTCTCTTTCCTAATCCAACCAAAAAAACAACATTTACCTATCAAACCTGTTTTTGAGATTATTAATATTGAATTTAATCCAAATAACCAAAAAATTAAAAACTATTTGATGAAATTATAAATAATAATATTTCATACTCATCACAATGATTATTTTTATAATTTTATTAAAATATGAGTCCATGAAGAATATAATATTGATATAGTCAACAAAATGAATGAAAAAATATAGAACTTTTTTTATAGTATAAGATAATATTTATCATTATTATAACGGTAAAGATAATTATGATAATCTTATTTAATGAGTATTGTTTCTAGAAGATAAATGGGAGAAAGATTGTGTTTTTATTCTCAATCATCTTGATATAATCAAATAAATAAACCAAATGATTATAATTTAAAATTTTCATTTATAAGTTAGAATTTGAAGTTATTTAATTTAAAATTTACATAATTTTTTTTATTCTAATATTAATATCTAAATTTTTATCTAATAAAAAAAATATATTTTATAGGTTTATGGGTTTTAAAGTTAACATTGATTGTAGAAATTTACAATAGTAGTAAAAACCTATAATGATAAGTTTCTTAACGTTAAAAATAAGATGATCATCTACTATATGAAATAAAACCATCATTAGTCAATATTCCCTTACTATGGATTCCTTTTCTATAATCACACTAGCATGGGATATTTTGAATGGAATGGAATTGAATAGAAGTATTTTTTTAATTAGTATTAAATATTGTGAACAATGTGTGAACTTTTTTAATATGGTTAGTATAGTCTATGAAGGAATTAATTTCTAATATATTAATGTTTTTCTAAAATTATTCTTCTCCAATTATATCAATATTTTTTTCAAAATCACTTTCATATTCCATATTTTGTGATCATTAAAAGGGGGAGATTTTTTAGTCATTTCATTAATGTAAACATTAAAATACATAGTTTTGATTATTAAAATACATACATTTATTTTAATATTGGTTCCCTTTAGCCTTAATTCATTTTTTATATAAAGTATATGACATACCAAAAAAATTTCTTTAAAACATCATAAAAATATATTGTTTAAGAATTTATAACTCAAGAATGGAACTATAAGAATATAAACTACTATATACATATTTAGAATAAACTAAATGTTCATCGTTTAATTTGGGGACTATCAAAAGATAGATATAAACATTATCTAAAATTTAATACTCCCTAAAATCAAAAACTATATATAACTAAAAAATTATTACGATCTTGATTATTCAATAAATATATAGAATTAGTTTCTAAGTAATATATATCATACAATTGTAATATAATTTCTCAATAAATATATACAGACTTTAATAAATTTATATGTCATAAATTTAATTTTTTTTATCGATATTTATGTTAATAAATCTACTTCTAACATATATGCTTCATGATAAAGTCAGCAGTAATTTCTAAAATTATTGGAAAAACTTTAATGAGTTTCATGAATATGTTTGTATCATTCCAAAATATTCATATATTTAATGGTGAAATTATGATTCATGTATAAGGAGTTAAGTTGATATCTTTAATAAAGAATATAACAAAGAAAAAGAAATTAAACGAATTCACAAGATTAATGTGTCTCATGTTCCCCAAAACTATTTTGGATTCATTTTAACCTACTAAGAACATTTTTTTTCTATCTTAAGATTTAAATTTTATATTTTTTCATTAAATTTTAATATTTAACTCATTTTAATAATTAAACAAAGAACTAGTAAGTCCTAGTTATAAGGTATTTTATTATATAAGTGATCAATACTTGTACTTAGTGCTTGATGAGATTTATAAAATTTAGGAATAAGATCCTTTTTCATATTTGATCTAATGTCAATAAGTTTCAATGAGGGGAACATAGACATCATTACATGTAAATTCATTGTATTTTAGTAATTTGTTGAAAACAAAACTTATTTATCTGTTCATTTTTCTTATCGTACCACTTTAAATTATTAACTTATCAATTTTTCACTACAAAATCACTTCTACTATGTCTGTTCTATATCATTTTAATTTATCATTTCACTATTATTATTTTTATATAAAAATTATATTTTGAGTAGACATATTCCAAATATTTATTTTTTACTCCTCTAAAACTATTTTATAACTTATGAAATTCCATTACATAATTTTAAATAATACTTTTACATAAATTAATTTTTATGGTTAAAAAAACTAAATGTTTTTAAACAACAATTCACCCCCTCATAAAGCTACTTTTTTGGGATATTAAAAATAAATTCAAACATAGGACTAAAAACGTCGAAATAATTATTACGAATTGGATTCTTAAATTATTATATAATTGAACAATGTATCACCTAGTTGGATATAAATAAACAGTTTCATTTTACATAGAGGAAGAATAAAAAATATTATGATTATTTCAGTTTATATTAGAACCTTCTTTTTTACTTGATTCTATGACTTATCAAAGGATTGTTTGTCTTTCTTGGGCACATGTCGAGAGTGTTATTATAAAAATTTCCTATATAGGTTTTACCATGAACATATATCTTCACTATATATTATTTTCCATATCATTAAATCATTCTCCATTTTATTACAAATTATGGGAGATCATGGAAAAAACCATGGACAAGGATCATGGTATATTATATATCAATTTCATGGATATTATATCATATATTATTAGATATCACATATAATAAATGTGGTTCAACCATTATTATTTATCTCTACATCTTTAATTTTCTTTAAATTTGAAAATCATAAATTTTGTTCCACATTTTTTCTATTATTTAAGGATTGAATTTACTCACCATTATTGATAAAGAATATGTGATTTTCATATTTTACAAATATATCTTCCATATCAAGTTTAAATAATTAAAATAGTATTTATAAATTTTTATATATAATGGTTTCAAATCATATATTTTGAAAATTTATCTAAATCCTCATTAAAAATTATTTGAATTATTAATATTTGGTTCCTGATCAGATTCATATTGAAATATAATATTATTTTTGTTAAATAAAATAAAAACCAAAAACATAAAAATTTATTATTTGTGATCAAAATAGGGATCCATGAAATTAATTTAAATCTTTTTAATTCCTTTCTTCCATAATTTATTTCTTCTATTCGTTCTAATTTCTTCTTTTATCCTGGACAATCCTATGCGGATTTTATCTTTAATAATTTTCTTATGATCTTGATAATCCGATTACCTCATAAATTATTAGTAACTTCATACCATCATCATTAGTGTAATGTGGATTAGTAAAACGAATGAGAGGTGTATCATTATAAAATAGGTAAAATTTTGGGAAATATGGGTGAAGAATATTATTTTAGAGTAAAAACATAGGAGCGAGTGTGTGAGGTCAATATTATTTACTTTTTTTAGATAACATAAATAATTAATGGGCCTATATAAATGTAATTATAATAAAGTAATTATTGACATTTATTTATGATTAATTTTAATGGATTAAAGCTATAATTTATGAATTAAAATCTCCATTTAATTTTAAAACACAAAGTATGTGATTAATTGATAAGGAAAAAGACTTATTTGATATTTATGATACATTAATTTTAATGAAATCAATAATAATTAGAGAAAAACTTTCCAATAGGGCATCTTGTAATTTAATAATTATATAAAATAAAAAAATAAATTTTGGTCATACAAGAATTTATCTATTTTAAAAACATAAAGTGGGATATACTACAATCAAATTGAAAGCAAAGATGAGAAATACCCCAATGAACTTTTCAGGAGATAAAAGTTATAAGGAATAAGAGTGTTATTTCTAGCCAATATTATAATGTTTCTAATTAATGTTTCATGGTTTTTCAAAACGATCCATGAATATTTTTTAAGACCATATAATGAGGGAAATCATTATGATCTAGGGAAATGTGTGTGAGAAGTGATAGGCTACCTTGGAAATGTTTACGACTGGCATCAACAATGATGTTTAGGAAAAAATGGTTATTCACTACTTATAACATATATACTAAAACCAATAAATATCTATTATTATTGAGAAGAAAGTGTAAAAAATAGATATTCATTTAACATCTTACATAAAAATTGAATCATGTCATAGGAGGTTTTTTAAAAAATTATTCTCTTTATAATTAAAATATAAAACTAATGGTATATTTCAATCTAAATCTTATGAAAATAAATGTTATCATTTTTAAATACTTATATATGTTTTTTTATTTTTTTAAAGTAGAATAAATGTGATTATGTTATATAGTTAATTTTTTTCTCAATCCAATCATAAGTGAAGATGAAATTTCTCCATTTCAAGATTATTCATTTATAGAAATATTATGTTCTATACGTGGAGATATTCTTGTTAATTTAGAGTGTTCAACTTTAAAGATAAAATAATCTAGAATAAAAAACAATTTATTCATACTTGTAATCTCATCCAAGATAATGTATATATCATTAATATTTTTAGTGGTATTAGTAAAATTATTAAAATTGGTTTGAGTATTGATAAATTGTTATTAATTATTACTAATCAACTAAGGCTTTATAATTTTCAATAGTTAAAAAACAATTAAAATGTCACTAAAATGGAACTTTTTTCATTTTTTAATGGAAAATAACTAGATAAGGTGACATGTGATATTTTTGTCATGCATTATGATTAATTTTTAGTTAGTCCATGGAATTTTTATAAGATTCATGTAATATGGATAAACTGATCAATGTTCTTTTAAATAAAATCAGAATATTATTATCCTCAAACCCTTGAGGTCTTTTTAAATTTTTAAAATTAAGTTCTTGTTGATAGAGGATGATAATTTAGAGAAAAATAAAATATAAACAAAAAAAGGAATGAGAAATTTAGTAAAATAATATTAAAAACATATAGTTAGTAATGTCTAAAGAAAAGTGGATGTGAAAATAGTATAAAATTAGAGTGAAAATGTAAAAGTGAGTTTAATTTTATAAAAAAGAAATATACATATATATATATATTATAATTGTAACTATTGATATTAAATTCACTTTTTAATGGATTTATACTAAGTCTCTTAACCAATCATTGTCTTATAGTGTTACTCACTTTTTTAGAATTAGTAGTTAGGTTTTTAGAGTGAATATTTGATGAATTACCTCACCTAAGAGGTATCACTAACCATAATTAATTAACCCATAGAGAAACACTTCATAATAAAATATCTTATAAATAAAATTTTGAACAAACTAAAAAAACAATGTAATGCGGTGGAGTACCTAAGAAATGGTTTTTTAAGTGAAATCTCAAGTCCTTGAGTTCCCTTCACAATTATTTTTTGAGAAAGAACATTTTTCATAGATAATGTGTGTAGTTTACTTATATATAAAATTAGAATGATAAATTTTAATAATGGAATTTCTTTTTTTGATGATAGAATTGATTAAATCCAAGATCAATACTTATTTGATGTAATTTATATTAGGATTTGGTGCCTATAAATTATAAAAAGTTGGAGATTAATGAAAAATGGAATTGATAACTATGTTTTAATTGTAAGAATGTCTACTTATGAAATGTGTATTAAATAATTCCCCTACTATATTCAGAAAAATAATAAATCATGAATTTTTTTCATTAATTGGTATATTTTTGATCATTTACAAAAACAATAATTTAATATTATGAATATAAATTTAGATCTTACAGTGTTAAAATAATCCTAGAATGAATTTTTTAAAATTTCTTCAGCAATATTAATTAATAAATAATTGAAAATGTATTTTTTATATAGTAATACATTTATAAATAATTATTTTTTATAATATATAATTAATCATATATTTACTATCAATTTGATAGAACAAAGACAAGAAAATTTGGAGGAAAATGGATATTTTTCAGAAAACTGTTTTAAGTACATAATGATTTTCTATTTTAATTAATTTGAATAATACATAATGATAAATTATTTAAATTTAAATTATATATTATAAATCCATATATATAAATTTAAATTCATATAATGATGATTACTAGACTGAGAGTTAATGTAAGATCATCTTCTGTTGGAAAATTGTATTTTCCCAAAAGACTTTTTTTCATCATGTTTTGCATGTTTATTTTTAAAATTATTTTTTCCACTTATAGAAATTTATTTTGATAAAATTTATTCTTTGTTTGAATTAATAGGTTCAAATTTGGTAAATAGGTTCATTTTTTTAGCATTATTAATAGTAACTCTGTAAATATTTTTCACCTCAGTGAATGTAAATCGAGTAATTAAGGTTGAAAATAATGTGGAAAGGCTTTAAAAAATTAACAAAAACATTCCTTATTTCTATAATTGGAGATTATTTTAACCTTCATTATCGTAGATTCAAATATAATGAAATATGATGATATTTTTTATTTGATAATGACCATAAAATTTTTGTAAAGTAAAGGATAATTCCAAAATGACACATCCTTGATTTTAATTTCTCTTATATGTTCACATGGGGATAAGAAATTTTTTTGAATTAATATATATATTTATTTTGAACATAATTGAATTATTTTTATTATCGAAATTTATTTTTATTTTTTATTGATGTAAAAGTTACCATAAATACATATATAACACTGGAACAATTTGTTGGTTAGAGTGGACACTCAAGAGGGGGGTGAATTGAGTTCCAATTAAAAATTTTTGTTTAAAAGATTTTTATTAAAATCCCCCAATTTATAAAACAAGTTAAACTATAGTGAATTTATAAATATTGTAAATTTTCAATCTGTTTCTCAAAGATTGATTACTTCTCAATTAACATAATCTGGAGATTATGTTATCTTTTGAAACTAACTTACTAGTTCAAAATAATTACAAACACTTTCCAGTTTAACTATCAGAGTTACTTTAAAACAGATTTGAATTTTAAAGTACTTAGCAGTGGAATATTCAATATAGTTCTAACCAAAATAAATAAGCACAAAAGTTTTAACCGAGAGGTTCACTCTCAAGATGAGACTTAGTCCACTCAAATAGTTTATATAAAACTTTGATCGAAACCCTAGATTGGGGTTTACAACAGTTCTCAGACTGTCTAGGTCCTCAGGCCTCTACCACAGTTCTACGTGGGAAAGCAACAATAACAACAACTCACAATATATCTAGGTCACACTTGACCTCTACCACTGTCCACAGTGGGATACAAGAGTTTAAGGGAAAGATTGAGTGAGGATTTATAAATCCTCCAGTTCAGCACAGGATATAGAGTGTGTTTAAAATACAGAACACACACTGCTCAAAATGAAAATAATTGAAACACAATAGATATAAACAAATAAATATGAGTTTAGAATTCTCTATGTGCTTTTAGTGAAGCTATGGACTCCTTGGATTGAATACAGATGAAGCTTTTAGTCCCTCTCTGGTTTTATTCATGAAAAATAGAGTGTCGCTTTTGTATTTGACTTCTAGGTCCAGGTTGATCAGCCTGATCAGCTTGAGTGTAGGTGAAATCATTGGAGCTATTTACTTCGTGAATGTTTTTGGTTCTACAGATTCAGTATGTATTCTTCCTTATTCTTCTATGCATCTAATCCCTTGTGTATATTCAAGGGATTTTGTCGTATGTGGATGGAAAAATTGATTGACCTCTCTACCCCTGGGTGTTTTTGAGGTTCGCTTATATATATATATATATATATCCTTAGCTCTGGAAATGAGAATGATTACCTTTTTACAGGTATGAGGTACGGTTTCCTAACATGCCAAGAACTATCATTAATTAATAGTAGATGCCTTAAAAACATAAAATTTGACCGTTGCTAAATAAACAAATAGAAATAGAGTTTAGAGAAATAGTGACTAGTTTTCATCAGTATCTCTTTGTATCAGTGAGATTGTAGTGGTGGACGTGTAACAGTTGGTCTTGCATCAGTAACTATTAGTCTCTGTAATGGTAGCTCTCTTTAATTGTCATCCCCTTCTATCGATAGCTCTTTTTATATGTGGTTCCTTTTGTCGGTATCTCCTTCTGTTGGTAGCTCCTTCTGTCGGTAGCTCCTTATGTTGGTAGCTCCATCTGTCGATAGCTCCTTTTGTCTGTATCTCCTTCTATTGTTTGCTTCTTCAATCTGTATCGGTAGAATTCATATCGGTAGCTACCTATTTTTCTACATTGGTAGCTCTTTATTATAACAATAGATTCTATCTATCAGTGATCTTTTCTTATCGGCAGACTATGTAACGGTAGATCTGTATCACTGACTTAAAAATGTAATACTAATTTGTTCTATGCAAGTCATATCCAGAGTGAGTTAGTATTATTTCAAAACATGTATAAACATAGATAATCATTGATTAATATATTCCAATTATTATTTTGAAATTTTTGTCCACTCAATATATGGATGACATAATTTAATATATAGATAGGATTATCAAAACATATTAAAACATAATTGAGATTTATCAAAACAAGTGAGGTCATCAATCTCCTCCTTTTTGATAATAAAAAATTATGACATTATAATCCAAAATAATCATTAATATATCAGTATAAAATACATTGGGTCTCATTTCTCAATGTGAGTAATGAAATTTTCAAATGTATCATAGAATAGAGTATTACATACAAATGTATCAGAGGTATGAAACCACTGTATCAGAGGTAGAGTTATAAAACAAATATACCAGAGGTATGAAAATATTATGCTGAAATATAGTAAAAAATATTATGTTCATATTTCTTAGAGGTAGAGTATATTATGCTCATATTTCTCATATTACTCCCCCTTTGTGATTAACAAAAATTATTAAACAATGGATTGCAGAAGGTAAAAGAGAATAAGATCACATATATTTCTTGGTTGAGGAAAAAGAGTATAAGTGATTCCTATAAGATGTCCTAGACACTATTCAATCCACTTCCTCAGCATGTGATTCGAATTTTCCCTTGGGATCAGATGAGCATTTAGGCTGGGTAGATGTAGGTGGAGGCATGGGAACACCAGTGATAATCAGAGGAGGCTAAGTTACTGATACAATTCCTATCCTATAATGTGGAACCCTCTGGGTAATCATAACAGAGATACTTCTAATTAATTGAGCTGGTGTCATCTTAGGAATGGAGGTACACTGTGAAGAGGCAGGTAGAGCTGGAGGTACAATGATAGGAGTACTGTCTACATGAAAAAATGGAAGCAACAGATTCCTAAAGTCCATAATGATTCCTCCTCCTCTTTCCATAGAAGAAATGAAGTCATCTTTGTTCTCCAAGAATTTGTCTAAAGCAAGAGTTAACTCTCTGAGCTTTCTTACTTGTTCTATAAAATTTTGAGTGACTGGAGGTAGCTTCATGTTCTCTAACAGAAGCTTGAAATGATTAGTCAACTGATATTTAGTGTAGACCCTTTGTAAATAGAAATCCACTTTTTCTTTTACCTCTTTTTGAGAATCAGTGGCCTCTCTCATAAAATTCTGAACAATTTTCCCTATATCCCTAGTGGTAGTCACTACTTGGGTCAAGGGAGCAGAGTCTATAGAGCCACTGGTGTAAGACTGTCCAATTTATTCTCTCATCATAGCTCGAATATGAACAATATCCAAAGAAGGCCTGGTAGTACTCAAAGGTGAAACAGTAAAGGCTATTGTTTCCTTAAAATATTTAGTCAACCCACTAATGATATTTTTCACAATAGAGTCCTGGGTTCTGATATGATACTCCATAGAAATATTAAATTCCTCAAAAGATATTACCATTTCGCTAAATAAAATTTTTACAAATGTCAAATCCTTGTCTTCTTGAGATTTAGAGCTCATATAAGACACCATAGAGACAACTGATTTCTTTAAAGATTCAACATCCTCTGCCAAAGCTTGAAACTTGATTCTGACAGGTCTTGAATTCACCTAAAACATTAGATACTAAATCAGTCATCACAGATTGAATATATGATACTAAGGAGGTTTCCATTCTTATCAAATCATCCACAAAACAGGTCTTAAGATCAGATTTCAACTTTTCTAGATCACATGTTCTTACTATATCACCCCATATAGTTTTAGAAAGTAGATTATAAGTGACAGGAGGTCTACTGATGGGTGTCTCATCTTCTGAATCAGGATAGTCCAACCCAAAAACTAAAAAACCTGGGTATTTAGCCCAGTCTCCAATCTCATGAGCTACTGAAACAGTACCATGTCTGATGGGATGCTCCCCCTCAATCTGTGCATTCACCTAAACATGTATATCAATAGAATATTGAATAGGCTGGTCTTCCTCAGAAGAATCCTCTAAAACCATCTCTATTTCAACAGCAGGAGGCTCATTTGGAATAAGTTCAAGTTCTGTCATCTCAACCAAAACATCCTCTTCAGGTATATCAGAATTCCCAATCAGTGGACTTAAGCTCAATATACTCACATCTAAACTATCAGAAACATGTTCTCTATTTTCATATAATTCTTACTCATTCTCTGGAGCAGGCTGGTCTTCCTCATAAATAGGGGCTTTTTCCTTGCTTACTCCCAACACTGTTTCCTTCCTAGATGATACAACATTAGCAACTGGACATGGAGGAAAGTCTAGATCCCTTCCATCAGCTACAAAGGTATCCTCCTCATCAGTATCATCTATATACAGAGGTTCCTCTTCATCAGGTCCTAAACCTGGATATCTCTTGTCTTTTGGCCTATTGGGATGTTCAACAGGGTTGAACTTATCATACACCTTCTCATCATCAATAACCCATTGTCTTCTCTATGGGTTCCATCCAATATTCTTATATTTACATATTTTTCTTGTGATGAAAAAATGGTTCCTCACAACTATTGTCTCATCCTGAGACTCAGCTACTCCTTTCACTTTGATCATTACTGAAATCAACATTGTAAAGAATAAAGCATTGGATTTTGACTTAGGCCTAGTCATATCCTCAATTTGGATCATCAACAGCCTACAAATATTTACCTTGACACCATGCCCCAGCAAATGCAACAAATAAATATCTTGGTATCTCAAATTTTCAAAGTCCCCTCTTCTTGGACTTAGCACATGTTGGATGAATTTGAATAATATCTGGTTTTCTCCATCCATTTCAGTAGCCATTACCTTTCTTTGTTTTCCACTACCAGTTATCTCTTCCAAAGAAACCTTATAGTCTAGAATGTCACTGGTAGGAGGTATTGTCTTTGAGGCATACCCAAATACACCCTCAAATGGCACTTTCAAACATTCAACCCATTTAATAGAAGAAAAAGAAATATCATTTCCATTCACTAATGAGACCATTCTTTTTTCTTCTTTAAACTTCTCAAAACAAAAAAAGCCTAAAATCCCTTAACATGCATCAGATAATGAGGTCCATTATTATTTTCAAAGCACTCGATCCATCTTTGTTCCTATAATACTATTAGAACCAATGAATTCATAGGCAGGATCCATTCCTCACTGAGTTCCTTTTCAATTACTATTTCTCTATTGTGCAAATGTGGGTTCACTGCATGATTCCCCAACCTTGTTCTACTTTCACTGCCACTACCTTCAGGTCCGGTTTTCTGCTTCGTTCCACTTGGCACATCACTATCATCTCTGATTATCAGGAGTTTTGTTCTTGCAATCTCCAATCAAAGAACTTAGGGTTACACATAATGCGGGGGTTCGAGAAGTGAGGAATGAAGATATTAGATTTTTTAGTGGATTGAAATGTGACTAAGGCTTGGTTTTTATCATTTAGGAATAAAAATGTAATAAAAATAATTATATTGAACACAATAAGAGTTTCGACTAATGAAATTGAAAAACAGACAGTGCATGACATATTGGTGACAATTACCGGTGAGAATAATGATAGTGAGGTTTCTCTATCGGTGAGGTCTCTTGCGGTAAGGTGTCTCTAGCGGTGAGGAATTCTAGCGGTGAGGAATTCTGGTGGTGAGGATTTCTAGCAGTGAGAATTTCTAGTGGTGAGGATTTCTAGTGGTGAGGATTTCTAGCAGTGAGGATTTGGCTATTGGTGAGGATTTGGAAAACGGTGAGGATTTGGATAATGGTGGGGATTTGACTAACAGTGAGGATTTGGATAATGTTTCATATTTGGATAATGGTGAGGATTTGGATAATGATGAAAATTTGGCTAATGGTTAGGATTTGGCTAATGGTGAGGATTTATCTAATGGTGAGGATTTGGCTAACGGTGAGGAATTGGCTCTACTAAGTCTATCATTCCTAACTCATGTCTAATGTACCTTAACCTCTCCGAACATAAAGGCTTGGTGAATATGTCAGCTAATTGATGTTCAATACCATTAAATTCATGAGTAATATAACCCTTTTGGTAATGATCTCTCAAAAATAGGTGCCTTACATCAATGTGTTTGGTCCTAGAGTGAGATATAGGATTCTTAGAGATATTGATCACACAAGTGTTATCACAATTTATAGATACTTGTCTAAACTGATATCTGTTGTCCAATAATTTATGTTTCATCCACATAATTTGTGCACCGAAACTACCATAAGCAATATATTCTGCTTCAGCAGTAGACAATGCAACATAATTCTTCTTTTTTACTACACATAGATATCAGGGAATTTCCCAGAATATGACATGTTCTAGAAGTTCTCTTTCTATATAACTTGCAACCAGCAAAGTCATTATCTGAATAACTTATTAAATCGAATGATCGTCATTTTAGATAAAATAATCCTATGTTATTATTATGTTTAGGATATTTGAAAATTATTTTAACAAAAATCAAGTGTGACTCTTTTGGATTTTCTTGAAATATTTCACACATACACACATTAAACATAATATTAGGTCAATTAGCAGTAAGATAGAGAAGACTCCCTGTCAAACCTCTGTAGTTGGATTGATCCACTGGTTTTCCAGTTTCATCACCATCCAACTTAAAAATTGTACTCATACGTGTATCACTTTCTTTAATACTATCCAAACTAAAACATTTTAAAATATCCTTTGTATATTTACCTTGATTTAAGATAATACCATTTTCATTTTAAGAAACTTGAAATCCAAGAAAATATTTGAGTTCTCCCATTAAACTCATTTCAAATTCATTTTTCCTACTCTTGGAAAAATAAATACCCAAATCATTTTTAGAAGATCCAAAAATAATTTCATAAATATATATTTGTACTATCAAAACATCTTTGGAAATTCTTTTAATAAAGAGAGTTGGATTAGAAATCCCTTTAGAAAAACCTTTTGAAATAAGAAAACTACTAAGTATTTCATACCAAGCACATGGGAATTATATTAAACCATATAATGATTTTGAAATCTTAAGAACATGATTCGGAAAATGATGATTAGAAAATCTAGGTGGTTGTTTAAAAAAAATATTCAATTATAAAACCATTTAGAAAATCACTTTTAACATCTATTTGATAAAACATGAAATTCAGATGAGCAGCATAGGTAAGTAGAATCCAAATAGCTTCTAATCTAGCTACAGGTGAAAATGTTTCCTCATAGTCTATTACTTACTCTTGACTATATCCTTGTGGAACTAGTCCTGCTTTGTTCCTAACTATATTCCCAGACTCATCAAATTTATTCCTAAAAACCTATTTAGTGCATATGGTCAAATTTTCCTTAGGTTTGTCAACTAATTCCAAGACATTGTTTCTTTCAAATTGATTTAATTATTATTGCATAGCCATTACCCAAAATTCATCATTGATTGAATCATTAATATTTTTAGGTTCTAACTATGAAAGAAAGTCTTGATGTTAAACCTGATTTCTTAGAAAAGCTCTAGTATGTGTACCTATATCAAGATTACCTACAACAACATCTAAAGGATGATTCTTTAGAATCCTAGTTGATCAGGTAAAGGTAGGATTAGAAATTTCAGGTTCTTATCTAGGTTCTGGTTCAACAGATGTTGATTCTGAAATATTTCCAGGACTAGCTGTCTTTACAACAGGTTCACTGAAATTATCACTAAGTTTCAGAACAGAAAAATATTCTTCACAATTTTCAAGAGAAGGTTTAGGTTCATGTGGATCAGTTTCATCAAATTTGATGTGAACTGATTCTTCCACACATTTGGTTCTTTTATTAAAAAATATATAGGATTTTATAGATAAATAATAACTTAGAAATATTCCTTCATCACTCTTGGATGCACACTTATCAAGATTATCTTTAGAATTGAGAACAAAGACATTTCAACCAAAAACTATGATCTAACTAACTTTAGGTTTTCTATTATTCTATAGTTCATAACGGGTATTTTTAAGAACAGGTCTAATAAAGATTCTATTTATAATATAACAAGCTGTATTGATAGCTTCAACCCAAAAGTAAATAGTTAAGTCATACTCATTTAGCATAGTCCATGCAATTTCTTGAAGTGTTCTATTTCTTCTTTCTACTACACCATTTTGTTGAGGTTTCCTAGGGGCAGAGAAATTATGATTGTAGCAATTTGTTGATAAATATGATTCAAATTCAAGATTTTTAAACTCACGACCATGATCACTTATCCAGGTTTTAATCTGATGTACACTAAGGTTTTCTACAGACTTGGAGTATTTCATAAAGTAAGAACAAACTTCACTTTTTTGAGCTAGAAAATATACCGAAGTATATATAGAAAATTCATCTACAAGAACAAAGACATATTGATTCCCATTTAAACTAGAAAAATCAGATGGTTTAAATAAATCCATGTGAACCAACTCAAGAGGATGAGAAGTTGAAACTTATTTCTTTGATATAAATTAAACTTTATGTTTCTTTCTCTTTTGATAGGGATTACAAACTTTTTCAAATGGGAATTCAACTTTAAGTAGGTCTCTAACTAAATTCTTCCTAGTCAGTTTCCTATGTGAATGAACATTGTAGTGTCCTAATTTTCTGTGCCAAAGCTAGGATTCATTATAAAAAGAATTTAAACAGGTAATATTTTGTTTGGATAATGAATTTAAATCCACAGCATAAAAATTTTCATTTCTTTAGGTAGAAAACATTAAAAAAATTTAGAATTAAAAACATTACAAGAATCATTTTCAAACTTATCATTAAATCCATCATCACACAACTGAGAAATTCTTAGCCGATTATATTTTAGTCTATCCACAAGTAAGACCTTATAAATTAAAATTGAATCAGTGTTACCAATTTGGCCTAAGCCGATGATTTTTCCTTTTGAGTTATCACCAAAGGTGACATGTCCTCCATAAACTTTGAAAAAGTTTTTAAAACATGAGAAGTATCCTATAATATGTCTTGAACATCCACTTTCCAAGTACCATGTCTTCCTATATGAACATTTTAGGTATGTTTCCTACAAAACAGGTTTAGACAGAATATGATTTTGGTACCCAGATTTTCATAGGTCTGAATAGGTTAGCATGAAAAACTTTTGGTACCCATATTTGTCTAACGGGGTTTATATAATCAATATATTCAATAGACTTTGAAGGATAAACTTTTTTTGATCTATAACTAGGTGAATAGTTGGTCAAGACATAAGAATTTCCAGAACTAGAACTAGCAGCAAACTGTCCAATTTTTGGAATAAATCTATTTTTTGTGATCTGTATCTGTCCAAGTTGATAGCCTAGCCCAGTGGTATACTTTGGTAATACTGGTTTGCCTAGAATTTGTGTAAGATTGTTATTTCCATTTGTAAAATTTTCAAAATCATTTCTGAGTTTCTCATTAGATAGTTTCAGTTTATTATTTTCTTTTAACTTTGGAACATTCTTTTCCTTTTCTGCTTCTAGTGCAGATTTGACAGTGGTAGCTAAAGCATACTGTTTCTTTAAGGTTTTATACTTTTCTTTTAGCTCATTGAAATTATCTTATAGTATGTTACAATATTAAAATAACTCTTCAATATACATGTTTTCAGAACCAGAATTATAACAATATCTAGAATAATAAGAGTTTAAAACAGGAGTATCCAATGTTACCTCAGATGTATTTGTCAGGAAACAAAAATTTGCATTTTGAGATTTTTCATCCTGAGTGGAATCAGACTCACTTAAACTATCTTCTGAAGTACTCCATGTTGCTTTCATATATTTCTTATATTTTTTGTCCTTGTACTCATATTTCTTCATGTACTTCACTTTTGGATAGTTAGCTTTCACATGTCCTTTCTTCTTGAATTCATAACAGACTATGTCATAACTTTTATCAGTTCTTTTCCAATCCTTCTTCCAATGACATATATTATCATACTTTCCATTATAGTTGGATTTTCTAAATAAATTTTTCTTTCAATAAAACTTCTTGAATCATCTGGATATCTTATCCATTTCAGCATCATTGTCAGATGCACTCTCCTCCCTGCTTGAACTATCACTTTCACTTTGAATTTTTCCTTTGTCCTTATTTTTTGAAGCATAAGTCTTGAAAGCTACAAACTTATTTCTTGGTTAATCATATTATTTCTTGTTTACTTTCACTTCTTCTTCATACATCATTAATTTACCAATGAGTTCCTTGAAAGGAAAAGCACTAATGTCACAAGATTCACAAATTGAAACTGATGTGCCTCTCCATCTATCTGGAAAGCATCTAAGTATTCTCATAATCTGCTCCTTAGCTGGAACATCCTTTCCATGTGAGATCATTATATTTAAAATTTCGTTGAACATGAGATACATGTCAGAAATAGGTTCATTAGGCTTCATTTTAAAATTATCATACTTAATAGTGTAGGTATTCAATATAATTTCCTTAACATTGGTTGTTCCCTCATGGAAAATAGCCAAAGTATCCCAAATTTCAAAATCTGTTTTACAAGAAGATATTATATCAAATTCTCCATCTCCTAAAGCACAATACAGACAATTCATTGTTTTAAAATTATTATTGTAATCAAATTTAGTAGGTTCATCCCAAGTAGTTATTCCAGTTTCTGGAATCTTATACTGAGTCTTCGTAGTAGTACAGATATCAAATCCCATAATTTCTAAATGAATTTTCATTTTTAGTTTCCATTGGGAATAATTAACACCATTAAATAAAGGAGGCATATTAGTAGCTGAACCTTCTAGTCTATTATCCATAATTAGATTTTAACAAATATATTTAAAGAGATAAAATTTAGAAATAATGGAAATTTAAGATATTTAGGCTACAACTAAAATCACAGTTAAAAAACAGAGTGTTTGGAAATTTTTTATTAATAACACCCTTTGATACCAAATGTTGGTTAGAGTGGACACTCAAGAGGGGGGTGAATTGAGTTATAATAAAAAATTTATGTTTATAAGATTTTTATTAAAATCCACTAATTTATAAAACAATTTAAACTATAGTGAATTTATAAAGATTGTAAATGTCCAATTAGTTTCTCAAAGATTGATTACTTCTCAGTTAACTTAATCTGGAGATTAAGTTATCTTTTGAAACTAAGATACTGGTTCACAATAATTACAAACACTTTCTTGTTTAACTATCCGAGTTACTTTAAATAAAATTTGAATTTTAAAGTACTTAGCAATAGAATATTCAATATAGTTTTAAACAAAATAAACAAGCACAACAGTTTTAACCAAGAGGTTCAGTAAAAAGTTGAGATTTAGTCCTGTCAAACAGTTTATATAAAACATTTATCCACACCCTAGATTGGGGTTTACAATAGTACTTAGACTGTCCGGGTCCTCAGACCTCTACCACAGTTTTACATGGGAAAGAAACAATAACAACATCTCATAGGTTATCTAGGTCACACTTGACCTCTACCACTATCCATAGTGGGATACAAGAGTTTAAGTTAAATATTGAGTGAGGATTTAAAAATACTCCAGTTCAGCATAAGAGACGGAGTGTGTTTAAAATATAGAACACACATAGCTCAAAATGTATATAAATGAAAAAAATAGATCTAAACAAATAGAGATGAGTTTAGAATACTCTATGTGTTTTGAGTGAATCTCTAGACTCCTTGGATTGAATGCAGATAAAGCTTTGAGTCCCTCTTTGGTTTTAGTCAAGAAAAACATAGTGTTGTTTTTCTGTTTGACTTCCAAGTCCAGGTTGATCAGCCTAATCAGCTTGAGTATAGGTGAAGTCGCATGAGCTCTTTACTTCTTGAATGTTCAGGTTCTACAGATTAAATATGTATTCTTCCTTCTTCTTCTATGCATGTAAGCCCTTGTGTATCTTCAAAGGATTGTCTCGTATATTAATTTAAAGATTTATCAACCTCTCTACCCCCAGTTTTTTTCGAGGATCCCTTATATATATATATATATCCTCATCTTCAGCAATGGGAATGATTACCTTTTTACAGGTACGAGGTACGGTTTCCTGACCTGCCAAAAACTATCATTAATTAATATAAGATTCATTAAAAACATCAAATATGGCTGTTTCTAAATAATAAAATAGAAATAGAGTTTAGAGAAATAGTGACTGGTTTTCATCAGTAGCTCTTTTTATCAGTGTTCTTGTAGCAGTGGACATGTAACGGTAGGTATTTCATCAGTAACTATTAGTCTCTGTAACGGTAGATCGGTTGAATCGATAGCTCCTTCTATCGACAGCTCCTTCTATCGATGGATCCTTCTGTTGGTAGCTCCTTCTGTCGTTAGCACCGTCTGTTGGTAGCACCTTATGTCGGTAGCTCCTTCTGTCGGTAGCTCCTTCTGTCTTTATTGGTAGACTTCATATCGGTTGTTGCCTGTCTGTCTGTATCGGTAGCTCTTGATTATAACCGTAGATTCTATCTATCAGTGATATTTTCTTATTGGTAGACTATGTAATGGTAGATCTGTATCAGTGACTTAAAAACTTAATACTAATATGTTTTATGCAAATCATATCCAGAGTTAGTTAGTATTATTTCAAAACATGTTTAAACATAGATAAACATTGATTAACATATTCCAATGATTATTTTGATATATTTTTCAACTCAATAGAAGGATGACATAATTTAACATATATATAGGATTATCAAAACATATTAAAACATAATTGAGATTTATAAAAACATGCGAGGTCAACATAATTATTCTTCAAGCAATAGGAAAATCAAAGTAAAAGACTTTAAAAACATAAAAAGTAATATTTTTTAGATTATTTTTACAGTCAAATGAATTTTAAGGATAATAATAATTGTGAATTATTGTTGAAATGATTTATATTATAATTATATTCCAATTTTGATATATATAAAGACACAATATGTGAATATCTTTTAAAATGAAATTATTGGTATTTTTTATTTAATAATATATTATTAAATGATTTTAAAATTTTTAAAAAATATATATTAAAACGGGAAAAGGAGGTGGGATACAGCTAAAATTTCATCTAGTGAACTTTTTTAAGCCAATTTTTACAATAAAATTAAAATTTTAACACATTGATAATGAAAACATTATTACCACGGTTAAGGTTAAAATTAGTTAACGAAGGGGTTAAACCAAAAGATAAAGATTAAAATTCCACATAAACATATCCAAATTTTATTGGCTAAATATATTTATAACATATGTTATCTTGTATTAAAAATTCATTCCACTTGGATCTACATTCACTTGAAAAATAACGATTTATATTAAAATATTTTATGTAATTTCATGTGTTTCATTTCCCTCACTATAAAAGGACACCCCCTCACTTCTACTCTTAGCACCACCTTGTGCAACATATCTCAACCAAAACCTGAAAATATATCTCAAAATAATATTTATATACATTCTATAGGTGTTTTTATTCTTAAAATACAATCCCTAGTGTTCTTAATGAAGATCCAAAGCAAGTTTTTCAAAGAGGAGGTAATAGCCTTGACTAAGAATTTTAATTGTACTTATTCTTCTACCTTTATAAAATATTTTATAAACAATACCATATGATTAATTAATATTCATATATATAATTAAATGTTATTATTCTTGTTTAGTGTTGATTTTTTATATAATTTACACCCTATATAAAATGAAAACACTTCTCGTGCGTACATACAACCTACCATCTCTACGTAGTGGTGTAATTCATTTTTCATAACCAATTTTCATAGATGGTCATAAAGGCTGAAATAATGAATATATATATGATATTTATGAAATAATTATTATTTTTAAAATATAATATTTTATTTATTTTTTTACCCTTCCACCCATTAAAAAATGATATTGTCACTCATGTTTTTGGGTTGACAACCACCTCCATATGGAAATGTAATTAATTTTAACTATCCACCTTTCCAGAATGATTAAAAATATTTATAAAAAGAATAACTCTGATATTAATAACATAAATATAATTCTATAGGTGATGAAACTATATCATATTTACAAGAACTAAATCTTCCTTGATGAAACATGCATGAGAAAACTAAATACTTAACACTCGATGATAGATTTTTCCATGAATTGGTCATTAATAGGTAATGAAATTATATATAAATTAAGAAAAATATAAATTTCATTCTATTATGAATTAATTAAAAATTTAAAACAAATATAAATAATGTTGAATCAAATTCAACTAAGTGTAAGCGTAAGTTAAGGAGTTTTCATCTCACATTCCACTTCATCGAGACACATTTTTTATTATGAGACTATTTTATTTTAACTGGTGTATATACTACAACTTTTGTATTATTTAACACGAATCAAGATTTATTAATGTTATTTAAATTTTGAATTCATGTTTACTCTTTCATGGTTTTACAATTCAAATGTTACCAAATAGGGATGAAATTATTTTTACAATCTCATTTTTGTGATTTCTTATATTTTCAATGAAGCATAATTATAATCAATCGTCCATAATCCCCATATATATAATTATTCTATGGAAATTTAATGATTTTCCATGTTTTCAACCAAATTTTCCAATATGTGTCCCTATAATCAATAAAATAAATATTTATAGGAATAATTAATCTTATTTCTCTTATTTATCTAAAATATTTTCAACCATATCCATTTTTTTATCATGGAGATGCATGATTCCTAAACTTTATACCATTTATAACTATATTTTATTAATATAAAATTTATTGGATTGAATGGTTAAATCTTTATATTCGATGTTTATTAATCAATATGGATATTTTATATAAGGAATATTATTTATAAATTAAATTGATCATTCAATATATGAGGAATGAATTGGACATGAAATTGTGGGTAGAGAACAATTATAGATATCCCCTTGATGAATCAATAGTTATAATGGGAAAAACATGTTGTTTAAACTTAAAAATTGGTTTTTTTGTATACTTACCCATATTTGATGGTATCTTGGCATAATTCCTCGATCAAGACTTTTTGAAATTATGTATTTATTTCATTGTGAATTGGGTTAGTATTAAAAATTATATTACTACATTAAAATTATACATGGATGCATTTCATTCACAAATTATTGATTAAAAGGAATGTGTTTTTATTTATCTACCTTTAATTATCAATTATTCCTTATCTACTAGTTATTGTTTCCACTATACACAACCCTTACTATGTGTTTTTTCTCACCCATATTTTGTTTTAAATTCCACATGATATGAAGAAGGAATATTTGAATGAGATTTAAGGATAAAAAATTGTTACTATTACTATGTTTTAAATTTTAATTCCATTGTAAACTGGGAATCATTTTTGTATATATTTCTTGAAGTCTACAAAAATGGTCGTTCTAGTGTGATTTGATCCCTAAAATATTATGTTAATTAAATTATGTAGACAGTAGATCTAGTTTACTATATTTGGGGTTGTTATAGTGGGTATTATATAATGTTTATTAGAATCCTTAGGAACATGATTTAGGAAAACATATATTAGGGAAAATTACCCTAAGATAGTCTTATTGAATAAGATTATATATAATAAAATATCATTTATATTGGTAAACTAGATATTGTGTGGATTTCTATAAAATACTTCCATGTTTGGACACTAGCAAGTGGATGTGGATGTGGCACATACCCACCTAGGGGTAAAAATATTTAATGGGTAATATTTGGTGTGAAATCAATCTGCACTGGTGCACGATGAGTGGGAATAAGACAACACACCCGGATAATATCTTTTGGGGGATATAATTTGGTTTATTCACATGATCTTTACAAATAACTATTAAATATTTGAAAATAATTTAATGATTGGAGGATCTTCCCAAATAAACCATGTTTATGGTTGAAATATTATCAATGAATAATTTTTTAATTTATATAATGTTTTATACTAGATTTTACAATTATATAATATGATTTAAATTATTAATGTTGTGATCTAATTTGGTATATTCCGTTTTTTATAAATGGTGCCCGGAAAAATAAGTGGAATTAAATCCCAAGGACAATGTAGAGGTTTCATTATAATGAAATCCAATACGACAAGTGTTGGAGCTGAAAAGATCATATCCATATTAGGGAAACAGACCCATGTTATAACTAATAACATTAAAAATATAGAGTAACATGACATTCCATGAAATTATATACCAATATTGGATCATTTAATGTGATATAATACTTCATATTTTAGTGGAACTATTAATCCATTAGTAGCTGAGAAACGAATTCAGTCCCTTGAAAATATATTTATGGCCTTGGGATGTAATGAAAGGTAAAAGGTTATACATGCATTTTATTTTATTAAAGGTGACATGGATCAATGGTGGTTATTGATCTTAAATACTAGGGAGGAAGAATAAATAAGACTTGTGGAATGGATATTTTTTAAAGTAGCATTCTTTTCCAAATATTTCCCTCCTGGGCAATGAACTAAAATAAATAAAATGTTCATTTTACTAAATAAAAGGGAATAGGAAAGAGTTGTAGAGTATGTGGATACCTATAAAAACTATGTAGTTATGTTTTATATTATATAATTGAGAATTTATTTTAAGGGATTAAGTGAATCTTCGAAAGGTGACTAGTTTCTCAAAATTTTCAACATATGAAGAAATAGTATTATATATAATAAAAACATAGAAAAAATTTATATATCTTATATCCTAAAGGGAAATAAATAGAATAATAGTCCAACTGGGACCCAAGATAAAGGTAATACCTGAAAAAATAAGAATGGAATGAAGAAATTTATGTCATGTGAAAATTATAGAAAGAAACTTTTGGGGAAATTATGGAAGATTGTGAATGTTTATTACAAGTGTAGATAATTGTATTCTGGATAAAGAATTTAATATAAAAAACCCCACTATTATCCAATATATTATCTATAGATAAATATGAAGTTATTCAAATCCTTGTCCCATGTTATGGCATCCGAACCTAGTTGCCAATAAATGGTGCCCCGAGCCGGTTGGCCACATGCCCTAAAGTGTGCCTCCCTATATGCCAGAGGGTGCTGAAAAGAAGTGTGAGTCTGGTTAGTCAGTAGTGGGGTGACTATACCATATTTTATTAGAATAAATAATCAATAAATGAAAATAAAAATAACCAAATGCAGAAGCGTATCAATAAACAGAACAATGCAATGTCATATGATAACCAAAACATGAAAATACAGTACTCAACTGAAAGGTAAAACAAGCCATGACAATTAAAACGTTAAGTTTCTATATTTTAACTAAAAGTAAGGACCCAACAACTCCCAAGAGTATCTATAACTACATATGGTTTCCTCTCCCATGCTACAATCCCAAACATAAACCTATCCCAGGGCCTTGACCATATCTTTCCCTACAACAACAAAGTCTACTCTAGGGCCGATAATGCCACTCTAATAAGGTGTGAGTACAACTCAGTAGGCCACCACCAATGGTGTCTAAAACGAGTCTAGTAAAAAGATAGTGTAGGAATTTATATGATGTAATAAATTCAATTCATAATTAAGATAATCATTAAATTTTATTTAATTTTCACATTTGGACTAATTTCAAATTATGTTTTCCAATTGAATCATCATTCATTATTATCATTCATTTAGTGTAGGTATTCATTCCTAGCCCCCCAAATCTCATTAGGCGTAGGTCATCATTCTTATCACCCTATATCTCATTTGTTGTTGGTCGTCATGCCTAGCATCCCATAATATCATGATTGGATAACTATTGGGGAGGAACGCCATGTCAAGGTACCAACTTCTAATTGGTCTAGAATTCTATGTCTATCTCCACAAAAATATAATCCATTTAATTATCCTTCAATTCAAAAGAATTAGCCACATTCTTTATTTTCTAATCCATTTATTAATTAAAAATTTAAAAGGCCATTAGTTAACTCAACAGTTAACATGGAACATAATCTATTAATTAATTCATCAATTAATTAATAAATCTACACAATTATAATTCCATAATTAATTCTTCACAATTAATTATCCATAACAAATCTCAGCTTGTCATAATTAATTCTCACAATTAATTATCTTTGATCATCATTATAGCAGATAATTAATTCTCACAATTAATTTTCTTTAATAGCCAACATCATTTAGTAATTAATTTTCCCCAATTAAATATCTTAACACACTCAATTCAATATCTCAATAACAATATCTCAACCCATAAAAAATCTCCAAAATATCTATTTGGGAAACCCCCTTCTTTTCATCCATGATTCAATTATCAATTAATCACTAAGGCAACTTAGTTTAATTCCACTTTCCTAATTACTCTAATTTAGGAAATAAATTTTCAAGAAAATATATAAAATTATAAAATCATATACACATATAAATGTCATGACTACGGGAATTCAGTTTAGACCACCTACCTTTGTTTATCGATGGAAGGTAGCACAATGGAAATCCCCAAAATCTGAGCACTGCAACGTCATCGCGCAATATTGAGATTTAATTCACCAAACCAAAGTTGAGATAAAAGGAATCACAATATTTAAAATCTAGTTCTATTTGCACAATCCTAGATCAAGATATCAACTCGTAGGTTTAGATTCATGTAAATGGTGGAAATCATCCATGAAAAAATTGAGGAAAGATAAAGGACTGAACGAGAGAAGTAAAAGCATGAAATCAACTTATCTAGGAGAGTGAGGATCATCAATACAGGCTTTCAATCTTGAATAAAGGTGTACATATCACCTTGGAATCCCTCTATAAGGCTCTAGTAATTCCAATAAATTGTCACGCCCAAGCTAAGGTCAAAAAATGGGAGTCCCAAGGGGTTTGGGTGGTTTCAAAATGTATTTTTGACTACTAAATTTCGCACACACGGTTCCATGGGTAGAGGCGCATGGTTAGGGAAAACCATTGACCAACCATTAAGACCCCTCTATCCAGGTTTTCATGGTTGTCATGGTTTGGTCGCATGGTTTTTCGAACCGTGCACAAATCGGGTGGACCTCTTTATCTAGTTTTGTATGCTTTTCATGGTTTAGCAGCACAATTTTTCAAGTCATACACAACCTAATATCCTTTGTTTTTTCATAAATAATTCACCCAAAGCCACCCAAAGCCACTAATACAAATCAAAGGTACTTAAAAGCCTCAAAATTACCTAAAACAATTCCCTATATGAATCTAATAAAGGTCGGGATCTTACAATCTTCCCACCTTATAACAACTCATCCTCGATCTACACTCTCGAACATCTCTAAGATTCTGATCCAAAAAGATTGGGCCATTGAGCCCTTATTTTTTCTTCCCAATCCCATGTTTCCTCTAGAACATTTCCATGTTTCTATAACACATGAACTAATGGCATGGACATTCCCTGTTACACTTTCTCACTACGACCTAGAACATATATTAGATGAACCTCAAAGGAAACATCTATCATAACGTAAACTTATTCCACATCAATTATGAAACATATAATCACTATTTCATGTATTGATAAACCCTATTTCGTTATATTAAATTATTATTAAGTTAAATGAGAAAAAAGGTTTATCAGTGAAAAGTTTTCTTTTTGTTAAACACGTCGTAGAATGGTAAAATGCCCAATTAACTCTCTGTAATATTCAATTAAATATTTTTTAAGTTAAAAACTGAGTAAGTATGATATTTTGAGGCCCAAAAAGGCTCAGCAAAGACGAAATAAAATTATTAAATAGAATATATTAATTGTGCACTTTTTATTAAAAATATTTGAATAACTCCAAAACAATGTGTCATTTGAGAAATCTGAAACCACTAGTATTTCTAAAATATGGTGTTTACCCTATAAGGGGTATAACATTCAAAAGAACAAGACATTTGGATGTATCACTCATGAGATAAGGTTTTAAAATAGTATTTCATATATTATTTTTATTAAAAATAATTAAATATCTCTCAAATGGTGTGTCGTATGAGAAATATGTGACCACTCATGGGTTTGGAATGTGGGTTTTTCCCAAAATAAGGTATAACATTTGTAAGCATCAGTATTTTGAAATCCTTGCTCACAAAAATAATAGTTTTTATTTTAATTAATTAATTATTCTCATTTTTCATTAATAAATCATCATTATCTCTCAAACCATTCATCATTTGAGAAATATGAAACCACCGTTGGGTCCGAAATGAGGTGTTCACCATGGATAGGGTATAACTTTTATTTGAAACATAAATTTAATGTTATTTAATTTTTATATTAAATAATTAATTTAGTTTAATAATAAAATTCCGGTTTAATTATCAAATACGTTTCTTTTTACCTAGTTCATCATCCCTTTTCACACTACTTCTCCTTAAACAAACTGAAAATCCATTGTTGACATGGTATGTTTTTGAAAAACATTCGTTTCTTCACTGTTTTAATTTGTTTCAGTGGAAAAGACTTAGTTGGAAAAAATAAATGACTCCATATTGAATATCAAGATAAAACATAAGGTAAATTATGGTTTAATATAAAGTTTTTTTTGAATGAAGAAACATGATGGTTTTGGAGGGATTAAATAACTTGGAGATCTGGTTTCTAGTGGTTGATCCCGTCATGTGTAAAGGACATCAGACTCCAGTGGGGGGCATTATTCCTCAATTCTTCGATCGATGCACCACCCACCACATTGGTGTGCTGAAACTTGTAGTTTCTTCTCTTCCTTTTATAGTATGTTTTTTTATTAATCTTCCAATCTTCTAAATTCTATTTGTTATTCGTTATTGATTGGAATTTCACATCATTGGTACTGTTGAATTCATCTCGAAGAGCAGGATCTAAATCAAATTTTTAATCTAAAGGAACCAATTTATTGTTCAATATTAATTTTCAAATTTTAAATGGACAATTTAAAATAAATTATCAGAAGATTATTATGTATATTACCAAAATATAATTATGAAAATAATTTTAATAAGATAATCACATGGTTTTATCTAGTGATTGTTTATAAAATTTTCTTATGATAATTTCTTTGAATTATTAAAGGATAATTGCACGTCTTTTTGAAAATAATTATCAAAACATAACTCCACAAAATTATCAAATGATAATCACTGTTTTATGAATTTATAATCACATGGGATTATCATGGTATAATAAAATGAAATTGGAAATTGATAATTTCAATGTTTTTCTAAAGGATATTTTTTTTAATATTATAAAAGGATATCTACATGAAATTTTAGGATGATAATTGCATAAGACTATTGAAAGGTAATTATAAATAAAAATATCAATTGATAATTTCATCAAATTATCAAAATATAATTATAAATAATTATCTAAAGATAATTTCACGAATTTATTAAGATAATTTAAGTCAATTTTATTAAAAGGATAATTATGAGGTAATTATCAAGTGACCAGTTTATCAAAAATATCATGGTATAATCATTTTTTTTGGTCAAAGGATAATTATTATAATTATAAAATGATAATTTGAAAATTATCCAAGAGAGGTAAAATATTATCGCATTTAATTTTTTAATTGATAATTCAAAATTATTCAAGAGAGATAAAATATTATCTTATGTAATATTTTAATCAATAATTGGTAATTATCCATGAGAGATAAAATATTATCACATGTAATATTTTAATCAATAATCGATAGATTATCCATGAGATAGAAAATGTATTCGCATGTAACATTTTATTTCCTTTAGAAATAAAATAGAGGTATATAATTATCAAATGAGGTTTATAATTATTCTAATGGATATTTATTGTGATTTCATGCATTAACATAAAATGATAACCTATATATTATTCAAGAGAGTGAAAATGTAATCACATGTAATATTTTATTTAATTTTGAAAAAAAGTAGATTTTTTTGTTCAAGGAACCCTTTACATGCTTCTAGCATTGGTGTGTTGACGCTTACGATAAAAATGTCATTAGGAGTTGTATTGAATCACAATAGGAGGAATATCGTTGATGCTAACATCAATGACCTTGAGGCAGGTTGTTCTATTCGGATTAGCCAAATTGATTATCCTTGTATTTCATGATTTATTTCAATTGTTGATTTCAATTCAATTTCTCAAATCTACATTCAATTATATTGATAAAAAAACGATTCCAGTGAATCCAGATATTTGAAATGGTTTTGTCATGGAAATTTAGAAAGCTCAAATTCCATTTAATTGGCTATGGTTATGAAAATTGGATGATTTAAATTTTCTAATTTAAATTGTCAATTTCATGGAAATAATTTCAATTAAATTTTTTAATTTAATTGTGCAAATAAATATTGTAATGATGGAATTGGTTTTAATGGTTTTAAAAATGGTGAAAATGGCATAGAATTATTTGATAAAAAACCAGTGGTTTATCTTGTGAAAAAGAATGTTTTTGAATAAAACCTATTTGGTTTTAAATAGATGGAAATTGCAACTTTTGAAATGGAAGAATGGGATTGATCATATTTTAAGCAGTCTTAAAATAGTTCTCCCATCATGTAAGATTGCATTCAAGCCTTAGGTAGTTTGTGAGTTATTTGGATACACTCTACACTATGACAATGTTCTAAAAAATACTTGCAGCGGGTCACATCCCTGACGGGTTAGTGAAGAGTCTCCATTGGAAAATGTCATAGGGACGTGTGTATACACATTTTTATAAGTTCACATATAGAGTGAGGAATCCTATAGGTGGTTAATACTATCGTACCTTTTGGGAGATGACCATGTTGTTCGCTTGTTTATATACATTTGAGATATAAATGTATGCCAATTCTTTTGAACAACATTACATGCCTGGTGAATTTAAATAAATTGTCTTATATAAATGTTTTATATAAGACTTGGTTTTAGAAAATTTCCATCATTTGTAAAATCATTTCTTAAAATATTTATTTCCATCATTTGAAAATGTATATCATGTTTTGTTAAAATATGTTTTCTAATTTCCAAAGATGTTTACTTTAAAATTGAAATCTTTTATATGGATAACCTATGTTGGGAATCTATTATAGAATATTTGGCAGTATCATACTGGACTTATTCTCACACCCTAATTTTGACTTCGGGTGTTTATATACTTTCTTCTTCTAGGTTCGAGCAAAGGGAAGGGATTTCTTGGAGGTGGATCCAGCTGTTGAGCTTTGGTCTTGGTGAGCTGTGTCCTTAGAAACCTTGGGTTTATTTGTCCCATTTTAGTACTCGAGTTATACTTCATTGGGGTTTTATGCCATATTTTATTCTGGTACATCACTCCCAATATAGTTTCTTTTGTTATGTATATTGTCTTGTTTTCTTTTTCTTATGCATTCTTATGGAAAAATCATTCCCACAAGTATGTTGTATGATACCAGGTACTAGTCGCTAACCCATGGGGATTAGGAACACCCTTCGGGATATATCAGGGCCTTCTCAATTATCGGGTTACCAGGCTAACCAGGCTAGTTCCTGAAAAAGTTGTATTAGAGGGAGGTTAAGCTACTTGCCTAGATGACAGTATCCATTAGAGTATTTTTGTTAGGAAATCGGAGGTAGTTACGATTGTGTGACTAGCCATATCCCACTTAATGAACCTTATGTCATTAGGGGTAGTTAGGGAAAGTCATATTGGGGATTAGTTCTATTATTTTCCCTATTTTTATTTGGATAGAGTTAAATACCAATCATGTATTTTCTACTGGTTGGGATCATGTTTCCCTCATTGTTATATACAAGCATTATCTAATGTCTTCCTTATGGTCTACTGATGTTTTGTAACATCATGCCTCTGAGAAGACATGTGAATTAGATCCAAGAAGGGGATACTACTGAAAATTATTGAGTGAATCCTCTCGTGTACCCGAGCCTAGTTGAGGTGATTGTATGCATTGTCCAAGCTCTTGGATAGGCACCACCTCTAGTCCCCATTTGGGATTAAGTTGTGGAACTTGGGGGTGCTCTTAGAAATTTTTCTCAAGATTTGTTTCAATAGATTCAACTTGTTTTCAATGGCTCCACTAATCCTCAACATGCTAAGTAATGGTTGTGCACGATTGAACTTTTGTTTGAGTACTTGTAGACTACAGATGAGATCAAGGTGAAGTGTGCTACCTTTGTGTTGGAGGGACCAAGAAGGAGATGGTGGGACATGATAGGGATGAAAAAGAAACATGAGGGCTTAGATTAGAAGGAAATCAAGGTTCTTTTCTCCAAATAGTTTTATCCAGAGACAATTGTGTTGGCTAAAGCTATGGAGTTTTTCAATCCTGAGCATGCTAAAAGAACTGTGGATCCTAGGGACGTTTGGGGGACTTAGAAAAGTTATGCTACATCTTTCCCACTCGACGCAGCGACACGAGATCATCAAAACCTTCAAAAACTATAGGGAAATAAAATTCTTCACATAAAAAAGGGTTCTAGCCATAGTAATCTGGAACAAAGCTTCTTCACACAGTGGAAGAGTCTCAAGAGGAAGCAGATACTGGTCCAATTACCCTGAGTTGTACTATTACAATAGATTTTTCGTAGTGACTACTCTTTGGTACGAGTGAATATCACTCGTTTATTTCAACCAATATTATTATTCTAATTAATCATATAGTGTATCTTTTATCTTGTGTAGTAGATATTACTATACCCCTCGGTACTAAGAGAGATCACGACCCCCATAATCCCTCTTGTGTATTCTCTTTATCAATTGAGAAACATGCTTGGAGTTTTTTTGGGTACTGAACAAGAAATCTATTAACATCGTAATCGAGATGGATTGGATCGTTACGAATAAATACCATATTGATTGTTATCTTTGATTATTTTACATTATTACACCCAGTGGTGTGCCTCTTGTCCTTCAAGAGGAATGTGACCCAAGGTCGAGTAGAGTCGTACCTTCTTATCTAGATTTAGAGAAATTGATATCAGTGTTTACATTTTATCATGAAAGAGATTCAATGAGTGGTGATCTCATTCAAGTCATCATTTAGTTTCCCGACATTTTTCCTTCAGGCTTATATGGTTTTCTACGAGTAAGAGATGTTTAGTTTTCTATTTAATTAAAGTTTGGTACTCAACTAGTTTCTTTTCCCTCTAACCAAATGGATCTAGTTAAACTGAAAGAAATAATGTCCCAACTGGATGATCAACTTGAGAAATATTTTATTCACCCAAGTGTGTCATTTTTGGTGGCACAGGTTCTCTCTACCATTAAAGATAATTATTCTCTGGAATCATTTCTTCTCGAGAGGATTCTTCAGGAATAGAAGCTTTTTGACGAATTTCGTAAGAATTAGAGACTCTCTTTATGGTGGGGGGAATAATTCCTAGTGGTCGTTCTCCAAAGAGAGTGTTATGTGTTATTGGAACCGTTATATTTCACTATCAGCGACAAGGAATCCTATAATGGTGGATTTCCATATTTTACAATGGGTTGTGCACCCTGGAACCACTAAGATGTTCTACGACATGAAGCAACAGTTTTAGTGACCCTGTATTCTTAAAGGTTTCACCATGGTTGGGTCATTGACGGCTTATGAGGTAAGAGAAGATTTCCCCTAGTTTTGTGGGATCTTTCGTGGTTGTTTAATAGTTGGTGAAAGTTTTTTACCATTTAGAACTACCCCCACAATTGATGTTGATTGATAATGTGTTTCATACATCTTAGATTCGAAAGCATTTATCTGACTCACCTCATGTTATGAGTTGGTGTGATCTTGAAGTGGAACATGTTTTATCTATGACTAAATGACCAATCATGGTGGTTGATTCTGAGACCAAGGTACTTTATGGGAGGATGATATCTCTAGTTTGTGTGATATATAATCATGGTTCTAATTATCATAAGACGTGAGAGAGGGAGGCACCGATGAGAGAATAATGGCCTTGTCTTTTTCAGGTGGCAGTTTCTTTGTAGGCATTCTAGTGACAGAAAGTTCCTATGGTGAGTAGGTTGTAACATCCCATTACTGTTCCAGATATTAATAAACCCTCTTCTGTTAGATTAAATAATTATTACGTTAAATGGGAAAAAAGGTTTATCAGTGAAAAGTTGTGTTTTTTAAGGACGTCGCAGAATGGTAAAACACCCAATTAACACTATGTTTTATTCAATTAAATAGTTTTTAAGTCAAAAACTGAGTAAGAATGATTTTTTGAGGCCCGAAAAGTCTCGGTGAATACGGAATAAAATAATTAAATAGAATATATTAATTGTCAACTTTTTATTAAAAATATTTTAATAACTCCAAAACAATGCATCATTTTGGAAATCTGAAACCTTTTTTATGTTCGGAATATGGTGTTTACCCTAGGAGGGGTATAAAAGTCGATGACATCGGACATTTGGATGTCTCGCTTGTGGTTTAAAGTTCTAAAATAAAATTTCATCTATTTTTTTTATTAAAAATAATTAAATATTTCTCAAACGGTGTGTCATGTGAGAAATATGAGACCACCGATGGGTCAGGAACATGGTGTTTACCCTAAAAGGGGTATAAAATTTGTAAGTGTCAGGCGTTTGGACGCCTCGATCAAAAAAATAAATGTTTTTATTTTAATTAATTATTTTTTTTGATTTTTGATTAATAAATCATTAATATATCTCAAACCATTCATCTTTTGAGAAATTTCAAACCACCATTGGGTCTGGAATGAGGTGTTTACACTAGATAAGGTATAACTTTTATTCACAATAGACATTTGATGTTATTTTTTTATATTAAATAATTAATTTAATTTAATAATTAAATTCGGTTATAAATATCAAATACATTTATTTTTTACCCTGTTCATCATCCCCTTTCACTCTGATTCTCCTTAAACAAACTTAAACTCCATTGTTGATGTGGTATTTTTTTAAAAAACATCAGTTTTTCACATTTTTAATCTATTTCAGTGGCAACGACTTAGTTGGAAGAAATAAATGACTCGTGTTTTGAATATCAGGTTAAAACATAAGGAAACTAATGGTTTAATATAGGGATTTTTTGCGGAATGATGAAACATGATGGTTTTGGTGGCTTTAAATAACCTGCAGATCTGGTTTCTAGTGGTCGATCTTTCCATGTGTAAAGGACATTAGACTCCCATGGGTGCATTTTTACTCAGTTCTTCAGTTGATGCACCACCCACCACATTGTTTCACCACAACTTGTAGTTTATTCTCTTCCTTTTATTTTATTCTTTTTATATTAATCATTCAATCTTATAAATTCTATATCTTCTTCTTTATTGATCATAATTCCACATCGTTGGTACCATTGAATTCATCACAACGAGTAGGATCTAAATAATAATTCTAATCTAAAGGAACCAATGTATATTTCAATATACTTTTTCGCATTTTAAATGGACTATTTAAAATGAATTATCATATAATGATTATGTGTTTTATCAAATATAATTATTGAAATAATTTTAATAGGATAATCACATGGTTTTATCTAGTGATAGTTTATAAAATTGTCTTATGATAATTCATTTGAATTATTAAAGGAAAATTGCACATCTTATTAAAAATAATTATCAAAATGTAATTGCACAAAATTATCAAAAGATAATCGTTGTTTTATGAAATGATAATCACATGGGATTATCAGGGTATAATTAAATTGAATTAGAAAATGATAATATCAATCTTTTATCAAAGGATATTTTTTTAATATTTTAAAAGGATATCTGAATGAAATTTTATGAGGATAATTGCACAAGATTATTGGAAGGTAATTATAAATAAAAATATCAATTGATAATTTCATCAAATTATCAAAATATAATTATAATGAATTATCTAAGGATACTTTCATGATTTTTTCAAGATAATTTAAGTTAATTTTTTTTCAATGATAATTATGAGGTAATTATCAAGTGAAAAGTTTATCAAAATTACTATAGAATGATCACATTTTTTTCTAAAGGATACTTATTATAATTATAAAATGATAATTTGAAAATTATCAAAGAGAGATAACTATTATCATTTTAAATATTTTAATTGATAATTCCAAATTATCCAAGAGAGAAAAAATATTATTGAATGTAATATTTTAATCAATAATTGCTAATTATCCATGAGAGATAAAATATTATCTCATGTAATATTTTAATCGAAAATCCATAGATTATCCATGATAGAGAAAATGTAATCGCATGTATCGTTTTTTTCCTTGAGAAATAAAGTAGAGGGATATAATTATCAATTGAGGCTTATAATTTTTCTTATGGATATTTATTGCGATTGCATGTGTTAACATAAAATGATAATCCATATATTATTCAGGAGAGAGAAAATGTAATCACATGTAATATTTTATTTCCTTGTGAAATAAAATTGATGTTTTGGATCTAGGAACCCTTAACGAGCATAGAGCATTGGCGTGTTGATGATTATGATAAAAATGTCATGAGTAGGTGTGTTGAACCAGAATGGGTGGATTATCATTGATGCTAACATCAGTGACCTTGAGGTAGGTGGTTCTGTTCTGATTAGAAAAAATGATTTTCCTTGTATTGCTTGATTTATTTAAATTGTTGATTTAAATTCAATTTCTCAAATATTCTTTCAATTAAAATGATAAAAACTAAATTCCTGTGAATTGAGACATTTGAAATGGTTTTGGGATGGAAATTTATAAAACACCAATTCCATTGAATTGGGTGTGTTTATGAATATTGGATGATTTAAATTGTTTAATTTAAATTTTGGATTTGATGGAAGTGATTTCAATTAAATCGTTGAATTTAATTGTGGAAATAAATTTTGTAATTTTGTAATTGGTTTTAAATGGATTTCAAACTGGTGAGAATGGCTTAAAATTATACGATAAAAACCCAGTGGTTTATCTTGTGAAAAGGCATGTTTTTGAATAAAACCTGTTAGGTTTTAAACGGAAATAAATTTGAACATTTGAAATGGGAGAAAGGTATTGATAATATTTTAAGAAGTATTTAAATATTTCTCCCATCATGTAAGAGCTCATGCAAGCCTTAGGTAGTTAGTGATTTATTTGGATACACTCTACAGTATGACAATGTTCTAAAACATACTTATGGCGGGTCACATCCCCGACAGGTTGGTGAGGAGTCTCCTTGGGCCAATGTCAAAGGTACATGTGTATACACATTTTTCTGATTTCACATAGAGAGTGTGGAATACTATTGGTGGTTAATACAATCGTAACTTTTGGCAGATGACCATGTTGCTTTCTTGTTTACTTATATTTGAGATATAAATGTATTCCAATTCTTTTGAACTGATTTACATGATTTCTGAATTTATATAAAATATTTTATATAAATGTTTTACATAATCCATTATTTTAGAAATATTCCATCATTTGTAAAATCAGGTCTTAAAATATTTATTTCTATCATTTCATAATGTATAGCATGTTTTGATTAAATATGATTTTGAATTGCCAAACCTGTTTACTTTAAAATTGAAATATTTTTTTTGGATAATAAATGTTTGGAATCTATTATGGATACTTTTTTTGGTATCCTAATGGGCTTTGGCTCAGACCCTAATTTTTCCTTTTGTGTGTTTGTTGACATTCTTCTTTCAGGTTTCAGCAATGGGAAGGGATCTCTTGGAGGTGGATCCAGCTGTTGAGCTTTGGTCTTGGTGAGTTGTGTCCATAGGGACCTTGGGGTTGATTTCCCATTTTAAATCATGGGTTGTAGTACTTGGGACGTTTATTCCTTATTGTATTATGGTACTTCACTCCCAATGGAGTTTCTTTTGTTATGCATACTGTCTTTTTTTTTGTTTCCACATTATTATGGAAAATCGTTCCCACATGTATGTTGTATGATACCAGGTGCTAGTCACTGACCCATGGGGATCGAGAACGCCCTTCGGGCTATGTCAAGTCTGACTCGGTTATTGGGTTACTAGGGTAACAGGGCTGGTTCATGACAAATCACATGAGAAGGGTCAGGGTGATACTTCCATAGTTGGGACACATGGAAAAAAATATTCATATTACTGAATTTTTGTGGAAGGGATAATTGATACGCCACTAGCCCGATTCTCTCCAGCACCTCCAACAGTCCTACAAACCTGGGCACCAACAAGCCTTTCCTCAATATCCTATGGTGACCCAATATAGGAGACACCAGAATGAATACAGGATCACCCTCTCTAAACTCTAGATTTTGTGTCTGTCTATTAGTATAGGACTTCTTCCTTCTCGGATCTATATCCATACATCTTTTAATCAACTGCACCTTCTTTGATATCTCCTGAATGATACTCGGTCCCAATAACTTAGACTAAACTGGCTCTAACTAACCTAACATTGATCTACAATGTCTTTTATAACATTCCTCATATGGTTCCACCTATATATTTTTCTAATGACTATTGTTATAAACAAACTCCAATAAATCCAAGTTCTTCCTCCAAGAACCACTAAAGTCAATCACACATGCTCGTAACATATCCTCTAACACCTATAAGGTATGCTCCGACTTCCCATCTATCCGTGGGTGGAAGGTCATACATAACAAAACCTATGAAACAAGAACCTTCTATAAACCCTCCCATAATCATAAAGTAATGCACAAATCATGATCTGAAACTATAGTCTTCTCCACACCATGAAAAATAACTATCTCTCATACATACAGTTCACGCAATTGTTCTACTATAATGGTTTCCCTGAGAGTCAAGAAGTGTTCTAACTTTATTGGTCAATCCACAATTACCCAAATAGCATCATTCTTCCTAAGAGTGTTTGGAATAAAAACAACAAAATACATTGTCACGTCATCCCACTTCCATTCCAAAATAGGCAATGACTGCAATTGGACTCCAGGTCGTTGATGTTCTTCCTTCACCTGCTGACAGGTGAAACATCACATTACAATCCTTTCTATCTCCTTTTTCATGCCTAGCCACCAAAATTTTCATCATAGGTCACTGTGCATTTTTCCACCCTAGGATGTACCACCCACTTTGAACCATGAAATTCTCACATGAGTTCCTTTAACATACTCATAGGCACAAAAACCCTATTTTTAACATAGATGATCTCATCCCCATGTATTATCCAATATGAAGGTGTCTCCCCACTTTTATGGAATTCCCTTAATGATAAACACACTCGATCCTTTTACTACATGTTTGTGTTCCATCTCAAGAGTGTAGAATCCAATACTACTAAAACCAGAGTCATCTTATCCTGACTCTCCTTAACTACCACATGCATTTTTTTCATCAAAGTCATCATGTTCCACTCTACACTTGACCCATGTATCAACTAAGTCTGAGTTTTCCTGCTCAAGGAATCATCCACACTATTCCCCTTTCTTAGTGTATATTCCAGCTCCAAATCAAAGGATTTCATATACTCTACCCATATTTTCTAATGAAGAATCAAGACACGCTGTTAAAAGATATACTTCAAGTTCTTGTAATCCATAAAAACTGTAAACTTTTCACACAAAATATAGTGTCACCTATACTTAAGAGAAAAACACTACTAAAAACATGAGTTCATGCATAGGGTAATTATATTCATGTGGCCTAAAATTCTGAGACCCGTAAGAAACGACTCGATCCACATTCATCAACACAACTCTGAGTCCGATCCCAGGAGCGTCACAATACACCGTGTACTCCTCACCCAAATTTGGTATTATTAATATTGGTGCTGATGTCAAGGGCTTCTTCAACTCATGGAAATAATTTTCGCATGATTTAGACCAATCAAACTTTATCCCATTCATTTTCAAACCTAAAAGCGGTGCTAAAAAATGTGAAATGTCTTGGATGATCCTCCTGTAATAACCATCTAATCCCCAAAATCTTCACATATCAAATATATTCTTGAGTTTCTCCCAATAAACCACTACATGCAAGTTTTCTGGGTCCACTGGCACACCTTCTTCTGAGACTATGTCCCCCAAAAAGTGTACCCTAGCAATCCAAAACTAACTTTTAGATCACTTTTCATATAGATTATTCTCTATCAGTGTACGTAGGACGATGTCAAGATGATGGGCATGATATCCGTGGGTCTTAGAGTACACCAAGATGTTGTCCACAAACACCACCACAAACTGATCTAAGTAAGGATGAAAGATCTGGTTCGTTAAGACCATAAATACTAATGGAGAATTTTTCAACCCAAACGGCATTATAAAAAACTCATAAAGGTCATGCCTACTTCTGAATGTTGTTCATGGTATATCAAATGTCCAAAATCTCACCTGATGATACCCTGATCTCAGATCAATATTTGAGAAGACATAATCCCCCTTGAGCTAGTCAAACTGATCATCGATAAGTGGAAGAGGATATTGGTTCTTCACGGTTATTTTATTCAACATTCGGTAATTGACAATCAAGTGTAAACTCCCTTCAGACTTATTTACAGACAAGATTGGTGATCCCCAAGGTAAAGTACTTGGATGGATAAACCCTTTATCCTCCAACTCTTCCAACTGAATTTTGATCTCTTGAATCTCAGTCGGTGACACTCTATAAGGTGGTATGGAATCATCCCCTGACATGAGCTCAATAGTTAATTACACATCTCCCTTAGGTGAAAACCCTAAAAAGTCATCAAGAAAGACATATTGAAATAGTTCTACAATTGGTGGAAGGATGTCTTGCCTACCACTCCCATCATCCAACAAAATACCAGAAACATAGGTAGTGAGTTCCCCTAGTTTTTGAGTAATTGGCCCAGCTTTGATTTCATGGATATCCCATTCTCCATGATGAACATACTATTTAGCTTCAGGAGATACAATAGTCTCTCTCCTGCTAAAACAATCTATGTGGGCTCAGTATGAGACTATCCAGTCCATACCCATAATTCCAGTCGAATTCTGTTATATCAAGGACTTATATATCCCAAATAAAATGATACTCTCTGATCTCTAGTGAACATACCTTCCACAAACAGATATCTGTAGACTGTGTTCCCAATGGTGTATTGATATTCATCACACCGCCTAAAAAACTCCACCTCCAGGCTTAATCCATTAACAAGATTTTCAAATATAAAGGAATGAGAGGCACAAATATCCAACAAGGTAGTATCTAAAGTAAAAGCCAGTATAATAGTACCTCTTAGTGTCGATAGACCAATCCCACTCTCCACAAGTGTAGGTTGCACTTCTTGTAATTGTCCTTCCCATATTCCTTATGGCATCATCTAACTCCCCTAAGTAGCACCACTCTGCTAATATGGGAACTCATAACCTGAAGCACCACATCTAGTACCTCTACCACCTCTAGGAGTAGATATTCATCCACAAGACCTATATGGTGTTGAAGTCCCCCTTCCCACACTCTGACTTTGAGAAGCTGCTCCCTCAGCAGCAGCTTGTTGTTGCTTCCTGTATATCCTCTATAGGTGTCCCATCTTGCCACAAAACCATCACTCGACTAGTGGTCGAGGACAATGTGTACGGTAGTGTCCCTACCTACTGCATTGGTGGAAAATCACATGAGTAAGATATGTTGCAACAATACCTCCAAACTACCCACATTTCCTTTCATTGTCCTGACTAAGATTCTCATAATGGCGCTTCTTGCTCTCAAAAGGCACACTCCCTAATCATCCAGTGATAGCTACCTATCCAGTAGTGGAAGCCGCCTTCAGGTTCCCCACTAAAATGATATCCTAATTAACCAATTTTGAGAATTTATTCAGCCTAAAGATATTCACCTGGGACTTAATTTTACACCTATGTCCATCTTGAAATCATTTTGCCTAAGATGCCTCATTTTCCACCAAATTTGGATAAAAACAATGTAAATCCGTGAAACATCGAACATAATCCATTGTGGACATGTTTCCTTGGGACAAATGCATAAAATCTGAATCCTTCTCTTATCTCATCATTTCTGGATAGATGTGCTCCAATAACTTCTCCAAAAAGTCCTCCCATAACATCTCATTAGTCTATCAAGATCATACATGAATGTCCCACCAACACTTTGCTGAACTTCTTAGCATATAAGCATCCAACATGACCCTCCTCCCTACCAAAGTCTCGAAATGGTCAATTATCATCACTATGGATTCAATCTAGAATTCATCTCCCTCAGTTCCACCCTTTCTAGTAAAAGTATGAGGGTGGTACAGTTGAAACTCCCTTGTCCACATGGACATTCTTTTTTGAACCTGTCATGGGTCCCTCCCCATGAATTTCATGAAATGAGAAATTTTATCTCAGATATTTTCCCCTTCCTCCTCACTTTCCCAAATGGTGCCTCAAGCTCACTACCTGGAAGTTCGTTCTGGGTCATACCCCTAAGTCTATCCCTCAATAAGAATCATGGAGGCATTTCTCTACAAATCCAAACACACTTCTTAAGTATCATAATGCAAAATTATTCCATTTTCATATGAGGATTAACTTACACAACAGGTTCCAACATGTCCTTTCTAAAATTTTCACACCACACGGTAAACACTGAGGCCCTATCACTACCCTTAACCATCTTACTCCTACGTATCTGTTAACAAGGGTACTATAAAGACCAAGATATTTATAGAATAATACTATTAAATTTATATTATAAGATATTATTTTTAAGTTAAAGGGGATGCATTTTTGGATATCATACTTGACATGCAACAATAGGCTTCTCTGAATTCTTACATTGCACGCAACATTGAGTTATACTAAAAAATAATACAATAATATTATTATTATTTTAAATTATTCTTAACACCTAGCCATTAGAATGGCGAGAATGAATAGTATCAACTAGATTTTGAAATATGGTTTACATAATTTTAAATTAAGATTCATTGATAAAAAAATTTATGAGAAATGGAAATAAAAACCAATTAAATATAATGGATGTGTTTTTAATATATCCTATTTAAAAGAGAATAATTGTGTTTTCATACCACTATTTATAGATTTTTATTTAATAAAAAATATATGATATATATTCAATGTATTGTTTAAAATTAATATTATTTCTTTTCTTGATATGATATAAGAATAAATTCATTTTTTCGGATAAAAAAATTATTTTTCTAAAAATGAAGTTTTATCACCTTTTGATGGAGAACCCATTTTAAATACAGTTTTGGACACCTTTATATTTTTTATTTAACAAAATAAACTTTTTATTTATAAGATGAATCTAAAAATTTAATTCGGATGAAATTTTGGTATTTTTCTGCTAAAGTTAATTTTTTAATGAATTGTGACAAATACTGCATTTTATTTCCAAATTACCTTTTAATATAATTTATTTATATAGTTATATTGTATTTTAATTGGTTTTAAATTTTAATTGGATTATATTTTTATCATTTAATTCAATTTTGGTAATTGGATGTAATTTCACATTGAAATTGGACTTAAATGAATGTCAATAATTTGGTTGTTTTTACTTCTTAAAAACACACTTTTTGGTTTTGACAATGAGAATTATTTTTAAATTAATTTCTGAAACTAATGTGTTTTGAATTTGGAAAAATATTTTCCATATTTTTAATCAGTATTCCCAAATTTTGTGAAGTGGTATCTTTTATTTTTGGACATTGTGAATAGTAGCTTTAGTAAGTATTTTATTTACCATGATTAAAGGGTAAATATTGTAAATAAGGGTAAGAAAATAATGTTATAATAATATTAAATTACCCTAACACATGACCAAACCATATTTGATGAGATATTTTTTTACCCTGGGCATCCTTGGGTCTATTTTAGGACCCCATGTATCCACTTTTGTGTGAAAATGACATTTAATTTCTTTTAATTTAATGTTAAGGAAAATATATCCTAAATATGTATCTTTTAATAAAACAATTTTATATGGGGTTATATAAGTGATATATGTAAATATAAATAGTCTGTAGAAAGATAAAAATATTTCCGACATCATGGTATTTTATTTATAAATTTTAGACATGAAATAAATAAATTTATTTATAACACAATTATGATATAGTGATTACCTTATTAATGAATGATTTAAATAATTGAGATTAAAAATATTAAAATAAATTTATTTTGAAACTTTTTTTGTCATCCACGAATTTTATAGATGCTTAAGAAATTTTATCTTTGAATTAATGAAGTTTCTAGATTTATTAATGTTTTCATGTATTCTTTGAAAAAATTCCTGAAATTAATAGTATAAAAATTGACATAAATGAGTTTTTAAATCATTTATTATTTTATTAAATGATATAATAGTCATTAAAATATAATATTCGTTCAAATTACATATATGATGTTAAAATTTTCATTAATGATCCATTTTTTGGCCTCTTGTCATTTTATAGTAACTATGGTAACCATATATTATGAATATACAAGAAGACATAGTAAAAATTTAATTTGTTAACTAAGGGTTAAAAGTAAAAGATAAGGTCATATTTGTAACCAAAACGTGTATAAAACCCATTGGATGAGATTATTTCGACCCATCCTCATCTAATATTATAAATATATCACTATGGAATTATTATAATTCTAAAATCAATTAATAATGAATTATTACTTTTTAATTTTCCTAAGGTTCCCCTCCTCCCTCTATAAAAGGGAACCACCTATAACCAATTACTCACACCTATAAATTCAAATGTCTTGTCCAAAATCTACTCTAATAAGATAAAATAATTAACCCCTTCCACTTATAAGCCTTCCCTTAGGCATAAGAAAATTCAAGAAAGACATCTGGCTCAAATCAAAAGAAGTTACCCGATTTGAGGTCACGTCATATCTCAAGTGCCTTTCCATTATTTCCCTTCTCAACTCCCTATTCTCTTCTTATTCTCTATTTACATAAAAACACTAGTATCCTTATTATACTAGTTTTTTTATGATAATTATACTTACAAAACTTACACACACCTCCGTCTAATGGGTATAGAATATATTCTTTCTATGGACGGCGAACTACTGCCTCACAAACCAATGATTGTTCAATATTCTCCTACCACCTATTATAATGTCCATTATGATGAAACTGCAATTATATATGATATATATGATATTAATTAATCTCTACGATACTTTAATTCTCATTTATATCATACCTTTATGATTTTAAATTTGTATAAATATGATAATTTCATTTGAGGAAGTGCGGACTACCGCCCCCTCAAAGTGATATGACTCGTTCATGCTATACACGGTATGTATAAAGGATGGAATTAATGAACTTATGAAAGATATATAAAATCAATATTACATTGCAATTATTATATAAATATATATCATTTAGTTTTCTTTCCTTTAAATATGAAAAATAAATGAAAGTAGTGTTCATGCGTATGTACCACTTAATGTCTCCATGAACGGTGCATTTAATTTCTTATATACAAATGTTTTGGACAATTATAAATGCATATTTACTGGATATATATTATACATATGTTTTCTAAATCATTAATATCATTCCGAAGATAGTGGTATTTAGACCACATGGACAATCTATAATTATAACAAGTTCATTTTTGACTCAAGTTCCGAACATCTACAAAATGACTGATATGAACTCAAATAATTAACTAATTTTAATATCATGGTAATAAGCAATATAAAAGGAATAATAATATTGAAAAAGGTTATGAAGAATGTATAAATTAACTTAAGTTTATTATTCAGGAAATTAAATAACAAACGAGTCGAGTCGGACACAATGTAAGGGAATTCTTAACCCAATTTCCATTCTTTGGGTTGATCTTATACTTCTTGTTTATGTTGTGATATGATTATGTGAGAAATGATTTTGATATATAATATTGTATTTATAATTTCTTTATGTGTACTTATAGTAAATACACATAATTGATTTATTTTATTTACAAAATGATCTTTGTAAGGGACTTTGTCTCAATCCCTTTTTTAGGCATATTTTGATTTATACATGACTTGCTATTATACGTTGTATAAACCACTTTGAATTTTAATTTAATTCCTGGGAATATTTTTCTACAGGGCGTTTTACTAAACGAAAAAGGGATTGTTTATTTTTATCATAGGCGGTGACAATGATTTTTCTGCCGCCACAAGCATTATTTGATATTTTTCTTCCTTAACAAGTCGTGATTTTTTTATGGAAAATAAATACCATATACATTTTTTTGAATATTTTGGTATTGAAAATGGTTTTTAAAGTGGATTTAATATTTTAATATCTTGAAATTATTTTTTTATTTCAAATGAAATTTTTGTGATTGAAATGTTGATATTCACAATCTTTTATGTGTGATGATTATATAATGGTACATAGACATTTGAAGGGTTTTTAAATGATATACCAAATGAAGTATGGTTCCATGATAAACTAATGGTGGGTGTTTATATGATAACCTCTAATGAATTGGGTATAGAAGTCAGTCGTATGGCTATTCTATTTCTATGAATGATTTGTGGAAGTCTACCAAATAGTTATTCTATTTAGTATGATTATGTCCCACGTTTACATTTTATATGTTATGTGTGATATCTATGGGTTTTATAGTAATATTTTGGTTACAAAAGGGTAAGGAATGTGATTTTATTAAGTGAATAATATTTACTACTTCATAATAGTGAAAATTATTACTTATGATAAAATATTCATGGTTTACATTTTTTTTGAAAAACTAATAGTTTTCCTTCTTTTTGTATCCCTTACTGATATTTTTATGCTCATACCATGTTTTTTAAATCTTTTTCACATTAATTAAAGTGGAATAGGGTCAAGTATGGTATCAAGGAAAAGTGATGTTGTTTAAAACATGGAACTAAACATGTTTCTTTTCTTTTAAGAGTTTTTATTATATAAAAAAATGGATACTTATTAGAAGTGTCTACCTATAAAATTCAAGTTGTTATATATGCATTATGGCATAATTATTTAAAGTATTAAACCTAAAATGATCCTTAATGTGAATTATTAACTTAACTAAGTATTATTTAATGTTTAAGGTTGGGGCCTTATAGTTGGTATCAGAGGTCGGTTTAAATAACTGTAGAGGTTATGTTGTTATTTAAGAATAAGTGACATAACCATAATGGTTAGAATATTAGAAAGAGCCACAGTTATTTTACATAAATTTAATGAGTTTAAGATAACATGAAAAAGTATATCTTAACATTTTCCCTCCTCATAAGATATTATATGATGATTTTACTGATATACTCACAATTACATTTTTGGTTTTAGTAAATGGATGGATCTAGCAGGCACCAAAGTAACAATGGATGCGAAGAAAACTGTTATGGTTTTATGATTAAGAAACCGAATGAAATGGGAGCTGCAATGAGAACTCTTGTGGTTATTCTCAACCAACTATCAAGAGTAATGATTGGCCACCCGAACCATGGTGATTTTTATAAGGCATCATATATGGTAGAAACAAATCCATATGGAATTTCATGTAATAATCATAATGGTAAGTATATTAAAAAACCTATGTGTCAAATATGTGGAAAGAAACACCTTAGAAAATTCTTCAAAAGGATGAAAAGATGCTATAAATATGGTAATAAAGATCATCAATCAAGAACCTTCCATGAAAAAAGGAAGCCTCCAGATGACTCTAAGAAAGGGGAAAGAAGTTCTTTCAGAGGGATCAACTGAATGTTTTAAATGTGGTGTTCATGGTCATTATACAAATATATGTCCTATTAAGAAGGTTCTAGAATGATATCAGTAGGACCGTACAAATATATTTTTACCAATAAATTATTTTGTTACAATTAAGGATGAGGAAACTAAAAATGACCAATGAATGGTATGGAGTATTTCTTAGTTGTTGTTTTGACATTATTGAATATGAGGATATGATTCGTTATTTTTTGTAGGAAAGCAGAATTACAGAATAAGTTGGGAAATAATGGTTAATGTATCATGAAGAATTTTTAATGAGTAAGAAGTATACATATAAGGAATTCAAGAGTAATGATAGATTTTAGGATGATAAAATAGTTAAAAGTATTAAGGATCTTTTGATGATGGTGTTACTTTGGAAGACTTTTTCTAGTATCTATAACCCTAAAAATTTTGATATGTGAAAATGTTATTCAAGAAAGAATTATCTTTTCTTATTTGGATGTAATGGATAGCGTAAAATGGTTCATATGTTCTTTTGTTTTTTATTAAATCATCTTATTGTTTGAGAATGTTATAAGAATTATATGGTTTTAGAAAAAGGACAACCCGCATGATGGGTGACAACCCATTGGGTCTGACAAGGGCATGGGAATCAAACCCACAACTGATGAGAGAAAACTGCGCATAGCCTACCACTGGCCTACGTGATGTCCCTGGTTAGTAGGACGTATTAGTTTAGTTAAATTATTTTAATTATCAAGAATTAGTTGATTTGGGATCTTATGTTTTATCAAATGGATATCCTTATGATTGGAAAATGATTTGGTGATTAAGTGATAATGGTTATTTTTGAAGATGTTTACTTTTTTGAGAGCACTATATGCCTATGGAAAATAGATTAATTTGGGATTTCAATTTAGGATTAATGGTTAAAATTTGTTTTGGAAGAATCTATATTTTTATTGTAGACATATATAGATTTGGGTTATTTATGGAAATAATTAACCTATCACAGAGAATATGTGATTAGGTTAATTAATTTTAAGAATGATACTTTAAGTGTAGTCCATGTTATAGATGTTAAAATTTATCGTGGAAGACTATGTGATCAAATCATCGTCAATTTTGGGTTTCAAACAATGTTTTGATTATTTTGAATAATTTTAAGGACAATTGTGTATTTAATGGTCTTTGTTGAGCTTGGGGTATTGTTTGTTCAATTTTGGAGATTAAGAGTCGTATTTCTTTTTTTAAAAGATTAAAATTTTTATGGATTATCTAATCTTGTACTAACCATTTTGGTTTTGGTTAATCTCTAAAGATAGGGGAAATATATATAGTTAATCTTTTTTGGATTATGTGATTCTCTAGAAGTTGATTCTAGTGCTTCAGCTATGACCAAGTCATCTTGAATACTGGTCATTTGGAGAAAAGATGAGATTTTGGTAGAACCTTAATAAAGGATGAAACTCTACATGAAAAGTAAGTATATTTTCTTATGATATTAGTCAATCTCATAAATAAATTCTGCAACTTTATAAGAGGGAACTTCAAACAAAAAACATTGTCTTCTACTTTTCCTACTAGGGAATCAAAGACCGTTTAACCTATCACAAGTTTGTGGTTTTTTGGTGGTTAACATTCTCCTGATCATGTTTTCTATCACTCTCCATTAGAACTTAATGGTTTGTTTTTTATTCCATATCCATATTTTCAATGAATCCTAGTATGTGTTATCATAGGTGACCTTTATTCATTTATTTTTTTTTTAAAGTGATAGTTTTATTGACTCTTTTGTTGAGATGGTTTGTGAGTATGATATACTCTATAATACCAAATGTAAGATCGAAATAATAGAGATTCTGAATAAAGTATCTATTGATGCTCAAAATACAAGAGGGGGGGTGAATTGTATACTTTTAAAATTTCCTTTGGAACTTCTAAATATGGTTATGTTTAACAATGTTAAATAAGGTAATTCACAAAACCTCTAGTTCTACACACTTTCTTAAATCCGGAAATATGATTCCGAGAAAGTGAATCCAGAATGATGGTTCTAGAAAATGAAACATAATGAATGTTTACAAAGATAAATATTCTTCCTCAAAGCATATAGAATCTCACTAAATTAGATTACAAGTATAAGGAAGTATAAGATAGTTATACTTTCCTCAACAAATAAAATGAAGCATAAAACTTGTAACAAAACTAGTAAGAAGTAGTAAATATTTTGTCCCAAAGAGAAGGGTATCCAACAACCTTGGATAAAGGTCCCTTGATTTATACATTCAAGAAAGTCTATCTTACACACACCAGGGTAAGCCATTGATAAAAAGATCAATGTCTGTCTTTCTATCCCCACAAGCCCTCAACTTCAAGGTAGTCTGCACCTCTGTCTTCCTCAACATGAAAGACCTCAAATTCAAGGTAGTCGACACCTCTGTATTCCTATCCCTAGAAGCCCTCGATTGTACACAGCAACAATCAGAGTTGGACAAAGATAATCTAAAATATAAATTCAGTACACACTAAGAATGAGAGTCTCTCTCTATAAATCACTTTAGATCAATAGTTGTCCAAAAGTTGTGTGCTCTTTCAAATGAGATATTATTTATAAGCACAACACCAATGGTCAGATCCCTTCTCCAACAGTTATATTTTTCCTTTAATTTCGGAGGGACCTGTACACATGTCACTCAAACAACAGATAGTTAGTAACTAAAATAACGAGATAGTTTTATAACAAAAACAATTTTTAGTAGAAATATGGTTACATAACCAAAATATAATATTCAGAATGTAGCAAATAAAAAAGTTCAGAGTCTATCCAAAAATGAATTCAGATTCTATAACACAGGGATATTCAGATTCAGTTTTATAAGGAATTCAGAACCTGAACTTACAAAGTTCGGAGTCTGAATTCCTTAGAATTCAGAGTCATAACTCACAAGGTCCGGAGTCTAAATTCATTATAATTAAATGTTAGAACTCAAAAAGTTTAGAGTCTGAATTAATTAGAATTTGGAGTCAGAACTCACAAATTGTGGAGTCTGAATTCATTAGAATCTGGAGTCAGAACTCACAAAGTTTGAAGTCCGAATTCATTAGAATTCAGAGTCATAACTCACAATTTGTGGAGTACGAATTCATTAGAATTCAGAGTCAGAACTCAGAAGAGTTCATAACCAGAATTCTATGAATTCTGAGTCAAAACTCAGAAGAGTTCATAACCAGAATTCTGAGAATTCAGAGTCAAAACTCAGAGTCTGAAAATAAAAGGCTCTTTATCTAAGTATTTTATGATTTCGAGGTTTTAAATATGAAACAGAATTTTACACTTAGACAAGATAATAAACAATGAAAACATGGTAAGGATAAATTTCCATGGGGAAGGAAAATTTTCCTTATATAAGTAAAACACAGGGTAAAATGAGATTTTCCTTGAGATTAGGTTTTTGTTATTTTCAAAACAATAAGGAATGGTAAACTCATAAGGAAACCATATTGACTCAACAATCTCCCCCAAGTATGAAGGAATGGAAAATTCATAAGTAAAACCTTATTGACTCAACAATCTCTCCCTTTTTGGAAAGAACAAACATCCTTACAAAAAATAATAAAAGGTCTTAGAGAATATTTTTCTAGACATTGAAAGTAAAACTTATCTCCCTTATCATATTGGAAAGGATGAATATGAATAACTCCCCCTTAGGATTTGGAATACTAATGATCGTATTCTATATTTCTAGAATGATATTTAATTATCTTGATTACAGGAATATTTGTAATGAAAACTCTCCCATAGATTAACTCCCATTACTTAGGGATATTTATTCTTTTGTTAGTAGTCTTTTTCATTTATCCTCCATTGTGATTTTCAAAAATAATTTGAGGGAATGGAATATAAATTATAGTACCTAAAATATTAGTAAAAATCATGCAAATAAAAAATGAGCAACAAAAATTTCATTATGATTGGAAGAATTTGTAGAAGGAAAGAAAATACAACAAAATATTGGATTGGATATATTTTCCATCCTTCTCCTTGGGTATCAATTTCTTTACTATGGTTTTTAGCTTCTTTAGCTCCTTGTGATATTCCTCTATCTTCTTCTCTAAGGATTTGATCTTGTCTTCTTGAACCTTCAGAGCCTCGGCCTGAGCCTTCAGCAATTCATATTTATTCACTAGATTCTCTTCAATCTCAATCCAGAGATCCCTTTCTATTTTCCATCTTTGAGCAACAGAGTAGAACTTCCCATTCAGATCCTTTACCTCCTGATTCCAAGTATTCTTCTCAAGGTTTAGCTTTTCCTCAAAGACATTTGTGAGATCCTTGATTTTGTTATCTTCAAAATCAAAAGCTTCCTTAAAATCATTTTGAAACTCATCAAGATCTCTCAAATCTTCAACTATATTTTTTGACCATCTCACCATTTTCTTATAAGATATTGTGTGGGCTTCATAGTTGATAAGGAATGATTGGAAGTCTATCTCCAGCTTGGCACACTTCTCCATCACCATGGACACTGAATCCAATTTTTTGTTCAAATTATGTTGAAGCATTTGGAATATGGAATATATTCTTGGAAAAATCGGAATTGTCCCAACAAGATTCTTCAAGGATTGGACTACAAAATCATGTCCCAAAGAAGGTGATTCTAAATCTAAAACTATTCTTGGTGAGGGCTCTTTCTCTTGCTCAATAATATTTCTCTTCGAAGATCCACCAGCTTCCTTCTTCATTAAGATTTCTTTTGTTGGTGTATCCACAACCACCTGTTTCCAATTATCGGTTCTCGGAAAAACTTCATCATTCATAGATTTAGGTTTACTTTCAGAGAGCTGAACAAACTTGTCTTCATCTACATTTTATTTCTCAGATCTACCCTCAACATCCTCGGGGTGTATGAAATCATGTTTTTAACTTTCTTCCGTAAATAATTTATTAACTTCATCTTCACCCTTCTCATATTCCCCTTCCTTATTCTTCATAGGAGTTGGGAACTTTGAAGACCCTGCTTCAGAATTTCAGATTGATAGTTTCTTAGATGGGGTTTCCTTTTCACGATAATCTTAAACTTGATTTATAATGTTTTCAATGCCACCACTAATTTCAACCACCTCTTCTCCTTTTTCATCATCTACCTTTTCTTCAATAATATTTTCTTGGGCTTTTTCCATAGTGAAAAATTTCTACCCCAGAGTCTTAGGTAAAGCCTAAACAAAGAAAAATTTCGGTACTGGAATTTGTTCGGATGCAATTTTAGTATCCCTCAGAAGGAAATTAACAACCTCAGCCTCAAAAATCTTCTTCTTTTTCTTCTTTTCTTTGGATTTCTTCTCATGATCATCAGTGGTCTTCTCTTTTAAAGCATTAGCTTTTGCAGGGTATAAACCAAATTGTAGTTCTCCTTCCTTATGATTCTTTTTTGTCTTCCCTCCACTTTGTAACTACCTCATCCAGATAGGATTTCTGCTTCTTGGGCTTTGGAGGTGTAGATTTAGTTTCCTTAATATTAGGGTTTTTTTCTTATTCTTTAACTTCCTTCACTTCCTATTCTTTCCTCCTTTCTGTGATGGTTTAGGGACTTCTTGTTCCTTTGGAACAACTTCAGCCTCTTCCTCTAGAAATTCATCTAATTATCCTGACTCCTTAGAAAAACTATCTTTAATCCTTTTGAGGAAATCATCACTAATCAGCATGACTTTTCTATTCCTCGGCTTGGAGCTGCAAGGAATCTTAAAGGAATCAAGGCATCGAACAATTAACTTAGAGAGGATTTTTGGTTACATGATAGTATGAGCTTTTAAATTTCCATTCCTGATATTATCTATCATAATGAGAATATTCTTCATCAAGTTTATCTTCCTCAGATTCACCAGAAAATCTATGATAAACATGTCACTCTTCTTCAAGGTGTCCTTATTACCTTTTCTCAGAATGATAAAACCATGAACCCACAATTCAAGGATCCGATTATTTATAATCAGATGAGAAATCTATGGAGTATTGACATCTGAAAGTCGATGAAACTCTATAGCTTTCACCTTTACAAAAAATCCTTGAACATCCGGAAACTTGTGTGAATAGAACTGAACATCCCCTTCATATGCAATTCCAACCATGCTACCATCCTTGGTGTACGAAAGAGCATAAGTCTTTCCATATCTTTTGAATGAAAGCTTCTATCGGCCTTCTTCTTTAAAGAAACTAGCTGCCTCATAGAATTCGATAATCAGATCCAGATACACCCAGTATTGAGCACCTAGATTTGATAAATAGACACTCTCCCATCCATTCAGCTTGATGTTCTTCGATATAATAGAATCATACTTGTTTAATAAATTCGGATGCACCAACCTCTCTTTTAAAATCTACCACTCCAAAATCGACTTAACGGTTGAAATCTCCAGAAAAGGAACATCACCAGACATTTGGATTTGAGCAAAGTTTGAGAGGTTCAGAACAGGCTTTTGAAATAGGGGAAGAGCTTCGACACACGGAGGCTTGAAAACCGATGTGGTACAACCCTTCAGGGGTCTTTTATATAGGCATCGATGCGACGGTTGAACATCCAAACTCGATATAATGGATAAAAATCCTTCTAATAAGATCTAATGGTTGAAATGATTGCCGCAAGGAAAATTTGGTAGGATCTGATCATTTGAGGTTTTTAAAAGGAAAACATATGGATTTAAGGAAACTAGAATCTGAAAAAATTTAAAACACAAAAGTAAATACCAGCAAGGAAATGATCACTACGAAAACTTAGGAAAGAAATCACACCTTTCGGATTACCAGGAAGATTATTCATAATAAGTAATAATATTCTTGAAGAACTTTAGATTCTGGAAAAAAAATTGACTACGAAAAAAACTCAATTACGATAAAAAAATTTGAGTAAGAAAATTTTCATTACAAAAATCTTCATTATGAAAATCTTCTTTACAAAAATTTTCATTACGAATATTTTCATTACGAAAATCTTCATTACGAAAATTTTTAAATCTTCATTATGAAATATTTTGAAAACTTGATTATGAATTTTTTTGAAAACTTCATTATAAATTTTTTTGAAAACTTCATTATGAAATATTTTAAAAATATCATTACGAAATATTTTGAAAGTATTCATTAAAAAACATGAAAAAATTTATTAAAAAAACATGAAAAATTTCATTACAGAAAACATGAAAAAATTCATTATTAAGATCTTGAAAAACTAACTATGAGGAATTTTGAAAATCTAACAAACAAATGTACTAACCCTATGAAAAAGAGCTTATTACTGTAAGGAGATTGGTTTCAACATAAAGTTAACAAGCGGGATTACCTTATGGTTGTCATTCTTAAATTTTATTTAATGTATTCAAATCTATCAGAGGGTAAAGATTTTGTGAAAATATTAGCATGTTGATCTTGTGTTCTGATAAATTGAAGAATGATATCTTCTTTTTATGTGTGATCTCTAAGAAAGTGATGCTTAATATCTATGTGTTTTTCATGAGAGTGATGTGCTGGGTTTTTACTAAGTGAAATGATACATGTATTATCACGCAAAATTTTTGTTTTGGTAAAACTCATACCATAGTCTGTGAGTGTGTGTTGCATCCACAACTCTTGATCACAACAACTTTCAGCTGCTACATATTCAGCTTCAGCAGTGGAAAGTGGTACTGAGTGTTTCTTCTTGCAAGACCAAGAAACTAATGAATCTTCTAATAAATGACAAGTTCTAGATGTACTCTTTCTATCCATTATACATCCACCAAAGTCAGCATTTGGAAAAAATTTCAATACAAAATCTTTTCCATAAGTATTGAAAAGTCCTAAATCCATGGTTCCCTTTAAGTAGCGAAAAATTCTTTTCACTTCCTTTAATTGAGATTCCTTTGGATTGGATTCATATCTTGCACATAAGAATACTGAAAACATTAAGTATAAACGACTAGCTGTCAAGTAAAGTAAACTTCCTATCATACCTCTAAAAGATGTTTGATCTACTAGTTTCCCAGCTTCATCAAGATCAATTGTGTTTGAGGAACCGATAGGAGTACTTATACTCTTAGTGTTGTCATATCCATACATTTTAAGAATATATTTAATATACTTATGTTGGGATATATAGATTCCTTCTGGTTTGTGAGAAATTTGAAAACCAAGGAAAAATGTTAACTCACCCATCATACCTATTTCAAAATCATATTTCATTATATCTGCAAAGGAATCAGTTAAAGATTACTGAGTTAAACCAAATATAATGTCATCAACATAAATTTGAACAATCAAAACGTTTTTCTTACCTTTCTTTATAAAAATATTTGGATATGCATTTCCCTTAACATAATTATTTTGAAGTAAAAATTCTGTAAGTCTATCATACGAGGCTCTAGGGGATTTCTTATGTCCATACAAAGCTTTGGTAAGTCTAAAAACATGATCAGAATGTTTTATATCTTCAAAACCATGAGTTTTTTCAACAAAAACATCCTCTTGAACATAACCATTAAGAAAAGCACATTTCACATCCATTTTAAAAAGTTTGAAATCGAAGAATGCAACAAAGGAAAGTAAGATACTAATAGATTCAAGTATATATATTGGAGTATAAGTTTCTTAGTAGTCTATTACCTATTGTTGATTATATCCTTTAGAAACTAATCTGGCTTAATTTTCTACTATGATTCCATTTTCATCACACTTATTTATGAAAACCCATTTTACTCCAATAACAGTTTTTTCCTTAGGTCTTTCAACCAAGGTCCAGACATTATTCCTTTAGAATTCGTTTAGTTCATCTTGCATAGCTTTTATCCAATCATCATCACCTAAAGCTTCATCAGTGCCTTTTGGTTCTAATTGGGAATGAAATTCTAGATGTTCCACTACATTTATTAAGAAACATCAAGTCCTTATAGGTTGATTCACGTCACCAATGATACTATCACTGGGATGATTCTTTAGAAACAACTGATTTGTGTTTTGTAAAACCTGTTCATGGACATAGGGTATAAAATCTTCTAGGGTAAATTCTTCAGAACCCTTTTCTTGGACATTTTCCTTATCAGAAGGATCCTATAATGAAGGTTGATAATTAGTTTTTGAAAACACATCCGAATATGTAGATTGGGGTTGTTTAGAAACAAAAGGATCAGTTTCATCAAATTTGACATGTACTGTCTCTTCAACAATATAAGTGTTTTTATTGAACACTCTATAAGCATTTGAAGTTATGGAGTAGCCTATGAAAATTACATCATCAGATTTTGGTGTGAATTTTTGTAGATTATATTTAGTATTAAGAATGAATAACTTGAAACCAAAAACCTTGAAGTAGTAAGTCTATGTTTTCTACCATTCCATAACTCATAATGAGTTTTATTAAGAAAATGTCTAATCAAAACTCGATTTATAGTATAAAAAGCAGTACATACAGTTTCAGCCCAAAAATTTCTTAATAAAGAATATTCACTCAACATGGTTCTTCATATCTCTTGAAGAATTCTATTTCTTATTTCAACAACACCATTCTATTGAGGATTTCCCGGTGCTGAGAAATTGTGAGTAATTCCTTTTCTACTACAAAAAGTTTCAAAATCATAATTTTGAGATTCTCCTCCATGATCACTACCAATAGTTTTCAATGGAAGGTTTTTCTCAATTTTAACTTGGGCTCTAAAACTTTTAAAATACGAAAAGGCTTCAGACTTCTTTGCTAGAAAATAAACCCACATAAATCTAGTGTAATCATCAACTAAAAAAATACATAATACTTGCCTCCAATGCTTCTAGTTTGTATAGTACCAAAGAGATCCATATGCACTAACTGTAATGCATCAGTAGTTGAGACTTCACCAATTGATTTAAAACTTGATTTATGTTGCTTTCCATATTGACAAGGGTTACAAACTTTTGAAGAATCAAATCTAATCTCCGGTAGATCCTTAACTAATCTTTTCATAGAAATTTTTCATAGGTTCTTAAGGTTACAGTGACCTAAAATTCTATACCACAACCAAGAATGATCTTCTATTTCACTATGGAAAGGTAGATCTTATCTCCTAAGGTCTTCTATGTTTAGTGGGTATACATTCTATTTCCTATGGGAAGAAAGAATAAAATCTTCCTTGGAATTGTGTACTAAGAACTTATCATTCCTAAAATTCATAAGGTAACCTTCATCACATAATTTACTTATGCTAATGAGGTTGTTTTTAATACCCTTAAAAAATAAAACATTTGAAATCAAAGTATTTCCAAGAAGAACGATGTTACATATACCAATAATTTCTCTCTGAGCATTATCTCTAAAAGTTACTTTTCATCCTTTTGTCTTGATAATATTTTCAAAATAGTTTTTGTTACCAGTCATATGCTGGGAACATCCACTATCCATGTACCATGTATTGCTATTGGTACTCTCTCTATTTTCCTAAAAACAAAAGATTTAGACTTTTGGAATCCAAACTTTCTTGGATCTGGAAATTTCAAACATAAAAATATTTGGAACCCACATTTTCATAGAAAAATAGGCTTTATGAAATCCTATGGACTGAGTGTTGTTTAAGCATAAATTATTTTCCCAATGCCCACCATACTGACACTTAGTGTATAATGGAGAACTTTTATGAACAAAATAATTGTTGCTAAAAATTGGTTTAGAACTAGTATAACCAAAACTGGAACTATTCTTTAAAGGTCGGATTTGATAATATATTTTATCAAAATATTCCTTACCTAAGGTAAAGTTTGACAAAAAAGTATTCAAGGAAAAAATCCCAGATTTTAGTTTCATAACCACATTATTGTCTTCTAAAATATTCGATTTGGAACTAGAGTTATGCTCGAAAATTTTTTTCTTAGAAATTACTTTTTCTAGATCATTAGAAAGTTTATTCTTCTCAGAATTTAATTCATCAAGATTTTTTGAAATACTTTCAAAATCAACAATTTTGTTAACAATATCTTTAGAAATATTTGATATTTCCTTAGTAAGAATATTATTCCTAGAATTTTCCTTATCAAAATTTTCATGAGTTTTGAATTATAAATTTCAAGGAGTTTAGAAAACCTAGAAAATTATTCATAGGAAGGTAAAGTATTATCTTCATCAGAAGAGGATTCTTCATTAGAAGAGTTGTAATATTTTATATCATTAGCATTCCAAGATATATTAGTCATAGATTCATCATTGTGTACCTTATCCATAAAGCAACGATTGTCAATAGGTATTCTGGCTATTAGACCAAGATTCTTCTGTCTAAAAGATTCGTAATCTGATGATTCATCTGAAGAGTCACCACCACTGCCACTCCAGGTGTCATTAGATTTCAAGACTTTCTTAGATTTAGCTTTATAGTACTTCTTTATCTTCCTCTCATAATGATTTTCCTTTGTTTACTTTCTTTTAATCATATGAGAATCATTCCTTATATGTCCAGCTCTCTTGCATTCATAACATGTAACTTGTGAATCTTTCTTTCCTTTCATTTCCTTTTTCTTATATATGGATTGAAAGTTCTTCTCGCCAACAATCTTGTTAATACTTCTAGAAAGATTTGCTAACTCATTTTCTGAGGATTCACTTCCACTAGATTCATATTGGATAATCACCTTATTAGATTTTGATCTAGTAACTCTCTCAGGAGACTTGGATTTCATGTGATTCGATGTTATAGTAAAAGAAACACTACCATTTCCATTCTTCTTCTTTGAATTATCAGCATCTCTCTTCATTCTAGTCTTATGCTGAAGATGAGTTCCAAAAAGTTCATCAAGAGAAATCTGTGTAACCTTTCTGTTCTCATCAATAGATGTCTTCTTGGATTCCCATTCATTGGGCATAATGTCTATGATCTTATGAATAAGAGCTTCATTATCTAATCCTTTTTCTCTCATGGATTATAAAATATTCACAATAGTCATGAATCTTTGTTGCACCTTACGTATGGATTCTCCATAAGGAAAGTTAAAGCCATGGTATTTAGCTCTGATCATGTCTCATCTGTTTCAATAACTTTGGAAGTTCCAAAGTGAGTAACTTCAAGTTTCTTCCAAATACAATTTTCTTCTTCACAAGATGAAATTTGGCTATATATATTTCTAGTCATAGAACAAAAAAAGGTATTTCATACCTTACAATTTAGTTGATATTCATGCTTTTCTTGATTGGTGAAGGTACTAACTTCCTTGTCAGGTATTTTATATCATCCAATAAGAATAAAAAAATTATCCACTACAGTATTGATAAAAAATTACTTTATGTGATCTCTCCAATACTCATAATAATTTCCATCAAAAATAGGTGGTCTGGATGGATTACGATTGTAGATGGAACCAACATTGATTCTTGCCATCTTATAGAAAAATATTTACACAAAATCTTTTTAATATGAAAAGTTTGTAAACAAGGAAAATATTCCTCAGAAAGGAAAATAGGACAGTAGACAACTATGAATCTGAATTTTATGAGTCCAAAAATATGTTTTTGAAAATAAAAAGGAGAATAATTCTCTTCTGATTCTAAGCATGAGATTAATTCAGATTGAACCAAAATTCTGAATCCAATTGTTAAATAGGTTCAGGAATCAAGGTCACCTGCTCTGATACCAATTGTTGAGATGGTATGTGAGTATGATATACTCTATAATAAAAAATGTAGGATCCAAATAATAGAGATACTGAATAAAGTATCTAGTGATGCTCAAAATACAAGAGGGGGTGAATTGTATACTTTTAAAAATTTCTTTGGAACATTTAAAGATGGTTATGTTTAACAAGGTTAAACAAGGTACTTCACAAAACCTCTAGTTCAACACATTTTCTTGAATCTGGAAATATGATTCTTAGAAAGTTAATCCAGAAAGATGGATCTGGAAAATGAAACTTAAATAAAGTTTAAAAAGATAAAGATTATACCTTAAAGCATTTAAAATCTCACTAAATCAGAGTATAAATATAAGGAAGTAAAAGATATTTATAATTTCCTCAATAAATAAAATGTAGTGGAAAACATGTAACAAAACAAGTAACATGTAGAAAATAATTTAACCCAAATAGAAGGGTATCCAACAACCATGGATAAAGTCCCCTTGATTTATACATTCAAGAAAGTATCTCTTACCCACACCATGGTAAGCCCTCGATACGAAGATCAGAGTCTATCTTGTTATCCCCGCAAGCCCTCAACTTCAAGGTAGTTGGCACCTTTGTCTTCCTCAGCAAGAAAGTACTCTACTTCAAGGTAGTCAGAACTTCTGTCTTCCAATCCCCAAAAGCCCTTAATTTTACACAGAAACAATCAGAGTCGCACAAAGAAAATCTGAACAAGAAGTTCAGTACACACTAAGAATGGGAGTATCTCTCTAGAAATCAGTTTAGATCAAAAGTTGTCCAAAAGTTGTGATCTCTTTCAAATGAGTTCCAATTTATAGGAACAACACCAATGGTAGACTCCCTCCTCCAATAGTAATATTTTTTCCTTGAATTTTGGAGGGACCTGTACACGTGTCACTCAAACAACGGTTAGTTATTAACTGAAAGAACGACATAGGTTTATAACAAAAACAAGTGTAAGTAAAAATATGGTTACATACCAAAAATACAATATTCGAAATGTAAGAAAATAAAAATTTGGAGTCTAAAAAAATAAATTTAGAGTCTATAATACAAGGATATTCGGATTGTGTTTTCTAAGGAATTCAGAACCTGATCTTACAAAGTTCAGAGTCTGAATTCATTAGAATTAGATGTTAGAACTAACAAGGTTCAGAGTCTGAATTCATTAGAGTTTGGGGTCAGAACTCACAAATTTAAGAGTCTGAATTCATTAGAATTTGGAGTCAAAACTCACAAAGTTCAAAGTCTAAATTCATTAGAATTTAGAGTCAGAACTCACAAAGTTCGCAGTCTGAATTCATTAGAATTCAGAGTCAAAACTCACAAAGTTCAGAGTCTGAATTCATTAGAATTCGGAGTCAGAACTCACAACGTTTGGAGTCTAAATTCATTAGAATTTGGAGTTAGAACATAGAAGTGTTCGTAACCATAATTTTAAGAATTCAAAGTCCGAATGCAGAAGAGTTTGTTACTGGAATTCTGTGAATTTGGAGTCAGAACTCTGAAGATTTCGTAACCAGAATTCTGAGAATTCGGTGTCTGAAAACATATTTCTCTTTATCTAAGTATTATATGATTCGAAGGTTTTAAATATGAAAACTAATTTTACACTTAGACAAGATAATGTACAATGAAAAACATGGTAAGTATAAATTTCCTTGGTGAAGGAAAATTTTCCTTATAGAAGTAAAACACAGGGTAAAATGAGATATGCCTTGAGATAAGGTGTTTGTGATTTTTAAAAGAAGATGGAATGGTAAAGTCATAAGGAGAACTTATTGACTCAACAACCTCCCCCAAGTATGAAGGAATGGAAAATTCATATGGAAAACCTTATTGACTCAACATCTTTTTCTGATGTGGGACTTTCAATGAAGTTTCCAAGCCCAATTTTAAAATTACGGGGGCGCAATTTCTAAAAGGGGGAAGGATGTAACAACCCAAGTGTTTATAGAATACTAATTTTCAATTTCTATTAAAAAAATATTAATCTTAAGTTAAAGGGGGTTATTTTTTGATAGTATACTCGAAACACAACAATGGGCTTCTCTGAAATCTTACTTTGCACAAAAAATTGAGTTATACTGAAAAATAATACAATAATATTATTATTTTTATAAATGGTAGTTAATTCCTAGGGGTTGGAATGGAGGGAATGAATATAGTCAAACTAATTCTTAAATATGGGTTAAAAATGTTTAAATGATGATTCATTGATTACAAAATTTATTAGAAATGGAAATAAAAACCAATTAAATATAATGTATGTGTTTTTATGAAAACCTATTTAAATGAGAATAACTGTGTTTTCATATCACTTTTTATGGAATTTTATTTAATGAAAAATTTATGATATATATTCAATTTTATGTTTTAAATTCATCTTATATGTTTTCTAGATATGATATAAGAATAAATTCCTTTTTTTGGGAGAAAAGAAGTATTTTTCTAAAAATGATGTTTTACTCCCTTTTGATGGTGAACCATTAAAATATAGTTTATTACACCATTATATTTTTTATTTGACAAAATAAACTTCTTCTTTATAATAATAACAACAAAATTTATTTTGTATGAAATTTTTGTATTTTTCTGCTAAAGGTTATTTTTTAATGAATAATGAAAAATACTACATTTTAATTCAAAAATACCATTTAATATAATTTATTTATATATTTAGATAGTAATTTTAATTTTTTTTAAGTGTAATTGTATTATATTTTTATAATTAAATCTTATTTTGGTCATTTTATGTAATTTCACTTTGAAATTGGACATAAACACATGTCAATCTTTTGGCAGTTTTTACTTCTTAAAAACACGGTTTTGGGTGTTTCACAGTGGGAATTAATTTTAAATTAATTTCTAAAACTTCTATGTTTTGAATTTGTAAAAATGGATTCCATATTTATAATCAGTAGTTCCAAATTTTTTAAATAGGTACCTTTTATTTTTAGACATAATGAATAGAAGCTTCAGTAAGTATTGTATTTACCGTGGTTAAAAGATAAATCCTTTAAATAAACGTAAAAAGTAATATTATAATAATAGTAAATTTCCTTAACACATGTCTTAACCCAATTGGATGAGATATTTGTGACCTTGGAAATCCTTGGATCGATTTTAGGACCCCATGGAGCAACTTGTGTTTGAAAATTACATTTGATTACTTTTAATTTAATGTTAAGGAAAAGATAATCTAAACATGTATCTTTTTTTAAAAAAATTTTGATATGAAGCTATATAAGTTATATGTTAGACTATAAATAGTTATTAGAAATATAAAAATATTTCCTACATCATGGTATTTTATTTATAATTTTTAGATGTCAAATAAATAAATTTATTTATGACACAATGGTGATAGAGTGATTACCTTATTAAGGAAAGATTTAAGTAAATGAGATTATAAATATTAAAATAAATTTATTTTGAAACTTTTTATTCCAAACACAAATTTTATGTATAAATAAGAATTTTTAACTTTGAATTAATGGATTTTTAAAAAAAATCATGTTTTTATAATTTTTTTTAAAAAATTCATGATATGAATAGTATAAAAATTAACATAAATGAGTTTTTTTATCAATTAAACATTTATTAAAATATATAATAGTCCAAAAAATATAATATTCGTCCAAATAACATATATTATGTTAAAAGTTTCATTAATGATCCATTTTTGGTTTGTTTGGAATTTTATAGTAACTATGGTAACTGTATATTATAAATATACAAGAAGACATGGTAAAAGTTAAATTAGTAAACTAAGGGTTAAAGATAGAAGTTCAATTTGTAACCTAAAAATGTATAAAACCCATTTGATGAAAGTATTTAGAACCATCCTCATCTAATATTCAAAATATATCACTTTTATGTTATTATAATTCTAAAATCAATTAATAATAAAATAATAAATTCAAACATTCCTAAGGTGCCCCTCCTCCCTCTTATAAAAATACACCACCTATAACCCATTACTCACACCTATCATTCCCCTTATCTCATCCATAATCTGCTAAAATAAGCTCACAATATTCCTCCCTTCCTCTGATAAGCATTCACTTAGGTTGGAGGAAATTCAGGAAATCCCTCTGGCTCAAATCAAAAAAAGTTACCCAATTTGAGGTAACGTCTTCTCTCAAGTTTCATTCCATTATCTTCCTTATACACTCCCTAATATATTATTATTATTTTTTACATAAAGAAAACAGTTTCCCCAATATACTAGGTTGTTGTTATGATAAATATTCTAACTACACTTACACACACCTCTGTCTAAGGGGTACGGAACATACTCTTTCTGTGGACAGCGAACTACTGCGTCACGAAACGATGATGGTTCAATCTTATCGTACCAACTCTAACAGTGACCATTATTATGGAACTATAATTATATATTATATTTAGGATATTTATTTTATCTATATTATATTGAAATTATCATTTATAACATATCTTTATGCTTTTAATGTCGTATAAATACAATAATTTCATTTGAGGAAGTGCGGACTACCGCCCCCTCAAAGTGATACGACTCATTCATGCTATATGTGGAATGTATAAAGGATGGAATTTATGAAATTATGTAACATAAATAACTCATATATTATAATGGATTTATAATATACCTATTTATCATTTATTTTTGATTCTTTTAAATATGAAAAAGAAATGAAAGCAGCGTTCATGCGTACGTACGACTTACTGTCCCCATGAATAGTGGATTTAATTTCTTATATCCAAATGATATGGACTATTCTAAATACATATATAATGTATTTATATGTGATATATATGATAGATAAATCCTGAATATCATTCAGCCACATGGACAATTTATAATTTTAACAAGATCATTTTTACTCATGTTCCGAACATCGACAAAATGTCTGATAAGAACTCAAATAATTATCTAATTGTTATAGAAAAGTAATAAGTGATATAAAAGGAATAATAAACATGATTAATGTTCTAAAGACAGTATAAATTAATTAATTTTTTTATTGAGTAAATTAAATAAGGAATCAGTCTTGTCCGACATGAGGTAAGGTAACTTCTTAACCCAATTTCCATTCTTTAGATTGATCTTATACTTCTTGTTTATGTAATTCTATGATTCAGTGAGAAATTAATTTTGATTCATTATATTGTATTTATACATTATTTATGTGTACTTATACTGAATACAACAAATTTATATATTTTATTTAAAAACATTATCTTCGTAAAGGAATTTTTCTCAATCTTTTTTCTTTGAGGCATATTTTTATTTATACACAGCTTGATTTTATACGGTGTATAAACCCCTTTGAATTTTAATTACATTCAAGGGAATTTTTTCTATGTAGTGTTTTACTAAATGACCAAGGTAATGATTCTTTTTAGCATACGCAGTGAAAACAACCTTTCCACCACCGTGATAATTATTTGATATTTGGCTTCCTTAACAAGCTGTGATGTTTTTTTAGAAAATAAATACCATATACCCTTTTTAAATATTTTGGAGTTGAAAATGGTTTTGAAAGTGGATTTAATATTTCAATATCTTGAAATTATTTCATGTGATTTCAAATGAAATTTTTATTATTGAAATGTTGATATTTTCAATCTTTAATGTGTGATGATTATATAATGGTACTTGGAAGTTTTTTGGGTGGTTACATGATAAACCAAATGACTGGTGGTTCTATGATAAACCAAGGACCGGTGGTAACATTATAACCTGTAATGCATTGGGTATGGAAGTTAGCCATATGTATATTCCATTTTTAAGAATTATTTGCGTTAGTTGACCATATGGTTATTCCATTTAATTATTATTATGTCCCAAGTTTACCTTTTATATGTTATGTATTCCTTTTATGGGTTTTATGGTAATATTTTGGTTATAAAAGGGTAAGCAATGAGCTTTTATTCCATGAATAGTATTTACTACTTCATAATGGTGAAAAATATTACTTATGATAAAGTATTCATGGTTTACTTGTTGTATTGAAAAAATAACATTTTTCCGTCTTTGTGTATCCCTTACTAAGCTTTGTATGTTCATCCAATGTTTTTGAAATGTTTTTTACTGGACAGAAAGTGGAATAGGGACAAGGATGGGATCAAGGAAAAGTAATTCTATTTAAAACATGGAACTAAACATGTTTCTTTTCTTTTATGAGTTTTTATTTTATAAAAAAAGGATATTGAGTAGATGTGTCTACCTATAATATTAAAGCTATTATATATAATTTATGACCTAATTATTTAAATTTCTAAACCTGAAAAGATCCTCAATGTGAATTATTAACATAATTCAAGTTTATGAAATTTTTATAGGTGGGGCCTTATAGGTACATTCATTCTTATTAGTTAATTCAACAATTACTTAACTAATCATACTCATTTCATCAATCAAGGTTCTCATTATATGCCCATTTATTGACATTTTGCAACATTATTTCAATCTCAAAGTAAGGGAAAATAGTTCAAGTTCGATAACATACCCATAACAAATTTTCATGTAAATACTTAGAATGATTCATGTCACGACAACCCTGAGTGCCTAAAATGATGTGTGTAGACTCAAGTATCATGCCTCTTTAAGCCACAAATAAAAATTCCATAATTTTCAAAACAAATATCAAATCACACCACAAGTGTGTCGCGCATGGTGAAATAATATTTAACTATAACAACAATCATAAATAACAACAATCCCACCCTAAGTACTCATATTTTCCCCCATACATCAGTTTTCGACTCCCATGCATGATCTCATTACCATGTCTCTACTATTCCTAGTATCATGTATAACTTTCCTAAAATAGTAAGGCAAAAGAATAAAAAGAAAATAAAACCACCTCTGATGCCACTTTGTGTCGTCCCGACCAAGGTGTCACTAAACAGTTCCCCGTGCTGGTTGGACACATACCCTCAAGTATGCCTCCTAGTATGCTGAAGGGTGCCGAAAAGTAGTGATGGTGTGGTAAGTCAGTATTGGGGAGACTATACCCTCTTTTAACAGAATAAATCAAAAATACAATAAAATAACAATAACCAAGTATGGAATCATATAAATAACCAGAACAAAAACATGTAATATGATAACCAAAAGATAAAAAAATACTTAAATGAAAGGTAAAACCTGATATGACAAAGAAAATGTTAAGTATCTAAATTCCAACAAAAATTAGAGACACAATATCACCCAAGCGGATCCTGAACTGTATCAGGTTCCTTCTCTCGTGCTTCATTCCAAAACTGTAACCTATCCCAAGGCATTTCCCTTACCATATCCTATAATCACCATGTCTGCTCAGGTGCAGATCAGGATGCCTGAATAGGGAATGAGTACAACTAAGTAGGCCATCACCAATGTTGTCTAAAACAAGTCCAGTCAAAATATATTTTATGTAGTTCTATAGAGAAATTAATAAAATTCATAATTGAACAATAATTACATTGTCATTTAATATTTAATCATCATATTAGGTCTAATTTCAACACATGTTTTAAAATTGAATCATCATTCATTTTGTGTTGAGTATCGCGTCAAGAACCAAAATCTCATTTGAATCATCATTCATTGTTATCATTTATTTAGTGTAGGTCATCATGCCAAACACCCCATATCTCATTAAGTGTAGGTCTCCATGCTTATCACCCTATATCTCATTCAGTGTAGGAAATCATGCCTAGCCCCCTATAATATCAATTTTAGATAACTATTGGGGAGGAATACCATGTCCAAGTCCCAAATTCTAATTGGTATAGAACTCTATATAAAGAACCATAAAAATATCATATATTCAATCATTATTTAATTCACAAGAATTATCCACATTCTTCATTTACTAATCCAATTACTTGTTAAAAAATTCAAATTCCATTAGTTAACTTAAAAATTAATTAAGAACATCATTCATTATTTAATAAATAAATTAATTAATCAGTCAAAACAATTATTTTCCATAATTATTTCTTCACAATTAATTATCCATATAAAATATCAACTTTTCATATTTATTTATCATATTTAACTATCTTTGATCAACATTGTGATAGATAATTAATTCTTACAATTAATTATTTTTCATAGCCAACATCATTTCATAAATAATTTTCCCCAATTAATTATATTAACACAATATATTAAATATCTCAATAACAATATCTCAACACATAATAAATCTCAAAAATATATATTTTTGAAACCCCACTTCAATTGTACCATGATTCAATTGTCCATTAATCTCCAAGGAAACTCAATTCAATTACACTTTTCTAATTACTCCAATTTACGAAATCAATTATCAAGGGCTTCTATGAAATCATAAAATCATAAAATCCCATACACATATTAAATTCATTACTATATGAGTTTTATTTATACTACCTAACTCAGTTTATTGATGGAAGTTAGCATAACAGAAATCCCCAACATCTGAGCGGCACAATGTCGTTGATCGGGCTTCAGATCTAAATCCCTAAACCAAAATTGAGATCAGAGGCATCGAGATCTTGAAATTATAGATCTAGATCTGAAATCCTAGATCTAGATCTAAACTCAAAGGTTTATATCCATGGAAAAAGTCTAAATATTCCATGAAAAAATCAGGGAATGATAAAGGAATGAATGTGATGAGTAACGGGACGAAATCCACTTACCGGGAAGAGATCAGATAATTAATCTAGGTATTGGATCTCGACGAAAGGTGTTTGTATCACCATGTAATCCCTCAATAAGGCTCTAGGATCAAATAGAATTTTTAAAGTCAGATCTGTGTTAAAAAAATGGGAGTCTTGGGAGGTTCTGGTGGTTTTAAAAAGGATTTTTGGATACTATATTATGCGTGTATGGCTTCCTGGGAAGAGGCACATGGTTTGGGAAAATCATGTGCCAACTCTCCTGACACTTCTCTCCATGTTGGTTTGGTTGGCATGGTTTGGTCCAATGGTATAAGGCCCCAACCTTAAACCTTACTTAATCTTGAGTTATTACAAGATTACACATTGAGGATCTTTTCGGGTTTAGAGTTTTAGAGAATTATATCATAAAACATGCATTACATTCCACATATAAACAAGGTGGTTACATAAAGATAGTATTATTCTTTCCCATAAATGGAAACATATTTAAAATAACACATGGATTCTTTCTTGACACTTCCTTGACACTATCATCATATCATGTACCTTTCCCTTGACCTGTGAAAAACATTTCAAAAAACATGGGATGAGCATAAAAAGCTCAGTAAGGGATATAAAAATATGGAAAAGAAACATGGGTACATATATACATAAGAATGAAATCATACTTTACCCATAAAACATAAGAACTTTAACATACCTCATCAAATCATGAATAAATCATAGAAATCATAAGACATAAAGGTAACTTGAGGCATTCATTACATTCTTACGTATGGAGTAACCCTCTTGGTTACGTTTGAAATACCCATCACAGTATATTCCATAAATCTCTTCGGAGAAACCATAACGTTTCACTACATCACGTTACCCAATGCATTGGAGAGCCATATCGGGCTCACCCGCCCTTAGTTTATCACGGAACCACCCTTCTTCATAATAATTCCCAAGAACCTCAACATAATCGTATCACATAAAACAAGCATAAAGGAAACATAACATTTCCACCTTTCAATCACACGATATCAATACAACACATTAATATAAAAACATTATGAAAACCATTTTCAATACCAAAATAAATGAAAAGTAAAACATGGTATTTATTTTTCTTTAAAAAAAGGTATGGCTTGTAGAGGAAGCCAAAACTCAAATAATCGTCACGACGGCAGAGAAGTCGTTGTCACCGCATACGTATGACAAAAACATTCCCTTTTTTCATTTAGTAAATGCTTCATATAAAAAATATTCCTTTTGAATAAACGTAAAAGTAAATGGGGCTTATACACCATATAAAAGAGGGTTGTGTATAAAACAAAATATGCCTCAATGAAAGGAGATTGAGACGAAGTCCCATACCTCGGGTCCGACTTGACTCGATCGTTCTTTAATGTCCTGAATAATAATCTTGAGTTAATTTCTACTTGCTTAAGAACCTTTTTCAAGTTCATTATTCCTTTTATATCACTTATTTCCATGTCATGAACACTATGTAATTATTTAAGATAATAACGATCGTTTTAACAATCATTGATACTTGAGTAAAAAATATACCCTTTATAATTACAAGTTGTTCTTGTATCCATTATATCTAGAATTATAATCATGATGTATATATCATATATATCCAGTATATACATGCATTTATAATATTACATAATCATTTAGAGGTAAGAAATGAAATGCACCGTTCTTGGAGACGGTAAGCCGTACATACGCATGAACGCTACTTTCATTTCTATTTCATATTTTATATAATGGAATCATAATGATATAAAGGTATATTATAATTACAGTATAATATCATATATAATATCTTAGTTCCATCCTTTATATGTCCCACATATGGTATTTAACGAATCAAATCACTTTGAGGGGGCTGTAGTCCGCACTTCCTTAAATGAAGATATCGCGTTTACCCATAATGGAAACCATAAAGGTATGACCAAAATTAAAAATACAGAAGATTAAGGAAAACATAAACATATTATATTTCATATATAAATATAGTGACTTCTTAATGGCCACCTTTGAAGGTGTTAAAAGAATGTTGAACAATCATCGTTTCGGGAGGCATAAATTCACCATCCACGGAAACAGTATGTCCTTTAACCATTAGATGTAGGTGTGTGTAAGTGTAGCTCGAATACCTATTATAAAAACATCCTAGTATATTGAAGATACTAGATTGGTTACAAAATAAATGAATAAAACGAGTTTAGGGGGTTGGAGAAGCAAAATAAAACAAAAGGACTCAAGTGAAGACATTTCCTTAAAATCGGGTAACTCCCTTTGGTTTGAGCTCAAAGGCTTCCTTGGGAAGACTTCTGCCCAAAGTGAGGCTTTAAGGAGTACAAGAGGGAAGTGGAGAGACAAAATGGGCAGGGTTTGGCCGAGCCAGAGGCTTTGGGAGTGTGGGTAAAGAGGTATAGGTGGGGGACTTTTATAAGAGGAGAGGAGGGACACTCTTGGAAAGTAAAGAAATGTTACTTTATATGAAAATGATTTTCGGATTCAAAAGTTACCACATTGATATAATTCGAGGGTAAGGTGATAAGGGTTCGAAATCCACCAATACAATAGGTTTTGGATATGTTTAGGGCATAGAATGTACATTATCATTGCATTTTATTTAAATCCTTTATTAATGAGGTAATCTCTACATCATCATGATGTCATAAATAATTTAATTTATTTAAAGACTAACAATTATGAAAAAAATACTATGATGTAGGAAATATTTTTAGATTTCTAATGAATATTTATAGTCCAAAAGATCATTTATTTATAAAAAAATAAAAATATTTTACTTAGGTGATACATTCATTGTCACATTTAACATTCTTTAAAAATAAAAAGATAAAAAGTCACTTTCTCACAAAAGTGATTCCATGGGGCCCCCAAGTTTGGAACAAGGCATACCATGGTCTTCCATGAGACAACCAGTAGCCTTAGGACACATTTTGTGGTATTTTTGTATTATTATGATATCATTTTATTATCTTTAACTACCTGATTACTCATTAATCAAGATAATTAAAGATAATTACCATCGTTACTGTTCATAATGTCCAAAAATAAAAGAGTCTTAATTACATAATTTGGAACTTCTGATTCCAAATATTTAATCCATTTTACCAAATTACAAACACATAAATTTCAATAATTGATTTAATAATAATTCCCGTTGTCAAAACAAATAGCGGGTTTTTTTTTAAACAATATCTATGAAAAGTTTGGCATTAGTTTATGACCAATTCTAAAGTGAAATTAATCCTAATGACCACCATTGGATTAAATGGTAAAAATATATTCAGATTACACTTTAAGACCAAATAAAAGGATAATCTAACCATATAATTAAATTAAATGAAAAAGCAGTTTTGATGTTAAATGCAGTATTTTTTCACTATTCATTAAAAAATGAACATTGTCAGAAAAATACCAAAAATTTATCCAATGTAAATTTAAATGTCCCAATCATAATGAATATGTTTATTTTGACAAATATAGATTATAAAATTGTCAAAAGTTTTATTTAAAAAGGGTTTTCCATCAAAAGGCAGTAAAACAATCTTTTAAGAATATTAGTGTATTCCATGCATAAGATTGTATTTTTTTTTCATTTTAAGCCTCTAAAACACTATCTTAATCATTAATAGACATAGATAAAAATATATATTATTCATTACTTACTTGGGAAGATATATCCTTCCTCCCTTTAGAAAATTGCATCCCCGCAATTTATTTACTTATCGAATAAATGGGGGTACTTATCCCTCATTGCATTTTCAGATTCCCATGTTGCCTCTTCCATCATGTGATTTTTCCACATAACCTTTACTTGATTAATCACCTTATTTCATAACACTTGCTCCCTGTGGTCAAGAATCTGTATCGGTTGTTCCTCATAAGATAGGTTCTCTTCCAGCTGAACTACCTCTGGACTCAAAACATGAGATGGATCTGGAATATAATTTCTCAACATCAAAATGTGAAAAACATTGCGTACCTGAGATAAACTCGGAGGTAAAGTCACCTGGTATGTAACTGATCCAACTCTTTCCAGAATTTCATATGGTCCAATGAACCTTGGACTCAGTTTTCCTTTCTTAACAAATCTCATCACACTTTTCCATGGTGAGACTTTGAAAAAAACATGATCACCTACCTCAAAAGTTAGACCCTTCCTCTTGTTGTCTGCATAACTCTTCTGCCTACTCTGAGCTGTTCTCATGTGTTTCTGAATCAGCTGAACTTTTTTTTCCATCTCTTCTACCAATTATGGTCCCATCAACTTCCTTTCACCCACTTCACCCCAGAAAGCTGGAGTTCGACACTGCTTCCCATATAACGCCTCAAATGGTGCCATCAGTATACTGGAATGAAAACTGTTATTTTATGAAAATTCAACAAAAGAAAGATGTTGGTCCCAACATCCCTGATAATCCATCGAACAAGCTTGTAGCATATCCTCCAAGGTCTGAATTGTTCGTTCTGACTGCCCATCTGATTGAGGATGAAATGTTGTACTAAAATTTAATTCAGTACCCAACGACTTCTGAATGCCTTTCCAAAAGTTATATGTGAACATGGGATCACGATAAGACACAATAGAGAGGGGAAATCCATGTAACCTGACTATCTCTTTAAGATAAAAACGGGAAAGTTGATCTGGGGAAAAAGTATCTCGTATAGCAAAAAAATGAGCAGATTTAGTCAAGCGATCAACAATAACCCAGATTGAATTATTAACTCGAGATGTCTTCGGTAATCCCACAACAAATTCCATGGATATATTCTCCCATTTCCACTCTAGCACTAGTAAAGGATGAAGCATCCCTTTCGGTAACTGCCACTCTGCTTTAATCTGTTGACATTTAAAGCACTTCACAGTAAAATCAGCAATATCTCTTTTCATTCCATCCCACCAGTAATACTCTCACGGATCTCTGTACATCATAGTACTTCCAGGATGAACTGAAAACGGAGAACTATGAGCTTCACATAACAACTCTCTCTTCAACTGTGAATCACAAGGCACACACAATCTCTTCCAAAATCTCAAAACACAATCATTATCAATGTTGAATTCGGGCAACTTACCTTTTTGAACCAGCTCTACCTTTTTCTGCAACTCACTATCTTGCTTCTATGCTTGCTTGATTCTATCTGATAGAGATGATCTCACTGATACCTAAAAAAAACATAAGAAATTCCTGCACCAACAACATCGATGCCAAAGTTCATCAAATCCTTAACCAAAGGATCATGTTCCAAACACAACATTGCTAATGAAGCATTACTTTTTCGACTCAAAGCATCAGCCACTTTAATTGCTTTTCCTGGATGGTAATGAATTGTACAATCATAATCCTTGATTAATTCCAGCCATCTCCTCTGTCTCATGTTTAACTCTTTCTGAGTGAATATATACTTTAAACTTTTGTGATCAGTATATATTTCACACTTTACTCCATACAAATAATGCATCAAAATTTTTAAAGCGAAAACAACAGCAGCTAATTCCAAATCATGTGTTGGGTAATTTACCACATGAGTTTTCAACTATCGTGAAGCATAAGCAATTACCTGATCATTCTACAATAGGACGCAACCATGTCCTTTCAATGAAGCATCACTGTATTTAACAAACTCACCATTCCTGGAAGGTAGTGCCAAAACTGGAGAATTCACCAATCTTCATTTCAATTCCTAAAAACAATCATCACATTCTTTTGTCCGGATAAACTTAACACCCTTCCGAGTTAGCTTAGTCATTGGACTAGATAAGCGTGAAAAATTTCTAACAAACCTTTGGTAATAGCCTGCCAAACTAAGGAAGCTACGAATCTCAGTTACATTTGTGGGTCTTGGCCAGTCTTCCACAATATTTGTTTTTGCAGGATCAATAGTTATCCCATCTTTAGAAACAATGTGACCAAGGAAAGAAATTTTTTGAAACCAAAACTCACACTTGCTGAATTTTCCATACATTTTCTTCTCTTTTAAGGTTTTCAAGATAACCCTTAAATGTCTTTCATGCCCCTCTTTACTTTTAGAAAACACCAAAATATCATCAATGAAAACCACCACAAACTTATCCAAGAACTCATGGAAAATTATATTCATTAAGTCCATGAATACAGCAGGTGCATTGGTTAGACCAAAAGGCATTACAACAAATTCATAATGGCCATATCTTGTACGGAACACGGTCTTCGGAACATCTTCTTCATTTACCTTCAGCTGATGGTACCCCGATCTCAAGTCAATCTTTGAAAAATACTGAGCTCCCTGGAGCTGATCAAAGAAATCATCGATATGAGGCAATAGATATTTGTTCTTAAAAGTGATGATATTCAAGGCTCTATAATCAATTTAAGGTCTCATTGAACCATTTTTCTTTTTAACAAATAAAACAGGAGCACCCCATGGTGATGTGCTAGGTCGAATGAATCCTTTCCCTAATAAATCTTGCAATTGCTCCTTCAACTCTAAAAGTTCAATTTGAGCCATTCGATAAGGGGGTTTTCAAATTGGCTTAGCATCAGGAACTAAGTCAACAGTAAACTCAACTTCCCGATCTGGTATTATTCCAGGACACTCATCATGAAAAACATCCGGATACTCATTTACCACTGGCAGATCATTAATCTGAACAGTTCTTTTATTTCCAACGATGTGTGCAAGGTGACATTCATTTCCATCTTTTACAAGTTTCTCGGCCTCTTGATAAGTTATCAACAGTAAGGGTTCATTATTGTACACAAACTGAAAGTCTTTTTGAAAAGAAACTTCTTTAGTTCTATAGTCAATCTTAGCATGGTAAATAGAGAGCCAATCCATACCCAGGATAACATCAAACTCTACTAGAGGTAGAACAATAAGGTTTGCAAGTAGGTTCTTTCCCAAAATAAGGATTGGAAGATTCTTATAAATACTTTTTTCCTCAACATTTCCCCCAGGTGTTTTTACCAAAAGTTCAGGAGTCATTTCTTGAGATGGTATTCCCATTTTACTAGAAAAGGTTTCAGAGATGAAAGAATGTGTGGACCCTAAATCAAACAACACACTGTCATGATCTGAAAAAAAAAACAAATTACCTGATACAACTTCATTTGATGGCCCAACATCTGCTGAAGTAGTTGCAAAGGATTTCACCACCCCTTTCTGCTTGTAGTTTAACTACTTCCCATCACTCAAGCTCTTTGTCGGACACTCGTTTTCATAGTGACCCAACTCATTGCACTTAAAACATTTCACTAACTGTAAATCAAATTTGGTCTTACCTTCACCTTGATCTTTTTCAGTGCAATCACGAGCCTTATGTCCCATCTTACCACATCGGTAGCACTTTCCAGAATTCAGAAGACATTCCCCAGCATGCCTTTTTCCACATTTATCACAAACTGTAAACTTAGATTTCTTACCATCAGACTTTTTTGAAGAATTATTCCCTTTCTCCTGCCACCTTGGTCTCTTCTTCTGCTAGTTGTTATAGAACACTTGATCATCGGAAAACTCCATTTCCACCTTCTCAGCATATCGAGGAAGCTTTTCATAACTTTTAAACTTACGAGAAGCTAACGCCCTTCGATATTTTGGCTTTAATCCTGAGTAAAAACGATTGATTTTACTATCAAGGTCTCGGATAAAATTTGGAGCATACCTTGCCAATCCTGTGAACCTTTCTTCATAGGTAGCCACTGAGTCTTCCTCTTGCCTCAATTCCAAGAATTGTTTTTCCATCCTAAGTCGAACAACCTTAGGAAAATACTTTTTAAGAAATACACCTTTGAATTCATTGCATTCGAGAGCATCAATCTCATCAGCATCCCTGATATATTTAACCATCGACCACCACTGATCTGCTTCACCCTCCAAACGGTAAATAGCAAAACAAACCTTTTGATTGTCTGAACACCCCATGACATCAAAAATATTCTCCAGTGCTTTAACCCACCCTTCAGCTAGCACAGGGTCAGATGATCCTCTGAATGATGGGGGATGTTGCCTCATGAAATGTTCCACCACTGACATGTTCCTCTGCGGTTGATCTGGCTGATCTCGTGTATGGATACCACCGCCATTTATCGCTTGAGTCAACTGTGCCATTACTACAACAAACTGTTCAGTTCCAATTCTGACCATATCAGGATGCTGATTCGGAAGGTTATTTCCTTCTGCATGCCTTCCTAGCATTGCTTCCCTGTTTCCTCTACGGAAAACCATTCTGAAGAAACATGTCTTAGATGAAGCAACATGGTAATCTTCAAATACTATATCACTTCAATTTGACCATAAAAAAATTTTGGATAATCATTTTATAGAATAGTAACTCCTAAAGTTATCTAAACCGACCTTTGATACCAACTATAAGGCCCCAACCTTAAACCTTACTTAATCTTGAGTTATTACAAGATTACACGTTGAGGATCTTTTCGGGTTTAGAGGTTTAGAGAATTAGATCATAAAACTTGCATTACATTCCACATATAAACAAAGTGGTTACATAAAGATAGTATTCTTCTTTTCCATCAATGGAAATGTATTTAAAATAAAACATCGATTATTTCTTGACACTTCCTTGACACTATCATCAAATCATGTACCTTTCCCTTGACCTGCGAAAAACATTTCAAAAAACTTGGGATGAGCATAAAAAGCTCAGTAAGGGATATAAAAATATGGAAAGGAAACATGGGTACATATATACATAAGAATGAAATCATACATTACCCATAAAACATAAGCACTTTAACATACCTCATCAAATCATGAATAAATCATAGAAATCATAAGACATAAAGGTAACTTGAGGCATTCATAACATTCTTACATAGGGAGTAACCCTCTTGGTTACGTTTGAAATACCCATCATATTATATTACCAAAATCTCTTCGGATAAACCTAAATGATTCACTCCTTCACATTACCAAATGCATTGGAGAGCTATATCGGGCTCACACGCCCTTAGTTTGTCACGGAACCACCCATCTTCATAATAATTCCCAATAACCTCAACATATTCGTATCACATAAAACATGCATAAAGGAAACATAACATTTCCACCTTTCAATCACAAGATATCAATACAACACATTGATATAAAAACATTATCAAAACCATTTTCAATACCAAAAGAAAAGAAAAGTAAAACATGGTATTAATTTTTCTTTTAAAAAAAGGTATGGGTTGTAGAGGAAGCCGAAACTAAAATAATGGTCACGGCAGTAGAGAAGTCATTGTCGCCGCATACGTACGACAAAAACATTCCCTTTTGTCGTTTAGTAAACACTTCGTATAAAAAATATTCCTTTTGAATAAACGTAAAATTCAAAGGGGTTTACACACCATATAAAAGAAGGTTGTGTAAAAAAAACATGCCTCAATGAAAGGAGATTGAGACGAAGTCCCATACCTCGGGTCCGACTTGACTCGATCGTTCTTTAATGTCCTGAATAAAAAACTTGAGTTAATTTCAACTTGCTTAAGAACCTTTTTCAAGTTCATTATTCCTTTTATATAACTTATTTCCATGTCATGAACACTATGTAATTATTTAAGTTAATAACGGTTGTTTTAATGATCATTGGTACTTGAGTCAAAAATAAACCCTTTATAATTAAAAGTTGTTCATGTATCCATTATATACAGAATTAAAATCATGATTTATATATCATATATATCCAGTATATACATGCATTTATAATATTACATAATCATTTAGAGGTAAGAAATGAAATGCACCGTTCATGGAGACGGAGAGCCGTACGTACGCATGAACGCTACTTTCATTTCTATTTCGTATTTTATAGAATTGAATCATAATGATATAATGGTATATTATAATTCCAGTATAATATCATATATAATATCATAGTTCCATCCTTTATAAGTCCCACATATGGTATTTAATGAATCAAATCACGTTGAGGGGGCTGTAGTCCGCACTTCCTTAAATGAAGATATTGCGTTTACCCATAATGGAAACCATAAAGGTATGCCCAAAATGAAAAATACAGAAGCTTAAGTAAAACATAAACAAATTATATTTCATATATAAATATAGTGACATATTAATGGCCACCTTTGAAGGTGTTAAAAGAATGTTGAACAATCATCGTTTCGGGAGGAATAATTTCACCATCCACGGAAACAGTATGTCCTTTAACCATTAGATGTATGTGTGTGTAAGTGTAGCTCTAATACTTCTTATAAGAAAATCCTAGTATATTGAAGATACTTGATTTGTTACAATATAAATGAATAAAAAGATTTTAGGGGGTTGGAGAAGCAAAGTAAAACAAAAGGACTCAAGTGAAGACATTACCTTAAAATCGGGTAACTCCCTTTGGTTTGAGCTCAAAGGCTTCCTTGGGAAGACTTCTGCCCAAAGTGAGGCTTTAAGGAGTAATAGAGGGAAGTGGAGAGACAAAATGGGCAAGGGTTGGCCGAGCCAAAGGCTTTGGGAGTGTGGGTAAGGAGGTAGAGGTGGGGGCCTTTTATAAGAGGAGAGGAGGGGCACTCTTGGAAACTAAAGAAATGTTACATTATTTGAAAATGATTTTCAGATTCAAAAGGTCCCACATTGATATAATTCGAGGGTAAGGTGATAAGGGTTCTATATCCACCCATACAATAGGTTTTGGACATGTTTAGGGCATAGATTGAACATTATCATTTCATTTTATTTAAATCTTTTATTAATGTGGTAATCGCTGCATCATCATGATGTCATAAATAATTTAATTTATTTAAAGTATAAAAATTATGAAAAAATTAATATGATGTAGGAAATCATTTTAGAGTTCTAAAGAATATTTATAGTACAAAAGATAATTTATTTAGACAAAATTAAAAATATTTTACTTAGGTGATACATTCTTTGTCACATTTAACATTCATTAAAAATAAAATGATAAAAAGTCACTTTCTCACAAAAGTGATTCCATGGGGCCTCCAAGTTTGGAACAAGGCATACCATGGTCGTCCATGAGACCACCAGTAGCCTTAGGACACATGTTGTGGTCTTTTTGTATTATTATGATATCATTTTATTATATTTAACTATCTGATTACTCATTAATCAAGATAATTAAAGATAATTACCATCGTTACTATTCATAATGTCCAAAAATAAAAGAGTCTTAATTACATAATTTGGACCTTCTGATTCCAAATATTTAATCCATTTTACCAAATTACAAACACATAAATTGCAATAATTTATTTAAAAATAATTTCCGTTGTCAAAACAAATAGCGGGTTTTTTTGAAACAATATCTATGAAAAGTTTGGCATTAGTTTATGACCAATTCCAAAGTGAAATTAATCCTAATGACCACCATTGGATTAAATGGTAAAAATATATTCATATTACACTTTAAGACCAATTAAAAGGATAATCTAACCATATAATTAAATTAAATGAAAAAGCAGTTTTGATGTAAAATGCAGTATTTTTTCACTATTCATTAAAAAATGAACATTGACAGAAAAATACCAAAAAGTTATCCAATGTAAATTTCAATGTCCCAATAATAATGAATATGTCTATTTTTACAAATATACATTATAAAATTTTCAAAAGTTTGATTTAAAAAGGGTTTTCCATCAAAAGGTAGCAAAACAATCTTATAAGAATATTAGCGTATTCCATGCATAAGATTGTATTTATTTTCATTTTAAGCCTCTAAAACACTATATTAATAATTAATAGACATAGATAAAAATATATATTATTCATTACTTACTTGGTATGTTACAAATGGTTTTTCAAATTGTGCACAAACTATGCAAGCCTCTCTGTCTAGTTTTGCACTCTTTACACGGTTTATTAAACCGTGCGTAAACAGTGCACAACCCATTGTCCTTTGGTTTTCCATAAAAAATTCACCCAAACACACCCCCAGACACTACTAAAAATCAAAGGTACTTAAAATATTCAAAACATACCTAAAAATGTTCCCAAGACGACTCCAAAAAATGGTTGGGATATTACACATGCATCAAGGAGACCAATCGAAGATGTGGCCAAGGGGAGATGGAAAGCTTATGCCATCACTATAGATGAAGATCAAATTTATAAATTTGTGGTTGGAGGTACTTTAATCATAGCCTAAAATTGTGATAATTAATTATTTTATTTGAGATCTTCACAGTCATTAATATCTCTATTTTTTTCCAAAAAAATCATATATTTACCTAGAATCTTAATAATAGAGCATTCAATCAAGGATCCTAGTGGAAATATTACCGTAATAAGGTTGTCTTAGTCAGTTCCCATTATAACTCATAGAGGTAACCTATTTTCAGTATTTATTATTATAAATATTTTTATATTTTATATAATCCTTGGAATGTATTGTATTTCAAATTATAATTCAAAAACATTATTTCTACGAAAAAGAGATTATGATTCTTTATAGAGATGTATAATCCTTTATATTTAAAGGGAATAATTCATCATCAAGGTTATGTATATATCATCCTATAGTGGATATTATGAATATTATTCATGGGATAAAATAATAGATTTAATATAATGATGGGGAAGGTAATATTCAAATTGAATATGTACCCATTGTATATAACTACATTTATGTGTTTCTTGAGAAGTTACCTAGACATCCACCAAAGCATGAAGTTTTTTTTCCATTGACTAAATCCCTAATGAAATACATATATAAATGATTCCTAATATAATGTCCATAGTTGAATTATTGGAAAAAAAGAAAAAATAATAAGAGTTTTAATATAAGGGATTTATAATACACAGTGGTTCACCTTGGGGGCTTTTTTTGTTTCATAATGAAAAAAGATGGATCTATTAGTTTTCTCATCAATTATAGGGAAATCAATATTATTAATATAAAGAAAAGGTATCATCAACCTCACATTGATGAATTATTAGATCATATTCAAAGAGATCAATATTTGTCAAATATTGACCTTCTTTTTAGGTATCAAAAATTACGAGTAAATAAGGAAGGTATTCCAAAGATAGAATTTTTTATGAAGTATGGACCTTAAGAATTTATAGTAATTCATTTGGTTGGACTAATTACCCCTATTTTTATCAATATAATAAACATAGTATTCAAGGAATATATAGATATTTTTTTGGTGATTATTGATGATATCTTAGTTTAATATAAAAGTTATGAGGATCATAAGAACCACTTGTGAATATCTCTTGAGACTCTTAGAGGGAAAGTGTAATATAGGAAATTTAGAATGTGTGAATTTTGACATTTGAATGTTTATTTTCTTATCTTTATTGTCTACATAGTTGAGATATTAATTCATATTATGAATAAAAATATGGTCAAATAATGGACTAGACGGATTAATAAAAACGAGGTATATAGTTTAAATTGTTTGGATGGTTACTATCAATTATTTTTTCCAAAAGATTACTTATTTAATAACATGTTAACCATGTTAACACATAATGGTGTTAATTTCAAGGGGAAAATGAGATGTGAACAATGTTTTGGAGAATTAAATATGATATTGTTCAATTATATGAAATTAAATCTACCATCAAGAATGGGTGTATTTGGGATACATAGTGATGAACTAAAGAAAATTCTTAGGTGTTTCCTTATATATTATAATAATGTTATTTCCTATGCCTTATGTCTGTAAATGACACATGAAAAGAACTATATGACACATGATCATAAGTTGGTATTTGTAACCTTTTCTTTGAATATATGAAGTAATTATCTCTATCATGAATTATGTGAAATATACACAGATCATAAATGTATGAAATATTTATTTTCACTAAAATAGATCAACATGAGTAAACATTTATGGCCTAAGATACTCAAGGGTTATGATTGTACAATAAATTACCACCCAAGGAAGGGAAATAATGTAGCTAATGCATTAAGGAAAATAGATCATGGAGTCCTAAAAAAAGAGGATTAGCAATTATCATATTCTTAAAGATTTAGTAAATTTATAAATGGGAATTATTAGGAAAGGGGAAACATGATTCTTTTTTCAAATTCTTTCAAAAACATATTTATTGGTAAATTTAAAATTTTTTCAGCCTAAAACTGATAATTTTCAAAAGAAAATTAAAGACTTGAATGATGGTAAATTGGTAGACATCATTTATAGTGATGTTGATTTGAAATTTTGAAAGAGGCTATGTGTTATATCTATAATTGTGCTGAAAAGGGAATTATTAGATGATTCTTTAATCATGAATTTCTCTATACACTCTAGTAGAACCCAGATGTACAGGGATATAAAGGAACATCTTATTGGGATAATATGAAGCATGAAATTGCTAATTATATATCATGATACTTGGTTTTCTAATAGGTAAAGTCTGATAAAAAAACATAATAAGGGATTCAGGAATCCTAAACCTATTACTATATTAAAATGGGATAAAATTACTATTTATTTTTTCATTGGATTTCCAAACACTCCTAGAAAGAATTATTCCATATTTTTTATTGTTGAACTGCATACAAATCCATAAATTCTTTCACTATAATAGAATATTTACCTCTTCATAATCTTTCATTTATTTCAATTAATGACATATCAAGACATTAAGGTTCATCACTTTCAATAGTCTCTTATTTTGATCCATGATTTAAATATAAATTTTTAAAAATTATTCAAAATTATCCAGAAACTAACATTTATTTGGTCACGTCTTATCATCCTCAAATCGATGGATAGTTTTAATGGACTATTAAAACATTATAATACATATTTATTTCATAATGAATTTATTTTCAAGGAATTTGTGATCATTATTTACCTTTTTTGGAGTTTGGTTATAATAATTACTTCCATTAAAGTATTCAAATGGAATCATATAAATCATTATATAGAAATAGATATCATACTCCAACTTGATGATATGAAGTTGGTGATAGGAATCTTGAAGGCTGGTAACATATTGAGGAGGCATTGAAAAAGGTAATGATTAATCAATCCCATGTTAAATAATCTAAAATCATATAAAAGAGTTATTATAATAACTAAATGAAATATTTGGGATTTATTGTTAGAGATAACATTCTAATGAATGTATCTTCTTGGAATGTTGTTATATGGCTTCTTAATAAAGGGAAACTAATCCCCTAGTACATCAGAACTTTTTTAAATTTGGAAGGAATTTGAGATATATCTTAGTATTTTTAAAGTCCATTTATCCACTCTAATGTAAATATTTTTTTTCATATCTCGTTATTATGGTATTATATTACAGACCCAACACATGTACACACCTCTGAATAAATAGAATTGGAACCTCATCTATCACACTATGAAAAGCCTATCTAGACTCATGACAGTATAGAAATTTTTTTTGGAATTAGATGAATATATTGATAATGTTACTTGTGATAAATCATAAATTATATAAATTGATATGGAAAACATGAGGAATTTATATCGAAGAACAACCATAGTATTTTATAAATTAATTTGAAAGAAAAAAATTTGGATGAAATTTTTGAATGAGAGAAGAATTTAAGATCTGATATTCAGTTACAAAAATTGAAAATTTTATATTAATACAATAGAAATTTCAATATTTCATGTCAAAAATATTTTAATTTCCTAGGATAAATATTGAATTTTAAACATACTATGTCAAAATAATCCAAGAATGAATTTTTGAGATATCCTTTTTAAATATGATTTCAGGAATAATTAACAATGTAGTATTTATATAATCGTAATTTTATATATAATAATGTCTTAGAACCTTTATAATTAATAAAATTTCAATTTTTGATTTTATATATATAATAACAATACCATATAGAGGTAAAAGGGATATTTTTTAGGAATTGTTTACGTGCATAATGATTTTCCATTTTAATTTACTAAAATAATCCATAATGATGGATGATTTAAATCAAAATGTAGTTTTTATATATATATCTATACGGATTTAGATTCATATAATAATTATTATTAGCCAGAGAGTTATTTTAAAATCATCTTATTTCGAAAAAATTCATTTTCTTGAAAAACTATTTTTCATCACATTTTGATAATTCTTTTAAATTAATTTCTTCCACTTATAGAAATTGAATTTGATGAAATTTATTCAAAATTTGGAATTTATATGTTCAAATTTTGAAAACATGTCCCTTTTATTTTTAGGCAATATGAATAGTAATTGTTGTAAATATTTTTCACCTAGGTAAGGGTAAATTGTGCAATTAAAGATAAAAATTATATGATAAGCCTTTAAAAGTTTATCTAAAATATGAATTATATATATTAGATGATATTAGATCAAAAATATTCATCTGATATTTTATTATATAGAAATTTTTTGCTATTTTCCTTTGATAATTAACATTATATTATATTAAGTACAAGAAAATCTCAAAATGTAACATCCCGGTTCTGGGTGCCACTCAACGGGTGCCCCGAACCTGATTCGCCACATGACCTCAAGCACATTTCCCCAAATTCCAGAGGATTCCGACTAGCAGCGAGGGCCCAGGTCTGATAGTGGGGAAACTATGCCCTCATTTTTTAAAGTGTAGCGCAGTGGAATAAAATAAATAGCATACAACAACAATGAAAACAATGTACCATACACATTTAATATAACAACTGCAGTAAAATATAACCAACCAGATATATAGATATGATGGAACATGTCTCAAGTTTTAATAAAACATCCAGAACATGTTACACAATAATACAGTATAGTACAAGTACAGGAAAGCAATACAGAACAAAACAGCCAGTAGCATCGCGAGGCTCATCCCGGTCCCATGCTCCCCTACTCCTCAGTAGTAATCAAGTACCTATATAGGGACTCTTTCCCCTATCCACACCTGCAACAATATAATCTATTTGGGCCGAAAAGCATGGCCCAAACAGGGTGTGAGAAATATATCCTAAAAGCCACCCACCAAAGGCCCATGCCCAATCTGTGTGTAAACATGCAACAACAGTGTACAAAAGTAAATGAAATAAACTAAGAAATAATCAAAGTAACTTACTTACCAGTTATATTCCCATTTTAATTATTCATTCACCCATTTAATATTAAGAAAACACCATAGTGAATTTCTAATTAAATATTCAGCGTCCTCAGAAAAGAAAAACCTCACCCTCAGGTAATAAGAATCTCGCCCTCATGCATTTCCCTCAGGCATAACAGAATCACGCCCTCATGCATACATAGTGTCTCCCTCAGGCCTAGAAGTCAAGCCCTCTGGCACGAAAGGTTGCCCTCAGGTGAAATAGAACGTCGCCCTCAGGCTAATACAGTCACGCTCTCAGGCTATAGTAAACACCGCCCTTAGGCATAAGTAACTGGGCCATGACCAACATATAAACATGCAATTTACACCCAATTCCTCTCAAAGAAAAGGTATTGTATAATTAAACATGACATACCCTCAGGTATCCTAGCCAAACAGCTAAACAGGGGAACGCGCCCCTCGGGATGGTCCTGGATCCAAGAAACGACCCCAAATAGCATTTTATTATCACATTTAACTACCTATTTAATTCTAGGTATTTAAAATATCCACCGCCTCAGCCACACGGCACCCCAAATATGGTTTCGTAGCTCAAAAACACCCAAAACGCACAACAGTTGGAAAATAAACACCAAACCACCTACCTTTAACACCAATGAACGATATATGTGAACGTAGATTCTAGAAACGACCAAGAACGACGTAGATCTGACGTAGAAAAAACACTTTAAAACATAAATAACTTCCCTATGGAAAATAATTGGTATGAAATACTCTGGGAGAAGGGAGAACTCACCTGTGTTGTTCCAGGGAGATCAACAGTGCAGAAAACAGATTCCCGACGTGCGCCTGGCAGATCCCCAAAGCTCCGACCTCCCTCTTCCACTCCCTCTTCCTGTTCTAGGCATTCCTTGTGAACAAGGGAGGATACTACCCATTTTAAGTGAAAAAACAAAGTACACAAATTTTAATTCAGAGTACATGGAATGTACTTCCTTCATTTAATTGTTCATCTGGCGGTTTCCCACTAGCGTGGCACTGTTCATATGCCAACTTGACTACACGACGTGTCTTCTTGAGTACACGGTGTGTTCTATCGCATAGCTAGCCACCGCCTTACTATTCTCCAGCCGACTGACTACACGGCATTTAAAGGACCACTACATGGCGTGTAGTCAGTTTCTACACCCTTCATCGCTGACATGGCCACACGCCCCGTGTACTCATTCCACACGGCCAAAAGTACATGGCATGTGGAAAAGTACACAGTGTGTACTTTCCAAAATTTGGGATTTTCCCCATTTTCCTCATTTTCTCAAAAACACTTTAGGAAAAATGAAAAGAAAGAAATCTTACCACAGAAATAATAACCGGGTTATTACAAACTTCCCCCCTTAAAGCAATTCATCCCCGAATTTCCCTTCCAAGGGCTGTGAAGATAAAGATCAGAACAGATTTGGCCACTGAGAACGTACGTCGGTCTCCCACTCCTAGGTTTCAACATGCACTCGGCCATGCTGCCATAGCACCCGTACGAGAGGAACTGACCAGCCTCAGAGAACCTTTGTGCTCCTATCAATGATATGAATTGGATGATCCTCAAAGGACATATCAACCTCAAGCTCAACCTCCTCGGGCTGAAAGACGTGAGACGGGTCTGAATGGTTGCGGCACAACTGAGATACATGGAAGATGTCGTGAATGGCCCGGTACCTCTGTGGTAAGTGCAACCGATAGGAAACCGGCCTGACTCTCTCCAGAATCTCAAATGGCCCCACATACCTTGGTGAAATCTTACCTTGTCTCCCAATCTTCCTGTGCCCCAACCTTGGAGAAACACGCAAGAAAACCTGATCCCCAACCACAAACTCCAAGGATATTCTACCGCAATCAACATAAGACTTCTGATGAGACTGTGTGGTAGCCATCCGATTCTGAATCAACTGGACCTACTCAGAAGTCTACTACACGAGACGTGGTCCCAGTAAAGCTGCCTCACCTGCCTCTAACCAGCACAAGGGTGATCGGTATGGCCTACCATATAAAACTCATAAGGTGCCATATCTGTAGTTTCCTGAAAGATGTTATTATAGGAAAACTATACTAGTGGTATATGTTTCTCCCAATATCCCCCAAATTCTAGGATGCATGCCCGCAGCATGTCATCAAGAACATGTATCGTACGCTCTGACTAGCCATCGGTCTGAGGGTGGTAAGCTGTGCTCAGAAGCACCTGTGTACCTAGTTCCCTCTGAAAACTCTACCATAAACAAGACGTAAAACGGTCTTCCCTGTTTGAAATTATAAAACGAGGGACCCCATGAAGCCGTACGATCTCTAGGATATATAACTTCCTGAGCTCGTCAACACCGAAGGTCTCCTTGATCAGAAAAAAGTGAGCTACCTTCGTGAGTCTGTCCACAACAACCCACACGACATCATTGCATCAAGGTGACCTTGAAAAAATGATCACGAAATCCATCGTGACATCACCCCATATCCACTCTAGAATGGGTAACTACTATAATAGTCCGGCTAGCCTCTGATTCTCCGCCTTCACCTGCTGACAGGTGGAGCACCTTGTTACAAAACCAAATACATCTCTCTTCATACCCGGCCAGCAGTAATGACGTCTCAAGTCACAGTACATCTTGGTAACCCCGGGATGAACTTCCCAAGATGAAGCATGAAACTCCCGTATCAGCTCCTCAAGTATATCCCCTAGAACACACACCCGTCCATGGAAACACAAAATCTCATCATCGCCTATCTTCCAACCAGAAGGAGGGTCCCCACTTGCCACTGACTCCCATAGAACTAGGCCTTATGAATTAGATAGATGTATCATCCTCACTCTATCCAGGAGGGTAGAAGTCACATATATAGAGGAAAGATTAGTCTGCCCCTGAATATCATGCACCTCCAAATGCATCTTGGAGAGAAAATCCATAAGCTGCAATTCACCACTGGCCTCTTGTACTGCCTGTATCTGAGTCTTCCTGCTCAGTGCATCAGCTACTGTATTACCTTTACCAGGTGTATAGGCAAGCTCAAAATCGAAGGACTGAAGGTATTCAACCCACCTTCGCTACCTCGGTTTCATGTCACGCTGAGTAAAGATATACCTGAGACTTTTTTGGTCGATGAAAACCACAAAATATTCTCCCAAGAGATAGTGTCTCCAACAGTGCAACAGATGCACAACTGCAGCCAACTCGAGATCATGTGTCGGGTAATTCCTCTCATGTGGCCTCAACTACTGAGACCCGTACATAACTACTCGATCACCCTACATCAACACAACTCCTAGCCCAATACATGATGCATAATATTAAACTGTATAGCTCTTCTCTTGCTCGGGGAGAATCATGATCGGTGATGATGTCAACTTTCCCTTCATCTCCTGAAAGGCTGTCTCGCATGCTTATGACCAAACGAACTTCACACCCTTCTTAGTCAAGCTCATCAACGACGCTTCCAAGAGGGAGAAGTCCTATATAAAACTCCTATTGTAACAATCAATCCCTAAGAAACTATTTATCTCAGACACGTTCTTAGGCTGCTCCCAGAAAACTACCGCTATCACCTTCTCCATGTCGACAGAAACTCCTGTTTCTGAGAGGATATGGCCTAGGAAGTGAACCTGGTCCATCCAAAAATGGTACTTAGAGAGCTTAGCATATAGCCATTGCTCCCTCAGTGTACTCAATATGATCTCAATATGGGTGGCATGGTCGGGTCAACTGTGAGAGTACACCATGATATCATCCACGAATACTACCAAAAAAGAGTCCAGATAGGGATGGAACACACGATTCATCAGATCCATGAAAACTGCTGGCGCGTTCGTGAGTCTGAACGGAATAACCAAGTACTCGTACAGACCATATCTTCTCCGAATGGCTGTATGTGGTATATCTGATGGTCTCACGTGCATCTGATGATATCCTGACCTTGGGTCAATCTTTGAGGACACTCGTGCTCCATGAATTTGATCGAAAATATCATCAATCCTTGTCAAGGGATATCGGTTCTTAATCATCAACTGGTTCAACTTCTGATAATCCACACAGAGTCTGAGGGTACCGTCTGCCTTCTTCGCAAAAAGGACTAAAGAACCCCAAGGAAAAGTACTGTGTCAGATGAACCCCTTTTCCTATAACTCCTCTAACTATCTCTTGAGCTTCTGCATGTCTGATGTAGCCATCCTATAAGGAGGAATGGACACTAGTGCTGCTCCTGGCACAATCTCAATAGGGAAATCCACCTCACACTTCGGAGGAAGACCTGAAAAGTCGTCCGGGAATACATCCCTGAAACGATCCACCACTGGAGGCAAATCCTTCTAACAAGTCCCTTGGTGGTCCAGATATAAGCTCGCAATCTGGGCTAAGACTCCACCATTCCCATGATGCTATGGTCCATCTCGACTCGCCTAAACATCCCATTCGCCCTTGTATAGAAACTTTCCACCCTCTAGTGACGTGAAACTCACCCTGCGACAATAGTAGTGTACAAAGGCTCGAAAGGGAACCAACCAGTCCATCCTGAGAATGAAATCATAAGCTGTCATCTCTAAGACATAGAGGTCCCAAAGGAAGTGACACCCACCATCCTCAAGGATGCACTCCTTGCACTGACGCACACCAGTCGTCCTAGTCCCCAACGGAGTGTCTAGCATCAAGATACCAGAAGAAGTAAAAACACAGAGCCCAAGGATATCCAAAAAGGGAAAAGATATAAAACTATGTGTAGAACTCATATAAAAAAGTACTGACGATAAAACAGAAGCTACTAGAATAGTACCTCTGACTGTAGAAGGTCCAGGATCCTGCTCTTGCGGGGTCTGTGGCACTGCATTTGCCTGCCCAGTACCACAGCCCTGCGACACAGCCTGGCTAACCTAAGATGTCATGCCCTGTTGCCTCTGAGATCCAGGTGTCTGGCTACAACAGCCACGACCACCATCTCTGCCTGCATGCCCTGACATATTCCAGTTTCCCGACTGGTAATAATCTACTGGTCCTACTCCCACACGTGGAGTCCGCACAGAACCCCTATCACTAGCCACTGGTAGAAACACCATGCAAAAGCATTGTAGATGACCCATATTTCCACATTCTCGGCACTCCATTAGGTCATGTGGACACTACGGTCTCTTCTGCCCCTCCTTAACACACTGGTAGCACCTGATCAGGACACCTGAAGAGACTGCCTAGCTAGTACTGCCACCCTGAGAGAAATCCATCTGTCTATCCCTCTTTCCAGTATAAATTGTACCAGTAACTGGTTCTGAACTGCCCTGACCCACACCGCTTGCTTCCCGCAGGTTCCCCTCTGATACCACTTTGTAACATCCTGGTTTCGGGTGCCACTCAACGGGTGCCCCAAACCCGGTTCGCCACATGACCTCAAGAGCATTTCCCCAAATGCCAGAGGCTGCCGCCTAGAAACGGGGGCCTAGGTCTGATAGTGGGGAAACTATGACCTCATTTGTCAAAGTGTAGCATAGTGGAATAAAATAAATAGCATTCAACAACAACAGAAACAATGTACCATACACATTTAATATAAAAACTGCAGTAAAAGATAACCAACCAGATATAGTGATATGAAGAAACATGTCTCAAGTTCTAAGAAAACAGCCAGAACATGTTACACAATAATATAGTACAGTACAAGTACAGGAAAGAAAAACAAAACAAAACAGTCGGTAGCATCGCGAGCCTCAGCCCGGTCCCATGCTCTCCTACTCCTTAGTAGTAATCTAGTAACTGTATTGGGACTCTTTCCCCTATCCACACCTTTATCAATATAATCTGTTTGGGTCGAAAATCATGGCCTAAACAGGGTGTGAGAAATATATCCTTGTAGGAACCCACCAAAGGCTCATGCCCAATCTGTGTGTAAACATGCAACAACAGTGTGAAAAAGTAAATGAAATAAACTAAGTAGTACTCAAAGTAACTAACTTACCAGTTATATTGCCATTTTAATTATTCATTCACCCATTTAATATTAAGAAAACACCACAGTGAATTTATAATTAAACAGTCAGCATACTCAGACAAGAAAAACCTCACCCGCAGGTAATCATAATCTCTCCCTCAGGCATTTCCCTCAGGCATAACAGAATCTCTCCCTCAGGCATACGAAGTGTCGCCCTCAGGCACAGAAGTCAATCCCTCAAGCACAAAATATTTCCCTCAGGCGAAATAGAACGTCGACTTTAGGCTAATACAGTTATGCCCTCAGGCTATAGTAAACACTGCCCTCATGCATATGTTACCTGGTCATGCCCAACATATAAACATGCAATTTTCATAAAATTCCTCTCAAGGAAAAAGTAATGCATAATTAAACATGGCATACCCTCAGGTATCCTGGCCAAATGGCTAAACAGAGGAACACAGCCCTCGGGATGGTCCTGGATCCATGCAGCGATCCCAAACAGTATTTTATAATCACATTTAACTGCTTATTTAATTCTAGGTATTTAAAATAGCCACAACCTCATCCACACGCACCCCAAATATGGGTTCATAGATCAATAACTCACAAAACGCACAACAGTTGGAAAATAAACACCAAGCCACCAACCTTTAACACCAAAGAATTATATACGTGAACGTAGATTTCAAAAACGTCCAACAACGACGTAGATCTGACATAGAAGAAAAATTGTTCAAACTTAAATAACTTACCTATGGGAAAGAATTGGTAAGAACTACTCTAGGAGAAGAGAGAACTCACCCGTCTGGTTCCAGGGAGATCGACGGTGCATAAAACAGATTCCCGACGTGCGCCTGACGGATCTCCAAAGCTCCGAACTCCCTCTTCCGCTCCCTTTTCCCGTTCTAAGCCTTCCCTATGAATAGGGGAGGATACTTCCCCTTTTAAGCGAAAAACAGTACATGACATGTACTTATGAGTACATGGAATGTACTTCCTTCATTTAACTATTAATCTGGTAGTTTCCCGCCAGCGTGGCACTTTTCATCAGCCGACTTGACTACACGGCGTGTCTTCTTGATTACACGGTGTGTTCTGTCACACAGCTACCACCACCTTACTATTCTCATGCCGACTGACTACACGGCATGTAAAGGACCACTACACGGCGTGTAGTCGGTTTCTATACCCTTCGTTGCCGACATGGCCACACGCCCCGTGTACTCATTCCACACGGCCAAAAGTACACGACGTGTGGAAAAGTACACAGCGTGTACTTTCCAAAATTTTGGATTTTCCTCATTTTCCACATTTCCTCAAAAACACCTAAGGAAAAATGAAAAGAAGGAGCCCATACCTAAGAAATAAGAACTGGGTTCTTACACAAAATGTCACCCTCTTTCTTTGAATTTCAATTATATGTTCAAATAGGAAGTATAATATGTTATTAATGAATATATAACTTTTTTGAACATAATAAATTAATTTTTATTATGTTAATTAATTTTTAATTTTTATTTATGGTATAATTAATTTAAATCTTCACACAACACTGATAAAATTATTTTTTATGTATTAGAAAAATTAATGTAAATGATTTTAAAAACATAAAAAGTAATATTTTTTGGATGAATTATTGTGTCAATAGAATTTTTATGGTTAATAATAAATTATTATTGATTCTTAAATAGTTTATGTTCAAATTAGTTTCTAATATTTATGTATTTTAAGTCAAAATATATGAGTAGTTCTTAAAATATCTTTAATGTTATTTATGTTAAATAATATGTTATTAAATTTTTTAAAATCATAAAAATGTTTATAGAGGATAAGGGGATGTTATATGGTCTAAAATTTCATAGATTTACCTTTATTGATCCAATTTTTAACGTATTAGTAAATTAATATCATTTTAATGAAGAAAAAGTTATTATCACATTTAAGGATAAAATTTGATAACAAAAGGGTTAAAAAAAGATAAGGTTTAAAATGTGATATAAACCTATCAAAATTATATTGGATGAAGGGATTAAAACGTTTAAATGTATTATATTTTATTTTTTTTCCAATTTATTCCCCATTTAATTGAAAAATAATTTATTATATTTATATATTTAAAGTAATTTATGTGTGTTGTTTAATTTACTATAAAAGTACACCACCCCTCCTCTATTCTTCACACCACGTTGAGAAAATTATCTCAATAAGAACATGCTAATATATATCCCCTGAATCCTTATAAATATTCTATAGGTTATGTTATTATTAAAATATAGTCCTTAGGGTCCTTAAGGAGATATCTAGAGGAGGTTCTTCATAGAGGAGGTAATAGTCTTAACATATCACTCTCATTTTTCATATCTGTCTATTACCTTAAAATATTATATAACCATAATCATAAAATAGTATAATTATATTAAATATAATTAGATTTTATTATTATTGTTGAAAAACTCTAATTCATCTTATTTTTATCCTAGGAAAATTAACACATCGCTTCTGCGTATGTTCGACTTGCCATCTCGATGTAGCGTTGTAATACGTTTTTCATCACCCCTATGATTGAATGGTTATAAAGAGGGAAATAATGATAATATATGATATATTATACATAATTATGATTATAAAAATATAATATATAATTTTTCTTCTTACCCTTCTAACCATTAAGATAATGATAGTGTCACTCATGCATGTTTGTTGACTGCCACCTCTATTCAGCAATGTGCTTCATTTTTCATGTCCACCTTTCAAGAATGATTCTAAAGATTGATCAAATGAATATATATGATATTTATAAATAGAATATAATTATATATATGATGAAACTATAATCTATTAATAAGAACCAGACCAATCATGATGAAGCATGCATGAGAAAACTAAATAGTTAACACTTAGTGATTTATTTTACCAAGAATTGGTAATGAATGATTAATGAGAATATATATAAAAAAGGATTGTAAGAACACATTTTTTAGAATGTCTAAAATTATCAAAGAAATTTATGTTTTTTTGTGGATTTTCCAAATATTAAACTGAGCTTTGGAATATAAATCAAAGCATTAGAACACTTACCCTGAATGGCTTGAAGGCCTTCTTTTTATTGATTGTCGATAACCCCTCTTTCATGTGATGATGGGAAACCCTTAAAAGGACCATAGGATTTAGATATTACATGACCTGTATTTATTAGAGGAAATATCCAGACTATAACTACATGGAAAAACTCATATCTAGCATCTAAATCATGATATCATCTCTCCACCTTCGTATGGTTGTTTAGTTAGGCTTCTCGTGCATGCAAAGGCTGGTCCCGATGGTAATGTCATTCCCTCTCATTCATCCAAATCTATTAGATTATACTCTGGTAAATACACTTTCTTTGAGTCTTGATCATAAGTCCCTTATTTGTAGTGTCTGTATGGTCTGTTAAGCACAATTTCAGGTGGCCCAAAAGCATTGAGGTGGTATGAAGGCCTTAAGGTGGCACAAATGCCTTGAGGTGGAACAAAGGTCTTTAGGTGGTACAAAGCCTTGAGGTGGCCTAAAATCCTTACTGTCCAAAAGGCCATGGGAGGTCTGAAGTCCTTGAAGGACTTTAGTACCAAACTGGTGGTCCAAAAGCCCAATTGGATTAATATTTATGGCTACTACAATATCGAACAGTACCTGCTATAGTACTGCTATAATGTATACTATAGTTCCCACTCTAGTACTACTACCAAAACCTAGAAATATGTCTCCACTGGGTTTTGAACTCTGGTCTCTTGGATGCACTTATTGAGTCCTCACAAACTAGGTTGAGGATCTTGTGCATTGTTACACTAAAAAATTGTTTTTTTAGATGCGGGTTAAGGCACCAGATGTGTACCAAGAGTTCAGATGATTTTAGAAAGCATTAGGCTTCAAAACATCTTCTAATAAAGGGTTATGCTATGGTGCATGGTTGGTTTATGTCTAGTAATAACCATTTTTCTCAACCATATGTCCCTTTAAGTAAAGCTCGTTATTTTGTTAACTAAGTTAGGTGGGTATACAAGTGTGTGAGGGGTCTCTATAAAATCATTGAGGTGAACTACACGATCTACACATGGTTTTTATAACTATGCCCTTGCCATGCTAGGTGGGTGCCACTTTGTACAGTATCACCACATGATTAGAAAATTCTTATCAAACCATGTTTCCTATCTGTATGGATCATTAAAAGGATAAAATGAACATTTTTTATATAACCCTTAGTGGTTTTCACCCAATTTTCTCCCTTATTTGGCTAGGAGCTCCCCACATGCACTTGTTCTCCCTCCCCTCCTCTATGGCAGTTCTCATTTATTATTTGTTGAAACATCCCACCATCAAATTTATTGGAATCCTTGAGTTAATTATTAAAATCATTTTACCTCATTTATTCTTTTATTTTTTTCTTGGATGTTATTCCTTTATGAGCTCATATTCCCAATTTTTACGGTATTTGGATATTATTCTGTTTTCTTTCATTCTGACTCACATCAAAGCCTGGCAATGGACAATTTAATCATCCATGGTATGAGAAAAGTGTTTTGTATATTTTACCTTAAAGTATCACGTGTTTATATTATGTGTTCATTATGACACATGCCAGACCTCCATGTGATTCTTATAAACTTGATAAAACCTTAGAATTAAATGTTTAATTCTGACTTAGAGTTTTTAACAAACTCTTATACATTATGGTAAGGTTGTGACTTCAATTTGGATCACCACTGAAAGTGAATACAATTATTTTCTTCATTTTTCATTGTTGAAATTGAACAAAATTCCACTTAGGTGTTTTTTGGTTAACTCCTAGAATGATAATTGATTAAATGATGATAAATGAAATGTTTGAAATATAGTTCTAATGGTATAAATACATATCCCAGGTAAAGTTATGAGTATAAAACTTCATTAAAAATATATTTAATTTAAATGTGGGACTCTTATAAATTAATAGGTTTTACCATTCTTTCCTTATGTATCCAAACCCGCCCATGGGTGTGTTATGCTCAACACTTAATATTGGGATGCCTAGATTTAAATGTTTAACTCACTATATGGAATATATATTGACATGGATTTTTTATCACATAAATTAAATTGAGAAATGAATGATTGAAGTTGTACATGGAATGGTTATAACAATTGACCCTTTAATGAAATAAGTAAAATTATTAACAGTAAGTTTGAATTGACAAATGGTAAAATCATATTGATTTGTACATTGACATGGATGTTTCCCATGGACTGTAATTTTTTATTAAATTCAATGTTCCAACTTCACATAAATTCCATGTGTGATACTATGATTATGTATATGGAATTCCTCAGATGGGTTCATTGGTCGAACAAGAATACGTTATACATAGATAGATATGACAGTTCTAGATATGTAATTATATGTGTGGGATTATATGTTAAATAAATGATATTACACCTTGAGAGATACCTAGGTTCCTAATTTGGACTTCCTTGGAAAGGATTATAGGTTAGTTAGACTATATTATGCAATGGGCGACACATGTATTACTATGTGGAATTCCTTTGATGGACTCACCTGACGAGTTGAATTATATTGTTCCATGATTGACACTTGGGTTCCTTACCTGAAATATAAGGATAGACTCAAAGGGTAGTGCATTATATTGTGTGATGAGTGAACTTGGGTTCCTTACATAGGATTCCAAGGATGGAGATAATGGGAAGTACCTTATATTGCACCTCGAGTGACACATGGGTTCCATAGAAGGAATTTCAAGGATGGAATGAGTGAGAAAATCCCTTATACCATGTCTTGGGAGATACCAAGGTTTCCCCAAAAAACTTCCATGGATAGGCTCATAGGGAGATGGGTTCATAGTACCCCTGGAGTGATACCAGGGTTCCTTATGTGGAACTTCTTTGATGGGCCTAGGTATAAAATCAACTATTTAAATGATTCTTCTACTAATTCAAGAACGTACATGAATTCAGTTAATGTCATAGATACATGATGACATTATATCAACCCATTGTAAATCTTAAATTTCATGGGACTTAATCAAACCTTATATGATTATGGTCAATGGGGGATTAATTAGCTCTAAGCCTTGGGTATTGAGCCTATTATAAAAATTAAAGCATAATTCATTAGCATTTAGAGACATTAGGCTTAGTCTGAAGAAGGTATCATCAGCCATGTGTCCCATGAGAAACCTGAAATTGACATGGTTATTTTTTACAGTACTTTTTTACATACTTATTTATTATAACTACACATGGATTCATTTTATATTCACAAACTAGATTTAATTAGGCACTGATGTTGGTGGCATACAACATTTATATCAATCCATTTTTGGGCCACCAATTTGTACCTAGGTAGATCTCCTGACTGAATGTTAGAACATGGCTTGTACCTCTTCATTGTATCTTTTCTAGGTACAAGTATATGACATATACTTGGGGATGAGCATATACTCAGGATTCTTATAAGAGTTGGTACTTTTTATTTATTCTATTTTATCTTTTCATATTGTATTTTACAACTATATATATATATATTGGTTCATTGAGGCATGACCATAAATGATTACACATTCCTTTATTATTGATTTTTAGTTGCTATTATTATCTTTTTCTACCCTGTTATTCATTTTCATCGACAATTTATTTATTGTATATACCACTACACTACTATGATCATGGGGGTAAATTATCTCCATAGTACCACCATTAGAAAATTGCTATTAGTTGTCATTCTCTGGCATATGGGGAGAAATGATTGAATCCATGTAGTAAACCATCTTAGAGAATTGTTTCTCTGGCTCTTAGGTTGAGTTGTTTCAAAGTGGTATTTGTGGTTTCCTTCAATTTTGTATTACCATTTTGGGGTGGTAGAAAGGAGATTAGGAATGCCTGGGAACTTGGTTTGTATCTCATTTATGGTTATAAACTACCCATGAAAGGAATAACGATCATGTTTCTTAATATCAAATTGATTTTTATAAAGATCTGTTATTGAATTTAATTATTATTTCACCTTGGGTGGCTATTATAATTCAGTTGCTTACTGATTTATAATATTTACCCTTGTCTCGGTATGAAAATAAAGTGTTGTTCCACGAAAAAACATAGGTACATAGAAATTCACATTTCATGTAAGTTGTATTGCCTGTATATATGATGCTCGAGAGATGTGCCTTATCTAATTTATCAGCATGCTTACCTGTATATTATGCTTATGTGGTTTCCTATTAACATGTTTGTATTCATTTCTTGTGATATAATTCCTTTTTATAATTATGATATATGATTGGTTATTATGGTGTCTACATCATCATAAATGTTGTTTACCCATATATCTTAATGGTGGCACCTTAACTTGTCATTTTTGACGTGTTTGAGCAATGAAACATTGGGTTCATGGAATGAAACATTAGTAGTTGAAATTAAATGGGGGAAAATTACAATTTATGAAGTGTTTGAGCCTTTAAAAATTTTAATGGGTAACACATATAATCAAACCATTATATATAGACTTTTAATATTTAGAGAATAGATATAAAAAAAAGTTTGAGTTACATGAATTCCAATTGTAACTTATAAATTCATAGACCTTTATAATTTGTAAATGGTAATGCATCTAACTAAACCATGGTACATTATAAATTAAAAATCTTATATAAAATTATTGCCTTGATGAATTCCAAAACCTATATAACTTATGCATGATGAACTATATGATTGAATCAAAATTTTCTATACTCATTCATTATAGGTGAGTTTTTACATGGTATACCTATGATATAAACCATTAAGGTTGTTTTGAAATTTAAACTATTACAGGTTACACTTTAATGGGATACCAATTATAATATATAGGGTATTGACTCTATAAATTGTGAATATATTCCCATATAACTAAAATCAGGATGGCTTGATAGCCCCATCATAGGTCATTATTTCCTTTATATGCATTAGTACAGAACCCCGTGGGGGTATGCATATGCTAAATGGGATGGTCATTTAATGTTTTAAAAGACACTTATATAGTGTTACATATACATTTTTTGTGGAAACATAAATTAATCGTCCCCCTATTTTTAGAAAATAACTTTTGTAGGATTTTGAGATTTATTATTACTAGGTGTCGGTTAATTAAAATGCTAATTACTACCTGAATAGTTTTTTAATCAATAGATTGGAATTGAAATTTTATTTAACAATGAAAAATTTTAAAAACATATGGATAAATAAATGGTTAAAATAAAATTATGAGATATTTTTCAAATTGCGCTACATGGTGTTAGATAAATAAAGTGAATAGTGCATCTTACCTTGATAACTTGTACTTAGTGTCCTTTTTTCATGAGATGGCTTAATTTTTTTAATAAAAGATAACTAATTAGATAACTTAAAATTAATCCTTTTAGAGGGTTTTATACCATGGACCCTCATGTAGGGGTTATTTCTAAATGTTTCCTTGTGATTTTTCTTGAACTAGAGCATGATCATTTTCAGGGAATAATGATGACTTCTTCTTAGGTTGATTTAGACCAATATGTAAGGTTTTATTTGTTAGTTACTTATTATTTGTTACTATAGTTTAAAATTGGATGCATCTTTCTAAAATTAAGGTCAATCCCTCTATGGTAGTTCCCTTGGAAGTGGAAAATCAGTAAGACTTTTGAGACGAGTTTCTAGGAACAATAAGTGCTATTTTTTGACTATTTGTGCCAGACCGGACTATTAGTTAATGGATCGATGCCCTAGGAATATTTTTGGTTGTATAGTAATTTAGACATTGAGGGGGTATTACCATGTTTGATAAAAAATGATCAACTCGTGGAAGGATGATTCATATAATTGGATGTCATTATACTTATGATTATAGGCTTGAAACCTGTATATTGAAGACTCTTATTACCTAATTCAGTTCATCCTCTTGGAGGGAGTTTATAGTTTTATTAGATTACTTGTAATTAATTCCCTTATATGGGGCATGTTTTTCATGTGAGTGACCTTAGGGCTACGTGGATGGACCTAGTGGGCCTATTTTGAGCTTGATTGGTAGCTCTAGGTGGGAGACCTAGGAAAAATTACTTTTGACCTTGATCCTTGTGTGATTAATTTTGGTTTGATTAGGGGAACTTTTAAGAGAGGTTGGATAGTGTTTTATGAATTCCTCTTTAGGATATTAACGTAGTTATAATCTCATTTCAAGATCGATGCACGGAAGGTGCTTGAGTTTTTCAAAATAGGCACGATGAATCCTGTAGTTATCAAGGAAGTACATAGGGTGATCATGTATCGAGATTAACATGGATGTGTAGGAATATTCACATTCATAGCTCATTTTACTAGTGTTTTGTGGTAGATTATTTGATTCTAAAATATCCCCATGATATATGTGGGAATTTGACAAATCATGGCATTGAAAATGACTGCTTTTGGAGAGGAGTTCCTAGGGAGGTTTTGACATGTTAAAAACTGACATGTATGGTTTTAGGGGAATCTTGGACAAATTTATGTATGAATCCATGAAAATTGAATTGGGTCTTTAAATTTGTGGTATATTATGTACACCAATTGTGAGTAGAAACTTATGTTCAAACCTGTCACACAGAGGAATTGATTTGAAAAAAACATCAGTGTGTGACCAGATGTGAGTTTAGGATGGATGGTTTTTAATGAGTACATGCTTGAGGGAATTATGAGGCAAAGATAATGGTAATTTAAAATTAATTTCCCATGATGACGGCTAATTTGATAATATATCAGGTTCTATGAGACAGTGGACCATAGTTGGACCTAGGCATGCATTGTTTGGAAACATGGTGTCATGAGTTGGTTAAAGGAATGTATAACCTATTTTAATGAAACCTGGGATGTGATAGTGGTACATGACTATCAATGGAGTCTTGGTGTACTCCTATTTTAGAGATGATCATGCCTAATATAATGACAACGTCATATGTATGAAACGATAGGTTCAAATATACAATGATCTACCTAATTTTCATGCTGGTTGATGAAGGAATTCATTGGGAATTATGCTCAAAGAGCAGTTTAAGGAAGCCAAATGATTCGTGGTACAAATTTTTCCATTTAATACAGAAAACCATCATTATTCATTTGAAATTGAAAATATTATTTAGAACTATTCCCAATAAGTGGTAATGGGTGATGGATGACGTTTTCATCAGTTCTCTGGCATAAGTGGATTCATAGCCATGCTGGTTTTTATTTCCAGAGTTGGATAGTTCATGGGATAAGGTAATTAGAGAATTTGTTTCATTGGAACAAATACGTGGATTCTCCTAAGGTGGTGAGTGAAATATAGGTCACTAATAGAATACCCTCATATGATAAGGATCATGGGATCTTGAGACCCATCTTTGGATGATCATTTCTCACTTCAACATTATTGGATAATGGAACTATGTACAACTAGATCTCTATATATATGTTGTTTTCCTAAGTTTTCAAGGTATGAGTTTTTTTAAATAAACTCAATGGAACCATCCAATTAATTAAATTTAAATCTAGGTGAGATACCACTTTTGGGGATTAGTCAGTGGTTTTTATGTGTGAACATATTGGATATGTACTGATATTTCACTTTTAAACTCCAAAGTATTTACGTTCTTTTATAAGGTGATACAGTTCAGGTTTTAGTGGTATGTAGATAATTAAAGACAAGTGTTTTAAATGTGAGTTGTCAAAAAGGGATTTAGTTGTTTTCCCTAAATAATAGTTTCATACAACTGCTAAGGAAACATGTTTATCATGAAATTGGTATAAGGAAGGTGATGTTTAAAAGATGAACTTGGATTTCAATTGAAAATCCATCATGAGAAATTTTAGATTGTTCGATAGGAGTTTGACCATTTCAAATATAATTTGGAATAAGGGTCATGTTATCCTACAAAATTTGAGGAAAATACCATGAGTGTATCTCATACACTTAGATAATTAATTTATAGAATGTTCTGACGGTGGAAGTATCATGATACGGAATTGGATATTAAATTTTGGGACTTTATTGAGGAGTTCTATGTCTTGGTTTATGAAAGAGATTATTATGTGATTATGTGTCTAGTTATATGGTACTGGTTAAGTGTAATATTTATGTTTTGACTATTGTTACAATACATGGCTTGATTTAGGGGTTCCTTAACCATTATATGCTTGAAATGACTTGTAGAGGTGTGTTGGGTATTTAGAAACACAACATGGCCATTTTATAAATAATTCACGACTCAATTAGGTTGGGTTTTGTTTATAGTTCCATGAATCCTTTTGGGGATGAGATGTCCTAATGTGGTGAGGTTGAAAGATCTCGTGTTTTGTACTAGTTGAAATTTTCATATGAATATGAGGTTTTTGGATGGTTGATGGGATAAATCCGAAACCATGCTCTGGAATGTAAATATATTCAATGGGAGACTTAAAATATGTTTTTAGACGAGTATTCAGTTTCAAAATTTATCATAGGTGATTATAAAAGTTTCAAATGTGTTGGGATTTGAAAATTATTTTAAGTGAAGTGTAGGATGGGTCACAAAGTTGGCACACGATTCATAGTAACCATGCAGCTCTACCATGAGGCCCTTAAATAAATGACCATGATTTGATAAACCATGGGAGGTGGGGTGAAAGTTTGTGTGAGAGTAATGTTGAAAATTTTAAGGATGAAATTCATGGTCTATTCATGGTTTATCAAACCATTTTTTATCCATTAGAGGTGTATGCCAATTTGGACACTAGCACTGCAGGATTGGCACAGAGTTAGAAAAAATGTGCAGCCAAACCATGCGTCTCATTAAAACAAAAAAATTATTTTTCTACCTCTAAACCTTAAACAATTATCCCCACATTTTCACTTTAATTTAGCTAAGAGTATCCCCCAAGGGCACTCTTTTCTCCCTCTCATCCTCCATGGAAATTATCATTCATTCTTGGTTGAAATCTATTTTCGTCAGATGCATTGGAAACCTGTAAGTAAGTCTATAAATCATCTCACCTCATTTATTATTTTCCTTTTCTATATTGGTTATTATTTCCATGTGATCTCACATTCCCTATTTTTAGAGTGTTTGATGATTCTTATGATTTCTCTCATTCTGGATCAAATCAAAACTCGATAATGGATAAGTGAAGCATCCTTGGTATGATGTAGGTGGTCTATGGATTTTTTTCTTAAAGTCTCAATCTTTTAATGTCTATTTTAATTTTTCCACACATATGGATTCTATGTATTACTTTTATAACTGATAAATCATTATAATTAAATGATTAATATTTACTAAGTGGTGTTAATACACTCTTAAACATTTTCAGAAAGTTGTGTCCTTGATTTTGATCACCCCTTTAGTTCAATCCCATTATGTTCCCTCATTGGTCATTGGTGAAATTTACTAAAAACCCACTTAGGTGTTTTTGGGTTAACCCCAAGAATGATAATTCATTAATAGATGATAAATTAAATGGTTAAAATATAGTTGGGTGGGTATAATTATATATCCCAGGTAAAGTTATGAAGCTTAACCTTGGTTAAAATGGAGTAAAATTAAAGCGATGAATCTTATAATTAAATGGATTCAAGCATGATTTACTTATATAACCAAACCACCACTTTGGTTTTTTGTGATTTCCACTTACTAATGGTATTGGTAGATTTACATGATAAATCCTCTAATTGGAATTCATATTTTCATGGAATTTTTATCAATTGAAGTGGATTAACCAATGAACGTTTTAAGTTTTACATGGAAAGGTTATAATTCTTGGACCATTCCCCCATATAAATAAAATGATTAATGCTGAGTTCAAATTTATAAATGGTATTCTAATGATTATCCATACTTCTTCATGGGTATTTACCATGTCCTATAATTAGGTATCAAATTCAATGAACCTACTTCACATGAACTCCTTTACTAATTCTCATGTTCCTTATAGTGAATTATTTAGAAAAGATCATTGTTTGAATGATATTATGTTGTACCTTGAGTGATACCTTGGTTCCTAAAATGGAATTTCCATGGATGTGATCAATGGTTAAATGAATGATTTTATGCCTTTAGTGATACTTTGATTCCTTATGTGTAATTTGTTGGATGGTATCAGAGGAAAATTGGATTGTGATATGCCATGGTCGACACATGGATTCCTTTACAGAATTCTATGGAAAAGATCACTAAGTGAGATGAATTATATTGTTCCATAAGTGAAAATTAGTTATATAACATGGAATTTCAATAATGGAATCAAAGTGAAATTAATATTGTTTTTCAATGAGTGACACTTGGGTTCCTTCCATGGAATGCAAAGGACGTACTCAAAGGGAAGGGTGTTATATTGTGCCCAGAGTGAAACTTTGGTTCGTCAAATGTAATTTTATGTATGGAATCATAAGGTAATTCAATTATACCATGCCTTGGTTGATACATGGGTTCCCATAAGGAATTTAATGGATGGGCTCATAGGGTGATATTTTTATAGTACACCTAGAGCAATTCTCGGGTTCCCTATATTGAACTTCTTGGAATGGACATAGATAAAAATAAATTATTTAAATGACACATCTTTGAAGTAAAATAACATTAATGGAATTGTTAAATATAGTATATATATGATGTACTTTTTTCAATCCATGTTAAATCATAAATCTAGTGTGACTTATTCATCCCTTATATGACTATGATCAAATGATGGATTCATTTGTTATGAGCCTTGGGTCCGAATCCTATTATGATTATTCAGAGATATCCAAATTATGTTGAATTATGTATCGTCATTTATGCATCCAATGAGGATCTTGATCTTGACATGGTTATTTTTTTACATTTTTTCCCTTCTACATTTTTTATTATACATGCACACATCGTATTTTATATTAATAGATTATATTCAATTATACATCCTTGGTGGTGGGCTGTTAAGTTTACATCACATTCTATTTAGGCCACCAATTGGTACCAGAATAGATCTCTTCTGTGCTGGTTAGGAAGTGTCTCATACCTATTCATTGTTTATTTTCATAGACTAGGATTTCACATGGATCTGAGGATGAGCATAAACACGAGTTGCCTATAGGAGTTGGGAATTTTATTTATTTATTTTCTTTATGTCTTGATTTTTTATGTTTTACTTTTTTATGCATGTTTTAGTACATTATTTCATGACCATTAATTATTATACATTCCTTCATTATTGATTTTCAGTTTCTATTATTATATTTTACTACTTTTTCATTCATATTCTTTCGATATTTCATTATTGTTTATAGCACTGTCCAACTATGATCATGGGGGTATAGTCTCCCCACCATACCCCCATTTAACCCTAACTACTATTCAATTGTCCCTAGAGTATGTGGAGGTAATCTTGAATCCATTTGGAGAACCGAATAAAGGTAGTATTTTAGTGTCTCTTGGTTTGGGAATTACAAAGTTCTATCAAAGGTTTATTTTTCATTTTTATTTATATTCTAGGAAGGTAGAAAGGATAATGGTAATGTGTCAAAATGTGGTAGATATCTCGTGTCTTTGTCCATCCAACCCCCATAGGAGGGAAATATCAAGTTTCCTAGGATGGTTTTTATGTTCATGATGATTTGTTATTATAGATGATTATTATTTCTCCTTGGGTGGATTTTGTACTTTTGATGCTTACATATTTATGAGATTTACCCATGGCCTGGTAAGGTAAGGACATGTTGTTTAATACATAATCATAGGAACATAGATATTCACATACCATTCATATTCCATGCCATGTATATTTCATTTCATGAATGAATGATACTTGAAAGATGTTCCTTTCCTAATTTATCAGCATGATTGCTTATATAATATGCTTCTATGGTTTCCGTATTACACGCTTGTATTCGTTTATTATGAGGGAATTTATTATTATAATTAAGATATATTGTTTCTTATTAAAGTTTTTACATCACCATAAATGGTTTTTTCACATATTTCATTGTGGTGTAACCTTAACTAATCAATTATGACATGTTTTTTACATGAACCATTGGTTTCATTGGATAAAACATCTGTGTTTTCAATTACATGGGTTATAATTCCAAATTATAAAGTTTATGTGCCTTTTTGAACTGTGAGTGGTAACCCAAATAATAAAAATATGTTATATGGATTTGTTATATATTGAGACTAAAGATAAAAACCTGGTTATAGTTAAATGAATGTCAATTGTTACTTATAAAGAAAAGTACCATTATAATTGGGAATGGTAGTGCATCTTACTGAACCACAGTATATTCTGAATAGAAATTATTTTAGGGAATGATTTTCATGGTGAAGGATAGAACCTATATAATAGGGGAATTATAACCTATTTTATGGGATCCTTATATACTTGACTCATCCCTTATTGGTGAGTTTAATCATGGTATGCCTTTGAGATAAACCAATTAAGGGTGATTTGAAATTTAAACTATTAAATGTTTCACTTAAATGGGATTTCAATTTTAATTTATATAGTGTTGAATCTATTAATTTTGAATGGATTCCCATATTAATGATCCTAGGATGGATTGATGGGACCCTCATAGGTCACCATTTATCTTTTATTCTTTGATACTATACCCTATGGTGGTATGCTTATTCTAAATGGGATATTTATTTAAATTTGTAGTATACCCTTATATATTATAATGTATAAATTCATGGTGTCATATTACTTGACTCATCCCCTTAATTTTATAAAAAACTTTTTTTTTCCGATTTTGATATTTATTCTAATGATGTGTAAATTAATTAAAATTCCAATTATAACCTAAAAAGTTTTTTCTCTATAGCTTAGAATTGACGTTTTCTTTACTAGAGCCTAATTGAAAGGACTTGTAAATAAATAAATTCTTGAAATTAAATTATGAGATAATTTTATAATAATTCTATATGGTTTTTGTTAAATAATGTTCTTATTATACTTTTCCTTGAAAAATGGTACTTGATATCATTTATCAATGAGCTATTTCAAATGTTGTAATAAAATAAAACTAAATAGATAGATTAAAAATGAAACTTTTTTTATGTTTTTATAGCCTAGAACCTTATGTAGGGGTTAGTTTTAAATGTTTCCTTTAGAGTTTCCATGAATAGGAATGTGACCATTGTTGTGGAACATTTATAACTTCTTCATAGGTTTTGTTGGACCTAGATCTTAGGTAGTATGGACTAGTGACTTCTTATGTGTGACTCGAGTTTAAAAGTTAATGCCTCATGCTAAAATAAAGGGTTTTCACATTATGTTAGTGACCTCGAAAATGGAATTTTCTAGGATTTTGATCCTAGATTCTAGGAATGGTAAATACTATTCATTTTACTGTTTGAGTTTAATTAGACTTTTAGTTAATGAAAAAACTCCCTGGTAATATGGGTGGTTGTCTTGTAATTTGGACCTTGAGGGGGTAATACCGTGTATGGATATACAATGAGTGTAAGTTGTTATCCTTAAATGATGAGGTTGTGAACCTTCTCAGAGAACTCCCTTATAAAGATGTTCGAAAAGGATCTGGTCCTAGTAAACTAATGATGGTCAGGTGATTTATTTATACTTATAATGATAAACATGTCCTTAGTATGTCAAATACTAATTTTAACATCTTTAGTCAATCTCCATTGAGAGATTTTACTAGCATGTTATATTACATGTAACAAATTTCCTAAAATGGGTAATGGTTCTCATGTGAGAGACCATAGGTCGAGGTTTAGGAACATATTGGACCTATTTTGGCGATGATTAGTATGTCTAGGTGGGAGAGCATGGTTCCCTAAATTTTGAATAAGATCTTTGTGATGTGACCTTTTGTTTGATTGAGGAAACCTGTAAGAGAGTTTGGATTAGGATTTACAAATATCTCTTTAGGTGATGAGATTATTTATATGATCATTTAGAGACCTATCCATTAATGGTTATTGAGTTTTGAAATAGGGGAACCCTGATGCCTTCAGTTATCAATGAAGAACATATGGTGATCATGTATTGAGATAAGGATGGATCGGTAGGACTGTTTAGGTTATTGGCTAGTATACCAATGTTTGTCTAGTTAACACATTTATATCTGAAACAATTCCATGGGATTCATGTTCATTTGATAAATCATTTTATAGGAACATGCTTGATTTTGAAGAGGAGTTCTAATGGAGCCTCTAACATGTTAAAAACTAACATGTCATGTAGAGAGGTCAGCTTGAACTTATTGGTGGAAGACTCAATGGGTTATGAGTTGGGTCCAAAACTTGGTGGCACAGGATATACACCCATTTTGAGTGGTAGGTTTTGTTCACATTGGTTTCACATGAAAATTATTTCAAAATAAACATCAGTGAGTGGAAGGATGTGAGATAAGGACCAATTGTTTTGAATAGTTGATTCTTATGGTAATGGTAACCCAAAACTTGGTGTTATTTAAAAGGATGCTCATGTGATGTTGTATAGTTTTATAATAGACCGGGTTCGTTGAGACAGTGGACTACAGTCGGACCTAGACATGAATTGTTGGAAGACATGTTGTCCGGAGTTGTTTAAAGGCATTTATAGCCTCTTTCAATGAAGCACATCTCAAGAGAGTGTTACTCTCCATTATATGGTGTATAGGTGTAATCCTATTGTATAGATGATCATCACCAATATATTAACGTCACCATGAGTATGTTATGAGAGTTTCAAATATACACTGAGCTACCAGCTTTTCCATCTAGTTTATGAACAAAACCTTTATGAGTTTCACCTGAGGATAGGTTTAAGGCCTGAAAATGGTGTATGGTACACCGTTATTCATTTAAGGTTAGGGAACCTCATATTGTTTTGAAATTTGGAAAATGAAATTAGATCAATTATTCACAAGTGCTGAAATGGGATGGATAATGTTTTCTTTATCCCTTAGGCATGAGCAGATTCTGGTCCTTGTTGGTTGTAGGTTTGGATTAGGATAGGCATGGGTTGTGGTCATCATAAAAAATTTTCATTGACAAGACAAAATGGATACTCCTAATTTGGGGAGCGAAATGTTGTTCACTAATGGGTTCCCCTCATGTTGTAAGGATCATGGGATCTTGAGGATGGTTTTTGGATGTTTTTTTTGGCTCTTTGATGTCGTTGGGTAATGGAACTCTATAATGATAAATATCTATATGGGCATGGATAACTTGAGTGATACATGGAGTTTGAGAATGGGTACCTTAAATGGACTCAAGAGAACCAGCGGATTCATTGTCCCAACCACTAGGTGAGATACCAACTTTTGGGCTCATTCAGTGGTTTGATGTGTGAATGTTTGGGATTTGAATTGATTTTTCACTTTTAAACTATGATGTATATACTAACTTGAATAAAGTGTAACATATTTTTTTTTGGTGAAACATAATCTATTTAAGCTCATTATATTCAAATATAATCGACTGAAGTTAGTTTGACTTGTTTTCTATTGACCATAGTTTTATGTGGTCCTTAAGGAACCATGTTAAGAATTTCGTTGGCATGAGGTCGGTGTAGTTTAATATTTGCTCATGAACATTCAAGGAATATTTTTCACGACCAACTATATCTTGTTTAATGGTATTTCAAATAAATTCAAACATAATGAAGACTAAGGGCAGTGATCTTGTGTGAAATTTGAATAACATGTCGATAGTATAGATAGTACACTAAGAGAACACATTTATAGGAAGTCTCAATGGATTAATTATCATATTTTGGTATTTTCGATTGAATTCTAGGACCAATGGTGGGAAGTTCCATGGGCAAGATGATGAAAGATATGATGACATGATTTTATATTAAGTTATATGGGATTGTTTAAGTGTTATCTTATTGTTTTTATGTGGTTAAAAGTCATGGCTCAATTTTTGGGTGGCTTAACCATCGTATTCTTGGAATGACTCTTGAAGGCACATTTGGAGTTTGAAAATGCAATGTATCCATTTGAGAAAAAATTCATGAACCAAGTAGGTTGGGTGTTATTTTCCTTTTTCCCCATGGCTTCTTGAGGATGATAAGTTTTAATGCGGGGAGGTTATAAGATCTTATCCTTTGGACCTGTTGAAATTTTTAGTGGAATTTGATATTTTCAATTGCCAGATGGCCCAAATCATAAACCGATATAAATAATGTAAATATGAGAATTCGGAGAACTTAAAAGATTTGTTTATGGGTTTTAAGGTATGTGATGTGTCTTGGGAGTTCATATGAGTTTTAGTGGCATTGGGTTTCCAAAATTATCTTAAGGAATGATCAAGATGAGTCACATGGTTGGAGAATTATTAGTAGTATTAGTGAAGCTCAATCATTCGACCCCTAAATAAAGGATTATGATTATATAAACTATGTGAGGTGGGGTGAATGACTATGTGAGAGGTCTAAAAAATTAGAGGTGAACTTCCTGGGTTGTACATCATTTTTTTAACTATTCACTAACCACGTGAGGTGGGTGACACTTTGGACTATAACACCACATGGTTGGTCCATGGTTACCCAAACTATGTTGCCAAACCATGTTTCAAATTAAAAGGGTCTAAATGACCATTTTCACCATCTACCCCTTAAAGGGTTTTCTCCCTATTTTCACCCTCATTTGTCTAGAGGGCTCCCCGGTGTTCACTTTCTTCTCCCAATCCCCATCCATATAGGTTCCCCTTCATTCTTGATTAGAATTTCTCATCATCAAATGCATTTGAATCCTATAGTTATTTTTACAAATACCATTACCTACTTTCTTGTTTTCTTTTTTTGTATTAGATGTTATTTCCATGTGATCAGATATTCCCTTTTTTAGGTTTTTTGGTGATTCTTCTGATTTCTCTTTTTTAGATCAAATAAAGACCCACTAATGGAAGAGTTAATCATCCACTGTATGAGGTAGGTGGTATATGGATTTTACCTTAAATTATTACATGTTTATAGTATGTTTTCATTATCACACATGCTGGATATCTGTACATTTTTTCTAAAAATGATAAAAAAATAGAATTAAATTTGGAATATAGCCTTAGAGGTTTTAAGGCAGTGTTATACATTGTGGGAAGGTTCTGAACATGATTTTGGTCACACCATTATGTGAATCCCATTATATTTATTCATTGGTCATTGTTGAAATTGACAAAAACCCCACTTTGATCTGTTAAGGTTGACACCTAAAATGAGAATTTAATAATAAATGATAAATGAAATGTTTGAAATATATTTGGGTTGGTATAATTAGTTTGACCATGTTATGTTATGGAGATTACCCTTGGTTAAAAAGTAGTTGAATTAAATAGGAGGCTCTTGTAATATAATTTCTTTGACCGTTATTTTCCCATGTAACCAAACTAACCTTTGTGTGTGTTGGGATATCCATTTACTAGTGGTATTATAATATTTAAATGATGAAGTCACTAAGTGGCATATATATTGAAATTGTTATTTATCACTAGAAGTAAACTTACCATTGAATATTTTTTGTCATACATGTCAAGGTTGTAATGTTAGGAACTTTTTTCTCATAAAAATAAAATGATTAATGGTGTGTTGGAATTGAAAAATGGTACAATCATGTTGATTCATAATTTGGAAGGTTCATTTATAATGTCTTATAATTAGTTATTAAATGCAGCGTTTTGACTTCATATGAATGCCTTTAGAGGCACTCAGGTTCATTATATGGATCTCCATGGATGAGATCATTGGTTGATTGAGATTATGTTGTACCTTGAGAGATACCTAATTTTATGACTTGGAATATCTTTGTAACAGCCCGAGATTTTATGAAAAAAATATTCTTTTTATTTTACTAATGTCTTGTGTTATACGCTACACCAAAAGGAGCTTGCACAACACGCATCCTTGACTTGCCTTGCATTACACGCAATCGCAACCTTCCTCGATAGCGTGTGTGGTACGTAATCCTGAGTTTCACGAAACAATGATATGCTATTAAAATATTATTAAAACTAGCCGTTATGAATAGTAATAACCACTTTTTAAATTTTAGAAATTTTAACTCTCAAAATGGACTTCATTTTTGGATTTGGAGTATCGAATTTAGCCTAAGGTGAAATTTTGGTACTTTTCGGATAACTTTCATATTCTGATGAATAGTGAAAATTACTAAATTATAATTAAAAACAACTTTTTTAATCGAAATAATTAATAGTGATAAATCATTAATTTGAGTGGTTTTAAAGTATATTTAGAATATATTTTTACAATTTAATACAATGTTGGTCATTGGATGTAATTTCACATTTAAACTAGACATAAACAAGTGTCAATCTTTTGATAGATATTGTTTCTTAAAAACACGCTATTTGTTTTAACAGCGGGATTTAATTATAAAATTAATTAATGAAACTTTTATGTTATGAATTTGGTAAAATAGAATTCATTTTTGAATTCGGAATATGAAATATAGCTTGGGATGAAATTTTGGCATTGTTCGAAAAAACATCAATTTTTGATGAATAGTGAAACTACTAAGTGGTAGGTTAAAAACTGAATTTTGCATAAAACTTAATTTTACCGCTTCTGTGAATGGAATTTCGAAAATCCGAGAGACACGGTTAATATCAAGGACTAAAATGTGGTTCAATGAGATGAAAATAATTTTTTGGTGAATAGTAACTTTTTATTTTTTTTTACCACGGTTAATAGTAAATAGGGTAACTAAGGGTAAATATGATATTAATATTACCCTAACACATGTCCTAATTCTATTGGACAAGTGTAATTCGACCAAAAACAAACTTAGGAATAAAATATGACCATTTAGGCCCACTTGGATTAGATTTGGACATTTATTATTAATTTATTTAAAGAAGGGTTAAAATAGTTAAAATCAAAGTTTAATAAGTAAATCATTTTTAATATGGGGTTATACATAAGATAAATTAGACTATAAATATTCATTAGAAAGATAAAAAGATTTCCTACATGATGGTATTTTAGTTGTAATTTTTAGACATCAAATAATATAATTTATTTATGACACAAAGATGATGCAGTAATTATCTTATTAATGAAATATTGACATAACTGATAAATATAAATACCAAAATAAATGTAATTTAAGACTTTTTATGAATTCCACTAATTTTATAGGTTACTATGATATATTAGTGTTGATTTAATCAACTTGGTTCGAACATATAATTCTGTTATGACTTTCACAAAAATCATATATCAAATAGTGTCAAAATTGACACAAAATAGTTTTTAAATCAAATATTATATTATTAATTGTTATTTTATTCCTAAAAATCTAAGGTTCGGCCAAATGACTTAGATAAGGATATATGTATTAATAATATTCAATTTGGGGTTCGTTTGGCATGTTATAGTAAGTTTATTAACCATATAGTGAAAGAAAACAAAAAGACACGGTAAAAGTTAAATTATTTAACTTAGAGTTAAATCTAATTGATAAGGTTAAACATAATACCCTAAACTTGTCTAAATCCTATTGGTTGATAGGATTTCGACCCATCCCCACTTTATCTTCGAAATAAGACCCTTTGGAACCATTATAAACCGATTTTGACTTTAATATAAAATAATATTTTGAGATATTCCTAAGGTGCCCCTCTCCTCCCCTATAAAAGGACACCTCCTCCCCCTCCTCCTCACACCAATTTGAGCTCTCAAGCTCGGACAACCCCTGCCAAAATCTCTTCTACACTTCCCTAGAAACATCCTAGAGGTTCTGGTCTTCCTCAAAGACCAATTTTAGTGCCCTAAGAGGAGGTCTCAAAGAGGCACTTCAAAGAAGAGGTAATTACCGTTACCAATTCTTTCATCTTTATTTCTTCTTCCACTTCTTCTTCTTAGGTTGTTTCATTATGAAGTAATAACATCAGTATCACTCATATACTGATATGTTATTATAAGTATGAAACAAACCTATTTCACCATCTATCCATCCTACGGAAAAAGAAATCACCGCGCGTGCGTACGTACGGAATATCGTCTCCACGCCGTGGTGTAATCTATTTTCCACCACCACCTTACATGGATGGGTATAATGGTGTAAAGAATAACTATGCATAGTTATTACAACATCATATTGATTCTGATATATTGTATAATCCACTACAATTCAATTCAATATTTATAGAAATGATATCATCGCTCGTGCGTACGTACGGAATACCGTCTCCACGACGCGATGAGATTCATTCTCCATGTTAACCATTTAAGAATGATTATAATGTATATATAAGAAATAATAATGAAATATATGACATTATAAAGCTACTGGATTTATGTATATATATACATATGTATGTCATCTACTTACTTCCATTTCAAGACAATAAGGAATGGAAAACAGCGTTCATGCGTACGTACGGACTACCGTCTCCATGAACGGTGTTTTTCATTTTATTTATCTACCTATTATATATATATATATACTGAATATATATGATATATAAATCATATTTTATATTCTGGAAGTAAGTAAATCATGATATATGTAATAATGATGTCAAGAACAACAAGTCAAAACACCTACGATAAATGAAACGATTTTACCCAAAACGCTTCTTTAACATGGAATTTACAAAAGAATGGGTAATATAATGTCATAAGTGAACCATATATGATATCATAACAATGAATATGATTCTGTAATAAGTCAATAACATGATTTAAATCATTATACAGGAGGTTCGGACAGTTAGAAAGCAAGTCGGACCTAAGGTAAGGGAAATATCACGATCTCATTTTTATCCGAGATTGTTTATTCGTAAGTATTTACTGGGGTGTATTTTATCATCCACATCCATGTTTACTCAATATGTAATATTATTTCCATCCACCTAAAATTGTTTAAATCCATTTTTACCCTTCAGTGAGTTTTTATTAATACGTATGAAAGGAATCTTTTGTCGTTTTTTCGTACGAGGTACTTTTTGACTTTTCCGACAAAAGTACGAAGAATGTTTTTTTTAACTTATACGGCATGAATGGATTTTTAAAACATTATTTCCAAGAAGCTTCCTTTACAAGTTTTCAAGTTTATTTTTAATCAACTTCTTTTAGTTTAATGTTTTATGACATGTTAAGAAAGGAAAAAAAATTTTGAAAAAGAAAGGATATTTTCCTCAAGAATGGAGTTCAAGTGTTTTATCAAAATTATTTTCCATCTAAGATAATAAAGGGTTCTGTTTTTATACCTAATATTACATTGATTTGATCATGTTATGATGGAATTATTTTTATGAATTCCTTTACCTTATATGATTTGTTTTATGATGTCATGATGTTTCAAGAATCCCATTTTTGTTACATGTGTTATACGATGATGTATGATTTATGATTATGTGGCACACATAAGAAAGGATTCATTATAAGATGGGTGGGACCTATATCTCCCTCCAATGCATTGGGTAATGATTTTATATCTCATGAGATAGACATGGCTGGAACGGAAGGTTATTTCGGTTCAGTGATACAGGACTGAAACGAGGAGTGAACTCGGTTCAGAAAGGGACTTTGTCCACTAAGATAGTCTTGGCAATGAGTCATGACTAACAAGAAATGATTTTCCATGATTATGTGTCCATGCCACAAAGTTTCAAGTTTTATGTTATGATTATGGGGATCTCATTTTCAATTCTATGATTTATCCCATGTTATGATATTATGAGCTCTTTTGCAGGTCAAGATTTCCAAAAGCTACGTTCTTATGTATATGATGTGATTGATATTTCTTTTGTTTACCCTTACTGAGAATTTGAGCTCACCCTTTTTTGTTTTTCTTTCCCCAGGATATAAAGAAAGGTTTTAGGTAAAAAAAGGGGGAAGATCATTATGGGAGATATTGAAGATCTTTCACCACGTTTAGAAGATTACGTTCCGAGTTTCCAAAGACACTAAACTTTTACGATCCTTGTGTGTGTGTTTTTGTTATGTACTAAGTATTCCGCAAAAGTAATGTAATGTCCATGTACGTCAAGCTTCGGGTCTCTACAGTTGGTATCAGAGGAAAGGTTTAGTCAACCTTTGGAAACTAGGATGCGAAAACGTTAGTGAGATCCCTAGAGATATTTCTAAGTTATGTCTAGGGATGTCCCTAAGGATAAGTATACGTATAGGATATAATCCTAGAACTACGATAATGATCTTATAATTTAACCTAAGATGTTAGATATTAAGGGTACTCCCCCTTTACTATGTTGTTTTCCCTAGCATGATTTTTGCCTCTCACACTATTTTTTTTGGGTTTTAGAAAATGGCTGGAAACCAGATGATTCACGATAATGGAGGATATGATGGACAATGGAATGATATTCTTCATAGTGAAATGGGATTTGGAAGTCCAAACATCATTATTATGCCGAATCAGCAATCTCATAATATGATCAATAAAGTAAAATTTGGTAAGTTTCCTGACTCGGCTAACAAGAGAAAGATGGAGTTTTATGATGATCATAGAGGAAAGAAAGTTCAATTTCCCCTATGTAAATCATGTGGGAAGAGGCATCAATGAGAATGTTTCAAGGGAACTGGAAGATGCTTTGGGTGTGGAAAAGAAGGACACAAAGCAAGTAAGTGCAAAGGAAAAGGGTCGGTTAACAACATGGATGAGGATAATGGTAATGCTACGACATCAAAAATGGTTAAGTGTTTTAAATGTGGAATGTATGGGCATTATGCAAACAAATGCCCTAAGGGAAAGACTCATGAAGAGAATCAGTATGGTCATATGGGTAGTATTTATGTGGATGATGATGAAGAGACTACAAATGATATGTGAGATGAAAGAATTTTTGAAGCTCGGTCAATGGTTTGAGAATGTAGTGGAATGACTACATGTTTATCATGTGTAATTTTGGAATAAAGAGACATCTATGGATTGTTACAATGTTGTCTTTCCTTGTGTTTTAAAAGTGTATGATTAATGTTACCAGTATCCATGAAAGGTTATTCAGATATTTTTGGAATGTAGATGATATGCGCATAATGAAGGGATAAGGAGAAAATTAAATGTTTGATAGTATTCATGAGCTCATGATTGTTATAAGGACTAAGTGATATCATGGTTTGAGTATATAGAATTTTGAGGATTTCGGTATGTGAAAAGTGTTAACTTTTAACTGCATTCAAGTTTTCACTAAGGTTCAATGGGTATTCAAGAGAGTACAAGATTAAGGCCTTTGAATGTTTGGAATGTGACCAACAAGATATATCTTATGATATATAGGGATCAACGATGGTATTAAATCTCTGGTAATCGTTTTCACTATGTTATGAGAATGGACTACAGTATTATGGATAAGCCTAAAGATTGGAATGGATTATGTTGGACATAAGTTAGTATTGTTTAAGGATAGAAGTTTTTTCGATATTATTGATGGGATGTTATAGTAATATAGTTTTATAAAAAGGACAACCTGCAGGACGGGCGACAGCCCATCGCTTCGGACAAGGCTGTGGGAATCGAACCCACAACCGAAGTGCGACTGGCCTTTATCGCCTACCACTGGCCTACAGGAAGTCCCTGTTTAGTAGAAACTAGTTTTATTATATTAAGCAGTATGATATATGAAGTATAAGTCCATTTTAGGAACCATATATGATTAATCTCACTATAGAATGACTTATGTATATTTAATAACTTTTGCTAACCTTTTGTTTGAGACAGATGGAATGAATAGTCATTCTATCACATGATCTGCTAACACTTCACAAATAACAAATTCAACTTCATTTATTTAAGAGATGAAGTAGAAATTGTTCAAGGCACGAACAAAAGTGAGATTGTACCAAAATAAAGTAAGTATTTATTTTAAGCAAATTTTCAACTTTAGGGAAATGATCTTGAAAACCAAAAATGTTGTCCTAGTGATCTTATACCTGATGAATCAGATGGTACCTTATATCATCACAAATCTATGGATTTGTGATTACTGGCTTTTCCATAGCCATGTTCACTACCACTCTCCATCAGAACATGATGGTTAGATTTCTCTTCCATATCCATATTTTCACCTATGTGGAAACCCAGTGATTAGTTTATTTGGGTAATCGTTACATTTCATACTTTAATTTTTAAAAGCCAAGTTTTGGTATTCCCTTTTACGATGTGGTTTTCTATTAAAGAAACTTTCAAATAGTAAAACCATTTATAACCCCGACGAATTTCGAGGGCGAAATTCATTTTAAGGGGGGTAGAATGTAACAGCCCGAGATTTTATGAAAAAAATATTCTTTTTATTTTACTAATGTCTTGTGTTATACGCTACACCAAAAGGAGCTTGCACAACACGCATCCTTGACTTGCCTTGCATTACACGCAATCGCAACCTTCCTCGATAGCGTGTGTGGTACGTAATCCTGAGTTTCACGAAACAATGATATGCTATTAAAATATTATTAAAACTAGCCATTATGAATAGTAATAACCACTTTTTAAATTTTAGAAATTTTAACTCTCAAAATGGACTTCATTTTTGGATTTGGATTATCGAATTTAGCCTAAGGTGAAATTTTGGTACTTTTCGGATAACTTTCATATTCTGATGAATAGTGAAAATTACTAAATTATAATTAAAAACAACTTTTTTAATCGAAATAATTAATAGTGATAAATCATTAATTTGAGTGGTTTTAAAGTATATTTAGAATATATTTTTACAATTTAATACAATGTTGGTCATTGGATGTAATTTCACATTTAAACTAGACATAAACAAGTGTCAATCTTTTGATAGATATTGTTTCTTAAAAACACGCTATTTGTTTTAACAGCGGGATTTAATTATAAAATTAATTAATGCAACTTTTATGTTATGAATTTGGTAAAATAGAATTCATTTTTTGAATTCGGAATATGAAATATAGCTAGGGATGAAATTTTGGCATTGTTCTAAAAAACATCAATTTTTGATGAATAGTGAAACTACTAAGTGGTAGGTTAAAAACTGAATTTTGCATAAAACTTAATTTTACCGCTTCTGTGAATGGAATTTCGAAAATCCGAGAGACACGGTTAATATCAAGGACTAAAATGTGGTTCAATGAGATGAAAATAATTTTTTGGTGAATAGTAACTTTTTATTTTTTTTTACCACGGTTAATAATAAATAGGGTAACTAAGGGTAAATATGATATTAATATTACCCTAACACATGTCCTAATTCTATTGGACAAGTGTAATTCTACCAAAAACAAACTTAGGAATAAAATATGACCATTTAGGCCCACTTGGATTAGATTTGGACATTTATTATTAATTTATTTAAAGAAGGGTTAAAATAGTTAAAATCAAAGTTTAATAAGTAAATCATTTTTAATATGGGGTTATACATAAGATAAATTCGACTATAAATATTAATTAGAAAGCTAAAAAGATTTCCTACATGATGGTATTTTAGTTGTAATTTTTAGACATCAAATAATATAATTTATTTATGACACAAAGATGATGCAGTAATTATCTTATTAATGGAATATTGACATAACTGATAAATATAAATACCAAAATAAATGTAATTTAAGACTTTTTATGAATTCCACTAATTTTCTAGGTTACTATGATATATTAGTGTTGATTTAATCAACTTGGTTCGAACATATAATTCTGTTATGACTTTCACAAAAATCATATATCAAATAGTGTCAAAATTGACACAAAATAGTTTTTAAATAAAATATTATATTATTAATTGTTATTTTATTTTTAAAAATCTAAGGTTCGGCCAAATGACTTAAATAAGGATATATGTATTAATAATATACAATTTGGGGTTCGTTTGGCATGTTATAGTAAGTTTATTAACCATATAGTGAAAGAAAACAAAAAGACGCGGTAAAAGTTAAATTATTTAACTTAGAGTTAAATCTAATTGATAAGGTTAAACATAATACCCTAAACTTGTCTAAATCCTATTGGTTTATAGGATTTCGACCCATCCCCACTTTAGCTTCGAAATAAGACCCTTTGGAACCATTATAAACCGATTTTGACTTTAATATAAAATAATATTTTGAGATATTCCTAAGGTGCCCCTCTCCTCCCCTATAAAAGGACACCTCCTCCCCCTCCTCCTCACACCAATTTGAGCTCTCAAGCTCGGCCAACCCCTGCCAAAATCTCTTCTCCACTTCCCTAGAAACATCCTAGAGGTTCTGGTCCTCCTCAAAGACCAATTTTAGTGCCCTAAGAGGAGGTCTCAAAGAGGCACTTCAAAGAAGAGGTAATTACCGTTACCAATTCTTTCATCTTTATTTCTTCTTCCACTTCTTCTTCTTAGGTTTTTTTATTATGAAGTAATAACATCAGTATCACTCATATACTGATATGTTATTATAAGTATGAAACAAACCTATTTCACCATCTATCCATCCTACGGAAAAAGAAATCACCGCGCGTGCGTACGTACGGAATACCGTCTCCACGCCGTGGTGTAATCTATTTTCCACCACCACCTTACATGGATTGGTATAATGGTGTAAAGAATAACTATACATAGTTATTACAACATCATATTGATTCTAATATATTGTATAATCCACTCCAATTCAATTCAATATTTATAGAAATGATATCATCGCTCGTGCGTACGTACGGAATACCGTCTCCACGACGCGATGAGATTCATTCTCCATGTTAACCATTTAAGAATGATTATAATGTATATATAAGAAATAATAATGAAATATATGACATTATAAAGCTACTGGATTAATTTATATATATACATATGTATGTCATCTACTTACTTCCATTTCAAGACAATAAGGAAAGGAAAACAGCGTTCATGCGTACGTACGGACTACCGTCTCCATGAACGGTGTTTTTCATTTTATTTATCTACCTATTATATATATATATATACTGAATATATATGATATATAAATCATATTTTATATTCCGGAAGTAAGTAAATCATGATATATGTAATAATGATGTCAAGAATAACAAGTCAAAACACCTACGATAAATTAAACGATTTTACCCAAAACGCTTCTTTAACATGGAATTTACAAAAGAATGGGTAATATAATGTCATAAGTGAACCATATATGATATCATAACAATGAATATTATTATGTAATAAGTCAATAACATGATTTAAATCATTATACAGGAGGTTCGGACAGTTACAAAGCAAGTCAGACCTAAGGTAAGGGAAATATCACAATCTCATTTTTATCCGAGATTGTTTATTCGTAAGTATTTACTGGGGTGTATTTTATCATCCACATCCATGTTTACTCAATATGTAATATTATTTCCATCCACCTAAAATTGTTTAAATCCATTTTTACCCTTCAGTAAGTTTTTAGTAATACGTATGAAAGGAATCTTTTGTCGTTTTTTCGTACGAGGTACTTTTTGACTTTTCCGACAAAAGTACGAAGAATGTTTTTTTTAACTTATACGGCATGAATGGATTTTTAAAACATTATTTCCAAGAAGCTTCCTTTACAAGTTTTCAAGTTTATTTTTAATCGACTTCTTTTAGTTTAATGTTTTATGACATGTTAAGAAAGGAAAAATGTTTTTGAAAAAGAAAGGATATTTTCCTCAAGAATGGAGTTCAAGTGTTTTATCAAAATTATTTTCCATCTAAGATAATAAAGGGTTCTGTTTTTATACCTAAAATTACATTGATTTGATCATGTTATGATGGAATTATTTTTATGAATTCCTTTACCTTATATGATTTGTTTTATGATGTCATGATGTTTCAAGAATCCCATTTTTGTTACATGTGTTATACGATGATGTATGATTTATGATTATGTGGCACACATAAGAAAGGATTCATTATAAGATGGGTGGGACCTATATCTCCCTCCAATGCATTGGGTAATGATTTTATATCTCATGAGATAGACATGGCTGGAACGGAAGGTTATTTCGGTTCAGTGATACAGGACTGAAACGAGGAGTGAACTCGGTTCAGAAAGGGACTTTGTCCACTAAGATAGTCTTGGCAATGAGTCATGACTAACAAGAAATGATTTTCCATGATTATGTGTCCATTCCATAAAGTTTCAAGTTTTATGTTATGATTATGGGGATCTCATTTTCAATTCTATGATTTATCCCATGTTATGATATTATGAGCTCTTTTGCAGGTCAAGATTTCCAAAAGCTACGTTCTTATGTATATGATGTGATTGATATTTCTTTTGTTTACCCTTACTGAGCATTTGAGCTCACCCTTTTTTGTTTTTCTTTCCCCAGGATATAAAGAAAGGTTTTAGGTAAAAAAAAGGGGAAGATCATTATGGGAGATATTGAAGATCTTTCACCACGTTTAGAAGATTACGTTCCGAGTTTCCAAAGACACTAAACTATTACGATCCTTGTGTGTGTGTTTTTGTTATGTACTAAGTATTCCGCAAAAGTAATGTAATGTCCATGTACGTCAAGCTTCGGGTCTCTACAATCTTGGAGATGCTTAGTGTTAAATTAATGAAATTATTACTTGAGAGATAATAGGTTCATTATGTGGAATACCTTGGGACAACTTAGAGGTTTATTGGATTATGTTACACCATGAGAGAAAAATGGGTTATTATATGGGATTCCATTGATGGTGTCACCTATCAAGTTGAATTATATTATTCCATGAGTGAAACATAGGTTCCTTACATAGAATATCATGGAAGGACTCAAATAGTGGTACATTACATTATTCCATGAGTGTCACTTTGATTCCTGACATGGATCTCTTGGAATGGAATCTAGGGGAAGCGTATTATATTGATATATGAGTGAAACATGGGTTCCTTACATGAAATTAGAAGGATATAATCAGAGGGAAATTCCATTATACTATTCCTTGGGTGATACTTGGGTTCTTATAAAGAATTATATAAATGGGCGCGTAGGGTGATGGGTTCATAGTACACCTAGAGTGATACTTGGGTTACCTATATTGAATTTCATAGATAGGCTCTAGATGCTAATAAATTATTTACATCATGATTATTCCATGTCGAAGAACATTATTTGATTCGATCAATGTCGTAAATACATGACGACCATGTTTCAATCCCTTTTAAATCGTAAATATCATGGGACTTATTCGTCCCTTTTATGATTATGATCAACAAGGGACTCCTAAGATATGATCCTCGATTCCCAATATTATTTTAATAATTTATACATATATCATGAGCATTCAAAGATTCGAAAATTAGGAAGAAGAAAGTATGGTCAGTCAGGTGTCCCATAAAGAGCCTAATCAAGATAGAGTTATTTTTTATAGTATTCCTCTACTGCCTCATTTATTATGCCTATTGATAAATTCATTTTTATATTCACAGATTGGATTGATTTAGACACCATTGGTGGGGGCCTATTGAGTTTATTCCACAACCTATTTAGGAGAAAATATGGTACTTGAACAAATCTCCTAACTACCAGTTCGGACTTGGATCATAGGTCTTCATTGTTACATTATTATAGATAAGGATTTTACATGGATTTGGTGGTTGAGAATGTACTTGTGTTTCTTACATGAGTTGGGACATTTTAAATATTTTCTCTATCTATAAATCCATGTATTATTTTCTTATTGTATATCTATTTTATTACATTATGGAATGAATACACATGATTATACATTCTTCTATTATTGAATTTAAATTACTATTATTATCTTCCTATACCCAATTATTCATCTATTTATACTATTGATTTATTGTATATATTGTTGCTCCACTCTAGTAATGGGGTTATAGTATCTCCACAGCACCACCATTAAACTCTTACAGCTAGTCAGTATCCTCTTGTGTAATGGAAGGTACACTTGAGGCCATGTGGTGAACCAACTCGGGGTAACATTTCATTGGTTCCCAGATCAAGATATTACAATGATATATATGTATATGGTTATAGTATGAATTATAAATAAGTTTAATCCCATTATACATGATTTTAAATCATGTTCAACTTAGTGTAAGCAAGAGTTATGGAGTTTTCATCTCAATTTACACTTCATTGAGAAATATTTTGTATTGGTCACCTATTTTATTTTTTAAAATTGTATATACTACCCTTTGCTTATATTTAACATTAATGTATGTTTATTAATTATAATTAATGTTTTTATTCAATTTTAGACATTCATGGTGTTATAATTAAATTTTTACCATAGAGGTAATAATTTATTTTTAGAATACCATTTTTGGGATTGATTATATTTTCATTAAAGGAATATTATAATCTATCCTTCATAAACCCCATAGATATATATATATATATATATTTATCCTATAGGTATATCTAGGTTTTCCATGTTTTCTTATTACTTTTATTCCCTTTGTCACATTTAATCAAGGAAAGGAATATTTAAATAATTTTTTTCCTATTTCTCTTCTTGATTAGGAATATTTTCTTCCATATCAATTTTTTATATCATGGATATTATTATTTCCTAATTTATATACCATTTTTACATAAAGTGTTTTACTATTAAAGTTATTTAATTTACTATGTAAATATTTATATTCTTTTTTTCATTCAATAAAGATATTTTTTGATAAAAAATATGTTTTATGAATTAGATTGATCATTCAATATATGAGGAATGCATTGTACATGTAGTTATGGGTGGGGACATTGATTGACATCCCCTTATTGGATTGATAGGTATTATGATACAAATGAGTTTTTCATCATTATTAAATGATTTTTGTCATATACCTACCCATATTTGAAATTATCATGTCATAAGGCCTTGATCAAGATATCTAACATTATATATTTACTTCATTTCAAATTTAGTTATTATTATTATTCATGAGATTACTACATTGATATTATCTATAGATACATTTCATTCTCAAGTTATTGATTACATAGTATGTATTTTCTGTTATATATCTTTCCATATTGATTATTCCATATTTAATCATGATATATTACAATATATTATACCATTATGGAGCATTTTATCTCACCCATATTTTGTTTTCCCTTCCCCATGATATGGAAAAGTAATATTTACATGTTCTTCAAGGCTGAAGAGTATCTATATTTATTATTTATTATTACTTTTTTCTAGTGTAAAATGGGTACCATGTATGTATCTAGTTATTCCAGAATTCTAAATTGATAAGTTTATAGTAATGTGATCTTCTGTATCTTTTGAGAATTTATTAATGTAAACACCGGATCTGGGTTATTAGAGTTAGAGTAGGAACATTTTATTTCAGTTTGTTTTTTATTTATCTTGTTATTGGAATAAAGGATGGAGATACAAACCTATGAACTTCACGTCAAGGTTATGAAAGAATGTTCCACAGGATACTCAATGTGGTATAGGTATGTAACTCAAGGATAACACAATAGTGATGAAGGGATATCCCATGAAGAGGAATTAATACCCCATTAGTTCATAATAAGATGTGTGATTTGTAGACTTATATATTATTATACTCATACATATTACATTTTAGAAAAGGTAAAGATCATTTAGAAGACATGTAATATTAAAATAAGAAGTTAGTGTGTTTGTGGTAATTAGTGAATATGAATGTTTTGGTGTAAGTTTACTGATATTAAATTATGAAAAGAGGTACTAACACTATTCATTAATGATTATATTATGATGGAATGATTGATCATGATCAATCATAAATTTAAAGTGTTCAATTATATAACCTTTTTCCAAAGATTGGAAGAGAAGATTATTAGATATAAAATTTTAAAATTAAAGAGAAAAAAATTCCAAGAGTTTATAAATTGCCAAATGAAGGATTACCTTGAAAAGTATAGGATAAGAAATAAAGTTTTAGTAGTGAGGAATAATCCAAAAATGTTGTAGCTAAGAGGCGGAAATATATAATAAACAGTTTGGATCAAATGATTCTCAATGAAAATAACCTACCAGATATGTTTTGTAAGATTGTAGTCTCAACAATAGTTTATGTTTAATATAGAGAAATGTTGTGTCTGGTAATTAAATGACTTTATATGTGATATGGTACTGGAAGAAGAAAACATTGAATTGCATTTGAGTATTTGAACATAACTACTTTATTATCAATAAGGAAAAAGAATCATAGTAGGTTTTAATATCATGGATAAAAATGAATCTATATTTTCTACTCTATAAATATAAATTCATACATCTATTTTATAAACTAAATGGAAAAATAATTCAAAACCATGATGTCTAAGTAGTTTAAATTTAACATAATTTTCAAATAGAATAATTAGAAAATATAAAAGACAAAATTATATTAATTAATAAAATAGTTGGTATCACAAGGGGATTTTATTGACTCATATGTAGACAATAACAATTTGGTTGTTGAAAGAGAAATATTCAATTGTTAAGATATTTATAATAAGGTGTGAAATTGAAAATAAAATATTTTTCTGACAAGAAAGATCTAGTGTAATTGTAAATAATGAATTATATACAAAAAATATCATTATAATCCCAATTATTGTAACATCCCAAGTAATTAATTAGTAATAGATATTTTTATCTATGTCTATTAATGAATTAGATAGTGTTTTATAGTCTTAAAAGGAAAATAAATCCAATCTTAAGCATGAAATACACTGATATTTTTAAAAGATTGTTTTAATGCCTTTTGATGGAAAACCATTTTTAAATCTATCTTTTGACAATTTTATAAGCTATGTTTTTCAAAATAAACTTATTCTTTATGATTGGGACATCAAAATTTACTTTGTGTGAATTTTTGTTATTTTCAGACAATGTTCATTTTTTAATAAATAGTGAAAAATACTGCATTTTACATCAAAACTTATTTTTAATCTAATTTATTTATATGATTAGATTATCTTTTGAATTGGTTTTGAAGTGAAATTAGTATATATTTTTACCATTTAATCCAACGGTGGTCATTGGAATCAATTTCACTTTGAAATTGGACTTAAACTGGTGTCAATCTTTTGATACTTATTATTTCATAAAAAACACGCTATTTGTCATCACCGCGGGAATGAATTTTTAAGTTAATTAATGTGACTTATATGTTTTGAATTTTGTAAAATAGACTTCATTTTTAATTTGGAATATCAAATATAGCTTAGGGTGAATTTTTGGTATTTTTCTGAAAAACGTCAATTTTTGATGAATAGTGAAACCACTAAGTGGTACTTATAAAAACTGATTTTTCGTTTAAATGAAATTTTACCACTTTTTTTTTTGAATTTCAAAAATCCGAAATACATGGTTTTCATTAAGATGTAAAATTTGGTTCAATGAGATTAAAATAATTTTTTGGTGAATAGTAACTCTTAAGTTCTTAATTGCGATTAGAGGTAATTAATGTAGTTTAAGGTAAAAATAATGCTTTAATAAAATGAGATGAGCTTGAAACATGTCCTACCCTCATTTTATGTGTCATGGCCGACCAAGAAAATCCATGGGTCAACTTGTGGACCCCATGGAGCCACTTTGGTTGGGAAATGACATAAATAACTTTTTATTTAATGTAAAAGTAAAAATGACACAAACATGAGATGTTTTACTAAAAAAATTCTTAAATGGGGTTATAAAGACCATATTTTTTATTATAAATATTCATTGGAAAGCTAAAAACATTTCCTACATCATAGTATTTTGTTTTATAATTTTTAGACTTTAAATAAATTACATTATTTATGACATCATGATGATGCAGCGATGACCTCATTATTTAACGATTTAAATAAAATGGAATGATAATGTAAAATCTAAGACCTACACATGGAAAAAACCTATTGTATGGGTGGATTTAGAACCCTTATCACCTTATCCTAGAAACACATCAATGTGGGACCTCTTAAATCCGATTACCATTTTAAAATAAAGTGACTTTTCTTTACCTTCCAAGAGTGCCCCTCCTCTCTTCTTATAAAAGGCCCCCACCTCTACCTCCTTACCCACACTCCCAAAGCCTTTGGATCGGCCAAACCCTACCCATTTTGTATCTCCACTTCCCTATATTACTCCTTAAAGCCTCACTTTGGGCAGAAGTCTTCCCAAGGAAGCCTTTGAACTCAAATCTAAGAGAGTTACCCGATTTTATGGTAATGTCTTCTTTTGAGTCCTTTTGTTTGATTTTTCTTCTCAAACCCCCTAAAATATTTTTATTATTTTCTTTTGTAACAACTCCAGTATACTCAATATACTAGGATGTTGTTATAAGATGTATTCTAGCTACACTTACACACACCTACATCTAATGGTTAAGGAACATACTGTTTCCGTGGATGGCGAATTTCTACCTCCCGAAACGATGATTGTTCAACATTCTTCTAACACCTTCAAAGGTGGCCATTAAGATGAAACTATATTTATATATGATATCTAATATTTTTATGTTTTAATTAAGCTTCTGTATTTTTCATTTATAGAATACCTTTATGGTTTCCATTATGGGTAAATGCGATATCTTTATTTAAGGAAGTGCGGACTACCGCCCCCTCAAAGTGATGTGATTCGTTAATGCCATATGTGGGATGTATAAAGGATGGATTTAAAGTTATTATATATTATGTTATACTGGAATTATAATATACCTCTATATCATTATTATTTCTTTCCATTAAAGTATGAGATAGAAATGAAAGTAGCGTTCATGCGTACGTACGGCTTACCGTCTCCATGAACGGTGCATTTCATTTCTTATCCCCAAATGTAATGTACTATTAAAAGTACATGTATATAATGGATATATATAATGAATGATACATCTAAATGTTGAATATAATTCTGGAATTAATATATACATACCTCTCATTTAGTTTTAATTCCATTAATATGACAAAGAAATGAAAGTAGCGTTCATGCGTACGTACGGCTTACCGTCTCCATGAACAGTGCATTTCATTTCTTACCTCTAAATGATTATGTAATATTATAAATGCATGTATATACTGGATATATATGATATATACATGATGATTATAATTCTAGATATAATGGATACATGAACAAAATGTAATTATAAAGGGTTTATTTTTGACTCAAGTACCAATGATCATTAAAACGACCGTTATTAACTTAAATAATTACATAGTGTTCATGACATGGCAATAAGTGATATAAAAGGAATAATGAACATGAAAAAGGTTCTTAAACAAGTAGAAATTAACTCAAGTTTATTATTCAGGAGATTAAAGAATGGCCGAGTCAAGTCAGACCCGAGGTATGGGACTTCGTCTCAATCTCCTTTCATTGAGGCATATTTTATTTTATACACAACCTTCTTTTATACGGTGTATAAACCAATTTGATTTGTACGTTTATCCAAAAGAAATCTTTTTTATATGAAGCGTTTTACAAAACGACAAAGGGGAATGTTTATGTCGTACGTATGCGGCGACAACGAATTCTCCACCGCCGTGACCATTATTTGAGTTTCGGCTTCCTCTACAAGCCATACATTTTTTTAAAAGAAAAATAAATAACATGTTTTACTTTTCTTTTATTTTGGTATTGAAAATGGTTTTCATAATATTTTTATATCAATGTGTTGTATTGATATCTTGTGATTGAAAGGTGGAAATGTTATGTTTCCTTTATGCATGTTTTATGTGATACAATTATGTTGAGGTTCTTGGGCATTATTTTGAAGACGGGTGGTTCCATGATAAACTAAGGGAGGGTGAGCCTGATATAGCTCTCCAATGCATTGGGTAATGCGAAGGAGTGTAATGTTAAGGTTTCTTCTAAGAGATTTAGGGAATATACTGTGATGTGTATTCCAAACGTAACCAAGAGGGTTACTCCCTACGTAAGAATGTTATGAATGCCTCAAGTTACCTTTATGTCTTATGATTTCTATGATTTATTCATGATTTTATGAGGTATGTTAATGTGCTTATGTTTTATGGGTAAAGTATGATTTCATTCTTATGTATATATGTACCCATATTTCCTTTCCATATTTTTATATCCCTCACTGAGCTTTTTATGCTCACCCCAAGTTTTTTTGAAATTTTTTTCACAGGAATTAATGTGGAATAAGGTCAAGTATGGGATCAAGGGAATGTCATGCTATATAAAACATGGAACTAGACATGTTTCTTTTTAAGAGTTTTTTTATTCTATGGAAACTCGGTAGAAGTGTCTACTTTGTAAATCTTTTGAGATGTAATAGTTATGTTCTAATTCTCTAAAACCATAAACCTAAAAAGATCCTCAATGTGAATTATTCATTTAATTCAATATTAAGTAATGTTTAAGGCTAGGGCCATATAGTTGGTATCAAAGGTCAGTTTAGATAACTTTAGGAGTTAGAATTCTATTAAATGATTATCCAAAAATATTTTTTTATGGTCAAATTGAAGTGATATAGTATTTGAAGATTACCATGTTGCTTCATCTAAGACATGTTTGTTCAGAATGGTTTTCCGTAGAGGAAATAGGGAAGCAGTGCTAGGAAGGCATGCAGAAGGAAATAACCTTCCGAATCAGCATCATGAGATGGTCGGAATTGGAACTGAACAGTTTGTTGCAGTAATGGCGTAGTTGACTCAAGCGATAAATGGCAGTGGTATCCATACACGAGATCAGCTAGATCAACCGCAGAGGAACATGTCAGTGGTGGAACATTTCATGAGGCAACATCCCCCATCATTCAGAGGATCATATGACCCTGTGCTATCTGAAGGGTGCATTAAAGCATTGGAGAAGATTTTTGATGTCATGGGGTGTTCAGAAAATCAAAAGGTTAGTCTTGCTATTTAACGTTTGGAGGGTGAAGCAGATCAGTGGTGGTTGATGGTTAAAAATATCAGGGATGCTGATGAGATTGATGCTCTCGACTGGGATGAATTCAAAGGTATGTTTCTTGAGAAGTATTTTCCTAAGGCTATTCGACTTAGGATGGAAAATCAATTCTTGGAATTGAGGCAAGAGGAAGACTCAGTGGCTGCTTATGAAGAAAGGTTCACTCGATTGGAAAGGTATGCTCCAAATTTTATCCGAGACCTTGATAGTAAAATCAATCGTTTTTTACTCAGGATTAAAGCCAAAATATCGAAGGGCATTAGCTTCTCGTGAGTTTAAATGTTATGAAAAGCTTGTTTGATGTGCTGAGAAGGTGGAATTGGAGTTTTACTATGATCAAGTGTTCTATAACAACCAACAGAAGAAGAGACCGAGGTGGCAGGAGAAAGGTAATAATTCTTCAAAAAAGTCTGACGGTAAGAAAACTAAGTTTCCAGTTTGTGATAAATGGGGAAAAAGGCATGCTGGGGAATGTCTTCTGAATTCTGGAAACTGCTACCGATGTGGTAAGATGGGACATAAGGCTTGTGATTGCACTGAAAAATATCAAGGTGAAGGTAAGACCAAATTTGATTTACAGTTAGTGAAATGTTTTAAGTGCAATGAGATGGGTCACTATGCAAACGAGTGTCCGAAAAAGAGCTTGGGTGATGGGAAGTAGTTAGACTACAAGCAGAAAGGGGTGGTGAAATCCTTTGCAACTACTTCAGTAGATGTCGGGCCATCAAATGAAGTTGTATCAGGTACTTTGTTTGTTTTTTCAGATTATGCCAGTGTGTTGTTTGATTTGGGGTCTACACATTCTTTCATCTCTGAAACCTTTTCTAGTAAAATGGGAATACCATCTCAAGAAATGACTCCAAAACTTTTGGTAAAAACACATGGGGGAAAGGTTGATGCAAAAAGAATTTATAAGAATCTTCCTATCCTTATCTGTGGAAAGAACCTACTTGCAAACCTTATTGTTCTACCTCTAGTAGAGTTTGATGTTATCCTGGGTATGTATTGGCTCTCTATTTACCATGCTAAGATTGACTGTAGAGCTAAAGAAGTTTCTTTTAAAAAAGACTTTCAGTTTGTGTATAAGAATGAACCCTTACTGTTGATAACTTATCAAGAGGCCAAGAAACTTGTAAAAGATGGAAATGAATGTTACCTTGCACACATCATTGAAAATAAAGGAACTGCTCAGATTAATGATGTGCCAGTGGTAAATGAGTATCCTTATGTTTTTCCTGATGAGTTTCTTGGAATAATACCAGATCGGGAAGTTGAGTTTACTGTTGACTTAGTTCCTGATGCTAAGCCAATTTCAAAACCCCCTTATCGAATGGCTCAAATTGAACTTTTAGTGTTGAAGGAGCAATTGCAAGATTTATTAGAGAAAGGTTTCATTTGACATAGCACATCACCATGGGGTGATCCTATTTTATTTGTTAAAAGGAAATATGGTTCAATGAGACATTGCATTCATTATAGAGCCTTGAATAACATCACTATTAAGAACAAATATCCTTTACCTCATATCTATGATTTGTTTGATCAGCTCTAGGGAGCTCAGTATTTTTCAAAGATTGACTTGAGATCGGGGTACCATCAGCTGAATGTAAAGGAAGTAGATGTTCCGAAGACCGCGTTCCGTACAAGATATGGCCATTAGGAATTTGTAGTAATGCCTTTTGGGCTAACCAATGCACCTGCTGTATTCATGGACTTAATGAATAGAATTTTCCATGAGTTCTTGGATAAGTTTGTGGTGGTTTTCATTGATTATATTTTGGTGTTTTCTAAAAGTAAATAGGAGCATGAAAGACATTTAAGGGTTATCTTGAAAACCTTAAAAGAAAATAAACTGTATGGAAAATTCATCAAGTGTGAGTTTTGGTTGTAACAAATTTCATTCCTTGGTTATATTGTTTCTAAAGATGGGATAACTGTTGGTCCTGCAAAAACAAAGGTTGTTGAAGAATGGCCAAGACCCACAAATTTAACTGAGATTCGTAGCTTCCTTGGTTTGCCAGGCTATTGCCGAAGGTTTGTTAGAAATTTTTCATGGTAATCTAGTCCAATGACTAAGCTAACTCGGAAGGGTGTTAAGTTTATCTGGACAAAATAATGTGATGATTGTTTTCAGGAATTGAAAAGAAGATTGGTGAATGCTCCAGTTTTGGCACTAGCATCCAGGAATGGTGAGTTTGTTATATACAGTGATGCTTCATTGAAAGGACTTGGTTGCGTCCTAATGCAGAATGATCAGGTAATTGCTTATGCTTCACGACAGTTGAAAACTCATGAGGTAAATTACCCTACACATGATTTGGAATTAGCTATTGTTGTTTTCACTTTAAAAATTTAGAGGCATCATTTGTATGGAGTAAAGTGTGAAATATATACTGATCACAAAAGTTTAAAGTATATATTCACTCAGAAAGAGTTAAACATGAGACAGAGGTGATGAGTAGAATTAATCAAGGATTATGATTGTACAATTCATTACCATCCGGGAAAAGCAAATAAAGTGGCTGATGCCTTGGGTCGAAAAAGTAATGCTTTATTAGCAATGCTGTGTTTGGAATGTGATCCTTTGGTTAAGGATTTGATGAACTTTGGCATAGAAGTTGTTGGTGCAGGAATTTCTTCTGTTTTGTTTCAGGTATCAGTGAGATCATCTCTATCAGATAGAATCAAGAAAACATAGAAGAAAGACAGTGAGTTACAGAAAAAGGTAGAGCTGGTTCAGAAAGGTAAGTTGCCTGAATTCAACATTGATAATGATTGCATTTTGAGATTTGTGAAGAGATTGTGTGTGCCTTGTGATTCACAGTTGAAGAGAGAGTTGTTATGTGAAGCTCATAGTTCTCTGTTTTCAGTTCATCCTGGCAGTACTAAGATGTACAGAGATCTGCGGGAGTATTACTGGTGGGATGGAATGAAAAGAGATATTTCTGATTTTACTGTGAAGTGTTTGACATGTCAACAGGTTAAAGTAGAGTGGCAGTTACCGAAAGGGATGCTTCATCCTTTACCAGTGCCAGATTGGAAATGGGAGAATATATCCATGGACTTTGTTGTGGTATTACCGAAGACATCTCGAGGTAATAATGCAATCTGGGTTATTATTGATCGCTTGACTAAATCTGCTCATTTCCTTGCTATAAGAGATACTTTTTCCCTAGATCAACTTTCTCGTTTGTATCTTAAAGTGATAGTTAAGTTACATGGAGTTCCCCTCTCCATTGTATTTGATCGTGATCCCAGGTTCACTTCTAACTTTTGGAAAGGCCTTCAGAAGTCGTTGGGTACTGAATTAAATTTTAGTACAGCTTTTCATCCTCAATCAGATGGGTAGTCAGAACGGACAATTCAGACCTTGGAGGATATGCTACGAGCTTGTTCGATGGATTATTAGGGAATTTGGGACCACCATCTTTCTTTGGTTGAATTTTCATATAATAACAGTTTTCATTCCAGTATACAGATGGCACCATTTGAGGCGTTATATGGGAAGCAGTGTCGAACTCCAGCTTTCTGGGATGAAGTGGGTGAAAGGAAGTTGATGGGACCAGAATTGGTAGAAGAGATGGTAGAAAAAGTTCAGCTGATTCAGAAACACATGAGAACAGCTCAGAGTAGGCAGAAGAGTTATGTAGACAACAGGAGGAAGGATCTAACTTTTGAGGTAGGTGATCATGTTTTTCTCAAAGTCTCACCAGGGAAAAGTGTGATGAGATTTGGTAAGAAAGGAAAGTTGAGTCCAAGGATCATTGGACCATATGAAATTCTGGAGAGTGTTGGATCAGTTGCATACCGGGTGGCTTTACCTTCGAGTTTATCTAAGGTACACAATTATTTTCACATTTCGATGTTGAGAAAGTATATGCCAGATCCATCTCGTGTTTTGAGTCCAGAGGTAGTTCAGCTGGAAGAGAACCAATCTTATGAGGAACAACCGGTCTAGATTCTTGACCACAGGGAGAAAGTGTTACGAAATAAGGTGATTAATCAGGTAAAGGTTTTATGGAAAAACCACATGATGGAAGAGGCAACATGGGAATCTGAAAATGCAATGAGGGATAATTACCCCCATTTATTCGATAAGTAAATAAATTGCGGGGATGCAATTTTCAAAAGGGGGGAAGGATGTAACATCACAAGTAAGTAATGAGTAATATATATTTTTATCTATGTCTATTAATGAATTAGATTGTGTTTTAGAGGCTTAAAATGAAAATAAATCCAATCTTAAGCATGGAATACACTAATATTTTTAAAAGATTGTTTTACTACCTTTTGATGGAAAACCATTCTTAAATATATCTTTTGACAATTTTATAAGGTATTTTTGTCAAAATAAACTTATTCTATATGATTGGGACATCAAAATTTACTTTGTGTGAATTTTTGGTATTTTTCAGACAATGTTCATTTTTTAATGAATAGTGAAAAATACTGCATTTTACATCAAAACTGCTTTTTAATCTAATTTATTTATTTGATTAGATTATATTTTGAATTGGTTTTAAAGTGAAATTATAATATATTTTTACCATTTAATCCAATGTTGGTCATTGGAATCAATTTCACTTTGAAATTGGACTTAAACTGGTGTCAATCTTTTGATACTTATTGTTTCATAAAAACACGCTATTTGTCATGACATCGGGAATTAATTATTAAGTTAATTAATGTGACTTATATGTTTTGAATTTTTTAAAATAGACTTCATTTTTGAATTCGGAATAACAAATATATATTAGGGTGAATTTTCTGTATTTTTCTGAAAAACTTCAATTTTTGATGAATAGTGAAACCACTAAGTGGTACTTATAAAAACTGATTTTTCGTTTAAATGAAATTTTACCACTTATGTGTTTTGAATTTCAAAAATCCGAAATACATGGTTTTCATTAAGAAGTAAAATGTGGTTCAATGAGATTAAAATAATTTTTTGGTGAATAGTAACTCTTAAGTTCTTAATCGCGATTAGAGGTAATTGGTGTAGTTTAAGGTAAAAATAATGATTTAATAATATGATATGAGCTTGAAACATGTCCTACCCTCATTGGATGTGTCATGGACGACCAATAAAATCCATGGGTCAACTTGGTGACCCCATAGAGCCACTTTGGTTGGGAAATGACATAAATAACTTTTTATTTAATGTAAAAGTAAAAACGACACAACCATGAGATGTTTTACTAAAAAAATTTTTACATGGGGTTATAAAGATCAGATTTTTGATTATAAATAGTAATTGGAAATCTAAAAATATTTCTTACATCATAGTATTTTTTTATAATTTTTAGACATTAAATAAATTAAATTATTTATGACATTATGATGGTGGAGCGATGACCTCATTATTTAACGATTTAAATAAAATGGAATGATAATGTAAAATCTAAGACCTACACATGACCAAAACCTATTGAATGGGTGGATTTAGAAGACTTATCACCTTATCCTCGAAGTACATCAATGTGGGACCACTTAATTCCGAATACCATTTTAAAATAAAGTGACTTTTCTTTACCTTCCAAGAGTGCCCCTCCTCTCATCTTATAAAAGGCCCCCACCTCTACCTCTTTACCCACACTCCCAAAGCCTTTGGATCGGCCAACCCCAGCCCATTTTGTCTCTCCACTTCCCTATCTTACTCCATAAAGCCTCACTTTGGGAAGAAGTCTTCCCAAGGAAGCCTTTGATCTCAAATCTAAGAGAGTTACCCGATTTTAAGGTAATGTCTTCTTTTGAGTCCTTTTGTTTGATTTTGGTTCTCCAACCCCCTAAACTCTTTTTATTCTTTTCTTTTGTAACAACTCCAGTATAATAAATATACTAGGATGTTGTTATAAGAGGTATAAGAGCTAAAATTACACACACCTACATATAATGGGTAAAGAACATATTGTTTCTGTGGATGGAGAATTTCTGCCTCCCGAAACGATGATTGTTCAACATTCTTCTAACACCTTAAAAGGTGGCCATCAAGATGACACTATATTTATATATGATATCCAATATGTTTATGTTTTACTTAATCTTATGTATTTTTAATTTATGGCATACCTTTATGGTTTCCATTATGGGTAAACACAATATCTTCATTTAAGGAAGTGCAGACTACCACCCCCTCAAAGTGATGTGATTCGTTAATGCCATATGTGGGACGAATAAAGGATGGATTTAAAGATATTATATATGATGTTATACGGGAATTATAATATACCTATATATCATTATTATTTCTTTTCATTAAAGTATGATATAGAAATGAAAGTAGCGTTCATGCGTACGTACGGCTTACCGTCCCCATGAATGGTGCATTTCATTTCTTATCCCCAAATGTAATGTACTATTAAAAGTACATGTATATAATTGATATATATAATGAATTATACATCTAAATTATGAATATAATTCTGGAATTAAAATATACATACCTCTTATTTAGTTTTAATTGCATTAATATGACAAGGAAATGAAAGTAGCATTCATGAGTATGTACGACTTACCGTCTCCATGAACGGTGCATTTCATTTCTTACCTCTAAATGATTATGTAATATTATAAATGCGTGTATATACTAGATATATATTATATATACATAATGATTATAATTCTGGATATAATGGATACATGAACAACAAGTAATTATAAAGGGTTTATTTTTGACTCAAGTACCAATGATCGTTAAAATGATCGTTATTAAATTAAATAATTACATAGTGTTAATGACATGGAAATAAGTGATAAAAAAGGAATATGAACTTGAAAAAGGATCTTAAACAAGTAGAAATTAACTCAGGTTTATTATTCAGGAGATTAAAGAACGACCGAGTCAAGTCGGACCCGAGGTATGGGACTTCGTCTCAGTCTCCTTTCATTGAGGCATATTTTATTTTATACACAACCTTCTTTTATACGGTGTATAAACCCATTTGACTTTTACGTTTATCCAAAAAGAATATTTTGTATATGAAGCATTTTACAAAATGACAAAAGGGAATGTTTTTGTCGTACGTATGCGGCGACAATGACTTCTCCACCGCCGTGACCATTATTTGAGTTTCGGCTTCCTCTACAAGCCATACTTTTTTTAAAAGAAAAATAAATACCATGTTTTAATTTTCTTTTATTTTGGTATTGAAAATGGTTTTCATAATGTTTTTATATCAATGTGTTGTATTGATATCTTGTGATTGAAAGGTGGAAATGTTATGTTTCCTTTATGCATGTTTTATGTGATACGATTATGTTGAGGTTCGTGGGCATTATTATGAAGACGAGTGGTTCCGTGATAAACTAAGGGCGAGTGAGCCCTATATAGCTCTCCAATACATTGGGTAACATGAAAGAGTGTAACGTTAAGGTTTCTCTGAAGAGATTTAGGGAATATACTGTGATTGGTATTCCAAACGTAACCAAGAGGGTTACTCCCTACGTAAGAATGTTATAAATGCCTCAAGTTACCTTTATGTCTTATGATTTCTATGATTTATTCATGATTTGATGAGGTATGTTAAAGTGCTTATGTTTTATGGGTAAAGTATGATTTCATTCTTATGTATATATGTACCCATGTTTCCTTTCCATATTTTTATATCCCTTACTGAGCTTTTTATGGTCACCCCAAGTTTTTTTGAAATGTTTTTCACAGGACTTAATGTGGAATAAGGTCAAGGATGGGATCAAGGGAATGTCATGCTATATAAAACATGGAATTAGACATGTTTCTTTTTAAGAGATTTTTTATTCTATGTAAACATGGTAGAAGTGTCTACTTTGTAAATCGTTGGAGATGTAATAGTTATGTTCTAATTCTCTAAAACTCTAAACCTAAAAATATCCTCCATGTGAATTATTAATTTAATTCAATATTAAGTAATGTTTAAGGTCAGGGACTTATACTTATAGCCTACTATTTTTTATATGGTATCTAAATATAATATTTATGTTATGTTTTTTAATAAATATATTAACCATCTTTATAAAATCTAGAGTTATGAATTTTTTTGAGGTGAAGGGATAACAATGATATCAAAACCGAAGGGGTTTTCCATAACAAAGTCAAAAAATAAGGAAACGTAATTAAAATAATTTATGAATTGTGTATAAAGGGTGTCCTCAAAATGATGGGATATATATGAATGAGATATTTTCTGTCATGACTAGGTTGGAAATGTGGAAATTATTCTTAGCCCTATCAATGAAAAATAAATTCTAGTTTATGGTGAAGCATGAAAAATAACATACATATTTCATAATATTAGATGAAAACATAATATATTACACAATATTTCACTCCCTATAAAAATAATGGTTTAGAATATTTGAATACTATATACATAATTAACATATTTCCTCAAACACATTAATCATCTCACATGAATTTCTTCTCTCCAAGTACACTTCTTATATATATAGCACTAAGAACCTTTCTTCATAACTGGGGGAAATGAAAACATAATAAAATATGAGGTCAAATGATTGGTAAGGGTAAAGTCAATAGATATCAATTGATGTTCATATTCAATATTAATATATTCATAAGGGTATTAGATAATGAACATAACATAAAAAATTCCTACCCAATTAGTTATATATAAAAAAATCACGAGTCATAGAAAAAAGCTTTAGCATATAAAAAGGAATGATTCATAATAGTGGGGAATCCTCTTTAATGAATAATAAACCATGAGATCATATCGTAAGAACATGTTATAAGAATTGTTTAACAATCATAATCTTAAAAAATTCATTTTATCATCCAAGGATCACTACCAATAATCTAATCACATTGTGGGAAAATTCATATAATGGATTGGTTTTAATCCCTGACCCATTTTCATTCTTTCAATTGGCTTCCACCTATGTCCTATTTTTATATTAATTAATTATATATAAATAATTTCCTAATTAATTATAGGGTTATATAATTTTGTTCCTATATAGCACATTATGAAAACCTTATATATGTGTTCCATAAGATCATAAGACATTCATCAATTCATCATATCAATACACATGGAAAATAAATGGTATTCATAATGATTTCAATATCAATTAATCATTTTTCATCCAAAAAAATAGTATCAATGCTACCATAAAAACATTTTTTATTTCAACATATCTTAATTAACCCATGTAAATGTAGTCGAATTCATAGGATCATCCATAATACTACATGATCATAAAAAATATAGTTAATAAATAAGATTGTATCATAATAAAATATTCCTATGGAATCATATAAATCCTTAACGGATTTTTTCATATATGATAAATAGCCTTAGAAGGTATTTTAAACATTTTTTGAAAATAAGGGAAATGGAATTTTATTATGGTATCACTAAAATTTATAAAATCCCTAGAATATTGAGAAAAATATTTTCGTAGAAATATTTATGGAAACTTGTAGAGGAATATTCAATGAAAAAAGGATTTCAGTTTTAGAAAACCTTATTTATGTTATATATGTTAAAAAGGAACATTATTTTCATGCAATTATAAAAAGTAAAAAGTGATTCTTATGTGAAACATTTGAAATGATTAATTTTATTCATTTTTAATGAAATTAAAAGGTTCTAAATATAATATTTCTCAAATACTTATGTTTTTATAAAAAACATACATAGATGTTTTTTACAAACATGGATATTAAAGAAATATGTTTTCAACCATAGAGGAAATAAGTTTGGTTTATCTTAAAATAATTTTCTTGATCATTTTATATACCAAAAATAGAAAAATAATTGTAATACTTTAAAATTATTTGAAAAAATATATAATAATTAAATATATGGGTCTTAAATAATAATAATTATATAATTTATCTAAATTAATATCTGACCTAGAATACCCCAAAAAGAAATGAGATTATAATGTAAACCCGTATCGGAGGTCTTGAATTTTGGTGTATGCACTCTTAAGATCATGTCTAATTAATTTTTATTTATTATTAATATATATAAAACCCATTTGGAAACATATATTTAATATATAATTCCATTATAATTTTTAATTACCCTTTTGTTAAAAATTCTTCATTAAAATCATTATTTGGTGTGTCAACTATTGCATTTCCCATGCATGTTTTGGTTTGACGTTTTTGGCCCTCCAAACATGACCATGGTTTCATCATATAAAAAATATTAATAATGTTATATTTATCTTAATTATTCATTATATTATCTTTTATAACCATTCATATAAGTTTTTGATGAAAAATGAATTGCATCACCTCATGGAGATGGTAGTTCATACATGTTCATGAGTAATGTTTTCATTTCTTAGTAAATGGAATGAGAGAAAGAAAAATAATAATATAACAATAAAGAATAATAAAAACATCATAAGCATCTTTTATATTCATTAAATCCGTCTAAATTACCGTCCATGTATTCCATACATGAAAAATGAATCACAACGATTCGTGGAGGTGGTAGTCCACACATACACTTGAGTGACGTCATCATTTCCCACAGGATGGAAAGGAGGAATAAAATAGTTGTAAAATTAACTGAAAATAATTTTAGTTTAGTAAATTTACGGATTTAATCATGTTAATATGTTTATATATTATTTGGAGGAGGTGAAAAAATGATTAAACAAAAAAGAATTTGGTGAACATGATTAATTATTATTTGAGAAACCTTCTTTGGAACACTTCTTAGGGACCCTTGGGTTGGTCTTTTAATAATATAAGAACCTCTAGAACATGGATAGGTAAGTCCAAATGATATTTGGATAGCATTTGGGTGAGATAACTAGCTAGAAAAGGTGTTAAGAAGAGAGGATAGGTGGGACCCTTTTAAATGTGTGGGGAGTGAAAATATTGTAAATACATAATTTTTTTTATCAATTTAAATTTTAAAAGTTGATTAAATTAGTTTTTAAAATAACAATACAAAATTCAATAAAGAAAATTTTTATAAAAAATCATTTTTAAGAAAAAAATGAATTCAATTAAATTAGTTTTTTTTAAAACCATTTGATGAATTTTAACTTATTAAATTGAATATGTTGTCTTCAAATTAAATTAAAATTATTCATTAATAGTGATCAATTTAATTTATTAAGATAAAAAAAATTTCTCGTATAAAGGAAGTATTTTAGAAAAAACTCCCTTTTCCCTTAAAATTATTTTAATTTAATTTCTAACCAATTAGTAAAAAATTAATTAATTTTATAAATGTTTAAAGTGTAAATTTTCATAAATTAAATAATCTAAATACATTTTTATATGAAACATATATGAAAAAAATAATTCTTATAAAGAATATATTTTGAACCATTACTTTAGGATCACTAGTATCACCTATGTAAATTAGATATTGTTTTTGAAAATTATATTTAATTGAAATACTATATACTGTGATTCCTTTTATAATGTATAAGAATTATTCAAATAATTTCATGTTTTTTTATTCAAAAAATTTTCAACACATCAAAATTATTAATGTGAAATGTTATTTCAAAATATCATTGTGTTACATTCTACCCCCTTATAATAATTTCACCCTCAAAATTATGTCAGTGTGACACAAAAAAACTAAGGATACCTCTTCTAAATCACATCCTAATGTTCCCACATTTCATTCTAAATGTAATGCCTTGACCCTAGAAGCCCAGAGTCATTGCATTATTTTAATACATTAGCGTGATTACAATGAATCAAGTACCGAAAGACCGATCAATTTAGTAGTCTTGGAAAATATATTAGATACATTAACATTACATTACACAATAGAAAATAAAACACAACATAAATGATCCTTTTATAATGACATTAATTCAATATATTAACCCAGCTTATAAATCATAATACACTTATTGGAATCTTGGGAAAATTAATACATTGAATGGGGTGAGCTCAGATGCTCAGTAAGGATAAAAATATAGAGAAAAATTTTGTAAATAAACATAAACATTTAAAGAAATGTATAAGAATAAATCAAAATCCTTTTAAACTTAAACTTCAGCATAATATGGAAAAGATAAATAAATTAATGTAATTTACTAATTCACATAAATATTCTTCTAGTCTAATAATCAAATGTAATATCAAAATCCAATTTCATAATTTTGGAATGCATAATGCCAGACTTTATGACCACATACTCAAGGCCTTGTTCAAACACTACATATAATAATCTATCAAGGCCTTGTTCCAAGACACTAGTTTCTCTCATCATATCTATTGATTCATCGAGGAGCTATAGTGGGCTCCACCCATCACTTACTAAGCCTAATTCATTCCTCATATGAAAAGGTTTAAATATAACATAAACATTCTTATTAAAACTTGCATATGAAATGCCAACACTATATCCATAAAGCATGAATGGTATAAAAATAACACATCCACAATCAAAAAAATCAGAAAACCTTCAATACAATATGCAATATTTGTAATATAATAAATCAACTTCAAGAAAGTTTAAAATCCATCAAATTATGTTGACATAGAAGAAAATGATTTGTAAAACTCTTTTAGTGAAATATTTATTTTTCATAAAAACATTTAAAATTCACATAATTTAGAAAGGAATACATTTAAATACATTTTTGAATCAAATTTTCCCATACCAATTAAATTTTTTTGAAAGTAATTAACATTTTAAAAATATTCTTGTCCATATAAATAAATCCTTAAAACCCATTTTGAAAACATGGACATTAATGAGAATGATTTAGAAGAATAACAATTTAAACTATTTAAAATGATGATATAGATAAAGATTCCCTTCCACAAAACCTTAAATTATTAATTTTGGAACTATTTTTATGACACATAGATGTGGATGATAAAGAGGTCCCTGTAGATACTCACGTAAAAACAACCTCGGATAATGGAGAGATTGCTGAATTATCCCTTACCTTACACTTTCCTTTGGTCAAGGGTACATTTAACCTATTTTATAATGACTATAGTATGTTATTAAGTTATACCATAACCATATTAAAATTTATTATATAATACAAGATTCAATTATGACTTAATACTACCCATTTAGTAGTGATTTCCAAGTTAAATTAACATTTTGGGTAATAATCTCTTTCTTTATCGTACTTGTTTTAACTTGTTATTCTTGATCGAATCATTTATATAATGATGTAAATAATTAAAGAAAATAAAATTTGATTTATATATCATATATATTTAGAATATAAATATTTATAATAGATAGATATATGAAATGGGTGGAACCGTTTATGGAGATGGTAGGTCGTACGTACGCATAAACAATGTTTTCTTTTTCATATTGTATTGAACTGAAATACGTGAATAAGATATATGTAAGTATATACATACATACATATATATATATATATATATTAATTATCATTATTATGACATATATTACATACTTATTAGTAATATATATTTTTATAATCATCATGGAATGGTGAAGATGGAAATGAATCTCATCACATCGTGGAGACGGTAATCCGTACGTACGCACGAGCGACAATATCATTATATTGAAGGTGAAATCATAAGTAATTGGATGTTATATCATATATAAATAATAATTAACATGTTATATTTATTACTTACATCAGTTATAGTCATTATTATACCCATTCAAATAACGAAGTGTTTGAATAACAAACTACACCCTGACATGGAGACGGTTAGTCATATGTACGTACGTATGGTGACTTTGTCATTTATAGAATGGATTGAATAAATAATATGGTTATAACATATTTATAATAACATCATAGTGTATAGGAGGTACTGGAATTATTATTTTAGTATGGAAACAACACATAAATCGGATGTGGAAGAAGAAACGAACTTAAAAGAGGGTGGTGAAATTATTACCTCTTCTTCGGGTGTTTCCTTTTGAGTTGACCAAAAGGATTAATTTGGTTGGATTTCTGATAATATTAAGTAATATAACTTTATGAGAGGGATTTTTTGAGGATATTTGGATAGGTTTTGGTGGATTCAAATGGATTTTTAGTTGTGATTTTGAGAGATGGGGATGTGCCATTTTATAAGAGAGGTGAGGGTCACTTTAGGAGAAGTTGGAAATATTATTTTATAATAAAATAATTTTTGGTTTATAATGGCTCAAAAATGATTTATTTCTAGGGTAATGTGGGTATGTGTCTAAAACCACTCAAAAAATAGGATTTATATAGGTTTATGTCACCATATTAACCTTATCTTTTAGATTTAACTCTTAGTTAAATAGTTTAACTTTTACTGTGTCCTCTTGCATTCTTACACTATATGGTTAATAAAAAAACAATAAACATAAAAGATACCCTAAAGTGGTTCATTAATGACATATATAATATTATTTAATCTCTTTGTCTGAACCTTAGATTTTTTGGAATATTATATCAACCAATAATATAGTATTTGTTTTAAACACTAATTCATGTCCATTTTGACACTATTTAGTATTTGGTTTTTGTGAAAGTAATCACAACTTGATTACTTCGAACCAAATAAATTTAAACAATAATAAAAAGCCATATTAAACTAGAAAATTATTGTATGTCAACAAAATGTCCAAGTTATATTTATTTTAATATTTACAATATCATTTATTTGATTCTTTTATTAATATGGAAAATATTGCATCATTATTCTATCATAAATAAATATATTTATTTTATGTATAAAAATTATAAATAAAAAATAATCAGGTAGGAAATATTTTTATATTTAAAATGAATATTTATATTCAAAAAGATAAATTATAAAACCCCATATAAAAATGTTTTACTAAAAGATACAAGCTTTTGTTATATTTGTCTTTACTTTAGAATAATTAATATAAAATTTCATTATCACTCCCAAGTGGCACAATTGGGTTGTAAAATAGACCCAAGGATTACCATGGTCGGAAATTTATCATCCAATAGGGTTAGGGCATGTTTTAGGGTAATTTAATATTATTTTAATATTATTTCTTTACCCGTATTTATCAGATTTACCCTTTATCCATGGTGAATAAAATATTTTACCGAAATAATTATTCATAATGTCTAAAAATAAAAGTGACCTATTTAAAAAATTTGGACCTCATGATTCCAAATATTGAATCCATTTTTCCAAATTCAAAACACAGAAGTTGATGAAATTAATTTGAAATTAATTCCCATTTTCAAAATAGAAAGCGAGCTTTTAAGAAATAATAACTATCAAAAGATTGACACTTATTTATGTCCAATTTTATTGTGAAATTACATCCAATGACCTAAATTATATAAAATTATAAAAATATAATATAATTATACTTAAAAACCATTAAAATTTATAATTTAACATTATAAATTATTTCTATTAAAAAAGTTGTTTTAAATTAAAAGTTAGTATTTTTTCACTATTCATCAAAATATGAAAGTTATCAGAAAAGTACCAAAAATTTATATAAACAAAAAATTTATATCCCTCTTCTAAATATGAATTTAATTTCACTAAATATAGTATATGAAAGTGTCAAATATTCAATTTAAAAAGGGTTTTCCATTAAAAGGCATAAAACATCATTTTTTTGAAAAATACCTCTTTTATATTAAAAATAGAATTTTTCATATATTAATTTAAAGAAACCCAAAATATAAATGTTAAAATTAAATAGGATATATAAAATTTAAAATTTGGTTAATATTATTCATAACCTCTTTTTTGAATGGCTAGTTTGGTAAATCGCGGGGGCGCTCAAACCCGGTGTTGCATATAGCGCAAGTTATTGAAATACTTAAAAGAGATAAAATACTATGAAATATTGAGGTGTTACATTCTACACTCCTTCAATAAATTACATAATTGAAATTTGAATTTTTTTTGAAAATAAAAGGTTAAAATAGAAAAATACTTTTGTGTAAAACCCACATTGGAAATTGGGTTGATAAAATTTTGTCTTAATAAGAGGGAATGGGAAATGAAAATTTCAATACCAAATTATGATCTCGATTAGGAGAACATTGGTGGAAATTATGGACACATAATTGGAGGTAAAATGTGAATATTTATAGGGAGTGATTGAGGCCATCAATCACAAACAAGTGTAAAATTGAGGGACTCAAAGCCATCAATCGATGATAATTTAAAATATCATTGGTTAAACATAACATATGGTTTTAGGATGACACATTTTTTGGTTTTAGGATCCCTTATCTAAAGTTTAATAATTAATTTATTCATATAATAAAAGGAAATAAATATACTTGAAAAGTATATTTTCATCCTTCAACAAATTCCTACCACAAACTCATCTTTCACTCCAAAAGATAATAGAGTTCAAAAATATTCTATTTATCCTAATCGTATAGGGTTCCAAAAATAATGAATTTATAATTCATTTGTAAGACTATTTAAAAAAACAACATTATAAAAACTAGTACATCACCTATTCCAGTGGTTTTTGATCCACCCTTGTCGCCCTTCGGTTGCGGGTTCACGTCTCGCGGCCTTGTCGGACGCGAGAGGTTGTTGCCCAACCTTCGGGTTGTCCTTTTTATAATAATAAAAAAGTAATATTTAGAAATGATTTGTCCTTAATAATAGTATCCAATGTGAAACATAATCCATTCCAACCATTATACTTACCCAAAATACTTCTATCCAAATTCACAGTCCAAAATTTATATGAAAGGTAAACACAATGAAGATTATTTTTTCCACGTAATAACATGTGAATACCTTCATCATGTATTATTTTAAAATATTGTAACACCCTAAATTACCATAAAACCATATTGATTACATTCATGCTACCTCATTCCTTATTGAATACTGTATATACTCTTTATATCCACAAATGTTGTAAACTCCAACAATGATGGAATATACAAATCATTAATCAGTTTCAAGGTAGTCAAGAATATCCAACATAATTTATCCAAATTAGTCATATATTATTCAAAAATAACTATATCATTATCAGAACCATATTATGGTTTATCTTTCTCTCAACTATATACTTTGCAAAAAATTTAATCTTCTATTGAGTCACTTTTCTTGGATCCACACAATCTCAAGTCCATAATGAAATAGTATAGTAATACAATCCTTATATACTCTATTATTCTTATAACATGTACATCATTATTACAATACTCAAATGACACAAAACTTTAGTAACTACATATGAACTCTAATCATTCCTCTTTATCTTTGGTAGTATCATAACTTTATTATTACCCAATAGCAGCCTTTGGGGTATACTCTGATGATTTGGAAAATGATTCGCATAGTGTCCTAACTCCTTTCAGATTATGCATTGTACATTTGAAACCTTTTTCTTACCCTTGCAATCACGTACTTGGGGTCCTTTTTCTCCACACTTATAACAAACTCCCATTCCCTTAAAACATTTACCAAGGTGATTCTTTCCACAGTTATCACATATGAGAAAATCCTTCTTTCCACTCTTCCCTTTATCCATCTTTCTCCCTTCCATAATTTTATTTATTGCTTCACTTCAAAGACATTGGGCTTAGAGAATTCTTTACTTATCTTATTAACTCATGATTTTATTTCATTATATGATGAGAATATGTGGGAGACTATTTTCCTTCTAAATTTTGGATTAATCCATGGAAGATATGATCCTTTTAAATTTTTGATCATGCGTATTGCTAGAGTTATCCTTCCTACTACTAGGAAACATTTCTAAATAATGGAATACACTAGGTATGTTTATGAATCTCAATGTATAATTATGTACTTGTAATTTACCTAACGTAAATTGAAAATATTATGAATATAATCTATAATCCTAAAATGTTTTCTTTAAGGAAGTATTTACTCCTAAATCCTTCATAATGACCTGCAATGAAAATGTGAATTATCCTAAGCATATCCCCTAGGAGTGTCATAACCAAGAGTGCAGTAAGGCTCATTGTCATGTACCAAGATACCCTGAGTCAAGCCCAAAACTCCTTAACAGAGTTTTCACTCCTAGATACATCTCTACTAGATCCACCTCTACCTGCTTGTATCAAGACAGGGATGTATTTCTTGGAAAATACACAAAATATCTACATTTACAAAATTCTAGGATATTTTTATATACTAATACTCAAAGTCTATCATAGGGTAATGTTCTCTAATCATAGTTTATCTAAATCTATTTCCATGGTTGTAGCTAAACTTTCTATGATACCAAATTTAATACCCCGACCGAGAATCCCAGATTCGGTGCATTATTTGAGTACATTAGCATGATTACAAGGAATCAAGTCTCGAAAGACTGATCAATTTAGCACTCTTGGAAAATATATTACATACATGAATGTTACATTACACGTAGAAAATAAAACACAACATAAATAACCCTTTGAGAACACCATTAATCCCATAGCTTAACCCTTATTATCAATCATAATACACTTCTTGGAATCCTAGGAAAAATAAAACATATAAAGGGGTGAGCTCAAATGCTTAGTAAGGATAACAATATAGCAGAATCATTCATAAATAAACACAAACATTTAAGGCAATGCATAAGACTAAAACAAAATCCTTTTAAACATAAAATTCAGAATAATATGGAAAATATAAATCATATAATTCCATTTAATTATTCAAAAGGATATTCTACTAGTCTAATAATCCCATGTAATGTCAATATCTAATTTCATAATGTTGGAATGCATAATGCCAGAATTCACAACAACATAGTCAAGGAATTGTGCCAAGACTACATATATGATTTTTTCAAGGCCTTGTGCCAAGTCACTAGTTTGTCTAATGATACCTAGAAATGCATCAAATAGCTATAGCAGGCTCCACCCGTCACTTACTAAGTACAATTCATTCCTCATATGAAAAGGTTTAATCATAACATAAACATTCGTATTAAAACTAGCATATGAAATGTCAGTACTTTATCCATATACCATGAATGGTATAAAAATAACACATACATAGTAAAACATATCCCAAAACCTTCAATAAAATATGGATGATTTTTATCATAATAAATCAACTTCCAACAATTTTAAAATCCATCAAAGGATGTTGACATAGATGAATATGATTTGTAATACTATTTGAGGGAAATATCCCTTTTTCATAAAAACATTTAAAAGTCATACAATTTAGAAAGGACGAAATTTGAAGAAATTTTTGAATCAAAGTGTCCCATACCACTTTGAAACTTTTTAAAATAATTAACATTTTAAAATCATTCATTTTCATATAAATAAATCCTTAAAATCCATTTTTAAAACATGGACATTAATGAGAATGATTTAGAAGAATAAATATTTAAACCATTTAAAATGATGATGTAGTTAGTCCCTTCCATAAAAAATTAATATATTCCTTTTGAAACTATTTTTATGAAACATGGATGTGTATGATAAAGAGGTCCTAGTATATACTCATGTAAAAACAACCTCAGATAATGAAGATATTGTAGAATAAACCCTTACCTTACACTTGGATTTGGTTGAGGGTAAATTTAACCTACTGTATAATGACCATAGTATGTTATTAAATTATATGAGAACCATATTCATATTTATTATGTCATACACGATTCATTTATGACTTTATACTTCCCATTTAATAATGATTTCCCTGTTAAATTAATATTTCAGGTAATAACCGCTTTCTTTATCGTACGTGTTTAAACATGTTATTCTTGATCGTATAATTTAGATCCAGATTTAAATTCTTCCAGAAAATAAACATTGATTTATATATAATATATATTTAGAATATAAATATTTATAATAGATAGATATATTAAATGTGAGGCACTGTTTATTGAGATGGCAGGCCGTACGTACGCATAAATGTTGTTTCCATTTTCATATCGTATTGAACGAAATTAAGTGAAAATGATATATGTAATTATTCACACACACAGAATATATATATATATATATATATATATATATATGCATGTATATATATCCAGTAGTATTATTATGTCATATGTTATATACTATTAATAATATATATTTTTATAATCATCGTTGAATGGTGAACGTGCAAATGAATCTCATCACGTCATGGAGATGGTAATCCTTACTTATGCACGGGAGACAATATCATTATATTGATGGTAAAATAGTATGTAATTGGATGGAATATCATATATAAAGAATCATTAACATGTTATATTTATTATTTACATCAGTTATACTCATTATTATACCCATCCAAATAATGAAGTGTTTGAATAACAATCTACACCATGACGTGGAGACAGTAATCCGTACGTACGCACGTATAATGACTTTGTCATTTATAGGATTGATAGAATAGTGAATATAGTTGTACCATATTTATAATAACATCATACTATGTAGGTGGTACTAGAGTTATTATTTTGGTATAGAAAACACAAATAAAGATGACGTGGAAAAAGAAAAGAACATGTAAGAGGGTGGTGAAATTATTACCTCTTCTTCGGGTGTTTCCTTTTGAGTTGATCAAAAGGGATCCTCTGGTTGGATTTCTGATCAAAGTAAGGACTATTGTTTTATTTTATGGATTTTTGGAAGATATTTGGGTAGGGTTTGGACGATCCAAATGGATTTGGATTTGTGATTTTGAGAGAAGGGGAAGTGCCCTTTTATAAAAGAGGTGAGGGTCACTTTAGGAAAAGATTGAAATATTATTTTGTAATAAAATCATATTCGGTTTATAATGTCTCCAAAATGATTTATTTTTAGGATAAGGTGGGGGTGGATCAAAAAACACTCGAAAAATTCGTTTTATACAGGATAAGGTCACCATATTAACCTTATATTTTAGATTTTACTCTTAGTTAAATAGTTTTACTTTTACTGCATCCTCTTGTATTCTTACACTATATGGTTAATAAACTTACTATAAAATTACAAGAGAATTTAAAGTGGTTAATTAATGATATATATAACATTTTTTATGCCCTTTTTCCAAACATTATATTTTTTGTAATATTATATCAACCAATAATATATTATTTGTTTTAAAAACTAATTTATGTCAATTTTGACACTATTTAGTATTTGGTTTTTGTGAAAGTCATCAAAACTTGATTACTTCAAATAAAATACATTGAATCAATACTAACATGTCATATTCACCAATAATTTTTTTTATGGCATCAAAAAATTCAAATTATATTTATTATATTTTTTACAATATCATTTATTTGATTCTTTTATTAATAAAGAAAAATATTGCATCATTATTGTGTCATAAATAAATATTTTTATTTTATGTCTAAAATTTATAAATAAATTATCATAATGTAGGAAATATTTTTATACTTCTAATGAATATTTATAGTCCAATATATCAATTTTATATCCCCATATAAAAATGTATTAGTAAAAGATACATGCTTTGGTTATTTTTGTCTTTACTTTAGATTAATTAATATAAAATATCATTATCACTCCCAAGTGGCTCCATGGGGTCCTAAAAAAGACCCAAGGATTACCATGGTAGAACATGTATCATCCAATAGTGTTAGGATACATGTTAAGGTAATTTAATGTTATTTTAATGTTATTTCTTTACCCATATTTCTCGAATTTACCCTTTAACCATGGTAAATAAAATATTTTACCGACCTAATTATTCATAATGTCTAAAAATAAAAGTTACTTATTTATAAAATTTGGACATCCTGATTCCAAATATGGAATCTATTTTTACAAATTCAAGACACAGAAGTGGAAAAAATTGATTTAAAATTAATTTCCATTTTCAAAATAAAAAACAAGTTTTTAAGAAATAATAACTATGAAAAGATTGACACTTGTTTATGTCCAATTTAAATGTGAAAATACATAAAATGACCTAAATTATATTAAATGATAAAAATATATTCTAATTATACTTAAAACCATTTAAATGTACAATTTAACACTATAAATTATTTCAATTAAAAAAGTTGTTTTAATTAAAATTTTGTATTGTTTCACTATTCATCAAAATACGAAAGTAATCCGAAAAGTACCAAATATTTATCCAAAATAAATTTTTATGTTCATCTTCTAATGATTAATTTAATTTCACTATATTTAATATAAAAATGTTTCAAATATAGGATTTGAAAAGGTTTCTCCATTAAAAGGCATAAAATTTTATTTTTTGAAAAATACCTCTTTTATCGTAAAATTTTATTTTTTCTTATATTATGTCTTAGACACACAAAATATGAATTATAAAATTATATAGGATATATAAAATTTTAAATGTGGTTAATAATATTCATATACTCTTTTTTAATGTCTTGTTTATTAAGTCGTGTTGTGATCAAACTCGGTGTTCCATGTAGCGTAAGTTGTTGAAATACTTTGATGTTATAACATACTATGAAATCTGGGGGTGTTACACTAAAAACAATTATTCCTACATTGAACCTTAACTAGGCGAGTGATATTTTTTTTATCACTTTATCTTTATGATCCAATATTTACACAGGTTATTATTTATATAAAATATGATTCTTTACTGGTATAACCACTATGTTTATTATATGTTATGGATCAATTTTATAATTTCTAAATAGAGATACATGGAAAACCTCATAAACATGGAATAGGTTCAAAGGGAGAACCATGTGATATGCTACTATCACAAAGTGATCAAGATTTTCATTGGGATAAATATACCATGGGTGCAACTTCTATTTCTTTCCAAATCTCATAACATTATTCCAATGATATATCCATATGATCACATTATCATCAAATTAAAACTATATATACCATCCATGGTTATCATCATAACTCTTATTATGACTCCGACCTACCCTAATGTGTTTATAAATGAATCTAACATTCTCTATCATTTCCTCTGCTATCTTAGTTCCCAATAGATTATGTTCTATATTTTCAGTCCAAAATTTTGGAGTGTTTCACTTCCTTCCATATAGGAATTTTTAAAAAGAAATATTAATTATTGAGTGAAAAAACTATTATAAGAGTATTCTACCAAAGTAATGTGTCGATTTTATCCTAATTTTAAATCCATAGATCATGCTATCAATATATCTTCTAGGGTTTGAATGGTCCACCGAAACTAACTATCTTTATAAGGATGATATGTAGTTATAAATATGAAATTAATATTCAAATGTTTCTAAATACTTCTATAATATTTTGAGGTAGACCTAGGATCCCCAAAAAAACGATTGAGATTCATACTCTATGGACCCTTATCCATTATTTAACAATATCCTAGTGAGCTTTTCAAGAGAGATATATTCTATTATATCATTTAAATGTTATTATATTTTAATGAAATTGAAAAAAAACCCAATATATTTTTTCCCTTTAGATTCCTTGGGGACTCCCAAAATAATCCATAGTGACACTTTCTCAATTCCACTCATATATGGTTAATGGTTATAACATCCTGTTAGACTTCTATCTCCTTGCTTTCAATTTCTAACATACCAAGAACAAAGATACATAATCAGAAATATCCCTCTTTTTGTTCCCCCACTAGAAATTATATTTAATATATTTATAAATCTTTTAACTTATTTGAAGAATAAATAATGATGAACTATGGGTTTCATCTAACATATCATTCTTTAATTATTCTATTTATGGGACACATAGTCCATTACTAAAATCTATCATTCCGTCATTTTAATAGTTGATCTTTGGATCCATCCTTACCTTCTTTTACAACTAAATATCTTCATCCTGTGTCTCTTAATGTACACATGAATAAATGGTTTAACATTAATATGAGAAAGATAGTATCTTTCTCTGTTCCTTATGATTTAGATTTCCATAATTACCTTCTTTTATAACTCCATATCTTCAAGTAGTCAAAATATTTAATCGGTTCCAACTATAAGATCTAATTTATATTCAACTATTTATGTGAGGATATACACTTCAATATTTTATGATCCATATATATATAACAAATTTCACCATAAGTATAATTCCTCTATATCTTCAATGAAAATATTACCACTATAAATTATGAATCATGAGTTGTGTAATTTTTCTCATGAACCATTAAATTGTGTGAGGAATAAAATACTACTATGTCATTCTTCATGATAACATATCTCAGTCCCTTATTTTAAGCATCATTGAACATACCAAACCATAATACATTGTAGGTTAGTGCGAGCATAGGTGAACTGACCAATTTTCGATTTAGTTTCTTAAAATTATATTCAAATTCCTATATTCATTGGAACTTGGATCTATTCCACATCAACATGATTAGTGGAATTTATATCCATGAGAAATTTTAAACAAATAATTATAAGTAACTAGCCATCCCATGAAAACTAGATATTTTGGTATCCATGGTTAGTCTATGCCAATTTTTAATAACTTACATTTCTAAAGGATCTATCAATATTCCCTCACTTATGATTACATGACACAAGAATGAAAACTTTTATAGCCAGATTTCACATTTACTAAATTTTTCATACAACTTATCCTTCCTCAAGGTCTTAAACACAATCCTCATATAATCTTAAAGATATATCTCATTCTCTTGAAAAATATTATAATATCATCTATAAATACTACCGCAAACTGATCAATTTAATCACTAAAGGCTATATAACTAGATTTATAAATATAGTAAATGAATTTTAATATCTAAAAGGAATCAATATAAATTCATAGTTTCCATAACTCATATGGAATGTTGTCATGGATATACCCTTTTTGACACTTAACTGATGATATAAAAATCAGAGGCAATTCTTTAAAAATTATTGAGTTTCTCGTATTTGATGAAAGTAATCATCAATATGGGGTATATAATAATTTTTCTTAATAGAAATCCTGGTAAGTTCCCAATAATAAATGAAAATATGCATTGGAGGATCATTATTCTTAACAAAGAGAACAAGTACACCCCATGGTGATGCACATGGTTGAATGAATCCCTAATCAACATTATCCTGGAGTTGATTCCTTAATTCAGGAATCTTGTTTGAATCCATTAAACAAAGTGTCATGGAAATAGGTGTATCACTAGGAATGAGTTCTATTTGAAAACAAAACATCAGGATTCAAGGGATGATTAGACAAATATTGAGAAAATGCATTTGAATGTTCCTTGATGAGAGTAATATCTTTAATATTGAGTTTCTCCCCAACCATTTGAGATAAATTCACCTCACCAATGTTTATTAATATAGATATAATTTACATAATTTCCATTGAATGTTCATATTCATCCTTACACAAATAGAAAATCATTGGCTAATTTAGTATATCAAATGTGACTTCCCTTACCCAAAAATTGACATGGGATCTATATAGAGAGATATGATCAATTCCAAAAAACAATTCAAATTAAACTATATGGTGAATCTCATGATTTTTAGGAAGTATATTACCTCAAAATATTATTATATAGGGGAAATAGACCAGATATATGATCATAAAATAATTTTAAGTGTTCACGGATAATTAAATATAAAATCATTGAGGATATAACATTAAATTCATATATATATATTTCATTATTTAAAGGAGTTCATATGACAAATCTAGAATAATATACATAAAATATTTGAGTGTACCAATCACCATTACAATAGAATCATATAATATTCATTCTCTTAGCAAAACAAAAATAGTTACTGTGGTCATAAATAATCATTATTCATAGTGATAAATCATCTAATCAAGAAAATAATTCATGAGATGTCTTAAATTATGATACCTTATTACAACCTATGACACTTTTAGGTTCACCCTAAATTACTTTTAGTTCAACATATTTTTTCTTACGTTCTATCCTCATAATATTCATAATCTAAACTCTAGAAAAACTAAACCCTTCTCTAATACCAATTAATGTGATCTAAGTAGAATGTACATATATATTTTATCATTTAAGATGAAAAAAATAAAAAATTAAACAATAATTCATTAACCATAACAAAAAAAAATTAGTTTCATGGATGAAAAGATACATAATCACATTATTTCATGAATTATATTTAAAACCTCCCAAAAAAATCTTCTACCAGTGAACCATTCTTGGAAATATCATATATAGAACGATTCTTTACATCCTCATGAAATAGTCACATAAGATTTAGTTTTATCATATTATCCATAAGGGTTAAAATGGGAGATATCAATCAATGATCATATGATTTCATAGGATAATAATAATGGTGTGAGATAATGTTCATAATTTATGACGTTCATACCCAAGAAATCATCAATCCTAATTCATGACTTATGGTAAAAATCTATTGAATTTCAAAATACATGATTATTAATATTAATGAATCATCACTAATGAATTATGATCCATGATTTCATATCATAAGAATATTTCATAGGACTTTTGGTAGGATAATAAGCATATAAAATAATTCCATTAGTTAAAAATCACTGTAATGACCGTCATCAGATAATGGATAGAGTCCCATAATGAATTGGTTTCTCTTACTTACCCCTTTTTATTCATCGAATTATTTCACTCCCCATTATATTTTATTATTATCTAATGATATATCAATAAATAACCAATTCATTGGTGGGAAATATAATTGTTGGACCGCCCATCGCACAATTAAAACCATATATGTGTGTGCCAAAATATCATAAAATTTCTATAAATTCATCAAATAATAACCCATGGAAAAACTATTTTATAAATATTTAGTCATAAAATAATATAATTCCTCTAAATAAATTAAATGGTTGGTATCATAAAAATATTTATTTTTTCATCATAACTGTATTAACTTATGAAAAATTAATATTCTTCGTATATTCATCCTTAAAACATCATTATCATAAGACATCGAGAGAAAAAAATAGACGATATCATAAGATAATATTCTTGGGTAAGTATAAATATACTTATGTGATGCTGACATAGATTAGAAATACCATTAAAATGGAATTTGAATATTTTCTTTAAAATTAGGGAAAATACCATTTTCGTTTGATATATTTAAAAACTATAAAATACCATACTGTTGAGAAAAATATTTTCATGGAAAATATCCCTCGAAACATGTAATGTAATATTAAAATACTTGAACGATCATGATGGTAGGAAAACTTATTCTAATTTAAAAATTAAAATAGAACATTATTTTCACACTTTTGTAAAAAGAAAAGAGTCAAATATAAAACATTTAAAAAATTAATTTAAATTATTTATAAATAAAGTAATTTTTTTAAATAAAATATTTATCAAATAATTATTTATAGATTAGAACTTCCAAAAAACATATTTAATAACATGAACATGGAATAAAATTTCTATCGGCCAAATATGAAATAAGGTCGTCTTTTCTTAAAATAATTTTAATAGTCATTTTAAGTACCAAAGATAGTAAAATAGTATTAATACTTGAAAAATATAAGAATAAATTTATTAGAATGAAATATATTGGTTTTATATTATAAGGATAATATAATTTCCCCTTGTATAAATTTAACATAGATAATCCCAAAAAAGATGAGATTGAAACAAAAACTCTTACTGTTGGTCCAAACGTTCATTGTACATTATCTTAATATCCTTTATAGTAAATTTATATTTATTAAAAATATAAATTATAATCATGTTAATACATATATTATAATGTTTAATTACCAATTCTATTTTTTATTACCCATTTTTAACAATTCATCAATAAAATAAACATTCAAGTTGTTAACTGCTCTATTTCCCATGCATGTTTTGGTTCAAAGATTATGGTCCTTGAAATTTCCTCATGATTTCATCATATCAAAATTATTAATCATGTTATATGTATCATATTTATTAATTATATACAATTTTAAAACAATTCAAATATTTTGGTTGGGAAAAATGAATTACATCACTTCATGGTTATGATAGTTCATACAAAGGCATGATTAATGTTTTCCTTTTCCAAAGGATGGAAATAGAGAGTGGTAAATGAAAAATAATATACAAATAATAATAATAATATCAAAAATATAATATAAATATTCATTAAACACATCCTTATTGCTATCCAAGTATGGTGTATATGAAAAATGAATCACATCAGTTCATGGATGTGTTAGTCCACCAGTACGCAAGAATGGCGTTACCATTTCTTATGGGATATAAAATGGGTAGAAAATTATTATAAAAATAACATAAAAAAGTATTGGATCATTAAAACATCATATTTAATCAGGTTAATATGGTTTTAGAATATTTATAAGAGGTATAAAAAGAAATAATCTTAAAAGAATTCTTTAAAGATGATTGTATCTTCTATGAGAAACCTCTACTGGATATCTTCATTGGGACCATTGGGTTTGACTTTTAAGAATCCTAGAACCATTATTGTAAGGAAATCACCCCAATTTCCCAATGTTGGTGCCTTATTTGATTATATTAGTATATAAAAAATGAAGAAACATCCTAAAGGACCAATTAGTTTAGTATTTGTGAAGAAACTAGATACATACATGGAACCCATTTTACATTTTTAAATGAAAAAAATATACATAACAAAAGATAACAAACTGACCTTGAAAAATCAATATATAATCTCTTCTTCTTCACCTAGGGAATGAAAAAAATGAAAGTCGTGATCTCAAATACTCAGTAAGGGTAAGAAATACAGTGGAAGATATTATAACTTAAACATTTAGCATGTTGAATACAAAAAAACATGTGCCTTTAACAAAAACATGAACACATTATGGCAGGAATAAGAGCTGAGTAAGTAATTACATAAATAAACATAATAATGGGTATTATACTAGTAAAATTACCACATGAACCAAAAATTATATAATCATAATGAAGGAATGAATAATGCGGAACAACATAACCATACTATCAAGGCCTCGTTCCAAGAACATAAATAATAATTATTTCAAGGCCTTGTGCCAAGACCGTAGTTTGTCCCATGAGACCTACTAATACACAGAGGAACTATAGAGGGGCCCACCTGACTCTTACTATGTCCAATGAATTCCTCATATGAAAGAGGTGAACATAATAAACATATACATTCATATTGAAACTAACATATTAAATGTGAATAAAATTCCCAAATCAATGAACATAAACACTAACCATTCTGAATAATATGGTGAATGATATGAAAATAGATCATCTACAGTAAAAATAACTAGAAAACCTTCAAAACAATATTGAGGATGATATAATAATAGATATAACTCAATTAAGTACAACATTAAACAAATGATGTTGACAAAGATGAAAATATTTATATATGATACCATTGACAAATTCTTGAAGAAATAATCCTTAAACATTCCAAAGTGTCCCATACCACCTTGAAACATTCAAATCATAATCCATTAAAATATCATGAGAAAATGGAGACTCTTGATATGATATACCAAAGGGCTGTACATAACCCCAAGAAATAAATAAGTGGTTAGCAAGACATATATCTCATAAAAGTTAGTGAGAGATGAGAAAAAACCTTTTTAATTTTGAAATAAGAGTCCTTTTGGAAAATAATTTATATTTTCCATGAAAAAATATTTTAAAAATGAATATCCCATAAAATAAAATACTAGGACATTGAAATTATATTATAGGTATAAATGATTTCCCACTGAATTGAAATCATGTAAAAATAGTTCTTAAGATTCTTTATAAATAAAACATTTTAAAGCATTTTAAGAAAAGTATTAAAGAGAATTCTAAAGTGGAAAGGTGAATTTGTTCTCTTAAATCATGAAATAAACGAAGATAATTTTTCATGATAAAATTAGAGTATATATAAAACTAATGGTGACTTAAAATATATTTTTTCTTACACTTGAAAATGGGTAAGAATTTGAAAATATCCCTTGAATCAGATTTGTACTTCGGAAACAATATAGAAAGTTCCTTTTAAAACATGTAACTATCCTTAAAATAAGGAATGATTCTGGTTGGTGAACATATATATAACACTCACACAAAATTTATTAGGAGTACATAATAATACAAAAGAGTTTAGTTGAGGTAATAAGACAATAAAAGTAACCCGAATGAAAATGGAGGTTCGGGTGGAAAAACCCTTACTACTTTGTAATCAATCCATTCATATGCCCCAAAATTAATAATATTAAAATGATACATTGAATACCATGAAAATAAATATATTAATGATATGTTACATGAATGGTAATTATACATACACTATACACAAGTATTAGTAGTGAATATGGGAAACCTGAAAAAAAATGGAAATGAGATAAAGAAACCCCTTACCTTAAGTCTGAATGTGTTCTGATCATGAAATTATGGTCCTGAAATATGAAATTATACATTTTAAAAAATTATTTAAGAAAGTATTAGAAATTTATTTATTTTATAATAATTATTTTTAGATCATTTATTCCCTTTCTTGATAAGTTATTATATTGAATTTTGTTGTTCTGTAGTGTTTGTTTTCATTATTTTCATAATCTATTCACTTGTTCTTAAGTAATGGAGTTCATGTGGAATGGATGTAAATCATCATAATTGAATTATCATATTATTTATGATCATATATATGTTTTATTAGTAATTTATATAATTTGGTTACACGGAATTATGCTGAATTATTATATAGAACATTAATGATAACTATTTCAGTTAATTTGTGTGTTTTGATTACAACGAACTCATTTTTCTTTATAAGATAAAATTTTTTATAAATAAGTATCAAGTAACATTCAATGTGGTATATTACATATATAATAATCTGGTTCAACCATAAAAAGAATGGTTTCTTACGATAATTGAGAATGATAATAGAAATAGAAATCCCACCGTCCTTGAATGTGGTAAATTGACACATCTCGGATCGTATAAAAGAAGGTGAAAGGAAGAGATGATGATAGATTATTCCACTATCATGAAAAAATTCCAGTACATGTAAGTTAATGGATTTTTAACAATATTTGGATAATGATAGGTAATAGTAGAAAAATAAAACTAATGAACCTGAAAGGAAAGATAAAGAATAGCAAAGAGGAATTTACCTCTTGAACCAAACATTCTTGAGAGCCTCTTTAAGGGAAATGTTTTGGTCTTTTTATGGGAGAAAGGATTTATAGAAGTGGGAGAGGAGGTTGGGATGATATTTGTATTGAATTTGGAGAAGGCACGGGGCTTTAGAGAAGTGAAGAGAAATGGGAGTGATGGGGGGTTTTTATAGTGGAGGGTAGAGGGGATTTCTCAATTTTATATTCAATAATTTATTATTTCTCCCCAAAAAAGGAATAGTGAGTATTCCATGAAACGGAATAGTAATTTAATCATGTGAATATGAATTAATTGGGCTTACATCAGTAGAACATTATACATGACTCTATAATTAGTGTATTTATCTTATTTTGTAAATTTTGGTATTTCACTATTCCTCAAAAATTCAAGAATTTCAAAAAAATCCCCAAAATTTACCCCAACCATTTTTCAATTTTTAGAATCTAAAAATGAAGTCCATTTTTTCAAAAATAATTTTCAAATTATGATTAATTTAATATTTAATTAAAATGATAATTTATTCTAAAAAATAGTTTTAAAACATGTATTTACTTATTTCAAAACATAGCTATATCGTACTCCAACTTGAATATTATTTATATACTATCATAGCTAAGGATACTATTCATTAGGGAATATTACTATTCATAAGGATATGTTACTATTCATAAGGGTTGGTTACTATTCACCAAAAATTTAGTTTTTCTTATCGGACTCCAAATAACTTACTCATCGTAACCGTGTAAGTCAGATTTTCGAAATTCACATTACAAAAGTGAAAATCTTATCTTTACTTGGCTAGGTTGTAACAAAGTTGTTTTTGTAGAGACTCAGTGATCCCTGCATTCTATAATAAATGTATTTTTAAATCCTTAGGGTGTTACATTATCCCCTCTTTACAAAAATTTCGTCCTCGAAATTTGAAATTGAACTTTTAATTTTAATTGATGATACTTTAAGATTCACTTATAGAAACCCATATCAAGAATAGTGTTATTCAAATATCCTCCTAAAAAGCTTAATGGAGATGTGGTGGTCACCCCAAAATATATGCTTTCGAATGAGGTGACAATAGTTGGAAGAAAAAAATAGGACATTGACAAAAAATCTAACTACGATGATATGATGGAACATGATGGAGGACTTGTTCAGATGAATGTTGATTACTAAAAAAATATAAACTAAATAAAATTCATCGATAATATCAAGGATAATGATAATAAGAAATAAATTTATTTGAGACTATTTTCCTTCAATCGAGGAATTATTCCACTCTATAAGAGTATAAATATACATTTATACTTATAAACCCATCATTTTATTGTAGTTTAACTATCTATACATCATCACATAGCATGGGTTATGCCATTTGGTCAAGAAATACATTAACCTATAAAATCTCATACAATGATAAACATAAACCATTTCATAAATGGTTAAAAAATTATAAAATATAATGATTCAACGCATTATAAAGGAGTCCTGTAAATTTACAAGATGAACTTATCATTAACCCTTAATCAATAAGAAGTAGCTCTAAAATTCACATTCCCAAAATATGAATAACTTCATCATGTATCCTTTTGAAATATAATAATAACTTGAATTACTGTAAAAACCTTATGGGAAACATGTATTATCCCATATTCCTTATGTAAGATACATGTTATTGGATATATTCCTTAAATCCAAAAGTGATGTAAACTGCATTGATTATAGCATAGAACACTTCTCATCAAGTCAAAAATTAGTTCCAAGATAGTCAATACGTATCGGAATCAATCATTTCATCATCATTATCTCAACATCTGATATATATTAATGGTTTTATTTCCCTAAATCATGTTTTTTTTAAAAAGTTTAACTTTCCACTGAATCACTTTTCATTTGTACCATTCATCATATGAACTCTAATCCTTAATGAAAGAGTATTGTAGTAAAATCCTTATATATCTCATAATTAATACAACAAGTACATAACTGAAAAAATATACAAATGGCATGATTATTGACTTGGAATATTAATCATTATAAGTCATCTGTGGTAGCATCATAACTTACTCATTAACCAAAATCATAATTTGGGGTATATTCCTTTGAAGATTGGGACATTGATTTGCATAGTGTCCCATCTCATTGAAATGGAATCATTGAACATTAGAAACCATTTTCTTACCCTTGTAATTATGAACTTGGTGTCATTTTTCTCCACACTTGTAGCAAACTCCCATTACCATAAAACATTTACCATGGTGATTCTTTCCATAGTTATCACATGTGGGAAAACACTTCATTCCCTTCTTCCATTTATCACCATATCTCTCTTCCATCCTCTTATTATTTTTCTTCCCTTCAAATCCATTGGACTCAGATAATTCTTTACATACCTTTTTAGTACGTGATATTATTTCATCATATGGTGTTGATACATGGGAGACAATCTTTCTTTGAAAAGTTGGCTTAAGACCATTACATATATGATCCTTCTTACTCTTTGGATCTTGTGCATTGGTGAAGTAATCATTCCTTCTGCTAGTTACCATATCTAATCAATTCCATATTATATATTAGATCATAAAATTCTTAACTTTCTATAACACTAAACATGGTATAGCACATATCATAAATTTAAGCATCATAAATCCTAGAACCATATAATTTGGTTACTTTTGCGACATAAATCTGTCATAATGGTGGGTAAATAAAATGAGAATTATCCTAAACATATATTTTGGGAGTGTAAAACCAATAGTGTAGTAAGTCCCATTGTTTAATACCAGGATACCCCGGGTCAAACCCAAAACTCCTTGTAATATTTTTCACTCCTAGGTACATCTGTTCCAGAGCCACCTCTAATTGTTTGTATCCAGACAGAGATTTATTTTATAGAAAGATCCACATAATATATTACTAACCAAAATTATTTGATGTTCATGTCTATTTATCTTGAAAGACCATCTTAGGGCTTTGTTCTATAACCTATGTTTTCTAAATCTATTTCCCAAGGTTTCTACAAAACTTTCTTTGATACCAACTATAAAGTCCCAACCCCAGTTGCCTAGAGCTGATGCCTTATTTGATTACATTGGTATATAAATAAAGAATAAGAATCATGAAGGACAAACCATTTTTCTAGTCTTGAAGAATCTTGATACATACATGGAACCCATTTTACATTTAGAAATGAAACAAAAAATGATACTTAAAAAAATCTAACAAACTGCATCCTTGAAAACTCAATAAATGATCTCTTCTTCAAGCCTAGGGGAGGAAAAAAATGAAAGGGGTGAGCTCGAATGCTCAGTAAGGGTAAGCGATACATTGTAATATATCCTAATATAAGCATTTGGCATGTTGAATACATAAAAACTTGTGCCTTTTTCAAAAACATGAACACATTATGGCAGGAATAAGAGTTGAGTAAGTAATGCCATAAAGAAACATAATCATAGATACTCTACTAGTAGAATAACAACATGAACCATAAATTATATTTTTATAATGAGGTAATTCATAACTTGGGACAACAAAACCATATCGTCAAGGTCTCATGCCAAGACCATAAATAATTATTTTCTCAAGTCCTTTTGCTAAGACTATAGTTTTCCTCATGAGACCTACTGATGCACCGAGGGGCTATAGATGGCCCCATCTAACAATTAATATCTTCAATGAATTCCTCATATTAAAGGGGTGAACATAATCAACATATAAATTCATTTTGAAACTAACATTTTAAATGTAAATAACATTCCCCAATCATTGATCATAAACACTAACCATTCGGAATAATATGGTAAATGATATCAAAATTGATCATCCATAGTTAGAATAACCTGAAAACCATAAAAAACATATTTTAGATTATATCATAATAAATAAACCACAATTAAGTACAAAATTCAACAAAGGATGTTTACATAGACTAATATATTTATAAATGATACCATTGAATTTTTTTAAGAAATAATCCTTAAACATTCCAAAGTGTCTCATACCACCTTGAAACATTCAAATCATAATCCATTAGAATATCATGAGAAAAATGAGACTCATGATATGATATACCAAAGGGTATTACAAACAAAAAAATAAATAAATATGTGGTGAACAAGGCATATATCTCACTAAAGTTAACGAGAGATGAGAAAAAATCTTTTTTACTTTTGAAAAAAGATTCATTTTGGAAAATAATTTTTATTTTCCATGAAATAATATTTCAAACATGAATATCCCATAAAATAAAATACTAGGACATTGAAATTATATTTTAGGCATAAATGATGTCCCACTGAAGTGAAATCATGTCAAAAAGAGTTCTTATAATTCTTTATAAATAAAACATTTTAGAGAATTTTAAGGAATGTATTAGAGAGAGTTTTATAGTGGAAAGGAACATTTGTTATATTAAATCTATAAATGATCCAAGATCATCGTTCATGATAAAATGAGTGTTTTTATAAAACGAATGGAGGCTTAAAACATATTTTTTAGTTCACATGAAAACAGGTAAGAATTTGAAAATATCACTTCAATCGGGTTTGAAGTTCAGAAACAATTTTGAATGTTCCTTTTAAAACATGTAAATTTCCATAAAATATGAAATTATTCTGGTTGGTGAACATATATATATCACTCACACAGAATTTATGAGGAGTGCATAATAATACCCAAGTGTTTCATTGAGGTAATTAGACAATAAAATAACTCGAATGAAGATGGAGGTTTGGGTGGAAAACCCCTTACCACTTAGTAATCAATTGTTTTGTATACAAAAAAATTAATAATATTAAAATGATACATTTAATACTTATAAAATAAATATATTCATGATAAGTTACATAAATGGGAAATATACATACACCATACATAAGTATTAGTAGTGAATGCGGGAAACCTCACAAAAATGGAAGTGAGATAAAGAAACCCCTTCCATACGTCTGAATGTGTTCCGCTCTTGAACTTAAGGTCCTAGAATATGAAATTAGACTAATAATAAATTATTTCCGAACATATTTTACATTTATTCAGTTTATCATAATTCTATTTAGTTCATTTATTCCCTTCTTGATAAGTTATTATATTGAATTTTGTTGTTCTGCAGTGTTCGTTTTCATTATTTTCCTAATCGGTAAACTTGTTCTTAAGTAATGGAGTTCATGTGGAATGGATGTAAATCTAAAAAATTGAATTTTCATATTATTTATGATAATATATATGTGTTATTTGTAATTTTTATAATTTTATTACATTTCATGAGGATGAATTATTATATAGAACTTTAATGATAACTCTTTTAGTTGATTTATGGGATTTGATTACAATGAACTCATTTTTCATTATAACTTAATAACATTGGTACAAAGAGATTACAGAACCCAAAATAGGGTATATTACATATATAATAATCTTCTTCAACCATAACAAGAATGGTTTGATGACCAAAATTGAGAATGATAATAGAAATCGAAATCCCATCATCCTTGAAAATGGTTAATTGACACATCTCGGATGGTGTTCTTGCAACTAGTATAAAAGAATGTAAAAGAAAGATATGATGATAACTTATTACACTATTATGAAAACATTCCAGTACATGTAAGGTATTGGAGTCATCACAACATTTGGAAAAGGATAGGTAAAAATAGAAAAAGATAACAAATGAACCTGAAAGGAAATACAAATAATTCAAAAGAGGAATTTACCTCTTGAACGAACCTTCCTTGAGAGACTCTTTAAGGGGGATGTTTTGGTCTTTTTATGGGGACAAGTCTTGATAGAAGTGGGAGAGGATGTTGGGAGTATATTTGGACATAATTTGGAGAAGGAATAAGGCTTGAGAGGAGTAAAGAGAAGAGGGAGTGATGAGGGGTTTTTATAGTGGAGGGGTGAGGGGATTTCTCAATTTTATATTCATTAATTTATTATTTCTCCACAATACAATAAATATTGTGTCTTTCATGACCAAGAAAAGCAATTTTATCATGTGAATCCGAATCAATTGGGATTACATCAGCATAACATAATACATGACTCTTTAATTAGTGTATTTAGCTTATTTTGTAAATTATGCTATTTCACTATTCATAAAAAATTCAAGTATTTCAAAAAAACCAAAAAATTCACCCAAACCATTTTTTTATGTATAGAATCCAAAATGAAGTCCATTTTTCAAAAATAAATTTCTAAATATGATGAATTTAATATTTAATTAAAATAATAATTTATTCTAAAAAGCAGTTTTAAAACATGTATTTACTTATTCCAAAACATAGGTACATCATACTCCAACTATAATATTTTTTATATACTACCATAGGTAAGGTTACTTTTCATTAGGGTATATCACTATTCATAAGGGTGTGTTACTATTCATAATGGTAGGTTACTATTCACCAAATATATTTTCTTCTTATCAGACTCCAAATAACCTACTCATCTCAATCGTGTATGTCTGATTTTCAAAATTCATATCATAGAAGTGACAAACATATGTTTACTTGGCTAGTTTATAACAAAGTGGTGTTTGTAGAGACTGAGTGATCCATGCATTCTATAATAAATCTATTTGTAAATTCTTGGGGTGTTACATAAATAATGTTCATAGGAGAGTTTATAATATATATTTTTTGTTTTATTGACCTATTATTCTCAATAAGGTTTGAATATTATAGGTGTTGAGGTGCCCTTTTATAAGTGAGGGGAGTGGAACTCTTGTAAATATTTAAAAATATTAAATATAATAAAGTTATATTCATGTTAAAGTGAAAAAAACGAAACCAAGATTATAATATAATAAATGTGATGGTTTAAATATCTTTATAAAATCAAATTTCTAAAAAATATTGTTATTTTAAACCTTATCATTTAGTTCAGCCCCCTCATTGGCCCTTTTTAACCTTGATTGAGGGGACAATTTTTTATCATAGTTACTATTCATTATGAAAAAAAATTGAAGGTGTCCTCATGGAAAAAATTATAAATAATTATTCAAAATAAGGAAACTATTTTATTGAATTCAATTTCTAAAACTGATAGAAATTATTTTTCAAAAAGTGCGCCAAAAAATTAAAAACAGTTTTTAGGAAAAATGCGTTTAAAGCATAAAAGTTAATTTAATCCACTAATTACCTAGTAAAAAACAATATATTAATGGTAAATTATTATATTGAATATATTATCATTGACTTTCATTAAAATAATTCATCAATACAAATCAATTAAATTTAGAAAGACAAAAATACATTGCTTTTGTTAAATTAGTTTTTTAGACAAAATTCTATTTTACTTTTGTATACACCATGAAATGTGTTCTATTCAATTTCCCTTAAAGGGAAGATATGATTCCCACATAGACGAAAAATGTCAAGTTTGAGTAAATATTTTTTCACCATGAAGGAAGAGGATTCATTCTAGATTTCTATGTGCCAAAATACTACTCCATATCGATGGATAAGTGGAATGATTCCCCCATCCAGGAGTAGGCAATTGATTTTCAATATCGATGAAGAAAAGGTGTCGACACATTAAATTCCATTTCTGAGTTTCATCTGAGAAGACATGGTGTATTTATCATCTCAGTTAGTGTATATATCTTCAATACCTTCAATTTTACTGGTCTAAGAGCCCAAATAGACTTATGGATCAAAAGTTATGGCACTATGAAGAGGGATAAATTTCATAAGGAACCTATGCAAGGGACCTACATAGATGAGCTATGCAAAGTGCCTATGCTGCAATATAATTTCTACACCCCTAAATGGAAGATCAATTTCGACGACCTACCCAGAGGACCTGCGTGGACAACTTCCCTTTGACCAGGCCCCCTCCATGCCTATAGATAGGACCCTAGGGATTCCTATTTCAAGGACTGAAAAGGTTGAAAGACTCCCTAAAACTCCCATTTCATAGCTCTTTCACCCTGATACCTAAAATTGTCTCAGGTAGCTCTCTAAAACATGATATAAGAGATAACTAAATGAGGTAAGCATGTTTTGAAATTCATTCACAATTTTTACATAGGATTATTTCTCTTATTTGAAATATATTATTCAGTCATTATACAAACCAGCAGGGAACACCTGTGCAGAACACCTGCACGGTATAGTGTGCGGTGCAACAACTTGAGGTACTTACGCGGAACACTTGTACAAAGTACCTATATGGAAGAACTTGGTATAAGGCCTATATACCAGCTTAAGTATCCTCTTTATGTCTATTCATGGTAGGGTATCTCCTTTCTAGGTTCCATTATCTGAAAGGGACTAAGTTGAAGACTCCACTAAAACCTAATAACTTATCGAACCCTTGGAAAAGGCACATCAGTGTGTCTTATATTTGGGTTTGTATTTCCATAGTCATAGTTTTCCCGCATTTGTTTTATAATGCGGTTAGGATTCATGAAGTGTATGGGGGTTCGTATATCCATAGTCACATGGAACTTTCTCCCAATAATAGTGTTGTGATGTTCTCAGTTTGGAAGATTATGGTTTGGGTCCCGACCTCTCCCTTCTCAAAGAGCCAAAACCTCAGATATCCGGTAGGGAAGTTAAGGTTCTTTCTTTCTCTTCCGTGAAAGAAAAAGAAAAATCTCCCTCCCTGACCAGGATAAATTTTAGAGCAGCCATCCTTGTTTAATCCCCTAACCTTGATCCCTTCATCCTTTCATTGGACACTTGTCCAATGTAAAGTGAACAGAGGGAAGGCTCATAGCCTCAGCCTCGTCCACTCTCACCGCCATAGGGGCACCCTCTTCCACTTTCGAAGGAGGAAAAGTGTAGGTTCATTTGTTGAATATTTGACATCCTCTTGTTTCTCAAACCGAGCATGAATGACATGGGATTATTGATTTTTCATGATCAAAACATTTTCACAATTAATAAACTATGATAACTCTGATTCCCACCATAATTGGGATACTTAGGAATCCTTCTCAGGGCCTAAGCTCCCTGGATATTCTCTTCAGGAATCCAACCCCAATTCCATTAATCTGGGCATCCACCTTAGGAATAATCCCCAAATAAATCCCCTAAATCACCAAGGCATCCTTTTCAAGAGGTAATCCCAAAATCATTTCTCTAAAAGTTATATACTCTCCTATGAGACTTATCGAACTATGTGGGACTTGATTCCCAACCACACAAGATACGTAATAAGTCTCCTTGAGGTTCTAACCTTTCACTTCAAATCACCCTTGTTCTCATTGGGACATATTCCGATCATGGTATAATTTTACTTGGAAACCCGTATTTTTTCCAAGGTCCTTGGGATTCTTAGACATAAGTCCCACACCAACTTTGACTAAGTACGTTTCTCTTATATTTACATACCACATGACATTAAATTGTATGGATAGGTCCTTATAACATGACCTTAAAAGGTATTATGTGTCCCATTAAGCGGCACCAAACTATGAGGGTTCTGATTCCTTTCACAGGGATACATAGGTATCCCATTTCATGGGTATGATCCCAATATCAAAACAAAACATTGTCTCCCTTGATGAAAATGAATTCCAGAGTGCCCCACTGAGTGTCTCAAAAACTAGTATCTTCATAACGATGATTAAAAGAATCTGTAAATCAGTATGTGAGAGGATACCATTGATAGAGAACCTTGAATACATATGGATTATTACAAATTTTACACATGTTAATAAGTGATTTAAAATTCCAAGGGAATCATATGTTATACTTGGTAAATTAATAAGGATTCATGAAAATATTTTAACTTTATAAATAGAGACCCAAAGTAGACAATAATTCCCCCCAAAATGGTGTGATGAGTCCGACCTCCCATCCTCTCGACCAATGCACATTCCTAAGTATCGTAAAGTTAAAATATAATGAATTCCTACCTTTGGAAAGAAACTCCCTTTTGGATAAAGAACTATTGGGTGTTTCTGGTTCCATGAATAAATCCAATGGAAACCCCTAAAAGTAGTGATTCTTAAAACAAGAACACACGTTTTAAGGAACAACAAAACCAAAATGGTGACACCGACGTGAATTCTTAAACAAGTTAATAATATTACCCACCTATAGAGCCCCTATTAATTGATAAAGGAAGTCCTGAAAAATAAATGAATCATGCATGTATCCATATAAAATATGTCTCTTTAATGGATTTTATTTATTTTCAAGTTTTTTTTTCTCATAACTCCCTTCAGTCCAAAATGGCCTTCTTCAAGACGACATATGTTAAATTCCCAACCGCTACTCAAGATGTATCCTCATCCACGATGAGGACATTATCACCCACCCATCATCTTCAATGATGGGTCTCCAATGTGCTGATAATGGAGTAACGTCAGCACAGTACAATCCCAACATTGGAGGCTACCTGAGAGGCTCTCCCAGTTAATAACAATACTCGGTCATCTAACCAACGATGACCGATGGTCAAGAAGCAGACGGTTCCAACAACTTTATTCAACAATTTTGGGTCCTTATCCTCGAAACACAACAACCATTCCCTACTATACTATAGGGATTTCGATCAAGAGGTCACTCATGGCCTCAATTCAAGGATTCAGGGGTCCTTCCAGATAACTCCCACCCACAATCGCAGTAAGAAGACTCGCGCGGTTGTAAACCCCCAACATGATGGGGGGGTTGCTCCTGGATGGTCAGATCAGGCCTCTCAGACCTAAGCATGCAAGACTATCCACTAGGGACAAATTCTGGTCAAAAGAGGGTAGGTTCTTACCTCAATCCCATCCAGATAAGTTCATCAACCTAACTTGATGGAAAAAAACAAGCAGGCACATAAAGTCATCTGTCCTAATTCCGCTGCATAGTAGAATCATCTGGTAGAAACGCACCAATACTGCTTGGAAAATTTGTTAGAGTATTGTGAACAAGAACATAGACCATTTACAAATTATTATCCAATTATCAGGATCGTTAGATTGCATTTAAAAAATCCCTCCAGTCATATTTGTTGGCAATTGGTAAATAGGAACATACACCTCTTTAAAATCACCAATTCTTCTAGTAGTTTCATCTTTCAGTATTGAAGGAAATTCATCAACCTTTCTTGAACAAAAACAACCAGCAATGACACACACCTTCCAACATTCATCAGGCCTTCCAACAATATCATTTGGAAGCACTAATAGAAGTTTATCTGATATCTCCGATGACAAATCAGGTGTAGACCCAACTCTCTTCCCCCATATATGAGTACTGTCAATACCCATTGATAGGAAAAGGAGGACATGAGTACTCACATACAGTTAATCCAGATATGGAATGGATATATATTCCCATTCCAGCCACTGAAGTCACCAAATACATCTTATCAATGGTGAAAGGGATGACAAAAATTCCTACCCATATTCTGGAAGCATGCCAGAATATTATAATAACTACTTCAGTAGTACCAAGGGAAGAGACACATAAATCTGTCCCCACACCTGGGATGACACATCGAAATTCCATCCTATAGTAGATACACACATATTTTCTAGTCTATGAGGGTCATGGGTAATACTCGTGCATATCATACAGACAATAAGATCGGGAACATACACCCTTTCCAATTGGAGGAAATTGTTCCATTCTGGTGACCACTCTAAGGCGGTCACATACACCTTCACATGACAACCAATTCTCCCAACAGGTGGCTCCAACTAATTGTAAGAGAACATCCCAGAAGAAGTCTTTCCAAACACAGATTGAAATAAAGATTCAACCTAAAATATTACTCCTCTTCTGTAAACCATGCTTGATGGGAAATAGCCAGAATGCACATACACATTCCAATGTTCATCAAGCCTACCAATGGTCTCATTTGGTAGCACCTGGAGAATTCAGTCGGAAAGCTTTGATGAAAAATCTGGGGCAGACCTAATTATGTGCCCCAATACATGAGTACTGTCAATACCCATTGACAGGAAAATGAGGACAGGAGCAGGCACATACACCTACTCTAGATACAGAATGGACATATATTATTTTTCCATTCATTGAAGTCTCCAAACATATATTATCAATGGTTAAGGGGAAGACTCAAATTCCTATCTGTATTCTAGAATTATTCTAGAATATTATAAAAACTACTTCAGCAGTACAAGGGTAACAAACACATAAATCTATCCCCACACCTATGATGACCAATCGACATACCATCCCGGAGAAGATACACACCATTATTCCTGTCCAAGAGGGTTATGGGGTATAATCCACCATATCATATGGACAACAGGATCGAGATCATACACCCTTTCCAATTGAAGGTAATCATTCTATTCTAGTGACCACTCCTAGGCAGGCACATACACGTACCCATGATAACCACTTCTCCCATAAAATGGAACCAACTAATTTTAAGAGAACATCTAAGAAGAAGTCTCTCCAAACACGGTTGGAAAATAAAGATTTGTGCAGCAATCTAACTCCTCTTAATGCTGGAGTTCATGAAGCCCTCAGACATTTATTTGTTGTAGCTCAAGATCCCACCCTATCATTGCCAAATTATAGGGGTGGTAGTAGTAATTATGAAGTTATCCATCAGAAACATCATCATGATAGATTTCGTCATGAAAATTCAGTCAACCTGAAGATCTTATCTCTTGATGAGAGACACGACAACCCTCCATGTGGCCATAATACCAAGGAGCAGGAGGATTTATCCCTTGCTGAAATCCACCATGGTGGTACTTCAATTGATGGCATTCACTATGAAAGTGTTCTCCATAGAAGTATTTCACGTTTTCATGATAATTATATTATTGATAATGTTGTGATGAGGAATCCCTCTTATCATGAGGAACTTTCTAATAAAAGTCTTGTCATTTCTGATGCCTTGTCATTGACGAGTGAAATACTCTCTCGACCATAAGAAATATTAAGGGAATAGACATTATTTAAACCTCCCTTAGTTCATTTTCTTCTAATACAGAGCATCCACTTTGGTTAGACCAAGTAGATAAACCTCTAGTGAAAGATGATGAAGATAAGTTAAAGATGACAAAACAATTGGCTAAAGGATAAATACCAGTCATGTTTTGGCCTTTGGAAAATTCTCAATATAACATTCCAGAATTGACGGTAGAATATTTCATTCATGATATCCACCTCAAATTATAGAAGAATCTTCATCATTTTAAAACCAATGTATTACCATATGATGAATTTCAAAATCATTTAAAGGTAATAGAAGGGTTTTAAGGAAAAATTTACTTGGCATCTCTAGGTTTCCCAACATCTAAAAGATAAAAAGTGGAAGAGGACCCTTTAGCATGCATGCCATAATGCTCTAAAGAGGCTACACTAGTTACTTTCTAGAACCTCATCTGGTGTTCGTATCAGAGGATGGGGTACAAACAAATTACTGCATTTCACTACACTCTAGAATCAACAAAGCCCACCAAAAGTGGTATCATGAAATTTTATTTCCCACTACCTACTAAAATCAACATATTTTTTATGTTATCAAATGTAAGATCAATAATAGGCCTCAAATAGCTATCGTTAGAGTTAGTCCGAAAGAAAAAAAGTTGTTGAGTTACATTTGCATCTAGCATTTGAGAATCTTTAGCAGGCCTCCCGCTTAGAGGATTCCAGCCATCAGATAACACAAATTTCTGAAATAGCATAGCAATATTCTAAAACAAGTGATTTGAGTTGTTGTCGGATAATTCACCCAGCTAATGTCTGAACGAAAATTCACAAAATTAGAGAAGAAACTATGAAAATCATAGCCATAGTAGTTCAAGAGCCACCCCAACTTTTAGGGATGGGGGCTAGTTTAATTAAACCTTTGAATTCAGCAAACAAAGTTCAAAGGTTTGAAGGAAAATAATACGAACAATCCCATCCTATAGGGCTGAGGGATTTTTCACATCTGAAATCTCCTCCTCAACAGAAGTCTATTTTCTCCCAATTAGGGAAGAATCCCGAAAGAGAGCGCCCAACTGAACTATCTGAGGGTTCTCATCGGGTTACTATCCGTCAAACTGCTCCTGAGAATCCATCATATAAGAGAGTAGAGTCTCATGGAAGATATTGAAGGAGGTGATCTTACTAAGGTACTGACATAATTCCATCAATACATTATTTTTCAGTTAATGTTATTAACACCATTTCATAAGATCCTATAGGGAATGAGTCCTGTTTAGAGGAATTAGAAGATGAAGTTCTTATCCATAATATGGTACACACTGAAGCAAATGAAGATGGTGTGTATACCCAAAAATCTAGGTATTCCTTTAAATAATGAACTCCAACCCCTCCTAAATTCATCTAACAAGGGGAAAGGTAAAAGTCAGATTAAATATCATTTTTCTACTAGAGAAGGTCGATCTCTTTCACTTGAAGATATATGTTCACAACAATAATAAGATATTAAAGAGTTGAAAAGACTCAATACAGAGCTACTTCGAAGCAACATTTCTTCTATACACTCTCTTCGGGAAGATCCTCAACATGAACATCCTATAGAATCTCCTTAGTAAAGAGGACATGTGGTAACTACAGATGTGGATAACGAATTCCCTCCATTGGGTAAAAACCCAAGGTAGGATAAAACACATCCTTATAGGCATGTTTCTGTGGGTTATCCAAGAAACATACCAGCACCACCCCCAGTGGTTTTGTCTATCGTTGCACCAGTTTAAGCTCTAGTCACTGTACCTGTACAGGTCACAACCCATATGGAAATTCCCAATGTTCTTATGAACACAATAGAGGCATTAACAACACGATTGGAATCCATGGAAGAAAGGTGTATTTCAGTTTATCTGGAAAAGAAATCTTACCCTGAATTGGTCGATTTGATTCCTCCCCCACAAAATTTTGTGAATACTATGTTCCAAATCTTTAAGGGTTCGAGATATCTGGAACAAAACTCAACAAATTTCGTTTCACGTTGTGATCCCATAATGGGAACTCCTCAACAACAAGAAGTAGTAAAGATAATGTGTTTTTTGCAGTCATTACAGGGACTATATTTTGTATGGTATACAGGTTCGCAATCTCAATCAATTACTGGATGGGAAGATCAATATTAGAAATTCATTCTTCAATTTAGCTCAATGCTACCAAAAAAAAATATTTTTTATCTGACAAATTACAAAAAAAGGGAAAATTAAAGAGTTTAAAATTTCTTTGCTCGAGGGAAAGGATTAATGTATTCCTTAAATCTGGCACTCCCTCATGAAGAGTTGCTGCTGATTTTTGTGGGAAATCTATTTGATGAGGCCCACCACTAATCCTTGTAAAATACATAGGAGAATTTAAAGACATAGCTTTAATTTCTCAACAAATAGAAGATTCCATTATGGAAACTAAGGCTAAAACTCATGTAATTCCATCATATATGGGAAGGATAATTGGTAAATAAGAGGCTGTTATAGTTACACTTTAGAAATCACTTGTACCAGCATCCACTTCAAAACCTTCACTGTATCAAAGGGCTCTGCCTCCATAACATCAGCAGTAATGACCACATCATCAAGAAGATCAAAGAGATCAAAGGCAGAAATAATTTGAGAAATTAAAGAACAAAGTTTATTCCTTTCGGAATGAACAAGTTCCCAGTTACATTATAACAGCTCTGGAAAATAATTTGGTTGAGTTTCCAACGCCAAATAAAACAAACAAAGTAGGAGATGAAGATCTTCCAAACTATTTCCCATTTCATCAGATTTTGGGGCATCCCATTCAGGAGTGTTTTGTTTTCAAAGACCTCCTGCAAAAAATGGTAGACTCTAGAAAAGTGAAACTAAAAAGTTTGTCAGCTCAAGTAGCATGTGTTACTTCTACTAATCCAGAGGAATAAGGAGAATGATATGAATTCAAAAGAAAAAATCTACAGAAATATGATGATTGGATGATTAGGAAAATTATCAACCAAACTCATGACATTCTATGAACACAGTCGAAATAACTGTTTGTGTCTTCCACCACTCCTGCCATAGCAAAACCACCTTCATCAAAAGGTCAATCCTCAAAGAAGCGACCGGAGCAGAAGGGAAAACAAAAGTTAGAATAAGATAAGCTCATGTCAAGACCAAAGTTGTCTTTAACTATGGAAGATTTCATGACATCTGCTTCAAAAGCACGGGCACTAACATGCCAAATGGCACAACCAGAACTAACCTATCAAGAAGAATCTTCATCATATGAATAATTGATCTTTGGTTCTGTCAATTTTATCCACTTAATAGATCCTTATTCTATTGGTGATTTGGATTATAATGAGTCGGAGTTCCATGTACCTAATTGGAGAACCAGAATAAGAGGCCCTGTTCAAGGATATAGGGGAATACGTGGGTATTCTAGAAGACTCTATTTTAACTCTACCCCTACTCGAACCATATATGCAGTGGAAACTCATGGGAAATCCCTTTAGCGGGATCAATAAGAACAAGGAGATTCTTCCAAGAATGAAAGATTCTGTCCTGACATTATTATTTTGGAGGACCAATTAGAGGTCACTCCATCTTCCTCTCAACAAGTTGATAGACCTAGTCAGTAAAATCTACCAAATCTAGGAGTATTTCTTATTTCTACTCTGACATAGGGAACATCCACATCAGAAGCGTTAACTTCCAAGGCACCTGCAAAACCCCATCTCCATGCTGGGAAATGAACACCTATGGACCAAAAGAATGTTGTTTTGAAATAGCTAACCCAAGTACCATCCAAGTTGTTAATTTTGGATGCCTTAAATCTGTCAAAATATATTTGAGAAGGACTTATTGAGGCTTTTTCAGGTCCCCAATAGTTTCAAAACTGATGTTACAACTGCTGAGGTTTACAGTATAGAGAATGATCCTACAGAATGTCATGCAGTTATATCTTTTATGGATGATGATGAAGATGATTTTGTACATGTACATATCAATCCCTTGTATCTATCTTGAAGGGTCAGTGACCTAAACATTTGATGAGCCTTCATTGATAATTTCTTAAGAGTCAACCTCATTCCCGTTCATACACTTCATTGATTGGGCCTCACTGAATCTAACTTATCTCCTCCTACATTAATTTTGCATGGATATAAAAACAATGAGCAAGAACCTATAGGTGAGATTACACTCAGAACTCAGTTTGGATATCTTGTGTCTAATTCAAATATCAAGGTTTTCGGCAGGACACAACCTTCAATATTCTTCTTGGAAGGCCTTGGCTACATAAACATGTGGCCATACCTTATTCATACCACCAATGACTCAAGTACTGTTTCATTGGTTAAATCGGGACATTCTATGGTGCAAGGAACCCTTAAAATTGTGTGAATATCAATACATTGAGGCAAGATTTTATCACATGAAATGAAAGAGGTCCATTGAAAAGGAGGTAACTAGAATTAATGCTCCAAATGGACTGGAAAAGATCCTATAAAACCCATTCATACATTTTAGTATATATTATGTGTTACCTATCAATCAAATTGAAAGGATAAACTCAAATCTAAGAACTCTTCCAGTGACTTCCATAATTCCAATTGCGACAATCAGGAATGACAGCATGGGAGAAACTTTTGATCCACCAAGATGTGATGGAAGCTTAAATGGAGATTTCTTCATTTCATCCACTGAACATTAGCGAGCATCTACTTCATTAATCAAATTAGAAGAAGTTGTTTCTATACTAGTGGAATGAAAGGATGATTATTTTAAATTTACCATCTCCTATTTATTACCCCATGAAGCCCTTCATCATCAGTAGGGTCAAAAATGGTATCCACTTCTTTAGGATGTTAAAATACTAACTCCTCTCCTAGCTCTAAAAGTTTTTCTTCATCATCTACTATGGAAGTAGAAACAAAAGAAGTGACATGTAAGAAAGGTGAAGAATAAGAGGAATATCTTAAGGATTTTCCTCCAACATTTGAAGAATCTGTTTCTACCACTGTGGATGATCTCAGAGAAAATAATTGAGTACATAAGAAGATCCATGCCCCACTCTAATTAATGCAGTCATGAATTATAAAGAGAAAGAGGTGTATAATTAATTTCTAAAACAACATCGAGATATATTTTCTATGAATTATATATAAATACCTTGTCTTAATCCCAATTTATCTACAAATCATTTGGGTTTTCTAGAAGAACAACAAGGATTCAAGCAGGCAACAAAAAGAACACACCCAACCCATGCCTCTAAAATTGAACCTGATGTTGATAAACTTATAAAGGCTAACTTTATCGGGGAGGTTAAATATCCCAAATGGATGTCCAAAATTTTTCCTAGTGAAGAAGAAGAATGGGAAAATTAAGCTTTTCACTGATTTCAAATATCTTAACCAACATTGTCATAAAGATGACTTTCTAGTTCTGATCACAGAGATTTTAATCGATGCAACAGTTGTCTATGAATCACTTTCATTTATGGATGGTTACTCTAGAATAATAAAATACTCATGGACCTAGAGAATAATGAATCTATAACCATAATATCACCTCAAGGTGTGTTTTACTATCAGGTAAATCGCTTTGGTTTAAGAAATACAGGTGCAATGTATCAATGTTCCATGCACCATATCTTCAAACCATTCTTAATTAAATTTGTTGAATGTCGTATGGATGATTTCGTGGTTAAATATAGACAATGTTCTAATCATTTGGATAATCTAGAGACCATATTCAATAAACTTCGACAACACAATTTGAAGATAAACCCCTTGAAATGTTCATTCAGGGAAACCTCGGGGAAGTTCCTCAGCTTCATTGTACACCATCGTTGTATCTAAGTTGATCATGGGAAAAAAAATCAATCCTTAGCATGTAACCTCCCCAAAATTTGAAATAACTAAGAGAAATCCAAGGAAATTTGGCCTATATACGGAGCTTTATCGTCAATTTGGAAGTAATGTGTTTTCCCTTCACCAGATTAATGAAGAAGGGAGTCACCTATCAATGGACTGAAAATTGCTAAGAAGCATTTGATAACCTTAAGAAATATCTTTTGATTCCACTGGTTTTAATGCCACGTATTGAAGGAATACCACTTATTCTCTATGTGATAGCTTTAGAGTGATCATTGGGTTCCTTAATTACCCAAAAGAATGATGCTAGGAATGATAACATCATTTACTACCATAGTCAAACTATTCTTGATATAGAAACTTTGTATTCAAGTATTGAAAAGTGCTACCGGGCATTAATCTCTATAGTTCAGAAATTAGGGCACTACCTGCAACATCATGAAGTCCAATTAGAGTCTCTCAATAAACTTCTCAAATTTATCTTCATTCTTCCTATGCTTATAGGGTTTCTAGCATAGTGGGTAGTTATTTTGCAATAGATTGATATCCAATTTGTAACTCAGAAGGAAATAAAATTCCAAGATCTGGCCAACTTCCTTGCTAAACACCCATCTACAGAAGATATATCATTGAATACTGAACTTCCCGATGAAGAGGTCTTCTCAATTCAATATAGTTCCCAAACATGGGAAACATACTTTAATGGTGCCTCTAGAAGTCCAACAGGTTAGAGAATGGAAAACCCTAAACACAACAAAGTTGGGTTAGGAATTGTACGTATCTCCCTAGAAAAGGTATTGTTTCCTTATTATTTCCAGTTTTCAGAAGGTGGTACCAACAATGAAGTAGAATATCAAGCTCTCATCCCAGGTTTGGAATTGGTATTTCAGGTGCAAGTGAATCACTTGAAAGTGAAAGGTGATTCATAATTAGTAATCAAAAAATAAATGGGGAATATTATATTAGAAAATAATAGATAATCCCTTTTTTGTTATTATGTTAGAGGGTAAATGGATGAATTTTCCTCAGATCTGACATTTTATTCTGTCCCGTGATCACAAAAATACCTAAGCTAATGCACTAGATAATGCAGCTATATCCTTGGATGATCCAAACCGGGATGAGACAGTTATCAGTATCACCCATTGTCGCGTGGTCTCAGCTTTTGTTCAAAATAGAATGGAAAAAATTAATGAAATTAGCCCTATTTCTGATCCATATGGTTATACCATAGGATAGAGAACACCCATCTTGTAATACCTTCAAAATGGAGTACTTACACCCGATAGAACTGAAAAAAAAAAAGATCTGACGATGAATGACCAATTTTACTCTTTATGGTAATACAGATCACCAGAAGATACTTTACAAATGATAATTTGATGGAATCCTCTTCAGGTGTATTAATGGAGAAGAAACTGTAGCCTTCATGAAATAAGTACATTCAGGAGATTGTGGTTCTCACCAGTCTGGTCATTGGATTTATGATCAAATCTGAAGGCTCAGATACCTTTGGCCTTCAATGATGCAGGATTGCACATATTTCACAATGAAATGTCATCTATTCCAAGTGCATGACAAATTCATACATCAACCCCCAGAGTTTTTACATACAGATAAATACTTTTATCCATTTTCCACATGGGGAATGGATGTAGTAGGGAATTATCCTCCCACTATGGACAATCAGTTCATGTATATTCTTACTACTACTAACTTCTTCTCCAAATGGGCTGCAGAAATAAAACTCAAATAATTTAGAGTGAAAATCACTATTCGTTTTTTCAAAACAGGAATCATCACACGATTTTATAACAACCCATACTTTACTTACATTGTTAATACTTCAAAATTGAAGCACACTTATTACAAAATATGACAAAACCACAAAGGACCGTATAGGTATAGTGTCTTTAGAAACTGGGAAACATAAACAACTGGTTCATAAATCTTCTACAGTGTCTCCCATTTATTTCATCATATCTAGGGTCCCTTTTAGAATATTCTACTTAATATCCATCTTCCTGACCTGGTGAAAAGAAAACATAAAAGGGTGAGCTCAAATGCTCAGCAAGGGAAAATAAAAGAAATAAAAATCATATCATATCTTTTTGAAAATCAAAACCTGCAAAAGAGATCATAATATCTTAACATGGAATAAATCATAGAAGTGAAAATGAGATCCCCATAATCATAACATGAAACTTGAAACTTTGTGGCATGCACACATAATCATGGAAAATCATTTCTTGTTAGTCATGACTCATTTCCAAGACTATCTTAGTGGACAAAGTCTCTTTCTGAACCGAGTCACCCTCGTTCCAGTCCTGTTTCACTGAACCGGTATAACTTATCGTTCCAGCCATGTCTATCTCATGAGATATAAAATCATTACCCAATGCATTGGAGGGAGATATAGGTCCCACCAATCTCATAATGATACCATTCTTATGTGTGCCACAAAATCATAAATCATACATCATTGCATAACCCACATAATAAAAATGGGAATCTTAAACATCGTGACATCATAAAACAATTCATATAAGAGAAAGGAATTCATAAAAATATTTCCATCACAACATAATCAAATCCATGTAATAATAGGGATAGAAACAGAACCCTATGTTATCTTATATGGAAAATAATTTTGATAAAACACTTGAAATGAATTCTTGAGGAAAATATCCTTTCTTCTTCAAAATCATTTTCTTTTCACAAAACGTCATGAAATTTTAAAAGAAAGAGATTTTATTGAAAATAGTCATGAAATCTATTGGATGAAGATTCATGAAAATAAGGCTTTATAAAACCGTAAAAAATCTGTTCGTGCCGTATAAGTTAAAAAAACATTCTTCGTACTTTTGTTGAAAAAGTCAAAAAGTACCTCGTACGAAAAATGAAAAAATATTACTTTAATATCTTTTAATAAAAACTCACAAAAAGGTAAAATTGTATTTAAATAATTGTAGGTGGATGGAAATAACATTACATATTGAGGAAACATATATGTGGATGATAAAATACACCCCAGTAAATGCCAATGTATAAACAATCTCGGATAAAAATGAGATTGTGATATTTCCCTTACCTTAGGTCCAATTTTCTTTGTACGTGTCCAAAGATCCTGTATAATGGTTTAAATAATGTTATTGACTTATTCCAGAATCATACATATTGATATGATATCATATATGGTCATATTCTTAACTTCTTGATAGTAATATTTCATTGTTACTTGTTACTCGGGTCTTTATTGCCTTTTGTTCTTATGCGTGTTTTGCCGAATACATTCTTATTCTTCTTTTAAGGTTATAGATACCTTATATCCAGAATGGTATTATTGTAACATATATCATATTTATTCATTCAATTTATATAATTACTATGTAATGATGATCAGGTAGAACGAGTCGCATCACATCGTGGAGACGGTATTCCGTACGTACGCACGAGTGATGATATCGTTCCTATGATCGTGGAACTGTATTGGAGTATATATATATTATTTCAGTATCAATATTACTTTATAGTAATCATAAATAGTTACTCATTACACCATTATACCCATCCTTGTAAAGTGATGGTGGAAAATAGATTACACCACGGCGTGGAGACTGTATTCCGTACGTACGCACGCGCGGTGATTTCATTTTTCCGTAGGGTGGATAGAAGGTGAATTAGGGTTGTTTCATATTTATAATAACATATCAGTATGTAAGTAATACTTATGTTATTACTTTATCATGAAACAACTAAAGAAGAATAAGTTGAAGAAGAAAGAAATTGAAAAGATCGGTAATGGATATTACCACTTCTTTGGAACGCCTCTTTGAATCCTCCACTTAGGGAACTAAGATTGGTCTTTGAAGAAGACCAGGTCCTCTAGGATTATTCTAGGGAAGTGTAGAGGAGAAAATGGCAGGGGTTGGCCGAGCTTGAGTGCTCAATTTGGTGTGAGGAGGAGGGGGAGGAGGTGCCCTTTTATAAGGGAGGAGAGGGGCACCTTAGGAATATCTCAAAATATTATTTTATATTAAAGTCAAATTCGGTTTATAATGGTTCCAAAGGGTCTTATTTCGAAGCTAAAGTGGGGATGGGTCGAAATACTATCAACCAATAGGATTTAGACAAGTTTAGGGTATTATTTTAACCTTATCAATTAGATTTAACTCTAAGTTAATTAATTTAACTTTTACCGTGTCTTTTGTTTTCTTTCACTATATGGTTAATACACTTACTATAACATGCCAAACGAACCCCAAATTGTTTATTATTAATATATATATCCTTATCTAAGTCATTTGGCTGAACCTTAGATTTTTATGAATAAAATAACAATTAATAATATAATATTTGATTTAAAAACTATTTTGTGTCAATTTTGACACTATTTGATATATGATTTTTGTGAAAGTCATAACAGAATTATATGTTCGAACCAAGTTTATTAAATCAACATTAATATATCACAGTAACCTAGAAAATTAGTGGAATTCATAAAAAGTCTCAAATTACATTTATTTTCGTGTTTATAACATCAATTATGTCAATATTTCATTAATAAGATAATTACTGCATCATCATTGTGTCATAAATAAATTAAATTATTTATTGTCTAAAAATTACAAATAAAATACCATTATGTAGGAAGTCTTTTTATCTTTCTAATGAATATTTATAGTCGAATTTATCTTATGTATAACCCCATATTAAAAATTATTTACTTATTAAAAATTGATTTTAACTATTTTAACCCTTCTTTAAATAAATTAATAATAAATGTCCTAATCTAATCCAAGTGGGCCTAAATGGTCATATTTTATTCCTAAGTTTTTTTTTGGTCGAATTACACTTGTCCAATAGAATTAGGACATGTGTTAGGGTAATATTAATATCATATTTACCCTTAGTTACCCTATTTACTATTAACTGCGGTAAAAATAGTAAAAAGTTACTATTCACCAAAAAATTATTTTTATCTCATTGAACCACATTTTAATTACTGATATCAACCGTGTCTGTCAGATTTTTGAAATTCCATTCACAGAAGCGGTAAAATTAAGTTTTATGCAAAATTTAGTTTTTAACCTACCACTTAGTGGTTTCACTATTCATCAAAAATTGAAAGTTTTCAGAAAAATACCAAAATTTCACCCTAGGCTAATTTCGATATTCTGAGTCCAAAAATGAAGTCCATTTTAAAAATAAAATTTATAAAATTTCAAAAAGTGGTTATTACTATTCATAACGACTATTTTTAATAGCATATTGTTGTTTAGTGAAACTCGGTATTGCGTACGACGCAAGCTATCGAGAAAGGTCGCGATTGCGTGTAACGCAAGCCAAGCAAGTGTTGTGTAGAAAAAAGATTCCTTTGATGATTTATATAACATAAAAGTCTCGGGTGTTACAGATTTGGTGTCTCTCATACTATATTTATGGAAAATGGCACCAATTTATTTTATGTTGAGTTAAAGAAGTTGTATCAGGAGCACAATATCAAATCCAATCATTTATCTCGCTATCATGTGGTGACCAATGGACAGATAGAGTCCTTTTATAATACCCTATCAAATATACTCCAAAATATGGAGGATAAAGATATTAAATCTTGGCCTGATATAATTTTTCATGCATTATAGGATTATTGGACTACTACCCGTACTGCCACCTAGGGAACCCCTTATTCATTAGTGTATGGAACAGAAGAATTATTTCCAAATGAAATTAAATTTCCTTCACTCTGAGTTACAATCTTTGATCACTAGTATACAAATGGTAAGTCTCCAAAATGGTTTGATGAGATGGGGTGATTAGATTAAAAAAATATTTCATACTTTGCATCATTTATAAGTCTATCAGAATAAAATAGTGTGAGCCTATAACAAGAAATTTTTCCACCATTCATTTCTTCAAGAAGAATTAGTATTGGTCCTTAGGACTCTAATGATACTAGGAAAGAAACCTCCAAAGCATGAGCCAAACTAGGAATGACCATATTCTATAAAAAATTTCTACTCAAACAGAGCTTATGCCCTAATCTCAATTGATGGGTAGATTATTAAAACACTAACCAATGCGATGTTCTTGAATAAATACATTGTGTAATTGCACACATTGTCCTTACAACAAGACATTAAATTGCACAGTATAGATTCCTAGTCATAAGTCATTACATTGCCTAAAAATAAAAAACATCCATACTGCATGATGATAAAATGCATAGCATTTCTGTCCATTTCTCATGACGTTAAACTGCAAGACATCATTTGTACTTGTTACCGGATATTAAACTATATTACTAACACCTTCTCTACTTGATGTTAGGAGCATCCATATGAAAGCATCATTGACATTATTTATACTCATTAGTGTCACATTAATCCCTCTATCCCCTATATCTATGTTAGATATGCATAGGGACCTCATTTCAAGAACTACATGTGGCTTGATTCTCATCTATATGAGATACGTAGAGATTCCTGGATCTCCAAATGTGGGCCCAGCCGCAACCCAAAAAAATATGTCCTTTTCTCCTCCTATATATGAATCAGATCTAAATAGTGTGTTACCTTAAGGTATAAGGTCTGATCATTATACAATTTTCTGTCTTAAGTTTAACCATTCGTTTGGAACATGTCAACAAGCCCCCATCTCCCAGGTCAAACTCGATTGGTGTGGGAAATGGATGTTTCAAGAGCACTGTACAACATGATTTTCACTTATATGATGGATGTAGAGATTCCCAGATCTCCAATCTTGGTCCTAACAATGATATACAGACCCCCCATTTATTCCTTATATAAGAATCAATGTTAGATATGGAATTTTTAAAAAACTACGTATGTATTGATTCTTACCCCCATAAATACAGGTAGTGACACTTCTGTTTTATCCCGTAGTCCAGTTACAATATGTCTTTCCTTTCACATCTTTTAATCTTAGTTCTTACTGCATGATGTTAAACTACATGGAAATCTAATACCCCTATTCTTCACTAATGTCACCTTTTGTGTTACAGAAGAATCCCTTACTGCTCCTTGTTTATCACACCGATCATAGCTCATGTGGGCTTAAGAATTCGGTCAAAGGTTTCTCTATATAAATAAGGCGTATCAATTTCTTATGGGGTTATCAATGTCCTTACTACATGAGTTAAAATTTCACAGTACAATGTCCTCACTGCATGACTTAAAACTACACAATATAATGTCCTCGATGCATGATTTTAAACTGCACAACACAATATTGATTCAAATGAAACAAAGAAAGTCCCCATTTTTTATATATGAGTCAGTTTTATGTAAACAAAGTAAAAATATTGGCCAATATTGATTCAAATATTCCTCATGTGCATTGAGAATAACCCCATCCATATTTCACACTCTTAATCTTGAATATTTTCATATATTCATAATCTTCCTTACAATTTCTGGTGACATAGTATCTAATATCTAATATCTCTTTTTCTTGACTCTGCAGTATGTTTCCTTAGGTGTCCTTGCATAAGTTTCCTACATGATGGGCCTTTTAGTTAAAAGTTGACACTATTTGTCTAGAGAGAATATTCCCCAGTTGGCCCTACATAATACAACCCCCATAATGGGGTTGTGAAATGATGGTAATTTTGTTCTTGGTTATAATTTCTTTTTCCCCTTCAAAATTTGATGACAATATACAAGAATATTTATTCTAAAATAGTCATTCACATATATTTTTCCGGTTATCTTTCTATTGATATGAAAGTATTCAATACCGTGGTTTCATATCTCTCTCTCCATGTTTCAAAAGAAATATAAAATAACCTTGGATCACTTGATCACATATCATATATTGTTTCCATTTTTGGTCCTATTTGTATGACCAAAAATTAAAAGCACCATACTCCCTACGTTTAAGTCAGACCTTTGTAGAAACCCTATACCTCCGATTCTGTGGAAATCATGATGGGAAATACCCTCTCCATATTCATGTACCTTTCTCCATAAACCAAACATTGTGCTTACAAAAACATGAATCTCCATAAACTTTCTTTGGCTTTTAGAATTAGAATGTTAAAATTCCTAGGAGCTCTTTTTCTTTACTATGTAGTATGTGCCCCTAGGTGGCCTTTCTTAAAATTTTCCTACATAACAAGACTTTCAGTAAAAAGATGCCACTATTTGGTTATGAAATATATGCCTAAGTTGGCCCTTCCCAATATTGCCCCCATAACGAGTTTGTAAAATAATGGTAACTTCATTATTGGAATAGACATCCCCTAATTCCTTTAGCCCTTTTCCCATATCATTCTTCAGATATAGAAATTCCCAAATCAATGTTTACAATTTTCCCTTGAATACCTGAATATGGAAACATGTTTCCAAACAAATTATTATAAAATTTGGAGACTCTCATACCTTTGGTTAAAGCTAAATACCTTCAATTAAATCCACACAATGTCCTCAAAGCATGACTTAAAACTGCACAGTACAATTTCCTCACTCCATGACTTAAAACTGCATAGTGCAATGTCCTCACTGTCTGACTTCATACTTCACAATATGATATTAGAAATTCCAATTTCTGATGAATTTTAACCAATATTCATAAACCAAATTTTTGTATAAGTGGTTTTACTATTCATGAAATATATTGGAATAGATAACCATTTATTCTTAAAATCCCTTTCCATGGAAAAATCACCCACAGTGGTCTTGAGTCACCCAAGTCTTATTTTCCCTTATCTATCAATAGTAAAATGTTAAATTTCTATGAGAACTTTTCCTTGACTATGCAATATGTTCCCCCAAAGGCCTTGCATAAAATTTTCCAACATAATAGTCTTGTTGGTCGTAAGATGCCAATATTTGGTTGTACATCATATGCCTAAGTTGGCCCTGCATAATATAACCCCCATAATGGGTTTGTCAAATAATGGTAATGTCACTCTTAGAAGAGACTTCCCTTATGTTTATACAAGTTATAGATTTAGTGACCATGAAAATCAGGACTCGAGATTCCCCTTGTAATAATTTAGAGAAAATTAGAGAAATTATTAGCCACTGAGTCCTATTTGGGACCTAATTTCAAAATTTATGGTCAAATATGTTCGACCTTAATAACCTCCACATTATAGTCCAACATGCATGACTCTAAACTTCCAAAAACAAGAGACATGGTACTCACTAGATTGGAAACCTGCAAAGTGAACTCCAGACATAAGTCGAGTATCTGCTCACTAAACTTAGATTTTTTATGGTTTAGGGAATATTAAGCAACAAAAATTCAAAAGAAACAAATTATATAGGGTTGTACATATGACCCTAGAAATAGTCAAACTATGCTCACTAATCCCTACATCTTAGGAAAAAATTTGAGCATCCTTCCAAACTTGGCATAGCTCCAAATCGAACCAAATGATGTTGGAATGCGTCAATGTGCCCTAATTTTACCCTATAACAAGATTAATTTCATTTAAAATGAATCAAATTATATGGGGGGATTTGTTAGACACCATGAAATGTTTTCCATGAACTCTTCCTTAGAGCGAATATATGATTCTAACATAGACAACAAATGTCAATTATGAGTAAATATGATTCACCATAAAGGAAGAGGATGCATGATGGATTTATAGGTGCCAAAATACTACTCCATATAGATGGATAAGTGGAATGATTCCCCCATCTTGGAGTAGAAAGTGGATTTTCATGATCGATGATGAAAAGGTGTCAACACATTAAATTCAATTTCCCAGTTTCATCTGAGAAGACATGGTGTATTTATCATCTCAATAAGTGATGATATATTCAATACATTTGATTTGACTGGTCACAGAGCCCAAAAACACATACATATCAAAATTTATGGCACTCAGAAGATGGATAAATTTTATAAGGGACCTAATCAGAGGACCTAGGTGGAGTACCTATGCAGAATTATAATTTCTACACCCCTACGTGGAAGAGCTATGCAGAGGACCTACAAGGAGGACCTGTGAATACTACTTCACTTAGACTAAGCCCCATCCATGACAATAAATAAGACACTTGGGATTCCTTATTCAAGGACTAAAAATGTTGAAAGACTCCCTGAAGCTCCCATTGTGTAGCTTTTTCTCCCAGATCCCTCAAATTGTCTCAGGTAGCTCTCTCAAACATGAGAGAAGAGATAATTAAATGGTATAATCATGTTTTCAAAGTCTTTCACAATTTCTACATAGGCTTGGTTCCTAAAAGCGCGGCTGATGGACTCCTATCAACCTGTCAAAGTTCCAGTGCTCCTCTAATGTGTATAACAGCACTCAGTTCGAATCATCGACGATGACACTTTTTAATAGTCGATTGTTTTTAGTTGATTGTATTCTCATTTGGGGATTTGTTTTCAAAGATTATGAAATGATTGATTGATTATTATTGATTTAACAAATTGATAAAGATTTGGGTGAGTTTATCATTAGGTAGTTTAGCTTGTGATATCCTTGAGCCTTGCTTTATATTGCATTAAATTAACACTCATCTCACAAGTAGACAATGATTGGAATTCCTAAGTGTTAAGGCTTTAATCAAAGCCATAAAATAACTAGGATTCTAATATCTATCAGTACATGATTATGGTAGTGTACTTATGGTTCCAATAATCCATGGAATATATATGTTAAACAAAATATGTCATTAATCCATGACATGTTAAGTCCAACATGCACAATGTTAAATTAAACAAATACTCATCGAGAAAATACTCTAAATCACTTAACATCCCAAAATTAGGACTCAACCCAATGGTATATTTACTCAGACATTAATATTATTATAAATTTGGTTTATTTTGTTTATGATGATGAATTATAAATAGAAAAAAGGGAACATGATAAGGAAAGAGTAGTGCGTTGAACACACATGATTGTTGAAAAGAGGTAAAACGGGCTTTCAATTGAATGAATAAGCACAAGAAGGGAAAGAGTTTTAACTTTATTTAAAATATTTTTAGAAAATTAATATTAAACTATAAATTTTGGATGATAATAAGAGATATTTAAGAAGAAACTATCATTAAAACAGAATTAGAGAGACAAACACTTGTGAAATTAAAAATGAATAAAACTGGAAAATTAAATCAAAACAAAGAGAGGAGGAAGGGTCTCTCATGTGAAAACATGAGTATAAAAGGTCCTCCAAAGACTTTATCAGATCTTTGGTCATTCCAATTGATGCTTCTCTCTTCTTAAATGTCTTCCATATGCAAGGATAAGAGGGGGTAGTATTTATAGACCTAGGAGGAGGACTGTTTGCATTCCAAATCTTCCGCTCCACTTGAAACACCAATTTATCTATTAATATAAACAGATATAGAGATATTCTATGCTTAAAAGTTTTAGATAATAATGTTGGACAACTAATCCAATAATTTGGAGTCATTTGAATTTATGGAGCCAAAGTTAGGGTGGTTTTATTAAACAAAGTTAAACAACCAATTTCAATCCATGCTTTTTCAATGGTTGAAATGTGAATGGATTTTTGAATAGGAAGATACCTTAAAATCCAAATTATTTTTTTAAAAAAATCGTCCGCCTATGTATCCTATTTCACACTGAATAATATCATCTTGATTTGATAACTAGATCAAGAAACAAGTCATAAATACTGTAATGCTTTTAATTCTCAGCAAAAATGGTGGGATGAGTTTAAATAAATCTTTTGGGCCCCTTGTATTTGGAGTTGGGCCTTGAAATTTTTATCCCAGACTCCTTAAATTGTCCCCGTAACATTGTAGGAGGATAAATGAATTTTTAATTATGTATTGAGTCCATTAATTCAATATTCATAGATTATCTAGTTTCATCACAAATTCTTTGGGTCTTTTTTGTGTGGTCCATATGTCCCTTCAACTGGATGATCCGGACAAAGTTTCCTTCTAATGAAATGTTGAAATTTGATTATGTAACACAATAAAACAATAACCATATAATTTATATAATAAGGGGGAGAGTTATATTTAAAACTATAAACTAACATTGATTGGATTAATTCAAATAATGGTCAAAAATTATATTTAATATTCAAACATTAATATTTCACACAAATTATGCACATTTCATATAAAATTTGTAAAGGGAGTATATTAAAATTTATGAAAATATTAATAGAAACAACTCCCACACACTTGGTCTTGTACATGTCCTTATGTGCAATAAATATAAAAACATAACAAAATAATTTTAACTCACTAACAAATATTAAAATTTCGTTTCCCCAATTATTAGAGGTTTAGATAATTTCACTCATCTATATTGAATTCCACTATAATTTGTTATATAAACAATGTTCCAAAAACCGTTAATTTTTTTATGATCAAATTTAGAAATGGAAAATATTGGCACACAAAACATACTCTTCTCAATATGATAAAATTAATTTATGGAGTTTCACACATTCACCAACCAAAAGTGAAAATATTAGAGTTTGTAAGAGCTATCAGCTTCCACTCTCTATCAAAATTGCATAAGAATCAAGAGATATTTTGAAGGGGTTTTTCTGTGTCTATGGGATGATAGGAATATAATTTCCATGATAGAGAAGAATAGGGGTAAACCACCAAAATGGAAAAAGAAATGCACATTTTTTTTAAATAAGACTTGAAAGGAAATGGAAACTCATTTTTATAAGGGAATAAAATGTGAAATAAGACAAAAAAGAGGATCTAAATATTAAGGGAATGAGAAAATGGAATATTTAGAAAACACGAAACTTCTCCCAATGACATATGAATATAATTCAAGTGTTATTTTTTTCTTTTTTTCTCGAAATTTGAACATGTAATAGATCTCACACTCATATCCCAACCCATGATTGATCTCCTCAGGACACTAATTTTAATAGTTATAACAATATCAAAGGTTGAGAAATAGTGATTTTTGACATACCCAAGACACAACCCATTTTTTTTCATTTTTTCTTTTTGATTTTTTCCTTTTTTTGAACACTTGTCAATAAAATTTGAATAATATTTCATAATAATATATATATTCCTAAACCCCAATTAAGTACAACCTCTCCCCCACACTTGAATTTATGCTTTCCCTCAAACATATGATAACATGGTAAAAATCAACAAAAGGGTACCCAAAATGAAATCCATTCCCCCACACATAAATTTCAAAAAAATATGAAATGAAAATCCATGTTGATATTTGGTGGGATAAGGTATTGGGATTTTAATGTGTCTATCAATGAAAAAGTTTTTTTAGGCTATAAGGGGATTTCAAAAGGAGGATTAATGTTTGGGAAGTGGGAGGATATTTGGATATTGTGATTCTCATGAGTTTTAGAAAATGCCTCGGTCATATTAATGCACACTAATGTAGGAAATTCAGCTTGAAGGTTCAGCAACTCAAGAATCACAAATGGGGGTAAAAATACAATTTGAAAATATGGAAATTGGTAGCCTTGGTATGATAGAAAATGTTGTTCCCAACAGGTGGGGAAAATCAGTTTCCAAATCCAAAATCGAGCATTTCAAATTTTTTGATTTTGACACAAGAATCATTATCCAATGTTATGATGAAACCACCAAATTTTTGAGATGAAACCATGTATTTTTACTCCCCAAAATGGTGGGAAAAAATTTGAAAATTGGAAGGTGAGTAAGTATGACTATTGATTTTTCATATGTATTTTTTCTAATGATTTGTTTTTTTTTGGTTTTTTTGGGTTTTTCAGTTTTTTATAAAGAAACACCCACAAAAAAGGGAAAGAGTAAATAAAAAAAGTGTGATAAGGAAATTGGTAAGAAAACAAAATGAGATTGAGTTATGGATATGAGGAAATAGAGAGATAGAAAGTTTAGTCATTCCATTTTTTGGGTGTAATATGCAGTTGATGTTTTATGTACAACAACATTTATTTTCAAAATATATTCCATGGTTTTATTTAAAAAATTGGTTCATAAGTCACTGATCAAGGAATGAGGTGTGCCAAATCAGTGGATGATGTGTTTCTGGATGAACTCACTAAAATTATGTGAATCATCATTTCTAGTTGGTTTATCCTTTAACCACTTAAAAACATAATCAACCACAAGAATAATGAATGAGAATCCATTGGAAATGGGTATTGGTCTCATGAAATTGATGCCCCAAACATAGAAGATCTCATAGTAAATTAATGGATCTTGGGGCATTTCATTTCTATTTTAAATTATGACAAACTTTTTTCAAGTTGGAAATGATTGATAGAACTCATGTGAGTCCTTAAAAAGTTATGTCCAGAAGAATCCATAGTCTATTTCATTTTGGTATGTCCTTTTTTTCCAAAGTGGCCTCCTCGAGTATGTGAGTGAAAACATTCTAAGATGGAGGAATTTTCATCTTCATCAACAAATCTTTTAATTACCATGTTATAAATACTTTTACAAAGATTATTATCTTCCCAAAAATATAATTTTGAATCACTTTTCAACTTCATTTTTTGTTCTTTTGAAAACAAAATTCCGGAAAAACACCAGAAACCAAGTAAATTACAATTGGGGCATACCATGGTATTTTTGGAGTGAGAGATGAAAGGTTATTAGTAGCAAAATCAGGATCAAAGATTTATTAAAGAGAATAGTTAGAAATTATACTCATGTGATCAGATATATGGTTTTCTTTTCCTAGTCTATCTTTGATTTCAAGGTAAACTCATACAGCATTAGGATCCATGTTATTATCCTTGGTTTGGAATCACTTTTCTTGAATAAGAACATTATAGCAGAATGATCTGTGAAGATGATGATTTTTGAACCTAATTGATAGGGATGAAATTAATTTAAGGCAAAAACAACTACTAAAAGTTATTTTTTATTGACAATGTAGTGGGATTGAGTTTGAAACAATGTTTTTGAGGAATAATATATGACATGAAAAATGTTTTCTCTACTTTGACCAAGAACAGTCCCAACAGCTCTATCATAAGCATCACACATAAACTCAAAGGATAATAACCAATATGGGGGTTGGATTATCAGGGTAGATGTAGGAGCATTTTTGAGTTCAGTGAAGGATCTCTTGAAATCCTCATCTAAATGTAAAGTGACATCACTTTGGAGAAACTGAGTGAGTGTGAGGGAAATTATACTGAAGTTATGAATGAATCACCGATAGAAAATAGCATGAATGAGGAATGAATGGATGTCTCGAACATAGGTGGGTTAAGGAAGTGATTGGATCACTTCAATTTTGGAAGGATCTAATTTAATAACATCTTTTGAAACAATGTTCCCTAGAATAATCCCATTTGCAACCATAGAGTGACATTTTTCAAAATTTAACAGAAGGTTACACATGACACACTTTTGAAGGACCTGAGAGAGTTAATTCAAGAATGATTCAAATGAATCCCCATAAATGGTAAATTCATCCTTGAATACTTCCATGAAGAGATCAATGAATTCAGAAAAGATACTCATCATACACCTCTGGAAGGATGCAGGAGCATTGCAAAGGCCAAAATTCATTCTCTTATATGCATATGATCCTAAGGGGCATGTGAAAGTAGTTTTTTCTTGGTCCTGAGGTGTAATTGGGATTTGGAAGTAGCCATTGTATCCATCAAGAAAGAAATATCGTGACTTTCCACCTAATGTTTATAGCATTTGATCAAGGAATGGAAGAGTGTAGTTATCTTTTCCTATTCCAACATTTAATTTCCTATAGTCCATGCACACACACCATTTTTTCTTCACTCGATTTATGAATACCTTCCCATGTTCATTTGTAAAAACAGTTATCCCACCCTTCTTAGGTAAAACTTGAATTGGACTAAACCCTTCACTATCTTAAATTGGGTAGATAATACCAGCTTGAAGATTCTTGGTGATACCTTCCCTAACTACCTCAAGTATGAGTGGATTGAGTCTTCTTTGCGGTTGTCTAATTGGATTGTATGATTCCTCAAGATGAATGTGATGATTGTAAAGGAAATTATTTATTCCTAGTATGTCATCTATGGTCCAACCTAAGGCCTTTTTGTTTTCCTCTAACACTTGAACAAGTTTGGATTCCTCGATTTCGGTAAGTGAAGTAGCGATAATGATAGGATAAGAGTGATCATGGAAAAGGAATACATATTTCAGGTGTTTAGAAAGAGGTTTCATATTAGTCACATATTTCATTTGTGGGTTAGAAAACTTAGGAATGGATGATGGGAATTTAGTTTCTTTAGATTCATTTTCTTTAATACTGTCCAAGGTGGAGTAATAGAGATCAGAGTTGATGTGGGATTTAAGAGATTTTTCACGATCCTCTAGACTGACAGAGTCTATGAATGAAAGGTCCACATCAACTTCACCATTTAGGACTTGGTTAATCATGGGGAAGATTTCACAATATCTTCTCTCATTATAACATGATAAACATAATATAATGGGGTTCAATAGACTCTCAGAAGTGTCCTTAGAAATGTGGATTGATAATGCAGAGAGATTCTTATATGGGTATCTCATGGATTTGAAAATGTTGAACTTGATAAGTTTTTCACCAAATTCCATAGAAAAGGTGCTTTAATGGACATCAATATTGGTTCTCACTATCATTAGGAATGGTATTCCAAGAATTAGGGGAGATCGAGAAGATTTTGTCTCACATTCCATGTCAAGGACATATAAATCATCCGGGAAGATAAGATATTTGACTCGGATAAAGAAATCCTCAATTATTCCATCAGGACTAGCTGTGTCTCGATTGGATAACTGGATGACAACAGTCGTTGGATGTAAGGGACCTCGACCATGCTTGAAAAATATGGATTTGGTGATGACATTAATTGAGGCTCCTATGTCTATGATTACATCATTTAAGTTGGAACTTCCAATTTTGCATGGAACCGTAAATGTCCTTGGATCTTTGAACATTATGGTAATAGACTGTTGGGTGAAAACATTTTCAAAGGTCCTAAGTTTTATCTTGTGGGTGTACAATTCCTTAAGAAAATTGGCATCCATAGGGATTTGTTTTATGGAATCTAAGAGGGTAATGTTGACTTCAACACGTCTAAACATGTTGAGCATTTCAGGATCGGGTTTAAAAGAATTCTTTGGATTAGAAACGTCTTGAGGAAAAGGAATTGGTTTACAGAGTGGAATGGAATGAGGCAAGGTAATGGATTCATATTCCTTTTCTTGTTTATTTTTCTTTTCATTTTCTAGGTCAACATTTAAAGTGGGGTTGGAGGACATATCTTGAGGCATTGCAATTTGATTCCCTAATCTAAGTGCAATTGCATTTACATTACCCTTGGGGTTGGGTAATGGTTGAGCTAGGATTGGGGATGAATTTTATTATTCTTTCTGGATTAGGTAGGGATAAAGTTGACCAATTTGGGTTTCAATATTTTTATGGCCTAATTGGGTGAAGGAGGAAAGATCTTCCACTACACATTCCCATGGTTGTTTGGAAGAAGAGGCTTGTCCTGAATTGGGATTTCCTTGATTTTGGTTCTTGGGAAATAGATTTTATTGGTTTGGTAATTGGCAAGGATCAGTAGGATAGTGTAATCCCGGAGGAGGAAGAGGAGGATTGATCCTTTCAGGTTGAGGCACAAAAGGGTAAGGTTGTTCGAAGTTACCAACACCTTGACCATATTGGAAATTGTTTGAGTTTTGAGGAGGGAATTGAGGGGGATAAGAGATCAGGTTTCCATACCTTAATCCTTTGTTATATGTGGAATAGAATGGCTAAAAATGGGGTTGGTTGAAGTTTCTAATAAAATTATCTGATTGTTGAGGGTTGGGGTTCCACTGAGCATATGATGCATTGAGCTCCATTGGTCTGGATGAATCGGATTGATCCTCTTGAATTTGCGGACATGTTTCAGTTGGATGAGATGGAGAGTTTCATATTCTATAGTTTTTGATAGGCCCAGGAAACATTGATTGTGGAGAAGATGAGGTTGGGGATTTGAAAGCCACAACTAGTTGTCGCAAAGACCTGTAAGTTCACTTATCCACTCATCCATCTTGTTCGTCTCTATCGATTAACTATCTTGGGCTTGTTTCACTTGAGCAAGTTTTCAAGTATGGAATTGTTGTGTGTTTGTATCCATGTTTCTTATTAGATCTCTTTCAGTTGTAAGAGTTTTATCAACAAGAGCACCGCCACTTGCGGTATTAATGAGCATTCTCTCCATAGCAAATAAACCCTCATAGAAGTATTGGATCAAGAGTTGGTCAGGGATTTGGTGGTGTGGGTAGGTTGCAAAAAGCTTTTTGAACCTCTCCCAGTACTCATGGAGTGATTCATTTGGGAATTTATGGATACCACTTATTTCCTTCCGGATGGAAGTAGTTCGAGAATCAAAAAATAAATTCTCTACTAAGAGTCCCTTCATGTCATTCCATGTGGTTATGGAACCCAAAGGGAGGTAGTAAATCCATGACATGGATGTGTCAGCTAAGGAAAATGGTAATGCATGGTGTTTTATTTTTTTCCTTAGTTACCCCTTGAGGCATCGTGGTAGATCACACCACTTATAACTCTTTAAGATGAAGATGTGGATCCTCACTGGCTAGCCTATGGAAATTAGGGACAAGATGAATCAAACCGGATTTCAGTTAAAGGTTAGCCTATATGTTTGGATATTGAATACCAAGAGGTTGGTAATTCATATCTGGGGAAGCAAGTTCTTTAAGGGTTTATTCCCTAGGATTATCTATATCTTATTCAATTGGTTGGATAAGGAAAGGTTCGTAAATGAGTTGATTTTTTATTTTGTTCCTCCTAAGTTGGTGAAGTGTTCCCTCAATTTCAGGGCCAAAAAAATTAGAGGGATTGTTTAGGAGGCTGTAGGTCATTTAGAGAGATGTTGGAAGAATGGGAAGATGGGTTTTTCTTTGAGTTTTTTTCATTTGTTTCAATTTTTTTTGTTTTTATACAGTAACTAGAAACTAACAAGTACTTAATTTCACTATCCCTAGTAATGACACCATTTGAAAGTGTGGACTACTGTCTCCTATTGACCAGTCAAGGTTCTAGTGCTCTGCTAATATGTATCACAGCACTCGAGTCGATTCCTCAGTGATGATATTTCTTAATTATCGATTGTATTCAAATTGGGGGATTTTTTGTGGAGCATATGGAATTATTTTTTGATTAGGATTGATTTAAAAAATTGATAAATATTGGGGTGAGTTCATCATTTGGTAGTTAAGCCTGTGATATCCTTAATCCTTGCTTTATATTGAATTAAATTAACACCCAAGTCACAAGTTGATGTTTATTTGAATTCCTAAGTGTTAAGGATTTAATCCAAGAATTAAAATAACTAGGATTCTAATATCAATCAATATTTGATTATTGTTTTGTAATTATGGTTCCAATAATCAATGTAATACATACGTTAAACAAAATATGTCATTAAATCATGACGTGTTAAGTCTAACATACACAATGTTAAATTAAAGAATACTCATCGAGAAAATACTCTCAATCACATAACATCCCTAAATTTTGACCCACCACAATGGTAGATTTACTCATCCATTAATATGATTATAAATTTGGTTTATTTTGTTTATGATTATTAATTATTAATAGAACAAAACGAACGGGATAAGAAAAGAGTAGTCTGTCGAACACACACAATTGTAGAAGATAGTTTAAAAAAAGGCTTTCGATTGAATGGGGATGAAAAAGAAGGGAAATAGTTAAAACATGATTAAAAAAATTTAAGAACATTAATATTAAAATATATATGTTCGATTAAAATAATATATATTTAAGAATAATCTTTCATTAAAACATAATTACAAAGACAAACACTTTTGAAATTACAAACGAAGGAAACTACAAAAGTAAATTAAATCAAAGAGAGGAGGAAGGGTATCTCAAATGAAAACATGTGTATGGAAGGTCCTCCCAATCCTTTTTCAAGTAATTGGTCTTTCCAATTGATTCTCCACTCTTCTGAAATTCCAACCATATGCAAGGAGAATAAGGGGTTTTATTTATTGCCCAAGGAGGTGGACTGTTTGCATTCCAAATATTCACCTCTATTTTCATCACCAATTTGGATATTCAGAAAGAAGAATACCAGGATAAACTCTTCTTAAATGTTTTAGATAATAATTTTTCTGACTACTCTCAAAATTTGGAGTCATTTGGACTTATAGAGCCAAAGTTATGGTCGTTTGATTAAACAAAGTTAAACTGTCCATTTCTATCCATGCTTTTTCATTTGCCAAAATGTGAATGGATTTTTGTATTGGAAGATTACTTAAAATCTGAATTATTTATTCAGAAAAGTCAGTCATCTATATCTCCTCTTTTACACTCCAGAATTTCAACTTTATTGGATGACTAGATCTGGAGACATGTCATGAATGCTGTACAGATTTTAATTCTTGGCCTGAATGGTGGGATGAGTTTAAATGACTCAGTTGGGCTCGTTTTATTTGGAGTTGGGCCTTGAAATTTTTATCCAAGACTCCATTAATTGTCCCACAAACATTTTTTGAGAATAAATAAATTTTAAATCCTGGATTGAGCCTAGTAATTCAATCTTCAAATCTAGTCTAGTTTCATCACAAATTCTTTGGGTCTTTTTGTGTGGTCCATATGACCCTCCAAATAGACTATTTGGCCAAAGGTTCCATCTAATGAAATGTTTCAAGTTGAGTGATTAACCCAAAAAAACATTAAAACTATAATTTTAAAAATTATGGTGAGAATTATATTTAAAATAATAAACTGACATCGAATAGATTAATTCAAATAAAGCTCATAAATTACATTTAATATTTAAACATTAATATTTCAAAAAAATTATGAACATTTCATATAAAATCAGTAAAGGGAGTATATAAATACTTATGAAAATAATAATAATAATAGTTCCCCTATGTGAAATATATTCTTCAGTCATCATAAAAAGTTGTGTGGCACACTTACGTAGAACACCAATGCGACCACCCATCCTCACGACCAATGCATGTTCCTATATATCATAAAGTTCAAACTTAATGAATGCCTACATTTTGAAAGTAGGTCCCTTTTGGATAAATAACTTTTATGTTTTTCCAGTTCTGTGAATAAATCCAATGGAAACTGCCTAGAAGTAGTGATTCTTAAAACTAAAACACACGTTTCAAGGAACTATGAAACAACCTTCAAATGAGATTATTTTAATTTCTATTCAATAGAAATAAAAAATAATTCATTTTTTAGATCCATAAAAAATAAATTTTCTTAAATTTGATAATATAAATATAATTTTAAATAAAACATATCTACCAAAAAATAATGCTCCTAAAAAATATATTTCAAAACATTTCTTCTGGAAAAATATTATTTCCTATGTGAATTATAAATTCTTTATCAAAATTATATTTCATTTAAATACCATATAATATAAATTATTTCATAATTTATAAAAATTATTTCATGTAAGTTCATTATTGCGTACTTCATAAGCTATGCAACACATCAAATTTTTTTAAGAGAAAATATATTCTAAAATATCAGGGTGTTGGATAATTATTCCAAATAAATATCAATTTGATTTTAAATAATGTATTTCTAGAAGAAGTAGTATATATTGAATATATTAATATTTTTCTTTTACATATAGACTAAAATATAGTTCTTTAGTTGAATGGGTTGAAAAAAGCACATCGAGCATCATATTTTTGGATTGATCAATACATAAGAAATATTGGTTTCAGGAATGGAGGTGTTAATAAAAATAACTACGTAAAAAAGGATAGTGATATAATTATGATGGTTCTTAAATATTTTAATTTTTTCATCAAAAAACTAGGTTCTACATAAACATTCCCCGAGCCCGGTTGGCCATATTGCCACAAGCGCATCTCCTGAAATTCTAGAGGTTGTCGACCAGCAGTGAGGGAATAGAGTGTATACATGGGGAGAATATGAACTCATTACCATAGTGAATAACATTGGGTAAATATGAAAAATAGGAAAATAGTGAAATACTTAATAAACATATGTCCTAGAAGAAGAAAAATTAATAATAAATAACTAAACCACAGATAATCATATACAAAAATTGGTGATGATATTTTTCATGTAATGTATCTATAAAGTAAGAAAACATGGATACAAATAATCAAAAAATTCATTCTACAAAAAAGTATCATAAATAATCCTAAAACTATATAATCATGTTTATATCCAGCTAGATCATCTACTACCAAACTCCATCCTAATGAATGTAAGCAATATCATGTTTCCAAAGCAGGACACTTCCCCTTATCAACTTGTGTATGCAAGTAATTTTCCCGGGCACCAATGGCAGCCCAGATATGGTGTGAGATAAAATTTAGTAGGCCACCTCCAATGGTGTCTATAACATCCATTACATGTAGTTTAAACTGAAATAGTGTGAAATCATTCACATATAAAATTAAAGAAATATAGTAATGTAAATACCCAAGTACCTACTTCATCCTTAGTTGGTGTTTGAACATATAACCATTTAATTTATTAATTAAGTTGTAGATTATATAGTAAATCACATGAGGTATAATCAACAATGGAATCATGTCATGATAGAAATAATAAAGGATCCAAGATGTAATAATGAATCATGTAATGATGATAATAATAAAAAGGATCTATGGTAATAAACAAGGAACCATTGACCTCAAGGGTCAATCCAACTCAGGTAATGAAATATAGCCTAGATATAATGTGTAAGAGTGTAATTTAAGGGTTAATGGACAAATAATAACACTATAATGATTCTATCTGAGTACAATTATATCTTCCAAGATAAAAGATAATAAGATGTGATTAGGCCCAATGGGTGTAACCATGGAACCGTATGTCTGTAGACATCATACTGGATCAAAGGAGTGTGTCTCAGGAATCCTAAAATGATAATGGAGGGATCCCAAAATAATCATGTTGGGAATCCACAAGTAGACAAATATCGGGTTCTATGGTGGTTCTCCTCTATGGAAATATTCATCCATGAATCAAAATGGAAATTAAGAGTGCACAATTAATTCCCTTAGGAATCCAATTCTAGCTCAAGTCTGACTAATCCTGCAATAATTTCATAGCATGTATGTAATAGGAACCTTATACTTTATTAATTAATTAATTAGATACATGTAATAATACTTCCATCTGATAAGTCAGAGGGTAAATTCCAAACCTTTCATTAGTGTGACATGGTATATAAAGGATATAAAACTATTTAATTATTTAATTAATTATTCAACAGTTTGTTTCACCCAATTTCCTTCCATTAAATTAAAAAGGGTTGGTATATGCAAGCAAAAAGATCATGCTATTATAAGTATCTAGGAAAGTGATATCTATATGTATACTTTCAATTATACATTTAAAGGATCATTTAATTAATTATAACACTTACCATATAAGGTTCACATGGAATTATCATTTTCAAGGCACACCATTTCAATTCATTGATTCAATTAAACACTTACCTTTATCTAGGTCATGTCAAGGCACATTCAAACGATGGTTTAGATAATAAAAAATTACCAATAAATGCCTAATTATGGAAAACACCCAACATGGGATATAAATTATTGGGGTATCAACCTCTGATAGTGTAATGATACTACATAGAAAGGGCTCAGGAATACGAGGATGATGAATATAATCAGGGGATATTAATTTAATAAACAACACACGATGAAATCGACATGCACAAAATGATAGAAATTTATAAAATGATGAATGTTTAGGGATAATTTGTATACCACCTACCTCATACATGTAAGAACATCCTCATCCAGTATTATCCTTTTGTTTGGATTGTATCAGAAGAAATTTGAAGAATGGATCAATGCCCTAAAAATATGGCCTATGAGCCTATTTCATGAACCATGCTGGGTCTCCATCAACCTGAAACCTATCCCAGTCTGTGTCAATGCCCGAGGGGTGTTCTCAGTCCCCACGGGCTAGAAAAAGTGCTCGGGTAGCCATAAAAGCAAGTGGGAATGATTTTACATGATGACACAAACACAACAAAGCCAATAATATATAAAAACAAAGCTCGAAAACATAACCAAACAATCCCTTGAATGGTTTCATATTTATGATTACAAGTTTTATACAAAATCCAAAAATATGGCTATAATAAAAAATAACCAAAACCCAAGAAAAGAAAACCACCACAAGTAAGCGGAGCATCTCCCTCAAGCCATCCCCACAACACCTACCAAGAATCTCACTTTCATCCCAATCCACCTTCACCAATGACTTTGCCCTTAACAATATCAAATATAACCAAGTATTGTTACACCCAAAAGAGTAATAAGGGTGTGATCAATTTCCCAGTAGGATACCACTCAAAAGAGATCGCATGATCTATGTATTATAATGAAAAAAAATACAATTTCAATATTAGATAAAATAAAATAAATCACTTGAACAAATTAAATATTTTTTTAAAGGAATAACTTTTAAAGAAATGCGATTTCAAAAAACAACACCTTTCTCTTTTGAAGTATCTCATGAGCCACACTATTTTCCGATGGTGAGTGAATAATGGTGAAAGATATCCTAACACAGGAGAGGCCCTATGGGTTTTAGCTAGCTATTGGGACCTGATAACCTCACGTCTCAGTGAAAGGTGGTATAGTAACCACAAAAATCCATGTTGTTGTGCATGAGCCGCTAGAGATGAGAAGAATCCAATATTCTAGTGGTCTCCATTCATCAATTGTTTTGGTTAGCATTGTCAATTTCAATCCTGCTAAGTGAAACTGGGTCATATCCACTTCCTAATAATTAGAATGCTTGTCTTAGTACACCCTCATAGCTACCCAGGCTTCCTGTTGAGTGATCATACGAGTTTCTAACAAAACACATGTTACGAAATTCATATTGCACAATCCAGACAAGACCCAACACACCCCAAAGTCACCATTTCACACAAAAATCCTCTTTAAAAATTTAATGCACACCAAAGCCTCTAAAAAATATTGTTCTCCCCTTATACACAATTTTTTAAAATATTTATTCTATATATAAATAATTCCTAATGAACACAAAAAATCCAAAATTCAATAATTTACCAATTTAGCATATAAACCCAACTTGAAAATAAATTTCTCAACCAAACCGATTAAAAATACATTCAATACAAAATTAAAATTTATAAAACATTCTAAAAAACTCAATAAATCTAAATACATTCATCAAGAAACATTTAAACACAAAACCATCTACCGTTTGTGGTGAAACCTCAAAATATGATTCAAAACCCTCGTCGCACCATAGTCACATGATGAAAGAGAAAGATCAAAACCTAAATCAAGATATTGATCCATCAATGTTAAGTAATAACCCAAAAATTGCAACCCTAGGGCTTGAGAATAAGAAACCCCCAAATAGAAGGCAAGAAACCCTATATTAGAGAAGGAGGTGAGGGGAGGAGACACTTAGTTGATGATTATAGGGAGGATCGAAACCAAAACCAGAAATAAAATTGTTCCCTGAGGGAGGTGGATGAAGGGAGAGGCACACCTATGGTGAGGTAGCCTAGGTTGGGTTACAAAATGGGGGGGGGGATAAACCTGAGATGAGAGAGAAAAAGAGGTAAATTTTTAATGTGATGCAATGTCCACAAAGTTTGGGAAACCATGTGGTAATCATACGAATGGTTCTTTCAAATACAATAACTCTCATGGTTACTTGGGTCATAGAACATGGTCGCGCAGAAGTTGTGTGGTAGGTATTGTCTCCTACCACATGGTTTCTTGGGATTGTGCATGGTTACAACAACCTCTGTGAAAACCGTGTGAAGTGCTCTATCCTCCCCAAAACATCCATTTTATTCCAAAATGTAAAAATGAAACCCAAGTAAAATTATTGACTACAGTAAAATATAAAAATACCTGAAAAACTAAATCACGGATGTGGCAATTCTCCCCGCCATAGAAACTTTCCACCCTCAGAAAGATAACTGGGAACTTAATCATAAATTAGAAATGTGTACTCTTGCTCGACCTATGAATTTTTCTACCATGCCTCATGGGTATCATTTCCATGTTTTCAAAGGACACAGACTAATGAGATAGATTTCCCATGACGTACCTTATCTTGGGAGTCCAATATCATCACATACCGTTCAGACAACGACAAGTTAGGCTCCAACTCCAACTCCTCCCAATTCAGCACACGATATGGGTTTGGTTTATACTTATTCAGTTGGGAAACGTGGAATATATCATGACTCAACATCAACTGAGAGGGTAAATCCAATAGGTATGACACATTTATAATCCAATAGGAGATTTAAAAAGGTCTGACAAACCTCAGTGTTAGCTTAACCTGCTTCCCCAAGCGATGATGACCCAAACTGCATGACACCTTCAAGAACACTTGATATCCCATGGAAAACTCTATATATGGATGCATCTAATCAGAATACGAATTTTGGAGACTCTAAGTTGCCAAAAACAGATGTCTTATTAGTTTGACCTTCTTATATGTATCTTTCACATGCCTCAATCCCAAAAGTGAGGTCTTTCCCACCTCATCCCAACACAGTAGAGACCAACAGGGCCGACCATAGAGCACCTCAAAGAGTGCCATTAAAATAGGGGATTTGTATCTATTATTATAATAAAATTAAATCAATACCAAATGGTTATCCCCCAAGTCTTCGAAGTCCAACTCACAAGATCAGAGCATGTCTTCTAGGATCTAATTTTCCCATTCTGTTAGACCATCTGATTGGGGATGGTATGCAGTGATCATTTTAATTTGTGACCCCAAATCCCTTTGAAGTCCTTCCCAAAACTGATAGGTGAAGAGGGGGTACCTATTATAAATAATAGAAGATGTCTCACTATGAAGCCTGAATACTTCTTGAATATAAAATTGGACAAGCTCAATCGTCTTTTTGTATATCTCTAAATTGAATAAATGAGCTAATTTAGTCAAGCAGTTGATCACTAAGAAAATAGTGTTCTTCCTCAAGTTGTATGCGGTTGGCCAATAATGAATACCATGGAATCCTATTCCCACATCCATGTAGAAATGGGTAATGGTTAATGAAATACATAGGGCCTTTGATGCTCTGCTTTCACCTTCTGAAAAGTATAGTATCTTGATATGATGTTTTCTATGTCCCATATCATACAAGGCAATAAGAACTGATGACGCACATCTTAAAAAATCTTGGTGGTACTAGTATGATCAGACCACTAACACTGCTGGCTATCCTACATCACCACCTTCCTTAGAAATAACAGCACCACAATTTGGCCTTTTAAACATAGAATTCCCTTCAGGAGACAATGACTAATCAGAGGATGTATCTCCACCATGAATAAACTACATGAATCACTAGCACAACTCATCGCCATATTTTTCTTTCTGAACCAGTTCCAGAAGAGACAGAGCCAACTACACACTTTCTAGAAATGTAATTCCACTGCTCTCCCTAGTCTCTAAGTGAATTTGGGCCAGGATCCCCATCAATGTCCACTCATCACTGGACTTCCTCAAAGAATGCACTGGTACTTTTCTTATCAAGGCGTCATCCACCACACTAACATTGCTCGGGGTATAGAAAATATCAATGTCAAACCCCTATAGTTATTTGATCCAACAATGTTTCCTCAAATTAAGATCCTTCTTTGAGAATATGTGGGCCATGATCCTATGATCATAATAGACCAAAAAATTCTACCCCAAGAGGTAGTGATGACATGTCTTAAAGTCATGTATCACCACTGATAGATTCAAGTCGTGAGTTAGGTAATTCTTCTCATGTGGTCATATTTTGTGTGATCCATATGCCACTACATGATCTTCCTGCATAAGCACACACCCTATACCCATACCTGAAGCATCATTGTAAAACATGTACCCTTTTCCTGACTCTATCAAGATCAACATGGGTGATGTGGTCAACCACTGCTTTAGATCCTCAAAATATTCCTAAAATTATATGATCCATTCGAACTTCACCCCCTTCCAGGTGCATGTGGTCATTTGAGAATCTAGATGTGAGGAATCCCGAACGAACTGCCTGTAATACCCCACCTGGCTGAGAAAACTCCTAATATAAAACATTTTCTTTGGATGTTCCCATAACATGGTTGCACTAGCCTTATAAGGGTCCACTGAAACCCCTTTCTCTGAGATCACATGTCCCAAAAACATATCTTCCTTGATCCATAAAGTACATTTTTTGATATCTTTGCATAAAGATGATGATCTCGTAGGGTGCCCAACATAATCATTATATGATGCCCATGTTCCTCCTAAGATCTGGAATAGACTAGGATGTCATAAAAAACTACCACTATGAATTATTCAAGGTGTTAGTGGAAAACCATATTCATGAGAGCTATAAATACCACCAGAGCATTTGTTAATCTGAAGGGCATGACCAAGTACACGAAGTGGCTATACCAACTTCTGAAAGCCATCTTCAGGATATTTGCCTCTTTCACCATGACTTGGTGGTGACCTGAACGCAAGTAAATCTTGGAAAAACAATTTCCCCCTTTCATCTAGTCAAAAAAACATCAATCTTGGGAAATGGGTATATGTTCTTGATGGTTACCTTATTAATCTTTTGATAGTCGATGCACAACGCGAGAGATATATCGTCCTTCTTTGAAAACAAAATAGAAGTCGCCCAAGCATAGATGTAAAATCCCAATAAAATAAAGAATATGAAATTTTCATATTTATTAATATTTTTAATTACATATTAATTTTATTTTAAAGGTGATTCTATAAGAAATGGCATACCTGACACTCAACAACGGGTTTCTTTGAAATATTACGTTGCACACTAATAATATAATATTATTATTTTAAATGGTAGTTAACACCTAGCCCTTGTATTGGTGGGAATTAATATAACTAACTTAAATTTGATAATATATGTTTGTTAAATGTTTTTACATTCATCCAATAAAATTCAGAGGCTTAAAATGCAAATGAATCTAATTTTAAGCATAATTTTCTAAAAAAAGGGCGATTTACCCCCTTTTGATGGAGAACCCTTTTTAAATACATTTCTTGTCACTTTTAAGTATTATATTTGAAAAAATAATTTTCATCTTCAGAATAGAGATATCAAATTTTACTTTGGATGAAATTTTTATTTTTTTTATGATAATGTTCATTTTAAATGAATAGTGAAAAAATGTTGTATTTTAATTCAAACCCGCCTTTTAATCTAATTTATTTATATGGATAGATTATCTTTTTAATTAGTTTTAAAGTGTAAATGGATTATATTTTTTTTCATTTAACCCAATTTTGGCAATTGGAAGTAAATTCACTTCAAAATTGGACATTAACAAGTATCAATCTTTTAATAGTTATTATTTCATAAAAACAAGCTTTTTGTTTTGACAACATGAATTAATTATAAAATCAATTAATTCAACTTCTTTGTTTTGAATTTGGTAAAATAGAAAGCTTTTTTGAATTTGGAACATCAAATTTATCTTAGAGTGAATTTTTAGAATTTTTCGGAAACCTTCAATTTTTGATGAATAGTGAAACTACTAAGTAGTAGTTAAAAAACTGATTTTTTCATTTAAATGAAATTTTACCAAATTATGTGAATTGAATTTCAAATTCCGACATACATGGATTTCATTTGTAAGTAAAATTTGGTTTAATGGTATGAAAATAAGTTTTGGTGAATAGTAACTTTTGACTTTTATTAACCACGATTAAAGGTAATTGGGGTAATTTAAGTTAAAAATTGTTATAATAATAAACAATTACCTTTACAATTTTCCTATCCTTATTGGATGATTAATGGATGACCAACACAATCCATGTGTCAATTTTGGGAACCCATGGAGCCACATGGGTAAGATAATTACATTCGAAACTTTTTATTTAAAGTAAAAATAAAAATGTCATAAACATGTATTGTTTTACTAAAACAATTTTTACATGGGGTTATATAAGATACATTTTCAACTATAAATATTAACTGGAAATTTAAAAATATTTCATACATCATGTTAGTTTTTTTATAATTTTTAGACATCAAATAAATAACATTATTAATGACACAATGATGATGTCGTGTTTACGTCATTAATGGATAATTTAAATAAATAAGAAGATAAAAATTAAAATAATTTCCAAAACTTGTCCAATTCTAATTGTATGATTTTTTTAGAACATGGGCCACCTTATATTCTACTTTAATGACTTTGGGCCTTTATAAATTGAAAATCATTATATAATAAAATAATATTTTCAAACATTCCAAAAGAGCCCCTCCTCTCCCTAATAAAAAGCCCTCACTTTCTACCCATTTCTCACACTTCTCAAGCCCTTGACTCATCCAAATTATACTCCAATAAGATCCCAATGTCCCCATCTTCATCCTAGAAGCCTTAACTTAGGCATAAAGCACTTCAAAAAACTCTTTTGGTTCAAACCAATGGGAGTTACCCGATTTAATGGTAACATATTCTCTTAAGTTCTTTTGTTTTATTTTACTTCTCCAACCCCCTAAACTATTTTTTACCTTTATTTTATAAAACAAACAGTATCCTCATTGTACATGTATGTTGTTATGAGAATTATTCGAGCTACAACTACACACACCTCTATCTAATGGGTAAAGAACATACTGTTTCAGTGGACAATGAACTATTGTCTCACGAAATGATGATTGTACAATTATCTCCTAATGCCTCTCATGGTGGCCATTATGATGGAACTTTATATATATATATGATATATATGATATATATGTTTTATTTATGCTTCTATATTTTCATTTTTATAGCATACCTTTTTGGTTCCCATAATGGGTAGACATGATAATTTCATTAGAGGAAGTGCGGACTACCGCCCCCTCAAAGTGATGTGACTCATTTATGCCATACGTCGAATGTATAAAGGATATAATTTATGAACTTATGTAACATATATGAAATATATATTATAATTAAATTATAATATACTTATTAATCACTATGTTTTCATTTCATTAAAATATGAAATTGAAATGAAAGTAGCGTTCACGCGTACGTACGACGTACCATCCCATGAATGGTGCATTTCATTTCTTATCTCCAAATGTCATGTACTATTATAAATACATATATATACTGGATATATATGATATATATGACATCTAAATGATTAATATCATTCTGGAGATAATGGAATTTTTACCACATGGACAATTTATAATTATAACAAGTTCATTTTTGACTCAAGTTCCGAACATTGACAAAATGTACGATATGAGATCAAATAATTAACTAGTTGTTATAGAAAGGTAATAAGTAATATAAAAGGAATAATAAACATGAAAAATATTCTTAAGAAATTATAAATTAACTTAATTTTAATATTTAGGAAGAACAAGGAACATACGAGCGAGTCAAGTCAGACAACGTGGTAAGGGGTTTCTTATCTCACTTTTAATTCTGGGGGATTTTCATTGATCACTACTAATTTTTTTAATGGGGTGTATTGTGTAAAACCATTTGAAATATATTATAATAATTATCTTTATATTCATTTTATTTTATGAATAATTTGTTGGTTGTTAAATTTTGGTCATAGAACTCGATTGATTACAACATGGTAAGGGGTTTCTTATCTCAATTTTAATTTTGTGGTATTTCCATTGTTCACCACAAATTTATTGCATGTGGTGGATTTTGTACTGAAATTTGATATATATTGTCATGATTATCTTTATATTCATGATATTCTGTGAATAATTTGGTGGTTATTAACTTTTGGTCATAGGACTCGATTGATTACAACGTAGTAACGGGTTTCTTATCTTTTTTTTAATTCTCTTAGATTTCCATTTTTCACCAATAATGTATTGATGTTGGTGTATTTTGTACTTAAATTTGATATATATTATCATGATTATATTTATATTAATTTTATTCTATGAATCATTTGGTTTTTATTAATTTTTTGTCAAACAACTTGATTGATTAGAACGTGGTAAGGGATTCTTATCTCACTTTTAATTCCTTGAGATTTCCATTGTTCGCCACTTATTCATAGAATGTGGTGTATTGTGTACTGCCATTGGATATATATTATCAGTATTATCTTTATATTCATGGTTTTCTATGATTATTTTGGTGTTTATTAATTTTTGGTCATATGATTCGATTGAATACAATGTGGTAAGGGATTTTCAACCCACTTCTTATTCCTGTGAGATTCATGGTATATTTGCCACTATTTCCATTTGTCTGGTTTATGTACATCCCATGATTATACTATTTGTGTAATATAATTTAATTTATGGGAATTTAAATATTATTTATATGATCCTTCTTTCATGGGGTGTACGTTTCGAAGGATACCAAATTGGTAAGGGAAACTGTCACCCACCTCTTTTAAGTCATGTCTTCCTTTATGTTATGTCTTATAGTTCCATTTTATTATGTGGGGGATTGTTCTTATATATCTTTAATACTGTCCATTTCATTTCCAAATGATGTGATACCCTTTTTGATCTCATCAATTGATTTTCTAAATTTTTAAGTGACGTCGTTAGGCTGCCGAATTTTTGTAAAAGAAATCACACTTTCTCTTTCTTCTCAAGTTTCCTTTTAATGTGGTGTGTCATTAAAATATTCACAACATGATCTTATTTTTTTTATTCTATACCTATACTGCCAAATGATTCATTTATGGATGGGAGACCATTGTCTCCGCTCTTTTAATATTTTCTAAAACCATGTTATATAGCCGTTATGCTGTAGAAATTTCATCTCTAAATTTCTGTCTCTTTCTCTCAAGAAATTCTCTTGTTTAATATATGTGAATAACCATAACTATTTAGTTTCTATGGGGGCACATAGTTATAATAAAATCAAATATTTTACTCTGTAATTTACATACATGTAACCATCACTCCCTTTCCATGGGTTATAAATAACCGAACGATCTTATTTTTAAGATCATTTAAAAGGTCACGATTTTGAAATAAACCAATTTTTTTTATTATCTATGGGTTATTTGTGAAATATTTGATTATGATATATGTGGCTCACATGAAATTGAATACCTATTAAGGGTTCACCCTGATAGAGCTCCAATGCATTGGGTAAATAATTAATCTCTAGAGATGACAAGTTTCACGATACCTTGGTGAATAACCTTTGTAATTTTTATCACACCTTAGGGATGGACCTTGGTGATATGTTCATGATTGTATAAAATAAATTTTGTACCCACATATTAAATTTATTATTCATGTTATTTTTAATATCATATGCCTCTTTTACAATTTGTCATGTCTTTATGTTTTTTCATCAAGTTCTTATTGATATCACAAGTAAACTAATACCATTTCTTTCATTACTGGGCCTTCTTCTCAACCTTTCCTTTGATTGTACGTCTCCAGGTTATGAGATGTAGTAATTGTACATAGGATGAACTTTTCAAGAAGCCTTTCAAAGTGATTTAAAATAGTGTTTATGTTTTCATGTTCCTATACTTTATTTCCAAGACACTAGACTTTAAAGATCCCCTATTTGTAAAATGTAATGAAAAGTTACGTATTAAAAAGGTGGGATGGTATAGTTGGTATCAAAGGATAGTTTAGTTATTTATGGAGATTAGGATATGAAAACTTTAGTAAGACCCTATAGAAAGGTTTAAATATAGTAAAACTTCCTGGTATTATGGTGGGTATGGAGTAAGTGGTTTGTCAAAAAATACATCCCTATCTGGATACGAGCAGAACTATCTTAATATATTGGGAAGAAAATGAAATGTATAAGAAAACCATTAAGGTTAAAACACGTTTGGGTAATTTTTTAGTTTTATAAAAAGGACAACATGCAGACCATGTGACAACCCATCGCATCGGACAAAGGTGTATGAATAGAACCCACAACCAAAGTGCGATTTGGTTTTATCACCTACCACTGGCCTACGTAAAGTCCCTGGTTAGTATAAATTATTATTTTTAGTTAAATGATTTTATTTATTAATAAAATCTTTATTTTGGGAACTTATGTTTTATCAAATGGATATCCTTAGTATAGAAAAATGATTTGGTGATTAAATGATAAAGGTTATTTTTGAAGATGTTTTCTCTTTTGGAATACTATATGCCTGAGGAAAATAAAACACTATAGGATTTCATTTGTAGAAGAATGCATGAAATTTTTATTTTCAAATAATGTATGTATTTATTGTGGACATATGGTGATTTGGTTTTTTTCTAGAAAATGATTAACCTAGCATAGATAATATGAGATTAGGTTAATTATACTTTAGTATGAGACCTTAATAGTAGTCGATGTTATTTGGATATAAATGTTAAGATTTATTGTGGAAGACTATGTGATTAAATCTTTTTGAGTTTTGGGTTTCAATCTTAGTTTGGATTATTTTGAAGAATTTTAAGGATGATTGTGTAGTGAATGGTCTTTCTTGAACTTTGGGTACTTTTTGTTGAATTTTGGAGATTAATAGTAGTATTTAATTTTAAAAAGGATTATCCTTTTGGGGGATTATATGATCTCGTACTAACCATTTTGGTTTTATTTTATGTCTAAAGACAAGGAAAATATATAGTTCTTCTTTTTTGGAATATGTGATTCTCTAGAAGATGATTATTTTTCCTTTGATGTGACCAAGTATTTTTGAATTCTCATTGTTTGGAGAAAAGATTAGTTTTGGTAGAAACTTATTAAAGGATGAAACTCTACTTGAAGGTAATTATATTTCCTTATGTTTTTATTCTAGGTAGTAAATGAATTCCACAAAATTATGAAAAGGAACATAAAACAAAAACATTGTTGGTTTATGTTTCCTACTGGTTAATCAAAGACTACTTAACACATCATAATTTTGTGATTTTCTGGTGGATATATTTCTCCTAATCATGTTTTCTATCACTCTCCTTCAAAACATGACCGTTTGTTTTCTCTTTCATATCCATGTTTTCTTACATGGAATCCTAGTATGGGTTAACTTAGGCGACCTTTTTACATCCCTTTCTTTCTTTTAAAGTGATAGTTTTACTGACTCTTTTTCTGATGTGGGACTTTCAATGAAGTTTCCACGTCCGATTTTAAAATTGAGAGGATACAATTTCCAAAAGGGGGGAAGAATGTAACATCCCAAGAAAATAAAGAATCTTAAATTTTCATATTTATTAATATTTTTTAATTAAATATTAATTATATTTTAAAGGGTATTCAATATTCAATGGGATACCTGACACACAATAATGAGTTTTTTTGAAATCTTACGTTGCACACTAATAATATAATAATATTATTTTAAATGGTAGTTAACACGTAGAAGTTGTATTGGTGGGAATTAATATAACTAACTTAAATATGATAATATATGTTTTTAAATGTATTTAAATTCATCCAATAAAAGTCAGAGGCTGAAAATGTAAATGAATCTAATTTTAAGCATAATTTACTCTAAAAGGGTGATTTACCGCCTTTTGTTGGTGAACCATTTTTAAATCTAGTTGTGTCACTTTTACATATTATATATGAAAAAATAATTTTCATCTTTATAATTAGGACATCAAAATTTACTTTGGATGAAATTTTGATATTTTCCTGATAATGTTCATTTTTAAGGAATAATGAAAAAATGTTGTATTTTAATTCAAAACCACCTTTTAATCTAATTTATTTATATTATTAGATTATATTTTTAATTGGTTTTAAATTTTAAATGGATTATATTTTTACCATTTAACCAAATTTTGGTCATTTTAAGTAATTTCACATTGAAATTTGACATTAACAAGTAGCAATCTTTTGTTGGTTATTATTTCCTAAAAAACGCGTTTTGTTTTGACGATGAGAATTAATTATAAAATTAATTAATTCAACTTATATGTTTTTAATTTTGTAAAATAGACAAAATTTTTGAATTCGGAATATTAAATTTATCTTATAGTGAATTTTTGGAATTTTTCTGAGAACCTTCCATTTTTGATGAATAGTGAAACCACTAAGTAGTAGTTAAAAAGCCGACTTTTTCATTTAAATGAAATTTTATTACTTCTGTGAATTGAATTTAAAAAATCATACATACATGGTTATCATTAGTAATTAAAATTTGGTACAATGGGATGAAAATAATTTTCGGTGAATAGTAACTTTTGACTTTTATTAACCACGATTAAAGGTAATTAGGGTAATTTAAGGTAAAAATAATCTTATAATAATAGAAAATTAACATGAAACTTGTCCTAACCTTATTTGATGAGTAATTTACGACCAATAAAATCCATGGGTCAATTTTGGGACCCCATGGAGCCACTTGGGTATGATAATGACATTAACAACTTTTTATTTAAAGTAAAAATAAAAATGTCATAAACATGTATTGTTTTACTAATTCAATTTTTAAATGGGGTTATATAAGCTATCTTTTCGACTATAAATACTAATTGTAAAGATAAAATGATTTCCTACATCATTTTATTTTCTTTATAATTTTTATACATCATATACATAAAATTATTTATGACACAATGACGATGTCGTGTTTACGTCATTAATGGATGATTTAAATAAATAAGAAGATAAAAATTAAAACAATATCCAAAACGTAACCAAATATTATTGGATGATTTTATCTCGAACATGGGCCACCTTATCTTCATATTTAATGATATTTGGACCTTTATAAACTGTAAATCATTATATAATAAAATAATATTTTCAAACATTCCAAAAGATCCCCTCCTCTCCCTTATAAGAAGCCCTCACTTCCTACCCATTTCTCACAATTCTCAAGCCATTCGCTCGTCCAAACTATGATAAACTAAGCTCTCAAGATCCCTTTCTTCATATTAGAAGTGATAAATTTGGTTGAAAGCACTTCAAAAAACCATTTTGGTTCAAACCAAATGGAGTTACTTGATTTAAAGGTAACATCTTCTCTTAAGTTCTTTTGTTTTATTTTACTTCTCCAAACCCCTAAACTCTTTTTATTAATTTATTTTATAAAAACACCAGTATAATAAATATACAAGTATGTTTTTATGAGAATTATTCAAGGTAAACTTACACACACCTCCATCTAATGAGTAAAGAACATACTGTTTCAGTGGACGACAAACTACTGTCTCACGAAATAATGATTGTTCCATTATCTATTACTACCTCTCATGGTGGCCATTATGATGGCACTATATCTATATATTATATATTATATATATATTATATATATATTTTATTTATTCTTCTATATTTTCCTTTTTATATCCTACCATTATCGTTCCAATAATGGGTAAATGTGAAAATTTTATTAGAGGAAGTGCGGACTACCGCCCCCTCAAAATGATAGGACTCATTTATGCCATATGTGGAATGCATAAAGGATAGAATTAATGAAATTATGCAACATATATGGAATAAATATTATACAGAAATTATAATATACCTATGAATCACAGTGTTTTCATTTCATTAAAATATGAAATAGAAATGAAAGTAGCGTTCATGCGTACATACGGCTTACCGTCTCCATGAACGGTGCATTTCATTTCTTATCACGAAATGTTATGTACTATTATAAATAAATATATATACTGGATATATATGATATATATGAAATCTAAATGGTGAATTTAATTATGGAAATAATGGACTTTTGACCACATGGACAATTTATAATTATAACAAGTTCATTTTTGACTCAAGTTCCGAACATTGACAAAAAGTCCGATATGAGCACAAATAATTAACTAATTGTTATATAAAGGTAATAATTAATATAAAATAAATATTAAAATTGAAAAATATTCTTAATCTAGTATTAATTAACTTAATTATATTATTCAGGAAGAACTATGAACATAAGAGCGAGTCAAGTCAGACAACGCGGTAAGGGGTTTCTTATCTCACTTTTAATTCTATGGTATTTCCATTGTTTTCCACTAATTTATTGAAAGTGTTGTATTTTTTACTACCATTTGATATATATTATCATGATTCTCTTTCAATTCATGTTATTCTGTGAATAATTTTGTGGTTATTAACTTTGGTTCATACGACTCGATTGATTACAACATGGTAAGAGGTTTCTTATCTCACTTTTAATTCTGTGGGATTTCCTATAAGGCCCCAGCCTTAAACCTTACTTAATCTTGAGTTATTACAAGATTAAACGTTGATGATCTTTTCAGGTTTAGAGTTTTAGAGAATTAGATCATAAAACTTAAATTACATTCCACATTTAAACAAAGTGGTTATATAAAAGATAGTATTCATTTTTTTCCCATCAATGGAAACATATTTAAAATAGAACATGGATTCTTTCTTGACACTTCCTTGACACTATCATCATATCAGGTACCTTTCCCTTGACCTATGAAAAACATTTCAAAAAAACTTGGGATGAGCATAAAAAGCTCAGTAAGGGTTATAAAAATATGGAAAGGAAACATGAGTTCATATATACATAAGAATGAAATCATACTTTACCCATAAAACATAGGCACTTTAACATACCTCATCAAATCATGAATAAATCATAGAAATCATAAGACATAAAAGGTAACATGAGGCATTAATAACATTCTTACATAGGGAGTAACCCTCTTGGTTACGTTTGGAATACCCACCACAGTATATTCCCTAAATCTCTTCGGAGAAACCTTAACATTTCACTCCTTCGCGTTACCCAATGCATTGGAGAGCTATATCGGGCTCACCCGCCCTTAGTTTATCACGGAACCACCCGTTTTCACAGAAGTTCCCAAGAACAGTAACATAAACGTATCACATAAAACATGTATAAATGAAACATAACATTTCTACATTTCAATCACAATATAACATTTTAGGATTTTGAAATAATTAATCCATTCAAAACAAAAACCATTTTCAAAACCATTTAAAACATTTAATAAAGAGATTTTTGAATCAAAGTGTCCCATACAAACATGAATATTTTAACATTTTAGACCATTAATATCCATATAAATAAATCCTTAAACCCATTTTGAAAACATGGATATTAATAAGAACAAATCATTAAAACATTTAAAGGGATATTTTGGTTAAAGGGTTTTTACCAAAATTAGAGACACTTGAATACAATAATTGAGGAATAACATTTAATCAGAACTTTATAATATCATGAGAATAAATGGATTCATGATATAATATTCCAAAGGACTGTATATATAGCATATAAGTGTGAAATGGTGAATAAGAACAATGAAGTCTCAATAGAAATGTAAAATGTTCTGAAATCCCTTATAAATAAGGTATCCTTAAATTAAGGGTAAATCAATCTCAAAATTATGTGTGACAAATATAAATACACCCAATATAAGTGGATATTAAGTGTAAAAAAAAAGGTCATTCACACATATTATAAGGATAACATATTCAATAATTACAAGCTTATCCCAAAGAATCAAAATTGGGTTAAGAAGTTCCCTTGCAAAAATTTGACAGCCTAACGGCGTCACTACAAAATTCAGAAAATGAGTTGATGAGAGATAAAAAGGGTATCTCATCAATTGGACATAAAATTTAAATCACTAACGATATAGAAGAACATATCCCAACATAATGTTAGGTGAATTAAAAGACATAACAAAAGAAGTCTTTTTAAAAAGAGGAGGGTGAAAGGTTCCCTTACCGACATGGGTATCTTTCGAAACATACACCCCGTGAAAGAAGGACAATACAACATTGATGTAAATACTCATAAATGAAATTATATTTCACAATGAGTAAAATAATGGGCAGTACATACACCACACAAAGGAAATTTTGGCAAATGTATCATAAATCTCATGGGAATAAAAGTGAGATGAAAAATCCCTTATGAAAACTCGGCAGCCTAAGACTGCCACATAAAACTTCCAAAAATGGATTGATGAGATCAAATAGGGTCTTTAATAATATTAAAATGAAATTTACAGAAAGTGGAATATAAAAGAACATCCCCCATCATAACAAAGTGGAGCTTAAAAGATGTTACATAAAGGAGAGTACATAAAAAGAAAGAGAGAGGTTAGATCTCTTACGAAAATTCGGCAGCCTAACGGCGCCAGTCAAAACATGCAAAATGGATTGATGAGAGAGAATAGGGTCTCTCATCATATGAACATAAAAATTAAAGTAATATTAATATAAAATAACATCCCAATCACAAGAAATATGTGCTTAAAAGGAATGACATAAATGAGTGTACTTAAAAAGAAAGAGAGGAGTAGGATCCCTTACCTCAAGTCCAACTTGTCTTGTTCATTTCTTTATATTACTGAATAATAAACATTGGTCAATTTATAATTTCCTAAGGACCTCCTATAGAGATTATTATTCAGTTCATATCACATATTTTAATGTTATAATAATTTGTTAATAATATGAGTTCACATCAGACGTTTTTGTCGATGTTTGGTACATGAGTCAAAAATTGAACTTGTTGGAAAATAATTTTCCCTGTAGTTATAGGTAAATCATATCCAGAATAGTATTGATGTTTTAAATATCATATATATCCATTATATATTCATTTTATACTATTCCATAGCATTTGGAGATAAAAATTAAAAGCACCGTTCATGGAGACGGTAGGTCGTACGTACGCATGAACGCTACATTCATTTTTTGTCATATTAATGGAATTAAAAAAATGAGATATATATATATATATGTTATAATTACAGAATGATATCCATCATTTATATGTAATATATTACATATATATCCATTATATATATGTACTTATAATAGTACATAACATTTTGAGATAAGAAATGAAATGTACCGTTCATGGAGACGGTAAGCCGTACGTACGCATGAACGCTACTTTCATTTCTATGTCATATTAATGGAATTAAAACTAAATGAGAGGTATGTATATTTTAATTCCAGAATTATATTCATAATTTATATGTAACATACATCATATATAATAACTTTAAATACATCCTTTATACATCCCACATATGGAATAAACGAATCAAATCACTTTGAGGGGGCGGTAGTCCGCACTTCCTAAAATGAAATTATCGTGTTTACCCACAATGGAAACCGTAAAGGTATGCCACAAACGAAAAATATAGAAACTTAAGTAAAACATAAACATATTATATATCATATATAAATATAGTTACATCTTAATGTCCACCTTTTAAGGTGTTATATGAGTGTTGAACAATCATCGTTTCGTGAGGCAGAAATTCGCCATCCACAGAAACAGTATGTTCTTTAACCATTTCAGGTAGGTGTGTGTAAGTGTATCTCGAATGATTCTTATACAAACATCCTAGTATATTGAAGATACTGGAGTGGTTACAAAAGAAATGAATAAAAAGAGTTTAGGGGGTTGGAGAAGCAAAATAAAACAAAAGGACACAAGTGAAGACATTACCTTAAAATCGGGTAACTCCCTTTGGTTTGAGTTCAAAGGCTTCCTTGGGAAGACTTCTGACCAAAGTGGGGCTTCTAAGAGTTAGATAGGGATGTTTAGAGACAAAATGGGAAGGGTTGGCCAAGCCAAAGGCTTTGGAAATGTGGGTATGGAGGTAGAGGTGGGGGCCTTTTATAAGAGGAGAGGAGGGGCACTCTTGGAATGTAAAGAAATGTAACTTTATTTGAAAATGAGTTTCGGATTTAAAAGGTACCACATTGATATAATTAGAGGATAAGGTGATAAGGGTTCTAAATCCACCCATCCAATTGGTTTTGGACATGTGTAGGTATTATATTTTACATTATCTTTCCATTTTATTTAAATCATTAAATAATGAGGTCATCGCTACATCATCATGATGTCATAAATAATTTAATATATTTAATGTCCAAAAATTATAAAAAAATTACTATTATGTATGAAATCTTTTCAGATTTCCATTGATTATTTATAGTCAAACATCTGACTTTTATAACCCCATGTAAAAATTGTTTTAGTAAAACATCTCATGTTTGTGTCATTTTTACTTTAACATTAAATAAAAAGTTATTTATGCCATTTCCCAACCAAAGTGGCTCCATGGGGTCCCCAAGTTGACCCATGGATTGTCTTGGTCGGAAATGCCTCATACAATGAGGGTAGGACATGTGTCTAGGTCATTTAATTTTATTAAAACACTATTCTTACCTTAAACTACACTAATTACCTCTAATCGAGATTAAAAACTTAATAAGTTACTATTCACCAAAAAAAATATTTTAATCCCATTGAACCACATTTTACTTATTAATGACAACCATTTATGTCAGATTTTTGAAATTCAAAACACAAAGGTGGAAAATTTTCATTTAAACGGAAAATCATTTTTTATAAGTACCACTTAGTGGTTTCACTATTCATCAAAAATTGAAGTTTTTCAGAAAATTACCAAAAATTCAACCTAAGCTATATTTGATATTCCAAATTCAAAAATTATGTCTATTTAAAAAAATTCATAACATATAAGTTACATTAATTAATTTAATAATTAATTCCCGCTGTCAGAACAAACAGCGTGTTTTTATGAAACAAAAAGTATCAAAAGATTGACACTAGTTTAAGTCCAATTTCAAAGAGAAATTAACTACAATGACCACTATTGGATGAAATGGTAAAAATATATTCTAATTTCAATTTAAAACCATTTAAAAAGATAATCTAATCATATAAATAAATTAGATGAAAAATAGGTTTTGAATTAAAATACAACATTTTCCACTATTCCTTAAAAATTGATCTTTTTTGGAAAAATACCAAAAATTTACACAAAGTAAATTTTGATGTTTTGATTCTAAAGAAGAATTTTATTTTGTCAAATATAATACATAAAATTGTCAAAAAGTGGATTTAAAAGAGGTTCGCCATCAAAAGGCGGTTAATCGACCTTTTAATGAATATTGGAATGTTTACGCTTAAAATTGGATTCATTCGAATTTTTTAATCCTATAACATTTATTGTAAAGAGTAAAAATATTTAACAAACATATATAATTATTTTTTTAGTTAGTTCTGTTCATTCCCTCCATTACAACGGTTAGGCGTTAACTATCATAATATTATTTTATTATTAGAGTGCAACACAAGATTCCCAAGAAACTCATTGTTGCGTATTGGGTACGCCATTGTGCATAGCGTCCCCTTTAAAGTAATATTAATATTTGATTCACAAATATGGATAAATATGAAAATGTTATATTCATTACTTACCTGGGGTGTTATATCCTTCCCCCCTTTTGGGAATTGCGTCCTCACAATTTTTAAAATTGGGCTTGGAAACTTCATTGAAAAGCCCACATCGGAACAAGAGTCAATAAAACAATAACATTAAAATAAAGAAAGATAAGTACAAAGGTCACCCGAGTTAACCCACACTAGGATTCCATGTATGAAAATATGGACATGGCGGAAAAAACAAAGGGTCATGTTCTGATGGATAGTGATAGAAAACATGTTTAGGAGAAAGTTAACCACAAGAAAATCACAAACTTGTGATGGGTTAAACGATATTCGATTCCCCAGTAGGAAAAGTTAATAGACAAAATTTTTTTTTTAAGTTACTTTTTATTGAGGAATTTATTCATAAGGAAACATAATCACTTATCATGTTTACTTTTAACTTTTATTAGATTCCTTACACAAACTCATATTTTCTCCAAAAGACGAGTATTTAGGAAGACTTGTTCACATTAAGAGTACTATAATCAACTTTTAGAGAATCACCTAATCCACAAAAGATAACTATATATTTCCCATATCTATAGAAAAAATCCAAAACCAAAATTGATAGTATGAGGTCAGATAATCTACAAAAGTGTAATCCTTTATAAAAATAAAATCTATTCTTAATCTCCAAAATTTGTCCAAAAAAAACCCAAAGTTCAACGAAGACCATTCGATAAACAATTATCCATAAAATTATTCAAAGTAAACCACAATAATATGGAAACCCAAATATTTGAAGGATTTAATCACATAGTCTTCCAAGGTACAAATTAACTTTTATCTCCAAATAACATCAGTTGCTCTTAAATTCTCATATTGAAAAGTAGTTAACCTAATCACATATCCTCCATGATAGGTTAATCATTTCCATATATAACCCAAAATAAACTTACTCTTGATTCATAAAATCATCTAACAAAAAATAATTAGTCAAACTAACCAGGGACTTCACGTAGTCCAGTGGTAGGCGATAAATACTAGTCACACTTTGGTTGTGGGTTCGATTCCCACAGCTTTGTCCGACGCGACGGGTTATCACACGGTCTGCGTGTTTTCCTTTTTCCAAAACTATATAATTCTTAAAACATTCCCCAAAATGAGATAAAATCTTCAAAGATGATCATAACATATTTTAACCTCAAGTTTATCTCATGCCTTTCATTTTCCATCATAACATATAATAACCCATAATTACCACAAAACTAAGGATCATATAAACTCTAATGGTTACCTTTATAATTATTACTTGAACTTCCACATCGATTGGTCATCTCGTACATGATGCATTATAGATCATACCAAGGTTCAAGTGGTTGATCATGAATCCTTGATAGTTGGTTTAGAACAACAACGAGTTTCCTCATTGAATCCCCCATTTTATCTAGTATCTTAATCAGAGAACCACAATAGTTTCCTTCAAACCTGTTGTCTCTTTGGTGCATGCTAGATCCATCCATTCACTAAAAAAAGAAATTTCAGTGTGAGTATATCAAAAAAACCATCATGCACTAATGAGGAAGGTAAACACTAAGATATACTTACTCATTCACTTTATCTAAAACTAGGACTCTTTCTGAAATCATTACCATTATGGTAATGTCACTTGTTCTTAGAGAATACCCTAACCTCTAAAGTTATCTAAACCGACCTTTGATACCAACTATAAGGCCCCAGCCTTAAACCTTAATTAATCTTGAGTTATTACAAGATTACACATTGAGGATCTTTTCAGGTTTAGAGTTTTAGAGAATTAGATCATAAAACTTAAATTACAGTCCACATTTAAACAAAGTGGTTACATAAAAGATAGTATTCATTTTTTTCCCATCAATGGAAACATATTTAAAATAAAATATGGAATCTTTCTTGACACTTCCTTGACACTATCATCATATCATGTACCTTTCCCTTGACTTGTGAAAAACATTTCAAAAAAACTTGGGATGATCAGAAAAAGCTCGGTAAGGGTTATAAAAATATGGAAAGGAAACATGAGTTCATATATACATAAGAATGAAATCATACTTTACCCATAAAACATAGGCACTTTAACATACCTCATCAAATCATGAATAAATTATAGAAATCATAAGACATAAAAGGTAACTTGAGGCATTCATAAAATTATTACGTAGGGAGTAACCCTCTTGGTTACATTTGGAATACCCACCACAGTATATTCCCTAAATCTCTTCAGATAAACCTTAACATTTCACTCCTTCACGTTACCCAATGCATTGGAAATCTATTTCGGGCTCACTCGCCCTTAGTTTATCACGGAACCACCCATTTTCACAATAATGCCCAAGAACCATAACATAAACGTATCACATAAAACATGCATAAATGAAACATAACATTTCTACATTTCAATCACAATATAACATTTTAGGAATTTGAAATAATTAATCCATTCAAAACAAAAACCATTTTCAAAACCATTTAAAACATATAATAAAGAGATTTTTGAATAAAAGTGTCCCATACCACCTTGAAGCTTTTAACATTTTAGACCATTAATATCCATATAAATAAATACTTAAACCAATTTTTAAAACATGGATATTAATAAGAAAAAATCATTAAAACATTTAAAGGGATATTTTGGTTAAAGGGTTTTTACCAAAATTATAGACACTTGAATACAATAATTGAGGAATAAAATTTAATCAAAACGTTATAATATCATGAGAATAAATGGATTCATGATATAATATTTCAAAGGACAGTATATACACCATATAAGAGTGAATTGGTGCATAACAACAATGAAGTCTCAATAGAAAGGTAAAATTTTATGAAATCCCTTATAAATAAGGTATCCTTAAATTAAGGATAAATCAATCTCAAAATTATGTGTGACAAATATAAATACACCCAATATAAGTGGATATTAATTGTAAAACAATAAAAGGCCATTCAAACATATTATAAGGATAACATATTCAATAAGTACAAGCTTATCCCAAAGAATCAAAATTGGGTTAAGAAGTTCCCTTGCAAAAATTTGACAGCCTAACGGCGTCACTACAAAATTAAGAAAATGAGTTGATGAGAGATAAAAAGGGTATCTCATCAATTGGACATAAAATTTCAATCACAAACGATATAGGAGAACCTATCTCAACATAAATTTATGTGAATTAAAAGACAAAACAAAAGAAGTATTTTTAAAAATAGGAGGGTGAAAGGTTCCCATACCGACATGGGTATCTTTCGAAACATACACCCCGTGAAAGAAGGACAATACAACATTGATGTAAATACTCATAAATGAAAGTATATTACACAATGAGTAAAATAATGGGATGTACATACACCACTCAAAGGAAATTTTGGAAAATGTAGCATAAATCTCACGGGAATAAAAGTGAGATGAAAAATCCCTTATGAAAACTCGGCAGCCTAACGATGCCACTTAAAACTTCCAAAAATGGATTGATGAGATCAAATAGGGTCTCTCATCATATTAAAATAAAATTTAAAGAAAGAGGAATATAAAATAACATCCCCCATCATAAAAAAGTGGAGCTTAAAAGAAGTGACATAAAGGAGAGTACTTAAAAAGAAAGAGAGAGGTTAGATCTCTTACGAAAATTCAGCAGCCTAACAGCGCCACTCAAAACATCTCAAATGGATTGATGAGAGGGAATAGGGTCTCTAATCATATGAACATAAAAATTACAGTAATATTAATATAAAATAACATCCCAATAATAAGAAATATGAGCTTAAAAGGAATGACATAAAAGAGTGTACATAAAAAGAAAGAGAGGAGTAGGATCCCTTACCTCAAGTCCAACTTGTCTTGTTCGTTTCTTTATATTCCTGAATAATAAACTTTGGTCAATTTATAATTGCTTAAGGAACTCATATAAATATTATTATTCAGTTCATATCACATATTTTAATGTTATAATAATTGGTTAATAATATGAGTTCACATCAGACGTTTTTGTCGATGTTTGGTACATGAGTCAAAAATTGAACTTGTTGGAAAATAATTTTCCATGTAGTTTTAGGTACATCATATCCAGAATAGTATTGATGTTTTAGATATCATATATATCCAGTATATATTCATTTTATACTATTCCATATAATTTTGAGATAAAAATTAAAAGCACCGTTCATGGAGACGGTAGGTCATATGTACGCATGAACGCTACTTTCATTTTTTGTCATATTGATGGAATTAAAACAAAATGAGAGAGAGATATATATATGTTATAATTAAAGAATTATATACATCATTTGTATGTAATATATTACATATATATCCATTATATATTTTTACTTATAATAGTACATAACATTTTGAGATAAGAAATGAAATGTACCGTTCATGGAGACGGTAAGCCGTACGTACGTATGAACGCTACTTTCATTTCTATGTCATATTAATGGAATTAAAACCAAATGAGAGGTATGTATATTTTAATTCCAGAATTTTATTAATCATTTATATGTAACATAAATCATATATAATAACTTTAAATACATCCTTTATACATCCCACATATGGCATTAACGAATCAAATCACTTTGAGGGGGCGGTAGTCCGCACTTCCTAAAATGAAATTATCGTGTTTACCCACAATGGAAACCATGAAGGTATGCCAAAAAAGAAAAAAATACAGAAGCTTAAGTAAAACATAAACATATTATATATCATATATAAATATAGTGACATCTTAATGGCCACCTTTTAAGGTGTTATATGAGTGTTGAACAATCATCGTTTTGTGAGGCAGAAATTCGCCATCCACAGAAATAGTATGTTCTTTAACCATTTGGTGTAGGTGTTTGTAAGTGTAGCTCGAATAATTCTTATAAAAACATCCTAGTATATTTAATATACTATAGTTGTTTCAAAATAAATGAATAAAAAGAGTTTAGGGGGTTGGAGAAACAAAATAAAACGAAACGACACAAGTGAAGACATTACCTTAAAATCGGGTAACTCCCTTTGGTTTGAGATCAAAGGCTTCCTTGGGAAGACTTATGACCAAAGTGAGGCTTCAAAGAGTTAGAGAGGGATGTGGAGAGAAAAAATGGGTAGGGTTGGCCGAGCCAAAGGCTTTGTAAGTGTGGGTAAGGAGGTAGAGGTGGGGGCCTTTTATAAGAGGAGAGGAGGGGCACTCTTGGAAAGTAAAGAAATGTTACTTTATTTGAAAATGAGTTTCGGATTTAAAAGTTCTCACATTGATATAATTCTTGGATAAGGTGATAAGGGTTCTAAATACACCCATCCAATAGGTTTTGGACATGTGTAGGTATTATATTTTACATTATCTTTCCATTTTATTTAAATCGTTAAATAATGAGGTCACCGCTGCATCATCATGATGTCATAAATAATTTAATTTATTTAAGGTCTAAAAATTATAAAAAAAATACTATGATGTATGAAATCTTTTCAGAATTCCATTTATTATTTATAGTCAAATATTGGACTTTTATAACCCCATGTAAAAATTGTTTTAGTAAAACATCTCATGTTTGTGTCATTTTTACTTTAACATTAAATAAAAAGTTATTTATGCCATTTCCCAAACAAAGTGGCTCCATGGGGTCCCCAAGTTGACCCATGGATTGTCCTCATAGGCCATGACTCATCCAATGATGGTAGGACATGTGTCTAGGTCATTTCATTTTATTAAAACATTATTCTTACCTTAAACTACACTAATTACCTCTAATCATGATTAAAAACTTAATAAGTTACTATTCACCAAAAAAATTATTTTAATCCGATTGAACCACATTTTACTTCTTAATGACAACCATGTATGTCGGATTTTTGAAATTCAAAACACCAAGGTTGAAAAATTTCATTTAAACGGAAAATCAGTTTTTATAAGTACCACTTAGTGGTTTCACTATTCATCAAAAATTGAAGTTTTTCAGAAAATTACCAAAAAATCACCCTAAGCTATATTTGATATTCCGAATTAAAAAATGATGTCTATTTTAAAAAATTCATAACATATAAGTTACATTAATTAATTTAATAATTAATTCCCACTGTCAGAACAAACAATGTGTTTTTATGAAACAAAAAGTATCAAAAGATTGACACTAGTTTAAGTCCAATTTCAAAGTGAAATTAATTACAATGACCACTATTGGATTAAATGGTAAAAATATATTCTAATTTTACTTTAAAACAAATTCAAAATATAATCTAATCATATAAATAAATTAGATTAAAAATAGGTTTTGAATTAAAATACAACATTTTCCACTATTCATTAAAAATTGAACTTTTTTGGAAAAATACCAAAAATTTACCCAAAGTAAATTTTGATGTTATGATTCTAAAGAAGAATTTTATTTGGTCAAATATAACACATAAAATTTTCAAAAAGTGTATTTAAAAGAGGTTCGCCATCAAAATTCGGTTAATCGACCTTTTAAAGAATATTGGAATGTTTATGCTTAAAATTGGATTCATTCGCATTTTTAATCCTATAAAATTTATTGTAAAGAGTAAAAATATTTAACAAACATATATAATTATTTTTTAGTTAGTTCTATTCATTCCCTCCATTACAACGGCTACGCGTTAACTATCATAATATTATTTTATTATTAGAGTGCAACACAAGATTCCCAGGAAACTCATTATTGTGTATTGGGTACGCCATCATGCATAGAGTCCCCTTTAAAGTAATATTAATATTTTATTCACAAATATAGATAAATATGAAAATGTCATATTCTTTATTTACCTGGGGTGTTACATCACCATTTTTCACCACTAATTTATTGCATGTGGTGTATGGTTTACTTCCATTTGATATATATTATCATGATTATATTTATATTCATTTTATTCTGTGAATCATTTAGTGGTTATTAACTTTTGGTCATATGACTCGATTGATTACAACGTAGTAAGGGGTTTCTTATCTCACTTTTAATTCTGAGGAATTTCGATTTTTCCCCACTAATTTATTGAATGTGGGGTATTGTGTACTTAAATTTGATATATATTATCATGATTATTTTTATATTCATGTTATTCTATGAATAATTTGGTGGTTATTAACTTTTGGTCATACGACTCGATTGATTACAACGTGGTAAGGGATTCTTATCTCACTTTTTATTCCATGAGATTTCCATTGTTTGCCAATTATTTATACCATGTGGTGTATTGTGTACTTCCATTAGATATATATTATCATGATTATATTTTTATTCATTGTATTCTATGATTATTTTGGAGGTTATTAATTTTTGGTCATACGATTCGATTGAATACATTGTTGTAAGTGTTTTTCATCTCACTTTTTATTCCTGTGAGATTCGTAGTATATGTGCCACTATTTCGTTTTGTGTGGTGTATGTACCTCCCATTATTGTACTATTTGTGTAATATAATTTAATTTATGGGTATTTACATATTCTTTATATGATCCTTCTTTCATGGGGAGTACATTTCTAAAGTTACCAGATCTTTAAGGGAGACCTCACCCTCCTCTTTTATGTCATTACTTCCGTTATGTTATGTCTTATATTTCCATTTTATTATGTGGGGGATTGTTCTTCTATATATTTAATACTAACCATTTCATTTGAAAATTATGAGAGACTCTTTCTACTCACATCAATTGATTTTCTATATTTTTAAGTGACGTCGTTAGGATGCTGAATTTTCGTAAAAGAAATCGCACTTTCTATTTATTTTCAAGTTTCCTTTTCATGTGGTGTGTCATTCAAATATTCAGAAAATGATCTTATTTATTTTTATTATGTCCCTATAATTCTAAATGATCCATTTATGGATGGGATACCCTTGTCCCCTCTCTTTTAATATTTTCTAAGACCAAGTTATATAGGTGTTATGCTGTAGAAATTTCATCACAAAATTTCTCTCCATTCCTCTCAAGAAATTATATTGTTTTATATATTTGAATACCCATACCTTTTTCTTTTCAATGGGAGTTCATAGTTATAAAAAATGATATATTTTATTCTGTAATTGACATACATGTAACTCTCACACCCTTTCCATGGGTTATAAATGACATTACAATCTTATTTTTTAAAAAAATTAAATTGTCACGATTTTGAAATAAACCCATTCCTTTTATTATCTATGGGATATTTATGAAATGTTTGATTATGATCTATGTGGATAACATTAAAGTAAATAAATATTAAGGGTGTGCCCTGATAGTGCTCAAATATATTGGGTAATGAATTACTCTCTAGAGTTGACAAGTTTCATGATACCTTGGTGAATATCCTTGTTAATTTTTATGGTGCCTTAGGGATGGACCATGGTGATATGTTCATGATTGTATAAATTAAATTTTGTAGCCAAGTATTCAAGTTATGATTCATGTTATTTTTATAATGATATGCCTCTTTTACCATTTCTCATGTATTTATGTTTTTCATCATGTTCTTATTGATATCACAAGTAATCGAATTCCCTTGCTTTCCTTACTGGGCCTTCTACTCACCATTTCCTTTGATTTTATGTCTCCAGGTTATTAGATATAGTAATTGTACATAGGATGAAATTTTCATGAATATTTTCAAAGGTATTTAAAAGAGTGTTTATGTTTTCAAATTTTTAATCTTGATTTCCAAGACACTAGACTTTAAAGATCCTTTGTTTGTAAAATGTAATGAAAAGTTATGTAATAAAAAGGAGGGATTCTATAATAGATTATCAGAAGAATGAATAATTTGGATTCCAAATTATAAAGTTGTATATTTAATTTCCTCAATTTGGTAGGGGCCATATGGTATGAGTTAAGAGATATTATTTTTGTTCCTGGTGCCAAATCGATTGGGAACTCCACATCCTGCTCTAGGGGTAGCCCCAAAAATTCATCCAAATACACCTATTGGTTATCCTCCACCAAATGTGGTAACCCTACCCCAAGAGAACTTCCATTTTCCTCTATAATTAGTGATTATAAATGAATATAAATACTACCCATATCCGGGAGTAGAGGTCATGCTCGACTCAACTGAGGACCCCATTCTCTGAGGAAAACCTAAGCACTTCCATCATGTTCCATGAAACTAACTAGCTGATGATAAAAATCAATGTGCACATAAAAAATCACCATCTAGTCCATGTTGAGGATCACATCAAACAATTCCATATCTAAGACCATAAAATCCCACTCCATTTCTGCCCCTAATAAGGAAATTGCACATGATGGACACCTGAGTCCTTTCTCCATCCAATTTCCAAACGGCATCACCAACTCCATTGAATACGATAAATGTTCGGTTGGCATATTCAACTGGTTCACAAGTTGAAAAAATATAAAAGAGAAAAATGCACCAGCATCAAATAGATTTGTAGGTATATATGATGCAATTAGAATGGTACCTCAAATATTTGAGGACCTTACAACCTTTCCCACTAGTGAATGATCTATAACATGAAGGTTCCTGGTATTGGTCTAAGTCTGAACGTGACCACTGGCCTGAGGCTCTTCTCTAAACATACTCTTACTAGATGAAGATCTATTCCTACCACCCTGATCACCAAACTAAGACCCAACCATCCTATACGGTTCTGACTGATTTTTCATACCCCTGGAAGCCACTGATCATGCACCACCCTAATAAGAACATGTTATCCTAAAAAATTAATACAAGTTCCCCAATTCTCCAAACTAATGATATGATTTGGGAGGAGCCTCACAATATGTTCTAGTTTTTCCCACCTTCCCACGCTAGTGGCACACCATGGACCCTACATCTGAATCCATAGAGGTAGGCTACCTTGATGTTTTTTCTCAGCTACTTACACCCTTTTTCCCTTTCTTTTCACTATTTATCTTCTTTTATGATGAACTATCATTGCCCATTGCTGACATTTTTTGAGAGGCGCTTGACTTTCCATTACGGTCAATCTCCACTATACATACTCAGTCAACCAATTCAACATAAGTCTTCAGATTCGACAAGAAGACCTGAGAGTACATCTCTGGCCGCAAGACCTTCTGAAAACTATAAGATTTAATTTGTTCATTAGAGACTATCTCAGGAGAATACTGAACCTTCTTAGTGAAATAGTTTCCATACTCCATAACTGTCAAGTCCCCCTAGACAAGATCGATAAACTCTAGAGACCTAGCATATTCCAAGTCCTCTTGAAAAAATTGATCATTGAAGACCGCCTTGAACTCCTTCTATGTCATTTTCTCGTTATTTACAACCTGAACCAATGAGCCCCACCACCCCCAACTAGGACCCTCCATCAGAAAAGAAGCACACTTCACCCTGACCTCTTCAGGGGTGTCCAGGAACTCAATCATGCACTCTATCTTATCTATACATTCCTCAACTTTTTGAGTTCTGAGATACCTTTAAAATTATGAGGCTTATTCTTAAATAATTGTTGGGCCTTATCCTTCCCTGAGTAAGGATCATCTTCCCTAACTGGATCAAGAGTAGGACCCGATCCCTATCCTAGATCCTAAAAAAATCAAACTACCACTTGTACTAACCTCTGATCAAGTGGTGAAGGAGAGCTCTCTCCGGATCTTCCCTCAGTTGTGGGGGAACTTTTTGAGGATGCATGTTGCTACAAAAATAAACTGACACATCATAAAATCATCAATATATCAAGTCTGAGAAAATTATAGCAGCATCATAGAGAAAATAACTCAAACATGCCATGACAACATAATGACTAAACCACTTCACCCCCATCTAGTGTCCATGTATAGTCTGAAACCTGCACATCCCACCTAGAGTAGAAACCAAACAAGTATCCTAATATCCCATGGTTACTTGTGGTCTATCATGAGGTGTGTTGGCCAGTCACCCTACACACAACTATAACTATGATCACTGATAGTCCTAGATCTTGTCTATCCAAAATCATCACAAATAACATGACCCAGAGATCTAAAACCAACTCTAATACCATTTTATCACAAACCATGTAGGGTCACCCTCTACTCGGCACCTTACCTGGTCTACGACAAAGACCGATGGGTGTTATTGATCCCAAGGGCTGGTACAGGTGCCCAGGTATCCGTACAAGCATGTGGTAAAGATTTACCCTAAAGATACAAACACAAAAAAAACCAACAATATTAAAAAAATTGGAAAACATAACCAAACAAGACCTTACATGGTTTCAAATTTAAGTTTATAAGTTTTATAAAAAATCCAAAATGAGGGATACTATAAGAAAACTAAAAACTAAGATACCAAAACCACCACAAGTAATGGTAGAATCTCTATCAAGTCATTTACATAAAACCTCCCAAGAAGCTCACTAAAATCTTGATCCTCTTTCACTAAAGACTTTATACTTACCTATATTGAACATAACCAGGTCTTCTTACACCGAAAGGTGTAAGGAGGGTGTGAGAGATTTCATAGTAGGATGTGAACCAAAAGAGAATCCATGCTCTAAATGATCGAATGATAGATAAAATTTCAAGGTTTTATGAAATAAAATAAATCTCTTGAATAATTTAAAGACAAATTGTTTTAAAGGAACAACTTTTAATGAAATACTATTTCAAAAAATAGAAACTTTTTCCTTTTAATTATCACATATGTCGAAGGTGAGTGCATAATGGTCAAAGATCACCTAACATGAGAGAGGACCAATGGTCATTAGATAGCTATAGGGACCCTAAACCCTCTCTTCTTGGTGTAAGTTTGTATAGGAATCACAACAACTGATGTTTTCGTGCACGATACACTAGAGAGGAGAAGCATTTATTATTCTAGTGGTCTCTATTCATAACTATTTTTAGATATTATTGTCAATATAAATCCCACTAAGTGAAATCAGGGCATATAATAAATGGCCCACTAGTCGTAATCTGCCCTCCTAGCTACTAAGGCTTCCTATTGAGTTCTTATACAAGTTTCTCACAGAAAACATGTTCATGAATTCATATTCTGAAAGCCAAACATAGCCCAATACAGAAAAAAGTCTCCATTTCACACAAAATTACTCTTTTAAAATTCAACGCACACCATGTCCTCTCAAAAATATAGTTCACACCTCATACACAATTTGTTAAAACATTTACTCCATTTATAAATCTTTTCAAATTCCCACAACAAAGCCACACTACAATAATTTAAAATTTTATCATATAAAACCATTTTGAAAATCAATTTCTCAACCAAACCCTTTAAAAACTACATTTTACCACAATAATAACTTATAAAACATTCTAATAAACTCATGTAAGACAAATACATTCATAAAGAAATGTTTAAGTAGGAAACCACCTACTGTTTATAGAGAAACCACAAATTCCAATGTGAAATCATCTTTGGACATTAGTGTCACCAGGAAAGAGATATATATAAACCTAAATCAATAGATCTAACCCTAAATGTCATGTAAGAACACTAAAATTGCAATACTAGGGATAGAGAAGAATAAAACCCCAAATAGAAGCGAAGAAACCCTATATTAGAGAAGGAGATCAGAGGTGGAGACACCTAATTGTTGATTCAAGGGAGGATCCCCACCAAAACTAGAAATAAAATTGAGCCCCAAGGGAGGTGGAATAATGGAGATATGCTCCTAGGGCGAGGGAGCCCGAGTGGGGTGCTAAAATGTGGGGAAAGTGGTCAAACATGAGAGGAGAGAGAAAATATGGAAATTTTTCATGTGCTCTAGGTCATCACGGTAAGTACGAATGGTTTGAGAAACTATGGGGACCATTCTATCTGAATAAAAGAACTCATACTATTACCTAGTCCATATATCACAGTTGTGTGGAAGTCGTGTAGTAGGTATTGTCTCATACCACATGGTTTCCTGGGCTTGCGCACAGTTACTACTAGCTGTGTACAAACCCTATACAATAATTTTTCCTCTCCAAAACATACATTTTCTTCCAAAATATCAAATGGAAACCCAAGAAAAAATAATGACCAAAATAAAATAAAAAAATACTTTAAGAAAGAAATCACAGATGTGAAATCCTGCATCTAAATCGCATCTTCGAGGGAAAGAAAAATGGCGAACAACTAAAAATAATTGATTACTTACTGATACGCATAAAACCTGATGAAAATGGATGGAATCAGAGTCCATACTGATAACTAATATCAAATAATACAAAATAGGGGGTTGAGAGATCAAATAGAGAGGGGGAGAGCTTATTGTCTGTTGGAATGAAGAAAGGAGGAAGAAATACGTTTCAAACATTTCATTAAGGGAAAAATGGTCATTTTACAAAACAATTCATGGGTTGAATGGTTTTCAAGAATAGTTAGACAAACTGTGTGCCAACCATGTTCCTCCCTCATCTTAAAGAGGTCACTCACATGGTTAGTTTAAATATTTAGGGAAACCAAGAACCAACCATGTGAATCACTTCTGATAAAAACTACAGACATTTATGCATGGGTGTGCACCCCTTGACACATAGTTTATCATACCATGTGCCTCTGGATAGATTCATGGACTAACTCACTTGGTGATACCAAACCATGCACCATAGTTCTCATCGTTTCTACTAATCAAGTGGCCCAACTAATTTTTTCCAAAACTTGGGTTCTGGGCTCCGAACAATCCCCATACAGCCGTGAAACTTCCATGATGTAATTTGGCCTCAAACGTAGTTCCAAAATAGAAGATTAAAATTGATTTAAGAGGATCCATTCCAAATATAAAAATTACTTACTTACATTAATGACATTATTTTTATAGGATTTAAAGAAACTTAATGCAAGGAGCTTTCAAAATTCATGAGGAGCGAGTTTGAAATGATGATGATGGGTGCATTGATATTTTTAATTGGTTTGTAGGTGATACAAGGAATGGAATAGAGTAATTAATGTCTGTAACAACATTATCTGATGACAATATGATGTTTTCCAGGGTTTAAAATGGAAAATAGTTCAATATTAAAAAATTATTGGTCAATTACAGGGATTCAGTTGTAATTAACAACAACATGAATCATCATTTTTTTTACTTTTCAAGGCATATTGTATCAAATTTTTTCAAACCATAAGATAGAACTAAAAAAATTACATCAAGGGAATAATGGATTTTTTTCCTTTATAGAACATCATCATAACAAGAGGTAATGTAATTTAGAAATATGGATTTTTTTGTTCAATGAATGATAGTATTTCTAAATTAGGAAATTTATTTTATCTTAATGATTTGTGTTTTTATTTTTTAATGAAGAATAAATATTTTATATCTTTGATAAATATATAATAAAAAACATAGTGTCTACTCTATCTTTAAATAAACTCTTATGGATAAAGAAACATATTAATGATATTTGATTTGAAGTGGATTTACTTATTCTAATAAAGTGTGATAACATGAGTGATATTTATCATAGAGAAAATAATATCCTTTATTAACAGAAAAAACAATGTGAGAAAAAATATCAATTTATAATGGATAAGTTTAAGTATTGGTGATATTTGAGTATGTGTTTACTCGAAATAAATTAGTCGATATCCTGAATATGGTAATTTCCAAAGACTTCTATGAGAAATAACAGTTTGATCATTAAATTTAACCATATCCATTCACTTAAATATTTTGGAGAATGATCCCCCACTTAGAAAATGTGGTTTTCTTTCCATTATTAGTTTTTAATGTGAGAAAGTTAATAATTGGTTCATGTAATGGAATGTTATCACTCATAGTTTCATTAGTTGAGTAAATATTTCTTCCTTGTGACCTTTAGTAAATTTCACTTTCTATTTTTTTACAAAGGTGTGGATAAATAATCATAGATCCTCAGAGGGGTGATATTTTAAAATAGTTATATTTCTCGAGGAATGATGATCAACTATTTCATTTTTGTTGATAATGGGAGAGTTTTAGAAAGTTTATTGAGGGATATATTTTTTGAAAAAAATTAGGGAGTTTATGAAATTTTAAAATCAACGGTTGTTTTCTAAAGATATATAGATGATCAAAATAATAATTAGTTTCAATGGTTGATTTCTAAATCATATAATACAACATGTTTTTAGTGAAATGATTTTTCTATAGGTGAAAATTTGTATAAATAAAATTGTTTGAAGATCAGTGGAGAATTTTATTGATGAAATTTTCATTTAAGAGGTTTTTATCGTAATGAGAATGACATGGGTGATTATATAAATAATTATAAGTGATTTAATAAGTAAACTATTAGAAATATTTTTTTATTGTTGAATAATGGTTTTTAAAGAAAATGATCTTTGTTTGAGTGATTTTTTAACTAACCCAAATGTGTAGACTGTTATAAAAATTCCTAGCATGCATTTTTTGGTTGTTATTTTTGAAAAGGTTAGTGGAATATCATCTAAAAGACTCATTTATTCCTAAGGAATGATATCATATAGTTTCTTGAATTTTATAGTAAGTTATATAATATATTCTCAAGTTAAAGGAAATCACGCTAAAATAAGAAGAATACCTCATCATGACTATTTTTTGTTGTCTCATTCTGAGGAAAATTAGTTTTTTACAATATAAATTAGTGTTTCATTCCATAATTAGGGAGTATGATTTAATGTTAAAGGTGTAATGGATTATGATAAATTAAACATTCCACAATATAGGTTGTTTCCCCATGATGTGGAATTTTTTTTCTATGAAAGGGAATCTATGAATATTTTATGCTTCACTAGAGGTAGTATATTGAAACATTAAGTGTTAGTTGTACCATGAAATGCATAAGAAAGATATATTTTGAATAATTCATCATGATACAAAATTTTGAGTTAGGTTTGGGTGACATCATGATAAAGGAGAAATGGATTTCACCATGAATATCCTGTTTATGATATGATTTACTTGAGTTTGAAAAAACTACAATTTTTAATTTCTTATATTTAATAGATACCTTATGATCATAAAGGTATCGAATTGTCCAAGATTTAATGGTCAATGATGGATTAATATTCTAATAAATTTAACGAGAAGGGGATATTTTAATCAATGTCAACCAAGATATTCTCTTATAATATTAGAGAGATTTCTTCTCACACAAATGATAATATGATGGAATTTCAGAGAGAGATTAAAATAAAAATATATTATGGAATAGATATAGTTTCATAAAAAGATAGAGATCAAAGATAATTATAGGATATAATTATAGAAAATTTTTATATTTCATCATATTGGTCAAGAATCTATTAATTGCTACATCCATCATTGTATAACCCCTTATTATTTGTTTGTGGAAGATAATGGTTCTCACAAAAAAGTATAGTACATTAATTTTGAGTCAGGAGAGAATTAAGTTATCAAATCATTGTGAGGTTTATAAACCTATAGGGTTATTAATTCCCTTATAAAATTTTATAAATTTTAAATGAGATTTTTTTTTTGTTTTTTGGTACTCCAATAATTCGTTGAGTGTATTCTTCATGGAGGTATCCCAGTGAGGGAGAGACAAGTAAAACTTCATGATATATTTTATGCTTCATTGCCAACATAATAATTTTGAGTGATATAATAGAGTTTTATTAAACAATAAATCATGATTATTGGAAATTAATGTTAGGAATATTCATACTATGATTCACCCCCACATAGAAGGTATCTTCCTTGTATGGGACCAACAGTCACAATTTCAGTGAACATGTGTTGTTCTCCATAGTATTACTACTAAAAATTTTTAGGTTGGGGATAATACATTAATTATTTCATCTAGGATTGTAATTTTTTCCCCAATGATATAGGAGGTTATTTTCCTTGGAGAAATCATGGATAACTATGGTAATAATTCTCTTTTCTATCCTTATTATCATTTCCATCTGTGGTTTTGGGTTATCGGCCAAACTAATTGGAAAAATTGATTTTGAAAGTATAGTTATACATTATTTTCACCATAATGCTTAATTTTATGGTTCAATTTTCCTCAATATTTTCTTTAAAATATTTAGAATACTTTAGTACTCTATATATATAACATGACAATATTTTTTTGACTCGAGTGGTGATCCACTACTTTGAAAGTCAAGAAGCATATCCAATTTATTTCAAATTGTCTCCACTTGGGATATTATCTTAGTGGTATCCTCTATATTCTGAATATATCATTGAGGAAGGAATATCTCTCCATTATACTAATACAAATTGTTTGAAAATTTACGTTCGATATTTTATGCCTCATATATTTTTTCCTCATCAATACTTTTCGGGTCGTCAAATCAACCATTACCGAAGAATTTGGTTTTAAACAAAAATTGAATGATTTTAGATATATATAACTCATTAATAAATGATTTCTTTACTTTCACAAGAGTTCTTTAAAAATATAAAATTCCTTAGAATTGTATTATCTATCTTAATAAGTAAAATTTTGAATATAACTTTGATGTTTCACAATTTTCCCCAATGGGAAGTCCATTTCCTAAAATATCATTGCAAGATCCTCTCATGTTTTATTTGAATCATAGGGTTATGGAACTATCAATAATTAACTAAATCCTTCTATGAGAAAATAATGTCTCTTAGTTAAAACACATAATCAAATACCAAATTATTTTTAAAATTTTCATATATCTCAAAGAAATTGGATAGTTTATTATTACTGTCTAAATTTTGTAGTCTACTTAATTGATCAATGTATTTGAATCAATTTTTTCACAGAAAGGTTCAACATGAAATTATTTCCATAAATTGGGGACCTCATGATACTACGATTAGATACATCCAATAACAGTAGTCCATATTCAATAACAATCATCTCCCATTGTGACTGAGGGACTCCATCAATGATGTTTCCTTTTTCAACATTCACACTAGGGTGAACTCTATCTTCCATCACAAATATTTATTATCTAAAGATATGTTGATGAATCTTAGGTTTGTAGTCGTATGGTTTGGTAATATCAAAACTCCATGATCGATTATGGGGTTTATATCTCAATAAACCAATACCTTTGAAGATAAAAACCCAAATATCAATGCATATAAAAGGAAAAAATAAAATAAAAAATAGAAAATAAAATATAATTCATAAATCAAACATCAAATAGTTAACATTTCAGTTATAACTATGATGTATTTTTTCCTGAGAAAAAATACCAAAAACCTGATCCTCTCATGTGAATATTAAATTCTCTATGATTAATGTAAATATTTTAAATTTAATTCATGTACCCATTAATAAATATTCTTATACACTATATAGAAATGAAAATTTTGGGATAAAATCATTAGGAAAAATAATTTACATCATAAAGCCTAGCATATAGTTGTTCTTAATTTTTAATTTTCAATTTTAGAATTAAAAAATAATAAAAGTTATTAAAAAGAAATTAAAATTAAACAAAGAAAACTAATGGCATAATGTATATATATATATATTCAAAAATAGAGACAATTAATTAATTTCGATATATTATTTTTCCTAAAAATTATTATTTCAATATCTTTTAGTCTATAATGAACTATTTTTTATATTAAATTACAAAAATGTAATCAATATTCATTGGATAAATTTAAATTAATACTACTATAACTCTTTTAATTCCTTATGACTTAGAGAACCTAATTAAACTATAGAACATTAAGATACAGTCTCTATTATAAAAGAGAAATTCAGTATACTACCATAAAAAATACTTCTCTCTATAGAATTTTATTTCCTCCCTTTACCAAAATTTTTCACAAATAATGAATCAGTTATATGAAATAATTAAACCATAATATAACATTAAATCAAAAAATTCTATTCATAGGAAAGATCAATCAATCACTATACATCACCATCCTCATAAACATAATTCAGCAAAACTTAAGAAGGTACTCCCTCATAATTGATATAGAATTAATAGAAAATGATAATTTAATCATAATACATTAAATAAACTTTTAATGGGAATAAAAAATAAAATAAATAATGCATGTGAATTGAGAAAATAAATTTATCATTCAAGTCATTAATCGTAATGATCTTTAATAGTTTTATTATTATCCTAATTCTATTTGGAGTAGTGAAAATATTCAAAACAATTAATTATCATAAAAGAAAAAAAATTAAATATTAAATGAGCTAAAATGCATCTTAGAGAAATAATAGTTGATAAATAAAGATTCATGTATCACTTATATAGTTTCTTTATTAGTATCCTTACTCACAATTTAATAGAATAACTTGAAATTTGATTCCCATGTCTTCAATTATCAATATTTTAATCTACTAAAAACATAGTGAATCCAAAAAAAATATTATACTTGATTTTTGCTTCAAATATCTTCCTTAAAATTATTTCTTTTTGAAGATTCTAAGTTTCAATATGCGATATTGATTATTTACAGTCAGGATTCTACTTCCCTATTATGGTGTATGTAATTTTCTAGTCCGGAATGTTGCATCACTGAAAGGGGGAGCATTGAATCAGGGATATATTTTAATTTTATGATTCCTTACATTGACCCAAACTTCATATCCAATTAAATGTTTCATTCCGTGTTGAAATGAAATCAAACACACATCCACATGAACACAATAATTTACAAGGTTCACTACTCCATAAGTGTAGCTACATCCTTGGTATGGTTTGGAAACTATCCACTACCACATAATCCACAAGAAAATAGTTCTTTTGTGTGTAAAAAAATGAGTAGGATATACCATTACACTCATATAGAAATATGTTCAATACAATAATCTGTTTTCTTCTTCTATAACAAAATATGTAACACAGTTTTTTGTAACAAACATGTTATGTTTCTTCATATTTAAATTTCACCACTGTAATATTTCAAACAAAATATTCTCTTTCTTACACATGATTAGGAAAGAACTTCCCTATACTTCATAATGGTAGTTAGTATGATTTTTTAGTCTAATTCCCCAGTCTGATTACTCAATGAAGAAATATAACTTTGTCAAAATTACCCTAATATGATCCTAACCTTCTTCTTCCTCAATCCCCAAATCCTAGGCCGATATCTCGATTTGATTCTAGAAACTTTCATTATGATCTTTTCTCTTCTCCTTCTTCTTCTTTTGTGAGGAAAACATCTTCAAGAATACCCTATCATGAATCTTCTTATCTTGAGAATTATTCAGCACTCTACCTTCTCTCTTGGACAATACTTGCATCAGAAAATTACAATGTACTTCATACTTTTATAAGTGACCCATAAATGGTTCGGTTATGATTTTGAAAGCCTTTCCCACTCAGAAAAATTTCACAAAAACTAAATTATCCTATAATTTTGAGTGCATATTTATTTCTTCAATTATTCTCAACACTTCTCAAAACTTCTTGAATCTTCTCACAACAACATATTTCTTCATACTTTCTTCATAAACATTAGTCTGATTCCAATTCTTCATTCCTATTTTCCAATACAATTTTTTCATTACTATAAAGGAATTTGGTCACTCAAATTTTCTTGAGGAATTTTTAAAAAATTTGTAATTAAAGACATCTCATTACATTTATCTACATCAATTGATAGATTATGTAACATCCCTGGTAAAAAAATAAGACTTTTTTCATACTTATTAATATTTTTGAATTAAATATTAATTTTACTTTAAATTGGTTGCTATGTTCGATAGCGTACCTGATACGCAACAACGTGTTTCTTTGAAATATTACATTGCATACTAATAATATAATATTATTATTTTAACTGGTAGTTAAATCCTAGACGTTGTATTAGAGAGAATGAACAAAACTAACTAAAATATGATTATACATGTTTGTTAAATGTATTTAGATTTATCCAATAAAAGTTTGGGGCTTAAAATATGAATGAATCTAATTTTAAGCATAATTTACATTAAAAGGTCGATTTAATGACTTTTAATAGAGAACCCTATTTGAATATAGTTTTGGTCACTTTAATATATTCTATTTGACCAAATAAATTTTTTCTTTATAATGGGAACATCAAAATTTAGTTTTTGTAAATTTTTGGAATTTTTCCGATAAAGTTCATTTTTAATATATAGTGAAAAATGTAGTATTTTAATTCAAAAATTTGTTTTAATATAATTTATTTATATGGTTATGTTATCTTTTTAATTGGATTTAAAGTGTAATTATAATATATTTTCACCATTTAATCCAATTTGGGTCATTGAAATTAATTTCACTTTGAAATTGGACATAAACAAGTGTCAATCTTTTGATAGTTATTGTTTCTTAAAAACACGCTATTTGTTTTAAAAACCGGAATTAATTTTAAATTATTTAATGCCACTTTTATTTTTGGAATTTGGAAAAATAGAAATCATTTTTGAATTAGAAATATCAAATAAATCTTAGGCTGATTTTTTGGTATTTTTTTGAAAAACATCAATTTTTTATGAATAGTGAAACCACTAATAGTAGTTAAAAAACTGACTTTTTCATTTAAATGAAATTTTATCTCTTCTATGAGTTGAATTTATAAAGTCTGAGATACAAAGTTAATATAAAGATGTAAAATGTGGTTCAATAAGATGAAAATAATTTTTGGTGAATAGTAACTTTTGACTTTTATTTACCGTGGTTAAAGGTAAATATGGTAATTCGAGGAAAAAAACATTATAATTATTCAAAATTTCCTTAAAACTTGTCCTAACCTTATTGGATGAGTTATGTCAGACCAAGGGAATCCTTGGGTCTATTTTGGGACACCATGGAGACACTTGGGAGTGATATTGACACTTTAGATTAATTAATTTTAAGTAAAGAAAAAAATCACATAAACAAATATCTCTTTGTAGATTAATTTTTACATATTGTTATGTAAGTTATTTTTCAAAAAATAAATACTCCTTGGAAAGATAAAATGATTTCCTACATCATGGTATTTTTTTATAATTTTTAGACATTATATAAATTAAATTATTTATAAAACAATAATGATGTAGTATTTACCTCATTAATAAATGATTTAATTAAATAAGATTATAGATATTAAAATAACAACCAAAACCTATCCAAATATTATGGGATGAATTTATTTTGACCATGAGTCATCTTATATTCAACTTTAAGGAATTTTGGTCCTTTATAAATCTAATATCATTATATAATAAAATAATATTTTCACACTTTCCTAAAGATTCCCTCCTCCCCCTTATAAAAGGAGACCATTTCTATCCAATTCCTCACACCTATAAAAAATTTTGACTCATAAAAACTCTACTCAATTAAGCTCCCTACATAACTATTCTCCTATTATAAGCCTTACCTTAGGAATAATGCACATAAATGAACCATTTTTGGTCAAACCAAAGTGAGTTACCCAAATTAAAGGTAAGAATTTCTCTTAAATTCTTTGATTTTATTTTTTTTTACTTACCCAACCCCTAAACTCTTTTTATTCCTTTATTTTATAACAAAAACAGTTTCCTAAATATTCTAGGATGTTTTTATGAGAATTATTCTAACTACACTTACACACACCTCCATCTAATGGGTGAAGAACATACTGTTTCTGTGGATGGAAAACTAACGCCTCACGAAATGATGATTTTTTGATTATCTCCCACCGCCTCTCATGGTGTCCATTAAGATTGAAATGTATTTATATATATTATATGTATATATATATATATTATGTTTATATTTTCTTTATGCTTGTGTATTTTCCATTTATATCATTATATTATGGTTTCCATTACGGGTAAAACACGATACTTTCTTTTGAGGAAGTGCGGACTACCGCTCCCTCAAAATGATATGGATCGTTCATTCATTATGTGGGACACATAAAGGATGGATTTATTCATATTATATATGATATTATACTGGAATTATAATATAACTATGTATCATTATATTTTAATTCCATTAAAATAAGAAATTGAAATGAAAGTAGCGTTCATGCATACGTACGACTTACCATCTCCATGAATGGTGCATTTCATTTATTAACTCCAAATGATATGTAATATTATAAATATATATATACTAGATATTTATTATATATATGATATCTAAATAATGAATATAATTCTGGATTTAATAGACTATTGACCACATGAACAACTTCTAAATATAAGGTGTTCATTTTTTTACTCATGCACCAAATATCAACAAAAAGACCATTATTAACCTGAATGATTATATAATGTTTATAACATGGTAATAAGTTATATAAAAGGAATAATGAACTTTAAAAATGTTCTTAATCAATTAGAAATTAACTTTAGTATATTATTTAGGATATTAAATAATGAGTGGGTCAAGTCGGACACGAGGTAAGGGGATTTCTTATCTCACTTTTAATTATGTGAGATTTCCATTATTCACCACTTATTTATTTCACGTGGTGTGTGTAAAACCCATGATTGTATTCATTGTGTAATATAATTTAATTTATGTATATTTATATCATCTTTATATGATCCATCTTTCATGGAATGTATGTTTCGTAATTTACCAAATTGGTAAGGGAATTACAAATTTCAATTTCCACCCATTCAAATTTACACATACTTTATTGATTATTTTACTCCAAGATTATGTGGGGAATCACTATTAATTTGATTATTTCATAATTCCCACTACCCATTCTGTGGGTATAATTTTTATACACATAATCACTACACTGATAAATTCTCAACTCACCAATATGAACTTGGTAAGAGTAATTTTAACTCAATCTCCATTTGTTGAGTTAAATATCCAATTAATTGGTGTTTTTTTTCAAGAATATGTGTGAATTTCCTCTGATTGATTTACACTGAATATCAAATCATATTTAGTGTATTTATATTTTTTCACACATAATTATCTCGTTGATTTTTTTAACCTAAGATACGGTCTTTATAAGAGATTTCATCTCAATTTACATTCCATTGAGACATCTTTGTTGTTATACACCAAAACACCTTTATATGGTGTATATAATGTAATTTGACATAGTATATCATGAATCCATTTATTCTCATTATATTATAATATTTTTATTACCTCAATTATTTGTATTCAAGTGTATCTCTTTTGGTTAGGAACTCTAAGTAAAATATCATTTTAAATGTTTTAATGATTTGTTATTCTAAATCTTTCATATTAATGCCCATGTTTTAAAAATGGTTTTATGGATTTATTTATATGGAAATTAATGTTTTAAAATTAAAATTCATTTTAAATGTTTCAAAGTGGTATGGGACACTTTGATTAAAAAATCAATTTTTTAAACGTCTTCTTGACAAATAGTGTGACTTTTAAATGTTTTCAAGAAAAAGGGGGATATTTCTCTCAAATAGTTTTGATGATTTTTTTCATCTATGTCAATATCCTTCATTATTCTCTATTGAGGTTAATATGTTACAATAAAATCTTCTATATTGTATTGAATGAGTTATGTTTGACTGTGGATGTGCTATTTTTATACCATTCATGGTTTGTGGATAAAGTATTGACATTTCGTATGATAGTTTTAATATGAATGTTTATGATATGTTTCAAAATTTTCATATGAGGAATGCATTAGACTTAGTAAGTGATGGGTGGAGCCCACTATAGCTCCTCGATGCATCGGTAGGTCTCATGAGACAAACTAGTGTCTTGGCAGAAGGCCTTGACAAAATCTTATTGGTATTCTTGGAACGAGGCCTTGAATATGTGGTTATGATGTCTGACATTATGAATTCCATAATTATGAGACTAGATATAGATATTTCTTATGGTTATTCAACTATTAGAATACCCTTGACTATGTTTTATTATGGCATTATTTACTCATCTCATATTTCTGCCACAAAGTGTTCATGATTATTATTTGTAAAGGCATGTGATTTCAATTATTCACTGTGCCTAATGTTTATGTTATCTTATACTGTATTTCTTACCCTTAATGAGCATTTGAGATCACCCCTTTCTCATGTTTTATTTTTTTCCAGGATATGAAGACATTAGTTATGAGTGACTTGCACGAATATTCATGGAAGCTTGGTTGTTTCTTATGGAATAAATTAGTGTTGTTTTTTTATATTTTAATGTTGAACTTATATATGTATCTTGTTTCCAAGACTACTAAACTAATTGGTCTTTTATGGCATGATTCCTTGTAATCATGCCAATGTATTAAAATAATGGACCGACTCCTGAATTCTGGGGTCAGGGCGTTACAGTTGGTGTCAGAGTAAGTTTAGTACAAACCTTGGAAACTAGATTTAGATATACACTGATTATATCACATTACCCTAAGATAGACTTTAAGGATTAGTATAGAATAACTTCCCATAATTTTGGTATTGTAGAGATTTTTTGAGTCTTCCAAGCAATACATCCCTGTCTGGATACGAGTAGGAAGAGGTGGCTCTGGTACAGATGTACCTAGGGGTAAAACCCAAAAATGATGCTTTGAGCTAGACTCGAACATGAACTGGTGCACGAAAACGGGCCTTGCTGCACTATTGGTTACAAAACTCCAGGGGGATATTCTTAGGATAATTCCAATTTTATTTAAAAACCGATTTGAAGGATTTTAATATAAGATGATAATAAATAACCTTCATTAATCCTAAGGTGTTTTAGATTGAAAATAAGGTGTTATGATATTCTCTAAATGATTTAATGACTCACACTATGCTTTCTTGTGTTAGTCAATGGCTGGATTCCAAAGAAATCATAGTAACATTGAACATGATGTATAAGGTGGGCACAACAGATGAAATGAGAAATGAAATGGAATGTTGATAGGTTTAAAAGATATCATGTTCATGTCAAATCAATTTTCCAAAAATATGATGAACAACATTTATATTAACCAAATATTGAACTCAACAAATAAGATAAAGGTGATGAATGATAAGATCTCTAATAGTGGAGAACATGGAGAAATGAAATATCAATTTCTATCATGCAGGAAATGTGGACGGAGACACCTAGGAAGGTGTCTTAATGGAATAAAGAAATGCTTTATGTGTGGGAAAGAAGGACATAAAGTAAAGAATTTCCTATAAAAAATGAAGAGTACTATGATAGAAAATAAAAATGGTCCCAAGAATCCATTTATAGTCATTTTCCGTGAATTTAGGGGACATGGAAATTACCCGAATGAATTCCCTATTCGATAGGATATCCTCTTGGTCATGGAAGAAGCTATGTGGAAATAAATGGATGGGTAAATGGTTAAAAATTATTAGTGCTCTTTATTGATGGGATTACTTTGGATGAATTTTCTATTGTATTTGTAAGCTTGTAGTTTGTCATGTGAAAATGATATTTTAAGAAAAATCATCTTTTCTCTTGTGGACATAGTTATAATAACCATTTAATTTTATATTATCTTTGAGTTTGAGGAAGTTACAAGTTATTAAATTTTGGAATAAAAATGTGAGGTATGAGATAAAATTTGTGATGAAATTATATTATATTTATTTTGAGGAATCTATCTCATTTTTGGGAATATTAAAAATTATACAGTTTTTGAAAAGGGACAACACGTAGACCATGTGACAACCTATCGTGTCGGACAAAGCTGTGGGAATCAAACCCTCAACCATAGTGAGATTGGGATTTATCACCTACCATTGGACTATGTGAAATCCCTAGTTAGTGTGACTAATTATTTTTAGTTATATGATTTTATTGATCAATAATTTTTTGATTTGGGATCTTATGTCTTATCAAATAGATATCCTTAGTATAGGAAAATGATTTGGGGATTAAGTGATAAATGTTATTTTGGAAGACATTAGCTCTGTTGGGAACACTATATGCCTAAGGAAAATAGAATACTATGGGATTTCATTTGAGGAGAAATAGTGTATTTTTATCTATGTTTTTACTGTGGATTTATAGAGATTTGGGTTATTTGTGGAAATGATTAACCTATCATAGAGAATATGTGATTAGGTTAATTTATTTTAAGTATGTGACTTTAATAGTAGTCGATGTTATTTGGAAATACAATTTAACATGGAAGAATGTGTATTCTAATTCTTCTATGTTTTGGGTTTCAAAATTAGTTTATATTATATTGATGGATTTTAAGTACATTTATTTATTGAATGGTATTTACTGAACTATGGGTATTTTTGGTTTAATTTTAGATAAGTATTTCTTCCTCTAAAGGATTATCTTTTTTGGGGATCATCCGATCTTGTACTAACCATCTTGGTTTGGGTTAATCTATAAAGACAATGTAAAAATATAATTTTTTTATTTGTGTATTATGTTATTCTCTAGAAGTTAATTCTAGCGCTTCAGGTGTGACCAAGTCATCATGAATATTCATCATTTGAAAAAAAATATGACTTAGTGGTAGAAATTTATTAAAGGATGGAACTCTACTTAAAAAGTAAGTATATCTCTTTATGTTTTTGGTCAATCTCATAAATAAATTCCTCAACTTTATTAAATGGAACTGAAAACAAAAAAACACATTATTCTTTTACTTTTTTACAAGGAAACTAATGAACGTTTATCTCATCACAAGTTTGTGATTTTCTTGTTGTTGACTTTCTCTTAATCATGATTTCTATCCATCTCCATCAGAACATGAAACTTAGTTTTTCACCCATATACATGTTTTCCTACATGGAATCCTAGTATGGGTTATCTCGGATGACCTTTTTACTTCTCTTTCTTTCTTTTAAAGTGATAGTTTTATTGAATCTTTTTCCGATGTGAGACTTTTAATGAAGTTTCCAAACCCAGTTTTAAAATTGTCAGGACGCAATTCCCAAAAAGTGGGGAAGGATGTAACATCCCAGGTAAAAAAATACATATTTCATATTTATTAATATTTTTGAATTAAATATTAATTTTACTTTAAATGGGTTGCTATGTTCGATAGCGTACCGATACGCAACAACGGGTTTCATTGAAATCTTACGTTGCACACTAATTATAAAATATTATTATTTTAGATGGTAGTTAACTCCTAAACGTTGTATTGGCGAGAATGAACAAAACTAAATACAATATGATTATAATTGTCTGATAATTTTATTTACATTTATCCAATAAAAGTTAGAGGCTTGAAATATAAATGAATCTAATTTTAAGGATAATTTACATTAAAAGGTCGATTTACTGCCTTTTAATAGAGAACCCTCTTTGAATCTTATTTTGGTCACCTTAATAAATTTTATTTGACCTAATAAAATCTTTCTTTGGAATCGGGACATCATAATTTAGTTTGTGTAAATTGTTGGAATTTTTCTGATAAAGTTTATTTTTTAATGAATAGTGAAAAATATTGTATTTTAATTCAAAACTGTGTTTTAATCTAATCTATTTATATGGTTAGATTATCTTTTTAATTAGTTTTAAAGTGTAATTAGAATATATTTTTACCATTTAATCCAATTTTGGTTAGTGGAATTAATTTCACTTTGAAATTGAACATAATCAAGTGTCAATCTTTTGATAGTTATTGTTTCTTAAAAACACGATATTTGTTTTAACAACGGGAATTAATTTTAAAATAATTAATGCCACTTTTATTTTTTTAATTTGGAAAAATAGACATCATTTTTGAATTCGAAATATCAAATAAATATTAGGCTGATTTTTTGGTTTTTTTTAAAAACATCAATTTTTGAGAAATAGTGAAACCACTTAGTAGTAGTTAAAAAACTGACTTTTTCATTTAAATGAAATTTTACCGCTTCTGTGAGTTGAATTTCCGAAATCCGAGAGACACGGTTAATATCAAGAAGTAAAATTTGGTTCTATAAGATGAAAATAATTTTTGGTGAATATTAACTTTTCACTTTTATTTACCGTGGTTAAAGGTAAATAAGGTAATTCAAGGTAAAAAGAACAGTAAAATTATTCAAAGTTACCTTAACACTTGTTTTAACCTTTTTCATGAGTCATGGACAAATAAGGTCATCCTTGGGTTGATTTTAGGACCCCATGGAGCAACTTGGGAGTGATGTTGACACTTTAGATTAATTAATTAAAAGTAAAGAAAAAAATGACATAAACAAATATCTCATTTTTTATTAATTTTTACATGATGTTACATAAGTTATTTTTTTGACTATAAATATTAATTAGAAATATAAAAATATTTCCTACATCAAGGTATTTTTTTATAATTTTTAAACATCTAATAAATTAAACTATTTTTGACACAGTAATGATGCAGTATTTACCTCATTAATAAATGATTTAATTAAATAAGATTATAAATATTAAAATGTTAACCACAACCTGTCCAAATCTTACTGGATGAATTTATTTCTACCATGAGTCATATTATATTCATCTTTAATGATTTTGGGACCTTTATAAACCGAATATCATTATAAAATAAAATAATATTTTCACACTTTCCTAAAGAGCCCCTCCTCCCCCTTATAAAAGGAGACCATTTCGATCCAATTCCTCACACCTATAAAGCCTTTTGGCTCATTCAAACTCTTCCAAATTAATTTGTCAACATCCCTCTCCTCTTCCTAGAAGCCTTACCTTAGAAATAAGGCACTTCAACAAACCATTATGGTTCAAACCAAAGTGAGTTACCCAAATTAATGGTAAAGGTTTCTCTTAAATTCTTTTATTTTATTTTGTTTTACTTCTCCAACCCCTAAAATCTTTTTATTACTTTATTTTATAACAACACTATTATCATAAATATGCTATTATGTCATTATGAGAAGTATTCGAACTACACTTGCACACACCTCCATCTAATGGGTGAAGAACATATTGTTTCTGTGGATAGAAAACTAATGCCTCACGAAATGATGATTGTTTGATTATCTCTTACCGCTTCTCATGGTGGCCATTAAAATGGAACTTTATTTATATATATGATATTTATATTATGTTTATTTTTTCTTTATTCTTGTGTATTTCCTATTTATATCATTATATTATGGTTTCCATTATGGGTAAAACACGATAATTTCATTTGGGGAAGTGCGGACCTTCACCCCCTCAAAATGATATGACTCGTTCATGCCTTATGCAGGATGAATAAAGGATGAATTTAATGATATTATACGTGATATTATACTGGAATTATAATATACCTATTTATCATTATGTTTTAATTCCATTAAAATAATAAATATAAGTGAAAGTATCATTCATGCGTACGTACGACTTACCGTCTCCATGAACGGTGCATTTCATTTTTTATCTCCAAATGATATGTACTGTTATAAATACATACACTGGATATATATGATATATAAAAAATCTAAATAATTAATATCATTCTGGATATAATGGACTATTTACCACATGGACAACTTGTAAATATAAGGTGTTCATTTTTGTACTCAAGTACCAAATATCGACAAAACGACCATTATTAACTTGAATGATTACATAATTTTTATAACATAGTAATAAGTGATATAAAAGGAATAATAAATTTGAAAAAGTTTCTTAATCAAGTAGAAATTAAATTTTGTTTATTATTCATGATATTAAATAACGAACGGGTCAAGTTGGACACGAGGTAAGGGGATTTCTTATCTCACTTTTAATTCCGTGAGATTTCCATTGTTCACCACTTATTTACATTAGGTGGTGTGTGTACTGCCCATGATGGTATTCATTGTGTAATATAATTTAATTTATGGATATTTACATCATCATTGTGTGATCTATCTTTCATGGGATGTATGTTTCATAATTTACCAAATTGTTAAGGGAATTAAAAATTTCAATTTCCACTCATTCGGCTTTAAGCATACATCATTGATTATTTTACTCCATGATTATGTGTGGAATCACTATTCATTTTCTTATTTCATAATTCCCACTCCCCATTTTATGGATATACTTTTTATAAACATAATCACTCCATTGATAAATTCTCAAGTCATCAATATGAACTTGATAAGAGTAATTTTAACTCAACCTCCATTTGTTGAGTTAAATATCCAATTCATTGGTGTTGTTTTTTCAAGAATATGTGTGAATGTCCTCTAATTGATTTACACTGAATATCCAATAATATTGAGTGTATTTATATTTGTCACACATAATTATGTCATTGATTTAACCTTATCATAAGGATATGGTCTTTATAAGAGATTTCATCTCAATTTACATTCCATTGAGACTTTTTTGTTGTTATACACCAAATCACTTTTATATGGTGTATATAATGTACATTGACATAGTATATCATGAATCCCTTTATTATAATGACATTTTAATGTTTTTATTACCTCAATTATTTGTATTCGATTGTCTCTCTTTTAGTTAGGAACTCTAACTAAAATATTATTTTAAATGTTTTAAAGATTTATTATTCTAAATATTTCTAATTAATGTCCATGTTTTAAAAATGTTTTTAAGGACTTATTTTTATGGACATTATTGTTTTAAAATTAAAATTCCTTTTAAATGTTTCAAAGTGGTATGGGAAACTTTGATTCAAAATTCTATTTTTAAACGTCTTCTTGACAAATAGTGTGACTTTTAAATATTTCCAAGAAAAAAGGGGACATTTCTCTCAAATAGTTTTGATGATTAATTTCATCTATGTCAATATCATTCATTATTGTTGATTGAGGTTAATATGTTACAATACAATCTTCTATATTTTATTGAATGAGTTATGTTTGACTATAGATGTGTTATTTGTATACCATTCATGGTTTTTGGATAAAGTATTGACATTTAGTATGCTAGTTTTCATATGAATATTTATGTTATGTTTCAAACTTTTCATATAAGGAATGCATTGGACTTAGTAAGTGACAGGTGGAGCCCGCTATAACTCGTCGATGCATCAGTAGGTCTCATGAGACAAACCAGTTTCTTGGCACAAGGCCTTGAAAAAATCTTATTTGTAGTCTTGGCACGAGACCTTGACTATGTGGTTATGATGTCCCAAATTATTCATTCTATAATTATGAGATTAGATATTGATATTTAATGTGGTTATTCGACTAGTAGAATACCCATGACTATGTTTTATTATGGTGTTATTTACTCAGCTCATATTCCTACCACAAATTGGTCATGTTTATTATTTGTAAAGGCATGTGTTTTCAATTATTCACTATGCCTAATATTTTTGTTATCTTCTGTTGTATTGCATACTCTTACTGAGCTTTTCAGCTCACACCTTTGTCAGGTTTCATTTTCCCAGGATATGAAGAAGTTAGTTATGAGTGACTTGCAGGAATAATCTTGGAAGCTTGGATGTTTCTAATTGAATAAATTAGTGTAATTTTTCTTTTCATGTTATAATGTTGAACTTATGTATGTATCTTGTTTCCAAGACTACTAAACTAATCGGTCCTTCAGGACGTGATTCCTTGTAATCATGCCAATGTATTAAAATAATGCACTAGATTCTAGATTCTGGGTCGGGGCATTACAGATTAATATTCCAACCTTTATTTATTCATTATGATGAAGATAAAATATTCTTCCATTCATTACTTTGTAAAAAAATAAAAAATATAAAACATATTCCTTCTCATTACAATTCTCATTGACACTTCATCAATCAATCACTTAGAATTTTTCAAACAGTGAGCTACCCTTGACAAAAAAACTATAATTTCTCTATGAAAACATTCAATATTACCCTAGAAAACACTTTTGGAAGCTATTTAGAGAAATAATATTCTTCTTATTTTTAATAGACCTATTACCCTAAATTTGATGAGTTTATTGGTGTCAGCCTTTAATTGATGTATTGGTCACTACTTCACTCTGATTGATTAGTTTCACCTCCAACACAATGACTCTTCACCCAATTAAAATTATATCAATTTTTTTATTTCTCTTAACCCAATTGATAAGGAAAACAACTATAAATTCATCTTGATGAAAATAGTTTACTACATTGTTGATTGATATATAATTTTATTCTTTTCATTGATCATCAAAATCGTTTCATCTTCTCTGTATCTATTGGTCTTAATAACTCCCAAAAAAATCTTCCTCTGATAAATCTCTACATACATTATAGAAATAATACCAAGAATATGAATTGAGATCAGAATCCATTTAGATGGGTCAATTTCACTCCATGTTTGATGGGCTGATTCCAACATCTTCAACTTTAGAAACTTCTTTCCTTCACAAACTAAAACATCTATGAATGAATTATTTCTTGACTTTTATTACAATAAATAACATATTTAACATCTTTTAACTTATAATGGAAAGTATTATATCTTCCCAATCCCCCATAAATTTCTTTCTTTCCAATCCTAAGATACAATTTTTTATATCTTCTTCTCCCCCTTTCATTCATAAGGATTTATTTACAAGTGTCTCAGAAAAATTATGATTTATGTGAACTCAAATATCAGTAAATCATCACTTGATTTGCATTGGATCCATTTAGACATTGAAGCATTACCTCATTACAATATTCCTTTCATTCTATTACTAAGATAAGTCTGATGAACATTTCCATACAGAAATAATATTCTCTGTATGATGGAATTTCTTAATCACTATTACTTCGATTTCCTAAATTTGATGATTAGTCTAATTTTCAACTTTTAAAAATTGAATTGGTTTATTTTCATTTACAAAAAAAGACAACACATGCAAAACAATTATCTTCTAACTTCAAAAACCTTCTCAATCCAACATGGTCCCAAAAAATATCCCCCATTGGATTTTGTTTTCAACCAAGATTCATAAACCATTGAACTTTGTAACCTTAGTAAATGTTTTACTTATCAAAAATTATACAAATTTTTGTGATAACTGAATGTAAAAAACACAAATTATTGATAACAAAACCATGATTTCCAAAACAAGTGACTTGTGAAAATTCTTCATCTTTCCTAAAAAAATCACATCTTTAACATTCTTTTTTACAAAATTTTTCTTATAACCACTCCAAAAATAGTTATAATAGTTCACATACATACACATTGAATTAAAATCTTACCCACACCCCACCCCCTTTATAAATTCATTCATAAAGATAGATTTATGAAAAAAATCTCCACATTGACAACACTATCCATTGATAATATGAGATATGGATAAAAAAAACATGCCTCAACCTTGATGACTAAATGGATGGAAGGACTTATTTATTTATTTATTTTTTATAATCCGTATTTTAAGGGTTGAGGGGGAACCATTACAAGGCCCGTAGGATTAATACATTATATGAACCAAAAGTATTAGTTGAATTTATTCCTGACATGACTACTTTTAAATTCCCCTCCCCGTCGTCTAGATTGGGAAGTCATATTCCCACCTTCACATTGCTTGTTAGACTAGAAATACATGTGTAGAGGTGCACAAGCCTAGAATATATGGTAATTTTCATACCCTCTTATTCTTCCAAATATATATATCTTTGTTTTAGTGAAACCGCCTACTCTGAGTCTTTATATGGAGCTAGTTGCTTTGGTATGTCTGGTTGCATCTACACTTCATAATCTGAATGAGGTATCCCAAAGGCCTTGATGTGGCCTGAAAGCCTTAACTAGCTTAAAGTCATTGCATGTACCAAAGTCCTTAATGACTCCAATCCCAAAATGGCATCCTAAAAGTGAAAAGTTTCAGCTACTACAATACCAAATAGTACCTACTACAGTACTGATACAGTTACCTAAAAATATTCCTTCACCCAGATTCGAACCTAGGCCTCATGGATGCACATTAAGATTCCTCACCAACCAGGCTGAGGCTATTGCGCACCTCACCCTTGATGTGAAAGAGGACATACACCAATTTTCATCCTCATTTTGTGAAATGGTTCCTTTGGTAAAGGACTTATTAAAATTTCAGCAACTTTTTCTAATGTAGGAACATACTGCAACTTAAATTCATTCTTCTCAAAATTATCATTGACGAAGTGGTGTTTCATATCAATATATTTTGAATGATAATGTTGTACTAGATTTTAGCTAATTTTTATTGAACTTTAATTATCACAACCCAAGAGAAAGGGTAACTTGAATTCAACAAGTAAATCATCCAATTGAGTCTTTATTCACATAAAATTAGTAGGAGCTTTATTGGAAGAAACATACTCATCTTTATCCAAAATATGAGTAACTGAGTTTTATTTCATTTTATGCGAACTAACAAAACTTTTTTTAGAAAGAATGCTCCACAAGATGTGGATCTTCTATCATCAACATTTCTTGTACAATCAGCATCTGAATAGAAAAATAATTGAATAATTTCTAATATTTCATACCTAATTCTATAATTTTGTGTTCCTTTGATATATCTGATAATTATTTTTCCATCCAATAAGTGTTCTTATTTTTTATCACCATGAAATCATTAACATGAGGTAATATAATAAACAATGTCGTGTCTTGAGGCATTCAAATAAAATAAACTCCCTAAAATCTTATGAAACTTCTTGGATTTAACTTCCTATCCTTATCAATATTTAGAAAAGTTGGTTCCCAATAAAATATTTGTGGAAAATGGTTTCAAATTTTTCATTCTGAACTTCTTAATAAGTTCTTTATCATACTTTTCTTGAGAAAGAAAGAAATTTATTCTTTTTTGATATTTTTAACCCAAGAAATTATTTCATTTCTCCCATCGTGAACATATCAAACAAATTTTTTGTATCATAATAAAATCTTTCACAGGTTCTTTCATCATTACCATCAAAGATAATTTCATCAGCATTAATAATTACGGTGTTTAAAAACTTCAAAGATTTTTATGTAGAGATTATTATTCACCCTTCCTTTCTTAAAACTCATTTTTCTTAGGTAGACATGGAATTTGGAATACCATGACCTTGGTTATCATTTTATCCCATACAAGGCATTTTTAATCTTAAAAACTTAACATTCAACTTTTCCAACAATAAAGATGCATGTTTGTTCAATCAAAACTTCCTCATCAAGATCACCATTCAAAAATTATGATTTATATCCATTTGAAAAAAAAATTATCATCATTATATAGAAATAGAATAAAATATTATTATTGTTTCTAATCTTTCAACTGGAGAAAATGCCTCATAAAAATTTGTGCCTTTAATATATGAGTATCATTTTCATACTAGTCTTTCTTTGTTTCTTATCGCTTCACCATTTTTATTCAGCTTATTCCGGGAAACTCACTTTTTTCCAATAAAATTTATATTAATCATTTGGGGTATGTGTTCCCAAGTGTTATTCGTCCCTATCTGATGTAGCTCTTTATTGATATCATAAACCCACTCTGACTGCTCAAAATCTTCAATCATGTATTTTTTAATATAAGGAACTATGTGTAATAAATTTTGATGTCCTTATTTTTTGAACCTTCTAATGTTGATCACCAATAATGTTTTGAGCCTTCACTTTCTACATCATCATGTGATGAGATTTTTATGTTTCTTACTCATCACTAGAAATAGTTGAGTCTAATTATTCTTCTTAAGTAGGATTACCATTGTATGTATCCTTATCAAAATCATTATCAAAAATTTTCTTATCATGTAGTTCTCCCTTATCATCATGAGTTTACATATAATCTTCCCCATATTTTCAATAAAATTCAAATCAACATAATAAAGAATCATATTTATTTTTTATAACACCTCTATATTATTCCTTATGAATCATAGCTAAGAAAAACATCATCTTCACATATTTACTCATAATTTCTCAAATTTACACCTTTATTATTTATGATTCATGGACTCTCGAAAAATCGTAAGTGTTTCAATCTCAATGTTTTCTCATAAAAAATTCATATAGAGTCATATTTTAACATGGACCATAGAAACATTAGTTTTGAATACATATAGTGGTTCCCATTTATTGCCTCCAAAAGTAATAATAAATTCCATTTTCAAGTAACATAGTTATTCCAATTTCCATCGTACTTCTATTATTTATTTCAATAACCCCATTTTATTGAGGAGTTTATGGTGAACAAAAATTATGCCAAATTCCATTCTTCTCATTATGACATTAAAATTATTCATGTTTTCATTCCCCAATATTATCGTTTCTTAGCTAATTCACTGAATAATCACATTTCATCTCATATTTTTTTAAATCATTGAGAAATTTTCATATTATTTGAATTATGTTACATATAAAATGAGTAAAGTCGTGAATGAATGTGATAAAGTACTTATCTCAATTAGTTGATTGTTTTATCATTGGCACATAGATATCTGAATGTATAAGTTCCAGGGTCTATTTGAAATTAATGTCAAATTTATTATGCACAGAATTAGTAATCATTCATTTCTGACAAATAGTGAATCACCAATATAATCTTCTTAGAATATTTAGAATATCATGGAAACATTACCTTTCTTATAACATCATCATGTTTATCTAAAACATGTTCCCAAAACATTTATTCCATGAATTATTCTCTTCCACCAAGCCTAAGTAACAAGAGTTTTGTATTTCACCAAATTTAAACAATTTTTCCTTTGTATATTATCCTCTTGTAACTATCTCTCTATCTTCCTTACCTTTTACAAAAATTGATATTTTCTAAAAACGAATTTTTTTCATTCACCTCAAAGTTTTGAGACAATTAGTAGGTTTTGCTTAATCCCATTAATGAACAAATATTTTTTAGATTTAAACTTTTCTTCCAAAATTATGGCTAATCCAATTCCTTTTATTCTTAGTGAATCATCATTTCTAAATTTCACTATTCCATATTTTAATTATTTTATATTATTTAACAAAATTACGTCTCTTATCATATGAGAAGAACACCCTCTATCAAGAATCCAAGGATGTTCTCATTTAGTAGCTTTGTGAGAAGTCTCAATAACATGATATTTTTCATTTCCTTTTTCTTTCTTCATCTCGGGCTTCAGAGAATTTTTGAAAAACTTTTGTTATTCTATTAAAAAAACAAGATATCCTTGTGAAAGGATTATAAGTTATTCATACTATTTATAAATAGTTTTTATGGGTTGGAATCTATTTTCATCTTTCACAATATCCATCTCAAGTTTCTTTTGATCATCCTTCTTAGAATTCTTCTGAACATCATTTGCATACTTATACCTTTAAGTGGACTGAATCCCCCAGAATCATTGCATTATGAGGATTATGGAGTTATAGTAATGTTTATTTTAAAAAAATGCATATTTTCTATGTCTAAATACACCTTAATAAAAGAAGTATCCATAGAAATGTTATTTTCTTCTGTAGCTTCCATATTAACCAGAGTTGTGAGCATGTTTCTCAAAAACCTTGTTACCTTTTTTTATAACTTTTTTGACTACCAACATTTTTTATATCATTTATTACCATATTCTTTATCTCAGTATCATTTTTATCCTTCTCTAAATTAGAATTACTAGAAATTTTTTCAAACTCAAAATGTTTAGAAACACTTTCAGACTCAGAGTGTTTAGAAACATCTGACATCTTTAATTTTTTGGTCTTTTCCACATGCATACTATCAAATATTTCTTCTTCTAAAAAATAATTCTATAATTCTTTTTAATCATTTAAGGGGAAATTTATTGATCCTTATCATTTTATTTCTTATGATAACATTCACCAACTTTAGAGATACATTTTTCAAAAATTATATCTATCTGTTTATCTTTATAATGTTTTGTTGGACAAGTTCCAACTCTTATTCTTTTTCCCTTCAAATTTACTTCACCATTATCATTATTATTGTTTTTTTTCTCTAGATATTTCATTCATTCATCAATATATTAAAATATATTTACTTTATCTTTAAGAAAACATTATTTATTGTCAGTTGAAGAGTATTTACTTTTAGAATTCCTCACTTCTTTCTCAAGCCTCTTAATATTTATCAAACATGCTTTCAATTCGTCTATAATCTGAAATTATAATTTAGTTTCTTCTTCTTCCACATAAATATTGCTCTTGAATTACTTATTATTAATTATTGTAATAAAATTATTCTCACTAGCATGCTTAGTATACTTTTTAGATTCAATTTCACAATCTTTTTCGACCTTTTCATCTTTGGAAAAAATATTCTTATTTTAGATTTGAAGAAGTTTTTATCCTTCCATGTGGAATAGTATTTAGGTTTATATTCATTTTTCTTCCAAGAACTTCGTATCCTTATTCCTTCATACTCACTATAATCTTCTATCATTCTTTGATAAAAATTTGCTAATAATTATCCAATGGCTCCACATTCATAAAATATAAAGTGATGTTTTACCTTATACTTTCCTTTTATACTTCTAACATGTTTAGAAAATAAGGATAGAAATTAATCAATTTTTTTACGTACCTCATATTAGGAATCATATTCAACAACATCATCTTCCTCATGAACCATCTTGAAAATTTCATTATTGGCTACCTTGAAACAAATTTCTATATCATATTTTATTTTTTACATTCATATATTTCGCCCTTATAATCTCATAAGTGATGAAAGTACTATGAAAATAACTAAGATATATAGTTACAATATCCCTATCTTCCAACAAATACACTTTTGAATAAAAAATTTTAGGAATAATTATCACGATTTTCTAAATAAGGGTTGTGTCATCAAACTTATCACCAAGACATAATATAGTACAAACAATGTTTTTTACCTTGGTAAAGAAGTCAAAAACTGATCTGTATTCACCCATATTGACATATTTATACTTTATTCTCCATATTTGTAACATTTCTTTCTTGACATTTGCATTTCCTTCATAAATGTTTTCTACTTATCTGAGATACTGTTGGTAGTAGAAACACCCTTCACTCTTAATAATTCAATTTTATTTAGTGATGATATTAATGACTTTTTTTCCCTTCCATCAATTTGAAGATTCTTCTTATCAATATATATAGGAGGAAAATTATCATAAAAAGTAGAAAATATATTTGTTACAACTTCAAGAACATCATATCCAAGAGAAACAAGATAAGATAACATTATATCTTTCTAGATATGATAATTCCTACCGTTGATGATTTGAATACCATTAATATTTACATAATTCATATTCTTTATCATAATTTATCTTCAAATTCTTCAAAAATAATAAATGGAGGGAAACATCAATCTTGTACCACTTTTTATTCACTAGTTAGGATTATTATATCACTGAGAGTGGTATGGTTGAATTAGTGATTTTTTTTAATGTTTCCTTACTTTGAAACAACCTTATACTCCATTTAAATATTTATTTCCTTACATAAAAAGAATCAAAATATCATCCACATAAATAAAATAATTTACGAGGCTCTATAATAAACAAGAGTATCTATGTCCTTGGTATGATTTTGAAATAATCCAATACCATGAAATACACTAGAAAACAAAATTTTTGTGTGGAAAAATATAAATAAGAAATGACCATGCACTCTTTTCACACTATGTTCAGTAAAAAAGTGTGTGTGCTTCTTCTAGAATAAAATTTGTAATACAATTTTTTGTAATAAACATCTTACTGTTCTTCTTGATCAATTTTCAAAAATATAATCGTTAAAAAAAATTCACATCATTACCTTGGAGCAGGAAATAACTTGCCTTTAATTCATAATGATACTCAGTATGATTTCCTAATCTAATCCCTCAGTTAGATTGATTAATATGAAAACATAACTCTATCCAAATACCACTAAAACAATCATGAACTTCTTATTTCTGAGTCTATAAATCCAAGTCCAATTTCACGGTCTGATTTTGAATACTCTGATTAGGTTCTTATCTCTTATCCTTCTTCTTCTGTCCAATAAAATTCTTAAAAAACCAATCTAGAAACCTCATCTCTCTAGTATTGTACTATTTACTTCTTCATTTTATAAGTTACGTAAAAAATGTTTGGGTAGGATTCTAAAAACCATTCCCGCTCATCCCTATTTTCTAAATCATAAATTCTCCTTTAATATTGGGTGCATATTGAATACTTCAACACTTCTCAACTATTCTCAAAACATCACAAATCTTCTCAGAAATTCATATCGCATCATAATTTCTTTACAAACATTAGTTTGATTCTCATTATTCATTTCGTCTTTCTGATAGTATTTCTTTATTATGATTATGGAATTTGGCCATTCCTATTTTCATGACCCACTTGCAAACAAGTCATAACAAAAAACATCTCATTAGGTTTCACTTCATCAATTTAAAGACTAATATTCACTTTTTAATTTCATCATTAAGATGAAAATAGTAGATTATTGAATACTCTTCTATATAAAAAATGTGAAAAATATAAAACATATGTCTTCTCATTGTAATTCTCAGAAATAATTATTCAATAAATAACTACCTTTTAATTCTTCAAATTGTAATCTTCCCTCAACAACTCTTATAATTTCCTTAATAAATAATTCCAGATTCCCCATGACAACACTTGTGGAGGAGATTTAGATCAATATTCTTTTTCATTATTTCAGCAGACCGATTACCCTAAATCTAATGAGTTTATAGGTTTCAGGATTTGATTGATATATATGTCTCAACTTCAATCCAATTGATCGGTGTAACCCCCAATATGATGAATCCTAGCTTATTTAAAATCATATCATAGTTCTTCTTTATATTCGATTTCATGATATGGAAAACAACCAATAATTCATCTTGATGAAAATGGTTTACTACATTTTTTATTGATCTCTGATTTTCTTCTTTTTATTATTCATAAAGAAAATTATCTTCTTCTCTAGATTTATTGTCTCCATAAACTCCAAAAAAATTCTACCTCCGATTAATCTTTTCATTCAATATACTAAAGATACCAATAATTTAAATCAGTGTCCGAATATTGTATGATGTATTGGTGGAATTTCGTATTCAATGGACCAGTTCCAGCTGCTTTGACTTCATCAACTTCCTTCATTCACAAAATTCATCTTGTATGAATGACTTCTTTCATGACATTGATTATGTTGAGGATCAGCTTTAGCATTTTCTAAATTATAATGGGAAATATTGTAACTTATCATTCCTCAAACAAATTTTTTATTTATAATCCTCAAATACTATTGAAATAGATTTTCATCCCACATTACTTCATAAGTATTGCATCACAAGTGTCTCAAACAACTTTTGATTTATGTGAAATCAAATATCATCGAAGCAAGGAAAGATTTAATCAAGCCATGAAGATTTCAAAGCAGCACCCCATTATGATGTTCTTTTCATTCCAAAACCAAGGTTATTCTAGTGAACCTTTCCATCTTGAAAAAAAATTCTCAATACAATGGAATTTCTTAATCATTTTGAGTTTGATTTCCTAATTATTATGTACAATCCAATTTTCAACCATTACTAAGTTAATTTATTTCATTCCTTTAACAACGAAATGAAAAAACGTGCAAAATAAACTTATTTTTACTTCTAAAATCCTTTTCAATCTATCATGGTCCAATATTGTGGTTATCATTTATCATAACATGGATTAAACTTCATCAATTTTCTCAAAAATTTACTCATACATACCTTTGATAGTATAAGGGTTGGACTCTTTGTGTGATGGTTCATCCTTTTATTATTATATATTATTCTAATGCAACCAGAATAGTATAATGTTTATCGGTTTAAATGTGATTTTTCCTAGAGTATATTCATCAATATTTCTCAAATAAACCTTGTAATGATTGTATTTAAATGTGGTGATTTATTTTGGGTTTATAAATTTATCTATACTTGACCTAACTACATTGAGATATAATGACTGTTTCAGTGTAATTTTTTGGCATTTTTTAATTTCTTCCAAAAATTCTCAAAAATGATCCAACATCTCTTTTATACTAAAAAAATAATTATAACAACAAAAATTATGAAATATTTGGTCATATTAAACATTAAAAATATTCAAAAATTGCTATGTATAATTTTGGGTTATGTGATATCAAAATTTAAATTTCATTAATATTCTACTCCATTGGAATCTATCATATCCATGTTCTACGAATACATGATAGTGGGGGTCATTAAAATAGTTTCCACATTTTTATTAAATGAAAAGGATTTTTTTTAAAGCCCAGATTTTTGAAAATGAGAGACTTGAGCCATAAGAGATAGAAACCTAAAGAAAATAATTGAAAATTGAAAACAAATCACATCATTCCCATTTAATGTAAAAAAATGTTAGTAAAAGGATTAGTTCTAAACCACATTGTCAATATTTCAATGGTATAGTATATCATTTGAATATACTCATCTAGTTAGAGATTTATGATATCCATCAATTCATAAAAATAAATATATTAACAATTAATAAATTTTTCTCATTCTTCTATGAAATTATCCAATGGATCGTCACCATTTATAAAATCCTTTCTTAATCAGTTAAAGGCTTGATGGTATCAATGGATTTCTCATAAACCACATTAATTATGTTATAGAAATGATCATATAATTCCATAATAGTTGGAGATACATTTTCGAAATAATATTTTGACTTCATGATCATTATTTTTATGAGTGTGATAGATTTCCATTTCTTAGTTGTATTTAATTATTAAATTAAACCTATACTCATCAAAAATGGTATTTTATATATCATACCTTCAATTTTTGGAAATCTTGGGATTATATAATTTACTTTTAAGAAAATATTAAAGAAAAACTTTTTTGTTATATTAGTAGATGGGGGAGAAACCTCTTAAATTCATACTTGGGGATAATGATTCCTTGTTTAGAGAACAAGTATATTTAAGACAAACCACTTTAATTTTAGAATGTAAATTAGGGAATAATCCATGAGAGGCCTTAATTTAATCTATCAGAAACAGTAAAGGTTCTTTTATAGTAACTGAAATAGTCACTGAGGAATTCCTAGCATTCAAATTGTATTTTTTTTACATAAGGAGCTATCTTATCTCAAATATAATTTGATTCAGAAATAATAGTGTATACAAAAGTCTCAAAATTAATTTTCATTCATGGAGAGTATTCATGGTGAATTATTTAAGTCATATTAACTATAATAGAAGATCTAGGGAAGTTTCCCACAAATAAAAAAGAACCACCTACCCCGAAGAAACAAGAGGATTCAAGATTTCAATAACATGAGAAGAGATAGAGGACCTTGTAAACATGGTTAGTTACTGCAACTCCTTTTCAAGTGGTAAGATATTAGGATGAATCAAGGAGCACACAAATTCAATACCCTACACCGATAATAAATTTTTATTCATATCCTATACCACATGAAAATTTACAATATGTTGAATTTATGTGACCATTATGCAGATATTTAGTGAAGTTGAGGGGTTTTCTTCATAGTATGTCTTTTAGAAGAATCTACGTAAACCACTAAAAATATAGAAACAATGGGAATTATTAGTCTAGATATATATTTCAATTAATAATAATGAATTGTAATATGTCAAGACAACTAATTTTCATGAATTAAACTTTATAGGATTGTCAATAATTCTTTAAATTTACATAAGGGTTTTGGGTCTAAAAAATGTATTGTAGGGCCCATGAATTCCACCCCTGATTTGAGGAAAAAGGATATTACAACACATAGAAATAAAAAGAACCATGTTAATTTTTTCACTCTAAAACCTAAAATCTTCCATGAAGCTCAATTAAAAAAAACATAGAAATCATCAGTGTCACCAAACATCATAATAACATAGAGTTCATCCATGAGTCCAATTTAAACCATTCTGAATCCAATATCCACTATCAAACTTCAAATTACTACTATATATGGTTGAGTCCCCAGAATTATCCCACAAGAATAAATTTGAAATATTTTACTGGAAACCTAAGTTATTCATCAATAAAATTTATTATACGGGATATTTTTAATTGAAAGGGTCGATTTGATAGAAAATCTTGTGAAGATTGATTAGTGGAGAAACCATGATTGTTTATGATAGTCAACTGATTTCTTCTATATGTTCCAATATTGTAGATTTATAAAAATAAGGTATAACGAATAAAAGGTTAAGGGAATGAATTATGGTATCCATTATCTGGAAATGATTTATTAATGGGTCTTGATTCATGTATCTTATCTAACAGTTGAGTTAAAGTAGTTTCTATATTATTTCATTTTTCTATTAGAAAAAAATAAAAAAATCAATAAAAAAATTTACCACACATTGAGTCAACTAAATAATTATTGATCCTTTATAATATTAATTATTTCCCTTTTAAGGTTATTTATTATTTGAACATGATGAATATATAGCATAATATACCTTTGTACACTAATATTTTTTCAAAATTATAAAGGTGAGAAAACAGTAGATTTTTTTCATAATTTTATTTAAAATTTAATGATAAAAATTAAATAGAAGAAAGAATAATTGTCTAAATATATTAATAAGGGTTGATGAAAATTAATATTTTACCATAAATTAAAACCATATGCTTTGAAAATTCCAAATGTAAAAATCACACAGATATTTTTAGAAGGTTTTTTCCTAGTATGGGGAACCATCTCCATAACAAGTTTACTCTAATTGAGTCATGGATTATGATATATAACAGAATAATTAAATATAATGGGTTTCCATGGATTATCCTAAAACCATATTCACACAATATTACTCATGTGTGGTCGCTATATTATGCAGGTGAAAATCCTCCACTATATGAAGAAAGTGAAGAAGTGTTTATACTAATTCTATACTCTAAAACTCTCATTTGTTCTCTACTTAAATCCATTTTCAAAAGTATACCTTCTCGAATCACTAGGTGGCACTACACTAATATAATCAAAACTATCTATTCACCTTAGAGCCTTAGACAACCTGAATTTATTTAATATCAGCTCGTAAAACATGATCTATAGAAATATTCTTAGTTCACAATTCCTCCAAATATGTTCACTGGAATCTCAACCTCGCTTCTCTATAATACATCCTAGAATATATCTTTTATGGATTTACAAAGATTAACATGGTCTCATAATATTTCTTGTATATATTCAATTGATCACATGGGTTTGTTCTTTACTACTCATCTATTACACTTCTTTCCATAGGCTTGGAATACTAACCATTATTATTCATATTATCTATAACATATAGTGGCCTCCTCTTCTTATTTGATATATTTAGTTCTCTCAGATACCCATATATTACACACACCCTCTATAAAGAAACTCTACTAGTAACTTATTCTTTTTATGTTTTCCTCTACCCAATATAATCAAACTCACATGTATGGGTAACTATATTAAAATTAATTTATTTATTTAAAAATTCCATATATGGTTGATGATAATAAAAACAAAAAACTACCAAAAACCCAGAACTAAAGAATATACATTTAAAGTGTCAGTGAATTTATATACACTATTTTTTCTTCTCTACAGATATTCCAAAAATACCCCTAATAAATTTTCATCAATTTTGTAACCCGAATTAATAAAATTTTCATTTAATATTATAAAGGTGTGGATTATTCTTCAAAAAATAGTATACAAAATTCACACTCAAAATCTTCACAGTTTTAAAATTATCATAAAATAAATAATATACGTAGTGTTCAAATATATCTTTTCTAGGTTCATGAAATATAGATATCTTCTCATTCATCATGTCTTGGAAAAATTCCCGTCCATCCATATCAGAAATTTATAGACACACAAATATACTCAGATCAAGAAATTATAGGCGATGATAAATATTATCTTGAGGTTTTATGGTTCTTCATCTTCATTATTCTTGAAAACTCGCTAATCCAATTTTATTCGTCAAAAAATACATACAGTGTACTTATATACTTTGATCTTCTTAAAAATATTATTTAATATCAGTTACTTAGGCTAAGATAATTTCATTAATGTGAATCGTGATATTTTTCAATAAAAATAATAACTTCATCATTTTCATATATGTACTTCTTCATAGTTAAATAATTTTTAGAACTCAATTTTTTAAGAAGATTTGATCTTCAATTTCCAAATATAAAGATTAAATTCCCTTTCTTATCATTTATTAATAACAACCCTTTTAGGTTTTTTTTGATGCTAATACCATACAAAATAGTTCTTGAATCAACATAAATAATTGAATCATCATCCGATTTTAAATCTAGTGACTTGATTTTTCAACTCTCATAACTTTGAAATTATCTTAAGAGTTGATGTCTTATGATGGGAACTAAAAAGTATTATGATGAGCAATGATTTATTTTTATATTATCACACATAGTAGTATAAAACTTATGTTCACTATAGAAGTCTTATAATCTTTCATTTTTTAATTTTAAATATAATTTAAATACTTTTTATGGAAAATAAGTTCATATGACAAAGAATTATGATCCACAAAGAGTTACAATCAACAGATTCATAATATTTTGTTTAAATCTATATGATATCTTCCAAGATATATGATTAGAACGTAATGTTTTACATTTGGTAGAAAATTCATATGATCAGTAGGAAAAGTATTCTTTTTAGGAGTTAGCCTTTTTTTCTCATGAACACCAAAATCCTAGTTTTTATAGGTATCCATAAAGAAAATTATGCTTAGTTTAAAGGATTATATAACCTCTTATAATTATCTAAGAAAAACATTAAAAAATATTTTAATTATTAAAATATTTAAAAACTCATTAAGATTTATTTGTGAGCTTTTCCTCATATAGAACACTCGAATTAGTGTATTTCTTGAGTTCTTATAGAAAATTAAGTGTAACACCATTCAATAAATCTTGATCCATATTTATTCCCCCCAACCATAACCTAGAAGTGTATAACCACCAATTTTAGAATGCAACATTCCTTATAATCCTTGAATGGGTTCTCTAACTTTATTTTCTAAGGAATCTGTCCATCCACCTATTCCAAGGACCCGTGGTATAATACTTTTTAATTTGTTCCTCATAGATTTAGCATCCCTTTCATGAATAGATACTCACTTCTTCACCTGATACCTCCTCTTTATATGACCTCATATCATTGACATCATTGAATCAAATTTTTATCATAAACATAACCTTTGCCAACTACAATCTACCATTTTTTGTTTATTGTGAGAACACATATATTTTATCATTTCAAATTAAATGGTCTTCTATCCCCATTTTAAAATAAATGAAAAGAGTAAAATGTACCATTTTCTAACATAAAGGGTAATATTATCTCCCATTTATTAACATAATAGGGTGTTCCTTCAATTTATTCTCCCCTTTAATGTATAATACCAATTGAAATTTATACCATATGTGATTTAAGGGATGTATCTTCCTTAAATTAATATCCTTCAATTTTTTAACTGTGAGATTTTCACCAAAATCTTCTCTCCTAATGATTTCTATCTCCCATGGAAAGATCTAATAAACTACTATATGAGAAAAATATTTTAGTAGGAATCACTACTTAGCATTTTCATATGATATTATGTACATATGAACTGCACATCTTCCTTTGAGGTTACTTAACATCACATTTTTCTTAGAAATGGTACATTCACAAAATATATCTAAGTCTACATGTTATAAACCATTTTAAAAAACAAGAGTGAGATGTTTATAAAATAAAGTTTTACATAATTTCATAAGTGGTTATAGTTTTTTTTATCATAACTTGGGGGAGTAATAAAGAAATTCTTCAGGAAATTCAAGGATCATATGCTCACTTGAGAAAATATACCAAAAGAAATGTTTTAGGTCTTCCCTATATGTTTCGATAATAACTCCCCTTTGATAAAAATGATATATACTTGTTACAATAGGTGATAAGAGAAATATATTTGAACTATATCCTTCATATTGTGAATAGGTTTTCTAGATTTCTAGATTAAAGCATGTTTGATAAATTTTGGTAGTATATCTATTTTTTAGAGCTCCCCTCAAGGAAATACTCTCTAGATTTTTTCACCTTTCCTTCACATAATTTAACAAACATAAAACAATAATGGGTAATTGGTGTATCTTTTATTAGATCAATATCTTTGATAATAGGTATGAGATAAATTTCTATCCCTAGAATCTCCTTCAAATATAGGACTGAAATTTCTAGTCCTCTGTATGCTTATAATATTTTTAATCTCCAACATAGTTCAGTTTTGGTAAATATGGTACACTTATCCGAGTTACTTATCTTTTTAGACGAAGATAACTTCTTGGATTGAAAAAATAATGAAAAATCCATTTTTTAGCATTTTATAATTTCATTACCAACTCTAATGATTAAGTATATCAATAAGATCATACCTCTATCTATATTTAAGTGTTAGTTGCTTCTCTGAAGAAATAGTTTTTAAATTTGGGCTCATAGGTTCTTTCCCATTTTGTTTTATCTATTTAGGAAAAGCAGTCTTACATTTTACAATCACATGTCTTTCTTGGTATCACTTTCTACACACCACATCATCAGATTTTAGTTTTCCCCTCATGGAAAGAATCTCATACTCTTCAAAAAGAATATCAACAACCATAAAAATTTGACTATCCGTCTTCTAAATTGTTTCCCTTTTTGATTTCAGATTTCTCCCATACTTCTTGAGATTCATGTTAATTTTGAAATGTTATATGAACTGAAAACTTTTATCATAATAGATGTGTTACCTTGAAACTAGTGTAACCTCCTTATCATTTTTTATCTCTTTATTATTTGTAGAAGTTTTTTTTATTCACTCTTTATAGATTTTAACTCCATATATAATTCACTGTATTTTTTCAACTACTTCTAAAACTGAGGTTGTTCTATTAGATCTTTAGTAAATATTTGGTACCTAGAAATGTTTTACCAGTATCTATCATATTTGTGACCACAAATCAAGAACATATCATAAAATTTATTCAGTTATTCAAATATTTCTCTTGTAGGAAAATTTTACTTTTTAGATGGAGATTGTATTCTTTCAGTACATTTATTCTTGTCTCTAGACTTTATCCACCTATTATTATGCTATTTAAAACTTTTACACACTGAAATATTACTCTAAAATTTGATAAATTATTTTTAAACCTTCTAAATAACCAATACCTTCTAATTTATGTTTTTATTTTGACTTCAGTTGTAGGCGATTTAGCATGGAATACTTGTTTTTTAAACTAGAACCCCAAACAATGAGATAATTTTGGGGAACATTTTTTCTTTGACATGCTATCATTTTTCCTAAAATGTTGGTGGTTGTACACATATTTTTACTCTTCTATATTTTTAGACTTTTATTCTTTTATGGGAATCTAGAAAAAATACTTTTAGGGAAAGCAACTTTATCAGTATTATGGATTAACATCTTTCATGAGATTGAGGTGGAGGCATCTCTAGTTGATTTCAATCAATTTTATCTACAATTATGAGCCTTATTTTTTTATGTATAAATTATAATGTATGTGTGTAATTATATCTCTTCTAAATATAATGATAATTTTTATCTTGTTTTGAGTCCATTTTTCTTATTTTAATTTCCAACTCATGGTTTTTCATTTTAAGGGAACTATTTTCATCCCCAGATGATCACATTCTAGGCTTACATTCTTTCTTTATCATCCCAACTAGAGGCAAATGAATTTTTCTTATCTCAACTAATTACTTATATAGAACTTTCAATTTTTATTTAACTTCTAGTTGGGAACACATGACCTCCAGGGAGCCCTTGTATTGATTATCCATTTCATAGACTACTTTACAAAAAATTCAAAAAATATCACATTAAATTCTATAATTATTCATTAACCAATAATATTATTTCCATAAAAATTAAGAAAAATTATTACTTATATTTCAATATATTAATGAGGGTATTATAGAAGATAATTTTTATTAATAATTTTTTCATGCACTAGCTTCTTTCCCAACAATGATTTTTGATTCTGAATTCCATTGATAAATATAATGATATATATATCACTATATCATTTGGGACATTATTCATATGATCTTAAACTCAAGGTAAAGGTATCCACCTATATTAATGTAATCATCACCACATCTTGAGTTATATTCACTAGAGGAATAGTTATCAATAGATTTAACCATTAAATACATACCATCCGGATCACATTCAACTAATGGTGTTTTATATTTTATCATTGTATTCATTATTTTATTATTATCCTTTCACTTGTCTCTATTTCCCATGTTATTGGCTGATACTTCAATGTCTTTTTTTATAGGGATAGAATCTGAATTTTCCATCTGAGGCACTTGTTCAAGATAATAAAATTTTCACTTTATATATTCAATAAACTCACATACTAATTATAGGTATCCAATTTTCTGATTTAAATGGTTTAACATACAAAGGATCCCAAAAAAGGAAAACTTCTCTCTCGTACAACTTTTAGTCTCCCAGTAGACAATGTAAAAACATTCGAGAGGGGGTGAATCAGTTGTAGACCAATTTTTTTTTAAAAAAACATTCATTATTCTGATCATTAACCCCATTTTTTTAAACATTTCCACCTGTTTGAATGTGAATGAAAATTTTTGTATTTTACACTATTATACACCTATATGCAGTCTATATGCTAAAAGAAAAAAATATCATAAGAATTTTTAAAAGTTTCTACCCCTGTATGGGTAACCTAATCTTTTACATGTTAACTCTTATTATTACATGGATTCTACACTATAATTGAATCACCAATTACAATGGGAATTCATGGATCATCCTTAAATATTTATCACACAATATTAAACATGTGTGGTCACTATATTAATCATGTGAAATTTCTCCACTATATGACACAATTGCAGGTTTATTTATACATCTTCCACCACCTTGAACTCATGTTAGTTCTTTTCTTATTTATGTATTTCAATGTAGAACTACACTAGACACCTTGTAACTTTACACAAATATAATCATATCTACATCTTCTTATCATATTATCTGACTACCTGGATTTCTTTAAACTCAACTCATGTAAATCGATCTATAGAAGTATTCTTCATTCACAATTCTTCTTAATCTGTTCACTCGCATCTCAAACTCACTTCTAAATAATGCAGCCGAAAATATAAATTTTTGAGATTTATAAACTTTAACAAAGTTTCACAATATCTCCTTGATATATTTACTTAATCATAAGGGCCTTCTGTTTATTACTATCTTCTTCATCTTCTTCGAGACCAAGAAGTTTACATAGGTATGAAAAAATCACTCTTATTTTTTATTCTTCTTTACAATAGTATATAGAAGATACCTATTATTATTAAATATCATTAGTTCTCACTATTTCTCACAAATTATAGACACTCTTCCAACAGATTCTTATTTTTTCTTTTTATCTCTTCTCAGTCTACTCAAACTCACATCAATATGTTGATACATTTAATACATTACATTATTTCAAAATACAACAAATAGTTTCAAAGTATCACAGAAATTTTGAATTCTAGAATTGGGATGCTATAATTAATACATTTGGAAAATATTTCTATTTATAGTCTTATGCTCAGTGTCACCAGGCTTGAATTCCTACCCAAAAGTTTTATTATCTTTCCTTTGCCATTTTTCAATAGACTTTAAAGCCTTATGATGGTCTGTGAAGTAATATAGTAATTCGTTATGATCGGAACATACATATAATTTGTTGAGTCATGTGATGTAGTTAAAATCCTTATAATCACCTCAAGTATTTATACTTAGCACATAATGTATTACATTTGGATGTATGTTCATGTGATTAGTTGGAAAAGACTTGAGTTTTGGAGTTAGAAATTTTTATCATGAACTCTAGAATCCTGGCTTCTATAAGTAACTTTAAAACAATAAGAAACAACAATGATAACAAATACAATTCTAATTTACATGGTAATTTTGAAATCCCCAGTGATATTGTTAACATTGTTGATCTGCCTAAGTGAATTTTCAAATTTTAGGATGAATTCATTTAATGATAAATAGGATAATGAGAATCTTGGAACTAATAAATGTTAATGGAATGTTTGTTGATATATTATTGTGAATAATTTTTTAAATAAATGTTATTCCTTGTTCAAAAAGACCAAGGATCATTTATTAGTGAAAATAAAATTATAAAATTATGAAAGAAGGGATTTTATTATAATCCTTTTCAAAAAATGAAATAAATCCAGAGGAAGTTCATCCAAACAGGTAATTTTGGTGGTGAATACTTTGTTTGAAATACCATACAAAACTGAGTTAGTCACCTGGAAATCATGGGTAATTATATGGGTGGATCCTGATAGAAAAAGCAAGAACCCCATGTATATAGCTATGAGGTTCCATGAGATATTTTCCACACCATTACAAACCACTTGAAAAATAATTGTAGAGCCACATTGAATACAAATTTTGATCCATACTTTTTGACTTCTAAAGGAGAACACATTGATGATGCTATGAATTTTAGATTCCAAGGAAAACGTTATGCCACAAGTTCCATATAGAAATCTAAGAATCTATTTGTTGTGGTCCTGATAGACAACTCCATAACCCAAATAACCTAGATTTCTTTTGAGTCACCATCAATGTTAAATTTTATCCAACTTGGAAATGGTGATTTCTAGAAAACATGAAATGTACCCCTAGTCTGGTTATATTTTTTTAGAAATTCCTATATGATGTAGAACTAGGAAGTCATGGTTAGATTTTTGGAAAAAACAAAATTTTAGGGAAATATCCTCCGTGATAGAAGTGTGGATTTCAAAAAGAACAAAATTAATGTTGATGGTAGTATGGTTATAAATAAAATAGCTTCTATCATGCCATATAATTTGTTTCAATTCATCTTTTAGACCAATGAACGTGTTCCTAAGATTTGTTGATAAGACAACATCTATACAATGTTGTAGTTGAGATAGAATTGAATCAGCCTCCAGCAACCTGATTTCAAAAGGATCATAAGTAGCCTTCTATAAGGAAGTAGAAGTTGCACAACATAATAATAGGTAATCAGCATCCTCTCTTTTCAAATTGAACAAGAGACATTTGTATCGTATTCAGATACCAAGGGATTGAAAACAAACATCAGTAGAAATATTAATAAAAGAAATCCTCCAGACACTAGTAAAACAAGAAGGCATGATCCAAGTCATATCAAAGATTGTTATTCCAGTGAATTAACAATTTGTACAATTGAAATAATGATGCTGTAAAAGTTTTGAATTAATAATACCATTATAAGAAGGTTCCCATACCAAAAAACATCAGTGGAAGAAAAAACAGTATTCTTAACTAGGCTGTTCATATTATCAAGAAACTTCAATCTAGGTGAATACAAAAAATCATTAATAGAATTGTGAGTATAAATAGATAAATGATGATAATATACAATTGAAATTAGATGATTTCCAATAAAATTATCAAATAAAAATTTATAGCTAACTCCCTATTAACTATTCGACTGGAATGATACATAATGATGGAAGACGAAGATTTGATGTTCATCTAAATAGAGGAGTCCATATAGTGTATACTAACTCTCTTCTGTTTGTAAAGAAATATGGATATAAAAAATTTTGGGCCATGGAATCATTATTCATAAGCTTCCATGTAATCATAGGCTTTATAGAATCATTAAATAATTTTATATTCTTGATTACCAGACCACTAATAGTAAGAGTCTTACATTATTTAACCTAAGGAATAGTGATTAACTTTCTTTAAAGAGTTCTTCTGCTCTATGAAAATTAATGTATAAATTGAGTTTTTATAGAATCTTAGTGTAAATTTATATACCGTTAAGGAATAGACATGTTTAAAAACAATGGTGGATTTAAAAAGGAAGATTCTACCTCCCATAGAAAGGGAATTCCATTTCCAAGAAGAAAGTTGATTCTTTATCTTGTATACAATTATGTAATAATAATTACGATTAAGACATTCCCCAAATATAGGGCCACCAATATATGTGAAGGGAAAATACCCCCTCTTTGATTTCAAAGTCATTCATGATGTGAATTTTTCTTTCAACAGGAAACCATTTCCAAAATAAAATAAAGGATTTATTCTAGATTATAGATTGACTAGAAATATATTCATAATGGAAGATGGATGCCTCAAGATTTTGAATATTTATTTTTCCACCTTATAAGACGAGAATAATTTCATCTATGTAAAGGAGATGATAATGATAAATAATATTTATTAAAGAAAAAAATTTCTTAAGTTTATCTTGGTCCACTAAATGTGTGAGGAGCCTTCTTAAATAGTCCTCAACAATAGAGAAAATAATGGAGAAGAGTAGATGACCCTGTCCAACCCCTTTTGAGCATCTAAAATAGCCCTTAGGAGAACTATTTATGAGAACATAGACATGAGCATATCTAAAAAAGGTTTTAATACAATTAACAAATGTATAATTAAATACAAAACTCTGAATTACCATGTATATGAATATCTAATTCGTAGTATCGAAATCATTTTTTACATAAAGTTTACTAGTAATTCTATGTCCCCTATTTGATTTATTTAGTAGATTAGTGCACTTAGAATCTGAATTGATACAATTTTGAATGGTTATACCTTTCACTCAACCAAACTAATTCCAATATACAATATTTTTTTGCAATTTTTGAAAGTATATAATAATGAAACTTGGTGATAAACTTGTATAAGGTATTGATAAGGGTTATGGGTCTAAAAATGTCTATGTTAGAGGTATTCTCAAATTTGGGAATCAATGTAAGGGACTAGGAATTAAGGATATATGTTATAATTCCATTCGATAAGAAATATTTAACAAATCTACACATGTCCAGATAGATGACTTCAAAATAATGCTAAAAATGAATTAGTAAAAAGATCAGGCCCTAGATCAATATCATGATACAAACTAAAGACTGCATCATTGATTTCAAAATCAAGATAGACATATGTAAGGTAATTATTATCTTTATTACTAAATATGGCTGGAAGGATACCAATAATTAAATCTTTATTTAGATCAGGACCATTGAATATATTGGTAAAATAAGAAACAATATGAACAAAAAGTATTCCCTCATTATCAATAATATTGTCTCAATCCTCGAGGAAGGCAAGAGGTCTATAATATTTCATGTATATTTGTTGGGAATTGTAATACATTGTGTCTTTTTCTCCATCTTGGGGCCACATGAAATTTAAAATCTTCTTCATAATTTTATCCTTTATACAGAGAAGTGAGTTTAACCTCATAGTAAGATATATTTACTATTGAAAATATAATTCAATATCATAATTGGTAGATGAATCTTTCATGTGATTAATTTTGGCTTCTAGATATAGAATTTCATTATCAATTTTGATGGAGGTAACTCTTCACCAACACTTGAGTTTTTTCTTCAATAGTATCAGCATAATGATACAAGATAAATCATCATTTCCACTATTAAAAGAATTAAAACCCCCTTAAACAATATTACCAAAATCGGGTTTAGAGGCCCAAAAAATTTTAAATATAAAATCGAGGACATTTTTTGATCTTATAATGTAATGGAATACAAAAACATGATGATGAACAAAATTAATTCTTGAAAGTGTTGTGCTAGAAACAGTATACCACTTATCGATAGAATTCTCATTAGAGAATGCTCAATCAAGATTTTTGGAAACTATTATATTGTAATTTTTTTTCTGTAACAAGTGTATTTAGTTCTAAATAAATTAATATTAATAATATTATTACATTCAATACAAGTTTTAAACTCCCATATAGATATAGTAGAATGATTTGTGCCCATATTTTCACTTGGACAAAGAATATCATTGAAGTCACTTATAATAATCCAAGTATCTTGGAAAATAAAAATGATATCATCCCTATTATACTATATAATTATTAAATCATAGTACCTATTGTTAGTATATATGAAGGAGTATAACATGTGTTAATTCTAAAAAACCACCTCACTAGTAAATATCTGGTCTCTAATATTAAAATCATTCACACTGTTCAGAGAGGAATAATTAATGTCCCAAATGGATTCAACAGAAGTATTATTGTTGTTAACACTAATAAAATAATATACTCTTTATTCTAAATTAGATAAACCAGGGGATTATTATTTTTTCTTAGGCTTATAAATATAAAAAGTCTTGGGATTATTAGTATGAATAAATCTTTTTAAGAAATTGAGTGTATTAGGGGTTTTTCACTCATAGATAATTCCAAAATAGTATATTCATCTGAACTTGTGTTTGGGGTTGGAAACACACTTTTTTACCTCTATAGTTCTCCTTCCATGTGTATTTTCATGTTGTTGTTCAATTTTTTAATCTATAAATAGAAGTATTTTTATTCAATCTTAGCTGCAAAATTGAAGGAGATTCATTATTTCGACATCCATATTCCATTGGAGTTAAAAAAAGGTTTATGATCATCACAAGATTTGGTCTCAGTATTCAATTTCATGGTACTAATATCCAAATCTTGATTTGTTTATTTTTTCACTACATCATCCTTTTTTAATGTATAGATCATAAATATTCCATGATTTGTATGTTTAGAAATTTATAGTTCATCTTAAACTCCCTCACTAGATATCTCTTTGAGATAACTTTTATGGGGAGTGTAACTTCTAGATCATCCAATAGGTTCTAAAATATCATGGACCAACAATTTAGGATCCTTAATGTTTCCTTTATCATTAATAAAGAACTATTCAGTTGGATCATGCATCCCATTAGAGGTTACATTTTTCACTTATTCTTCAGAAGAGTCCTTTTCAAAGGGAATAGATTTCAAAGTGTCTTTGGTAACAAAATGAGAGGTCTCTATAGAATTATAATATCCATGGGATATTGATTTATTATGAGTCTAATTTTACTTACAATGGTTAATATAAAAAATAGTTTCAACTACTTTATTTTCTATGTTAGGACTTGAGACTTCAAGAATGTCTTCAGGTTGGGTGCAGATAATAAGTATCTAAATATCCAGAGAAATTTTAAAAGATATGATATCACCTTTACATTCGATCTCTTCTTCTTCAACTAGTTCATCCAAAATCCTTATATGGTTAAATTTTTAATTAGTAATGATGTATTATTTTCTCACCCATTTAAAAACGGAATTCTGTTTATAAGGTTCACCTTTATCATAGATTTTGGCCTTTCATTTTTTTAATATTTTGATCTATATCCAATAATTCTATGGGGATGGTTTCACCTACTTCAGAATCAGCCTACATCAAGAAATGGAGTTACCAATTATTCTATATACATAACATAAAAGAGGAGTGTACCCATACTCTACCTTGATATTTACCTGGTAATCATTAGTAGTGAAGCTGATGACATTCTGTAGTTTTGTATCTAAATTGGAAATAAACATAATTTTATAATGTATTCCTAGAACCCCACTTAATTTTCATTTATCTATCTTCATAGGGATTCCTATACAATAATCCAAATCATTTATAATCTTTTAGTCCTAAAATCCTAATTTAAACCATGAATCTTAGACCATATTTGAGATATAGAGTTCCTATAGGTGAATATATTAAAGTTGATATCCCACTATGATAAACACAAAAAAGTGGATTGAATTTCATGTAAACAAACATACAAACTAAATTCAAATCTTCCTCAAAGATAAGAATAATGTTATAATATACTTTCCCTATTCAAACAGAAAAATAATATTTTTTGTTCCAACAGTGAGAAATTTGGGATTTGAGATCTATAATAGACCATGGTTTATCCCCCTATAAATAATTTTTTCACCTGAGTATATAAGACATAACTATATCAAACCTTTGACGAAGGTATTTGGGGTCAGTGATGATTGAAAACCATCCAGCCTCTGATTTCCTAAAAATTAATAACATTAAAGTGGATTATTTAGATATATCAGGTCCTTTTTGAAACTCTAGGAAGAATATTCCTATAGATTTCTAGAGGGGTTCATTCTTTGAATCTCCTTCAATATTTAGGTTATCCACTGATAGGTTGATTTCTTTGGATGATTTGAAAACTTTCTTTTTGAAATATTGTTCTTATTATGGATTGAAAGAGTCCATGATGTAAGTGAAAATATAGAAGATCGATGAAAAAACATTACCAACATTCACAATATTGAACTGAGTGTATTGTATGCAAATAAATCATGAATAAGTCATCTATTTTCTCTCAAATTTCCCCTTATATTATTGAGAATATGTTTCAAGAAATAAGAATAAAAAAATTAATTTTTTTTAATGAATTTGATGCCTAATGATAAAATAAATAATAATAAAATTGATATATGATTTATATAACATAATTATTAATTTCATTGTGGAGGCCAAATATCATTACATAGATTAAATAATCATGCCTGAAATTAATATTTTTAGGACCTAAACATGATTCTAAAATTCTAAGGGTGGGATCCATATTTGATATTAGGATATTTAATATTCAAATTTTATTATGTTTTTTAGTATTTTTTGTGTAATTAAGAAAAATATAATGTATTTCAGGGGTTATAAAGTTAGTGATATTTTTTATCAAGTGTGTAGTAGAACTAGGGAACTATTCATAATAGAAATGGTCATTTAATGGAGGAAGCAGGATTGGGTTCATAGTTTAGTAAAACCTTGAAAATATTCATGTGACCAAGGAGGGGGAATTGAAGTGGGAAAAATGATTTGATGTAAAGTTAAGGAAACTATGTAGATGATTTTTTTTGAAATAAAATAATCCCTGAAAATTTTATTGCAATCCATTTTTTATGAAATTGGATCATTTTCAACCCTTTAATGAATAAATAGTTATTTTAGGTGATTTTTGAATTATTCATGTGTTTCTTCCCCATTGTACATCTACTAATCTTTGATATCTCTGTTTTAGGGTGTTAAAGAAAAGGAATGTAACTCTAGATCTCTATTTTTTGGTTTTAATATTGTTTTATTCTTGGTGAAACCCTAAACAAAGATTGTATAGTGACATATTATGTTAGATACTTAATAAATTGGGGCTTTTGGAATTAATTTCTAGAAAATGGTAAGGGGAGTTTGGATCTTGATGGTAAAATTATTGTTTTTATTTAGTATTTAATTTTAGGTAAGTGATTTCCCCTAAAAAATTTGTTATACCATTTTTTTAAGACCAAATGTTTGATTTTAAATAAATTATTTTAATTATTTTTACATTTTTTAAGTATTGTTGGAAAATGGTTTCGATAATGGGATACAGTGTGAGTATAGATTAAGGGAAAATTGAATTTAGGAATTTTCATGGTGAATTAAGTATTTATAGAAAATCAAGGAAGATTACAAAAGGAAATTTTATGATAATTTTTTTATAGATTATTTAATTAATATTGACGTTATGATTGATATGATTTAATTTTTTTGGTTGAGGTTCTAGTCATGTGAACAAAATATTCTACTTAAGTGTGGATCCCCATCGAGTTAGATGGGGATAGCTGAGAATCTCATTTTAGTGTGGGGAATTGATGGTAAAATAATATTAGAATTGGGGTGTTCAGTCTAATCATGGATAGGAAGTAAAAAATAGTTTAAACTCATGGAGTTAGGGTCCCTCATGTTTTGGATAATGAAAAGGGTGTGTCGGTGATGGCTTTAAAAATGATGAGATATTAGATTAATTTTCTTATATAAATATTATTTACGATAAAATGACAAATGATATAGTATTTTTTCAATAAATTTCTTGGTTAAGGGTTTGTTTTTTTAAAACTCAATTGAAAATTAAATTATTTTCACATTCATGGTGATAAAGGGAATTGATGCGGATATCCTATCTTGCTGAGTTATGTTACTCACCTTCTATAGGTATAACTTTGTGCACATATATATTGTGTTCTATATGATTCAGTTAGATACAATGTGTCCTTTTTTACAAGTAATGGTATGTGGTAATGGAAATAGAGCTACAAAGGTGGATGAGATTTCCTATTATTGTTAATAACTTTGATTTTAGATTATACAGAAAGTAGTTAGGTATGTTTATCAACTTTGGGAAATATATTTTTGACCCCACATATTCCTATAAATGTGGGTACACACTTGATGCATTATTTTATATATGTTAATAAGTTTATAATTTTATTAATTTAATTTATTTCATTATGTTATTCTAAAAATTGTGTTTCTATTATGTTTTTATTATTATGTATTTTACAGGTTGTGTTTGAGTTATAAATACCTCATGTTAAATTTTTTATAGAATAATAGAATAAGTGGAGTGAGCTATATTATGTAAAACTATCCCCTAATAGTATTTCTAATAGATATATACCCTAAATCAAACTAAATATTGTCTTATATCATAATGTATGATATTGATGTGGGGTATTATATTGTGAAATATAACGATATCATAATGATTCATTTATCAATATTGTATTGTACAATGTATATGTACTATGAATATTGTGGTAAATATCAATAATATGATATGATTGATGATAAATGAGTTAAATGTTAAGTGTTAACATTCGAGTATTCTTCAGCATAGACAATCATTATTATGTTTGTTTTATATTATGAACAACCTTGGAATGTAAAAGGTTCATTTAAGTTTAAATTACATATATGATCAAATGGTTAAAAAACATTTATAGATTCATATCATTACTTGATCATTTTATAAATGTCAATGTAAATTTAATATTGCATTGGGTAGCATCCTAAAGGCCTATATAAAGAATGTGAATCTCATTGTGATGTATGATCTGATCATATTATGTGTGATAAAATTATCCCTATGTTAAATTTATCTTATCATTATTCCTTTGAACATGAGTTACTAGCATACCATGGATGAAATTATAATCCTACCAAGAATATAGAGATTCTCCAACTCATTGATATCCTAAGAGGAAGTATCCATTTGGATGATTCTAGGTGGTCTTTATCAAACATGTGATTGAATACATGGGGATGATTAATATCCAATTTATGGTATGTTTCTTATTTTATGTTATACATGGTTTTAGTTTCAAATCAGGGATTATCTTGTTTTTTGGTTTATTATGCCTTCTCTGACTTGAAAAAGTGTTATTCAATACTAAGAAACTCATATGTTATAAAATAGTAATTCCAAACCTGAAATAATTCATCCAATAATGTTAAAAATAATTAAAAATGAATATCATATTCTTAATATTTAAATATGATATAGATTTTAAACAATATTCTATCATATGATATGTGATATCATAAGTTTTTAGGTGATTATAAGGTATGATATGATTTATTACTACTTATGGAATGGTATAAATAATTCAGTTTCAACATATCATAATATAAGATATGTTTCTATCATAGACTATGATATTAAATTTGTTCTATAATGTATAATATGAATAGAAATCATAGGCTATAATATAACTAATTACAATAGCTCAAAAATTGATCACCATTTCACCTTAGCAATATATGGAATATCATAAGTCATGATAGCCAGTGCAGAGGAATTATATCATAGGCCATAAAGCACCTATCATAAACTCTAATATAATTTTTCACTATATCATGTCTTAGGATTGATATTGAATTATAAAATATGTTATAAATAATTAAATTGATGAATCGTATGTTGCAATATATGTCAAATCTATTTTTAAATTAGGATTTTATTTAGATAATTTTTAAAATATTTATAAATTATAGAAAATGATATTTGAGGATATTTATATTATTTATAAAGTGTTTATAAATTATTTAAGTCTAAAATTGTTATAATTAAATATTAAAAGTTTTTGAAAAATTTAATAAATAAATATCCATAATATAAATTTTTAGTATTAAAAAATTTAATCTATATAGAATAACATATAATTTTGATATAAAATATATAGATATAAATTATAAAGTAATTTATAAGTTGTTTATAGATTAATGATTAAGGAAAAATATAAAATATTTTTTATTAACTGTTGAATTTTACATAATTATTAATCTGAAACATTCAAATTAAAACCATTATTTTATAAATTATTTGAATAGTGTCGAAAATAATTTTGAAAAATGATATGAAGAAGGTTTAAATAAAATTTAATTATATAAAATCTCAATTATCTTAAATGTTTACATAACATATATTTCTTTAAAAATAATTTCGTGTCAAAGAAGTTTTTTTATTATGAAATAAATTCATATTTCTTTCTAGGTTGAGGGAGACCCATTACATATCTCATGGGACCAAGGAAAACTTACCAACATCATACCAGCATCACTGCTTGCCATTATTATGTATGTTTCATCAACTATCTGCATCATGCCTACATCACCACCCCCAATTTCGGTGCATGGGTCAACACTTTCATCATAAATCCCCCAAGGGTATATCCAGAGTTCGAACCCTAGTCTTTTAGATGTAGTATTATGGGGTTTACCATGTAGGGTTTACCCCAACTACACATAATATATATGAATTTTTACTATAAAAGAAAAAATGATCATATTATAACTAAATATATAATATTTAAATAAATAACATGTAGAATAATAATAATAAGGATTTCATTTAATAAATAATCATAATACTTATTTATTTATGGAATAGACTAAAAAGAAATTTTTATTTTTAAAGTGTTTAAAATTTCTTATTTATGAATTATTCATAATGTTTATCTGACTTCTAATTTTATGAAATATTCATGTATTTAGTATTATTTGATTCCTTATTCATATAAATAAATTGTTTATATTATGAATTTATATATACTTTAGTTTAAATGGACTTAAATTGATACATTAAATTATCATTCATGCATTTAAGGAGTAACATGCTATGTGTGATAATTGATTTAGTTTTCATATAACATTAATTTATATTTTTTTATGAGTTATGAGTTTATATTTTGAGGCTAACTTTAGTTTATATATATTATTTACTACAATTATGATTTAATTGGTATTTATTTTGAGAATTGGGGAATGGGAACTGGGACTTGTGATCAGACTTCTTGATGTTCTTGTGTTTTTATCTATTTAGAAAATTGGGGGTTGGATATCTATCATGCCACGACATCCCTTGTGGTATTTTTCTTTTATATGATTCTATTCCTTTAAATTAAAGGGATTAATTTTCATTATGAATTTTATGCATTTTGATATTAATAAATATAGTTAGATATTAGTTTGGGTTGGTAACAGAGGTTATGTGTTGTGTAAATAGTTTCACATTTATACGGTTTGAACATATTTATCTGGTAAAAGGAATACAGATTAAAAAATAAATCATTATAAACATTCATACCTAGAAAGGGAATACATGATATTATATGGTGGGATTTTAAAAACCCATTAAAAAAAAGTGTTTCCTTTAAAAGGGAATACTTTAAAATTATTTAATCATATAAATTAATATTTTATTCTAAATCTAGGTTCCCATAGATTATCATCAAGTAATGAAAGTTATCGATGACCCTAAAAATATTAGGTTCTTATATTTGGGGTGAGAATTGGGTTACACTTAACTAGGAATACCTATAGGTTAGGGTATAAGAGAAATATAGTTAAAATAATCCATATGATGGATTTGGGAAAGGAATTTTCCAAAAAAACAATCCATAGACCTATATGAAATGATTTGAATTATTTAAAACATCAATAGTTATGTGGTGAGAGTAACTTCAAAATAGACGGATTAATTATTGAAATATGGGTTCAGTCCCACTAATGGATATTGTAGAATTTAATATAGGTCATCATTTTAATGGGATTACATTTAATAAAATTACTTATTAAAATATTGTAAAACATGTTACTTTTATAATAAATTATTCTGTTATAGAAAAAATCGGATCATAATCATCAAATAAGAATTTGGAATTAATCCGTAAAAAATGAATATTATTGGAAGAAACAACTAATATTGGAAGAAAAACTTATTAACTTGATATATAAACAAGAAGGAAAATTAAATTTTCTAGAGAAATCACTTATTGAGTAACAAATGTTTAATTGGTTTAAAAAGAATATTTATAGGTGATTACATAAAGAATATAAGTATTCACATGAGATTTCAATGAATTTTTTAAATGAAATATAACATAATGGAATTTATTATTTTCTCATGTATTAAATATGATTGAGTATATGAATAATTTGGAGAGACTATAGGTCTCTATTACATCTTATTCTATCTATGAAATTCATTATAAAATTATTCTAGAAAAAGATTAGACAATAATAATAAGTTCATTAAATGTTTATCCTATCAATTAATATATTTTAGGATATATGATAAGGACATAAGATGTCTAGGATTTAGTGCTATGTTGATATTATATAAGGATAAAAGTTTATGTCAAAAGAAGAAAATGGTATAGTAAAACTATTAGTCTTATTTTTTAAAACCAAATATTGGTGCTAAAAAGGTGGGGAAGTGCTTCCATTATGGAAATCATTTTCATTGGAGACAAAATTGTATAAAATTCATAATGCTTTATAATAAATTTTTTGGACTGGCTACAAAATTTGTCAATTATATAGGTTTCAATTTGTAGATTTTGATGGATATATAAAACCAATTATACATTAAAGAATTTTTTGAATATATTTGTGTTCTCAAAATTGATGAAGAGTTGATAGTTAAAGCATCAATTGTTCAATATAGTGAAAAACCAAGGTTTTTAACATCATGAATTTAGATTCCATATGTTACATTAAATTAGTAAGTTGAATTGAACAAAGATTGTGTATTTTTTATACTATTTTCCTCTTATATGATAAATTGAGTTAGGGTAATCAATTTTTGTTAAAATAAATTTTATAAAGATTTGTATACGCATGTTTATGATTTTATCTAGTTTAATGACATGGTTAGAAAATATGATAAGGATATAAGTATTTTTTTAAAGTTTAAATGTTTTATAAAATGTATTTGTTTAAATATTATTGAATGTTTTTTCATCACCTTCTAATGGTATAATTTATGGAATAAAATATTATTTTTCAAATATTTCTATTAAAACATAAAATAAATTATAAGATATTGTTATTAATCGGTTATTTTTAAATATCCCCCCTAAAGGAAATAAGTGAAATTTACTAGACAAAAAGATGTCTGTTTTTTCTTAATAAAAAAACTATAGAGAAAATATAGTTTCTAAGAGACTAGTGGGATTATGATTATCCTTAGATAGGTTAAAAGTATAAATTATTACACCTATTTAATTCAAAGTGATAATCTTATTATATCATTATTGTATTTAGGCTATTTTGGTTAGAAAATATATTATAAAGAGTAACATTTTTCTATCAAATAATATCAAGGAAAACATTAAATAATGAGATTCCAAGATGATTATGATGAACTTAAAAGGCGTTTAAGTTATACAATATAAGTTATAAAAATTATATCTTTTAGTTTTTCTAAAGTGAAGAATTTTTAATACGTATTAAAATTTTTGAATATTTGAAATATTATTCCTTGTTAAAATATTAAGAAAAAAATATTTTCTCATAGATGTTACTTAATAAATGAGTTGACTATGGGTTTTCATCAAATGGTCACATAGAGATATGAAATGATATATATATAATTGTAATGAGTTTAATAGAAACCTAAAATGGTAGTAAATATAAGTCCTCCCTTTTGGTATATCATATAATATTTTATTGGAAAGGTGATTATGTATAACTTTGTTAGTATTCATAAATGAGTATAATTATATAAAATAAATCATGTTGCACAAAGTTAGTATCAAATATATTAGTGTATCATGTTAGTTACATATAATGGTAATGATAAAGAATAATTAAACTCTCAATTTATGATTTTTAGTTATACCTACTAATATTCATCATGGAGTATTATAGGTTCTAAGGAAATTTTATAGTCATAATGATTAGGATTTTATACCGGGATTCTTAATATGCTGAAGAGGCACAAAATGAATTTTTATTTGTTAGATGACCTACTATGTATACCAGATGGAGTTTGATATACACAAACTTTTTTTTATATCGGTGAATGTTTTAAATCAAATCCGTATACCTAAGGTTAGAAAAGATACCTAACATGTGAAGCTTTATACACTGAAACCTTTTTTATTTCATCCTTGAGTCTAATCAAATCAATTGGTGGTAGGGTATGTTTCTGATCATTTCATCGATTGAGGATTTACTAAGATGATATTTTTCCTCTCACGTGATGAGTATTAAACATGGGATATTAATTAATATCGACTGAATAAGTTTAAAACTATACCTTGATATGTGAAATGTGATTTGCGTATCTATTCTGATGAGGTTGATGTGAAGTTCTCATCCATCGAGATGAATGAAATGTGATGTGTTCATCCATTTGGTTAGTCTGTACTAAGAAAATCAATAACATATGAGAAACTATATGGGATTGAAATAATTTTTACCATGTGATTACTCTATGCCTAAGATAAAATGATTTTATAATCATACATACTTGTATATAATAAATTTGGTAGATATGTATATAGAGATAAAAGTGTCTGATGAAGATCATTCCAAATCCATTTATATATTGATTAACACTAACTTTTTACTATTGGATTATCATTTATTATATTATTGTATTGAAGAGTTCATAATTATTTCCAATTCTATAAATTCCATTAGGGACACACTTTCTTGTTCAATAAACTATGATTAAATTTTACAAAAAAATATAGATCTTCTCTAAAAGTGTTTTAGAGTTTTTCAATGTGGAGTTTTGGATAGTTATTTACAAGGTGTTGTAAAACGCACCAACCCTACTTGAGGTATGTATTCTATATTATTTTGTTAAAACTAATATATTTCATTCTATTTTAGGTTTTAGAGGGGTCTTAGGGGGTTATAAATCTTATTTAAAGGAAATATGCCTATGGTGGTGATATTTACCCATGAGAAGATCTCTTATCAAAACACTTTTGGGTATCCAAAAGAGTTCCAATGTCACATCTAGTGGCCCTACTCCACTGGATGAACCACCGGGGTTTTGGTTAGAATAGTTTTATTTTAAAAATTAATTAATTAATTGGATTTAAATTAATTATTTTTTTTAAAAATTGGGTTTCACCCCTTTCTCATCTAGTTGTATTAAGCACCACATCCCTCTCATTATCTCTTGGTTTCTTACACTTGAAAGCTTGAATTTTTTATATATGTGATGGTATATTTGGTTCATCTATCATGGGGGGGGGGGTTCTACGGGTAATTTTAATCCTAGTCTTAATTATTTTATTATTTTCCATCAATTATATACCTTATTTAAGTGGTTAATCCATAAATTTTAAGGATTTTTTATATTCTCTCATTCTAATTTCTTAAATTTGTTTCATTTGGAGATATTATACAGGAATTCTTTTCTCAGTCCTTGGGGAGTGGGAACTATATTTCACTAAATTTCACTATGTGTGGAATGTATATTGTGATATAATAAACCTTAATAATGTCTGTGAATGACTTATGAGGAAACCAAATTAGGTTTTTTGGGATTAAATGAATTTATTTTCGTAGAAAATATATTTCAATGTTTTTATTGAGTTGGTCATTAAGGATAGGTCACTGATTACCATGGAATTGACCAGAGAGCTATAATAATGACATAAGGAAACCTAATTGTGGTTCCCCAATATTTTCATGGCCTATTTAACTTATTTATAGATAACGTATTCCTTATTAATAAATTTTATAATGTTAAGGTATGGATGATATAGTGGAAACATTTACTATAAGTGGGGATTGAAAATTATTATGTGTGTGAGTGTTACCACCCCAACTTGATTAGTATTTTGAGTTGGGTTGGTTGTTAACCCATGATAACCCTTGAACATTTATGTGTGTTATTAGCATATTTGAAGTTATAATTTTATTTATGAATTGTAAATTGTGGCTTATAATTATCTATTCTTATATTTTATATGGGACCCTTGTGATTTGGGTTTGGTGAGAATTCCAACCAAGGAAGTGTTCATATTAAAGAATGGTTATCTAATATAGTTTGTGTATTCATTAAATACATGGGGATTGTGAAATTATTGAAGTGTTATGGATGTGGGTTGGGCAGCCATTATAACCAAGGACGTGCATGTAATATAAAGTGGTTATGTGTTGTGGGTTTGTAATTCATGTTATGAATTGATGCATTCATTTTGATAGAATTGGTTATATGATGATGGTTTTGTGAGTATTATAATATGTAATGTGTGTGTTTTAATATAATTTGTAATTTTAAAACGGGTTCGGATTTCATGAAAACTGAGGATCTGTGCTTAGGTGAAGAGATGGGTTTCAGTCCAAAATGTCACCTGATGGATGTTCGGGTTGGGTGTCATGCTAATAAAGTGTTAAATTAGAATGTAACATAATGAGTGTGTTTGTAAATGGGTTAAATTAGTTCCTAATAAGTTATAGTCATTAGAATCCATAAAAACACACGATATGATGGTTAGATATGTTCAAACTCATCAACGACACTGGACAGAGATTGTATGGTTGGCCCTAGTTGTCACCACAGAACCTGTAGATTGACAATGGTTTGTTTTATTATCCTTTTATCTTATATATTATGTAATATAAGTATGCACCATTATAGACTATTTATGTTTAGGTACACCATTTGTGGGGGCCTACTGAATTTTAGACACACCTTCTCCAAGAACCATGGGCACCTATAAAGAATTTACAATTGTAGGTATTGATAAGGGAAAGGGTAGTTGAGCTGGTTTGAAAAGTCATACTTATGGATGGTTTTAATCCAAGAATCAGGAATAGTTTTATATTCATCTCTTTTTTTCATTTTTTGTTTAACATTTGACCTATTATAAATAAACTACCCATGGGAGGTCCTAATTATGCATGTACTTCTTATATGGAATGTAAAATTGTTTATATTATTATAACATTAGTTATAGAGCTTACAATTTCTATAATATCATAGTCAAGATTGTATTTACACTTATTATATTGTGATTATTTTTGTTATTATTTCATTCAATAATAATTTTTTATATTTTTACAAGAGGGTATAGTCACCCCATGTTAACTTATACCCCTTCATCACTTTTCAGCAACCTTTAGAATTTAGGGATGAGTGACTTTGGTGTGTGGTTACATAGTTAGGTTATAGTGAAGGTGAACCAAACTGGGGATATTATAGTGTGGTATAAGAAACCTTTTTCCATTAATTTGTCTTCGAATTTGGGAATGGTAAATAGGAGATAAGAAATTTTATATCTTGTTATGTATCTTGTGTCTAGGATTAGCTAATCCATAAATGAGGGAAGTATAAGTTACCAAGGAAGATATTTTTTTGTTGTTTTTAAAGAATTATTGTTTTGTGCTTCTCAAAGAGTTTGTTTTTTTATTTATATTTTATTGCATTTACTCTTGTGACATAGTGCAAAGAGGGTGTTTCTTCATGAATTATGTCAGACATGTAAGATTCACATGATATCTGTGTGTTTTCCTATGACTGGTCATCCAAATTATGATATTTTTTTGTTTATTTAAAGTTTTAGTAGTAATTTATAAAGTGTTTTCATGTATAACTTAGTAGAGTAATATTATCTAATATATTTCTTTTATTAATTTTGTAAATATTACCTATTGACTGATTATTTCGATCCTGTATATATTTTGACCTTATGTGTTGGTAGATAGAACTATAGAGAGTATCTGTATCGTGCGATGATTTTTTATTCTAAATTTTTATAAATTCGTGGGTTTCTATTCTATTATTACTTTCCCTAATTTTGATATCAATATTTGTGATAAAAAACGTTATGGTTTTTTTAAATAATATATACATAACACCATGATGTCCTCTAGTAGTGTCAAGAGTATGGGGATGATCCTAAACCACTAGAGACTGAGTCTAAACCCCTTGTATTCCAGAACCAACTATAGATTGGAAACTATTAGATATACTAATAAATGTGGCACAATAAATGGATTTGGATCCCCTATGTGGTTTATCTGGTACATTTGATATGGCTTGGGTGTTTTAGATGCAATATCAACCAATATTCATGGGTGAGGGCATTCCCCATGATGCTAATCTTTAAGTGGAATCAATGTAGAACATATTTGACAATATCAAAACACCATATTGGATGAGGGTGAAGCTAGTGGTCTATATGTTGTGTGGAAAAGAAAAACCCTGGTGGGATGATCTGATTTAGGTTTTCCAGTATATTTGGTTTTCTTAGAAGGAAATTTAGATCTGGTTCTATGAGCATTTATTCCTATGTACATTTATGATTGATAAGTTAGGTATCTCATGCATTTCACATAGAGGTGGATGTTAGTTTTGGAGTATGCAGTGTATTTTAAAAATATTCATTGCTTTTCCCAAACACTATTTGAGGATAATAAATATAAGTATATTTGTTTTATGAATGGTATGTGGTATTATATTTGGGTTTGGATAAATTAATTTCAGATATCATATTTCTTAGAGGTCATGAAGATTTCCCTCATATTTGAGAGAAACCTAAATAGGAGGAAAGGACATGGGAAGTTAGATCCTGCTTAGGGGACTATTAGTTGGTCTTTATGTAGAAGGAAGAGTCAATTTTATATTTCATACCTAGTAGGTTGGTGGATAGAGCATCCAAATTTGTGATTCTTCTCATCCTCCTTAGGAAGGTGTGTCTAAATAGTGTTATTAATACATCATTCCTATTCAAGTCTGATCTCAATTCCACTGGCATTCGGTCGAGTGTTTTTCGTTTGGTAATATGGGTCACCTTCAATGGATATTTTGGAGTGTTTATAAATCAACTATTAGTTGAGGATATAGTCTGACACATGGTTTAGGAGAAGGTTTGGGAGTGCCATAGTGGAGTGGTATCAAGGATTCTACATAGAATTTAGACCATAGTTGAGGATTTTGTGCCCAAGGAACTATGAAACAATGTTAGTAGGGGTTATGTAGGGGCTCAAGGTCATTTATCTATCCAATTACACATTATTGAGCTAACTCTAATAGATATTTACATTAGGCTATCGATAGTCCTAGTCACATTTTTTGTAGCTTCTACTATATCATCTTCACTATTCGATATGGGTGCATTGCACATGTTCATATCTTCCTAGCTCATTAATGGATTAAGATTGACTGTAGGGTACCTGTATGAAGTTATGTATATTGATAAACCCGTAGGGGTGTGATACGATAGTATTAAAAGATTTTGAGAAGATGTAATCATGATTTTTGGTTATAGGTTTCTTTCGGATTTATTTATTACACAAAATCACAACTTATATGAAATCCTCAAAATTGATTGGGTGGTTCATTATAGATTGTAAATCAATTTTATTGATCAATTGATATCATTATCATCTATTGAGGGTAATTTTTATACTTATTTATGGGAGTGGGATCTATCGGTATTCCATTTGGAACCTTAACATCAACATTTAAGTGGAATTAGAACCTAGTTTTATAGTGTTATTATGGATGATGATTGGGATCACCATTAAGTCTTTCCTTCTAATGGTTCATTAGTTTTTTACATATTTCTAAAATATTCAATTGGGTTTCCCCCCTTGATGGAGAATGAGTTTGTGGTTGAGTTAATTTTAGGTACAAATCTTGTATATATATCGTCATACAAGATAGATCATATCAGATATTGAGAGGTAAAGGCGTGGATATTGAAACTAAAATTTAAGGGTTTTATTCACCCTCATATGTCCCCATGGGGTACCCCAATCTTGTTCTCTAATAAGAATGATGATTCATTACATTTATATATAGAATACTTGAAGTTGAATTGGGTGATAGTCAAAAATAAATATCTTTTCCATCAAATAAATGACCTCATTGACCAATTGATATGTGTCATTGTTCTTATAAGATTGATTTGAGGTTAGGTTATCACTAGTTTTAGATGATTCCTTTAGACGTACCATGGAAAAATTTTAAGAGCTGGTATGGTTTATTCAACTATCTCATGATTCTATTTAGTTTTACAAACACATTAGTAGTGTTTATATCCCTAATGAGTATATTATTTTATCCATACATGGATTCTTTCATGGTAATTTTTATAGATGATATTATAGACACTCTCTTTTGTAGGGGGGCACACCCATTATTTGGAAATCGTTTTGAGTACATTGAGAGGGCATTGTATTTGTAAAAAAAAATATTGATTTATCAAATATGTATCAATGAGGTTCATTTATTCGGACATGTTATATCAGCGATAGGGTTATCAATACAACCTAAAAGTTAAAGGTTTTAATTTAATGGGAGTATCCTAAGTACTCCTTTGATATTCACAATTTTATAGTGATTATAGGTTATAATTTGAGGTTCAAACATGACTTCTCCCACTAGGAATAATCTATAACGTCCCATACTAAGAAGGGGTGAAGTTTGAGTCATTAGAATCTTATGATAGGTCCTTCCAAGAGCTAAAATAGAGGTTCACAAAATTTAAAATACTAATACATATAATATATTGGAGTATTTTTCATCACATAATGACTTAAACCTTTATAAGAAGTGGTGGGATGAGTATCTTCAATCATTTGAATTTTAATTTTCATACATCCCTAGGAAGGCAAATTTTGTCCCGGAAATATTAAGTATAATGACATAGTAACATGAAATGTTAGAGTCAAGAAATGACTAAAATATAATGACCCTATTAACTAATATATATCATGATTATTAGTAGTAACAAGGTTGAGAGAGCCTTGAAAATTTAGATATCACCTCTTTACTCAACACAAGGGTGTAGGAGTTTCATATATTAGATTTGGATTAATTCTTGGTAACTTAAACATTATTTATTGTGGATTTGAAAACTAATTATTCTATAGAATCTAAAGAAATTATTTATTCCAGATGTTGTGTGCTTGTCCCTTTGAGCATGCTCAAGGAGATGATGAAAGACTCACATGCCTTAAATTGTGTTGTTCACATAGGGATTTACAATATGTACCATAACATTAAAATATTTTATTTATTGACAGGGATAAAGAAGGATATAATATGTTTTCTTCACATGGTGCTCCACCTTTCAGTGGGTGAAGGATGGGAACTACTGCCATGAAATACTCCTTAATTTATTACCCATTACAGAGTAAAAGTTGAAAGATATAACCATATACTTTATGGTGTGTTTGAAGATGAAATCGTTAGGGAGTAATGTGGTGTAGATTTTTTGGATTTATTAAACAAATTCTATCATTTCATGTTTATCCAAGATACCTTCTTTGTCAGTGATCTTTTAATTCCATATATTTAGGAGATAGTGCATCTAAAAAATGTTTGGAGGAGATTCATATCATAACAATATGTCAATTACACCTGGTGCTTCAAAAAAGGGTGGTAGAAGTCTCTTAATAGGAAGGTTAATCCAAGAACTGCCTACCATCCTAAAATAAACAATTTGTCTTTGTGTTCCCTCAGGGTGTTAGGGGACATGATTCAAGCATGTGTCCTCAATTTCAAGGGTTTAACAGTGATTCATCTTATCATAGATGAGTTTTTTAACGATAATTGGTATGTATATATTTAGATGTATTCATTTTAGGATTTATATGGAAAGCCTTATCGATTACCTTTATTTCACTTAATTGTAGGGAATTATCTTTAATAAAACTGGTTATCATGCAGGACCCATCGATGATTATATAGTTCATCTAGAAGAAATTAATGACATAATAGTGTTTAATGAAATTATATTTGGATTATCTTAAAGTTTGGGGTGTGAGACCATGTATTTTTATGTGTGTCGCCAAGATTAGGTTTTCATTATATTTGGAGTTCGGGGAAACTTGAGCCCAAGTTTGTGTGTAAATTTGAAATTATCATGGGGATTGGTACAGTGGAATAAATGATGTTACATCCAAGGTAGTACAGTTTTTTTCATGATATATTTCATCTATCTCACCTTATGGGATAACATCTCAATCCATCTCATGTGACTGATGTTATGTAATTCAAATTGGAGCTAAAAGAATCATTCAAGGAATGGTCAATTGGTATTGTGGATCAAAGTGAGAATACACTTCATGGTATGATGGATCCTCTAGTATTGTAACAGCCCGAGATTTTATGAAAAAAATATTCTTTTTATTTTACTAATGTCTTGTGTTATACGCTACACCAAAAGGAGCTTGCACAACACGCATCCTTGACTTGCCTTGCATTACACGCAATCACAACCTTCCTCGATAGCGTGTGTGGTACGTAATCCTGAGTTTCACGAAACAATGATATGCTATTCAAATATTATTAAAACTAGCCGTTATGAATAGTAATAACCACTTTTTAAATTTTAGAAATTTTTACTCTCAAAATGGACTTCATTTTTGGATTTGGAGTATCGAATTTAGCCTAAGGTGAAATTTTGGTACTTTTCGGATAACATTCATATTCTGATGAATAGTGAAAATTACTAAATTATAATTAAAAACAACTTTTTTAATCGAAATAATTAATAGTGATAAATCATTAATTTGAGTGGTTTTAAAGTATATTTAGAATATATTTTTACAATTTAATACAATGTTGGTCATTGGATGTAATTTCACATTTAAACTAGACATAAACAAGTGTCAATCTTTTGATAGATATTGTTTCTTAAAAACTCGCTATTTGTTTTAACAGCGGGATTTAATTATAAAATTAATTAATGCAACTTTTATGATATGAATTTGGTAAAATAGAATTCATTTTTGAATTCGGAATATGAAATATAGCTTGGGATGAAATTTTGGCATTGTTCTAAAAAACATCAATTTTTGATGAATAGTGAAACTACTAAGTGGTAGGTTAAAAACTGAATTTTGCATAAAACTTAATTTTACCGCTTCTGTGAATGGAATTTCGAAAATCCGAGAGATACGGTTAATATCAAGGACTAAAATGTGGTTCAATGAGATGAAAATAATTTTTTGGTGAATAGTAACTTTTGATTTTTTTTACCACGGTTAATAGTAAATAGGGTAACTAAGGGTAAATATGATATTAATATTACCCTAACACATGTCCTAATTCTATTGGACAAGTGTAATTCGACCAAAAACAAACTTAGGAATAAAATATGACCATTTAGGCCCACTTGGATTAGATTTGGACATTTATTATTAATTTATTTAAAGAATGGTTAAAATAGTTAAAATCAAAGTTTAATAAGTAAATCATTTTTAATATGGGGTTATACATAAGATAAATTCGACTATAAATATTAATTATAAAGCTAAAAAGATTTCCTACATGATGGTATTTTAGTTGTAATTTTTAGACATCAAATAATATAATTTATTTATGACACAAAGATGATGCAGTAATTATCTTATTAATGAAATATTGACATAACTGATAAATATAAATACCAAAATAAATGTAATTTAAGACTTTTTATGAATTCCACTAATTTTCTAGGTTACTATGATATATTAGTGTTTATTTAATCAACTTGGTTCGAACATATAATTCTGTTATGACTTTCACAAAAATCATATATCAAATAGTGTCAAAATTGACACAAAATAGTTTTTAAATCAAATATTATATTATTAATTGTTATTTTATTCCTAAAAATCTAAGGTTCGGCCAAATGACTTAGATAAGGATATATGTATTAATAATATACAATTTGGGGTTCGTTTGGCATGTTATAGTAAGTTTATTAACCATATAGTGAAAGAAAACAAAAAGACACGGTAAAAGTTAAATTATTTAACTTAGAGTTAAATCTAATTGATAAGGTTAAACATAATACCCTAAACTTGTCTAAATCCTATTGGTTGATAGGATTTCGACCCATCCCCACTTTAGCTTCGAAATAAGACCCTTTGGAACCATTATAAACCGATTTTGACTTTAATATAAAATAATATTTTGAGATATTCCTAAGGTGCCCCTCTCCTCCCCTATAAAAGGACACCTCCTCCCCCTCCTCCTCACACCAATTTGAGCTCTCAAGCTCGGCCAACCCCTGCCAAAATCTCTTTTCCACTTCCCTAGAAACATCCTAGAGGTTCTGGTCTTCCTCAAAGACCAATTTTAGTGCCCTAAGAGGAGGTCTCAAAGAGGCACTTCAAAGAAGAGGTAATTACCGTTACCAATTCATTCATCTTTATTTCTTCTTCCACTTCTTCTTATTAGGTTGTTTCATTATGAAGTAATAACATCAGTATCACTCATATACTGATATGTTATTATAAGTATGAAACAAACCTATTTCACCATCTATCCATCCTACGGAAAAAGAAATCACCGCGCGTGCGTACGTACGGAATACCGTCTCCACGCCGTGGTGTAATCTATTTTCCACCACCACCTTACATGGATGGGTATAATGGTGTAAAGAATAACTATACATAGTTATTAAAACATCATATTGATTCTGATATATTGTATAATCCACTCCAATTCAATTCAATATTTATAGAAATGATATCATCGCTCGTGCGTACGTACGGAATACCGTCTCCACGACGCGATGTGATTCATTCTCCATGTTAACCATTTAAGAATGATTATAATGTATATATAAGAAATAATAATGAAATATATGACATTATAAAGCTACTGGATTTATGTATATATATACATATGTATGTCATCTACTTACTTCCATTTCAAGACAATAAGGAAAGGAAAACAGCGTTCATGCGTACGTAAGGACTACCGTCTCCATGAACGGTGTTTTTCATTTTATTTATCTACCTATTATATATATATATATACTGAATATATATGATATATAAATCATATTTTATATTCTGGAAGTAAGTAAATCATGATATATGTAATAATGATGTCAAGAATAACAAGTCAAAACACCTACGATAAATGAAACGATTTTACCCAAAACGCTTCTTTAACATGGAATTTACAAAAGAATGGGTAATATAATGTCATAAGTGAACCATATATGATATCATAACAATGAATATGATTCTGTAATAAGTCAATAACATGATTTAAATCATTATACAGGAGGTTCGGACAGTTACAAAGCAAGTCGGACCTAAGGTAAGGGAAATATCACAATCTCATTTTTATCCGAGATTGTTTATTCGTAAGTATTTACTGGGTTGTATTTTATCATCCACATCCATGTTTACTCAATATGTAATATTATTTCCATCCACCTAAAATTGTTTAAATCCATTTTTACCCTTCAGTGAGTTTTTAGTAATACGTATGAAAGGAATCTTTTGTCGTTTTTTCGTACGAGGTACTTTTTGACTTTTCCGACAAAAGTACGAAGAATGTTTTTTTTAACTTATACGGCATGAATGGATTTTTAAAACATTATTTCCAAGAAGCTTCCTTTACAAGTTTTCAAGTTTATTTTTAATCAACTTCTTTTAGTTTAATGTTTTATGACATGTTAATAAAGGAAAAATGTTTTTGAAAAAGAAAGGATATTTTCCTCAAGAATGGAGTTCAAGTGTTTTATCAAAATTATTTTCCATCTAAGATAATAAAGGGTTCTGTTTTTATCCCTATTATTACATGGATTTGATTATGTTGTGATGGAAATATTTTTATGAATTCCTTTACCGTATATGAATTGTTTTATGATGTCATGTTGTTTAAGAATCCCATTTTTATTACATGGGTTACGCTATGATGTATGGTTTATGATTATGTGGCACACATAAGAAAGGATTCATTATAAGATGGGTGGGACCTATATCTCCCTCCAATGCATTGGGTAATGATTTTATATCTCATGAGATAGACATGGCTGGAACGGAATGTTATTTCGGTTCAGTGATACAGGACTGAAACGAGGAGTGAACTCAGTTCAGAAAGGGACTTTGTCCACTAAGATAGTCTTGGAAATGAGTCATGACTAACAAGAAATGATTTTCCATTATTATGTGTCCATGCCACAAAGTTTAAAGTTTTATTTTATGATTATGGGGATCTCATTTTCAATTCTATGATTTATCCCATGTTATGATATTATGAGCTCTTTTGCAGGTCAAGATTTCCAAAAGCTACGTTCTTATGTATATGATGTGATTGATATTTCTTTTGTTTACCCTTACTGAGCATTTGAGCTCACCCTTTTTTGTTTTTCTTTCCCCAGGATATAAAGAAAGGTTTTAGGTAAAAAAAGGGGGAAGATCATTATGGGAGATATTGAAGATCTTTCACCACGTTTAGAAGATTACGTTCCGAGTTTCCAAAGACACTAAACTATTACGATCTTTGTGTGTGTGTTTTTGTTATGTACTAAGTATTCCGCAAAACTAATGTAATGTCCATGTACGTCAAGCTTCGGGTCTCTACAGTTGGTATCAGAGGAAAGGTTTAGTCAACCTTTGGAAACTAGGATGCGAAAACGTTAGTGAGATCCCTAGAGATATTTCTAAGTTATGTCTAGGGATGTCCCTAAGGATAAGTATACGTATAGGATATAATCATAGAACTACGATAACGATCTTATAATTTAACCTAAGATGTTAGATATTAAGGTTACTCCCCCTTTACTATGTTGTTTTCCCTAGCATGATTTTTTCCTCTCACACTATTTTTTTTTGGGTTTTAGAAAATGGCTGGAAACCAGATGATTCACGATAATGGAGGATATGATGGACAATGGAATGATATTCTTCATAGTGAAATGGGATTTGGAAGTCCAAACATCATTATTATGCCGAATCAGCAATCTCATAATATGATCAATAAAGTAAAATTTGGTAAGTTTCCTGACTCGGCTAACAAGAGAAAGATGGAGTTTTATGATGATCATAGAGGAAAGAAAGTTCAATTTCCCCTATGTAAATCATGTGGGAAGAGGCATCAAGGAGAATGTTTCAAGGGAACTGGAAGATGCTTTGGGTGTGGAAAAGAAGGACACAAAGTAAGTAAGTGCAAAGGAAAAGGGTCGGTTAACAACATGGATGAGGATAATGGTAATGCTACGACATCAAAAATGGTTAAGTGTTTTAAATGTGGAATGTATGGGCATTATGCAAACAAATTCCCTAAGGGAAAGACTCATGAAGAGAATCAATATGGTCATATGGGTAGTATTTATGTGGATGATGATGAAGAGACTACAAATGATATGTGAGATGAAAGAATTTTTGAAGCTCGGTCAATGGTTTGAGAATGTAGTGGAATGACTACATGTTTATCATGTGTAATTTTGGAATAAAGAGACATCTATGGATTGTTACAATGTTGTCTTTCCTTGTGTTTTGAAAGTGTATGATTAATGTTACCAGTATCCATGAAAGGTTATTCAGATATTTTTGGAATGTAGATGATATGCGCATAATGAAGGGATAAGGAGAAAATTAAATGTTTGATAGTATTCATGAGCTCATGATTGTTATAAGGACTAAGTGATATCATGGTTTGAGTATATAGAATTTTGAGGATTTCGGTATGTGAAAAGTGTTAACTTTTAACTGCATTCAAGTTTTCACTAAGGTTCAATGGGTATTCAAGAGAGTACAAGATTAAGGCCTTTGAATGTTTGGAATGTGACCAACAAGATATATCTTATGATATATAGGGATCAACGATGGTATTAAATCTCTAGTAATCGTTTTCACTATGTTATGAGAATGGATTGCAGTATTATGGATAAGCCTAAAGATTGGAATGGATTATGTTGGACATAAGTTAGTATTGTTTAAGGATAGAAGTTTTTTCGATATTATTGATGGGATGTTATAGTAATATAGTTTTATAAAAAGGACAACCTGCAGGACGGGCGACAGCCCATCGCTTCGGACAAGGCTGTGGGAATCGAACCCACAACCGAAGTGCGACTGGCCTTTATCGCCTACCACTGGCCTACAGGAAGTCCCTGTTTAGTAGAAACTAGTTTTATTATATTAAGCAGTATGATATATGAAGTATAAGTCCATTTTAGGAACCATATATGATTAATCTCACTATAGAATGACTTATGTATATTTAATAACTTTTGCTAACCTTTTGTTTGAGACAGATGGAATGAACAGTCATTCTATCACATGATCTGCTAACACTTCACAAATAACAAATTCAACTTCATTTATTTAAGAGATGAAGTAGAAATTGTTCAAGGCACGAACAAAAGTGAGATTGTACCAAAATAAAGTAAGTATTTATTTTAAGCAAATTTTCAACTTTAGGGAAATGATCTTGAAAACCAAAAATGTTGTCCTAGTGATCTTATACCTGATGAATCAGATGGTACCTTATATCATCACAAATCTATGGATTTGTGATTACTGGCTTTTCCATAGCCATGTTCACTACCACTCTCCATCAGAACATGATGGTTAGATTTCTCTTCCATATCCATATTTTCACCTATGTGGAAACCCAGTGATTAGTTTATTTGGGTAATCGTTACATTTCATACTTTAGTTTTTAAAAGCCAAGTTTTGGTATTCCCTTTTACGATGTGGGTTTCTATTAAAGAAACTTTCAAATAGTAAACCATTTATAACCCCGACGAATTTCGAGGGCGAAATTCATTTTAAGGGGGGTAGAATGTAACAGCCCGAGATTTTATGAAAAAAATATTCTTTTTATTTTACTAATGTCTTGTGTTATATGCTACACCAAAAGGAGCTTGCACAACACGCATCCTTGACTTGCCTTGCATTACACGCAATCGCAACCTTCCTCGATAGCGTGTGTGGTACGTAATCCTGAGTTTCACGAAACAATGATATGCTATTAAAATATTATTAAAACTAGTCGTTATGAATAGTAATAACCACTTTTTAAATTTTAGAAATTTTAACTCTCAAAATGGACTTCATTTTTGGATTTGGAGTATCGAATTTAGCCTAAGGTGAAATTTTGGTACTTTTCGGATAACATTCATATTCTGATGAATAGTGAAAATTACTAAATTATAATTAAAAACAACTTTTTTAATCGAAATAATTAATAGTGATAAATCATTAATTTTAGTGGTTTTAAAGTATATTTAGAATATATTTTTACAATTTAATACAATGTTGGTCATTGGATGTAACTTCACATTTAAACTAGACATAAACAAGTGTCAATCTTTTGATAGATATTGTTTCTTAAAAACACGCTATTTGTTTTAACAGCGGGATTTAATTATAAAATTAATTAATGCAACTTTTATGTTATGAATTTGGTAAAATAGAATTCATTTTTGAATTCGGAATATGAAATATAGCTTGGGATGAAATTTTGGCATTGTTCTAAAAAACATCAATTTTTGATGAATAGTGAAACTACTAAGTGGTAGGTTAAAAACTGAATTTTGCATAAAACTTAATTTTACCGCTTCTGTGAATGGAATTTCGAAAATCCGAGAGACACGGTTAATATAAAGGACTAAAATGTGGTTCAATGAGATGAAAATAATTTTTTGGTGAATAGTAACTTTTGATTTTTTTTACCACGGTTAATAGTAAATAGGGTAACTAAGGGTAAATATGATATTAATATTACCCTAACACATGTCCTAATTCTATTGGACAAGTGTAATTCGACCAAAAACAAACTTAGGAATAAAATATGACCATTTAGGCCCACTTGGATTAGATTTGGACATTTATTATTAATTTATTTAAAGAAGGGTTAAAATAGTTAAAATCAAAGTTTAATAAGTAAATCATTTTTAATATGGGGTTATACATAAGATAAATTCGACTATAAATATGCATTAGAAAGCTAAAAAGATTTCCTACATGATGGTATTTTAGTTGTAATTTTTAGACATCAAATAATATAATTTATTTATGACACAAAGATGATGCACTAATTATCTTATTAATGAAATATTGACATAACTGATAAATATAAATACCAAAATAAACGTAATTTAAGACTTTTTATGAATTCCACTAATTTTCTAGGTTACTATGATATATTAGTGTTGATTTAATCAACTTGGTTCGAACATATAATTCTGTTATGACTTTCACAAAAATCATATATCAAATAGTGTCAAAATTGACACAAAATAGTTTTTAAATCAAATATTATATTATTAATTGTTATTTTATTCCTAAAAATCTAAGGTTCGGCCAAATGACTTAGATAAGGATATATGTATTAATAATATACAATTTGGGGTTCGTTTGGAATGTTATAGTAAGTTTATTAACCATATAGTGAAAGAAAACAAAAAGACACGGTAAAAGTTAAATTATTTAACTTAGAGTTAAATCTAATTGATAAGGTTAAACATAATACCCTAAACTTGTCTAAATCCTATTGGTTGATAGTATTTCGACCCATCCCCACTTTAGCTTCGAAATAAGACCCTTTGGAACCATTATAAACCGATTTTGACTTTAATATAAAATAATATTTTGAGATATTCCTAAGGTGCCCCTCTCCTCCCCTATAAAAGGACACCTCCTCCCCCTCCTCCTCACACCAATTTGAGCTCTCAATCTCGGCCAACCCCTGCCAAAATCTCTTCTCCACTTCCCTAGAAACATCCTAGAGGTTCTGGTCTTCCTCAAAGACCAATTTTAGTGCCCTAAGAGGAGGTCTCAAAGAGGCACTTCAAAGAAGAGGTAATTACCGTTACCAATTCTTTCATCTTTATTTCTTCTTCCACTTATTCTTCTTAGGTTGTTTCATTATGAAGTAATAACATCAGTATCACTCATATACTGATATGTTATTATAAGTATGAAACAAACCTATTTCACCATCTATCCATCCTACGGAAAAAGAAATCACCGCGCGTGCGTACGTACGGAATACCGTCTCCACGCCGTGGTGTAATCTATTTTCCACCACCACCTTACATGGATGGGTATAATGGTGTAAAGAATAACTATACATAGTTATTACAATATCATATTGATTCTGATATATTGTATAATCCACTCCAATTCAATTCAATATTTATAGAAATGATATCATCGCTCGTGCGTACGTACGGAATACCGTCTCCACGACGCGATGAGATTCATTCTCCATGTTAACCATTTAAGAATGATTATAATGTATATATAAGAAATAATAATGAAATATATGAAATTATAAAGCTACTGGATTTATGTATATATATACATATGTATGTCATCTACTTACTTCCATTTCAAGACAATAAGGAAAGGAAAACAGCGTTCATGCGTACGTACGGACTACCGTCTCCATGAACGGTGTTTTTCATTTTATTTATCTACCTATTATATATATATATATATACTGAATATATATGATATATAAATCATATTTTATATTCTGGAAGTAAGTAAATCATGATATATGTAATAATGATGTCAAGAACAACAAGTCAAAACACCTACGATAAATGAAACGATTTTACCCAAAACGCTTCTTTAACATGGAATTTACAAAAGAATGGGTAATATAATGTCATAAGTGAACCATATATGATATCATAACAATGAATATGATTCTGTAATAAGTCAATAACATGATTTAAATCATTATACAGGAGGTTCGGACAGTTACAAAGCAAGTCGGACCTAAGGTAAGGGAAATATCACAATCTCATTTTTATCCGAGATTGTTTACTCGTAAGTATTTACTGGGGTGTATTTTATCATCCACATCCATGTTTACTCAATATGTAATATTATTTCCATCCACCTAAAATTGTTTAAATCCATTTTTACCCTTCAGTGAGTTTTTAGTAATACGTATGAAAGGAATCTTTTGTCGTTTTTTCGTACGAGGTACTTTTTGACTTTTCCGACAAAAGTACGAAGAATGTTTTTTTTAACTTATACGGCATGAATGGATTTTTAAAACATTATTTCCAAGAATCTTCCTTTAAAAGTTTTCAAGTTTATTTTTAATCAACTTCTTTTAGTTTAATGTTTTATGACATGTTAAGAAAGGAAAAATGTTTTTGAAAAAGAAAGGATATTTTCCTCAAGAATGGAGTTCAAGTGTTTTATCAAAATTATTTTCCATCTAAGATAATAAAGGGTTCTGTTTTTATCCCTATTATTACATGGATTTGATTATGTTGTGATGGAAATATTTTTATGAATTCCTTTACCGTATATGAATTGTTTTATGATGTCATGTTGTTTAAGAATCCCATTTTTATTACATGGGTTACGCTATGATGTATGGTTTATGATTATGTGGCACACATAAGAAAGGATTCATTATAAGATGGGTGGGACCTATATCTCCCTCCAATGCATTGGGTAATGATTTTATATCTCATGAGATAGACATGGCTGGAACGGAAGGTTATTTCGGTTCAGTGATACAGGACTGAAACGAGGAGTGAACTCGGTTCAGAAAGGGACTCTGTCCACTAAGATAGTCTTGGCAATGAGTCATGACTAACAAGAAATGATTTTCCATGATTATGTGTCCATGCCACAAAGTTTCAAGTTTTATGTTATGATTATGGGGATCTCATTTTCAATTCTATGATTTATCCCATGTTATGATATTATGAGCTCTTTTGCAGGTCAAGATTTCCAAAAGCTACGTTCTTATGTATATGATGTGATTGATATTTCTTTTTTTTACCCTTACTGAGCATTTGAGCTCACCCTTTTTTGTTTTTCTTTCCCCAGGATATAAAGAAAGGTTTTAGGTAAAAAAAAGGGGAAGATCATTATGGGAGATATTGAAGATCTTTCACCACGTTTAGAAGATTACGTTCCGAGTTTCCAAAGACACTAAACTATTACGATCCTTGTGTGTGTGTTTTTGTTATGTACTAAGTATTCCGCAAAAGTAATGTAATGTCCATGTACGTCAAGCTTCGGGTCTCTACAAGTATGGCTATAATGGAAGTATAATAATATCCCAGAGGATATATGGGAGTGAGATTCAGATATACAAGAATTATGGTCATATCTGATTTCCAATGGTTATTCTCAGTGATATGTCTTTATGATAAGATACCTAATGATGGGGAGGTTGTAACACCCAAACACTATTTGGTATATGTTTTCAGTTTCTTTAATTACAAACAATCTAAAATTTGGTTTATATTGAGAGTTAAATGGGTTAAAGGAGTTCTAGGATTATTTTAAATAGAAATGGGCCTAAGGTGGAGAGAGTTTATCATGAGTATATCTCCCAATAGAACCCATATGAGTAGAAACTAGAGTTTTAGTTTCCCACTTCCACTGGATGGACACATGGGTTTTCAATGGGTACCTACTAGAGTTCTAATGGGATAATTTTTTTTAAAATTATAAATAACTAGATTTAAATTATTTAAATTATTTCTAAATTGGGTTTCAATTCCCTTTCTCATTTGGATATAGTTCATGCCTCCACCCTCTTATTCTCTCTTGGATCCTTCCCCCTTAAAATATTGTTTTTTCTTTATATGATCTCGAATCATCAACTAATATACAATATGAAGGTTTTATTAGTTATTCTCACTATCGTCTTCATTCATTCCAATGTTTCTGTCATTTTAATTTCATGTTTTGAACATTAATCCTTTATTTCATATATTTTTTCAAATTTTCAAATTTTTTATTAATTACAGTCATTTAATTTATAGATATTTTTCTGGAAATAATATCTTAATCTTATATAGGTGGTCCCTATCCTTTCCATAATATTTATTAAGTGTTTCATGTGTATTGGGATATGTAAAACTCATTAGGAATTTGTTAATAAACCAAGATGAAAAAAAATTAGGTCTTGGATTCCAATGAATTTATTAACCAAAAAAATGCCTTTAATGTTCTTTTAGAGCTGATATTTTTGGATAGGTCACTGATGAACATTAATTTGATCATATTTTTAAGGTAATGATTCATGTAAAACCTTGAGACTCATCTCCAAGATTTTCATGGATTAGTAAACTAAGGTTAAGACTTTGGATCCCTTATTGATAAATTATAAAATGTTACGGTAAGGATAAAATAGTGGTATTATTATTCAAAAATTTCTATTTATAGAGTTTTAGTGTGTGAGTGTGGCCAACCTAGCTTAATAAATATTTAGTGTTTGGTGAGTTTACAAACTGTGAGACCTGTGGATTTTTTTATTCAATCATTTCATGTTAAATGTGAGAATTTTAAATTTGAGTAATGAATTATGAATTATGATTATTTATTCTTGTATTTAATATGGATGCATGATCATATGTTTTTGGAGAATATGTTAATAATGGAAATGTTATTATTATTCAATTGTTATGTGATATAGTTTGGTTATTTATTCTATCCTTGGGTAATAGAATAATATGGGATGGATATGGGTGTGTTTTGTGAATTCATGACAACCAAGGATGTTCATGTTATATATAGTGGCTATGTGTTATGGTTTATGTGTTATTTTTAGTCATAAATTTATATATTGTTGTGGACAGGGTTATGTGATGAGGGTTGGGTGAGCATCCAACAATGTGTGTGTGTGTGTTGTGATGGAATGGGTTTTTTGAAAATTGTTTGGGCATTCATGTTAGTAATGGATATTCATAAGGGATGAGTTGGGTATCATGCCATTGGTCACCTAATCCTTGTTTTGGGTTGGGTTACATGCCAAATGAGTAGTAAATTCATATGGAATGTAACGGGTGTGTTAAAAAATGGTTTTTATGAGTTCATGATATGGTATAGTTGGTGGATATCATGTCTCAATTTCTATGGTTATGTGACAGGTTTATATTTAATATTGGAATTTTTCAAAGAATATACAGTCAGTCCCATGTGTCTCCACAGAACCTAAGGGTTAATGATGGTTTATTTTATTATTTTTTCATTCTATGTATCATGTCACATCAATATACACCATTATAGACTAGTTATGTGTAGGTACAGTGTTGATGGTGGTCCACTAAGTTATAATAACAACATGTATGAAATTCATGAGTAATCAAGAAAACATAATGGTTTCAAGTGTTTACAAAAAAATTACCCTATGTTTGTTGGTTGAGATTGATAGATTATTTAGATATTATAGATTGGATCATTCCGAGACCCTATAACATTTTTTTGTTTTCTCAAGTTTTTTATTTGCATTTAGTTTACTTTGATACAGTTTGTAGATATCCTTCCCATGGTAGGTCTTGATTATGTATTTATGACATTCAAAGAACGTACAATTTTCCAACTTATTATATAATGGGTTATGAGGTTTACCATTATTGGAAAACGATTAGGTAATTTACCTTTACACTACTTATATTGTGATGAATATTGTTATTATTTAATTTGATGATATATATACATATTTATACCAAAGGTTATAGTATCACAATATTTACTCACTGACCCTCTCCTCTAGTCAGTAGCCTCTAGCATTCAGGTAGGCACACCTGTGGTGTAGGGCGGCCCGGTTCAGTCATGACAGAATTGAACAAGACCGGGGATATTTCATATTACATATGATGTTTTATATAGTGAATTTTATGGGGGATTTACTAATGTTTCTTGGAAATATCAAAAAGTATTTTTGGATTGGGTTTCAAAAAATATTATATAGAATATAATATATGATGTAATGGAAAAAAGATTATGAGGATTTAGTGAAACTGATATATTGATATATATATATATATATATTCCATAAGAATAATATATAATAGTGTAATATATAGGTATTTTATATTTTATAACATACATGAATCTATAGAATGTGACAACCGTGATTTTTATTACACAATTAAACATAATTTATTACATAAAATTCACTTGATACAATATAGAATATTGAGAGTTCTATTGTCTTTGGGGATTAGGATCATTACATAACAACTTAAAACATTAAATACAACATATTTATTGAAAAATTCCTTTACATGACCACTACATTCCCTCATACTTATCATTTCATGGGATAACTTGAGGACATGCATAAGAAAAGGGTGAGCTATAAATCCCGGTAAGGGAATAATCATGGAATAACATAAGGAATACAATACATGTTAGAAAATAGGAATATCAATAGATCAAAATAGAAGCATAAACATAAAGGCATGATAAAGCATGATAATTATAACATGGAAATGTGGCAACAAAACTTACCATGGAATTTGCATGATCCAAGGCCCATTGCACATGGAGCGTGAGTAAACCCTCATTGCAAATGAAGCACGATTAAACCCTCATTGAACTTGAATTATCATGAGTTAACATCCATTTCACATGACGTATCATGACAATATACTTTACCCAATGCATTGGAGTGCTATAAGGGTGCACCCTTCTTAAACATTTTATTTCATGCATAAGTGTGCCACATTGATCATATAACATGGTTTCATAAAACATCATCATTTATTCCATGATAAAAGAATGTGGAATTAATACATGAAACTTTATATTCAATAAGTAAATTTTCATAAAGGTTAATACCCTTGATGGAGAAATGGTCATGGTATTCACTACACAATGACATTGGCTTGGAAAATCGGTTCAATTTCATCAACGTAACAGCGTGACGTAGGAATTCATAAAAATGGTTGATGAGATAGAACATGTTTTCTCATAATATGTACATGAAATCTACAGTAAGGTGGTCATATAGATACATTTCCCAACAATTTTAATGGAATCTAAATTCCTAATATAAAAGAATTGCTTGAATGTATGTGAGGAGAGATAACTTCTTTTCGGAATTTCGGTATAGTAACGGTTGTACATGGGAGGAATTTATTGAGAGATAAAGGGGTATATCATAATTCAAACATAAATAGAGAATTATGGGGGTGGTTCAAAACCATTCCCCAATATTTATAATTGAAATTAAAAGGGAATAACAACATTATGAAAATTTTACAAAAATGAGAAAGGATGAAAAACTCTTACTTGGAAGTGTGCTTCCAAAGGCTTCAGAGAGGCTTGAAAGAGGATTCTTGGGAGCTTGGGGCACCATATAAGGATTCTAGAGAGAGTAGAGAAGAGTTTGGAAGATCTTCAAAGGCTTTGAGTGAGTATTAATTGGGAACGTGGGTGGGTTTATATAGGAAAGGTGAGGGGATTCTTTATTATTTTGGTTTGGGATGCCTCACATTAAACTAATCGAAACTATAGACCATACCATAGTTTTGGAACATGGTTTTTGTTAAAGGGAATTTGAAAACAATTTTTTATAATTCCAAAGTCCGAACTTTTTAAAATAATGGTGTTACTTATGTGGAGGTGAGTCACACTCCCAATGAAAACAATTTAAAAAGAAAAAATATTTAATAAGTCTTGAAGGGTCGAATAAAGCTTTTTAAAATAAATCGAACAAACACAAAATCATATTATATTAATGGTAAAACATATATTGGCCGAACATAATGTTTATAATATTTTATTACATCACTATTGGGTCATTATGATGTCATAAAACACATTATATATTTAAACTGTATTTAATTTTTACCCAAAAATTTGACTACATCAGAAAATTATCTAAAATTCACCGCCAGATAATTTTGACATCCTAATTCCAAAAATATTATTCATTTTATCAAAATAATTTTATAAATATTTTAATATTCACTTTTGAAATAAAAATCGATATTTATAAAAAATAATCGGTTTTGACAAAAATGGAATTGAAACCTTAATAAAAATTACAATTTCATTCATAAAATTATACGATCATGTATATTTAATAAAAATTAATTTAATAACAATAATAATATTTTATGAAAATTTTATTTAATTTAAAAATCCATTAATTCATCAATAATGATTTTTTAGTTGGACATGAACAAAAAATTCTATTTGTGCTTTAAAAACTATTTACAAGGTAACAATAATAAAATGAAAGTATATTCATTATTGTATAAAAAATGTACACAACCATAGTGCTATGGTCTTGTTACATAACCCCTTATAACACCTGCATAAGGCCAAAGAGTAAGTTGTACGATGGTGAAAGACTCCTAGGGTGGCTTAGATAACATTGATCGGGTGGTAATATCTATCAAATTACAATTCTCTCATAGGTGGTCCCGCTCTAGATTAACATACTCAAGCTCAAATTGGGCTCGGTTAAGAGAGACACCCAAAGACACAACCTCCTTGCCAAGCTCTGACAAATGGGATTCATATGGGGCATGTCTACTAGATGAGGAAATAGCTTCCTTTTTCTGAGTAAATTGGATGTGTTAAAGCCCTATATTTATACTAATCATGTGATCACTCTTTTATGGCTATATTAACAACGGTCACAATTTTTAACTGTATTCTAAAATCCAAATACATAAAACCAAAGATGTTGACATTTTATATAAACATTTTACATAAAGAGACATTTAATAAGATCAAGATGGATTTCCATTAATAAATGTTTGGGTTCTTACATATAATATCATATTTCATACTATGAGATATTGTATGGTGGTATACAGATATATTGAATCATTTTCTTTATCCAGATCATGTTGTATGATATTGGAATATTTCAAGTATTTTGGTATGTATAAATTATATTCTATGATTAAAAATATAGAATTCAGAAATTAATTTTAAGTATTTTGGTCTAATTCTATGTTAGATATCATTATTATATATATTATATATAACAAAATGTCTTACAGAATCAAATATGCATTTAAATGATAAATGATTCTGTGATCAAATGGTTACAAAATATTTTCAATCACATGTAATTAATATAATGTTTGATAAAAGTTCAAGTAAATGCCCTGATAGCTTGGGGAGAATCCTCGAGGCCTATATTAATAAGTCAAATGTCATATTTATGGGTGTTATGATATCTTATTTATGAGACAATTCTCTATAAACTACAGATCTTTTCTCCTTATTCCTTTATATTAAATGTATTAAATTATCATAAATACAAGTAGAATCCTAACCAATCATTAGATGATTCATCAACCCATGGATAAACTTGGAGGAAGGATTCCTTTGTCAACATCTAGGTGATCCTCATCAAACATGTGATTTAAGAGATAAGGCTTGGCCATTTTTGGGGTAAGAAAGACTCTTTATTTTATGTTATGCATGTTTTTGATTTCAAACAATGAATAATTGTACTTTATAGTTTCTTATGAATAATATGGAAAGAAGAAGTGTCATTTTATCCTAAAACACTATAAATATCTCTATCTCTTTTCATTTATTCTCATCCTTTGGTGATCAATGGGATGAACCAAAATATCATTAATAACTTGTCTTATCTTAGGTGAGATAGAGGATTTTAGGTAGGTTCAAGATTCTATAAATGAAATCAGTTTGGTTATATTGAGAATTAGGAATAAGGATAGGTTTCATTATTACACATGAGGTTTTTATATAAAAAATATTGAAAATCTATTTATAAAAAAACCTGATTTACTAGGAAGTGTGGGTAGACATAGTAGTTAGTGAACAACTTATATATTTTCTTTGTAGTAGTGTTATTTTCCCCTTATTTAAGGATAAACGTTTTATGCATGAATCATGTAGATATTCATAGATTTTAATTGCAACATTTTTGAATAGTTGTTTGAAAATTCGTTTTTTTAAAATTAAATGACTTTCAAAATGAATTATTTTAAAATAAAGAATATTTTAAATAGGCTTTCATGTTGTTTTCCTATAAAATAATTTAATGTACTAAATACTATTATGGATTGGAAAGAGTAATTTTCGTTGGTAATATATTTATTGTATGAGACTTTAAAAACAATGGTTATAGGTTTTGAAACGTAATATCATGGTTAATTTTCAGAAACAATTCTTATGAGTTTATAGTTTCTATATGTTGGGAAAAAATCTCTCAAGGTATCATTCAAACATTTTTGAGGTGATTGTGTTTGTTGAAAAAGCGGACATCTGTGTTGTGATTGTTGACAAATATAAACAATGACATAAATTTTTTTTGACAAAGGGGATTTCATGGTGGAATTTCAAGTTCAAGAGATATGGTCAACAATAAATGTTTGATTCAAGAATGTAGACAAAGGAGTGGATGATCTGGAGGCAGTACAAAAAGAACAGATACAAGGTGGCGCCGTTTTCCAGTGTTTGACAAATTTTTGGGCCTGAAAATCTATAAACTCAGAAAAGTGGTTTCTGGGAAAGGGACTTTCGTGCCATGTTCTTGAAGGTGAGGATACTTGCGCGCAATATTTTTTTCATGATCAGATCATCAAAATATGGAAAAGTGATAAGGGTCGTGCAATTATTGGGTTTGTCATGCAGGTGACTTGCGCGTTGATGCCTAGGAGGATTGGAAACTTGTGCACCTATTGTTTTTCAATATCAGAAGATCAGAATATGGAAAAGGAAATAGGTTCATGCAGGTATTTGGTTTGGTCACGCAAGTAACTTACAGGGGAAGATACTTGTGCACCGAGACTTGCGCGTCGAGGGGTGACTTGCGCGCCATCGCGCAGGTTGTTCAAATGTCTATAAATACTGGACCACCCCTCCTCATTTTTAACGGAGTTCAACACTTAGAAAATTTAGATCTCCCATCGCGCAGGTGTGGGGGTCACGCAAGTGGTGGTGGGTCGCGCAAGTATGACTTGCGTGCCTGATTTGAAGAAGTGTAGTTGTTGTTAGTTTCATGCCAATATTGGTTTGGGCATAAATGGAAGTGAGTCGCGCAAGTTTGGACTTGCAGAATCTTTTGTAGCGCAATTGTTTGAGGAAGACTTGCACACCAGTTGTGACTTGTGCACAGATACTTGCATGCCGGATAAGACTTGCGCGCCAAGTATGGTTGATTTTTCGGCAGTGTTTTCTGGATGCATGGAAGCTGGAAGTTTGCCCGATTCCATCGGTGCAAGGAGAGATTCATCTATGGCTGAAAGTTGGACTTCAAAATAGCATCTACATACAGAGGAAGATTCATTCCTTCATTCAAATAAAGAGACATATAGGTCTATAAACTGTGAGTGGATTCCTTCCAGAGTAGTGACCAAAGGTAGAGAAAGAAGGTGATCCTATCCACCAGAAGTGTGCCAGAGTGAGGGAAATAGGGAGTGACCCTTCAGAAAGCATTGAGCTGACACTAAACATTGTAAAGGTAGTGAGCCTGGGCATAGAAGTGATCTCGCTTGACCCTTGTGAATAGAGAAGCGTGCTTTTAGTGGATTTGGTACATCAGCACATTGTTGGTGTACGCTCCTTGGACGTAGCCCAGGGAGGGTGAACCAAGTAAAAATTGTTGCGTCATGTGCATGATTTACTTTAGGTTTATATTTTGCAACAAGAAAGAGAGAGAAGAATGTTTTTTATCAACGAAACAAGATCAGAATGGGATTTAATTTTAAATTAGTCATACACTGATTCACCCCTCCCCTCTCAGGGTATTCAGCCTTGTGGACCTAACAATTGGTATCAGAGGGAATGGTTAATAATAATTCTTCTCTCAGTGGAGGTCACTAATCATAAAGTGATTCCAATATTCGAAGGATGTAATTTTCAGATATGGAAGAATAAAATGCAACAATATTTTCAATCTTTGGGAATGGATGTGTTTCCAGCAGCTATGCATGGTATCACAGCTGATATTAATAGTGGTGCATTATTAGAGGCTGAGCGTAGAGAGTTGGTTGCTGATACGAAAGCAACTAATGCCTTAGGGGGATCCCTTTTCAATCCCATCTATACAAAGGTGATGACATGACAAACATCACATGTTATGCAGGAAAAACTATTGAATATATATTAATGAGATACAAAGGTCATCTAGGAAATGCTGCAAGTGCTATGGAATAAGTATGAAGATCTGAATATGAACCCAAATGAGTCGGTTGATTCATTCTTTGATAGGGTAAATATTTTTTTGGAAGATATGTGAGGACTTGGTGAAGTCATCGAAGACATAAAGATCGTAAAGTGCATGTTTAGGAAGTTTCCACCTTCGTTCAATCCAAATGTTTTAGTACTAGAAGATAAAGATCCCAAAGAGCTGACACTGGACAATTTTTGTAGATTTCTGTAGCTTAACGTACATGGACATTACATTACTTTTTCAGAATACTTAGTACATAACAAAAACACACACACAGGGACCGTAATAGTTTAGTGTCTTTGGAAACTCGGAATATAATCTTCTAATCATGGTGAATGATCTTCAACATCTACCATAAAGATCTTCCTTTTTTACCTAAAACCTTTCTTTATATCCTAGGGAATAGAAAACATAAATGGGTGAGCTCAAATTCTCAATAAGATTAAAAAAAAGAAATATCAATCACATCATATACATAAGAACATAACTTCTGGAAATCTTAAACTGCAAAAGAAATCATAATTTCATAACATGGGATAAATCATAGTAGTGAAATGTAATACCAATAATCATAACGTAAAACATGAAACTTTTTTTCATACACACATAATCATAGATAATCATTTCTTGTTAGTCAAGACTCAATGCCAAGACTATCTTAGTGGACAAATTCCATTTTTGAACCGAGTTCACTCCTCGTTTCAGTCCTGTTTCACGGAACCGGTTTAACCTGCCGTTCCAGCCATGTCTATCTCATGAGATATAAAATCTTTACCCAATGCATTGGAGGTAGATATAGGTCCCACCCATCTTATAATGATACCATTATTATGTGTGCCACAATATCATAAACCATACATCATAGCATAACCCATGTAATAAAAATGGGAATCTTAAACATCATGACATCATAAAACAATTCATATAAAATAAAGGAATACATAAAAATATTTCCATCACAACATAATCAAATCCATTTAATAATAGGGATAGAAACATAACCCTATATTATCTTATATGGAAAGTAATTTTGATAAAACATTTGAACTCCATTCTTGAGGAAAATATCCTTTCTACTTCAAAAACACTTTTCCTTTCTTAACATGTCATAAAATTATAAACTAAAAGAAGTTGATTAAAAATAAACTTGATAAATGTTAAAGGAAGCTTCTTGGAAGTAATGTTTTAAAAATCCATTCATGCTATATAAGTTAAAAAAACATTCTTCGTACTTTTGTTGGAAAAGTCAAAAAGTACCTCGTACGAAAAACGACAACAGATTCCTTTCATATATTTTACTAAAAACTCACCGAAGGGTAAAATTGGATTTAAAAAATTGTAGGTGGATGGAAATAATATTAAATATTGAGGAAACATGGATGTGGATGATAAAATACACCCCAGTAAATTTCAAAGTATAAACAATGTCAGATAAAAATGAGATTGTGATATTTTCCCTTACCTTAGGTCTGATTTGCTTCGTAAGGGTCCGAACCTCCCGTATAATGATTTAAATAATGTCATTGACTTATTACAGAATCATATTATTTGTTATTATATCATATATGGTTCACTTATGACTTTATATTACCCGTTCTTTTGTAAATTCCATGTTAAAGAGTGTTTTGGGTAAAATCGTTTTATTTGTCGTCCGTGTTTTGACTTGTAATTATTCATATGATTACTTAGATCATGATTACTTAATTCCAGAATATAAAACTTGATTTATATATAATATATATTCATAATATACATATATATATAACAGATCAGTAAATGGAAATAAATACACCGTTCATGGAGACGGTAGGTCGTACGTACGCATGAACGCAGTTTTCGTTTCCTTATTGAGTTGAATGGAATTAAGTAGATGACATACATATATAAACACATAAATCTGGTATAATTATTATGACATATATTTCATGATTACTTATTATATATACTTTAAAATCATTCATGAATGGTTAACATGGAGAATGAATCTCATCGCGTCGTGGAGACGGTAGTTCGTACGTACGCACGAGCGATGATGTCGTTCTCATGATCGTGGAATTGTATCTGAGTGTATGTATACAATTTCAGAATCAATATCACTTTACAATAATAATATATTGTTATTATGTACACCATTAAACCCATCCAAGTAAGGTGGTGATGGAAAATAGATTACACCACGGCGTGGAGATGGTATTCTGTACGTACGCACGCGTGATGATTTCGTTTTCCGTAGGATGGATAGTTGGTGAAATAGGGTTGTTTAATACTTATAATTACATATCATCATATTAGTGATACTGATTTTATTACTTCATAATGAAACAAACTAAGAAGAATAAGTGGAAGAAAAAATAAAGTTGAAAGAATCGGTAACGGACATTACCTCTTCTTTGAAGAGCCTTTTTGAGATATCCTTTTAGGGCACTAAAATTGGTCTTTGAAGAAGACCAGAACCTATAGGATGTTTCTATAGAAGTGTAGAATAGAATTTGGCAGGGGTTGGCCGAGAATGAATGCTCAATTTGGTGTGTGGAAGAGAGGGAGGAGGTGCCCTTTTATAAGGGAGAAGAGGGGCTCCTTTGGAAAAACTAAAAATATTATTTTATTATAAAGCCAAATTCCGGTTTAAATAGCTCCAAATTGAGTTATTTAGAAGCTAAGGTGGGGATGGGTCTAAAGCTTCTCATCCAATAGAATTTAGACAAGTTTAGGTTCCTATTTTAACCTTATCATTTATATTTAACTTTATGATAGATAATTTAACTTTTACCGTGTCTCTTTGTGTTCTTACACTATAAGGTTAATTAACTAACTATAAGAAGCCAAAAGAACCCAAAGTTGTTTATTATTAATATATATAACCTTATATAAGTCATTTGGCCGAAAAATAGATTTTTAGGAAAAAAATAACATTTATTAATATAATATTTCTTTTAAAAACTATTTTATGTCAATTTTGACACTATTTAGTAATTTATTTTTGTAAAAATTATAACAGAATGATTAGTTGGAAACAAGTTAATTACATAAATTCTAAAATGTCATATTAACCTATAAAATTAGTGGAATTCATAAAAAGTCTCAAATTACATTTATTTTTGTATTTATAACATCAATTATGTCAGTATTTCATTAATAAGATAATTACTGCATCATCATTTTGTCATAAATAAATTAAATTATTTAATGTCTAAAAATTACAAATAAAATACCATTATGTAGGAAATATTTTTATATTTCTAATGAATATTTATAGTCGAATTTATCTTATGTATATCCTTATATTAAAAATTATTTACTTATTAAACATTGATTTGAACTATTTTAACCCTTCTTTAAATAAATTAATAATAAATGTCCTAATCTAATCCAAGTGGGCCAAAATGGTAATATTTTATTCCTAAGGTTGTTTTTGGTCGAATTAAACTTATCCAATATAATTAAGACATGTGTTAGGGTAATAATAATATCATTTTGACCCTTAATTACCCTATTTAGTTTTAACTATGGTAAAAAAAGTAAAAAGTTACTATTCACCACAAATTATTTTCATCTCATTGAACCAAATTTTACTTACTGACATCAACCGTGTCTCTTGGATTTTTGAAATTATACTCACAGAAGCGGTAAAATTATGTTTTATGAAAAATTCATTTTTTTACTACCACTTAGTGGTGTCACTATTCATAAAAAAAATGAAAGTTTCCAGAAAAATACCAGAAATTTGGCCTATGCTATACTTGATATTATGAAATCAAAAATGATGTCTATTTTACCAAATTCAAATCATATTAGTTGAATTACTTAATTTAAAAATTAAATCCTGTCGTCAAAACAAATAGTGTGTTCTTAAGAGATAATAACTATTAAAAGATTGACACATGTTTATGTCTAGTTTAAATGTGAAATTACATCCAATGACCATCATTGTATTAAATTGTAAAAATATATTCTAAATATACTTTAAAACCACTCAAATTAATAATTTATCACTATTAACTATTTCGATTAAAAAGGTTGTTTTTAATTAAAATTTAGTAATTTTTACTATTCATCAGAAAATGAAAGTTATCTGAAAAGTACCAAAATTTCTCCCTAAGCTAATTTAGATATTCCAAATCCAAATATGAAGTCCATTTTGAAAATAAAATTTACAAAATTTCAAAAAGTGGTTATTACTATTCATAATGGCTAGTTTTAATAATATTTTAATAGCATATCGTTGTTTAGTGAAACTCAGTATTGCGTACTACACACGTTATCGAGGAAGGTCGCGATTGCATGTAATGCAAGGCAAGTCAAGTATGCATGTTGTGCAAGATTATTTTGGTGTAGCGTACAACACAAGACATTAATGAAATTAAAAAGAATATTTTTCATAAAATCTCGGGGTGTTACATTCTACCCCCCTTAAAATGAATTTCGCCCTCGAAATTCGTCGGGGTTATAAATGGTTTACTACTCGAAAGTTTCTTTAATAGAAACCCACATCGTAAAAAGGAATACCAAAACCAATCTTTAAAATTAAAATTATAAAACGTAATGGTTACCCAAATGAACTAATCACTGGGTTTCCGCATAGGTTAAAATATGGATATGGAAGAGAAATCTAATCATCATGTTCTGATGGAGAGTGGTAGAGAACATGGCTATGGAAAAGCCAGCAATCACAACGCCATAAATTTGTGATGATCTAAGGTACCATCTGATTCATCAGATATAAGAGAAATAGGACAACATTTTTGGTTTTCAAGATCATTTCCCTAAAGTTAATTAAATTGGAATTAGAAGAAATACTTTTGTGATTTTGGTATAGTCTCACCATTGGTCATTCATTGGACAATTTCCACTTCATCTCTTAATTAAATGAAGTTGAATTTTTCATTCGTGATGTGTTAGCAGATCATGTGATAGAATGATGGGTCATTCCATCTATCTCAAACAAAATGTTAGAAAAGTTATCAAAAAAAATACATAAGACCATCTATAGTGTGATTAATCATATATGGTTCCTAAAATGGACTTATACTTATTATATCATACTGCTTAATATAATAAAACTAGTTTCTACTAAACAGGGACTTCTTGTAGGCCAGTGGTAGGCGATAAAGGCCAGTCGCACTTCGACTGTGGGTTCGATTCCCACAGCCTTGTCCGACGCGATGGGTTGTCGCCTGTCCTGCAGGTTGTCCTTTTTCTAAAGATATATTACTATAACATCCCATCAATAATATCAAAAAAAAGTTCTATCCTAAATTATGTCCAACATAATCCATTCCAATATTTAGGCTTATCTAAAATACTTCGGTCCAAGCTCATAGTATAAAGAAAACGATTACTTGAAATGTCATCAACCAAACATTTGAATACCATCATTTATCCCCCATATATCTTGTTGGTCACATTCCAATCATGTGAATACCTTAATCATGTATTCTCTTGAAAAATGAATACCCATTAAACCTTAGTGAAAACATGAATGCTATCAAAAGTTAACTCTTTCAACATACCAAAATCCAAAAAATCTATATACTCAATCCATGATATCACTTAGTCCTTATATCAATCATGAGCTCATGAATACTGTCAAACATTTCATTTTCTCCTTATCCCTTCATTATGCGCATATCATCTGCTTTCCAAAATATTTGAATCACTTTTCACGCTTACCGGTACCTTAAAATTATTGAAAACCACAATAGAATAATACAAAAATATTCTAATACACAATAAAAGTACCTCAACAATATTATTCATGAATACCAATACATAAACACTTCAATCCATCCTCTTCAATTATTGTCCTGGAATAAGTCCTTCCTTGATTTAGAAGTAACTTTTTAGGTTAGGGCATTGAGTTGGATAATGCCCATGTTCTCCACAAATAATACATTGAACTCCATAACAGTCTGTCACTCTATGACCCTTTTCTCCACACATATAACATTGGTCCCTCCATTTGAGGTATTTCTCAAGGTTCTTCTTCCCTTCTTTAGAAATCTCAATCTTCCTTTCTTTATGCTCCTCAACATGCGAACATGCATAATAGTCTATCTTCCTCTTCTTTGATAAATTATGCATACCACTAAATTTCACCTTGTTATCATATATCGCGATGACTGATTCGGCATAATCACATTATCTTTCTCTCAAGGCATTACACAATTTTGTTGCTCATAGTCACCAATTTGTCCGTTGGATTCAATGTTAACCGAATTCCTTCTGGTTCCCTCCATTAACTAAAATAGAAAAAGAATTCTTTGAGAGGAAAAAATCATGCTAGAGAAAAAAACATAGTAAAGGGGGAGTACCCTCAATATCTAACATCTTAGGTTAAATTCTAAGATCGTTAGCGCAATTCTAGGACTATAACCTATACGTATACTTAACCTTAGAGACATCCCTAGACATACCATAGACATATCTCTAGGGATCTCACTAACGTTTTTTGCATCCTAGTTTCTAAAGGTTGACTAAACCTTTCCTTTGATACCTACTGTAGAGACCCGAAGCTTAACGTACATGGACATTACATTACTTTTGCGGAATACATAGTACATAACAAAAACACACAGACAAGGACCGTAAAGTTTAGTGTCTTTGGAAACTCGGAATATAATCTTCTAATCGTGGTGAAAGATCTTCAACATCTCCCATAAAGATATTCCTTTTTTTACCTAAAACCATTCATTATATCACAGGGAAAAGAAAACATAAAAGGGTGAGCTCAAATGCTCAGTAAGGGTAAACAAAAGAAATATCAATCACATAATATACATAAGAACGTAACTTTTGGAAATCTTAACCTGCAAAAGAAATCATAATTTCATAACATGGGATAAATCATAGTAGTGAAATGCAATACCAATAATCATAACTTAAAACATGAAACTTTGTGGCATACACACATAATCATAGAGAATAATTTCTTGTTAGTCAAGACTCAATTCCAACACTATCTTAGTGGACAAAGTCCATTTCTGAACCGAGTTCACTCCTCGTTTTAGTCCTGTTTCACTGAACTGGTTTAACCTGCCGTTCCAGCCATGTCTAACTAATGAGATTTAAAATCTTTACCCAATGGATTGGAGGGAGATATAGGTCCCACCCATCTCATAATGATACCATTCTTATGTGTGCCACAATATCATAAACCATACATCCTAGCATAACCCATGTAATAAAAATGGGAATCCTAAACATCATAAAATCATAAAACAATTCATATAAAATAAAGGAATTCATAAAAATATTTCCATCACAACATAATCAAATCCATATAATAATAGGTATAGAAACAAAACACTATATTATCTTATATGGAAAGTAATTTTGATAAAACATTTGAACTCCATTCTTGAGGAAAATATCCTTTCTACTTCAAAAACACTTTTCCTTTCTTAACATGTCATACAATTATAAACTAAAAGAAGTTGATTAAAAATAAACCTGATAAATTGTAAAGGAATCTTCTTGGAAATAATGTTTTAAAAATCCATTCATGCTGTATAAGTTAAAAAAACATTCTTCGTACTTTTGTCGGAAAAGTCAAAAAGTACCTCGTACGAAAAACGACAACAGATTCCTTTCATATATTTTACTAAAAACTCACCAAAGGGTAAAATTGTATTTAAACAATTGTAGGTGGATGGAAATAATATTACATATTGAGGAAACATGGATTTGTATGATAAAATACACCCCAGAAAATTTCAAAGTATAAACAATCTCAGATAAAAATGAGATTGTGATATTTTCCCTTACCTTAGGTCCAATTTGCTTTGTAAGTGTCTGAACCTCCTGTATAATGATTTAAATAATGTCATTGGCATATTACAGAATCATATTCATTGTTATTATATCATATATGGTTCACTTATGACTTTATATCACCCGTTCTTTTGTAAATTCCATGTTAAAGAGTGTTTTGGGTAAAATCATTTTACTTGTCGTCCGTGTTTTGACTTGTAATTATTCATATGATTACATAGATCATGATTACATAATTAAAGAATATAAAACATGATTTATATATAATATATATTCATAATAAACATATATATAATAGATCATTAAATGGAAAGAAATACACCGTTCATGGAGACGGTAGGTCGTCCGTACGCATGAATGCTGTTTTCATTTCCTTATTGAGTTGAATGGAATTAAGTAGATGACATACATATACATATAGATAAATACAGTATCATTATTATGTCATATATTTCATTAATACTTATTATATATACTTTATAATCATTCATGAATGGTTAACGTGGAGAATGAATATCATCGCGTCATGGAGACGGTAGTCCGTACGTACGCACGAGCGATGATATCGTTCTCATGATCGTGGAATTGTATTTGAGTGTATGTATAATATTTTCGAATCAATATAACTTTACAATAATCATATATTGTTATTATTTACACCATTATACCCATCAAAGTAAGGTGGTGGTGGAAAATAGATTACACCACGGCGTGGAGACGGTATTCCGTATGTACGCACACGCGGTGATTTCGTTTTCCATAGGATGGATAGATGGTGAAATAGGGTTGTTTCATAATTATAATTACATATCAGTATATTATTGATACTGATGTTATTACTTCATAATGAAACAACCTATGAAGAAGAAGTGGAAGAAGAAATAAAGTTGAAAGAATCGGTAACGGACATTACCTCTTCTTTGAAGCGCATCTTTGAGATATCCTTTTAAGGCACTAAAATTGGTCTTTGAAGAAGACCAGAACCACTAGTATGTTTATAGGGATGTTTAGAAGATAATTGGGCAGGGTTTGGCCGAGATTGAAGGCTCAAAGTGGTGTGTGGAAGAGAGGGAGGAGCTGCCCTTTTATAAGGGAGGAGAGGGGCTCCTTTGAAAAAACTAAAAATATTATTTTATTATAAAGCCAAATTAGGTTTTAAATAGATCCAAATTGAGTTATTTAGAAGCTAAAGTGGGGATGGGTATCAATTATCTAATCCAATAGAATTTAGACAAGTTTAGGTTCCTATTTTAACCATATCATTTATATTTATCTTTAAGTTAGATAATTTTAATTTTACCGTGTCTTTTTGTGTTCTTACACTATAAGGTTAATAAACTTACTATAAGAAGCCAAACGAACCTAAAGTTGTTTGTTATTAATATATATAACCTTATATAAGTCATTTGGCCGAACCTTATATTTTTAGGATAAAATAAAAATTAATAATATAATATTTGTTTTAAAAACTATTTTATGTCAATTTTGACACTATTTAGTAATTGATTTTTATAAAAATCATAACAGAATTATTAGTTCAATAAAAGTTAATAAAATCAATAATAACATTTCATAGTAACCTATAAAATTATTTTAATTCATAAAAAGTAATAAATTACATTTATTTTGGTATTTATAACATCAATTATGTCAATATTTCATTAATAAGATAATTACTACATCATATTTGTGTCATAAATAAATTAAATTATTTAATTGTCTAAAAATTACAAATAAACAACCATTATGTAGTAAATCTTTTTATCTTTCTAATGAATATTTATAGTCTAATTTATCTTATGTATAACCTTATATTAAAAATTATTTACTTATTAAACTTCGATTTTAACAATTTTAACCCTTCTTTAAATAAATTAATAATAAATGTCCTAATCTAATCCAAGTGGGCCTAAACGGTCATAATTTATTTCTAACGTTGTTTTTGGTCGAATTACACTTATACAATAGAATTAGTACATGTGTTAGGGTAATAATAATATCATTTTTACCCTTAATTTCCCTATTTACTTTTAACCGTGGTAAAAAAAGAAAAAAGTTACTATTCACCAAAAATTATTTTCATCTCATTGAGCCACATTTTACTTACTGACATCAACCGTGTCTCTCGGATTTTTGAAATTCCACTCACAGAAGCGGTAAAATTATGTTTTATGAAAAATTCATTTTTTTAACTACCACTTAGTGGTTTCACTATTCATCAAAAAAATGAAAATTTCCAGAAAAATACCAAAAATTAGGCCTAAGCTATATTTGATATTATGAACTCAAAAATGATGTCTATTTTAACAAATTCAAAACATATTAGTTTCATTACTTAATTTAAAAATTAATTCCCTTCGTCAAAACAAATAGCGTATTCTTAAGAGATAATAACTATCAAAATATTGACTCTTGTTTATGTCTGGTTTAAATGTGAAATTACATCCAATGACCAAAATTTTATTAAATTGTAAAAATATATTCTAAATATACTTTAAAACCACTCAAATTAATAATTTTTCACTATTAATTATTTCGAATAAAAAGGTTGTTTTTAAATTAAATTTAGTAATTTCCACTATTCATTAGAAAATGAAAGTTATCCGAAAAGTACCAAAATTTCACCCTAAGCTAGTTTCGATATTCTGAATCCAAAAATTAAGTCCATTTTGAAAATATAATTTACAAAATTTCAAAGAGTGGTTATTACTATTCATATCAACTAGTTTTAATAATATTTTAATAGCATATCGTTGTTTAGTGAAACTCGGTATTGCGTACTACACATGCTATCAAGGAAGGTCACGATTGTGTGTAATGAAAGGAAAGTCAATGATGCATGTTGTGTAAGCTTCTTTTTATATAGCGTACAACACAAGACATTAATGAAATTAAAAAGAATATTTTTCATAAAATCTCGGGGTGTTACAATTTTCACAGTACCTTGGATGCATATGATATGAGGAATGATGATAACGAGGCTGCGGAAAGGGGGAAATCCAAAGAGATGTCATTTAAGGCCATGAAGAAGCTCACCATTGAAGATTCTCAAGAATAAGAAGAAAAATATGAGGTTATGTCATTCCTTTCCTGAAATCTTCAAAGAGGAAAAATAAATTTCAATGGGAAAATTCTACTTGCTTGCTTTAGATGTAGAAAAGTTGGCCATCTTGCTGCAAGATGCCCCAAAAAGTATTAAGAAGAAAATGATGAATACGAAGTTGAAAATCCTAAGAAGAAATCATTAGCCTATGTGAAAGGGAAGAAGCAGTTCAAGAGAAATTTCTTCAAGAAGAATAATCTTCTTTCATAAGGAATAGACAGTTTAGATGAGTTTTAGGATAAAGTGGTTGAGGAGTTTTAAAATTGTTAAGATCATGGACAAAATGAAATGGTGGTTGTAGTCGATAGTGCTCAAGAAAAGGAATAAACTGACGCTGATGAAGAAGAAGATGAAATTGAAGGGAGAGTTGACATGGAAGCTGAATGAGAAGTAGCTCTTGAAGAGATAGACATTTGGAGAGAAAAAAAAGAAAGCCAACAAGGTGGTACATGATGCAAAACTCTACATGCAACAGCAAGAAGAAGAGAAGTCTGAGCTAGTAAAAGAAATAGAAAACCTTAAGTCTTCAAGGCCAGAGAGCACAGAAAAGGTTTATGATCATAAGTTCAATATTGAAGAATATAAAAGGAAGATCGATGGCTTTAATGGAAAATTGAAAGATCATGTCAAGCGTATCGAAGTGCTTGAAGAGGAAGTTGTCAGTATGTGGAGAAAAGTCAAAGACCAGGAAAATCCTTTGATTCCTGACATATTCTTGGGAAAGTAGGTTATTACAAAGACTGAAAAGATGAAAGAGGAGCATAGTAGTTCAACAGGAAAGAAGAAGCAATTAAGCTTAGACGTTAAGGGTGTTTCAAGGCTTAATCAGAAACAAAAATCTGTGACAAGTGAAGTCAGACCGCAAGCACCAGTCCTAAGATTGAAGGTTGATTTAGGCACACAGAAGAATCAGAATATTCAAAGATCCCAAAGAGAAACTCAAAGTTTTGAAGTACCACGAAGGAATGCACTATATATCAGGTGTTATTGTTGCGGGAAGATGGGACATTCACAGTATGTGTTTTCCATAGCCAATAGATATCAAAGGGAACAAGAACAAAGGTGGCAGTCAAATATAGAACGGTTCTCCAGAACATATTTCGAAGGACACTATTTTTAGTGCGGAGTATTTGGGCACATGGCTAGGTACTGCACATCAACCATATAGAGGAATGTGCCAAAGAAAAATCAAAATGTTCGCAAGCAGCAGATCAATAAACCAACAGGTGAGTTAAAAGTGAAAAATAGATTTGCAGCGTTGAAAGATGAATCTGGTCTATCACAATCAAGGGAAGATCAAGTTCTCCAAACCACACCGAGTTTGAAGTTGAAGACATGGATCAAAAAGAAAAAGGACAAAAAGGCAGTAGTTGTGGAAATTTCCCTTAAAGCTTCAAATCTTTCAGGAATATAGATTCTTTATAGTGGTTGCACATCCCATATGACAGGGAACAAGGATCTCATTACAAGCATAAAACATGAAAAAGAAGGAGTTTTCAAGTTTGAGAATGATGAAGGGATGAAGATTGTTGGTTCTAAAATGGCCAAATTTGGGGGAAAAGAAATGAGATGTGTTGTTGTCTTTGTAGTATAGGGTCTTAGTCATAAATTATTCAGTGTCAGTCAACTATGTGACTCTGGGAACTCTATCCTATTTACCAAGAATATGTGTGTTGTGAGAGAAAAAGATGGTGCAGTTGTTTGACAAGGAAAAAGGACAAAGGAAAATCTTTACCTTGTAAGTGGGGAGGAAGATATGGGCCTTTTATCTTGAGAGGAAGAAAACCAGCAGTGGCATAAGCGACTTAGTCACCTATGCCAACCATCCATGGAAGATCTGGTAAAATGTGATACTGTTAGAGACCTTCCCAAACTATAACATGATCGTACTCATTCATGTGTTTCTTGTCAACAAGGGAAGATCATCAGAAAGACATATAGGTCAAAGGAACAGAAATCAACCAGAGTGCTTGAATTGGTGCATGCTGATGTATGTGGACCTATCTCACCACGAGCCATAAATGGAAAACGGTACTATATCCTTTTCATTGATGATTATAGCATAATGGTTGGGTATTTTTCATTACCCATAAGATAGAAGTGTTACGTTGTATCATGAAGTATAGGAGGGAATTAGAAAGGATGCTTGGGCAGAAAATTTTGAAGTTTCGTACAGATTATGGTACATAATTCACAAACAGTCAAGTGGAAGACTATCTCGAGAATCATGGGATAAGGAATCAAGTATAATCAGTGAGAACTCCCCAAAATAATGGAGTTGTTGAAAAGATAAATTGGATCATCAATAACATGGCCAAAACAATTCTTATTGAAAAGGACCTACCAGAGAAATTTTGGAAGGAAGTAGTTTTGACATCGGTATATATTTCGAACAGGTATCTGTTGTGTCCGAAGCAAGGGAATACTCCGTATGAAATGTGGTACAGAAAGAAGACAACGTTGAAATACTTTCGAAACATTGGAAGTAAGTGTTTCATTCTCAACAATGAAAATCAAAGGAAGTTTGAGTCATGTGGAGATGAGGTGATATTCCTTAGATACTCCGGGAAAATCAAAGCATATAAATGTTTCAACAAAAGGCTAGGAAAAATTGTTGAGAGCAATGATGTCACTATAGTTGAAAATGAAAATAATACTCAACGTCCCAGTGAACATTTTATGGATTAAAGTGATGAAGAGGTAAGCAACACAGGGGGAGAAGAAGTGGAAGAGGCTGACTCAGAATAAGATAATGATGATGAATAAGAAAGTGTCAAGTCTGTGTCCACAAGGAAGCCAAAGAGTCGAGCTAAAATTGATAGGTAGAATATCATAGGTGATCAGACAGCTCTATTTCAGACTCGAAGAGTGAAATCATTACAAAAAACTTCATTTTATCTCATGTGGAGCCGAAATGTTTTTCTGATGCAGCTGAAGATGAAAACTCGGTTCAGGCTATGAATGAAGAGCATGATCAGATTGAGAAGAACCAGACTTGGGAGATTGTTTTGAGGCCAGCAGACAAGAATGTCATCCGGACTAAATGGGTATATCATAACAATATGAATGAAGATAGAACATTTATTCGGAACAAAGCACGGTTAGTGTGCAAGGGATACTCCCAGATAGAGGGAATAGATGTTGATGAGACATTTGCACCGGTTTCAAGGTTGGAGACCACCTGATTATTTTTGTCCATAGTAGTGCAAATAAAGTTCAATGTGTTCCAGATGGATGTAAAATACACATTCATGAATGGTGTTCTGGAAGGGGAGGTGTATATAGAGAAGATATATGGTTTTCTCATTCATGAGGATGAGAACAAAGTTTACAGGGTGAAGAATGTGTTGCATGGTCTGAAACAAGCACCAAGAGCATAGTACTCAAGTATTGATCAGTACTTGAAGAAGCTTGGTTTCCAGCATGGGGGAGTTGATTACAATGTTTATTTCAGTAATAATAGTAATAAAATGATGATGGTGTTGGTTTATGTTGATGAAATAATATTTGGTGGATCAGATGAAGCTCAGTGCAAACAATTTTCCAAATTCATGAAAAATGAGTTTGAAATGTCAATGATTGGTGAGATAATGTTTTTCCTTGGTCTACAGGTAACACAAGGAAGGAATTGAACTTTCATTTCTCAATCCAAATATGCCAAGGAGGTTTTAAGAAGGTCTTTCATGGATAATTCTAGGGAGATGAAGACTTTGGTTTCCACCCAGATGAAATTATCAAAAGATGAGAATAGAAAGGCAGTTAATATCATAGAATGTAAGTAAATTCTTGGATGTTTGATGTACTTGACTGCAACAAGGCCTGATATTGTTTTCGCCACATGCCAAGTAGTGAGATATCAGAGTAATCCCAAGGAAACCCATATGCTTGCAGTGAAAATAATACTTCAGTATATCAAAGGCACAATGGATTTTGGTCTGATGTGTAATGAAAAATCTTAATCAGTGTTATTGGGTTACACATATACATATTGGTCCGGATCAGCAGAAGACAAAAAATCAACGTATGGAGGTGCATTCTATCTTGGTGGATTGTGCATTTCTTGATTTAGCAAGAAGAAAGATTTCATTTCATTAAGAACCACAGAAGCTGAGTATATTGCGGCCACTCAAGCATGAACACAGTAATTGTGGATGAAGCAGTAGCTTGATGATATGGGAGTTAGAGTGAAGTCTCTAATCAGAATCCAGTGTGATAACTCAAGTGCTATCAATCTTAGCAAAAATCCAGTTCATCACTCAAGAACAAACAACATTGAGATCAAATATCATTTTATCAATTTGAAAGTTGAGCAGGGAATCGTGAAGTTAAAATATGTGCCTACAGAGCTACAGGTTGCAGACATTCTAACAAAGGCCTTACCCAAAGACACATTTGAAAGTCATCGACTGGCTCTGGGAGTTTAGTCAACTCCCCACACTTGAAATAGTGTGGATGTGGAACACCCCCCCTCTCCCTGAGGTATGATGTGTTTTTCCCTAATGTGCTAATTTTTGTTCTCTACTCTATTACAGACTGCAAAGGAGTATCCTTGGGGTTCTTTGACAAAGGGGGAGAAAATAGTGATTGTTCAAGGGGGAGACAATGTGGTTATTTGTGAAATCTTGAAAGATACGAGGAGAAGCTGACAGGTGGAGCATCTATAAAGGGGGAGTTTAACGTGCTTAGCTAGAGCTTAGCTTGGAAAACACATGAAATAGGGATAAAGAGGTTTTGAAGCTGAAAAGATTTAATGATGTGAGTAGATAGGGGGAGCGTTTAAAATCTAACGATGCTAGAAGTTATCGATCAAAGAGTAGATATCACGACAACTGAGGATTGTGATGAAAGCAGAAGAGTGATGTTGGAATGTGGTAAAAATATTTACAACAATTGTTGTCAGTTTGGTAAAAATTGGTATCAGTTTGATGTCAACAGTGGATTCAGGGATGAAGTGATTCATTGATGAACTTTTCATTTACTCTTGTTTCTCACGCCGAGCATTGCTCATGTGGGATTAGAGTATGTGTTGAGTAAATATTTGATTGTTATCAGAATCACAAAAGGCATATGGTGGTTGAAGAATTAACAATGTATCTTTTTATGGAAGAGTTGTCAACAAACCCAAAGGGGGATATTGTTGGGCAAAAATCCCTCAAGGTATCATTGAAGCATTTTTGAGGTGGTTGTGTTTGTTGACAAAGTGGACATCTGTGTTGTGATTGTTGACAAAGAAAAAAAATGAAAAAAAAATTGTTGACAAATAGGATTTCATAGAAGAATTTCGAGTTCAAGAGTTGTGGTCAACGATCCATGATTGATTCAAGAATTTCGACAAAGGAGTGGATGATCTAGAGGCGGTACAAAAAGAACAGATACAAGGTGGTGCCGTTTTCCAGTGTTTGCCAATTTTTTGGGCCTGGAAACCGATAAATGTAGAAAAGTGGTTTTTGGAAAAGGGACTTGCGCTCCATGTTCTTGAAGGTGAGGATACTTGTGCCCCATATGATTTTCAAAATCATATCATCAAAATATGGAAAAGGGATAAGGGTCGCCCAAGTATTGGGTTGGTCGCACAGGTGACTTGCGCGTCGATGCCTAGGAGGATTGGAAACTTTCACGCCTATTGTTTTTCAAGATCAGAAGATCAGAATATGGAAAAGGAAATAGGGTCACATAGGTATTTGGTTTGGTCGCGCAATTGAATTGTAGGGGAAGAGACATGCGCACCGAGACTTGCGTGCTGAGGGGTGACTTGCGCGTCGCCGTGCAGGTTTTTCAAATGCCTATAAATACTAGACCACCCCTCCACATTTTTAAAGGAGTTTAACACCTATAAAATTCAGATCTCCCATCGTGCAGGTGTGGTGGTCGTGCAAGTGGTGGTGGGTCAAGCAAGTAGGACTTGTGTACCTTATTTGAAGAATCGCGGTTGTTGTTAGTTGCGCGCCAATATTGGTTTCGGCGTAAAGGTAATTGATTCACGCAAGTTTGGAGTTACAGAAGCTTGTTTCACGTAAGTGGTTGAGGAAGACTTGTGCGCCAGTTGTGACTTGTGTGCCGATACTTGTGTGCCGGATTAGACTTGCGCGCCATGTAAGGTGGATTTTCCTGCAGTGTATTTTGGCTGCATGGAAGCGGGATGTTTTCCCGATTACTTCGGTGCAAAGAGAGATTCATCTACGGGTGAAAGTTGGACTTGAACAGAGAATCTACTTATAGAGGAAGATGCATTCCTTATTGCAAGTGAAGCGACATACAGGTCTATAAACTGTGAGTGGATTCCTTCCAGAGCAGTGAGCAATGGAAGAGAAGGAAGGTGATCCTCTCCACTAGCAGTGATCTAGAGAGATAGAAACAGGGAGGGACCCATGGCAAAGCAGTGAGATGACCCTAAACATTGTAAAGGTAGTGATCCTAGGCATAGAAGTGATCTAGCTCAAACCTTGTAAACAGCAGTGTGATTTTCATGGATTTGGTACATCAGAACATTGTTGGTGTACTCCCCTTGGACGTAACCCAGTGAGGGTGAACAAAGTACAAATTGGTGTGTCATGTGCATGATTTAATTTCTGTTAATATTGTGAAATAGGAAAGGGATAAAATAATTTTTTTTCTCAACAGCGAAACAAGATCAGAACGGTCATTAATTTTAAATTAGTCATACCCTAATTCCCCCCCCCCCCCCTCTCAGGGTATTCCACCTTGTGGACCTAACACTATAAATATTTGTTTTTATAGATTTATTTAAGGAAATTTCATTATGAATTATAAAATAATGTCATTAATGAGATCTACTACCAATATATTAGAGATATTCATCGAGAATATGTTTCATAATTATCCACTATTGTATTATCCATTTTGTAGGATATTTAGCACAAGTTTTTTCATATTGTTAGTACGCATCACCTCAAGAACCTCAATGAGCGGATAAGTACCTTGAAATTTGAAGAAAAAATACTTCAATTTTTTAAATGTATATGGGTCTTAAATATTTGAAATATTGGTTGAATTAGATGAACCATTTATTTTATTTATTGTTGTCCTTATAGGATGTAAAATTGACATTATCTTTTTATATTCTTAACAAACTTATAAAGAAGTGTGGGATTTTTTCATACAAGATAGGTTATATGATAGACTATCTTAAAAAGGATTAGATTATTTTTCAGTTAGATTTCTATAGCCTTGGTCATTTTGGGTTTGAATTAAAATAGAGTTATTTGACTTTTGGTAGTGGTACAATAGGCTTATGGAATTTACTAATTAATTTAAAACATGGATCATGATAAACTGGAGATAGTAATCAGTGAATCATTTAAGGTTTAAAGGATTAATTTTTGAATATTAACCAATATTAAATAAATGGTGGTGATATGTTTTTCTGAATCTTATATTGATATAGTGAATAAGGTAGTGGATTCTTAGAAGGGTATTATGGGAAATTATTCAAGAAAAACACTTTCACTCAACCACATAGAGGAAATGGTTTTAGAAATGGGAAAACGAAGAGGTGAAATTATTCTTCTCACATAATAGGAGTGTCTTAAGATTATAAGGAATCAACATGTTCTTTAATGATCTTGAGATATATAATATTTATACATTTATATTATGGTTTTTTAGATCACTTAATGTGGATGTTTTTGGAACCTCCACCCAATCAATATTAGAAAAGACAATTCAGATACCTAAAACACTATTTTTAGAATCCACTAACTTCCTATTTGTTATATGGATCCAATTAGACTCATATATTATAGGTAAAATTGGGTTATCCTCAATAGACTTGTACTTTATTGTCAATTTTTTTTATGATGAGTTATTTTAAGACTACATGGGTGTCACAATGGTTACCATCTTAGAAAGGGGATGTTCCCTACCAGAGAAAAAATAAGGCTACTTGTTTTAAACTAAGAAGGACATAGTATAACTATAATTTGGACTATTGAAAATTCAAGGTAATTTTTTACCAATGTTTAAAATTTGGATCACATTAAACTAGAGATAATAATCAGTGAATCATTGAAGGTTTAAAGAATTAATTTTTTAATATTAACCAATATAAAATAAAGGGAGGTGATATGTTTTTCTTAATCTTATATTGATATAGTGAATAAGGTAGTGGATTCTAGGAAGGGTATTATGGGAAATTATTCAAAAAAAAAACACTTTCACTCAACCACATAGAGGAAATGGTTTTATAAATGGGAAAAAGAAGAGGTGAAATTATTCTTCTCACATAATAGGAGTGTATTAATATTAGAAGGAATCAACATGTTCTTTAATGATCTTGAGATATATAAGATTTATACATTTTTATTATGGTTTTTAGAGCACTTAATGTGGAATTTTTTGGAACCTCCACCCAATAATTATTAAAAAATACAATTCAGGTACCTAAAACATTATTTTTAGAATCCACTAACTTCATATATGGTAGAGGGATCCAATTAGACACATATATTATAGGTACAATTGGGTTTTCCTTAATAGACTAGTACTTTATTGTCAATTTTTTATGGTGAGTTATTTTAAGAATATATTGGTATCCCAATGGTTACCATCTTAGCAAGGGGATGTTCCCGACCTAATAAAAAATATGGATACTTGTTTTAAACTAAGAAGGACCTAGTGGAACTATAATTTTGACTATTGAATGTTCAAGGTACATTTTTTACCTAAGGTTTCCTTTTTATTCACATTATTTAATATAGGTTTACTCACTATTTTACTATGAAATGGATGGTAAACAAATTTATTGTATATATAGATATGGTTTAATAAGTATTCCCATTAAGAAACCTATAAATATTAGAATATTTGGTGATTCATGTTTTCATCATACATTGTCCTTATATGTAGTGTGAAATATTCACAGAACTTCTCCATCCTCAACATTAGAATGATTGATATCATTATGGGAATGTAGTGGTTGACATTATATGAGGCACATAATGATTGTTATAGTTTAAATTTAATGATTATAACTCTATATGGTGAGATTTATACTTTAAATGCGAAATAGGTAATGAATGTTAGTGTATTTGGAGATATTTGGAAGTAATTTATAGTATATCATGTTAATTGTAGTTAATGTTTTTTTATAAATAGAAGAAGTTAGATAAGTCATAATTCTAGAGATAGTGAACTGCTACCCTATATTTTTTCCTATTGGTTTTTTGGACTACCTCCCATGAAAGGGGTTGGGATTTTAATATATTTCAATCCAACAATGATTCTAATATCTTTCAATTCATATCATAAGGTTACATTTGAACTAAAGGAGTAGATAGTTTTGTTACTGGATTTGGAAAATAATGTTTTTATTAGAAAAATCCCCTTTCCATGGGATTTTATGATACTTTTTATTAAACAATAGGATGAAATATTTCAATTTTGTGTTTGTTATTGAAATTTTAATCAAGTTACTTATATGAAAAACACCTAATTCCATGAATTGATGGCTTTTCAATCATTTAAAAATATCCAAATGGTTTTCCATGATAGATATATCATCACGACACTATCAACTCAGGTTATAGAAATAGGATCTCTTGAAAACAGATTTTTGAATTAGGTTTGACCACTATGAAAATTTGGTTAACCCATTTGGTCTTACTAATCATCTAACTATTTTTATAGTATTAATGAATGACAGTATTTTTAAATTTCATGACTTGTTTGTAATGTTCATTATCAATGATATATTGGTGTATTCATAATCATAAACTAACCATGAAATGTATTAGGATATTTTTTTGAGTGTCTTAAAAGAGAATCAACACTTTAAAGATTATCCAAATACATATTTTTTAATTTTTCCGTTATATTCCTTGGGGTGTGATTTCAAAAATAGGAATATTGACCCTCCAAAAAAAAGATATATTTTTTTGTTTTAAGGGATGTATAAAACAATGTATTCAATGTATGGTGTTCTCTAGGATTGTCCTGGTATTATTGATGTCTTTATTATTCTATTTCATGCATATATTCGCCAATTATAGCTTTAATAATGATGTATGTGACATTATGGTGGACTCTATAATACTATGTATCTACTAAAGATATTAAGTATAGGTTGAAATATATAATAATTCTAATATTTTATGATTTTTATTAATATTTTATGATTTATTATAATTTTTATAAATATATAATAATGTTAATATATTGATGTCGTAGTCTAGAATGTGTATTTATTTTTGTTGAGATGCACCAAATCATAGTGTTATGTATGGGAATTTGTGTGTTATGAAATAATGCATGGTATTTCTATATTATCCCACTCTAATCTATAATGTTTGGTTCATTATAATATGATAATAATTTAGAGGATTATAGATGATGGAATGTGAAAGTATTAGGGATTTAAATTCTTCATTAATCATGATCCTAGGTTACACATAGTTAGTAACCTTCACTATTATTATCAAATGTTTATTAAACAATTGTATTGAGGAGTCTCCTCAATTTTTATATAAGGAGACCAATATATGGTGATGGTTTTTTGATACATTTCATAGGCTTCTCTTCAATTTCTAAGACTCTTAATCTTTGTTTAAAATTTTATTTGTAAATTAGTTTTTAAGAAAATATAAATAAAAAAGGATTACTTAAAATAATTTGGATATTCATCGCTCCCATGGATACCCTAGGATGAAGGAGTCCATTGGTTACTAATAATTTGTAGTTATCAATATTTTTTTAGAGATATTGGACGTATTCTAGTCAGAAGAGAATAATTTTTGGCATTCATCATTTCTTTATCCAGGCCAGTACGAATGGAATATATTATTGATTAAATAGTTTTTTTAGTTTATGTTTTTACTAAATTTAGATAAGTGTTATACCCTCAAAACCCTATCAGTGGTATCATATCATATACCATATCATTTGGACTGAGTTTATGAATAAACATTGAAACATGAAAAATGATAATTTCTAAAACCGTGGAATAACCAAGTTCAAAATTAATATGGTTCCTGAAGTTTTATAAACCAATAAATAAATAGTTATATAAAATGGTCATGGTATTATAAAATATATAAGGACATGGCATGGTTTATAAGAAATGTTCATAGAAATATTTTAGGAAAATAGAGTTTCATAATATGGTTACACTATGTCATGATCTACTTGTTGAAATAGGTATGATTTGTATGGAATAATATTTTATCATAAAAAAGTATAGCCAAATAATACCATATCATAATCTTAAGACTAAAACATCTAAATAGTCTGCCTAAAATAGATTTTCTAAAGAAAAATAAGTTCCTCAAAATGGTTATGGGTCATGGTATGATGATAGTCTTGAAAAGGATTCCCCTACAAAATGGTCACAGTTTTCTATTTGTTACATGGTATACACCATGAGGAAATCAAGTTCACAATGGAATTATCTACCCGAAAATAAACATGGTGGAATAGAATCGACTATGGTTATCACTGTGGAAAGAGTTTTCACTTAGGGTTTCAACATGTCATATACAATATCTAGAAATTAGTGGTTACAGGAAAAATGTTATTTATGTTTCCCTATAGAAAGATTGGTCATTCAGAATGACACCACACCATTAACTATATAAAAAACGGGAATGGTGTACTGAATTTTAAACAAAATAATTATTGTTATGATTCTAAAAAATCGTCACCATAATGGGAATTCATTACACCATAACAAAAACATTTTGATAGTTCTGATCTTAGTTTAAAGTGGATTTCAATGATAAATATTTTATAAAGTGTGTATAAATTTTTTAATTAAGAGAGATATAAAATTTATAATATTGATTTATCAAATATTCAAATAAGATAACATAAAATGTTTATACTAAAATTAATTATTTGGAAAATTATTTTCACCATACCAAAATAATTTCTGGATGATTTGATTAATGTTTTAAATAAAATAAAATATTATATGATTAATTTAAGAAAAATGTTTTCATAATATATAAAATGTTTCTATTATAATAAAAGTTTCATAAACTATCTCATATTTTGGAATATGAAGTAGTTTAAACAAAATTTCATATAAATTAATAATATAAAAAAGTTAATATTAGAAGAAATATGATTTTCATGTTTATTTATTTCATTAAATGTATTTAAGATAATTCATAAATAATAAAGTTTTTATAATTTATTTATTTATGAATCGTTCATGAATGTTTATCTAATTTATGATTTTATGAATTAGTTATTTATTCGATATTATTTCCTTATTTATTCATAAATATAAATTGTTTATATTATGAATTTATGTTAAATTTTGATTAAATATGTTTAAACTAATTCATTAAGCTATCACACATGAATTTTAGGAGATATATGCTTAATATAATAATGAATTTATTTGTATTCTTCCTTAAAATTAGATTTTTAATATGTTATGAGAATGAATTTAGATATTGATTATATTTTATGAATATTAGGTATTATAATTATGAAATAATTGGGTTCTCTATTGATCAGGTGGCCAAATAGGGAAACTTACCCATAACAAAACCTTCATACATGTAATCTTCCGAAACACCAGTGGAGTCCCAAGTAGGTTGTGAGACAAATCTAAATTGGCCACCACCAATGACATATATACTATCAATTTTGTGAAATATAAACTCATAGTGTGTAGGTATATATAAATGTATATTAGTACATCGATGTAAATACCCAGATTCCTACTTCATCCTCAGTTGTTAATGTCTCTGAACATAGGATCATTTAATTAATTCTTTTAAGTTCGGTTTATATAATAAATAAAATGATGTGTAACAAACACTAACATCACATCTAGACAGTAATAGTAAAGGGTCCAAGGTGTAGACAATGTATCTTGTGACGATCATAATAAAGAAGAGAAAATAAGGTAATAATAAAGGAATCCTTGACATCAGGGGTCGATCCAACTTAGTAATAATTGGTAGCCTAACTATAAGTAGTTTGTGTGTAATATATGGGGAATCACCCAAGGAGCTCCACTATATTAGGATTGTAACTGAGTCCAGAGATATCGTCCAATGTAAAATGGGTTAATCAGTAATAGGGTCCAATCGGTGTATTAATGGAACTACATGTCCAAGATGTTATGAATGATCTAAGGAATGTATCCAAGGAATACTAATATATAAATGATAATGTAGGGATCATACAGAGTCATTCTAGGAATCCACTAGTAGGAAAATATCATGTTCTATGGTGGGCATATCCCTTGGAAACCATCAACCCTGAATCCAAACAATGACCATGGGTGCTCAAGGTATTCCTTCTGGAATCTAATTCTGACTTAAGGTTGACCAACCACATAATGATGAATAGATTCATATATATAATAGGTACCTTATACTATATTCATTATATCAATTAGGCTATTTATTACTCATTCCATTTAATAAGTCATTTGGTTCTAGTCGTTTCCTTTCATTAGTATGGAAAGTCATGCACGCATTTAGTAGTTTATAAGTCATAATGAATTCATTTGGTTCACTCCACTACCTTCCATTATATATGTCAAGGTGTGCTTTGAACATGAAACTAAACCATTTAATTACATTCATTTAGGACAATTGATATGTATCAATATACATTCAAATTTTACATTTAATGATTCATTTAGTTGATTTAAGAACATACCTTTGTAGGTCCAAGTGAAATCATACCTTTTATATGGATTAATAACTATTTAATTTAATTATAACACGTACCTTTAAGAGGGTTGAGGGAAGGCATGCCTGAATGGTGGGGTATATGGTCATAAAGAATCACTAAGTAATATCTGTATAAATCACCCTACTTGGGATAGAGATAATTCATGTTTTAACCTCTAAAGTTGTGATAATAATATATAGAAAGGGATCTTGAATACAATCACGATGAATATAATCATGGAATATGAATTTAATAGGATTTTATTGATCAAAATGGTGTGTTCACAATAATGGTAGTTTATAAAATAGTGATATTGAGCTATAAGTCATACACCACCTACTATAAGCATGTATGACTCTCCTCATCCAGTATCAACCATTATTTTGGCCTGGATAAAGAGAAATATGAAGAAAAAATTGAAACCCTAAAAATAGGGCATATTATCTCACACCAAAATAGAGAATCTTATAGAAAGAAGAACAATGGAATGAGATAAAGTATCAAAGAGCTTACTATGAGGAATCCAATGAGACCAATAGAACTTAAATAAGTAACTAGATGATGGTATGGGATGAAAACCTATAAAATAAGTATTTGGGGGTGAAAATGGGAGATGAAGGGGACCTCTATTTGCTGAAATGAGAAAATGGGGAAGGGGATGAGATAAGAATTCATTAAGGGAATTTTGGTCATTTGACCCAAAAAATAGTAGTGCATGGTTTGGCCTCATGGTTGGAAAAACTGTGCACCAACCGTGTACATGTATCTGATTAAGGAGGGTACCTGCATGGTTAGGTCACATGGCTGGGAAAACCGTTTGCTAACCATGTTCCAACCATGTGAAACAACTATGTTATATTTTTCTGAGATAATCGCATGGGTGTGTGGAACTAGAAAATAATTAGGGAAATACATGTACCCTTCTTTCCCATTTTCCATCCCCACATGGTTAGGAGAAATTTTATGGCCTTCCCTACAAGGATTATCGTAACTATATGACTAGTCTGTTTTTTCTACCAGTGGGGGTTTTGGGTTCCTAAAATGACTTTAACACACCCCTCCCTAATAACCATTCTAACCTAAAATAGCATCCATATTAGGTCCATAATAAATAATTGGAAAAATTAAAAAGGATCCACACTAGAGATAAAAACAAGGTTCTTACATCCTTCCCCCGTGAACAGAACTCGTCACTATGTTCGTCTTCCAAGGGTAGAAAAATAGTGTTTGAGAACCACTCTAGACACTAGAAATATATGTCATCCTCCCACTCCCAAATCTAATCCTATACATGGTTGTGCTTCTATATCACATATACTAAAGGGATAGATTTTCCTCAGATAGCCTTTATTCTCTAGTTAATGATACAATTATGATATTCCACAAATGAAGTATCAGTATCAAACTCAACCTACTAAGGATCTAACTGAAAATATGGAATTTTATCATGTTCTAATGGTGTGACAGTGGTTGTATAACATGGATGGTTAGTTTCTCTTGTGGTGTCTTAGACTTGGCCAAATTTTCATGTTGTTGGTTGTCTATCAACTAGCATTGTATGGTTTGACGGTGTCTCATACATAGGAAATGTTTTAGTGTCATTGATATGAGTATTCTGATGTCAGATTGATGGTGTCTCATCTGGATGTATCTCACACATAGCCAAAATTATGTTCTGGAGGCATAACATCCTGGTGGAGTTTTGACCAATGATGTCTCATAATTTTTGTTGTTTTCAGTCAAGCAATATGATATCCTAGTAGTGTACCAAAATTATATATTTTTAGGCTGAAGGTGCCTTAGTAAAAATTGTGTATGTGTTAGCAGTGTCTCATACTTAGAATAATTTACCACCTATTCCCAAAATACAAAATACTTATAAAGAATCATGAAATTCATTAGTATTGTTAAAAACATGTTTTTTTATCATTAAAACCGGGATTACAACAATATTTATATCATTTATAAAAATCTGGAGATTATGGAACCATGATCAAATTACAAGGATGAGAACTATCAAACCAAAACATACATGAATGAATAATAAGTTATCTCCTAGAACTATAATTTTAACAGAGTTATTAATAAACAAGTGATAAAAGTTTATAAGTAACTAGTATATGGTAAGAAATATTTGATTATGGTTCTATAATATCTATATACTAAATGAATATTTATTATATAGGAGGTTAAAATACATTTGAAGGAAGTCATACTTAAGGTAATGGTTTATTTCACAGTTTCATCATTATTTAGGATTGTTTATGTTTAAGAATTTGATGGGGTAATTGATTGATATTTCAATCACAAACCCATCCTATTTTCTCCTCGACTATTTATTTCTATATAATACATGTTTTCCTTTAATCTTTATCAATTAAATTACTCAAGAGACCAGAAGTATGTTTTTATTGAAAACTGACCACATTTTACTTTTCAGTTAGAAATAGTTTTCTTCAAAGTCCATATTTTCCCTAAAATATTTTAAAAAATATTTTTACTATTCTCTAATGATTCACTAAAAAAAATTAACCCATGTTTTCCTTCTACAAAAAGTATTTAAAGGAATATTTTTTCATTTTTTGAATGAGGTACTTTTTCAGTTTTTATAAATGTGTGAATGGAATGAATTTTTAACTTATACGACATTAATGGAATTTCCGTCCATCATAGTCATTTAATGATTTAAAGAATACTTTAAAATTATATAAGGTTATTTTCAATGAAAATGTTTTCCTTAATATTTTATAATTTTTTAAATTTTAAATAAGAAACATAAAATTGAAAAGTGTATTTTATTGAAGAAATTTTCTAGTGATCTTTTTAAATTATTTTCTTCTATGTCAGCATCCTTTGTTGAATGTTACACTTTACTAAGGATGTACTCCAATGATATCATCCACCATATTTTTATGGATGGTTTATGATCAGTTCAACTGGGAAATTACTAAAATTGTGTATTTTAGTTCTTTATATATAGACAGTATTTTATTGATATGGTATATTGACTAAGTTATATTTTTTATTCATATGGGGAATGAATTGAAATTATTAAGTGATGGGTGGGGCCTAGAATTATATATTCCCTCAATTAATTGATATGTATCATTAGAAAAAATTATTTTTCCACATGTAATGGGGGTTCGGTGCATGTCTACCCATAGTTTACACTTTCTTGGCACAAGGCATAGGCTATAAGTTTAAGATTTCTGTTATAATTAATTCCATCATTATAAAATTAATTATTTATGTCCATGTGATTATTTTAATTATTATGATAAGCATGAATAATTTTAAAGCTCATTTTTTATAATTAATTATTTTATTATCATTTATTTTTATCGTATTATTCTTCATGCTCATGTTATTTATTAAATTTCTTTTGTTTTTAGTTATTTACCTTTCCATATTCTTCAATTATTATTTATTAAGGATATATTCTACTATATATACCCATTACATGGAATCTAAACTCACTTATTTCTTAAGTTTCCTCTCTCTATAATGCTAGGTAGTGTATTATGATTGATAAGAAAGGATATTCTAGAGAGAATAATGATCTTCTCAGAAAAATAATTTGTTTTATTTCATATTTTCAAATATAATTTGAGCATTAAGTATGTATCAAGTTTACCATGACTAATAAACTATTTGATCCTTTGGGTAGTGATTCCATGTATCTAGTTCCAAAGTAATAGTGTAACAAAAAACTATGGGATTATTTGGTCAGGGTATTTACAATTAGTATCAGAGTATGTTTAGTAGAAACTATAGGTACAATATTTAGGAAAACATATATTAGGTAACATAACAATATGATTGACTTAGAGGATAAGTCTATGTATAGGATAGAATCCTAAAGTTATGGTAAGATAGAGATTATGTGGTATTCCTAGTAATACAACTATGTCTAGATACTACAAGAAGATGTGATTTTGTCATAGATGCATCTAGGGGTAATGGATTTGAAATTATTTGGTCGAGTATATCTAGAACATCATTATGGGGAAAAGTCAGTGTTCACTTACTACGCACCTTGTTTGAATCTCTTATGGGACATGATTGGGTTAATTCAATTTTTATTTATTGGCCATTTTGAAATATTTGAAAATATTTCTAATATTTGATAATATTCTCCAAGAAAGAAAGTTTATGATTCTGATATTAGAAATGAATATTTTTTTAATTTATGTTATATTTTTTCACTAATTTAAAAATCATACAATATGTTTAATAATTTATTGATCTAATATGGTCTATTCCCTTGTTTAGAAATGGAACCTAACATAGAGAATGAAAAATGTTTCAGTATACATAATCTATGTAAAGATTTCCCTCATGAATAAGATAACATGAATTATGTTAATACATAGCATATTATAAGTGTAATGGGATAGTTGAGTCAGGTTATAACCTATTACCTTTCCACTATAAAATAATGTATTGCTTCTCATCATGATTTTTTGATGTTAGACCACATCAAATGGTAAAATCCTCTATCCATTAAAAGAAGTATTGATAATATGAAATTGTTTATAAATTTTGGATTCATTAATTAACCATTATTCATATTTTATTATATAATTGACCATGTAAGTGTTGATTATCATAGAGATTATTTTTAAAATATTCCAAAGGAAAATTTGTCAAAAAGGGCCAAAAGTGGACTTTACATGTCATCAAACACATACACAATTTGTATTTATCATTCTCAACATGTCGCAATTCATGAAGCACGAGTCATTATATATTCAGTTGATGAAAAGAATACATAATATGAATACACCATACATGTCATGTAACATTTGAAGGATACATCCCACTTGAAGTTCAATTCATTTGAAGAAACACGTCATGATTTTCCATTACACATCATCAAAAATGTCACATCACCAAAACTCAAAGATGTAGGATGATTTTGGAGCCATTTCCAAAATACATGAAGGAAAACTTGGATCGAGATTACACGATGTGAGATGTTTAAACGTCATTTAAATTCCTATATATTTATTTATAGGATGCTGATAGTCATGTATAACATTTACAGAGCATCGTTTCTCCCTCTTTCGTGCCCATTCCCCCCTTTATTTCTCCCATAAATCAACTTTTGAAAACTACTTTTACTGTTTTGATTAAATCCCTGTGTCATTTATCAATATGAAATCATTATTCATCTCATTTTTGACTATTTAATATTCTTATGTCTATTTTCAAATGTCATTTCCATTCAAAAAAGGCTTCAAAAAATGTTCTTTCTTGTTCAATATTTTGAGTAAGTGTTTGATTGTTTTATTACTTGATTTTACTGTGAAATGCTTGATTTTTAAACCCTCTATTTCAATCTGTCTTATTTCAATTATTTCATCAATCATACAAGAATGTATACAACTACCACATTTATTTAAATCATTACTATGATGGGAAACTAAACCGTTGAGGGTAAGGGTCAAGAGTGAGTGTTGTTCTAAAATTAATGAATTTATAAATTGTAACTTGGTCACCCTAAAGATAGTAGTCATGTTAAATAAAAATTGTTTTTTCAATTCCTTTATGAAACCCTGGCCATGGAAAGATAGAATGAATGAACTTTACCAGATTAAAGTAGAGAATTCTTTGACCATTAATTTGTGACACTTTCTTTCATATAAGCTAGGATTAGTTCATCTAGGTTCTTATCTATATCGGGGCCAAGTAATAATTTCATCTTAAATATTCTAGTTGGTCTAAACATAATCAACTAGTGTTCTATAAAACACTTCATAGCCTAAGCCTAGGGACTTTACCATGTTAGGATCGAGGTTAACCTTTTTACCGAACCCAGGAAATTGACCTTAATCCCTATATTCCTACAGAATATTAAAACAAAATTAATAGCATTAATTATATCTGAAACCCAAACCAATTCATGAGGAGTCCTTTGTAAAGGGTTTAAATCCACTAGTTCTTTGTCTTCCAATTATTCCCCATGGGTTCGACCCCACACTAATGCTCTATTATGTCATTTCAGCAAGTGTAGTTTGGGATAAAAAGCAATTTTAATCTGATTACTCCTCCCATGAATTAAATGAAATTTTTGGGAACATAAAATTTTAGAACTACTTCCTGGGAATATAACTTTATTAGGAACATAAACCATCTTCATGAACCTGGGATTACCCCAACCATCCCCCTTTCTCTTTTCATTCATTCTTCTTTATTTCAAAATCCATTGTGTATTTATTCCTACTGGACTAGTTCATGCATTAGGGAACCTTGACTCATTCAAGGATCCTCGAAACTCAATTACCTCTTACCTACATTTTAGAGATTGATATATACCTTTCCTAATGATATAATATAAGTATGATAGACCACATCAATCATGCAAGTAAAAACCCACCAAACATGGTATATGTACCACCTACAACAAATGAAAATCAAGCCTCACAAGAGGAGTGCACTATCATGGATTCAAAATTTCCTTATATAAATGGTTTTCTTCCCATAATTTTTCTCTCTTTTATCTAGTCACATACATAGGAAATAAAAACTAGACTCATCAACATGATTCAAAATATGGTTCAGTTATGTGAAAATCATAGTGATGATCCTCATGATCACATCTCCAACTTCTAGGAAGTCTGCAATACTTTTCGAAACATAAGAGTATCCTCTAATGTAATTATATTATGGGTATTCCCATTCTCCTTGTGTGATAGAGGAATGTATTGGATAAAAATTAAATCTCCCAAGTCGATCACAACTAGGGATGATCTATCCAAAAAATTCTCAGATAAATACTTTCCCCCGGGCTGAAATTGGAAACTACATAATGAAATTTATAATTTCAATCATGTAGATATAGAGTAAGTCTCAGAGGCCTAAGAGAAATTTAAGGGACTCACTCAAAAATTCATATATCATGTACTAGATGTGTGTATTTAGGTGCAAATTTCTACAATGGTATTCAACCAGCCACCCACATAGTGGTAGACACAACCACTGATGGCATTTTTATGATCAAAACACCTAAAGTAGACCAATAACTTCTACAATAGGTCTAACACAAGTGTGAATTGAAAATTATTATGTGTGTGAGTGTTACCAACCTAACATGATTAGTATTTTGAGTTGGGTTGGTTGTTAACCCATGATAACCCTTGAACATTTATGTGTGTTCTTAGCATATTTGAAGTTATAATTTTAATTATGAATTGTGAATTGTGGATTATAATTATTTATTCTTATATTTTATATGGGACCCTTTTGATTTGGGTTTGGTGAGAATTACAACCATGGAAGTGTTAATATTGAAGAATGGCTATCTAATATATGTTGGGTATTCATAAAATCCATGGGGATTGTGAAATTATGGATGTGGGTTGGACAGTCATTATAACCAAGGATGTGCTATAATATAAAGTGGTTATGTGTTGTGGTTTTGTAATTCATGTTATGAATTGATGCATTCATTTTGATAGAATTGGATATATGATGAGGGTTTTGTGAGTATGATAATAACTAATTTGTGAATTTTAATATAATTTTTAATTTTAAAATGTGTTGGGATTTCATGAAAACTGAGGATGTCTGCTTAGGTGAATAGTAGGGTTTCATTCCAAAATGTCACCTGATGGATGTTCGGGTTGGGTGTCATGCTAATAAAGTGGTAAATTAGAATTTAACATAATGAGTGTGTTTCTAACTGGTTTAAATGAGTTCCTAATAAGTTATAGTCATTAGAATCCATAAAAACACATGACGTGATTATGAGATATGTTCAAACTCATCGACGACACTGGACGGGGATGGTATGGTTGGCCCCAGTTGTCACCACGAAACTCGTAGATTGACATTGGTTTATTTTATTATCCTTTTATCTTATATATTATGTAATATCAGTATGCACCATTATAGACTTTTTATGTTTAGGTACACCATTGGTGGGGTCCTACTGAATTTTACACACACCTTATCCAAGAACCATGGGTACCTAGGAATAATTCACAATTATAGGTATTGATAAGGGAAAGGGTGCTTAATCTGGTTTGAAATGTCATAATTATGGGATGGTTTTAATCCAAGAATCAGCAATAGTTTTGTAGTCATCTCTTTTTTTCATTTTTGGTTTAATATTGGACCTATTATAAATAAACTACCCATGGGAGGTCCTAATTATGTATGTAAATCTTTTATGAATTGTAAAATTGTTTATATCATTGTAGCATTAGTTATAATGCTTACCATTTCTAGAATATCACAGTAAAGATTATATTTACACTTATTATATTTCGATTATTGGTGTTATTATTTCATTCACTAATAATTTTGGATATTTTTACAAGAGGGTATAGTCACCCCATGTTAACTCATACTCCCTCATCACTTTTCAACAACCTTTAGAATTTGGGGATGAGTGTCTCAGGTGTGTGGTTACATAGTTAGGTTATGTTGAAGGTGAACCAAACTGGGGATATTATAGTGTGGTATAAGAAACCTTTTTCCTTTAATTTGTCTTCGAATTTGGGCATGGTAAATAGGAGATAGGACATTTTATATCTTTTTATGTATCTTGTGTCTAGGATTAGATAACCCATAAATGAGGGAAGTATAAGTTACCAAGGAATATATGTTTTTGTTGGTTTTAAAGAATTATTGTTCTGTGATTCTCAAAGACTTTGTTTTTTTATTTATATTTTATGGGATTTATTCTTGTGACATAGTGAAAAGAAGGTGTTTCTTCATGAATTATGTCAGACATGTAAGATTCGCATGATATCTGTGTGTTTTCCTATGATTGGTCATCCAAATTATGATATTTGTTTGATTATTTAATGTTTTAGTAGTAATTTATAAAGTGTTTTCATGTATAAATTAATAGGGGAATATTATCTAATATATTTCTTTTATTAATTTTGTAAATATTACCTATGGACTGATTATTTCGATCCTGTATATATTTTTAACCTTTGGTGTTGGTAAATAGAACTAGATAGAGTATCCATATCATGCGATGTTTTGTTATGATAAATTTTTATTAATTAGCGGGATTCTATTCTATTATTAGTTTCCTGAATTGTGATATTATGAATTGTGATAAAAAAACATTTATGGTTTTTTCTTTGAATTATATATTCATAACACCATGATGTCCTCTAGTAGTGTTAAGAGTCTTGGGATGATCATAAACCACTGGAGATTGTGTCTAAACCCCTTGTATTCTAGAACCAACTATAGATTGTTAACTATTAGATATCCTAATACATGTGGCATAATCAATGGATTTGGAGCCATGATGAGCTTTATCAGGTACATTTGAGATGACTTGGGTGTTTTAGATGCAGCATCAACCAATATTTATGGTTGAGGGTGTTCTCCATGATGCTGATCTTTAAGTGGAATCAATGCAGAACATATTTGACAATATCAAAACCCCATATTGGATTAGGGTGAAGCTAGTGACCTATATGTTGTGTGGACAAGCTAAAACCTGGTTGGATGATCTGATGTAGGTTGTCCAGTATGTTCGGTTTTCTTATAAGGAAATGCAGATCTGGTTCTATGAGAATTTATTCCTAGGTACATTTATAGTCTATAATTTAGGTAGGTCATGCATATCACATAGAGGTGGATGTTAGTTATAGAGTACGCAGTGTATTTTAAAAATATTCATTACTTTTCCCAAACACTATTTCAGGATAATAAATATAAGTATATGTGTTTTATGAATGGTATGAGGTATTATATTTGGGTTTGGAAAAATTAATTTCAGTTAGCATATTTCTTAGAGGTCATGAAGATGGCCCTCATATTTTAGAGTAACCAAAATAGGGGGAAAAGACCTGGGAAGTTCGATCCTACTTAGGGGACTATTTGTTGGTCTTTAAGTAGAAGGAAGAGTCAATTTGATAGTTCGTGCCTATGAGTTTGGTGTACAGAGCATCCAAATTATGTATTCTTCTCTACCTCCTTAAGAAGGTGTGTCTAAATAGTGTTATTAATACATCATGCATGTTCATGTCTGATCTCAATTCCACTGGCATTCGGTGGAGTGTTGTTTGTGAGGTAATATGGGTCACCTACAATGGAAATGTTGGAGTGTTTATAAATCAACTATTAGTTGGGGATATAGTCTGACAGATGGTTTATGATAAGGTTTGGTAGTACCATAATGGAGTGGTATCCAGGATTCTACATAGAATTTAGACAATAGTGGAGGATGTTGTGCCCAAGGCACTAGGAAACAATGTTAGTAGGTGTTTTGTGGGGGATCATGGTCATGTATCTATCCAATTACATGTTATTGAGCTGACTCTAATAGATCATGATGTTAGGCTATCGATAGTCCTAGTAACATTACTTTTGTAGCTTCTACTCTATCATATTCACTATTTGATATGGGTGAATTGCACATGTTCATATCTTTCTAGCTCATTAATGGATTAAGTTTGACTGTAGGGTACCTGTATCAAGTTTTTTATATTGATAAACCCATAGGGGCATGATTAGAGAGTATTAAAAGATTTTGAGAAGATGTAATCATGATTTTTAGTTATAGGTTTCTTTGAGATTTGTTTATTACATAGAATCACAACTTATATAAAATACTAACAATTGATTGGGTGGTTCATTATAGAGTATAAATCAATTTTATTGATAAATTGATATAACTAACATCTATTCAGGGTATTTTTTATACTTATGTATGGGAGTGGGATCTACCTACATTCCATTTGGAATGTTAACATCAACAGTTTAGTGGAATTACAACCTAGATTTATGGTGTTATTATGGATGACGATTAGGATCACCAGGAATTATTTCCTTCTAATGGTTCATTAGTTTTTTACACATTTCCAAAATATTCCATTGGGCTTCCACCATTGATGGATAATGAGTTTGTGATTGAGTTAATTTTAGGTACAAATATTGTATATATATCATCATACCAGATATATCATATCGAATATTGAGAGGTAAAAGATTGGATTATTAAACTAAAATTGAAGGGTTTTATTCACCCTAGTATGTCCCCATGGGGTACCCCAATCTTGTTCTCTAATAAGAACAATGATTCATTACATTTATATATAGAATACTTGATGATGAACTGGATGATAGTCAAAAATAAATATCCTTTCCCTCAAATAAATGACCTCATTGACCAATTGAGATGTGTCAGGGTTTTTATAAGATTTATTTGAGGTTAGGTTATCACTAGTTTCAGATGATTTATTTAAACATACATTTAATAACTTTTAGGAGATGGTATCGTTTATTAAACTATCTCATAATTCCATTTAGTTTTACAAACACATTAGTAATGTTTATAGACCTAATGATTATGTTATTATATCCGTACATGGATTCTTTCATGGGCATGTTTATAGATGATATTATGGATACTCCCTTTAGAAGGGCGGACCACACCCATTATTTGGAAATTGTTTTGAGTACATTGAGAGGGAATTGTATTGGTAAAAAAATAACGATTTATCAAATCTGTATCAATGAGGTTCATTTATTGGGACATGTGATATCCGTGATAGGGTTATCAATACAGCCTAAAAGTTAAAGGTTGTAATTTCATGGGAGTATCATAATAATGCCTTTTAGATTCACAATTTCATCATGATTATGGGTTATAATAGGAGGTTCAAACATGACTTCTCCCGATAGGCATCATTTAAAGCATCCCATACTAAGAAGGGGTGAAGTTTGAGTCATTTGAATCTTATGATAGGTCCTTCCAGGAGTTAAAATGGAGGTTCATGAAATTTAAAATACTAAGACATATAATATCTCAGAGTATTTTTCATCCCATAATGACTTAAACCTTCATAAGAAGTTGTGGGATGAGTATCTTCAATCATTTGAATTTTAATTTCCATACATCCCTATACAGGTGAATTTTTTCCTTCAAATATTGAGTGTAATGACTCAGTTACAAGAAATGTTAGAGTCAAGAAACGACTAAAATATAATGACCCTATTAACTAATATATATCCTGATTTTTAGTAGTATCAAGGCTGATAGAGCCTTGAAACTTTGGATATCATATCTTTACTGCACGGAACATTGTAAGAGTTTCATATATTGGATTTGGATTAATTTTTAATAATTGAAACATTATTTATCGAGGATTTGAAAACTACTTAGTCTATAGAATCTAATGAAATTATTTATGCCAGATGTTGTGTTGTTTTCCCTTTGAGCATGTTCAAGGAGATGATGCAAGACTCACAGGCCATCAACTGTGTTGTTCACATAGGGATTTACAATATGTACCATAACATTAAAAGATTTTATTTATTGCCTGGGATAAATAAATATATAATATGTTTTCTTCACATAGTGCTCCACCTTTCAGTGGATAAAGGATAAGAACTAGTGGCATGAAAGACTCCTTTATTCATTACCCATTACAAAGTAAAAGTTGAAATATGTAACCATAGACTTTATGGTGGGTTTGAATATGAAATCTTTAGGGAGTAGTGTTGTGTAGATTTTTTGGATTTATCAAATAAATACTGTCATTTCATGTTGATCCAAGAGACCTTCGTTGTCAGTGATCTTTTAATTCCATATATTCAGGAGATAGCGCATCTAAAATAGGTTTCAAGGAGATTCTTATCAGACCAATATGTCAATTTCACATATTTATTCTAAAAAGGGTGGTCGAAGTTTCTTAATAGGATGGTTCATCTAAGAACTTCCTACCATCCTCAGATAGACAATTTTTCTTTGTGTGCCCTCAGGGTGTTAGTGGACATGATGAAAGCATGTTTCCATGATTTCAAGGGTTTAACCGAGATTAATCTTATTATAGATGATTCTTTTCATGATAATTGGTATTATGTATCTATTTAGATGTATTCATTATAGGATTTATATGTAAAAGATTTATCGGTTACCTTTATATCAGTTAATTGTAGTGAATTATCTTTAATAAAACTGGGTATCATGCAGGACACACCGATGATTATATAGTTTATCTAGAAGTAATTAATGACTTACTAGAGTTTGAAGAAATTATATATGGATTATCTTGAGTTTGGGGTGGGAGACCATGTATTATAATGTGTGTCACTGAGATTAGGTTGTCATTATATTTGGAGTTAGGAGAAACTGGTGCCCAAGTTTGTGGGTAAATTCGAAATTTTCATGGGGATTGGTACAATGGAATAACTGATTGTACATCCAAGTTAGTACAATTTGTTTCATGATATATTTCATCTATTTCACCTTAAGGGATAACATCTCAATCCATCTCATATGACTACTGTTAATTAATTCAAATTGGAGCTAGAAGAATCATTCAAGGAATGGTCAATTGGTATTGTGGATCAAAGTGAGAAGACTCTTCATGGTATGATAGATCCTCTGGAATGGGTATAATGGAAGTATAAGAATATCCCATAGGATATATGGGAGTGAGCTTTAGTTATAGAAGACTAATGGTCATATATGATTACCAATGGATATTCTCTGTGATATGTCTTTATGATAAGCTACCTAATGATGGGGAGGTTGTAACACCCCAACACTTTTCTGTATATGTTTTGAATTTATTTATTTACAAACCATCTATAATTTGGTTTATATTGAGAGTTAAATGGGTTGAAGGTGTTCTAGGATTATTTTTAATAGAAATTGGCCTAAGGTGGAGAGATTTTATCAGGAGTATATCTCCCACTAGAACCCCTATGAGTAGAAACTAGAGTTTTAGTTTCGCACTTCCACTGGATTGATACAATGGTTTTCAATGGGTACCTACTAGGGTTCTAATGGGATATTTTTTAAAAAAAATTATAAATAATTAGATTTAAATTATTTAAATTAGTTCTAAATTGGGTTTAAATTCACTTTCTCACTTGGATATAGTTCATGCCTCCACCCTCTTATTCTCTCTTGGACCCTTCCCCCTTCAAATCTTACTTTTTATTTATATTATCTTGAATCATCAACTCATATACAATATGAATGTTTTATTAGTGATTCTAACTCTCTGGTTCCCTCTTTCCCTTGTTTCTGTCATTTTTATTTTATGTTTTGAACATTAATCCATTATTTCATATATTTTTTTAAATTTTCAAATTTTTTATTTATTAAGGTCCTTCCATTTAGAGATATTTTTCTGGAAAGAATATCTTAATCTTATGTAGGTGGTCCCTATCCTTTCCATAAATTTCATTAACTGTTTCATGTGTATTGTGATATATAAAACTAAAAAGGAATTTGTGAATAACCCAAGATGAAACCAAATTAGGTATTGAATTCCAATGAATTTGTTAACATTAAAAAATGTCTTTAATTTTCTTCTTGAGTTGAAATTTTTGGATATGTTACTGATGAACATGAATTTGATCCTAGTTTTATGTTAATGATTCATGTAAAACCTTGGGAGGTGTCTGCAAGATTTTCATGGATTAGTAAACTAAGTTTAAGATTTTGGATCCCTTATTGATAAATTATAAAATATTATGGTAAGGATAAAATTGTGGTATTCTTATTAATAAATTGTAATTTATAGAGGTTTAGTGTGTGAGTGTGGCCACCATAGCTTAATAAATATATAGAGTTTGGTGAGTTTACAAACTGTGAGAACCTATGAATTTTTTTATTCAATAATGTCATGTTTAATGTTAGAATTTTAATTTTCAGTTATGAATTATGATTTATGATTATTTATTCTTGTATTTAATATGGATGCATGATCATATGTTTTAGGAGAGAATGTCAATAATGGAAATATGATTATTATGCAATTTTTATGTAATATGGTTTGGTTGTTTATTCTAACCTTGGGTTATGGAATATTATGGTATGGATATGGGTGTGTGTTGTGAATTCATGGGAACCAAGGATGTTCATGTTATATATAGTGGCTATGTGTTATGGGTTGTATGTTCTTTTTAGTCATTGATTTATATATTGTTATGGACTGGGTTATGTGATGAGGGTTGGATGAGCATCCAACCACGTGTGTGTGTGTGTTGTGATGGAATGGGTTTTGGGAAAATTGTTTGGGATTTCATGTTAGTAATCGATGTTATTAAGGGATGAGTTGGGTATCATGACATTGGTCACCTAATCGTTGTTTTGTGTTGGGTTACATGCCAACTGAGTAGAAAATTCATATGGAATGTGACAGGTGTGTTGATAAATGGGTTTTATGAGTTCATGATATGGTATTGTTGGTGGATCTCATATCTCCATTTCTATGGTTATGTGACTTGTTTATATTTGACATTGGAATTGTTCAAAGAATATAAGGTTAGTCCCATGTGTCTCCATAGAACATAAGGGTTGATGATGGTTTATATTTTTATTTTTTTATTCTATGTATCATGTCACACCAATATACACCATTATAGACTAGTTATGTGTAGGTACAATGTTGATGGTGGTCCACTAAGTTATAATGACACCAAGTATGAAATTCATGAGTAATAGAGAAACCATCATGGTTTCAAGTATTTACAAGGAAAAGGACCCTATATTTGTTAGTTGAGATTGATAGCCAATTCAGATATGATTGATTGGAACATTCTAAGACCCTATACCATTTTTTTGTTTTCTCACATTCTTTGTTCGCATTTAGTTTACTTTGAGACATTTTTTAGATGCCCTTCACATGGTAAGTCTTGATTATGTATGTATGACTTTCATAGAATGTGCAATTTTTCATCTTATTATATAATGGGTTATGAGGTTTACCATTATTGGAATATAATTAGAACATTTACCTTTACACTAGTTGTATTGTGATGAATACTGTTATTATTTCATTTGATGATATTTATAGATATTTTTACCCAATGTTATAGTATCACAATGTTTACCCACAGACCCTCTCCTCTAGTCAGTAGCCTCTAGCATTCATGTAGGCACACCTGCGGTGTAGGGCGGCCCGGTTCAGTCATTATAGAAGTGAACTAGACCGGGGATATTTCATATTTCATATAATGTTTTATATAGTTAAATTTATGATGGAATTACTAAAGTGTCTTGGAAATATCAAAAAGTCGTTTTGGATTGGGTTTCCAAAAATATTATATAGAATATAATATATGATGTAATAGAAAAAATTTTATGATGATTTAGTGAAACTGAGATATTGATATATATATATATATATATTCCATATGACTATTATATAATAGTGTAATATATGGTTATTTTATATTTTATTACATACATGGAAATATACAATGTGACAACAATGATTTTTATTACATAATTAAACATAATTTATTACATAAACTTCACTTGATACAACATAGAATGTCGAGAGGTCAATTGTATTTGGGGATTAAGATCATTACATAACAACTTAAAACATTAATTACAACATCTTTATTGAAAAATTCCTTTACATGACCCCTACAATCCCTCTTATTTAGCATTGCATGGGATAACATGAGGGCATGCATAAGAAAAGGGTTAGCTATAAAGCCCAGTAAGGGAATAATCATGGAATAACATGAGTAATTCAATACATGTTAGACAATAGACATATCAATAGAGAACAAGAGAATCATAAACATAAAGGCATGATAAAGCATGATAATCATAACAAGGAAATGTGGCAACAACACTTACCATGGAATTAGCATGAGCCAAGTCCCATTGCACATGGAGCATGAGTAAACCCTCATTGCAAATGAAGCATGAGTAAACCCTTGTTTCACTTGAATTAACATGAGTAAACAGCCATTTCACATGACATATCATGATTCTATACTTTACCCAATGCATTGGAGCACTCTAAGGGCACACCCATATTAAACATTTGATTTCATGCGTAAGTGTTCCACGTGGATCATATAACATGGATTCATAAAACACCATCATTTATTCCATGATAAAAAAATGTGGAATTAATACATGAAGCTTTATAATCAATAATTAAATTTTCATAAAGTTGAATACCCTTGATAGAGAAATGGTCATGGTATTCACTACACAATGAAATTGGCTTGGAAAATCGGTGCAATTTCTGCAACATAACGGCGTGACGTAAGAATTCAAAAAAATGGTTGATGAGAGATAAAGGGATGTCTCATCATATGTACATGAAATCGATTGTAAGGGGGTCATATAGATATATGTCCCATAAATTGTAATGGAATTTATATTCATGATACAAATGAATTGTTTTAATGTAAGTGAGGAGAGATAAATTCCTTTCAGAATTTCGGTATAGTAACGGGTGTACATGGGTGGAATTTATTGAAAGATAGAGGGGTCTCTCATAATTCAAACATAAATAGGGCAGTATGGTAGAGTTTAACACCCAAGATTTTTATGAAAAATATTTTGTTATATACATCATCAAAGGAATCATTCACTACACACAAAACTAGTGTAACACCCCGAGATTTCACGATACGCTTCTCTTTCAATAATGCAATAGCTTGCATTGTACGCAAGTTCGAGATTCTAACGCACCACGCCCAATCAAAATAGCCATTATGAATAGTAATACCCACTTTTTGAAATTATATATATTTTATGTTTCAAAATAGACTTCATTTGTGGATTCGGAATATCGAAATTATCCTATGTTGAATTTTTGGTATTTTTCTGAGAACTTCCAATTTTTTATGAATAGTGAAAAATACTTAAAAACAACTTTTTTTATAAAAAAAATTATAGTGATAAATTATAATATATAGTGGTTTTAAAGTATAATTAGAATATATTTTTACCATTTTATCCAATGGTTTTTATTAGAATTAACTTCACTTTGGAATTGGACATAAACAATTGTCAATCTTTTGATATATATTGTTTCTTAAAAACACGTTATTTGTTGTGACAGCGAGAATTATTTATAAAATTAATTAATTCAACTTATATTTTTGGAATTTTTTAAAATATACATCATTTTTGAATTCGTAATATCAATTATATCTTAGGGTGAATTTTTGGCATTGTTTTGAAAAACATCAATTTTTGATGAATAGTGAAACCACTAAGTGGTAGTTAAAAACTGATTTTCGTTTAAATGAAAATTTACCACTTCTGTGATTTGATTTTCAAAAATCTAAAATACATGGTTGTCATTATGAAGTAAAATTTGGTTCAATGGGATTAAAATAATTTTTTGGTGAATAGTAACTTTTAAGTTTAATTAATGGTGATTAAAGGTAATTAGTGAAATTTAAGGTAAAAATGATATTATTAAAATATGAAAACACCTTTACACTTGTCCTACCCTTATTGGAAGAGTCATGTCCGACCAAGAAAATCCATGGGTCAACTTGGGGACCCCATGGAGTCACTTGGGTAAGAAAATGACATTAATAACTTTTTTATTTAAAGTAAAAATAAAATCGTCACAAACATGTGTTGTTTTACTAAAACAATTATTACATGGGGTTATATAAGTTAAATGTTTTACTATAAATATTAATTGGAAAGCTAAAAAGCTTTTCTACATCATGGTAATTTTTTTATAATTTTTATACATTAAATAAATTAAATTTTTTATGACACAATGATGATGCAGTGATTACCTAATTAATTAACGATTTAAATAAAATGAAAAGATAATGTAAAATCTAAGACTTAAACTTGTCAAAAACCTACTGTATAAGTATATTTCGAACTATTATCACCTTATCCTCGAAATATATCATTGTGGGACCTTTAGAATCCGAAAATCATTTCATAATAAAGTAACATTTCATGACATTCCAAGAATGTCCCTCCTCTCCTCTTATAAAAGGCCCCCACCTATACCACCTTATTCACACCTTCCAATCCATTTGGCTCGGCCAACCTCTGACCAAATAATCACTCAACTTCCCTATATTACTCCTAGAAGCCTGACTGTGTGCAGAAGTCTTCCCAAGGAAGCCTTTGGCTAAAATCAAAAAGAGTTACCCGATTTTAAGGTAATGTCTTCTCTTGTGTTATTTTGTTTTATTTTGCTTCTCCAACCCCCTAAAGTCTTTTTATTACTTTAATTTGTAACAAAAACAGTATCCTAAATATACTTGGATGTTTTATGAGAAGGATTTTATTTACACTTACACACACCTTCTTCTAATGGTTAAAGAACATATTCTTTCTGTGGGTGGCGAATTACTGCCTCACGAAACGAAGATTGTTCAATCTTCTTTTAACACCTCTCATGGTGGCCATTATGATGAAACTATTTTTATATATGATATTTATTATGTTTTTTTCCTTATGATTCTTTATTTTTCATTTATGGAATACCTTTATGATTTCCATTGTGGGTAAACGCAATAATTTCATTTTAGGAAGTGCGGACTACCGCCCCCTCAAAGTGATCTGAATCGTTAATTCCATATGTGAGATTTATAAAGGATGGAGTAAATGGTATTATACATTATATTATAATGTAATTATAGTATACCTTTATATAATTATAATTTCATTCCATTAAATATGAAATAGAAATGAAAGTAGCGTTCATGCGTACGTACGGCTTACCGTCTCCATGAACGGTGCATTTCATTTCTTACCTCTAAATGTTATGTAATATTATAAATGAATGTATATACTGGATATATATGATATATATTATATCTACATCATTAATATAATTCTGGATATAATGGATATTTTTCCACATGAACAACTTGTAATTATAAGAAGTTTATTTTTGACTCAAGTACCAAAGATCGACAAAACAATAGTTATTAACTTAAATAATTACATAATGTTCAAAACATGGTAATAAGTGATATAAAATGAATAATGAACTTGAAAAAGGTTCTTAAGCAAGTAGAAATTAACTCTAGTTTATTATTCAGGAGGTTAAAGAACATTCGAGTCAAGTCGGACACGAGGTAAGGGAACTTCTTAACTCAATTCTCATTCATTGGGTTAATCTCCTACTTTCAAATTATGTCATGATTTTGTTATGTCTTATATTGTATTTGTACTTTATATATGTGTACTTATAGTTGATACACATAATAGATATACTTTATTTAAAAAAATTATATTTGTAAGGGACTTCGTCTCAATCTCCTTTCATTGAGGCATATTTTGTTTTATACACAACTTTCTTTTATACGGTGTATAAACCCCCTTTGAATTTTACTTTTATTTAAAAGGAATATTTTTATACAAAGAGATTTACTAAACGACAAATGGAATATTTTGTGTTACGTATGCGGCGACAATGACTTCTCTGCCGCCATGACCACTATTTGAGTTTCTACTTCCTCTACAAGCCATAGCTTTTTTTAAATGAAAATTAAATAAAAAGTTTTAATTTTCTTTTATTTTGTTATTGAAAATGGTTTTGAAAGTGTTTTTTATTATATCAATATGTTGTATTGATATCTTGTGATTGAAATGTGGAAATGTTATGTTTCCTTTGTGCATGGTTTATGTGATACGATTATGTTATGGTTTATGCTATTTTTAAACCTATTCATATGAGGAATGCATTGGAGTTAATAAGTGACAGGTGGAGCTTGCTATAGCTCCTCGATGCATCGGCATGTCTAATGAGAAAAACTAATGTCTTGGAAGGAGGCCTTGACAAAATCTTATTTTTAGTCTTGGCATGAGGCCTTGGCTACGTGGTTATGATAGTCTGGCATTATGCATTCCATCATTATGAAAGTGGTTATTGATATTGCATGTGATTATTCGACCAGTAGAATATCCATGTGAATAAGTAAATGGCATTATCTCATTTTACATTTTCCATATTATGTTGAAGTTCAAGTTTGAAGGCTTTTGTTTTAGTCATACATTTCCTTATATATTTATGTTTATTTATGAAATCTTCCGCTATATTGTTATCCTTTCTGAGCATCTGAGATCACCCCTTTCAATGTTTTATTTTTCCCAGGATGTGATGAAATATTTTATGACTGACCTACAGGGAAAGTCTGAAGGGGATTGAAGTGTAGACTATGGAGACTATGTTATTGCGATTTTTCACTTTATGATGTAATGTAACATTTATAAATGTATCTAGTGTTTCCAAGGCTACTAAACTAATCGGTCTTTCGAGACATGATCTTTTGTGATCATGGAAATGTTACGAAGTAATGCACCGACTCTGGGTAACTAGGGTTGGGGCGTTACAACTAGCTTTGCTTGCTTTTCATGCAATCGCGATCTTCCTCAATAGCTTGCGTTGTATGCAATACCGAGTTTCACTAAACAACGATATGCTATTAAAATATTTTTAAAAATAGCCATTATGAATAGTAATACCTATTTTTTGAAATTTTATAAATTTTATATTTCAAAATGGACTTCATTTTTGGATTCAGAATATCGAAATTAGACTTGGATGAATTGTTGGTATTTTTCTGAAAACAATCAATTTTTGATGAATAGTGAAAACACTGCGTTACTATTTGAAAACAGACTTTTTATTTAAATAATAATTTATTTTATTAAAATTTATTTTAGGTCAAAATTGATATATAATACCTATATAAATTCAAAGTAATTAATTGGAGTCATTTTATAATAATTTTAGATATATAAAAAATTTATTGAACTTTTGACAGTCTTTTACCCACCTCCTAGGAGAATTTGAAAATTTACATAAAACTTAATTTTAATGCTTATGTGAGTGGAATTTAGAAAATCCAAGAGACACAGTTAATATCAAGGAGTAAAATGTGGTTCAATAAGATAAAAATAATTTTTGGTGAATAGTAACGTTTTACTTTTTATTACCATCGTTAAAAGTAAATAGGGTAATTAAGCGTAAAATGATATTATTATTACCCTAAAACATGTCATAATTCTATTTGATAAGTTTAATTCGACCAAAAACAACCTTAGGAATAAAATATAAACATTTAGGTCTACTTGGATTAGATTAGGTCATTTAATATTATTTTATTTAAAGAAGAATTAAAATAGTTAAAATCAATGTTTAATAATTAAACATTTTTAATACAGGGTATAAATAAGATAAATTCGACTATAAATATTAATTAGAAAGATAAAATTATTTCCTACATAATTATATTTTATTTATAATTTTTATAATTTAAATGATTTAATTTTTTTATGACACAATGATGACGAAGTAATTGCCTTATTAAAGAAATATTAACATAATTGATATTATAAATACCCAAATAAATGAAATTTGAGGCATTTTATGAATTAAACTAATTTTATAGGTTAATATGGCATGTTATAATTGATTTAATTAACTTTTTTTTGAACTAATCATGCTGTTATGATTTTCACAAAAATCATGTACCAAATAGTGTCAAAATTGACATAAAATAGTTTTTAAAACAAATATTATTTTATTAATTGTTATTTTATTCATAAAAATATATGGTTCGGAAAAATGACATAGATAAGGTTATATAAATTAATAATAAACAACTTGGGGTTCGTTTGGATTATTATAGTAAGTTTATTAACCATATAGTGTAAGAAAACAAGAAGACAGGGTTAAAGATAAATTATTTAACTTAAAGTTAAATCTAAATGATAAGGTTAAAATAGTAACCTAAACTTGTCTAAAATATATTGATTAATAGGATTTAGACCCATCCCCACCTTAGACTATAAATAAATAAATTTTGAGCTATTGAATACCGAATATTACTTTATTATAAAATAATATTTTATGTCTTTCCTAAGGTGCCCCTCTTCTCCCTTATAAAAGGGAACCTCCTCCCTCTCCTCCTCACACCACATTGAGCATTCATGCTCGGCAAAACCCTACCAAATTTTCTTCTCCACATCCCTAGATACATCTTAGAGGTCCTGGTCTTCTTCAAGGATCACTTTTAGTGCCCTAAGATGAGGTTAAGTAGAGGCGCTTCAAAGAAGAGGTAATGTCTGTTACCGATTTTTTCAATTTTATTTCTTCTTCTACTTCTTATTATTTAGTTGTTTCATTATGAAGTAATAACATAAGTATCACTCATATACTGATATTTCATTATAAGTATGAAATAAACCTATTTCACATTCTATCCATCCTACGAAAAATGAAATCACCGCACGTGCATACGTACGGAATACAGTCTCCATGTCGTGGTGTAATCTGTTTTCCCCCACCACTTTACTTGGATGGTTATAATGGTGTAAATAATAAATATATATTATTATGGTAAAGTGATATATATTATGAAATAGTATACATACACTTCAATAAAATTCCACGATCATGGGAACGTTATCATTGCTCGTGCATACGTACAGCCTACCGTCTCCACGATGTGATGCAACTCGTTCTACATGATCCTCATTGCATAATGATAATATAAATGAATTTAATGAATAAATATGATATATATTACACTAATACCATTCTGTAAATGAGGTATCTATAACCTAGAAAGAATAATAAGAATTTATTCGACAAAACACACATAAGAACAAAAAAAGCAATAAACACTCGAATAACAAGTAACAATGAAATATTACTAATAAGAAGCTATGAATATGACCATATATGATATAATAAAAGTGATTAAGATTGTGGAATAAGTAAATAACATTATTTAAATCATTATACAGGAGTCTCGGACACGTACGAAGCAAATCGGACCTAAGGTAAGGGAAAATCTCACAATCTAATTTTTATCCGAGATTGTTTGTACTTTGGTATTTACTGGAGAATATTTATCATCCACATCCATGTTTACTCAATATTTAATATTATTTCTATCCTCATAAAAAATTTTAAACCCAATTTTAACCATTGGTGATTTTTTAGTAAACGATATGAAAGGAATCTTTTGTCATTTTTAGTACGATGTACCTTTTGACTTTTCCAGCCAAAGTACGAAAAGAATGTTTTTTTAACTTATACGGCCTGAATGGACTTTTAGCCCATTATTTACATGAATATTAATTTATAAGTTTTCAAGTTTAATTTTATTCAATTTATTTTAGTTTAAAATTGTATGACATGTTAAGAAAGGAAAAATGTTTTTGAAGTAGAAAGGATATTTTCCTCAAGAATGGAGTTCAAGTGTTTTATCAAATTATTTTCCGTCTAAGATAATATAGGGTTGTTTTTCTATCCCTATATTTACATTGATTTGATTATGTTATGATCGAATTAATTTTATGATGTCCTTTTATCTTATATGGATTATGATATGATGGCATGAAGTTTAAGAATCCCATTTTTATTACATGGTTTATGTTATGATGTATGATTTATGATTTTTTGGCACACATAAGAATGGTTTCATTATGAGATGGGTGGGACCTATATCTCCCTCTAATGCATTGGGTACAGATTTATATCTCATGAGATAGACATGGCTGGAACGACAGGTTAATCCGGTTCAGTGAAATGGGACTGAAACGAGGAGTGAAATCTGTTCAAGAAATGGACTTTGTCTGCTAAGATAGTCTTGACAAAGAGTCTTGACTAATAATAAATGATTCGATATGATTATGTGTGTATGCCACAATGTTTCATGTTTTAAGTTATGATTATTTGGAATTACATTTCCCCACTATGATTTATCCCATGTTATGATATTATGATTTCTTTTGCAGGTTAAGATTTCCAAAATGTTATTCTCTTATGAATATGATGTGATTGATATATATATTTTTTAACCTTACTGGGCATTTGAGCTCACCCTTTTGTATTTTTTCTTTCCCCAGGTTAGGAAAAAGGTTATTAAGTAGGATATGCGAAAAGGGACTCTAGATATGATGAAATAAACAGGAGACAATGTAGATGATTTATGAACTAGTTGTTTATGTTTCCCAGTTTCTAAAGACACTATACCTATATGGTCTTTTCATGGTTTCGTTATATGTTGTAATAAGTATGCTTCAATTATGAAGTAATAAAAATGTATGTAAAGTATGGGTCGTTATAGTTGGTATCAGAGGAAGTGTATAATCAACCTTTGGAAACATGGATGTGAAAACCTTAGTAAGAACCCTAAGGATATATCTAAGCATAGAACAAAATATTAGTATTTTATAAATAGACATGAATAACCTATGATAAGACCTTAAGTGTGAAATTTTATTCTTGATTATGTGGTTTTCCTATTATAATTACTGTTGCTCGCACTATTCTTCTTGGTTATAGTCAATGGCTGGAACCCGAAGGAACCGTGTTAATGCGGAATGCGATGGGAAATGTAATGATTGTCCCCTTGAGAAACCATACGTTGTGGGAGATGGAATGAAAAATCTTGTAGCCATGCTCACACAACTTTCTCAAGCTATGAATCATGCAGGATTTCCAAATGAGGAAAGGAAGGAGAAACATTATATTGAATCCTTCATGAGGCAGCATCCACCCTCATTCAACGGGTCTACTGATCCATTAGTTTCTGAACAATGGATCAGTACTGATGAAAAGATATTTTCAGTTCCTCAATGTTTTGAACATGATAAAGTCATCTTAGCAGTTTATCGTTTGTAAGGTAAAGCTGATCAATGGTGGAATCTTATTAAGAATATGAGGCAGAGGGATGAAATTGAGTCCATGGAATGGGACGAGTTCAAGAAATAATTTTTCATTAAGTACTTCCTTCGTATTCTTTGAACAAATATGGAGAAGGAGTTTCTTGAACTAAATCAAATGTATGATGAATCAGTTGGTACCTATGAAGAAAAGTTTTCTAGACTTTCAAGGTACTCTTCTGGGATTATTATCCAACCTGAGAGTAAGATCGATCGACTCTTTAGTGGATTAAAACCAAGTCTTCAAAGGGCATTAGCCATAAGAGACTTCAATAGCTATGAGGATATAGTTCGATGTGCTCTCAAGGTTGAGATGTAGATTAGAGTAACCCATCAGTAATATGTGTTTGATAAGAAGAGGAAAATGGAATTCAAACGAAAAAATAAAGAGGACACTGAAAAGAAGATGAGTTTTCCCTTATGCTCAAAGTGTGGAAAGAAACATGGAGGGAGTTGTCTCAAAGGGACATGTAAATGTTTCAAATGTGGAAAAGAAGGTCATCGAGCATTTGAATGCCGCAATTATGGGAAGAAGATGTCAAGTGATGTGAACAAAGAAAAGGCTACAGAGAGTGCACCTCCTACACTTCAATGTTACAAGTTCAAGGAAATGGGGCATTATTCTAATCAATTCTCTTATCCAAGGGTTGTTGATGATGATCGATGTCAATAAACTCTTAACGATAAAGTAAAAGGAAAGTCGCATTCAATTTCTATCAGCGATGTGGAGTATGATAACGAAGTGGTGAAAGGTACACTTACCATCCACTCTAAAGTATAAATTTTTTTATGTGATTCTAGATCCACCCACTCTTTTATTTCTGAAGAATTTTCTAAGGGTATCTCGTTATTACCTCAATAATTAGATGTTGAGTTAGCTATGACAACCCCTAATGGAACAACAGTCGCATCAAAAGTTTATAATTCTTCTCCGATTGTATTTTGTGGGAAAGTTCATCCTGAAAATCTTGTGGTACTTCCTATAGTGGAATTTGATGTGATTCTTGGCATGTATTGGATTTCTTTATATGGATCTTATATCAATTGCCAAAGAAGGGAAGTCACATTTCATATTCTAGATCAATCTATGATCGTCTATCCATGCAAGGATGAACATAACCTTCCAGTGGAAATTTCTTCCATCTTGTGGGTCTTGATTCCACTAAATGAAGGTTATTTATCTCAAATGGTTGGTGAGAAACTCATGATTAAGAATATGTCCATTGTATGGGAGTTTGATGATGTATTTCCAGATGAATTCTTGGGTCTTCCACCAAATTGCGAAGTTTAGTTTTCAATGGAACTCGTACCGGGTGCTTTGCCTATTTCAAAGACTGCTTTTAGAATGACCCCAATTGAGTTGTAGGAATTGAAGAAGAAACTCCACGAGAATCTTGATAATGGATTCATATTCCCTAGTGTGTCACCTTGGGGAGAACCTATTCTATTTTTTAAGAAGAAAGATGGATCAATGAAACTCTTCATTGATTATCGAGAACTTAACAAGATCACTATCAAGAACAAATATCCTCTCCCACGCATTGATGACTTATTTGACCAACTACGCAGAGCTCAATACTTTTCCAAGATTGATCATCGTTTAGGGTATCATCAATTAAGGGTCAAAAGGGAGGATATAACAAAGATGGATTTCCGTACAAGGTATGGACACTATGAATTTATAGTGATGCCATTTGGTCTTACTAAGGCCCCTTCTATATTCATGGATCTAATGAATAGGGTCTTTAGAGACAATCTTGATCAATTTTTGGTAGTCTTTGTAGAAAATATTCTTGTATATTCAAAGAGAAAGGATTATCATGAAGATCACTTGAGAATTTTATTAAAGACCCTGAGAAAGGAGAAGATTTATGCAAAATTTACCAAGTGTGAATTTTGGCATCAAAAAGTTGCATTTTTGGGTCACATAATCTCAACAGATGGGATATCTGTGGATCCAGTAAAAACAGAGGTTATTGAAAGATGGTCAAGGTCAACGATAGTAACTGAGATCCGATGTTTTCTTGGTTTGGATGGATATTATTGACGTTTTTTGAAATATTTTTCAAGATTATCTAACCCACTCACCAAATTGACTCAGAAAGGAGTTAAGTTTGTTTGGACAGAGGAATGTGAAGAGAATATCAAGGAGTTAAAAAAAGATTATCCAGTGAACTTGTGCTCACACTTCCTTGTAGTGGAGAAAGGTTTGTGATCTACAGTGATGCATCCAAGAAGGGATTGGGGTGTGTTCTCATGCAAAACGATATGGTGATAGATTATGCCTCATGACAGGTGAAAAGCGATTAGGAAAATTACCGAACTCATGATTTGGAATTATCTGCGGTAATATTTTCATTAATGATTTGGAGGAATTATATTTATGGTTAAAGGTGTGATATTTATACTGATCATAAAAGTTTAAAGTATATTTTCACAAAAAAGGAGCTGAGTATGCTCCAAAGAAGATGGTTGAAGCTGATTAAGGATTATGACTGCTTAATTCATTACCACCCTGGGAAAGAAAACAAGGTGGCTGATGCATTAATTCGACAAGACCATGCTAGATTATCCATGATGAGGATAAAAAAAGATCCAATATTTATGGATATACAAAGGATGGATCTTGGAATTATAATGGAAGGGGAAAATCTTATCTTTCTCAAATGAATTTTCAACCATCTATAGATGTGAAGATTAAATAGGTACAGAAAGAAGATGTAGATTTTCAAAAGAAGTTGAGAAATGTTCCGGAATTCAATCTTGATTGTGAGGATAATAAGGTTCAGGAATCAGGTTTGTGTTTCTCCCATCCCAGAATTAAAGAAGGAGCTGCTGGATGAGGCTCATAGTTCTTCATTCTCTATTCATACTGGAAGCACGAAGATGTGTAGGGACCTGAAAGAGTACTTCTGGTGGGATGGCATGAAAAGGGATGTTGCTGAATATGTCTCTCGATGCATGGTTTGTCAGCAAGTTAAAGCTGAGAGACAGAAGTCTAAGGGGATGTTTCAACCATTACCCATAACCGAATGGAAATGGGAAAACATCACTATGGAATTTTTCACTGGACTTCCTAAAACATCCAAAGGCAGTAATGTTATCTAGTTCATAGTTGATCATCTTACAAAGTGGGAACACTTCATTGCTATTAGAGAAATCTTCTCCCTTGATCATCTTGCCAGGATATATGTAAAGGAAGTGGTAAGATTGAATGGAGTGCCACTTTCCATTATATCTGATTGGGATCTGAGGTTTACCTCGAAGTTTTGGTAATGTCTTCAGCATACTCTGGATATAGAGTTGAGTTTCAGCACTGCTTATCATCCTCAGACAGACGGTCAGTCTGAGAGAACAATTCAAACTCTAGAAGATATGTTAAGAACTTACTATATAGATTTCAAAGGTGGTTGGGATCAACACCTACCATTGGTGGAAGTTTCTTATAATAATAGCTTTCACTCCAGTATTTAGATGGCTCCTTATGAAGCTCACTCTGGAAAGAAATGCAGGACTCCAACTTGTTTGGATGAAGATGGGGAAAGAAAGCTATTAGGACCTGATCTTGTTGATGAGATGGAAGAAAAGGTCAGATCTATTCAACAACACATAAGATCATCTCAGAGTCGACAAAAAAATTATGCCGATAACCGAAGAAAAGACCTAGATTTTGAATTCGATGATAAAGTGTTCTTACAAATATCTCCTTGGAAGAGAGTAATGAGATTTGGAAACAAGGGAAAGCTGAACCCTAGGTGTATTTGTCCTTTTGAAATACAGAATCATGTTGGGAATGTATCTTACCGATTGTTGCTTCCACCGAATCTATCTCAAGTTCATGAGGTGTTCCATGTATCTCTCCTGAGAAAGTACATACCCAATCCTTGACATGTACTCAGCTCAGAAGTTGTATCGCTGAAGCAAGATTTTTCTTATGATGAACAACTGATTGAGATTCTAGATCGTAGAAAAAAATCCCTACGGAACGAGACCACTCTCTTAGTGAAAGTTTTATGGAGGAACCAACAATTAGAAGAAGCTACATGGGAGCTTAAGGATCTAATGAGGGAGAGATATCCTCAACTATTTGTTACAAAGTGATGAATTTCGAGGGAGAAATTCATTTTGAGGGGGGTAGAATGTAACACCCGAGATTTTCAGGAAAAATATTTTGTTGTATACATCATCAAAGGAATATTTCACTATATAAAACACTAGCATGACTTTCTTTACATGCAATCACGACCTTTCTCGGTAGCTTGCGTTGTACACAATACCGAGTTTCACTAAACAACGATATGCTATTAAAATAGTATAAAAACTAGCCGTTATGAATAGTAATACCCACATTTAGAAATTTTATAAATTTTATCAGTCAAAATGGACTTCATTTTTGGATTCAGAATATCGAAATTAGCCTAGGGTGAATTTTTTGTATTTTTCTGAAAACTTTCAATTTTTGATGAATAGTGAAAACACTAGGATACAATTTAAAACCCAAATTTTATTTTAAATAATAATTTATTTTATTAAAATTTAATTTAGATCAAAATTGATATATAATACCTATATAAGTTAAAATCAATTAATTGGAGTCATTTTATAATAATTTTAGATATATATAAATTTTATTAAACTTTTGATCGTCTTTTACCCACCTCCTAGGAGAAGTTGAAAATTTACATAAAAATTAATTTTACCGCTTCTGTGAGTGGAATTTCGAAAATCCGAGAGACACAGTTAATATCAAGTAGTAAAATGTGGTTCAATGAGATAAAAATAATTTTTGCTGAATAGTAACTTTTTACTTTTTTTACCACGGTTAAAAGTAAATAGAGTAATTAAAGGGAAAAAATGATATTATTATTACCATAACACATGTCCTAATTATATTAGATAAGTTTAATTCGACCAAAAACAACCTTATGAATAAAATATGACCATTTAGGTCCACATGGATTAGATTAGGACATTTAATATTATTTTATTTAATGAATAATTAAAATAGTAAAAATCAATGTTTAATAACTAAAACATTTTTAATACAGGGTTATAAATAAGATAAATTCGACTATTAATGTTACATAGAAAGCTAAGAATATTTCCAACATAATGATATTTTATTTATAATTTTTAGTCTTTATATAATTTATTTTATTTATGACACAATGATGATGCAGTAATTACCTTATTAAGGAAATATTAACATAATTGATATTATAAATACCCAAATCAATTACATTTGAGACTTTTTATGAATTACACTAATTTTATAGGTTAATATGACATTTTATCATTTATTTAATTAAAATTTATCGAACTAATCAAGTTGTTATGATTTTCACAAAAATCATGTACTAAATAGTGTCAAAATTGACATAAAATAGTATTTAAAACAAATATTATATTAGTAATTGTCATTTTATTCCTAAAAACATAAGGTTCGGAAAAATGACTTAGATAAGGTTATATATATTAATAATAACCAACTTGGGGTTCTTTTGGATTATTATAGTAAGTTTATTAACCATATAATGTAAGAAAATAAGAAGAAACGGTAAAAGTAAAATTATTTAACTTAAAGTTAAATCTAAATGATAAGGTTAAAATAGTAACCTAAACTTGTCTAAAATCTATTGGTTAAGAGTATTTCAACCGATCCCCACCTTATAATCGAAATAAATCAATTTGGGGCTTTTAAAAACCGAATATGAATTTGTTATAAAATAATATTTTATGTTTTTTCCTAAGGTGCCCCTCTCCTCCCTTATAAAAGGGCTCATCCTCCCTCTCCTCCTCACACCACTTTGTGCATTAAATCTCAGTAAACACCTGAAACATTCACTTCTCCACTTCCCAAGAAACAATCTAGAGGTCCTGGTCTTCTTCAAAGACCATTTTAAGTTCCCTAAGAGGAGGTTAAGAAGAGGCAATTCAAAGAAGAGGTAATGTCTGTTACCGATTCTTTCAACTTTATTTATTCTTCTTCTTCTTCTTATTTAGTTGTTTCATTATGAAGTAATAACATCAGTATCACTCATATAATGATATGTTATTATAAGTACTAAAAAACCCTATTTCACCTTCTATCCATCTTACGTAAAATGAAATCACCGCGCGTGCGTACGTATGGAATACCGTCTACACGCCGTGGTGTAGTCTGTTTTCCACCACCACCATACTTGGATGTGTATAATGGTGTAAAGAATAACTATATGTGATTATTGTAAAGTTAACTTGATTCTGAAATATTATACATACACTTTAATAAAATTCCACGATCATGGGAATGATATCATCACTCGTGCGTACGTACGACCTACCGTCTCCATGATGTGATGTGACTCATTCTACATGATCTTCATTGCATAATGATTATTTAAATTAATTTAATGAATAAATATGATATATATTACACTAATACCTTTCCGGAAATGAGGAATCTATAACCTAGAAATAAGAATATGAATTTATTCGACAAAACACGCATAAGAACAAAAAAAGAAATAAACACCCGAATAACAAGTAACAATGAAATATTACTAATAAGAAGCTAAGAATATGACCATATATGATATCATAACAATGAGTACGATTTTGGAATAATTAAATAACATTATTTAAATCATTATACAGGATTTTGGACATGTACGAAGAAAATCGGACATATGGTAAGGGAAAATATCACAATCTCATTTTTATCCGAGATTGTTTATACTTTGGTATTTACTGGGGAATATTTATCATCCAAATCCATGTTTACTCAATATGTAATATTATTTATATCCTCATAAAATTTTTTAAACCCAATTTTACCCATTGGTGATTTTTTAGTAAATGATATGAAAGGGATCTTTTGTCATTTTTAGTACGAGGTACTTTTTGACTTTTCCGGCCCAAGTACGAGAAGAATGTTTTTTTAACTTATACGGCCTGAATGTACTTCTAGAACATTATTTCCATGAATCCTACTTTAAATGTTTTCAAGTTTATTTTTAAAAAAAATTATTTTAGTTTAAAATTGTATGACATGTTTAGAAAGGAAAAATGTTTTTGAAGATGAAAAGATATTTTTCTCAAGAATGGAGTTCAAGTGTTTTATCAAATTATTTTCCATATAAGATAATATAGGGTTCTTTTTCGATCCCTATTTTTACATTGATTTGTTTATTTTATGATTGAATTAATTTTATGATTTCCTTTTATCTTATATGGATAATGATATGAAGGCATGATGTTTAAGAATCCCATTTTTATTACATGGGTTATGTTATGATGTATGATTTATGATTTTGTGGAACACATAAGAATGGTTTCATTATGAGATGGGTGGGACCTATATCTCCCTCTAATGCATTGGTTAAATATTTATATCTCATGAGATAGACATGGATGGAATGGCAGGTTAATCTGGTTCAGTGAAACAGGACTGAAACGAGGAGTGAACTCAATTCAGAAATGGACTTTGTCCGCTAAGATAATCTTGGCAATGAGTCTTGACTAATAAGAAATGATTCTCTCTGATTATGTCTGTATGCCACAAAGATTCATGTTTTATGTTATTATTATTTGGTATTACATTTCACCACTATGATTTATCCCATGTTATGATATTATGATCTCTTTTGCAGGTTAGGATTTCCAAAATGTTATCTTCTTATAAATATGATGTGATTGATATTTCTTTTGTTTACCCTTACTGAGCATTTGAGATCACCCTTTTGTATTTTTTCTTTCCCCAGGTCAGGAATAATGTTATTAAGTAGGATATGACAAAAGGGACTCTATATATGATGATATAAAGAGGAGACAATGTAGATGATTTATGAACTAGTTGTTTATGTTTCCCAGTTTCTAAAGTCACTATACATATACGGTCCTTTCGTGGTTTCGTTATATGTTGTAATAAGTAATCTTCAATTCTGAAGTAATAACAATGTATGTAAATTATGGTCAGTTATATAGAGGTTCTAAACTATTCCCCAACATTTATAGTTGAAATTAAAAGGGGCAAACAACATTAAGAAAATTAGACAAAATGAGAAAGGAAGAAAAACCCTTACTTGAAAGTGTGCTTCCAAAGGATAGAGAGAGGCTTATTGAGAGATTAGGGCACCATGGGAGGATTCTAGAGAGATTAGGCCAGAGGTTTGATGAAATCCAAAGGCTTTGAGTGAGGTGGAAGTGGGAGCTTGGGTGGGTTTATATAGGAAAGGTGAGGGAAATCATTATTATCTAGGTTTGGGACACCTCACATTAAACTAATCCAAACCATAGACCAAACCATTGTTTTTCCCATGGTTTTTGGCAAAGGGAAGTGGAAGAAAATATTTTATAAGTCCAAAGACTGAAATTCTTAAAATAATGGGGTTACTTATGTGGAGGTGAGTCACACTCCCAAAGAAAACAATTAAAAAAGGGAAAATGTTTAATAAGTCATGAAGGGTCCGCTAAAGATTTGTAAAATAAATCAAAAAAACACAAAATCACATTAATTTAATGGTAAAACATATATTGGGAGAACATGAAGTTTATAGTATTTTATTACATCACTATTGGGTCATTATGATGTCATAAAACACATTATATATTTAAACTGTATTTAATTTTTACCCAAAAATTTGACTCTCATAGAAAATTATGAAAAATTTATCGTTGGATAATTTCAACATCCTAATTCCAAAAATAGTATTCATTTTATCTATATAATTTTCTACATATTTTAATTTTCACTTTTAAAATAAAAACTGATATTTATCGAAAATTCATGGGTTTTGACAAAAATGGCTTTGAAACCATATTAGAAATTACAATTACATTCATAAAATTAAAAGATCATTTATATTTAATAAAAATTAATTTAATAAAAATCATAATATTTTACTGAAAAAATATTTAATTCAAAAATCCATTAATTCATCAAAAAATATTTTTTAGTTGAACATTAATTAAAAATACTATTTGTGACTTAAAACCTATTTACAAGGTAACAATAATAAAATGAAAGTATATTCATTTTTATATAAAAAAATAATTTACACAACCATAGTGCTAAGGTCTTGCTACATAACCCCTTATAATACTCGCATAAGACTGTAGAGTAAGGTGTGCGATGGTGACAGAATTTTGGGGTGGCTCGGATAACATTGATCGGGTGGTAATCTCTATCAACTTCATCTTTTATCATAGGTGGTCCTACATGAGATTAACATAATCAAGATCAGGTTGGGCTTGGTCAAGATAGAATCCCAAAGATGCAACCTCCTTTCCGAGCCCTGAAAAATGGGATTCGTATGGGGAACGTCTACTGGATGAGGTCATCGCTTCCTTTGTCTGAGTAAATTGGATTTGTTAAAGCCCTATATTTACACTAATCATGTGATCAATGTTCAACAAATATATTAGCAACAGTCACAATTCATAACAGTTTTTTAAAATCCAAAAACATAAAACCAAAGAAGTTGACATTTTATATAAACATTTTACATAAAGAGACATTTAATTAGATCAAGAGGGATTTCCATTGATGAATGTTTGGGTCGTTACATAAAATATCATATTTTATACTATGGGATATTCTACAGTGATATAAAGATATATTGAATCAATATCTTTATCCATATCATCTTTTATGGTATTGGCATATCTCAAGTATTTTGGAATGTATAAATTATATTCTATGATAAAAAATATATAATTCAGAAATTAATTGTAAGTGTTTGGGTCTAATTCTATGTTGGATATAATTATTATATATATTTTATATAAAAAAATGTCTAGGAGAATAAAATATGAATTTAAATGATAAATGCTTTTATGATCAAACAGTTAAAAAATATTTTCAATCACATGTAATTAATCGAATGTTTGAGAAAAGTTCAAGTAAATGCCCTAATAGCTCGGGGTGAATCCTCGAGGCCTATATTAATAAGTCCAATATCATTTTGATGGGTGTTATGATATATTATTTATGACATAATTCTCCATAAAATATAGCTCTTTTCTCCTTATTCCTTTACAATAAATGTATTAAATTATCATAAATACAAGTAGAATCCTAACCAATCATTAGATTATTCATCAACACATGGATAAATTTGGAGGAAGGATTCCTTTGTCTACTTCTTTGTGATGTTCATCAAACATGTGATTTAAGAGAAAAGTCTTGGCCATTTTTGAGGTAAGAAAGACTATTTATTTTATGTTATGCATGTTTTTTATTTCAAACCATAAATAATTGTACTTTATAGTTTCTTATGACAAAAATGTCAAGAAGAAGTGTCATTTTATCCTAATAAACCTATAAATATCTTTATCTCTTTTCATTTATTCTCATCCTTTGGTGATCGATGGGATGAACCAAAATATCATTAATAACTTGTCTTATCTTAGGTGAGATGGAGGGTTTTAGGTAGGTTCAAGATTCTATAAATAAAATCATTTTGGTTCTATTGAGAATTTGGAATAACGATAGGTTTCATTATTATTCATGAGGTTTTTATAAAAAAATGTTGAAAATATATTTATAAAAAACAAGATTTACTTGGAAGTGTGGGTAGACCTAGTAGTTAGTGAACAACTTAAATATTTTCTTTGTAGTAGTATTATTTTTCCCTTATTTAAGGATAAACGTTTTATGCATGAATCATGTAGATATTCATAGATTTTAATTGCAACATTTTTTAATAGTTGTTTGAAAATTCATTTTTTTAAAGTAAAATAACATTCAATATGAATTATTTTAAAATAAGGAATTTTTTAAATGGGTTTTCAAGTTGATTTCCTATAAAATAATTTAATGTATTAAATACAATTATGGATTTTAAAGAGTAATTTTCAATGGTAATATATGTATTGTATGAGACTTTAAAAACTATGGTGATAGGTTTTGAAACGGAATATCATGGTTAATTTTCAGAAAATATTCTTATGGGTTTATAGTTTCTATAAATATTTGTTTTTATAGATTGATTTAAGGAAATTTCATTCTGAATTGTAAAATAATATCATTAATGAAATCTACAATAAGTATATTAGATACATTCATTGATAATATGTTTCATAATTATCCACTATTGTATTATCCATTTTGTAGGATATTAGCACAAGGTTTTTCAGATTTTCGGTAATGATAAATCACCTCAGGAACCTTAATGAGTGGATAAGTACCTTGAAATTTGAAGAAAAAATACTTCAATTTTTCAGGTGGATATGGGTCTTAAATATTTGAAATATTGGTTAAATATGATGAACCATTTCTTTGATTTATTGTAGTCCTTATAGGTTGTAAAATTTCCATTATCTTTCTATATTCATAACAAAATTATAAACAAGTTGTGGGATTTTGTCACGCAAGATAGGTTATATGATAGGCTATCTTAGAAAGGATTAGATTAGTTTTCAGTTAGATTTCTATACCATTTGTCATTTTGGGTTTGAATGAAAATGGAGTTTTTTGACTTTTGGTAATGGTACAAAATGGTTATGGAATTTACTAATTAATTTAAAATTTGGATCACATTAAACTAGAGATAGTAATCAGTGAATCATTGAAGGTTTAAAGAATTAATTTTTTAATATTAACCAATATAAAATAAAGGGTGGTGATATGTTTTTCTTAATCTTATATTGATATAGTGAATAAGGTAGTGGATTCTAGGAAGGGTATTATGGGAAATTATTCAAAAAAACACTTTCACTCAACCACATAGAGGAAATGGTTTGAGAAATGGGAAAAAGAAGAGGTGAAATTATTCTTCTTACATAATAGGAGTGTATTAATATTAGAAGGAATCAACATGTTCTTTGATGATCTTGAGATATATAAGATTTATACATTTTTATTATGGTTTTTTAGAGCACTTAATGTGGAATTTTTTGGAAACTCCACCCAATAATTATTAAAAAATAAAATTCAGGAACCTAAAACATTATTTTTAAAATCCACTAACTTCATATATGGTAGAGGTATCCAATTAGACACATATATTATAGGTAAAATTGGGTTTTCCTTAATAGACTAGTACTTTATTGTCAATTTTTTATGATGAGTTATTTTAAGACTATATTGGTATCCCAATGGTTACCATCTTAGCAAGGGGATGTTCCCGACCTTATAAAAAATATGGATACTTGTTTTAAACTGAGAAGGACCTAGTGGAACTATAATTTGGACTATTGAATGTTCAAGGTACATTTTTTACCTAAGGTTTCCTTTTTATTTACATTATTTAATATAGGTTTACTCACTATTTTACTATGAAATGGATGGTAAACAAATTGATTGTATATATAGATATGGTTTAATATGTATTCCCATTAAGAAAACTATAAATATTAGAATATTTGGTGATTCATGTTTTCATCATACATTGTCATTATATGTAGTGTGAAATATTCACAGAACTTCGCCATACTCAACCTTAGAATGATTGATAACATTATGGGAATGTAGCAGTTGACTGTATGTGAGGCACATAATTATTGTTATAGTTGAAATTTAATGATTATAACTCTATATGGTGAGATGTATACTTTCAATGTGAAATAGGTTATGAATGTTAGTGGATTTGGTACTATTTTGATGGAATTGATAGTTTATCATGTTAATTAGTAGTTAATGTTTTTTAAATAATAGAAGAAATTAGATAGGTTATAATTCTAGAGATAGTGAACTGCTACCCTAAAGTTTTTTCTATTGATTTTTTTGGACTAACTCCCATGAAAGGGGTTGGGTTTTTAATATATTTCAATCCAATAATGATTCTAATATATTTCAATTAATATCATAAGGTTCCATTTGAACTAAAGGAGTAGATAGGTAAGTTACTGGATTTTGGAAATAAAGTTTTTATTGAAAAATCCCATTTCCTTGGATTTTATGATACTTTTTATTAAAAATTTGGATGAAATATTTCAATTTTGTGTTAGTTATTGAATATTTAATCAAGTTGCTAATATGAAAAAACACCCTCTTCCATGAATTGATGACTTTCCAATCATTTAAAGGGAACCAAATGGTTTTCCATGATAGATATATCATCAAGAAACTATCACCTAAGTTTATAGAAATAGGACCTCTTGAAAAAATATTTTTGGATTAGGTTTGACCACTATTAAAATTTGGTTAACCAATTTGGTCTTACTAATCATCTAACTATTTTAACAGTATTAATGAATCACATGTTTTTTAAATTTCATGATTGTTTTTAATGTTCTTTATCAATGATATATTGGTGTATTAATAATCATAAACTAACCATGAAATGTATTAAAATATTTTTTTGAGTGTCTTAAGGTAGAATCAACACTATAAAAAATTATCCAATTACTTATTTATTAATTAGTCGGTTATATTCCATGGGGGTTTGATTTCAAAAATAGGAATATTGATCATCCCAAAAAAAAAGATATACATATTTGTATTATGGGAAGTATAAAACAATATATTCAATGTATGGTTCTCTCTAGGATTATCATGGTATTATTCATTTTCGTGCACAGATTCACCAATGGTGGCTTTAATCGTGAAATATGTGACATTATGGTGGACTCTAGAATACCATATATCTACTAAAGAGATTAAGTATAGGTTGAAATATTTAATAATTCTCATATTGTAAGATTTTTATGAATATTTAATAATTTATTATGATTTTTAAAAATATATAGTAATGTAAATATATTGATGTGGTAGTCTAGAATGCATATTTATTTTTGTTGAAATGCACCAAATCATAGTGTTATGTATGGGAATTTTTTTGTTATGAAATAATGCATGGTTTTTCTATATTATCCCACTCTAATATATAATGTTTGGTTCATTATATGATGATAATAATTTAGAGGATTATAGATGATGGAATGTGAAAGTTTTAGGGATTTAAATTCTTCATTATTCATGATCCTAGGTTAAACATAGTTAGAAACCATCAATATTATTATCAAATTTTTATTAAAAAAATGGTATTGAGGATGGCCCTCAATATCTATATATGGAGACCAATATATGGTGATGGTTTTTTGAGACATTTAATAGACTACTATTCAATTTTTAATAATCTTACTCTTTCTTTCAAATTTTATTTTTAAATTTAGTTCTAAGAAAATATAACGAAGAAAGGATTATTTATAAGAATTTGGATATTCATCGATCCCATGGATACCCTAGGATGAAGGAGTCCATTGGTTACTAATAAGTGGCAGTTATCAATCTTTTCTAAGAGAGATTGGACATATTCTAGTCAGAAGAGAATAACTTTTTCCATTCATCATTTCTTTATCCAAGCCATTACGAATGGAATATCTTATTGATTAAATCATTTTTTAGTTTATGTTTTTTCTATATTTAGATAAGTGTTATACCTTCAAAAACCCATTAGTGGTATCATATTTTATACCATAACATTTGGATTGAGTTTATGAATAAACGTTGACACATGAAATATGATAATTTCTAGAACCATGGAATAACCAAGTTCAAAATTAATATGGTTCTTAAATATTTCTAAACCAAGAAATAAATAGTTATATAAAATGGTCATGGTATTATAAAATATATAAGGACGTGACATGGTTTATGAGAAAAGTTCATAGAAATATTTTAGGAAAATAGAGTTTCATAATACGGTTACACTATGTCATGATATACTTGTTAAAATAGTTATGATTTGTATGGAATAATATTTTATAATAAAAAATTATAGACAAATAATACCATATCGTAATTTTAAGACTATAACATCTAAATTGTCTACCTAAAATAGATTTTCTAAATGAAAATAAGTTCCTAAAAATGGATAAGGGTCATGGTTTGACGATAGTCTTGAAAAGAATTCCCCTCCAAATTGGTAACAGTTTTCAATTTGTTACATGGTATACACCATGAGAAAATCAAGTTCACAATGGATTATCTACATAAAAATAACCATGGTGGAATAGAATTGACTATGGTTATCCCAATGGAAATATTTTTCAGTTAGGGTTTCAACATGCCATTGATAATATCTAGAAATGAGTGGTTTTAGGAAAACTAGTATTTATGTTTCCCCGTGGAAAGAGTGGTCATTAAGAATGCCACCACACCATTGAATATATACAAATTTGGAATGGTGTACTGAATTTAAAACAAAATAATCTTTGTTATGATTCTAAAAAATCTTCGCCATCATGGAAATACATTACACCATAACAAAAACATTTTGATAGATGTGATCTTAGTTTAAAGTGGATTTCAATGTTAAATAATTTATAAAGTGTGTATAAATTTATAATATAATAGAGATAGAAAATTTATAATATTGATTTATCAAATATTCAAATAAAATAATATAAAATGTTTATACTGAAAATTATTATTTGGAAAATTATTTTTACCATACCAAAATAATTTATGGATTATTTGATTAATGTTTTAAATAAAATAAAATAAGATATGTTTAAATTATGAAAAATGTTTACATAATATATAAAATGTTTATATTATAATAAAAGTTTCATAAAATATCTCATATTTTGGAATATGAAGTAGTTCAAATCATATTTCATATAAATTAATAATATAAAAGAGTTAATATTAGAGGAAATATGATTTTCATGTTTATTTATTTCATTCAATGTGTTTATGATAATTCATAAATAATAAAGTGTTTATAATTTATTTATTTATGAATCGTTCATGAATGTTTATTTCATGTATTATTTTTTAAATTATTCATTTATTTGTTATTATTTCTTTATTTATTCATAAATATAAATTTTTTATATTATGACTTTCCTTAAAATTATGATTAAATGTGTTTAAACTAATTCGTTAAGCTATCATACATGCATTTAAAGAGATATATGCTTAGTATAATAATGAATTTTTTTTATTCTTCCTTAAAATAAACTTTTTAATCAATTATGAGATTGAATTTAGATATTTATTATATTTTATGAATATTAGGTATAATAATTATGAAATAATCAAGTTCTCTATTGATCAGGTGGCCAAACAGGGAAACTTACCCTTAACAAAACCTTCATACATGTAATGTTCCCAAGCACCAGTGGAGGCCCGAATAGGTTGTGAGACAAATCTAAATTGGACACCACCAATGACATATATACTATCCATTTTGTGAAATAAATACTCATAGTGTTTAGGTATATATTAATGCAAATTAGTACATCTTGGTAAATACCCAGATACCTGCTTCATCCTCATTTGGTAATGTCTCTGTACATAGGACCATTTAATTAATTCTTTTAATTTTTGTTTATTTAATAAATGAAATGATGTGTAACCAAAATTGACATCACAACTAGATAGTAATAGTAAAGGTTCCAAGGTGTAAACAATGTATCCTCTAATGATCTTAATAAAGAAGAGAAAACAAGGTAATAATAAAGGAATCCTTGACCTCAGGGGTCGAGCCAACTTAGTAATAATTGGTAACCTAAATATAACGGGTTTTTGTGTAATATAAGGGGAATCACCCAAGGAGTTCCACTATAATAGGAATAGAACTATGTCTAAAGATATCGTCCATGGTAAAACGTGTTAATTAGTAATAGGGGCCAATTAGTGTATTAATGGTGCTAGATGTCCAAGATGTTATGCATGATCCAAGGAATGTATCCAAGGCATCCTAATATATAAATGATAAAGGAGGGATCATACATAGTCATTCTAGGAATCCACTAGTAGACAAAGATTAGGTTCTAAGGTGGGCATCTCCCTTGGAAACTGTCATCCCTTAATCCAAACAGTGACCATGGGTGCTCAAGGTATTCAGTCTGGAATCCAATGCTGACTCAAGTTTGACCAACCCTATAATGATGAATAGCTCCATATATATAATAGGTACTTTATACTATATTCATTATATTAATTAGGCCATGTATTCCGCATTCCATTTAATAATTCATTTGGTTCAAGTCATTTCCGTTCATTAGTGTGGCAAGGCATGCAATAATTTATTAGTTTATAAGTCATAATCAATTCATTAGGTTCACTCCACTACCTTCCATTATAAATGTCAAGGGGTTCTATGAACATGAAACTAAACTGTTTAATTACATTCATTTAGAACAATTGATATGTATCAATATACTTACAAATTTTACATTTAATGATTCATTTAATTGATTTAAGAACATACCTTGGTAGGTCCAAGTGAAATCATACCTATTATTTGGATTAATAACTAATTCATTTAATTATAACACTTACCTTTAGGAAGGTCGTGTGAAGGCATGCTTGAATGGTGGTGTTGATGGCCATAAATGATAAGTAATAACTGTATAAATCACCCTACTTGGGATGGAGATAATTCATGTCTTAACCTCTAATGGTGCGATAATATTATATAGAAAGGGATCTTGAATACAATCACGATGAATATAAGCATGTAATATGAATTTAATTGGAAGTTATTGATCAAAATGGCGTGTCCACAATAACGGTAGTTTATAAAATAGTTATATTGTGGGATAAGTCATACACCACCTACCGTTAGCATGTATGACTCTCCTCATCTAGTATAAACCTTTAGCATGGCCTGGATAAAGAGAAATATGATCAAAAAATCAAAATCCTAAAAATAGGGCATATTATCTCACACCAAAATAGAGCATTCTATAGGAAGAAGAACAGTGAAATGAGATAATGTATCAAAGAGATTACTATGACGAATCCAACGAGACCAATAGAGCTTAGATAAGAAACTAGATGAAGTTATGGGATGAAAACCTATAAAATAGGGATTTGGGGGCTGAAAATGGGAGAGGAAGGAGACCTCTGTTTGTTGGAATGAGATAATGGGTAAGGGGATGAGATAAGAATTCATTAAAGGAATTTTTGTCATTTAACCCAAAAAAATAGTAGTGCAGGGTTTGGCCTCATGGTTGGACAAACCGGGCACCAACCGTGTGCATGGATCTGATTAAGGAGGGTAGTTGAATAGTTAGGTCACATGGTTGGAAAAACCATGTTCCAACCATGTGAAACAACTCTGCTATATTTTTTTGAGATAATCGCGCGGGTGTGTGGCCGTAGAAAATAATTAGGGAAGTACATGTACCCTTATTTCCCATTTTCCATCCCCACATGGATAGGGTTAATTTTATGTCCTTTCTAACAAGGATTATCATAACTATATGACTAGTCTATTTTTCCTACCAGTCGAGGTTTTTGGCTCCGAACCAGACTTTAACACCCCCTCCCCTATAACCATTCTAAACTAAAATGGCATCCATATTAGGTCTATAATAAATAATTAAAAAAATTAAAAAAGATCCACACTAGAGATAAAAACCAGGTTCTTACATCCTTCCCCGCTTAACAGAACTCGTCACTGTGTTCACCTTCCAAGTGTAGAAAAACAGTGTTTCAGAACAACTCTAGCCACTGGCCACATATTCCATCCTCCCACTCCCAAATCTCATCTTATACATGGTTGTTCTTCTATAGAACATACACTAAAGGGATATATTGGCCTTAGATAGCCTTTATTATCTAGTTAATTATGTGAATATGATATTCCACAAATGAAGTATCAGTATCTAACTCAACCTACTTAGGATCTAACTAAAAATATGGCATTGTCTCTTATTCTAACTGCGTGACACTGGTGGTATAGAATGGATGGTTCGTTTCTATAGTGGGGTCTTAGACTTGGCCAAATTTTCATGTTTCTGGTGGTCTATCAACTAGCGTTGTATGGTCTGATGGTGTCTCATACATAGGAAATTTTTTAGTGTCATTGATATGAGTATTCTGATGTCAGATTGACGGTGTCTCGTCTAGAGGTATCTCATACTGAGCCGAAATTATGTTCTGACGGCATAACATCTTGGTGGTGTGTTGACCAATGATGTCTTGATGTGCAGGAATTTGTTGCATATCACCGATCAAAATATTATTTAACTAAGATTGCAATATAGTGCACTCCCATGGTCGGTCTAAAGGAGGAAACTTACACAACACCAAAATTCTATTTTCACTATTTATTTTCTAACTAATATATAATATAAATATGAGTTTGAAATATGCATACAATATTAATGTATATATATATATGTAATGAAAAAAATATTATGTTAAAAAGAAGAAAGAATACATTTGTTCTTGTGTGATCATAACGGTTTATATCATTGTTTATTAAAATATTTTCAATATCAATTCAATGTAGTGATCACGATCTATCACACTACACCCTATTATTCAAAATGATTTTTCCCTAACACCAAGATCTCATCCTGTGGAGAAATACTCTTCCTAAAGTTGGCTAGGAGATCTCTTTTCCGACCATCACCACCCAATCCATACTCCATCGTATGCGTGACTTAGATGGTGAAGGGAAGGATAAATGTTGAATGAGAAGAAGAACTGGGTGGTAGAGAAAATGGGGAAATCGCACACCATAATCCATTTAACAACCACCTAAATTCTCAGAATTAAGTAAAGAGATTAAAATTTAAGTACAATGAAACTCAATCATCCACCATTCTCCCCCTCGAACAAATATCGAGGTTAGTTCCCCATTCTCATGGAGTTAGAAGAGAATACAGTGGGAGAAACAAATAAAAGTAAAAATAGAAGAATGAGGTTTGAAGAAGAATAATAAAATAAATTAAAACATTATGAATATACTATAGAAGAAAAGGAACTACAAAACAATAAAAAATGTCCACACATAAGTGCCAATGCATTGAAAAGGGGTGAGTATACATATTTATAGGGAGATGAGGTGAAATAATTCTCTCCAAAATAATTCTCCAAATGATGCTACGTAGATGTCCCATTAAATGGCCGAATTTGTAATAGGGTTATTCATAAAGGATGTTCCATAATGTCTCCTCCATTCACCCTATATATATGAGATTTATTGTCAAGTTTATGTAGGATTTATGATCGATTTAATCTGAGACATTTAATCTGCCCATTTGACTCGCCGAATTTTCAATTCTTCAACTTTCTATGACATTATTGCCCTCCAAAACATCATTTTACATGTCGCTTCCTTAACAAAAGCTGTTCCAAATAAAAATTTTCATCTCTCCAAAAAATATGAGGCATTTTGGATGATGTTTAGCGATGCTATAAATTTATTACCCAATTGAACCGTTTATGCCTGGTGAGATGTTTCATCTTCCACATGTTGTGAGTGTTCCCATAATTTCTTAATGAGGGTATTTTGACTTGTAATTCATCATGGAAGCGCCTTAAAATCCTATTTTCTTTCCAGAATTAATTAATGCATTTTAAGGTGTGTGCGCTGAATTATCCATCCATTACTTCGGTGGGGCCCATTCTGTCTGCCTGGAAAACTCTTCAACTTCATTGAATTTTTACAGCCACTAGATGATCGATGCAGCCCCTGGTCCAGAAGAAACAAATGAAGGAAATTAAATATTGATTCTACCAAAATTTTAATCATAAAATTTGGACATATATTTAAAGGTAAATGACCAAAATACCCCTGTGAAAACAATCTGTTAAAATTGCAGAATTTGGCCATTTTTGCATTTATGCTCAAAATAACACTAAAACATAAAAATGTGAAAATTTCCCATACAATAACACTATGGAGAGATTATAAAAAATGAATTACAGTATAAAATATAAGAAAATTTGAGCTTCATCACTCCCCCACAATTAAATATTGCACTCCTAGAAATCATCTTACATCCAATTCAAATTTCACACAACAATCAAAAATTAGAAAATATCAATGATCTTATCCAAAATAGAAGTCCATCATGTATCATATATGAAAAACAAGACTCTATCATTTTCATTTCAATAATTAAAATTTTTTCAACCGTAGAAATCAATCCATGTCCCAATCACAACCTACCTTGCATTGAATTTTATGTCACTCTTCACTCAAGGGAAATTGAATCTAGAGTTATACTCATACTTGATGATCGCAGGTATCACCATAGGTTTCTGAAAATTCTTATTTCTCCACAGTGTGAAACATGAAAATGAATTTAATCATGAGGGATTTAATTAATGTTTCAAATGATTCTGTGGCTTAGTGTTGGTGGGAAAATGATTAAAAATGTTCCAGGCTAGAAAGAGGAGGTTGGACCTTTATCTACAATGCATGATTAAATCAAGGGAAAATACAGAAACTTCCTCTCTCAATCCCACTTGAAAATGAGAAAAACAACACAACCCCATTTTTATGACATGGTACATGAACCAATATGTTATTATAATTAATGATATCATCTAAGTTCTCCTTTTTTTCAAAGCTCTAGAAAGGCACAGTTTTATTTTATTTTTCTTTTTTTTTCATGGAGGATGAGTTGAAAATTGAATACAATGAATGAATGGAAATTCATGCCTTTGATTTTTGAAAGGTACATGAGTCATAAAATAATATAAAATGAGGTATTCAAACTCATCTCCAATTTGTTTTCTTTTTTTTTGAAGGAGAAATGGATGAAAAAAATAAAGCACAATGAAATGATGAAACATGACCAATTCTCTTATTATCCACGGACCAAAGTATTGAAACACACCGAGAATCACCAATAAATGATACTCATCCCAATGAACGCACACAAAAGGCCCTTCCCCCACACTCAAACTTGAAATAACCATGAAAAAATACTAAAAGTGTGGGTAGGTAAAGAAAAATTGCCTTCTAATGTGGCTTAAACCTATAAGGAAATTCATGTCATCTAAGGGCTTACGAAGGATAAATGTTAAATTGGATCTTAAGATAAAATTTGGCTAGCCAAAGAGATGACTCAATAATTTTAAATACATTCCATGAAATCCAAAGCATTGAACGATAATTATATACAAATTCTGGTTCTCACACAAAATTCATGTTTCCCTCAAGAAAGTGTGGGTATTAAGAAGAATATGAAAAAGTGGTTTAGAATACCTCACATGATTAGAAATATATTTTGAGTCAGTGTTTCATGGTCATGTATTTCAAAAATCTATCAAACTCATAAAAATTATTGTTATTCCAATTCAAGAAAAATGTTTTCATATCAAAAAACATTTAAAATCCATTATTTCAAAAATCATTTCAACTCTTTCAAAACCAATTGATGTGTGAAAAGTGATAAGAATATTCATTAAAGATAAAAAATCCTAAAAATATAATAAACAAAAATGAAAAGCACACAAAAAGAACTAAGCAGTTTGACACTACCCCACAGTTAAATTTAACTACCCCTTATTTAAAATAAAAAAATATAAATATAAAAGTATAAAATCAAAGGGAAGGAAAGATACAACCTGACATTATTTTAGAAAAGGATGCCTTCAGTTACGCTCCTAGAAGCAACCACTTTAAGACTACAAAAAATTAATTAAAATACATAAGAAAAATAAATAAAAAGAATGATGAAGGGAAAAGAAAATAGATAATGCTTGGTTTAGACTCCCAAGCGGGAGCTAGGTTTTTACTACCCCTAGTCAGGCAGTTGCAGCAGATTATCCCCAATCAGATGGTGGAGGTGGTTTCATTGAGATAAACCACCACATGTGGATTTTCCCGGTGTCCATCAGTGTACACTGAGATTGGAGAACCACAAAGAATATAATAATGTTCCCAACCCCCAAGAAATAATACAGTTAGAATTCAAGATCCATAGTGGGCGGGAATAGAAAATAGGGGTGTTCCCTGTGAAATTTTGTGGTGTCCTCCTCCATATGATATGAAAGTTGATGTAGAGGAGGTAGTCGCACCACCAACATCTTATCCGGATCTTCTTCCTTGATCACCACTACTTTGGTGGTCTCATCATCAATATCCAAGGCATGATCCATATTTGCTGTATCAGAAATTTCAGGAAAGGAGAAGTCAGAAAACAATTCTGTTTGAATAAAATTAAAACATGATGAATCAATCAAGAAATCTTCCCTTTCCAGTATGTCAGCTAGGAAATTTATCTCTTCTTGAAAGGCCATTGGCACTTTTATCTCAGTAGGTGCATCTTCTTCATCATATTCCAATGAAAGAGCAAGGTAAAAAGGTGTTTATTGTTCAATATCAAATATAGGAAGATCAATTTTCAGGTTATCTTCTACAATGTGATTCCAATATTCTTCCAAAAAGTATTGATCTCTCATAAGTGAATCAGTTGGAATGTGTACATCAAGGACCTGCTCGAGAAATGGTGGAGTACGGGATGATATGATTAACTTTTTTAGTATCTTCTTGTCACTCGCCTAAGGTTCTTTGATATAAAAAATGATTGGTTAAATATCTTCCACCACTCGTTTTGGTTCAGGTTCCGGCAGAGGATTTGGTTTTGGTTGCTCGTGACATGCTTGTACGTATTCAGAAATCAACTCTATTTGACTCTCCAATTTATCCACAACTGCACTAATCCTTTTAAACTTAGCGTCAATATCATTGTAATCTTCTTTTGGAACCTAAGATTGGTCAGTCCACGCAGAATAATCACCATTGAAATTCATCATGAACATTTTTTTTATTTTTTGAAATCTATAATTTTTTTTATGAAGAACGGTGTGTGCAAGTGTTGCGCCTCCCAGGCAACGGTGCCAATATGATGCGCGGTAAATTGTCATAGATCCCCGATAAAAATATTATTTACCTAAGAATGCAATATAGTGCACTCCCAGGGTCGGTCTCAGGGAGGAAACTTACACAACACCAAAATTCTATTTTCACTATTTTTTTCTAAATAATATATAATATAAAGATGAGTTTCACAAAGGCATAAAATATGACTATCTATATATATGTAATGCAAACAATATGATGTTAGAAATAAGAAAGAAGAAATTTGTTCTTGGGGGATCATAATGGTTGATATCATTGTTTGTTAAAATATTTTCAGTATCAATTCAATGTAGTGGTCAAGATCTATCACACTACACCCTCTTATTCGAAATGTTATTTCCCCAACACTAAGATCTATGCATGTGGGAAAATACTGTTGCTAAATTCTACTAGGAGATCTCTTTGTCGACCATCGCTACCCAAGCCATACTCCATCGTATGCATGACTTTGATAGTGAAGGGAATGATAAATGTTGAATGAGAAGAACTCGATGGTAGAGAAAATGGGGCAATAGCACACCATAATGAATTTAACCACCACCTAAATTCTCAAAATTAAATAAAGAGCATATAATTTAAGTGCAATGAAACTCAATCATCCACCATTATTACCCTCAAACAAACATCGAGCTTAGTTCCCCATTCTCATGGAGTTAGAAGAGAATACGGTGGGAGAAACAAATAAAAGTAAAAATGGAAGAATGAGGTATGAAGAAGAATAATAATATAAATTAAAAAATTATGAATATACTAAAGAAGAAAGGAAACTACAAAACATTAATAAATGTCCACACAAAAGTTTCAATGCTTTGATAAGGGGTGAGGATACATATTTATAGGGAGATGAGGTGAATGAATTGTCTCCAAAATAATCCTCTAAATGATGCTACGTGGATGTACCATTTAATGGCCTAATTTGTAACAGGTTTATTAATCAAAGATGTTCTGTAATGTCTCCTACATTCACCCTCCAAATATGAAATTTATTGGCAATCGTATGTAGGAGTTATGATTGATTCAATCCGAGACATTTAATCTTCCTATTTGACTCGCTGAATTTTCAATTCTTCAACTTCATGTGACATTATTACCCTCTAAACCGTCGATTTACATGTTTCTTCCTTAAAAAAAGTTGTTAAACATGAAATTTCGCGTCTCTACACAACATATGAGATATTTTGGATGAAGTTTCTTGATTTCATGAATTTATCACCCAATTGAACCGTTTCTTCCTGGTGAGATGTTTCATCGTCCACATGTTGTGAGCATTCCCATAATTCCTTTATGAGGGTATTTTGACTTGTAATTCATCATGGACGCGCCTTAATAAATCCTCTTTTTTAAGTAGTAATTAATTCATTTGAAGTTGTTTTCTCTGAGTTATCCATCCGTTACGTCGGTGGGGCCCATTCTGTCCGCCCGGAAAACTCTTCAACTTCATTGAATTTTTACAGCCACTAGATGATCGATTCAGCCCCTAGTCCAGGGGAAAAATATAAAAGAAATTAAATAATTATTATAATAAAATTTTAATCATAAAATTTGGACATATATTTAATGAGAAATGACAAAAATAACCCTGTGAAAACAATCTGTTAAAATTGCAGAATTTGGCCATTTCTGCATTTACGCTCAAAATAACACTAAAACATAAAAATGTGACAATTACCCATACAATAACACTATGGGGGGATTATAAACAATGAATTATAGTATTAAATATAAGAAAATTTGTGTTTCATCATGTCTCATAATTTTTCATGTTTTCAGTCAAGCAATATGATATCCTAGTAGTGTCCCAAAATTAGATATTTTTATGCTGAAGGCACCTCAGGGGAAATAATGTATGTGTTAGCGGTGTCTCATACTTAGAATAATTTACCACCTATTCTCAAAATATACAATACTTATAAAGAATCATGAAATTCATTAGTATTATTAAAAACATGATTTTTTATCATTAAAACGAGGATTACAATAATATTTATATCATTTATAATAATATGGAGATTATGGAACCATGATCAAAGTACAAGGACCAAAACTATCAAACCAAAACATAAATGAATGAATAATAAGTTATCTCCCAGAACTATAATTTTAACAAAGAGTTATTTACAAACAAGTGATAAAAGTTTATAAGTAACTAATATATGGTTTGAAATGTGTGAGTATGGTTCCATAATATCTATATAATAAATGAATATTTATTATATAGGAGGTTCAAATACATTTGAAGGAATTAATACCTAAGGTAATGGTTTATTTCACAGTTTCATCATTATTTAGGATTATTTATGTTTAAGAATTTGATGGGGGAATTGTTTGATATTTCAATCACAAACCCATCCTATTTCTCCTCAGCTATTTATTTCTATATAACACATGTTTTCTTATAATATATATCAATTAAATTACTCAAGAGACTAGAGGTATGTTTTTATTGAAAATAGACTACATTTTACTTTTCGATTAGAAATCATTTTCTTCCAAGACCATATTTTCCATAAAATATATTAAATAATATTTTTACTATTATCTAATGATTCACTAAAAAATTTAACCCATGTTTTCCTTCTACAAATAGTATTTAAAGTAATATTTTTTCATTTTCTGAATGAGGTACTTTTTCAGTTTTTATAAATGTGTGAATGGAATGAATTTTTAACTTATACGACGTGAATGGAATTTCCGTCCATAATAGTCATTTAATGATTTAAAGAATACTTTAAAATTTTATAAGTTTATTTTCAATGAAAATTTTTTCCTTAATATTTTATAAATTTTTATATTTTAAATAAGGATGTTCAAATTGAAAAGTTTATTTTCCTCAAGAAAATTTCTAGTGATATTTTTAAATTATTTTCATCTGTGTCAACATCTTTTGTTGAATGTTACACTTTACTACGGATGTACTCCAATGATATCAACCACTATATTTTTATGGATGGTTTATGATTAGTTCAACTGGGAAATTACTAAAATTATGTATTTTAGTTCGTCATATATAAAGATTATTTTATTGATATGTCATGTTGACTAAGTTATATTTTTTATTCATATGGGGAATGAATTGGAATTATTAAGTGATGGGTGGGGCCTATAATTATATATTCCCTCAATTAATCGATATGCCTCATTAGAAAAAATTATTTTTCCACGTGTAACGGGTTTTTGGTGTATGTCTACCCATTGTTTAAACTATCTTGGCACAAGGAATTTGCTATAAGTTTAAGATTTATATTATAATTAATTCCATCATTATAAAATTTATTATTTATGTCCATGTGATTATTTGAATTATTTTGATAAGTATAGAAATGTTTGAAGCTTGTTTTTTATAATGAATTATTTTATTATCATTTATTTTTATCATATTATTCTTTATGTTCGTGTTATTTATTAAATTTCATGTGTTTTTAGTTATTTAACTTTCCATATTATTCAATTATTATTTATTAAGGATATATTCAACTATATGTACCCATTAAATGGCATCTAAACGCACTTATTTATTAAGTTTACTCTCTCTAGGATGCTAGGTAGTGTAGTATGATTGATAAGAAAGGATATTCTAGAGAGAATAATGATGTTCTTAGAAAAATAATTTGTTTTATTTCATATTTTCAAATATAATTTGAGTTTAAAGAATGTATCATGTTTACCAAGACTAATAAACTATTTCATCCTTCGAGTAGTGATTCCATGTATCTGGTTCCAAAGTAATATTGCAACAAAGAACTATGGGATTCTATGGTCGGGGTATTTATAGTTAGTATCAGAGTAAGTTTAGTATAAACTATAAGAACTAGATTTAGGAAAACATAGATTAGGTAACATAACAATATGATTTAATTCAAGGATAATTTTATGTATAGGATAAAATCCTAATGTTTTGGTAAAACAGAGATTATATGGTATTCCTAGTAATACAACCATGTCTGGATACTACAAGTGGATGTGGTTTTGTCATAGATTCATATAGGGGTAATGTTGTGTAAAAGAGTTGGTTGAGTATATCTAGAAAATAATTATCGTGAAAAGTTAGTGTGCCCTTACTATGCACCTTGTTTAAAACTTCTGTGGGACATGATTGGGTTAATTCAAATTTTCTTTATTGGGTATTATTAACTATTTGAAAATATTTCTAATATTTGATAATATTATCCAAGAAACAAATTTTATGATTCTGATATTAGTAATGAATAATTTTTTAATTTATGTTATGTTTTTCACTATTTTAAAAATCATAAAATGTGTTTAATAGTTTTATGATCTAATATAGTCTATTCCCTTGTTAAGAAATGGAACCTAGAATAAAGAATGAAAAATGTGTCAGTATAAATAATCTATGTAGATATTTCCCTCATTAATAAGCTATCATGAATTATGTTAAAACTTAGCATATTATAAGTTTGATAGGATAGTTGACTCATGTTATAACCCATTACCTTTCCAGAATAAAATAATGTATTTCTTCACCTCATGTTTTTTTATGTTAGACCACATCAAATGTTATAATCCTCTATCCTTTAAAGTAAGTATTGATAATATGAAATTCTATGTAAATTTTGGATTCATTAATTAATCATTATTCATGTTTTATTAGATAATTTAACATGTATGTGTTGATTATTATATGGATTATTTTTACAATATTCCAAAGGAAAATTTGTCATAACTGGCCAAAAGTGGACTTTACATGTCATCAAATACATACACGATTTGTATTCATCATTCTCAGAATGTCGCAATTCATGAAGCACAAGTCATTATTTTTTCAATTAATGAAAATAATACATAATATTAATATACAATACATGTAATGTAACATTTGAAGGATACTTCCCACTTAAAGTTAAATTCATTTGAAGAAACATGTCATGATTTTCCATTACACATCATCAAAAATGTCACATCACCTATACCCAAAGATCTAGGATGTGTCTGACACCATTTCCAAAATACATGATGGAAAACTTGGATCGAGATTATACGATGTGAGATGTTTAAAAGTCATGTAAATTTAAATATATTTATGTATAGGACATTGATAGTCTTGTATAACACTTCTGGAGCATCATTTCTACCTCTTTCATGCCGATTTCCCCCCTTTATTTCTCTCATAAATCAATTTTAGAAAACTACTTTTATTATTTTGATTAAATCCAAGTGTCATTTATCAACTTGAAATCATCATTCCTCTCATTTTTCACTATTTACCATTCCTATGTCTCTTTTCCATTATCATTTACACTCAATAATGGATTCAATAAATGCTATTTCTTGTTTAATATTTTGAGTAAGTGTTTTATTGTTTTATTACTTGATTTTACTATGAAATGATTGATTTTTAAACCCTATATTTCAATCAGACTTATTTCCATTATTTCATCAATCTTCCAAGCATGTCTACAACTACCACATCCATTTGAATCATTACTATAATGAGAAACTAAACCATTGAGGGTAAGGGTCGAGAGTGAGTGTTGTTCTAAACTTAATGAATTTATGAATTGTAACTTGGTAACCCTAAATATAATAGTCATGTTAAATAAAAATTGTTTGTTCAATTAATTTATGCAACCCTGACCATGGAATGATAAAATGAAGGAACCTTACCAGATTAATGTAGAGAATTATATGACCATTAATATGTGACACTTTCTTTTATATATGCTAGGATTAGTTCATCTTGGTTGTTAGCTATATCGTGGCCAAGTAATAATTTCATCTTAAATAGTCAAGTTGGTCTGAACATAATCAACCAGTGTTCTGTACACCACTTCGTAGCCTAAGCCTCAGGAATTTCCCATGTTAAGATCGAGGTTATCCTTTTTACTGAACCTTGGAAATTGACCCTAATCCCTATATTCCTACAGAATCTTAAAACAAAATTAATAGCACTAATTATATCCCAAACCCAACCCAATTCACGAGGAGTCCTTCATAAAGGGTTTTAAGTCACTAGTTCTTTGTCTTCAAATATTTCCCCATGGGTTCGACCCCACACTACTGCTCTACTATGTCATTGAAACAGGTGTAGTTTTGGATAAAAAGAAATTTTAATCTGATTACCGCTCACATGAAATAAATGAAATTTTTAGGAACATAAAATTTTAGAACTGCTTCAAGGGAATATATTTTTCTTAGGAACATAAAACATTGGCACGAACCTTGTAATACCCCACCCATCCCCCTTTCTCTTTTCATTCATTCATATTTCGTTCAAAATCCATTATATATTTTTTCCTACTAGACTTGTTCATGCGTTAGGTAACCTTTACTCATTCAAGGAGCCTAAACACTCAATAACCTCTTACCTACATTTGAGAGATTGAAATATACCTTTCATAATACTATTGTATAAGTATGGAAGACCACATCAATCATGTAAGTACAAACCCAACAAACATGGAATATGTACCACCTACAGCAAATGAAAATCAAGCCTCACAACTGGATTGCACTATCATGGATTAAAATTTCCGTTATATAAATGGTTTTGTGCCCATAATTTCTCTCTATTATATCTAGTCACAAACATTTGAAATTAAAATTGGACTCATCAATATGATTAAAAATATGGGTCAGTTCTACAAACATCATAGTGATGATCCTCATGATCACATCTCCAACTTCCTGGATGTTTACAATACTTTTCAAAACATAGAAGTATCCTCTAATGTAATCCAATTGTGGTTATTCCCATTCTCCTTGTGCGATAGAGGCAAGGATTAGATAAAAATTAAAGCTCCCAATTCAATCACAACTTGGGATGATCTATCCAAAAAATTCTCAGATAAATACTTTCCCCCAGGATGAACTTGGAAACTAAACAATGAAATTTATAATTTCAATCAAGTAAATGTAGAGTCAGTCATAGAGGCCTAAGAGAATTTTAAATAACTCACTCATAAATTCCATTATCATGGACTAGATGTGTGTATTTAGCTGCAAACTTTCTACAATGGTCTTCAACCAGCCACCCGCATAGTGGTAGATGAAACCACTGATGGAATTTTTATGATAATAACACTAAAAGTAGGCCTATCACTTCTACAATAGGTCTTACACAATAACAGTCTATTGAATAATGATCTTAGACCACATAGGCATAAAATCCACCAAGTTGAATAATACACCCATCAATCTTCACAAGTTGAGGACCTGACTAAGAAGCTTGAATCATTTCAGCTTCCTACTGCACCCCTACCTATTCTTATCCTATAATGGAGATTCAATCCTATAAAATGTGTGATGGTACACACTTACATTAAGACTTTAAGGTAGGTTTTAATTAAAAAATGAAACATTATAATTACGTCAATTAGAATCAGAAAAACCAACAATACCATCAACCACATCAGTATTACTAATAGAGTTTGGATCAACAAACAAAAAAAATAATCAAGGGTACTATCAATATTGAAGTCACCAAGAACCACCTAGGATCTAAGGACCATCGAGATACCCTCCTATTAATCTTATTAATCAATCACCTCAACAAGTTCCCCAACATCTTTTTCCTCCAAGAGGCAAGAGAAAATTTCAACTGGTTTCACAATGACCACCACAACCATTCATACCCCTTCAATAAAATTTAGAGAATATACCCTTAGACGTAATTTTAAAATATTACCAATGGATAACCAAACAAGAGATATAAATTCAAAATCAAAGGGCTTCCCTCAAAAAACATGACAACCAGATGGGTAAAATCTCAAATACCTTGTCCGATAGATTTATAGGTATTTCTCCCTAGTAATAATAAGATATACCCAAATGAATAGGTAAAGGCAGTGGTATTGAGGAGTGAAAAAGTGATGGATTTTAAGCAACCCTTTATAGAAGAATAAATGATTTTTGAGGAACCCAAGAAACCTATAACATTAATTGAAGAGGGTGAAAATGATAAATTGAATAGAATTGATCAAGAGACGCCTCTGAAACTAACACCTCCTAAAAACCTTCAACACAAGAGCATCCCAAATAGGATATCTATATGAAACCATCATATTACAAACCACCTCTCCCCTACTAGAAAATAATGAGGAATGGAAGAATATAAGGGAATTATATGAAATTTTTCGAAATGGTCAAGAAATTACATATCAACATACCATTTTATAAGTTATTACCCTAATGCCTATCTATGAAAAATTATTAAAGGAACTATTCTCTAATAATAAGAAAATGGAAGAACTATGAGTCATTATTACAAATAAACAGTGCACTAATGTGGTTCAACAAAATATTCCACCAAAGATGAGATATACTTGGAGTTTCATAATTTCATGAACCATTGGAAAATAAAATTTCATAAGATCCATGTGTGACTTAGGAGACAATATTAACCTCATGCCAATGAGTGTGTTACACAATATGGGACTCAATGAATTAAATCCAATGAGTTTGGAACATAAATTAGATAACTAGTCAATAAATTATCCTCAAGGGATTCTATAATATGTTTTAGTTAAAATTCTAAAAATTCATTTTCCTAGTAAAAATCTTCATTTTCGATAAGGATGAAGAAGGAGACATTCCAATTATCCTAGTCTATCCATTTTTAGACACTATGAAGGATTTTATTGATGTGAATCAAGGGAGACTCATCTTCATAGTTGGTGAATAAAAAGTTGTATTCTATCTAATGAAACATGAAATACAAATAGATTCCTCTTTTGACTTCAAATCTATCTTTCTCATAGAAGAGTGAAATGACAACATGGGCATAGAAGATAATAGTAATGAGGTTTCCCCAATGAAAAGGAGGAATATTATTTAGATAAAGTGAGATATATATAACCTCTTACAAGGGAAACTATCTCTCCATTAAAACCCTCAATTATCCAGCCACCAACATTGGAGCTAAAACCTATCTCGAGCACAATAAAGTACTCATTTCCAAAGAACACAACTACACTACCAAATATCGTCAACTCATAACTAAAAAAGATAAAAGATAAAAAATTGATCAATGTCCTACAAATAAATATGAAGTAAATTACTAGGGTGTGGCTAACATCAAATGGATTATTCCCACAAAATATAATCACAATATTTTATTAGAAGAAAGTGAAAACCACAAATGCCATCCCTAGAGGTGACTCACCCAACCAATGAAAAGGTGGTTAAGAAATACATGTTGAAACTCCTATATGATGGAATAATATTTTGGACCTATAATTGCGAGTGGTTGAGTTGGATACAAGTCATTCCAAAGAAAGGTGGCATCACAGTTCTAAAGAATGAAGAAGATTATACGATCTAATCTCGCACCATCACTGGATGGAGAGTATACGTGGAATATAGAAATTTGAAAACCATGTCTTGAAAATACCATTTCCCAACACCCTTCATGGATAAAATGGTGGAGGTACTAGAAGGACATGAAATCTACTATTTCCTGGATGGATGTTCATGATACAATCAGATTGTAGTTGACCCATAAAATTACTTCAAAACTACTTTAACATGTCTATTTGGTACATTAACCTACAAATATATGTCATTCAGTATTGGTAATGCATTGAGGCCTTTCAAAGGTGCATGAAACATATATTCTACAACATGATAGAGTAAATCTTGAAAATATCTATGGATGATTTCTCAATTTATGGGAGATCACTAGATGTATGCTTAATCAAAATTGAACTAGTACTTCAATTTTTTGAAAATAAGGGTTTAGTTTTAATATAGGAAAGATTCCACTTTATTGTAATAACCCAATGTTTTATCAGAAAAATTATCTTCTTATTTTCATATAGTATAATCACATGAAATCACAACACAATGAACTATTAAGTACTATGTGACCCTTAAACATAATATTGTCACTTATGTGATTATAATTTTGAAAATATTACATACATAGTTGTGATTAGTAGGATGTTTGGAGTCTGATAAGACAAACATAATTTTTGGTGAATAGTAACTAACCTTTATGAATAGTAATGTTATTCTTATTAATAGTAATACAAACCTTATGAATAGTAAATCATCCCAGTGAATAAGTAATCTTACTAATGAAAATATAAATAAAATTTATTGATCTTATAGGTGATAATATGATATAATTATATAATAGTGCTGGTATTTTTGTGAGTCTTGTATATTTAATTACAATTTTATATTTAATTTAATAATTTAAAGGAAATTTACTTTCATAAAATTATTCATAAATAATTATTTTTAAGAATTATTATATTATGATAATTTTAAGAGACCATAATTAATTTTTCAAAGTGATAGACAGACTGTTTTAATTTTAAAATTTGTATTATTCAAATAAACATGAATTTTAATTAAAAATTAAATTTCAAATATTTAAAAAAATTGTTTTTATAAAATGGATTTCATTTTTGAATTATAAATGTTGAAAAATGGCTGTGGTAAATTTTTGGGATTTTTCTAAAATACTTGAATTTTGTGAATAGTAAAATATGATATTTTACTATAAATGCTAAATAAGTGAATTTCTGCATCATGCTTGATTCAAGGATGATGTAATGGCCATTGGTTCGAACTCAAATTCTCATGTCACTATTTTTGTCACAATAATGATTACTATTTGTATACTTGATCACAAATATTAAACTAATAATTAAAATAATGGGAAACCCCTCCTCTCCTCCCCAATAAATACCACCCCTCTTTACCTCTTCTCTTCACTCCTTTCAAGCCATTTCCTTGTCAAAATTATGATCAAATATCTCCTTTATTCCCTCTCCCAAGTCCATCAACCCATGTTCTATTAAAAATACAAAATCCTCCCCCTAAGGAGGTTTTCAAGGAATATATATTCAAGAGTTAAATTCCTCTTTTCATTTCGTTTATTTTCATTCAAGTTCCATTATTTTCTTTTTCGTTACTCACCTCCTTTCACCAAAATGATATGATAACTCCAGTAACTTACATGCAGTGGAATTTTTTTATGATAATTGAATAATTCATCATCATCTCTCATTTCCCCTCCTTTTATACTAGGAATAAAAACACCATCCGAGATGTGTTAATTTACCACATCCAAGAATGATGGGTTTTAAATTTCTATTATTGTCTTCAATTCTTGTCATTAAACCATTTTCATGGCTTAAAAATTCTATAATATATATATATATATATATATATATATATCTTATTTTTAATTTTTGGTTATTGAATATTTTGTACACATGGTATTAATTTAAAAAGTAAATTGTGTTCAATGTGATCCAAAAACTGTCAATTGACCAAAACAATTATCATTAAAGTTTTATATAATGATTCGTATTCACTCCAACTAACCAAATAAATTTTATAAAAAATTAATATAATGTATTATCACTAATAACATATAACTCAAATTCTGTACAACCATTCTCGTCTTACATGTTTATCCTTACATGTATATAAGTAAACCAACAAGTTAAACCAATGAAACAAACATTGAAATTGAACTTCTTAACCCGTCAAAAAGGTGGTGAATGAACTTAATAAGGTTATAATAAATTAATTACATAACAAACAGGTATTTTAAATATGAATAATTTAATTTAATTTTTTTATCCAAGACACTAAGAAAGTGAAGGATGCCTTCAGACTTAAGGTGAGGGATTCTACCCGAACCTCCATATTCCTTTGGGTTGCTCAATATTTCTTTTTATCCAAATTATGTTATCTGTTCTTTTTATGTACATATTATAAATTTTCTATAAATATTCCAAAATCATTTATAAATATCCATTAATTATTCTATTTCAGGGATATAGATGTTTTTAAGTGGTTTCCTCTTCAATACTTCCTGATAAGCAAACCCGTGTTAAGAGAACTTTTCTAATTTTTACCCAATTTCAACTACACTCTATCATATGTTTTAAGACACCATTGTTTTTATAAAATAATTTTTTTTATTAAAACCTTCTTGGTTCACTTATGGTTTTATATAAATGATTATTATTTTGTCAATTTTAAATGATCTCTTGTATTTTATTTAAAACCACACTAAAATGTTTTAATGATAAAATTTCTTAAATACTCTTCTTACATGTTATCACATCTATTTGAAATCACTTACCATTTTATATTCCTATTTTCCCTTATCAATGACCATGTATGTTTTAATTCCTTTATTTCATGGAAAATTGTATGATGCACCCATCTATTATGCTTTATGACATGATTATGATACCCATTTCTTTTTATGGGTACCCTTAAGTTTTTATATGATTGATTATGTACGATTTTGTATATAGAAAGCATATTCATGAACATGTTATGATTTGTGCACCAATATATCACTCCACTTCATTGGTTCATGTTGAGTCTCATGAGATGATATGTGCAATGGTCTTGGTAGTTAGTGTTGACTCGTGTTACCATGTGCAACAATCTTGGTGGTTAACCTTAACCTGTGATACACTATGTGAAACGAGACTTGACTCCCGATAAAGTTATGTTTTATGTTTCTAAAACATTACTTTAACTCCATGTTTATATGATCCCATGTTTATATGTTATTATTCCATATTTTTTGTGCCTTTTTAAATCATTATGTCATGCCTTATAACTCATGTGTTAAAGCTTTATTCTTATGTTTATTATATTACTGGGTTTTTAGATCATACCGATGTTTATGTTATCCCTAGGTTATCAAATGAAAATTTATGATAATATTAGGAGTTAGGATATCATTGTAAATAATAAATAAATAAATTTTTAATTTAGACCCATGTTTTCAGTTTTATGTACCTAGTCTTCCTATACACTAGACATTATGATCCTTGCCTAGTAATATGATGTTTAATTATTCTGAAAATCATGTTATGTTATGTGTAAATGGATAGGGTCACTATATTTATGGTTTAAGGAGAAAAATTCCTCATAAAAAATCTTCAAGGATGGATTGGATGTTGATCTATAAAATATAAAAGTAATCACAGATTTACATAATCCATCAACTATAAAATGAATTATGATCTTTTTGGGCCATGTAATATTATACCGCCACTTTGTAAAGGGATTTTAAAAATTATCTTACCCTTTGACACAGATATAATCAAAGGATACTCCTTTCATGTTCATTGAAGAGTTTTTATGGGAATTTATTGTTTTAAATAATAACATGGTGTTTGCTCTCATTATCATTTAACCAAATTGAGAAAATGATTTCGAGTTAATTTGCAATGCAAGCGAATTCGCTATAGGTGTTATCATAGGATAATAGTTCATACGCATTTTCTATGCAATTTTCTATCCAATTTTATATTATATTAACAAAATTAATTATTATTAGTTAAACTACACAACAATACAAAAGGAAATCATAGAATTAATCTTTTATTTTGAAAAGATTCACTCCTAGTCAGTTTTGTATATGCTGATTGTTTACACTGATCATGTTTCCCTAAAATATTTGTTGATTAAAAATGTTTCCAAAAAAATACTAATTTGGTGGATCCTACTGCTATAATAATTTCACATCATCATTAAATACATTAAAAGGATAGATAATGGAGTTGTTGATCATCTATCTAGACTCCCACTACCCCTCCTTAAGGATGATGATAATATGAACATCAAGGTTGATTTCACTAATTAAAATCTTTTCATCCTAAACATGAATGAATTCCCATGGTTTTCTAACACTAAAACTATATCTCCATAGGATCCCTCCACCCAGAATTCTCAAACTAGTAAATAAAGATATTTTTAGTCAAAGCTTCACACTACTACTGGGATGAGCTGCTACTTTTTATGCATTGTGTGGATGGATTAATGTGGAATTTCTCCCCAAAGAATGAGATCTAAAGTGTGTTCAACATGTGTCATGCATCCACAAATGAAGGTAATTATATTCCTAAACACAAAGTATCCAAAATCATGAAAAGTGAACCCTTTTGTCCCACATTCCTCCCAAGTTAAAAGGAATTTTTGCAGAGCTATGCTTGATAACAACGAACTAGAACCACTAGGAATAGAAATGAAATTCCCAAAAACCAGATCATGGAATTAATAAAATATGATTTATGAGGGTATATTTTATTGATCTATTCAATAATTGACATAAAATGTTATATTTCTTTGTTGGAATTGACTACTTCTTGAAATGGGAAGAATGTTAAGCTACCACTCATGACATGGAAAAAGTGATCATGAATTTCATAAAGAAAAGTGTGTTTACAAGATTTAAATTTCCCCAACTACTCATTAGTGATCTTGGTACACATTTTACCAATAAATATGTTAAAGGTCTGCTGGATAAGTACAGAATGAGATATAATATAAGAAATCCATACCACCCACAAACAAGTGTGAATGTTGAATTCTAAAATAGAGAAATCAAAAAAAATTCCTAGAGAAGACCATGAAGACAAATAAAAAGGATGGGAGCCTCAAGTTAGATGATGTAATTTTGATGTACTGCACTGTATAAAAAACTCCCATCAGTACCACCCCTTCTTATTAGTGTATATAATGCCATGCCATTTTCCCATAGAACTAGAAAATCGCTATTATAGTGCAATTAATAACTTGAGTCTGGATTCGCAAAAATATGGGGAATTAAAGATGTTACAAAAAATGAAATAGAGGAAATGAGGAAGGATTATTTTGATAATTCCTTCACATATAAAGAAAAAATTTAGAAGTTTCATGATCAGCACATTGCACAATGAATTTTTTTACAAGGAAATAAGGTCTTGTTATTAAATACACAATTGAAGATGTTCCCAAGAAAGCACAAATAAAGATTTCTAGGACACATTGTGTTCATAAAAGTATTCCCACATAGGAACATCGATATTGATAAAAGAGAAGAACCACCCTTCAATGTTAATGGCCAAGGATTGAAGGTATATCAGGAACTATTTTTCAATGGTTGCGTCATAACTCTAAAATTCATCCGAGGACCACTAAGTCAATCTCTTCATGTTAAAAGAGTCAATGACTGGAAGGAAACCTAGGATATGTCAAATTAGGTTAGAGTATGATAGAATATGGTTTAGGATAGCCTGAGGCATGATAAAAGCAAAGGACCAGAACATGGTTCACAAATATTAAAAAACCCCCTATTAAACATCATGTAAGACAATAGATGATGTGTATAGATCATGGCTAAAAAAATAGAAAATTCACAAATTACACATCGTGTAATGTTACAAAAAATGAAATTTCATGATTTTTAATAACATGAACCCTAGTTTCAGGTCGCCAGACCCCCCCCCCCCTCATTTTCTCCTCTATCCTTTGGTTCGAACCTAGGTGCACCCCCATTGTCTGCCACTTCCTCTCCCTTAGATCATGATAACCTCATCTACCACCATCACAGATCACGAAACCATACCTATCCTCCTCTTTGTTATCATATCAATTGCACCAAAAATGGAATGCCTGAATATAGTACAAACTCCCCCTATTGATTCTGCTTTTGAGCATGATGATTAACCTCTTACAAAGTGCCGAAGGGCCCCATCACCTCCCTTTCCATCTACTTCATAATCCTACAGACCTGCAGATGCCTCTGCAACCTCGTCATCCACTGAGGAATCTCATTCAACCTCTAGTAGGTTGTTGAATGTTTTTCACCCCCATATCCACCCCATCCTACACTTTTCCAACCCCAAGCACTAGATTTCACTAGTTGTTTTATAGGATAATCTCATACATACAATCAAAACATTCGATCTGGTATCCCTTACATTTCTACACATCATCCAGGAGGTCCTCCACCTCCTTGACCACCTTCACATCACTCTCATCATCAATGTTTGAGAGGATATATTCAAGGATCTATTCCTATAGTTATTAGATACTCTCAAGGTGACTATCAACAACATCTAATTCTGACTAAGTGGAAAACCCTATGATCTCTCCTTCACTGAGTTCGGCATCAGGCTCGGTATTTATTCTACCCACTTCACCACTAAACTGGTATTTCCAAATCTATAGCTTAATCCAAGAAAGTCGTATGTAGCCTGACTCTAGAAGAAGATATTCATAAACCCTTAGAGAATCCATGATCCTTAAATTACAATATTCACTTAGTTAAGAGGTCTCATGCTCTGGATTATTCATTGGACATTAACTCATACCTAGTTCACTTGCGTTGAGGCTCATGGGAGCATCGGCCAGTTTCACATCCTCATCCTAACTTCTACCATGGGTGGTTCTACCATTAACATGTAATCTTAGTTCACATTCTAATTTAGTTCACATGAATAGTGTACTTGAGGTACACATATGGGTGGATCTTTTATCACTCATATATCCTGACATCTTTGCGCCTTTGACACTTCCCTTTCCACCATAAATCCTACACCCATGGAGTCAATTAAATTCACCCCCCTTATAAAATGATGTTGTTGATGAATGATGGTGACATATATCTATGGGTTCCATGATGCATTGAGGGTACATACAAAGTTCTAGGAGACCATACATCAAACCCAACACTTGTTCCTACAACCTCAGATCCATCGACCACCCATACCACCTTCATCTCTGCCAATCCCTCTGCTACCACCTTTCCTGGACCCATTCATACACATTCCATTATTCATATCCATTACCCATCCACTACTACTATAGCCACACCTTCACCCACACCATAATTCCCGGCTGACAACTAGTTTTCACACTAGTACATTTTAGTTGTAATAGATATATTATAACATAGGAATCCAATTCATTTCTCCACCCTAATTTTTCATCCTTCCCTCTCCACCAGCCCCTAATATTGTTTACCATCCACCTCCAGATAGACCTTTGTCTTCCACCAATCCAGCCCCAACCATTACCCCAGCCGACCTACCCTCCAAGCTGACAGACCCTGCTTCCCAGCTAGAGTTTTTGGAAAATCAATTCTGATAAGTGAAGGGAACAACTTCTCCATCATCTTCTGAGATAGCATTCATTGATCATATTACCAGAACCACTATCAACATAAGGATTGGTAACTCCCCTCCACCATAATCTGAGATAGCTTCCAGCACTATGGACCCCATAGTAGTAGTTAGTCCCACATACCCTTCACATATTATTGATATTTATCAGGAAGGTCAGATTCACTAACCCTATGTTTAGGATAGAACTATAGATGAGTATCTTGGGGATTTTGATTATTCATAGATTCATAGTCCCCTCCCATACATTTGTAATCTGCTTGGGTGTTCACATTCTGTACTTGTATTCCATTTATCAAATATATCATTGTTATTTTTAAATACATGGGATACCATTTTTGATTCATTATTATTCATACTATTTTTCATTTCATCACTGTATTATATTGCCTATGTCTATCTCTTCTACCTCTTCCATGTTCATAGATGCATATGTTCCACAACCTTTTACCCTCATAATTCAGATGAAAAGTTTTATGGTTGATGTTGATCACAATTTTGACGATATATCACTAGAGATCCATGCTAACTAGAGGTCACCACCATTATAATCATGGATTATTTTCTTACCACACTAGATTCATTCTCTGTATGCTTCTGAGGTGGTTAATCCTTCCAAGCATCCATGTGAGCTCAATGAAACCACCACCAGTTCATCTAGGAAGAAGCATACTTCTACGAAAATAGATTCCACTGATTAATTTGTTTGTTCATCTATCTGGATAAAGACGTATTTTTTAGATACTTATGGGTGGAATCTCATATTTCATTTATTTTATTCATTTATAGTGTTTTAATTATGAATTATTATTTTTATTTTAGTATAGTTTTTGTTCATTGGTCACTTTAAACATTATTTTAAAAATATATATGCTTGCATTTGAGATATTTTTTATTATTATTCATTCTCTTTACCTATCCATATTACTTATTTAAAAATATTTTAAACCCTTTGGACTAAGTTTTTTCTAGTTTAGGAATTTTATTTCTAAAAAATTATGTAGGTAACACAAATTTTCCATCAACATCTACCATGTTCCTCATGTCATGATACTCATTACTGGGAGATCTTGATTGCATAAATTCACATTCTAGTTTTTATTTTAATTTAACTATGTTGAATATGTGATATCTCTCCGACAATGCATTTTAAGAAAGTCCAGACACTGTCTTATTTTATGTGTGGGGGATTATGTCTTGGAATTTCTTGTTGATTCACTTGTATTACTGATTATTTTTATTTATCTAGGACACATTTTTCATTAAAGGTATGCTTAAAACTCAAAACTCATTGCATCCATTTAAATAAAAGACAATGTTAGGTTGGAAATTTTTGAAATCCATGTTTTTCTATTGTTTATATTTTTTCATGATTTCTGAGATTAATAATTTAATTCAATATCAAATTTTTTGAATTTTCTTTTGATTGACTTATTTCTGGATCTTATAACCAGATTGGTTTCTAATTTTTCTTTTATTCTCCCTTTTTAAACATATTCTGAGCCCAAAATTTCACAATTTTATTTGAGAATATTTCTTGAGAGATAATTAAGGAATCTCTTTAATTCTTTTATTTTATTATATTAGTAATTTATTTTTTTCATAATTTATTTATTTGTTTATTTATTTTTTGTTTTCTTTCTTTATTTATTTTATCTATTTATTTATTTCTTTTTATTTTTGAAAATTTTTTATTTATTTTTTTTTTTGTAATTTATTGATTTATTTATTATTATTATATCTTTTTTCTTAATATATTTATTATTACGACACACATGCCCTTTTCCATGCATATTTCCATCTCCATGCACCAGTCCTTATCCATGCACATAAAGAAATTCTGCTTTGGGTGAGATTTGAACCTCTTACTTCTTCCTTATTCTCCAATGACTTTTCCACTACAGTAAGATCTTCATGTGGTTAATAAATCGAATTTAATATACTTCGACACACACACACACACACACATATATATATATATTAATTAAAAAAACATGTAATACATAACAAATAGATACACACTAAATAATCATTAATTCATAATCATTAATCAACAATAAATAATTAATAATTAATAATTAATAATTAATAATATATAATATATAACATGTCATATATAAGACATAAAATATAATACATAATATATAATACATAATATCTAATACATAATATATTATATATAATATAGTTAATATATTATATATTATATATTATATATTATTTAATATATATTATATATTATATATTATATATTATATAATACATAATACATAATATAAAATATAAAATATATAATATATAATATATAATACATAATATATAATATAAAATATAAAATATACAATATATAATATGTAATATGTAATATATAACATATAACATATTATATATAAGTAACTTATAAATAAAAAATTAATTAAAAAATAATTTAATATTTAGTAAATAAATAATAAATAAATAAGAAATAAATAAATATTAGATAAATAAAAAAAATAAAATTTAAATAATAAATAGAAAATAACAAATAACAAATAATAATTAATAATTAATAAATAATAGATAATAAATAATATGTCATTAATAATTAATAATAACTAATAATAAATAATTGATCATTAAGAATTAAGAATTAATATTTAAAATTTAATAATTAATTTTTTATAAAAAATTGATAAACAATTAATAAATAATTAATAATTAATTAATAAATAGTTAAAATTGAATAAATTAATAAATAATTATTAATTAATAAATAAACTAAAAATAAATTAATATTTAGTGAATTAAAAATGAATTAATAAATAATAAATAATAAATAATAAATAATAAATAATAAATACATAAATACATAAATAAATAGATAAATAATTAATTAATAATAACTAATAACTAATAATGGATAATTGATACTTATAATATTAAAAATTCTTAACTAATAATTGATATTTAAGTATTAATATTTAATATGCGATATTCAATATTTAATATTTAATAAATAATTAAATAAAATTTAATTAATAAATAACCAATAAATACTAAATAAATAAATAAATAATAAATGAATAAAAAACTAGTAATAAATTAATATTTAGTAAATTAAAAATAAGTTAGCAATGAATACAGAATAAATAATAAGGAATAAATAATAAATAATAAATAATAAATAATAAATAATAAATAATAAATAATAAATAATAAATAATAAATACTAAATAATGAAAAATAAATAAATAAATACATAAATAGATAAATAGATAAATATTTAATAAATAATTAATAACTAATAATAACTAATAACTAATAATTTATAATTTATACTTAATTAATAATAATTAACTATTTAATAATTAATAATTTATTAATAAATAATTAATAATAAATAAATAAATAAATAAATAAAAATAAACTAATACTTAATAATTAATAATAAATAAATTAATAATAAATTAATAATTATTATATACATAATAACTAAATAATAAATAAATAAACAAATAAAAAATAAATAAATAATAAAAATAAATAATAGATAAATAAATAAAAAAATAATTGATTAATTAATATTAAATAATTAATTAATTAATTAAATCATAAAATGTTAAGAACCTCTAACAACGCTAAAAACACTAAAATGACCATAAAATATGATCAGATACTCCATTTTCATGGCAAAAACTAGTCAAATCAAAGATCGTGAAATGACCTTCGATATGATATGTGGTGCAGGCCGAATAGACTCCTCGATTGAAAGTTATAACCGTTTGAATTTTAAGAAATCAGTGTCTATAACTAAAACTGATGTGTCAGAGGCCTTTTGGTAATTTTTGGAAAATAAAAAAGGGGTACAATTTTTCTTGAGTTGGTACCAAACCCATGCGGTGTAGATCCCATCGTAGGCTTTGATTTGATATGTGGTAGAGCCCAAATGGACAACCAGATTAAAAGTTATGGTCGTTTGAAGTACGAGATAGATTTTTGACTTTTGAATTTTAAATATATTTTTTTCCTTTGATTATCACATGATTTAAATCTCACTTTGTTTTTTCTCATTTTATAAACTTCAATTTGACTGGTTGTGGATCTAAAATGGAATATTGGATCAGATGTTATGGTCATTTGATTCTGAAGTCTGTTTTTCTACTTATTGATGATTTTTTTTCAGTTTAAAAATATTATTAACTAGTTATTGTAAATATTAATTAATTGAAATATTATTAATATATAAAATTAACATTAATAAATAGTATTTGATTGTATATAATAAAATAAATTATAAAAAATAATTAATAAAAAATAAATAAATATTCGTTTATAATTTTCTTAAATTTTGTATCGGTTTTTTTAAAAAACTGACGTTAAAAAAATTATTTTTTTTAGAATATATTTTAAAGTTAATTAAAAAAAATTTAAAAAAATAATTAACGGCGGTTTTTTCACAGTGGGTTAAAAATTCGCCACTAAATTTTTTAACAAAAAAGATTTTACAGTGGTTTTAAAAACCGCCGCTAAAACACTATTTTCTTGTAGCATCATGTCATTAGAAGAAACATTTTGTGAGTTTACATTACACACTGTCAAACATGAAATATCTCCAAATCCTGAATATCCAAGATGAGATTGGTGCTAGCTCTAAAATACATGGAGGAAAACTTTGATCAAGACTACATGATGTTATAAGTTTACACATCATGACAACTCTTATCTATTTATTTCCAAGATGTGGACAACCGTGCATAACACTTCCATTCTCTCTCATTTTTCTCCCTTTTTTTATATCCCATGTCAACTTTATACAACTCCTTTTACTATTTTGATTAAATACAAGTGTCTTTGATCAACATTCAATCCTTATTCATATCTTTTTCACCATTTACCATTCTGACATCCGTTTTCCATTTACTTTTCCTCTCAGCAATGGCCTTGCACCAAATTATTTCCTATTTAATATTTCGAGTAAATGTTTGATTGGTTTATTTCTTTTTTATTGAAAAATTCTTGATTATTTAACCCTCAATTGGAAACTGACTTATTCCAATAATTTCATTAATCTTACATGCATGTATGTAATTAAATATTCCCTTTCAATCATTACCATCATGGACGACTAAACTGTATAGGGTAAGGGTCGAGAGTAAGGGTTGTTCTGAACATAATGAATCTATAAATTATAAATTGGTAACCATAAGGCTAGTAAACAAGTTAAATAAAAAACTATTTATTCAATTCTTATATGTAACCCTGAACATGGTAAGTGTTAAATGAATTAATCTAACCTGATTGGTGTAAAGTGGGATATGACCATTAGCCTTTGACACTTTCTACCATAGAATCTTGGCTTAATACATCTAGTTTGTTAACTATATCCATAATAAGGAATTGTTTCTTATTAGACAGATCTAATTGGTTTGACTATAATAAACTAGTGTTTTATACACCACTTTCTATCCTAAGCCTTAGGGATTTCCCAAGTTATGATTGAGGTTATCCTTTTTACCAGAACCCTAAAATTGACCCTGATCCCCATCTTCTTCCTGAATTTTAATCCAAACAAAATGCTTTTTATTAAATCCTAGACCAAAACATATTTGTGGGGATTCCAACATAAAGGGTTCAAATTAACAGGTTCTTTGTCTTCTAATCTTCCCCATGGGTTTGACTTATCATAGTTGATCTACTACATCATTGTAACAAGTACAGTTTGGGATAAAAATATATTATAATATGACCACATCATGTGTGATTTAAACTACAAATCTGGGCAAATAAAGTAAAAATCCATTTATAAGAGAACATTGGATCAATTCCCTAGAAAAAATATTTCTATATTTGAGATGTAATTAAAGGGAGAATGGTATTTTGTTAGTGTATTGTTTAATGGAATATAATGATCAATGGTTGTCATTGATTTGAAATAAAAAGGAGGATGAGTATATAGATAAAATTAAATTGAAAAATTATAAGGATATATTATTCTAGAAATACATTCCACATGATAAATGATATGATATGGAAAGAAAATCTCCCAATCTAACACAAAGTGAAAATATAAGTGTTGCTGAGTATGAGTAAAATGTATATTATTAGAAAGGCATCATATGGACTACTTAAATAATCTGGAAAGTATGATTGATCGTTTCATTGGTGTAATTAAGAAAATGAACCAAATAAAAATAAGTTCTCAAACATTTTCATCATATGAGGATATGCTATAAAGTGTCATCACGACCGAGAAATAATTATTCAAGTTGTATGTTTTAAAATTAAATAAAAATAATATGTGGATTATTGATCACCAAAGAAAAAATAAATGAGGTGAAGGGAAATAAAGGATGGATGGAATTCCCAACATGTGATAATTTTGGAAAGAAACGCCCTCGGAGAACCTTGAAGGGGAAGGGAGTTTTCTTAATGTGTAGAGAGAAAGTTTATCAGGAACATGAGTGTGAGGGAAATAAATAAGCCACAAATTTTAATTATTTAAACTATAAGAAGATGGTACACTACACAAATGTGTTCAATAACTGTGAGGGGAATATACCTTAGATGAAGCTTTGGGATCAAGTATAAACATGCATAATTTTTACAACTAAAGTTGAAATCCATTATACTTTGATAATAGGTACATTGATTATAAACTCATGTTTATTTGATTATAGATCTAAACACACTTTTATATTTCTCAGGGATATTGAATCATCCCTTTATACTCTATGGAAATAATTATCTATCAACACACTTAGCAGGAATCTTATTGTTGAAAAGCTTCTATTATAATAAATTTCCATTTCATAGTTATAAACATGTTTTTTGTACTTATGTTGGGATTTTAAGTCATTATTAATTTTTTAATTAAAAAATAATATATTATTCATAAATTTATATATAATAAAATGATATTTTAATAGTAATTTTATTCTTTTACATTTATTTATGATGAATTGATGGTCATTTGACCACGCACTAATTTATGGTTGGTGGTCATTAAATTTATCATAACCATGTTATCTATCACTATCCATTAGTACTAGGATAATATTATTCCCTTCCATGTATATATTTTCACTTCCCACTGATTATCTTCTTATCTGGGAACCCAAATACGTGATATTTTAGGTAAACTTTTTGTTTACCACATTACCTATTTAAGAAACTTTTTACCATCCCTGTTTACGATGTGGGTTTTCAAAAAAGGGTGAACCATTTATAGATTACATAAAATTGTGATTGTGTGTTTTATTTGAGGGGGTATATTTTATTCCAGGAAAATTTATATTACTATGCTTGATAGCTTTCTTAGCATGCAATACTAAGCTTTAAGCGAACCGTGGCATACTATTAAAATATTATTTATTTAATTATATATTTTTCACCTATATGTTGTATTAGTGTATATAAATATGGTTAAATATATTATAAAAAATGTACAAATGTTTTATATGAAGCAAGTATATTTTTAGTAAAGTCTTTAAATGCTTTAAAATAGATTTTTCTCAAAAGTGGTATTTATTTATTTTTATGAGAAAATATTATAATTAATTTCTAGAACTTTTAAAAAATGTATTTGATAAAATTAACTTCATTATTGAAATCATAATATCAAAATTAGTTGAGGGTGATTTTTTGGGATTTTTTCTAAAAAGATTGATTTTTCAAGTGAATAGTGAAAATACCATTTTCTGGGTTTTTTTATAATCATTAAATATCCCATTATTTTTTTAATTTTATTATAAATTAACCAAGGTCTCCTATATTTATAAATAATATAATTAATTACATATGAATTATCATTATACTTTACTTTGTTATAAGTTCATTTTTGGGCCTAAAAATACAATTTTTTCTACAAACTATTTTTTTTGTATTTTTCCTATTTATATTAGAACTAATTTGTGTCTCTTATATCATTTTAATTTATTGAAATGAAATTTATTTTTGGATTTATAAATTCATATTTATCCTTGAATGAAATTTTTAGATTTTTTTTAAATAAGTTAATTTTTTATGAATAGTAAAAAATACCGTTTTATGAAATATAATATCTTTTATGATATCTCTAAGACATAAACATGATATAAAAACTTATTAAACCTTTGAAATGAATCATGAATTATAATATACTAAAAATATCATAAAAGATAATTCAAAATATATAAATTATATTTTATTTCATGATAAATTTGAAAATAATTTTCACTATTGACATAGTGACTACACAACACATAAAAAGTAAACAATTTGGTGTCCTAAGGATATTATTTGAGATGGTAATAAATATGAAATATTATTCATGATTTTTAATGGTATATGTGAATGTTAGATTTATATAACAAGTTAATTTTTTAAATTCTTGTGCAATACATACACAAGGCCGGAAAAATCTAAATTACATATTAAATAAGTTTTCATAACATATATGTGAGTAAATATACATATTTAATGAATCTAAAATTTTATATTGGACTTAATTTATTTTTTTATCTTATTTTTTTATTTTTTATTGATGATATAAGTACCCTAAATGTTGATGCAACTCTGACACTAAAATTATTTAATTAATAGAAAAATAAAATAAATGATATTAAAAATATTAGCCATAATATAATTTAGGTGAATTAGTGTGTTAATAAAAAATTTAGATAAATATTACATATTAGGAATATGTGAAATGATTATATTATAATTCCATATTTACCTTGGTGTATTTAATGACAAATTAAATAAGCAGTGTCAAAAATGACATTAATGACATTTAATGAGAGTAATATTTTATTAAATAATTTTAAAAACATTTATATGTTAAAACAGGATAAGGTGGATCATATATTGTTGAAAATTTCATCCCATGGCCATTTATTATATAATTTGCACCTAAAAAGTAAAATTACAACACTTTAATATTTATTTTTTTTATCGTGGTTAAGATTAAAATTAGTTAACATAGTTGTTAAACAAAAATATGTTGTTTAAAATGACACCAAAACATATCTAAATTTCATTTTATGAATATATTTCAACCTTATAATATTTTTTATTTGAATATATATCCATTTGGAATATTTTTTATTAATAATTACTTACTTATATTTTAATATTTTTTGAAATTACAAGAGTGTCTTTCCCCTCACTTATAAAAGTGAACCCCTTATCTCTTTTATTTAAACTATATTGAGCAACCTATCTCGACCAAACCCAAATAATTTATCTTCTAAACATCCTTATCCAAGTTCTAGAGTTTCACTTCTTCCCAAAATTACAAACCTATGTCCCTTAATATGAGATTTGAAGGAATTCAACCAAAAAAGAGGTAATCATCCTTACTGACTCTTTCAAGTTTATTTCTTCTTCTACTTAATCTAAACCTATTTTAACCATCCCAAAATAGCAACATCAGTATGTGGACTACCACCATCACAAAACGGTGTGATACATTTTTCATTTATTCTTTACATGGATAGTAATATGGATAGATTGAATGAATATATATGATATATATGATATAAAAATTGTTCAATAAAAGTTAATTATTATTTACCTTGGTTTTGTTCCATCCACCGAAAAGTGAAAATCGTGTTCATGTGTATGTACAGCCTACCATATCCATGAATGGTATAATTCATTTCTCTATCATTATCTTTTATAGATGAATATATGTATATATATATATATTGTATATATATGATATTTGTATCATGAATGTATTTATGGATATGATGGAACCATGATTAATATACAAGGACCAAATTTTTTGAACCTAAACACATAAGAAAGAGGATGTAGTTTTCACCTAGAAGAATAATTTTAATAAATAATTGTTAATAAAAAGTTGATAAAGGTAAATAAGTAAATCATGTATGGTTAGATATATATTAAAATTATTCTATGATATATTTATAATAAATCTAAATTTATTCTATAGGAGGTTCAAACACATATGAAGGAAGTCAAGCATGTGGTATGGATTTATTTCACAATCTCATCATTATTCTAGATTTTTTATGTTTAAGTCTTTGTTAGGGTAATTATTTTATCTTTATTTCTTTAAAAAAACCTATTTTATTATCCTTTTTTTATTTATTGAGAATACCTATTTTCCATTCATTTTCCTCACTTAAAGTACTCAAGAGTATCAAAGTTTTTTTATGGAAACCCAACAATGTTTTACTTTTCAGTCGGATATTATTTTATTCCATGTCCATATTTTATTTAAAATATTCTAAAGAATAATTTTACTTTTATCTAGTGATTTAATACAAATATTTTTACCTATGTTGTTTTTTAAAATTTGGTTTAAAATTAATATTATCATAATTTTTTAATGGGGTTCTTTTTGACTTTTTATAAAAGTGTGAAAAGACTATTTTTTGAGTTATACTACATGAACAAAATTTCCCATCATTATAGATACTCAATGATTTGATATTTATTTTATATCATTACTTGTTTCTTTTCGAATAAAATATTTTCCTAAATATTTTAGTAATTTTTATATTTTAAATAAATAACTCAAATTGAAAATCATATTTTTTCAACGAAATTATCCAGAGATATTTTTAAATTTTTTTCATCTATCTCGACATACTTTTTTGAAAATTATACTTTATTGGGGATATATTATAAATATATCATCCAACCAATTTATATGGATTGTTTATGATCTTTTTTACTAGGAAATTATTGACATTATGTATGATAGTTCTTTCTATACGAGGAGTTTTTAATTTTTTAGGAATGTTGATTAATTTGTATTGTTTATTATTATGGTGAATGTATTTGAAATATTAAGTAATAGGTGGGGTCCATAATTAAATGTCCCCTTGATGCATTGGTAGGTTACATCAGACAAATATGTTGTCCAAACTAAATGGGTTTTTTTGTGTTTGTCTACCCATGTTTTAAAATTTCTTCGTACATGGCCTCTATAGTAAGTTTAAAATGTCCATAAATATACATTACATCATTATGAAATCATTAATTAATTTTCATATGATTATTTGAATAGTAATGATATCCATGGTGTAAAGAACCAACCCGAGTCAACTATAAAAGTCACCGAAGATGGTCTTCCACAAGGTGAAATATGATAGAATGAAACAAGTATAATCTATAACTAATGAAAATCAAATAAAAACATGGAAACAAATTTAGTACATATCCATGAGATATAAAAATTCAAGAAAAACTACGAAAACTAAAAATATAAAATGTTAAAAGAATAAAAATTTCCTGGTGTGATCATTCATCACCACTAAACCAACTCGCTAAAAAATGATGATCAAAAAAGAACTAGCATACTACATAATTCCCTTTTCATTATATGTGTCCTGAAAAACAACATCTATTACCACCAAAAGTTAAAAGTAAGGTGTGAGAAAAAATTCTAATAGGATACAAATAAAGAATATATACAAGTTCTAATAACAAAAATCCATTAACTCTAAATTTAAAATAAATTTATTTTACAAAACATTTTATAACAAAAATATTTTTTAATACATTACTTTTATTTTCATAGAAGCATACCGTATTCCCCAAATCTAGGGATATTTCAAGTATGAAAGAAAGTATGTAAGAATAATCAAAACCAAAAATGCATACACTATAAGACAAGCATGTGAGAAAATAACTATGAAATATACCATCATGTGATAATACAATAATAATTGAAAAAGCACACCATTTGGGATCTAACCTATGTAAATATGAGTTAGAGATAAAATAAAATCCTCAATCCATGCCTATGGTGGATCCTACTAGTATAACCCCTCTAGTGTCATATCACACACAAAAGTGATATAAAACCTCTTGTATAATTACACACACACAGAGTGAGAAGTGTATTCCTGATGCAACCAAGGTTAACAAATGTTCTATGTTTGTCCAAATATATTTAAAAACCCATGATCGCAATTAAAAAAACATTTTCATATCAAGTAATATCTGCTTCTATGATTTAAGGCCTGTTTTTACTCCAAATCCACCTTTAAATCATTTTATCACACACTTAGTGTGTCCAAATCAATTTTTAAATAAAACCTATTTAGAAACATTAAGTTATTTCAAAAAACCACTATAATCATAGATCAATAAATTTTATTGAAAAATAAAATGTAATTCAGAAGAACGTAAATTAATTAATGAATTAGAACCCCTTGTATTGAGACAACTACCCCAAAAATAGAGGAGGAACTGGCATTATTTTAAATCAGATATCAGTAAAGAGTATATCAGGTCCTCACAATCCTAGATCAATAAGAAACAATATCAATCCTCTATCAAACCCATTATATCAAGTATCTATAGCCCAATTGGGTTCCAATTAGACAAGAAGGGAAGATAAATAGTAAGGATCTACAAAAAAGAGGGTAACTAGATCAAAAATGAGACATACCTCAAAATGATTGATCAAGAGAAAATAAATTACTCAAATAATTCAAAGAAGGATGAATCAAGACAAAAAGTGATGGTTTTGGTTACGCCTAAATGAGATTAGGGGTGATCAGACATAAAAAATATCAAGGTGAAAGGTTAAAATCCAAATTTTTAAAGGCTAGGATGGTGCACACAGTTAGGACGCATGATTAGTCTAATTGTGTTCAAACCATATGTGGTAACTATATCATTAAAATAAATGTTTCACCATCTCCTAGTAAAATTTGAACTTTTTGGGAAAACCATTCTCAAAACGTGTGACACCACTAGACAATCACCAAGACCTTGTATGGTTAACATGGTGAGTTGCATGGTTAGTTTCACCATACTCAAATTTTGAAAAAAAACCTTTGTAATCTCATAGATCCATACCTCACAGTTAGTAATAACTATGTTCCAAATGTGTACCTACCCTTTTATCACTAAAATTTAACATTTTCAACCCCTGTTCCTCATAAACCTCTAGAACAACTTCAAATACATACCAAGATTAATTTAAATCATACATGTGATCTGGTTGGAATTATAATTCTCCCCACCATAAAATATTTCTTTTTATATAAAGAGCCTAATATTCTAGACTTGTGAAAATAGAAGGCCACTTTTGCTTCATAAATTATTATCATTAACTTGTCTATGACTATCCCATCCACACTACCATAATATAGACTCTAGGGGAATTGTTTTATTTTGAATCACCATATCTTAGTGATCCATAATTAGAAATGGTTTCTAAACTACTATGGGGTCAGAATCAAGATAAACATCGTCCCATTCAATCAAATGGGAATGATCCAATTGATACCTCCTCAACATGAAAACATGAAATGAATTATGTATCAAAGTAAAACAAGATGTTAATTCCATCTGATATTTGACCATTCTAATTCATAAAATGATCTCAAGGGGGCTGACTAGCCTCAGTACCAACATACCTTCTTTACCAAACTGATAGTGTCCTAAGAGAGGTGAAACTCTAAGAAAAAAATGATCACCAACCTCAAACTCCTACAATAGATGATGACCTTCCACATATGATTTTTTGGGAGTCTATACTATTATGAATCATTTTCAGATCAACTGAATTTCATCTATCATCTCTATAATGAGTCTTGGTACAACCAAGGACCACTCTCCAAACTCTTCCCAGCATAAGGGAGATCTAAATGGACACTCATAAAACACTTTAAAAGTGTCTATCTTAATCGTGCCTTGATAACTATTGTTATAGGAAAACATAACCATAGTGTAATTATTTTTCCAAGAAACACCAAAATCAAGCACTCATTTTTAGAGCATATCCTTAAGGAAATAGATATCTCTCTCTATCTCCACATCCATATATATATGATATTTCATGCTCAATTTGAATTGGAAACTCATATACATCTGCAATCCTTTTCAGGACATCGATGTGAACCTTGGGTCCTTGTCAAAAACAATCATGGAGGGTACCCCATGAAGTTTCACTATATCTCAAACATAAAATCTATCAAGATATTCCATATTCATTGTCTATTTTATAGGGAAAAAATATACTGATTTTATAATCTGATCAATCGTCACAAAAATCACATCCTTTACACTATGAGTCTATGGTAAACCAATGAAAAGTACCATAGAAATCTCATACCACTTCCATACTATAATTATTAATGGTTGTAAAAAACATATTAGTCTCTGATGATCCTCCTTAATTCTCAGACAAGTAAGGAATCATGAAATGAATTCTTCAATTGACCATCCCATCCTTGGTCACCAATACCGATATATCACATCATATTATATCTTGGTAGTCCCAATGGGTACAGACCAATAAATCCTTTTTCTTTTTTCCATAAAATCAACCTCAAAGAAATAGGAACCACTAACATGATATGGAAACACAAAGCACCTCCCAAAGATTAAGATCATTCACCTGATTTCATCCCAACTTTTAGTATTTCACTAAAGCATTAGCACTCATTGTCTGGTACCTACTCAATATGAACCAGCTCACCAAACAATGAGGCAGACTTTCTGAAGTTAAAGTACTCCTTCCCACCAAATCCTTACACTTATAATCTAATATTAGAAAACAAAATAATCTAACTCCACTCTTCCTTTAATTCTTTCATGAATTGTGTTAGTAATTTTCTTCTCAATACATCGGCAACCATGTTCCTTTCCCAAGATGTAAGTAATATCAAAATCAAAATTCTGAAGATACTCAACCCATCATCTCTATCATAAGTTAATATCCTTCTAAGTAAAGATATAATTCAGGCTCTTGTGCATTGAATATACTTTAAACCACTCCTGAGAGAGATAATGCTGCCACATTGTGAGTTCATGCATAATAGCTTCCACCTCAAGATCAAGGGTAGGTTAGTTCTTCTCATGTGGGAATAACTATGTAATCTATAGGCCACCCCCTATTTCCCCTAGATTAAGACACATCCCAAGCCCAAACCAGAAGCATTACAGAAAACATCATAACCCGAGCCTAGTTTTGGAAAAATAAATACTAGTTATGAAGTCAACATCACCTTCATTTTCTCAAAATATCGATAAAAGTTTTCATTCCACACAAACTATAAACTCTTACAAGTTAATGTTTTCATCGGAATGTAATCTTGGAGAAGTCCCGAATGAACCACATTTAATAACGAACCAACCCCAAGAATTATCAGATATCAAACACATTTATAGGATTATCTTAAGATATAATCGCCTATATATTTTCAGGATCAACTAATATATTCCTCTTAGATATAACATTCCCTATAGATTTCACTTCCAGAATCCAAAACTCACATTTTGAAAAATTACCTTATAGATGATATTCCCTCAATGTTCTAAGGATGATATCCAAATGATACATGTTCTCCTCCTTTGACTTGAAGTACACAAAAATATCATTTGCAGACACAACAACAAAAGAGTCAAAACAAATTAAAGATATGGTTTATCAATGCATTAAATAATTCAAGAGAATTATTGTGACTTAATGGCATAACCAGAAACTCAAAGTTCCCATACTAGTTCCTAAAAATAGTCCAAGATATTTCATCATATCAAACTCTAAAATGGTGGTATTTCGAATGAAGGTCAATATTTGAAAACTAATGATCCCCTAAATATTTATCAAAGAGATCATAAATCCTTGGAAATGGGGTTTTATTCTTAATAGTCACCTAGTTTAACATTTGATAATCCATACAAAGTCTAAGGCTGTTGTGTGTATTATTATTAAAGATAAAATTTGAAGCCTATAGACACATGGTAGGATGAATAAACCCCTTAGTATAAAGATACTCAAGATAGATGTAATGTTCGATCAACTCAATAGGTTATATTAGATAACATGGAATGGAAATGGGAATCATACTAGGAAGTTAAATATTAAAATCAACCTATCTCACAGGTGTTAAATGAAAAAATAATATGGTAAGACCTCAAATTACTCCAACAACACTATAAAAATAAAACTACTCAAACAATAGTCAATTGAATCAATGAAAATTTCCAATAACTGGCATGATATCATTCTAGCATAAGGAACAATATCCTTGGCCCTCTTAGATCTAGAATTCTACTCACCCTAAAAGATATGAGTGAATACATTGGAAGATAAAAACTAAAACCAAAGATAAAAATAGATTATAAGGGCCTTAACACTTATCAGCCCATCCATGTTGATAATCAGGTTGATGTTATCAAGATTATGAACAAAAGAAATTTCATTCCATTTCAAAGTTGGATATCTCCACCCGACATGGGGGACACTTGAAACCTTTTTTGGACATCTTTCCTAATGGTGTGGAATGATCCAATAAGAAAACAATAAACTCTAAATTCAATCCCAACACGTTATCCAAAATTAATGATATAAAATAATCAGTAGCACCTGTATCAAACAGAGTTATCACCACAGAAGAGGAAATAAACAGCATACCTATAATAGTAGTTGGCCCTACTTCAGATTCCTCTAGCGAAAACTCCACTGCATAAATATGTCAAGTCTCAGCCCCTCCATGATATTTCACAGCCACATGAACATCCCGTTTGGCTTGAGGATAAGACCCACCAGCCTTGGAAGTATTGGTATAAACCTGAAAACCCTTGGTGAGAGTGGGTCTATCCTCACTAACTTAGGAAATAATTTTAGAAGACACCTCAGATGTGCAGATTTTCCACAATGATGAAAAGTATTTGGAGCCTCCAATAGTTAGTGTTAGTATGATCATGCCTTATACATTGGTAGAAAACAACCTACTACTATTATGATGAATCCCCTAAAACTAGTCCTGAAGAAAATTAGCCAACCTTGTGCTTCCTTTTATTTACAAAAGATAAACTCTAGATAAAAAAATCACAAACCAAAGATCCACCAAACCCATTTTTCCTATATATGTATGCCTCTACCAAATACTCCTTATCAAAGACCTTCAAAAAGCTCATAAGGAACATGAACATCAACATTAATCGATTATTATTCCTCAATCCCAATTCAAACCTCCTATCCATTGGGTAATCATTAGTGAATAGATCTGATGACAAATGCACCAACTCAGCAAAACGGGTAGAATGCATTTGAATAGTATATTCCCCTTTATCTAAGTATATAAAATCTTGGGTATTTTTTAAATGTAACATCTCAAGATAAAACTAATTGTTAAAAAAATTCATTAAATTAGTCTATTTAAGATCTTCGTGAAACTTATCTTTCATAATAGAGTCCCACCACCTTCTTCTTGGTCCCTCGAGAATGTATGTGGAAAAACAAACCTTATATTCTTTAAGATTATTCAATAAGTAGAAGATTCTATAAAACTTCTCAAGACATTATTCATATTCCTAGGTTCCATTGTTACCATAGAAGATAGGTGGATGTTGCTTAGTAAATTTCAAGCTAGGATCCAACACTCATCCTTGGTTATTAACATCTTCTTGACCCAGAATCTGAATTGTTTGGATTACAGCTTCTACTAAATAAGGGTGCACCAGAGTATTTACCTATGGAACAAGTCTCGCATCTTCCTCTCTATAATTTGGAAGATCTATTCTCTAACGCATTGTCTATAAAACACAAGATAATGAAAAATTAGTTTAATAGAAATTTTTGAAATCTAAGGACCGCTTTAGGAATATATATCAATTCCTTTAAATAAAGAGATTTTAATGTATTTATTAATTATACAAACAATAGAAAATAGAATAAGAAAGGAACAAGTCAATTTAAATAATCCCTAAATCTATTTTATTCAAATAACCCTAACTACAAAGTACTGATCTTGGAAACATCTATGACCACCCACGGTAACTCATATTTAGACACATAAGTGAGCTGTCCAGGAATCCTATCGAACGTACTATCTAAATTCTGATAGTCCTGAATATTGTATACCAAATAAACTGAGCCAATCCTAGGAAGTGTCAAGACACATCATGCTAGGTATTCTCTTTTATGCCATTTTTTAATGAACCAGCCTAGGATAACTATAAAAGTCACCCAAGATGGTCTGTTACATTGTGAAATATGATAGGAAAAAACTATATTCATATATAATTAAATAAAATTAATTCACAACATGTAAGAAAAGGTCATATTTTTCCATTATAAATATAAAGTCAATCCAAAACCAAAAAAACAAAAAATTTAAAACATGAAAATTATAAACATTTCCCCGTGTGACCATCCATCAAAAACAAACCAACTCATTATAAATATGATGACCACAAGAGAACCATCATACTATATAATTCCCTTACCTTTACCTGAGTCCATCAAATAGTATCTAAAACATTCCAAAGGAAAAAGGTTGGGTTTATGCACATAGCCATGTAGTATACCACCAAATAATCTATAATATTTCTAATATAAAAAATTTATTAGATATAGCTTTAAAACAAATCCAGTTTATAATGAATTTTCATAAAATAAAACCATTTTGTAAAAAAATTATTTTGATTTTAATTTAAGCATGTCATATTCACCAAATTTAGGAATATGTCAAGTATGAATGAAAACTGGTAAGAATAGGAAAAACTAACCCTAGATACACAATAAGATAAGAATGTGATAAAAGAACCATTAAAAATACCATAATGTGAAAAAGAAACCATAAATTTTAAAGCAATCCATTTGTGATCTAACCTATAGGAATACATGATAAACCAAAAATAAAATCCTTAATCAAAGCTGAAGGTGGTCCCAACAATTATAACCTCTAGTGGAATATCACACACTAAAGTAACATAAAACCTATTAGGGAATTACACAGAAAAATGGAAATAAGTTTATTCCTAATGCACCAAAGGTTACTCAATGTGCTAAGTTTATCAAAATCCATTTAAATATCTTGATTGAATTTAATAAAACATTTTCATTTAAAATTTGTTCTACCTAGTTTGAAGACCCATATTAAAACCAAAACCACCTTAAAATCATTTCATTGAACAATTGGTGTGAAAAAATCCATTTTTAAATAAAACCCTTTTAAAAGTTGAATTTCTTACAAAAAACCATCATGATCACAAATCAATAGATTTAATTGAAAATAAAATGGAATTCACAAAAATTTGAAGAAATTCCGGAATTACACCCCTTTTATAGTGTCTCCAAGATTAAGTAAGGAATTAGTACTGACCTCCTTCAAAAGAAGATATTAGGAAAGAGTAGATCACATCCTAGTGATCCTTGATACCTAACAAACAACATAAATCCTCCATCAAACACATTAGATATGTAATCCTTCTCCCAATTGGTTTCCAAAAAGATATGATAATAAGATATATATCAAGGATCTAAAAATATGTGGGAAAAATATATCAAAAACACAACATACCACAAAGTGATCTGTCAAGAATAAAGTAATTTCACCACAAATCCAAAGGGAGAAGCCTCAAGAGAACTATAAATGTTTTTGGACAAGGATAAATGACATTAGGGGTGATTATACTTAAAAAATCAACGGTAAAAGGGTAAAATATACCATTTTAAAGCATTGGAGGGCCTTAAACAGTTTTAACACAATGTAAGACTAACTATGAGATAACCATGTATGGTTGTTATCTCTTTATAGAAAATACACATGGTCTCCCAGGATAAGAAACATATTTTGGTAGAATGATAATCAAGCATCGTGACACCCCTGGACAATCACAGAGACCCTATACAATTTCCACAGTGAGTCGCACGGTTAGTTTTACAATGAAAAAAACCTCTATAATTGCACAAATCTATAATTCACTTTTACCACATGTTTAGTAATAATTGTGTTCCAATAGTGAATCTAGATTTCCTTCTCCAAAATTTCTCATTTTCAATAACTATTCCTTGAAAACCTCTAGAAGAGCTTTAAAGATAGTCCAAGATTAATTAAATTATTCTTATGATCCAGTGGGTGTTACACATTGATAAGTTTCAAACTCATTATTTTTATGGAATTATTTAATTATAATTTGTTCCAGCCATATTATTCTTCATGCTTAAGTTATTGATTAAATGGAATGTGTTTTTATATATTTACCTTGCAATATAGTTCATGTATTATTTATTAATGATATAGTCTGTTGTATGTAACCCTTACTAGGAATCTGGGTTCACCCCTTTATTATGTTTCATTTCCACAGTTTGCAAAGAAGTGTACTATGATTGATAATACAGGATATTCAAGAGAGAATAATGATTTCCACAGAGAAAAATAAATTTTTTATTTTATGTTTTCAAATATAATGTGAGATTAATGTATGTATCTTTTTTACTAGAACTACTAAGCTATTACGTCCTTTTGGATTCAATTCCTTGTATAATGTTCCAATTTAATAAAGTATTCATCACCTCTGTGATATTATGTTCATGGAATTTATAGTTGGTATCAGAGTACTTTTTAGAAGAAATGATATGAACAAGATTTTGGAAATCATATATCTGAGAACATAACCCTCTAATTAACTTTAAGGATAAGTCTTAGTATAAGAAAAAAACTTAATATTTTTTGAGGTAGACATTATGTGGTTTTCCATAAATAAATATTTCTATAGATACTAGAAGTGAATATAGTTAGGGAGGAGATGAATTTATGGGTAATAACACTAATAATAGTTGGTTGAGTATATCTTAACTATCATTCTGGTGCATGTTGAGTGTTCACATACTGCACACCTAGTTGGACACTCCCAACTGATATAATTTGTTTAATTTATATTTTATTTTAAAACCATTACGAATTATTTGAGAATATTTTTAATATTTTAGAATATTTTCAAAGAAACCAAGTTTGTTATTATGAGATTTGTTATGAAATATTTTTTCATTTATGTTTATTGTGTTACTAATTACAATGTATATATTATGTTTCATAATTTTATGATCTAATATAGTGTATTATATTGTTTAGAAATAGTTCCTAGAAGAAAGAATGGAAAACATGTCAGTATATGTAATCAATGTAGGTATTTCTGTAGTGAAAAATTTAACATAAATTGTGTTGTAATTGAGAATATTATGATTTTTAGGATAGCTAGCTTAAGTTATGACCCATAACTTTTCTTGTATGAAACGATATATTACTTCATATAATGATTCATTGATAATAAACCACTTCATGTGGAATAATCCCTTATATTTTAATGTAAGTACAAATACATTGATAGAATAATAGTGGATCATGTCCCAAGAAAAGATATTTCTGGCTCTGATAAGTAATGAAAGTGAAAAGGTTATCTGGTAAGTAAACTATTTAAAGGAAGATTTTGATCAATTTTTCCATTGATTAAAAATATAAAGGAGGAGGTTAATATAATTAGAATGGAATGGAAAAAATATAACGATATATTCTGCAAAAAATACTTTCTTTGTGAGCAATGAGTTGATATGAAAGGAAATTCCTCAACCTAAGACAGAAGTAAGAGGGAACTATTGCTGAGTATGAAGAAAACATTACAAGATTATCAAGTAATATTGTGGAATAAAAACATAATCTGGAAAGTATTATTGATCATTTATTTTATGGGATTAATCCAAGCCTCCTAAGTTCACTAGTTTCTTATACATTTTCATCATATGATGATATGGTATCAAGTGTCATCAAGACAGAGAAAAAATTCTCTACGTCATAAATTTTCAAATGAAATAACTAGAACAAAAAGTAGAATGATAACCAAGGAAAAAAAATAAATTAGTTGAATTAAAAAAAGGGTACGATTTATTCCCCCACATGTGAATACCATGGAATGAAACACCATATTGCATGTTTGATGGGAAATGTAGTTTTCTTCAAGTGTGGAGAGAATGTTTATCAGGTATATGAGTGTAAGGGAAAAAAAGAATCCACAAATTTCCAGTGTTAAAAATGTAAGTAGATGGGACACTACTCAAGTGAATTACCCAAGATTCAAGGGTATATACCTCCAAAAACACTAATGGAACAGTTTTAAACTTATAAAATTACTAAAAATAACGTTGATATCATTTAAATTATGATAATTGGTACTTTGACCATAAACTCGTGATTTATTTGATTCCAAATCTACACACAATTTTATATTTTTCATTGATATCAAATAATCTCTTGACACTCTATGGAAATAATTATCAACCGACACACCTAGTAGGAATCAGTTTGTCAAGCAATTTCTGTTAAGAGGAACAACTATTTCAAAATTGAAAACTATGTTATTATACTTATGATTGGCTTTGAAATAGTTTTTATTTATATGGGATTTAGGAATTAATATATAATGAATAAAATAATAAAATAAAATGATCTTTTAATAAAAAAATTATCTATTTACCTTCATTTTTTGATGAAATTATGGTCTTTTAACTCCTCATTAATTTATGGTTTTGTGATCGTTAACTTTCTCATGCCTATGTTCTCTATCATTCTCTATTATTCCTTATATTTTATTCTTCTCCTCCAAATATATATTTTAAATTCCTATAAATTTTCTCTTTATTTTGTAACCTGAATATGTGATATTTATTATAACCTTTATGTTTCCCACTTTACCCTTTTAAAAAAAGGTTTTATTATCCTTTTATATTGTGTGGATTTTCAACAAAAGATGAAACTTTGATCACAAAGATAAAATTTAATGGGAATAAATTCTTTAATAGGTTATAATGTAACCCTCCAAAAATTAGAATAATATGCTCGATATCTTGCTTAGAATGCAACATTGTTTTTAAGTGAACCATGATATACTATTAAAATATTTTTATTTAATATAATAATTATCACCTAGAAAATGTATAGATGGGTGTGAATAGGCTTAACCACGTTATAAAAATATTTTTAAATGTTTTATATGAAGCAATTATATTTTTTTGTAAAGTCGTTATATGTTTTAAATATAAATTTTCACCAAAAGTAATTTTCCTTGATTTTTATAAGAAAGTATAATAATAAATTTCTATAAATTTTAGAAAATTTATTCTATAAATTAAAATTCATTTTTGAAATAAAAATATGTAAATTATCTAAGGGTGAATTTTTTGGATTTTTCTGAAACGATCGATTTTTCAAGTGAATAGTAAAAATACAATTTTAGTGTTTTTTATTTTCAATTAAATTTAACAATATTCTTTTTATTATATATTAAATTAACCTATTTCTCATTTATAAATAAATAATATAATTAATTATATAGTAATTAACATTCCAATTGATGTAGGGGTATGTTCATTTTTTGGATTAAAATGCATTTTTTGAAAATGTTTTTCATTTCATTTTACGAATTTATATTAGAATTACTGTATGTCATGTATTGGAATTTAATTTAATTAAATGGTATTTATTTTTGGATTCAATAATTAAAATTTATCCTAGGATGAATTTTTTTTATTTTCCTAAAGAATTAAAATTTTCATAAATAGTAAAAATATATAAAACCTTTATGAAATATGGTATCTTTTATGACATCGGCAGGACATAAGCATGGTATAAAATTTATTATACCAATATAAAGTCTAATTTATTATAATTTATTAAAAATATCATAAAAAATAATTCAAAACATATAAATTATAATTTATTTAATTATAAATATGAAAATATTTTTTAGTGTCGACGTAGTGCTTGCGCAGCACATGAAATGTACAATTTAGTATCCTAAAGATAATATTTAAAAATAAATAATTAATTTATCTAATTGGTTAATAAATATGAAATATTTATTGATTATATTTATGGATATATGTGAATTTATTTTTTTATATAAAAGGATACATATCCAAATGCTTGTGCAATGCATTCTTGTGGCCGAAAAAGTCAAAAATACATATTAAATAAGTTTTCAAGAAATATATGTGAGTAAATATATATATTTAATGAATATAAAAGTTTTTATAAAAATTAATTCATTGATTTTTATAATGGTAAATTATTTTTAATTTTTAGTTCTGATATAATTACCTTAAATGCTTACAAAACACCGATATAGTAATTATTTAATTAAAATAAAAATAATAAAAGATTTTAAAAACATTAGAAGTAATAAAATTTAGGTGGATTATTTAGTTAAATAATTTTTTATTAATATTAAATATTATATATTTTTTAAAATATTATATTTGAATTCCAACCTTTTCTTGTTGCCTTTGTTGTAAAATTAAATAAGTAGTGTCAAAAATGAAATTAATTATATTTTATGAGAGTAATAATGTATTAAATTAATCAAAAATGATAAAAATATTTAGATAAGACAAGATGGATAATATATGGTCTAAAATTTCTCCAATTTTCTATTTAGGATTCAATTTTTACCATATGAATACAATTGTAACCCTTTAATATTAAAAAAGTTGTTACCATGGTTAAGGTTAAAATTGGTTAATAAATGTGTTATACCAAAAGATATGGTTTAAAATTACACCAAACCCTATCTAAATTTCTCCAAATGAATATATTTCAACCATATACACTTTTTAATTGAATTTATGGCCATTTATAAGAATTTACATTGAGAATGTCTTAATTATATTTTAATATTTAATGAAATTTCAAGAGAGCACTTCCCCTCAATTATAAAAGTCCACGCCTTATTTATTTTATTTAAACCAATTTTAGAAACCAAGAATGACCAAAAAATAAAAATTTCACATATAAAAATATATATAAATTTTATATAGGTTCCATTATTACAAAAATACCAACCCTATGTCCCTTAAGATGAAATCTAAAGGAAGTCTACTGATGAAGAGGTAATTGTCCTTACAGACTTTTAATGTTTATTTATTATTATAACTTCTATAAACCTATTTGAATTATCCTAAAATAATAAATCCAATATAATAAATATACTTATATTTTATTATTATTATGTGACAACCATATTCCATCTCTTTTCCATCCTATGAAATGAGAAAACATCACTTCTACATACGTACAACTTACCCCCTTCACATAGTGGTGTAATTCTTTTTTTCATTACCATTTTACATTTATAGTTATAAATATAGAACTAATGAATATATATTATATTTATTTAAAAATTATTATTCTAAAATTTTAATATCATGTGCACCTTCTTACCTTTCAATATTTTGTGAAATGATAATGTCGCTCATGCGTACATATGGACTACCATCTCCACAAAGTGATGTGGTATGTTTTTTATTTACACTTAACATGTATGGTAATAAAGATATATTTAATAAAAATATATTATATATATGAAATAGAATTATTCTATAAAGGTTAATTATTATTTACCATTATTTCATTCCATCCATTAAAAAATGAAATCAGTGTTCATATAGACGTATGGAATACCGTCTCTATAAAGGTGTAATATTTTTTTCTATCACTATTTGTTATAGATGAATATAAATATCAATATATTTGATATATATAATATTTATATAAGGAATAAAACTATATATTTTATGTATCCGTGATCAAATTACGAGAACCAAAACTACTGATCCGAAACATTTAAGAAACATGAAGCAGTTATCCTATAGAACATTAATTTTAATAAATAATTGTTAATAAACTGGTGTTAAAAGGTTATAAGTAAATAATATATGGTATTATTTATATGATTATGGTTTTATAATATATTTATAATAAATATTTATTTGTTATATAGGAGGTTCAAACATATACAAAGAAAGTTGGACATTAGGTAAGGGTTTATTTTTAAATCATATCATTATTCATGATTGTTTATGTTTAAGTCTCTACTCAGGAATTTTTTTGATATTTTTATACTAAATGAAAAATATTTAATTATCATATGGTTATTTATAGAGAATAGATGTTTTTATTTCATTTTCCTGACTTTTAATACCCAAGAGATAGAAAATATGTTTTAAAGGAAAACAAACTACATTTTACAATTCAGTTGAAAATTATTTTATTTCATGTCCCTATTTTCACTTAAATATTTTAAAAAAGAGATTTAATATTATCCAATTATTTACTAAAAACGTTTTTACCTGTGTTTAATTTTTATAAAAAGGTTTAAACTGAATCTTCTTTTTGTTTTTAGAATAATGTAATTTTTACCTTTTTATAAAAGTGTGAAATAAATGTTTTTTAACTTCTACAACATGAATGATGTTTCCCACCACCATGCACACTAAAAAAATTGAAGATTAATTTATAATTTTACAACTTTATTTTCAAAGTAAATGTTTTACTTCATATTTGAATTTTTTTTATATTTTAAATAAGTTAAAATGGTATTTTTATCAAGAAATTTTCAAGCGGCCATTTTAAATTATTTTTATCTATGTGAACAGACTATGTTGAATCATATATTTTATAGAGGTTATCCACTAAAGACATCATCCACCGTATTTATATGGTTGTTTTATAATAATACTGAATGGAATTTATTGAAATTCTATAAACGAGTTCTTACTATATAAAAAGTTTTTTATTAATAAGGCATATTGATTAAGTTGTATTTTTTACTGATATAGTGAATGAATTAAACTTATTAATTGATAGGTGGGGGCCAATATTACATAACCCCTCGATGTATTGATAGGTATCATCAAAAAAATTAGTTGGACTAATTAAATGGTTTTTTGTATTCCAATTAATAGTTTAAACTATCTTATAACAAGGCCTCAAAACTATGTTAATGATGTTTAGAATTTTTCATTCCTTCATTATGAAATCACTTATTGATGTCTATGTGATTATTTGAATCATTATGATATCCATGGATAAGTTTTAAGCTCATTATTTATATAGAATTATTTTATTATTATTTATCCCTTCCATATTATCCATCGTGCTCAACATATTGATTAAATGGTATGTATTTTCAATTATTTAACATGCCATAATATTCATGACATATTTATTAAAGATATATTCCTTTGTATAAAACCCTTATTGGACCTCAAAACTCACCCATTTTTTATGTTTACTTTACCCCGGATTCCAAGAAGTGTAGTATGATTGATAATCAAGGATATTATATAGAAAATAATTTATTTATAAGATAAAATACTATGTTTTATTTAATGTTTTCAAATTTAATGTGAGATTAAATTATGTATCTATTTTACAAGGACCAATATATGATTTGGTCCTTTGGGATGTGATTCCTTATATATAATGCCAATGTAATGAAGTAACCACTTGTTTTAGGATACTAGGTTTTGGGTATTTATAGTATTTCACATTTATATAATCAAAATTATATCATAAATATCATATATATATATATATATATTCATTAAATATACCCTAATTACAACCCTTGTAAAGAGGAAATGAACAAAAATCACATCGCATCGAGGAGGTGGTAGTCCACATGTACACACTAGAGACAATATCATTTTCTAAAGGATGGTAAAGAGATAAAAAAAGGATATATAATTAACATTAAAACATCTCAATATAGTAAATATAACTATTTAATAATGTTAATATGGTTATAAAACATTTGGATGAAGTTAAGGAAAAAATAAACTTGAAATAGATCGGTAAAGATAATTACCTATTCTTTGGGCAATATCCTTTGTATTACACCACAATACTTAATTTTCTAGGATTAGGGGAAGAACATAAGCCCTAAAACATGTGTAGGGAATTTATGAAGGTGTTTGTGGAAGGCATTTCTGAGATTTGTGGCTCAAAAGGTGTAAATTATTGAAAAGAAGAGGTTCCATTTTATAAGTGAGGCAGGTAACAAACATGTAAATTATCAAAACATTAAAACATAATACTTCTATATTCATGTAAAAGTGTCAAAAAATCAAACTAATTTCAAATATAAGGTGATAAGTGTTTAAAAAACCTCATAAAATAAGAACTAATATGAGATTTTGTGGCCTTTTCACATAGTTTTAACCTTAATTAATATGATTTTCCATTTACCATGGTGGTATAATTTTATCATGATAACTATTCATAATGACCAAAAATAAAATAGATCTTATTAGAAAATTTTTAAATTTTGATTCAAAATATAGAAACCATTTTAATATATTAAATTTATATAATTTTAAGAAATTCATTTTAGAATAAGTTTGAAAAATGAAATGAAACCCACTATTAGAAAAATGCATTTTTATGAATAAAACTGGACTTATTCGTATTCTTCTACAAGTAAGGAAACCACTATATTAATGTTAATATAATATATTAAATATATTATCTTCAAATTTCATTAAAATCATTCATAAATATAGAATAATTCAATTTATTAATATAAAATACATTGCACACGGTAAAAATAGTTTTATGGAAAATAAAACATTTTTCCTTTAAACAATTTTATCTTCACTTCTATCCAATTTATTAAAAATTTATAGATAATTATTAATTTTTTTAAATTAAATTCCAATATATTTCATCAAAACCATAGTTCATTGGTGATCAAGTTATATAATATACAGAAAAATAAAATACTTTGAAAATTTTATTTTTTAACATAAAATGATATTATTTTTTATACTTAAAATTGAGTATATATTTATATACATTAATCACTTTATTATCATTAATGATAACGTTTATACATATTTTTAAACATTTATTATTTTGATTTGTACTCACTAATCCCACGAAAAGGTCATAACAGTCACATTTAATAATAATATTTTAATCATGGTTCATTTTAGTTCAGTGTTGTGTGTAAATTAAGATCTGAAACACTTTGAATTTATTTAAAGAGAAATATATCATAAAATCTAGGGGTGTTACATTCTACCCCCTTATAATATTTTCACCTTAAAAATTTTGTTTCTTTGATATAATAAAATGAGGATACTTCTGTCATATCACATCCTTGGGTTCCCATGTAGCATCCTAAAATTTATGGTTTTACTTCTAGACTTTCTCTATGTGAGTGTTGTTGTTCTACAAGACCTTCTATATTCGATCCGGAATCACCATTGGCTATTCCTCATAAGAAATATCATACTGTAGTGTTGTAACTTCTGAGTTCATTATATGTGAAAGATAAAGTATGTAATTACTTAAATATGATACATGAAATGTATCATTAACTTAGCAGATATTTTATTAAAGCACTAATCGATAAGAAACAGTACGGATACAATCAATAATTATGTAGGGGTGATATATTTGGGGTTCAACATTCATTTCTATCTAAATATCATAACTTTCATCCAATAAGATATTTATATGAATGCCTTATCACCAACTTTGAACTCTAGATCTCAATGATTATTATCGTTATAACATTTCAATAAACTCTAAGCTACATTGATGTACTATTGAATGGATCTTACCCTCTCATCCACTTCTCAGATATCTTATATCCTAATAAGGTTTATTTTCTAACTTCATCACAACAAAAATGAGTTTTACACTTCCTTCCATATGAGGGATTCATAAGGATCCATACGAATTATTTAGCGAATTATAATATTATAAGAAAATTTGTGTAGAAAAATATATTATCACAGCCACCTTTAAAATACATAGAAAAATATATAAACATATCTTTTAGGGTTTGAATATTCCACTCAGATAGACCATATAACTGAGTATGATATGTAGTGTTATAGTTCAACTCTGTATCCAAATCTAAATAAATACATCTCTAGAACATAAAGGTAAAACTCATAACCCAAAATTTATAATAGAATATACTACCCCATTAACCTTACCACTTATTTCATGTATATCCTAAAAATATGATCAATAGATAAATATTCTCTAATAGAAATGAAATGTGATGAATTCGTAAGGTGATCAATTAAAACCCAAAAGCATTTTATCCTTTAGGTTTTGGGGGAGTCTAATGATGAAATCCATGATGATGCATTCCAATTTCAATTTTGTTTCGGTTAAGGGTTATAATATCCCATTAAAATTTTGAATCACAACCTTAACTTGTTAGCATTTAGATAAAGGATATACATACTCAGCTATATCACTTTTCATGTTGTCCTGCCATAAATACTCTTTCATATATCTATACATAAACGTACTTCCATCATGGATAGAAAATGATGAATTATGAGATTCATCCAATAGATCCTTATTTAAATATATAATTAAATGGAAACATTATCTATACCAGAACATTATTACTCTATAATAATCATGGTTCTACTTAGGAATATCCCAAACATTACTTTATACTTCCACATCCTCCTTCAATGCCTCTTTAAACCTCACATGGACTGATGACTGAAAATTCATCTAAGAAAGATAAGATATATCCCTTTTTCTCAAGATTTAAAGATCTATATTCTAGAAATCCATATGTATTAGATCTATTTCAATCCTCAACATAGATAAACTAACATGGTCCTTCTAACTTAAAGTACCAATCACCATTTTCTCCTTCCCAAGGTGGTGATGTATTAAGAAGTCACAATCTTTAATCAAATCCAACCATGTCCTTTGGTTCATATTCAATTATTTACATATGAATATATAACAAAAAAATTTATTATTAGTATAAATATCACACTATTTACCATAAAGATAATTCCTCTACATTTTTAATGAAAAAAATAATATTGTTTACTCCAAATAATGAGTCGGAGATTTTTCACAAGAATTTTCAATTGGCAAGAGGAATAATCTAACACCACGTCATTATACCTGAGTGTTTGAACTATTATTTCCTTTTATTTATCACTATAGATCACAAATCTTTCTATGTTATAGGTTAGTGTGATAATGGGTGTGCGGACTAACCTTCTTTTTAAATCCTTCAAATTTTATTCACATTTATATATCCAAATGAACATGGATTCCTTTTGTGTCAACATGGTTATCAGGTAAGATATACATGAGAATTATATCACAAATCATCATTAGTATCTATCCAATATAACAAAATTGTGGATCACAGTTGTTGTGGTTTGTTTGATCCATTGTTTAATAACTTCTGTATTTTAAGAATCCATGGATATACCCTCTATTGAGATTATATGACCCATGAATGAAACTTTTTCATAGCAATAATTCACACTTCCTAGATTTTGTATATATATTATCCTTCCCTAGTGTATTTAACATAATAATAAAACTGATCTTTATCTATAGAGGCTACCACAAACTGATCAAGGTAATATTTAAAGGAACTTTTTATTAGATCCTTGATGATAATGGGGGAATTGGTATGTTTAGAAGGAATCAATATAAATTCATAATCCCCAAACCACAAATGAAATTTTGACTTGGATATATACTCCTCTTGAACCTCAGCTGATGATATCTAGATCAAATTTGAATCTTTAAAACATATTGATATCCTCATAATTGATTAATTAGATCATCGATACGAAGTAGAGGATACAAGTTCTTAATAGTGATGATATCAAGTTACAAATAATCAATTAAAATACACATAGAACCATCATTATTATTAAAAAAATATGTTTACTTCATGGTGAAACACATGGGAATATGAATCCCTTTTCTGGATTCTTCTGAATTTTATTCTTTAATTATTGCAACTCAATTGGTGTTATCCTCTCAATATTTTTTGAAGTAAGTGTAGCAGCAGGTATCAGTTTTATTGAAAAATAAACTTTATATTTGATGGAAAATAGGAAATTAATTTGTAAATTCATTATCATATTCCTAAATAATAGTAATATCTTCAATTTTTAGTTTCCCCCATCCATTTGGGATATATCTCTCTCATGAATAAGTATTGTCGCCCATAAAATAGAAGTGATTTCCATTTAAAGATTGTAATCATCCTCGCATCAATAGACAGTCATAAGTTAATTCATAATATCTATTGTGACTCCACTTACATGGTAACTGATATGGTATCTATATAAATAAATCCAATCCATTCCCAAAATAACATAAAATTCAATTATATGGAGAATAAAAATATTTGAAGTAATCACATTCCAACAATATTATACTAGATAGGATCTATAAACATGTGAAAAATCATCATACCATTATAATTTTATACTAATAAATTAATATATAATCATTTATGTGGTTATGTGCTAACCTTATAAAATACATTAGATATAAATGACTCGGTAGATCCCGAATCAAATATGACATTTTTAGTTCTAGATTTAATGTTAAGTGCACCATTATCCACATAATTCTAGTGACTCACTTTATTAGTTTTCATTGCATGAAAATTCCCTTTTTCTATTATATTAATAGGTTTTTGATGCTGATTTAATCATTAAACACTATATTAATTAACTAATGAGAACAATTTTGATACTCATAATATATTGCACTCGAGTGTGGGTGGCACAATCCGTTGTAATTTCTCTCCATACATTTCATTGGATGACTTCTTTATATCACATTGGAATGATTTTTATCAATGGAATTATTTTACACACATAAAACATTTACTAGGCCCATTAAATAAATTTCTATAATGAATAATTTCTCACTTATGGAGTTAAGGAAGATTTATTTTTGTTCCTTTATGAGTCTCATTACTAGAATTTCCTCAAAATTATATAATTATCTTATAATCCCCAAAACCATGAGAATAATGATGGTCTCTAGTATCCAATAATATCTTGATTAGTCATTTAATAATTTTCTTATATCTGTTAAATATTATTATATCCAATTAATTTCATAGAATTTGTCTCAAACCACTAAATAATTGTTCAACGTTTCTTTCAGGATTGATGATAAAACCACAATTATAACTTTCAAGTATTTTTAAATATGTGTCACTCTTATTAATCAATTAATCATCCCACAACTTCTTTTTAAAAAATTCCTTATATTTTTTAGTGTAAATATATTAAGGAAAAGAATTATTAAAAAATACCTTCTTAAACTCCTCCCATTTCATTGTGTCAATTTTCTTCTCATTCCTCATATTCATTACAAGCATCCACCACTAATCAACTTCACCTTCTAAATGACACATAGACAAAATAACCATCTCATGCTCAAATCCATAGAGAATAGAGAATATAATTTCTATAGCATTGAACCATTTCTCAGTAATAATTGGATTAGAGTAACCACTAATGAAATATAGATGATGCAACATAAAAGATTCCATAGAGAGTTTTTCTTTCCTTTGGTATTTTATAAGTTCGGTATTATTCATGTCACGATTCATAGATTGAGATAGTTATCTGAGAATAAATGTATGATTTCATAAAATATCTCCCATCTAATTTGTTTTCTCATGAGGATAGTCATTACATTAGTCATAACATTCATTTTTTACATGATTTTTCCATATTCTATCCATTGACTAAAATCATGAATCTTAGTGTGAGAATAAAACCTCAATAATTATATTAAGAAATCATATGATTATGGAAATTATTATTTAGATGTAAAAAATTATGACACATTATTTAAACCAGTGAAACTTAAAATTTCATCTCATATCTCCATGCATTATCCTAGGTATTGATGTATTTTATCCTCATAATCATCATAATGGTTCATAAAGATCATCTTAATTGAACTATCCATGTACTTGGGGAGTGTCAAACTAGGTGTGTTGTTCGGCCTCATTGTCATGTATCAAGTGAATATTGAGTTAAAACCTAACTAAAAATTTCAGGTTTATTACCTGAAGGTTCATCATTGAGATAGTACTCATTCATTTGTTTGTATCTAGATATGGATTCCTTTTCTAAGAAACCAAAAAATCTCTACTTTACCAAAACATAAATATTTTATCGTATTCAAAAACTTATCCCTAGGGTTTTTCTAAAAAAATTAAAATATTAATATCAAAAAATGACTAAACTCTGATCTGATACCAACTTGGGTGATCCAAGAATTACATACATAAATATTATAACATTTTAAATGAATATTCAATACATATCAGAATAATACACACTCATGGACCATAAAGGTTTAGTTTCTTTAGAGGCTATGTACATAATAAACTAATTTAATGAAATATATCTAACATCTCCCACAAAATTATTCTCACATACTACCCTTCTTAGAAATAATCTACATAAAACCATTATTCATAACCTATCGAAATGGAAACATTATAAATGGTCAGCTAAGATTCCCAATAAGGGTAAACATAAGTGATATCAATCAATGGTCATAAGTGAGTATAATATAAGAATAAGGGTATCAAAACATGATCATAATTTATTGAATTTCTACCCAAACATTCAATATCGTTAATCATGATTCATTTCATAATAATTTTCCATAACAAAAGATATAATTCACAAGAGTTTGGAATCATCAATAATAAATCATGAGCCATGAGAACATGTCATAAGCATAAGACATGAGTTTTGTGAACACGCATTAGTATATAAAATCATTTCCTTAGTTAAGTATAACTACCAAAAATATAAAAGTGTAAAAGTTTCCATAATTTATTTGGTTTACTCTTTATTCCATCATTTCTATAGTCAAGGTTCACTCTCAAGACTATTAATGTTGACATAATCCCTCACTAAACTAGATTTACTCCCCATTCTGATCATATTCTATCATGATATATAAATAATTACCCAATTACATGGAGGGATATATAATTTCATTCCCACTAGTAATTTAACTAAAACCATACATAATTTTACTATAATATCATAAAAACATTCATCATTTCATATTTTGATAACTCATGTAAAACAAATGGGATTCAAAAGGATTTTATCATAAAATAATTAACATATGCTAAAGAAAATGGAATCACATAATCATACATAACAAATAATCATCAAAATCCATCAGGACAAATAAAGTGTTTGGTTTCATATTATCATATCCTTAGTGAATAATATAAAACATAAAAATATGTTAACATATATGAGAAATATCTTCAAAGGTGGTTTTAATCATTTCATTGAAAATAGAGAAATATTATTTTCCTTTCATATAATTTAAAAAATAAAAATCTCCTATATATTTAGAAAAATATCTTACTTTAAAATAAACATAAAAACGTATAAATGAATCTTAATTAATAAATAAGGTCATGATGGTAGAAAAATCTGTTCATGTCATATGTCATAAAAAAAGAAAATTCTTTTCACACTTTTGTAAAAAAGTAAAAAGTGAGTCACACAGAAAACATGTGAAAAGATTAATTTTAATAATTTTTAAAGAAATTAAAAAATAGTAAAAATATCCTCTCTAGAAAATTTATTTATAGATAAATACATCAATAGAATGTTCTGATTGACATGGACATGGATTAGAAATATTCTTGTCCAAAAAATAAGAAATATGTTTGGTAATTTAAAAAACATTTTATTAAAAAAATTAAGTGCTAAAGAGAGTTAAATGGTACTATTACATGAAAATTACATAAATAACTAGATTATATGAAACAAATTTTTATTTAATGGATAAGTATCATATATTTTCCCCTAATGTAAACAAATCATTGATAATACCAAAAAGAAATGCGGTTGTAAAATAAAATCTTACCTCAAGTCTTGTCTTGATGTATACATGTTAAATACTATTTTATAATAAATATATATTAATAATAAATATATTTAATAACTATAATCAAACATAAATTACTATATATCATTCCTTTATAATTTTTAATTTCCTTTTGATTAACAATTCTTCATTAAAATAAACAATCTGGTGAAAACTACTCTATTTTCCATGCATGTTATGATAAGATGGTTGTTAAAGGTTTCATAATATATATAATCTTAATAATATAAAAATTATCGTATTTATTCATTTTATACTCTTTTATAACCAGCCATATAATGTGGAGATGAAAATTTACTTACATCTCTTCATGGAGATGGTAGTATGTATATATGAACAAGTGACGTTTCTACTATTCAATGGATGAAATGAAAGAATTGAAAATAATAATTAACCTTTAAATAATAATTATTATTTAAAAATATCATATATATTCCTTAAATATATCTTTATAATCAACCATGTAATGAGTAAATGAAAAATGAATCATATCGCTTCGTGGGAGTGGCAATCCACATGTACGCACGAGGGATGTTATCATTTTACAACGAAGGGGAAAGGGAAAGAAATGGATATTAAATTAAAATAAAAATATCTAAATATATTAAATATAAATATTAAATCATGTAAATATTTGTATAGAACATTTTTATGAGGTTATGAAAGAAAGAAACTCGAATTACATTAGTAAAGGCAATTACTTCTTCTATGGAAACCCACTTTTTTATTACCCATTAATCATTATTGGTCTTAGGGTAGCAAAATAAGCTCTATTAAGTTATTGGGTAAGTTAATAAGATATTTAAGAATCGTTTTTATATTATATATGTCTCAAAAGGTTTACATTAGTGAAGAGAGGAGGTGACCTTTTATATGTGAGGTGCGTTGAAAACTTCTAAATACTTAAAACATTAAAATATAATAAGGTCATATTCAAGTGAATGTGGTATAAAATCAAACCAAATTAAAATATAAGGCGATAAGGTTTGAAATAACCTCATAAAATAAGATTTAATATCATATTATATGGTCGTATCACAATGTTTTAACCTTAAATAACATGTTTTACCTTTGACCATGGGGACAAACATTTTCCATGGTTACTATTCAAAATGAAAAAATATAATTGACCATATTAATAAATTTGGAAATGATATTTCCAAATATTTAAATCATTTTCATATATTCAAATCCTATATGTTTCATAAATTCATTTTAAAATAAGTCGTTAAATTTTAATGAAATCCTTTTTTAGAAAATTGCAATTTTTAGAATAAAACAAGACTTATTCTTCTTCCTTGACAAGTAAAAACCATTGGATTAATGTTTATATGATTTAATGAATATAATATCTAAATATTTAATTAAAATAATTCATAAATAATATTTAATTAAATCTATTAAGATAAAATACATTACACCTAATAAAAACAGTTATCTGAAAAATAACTCCTTTTACCTTTAAATTGTTTTATCTTCACTTCTAACCCATTTATAATCAATGTATGATTAATTATTAGTTTTTTAAACAAAATAAAAACATATTTCTTCAAAATAATAAATCATTATTGGTTATGTTATATAATATATATAAAAATACAATACTTTGAAAAATTGGTATCTTAATATAAAATGATATTGATTTTAACATTTAAAATTGATTACTTATTTCCTAGTAATTAATAAAATCATTTTCCTTAAGGTATTTTTTTAATTTATTTGGTATCATTCATACCCGCCAATCCAATAGTTATGGGATAATAGTCAATTTTAATAAAAAAAATTTAATCAAGGTTTGTTTAAATTTAGTATTTTTTATAATGAAAGCTATCAAACACTTTGAATTTATTTGAAATGAAATATATCATAAATTTTTTACGTGTTGTAATATTATACAAAAAATTGTAGTTAAATTCTTCATGGAATGAAACTTTTCATCATAGTACACCATTAACCTGTTCAATGTTATTCCCCTTCCTTCTCTAAGCAGTACACTACTAGTTTTTCATAGGGTATTTATCGCAAAGTGATCACTACACACATGCCTCTTTCTCAGGAAAAAGAATTAATATTTCTTATAAATTCATTAGAGTGTCCTCAACATTTAATTTTCAATTGGTCAAATAAAATTATAACACTAGAATCATGTAACATGTACAATGTGGTGTTATATAGATTGTTATAGTGTGATCATATTTTTTAAGATAAAACATCCTCAGCTTATTCCAATCACCACCAATATTTCAGGTATCAATTCTTCATGACTCCATGATATTTTTAATAATAATATTCACATATTTTTTAATAAACACATTAAAAATTAATTTGAGATGATTTTTCCTAACCTAAATGTCTTCAAGAAGTACCATGAAGTTTTCACATCATGTAATAAGTTAATAGAATTCAATTATTATATTTTTAAGGTTGTATAATATCATATATACATTATTAATGTGTTTTAATTATATACAGGAGTTACAAAATGAGAGGGCTTTTTTTAATTATTAATTTATTAATTCCAATAATGTGTCATGGGGTTTCTACATCAATGAGTTGGATATTTTGGATTAATTTATATCTCTGTTGAATAAAAATATATATTATGTATTTTCACCTTATTTCCATATTATGTGAAAAGAGGCATTATTATAAACAATGGTTTTTATAAATAAATTATTATATGTTTTTATATAAATTTTTATGATTTGATCTTATAATATAACATATTTCCAATAAGGATAAAATAAAATGAGTTATATCTAGGATAAAATAGTGTATCCAAGATATTTGTTAAAATGTGGGGTATATGATCCAACCATCGAATAGTGGGATATTAGAATAATTAAATATTATTTTTTAAAAAATTATACAAGAATAGAATACCATAAATGATATGGATACAATAGTTTATTTTTAAAATATTCTTATTAATAAAATAAGTGTTTTTTCATAATACAAAAGATTTTTTGATTTTAAAACATATTCTAAAGATAATTAAGTATCTATGTGACTAGTGAGAGAATATTTAGACCTTGAGAAGTTAAAAGTGTAAAAAATAAAATATAATTCAAGAAAAAATAAAATTGAAATTCAATTGATATATTAAAAAATTCTAGGATATGTTTATAATGAAGAAAATTAATGTAAAGAGTTAAATTTAGGAACAAAAAAAATCTCAAATAATGGTTTGAATGGAGATGTACCAAATATGATGATGATTATGAACTTATAAAGAGTTCTATGTTCACAAAATATATATTAATAATGTAACATTGGATTTTGTGAAGTAAAGAAGTTTGGATACCATTTTTAAAGATTTTAGAATTCGAAATATCATTCAAAAGTATTTCCATTATTCAAATTGACTTTCTTAAAATACATTAAACATTGTAGGAGTTTAGTGGGACGATTTTATTCGATTATATAAAATAAGTATGTTAAAATTTTCATAAAAATATATTGAGTTTAACAAAACCCCAAAACTGAAACAAATATAAAGAATATTTGTTGGTCTATCATATGGGTTATGATTATATTGGTAATTAAGTATAGTTTCGTAGGAGTTAGATTCCTTTAAACTCATATTTAATATATAGTTTATATGAGTTTATTTCAATATAATTCATGAAAATTATTAAATTAATGGGGGATTTTACGCCAAAAATGGAATGAAGTATTTATAAGGCTTATTGGATCTTTGTAATCTAATGGATATAAGCTTCAAAAGTGATTGTTTCACATGGTGAAACAATAAGAATGGAGGGGGAAAATATGAAGTCTACTTAATATATTCTTGATGAAATTTCATGTAGTAAAATATTTCTCATGCATGACTATCTCTCAACTAGATCGGTCCTTATTTGATCATTCTTTATTGATGCTCTAGATTGAAGTATCTCTAGGTCCTATCTGTAGCTTCCACTTCTTCAAAGCATAGAAGGATAAATAAACTTTCAATTATTCATTTTGTATATTTTTTTAGTGATACATATCACGGTTATTCTTGGGATATGTTCTAGAATAAATATTATAGATTGAAGGTATCCATTTAAGAATAGATGAAAAGACAAATTGAACTTAATCATCATTTAGAAGATATTTAGGCTGAGATCATCCATCTTGATAGACTAATTTAGAATCAATGGGATGATTAATTTTTCCTACTTCTATTAAGTAAACATGAATAAATCAAAGAAATAAGACTCACTTAATAGATAAAAGTGTGAGAAAGAACTTGCATCAAGTGGTTGGATGATGAAGATCATAACACAATATATTTCCATACACACATATAGGAAAAGAGATCTTTTGGGAAGATTAACTTATTTTTTGAAGATATATCCTTAGAAAGTTATCTTTATTACATTGGTCAATTTTTGGAGTCCCACTTCAATGATATTTTAATTTTCCTTCATATAGGAGTTAAATACATGCACCCATCCGATGTGGAAGATAATCATTTTTCAATAAATTTTCACTTTTAGTGGTGGACTATAATATAGATTCCTTAAAATACAACTAGAAAGTGGATTAAAAACTTAATTATATTAATTTAATTAATCTATATAGTGCACTAGGACTTGATAGAATCCATTTATCTTTATATATTGTATCTTGGTATTGTATGAAGAAAGTTTGGATAGGGGTGGTTAAATAATATTTCAAGGGTGGTCATCTTCCTCGAGTGAACTATTCCATGGTTATCATCCTTATTCCTATGGTAAATAATCCCAGCCTATTAATTATTTTCATAAACATAATAATTTTTAATTTATGCTACATGGTTCTTGAAATTATTATCAATGATAGACTATCTAATATTTTACCTCAGTAAATATCAGATGAACAGTATAGTTTTATCAAGGGTGTGAAAATCCTAAGGAAAATTTTCTCTCTTAAGAAATGTTAGTTTAATTTGATATAAAAGTGATAAGATCCAATTTCAGGATCATTATATACATAGATAAGTCTTTTAATATAACGAAATGTTATTTCACCCCACAAATGCTTCAGAGGTGTGTCTTGTGAGAATGGGGTTGTGACCTTCTATTTCACTACATCTAATCTCCATTGTTCATAGTATTTATTATAGAAATAAGCTTTGGGTTATTCATTTTAGTTTTATTTATTTATTAAGTGGACCTTATCTATTGAAGATTATTTATCATAGCTTGGGGTTTTTTAGTAAAAATATAAATTTTAAAATTATAATTCGAACGGTTCATCCTTTAAAAGGCCAGTATAGATTTGTTGGAATATTCCACTAATTCTTCCTGGAAGATATGGTATTATTTTTAAATTGAATAAGTAACTTAACAAAAAAGGATCAAGTAGATTCTTATTGAGTATAGTATCAATAATTTCCCAAGAATAATTATTAGTAGGATCATAGTATAAATTCCCAATAAATGATCTGTAAGAAATAACGAATACATTATAGATAGGGTAGGAAATTCCAAATGAAATTTCCCTATATAATATTTGTGAGATCCATTATTGAATAAAATAGTATGTATCCAATACATTGAATATTTCCTCAAAATAATTAAACAAATAATTATTCAATAGAAGACTATATTCCTATATTTTGGAATAAGGATCACCCTTATCAATAGTTTTTATGGATTTATCCCTATGAAAGTATTAGAAGTCATTTATACACACAAATATATCATATAAAGAATCAATAAAACCCTCAAAAAACTTATTTTCGATACCTCATAGGATGGTAGACACCATTATGCTAGTTTTTCTATCCTATATTTGAACTTTGGGGGGATTAATATCAAAAGAGTAGATGAGTATATGAAATGAATTCAAGCTAAACTCTAATCGGATTCTATCACTGAAAAATATTTTTATGAAATATTTATTCCCAAAATTATAGAACCTCACCAGTATTGTGGTTATATTACAATATGAAGGGATCTCACCTTTGTAATAGTCTCTATTTATTCAATAGTATCTTACAAAATAATTCTATATGGGTCCTCGGTGGGGGTGATGTTCACTTTTGTAAAGATAACTAGATGGGAAATACCCTATTTATCATGAGGTTCCTATTTCAGAATACCATCTTTAATCATGGGATATTGAACCCTATGTTCATTAGGGTAATATTAGACTTAGAGAAAATTCTCTTTCAATATAGCATTCAGTTTCTTGAGGAACATGATACATGTTTTTTCAATATTACCACCTTAGACATGTTTAGACTCTAAAATTTTTACAACCACATTTTCTTGAATAGAAATAAGGATGTATGGGGCAGTCACTTATGAAAAAAACACATTCTAGGAAAGAAAAATTTACACATTTGGCATATAAGGAATCATGTTATACCAATGTATATTTAATTTTTGAATAAATTTATTACTCTTTTTTCTATGTGAATGTGTAGTGTGAATGAAAATATTGAATTTATTTTCCACCAATTCTATGAAGGGGAGTAGGATCAATATATGTGGTGTCATATCAAAGGATGAATGGAGGATAATAGTCACTCTATTTATATTGATCATTTTATTACCATTTTGTTCAGACCAATGTAGTTGAACCTGTGGTTTTATATGCTAAGATAAATTTTCTTATAGTTGGTTGTTGGGTGATCTTAGAGTTTTATAATTACTCTCATCACAATGAGACCAAGCTAGTAGAATGTAGTATCAAATATAAATAACATTATATTGTTGAAATTATAATCTCTCTTGATAGGAGCATGATATCCATTAATTTATCAAGGGTTGGCCCCCCTCCCTTCTTCCTCAAATACTACGGTAATCAGGGAAAGACCAAGTCATTAGGTTTTATTGAAAGAATAAACTAAAGGTCTCAATATCAACATAGACTATTCTAGTATTAATGTAATCATGTAGAAAGGTGGGTAAATTTTATATTTTAGTGGTTTTATAATTCTATCATTATCATATTACTATGGAAACGGTAGTTCTCTCATTGTTGATGCTCATGCTATATTTTTTGGTTTATAACTTTTCTGCTCGAAGAATATTCTAATTTTTATGACTAGGGTGGAGTCAATTATACTAAATAAATATATTTTGGGTCTTGTTACTTGGTATCAGAGCATAAAATATACTATTAGATCCCACAAAGTTATGAAACATAAATTACGGTAGTTTCCCCATACCTTATATGTGGGAACTTTTTTGAGGATTGATTAGCCTCTAATGGAGTTCAGAAGAAAGATTTGATTATTAATTTGAGTATTAGACCTCTTCATATTTAAAATAAGGCTATTATTTATGGTTATTCTATTGATATTTACCACTACTAACCCCCATTATGTGTCTTTCTCTTTTCTAATATACTTTATTTACTATTTAAAAATAAATATATTCATATTTCAAGTAAGTATAGAATTTCAAAATGAGAAACCATGAAAGGGGAGGGGTAAATCATAGTGTAAACTTTTTATTTTAGTTACATTAGATATTTTATCCACGTTTATAAGAATATGGTAAACCTATCATATTTATTTGAAAATACACCATAAAAAACAAGAAATGAAAATAAGGATCACGGATTTCACACTGTTTACCACTATGAGATGATCCAAGGAGTATATGTTGAAGATGTGTGATGCATACTAGAATCCACAATGATTCACTATTTTTGTTGATTATAATTTTTATTCATTATCACTCTATTCTAGGATCATTTCATTTAATGTTAAGTTTAGGTAATGGCATAATACCTCCCTAAAATAACCTCAATAAAATCCTACTTTACTTGAAACTTAAGATGGTAGTATCCTCAATTTATCAACATAAAGTTTAATTCATTATCAATAAAAATATATTATTTTATTTGCATAACTATATACGAAATATGATGTTACAATTTTTCCCATAACCTTAAAAATAAATTTCAAAAATATTCATGAATCATCTATTTGGTATGGAATTCACTGTGTAACTACTTCACTCAAAAATAATGCTTCAAAAAATACTATATGGAACCCCTTCACATATATCCTAAGTGAGTTTACCCTTAAAATAGATTCCTTGTGTACTATGTTACATTCACTAACATCGTGAATAAATTATTCTACTTTGTTCTATAAGCTGCATCATGGTATTTCCAAATTGCGAGCTAATCCAAGGTACTCCCCTTTGGGAACTACTTCACAAACTATATCTTGGAATGCTACTTCTTGAACTAATTTATGAAAAACTACTTTGAGAACTTATTCTAGCATATTCTGATTAATCCCATTATATTTCATTTAGTCATTAATCAATTCTTAATGAGTAGATAATAAGGGTATTTATTGGCAAAGACCCTTGAAGAACTTAGTAAAAATGAGATGAAAATTTTACCCTTCATGTTAATAACTTTTTGAAGTGTCACATATCAATGGATATATTTCTCATGAAAGTTTTATGTGAAAACATTATTTTAATACCATAAAAAATCATCACCAATATCTCAAAAACAACTTCTTTATAAGCTTCATAAATTACTACCTCCTTCTTCTTCATAAACGATCACATGAATCGTTTATAGACGTGTGCTTCCATTGTGAGCCAGTTTTTGTGTACATCCTATATGATTTCCCAAATAATATATGAAAAACATTATTTTACACTAGAAACATCACTAAACTTCAGTTATTACTCAAAAAATTAGTACCAACATTTGAAACCACTGATAAATTTTTCGAATAACAAATTTAATAAACACTAGAAAATTAATTTATTGTTTAAACTCATTAAATTCCTATTTTGGGATTACATTTTCTAATCCATATCCCTTATTCGTCACTCAATTTAATTAACCTATAATGTATTGAAAAACAATAAGGCATAATATCAATCTTTAACACAGATTCTAGTCGATCCAACCTTCAGTTTACCTTGGCTCTAATATATAGTTTTATTAATATTCTTAATGAAATTTAGAAATATAAGATGTATCATTTTATAAAAAAAGGTAGACTTAAATTTATCATTTTTTCAAGTTTTTTCTATATTCATGAATTGAAATTATAATTTTCCTCTCAAAATTTTACTCAGAGTTATCCCTAACTGATATTTATCAAGTAGTATTATAGGTAATGAAAAATATTAAGGATAGTGTGAGTAGGATTTCATATAGAGATACAAAATATTCTCAGGATATACAAAATGTGTTTTGTGTGAAGGATTATAATCTAGGTATACCACATTTATTCTAATACACTATGAATTTTGTATGTTAGGGGTGAATGTTTGACAATCCAAATACTTCATGGTGTGGAATTGTTTAAATTTTTTAAAAAATAATTTGTATTTTGGTGATTTTGATATGTTGGATGATTTGGTATTATTTTTTGGTGAAGTGGAAGATCATTATGTAATGAGAGTCATTGTGTTGTCATGATTATTCTTTCATCATGATAGTAGTGGGATCAATACATTATTTATATGTATGAACAATTCCTTCGGGGTGATATATCATGATTCATATGATTACACTTTAATTTCATGTGAAATAAAAAATTCTCAAAAGGTGGGTAGGATTTCACTGTAATTGTTGTTCACAATTAGGGCACTAGGTCATAAATAATTTTAGTGCAATATTAATGTTTAGACATGATTATTTCATTTTCTTATGGAAGAGGGAATTTTTTTGTGACGTATATGGCTATACTGTACTAGTTGGTTGGGGTTTTTTAAGTTTCCTTATAAGGTGGAGTTTCACGGTGAGATTAATTATTATGTTTCAACAATCCCCTATGAATTTTGTATTTCATTTTAATCAAATAAATTAAAATTTATTACAACTTTATAAATTTTCTTTCAGTGTTTAGTATCTACAAAATCCATACATTTACCCTTTATTCTTCATCATTTCCCCTCATTTGATCTATGGAGGGTTTATATTGGTTAATAATTGGGGAAGGTAACTTATACTTTCTCCCTTTCCTTATTATTCCTCATCTTCTTTCCCTTTGATTATAGAATATGTGAAATTAGTTATTTGGAGTTGATTCCACTGAACCATGGTGGAATCAAGATGGAATTATTAGGTTTTTATAAGTCTTGTTTAGAGGAGGATAGAGATAGGAGAAAACATGTGGTTTTAAGTCATTTAATTGGAGGTAACCCACTATTTTGATTTATTATGGATTTTATCAAAATACAGATGAAATCGGTTGAAGAAACGATGTTGGTTGATGTGTAATTTTGCAGCATTAGATTTAACGATGTTCTTGGAGTAGACTATGCCTCATTGGTTGTGGTTTTGATGAGGATTATCACCCAGTGATTCTTACCATGATTATTCATAAAAAATTTGTGGAATTAATTTTGTAAATTATTTATAATATTTTTATAATTAATTTTGGAATATCTAGTGTGAGATTGGGGATCATGCATGATAATGGTGATTGGTGGTTTCTTGTTCAATGATGGAGTAGACTTGTCTTGCGGGGATAACTCCATTGTTGATAAAGGTGGTCCAAAATATTTTCTCATATATTATTATTCAAATATTGTTTGGAATCTAAGTGTAAGTAAGTGGGTGGGAGTGACCTGAAAGGTAACCATGGGTGAGTTCTTTTCATGAGGTGGGTTTAGTGATTTGGTTAAAATTGATTGAATCCTTATATATTATAATCTCACTACATATTCATTGATTCCTGTATCTAGGGAACTATAAACCATGGTGGGTTTACATCAATATGATGTCTTGACCTGGGTGCCAATCAACAGTCCCAAAACCCAATTGGCCACATGGACTCATGTGTTCCTCCTTGAATGCCAGAGGACGTCGACTAGTAGCAAGGTCCTAGCGTATATTCGTATAAATATTTTTCCCTCATTTGAGAGTGTATCATAGTGGTATAATAAATGGATAAATGGATGAATAATAATAGTAATGAAAAAGGAATTAAAAACAAGAATAAGAATCAAACACTAAATAAAAATCAAAAGATTTGAAATGAATCATATACATAAGATAATGATGGAATGTCACTGAAAAACAAGAATATATGTGTACATGGATGTAGTTAGAGATTATAATAAATTCTATACAAAAGAATCAAAAGGGAAAAAACTATACAGGCATCCCGAGCACTATATTGGTCATCTTCTACCAAGATCCCATCCTAAAGAAAGAAATCATGTGTCCAAAGTGGGATGTTTCACCTTGTCCACACCTGTGATCATATAATCTTCCTAGGTACCAATAGAGGACAAGATAGTGTGTGATATAAATCTCAGTAGGCCACCACCAACAGCATTTATAAAAATATAGTCTATAAATATAAAGTTTAAAGTGTGTAGGTATATGAAATTAAAGCATTGATAACATAAACAACCCATATCCACTTCATACTCAAGTAGAAGTGTCTCTAAACTTGTAATAATTTCATTAATTATTATTCATTTTACAAGTCAATTTCAAAAATAAGAGTCTTCGTAAAATTTTAATAGTATAATAAATAATAATCATAATAACTGAAGATCCAAGATGTAAACAAGTCATCATGGACCATAGGGGTCAATCCCACTCATAGTAGTAATTCATTTAGTCTGGATAAATGGGGTCTGAGTTTAATCCAAGGTTTATACCCAATTCATTCAAATGTAAAATATTCTAACTGATTCCATGGAGCCCATCCATATTAATCTTAGGCTAAGCATGAATGGGCCCAATAGGGTTACTCCATGGAACTACATGTCTAAATAAATCAAGATATGTCCCAGGATTGTATCCAAGGTATTCTAATTTTGGGAGAAAAAATAATAAGATCCTATGACATTATTCCAAAAATCCAATATTAGAAAATTGGCATGTTATAAGGTGGTAATCTTCCATAGTAGTTGGCTCCTTCAATTAGAATGGAATCATATGAGTGATGAAGGTATTCCCTCAATAATCCAAGGATGGATAAATTATTTCTATTCCTATTAAGTTGAAAATGTCTATATGAAATAGAAAACTTATACATATATCATTATTCAATTTAGGCTATGCAATACTCATGCCAATTTCAATTCATTATGCACATTCTATTACCTTTCATCCAATGTGACAAGCTATAATAAGGACATAAAACCAACTATAAATTAATTATAAGAATAGGACCTAGGTGATATATAAACATATATACTTTCTAATTAATAGTTCAATGATTCATTTAATAAATTAATCACTTACCTTATTAAAGGTCAATCCAAACACATCCAAATAGTGTCTCAAGTACACCCACTATGGGTCACTAAAGGTGTAAAAATAAAAAACCCTTCATAGGGTGGATATAATTGAGGTCACAACCTCCAAAAGCTTAAAGAATATATCATTAGGGATTTAAAATACAAGATAAACAATTATAATTACGAAATATGAATTTTAGAAGAAATTCCTAGTTAAACAGGCATGTACACAATAACGGAAATTTATAAACAATGAAATTTTTTGGTAAAATTCATAAACTAACTATATTATGCATGTAGTACATGACTCATCTATTATTATCCCATAGCTTGTCCAAGATCAAGAGAAAATGGAGAAACATATGGAAAAATTGAAAATAGGGCATAAAACTCACACCAAATTAGTGTCATTAATAGAAAGAAAAATGATAAAAGGAGCTTGAAGACTGAAAAGATTACCTAGAGGAATCCAATAAGAAATATTAAGGTTTAATTGTAGTCTTAATGGAGAATGTATCAAGAATCCTAGGTCATGAGGCTTGGGAAGCTCTTCACTGAAGAAGTTAGGAGCCTCTGTGTATTGGAGTAAGAATGTAAAAGGAAAAATATGGTTATAATTATTTTTAGGGGAAAAGGTAAATTTAACCAACTTTAAAGGGGTATCATGTTTTGGTTTCATATTTGGAAAATCAAGTGCCAACCATATACCATGAAAAACCATGAGATGGGATCACATGATTCGGTTTTATAGATTGAGAAACCATGCACAAATCAGGATGTTTAGTTCTTTTAAAGTTTGAATCATTTTTTGTGAAAATGTAAAGCCTAGGAAGAATGGTTTGGGAAACCATGTATACCAATTTTTCTAATGGAATGCCACTCATGATTAGTAGAATAGTGAAGACTAGGTTGCATGGTATCTACTAACTATGCATCCCAACTATTTCTGCCACCTTCCTGGGTTCCTGGATCAAAACAAGCCCTAGACACCCTTGTTTCTTATATATCATTACAAGGAATTAATATTAGGTAAAAATCAAAGAATTAAATAAAAATTTCTATGTTTCATACCTTATAGAAAAAAATTGAGTTCTTACAGTCTTGTTTGATTAAAGTAACTCATCCCCGAGTTTCCATTCCAAGGGTGAAAAAATTCATCAAATAAAAACTCTAGCCACTGAGAACGTATGTCAACCTCTCACTCCGAAGTCTCATCTTATATATATTAATTCTTAAATAGAACCCACACCAAAGGAACATTCCATCCACTGATAGCCTTTGTGATTTCATCAATGATGTGACTGGGATAATGCCCAAAAAAAGAATCATTATCTAATTCCATATCCTTAAGATCAAAAGTATGAGGTGACTTTGTATAGTAATGGTGAATATGTAAAACATGGAAAATCATTCCTGGAATGATAAAACTAAGGTAAAAGTAAATGATAGGCTACTTTCCTGACTCTATCCAAGATCTCAAAAGGCTCAAAAAAATTAGGTGACGACTTCCATCACCTATGTGTTCGTCTATGCCCAAGTTTGGGTTATACCCACAAAAAAACAAAATCCCTAACCTAAAACTCTAGAGTTCATTGATGGTGATCTCCATAATATTTTTTTGCTAGACTGATCAGTATCCATACACTTTCTTCTCAACTCCACCTGCTTTGAAGTATCCTATATGAGATTATAACCTAGTAGAACTTCCTCCCCTTACTCAAACCAGCATAAAGGTGAACTGAATTTCCTACTATATAAGGCCTCATAAATAGCCATACTAATTATTTCCTAAAATCTATTATTACATGAAAACTCAATGAGGGGTATATCATTATCCCAATAACCATTGAAATCAAGGATGCATGCTCAGAGAATGTCTGCTAACACCTGTATAATCCATTATGACTTACCATCAGTCTATGGGTGAAAATATATTCTCAAAAACACTTATGTACCACAAATATTTTTGTAACTTTTTCCATGACCTCGATTTGAAATGAGTGTACCTATCTAAATGATAGAATAATGGACCATGTGTAAGAACATAACCTCACATTCATACAGTCTTACGAGCTCATCAACTAAAAAATTCTCTTATATATGAAGGGAGTGATCAAATTTCATCAATCGATCCATGAAAACCCAAGCCATGTCACTACCTTCAGGTGACCTCTAAAAACCATTTAAAAAATCCATCATGATGTTGTAATATTTACATTCCATGATTGGTAATATCTATAACAAGACATCATGTTGTTATTTCATGACCTTTACCAACTAATAAGTGGAAGACCAAGTGATAAAACTTGATATCATGAATTTTATCTTCGACCACCAATATTGTAACTGCATATCATAAAACATCTTGGAAATAACTAGGTGCACTACCCACTAAGAATCATAGGATTCTTGCATCAGTTCCTCTCCCATATTTGTAGTAACCGAAATACAAAAATGTATAATCAATATTTGATCTCCATTAACTGACCAATCATGAGGTAGGTCCTAACCTAAAATACTTTCCCATAGGGCCAAACCCTCATGTTCTAAAAACTTCATTCTCTATACCCTTTCTAAGAGTGAAGAGGTAACTACTAAAGACATAATAAATAGTTTCTTGTGACTCTCTTGAAACTCCAAATGCAACCAAGACAAGAGTTTCATCAATTTCTATTCTTCATTGGCTTCATGTATGGATTGTGCTTGAGTTTTCTAGCTTAGCACATCTGCTACCACATTTCCCTTTTTAGGCATATAAAATATCTCAAATTTGAAATGTTGAAGTTATTCAACCCATATTAACTATTTGAGACTCAAGTAACACTGTATAAAGATATATTTGTGGCTCTTGTGGTCTTTATATACCAAAAATCTCTATCCCATTAGATAATGCCTCTAGAAATGCAAGGAATAGACAACTACTACTAGCTTAAGATCTTTTTTTTTTGGTATTTATGCTCATGAGGTATCAATTTTTATGTCTTTTATGAAATGAATCAATCTTCCTGCAATAGTATTTCTCCTAGAATAATACCTAGGGCATCATAAAACATTGTATAGCCTCAACCAGGCTTAGGTATAATCAGAATTGGTTCTGAAGTAATTATTACTTTCAGCATTTGAAAGTCCTTCTCACATAAATCATACTACAAGAACTTCACACCTCACTTAGTTATATCAGTAATAGGTTCTGTAAGTCATGATAAGTACTATATAAAATGCCTGTAATATGAATTTATCCCTAAGAAACTCCATATGGAAAGAAAATTTGGGCATTCTCCCAGGAATCTATAGCACTCTCCTTCTCTAGGTCAACCGATACTCCTAATCCTCAGATAATATGAACCATGAAGTGAACTTTTTCTATCTAGAAGTTCCATTTAGTGATTTTATTATACAAATGATTCCCTCTTAGTGTGCACAAATTGATTTCAAGATGTTTGGAATGATCCTGTCGAGTCTGTGAGTACACTAAGATGTCTTCCATGAATACCACCATGAAGGAATCCAATTAGGGGTGGAAAAAACTATTCATCTAGTCCATAAAGACTATAGGTGCATTCTTGAGAAAGAATGAAATAATGAGGTACTCATATAACCATACCTAATACGGAATGTTGTATGTGTTATATTTGAAGGCCTAATATGCACTTGATTACAGCTTGATCTCAAGTCAATCATTTAGAACTCTCTCAATCCTATGAGCTTGTCAAAGAGATTATCTATTCGAGGTAGTGGATACCAGTTCTTAACACTAAGATGGATCAACTATAAGTAAACCATGTAAAGAAGGAAGGTTTTTTATGCCTTCTTGGAAAAAAGGATAGGAGAACACCAAGAAGAAGTATTGAGTCGGATAAATCCCTTAGATTCAAAATCCTCCAACATTCTCTAGAACTATTGGAGCTTAGTAGTTTCCATCATGTATGTAGGAATAGACACTGGAGATACTCCTTGAATGATCTTGATTGTAAACTCTACCTACCTCTTAGGAGTTAGTCTAGAAAATTTAGCTGGGAAAACATCCCTAAAATGATTTACAATAGGAGTGAATTCTATCGGACATATTCTCTGAACACCCACATGAAGGCAAGAAATATGAGTGGTTACTCCACCAAGACCATGATGATCTGGTCTAGATACACCTTTCGAGACATCCTGTTCACCCTTTTTAATATATATATCTATATATAAGGTCTACTAGATGAAATACCTTGAGAAGGGGGTGAATCTTGGTATGACAGATTAAAACTATTACCCCTTTAAATCTTGTTTCCTAATTAAAAAAACACACTTCCCACTTTATCTCTTAGCAATATATAAATAGAAATGAAATCATCCATAGAACACATAAATTTTACTTAGTTCACCCTCATTGGGATACATCCAAGGAGCATACAATAGTGATGTGCTAGTGTACCAAATCCACTAAAGATCACTACCAATGACAAGGTTCAGGCTAGGCCACTTCCATGCCTAGGCTCACTGCCTTTACAAGATTTAGGGTCTACTCACTGAATTCCCAACTGTCTCTCCCTATGTCTCTTTCTTTAGCTCACTACCGATGGAAAGGATTATCATCTTCATCTTCCTTCTCTCGTTACTCTTGTAAGGGATCCACTCACAATTTTCAAAAATGTAGGTCCCTTAATTTTCTTGAATCCATGCATCCTCAACTATTGGTAGATTCTCTATTAAAGTTAATTTTTCAACCATAGATGAAATCTAAATTTCTGCATACTATTAGGTTAGCGGAATCTACCTTCATGAACTGTTATAATGACTTTACAAGATTTTTTGAGTCCTCCACAAACAACCTTTATATATCCATAAACAATATAGTGGGTATGCTTCCTGGATCACCCTTCCATGAACTGTATCTGATTTTTCTATCGCATACCATCGCTTCAAACCACCTTTTCATACCACTTTTGCATGCCACTTCCACGTATCGCTTCAACTTCTGCCGAATTTGTCCTTCTATGAACTTGGATGAATTCCCAGAGCAAAGATGTTTTCTTATGAAAATCGCTCTCACTTAATGAGAGGATTAATGGTCCTTATATAAGAAAATAGATCTAGAAAATCATCTTATTTGAGATTTACCTCAAACTTCATCGTGTATTGTGCTCCCATGAACTGTTATCCCTAAATAGCCAAATGCTGCCTTTCTTCCTTTACAGTGGAAAAAATCACCGTCTCATTTTCCCCATCGACACGCTTAACGAATTCTCAAATAACTGCCTAATTTCTACAAACGACACCCCATATTGTGTACTATAAGCCTCTTATGATGCGCATGACATCATGTGAACCTCTTCGTTGAACTATTCACCTTCCGTGAACTGAGAGCCTCATCGCAAACAATTTTTCCTTCTATGAACTTTTCTGCATACCTTCTTTGCAATCCATGAACTATACTTCGTGTTCTATGTATTGTTCACTCCTATGAGGAAATATTCTTTTTGGAAAAAACAAACTCTCAATTTTGAGGACAAAAAAATTAGAAAACACTGGGAAACACTGCCAACTTAAACAAAAACTTCAGGAAACACCAACCATACTTATTCAGGGTCATATGGCTTTGTCAAAAAAAAATCAAACCAAAAACATACCGAGAGGACACCTTGAGGGATTTTTACCCAACAATATCCCCCAATATTGATGTTAAATACACCCTTCATTGATAATAGTCAATATGGGAATGATAAGGAATTAACCAATCGATTCCAAGAATGATATCAAACCATGTCATCTTAAGGATAAAGAAATTCCAAAAGAAACGGTATCTGCCAATCTCAAGAGGATAGTATTTTCATTGTCATATACCCTATATCTATACACACAATGGTGTATCTAGGGTCATTACCCCATAAAAATAGGTAATTTCAATCCCAATACTTTCAAAGATTGATATCGAGAAAAAATAGTGGGAATAAATTTTATTGAATAAAGAAGGTACAATAGTAGAGGCTACTAGAATGGTACCTCATATAATAGATGATCCTACACTCTGATCCTTGGGTATTTACAATAATTCATGAAACTTACTAATCCATAGCCCTTAACTATATCTGGACTACCCTAAGTTGATTTTCTCTACAAACAATGAAAATAAAAAGTATGGTTACCTCTACCACGACCTCCTCATCAAAATGTTCAATCAGTGCTATTTTATCTTTCTACTTGACATGGAGTCACTGACCTTGATCCTAAAGGTGAAGCTGGTTCAGATACTCATCCACTAGAAAAATGTATAACTTTCTGGAAAACCCTCTAAAGATAACACATCAAGCTATAATCATGACACTCCAGTGGGTCTCCATCACACTACATCTTCACATGACCTAACAATCCACACAAATGACATACCACAGAACTACCAGTGTGGGTACTCTAGCTTCCACATCTATGAAAATAAACCACAAGGCTATTCTTTGTTCTACTATAAGTACTATTACCCTCTCTCATCACTTCCCCTCTATGCCTGGTACTATCAGTATCTCTCATGCTTCATTCAGTGATGAGATATTGGTTCATGGTCTCAGAAATGGTAGATAGGCAGAATACATTCACCTATGTGCAGATGATATACCAGATCCCACCCTCGAAGCATCTAGCACTCGATAGTTCATCATTTGATAGAATCTATAAAAATAATTGAAGCTCAGTGGAACATGTTGAATAATACATGAAGGGTATAGAACCCTACTCTAGGTACATAAACTATTAGGCTCAGTCATCTCTCAGTGTATGAGGTAAAAATTTAATCATATAATGCAGTATATAAGTCCTCCAAGATAGTACCATGATTATGACTAGCCTGAGTATTCACATCCCACGAACACTTGGAAGAATCCTGTAGTATATATGTGGAGATATTGATCATCCTCTCTGGAGGTATCTCTAGATGTTTGAAGATAGAAATAATGGCTTCTAGCGATGCCTCAGTAGCCAGAGGACCTCTACCCCCCCCCCCCAATATGGGAGGATTCTAATATTGGAACTAATGAGTATGATCATACATAATAGGTGCAGGTCCTGGAGCACCCTGGATATACTGTATCAAATGTACCAAACTCTCTTGAATATAAGGATTAATACCCAGTTCTGGAACATTATTCATTTCATTAATTAGACCTACAGGAAGAAAAAATGGTGGCTTAATGAAAACCATGTCTGAATAATGATCATCCCAAACCTCTTGGAGCATGACTTGAGGATGTTGTGGTGGGATAGCTCTAAAAATTCCAATCCCACACCTTAGAAAAAGATACCATAGAATAGAGGATCACTAACAGAATTGAAACTAAATAAAACGGATCACTGCCCAACATACTACCCCAACTACACCCATCAAATATATGGGTATTGGTAAGCGTTCATGTTTTTATTTATAGGGGTTATGATATAGGGAGTTTTAATTGAAATTTAAGGAGGAAAACAATCTTTAAATGGAACATGGACTTCTCATTTATAGGAAACCATATCATATATAAGTTGGAATTTATATTTTAATTTTTTATGTGAGTTTATACATAACCTGATTTTTAATTAAATGGATTTTCATTCCCCATTTATAAAGGCCCATACACCTTATAAGATTGACACTCATTTAATAAAAAACATCCCCCTTTACATTAGATCTCAGAATTTAATATGTAAAATATGGTGGCTCGATTCGATGAATTTCCTATTCCAATTTATAAAGTCCCATACACATTATAAATTAAAATTAGTAATCATATAACTATATCCAAATCTAAGATTGTACACAAGGGGTATGTAGCTTACTTGGATAAAAATTGGCTATTTAAGATTCTGCCATCAAGATATATGAGAAAACCAACATTTAGGTTGATGATGAAATTTTAAATAACAATTTTCATTTCTTGTAGAAAACTTTAGTGGCATAGGCTTATATAAAAACCAAGGCACCCTCAACAATCACAAGAAACTTAGGTAATACAAGCAAAAAAATGCACCTGTATATAATGGAATGTGAATCCCTAGGTGCCTATAATATTTCATGTTGCAATGATACTTTCCAGACCCATACAAGGATATAATATTCCTAATGCATAACAATTACCAAAATTCATGTGCATCTCCCAACGGTGAAATTATATCAATTATAATATGTGAAATATAGGGAAATAATTTCTCATTCCAGGAAAATTGGTAATTACCCCAAATGTGGGTTAGCTACTCATAGGCATGGCTTATAACCCAGTTCCAATATGTTTCAAATATTCTATATATTTTCTCCAACTATTAAGGTAAGGAACATAAATAATTTGATTCCAATTTGTGACATATCATCCCAAGTGCCACTCAAAGGTACCCGGAAACAAATTGGTCACATGGGCTCAAGTGTGCCTCCCCATGCAATAGAAGCCTCCAGCTTGTAGTTAGTTCCTAGGGTGTGTCTATAAGAAGACAATGACCTCATTTAATATTTTAGCACTGTGGTATAATAGATAGATAAATAGAGGAATAATAATAATAATTAAAAGGACATTGGAAACAATTAAAGTAACCAATGACTAAATAATCATGAAAATATATAAAATAAATCATATAAAATAGATGATTATGTAATGTCTCTACAAAATAAGAAAACAGATGTCCATTATAGTAGCAAGATAGTACAATAATTTCTATACAAAAGAATCAAAAGGGGGGGGGGGAACTATCCAAACATCCCAAGAACTGTCCTGGTCATCTACTACCAAGCACCAATCAAAAAATAAGCAATAATGTGTCCAAAGTGGGATGCTTCCACTATTACACACCTACGATAATATAATATTTTTTTTCTATCAATGGATAACTAGATAGGGTGTGAGATAAATCTTTGTAGGCTACCACCAATGTCATATATATAAATCTATCCTGTGAATATAAATTGTACAGTGTTTAGGTATATGAAATTAAATTAGTGCTAATGTAAACAACTCATACCCGATTCAACATTATCTAGAGGTTTCTCTAAACATGTAATCATTTAGTTAATTATTATTCAGTTTATAAGTCAGTTTTTATAATAGGATTCCATATAATGGTGTAAATATTATATTAAATAATGATGATAATAACATAGGATGCATGGTGTAACCCAGGCATCTTGGACCTCAGGGGTCAGGCCAACTCATAGTAATGACTCATGTTGTCTGGTTATAAGGGTTCTAATTTTAATCCAAGGGGTTAACCTAAGGAATCCCACTATAAAAGAGTCTAACTAAGTCTATGGAGCTCATCCATAGTAATACAGAGCTATGAATGAGTGGGACCAATGGGGTGAATCCATGGCACCGCATTTCTGAAGACATCAAGCTAAATCCAAGGAGTGTGACAAAGGCATTATAATTATCAAATAGAAAATAAAGGGATCCAATGGTGTCATATTGGGAATCCGCTAATAGAAAAGGACCATATTCCATGGTGGGTATCTCCCTTGGAAACTGGATCATTAAATTTGGATGGCATCCTATGAGCCTCCCTTAGCTCTGTATTAATAGAAAAGGGCTATTTTAATTTTGGCAATGTAATACTCATGCCAATTTCAATTCATTTGGTTCATTCCATTACCTTTCACCTTACTTGAAAAGGTGTAATAAATACATGTAACCAATTATCAATTAGTTATAAGAATATGGGACAACTTATATCAACACATATATAGTCTCTAATTAATAATTCGATGATTCATTTCTTAAATTAAGAACCTATCATAATAAAGTTAAATCCAAGAACACATTAATGGTGTCTCAGGTAAACTCTCAGTGGGTCACTAAAGGCATAACATGAATGCACCATAATTGGGGTGGATGGAATTAAGGTTCCAACCTCCATCAGAATGAAGAAAATATCATTAAGGAATTAGAATACAATACAAACAATTAGAATTAAAATAGATGAATTTTAGAATCACTACTTAGTGAATCCAGCATGTTCGCAAAGAATGAAAATTATAAATGATGAGTCTTTTGGGGAAAATTCATAGACCACATACCTTATTCCCCTAGTAGATGATTCGTCATGTAACAACCCTCAAATTTTCCTATATTGAGATAAAAAATAAGAACACACTAAAAATAGAGCATAATATCTCACACCAAAATAGTTTCGTTAATATAAACAAGAACAAAGAAAGGAGATTGAGTATTGAAGAGCTTAACTGGGGGAGCCCAATGAGACAAAGGAAAGATTAATAGAAATTTAGATGGAGAAGATATTAATAAACCAAGTTTATAAGACCTGAGTAGATTTTCACGAGAGAAGGGATGAGGCTTTATCTGAGAGGGGAAGAAAGGAAATTGGAAAAAAGGTTATAATAATTTTAATCGAAAAATTGTTATTTTACCCCACTTTAAAGGGGTCACATGGTTTGGAGAAAAATTTGAACAAACTATGCACTAATTTTTCACTATGAACTAATTCAAGCGGGGGATCACAGGGTTCATGCACATAGTTTAAGAAACCATGTTCAAATAGGGATTTGTTTCTCAATTAAATGTTTTAATGTTTTTTAATGAGTGTATGACCTATTTCCTATGGTTAGATAAAACCAAGCGGCCCAATTCTTGTCACTAATAACCCTACATGGTTAGAAAAAACCAAGCAGACTGGGTGGCCCAATTTCTAATAACTATGTGGGCCAGTAGTTTCTTTCACCAAATGGGGTTCTATGCTCTGAAAAATCCCCAAACAACCTAATTTCCTCCCTAGCCTTACTAGGCATTCATATTATCTGAAAACCAAAGAATCATACCAAAATTTAAAAGGTCTATACCTCATACAAAAAAATTAATGTTTTTACCATCATTGAGTCATGGATATATCTATAATGGGATGTCTTGTTTGGTAATTGATGCTCACCTAGAGTGATTTATAGGGGTGATCATATTAAATGTTGTGAAATTATTTATTTTATTTACATACATGAGAAGGCTTGTCAGGGTGACCTAGAATATAACCAAATACGGTTTCATAATTTCATGATTAACAGTTATTGATTATCAAGACCAAGATAGATCCTTTAAACCATATATTTTTAATGCATGTCCATCAAAAAGAATTTTTTTCTTTGGAATTTGTGAGGTTCCTAGGGAATTGAACTATTAGGGGTTTTCTATTCCATGATATAAGTTTGTGATACTTGTATGGAATCTTTATCTGATACCTAATTATGTTAATTCATGTTTTTGGTTGTCTTGAAGGAAAATATAGCCTTTTTATGAGACTTTGGTATGAATAATGTCCAATATAGAATGAATCATATGACATGTTTAACTATATGGGTGATTTTTTGGATTTTAGAGTAACATTGAAGGAGGCTAGGTTTGATACATACTTGTTAGGTGTACAAATCCATGGGAATAGGTAAAGTAGTATGTTGGTTGGGTTCATGGGAAATAATGCTTAGGGTGATGAATTGTCTCCCATTGGTACAATTATGCATTATTATGAAAGATATCATGTACTATATTTTTTTTCCAAATAATGGCTATTAAAATGATATGCTAGGTGGGATTTTTTACCCCATAATATTGATTGACTGTGTCATGTGAGATGTGTTTCTCCCTAAGATTAATTGATTATTCCAAGTGGGAAATGTTTCCCCCTAAAATTTAGATAATTTTGGGTGCAATGATATGCCCCTAAGGTGGTTTATCATGTTAAAGGATTGAAACATTATGCCAACACATCATAGACATGAATCTAAGTTGGGATGATATTCCCATCCATTCCTCATCTTGATTATTGGAAGAAATAAAATTAATATACACATTCAAAATTGAGTATGTGATTGAATGATATTCCATTCTATCTACCATATATTATAGAATGGGTTTACATACACATGATTATTGATTTTTTTTTTGTGGAATGGAATGAAATTATTATTTTATTTTGACATTGATTATGGGATGAAATGGTATTCTATTAACTATGTCATTTATTTTATAATGGGATGACATACCCATGATAATTGATTTGTTATGGGATGGAAAAATTTCACCATTTATTATTGACTTTGGTCTTGAAAATGGACTTGGTCCCATTTAGTATGTATTTTTGGATTCTTATGACATTATGATTTTTATATTGATCGATGGTTATACTGGATTGTATTTTTAATTGGGAGATTATGAATTTATGAGAGGAAGCTATAATAAACCTTTCCCTTATATGATATATGATCATACCAACACTAAAACTGGTTGAAGTAGTTATATATAGACTATCATGGGGTATTTTCAGAGCATATAATAGATATATATGCTCATGGTATTTCCCTAGTATAGTTAGATGAGTTTATAGTTCTCAGAATGGATTTGAAGACCAATCCAAGTTATTTTAGAGGATAAATCTCGGGTCTCCTTTTATTTCATTTTATCTTTACTTTTTTTTATAAATGAGCAGCATGTTAGGTGGTATTTCAATGATATATGACCATGTAACCAACATCTATACATTTTTTATAACTTGATGATTTCATTCATGGTATGTCTTTGGTTATAGATCCATTATTGTACTACAGTCTTTTACAAATTTTATTGATATTCAGTTATTTGTCTATAATTTATCTGATCATGCTAGTAGTATATCCTTATTTCATGGATTATCATACCCTCAAAGATGGTTGGTAGCCTCTGTAATATGGGGATACGTGATGGACATAATGTGAAACCACTGGTTTAGTCACTGTTCATGTGGCCAAGCCGATATGTAAAAAAGTGGATTCAGACTTTTTTTAATTTTATTACTATTTATAATAAATTATATACAAATAGGAATAGTAATAACTATTAGGTTTCATCAATGAAGATAGATTTTGGTTTCATTTTGTAACCTTCTATTTTACAAGGAGTGATTCTATAAGATGGGTTATGGAACATTTCAAAAAAGTTAGTGGTAACGAAACTCGGTTGAATCGGTTGGTTGAGAAAAATAGTAAGGTCTAAAAGAGGGTGAAAGGATGATTTTTTTAATCTAAAACACTATGGAAAATAAATTTTATGTTTATTTAGGGAAATTATAAAATTTTAGTGGTTAGCTTGATCAATATATATTTTTATGTGAAGATCAGAATGTAATGGAACTGACAAAACCAGTTGGACTCATCTACATATTAAAAAATGGGGTCACTTGGAAATTTATAATGTAAATTATTATCTAATTATTATATTTTTTAATTAAATTATCATTGTTTCTCCCATGCAGTAGAGAAATATTTGAACCATGTAAATTCTTATGTGTTTGTTCTGTGTGAGAGTACTTTTCCACTTGGTTGTTCTTGTCTTGAAAGTTTTCTTTCTTTGTTGGAGTTTGGAAAGTCAATGTATTGATGGTGTGTTATGTCTTCCCAATTCTAGATACACTGGTTTTGGGAACTAAACAATTTAATGTTCTTAATTTTTTATAAAATTTCATTTTTAGGAAGGGTGATTCCAGATCATGGTTGTCTTAGCATAATAAGTGGTATCAAATATTTTGGATCAATAAGTGTCAATGTGTTTTTTTGGAAGCACACACTTTTGGAAAAATGTATTATCATTATTCTTTCCTTTTAAAAAGAGTTTTATTTATAAGGAATAGTGTTGGAAGAAGGAAATGTTTGGGATTCAAAAATTAAATATAATTTATTTTTTTATTCAGTGGAATGAATATTGAAGATTATTAGTTACAGAGAGATCTTGAACTTCATTTGAAGGGGGTAAAACCAAAAGTAATAGAGAAAAAAAATGGTGAAGTCTCAATTGTAAGGAACTTATATTATTTCATATGGTGTTGATATATAATGATTTATTATATATTTAAGAGGTGAATATAACTTAGGATATGATTAAAATCTATTATATATGTATGAAAATCCAACCAAAACAATAGAAGTGTTTTTTATTTGTTTACTTTTTATCATTATGAATTCGGATCTAAGTTCAGTCTAGAGTCATCTAAATGACTTCAACATGGTTTGTATTTAATTTTAATCAATTAGAGTGAAGTTTATAGGGTTGGTGTGGGATCTAATTCTTCATTCATCACATCCAAAATCTTATTATGCGATGGTTATCACTATAATTAACTCATGTAGTAAGACCAAAATATTGTTCAAGGATGTTTATGATCTCATTATGAATGAGGATATTAGGTGAATGAATTCCAGGGACCAACTGTAACATCCCAAACTTTTATATACATTGAATTTTCCTTCTAAATAATTAATGTATGTCATATTTATGGATATAATATAGTTTAAACACATGAAACAGATAATGATTTATTTCATTAATTGGGAACCATACATTTATAGAATAAATATAGTCATAAATATGGAAACTATTAAAATGGGAAAATAAAGACACAAAAAAATAAGTACAATGAGAAAATATAAATCACGTTGATCTCTTAGAATTATCGGACTTGCAAACATCACTGTATAAAATATATCGAACATTAGACATCCAATCGATAATTTAATAAACTAAAATATAGAACATTGACAGTAATTGAGTTGAATAAGGAATTAAGGAATTAATAGGTCTTAATAGTAAGAAATATGACTATTGTAATAGTAATATGACTATTGTAATTGTAATATGATCATTGGAATAATAACCTTACCATTATTAATAGTAACCTAGACGTTAATAAATATAACATGGCTATTAAAATAGTAGCCCAACCTAAAAATAGTTAAATGTAATGTAAATAATATTTACCATTAATAATTTAAAAATAAATAAATATTATAATTCTATAAAATAAATATTGATATTAAAAACACAAAGAAACTATCATCACCTTTTAAATAAATTGTTTTTTAATGTATTATATAAAAATATTAATTTTTATGTTAATAATAAAAATTGACTATGTTGTAAATTATTTTGATAATATTAATTACTTTTTTAGAATCTTCGTGTATAAATTTTATAATGGTTATTTTTTGTAATCTGGTGAAAAACATTAATTTTTAGGTGAATAGTAAAAATATAGTTTTTATTTAACTAGTATGCTATAATTACGTCATTAAATATGTAATAATGATCTAATAAGTTATATAATTTTATTAATGACTAAAAAACGTTTAATAAGACAAATAATTCATTAAATTCAAATTCATAACCTAAAAATTATTTTATAATGTCTAAAGTCAAAAGTATTCCAATAAAATAACAATATTTCATTCTCCCACTTTCCTTTTTCATAAACTTATGAATTCGGTTTTGAAAGGGTTTTAAAGTATTCAAAACATTTATTTTTAATAAAATGTAATTCATAATGTCAAAAATATCAATATAAAAAGTTTTACCTTGGAAATTATATTTTATTCAATATTTTATCCTAAAAACACCCTTGTCCTCATGTATAAATACACCATCTCCCTCCCCTAGGGAAACAACTTCACTTAAACTAAAAAAATCTAAATATTTACCCAATTTACATAGCTCAAGCCACTTATAATACATAGTTATGTTTTAGATTCATTAAAATCCAAGAATTCTAGGAGTTAATGGTTGTATAAAAGTAAGAACATCAAGAAAGAGGTAATGTCTTTTTATCTTTTTATTTAATTTTACTTTTCTAATTCCCTATCCTTCTATTCTTTCATAATAAAAATATTCTTAAAACTATTAAATAATATGTTTACATGATCTTGTTAATTTTAATTTCATATAAAAAAATTATTTATAATATAATCATTTATTGTATACCTATCACCTTTTTGAAAATGTTCCTTTAACTGTTAGTCAACCATCCTGGAGTATATTTCTAATTATCTTCTTATCACAACCATTATGGATGATTATAATAAACTATTTATAATGTGTAGTTACCAAGAAGGATTGAGACCACTGATAGGGGTGAATTAGTGGTTCCTTTTTATTTTATAAAAATGTTTCTTAACTTCTTTACAAAAACATTGTTAACCTGTCAAACTTGTTAGAGTTACGATCCACTCAAATATAATTCACAAAATTTTATTTCCAATGCAATAAATATAAAGAGAAGGTAGCAAAAAATATTTACATGGTTTAGTACAAATATCTAATCCCTTCCATGTTGGATAGTCCCACCAACTTGGATTCTTATACTATATTCTTTTTAGAATACAAAGGCATAAGAAAAGAAAAATTATAAAAAACAAGTAGAAACTTTCCAACTATAGTTTCTTATACCCCCCAATTATCCATTACAATATCCACATCCAAAAACATACCTTTTCAACAACTGGTAATATTCCACAATTACAAGATTCACTTTATTTTTCTTTTCTGATCCACTTTATAAGATTTTCTCTTCCTCCACAAGTAATCTGAATCAATCTTTACTTGTGTAACTTCTTCATGAACTTCTAAAATTCACTTAAGGAATATTTTGGTATTGAACAGTCTTCCATAAACACAATATGAAAAACTCTCTCAACATTGATCAGTTTGTTCTTCCCATTTCAGGTCCTCAGTCTAATGGTGGATAGTCCGGTCTGATTCTTTTTCTTTCTCTTCCTTATTTTATTGAGTGTGAAATAAATTGGAAGCTTTAGATTCTTGAATATGATGGAACTCGATCCTATTAACTTCTTTAGATGAATCCTCCTGATCTTTAACATAAAACACAATGTTTGGTTGGATACATAATACATATCCCACAAATTCCTAAGCTCGAGCGGTTGAATAGTCAAGAGTCACATTTAAAAATGAACTCAACTATCCTTATATAGAGACCTCAAAATCGGTTTAGAAGAGGTTCTAAAAACCTTTCCATCTTAAAGAAATTTCTCAAATCTACAATTCTCATTAAATCTCATATCAATCTTTGACTCATTCAATTATTTTTTGAATATTCAATTCTCTTTGATTTTCAAAACTTCATTTTACTTCTTCAGTGATTCAAACATTATTGAATAACATTTTATTTACTATGAAATTTTTCTTGAGTAAGAACTTTTCCTTGCATAAGACCAATTTCTTGAGTAAGAAACTTTTCTTGACTCTGATCCTTTTCTTGAGTAAGAAACTTTTTTAGAGTCCATACTTTTTCCTGAGTAAGAAACTTTTCTTGAATCCGAACTTTTTCTTGAGTAAGATTTTTTTCTTGAGTAAAGTATTTCTCTTGGGTAAGATATTTTTCTTGATTATGATATTTTTCTTGAGTAAGATCTTTTAATTTAGTAAGATATTTTTCTTGATTAGGATATTTTTCTTGTGAAATATTTTTTTCATTAGAAAGATATTTTTCTTGACTAAGATATATTTCTTGAGTAAGATCTTTTTCCTCCTCAAGCTCAATAATATATTTTCTTTCCTCAACTTTTATTTCATAAATCATGTATCATAAGTTTCACAACTTACATATGATTTTTGAGAAATAAAAAACACCAAATCATTTACAGTTTTAATTAGAGTCATTCTGACTCTAAAATAGATTTCTAATTGTAATTTCAAAATCTAATTTTCTCAATACAAAGATACAGGATCCTGGATACGATTTTCTGATAAATGATCTATCTGATTTTCTTAGAATGCTAGATCATATTTTAATAGAATGCTGGATAGGATTTTTGTAGACTGATAGATCTGATTTTTGTACAATGATGGATCCAATTTTCAAAAAATGATGGGTCTAATTGATGAAGATTTCCAGATCTGATTTTCAAATAATGGATCTGATTTTTGTAGAATACTAGATCCTATTTTTTGCAGAATGTTGGATCTGATTTTCGCAGAATGCTGGATATGATTTTTGAAGAATACTGGATCTGATTTTCAAATGCAAGATCTGATTTTTGTATAATGATGGATCCTATTTTCAAATTTTGGATATTATTTTCATCCTTAATCACATTCTTTTCATCATACATTCTTTCGTCAATGTAGTTATTTATTTACAAAAAATAAAACCAAAACCTTACTGGCATCCAACAATCTCACCCTTTCTATTTTTTTCAATAACTTCTTCAGTACCTATACTTATCCTCTTAAAAAAAAATTGGTAAGGTTTTATTTTCTTGCAATTTCATCTTTGTGACTTATTTTCTTTATCCCCCTTTTCCTTTTCTCTCCATGGTTTATTTTCCTCTCCCCCAGATTATATTATCTCCCCCTTATGGAAAATCAAATTCAAAGGGGTCATCAGGACATGTTCCCTTCCTTATTGAAAAATGTCTCATTTTAAAAGTTTAGAACATTTATCTCAAAAACATGAAACTCCTCTTCAGAATAACATAAGTGTCACATGTGTTTATTAACAAATATCCTTTAACTAAAAAACTCTAAGTCTACGTGGGTGAACCCGATGTAGAAAAAAAGTGTGTATAATCAAGTTTATGAATTTTTTCCGTTACACAACTTGCATGTAATAAATTTTCATGTTTCTTTCAACATTCTAATTTATAGTAAAATATTGATAATAGTTATTTAATATAAAAATAACCTACACCCATATCAATAGACATATCAGAATGATTAGGTATATAAAAATAAATTTGAAAACAAATATTTTTAACCTCATTACGTTCTTTTTCAATAATAGTAAGAGACTCGTAAACATAATCTTCCTTACTTAAAATCCTTCAATTCCTTACAAGTTAGTACAAATAAAATTATTTTTGTAATAAGGAAAAAAACAACTCCTAAAACAATGTTTGGACTACAAGTCTTCTCTAATTCTTCTATTTTTCTTCTTCTTCTTGGATTATAAATTAGTTGTTTTTTCTTCATTATGATCATCATTCTCAGATTTTGTAACAAGTTTCTTTTTATCTATATACTCTTCTAAAAAGGATATCAAATTATTTTCTTTTTTAGTAAACTTTTTGTTACAATGATTTTGTAACAACAATTTTATCTCTTCTTATTATTCTGATAGTATAATCAAACAACATTTATTAACATTCCCTTATTTCTATGATCTCTTACATATTTTTTGAATTTTTAACCCACAATATGCTGATACATTTTTATCAACTTTTCTCACATCATCAAATACCTTTATCTTCCCATTTTCTTTAGATGATTTTTATGCTGCTTCTAAATTTATTTCCATATCATCTTGTTCTGCCTGAATAACTAAGCAGTCTTTATTTTCAGATTCATCATGTTTTTTTCTTCACTTCCTAACATACTCATATTTCTTTACATACTAAGCATTCTAAATCTTCGAAGTTTTCTTTTTTGGTTCCACATAATATTTAAGAACATTTGATCTTATCTTCTCATAATAGATCCCCCATTGATTCATTCTTATTTCTATGTAGTAACATGTTATACCAATACTAAAAATATCTATATACAAAAATTCCAAAACACCAATAGTATCCACTGGATCTTGATCTTTTGAATTGAGAGTAAAACTGAACAATACTTGGTTTCTGTTGTTTCTTCATGAATCATGGACCACTTTTCTTAGGAGGATACCTTCCTGAATAATTCCTAACTTTCTTAATGATTGATGTTTTCCCAAAAATCATATTTTTTAATCCTTTCTTTTCCCCTTATTTAAAATTTCCACCTTTAACATTAATTTCATTGGTGATGTATTGTCTGATCCCTCTTACCACACTTTTTGAAGTAAGAAACATTGATTGTGTTTCTAAAAACTCTCCTTCTTTCTCATCCAACATACTTTTCAAAACATCTATGATTTTTCTAGATTCAAATATCTTCATCTTGTTATGTTTACCTTATTCAAAAATGTTATATTATATCTTTTTGAGATTCTCATTGTTAACTATCTTTTCTTCATAACCTTTCTATTTTCTTTTAAGTTCATAGTTCTCTAATACTATTCTTTAAACATCTTTCTTTATCTTCTTTTTTCATTCTTGACATGAGTATTCTGCTCAATTTCTTTCTCCAGATCCTTTTTGAGAATACATTATATTTAATTCATATCATCATTATCTTCATCATTGTTTGATGATTCACATCCATTTCTAACATGAGAAATAAATTAGAGTTGATAATCGGATTCATCATCAGATATGGAATCATTATTTTTTCTTCTACTCAGATAACTTTTTTTACATAATGAAATATTTCCTTATGTTTCTTTCGCTTTTTTTTGAGTTTTCTCATTATAATCTTCAGACTCATATTCTAAAACTTTTTTCCTATGGATCTTTTGTGAAAAATGTCCTTTTTCTTCGCAATTTCAACATTTGAGAGTTGTGCTTTTCCATTTTCCTTTGTTATATATCTTTTAAAGTAGGGAAATAATTATGTTTAAATATTCTGCTTCTTTATTAGATTCAGAATCCCTTGATTATTCTTTAATTTATTCATCTTTTTTTATTTTTTAACAAAGATTTGAAGTTGTTTCTTGATCAACCTTTTATTTATTTCTCACAACATTATCTCCTCTCATTTCATAAGAAATGAGAATAAAATATAGATCATCTAGACATAGAGTTTTAGGATCTCTATCTTCCAAATATGAAACCATGGCATAAAATTCATCAGGAAGAATTTTCAAGATATTTTATACAACAGTTGAGTCTTACAATTTCTCACCAAGACATATTATGGTGCTAATAATATCATTTACCCTTGTAAAGAAGTCACTAATAAATTCTTGATCAACTATTTTCAAATCTTCATACTTTAGCCTCCAGAGTTGTAACTTTTCCTTCTTCACTTTTATATATCATTCACAAATGTTTTTCAACTTATCCCAAATACCTTTGGTAGTTCCAACTCCCTTTAAGAAACTCACTTTCAGTTATTGATGAGAGTAAAGCATTTTTATCTATTTCATGATTCTCAAGATTTTTAATATTAGTGTCCATAAGAAGAGTATTCTCAATACAAGTAGAAAATCCTTCGGTAGTAACTTCCAAAATAGCATTCCCAAGAGATATGTGATATAGAAGCATTCTATATTTCTGGATATGATAGATTTTTCCATTGAAAACCAGAATCCACTTATAGTTAATGAAATTTAAATTCTCCATTCATAGGATAGATCTTTCATAGGGTACCTAACCTCTGATACCATTTGTAGTTCCCAAGTATTATTGAGACCACTGAGAGGGGGGGTGAATCAGTGGTACCATTTTCTTTTATAACAAAATTTATTAAATTCTTAACAAAAACATCCTTGACCTATGAAAGTTTTTATAGTTATAATCCACTCAAATATAACTCACAACCTCACCTTTCATATATAAAAAAATATATAAATAAGGTATCACACGATATTTACAAGTTCAAGTACAGAGACCTAATCCTTTCAATGTTGGATAGTCCCACTAACAAGTATTATTTAAGTATCTTCTTTCCGGAATACAAAGGAACAATCAAAAAATTCTATAATTCCAGTAGAAACATTCCTACTATAATTTCATATACCCACAACTATAATTTCCAATATTTTCTTCCCAAAACAATCGTTTTGAGGAACTAGTAAGAATCCCTTATTGAAATATTTAGTTTCTTCTTCTTTTCTGATTCACTTTATAAAGTCTTCACTTCCTCCACAAGTAATCTAAACCAAACATTACCAGGGTACCTTCTTCAAGAACATAAAAAATTATCTTAAGGAATATATTGGTCTTGAATAGTCTTCAGAACCCCAGTCCAAAAAACTTTCTCAACATAAATCAATCTGATATTCATAGCTTCGATCCTCAGTCAGGTCTGATTATTCTTCTAATCATCCTTATTCAATTGATTATAATGTCAATCGCAAGCTCTGAATTCTTGTTTTCAAGGGAACTTTATCTGATAAAATTTCTTAGATGAATCTTCCTTATCTTAAACTTGAAAAAAAAAATTGGTTGAATACTCAATACATGTCCCACAAATTTTGGGGCTAGATTTCTTGAATAGTCAAGATTCACATTTACAAATAAACTCAACTATTTTTATAAGGACCTAAAAATTATTTAGATAACCTTCTAAAAACCTTTCCTTATTAAAAAAATTTCATGAATCCTTAATTATCCTTAAATCTCTTATCTATATTTGAATCATTAAATTCCTTTTTGAACCATCAAATATTCTTGATTTTAGAATCTTCCTTTTACTTCTTCAATTCTTCAAACATTCATGACAAACATTTTCTAGAGTATGAACTCTTTCTTGAGTAAGAGTTTTTCGTTATGTAAGATATTTTTCTTGAGTAAGAAAATTTTCTTGAGTCTTAAATTTTTCTTGAGTAAGAAAATTTTCTTGTGTCTGAAGTTTCTCTTGAGTAAGAAACTTTTCTTGAGTCTGAAATTTTTCATGAGTAAGATCTGTTCCTTGAGTAAGATCTTTTTCTTCCTCAATCTCAACAACATATTTTCTTTCCTCACCTTTTACATCATAAAGTTTGTTTCATAATTTTCAAAACATACTTATTAATTAAGAGAAATAAAAAACAATAAAGCATCATTAGATTTAATTGGATTCATTCTGACTATGAGATAGCTTCCTCATTACGATTTCGAAATATAATTTTCTCAATGAAAATATATTGGATCCTAGATCCGATTTTATGAAAATTATGGATCCAATTTTCTCATAATGATGGATCTGATTTATACATAATGATGGATCCAATTTTCATATAACGATAGAAATAATTTTTGTAGAATGTTGGATCTGATTTTTTCATAATGGGGAATCCTATTTTTGCAGAATGTTGGATTCGATTCTCAAATGGTGGATCCAATTTTTGTAGAATGTTGGATCCGATTTTTTACAGAATGCTAGATCTTGGATCCAATTTTTACAGAATGCTGGATCTGATTTACAAATGTTGGATCTGATTTTTTTAGAATGCTAGATCAGATTTTCAAATTTTGGATCTTATTTTCATTCATCCTCATATCTATCTCAACATACTCTCTTCCATGAACATTTTGATCTATTGAAAACAAATACAACCAAAACTAACTAGGATCCAACATAATGTGTAAATGTTCCAATATATTTATTTATTATATTATTGAGTTAATATTTTTAATTTATAATTTGCAATAAATTAATATCATTAAATCAAAACAAGATGAGATATTTTTTAGAAAATATAATATCAAAAATTTTTAACCATTAACAAAGGGAATTAAGAAATAATATTCAATGGTTATAATTGATCAATTGTGAGAAAAACTAATATAATTCAAATCTATTTTCATGTTTTAGTGTACCTAAATTCATTATATAAGAGGCAGAAATGTGATGAAATAATTTAGGATCTATGGTGAGGTGAATCTCGATCCTGACTCTTCTTTTTTGGGTTATCTCCACTTTATCTTTATTTTTAGTATGGATATTTCAATAATGTCCTTAAAATTTACAATAACTATTATTTCTATTTTATTTATAGTGATATACATATTTATAAATTTTTTAAATGATTTATAATCCAATTACAATGATTTTTTCTAAAGAGAGTTTATTTTCCAAAATAACGGATTGACTCATCCTGGGTTGTTTCTTCTCCACTCAAGAATGATGATATTTTATTCCAAAATATGATATCCCATTTTAATTTAGTAAACCCATAGGTTATTAATTAAGGTATTTTTTATAATATATTGATGAAACTCGTTGCTTTCTATGGGTTTATTTCATGACTGTGATTGTTACATGACTACTTTCCATGTTTCATGCATCATCATGAGAATCTTATGACATAATGGGTGGGCCAAAAATTATATGTCACACTAGTTAATTAGGTAATGTAATATATATAAAGATATTATATGTATTATTCATGAACATAATGTTATATTTTCTCAAAATTATGATGATATGGCCTATGCACATATGTTATGCGTGAACATGATGTTATCTTTGTTCACAAATATGTGTGGTATTTGATGAAAATTTTATGATGTTTCATTATTATTCATATTTCCCATTCAATGAATTTTTAAAATAATTCCCCAATTATTATGATGATGGTATTATTCTAATGATATGATAATTATGATTACTCTCACCTATGTACTATTTATTCATGTCTCATATTCCTTCCATGTTATTCCTCCCCTTATTTGGAATTTTAAATCACCCCTTTCTTTGATGTATACCCTTAGGTCAATACATGTACTAAGGAGAACATGAGATATTTTAGGAGGAATATGAATAATTATTTAAATAATTTTTTATATTTATTATTTACAAGTGATGTATCAGCCTAATTTTTTCAAGATACTAAATATTTTGATTCTAGAATGTGTTACTGTTATGTTATTTATATTAAAAAGGACATAATAGTCATGTAAGAAAAATTTGGGTTGTTATAGTTGGTATCAAAGTACAGTTTAGTTAACTTGGAAATTGGGAATATAAAATATGAGTGAAGACCCTAAGGATAAATCTAAGTAAATGAAAAATTCCTAAATTTTTGTAAAGTAAAGAGTGTGTGATCTCCAAGTAATGGAATCCCTATCTCGATACTACAGGTAGATGTGGTTCTATAATAGATGAACCTATGGATAATAAACCTAAAAATGGATGGTTTGATATTAACTTTATTTTCACCCTAGTAAAGTGTAGTGGGACTTATTGTGCGCAATGTTTGACACTCCTAGGGGGTATTCTTTGGATAATCACATTATCTTTACAAGCCATTGTGAAGGATATATAACCAAAGTAATTATTTCTCTTAATTATAGAAAAGATTTAATCACATGATCCTAAAAGAATCATTTTAGAAGAAGGTTGTACAAAACATATGGATCCCATAGTATATAACATTATATTTTATTTTCATATGATAATATATTTTTAGTCATTCTTGATATACTTATGTTTTGTTCAACCCTTTTCTATTTTAGAAAATTGTGGGAACTAGGAGAAACTAGAATAGTAACCCATGTGAGGGACAATTTAACAATTATCTGAATAACATCCCCAATACAATAAAATGTCCACCTTCAATCAATAAGGAGAAACTATCCATCAATTCTGTTATGTTCCAACAACCACTAAAATTTAGTGGATCTTATAATCCACTTTTCATGGAATAGTGAGTTAACTAAATGGAAAATATCTTTTCGATGCTTCATTATTATGGGAAGGGAAAATTCAATTTTTTATCAATCGTTTAGATGGTTTATCTAATCAATTGTGGACATTGATCAAGAATACAAATCTAAAAGATGAAATGGAATAAAAGGAGTTAGAAAATTTTAAGAGGTTTTTTCTTAACAAATACTTCCCTTGAACTATTGAAACAAGGATAGAGAGATAATATCTAGAGCTTATGAAAAAGGAGAATGAATTTTTTATACATTATGAGGAGAATTTCACAAGGCTTGTAAGGTATGTCTTAGGTTCTTTTATAAAAATGACTAAAAAATATATGGATAATTTTTGGTTTAAAACCATATCATAAAAAAGGATCTATCTATCTGAGATTTTTGGAGTTATGAATAATTATTTTTGTTTTCTCTAAAAGTAGATATGGGGTTTAAATAATGGTCCCACTGATATGGAGATAAGAATATAAGAATGATATTTCAATCTGGGGGGGTTTAATGATAAATGAGGAAAGAAGATATAAAAACACATATCTCAAAGATGTGGATTGAAGAATCATGGTAATTTCATCAAAGGGATGATAAAATTCATTTTGTGTGGGGGATAAGGCAAGTAGGATCATGATTTTTTATGTACAAGAAGAAGTTTTCCAACAAGATAGAGGAAAGTAAAGCATTGACCATTGCACCACCCATGGTTACATGATTCAATTATAAAGAGTGAGGTAACTATGAACGAAAGTGTACTAAACCAATGGTATTAAAGGTTAATCAATGTTAGAAACCACCAAAGCTGAGGGAGAAAAGGAAATCTTATTCCATCACCACTATTATGGTGGATCATTAAAATGAAGTCATATAAAGGTACACTTCCTATTTAGTAAATAATGTAAAATGTTTTCTTTAATTCTGGTTCTATGTATTACTTTATATCATACATGTTTTTTATGACTATTGAATCTCATCCCTAATACCATGAAGTATAGATATATATAAAAACACCTATTGGTTTGATCATTGAAACCAAAGTGTTGGTATCTTATCATGTTAGCGTCTGTGGGAAGATTCTTCAAATGAATCTCATAATCCTTCCCTTGGTGGAATTTGGTGTTATATTAAGAAAGGATTGGATCTAGTTATATAGATCACACATTGATTGTTTCTAAATATAAATATCTATCTATCTTCCAAACCATCTCATACCCCTGTATAAATTTATGGAATATAATGAATATCCTTTAGAAAATCTCTCAAAGGTGTGGGTGTTGATACCCAATGAAGAAGAATATCTTTCCCAAATAGTTATGCCAAAGGAAAGAATCAACCTTGAGTAAATTCCCATTATAATGGAATATATTGATTTTTTTAAAGGGTTATCTTGTGATGTTTTGTGGAAAAATCACTCATAAGTAGTCAAACACAAGGGGCCACATAGTCAATTATGCCTCTTTGTACACTAAAGGTTGTCAACATGCAGTGATGGTCTATGATGGTATGGTGGGAAAACAATACACACTTTATTAGAGTTCAATAAAGTTATATGAATAAATAGTTATAATTTAAAGACCCATAATTTCCATGTACATTTTTTTTAATTAAATGGGAATTTTACGAGTCTGCGAAAATTGGCGGTGCATGATTTCGAGGCCTGGAGTTCTTGTAGTGAATTTATGAACTTTTATACAGGTGTGTTCACTAAACATGCGAGCGAGTTTTTCTAACTTTTGAACCAGTGCATAGAATTGAAATCTCAGGGCACCGTTGAACTCGTAGTGCCGATTTTCGATTAAAGGGACTTTCACCTCGACCGTAGTAGGTCAAGGGTGAAAGATAAAATTTGGGTTTTTCATGGAAATGAAAAAAATAATAAAATAAAATAATGTTCTATTTTTTTATTTTTTGAAACCTCCTCTACATAGGTTACGGTGGTGGGGACCACCCGATTCCTCAAAACCTCCAAATTTTGAATTTAGGGGTGGGGGCCACCTAACCCCTTTTAATGGGGTAGATACCTCTCAACTACACCAATTAATTAATTGTGTCAACATAAAATTAAATGTTATGTTATCAATTAATTTTATGTGCCAATATAAAATTAAATGTTTTGTTATTATTTAATTTTTTTTGTTGTTTATTTCTTTTCTTTTCGGTGGAATTGGGGAAAGGATTGGAAAAACGGAATTGGGAGTGAGCTTGGAGGATTAATCTCTCCAACGAAGAACGTGTTCTCCAACGAAGAATGCACTCCCCAGCAATGAACGCACACGCCGACGAGGAACGTCTTCAATGACAACGAACCGACGATCGAGGAAATGATGACGTCACTGGCGTTCGTCTATCCCCAATGATATCATCTCCTTCCATTTGGCCTCCGTCGACAAATATTCAAGGTAGGGGTTTATTTCTATGTGATTATCACTTCCCATGTTCTTCCCTTCTAAACTAATAACGCAGATCAACTTTTATAAACTAGTTGTTCTACGGAGGTTTTCTTTTACAGGATTGTGAATAATGATTGACGAAGGTTGTGGGGATTTATGTTTTTAAATATCTTCCATACACGTTCTTGATGCAATTTTGTGAACCACTTGTTACTACTCTAATGCGGAGGGTGAAGGCCAAACAAATATGGCTTGACCGATCCGATGTTCTTCTTTTCTATGTTCTTCGTGATGGTCACGGTGACTGGTGTCGGCGTTTGGCATCAGTGGAACACGAGAATGGCAGCCAGCACCACCGCTAGCCGTGACGAAGGAAACCGTGCCGCCCGCGGCATCCTTCATCTATGGCCAGTTCCGCCCTGCGTCTCCCACGCCACCCATATCCCCAGCCGTCCCTGACCAGTTCCACCTCACGACCACCGCACTGTCAAGGCAACCACCATCCATAGCCGCCACTGCCTCGTGGCCCCCGCCGCCCTGCGGCCTCACCGTGCCGCCCAGCGGCCTCCCCACGGCCTCGTTGCACCGTCCAGCGTTCCGGGCCACCCAGTGAGTTGGGACGGACCTAGCGGGTAGGTCTGGGTCGACCCAAACTGGTTCGGCCTAGGCCGGGTCGGGCCGGATCGGTCTGACAAGGTCGAACCGGACTCGGACCCACTATGACCCATTTACGCTCTTTTAGCCCTAACATTGGAACCAGACATCCTTTTGATGAACTGTCAACGACGCAGGAAGCCTTGGAGTGAGATGGTTCCTTTGAGTATACCCCACTAGAGTTTTGGACAATGTTGGAGTACGGCAGGGTTGGATCTATTATGAATCCAACCGGGCCCTTGGAACTAAAAGGCTAATAACTAACAGACCGGGCGTCCGATTGACGCACCGTCTGTTGCATTGAGACCCCTATGACGTGGCAGTGCTTTGAGATACTTCCTCGTGAGACTTCTTAGAATTTGGAGTATGGACCAAAGGATTGTGGAGAGGACCCTTCTGAAGACCAGTGAGTGTAGTACAGTAACCCTAAAGCTGGTTTTGACATGAATAATGAAGAGCGATCTTTTGTGGGTCAACACCGAGTGATCATGTGTGGGTCAGCACCTAGCGATCCTGTGTGGGTCAGCACCAAGCAGTCCTGTGTGGGTCACCACTAAGAGATCTTTTGTGGGTCAAAACCTAGCGATACTGTGTGGGTCAGCACCGAGCGATCCTGTGTGGGTCAGCACCTAGATATCATGTGTGGGTCAGCACCGAGTGATCCTGTATGGGTCAGCACATAGCGATCTTATGTGGGTCAGCACTGAGCGATCCTATGCGGGTCAACACCTAGTGATCCTGTGGGGGTCAAAAACTAGCGATCCTATGTGGTTTAGCACCGAACAATCCTATGTGGGTCAGCACCGACTGATCCTATATGGTTCTGCCTCATAACAGAGTAAGATGATTCAGTAGTTACATCTAATCATATCTTATACTGTACTTAATTTATAGCTGGTGTGAGCTGAGTTCGTACCTGATTGGTACTTTCCTTCGTGGTAATACCTTGGTGGTATTCTTCTGTGTGGTGACCCTGTGTGAAACTTACCCTCGTGATTTTCATTCCTTTGTGGAATAGTTGAGCTGTGGTATTTTGAGTTGGACTCTGTGATTCCTCCTAATTAAGATTTTTATACATGATAACTTAGGTATATGTATGGGCATATACCTAAGTTGGGTTATCAGTTGATTTCATGCTTTTTGGATTATCCTTTGTGGATTTTGTGAGACCTTGAGGGTCTCAGGGTCCCTACTATGTATCGTGATACTCACCCCTAAATGGTTCATGCCCGCACCTCATTTTGTTTAGTGTAGATGACAGATAGCGCTGACAAAGGACGAGAGCACTGGGACTGGAGGTAGCTCGGAGGTGGACCTTGGACAAGGCGTAATGAAGAGACTACCATTTGAGAGATGTATCTACCCTTCAGGTGGGATCCTTGGTGGGTGATTGCAGGAGTTGTTCCAATTTACTTGTACTTTTAGTTTCTTATACTTTCCAGTTGGCCTCGTATTCTGGACCCTTTAAATTATTGTACTCACTATGTTTACCATTTAGTTTACTTGATTTTGTATGTTGCAGTGTGCTTGGTTGTGTGTGTTATAGGTTATAAAGGCAATGCCTTCCTAGTTTTAGGGAATACGCCTTCAGTGCTAGTCGCCAGCCCATGGTCTATGGAAGGCGGGCTTGGGGTAGTCACGGCACAGGCCCCGGGGGACGGCTCATGACAAATTAGTATCAGAGGAGTTGGTTATACCATAAAACATAAGAATATGATCTTTCTAACGGCAATATTGTTAAGTGTACTGAGTGTGGTTATCAGTTTAAGGAATCCAATTTTGGGGCGGTGGATGACGTATCTATACTCTAGGACCTTGAATTCTAATTTCTGACTCAGTGCACAAAAACAATGATTGCGTGTGTGTTTCCAAAAATTTTCTTTATGATATCTTGAGTCCACTCACTAGGTATAACTTATTGACTGTGGAACACCTATTTCTTTTCTGGAAGCCTCCATGCAGAAAACCATCTAGGGCTCTGAGAGTAGTACACACTGATATCCCACTGAGTGATGAGGCCTCGGTACAGGTCCCTCTTTCAATAAAATTAAATAATATTCCTAGTAAAACATAAGTTACATAAATAATTTTATCTTAGATGGAAAATAATTTTGAGAGATAACTTGAAAAAAATTCTTGAGGAAAATAACATTTTGGATTTGGAAGAATTTTCTTTACATGAAATTCCACCCAATTTAAAAAGAAAAAAATTATTTGAAGATAACCTCATATTATTTTAAGGTAAACATTAAGGTAATAAGGCAATATGAAATCGTAAAAATCCATTCATTCCATACAAGTTAAAAAAATTATTCTCTTATATTTTACAAAAAATTAAAAAAGTACCTCATTTGGAAAAAGGTAGAAGATTACATTCAAACAATTTAATAAAAACTCATAAATTGGAAACAATGAATTTAAAAAATTATATAAGAATAGTAAAAATATTCTAGAAAATAATTTTAAGAAACATGTATGTGGGTGATAAATATACCCCAGTAAATAATTACGTATACACAATCTCAAAAAGTAATGAGATTGTGAAATTAACACTTTTTTATTAAAAAACACTTTTTAGAACAAAAAATATTTTTGAAAATATTTTTCTTGAATATGAGAATAAGATAACTTTTAAAAATATTTCTTGAGGAAAATAATCTTCAAACATTTCAAATTTACTCATACCACGTTGAAACATTTGAATCATAACCCCATGAAATAAAAACATTAAAAACATAAAATATCATTAAAATAATTATATTCATGATATAACATGTCAAATTGGATTATATAGACCTCGTAAAAGAATATAGATTCATAAAAAATATATCTCTCAAAGAAGGAAAATTGAGACAAAACTACATTACTCATTTGGTAACTTTTGAACCATAAAACTCCATGAAATAGTGATAATAAAATGTAAATTTGAATAAAAAAATTAAATTATAAATGTCATATAAAAAATTAATGTTAAGTATGTACACCATAATAAGGAAATTAGTGGTGAATAAGGCATGTATCTCATATAAATAAAAAGTGAGATGAAATTCTCTAACCTCAAAATTGAGTTCCATTAAACGTTTTCAAACCTCCTGTATAAATGTTTAAAAACGTTATTAACTCATTCCAAAAAGATAATAATAATTATATTACCTTATATTCTTATTCTATAACATCTTATTAACCATTAATTAATAATATTTCATTATTTTCATGGTTTCAGGTGCGTTTGTTTCATAGCTTCATGATTGATTCATTTGTGTAAAATTATGGATGTTATGATATTAAAACATCTGAAGTGGAATGAAATAGTATTCATTAATATACATACATAATTATAAATGGTCCCATATATCCTTTTTATTTCTTACATGAGGATGATTCATTAGATAAAATGTTAATAATTAACATTTAGTTTATTTTGGTGGTTTTTTACGAGCACCACAAACTAGTTTCATTTTATTTACTATTAAGAGTATTATTTTTTGAAAATATTTAATAGGTCATAATATACATATTAAAATATTATTTAACCAAAAAAATAGTTTTAAGACCATCCGTGAAGGATAAAATGAAAAAAGAATAAAAAACACTATTCATGGAGGTGATTAGCCGACATAACTTGGATGGGAATTTTGTTTCTCTGAATAAGATGAGATGAGAAATTTAATGGATATGATATATTCCATTATAAACATAAAACTCCATTATATACATGATTCTATAGTTATAATCAACTTATGGGTGAAGTAGTTGAGGAGAAAGTAGAAAAAGAAAAGAAATTAAGAGGGGTACTTTGGGAAAATTACCTCTTGAATAACACCTCCTTAAGAGACCCTTGAAGACCATGGATTTGGTATTTTTCTGAAACCATAATCACTTAGATTTGGGGAGAGTGTGGAGGTGATTCTGGGTTAGAAATTTTAGGAGTTAAAGGCTTTTTGAGTCATAATGGGGTTGTGAGGGATGGTATTTATACTTGAAGAGAGTTGGGTTTAAGTTATTCAATAATGAATATTTTATATTTAAATCCAACCATTTGGAGGTGGCATTAAATTTAAGGACCTTTTTTGGAAATTAATATTTTTTATTATGGTTTTTTTTATCCACACCTCTACCAACTTTTAAATGTTTTAGTTTTTAGGTATTTTAATCCCTTAAACTTTTAACTTTAATAAGTTTCATTTTGTAACAATATCGTGATAAATAATTTTTTTTACCATGGTAACTTTTTTTATACCCAAAAATGAAATGAAACTTAAAAACTAATATTTAACTATTCCATACAAAAATGGAAACCATTTTACCTAATTCAATTCATATAATTAGAAAAATTAAATTTAAAATTAATCCCACAGACAAAACGAAAAATCATTTTTTTAAAATGAAACATTAAAAAGATTCAAATATTTTTACAAATAATTTCAATGTTAAACAGATTCAAATGAACTAAATTGGTTTTATTTATGTGTAATTGAACTAATTACTCTTTAAAACAAATTTAAAATCTAATTTAAATATATAATTAAGTAGAAGAAAAATAACAAAAAAATAAAAAGTAAATTTTTATATCATGAATTCAAATAAAAAGTTTATTTTTTCTTATAAAAATTCTAAAAGTATCAAAATTTATTTTTAAAATGGATTCTACATTAAAAGGTGGTAAAATTATCCTTTTCAAAAAATATAGGGTTTTATGCGTAAAATTGAGTTTTTTCTTATCTTATGCCTATAAAATCTATAGGATGAATGTAAAAAAAATTTGATTTAATATATAACATAGATGTTTCATTCATATAATTCACTGGTTTATGTTAATTTAATTTATTAATACAAAATGACTTTGGGATCATAAAAATGAAAATATTTCCTTTATAATCAATTGATATACATTTTCATTTATAATGAATTGAAACCAAGGAATTTAATTTATAAAAATTCTATTTTCATAGGATATATAATATTATTCATAACCTGTAATTTAAAATCTAGTTTTTATCTAAATATATTAAATAATATTATTTTAATAATATACTATTGTTCGGTAAAACTCTATCTTTTGTGGATTGAAAGAAATTGAAGGAAATCAATATTTTGTGTAACACAATCTAATCATAGTTTTGTGTCTACCACAATCTAAGCTAGAGTTGCATATAGCACAATATTATCTTAGTTGTGTGCATAACGCAAGCCAAACATAGTGTTTTTTCAAAAAACAATTTCTATATTCTTTTTTGTTTGAAATGAAAAATATCAAAATGAATAAATAAATTCAAAAAAAAAACATTTCACAACATCTCAAAGTGTTATAATTATCAATTTAAGCAGCCAATGAAATTTTTCCATAAATATTTAAATTTAATTAAATAATTTCCTCACAATGTTTATTTCACAAAATTCACCTGAAAAACTTACCTAGAATTAACCCTTCCAAGAGCTACACCTAGAGGGAGAAAAGAAGAACATTCAGACACATATTGAAACTAAAAAAAGAGTTATGATTGATTAAAGGAACCTTTACTGAACTCATGAAATGGAATTTTGAGGCTTCTATGAATCAAAAGAATAACCTGAAACAAAGGCATATGGGTTATGATAATTTTAAGGAAGACAACCTGCAAATAGCTTCACAATAATATATAACCCCAAAATTAATTACCATTTAAAATATTCATCAAAATTATCTTGATATCAGAGTGATTAAAATATTTGAAATAGTGGTTATGAATCTTAAATAAGTCAAGGGAATTTAATATTGGTCTTGTATTGTCTCCACAATAATCTATAAAAATTAATGATTTTGATGCTCACAAATACCCTTGTTTGTTTTATTAATGATTTTATTTTGAGTGTATTTTAGGAAATCTATATTATTTATAATTCATATCTTGAAATAGTATGCAACTATTAATTTTCATGAAATGTCTGTTAAAGTGTTCAAAATACACATAAGCGTATTCTAGAAACAATGTTCACAGTTTTCCATTTACTAGAAATTATATTCATTCAATATATTGAAGAAAGTAACAAATGGAACTAAACTTACATTTATGTTGAAGGATCATTGTGTATGGTTAATCAACCTTACATTTGAAGAAACGTATGGTTAAGGAACATTATCCATACAAATTAGAATTTTTATTATAGATTACACTTTTATGGAGAATGTGTGAAACCATCCAGTACAACCAAGAACATCACAACATATTGCAGGTGGTATAATAATATAGTTCCAACTTCAACATATTAGATGTGTCCTCCCAATATAATTTCCAGGAGAGTTCGATTACCTTTTTATTAGGATCATCTTTGATGCTTTCTAAAAATTGATAGGCCAGATTTACCCACATCTACAGGAACTCTTCCACCATTATTTTCCTGTCGTTCAATCCTATGGTCATGGTGAGATGTTTCTTGATGATCCATTCTTTATGATCTCTATTAAGGTCCACTAGAAATGTTTCACCATTCAACCTTTATTCATCATCTTTATAAGCATTAAAGATCAATAACTTATCTATCATTTCTTTCTTATAGTACATAAGAAGGTCACCTGGCTCCTCTATGGATTCCACAACTGCCCGTGGTGGGCCATCTATGATGCCAATTATTCCAACCTCTTCAGCCTCCTTACTCAGAAGCCCTTGAGGATCATTGAGAGGGCCATCATTCTAGTTCCAAGACTAATTGTCATTATCATCTTTCTTCTCCATGAACTTCTTCTTATTCTTAGGTTCAGTTGTTACCCTTCCACTCCCCAAGTTCATGCCAACCTACTTCACATGTGATCTTATAGTTGACTTGACTTCCATTATGTTGTTCCTTCCATTTTTAGCTGAACATGTCACCATAGGTCTTGGGAGGTATGAGTAGTCCTTTCGGCCTTTGGATTTCCTCCTCTGGTGTACAATGTAGCTACCTGTTTCCCTATTTTATTTTTGTCCCTTCTTCTTCCATGGGCTGTGAAGCCCCCTCCTAGACCCTTCTATTGCATTATCCTCCATGAGTGGGTCGCCACTCTCCCCACCCCTCGACTCCATCCTAGAAGGAAATTCCAACCCAGTTGACACTAGGTCAAAATTTTCAGATCCAAAACCATCAAAATGTTGTTGGTGTTAAGTGAGGATAGGGGAAAATTCAGCCTTTCCCTTCCCACACCTTTTACCCACTCTCCTGATTCACCTGGTACTTACTATATCTGAAATTTTTTTCCTCTATTGTCTATTTCCTCAAATCCCTTTCCGGATAGAGCCAATTCTACATAGGAAAGAATCCTTGAGTGCTCTATTGAGTTAGTTCCCCCTAACCCTGGAAGAGCCTCTGCAAGTCCCTCATCCATGTGATTTCCAAATGAACCCCCACATCTTTACTCACATACACCTGATTTTCCACACTTCTCCCATGTTTCTTAGCTATTTTGTCCTCCCTCACACTATCTATAAATGTGCTGCAGGAGGAAGGTCCTACTAGGTCCTTCCTAAACCTACAAAAGAGTTGAGAGAATGTCGGGTTGATCTAAGCCACCAAAGCCTTCACTACTAGAAAAGCCAGTTTTCCCAACGCTTCTTTACCAATCGTTTGCTTAAACCGTTGGTAAAGAAGGGCCAGGACACCCTTTCCCAACGGTTCTGCTGAATCATTGGGAAAGGGTTCCTTGGACACCCCTTTTCCAATGGTTTTTAAAAACCATTGGTAAAGGTTTACCCCAAATACAGAATCATCTGCTGCTCTCCCCCATTCACGACAGAACCTTAGATCTCTGCACTGCTCGACTCCTCTCATGACTTCCCCCATCCGAACCTATGAAACTCCATTGGAATCATCTCAAATTAGGTATTATCTTCTTAACACACATAAAATATTTAAGTTCTACCTTGTTTCGATTGTTATTCATCTCATATTTTAGTTTTAAGTTTTGATTTTGATGTGTATATCATTTTTTTATGTTTTGATTTAACCTAGACTTTGTCCATTCCAATCCATGTAATTAATTAAATCTTTAACCCTCCATCGAAGAAGAAACATCTAAAATTAATTATGGTTGGATTCTAGATTTTCTAAGTATGTTTTTTATGATTTTTCTTCATCTTTTAATTAATTGTTACATGGAAATTTATTTATATGTGTTTATTAATTTTTTGCAAAGTTTTTATAAATGTTTTTCTTAAAATTCCTTGAGGAAAGTGTTTTATTAAAATGAAAAAAATTAATAAGGATTGTGTAATGTAATTTGTTATAGTACACTATGTGACTATGTTTGGTATTTAGTAACACATGAGATAACTAGTGTGTGAGAATGTGTTGTGAAAGAGATTCCATGATTGGTTCAAGATTATATTTACGTTTTGAGCCTATTAATGAGTTTTTTAAAGATATTTTGAGATATTTACCTTGTGTTTATTGGTAAAAACTGGGAGCTGTAGAGGTGGTTCATGATTAAGACATATAATTACTGATAAAAATTTGGATAAACCATGCATAGTAGTGAATTCTTTAAATGTTTGCGGTTTTTAGTTCTTTTTCATTTGGAGTTTCTTTTTTATGCTGATGTTTCTAATTGATACCTATGATGGGAATTTATTTTAGTTTCTAAATCGGCTGAGACTCCCCAACCATGCACAGTGTATGCATCCCTTACCCTTATTTAATCATTCTGTTTACACAGCCTATGCAACCTCTACCCTCATTTAATCAATGAACTAAAGTCATTAATTTAAGCCTTTATTCTCACTATAATGTAAGAATTTGAATGATGTAAACCCATCTTCACAGGATTTCTTACCTTAGATAGTGTCCAACATATTGAATACGAGCTTTTGATTTCATCAGTTAACCAGGATCATATATTCCATTTCCCCCATGATGACTATACTAATATAACTTTAGGGTCAATTAAATATGGTTCTCATTGTACGTTGTATATTATGTGTCCTTCTTGGCCAATACTCACTCTTATGAGTGTGGGGTGCTTTTCACTGCACATGCTGGCATGTGTAGACATCCATAAAAATGTTAGATAAGTCACAAGTTTAATTCAGTAATGTTGTTATAATTAACATACTTTATTATTAATCTCAAATTTAAAAATAAATGTTTTTTTCTATACTTAATGAAATTAAATATTTTTACAAGCCATGAACCACTTATTAGTGTAGAACCCTAAAATTTATTCACCCATGGGGTGCGCTTGACTTGGGGAAGTAATTGGGTAATGAAAGGTATGGCCATAGAGGTGCCAATAATGAGTTATTGAACATGCGTGAATGATTTGGGATGCCTATAACACATAATGGGACCTGTGGAATGTGTCTCTTATAGACCTAATGAAAATGAATATAAATAAATTTTAATTTAATATATGAGTACTTGTTCTTTAGATTATTAAAATAGTTCATTACATTGACTAGAAACTTCTTCCTTTATCGTTTAAATAAATGTATTTTCAAAAAAAGTTCAATCCTATTGATTTTGTTCTGACAAAATGACTTATAAAAATTATTTTTACAGAATGGAAAGAAGTTGGATATATGAAACCGATCGGATATCAAGAGATTTTCAAAACAATTTTAAGAGATTTATAGATTTTTCATTTCAGAATGCTTCAGATAGTGGTCACATACACTGCCCATGTTCCAATTGTGTTGGTAGGCCTTGGTTGACCTGTGAAGAAGTCAGTTACCACATAACCAAAAATTGTTTTCAAACAAACTACTTTATGTGGTATCACAATGGGGAGAAAATGAAATCTCAAATTGGTGATGATCAAAATGAAAGGACTGGAATGGAGAATTTGTTAGATGATCGGTTTCCGTTTATTCGTCATCATGGAAAAGAATGGATTTAGACTCAAGAAGACTTTGATATGAGGACAGCTGATGCATCTAGTGAAAATGATTATATTGATAGGGTGAAAAAATTTAATGATTCTTCCACGACTCCAGTATATTGACAATGCAATAAAATGAAAAAGATGGAATTTTTAATCCGATTATTTCATGGGAAAACTATGTATGGGATTTCTAATACAGCAATCGATTACACTCTTACCCTCTTGAAGGATTTACTTCCAGATGATGCAGATATTCCCTCAAACCACTATATGGCATGGAAGTTAGTTGAGGAACTTGGATTTTCAAGAATCAAAATTCATGCTTCCCCGAAATATTACCGTTTATTCTGGGAGGAAACCGCTGAACAAAATGATTGTATAAAATGTGGAACATCCCGCTGGAAGTCCAAATCTGATGGAGCACCATCCTACGTTCCACATAAAGTAATTTGTCACTTTCCATTGATCCCTAGACTCTAGAATCATTTTATATCTGATGAAATATCAATAAAAATGAGATATCATGATACCAAGGGAAAGAAGAATAATGATGAGTTGGTTTATCCTGCAGATGGATTTGTATGGCAGAGATTTGATGCTCGACATCCTGATTTTGTAGCTGACGTGCGTAATGTGAGGCTGGGTCTTTCATGTGACGGTTTTAATCCGTTTGGGCATATGCTTACTTTTCACAACACATGGCCAGTTTTTTTACACATTTATAATCTTCCCCCTTGGTTGTGTATGAAAAAACCTTTCACTTTCATGAGTATACTCATATCTGGTCCTTCTGATCCATGAATTTATATTGATGTTTATATGCAACCTTTAATAAAAGAGTTGAAAAATCCTTGGGATGTGGGTGTCCGCACATAGGATGCATGTTCGAAAGACATATTTCAGATGCGTGTTGCGCTTATGTGGACGATCATTGATTTTTCAGCATATGAAATGATGTCTAGATGGAGAACAAAGGTAAAAATGTCATGCCTAGTTTGTATGAAGAATACACGATCCAGAAGACAGAAACATCGTTGTAGTTTCAGTTTTATGGGGATCAACGATTCTTGACAAATGATCATCCATATAGAATGAATCGTCGAAGATTTGATAATACCATAGAGACCGATGATCCACCTCAATGTATGTCTGGAACTTATGTGCTTAATGTATTTGAATATTTCTGTTTTTCATTTGGGAAGGGTCAATTGAAATATGGAATGAGAAAGAATGTTTCCACTAAAACCTATTACAATTGGAGGAAGAGGAGTATCTTTTTTGATTTGCCTTATTAGTCAACCAATTTTTTACGTCATTTCTTAGACGTAATTCATATTGGAAATAATATATGTTAAATCTTTCTTTCGGTTCTTCTAAATGTCAATGGGAATACAAAAGATGATTTACGATCTCGGCGTGACTTGATGGATTGGGGCATCAAACCAGAATTGCATCCTGTGCATATCAGTGAAAATAAATGGAAACTTCTATGTGCTTCTTATGTGATGATACCTACAGAAAAAAACAATTTCTTGAAGTATTAGAGACTATTAGAGTTCCTGATGGATATTCAAGCAACATATCTAAACAGGTCAACAGAAGAGAGTTGAAGCTAAAATCTTTGAAGATTCATGATTATAATGTTCTACTGCATGATTTTCTTCCAATAGAAATCCATTATCTTTTGACCAATAATTTAAGGGTGACTGTTATTCAGTTGTGCCATTTTTTTAGAGATCTTTGTACTAAGAATTTGTCCAAGTCTTTCTTGCAAAAATTTTGAAATATGCCCCATTAATTTTGTGTGAGTTGGAGAAAATATTTCCTCCATCATTTTTCACATGCATGCTGCATCTTACTACCCATATTCCCACTGAAATTCTTCTCAGAGGACCTGTTTATTTTCATTGGTTGTATCCAACTGAAATAAATATGTTTACATTAAAGTCTTATGTCCGAAACAGAAATCATCCTGAAGGTTGTATCGTGAACGATTACTTGGATCAAGAATGTATGGATTTATGCTCAATGTATTTGTCTGATCTTACTACAAGAATGAAAAGACCAATGAGAAATGAAGAAGAAAAGAATGAGAAAATTGAACCCAGTTTTCAATCACTTCCTCAAATAGAAGGAATTCCTGGATCATATACAATGAAGACATTAAGCCATGAAGTGTGGGAGATGGTACATCACACAGTTTTGTTCAACTGTGATTTCTTCAATGACTATATCAGGTAACTAAATTGAATATGTATATCTTACATATATATGTTAAACTATTCACATTTTTTATCTACAAGGAACATAAAACAATGATAAATAGGAAGCATCGTTCTTTATCTTTGATAAGGAGAGAGACTTTTCATAGAAAATATTTTTCTGCTTGGTTAAAATTGAAGGTAAATATATTATTGTTTAAAATAATTATATCAATATTTAATTAAGTTTAAAAGTCATTTATATTGTAGGTATTGAGTTTGTCTACTGACTTTGTGTCTGAGGAAATAAGAGCTTTGGCTTTTGGTCCTAATACTGTGGTTCGTGACTGTAAATCAATTGTTATCAATGGGTATAAATTTATTTTCACTGAATGAGCAAAGAACATGAGAAAAAAACATGATGGTGATATGGTTACTGCCACAATATATTGTTATGCCAGTGAATCAGATAGTAGACCGCGATTTGAAAATTTGGCCCGCACCACTCTAAGTGTCTCTCTTTTGTTTCAAAAGGATATCATTTTAAGTGAAAACATCAAATGGAATACGAAAAACTGATCAAACTCATTCGGATTGTGTTGATACTTTAGTACAATGATCCATGGGTCATTTGGGACGTGTACGAGTCAACCCCATCTAAATCTGAGGCGCGGTGTGGCCGGTACCACTCTAATTGTGTCTCTTTTGTTTATAATGGACATGATTATATGTGAAAAGAACGACTGGCATACGTAAAACAGACTAAATGCATTCAGATTCAGATGATAATCTATCAAAATGATCCATGGGTCATATGTGATATATACAAGCCAACACGGGCTCAATCCGAGTCGCGGTGCGGCCGAGATCACTCTAAGTGTCTCTCATTTGATTAAAATGGACAACATTTTAAGTACATATAGAAAACTGACAAAACGCATTCAGTTTCTGTTGAAAATTTAGCAAAACGATCCATGGGTCATATGTGATGTTCACGAGTCAGCCTTTCCCCAATCAGAGGTGCGGTGTGGCTGACACCACTCAAAGTGTCTCTCTTTTGTTTGAAATGGACTTAATTTTAAGTGAAAACAACAACTAGCATACGGAAAACTAACCGAAAAGATTCGGATTCTGTTGATACTTTAGAAAAATGATCCATGGGTCATATGAGATGCGTATGTGTCAACCTCACCTCAATCTGAGGTGTGGTGTGGCCGGTACCACTCTAATTGGATCTCTTTTGTTCGAAATGGACAGGATGATAAGTGAAAAGAACAACTGGAATTGGTAAAACCAACCAAACAGATTCAGATTCTATTGATAATTTATCACAATGATCCATGGGTCATATGTGATGTTTATGAGCTAACCCGGGCTCAATCTGAGTCGCGATGTGTCTGGGATCACTCTAAGTGACTCTCTTTTGTTTAAAATGGACAACATTTTAAGTACATATGGAAAACCAACAAAAAACCTTCAGTTTCCATTGAAACTTTAGGAGAACGATACATGGGTCATATGTGACGTGTATGAGTCAACCTAGCCTATATCTGAGGCACGGTTTCGCTGAAACCACTCAAAGTGTCTCTTTTTTGTTTGAAATTGACTTCATTTTAAGTGAAAACAAAACCTAGCATACGGAAAACTGACTAAACGGATTTAGATTGTTTTCATACATTAGAACAATGATCCATGGGTCATATTTGATGTGTAAGAGTCAACCCCACCTCAATACGAGGTGTGGTGTGGCCGGTACCACTCTAACCGTGTCTATTTTGTTTAAAATGGACATGATTATAAGTGAAAAGAACAACTGGCATATGGAAAACTGACTAAACACATTCAGATTCTGTTGATAATTTGTCACAATGATCCATGGGTCATATGTGATGTGTACGATCTAACTCGGGCTCAATCTGAGTCGTGGTGTGGCTAGGATCACTCTAAGTGTCTCTCTTTTGTTTAAAATGGACAACATTTTAAGTACATACAGAAAACCAACCAAACGCATTCGGTTTCCATTTAAACGTTAAGATAATGATCCATGGGCAATATGTGACGTGTACGAGTCAACCTCACCTCAATCTGAGGTGTGCTATGGTCAAAGCCACTCAAAGTGTCTCTCTTTTGTTTATAATGGACTTTATTTTAAGTGAAAACAACAACTAGCATACAGAAAACTGACCAAACAGATTCTGATTATGTCGATACTTTATCAAAATGATCCATGGGTCATATGTGACATGTACAAGTCAACCCCACCTCAATCTGAGGCACGATGTGGCTGACACCATTCATAGTGTCTCTCTTTTGTTTAAAATGGACATCATTTTAAGTGAAAACAACAACTAACATATGAAAAAATGACCAAATGCATTCGAAATGTGTTGATGATTTAGGAAAACGATCCATGGGTCATATGTAACGTGTACGAGTCAACCCTACCTCAATCTAAGGCACGGTGTGGCCGAAACCACTCTAAGTGTCTCTATTTTGTTTCAAAAGGATATCAATTTAAGTGAAAACATCAACTGGCATACAGAAAACTGACCAAACACATTCAGATTGTATTGATACTTTAGAACAATGATCCATGCGTCATATGTGATGTGTAAGATTCAACCCCGCCTCAATCAGAGCTGCAGTGTGGCCGGTACCACTCTAATTATGTCTCTTTTGTTTAAAATGGACAGGATTATAAGTGAAAAGAAAAACTGGCATACGGAAAACTGACCAAAAGCATTCAGATTCTATTGATAATTTATCACAACGATACATGGGTCATATGTGATGTGTAAGAGCTAACCCGAGCTCAATCTATGTCACGGTGTGGCCGGGATCACTCTAAGTGTCTCTCTTTTGTTTAAAATGGACAAGATTTTAAGTACATATAGAAAACTGACCAAACGCATTCCGTTTCCGTTGAAACATTAGGAGAATGATCCATGGGTCATATTTGATGTGTACATGTCAACCCTGCCTCAATCTGAGGCATGGTGTGTCCGAAACCACTCAAAGTGTCTCTCATTTTTTTAAATTGGACTTCATTTTAAGTGAAAACAAAAAACTAGGATACGGAAAACCTTCTAAACACATTCTGATTGTGTCGATACTTTAGAACAATGATCCATGGATCATATGTGATGTGTACGAGTCAACCCTACCTCAATCTGAGGTGCGGTGTGGCCAACACCATTCATAGTGTCTCTCTTTTGTTTAAAATGGACATCATTTTAAGTGAAAACAACAACTCACATATGAAAAACTGACTAAACGCATTCAAAATGTGTTGATGCTTTAGGAAAACGATCCATGGGTCATATGTGACATGTATGAGTCAACCCCACATCAATATGAGGCGCGGTGTGTCCGGAACCACTCTAAGTGTCTCTCTTTTGTTTCAAAAGGATATCATTTTAAGTGAAAACATCAACTGATATATGGAAAACTGACCAAATGCATTCAGATTGTGTGGATACTTTAGCAAAATCATCCATGGGTCATTTGAGACAGGTAAGAGTCAACCCAGTTTAAATCTGAGGCGCGGAGTGGCCGGTACCACTCTAACTATGTCTCTTTTGTTTAAAATGGACAGGATTATAAGTGAAAACAACAACTAACATATAGAAAACCGACCAAACGCATTCAGATTCTGTTAATAATTTATCAAAACGATCCATGGGTCATAAGTGATATGTACGAGCCAACCCTGGCTCAATCTGAGTCACGGTGTGGCTGGGATCACTCTTAGTTTCTCTCTTTTGTTTAAAATGGACAACATTTTATGTACATATGGAAAAACGAACAAACGGATCCTTATTATGTTGATATTTTAGCACAATGATCCATGGGTCATTTTTGATGTGTTTGAGTCAATCCTGCCTCAATCCGAGGCGCGGTGTGGCCAGTACCACTCAAAGTGTCTCTCTTTTATTTAAAAAGCACTTTATTTTAAGTCAAATCAACAACTAACATACAGAAAACTGACCAAACGCTTTCAGAATATGTTGATACTTTAGGACAATGATCCATGAGTCATTTGTGATGTGTACGAGTTTACCTTGCCTCAATCCGAGGTACGGTATGGCCAGTATCACTCCAGGTGTATGTATTTTGTTTAAAATAGATATCATTTCTCGAAAAAACATATAGTATATGAAAAACCAATCAAATTATGAATTGAATTCCGGATTCCACACATAATTGTCATCTAAATTTTTAATTATATTCCAAATGAATTATGTATGTTTATAATTATGTTATGAATTCTGATTTAAATCTAGATGTGTATAGTTCTTGGATACATTATATGTTAAATGTGTATGAATTTGTTCTCTATATGTATGTATTAGTTTATTATTGCAGGAACAATAATTGTATATGTACGTGTTAGTTTATTGCAGGTATAATAATTGGAAATGATTGAAAATGATTGAAAATGAGGTATGTTGTGCAAATTACAGTTGAAAATGAGGTCTGGTGTGAAAATTGTAGGCTGGCTGTTGTGTAATGAACATCATAGGCTATTCCAACGGTTTGAAACCATTGGCATAGAATTCTGAGGATTTTTTTACCAATGGTTCTATGAACATTTTGTAAAAAACCTTTCCTAATGGTTTACAAACCGATGGGAAAGAAGTAGGTTTCTTGGTTTTCCCAACAGTTCAAGCCAAACTATTGGGAAAAACTATCCCAACAGTTTGGCACAACCGTTGGGATAGGTTGATTTTTTCCAACCTATCCCAACGGTTCACTATAAACCATTGGGAAAATATTTCCCAATGGCTTACTTCCCTACGGTCTGCAAAACTGTTGGTATAACATATACCAACGGTTCTGTAGCCTTTCCCAATGGTTTAGAACCGTTGGGAAAGCCTTCATTTCCCATAGTGCTTCTTCACAAGAGATTGGTATTGGTATTTTCATCCTTATCCTGCCTCTTTAGACATAGTGGACATCCCAAGGCCACTGCTGGAACATGTCTCATATGACTACTCATTTGGATAAGAACCTTATGTTTTCCAGAAAGGAAAAGTATGGTTAAAGAACCGTATATAAGTATGGAACTTTACAAACGTATAGATCATCAACATTACTTATGTAATAAACCATACTTTGTCAACCATATGTTTGGAAAAACTAATGAATGGATATTCAATGTTATGTTCAAAGATCTATGCTGACATGGAAAATGAATGGATCAATAACCCTACATTGTGAAGATTTAACCCTGTGTTTTTTATTTTTTTCGTTTTGTGAAGGAACCATAATTTTTAATTTTCAATGTCAGAAATTTTAATTAACGTCTTTATTGGAGCGTTTTGTAACATTATTTAAAAAATGTCCAGGCATTGTTAAACCTCGATTTTGATTGATTCAAATCTTGTTTTAAATTATTTAAATATTCTTTTACAGTAGATATTTTCTCTCCTATTATTAAGGGAAGTTACAACTACTTGGATCTATTTCTTTGAATTTGAATTCACTCGATTTATTAGGAATCTTTTGATGATATAAAATCTTTCTATGAGATATATTTAAAAATATATCTTTTTGTGCCAGATTTTTATATACGACGATCTAGAGATTTCTTGGATGTATTGATAATTATTATTCTTTAATATTTCTTGTACAAATTATTTCAATACTACAGTGATCAATCATCTCAGATACAAGGACTACATTTTAGATGTATACATGTTCGAATATGGAATCATGATGCTCTATTTTTGTTTTTTTTCTTAAAAATCAATGATCTATTGTGCAACCTGATCCCTTCAGATATTTTTCAAGATTATCACCGAAGACAAGATTCATCTTTTTTCAGTTGTCTATTGTGGCAACTATGAGCTACATTTGTTTCTCATCAAAACTACTTCTTATCAATTTTGAGTTTCGACTACTCATATTTAGTTGTGGTGGAGTGTCAGATTCTCGCACTAAGTTGTGGTTTTATTGGTTCCCTATAAAAGAACTAGAAGGCTCTGTTTTTTAATCCTTTGTTTGTAAGGGTGACAACTGCCTGCACTCAGTTGTGGATCGCTCTTATGATATGAGGACCTTACTAGTGAAATTCACCAAGCCCATAGAGAGGGGGATTGGTGGAGTGGACTAGGGGATCTTTTTTCCCTGAACCACTACAAATTATTATACCTTTTTCTCTACTAATATCCATTGCAAAAATATTCTTATATAGAAACACCGCTAGGTCTATCAACTTTTGATATGAATCGACAGAATTGTGAATTTTTTTAAAAGAACATAATTCACCCCCTCTTGTGTTATCACTATAGTCTTTTCGACCTAACATTTGGTATATGAGGCTGATCTTTTAAATAGAGCTATAACAAGATAAAGTCATATGATCTATATTAGTAATGTTAATGGAGAATCTCAAGGATGTAATGTCAATAGTTCGTGATCTGTATTTCAATGGTGATAATTATGGATTCTAGAATTCATGAATGATAATCTAATTAGAAAATATTGGATTTAGAGTATACTAAAATATTGTTACCCCTTACACAAATTCTGAAAAATATGAAACTTGGTCTACTACTACAAAGGCTGAGTATTATATGAGTTTAAAAGAAATGAATGCCATTATTTTTTGTCTTGGACCAGATGAATTCAATCGTCTATCATAATTCCCAATAGCCTATGAAATGTGGAAGACAATTTCAGTAGCCTATGAAGGTACTAAAAATGTTAGACAAATCATATATGCTACAACGAAAATAATGTTTGATACTTTTAGAATGTATGATGGAGAGATCATCACACAGATTAATGGAAGGCTAATAGAAATTGTTAATAATATAACATCTTTAGGTGAGCCTATCAGCCAACCTGATCAAGATTTGAAAGATCTAAGAGTTCTACCTGCGAAATGGATTGGAATTTCTACTAAAATCCACCAATCTACACCGATTAAGAATTTGAAAATGAGAGAATTTATTGGAACCTTAATGATGTATGAGGCTACAATGGAATATAAAGTTGAATATCTTGACGTCCTAGTCAAAAAGGATAACACTGCATTAAAATTTGGATCCCAAAATTAGAAAATAAATTAGAAATAAGAAGAAATAAATTCAGACTCAACTAACTCAGAAATTGAGCTGGCTTAATTAGCTAGAAAATCCTGTAAATTTTATAGGAAGAAGAAAGTATTTAAAAAACCTTCAAAAATGATGAGAAATGCTCAAGGTATGTAAGATGTTATGAATATAAAAAAATTGGTCATATAAGACCTCACTGTCCTCAATTGAAAGAAGAGAAAAGAAATAAAAACAAGAAATATCAGATGAAATTTGATTATGAGAAAAAGTACAAAAGAGATATTAAGGCCACTAGGAGTGCTTCTAGATACTCCAATATCTCATCAATGTCTGATTCAGAGAAGATAGAAGAAAACCTGAAAGGTAATATGTGCTTTATGGACGAATAAGAGAAGGTACAATCCTACTATTCATCTAATTCTAATTTTATTTACTCAAATGATAAAATGACTACCTATTGTACTGTTTAGAAGAAAGATACGACCCCCTATTAAAGAAACCCAAATCTTTGAAAAATATTCATAATTCTATTTTCGGAGAAATGGAAACATTACTTAAATATAATCAATGGTTAATTGAGAAATTTAATTCATCTACTACAAACTATACTCACCCTGAAAATAAGATTAAAAACTACAGGATGAAGTAGAAACTTATAAAAGGTCTTCTCTTATATTTACAAAGGGAAAAAATGTACTAAATTAAATTCCGGGTAAAAATGTAATTAAAAATGAAATATTTGGTTTAGGTAGTAAGCATGAGAACCCGAAACTGTATAAAAACTATTTTGTTTCTGGTTCTAAAAAAAGAGTGTCTACTATTAAATTTTTTCTTTATGGTATTAATGGACATTATGATAATGACTTCTATTTAAGAAAACCTCAATTATTTGGTGTCAAGAATTTTCATTATTCAAAATCATTATCTATTTTTAATTATAACAGTTTTCATCAAAATAAATTTGTTGGGATTCTTATGTCTTTGATATCTAACACTGCAGAACCCAAAAATATATGGGTACCAAAAAAAATTTCTATTTAATTTGACCTTGTAGGTAATAGGTCAGAGAAGAGGAAATGATATATGGTTTATGGATACTGGTTGTTCAATACATATGAGTGTAAATTCCACAAATTTATGTACTCAGATCAAAATAGATAGATGCCTAGTCATGTTCGGTGACAATGCCAAAGGAAAAATTATTGGACTTGGAATAGTTTGAGATCCAGATATTGTCTAAATTAAGAAAGTACTCTATATACAAGGATTGAATCATAATATCATAGGTATCTCTCAACTATGTGATGATGGATACTATTTTGATTTTTCTAATAACTATTTTTATGTTTTTAATTATAATTTACTTAAATTTAGAGCACCCAAAACAGATAATGTCTGCACTTTGGATTTAAATTATTTGTGTAAACATAAAGTGAACTGTTTAACTACTAATGTAAATGAGTCACGAATTTTTCATAGAAGACGTGGTCATTGTAAAATTTTTTCTTTACAAAATTTATCTAGGAAATAATTAGTATCATATTTTCCAATACTCAAATTTTATAGTGATAGATTCTGTGATTCATGTCAGATATGCAAGAAACACAAATCCTCATTTAAATCTATTATCAAAATTGCTACTTAAAATACCCTAGAACATATTCATATGGATTTCTTTAGACCATCTAGAATAGAAAGTTTGGTTGGTAAATAATATGTATATGTTTTAGTTGATGATTATTCTATATTTACTTGGGTATATTTTCTAGAACTCAAAAATGAATCTTTTTTCTATTTATGAATCTTTTTATAAAAGAGTTGAAAATGAAAAAGGTTTTAAGATAATTTCATTAAGAAGTGATCATTGTGGAGAGTTTTAGAATCATGAATTTAATTTTTTTTGCTAAAATTTTGGTATTAAACACACCTTCCTTGCACCAAGAACACATCAATAGAATGGAATTGTTAAAAGGAGAAATGGAACTATTAAAGAAATAGTTAGATCAATGTTGAATGAATATAGTCTTCAAACCTACTTTTGGGATGAACCTGTAAGAAAAACATGCTATATTATAAATAGTGTTTTAGTTTGACCTATTTTTAGAAAGACTTATTATGAAATTTGAAATAATAGAAAGCCTAAGGTAAATTTATTTAATGATTTTGGATGCAAGGTATATATCTTGAACACTAAGGATAATCTTGGAATGTTCAATCCAAGATCTGGTGAAGGAATATTCATAGATATTCTGGAACTTCTAAATCTTATATAATATTTAATAAAAAGTCAAGGACTGTTGAAGAATTAGTTCATGTGAATTTTGATGAAATTGAACCATTTAATAAAGGAAAATATCAAACAGATGAAGCTAGTGATTCTTCAAAAAACATGATACTTGATAACATGAAACAAATTTTAAAAATATTAATAAAATTCATTCCAATTCAGAAAAACATGATACTGATGAACCTAAAAGTGCTCAGCCTAATAAGACTAGAATCCTAAATAATCACCCTTTAGACATTGTTATTGTAGATCTATACATAGCAATAAAAACAAGAAGAAGTGTTGGAAACCTAGTGTAATTTTTTTCTTTACTATATTAGTTTGAGCCTAAGTTATTAGAAGATGCCTTAGAAAGTGAAACTAGGTTGTTAGCAATGGAAGAAGAGCTAAATCTATTTAAAGAAACAATGTATGGAAATTAGTTGAAACACCATTGAATTATCTAGTTATAGGAACTAATTTTTTTTAGGAATAAAAAAGATGATCAAGGTATTATGACTAAAAATAAAGCTAGATAAGTAGTTAATGGGTATAATCGAGAATAAGGTATATATTATGATGAAACCTTTTCTCTCATAGCTAGAATAGAAGAAATTAGAATTATTTTGGCCTATGAATATCAAATTAATTTTAATTTATATCCGACGGATATAAAGTCTTCTTTTTAAAATGGATATTTAATGGAGGAAGTTTATGTTGAGAAACCTCCTGTTTTTGAAAATTCTCAAAAACCAAATTTTGTTTTTAAACTTACTAATACTCTTTATGGACATAAACAAGCACCTAGATTTGGGTATGAAAGATTAAGTTCCTTTATTTTGGAAAATGGTTTCATTGTTGGTTTGGAATACCCAACCCTCTTCAAGAAAATAGTTTTTTTAAATTATTATTAGTTCAAATCTATATTGATGAAGTTATTTTTGGATCAACAAATAAATAACTTTTCAATGATTTTCCAAATATTATGATAAAATAATTTGAAATAATCATAATGGGAGAATTAAATTTCTTTTTAGGATTATAAATTTATCTAAAAGATTATGGAAATGTATTAAATCATTGTAAATACATTATAATTTATTGAAAAATTTTGTTCTTGAGAACAAAAATATATATTTAACACCCATGTGTAATAATATTAAACTTGACTTGGATGAATCTATAAAATCACTGAAAAACAAGTTATATAGAGGTATAATTGAATGCTTACTATATATTACTTTCAGAAAACCTAATATTATGTTTTTAGTATGTCTTTGTACTAGATTTCAATCAAATCCAAAAACAATATCTTCTTACTACTGTAAAATCGATTTTTAGATATTTAAAAGGAATAGTTAATCAATATCTTCTTTATCCAAAAACCTATGATATTAATTTATTATCATATTCATATACACATTTTGGAAGATGTAGATTAGATATAAAAATTTATTCAGGAACCTATCACTTTTAGGAAAATCATAGTTGTCATGGTCAAGTAAGAAGAATCATTCAGTTGCACTATCAACAACCAAAGTAGAATATGTATCTGCAGGTAGTTGTTGTGCAAAAGTGTTGTGGATGAAAAACACCCTAATTGACTTTGGAAATAATTTTAATAATACACCTATTTTGTGTGATAATACAAGATCTATAAAAATTTCAAAAAAACCAATAAGTAATTCTTGAACTAAGAATATTGATATTAGACATCTTTTTCTAAGACATCATGTCCTCAAAAAGGATATATCTTAATAATATCTAACACTAAAAATTAATTAGATGATATTTTTACTAAACCAATTCACACTACTTTTTGATTTTATTAAGGGGGAGTTAGGTTTATTTAATTTTTAATTAAATGTATTTTATTTAATTTAATTTTATTTTAATTTGTTTAATTTATTTCTGTAAATATATTTTACTTTTATTATTTTTATCTTGCGTTATTTTAGTTAATATATGTTATATTAAATTTATTAACACCACATAATTATTAAATATTTGTAATAATTACTCTACAACACAAGAAATGAGGACATGTGTCATTTGTCAGAAACTCTTTGTTTTCTGAACCCCTCGTCTTCCAATCATTTTGTTTAGCCAAAATAAAAAAAGCTCACTTCGTGAAAACCTCAATCTTCATTCATCCTTTGAAACTGTAGATACTGAAGACCATATATTTTTATATATTCAATAATGATGAAAACCTAGAGAATCAAATAAGGATAAGCAAGTGAACCAAAATGTCAAAGAGTTTCAGGAAGAATAAATATTCAGGGAAAGGTGATTGATCTCGAAGGGTTATACCAGAAAAACAGACTTCTTAAGTAAGAACTATCCTTTCAAGTTCATGAGATATATTTCAATGACATAAACTAATAATTTCATTATGAGGGAGAACTGAATTCATTTTATAAGAGTGAGAAGTTTATTTCTAGAGATACATAAGACATAATTTTTTCTAGTATCGAAGATACGGATTTCTCTATTTCTTCTACTGAGGTAGAGAAAATTTTGAACTATCCGCATGAAGGAGTTTTTCATTTTGATCTTAAATCGATTGTTGATGAGGACCATTCTTTTAAAGACATCATGTCTTTTTCTTTTCAAATCAACGCATATTATAATGATTTTTTAAGGAGTTAGAACCTAATCATAAGATTTTGGTAAAATTTATTCTGGCTGGAATAGATCCAAGGATGTCTGAAATGTAGAAAATTATTTACCCAGACACGTATATCATTTTATTTTTTTTGAGTTCCACCAAATTAAATTTTCTGTGGTATTTATTTCGGTATCTTCCTTATTGTTGTTCACCAGATGCGAGAATGAATTTATATCCATATGTATGGATAATTTCAAGGATTCTCTTTAAGAAGGATTTGATCAGACACATTGAGGAAAGAGTAAAATCTCATAATAGTAATGTGTTGAATGTTGTAACATTAAGAAAACATGGATTTTTTTGGATCACTGTAAAAGGAAAAATTTTACCTGATGGAGCTGTGGAAGATTAGAGTTATGAAGATTTTTCTCAGGGGGAGAAAGTAGGTGTTATAAAGGAGGGTGTAGCTAAATATCGAATAGATTCAGTTTCACAACCATCTAAGGGAAGTCTTAGAATTCACGTTGAAGAAGAATAATAGGAAGAATGGAGTTGGGAATGACATTTTATAAAACATAGAAAAAGAGATGCTCCTCAAGTGAAAGAGAAAATTTTGGATTATGGATAAGAAATATTCTCAATATATTTGAAAGAAATTTTTTTTGAAGAGGGAATTCAAGTGGAGAGTCAAGCTAGAGAACTTGCAATTTTTACTTTAGTGAGTGATCAAGTTCAAGAAAGAATTCTGGTTGAAACAGTTCATGAACCGCATACTCCAAATGAAAATGTACAATCACAGATTGTAAGAGAAGAAGTTATTGAACAATGAGATTCTCAAGTAGGAAATAATTTCTTGGAATCGGTTACAAAAATTAAACCATTAATGATATATCAGACTGTGGGATAGTCAGAACATATTTTCGGTGAGTAGACTAATGTTTTGGATAATCAGCCTTTTTCATGTGAAGAATCTATAATGATAACAGTGGCAGATCCTTTACCTACTAAAAATTAAAATCAAGATATGAATGCAGATGTGGAGACATCTGATTCATTATCTCATTATGTTGAAGAAGTTGTAATTAAATTCAACAAGTCTAAAGAGGAGAATGCCACTCTGCAGCAGGAACTGGATGTTGCAAAGAAAAAGATTCAGGATCTTAATAAGAGTACTATTTCTAGAAGAGATTTTGATTCCGTCAAGATAGACATATTAAATGATATTGAAAATATTAGATCATAAACTGTTTCAAAAATAGATTTTGAATAATTAAATTCGTAATTAGGATGTCAATTTGAATCTTTAAAAGGGTCAGTGAATCAAGCCATTGCATCTACTCCTACCCCTATGACCAATCCTCATTTGATTATAAGGTTTCAGGCCATTACATATGTTATGGTAGATATGAATATTTTCCTTCAAGACATTCAAAGAAATAGTTCTCCTCTATCTATTTTATTGTACAATCAGAAATTTCTTATTGATCAATTAACTAAGTGAGAACCTAGCATTCGATTGATGTTGATTCAGTTTTCAGAAAAGATGTAGTTGTTTATAAATCAATAGGAAAGTCTTCATGAGTTTCTGAAATTCAATATATTGGTGAATATGTATGTTAATAATGACTCCAGGTAGTTGATAATTCATCTAGGAGGTAGTATGATGAATAATTTAAGATTGTAGATGGCTAATCTAAATAACAAGTTTTAAGCCATACAAAATTCTCATCCAGCCAATCCTTAGCCTTCTTTTTCTTTTCTGCTTTGACTCTCAATAATGAATGTTTTTGTCTCTTAGTCACATGTTTTTTTATATTAATGTATTTATTGATCAATGAATTTGTTTTCTCTCTATATATTGCATTTCATTATTTTATCTACTTTTGTATTTTTTTTTCTAATAGCCAAAATCCATTTCAATTTATTCCTTATATTTACTTATAACATTCACTTATCATTCTATTAAATATTAAATGTGTTTTGATCTTTTTCTATATATTATTTTTTATATCACAAAAATGGGGAGAAATTTTGATAAACACAACATTTCTTTTATTTGATAAATCATTTTATTTGATAAATAATTCCTTTGAAATTTATCTTTTGGGGAGAAATTATAATATTTCTTCAATATCGAAATAATTATTTCAAATCAATGTTATTTTCTTTTAATTTTTACAAAATTCTAAATTGTTTTTCCAAAATTGTAGTTTTAATTTATGGGTTTTATGATCATCAAAAAGAGGGAGATTGTTGGGAATGTACTGTCTCAACAATAATATATAAATATTAATGACTTTGATGATCATAAATACCCTTGTTTATTTTACTAATGATTTTATTTTGAGTGTATTTTAGGAAATTTATATTCTTTATAATTCTTATCTTGAAATAGTATTCAACTATTTATTTTCGATAAATATTTTTTAAACTGTTCGGAATGCTCTAAAGCATCTTCTAAAACACTATTCATCATTTTTCATTTATAGGAAATTATATTCATTCAATATATTGATTAAACTAACATATGGAAAAAAAATTATGTTTATGTTGAAGGATCGGTGCATATATTTAATCAAATTTATGTTTGAAGAAACATATGGTTAAGTAACATTACGTTTGGATAAGAACCTTATGTTTTCCAGAATGGAAAAGTATGGTTAAAGAACCATACGTAAATATGGATCTTTACAAATGTATGGATCATCAACCGTACTTTTGTAATCAACCTTACGTTTTCAATATTACATTTAGAAAAATGAATGAATGGATAGTCAAAGTTACCATCATAGATCATAACAAAAGTGGACAAGAGTATGGATTATTAACCCTACGATATGAAGATTGAACCCTATGTATGTTTTTTTGTAAAGGAACCTCACATTTGACTCTTCAACATCATAAATTTGAATTTACATCTTTATTGGATCATTTTGTAATAGTCTTTGTGAAATGAAATGGTGTTTTTAAATCTTTATTTTGAATGATTCAAATCTCATTTTAAATGATTTAATGATCCATTTATAGCAGATATTTTCTCTCCTATTCTTAAGGAAAGTTACAACTACTATGAGTTGTATTCTTTGAATTTGAATTCACTTGATTTATCATGAATCTTTTTTGGAACTAAAATCTTCCTATGAGATATATTTTTATATATATATTTATATGTTGGATTTTTATATATGATGATTTGGATATTTCATGGCAGTATAGATAATTATTATTCTTCAAGATTTCTTGTAAAAATTATTTCACTACTACAACAATCAAGAATCTTAGATACAAGGACTACATTTAGGAGATATACATGTTCGAATCCGGAACCATGATGCTTAATTTTTTTGATGTTCATAAAAATCAAAGATCTCTTGTGATACCAGATCTCTCCAGACATTTTTCAAGATTATTATTCTTCTAAAGTCAATATTCATCTTTTATCTGTTGTGTGCTGCTGCAACTATGAGGTACATCTGTTTCTCAACAAAACTACATCTTATCTATTCTGAATTTTGATTGTTCTTATTCAGTCATGGTGGAGTGTCAGCTTCTCATACTAAGATTTGGTTTTATTGGCTCCCTGTAAAAGAACCATAAGGCTCTACTTTGTAAGACTTTTTTTGTAAGGATGACACATGCCTGCACTCAGTTGTGGATAAATCTTATGATATGAGGGCCTTACTAGTGAAATTCACTAAGCCCGTAGAGAGGGTGATTGGTGGAGTGGACTAGGGGATCTTTGTTCCTGGAACTACTATAAGTTATTGTGCCTTGTTCTCTGCTAATATCTGTTGTATATATATTATTATATAGAAACATTGCCAGCTTTATCTGCTATTGGTATGAATCGATAGAATTGTGAAATTTTTTAAAAGAACAAAATTCATGCACTGCATCTGTTATCACTACAGACTTTCTATCCTAACATTAAATTCCCTTATTTTTATCTTTTAAAAGAGTAAAATCATGTTATAGGATTGACATGGGGAATATTAAGTGAAAAACAAGGTTTTGAATTCATTTTCCCAAAAAGGTAAATGCATAAGGGTGACAATGGATTTACCCTTTTGTAGATCCAACCTATTTTATAATGGTAATATTTTACCATTACATAACCCTTTGAGAAGTAAGTGTTACCATTACATAGCTCAACCTACCTTTAACCTTTATAAAATATGGTTTACCCATATGAATCTTATAGGTTACCCTTATGAAACCTTTAGAAACATAGGTATAACCTTATGAAAATCCTTTTTATCCTTACATAATGCCTAGGTAAACTTGTAAAACTCCCAAGTTACCCTTAAAAAACATTTATAATTCATGGGTTACCCTTTCAAAGTGTATGTTTTACCCTTAAATAGGGCATAGAGTTTCCCTTACCCATACGTAGTGTCCCATGTACCCTCACTAATATTTTAATTATTCAACACATAAAAAATGGATTTTACCCTTATGTAGTATAAGAGAAGGGATTTTTCCATTATGTATCCCTTGAAAAAACAAGGGTTACCTTTATTCAACACATTGAAATAGTAAATAACAATGAATTTTATAAAAATTAAATAGTTCCAAATAAATAGGCTTATAAATTATAATCAAAATATGAATTTAAGAATATCTAAAAATTGAGAATATTATATTTCTCCCCCACAAATTACATCTCATCCAAGAGAATTATTTCTTGTAGTGTTTCTCATATAACTCATGCCACTGACCTCAAACATTAATCTCCCACATTCAAGTCTCCCCTGGATTCATCCACATTTCCATAGGGGCTGGAAAATTGGGATTGTGTCTCATCATAATACCTTCTCACTCTGGTCTACAATATACATTGGAAACTTCTCATAAGAAGCATCTGGCTCTAAATCAATGTCCACATAGTCTATAAGATACACATTATCAGGAATGTACCTCTGAAGTTGAGAAACATGGAATAAATAATTAATGCCTTGATAATGTGGATGAAGGATCTAAGGGTATGACACTATCAGAACTCGTTTGAAGATATCATAGGGTCCAGAAAAACATGGTTCTAGTTTTCCCTACTTTCTCAAATAATGATGCCTCAACTAAGTTGACACTCACAAAAAACCCCAAAAATATCAAACTCCAAAGCTCATATCCTCTGGTATACATATGATTTTCGCATCCTATGAGTGGTCCCTGACCACTTCATAATCCGCTGCACCCTCTCTAAGGCCTCAAGCACCATACTAAGAAAAAAACTACTGCCTCACTAGCCTCATGCCAGAACAACAGTGAGTAGTACAACTATTCATTGATATCCTTAAAATATTCCATTTGAATAGAATCTTGGAATATATTATTTTACGAAAAATCTACCAATGATATATGATCATCCTAAGATCTGTTGAAGTTTGGAACACAATCTCAGAGAATATCCTCTAGTATGTGAATCTTCTAATCTTATTGTCTATATGAATGAGGATTGTATTTTGGGATCAATCTTAGCTGAGTCCCTAGGGATTTCTGAAGCCCTAAAAAATCATGTTTTTAAACATGCATCCTTTTTATAAACAATGATTAGTGGACCTATATGTAAGTTACTATCTCTTGGATATACATATTTCCCATATCATCCACTAGGTGTGTCTCCAAGATCAGTAAGATGTGTGAAACCATTGTAAAATGATCAAAAATCACCCATATTGTGTCATGACTCCTCGGGGTCCTAGTAAACCCCATCACAATTTCCATTGTGATGCACTCCCACTTATACATAGGAACTAGATGTATTTAGAGAAAACCATGAGGATACTAGTGTTCAGCCTTTTCCCTCACGAATGTAAAGCGTTGAGAAACAAAACTACTGATGTACCTCTTCCTTCCAAGTCACCCAAACAATCATCAAATTGTACGCTAAATTTATATCACAACATGATGTACTGCCTAACTATAGGTATATGAATCCCTTGGTAACTCCTCTATATTGTAAGCAATGACTATGAATATCTCATGTAAAAGGATCACATCATCATTACCCAATGACCACCTGGATATCAGGTCCCCTCCAGCTATTTGCTTCTTTATTATAGAACACTCAAGGTTATTGTCCTATCCAGCCTTCACCTAGTCTACTAGAGAATATGTGACCACTAATGGATCACATTTCTTCTATCCCTAAACCTAACAAGCATTCATCGTTCAATCAACAAACAATATCATCAAGGGATACTATTCCTAAGATGGTTACTCACTAAGCTCCTTATAAACTTTCATATTATGGAAAAGCGTATCCATAATGACATTAAAATTCCCTAATGCATAATCCATCTCAAATTTAAATGTTTGAAGATACTATACCAAACACCTATTCCTCTGGTTTAGGTCCTACTATGTTAATATGAAAGGGAGTCTCTTATAGTAATTGTAATGAAAAATTCATCTTGTGAAGTGATAGTTATGCCAAAACATTTGTGTGTGAACCATGGTTACTAGATTCAAGTCATGGGTAGGTTGGTTCCACTTGTGGGGCTAAAGATGAGATGACCCATAAACTACTACATGCTCCCTCTATATCAATACTACTCCCAAACTAACACCTAATGCATCAGAATATATATCATAACTTGTCCCATTATTTATAAGTATCTTCACTGGAGTTTTAGTCAACCTCTTCAACTCATGACATTCCTCTTCTCACTGGTTCATCCACTGGAACTTCACTCATTTATACATCAATTCCATTATGGTTGATAATAATTAGGAAAATCCTTGTATAAAACATCGGTAATATCCTAAAAATCCCAAAAATATCCTGATATTTAAGACGTTTGGAGGATGATTCTAGGACATTACTACCTCTACTTTCTTTGGGTTCATATATATACCAATATTAGACACCACATTCTCAAAGAACATCATCTTTTAAATCCATAAGTCGCACTTCAATAACATAGTGTAAACATGATCTAGTCAAAGTGTGCCCTATATCATCTTGATATATTTGGTATGTTTCTTTGTGGTTGGAAATATGAAGCAGATACCATCAATAAAAACATGAAGAAAAAGTCTAACTAAGGGTGGAATATTTGGTTCATGAGATCTAATAAACTTTTTGTGTGTTCATTAGTCTAAACAGCTCCACTAGATATCCATACATCCCATACCTACTCCAAAATGTAGTCTTTGGGATGTACTTATCTCTAACCCATATATTGTGAAATCACAATAGAATATCAATCATGGAGAACCACTTGGATCCCCTTAATTGATAAAAAATGTGATATATTCTAGGAAAAGGATATATGTTCTTCACCATCACTCGGTTCAGCTTTTCATAATTAATGAAAAGTCAAAGACTACCATCCTGCTTATTGGTGAACAATAATGGTGAACCCCATGGTTAAGTACTTGCCTTAAAAAATCCATTCTTATACAAAGACATCAAGATTACCCTTGATCTCCTTGATCATTCCTTGTTCCATACAATACAAGGGTATTGAAATGGGATGTGAAAATATTATGGGAATTATCTTAAAGTCAATTCCTCTATCAGGAAGAATTAGCATGAATGATAATTTGGATGGTAATTCAGGTCTAGTAATAACTTGTGAAGATATAAAGGAAGGAGAAATATAGGTATTGAATATGGTGGATGATAAAGTAGAGGTGATCAACCTGTACATTGTATTATAGCTGGTCTCACACTATCATCTATTAGAGTTTGATTCACTATGTAAACTTTGTGTGCCTCATAACCATGACCCTATCCATAATATGAATGACCAATTTGAGTCGTTTTTTGAGTCCTCTATTAAGGACTATTTTTAGATCATTTATTCTTTGACCATGTCTGCCTCAATCACCGATGGTTGGACCTAGAATAAAATTTTTGGTGATTTCCCATATTTTTTCATCAATGGAACTTGTTCTAAGAAGTTGGAGATAACATATATTAACTACGTCTAATTCTATAGTTAAAAAACTTAGTACCTCTATCCCCCAACAAAAAATGTTGATAAATAACTATCATGTCATGTAGATGTTTTATTTATTTGGAATAAACTATCATCATTTCTATTTATACTTCCAGAAGAATCACTGGAAAGTACACTAAGATTTGTAAGAAGACCCACAACTATATCCTCCTCTGGACTATTCTTGAAAAATAGGTATTTGCAAAGCATCTCCATGAATCATGTCATGTAAGAAGACATCATAATTAAGCTCTTACAAATAACTATGAATTCATAAGAACATCCAAAAATTATTATACCCATAATGATATCTTAAAATAAAATGTCTTTGATGGTTTTCCAAGTTATATCATCATAACAACAGGAAAGGTTTACTACACCCCGCCACCACTTGGCAGGTCCCTATAGCATAAACGATGCAAGGTTCACCTTCATGTATGTCAGTGTCTTCATGAGGTCCAAGATAACCTCAATCATATCCCACAAATACTCATCATCATGTTATCATATAGTTCCCTAATAGGTTATAGTATGTTATATTTGGATTCCTTTTTCATAGTCGACCATGGACCTCAGCGCGCCTCCACTTTGGGTAGGAACAAGAAGGAGGGTTCCCAACTTTGGTGAACCTACTACCTATTCTTCTAGATAAACTAATCATAGATATATCTAAAATGTAATTTTACTTAGTTATGAGAGACATTTTCATCAAATGTTTTGGGAAAATATGTTTCTTCTAGTATTCCCTATGATATTGTGGAACATATCTCAATATAGATAACATCTTGATCCCTGTCAAAAAAAATTTCCACCTTAGTGACTCATAAATACTTCATTATTATATTCATGATATAATATATTAAAGGAGTGTTATATTCAACTCATAGGTAATAAATAAGAGTAATTAATTTAGGTAATACTTTTCCACACCCTACATATGCACTAGTGTGTGTAGCGCTAATTTTTTTCGGAAGGTTCCCATATTGTTATCCATATTTGTGTATTTTAATATTAATATATTGAAGGAAATTTTATGGATGTGTTCAAGAAACCACCAATAGGATATATAATTTAGTATTTCAAAATTTGATAATATTATAGATGTAGAACAAGATTATGTGTGTTTTGACCTCTAATTGTCTTATATTTTATTTCTAAATATTTTAGGTTGATTTACATTAGAAAGGGAGGGATTATTACACCATAACTACTAATTTGGATCATAAAAATGATGTAGTGAAATGTATGATGGTTATTCATTAAATAATTGTCACTATAATTCATATTTCAAAACATTTCAAATCTATGGATGCACAAAAAACAACTAAAATTAAAGACATTTATTTGTTTTTGAGGATTTCACATTTCTAGTGAACAAGCATCACCCTAATTTTCCACTAATTTATGGCCTGAAGTACATATTTCCCTAGAGTTTTGTCCTAAAAGGATAATAATAGATATCTATGGAATTGATAAACTCATAACAAAAAAACAACAATACTCGTTAATGTAACAAGAATAGTATTTAAAAGAAAAAAATTAGTGGAGAAGAGAGTGATTCAATAAAAAAATACTATAAAGGTCACCATTACTAGTGGAAAATGATTAAAAACATTTTTAATTTTTTTCCAAATGATATTAGAGGATTTATAGGCCTTATCCCGTCCCACACTCTATTATTTGAAACTTTCAAGATAAAATTATTAAAAACATGTTTTAATTTTCTGGTAAAAGTTTATATTGAACTTTTAACCCATCATCTCTATTATCTCTCAATTTTTGATCCTATTTTTTATGATTATTAGTTGGGTCACAAGAATATGAGATCAAAGACCCATTTTATGCCTTTTATCTCTCTCCAGTAAGTTATTTTTCCTTGATTTATAAATTCATGGTATCTTATTGGAATTTATTTATGTCACCGGCCCTTTTAGTTATTCCAATGTGCAGGAGAGTTCTATAAAGCACCCTCTTGTATAGAATGTGGTCCCACTAGTCATCTGCCTGATGGAATATTCTATAACATGACGGTAAGTATTAAGATATAAGTATTTATATCCTAACCAATCTAAGGGATCACCCAAAGGTTTCCTAATGATTCTACTCATAACCCATAACATAATCCTCCTGGAACTAACCGAGGGTATTTCCCCAACATGTTAGTCACAATCATCATATATACAAAATAACACAATAGTATGAACATTTTAACTAATTAATTCCAAAAATATATATATCATAATAAAGAATATATCCCAAACATAAATCACAAATCAAGTAATTAAATTAAATAACTAACATGAATCACAATAATAGGTGTATTTACAGCATGTGGACATATGTGATTAATCATGATGCCTAAATACACCTATAATATCATGAAAACCATAACAGAAATCAAATTTTTGGTAACTTAGAGGTATGTTACACATGTGTAATCTAGGAACATGGAAAATAACCTACTCAATCCCCACAAAGATATATCTTTTCTACCATGGCTCATGTTAGTCCAAAAAGAAAAAAAATAAAATCAATGCTCTGATACAATTTTTTAACATCCCAACTTGTACCACTATGCTAGAGTTAATGTTTCACATAGCCTTATATGTGCCTCCATATACGCAAGAGGTTGGTGACTAGTGGAGAGGGTCTAAGTCCACTAGTGGGAAAAATATACCTTCAGTATCATTTCATAGCATAAATAATAATAATAATATAGAATATAAATAAATAAAGAATATGAGTAAAAATGTAGAAAACTAATTAACTATAATGTCATAGGGATTGCATGTCATAAATTAATAAATAAAACTACCTGAAAACATGTACGTGCCTATTGTTTTCCAAAAACCATGTGTATAAGGTTTAGTTCAGACCTATACCTACGGTTTTGTTAAAACTATGGGTATAGGGTTTTGTTCATGACCTACACCCATGGTTATCCAAAAAATGTGTTTATTGGTCAAACCTATACCAACGTTTTTTCCAAAACCATGGTTATAGGGGTTAGATCAAAACTATAACTATAGGTCTCCAAAAAAATATGGGTATAGGGATGACCAATACCCACAGTTTTGGTAAAATGTGGGAATAGATTTCCCGCACAAGTGAAGCAAAAATAATAATATGCAGAACAAAAAAAAATCCATAGGAAATCCTATTTCTAGGGTTTTCCACCTATATACACAATTTAGAAAAATATATATAAGTAAATATATATTTATATACCGATGATCATATGTGGTGTAGTGTATGGGCATGTCGATTTTATAGTGGTGGTCTAGGGTTTGAATCCTGTGGTGGGGATTTTTTTAATTCATGTTCCCAAGGTTTCAAAACCATGGGTATAGTGTTATTGACATGGTGTCAATAAACGTATTCCCATGGATCATAACTATGGGTACAAAATTTTTCAAATAGTGGTTATAGCTCAAAGAAATACTGATGGATTAAGCTCCCAGGGTTCTCTGAATTTTTGTTATATCCTATACCCATTATTTTATTGTATATACCCATGGTTCCAAATCATGGGTATAGGGTACTTTTCTAGTACTATAACAGGATCCCAAAGTGTAAACCCAAACCAGAGTATATCAATAGAAGAAAAGTAAAAGAAATAGAAATTTCTAGAGTATGTCCTAACATTTTCCCCATGTATGAGACTCTATTACCTCAAATACCTATACTAGGGTACCTTCTCTTCACTGGATCCTTGGCCATGAGGCCTGCACAAACACTGTGATTCCCCTATAGTGTGTGAGTAATAAACCCAATAGGAACCCACCAATGCATCCTTAATATAACTTCATGAATATATATAATAGTGTATGACATTACATATGTATATTCTCAAATAACCTAAAGTCGCACATGTTTCGAGTCTTCATGTGACAACCAAACCTCTATGAACACCGGGCCTACCTGTTTCGACTTATTTCTGGTAAGGATGTCATGGTAAGTCAAATTAATTAATACCTAAAAGGAAACACCACACACCCCACCCTAACAGTGTTCATTACGAGTAACACCACATTCCCCCACCTTGATGGTGTTCATTATCTCTGCCACTACATTCCCCACCCTAATGGTGTTCATTATCCAGAACTCTACACACCCCACCTTGTTGGTGATCAATTTCCTCGAATAATGGTAAGTCTCACCCAACATCCATGATGTAAGAGGATAACTCAAAACCAGATTATCAGAATTCTATGACTTTGACCAAAAAAACACACTATCATCCCATGTGTGGTAAATTCCCATGTCAATAAGAATATTTGGGAATTGATCAGTACCACCTTGAGCCACAGTTCATATCCCTCATCACATCTTCATGATTACCCTCCAAGGGGTCATCTAATCAAGGATGAACATCCTGGTCATCCTGATACTAGAATCATCATTCCACATTCTATGAAACATAATAATAAATACATGCCTTTTCATGGAACAACAAGTAATATCAAGAAAAAATATCAAGAGGCTAGACACAACCACATAAGAACAGTTAATAAGGTCTCAAGGACACTCATACACCCACAAGAATACATATAAAAAACATGGGTTATAAAGTATAAAAAAAAAGTCCAAAAAATCATAAATAAGGCCTAAAATGGTAAGGAATTTCCTACCTCATGTTTTTTGATAATGAACTTCATGTTTTATCAAGGATTTAACACCTGAATCACATCCAGATATTCATTGTCTCAAAATGTGCCCCAATGATTCCTAGAATTGAATCCATCTTTTTTATTTCCAAAAGAAATAAAATATCACATATGATAATCAATTATCTCTCATGCATAATTTTGAATAAACATGATAATTCCAATTCATATTTATCAACAATTATAGATTATTTTTTAAATAATATACACAATTCAATATTTGAAAATAATCCCTCTCTATAGGATAATATGAGATATACCAAGAATAATTTTTATTATTATTTTATAAAATTCTATGTTGTCATAATTTTAGGAATACTTTAATAGTTTTTAAAAAGTTTCTACTTTATTTCAATCATTTTTTTGAATGTTTATATCAAAAATTTCATAAGGAAATTATTAACTAGAATAAATCTCTTCCAAGAATTTCACCAAGGAGGAGAAATGATGAATATTCTACATCACCTAGAAAGAATTAAAATAGTTTAGATTGATTTAAGGTCACTTCCTAGATCTAAAAAAAAGTAATTCCATGGCTTCTCATACATAAGAGAATACCCAAAATAATGTCAAAAGGGTTCGGATAATTTTAATGAAGACGACCCACATTTTGGTTTTCAATAATTAAGAACCCAAAAATTTATTCCCATTTAAAACATTTCATATATACATCATGGAATCTAAGTGATTAAAATATTTAAAATAGGGGTTATGAATCTTAAATGAGTCAAGGGAATTAATTCCCATGATTTTTGTATTTTAAATGACTTAAAAGCAAGTTACAGTGTAAAACTGTGGAAGAATAAAAGAAAAATGGGTTATAAATTCATTTTTACCAAGAAGGCCACCACGTAAGGGTTATATGTCATTAACCGTATAAAACTCCAAGCTACCATATAAGGATAATATATTAACCTTATGAAACCCTTGAAAAGTATGTGTTACCATTATGCGGCTTATTAAAATGGATTTTACCATTATGTTACCATTGAAAAACAAGGGTTTATTTTATTAAACACCTTAAAAATATAAATTGGGGCGACTTTTAAAAAAAGGATTTCCACATAAAACACATATGAATTATAATTAAAATACAGATTTAAGAATATCTAAAATTTTTAAATATTAGATTTTAGTTCTTATACCATCTATAATTCATTTATTATTGTTTTATTTATAATAGAAATGTAACTTATATATCTATAATTATTATTAGATTATGTTCCTATAGAGTTAAATATTATGGTGGTTCCCTTTAATTTTTTATGTTAATATCACTAGTTATAGTTGTTATACTGAATTTAATTTATCTAGTGTTCCTTATACTATGATTTTGTAACCAAATGGATTATGTTATGTGGTGTATATTGAAATAAGATGGTTATTTATTTTAGTCATGTATGAGGTCTTATATTCATCCCCCTTTAAATCATTTCTTCCTTAAAATATATTGTATTCTTCAGTTCATAAAAAAATGTTGGTAATTTATAATTATTCCATCCTAGAGCTCCCACATCACTTATTCTAAATTTTGATTCCTCTGAAGTACTTTCTCTAGCCGAGTAGTCCGATTTCACAACACTTTCTCTATAGTATCCAAAATTTTGATCATCTCCTCATTATAAGACAAGTTAGACAATAACACTATTTCATCAGTGGTTAGTAAATATATTGGGTTTAATATGTACTTTCTCAACAAAGAGACATAAATGAAATAATGTACTTTAGGGAGGTTGGGTGGAATGGATAAAAAAATACATAACTCTAATTATTTTAAAAATACCAAAATGATTGATTTACATTTGACTCAGTTTTACCTTCTTACCAAATCATAAAACTCTCTTCCTTGGTGATACTTTCAAGAATATGTGATTCCCTACTTGAAATTTCATATCCTTACATCGATAATCAATATATAATTTAAATATAATTTCATCCATATTTATATTATTCTAAATGTACTACAAAAAATGGGTTTTCACAGCACCACCTTTTTACAGTGCTAAAAATACACATATAGGGTACCTTTATCATTGCTAAAAAAGATCTATTAAAAGTACGCCTTTACCAGTTCTTTTTTTGCACTGATAAAGGTACCCCCTTTATCAGCACTTTTTTAGTGCAATTATACGGACCCCTTTATCATTTCTTTTTTATTAGCATTGTTAAAGACCCCCCTTTATCAATTCTTACTTTCTAGTGCTGATAAAGGGTATATTTCAAAAAAAATTAAAAATAATATATTTATATTGATATAAATATAATTTATATTTTTTAAATATGTTTTAGATAAAGTGAAATAGAAATTTACATTAAATATATATGATAATTAGTGAAAATGGCTTATAAAGTAATTAAAAATATTTTTTTAAATTAATAATTTTCTAATTATTATTTAAGAATAGTCATTTAATAACAATTTGAGTATAAATAAATAAAAAAATTAATAAAATATTAAAAATAAGGTGAAATGTAACTCGAACCTCAAACAGTAATAAATTTTGATCCTAGTGTCTTTTTTGGCTCTACCACATATCAAATTCAAGCCAATAATGATATCTATGCCTTGGTGACACATATAAACCCTATTTCACAAATTTAGAGGCCAAAAAGACCCATAAGGCCTCCGAAATGGTGTTTTTAGTGAGGGTACACCAATTTTTTAACATTCGATGGATTTTCAGCCTCATTTAAGGGGGAGATTTTTGGAATTTTTTAATTAGGACTGAATTTATTTTTTAGCATTACATTTATATTGATATTATAGAATTTAAATTTTATCATTTTTCATAGTGTACTGTTATTTATAATCACATATTTAAAAATATATACATATTTTTTATATATTCACACATAAAATATTAATTTTATAAATAAATATTTAAACAGATTTACATATAAAATATTTTTCACAATATATAAACCTTATATAGATAAAAAATATATTCATTTTATTTAAAATAAATATGTTTGAATGTTTATATAAATTTATAATTAATGTATATATAATGTTTATATATATAAAAATATATTTTTCAGTGTGTATTGGAAATCATATATATATATATATTCTAATATATGAATATAAATATTGATATATAATATATATAAATAAATATAAATATGTATAATAATATTTATAGATGCACCCCCCCCCACACACCAAGAATATTTTATATATGTATTTAAATACATATATCTACATATGGATAAAAAATGTAATATATATATATAAAAATATATAGATATATCCTTTAATACATAACAAAACAATATGGTGGAGTGGAAAATGCATTGGAGTATGAGGGGGAGGTGTCACGTTCAAAACCCTGCAAAGGCAGGCGCATGAGAGGGCAACTAAACTAGGTGCATAGCGTAGTTAAAGGGGGAGGGGTTACCTAGAGCTGTTAAAAGGGATGGGAAGTATGGATGACTGATATTAAAATGGGATCAAGAACTGATAAATGGGGGTGGTCCAACCTCTGATTTTTAGGAAAAAAATTCAATTTTTCTACTTCTATCAGTGCTAAAAAAAAGCACTGATAAAGGACCCTTTTATCATCCCTTTTTTAGCACTAATAAAAGGGGGGACCTTTTAATATCACTTTGATTATCATAATTATTCATCACTGATAAGATATTTTTTATCACTAATAAAACCCTTTTTCATAGTATTGTTGTCTCAAACATGATCAGTTCTCTCCTTAAGGAGTTCTAGACCTACTAGCTTCATTAACCCAACTGCAACCTAAAAGGTTGGGGTACAACATATTTTTATAGAAAATTCTTCATATTGTGTCATTTGAATTATTTAATAGAATTTATTATTCTATTAAAATTACACAAAAGGTAGATACCAGTCTCATATTCATTGGAAGTCAAGTGAATATGACCTTGGCATGTTCTCCAGGGTTTAGATTTTCTTTTTAGACCACCCATCAGTTTGAAGATAATAGGTGGTGATCAAATGTATCTCAGTATTTAGGGCCATCATAATTTCTATGTGAAATTAGGTTCACAGTCATATACAATTGATAGAGGTTTATCAAGAAGACTCAAAAATCCATTAATATAAATATTTGTGCAAGATTCAAAAGCGTTTGATACTCCCTAATTTCTAGGAAATATGAAGAAATTGTAATTTTCTCCAAAATAACCCATATTGCATCATTATTCTTATATTAAATTGGAATTATAGTAATAAAGTCTATTTTAATATTCTCCCACTTACACAATCCTATAGGGAGATGTTTCATAACACCCTTATGATTTTTCCTCCTAGTATTTACTAATTTTCACACCAAGAATCTTGGAGATAGTCAGTAATTTATTTCTTCTGTTGGCCTATGAGAAATTTTCCCTTAAATACCAATTCATATTTCTATTACCAGAGTGTATAAATAAATTTGGCTTATATGCTTAATCAAGAGATTTCCTCTTTAACTTAGGTACTGATGGAGCATGTAGTCTCTTTTGAAATATCAATATGTTGTCTTCAGAGATGAATTATATCAATTTCACAGCATTAATTACTTTAGAATACATTTTTACTATTTCCATGTTGTTGGGACATCCTTATTTTTATTACTAAATGTGGTATGGAAATTACTTGGAAACTGAAAGATGTTCGTATTCCCCAAAAAAATTCATATCCAACATTACAAAATATATAAATAGTTGATCCTTTTATATCCTAGTTGTGGATATAACTCCACGATCATACCAACTCAATGAAATGGCCACCTATTAAAATTTATAAGGTGGTATATTATCTCTAAGTAGTAATCCTTAAGTAGTTATAGTCAAATACTTTTTATCTTGTTGAGATCTTTCTATGTGAGTATATACTTCAAACTCTTGTGATCTATATATATGTCACATTTTTTACCTTACAAATAGTGTCTACATATATTCAAGGAAAATACAAAAAAAATCAATTAAATATCACGAGTTATATAATTTTTTCCATGGATCATTAATTTTTTAATTCATAAAGATCAACCCTGTCATTTTGTATAAGTATGCACCCCATTCATTCATTAAAAGCATCACTATATATTAAAAATAATTCCTTAACTGATTGTAATGTTATTACAAGGACCTTTTCTAAATTAATTTTCATTTCTTTAAAACATAATTCACATTTCTTTTACCATGTGAATTTGACCCCTTTATGTGTTAAATTGGTTAACAAGTTTGATAATCAAGAAATTTTTTGGATGAATCACTAATATAAACCTATTAAACTATTGAAACTATATATCTTAGTTACATTCATTTGTGTTGGTTATTTTTTGATCACCTTGGTATTTGAAGGGTATACAAATGTCACATATTTAAATATAATATGTCCATGAATAGAAAATTTATGGAGATAAAATTCACACCTATTGAATTTTTTAATTACTTTTATTTAACAATATCAAGAATACTTCACTATTGGTTCTCATGATCTTCATATCTTATAGATTATATCAATATATACTTAATAAATACAACCATAAATTTATCTATATAATCCATGAAAACTATAATCATTGATTCCAAAAATACTATCGGTGTTTATCTAATACAAAGGTAATTGTTGTAAATTCATAATGTCTTTTCCCCCATGAAAAATTCCATCTTTTGTATATCATACTTATTTACTCTTGATTTATGATAACTTGAATTATGATCAATCATTAATAAGTATTTATCACCATGATGTTGATAAAAAAATCCACAATGTGTGGTAAATGATACTTATTATTTATATAAATTTCATTGATTTATCTTCAATTGAATTACAACATCATAAACTCATCCCTATTTTTTAAAAATAGGACAGGTATTCGAAAATTTGATACACTAGGAAATATGAATCCCTTTTCACACAAAACATGTAGCTATTTCTTGAATTATACCAATTCCACTAGAACAAAATTATATGGACAATTAGATATGTTTTTTTCATCAGGTATGAGTTAAATGTAAATTTAAAATTCACATTTAAGTGGACGTCTAGGTAATTCCTCAAGGAATTCATAAATGTATTCTCACATAACAGGTACATACTTCATTATTTGTATATTATTATCAGCTATATATTTTACTTACTATTTTCTTCTCCCATAATTTCATTAATATGAGATATTGGTGACAGATCTAGAAAAGACTCATATAAAGAAGACTGTGCACAAAAAAATAAGGGATTTCATTCCTTGCACACAAATTTTAATCTTATTCTCTTTGTAGTAGATTCTTGTATTATAGTTTGAGTGTCAATACATCCCAAGTATTATGTAAATTTAAAAATTAGCAATAACAATCAAGTCTGAATCTAGATAATCTCTATTCATGTTAATAAAAATTCTCAAAATAATACCATTGCAATAATATTTCCACCAAGTGTTTTGATTAAAAACTCATTTTATAATATATCAAGGAATGATTAAACGTTCTTAGTAAACATGCAAGATATAAATGATTTTTTAAATCCAGTATCAAATAATACATTAGCTAACATTTATTTTATGATCAAAGAATATGTTATCACATCATTCAGGACTCCAACTTCTTTTATAGTAATTTCATAATCTCTTATTTTCTCACTTATCCTCTTCTAGGGTATATTTGGTTGATGATTAGGATATTCATTATAATAGTGTCCCATATCCCTGAAGATGAAGCATTGGATATTAGTTCCTTCACTCTTTTCTTTGTATTTAGGAGTTTTATGGACTTTATCTTTACATTAACAGAAAACTCTCATTCCCATAAATGAAGTCTTATTGTGTATCTTCCCACAATTATTGCATGTCAGAAGTTAACCCTTCCCATATTCCCATTTTCTGTATTTGTCTCTATATGGGGATCATCTTTCATATTATTCTCATGATTTTCCTTCAAACTATAAAACATAGAGCGCTCTTTCTCAATCTTGATAATAGTTGTCACTTCCTCTTCATATGAGGAAAATGTTTAAGATAAATATTCCATTTGAAATCATGGATTTAATCTATCAATGATGTTATTGATCATTATTTTGAGACTCTGTATGTATTATGTAATATGTTTTGGTAACCTTGTAAATTTATCCCCATAATCAGAAAAAAAATCTTCTTCCTTTTATCTTAAATTCAAACAAAAATATTTCCACCAAAGTACTTTACTCTTAAGGAAAATACTTTTCATGGATTGTCACTTTATAATAATTCCATTACATACTATACCCCCCATTATTCGTAGTGCCTGGAATCAATGACCACCATTTATCAACATCTCCCCTTATATGATATATTATCATGATAACCTTATCACTTTCACTATACCCAAAAAGCAGGTAAAATCTTTTTTATGGACTTTATCCACTATTAAAATACTAATATATTAGTGGTTTCATTAATGGATGGAGGTTATATATGCATGAAGATATCGAAAATAGTTACACCATGTAACAAAGTGACATGTTGTTTCATATGGGAAAGATTCTTGATAATAACTTGATTCAACTACCCAAATATAGTGATAACCTGCTCATTTTCAACACCAACCACATTAAATTTCTCATGATGGTGATCCCTATAACGATTATTGGAATTTACATGGTTTCCATTCCTTTTATTAGGAACCATTTCTATAAAATTGAATATGATTAATCAGTTCATAAGTAACATTATGAATATTAAATAATAGTATAGAATTTATATGCATTTATTTTAATTACAGAAAACATTATAGAATATCCTAAGGTTTTATCATGAAGATGTATTGCCTGAAAATGTTATTTTAAATCTAGTTCCCATGTTTTATACTAAACTTTAGATAATACCAATTGTAACAGACAAACTCTAGTAACCTAGTGCTAATGGTTATTTCATTACATTATTAAAAAATACAAGTGATCATATTATATACTATCCAACAATTTATTAGTCTTAGAATATTGGATACATAAGTGACATTAAAAAACATAAAATATAATACAGAGATTCAATGAAATGTTTTTATTTATAAAGACCCAAACCTATCATATATATATGTTACTTATTTTTAGATGAATATTCATCACATTACATAAACACACACATGGGGATCATAAAGGTATAGTACCTTTGGAAGATTAGACACATAAACAATTGGTCTATAAGTGAGATACATCATCACCCACTATGTTATTCATAACTAGGACCTTTCCTAGACATATCACACATAATATCATTCATCATAACTTTGGGAAATGAAACATAATAATGGGTGATATTAGATAATCAGTATGGCTAAACAAGGTAGATATCAACATATCATGAGTATAAGGGTATAAGAACATGAGAATAACATTTTAAAACCATACCATTCATATCATATGTCTTATACATAATCCATGGAATAGATATTGTCACTTTATAAGGCATTAATCATAATGTAATCAAATAAAATGAACCATAAGATAATAACATTAAAATAGATTTGTGGTATACACATAATCATAGAAAATCATTTCCTTAGTATTTCAAGGATCATTTTCAATACTATTATAGTTGACTGGGTTCACTCCCCAAACCATCATAGCAATCAAGGTTCAATCCCAAGACTATCATAGAATATATATTACCTTAACAAAATTGGTTCACTTCACATTCTAGTCCTATTTATCTCATGATATATAAATATTTACCCAATTAATTATGGGGAGATATAGGACCCACCAATCACATAATGAAAATCATATATATGTGTGCCATAAGATCATAAAACATTCATCTTGTCAGATCCCATGAAATGAAATGGGTTTCATAAACATTTTATCATAACATAACCAATGTAAAAGTAACATGTTTCATAATCATTTCATCATTTCATAAAAGCATCACCTATTGAAAAAGAAGTAGGTTTAATAATCATTTTATCATGGTATAAGATGTGGAAAAGAAAAGGGTTTAATAAACATCATGTAATCAAAAACATAAACCATTCAACGAGAGAATAAGAATGGTATCCTTGGATCATATACATTGAAAATCATAAGTAAAAATAAAGTATTTCATCTTATATGGAAAATTATTTTGAAAAAAAAAATCCCTTAGAACGTTTCTTAAGGAAAATATCCTTTCATTGGAAATCACTTTTTTAAAATTAAAAATTCATAAAATATTTTGAAAATAATTTTATTTTAAAATAATCTTCATAAAATTAAAAATTATCTTCATGAAAAATAATGGTTATGAATTTTTGAAATTTTATCATATGTTGTACGTGTTTAAACAAATTTATTTTCACATTTTCTGTAAAAGACAAATGGGCCTTATTTGAAAAAACGTGAATATTAAATTCTTTTTTTTGTAAAAAAAATTAAAAAATGGTTAAATATATATATAATAAATTACTTTTATAATTTAAAAAATATTTTTTAAAACATTTTTAGGAATCATAGTTTTTGAAGAAAAAGGGTTTCCAACTAAAGAGAGAAATAAAGACAATTTTTCCTAAAAATATTATTTTCAAATAATTGAGCACATATAGAGAGTAAAATGAATTTAAAACGTGGATTCTATAGAAATAACTATAGGAAAAGAAAATACATGATTTTATTGAGATATATATCATAATATTGTGTCGTTGGAAGCATAATCATGAGCAATCCCAATAGACAATGAGATTGTGACATAAAACTCTTACCACTATGTTAAAATTGAATCATAAGCCCCATGAAAGAATAATGTTAAGTGAAACCTAAAATATCATGAGAATAAATAAATTCATGATATTACATATTAAATGGGATTTATATTCCCCCATAATATAATATTGTTTCATAACAAAACATATGTATCAAAGAAGGAAAATTGAGATAAAAATCTCTTACCTCAAGTCTTGACTTCCTTTATACACATTCAAACCACATGTATAATAAATATAAGTTTATTATACATATATTACATAACCATACTTATATATATCATACCATATAGTATTTACTTATGAACATTTATTACCTGTATGTTAATAATTCCATGTTAAAGTCATGTTTTAGTAAATAACTTCTTTTTTCATGTATGTTTTGATTTGTTATTTTTTTGGTCCTCCAACTTTTGATAATGGTTCCATAATATTCATAACTTTTACCATGATAAAAATATCATATATATTCAGTATACATGTGTTTATAGTAATTTATAAAAGTTATATATAGAAAATTAAATACGTTATTCATGGAGATGATAGGCTGTATGTAGGCATGAACATTATTTCCATTTTCTCAAAAGATTGAAGGAAATAATGGTAAATAACATATTACCGTTAAAGAATAATTTTTATGTCATATATATCACTAATTTTCATTTAAACCAACCTAATTACCTTCTATGTAAAGTGTGAATGAATCACATCAATTCATGAGGTGATAGTACACCTTACACATGAGTGATATTATCATCTTCCAAAATAAGGGAAATTAAGAAGGTATATGTGATTTAATAATTAAGTAAGTATAATAATATCAAACATATCATATTTATATACATATAATCAATCAATATATCTAATCATGATAGGTGGTGACAGAAAATGAATAACATCGGCACATCAGGTGGTAGTTCACCGTACACAGGAATGATGATTTCATATCCCATTTGATGAAAGTGGAGATGGTTGTTGGTAATGATCCTAATATAAAAAAAATATTAGTATATTTAATATTATTATTTTAATATATAATCATATTTTAATAAAATTTTAAGGAGGTGGAGGAAGAAATAAAATAAACAAGCTTGTTGAAGAACGCTACTTATTCATAGGGTAACCTCAGTTTGCATCAAAATCCATCATAGGTTGGATTTATAACCAAAATAAGTATTATAGAATGATATAATCTAATTATGTGACATATTTGGGTGGATATTGGTTGAACCAATTGGTTCTTAATGTATTAATTGGAGAGGATAAGGGGTGTTCATTTATAAGTGTGGTTAGTGGAACACTTCACTACATAAAATGACTTATACCAACATAAATTTAAAGATATATAATATATATGTTGGTGAAAATGAGTATTCACAACAGATATTAAGTCTTGTTCATATTATTTTTAGGTACCAATGATTATTTTTACCATCAACAATATATATTGGTATTAATCACTCAACACCAACACATCTTTTAATAAGAGACAAATCTGTTGTTTTATCATATTCATACTGACAATGGTCTTCCCAAAAAATTAATGAATTATATGAATTATTATTACTAACAGTAATTGTACATTATAAAAATATGTTGAAATGAATTATCCAATAATAATAAATCATTTAGTAATTATTTAATATTTATTTATTATTTACCTACTACTAAAATGTATTTTTTTCGATAAAAAACACATTTTTATACATTGAATTATAATATTAATAATTTAATAATTTCTCATAATATAAATATATAGAATATAAATATATTTATAAATGATTCAAAAATAATACCAACTCCAAATATTCAAATTAAAAAAATTATTCATATGAATTATGTATATATATTTTAAAAACTAAATATTTTTTATATTATCTGTAGTTATTTATTATGTTTATAGATTAATATTAATGAAAAATATATTACCATATTTAATTACCACTAAATCCACCCCAATTTGATACCCCCTCAAACCCTAAAATGATCTAATGGGTCATGAATGGTGGAAGACCATCATTGGTGTCCACCTTCACCACCACTATATGGTTGTGTTCTTGTTCCCCCAACCATGGTGAATGCATATCTGATGGGTAAATATAAATCAGAAAGGAATAGAGTTTCCTCCATGATTTCCACTAACAGTGTTGACATGAAGCTCTATGATTCTATGGAGATTCCTATAAACTTAGCATCGATAAAAATCTAGGTCATAGTCGAAGGGGTGTGGTATCTATCTATTTAAAGGAAATAGATCATTGTTATAAGATTTTAATTATAATTATAATAAGAATCTATCAAATTATATGGGGTTTTTCATCAATTATTTTTTGATGGTTGATGGATTATCTTTCATGGCTTAGAATAAATTCATATTTTAGTTTTTTTGTTCCATTCATGTTTGAAGCTGAGTGAGATGGTTTTAGTTGAAGATTTGTAGTTTACTACATAAAAGATGGGGATTGAAGGCATTGATTTTTATTGTGGTATAATTTTCAAGTACTGTTCTGGATAAATAGTTTATTCTGGTTGTTCTTATTGATTCAGGTATAATTTTCTATGGATAAGGTGATGTTTCACATCTGATTTTTCACTGATGAATATGGGTATAGTAGATCAGGTGATCTAGTTCGAATAAGGCTCAGGATTAGAGCTTCTATAACTGGGGAAGTTCAAATTAGTTCTAAGAAGTCACTTACTACTGATCTAGGAGGCCATGAGATATATGAAATTTGGGTTTTCATCCAAGGAGGTTCATTTTTGGAAGTTATTAGTGGTTTATTAGATCTGAATGCTGAGAATGGACATTTGAGCTTTAGTGGGGTTCACATTTTGGTTTTATGTTGTAGGTAACCACCATCAGTAGTCATCTATCCTAATATATAGACTGTTAATCTATATATTTTCATTGGTCATGTATTCACTTCTTTTGAGACAAGTAAAAGCTAGTAATCTATGCCCATTTTCTGAAAGCAATAGAATTTAAGAATCTATTTTTGGAGGGTCATGTGAAGATTTTTTCATTTAGTGAAAGATTACTACACTGAATGAGGTGAATATTTGAGATATTTTTCATTGTGTGTTCAATATTTGATGAATATACTGGAGAATTAATTTGTAAGCCTAAATCTGATGATGTTTTATAAGGTTTCTCATGTTGTTAATTCCAATATTGTATGATGTTGAATTGGGATGTTACTTAAGAGGTGAATCAGCCTCGGTCTTTTGAATGAAGTTATAGTTGAAATAGAATGAAGGAAATATGGAAAACTACATGAAAATGAGGTTTCTAAGATATATTTAATTTTAATCATGTGTATATGGTTAATTTTTTTGGAGGGTGAAGAAAATTTGATAGTGGTGGAAGCTAAAAGTCAATAGTTATTAATTTTATGTGTACTGAAGATGTGAGTCAAGGAATATTATACTTATTCTTTATTGCTTTATTAAATATGTTGAGGACCTCTTATGATGACAATTCTCATCCTTGGGACCAATTGGCCAACAATTTTCATTGGTTACATCCCTATGTTCTAAATGGTTTTGGTCAATTTTTTTAATAATCTTCTTGTTAGTTTTATATTGTTTATTTTTATTTTCATTTTTCTGGTCAGTTGATATAATATTTTTTAATGTGGTCACTTGAATGTTTTTTACACCCATTATTTATTTTAGTCATTTTTCTATTGTTGTGATCACTGGTTATTTTTATATCATGAATTATAGAAATTGTTTTGGAATTCGTTTTATATTCTTATTGTGGGCATGATGAATAATTTTATGGTTGTTGTGGTATCTTGTTAGATTATCTTTTTATTTTTTTCCACTAGTTAGATTACCCTCTTATTTTGATCACTATTTTATAGATTTATATCATGAATTATTATTTTTATATCTTGAATTTAAATGAAAACTATTTTCCAATTTTATTGTTTGTGTGATCAGAATGTTGCTCGTGTTGGTGTATGTCCAAAGTGGGGGTCGTATGGACAGGTGATGCTTCAAGCATATAAGGGTTGTTCATTACAGTCGAAGGGATGAAAATGAAGTGGTCCATGTATTTATTCACTAAATTAGATAATAGATCAAGTGAATTTATGGGAATTCCATGATAGTGATGTTCTATGTTTGTGAGAAATATATTGTCGATGAAGTTTCATTAAGTTTCATTTAAAGTATCTTAGTGTTTGAACATCTTTAAAAATGTTTGTAATATGTATCTTAGAGCTTCTTATATTTTCTTGAAATTTTAACATGTATTTAATTTATATTGGAATGTTTTTTTTCAAATAAATTCTTGTTTTTTGCTGTTTTATATAAGACATTTTTTTAATTTTTATATAATAAATATATTAATAAATTATATATAATTATATTAAAAAATAAAATTAAATATTTTAACAATAAATACCACAATACCAATTTTTAGAGTATAATTTACAAACAAATATTATTTTTTCATATTATTTTTCATATTATTTATAAACTTTAATAATATTTCCAATATATATGTTAGTTGTATTAATCTTTTACAAAACATTTTTACCAACTTATATATTATCTCTTGGTATTGTTATAATTGAAATAGAATAATTTTATTTATTGCAATAAAATTTAGTGATAGTGTTTTTACCAATAGTTTAGTGATAGTAAAAAAAATTTGTTAAAATTTTTTACCAATAAAAAATGCACTTTTACCAATAGATATACCCCTATTGAAAAAAGATTAATATTTTATAGTGATTGTAATGTTAGGAACAAAAAAGGTGTACCCATGTTTTTGTATATTCCAAATAGATAAAACATGAACCATTATAGATAATAAAAAATAATAAGGTAAAAAAATGGCCATAAAATGGGTTTTTGATAATTTTTGTGTCATTTTTAAACCTTATCTATTTAGTTTAACACCCCAATAAATCTGTTTTTACCTTCACTGCGATAATTTTTTTTTACTAATTTTACTATTAAAGATGGAAAAAAAATTATATTTTATTGTTAGATAATATAAATTTTTGTGATTCCCGGTATGGAATTCATTTTTCTTAATTCCATTCTCATAAGGGTAAATTTTTAATTTAAATTTAAACACGCATATATGATGAGAAATCGATTTTCCAAAGAGAAAATGTTTAAGGGTTTAAAAAGTTTTTATATCAAAATTTAATATGAAAATAATTAAAATTACCTAAATTGGATTAATTTGTATATAATTTAATTTATTTCACATAGAAACATATTTTTTAAAAATAAACCTTATAAATTATTTAAATGAAAATGAAATTCTAAATAAAAACCAGAATTTTCCACTATTTATCGAAAAATTAATATTTTCAAAAAAATCAAAAAAAAATTCACCATAAGATAATTTTAACATTCTGATTTAAAAAAATGAATATTATTTTATCAAAATAATTTTCTAGAATTTTCAAAAAAGAATTATATATTTTTTCTCCAATAGAAGTAAAAAATTCACTTTTTGAGAAAATGGTATTTTTGAAACATATAAAGAATTTACAAAAAAATATACAATTTTTATCAATATGTTTTACATATATAAAACAATAAAAATTAATATTTAATTTTTTTTATTATTATTCTTTCCTCCATGTTTAATTTTTAGGTAATAATTTTCTTGTTTAAATAATATTATTATTATTTTTTCACCATTCTTTAAAACGTAGTGTTGCATGTAATACAAGCTGTTGAAAAAATTAAATTTATTAAAATAATAATAATTCATAAACCAATTTGGTTGGTAAAGAATTATTCTAAGTATATACTTAGATAATTCATAGTACTCTTCGTGGATTCCAAGGGAAAAATGAAATAAAATAAAGAGTTAAGTTTGGACACTCAATAAGGTTAAATGTACAAAGGACTCTAGCATGGAATAATCAATTAATAAATAATATATGATGAATAAATAACAAAATAGATGAAATATTTTCATTATATAATCATGGATTTCATAATAATTTGAATAAATAAAAAAATGAATCTATAGTGATATAATGCATAATTCAAGAAACCTTAATCAAATCATAAAAATTTAATGTTAAGACATCATACATAATTGAGAATTCATAAACCAAACACGCCTAATGAGTTTATATCATGAGGCATACCAATACATCAAGGGGATGTATAATTATGGGCCCCACCCATCACATAATAATTCCAATGCATCCATGATATGAAATATTTTTTATAACAATACATAACAAAATGTTTAAGGAAACAAGTTACATATATATGTATTCATATTCAATACATATCCTTGTAAAATTAATTGGTATATGTGTTAGAGATAATTGTGAGACCATTTTTCAGAAACATTGTTAGTCTACTGAGTGAAGTAACTTCTAGAGACTAATATTAAAGGGTTTGGATGATGATGTAGTAGGAAAAGTTACTGGGGTCCAATATGTCCAGATGGTGGGTGGAAAAACATTGTGCAGAATTACAAGTCATATGATGTCATCAGATGAAATAGTTGGATGATGAAAGTCAGACGGTGTAGTCAAACAATGTGATCAAATAGTGTAGTTGGAAGGTGTTTTCCAAAGTAACCCTTGATCAATCAGGATATAGGTAGTTTAGGTTAAGGTATTTTCATTAAATGTCATTATGCGAGATCTTTGGATCTTTCACAGTAGACTGGTTTGGATAGTTTAGTTAGTTGTAGTCATTGATGAAATGGATGGTGTATCTATGGAGATGTAATTAGGTGGAATTCATATTATAAAGATATTTAGGTGGTAACTAATGAAATAATCAACTATATCCTAATAAAAAAGTAGTATGGATCACTTATTTTTTCACGTATTGAGATATTGAAATTTACTTCCATTTATTTGAATAAATGAGTTTTAGTGTTCACCTATGGATTAGGATCATGTCTGAACCACCTAAAAACTTCTGTTATTCCTCTCCCTTAGTTTTATTTCTATCATTTCCTTTTGATAGTTATTATTAAATTCCATCATAGGTTATCTTTTGTGGAATTATGATTTGGGTATGATGTGTCTTCTTTATTCCAGATGTCATGCAATGGGCTAACTACTAGCACTTTGTTTATGTCTTCAATAAGTTCTTGTGGTTATTTTTTGTGGCTTTATCATATTATAGTTTTGATCCAAATAAGTGGTATTAGGTCTTCATTTGGAGTGTTCTAGGTGATCAAAACCTATTAAAGGGGTTTTAGATCTCTCTTTAGTAGCATCATTTATAGTAAGAAATCAATAAGATATTCTTAATATATTTTTATGTTGACCAGAGTTTAGTAGGGGTTTACAATTTCTTGTGGGATGTCATTAGAAGACGGTAAGTTCCAAATGAAGAATTTTTACAGCATATATTTTTAGTTGTGTAGAATTAAAATGGAGGACATTCAATTGTACAATGACCTCGGTCTTATATTGATGGGTACTAATCTAGAAGTGATGAAAAAGGAAGAATGGTAATGGTCAGACAAGAAATTATTGGGGATGATGCAGATTTCATTATTCCAGAATGTGACTTTTAATATTTTCCTGGTGAATATTCCATCAAAGGTTATGAAGACCATCAAAGATATATATTATTTGTTCAAGTTGATAAACACGCTCTTCTTACAAAGGAGACTATTTGGCATGAGGATGTCAGAATGGAAGTTTTTTATTGATCATATTAATGAATTAAACATAATAAAAAGTTTTTTGGATTTAGTGAGTGTCAAATTCATATATTTATAATGGGAAATTTTATTACTCTCATCACTCCTTAAATCTTGGGATGTTATGGTCAACATTGTGAGTGACTCATTTAGAGAGAATTTCCTAGTGTTTGTAGATTCCCCAGACCTAATCTTAAATGAGGATCTTCATTGGAAGAATATTCGTAAAACATTTGGTAATTTATACAACACAAAAGATAGAGGATGTCCCATAACACATAGGGGTCATAAGAAATTTAAAGGAAACAGAAGTCTAAGATAGAGAAGACTAGAAGAATATGGTTCCATTTTCTATCAATTTGGGAAGAAAGGTCACCTTAAAAAAAATTCAATGAGTATAAAGTTAACTCTAGAATATAATAATCTAGAAGTGGATCTATGAGATCTTTTTAATAAAATATGATTTCCTTACTCAAAAGTGAGGCTAATTTACTGGATTCTAGGGTGATAGACCATGAAGATTCATTTTAATCAATGCCTAAGATAGGAATTATGAAGAACTATATTTCCAGAAGATTTGAAAAAGTACATCTAGATGATGAAAAATATCTCAAGATGGTAAGGGATAATTTTCCATCCATATAAGGAGTGTAATATTTCCAAATTTTCAAGGATTTTCGCACATCCTTGGATTAAGGAAGAATATAATTTATCTTGGACATTTAGATGACGTTGGATTCTATAAAATGTTTATGGATGGAGTAAGGAATTTTTTACATGGATTAATGGTTTTAGATTATGAGGTGAAGGATAAGACTATATAATTAATGAGGGTATCAGAGGGTGTGATGCATGCTGGACTTGAAACTTCTATAAAGTTAAGGTATGACCATTTGGGTCACCTCAGTGATAAAGGGATGAAATTATTGAATATTAAATGGTTTTTGAATGCCACAATAATTGATTATAGAATATATGAGGAATTAATTATGGGAAAGTATTATATGGTTTACTTAAAAATGTAATGTAAGATGATAAATAACCATAGGTTGGAGTTGGTGAATGTGAACATATAGGGACCAACTCTTGTTCATTCTCATTTTGGATCACTCAACTACATAACTTTCATTAATGATTAAACAATAAAATTGTGGGTGTCATTTCTCAATAAATACTCTACGGTATTTTTAATAATTTTATAATGGACATCCATTATGGAAAATAACACCAAATTCAAGATTAATTACCTAAGTTCTAGTAATGGTGGGGAGTACATAGGCTTGGAATTTCATATATTCTTCTAGAGGAAAGGTATGGGGTTTGAGAAAACCATACCAGGTAGTCTGAAATATAACATAGTACTAGATTGTATTAAATAGATAATAGATGAATGTAATATTAATATGGTTTTTCAAAAAATGATCGCCAAGGTGTTTTGGGTGGAGGTAGTGAATTGAGTGGAATACGTAAGTACTTATTCTTTATTATTGAAGGAAATTCTAGAAGCATGATAGTCTAGAAGGAAGTTAAACATCACCCATATTAAAGTCTATGGTGCACTCACCTGTGACCATATTGATACTAATGATAGATAAGATTTGGATTCTATGTATGAAGAGTGTTACTTTGTGTTGTAAAATGATGAAGAGTTTGGTTTTTGACTCTAGGGAAACAACCTTTAAATGGGAGTCAGAAGTCCAAATCGAATCTTCAATAAAGAGATCTAATGGAAGGTTTGAAACTTAGTAGATAATTTTGATGAAATAAAACTATCATCATTGGATGAAGTTCAACTGGATGTATATCTTAACATAAGGGTTGTTTTGGAGAATTTAAGAATAATGCCAGTAACCCAAACACCAAACTATCTGAAGAATATTTCATAGGGTAGAAAAATTATGACGATGTTGCTAAAGCCTGAAGTATAAAAAAAACTCAGGGACTATGGAATATTAAAAAACAACTCTTAAACATAAAACTCTTGAAGTTTCAGTAATGAAAGGATAGTGGAAAAAATGACGACTACACAGATCTTCCAAGGAGAGGCTATATGTGATGAGGCATGGTAATGATCTACACTAATTACTTATAATGGTAGATGAATTACCTGAGAACCCAAAAGATATGAAAATTCTAGAAGATATGAATCGTTGATATTTATCAAAAAATGGTTATATTAATTCATTCCACACATTAGGAACATGGGAGTTGATAGAAAAACCTACTGCGAATAAATTCCATTAAAAAATGGGTGTATTTGATAAAGAAAATGTAAGAAGGTAGGTGAAGGTATATGACCAAGATAGTCATAAAGGGGCTTCAATAAACAGAAGGTAAGGATTTATCATAGATCTTTTCACCAGTAGTTAAACATAATACTACATAGACTTTATTGTGCATAGTTTTAATTAAATATCTTTATCCATATAAATTGAATGTTAATACAATATTCCTTCCTAGGGACTTAGAGGAGATATAAATGGAGTAGTTGGATGTTATATAGGAGAAGTGAAACTAAGATCTTGTGTGAAAGATCAATTGAAAATTATATAGTTTAAATTTGTAACTATGGAATTGTAATTATAAGTTTTGTGAATTTGTGATGGAGTGGAAGATCATATAGAGTAATTATAACCATTTCTATTATAGTAAGTTTTTCAGTGACGATAGTTTCATCATTTTACTTCTCTAAATTAATGGTATAATAATAAAAATACCAATAAAGTAAATAATCAACAAAATGGTGGCTCAATTATCTTGAATCTTTGAGATAATGGATCTCAATCTTGAGAAAATGATTTGGTGGATTTATATAGGGATTGGATAATGTTATAATACTTTATACCTAATCCATTTGAAATACATCCAAAATTTATTGAAGTGCTTTAGTATGGGTGAGGAGAAATCAGTAACCACACCCCTCGATTAAAATTTCAATATAAGAAAGGATAATTAATCATGAATATAATTTGAGGTTGATTACATGGTAAAGGTTTCAAATGCATCAACTATAATAATATTTATTTGTGGTATGGTTTTTACTCATCTAAGCATTACACAGGTAGTGGGAGTTGTCTGCAGATCCACATCGAATCCCTAGTAAGAAAATTACCATGATATAAATTAGAATATTTTGTATTTAAATGGTTCTATATGCATTATAATTTTATTCATAACTGATGATTAATTGTATGCATTTACTAACTATGAATTTGGTCGAGATGGAGACACTCAGATTAGAACTGACAGATACGAGTTCACTTTAAGAGGAATGGATGTTGGTTGGTTATCGAAACATCAGACATTATTTTCACTCTTTAATATAAAAATGTTGTATATCACGTTGATAAAATCTTGGAAGGAGTATATTTGGATAATGGTTATGATGGAATATCATGAATTGAAGTAGGATGATGAGAGATAATTTTCGGATTTACAAACTGTGACTCACTTTGGGGAAAATATGTTCTTTCATTCAAGGAAAAATCATATTGAGATAAAGTATAAATTCATATAAATTTTTTGAGGAAAGATTTTTGAATATTTATAATATAAAAATAACTCAAAACATGAAAACCATATTAAAAATGGTCATAGTCTGGGATGTGTCAAGATGATGGTGTTCTAATTATGAGAGGTGATGACTACTAGAATCACTAGGCGGATTCTTTTAAAAATATTAGGATGGTAAAAATGTGATTTCATATACCAATATATTATAATAGACTTTAATTTACTTATATAAATTTATTATAGTGTTCCACCATGGATTAAGATGTAAGTCCAAACCATGTAGAAACTTGTGTTGTTCTTCTTCCTTGGCTTTACATCCGTCATTATCTTATGATAGATCTTGTCTGGATGTATATAGATGAAATGAATTAAATTTTTTTTATTTTTTTGTTATATTTATTCTAAGTTCCATAAATCAAAGTGTGGGTACCTATTGACACTTTATTTCTAACTTCAGTTAGTTTGGGTGGATATTGTCTGGTAGGTTTGTTGAATGATAGATATGGGACCAATAATATGAATTGTAAATGTTTACCCAACCAATTGAATTACATGGATATTTATGTTAATATCTATCAATCCATAAAAAATTATAGGATTTTCATAATGAAATGTAATTTACTCTTGCTAATGTTGTAGTATATTGGGATATTTCCATCATATTCGGGTATTAATACGAATCATTCAATAAATTCAGTGATTTAAAACCAAAGTAATGAAAGTAAAATACATTATTTAATATTATGATATGTTAATATTTTATAATTATTATGTCTTATGAGGGTAGTATGATAATAGGGAAAATTAATTTCTTTATACAATCAAGGATTTGTAATAATGCAATATAACATAATTACATAATAACATGTAATAGAATTAAAAGGATTTTAGAAAGAGTGTTAATGATAATTCTACGGAAAATCTTACCATATTATGTCACTTCTAAAATCATTATAATTATATCCTTAGATCCTTAAGAGTTTGGGTCTCTCAAAATAGAAATGTAAATAATGGTTTGGGAACCCTAATCTTACTAACTCTATTGAGAAAAACTCTTAAGACAGGATTTAAGAGAGAAATAGATATGTGTTTAAAACCCTTATCTTCTCAAGTCCCTTCCAAAATAATCTTGAGAAGTAAAATGAGAGAAGTATCATTTTCAATGGTTTGGGTGTGTAGAGAAATGGGATGATGGGTTGGTATTTATATCAAATAAGGGATATTTTTGTATTAATTTCTAAACATGGGCCTTGGACTTTAGGTTATGGAAAATTAAAAAAAAATTGTTTTATCATAGTTTAAATCCATTGTTTTTGACATTCTGTGACTATTTTATGATATTTTGATGTTTAAAAACCAAAATCCATTAAATTATATTATTTTAGACATGAAAAATATATTTATTCATAAATATTTTTTCGAAATCATAAATAATATTTTAGGATTTGAAGCATCTTTATAGGTCTAAGAAAAAAAATTATTATATTAAAATAAATTATTTTAATTAATGGTATATATATATTATATAATTTATGACATATTTTTTTGATTATAATTTAGTCGTAATTCTTAACATATATACATTTAGTATCTTTTTATTTACATGGAAATTCAACTATGTCAGAAAATTATGAAAAAAAATAATGTTGGATAATTTCGATGTGATGATTCTAAACATTGATTATTTTTCATGAAATTAATATTCAATATATTAGAAATATAAGTATTAAATAAAAATATGTGTGTATTTAAAATTCATGCATTTATCGTCAAAAATGTATGACTCTTTTCTAGGGCATATTTATTTAGATATATTGATATTCATTAATGAATATATATTATTAATAATTAATTATTATATAATTAAAAAATGATTTTATATATTTCATTATGCACACATATATATAAGGGTTTCATTTTTATTACATCTATTATATATGGAAGTTACTATTTTAATGAATACATTTGCAATGGTCTAATTCCAATCGTCACTTTAACCTTCCAATGGAAATATTACTCCTTATATATACACTTCATTCAAAAATATAAAATCATTAATATCCTTCTCTTTGTTATTATATCATGTTTATTCCAATTCTTATTGTTGTATTTATAATAAAAATGTATCTTATATATTTTTCATTATTTTTAGAGTATCATCCTCTAATGTTCAAGATTATAGTGGTTCCTTATATTCTTATGTGTTCTGTAGAAAAATTTATAGTGAGAGTTAATTTAATTTTTTTATTCTCTATTGTATTATGATGATTTAATCAAATGTCTTGTGTTATGTGGTTTATTTTGAAATGACATGTTAATTTAATATAGTGATGTTTTAGTCCTTTCTACATTTATAACACATAGATTCACTAGTAGAGAAGTAGGAATCAACAGCCACTTAAGGTGGTCGGTAAAACCCTTTTCGTGACACAGGTGGCAACCTAGCGACTAATTTTTAGAAGACATGGAAAGTTTTCTTTCTAAGGATATTAATTAACCACCATGTAAATTTTTTAACAATTATAAACCACCAATAGTGGTCACCATGATATATGAATTTTGTTTCCTATGATTGGATTTAGTGACCGCCAATGGTGGTCTAAAAAATTTATTTGAAAGTCCTATATAAAAGAACTAATACTCATTGTATAATAAGTATTATAAAACCCCAATGTATTTCTCTAATACAACTAATACATAGAAAAAATAGAAGTTAAATTTAATAAAAAAAACTAAAACAACCATTAAGGATGATTATATTTTTTTCAAAAGCAAAATAATAGATATAGAAATTTTAAAAAAGATGGATGAATAAAAAATTAATCACAAATTAACCTAATATAAACTTAAAGATCAAAAATATAAATTTTCTAATAAAATAATGAAATATATATTAAACCATGTTAAAATTTATTTTCTCAAAAAAGAACATTGGAAGCCCCAACAAAAAAAACATCATTGGTTGCATCTTTAAATAAATGATCGATAGCATCACATACCTAAAAATATTCTTTAGTACTCAAATTTCAAACAAAAAAATATATTACAGTATATTTTTAAAATTTTCATTAGAAAATAATAACTAAATATATATATTTAAATTAATAATAGTTGGAAAACTACACCTGATTATGCAGAGGCATAATCTCTATTAACCATATAATATTAACACATTTGATTAACAAATTATAAATAATCTAAATTGAACAATAAAACAGCATTGAAAATATTAAACAAAATTAAATTAGAATGTCAACATGGATTCAAGAAAAAAACTAAATCTGATTATGAACAATATCTATTTTATATTTTAAGAGGAGAAAAAATAAACCAGAATATAAAAATCTATTACAGACATAAAATTATAAAAAATTTACAATATGGTTGAAATTATAATAGAAGAAAATTAAACAACCATAATCATATAGAAAATATATTAAAATCAATTTCAGTTCAAAAAATAAATGAAAACCCTTACTATTTAAAAACAAAAGCAGCTTAAAAAAACAAGCAGTATTAATATTTTATATTGATCATATTAATAATGGAGTAAAATTAATTAATTTTAATCATTTTATACTCTAATACTTGGACTAATGCAATTTTGAAAAAATATAAAAATTAATAAACAAACAAATAATTACTCGTAAATACGAAACCAATTTTTAAAAAAGTAAATAATATTTAAAATCAATATGAATGTTTCATAAGGGATATAAAAAATATAGATTTTCACATATAAAACGGACATACCAAACCAATAAGTTATATTAAAAAATAATAATAAACAAATGTAATTATAACCAAACTAATTTTAAACATCTATATTTATGATAAATGTTTCATTTTAATATTCCCATTGCATAACTACTTCCCCATTTTCCCTATAAAAAATTACACCTACCCCAATTATTCCATGTTCTTATTCTATCTCCCCCATCCCACCCAACACATCACCTCCCAACAACCCCAATTATCACATTCTATCGGTATCCTCATCTTTGGAATCTCCACCACCTCTCAACCTCTATTCTCACTAAACACCACCTCCTCCTCCTTAGATGTCCATTGCATGGACTCTTACCACAAAATTAGCTTCCCTACCTCTGAATAAACTTCTCAACTTCCCTAGCCATGTCTCCCAATGTTTCAACCTCTAATCCCCTCTACCATGTATGATATTTTAACCCATAAGTAACCGTAATTTTCTTCTGTTTATTAATGATGTTTTCCATGAATTTAACCCTAATTTCATCACCAATCCATTGATTTATAATTACTAACCCTTTGACCGCTGAATCATAAATTAGTACATGACTCCTCTCTGACTACTGGATATTCCTCACCATGGTAGGTAATAATTCGTTCTTTTCCCATTTTACCACAATGTCTAAAATCCCTAATATTCATGGGTTGCATCTCATCATCACCTAGATAGGTTTGATTTATCTTTACACCTTTGTTTACATTGATTTCAAGAAACACTAATATTCATGGTTTTTTGACCTTCTCACCCATGTTGGTTTTAATCTAGTGTGACTAATTATTCTATGAATTTATTTGACAAACAAATCTATATTTTCATTCTAGCCTGTCATGGTAAGTCTTATTCCATCACTGATCTGGATATTATCCCCTTAAATAATATAATTTTAAATTTTTAATCATATTTCAAGATAATAATGTTAACTTCAATATTATAATTATATGATAATATATATATGATATTTCAGACCAAGAATGTATCTTTAAAAACCAATATTTTTAGTGAAAGTATTTTATAAATATAGGATTTTTTTTGGAAACTACATCACAAAAATTAGTATATTTCAATATTCATATCTTTTCTTATTGTCATTTCATCTCCGTGTCCTCTATTAAATATACTCAAATTTATTTATGACGGAAAAATCATATTATGTATACATATTTTTTATAATCATATTTCATATACACTTTTCAATATAATAATTATATATGTACATATATTCTATTCAATTATATCATACTATATTTTCATACTAAAATTTCTCTAATATTATTTGAATATTTATTATTAATTATATCAAAACTACTTATTGTATATAGTATCATAATAATACGGGGTGGTCTTGAAACATGGGTAGTTTTGTTTAAGAAACCTAAATACATGAGATATTAATGATAGTGTTCACAATCTATATTGGAAATTTTTTCAATTTTTTTATTTTCCAATTTTTTATATATTTAAATTATTTAATATCATAATTTAATTTTACTCCTTATAAAATATTACAAATATATCACACAATAATTTCAATTCCCAATCCACTTCAATTGAAGATAAATTTCTTAGATTATTCAGATAGTTTCAAACGAAGTCTTCTGCTCATAAATTTTTTTTTACTATAGTTCAATGATATAAATTAAATATATGGGATATTGAAAATGGAGTAACTACCATTAAAATTATTACTAGTATATTGTTTTCTTTATATTATATCAAGTACATTCTACACCATTACATTCTCCTGATCTCATATATTTTGGATTGTTAACGTGTCTATGTTTTCCTCTTTCTATTAACTTAATATTTTTGGATTTTGGTTTTATGATTCCCAATTAACTTATTATTACTTCTATCCTCTTATTATTATGAGTAAATTTAAATTATACATAGTTTAGTACATTATATATAAGTTCACTTTATGCATATATAATTATACTAAACTGTGTATTTCCTTATACACATGGAGGACTGTCCTTCTGTGTTTTCCCTCCAAAGAAATTCATCTACCCCAATTAATCCACCTTCTTATTATGCATCCCACATACCACTAGACACATCGCCTCCCAACACCTATACTAACCACATCCTACCGATATCATCATCTATGGAATCTCCGCCACCTCCCCACATTTGTGTCCATTGCACTCCACCTCCTCCTTAGATCCACATTACCTTGACACCTGACTTCACCTTAGCTTCCCTTCCTTGGACTCATCTCATTTGGCTCCCTATAACCTTATCCCCATATTTTGACCTCCAATATCCATCACCATACATGATAATATAACCTACGAGTAAACCTAATTTTATTTCATTTCAAAATGATTATTTTTATGAATAAAACCCTAATTTGAGCACTAATCCGCTGATTGTTAGCTACTGGCTCTTTGACTACCAACTCCTAAATCAGGATGAGAATTCACTCTAAATGCTGACTATTCCTTACCCAAATATTCCTAAATTATATATTTTACCTTATTCATTGATTTCCATACAACCTAATTTTTTTGGGTTTTGACTATTCCTCACCCCATTATTTTTTATTTATATTTCCACCTTTGATTACTTTGATTTCAAAAAACCCTAATATTCATGGGTCTCTATTATTCCTCTCCCAATGAGGGGTCTGATATTTAATTTATCTAGAGGTATACATGGAATAAATCATGTTCTTGATAATCATTAAGTGGGAGTGCAATTTAGTAAGCCATCGCTCTGATGTGATCAAAGATCTCAAAGGGGATGATGTATCTTGGACTGAGCATTCCCTTTATCCAAATCACATAAATTTCTTCCATGGAGATATGGGGTGGAAAATCATGTCTCCAACATCAAAATCTTGGTCTTTCTAACAATCATTATCATATCTCTTCTGTTAAATCTAAGCAGCCATGATGTGATGTTAAATGGTCTTAACATTTTCCACCATTTCAGGACCTAGCAGTTTTCGTTTCCCAACTTCATCCTAACATACATGTGTTCTGCAAATTTTTCCATAAATGCCATCATAGGGAGCCATTTTTATGCTATAATGTAAATTGTTTTTTAAGATAACTTTACCAAACAAAGATTTTCGTCACATGCTCCTTTTAAGTCAATAAATAATTCTCTCAATATGTACCCAAGTGTCTAGATAGTCCACTTAGATTGGCCATCAGTTTGAGGTTGATAAGTCGTGTTGAAGTTCAACTTAGTGATTCAAGAATTTTGAAGTATTTTATAAAATATTGAGGTGAATATCATATCTCAATCAGATACAACCGAACTAGAACTCCATACAGCCTCATCATATCTCTAATGTATATTCGTATAAGTTGATCCTGTGAGAATTCCTCTCGAATCAAAATGAATTGTGAATTCTTTATAAAACTATCCACTACAAAATATATATTATTTTTTCATATTTATATATTTGGAAAAACTAATAACATGTTCCATGGTTATTTTTTCACATTTCCATGTAGGTATGGGTAATGGTTGCATCATCCCCTTGGATTTTTACATTTCATCTTTCACTTTTGGATACACAGGACATCATGATGTATATTCTGCAATCTCTTCCCACATATTGTCCCACCTATAGTGTTTTGTGAGATCTCTATAAATATTTTTTCTTCCTGGGTGGAAGCATAAGATTGATCTATGTGCATCATTCGATATCTAATTTAACCCAGGATCTGATAGTGCACATATTCATGTCCTAAATCTCACAACTCCTTTTTCATTAACATTGAAATCTATGGATTTCCATTTCATTATAGATTGAAATTTATTTTAAATTCCAACATCATTTCGTTGATCATATTTTAACTTCTCTGGAAAAGATTATTGAGAAATCATTTGTGAAAGGATTGATGATGTTATGTCCTTTATGATTACCATCCCCATCCTTTCCAAATCTAAGAATACTGGATCCCTCTAAATTCTCATCAATGATATAATTGTTGGATAATTTTTATTAGATAATCATAAACATTATTTTCTTTCCTAGGATGGTAGTGAATTGAGTAGTCATAGTCCTTGATCAGCTCTAACTATTTTTATTGGCATATATCAACTATTTATATGTAAATATAAACTTAAGGGTTTTGTAATCTGTATATATTTCACATTTATCCACAAAGAGATAATTCCTATATATTATCAAATTTAATATCAATATATCCTACTATAGATCATGATTTGGGTAGTTATGTTCGTGAAATTTCAACTGCCTTGAATCATAGGTTGTGACTTTGTCATTTTTTATTAACACACTTCCCAATCATTTCTTTGAAGGATCACTAAATACCATGAAAAGCTCTCCACTTGTGGGTAGTGTGAGCACAGGTCTAGTGATAAGCCTCATTTCAACTCCTTGATGATCTCTTTTCATTCATAATTCCCAGAAAACATAACTCCCTTCCTAGTTATCTTGGTTAAAGGGTCTGAAAATTGAAATAAATTTCTCACAAATCGACGATAATACCTAACTAATCCAAGGAAACTATAGATATATGTCACATATATTGGCCTTGACCATCCTTGAATTTATTCTAGTTTTAAAGGGTCCATAGATATCCCATTTATTATGATGATATTTCCCAAAAATAAGACTTCCTTCAACCCGAACTCACATTTGTTGTACATTACATAAATTATATCCTTTCAGAAGGTCTTTAGTAAAGTTATCATATTCTCTTTATTATCATCCATAGTTTTGGAGTATATTATAATATCATCTATAAATAATACCATAAATTTTTTGAGGTTATCTCTAAAGACACTACTTATCAAGTCCATGAAGATCGTTAAATTATTAGTGAGTTTGAATGGAATCATTATGAACTCATAGTGCAAGATCCTTGTAAAAAAAATATTCTTAGGGATATCCTCCTTCTTCACCAAAAATTAGTAATATCCTAACTACAAATCCACCTTGGAGAAGTATTATTCTCCTTATAATTGATCATATAAGTCATAAATCCATGGAATAGGATACTTATTCATGGTCATGATCTTATTAAGCTCATGATAATCAATGAAAAGGAACATTAACTCATCCTTCTTGAAGAAGAGGAATGATGAACCCCATGGTGAAGCACTTGGGCGTATGAACACTTTATCCATATTGTACAATAGTTGTTTCATCAGTTCTTTGAGTTTAAAAAAAACATTCTATATAGATTCTGAGATAATGGTAATACCCTAGGTATATGGATGATTGAAAATTCAACCTCTTGGCTAGTAGGAGGACCAAGATATTCCCCAGGAAACAGAGTATTGTATTCCCACATAATAGGAATGTCTAAGAGGATAGTTATTTCCTTTTACTCAATAATTTGAGCTATATATGATTTCTCGTAGGGAAATTATATCCATGATTGAGATGTTGGTGCTAAATAAGACTCATCCTCTTCCTTGCACTTATATAGAATTGATGGGAGATTTACAATGAAGAGAGTTATTTTATTCTCATGGAAACTTTTTTTTTCTCTATATAGGTAAATAAAATACATGCCTAGAATTGCATCAAATTCCACCAAAGGGAGTATAAAAAGGTTCGTTAGGAAGTTCATCCCACAAATTTTGATAGGGGAGGATTTATATACTTGCGATTCAATAATTTCCTCATTTACCATTTTCACCAATAGATAAACTTCCATGATTTTTGGTAGTGTTTGAATATTTCTATTAAACCTTTGTGATACGAAGGAATCCATATTACCAGAATCAGAAATAATGTTTGTGATTCTTAAATATATAACTAATGTACCTATCACCGATTAATTTTTAGGATCCACCTCAAAGGTTGTGATGTAAAAATCTCTCCCCTGTTACCTTATAGTTTTTTGGTCATCTCTGAAAACCCTTGGCTTAGTGCATTGGTTTGAAAAGTGTATATGTTCCATGAAGTTGTAGTAATAAACTATATGTTGTGGGTTTTCTGGATCATTAATCTCTTCCAAAATCATTAGTGGGTTTCTCATTTCATAAATCGCCAGAAATTTTTCCTTCCATCTGGCACATAAATAATTTCCTTGTCCCCCTTAGGTAATTTTTGGGGTGATTCATTCTACACCTTTGATAATTGGGCTTTGGAAATTTATTAGAACTATTAGATTTCTTCATCAGGCCACTATAATTAAATAATACTTTCATCTTATTATCCCCATGATTCCCTTTAGATTCATTGATATGCATTTCGACATTGAGGAAACATCAAATAATTATCCTCGAAGCTATCAAATTCTTTGATCGCCAGGGATTTTTGTATACTAGGGTTTAGACCACCAAAGAAGCGATCAACCTTACATTTGGGGCTAACGAAAAAGTTTGAGGAATATCATGAATGTCTTGTGAAGTTTTCCTCATATTCCTCAATAGATTTGTTGTATTTTTTCTTTATTGAAATTAAATCCCTTTCCTTTTTAATATGGATAGTGTGAGGAAAATATTTATTGGAAAATATTTTCTAGAATTACTTTCACCCCGTCACTTAGATATATTCCTCATGCTTCATATTATTAATAAATGTACACCACTGATCATCCTCTACCTCTATTTTATAAACAACTAGTATAACCATATCTTGTTTAGAACATTAAATGGGGGAGAATATCTTCTCAAAGGATTTGATTCATTGTTCCACAGTTAAGGGATCAAATCATTCGTTGAATTCTAGAGGCCTTTTTCACATAAGGATCTAAATTGAAACTTGTTCTTTAATAGGGGGTTTGGGTACTCCTCCTAATACATGTTTATATTCAGAACAAGAGTCATATAAGATAGTATCATTACAAATTTTGTGATTCTCAGTCTCATCTAGTTGGTCATCTTGTTGGGGCAGCCATCACATTGCCCATCACATTGATTGTTTACCGGATTCCTCTAGTTTCCGACCATTGACTATAATAAGTGAAAAATTATGGATGATTATTTTTAAACTATTGAACATATAAATGTTAATCCCATTAAATTAAATATATAACTTATAAATTACATGTATTTACTTAACTTGTGAATTTATAGGATTCAATATATGTAATTCATGATCTATTCCATAACACATATTCTTATGGGTATTTTCCCCCCTTAATAATGGTTCATAATGAGATTAAGAAATTACCAAAGAATATTCCCCAGGAGTTCCAAACTAGGTGTGCAGTGAGGATCATTTTCAGGTACTAGGTTAGGCCGAGTTAAGCATGACACACCATGTCATAGTTATTACCCCTAGGTACATCTGAGCCTGAACCACATCCACTTGAAATATCCAGACAGGGGTGAATTTTCTTGATAAAACATTTAATCTATACTTAAAAAAATTTATGGATTTTTTATTATACTTTTAATTTATCCCTTACACTTCCTATATTTTTTCTAATCCTAATCCCTAAAATAACTAAACTTTTCCTTAGATACCAACTATAACAATCCTTCTTTTTATTACACTTTAATACCTGATTTTTTGAATAATATTGAACATAATAAAACTTGTAAGATATAGAAGTATAGTGTCTTTTTGAATTAGGTACATATAATAAAATCTTAAACATGTGACATAACAACATTTTTGAAAACTTCCTTAACATGCTTGTAAAATTCCAGGACAATTATAACTACATGGGATAACCTGGGGACATTCATAAGAAAGGGGTGAACTATAAATCCCATTAATGGAATAAGATTGGAATATGGTAATAAATGATAGTAAATATGCATGTAAATGGAGAATGAAAGTAACGTGAATAATAAGGAATGATATAAAATGATAATCATAACATGGGAAAATTGTTAAACAACTTGAAACACTACATCACAATCACAGGTCAAGGATAACTATCAAGAAATCATGATGGAAGAAGCTCCATAAATGAATTAGGTTCACTCCATGTTCTAACATGATGTATCATGAGACTAAAAATTTCCCAATTCATTGTATATTTATATACTTTTGGGCATACCCATTAAATTCATTTCATTATCATTCTTAAGTGTTCCACATAGATCATAAAAAATAGAATCATTTATCATAACATTTTATTCCATGAATAGGGATTGTGGAATAACATAAATGTAAGTCCCAAGTTGAAGAGTTATAATTTTATAAATGTTAACAACCTTTATAGGGAATTGGTATGGTATTCACTACACAATTGTTTTGGAATGGAAAAATCACGGTGAAATTTTGGCAGCATAACAACTTCACATAAAAATTAATAAAATGGGTTGATGAGAGATAAATGGATCTATAATAATTTTGAAATAAAATGGGTAATAATAGGGATATCTAAAGAAATATCCCAAAATTAGTACTTTTAAATAGGAGGTATAAGATAATAAAGAAACATGAATAAAGAAGATATTGTGAGGATCTCTTACTTGAGTGTGTGACTCCAAATGATTGGGAGGAGCTTCTTGAGAGATTAGGGGAACCTTTAGAGGACTCTTGAGAGGGTAAGATAGATTAATAACATTATACAAGGAAATTTTGAGAATATAAATGGTGTATTTGGTGGTTTTATATTTGAAATGAGTGGGGATATATTTATTATTTCTCAAAAACATAGGTTTTAGATGTTATATAATAAAATAACCACAACAAAAAAAACCTTCCCATAGTCTTTTCTCATGGTTTTTTCCCATGGTTTCGGCCATATGGGAGTGTATTTAACTATTTTATAATTCACAAGGCCGAAATTAATAAAACAAATCACTTGTTTATGTGAAGGTGAGTCATACTCATAAGGAAACGATTTTAAAACATTAAAATATATTAATGGTTTGGGAGGATTCATAATGGATTTATAAAATTAATAAAATAAACTTAAAATATCATTATCTTAATCATAAAACAAATATTATATCATTTATACCTTTTATAGTATTTATTACATCACTTTTGGGTCATTATGATTTCATAATACACAAAGTATATTTATACAGTTTTTAATTTTTTACCCAAAAATTGGAATGTCTTAGTAAATTATGAAAACTTCGCCATTGGAAAATTATGACATTTTAATTCCAAAAATAATATTCATTTTATCTAAATAAATTTATAAATATTTTAAATTTAAATTTTAAAATAAAATTGACCATTACTATGAAATTTTGGGTTTTTTAAAAAATAATAGTTTTTGAACCGTTATGAAAACTAATATTTGAATTCATAAAAATTATATGATAATTTATATTTAATAAAAATTATTTAATAATATTATTTTATTAAAATTTTATTTATTTCAAAAATCTATTAATTCAACAAAATAAATTCCTTAACTTAATTTGAATATTAAAAAAATACAATTTATGTTTTATAGTATCAAAATAAAAATCATTTATAAAGTAACAATAAAAGGATGAAAATATATTCATTGTTATATAAAAAATAATTTATATACTCATATTTCTTAGTTCCTTATACATATCCCTTTAATATTCCATAAAATTTCCTAAGAGTAAGGTGTGTGGTAGTGAGACTTTCATAAGGTTGTTCAGTGTATATGATTTGGGTTGTGATCACAATGAGGTTGAACATCACATATAAAATATTTCACTATAATTAATTTGTTTTGTCTTTGCATGGACTTGGTTAAATAAAAATATCAATGATTCTATCTCCTTTGAATACTCTGAAAATGGGCTTCATAGGGTATGATCCTACTAGTTGAGGCCATCATCTCCTTTTTCTATGTAAATTAGAATTTTTAAAACCCTATATTAATACTAATCATGTGATAACTATTCAATGGCTATATTATAAATGCTAATAATTTTTAATGTCCATTTAAATCTGACAGGATATAATAAAACAACATAAGTGCATGTGTTTTCTATAACCGTATTGCATAATAAGACATTTAATTAAATCACAGGGGAAATTTTTTATAACTATTCAGGTCCTTACACTTCTGATCTCAAACAGGTTTCTAGGATGTTCCTAAGACATTACAACTTCTACCATATTTGGGTCCACTATACATCCCACCTTTAAGATCACATTCCCAATAAAACGTACCTCTTGGATCCAGAATTAACACTTCAAGATCTTGGAAAAGAGTTAATGTGACGGAAGTGTACTCAAAACAATATCCATGTGTCTAGCATGAATATTTGTTGTCCATTAGTACATGAGAATATCATCAATAAATATCACAATGAATGAGTCAATATTTGGATGGAAGATCATATCCATGAGATCCATGAACACTTCTAGTGCATTTTTCATCTTTAAAGGCAAGAAAATATACTCATAAAAAAATTTATACTTATGAACGTTTTATTAGTAATATCCAACTCCCTAACCTAAAGCTGGTAGAAGCTAGACCATAAGTCAATATTGAAGAAACACCTAGATCCTCACAACTAATAAAAAAAGTCATTGATCCTCGAAAATTGGTATTAATTTTTTGTAGTCACCTGGTTCATCTTCCTATAGTCCAAACACAACCAAATACCAAATTTTTCTTTCTTTACGAATAACACTGAAGCACCCAAGGAATATGTTTTCGTCATAATAAAAATCTTTACCTACAATTACTCCATCAGTACCTTGAGTTCCTTTGACTCTATTGGCACTATATGATAAGGAGGAATTGATTTAGGTTTCACTTATATCAAGATTTGAATATAAAATTCAATTCCTTTATCCTAATAAAATCCTAAGAAACTATATGGAGGACATATTAATAAAGTTACATAATTGTATTAAAAGAGGATATATTTGTTGTTGGTTCCATTGTAAGATCTGGTCCAGCTACCTATGTCATAATAGCTCTAATCTAGCTCGGTTCGGGTCCAATTCTACTTACTCCAACATCCTTTAATCTGTTATTATAAAATTATCACCTTTAGTCATGGTAAAGGATTCAAATCTTTTGTAGCATTTGATGTGTGTATGATAAATAGTCAATCACTCCATACTGAAGATCTCATTGAATATGTAAAAGATCCATCAAATATAGTCATCTCAAGGATCGTTAAATCTCATAGATGTATTTAACCATAAAATACTATGATACATATTTGAAGATGATCCAATTTCTTCCCCAAGGTTGTATCAAGAGATATAAATTCAAAAGATAACATGATAGGTAATTCAATTCCATCAACTACTTCTGTAGAAATAAAAAAATGGGAAGATCCATTATCAAAAAAAGTAAGTAGATATTGTAGATTTTCTCAATATTGTACCTAAAAAATATGAAGTTCCCTCTTCACTGCTCGTAGAAAACAAGTCCAGTCCATACACTCAACCAACCTTAACTATATGGGCCAACCCATGAGGCACATAACTTTCCTTGTTCATTGAATTATATGGCGTAAAGGTCTCCTATTGAGGACCCTAACTAGATACCTAGGTCACAGTACACATATTCCCCACACCCCTATGAGATACTGTCTTCAATGACTTCAAACAATACTATTGGATATGTCCCATATTGCCACATCCATGAAACATGATCTGTGGTCTTGGGAAATTTTTTTGATAATGCCCACTATGACCAGAATTGAAACATTGGTGACATTCACCACCCATAGAGGAGTAATAAGAAACCTTACTCTATTCTAATTACCTACAACTACCTTATTTCAACTCCATGGCATTCCTCTTCTTATTGTCAAAATAGGAACCCACTACAGGACCTTATAACCTAGTAATCAACACAATAATGGATGAAGGAAAACCAGCAATTCTACCCTCCTCCATGTCCTTATTGATCATCATTACCTTGTGACGTACCTCTAGGTATGTCTCTTGATTGAAGATCCTAACTTGACACCACAATTTAATTCTAAGGATGACCTCAAAATTATGGGACTTTTATACCCCATCCCATGCCAAGATAGGAGAGAAGTGAAGTAACTCCAGGAAATTAAAAGAGTAAGTATACACTGACATCAAACCCTACTGAATCTCCATAAACTAGTGAAAATGATCCAAATTTAGTTTACCCAAGAATAATTCCTCAAAGAAAAGATCTTTTTAAGTCTCTCGTGTAAGATCCTTAAGTCTTCCCTCTTGGTTCATGACACCCAACCTCCACCTGGTGGGTCCCAGGATCATGAAGAGAAGTCAACCATAATCATTAGTCACTAGTCTCTCTAATATGTTAGAGATCCTCTCAATGATGTCAATACAATCCTCAATATCTCGAGGGCCTTCGGTGCCATAAAATGATGGACGGTGCTAGAGTTTGAATTCCTAAGCAAAATAGACATTATCCTAAATATTCCTTCACCTTGAAAATGAACTATGTGAAAGACTCATGTCTATAGAGATTCCACCACCTGAATAACTAGAGTAAGAATAGGGGAATTCTCAGTTACATCCCTCTGTCCCTCTAGTGTTGGAACAGAAGTTTCCTCCCTTGTGGGATCATTCAGATCTGCTTTCATAGGTGGTTCTTTTAGATGTCTTCTAGGAGGAATTGAATTTATCACCAATTTATTCTTCATACTAATATATAAATTACCTAAATGAACAACCCAAGATGTTTATAATCACACAAAAGGGGTCTCTATGAAAAACCTATCTGATGAGGCTATTCCAAATGATAAGGAATGACCATTCTATTTCTATTAATAGCTAAATCTTAGTTCTATAAACATATACATTAGGCACATTCATATAAATATAACAAAAAGAAATTTCAAGTTAAACTAATTTAAATGATAGTGTAATATAGAATCATAAATCACAAATCATGAAATTTAATTAAATTAATTACCATGGATAGCAAGAAATATGTGTCTATATATATATGAGATGTGATTATAAATGACTAGTAATGATGCATGAATCCATCTAAGACCCATAGAATGTAATGGTAGAATATCCTCAGGATCATCATAAATCATAAAACAAAAACTTTAACAACAGTACCATCAACGGCATCTCATAGGTTCATCACATAAGAGCTAGTCATGAATTTCTAAAACTCCCCTAATTGAGTTCCACATAACCCAACTCATTTCTACCATTACCCAAACATAGTCAAGAAGAAAATAAAATATAAACTACATTTGATACAACTTTTTAACACCCCAAACCGAATCACCTAGTTTGGGACAGAGTACCCCATGACCCCATAGGTGCATCTAGGTATGCAAGAGGTTTTCATATAGCAGTGAGGGTCCGATTAACATTAGTAGGGAGACTATACTCTCAGTATCATAATTTTTACATCATCAGTGTATCAAGGAAATAATAATAACATAAAAATTAATTATGGAATTAGAAAATAATAAATTCTATAATATATAAAATACTAGGTATCACAAAGTTACATAAGAAAATAAATTGTGTACCCCCAGCATGCAGGTCAACCAACGCATAAGTGAAAATATTAATGTAAATAAATACATAATGGAAACACTCTAATTTACCTTCTTATTACATCTCTAAACCTCAATATTTGTCTCTTCAGTTCCCAATCATTGGGCCCTTAACCTTTTTTGGATCTCTATTCATTTAGTATTTATGCACATAGTGATTCCCATGAAGGGTGTCAATATAATCCTCGTAGGACACCACCAATGTATCCACAACATAAGTTAACATTATTAAGATGTGTATTACATGATTACATGTATATTATAAATCAATCAATATTCATTCAAGTTTCTAGTGATCATGTGATAACCAATTCTCCAAAAACCTCAGTCGTACCTTCTTTGGATCTATTCTAAAATAACGATCATAATATAAGTCATGATCATGGGTTAAACACAAGGTCATGTCATATCTCCATGGATCCACAAGTCCAATGAGTCTTAGGTCATACAAAAAGGTATTCAAGACTGTATTTGTCATTGTTCATGCCTTATGGTCATCGTACCCCTAACTCTTCCTTAGTCCAGGCCACATGACCATCATACCACTATGTTACCTCCATTGAGGCCATAAGGTCATCATACCCTAGACCTCTGTCTTACTCCATCATTGTTGTCATCACTTATTGCACATGACTCTCCTCTAAGGGAATACCAAGACACAACCATCCACTTGTCACATGATACTAGAATAAAAAACTCAAAAGTCTATACATTCACACATAGTAAAGCATAACACATATGGGAACAACTTGGAATATTAGTCATGAGTATAGTATGTATACATACATACACATTTGATCAAAATCATACATGGTATTTCATAGGAATGCATATGTGATCAACATAAAACATGGGTCTCAAAGCACATAAGAACATACCATCCCATTATTCCAATAATCATATATAAGGAATCTATATGGTAATGATATTCCAACCTATAATGTGTGAACATAAATATCTGGATTTTCCAAGATTCTATTCCTAAATATTTCTCGTGCATCACTTAATGGAACCCAAACACCAAGGGATCCTAGAACTAATTTTAATATAACATTATAAGGGTACTAGAAATATAATTAATAATGTAACCAATCATAGAGGGTAGAACCACTTCAATTAACCAATGAGAACCACAATCAATAGTGGATCTAGTTCTAATTGAAGAAGATAACTCATTGATCCTATAATAGAGACTAGAGAAGAGAGATTGAGATCCCTATGATCCTAGATATATACGAACAATACCTCAAAGGATGGAATCACCTTAGGTCATTGGTATGAGTAGGAAGACCACCCAATGTTTCACCCTTATATTTTATAAAAAAGATATGTATTTGAGGATATCATAAGGGTTGAAGAAATAATTTATTAATAGAGGGAAAGCTATGTTAAAGGGAATTAGACATACTTCATTTAAGATCTCATGTTTTTCCTCTATGAAATGAATATATCCCACAAATATTGTGGAAACTTATATCATTTAAAATTTATGAAACTGACATAAACATAGTGACATGATTCCCACCATGGTTATGGTGGAATTGATCACACTACACATGGGAGATCCACCCTGACAATCCACTGCAACATGGGAGAAAATACCTACCCCTTTAGGACTTTCCACATCCTCCATTATATCTTGGATAGGTATCTCTAGAAATAGTCCACAAGAGGAATCTTATAACTCCATGCTCAATGTCACACCCAACCTGGGATATTGGTCTTTCTCATTTCACATGTATACTTTCCGGGTAAAAAAATACTACACCATGGTGTGCCCTAAAACACTCAAAAACTCTATTTTAGCCACCAAGAAACTCTAATTATTTATGAACCCAAAAAACCGATGAGGATGAGGGGAATGATTATTTTTAATTAGCTACCTTTGATACAGAGGAATTTGGATATGATTTTAAATTCAACTGCATATTATTTTTATAGATTGGTTCATCTTTATAGTGAATTCTTCTTCTACTACTTCCATTTTCATTTTTTTGGTTTTGACATAAAATAAACCAAGTAATTACTTCCTTTAAATTCCAAATTATAACTTATATTTAAGAATAATATTATGAAATATCATTAATTATGAAGCACTCATATGTTTCCATTAAATTACTTCCGTAAAACAACTATATTCCAACCTATTATTTCATTGGAAGCTTTACCTTTGGGAAACATAACCTCCATGTGTCTATCACTTTCTCACATACATGACATAACCTTGTATAGTTTACCATTAACAAGGTTACATGTCTTACTTCAAGAAAAAATGTCCATAACATCCTTCAAAAGTGAAAATTCCTCCAAGAAACAGTGGTGAAATCATCCCCTCCAAGAGGTTGACCATAGACAATAATTCCTCTATGTAGAAGTGGTGACATCACCTCCTTCAAAATTATCCAATGATTATATCATCACCTTCAAGTATCATCCCAGCAGGCTCTCTATTATTTAATCTTTACTATTTTAATTAAGAAACTACAATGCTTCACCACTTCAAGTATGTATGTTCATGGATGTTTCTTAATAACGAATAATAAGGTCCTTGGGATAATTTAAAATAAAAAACCATTACATATTTTTAATAACATATAAATTTTCTTGAGTGATTGGTGCAATGCATATTCTTTAATTAAATGACTAATATTAAATATTCATTTTTATATTTTATTTCCTTTCATCTATTAAATTCATTTTTTCATTAATAAAAATAATTCATTTCATTTTCATTTATTTATTTGATTATAAAATAATAGATTTTAATTTATCATTTTAATTTCCAGTAATCCTTTAATATTGGGGATTTTGTGCCTGATATATGTAATAATGTTCTAAAAATTACAATTTTCATTATTGAATATTGGAAGAATGTTTTTTCATATTGATTTTACAATATAATAAGAGGAAAATGACATAGTAGTGTAATTTTTATTATCTTCTTGGATTCTTTGACCAATTGTGCAACATGATTTTCTGTCCACTTGCATCATACTCTGCTTCTGATTCGATGTCTCTTCCAATGACTACATCTTTATATTTTATTTGTTTTTTGGTGGTATAAATTCTAGAATATAAAGTCTAATAATTTTCATATATTTTCTTATAATTATTTTAAAATATTCTATTTACCTCTTACCCATTTTACTTTACAGTAAAAAACTAACTTTTATGTCATCCTTTGTAATAACATTCTATTTCAATAACCTATATAGTCATGTTCTACAGATATATATGATATTATATAGTAACATTAACATTCTATAATCCATATGTATTTCATGTGAAATCATATTTTATTATTATCCTATTAAATATTATTTACTCAATTTTATTTTTTCACTTTAATTCACTTTCAGTTTAATTAACCATCTTTTTTTATTTAATTATTATTTTCACATTGTATAACCTTTATTAAGAATAATATTTTCTATTCATGTATAATTCACTTTATTCAGAATATCATATTCATAAAATATTTTAACATGTTTTTAAAATTGATCATTTTTTATTCAAAATATTAATAATAAATAAATATAGTTTAATGTGAATTTTTAATATGTTTGAAAAAAAAATATTTTTCTTAATATTAATTTTCCTGGATATTGAATATATCATGAACTATAAATATCTAAACCAATTATTGGTTTGGATTCCTTTTTTCATTTCCTTTTCCTTTAATATTTAATAACATATTCTTTTTGGCAATCATGATACTCTTTGTATTTAAAATTGTTTGTATGGATGATGAGTTCACTTACCTTTTAGTTTTTCCTTCAATTTAATATTTATCATAATTAAATTCATATCCTTGATTTATTTATCTAATATTTCTATAACTACCTTGATCAATCCTACTATTTTTATCTTGATGTTCGTATCGGTAGATTTTGATCCCACTATGTTGTCGGGCTTCCAATCCCAATCTTATTTTATTCATCCTCTACAGTTGATATATTTTAAACTCTCTTTACATATCTCAGACATCAATATTATTATTATTTATTATGTTTTGAGTTAATATAGTCAATTTAAATTGTAGTTTTATTTTATTATTACACATAATGTAAATATTTTTATGCTTTCCCCTATATAATCGATATATTCTAATTCAAGTGTAACTTAAATGTATTATAATACATTCTATTAACTATGTTTAACTTAATCCATGTATAATCTAGAATGTTGTGGGTGGAATATTAGGTAATCTCAACCAAATTTTCTATGTTTTCACTAAAATAAAGTCATAAATTCCTCTCAGAATAACTTATATTTTCTTTAATCAATGGGTTGTGATGCTTTAAAGCACATGGTAGCTTATTATCAACTATTGTAAAACTTTAATTGAAAACTTAATAGTGACCCATAGAGTACACTTAACCAGATATTTTATAGTAAATTGCTATAATAAATTTCAATGCTTCTTATAATGCCTATGAAAAAGTGATTTATACAATGCTTGAAATAAACATTAAATTAGAAAGTTACATATTGTGCCTCAATATGGTTTCCCTCATTTCTAAAAAGAAATATAAAAACATTTATAATGAATGGAACCATAATGGACACATTTTTAATGGTGTGCATAAATTATATACTATATGAAATTATGGCATGCATACCTTCTATATATAGTTTATTATTCCTCGTATGCCTCTTTCTAAATTAAAAAATTGTTTGCAATATGCATGGACTGTATACAATATACATACAGTGTGCATATATTGTTCAAAATCCAATACACCTACATGAAAACACTTTTCATATGTTTTTTAAATTTACTTACACTTATACACATAAATTCACATCTATATTTATATATAGAATCAGGCATCCAGCTACACATGTCACAACAAGACCCTCACTTCATTTCTTCTTCATATTTCCTTTTAGTCCCCAATCTAGCGGCACTGATTACCTTTATTACCTACATTTTAAAGTGTTGATTAATAGAAAACCCTTTTATATACAACATAGAAATAATTATATTTTTAAATATATATATTTTTATAAACAAATATTTTTTATTTTTATAAGTCGCTACTTCCCATGAAAATTCTTGGGTGGAGGATACTAGTTTTTTAAAAAATTTATTTAACTACAATTAGATATATTGATCCTGGAAAGAGGGTTATTTCTATTGAGGATGGTTCTTATTTCATCACAAATTCCCTATTAAGTAAATCCCATTATCCATACAACTATTTTTGTGATGAACTTAAATTATTATATTTTTTTTGTGGAGACTAACTTTATTGGAAAATCACATACTGATGATGTTGACATTATTATTGTTCAATTTTAATAATAATTTTAGATATCAATAGTATACATATTCAATAAAAAAATCATAATCTCTGTTTTCATTAATGGTTACCATAAATTTTAATTTTCATTGATTTTTTTTACTGTACAAATCAATTTCTATATTTATTTCATTATTCAATGGAATATATTTTGTTTCCATATTGAATATTTAGGTTCTCTACTTATTTTTATTTAAAATATTTATTGTATAGTAAATAATTTTTCCTTAATCCATGAAATTTTTTAGATTTAGGAAGAAGATCATTAGATATAATTATAGAAAGTTTAACCTCAAAATAAAAATCTCCAACATATTGACTGTCAATGGATATAACTCCTTTTCAAGAAAATTCGATATTGCATCCAAAAGAAAGACTTTTTCTACCTTTAAACACTTATCTAGTGTATTAAAATCCCATTTAAAACCTTTTAATATATTTTAAGAGGAAGAAAAAATTCTTCTAGATGTAATTATATATAAATTCATATTGATAAACATTCTTTGATTTGGTAGTTACATTAATATTATCTTACATGTTTTCATTTTAATCACATTTATCACTTTATGGTTAAGAAAAATCAAAAATTTCAAACTTATCAGTCTATCTTATAAAAACACATTAAAATGGATTTATAACCCATCTAATTAGTATTCTAATTTCAATATAAAGTGAAGACTGAGAAAACTAATTAACATTGTCACTTTTTTTGTTTTTATATAGTTATATTATCAAGTTTTTAGCCTTATATGATTTATTCTAATTGAAACCCTATTTTAGAATCTGACTAAGTAATTCATCTTTCTTATAAATACTTAATTCCAATTTAAACCCCCCATGTACAAAAATTCATAATTTTTTGGTTGTTAGTATATTGTTTTTTCCTTTTTATATTTTTGTAAAAATGAAATTTTGGTATACTTTACAATCTTTGAAATACATTTTCCTTGTAACAATAGTAAAAAATTGTATCTTGGTATGCTATATAATAACTAACATTTTTATTTTCTTCTAACCCGCTGTTATTATAATCTTATTATATGTTTTCCCATTCACTTATAAATGTTTTTTACATGGTGTACATGGTATTAATTTTCTATTCGCTAACTAATTACAAAATTCAATATTTTATTACAAAAAACTAAGATTGAAACCATCAATATGTGATTACATATAATAAAAAAAACAAGAAAATAGTCTATTTTCACCATTGGCATTTATTATATGTGATTATAGATTTTTCGAAAAACATTACAAAATCCGACTACAAAATCCAATTTAGACTTTTATATTTTATATTCATCATTAGATTTTTATCATTTTTAATGTTTAAAATTACTAAAAATGCGTTATATTTTAGTAATGTAATATATGCTACTAAAATATAGATAATTTCCATTCCTTTTTTAGTAATATTATCTCTTTTAATTCCTTTTTAATATGAAACTTTTACTAAACATGGGTCATAGTACAAAAAATGTGTAATATCTTATTTTTTTCATATGTTTTATTAGGATGTAGCACAGATGGATTTAAGTGTAATAAGATCTCAATTGTTGAAGTTATATACTGATTACTTTTTATAGTGGTGTGTTACTGCTATAAAGATCTATATATTTTTTATCACATGATACATTTACTCATTAAGATGGTTGAAACTACTGAAATATTCCATGTTAAACTAAACACACCGAAATATATGTTACCACATATTGAAATGTGTCATATTTCATTAATTTTATTAAAAATGTGTCATATTTCAATAATGATAATATTCAAAATGTCTACTATATTCTAATTCATTTTCATTTGACAGATACTATGTTTAATCATATTTTTAAATGTGTCATATATAATTTATTTATTAAAATATACTAATGCATTTTTAATATGAAACTTTTCAATAATGTTACTAAACATACTAAAATATTCATATTTTATCAATTTTACTCAAAAAATAAACATTTACTCGTTCATATTGATAACATTACTGAAATATCATTCCTCTATTTATTCATCATCTATTATGATTAGCCTTACTATAACCCTTTCTGCCTATATCAACTAGAACATGTCTTACAAATGTTCAATGAGAATAAATTTCATGTATTTAACTATTTTTATTAATTTATATTTAGTTATCTTTTATTTTATTCTAACAAATAGGTTTGTATTTTTTCAAAATATTTACATAGATAGGGAATTGAAATAATTTTTGCATATAAAACAAAACCCATGACATATGTTCTAATGTATTCCCTTTGATTTCACTTTCTAATTTTATATATGAAGCATTCTATTTAACCCAATGTGCTATTTTTAGGTATTTTTCTTTTATTTTGGGTCTTCCTTATTTCTATACCTTTATAAGTGATTTTATTTAAGAAAGAAATGTTTAGGGAGTCAGAGGATGGTGCACAATTGTCACATTATTAGTATAAACTGTGAAACAATCCTAGAAAAATGTTAATCTTAGAAATTTTCACTAAAATTCCCACATGGCTAGTCACATAGTCTCCAAAACTATGTGTCCCGAACATGGAGGACTCTATCCATTGGGATAGAGTCACCCACACAATTAGTACACGATTTGATAAACTATATGACCTTCCCGGTTTTTAAATGTTTTGAATTTCTAGTATTACCACTCTATGATTTAACCCTCCTGACCCATCATTTATTCCCTCATTCGAGCCTCACATCCCTAATCATGCCTCCCCTATTCTATACTCCTTGGCTCCAATTCTTGGGTGATTTGTCATGGATTTTTCAATTAATATTTAAGTAAGTGTATCTTATTTTTCCTCTCGGTATCTTCTTATTTCTTCATTGGGTTTCCTTCTCTATGATGGCTATGTTAACTTAGGGTTAGAATTATACTAATTTTTTGGTTTGTGATTTTATTTTTTGGTGTATTATTGCTTCTATAGTATCACCTCTCGTATTTTCTTACAGTTTTCATTTATTTTGTGGTGATTTCAAAGGAAAAGGTAGGTTCATTCTTATTGTGATATTACATGATGATTTAAATGTTCTTACATTTATTTATAAATGTGTTTAAAAAAATTCTGGTTAAATGGGTTTTTTCAAAGGGTGTTGGTGTGAGTAAACTCTTGAGATGGTTTTATCCCCAATATAATTGGTTGGAAATGGTGTGATTAGCATGGGATGGTATAGTTTATGATGAAAGTGGATTTGTATGGTTTTAAAAATGGAACAAATCACTAGGTATACCTAGGTACCAAGCTGGTAGACTCGTTCTCATTTGATGGGTGAGCAAATAGGGCTTTGACATAGTCTCCCGAGCAAGACTACACTACAACACTAACTAAAGTAAATGATTCCATGTACTATTAATTTTGGATCTCAGGTTCATCACCTCTAGTGACTCATGTACATGAAGGTATTTTACATCATTTGATCATCAAGAGTATGAGGATCCTAGAACCCCAATTAACCTAAAAACGTAGTAGTTTTCCCATTGTTCATGTACTGTGTTTTACCTACTTGAAACTATTCTTGTATCTTTTACTTTTCTTTTAAATCTAAATCATGTTCAAAAATTAAACTATTTTCTTCCTTAAAAAACCACAATTTTTATTTTTCTTACAATTTCTATACAAGGAACACTTGGTGGGGTCCTACCGGGCATGTGATCTCACACCCTGTATATACCCAATGGGTATATAGAGACCTTTTATGTATATTATAGGTAAGGTAATAACCTTGTTTGGTGGTAGTGGTTACTCATTCTTGTATAACATTTTAGGGATAGGTTATGATGGTGACATGGTGGGTGTTAGCCTGTATGCCAAAAGAAGGATCATATTTCTTTATAGGTCCCCTCCCCTTTTTCTTTTTTTTGGTTCTTAATAAAAACATGGGACTTGTGAATATTAATCTTGAATTTCACCTATTATGTATAGTATTCGATATTATTTATGTAATTTTTATAATGAATTTTTTAATATATGTTTGTTATTATTATCATGGTAAAATTATACCAAAAGGCGTTCTTCGATGCCCAAGAACTGGTTGTTAACCTATGGGGTTGGGAACTCCCTTCGGGCCATGCCATGGGTCAAGTAAGTTTCTAGTTTAGGATCTAATCCTGGGCTACTTCATAACACTTTCCTTAACTAATTAACATGGAAATAGGTATGTTATACTTTTTATATTTCTGATTTTTTATTAATTTTATGTATAGTCTATGTTATTATTTCTTTTATGTGTTTTTTATCACTAGTGGGGATTTTAATTTTTCATGTTCCTTAATCTATTTTTTATAAGTATTCTTTATTTTATGTCATGATTTCTCACTATGTGTTCTCTATTCTTCTAATTTGGTTATCAAAAATTACATATTTCGATCAGATTAGTGATGTTTTTTGCTAGCATGATATCTCTGATTTATTTCTAGAATCTATAAAGGTCTTCAAGTATTTTGGGATAAAGATTACTACTTTTGAGAGAATATGATTATTTAACACCTTTAGGATCATATAAATTAAAATATGTTTACTCTTTTCATTTATAATATTTCTAAACTAAGAATCTATATGGTTATTTATAGATTTTTGAGGCCTATCTTGAATTATTATACCACACATTCAACACATTTTTAGTGTCACTATTGGTGTTACATGTGTACTATGGGATTTTTATATGTTTAATTATCATTGGGAAAATAAAGATCAATCTCATTATAAAATATATTAGAGAAAAATTAGATGAGGATGAGGAGAATGATGATTAGGGGTAGTCATTTCTACCGAAGTATTATTTTTGGAAATAAAAATTGTATTACCCTAACTAGTATAGTACCATTAAGGGGTTGATCCACAAGGATAAGGAGTTATTTTTTATCTTGCTTATCTAGTTTGTATTTTATTTAGTGAAGTGTACTGAATTTAGAGTCATTATTTATGTTTTTATGAAAATGTAATTATATTTTTATTTCTTGTCAAATTATATAAAGGATAATGAAAAACATGGGAATTTGGTTTTGATGCATGTTTAGGGGGAAATGCATTGGGGTTGTGGTTTTTAAGAGGTTTTTATTAAATAAATTTTCTTATAAGGTTGTTTTTTTCATGATAATTCACATCTCTAGGATTAATTATGTAACAGAACCCCCTTGTTTTGGTAAGTTTTTTTTTAAATCAATGGAAGTCGATTTTGTTGGTCCCGAAATTGATTTCTCTTAATTTTTATTAATTGCATCCCTTTTGAGATGATTAAAACACCCAATGGTCATGGATGTTTTTAACCATAATTACTTAATGGATTACTATAAATCCCATTCTTGGTCCTATATGAGATTTCCAGTGATATTTGAGAAAGGTTTAATAAGGAATTGTGAGAAATAAAAGATGAACAATATGATTACAACATCGCAAACATTCATTTGTCCACAGGCCCAACACCTAGAGAATTTAGATACTCATGGAGTAACTATTAATTAAATAACTTGTAGTAACTATACACATCCTCTTGGAAGCTTTGGAGCAAATTTCATTGGGAAGGTAGCAGGGAAGCACCTTCCTTTCTCTCTTCTCTCCTCTTCTTTCTCTCTTTTCTTCTTTTATAGGCCATACCCGGAGTGCTCTCCCTTAGAATTGAAAGTAATATGAATGAGTAAATGACTTCTGATCTTGGATGTCCTTCTACCTATTTATAGGTTTTAGGAGTACATGGTGTGTACCAGAAGGTACATGGAATATACACTTGTCAATGTGCCTTACCATCTTTTTCTCTGCGGTGGTGACCTAACATGCCATCTTTGACTTGGAACACAACGCCTCCTGGTAGGTGGAGGTACACGACATGTAGCGCTTCTATACATATCGTGTACTCTCATTAATCATCCATCAACCGCTTCTAAAAGAGGATACATGGCATTTATATGACGTAAATGGGGAGTACGGGCATCTGATAACTTGGTCATGTACTTGTCTTAGCCAATAAATGTTGAGGTTCTAGTACACGACGTGTATCTAAAAGTACACACGGGGTAGTTTAGAATTTTGGATCAACTTTCTCTCAATTTGTGTCTTTGTCATAGAAATACCTGAAAAGAATTATGATCACTGAATTACAAAATTTTACCTCTAATATAACTTGTATCTAGTGAAAACATGTTTTAAAAACTCAATAAAATATACAAAAATGTATACACAAATCAGGCACATCAAACTATTCCACAGTTAGTCATTTTATTTTCTTCAAGACAAATCTCAAAATCTAATCAATAGTATCCATATTCCAAAAAGGGAAGCATTGAAATTTAATTATACTTATAAATACTATAGTCCTAGCAAAGGATTTTATAAAGTAACAAAAGCATACTTCAATTTTAATGATATTCTAATCATGCCTCCTTTATAATTTAATTTATGAGACTTTCATTATCTTTTATGCACATCATTCAACATTTCACAATTACACATGCCACTTGATGATTTACCTCACTAGAAAATAATACTCTCATCACTCGAGATCATTTTATTAGATTCATGCTCAATCTTAAGTATATGAACTCTACCCATAGGTTTTCACGTGTTCTCATTCTCTACTTTAGAAATTTAAATCATAAAAATCATGAATTCTTTCATCAAGGTTCAAATGTTTTTGAGGCTAATGGATGGTAGGTAATAATGTAAAAAATAATCTCAGAGGCTTGAAAAAGGAGGATAAATTCTTAAATAACAATGCTTCATATTAAAAAATTAGAGCTCAATGAAAATCCATTCCCAATCAAGATCTCTTAAAAGGGATATCATCACCATGATATTCTCTTACCAAAATGGGTCCCTAAACCATCAGTAAAGTGTAATAAATGAACTTGGTTCCTCTATTCATTTTTTTATGAAAGGGACCACTAATAATTCAACGGATAGTAGGCTATATAACACTTTTTCCAAAATGAACAAGTGAGAAAATCCCCCACACTTAAGTTCATGGTTTCTCACCAAAATAAACCCTGAAAACTCAAAAATCTCTCTCTAAATCTAAAGTGAATAATCATGAAAAATTATAAAATAATTAGGGTAGGAAGGGAAAATAGGCTTGTAATGTAGCTTTCTATCAAGGAAGTTCATGGTTTCTAAGGGTTTACGAAGATCATATGTAGGGTAGGTCTCAAGGTAAAGGGGTTTAAAAACAATCAAATGCCTCAATCATTTTAATGAGATTCAAAATTCCACATGTTTTGAAGAGAAAAACATGAAAATTTGGGTAGTTATGCATATCCCACAAATTTATCAAGAAAGATGGTATAAGAATGAATATGTTAAAAAGGTTTAGAATACCTCATGGGAATGAGGAAAACGGTAAAGGGTCAATCGTGTCATTGAATGAATAAAAATGAGCAGTGTACTAAATGTAGATAGCCAAGAATTTAAGTCGAAAAAATCAACCATATCAACAATCATTTTAAAAATATTTATTAAAATTTTATAATAAGTATATAACTTCTAAAATTCTCAAATATACATTTATTATTTATAATTATAATTAACTAAAAATTTTCAACAATTTAAAATATTTCAACTATTAATGATGCCTCTTAGATTAGTTCAAGGGAAAAAGAGCAGTGTAGGTAGAGAGGCCCCCCCGCACTAAATAGGGAACATAGTCCCCCAAGTGCCACATAAAGGAAAATAAGGTTATGTGGGGACACAACAGTGGACCAGAATGAGGGGAATTAATGGAGTATGTAAAATGAGAAAGAAAAAGAAAATAATGGAATCCTAAAAAACAATAATCCCCTCATGTCTGGGTGAAGAAAGACAGGAAGTGGTGGGTAAGTTTAATTCAAAGTGTGTCAGGGTACCTATGATGGTTGTGTAGAGAGAAAACTACAAGCATACACAACATAACATAAAAATAAGATAGAACGGGTATATATATATTTATATAATAGAAACAATGTTCCCAAAAACTAGTCAGGGGGTCGCCTAAGAAGAGACATCATCCTGTATAGCAGCAGCTGGCAGAGAAGGATCACCAACAGTGGATGCTGGAGGCTCATAAGCTACACAAGTAAGAGAATCCATATTAGTTGGAGTCGTGGGATCTGGAATTCAAATAGAAGTCTCGGAAGCTATCTCAGAACCGGAAGCTGTAGGGGTAGCAGCTGGACCAGTAGTGGAGAGGAGAACTGAATCTTTGGTCGATGTTGTAAATAGTAGTGGAGCAGTGGAAAAGGGTCCAAGAGCAGAAGGAGGAGCGTAAGATAGTGGTAGTGGAATATCATGATACTGAAGAAGAAGCCCCAAAATCTGATCGAGCTGGTCTAGATGATTATCCAGATGAACCCAGTGTTACTCCACCACGGCTAAGCGTAGGGTAAATGAGATATTGACAGATGGTACGGAGGGATATGGGGCGGTAAAAGTAATAGAATAATAGGTAATGGTGGAAGAATAAGGAATTCCAAAAGAATGGGGTGGGGTGGATTGGGTACATCCGCAGGTGGATGGGGTGGATCCTGAGTAGTGACACCAATAGGAGCAGGTGGGTCGTCTCTCCCCCCTGTAGCAGTTGGGTATCCTACATGAGCAAAAAGCACTCTCCCTGATGGTCGACCAACCTTGTGTAGAGAAGCATGAGGAATTCCATGTGTTGAGGAGAACCCAATTTATTGTGAAGGAGACATGGCTCAAAAACTTTCAAATCGTGTGCCAAATGGGTGGAATAGAAATCGCCATTCAAGTTTCCCTGACGGCCATGGATCATGGAGTGGAAATAGGAGGCGGCTATACAAGGGATGCCAAGGTAGTCATGCCAGACGATATAGGTCGGGAGCTCCATGTCCCATCCAGAAAAAACGCACATATCCTGGTCGTATAGAAAGAGGATGGCGCAGAAGCACCAGTGAAGAAAGTGAAGAGAAGGGTCAAGTATGAGAGTGCTCTTCGGTGATGTAGGGGTATACATGTGGTAAGGCCCAACAAGCTCCCTCCACATCGCGACATCATCAGAGAAATCGGGTTGGGTCAAGGTAGAGATGAGTGGTGTGGTAGTGGGATGGGGGAAGAATCCACACCATCAGCCAAACACAGCCACAGTAAGTGAAAAAGTTCAGCCGCCTAGCCAAAATCGAACTGGTTGGCTGTATCTATGGGTTTCTTCCAATATGCGGGTCCATAGAACTTGAACGTATCCATATAATCCAAAAATAAGTCATGGTACATAAGATTACTAACCTAGAAAGTATCATTTGGTGAGTATGGCCCAGAGGCTCCTCTAACTCCTCCCAGATTCCAAGGTGTTGTAGGACTATAATGTCGAGGAAGCGGCCGCTCAGCTGGATAGTGTTGTGAGAAAAATACTGCAAGCGCGCCAACGTAGGATGGTCGTCTGGAAAAACTAGGAAGGGATGCGGCAGAGGGTGGGTTGTAGCTGGTGCAGGTGGTGGTGGGACGGTGGGGTCCAAAGATGATGGTCATGATGCTTTGGAAGAAGGTGGGTCAGAGGATACTGAACCGAGCCCAAAATTCTGGCCAGTAGAGGATGGAAGGGACGGCTCGGTCAGGTAAACTATAGGTGTGGATGGTAGCTCCAAGGGAAGGGAGCTTGAAGTAGGGGCATCACTGGAGCGCTCTATCTCCATAGCAAAGGGGATAAAGGCAAACAGAGCAGTAGTAGATGGGGCCATAGGAACAGGCATATTAGTAGATGTCGTAGGTGGAGGTGGCATCAGTAGATGAGGTAGAGCTGCCAATATGGGGGGTTGGTACACTAGGAAACCACATGTTGTCCTATCATGAGGTTGAATACGTATCCAAAAGTGAGGACGTATTCCACCCTCATTAGTGAAAGAGGGCTGCATGAGCAGGATCCTGATCATCCATACCTGGAAGAAAAAATAAAAGAAATGAAAAAAATGAAAAAAATGAAAAATAAAGGAAGAAAATGTGAGAAAACTGGAAATAAATTAGAATAGAGTGTAGATTCAGGGTGCATGCCTTATTATCATAGCTTTGAAGGAACTCGTGTTCCCTAGAAATACATGTCACGACAGCATGTGTTAGGAAAAATAGAAGAACACGTCATGTAATAGAGGGTACACGTCGTGTACACCAACATGGGGTGCCGCCCGTTTGAGGAGCAAGACATGGCTCAATGAAGGCATAGTAAATGGGGATTACACACCGTGTGAAAAGGTGTACATTCCATGTATATAAACATAGATTTTGAGGCATGTACATCGTCCGCATGGGGCCCTCCAAAGTTTTGGAGGACACAGCTTGTCCTGGATAGACACATCATGTATGGGAACACGGGAAATGACTGTGTCCTAGAGGACATGGACTAGTCCAAAAGGCCAAGGGAGACATAGTACAGGGCGTGTACTGAACGTACACACCATGTACTGGCTGAAGGGAAAAATTGTGTTGTGTGTGGCTATATACAAAAGTACATATCATGTGTTCTTCGAGCATCCCGTGTGCTGCGTGTGGATCCGAATGGTTGGTCGAACCATCAAACTCCCTAAATGCATGTAAAATGTTGAAATGAGAAGTGTAGAATGGAGTACCTGGATAGAGGAACACAATGTAGAAGAAATTGGAAGGAAAAATGCACAAAATGGTGGATTCCAAGTAGGTGGGTGCAACAGGTAGGCAGAGGAAGAAAACAGGGTGGGGAGAGGGGCTCTACACGGGCTATTCTTGGGTAGGGAATCCTAGCTTTTATAGACTTGGTACACAACGTGTATTGGTGGACTATACACCATGTATCACTATGTATTTTTTACATTATAGTATAATATAATTATTATAGTAAACTATATGATAATTAATAGTAATAATTAAAATGAATATATATATATATATATATAATTATATAGTAAAAATAAAGTTATACATGTAATGTATCGGGAAATAAAAGTCGTGTGTTCTCAAATTAGAAAAAGAGAAGTACAACCTTTGGTTTGGTGCTTGGGGTGTGATTCGAACCGGCGATCGGTCATTCCGAACTTAAGCCCACAACCACTAGAGAAAAGGTTTTACTTCTACTCGTGTTTATTAATTATATATATTTAATGTACAAGGACTATACTACACGGTAAAAATAAAATGCACAACTTGGGGTTTTAATTTTTAATAAAAGGGATGAAGTAGGGAGATTAGTTGAGTTTGAATCTGGGTATTTTGGATCTAGTGTTGAGACTCTACCAATCGTCCAAATTCACCCACATGTATTCCTTCATTGTGAAAATCTTTTAAATTATTAATTAAAACATGTCTCACATGATGTATATCGAAGTACATGTCATGTGGTTTTATTAAAAGGAAAAATGATGGAAATGGGACATTTTTCAGGATTCGAACTCGGGTCATTTGGAACTAGGTTACGACCCTGGCCAACCAGTCTATTCCCATCATGGATTTTCTTATATTTAAAAAAATTTATATATAATATTAAAAATACCACATATGTTGTGAAAAAAAACACAAGTATAAAAAGGATGAACCTTGTACTGAAGGTAGTTATAGAGGTATTTGAACCAGTGACACCTCCGATAAACTTTAGTGACTTTACCATGGGCACTGAAATCATCCCTATATATTACATAGTTAATTTATATATTTATAATATTACAAATAAAAATTAAAATCAATCAATACATTCCATGTGTATAGGGGGTTCACAGCATTAAACCTATGGGTTGCCTCCTAGGAATTGTCTTTGTTTTAGTTCGTTGGCTTGACTGACTTACCTCTATTTACCTATAATGCATGGTGGAGAGTGTTACCACAGTGTCTTCCATGTGATGGTAAGTATTCAGCCACTGTCTGTTCACCTAGAATGGTTGACCATCCTCCCCAAAAATTTCACCTACTCTATAGTGGAATACTCATATGAATCAAAATGGTCCCGACCATCTTGACTATAGATTTCCTGGAAAAAATCGAAGATGGGAGTTAAAAAAGTGTACCTGATCATCGGGTTGGAAATATTTTTTGAAATCATCTGGTTGTGTATTTCTCTCATCTTCTCCTTGTACATCATGGCATTCTCATACACCTCCAATCAAATTTCATCATGTTCTGATATTTGGAACTTACACTTCTCTTCATATGGCTTCCGATCAAAATTCAGGCCCCGAACAACCCAGAAAGCTTTGTTCTCAAACTCTACTGGATGATGGCGTGGATTTCCATAGATGAGGCATAATGTGGACATCCTATTGGAATCTTGAAAGTGGCCTGATATGTCCACAGAGCTTCATCTAGCTTATTGGACCAGTATTTCCTTGAGGTGTTCACCATTTTCTCCAGATTATTCTTTAGCTCATGGTTGGAGTGCTCCACTTGTCCACTAGATTGGGGATGATATGGTTTCCCCATATGATTCTTCACTCTATAATTCAACAGTACTCCTTTCATCATTGTGTTGTTAAAGTGGGTCCCTCTGTCACTAATTAGTAGATGGGGAATGCCAAACTTGCTAAAAATGTGTTTCTTTAAAAAGGCAATGACCACATTGGTCATGTCAAATGTTGTAGCAATGGCTTCCACCCATGTGGAAATGTAGTCGACATAGACCATGATATAAGTGTTCCTGAAAGATGGGGGAAATGTCCCCATGAATTTGATTCCCTTGACGTCGAAGATCTCGACCTCCAGGAGGGGTGGTGGGGCATCCTAGCTCTGCGCCCCACATTACCTAATATTTGGTATCAGTTGCAATGGGAAACAAAGGCCCGGGCATCTCTATGCATAGTGTTCTAGAAAAACCCAAACTGCAGGATCCTTGTTATAGTATGGTCTGGCCTATGATGTCCCCCAACTGGCGAAGAGTGATAAAACTCCAAGACTCTGTGAATTTCAGTTTCCGGGATACAACGTCGGGTTACCCCATCTCCACAGGATCGGAAGAGTAGATAATTTTCCCAGAAGTATGTCTTGACATCAGAGAGAAACCTATTCCTCTGCTGGAAGGAGATGTCAGGGTGGATGGCACTTGTAGCCAAAAAAAATTAGCAATATCAGCATACTAGGGCCTTAGTGATTCTTTGACTGAAAAGAGGTTCTCATCAGGGAAATCCCCCTTGATCTCCTGATATTCCTCCTTCTCTAAATGAGGCAGCTCCATGAAGGAGATATTATTAGAAACAACATTATTGATCCCCTTCTTGTCTCAGATCTCCAGATCAAATTCTTGTAGGAGGAGTACCCATCAGATCAGTTGTGGCTTCACATCCTTCTTGTTCAACAGGTTCTTGAGTGTTGCATGGTCTGTATAAACAATAATTTTAGATATCACTAAGTAAGAAAAGAACCTACCAAAGGAGAACACCACTTCCAGTATCTCCTTCTCCATGGTAGTGTAGTTAATTTGTGAATCATTGAGAATCCTGCTGGCATAACAGATGGGTCGGAAAATATAGTCAATTTGTTGGCCCAGGACTGCTCCCACTACATAGTCTCTAACATCGCACATCACTTCAAATTTCTCCTCCCAGTTCAGAGCAATCATCACTGGAGTTTCCACCAGGCGCTGCTTCAAGTTCAAAAAAGTAGTGGCACATGCCTCATCGAACTCAAAAATGGTATCTTTTGTCAGAAGGTTGGTGAGGGGTTGAGATATCTTCGAGAAGTCACGGAAAAAACACCTATAGAAACCTACATGTCCTAGGATGTTGTGGATGGCTCTAATGTAAGTTTGAATATGCAGTTGTGAAATGACTTTTATCTTTTTCGGGTCCACCTCTATACCCTTCGCTAAGATTTTTTGGCCAAGGAAGATTCCACTCTACACCATGAAATGACACTTTCACAATTCAAAACCAGGTTAGTGTTCTCAACTATTTCCAGAACCATCTCTAGGTGCCATAAGAAAGTGTTGAATGAATTTCCATAAATAGAAAAAATCATCCATAAAAACCTCCAATATTTGTTTCTCCATGTCATGGATGATAGCCAACATGCATCACTGGAAGGTGGTAGGATCGTTGAACATGACAAAGAACATCATGCGGTAAGAAAATGTACCGTAGGGGAAATTAAATGTTCTCTTATCTTGATCCTCTTGGGAAATGTAAATTAATTGTAGCCAGAATAGCTATCAAGGAAGAAGTAAAACTCGTTCCCTGTTATTCTATCTAGAATCTGATCCATGAAGGGTGGGGGGAAATGATCATTTATCATGGCGTCATTTAGCTTTATGTAGTCCACATAGACTCTCCAGCCCGTGATAGTGTGTGTTGGGATGAGCTCGTTCTTGTCATTTGAAATCACAGTGATACCCCCTTTTTGGGTACCACTTGCAGGGGACTCACCTAAGGACTATCTGAGATGGGTTATATGATTCATCCATCCAGCAACTTGATTACCACTTTTTTCACAACTTTTTTCTTGGTGGGTTTAATCGTCTCTATGGTTTCTGAGATGGATTTTCTCCTTCTTTGAGAAGCACCTTATGAGTGAAAATGGTAGGACCTATTCCCTTCATATCTGTAATTGTCCTTCCAATAACCTGGTTCTGCTGCTTAAAACCCTAGAGAAGCACATCCTTCTGCTCCTCTAATAATGATGCACTAAGTATGACTGGAAATGTCTGATGATATCCTAAGTTCCTATACTTTAGATAATATGAGAGAGGCTTCATTTAGAGTGTATGTTCCTTTAGAATCGAAGTTACAAGTGGTTGTACCATTTTCCTCTCTAGAATGTCCTGAATTACAGTATGCTGCCAGTAGTGGCCACCCTGGCCTTCAAGGAATTGCAGGTCCTCTGGTGCTTCATCAACTGGAATTTATGAAAAAACCAAGTCATCTTTGGGGAAAGAATATATCAAATCATCTTATTTTTGGCTTAAGTGATCATCCACGGTGGTCACTACATAGCAGCCCTCATGCTATGATAATGACGCTTGTCTGTCATCTTTGAAGACATTGTAGGAGACTCTTTCATCTCCTACTTTGAAAATCAGCTTCCCCTACTGTATTTCAATCAATAACTTCCAAGTGGCCAATAAATTCCTTCCCATAATGAGAGGCACCTCCTGGTCATCCTCCATTTTGAGGATGATGAAATCTTCTGGGAGGATTAGCCTTCCCACCTTTACTAACATGTCCTCCAGTATCCCATTTGGATGTTTTATGGATCGGTAGGAAAACGGAAGGGCAAATCGAGTAGTCTTCCAGTCGTTGAGTCCTAGATTCATACAAAATCTGAAGGTCATGAGGTTGACGCTGGCCCCTAGGTCAAAGAGGGCCTTCCCACACTCACATGGTCCAATAGTGCATGAGATAGTGAAGATACCTGCATCCTAGAGCTTGGGAGGAATTGAATGTTTTATGACCGCTAAGCACTCCTTATTCTGTGTAATGGTTCCTAGATCCTCCATCTTTCTTGTTTTGAAGAGGATATCCTTCATGAAATTTTCATACGTGGGAAGCTGTGTCAGTTCCTCTGCAAATGGAATATTGATGTGCATATTTCTAAACAATTCAATAAATTTTCCTCACATATGGTCCATCTTTCTCTAATTTATCCTCTCTGGGAAGGGTTAACATGATCTAAGGGTTTGACAACTTCCATTCCTTTTCCCTGTGGGGCCTCTTTTGGTAATATTTTGGATGAGGAGGGGTCTGTAACTATACCTTCTTTATCAGCAAGGGTGTAAGTGCATCTGGACGTGCTGGTTCCTTCTATTTTATCTCATTTCCACTCCGTAGTGTAATATCTTGGACCTCCTCCCTCAGGTCCTTCTTAGTGTTACCTGGTAGTGTACCGAGATTACTTGCCTAAATATGGTTTTCTAGCTAACTGATTTGGTTCTTCAGGATTATAATGGAAGCCTGATGATTTTTGAATCTGGTCTCAGTAGTAGATATAAACTTGTTCATGAGATCCTCCAACCTTGAGGTGTTCTCCTGCAGAGGAGGTTGTGCAGGTGGTGGAGTAAGTGGTTGTCTCAGCTGCTGCAAGCGATGGTTTTGATACCCTAGCTTCTAGTAAGAACCCTGATGATGATGTTTTTGTCTTGGGTATTGTCTATGATACTAGGGTAGACTGTAGTCGGGTGGTTGTTGAGGTAGAGGACTCTGCTGCTGTTGGACCCAACCTGGGTTCTGGTGATCACACCATGCCGGGTTTTGGTACTTCTGGTACTGGTTTGGCCCTCATTTTTTATCAACATAGCTCATGTCACTCGTCGAAGGTCCGACTATAGGTCCTGGGAATTCTTCCATGATTTGGTTATCACCACATTCATTGCACGTCGGATGGTTTTCCGCATGTACCTGGGATGCGCTCTTTAGATTCAGTGCATCAATCTTTTCGGACACAATGTCCAATTGGGCAGAAATCATAGTAGTGGAATCGATATTGTGCATACCTCATTTTTGAGTGCCCCACTTAGAATCCCACTAGAAGCTATCGGCATACATATCTTCCAGTAGTTTGAAAAGATCTTCTGGGTACTTCTTCAAAACCGTACCTCCATTAGCATCATCCACTATGGACTTTGTGTTCATCATCATTCCTCTGTAGAAGGACTGGACCTAAATCCAAAGTGGGAGTCCATGGTGTAGGAATTTGTGCATCATCTCTTTGAAACGCTCTCATGACTCGTACAATGACTCTGAGTCTTGCTGTTGGAAGTTATACATTTCATTCTGCAAGGTCACCATCTTCGAGGGTGTAAATTATTTTTATAGGAACTTCTAGTAAATCTCTTCCCATGTGAGGACTGATCTCTTCAGCAAACCATTTATCCAGTCTTTCACTTTATCCCTTAGAGATAAGAGGAATAGGAAAAGAAAAATGGATTCCATGGACCCTCTATAGTAGCGAAATGTGTCGCAGACGTCTATGAAATTAGAGAGATGAGCATTGGGGTCCTCATGGGGTAGGCTGCTAAACTGAACTCTGTTTTGGATCAGCTGCATGACAACATTCTTGATATCGAATTGTAGGGAATGCACTGATGAAAAAATAATACCTATTTCAGCTCCATTAATAGGCAGTAGGCCATACTCCATGAGAGTATGGTGTGGAGGTGGATGCTGAAGGAGTAGAGGCGACAGATATTGCTGCTCTTGAGGGGCGAAGTATGTCCCAAGACCTCGTTGTAGGTATGACATCTACTTTGGTTGGAACTATTGGATCTGTTGCAGGCCATATCTAGGAAAAGTGGAGCTTGTTGGTTCCTGTTTTCATTCAGGGCAAATGGTTTTCCTGCTCCTTGGACAGTAGCTGGATATCTTTCTTCGTCATGCACCATGGGATTTTTTTGATTGTTCTCATTCATGAGGGTACATCGTCACCCTAAAAGGGTATGTTCGATTTCTAGGTCAATTAGGACAAGCTCTAATGACTCAGCGATTTTGGAATGAGTAAGGTATTCCCTTATACATCTACTAACCTACACAACACTAAACACAGTAACTATAAATGAGGAAGGAGAAAGATAAATAGAAATGGGGATAAAAATGAGTTTTTTTTTGGAATTTCAAATTTTTATTTTCAATAATTTTGAAACAAACTAGATTTAAACAAAAAAATAATAACTCTCGGCTCCCCGGTAATAGTGCCAAAATTTGGTTTCCGTTTTTGTCAAAATATTATTTTCGGCTATCCAAATTGTATTACCCTAATGATTATAGTACCAGTAAGGGGTCGATCCACAGGGAGAAGGAGTTTTTTCTTACTTATTTAGTTTGTATTTGATTTAGTGAAATGTATTGAATTTAGAGTCGTTTTTTATGTTTTTATGGAATGGTTATTAGATTTTAATTTCTTTGAAAATTATTTAAAGGATAAAGAAAAACACAGGAATTTGGTTTTGATGAAAGTTTGGAGGGAAATGCGTTGATGCTGTGATTTTTAAGAGGTTGTTATTAAATCAATTTACTTATGAGGTTGTGTTGTTCATGATAATTCACATCTCTGGGGTTACATATGTAACAGAATCCCTTATTCTGGTATGTTTTGTTTAAATCAATGGAAGTTAATTTCTTTGGTATGGAAATTGACTTATCTTAATTTTTATTAATTTTAGCCCTTTTGAGATGATTAAAACACCCAATGGTCATGGATGTTTTTTACTTTAATTCCTTAAAGGATACCTAGAAATCACATTCTTGGTCCGATACAAGATTTCCTGTGATATTTGAGAAAGTGTTAATAAGGAATTATGAGAAAGAAAACTTGAACAATACGGTTACAACATCACAATTGATAAATTACATCATTCATTTGTCCACACCCCCAACACATAGAGAATTTAGCTACTCATGGAGTATATATTAATTAAAGAACTTGTAGTACCTATACACATCCTCTTGGAAGCCTTGGATTGAAGGTTTTCTGGAAGGTAGCACAGAAGCACCTTTTTTCTCTTTTCTATCCTCTTTTGTCTCTCTTTTATTCTTTTCTAGGACATACCTGGAGTGCTCTCCTTTCGAATTTAATTAAATCTGAATGAATTCATGACTCTTGAACATGGAGGGCCTTCCAACAATTTAAAGGTATTAGGAGTACATAGTGTGTACCAGAAAGTACATGACATGTACACTTGTCAATGCGCTTTTCTATATTTTTCTTGGTTGGTGGGTGACCTAACACGCCATCTTTGACTCGGAACATGGCGCCTCTTGGTATGTAAAGGTACACGGTGTGTAGTTCCACCATACACGGCGTGTACTCTCATTCATCGGCCACCAATCGCTTCTATAAGAGGATACACGGTGTGTATATGACGTACACAGCATGTATGGGCTCTTGGAAACTTGGGCATGTACTCGGCCTAGCCAATCCATGTCGGGGTTCTGACACACGGTGTGTATCCAAAATTACACACCTTGTAGTTTGGAATTTTTGATCAACTTTCCCTCGATTTGTGTATTTTTCATGGAAATTCATGAAAAGAATTATGATCACTGAATTATAGTATTTTATCTTCAAAAGAACTTGAATCTAGTGAAAACATGTTTTAAAAACTTGATAAAATGTATGAAAATGCGTACACAAATCAGGCACATCAATTAGTAACATACTTCCTTGAATATACTATTATGTGCCTTAAATTGTTACTGCACGGGCATGTCCTTTGTATAGATTTGTCTCTCTTACAAGTAATTTTCTTCTACTGGTTCAATTTTTCATTATTAGGTTTTCACTTACTAAAAACCAAGTAATTTCATCCCTTAAATTTAATATTATAGATTATATTTAATAATATTCTTATATATTATTAATTATTATATAGTATTGATATGTTTTTATGGTATTGATTCCCTAAAACTATTATTTTCCTATAAATTATTTCATTAGAATAATCACTTTTGGGAAACATAACCTTTATGTGCCCATAAATTTCTCAAATACATGACATAAAATTATATTGTTTCCCAAGAATATGGTGACACACCTTACTCAAGCAGTAATAGCCAAAAAAATATTTGGAAATTATAAATCCTTCAAACATCAGCACTGTCGTGATCCATGTAAGAGGCATAGGATTAAAACTAGTTCCTCTATATAGTAGTGATGATATCACCTCCTTCAAGAATAGCCGGTGAAGATATCTTAACATCCAAGATGCAACCCATAGATCTCTCCTTGATAGTGTCTTCACTCATTTAATAAAAAAACTACAGTGCTTCATGGCTTCAAACATGAATGGTCAATAATGGTTTACAATAATGAATAAAAAGACCTTTGGTATAATTTAAAATAAAAAAACCAATTTATTTTTTTGATAATATATATATATATATATATATATATATTCTTGATTGAATAGTGAAATACATATTCTTTAAATAAATGAATACAGGTAAATAATATTTTTTCTATTTTATATCCTTTTATCTATTGAATATATTTTTCATTAATAAAACATACTTGTATACATATTATTTCATTTAAAATTATTTAGTTGACTAAAAAATTGTAAATTTTTATTTATTTATTTAATTGACACAAAGTCATTGATATTTTGGAGTTGGGGTATGAGACGTGGACTAATGTGCTGGAAACTGCAATTTTTATCATTGAAGATGTGATAAAAGTTTCTTCTACTCAGTTTTTGTATATAATAAGTGGAAGAAGATAGAGTAATGTTATTTTTATTCACTTCATGGATTCTTTGACCCATCATGCAACATGACTATCTCTCCACTTTCATCACACTGTACTTTTGTTTTTCTATCTCTTCCAACGATTGCTTCTTCCTACCATCATCATATTTTTTTGTTGAAATTTCTGAATATAAAGTTGAATCCATTCAAAATATTTTCTCATACTCAATCTAAAAAGTTTTATTTATCTCATACCCATTTTACTTTGAATTTCAAAAAACCAAATTTCAATTCAACATTTGTAATAGTATTTTATTTCACGGTCACTATGAAATAATATTTCAATTCATCATAATCACATATATTGTAATATATATATTTCATCCCTATATAGTCATGTTCAATAGACATGTACTACTATGTAGTAACATTCACTTTCCATAATTTTTATTCATTTTGTGTGAAATAATTTTTGATTATTACCCTATAAAATATTCTGTACAGATTTTTTATTTATTTGACTTCACTTTAATGAATTTTTATTTTAATACATCATCATCTCAATTTATATAATCATAATATTAACATTGTATAAAATTTATTGAGAACAATATTTTGAAATCATGTATAATGAAATTTATTCAAAACCCCATCTTCATAAAATATTTTTATATGTCTTAAAAATTGACCATTAGTTTTTTCAAATATTAACATCGAATAATTTATATTATAATGAAAATTTAAATTTTTCTTAGAAAAATTAATCTTTTTATTACCATTTTTTTCTAAGATATTGAAGATATCATGCACTATTTTATGCTAAATCAATTATTATCTTTTCCTGCATTTTCAATTTAATTTTATATTATTATTTACTTACATATTCTTTCTGGCTATCTTGATACTCTATAAATTTTTAATGACTGATCATATGGATTATGATTTCTCCACTCATTCATTTTTTCAATACATTAGTATTTATCATAATTCATTTAATGAACCTTGTTGATTTATCTCATTTATATTTAATTACCTTTACCAATCCTACCAAGTGTATTATAATGTTCATAGCAGTAGCTTTCATTCTCACTATGTTTTCAAGCCTCCAATCCCCATCAACTTAAATTAATTATCTATAGCTGATATATTTTAAACTCACTTTCCATATCTCATGTATCAATATTTTTATCATTTATTTTGTTTTTTTCAATATATTCAAATTATATTACTACACTAAAACAAATTGAACATTTAGAAGCATCTTTGTAAACCACTGCTAAAATTTTTTAAAATAATTCCACAGTAGTTTTTTATAAACCGCCTATAAAATTATCAATAATTTAATACACGTGACACTTACCCCCTCCCCTAACACCCTAACCCCCCCCCCCAACCTCGACCCCCTGACTCCCCCACACCCATCGACTCCTAGGAGCCCTAGCCTGTCATCGCCCATCTTCGACCCTCGCCGCACCTCACTTTGACATGCTTCACCTCGCCAAATCACACCTATTTTCACCTCACCTCACTTCATCGTCCCTCACCACACCTCGGCTCATTGTGCCTCACCACACCTTTCCAACGATCCCTATGCCCACCTTTCCACTCTTCAAAGGTCGATTAGTATGTAAAGGTAACACATAACAATTTTATTTTTGTTTTTTTTTCAAAATTGGATGATATTTATGGTTAAATGGGTGTTACATCATAGGTTTTTTTTCTAGTATAGTGTCGAGAGTGCTCCATAGACCATATAAGGGGTGTTGGATATGTGTTCATTGTGATAGTAGTACCCAGTGTGTTTTCTATCATTTATTCATGTTTTTTAAAAGTAAATATATAATTATAATTATTTATAGGTAGTTATTAATCTTATGTGATGCAATTAAAATTTTGAGAGTAGAGACGGACTCGGATACAACATGGATGACATTGGATTCCATTGTGTTTAGAGTTACATGGATTGGGATGGTCCATTTGTAGTAGGAGAAGGAGTGTGTTGTTGATTAAATTATGTTGGAATGGACATTGATATCTTATTTAGTATGATACTTTATGAGGCAGAATCACTAAGTATATAAGTGTGTGATCTTGTATCAAATATCATAAAACTTGATGGTTCTGAAAGTACAAATGGATTCCCAAAAGGGTTGTGCCGAACTTATTATGATGAGGGGATAGCTCTTGACTGCATAGTTCCCAAGGAACACCTTGTGAACTATATGATTGACATGGTCCTTCTCTATGATTAATTTTATTTATGTGATCTCACTAAAGTGTGTGGCGGTAGCTCAGTGTGCGTGATGTTACCACCTATAAGTGACTTGAGATGTGAAATTATTTATGGAACTAAAACTATTCCATTTCTCCTCAAGTAGAGGATTATATTTAATAATGTATGCCTGTTCCCTATCACATCATGTAGTTGGTCGTGTACATCCCTGATATCTAGGTAGTGTGATAGTTTGACCTTTATATAGTATTATTTAGTTATATACCTCTAATGAGAGGGTTGTGCCATGGTACATTATGTAATGAGATAGTTGAAACCTACCTTTATAGGTAATGAAGTGGGATGAGAATCGATTCCTATATTAAAATAATTAACCACTAGTCACTTTAATAAAATTTCATGATAATACAATGTCATTTTCAAGGTTTTGACCCCTTGAACCATGCTTTTATAAACTTATATTTGCAAAAATGAACTTGTGATGTTTTCGATCACACTAAATGTAATATTGATGTACTATATATTCTTATATTTAATAAATATTAAATGATTGTTTCCCTATAATTTCACATCAATTAAGGGTTATTTTATTAGTTTTGACACTTGTAAGCATGTTTTAGGGTTATAATAAATAATTTTTTCAATTTCATTCAATAAAAGAGAACCAAAACTTGGCTTGATGTGATTTTTATTATTATATTTCAAAAAATATTCACCATTAATTGTCCTAATACTTCAAAGTAATCCAATGTTATTTTCTAGAATTTGACCCTCTAAAATATGTTTTTAAAAACCTTTTATATCATTAAAAACATTTTTGGTTATTTGAAATAAACCACACGTCTATGGATGTTTCATTAATTTATAAATGTTACAAATTATCCAAAAATAATTGTTTAATAATTTTAAATCAATCCATGGTCATTTTCTTGGTTTTAAAAATTACTTGCATGTTTGAATAAATAAAAAATAATAAAACTACATTTTTGGTCATTCGAAGCAGACTAACCCTCATATATATGTGGAATCTTTTAATATATGTCACAAATTAATATTCAATCATTTTAATAAGATTTTATGAAAATATTTGGTTCTTTTATTGATTTTAAACCCTTAAATAATGTATTTAACGACAATTATATCTTTAAAAATATTATTTTTGTCATTCTGAGCACAATATAAATCATATTGTTGTTCCATAGAGTCATACATGTAAAAAAATATTCAAAGATAATTTTCCTACCATTTAATGAGAATTCATGGTTGTTTTATAGGTTTTCACATTAAATACAATGATCTTGTGTGGAATGTTTATTTTATTCCTCATGTATACAATAATATGATAGAAATGGGAACTTGGTAAGGCTGTATGGAGATGTATTTCTCACACTATTCACATGAACCCATATGTTCATGAATACCTTATATTTAAACTTCAACTAAGCACATCACATGTATTGGATATCTATTGTAAATCTTGGTGCATATTTTTAGATAGGGTGTGTTGAGGCCTAAGGATATAGATGTAGGTCTAGATTCTAGTATTTTATTTTTTGGTTTATTTTATACTTTTCATCATCCCATGGGTTATTATTGTTTCTATGACAATATGAATTAATCATGGAATTTATTATATAATTTTGTTTATTTTTCTATTTACATTGATATGTGGTAGATGCCATGGTTATTTTCCCATTATAGTATACTCTAATTTGATGTATATTTCCACCATAAAATATGGATTAATACCTTGAATAAAGTTTTCATCCACTTGAATATATGTTTTAATTCTTGAGGTATATCGAACCTCATCACATATGATGATTCTAGAATGGGGAATTATAATGTAAAATATTATCATTTAGTTCATTTTATAAATTGGGTAGATGGAATAATGGAATATAATGACTTTATCTAATCTTTTGATAGACCATATATAGGAGATTCATGAAAACCTTTTCAGTGGTATATCCTTGATACCATGGGTGTGGGATTGTTATTATTTCATTTCTATGCTATTATTTAGTTTATATTAGAATATAATGTTCTTATGAAAGTTTTTATTTTCAAATATCATCTCCTATATCACTAGAATGAGTCCCATGTGCATGAACCATATTTGGTATATATTACATTCATGACATATACATGAATGAACTTAATAGGAATTTGAAAATGGGATTCCGTTGTCTAAAGTGTCAAAAAACATATATAGAGTTCAAAAGTATTTAACCTCAAGGAATTTATGTTACATGATTGATACCTTCATAAATATAATTTTTTATAATTTTTTTGATTGAACTCGTAGAGTCATAAAAATTAATTTTCTATCCATTCTTATGTATTTATATAGGAAAATATTATTTAACATATTCATATTTTTTTCAACTCGTATATATTTATCTATTTTCCTATTTAGTAATAGTTATGTGTTTTAATTTATTTTAATAATGTATAGGAACATTGTGATATATATTGATAAAATTTGGATCACTTTACCTTGGAACATGCTTCAATATGCTAAGGGTTTTTCAGAGTTTTTAGATTTTGAAATTTCGAATAAATTCGTTGATGGGAGAATAAGATGTCCATATCCTAAATGTAAATGTAGAATATGGTTGAATAGATATGATGTTTACGAACACTTGCTATTGAAGAAATTCCCTGCTCAATATTTTTTTAGATTTGGCTTGGAGAATTTAATGTTATAGAATGGTTGAGAACTGATGTCAAACCACAGAATGAGCTCCCAACTTCATCAAAAATAGACAATGAAATGAAAAACCCTATAAATGATGAATTCATAATTTCAAGACACTGACATCAACATCAAAACATATCAGAACAACCAATTGAGTGTGCTACAAATAAAAATTCGAAAAGTATTGTTTTTTAGACTGTAGGACAACAAGATCATGATTATAACATATCAGTGGATCATTATCTTGATTATGTGGAGGATAATGTAAGAGAAAAAATCTTGTAGAAAATAGATGTGTTCTATGGTTTAGTTAATGATGGTAATCAAGAGTTGTATAGTGTATGTTTGAAGTATTCAAAACATCCTTTTTTGCTGAATTTATACCATATCATATGCCTAGGTAGAATTATCAATAAGGAGATGTAAATTATATTTGAATTGTTGCATGATGCATTTCCTGAAGCAAAGATCCCTGAGTCTTTTTATGATATGAAAAAAGTTGTTAACAAGATTTTTCTGAATTATACAAAAAATCATGTGTGTCCCAATTATTGCATGCTTTTTTAGGGAGAGGATTCAAGAATACAGGATTGAAATAAATTTTCTTCCTCAATATGGTATTCTATGGGTGATGTTGGAAGTCCAAATCAACACACTACCATGAAGAAGAAGAAAATGAACACACTTGAAAAGGTTTTCTGTTATTTTCCTTTATAGACTCTAATGAAAAGATTATTCATGTCATCAAAAACCACTGAACACATGAAGTGTCATTCTATAGATAATAATAATGATGGGTTAATGCGACATCTAAGAGATTCAAAATCATGGAAGAAATTTTATTCATTACATCCATATTTCTCATATTATCTGAGTAATGTTTAATTGGGATTGGCTACAGATATATTCAACCCATTTGGGGCATTGAGTACCATTTATAGCATTTGGCTGGTTGTTTTGATCCCATACAATATGCCTTTGTGGATGTGTATGAAAAAGAATATTTTATCATTTCAATGATTATTCCTAGAAAATAAATTCCTATAAATGATATTGATGTATACATTCATCCTATAATTAAATAATTATTGGATTTATAAAGAAACAGTGTTGATACATATGATGCATCTTCTAGAAAAATGTTCAAAATGCAAGCTGCTCTAAAGTGGACCATTAGTGACTTCCCTAGGCTTGGTAATTTATCTTGTTGGAACACTTACACAGGGTTGGATTTTCATATTTTTAACTTTGATTTTGAGCCTGAATGGATATCTCCCTGAAGAAAATGGTGCCTCTTGTGTCATTGAATATTTCTCAATGTATCTCATAGATTTCAAATGAACTAGTCAAAATTCATTGGTTTCAATGATCATAGACCACCTCCAAAGTTTTTAATAGCTTCTGAAATATTGGCATAACTTGGAAATGTTGAAATGGAATTGAGGAAGGTGAATCATTTGAATGATAGTGGGAAACAAGTTTTAAGTGCATCGTCAAGTGATATCAAAATTAAAAAATTGAATAAAAAAGGTATATTCTTAAAACATTCTTATTAGTAATTTAACTTGTTATAGAATAATATTAATGTGATGAATATTGAGAAGAATGTTTGTGAAATTTTGATCTTCACATTTCTTAATGAGCATGTAAAGTCGAAGGATAATCACAATGCTCAGAAATACTTACATGTAATGAACAAAAAGCATGATCTTTAGCCATATGAGAATGGAAAGTATGTTCTGGTAATTTTTTCAATGAAAAATAGGGATACAGATACATTCCTTTAAATATTAAAACATGTGAAGGTGTCAGATGGGTGTTCAAGTAATATCTCAAGGTGTGATGACTTAAATAATCATAGGTTACATGGATTGAAAAGCCATGATTCACATATTTTGTTACAGTAGTTACTTCAATTTTCACTGCATACATTATTACTTGAAAATGATACAACTTTTTTACTCCAATAATGCACATTTTTTAGACAACTATGTGAGAAAACTCTACATCCACTTCAACTAGACAAACTTTTGGAGAGATTTTTATTGACATATTGTGCAATGGATACGATCATTCCTCCATCTTTTTTTACTATAATTATGTATTCAACTATGAATTTAGTTTGAGGAAGCTAGATTAGGAGGACCTGTACATTACTGATGGATGTATCTAATTGATAGGTACTTTATTTATATGTTTTTAGTTTTGGTAAACAATTCTTGGCACTTCATTAAATACATAATAAGGTTTTTTTTCACATATATCTTGGGAATTTGAAATCATACATGAAAAATAAAGTTAAAACTAAAGGATCTATTTGTGAAGGCTATTTGGAAGGGGAGTGTCTTACGTTTGGTTCTAGATACCTAGATGATATTAAGACAATATTCAATCGAGTTGGATGTGTTGACAACACATCGAATCAATCTAAAATATATGGGAAATCAAAAATATTTCCTTCTATTGGATAATCAGTTGAGAGAAGCTAAAATGTTACACTAATAGAAATGGGATTATAAACAGAACATAGATATGTGCTTCTAAATAGTGAAATTGTAGATCCATTTATTGAAGAGTTTAGGGTACAAACAAAGATACGAATGAGAGGACGAACACAAAATGATAAAGATATAAAAAAAATTAATAAAGATCTTGTAAAATGCTTTCCATGACATGTAAGTTCATAAATATTTCAATCAATGAGGATATTAGGTTGATACATATATTTTGAAAGTCTAATAATCTATATTAATTTTTCAGATTATGAATAGTGATACTCAAGAAGAGTTGTCAAAATTTTTGAATTTTCTTTCTCTAGGTCCTCTAAAACAAGATAGAAAGTTTGACGCTTACAATGTGAATTGATTATATTATATATAGTTGATCAGTAAGAGGTTTCGAAATCATATAATATTGGTATATTTACATTTTTTGAAGTGGAATACAATGGAAAATTGACTAATATTATTGAATTAAAATACCCTGGGAAATTTTTAGTTATTTTATTCATATGAAATTGGGTGGATATTATCAGGGGTGTTAAAAGATATTCATTGAAATTTACTTCTATGAACTTCTCTAACTTGATGGATGTTGGTTCCCATGAGTTTCATGATCTGTATATCGTATCATCGCAAATAAAAATGTTATATTATGTAAAATACGTCATGGATGAAGTGTGGAGTGTAGTTGCTCACATAAAACAAAGATACTTGTGTGATATGTGTGATGAAGTGAAAGATTTGACCTCTGACATTGAATCCCATCAACAACAAGAAGAGGACTTATTTGACTACCATGATTTTGAAAATATTAGTATTTTAATAGTGGATGAAGTAGATTAAGTAATGATGGAGTAGGAAACTTACATGATTGAAGGAGAAAATGATTGTATATGTTGTTATCCATTCATTTATCAACCACCTATGTCATTTGTGCAGTCATTTATTTTCATTATTATATATTTTTTTTGTTAGTATTGTGAAACTCATATAATTTCTATATTTCTGCATGAATTTTTTGAAATATATGTTTTGAACCTAATTTTATTTGATTAGATGATAGGAATTCCAAGGAAGAAGTGTTATACCCACATCTTGGGGTCAAAGAGTTTTTCTTGAAGTTGATCGACTCATGTAATCTATTAATTAGTTTAAATATGTGTTAGACAATGTTATATATTAAATATATTAAATTTTTTATTTATATTTATTTAATGCAGTCACCCAGTCACCGAGTTTAGGCCACTAAGCATCCCGAACATAAGTTTTGTTGAATTCTCATAAAGAATCTGATGGGAGTTTTGTTAATGAGTCTGCCCAAGAAGTTGGGGTATGAATTCATTTTTCATTATAATAACTTATTATCAGTTTTTACTATGTTAATATATATATCTTCTAATATGACTAATATTTTATATATAGGTAAAAATTAAAGAATAATGTGATGTCAATCCCACACAGTCCTACTCAGTCTCCTAGGATGACCCAATTGGTAAAGTATTTAGGAAGGACCATCTTGGTTGAGTGCACATATGGGTTTGGGACTATTACCATCTGAGGTATATGGTAGGAAAATGGGCATAGCATGTGAGGATTAGTGGTGATAAGGTAAATCACAAAAATTCAAAATCATTTAGTTCAAAAAAAATTATTAACTATAATTTTAAATATTAATATACAACATTTTTTAATTTTTAATATAATTTTCTTATAGTTGCTGGTAGCAGGAAGTTTAAATGGGGATGGAGAGGGTGAAGAGTAGAGTTCATCATTGGGAATGATAAGTTGAGAGGGGTTTTTCATGTATCAGTACATCCAATGTGGGTATTTTTTTTATCTTTTTCTTATATTTTATATGGGATCGGGACAATGGGTGTCTTATGTATGTTCCGTATAACCATGTGTCTATATGTTGGGCTTCAACTGGATATGGAGATTGAAATTTCAATATTATCATATATAATGTTTAGTTTCTTGACTCTCTTTTATATATAGGTTGATCTGACTATTATATTCTACTATTTTCCAATTTTTCATGGTGACTTACTAAGTATATTTATAATCACACCTACAAGGTCTTTTCATGCATGATTTGTTTCTTTAATATACAACTAGTAGATGGTGTCCTTAGTGGACCTAGTATCTATGGAACATAGAACAAAGTGGAGGCACTGACCATGTTTGGTGGTCAGATTAGGGATATTGAATTGAGAACTCCTCTTCTTTTCACTTTTAGTTGTTTATATATTTGGACCTAGATTCCTTCTTCTTGGTTTGGAATGTATTTTACCCTTTTCCCATATTGGATATTTATCTATCTCGTTTTTTTGTTTCCTAGAGGTTACTGGATGAATTTTTAAAACCGAGAGGTTTTATTTTATAATACCTATATAGTATTTCATGGAGTTGAGTGTGTGTGTGTTCACATATAGTAGGATAAATCCTCCCACTTCAGGGATATTCTTACTATGTTCTTGTTTCTATCCCTTAAACTATTGTGGGTGAACATGTGGTGTCACTCTCATCTTATTGGTGTCCCAAGTAGGATTCCTATAGGTCAACTCATGACACAGAACCCCATGTTTTTCTCTAAGACTGTAATATCTATATAACCCCAGCCATTATAAGAAATTCTATACCGTTTTCCAAATCTATTGTCGCGACCCAGTCCTACTGAAAAATGATCATTTTATGTTCTCTCTCACCAAATTAGGTCCCATATCACTTATCCATGCAATGATATCTCAAATATATAACATATAGGATAACCCCAATTTATTAGACCATATGTTTGATTAGTATCCTATAGTTTTCACCTTCTTAGTTAGAGCTCAATCCAGATGTGTTGGGTGATATCCCTTTTGGGATATTTTTGTTCTTTATTTGTGCATGGACCCTATTTTTTGAGCTCTATATTGTTGGTCTTGGATAAGCTATGGGGATGTAATCGGGTAACTTGGAATTTGTGGATTCTAGTCGATCTAGGAACATAGAGGCATCTATGTTGTTTTTCATGATCTCATAAAGGGGTGGGATCAGTGTTGGTAGTCTTAGGATATCATAAATTATTTACCTGTTGTATAAATCTAAGTTAGTTTTAATCCTCAATTGTGGAAATTTAGACCATTTATGCATATTTAGGGTGATTTCTCTTTTGGATAAGCATTTCTTGTTGGTTTTGAATCATTAATGACCCTTTTGATGAAAATGGTATTAATTATGGTTGGTTTCATATTGAGAATTATTTCTTTTATATTAAATTAATTTCTCTTAATTTTAATTTTGGTGGACTTAGTTTTAACATTTGAAGCCTCATTTTAATGGAAGTACGTTGATTCTTCATAGCTAGTTTTAAATGTATTAAATTTATGTTTTCCTTGGAAATGTGTTGTGTAATATTTTAAAGAATGGACTTTTAATGAGAAATGTATTGATTATTTCAATGTATTGAGAAATTTATTATTGATTGTTTCAAGGTGTTTATTATTTCCATGTTTTTATGTATTATTGATTCTTTTAGTGTGTTGTGTCTTGTTTGATTCTTTCAATGTATTCAGAAATATATTATTTCTTTAAATGTGTTGTTTTCCTTTGTCAATGTGTTGATTCTTTATGTTTTGGTTAGAATCAATGTATGTTGATTCTTTAGTTTTAACATGTTCTGTTTTCCTTGTACATTAATGATATATTTGTTGATCTGGTAAAATTTTTAGTGTCACTTTTGTGTTATTCTAGCTGCAGGTTCTGGGGCTGCAGAACCTATAACATTTTTTTAAAATGCATGAGATAGTGGCAGTTTAAACCATCACTATATTATGGTGTTCTTAAGGCGGTGATTAAAACTGTTGCTAAATATGAACAAAAATTACTTAGTGGTGTTTTTATCCATATTAGTGGTGGTTTTTTTTGGTAAAAGGTCCATACTTTTGCAGTGGCTAGAAACCTCTGCTAGATTCCCATTATTTTTTTAACCATAATCCACCACTAAACTAAGAATCTCACCACAAAATATGACTTCTACAACACGTTTTGGAAACCACCGCTAAATAGAAGAACCTACCATGTGTTGATTGCCGACACAAATTTTAGAAGCTGTTTTTCGAAACTGTCACAGAACCATATAGTGGTGGTTTAAACTGCAGCAAGACGCTCAGTTTATTATAGAGCTATTTTATTTTATTATTATACACCATGTTAAATTTTTTACATTTTCCCCAATTTAATTAAAATTTTTAATTCAAAATTAACATAAATATATTATAAAACATTCTATTAGTTGAGAATAAATTAATATGTGTATAATTTGGAATCACTATGGTTGAAATATTGTGTAATCTCCACCATTTTCTATGTTTTCACTAAAATTTATTCATGAGTTTTTTCAGATATAACTTATATTTTAATCACTTAAAGGGTCGTGATGTTTTAAATCATATGGTAACTTCTTATCATTTGTTGGAAAATTATCATTGAAAACATCTTAGTAACCCATATTGTACATGTAACATGATATATTATAGGAAATTAAAACTAGAAATTTTAATTATTCTTATTATATTTTAGAGAATTTTAATTGTACCAATCTTGAAAACGACTTTAAATTGTAATGTAACATATTGTGCTTTAATATGTTTTTCAACTTTTCAATAAAACACTAAAACATTTAAAATGGATAGGCCTATAATTACTAATTTTTCAATGTTATTCATACATTATCTACTTTTTTCAATTACTATATCCCTACCTTCTATATAGAGTTTAGTATTCCTTTCATGCCTCCTTCTAGATTAAAAATTTTCATATCATATGCATCAATTTCATATTATATGCATACAATATGCATACATTGTTCGAAATCGCATACACCTATATGAATACACTATTCATACATTGTTTTAATTTACCTACACCTATACACATAAATACATGACTATAGTTATATAAAGAATCTTTCCTCTAGTTACACATATCACCACTAACCCCCTCACTTAATTTTATCTTCCATTTTCCTCTCACTCTCTGCTCAAGTTGCACTGATTCCCATTATTCCATTGATTGTAAAGTGTGTCTTATTTGAAAACTCTATAACATATATAAAACATAATGGTATTTCTACATGTCTGAATTTTTTATAAAAAATGTTTTTGTTCTAAGATATTGCATCCCACACAAATGAATGAGCGGGGGATACTAGTTATAAATAAAATATGTGTATGATAATTGATAATGCATTTAAATAAATTCATATCAGAAAAAAATAACAAAAAAAATAATGCACTAATATACATGATATTATAAAAATGATATAGTGATAAGTTAATGAATAAAAACAGAAAGAACAAAAAAATGTTAAGTGGCACTTAAAGGAGTAGGTATTCCCTAAAGCCTATTTTTATATGATATAATAAGTTCTATTGTATGGAATATTATATAGTACCATGAAAATATAATTTTCATAATACTAACATCACTCATAAGGATTAAATGAAATTAGATTTCATGCATGGAAGATATGATAGAAGTAATGAATTACACTCAAATCACCCACCCACGTTAGCTTTTATTTAAGGAACCATTTCATAAGATTAAACATGCGATAGTTTTTAGAATTAATATATATGATGCGTGAATGATAATTTGAATTGACACATGCATTATGAATGCATGAGTTAATGCATGCATCATAGAGGAGTGCCCTTAGAACCTATAAAATCTACTACTATGTCATTGAAGTTTGTGTGGTTATTCTTGGTGAAATGCCAAAACTCTCATCACCTGAATTTCTCTTTATTCTTATCCTTCGTGTTTTAAGAATTATCATGCCATGGAGATTAAATGGACTCATCTGAGCATTGGATGATTCAATCGACTTGTGGAAACCTCTAGATGTGGTATTTCTTTTGGATTCCACTCCTATAATCTATTAAAAATACATGTGATGGAGGTAAAAAAATATTGACTCACTTTATTATAATATGCTGTATTTAAAATAGATCTTCATTTTTTGGAATTATTAATATTTCTAGCATGATATATCCTCTTAAAGGAATTATACTTGTTTGTATAACTTATAATAATCATTATTAGACACATTTAATTCCAAATAGTGGTATTAGAGTCATCTCATTGTTCATATTTATGAAAGAATGCTTGGAAAATGAAGAAAATAGAATAACTGAGCATCACATATTTGAATATTGAAAATTATGCACAAAATGAATTATCCTTACTCAGAATAGTTCCATGTAAAGGTCATTTCATTCTACCCTTCCATAGAGTGGTCTATGAAAGGTTCAATCCATTTTACCCTTACATTGAGGGGTCTATATAATGGCCATCCTTGCCTACCTATATATAGACAATTTCTACATAAATTTCATTTTTATTTTACCTCTATATAGAGGGGTATACATAAAGGTTTGAGTATATTACATGTACATGGGTGATTTGACATAAAGGTAATCCTTGGGAACATTTATATAGGGGGGTGTACGTAAATTTGTTCGTTTTTATAATGGAATCTCATAAATTTTGTCTCTGTATTACCGTTACATAGGAGATATATCTCTCTAGAAACCCTTACATAAAGGATTTTTCATAAAGGTAATCTCTATATTGCCTTTATGTAGAAGAAAAAAACATTAACATTACCATTATGAAAGTGTTATATGTAATGATAAAAGATTTTACCTTCATGTAGGTCACATGTGCTGCGTAAGGGAAAATAAAAAAGATATGAAAATTATTTTTTATTTTTTAATGGATTTAGTGGTTTATAAAAATTTTATAATTCATATTAAAAGTTATTTTATGAATATTTAATTTATGAGGAATTTATAAATTGATTAATTAATTATAAATTGTTTATACTTAATTAAATAAATGTTTATGAAACCCTTATTTTCCCAAATATTAAATGTTAATATTCAAAATACCTTGTACCAAATTAAATGTCTTATCTTATGATGTAGAAATAATGTTTTTTAAAAAATAAAAAGGTGTAATTTATAAAGGGTTACAGATTATAAAATAAGTTCAAAATATAAAATTGTTTATATTTTAAATTATGAATTGTTTATAAATAAATTATTGGAATTATTTAAATAAAAGGGAAGTATTTGGAAAATTATTTAAGACACATAAAAAAATTTGATGATTGAAATAATCATGGTTTAAATAATTTTGAAGTATATGATATTAAGATTATGTCAAATGTTTATATAATATAAATTGGATTATAAATTATTTATAATTAATAAAATTTCATATAATTAAAAATTCCATTCAATGAATAATATGAAGGGGTTAATATTATAATTAATATAATGGTTTAGTATTCAACCCCATGGAATGTACAAAATGATAATAAAAATTATAATTTGTTTGTAGTTAGATTTTAATTATAAATTATTGAGAAATGGTTATCGAATATTTAAATATTTTAATTGTTCATTCATTTAAAGGTTATTATCTATTACGTTTATAGTTATAAATTACTTAAATTTTTATTATTTCTATGGAAAATTTTAAATATTAAACTGATTCTAGAAAATATTATCTCGCATTTCATGTTATGTATAATAATGAATTTCGGTTCCCATATACTATGAACTCGATTTTTAATTGATGTTATGAACATGAATTTAGTTATTGAATATAGTTTTTTATATTATATTTTAAAGTTATGATGAATTAAATTATCGCTTTATTAAAGTATCTCTAAGTAGAGAGACTTTGGGTCAGACTACCTACCATCCTCGAGTCTTATTCCTTGTCTAGAATGGTGAATGGGGTTGGTTATCTATCCCTCTAGGATTAATCATTTTAAGATTTTCAATTTCATATAACTCTATGACTTTACATGAAATATTCATGTACCTTATTCATATGATGATTATGGATATGTATGAATGTACTTGACTTCTATTTTTGGTAGATTAACACAAACTATGGGTTTTTTTAAAGAGTTATACATCAATATGGTGTGAATATATTGGTTTGGTGTAGGTAATAATATTCTAGAAAAAAACACTATAAACATGCATACATGAAGGGAATGACATGAGATAATACAGTGGAATTAAATCCCATTAAAATATTATATGTTATATTCTTTCCAAAATGGAACTTATCAAGACCTCAATCATCCAACCTGGTAGGTCATACTAAATTTTGGTGCTTTTGAATTATCTTGTGTAAGAAAAGTAAGGGTAGGTAACTCTATTTCATCCCTGTGTGCGTCATTCTAAAGTTGGGTGCCTAAGGATTTTCCTTTGTTAGTCGGTTCATGGTGATTTTTTTGGGTTACACTAGCTGAGATAATATAATTAAATTAGGTTACTAGAAGAATACAGTTTATTGTATCCATATGGTGGATTTGGATAGAGATTTATCCTCTCAACTATCAAAGAGTCACAAATGTTGTGATTTGGATAATTCCGTACGTAAATAGATAAAAAAAGGTTGAATGATAAAGTGACTTAGAGATTAGTGAAATATAGATCTTGGCCCACTAATGAGTGTATTTAATATTTAAAATTGGTCACCATTTTAATAAGATACTATTTAATATAAAAATTATTAAGTGGAAATAAAACATTATGCTTATCTGATAAAAATATATATTGTAGATAAATTGCATCATCATCATCAAACTAAACATTGATATTAATCCATGAAAGTATAAGATTAATGTAAGTTACTTTTAATATTAGTAATTTTAGAAAAGATCTTAATATATATTTGTAATGTTAAAAGTTATTAAAGAACAAAAAATATTCTATACATTAGAGAAAAACATATTCCTATATAATCATGTATTGAAGGTATTCAACATACTAATTAAGATGATTATTTAAGAATACAATGATTCACTTAGGGTTTCAAAATAATTAAATTAAAATTGACCAAAATAATCTTTTTCTTCATTCATATACTCAATATGATTGGGTATTTAAATAATTTAATGAATTTTACTCTCATATAGTAAATATGATAGGGTTTTCCAAATTATATTCAATATAATTGAATATGATATATAATTTTTGAGACTAAAGGTTTCTTTAATACATGTTCTAATAGATATATGATATTAGATACATGAGTTAAAACTATTTTAAATATACAGGAGGTCAAAATAGGGGAAATAATTTAAGTTTGGATTGTGAGTTTTTTATTCAATTAATAGAGAAAAGGAGTTGTTGAATTGAGACTTGGATGATTAAAGCTTGGAATAACATGGAATAAGATATATATTTTATCCAATTTTTTTATTGATAAGAAACTTTAAATGGTTTTTTTAATAAAATAGTATGGGAGTTTTTTAGCCTTTGATTTGTTTAATTCTATAACATGATTCAAGGGAGACTAAATATGATATGTTATGGTTTCTGAATTCATCTTATTGTATTCTATAGTAATTTTATAAAAAGATGAATGAGTTCATGAAAATTTTAATTGATATTCTCAAAGTGTTTATAATAATTTAACTAAACTTATGATTTCTATGTACGAAGGTTTTATAGATAGTTAATATGGGTAAAAGGTAAAACTAGAAGAAGAAAATTTTTGTTGATGAAGTTCAAAAATGTTTCTTGAAGAAGCCAGTCAAGATCATTGAAACATTGGGTTTTTAGGAAGGAGTAATAATTCCATAATATAGATTATCTTGACACTAGAAGAAGTTTTAGGAAACTACATTAAATATCTATTTCGGGTATATGTGTTTTAGAAATCAATTCATTAATTTTTAAGGGTATATGATATCAAATGTAAATTTTACAAGTGTTGTAAATATATATAAGTTAAAAATAAAGGTAAGAATTGATAGATCTTATAGTTTACATTCAAATTATAGAGAAAATAGTTTCTAAAAAAGATTTTATTATGAAATAATTTATCAAGATCAGATGAATCTATCTTTAAAGATAAGTATCTTCATCTTAATTCTCTTATATGATAAGGTAAGTGGTTACATTAAAAATAATTTTCTATGAACAAATTTGATAAGATTTATTCTATACACATTTTTTTAGATTCATCATATTTTATAAAATTCATGATAAATGATGAGGTTAATTGTATTCATCTAGTTATTTATTAAAATATGAAGGAATTTGTTTCCACCACCCATTAATGGAAAAAAATTAAAGAATTATATTCTTTTCAAAGAAAATGGTTTGAACCCATTAAACACCATATATGATACAGAAACAATAATTTATTTTCTAAATATACATACTAAGAGTAAATAAGTGTTATTTATTAAATTAAAAGTGTTTTTATATATAATAAAGATATTCCGAAAGAATATATTATTTATTATGGCAGTGGGAGTTTTTCTGAACTTAGAGGAGTTAAAAATTAACAAATGAATAATTAAAACAACTTAAAGTTGGAGTTATTTCTAATTGATATCCTAAAAATTTTATGATGTTTAATGGTAAATAAAAATAAAAATAGTTTCATTTAGTTACCATAAAAAGAGGATATAACTGTTTGCTAATGAATTATACTTTTATAATCTTAAATTTTTTTCACTTAATGTAACACCCCCAAGATTTTAAAAGAGCACTTTGATGGATAGCATATATAATATGTAATACCAATATTAAACAAACCATGAAAAATTGCTATTTTAATATGAGAGATATAAACTTGAAAATGAATTGGAGGATATTAATATAAGTAACAAAATTAAAAAATATATATAAATATTAGCATTTTTAATTCATATTAAATAAGTACTTAATTTTTAGTAAAGTTGTTTTATGCTTCAAAAATACTTTTTCTTCTGAAATAATTTTAATTGATTATTGTGAGAAAATAATATAATTAATTTATGGAAATTTGGAAATTATATATTATAAAAATCTATTTATCTTTGAAATAATCATATAATAATTATCTTAGAGTTAATTTTTGAGATTTTCTAAAAATATAGATTTTTCGATAAACAGTGAAAAATATCGGTATTTGTAAATTTATTTTTCCATTAAAAAGTATCATTATGAATTGATATTGATATAAAATTAAAATAATTAAAAATTAATTAGATATAATATAACTAATTACATTTAAATCATCATTACCCCTCATTTTGTTATAAATTCGTTTTTGGGATTAAAACGCATTTTTCTAAGAACTGTTTTTCATTTCATTTTTTATTTTTATCTTAAATTAATTTCTTCCACTTATTGAAATTTATATTATTAAATTGTTTCCATATTTTTAATAATATTAATTAATATAATTTAATATGCTCAACATAATTTTTGGTCATAATGAATAGTAAAAATAATAAAAAATATTATCACGGTTAAGGTTAAGACAATCTTACTATGGGATTAAAGTAAATAGATAAGGGTTATAATAATATAAAAATTTTACTTTATCCTATTAGATGAGTATTTTTTCATAAAAATATTAATTAATGGAGTTAAATAATGTATTTTAAAATATTATTTAGAATTTTAGTACCTAATATTTACTTTTGAGAAGATAAGTTATATTTTATTCTAATTTAAAACTATTTTTTGGTCGTTACATTTAATGGCATGGTCGGAATATGAAATTTGGTTTTAGATTGATACAAAAGACTAAAAACCATTATTTATCTTATTTAACTAAATAAATTAATATAAACAAAATTATTACTTTATTTCAAGGTAAAAACAATTTACACTTAAATTGGGTATTTTACTACAATACATTTTTAATGAATTTTGTGTTCATATATTAAATCTAATTTCATACAAATTTATAAATTGAACCTGAAAATAGGTATTAAATATTTTAATCCTCAATTACAATTTTTTTAGAAAATCCATTTTATTTTTCATCTTCTTTTTAATTTATCATTTTGAAAATTTGAGTTACCACATTTAAGGATAAAATGATTTTAAAATGTTTCAACTAGAAGATAAGGCTTAAAATTTATTAAAAACATATATTAATGTGATTAGTTCGTGTTATTTTGACCATATTACATCTTATATTTGAATTTTTGGTGTTTTGTTTCAACTTGAGATGATTATTATATATATATAAATAATATTTAATCTTTTAAGAAATTTCAATTGTGTATCTCCCCTCACTTATAAAAGGTAACTTCTTATTCTCTCTTACACTCACTTTTTGAGCACTCTAGTTCTATCAATACATTCCCAAATCACTTCATATAATCTTTCCCTACAACCTAGAGGCCCTAGTTTGATTATAAAACCAATTTAGAAATGAATTAGGTATAAACCTAAAGAGTTGTTTTGAATAATAGGTATAGTTCTTAACCAATCATTTTTGTTTTATTTCTTTTTCCGCCACCATAAAATATTTTTGAATCATAATTAAATAATAACATCAGTGTCTTGTATATAATAATATTTTATTATGTTAATGAAATAACCTCCATCCATTACCTCTTTCATCAAATGTAAAATGAAACCATCTTTCATGTGTACAATGGACTTCCACCTTGCATATTTTATTTCATTTCTATTCATTGAAAAATGATAATTTTTTTCATGTGTTTTTGTGAATTACCACCTCCACAAAGCAATGTGATTCATTTTTTATGACCACATCACATGGATAATATATATAAGTGAATTTAAAGAAATAATATTATATTTATGATATAATCATAATTATATAAAGTTAAAATAATATTTAAACTCTTTACATCATATTGATTGAAAAATGAAAAAGTTACCTATGTGTATGTATGGACTACTGTCTCCATGATTGTAACGTGGTACATTTTTCATAACCATATTTCATGTTTGGTTTGAAAATTATAATTAATATTAAAAAATTAAAATTATGAGTTTATTATTATTCTGGATATTATTTAATACTGACATTTTTGACCATAGTCAACTTACCAAAGTCATTTTGGACATATGAGTTGAATAACATCAAAACATTCGATGTCAAATTAATTAATTAAGTAATTGTATACAAAATGGTTATAAATAAAATAAATGGAATAAGAAACACGAAAAATGTTCTAAATTTAGTAAATAATTGACATAAGTTTGTTATTCAAGAAGGTAAATAACGTATATGATGAGTCAAACTCAAAATAAGGGACACATTACTTTTAAAAACTTATTTTAAATTTTTTAATGATTTGTAATGTAAATATTTTTATTCCATGTCCATATTCTTAAAAATCAATTTTATATGTATTTATATGGACATAAAGGAATTATAATGGACCCTTTATGTCTATTTTTACTTCCTTTCAAAGTTTTTCAAAAGGAATGTTTTTAAGTATTTTATACGGAATCTTTTGACTTTCTTTGTAAAAGGAAAAAAGGATTATTCTTCCAAAACAGATATATTGCAACCATTATTCCTTTTTTGGACTCGTTTATAAGATTCCATGTTTTCTTCAACTAAAAATTCTCCATACCTTTGTTTTGGGAATTTTAGGTTTGAAATTTTGGTTTTAAAGGAAAGGGATATACCAATATAGAAAAAAAAAATCATATAGGTTCAAAGGTATATTTTTCTGAGTTTAGTGATGTATATTCAATATTATAAGTTTTTTATACATATTATTATCCATTGAAATTGTTTATGATCAGGTGAGCCTGATGCAGCTCTCCATGTATTTGGTAATGTTTATGTTCTCCAAAGAATTATGTTAAAAGATTATTGTATTGGTTATTCAAATTATAAGGGTTAATGTAAGGGTTCTATAAATATTATGATACTAGGAACCTATATTACTTTTGTATGAATTCTAAATATTTTTTATAAAAATCATTTGATTTAAAAATGTAAGATAATGATATTTCGTTTTAAAGGAATGATTAATCCCTTTTAGTTAAAAAATATTTTATTATGAAACAATTAAGGGGTTATAAAATTTTCTAAGAAACCCTTGAGATTATGATTTTTTAATTATTATTATTTATAAATATTTTTATGAAAAACTTTGGGCAGTAAAGAAGATTTAATGTGTAAATAAATGATTATTTTAGATCAAAGTTTATTATATTAAGGGAAAACACTCTTTCCTAATCTCATGGATTTAAAATGGACTAACAGGTTTATTTATTTCATTTTATATATACCTAAATAAACTTTTTTTTCTCATCCTATGTTTTTAAATTTTTTTCATATGGTTTAAGGATGATTAAGAATAATGAAAAATTCGATTTTAAGTCGTGAAGATTTTTCATGAAAATAAAATGTGTTTCAATATAAATCTTTTATATTGTTGAAAGAAATAGATACTGAGTGGAAGATTCCAATTTATAATATATTGGATTTTTATATAATATTTTTTACAAAATTCTATATAAATATAAACTAGAAAGATCCTAAAAAGGTATTACAGTGAATTCCTAACTAAAAACTCAAGATTATATAATGTTTTAAAGATGGTTCCATATAGTTGGTATCAGAGAAAAAGATTAGATAACTTTTTATATTAGGATTATAAAACTTTGGTGATAAACTTGGGGATAATTCTATGTTAAGTATAACAACCTCATGTTCTGGAAAATTATATATTGTGTAATTTTCTTGAAATAAAATCTTTTTCTAGATTTTGGAAAGTGGATATGGTTGTTGAATAGATGCACCTAGTGGTAAAAACTACGAAGTGGGTATTGGGTATTCACGTTATCATCATTGATTTATAATGAGTGGGCCTAATACTTCAAACCTATCTAAACACACTTAAGCAACAATGTTTTGAATAATTCAAATTCTTTTTATGAACCACTGTGAATAATGAGAGGATAGAACCTTTGGAAACCTATGATAAGAAATAGTGATATAGAATGACCCTAAAGTGTCATGGGTTGATAATTCTAAGGTTGATCATATGTTTAATGTCACAGATACCCCTTAGGAGGTTTTGTGTGGTGAGAATAATTTGAGAGGTATTTGTTGAGTTTTGATAAATGTTTGAGTTATATGTAGCCCTTAAGTTTAACATGTGAAAAAGTTATTTGTGAAAGAATGAATTTACTTTTAGGGGACATAAGTTTAATGGTATTGATAACCTTTATGGTTTATATTATCCTTAATATTGAGGTAATTATGGGTTTTTATAATTTAAGAATATATATTTTATCAAATAGATAACCATGTGATTGAAATTTGATTTTATTATTATGTTATTACTATTATTTTTGAAGATCACTATAATTTTTGGGAACATTATATGATTAAGGTAAACATATTATTATTAGATAATATAGGATTTTATTCAAGTAATAAAGGATTAATTATTATTTGAAATCATATATGATTTTAATGAGGATTCATGGTGATCCGGGTTATTTATGGAAATGATTTGAATATCTTTGAGATTATATGATTATGGAATACACATTTTTTTGGTATATGACTTTATGAATGACTAATGTTGACTGGAGATGAATGTTGAATTAATCTCAAAATAATAAGTGATATAATCCTTCTAATTTTATGGTTTCTAACTTGTTCAATAATATTTTTAATAATTTTAAGGTTACATATTTACCAAATGATCTAAGTTAAACTTTGGGTGTTATTTTTCACGCTTTGAAGATTAATGTTGTATTTTTTTATATGAAGGTTTTCATTTTTTGGAATTATCTTACCCTGTTTTAACCATTTTTGAATTTTTTTAATTTCTATAGAAATAATTAATATCTTTTTATCCTTTTTTAGAATTATTTCATCCATTATAAGTTGAGATTAGTGCTTCAAACAAGAAAAATTCAACTTCAATACACATTGTTTGGAGAAAAAGATGATATTGTGGTTAAAATTTTTTAAAGGATGAAATAATATGTTTCATGTAAGTATATTTATTTTTAATATTAATCTATGTGGTAAATTAAATATTTAACTCAAATAAAATGATCTCAAAATGAAAAAATTATCCTATTACGTTAATTTCTTATGAATTGATGGTCTTTCCACATCTCTTTGGTTTAGGTTTTGTAGTCATTAACTATCTCATGATCATTCACTCTTTTGTGATCAATTTTTTCTATCACCTTCCATCATTATTTAGAAATTATTTTTTTCCTACATGTACATATTTTCACTTCCCAATAACGTTATCCTATTTGGAAACCAAGTTATGTGTTATTCCATATGACAATCATATTTCCCTTTCCCTATTTTCAAGAGGAGTTTTTCTAACCCTTTTTATGGTGTGGGTTTTCAAAAAATGTATTTTTAAATTTTAAACCCTTAATTACCGAGCTCAATTTCAAATTTTGAGGACATGATTTATTAAATTTTTTGAATCTAACACCCTAAGATTTTAAATGAACGCTATATTAATGTCATATAAAATATGCAACATCAAGCTTAAATGAACCATACATTTTTGTGATTTAAATATGAATGATATAAACTAGTTATTGAATTTATGGATATATATAGGAGTAACCAAATTATTTAATATATATCTATAAGTGATAAACTCAATACAAATGTATTAATTCTTTGGAAATATGCACTTAATTTTTAGTAAAGTCAATTTTAATTCAAAAAATATGTTTTATTCAAAACTGATTTTGTGGCATTTGGTGAACGAATATTATAACTAATTTATATAATTTTTAGAAATAGTATTTCAAAAAAATATATCTTATTTTAAATAATCATATAAAAATTATATTGGGGTTATTTTTTATTTTTCTAAAAAGAATAATTTTTCAGTGAATATTGAAAAGTATCATTTTTCTAAAAAAAAAATTCATTAAAAAGTATTATTATAATTTGAATTTTATCTCAAAGTAACATATGTATTTTTTAATTAGATATAATTTAATTAATTAAATTTTAATCCTCATTACACCTAATTTTGGTATTAGTTCATTTCTATACATAAAAATCATTTTTTTCTAAAAAATTGATTCTATTTGTGTTTTGTGTTTATATCGTAAATTAATTTATAAAACATATAGAAATTTAATTTGATAAAATATATTTCATTTTTAGAATCAAAATTATTAATATAATTTAATAGTTCCAATTTAATATTTTATCATAATGAATAGTTAAAACAGTTAAAAAAAATTACTATGATAATGGTTAAAATTGGTTTACCAGGGGTTAAAATAAAGAGATAAAGGTCATAATTACCTAAAAATTTTATTTTATCCAATTGTATGAGTGTTATTAAAAAAATATCCATTAATGGAGTTAAATAATTTTTGTGATAAATTATTCAGAATTTGGGAACCCAATCTTGACAGTGGAGAAGATAAGTTTTATTTTATTCAAATTAAAAACTATTTCTGGGTATTTACATTTAAATGTATGGATGGAAGATTTCATTCAGTTATTTATTAGTAAAAGTATAAAAACCTTTATTTGTTTATATTTTAACCAAATAATTCATGGAACCAATTTATTAATTTCTTCAATGTAAAATTACTTTTACTCTTAAATCTGATATTTTCTTAAAAACTATTTTTCATGTGTTTTGTGTTCTTATTAATATTAATTTCATAAACCTATAGAAATTGAACCTTATTAAATGGATTCTAAATTTTAAATCAGAATTTCCAAATTTGGTTGCAGTTCCCCTTTTATTTTTGTTATTAAAATTATGTTTTCCTGGTAAAAAACTAAGTTATTACGATTATTGTTAAAATGAGTTTAAATTGGTTTAACTGGGATATAAGGACTAAAATGTATCCAAACCTTTTTTAAATTGTATTGTTGTTGTTTATTTTTAACCTATAAAATATTATCTTCAAATTTGCGGTGTCCTAACACCAATTTACAGGATTATGATATATATTATTTTAACTTTTAATAAATTTTAAATATGCAATTCCCATCCCTTATAAATGGGAACCTTCTCTCCTCTATTCTACACACTTTTTGAGAAATCTATTTTGGTCAATTCCAACACAAATCAATTACTAACATCTCTCCCTATATACTAGAGGTCCTATATTGTTCATAAAACTAAATTAGGAAGGATTTAGGTATAATCCTAAAGCGGTTGTTCGGATAAGAGGTATAGTTCTTAACTGAACATTTTTGTTTTATTTATTCTTATAACACTATCAAATATTCTTCAACCATACTGAAATAATAGCATAATTATATTCCACATACTAAGATTTTATTATGTTAATAGAATAACCTATAAATTGTAATACCCCCCCCCCAAAGTACCCCTCTTGATCCATCAATGAGAGGAGGGAGATGGTGACTGCCCGAAGTCCACCTCTAATAGGCCACGGGTTAGAGACAAGAAATGAGGTTATAATAAACATAAAAATAGGAGAAATTAAAATCTAAGAGAACATGAAGAATATCGAGATAATACAAAATACCAAAAAACTCATACTCGTAAATATAAAATAGATCCCAAGTACATACATGAAATATTATACAAAACTAAACAACTAAAAAGGAAATTTTAATTACCAAAAAGGTAAACTCAACATTAACTAAGAATCCCATACTGCTTGTAAAAACGATGATCTAGTAGTATCTAGCCTGATCTCCAACCTACTCCTACTGACCTGAAAAATGTTTTATATGTACACCATGTGATCATAATAGGTGTTCTCGGTAGGATACACCTCAGAGACTCTCATGCAAAGGATAAAGAAAGAATACTAAATCCCAGTGAACAAAAGGTTAAGCTATCTTGTCACCTAAATAGGTATACTAAGTTAGTAGCACCACCATGGTTATTTCTCACCTATTTTCATTAATAAGAGATCATATATTATACCACTAAAACAAAAAGGGTACACCACTACCTCTTCCTCTCTAGTTTACCACTCTACCTCAACATTGAATGTCTTAATCTATCTCTCTCCAAAATATGTTCACCTCAAGACACATTGTCTAAGTATCACAAAACGAATCTCATGCATTACATCATCTCATTAGAATATTACTTAGCACCATATATTATCCAAGTATTTTTTGGGAGCTAACACAACCTTCAATATGTGTACTATACATCGATAATTATACCTCAAGCCAGCACAGCCCATACAACATGTAATATACCTCAATCCATCATAGACCACCCACATCAAACCTATAATAATCCTTTATATACTATATTTGGAGTTACATGTGTATTAAATGACAAAAATCCATCACAAACCTCAACACAAATATATATGAAATCTAACCACCAAAAATACAAATACATAATACTACCAAGATAAGAGAGTGGGACCATACGGGGCACTCATCAATCAATCCTCACCACCAAGATGCTGGGGAAAACACCATCCCATAGTCCACTAGGTTTCGGTCACACTACCAACATGTGTGGGGTAGAGTATGACAAAACAAAACACATAGGATATAATATATCTCACAACCACACTATGGCCATAACCTAGTCCTAGGCTTAACTACAACTATCATCACTCGGACACCTAACTTCCACTGCTAGGGACTAGATAACTTATATCCACGTAAAAATTTATGAAAATACATTTAAATTACCTATTTTTATTTTTAAAAATGTATCCTTATGTTAATTAATTCATGAACCATTAATAAAACTTATTTTAATGTCATTTCATTAACCATTAAAGTGAAGTTCATTCCCTATGGGTATAATCAAAATTGAGTCCACAGTTTCTCAAGATTGACATCTTTTTAGAATTCAATCCATAACCAACCTCGTGGGTTAAATAATTTATTAAATATTATCATTCCATATTTATTGGAAGTATAAGAAACATCCTAAACTACCTACAGGAGATGTATGACCAAGAAAATTGAACAACCTCATGCAGTGGGGAAAGGAATGCATATAAATAAACAAATATGTCATATGGCCCTTCAAAAAGATTCTACAAAGCAAGTATCCCAACATTCAGTATCGCAATGGGTAATCCCAACTTCAACATGTTCCATCATCTTAGTGTTATCCCTGAAACCATCATGCATATAATCATGAATCTCACCATCACATGTGTTAACTCCTACAACAACCTCAAGCCTCCTTTCCCATATCTCATCAGTCATCCTAGGCTCACATCACATCATATAGAAAGGCACAAATCCCGATTAGATAACATAAGGTAGAAATAAAACCCACAAGTCCAACATGGAAACTTGATCCTAAAACAAAGAATTTAGCCATTATATGAAAACATGATTTCTTGGCCCCAAACACAAGGCATTCAACATTCATAAGAAAACATGCACTCTCGATCCCAAACAATTATCTTTATCAAACAACCAGTTTTTTCGAAATTGAATTAACTAATTAAATTATTATATGTTATGAGTATAGGTAACATAAGTTATCAAATATAATAATATATTATATTTTTTAAACATTATCTCCAAGAATATCTTCAAAATTTAAAAAACTGATATAAGAACCATTCACAATTAACATTTCCTTTGTTATTATTCACATAAAAGAGAATTAAAAAATAAAGTTATTTATCTAATTCCATTATCATATGGAGTCAAAATAGTAAATTAAACATTAACTAAGCATAAATTTGATTACCATTAAATTAAAAGAATAATGGTTTCATTAAATGGTCCTATTTAAGTTCTTCATCCAACCAAAAAATTACCATCTTTACATAATTTACCAATTTCATAAAAAACACATCCAAACACAAGAATAAAAAACATGATAAAAAATCATAGATATAAATAAAATATTATTTATAAGATTAGTAATCAAACCATTATCAGGGTGGATACATCAACATGTGATTGATAACCATAAACAAATTCTCTATTAATCTGGTTTATTCTTATTAGGTTCAATTCCACATCCATCCAAAGAGATAAACCATAGTCAATTTACAATTGCATATAAATAAATTGGTTAAGCAATGAATCCCCTACATCAATATGTCAATATTATTTACTATAGAATGGAATAAGATCATGGATCTTTGATCACCTCTCCTACAAAAAAAACTATATTCTTCTAAGGATTCTATACCACAACTGCACCAAAAAAGCAAGGTAAACTCCATTAAAATGAGGGAGAAAAACTAAAAAAACATGGAAATATAAAATGGGAGGAAACTAGAATGAAAAAAGGAAAATCCAAAAAAATTAATAGAAACACACCTCGGATCAGTACGGGTCGATCACGGAAATCCTGGGATTAATCCCTGTCAAAAAGGGGCTTCAAATCTTCAAAGAAAACTGTAATGTTCTTAAATTTCAATAGTAATGAGTGGGAGAAAATTGGGTTCGAATTGATTGGGGATATTTATAGGCAGAATGAATTCTAGAATACCATGGCGTAGCCCCCCAGCCCATGCCACAACACTGTTTAATAACTGGAGGACTACAGTGCAATGGAAGGAGACTACACCACAACCCCTTGTCAAATATGCATCCAAGATAAACCCCACAACCCCCGTTATGGAATTGAACCTATATAATTGGGGGGAGGTACTACGGTACAACTCACCACTATGCTGCAAAACCCCATTTTCTAATAGAGAGGCTACACCACAACCTAATATCCAAGCATAGCTACCCCCATTTTGGTTGTAGATTTAAAATCCCATTCTTGATACCCTTCATCTTATCCATTGCCATTATTCCAGAGTATTCCACCCTCCACAACTCATCCATAATCTCCACGCCATAGAATCCTTTGTTAAGATAATTATTCATCTTAACTCTCATATATTCCCTCTAAACACCTTATAACCTCCTATGAGTTCCTCCAACACCCAAAAAAACACAAATAAAGGGCTATAATGGTCTGATACCTTACTTTAGATACTTATAAAACTATTATGGTCCTTAATAATTAAAAAAAGAAACACATAGAGAAAGATAGGAAAGGGGTCATCTGAAAGTCACCTTGTGAGATACCACTCAAGGATCTCACTATCACATACACTCAACCACCTCACTTAGAGGGAAAATTCATTAAACCATGCAACAAAGAGGACTATATCCAAAACACTCTCCCATATGAGATATGCCTCAAATGAGAGAAAGGGTACCAGAAAAAAAATTCATCAAAAGAAAACCATCTCATAAACCAGAAAAGGTCTACAACCACAAAATGAGCAATGTTATAGGAGAATATATAAACAAACAACACAAGGTAATGAGTTCAAATCTGTGGCTCACTTTCCCAGGAACTCTCTATTATGCCTCTTTTCTTACAAAATACATGAACTAAAAAAATATTACATACACACAACACCTTCTCCTAGTGGTCCTAGATCTCCATACGCCTCTCTTCAATGATTACATCCTCATCAACATTGATCTCACCTCAATCAAATATGTGGAAATTATTAAGAAGGTAATGGTGGAGCTCTGACATAAGGAAAATATAATGTATTCGGCTCATTTATTGGAGGGTTATATATGATACACCATGGATCTAACACAATATAACGCCTCAAAAGGTCCACTAAACTAGGGAGAAATATTTTTCCCACAGACAATACTTTGCTTCCCAAAATGAGGATTCAACTTTAGGAAAACATGATCTAAAACATTGAACTCAAGAGGTATCCTCTTATGATCATCATATGAATTTTGATGATCCTATACTACTTTCATCTTTTCTCAATTTACTTGAACCATCTTTGTCATATTTTTCACTAGTAATATCTGAATAATTGATAACTCTCTAACCCCATTCCATCACAATAGATAATAGAAAGTTTAATCATAAAAATATTCAAACAGTTTTATACCAATGGTGGAGAGATAACTATTTCTGTTAAAAAATCATGACCAAAGGTATATTCCACAACCATGAACCTCAAAAATATAGGAAATAAGAATGAAAAAAGTATTTAATAGTCTAGATAGTTTACTCTATCTAACTATCCCTATACGGATGAAAGTAGGGTTTAGGAACATCTAAGAGACAAAAGCATATTGGAGTCCTCTCCACACCCTGGAGGTAAAATGAAGATCATGGTCAGAGATGATCATCCATGGGACTACATGGATTCCCACCACCTCCTCTAGGTACTTCCTCAACAGAACCACTTCTAAACTTGACTCCTGGGTCGCTATTAAGTGGGAATATTTTTAAAAACATACACTACCACCCATATAGAATCCTAGCCTCCATGAGATTGAGGTAATCCTATAACAAAGTCCATCAATACTTCCACCTACTTCTATTAAGGATCTTATAACACCTGTAGAAACCCACCAAGAACCCAATTTTCAACCCTCTCCTTCTATAAAACAAAACATCAAGACACAAATTCTGCAATTGCATGCTTCAACCCTAGATACCAAAAGTGACCTCTCATATCATGGTACATCTTCTTAATGCTACGATGTACCACCAAGGGTGAGCTATAGAACTCATATAGAATCATCTCATACATCATCAAATAGAAAAAATGACACCTCTAAAAAAATGTGGTGTTTTTTATCCTTAGACCAACCATCAAGAGTATCACTAAGACAACTCGGTCTCTTGAGACCTCCACCTCAGAATACCCTAGCTAGGACACCTCTACCTAGAGCACCAAATATGATTTCACTGTCATCTAGAAAAGACAACCTATACCACCAACCACTATCAAATCAAGATGAATTACTAGGATCTCTTCTATAATTCTATAGGAATCTCCATATCCATGCATAGCATCACCATGTGACTTCCATCTTATTGCATCGGCCACAACATTACACTTTTTAGGTGTATAAGAAATATCAAAGTAATTAACCTATTAGAATTACATACACCATCATTGTCACATGTTCATGTCAAGTTTGTAGAAGAAATACCATAGGCTCTTATGATAACTAAAAAGAACAGAAATTCTTTCAATGAGATAATTTCACCACAACTTGAAGGAAAACACAAATGTTGCTAGATCAAGATCACGGGTGGAATAGTTACACTCCTAGGTATGTAAATACTATGACCTATAATAAATAAATTACATCTACTATTTAAAAAACAATTTAACCCAATATGAAAAGTGTCACAGAAAAACTCAAATTGGTCTCCCTATAAAAGTAAGAAAAGGACTAGAGTGCTTACTAATTTCCTCTTCAGGTGATTGAAAGCTTCTTCACACTAATTAGTCTACAAGAATTCCTAATCCTCTCTTTTTAGAACTATCATAGGGTTTGTAGCATGAGAAAAATCAGTTATAAACATCCTATGATAGCTTGAGAACCCAAGAAAACTCCTCGCTTTTTAAAAAATTATTTGGGGATACATGAGAAACAAATTATTTAATCTTTGAAGGATCTAGAGTTACTCCATTTTGTGATACAACATTCCCAAAAAAAATAACTTCAAGAACTCAAAATCACACTTCAACAAATTCATGAATAGATATTAATGAAGAAGAACTCCCAAAATGGCATGTGGATACTCTTCAAACTCCTACATAGATTTAGAGTATAAATGGATGTCATCGATGAAAAATACCACAAACTTATCAATAAAATCCTTGAATACTCCATTCATTAAACCCATGAAAATGGCTAGAGAATCCATCACAAGGTATATCATTTCAACGAACTCGTAATTCCCATAATGATATCAGAAAGAGATCTTTCAAATACCCTCATTCATTACTCACGTCTAATGATATACTAATAGAATATCAATATTCATGGACCAATTAGCCCCTTTTATTTGATAGAATAATCCATAAATCCATATAATAGGATAGTGGTTCTTTATTTTCACTTGATTAAAGTGATTCTAATCGATACAGACATGTATAATGTTGTCATCCTTTTTCAAGAAAAAAAATGGGGCACCCCTTGGTGATACACTCTACTGAACAACACCTCACTACAATGGATCATTGATCTATACTCATAACTCTTGCAAATCAAAAGGCACCATCCTATATGAAGACATAAAGGTAATAGAAATTCTTAGCTATAGATATATCCCAAAATCAATCTCCCTTTAAGGAGTTAACACTATACCGTCATTAATAGAAACATCAGGTTACTCTTCAAAAACCCTAGGAAACACCATTTTTTGAAACTCTGATGAACTCAGCATTTGATCGACCATCAATGAAGACAAGGGTGGAACATAGCTTCAACCTATATGAGGGTCTAGCTTGCCAATGAACACAATAGACACTTTTTCAGCATCATAGAACACCACCTACCTGCTGAAGAAATCCACAATAGCCTTCACTAAATATATCTAGTTCATACTAAGGATAATGTCATATGTTTCGACCCATGAACATTGGAAGCATCCCCAAGAGTGTTGCTACTCCAGAACTAGATAAAAATCTTTACACACCTCATATGGATAAGTTTAAACTTTAAATAGTGTATTCAATTCCAAGGTAATTAGAATCATCCCCACCCCATTCCCTAAAAATTGGACTAGGGAAGGTGATATGAATGTGTTTGTACCTCATGAATTAAAAAAACCATGCACCCAATTAGAAAATGATCAAATGGTTCCTTTAACTACATATTGCCCGTCCGGAGTTGGTAATGATAAAGCATGTAGCTAACCAAAACCTACTCTATAGAATATATAAACCTGATGAATAACACCTCCTAAGATACACTCTACTCTTTGAGGATGAAGATAATTTCATATTTTTCCTCTTTCATCACTATGTCCTATCTACTGATCCCAAACTGGAGAACCTCGCTACTAATTCCTTGGAAGAAACTACCACAATGAAATAATATAAAGAGGAACACTTGGAACACAATTCTTAATTATAAATTTAGATCACTCTCACTGATGATAACCTTGACCTCCAAAAGAAAAACATGCATTTGATCCCTTGGTATAGGCCTAAGATCCCCTACTTCGGGAGAAACAAGATGATGAGGGCTAGAAACTAACCTTAACTATCCAAATTCTCTTATTTATATGAAACATGGAACCCTAAACCACAAAAATTATCCATGATAAATCTTTATGAATCCAATATCATGATGAAAAGGTTTGGTCCATCATCCTCTTAGCAACCTTTATTCTTTCTACCACCTTGTGATATGTCAAAAATAGGAATGGGGTGACCTAGAACTGGATCTCTAGATGAAAATCCTCCTTTGAATTCCTTTCCATAGCCTCCTCATCTGCAAATAGGTCTGAATAATATTGGATAAGGCACCAAAAATGGATCCTAAACATCCAAAAACTCAAACTCCCCTGTAAAATGGTAAGAATATCTGGGTGACTGACCGCCTTCACGGTTGAATAAAGAAACATTTCTTATAATTGGTCTAAAAAATTCCCCCATGAGACTACTAACTCCTCTTAGTCCCGGAGGAATAGGATCCACCATTTCCTCATTGATCTATACAGTATCTTCACATCCAACGAAACCCAATTCTCCTTCCAAGAAAGGATTGAAGTAAAATATTTCTAAACCTACTCTAACCAGTCTTATATGACTAGGTCTAGAATGGGGTCCTCATAATTCTATAGACTTTGGAACTAAAAATTTCACAGATTCCTCCTCCAAGTGTCGTTATTATCATCCTCTACTTTGCATCAATCTCCTAGTGCATCCTATTGAACATCCTATGTGTGCACCTGATGAGTAAATCAATGTGGATTCATACATGAAAAATAAAAAATGGTTATATAATCATAAAATTTGAATATGGAACACTTAATATTAATAATTTAATTATTTATTTTACTTTTATATTTTTAACCTAATCCCAAGGTCTACCCATTTCAAACAAAGGTGAAAGGAATAATATTGCATGATCCATTCCAATGTCTCTTTCCCGCAACCAGTATCACTTTATTTTTTAATCTTGGTAAAATTAAATTTACGTGCATCAGATACTAGGGGTGCCTAAATTCCCATGCCTTTGCTAGTCTCCCATGTTCTTATCACTTACTAAATTTAGCTGACAATGTTTCCCAACCAACCCATGGAGTCATCACTTATATATAACTCCAAACTTCATCCTATACCTCAACCTGAAGCATTTGATATCAATCTTTTATGAAATCCCCCCCCCCCAAGAGTACCCCTCATATGTTGGAAATGAGAGGAGGGAGATGGTGATGCCTAAATACCACCTCCAATGGTCCACGGGTTACTGACAAGCATCGAGGGTATAAAAACCTACAAATAGGAGTAATTTCCCACTAAGAGACCATGAAGAAGAGAGAGATAAGACAGAATTATAAAAAAACTCCTTATAAATATAAAATATATCTAAAGTACATACTTTTAATGTCATATAAAACTAAACAAATGGAAAGGAAACTACAAGTACCAAAATGGTAAATGTGGTAGTGACTATGAATCTCAAACAGCTCCTAAAAAATAATGATATAGTTATATCCAACCCAATCTCCAACATACTTCTATTTACCTAAAAATAGTTTATTTATATATATGGTGAGCATAATAGGTATACTCATAAGGATCCTCCACATACTCTCTCATGTAAAGGATAAATAGAACATACTAAATCCCAGTGAACAAAAAATGAGGCTAACCTGTTTCCTAAATAGATATAATAACTTCCTAGTCTCACCATGGATATCTCTCACTAAGTATTACATACAATATATCATATATTTTAGTAATAAAACAACAAGGTAACCCTGCTACTACTTCCCCCACTGGTTTTTCACTCTTCCCCAACATCACATGTCCTAGTCCATCTCTCTCCAAAAGAATCCATCCTAAAGACACATGGGCTAAGTATCACAACATGTATCTTTTGAATCACATCATCTCGTCTTTTCATTCCATATATACATATAGTATCCAAGTAGTTTTTGGGATCCACAACAGCCAGTTAAACATGAATTATACATATGGTATTATACCACAAGGAATCACAATCCATAAACCTTTTAATATACCTCGATCCATCACAAATTATACACATCAAGCCTAAAATAATACTTTGGATACTATATCTGGAGAAACATGTGTGTGAAATAACCATAAGTCATCATATCCCTATACCCACAAATATAATAAATATAACAACCATGAATATTATTACGTAATACTACCAAGAGAATATATTGAGGCTATAGAGGGTATTCATCCATCCATTCTCACTACCGGTATGTTGGTGGAAACACCCTCGCATATTCCATTGGGTTTCAGTTTACCTACCGATATGGGTGAGGTAAAGTATTAAATAAGAAAACATACAGGATATAATATATCATACAACCACACTATGGGAATAACCTAGTCGTAGGATTAAATTCAGTTATAATCACCCATACACCCATTTACAAATTCCAAGTACTAGATATCCTATAAACACACAATCATGTAAGGAGATACATTTAAATTGATTATTTCCCCTTTTGAGAATATAAAATTACATTATTTATTTCATTATAAATTAATCAAAATTTATTCAATTTCATTTCATTAACCATAAAAATTAATTTCATAACCTCTATTAATAATCTAAACCATGACCATGGTTTCTCAAGATTAACATCTTTTTAGTATTCTATCAAAAACCAACATTAGGGGTAAAATAATTTATTAAAAGTTATCGTAATTATATAATTATAGGTACTCTATGAAACATTCTAAACATCCAATAATAGATTCATAACAGATCATATTCATCTACCATAAGTATTGGGGAAAGTAAAGAAAATAAAAAGAAACTCATTTATCTGGCCCTTTAAATATATTAAAAAAGAAATCATCCTAGACTTCATAATCACAATGGGTAATCCTGGATTCAACCTATTTAATCATCCAAGTTCCATACCCAACACCATCATGTATACCATCACATGCATAAAGATTCATCCTTAATCATTAAATAATCATGACTTTAAAGTCAAGAATTCATTTTCTTACATTTGTTGATATATTCAAGTTTAGAGTTTATGATAATTAGGTCATAACTCATACATAAAAAACCCATATATTAAAAAGAGAAAACTTCCAATCAGTATCCATTTTTTACAATATAAAACATTTAAAAATAAATATGATTTATTTTCATGAAAACCATCATGAATTTTAATATGACTTCTTCTTCGTTCGCACCAATCCTTAAAAACTGTATAAAAAATATATGTAACACCACGACCCTACCTCATTGGGTTGAGGAGGCGGTGAGGGTTATTTGGCCTTAAGAGACGTTCCCAAGGCGCCAAAGGCTGACTATAAATGTTAAGGGCTTTGAGAAAAAATTGGGGAACAATTTGTGCTTAAGACAAAACCAACCAACCCATCCACTATCAATCATTATACGACACATTTCAACCAAAACAGTCAAGCATGTATTCCCAAAGGAAAACCATGTTGTTCCACAATACAACCCAAAACTAATACAACCAATACCATATTAGTGTACTGTGTGGAAGACTCAACAAAAGACCCAAAAAAAGACAAGGCACATTCCATGGATCGACACCAAGCTCCATGATCCAAGATCCACTAACACATCACGATACACCACTAAAAGATGATGATGCCTTACCTTTTTCCTATGACATGATACACAACATCTGCAAAGACACCACTGTTCCAAAGAAGGGGATGAGTACTAAAACTCAGTAGGTTTTCCCCAAATTACTTCCCCATACACGCCACTAAGAAAAAACTATTAGCACATTTATATGAAACAGTTTATATAAAATAATCACAAGTACAACCATTTCCATAATTCAAACATGCCCTTACCACGCCATCACACCCAAACCAAGAAACCAAGGGAAATCCAACCAAAAAATCCACAATCCATTTCATCATTCACACACTATCACAAAAATTTCCAACCTAAAAAGCAACGCACAATGAACAACCAAAACAACCAAATGGTGGAGCTTCTGTCCAACCCATTCATCCATTAACACCTAGTGGTACTTCTCGACCACAACCCAATGGTTGAACTTCCGTCCAAACCGTTCACCCATTCACAACAAGTGGTACTTCCCAACCACAGCCCAAATGGTGGTTCTTCCGACCACTATCCATCACCTTTTATAGTGAGACTTCCCACCCACTTCCACACAACATTTCAACCAATCACAACCAAGCATATATCCCATCAAGGTCACAACATCATGAAATCAACCAATTCCATTGAAAGTCAATCCACTTTAATAAATCACCCATTTATTGAAAATCATTTTCCATGCCAAACAACCTTTCAATAAAACAATATCATTATTGAAAACTATTTCCATCAACTAATTCCATTGCAAGTCAATCCACTTCAATAAATCAGCCATTTATTAAAAATCATTTTCCATGCCAAACCAACTTTCAATAAAACAACATCTTTATTGAAAACCATTTCCATCAATCATTTTCAGAAATCAACCATATCATCCCATTTTAACATCTCCATTTTAAAATCCACAATAATAACATTTCTCCATAAAACCCCATTTTCCTCAAAAATATCCCAAAAGATCACCCAATGGATAACCAATCAATTTCGCACATCAAACCATAATTAATTCAATACACAAAAAATAAATTGTAACCAAAACCATTCTATCTAACTAAGTAGAGTCAAGAGAGAATCCACCAACCTTTAGGGTTCCGACGAAATCGACCGACAAGTAATCGCACCTCAAATCTGGCGAACGCACAACTAAAACCTCTCTAGATCCCTTTCCCTAGCATTCACAAGCCTTAAAATAATCATCCAAGGAAACCACAACTGTAGATCTACACACAACATGTGTAGATCTAGAAAACCATAGAAGGGAGAAGAAAGGATCTAGAGAAAACCAAAATGAACCATGAGAGAAGACTTGCCCAGGAGAAACCACCTACAATTCACCAAGAAACCCCTTCAAAATGCTTCCAAACCGAGTGGGAAAGCCCCTCCAACCCTTGAGAACTGAAAATCCCGAGTGAGGCTCAAGTGGGAGGAAGTTTGAAGAGGAATGACGCAAGCCCGAGTGATCCCAGGTTTTAAAACCCTATTTTTAAGCGGCTTCATTGTTAGCCAGCACGGTTTGAAAACTGTCCACTAACTGTGTGCATGATACTACCTCGAGAGAAAGGGTTTGCACGGTTTCCTCACACAGTTTGGTAAACTGTGTACAGGCCATGCGAAGCCTACTATCTCCCTTTCATGGTTTCCTGGATAACCCGAATGGTTTCCCTTAACCATGCTCAAACTGTGCTCCCCTAGAAAAGCCTCCAAAATTATCCAAAACCAATCCAAACTCTCCCTACCTCTTCCCAACTCATCCCATACACTTTAAACACATAAAAATTCATAAACAAAGGCTGCATACCTCAAACCGGGGGTACTAAATTCTCCTGAAAATTGGAATTTCCATCCCCAGAAAGTAGTGAACCCGCCTTTTGCTGAAAGAGCTTGGGCCACTGCTCGGCCATCTCTTTCTCCCACTCCCAAGACTCCTCTTGAATCTGACCATGCTACCAAAAAAATGAACTAAACTGTTTCTTTTACCATGTAAGAATTTCTCTTTCCAATCCACAACCCACACTAGCACGTGCACCAACGAAGCATCTGGTTCTAGTTCAAAATGAACCCATCGAATCACATGGTCACGATCTGGCTGATACTTTTTCAACTACGACACATGAAACACATTGTGCACCGCACTGAACATAAGTTACAATTCCAAATGATAATCCACCTCTCTAACCTGCTCAAGAATCTCAAAAGTTCCAATATACCTCGAAGATAACTTTCCCTACTTCCCAACCCGACAATGTCTTAACCTAGGAGAGATCCCCAAGAAATCATGATCACTCACCTCGAACGACAACGATCGTTGATGATGATAGGCATATGATTTTTGATGACTCTGAGATGTATCCATTCTCTTCCTGATAAACTTGATCTTCTCCATTGTCTCCTGGACAAGGCTCCATCCAACCATCGGGGACTCACCCGTTTCCACCCAACATAGTGGAGAACAACACGGCCACCCATACAACGCTTCAAACAGAGCCTTGTGTATGGATGTTTGATAACTGTTATTGTATGAGAACTCAACCAACAACAAGTGATCCTCCCACGAGCCACAAAAATCCATAACCAAGCCCGCAGCATATCCTCCAAAGTTTGTATCGTCCTCTCGGATTAACCATCCGTCTGAGGGTGATACGCCGTGCTCCTAGTAAACCTAGTTCCAAGGGATTGCTGTAAGGATTTCCAGATACGAGATGTAATCCTCAGATCTCTATTTGATACAATCGACACTGGAACACCATGCCTATTTACCACCACCCAGATATAGATTTTGGAAAGATCCTCCACTGTATGATATTCATGAATACCAATGAAATGGGCCGACTTTGTTAGTCGATCCACTATCACCCAAATGGAATTGCTCTTTCTGACCATTCTTGGGAGACCTGTGACAAAATCCATCGCTATTTTCTCCCACTTCCAAACAGAGATTGGTAAATACTGCAACATTCCCTTTGGCCTCTGATGTTCTTCCTTGACCTGCAGAAAACTCAAGCATCTCGAAAAAAACTCATACACTCTTATTTTCATATCAGCCCACCATAACTTTTGTTTCAACACTTTATAAATTTTATGAAGTCTAGGATGAACAACCCACTTGTAATGATGATACGCCCTGAGAATATCCTCCTGACAAGCAACTGGTACAACCATCTGATTCCGAATACACAAAATTGAATCTCCATTTAGTTTCCAACCCTCAATGGTATTCCCACCATTGAGTCTCGACCCCATGGTCACACACCTAGAATCAGATATTTTTGCCTCTCTAACTAGGCCAACAAAGTCAGGAATCAATAAAACTAGAAAGAATACAACTCTATCACCCTGGTCCTCACATTCTAACCACATATCGGCTGTAACTAACATCAACTGCCACCGGTCCGATGCCTGTTTCAGCATCTGATCATATGATTTTCTTCTTAATGCATCCGCCACCTAATTTCCCTTACCTATTGTGTACATTAAGTCAAAATAAAACATCTGGAGATATTTCATCCATCTCCTTTTCCTCAAGTTCAAATCCCTTTGTGAGAAAATGTGTTTCAAGCTCTTATGATCTGTATATACCATGAATTACTCACTGAAGAGATAATGACGCCACACTTTCAAAGCATGCACCACTTTTGCCAATTCCAAATCATGAGTTGGGTAGTTCTTATCATGAACCCTCAACTTCCATGATCCATATGCAACTACGTGATTTCCTTGCATGATAACACACCCCAACCCTGATCTCGATGCATCTCAATACACCACGTACCCTTTTCCTGGTTCTAGCAAAACCAAGATTTGTGCTGAAGTAAGGTGACCATTTAGCTCTTCGAAACACTACTGACACTGTTCATTCAACTAGAATGGAACATTCTTTCTTGTCAAGTCTATCATCGGTGAAGCCAAACATGAAAAATCACGAACAAAATGCTGACAATACCCAACTAGACCAAGGAAACTTTGTATCTTAAACACATTCTTTAGCAGTTCCCATAAGATAATAGCCTCTATCTTTTTTGGATCCATTGAAACACCCCTTTCAGAAATCACATGGCCAAGAAAACGAACTTCCTATATCCAAAAGTCACACTTTGACAATTTGGAATACAACGAATGATCCCTCAAGATCCCTAGCACTGTCTCTAAGTGCTGCTAATGCTCCACCCTTGTCTTTGAATACACCAGAATATCGTCTACAAATACCACCACAAATGAATCTAGATATCTCTGAAATATCTGATTCATCAATGCCATGAACACCGCTGGCACATTCATTAGACCAAAGGGAATAACCACATATTCATAATGGCCATATCTACTTCTGAAATCTGTTTTAGGAATATCATCCTTCCTCACCCACAACTAATCCAACACTATTGGAAGAACACTCAGCTCAACACCCTCTACCGATTCCAATGACAACACTGCCAACTGATATGATAACATCCCTACTGCTGGTGCCAACAAACCTGTTTCACCCTTCCTTTCATGCCTCTCTCCTCTAAAACAATTTCTAACGCCATTGTGTTTTGTAAAATCCAATGTCTGTGCATTACAATCGATGTGGGCCTCAAAAGCCACCTTCCAATCGATTCCCAGTATTACATCATACCCATCCATCTCAAGCATTGAGAAATTCCACATTAACTCAACCTGCCCACAACGATACAACATGATCTACACAAGAAGGTTTGAATCTCTCTTCGACCTAGAGGAGTATGATGTTTGAAAACCAAGGTCATCATTTCTACCCTTAAACCCAGCAAATCAACCACACTTGCAGCAATAAAAGAGTGTGAAGCACCCATATCAAACTGCACTTGCATCAAGGAAGAATTTAAAAGAATTGTACCTCACACTGTGGATGGTACCGACTAATCATCCACCACAACCTGCTCAGCTCAAACACATTATTTCTTGCCACACTCTGCTCTTTATTTCCCTGTTGAGGCATTGGGGTATTTTGAGAATCACCATGACCCACTATACTATGCTGTTGAGGGGTATGTTGTTGTTCCCGTACCGTCGAAGCATACGATGTCTGCGATCCCTAAGAAGTATCATGTGCACCCGGCCTCGGAGCATTCTGACAATAACGCTGTAGATACCACATTTGTTTACAATTATGACATGCTCGAGGTTGTGTCGTACAATCTCGCTTGATGTGGCTCGTCGAACCACACTAAAAACATCCTAGTTTTCTCTGGGGCTTCAGAGGAAGATTCAATGATTCTTCTGTTGGATTATGTGTCATACTCCTACACTAGGAATAAGTTCCCCTCCTCCGCATGAACCCAGCATTAGAGTTCCCACTATTCCCCATGGGTACCACCATCCTTCCTCTGCCCGGAGCTCCCAACAGGACCTGCTCAGCCACCGAGGCTCTATTCACCATCTCTGTGTAATCATCTATACACAGTACTGCTATCTTTGAACAGATTTCTTGCCTTAACCCTTCTTTAAAGATCCTTTCCTTCAATGGCGTGCTACCCGCCACCTCGGGTGCAAACCTCACTAAGTTCATAAACTTAGTTACATACTCCGTCACAAACATAAGCTCTTGCTTCAAACTGAAGAAATCAATCATACACTGAATTCTGAACGTATGTGGGTAGAATTGATTATTAAATAATTCCTCAAAGCCTTCCCACATCACACACCAGTTCGTCCCCGCTTGGACTACCAGCTCCCACCACTGAAGGGCAAGATCTTCCAACATACACGTGTCCAACTTCACTTTTAACTCTACCGGTGTTCCCAAGAACTCGAAAATCATGTTCATTCTATTCAACCATGATTCTGCCCTCCCTTTCTCGGAATCACCCCTGAAGATGGGTGGATTCTTCTTTTGAAACTGAACTACATTATCCACATTCCTTGGTTCATCCATTTTATATCCACTTTCCACATCTTGGAAAGATTGCACTATTCTTTGCACTAGCTGCTGGTTCACCTGAGGCTCAGGTGCTACCACATTCTCAGCAGCCTCCTCCGGTTGGTCTCTTCGACACCTACCCAGTGTCATTCCTATCAATAGGAAACAATAACCATGAGTCTCACTTTCGTAAACATCAAGAATTCCCATATCTAATCACATTACACAACATTATCGCACAAGTCTTTCCACAAGTTAACATTTTCCATGTTTCACCATTTTGAAAACCAAACCACTTTCAAAATACAAAATTTATTCACATTACAATTTCACACATTCATATCAAACTATAAATAATTATACCCCAATGAAATAAGAATCCTCGAGGGAAGTCATTTTTACCATATATCCCATGCGCATATCATTGGCTACACCCATGACAATGATATTTCCAATGCCTATAAGTGTCTCCAAAACAATTATGTACCCAACTCCTTGGTAACTTTAATTTCAACATAAAAGGGTTAGCTATGTCCTTTTATGATATACATTCCATGTTCCGACAAGCCTACGCCTTGATACATTCATGAATCAAGGAATATACCTCAACGAATGTCAACTCCAAATCTGAGAAACAACTCCAAAGGACATAACAAGCTGATACCATTTGTAACACCCTGACCCTACCTCACTGGCTTAATGAGGTGGTGAGGGATACTTGGACTTAAGTGTTGTTCCCAAGGTTCCAAAGGCAGGCAATAAATTTCGGGGGCTTCAAGAACAAATTGGGGAACGATTTTACCTTAAGAAAAAACCAACCAAACCATCCACTATCAATAATTATATGATGCATGTAAACCAAAACATTAAACCATGTATTCCCAAAGGACAACAATGTTGTTCCACAATACTACCCAAAACCAATAAAAACAATACCATATCAGAGTACTATATGGAAGACTCAACAAAAGTCCCAAAATAACCCAAGGCACACTCTATGGTTCCACACCAAGCTTCATGCTCCAAGCTCCACCCAGACATCACGATGAACCACTAAAGGAGGATGATGCCTTACCTTTTTCCTATGCCATGATATACTACATCTTCAAAGACAATAATTTTCCAAACCAGGGGGTGACTAATAAAACTTAGTAGGTTTTCCCCAAATGACTTCACTACACATGACACTACGATAAAACCGTTATCACATTTATATAAAATAGTTTATAAAAAATATTCAAAAGTAAAACCATTTCCATAAGCCAAACATGCCCTTACCAAGCCATCACAGCCAAACCAAGAAACAAAGGGAAATCCAACCAAACACGCCACAATCCATTTCATCATTCACACACTAGCACAACAATTTCCAACTTGCAAAGAAATTCATAACAAACAACCAAAACAACCAAACGGTGGAGCTTCCATCCAACCCGTTCATCCATTCACACCTAGTGGTACTTCCCGACCACAACCCAACGGTGAAACTTCCATCCAACCTGTTCAACCATTCACAACTAGTGTTACTTCCTGACCATAACCCAAATAGTGGGTCTCCCAACCACTATCCATCACCTTTTATAGTGAGACTTCCCGCCCACTTCCAAACAACATTTCAACCAATCACAACCAAGCATATAACCCTTCAAGGTCACAACATCATGCAATTAAATAATTCCATTGCAAGTCAATCCAATTCAATAAATCACCCATTTATTGAAAATAATTTTCCATGTCAAATAACCTTTCAATAAAATAACATTTTTATTGAAAACCTTTTCCATCAACCAATTCCATTGCAAGTCAATCCACTTCAATAAATCTCCCATTTATTGAAAATCATTTTCCATGCCAAACCACCATTCAATAAAACAAAATATTTATTGAAAACCATTTCCATCAATCATTTTCACAAATCAACCATATAATCCCATTTTAAAATCCACAACAATATCACTTCACCATAAAACCCAATTTTCCTCAAAAATCCCCCAAAACATCACCCAAGGGATATCTAATCAATTACGCACATCAAACCACAATTAATTCAAAGTGGAAAAAAATCAATTGTAGCCAAAACCATTATCTCTAACCAAGTGGAGTTGAGAGAGAAGCCACCTACCTTTAGGGTTTTGGAGAAATCGGCCCACAAGCAATCACACCTCAAATCCTACAAACACACCACCGAAACCTCTCTAGATCCATTTCACTAGAATTAACAAGCCATAAAATCATAATCCAAGGAAACCACAACCCTATATCTACACACAACAAGTGTAGATCTAGAAAACCAAAGAAGGGAGAAGAAAGGATCTAGTGAAAACCAAAAGGAACCATGAGAAAAGACTTACCCGGGAGAAACAACCAAAAATCTGCCAATAAACCCCTTCAAAACGCTTCCAAACTAAGTGGGAGAGCCCCTCAAACCCTTGAGAACCGAAAATCCTGAGTGAGGCTCGAGTGGGAGGAATTTTGGAGAGGAATGAGGCAAGCTTGAGTGATCTTGGGTTTTAAAACCCTATTTTTAAGTGGTCGCATGGTTAGCTCGTACGGTTTGGAAAACCATGCGCTAACCATGGGCATGATACTACCTCGAGATCAAGGGTCTCCATGGTTGCCTCGCACAGTTTGGTAAACCATGTGCCGGCCATGCGAAGCCTACTGTCTCCCTTATACGGTTTCCTGGAGAAGCCGCATGGTTTCCCTTAACTGTTCTCAAACCGTTCTCCCCTAGAAAAGCCTCCAAAATTATCCAAAACCAATCCAAACTCTCACAACCTATTCCCAACTCATCCCATGCACTTTACACACATAAAAATTCATAAACAAATTCAACATACCTCAAACTGGGGGTACTACAATATAAAACATCGGATGAGAAAAAAAATCTCAGTAAGGGACATAAAAAATAAGAAATATATTATTCCAATTAAAAACATGAAAACCCATAAAATATTTAGCTTTATAAAAATATTCTATGAAAAAAATCATTTCCACATGAAAAATACACACCATTTTCTCAAAGAAAAACTTTAGAGACCATAGCAAGCAAATAAAAACCCCTTTTTGGAAGCATAGAGCATTATATTTATAAGCCATGTCAAAAATAACTATATCCTAGGTAAATACATAGGATAATCAACATCGGTTAATTCCTTCCTTCTTTTCTATAAATTCAATGTACATTACCCAATACATTGGAGTGCTAACTAGGCACACCCATTTTATAAGATATACTGGGATCCCCCACTGTATAATACGTATCGGGCTAACCCATAATATAAGATGTATCATTATCACTCATCACAATCTATAATTCTATCTTACTATTTGAATAAAACATTATAATTATTTCATTTATTATAATAACCCCATTGAAAAACTCTACTGAACCCAAATGCAAAATACTTTCGGATATTAAAATACCATTTCTTTTGAAAAAAACATCTTCAAAAAAATACCAAAAAATATGAGAAATAAAGTTTTTTTTGAATAAAATAGGATATATTTTAAATTAATTAATAAATAGAATAATAATTATGGTGGTGGGAAATTCATTTTCTCCATATACATTAAAATATAACATTCATTTTGTCTTTTTTAGAGAAAGTAAAAAACATCCCCTAAAATATTCCATTTGTATACCATTTAAATAAATTTAAAATAGGAATAAAATTTAATTTATATTTATTTTATGTCCATATAAACACATTAATAATATGTATTTTAAAAACTATGGACATGTGAGAAGAATATTTTGAAATGAATCTTTGAAAGATGATTTTTTAAAGAGAGTCTCATACCTTGAGTCTGACTCATCTTGAACGATCTTAATCTTCCGAAATAATAAAAAAATTAATTAATTACATTATTAATAAAAAAATTTAGTTTTATTATTCCTTTTATTTCCATGATATATTCAATTATTAAATTAATTATGTTCACGTCAAATGTTTTTATGATATTCGGCTCATATGTCCAAAATGACTTCAGTGGGTAGACTACGGTCAAATGGGCCACTATTCAATCATCTCCAGAATAATAATCATGAATAATTATTATTTCTATACATCAATTATACCTTTAAAACCAATCATTCTAGATGGTCATGAAAAATAAACTACATTATAATCAAGGGGATAGTTATACATATGTACACTTGAGCAACATTTCCTTTTTTCAATGATTGTTATAGAAAGTAGGTAAGTATTATTTTATCCTTATAGAATGAAAATTATATCATTAATAATATATTATTTGTTAAAATATACTTATGTATATCATCAAATTAATGTGTCCATATAAATGAATCAAATCACTTTGTAGAGACAGTAATCCACATGTATACATGAATAACATTTTCGTTTTTTTAGTTAATGGAAAGGTAAGAAAGTAAATGATATATTATATTAGAATAATTATAAATATTTCAGGAATTTAATATATATATATATATACATTAAATCCATCATTAAAACCACTCATTAAAGATGTTGATGGGAAATGCATTACATTTGTCTGTGAGGCAATAGTCCACCGTACACACGAATGATGGTTTTGTTTCCACTTCGATGGAGGAAGGAGATAGATATGGGTTATCACATTTATATAATAACATATAAGTAAATTTTAGATACTTTTTTATTATATTATAATTTTTTAACAAGATTTTATGGAGTATTAAGAATAAATAAAATTAAAACACTTGATTAAGAGTTATTCCTCTTCTTTGGATAACCTCTTAAAGTTTACACCAAACGTTTTTCTAGGTTGGCTTTATGATCAAACCAATACCTCGAAGAAATGGGTATGGAATTAAATGATGGATTTGTATAAGTCTTGTTTAAACCAAAAGGATTTTGAAGTGTGAATAATAGGGGAGAGAAGGATTATTTTTATATGTGATAGAAGGGGAACTTTTACAATTTCATAAAGTATTAAATTAATATAAATTACATTTCAATTCCAAATGGCTCTAAATTGAAAAAATTAAAATATGATATTATGTTAAGACTAAATAATATTATAAAAAAATAGTATATGGTTAGGTGATTTTTACACCCTTATATTTTTTAACCAATTATAGCCCTCCTTGACAATTATCATGGTATTAAAGTTTTTACTCATTAGGGGTCAAGAAAGTTCCTATAAAAGGAAAAAATGACCATTAATGGACCGTGGTTGATATTATAAACCATTTATTATTCATTTGGATGTATATAAGTTTTTATTAATTTAAAATCATTTAATAAAACATTATTTATTATAAAATATCTTTATTGTCATTTTTGTCACTATTTATTTGATTTGATTTTAAAAACATAAAAAATATTTGAAATAAAAATATATAAATTTAATACTTCCCAAACATGTTATAATTGTCAATAAATTTTTTGGAATAAAATAATTTATTCAAATTATATTACTTTTAATTTTTATAATTTCATTTTTTTATTTTCCATTTAATTAAATAATTACTACATCGATGTCACGTAAGCATTTAAGATAATTATTTAATTACTAAAATTATTAAAAAAACTACCATGATAAAAAATTAATTTAAAATTAATATTAATAATTATAAACGAAAATAGGCTATTTTTATACCTATAATAAAATATTATAGTTATTAAAAGCAATAAAGTGATATTTTTAGCTTTTATTTACTTAAATAATTATAACGGTTGTAATCATGGTCATATGGCCAAAAATGTTAACATATTAGAATTTTGGATGATTATGGAAAAAATATTCTCAACCAATAAAAATAAATCAAGTGTTATTATTACTTTTTAGTCTTTATGAAATTATTTTTAACTATAATTATATCATTTTACCTTTACTATGGTGACAAATATTTACTATAGTTACAATTCATAATGACCAAAAATAAAAAAGATAATATTTAAAAAAATTACCTCTTGAATAAAGATATGGAATCATTTTTCCAATATTTAAATCATATAACTTTAAGAATTTAATTTATGATTATATCAAAAAAATGAGATGAAAATTGTTTTTCTGAAAATCCCTTTTAAGAAAAGGATGGTCTTATATTAACTCTATAACTAGAAATCATAATTATATGAATTTAGTTTTATATATGTATATATATATATAATATAATTAATTTAAATATTTCATTATTTAGATTAATTTAATTAATTAAAATGGATAATCTTTTTGCACCAAAAATTTGTTTTTAGAAAAAAGTGTTTTAAAGCATAAAAATAAATTTATACCAAAATTAATAAAATTGCAGATGAAAATTAAATTAATTAGATAATTCTAAATGAAATTTTCCACTTGTCACTTTAAGACCAAATCTAGAATATAATGGGTCTTTTAAATGACATTATTTAATTAAAATAAATGACAACATTTGAAAAATCATTGATTTTCATGATTCACTGAAAAATTAATCATTTTAGAAAAATACCAAAATTTCACCCTAAGTTAATTTTGATATCATTACTTAAAAAATAAATTTCATTTAATCAAATAAGTTTTATTAAATTTGTATAAATTAATTATAATATTTTCTCACAAAAATTTGTAGAAATATTTTTTAAATAAAACGCTTTTTAGAATAAAATTCATCATTAAAACATGAGTGCTTATTACCTAAGAATTTATCAATAAATGTATATTCTGTAGGATATATATATATATATATATATCATCAATTAGTATATCCTATTCATACCCCTCAATTTAATTCATAGGTTATAATGATCATTTTTAAATAATAATATATCATGGTTCATTTAGGCTCAGTGTTGCATGTCATATATGTTATCAAACATAGTTTTATTTTTAAAATATTAGGGTGTTAAATTATATTTCCCCTCCACATTAATAAATTTCATCTCCAAAATTATGAGTAGATCTTGGTAATAAAAGTTTGAAATTTGGAAATACCTTTATTGAATTCCCACATCGTAAAAAGGGTTTATAAAACTTCAACTTGATAAGAGAGAAAGGGAAATATGATGGTCATCTAAAATAACACATAACTAGATTTCCAAATAGGATTAAATTGGTTGGAAGTGAATATATGGACATAGAAGAAAATTTTAATTCCCAAATAACGATGGAGAGTGAGAGAGATCATTGATCATTATAAATTGAATGATCATGAGAAATTTAATGACTATGAAATCATAAAAAATTGTGTGAAAATGAAAATTTATTCAAGGAAAATTCAGGTAATAAGATAAATTTTTTATTTCAATATCCTTTTCCTAGAGTTGATAAATAGCTTAATATCTATACTAATAACATTATAATAATATACTTACTTGAAAAGTTATAATTTCTTCCTTTAATAAATTTCTACCACAATCTCATATATTACTCTAAATGATGAGTATTCGAGATGAATTTGTTATGTCTGAAGCACTAAAATAAACTACTAATAGATTAAATAATTCAAAAAACTGATAATAAGATATTCCTCATATCTTTATACGTTAAATATAGCCATCAATGGTTATTATAAAGTAAGATAATTCCAAAAATGAATAAACCATCATATGAATAAATGATAAATTTATCTTTAAAATTCAACAATATAATTAATGGTTCAATGAATATCAGTTGATAAATAAATATCCTTAATATTATTTAAAATATTCTTGAATAATATTGAAACCTAAAAGAATTATTTGATCACATACTCTTATAAGATAAATTTAACATTAATCTCCAAATAACACAAATCAATCTTAAAGTCTCATACTAAGGTGTGTATGAATGTTTTATGTAATCTTAATGATATGATAATTATTTCCATAAATAACCTAAATCACCATAAATACAAATTAAAATCATAATTCTTATAAAATATAATTTAACCTTTATTTCATAAATAAAATCCCATTTTATCAAAAAATATTTCATTTTACCTTAATCATAAAAGGTCACCAAAATAGTGATCTTCATACTAAATAATATTAATCACCTAATCACTAAATCATTTTTATCCCATTTTTTTATGATAAAACATATTAACCCAAAATAAACTTAAAAAAATAATTTTATACTAACCAAGACATAATATAGATCATTTCTAGGAGTTTCACCCTTGTCTCCCTTTGGTTATAGGTTCAAGCCCCACAGCCTTTCTGAATGCAAAAAAGATTTCACCAAGCTTGTATGTTGTCTTTTTTCCTAAAACTATATTACTATAATATTTATAAATAAACCAAAAAATTATGATGAACATACTTAAAAAAACCATTAATCATAAAATCAATTTTATCCTCCTGAATTTTATGTAGAGCTTATTTCTCCATAATATCCAAAATAATAATAATTTACTATTAATTTTGTAACATCTAGAACATATTAACCCAATGGTTTATTTATCCCTTTATCAAATTTGCTTAAATTAGTGCCTATAAAAATTATCACATTTTTTCTACACCATTATTCAAAGGTATTGATCCCATCTAACATATGTTTCCAAATATTGAAAACAAAATATTTTGCAGAATAATCCTTATGCGTTTCATGATAATATTTAGAATGTATTGGAATATCATTGATAAACACAATCTTAATGAAACTTACTTATTAAAAAATTAACCATGATTTTTTTTATTCCTTAATACTTTATTCTTAAAAATAAATTATATTAAATATATCCTTTGGATTCATCAATATCAAATCAATTTTGTTTCACACATAAATCATATAAAAATAATTCATACCTTAAATATAGACATCATGTTCTTCATTTATGTTATTGATATCCCCTTTATCTTATTGCATGAATTATATATCTCTATAAAATAAATATTCAGGTCATTGGGGTAATTACCTTACTGAATGAGATGGATGATTTTAGATTTTAAAATCAAATAAAATAGATTCCATGATCCATAGAAATTTTGGAGAAATTAAAATGGGTTAGATAGATAAAAAAGTTTCTTACATATGATTTGGATTTTCAGATAACATTAAAAATAATTTGAATAAGTTTTTTGGATAATAGTGATGATTGAATCATATATAATGGATAAGAATATTGTTCGAGATCCTTTTTCATTCATTTTCATAAATGATCTTTAATCTTTAGAAAAGAACATCATTAAAATGTGAAATGAATTATTGCATGTTAAAATGAAAATGTTCCTTATAAATTCAATACCCATATAAATTATATAATAATTTAACCTTAAAATCCTCTAAAATATCATAAATAAATTTAACGTTAAAGACTTATTCAACCTTAAAGGTCATCTCATACATTTTCCCTCAGATCTAGAAAAATGTAATAGCTTTCTTATGAAATAATACTTCACATTAAAACTAATGGTTACATATAAATAAACTAAATAAAATGTCTCCAAGAAAAATATAATTAATTACCTTAAAATATCATCACTTAGAAACACAAAATGGGTTTCTAATACTTTGAACTTATGATTAACCTTAAACCCATTAACTCGTGATGGTATCCATAACTCTTAAGTTAAACTCACATGAAAACATCCTAACATCCAAATTTATCTAAACATTTCCTATAATACCAACTATTAATACTCGGCCTTAAACAATACATAATATTTAGTTTTAAGTTAATAATTCATTCTATTACATTTGAGGATATTTTTAACATTAGAGTTATTTGTAAATAAGTCGTAACTCATACAAAAAAACCTATATATCATAAATTGTACACTTCCACTTAGTGAAAAACATTTTAAACATAACTTATTCTTTGCTATTATCAATCCTTAAACCTAGTGAAAAACATTTTAAAATGTGGTATGAGGAAAAAAATATTATTAAGAGACATAAAAAAGAAGAAATATGTTACTCTAATAAAAAAACATTCAAACACATAAAATGTTTACCTTACTCAAAATATACTTTTATTGTATTAAATATATCATTTCAACATTAAACATAAACACATTTTTTTCTCAATGAAAATGTTAAAAAACATGGAGAGAAAATGAAAACCCTTTTGGATGATTAGATCATTATATTCATACATTGTGTCTGAATTAAATAGATCATATTTACATCTATAAGAGAAAGTAAATTGGTTAACTCCATTATACTTTCTTAAAAAGAAAATGAAAATTACCTAATGCATTGGAGCACTATCTTGGTAGACCCATCATATAAGATATATCAGGATCACCAATCCTAAAATATGTTTTTGGATCATCCATCGTATAATTTGTATCAAAATAACCTATAATCATGTATAATTATAATTTAACATGTGAATAAAACATTTTTATGATTTCATATCTTATCATAAAACCCTTGAAAGACTCTTTTGAACCTAGACACAAAATACTAATGAAAAATATTCACATGGGAGAAAAAAATTACATTTTAAAATCACTTAAATAAATAAAAAGGAGGCATAAAAATTCTTTAATATTTATTTTATGTCTATAAAAATATTTTAATATTATATTTTAAAAAATATTCAAATGGGAGAAAATATCTGGTTGGGAAACTTTATAAGATGATTTTAAAATATAGTCCATAATCTTGAGTCTGAATCATCACGTACATTATTTATCTTCATGAATAATAAAATTATATTAATTGTTTACTTTATTAATAATCTTTTTTCATGTTTAATATTCCTTTTATTTCCTTGTTATAATCAATTTCATAATCAATTAAGTTCATGTCCGACGTTTTGATGATTTTCAGATCATATCTCCAAAATGACTACGTTAGATTGATTATGTTCAATGATATAATTATTCCATAAAATATATAATAATACTTATTAAATAATTATCAATTTTAATAATCAATTATACCTTTAAAACTAATAATGAAATATTCTTATGAAATTTGAACTACATTACAATCGAGGATGCAGTAGGTCCAATAAACACAAGAGTAACATTTCCATTTTTCAACAATCATTATGTAAATAATGTAAGTATTGTTTTTTATTTATTGAATTATAATTATATCATAAATATCATATTATTTCTTTAAAAATACTTATCTATATAATCCAAGTGATGTGGTGATAAAAATGAATCGCATCGCTTCATGGTAGAGGTAGTCCACACGTACTCCCGAACGATGTAATCATTTTTCAATGAATGGAAATGTTGGAAATTAAATACTATATTATATTTTAAAAATTATAAATATGTAATTAATATCATATATATACATTAAATGCATCATTACCACCATCTGTGATAGGTGTTTATGGAAAAAAAATAACATCGGTTCGGGAGTTGGTAGTCCACCGTACACACAAACGATGGTTTTGTCTATCATTTAATAGAAGAAGGAGATGGATATAGGTTATTCCATTAACATAATAAAATATATTTATATTTTAGATAATATTTTTCTTATATAATTATCATTGAATAATATTTTTATGATGTGGAAGAAGAAATAAAATGAAAACACTTTATTAAGAACTATACCTCTTCTTCGAACAACAACTTAAGGTTTGCACAAAAAGCATTCCTACATTTGATTTATGGTCAAAAATAGGACTCTAGGAAATTGGTATGGAACTAAAGAATGTGTTTTGGTTGGTATTTGTGGAACCAAATGTATTTTTAATTATAAAGAAGAGATATTTGGAGGTTCTCTTTTATAAGTGAGGGAAGGGGAACTTTTGGAATTTCTTAGTGTATTAAATAAATATAAATTAATTTCCATATCCAAATGTATCCAAATTTACAATATTATAAGATTATATGAGTTAGAGTATAAATAATCTCATGAAATAAAAAATTTAAAAGTTTAGGTGATTTTTTTACCCTTATCTTTTTATTTTAACCTATTTTAACCCTCTTTTATAATTACTTGAGTATTAAAGGTTTTACTCTTTAGGGGACAAGAAAGTTTCTATAAAATTTGAAATAGTCCATAAATGGGAAATTATAGATATTTTAAACCATTTTCCATTCACTTTCATAAATATAATATTTTTAGGAATTTTAAATCATTTAATAAAACATTATTTATTATAAAATATAATTAATGTCAGTTTTGACACTATTAATTTAATTTGACATTGAACACATTAAAATTATGAAATTAAAATATACACCTTTAACACTTCACTATAATGTTATAATTATTTAAAAAAAATTAATAGAATAATTTTTTAAAAATCTATTTCTTTTAATATTTTTTAAATCATTTATTTTATTTTATTTTTAATTGAATAATTACTATGTTAATATTATGTAAGCATTTAAGGTAATTCTTTCATTACTAAAAAATAAATATATATATGGGTAAAAAAATAATTTATCTTTACAATTAATAATTATAAATTGACACAGGTTATTTTTATCTCTATAAAAAAATATTATAGTTATTAAAAGAAAGAAAGTGATATTTTTTTTCTTTTCCCTACAAAAAGTATTATAAAGGTCACAATAATGATAATATGGTAATAAAATGTCATATATTTGAATTTTGGATTATTATTAATGAAATATACTCATAAAATAAAAATAATTAAAGTGTTAGGGTTACTCTTTACACCTGTTAAAATTATTTTTACACTTAATTGACTCATTTTACCTTTATTGTGCTAGAAATAATAATTACTACGGTTACTATTCATAATGAACAAAAAAAGGGTCATATTTACCAAATTTGGACCTTATGATTCAAAATATGGAATCAATTATAAAATATTTAAAATAAAAAAGTAGAAAATTCTAATTTAAAACTAAACATGAAAATGCGACGAAAAACAGTTTTTTTAAAAAAATTCTTTTAGGAAATAGATGATATTATATTAACTCTATGACTAGAAATCATCATTATATGAATTTAAATTAATTTAAATAGATATATAATCTTATTAATTTTTTTTGAATCATAAATTTTAATTGTTTTCATATAAGTTTTTTGAGGATTAAAAATGCAGTTTTCTGAAAACTATTTCTAAGTGCATAAAGTTTATGTATTTTCATAAATTAAAATAAACCCTAATATTAAATAAATAATATAATGTAACTTTTTAATTACTTTATTTAATTAAAATCAATAACACTATTTGAAAAATGAGTAATTTTTACTATTAAGTGAAAAATCAATCATTTCGGAAAAATCCCAAAATTTAACACTAATTTAATTTGGATATTATTATTTCCAAAATAAAGTTCATTTTATAAAATAAATTTTATAAAAGTTATAGAAAATAATATATTATTTCCTCATAAAAATAAAAAAAATCATTTGTGAATAAAACATATTTTTTGAATAATAAAATGTCTTCATTAAAAATTGAGTTCTTATTTACTAAGAGTTTATAAATATATTTATATTGTGTTGGATATTTATATATATTTCATAAATCAGTTAACAATTTGAAAATCCTATAATTTAATGGTTAGGTTATAATGTCAAATTTAAATAATAATATCTCATGGTTCGTTTAGGCTCGGTGTTGTGCTTCTGATATGCATAGTTTTCTTTTTATAATTTTTAGGTGTTACAATGAATCTCTCCATCACAAGCATAAAATGTTTCTACAACCATGGGGATACCCACCCATATTAGGATCACATCATATCTTATACCAAGTCTCACATCTATAGAATATCATAGAAGATAACAAAATAACCAACAAGGTGAATGGGGAAACATATACCTAAAACAATGCAATTTTATTTATATAAAAAGAGGCTCACTTAGCCCCAAACATAATGGATTCAGCCTTCAAAACATAATTATCACACTCAGCTCCAAACAATTACCTTTATAAAACAACAGGTTTTATTCCATCTTGAATTAACTGATTAAATTATTACAGGTTACAACTGTGGGTAACCTAAGGCATCAACTATAAAAATCTATTCTAGAATATATTTTGGTTTCAAGAAACAGATAGAATAACCATTCTAATTTAGCATTCCTTTTATTATTATTCACATAAATATTAATTATAACTTCAGTTTTTTATACATTTTCCTTAACATATGGAATAAAAACATTAAATTAAACATTCATTAACCATTAATTTGATTACCATAAAATTATAAGAACCAAATTTTCACTACCCATGTATATTTATGTTCTTTATCCAACCAAAAAATTACTAGATTTACATTATTCAGTGATTTCATAAAAAAACATGTTATCCTAGGAATAACCAACATTCTAAACAAATAATAGACATGTATAGAACACTATCTTGAAAATAAAGAGTCAAACTATTATCACTATGGAGACATAAACATGTGATCGCTAACCAAAAACTAGTTATTTATAAAATATTTTATCCTTTATTATGGTTAAATCTACAAAACCATGATCAATTTATGGTTGGACATTAATAAATAGGATAATTAATGAATCCCCCACCTTAAGACATCAACATTATTTACATAAGAACAGAATAAGAATGTGGATCTCTACTCACATATCCCGTAATAATCTACATCCCTCCTAAGTATGTTGTTCCTCATCCATTCCAAAAAACAATAAGAGAAACTAAATTAGAGTAGTGGAGATCAACCACTGTAATATTGAAGGATAACATAGGAGTAAAGTATATTTAATGGAGGAAAAATGCAATAAAACAAGAGAAACACACCTTGGATCACCATATATCAATCATAGAAGGATGTAGATTAATCCGAGTAGAAAATTAGATTCAAATACTTTAAGGATAACTCTAGGGTACCTATTGTTATAGATGATGGATTGGGAGGAAAGTGTATTTGGATGTCCTGGTTGTATTTATATCCATACTAGATTTTAGAATACCACATCACAACCTATCAGACCATGCTAAAACACTATTGAAAAAGCGGACTAAAGATATATTGAGGTAGACCATGTTGTAGCCCCTAATAAATTCTCTATCTTGTATCCACATCACCATCTTTAGAACATATCCTATATACCTAGGGGAGGGACTATGGAACTTCCCACCACCACACCGCAAAACCCCCTTTTCCAATACGGAGGCTACAATGCAGCCTAATCCCCACAGCACACCTACCCCCATTTTGGTAGTAAACTCAAAATCCAATTCTATATACCCTACACCAAACCTATTCTCATTACACCATAGTATTCCACCCTCCATGTCCCAACCTCATTCTCTACACCATAGAATACTCTATTGAGATGATTTTTCAACTTAACTCCCCTATCAACCCTCCAAACACCTTGGAACCTCCTACAAGTGACTCCAACACCCAAAAATCAGATATTAATGGCTATCATGGTCTATCACTTATAATATATGTATCTTCTTCCATGAAATAGGAAATTAAACCATCATTCATGTGTACTAAGGACTACCACATCCTAAATCTATGTAATTCATTTTCCACCAACACCTTTCACGGATGGTTATAATGATGGATTTAATGTATATATATTATATTCATAAAAAATTGTACTTCTAAAAATATAGTTTATCATATATTTTATTACCTTTCTATCCATTGAAAAATAATAACATTGTTTGTGCATACATGTGGATCAACAACTCCATGAAGTGAAGAGATTCGTTTTTCATGACCACATCGCATGGATACAATATATAAGTACATTCAAAGAAATAATATGATATTTATGATATATAAATAAAAATAAATATTTAAAATAACACTGATCATATTTCGATCATTTTCTTTGAAAAATTAAAATGTCACTCATGCGTACGTAAGACCAACCGTCTTCATGTTTTTAACATAGTTCATTTTTCATAACCATATTTAATGGTTGTATTTAAAATTATAATAAATGTATAAAAATTATAATTATTTTATTATTATTATTATTATGGATTTAAATTAATAAAACCACTTTTACCATAGTCAACTTTACAAATTCATATTGGACATATGATCTGAATATCATCAAAACTTTCGATGTAAACTTAATTGATTTAGTAATTGTATATAACATAGTAAAAAATAAAATAAAAGGAATAATAAATTATGAAAATGTTATTAAGTAATTAAATAATTATCATAATTTTATTATTCAAGAATATAAAGAATGTATGTGATGAGTCAAACTTGAGTTAAGGGACACATTTCTTTAAAAACCTCATTTTAAATGTTTTAAAGATTTATTTTCAAAAAAAAATTATTCCATGTCAAAAAACATAAAAAATAATTTTTATATATATTTAAATGAACATAAATTAATTATAATGTAAATTTTATGTCCCTTTTTACTTTCTTTCAACGGTTTTAAAAAGGACTATTTTTACTTATTTTATATGGAACATTTTAACTTTCTTTACAAAAGGCAAAGGGAATTTTCTTTTTCATCATATATGGCATAAATGGTTTTTCTTGAAACCAGAACCATTATTTTATGTTTGGATTCATTTATAATCTTACATTTTGTATTAAAATAAAATCATTCCTTACTTTTTTTATGATATTTTTATTTTTGAAATGTTTGGTTTTAATGGAAAGGAATATACCAATATTGGAAAATGTTTTTTTAGGGATCCAAAGGTATATTTTATGAGTATAGAGATGGAAATGAAAGAATATATTTTTTTATACATTTTATAGTCAATTTACATTTTTTATGATTGGGTGATCTTAATATAGCTCTCCATGAATTCAGTAATGATTATTTTATCCGGATAATTCTGTTTGAAGTTGGCCGTAATGGTAATTCCACTTGTGAGGGTTCTTATAATGGTTCTATGAAGATGATAAGCCAAGTCACATACATAAATTTTCAATTAATTAAAATTATTTTTCATGGAAGTAATTTTATTTCAACAGTTAAGCTAATGATATTTTGTTTTAAAGGAATGAGTATTCCCTTTTAGGGAAAAAAGGTGTGTTTTTCAGAAAATGTTTTTCATGGGTTCTCATGTTTTCTAATAATACCTCATGATTATGATTTTTCTTTATGATTTATTATAAAGTGTTTTATAAAAAAAATTGTTCAGTAAAATTTATTTCATGTGTAAGTAAATTATTATTTGATCTCAAAGTTTATTATGTTATAGGGAAATTATCTTTTATGATCTCATGGTTTTAAAATGGTCTAACATGATTCTTTATTTGTTTTATCTGTCACTTAATAATATTTTTCAGCTCATCCCACATTTATAAGTTTTTTCAATAAATTATAAGGATGAGTAATAATAAAGGATAAATTATGTTGAAAGTCATGAAAATTAATCATGAAAATAAAACATGTCTCGTTATAAAAGTTTTATTTTGTGGAAAAATTAAATAATAAGTAGAAGAGTCCAATTTATAATATATGGGTTCTTATGTAAGATTTATGACCTAATTATCTAAAACTATAAACTGAAAAGGCACCTAAATTGTAAGAAAATGAATTCACGATTAAAAACACAAGATTATGTAATTTTTTAATGTTGTGTATTTATAGTAGGTATCAATGTAAAGGTTTGTAAAACATTTGATATTATGATTATAAACCTTTGGTGATAACCTTGGGGATAAGTATAATATAAGGATAACATACTCACATTTTGTAAAACTATATGTTGTGTGATTTATTAGAAATGAAATCCCTGTCTGGATAATGGAATGTGGATTTAGTTATAGAACATAAGCACCTAGGGGTAAGAACTTTTAATGGGTCGTATTGATTATTAACTCAATAATCACTGGTTCATTATTAGTGGACCTAAAACTACACATCAGGACCATCACACCTAAGGGATAATGTTTTGGTGAATTCACATTCTCTTTTGGAACCATTATAAGAATTAGAGGATGGATCACATGGAAACCTATGATAATCCATAGTGATATGGGAAAACACTATAGTTTAATGGATTGATAATTCTAAGATTGATCATATTATTAATGGAATAGATACCCCTTTTGAGGTTTTATGTAATGAGAATACATTTCAATGAATTTATTGAGTTTTTATAAATTTTTGAATTATATACTACCCTTAAGTTTTATATGTGAGTAGGTTATTTGAGGAATAATTCCATTAAATTTTTTATACAGAAGTTTGAAGGTATTAATAACCTTTTGGGTTTATTTGATATTTGATATTGAAGTAATTATGGGTTATTAAAATTTTGGAACATATTCTTTATTATATATTTAAAAATGGGATTGAATATTCATTTTGTGATTAAGTTAATAATGTTATTTATGAAGATATCTATATTTTTAGGGAACATTATATGGTTATGGTAAACCTAAATTTGTTAGAGAATATGGGATATTATTTGAGGAATAAATAATTAATTTTCATTTAAAATCATATATGATTTTAAGGTGGATTTATGATTATTTTGGTTATTTATTGAAATGATTAGGATATTTTGGAGATTATATGATTAAGGAATCTAAATTTTTGGGTATATTACTTTATGAGTGATGAATGTTGATTGGAGATAAATGTTAAATTAATCTTGGAAGAATATGTGATCAAATATATCAAACTTTTTTAATTGAAACTTGGTTAGGAATATTTTGAATATTTTTATTTTTTGTTATTTATAAAATGATATGCGTTGAACTTTGGGTGTTACTGTTGAGTTTTTATAGATTAATATTATACTTATTCATATGAAGATTTATTAATTTTGGGAATTATCTAACTTTATACATACAATTTTTGTTTTGGTTAATTTAAAAATATAAAAAGAATATCTTGTTATCCTTTTTTGGATTTATGTGATCCATTATAAGTTTATTTTAATGCTTCAGGCATGAAAAATTATTCTTTAATACTCATCATTTGGAGAAAAAGATTAGATTCTGGTGGAAATTGACTAAAGGGTTAAATTATACTAGTCATGTAAGTTTATTTCCTTATGATATTAATCTAAATGGTAAAGGAAATATTCAACTCTAAGAAAAGAATATTTAAATAAAAATGTTATCCTATTTCATTCATTTCGGATTAATTTACGTTATTTTTCATATCTCTTTGGTTAATAGTTTTGTGGTCATTAACTTTCCCATATTCATTCACCCTCTTATGATCAATGTTCTTTATCACTTTACATAATTATTTAGACATTAAATTGTTCCTCCATATTTATATGTTCACTTATCACTAAGATTCATCTATTTTGAAATTTAGTGGTGTGTTATTCCAAATGACCATCATATTTCCATTTCCCTCTTTTAAAGAGGAAGTTTTAAAAACCCTTTTTATAAAATGGGTTTTCAAAAAATGTATTTCCAAATTTCAAACCCTTGATTGCTGAGATCATGTTCAAATTGTGAGGATGAAATTTAATAACTATTGGGAGAATTTAACTCCTTTAGATTTTAAAATAATTTTATATTTGATAGTGTATACAACATGTTACACCAAGATGAAATGAACCATGAAATATTATTATTTAGATATTATTGTCACCACCCATCTCATAAGGGCCAATGTTGTGACTACCTTAATATCTCCTCAGATAAGACAGGGGCTAGAAACTAGAACAAAGTAGGCATATCCCACAAAAAGGATTCATTTTCCTAGGTACATGTACATACGCACACATTTCCATGACCAAAATGATGAAATGAAAAAAAACTAAGTTAAAAAATGCATGCATACACTAAGATACCAAGCATAGAGTATGATAGTTAGAATATGGAAAGTAAAAAGGGCCAGAATACAATCCCATCAAAAGAAAGAGTGTGAAACAGTGATGCAAAAATTCCTAAAACTCATCCACAAAAAACCCTACCTAATGGATAGGTGAGAAAAATATGTTTGAAGTTATAAGAGAAAACCTCATCTATTCAAGCACTCTAAGACCCACCTGGTCCTAGTCCACCATGAACTCTATCAAAGTGTTGATCATCGGCACAATACATGACACATGTGGGTAGAGCCCATGTAGGCATGAGTAAAACAATTCTCAGTAGGATTCCATGAAACCAAAATGGAATACCACTATGAAATACATGAAGTATACCACAAACAAATACAAGAAGTATACCAAAAATAAATACAAAAATTATACCATGAAGAAATACATGGTATACAACAAAGAAATACATGAATTATACCATGAAGAAATACAAAATATACCACCAAGAAAACACATGGAGTATAATATACTCACACAGGTATAAGTCTAAAGTGAAAACGTAGGATTATCAGTCGTAGTCTACAGAACACCCAGAGTAAATAACATACAGAGTGTCCATAACACACGAAGTATTGATAACACAATGAGTATCAATAACACATGGAGTGTCGATAACACACTAATTGTAGATGAAACATGGAGTGTCAATAACACACGAAGTGTCAAGGATTCATGCATCCCGAAAGTCACTAAGTCATAGCTAGCCGCAGGATTCCACTCAGAGCGTGATTTTACCAGGAGAACCTACTCCTCATGACAAAAGGTCATAATACAACTTTCCCAAAGACTCACTTATATTATCTAAAAATGACTGTCTCATCGCAGGGGTACCAACTCCAAAAATGGTTTGTTAAATAGATACACTGTTGGAAAGATAGGGTTGTTTTAGTAAAACGATTTTGACCTTGGCCTGGCCTGCTTCAACTCGGACCAGCCTAGACACCCTAGTCTAGCCCACTGTATGTGGGTCTATTTCTCCTCCAGACACTCACTGCCCTAGTTGTGCCCCCTAGTCCACATGGTCTGCCCTGAATATGTGGCTCCCCCATGTCTCCCGATCAATATGGCGTCATGCTGCGTTTCACTCGGCCATCCTGCATGCCTTATGTCCTCCTTCCATGGGAAACAGTCACCGCCCGCGGACTCCACCATTGAGGGCTCAGACACGGTCCCACCTAGACCTTAGCATACTGCTAGTAGCCTATCATCTCCTCACACTCCCCATGGACCGGCCCCGTCGGTTGTGTCCTACCCTCATTGTCGGTTTTCCTACTGGCAGCCTTCCTTGCATCATGGCCTTGTGAAACCACAGTCTCCACCTTTTTTGAACCATACCATGTTTCCACTGCATGTCTTCTATGACATCACAGGGTCAAATCTTTTGAAATCAGATCATTTTTTCATGGATTGGGGGTGTATCAAGGGCGAAGAACACACAAATAATTTGATAGATTTTGGGGGGAGAGATAAAACACATGAATACCCAAAGGACATATCTTGGACTTGTTCATTTCGGCCTTGATTAATTCATGTTAGATGTTTTACCAAAGAACAACAAAAAATAATCAAAAATTTATATTCCCCTATAATTATTTATCCCGTAGGAACGATCGAACTGCGTATCAACCTGTTCGTTGGTAGGTCCACATTTTTCCTTGAATCTAAGATAGAAAGTGGAAATCACAAAGGAATCCACAACCTACCTCATGGTTAGATAAATCATTGATAAATTATTAAGTTTTATGTTGTTGTCGATCCTCAATCCACCGGTGTTTTTCATCATTTGAGGAGAGGTTTATGTCTCCTTGCCTCAAAGGAATTCTTGCGTTATGATGACAACCCTGAATTTCTCTAAAAAGGATTATTAAGAATAGAAATTTCCACTACATCATCATGTACCATTAAATAAAATAAACTTGATTTATTATATTTCGGTTAACATACGAGACCCACATTTCATAGTACACCCATGCCAGTTGATGTTAGTCCCTGCATAAGGTACTTTTTCTACTCTGAATGCAACGGTGCCCTCAGATTTCTAATCTAGGCACCTATTTTGGATTTATTCAACTTTTTTAGGAAACCTTCTCACCTGTGCTATTAAAAAATTAAAATATTTAATGAACTATTCTAGGCACACCAGGCCTCACAATCACACGACGTCTAAGCACTTGTTCTCATGATTTTCCCAATTAATTTATAAAAATAAAAATGGAGAAACTCCAAGTCATTCAAATGACCAATATAACTTATTCATTAAATTGAATGATATAAATATGAGTAAAAAAATGTGAAATATTTATATAAGAGTTTTACCTAATACAAATTTATGAATTCATAGAAAATAAGCACTTAATTTTTGTAAATTCATTTTACGCTTCAAAAAATATGTTTTCTTCAAAAATGATTTGTATTTATTTGTGTGAGTGAATATTATGATTAATTTATGGAAATTTCAGAAATTTTATTTGATAAAAAATATATAATTTTTTAAATATTCATATTGAAATTATCTTAGGGTTGATTTTTGGTATTTTTCTAAAAAGTTTTTTTTCTGCGAATAGTGGAAAATACTGATTTTTTTAAAATATTTTTTTCTTTTAAAAGTCCCATTATGATTTGAATGTGATATCAAAAATAAATAATACTTATTTAATTATTAATAATATAATTAATTATATTTGAATCATTATTCTACCTAATTTTTTTATAAGTTCATTTTTTGGCTTAAAAAAATTTTCTAAAAAATTGTTTTTCATTGCATTTTTCATTTTTATCTTAAATTTATTTCTACCAATTATAGAAATTTAATATGTTAAAATGGATCCCATGTTTGGAATCCACATGATTGATATAATGTAATAGATCCAAATAATATTTTGGTCAAAATTAATGGAAATAAGTGTAATTGTTTTACCACATTCAATGTTAAAATAGGTTTACCATAGGTTAAACTAAAGAGATATGGGTCATAATTACTTAAAAACTTATTTTATCCTATTTTATGAGTGTTTTTGGACCAATTTTATAATTATTGAGTTAAATAATTTATTTTGAAACCTTATTTTGAATTTTGGAATCCAAACATGTCTTTTGAGAAGATAAGTTATATTTTATTCCAATTCAAAACTTTTTTTGGTTCTTTAAATTTAATGGAATTTTTGAAATATTTGTTTCTATTTTGGATTTATAAAATATTATAAAAACCATAATTTTTTTTACTTATCCAAATAATTATTTTTAATCCATTTTATTTGTAAAGACCCATAATTTCCATGTAATTTTTTTTAATTATATGGTAATTTTATCAGTCCGAGAAAATTGACGGTGCACGATTCTGAGGCCCGGTGTGCCCGGAATGAATTTATAAACTTTTTTTAGGTACATTAAATAAATGTGCGAGTGTGTTTTTTGTAACTTTTGAACTGGTGCTCGGAATTGAAATCTGAGGAAACCATTGAACTCGCTGCACCGGTATTCGTTTAAGGAGACCTTCATCTCGACCATAGTAGGTCGAGGGTGAAAGATAGTTTTTCACTTTTTCATGGAGGAATAGAAAAATAACAATATTAAAATTTTTATTTTTGAAACCTCTCTACATGGGTTATGGAGGTGGGGATCACCCGAACTAAAACTTCAATTTGAATTTAATGGTGGGGACCACCTAACCCCCTTAAACTCCCTCTTTAATGTGGAGAATTCTCTTGAACTTCCTCCAAATTAATTTTTCCACCTTCCATTAATTAATTATATCCAACTTTAATTCTTCCAACAATTTAAAGTTTACAAACATATTTTATTTGGGTTGGATTCTCATTTTATCATGGGGAGAAATCATTGGTGAAAGGGAGGAATTAAGAGAACTTTGGAGGAGCTCGTCCACCAATGAAGAAATTCTCCTCCAAATGAAGAACGTCATCTCCATAGAAGAATGTTCTTTGGAATCAAGATAGAGGACGACGCATGATCCCGACTTCAGAAATGCGTTTCAGAAGCAATGATCGTTGGCACCCTCTTTTCCTTCACCAATTTCATCTCGCGACACAACGACAAATCGACGTCCGTCCTTCCCTCCTCATCGACGTCAACAAACCACTGAGGTAGGGGTGTGATTTTGATTTATCAACATTAATTTTTCTCTCACATTGAATCAACTCCTTTGAGCTGCTTGATACTTCTCTAATACGGAGGGTACGAGCCAAATGAACATGGCCTGACCCCTCCGCAAATCTCGTGGTTATTTTGTATTCTTCACGATGGATGTGGACGGTGACTGACACCGGTGGGGATCGGGGGTGGCAGTCGGCACCATGTCCAGCCGCGATGAAGGCGGTGGCATGACTGCATCACTGGAGAAGGCTCATGGCCCGTCGGTCGCGATAGTGGACAGAGGGAAGCCTGCATTCGGCTGGCCACGGAGGGGCAGCGCATGACACACCGCCGTCGGAGCAAGGGGTCATGGCCTGTCTGGCTATGGTGGATGGTGGAAGGTGGTCGGTGTTCGACCGGTCGTGGAGGGGTAGCACATGACGTGTCATCGGGAGGAGAAGGGGGTGGCCATTTTGGATGGCCGATCTGGACATAGTAGGACCTGCGGCGGGTCCCATGTGATGTCTGGTGACCAAACGGCTTCGGTCGTTCGGTGATCGGGAGTGGGGAGAGCGCGACCCCCCCCCCCCCCACCACATGCGGCCAGGCCAGGCCACCCAACGTGGGTTGGGCGGGACCCAGCAGGCCGAGCTGAACCCAGTGGGCTGGGTCGACCCGAACCGGGTCGGGTCGACCAAGGCCATGTCGGACCAGACCCGGACCAACTTCGACCATAATCGCTCTTTTGGCCATAAGTTTCACACCGGGTGTCCGTGTGACAAACCGTCTACGGTGCTGGAAACCTTGAAGTAAGATGGTCTTGTTGGTATACCCCACTTGAGGTTTTGGATAAATTTGGGGTACAATCGGGTTGGATCGTGCACGAATCCAACCGGTCCCTCGGGACTAAAAGGCCAATAACTTACCGACCGGGCGTCCGATTGACGCAGCGCCTATTGCGTTGAGACCCATATTAAGTGGAGGTCCTTTGGAATACTTATTCATGGGACTTCATGGCAGTTGGACTACCGACCTGTGGATTGAGGAGCAGACACTCACAGAATCAAGTGAGCTTAGTGCGGGAACCCATTAGCTGGCTGTAACATGTGAAAGGGATCTTTCATTGGTCTGTATTTTAGGATCCCAAATGGATCCACTCTAGGAATTCTTATGGGACTACTCTTGGATCATGTGTAGGACTGTTGTACTGGGATCCTCTGTGGGTTTGATGATGTACTAGGATCCTGTGTGGGTCTGTTGTACTAGGTTCCTATGTGGGTCTGATGATTTACAAGGATCATGTGTGGGTATGCTTTACTGAGATCCTGTATGGTTCTAAAGATGTACTGGGATCCTATGTGGGTCTACCTCTTAATAGAGTAAGATGATTCAGTAGTTACATCTAATCATCTATACTTCAGTACATAAGTTATACCTGGTATGAGTTGAATCCTTACCTTCGTGGTGATACCTTTGTGGTATTCTTCTGGGTGTCGTACATGTGTGGTACTTACCCTCATTGTGATACCTTTGTGGTATTCGTCTATGTGGCATACCTATGTGGTACTTTACGTCGTGGTGATATCTTGGTGGGATACTTCTGTGTGGCATAGATGTGTGGTACTTACCTTCATGGTATTCTTTCCTTTGTGGAACAGTTGAGCTTTGGGCTTTTTGAGTTGGACCATGTGTTTCCACATGACTAGGATGGGTATACATGATAACTTAGGTATATGTATAAGCATATACCTAAGTAGGGTTGTCACTAGTTTACATTCTTTTTGGTTTATCCTTTGTGGATTTTGTGAGACCTTGAGGGTCTCAGGGTCCCTACTGAGTATCGTTATACTTACCCCTGCATGGGCTATGCTCGGACCTTGTTGTGTTTGGTGCAGATGACAGAAAGTGCTGACTAAGGAAGAGAGTACCAGGACTGGAGGTAGCTCAGTGGTGTATTTAGACGAGGTGTAATGCAGATACTATCATTCAAGAGTTGTACCTATACTTTAGGTAAGATCATTGGCGGGTGTCTACAGGAGCTGTTCAGTTTACTTGTACCTCCCAGTTTTACTTTTGCTTTTCAGATTTCTTGTACTTTACATGGTTTTTATTCAAGCCCCTTTTTCTTACTGTATGCACTGTTTTTACTATATAGGTTACTTGTGTTCGTATCTTGTTGTGTGATTTGTTTCATGTGTTTACAAGTTATAAAGACAATGCCTTCTCGGTTTTAGGGAATACGTCTTACGGTGTTAGTCACCAGCCCCTAGCCTATGGAACCCGGGCTTGGGGTAGTCACGACATGGGCCCTGGGGGACAGGTCGTGACAAATTGGTATCAGATGAGTCGGTAATACCATAGAACATTGGACTCTAATATTTTTAACGGTAATAGTGTTAAGTGTAGTGAGTGGGGTTATCAGTTTAGGGAATCCATTATTGTTATGGTGGCTGACGTATCCATACACCAGGACCCTGACTTCTGATTTCTGACTCAGTACACGAAAACACTGATTGCATGTGTGTTTTGAAAAGTTTTCTTTGTTAAATCTTTGAATCAGATCACCAGGTATAAATTATTGACTGTGGCACACCTGTTTCTTTTCAGGATGCTTCCACACAGATATCCAGCTAGAGTTCTAGGTCTAGTACACACTGATAGCCCACCGAGTGATGAGGCCTCGGTGCAGGGCCCTCTTCCAATAGAGGCACCAGCTGAGGCACCAATGGTACCATTACCCATTGGTCCACTGATGTCACCAGCTCCAGCTGTAGAGAGTGTATGCCACTTGAGTGCATTTCACGAGTTCCAGTTCCAGAGGCCACCCAGGATCAGGGGAGAGACGGACCCACAGGAGGCTAAGGATTGGTTGGAGGCTGTAGTGAGAGTCTTCCTACTGGTAGGGACACCAGCTGATCTCATGGTGATCCTTGCCTCTAGTCTTCTACAGGTAGCAACAGTCAAATGGTGGAGCATGATGCTTCAGGTTCCCGACAAGGTTAAAATTTTATAGGTAGACTTCGAGAGCCTGTTTCAGGTAGAGTTTGTCCAAGAAACTCTTTATGAAGTGCGCATATAGGAGCTTCTTCATCTACAGCAGGGTATCATGATTATGGATCAGTACTCATCGAGGTTCACTAACCTCTCACGTTACTCAACTGATATGGTGCGAGACACATTCTTTAGGGCCTAGACCTTTGAACAGAGACTCAGGTGGGAGATTAGGTTTTTGATGATTTCTCTCTGCATCCCGATGTAGGTGGGGGTGTTAGAGTAATCCCTCTTAGTGAAGAGTTTTCTTGATGAGCAGTCACCAGCAGTAAGACCCACCACCAGTCGTCACGTAGCGGAGTCTTCTGCAGCTGGTAGTAGACAGATGTCATAGAGGTCCAAGAGGACCAGACTTACAGGTGGGAGACCGCAGGATTCTAGGTCAGTTGTGCGGGGAACTGAAGACAGAGCTAGTCATTCAAGGAACATGCAATGCTACACGTGTGATGGGTAGGGTCACATAGCTTGAGACTACCCGACCCTCCAAATGGAAGATCAATAGATGGTCGAAGGACCACCCAGGCAGAGACATAGGTTCAACCAAGGAACTCCACAGGGATCAGGTGGATGTGGCAGAGGAGCTGGTCGTACAGCTGGCAGTGGGTGACGATTTGAGATTTTAAAACCACCACCACCAGGTGGTCCACCCCGACCACATGGAGCAAGTGGATAGGGGCGAGCTCAGCTCCAAGCAGTTGGGGCCTATGACCATGGCACTTTGAAGATGAAACGGGGTATGATTTGTGTCTACTCCACCTTAGTTGCAGTACTTATAGACTTAGGTGCCAGTCATTCTTTTATTGACACTACCCTCGTTCGAAGCTCGGTGATTCTGACGAAGCTGTTGGCTCAATCATTACGGCTAGAGACTCCTATGGGAGAGGATTTGATGATTACATAGTAGTGTCGGTAGTCTGAGCTTACTCTACTAGGCGAGAGTTTCAGCTAGGATCTCCTAAAAGCTGCCTCAAGGCCTTACGACGTCATCTTGGTTATGGAATGGTTATCTACATTCCATGCTTATATTGACTATATTAAGCGTAAAGTGTGGTGTGTCTTCACGGATTGGACCAGGTTTACCTTCACTGGAGAGAAGGGAGCCTTTGCAGCACAGGATGGACTTAACCGGAGGAGAGTGCAGCCGATCAGTCATCAGTTGGCTAGCCTTACCCTCATAGTAGTTGATGCGGAGAGTCTGAGTTATACTGTAGTAGTGGACCAATATGCGGATCTCTTCCCTGATGATGTTTTGGGTCTACCTCCTCATAGAGAGGTGGACTTTTACATTGACTTGTACCCCAGGACGACACTAAGATCTACACCAGCATATTAGATGGCTCCTACGGAGCATTGTGAGTTGTGGGTATAGCTGGAGGACTTACAGGGGAAGGGATTCATTTGGCCTAGTGTTTCTCCTTGGGAAGCCCTTATTTTGTTCTTCAAGTAGGAAGACAGGAGATTGAGACATTGTGTCGACTATCAGCACCTGAACCAGGTGACCGTGATGAAAAACTACCCACTTCTGAGGATTGATGAACTCTTTGATCAGCTGAAGGGAGAACGGTGGCTCTTAAAGATAGACCTCAGATCAGGATATCACCAGCTCAGAGTACGAGATGATGATGTGCAGAAGATGACTTTCAGATGTCGTTACAACCATTATGAGTTTGTTTTCATGTCGTTTGGTGTGACCAACGCTCCAGTAGTGTTCATGGGACTCATGAACAAGATCTTCCAGCCATACCTTGATTTCTTTATAGTAGTATTCATCGATGACATTTGGATCAACTTGGATACTAAGGAGGATCATGCATATCATTTGTAGATAGTTTTGTACACACTCCGAGAGCACCAACTTTACGGTACACTCTAGAAGTTCCAGTTCTAGATCTGAGAGGTTCACTTTCTGGGACATGTCATCTCGGAGGTTGTAGTTTCGATGTATCCATCAAATATTGAGGTGGTACTTTCTTGGGAGCATCCCAGGAGTGTGACAGATGTATAGAGTTTTCTGTGTATGGCTGGATACTACTGGAGGTTTTTTCCAGAATTCTCCAAATTTGCATCTCCTTTATCAGCATTGATGAAGAAGGGGCAACCCTTCGTGTGGTCGGAGAGATGTCAGTGGTGTTTTCAAGAGCTAAGGTATAGGCTAACTAGTTCCCCCATCTTGAGGATTCTAGAGGAGGGCATAGGGAATGTAGTCTACTATGACGTATCAGGGACTGGACTGGGATGTGTCCTAATTTAGGAGCGAGCAGTGATCGCATATGGTTCTTGACAACTGGAACAACATGAGCATAACTACACTACCCATGACATGGAGTTAGCATCAGTGGTCTTATCCTTAAAGATGTGGTGACATTACTTGATGGGAGAATGTTTTACAATCTACTCGAATCATAAGAGTCTCAGGTATATCTTCTCTCAAAAGGACCTGAACCTGAGACAGTAATGTTGGCATGAGTTCCTCCAGGACTATGAATTTGAGATAGTATATACTCCTAGCAAGGGGAACATATTAGCAGATGCACTCACTAGGAGATCTGCTATATAGCTTCTAGGTGTGGTGACGGAGTAGCTGGCCACTTTGCATATATCCTTTGTGGATCAAGATGGATCATTTTTTTTCAATCTATTATAGTCACTCCTCCACTTATTCAATGAGTCCGGGAGGTGCAGTGTGGAGACACTGACTGTGAGGCTCGACGTGATCAGATATCCACAGGAAATGCACCTGATGTATTTTCTAAAGGTGGGGAGCACGTCATCCTCTTTAGAGAAGGTACCATGGTACTAGTGTCATTACAGGAGGAAGTGTTGAGGGAGTTCCACACATCCCCTATAACGATACATTCAGGAGTGGAAAAGATGTACCAGGACCTGTGACGACAGCACTGGTGGTTGGGAATGAACAAATCAGTAGAAAAGTTTGTCTCTCGGTGCCTCACTTGTTAGCAAGTGAAGGAAGAGCATCAGGTACCAAGAGGCTTAGTTCATCCTTTAGAGGTCCCAGAGTTGAAGTGGGATGCGATATCCATGGACTTTGTGACAGGACTTCCACGTACATCAAGGGTTCATGATTCTACCTGGGTGATCGTCGACCGACTCACCATGTCATCCCACTTTCTACAGATAAGATAGCAGGGTTCAGTAGAGAGCTTGGGATGCCTCTATTTGCTGAAGATTGTGCGTCTACATAGAGTACCCTTGATGATTTTCTCTGATTGTGATACAAGATTCACTTCACGGCTATGGAAGGGGTTTAAGGAAGCTTTCGGGATGAAACTTCATTTCACAACCACCTTCCACACTTAGACAGATTGCCAGACTGAGTGGAACATTCTGACCCTTGAGGACATGATGCATGCTTTTTTCCTCAACTTCAGTCACACCTGGGAGGATAACTACCCTTTGGTGGAGTTTTTTGACAACAACAACTATCACTCCACCATTGGGATGGCACCTTTTGAGGCTTTGTATGTCCAACCTTGCAGATCACCTTTGTGCTGGACTGACCTAGGGGAGTCCGCACTCATGGGACCAGATATGGTATGAGCTACCATGGAGAAGGTAAAGATCTTCTAGGAGCGGATTAAAACTACACATAGCAGGCAGAAGTCTTATGCCGATAGGAGACGAAGACCTCTAGAGTCTGAGGATGGTGAAAACGTCTTTCTACGGGTCTCACCCCAATGAGGTTTGCAGATATTTTTCTGGGATGGTATGTTATCTCTGATATTCATCAAACCTTTTCAGGTCCTCAGTAGAGTTGGCGAGGTGGCATACCACTTAGCTCTTCCAACTCAGTTGCACCGGGTGCACGACGTTTTCCACTTATCTCAGCTGAGGAGATACATGCACCACCCATCACATGTCATCGACCATGGAGATATGGACATCGATGATGGGATTACGTTTACGGAGGTTCCAGTAGAGATTGAGGATCGACAGGAGTGGGTCCTTCGTGGGCGGTCGACACCTCTAGTGCGCATTTGTTGGCAGCACGGAAATCTCAAGGAGATCCCATGGGAGTGGGAGGCTCAGATTCGTGTTTAGTAACCCCACTTGTTTTCCCATGACTCACTTTCTACTGCTCTAACACAGAGGGTATAGTACAAACAAACATGGCCCGACCCCTCTACAAATCTTGTGGTTCTTTTGTATTCTTCGGGATGGAGGGGGATGGCGACCGACTTCGGTTGGGCTCAGGAACGGCGATCGGCACCACGATTCTCTACGAAAAAGGTGGCAGCGTTACCATGACACTGGATAAGAGTTGAGGCCCATCGTTCGTGGAGGTGGATAGAGGGTGGTCGGTGTTCGGCTAGCCACGGAGGGGTGGCGCATGACACACTATGATCGGAGAAAGGGGACACGGCCCACCTGGCCACAGTGGATGGCAAAAGACGGCTGGCATTCGGCCAGCCACGGAGGGGTAGCGCACGACACGCCACCATAAGGATAAGGGGATGGCCATTTCGGTTAGCTGAGCTGGACCTAGCGGGATTCGCGGTGGGTCCCGCGTGCTGCCTAGCGACAAAACGGCTTCAGCAGTTTGGTGATTGGGAGCGGGGGGCGTGCGATGCCCCCCCCCCCCCCCACATGTGACCAGGATGGGCTGCCCTGGTCGGGCCATCCAGACCAGACCACCCAGCGTGGGCCGGGCGGCCTTGCGCAGGCTGGGCCGCCCAGCGCAGGTCGGTCTGACCAGGTCGGATCGGACCCGGACCTACTTCGACCATAATCGCTCTTTTTGCCATAACTTTGGCACCAGGTGTCCGTTTGATGAACTATATATGGCGCCAGAGTCCCTGTAGAGAGACAGTCCTATTAGTATACCCCACTGGAGGTTTGGATAAAGTTGGGGTATAGTCTGATTGGATCAAGCATGAATCCAACTAGGTAGTCAAGACTAAAAGGCCAATAACTTACAGACTGGGTGTCTGATTGGCGCACCTTCTATTGCGCTGAGACTCCAATTACGTGGAGGTCCTTTGGGATACTTCTTTGTGGAACTTCGTGGTAGTTGGATTATCGACATGTGTCTTGAGGAGCGAATACTCCTGGAATTAAGCAAGCTTTTTGCGGGAACCCTGTAGCTGGCTGTAACATGAGAAAGAGATCCTTTGTTGGTCTGTATTTGAGGATCCCACATTTATTCACTCTAGGAATCCATGTGGGACTAATCTCGGATCCTGTGTGGGTCTACTGTACTAGGATTTTATGTGGGTCTGATGATGTACTAGTATCATGCGTGGGTATGCTGTACTAGGATCCTTTGTGGGTCTGATGATATATGAGGATCATGCGTGGGTCTGCTGTAATAGGATCATGTGTGGGTCTGAAGATGTACTAGTATCCTATGTGGGTCTACCAATTAACAGAGTAAGATGATTCATTAGTTAAATCTAATCATCTATACTTATATACATAAGTTATACCTGGAATGAGTTAAATCCTTACCCTCGTGGTGATACCTTTGTGGTGTTCTTCTGTGTGGTGTACCTATGTGGTACATTCCTTCCTGGTTATATATTTGTTTTATTCTTCTATGTGGCGTACCTTTGTGGTACTTACGTTCGTGGTATTCCTTCCTTTGTGGAACAGTTGAGCTTTGGGCTTTTGGAGTTGGACCCTGTGTTTCCTCATGACTGGGATGGGTATACATGATAACTTAGGTATATGTATAGGCATATACCTATGTAGGGTTATTACTAGTGTACATTCTTTTTGGTTTATCCCTTTTGAATTCTGTGAGACCTTGAGTGTCTTGGGGTCCCTACTGAGTATTGTTATACTAACCCTTTCACGGGCTATGCCCACACCATGTTTTGTTTGGTGTAGACGACGGACAGCGCTGACTAAGGACGAGAGTAGCAGGACTAGAGTTAGCTCGGTGGTGGACTTAGACGAGGCGAACTATAGAGACGATCATTTGAGAGCTGTACCTACCCTTCAGGTTGGATCCTTGGCGGGTGTCCATAGGAGTTGTTCAGTTTACTTGTACCTCCCAGTTTTACTTATATTTTTTAGTTTTCTTGTACTTTCAATTGGTCTTATACTATGGCCCCTTTTTCTTACTATACGCTCTCTTTTTAATATATAGGTTACTTGTGTTCATATCTTTCTATGTTCTTGGTTGTGTGTGTTTACAGGTTATAAAGGCAATGCCTTCCCGGTTTTACGGAATACGTCTTACAGTGCTAGTCGTCAGCCCCTGGCCTATGGAAGTCGGGCTTGGGATAGTCATGGCATGGGCCCCAGGTAATGGTTTGTGACATTATTACTTGATTTCATGGTATAATTATTTTTATTCTTAAAGCGGGTATTTTCCTAAAAAAATCACGTGTTTTTTGTTCTTATAATAAAATTAATTTCATAAACCTTTAGAAATTAAACCTCATAAATAGATTAAAATTTTTTAAATTAGAATTTCTCAAATTTTTTAGAATCCCTCTTTTATTTTTTTGTATTATAAATAATTTATCATAGTAAAATTTTAATTTATCATGGTTAAGGTTAAAATGAGTTTAAATTGGTTTAACTAGGAGATACGACTTAAAATATGTCCAAAACGTGTCTAAATGTGACTAGTTGGGTTTATTTTAATGCTATCGCATATTATTTCTTAATTTTTGGTGTCTTGGTGGAACTTTACATGATTATGATATATATATATATTATTTAATCTTTTAAGAAATTCCAAGTGTGGTATTTCCCACACTTATAAAAGGGAACCACTTATTCTCTCTTATAAGCACTTTTTGAGCACTATAGTTTGGTAAATCCCTTCCCAAATCATTTCCTAACATATCTACTCATTTACTAGAGTCATTATTTTATTATAATACCTTACTAATAAATATTTATATATAAACCTAAATTTGTTTCCAAAGAAGAGATATAGTTCTTGACCAGGTGTTTTCATTTTATTTAATCTTTTGTCTCGATAAAATATTCTTAAACCATGATGAAATAATAAAATAAATATCTTCCATATATTTAGATTTTATTATACTAATGGAATAATATATATCCATATTCCCTACCATAAAATGGGAAATGAAACCATCATTCATGTTTTTGGAAGACTACCACCCCACGGACAAATGTAATTAATTTTTCATCAATGTTTTGAAGGATTGTTATAATGATAGATTTAAGGTATATATATATGTCATATTAATGAAATAATTATGATTATGGAAATATAATTTATCATCTTTTTTGTAATCGAACAGACCTTCTAGCCAATTGCTTTGTGAGAATCTGGTGGTAGTGGTGTTTGGGGTAGTCCCAAGGAGTTAGAGAGGGAGGATCTGGCTGGAGGTGTTAAGATGAAGGATTTCTAAAACTTGGATTGTTAGGGATATATTTTAAGTAATTAGTTATTCTTACATGTATTTTGTTCTATGTTTTAGGGGTATCGAGGAGTAAAATAAGGCTACTACCATTCGGAGAAAATTTGTGTCATGGTGTTGTGAATGAGGCATAGATTGGATGAACATTATTCCTTGGAGCAAGGCCATTTAATGGGGAATGGATTAGTTATTTCCAAGTTGGTGGTGGATAAAGTATAAAATTATAGGTAGGATATTGGTTCCACTACCAATCTAGTCATAGCTGCATCATAAGTTTTGGGCTGCAACATAGCCTATTCATGTTCCTCAGGTTCTATGGCATAGTTCCCCTATTCTGTCATGGTCACTTTCTCCTCTATTATTAAATTTGTAGTATATGATTATCCACAATAATCAATGGTACTTTTACCTGTAGGGATACAGTGTGGTGAGGTTTTTTTCATCCTAGTCCCATATGTTTTCAATAGTTCTACGACATGGTACTCTGGGTTTCACCGTAGTGTTATTTTTTCAATATGGGTATAAATTCCTAGAACACATAAAACCCCTTCATTATTCAGTCTTTTTTATAAATTCTTGGGTGAACCAAGTGTGTCCCAAATATGAATTTTTACCCCTTCTCGGTGGCTTTAAAACCTGGACTATGGGGATTTATTCAAAGTTGTTTAGGTGATTTCCCCTTTGTCTTCTCCTAGTTTCTATCAATTTAATCATATAGGAGGGGATATTATCATTGGATCATGGGTTTTAATGGGTTTTTCCTATTTATAATTTTTTTTTGTGTTTAGGGTGATCAAGGTGATATTATTCATTGTGATTCTTGGTGGTACCCTTTTCCTTGATCCAACCTTGTGCAGAAGATTGTAAATATCTGTTTGAGGTAGGGTATCTTTCATTTCTCATCTAGTTGTATCATGTGGGAGGTATTATGCTCTTTTTATATTTTGGGAAGATAATTTTATCCAAACTAATTATGATTATGATTTGTTTTAATTTAAATTGATGGGTAAGGGGAATGAAATCACTTGTTTTATCTCTTTTGATATTACTTGATGTCATGATTGGATAGGAATGATTCATTACTAAAAATTATTGTCATTTTTTGTTTCTTTCCATTGTGGATTTTTTGATTATAGAACATTGATGTGTGATTATTTTTTATCACCTAAAATGGAATTTTCCAACGACTTATATATGGTTAATGAAATGGTTTCCCTTAGAAAACTATGGATTGTGTGAGAATTCCCTTGAAATAAAGAATTGAAAATGATGAAAAACACATGATAAATTTGAGAAATGTTTTGTGGATTTTATGAAATGTGTTGTGATGTGTAGTTGTGATATGTGTTGTGGAATAGATGAGATGTGGTTATAAACAGAGGTTTTTATGTGCCTATTGTGATGAGGAGGTGGTTGTGGTTGTGGAATAGAGGTGATGTGTGGGATTATTAGTTTGGGAAGTTAGGTTGTTTGTTGTATGTTTTTGTGTTTTTATAGATGCTCGGGTAGTAATTTAATTACATTATAATGTTCAAATTGAAATGGCATGGTATTTTTTGATTAATGGGATGGAATTTTCTAATTAATATATTAAATTGGGATGTTTGGTTTAAATGTATAATGTTAAATTTTAATTAATAGGTTAAAATAATGAAATGAATGGGATGGAAATAATGGAATAACTTGGTTGTTTTGATGGAATAGGTTGGTGATGGAAATATATAAATTAGATTGACTTGTAATGAAAAGTGGAAAGTGTCTTGTGTCTTGGATTTTCTTGTGTTATGTTGTGAATTTAGTGGTGGTAGTAAAATTGGTGGTGTTATGAATATCGGTGGAAATGTTTTGAATTTTATAGTTACTTATTGTGAACCCATAGGTTGGTATTTTATTCTATGATGTTATACACATTTATTAAGCCTATGATTTCAATATGGACCCCACCCATGTTGACCAAATTTTTCTTAAAACATAATTTTTTGTGGGTTTTTCCCCAAAACCTTGGTGGTGAGGATGGATGGATAATCACATTTTCATGATTCCTCTTCTATATGTAACTGACGTGAATGGGATATGTTGTCTAGAAGTAAAAATTATCATTTCATGATGGGATGGGATGTGGTGTGATGACCCAAGTGTCTTTGAGAAAGATGTGTTGAGATGAGATATGATGGGATGGCTTATAGTGGGGGCCATGCATGGAAGGAGTAGTGCATGAGGTTGATGTCCTTCATGTTCATGATACATTACTACCCTTTTTATAAGATGATATATGATGTTATTTAATATAATAGGTGTATTTGGGTGATATGTGTTGTGATGTGATGGCTCAAGTGTCTTCAGAAGATGTGATGTGATGAGATAGCCCAGGTGTCTTCAGGGGAGATAGGATGTGATTTGATGTGATGTTATGTGGAAGAGGTTGGAGTGTGAGTACATATGACATTGGGTTGTGCGAGTGGTAAATAGGTGGGAATGTGATATGGGGTACCTATCCTCAATATGCTTCATATTATGTTATTATATTTGGATGTGTTTCTTAGTGAGAAATCCATACTGAGAATGGGATTGGTTAATTGACCTATTTAGGTGTTGTTGGTTCTATTTTTTTCTCACTGGTGCGTTTGTATACTTCTTTCACATGTGCATGAGAGACCTTGGGTTTTCTACTAAGTATACTTGTTTGGTAACCACATTTATATACAACTATTTTCTTAGGTTTCTAGGATAAATACATAGACCAGTCTGGAAATTTCTATCTCAAACCATTGGATTGTCATTGTGTCACTACCTTATATTTTTTGGGTATTTATTTGGAGACATTTATATGTGTCTGTTCATTTTATACACACATTATGGGATGTCTTTGGATTACTTTATTTTATATTATGTCATTGATTTGATTGATTATTGATATCTTATCTCCCAATCATATATATATAGGGTAATTACTACCATATTAAGATTTTTATACCCTCATTTCTAGTCATAAACTCAGGGCCAACTGAAGTTGGGACTTGGTGGGTCATTATCATTTTTACTTCATTGTCATCCTAGGTGGGGTACCATTGGAGGGAGTGATCCTAACATAGTGGTATTAGTGGTAGGTTAAGGTATAGGATGGAGTTTGGAGTTAGTCACATTGAGTATTTCATGGGTTGTTTTATCGATGATTCCAGTTGATCTTGGGGTGTGACATAGGCCAAGGAAGATCAGTTAGGACATGAGATTTTATATCCCCATATGATCAGACATAAGGAATCTGATCCTACCAGAAGACCAAGTAAGGTGTAGTCGCTTGTTGGGTAGAGACTTAGAAGAAGTATATACATCAGGATTAACTTGTTTTATTTTTTAATTTGGTGGTTTTGGAAAAGTAAAAATAATTTTAAATGAATAGAATAGATAATAAAAAATCCATATTATTTCCCATTTTATCCTACAGCTCTTGGTCGATGTTTGTGTCTGGTTCAGGCAGTGGAGGTTCAGTTAGCTAATCTATTTGATCGCTATAGGGTTGATCCAGTTGGGGAGGATGATCAATGGTAGAAAGAATTTTTTGTTTTCCAACAGTATGACTTATGTAAGTATGAGGGAAAAGTTTCTAATATAGAGATAAAGAGCTTCTTGGAGGATCTCAAGATCCCTTTTAGTTTGATCTATGCTCAGGAAGAGTACAAGGTCTATTTTATAGTATATTATATGTGAGGATCCGCATTTCAGTGGTGGATGTTGTATCTTGGTGATCGAATGGAGGCATATATTTCATAGTTCAACTTTTAGAAAGAGTTCTGACCATAGTTTCTCACATCAACCATGAAGGTCATGAAAATGTAGGATCTTATCTCTCTTCATTAGGGTTGTATATCTGTGTGTGATATTTTGATCAATTTCAAGAATCTATTTATTTTTTTCAAACCTTTTTATATATGATGAGTCTCAAGTAAGGTGTGTTGATGAGGCACTTCATCCCTCTATCCAATACATAATTACTCCCTTTACATTGAAAATGTATCTAGAGGTTTAGAATATGGTAGAGGTGATCAATTGGATCTACTCAGGAAGATATTTACCATAGGAGAGTTATTATTATGATTCCTTATGGAGGATATTTTTTTGTGGAAGTTCTCAGGAAAAAGGTCCTTTGAGGTTTTGACCAACAGAGAGTTGACCTTAGAAGCTTCCCTTTTGGGATTATGGTCAAGTGGTTTCCATTCTTTTTCTGGCGCTTGGGGCTAGTGCGCTTTGATTTTGGTTTTCATTGACATCATCAGAATCATCTCTCAATGATTATTCGATCTTAGTATGGTGGAATTGAACAAGTTCAGCATTAGTATCAGTAGATACTACCACTAAGACCATTTTACCAATAGGGACAACAGGATTGTGTTCTGCTAAAAGTTGATGGAGTAGGTAGAGATCAGCATGATGATGTACCATGTTTTCATGACCATAGCCTGGGTGTAGAAATGGGGGTGGTCTTTAGTAAAGATTTATAGGATCTAGGCATGGTCAGTTTCATGTAGTTGGGTTGGCAGAGCTAGAGGGGCCAGAGATCATTTGAGGTATTATAATTTTTCATCTACACTTGTTTTTACTTTAATATATTTGGGAGCTTCCCACTCATTTGTTTCACATTATCTAGTATATAATATTGAAATATACGTATATAAGATTTATGTTTCTCTAGTGATGACTATGTCATTGTGAGGCTAGACTAGTTTTTTATGTGTTCTGGGGGTGTATATTGATTATTGATTCACATTAGTCCCATGGAGACCTTTTCTTGCTACAGATATTTCCATATGATGTCTCTTTTTACATCAATTTGTTGTATTTAATTAATTATATTATTGAATGCTTCATGATGAGAGTTTTGTTCCTGGATATGGATGTTCAACATGTATCTTTAATTAGTGAAAAGTTTTGTTGGATGGGTTTTAGTTGTGTGGATATCCTTCTTTCTTTGATGGTTGAGTTGTTTGTGGGATTAGTGGACAACAGGATAGAAAAAGTTCCCAAGGTTTTTTGGGGTTTTTGATGTTTTTTCTAAGGAGGTTTTAACACTACACCATCAACATGATGTTGAGATTAGGATAGACTTACTCCTCGATAATTCTCCGGTTTAGGAGGATCCTTATATAATTTCATGTTATGAGTTGTCGAATATGAGGATTTAGATTGAGTATCTGAATAAATTAGGGTTTTATCTATCCCACTATGTCATCATGGGGTCCTCTAGTGTTATTCTCTAATAAAGAAGATGGTAATCTGAGGTTTTTTATCAACTATCAGAGGTTGAATCTAGTGACGATCAATAATTGTTACCCTCTTCCAAGGATTGATGGTATTTTTGACTAGTTAATGGAAGGTATTTGGTTTTATAAGATATATGTATGGTCTAGATATAATTAGTTCAAGGTAGAGGAAAACGATATCCTAAAGACTAACTTCAGTTGTAGGTATAGGAACTTCAAGTTCAGTTCATGTCATTCGGTGTCACGAACACACTAGTGGTGTTCATGGGGCTCATGATGTAACATCGTAGGTAAATAAATAATATGAAATTTTTATATTTTTTAATATTTTTAAATTAAATATTAATTTTACTTTTAAGGGAATTCTATGTTTGATAGCATACACAACACGCAAAAAAGGGTTTCTTTGAAATCTTATGTTGCACACAACTTTGAGTTATACCAAAAATTAATATATTATTATTATTATTTTAAAGGGTAGTTAATGCCTATCCATTGTATTAGAGGGAATGAACAAAAATAAATACAATATATTAACACATTTTTTTTAAATTTTTTTACTTTTACCCAATAAATTTAGAGGCTTAAAATAATAATGAATCTCATTTTAAGCATGAAATACTCGAATATTCTTTAAAAGGTCGATTTACCGCATTTAAATGGAAAACCCTTTTTAAATATAATTTTTAACACTTTTATATGTTACATTTGACAAAATAAACTCCTTTATAATCAGGATATCAAAATTTAATTTGGATAAAATTTTGGTATTTTTCTAATAAAGTTCATTTTTTATGGAATAGTGAAAAATACTGCATTTTAATTCAAAACTGCCTTTTAATCTAATTTATTTATATGATTATACTATCCATTTAATTGGTTTTAAAGTGAAATTATATTATATTTTTAACATTTAATCCAATTCTGGTCATTGAAAGTAATTTCACATTTAAATTGGACAAAAAAACATGTCAATCCTTTGGTAGTTTTTACTTCATAAAAACATGCTTTTTTGTTTTGACAATGCGAATTAATTTAAAATTAATTTCTGAAACTTCTGTGTTTTGAATTTGTAAAAATATATTACATATTTGGAATCATGATTTCCAAATTGTGTAAATAGGAAACTTTTATTTTTAGGCATTATGAGTAGTAACTTTAGTAAATATTTTATTTACATTGGTTAAAGGGTAAATCCAGTAAATAAAGGTAAAATATTATATTATAATAAAATTAAATTACTCTAAAACGTGTCCTAACCCTATTGGATGATACATTTCTAACCATTTACACCCTTCGGTCGATTTTGGACCCCATGGAGTGAAAATGACCTTTTATAAAAATTAATTTAAAGTTAAGAAAAATGTAACATATACATATATCTTTTAGTAAAACAATTTTTATATGGGGTTATATAAGTGATAGTTTTTAATATAAATAGTCATTATAAATATAAAATTATTTCCTATATTATGGAATTTTATTTATAATTTTTAGACATTAAATAAATAAATTTAATTATCACATAATGTTGATGGAGTGTTTGCATCATTAATAAAGGATTAAAATAAATGATATTATCAAAGTTTAAATAAATGTATTTTTTATCTATAGGTCATAAATGAATTATTTAGATTCTATTTACATGTTATATTTTATTGATTAATTTTTTTTGAATCGATCAAGTTGTTATGGATTTTTAAAAATTCATGATATGAATAGTTTCAAAATTGACATAATTCATATTTTAAAATATAAAATATTTTATTAAATATTATAAAATTTAAAAAATATCTAATATTCATAAATATAGTTATCCTAAGTATAAAATTTTATTAATGACTCTTTATTTGTATATTTTTCATGTTTCGGTAACTATTTTGATTCTCAAAGTGTTAAATGCTTAATAAAATGGTAAGCTTAAAAAAGGGTTAAATAAAAAATATATGGATTAAAAAACATCCAAAACCTGTCCAATTATTATTGGATGATTTTATTTATACTTATATTCAAATTATAATATAATTTAATGAGTTTTTAACCTTTTTAAACCGAAAATAATTTTATAATAAAATAATACTTTCAAAATTTCCTAAAGAGCCCCTCCTCCCTCTTATAAAAGGCTACCACCTCTAACCCATTACACACACCTCTAAAGCCCCATAGATCATCAAAAATATTCTCCAAGAAGATCCAAATATCCCCATATTCCTCATATAATATTTCCCCTAGGCATAAGGCAATTCAAGAGATCACTTTGTCTCAAATCAAAAGAAGTTACACGATTTGAGGAAACGTCTTCTCTCAAGTTTCTTTCCATTATTTTTCATTCTCCACTACCTATACTCTTATTATTATTTTTTTATATATCAAGAAAATTATCCTAAATATAATAAGTTGTTTTTATGATATATATTATAACTACACTTACACACACCACCATCTAATGGGTATAGAACATACTATTTCTGTGAAAGGCGAACTAATGCCTCACGAAACGATGATTGTTCAATATTCTCCTACCACCTCTCATGGTGGCCATTATGATGGAAATTTAATTATATATTATATTTATGATATTTATTTTATCTCTATTATTATTTAATTATCATTTATAACATACCTTTATACTTTTCATGTTTTATAAATATGATAATTTCATTTGAGGAAGCGCGGACTACAACCCCCTCAAGATGATATAACTCGTTCATGATATAAATTGAACATAAAAAGGATGGAATTAATGAAATTATGTAACATATATAACATATATATTATACTAGATTTATAATATAAATATGTATAATTTCGTTTTCATTCTATTAAAAATGAAAAATAAATAAATGAAAGTAGCGTTCATGCATATGTATGGCTTACCGTCTCCATAAATGGTGCATTTCATTTTCATATATCCAAATGATATGGACTATTATAAATACAAATATACTATATATATATGATATATATGATATATAAATCATGAATACAAATCTATATATAATGTAATTTTGACCACATGGACAATTTGTAATTATAACAAGTTCATTTTTTACTCAAGTTCCGAACATCGACAAAATGTCCTATATGAACTCAAATAATTAAGTAATTATTATAGAAAGGTAATAAGCAATATAAAATGAATAATAAACATTAATATGGTTCTTAATAAAGTATAAATTAACTTAATATTATTATTTAGAAATAATAAGGAACATACGAGACAAGTCAGACTCAAGGAAAGGGAACCTTTCACCCTTCTCTTTTAGTCATAGACTTGTTTTATGTCATGTATTTTAATTTATATTTTCTTATGTTAGGATATGTTCTTATATATCCTTATTGCTATAAATTTTATGTCCATGTGATTAGAGAGCCTTTTTTCTCTCATCAACTCATTTTCATTATTTTTATGTGATGTCGTTAGGCTATTGATTATTCGTAAGGGACTATGTCTCAATCTCCTTTCATTGAAGCATATCATGATATTGTGAACCTTTATTATCCTATAAGGTGTATATACGACCCTTTTGACTTTTTATATCATGAATTTATATATTCTCATGTGATTTAATGTTTTCTTGATGTCATTCTTTAATTATTTTTATTTAATTGTTTCTCAAGTGTTACGAGACTCTTTAACTAAAACAACATTTTAAAAGTTTTAAAGATTTATTTTTATAAAAATTTCTCAATAATGTCCATGTTTTCAAAATGGTTTTGAGAATTTATTTATGTGGAAATTAGTGTTTTAAAATGGAATTACTTTAAAAGTTTCAAAGGTGTATGGGACACTTTGATTCAAAAATCTTCTTTTTAAATGTTTTAAATGTGTTTTTTTAGAAAGTATTGATTATGTCAATATATTGAAATGATATATTGTGATTTCAATGTGAAAATGTTATCTTTCCTTTATTCTTGTGTTATGTGTTATGATTATTTTATGGTTCTTGGGAATTATTTACGTATACTGGTGGTTCCCTGATAAACCTAGGGCGGGTGAGCCTGAGATAGCTCTCCAATGAATTGGGTAACGTTACGGAGGTATAAGTTAATGTTTCCCCTAAGAGATTTAGGAAATGTACTATGATGGGTATTCCAAACGTAACTCCTTACACAGTCGTGAAAGCTACAATGTATGTATTTTATTTATTTCGCAAGTTTCCTTTATGATTTATAATTTCCATGTTCTATTTATAAATCTTATGATTTCATGAGGTTTGTTAAAGAGATTATGTTTTGTATGTATTCATGTACTAATGTTTTCTTTATTTCTTTTATAACCCTTACTGAGCTTTTTATGCTCATCCCATGTTTTTTGAAATGTTTTTCGTAGGGTATAATTAAGGGTAAGAGAAAGTAATAATTCAAGATGATTGATATCAAGAAGATAATTCATGTTTTATTTTAAGGAGTTTTAATATTGTGAAAAAATTGGGTAGAGTAGAAGTGTCTACTTTGTAATCTTTTGAGATTAAATGTAATACTAATGGCCTAATTCTCTAAAACTCTAAACCTGAAAAGATACTCAATGTGAATTCTTGACTTAACTAAAAATTTTGTAATATTTAAGTATGTTGCCTTATAGTTGGTATCAAATGTTGGTTTAGATTACATTATAGGTTAGGGTTTTATTTAATCAGAAGTGACATAAACATAATGGTTAGAATATTAGAAAGATTTATAGTTAGTTTAGATAAATTAAATGGGTTTAAGATAAGACGAATAAGTATATATTAGTTTTTACCCTCCTTATAAGATAATATATGATTATTTTACTAATATACTCACACTAACCTTTTTGATTTTAGTAAATGGATGGATCTAGCAGGAACCAAAGTAACAATAGATGTGAAGAAAACTATGACAGTTTTCTAAATAAGCAACTGAATTAAATGGGAGCTTCAATGAAAACTATTGTGGTTATTATCAACCAACTATCTAGAGTCATTATTGACCACCTGAACCTTAGTGATTTTTATAAGGCATCATATATGCAAGAAATGAATCCTAATGGTGGTTCGGGTAATAACCATAAAGGTAAGTATATTAAAAAACCTATGTGTCTAGGATGTGGAAAGAAACACCTAGGATAATACTTCAAATGGACGAGAAGATGTTATAGATGTGGTAATGAAGGTCATAAAGAAAGAACATTCCATCGAAAAAGGAAATGTCCAGTTGACTCTAGGAAAGGGAAAGAAGTTCTTTCCAAAGGATCAATTGAATCTTTTAAATGGGATGTGCATAGTCATTATACAAATAGATTTACTATGAAGAAGGTTTGGGAATGGGATCATCAAGATCATACAAATATATGTTTACCAATTCCTAATGGAATTCTAATTGAAGATGAGGAAACTTAAAATGACCTATGAAAGGTATGGATTATTTCATAGCTCCTGTTTTGACATTACTAAAATCGTAGGACATTATGAGTGATTTTTTTGTAGGAAAGAAGTATAAAAAAATAATGTGCGAAACATGGATAAAGGATCAGGAAGAATTTTCGATGATTAGGATGTCTACATTTTAGGAATTTAAGAGTTATGTTGGATCTATGGATGATGATATGTTTAAACGTATTAATGATGGGATTAATTTGGAATGCTTTATCTAGTATGTGTAACCCTAAAGTTTGATATGTGAAAAATTTATTCAAGGAACAATTATATTTTATTTTGTGGATATAGTTATAAAGAACCATTTGGGTTTATATTCTCCTTGAATTTTAGGTAATTATAGGTTATTACTTTTTAGGATGAAAATGTGAGGTATGAGATAAAATTTTTGGTTAAAATGTGTTATGGTTACTTTTGAGGAATTTATATAATTTTTGGGAATGTTATAAAATTATATAATTTTTAAAAAAGGACAACACACAGACCATGTGACAACATGTTGTGTCAGAAAAAGTTGTGGTAATCGAACCCACAAACAAAGCGTGTTTGGGATTTATCATCTACCACTAGACTACATGAAGTCCCTGGTTAGAATGATTAATTATTTGTAGTTAAATTATTTTATGAATCAAGAATAAGTGGATTTTGGAACTTATGTTTTAACAAATGGATATCTTTAGTATAGTAAAGGATTGGGTGATTAATTGATAAAGGTTATTTTGGAATATTTTAGGAAACACTATATGCCTAAGGAAAATAGAAAACTATGCGATTTCATTTGTGGAGTAATGGTTGAAATTTTATTTTGGAAGAATATATGTTTTTAATGTGGGAATATAGAGATTTGTGTTATTTATGGAAATGATTAACCTGTCATAGAGAATATGTGATTTGGTTAATTACACTACAGTATGAGACTTTAAGAGTAGTCAATGTTATTTGGAGATAAATGTTAATATTTACTATGAAAGACTATGTGATTAAATTCATCTGAGTTTTGGGATTCAATATTAGTTTAGATTATATTGAAGTATTTTAAGGACAATTATTGGTAAAATAGTCTTTGTTGGACTTTGGGTATTGTTTGTTCAATTATAGAGATTACGATTAGTATTTCTTTTCATAAAAGATTATCCTTTTTGGGGATTATCTGATCTTATACTAACCATTTTGGTTTTGGTTAATTTTTAAAGACATGGAAGTATATAGTTTATCTTTTGTGGATTATGTGATTCTATAGAAGTTGATTCTAGCACTTCATGTGTGACCAAGTAATCTTGAAAAATCATCGTTTGGAGAAAAGATGATTTTTTGGTAGAAAATTAATAAAGGATAAAACTATAATTGAAAAGTATGTATATTTCCTTATGTCCTTAGTCAATACCGTAAATAAATTCTCCAAATTTATGAAATGGAAATTAAAACAAAAACATTGTATGTTTACTTTTTCTACTGGGGAATCAAATACCATTTAACCCCTCACGATTTTGTGATTTTCTGGTGGTTAACTTTCTCCTAATCATGTTTTCTATCACTCTCTATCAGAACTTGACACTAAGTTTATCTTATATATCCATGTTTTCCTACATGGAATCCTAGTATGTGTTATCTTGGGTGACCTTTGTAATTATCTTTATTTCTTTTAAAGTAATAGTTTTATTGAATATTTTTCTGATGTGGGACTTTTAATGAAGTTACCGCGCCTAGTTTTAAAATTGTGATGATGCAATTCCCAAAAGGGAATAAGGATGTAACATCCCAAGTCAATAAAGAATATGAAATTTACATATTTATTAATATTTTTAAATTAAATATTAATTTTACTTTCCAGATGATTCTATTTTTGATAGCGTACTCAACACGCAACAACAAGTTACTTTTAAATCTTATGTTTCACATAACTTTGAGTTATACCGAAAAATAATATAATAATTTTATTGTTTTAAATGGTAGTTAATTCCTAGCCATTATATTGGCGGGAATAAATAGAACTAACTAAATTATTATTACACATTTTTTTTAAATGTTTTTACTTTTATCTAATAAATTTTTAGAGGCTTAAAATAACAACAAATCAGATTTTAAGCATGAAATACTCTAATATTCTTTAAATGGTCGATTTACCACCTTTTGATGGAGAACCATTTTTAAATATATTTTTTGACACTTTTATTTGTTAAATTTGAAAAATAAATTTTTTATTTAGAATACGGACATAAAAATTTACTTAGGTTAAAATTTTGGTGTTTTTCTGATAAAGTTCATTTTTTGATGAATAGTGAAAAATACTGCATTTTAATTCAAAACTGTTGTCAATTATAATTTATTTATATGATTATACTTTTCTTTTAATTGTTATTAATGTTTATTTAGAATATATTTTTATCATTTAATCCATTTTTGTCCATTTAAAGTAATTTCACCTTGAACTTGTGCATAAACACATGTTAACCTTTTTGTAGTTTTTACTTCCTAAAGTCACACATTTTGGTTTTGGCAACGGGAATTAATTTTAAATTAATCTCTAAAACTATTGTGTTATGAAATTTGACAAATGGATTCCATATTCGGAATCAATAGGTCCATGTTTTTTAATAATGAATCTTTTATTTTTAGACATTATGAATAGTAACTTCAGTAAATATTTTATTTACCATGGTCAATGGGTAATTCCGATAAATAAGGTTAAAATATTATATTATATTAATATTAAATTACCCCAACACTTTTCCTAGGACAATTTTATTATACATTTCTGACCATGGTCATCCTTGGGTCTATTTTTTGACCCCATGGAGCCACTTGTAAATGAAAATGACATTTTATAAAAATTAATTTAAAGTTAAGGAAAATGTAACATAAACAAATATCTTTTAGTAAACCAATTTTTATATGGGGTTATATAAGTGATATTTTTTACTAAAAATCCTCATTTGAAAGTTAAAAATATTTACTAAATCATGGTATTTTATTTGTAAATTTTATCCATTAAATAAAAAATTAATTATGACACAATGGTGATACAGTGATTTCTTCATTAATAAAGGATTCAAATAAATGATATTATAAATGTTAAAATAAATGTAATTTTGTTTCTTTGATGTCATACACTAATTTTATGAATGATAGATACATGTTATATTTTTATTAATGATGTATTTTTGAATCAATCAGGTTGTTATGGATTTTTAAAAGGTCATGATATGAATAGTGTGAAAATTGACATAATTCATATTTTAAAATATAAAATTTTTTATTAAATATTATAAAATTCCAAAAAAATTAATATTCAGAAAAATAGTTATCATAAGTTACAAATTTTATTAATTGATATTTATTTTTATATTTTTCATGTTTTGGAAACTATTTTTATTCTCAAAGTGTTAAATTCTTGATAAAATGGTAAGAGTAAAAAATGGTTAAATAAAACAGATATGGATTAAAAAATATGAAATATCTGTCCAATTATTATTGGATGATTTTATTTCTACTTATATTTATTTTATCTTATAATTTAATTATTTTTTAAACTTTTTTAAATCGAAAATCATATTATAATAAAATAATATTTCAAACTTTCTTAAAGAGCCCATCCTCCCTCTTATAAAAGGCCACTACCTCTAACCCATTACATACACCTATAAATCCCCTTGTCTAATCAAAAGTATTCTCCAAGAATCTCCCAACATCCCCCTATTCCTCCTATAATCTTTCCTCTTGGAATAAAGGAATTCAAGAGATCCCTTTGGCGCAAATCAAAAGAAGTTACCCGATTCCAGGTAACATATTCTCTCAAGTTTCATTCCATTATTGTTCCTTATCCACTCCTTATGACCTGTTTATTATTTTTTTATATAAAAAAAATAGTATCATAAATTTACTAGGTTTTTTATGATAATTATTCTAGCTACACTCATACACACCTCCGTCTAATGGGTATAGAACATGATGTTTCTGTGGATGGTGAACTACTGTCACACGAAACGATGATTGTTCAATATTCTTCTACCACCTCTCATTGTGGCCATTTGATGGACTTGTAATTATATATGATATTTATGATATTTATTTTATCTCTATTATTTCTTAATTGTCATTTATAATATACCTTTATGCTTTTCATGTTTTATAAATACGATAATTTCATTTGAGGAAGTGCGGACAACTGCCCCCTCAAAATGATATGACTCGTTCATGATATACATGGAACGTATAAAGGTTGAAATTAATGAAAATATGTAACATATATTACATAGATATTATACTGGAGTTAAGATATACCTATGTATCATTTGGTTTTCATTCCTTTAAAAATGAAAAAAATAAATGAAAGTAGCGTTCACGCGTACGTACTGCTTAGCATCTCCATAAACAGTGCATTTCGTTTTCATATATCCAAATGATATGGACTATTATAAATAAATATATAATGGATATATATGATATATATGATATCTAAATTATGAATAAAAATCTGGAGATAATGGACTTTTGACCACATGGACAATTTGTAATTATAACAATTTCATTTTTGACTCAAGTTCCGAACATCGGCAAAATGTCTGATATGAACTAAAATAATTATATAATTATATATAAAGTTAAAAAGTTATATAAAAGTAATAATAAACTTGAAAATGGTTCTTAATAAAGTTTAAATTAACTTAATATTATTATTCATGAAGAACATGGAATATACGAGACAAGTCAGACTCAAGGTAAGGGAACCTTTCACCCTCCTTTTTTAGTCAAATACTTCTTTTATGTCATGTATTTTAATTTACATTTTATTTTGTTGGGATATGTTCTTCTATATCCTTATTGCTATAAATTTTATATCCAAGTTATGAGAGACTCTTTTCTCTCTCATCAACACATTTTCTGAATTTTTATGTGACGTCGTTAGGCTGCCGAATTTTCGTAAGGGACAATGTCTCAATCCCCTTTCATTGAGGCATATCTTGATATTTTGCACCTTTATTATCATATAAGGTTTATATACAACCCTTTTTACTTTTTATATCATGAATTTCAATATTCTCAAGATATTCAAATTTTTTTGATGTAATTCTTTAATTATTTTTATTTAAGTGTTTCTCAAGTCATTACGAGACTCTTTAACTGAAACATCATTTTAAAAATTTTAAAGATTTATTGTTATAAAACTTTCTCATTAATTTCCATGTTTTAAAAATGGTTTTTAGGATTTGTTTATTGGTACATTAATGTTTTACAATATAATTCTTTTAAATGTTTCAAAGTGGTATGGGACACTTTGATTCAAAAATATACTTTTTAAATGTTTTAAATGTGTTTTTTTAGAATAGATTGATTATGTCAATATATTGAAATGATATATTGTGATTTCACTATGGAAATGTTATCTTTATTTTATGATTGTGTTATGTGTTATAATTATTTTAATTTTATTGGGCATTGTTGATGTATATGGGGTTCTTCCATGATAAACCTAGGGCGGGTGAGCCCGAGATAGCTCTCAAATGCATTGGGTAACGTGACGAAGGTAAACATTAATGTTTTTTCATATATATTTATGTAATATACTATGATGGGTATTCCAAAAATAACTCCCTAAGTAGATATGAAAGCTACAATTTAAGTATGTTATGGATGCCACAAGTTACCTTTATTATTTATTATTTATATATGCTATTCATAAATCTTATGATTTCATGAGGTATGTTAAAGAGATTATGTTTTTTATGTAATGATGGAATAATGTAGTAATTATTTATTTTATAACCCTTACTAAGATTTTTATGCTCATATCATGTTTTTGATATGTTTTTCACAGGGTATAAGGAAGGGTAAGAGAAAAGAATAATTCAAGAAGATTTATTTCAAGAAAAGAATTGTTGTTTTCTTTTAAAGAGTTTTATTGTTGTTAAAAAAAATTGGATAGATTATAAGTGTCTACTTTGTAATCTTTTGAGATGTAATGTAATAGTTACGGCCTAATTCTCTAAACCTCTAAACCTATAAAGACCCTCAATGTTAATTATTGACTAAACTCAAGATTATGTAATGTTTAAGGACGGGGACTTATACATGAACCTCGTGTTTCTTGAATTCTTAAACTAGTTCAAAGTCATCTTCATCAAGGACATATTTACCTAACCGAAGTTGGAGGAGGAGAAATTTGATCATCTCATAGCTATATTGTAGGTTCTTCAAGGGAATCTTCTCTACGGAATGTTTTCTCAGTGTAAGTTATAGACATGAGAGGTATAAAAACCCTTATATTTATTACACATTAATACATGATTTATTATATAATATTACACTTAATAAAACCCATAAGATTGATAATTATTGTGAATTTTTGAATTAGTTAAATTACCTAACAATTAAAAACATGAAAAAAAACATCTTTATTGAAAACATCCTTAACATGATCGTGCTTAAAACTGTACAGGATAACCTGGGGACATATATAATAAAGGGATGAGATATAAATCCTAGTGAGGGGATAAACATGTCTAACATGGAGAGAATAATATATTTTATAAAAATTAATACCAACTGGTCATAAAATGAGTAGGAATAATATATATGAACATTGAGACATGATATAGCTTGAAAATAAAGAAAACCTGGTAATTATGGCAACAACCTAAAACAACACATCATAAACATGGGTAAATGATAACTGAAAAGACATCATGATTGAAAAATTCCAAAAAATGAATATGTTTCAATACATTTCCCAACATTTATTATCATGATATTAAACATTACCCAATTCATTGGAGTACTATATAATTCTAGGTGCACCCATCACATTCATTTCATTCAAAGGATTAAGTGTGGCATATCGATCATACAATATTGATTGATTCATCATCATAATTTATTTAACGATCAAGGAGTGTGGAATACATATATGAAAGTACTAATTAAAATAGGTATAATTTTATAAAGTTTAATACCCTTTATAGTAAATGTGTATGGTATTCACTACACATTTGTTTTGGTATGGAAAATTGCAGTGAAATTTTGACATCATAATGACCTCAATTAAAAATTCATAAAATGAGTTGATGATTGAGAAATGTGTCTCTAGTTATTTTAAAATAAATTTTATTTTAAGGATATATGGAATAAAATATCCCATAATAAGTAAATTAAGATAAAATATATAAGGTAATGAAGACATTTGAATAAAGAGGAGACCCATACTAAATTTTGGAATGGTAAAATATTTACATAAAAGTTCATGGGAGGGATTGATGATATTGAAAGGGGTATCTAATAATTTATAAATAAAATTGATATTAATTGGGATATTTATGAACATACCCGAATATTATCAAGATGAAATTAAGATGTGCAGCATAAAAGAGGTGCTTGAATAAAAAGGAGAGTGGAAGATCCCTTACTTGAGTGTGTAACTCGAAATGATTGGAAGGGGATTTTTAAGATCTTGGGGGTGACTTGTGATGACTCTAGAGAGTGTAGGTCGTAGTATGGGTGTGATCCAATGAATTTTAATGAATATAAATGAAAGATTTAGTGGGTTTATATATGAAATGAGGCGTATTTTATTATTATTTAGGTTTTGGACTCTAAATAATAAAATAAAATAAACCATAACACATACCATAGTTTTTGCCCATGGTATTTTCCAAATGGGAGTGTTTCTAATTATTTTATATGTCCAAGGGACTAAATTAATTAAATAATTTCCATGCTTATGTGGAGGTGAGTCATACTCTTAAAGAAATAATTTTAAAATCTTAAAATATATTAATGGTTTTTAAGGATTCATAATGGATTTATAAAATTAATTAAATAGAAATAAAATAAAATTATTTTAATTTTAAAACATTTATTTTTATTGGATACATTTTAGTATTTATTAAATCACTTTTGGGTCATTACGATGTCATAATACACAAAATATATTTATTCAGTATTTAATTTTTACCCAAACAACTTGATTGTCTTAGAAAATTATGAAAAATTAACCGTTGGTTAATTATGATTTTATGATTCCAAAAATAATATTCATTTTATATAAATAAATTTATAAATATTTTAATTTTCACTTTTAAAATAAAATCTACATTTAGTAATAAATGTTGGGTTTTTGATAATAATGGTTTTCGAGCCCTTATAATAATTTCATTTGACTTCATAAAAATAATATCATTATTTCTATTTAATATAAATTTTTTAAAAATATTATTTTATAAATTTGTTTATTTCATAAAAATCCATTAATTAATCAAAATAAATTATTTAATTCAATTTAAATATTACGCAAAAATACTATTTGTGTTTTATTGTATCAAAATAAATATCATTTATAAAGTAAAAATAATAGGATGAAAACATATTCAATATTCTATAAAAAATAAAGTACATACTCATATTTCTAGGGTCTTGATACTTATCTTTTTAGTACACCTGCAAATTCCCTAAATGTAAGGTGTGTGATGGTGAGACTTTTATTGGGTGGTTTGGCGTGCATGGTTTGGGACATGGTTTCAATGAGATTGAACTTATCCCATAAATGGTTTCACTCATTCTTAAGTTATTATATCTTATCTTGGTCATGGTCAAGGGAAAATTCCAATGATGTTATCTCCCCTATAATCTCTGAAAAATGCACCTCATAGGGTAAGATCATACTGATTGAGGTCATCACTTCCTTTGTCTGTGTCAATTAGATTTGTTAAACACTATATTTATAATAACCATGTGATCACTATTAAACGATTATATTATCAACATTAAATATGATTAATGGTAATTATGATAGGATATAAAAAACAAAATATGTGTATATGTTTTCTATAACCATATTACTTAATAAAAGTTTATTTAAAAAAAAGTAATTTTATTTATAAAAATTTGGGTCCTTACAATCTTCCCCCATTAAGAAATTTTTCCCTCAAAATTTTCATATCCAACACTAAAAAATATGAGGGTAACTTTGTTTCATCAACTCCTACGGTTCCCACATTAATACTTCTAATTTTTTATTTCCCCATGGCACTTTGACAAGGTGTGTTGTCTTATTTTGTAGAACTTTGTCTCTATGATCTAAGATTTTCATTGGCTTCTCCTCATAGGAAATGTCATTCTTATAATGGTACCACCTCTATACTGAGTACATGTTAGGGTTATAGTATTTATTTTATTAAGAGGGACACATGGAATACATCATGTACTTGAGATAGGAATGGTGGGAGTGCAATTTGGTAGGCCACCGCTCTGATGCGATCAAGGATCTCAAAGGGGCTTATGTATCTTGGACTAAACAATCCCTTATTCCCAAATCTCATAACTTTCTTCCATAGAGATATGAAGATGAATAACATGTCTCCAACATCAAAATCTATGTTTCATTGATGATTGTCATATTAGCTCTTTTGTTGACTCTGGGTAGCCTTGATGTGTTGCAGAATGGTTTTAAACTTTTCCACCATTTCCTCAACTATTTTAGGATCTATAAGCTTTTATTCCCTAACTTAATCCTAAAATTCATGTGTTCTAAACATATTCCCATAAAAAGATTCATAGGGAACAATTTTGATGCTCGAGTTGAAATTGTTGCTGTAAGAGTACTCGACTAGAGGTATATGTTGGTCTCATCCTCCTTCATAGTCCACAAACAAATATCACAATATGACTTCTAGTGTCTAAATAGTCTGCTCAGATTCGACATAAGTTTGAGGATGATAGGACATACTAAATTTCAGCTCAATGTTTAGATCATGTTGTATACTTCTCCATAACTTATAGGTGATCCTGAGATCTCGATCGGATACAATCTATAGTGGTACTCCATACATCCATACCACTTATCTGATATATATTCCTACAAGTTGATCTAGTGAGAAGTCCTCTCAGATTGTGATAAAGAGATCTGTATTTGTAGAATGATCCACAATAACCCATATATCATTGTTTCCCCTATATTTCTTTGAAATATAAGTGGAAAATTCCATGGTGATGGTTTCATATTTCTATGTTGGTCTAGATAATACTTAAATCATACCTTTAGACTTATGCCTTTAATCCTTCACTTGGTAACATGCCAGGCACTTTGATGTAAATTCATTGATCTCCTACTTCATATTTTCCCACCATTACTGCTCTCAAAGATCTTGATACATATTTATTCTTCCTAGGTGAATGGAGAAAGTTGAACTATGTGAATTATCCAACAGTTCTTTCTTTAACTCAAGATATGATGGTGCACATAATCATGACCCAAATCACACAACTCCTTCATTAACATTTAACTCCAAGGATTTCCCTTTTCTTATTGTTTCCACTTTCTTATAAATTCACACATCACCTCTTTTATCATCTTTTAACATCTCAAAAATTTATGGTTGGACAATCATTTGTGAAAGTATTGATGATGTTTCCTTCTTTATGATTCCCATGTCCATCCTTTTCAAATATAGGAAGATTTGATACCAATAAATTCTTATTAATGATATAATGGTTGGATCCTTTCTACTTAGAGAATCTTCCACTTTATTTTATTTACCAAGATCGTAGTTAATTGAGTAGTCATAGTCCATGATCATCTCTAACCATATTTTTTTTGTCTATATTCATCTCTTTTTGGGTGAATATATACCTAAGGATTTTGTAATTCATATGTATTTCACACTTATCCCCAAAGATATAATGCCTCTATATTTTAATAGTGAATATCACTACATCCAACTCCATATCATGAATTGGGTAGTTCTGTTTTTGAACATTCAACTACCTTGAAGCATAGGCTATGAATTTTTTATTATGAATTAACCACATCTCAATCCCTTCTTCAAAGCATTGTTGAATACTATGAAAAGATCTCCAATTTTGTGTAGTTAAAGCACAGAAGCAGTGATTATCCACCTTTTCAACTCCTTTAATCTCTCTTCACATTCATTATTCCAAGAAAACTTGACTCCCTTATGAGTTATATTGGTAAGAGGGTTTGATAATTGTGACAAATTTCTCACAAATCAGTAATAATACCCAGATAACCCAAGGAATCTATGGATATCTATCACAGATGTTGGCATCGGTCATCCTTGAATTCATTATATTTTTTAAGGATCCATAGATATCTCATTTCTTGTGATGATATTCCCCAATAATGAGACTTTCATTGACCAAAAATCACATTTGTTTTACTTGGTATAAAGCTTCTCCTTTTGTATGGTCCTTAGAACAGTGCATATATGATCCTCATGCTCTTTCTTGATTTTAGAGTATATTATAATATAAACTATAAATACTAAAAAATCAAGGTAATCTCTAAATACTCTATTGATCAAGTCCATGAATATTTATGGAGCATTAGTGAGTCTGAATGGAATTACTATTAACCCAAAATGCCCCCACCTTGTAGAAAAATCAATCTTGTGGATATCCTCCTTCACCCTAACTTGGTAATATACCAACCATAGATAAACCTCATAGAAGTATTGTTATCCACATATCTTATCAAACAATTAATCAATACATGGAAGAGGATAATTTTTCTTTATCATTATCTTATTGAGATCATGATAATCAATTCAAAGGAACATTAACCCATCCTTCTTCTTGATTAAGAGGACTAGTGCACCACTTGGTGAAGAAATTGGGTGTATGAAACCATTATCTATATTATCTTCTGTTTGTTTCTTCAACCCCAAAAGTTACACTATATACATTCTATACAGAGTCTTGGATAATGGTAATAACTCTATTATAAGATTAATCGAAAATTCAACATCTCGGGTAGCAGTAAGACCTAGAAATTCATTGGGAAACACATTATCATATTCCCTTACAATAATCATGTCTTCTAAGATGGATCTTTCCTTAGAATTAATAATTTTATCTAGATATACTTTCTCTTAGGGCTATAATAGACATGATTGATATTTTAGTGCTAAAAAAATCCATTCTCCTCCATTCACTTCTGTAGAATTGGGGGTTGATTCTCAATATGGAGAGTGATTTCCTTCTCAGGGATATTTGTCTTGGATCTATATAAGGAAAGTAAATCCATTCCTATAATTTCATCAAGTTCCAAAAAAGGGGGTATGAAAAGTTTTTCTATGAATTTCAGCCCATAAATTTTAATAAGGGAGGAGTTTTATACTTGGTATGAAATAATTTACCCATCTTCCATTTTCACTAACAGGTCTATTTTCATAATTTTTTGGGGTTTTTGAATAGTTTTACTAAACTTTTATAATATGAACGAATGACTAGAACTAGAATTAAAAATTATATTCTCTATTATTAAATGAATAACTAGATTACCTCTCACCACTTTATTTTTGAGATCCATCTTATTAGTTTTTATGGGAAAATCTCACCCTTACTACCTTTAAGGTTGATGGTTATGTATGAAAACCCTTGGATTAGGGAATTGATTTGAAATGTTCACTAGTTTCTTGTAGTTGAAGAAATGAAAAATTCATTAAGGAATGACTGGATTATTCCTTTCTTCCATTGTAGTAGTGGGATTCTCCTATCGAGTATCACTTTCTAGGTGTCCATTCTTCCCACACCTAAATAATTTCCTCATTCCCACTAGGAAATTTTTGGGTTTCTTCTTTCCCCAAATTTGACAAGTGGGATTTTAAAATTTCTGGTCACTGTTATATTTCTCCATCAGAAAACCAAAATTAAACTAAACTTTTTTCCTCTTATCCCTATGATACCCTTGATATTTTTTGATCACTATTTCAACTTTTAGGGGAAGACAACAATTTCCTCATAGCTATCAAAGTCATAGATTTCCAGGGATTTTCATAGACTAGGTTTTATCTCAAAAAAGAAGAGTTCAACCTTGAGTTCGAGGGTAAAAAAAACTAGAGGTATATTATGAAATTCTTGGGATGTTTTCCTTGTAAAGCCTCATAGATTATTCATATTTTTTCTTGAGGGAGAGGAAATACCTTTCTATTTCATGTCAAAGAGTGCAAGAAAATTATTTATTGAAAAATATTTTCCATTATTACTTCCAGTTCATTGCTTTGATCTTTTCCTCAGGCTTTTTAGTATTGATGAATGTCTACCACTGATCAGATTCACCCTCCATATGATAAACATCAAGTAGAACCTTCTCTTTTTCATAACATTGAAGTATATAGAAGATCTTTTCAATGCATTTGATCCATTATTACACTATTAAGGGATCGGATGATCCATGGAAATTAAGAGGCCTTTGTGGCCTGAAGCTCTCAATTGTTCTTTGTTCTCTCTTAGGGTGGTTTGGGAGATCTTCCTGATCTAGTTTTCTATTCAAAACATAAGTCATCTAATATAGTATTTTCATCAATTTCGTGATTCCTGCTCACATTAGGTTGGGTATCTCCTTGGGGCAGTCATCACATTCCCCATCGCATTGATTATTAACCTAACTCCTCTTATTTCAACCCATTATCTAGAAAAAAAGGAAAATTAAGTATGATTATTTTTAAACTACTAAAACCTAAAATTATAACCTAATGACATTAAATGGATAACTTATAAATTAAATTTATTTCTTAACTTATGAATTTATAGGCTTCAATATATGTTATTCATGATCTATTTCCTAACATATATTCTTATGGGAATTATTTTTTGTTCCATTAATAATGGTTCGTAATGAGAATATGAATTTACCAAAGCATATCCACTGGGATTTTCAAACCAGGTTCACAGTAAGGCCATTTTTTGTGTAACAGGTTTCATCAATTTATGCCTGACACACCTTGTCCGGGTTGTTACCCCTAGGTACATAATTTCCAAAACCACATCCACTTGTAGTATTCAGAAAGGGATTTATTTTCATTATAAACCAATTACTCTATATTACCAAATTTTAGGGATGTTTTATTATACTTATTATTATGCCTAAGGATTTTTTCTAGAGTTTTCTAATCATAATCCCAAAAATAACTAATCTTTTACAATGATGCTAATTATAACATGCTTACATTTAATTAAACATTAATATATAATTTATTATATAATATTACACTTAATACAACCCAGAAGATAATGAATAATAGTTAATTGGGGAATTAGGTACATTACATAACAATTTAAAATATGAAAAATAATATCATTATTAAAAACCTCCTTAACATACTCATACTTAAAACTGTATGGGATAAACTAGGGACATGCAGAAGGGGTGAGATATAAAGACAAAAAAGGGAATAAACATATAATAACGTGAAAAGTATAATACATGTTATAAAAGGAATATAAATGGGGTATAAAAGGATTAATAATCAAAAACATTAATAATGATACGTGATATAATATGATAATCGTAAAGGCAACATGGGAAATGTGGCAACAACTTAAAACACTGCATCATAAACATAGGTCAAGGATAATTTCTAAGACATCATGAAGGAAAAAGTCCCATAAAGTAATTATGTTCGATCCCTCTCCCAACATGAAGTATCACAATACTAAACATTACCCAATTCATTGGAGTGCTATATAATTTCAGTTTCACTCCTCACATTCATTTCATTCTCATGCTTAAGTGTTCCACGTATATCATGCAACACAGATTCATTAATCATCCTAATTTATTCCATGATAAAAAAGTGTGGAATGAATATAGGGATTTTCCAATTAAAAGTGTTATAAGTTTATAAGGGTGAATTCCCTTGATAGGAAATGGGTATGGTATTCACTACACAATTTTTTTGGTATGGAAAATTGTGGTGAAATTTCAGCAACATAACGACATCACATAAAAATTAAAAAAATTGGTTTATGAGACGAAAATGGGTCTCTCATAAATTAGAAATAAATTGTACATAAAATTGGATAAGGAATAAAATATCACATAATAAGTAAATGAAGATAAAATATATAAGGTAAAGAAGATACTTGAATAAAGAGGATAAATGAAAATATCCCTTAATAAATTTCGGCATGGTAACGGGTGTACATAAAGGTTCATGAGAGGGAATAATGATAGTGAAAGGGGTATATAATCATTTATAAATAAAATGTAAAGTAAGGGGTATATTTATGAACATACCCAAACATGTACAAGTTAAAATTAAGATGCATAACACCAAAGAGACACTTGAATAAAAAGAAGAGTGGAAGATCCTTTACTTGAGTGTGTGACTCCAAATTCTTGTGAAGGGATTCCTGAGAGATTTGGTATTCCTTGATAGGACTTTATAGAGTATATATAATAGCATATATGTGATCCATAGTGTTTTAATGAATAAAAAATGGATCTTGGGTGTGTTTATATTGTAAATGAGGGGTATTTCTTTATTATATATATTTTGGACAATACAAGATCTAATAACCAAAACCACAAACCATCCCATGGTTTTTTACCATGGTTTTTGAAAACTGTGAGTGGTTATAATTATTTTATATATCCAAGGTCCAAAAATAATAAAATAATTCCCTTGATTATGTGGATGTGATTCATACTCTTAAAGAAATGATTTTAAAACCTTAAAATAAATAAATGATTTTTTAGGATTCATAATGGATTTATAAATTTAATCTAATAAATATAAAATCAAATTATTTTAAAGTTAAAACTTATATTTAGTCTTTTATATCCTTTATAATATTTATTACATCACTTTTAGGTCATTATGATGTCATAATACACAAAGTGTATTTACAAGGTACTTATTTTTTACCCGAAAATTTGTCTGTCTTAGAAAATTATAAAATATTAACCATTGGATAATATAGATTTTTTATTAAAAATACATTATTTTTTTAATATAAATATGTTTTTAAATATGATAATTTCCTATTTTAAAATAATACTTACATGTATTAATAAGTACTGGGTTTTGGACAATGATGGTTATTGAGTCCTTTAAAAATTGCATTTGACTTCATAAAAATAATATGATCATTAATATTTAATAAAAATTATTTAATAATAATATTTTATTATTTTATTTATTTAAAAAAACATCCATTAATTCATCAAATTAAATTCCTTTATTGAATTTGAATATTACCCAAAAATACTATTTTTCATTTATTGTTCCAAAATAAAAAGAATTTATAAAGTAAAAATAATAGGAAGAATATATATTAATTATTCTATACAAAATAATGTACATATTCATTTTGATATTTTCTTGATGCATATCCCTTTAATACACCTACAAATTTCTTAAGATTAAAGTATGCAATGGTGAGACATTCATGGGGTGGTTTAGTGTACGTGGTTTGGACCATGATCTTGATGAGCTTAAACTTCTCCCGTAAATGGTTTTGATCATACTTAAGTTATTGGGTCTCATTGGGAAATAACATTGATGTTATCTACCTTAGAAGATCTGGTAAATGGGTTTCATAGGGTATGATCCTACTAGTTGAGGCCATCACTTCGTTTGTTTGTCTCTATTCGATTTGTTAAACCCTATATTTGTACTAACCACATGATCAATGTTCAATGACTATATTATCAATGTTAAAGATGCTGAAAATTAATTTAAATATGATAGGATATAATAAAAATAAATAATTTCATGTGTTTTATATAAGAATAAAACTTAATAAACATTTAATTAAAAATGGGAATTTTATTTGTAACAGTTTGGGTCATCAAAAGAGGTGCATTTCCTTGGGCATAAGGAATCCCCTTAGAGTGTGGTCATAGACCCATTGAAGTTCAAGGTAGTTGTTTCTTGGGTAGCACCTAACAACATTATAGATACCCAAAGCTTGATGTGCATGGACATTACATCACCTTTTTTGGAAAACTTAATATGTGACACAAAAATATGCCCAAAAACCATATTAGTTTAGTGTCTTTGGAAACTCGGAATATAATCTTCTAATCATGGTGAAAGATCTTCAACATCTCACATAGATATCTTCCCCTTTTTTTCTTACCTAAAACATTTCTTTATATCCTGGAGAAAAGAAAACATAAAAAGGGTGAGCTCAAATTCTTAGTAAGGGTAAACATGGAAAATATAAAAACAATCCATAAACATTTGAACATAAAAACATGAACATAAAACATAAAAATCTTGAGCAATGGCATAAATCTTCATAGTACATAAGGAATATATCATAAAGGAACATTAATCATGATAAAATGTAATGGGAATAAGACATGGAATTATGGAAACCATTAATCACATGATATGATTTCCATATTCGCCAAGGCATTGCTACTAAGACCATTATAGGGGACAAATTCCATTACTGAAACGGGTTTACTTTCCATTTCAGCCATGTATTACTGAACCGGATTCACTTGTTGTTACATCCATGTCTATCTCATGAGATATAAATCTTTAACCAATGCATTTGAGGGAGATATAGGTCCCAAACATCTCATATTGAAATTATTCTTTCGTGTTCCACAAAACAATCATAAATCATTCAGCATAACCCAAATAATAAAATGGGTTTCGTAAACTTCATCCCTTCATAACATAATCCATATAAAACAAATGGATGTCATTAAATCAAAAAAAAAATCAAACCATGTAAATAATAGAGATAGTATACTTGAAACATAAAAATACTAAATAAGGTTATCTGAGATGGAAAATAGTTTTGATAAAACACTAGAAATGAATTCTTGAGGAAAATATCCTTTCTTCATCAAAATCATTTTCTTTTCAAAAAATTCCACGCAATTTTAAAATAAATAGATTTTGTGGAAAATAATCATAAAATATTGTAGAGGAAGATTCATGAGAATAAGGCATTATGAAACCGTAAAAATCCATTCATTCCATATAAGTTAAAAAAACATTCTTCTTGTACTTTTGTCAGAAAAGTCAAAAAGTACCTCGAATGGTAAAAAAAGAAAGATTCCTTCCATACCATGTGGTAAAATTCAAAAAAAGTAAAAATGACTTTAAACATAAATGGAAGAATATTAACCATTTAATGAAAAAAAATTGAGAAAACATGGACATGGATGATAAACATAACCCCAGTAAATACTTACGAATAAACTATCTCGGATAAGAATGAGATTGGAATAATTATCCCTTGCCATAGGTCCAATTTCTTCAGTATGTGTCTGAAACTCCTGTATAGTGGGTTTAAAAATATTATTAACTTGTAACAAAACCATAATAATATTTATGATATCATATATTATTCACTTACAACATAATATTACCCGTTTTTTTGTCAATTCCATGTTAAAGAAGCATTTTGGGTAAAATCGTTTCATTTATCATACATGTTTGGAATTTTTGTTCTTGATATTATTACTTATATCATTATTTACTTACTTAAAGAATTTAAAACATGATTTATATATCATATATATTCATTATATATATATAATAGATAGATAAATGAAATGAAATACACCGTTCATGGAGACGGTAGGCCGTATGTATGCAAGAATGTTGTTTTCCTTTCCTTATTGACTTCAATGGAAGTAAGTAGATGAAATATATATATAAATAAATATAGTAGAATTATTATGTAATATATTTCATTATTTTTCATTATATATACTTTATAATCATTCTTGAATGGTTAACATGGAGAATGAATCTCATCGCGTTGTGGAGACAGTAATCCGTACGTACGCACGAGCGATGATATCGTTCCCATAATTATTGAATGGAATTAGAGTGGATGATATATTATCTTAGAATTAATATCATTTATAATAATCATATATAGTTATTATTTCCACCATTATACCCATCCAATTAAGGTAGTTTTGGAAAAATAGATTACACCACGGCATGGAGACGGTAAGTCGTACATATGCACGCGCGGTGATTTCGTTTTTTATAGGATAGATAGAAGGTGAAATAGAGTTGTTTCATATTTATAATAACATATAATTATATTATTTATACTTATGTTATTACATTATAAGGAAACAAATAACGAAGAGTAATTAGAAGAAGAAATCAATTTGAAAGAATCGATAAAGGATATTACTTATTCCTCGACGCGCCTCTTCTTAACCTCCTCTTAGGGCACTAAAGTTTGTCTTTGAAGAAGACCAGGACCTCTATTAGGTTTCTAGGAAAGTGTATAAGATAAATGGATACGGTTTTTCTGAGCTTGAAGGCTCAAAATGTTTTGAAGGGGAGGGGGGAGGAGGTGCCCTTTTATAAGGTAGGAGAGAGGAACATTTGGAAACCTCAAAAATATTAAATTATAATAAATTCAAACCCTACTTAAAAACCTAAAAAAATCACTAAATTTGAATATGAGATGAGATAGGGTTGTAATCTCATCAACCAATATAATTTAGACATGTTTTAAGTTTATTTTAAACCATATCATTTTGATTTATCCTTATTTGATCTATTTAATTTTATTTGCGGTAATAATATTCTAATTTTTAAATTATTATAAATACTTACTTCTGTTTTTTGAATTTTCCATAATTAGATAAATTAATACATTATCAACCATATAATTTTCAATTTGTAATTTTTAAATATTTTTGTGATTTTTAAACAATTTAATAATATTTTATTTTTAAAAAATATCAATAGTGTCGATTTTGATACTATTCAATTATTTGAATTTAAATTAAATCCACACAAGAGATATATTCGAACCAAAATATTTAATAGATTCCTAACATGTCATATTCATCTAAAAGATTTATGGATCACATAAATTTGTTCATTTATTTTAATATCTTTAAAACCATTTATTTGATATTTCCCTTAATAAAATAATAACTACAACGTTTTTTTATAATTATTTAATATACTTATTTTTTGCATAAAAATTAGAATTAAAATACTATGATGTATATAAATATAATATCTTCCATAAGAATACTTTTAAAAGAATTTATCATCTAAAAATTACAAAATTTAAATTGTTATATTTATTAAATTATGAAGGTGAGAACTTTGACATCATTTAAAATAAAATAATATAAGTGTCATAATTGATTTTATAAGGCTAAAAATAGTCAAATATTATACCATTGGATGATTATGGTTTATATGTACATGATCAATAAGTTTTGTTCAGGTTCTTGTTCCTTTCATGGTCACTATTAGTTTAATAAAAACTATATTATTGATTTTTCACTAAATAATAAATTTCTGCATCACTATTGTGTCACCATTAATGATAATTATTTAATCCCTAAAAATTCTAAATAAATTCACATGATTTATATAATTTTATTATATTTATATTGACTATTTATGTATAAAGATTTATGAAGTTTATCACTAAATTAAAATTATTACACTTATAAGATATAAGAGAGTGACATGTTGTCACTTTCTTTGGTTTTAATAATAATTACATCATTTTCATGGTCAAAAGTCAATGAAATGAATCTATTGTGACCCTTAGGTGATATGGGTCAATGTTTATTCATCCAATTGAATTTTTTCAGGTGTTAAGGTAATTTTATAATCTTATTTTTACCCTTAATTACCCGATTTACCTTTAAATGTAGTAAATAAAAATTATCATAGTTACTATTCATAATGTATAAAAATAAAAAGTAGCCAATTAAAATAATTTGGACCTACTGATTAAAAATATGGAATCCATTTTTCAAAATTCAAAACACATAATTTTCAGTATTTAATTTCAAATTAATCCCGGTGTTGAGAAAACGGGTTTTAAAAGGTAAAACATTGCAAAGGATTAAAAAACAATTCCTATAAATTCAATATAAAATTAATGATAATGACATAAATAATATTAAATGGTCAAAATATATTCTATTTATACTTTAAAACCATTAAATATTATAATTTAACCATATAAATTATCTTGATGAAAAAATTGTTTTTAATTAAAATTTCGCGTATTTTTACTATTCATCAAAATATGAAAGTTAACAGAAAAATATTCAAAAATTATCCAAAGTTAATTTTTATATTCTTATTGCAATTAATAAGTTTATTTTTTCAAATTAAACTCATAAAAGTTTCAAAAACGATATTTAATGTGGGTGCGCCATCAAAAGGCGGCAAAACAACATTTTTTTGAAAAATACTTATTTTACCCAAAAAAATTATTTTGTTCTAATACCATTTTCTAGAATATGTGTAAGATAAATGATAATGTTATAAAATTAAAAATTCAGTTAATACTATTCATAATTTCTAGTTCATAAGAACAATATATCATTCAATAGTGAAACTCGGTATTGCGTACAACACACACTATTAAGGAAGGTCGCTCTTGCGTGCAGAACAAGCCAAGAATAGTGTTTGCATATACTGCAAGCTAATACGGTGTTGAGTATATCACAAGCTAATCTTGGTGTAGCATAAAACACAAGAAATTAATGAAATTAAAAAGAATATTTCTCATAAAATCTCAGGGTGTTACATTCTACCCCCCTTAAAATGAATTTCGCCCTTGAAATTCGTCGGGGTTATAAATTGTTTACTACTCGAAATTTTCTTTCATAGAAACCCACATCGTAAAAAGAAATACTAAAAGTTAATTTTAAAAATTAAACTAAGAAACATAATGGTTACCCAAATTAACACATCACTGGGTTTCCACATAGGAGAACATAGGTGAAAACATGGATATATAATAGAAATATAACCATCATGTTCTGATGGAGAGTGGTAGAGAACATGGCTATGAAAAATCCAAAAATCACAAAGCCATAAATTTGTGATGATCTAAGGTACCATCTGATTCATTGTATATGAGGGTATTAGGACAACATTTTTTGTTTTCAAGATAATTTCCCTAAAGTTGAAGAATTTGAATTAGAAGAAATTCGTACTTTATTTTGGTACAATCTCACTATTGGTCGTTAATTGAACAGTTTTTCACTTCATATCATAAATAAATGAAGTTGAATTTTTAATTCGTGAAGGGTTAGCAGATCATGTGATAGAAATATGGGTCTTCCCATCTATCTCAAACAAAAGGATTGAAAAAGTTATTAAATATACATAAGTCCGTATATAGTGATATTAATCATATATGGCTCCAAAAATGGACTTATACTTCATATATCACACCAGTTAATAAAATAAAACTAATCTCTACAAACCAGGGACTTCTTGTAGGCCAGTGGTAGGTGATAAAGGCATGTCACACTTCGGTTGTGGGTTTGATTCCCGCATCCTTGTCCGACATGATGGGTTGTCGCCCGTCCTGCAGGTTGTCCTTTTTTCCAAAAACTAAACTATTATAACATTCCAAAAATAATATTGAAAAAAAGTTCTAGCCATAAAGAATACTATCTGATGTCTAACTTAATCAACTCTAATATATATGCTTATCCAAAATACTTCAATCCAATATCATAGTATAAATAAAATCACTACTAGAAAGGTTATCTACCGATCATGTGAAAACAAGCATTTATCATAAGATATATCTTGTTGGTCACATTCCAAACTTGTGAATACCATAATCATGTATTCTCTTGAAACATAAATTACCATAGAACCTTAGTGAAATCCTGAATGCTGTCAAAAGTTAAGTATTTCCACATACCAAAATCCCAAAATTTCTATATACTCAAACCATGATGTTTCTTTGTCCTTATATCAGTCGTGAGCTCATTAATACTATCAAAAATATTATTTTCTCCTTATCCCTTCATTATGAACATATCATCTTCTTTATGAAACTATTTCAATCACATTTCATGGTTACCGGTACCACTCATCATATACTTTCAAATACTCAAGTAAAAACAATAGTGTAACAATCCTTAGATGTTTTTTTATTCCATAGTACCATGAAATTACTTATACAGCATTACTATTTATAAACATGAAACCAATCCACTACCTTAATAAACCATTGGCCGAGCTTTATCATTTGATTCCTCAAAACTTCTTTCATCTTTTATATCATTTGTAGTCTCTTCATCGTCATCAACATAAATACTACCCATACGACTATGCTGATTCTCTTCATGAGATTTTCCATTAGGTTATTGGTTTGTATAATGCCTGTACATTCCACATTTAAAACATTTAATTGTTTTTGATGTCTTAGGAATACCATAATTCTTGTCCATAGTGTTAACTGAACCCTTTCCTTTGAAATTACTGGCTTTGTGTCCTTCTTTTCCACACTCAAAGCATCTTTCAATTCCTTGGAAACATTCTCCTTGATGTCTCTTCCCACATGATTTTCATGAGGAAATTTGAACTTTCCTTCCCCTAAGATCATCATGAAACTCCATCTTTCTCTTATTAGCTGAGTTAGAAAACTTAACAAAGTTGATATTATTTATCATATTATGAGATTGTTGATTAGGAAAAATAACTATGTTTCACCTTCCAAATCCCATTTCATTTTCTTGATCATGAATAATATCATTCCATTTTGCATAATATTCTCCATTAACATGAATATTTCTGTTTCCATCCATTTTCTAAAACCCAAAAAGAATAGTGTGAGGAACAATCACAATAGGAAAACAAAATAATCAGGGGGAGTACATTCAATCTCTAACATCATAGGTTTAATCCTAGGTTATTCATGATTTTTATAATAATTCTTGGACTATATCCTATAATTATACTTAACCTTAGGGACATCCCTATACATACTGTAGAAATATCTCTAGTGATCTCACTAAATTTTTCACATCCTAGTTTCCAAAGGTTAACTAAACCTTTTCTTTGATACAAACTATAGAGACTCAAATCTTGACATACATGGACATTACATCACTTTTTCGGAAAATGTAATACATGACACAAAAATACTCCCAAAGACTATGTTAGTTTATTGTCTTTGGAGACTCAGAACATAATCTTCTAATCATGGTGAAAGATCTTCAACATATCCCATAAAGATCTTTCCCTTTTGTTTTCTTACCTAAAACCTTTCTTTATATCCTGGGGAAAAGAAAACATAAAAATTGTGAGCTCAAATTATCAGTATGGGTAAACATGGAGAACAAAAAAATAATCCATAAACATTTGAACGTAAAAACATGAACATAAAACATCAAAATCTTGAGCAATGACATAAATCTTGGTAGTACATAAGGCATAGATCATAAAGGAAAGTTAATCATGATAAAATGGCATGGTAATAAAACATGTAATTGTGAAAAGCCATTAACCACATGATATGATTTCCATAGTATCCAAGTCATTACTGCCAAGACCATCATAGTGGACAAATTCCATTACTGAACCAGGTTTACTTGCCATTTCAGCGCTGTATTACTGAACCAGATTCACTTGATGTTCCATCCATGTCTATCTCATGAGGTATAAATATTTACCCAATGAATTGGAGGGAGATACAAGTCCAACCCATCACATATTGAAATCATTCTTAAGTGTGCCACCAAAAATCATAAATCATTCATTATAACCAAAAGAATAAAATGGGTTTTATAAACATCATCCATTTATAACATAATACATATAAAACAAATGGATGTCATTTCATAATAAGAAAAATCAAACCATGTAAATAATAGAGACATTATACTTGAAACATAAACATACTAAATAATGTCATCTTACATGGAAAATAGTTTTGATAAAACACTTGAAATGAATTCTTGAGGAAAATATCCTTTCTTCTTCAAAATCATTTTCTTTTCACAAAATTCCAGGCAATTTTAAAAGAAATTGATTTTGTAGAAAATAATCATGAAATATTGTAGAGGAAGCTTCATGAAAATAAGTAATTATGAAACCGTAAAAATCTTTTTATGCCGTATAAGTTAATAAAAACATTCTTCTTGAACTTTTGTCAGAAAAGTCAAAAAGTACCTCGTATGGTAAAAAAAAGAAAGATTCCTTCCATACCATGTGGTAAAAGTAAAAAAAAGGTAAAAATGACTTTAATCATATATGGAAAAATAGTAACCATTTTATGAAAACATTTTGAGAAAACATGGACATGGATGATAAACATAACCCCAATAAATACTTAAGAATAAACAATCTCAGATAAGAACGAGATTGGAATAATTATCCCTTACTAATGTCCAATTTCTTCAGTATGTGTATAAAACTCCTATATAATGGGTTTAAACATATTATTAACTTGTAACATAATGATAATAATATTTATGATATCATATATTATTCACTTACGACTTTATATTACGTGTTCTTTTGTCAATTCCATGTTAAAGCAGTATTTTTGGTAAAATCGTTTCATTTATCTTACATGTTTGGACATGTTTTTCTTGATATTATTACTAATATCAGGATTTATTTATTTCTATAATGTTAAAAATGATTTATATATCATATATATTCATTATATATATATATAATATAGATAAATGAAATGAAATACACTGTTCATGGAGACGGTAGGTCGTGCGTACGCATGAACGCTGTTTTCCTTTCCTTATTGACTTGAATGGAAGTAAGTAGATGACATATATATATATATACATAAATCCAGTAGCATTATTATGTAATATATTTCATTATTATTCATTATATATACTTTATAATCATTCTTTAATGATTATCATGGAGAATGAATCTCATCGCGTCGTGGAGATGGTAATCTGTACGTACGCACGAGTGATGATATCATTCCCATAATTATTGAATGGAATTGGAGTGGATGATATAATATTTAATAATTAATATCATGTTATAATAATCATATATAGTTATTATTTCTACCATTATACCCATCCAAGTAAGGTGGTTTTGGAAACAAAATTGCACCACGGCGTGGAGATGGTAAGTTGTACGTACGCACACGCGGTGATTTCATTTTTCATAGGATGGATAGAAGGTGAAATAGGGTTGTTTTATATTTATAATAACATATAAATATAATATTGATACTTATGTTATTACATTATAATTAAACAAATAAAGAAGTGGAAGTAGAAGAAGAAATAAATTTTAAGGAATCGGTAAAGGATATTACCTCTTCCTCAACGCACCTCTTCTTAACCTCCTCTTAGGGCACTAAAGTTTGTCTTTGAAGAATACCATGACCTCTAGTAGGTTTATAGGGAAGAGGAGAAGAGAAATGGACAGGGTTTTGCTGATCTTGAAGGCACAAAATGTTGTGAAGAGGAGGGGGAGGAGGTGCCCTTTTATAAGGGAGGAGAGGGGCACTTTTAGAAACCTCAAAAATATTAATTTATAATAAATCCAAACCAAACTTAAAAACCTCCAAAAATCCCTAAATTTGAATATTAGATGATATAGGTTGGTAATCGCATCAACCAATATAATTTTGATATGTTTTATGTTTATTTTAAACCTTATCATTTTGATTTATCCTTATTTAATCTATTTAATTTTATTTGCGGTAATAATATTCTAATTTTTAAATTGTTATAAATACTTACTTATGTTATGTGAATTTTCCATAATTAGATAAATTATTAAATTATCCACCATATAATTTTCAATTTGTAATTTTTAAATATTTTTGTGATAATAATACGTTATTTTTATAAAATATCAATACTGTCAATTTTGACACTATTCAATGATTTGAATTTAAATTAAATCCAAAAAGAAGATATATTCGAACAAAAATATTTAATATATTCCTAACTTGGCATATTCATCTAAAAAATTCATGGATCACATTAATTTGTTCATTTATTTTAATATTTTTAAACCATTTATTTGATATTTCCCTTAATAAAATAATTACTACAACGTTTTTTTATAATTATTTAATATACTTATTTGTTTCATAAAAATTATAAATAAAATACTATGATTCATATAAATATAATATCTTCCATAAGAATACTTTTAATCGAATTTATCATCTGAAAATCACAACATTTAAATTGTTATATTTATTAAATTATGAAGGTGACAACTTTGACATCATTTAAAATAAAATAATATAAGTGTCATAATTGCTTTTATAAGGCTCCAAATAGTCAAATATTCTACCATTGGATGATTATGGTTTATATTTATATGACCAATAAGTTTTGGTCAGGTGTTTGTTCCTTTTATGGTCACTATTAGTTTAATAAAAACTATATTAGTGATTTTTCACTAAATAAACAATTTCTACATCACTATTGTGTCACCATTAATGATAATTATTTAATCACTAAAAATTAAAAATAAATTCACATGATGTAGATAATTTTATTAGATTTCTTTTGACTATTTATTTTTGAAGTTTTATGATGTTTATCACTAAATTAAAATTATTACACTTATAAGATATAAGAGAGTGACATGTTGTCACTTTCTTTGGTTTTAATAATAATTACATCATTTTCATGGTCAAAAGTTCATGAAATGAATCTATTTTGACCCTTATATTATATGGTTAGACTTTTATTCATTTAATATAATTTTGGCAGGTGTTAGGGTAATTTTATAATCTTATTTTTACCCATAATTACCTGATTTACCTTTAACTGTAGTAAATAAAAATTATCGTAGTTACTATTCATAGGGTCTAAAAATATTAAGTAGAATATTAACATAATTTGGACCTAATTATTTCAAATATAGAATCCATTTTTCCAAATTAAAAACATAGAAGTTGCAGAATTTAATTTAAAATTAATCCCACTTTTGAGAAAGTGGGTTTTAAAAGTTAAAACATTGCAGAAGATTGAAATGTTTTTACCTATCAATTCAATGTAAAATTAATTATAATGGCATAAATAATATTAAATGGGAAAAATATATTCTATTTATACTTTAAAACTGTTCAATATTATAATTTAACCATATAAATTACCTTGATGAAAAATTTGTTTTTAATTAAAATTTAGCGTATTTTTACTATTCATCAAAATATGAAAGTTAACAAAAAAATATTAAAAAATTATCCAAAGTTAATTTTTATATAATTATTGCAATGAATAAGTTTATTTTGTCAAATTTAACTCATAAATGTTTCAAAAACTATATTTAAAGTGGGGGTGACATCAAAAGGTGGCAAAACTGCATTTTATTGAAAAATACTTATTTTACCCGAAAAATTTATTTTGTTCTCATACACTTTTCTAGAATATGTGTAAGATAAATGATAATGTTATAAAATTAAAAATTTGGTTAATACTATTCATAACATCTAGTTCATAAGAAAAAAATTTCATTCTTTAGTGAAACACGATATTGTGTACAACACACGCTATTAAGGAAGGTCGCTCTTGCATGCAACACATGACAAGAATAGTGTTTACGTATACTACAAGCTAATACTGTATTGTGTATAGTGCAAGCTAATCTTGGTGTGGCGTAAAACACAAGACATCAATGAAATTAAAGAGAATATTTCTCATAAAATCTCGGGGTGTTATAAACATGGTATATGATTGTAGCTATCAAGTTCTCACATGCTATTATCAAAGGTTCATGTCTAATTTCTTATGGATTGAGGCCCCATTGAAATATTTGACTAGGAAAAACCTTGTTTTTTTCTAGAATAATCAGTGTTAGTGAGTGTTCGACTTCCAAAATGTAAATTTGATTAGTTCTCTACTTTGATGAGGAAGGGGGTGTTTGAGGTGTTTTGTGAAGCTTCATGTCTGGGCTTGGGGTGTGTTTTAATGAAGTGGAAATTGGTAATATCTTATGAGTCTATAAATTCACATCTCCATGAGTGTAATTATGCCACCCATGATCTAGATATAGTAGTGGTTATGTATTTTCAGAAGTTATGGTGACATTACCTCAATGGGGTAGTTGTTTAGTCTTCACTCATCATAATAACTAGAGGTATATCTTTTCTAAACATGATTTTAATCTACAAAAAAGTAGGTGGATGAAGTTTCATCAGTACTATGACTTTGATATTTCCTAGGCCTTGGTAGAGGGGAATTTCATGGCCAAAACATTGATCACGAAGTCTTATAAGGATGTTGTTCATGATTTTGGAGATTCTTAGAGGTCAAGGGAAGAGTTTGAATCCCTAAACTTAGATGAAAGGGTTGTTGATGGTGGGGGTTGATTTTTTCAAATGAGACTATAGTCTCATATGATACAAAAGTTGGAGGATTCTGAGTTGAGAGACTAATAGAAAGACATGATATGTGATCATTTTGTCCATAGTGATTCTTTACCGGGATGGTCGGAGGATTGTCAGAACCGTATGTTGTTTTAGGGAAAGTTGTTTGTTCTGGTGGCTATGTACGAGAGAGTATTTTAGGAGTTTCATGGCTCACATTTGGTGGTAAACTTGAGAGTGACCATGATTTACTATAACATCCTAAGTTTTACATAAACATTAATTCAATATTGGAAGTAATAATATTTAATAAAACAAAAAAATGTAATTAATATTAAATTATCAATTAAGAATGTAAATAAATGAAACATTTATGGTTTTTAATCTTACGTTATAATATATATTTTTAGAAATAATATGTGAATTTAAATTAATACTTAAAATAATAATAAAAATTATATAAATGTGGTATCATTTTGTTTGAAAGAATATTTTAACATAAATATTTTTATTTGATTATTTTTGTAAAAATGTTAATTTTTTATAACAAAATCAAAAGTTTATGTTAAATTTAAAATAATTATGAAATTATTATAAATAATCATGTCAAATTACATGTTAAATTAAAAACTAAAATATGTTTTATTAAATCATTTTTAAAACTAAAGTATTTTTCATTAATCAATATTGGTTAATATATAATTTTATAAACACATTTTTATTAAATTTTAGATTCATGAAATAATATGTGGTTTTAATAAATAAATTATAAGAATTATAATTCCACACCAAAAAATGATGGTACTTAACTTAAATAATTAATTTTATAAATAAATTATAGAAATATATTTCTAACTATTATAAATTTATAAGTTTTTATGATTTATGAGAATAAATGTATTTAAAATAAATTATAAATTAAATTTAATGTGATAAATATTAAGAAAATATTAAAATTATTAAAATTTTAAAAAAATATGGAATGAGAAATATAAAAACAGGATGAATAAATTAAAAAAATGAAACTGAGGTAATATGAGAAGGGAATCGAGGTTTAGTCATCGATAGTAGATGGATAGGTTGAGTGGTAGGGCTCTGAGGGAGTTGAGGGTGAGCACGGTCGGGGGATCAAGGATGGAGGTCTCTATGTAGATGAAGGGTTTGAGGCTTGGTCAAAGAGTATTGACAGTGGGTGAGGAATTCTAGAATCGGAGAAATGTTGATTGTTTGAACCAAGTGAGGGAGATCAATTTCAAGTAGGGGAGTACGAGGAAAGTCCAACCAAATGAGGGTTTCTATTTGGGATCTTCTTCAACCTAAGTGAGGTAGGTGTTTGTGTGTTATCTTTTTTAGGTGTCCAAATTTCTTTTTGGTTAACATTAAGTTGAATATTGTTTTCTTCCTTTCTTCATAAATCTCTCTAGTCAATGTTTACCCTTTTTTCATCATTCTTTTTTTATTCTACCCGAAAATATTTTTTTACTCGGTTTTTATTTTTAAGTGTTTGTGATGAAATCTGAAAATGATTTTTGTTTATTTGTCAAAAGATTTTTTTCACTTATCCCAAAACTGTGAAGTCCCACGAAGAAGCTTGATTTAATTTAATGAAATGTTAACATCATTTGAAGTGCATTGTTTTTAGATCATTTATTCATATCTTTTTTCAACAATATATATATATATATAATCAATTTTAGTTTATTCCAGCTCAGAAATCATTCGAACCCCATCTTTTGAAAAAATGGGTTTACCCTCGATTTTTATATTACTTATATATAAATATATATATATATATATATATATATTTGTTTAATTCTGATTTTGATATTATAAATAGAGAGCCTCATCACCCTTATTTTTATATTATAGAGTGTTTCACTCTTTGTGTGACGACAGACTGGCAAAGTATTCTTGCAAGGAGAGTCTGGCAAGACATACTACAAGAGGAGGGTCGTAGCCCTGGTTCCCTTTTTTTCATCTAAAAGAATAAATATAAATAATTTTACATGTATAAAATTCAAAGAAAGGGTTTTATTTTTCCTAAAAAATTATTTGATTAGAATTGTGTTGTTCTATTTTTTTAGAAAACCCTTAGTAAGGGATTGTTTTTATTTTTATTTGAAATCTATCAAACTTTGATTGAATATGAATTTTTGGTTTTCTAAGGGGAATTATATTTTGTGTAAATAAAAAATATTATATATATATATATATATTTCAAAATTTATTTTCTTATTATTCAAGAATATACACATATATATACTATTTTTAGGGAATTCATGTTTATAATATTTGGATTTAAATTCATGATTTTTTGTATATGTATTATATTTTTTTCAAGAATTTACAAATATCATTTTTCAAGTATATATATATATATACATGTATGTATTATTCACATTTATTTATTCTAAAAAATGAGGTGTTTTTATAAGGGAGTTATCATATTTCAAAAAAACATATTTTATGAAAATTAGTATACAATTTCCAATTATGATTTTATGTTATGTTTTCAAGTTCTTATATTTTATTTGACCAAGAGATTATCCTTAAAATTATAGGAATTTTTATACTTATTGACACGACCCGTCCTCGGGGCCCGTGCCGTGACTACCCCAAGCCCGCCTTCCATAGGCCAACAGCTGGTGACTAGCACCAAAGGCGTAAATCCTGATAAAAAGGGAATGTATTGCATTTATATAAGTAAACATACACAACATAGTATGAAATTGAAGCAAGCACTAAGTAAAACTGAGTAAAAAAGTAAGTTCTGAAAAGAAAATGGGCTAGTATACAAACCCAACTGAAAGTATAGGACAACTGTGAAAAAAAGTACAACAGTAGTAATGTAAAGCAGCAGCCACTGAGTCGTCCTCTAGATATCCCACCTGAAGGGTGGGTACAAACGGTATGCTCAGCTCCTCAGGTCCGGTCGTTCGCTCCGTGTACGTCTCTTATAGTGGTCCACCTCCGAGTATCGTCCTGCTCTAAAAGCATCCACCTTGATCAGTGTTGTCCATCGTCTGCATCCAACACAACGTAGTGCGGGCATAGCCCATGGAGGGGTGAGTATATGATACTCCTTAGGGACCCCGAGACCCTCGAAGGTCTCCCAAAATCCATGAAGGATAAATCACAAAGGAAAGATACAAAAACGAAGTATCAACTAACTCTACTTAGGTATATTCCAATATATATACCTAAGTCATCAATCTCGGTTCGGCTTCAACTTCCGAGCCCAAGCACAATCCAGTCCACACAAGAAAGAAGTCAATGATACCAATGATAATGATTGAAAGAAAAGACTCAGCTCACATAGGTATACTACTCACGAAGTGGGGTGGAGATGATTAGATATAGCATCTGAATCATCTCCTCTACCGAACCCACGTAGGATCCAAGTACAGAAGTCATCGCTGCCGAACCCACGTAGGATACAAGTATAGTAACCATCGCTGTCGAACCCACGTAGGATCCAAGTACAGTCGTCATCACTGCAGAACCCACGGAGAATCCAAGTACAGTCATCCTCGCTACCAAACCCACGTAGGATCCAAGTACAATCATCTTCGTCGTCGAACCCATGGATGATCCCAGCACGGTAGTCGTCGTAGTCGCAGCCAGCTCTAGGGTTCCTTAACACAGTGTACTCGATTCCGAGAGGGTCCTCTCCTCAAGTAAAGGGGTCGATAGATCAACTGTCATGAAGTCCATATTTTATGTATCCCAGAATTCCATCTCATCTTAAGGAACTCAACGTGACAGAAGGCGCGTCAATCGGACGCCCGGTTTGAGAGATATTAGCTTTTTCATTCCAGGGGCCCGGTTGGAAATATGCTTCTTCCAAACTCGGGCATCTACCAAAGTTGTCCAAAACTCACTTAGAGTATCGCAAAATTACCACCTTGTCGAAAGGGACCTATTTCCATAGATGGTGCGTCGATCGGACGCGTGGTCTTTAAGTTATTCATGTTTAAGTGAATAACCGGCCCGGCCCGATAAGCCCAGTGCGCTGGCGGCTCGGGTCACCCAGTTTTGGCGGGTCAATCTCGGTAGGGGCGTCAGACCGGCCCGAATGTTCGTGTGGTCCGGGCTGAGGGGCGCGGCCCGGCCCGAAGAGAGCGCGGTGAGGCTCGGCCCGCCCCGGCGTGGCTCGGCTGGGTGTGGCCCGGCCCGGCGAGCGGCCCGGCTGGCTCGGCCAGCTAGTCGAGCACCTCAGCCCAAAGGCTTAGCGGTCCGTGGGGGCGCGGACCCCTAGCTGTCCGAACCGGAGGTGCCTTATGGCACCGCCCTCCCAAACCGGTCGGAAAGGTCAGTCGGCCTTCTGGCACAAGTGGCCCACTCAGGTGGGTTGCAGGTTTCTTCAGCGCGGCGCCCTCCTGGCGCCACGGTTCGGCTCCGCCCGGCTAGCCGACGGGCTGGCCGGTTCTTACACCGAAGCGGGCTGCTCGGGCGGGCCACGATCTCCCGCAGCGCGGGGCCATGGGGCGTCGCGGTTTCCTCCTTCAGCCAGGTTCTTCCTGGGTTGAGCAGCCCGCGGTTGCGGGTCTCGGTTCTTCCGTATGCGGTCAGCGCATGGTCGTCACTCTCGTCGCTGCATCTACCAACATAACTCAATTGCAAGCAAGAGTCTACGGAGGGTCTTCGGGCCATGTGCATTCGGCCCGCACCCTCCGTGTTAGGCGGTAGCAGTTTTCCGTATATAAACAACGATCTCCAACGAAGAACGGGGTACGAAAACATTCACTTCAAAGAATAAACCCCTACCATGAATAAGGTTCGTGGTTGACAAGCGTTGTGGATGACGGTGTCATTTCCGTTGTCGTAGGAGTGCACCCGAAGAATAATTGGTGTCTCCTCTATTTTCATGGAGAAGAGAAAGAGGGCGTGTCATCATTCTTCATGGAAGCGAGTGTCGTTCTTCACCGGAGGTTTGTTGTTCTTAAACAAAAGAGAAATTCACCTCTTTCTTCACAAAAGCTCTCTCTCAAAAGTTCCCCCAACAAAACAAGTGCCAACCCAATTAAAATAAGGATTCTCCTTATTTTAATTAAACTTTCCAAGAATTCAAAACTTGAATCACTTAATTAATTAATTGAATAGGTTCCATTAATTAATTATGGTGTGTTGGCAAGAGCTAAAGAGGAAGAGAGAGAAGAGGAAGAGTTACATAATTAAGGGAAGTTAACAAATTAATGAAGGTGGTTTAAGGGGGTTTGGGAAAAATGAATGGTTGGGGATTGTGTGGGCCCCACCTCTCATATATCCCCACATGGGAAGTTGGGTGGGTGTGGGCCCCATCAATAACTTCCCATGGGAGGAATTAACCTCCTTAGATATAAAATAAAATTGTTCCAACAATTTTATTTATTTTAAACTAAAACCCCAAATAATAATTCTCAACCCGCTTAAAACGCAACTGCGGTAAAGGTCCCCTTAAGAAATTATCGACGCTATAAGTTCATCGGTGCCCTTCAATTTCGAGCATCGGTTCAAAAGATAGAAAACTCTGCTCGTTCGTTTTTTGAACGTACCCGAGCTAAACTTTGGAAATTGATTCCAGGCACATCGGGCATCAGAATCAAGTGCCGTCAAAAGCCACAGACTCGTAAAATTCCAAAGTATTTATGAAAAAAACAAAAAAAACAAAAAAACATCCTTAAAATTTATGGGTCTTTAAATTACTCCCACCTCAAGGATTTACATCCCCATAAATCTACAACATAAACTAGGGAAATAATAAGGATATTTAGCACGCATCTGAGCCTCCTGCTCCCATGTGCTCTCCTGAAGGTTTCCATGCTGCCTACAAATGCGCACCAAAGGAATCGATCGTCCACATAGGACCCACTCCTATCGATACTTGATCTCCACAGAGACCTCCGTGAATGTAGTCACGTCATCGATGCCCAACTCCCCATGATCAATGATGTGGGTTGGGTCATGCACATATCTCATCAGCTGAGATACGTGGAAGACGTCATGCACCTGGTGCAACGGAGATGGAAGGTCCAGGCGGTAAGCCACCTCGCCTACAAAGCTGAGGAACTGGAATGGTCCGATGAAGCATGGAGATAACTTGCCGCCCCGACCATATCTCCATAATCCACGTCTAAGTGAGACCCGTAAGAAAACGTGGTCGCCATCCTCGAACTCCAGTGGTCTCCATCTCCTATTAGAATTGGACTTCTGTCTACTCTATGCAGTTCTCATCAGCTCCTAGATGATCTTCACCTTCTCCTTCGTAGCCTGAACCATCTCTGGTCCTACAAGTGTTGACTCCCAAAGTTCAGTCCAACATAGAGGTGATCTGCAAGGTTGGTCGTACAGTGCCTCGTATGGTTCCATCCCGATGGTGGAGTGGTAGCTATTGTTGTATGCAAACTCCACCAAGGGTAGGTGATCCTCCCAGCTATGACCAAAGTCAGGTACACATGCACGGAGCATTTCCTCGAGTGTCTGAATGGTCCTCTCCGTCTGGCCATCCGTGTGAGGATGAAAGGCAGTGCTCAGGCGTAGCTGCATCCCAAATGCCTCCTGCAACCCCTTCCAAAGCCGGGATGTAGAGCGAGTGTCTCGATCTGAGACGATAGAAGATGGAACACCATGAAGCCATATGATCTTCTGAAGGTAGAGGTGTCCTAACTCTCTACTGAGCTCTTCTCTCTGATCGGAAGGAAGTGGGCCAACTTGGTGAGTTGGTCGACGATAACCCAGATAGAGTCGTGTCCCCTGGATGTACGTGGAAGCCCTGTTACAAAATCCATCGATATCCCGTCCCAATTCTACTCCGGAACCTCCAAGGGTTGTACCAAACCTGCTGGTACCTGGTGCTCTGCCTTAACTTGCTGGCAAGTGAGGCATCGTGAAATGAACTCTGCTATAGCCTTCTTCATACCCGGCCACCAGTGCTATCATCTAAGTACTTGGTACATCTTTTCCACTCTTGGATGTACCGCTAGAGGGGAAGTGTGAAACTCCCTCAGCACATCCTCCTATAGTGCAACTGGTACCATGGTACGTCCCTTGAAGAGGATGATGTGCTCTCCTCCTTCGGAAAATCCATCAGGCACCTGCCTTGTGGAAATCTGATCATGTCGCGTCTCATAGTCAACATCCCCATGTTGTGCCTCTCTGACCTATTGAATTAGTGGAGGAGTGTCTATGAGGGACTGTAAAAAGGATTCCCCATATCTATCCACGAAGGATATCTGCAAAGAGGCTAACTGTTCTATCGCCTCTCCAAGTAGTTGAATGAATGATCTCCTGCTGAGAGTATTATCCACAATGTTCCCCTTCCCAGGAGTATAGACTATCTCAAAGTCATAGTCTTGGAGAAACTCAATCCATCACCGTTATCTCAGGTTCAGGTCCTTCTGTGAGAATATGTACATGAGACTCTGGTGGCCAGAGTAGACTGTAAAGTGCTCGCCCGTAAGATAGTGCCACCACATCTTCAGGGCGAAGACTATTACTGCTAACTCCAGGTCATGGGTAGCGTAGTTCTGCTCATGCTTCCTCAATTTTGGTGAACCATGGGCAATCACTTCCCGCTCCTACATTAGGACACACCTGAGTCCGGTCCCTGATGCGTCGCAGTAAACCACATACCTGATGCCCTCCTATGGTAGCCTCAAGATGGTCGAACTGGTCAATCTGTGCCTCAGCTCCTGGAAGCTCTGCTAGCATCTATCTGTGGTTGCACCCAAATTTACCCTACTGGTAAAATAGATCAATTTAGTACATGTAGGGGTTTAATCCACTGGGACCAAAGAAGTAACCTTGAGATGCTATGATTTGGGGGAGGATGGGATGTGAAGTGGCCAACTTTGGTTTTGATTTTGTTTGGTTTTAAAGAACACTAAGAAACATAAGTGAATTAAATTCAATGAAAATGGGTTGATCTTAGGATTATTCTCAGGGTGTATTGAATTAATTTTACTTCTTTATACAATTTTGGTTTTATTAATTCTTGATGAATCCATTCTTCCAAAATAACACTACCTTCATCATTTTCTGGTTTGGTGCTTACTAAACACAATTACTAATCCCCTATACACTTAGAGAACCAAATTCATGATGTCTCCAATGTATATGGTCATTTATTACTTGAATTTAGCTTTCTCAAACACAGTTAAGATGAAGAGTAGAAATTACTAATGATTATAAGTCTTAAATTAATTTTCCAATTAACGACAATTCGTTCATAAAATAACATTGAATCCATCCTTTGCATCCTCCTACGATCAACCCATTAAAGGGTTAGCCCTCCATTGATGCTATAATCTCAATGGTGGGTTGAATATGGCTAACAATAAATGGATTTAAGAAATTAAAACCGCAGAAATAACGAGCACACCTTCGTGTGTGTGAATGAAATTCACACCTATGTGTGAACTAATTCCCAACAATAAAGAGATATCATTGTGCTTTGTGATAATAATGTTTTAATAAAATAATTAGAAAATATAGAAGATAAATAAGTTTATTAAGAACATAAAGATACAAAAAAGAAACTTACATGGAAATGGAAAACATTACAAAGGAAATTTGGAAGCATAACCTTACAATGAAACAAGCAACACAAGATGACAAGAAAAATATGAGATGCCTATTCCCTTCAACACCAAATCAATATATAAGAATATTAGGAGCCTTATGTATACCCCCCAACAATAAATTTACCCCCCAACAATTAAGAGAGTCAAAAGGAGGGTGAATAATCAAAAGTAAATTGACGTTACAAAGTTGACCACAAAACTAGCCAGATTCGTCCACGGTTTTGATGTGTGCATTTTTCATCAAACAAGGCAGAATCCAGAGGTGTCATAGAAGGGAAATATGCTCGTAAATCTGTCCTATACTAGATGTAAAAATTTTAGGAACTTTTTCATAGCCTTTTGGATGTTATGTTCGAAATGGTGGGACGACATTATGTGCATTTATATCGGGCCCACCATTTAAATCTCAACTTCAGATCCCTTTATCATCATGAAAACATCAGAATTAGGTTTGGAAACAGTTGAATAAAATGATCATAATAATTTTATCTACTATAAAAATATGATCTTAATTGGGCTTGGTTTGTGGGCCCCACATTTTTTTGATGGGCCTTAGGCCCATTATGCTTTTTCAAGCAAATTTCTGCATTTAGGTGCAAAAATCTCCATCTTCCCTTGGGATTCATCCATCAGACCTAAAAGATAAAATGTTACAAATAAAGTGATGAATAATATAGGAAAATGGAAAATTAAAATGATGAAAAATTTATTTTTCACAAGCAATTTATTGAGTGGTCCCAAAATGACATTTTAAGCATGAATTGCCCAATGATGTGAAATGAAGCTCAATTTCTAAATTGGACTAAAATTGATGTTTATGAACTTTGAAACAAATTAATATTAAGATATTAAAAATGAATATTTGTAGTTTTCAGTGACTAATCACAACCCCAACTTGAGTTTTCTAGTCCCAAGCAAAATTTATTACAAATATGAAATTCAAATTCCCTTTTCCAAAAACATTTTAATACACATTGCTCACTCAAAGACCTCATATCAAAAAAAATTATGAAACCCATAAATATCATTTAAAACAAGCTAGGTCCATAAGCATATCCCAATCCCAAGCCCATTCCTTTGTTCAAATTCATCGCCACATTTCATCCAATTTCAATTAAGCATGATAAAGTATTGTGCATCACAAAAGATATGGGGCCCATTTTATTGTTCAAGGGAAAAAATGGAAGCTCTAGGTGGGAATCACATTAAACCTTAAGATGAGTATCCATTTTTTTGATTTTTTTTGTTTTTTTAACCACAAAAAATATGAAAATACGAACTCTAGGAAAGACAACTATGGAGTCATGATCCCCAAGTGCCGTATACCACACATATTATCAATTCCATGCTCTACAATAGAGATATAAAGCCTAACTCTAGGCAAGACAACTATAGAGTCACAATCCCCAAGTGATGGACGCCATGCATTTGGAAAAAACATTTCTCTATGTGGTCATTATTTTTTTCAATTTTTTTTATTTTTTTTGGATACTCAAAATAAACTAAAAGTGACCCCAAAACCCTATGCTATAATGAAGGGGACCCAAGAACTCAAATTTACACCCAAGATCTAGTAGACGTGTATTGTGGCATTTTTATTAAGAGGATTAAAATGTAAACTTTGAAAAATCGCATCAGACAACCGAACTTTCCAAAAACTATTCTCATGAACATAAACATGCATTAAAATCAGAATCAAGGCATGAAAAATTATTTGATATCAAATTTTAGAGTTTGAAATGTGTGTTATCAGGATCAAGGTTAATGGAATTTTTCTTTACATGCATGTTCTTATTCACAAAAAAATCATTTTTTATCTCCACACAACCTAGAATAACATTGTCCCCAGTGTTTAAAAAAACATAGAAGTGGGTATGGTAGAGGTGTTCAAATAGGAAATTTAAAATGATAATAATGGAATGAATTCACTTGGTGGTTGATGATTAAAGTGTGTGCCACAGTCTCCTTTCAATCCTGGATTCGAGTCTCAGTGGAATGGATGGCTGTGATGGGATTTTCCCCACAACCTACTATGTGTCCTTTAATTTTTTATTATATATATACATATATATTATTATTTTACCTAAAAACATAAAAATAAAATAAATTGATGATACATTAACTTCTTTTTAATTTTCTGTGTATGGTATTACTCAGAGATCACACCATGTGACACAGATGAATATGGCGCTCCCCTTTCATACTCATCCTTACTCATAAAAGAAGAACATGTTAAAAGTCTATGGTAATTTTTTTAAATGAGAACAAAATGATTCAAAATGATTGGAACACATGAAAATCATGGGTTTCCTCCCATGGAGCGCTTTTGTTTAACATTGTTAGCTCGACTTGTACCCCCCAACTTATCCAATCCCAACTTTCAAAATTTTAATGAACCCATATTTCTCCACTTAAACTTGATTGAGATTGATTGTTTTTTTAGAATCTTTTTCTTTTATAAATCCATGTTCTAAAATAAATCTAAAGATACAAGGAATTCCAGAAATGGTTGATCTAGTTGCATTTTCTGTCTTGCCTAAGGCGTCAAGGTTCAATCTAACATTATTACTTTCATGAGAATAATGAATGACTAAATTATGGTCGTGGGTATCAACTATGATGGAATTATTGTGTGGGTAAGGAAGGATAATGATTTTGAGTTCTGGTCGATTGTAATTTCCTACTGAAGATTGGAAATTTGAATGAAAGTCAGTTTCTTCTCCAAAAAATTTAGAAAGAATTGGTTCCGTTTGAAAATATGATTCATCCCCAAAAGTGTCTAGTTTAATTTGAAGAGTGTGTATGGGATAAATTTTTGGTATTTCTCCCAATTGTTCAGTGATTGGTGTTTTCAAAAAATCATCAATAGAGAAATATTCAGGACTCCCCATCCACAATGTCAAATTTCCCTCTTGTGAATACAAAAAATCAGTTTCCTCTTGATTTAAGCACCCATCAAAAATTCCTTGATTATATTCAACTATCCCAAATCCAGTGGTTGGTTCTTCAATAAATTCATGTGAGGTTTTTGGGATACAAGATTATTGTATTAGTGATGAGGAAGAGACAACCTAAGTGGGAATGGGTTCCACAACCATTTCAATGCTTTGTAGTTCTACTCTTAAGGATGAAACTTCTAAATTCATTTTAAATATTTTTTCACACAAATGTTCAAGAATTTTTTTAGGATTCAGTTTGATAGATGTTAGTATATCATGGAATTCCTCATTATTTATCTTTTCAATAATTCTTTATAGGTATGGAAATTTATCTTTTAAACATTCATCATTACAAATATCGTTCTTATTATCGTGTGTGGGGTATTCATTCAAAGGTAGATCAAAGTAATTAAAAAATATTGGTGATTCCCAATGTGGATTTAGTAATTGATTCCATCCTGAGTTTGTGAAGGTATTTTTTTTATTATACTCCATTGTATGTATTTGTAAATTTGGAATCGTGATTTTTAGGAGATAAAAAAATAGAAATGGGGGAAGAGAAGAGAAATGGGATGAGAAAAGAGAAATGGGGGAGAATAGAAAGATGTTCTAAGGTAACTTACTTAGTCCTTGGAAATGGCGCCAAAATTTGGTTCCACCCAAATTTACCCAACTAGTAAAAGCGATCGATGTAGTACATGTAGGGGTCGAATCCATAGGGACCGAAGAAGTAACCTTGAGATGCTATGATTTGGTGGAGGATGGGTTGTGAAGTGGCCAACTTTGGTTTTGATTTTGGATAGTTTTAAAGAACACTAAGAAACCTAAGTGAATTAAATTCAATGAAAATGGGTTGATCTTAGGATTATTCTCGAGGTGGATTGAAGGAATTTTACTTCTTTAAACAATTTTGGATTTATTAATTCTTGATGAATCCATTGTTCAAAAATAACACTACCTTCATCATGTTCTGGTTTGGTGATTACTAAATGCAATTAATAATCCCCTATAAAATTAGAGAACCAAATTCATGATTTATCTAAGGTATATGGTCATTTAGTACTTGAATTTATCTTGGTCAAACATAGTGAAGATGAAGAGTAGAAATTACTGAATAATAGAAGTCTTAAATTAATTTTCCAATTAACAACAATTCGTTCATAAAATAACATTAAATCTAGCCTTTTCATCCTCCTAAGATCAACCAATTAAAGGTTTATCCCTCCATTGATGGTATACTCTCAATGGTGGGTGGAAGATGGCTAACAATAATTGTATTGAAGAAATTAAAACTGCAGAAATAACGAGCACTCCTCCGTGTGTGTGAATGAAATTCACACCTATGTGTGAACTAATTCCCAAAAACAAAGAGATATCACTGTGCTTTGTGATAATAATGTTTTAATAAAATAAATTTAAAATATAGAAGAGAAATAATTTGATTAAGAACATAAAGATATAAAAAATAAACTTACATTGAAATGGAAAACATTACAAAAAAAATTTGGAAGCATAACCTTAAAATGAAACAAGCAACAAAAGATGACAAGAAAAATATGAGATGCCTATTCCCTTCACCACCAGATCCTTATATAGGAATATTAAGATCCTTATGTCCACCCCCAATAATAAATTCACCCCCGAAAAATTAATATAGTCAAAATTAGGGTGAAGAATCAAAAGGAAATTGACGTTACAAAGTTGACCACAAAACCATCCAAATTCGTCCACCGTTTTGACATGTGAATTTTTCATCAAGCAAGGATGAATCCAGAGGTGTCGTAGAAGAGAAATAAGCTTGTTCATCTGTCCTATACTATCTTTAAATATTTCAGGAACTTTTCCACAGCCCTTTGGATGTTATGGTCAAAATGGTGGGATGACTTTATGTGCATTTATGTCGTCCCCACCATTTAAATCTCAACTTCAGATCCCTTTATCATCATGAAAACTTCATAATTATCTATGTTCAATGTTTAATAAAATGATACTCATATTTTTATCTTTCTACTGTAAAACTTTGAGCTTAATTGAGCTTGGTATGTGGGCCCCACATTTGTTTGATGGGCCTTAGGCCCATTATGGTTTTTCTAGAAAATTTCTGCTTTCAGGAACAAAAATCTCCATCTTCCCTAGGGATTCATCCGTCAGACCTAAAAGATAAAATATTCCAAATAATGTGATGAATAATATAAAAAAATATCAAATTAAAATGATGAACAGTGTATTTTTCAAAATCAATTTATTGAGTGGGACCAAAATGACATTTTAAGCATGAATTGCCCAATGATGGGAAATGAAGCCCAATTTATAAATTGGACTAAAATTTATGTTTATTCACTTTGAGACACATTAATATTAGGATATTAACAATGAATATTAGCCACTTTCAGTGACTAATCACACCCCCCAACTTGAGTTTTGCTAGTCCCGAGAAAAATATATTACAAATATGAAATTCAAATTCCCTTTTCCACAAACATTTTAATACACATTGCTCACCCAAAGACCTCATACCAAAAAAAAATTATGAAACCCATAAAGATCATATAAAAAAAGCTAGCTCCATAAGCCTATCCCAATCCCAAGCTCATTCCTTTATTCAAATTCATCACCACATTTCATCCAATTTCAATTATGCATGATAAAGTGTTGTGCATCACAAAAGATATGGGGCCCATTTTATTGTTCAAGGAGAAAAAATGGAAGCACTAGGTGGGAATCACATTAAACCTTAATATGATTATCCTTTTTTTGTTTTCTTAACCACAATAGATTTGAAAAGACTAAATTTGGGCCAGACAACTATGGAGTCACGATCCCCAAGTGTCAGACACCACAAATATTGTCAATTCCATGCTCTACAATAGAGATATAAAGCCTAACTTTGGGAAATACAACTATGGAGTCACGATACCTAAGTGTTGGATTCCACACATTTGGACAAAACATTTCTCTATGTGGTCATTATTTTTTTCAATTTTTTTTATTTTTTTTATTTTTTTTTCGATACTCAAATTAAAATAAAAGTGACCCCAGAACCCTATTCTATAATGAAAGGGACCCAAGAACTCAAATTTACACCCAAGATCTAGTAGACGTGCATGTGGAATTTTTATTAAGAGGATGAAAATTTAAACTTTGAAAAATCACATTAGACAACCACACTTTCCAAAAACTATGCTCAAAAACTTAAACTTGCATTAAAATCAGAATCAAGGCCTGAAAAATTATTTGATATCCAATTTCAGAGTTTGAAATGTGTGTTATCAGGTTCAAGGTTAATGGAATTTTTCTTTACATACATGTTCTTATTTACAAAAAAAAATTTATCTCCCCCCAACATATAATAACATTGTCCCCAGTGTTTAAAAAAAACATAGAAGGGGTTATGGGGGAGGTGTTCAAAGAGGAAATTTAAAATGATAATAATGGAATGAATTCACCTAGTGGTTGATGATGAATGTGTGTGTCACAATCTCCCTTCAATCCTGGATTCGCATCTCAGTGGCATGGATGGATGTGACGGGCTTTTCCCCACGACCTACGATGTGTACTTTAATTTTTTATTATATATATATGTATATATTATTTTACCTGAAAAACATAAAAATAAAATAAATTTATGATACATTGTTTTCTTTTTAATTTTCTGGGTAAGGTATTACTCATAGATCACACCACGTGACACGGATGAATATGGATCTCCCCTTTCATACCCATCCTTACTCATAAAATAAGAATAGGTCAACAGTCTATGGTAATTTTTTTAAATGAAAAAAAATCATTCAAAATAGTGGAAACATGAAAACCATGGGTTGCCTCCCATGCAGCGCTTTTGTTTGACGTCGTTAGCTCGACTTGTACCCCCCCAACTTATCCAATTCCAACTTCCAAAATATTAATGAACCCATATTTCTCCACTTAATCTTGATTGAGATTGATTGTTTTTTTAGAATATTTTCCTGGTATAAATCCATGTTCTAAAATAAATCTGAAGATATAAGGAATGTAAAAAATGGTTGATCTAGTTGCATTTTTTGTCTTACCTAAGACGTCAAGGTTCAATCTAACATTACTGATTTCATGAGAAGAATGAATGACTAAAGTATTGTCGTGGGTATCACCTATGATGTAATTATTTTTTGGGAAGGAAGGATAATGATTTTGAGTTCTGGTCGATTTCAATTTCCTAATGAAGATTGGAAATTTGAATGAAAGTCAGTTTCTTCTCCGAAAAAATAGAAAGAATTGGTTTCGTTTGAAAATATGATTCATCCCCAAAAGTGTCTAGTTTGATTTCAGGAGTGTGTATGGGCTCAATTTTTGGTATTTCTCTCAATTTTTCAGCGATTGGTTTTTTCGAAAAATCATCAATAGACAAATATTCAGGACACTCCATCCACAATGTCAAATTTCCCTCTTGTGAATACAAAAAAATCAGTTTCCTCTTGATTTAAGAACCCATCAACAATTCCTTGATTATCTTCAACTATCCCAAATCCAAATTGTTGGTTCTTCAATAAATTCATGTGAGGTTTTTGGGAGACAAGATTCTTTTATTAGTGATGAAAAAGAGACAACCTGAGTGGGAATGGGTTCCACAACCATTTCAATGAATTGTAGTTCTACTCTTAATGATGAAACTTCTGAATTCATTTTTACTATTTTTTCACACAAATGTTCAAGAATTTTTTCAAGATTCAGGTTGATAGATGTTTGTACATCCTGGTATTCTTCATTATTTATCTTTTTAATCATTCTTGATAGGTATGGAAATTGATCTTTTAAACATTCATCATTACAAATATTGTTCATGTTATCAGGTGTGGGGTACTCATTCAAAGGTTGATCAAAGAAATTAGAAAATATTGGTGATCTCCAATATGGATTTACTAATTGATTCCATCCTGATTTTTTGAAGAGATATTATTGATTATACTCCATTTTATGTATTTGGAAATTTGGAATCGTGATTTTTAGGAGCTAAAAAAATAGAAAGGGGGAAAGAGAAGAAAAATGAGATGATAAAAGAGAAATTGGGGAGAATAAAAATATATTCTAAGGTAACTTACTTGGTCCCTAGAAATGGCACCAAAATTTGGTTGCACCCAAATTTACCCTACTGGTAAAATCCATCGATGTATTACATGTAGGGGTCGAATCCACAGGGACTTAAGAGGTAACCTTGAGATGCTATGATTTGGTGCAGGATGGGCTATGAAGTGGCCAACTTTGGTTTTGGTTATGGATGTTTTTAAAGAATACAAAGAAACCTAAGTGAATTCAATTTGATTAAAATGGGTTGATCTTAGGATTATGCTTGGGGTGGACTGAATGAATTTTACTTCTTTAGACAATTTTGGTTTTATTAATTCTTCATGAATCCATTCTTCAAAAATAATACTACCTTCATCATTTTCTGGTTTGGTGCTTACTAAAATCAATTAATAATCCCATATACACTTAGAGAACCAAATTTATGATGTCTCCAAGTTATATGGTCATTTAGTACTTGAATTTAGCCTGCTCAAACACAGTGAAGATGAAGAGTATAAATTACTGAAGAATAGAGGTCTTAAATTAATTATCCAATTAACAATAATTGGTTCATAAAATAATATTAAATCTAGCCTTTTCATCCTCCTACGATCAACCCATTAAAGGGTTATCCCTAAATTGATGGTATACTCTCAATGGTTGGTGGAATATGGCTTACAATAATTGGATTAATGAAATTAAAACCGCGGAAATAACGAGCACTCCTCCGTGTGTGTGAATGAAATTCACACCTATGTGTGAACTAATTCCCAACAAAAAAGAGATATCACGATGCTTTGTGATAATAATTTTTTAATAAAATAAATAGAAAATATAGAAGCGAAATAATCTGATTAAGAGCATAAAGATACAAAAAAGAAACTTGCATGGAAATGGAAAACATTACAAAGGAAATTTGGAAGCATAACCTTACAATGAAACAAGCAACACAAGATGACAAGAAAAATATTTGATGCCTATTTCCTTCACCACCAGCTCCTTATATAGGCATATTAAGAGCCTTATTTCCACCCACCAAAAATCAATTTACCCCCCAACAATTAAGAGAGTCAAAAGGAGGGTGAATAATCAAAAGGAAATCAACGTTACAAAGTTGACCACAAATCCAACCAGATTCGTCTACCATTATGACATGTGCCTTTGTCATCAAAAAAAGAAGAATCTGCTGGGGTTGTAGAAGATACATATACTCTTCCATCTGTCCTCTACTATTTGTAAAAATTTAAGGAACTTTGGGCCCGCAGTTTGGACGTTATTATCGAAATGGTGGGATGACTTTATGTGCATTTATATCGGTCCCACCATCTAAATCTCATCTTCAGATCCCTTTATCATCATGAAAACTTCAGAATTAGCTCTGTCTACAGTTTAATAAAATGATTCTAATATTTTTATCTTTCTACTGTAAAAATTTTAGCTTCATTGGGCTTGTTTTTTGGGCCCCACATTTGTTTGATGGGCCTTTGGCCCATTATGATTTTTCCATAAAATTTATGCATTCAGGCACAAAAATGTCAATCTTCCCTTAGGATTAATCAATCAGACCTAAAAGATAAAATGTTCCAAATAAACTGATGAATCATATACCAAAATATAAAATTAAAATGATGAACAATGTATTTTTTACAAGCAATTTATTGAGTGGTCCCAAAATGACATTTTAAGCATGAATTCCCAATGATGGGAAATGAAGCTCAATTTCTAAATTGGAATAAATTGATGTTTATGAACTTTGAAACACATTAATATTAAAATATTAACTATAAATATAAGCCAATTTCAGTGACTAATCACACCCTCCAACTTGATTTTTTCTAGTCCTGAGCAAAATATATTACAAATATGAAATTCAAATTCCCTTTTCCAAAAACATTTTAATACACATTGCTCACCCAAGGACCTCATACCAAAAAAAAATTATGAAACCCATCAAGATCATTTAAAACAATCTTTGTTTGGTCCCACAAAAAACTTCCCATGGGAGGAATTAACCACCTTAGATATAAAATAAAATTGTTCCAATAATTTTATTTATTTTAAACTAAAAACCCAAATAATAATTCTCAACCCGCTTAAAACACAACTACGGTAAAGTTCCCCTTAATTAATTGTCATTGTTGTGAGTTCATCGATGCCCTCGGATTTCAATTCCAAGCACCGGTTCAAAAGATAAAAAAACCTTCTCATTTGTTTACTTAACTTACCTGAGCTAAACTTCAGAAATTGATTCCGGGCACACCGGGCCTCGGAATCAAGTGTCGTCAGAAGCCACAGACTCGTAAAATTCCAAAGTATTTAAGAAAAAAAATCCTAGAAATTTCCAGGACTTTACACTTATGGTATGGGTATATATATATATATAAATATAAATATATAGACATGTTTTACTATTAATTCGTTATTTTAATAGTCAACCAATTCTTGTGTGAAAATTGGTTTAATTTCAAATCAAGGTCTTGTTCAAGATTATATTTATAATTTATTCAAGGATGGAATTTTTTACTTAAAAATATTACTTTTTATAATTTTATGTGTTTTCTAAAAATGTTTTTCTTATGATTATTCTCAAAAATCAAAATTATATATCTATTAATTTATGTGAATATTAATTTACTGTTTCTACTATTTTATGTGAAGGGTTCATATATTTACATCATTATTTTATACATAAAATCAATTAAGAAAATGAGTTTTTAAAATCATTATTCAAGGTTGAGTTTTAAATTATAAAAGTTACCACTTTATGTATTTTTAAAAAAAATATCTCATGATTTTATGAAATAAGTTTTAATTACATGGATGTCAATTAACAATCCATGTATTTATACAATGTATAAATATCATGAGATTTGGGTGTACTAAATTTAACAATTGACTTCATAAGAAAGTTATTGTTTATATATTTATATATAAATATAAATGTGTAGATGTATTTAACGCATTGTTATGTTTTTAAGGAAGAAATCTCCAGTGAATAATGTATATATATATATATGTGTGTCTAAGGAAAGATTAAAATGATTTTATAAAATTATGAACTTGAACATTACATGCATGATAGGGAAGTGGGGACTGAACTCACCCTTTAGGAAAGTGGGTAGTCCTAGACACCCTTCAATGTTTCAAGTGGACCCATGATTTAGTTTTCAAGAGCTTTCATAACATTTTTCGAAAATAACTAGATTATTTTAAATCATTTTCAAAGTATTACAATATTTTTATAAGTATTTTTCAAGGGATATTTTAAAAGGGAAATTTCAAAAAAGGTTTTTTCATGGGCCTTTTCGAAACCCCTTACTTGGAAATTTAGTGCTCACACTTTTTTTAAAATTATTTTAACAGGTCAATTATATGTTCTAAGATGGAATACTTTTCATATAGTGTTAACGCACATGAATTGTTTTAATAATTTTATTTTCTTTTTATACAGCATTGATAATTTGTATGGTTTTATATAATTATCAAAAACCTAGACTGGAAAAGGTCCTAAAATATAAAATGTTCTGTGTATTCACTTTTAAAAAAAATAATCAGTGGTGGTTTTTTTGTAGAATAGTGGTGGTTTAAATTTCCATCTAATAGTATAGTGTTAGTTATTAAAATCGTCGCATATTTCACATTCACTAGTCATTTAACGACAGTTTATTTAATTTCACGGTGGTTTTTTTGTGTCATTTTTTGACCATTTAGAATCATTTCAGGTTTATTTAGAAACGGTTCATTTATTTAAAAAAAATATCAAGGGGAAATATAAATAAAATGAAACAAACCACCCCTGAACATATTAGTGGCAGTTTTTTTAGTGTTGGTTAATCATAACCACAATGAAACATATTTTGTTAAATTTATTTAGAGGTGGTTACTAAAAAGAGTCACTAAATCAGATTTTTTTAAATAATTTAATAAAAATTAGTAAGTATAAAAATTTATTGGCATCTTCCACCTACAATGAAAACCATAACACTTATGAAAATAAATGAGAAACATAAAATACAAATAATATATTCATAATAGTGTACATTAAATTTGTTATTTTCTTAATCAAATAGAATAAATTTTAACATAAAAAATAATATATGATCTAAAACACCTTGAAAACATAAAATTACCTATTTAAGATAATATTTAACACTTGAAACTGTAAAGGGATAAGAAAATATTCTAATTAATTTTTAAAGAGACATGTGGTGTGCTTGTAATTTACTAAATAAAAAATTTTAAAAACTTTGATATCACAGTATGTCATATATTTCCAAAACAACGTAGTGGTTGTTTTCCAATGATTTCACGTCAATGTGAGGTATTTTTCTACGGATTTGACCATTCCACGCATGTTTTGGTGTCTTAAAACACTAAAATTTTGTTTATATCCATCCCAAGAAAACTGTAATTTGAAGTGATGTGTCATCATTTCCTACATTTAAAAAATTTGATATACGATCATTATCCCCTGATTTTAGGGCAATCTGGTATCATTTTCTGAGTTTTTAACCCCCGAAACTTGTTTTTAAAGGCTTTTGTACCTTTAAAAAGTGTTTACCGAGTAATTTTGACCACACCGCATGTCCGATTGATGTGTTGTCTGCACATACACATCCAAAAAAAACCAACAGTGGTTTTTTAATGATTTCACATCAATTTGAGGATTCTTTATATGGTTTTGACCATTCCATGTGTGTTTTAGTGTTTTAAAATACTAAAAAAGCCTTTAAGTTATCTTGGGAAAACCATAGTTTGAAATGGTGTGTAATCAGTTCTTACATTTTAAAATTAAATCTGTGGTCATTATCCCCAATTTTTGGGAAATATGACATTTTTTCCTAGTTTTGACCCCCCAAAACTTGTTTTTAATGGCTTTTATACCTTTAAGAAGTGTTTACCGAGTAATTTCAACTGCACTGCACATCAGATTGAAACTTTTTCAATGTGGACACATCAAAAACAACTCAACAGTGTTTATCCCATGATTTCACATAAATATAAGGCCTTTTCTATGGTTTTGACCATTCCACACACATTTTAGTGTTTTAAAACACTAAAAATGTGTTTACATACATCAATATAAAATTTTAATTCAGAATGACATGTCTTCAATTCTTATAATTCAAAATTAAATCTATGGTTGATGTTCCCTGATTTCGAGGCAATATGACAGCATTTTATAGGTTTTAACACCACTAACACTTATTTTTAAAGGCTTTTGTACCATTAATATATTTTAATGGAGAAATTCCGACCACACCTCGTGTCGTATTGATGTTTATTCTGCGTACAAAAATCAAAAACAACTTATCGGTGATTTTACCATGATTTCACATCAACTTGATGTTGTTTTTTATGGTTTTGACCATTTCACGCATGTTTTAGTGTCTTAAAAAACTAATAATTAATTTATGGCCATCTCGGGAAAACTATAATTTTGAATGATGTTTCATCTGTTTATACATTTCAAAATTAAATCTACAGTCTATTTACCCTGATTTTTTGGTAATCTGATGTCGTTTTCTAGGTTTTGACCCCCCCCCCCCGACACTTGTTTTTAAAGGCTTTTATACCATTATGAAGTTTTTACCAAGTAATTATGACTACAATACATGTTATATTTATGTATTATCAACATTTACACATCAAAAAAAACTAATATGTGGTGTTACCATGATTTCACATCAATATGAGGTCATTTTCTATGGTTTTGACCGATCCATACACGTTTTAGGGTTTTAAAACACTAAAAACTCATTTACGGTCATCCATGTAAAACTTTAGTTCAAAATGATTTTTCGTTGAGTCCTACATTTCACAATTAAATCTATAGTCTATGTCACCTTATTTAAGAACAATCCAAAATCATTTTCTAGGTTTTAACCCCCCCCCCCTGACACTTGTTTTTAAAGACTTTTTTACCATTAAGAAGTGTTTACCAAGTAATTCCAACCACACCGCACATCATATTGGTGTTTTGTCTATGATTACATGTAAAAAACAACTAATTAGTGGTCATATCATGATTTAACATTAATATGAGGTATTTTTATTGGTTTCTCAGTGTTCCATTCATTTTTTAGTGTTTTAAAACACTAAAAATGTGTTTACAGCAATATAAGGAAAATCATAATTTAGAATGATGTGAAGTTGATTCCTACACATCATAAAGGTCTTATTTTTAATTTTCCAAAAGTATTAAAATAATAAGAATTCATTTGTTGGGTTTTGAGTAGGTCTTTTTTCAATTTTACTAAAATTGATGTCAGTTTTAAATAAAAAGATACACTTGGAGTCATACTGGTCACATCTTACCTAAAATTGAGGTGAGGATGATTCCTATATGTCTAAAATTACTTATGGATAATTTTCCTAAAGTACAAAAACAATCCAAATGTTTTTACTCTATTTTAAGTATATCACTTGTCTTTTTTTACTAAAATGACATTTTAAACTGGAAACACACACTTTGACACATACTGATCACATCATTTATTCTATTTATGTGATATCAATCCATATACATAAAAATGATTTATGAATCTATTTCCTAAATTATTCAAAAAATATGATTCGGTTTACTTAGTTTTCAATGAGTGACACTTTTTTAACTAAAATTTTGATTTTTAATTGATAACAGATAATTTTATTCATACTGGACATATCATATATCAGATTAAGGTGAGGTTGATTAATATATGTCATAAATGACTTATGGACCTTTTTATTAAAGTATATAAAATATTAGAATATTTTTGTTTGGTTTTGACTATTTTAGTTGTCTTTTTTACTAAAATTAATTTCAATTTTAAATAAAAAGAAGCACTTGGAGTCATACTTGTTACATTGTGTGTTAGATTGAGGTGTGGATAATTTCTGCACATCCTAAAGTCATAAAAATCATAATAGGAAATGTTACCACAATTTACATTGTATTTCTTTGTTGAACTTCCAACACTGCATATTGACTCGATGTACTTAGTCAATAAACCAATCTCATTATTGAAATCTAAAAGAGAAGAGGAATATCATGTGCCCATTATATCACGAGAAGTCACCACAATAGGCACATGAGATTTATCTACTCCTCTAGCCTTCAATATTGAGAATGGTTTTTTGTCTAAGAACATCGACTCAATATGTAGTGTTGGTAGTTCGATAAAGAAAGGAAATGGAAACGGAAATCATGGTAATATTGGAAGAAAGAAACATTTTATCTCTTTTGTGGATTTTTTTAGATAGCTAAAATAAAAATATTACTTCCCAAAAGATATGTGCAGAAAATAAGTATTAGATAAAAATGATAATGAAAATAACTTACTAGTATTAGATAAAATAATGAAAAAATTAATTAAATAAGTAATAGGAATTTGACATTTTATTATGGTTTTATACATCTTTCATGAATTTCCCTATTGTCATTATCTTAGTTCCATGCTCAAAGTCCAATTTCTCACAAGCATGAGTATCTTTGAAAAAAACACCCGAACTCGAACAAAATTATCCACCTATATAAGAAAAAAATTATTATATGAGTAATAATAAAACAAAATAAATTAAACACAAATATGAAACAATAAATTTTAGAAAAAAGGAAACCCATGAAAATTCTAAAAGATATCAAATATGTCTTCCTAAATTGATGGTTTGAAGATGAAGTGTATTTATCAATAAAGATAAAATTATTTTTTCTTATATATTTACTTTCTACTTTTATTATTTTTACTCTAGTAACATGTTTTTACCTATATAAATTATGTTTTAATAAACATATAAAATAAACCCTCTATCAAAAATTTTGTGTGTTCAGCAATGGTTGTTATGAATTTAATTTACTGAAATTTATAATCATGATAAAATATAAATTTGAAATAAAACATTTTATATATTGGAAAACTATTTTCTTTAGAAAAATGATATTTTTACTATTATTTTTTTATTAACAATAAAATGCCTTGATTGTCAATAAAATGTTTGTTAATATAACAATATATGTTTTTAAACATCATTATAGTGTCATTACTTTAAATAGATCAATCTAATTCATTAGTTTAATGTTATAAAACATTAATAAAACAAATCATTGAATATAATATTTTTATCATTATCATGGTCATCAAAATTAATCATAGTAATTATACATTTATTAACAAAAAAGGAACTAAAATTATTACAAAATATGATAATATTGATCTAAAATAAAATGTACCTTTTGTTGATTTAATTTCAATAGGTAGAGAAAACGAATTTTTTAATTTAATTTACTGAATCGGTATTTTGATTAAAATATTACATATGTTTCAAAAATTATATAAAAGTATTTTATAAATACAAAAAAGTATATTTTTTGATTAATTATATATATATAAAGGATTCAAAAAAATTTAATTCCTTCTTCCATTATATTAATGTAATGAAGGTGAATGTTTGAGAAAAATTTCCATTTTTCACTATTTAGCGACAAAAAAATTATTTAAGAAAATTATGAAAATTGTCCATATGATAATAGTGACATATATTGGAATCAAATTTTTTTTTATTTAATAAAGTTAAAATTATTATTATTTATAATAAAATAAGTATATATATAATGAAATGTGTTTTTTAGGAAGATTACTATTACAAAAAATATTCAACTCTATATAAGCTCACGATATGCGAGGCGTACCCAAAATATTCCACTCTATATGTCTACCATGGTTTTCAAAGATAACACACCCCCTTCTACCACTATAAAAGATGCACCATAGAGAACACTATCTATTCGTGCAATATGTAGTGTTTCTATTTCGAATTTTAAAGCTTCCATGGATTTATTAGAATAATTCTGATGAAATTATGATAGGTTATAATTAACGCGAAAGGGATAAATTTTATTAGTCCTCAAATATTCTCAATTTATTAAAACAGTAGTTTTATAATAAACCTTTTCCTCTATTATATGCAATCATATATGAAATGATATCTATCCAATTAATATAGGGAATTAATATCCTATAAGTGTGATAACGCGGGCCATACCCATAATATTTTTAACCCCTATACCCTATTTTGTATAGAAATAAACTCCCTATGAGGGAGTTTTCTAGAAGAAAATACAAAAAGACTCAACTAAAATTACCCATCACTACTGGAAAATGGCCATATTCTCATAGTTTTCCCAAAACCATGGGTATAGGTATTGTATGGGACATTATACCCACAGTTCTTATAGATCTATGGGTATAGGTTGTTTTTCAAAACCTATAACAACATTTTTACAAAAACCATTGGTATAGGGTTGTTTTTCAAGAACTATAACCACAGTTTCTATAAAATTGTTGGTATAGGGTTGTTTTTTAAAGACCTATACCCACAGTTTTTCAAAACTGTGGGTATAGATTTATGGCCTTAAGGTGGAAAAATTTTTCACGACACACAAAACAAAATTCACAAGAACACTTTATCCCATGATTTTTTACCAATAGACACAGTTTATATATATATATATATAGCTAAATATATATTTATATACCAAGAGAATAAATGGAGTAGTGGTTAGGCATGGGAAGAATAAAGGGGTCAGTCTGGGGATGGAATCCCGCAACTATATATTTTTCCAAGCTATACCCATAGTTTTACAAACTATGGTTATAGGTTAATGACACTATGGTATAGGAAATTCATGTCACATATACCAATGGTTTTCAAATCTTTGGTATTGCCACATATGCGAAATATTTCCCAAAACCATTAATATAGGTCTAAACTCACATCATGGTATCCCATGGTCACCCAAATCATTGGTATATCCTATACCAACGGTCTTGGGACCTATACCAATAGTTCCAAACTATTGGTAAAGGTCTAGTTTATAGTACGGTATTCACTAAACAATAATGTGTAATCTAATACTATGTGTACATAAAATTAGAACTGTAAATAGAAATTTCAATCAAATAACCCTCTTGGGGAATAATATATTTAAGGTTATTATGGAGATGATTATGCAACCTTTGAGGTGGGGTTGGCATTGTTTCTGAGGAGGGGATCTGATCTGGTGAGAGGGAGGTCATATGGGGGGGGCCTTTGTCACTGTTGAGGAATTTATGGTAAGGGTTTTATTTCTCATTAAAATCTATTTTTTCAAAATTATGTTTTTCTATTTAATTTAAAAAAAACCTTACTAAGGTATTGTTTTTATTTTTATTTTAAATATATCAATTTATGATATGAATTTATAGTTTTTAAGGTGAATTCTCTTTTTTAAAATAAAAACTAATATATATGTATTTCAAATTTTATATTTTTATTATTTAATCATATACACACACATGTATATATATGTAATATTTTGAAGAACTTAAATTTTATATTATTATGATTTAAAATCATGATTTTTGTATATGTATTATATTTATTTCAATAATTCCCAAATTTATATTCCTCAAGAATATATATATACATGTATGTATTATTTCCATGTATTTATTCTAAATAAGAAGGTATTTATATAAAGGAGTTGTTATCTTTTCAAACATATATTTTATGAAACTTATTATATAATTTCCAATTATGATTTTATGTTATGTTTTCAAGTTCTTATCTTTTATGTGACTAAGAGATTATTCTCAAAGTTATAGGAATTTTTATACTTATGGTATGGGTATATATATATATATACATATAAATATATATACATATTTAACTGTTAATGAATGATTTGAACGTGCAATAAATTCATGTATGAAAATTGGTTTAATTTGAAATCAATATCTTATTCAAGATGATATTTACAATTTATTCAAGGATGGAATGTTTTACTTAAAAATGTTACATTTTATAATTTTATGTGTTTTATATAAATTTTATTATTAATATTATTATTCTAATAAATAAAAATAATAGATCTATTAATTTATGTGAATAGAAATTTATTATTTTCTTCTATTTTATGTAAAGGGTTCATATATTTACGCCATTATTCTATTCAAAGAATCAATTAACCAAATGAGTTTTTAATATCTTTGTTCAGGGTTGAGTTTTATATGATAAAAGTTTCCAATTTATATCTTTTTTTAATAAAATTCATCTCATGAGTTTATGAAATAAGCTCTAATTACATAGATTTCAATTAATGATCCATGTATTTATTCAAAGTCTAAATATCAAGAGATTCGTATATACCAAACTTAACTAGTGATTTTCTAAGAAAGTTAATATTTATATATTTATATATAAATATAAGTGTGTATAAGTATTTAATGAATTTTGTGTTTTTATAAAAAACTCAAGTGAACAATGTATATATATATATAAGGAAACATTAAAATAATTTTATAATATTAGGAACTTAAACTTTGTAAACATGATAGGGAATTGGGGAGTGAACCCATCCCTTAAGAAAGTGGGTGGGATCAGATAGCCTTCAATATTTCTAGTGGCTCCTAGATTTTGTTATCAAAAGCTTAAAAAACATTTTCTGAAAATCATTATATTATTTTAAATCATTTTCAAAGTATTATATTATTATTAAAGGTATTTTTTAAGGAATATTTTAAATAATAAATTTCAAAAAATAGTTTTTTCATAGATCTTTTTGGAAAAAATTACTGGGAAATTTAATACTCTTCCCTTATTTTCAAATAATTTTCATAGGTCAATTAGCAGTTCTAATATGGGTGAAATTTAAAATATAGTTAACGCATGTGAAGAGTTTTATTTATTTTATTTTATTTTGGTACAATATTGATAATTTGGATGGTTTTTTCTAATTCTATAAAACCTAGATCAGAAAATGTCCTAGAATTTAAAATTTAGTGTATTTTTCAATTTCCTTTCATGTAAAAAATACATTGAATTTTTAGTAATGAATAAGGAAGCACGGGTTTGAGGATTTAAATGTAACATGTCCTGAAGATAATGTTTTTGTGGTCCAAGATGACATAGGTTCTGGGGGAGTTTGTGTCTCGATGTCTAGTTTTCTAGTAGGTAAAGGTTGAGCACCATGTTCCTGGTGGTTTGTTACAGCCTTTAGATGTACCCAAGTGGAAATGGGATTACATATTTATGGTCTTCATTATAGGTTCACCATGATCTTAGGGAGGCTGTGATGATATCTTGGTAATCATGGTCCATTTGATTAGATTGGTTTACTTCTTGGTGATCAATGAGATGGGCTACTTGGATGTTTTTTCAAGGAGGTACATGGATGAGGTGGTGCAGTTTCATGGAGTCTCATGTTCTATTTTCTTGGATAGGGGTTCTTATTTTAACTCATGAGTCTGGAGGGGATTGTAATATGATTTTGGAACTCAGTTGTTCCTCATTATTACTTTCCACCCTCAAAAGAATGGGAAGATAGAACATACTTTCCAAACACTGTAGGATATGTTATTGGCTTGCATCTTGTACTTCACTAGATCTTGGGAAATAATTTTCCTTTATTAAGTTTACTTATAAAAATAGGTATCACTCATCCATCTACATGTCCCCATTTGAGGATTTGTATAGGATATTGTTTCATCCTTTGTTATGATAGACCAAGGTTGGGGTGTCGTTGGTTCTCAGTCCCAATGTGTTGCAGATCATGATATAGAATGATTATCTTGTTCGTGAGAGGATAAAAGTAACACATGATTGACAAAAGGCTTATTCTGATTGTAGTTGGAGGCTTGGAGTTCGAAGTTGGACACCATGTGTTCTTGAGAGTATCCCCTTGATATGGAAAGTATAGTATTGGTAGGGGAAGTATTCTCTCACCCCAGTTTTTTCAGCCATTTGAGGTGTTGGGGTATGTTTGTGTGGCAGCTTATCGGTTATCACTCCCTCCATGAAAGGATGGGATTCACAATTTCTTAAACATCCCTTGTCTCTATTAGTTTATTCATATTAACTCCCATTTAATTGATTAGGTAGAGTTAGATATCGAGGATGATGTGACATTTGTTTAGCTGTCGGTGGAGATATAGGATTATAAGAAGAACATATTTCATGGACATACCATTCTTTTGGTTAATTTTATATGGATTCATGGTGGCCTAGAAGAGATTACTTGGTAGTGTGAGGTGAAGATATGTACCCAGTACCTAGAGTGTTTTTTTCTTGTCTTGTTTTCCCATATATTTTTTTCTAGATTATAAGATGTTTTAAACTTTATATAGAGACCCATACATTTCATAGATAAATATTACATATCATTATATGAATATTCCTTACATAAAATTTTGATCCACACTAGAATCATATAGGTCTTGTATCTTTGGAAACTAAGGCGCATAAATAATTGGTTCATAAGTGTATCTCATTCATTTATTTATAACTATCACCCTTCTTATTCATATCATATTTAATACCTTTATTCATAACCAAGGGACATGAAATATAATAAAGAGTGAGCTCGGATGCTCATTAAGGGTAAATAAGAGATTTATAAATGATCACTTAAACATAACATGAGTATAAGGGTATGAGAATATGATATTAAGATTTGAAATCTATACCCTTCATATCATAGATCATAATATTGATTCATGGAATAAAAAATGGTACTTTATAATACATAAATTATAAAGGAATCAAATAACATGATCCATCATGGCATAACATTGGCATAAGATATAGATTTATGTCATATATATAATCATATAAAATCATTTAATTAATAATAAAGGCTTCACTTACAAGACTATCATAGTAGATTGGGTTCACTCCCCAAACCATCGTATTAGTCAAGGTTCACTCCCAAGACTATCACAGTGGAAAATTTCCCTTACTGTACTAGATTCACTCCCAATTTCAGCCCTACTTATCTCATGATTTATCAATCATTGCCCAATGAATTAAAGGGCTATATAATTTTTGGCCCACCCATCCTTAGTTATATCATTACCACTTGGTTATATTATACCCAACATCATTGGTTTATAATGTAACCACCCTTCACATAATCAAAACCAAACATGTGTTTATAACTAAATCATAAAAAATTCATCATATCATCACATCATAACCCGTGAAAATAAAATAATCTTCATAAACATTTCATTAATTCATCATAGCACAACCCATGAAAAATAAATGGGTTTCATAAATATATCACCAAAATAAACATTAAAAATCTAGAGAAAGAGTAATAATGGTATCATTAGATCATATTCCAAGAAATTTTTGATTAACATCAAAGGATGTTATCATATATGAAAATTTCTTTAAAAGTTCACTGAAATATTTCTTGAGGAAAATAACCATTCCACTATGAAAATCTATTTTAAAATACAAATATTTCTAATATTTTATGGAAAAAAGTTTCTTTAAAAGTAAACTTAAAACATTTTAAAGTAAGATTGAAATCATTGAGTGGTCATGATGGCGGTAAACTCTATTTGTTCCATATAAGTTAAAACAAAACATTCCTTTCACATTATTGGTAAAAATTCAAAAAAGTGCCTCATTTAGAAAATGAAATGAATATTTATTTTAAATTTTTTGAAAAAAAATAAATCATCAGTAAAAAATATTTAAAATATTATATTAAAATAATAAAAACATTCATGAAAACATTTTAGAGAAACATGAATGTGGAAGAAAATGTTTCCCGGTCGAGTAGAAAAACATAGTCAGTTTTCCTTAAAAATGATTGTTTGGTATCTTTAGTATTTAAAGATAGGGAAATGAACGGAAAAAAATTATTCTTCTGAATAAAAAATTAAATTTATTAATTAGATAAGGTTCATATAATTTTCTCTAATGAAAATTCAACTATAAACAATCCTGATTTAAAGCGAATAGAAACATAAATCTCTTACTACTTTTGTAACATTTGAATCATAATCCCCATGAATGAAATAACATTATATAGATATATAAATACCTATAAATTTCATAATAATCAGAAAAAAATATATTCATGGTAATTTTATATACCACACAAAAGAAAAAAGTGGTGAATAAGGAATGTGTCTCACAAATATAAAGTGAGACGAAAATCCAAAACCTTAGGTCTGACTTCCTTCATGCATGTTGGAACCACCTACGTAATAAATATAGATTTATTATAAATATATTATATAACAATAATCATATATATCATACCATATATGATTTATTTATATCCTTTTACATCCACTTTAATTAAAAATTCATTAGTAATATCATTATTATGGGTGATAACTACTTCATTTTTCATAAAAGTTTTGGTACATTAGTTTTATTCCTTATACTTTGATCGTGGTTCCATCATATCCAGAATTTAAATAATGATATAAATATCTTATATATTCAATATGTACTTGTTTATATTATTCCATAAAAATATATAAATAAAAATGAATTACAACGTTCATGGTGACAATTGGCCATACGTACACATGAATGTTGTTTTCATTTTTCACAAGATGGAATGAAATAAAGGTAAATAATAACTCAAATTTCTATAATAATTATTATATCATACATATTCATTAAAAATATCCTTATTACCATTCAATTAAAATAGAAATTAAAAACAAATCACATCTCTTTATTGAGGTGGCAGTCCATACGTACACACGAGTGATGTTATCTTTTTCAAACGATTTTTAAGGTAAAAAAGTAGATATTATTTTATATTTTTAGAAATTTAATTATATCATATGTATAATAAATTAACATTAAACCAATCATAATACCCATTCATAAAATATGGTAATGGAAAATGAATTATATCTCTATGTTGAGATAGTAAGTCATATGCATGCATGGGCGATAATTTCACTTCCCATTTGATGCAGAGAGGGTGAATAAAGGTGGTTTCATAATCATAATAAAATTTAAGTACATTGAGGATACTGAATATATAATTTTATAAATAATATAATATATTTACAAGTAGTGAAATAATAATTAAAAAATTAATTGGTTAAGTAAATTACATCTTCTTTGAAACGACTCCTTTATATCACCTCTAAAGGGATCAAGGGTAGGTGTTTTGGGAAGAAAAAAACCTATAGAATGAATATATGGAAGTGTATAAGATAAATTTTTAGAGTTTGGTCGATATAAAATAATCAAAGTGGTGCGAATAAGAGAAAGGATGGGTTCTCTTTAATAATTGAGTGGAGGGGCACTCTTATAATTTCTCAAAAGATTAAAATTTATTAATGTCACTCTCAAGCCAAATGGTTCCAAATACACTATAAATGGAAAAGGAATGAAATTTTTGACCATATATTATACCCATTTTCCTATTTTTTTATTTTTCTATTTTTTAATTATTTTAATAAAATATCATTTTCATAAAATACCAATATTTCCAATTTTGACACTATTAATTCAATTTTCCTTAAAGGAAAAAAAGACAAAGTTGGAATTTTAATACAATTATTTAACACAAAAATACCCTGTCATATTCAACTAAAAAATTTGTGGCACACATTAAATAAATAAAATAATATTACTTTTAATATTTTTAAAACCATTTGTTATATTTTTTTATTAATTAGAGAAATACAGCATCGGTGTTTGCTATAAAAATATAACTATTTGAGGGGGTTATTTTTTGTGATTAGAGGTGTTTATAATTCCCTATAATATGTTTATAATGTATTTAAATACATTTATATAATTTATTTATAAATCACATACACACACATTATATAATTTGTATATTTTAAAAAGAATAAAAATATTAGAGGGGGTTAAAACCCACTCTAATTATATGCATGTGTGTGTAAATATCATTATAATCTATTATTATTATTATTATTATTATTATATAAATTATTAAAAATAAAAAGGGGTTTTATATGATTTTTAAAATAAATTATATTTATTTATATATTAATATAATATATTTATACTGTTATATTATAATTAATATTATATAAAATATTATTTTATACAAATAAATATATATTAATGTACACATTTTAAAATTATATTTTTGTATACATATAAATATGATTAAATGTGATCATATAAATTACTTATATAAATATATTAATATAATATGTTCATATAATATATTTAAATTCATTGATATATTGTGTTTTAATTATATATATATATATATATATATATTATATTATATTATATTATATTGTGTCTTTTTAAGAAAATGGTGAGGGTTCGCAACCCCCTCAAGTCCTTATATGGGGTTTTAACCCCCTCTAATCTCTTAAATTTAAGGGGGTCTTAAACCCCCTCTAATTTCCTAGACTATAGGGGGTTCAAAACCCCCTCTATTTTCTTAAAAACAAATTCCATATAATATATATGTAGAGAACCTCTAAAACACAGTCGAATGTGAAATGTATATATATATATAACCTATAAAATCCAATCAAATATATAAAATCGCTAATTATTAAATTAGTGGTGTTTTTGGAATAATTGCCTCTGCAATCCAACCAAATATTAAAAAAATAATGATAAAAATTTTATAGGGGGTTGTGAACCCCCTATAAATTTGATTATTATCAAGGGTTGTTAATAACCTCCACTAATTTATATAGAAAATGAATTCAGAGGGTGTTGTTCATAACCCCTCTAAATAACCACCACTAAACTGTTGTCTTTTTGTAGTGGTTTCATAAGATTTTAAGGTTGTTATATAATTACATAAAATTAGAAATAAATTTATATCATGAAAATAATTTCAGTAATTTTAAAATAGACTATTATATTCTTTCATAACATTATATTTTTCTATGTAGAAACGTAAGATATATTTAAAACTAAGAGAGTTATATCTTGAATATTTCTTTGATTTAAATATTATATATGTGATTTTCATGGAAAAGTGTGTATTAAATAATTAAATTTGGAGCCTAAGGTAATAATGGTTGAATTACCTTCATCTAATAATAATTATAATGAAAATTTATTGTCTTATCACATAGTTTTAACCTAGATTAACATCATTTTCCCTTTATTGGTGTGATAAATTTTACTAGGGTTATGATTTATACTGACCAGAAATAAAAGGGAACTATTTACCAAATTTGGACATCATGATTCTAAAAATGGAATCCATTTTATCAAATTCAATAATTATAATTACTATAAATTAATTTTAAAATAATCATTAAACTCATGATAAAACCTATCTTTTTCAAAAACTACATTTTTATGTAATAACTAGATTTTATTCTTATTCCATGACTAGAAAAAACATTAAATTAATGTTAAAACATTTTATTAAATGAATAATATAAAAAAATTTATTAAAATCGTTCAAAAAAAGTGATTGATTTAATTTATTAAGAGAAAAACGTGTTTGTGCACATAAAAACAGTTTTCTAGAAAATATCTCTTTTTACATTCAAATTATTTTTTTATTTATAATCAATTGGTAACTAATGAATTTATTTTATACATGTATAAACCATAAATTTTTCATAATTTAGTTAGTACTATTTGTAACAACACAAATTTTTTGAAATATTTTTTTCAAATAAATTTAATCTTCTTAATTTTTTTCATTACACACAACACTGAGTTTTGGTTTAATTACATGAAACACTAAATTTAGATTTCATTATATACATTGTTGTGTTTAATGAAAATGTGTCTTGCAATAAAGAAATTATTATATAATACAATATTTATCACCAAGCTATTGTAATTGTGGGTATGAATAGTATTAACTATATTATGAAAATATATGGTCTATACGTTCATATAAAATTAATTTTTTGGTGACTAATTAAATATAAATGAAAATAAAAACTATTTGGAAATAAAGGAAAACTTTTTTTGAAAAACTATTATTATAAACACAAAGTTTTTTTACCTTAATATACTAAACAAATCACTTTTTTTAATGATTTTGATGAAATTTTTATATTATATATTAAATAAAATGGTTAATATTCATCTTATGTGTTTACTATATAAGATATAAATATTAATCCAATTTTACGCTTAAAATGTATTTTTCTAAAAACTATTTTTTCATGTTTTGGGCACTTATTTTAAAACTAATTTATGTCAATTTTAGAAAATAATTGACAAAATAATGTTAATATTTCAAATAATAATGTAAAAATTGTCTTCGGGTGAATTTCTTATAAATTTCTAACAAGAAACATTTCTCGACAAATAGTGAAAAATACTGGTATTTATTAAGAATTGTCACTTCATTTAAAATTTTAAAAAACCTAAAAATTATTCTAATATGGTTTTAAAATAATAATTAAATAAATTATATATCTATTAATACAATTTAGTTCATTATAATCTTTTTCATATCAAAATTTTAAATAAAACTTTTTAAACTTTTGAACATTTTCTCTTAGAAAATCCGCTTTCTCATCATGTCTGAGGGATTAATTTTAAATTAGTTTTAAAACATTTGTGAATTGAATTTATAAAAAGGATTCCATATTTTTTTAAAACATATTTTATATTACATAATAAGTCTAACTTAATTTTTTACCATAACTAATAGTAAAAATAGTAAAAATTATTTATCTTAGTTAAAGTTAAAATGGGTTTACCAGGGGTTAAACTAAAAAGATAAGGGTTGAAAATAACCCAAAAGTTTTCTTAGAACCATTTTATTGAAATATTTAGACCTTATATCTTTTATTATTGAAAACTTTCAATTTTGGAGCCTTTTGTCCTGATAAAAACCTTGGTGTACCTTCTTCTTTTCAAAACATTACAAGTGTGTCACTCACCTCACATATAAAAATCCACCCATTATCCTATACTCTTCACACCTATAAAACCATTTTTTTTGGAAAATTCATAAAATATAACTTCCTTAGTTTCCTAATCCCATCCTATAATCCTTAGTTTGGTTAAAAATCTAACCTAGGAGGGCTTTCGGTGTAAACCTGATGAGGTTACCTAACGAATATGTAATGTTCTTCAATAAGAATTTTGATTTTATTACTTACTCAAAATCCTTAAATTATTATTAAACCATTTATATATAATATCCTAAGTATCTAAAATATAGTAATATGTTTTTATGTTAACATCATTACCTACAACCATCTCTATTTACATCAAATGTGTTAAAAATAATCTTTCATGTGTACAATGAACTACCACCTCGCGAACCGATGTCATTTGTTTTTTCATTACAACCTATCATGGCTAGATATAATAATGGATTTATTATTTATATATGATATATATGTTATATATGATATCATATATTCCTTATTAATTTCCATTCAATGGGAAAATGATAATGTTTCTCATGTATACAGTGGAATACCACCTCGCAAAACGATGTGATTTGTTCCCGCTTTACATAGAAGATAATAAGGATGAGTTTTATCATGACCCAGCCTAATAGGGATCAATAAAAAACTACCCAAATACCATATCCATAGACCAAGGTATATATAAAATTAAAAAAGAGGAATAACTATATGGGAGGCATTTTCCTGAGTACATGTACATACACGCCTGACCATCTCTATATAGAAGTGAAGATGAATGATAATAAAAGGTGAAAAATATGGAGAATAAAACATGCATGTAAAACCTATAGGGATTATAGAATTATGATATTGTAATCTGAAAATTAAAAATGGAAAAATACACACCCAACCAAAAAAATGTCCCAACCTGAAAAAAAAACTAGAAAATTAAAATATTGAGAGATCCCGTCTCTATATCTCTAAGCCTCGACCACTGTAGGCAGTCTAATTCACCAGGTATCCCTATTATCCTTATTAATCAATGATAAAATGTCTATTTTATACATAATATATGAAATGTGTGGGAAACACATATGAAAGTTTGATTATATACACACCCAGTTGGATTCCCCATAGTAAGAGAGTAATAAAAATACAACAACATAGATAAAGATATATATATATATTCTCAAAAAAAAATAAACCCAAATGAGAGAGAAATTGGATCTTCATCTCACATACCATACTAGAAAAAGACTTTGTGATCAGTTCCAAAGGGTCTATAAATTATGCCTAGCATCTTATTCATTTATCTAAAGAAACACAAAAGTTGAGTCACACTTCGCCACTATGACACACAGTCATGGGGCCAAAATATCTAGGAAGAGTTTACATTAAATATTAAAATAATAGGGTTTCACTAAATATATAAAGGATTCATGCCCTGATTCCATAGGAGGGTGGAACTTTGATAGTCGATAGAGGACTCATGCTCTACCTGGTAGGAGGGTTCCACTCAGATAGTAGGTAGAGGACTCATGCCTTTCCCAGAAGGAGGGTTTCACTATAATGGTGGAGGACCCATGACCTATATCTATAATAGGGTGACACTTGGATAGTATATATAGTACATATGTCATCCCACATTTTTATTTCATAAAATTTTCTTTATATTATACAAAAGATAGGATCTTTTAAAGTTTAGTTTCTTGGGAATAAGGTACATAATACATGAAAACATAAAACATTCGTATAAACAACATGAAATGATTATTAATGGTTTATTATTAATTACTTTTACTTTATCTCATAACCTAGGTACATACATGAAAGGAAAGGGTGAGTATAGGGCCCAGTAAAGGAAAACATGAGAAACAGTTTACATGTGATCTTGAGAAATATTGAAAAGAACTTGAGGAATATCACAAAGTCATGAGAAAATGAAAACGTTACATGTAATAATAAAAATAACTTGAATCATAAAACTTAAATTTGGACACATAATTTAAATGAGACATTCATAATCATATCACCAAGGTTTGTCACTAAAGTATCAAAAAATTACCATGGTTTTTCACCAAGGTATCGTAAAACATGTCATCTCTAGAGATTAAATTCTTTACCCAATGCATTAGAGCACTATCAGGGTGAAACATTAATATTTATTAGATAATTTTATCCACGTATATCATAATAAAAAATTTCATAAATTACCTATGGATAATAAAAGAAACGGGTTTCGTATCAAAATCATGGTGTTTTAAAAAAATGCTTAAAGACAAGATCTGTATATCACTATTAACCCATAAAAATGGAAGGAAGGTTTCATGTATGCTAATACAAAAATAAAATATATAATTTTAAAATATATTTGAATACCCCTATAAAATAAATATTTTTGGTTATTTACAATAGAAAATAAGTGAATTTCTTGAGAAAATGAGAGAAACTTTGAGAAGGAAAATCGGCAGCATAACAGGTATGAAACATGATTTTAGAAAACATTAAAAAGAAATGGGATAAGTGTATCCCACTAATAAAATAATATTAATTCAATAAATGTATATAATAATATTTATATAAGAACATATTTTGTAAATTTTAATTACATATCACAAAAAAAGGGAACTTGAATGGAAAACAGAAGTTGAGATTTCCCTTACCTTCAAGAGTAACCCCTAAAACTCAAATATTATGACATTGGTAGTATGAGGAAACCTTGAGAGGAATAATTGGGATTTAAAACTATCATATCTTCATGGACTATTAATTTTAAGTTAAATTAAATGAAGAAATTGGAGGATATTTATAGAAAAAAGAGATGATTTTTTATTAATTGTCTTGGACACCTAGGTAGTGGTAAATGAAAAACCATGCTCTTGAACATGGTATTTTTCCATGGTATTGGACACTTGGGACACCTATTATTATATTTTAATCCAAAAGAGTCGACCACCATTATATATTACTTAACTTGGAAAAGGAAATTAATTTTTTCACAAAATAATATTTTCAAAGTTAACGTTTCCATTTTAAAATTTGGAATGTAAATTATATATTTCGAAATTGATTAAAATATATTAAAATAATTTATATCAGTAAAATATAATATATTAATTCATTGATTTTTTTTAAATATTTATTAAATTATTATGATATAATTATGATGTTATTAAATATACCGAAAAACACAAAATGTATTTTTACTATTCATGAATAAATAAAGTATTTTAGAAAATTATCATAAATTCTCCCTAACCTAATTTTGATGCGATTATTTCAAAAATGATTTTTATCCTATAATAATAATTATATTAATATTATAATTTTAAATTTTAAACATAAAAATCCTTATTTTTTAAAAATAATAGTGGATTGAAAATTCATAATGAAATTTCTAACACTTGAAAAAATAAAATAATTTTATCATTTTGATTTAAATAGGAGTGTTTTAACCATATGATTTCATTAAAATAAGTATTATTAATAATATCTTAGTTTATTATAGTATTTATATATTTTCTAAAAAGTATAATTTTTGTCTGAAAAATCAATTTATCAAATTCTAACTCAATTTTATTAAGAAAGACTATTCTTAAAACGGAATTGATAGAACAAAAATTTATTTATATAATTGCATTACAATTTAATTAATTATGGCCTTGAAACATAACCTATTATAACAGCCCCATAAAACATAATGGTAAGGTTTGTGGTGGTGATAGATTCTTTGGTTGGCTCAGATAACATCGACCGAGTGGTAATTTACACTAACTTGAACTTATCCCATAAGCAATTTCATTCAAACATAACATGTTGAATCTTGGCTTGGTATTGGTCAAGTGTGAAGCCTAATGACGCAACCTCCTTCCTATGCTCTGAAAAATGGGTTTTGCACTGCATGAATCTACTGGTTGAGGCCATCATTTCTCTTTTCTACATTAATTAACCATTATTATTTCTATTTATAACACTAATTAAAATGTTAAAATTATTTTTAAGAGTATGGTTTCCAACATTCATATTAACCAATGGTCATATAATGGTAAAAACCTAATGGTCACATTTAAATTTATACTCACATAATTATTAATGAGATATAGTTATTTTGAGCATAATATAATACATATTTTTAGGAAACTATTATCATTCAAAAAGTTAGGGTAGTTACATTCTTCTCCCTTAGGAAATTTCATCCTAGAAATTTCCTCTTTCTCCCTCTGTTGAGAAAAGTTGTGGGTACATCTACCTCATTGTTTTTTCTGGTTCCCATTTGGCTTCTTCATATTTGCGGTTCTTCCACAACACTTTAACAAGGTGGGTAGTCTTGTTGTGTAGAACCTTGTCTCAACGGTCCATGATCTCCACTGGTTTCTCCTCTTAAGTGAGGTCATCTTCCAGTTATACCACCTCAGATTCAATACATGTGAAGGGTTAGGTATGTACTTACGCAAGAGTGATATGTGGAAAACATCATGAACATGAGCTAGTTTTGGTGGAAGTAAAATCCAATAGTTCACTTCTCCTATGCGATCAAGGATTTCATAGGGGCTAGTGTACCTAGGGTTGAGCTTCCCTTTCTTCCCAAACTGCATGACTCTCTTCCAAGGTGAAATTTAAAGGAAGAAATTATCACAAACATCAAACTCCAAGTGCATTTGATGAGTTTTAACATAGTTATTTGTTCAAATCTGAGAAGCCCTTATGTGTTTTTGGGTGACATGAACCTTTTCTGTCATCCCTTGCACAAGATCTGGTTCTCACCAACTTATTCCCAACAAGTAGGAGTTATATAGTGATTCCCATATAGATCTTCATAGGGATCAATTTGAATACTCAAATGGATGTTTTTGTTGTAAAAGAACTCAACTAATGAGATATTTTGATCCTATCAACCCTTAAATTCCATTGACCATGTTCTTAGAATTTCCTAAAGTGTTTTAATAGTCTTTAATATTGACCATTAGTTTGGGGGTGCTAAACCATATTGAAATTCAATTTGGTACTATGATCAAGTTGAATACTTCTCCATAACATTAATGTAAAAAGTGGATCATGATCAGAAATAATATAAAGCTGAACTTCATGTAACCTCATCACTTCCTTCAAATAAATTTTGTAAAGTTGGTCAAGTGATAAATCTTCCTGAATAGAGAAAAAATGGGCATTATTGGTGATATGGTCCAATATAACCCATATCACATTATATCCTTTGGATTTTTTTGGGAGACTAGTAAAAAAGTCCATAGTGATATTATCCCACTTCCATTCCAGTATGTGTAATGGTTGTAATACCCCTTTAGAAATCTGTCTTTCTACCTTAACTTTTTTACATACCAGGCACCTTATAGTGTATTCAAAAATATCCCTTCTCATATTATCCCAACAATAATGATTATAAATTCCCTTATAAAATCTCTTTCTTCAAGGATGTATAGAGTAAATAAATCTATGAGCTTCAACCATCATCTCCTTTATTTCCATAATATATGGAACATATTACCTCGTATTAAATTTCAGTACACCTTATTAATCAATATTGAAATCAAGAAACTTCCCATTCTTCACAACCTATAACTTCTTCTATAACAAAGGATACTCTCACTGAGATTTATTGATCTTTTATAGTAATTATGGTTGATAAATCATTTGGTATGGTGTCGATGATGTCTATAAGGCCCCAGCCTTAAACCTTACTTAATCTTGAGTTATTACAAGATTACACATTGAGGATCTTTTCGGGTTTAGAGTTTTAGAGAATTAGATCATAAAACTTGAATTACATTCCACATATAAACAAAGTGGTTACATAAAGATAGTATTCTTCATTCCCATCAATGGAACACACATTTAAAATAAAACATGGATTAATTCTTGACACATCCTTGACTCTATCATCTTATCATGTACCTTTCCCTTGACCTGTGAAAAACATTTCAAAAACTTGGGATGAGCATAAAAACTCAGTATGGGTTATAAAAAAACATGGAAAGGAAACATGAGTTCATATATAAATAAGAATGAAATCATACTTTACCCATAAAACATAGGCACTTTAACATACCTCATAAAATCATGAATAAATCATAGAAATCATAAGACATAAAGGTAACTTGAGGCATTCATAACATTCTTACGTAGGGAGTAACCCTCTTGGTTACGTTTGGAATACCCATCACAGTATATTCCCTAAAATCTCTTCGGAGAAACCTTAACGTTTCACTCCTTCGCGTTACCCAATGCATTGGAGAGCTATAACGGGCTCACCCGCCCTTAGTTTATCACGGAACCACCAGTCTTCATAATAATGCACAAGAACCATAACATAATCATATCACATAAAACATGCATAAAGGAAACATAACATTTCCAAATTTCAATCACGAGATATCAATACAACACATTGATATAATAAAAACATTATGAAAACCATTTTCAATACCAAAGTAAAACATGGTATTTATTTTTCTTTAAAAAAAGGTATGGCTTGTAGAGGAAGCCGAAACTCAAATAACGGTTACGACGGTGGAGAAGTCGTTGTCGCCGCATACGTACGACAAAAACATTCCCTTTTGTCTTTTAGAAAACGCTTCGTATAAAAAAAGATTCCTTTTGAATAAACGTAAAAGTCAAAGGGGTTTATACACCGTATAAAAGAAAGTTGTGTATAAAATAAAATATGCCTCAACGAAAGGAGATTGAGACGAAGTCCCATACAAAGATAATTTTTAAAATAAAATAGATACATTATGTGTATTCACTATAATTACACATAAATAAAGTACAAATACAAGATACGACATAATAATATAATGACATAATTTGAAAGTAGGAGATTAACCCAAAGAATGGAAATTGGGTTAAGAAGTTCCCATACAAAGATAATTTTTAAAATAAAATAGATACATTATGTGTATTCACTATAAGTACACATAAATAAAGTACAAATACAAGATACGACATAATAATATAATGACATAATTTGAAAGTAGGAGATTAACCCAAAGAATGGAAATTGGGTTAAGAAGTTCCCATACCTCGTATCTGACTTGACCCGACCGTTCTTTAAACTCCTGAATAATAAAATTTAGTTAATCTCTACTTGATTATGAATCTTTTCCAAGTTCATTATTCCTTTTATACCATGTTATTAACATCATGTAATCATTTAAGTTAATAATGTTCATTTTGTCGGTATTTGGTTCTTAAGTCAAAAATAGACTTCTTATACTTACATGTTGTTAATTTGGTCAAAGGATCATTATATCCAGAATGGTATTCATGATTTAGATATCATATATGTCATATATATCCAGTATATACATTCATTTATAATATTACATCACATTTAGAGGTAAGAAATGAAATGCACCGTTCATGGAGACGGTAAGCCGTACGTACGCATGAACGCTACTTTCATTTCTTTGTCATATTAATGGAATTAAAACTAAATGAGACTTATGTATATTTTAATTCCAGAATTATATTCATCATTTAGATATATCATTAATTATATATATCCATTATATACATGTACTTTTAATAGTACATTACATTTGGGGATAAGAAATGAAATGCACCGTTCATGGAGACGGTAGTCCGTACGTACGCATGAACGCTACTTTCATTTCTATCTCATACTTTAATGGAAATAAATGATAATGATATATATAGGTATATTATAATTCCAGTATAACATCATATATAATAACTTTAAATCCATCCTTTACACGTCCCACATATGGCATTAACGAATCACATCACTTTGAGGGGACGGTAGTCCGCACTTCCTTAAATGAAGATATCGTGTATACCCATAATGGAAGCCATAAAGGTAAGACACAAATGAAAAATACAGAAGCATAAGTAAAACATAAACATATTACATATCATATATAAAAATAGTGACATCATAATGGCCACCTTTGAAGGTGTTAAATGAGTATTGAACAATCATCGTTTCGGGAGGCAGAATTTCGCCATCCACAGAAACCGTATGTTCTTTAACCATTTGATGTAGTTGTGTGAGAGTGTAGATCAAATAAATATTATAACAACATCCTAGTATATTGAAGATACTGGTGTTGTTACAAAAGAAGTAAATAAAAAGAGTTTAGGGGGTTGGAGAAGCAAAATAAAACAAATGAACATGAGAGAATGAATTACCTTTAAAAGTGTAACTCCTTTTGAGTTGAGCCTAAAGGCTTCCTTTGAAAGGATTCTGCCCAAAGGGAATCCTCTAGGATGAGGAGAGAGGTGTGGAGAGAGCAAATGGGCAGGGTTTAGCCGAGCCAATGGCTTGAAGAGTGTGTGAAGTGAGGTAGAGGTGGGGGCCTTTTATAAGGGGAGAGGAGGGGCACTTTTGGAAAGTAAAGAAACATTACTTTATTTGAAAATGTTTTTCGGTTTTAAAAGGTCCCACATTGATAGAATTCGTGGATAAGGTTATAAGTCATCTAAATCCACTCATCCAATTGGTTTTGGCCATGTGTAGTTCATAGATTTTATATTATCTTTCCATTTTATTTAAATCGTCAAATAATGATGTCATCGCTGCATCATTATTATGTCATAACTAATTAAATTTATTTAATGTCTAAAAATTATAAAACAATTCCTATGATGTAGGAAATCTTTTTAGCTTTCCATTTAATATTTATAATCAAAATTTGGACTTGTATAACCCCACTTAAAAATTGTTTTCGCAAAACATATTATGTTTGTGTCATTTTCACTTTAACATTAAATAAAAAGTAATTTATGTCATTTCCCAACAAAAGTGGATCCATGGGGTCCCCAAGTTGACCCATGGCTTGTCTTGGTCGGCCATGACACAACCAATAAGGTTGGGACATGTGTATAGGTCATTTTATATTATTAAAGCATTATTTATTCCTTAAACTACACTAATTACCACTAATCGCGATTAAAAACTTAATAAGTTACTATTCACCAAAAAATTATTTTAATCTCATTGAACCACATTTTACTTCTTAATGACAACCATGTATGTCGGATTTTCAAAATTCAATACACATTAGTGGTAAACTTTCATTTAACTGAAAAATCAGTTTGCTTGATTACCACTTAGTGGTTTCACTATTCATCAAAAATTGAAGTTTTTCAGAAAATTACCAAAAATTCACTCTAAGCTATATTTGATATTCCGAATTCAAAAATGAAGTCTATTTTACAAAATTAAAATCATATAAGTCACATTAATTAATTTAATAATTAATTCCCGCTGCCAGAGCAAATAGCGTGTTTTTACAAAACAATAAGTATCAAAAGATTGACACCAGTTTAAGTCTAATTTCAAAGTGAAATTGATTCCAATGACCACCATTGGATAAAATGGTAAAAATATATTCTAATTTTACTTCAAAACCAATTCAAAACATAATCTAATCATATAAATAAATTAGATTAAAAAGTAGTTTTGATGTAAAATGCAGTATTTTTCACTATTCATTAAAAAATGAACATTGTCAGAAAATTACCAAAAATTCACACAAGGTAAATTTTGATGTCCCAATCATAAAGTATAAGTTTATTTTGACAAACATAGTATATAAAATTGTCAAAATATAGATTCAAAAATGGTTTTCCATCAAAAGGCACTAAAACAATCTTTTAAGAATATTAGTGTATTCCATGCATAAGATTGTATTTATTTTCATTTTAAGCCTCTAAAACACTATCTTTATCATTAATAGACATAGATAAAAATATCTATTATTCATTACTTACTTGGGATGTTACATCCTTCCCCCCTTTAGAAAATTGCGTCCCCGCAATTTATTTACTTATCGAATAAATGGGGGTACTTATCCCTCATTGCATTTTCTGATTCCCATGTTGCCTCTTCAATCATGTGGTTTTTCCACAAAACCTTTACCTGCTTAATCACCTTATTCCGTAACACTTGCTCCCTATGGTCAAGAATCTGGACCGGTTGTTCCTCATAAGATAGGTTCTCTTCCAGCTGAACTACCTCTGGACTCAAAACATGAGATGGATCTGGCATATACTTTCTCAACATCGAAACGTGAAAAACATTGTGTACCTGAGATAAACTCGGATGTAAAGCCACTCGGTATGCAACTGATCCAACTCTTTCCAGAATTTCGTATGGTCCAATGAACCTTGGACTCAACTTTCCTTTCTTACCAAATCTCATCACACTTTTCCAAGGAGAAACCTTGAGAAAAACATGATCACCTACCTCGAAAGATAGATCCTTCCTCCGGTTATCCGCATAACTCTTCTGCCTGCTCTGAGCTGTTCTCATGTGTTTCTGAATCAACTGAACTTTTTCTGCCATCTCTTCTACCAATTCTGGTCCCATCAACTTCCTTTCACCCACTTCATCCCAGAAAGCTGGAGTTCGACACCGCTTCCCATATAATGCCTGAAATGGTGCCATCTGTATACTGGAATGAAAACTGTTATTATATGAAAACTCAACCAAAGAAAGATGTTGGTCCCAACTTCCCTGATAATCCATAGAACAAGCTCGTAGCATATCCTCCAATGTCTGAAGTGTTCGTTCTGACTGCCCATCTGATTGAGGATGAAAAGCTGTACTAAAATTTAATTCAGTACCCAACGACTTCTGAAGGCCTTTCCAAAAGTTAGAAGTAAACCTGGGATCACGATCCGATACAATGGAGAGAAGAACTCCATGTAACCTGACTATCTCTTTAAGATACAAACGGGAAAGTTGATCAAGAGAGAAAGTATCTCTTATAGCAAGGAAATGAGCAGACTTGGTCAAGCGATCAACAATAACCCAAATTGCATTATTACCTCGAGATGTCTTCGGTAATCCAACAACAAAGTCCATGGATATATTCTCCCATTTCCACTCTGGCACTGGTAAAGGCTGAAGCATCCCTTTCGGTAACTGCCGCTCTGCTTTAACCTGTTGACATGTCAAACACTTCACAGTAAAATCAGCAATATCTCTTTTCATTCCATCCCACCAGTAATACTCCCGCAGATCTCTATACATCTTAGTACTGCCAGGATGAACTGAAAATGGAGAACTATGAGATTCACATAACAACTCTCTCTTCAACTGTGAATCACAAGGCACACATAACCTCTTCACAAACCTCAAAACACAAAAACAAACTTATCCAAGAACTCATGGAAAAGTTTATTCATAAGGTCCATGAATACAGCAGGTGCATTGGTTAACCCAAAACGCATAACTACAAATTCATAATGGCCATATCTAGTACGGAACGCAGTCTTCGGAACGTCTGCTTCTTTTACATTCAACTGATGGTACCCCGACCTCAAGTCAATCTTCGAAAAATACTGAGCTCCCTGGAGCTGACACCACTTCATTCGATGGCCCAACATCTGCTGAAGTTGTTGCAAATGATTTTACCACCCCTTTCTGCTTGTAGTCTAGCTGCTTCCCATCACTCAAGCTCCTTGTCGGACACTCGTTTGCATAGTGACCCATCTCATTGCACTTATAACATTTCACTAACTGTAAATCAAATTTATTCTTACCTTCACCTTGATCCTTTTCAGTGCAATCACGAGCCTATGTCCCATCTTACCACATCGGTAGCACTTTCCAGAATTCAGAAGACATTCCCCAGCATGCCTTTTTCCACATTTATCACAAACTGGAAACTTAGTTTTCTTACCATCAGACTTTTTTGAAGAATTCTTACCTTTCTCCTGCCACCTCGGTCTCTTCTTCTGCTGGTTGTTATAGGACACTTGGTCATCGGTAAACTCCATTTCCACCTTCTCAGCACATCGAACAAGCTTTTCATAACTTTTAAACTCACGAGAAGCTAATGCCCTTCGATACTTTGGCTTTAATCCGGAGTAAAAACGATTGATTTTACTATCAAGGTCTCGGATAAAATTTGGAGCATACCTTGCCAATCGAGTGAACCTTTCTTCATAGGCAGCCACTGAGTCTTCCTCTTGCCTCAATTCCAAGAATTGCTTTTCCATCCTAAGTCGAACAGCCTTAGGAAAATACTTCTCAAGAAACATACCTTTGAATTCATCCCAGTCAAGAGCATCAATCTCATCGGCGTCCCTGATATTTTTAACCATAGACCACCACTGATCTATTTCACCCTCCAAACGATAAATAGCAAGACTAACCTTTTGATTGTCTGAACATCCCATGACATCAAAAATCTTCTCCAGTGCTTTAATCCACCCTTCAGCTAGCACAGGGTCAGATGATCCTCTGAATGATGGGGGATGTTGCCTCATGAAATGTTCCACCACTGACATGTTCCTCTGCGGTTGATCTGGCTGATCTCGTGCATGGATACCACCACCATTTATAGCCTGTGTCAACTGTGCCATCACTGCAACAAATTGTTCAGTTCCGATTCCGACCATCTCAGGTTGCTGATTTGGAAGGTTGTCTTCCTCCTGATGTCGTCCCAACATAGCTGCTTTGTTTCCTCTGCGGAAAACCATTCTGAACACCGAAATATCTTAGGCGAAGCAACATGGTAATCTGTAAATGCTATATCATTTCAATCATATTATAATTTAACACTTTTCTAACTCCTAAAGTTGTCTAAACCGACCTCTGATACCAACTATAAGGCCCCAGCCTTAAACCTTACTTAATCTTGAGTTATTACAAGATTACACATTGAGGATCTTTTCGGGTTTAGAGTTTTAGAGAATTAGATCATAAAACTTGCATTACATTCCACATATAAACAAAGTGGTTACATAAAGATAGTATTCTTCATTCCCATCAATGGAACACACATTTAAAATAAAACATGGATTAATTCTTGACACATCCTTGACTCTATCATCTTATCATGTACCTTTCCCTTGACCTGTGAAAAACATTTCAAAAACTTGGGATGAGCATAAAAACTCAGTATGGGTTATAAAAAAAACATGGAAAGGAAACATGAGTTCATATATAAATAAGAATGAAATCATACTTTACCCATAAAACATAGGCACTTTAACATACCTCATAAAATCATGAATAAATCATAGAAATCATAAGACATAAAGGTAACTTGAGGCATTCATAACATTCTTACGTAGGGAGTAACCCTCTTGGTTACGTTTGGAATACCCATCACAGTATATTCCCTAAAATATCTTTGGATAAACCTTAACGTTTCACTCCTTCGCGTTACCCAATGCATTGGAGAGCTATAACGGGCTCACCCGCCCTTAGTTTATCACGGAACCACCCGTCTTCATAATAATGCCCAAGAACCATAACATAATCATATCACATAAAACATGCATAAAGGAAACATAACATTTCCAAATTTCAATCACGAGATATCAATACAACACATTGATATAATAAAAACATTATGAAAACCATTTTCAATACCAAAGTAAAACATGGTATTTATTTTTCTTTAAAAAAAAGGTATGGCTTGTAGAGGAAGCCGAAACTCAAATAACGGTTACGACGGCGGAGAAGTCGTTGTCGCCGCATACGTACGACAAAAACATTGCCTTTTGTCTTTTAGTAAACGCTTTGTATAAAAAAAGATTCCTTTTGAATAAACGTAAAAGTCAAAGGGGTTTATACACCGTATAAAAGAAAGTTGTGTATAAAATAAAATATGCCTCAACGAAAGGAGATTGAGACGAAGTCCCATACAAAGATAATTTTTAAAATAAAATAGATACATTATGTGTATTCACTATAAGTACACATAGATAAAGTACAAATACAAGATACTACATAATAATATAATGACATAATTTGAAAGTAGGAGATTAACCCAAAGAATGGAAATTGGGTTAAGAAGTTCCCATACAAAGATAATTTTTAAAATAAAATAGATACATTATGTGTATTCACTATAAGTACACATAAATAAAGTACAAATACAAGATACGACATAATAATATAATGACATAATTTGAAAGTAGGAGATTAACCCAAATAATGGAAATTGGGTTAAGAAGTTCCCATACCTCGTATCTGACTTGACCCGACCGTTCTTTAAACTCCTGAATAATAAAATTTAGTTAATCTCTACTTGATTATGAATCTTTTCCAAGTTCATTATTCCTTTTATACCATGTTATGAACATCATGTAATCATTTAAGTTAATAATGTTCATTTTGTCGGTATTTGGTTCTTAAGTCAAAAATAGACTTCTTATACTTACATGTTGTTAATTTGGTCAAAGGTTCATTATATCCAGAATGGTATTCATGATTTAGATATCATATATGTCATATATATCCAGTATATACATTCATTTATAATATTACATCACATTTAGAGGTAAGAAATGAAATGCACCGTTCATGGAGACGGTAAGCCGTACGTACGCATGAACACTACTTTCATTTCTTTGTCATATTAATGGAATTAAAACTAAATGAGACTTATGTATATTTTAATTCCAGAATTATATTCATCATTTAGATATATCATTAATTATATATATCCATTATATACATGTACTTTTAATAGTACATTACATTTGGGGATAAGAAATGAAATGCACCGTTCATGGAGACGGTAGTCCGTACGTACGCATGAACGCTACTTTCATTTCTATCTCATACTTTAATGGAAATAAATGATAATGATATATATAGGTATATTATAATTCCAGTATAACATCATATATAATAACTTTAAATCCATCCTTTACACGTCCCACATATGGCATTAACGAATCACATCACTTTGAGGGGGCGGTAGTCCGCACTTCCTTAAATGAAGATATCGTGTATACCCATAATGGAAGCCATAAAGGTAAGACACAAATGAAAAATACAGAAGCATAAGTAAAACATAAACATATTACATATCATATATAAAAATAGTGACATCATAATGGCCACCTTTGAAGGTGTTAAATGAGTATTGAACAATCATCGTTTCGGGAGGCAGAATTTCGCCATCCACAGAAACCGTATGTTCTTTAACCATTTGATGTAGTTGTGTGAGAGTGTAGATCAAATAAATATTATAACAACATCCTAGTATATTGAAGATACTGGTGTTGTTACAAAAGAAGTAAATAAAAAGAGTTTAGGGGGTTGGAGAAGCAAAATAAAACAAATGAACATGAGAGAATGAATTACCTTTAAAAGTGTAACTCCTTTTGAGTTGAGCCTAAAGGCTTCCTTTGAAAGGATTCTGACCAAAGGGAATCCTCTAGGATGAGGAGAGAGGTGTGGAGAGAGCAAATGGGCAGGGTTTAGCCGAGCCAATGGCTTGAAGAGTGTGTGAAGTGAGGTAGAGGTGGGGGCCTTTTATAAGGGGAGAGGAGGGGCACTTTTGGAAAGTAAAGAAACATTACTTTATTTGAAAATGTGTTTCGGTTTTAAAAGGTCCCACATTGATAGAATTCGTGGATAAGGTTATAAGGCATCGAAATCCACTCATCCAATTGGTTTTGGCCATGTTTAGTTCATATATTTTATATTATCTTTCCATTTTATTTAAATCGTCAAATAATGATGTCATCGCTGCATCATTATTATGTCATAAATAATTAAATTTATTTAATGTCTAAAAATTATAAAAAAATTACTATGATGTAGGAAATCTTTTTATCTTTCCATTTAATATTTATAATCAAAATTTGGACTTGTATAACCCCACTTAACAATTGTTTTCGCAAAACATATTATGTTTGTGTCATTTTCACTTTAACATTAAATAAAAAGTAATTTATGTCATTTCCCAACAAAAGTGGATCCATGGGGTCCCCAAGTTTACCCATGGCTTGTCTTGGTCGGCCATGACACAACCAATAAGGTTGGGACATGTGTCTATGTCATTTTATATTATTAAAGCATTATTTATTCCTTAAACTACACTAATTACCACTAATCGCGATTAAAAACTTAATAAGTTACTATTCACCAAAAAATTATTTTAATCTCATTGAACCACATTTTACTTCTTAATGACAACCATGTATGTCGGATTTTCAAAATTCAATACACATTAGTGGTAAACTTTCATTTAACTGAAAAATCAGTTTGCTTGATTACCACTTAGTGGTTTCACTATTCATCAAAAATTGAAGTTTTTCAGAAAATTACCAAAAATTCACTCTAAGCTATATTTGATATTCCGAATTCAAAAATGAAGTCTATTTTAAAAAATTCAAATCATATAAGTCACATTAATTAATTTAATAATTAATTCCCGCTGCCAGAGCAAATAGCGTGTTTTTACAAAACAATAAGTATCAAAAGATTGACACCAGTTTAAGTCTAATTTCAATGTGAAATTGATTCCAATGACCACCATTGGATAAAATGGTAAAAATATATTCTAATTTTACTTCAAAACCAATTCAAAACATAATCTAATCATATAAATAAATTAGATTAAAAAGTAGTTTTGATGTAAAATGCAGTATTTTTCACTATTCATTAAAAAATGAACATTGTCAGACAATTACCAAAAATTCACACAAGGTAAATTTTGATGTCCCAATCATAAATTATAAGTTTATTTTGACAAACATAGTTTATAAAATTGTCAAAATATATATTCAAAAATGGTTTTCCATCAAAAGGCACTAAAACAATCTTTTAAGAATATTAGTGTATTCCATGCATAAGATTGTATTTATTTTCATTTTAAGCCTCTAAAACACTATCTTTATCATTAATAGACATAGATAAAAATATCTATTATTCATTACTTACTTGGGATGTTACAATGTCCCTTCCCTTACGATTCCCATGTCCAGTTTTACTTGGTCTTTGATCAAAGTATCTCCTTAAATCTTTATCATTTCTAGAACAATAAGTTCATTCCAACTTAATGCATCAGTAAATTTGTTTTCTATTACAGGTTGATAATGAATTGAACAATAATAGAATTTAATAAGTTCCAACCATATCCTTTGTCTCATGTTTAATTCATTTTGCATGAAAATATACTTCAAACTTTTATAGGCTATGTATATATCACATTTATCTGCATAAAGATAGTTTCTCCATATCTTCAGAGAAAAAAAAACACATCTAGCTCTAGGTCATGTGTAGGATAGTTATTCTCATGAGGATTATACTGTCAAGATACATAAGCAATCACCTTGTCATTTTTTTGAGGACGAACCCAATCCCTTTTAGTGATTCTTCGATGAAAAAATACTTACCTAATAGAGGGTGGAGTTAACATGGGTGCAGTAACCAATATCTTCTTTAGCTCTTAGAAACTTTATCCACACACCTTTATCCAGACGAACTTAGCCCCTTTTTTAGTTAACTTTGTTGGTGGATTAGAAATTCATGGAAAAAAATTCACAAACCTCCAATAATATCCCTCTAATCCAAGGAAACTATGAATCTCGGTTACTATTGTAGGATGAGTCTAATCCTCCAAAACATTTTTCTTGGAAGGATCAACTGAGATTCCTTCATTGGTTAAAATGTTCCCCAATAAAGTAACATTTTGTGACCAAAATTTACATTTTCTGAACTTTCCAAATATCCTCTCCTTACTCCGGGTTTGAAATGTAACCCTTAGGTGATCTCTAGGCTCCTCGAAACTTTTGTAATATAAAATAATATCATCAATAAAAACTACCAAAAATTTATCAAGGTTATCCTTAATAACTCTATCCATCACATCCATAAAAATAACTAGATAATTAGTCAAGACTAAGGGCATAGTAATAAACTCAAAATTCCCATATATTGACTATAATGTGGCCTTTGTAATATCTTTTTTCTGCACCCTCAATTGATGATAACCAGATTGATGATTAATCTTGGAGAATAATTGAAACTCATAAATCTGGTCAAATAAATCATCAATTATTGTAAAGTGGTACTTATTCTTCACTATGATCAAGTTAAGTTCTCTATAATCAATGCATAGACACATTGATCCAACATTATTCTTCACAAAGAGAACAAGTTATCTCTAAGGATAAAATTTGGTAAGATAAACCCCTTCTCCAAAATATCTTAGAGTTTCTTCTTAAATTCCTCAAGCTCCACATTTTCCATTCTATATAGGGTATTTGAATCAGCTTGGAACCAAGCATGAGATCAATGGAGAACTCTACCTCTCCTTATAGGGTGGTCTAGGTAAATTCTCAAGAAATAAATCAATGTACTCATGTGTAATGACTAGTATTTTTTCAGATTTATTATTAGAAATTATTTGGAAAAATTAGGATACCATGAGCTGAGACATAGTGTGATTCCGAGGCCCGGTGTACCTAGAACAATTTTCAAAAAAAATTATGTTTTTAATAGCACGCATGCATGAATTTTATAAAAAAAATGAATAAATCTTAAACGGGTTCCCAGATCAGAAATATGAGGGCACCTTTGAGCTCAGAGCAGTTGATTTACCCTAGGTGTGACTTAACTTTTGTCAGCACGGGTCTTTTGTAGAAAAAGCCACCATGGGTATAACTATAAATAAAATTATTAAATAAAATTATTTTATTTTAAAATCATTATAAATCATAAACGCTAACTTTTATTGGAAATATGATACCACATTTGAGTTCATAAGGGAGTGTTTTCCTTAGGCAAGGCATAACATCGGTCGACGCAGACCGACTATGAAAGATAGCTTTTGGACCTAAATGTCATTAAAATATTTTAATAAAAGTATTTTATTCTTGAAATAACGACATGTTTTATTTTAATATCTATTTTTCATAGAATTCAATGGTTATCACAATAACCCTGGAATTACTCTGAGGTAAAGAGATGGAGATCTCTTGAAGAATAATGGAAGATCGTGGATCGATGATCAACGATGAACCTCAAATTCTAAGGATCTTCACCCACGAAAATGTCATAGCAGCCATTATTTATCAGCAATTTTACTAACTCAAGGTAGGGTGCTTTTTATTTGAATACTTTTCCCCATTCATTAATTTCATGATGAATGTGGACCAATCAACAAATAGATTGTCCAGTGGGTCGATCATTGTTATGGGATGGGATTTACCTTTTCAGGTTTTTGATGGGAGAATAATCTTGTGATTTTTTGTTGTATTTTGACTATCATTGTAATGGAAAAGAACCACGATTGACATGAACATCGATCAAGGTCCATTACTCTTGTTTGATTTATTATTTTCTCCCCCCTATTCTTCGTAAGTAGTAGGCATTCTTCGTTTGGACCGCGACTCGACATGTAGTGATTGATCGACTATTTCACACTCGATTATCGGCACAACAATCCGATATCGTAGATATGGGATCGGCGTGGCCTGAAGGAGTTGAGATGATGATAGAGACAGAAAAATCAATGTGGTTTGGGAGATATCTTCATTTGAGTGACTTTTCATCGAAATGGATCATATCGTCGTTTGAGTGACTTCTCGTAGAAATGGATCATATTTCTGTTTGAGTGAATTTTCATCAAAATAGATCCTAACATTGATATGATCTTATAGGGATGGATAATGAGACTGGAGGAACATATAAGTGCCTCCTTTTTGAAAAATTAATCATTGGAGGAAAAGTGGTGGTCAGCGGAAAAGGTCATCGGTGTGTAGTGGCGACTGTGTGCGGGAGGCAGCGCACTACAGTAGCAGTGCCATACCGCGGGTGGACATGGTGTGGATGCAGAGGCCATGCAGTCAATTGGACCATATATACTAGTCCATGTGGTCTAGGAAGACCACGTGGACCAGCAGGGGATGCGGCCTAGGCATGCCGAACTAGATGAGTTAGGCCTCTCCAACAACTCAGCGGGGTGGACCTAGTGTCCAAGTGGGTCATAGTCCAACAAGCCCAGTCGCCCAAGCCCAAAAATCCAGGCTGGATCGATAAGGACTGGGCTGAGTCAGGCCGATTGGAAAATTTTGAGCTATACTGGACCGAGTCGGGTCAACCTGACCAGGTCAGGCCGACCCGACCCGGTCTGGTCGATCGGGGGGCTAGGTCGGACCCGGATCATGACTTTTTCACTAAAATGTACATATCTATCAAACAGAGCATTTTATTGATGAACTATCAATGGATTTGGGAACCTTGTGATGGGGATGTCCTTTTGAGATGTCTTGGTAGGTTTTTAGTTGGATCAACAGAGGTTGAGAGTGTACCCTTGTTCTTTTCCTATAAGGGTTTGATGCAAGATCATGTTTCCTCCATAGAGTATGAACCTTATTTTGAAGTGATTTGTCCCATCCCGACTTTGAAAGTTTACTTAATGTTTTAGAACATGTATCATATCGAGAGGAATGTTTGGTCCATACTTATCTTTGTGGTACCTTATATAGGGTTTGTGGAGAAGTTATGACCAATATTTACACAGGAACCAATCCCTTATCTAGGATGATGTTTCCAGTAGAGAAAAGAGTCCCCCCAGTGATCCCTGGGCATGGAGGACCCCCTATCTATGTATCAAGATTAGATTCTTTCTATTCTATGTGACTAGACCTGATGAGTGTTCTTGAGTAAATTTTTTGTGTATAATGTTTCATTGTGACTTGGTGACTGCATGACTTGGGGGATGCATGACTTATCTACACTTTGTGTGTTACCAACACTTCATGTGTTATCAAAGCCCTATGTCTTAGTGGGACTAGATGTCTATGGGAAACTATGTAACGTGTTGAGACCCTAGTGTTCTCTTGGGTACTTTTGGTATACCTGTTCTACGTGCTTCTATCAGATAGCTCAAGGAGTGAGATATCTCGGGAAGATCATTCTATGTGCGGAACTGCATAGCTAGAAGTGGATGATACTTTGAGGCTTTGAATCCTTTATAAGTATACCTAGATGTTCTTATTATATGTTTTATATACATATAACTATATTTATATGACTATATCTTCTTTTTGGTGTTTTCCCTTTTTGGTATTTCTATGTGGTATCTTATTCGTGGTGATTCCTCTATGGTATTATTTTTGTTTTTTAGGTTTCATACTAAGTATTGTTTTACTCACCCTTACATGGGTTTTTCCAGCACGTATCATGTCTTGTGTAGATGATCGACGCTTTGATGGAGCCCTATGTGAACTAGGACTAGGTGGTGCTTATAGTGATCATAAAGACGTGGTGTGCTCCTAGAGCTTCAGAAAATTTTCCTACACCTACCCTTTAGGTAGTGTTTTCTATTGATGAGTTTTAGGAACTTGTTCTTTCACTTTTTTAGACACTTTCTTTTAGTGGGATTGTATTCTATCCCAGTTTTACTTTACTTCACTTTACTTCCCTATCATACTCTATGTTTGGTATCATAGTATATACTTCCTTTGTCTACTTAATGTTTTTACATTTCAGTATTTTGGTCTGGTAGATGTGTGCATGTGTACATGTACTTTGGAAACTACCTCCAATTTTTGAGATATGCCTACTCATCACTAGTCTCCATCCCTTGGACTATCGGAGGTGGGCATGGGGTAGTCACATCATGGGCCCCTCTGGGATGGTTACTGACATAGTGATATCATAGGAGGTCAGTTCTACTTAAGGATTGATATTCTGTGTGGTTGGTTTAGGGAAACAGTGTTGAGTGTTTCAAGTTTGAATTTCTGGAAAGGGAATCCAGTTTTGTTGTATAGGATGATGTATCCATACACCAGGACTATGGAAATCTTCTTTTCAAATTGATACATGAAAACACTATTTGTAGGGTAAAATAAAGGCATATGCATCATATAGTAATGGTTTGTGTTTTCCATGTCCTTCTGGAGTCAACTCACCAGGTATACTCTATTGATTGTGATAATATTGTTTTCTTACAATATGTATTCACAATGCTAGAAAAAGATGTTTCCATAGTAGGATATGGAGTTTATCCCAATGTTTGACGAGGACTCCCTAAGGTGAGCCAGTCATGAAGTAGTTTTTCTTCTGTATGGTCAGTAGGTAGCACTTTCTCCAATTGATCAGTTCATAGACCCCCTTCTAGTGGTTCAGGTGGATTTCTCTTGATAGAATGAGTCGTTCATGGATCTTTTGTCATTAGATGATGATACACTTGGTTTGATCATGTATCATTGGATTTTAAGGTAGCGATCACCCGAGATGCAGGGTCATCAGGACTTACCGATAGCAGGTGTGTGATGTAAGCCATGCGACAGGGGGTTCCATCCAAAGTTCTAGGGGAACGTTAGTTCCTTGAGGGATAGGCTTTTATATGGTTATCATTAGAGGGTACATATTGATCGAGATTTTACTGAAATTCACTTTAAAGTTATAGAGTCGGTTGATGAACTACCAAGGAAGAGGAAGCAGCAGGAGCAGACAGATATGTTAGGCGCCAGATGTGGCAGAGGAGCTCATGAAGCAGTAGGAGGTGGCCAACATTTTGACGTATTACCATCACCACCCCTAGGTGGTCCATACAAGACTTAGATAGACGGAGTACATTGTAGGAGACATTTACATACTGTTTAGTCTTATAACCCCTGGACTCTAGGAATGGTTTAAGGTACGATATGTGTCCTTCTACTTTAGTTGTAGTAGATATACACTTTTTCTAGTGATTTCCTTTCCTATCAGTTTTCTTGTTTGATACTTAGATATTCTAGTTAAATCATTGACATTACCCTTAATCATAGAGTCACCTACTAGAGGATACTTGATTATCACACTCTAGTGCCAACAGCGTAACCTAAATCTTAGAGGTGAGAGTTTTGGTTGGGATCTCTTGGGAGTAGCATTGAGTCCTTATGATGTCATTCTCAGTATGGATTAGTAGACACAGTTCATGCTCATATTGATTGTTTTAGGCAAAGAGTGTGTTTTTCTGTGGTAATAGAACCAAATTTACCCTTTTATTGGAAAAAGGGAATTCATTGCAGCTCGGGATGGACTCAAGTATCGGAGGGAGCAGCTAATTACTCTTTAGTTAGACAGCCTGACCCTCAGTTTAGTGGATGTTTTGAGTCCTCAATTTCCTGAAATGGTGGTGGAGTATAAACACATTTTCACTGAATATCTTCTGGGTTTACCACCCCATCAAGATTTATACTTTCTTATTAATCTACACCCCATGAAGACACAAATATCTACACCATAATATCGGATGGCTCCTACAGATCTTCGTGTGCTGAGAGTGTAGTTGGAAGACTTGTAGAGGAAGGGATTCGTGAGACCTAGTGTTTCACCTTAGGAAGTCCTAGGTGGTATTTGTTGATCTCAAACATATCATATCAAAGATTGGAGTTTCTATGGATCCAGTGAAGGTTGTGGCAGAGTTTGATGAACACTCCCCTCTTGAGGTTTCCAAAAGAGGGTGTCGAGTACGTAGTGTTATGTGATGCATCAAGAATCGGTCTTGGTTGTGAATGGATGCATCCGAAAGAAGTTATTTCTTATGTTTCATGAGATTTTAAATTTCATGAGCAGAACTATGTGACCCGTGATCTTGAGTTGGTAGTGGTAGTTTCATGTTGAATATATGGAGACACTGTCTGATGGGAGATTAGTTTATCGTCTACTTTGACCACAAGAGTATAAAGTATATATTCTCTCAAAATGATTAGAACTTGACATAGAGACAATTGATATAGTTCCTTAAGGACTGTGACTTGGAGATTTTCTATACTCTTTGGAATAGAAACATGGTATAAGAAACTTTAAATGTGAGATATATCTTGTAGTTTATGAACAATAAATCATAGTAGTTATCCATGTTGCAGATATCATTACGGATGGACTTGGAGCATCTTATCTCTATTCAATGGTTTTTAACCCTCCACTATTACGGTTAGTTAGGGAGAAAAAAGTTAGGGATACTAAATGTGAGGCTCTATGTGCTCAAATGTCCACAGGGAATGCCCCTAATAGATATTTGAAAGGTGGGGAGCATGTTGATCTTTTTAGACGATGCATGATGATACCAGTGGCGTTACAAGAGGTGGTTATGAGGTAGTTTCATGTATCCCCTTTAGTGGTGTATCCAAGTGTGTAAATGATGTACTAGGACCCCCGACTTCATTTTTGGTGGCCAGAGATAAGATGAAAGTTGTATACTTTGTGCCTCGATGCCTTAATTGTCAACAAGTCAAGGATGGGCATCATGTTGTAGTGGGTTTGAATCAACCCCCTGAGGTGTCAGAATGGAAATGGGATGGAATAAAAATGTAATTAATGATGGTTTTACCATGTATGTTTATGGGGAATGATACCATTTGGATATTAAATGATTGACTCACCAAGTCATCCCACGTCCTACTTATTCGGGAGTATGGTTTAGTAGAGATCTTAGGGCTCCTCTACGTGTAGGAGATAGTTCGTCTTCATGGAGTGTCATAGATGATCATTCAAATCATGATGCTCACTTCACATCCCAGTTGTGGAGGATATTTTATGAGGAATTTGGGACCTAGTAACACTTGAGAATGACATTTCATCCCCTGATGGATGGCTAGATAGAGAGTACCATTCAGGTTTGGGAGGAAATGCTTTGGGATTTCATGTTAAGTTTTTTCCATAGTTGGGAGGATCACCTACATCTGGTGGAGTTTGCATACAGCAATAGCTAACCCTACACCATTGGTATGCCACCATTCGAGGCTTGGAATTGGCAACCCTACAGGTCACAACCTTGTTGGACTAACCCAGGAGAGTTGACGCTCATGGGCCCGAAGCTGGTGCATGTGACTACAGAGATGGTGAAGGTCATCCAAAAGAAGATGAAGACTACACAGAGCCTTTGAAAATCTTATGCTGATAGGATACAAAGGCCTTTGGAGTTTGAGGAGGGAGACCATGTGTTCCTTCAGGTCTCTCCTTGACATGAGATACTGATATTTGTCTAGGATTGAACGTTACCTCCTAGATTAATCAGCCCTTTCCTGTTACTACATAGAGTTAGTGAGGTGGAGTACCGCTTGGCTCTACCCTCATAGTTGGATCGGGTACATTGTGTCTTCCACGTGTCTTAGTTGAGGAGATACATCCAGGATTCATTATATGCCATTAAAAGGGGTGACTTTTTTTGAGAACCCAATGGAGATTAAGGATCTACCGAAGGGGATACTTTGTAGGTGGTCGATTCCTCTTGTGCACATTTGGTGGAAGCATTGGATTATCCATGAGAGTACACATGAGTGGGAGGCTCAATTTCATGCTCATTATGCTCAATTGTGTGAGTAACCCTTTGTTTTGGATTTTGGGGATGTAAATCCCTAATGTGAGGAAAATGTAATAAATCATATTTTCTGGAATTTATTTTGGAAATTATGTGGGAACATTCTAGGACCAGGCTCTAAGACGGAATATGATACTAAGCCCCGGTGTTCCCAGAATGATTCACTAAAAATGTTAGGTTTTTAATAGCACATGGGAACAACTTTTCTGAAAACATGTAATAACTCATAAACGGGTGCTAGTATCATAAATATGAGGGCACTATTGATCTTAGAGTAGTGACGTTACCCTAGGCATGACTTAAATTTAGTCGGTGCAGATCTTTTGTAGAAAAATACACTAGGGGAATAACTGTAAATAAAATAATTAAATAAAATTATGTTATTTTAAAATCCTAATAACTCATAAATGGTAAATCATATTGGAAACCTGATACCACCATTGAGTTTCTAAGGGGTTGTTTCCTTAGGCGAGGCCTAACATCGGCCAGCACAACCCGGCTGTGAAAGATCGTTTTTAGACGTAAACCTCATTAAAATATTTTAATAAAAATATTTTATTCTAGATGAAATGACTTGTTTTCATTTAATACTTGGTTTTTAGAGAATTTAGGATTATCACCTTAACCCTAGAATTCCTCTAAGGCATGAATGTGAAGCTCTCTCGGGGAATGGTGGTGGATTGTGGATCGATGATCAATGAAGAACCTTGGATTAAAAGGATCTTCAACCATAGAAACAATGTGTTAACCATTCTTCATCAGCAATCAAATCGAATCATGGTAGGGAATTTTTCAATTGATCTATTTCCATGTTTATAAATTTTACAATGAATGTAGACCAATGAAAAAATAGATTGGCCCATGGATTGATCGTTGTTGTGGGATGGGATTTGAATTTGCAGGGGTTTTGATGGGATAATGGTCTTGTGATTTTTTTTGTATTTCCATTATTCTTCTAATGGAAATGAAACATGATTGACATGAACATCGATCATGGTCCGTTCCTTTTTTTTATTTATGCTTCCCCCCACCCTCATTCTTTGTTCATCGTGGGCAATCTTAGTTTGGCCTCTCACTCGATATGTTGTTCTAGATCGATCCTTGTGTACTAGATCCTTGTAGAAACAATCCAATATCATAGATCTTGGATTGACATGGCTTGATGGAGGTTCAACAATGACAGAAAAGTGTAGATCGAAGGGGTTCAGGAGATATCTATGTTTGAGTGAATTTTCATCGAAATTGATCATTTCATTGTTTGAGTGACTTTTTGTCGAAATGGGTCATATATCTATTTGAGTGAATTTTCATCTAAATGGATCATAACATCGATCTAAGAATAGGGAGAAGAAAAAAGAGACCATAGGATTTCATATGTGACTCCTTTTCAAAAAATGGAGCATCGGAGGACAACCGGTGGCCCGCAAAAGGGGCCACCGGCAAATGGAAGCGGCCACGTGAGGGAGGTGGCACGCTGCGGTGGCGGTGGCTACATTGATGGCCCATGATGGCAGCATGCCGTAGTCGGACAGGGTGCGTATGCAGACACGACATGGTCAAGCAGGCCATGTGGACCAAGACACGTGGTCGACGTGGACCATGTGGACCAATAGGGGACGCGGTAGGGGCATCCCATGTCAGGTGCATAGGTCGGCCCACAACGCGGTTCAGACCAGATGAACCGGGTCACTCCGGTGGCCTAGCGGGCTGGACCCAACACCAAAGTGGTACGTAGTCCAGCAAGCCTAGTGCCCCGACCCTAGCTTTCCAGGCTTGTTCGAGCTAGACCGGGATGGTTTGGGTCAACTGGACTAGGTTGGGTCGACCGGTGGACTGGGTCAGGTCGAGTCGGACTCAGACCTGACTTTTTCACTAAAATGGTAAAACCTTTCGAACAATGCTTCTTATTGACGATCCTTCTATAGCATTGAGACTCTTTCGACGGGGCGGTCCTTTTGAGATGTCTTGGTGGGTTTTTAGTTGGATCGAAAAATATTGATAGTGCACCCTTGTTCTTCTCCTATGAGGGTTCGATGTAGGATCCCATTCCCATCATACACGATGAACTGTATTATTAAGTGAGTTTTCTCATCCTAGATTCGACAGTTTACTCAACTAGTTGGAGCATGTATCACACCGAGAGGCCCAGTCGGTCCTCACGTCTCGTGATGGTACCTTAGATAGGGTTTTTGGAGAATGTGTGACCAATATTAACATGGGAACCTATACCATATCTTGGATTATGTTTCTAGTAGGGTGTGGATTCCCCCTAGTGCCCTGGGTGCAGAGGACCCTCTATCTATATATCAAGATTAGATTCTTTCCATTCTACATGACTAGACCAGATGAGTGTGCTTCAGGTAGTTTTCAGGGGTTGATGTTTGGTTGTGACTTGGTGACAACATGACTTGGGGGTTGCATGACATATTGACACATTGTGTGTTACTAACACTCTATATGTTACTGACATTATGTTTGTTCTCACACTCCGTGTGTTACCGACGCTCCATGTGTTATCGAAACTCCATGTCTTAACGAGATTGGATGTCTCAATGAAACTAAAGAACTTTTTGAGACCCTAGTTTCCTATTGGGTACTTTTGGTATAACTATTCTACATGCTTCTATCAGATATCTCGAGGAGTGAGATCTCCTAGGAAGAGTGTGCTATGAAAGGAACTGTGTAGCTATAAGTGGATGAGACTTTGAGGCTTGGAATCCTTTATAAGTATACCTATATGTTCATGTTATATATGATATAGACATATACCTGTGTTGAGCTGAATATATCATCTTAGTGGTGTTTTTTTATTATGGTATTTCAATGTGGTATCTTTTTCGTGGTGTTTCCTCTATGGTATTCCTTTTTGTTTTCAGGGTATCCTACTGATTATTGTTTTACTCACCCCTACATAGGATTTTCCCACATTTGTCATGTCTTGTGAAGATGATCAATGCTTTGACGGAGACCTAGGTGGACCAATACCAGGTGGTTCTTAGAGCGTCCAGATAGATGATGTGTGCTCCTACGGCTTCAGACAGTTGTCCTATTCCTACACTTTATGTAGGTTTTTCTGCAGATGTGTCTTAGGAACTTATGCATTCACTTTTTCAGACTCTTTCTTTTGGTGGGCTTGTGTTCTGGCCAAGTTTTACTTTACTTCACTTTACTTCCCTGTCATACTCTATGGTTGGTATCTTAGATTATGCATGCTTTTTCTACTTAGTGTTTTTACATTTCATTATTTTAGGCTTGGATACACGTGCGTGTGTACAGGTATATAGGAAAATGCCTCCTATTTTTTGGATATCCCTACTTAGTTCTAGTCTCCAACCCCTATCCTATCGGAGGTGGGTAGTCACGGCACAGGCCCCTCTAGGATGAGTCATGACATCCTAAACAATGGGGACATATTCCATTCGTATACTTTCATTTCCTTCTTCATCTTCACTAGTCATTTCCATAAAGAAGGATATGGGAGGTGCTTGTAGAAAAAAATTGGGTTGAGATATCTCTCCTTTGAAAAAAAACTATTGTTTTTCAATTCAAGACTACTAAGATTTCCTTACTTGTGTATTTTATCTTAGAATTATACATTGAGAGCTAGTACATACCTAGTATAATGTAAAATTCTATAATGGGGATGACTACTATATTTATGTCGAGATTATTCTCACCAAAGTAAATACTAGAGTTTCTATACACTGTTGATTCTTGGATAATCCCTCCAATATTATTGATTGATATTTCTACTTTTAGTAGTTTAGGGATTGATTCTATATTCTTTGAAAACTTGGAAGAAATAAAGGAATGTATAAAACTATAAAAAATGTACTTTATAGCTTTGAAAGAACAATTAGAGTACCTACAACGACATCATTTAGAGCTTCAAATACAGCTATCATGATAAAAAATAATGACCTTTCTCCCTTGGCCAATGTTGAGGTTGATGGTGATTCACCTCCACTGTATTCGGATTTGGATAGTGATTGGAAAAGTGGATAAGTTTTCCACACATAAAGAAATGAACTTCAGGCTCTAATTTCACAATCTTACCTTTTTTATTAGTGTTGATAAGTTAAGTCTTCACCTCACTATGACATGTCTGAGCAATATGGTCATCTCTTCCACACTTGTAACATTTCTTACTCCCGATCAAGTAGTTACCCAAATTCTTCTTCCCACCTTTGTTTCATGTGGGAAGTTGTAATTTATCACATCCTCTTACTTGATAAAATATCCTCCCAATGTTGGGCTCCAAATACCTCTTCTTTTTATTCAGTCTACGTGAACATTTCTTCTCTCTGAACTCTAGTTCAACTTTCATAGCACTCCTCAAGATCTTTTTATTGTTTTCATAGTATCTGTTAGATAGATTCTTCTATAGTTGGGGTCTTAGTATACCGATGAATCTATCAACATTTCCATTAGGATCCATGAAAAAGTTATGGGAGTATTGTGAATTTCATGTAAAGTTCATCTCATAACTTTCCAGAGATTCATTTTCCTTCTACTTCAGATCTAGGAATTCCCTCTCCATTTTAATTCACATTAAATGGGGGAAATACTTTTTGAAAAATGTTCCCCTAGACCCTCCCACTCTGTTGCATCAATCTCCCCTCTTGGATTCTTATTTTTAACCATTTTCCACTACTAATTAAATTCCCCCTCTAAGCGGTACATAGCAAGTATGACTTTATCTTATTCTAAACAATGGATTATAGAAAATATCTTTTCTATAGAGCTTATCCATTGTTTAGAAATCAATGGGTTGGTAGATCCACTGAAACAAGGTGTTCATTGACACATAAATGACTCAACATAAATTTTTTCCCTTAAAGGTGAATCTATTATCTTATCTTGATTCATCTTATTTCTCGTAATTTGAGTTAGTGATTCATCATTCTCTTGAATTTTTCCATTCCAGCTTCCATCAGAAGGTTGTCAGCACTTGGTCTATTGTGCTCACCATTTAGGTGGTTTCCCCTATTTCCCACCATTTTATAAAAGAATAAAACCTTATAGAGATAAATATTTAATTTAATAATATTTTAATTCTAAATGAATTTAATGTCTTAAAACATCGTGCTTAAATATTCTATTCTTTAACAAAAATTAAAGTTTCTATAAATCCTTAATAATGGTTCATAAAAATCTTGTGATTAACCAAACATATCTCTTGGGAGTGTGAAACTAGGTGTGCGGTAAGACCCATTATTGTGTATGAAGTTATGCTGAGTCAGTACGGATGCACCTTGTTAGAGTTGTTTCCCCAAGGTATATTTGTTCCAGAACTACATCCACTTTTCTGTATCCAAATAAGGATTTCTTTGCTCAGAAACCACTTACTTAATACTTCACCAAAATACCAAGATATTTTATTGTATTTAAAATTTTATCCAAGTTTCTTCCTAAATTTTTTAAATCCTAATTTCTAAAAATAACTAAACCATCATTTGATACCAACTATAGAGTACCTCTTTTTATTTCATAATCTTTTCATTACATTGTACAAAAAAGGAACTTTTAATGTTTACTTTCTTGAAAACAAGGTACATAATACATGGAAACATAAAACATTCTTCTAAAAAAGTGAAAGGATTATTTATGGTTCATAATAATTAATTTTACTAAATCTCATAACCTAGGGATATACATCAATGGAAATGGTGATCATGAGGCCCAGTAAGGGAAAATAGGAGGAACAATTTACATGTGATCTAGATAAATATTGATAAGAACTTAAAGAATATCATAAAGGAATGAGTAAAGGAAAATGAGTAATATCATAACAAAAAAACATGAATCATAACATTTAAATGTGTCTATAATATTTAAATGATGCATTCATAAGCATATCACCAAGGTTTTGTCATCAATATTTTGAAAAAATTATCAAGGTTATTCACCAAGGTATCATAAAACATGTCATCTCTGGAGATTAAATTATTTACCCAATGAATTAGAGAAATATTAGGGTGAACCATTAATATTTATTAATTAATTTTATCCACATATATCATAAGAAAAAATTTCCTAAATAACAGGTGGATAATAAAATAAATGAGTTTCATATCAAAATCATGGCATTTTAAAAAATGATTAAAGACAAGATCTCTTTGTCATTATGAGCCCACAAAAAAAGGAGGTGGGTTTCATGTATGTTAATACCAGAATAAAATAGATAATTTTAAAATAGTTGTGAATATACCTAGAAAATAAAGAGGTTCAGGTATTCAAAAAAAAGAAAATAAGTTAATTTCTTAAGAAAAAGGAGCAATTTTGAGAAGAAAATTTGACACCATAATGGGTATGAAACATGATTTCAGAAAATATTAAAATTAAAGGGGAAAAGTGTCTCCCACACATAAAGTAATATTAATAAAGTAAATTTATGGAATAAAATTTATAGAATAACATATTTTGTAAGTTTGAAACATATACCACCACATAAAAAAGGGAACTTGAAAGCAAAAGAGGAGTTGAGATTTCCCTTACCTTGAAGAGTAACTCCTAAAACTCAATGATTGGGGCCTTGGGGGATTTTGGACACCTTGTTAGGTCCCCTTGGGAGGTAAAACTATCATATATTAGTGTAGGATGAATTTTTAGTGAAATTAAATTAATAAATGGGTGGGTATTTATGGAAAAAGAGGAGGATTTGTTGATTAATTTCCTTGGACACCTAGGTAATGGTAAAAGAAAAACCTTGGGTTTTCCCATGGTATTGTATACTTCGGACACCTATTATGATATTTTAATCCAAAAGAGTCTAAAATATTTTATATTACTTATTTTGGAAAATAAAATTAATGTTTTCACATAATAACATTTTTAAAATTAAAATATCCATTTTAAAATTTAGAAATTAAATTATATATTTGGAAATTGATTAAAATATATTAGAATACTTGATACTAATAAAATAAAATATATTGATTCTTGGATTGTTTAGAATTAATTATTAAATCATTATGACATAATTATGATGTCATTAAACATACCAAAAACCTCAAATAGTATTTTTACGATTCATGAAAAAATAAAGTATTTTAGAAAATTCTCATAAATTCACCCCAACATAATTTTTATAGAATGATTTAAAAAGATTATATTTATTTTCTCATAATAATTATATAAATAATATAATTTTAACTTTTAAATATAAAAACCTTATTTATTAAAAATAATAGCTGATAGAAAATGCATAGTGAGATTGCATAGTGAAATTTTTAACACTTGAAAAAATAAAAATATTTAATAATTTAAATTTAAATAGAAGTGTTTTAACCATACTATTTAATTAAAATAATTATTATTCATAATATAATAGTTTATTATAATATTTATATCTTCTTTAAAAAGTACAATTTATGCCCGAAAAAAATAAATTTATCAAATTCTAACTCAATTTTATTAAGAAAAAAATATTTTTAAAACCGAATTGATGGAATAGAAATTTTATTTATAAAATTTCATTGAAATTAAATTAATTAAGGACTTAAAACATAATCCCCTATAACACCCACATAATAACTAAGGGCAAGGTGTGTGATGGTGATAGATTCTTTGGGCGGCTTGGATAACATCACCCGAGTGGTAATTTCCACTAACTTGAACTTCTCCCATAGGTAATTTCATTCAAGCTTAACATGTTGAAACTCAGCTTGGGACTGGTCAAGAGTAAAGCCTAGTGACACTACCTTATTCTCAAGATCTAACAAATGGGATTTTTATGGCATGACTCTGCTATTTGAGGCCATCATTTCTCCTTTTCTTATTAATTAACCATTACCAATTCTATTTATAATATTAATTTTAATTTTAATTTTTATTAAGAGTATCGGTTATAGTGGTCATATTGACCAACGATCATATAACAGTCAAAATATGATTCTCACATTTCAATTTATACTCACATAATTATTAAAGAGATATAGTTTTATTGAGTGTAATATAACACACATTTTCAGGAAACAATTATCATTCAAGATGTTCAGGTCATTATAGGACTCGTGAACTACCCAAAATAAGGGTTCCACTCTAATGTTAAGGGACCCATGAACTATCTCCATAGGATTGTTCCACTTAGATAGTATATATAGGACTCATTCCCTACCCATTAGGAGTGTTCCGCTCTGATCTCTCTGAGGATCCTTCCCAATCATTGTCATCGTCGAGCATCGCCTAAAAAGCGTCAAACCTATAACATCTTTAATTGTATCTCAAAATCCACTAATAATTCCATAATAACATTCTACATATAAAAAACTCATTATAGGCTACTCACATCCCAAAATTTTCGTCTAAACAAAGGATATACAAGAAGTAGAGGTTTCCACAAAAGAAAAGGGTACACGACATGTGAGGGGACCCACACAGTGTGTGGTCCAGCCCTGCTGACTATTTGTGTCTCTTAAAATACATGGATCACATCCCATGTATCCCTATATATCATTTAAAGGTACTACACGACATGCCTTATTCACCTAGGGGAACGTCGGTGCTCCTGGATAGGTTTGTGTAGTCTTACTTGTGCTTGTGTACTCTGATACACGGTGTGTCCTCCTAAATGAGGTATTGCCCATGTCCCTTGGGCCATATTCATGTAACCTAGTCATGTGATGGTAAATATCATGTTCCTATCCATTACCATGTTCTTATACTCCTAGACTACACAATGGGTAATCGGCACCAAGTCCCACGGTGTGTGGGAATCCAACACAATGTGTGATATTTAAATCACCTGAAACCCTAGTCACCATAGCTAGGGAGTTACTCACCATGTGTTATTAAAACTGAACTTCATATATAATAATACCACATATTCTCCTTAAATCTATGTAAGAGTCTTCATTCGTCAATTCCAGCCCTTCGGTGGCCAAAAATCAGATCTCTAATGGTCTATCTGAAGCCTGTACAAGCCCCACATGCCTCTTATGACATCACCTTATTTTTCTTGTATCCCAGATCCAAAAAACAATCAAATGAATCCCATGATTCATCCCCTTTAATCTTAATATTTCAAAACCATCTTTGGAACATGAATCTATTGTGAATATGGCGGTTTGATTGGGCTCGATCCAACCCAGCAATGTTAAACTATGGCCACATAAGCTACGGTGAAGAATGTGAAGAACGGTATAGAGTAAAAGCATAGAAATGAAGGTGAAACAATCTTTGGACAATAATTCTTGTAAAAATAATAAATATTTGGATTCCCATGGTGAGAAACATTGCATAAATTTAATAAACAATTTTAAACTGATATACAGACTCATACAAAGTCTCATAATATACACAGATCAAAGGTAAGGAATTGATCATGATAAATATTTTAATCATATGGGATAGAATCCAAAAATTTAAAGTACTACCATAATTTAGATCATCCATTGATAAATAATGTGCTCACAAATGAAGGAGTAAGAAATTTTTCATTCACTATATCTTGATTCATCTTAATCTGATTGTTGATCATCGCCCTATCTCAATCCACCAACAAATAATGGTGAATTCCTCTCTCAATGATCCAATGGTTATGAAAATAACCCTAGATATTCTATGTAATAAGATATTTAAATAAGGTATTAGGTTTTAGTAGTTTAATTAATTAGTAAAATACTAAATTAATTAATCCACTGAACACACCCACCAATGACCATTTTATCTGAACACCCAGTGGCGACCAACTTTAGGTTGTACCTAGGGAAAGCCTCACATTACATAATCCAACATGGTCTAAATTTTTCAATCTGAGTCTAAATTTAAGATATATCCCATTATTTTGGAAAAAATTAGTGAATTCTTTATAAAATACATTTAATATTTTTACAAAACTAATTCCCGGAATACCAAGCCTTAGAATCATGCGTCATCTCAGTTCCTGGCTTCGAAAATATTTCTAGACATATTTCAAAATATTATAAGAAAAAAATAGGTTCTATATAGGTCTAATAAACATATATTATATAAATGAAATGAAAATAATTATGGAATTTTAATATATTATTAACCTTTCTTTCTTTCAATCTGTCGAAAAAATAGAAACAATGTTCATGCGTATGTACGACCTACCATCTCCATAAATGGTGTATTCCATTTTCTATATCTAAATCTTATAGATTACTCTAGAAACTTATATACTGAATATATATGATATTCATATCATGGAAAACATTCTATAGATTATGGAACTATGATCAAAGTAAGATAACCAAAAATCAAAAATCAAAACATACACGAAAAACAAAGCAGTTATTGCCCAAAACATGACATTAACATGGAATTATTAATAAACAGGTAATAAATCATCATAATAAAATCATTTTTAGTATGATATATATAATTATGGTTCTATAGTTTCTGTATAATAAACATATATTTATTATATATGTTCTTTTAATTTATACGAAGGAAGTTGAGACTTAAGGTAAGGGATTTCTAGTCTCACTATTATTTTTGGGAGACATATGAAAATTCACCACTAATTTCTTTTTTGTGGTGTATATACTGCACTTTGGAAAAACTATATAGTTAATATATATATTTTTAGGATATTTAATGTTTCATTTGATGTTATTCTTTATTGGGTCTTATAATTCAAAATATAACTATAGTGGTATGGTATATATGTCTCACTTTTATTTTTTGTGGGGAACAATCCATATTCACCACATAATTATTTGATGTGGTGTATATTCTAACCATGGATGTATTTTATGATTCTCATACTGAAAAATATGGGTATTAAATATCTATTTTAGGATCTCTCTTTAATGAGGATTATGTTTCTAATTTTACCAAAGTGGTCAAAGGTTTGATGCTACCATCTCATCATTTATCAGGATTATTTATGATTAAGTCTCCAAAGTTGAAATATTTAGATACACCTCTAAATAATTATCATGAATTTTATTATCCTATGGTTATTCATGATATTTTAAATTAATAGGACAATTTTTTAAATCCTTTCTACTTTAAATAATTGAGAAATATTTTTTAAGAAAATCTGACTTTATTTCTCTCTTCGGTCGGAAATCCATTTTCTTCCAAAATAATGTTATCTAAAAATGTTTTAAAAAATTATTTAATACTCCCATATTATTTTTAAAATAAAATTTTAACCTTTTTTTAATTTTTTTTAAAAAAAAATAAAAAGGTATCGTCATGTTTCTTTCAAAAAAATTCCTGTTTGAATTTTACCAAAAATGTGAAAATAATATTTGTTTTTAACATGAATGCCATGAAAAATATTTTCCATTTTCCTGGACACTTAATTATTTCAATATTCTCTTAAAAATTTTCAAATTTATTTTTAAAGAAAATACTTTGCTTAATATTTTGGAAACTTTATAATTTAAATAAATTATTCCAAAACGAAAAGTATTTTGAAAATGTTTTATATTTTAAAAGTTTTTTTGCAATGTTGAAAGGATATTTTCCTCAATAAATGTGTTAAATGATTTTTAAATATTCATTCATATGTTTTCAAGGTTGTTTTCAAAGAAAATTATTTTCAAAATGTTTTACATTTTAAAACGTGTTTTTCAAAGAAGAAAGGATAATTTTCTCAAGAAATGTTTTAAATGATTTTTGTAAAGATTACTTTATAAAATTTCATGTTTATTTTCAAATAAAATCACTTCCAAAATGTTATATGAATTTTTAGTTTTAAAAAATTATTTTCGAATAAAAAATATCTTCCCCAAGAAAAATTCCAAGTGATTTGTATTTAAAAATCATTCTCCATCTAAGATGACCTCCTTCTATGTAACTTATTCTTTACTAGGGATATGAACCAAGGTTACAATTCTTATTCTTTCTATAGATGGTTTATAATGAAAAGATTTTTATACAACCCATTTTTATTTCATGGTTTATTCCATGATAAAATTATTATGAAACCCACTTATTTTTTCACTCGTTATGCTATGATGAAGTGATGAAATGGTTATGAAATATCTCTCTTTTTCACTGGTTATGATATGATGAAATGTAAATGAAATTAATTTCATTTTATAGGTTATGATATAATGATTTTTTATGATCCTGTTGAACACATATGTATGATTTTCATTATATGATGAGTGGTACCTATATATCCCTCCAATACATTAGGTAAAGATTTATATCTTTTGAGATATATAGGACTAGAATAGGGTGTAAACCCGGTTGAGTAATGGAATTTTTTTGCTATGATGGTATTGGGAGTGAACCTTGACTACTATGATGGTTTGGGGAGTGAACCCATTACACTATGATAACCTGGGAATTGATTCATGAATACAATGGAAATGATTTTATATATTTATGTGTATGCCACAAATCTATGACTTATGCCAATTTTTATTCTCTCATGGATCATGTTCGTTGATTCCTTTATGATTCATGTCTTATAAACAGCCAATATTTATTCCATGACTTAAGAATTTAATATTTAATATATAGGGTATGGTTTTCAAATGTTATCCTCATATTCTCATACACTTATGCTCATTTTATGTTTACGGATCTCCCATGTTTTGCCTTACTGAACATCCGAGCTCACCCTTGTTTATGTTTCCTTTACCTAGGTTATAAGGAAATTTATTATATATGATATGTCTAAGAAGTATTATAGTTATGAAGAACATGGTGGGAGATAATTTAGTTCACCTATAAACCAGTTTTTTATTTTTTCAAGATTCCAAAGTCACTATACCTTTATAATCCACTGGAGTTTGTTTTTGTATTTTAATTAGTATTCATCTAAAAATATGTAATATGTATGTATTAAAAGGTAGGGTCACTACATTTGGTATCATATGAAAGGTTTAATTAACCTTTGCATACATGGATGAGAAATATTTATTCAGATACCTAGGGATGTGTCTAAGGATATATCTATGGATATGTCTAAGGATAATTCTAAGGATGATTCAAATTATAGGAAAATGTCTCAGAATTTTGGTAAATGATAAAGTGAGTGGTTTCCAAAAAATTAAATCACTTTATCAATACTAAAAGTGGATGTGGCTCTATCACAGAGGTGCCTAGGGTTAATAACTCTGAAAAGGGTGCATTGATCTAGACTCAATCATCACATGGTGTACGATAATGGGCCTTAAGGCACATATGGATTGACACTCCCAAGGGATATGCTTTGAAAATTAAAAAACTCTTTACAAACCATCATAAAGGATTTAAATAGACGATGACTATGAATGGATTAGGATAAACCTAAGGTTTCATAGATTAAAAAAATGTGTCATGATTTAAATAAATGATAAGTAATTTTTCATGATTATGTGGTTCCCCCACTATGATTATTGTTTCTCACACTATGGTTTTTGGTTTTAGTCAATGGTGGGAACTAGAAGGAACTAGGTTAACATTGAATATAATGGACAATATGTGGATGATAAACCAAATGTAATGATGAAAGGAGAGAATTAAATTGTGATTATTACTAATTAAATATCATGAAACATGATTAACAACATGAATCATAACCAACTCTTAGACTCAAAAAAGATGATAAGGATAGAGTTCGAAGAGATTTCAGGTAGTGGAGACCATAGAGGGGAGAAATTTCAGTTTTATATATGTTAATAATGTGGTAAGAAGCACTCTTGGGAATGTCTCAAAGGAATGAGAAGATTTTTTATGTGTGTATAAGGACATATAGTAAGTGATTACCAAGGAAAAATGAATATTTCATTTAATTCAATTGATAAAAATATTGGTTTCCCTAAGTCTTCATTAATGTTTGAATGTTATAAATTTGTAAAATAGGGGAATTATGTAAATCGATGTCCTAAGTGAAAATCACATGAAGAGAATCAAAATAAATTTATTAGTATTGGTTTTTCTATTAATGATAAAGTGATTGCAGATGAAATATGAAAGGAATGAGGTATTAAGGAATAATATGATGAAGTCAAGTTAATGGTTTAACAATTAAGTATAATTATTGATATATTTATGTATTGGAATTCAATAATTATGAAATATATAAGGATTGTTAACTATAATTTTTTCATTAAGGATTTGTAATAATGTGTTGAATGGTGATGATGACCTAGAAAAGTGATTTAATGCAAGGTTATATTCATAGAAAATGCATGATTAAGTGAAATATAAACTATAATATGTTCTATATGTGGAGATAATTATGTTAGTATAAATTGATTATTGATATGGATAAATTAAATTGGATTTTAATAATTATCTTGGAACATATTAATGATTATTGAAAAAGTGGTTTCAACTATCATTGGTAGAGTTTACAGCATTTCTTGATTTAAGTAATATCTCTAATAATCTATGTTTTATTTAAGTAATAAGGAATCATGTGTGTTTTCAATAAGATTTTTTATTAATTTACGTTATTCCCATGTTCTAAGAGAATACATGATAAAGGTATTCACATGTTTGGTATGTGATAATTAATAGCTACTTCATATTGTTTGGAGGATTTATGATAAGTTGATTTTTGAAATTTACTGACCTTGTTTATAAATATTTGGATTTTAATATTTTGGAAGGGTCAAAAGGATAACAATTTATGAAATGGATTAAGTTTAATTTTGGATGATATTTTAGTGATTAATGTATTACATCACCATTTAACGATTTATGAATATTGGATAATTGGTGCTCATAATTTTTTTATAATGATAACTAGAGATAGAAGGAATGAATTAAAATTATATTATGTATCTTATGGTCAGTTAGTGATTTAGTCATAAACATTTCATTATAATTTCCTGGATTAAGAGAAAGAGTGGAAATTAATCAAGGCACAATTAAAGGGTCATATTGTGCTTATAAAATGGAATGAGAACAAGTAAGTATATCTTCCCATGGAAATACTTCAACATTATTAAAAGGTTCTTGAAATAAAATTTTATTTTATTACCGTAGTTTCTTATGATATAAATGACCTTTTCGTCACCTATTTGGTTTTTTATTTTTTTGTTTTTTATTTTCACATGATCATTCACTTTATTAAAATTAATTATCTCTTTTACTCCCTGTTATTATTTGGTTTTTACATTTTTCTTCCATGTCCAAATCTTTACTTCCCACTTATGCTCTCCTATTTGGGAACATAGTATGTGTTATCCTAAATGACCTTTTCATATATATTTTTATATTTTCAAGAGGATTTTTTATTAACCCATTTACGATGTGTATTTCTATGAATTAATTTTCAAATGTTAAACCTTTGCTGACCGAGATGAATTTTGAGGGAGAAATTCATTTTAAGGGGGTAGAATGTAACACCCTGAGATTCTTTGAAATATTTTTTCAAATAAATTTAATATTTTCAATATTTTTCAACACATTCAATACTAATTTTAGTTTTCATTACATGCAACACTAAGTTTATCTTGTGTTAGACGTAAAGCTAAGTTTAAACAAAACATGATTTACTATTAAGAAATTATTTTTTAATATGATAGTTATCACCTAGACATTGGAATCATGGGTATTAATAGTATTAAATAAATTTTGAAAATATATGGTCTACACATTTATATAAAATGAATTATTTGGTTTTCAATTAATAATAAATATAAATAAAAACTATTTGGAAATAAAGGAACTCTTTTTCTAAAAACCTATTTTTTATGAAAACAAACATGTTTTACATAAATAAATTTAAAAATAACTTTTTTGAATTATTTTAAGTAAATTTATATGTTATATATTTAACCAAAAAATTAACATTCACCTTATGTGTTTCCTAGATAACAGGTAATAAGAAATCAAATTTTACGCTTAAAAATGTATTTCCCTAAAAACAGTTTCGTCAACTTTTGTGCGCTTATATCAAAACTACATTTTGATACTTTTATAAAAAAATTGAAAAAATAAAATTTATTTTTTAAATAAACATTTCAAAATTATTTTAGGGGTAATTTTTTATAATTTTTTAAGAAGATAAACTTCTCAATTAATAGTGAAAATACAAGTTTTTATTAAGCATTTTCATTTATTTTAAAGGATTTAAAAAAATAAAAATTATATTAAGAAGGTTTTAAATTAAAAATTAGTTCAATTATATATCTAATTATCCAATTTAGGTTATTATAATAATTTGTTTATTGAATTTTGATATAAAGGTTTTTCACCTATTTGAAAATTTTATCTTTGAAAACCATTTTTCTCATCCCATGTGTGGAATTAATTTTAAATTAAAATTTTCCACTTAGGTGAATGGAATTTGAAAAAATTTATTTCATATTTTTAATAATAATATTTTTTATTATAAAATAAATTCAACTTAATTTTTTACCATAATTAATATTAAAAATAGTATAAGTTATTTATTGTAGCTAAGGTGAAAATGGGTTTACCATGGGTTAAACTAAAATGATATGGTTAAAAATAAACCAAAACTTATCCATAAACCATTTTATCACCATATTTTGATCTTAAATCTTATATTATAGATAATTTTCTATTTTTGACACTTTTTTCATGTGAAAAATGTGGTTACATATTATTCTTTTCAAAACATTACAAGTGTACCACTCATCTCACTTGTAAAAAGCCACCCCTTCTCTTATCCTCTTCACACATACAAAAACATTTTTCTTGGTCAATACCTACTCAAATAACTTAATTAATTTAATCCTCCCAGACTAGAATCCTTATTTTTTTTAGAAATAAAACCTAGTGAGGTTTTTGGTGAAAACCTAAGGAGGTTACTAAAAGAAGAGGTAATGTTCATTGACAAGTGTTTTTATTTTATTTATTCCTCCACCTACATAAATTATTATTAAAAAATGATGATATAATTACATAAGTTTAATCCATATATGTATTTTTTATGTTAATTTTATTACCTAAAATCATCTCTACTTCGATCAAATGGGTTATGAAATCATCATTCGTGTGTACGACGGACTACCGCCTCGCGAACTAATGTCAATAGTTTTTTCATTACCGCCTCTAACAGCCAGATATAATGATGGATTTATAGTTTTTATTTGATATATATGATATTATTATTATTCTTTAATTATGATATTACATATTACTTCTTACAATCCATTCCATGGTAATATGATAACATCGCTCATGTGTACGGTGGACTACCGCCTTGCGAAGAGATGTGATTCATTCAAAGTTTACATGGAAGGTATAAAGAATGGTTTTAATGAAAATATGTGATATATATATTATATAAAAATTATTATCTAATTTTAATATATTATTTACCTTTATTTATTTCAATCTGTCTAGAAAATGGGAATATTATTCATGCGTATATATGGTTTATCATCTCGATGAACAGTGAATTTCATTTTCTATCTCTAAATTTTATGGATTACCCTAAAATATATATATATATATATATAATATATTATATTTATGTCAGTTTTTAAAAAAAATATGATAGAATCATGATAAATTTAATAGTACCCAAAATAAAAAATCAAAACATACATGAAAAATAAATAAATTGTTGCCTGAAACATGACTTTAACATGGAATTATTAATAAACTGGTAATAAAATATCATAAGAAAACAATATATATTATGATATATATAGTTTAATTTATTTAATATATTTATAATAAACTTATATTTATTATATAGTAGGTTTGAATGTGTACAAAAGAAGTTGATACTTAAGGTGAGGGATTTCTAGTCTCTCATTTATTTATGGGAGAAATATGAAAATTCACTGCTAATTTATTTTTTGTGGTATATATAATTATACTTTGACATGTTATAACATGAATATACTAATTTTAATGATATTTATAGTTTAATTTGATTTTATTCTTTATTGGTTCTTATAATTTGGAATATTACTAAATCAGTAAGGGATTTTCGCCTCACTTTTATTTTTATGAGACACAATCCATATTCACCACATATTTATTTTATGCGGTGTTTATACTACCCATGAATTTATTTTATGATTATTATAAAAACAATTATTTGGATTTAATATCCATTTTAGTATATATATTTAATTTGGATAATGTTTCAAATGTTACTAAAGTGGGAATGGTTTTATGTTAAAATCTGATTTTTTTTATCAGGATTGTTTATGATTAAGTATCAAATATTTAAATCTTATCATATAACTCTCAATAATAATCATTTATTTTTTTATACTATGGTTATTAAAGATATTATTAAGTAATACTACTATTTTTTACTCTCTCTTTTGTTTAAAATAACATAGAAAATATATTTAAGAAAATATGACTTTATTTATCTCTTTGATCGAAAATCTATTTTCATCAAAAACTATGTTTTCAAAAAATGTTTTAATAATATCATATGATTTTTAAAATAATTTTTTATCCATTTTTTATTTTTTCCTAAAAATTAAAAATAAATATTCATGTTGATTTTCAGATAATTCTTTTTTGGTGTTTACAAGGAAAGTGAAAAGAATCTTTGTTTTTAATATGCATGGTATGAAAATTCATTCCTACTTTCATGACCACTAAATGTTTCCAAATTCCCTTAAAAGTTTTCAAAGTTATTTTCAAAGAATATTTTTCCATTAATATTTGGGAAATGTTTATAATTTAAATATATGATTTCCAAATAAAAATTATATTTAAAATGTTTTATGTTTTAAATTTTTTTCGCAAGGTGGAAAGGATATTTTTCTAACTAAATGTTTTAAATTATTTTTAAATATTCATTTATAAGTTTTCAAGGTTATTTTCAAAGAAAATTATATTCAAAATGTTATAAATTTTAAAAAGTTTCTTTTAAAGTAGAAATAATATTTTCCTCAAAAAATGTTTTAAATGAATTTGTTAAATTTTCCTTTATAAATTTTTATGTTTATTTTCAAAGAAAAGTATTTCAAATATATTTTTTGAATTTTTAGTTTTAAGAAGTTATTTTCAAATAAAATTTATCTTCCTTAATAAATATTCCAAGTGATTAATATTTCAAAATAATTCTCCATCTAAGATGACCTCCTTTGATGTAAATTATACTTTATTGGGGATATAAACCAAGGATACTGTTATTATTCTTTCTCTGAATAGTTTGTGATGATAGTATATTTATGAAATGCATTTCTATTCCATGGGTTATACCATGCTAAAATTATTATTAAACCCAATTTTTCCATAGGTTCTGTTATAATGAAATGATGAAATGATTTATATCTCATGAGATAAACAATATTGGAATGGGGAGTGAACCAGGTTTAGTAAGTGAATTATTGTCTTGGGATTAAACCATGAGTAATATGATAGTTTGGGGAGTGAACCCATTCCACTATTGTAATGCCCTAGCCTGGGTTCTACTATGACCAGTCCCCTAATTCGGGTCACTACATGACCTTAGGCATGAAACCCCATATACCAGAGGCTACCAACTAGAAGGGAGGGTCTAATGAGACATGTAGAGATACTATACCCTCTTTATCATAGTAATCCACAAAAAATAAAATAAGGGATAAAATAAAATAGGTAAAGACATTATTATTCATCACTAATCAATTTCCTAAAATTGGGTACACACCCATAACCAACAGTAAATATACCATTTCATGTCATATAGTTCCAAGTGTAAAGGAAAAACCAAAAACAATTACAAGACAAATAATCCCAAAAATGGGTCTCGATTCAAGTTTGGTTCCCTCATCCATATAAATACCTGGGGTAAAACAACCCTATGGCATAGGGCCTTTTCCCTTTTTCTAACCTGCAACTATTAAGTCTTCTCAGTTACCCAAAGGCGGATCGAGAAATGTGTGAGTAAAACTTAGTATTCCACCACCAACAGTGTTTAAAAATTATATAGTATAAAATAATTCATGTAGAATTAAGGTAAACAAAAATATAAACAAAATTTAAACTAGGTTTTATTAATTAATAGGAATTACATTAGCCACTTTGGATATTAGATTCCATGAGTTTCCCATATTCATCAAACAAGCCTCAGCCTAGTATAGGAAACTAAACAATGTATATGGGGATTAAAGTTATCTAATTCATATGTTAAACCATTTCATAAAAATAATATAGGCATCTCATACCTCATATCCTCAGTCCAGGTAATCATATCATGTGCATTTGTTAACGGAATAAATCCTCAGTCTGACACCCAAACCCATGAAATAAAGGGGAGAGGCATAGATCCTTAGTCTATCCCAACCCTTAGGAGCATATTCTTAGAAAAATACCCCATACAAACTAATTTTTCACATAAGAATGCATCTTTAACCATTTAACACATTTACCATTTATGTGCCATGGCATATTTAACACTTTCAAGTTAGACCAAACACCCCCTTATTCCATATTCACACATTAAACACATTTATCCTTGGATTCATATCATAAACCCATATTAACATGATAAACATATTTATCATAAATTCTATCTCATAACCCATCAATTCCTTATTTAACAATCCAAAACTATGTTTAAGGATGTGGAACACCCCATGGGTGGCCTCTATCCCAATCTACACAACCTAAATAGATCCCATAGGAATAATGATCAGTTTAATTCATCATTCAATTAAACTATTTATCATTTCCAACCAAAGACACTAAATGGTCCGCATAACTACACCCAATAACAACCACATGCACATGAATAAAACATCAACAATATGGGATATAACTTACATACCACCTACCTCAAGTTCGTATATGAGCACTCTCTTATCAATATCCTTTGATTAAAACTCAAACAAAATTTAAATCTCCAACCTATAATTTGACATAAAAAAAGGGTTTTAGGTATTTAGAATAATAATAATGATTATACAATACCTATTCTAGAAAATAGCGGTTATATGATTGTTATAATCACCCAAAACATTGATTCACATGCAACCGCACTCGAAACTGGAAATAATAAAAGGTGAAGTGTAAATTGGAAGCTAAGGAGGAAAGGGTTCATCACATAGGATATTGGGAGAAGAATGGGAAAGGTATTTAAATTCTGAACCTTAAATCCCGACGAGGGAAATGGGAATTTACACATCCTTAATGAGGCTCACAGTTTGGCCCCATGGTTGGAAAAATCATGCACCAACCGTGTGACACCCTCTATCCAAGAGGGGTTTTGGGTCACATTATCTCTAGGGAGTACATACTATTTGAAAAATTGGTTGGTGTTTGTTAATAATGGATCTATCGAAGCCCATATGGTTTCATTATCCCTCCTTTCATGGTTTCTCAACTATGCACCTTCCTTCCAGGCCTGCATGGTTATGGCGCATGATTACTACTAATTTTTCACCAACCATGAAACATGCACTGGATGGATTTCTTTTCCAAATTTGTATACCATGAACCCCTAGGAAACCCCCAATAATCCTCATACACCCAAGATCTATTTCTTTAAATAAGATAAAATAATTTTAACTATAATATAAACAATAACGTGTATCATTATAAGTTTATGATCTTATAAACTACCCACCTTATAATGGATTTTCCTCGAGATGCACTCATAAGAATCACTAAGCATCCAAGGAAAAAAGTTTGGGACACTAGGCATGTATATCTTTCACCCTCTCCTAAGTTTCCTCCACAATGTTACCATGCTTCAAAAATACTTAGACCAATGTCATGGTATTACCATGTAAAACTTTCTCACTATGATCCACAAAATGAATCGAATACTCCTCAAAGGATGCATCAGCATTAAGATCTACATCATCAACATCAATCACATGATAAGGTTTGGGGTGATAATGATGAAAATATGAAATATGAAAAACATTTGTCTTTTTGCTATACCACTTTAGAAAATCCAATCGATATGAAACCAGTCTTATCCTATCAATAATCTCAAATGGCCCCATGTACCTGGGCGCCAACATACCCTATTTCCAAATTTGAAGGTGAACCGACTTTGGTGACACCCAAAAGAACACATGATCACGTACCATAAAATCAAGAGATAGAAAACATTGATCATCATATGACTTAAGCCTAGTCCAGGCTATTGTCATATGTTTCTGAATCAACTGCTCCTGATCCAATGTCTCCTTCATGAGACTTGGCCCCAACAACTTTAATTCCATGGAATCCATCTAATATAATTATGATCTAAATGGTCTACCATAGAACACTTCATATGGTGTCATATGAATAGTTTCTTATTAACTATTTTTGTAGGAGGACTCCACAAGCACAAAGTGCCTCTCCCAAGATCCACCAATGCCCAGGATGCATTCCCTCAACATTTCCTCTAGAACTTGAATAGTATGTTCTGACTTCCCATCCTTCTATGGGTGAAAATTCATACTAAAAAACACCTAGGTAACGAGTTCCTTCTACAACCCTTTCCAAAAGCATAAAGTAAAATGTTGATCTTGATCAGAAATAGTACTTCGAGTTACCCCATAAAAAATTATTATTTCCCAAACATATAAGTCACCCAATGGATTCATGGTAAAATTATCTCAATTCGGTAAGAAGTGTGACACCTTTTTCAACCATTCTATAATTACCCATATTGTGTCATTATTATGTTGTGTCCTAATAATACCTAACATAAATTCCATGGTGACATCATCCCACTTCCATTAATTAATTGGAAACGATTGTATAATACCACCTGGACATTGGTGCTCAACCTTCACCTGATAATAGGAATTACATTGTGTCACAACCTACAACCTCTTTCTTCATCTCTAGCCACCAATACTATCTATGGAGATCATGATAAATTATGTTTAAACAAAGATGCACCACCCTCTTGGAGGCATCAAATTCACATATAATATATTCCCACATACACATGGGCACAAAAATATGGCCACAAACATAAATGATCTCATCATTGTAAATAGTCTAGTCCGAAGGTGATCCCTGCCTTTAAGTATTTCCCTCAAGGAAAAACACCCTGGATCCCCATATTGCCTCTCTCAAATACAGCTCATAATTATGGAATCAACTGAAAATTTTATAAGCTTCACCTTTCCCTAGCCCTAAAAAACCACTATGTCTATCACAAAAAACAAGTCTATCATCTTTCATTCAGAACTTGACTCTTGAACTCCCTGGGTCTGTGTCTTCCAACTCAAAGTATCTGCAACACTGTTTCCCTTCCTTAGCATGTAGAATTTCTCAAAATAAAAATGATTGTATACACTCAACCCATCTATTTTACTAAATATTCAAATTATGTTGAGAGAATATGTACTTAAGAATTTTATGGTCGGTATACACTGATAAATTTTCACATAAAAGATAATTCCACAAATATTTCAGGACATAAACCACCACATCCAAATCAAGATTGAGTGTTTGGTAATTTTTTTTATACAGCCTCAAATTTCATTACCCATAAACCACAACTCAGTATCCCTAAATAAAACTACTCCAAATATGACTCAAAAACATCAAAAAAAATAGAGAATACACTTTACCCAGATTGGGTATGATCAAGATCTGTGTAGTAGTCAGATTCTTCTTCAACTCCTGGAAAGCATTCTAACATGATCTAGACCACTCAAAATTGACACCCTTCTTGGTTAATCCTGATAGTGGTGCCAACAAATGATAAAATTATTTGATGAACCTATAGTAATATAATTCCAACCCTAGAAATATTCATATATCAAAAAAATTCATGGTATGATTTCAATGAACAACTGCTTGAAATTTAACTTGGTCTACTGACACACCTTCCTCAGAGATGATGTGACCCAAGAAATGTACCTTATCAATCCAGAACTGACACTTAGATATCTTGGATTATATCTTATTCTCTAACAGTGTATTCAAGATGATGTTGAGGTGTATTTTGTGATCATCATGAGTTTGTAAATACACCAACATGTCATCTATGAAAACAACCTAAAATTGATCTTGATATGGGTGGAGGATTCGGCTCATTAAGGCCATAAACAAAGAAATAAGAATTTTTAACCTGAAGGGAATCCCAAATAACTCATATAAACCATAACTACACCTGAAAGAAGTCTATGTTATATCATAAGGTATCACTCAAATCTGATAATACCCTATCCTTAAATTGATTTTGGAGAAAATATAATCACCTTTCAGTTGGTCAAAAAGATCCTCAATATATGGAAGGGGATATTGGTTCTTAACATCCATCTGATTAAACTTTCGGTAATCGACACACAATCACAATGTCCCATCAGCCTTATTAGAAAAAACTGGAGATCCCTGAGGTGACGTACTTAGATGAATAAAACATTGATTCTCCAATTCCTCCAACTGAGTTTTAATCACTTGAAGCTCTACAGGGGGCATTCTATAAGGTAGAATGGAGATAGTCCCCACCCTAGGAATCAACTTAATTTTGAACTAAACCTATCTCTCAAGTGGAATCCCTAATAATTCCTTAGGGAACACATCCTAAAACTGATCCACCATAGGAGGTAATACATCCTTCACTACTCCCCCATTGTTAAGCATGATATTTTCCACTTGGGTTGTGAGCTCACCCAACTGCTAATGAATTGGTCCTATACAACTTACCTAGATATTCCATTCCCCTTGGTGAATATAAGTTTCACCCTCAAGTGACGTGAATGTTACCCTCTAGAGATAATAGTAAATATGGGCTCGATACAACATCATAAAATCCATCCCCAATATTAGGTCAAAACCTGACATCTCAATAACAAACATGTCCCAAAGGAAACGACACCCGCCAACCTTAAGAGAATACTCCTCACACTGCCGGATACTTTTTACTCACATTTCTAATAGTGTTTCAATAGACATAACCCCACATATATATTCCACCACTAGACACAACACACTCAAAAACTAAGCAGATATAAAAGAATGTGAGGCCCATATATCAAATAAAGCACTGGAAATCATGGAAGCTATAAAAATCAAAACACAAATAATAAATGTTACTGCCTCGCTACCACCAGGTGCATGCTAAAATTCATGTAGATAACCTTCCCATCTCCCATAGGTTTTGATCTGAGTTATTGGTGTTACACAACCCTACTGATAAGCATGATCTAGTTCAAAAGAACTATGTTTTCCACCCCCAGAAGGTACATCCAGTTGAACTACAACTACCTATCTGGTATGGAGTAGTAGAACCCAATCCTGCACTCTGATTATATCTCAATCCTCCATCACCTCTCACTTATCAAGGATTCCTACAGAACCTCCCCACATGTCTCATCCTTCCACACACTCAGCACTCAACTAATAGTCATGGAAACTAACCACGCATATATCCCGGTCTTCCACAGTAGTAACAGAATACCTGATCACTACCCGGAGGGGTCAATCCCCTTCCTTATCCACTATATCTACCACCAGCCCAGTGAAAATAATTGAAATGGAACTTCTTACTATCGAAAGTTGTACCAATGGACTACCCAACTAAAACCAAATGACCAACACCATAAGCCTCCCATAGGTTCCCCTCTAAAATGAGATCCTGATATACCAAATCAGTAAACCTTTTTAAATGGAAGATATTAACCTAGGACTTGATCTTATAACTAATTCCATCATGAAAACATATTTTCATTGTTCCTTCATACACTATCATTTCTAGAACAAACTTTTGCAGTTCGATGAAGCATTCAACATAATCCATCACAAACATAGTCCCATGGGTCAACCTCATAAACTCTATAGATATCTCCTATCTCAAAGTCTCTTGATAAAAATTTTCCAAAAAATCCTAAATATATTTCCATACCATACCTTCTACATTCTCAGCATAGACTAGAATTTCCCAGCACCACTTTGTTATTCCTCACAACATATAAGTCTCCAACTTGACCCTCTTCTCAATAGAAGTCTCTAAGTGATCCAGAATCATATGGATAGACTCTATCAAAAAATAAGATACCCTTGGTACATCCTCTCTAGAAAATACCAGAGGGGGATACAACTGAAACTCTCTAGTCATGTCAAACATACTTGGCACAACCCACCCTAGGTATCATTCTATAAACTTCATAAACCAAGAAAAGTTCTCACAGAATCTATCGTCCCCTCTACTACCCAGAACCATTGGGGTTTCCTACTCCACTACCAAAGGTGTATTCTTAGTGATACCCTCTTGTCTATAAATAAGTAGTCTTAATTATAGTAGAATCTCTCTAGAATTTTAAACACAAATCTCAAAACATATATCATAAATTTTCATAGTTTACAAAAAAAAATAAGGCCCAATATTGGCTATAACAACTCACCCCACATACAGTATCCCAATGGAAATAATTGCATCCCTATTACTACCCTCAACCATCCCTGAATTGGTTCATGGTTAACATAGGGAAACCAAACCTTCACATTTCAAATTCTCATTACACACCATACTAACAATTTTTAATTTATCATCCTTAAATTATTTAAATAGTTACAGCTTTATTATTAGGCACCATTTTTAAACATTCATAATTTTTTTCAATTATTTATAAAGTTATAAAAACTTTATCAGACAATTTTTCCTTAAATTCATAATATAATTAAAATGATTTTCCAACTCCCATACCAAACCACAAAACATTTTCCCATGTGTTCTTAACAAGATGCATACCACATATAACCCTAAATTCCTAGAATTATGAATTTATATGAAAACCTCATTTCATGTTGGGACATGAGTAAAATCTCAAGAAATAATAACATCGCACGACAAGTTCATCACCCAAGGTGAAATAAAATCCCACTATAATAATGAATATCAAGAACAATAATCCCATCCTCAGTGATCAGGTTATCCCCCATACATGGGTTAGTCACTCCCATGAATGGGCTCATTTACATGACCTAAAACATCATAATATATCATCTACATTCCCAAAATATAATAAATCACATAAAATAAACTCCATTAAAACCACTTTTTAATGTCCTGGCCTGGGTTACACTATGATTGATTCCCCAATTCAGGTTTCCACATGATCTCAGTTATGCCTCCTCATATACCAAAGGCTTCCGACTAATAGTGAGGATCTAATGAGACATGTGGGAGACTATACCCTCTCTAACAGAGTAGGCCATAGTAGATAAAATAAAGAATAAATAAAACAATGTAAATACATAAACATGTATCACCAATCAATGTCCCAAAATTGGGCACATGCCCACAACCAACAGTAAATATGTCATGTCATGTAATACAGTTATAAGTGTAAAGGAAACCCACAAAATAAAGATAATCTTAAGAATCCACAAAATGCATCTTGACACCAAGTTGTGTTCCCTCATACAAATACATCTTTGGGCCAAATCAACCCTCTAGAATGGGTCATTTTTTCTTGTTCTTACCTGAAACCATGAAGTCTACTCGGGTACCCAATGGAGGCCTGAGTAGGGTGTGAGTACAACTCAATAGGTCACCACAAATGGTGTCTAAAATATATCCAATAAAAAATATTGTACACAGAGGTAAGGTAAACAAAAATATGAACAAAAGGTAAATTTGGTTCCATTAATTAACGGGGTTTAAATTATCCTCTTTGGTAATTTGAATCTAGGAGTTACCAATATTCATAAAACATGCCTCATCATATGACCATAAACTAAAAAACACATAAGGGGAGTCATGTTCTCTAATTCAAAGGGTCAAACACTTCAAAAAAATACATACCTCACTTTCCCTAGATCCTTAGTCCAGGTAATCATATCATGTGCATTAATTAGGGGCATAGAGCCCCAGTCTGACACCCTAACCCATGTAATTCAAGGGTGGGGCCTAAATCCACAGTCTAAACCAACCTATGGGAGTAGATCCTCATTATAATACCCCACACAGACCACTTTTTCATATAAACATGTTTCTTTAACCATTTAACACATTTATCATTTATGTTCCATAACTCATTTAACACTTTTATGTTCTACCAAACACCCCCTTATAATATATTCACAAATTAAACACATTTATCATCAGTTTTATATCATAAAAACATATTACCATTCTAAAAATACTTATCATAGTTTCTATCTCATAACCCATCAATTCCTTATTTAACAATCCAATTCCATTTTTAAGGTTGTGTAACACCCCACGGGTGGCCTCTAGCCCAATCTACACATCCTCAATAGACCCCATAGGAATCATGAGGAGTTAAATTCATTATTAAATTAACTCATTTATCATTTCCAACCAAGTATACCAAATGGATAGCATAAGTACACCCACTCACAACCACATACACATAAATCAAACCTCAATATAGTGGGATATAACTTGTAGACCACCTATCTCAAGTTCATAGACGAGCACTCACTTAACCGTATCCTTTTATTCGAACTCAAACAAACTTTAAATACCCAAACTATAATCTATCATAAAAATAGGTCTTTATGGATTCATAATAAGAAGAATGATTATACAAGATGTATTCTAGAAAATAGAAGTAAGATGAGTGTTAGACTCAACCGAAGCTTTGATTCAGACCCAACCTCACTCAAAACAGCCAAGAATCAAAGGAGAAACTTACCTTAGAATCTTGGGAGTAAAGGGTTCATCACATAGGTTTATTGGGGAAGAATGGAAATTTGGGTTATAACCCTTAAATACCAAGGGGAAAATGGGAATGTCCCCCTATTTAATGAGCCACATGGTTTGTATTCTTTGTTGGCCAAACTGTGTGACACCCTCTGTCCATGAGGGTGTATGTGTCGCACAGTCCATTGGGAGCCTAAATGGTTTAACAAACCATGTGATGGCTATGATTAATGTCTATATACAAGCCTGAAAAGTGTCAATATTCCCCTTTTCATGGTTTCTCAATTGTACACCTTCCTCCCAATCCCACATGGTTATAGTGCATAGTTACTAATAAATGTGCTCCAACCATGAGACATGCATTGGATCGATTTATTTTCCCCATTTTCATGCCTTGAACCCCTAGGACCCACCCCCCAAACTCCTCATACACCTTAAAAAATTTCATTAACCAAAATATAAGGAATTTAACCAAAACTTAAACAAGAACGTACCTCATTAGAAGTTCATGATCTTATAATTATGATATCCTTTGTAATGATCCATGTCTACTATATAAATGATTATATATTATGTGTATTCCACAAATATATGTCTTATTCCAATATTTATGCTCTCATGGATCATGTTCTTTGATTACCTTATGATTCATATCTTATAAATAACAAATATTTATTCCATGGATCAAGATTGTGCTCTTTTATATGCATAATATGGTTTTAAAATGTTATTTTCATGTTCTCATAGCCTTATATTCATGTTATGCTTACATATCTCCCATGTTTACCCTTACTGAGCATCTGAGCTCACCCTTTATTATGTTTCCTTTCCCCAGTTTACGAATAAATGTTTTATGTATGATATTTCTAAGAAGGGTTCTAGTTATGAAGAACATAGTGGGAGATGATTTAGTACACATATGAACCAGTTGTTTGTTTTTCAAAGTTTCCAAAGTAACCATACCATTATGATCCATAGGCATGGGCTTTTGTAACGTAACGAATATTCATATAAAAATATTTAATATCTGTCTATGAAGATCTTGGGTTGCTTCACTATACATACCCAACATCCAATGGCTAAGAAATAACTCACATAATAATATTTTTAATATCATATTATGGTTTTTTAAAACTTGATATTGTGTGTATTGCATGTTATTGAAGAAATTAGTTAGAGAAATATTTTTTAAAATCATGGGGTGTCACATTCAACCCCCCTTAAAATTAATTTTGAATGAGAAAATAATAACTCTACTATAAAAAATGAGTATATATTTGTTTAATTACATACTCAAGTTCCCATGTAGCATATTTGAAGTTGTGGCTTCTCCAGAGAACTTTCACTAGGTGAGTAGTCTTGTTCTGTAGCACTTTATCTCTACAGTCCAAGATTTATATCATTTTTTTTCGTAATAAAGATCATGTTCCAATGGTATGACCTCTGAGTTTATTACATGTGATGGATTATTTATGTACTTCATTAAGAGAGATACATGTAACACATCTTGATCTTGAGAGAGATTCGGTGGAAGCACTAAATAATGATTTATTGTCCCTACTCATTCAATAATCTTAAAATGGATAGTACACCTAGGTATCATCTTTTTCTTATTTCTAAATCTCAAAACCACGTTCCATGGAGAAATTCATAGAAAAACCTTCTCACCAACTTCAAATTCTAAATCATGCGAATTATTGTTAGTATAACTTTTATGTTGACTATGATCTGCCTTGATGTGCTATTGAATGGATCTAACTTTCTCTTCCATTTCCACAACTAGCACAGGTCCTAATAGCTTTATTTCTCAAACTTAAACCTGAAATGTTCGAGTTATACTCTTCCTTACAAAGATGGGTCCATAAGGATCCATCTAAATGCTTGAGGGAAATATATTGTTATAAAAAAACTCAATTAGAGGAAGGTGTTGATCCCAACCACCTTTGAAAACCATAGAACATGACCTCAGTATATCCTATAGTGTTTTAACTGTTCTCTCAAAATGAATATATGTCTAAGTATAATCAGATATACTGAAATTAAACTATATAACCAAAGACTACTGAATAGTTCTCCATAACTTTTTGGTAAACCTTGGATTCCAATTAGATACAACAAAATGTGGTACTCCATGAAACCTTACCACTTCCTTAATATAAATTCTATAAATATGATCAAGAGATAAGTCTTCCATGATGGAAATGAAGTGTGCTAACTTCGTATGGAGATTTACTACTACCCACATGGAATTATTCCAATTCAATGTTTTGGGGAGTCCAGTGTAAAAATCTATGGTGACATTTTCCCATTTCCATTATGATTGGGGTAATGGTTGTAACATCCCCTCAAAAAAATTACTCTCAACTGTAACTTGTCGATATACCAAACATCAAGAAACATAATATGAAATATCTCTCTTCATTTTTTCCTGCTAAAAATACTCTTTTAGATCTATATACATCTTTTTAATTCTAGGATTAATATAGAATGATTAACTATGAGAATAACCCAATAGCCCCTTCTTCAAGTATAGTATGGATGAAATGAGTACATTATTCCTAAACCTTATGATTCTATCACATTCAAGGTCAAATTTGGGAACATTTTCCACCTTCTTTTGTAGATTTATATCTTCCTTTTGTGCCTCTTTAATATTTACTTGTATAAATAGTTAAACACTCATTTGATAAAGATAATATTTCTACCATTCCTTAGAAATTTCTAGATACATCCTTTTCAAAGACAAAAATATTGTATCTTTTTTATCCTCAACATAGATAAGATAGCATGGTCCTTTTGACTCTATTCATCATCTACCACCTTGTTCACTTTCCCATGGTGGTAATGTATTGTGTCTTCATAATCATTAATCATATACAACCAACTTATATGGAACATATTCAACTATTTTTGTGTGAAAATATATTTTAACCTTTTATGATAAGTATATATATCACACCTTTTCCATAAATATAATTTCTTTATATCTTTAATTCAAAAAATACAGCAGCTAATTCCAAATCATGAGTTGGGTGATTTTTCTCATGAACCTTTAATTGAAATGATTCATAATATATCACCTTATTTTTCTACATGAGAAAGCATCCAAATATATTTATTAATGCATCATTATAAATTAATACCCCTTGTCTACTATAGGGTAGTATACACATAGTTTCAAAAACTATACTTCACTTCATTTAATTGAAATTTTATTCGCATTCATCGATTCAAATGAACTTAGCTATGTTTTATGTTAACTTGATGAGTGGATTAGAAAATCATGATAAATTATACTCAAAGAAGTAATAATATCTATCAAAACTAATAAAACTATGGATATCAGTCATAGTGGTTGGTCTAGTTCAATTTTCAATAACTTCCATCTTTGATGGATACACCAATAAACCCTCGCTTTAGAATATATGGCCCAAAAATGAAACTTTATATATCCAATACTCACACTTGGTAAATATTTCATACAAATTATCCTTCCTTGGGGTCATTAGTGCAATTATAAAGTGATCTTGATGCACTTCAATTCACCTTGAATAAATAAGAATATAATCAATAAAGACTACCACAAACTGATTAAGGTAATCTTTAATGACTCTAGTCATTAAATCCATGAAGATATAAGGGGAATTAGTATTGAGAAATGGCATCATTATATACTCATATTTTACATAACTTGTTTGGAATGTTATATTAGATATATCCTCTTACATTACACATAGTTTATGATATCTATAATGAAGTTCAATCTTGGAAAAGTATTGATATCCATGCAGTTGATTAAAAAGTCATCAATATGGGGTAGATGATACTTGTTCTTGATTGTGGTATTTTTAGGTTCCCAATAATCAATTTAGATTCACATTGTTCCACATTTTTTCATAACAAAAATAACTATTTCACCTCATGGTGATGCACTTAGCTGAATGAATCCCTTTTCAATATTCTCTTATAGTTTCTTCTTTAATTCATGTAAATCAATCAGGGCTATTCTATATGGAGTCTTCAAAATTGGTATAGAACTAGGCATGGTTTCTATAGAGAAAATAACTTTAAAATTTTTTGTAAGACCATTAAATCATTTTAGAAATACATAAAAACACCCACATAATAGGAATATCTTTGATGCTGAGTTTATCCAACCATATGGGATAAACTCCCCTTTTAATAGGAATCAAGACTCATACGATGAATGTGATTTCCACCATAAGTTTATATTTATCACCACGATGATAGAAGATCATATTTTGATTTTTAATATTAAACATGACTTCCCTTCCCCAAAAATTGAGGTGATCATTATGTAAATAAATTCAATACATTCCTAATATAACATCAAATACAATTAATGAGAGAATAATAAGATTTTTAAAAAGCACATTCCTTAAAAAATTACCCAGAGAAGAATCGTACACTTGATATGTGATTGTCATACCATTAGGGATTTTCACTACTGATTTGACATCTAATCATTGAGGATGTGAATTAACATTCCAAGATACTTTCCATGATTTAAGGAAATTTATATAACTAAGCTAAAATAAGATACTTCAATATTTTAATATACCTGTAACCATCGATATATTTTTGTCCTATCATCAATCTTTTACTAAAATAAAAATTGTTATCATGACTATCATATGTCTTTAATCTGATTTATAAATCATATAATCGTGAAAATATTCCATATGATGTCTAAAACAAGACACATTATTTTAAATCTAAGACACCTTAGGTTTAACCTAGGACATTAATGATCATTATCAAAACTTTAGGATGTTATTTTTTACTTAGACATATCCAAAAGGTTCTTAATAAAGTTTTATCATCCTAGTTTCCAAATGTTAACAAAACATACTCTAATAGAAACTATATATTCCCATACATTTAATAATTAGATATTACATCTTACTAGATTAATATTAATTGCATAAAATTTTGATCCATTCTAGAATCGTATAGGTCTAGTATCTTTGGAAAGTTAGAAACATAAAAAACTAGTTCATAAGTGTCTCTCTTTAATTTATTCATAACTATCACCCTAATTAGAATTGTCATACTTAATGCCTTTATTCATAAACTAGGGAAATGAATCATAAGAAATTGTGAGCTTATATTCTTAGTAAGGGTAAATAAGGGAGATACCAATAATCACTTAAACATAACATGATCATAAGGGTATGAGAACATGAAATCAACACTTGATATCCATACCCTACATATAAAATATCATAAAATTGAGCCATAGAATAAATCTTAGAAGTTTATAAAACATGAATCATAAAGTAATAAAAGAACAAGAGTCGTGATTGCATAAAATTGGAATAAGATATGTAATTTTAGCACACACATAAGTATAGAAAATTATTTCCTTATTAGTTAAGGAATTAATTAAATTTCTATCATAATGGATTGGGTTTACTCCTCAACCATTATAGTAGTCAAGTTTTACTTCCAAGACTATCATAGTGTACAATGTTCCTTACTGAACTGGTTCCACTCCCCATTCTAGTCTTTTTTTATCTCAGGATATATCAATAATTACCCAATGCATTAGAGGGAAATATAATTATGATCTCACCCATCCTCAGTTATAATGTGATCATCATCTTTGATTATAACATAACCACCATACTTGGTTATAAATTAACCATCTTACTTTATTTATAATGTAACCACCAATCACATAATGAAAATGATACATATGTGTATCATAAGATCATAAAACATTCATCATATCATCACATCATAACTGGTCTAATGAAAATGGGTTTCATAAACATTTCATTAATTCATAATAGCATAACCCATGGAAAATAAATGGATTGCATAAATATATCATCAACAAAAACATTAACTATCCAGGGAAATATTAAGAATCGTGACATTGGATCATATCCATAGTAAATCATAATTAACATCAATGGATGTTGTCATATATGAAAATTTCTTTAAAATATAACTAAAATATGTCACCAAGAAAATAAAATTTCAACTTTGAAAATAAATTTCAAAATACAAATATTTCCATAATATTATGGAAAAAAATTATTTCAAAATATCCTTGTAAAATTTTAAAGGGAGCTTAGTGATCATGACCGTGGTAAATTATATTCATATTGTATAATTTAATAGAAAACATGCCTTAAATTTTTTTGGTAAAATTTTAAATGGTAATTCGTTCGGAAAATGATAATAACATTCATTTTGAACAATTTTTTAAAAAATTTATCATGGTTATAAATTAATTTAATTAATCATAGTATAATATTAAAAAAATCTTGAAAACATTTTATGGAAACATGGTTGTAGATTAAAATGGTTCCCGACCAAGTAGTAAAACATAGTCAGTTTTCTATAAAAATTATTTTTCAGTATTTTGAGTATTTAAAGATAGGTAAATGAAATAAAAGAATTATTCTTCATAAATAACTAGAGGAGGTTAAAAATTAATGGTATTAATTATATTAGGATCACATAATTAAACCACAAATAATACCAATTAAAATTTGATTGAAAAATAAATCCCTTACTATTTTGGTAACATTTGAATCGTAAGACTTGAGAAATAAATAACCTTATAGATATATATATACTAATAAATTTCATAATAATCATTATAAAATACATCCTTAGGTAGTATATACACCACACAAATGAAATAAGTTGTGAATATGGAATGTGTCTCATATAGATAAAAGTGAGACAAAAATCCAATACATTAGGTCTGAATTCCTTCATACGCATTGGAACCTCATGTATAATAAATATATATTTATTATAAATATATTAAATAACCATAAAAATATATATCAGACCATATATAATTTACTTATAACCTTTTACCAACTTTTTATTAACAATTCTTTATTAAAATCATTATTCTGGGTGATAAGTGCTTCATTTTTAATGTATGTTTTGATTCAATTGTTTTGATAATTGTACTTTGATAATGGTTTGATCATATACGAAATTTAAATCATGATATAAATATAATATATATTCATTATAAACATTTTTAGATTCATCCATAAAAGTAGATATAGACAGATGAACTACATCATTCATTGAGATGGTAGGTCGTACGTACACATGAATGTTGTTTTCATTTTTGGTCAGATGGAACAAATGAAATGAAAATAATAAATAAACTTTAAATAATCATTAATATATCATATATGTTCATTAAATTAATTATTAATACCATACAAGTAAAATTTAAATGAAAAACGAACAACATCGTTGAGTGGAGGGGGTAGTCCACACATGCACATGAGCAACATTATCATTTTCCAGCAGTTTGGAAGGTAAGAAGGTAGATAAGATATTATATTTACATAAGTATAATTATTTATCTATTATAATATATAAACATTAAACTATTTTAATACCCATCCATAAAATATAATGTTGAAAAATAAAGTGCATCACCATGTTGACATGGTAAGTCGTACGCACGTGTGAGCGATAATTTTACTTCCCATTTGATGAGGAAAGGTTGAAAAAAAAGTGGTTTCAAAATCTTAATAAAATTTAATTATATGTATAATACTTAATTTATTATTTTATAAATAATATAAAATATTTATAAGAGGTAAAAGAATAATTAAAAAGAAGGTGATCGATTAAGGTGATTACCTCTTCTTTGTAACGACTCCTTTAGATCCCTCTTAAGGGCTATAGGGTTGGTATTTTGGGAAGACCGTCACCTCTAAAATATGGATAAGTGGTTTTAGAATATAACTTGGTATATTTTAGTGGATATATATGGCTCAAAGTGGTGTGAAGAATATAAAATATGGGTTCCATTTTATAATTTAGGGGGTACTATTGGAATTTCTTAAAAGATTAAAATATAATAATTTAATTATCAATAAAAATGGTTCCAAATGTATTATAAATGGTAAATGGATAAAATTTTAGACCACATATTATCTCCATTGTCCTATTTTAATATTATTATGATTTTTTGAGTATTTTAATAAATAATTATTTTCATAAAATATCATTATTGTCAATTTAGACACCATTTGTTTAATTTGACTAAAAAGATATAAATACAAAGTTGGAATTTGAATATAATTATTTAACATGACACTAATATGTAATATTCATCTATATAATTTTTGGAACACATTAAATCACTCAAATTATATTACTTTTAATATTGTTAAAATCATTTATTATATTTTTTATTAATTCTATAAATATTGCATCAATGTTGCATAAGAATTTAAGGTCGTTATATAATTACTAAAAAATATAAATAAATTTATATAATGATAATAATTTCATTAATCCCAAAATAGACACTTAAATTAATTCATAACTTTCTTTTTTCCCAATCTAGACCCATAAGATATATTTAAAACTAATAGAGTGATATTTTGTAACTTTCTTTGATTTAAATATTATATAGCTCGTTTTCATGAACAAGTGTCCATTAAAAATTAAATTTCAATAATAGGGTGATAAGGGTAAAATTTATTCATCCAATAAGAATTAGGATGAAAAATTATGGCATTATATCTTAGGTTTAACCTAGTTTAACACGATTTACCCTTTACTAGGGTGATAAATTTTACTAAGGTTACTATTTATGTAGACGAAAAATAAAAGGGACATTTTTACCAAATTTAGAACACCTGTAATGACCTAAAGATTAATAAATAGAAATTACCTTATTATAATTATGTCATATAATCAAATTAAATTGTAACACAATGAACTATTATAGACTGTCTGACCTTTAAACATAATATTGTAACTTCTATGATTTGAATTTTGATAATCTGACATACATGGTTGTGATCAGTAAGATGTTTGGAGTCTGATAAGACAAACATAATTTTTGTTGAATAGTAAATAACCCTTATGAATAGTAATTTTACACTTATGAATAGTAATATGACCCTTATGAATAGTAAATTGTTCAAGTAAATAGTAACCTTTCCAATCAAAGTAAAGATAAAATATATCCAACTTATAAGTGACAATATGATAGTGTTGGGATTTTTATAAGTCATAAATATTTAATTAAAATTTTATGAATAATTTAATAATTAAAGAAGAAAATTTATTTTCATAAAATTTATTCATAAATTATTGTTTTTATGTCTTATTATTATAGGATAATTTTATGAGACCTCGGTTAATTTTTCAAAGTATTATCAAATCAGTTATAATTTTAAAATATGTATTTTTCAAGTAAATGATGATTTTATTTAAAAATTAAATTTCCCATATTTAGAAAATAATTTTCATAAAATGGAGTTAATTTTTGGAATCTAAAAATTGAAAAATGTTTTGGGTGAATTTTTTGGATTTTTCTAAAATACTTGAATTTTTTATGAATAATAGAATACTATAATTTACGATAAGTGGTAAAACCCGAATTTCCACATCAAGCTTTAGTCATGGATGATATAAATGGATATTGGTTTGAAAAATCATTTAATGTTTACTATTTTTTGTCAAAATAATAAATACTATTCAAATTCTTGAGCAAAAAGATTAAACTAATGATTAAAATAATGGGAAAACTCTCCTCTCCCCCACTATAAATACCACCCTTCTTTACCTCTTATATTCACTCCTATCAGTCCTTTTTCCTTGTCTAAATTCAACTAAAATATATCCCTAAGACCATATCCCACATTTATAATCCGTTGGTCTCTTCAAAAGACCAAATACTCTCCCCTAAAGAGGTTCTCAAGGAAGTTATATTCAAGAGGTAAACTCCTCTTTTCATTTTTTTATTTTCTTTCAAGTTCCTTTATTTCTTTTTCTTTCCTTACATACTTCCATTCAAATGTTATGATAACTCTAGTATCTTACATGTACTGGTATTTTTTTATTATAATGGAATAATTCATCATCATCTCCCCTTTCCCCTCCTTCTATACAATAAATTAAAACACCATCCAAGATGTGTTAAATTATCACATTCAAGGATGACGGATTTTAAATTTCTATTACCATCTTTAATTATGACCATGAAAACATTTTGATGGACGAAATAGAATATAATATTTTTATTATGTCTAATTTAATGTTCTGTAATCTTTTGTACACATGATATTAATTTATAAATCAAAATTTGTTCGATGTGATCAATAACTGATATTTAACCAAAAGGGTTATCATTAAAGTTTTATATAATGATTCATCTTCACTCCAATCGACCAAATGAATTTTATGACCATTTAGTCTTATGTATGTTCACTAATAACATACAAATTAAATTATGAACAATCATTATTATCTTACATGTTTATCCTTACATGTATTTAAGTAAACCAATCATGAAAACCAAGGAAACAAATGCTCCCAAACAATGAAATTGAACCTTTTAACCCATTAGAAAAGGTCATGAATGAACATAATAAGGATATAATAAATCAATTTCATGAATAAGGGGTTCTTTACATACTAATTAATGAATGTAATTTTTTTATCAAGGACATTAAGAACATGTGAAGGACCCCATCAGACATAAGGTAAGGGACTCTACCTGAACCTTCATTATTCCTTCGGGTTGTTCTATATTTATTTTTACCCAAAATAAGTTATATATTATTTTTATGAACATATTCTAAATTATTTTTATATTATAAAAAATCATGTATCAATATCCATTAATTATTCTCTTTTTTGGGATATATATGTTTTTAAGTGGATCTCTCCTCAATACTTCTCGATAAGCAAACCCATTTTAAGGGAACTTCTCAAATTCTTATCCAATTTCAAGTGCACTCTATCGTATGTTTTAAGACACAATTGTTTTTATAAAATAAGTATTTCTATTATTAAAACATTCCTTTTTCACTTCTATTTTTCTACAAATGATTATTACCTTTTCAATTTTAAAGTCTCTTTAGTGTTTTCCTTAAAACCTCACTAAAATAATTTAATGCTAAAATTTCTTAAATACTCTTCTTAAATGTTGTCACTTTTGTTTGAAATTACTTAACATGATATATTACTATTTTCCTTTATTAATTTCCATGTATTTTTTAATTCCTTTCTTTCATGTACACTTTTATGATACACCCATCAATTATGCTTTATGACTTGATTATGATACCCATTTCATTCTATGGGAACCCTTATGTTTATGTATGATTGATTATTTATGATTATATATGTGGCAAGAATATTCATGAACATGTTATGATGGTTGCACCTAGATATATCTCCAATGAACTTGGTATAGTAGAGTCTCATGTGATGTTATGTGTAATGGTATTGGAGGTTATCCTTGACTCATGCTACCATGTGCAACGTTCTTGGTGGTTAACCTTGACTTGTGCTCCTCCTCTATGAAAAATGAGCCTCGAATCGTGTCAACATCATGTTTTATATTTCTTACACATTATTATGACTCCATTTTATATGATCCCATATTTATATTATATGGTTTCACATGTTCCATTCCTTTTAATATCATTATGTCATGCCTTCTAACCCATGTGCTAATGATTTATTATTATGCTTATTACCTTACTAAGATCTTATCTCATCCCATTGTTTATGTTACACCCAGGTTATACTATGAATATTTATGAGCACAATCTAAGTTAGGATCTCTTTATGTAGACTAAATAAATAAATGTTTTATTTAGTCCCTTGTTTTAATTTTTATCTACCTAGTCTTCCAAGACACTAGGCTTTACGATAATTGGCTTGTAATATGGTGCTTTTTTATGATTAAAATCATGTAATGATATGTGTAAAAGGATAGTGTTTCTATAACTCTTTATTCTAAATACGTAATCAATTTTTTCAAATTAAATACCTATAAGTTTCATAAATTAATTTTAGAATAAGTGTGCAGCATATGATTTGAATTTTATTTTTAGGAAAACAAATTTTTAAGTATTAAATTGGATTTTATTCTTATTCTATAACTAGAAAAAAATAGATTAATGTTTAATAATTTTATAAAATGTATTATATACACTTTTCACTAAAATCATTCGCCAAAATTGAATTATTTAATTTATTAAGATAAAACATGCTTCTTCATATAAAAATAGTTTTATAGAAAAATATTGATTTTATTTTCCACTAATATTATTTTTATTTATAATAAATTAGTAACCAAAGAATTTATTGTACACATGTATAAACCATTATGTTTTTATAATTTAGTCAGCATTATTCATAACCTCCAATCCAATGGCTAGGTGATAACTTTCACATAATAATATTTTAATAGTATATCATGGTTTGTTAAAAATCAGTTTTTCATGTAATGAAATCAATTGAAGAAATTGTTTAAGGAGAAATATTTGTTAAAATCTCAGGGTGTTATGCTTGGTATTTTATATGGTGTAATTTTTACTGGTTTTTATTTCTGATAAGTCATATGTAACATGAATAAGGGAAAACCTAATTCCTAATAAATACTTGTTATACTCTAACATGATTAAAATTGTGCGGTCAAGACAGTGACACACAATATGGACAATATCTTGACATGGAAGATGGAATTATTTTATTTGTGTGTATGGGTAATTTTTTGTGTGATGATAGTGATTATATTTTTATTTTCCTTTGTGGTGGATAAAATGGTGGTGTGGTTGCATGAGAAGTTCGGTGGACCTTTTTATTGGTTAGTGGGTTTGTCTATTTTCCTTATGTTTATTTTCCCCCTTTTTTAATTTTTTTCTTTCATGTCATTTGTTTTTATTTTTTGTCTAGGTTGGGCATATCATGTGTGCATAAACATTTTATCACAGAAAAGTATAGGTCCTCTATTGGGGTGTCCTACTGAGATTTATTTCTCACCTCTTATGTGTGAACCTCTGTGTGTACATAGACATGATTCCTACTTTCATATTAGAGCACAGGTTACATGATGGTTGTTTTTAAGGCCTATTGTTGTTGGATTGAGAGTATATTCTCTAGTGGAGTCTCAAGATCAACAAGGTATAGCTCGAGTGTCTTGGAGACTGGGTATGTGGTTTGCCTCAGCATTGGTAATAGACTCGGTTCTATTTATTTTTAGTTTGTTTTTTTATATATGGTCAAACCAATGGGTAACTGGATATTGTATGTTTTTAATGATTTGAGATTGTACGATTTTATGTTTCATTCCATTAAGTATATCATACTCTGTTTCATTTTATTTATTAAGTGTAATCTGATGTTGATCCTTGTGATTGATTTTGGTTATTTTCCACTATTATTTCAATCTGACCAAAGGGTATAGTCTCCTCACTACACCTTTTTGACCCTCAATGTTGGTCATAAACCTATAGAATTTGATGAGGCATTCTTGAGGCTTTATAGTGTTCCAAATTGGGTGACGTGTCAGGTCCACCCATGTCGTTTCGTTACACCTTGTGTAGTACAGTCTGTATAAGTACACACGCCCAGGTGGGGTACATTTCTAGGTACACCAGCGGGTACCCATATGGGGTTACATACCTTATACTAGTATTTTTTTTAAAGGTTGGGGTATGATGCTCATTTTATGATTAAATAAAATACATCTTTTTTTCTGGGTAGAGGGAGAACCATTACATAGCCTGCAGGCCCAAGTCTAAGTGGCATGAATACAAGGCTTGAAAACCCATTTTTTGGCCCAAATGGCCCATCGGTGAAAAGTACTGCTACCGTACCCGGGATACTACAGTACCATCGCTGCTACAGTACTGCTATAGTGCGACCACCACTGTATTCCTACTATAGTTTCCCTGATCTGGTGATTCTCTTGAAGTCTCATTTTTATTTTACTTGGGAGGGTGTTTTTTTCACATGATGTTTTTTGGGTATTGTGGTGGGTCTCATGTTCCTTCTATCACTGATGAATTTAGTGGGAATGGTTGTTATTCCCTGGTGGTGTCATTTAAGTCTGATATCGTCAAGATATGGTTAGTCATGAGGATTATTTGTGTTTAAGAAGTGGATCACTAAGAGTAATCCCTATCTCATAGATGGATTGAGAGGGTAGGTTTTTTTCCTGGCCTTAATCATTTTTTGTTCTACCTTGGGTATCATAGTGCGAGTGTGGTTAGAAGCATGTAGTTTTGGATTATGCTCAAGTGGAGAGTGGTATTATGGTGGATCATGTCATGAGGGAGATTCTTCTATGTCAAAGAGGGGTGTTGAGGGTGCATCAGTTTGTTGGAAATGACCTGTGTGGGGATCATGGTCAGAGGTTTTAGGCATGTTTTACTATAATACTTTTGATTCTCCAATGTGAGTGTGATTCTTTCTAAACATTTGAGAGAGTTTTAAGGAAACCCTTATGGTGTGGAGTGCACCCTAGGTTTTTGGAGGTAGTTTGGGACTTGTGGTTTATCATTTGGGAAGTGCAGGAAATGATAATTATACTCCTATGGTAGAGGATCATATCGATCACTATTGAATGAATATCATGTTATGAGAGAGTTTTGGATAATGTGAGAGTGGTTGTTGGATGGTTGAGAGAGTGTTTTTTGCACTAGTTCTTAGGGGAGAATTTTTTTTTGGTTTTCATTGAGGCTCCAGGGGGTGAGAAGCATTTGTGGTAGGGATTTTGTGATGACCTACATCATCATGGGTTGTGAAAATTATGAGAAATTTTAATTTTTGTTCTCATAAGTTTTTCAAGGGAAAATGGTAATTTCTACAATGAGATGATATTGAATATTTTTTTTGACCACTCTGTTAGTCCCAGAATATTTTTTTTACCCAAGGATAGGGGTTTTGTGGAAATCCAAGTCGTTTAAATTTTCACCAAGTATTTATTATTTAATTAATTAAATATTAATTTATTTTTGTCTATTCATTTATTAGTATATTTTAAACAGAGTATCATATTGATATTCTATATCCATGTTTGAGTCTATAATGTGGGTTTTTTCTATGTGAGTCATAAACATGCATCGGGTGTCGGGGTCGGTCCGGGACCCATTTTCTCCTTCTTTTTCTTTTTCATTTCCTTTTCTTTTTCTTTTTCTTTTTCTCTTTCTTTTTCTTTTTCTTTTTCTTTTTTATTCTTTTTTTTATTTCTTTAATTATTTGGGTTATCACATACAAAAATCCCTCTATATGGGTTTTATTCAACCAAGAGAGGGATAAGGAGAGAAGAGAGGGAGAGAGAGAGGAGGAGGAACTATCATATAGATAGGGTCACATCAGATCGTTATGTGATAGTTGTGGATCATGAATTAGATCGAAGATTCAATATATTATACATGGAGGTATGGATATTTTATGTTTTTCACTAAAAATCCATATAGCACAGTTTGATTTATATTTTAGTTCCATTTAAGGGTTTTTGGGGACCCTTGTAGGTCGATTTTGGAATTTTGGGGAGAAATTTGGCATCTTGTGATGGTTGGAGGGTTTCCCATTTAGGGATTCCTATAAACAAGGAATGTTATTCAGAGAACACACACCATATGTTCTTCCTATTTAGGTAATATGAGTTTTTGGTAACTATATGCCATTCACCAAGGGTACACGTTGTATAGTAGGATTCTGGGGTGTGGTCGAGTACTCGGCTAGACACATCATATGGGGGTACTTAGCCATGTAGGGTACATGGTCAATGCACGTGTGGTGTGAAATCTATAGAGTCATACACACCCAGGTAGGGTACATGTCTAAGTACATGACTGGGTACCCATGTAGGGTTACACACCATGTATTTCTAATACACGCCATGTAATTTGGAGTTTTACACACATAGTGGGACTAAGGTGCATCAGAGGGAACCCATAATGTGGTAAACACTATGTACAGGATCCACATGTTGTGTAATTTGGTAAATTACTTGTTTAGTGTCTTGGGGAACTTGTTCAGGGTGGACCTCTATGGGTACACATCGTGTACCCAAAGTGCATGCTATGTACTTTTCTTACCCTATGCCATTTTTTTATTTTTCACCTGGTTGTTAGAATTAGACTAATGAGTATTTCATTCTGAGCATATTTTTCATATATATTGTGATGGGGGAACCATTTAAAATTTTATAGGACATTTGGTTGGTTTTTTGAATTGGGAGAGCATTTGTGGGAGGATTCCATTGAGGTTTTGGTTCTATAATCCTCTTAGTGTCTGGGTTGTGATTTATAGGCTTGAGTGAGGGTTATGAGATCATTAGTTGTCATAGATTTTAGATGGTGGTAGATTTTGTTTGAGGTTATTTTAGATGGATATAGGAAGGTGGGATCGAGTAGTATATCTAATGAGATATTTTTTTGTCCCTACATGTCGGGATTGGTTGCTCAAGGTTATATCTATTGAGATTTAGATCTTGGGTTTGGGGAATAAAGGTGTTAAATATATTGGTCCGAGTTGATTCCTTTGGATGTCAGATATGGTTGGGTTCCATTGTGCCATTGATATGAGTTTGAGGTACTCTTGAGGAATCCCTAGTGTTATTTTTACTAATATAGTTATTAGTAATTGTCATAGTTGGTTTTGAGTATTCCCATGTGGCATGATTTGGATTGTGTGGAGGAGATCTTGAATAGAGGGTCTTACTTAAAGGTGTTCATGAGGACCATTGTGAATGCCCCTGTTGGAATTATTATGATTTTGGATACTTTTTGGGAATTTTGTTGATCGAGGATCAGTTGGAGGCTGCTGAGGGCCACTTATCGATATTTTTCATTTCGGTTGTGGATGAGTTTCTTGGGTGAGATATAGGAAAACCTTATAGGATGTCCTGCTCTTGTGGTAGCCTTTGGACCAGTTGAGTTTGTTTCTGCAGTCATGTCTCTAGAGCTTGGGTTAAATAGGGGAGTCCCTATTTGGATGTCACTTTATATTTTATGCCCATAGACTGTGGATTTCCTGAATTTTGGTTTGGCATTAAGGTGGTTTGTTGAGAGTCTTTTATGGAAAATTATTTTATGTTGAGATCCAAGGTATTGAGAGAGGCCATGTGATTTTTTGACTGGGGGTGTATTGGTTCTACTAGTTCATCATTTTAGATTATGGTGTTGATGTTGGATCATCCCACATTTAGTTATACTTTATCCATCGTGTTTGAGGTAGTTTCTGTTCAAAACTATGTTTTATGGAGAAGAGTCTTGGTATATCTTGGATTGGGTGTTGAACCTAAGTTTTGATCTAACTCACTCCTATGTTGTATGAATATGGTTAGATGATAATAGGGAGCTAATGGATGGTTAGGATGATTGATCATAGTTTAGGTTCACACCCTGGATAGAGATGCTTCAGGATCACGAGTTTTTGAGGCACTCAAAAAGTGGGTTTTTATGTGTTTTGGATTTTGTTTTGCTCATAGGTCTTGTAGATGATGTTCATTCTTTGGGTTTGTGTATGGAGCCTACCTTTTTAGGCACATATCTAGTGCCAGATTTATTTTTTAGGACTCTCAGTACTAATGTGTTCTCTATTTGTGTCAACCTAGATGTTCTTATTAGCAATTGAAATAATTCTATTAGAGTCCTAGAGCTCGGTATAAGTGATTTTCAGTCATGGATTCATATGGTTATAATCTTGGGTCTATAATTCATGCCTTTTCATTTTAAAATCTTAGAGATCCTATATAGATCTGGTGGACATGCTAGTTTTTGTGTGGTTGGGTGAGCTACATGCTATAAATCCTCTAGAAGGGGATAGAGCGGGGGTAGATTTACCTCAAGTGTCAGAACAGAACCCACAGTTAACTATTTTCCTTCTTTCCCATTTGTTTATGTTGGTAGTATCATTCAGCTAAGATGGACATAATGTGTGTTTCATCCACTTATTATGACAGTAGATTTATAGGTCCATAGTTGGGGTGGCTTAAAAAGATTTTTTATAACCCCATGTACCTGCACCACAGAGTCAATGAAGACATGATGTCTACTTTTAGGTTGGAGAATAGGTTTTATGGTGGATGGGGTTGAGACCCATTGTTTTTTGGATCGAGCGAAGCTACTCATGTGGGGTCTCAGGATTAGGGTGGTGCAACTTGAGCATTATGGAGACTGGGTATGTGGTTTGGCTCGATGTTGGTAGTGGATCCTATTGTATTTTAGTTTCATCAGTTTATCTTGTATCTATGGTTAGCCTAGTGGATGAATAACTATTATATGTTTTGAATACTTTGAGATTATATATGACAATATGTTGAATTTCATTTATTATAGCATGCTTTTGGTTCAGTTTATTTATTATGCATACTCTGATGTGTATCCCTATGTATAATTTTTTGTTATTTTTGTTATTATTTCACTCTAACTAGATGTTATAGTATCCCCATAGTATCTATTAGACCCTCATTACTTATTAGTAGCCTCTGGAATACGAGGACGCATGTTTGAGAAATTATAATAGGCTAAACTAGGTGATGTGTTAGGTCAACTTAGGCTAGTTCATTACAATTATTCTATAAGTCAAATACATGACTTTTCAATGCATGCTAATGATTTTTCATGGAAATAAATTGATTTCAAAAGATACGATAATGGTATTTTGTTTTTAAGGAATGATTATGCCATTTTAGGGAAAAATATACATTTTTAAGAAAATATTTTTCATGGGTTCTCATGTTTTCAAAGAAACACCCATTATTATGATTTTTCCTTTATATTTTCTTATAAAGTGTTTTGTCAAAAAAATTGGGTGGTAAATCTGATTTAATGTATAATTAAATGATTATTTGATATCATAGTTTATTATCTTAAGGGAAAAGTATCTTTTATGACCACATGTTTTTAAATGGGAATACATGTTTCTTTCTTTCATTTTATCTGTCACTTTCTGAGTTTTTTGTGCTCAACCCACATTTTTAAATGTTTATCATATGTTTTAAGGATGTTTAAGAATCAAGAATAAGTTGAGTTTAAAATTATGAAGATTTTTCATGAAAAGAAAACTTGTTTCATTATAAAAGTTTTATATTTTGAAAAAAAATGGATACTATGTGGAAGATTCCAATTTGTCATATATGGGTTTGTTGTATAAGAGTTATAAGTTAATTATAAAAAATTTTAAACTATAAATAACCTAAAAATGTAATAAAGTGAATTCTTGACTAAAAATTCAAGATTATGTAATGTTTTAAGGTTGTTCTATTATAGTTGGTATCATAGGAATGGTTTAGATAACTTTTTAGAATAGGACTATAAAATGTTAGTGATAACCTTGGGGGTAATTATAAGATAAGGATAACATCCTTAAGTTTTGGTAAAGTATATATTGTGTGATTTCCTAAAAATGAAATCTCGATCTGGATATTGGGAAGTGGATGTGGATGTGAAAAAGATTCACCTAGGAGTAACAACTCTAAAATGAGATGATTGGATATTAACTCAATCATCACTGGTGCACGATGAGTTGTCCTAAGGCAGCACACCTATCTAGAAACTCCTAAGGGATGCTGTTTTAGTAAATTAATATTCTCTTTATGAACCATTATTAATAATGAGAGGATATAACCTATGAAACCTATAATAATACATAGTGATATGGGATAACTATAAAGTTTAATGGGTTTATAATTTTAAGATTGATCATAAATTTAATAACATATATACCCTTTTGGGGTTTTATGTATTAAGAATACTTTGGAAGGAATTTATTGAGATTTGATAAATGTTTTAGTTATATGTAATCCATAATTTTAACATGAGAAAAAATTATTTTATGAAGAATGTATTTATATTTTGTGAAACTTATTCTATAGGTATTGACAGCCTTTAGGGTTTATATGATATTTGATATTAAGGTAATTATTTGTTATTACCATTTGGGAATGTATATTTTATCATATAGATAACTATGGGATTGAAAAGTGATTTGTTAATAAATTGATTAATGTTATTTCCGGTTATCACAGTATTTTTGGGGAACATGATATGATTAAGGTAAACATAATATTATTAGATAATATGGGATTTTATTTGAGGAATAAAGGTTGAATTAAATTTTGGAATCATATATGAATTTAATGTGTCTTTATGGTGACTTCAGATATTTTCTTAAATTATTAGAATATTTTGGAGATTATATGATTAGGGTATATACATTCTTGGTTATATGACTTTATGAGTGACTAATAATGATTTGAGATAAATGTTAAATTAATATCACAAGAATATGTGATCAAATCCTTATAATTTTTGGGTTCTAAATTTGGTTGGGATTATTTTTAATAATCTTAAGGTTATTTATTTATCAAATGGTCTAATATGAATTTTGGGTGTTATTGATGTGGCTTTGGAGATTATTGTAGTATTTATTCATATGAAGGTTTATTAATTTTTTAGAAATATCTTACCTTATGCTAAACATTTTGGTTGATGTCAAAAGATAGAAGGGATATTTTTTATACTTTTATGGAATTATGTGATCTATTATAAGTTTATTTTAGTGCTTCAAACATGAAAAATTCCTATTGAATACTCATCATTTGGAGAAAAATATGAAATTATGGTGGTAAATGATTAAGGATAAAATTATACTTGTCAAGTAAGTATATTTCCTTATATTCTTAATCTAGATGGTAAATGAAATCTCCAACTCCAATAAAAATATCTTCAACTAAAAAATCTATCATATTACATTCATTTATGATGAATTTATGTCCTTTTTCACATCTCTTTAGTTTATGGTTGTCTGGTCATTAACTTTCTCGTGATATTTCACTCTCTTGTTATCAATGGTCACAATAACTTTTCTTAATTATTTGGATATTAATTTTTCATCCACGTCTATATTTTCACTTCCCACTAATTTTCTCATTTTTTTAAACCTAATTATTTGTTATTTCATATAACCATCATATTTCTATTTTCCTCTTTTAAAGAGGAATAATTACTAACCCTTTTTTCGTTGTGGGTCTTCAATAATGATATTATAAAATGTAAAACCCTTGATTACTGATATCATGTTAAAATTGTGAGTAATCAATTTATTAAATGGTTATAATGCAACACACTGAGATTTTAAATAAACATTTTGTTCGATAGCATATGCAACATGAAACACCAAGCTTAAATGAACTATAAAATATATTTTTTTTAAATATGATTAATATAACCTAGATGTTGAATTAAAGAGTATTAATAGGATTAATTAAATTTTGAAATATATATATATAAGGTTTTTTCTGCATAAAAAAATTATTAATTCTTAGGTAATAAGCACTAAATTTTCAATAAAGTCATTTTATGTTTCAAAAAATATGTTTTCTTCAAAGATGATTTGTATTGCTTTCGGTGAGAGAATATTATAATTAATTTTATGAAGCTTTATAAACTTTATTTGATATAAATATCATTTTTTAAATCATTATATCAAAATTATATTATGGTTAATTTTTTTTATTTTTTTAAAAAATATTGATTTTTCAAGGAATGATTAAAAATGTCACTTTTTTTAAATTTTATTTTCCATAAAAACCATTATGAAATAAATTTTATTTCAAAGTAACATAAGTATTATTTAATTATATATAATCTAGTTAATTTCATTAGAATCATCATTATACCTTATTTTAGAGTAAGTTCATTTTTGGGCTTAAATAAGTTTTTTTCTAAAAAACATTTTTTTCATTGTATTCTATGTTTTTATCTTAAATTAATTTTTTCCACTTCTAAAAATTGAATTTTATAAAATTTATTCTATATTTTTAATATTCATAATTACAATAATTTAATACTTCCAACTTAATTTTTATTTATAATTAATAGTAAAAATAGTAAGAATATGTTACCATAGTTAAGGTTAAAACAGGTTTACTGGGGGTTAAAAAAAGAGATAAGGGATATAATTACCTAAAAACATACTTTAAACCTACTATATAAGTTTGGTTCAACCAAATATCTATTTTTGGAGTCAAATAATTTATTTTAAAACATTATATTGAATTTTTAATATCATGATTGATTTTTGAGAAGATAATTTATATTATATTCGAATTAAAACTACTTTTGGGTCTTTTCATATAATGGCATGTTTGGAAGATTAAATTAAGTTTATTCTTAATCCTAAAGTATAAAAACCTTAATTTTTTATTATTTAAATAAGAAAAAACATTTAAACAAGTTTATTTTCTGATTACAACATAAAATTATTTTTACGCTAAAATTGAGTATTTTTCAGAAAACTGGTTTTCATACGGTTTGTGTTCTTATATTAGAATTAATTTTATACATTTTTATAAATTTAACCTAATAAAATGGATTCCATATTTTGGATCATAATTTCCTAATTTTTTTACAATTTTCAATTATTGTTTTTTTAAAATTATGTTATCATGATAAAAAGTTAAGTTGTCATAGTTAAGGATAAAATGAGTTTAAAGTGGTTTAACTAAGCGATAAGACTTAAAAAGTATCCAAAACCTATCTAAATGTGATTTTTTGAGTTTATATCAACCCTATCACATATTATCTTATAATTTTAGATGTATTTGTTACACATTACATGATTATGATATATATATTATTTAATATTTTAAGAAATTTTAAGTGTGTCATTCCCCTCACTTATAAAATTGAACCTCATCAACTCTATTACACACACCTTTTTAGCACTCTAGTTTGGTATATACCTATCCAAATAAATTCCTAAAATACCTCCCCATTTTCAATAGGAACTTTTTTTATCATTAAACCAACCTAGGAAGGATTTAGGTATAAACTTAAAGAGGTTGTCATAATAAGAGGTATAATTATTAACTGATCATTTTCATTTTATTTATTTTCAAATCTCCTTCAAATATTATTCAACCATGATGAGATAATAACAAAATTATATTCCATATATTTTTATTTTATTATTTAAATATCGTAACCTATGTCGATATTATCTTCCATTAAATGTGAAATGAAACCATTATTCATGTGTACGGTGGACAACCATCTCACGAATCGATACAATTCATTTTTCATCAATGCCTCTCATGGATTATTATAATGATGGATTTAATGTATATATATATATAATATTCATGAAATAATTATAATTATATAATTATAATGTATTATATATTTTTTTACCTTTCGATCCATTGAAAAATGATAACATCATCTGTGTGTACATGTAGATTACCATCTCCATGAAGCGACGTAATTATTTTTTCATGAATACATCACATAGCTTATATATATGTGTTTATTTAAAAACTAATATTATGTTTATGATATATTCATAATTCTATAAAGATAAAATAATACTTAACTTGTTTTTATCATAATTGTTGAAAAATGAAAATGTTACTCAAGCGTACGTATGGTCTATCATCTTCATGATTGTCACATAGTTAATTTTTCATAACCATGTTTCATGGATAGTTTTAAAAGTATAATTAATATATAAATATTATTATTATTTAACGATTATTATTATATATATGTTTGAATTGTTACCTCTTTGACCATAGTCAACTTATTATAGTCATTTTGGACATATGATCTAAATATCTTCAAAACATTCAAAGTAAACTTAATTGATTAATTAATTGTATATAACATGGTAATAAATAAATAAATTAAATAATAAACTTGAAAAAGGTTCTTAATAAATTAAATAATTAACATAATTTTATTATTTATAATTATAAAGAACATATGTGATGATTTGGACTCAAGGTAAGTGACACTTTACTTAAAAACCTCATTTTAAATGTTTTCAAGATTTATTTTATAAATATTTTTATTTCATTTCCATATTCTTAAAAATACATTTAAATATATTATATGGAAATAAATTAATTATAAAGTACATTTTATATCTCTTTTTAATTTCCTTCAAATATTTTAAAAAGGAAACATTCTACGTATTTGTAAGAAATGTTTTGACATTCTTTTCAACAGGAAAAATTAATATTCTATTTTAACATACCCAACATCAATAGTTTTCCATCCACTAAAATTGTTATTTGATATTTATATTCCTTTAAAATCTTGCATGTTTTATTTAAAGAAAAACAATCCTCCCCTTTCTTCTAGGAATTTTGGTTTTTAAAATTCGGTTTTAAAGGAAGGGGATATACCAATATCCAAAAATGTTTTGGTTATGGGTTCAAAAGTATATTTTTATGAGTTTGTTGATGGAAAATTGAGATTATATGTGTTTTATACATTTCATGGTCCTTGTATATTGTTTATGTTTAGTTAATCCCAATATATCACTCCATTCATTGGGTAATTATTATGTTCTCCAGAGAATTATTTTCAAAGTTGACCATGTTATTTATTCCACTTATAATGGTTCTTGTAAGGGTTCTATGAGGATGATGCCCCAAGTAACATGCATGTATTTTTGATGCATGCTAATGAATTTTAATGGAAATAATATGATTTCAAAAGTTAATCCAATTATATTTTGTTTTATTGGAATTATTAATCCCTTTTAGGTTAAAAATAAATGTTTTTAAGAAAAAAATCATGGGCTCTCATGCTTTCTTAAAAACCCTCACAATTATGATTTTTTACTTTATGTATTGTTATAAAGTGTATAATAAAAAACAATGGGTATTAAATATTATTTCATGTGTAAGTAAATTATTATTTGATCTCAAATTTTATTATGTTAAGGAAAAACTCTCTCTTATGATCTCATAGTTTTAAAATTGACTGACATGTTTTTTCTTTATTTTTATATGTCCCTTACTAAGATTTTTTGTGCTTGTAACACATTTTTAAATATTTTCACAGGGTTTAATGATGACTAAGAACAAAGAATAAATCAAGTTGAAATTTATGAATATTTTTCATGAAAATAAAAAAAGATTCATTATAAAAGTTTTATAATGTGGAAAAAATAAATACATAGTGAAAGAGTCAAATTTATAATATATGGGTTTGTTATGTAATAGTTTTGACCTAATTATCTAAATGTATAAACTAAAAAGATCTTGAAAATGTAATAAACTTAATTCTTCCCTAAAAACTCAAAATTACGTGTTATTTTAAGGTTGTGTCCTTATTCCTAACATTTTAATGATTTTAGGATATTAAAAAATAAAGAAAAATGTAAAGAGTTACAATTAATTACTGTGAAAAGTGAATATTACTATTTGCTGAAGGATTGTGTGAGTAAAATTATAAATTTAATTTCAATTCCTACACTAAAATGGTTTAGGGTATGGAGGTAAATAAAAAATTAAAGAGTTACATTATTTACCATAAAAAATATATATCACTTTATACTAAAAGTGTTTTGGATGTGGATGTAAAGATAAATTCAAAGAGTTTCATTAGTTGTTGTAACAAATTAAATGCATATAATTTTATCCTAAAATAGTTTAGGATGTACTGGTAAACAATAATGTAAGTAATTATAATATTTCAAGGGAAAATATTGATGGAAAGTGTTCCATGGATGACGATGATTCACATAGAAATAGTTTTAAGAAGATAATAGAAGTTAGCATTATAATATTTGATGTATTAAAATTAAGAAGTTTTAATATGTTGAAAGAGTTGAATAGTTGGAAATATTATTCCTAAATATCACTATTATTCAAACTATGTTTCTTTATAAGTTTTTCTCACTAAATAGTTAGTGAGGGGGTTTTATCAAATGATTATATAGACATGTGATATGAATTGCATATGATGTAATTAGTTAATAAAACCATAGAAATTTTATCATACATAAGGATGGCCTGGAAGTATTTTATAAATGATATTATTTTTGATAATATTAAAATATATCAGCTTTGAGAAAATATCTATTGTATCATTCTTTCAAATTGGTTGTATAAATGTATATATAGATATACATTTTCTTAAGTGTAATGAAAAATCACCTCTCAAAATATGAATTTGAGTTATCTCTAACTAAGGTTCATTATGGAGTATTATAGGTTATGATGAAATGTTAAGGTTTGCATGAATAGGATTCTTGTATAGAGATACATAATATGCTAATAAGGAACAAAAAAATGAATAGGATTCTTTTTCTATATTGGATAACCCACTAGGTATACCATATAGAGTGTCATATATATGTATTTGGTATACTAGGGGTGCATGGATCATATTTGAGTCCCCACTACTTAAGGTTGGTGAGATACCTAGCATGAGAAACTTCATACTTTGATACCTTACTTACACAAGATTACATGTTGACTTAGATGATATAAGGGTGGTTGGGTATATTACTGGTCATGCCATCAATTTGATCTTAACCAAGATGGGAGTTTTCCTCTCATATTATGAGTATGACATCAAGGCCCTTAATTGATATAGACTATGAGAGTGTGTAGCCACACATGTATATTATATATCTATTCGGATAAGACGCATGTGATGTGTTTATCCATAAGGATGAATGACATGTCATGTGTTTGTCGATCAAGTCAGTATATACTCAGAGAATCGAGAACAAATGAGTAAGTTTTATGGGATTGACATGCTCTATCTCCATAGTCAATCAATGTCTTGGAAAAAGGGAAAATATGAGAATGAATGCTTTCATATGATTCAGACTAGTGGAAACATGTATTGATATACTTGTATTTGATAGAGATCATGTTGGATCCCTTCAGAGCTTGAGTATCATTAAAGATTTTCTAGAGGACACTCTTTTCTTACATATATGAATCTGGAGATCTATATTTATTTTCAATGCTATAAAGGCTTTTGGGGTCACACTTTGCGGTTTACTGAATGGGGATTTTGTTTGATTGAGAGAGAAACTATAAAATAGATTTTGAGTTAATCCAAAAAGATTTTTGGATGGATATTCACAAGTTATTACACATGATATGACACAAGGTGAAGTTATTGATGGATATCCGAATGTTTTTTGGAATATATCCAAATATTTTTTAAAATGGTTTCACAAGTTATTGTATATAATACAATATAAGTTGAAATTGAACAAAGTCTCTTGGTCTTAAGTGAAAGTGGGATATTGAAGGGGTTAGTGTTCCTTAAATCCTATTTGTATATGATATAATAATCTATATCATATATCATATCATAATGTTTCATGAAAATATGATTTTCATGATAATTCCTTCACTTGTAATGCATGCATGAAATTATATTTTATGCATGAAGGATATGATGGCAATATTGGCTTATAGTTAAGTCACCCTCCCATGTTGGCTATCATTTAAGGAGTTTTTTTATAAGATGAAAAGTTCAGGGATTTATAGCATTCATTCATATGACACATGAACCAAAAGTGGAATTAACTCATGCATTATGAACACGTGAGTTTAATGTGTGCATCACCATGGAGTGTTCTCAAAACCTATATAAATCCATTTTCATTCGATGGCAGTGTGTGTTGTTGTTCTTGATGTTAGGTCAAAAATTTCATCACTCGAAACTCTCTTAATTCTTCTCTTTTTCATTTTAGGCACTAGAATATTGTGAATATAGAATGTTGGATGATTCTCTTGACCGACGGATAACTTTGGAGCTAGAAAGTCGTTTGGATTCCACTCATGTTATTTCTATCAAACCCATGCGATAGAGATTGAGATGTGGAAGATGTACTTTGAGGTACTATATGCTATATATAGAGCAATTATTCATTTTGGTTTTATGTAGTTTTTATATTTCTAGCATGTGAGATCATCAACAAGTGATTATAGTTGTTTTTATTGCTTTTAATAACTATTATTAGACTTGTTTAATCCCCCAACAGAAAAAATAATATAAAAAACAATATGTATCACTAATAGCAATATAGGTTAACCAATCCATAAAATAATTTTCTAGAAGTAATATAAAACATAACCATTTAACAATTTTATTCAAATAAAATCATTACAAAATAACCAAAAACATTATGTTAGTTCTTATGCCATATCAAAAAAATTGTTAATATTTACCACAAACAAAACATGTTGATTTCTAATAGTTCAATCAAATCATTAAAAACTTTATCTTTTACTTCGGTTATAACTTCCTTCCCATGTATAGAACTGAAAAGTTATGAAAAAATTATCTTTTCCCATTTTTTACTATAAATAGTACGGTTTAAGAAGGAGACAGACAAGTGAGATATGTAAAATAACAACAAAATATAAATTGGGGATGATTTTGAAAAAATAATTAGCTTTGTGGGGTTGATTTTCGAATGGATTTTAATTCTCAAAAGAATGAATGTGCCTCCACCTCCTCCTCTCTTCCAGGGCTGTGCCAAGTCAGTGTCCCTTTTTCCGGCAGTTTGGCTGGATTCCTCCAGCGTTGGTTCCAGGGACGGAACTTCGGTGCTCTCTTTTCTGGCATCTTCTTTTGATGAAGCCTTTTAGAATTTAATATGGAACTTAGTGGCTCAGTTCAGGGTGGACAAGCCTCAGTTATTCGAGCATGGAGTTTTAATTTTCTAGTGTGGGGGCCACTCCCAATATGGGGTGGAACTTTTCAGCGGGAGTCATCTTGGACGACAACAAACCTGGTGTAGGGTTCTTCCAAGGTGGGTAGTCAACACGTTGGACTGCAGTAGGTGGCGTGAGAAATCTCAATGGTAGATGAGCTATCCCAACAACCAAAGACAATTTTGTTTCCCTTCATCTCTATTTAACGGGATCCAATCCCATCATTTTTAAGAGAGAATTCTACAGTGTATGTGTAATTTTGGTGTTCCTCTGACGAGACTGGAGAGATAATAGAGAGAGGTCTTGTTTCTCCCGTGGACGTAGGCTACTCTCGGAACCATGTTAAATCCTTGCGTTGCTCTGTTTACTCCCATTTTTGTGTGTTTTAGGAACCACGCACCTCCGTTGTGCCCCAACAAGTGGTATTAGAGGCGAGTCAGAGCGAACGGAGGTGAGACGGCGAGCCTGTAGAAAATTTTCCAGTGGCCTAAAAATTGAAAGTCATCAGAAAATTTTTCCGACAGCAGATTCGTGAAGAGGACGGCAAGACGATTCCAACAGCGCAAGAGGCGATGAAAACAGAGTTGAAACGAGCCTGGTAGGCTCGGTCAAAGTTTGGTCAAACCCGTAGGTGAACAGTACCCCCGTGCCGAAGAAGATGACACTGTTCACACCACTGGAAACAATTCCCGTGTGATTCCAGTGGGAATTCTGGCGTGCCACGTCAGCGCCACGTCGGTGCCATGTTAGCAGGTGATCTGGACTGTTGAACTTTTTTTGACCATATCTAGTTCAATTAGTGTCCGATTTTAGCAATCCAGGAGTCAATTCCAACTATTTTGACCATTCCGGACGCATTTGTACCGTCATTTTCTCAAAATTCGTACTCGATCTGGTGGTTTCAGAAGGGTGCGTCATCGACGGTTGTGATCACGTTTTGCGACAATGACGATGACGGGTGGCGGAGCACTACCAAGATTTGATATTGAGAAGTTTGATTGTAAAAATAATTTTGGCTTGTGGAAAAGCATGGTGAAAGATATTTTGGTGCAGCAGGGAATGATCAGACCGTTGATCGAAGAAAAGCTCGAGGCAACTAGTGTCGATGATTGGGAAGAGCTCGAGAAGCTGGTCGTCAGCACAATTCGACTGTGTCTGGTGAATGAGGTAAAATATTTGGTTCTTGATGAGACATCACCAAAGGAGATCTAGAAGAATTTAGAGCAGCGGTATATGGTGAAGTCACTCACCAAAAAATTGTTCCTAAATAAGAAATTGTACCAGTTGTGGATGGATGAGGGGATGAATTTGTTGGATCACACCGACGAATTCAACAAGATCCTGATGCAGTTATTGGGGCTCGGTGTGAAGGTTGGAGAGGAAGATAAAGTAATTTTTCTATTATCATCCCTACCAAGCTCATTTGATGGGATTGTGACTGCATTTCTCGTGGGGAAGGAGACATTGAAGCTGGACGATGCGATGGCATCGCTTCAATATTCGGAGGCATTCTGAAGACCCATGATGCATTCAGGCGAGCAAATCATGGCAATGTGAGATGATCAACGTGGGAGGAACCGACATCAGAAGTCAGGAGGTAAAGAATGTCAGCCAAAATCTAGGGGATGTGATCCTAGAAAAATCATGTGTTTCTGGTGTGAGAAGAAAGGTCACTATAAAAGTGATTGTAGAGAGAGAAAATGGTACGTTGCTGGAAAGAAGAAAGTAGAAGAGGAGGATTTGAATATCACAGGTTTATCAGCAGATGATGTAATCTATGTGACAATGGGAAGCATGCACTTAGATGAGAAAGTTGAACAGGGAGAAGTGAAGTGTCATTACTGTAAAAGATATGGTCACATGAAATGGGAATGCCGATTTCTAAAGAGGAAGAATGAGAAGGCTCAAAATCCCAAGGAATAATGATGGGTTCTAGATTCAGGGAGCTTGACACACATATGTATGATGAGAGGTACATTTGATACTTTTTAGCATGTGTGAGACTTGGTGATACTTGGTGATGGGTCAACATGCGATGTTTGAGGATTCGGGATAGTGAAATTGAAGACACCTGATGAAGGAATTCGAAAACTGGATGACGTGAAATTCATTCTGAGGATGAGACAGAACCTGGTATCATTGAGTAGGCTCGATGCAAAAGGTTTCAAGATTTCCATTACAGGTGGAGTGTTGGAAGTCTCACGTAGGGATGCAACGATGTTTACTGGGAAGGATTCCCAAGGGTTGTATCATTTTATGGAGACCGTAGTCAGCTCGAGATCGATAGAAGAAAGTGGAGGTTCCACGTCATATGGCGTGAAGAAGCGTGTTCAATTTGATGATGAAGTTTTCAACACCTGTAAGGAGACTTCAGGTCAAGATTCTACCCCAAATTGGTCGTGAGGGGGATATTTCTGGGGGGCCACTCCCAATATGGGGTGGAACTTTTCAGTGAGAGTCATCTTGGACAGCAACAAACCTGGTGTAGGGTTCTTCCAAGGTGGGAAGCCGACACTTTGGACTATAGTAGGCAGCGTGAGAAAGCTTAATGGTATATAATCTACCCAAAAAACCAAATAAATTTTGGTTTTCCTTCATCTTTATTTAACGGGATCCAATCCCATCATTTTTAAAAGAGAATTCTGTTGTGTATGTGTAATTTTGGTGTTCCTTTGATGAGACCGGAAAGATAATATAGAGAGGTCATGTTTCTCTCGTGGACGTAGGCAACTCACCGAACCACGTTAAATCCTTGTGTTACTCTGTTTACTCCTGTTTTTGTGTGTTTGAGGTACCACGCACCTCCGCTGTGCCCCAACATCCATCTACGATATCAGAACTAAGCAGAAAATTGTACCTTATTGTTTTGGAATGTTGGGAGGACTTCATCTAGGCTTGGGCCCAGAACCCTAAATCGATCAATTGCTTGCACTTACGCCTCTCTATATTCTATATGTAGGTTCATTGGGGATGGGGTTCTTTCATGTCGGTGGTGTGGGTGAATCTTCCTAGCCTCCCGCTGCCCTTCCAGAACTTGGATTTCATTTGAGAAGATTAATGACTCTCTATGTCAGTTCCTATGCACGGATGATTGCAACCTCCGGATTCTAGACACTGTGGCAGCTCAGATTAATGTTGCGATGGATCTATCGACTCCCACTCCATATTGGATGCTCCTTCTAATTGAGGGATTGATGGATTGGATGAAACATGTTTTTTATCCCTTGGCACCTCTCTTCCCAGAGGAGTGCCCAGAGGAGTGCCTGCTTCGCTCCCTAGGCTTCAAAGGTGGAGACTCGGTCGACCTCCATTCTTTGTACTCCCCAGGAGGATCCATGGTTGTTGGGAGGTGATTTCAACATGACTTTGGACTCCTCTAAGAAAGAGGGAGGGAAGTCTCTACCTCGTAATGATAGGATCGCTTTCTCCTACTTCACGTCTCAGGAGGATCTCCAGGACCTTGGTTATATAGGGAACAGGTTTACTTGGTGTAATAACCAGAGAGGAAATTGGTCAACTTGGTGCAGGTTGGATTAGTGCTTCAGGAATCTCCAAGATATCTCAGCCTCCCTGAATACAGAGATTATTCACTTAGTACACACATTTTCAGACCACTCACCTCTTCTTATTCACCACAAGTCGGGCAACTCAAGTGGGGGCTCTTCTTCTTCTCTAACTAATGGAGACATCACTTTGAGTTACTGCGTTGCAACACTCCTGGGAGGTTTTGAGACAAGGAGGGAACTAGGTGACCTTAGACAATAAATTGTGTCACCTAAAACATGATCTCATAGTCTGGTAAAATCTCCACCCCTCGGTTCATCCGAACCTAGAAAATAATAAAAGGGATATCGAGATTTTAGAGGTAAGTTTGGAGAAGTCTTGTGATGAGGATCTCCTTGTCTCTCTGGGTCTCAAGAAACATCAATTTAATGAGATTATTCTAGAGCTAGAGAGAAGTATCCATGAAAGATCCTGAGCTACCTAGCTCAGAGAAGGTGATCGCAACATAGCTTTTTTCCATGCTTCTTTGAAGGAGAAGCAACGTGGTTGGGCTCTAAACATTTGGCTCAAGGAAGGATCATATACTAGTGATATGGATCTTATAGTTTTCATGGTGGGTTCCCATTTTAATTCATTATTTTGTAATCCTAACCCATGTTTGCAGAATGGATATATATCCCAATGACCAGACTGATCTATTTGACTTGATCCTAGGAGTGATCCCTACCCATGACAATGGCCTCATAGGAAGTGCTCTAGAGAAGAAGGAGATGTGGGAATATGTTACCTCTCTTAATCAATAGAGTTCACTATGTCCCAATGGGTTCTCAGTGAAATTTTTTACCATCTCTCGAAATTTCAATAAGGATGATCTCATCGCTTCTATCTAGGACTTCTTTTGCGGGGGTGTGCTCTCTAAGGTTGCAAGTGGTCACTAAAATGATCCTTATTCCCAAGGTGATAGATCCCTCCTCCAAAACTCAGTACCAACCCATCAACATGTTCAATTTTTCATACAATTTTTTTTCTATCAACCACAATAAGAGTCTCTCTTCGTTCATCCATAGCTGGGTCTCAGAAGAGTTACATGCATTTATCCAAGGTAATTCGACTCAAGGTGCAATGGGAATTTCCCAAGAGATGGTTGGAGAAATAAACAGGAATTTTTTGGGATCCAATATTGTTATCAAAGTGGATATGGAAAATGTGTACGATCATATTGAATAGAGTTTCATCATTTCGGGCTATGAGATGCATGAGATTTTATGAATGGTTCGTTGACATTTTGTTTCAGTGTTATAGCTCGCTATAGTTCAACATTGTTTTTATGGGGAGGTAGTGTGGGTTCTTGAAATCAGTTAGCAGACTTAGGCATAGAGACCCCCTTTGTCTCAATATCTTTATCATGGTCTATAATTCTCTAAGTAGATATGTTTCCTCCTCGATGCAACATGATCTTCTTCATCCTTAACACTGTAAGGGGAGAGGGTCCCACCTCCTCTTTACTAATGACATGGTCTTATTCATTAACAGTTGTATCTCTTATATCATAGGTTTCAATAATATTATAGAATAATATATGAAATGGAGTGTACAAATCATCAATCGGGATAAAACATGGGTCATCTTCCCACCCTCTTATTCGAACAGGATAAGGAACAACAGTGAATCCTTCTTGGGTATTCCAAGTAAGAACTTTTCCATGGCCTATTTGGGTACACCCATAACTCCTAGAAGGGTCCAAACCAAGCAATTTGAAAGTATGGTTTATACGATAATCAATCATATCAATAATTGGAAGAACAGGTTCCTATAATTTGGTGGATGGATTACCCTTGTTAACTACATGTTGTCATCAATTCCCACGTATATCGTATCAGTTATCAAGGCTCCCAAGTGGATTATTAGACAGATTGATAATATCTTAAACTCTTTTATCTAGTATTATTAGGGGGAGTGTATATTTTTATGGTCCTCATGGAACAAACTTGAAAGACCGGTTAATCAGGGGTATCAATGTGAGTAATATGGGGGAGGAAATGTTCTTCCTGCAAAGAAAACTTTCATGGGAGGTTATTGATGATCGGTCCATATAGAACTTATTCATCATATTGAAATATGGGTATGGATTAAGAGAGATAGTAATAACCCTTTACTCCTTGTGGAACTCACTGTGTGGCCACATATAAGTGCTCCAAGATCACTCTCAGTGGAACCTGGGTCTGGGAGACATTAACTTTTGGGAGTGCAAATAGGGTGGTGGTCTACTAGGATTTTTAGGATGTCATACACCCAACCTGACCATCAAAGAGGCTATATCTCACCCCCAACTTCATCCAGGAAATCCTCACCCCCACCCAAGAGAGAATTTTTGACAATTTCAGGCTGGAGGTGACCCATAACCAGTGTATTTTCATGAGCTCCCCATCGAGTAGGTTCACATCCAAGTCCTACAAGAAGATGACCCTCGTGTAGTATACCAGCAATCCTTGGGGATGCTACCTTTGGTTCAAGTCTATCCCAGCTAATTTTAATTTTCTGATATGAATAATTTGGTTTCATGTGATTCTTACAAAGGTTGATGTTAAAGGTAAGGGTGTCCATCCTGCATCCAAATGCACTTGCTATTTGTTACCCAAGGAGGAGTCCACATTGCACCTTTTATTCCAATGTGAGTGGGTGGGAACATTGAGGAGAGATCTAGGAGAGTTCATGGATACCTCAGGGGTGGTGGTCTCCTCCAAGGAGTTCTTTTCATCTTGGTTTTACAGAACTAATAGTTTCATGCATGAGGAGAAGTCTCAGATGATCCTCCTATAAGCATATTATCGGTGCATCTAGATGGTGTGAAATCAGTCCCAGCACAATGGCTCCCACCCATCAAGACAATCTGTAGTGGAAAGGGATAGGTGTCTCATTCTTGATCTAATTATCCTTATGAACCACTAGGAGGAGGCCCCTTCTCTTATGTGATACATAACCAGTAAACTCCCCTCTGTCCAAAATAGATCCAACAAGATGGACCATTGGGTGTGCTGGTCCCCCCCCCCCAGGTTCTTAAACTCAGCATTGATGGTGCATGCAACCAAGGGATCATGTAGGGGGTGGGGTCTGCAACTCTACTGGTTCAATAATTTTCACCTTTAGTGGTTTTTATGGGGATGGTGACTCTTTAAGGGAGGAGGATAATTCCATGATTAATTTCCTTGATCTATGAAACTTTACGAATATCAACCTGAAGAAGGTGGAAACAAACTCTAAAATAATGTAGAGATCCCTTAAAGGTGTTTCTTATACTCCTTGTAAAATCACCAACTTAATCCAAAAGTGTAAGGATATCCTCTATAATGAAACTGAGATCCTCTATATGTGGAATGAAGGATATTGAGTGGATAACTTTATGGCTTCCATGTCTACCCCTAATCTCCCCCTCATGGTGTTTTTTACCCTATTATCCCTTCCCCTATGAGGTTTGGATATTTTTATTGGGGATACTCTTGGTCTCCATTTCTATAGGCCCCCAGGATGCTTTTGTCTCCCTCCCCCATTCCCCTTTTAATAAAATACATATGTTTTCTTAAAAAAATTAACCATTAATTAAAGTAATAAAAAATATTTATAAAACATAAATCTAAGATCATCATAATATTTAATTGAAAATCATAAAAATTTGGAAATGAAGAATGGGTGCATTTATCCTTTAAATGTTACTATCAACGCCTTTAGAATGATTTTTTATAATGATGAACAAGGTATAAAAAAATGGATCTTCCCTCTGAGGTGTATCCACTGGAATCATGGAATCACCCAAACACTTTGGGAGGGATATTAAAATTCTTCCTGATATGATATAATTTCAAAATCAAAGAATATAAAGAGAAATCTTTGGGGTGTGTAGAGTTTTGAGCAGAGTCTTTCTGGTGAAATTTTCACACACTACCCAAGACTGAGATACCTTTATATAAGTTATGGGAGGATCCCAGGTCCATTCATCTATACCATGAAATTACTTGTACATTTTATAAACATATGAGTAATGGATTTATATAGATATTACGTAACCTATGACCAATAACTCAACAAAAATTTAATGATAGCTAATCGATAAGAGCCTTTTAATGTTAACACCTTAATGTTCAGAAAGATTAATGAGTCATGGAAGTATTGAGAGTATTGAACTTAGCTATATAAATCATTCATATCGCACTATATGATATGCATAAATAGTCATCATGATAATTCTCCTTGTCCTAAAATATGATATACCCCCAAAATCTTAAAAAAACCTTTTACCATACGTTTATTATACTCTATGATACCCTGAATCATATAATACGATATTACAAGGATTTAGGGAGTATTCCTTTCAATCTCAGACTTACACTAAATCCTAAAATACTTTCATTTCATTTCACCTTATATTGTTTCATATAAAATAAATTATGAAATTATATATAAAACCCTCTGGTGTATCTTCCAAAACACTTTTGTAAATCTATCATTAGCTTCACCTTGTATTACACCATATGGAATGCCTTGTGAAAATATCATTCAAAACTCTTTTGGATAAAAATATAAAATAATTTTAGAGTATCTCTTTGATTCAAACTCAATCCATATTCATTTAGTCAAAAAGTGTGAACCCGTGGGTCTTTATAGAATTTACAAAAAATATATATATAAACCATCAGATCCATAAATGTAAGAATATAACATCCTTTATAAAAGAATTAATGTTACCCAAGCTACAAAGGGATCTGGTGTGATCTCTATCAAACACATGTATCTCTATAACTATGTCCACCATCCACATAACATATTGGAATTTATTTTCATACATTCCCTTTTTTTATGACATTGAGTGATCACCAAACACAATGTATGTCAATACCATGTATCCTCCCCAAATGTTCACAATTCTATGAGTATAGGCTAACTAGGTTGATAAATACATCACATTTCATTCATCTCCCCTCATAAAAGTAGATAATCATGTCATATGTACATTCTATGTACGGTCATACATTTCCTCATTCTATTTCAATCGAGGGCCTATATGTCATAATCATCAAACGAGAGGATAAATCTCATCTTAGTTAAGCTCCAACTGATGACGTGATCAACAACATACACAACCACCCTTTGATTACCTAAACCTTAATCCCTTCATAATAAATGTATAAAAGTATAATGGTTATCATGTTAGGTATCTATCCAACCTCAGGTATTGGGATTCAAAATATGAATAATGCATATCTAGTATACCAAGTACATAGTGTATGACACTCCATGTGGTATAATTCTTGGATAATCCAGTGCACAAAACACTTTTGTTCCTCATGAAAATATTTCATATATTAATACAAGAAGTTAATCCACACTAACCTTTACATTTATTCATAACCTATAATCCTCCATGATGAACATTGGTTAGGAATAACTCAAAGTTGTATTGTAAGGGTTCAATTATCATTACATTTCATGAAATGTATATCTATACATATATGCAACCAGCCTGAAGGAATAGTAAAGTGGATATTTCCTTTTGTATGATACATTTTATATTCTTAAAAACTTTAAAGAATACTTAAAAAATACATTTCGTAAGTTTGTGTCCATAATATCATATATGATAGACTACCATATCAATATTATGTTTGTTGTAATTTCTGGGGGGGTTTAACTCAATACATATATATGTATTTCCTTTTGTATCCCTATTTTATTGTCTAATAAAACCCTCCAACTAGACTATTTAATGAGTAACATCAACATAGTAAATTATTTTGAATATTGGTGAAAATTAAGAAACATATTTCTAATGTTCAACTCTTTGTACCTAGTCAAACTCTTTTAATCCACAACATTTAATGTTATGATGTAGATAACTTCTATTGTCTATATATAAATCTTATTAAATTTATATCCATCATTTTTAAACCCCTTTTTATAAAACTTTTACTTGAAATCTATTGTAACTCTTTACATTATATAATATCCTAAGAGTTTTAGGATAAATTTTCTATGTTTTGGTAATAAAATCTAACTTTTATGTTGTATATTTATCATCATATTCTATAACTATTTTAGGATAATTTAGTGAAGATCACACTAATCTTTGACTGGCGTAATATTTTATTTTTAAAATTTAAACTTATCTAAGTCCAAACACACTTCCACAAGACTCTAAGAAACTATATTCCTTTCAGGATATCAAGATAAGAAAAAAAATCCTTTGTGTTTATAAAATAAATATTATTTACTTTGGTGGGAAAACATAACATATAAAATATTATTTTTCACATCATATATTCTATTCTATGTGTTTGGAAATATTAATGAAAATTAGAATTTACCGAATATACCACTATTGGTGGTGGAATAATATTCCTTCATGTTATTGAATAAATGATTTATCCCCAATAAAAATAATTTTATCCTTATCTCCTTTCAAAAAAATTATAAGATTTAGATGAAACAAAAATCATTTGTATCAAAAACATCATCTCATTAATTTAAACAATGATTATTTAAAAGTTATCCTCAAGAGAAAAATGAGACAAAAAGGGAACATATTTTATTCAAAAAATGATTTTTTCTTGAAATATTTCTTGAATTTAAGTTCTAATTATAGAAACTTATTTTCTCCATCACATGAAATAAAAACTTTAATCTCTAATCAAAAATTATTTATTTACTTATGACCAGACATGTATATTTAAAACATTTCTAAAACATACAGTTGGTTTCACATACCGCTCAAAATAAAATAATTAAATTTTATAGAATTAATACCTAAATTGGAATCTCCAGGTGGTTTCATTTAACCCTTAAAATATTCTAGAAAATTGATTCTCCAATGTTCATATCTTTCACTATAAAATAAATTTCCTTCCTTTTCTTCAGCTTAGCTAGTGTTTTGGACTCACCATAACCATTTTTCATTTCACTTTGGTTAAATATTTTAACCTTTTTCCTTTTAAACCATCTTAATGAATCTTGAACTCAGACCGCACATGTCCTACTCAATTATCCTCAACGTATTGAGTAGATTGGGTAAACCTTTATTGAACTTGTTCATATTATAATTCAAAATAAATTATTTATACCTATACAACATTAATTGAAGAAATAATTGTGTGTTCAAATCGAGTTTAAGAGGTAAACTCAGCCTCTATAAGTCATTGATGTACCCAATCATATTGAGTTAATGGTTTGAGACTGAAGTTGCTTTAACCAATTTTCACTTAAAGAGATCATTCAAAAGCTAATACCTTTCGTTACTATCTTGTTCTTGATAAATCTTTTTTAGGTCATCTATCATTTATTATGCATTCATGGTCTCATGTTTCTTTTGAATGTGGGTTCCATGGTCACAATCATAAGTGTATAGATTTCAAGTGAATCTATTAGATGCTTATTATGTCCATTTAACTCCATTTTTTTGAACAAATTCACTAGTCAACCTCTTAGGATGGGGTTGTTCTAACACATATAATTTTCCTTCTTTCTTGATAACTAGTCTCATGTTCTAATACCAGTCAAGGAAGTTACTACTATTTAGTTTTTCCTTATGCAAAATTAATCTCAAGTAAAATCTTGATGATGATGATTCCATTATCTATAATAGATTATTTTTATCATATTTGTATCATGTTTTATATTAATTTAATAATTAATTTTATTAAATGTACTCTCATTAAAAATTATAACCATTTTTAAATTCATCATATCTATTAGTGGGAAAGATCTATATTTCACAAATCATTGGGTTTATTTTTTATTTCTCCCGTCACTTAGCTATTTATGTAGGGAATCATCCCAATCATATAATATATGATTCTTGGATAATTGAGTGGATAACTCATTACTCAATCCATCATATAGATAAGCCTAACTCTATTCCTCTGTTAACCCAATCCTATTAAGGTATCCTAGATAAGCGTAACCCAAAGAAAACACAAATAATTGGAACCTATTCCTATTAGGGTCACTCATTTCTTGACTTCATTACACAATATAATCCAAGGGTACCCAACATTAGAATGACCTACCGAGTTAGATGATTAAGGTCATGAAAAAATTTTGTTTTGAAAATAATCTTACACTTAATATTTGATGGGTTTTTTTAAGTCATGCCAAAATTTAATATACATTATATTCATATTAAATCCATAATAATTACATCACATGTAATATTTATTATCTCATGTTTTATTCCTTTATGTATGCATGATTCTATTAATTTACTTTCGAAGTTCCTATTTCATCCACCAAATTAATATGTTCACACAATATTAATGTGTAAATAATCACACAACCCATAGTTTGTGATACTCATAAAAAAATAAAATAAAAATATATTCATACATATCCAAATGTTTCTTATTAATAAGTTACATATACTGTTAATGTAATGGTTTAGAATTATACGATATTAATAATCTCCTCATGAAAAATCCTAGGGATATAGATAACCAACTATCACATTTTTTGGAACAAGGAAAAATCCTCCAGGCCAGTGGGAAGTCTGACAAAAAGTCCCTATACCTAGGGATAATTTACTCAAGAAAGAATCTAATTCATCAAAACTCTAAAACCTAATATGTATAAATTATATTTAGCAACTAAATTAAAGCTAATACCTTTAATAAAAATTTGAGGTTAGTGTAGATGAAAACTAAATCTTATATTGGTGTACCTAGCATGTTATGCATGGATTAGAAATTTATAAGGTGCAATTTATCACCTAAATTAAAGAATACACAATATTCACATTTTATAAGCAATTTATAAACATTAATAATAAAAATGAATTAAATAAATAAATAAACATTTTATTTATTTTCCAAATATGAGATATATATTTATGAATAATTCATAAATAAAAAATTATAAACATTTTATAATTAATTATTAAAATTTCATAATTAGATGAATATAAACACATTGTATTTACACTCAATATGAACTCCTTCATATTTTTCATTATATATCATTGACTTTCAAAAATGACATTTCCTGAAATATAAACATTTTATATTTAAATTTATATTTTGTAAACACTTTACATAATCTAAATATCATATATTGATATTATTTAAACCATTGAGGAAATCATTCATCAAAACTCTTTTGATCTGATTTAAATAATTTCCAAATAGGGACCTTTAATTTAAACATTTGAAATTAAACATTATGAACATTTCATAATTTTTAAATATAAATATTTTATATTTTTTCATGTTTTATAATTTATAAAACTTTTATAAAATAAACATATAATTTATATATAAATTTTTTTTTATCCAAATTATAATTAATTGCAAATAATATTGAAAAGGGTATTTTTAATATTAACATTTATTATTCATGGAATATTTATTAATGAATTTTTTAAAACATTTAATTAATTATCTATAAACATTTTTGAATCCATTAATTTATAATTCACTTTTATAAATCAATAAATATCCGAAAATACTTTTTATCATTATTGATAAAAAATTTATAAATAATAAAATTCAATTCATAATTAAAAATGATGAAAAACAATTTTTCTAGATCAATTATGTTTTATGATATAAGGGGTGTCATAATTTATAATTAATAGGAAATAAGTTCATAAACTATTTACATGATATCATTCAAACTTTAAGACTAATATTCCAATCATAAAATGAGATAAGAAACATTTTTAATGGTATCATATCATATTTTACGATATACCATGATATCATAAAGGTCATATAATACTTTATTTTTGAAACCTGTGGAATTGGTTATCATAAAATATTATTAGGGGATATTGTATGCTACGACATGTATGAAAATTATGGTTTATAATATAACTTATTTTATGACATGCATTATGATAGGAATTACGGTAGTTAAAAATTTCATTTCTCAAATGATTTCATTAATCAAAATGCTCGAAAAGGCTTCAATACCAACTGAGAGGTATCTAATCATGGATTAACCATTAATTAAAGTATTAAAAGAGATTTATAACCCTTGAATCCAATATCACCATGTTATTGAATAAAAAATCATACAAAACTAGAAATGAGAAATGTGTTCCTTTCTCATTTGAATGCTACTACTAATGATTTTTGTTGTTTTTTGATGATGATCACCAAGGAATAACTAAAATGTTCTTCCCACCAAGGTGTGTCCATGATAAGAACTAAATCACTCAAACACTTTACGTAGGACCTTCCAATTTTTTATAATATACTATTATCTATGAAGTAAATAATAATAGAAGGAGAGTGATTCATGTGGGGTAGATTTTAGATCAAAGACTTTCAGGATAAATGCACACATACTTCCCAAGATCGATATGCCTTTATATATGATATTGGGATGCTTCCTAGGCTATGTATTTTCTCTATGAATTTACTCATATGTTTTTTAAACATACGAGTAATGTATTTGGTTATATCTCAGGTAACCTATGACCAATAACTCTCTCAATATTTAATAAAAGCTTGTGTATAGGAGACTTTGAACCATAACTCTTTAATGTTTGAATGGGTGAATGAGTTGTATAAATACTAAGAGTATCAAAATTATCTATACAACTCATTAATATTATACTATATGATATTCATAAACATTTATCATACAAAATCTCCATGTCATAAAATACGATATTCCATTAAAATATTAAAACAAACCTTTTTTCATAAGTATATCATACTCTATGATACACCAAATTATATAATATGATATTAAAAGGCTTTAGGGAATATTAATTTTAGATTCATACTAGATATTATAACTAAATAATAAAATTGAGTATAAATTACACTGGGAGGTTATACAATATAAGTGGGTATGTTGTTCAGATGTTTCAAGTGCAGTGTGAAGAATATATTTTTAGTGAATGGTTGTTTTATCTCACTATATTAATTTTGTTTTAGTTAATTCTTTTAAATTATTTGTGAAATAGAAAAAAAATATGTGAGTGAGTATAGAGTAGAGAGGTTCACATGAAATGTACTTTAATAATTTAAATTTTCATCCCATAAAATTTTCATTAATGCTTGAATGTGTAACATTATCAATTATTTGGTGTATTTAAGTTAATGATGGTTAAGTACTTTTTATTTAGTTTATAAAAAATAATTTCGTCATTTTTAACAAATCATATATTTTCATCCTATTATTTTTCATTATTTTAATTTTGGAGGTGATGAGAGGAGGTTAAAGGGATAGAGGTGTTCTTGGAGAAGATATTTCAACTTGGGGAAGTAGGCTTCAGTGTGACCATCTGAGTCATGGTGTGAATGGTTGGATACAGTAAAGGTTGATTCTATAGTTGGTGGTCATGGTGTAACGAAAGATTTTTGTAGCATGAAGGGGTCAAAGGGAGTTTTTTGGAAAATTTTAGAACCTTGCATCTCAAGGAATGAACTTTAGATAAGTTTTTCAACCTTATGATATTCCCTTTACCGATTCTTGGGTCACAGTGTGGATGATTGGTTTGCCGTTAAATAGTGACTTATGGGAGTTTGAGATTTTTCAAAAATGGAATTCATGCAATGACAATGGATGTTGTGGAATAAACTCTCAGAGGTTGATTTCAGAGGTTCTAATTTTTTGTATGTCATGGCATGGCCACCTCTATCATGGAATGAGAACTTGGAGGGAGAGTTTTAGTGGTTTTTCTTGGGTGACATCGGATTATGGTGTTCTTGTTCATAATGTGAACATTCTTCGATTGTATCAAATTAAATATGGTTGTCCAATTTTATGAGGGGTGTTATATGGAGGATATATGGTGTGATTTTCATATGGTAGTTTGAGATTGCTCTTTCACGACATTACGATGGCATATCATGTTATGATGCAGTGTTTTCCAGCCCAAGTATAAATTCGTGAACTCCTATGAATCCAATTATTTTTCCATTTTTCTATAGACCATGGGTGACCTTAAGTGGTTTTTTAGTATACTTTTTAGTGACCTTTATCATCCTTTATACTTATCTTCTAAAGACACTTTTTTCACAATATGAGGTGAGTTCCCATTTCTTATCTCTTATGTTACCTCCCTGTTCTTCATCTTGGAAAGTTGTGGTAATGGATTAACATTTATTTTGATGACCTTGATTCATGGTTGTGATGGGATTTTTTTTTAGTTTTATTGGGGTTTCTCTCATGTGGGTTTGGAATTTTTATCATCTCCTACCTTCTTATTGTATAGTGGTTTTTAAAGCTTAGATTGAGGTAGAGGATTCTAGTTTTTTCTTATTTATTTTTTAAATTATGGAACTTCATTCTCTTTATTTCATTGGTTGGAAATTATGTATTGTATTAATGAAGATAATGAAATATATTAAATTAAATATAAGGAAATGGGGTGATACACATGTGTTGACATGATTTCATGATTTTTTTTATGTGATTAATGATTTCCATGTTGTTATTGAATCCTTTTGTTGTTAAGATATGTATATTTATTGTTAAGATTGAATTATTGGAATCATTATTTAATAATAGTATAATTATTTAAAGATGATAATCAATAAATTGTTTTGAAATATGAAATTTGGGTTGTGTTTCTTTTGACTAATAATTGAACTGATATAAATGCCTACTTTAAAAGGGGGATTTTGGAAGTACTTGTTGATGAAATTTGTTATTATGTGGCTTGTTTTTATTGACATTTTTTTATTTCTTGTAATTTTGTTGTTTTTCTAGTGTATGGTTTTGGTTAGTTTTGATACAATGGTATGTGTTGTTTATTAGGGTTGCGGCTACCTTTCCATGGTTGATAGGAAGAGAGGTGGTTGTTGATATGGAACTATGGTATGGTCGATTGTGTGAAAATAGGAAGTGTCTTGTGGTTGTTGTTATGGTTTTTGGCATGAGATGTGTAGAGTTTATGTGAAAAATGATTGATAATAGTTGTGTCTTTTTATAATTTCTTAATAATAATGGAATATTAATGGAAATGATGAATTTCGTAATGGGTTTGAGATGGAATCAAATGAATCATGGAGTGTAATTAAAGTAGTAATGCTAGAAATTGATAGGTAATGGTTGGATTAAACATGGGATATGGTCAGTAATATTTTTTTAGTAAATATAAAATTGAACAACATAATAAATGTAAAATGGTCGGTAAATGATTAAAATATTTTATTTAATAGGAATCTGTGCATGGTTGTAGTGTCTAGTTTTTGTGGAAGTTGGGGCTGGTTTTGGTATAGTAGTTGGTAGAGATGGTGGTGTGTGGAAGTGGTTTTATACTGGTTGTAACGAGCATATAAGAGTTTTTTTAGGTGAAAACTATGGGTTGTGATTTCATGTGGTTTTATTATACACGTATTTTCTTGTGTTTTCTTTATGCACCCCACCCAAGTCGGATAACCTTGCTAACACCCAAATGTTTTGGGTTTTAAGTCTTTTCCCCAACATCCAGGTCTGTAAGGGAACAAATAGATGACTAATATCTTTTACCTTCTCTCCCTTCCAGGTGTAGCGTAGGCTATGATGGATTTAGTTGAGTATAAGCATATAGGTTGTAATAAATTAATGTTGAGTATGTGATAAATGACCAATATAGGTCGGTTAGATGGGATAATATTTTATGGTGGGGGTGATGCATAGTGGGAGGACGGAATGACGTTGATGTATTTCATGTTCATGATACTCTATTGTAATCGATATTTAATGTTATGATGATATGTGATATGTAGTTATACACATGAAATGATGATGATGATGATATGGTTTTGGTATGTGGTATGGTTGTGATATGTGATATGGTGTGTTACGACATGGCTGCTGAAGGGATTGGGAGCACAAAACATTTTTCTTTAGGCTATGAGAGAAAAAAAACCTAGTAGGAAAGTGGTTACAGAATGACCATTTTAATATATTCTTCTAGTTTTATGTTATTATTATTGTATGAGATATTGGGTGACAAAATCCTGGTGACGTTGGGTGATATTTGACCTAGTAGGTTCTTTTTGGTTATTGTGTTTATTCATTGAAGTATAAGTATGTTTCTTCCAAATTTTCATTTAGGTTCATGAGAAGGATCCTAATTAGTATATATTTAAGATCATACCTATATATATAAATATGTTTTATAGGTTCCCAAGAGGGTTCTGGTGACCAAGAAGGATTTTACTAGCTTGGAAGTTGGGGTTTTTGTTAGTTTTGTTTCCAAAGAGTTTTTTTTGTTATTTATTTTAGGGAATTTTATTTTAATGAATTTTTCACAAAAATTGTGGTTATTGTGGGATATTGGTTTTATTTTATATTATAGAATTGATTTGTGGTTTTATTATCTTATTCTTAGGATTTATAAGGGAAATCTATCTCATCTACATGTTTTATACCCGCACTGTTATTCATCAATTTGGGGCATATTGGACATGAGTCTTGAGGACCACTCTCATCTTCACTATAGGCCTGGGAGGGTTCCTACTAGGGGTAGGTTGCGACATCATTTAATTTTTCTTATTTAATTATTTAAACGATGTTATAGGGAAACATTAATACAAGAAATATTTATCTATTTCACTTGAAATGAATTAACAAAATTTAATACCTCTAATTAAATGAACTAATAACATAAAGCAATGAGAAGAGGGCCAAACCAGGAGATGGGGAAAAGAGGTTCAGGTATAATACAATATCCAATTCTATATTCACCTTTTAATTTATATTCCTATCTCTATTTCATCTAAAAATATAAAACAAAGTTAGAAAAAAATCCACAAATTCCACTAAAACTCACAACACCTGACGAGCTAAAAGGAATTTAATAGCACTTATAAATAATTATTTAGCCTAATATATACTTATAAATACATAACTAGGTTCTGTTAAAGTGAAGAATAATCCTTCTTTTAATTGTAGAAAAATAATATCAAAATGTAATGATTAAAGTAAACACTCATAACACGAGAAATAAAAAATTTCTTACTTTGTAACTGTACTCTTTTTTGGAAAATACAGAAAAACTAAAATTCATTATATGAATAGTCATAAAAATAATATTAAAAAAACTCATCAAAAAATGATTAAATCAAGGTTTTAAGATTGCGGGGTTGTGGTATCTTTAGTCATGATGCTATATATGGGCCAATAAATAGGAAATTTCATGACAAAGATGGTGGTACACACTAGTGCAGAAAACGTTATTTTGGTCACCATTTTTGACGTTGGTTATATATAACTGACGTGAGAATCTGTGAAACGTGGTTTTTAGGTCGGTTATTTTATAACTGACGTAAAAAATGTGGTGAGTATCTTTTTAACGTCGGTTGTTTTAATAACCGACATTACAAATCGCACTTGTTCGTTTTTTACGTCGGTTATAAATTAACCGATGTAAAAAACAAAAGTGCGGAGGTTTTTTACGTGGGTTATTTGATAACCGACATAAAAAACAAGATATCTACGAGTTTTTTACGTCGGTTATTTTATAACTGACGTAAATAACCAAAGCGCGGGGTTTTTTTACGTCTGTTAAAAAATAACCGACTTAAAAACGCGGCTTTTGCGGCCTTTTTGATGTCGGTTATTTTATAACAGACATAACAAAACAACCCACAGAACGTTTTTTACGTCGGCTATACAATACCAGAAGTAAAAAACTATGATTTTTTATGTCTTTTTTACGTCGTTTATAGCATAACCGACGTAAAAAACCAACACGCGGATTTTTTTACGTCGGTTATAAAATAACTGACGTAAAAAAGCTGTATCTAATGCATTTATAATGTCGGTTATTATAATAACTGATGTTATACACGTAAAAAATAGTTTATAACATCGGTTATTAAATAACCGACTTTATAAAACATTTAAAAAATTAACAAGCCCCATGGATTGTCATTTACGTTTTTTCGATCGACAGTCTGGCAGCTCTTCTCTCTCGCGTGGTAAACCCTAATCAACACATCGATCTCGCTGCGTTAAACTCAATTTGACTTCATTTTTTATCATATTTACTCTCATTGGATCTATCATCTCAACTCGCATCACTCAAGTAAGCCTTCCACGAATTTATTTCATTCATTTTTTTCCCGGATAGTCTATATTTATGTTTTGCGATTTTTGTGTTTAAACTAGGTAAGATTTTTCGATTTCAAACCCTCTTACCTCTTTTTTCCATCATCATCTTATTTATCATCCCTAGATCTATTAGATCGACACGCAATATTCATGTAAGCCTCAAATACTTTTATTTAGTTTGTTTTTGTTTCACGAATGCCCGACATTGATGGTAATTTTTGTTTTCATTGACAACTAATGATCTCATTAACCTATATTACTGCATAGAATGGTTATTGATTAAATGTATGAATTCAGAAATGATATTTCATGTGTTTTTGCTGCTTATTTTTATCATATTTTATATTAGAATCTATTAGACATATAATGTAATGGCTGTTGACCTCTATGGCCCTTCGATACATCGCTATGTCTCATCGTTCCAAATAAAAATGGGTTCTGCTAAGGGCTTACCCTATTATTTTTTGAGGCCTTGGCCAAGGCCTCGACAATATGTTTAATATTTCTAGAATTATCCATTACCTCATTATGATATTAGTTATCGAGAAAACTTGTGATCATTTGACTAATGGTTATTTTAAATTATCATACGATCATTTAAGTAGCCATATTTAATAATATTTTATTCCATCTATTTCATGCTGAAGTTTATATTAAATTCATGTGTTTTTAGTTGTTCACCATGCCTAGTTTTTATATGTAACCAATTTTTTGGGGGGTTGTTCGGTGGTGGGGGGCTATCCAGAGGGTTGGGGGTGTTCAGGGGGGTGTCCAAGGGGGTGGAGGCCTGTCCATAGGGTTTTGGGGGTTGTCCGGGGGTGGGGGTTGTCCAGAGGTTGAGGGTGTCCAGGGGGGTGTCCAAGGGGGTCAGGGGTGGGGGTGGTGTCTAGGAGGGGTGGGGGTGCTGTCTGGAGGGGTGGGGTGTTGTCTAGGGGGTGGGGGCTGTCCAAAGGGTTGGGGGGTGTCTAGCGGGGTGTCCAAGGGTGTAGGAGGTGGGGGTGGTGTCCAGGAGGGGTGGGGGTGTTGTCTAGAGGGGTGGGTGTTTTCCAGGGGGTTGGGGGCTGTCCAGAGGGTTGGGGGTGTCCAGGGAGGTGTCCAAGGGGGTGGATGGGTGTGGGGGTTGTCCAAGGGGGTGGGGGCCTGTCCAGAGGGTTTTGGGGGTTGGATGGGGGGTGGGGGCTGTCTAGAGTTTGGGGGTGTCCAGGGGGGTGTCCAAGGGGGTCGGGGGTGGGGGTGGTGTCTAGGAGGGGTGGGGGTGCTGTCTGGAGGGGTGGGGTGTTGTCCAGGGGGTGGGGGCTATCCAAAGGGTTGGGGGTGTCCAGCGGGGTTTCCATGGGGGTAGGGGATGGGGGTGGTGTTTAGGAGGGGTGGGGGTGTTGTCTAGAGGGGTGGGGGGCTATCCAGGGGGTTGGGGGGTTGTCCAGAGGGTTGGGGGGTGTCCAGGGGGGTGTCCAAGGGGGTGGGTGGGTGTGGGGGGTTGTCCAAGGGGGTGGGGGCCTGTCTAGAGGGTTTTGGGGGTTGTCCGGGGGTGGGGGTTGTCCAGAGGGTTGGGGTGTCCAGGGGGGTGTCCAAGGGGGTGGGTGTGGGGGGGCTGTCCAAGGGGGCGGGGGCCTGTCCAGAAGGTTTTTGGGGTTGTCCGTGGGGTGGGGGCTGTCCAGAGGGTTGGGGGTGTCTAGGCGGGGTGTCCAAGGGGGTAGGGGGTGGGGGTGGTGTTCAGGAGGGGTGATTTTCTCCATATGAATTTTTATTTTAAATATGATTTGATTCTCAGGTTTACTCCATTATCTCCAATTTTCTATCAACCATGTAGGCGCCATGGTTTTCTTTTATTGAATGGAATTTAAAACTATTATATCTAACTATATTTTATTTTAATTATAATATTCAAGCATATTTTTTTAAATACTCATAGATTTGTTTTATATTTCAAAATTGTTTTACATTCAAATTATGATTTTTTTCATATAAAATTATATTTGTCTTATCTTAAAAATATATATATATTTTTCATATTTGTTATAGGTAACAATGAGTCGAAGTTGGATTATGTCACCGCGAATGAGCAATGAATATGAGGAAGGTGTTGATGCCTTTTTGAAATTTTCTAAATGAAATGTTCCAAGTAGTGACATTTTTTTCTGTCCATGCCTGAAATGTTTGAATATGAAGAAGTTGAAAAAGTAGAGAGATAAAAGATCATATGATATGTCGTGGTTTTAATCCGAGTTATAGAACTTGGATTTGGCATGGTGAAACTAGATAAAATTTCACTGATAATGATGATTCACAAGGTGGTAACTCCGATGGAATTGAAGAAATGATTCGCGATATTGTAGCAGAACAAATTGAGATAGAACTGACAGTTGCACGTCTATATGGTGATGCTGAAAAACCATTATATCCTGGTTGTACAGATTTTATGGTTTTGTCAGCGGTGTTAAGATTGATTAACATGAAGGCGAAACATGGATGGAGTGACAGAAGTTTTACAGAGCTCCTACAATTGATGAAAGACATTCTTCCAAAAGATAACGATCTTCCAGATTCACATTACAAGGCCAAGAAAATATTATGCCCGATGGGATTGGGATACAAGAAAATACATGCCTGTCCAAATTAATGCATTATATATAGGAAGGAATGTGAATTTCTATCAGAGTTTCCTAAATGTGGGACATCACGGTATAAGGTGAAAGAGAAATCACAGGCTGATGTGGATATTACAAAGCTCCCTTCAAAGGTATATTGGTATCTTCCTGTAATTCATCGTTTCAAATGTTTATTTGCTAATTCACAAGATGAAAAAAGGTTAATATGGCATTCTGATGAGCGGGATTGTGATAGAAAAATACATCATCTAGCTAATTGTCCACAATGGAAGAAAATTGATGCGTAGTATTCTACTTTTGGAAATGAAATAAGAAATCTCAGATTAGGGTTGTGCACAGATGGAATGAATCCATACCGAAACCTCAGTAGCACACATAGTTCATGGCCTGTTTTATTGGTAATTTAAAACCTCTCTCCTGAAGTTTGTATGAAGTGAAAATATTTCATGTTGAGTATAATGATTTCTAGTCCAAAGCAACCCGGAAATGATATTGATGTTTACTTGTCACCGTTGATTGATTATTTGAAACTGTTATGGGCTTATGGTATTAGGGTTTATGATTCTTATAAAATAGAATATTTTCAACTGTATTTAGTCCTTCTGTTCACTATAAATGACTTCCCAGCGTATGGAAATTTATCTGGATACAGTGTTAAAGGGCATAAAGCATGTCCAATTTGCGAACAACAGACGTCATATTTTCAATTGCATCATGGGAGGAAAACAGTGTACATGGTTCATCGAAAGTTTTTGCCTATGGATCACCCTTATAGAAGACTAAAAAAGGCATTCAATGGATCACAAGAATTTGATACTGCTCCAAAACCTTTATCCCCGGATCTGTATTTCAAGAGGGTGAAAAACCTTGATGTGACATTGGGAAAGACATAGAAATCTGGTAATGATGGACCTATTTGGAAGAAAAGGTCAATATTTTTTGAGCTACCATATTGTAGGTATCATGAAGTTAAACATAATATTGATGTCATTCACGTGGAGAAGAATATATGTGATTGTTTGATTGGAACATTGTTAGATATTAAAGGAAATACTAAAGATGGGTTGAATGAAAGATTAGACTTACTATCAATGGGAATTCATTTGGAGTTCGCTCCCACTCCTAAAGGAAGACGAACATTTCTTCCCCCGGCTTGTCATACATTATCGAAGAGGGAGAAAATTAGCTTTTGTCAGTGTCTTCATGATATCAAAGTGCCTCATGGTTATTCATCAAATGTAAAAAAAATTCTCATTGAAGGACTTGAAGTTGATAGGTATGAAATCACATGATTGTCACGTCATGATGCAACAAATTCTACCAGTTACATTGCATGGAATATTTCCCATTCGTGTGAGAAAGACTATGATGAAGTTGTGTTATTTTTTCAATTCAATTTTTAAAAAGGCGATTGATGTGAATGCTTTGAAAATTTTGGAAAAGGATGCAATTTTTATACTTTGTCAATTGGAAATGTATTTTCCTCCAACTTTTTTTGATATAATAGTGCATTTAATGATTCATCTGGTTCGACAAATAAAGCTTTGTGGACCTGTATATCTTCATTGGATGTATCCTTTTGAAAGGTATATGAAAATATTAAAGGGGTATGTTAAAAATCCATATCGACCTGAAGCCTCCATTATTGAAAAGTATATTTCTGAGGAGGTAGAAGAGTTTTGTACGAGCTACTTGGTTGCGGCGCAACACATAGGTTTGCCTCCATCTCACCATGAACGAGTTAATAATTAGGGAAAGGGGATTCGTGGCTTGAAAGTCAAATCATTTTCAGCTGAACAGATGAATAAGTTAGAATCATAAATCTTGAATAACATAGCTGATGCTCAACCGTATATCACATTGAATATTAATGAGTTGAAACAATGTCATCCAAAGAAGAAAGAAATGTGGATTTTGAATGAGCACAACAAAACTTTTTTGTCATGGATTAAAAAGACATTGATTGGTAGATCAGATGTATCAGAGACATTAAAATGGATAGTGGGTGGTCCATGTTCAAATGTGATAACATGGTCTGGTTATGACATTAATGGATATACATTTCATACGAAAGCTTAGGACAACAGAAGTACAGTTCAGAATAGTGGTGTATTGGTGTTTGCAGAAGCAATGTATTTTTCGAGTGCTAAGGACAAAAAACCCAATTTCTGCATCAAGTACATATTATGGAGTGATTGAAGACATATGGGAGGTTGATTAATTTAAAATTAAAGTTCCTATTTTTAACTGTAAATGGTTTATCGGTAACAACAGTGTCAGACATAATGAATTTGGATTGACACTTGTTAATCGGAATAGATTGGAACACACAGCTGGTTCTTTTATAATGGCAACACATGCAAAAACAATTTCTATGTAGTAGATCAATCAGATATGCAATGTGTTGTTGTTTTACAAGGGAAAAATAATATGTTGGTGAGGATGAAGTTGATGAAGATGTTGATTTATGTGAGATCCCTACTTCCATGGAAAGATTAACAGAACATAATGATGAGCATGTTGAAGACATGGTTTGTGCCATAGGAACGATCACGATGAAGGAATTTGGGAAAACTATCCATTTATACATTCCTAAAATTACAGGTAACATATTTTTATTTCTTGTTTACATTTATTTTTTTCATAAATGTTAGATGTTGTAAGTTTGTTATTTATTAAAACATGTTTTAAAACAAAATAAGTATAAGTTTTTGTTTGTTTTAAGTTTGTTTAGTTTACTTTATCATGTTTACCATTACAGGAATTATATATCTATTATTTTTGTTCAATGACAATTACTTTACCATGTTTACCAGGTTTACCATGTTTACCATGTTTATCATCTTTACCATCTTTACCATTGTTTAACATGCTTACCATATTACCATTGTTTACTATTATGTAACTTAGTACACTTTTCTATTTTCGGATTACAGTAGTATTAAAATATTTGAATTTGTATATTTTTGAACTAACGTTTGTTTTTTTTTTTGATTTGAAGGATAATGACAGATCATTCAGTTGATCAACCACATGATTCTAGAGATGATCATATTGGGAATACCTCTGGGGAGGAACATTCACATGCTCCTATTACAAAAAAGAGTTCAAAGGTTGGTAAACGTGGGTGCACACGTTTACCAAAATTATCAGTTGCCCGTAGACAAGATCATAGGATAGTCGTTGAGTTTGATGATGATGATATTCCTAGAGGTCCAAATGCAAAGGATTTTAAGAGTTTTGTAGCAACTTAGGCTAAGAGCAAAGTAAGAATTCTGTATGATGACTGGAGAAGTCTGGATAAAGTGATAATCTCTCAGTTATGGGAGACGATTTTGGTAAGATATTTTTCTATTTTCTGAATATTATTTAAATGTTTCTAGTATATATAATATGTTTAACCTCTTCTTTATCAGATGACATTTGATATTCCTGACACTGGAGGAGTCAGGAAGAAATGATTATCATTGGATTCCAGGAGATGGAGGGATTTCAAATCAACCCTCTCATCTGATTTCATTTATGGTCATAGGATTCATGACAATCCATGTCATATATATGCTTTTATAGATGAAGACTCATTGTGGTAGTTTTTTGAAAGTAGAAGAAAAGAGTCATTTTTTGTAAGGGCAGTGTAAACTTTTATAAGATTTCTTATATAAATGATCTTATTAACTTTTTGTTAATGATTCCTTATTCTTAATTTACAGCAAACAAGGAAAGCTCATCAGGAGATCCAATATAAAAATGTATACCCTCATAGTTTATCTCGGGGAGGGTATGCATTATTGGAAGAACAAATGATGGTGGAAAAATTTCCACAACTAAGAGCTGAGTCTTCAAGCTCTGGAGAGGTGGCCCCTCCATCCCCTCCATCTAGACATGAAAAATGGAAGAGAGCTTGGAAGGTAAAAAAAGGGAAATATCTTTTGGATGAATCGAGAATCGTAGCTGGGAGGATTGTAAGATATATATTTTATTTATTTAAGTTAACCATTTTCTTCATATAATTTCAATGATTACAGAAATGTTCAATTAATTAATATAGGACTCTCTTGAGGAGCAGAGTTCACAGGGGACATTTAAAGCTACTGGGAGGGAAGATATTTTATCTATAGCATTGGGAAGGCCCGAACATCCTGGTCATGTAAGAGGATATCCGGTAGCTGTATCGGTAAGAAAAGTGTTTCCATGTTCTTCAACTTCAAACGTTGAGGGGGTTTATAGAAAAAAAATTGAATCCTTGGCGGCTGAAGTTCATAATATTAATACGACGATGGAGGACAAGATTAGAGTGTCGATGCAGTCTATGTTTGCAGACATGCAAAGACAATTTCAGACTGCAGCTCTCACTCCTCCACCTCCCCCTGCATACCCCATTATTTATCCTCTACCTCTTCCAATAGCTCCCACTCCCCCACCTCAGCCTATTGACCCCATTTTTTATCCTACTACTCCGCCGCAGCTTCCTACTTATTGCAAGTTGTATGTTGATGATTCTCAACAGCATGTAGTAGCATATGGGTTGGTATATTTTATAGGAGATATAGTTCATCATCAAAAATTAGAGGTAGATAATCATAGGGTCACTGTACAGGATATTATAGATAGATCAGCTCGGGTACCATTACCTATAGATGAGGTGGCGACCGTTGGTCATAGTATCGGCCATTTTTTAATTTGGCCATCCATACTTCTTCGACTCATTACCATAGAGGTATGAATGTTATATATTTTATTTTATTTTTTTTATTAAAGTTGTTTTATCATTTGAAAACTAATATATTTTTCAATTTATTTTTACGGGAATACTTCAAAGTTAATGAAATACTGTATAGACAACAACAAATACAAATAGTTATGACATCAGATACAGATTCTAGTAGTCTTGACAGATTTTCAAGATATTCAAATTTGTTGGCGGGTCATTATAAGTTTCCAATGGAATCTCATGTTTGTGGACGTGAAATAAATGTGGGGATTATGAAAACTGATATCATGGAGCTTGTTACTGGAGATAAGTTGGGCATCAACGTGGTGCAAATCTTTTCCATGTAAGTCTTAACACGTTTTCCCTGCGTTATATTTATTAAAAATGTATACTTATGTTTGTTTTGTATTAGGTATCTTTATAAAATTTGTGAGAGGAATGAGCTGACAGATGTATATGGATTCATGGACCCGCAATTGATTTCCCCTGAAGCATGTGCATTGGAAGAGGAACAAAGAATGCTTTATATTGCTGAAAGACTTGAAAAGAAAATAGTCACACAATGTTGGATGATGAATTTTTGTGATAGGTATGAAACACATCTCTCTCAAAGAGTTAATTATCTTTTAACATAAAAAACCACTAACGTTAAATTTCCTTTTATTAGTGATCATTGGATGTTAGGGGTTTTTTGCCCAAGGGAGAAAGCACTTTATTGGATATGCTCTATCCATGATGATGTGCAGGAAAGTTTTAAGAATATATTGGAAAAGTAAGTTTCAATTTCTCAATAGTTTTATATATTATAATGAATTTTAAATTTACCCCATTAGTATTATTTTCTAACAAGGCATGGGCCTACTTTCGAAAAAACACAAAGAAAAGGAATGCAAAGATCAAATATGTAAATGTGAAGGTAAATATCCATTTATAAATTGTACTTTTTGATTTATTACATTAAAATAATATATTGAATTTACACTCATTCAAACAGAATTTTCATGAACAATAAGGCATCATCGAATGCGGATATTATATGTTAATATTTATGTATGAAATAATAACAACTGGGACAGTTGTGAATATTGACCTGGTAAGATTTCCTCTTAAACTTTGACATAATATTTCAATTTGATTTACTCATTATACACGTTAACTACTATCCTTTTCATTTATATATTTTTGATGACCCTCAACCCTATATTTCTGAAGATATCAAACACTTACAAGTGGAGTGGTCAAATTATTTTACAGGTTTGATTAAATTTTAGTTATTTTTAATGTAAAATTTAATTTTGAATATTTTCGTTGTAATTGTGTATTTGGTATTCGTTTAGGTTGGATTTATTTTTTTTTTTTTGAAGTTGACAGTGTAAGTTTTGAATGTGATATATGTGAATGTTTAATTTTTCTCTACTTCTTCTTTTTTTCTACTTATGATGGTTTTTCTGGTATGGATTCTGGTCTGGGGGGAGGGGTTTCAAGGGTGTGGGGGGTGTTCAGTGGGGTTGGGGGTGTCCAGGGGTCGGGAGGGCTATCCGGTGGGGTGGGGGTATACATGAGGGTGGGGGGGTTGTCGAGGGGTGTTTGGGGCTATCCAGGGGGTTGGGGGTAGTCCAGGGGTGTAGTGGGGGCTCCAATGGGGTGGGGGAGGGCTGTCCAGGGTGTGGTGGGGTATACATGAGGGTGGGGGGTTGTCCCAGGGTGTTTGGAGTTGTCCAGGGGGTCGGGGGCAGTCCAGGGGTCTAGTGGGGGCTGTCAAGTGGGGTAAGGGGGTGCTGTTCAGGAGGGTGGGGGTTGTAGAGGTGTGTTTGGGGCTGTCCAAGGGGTCGGGGGCAGTCCAGGGGTGTGGTGGGGGATTCAACGGGGTGGGGGCTGTCAAGTGGGGTGAGGGGGTGAGGGGGTGTTGTTCAAGAGGGTGGGGGCAGTCCAGGGGTGTGGTGGGGGCTCCAATGGGGTGGGGGAGGGCTGTCCAGGGTATGGGGGTATACATGAGGGTGGGGGGGTTGTCCCGGGGTGTTTAGAGCTGGCCAGGGGGTCAAGGGGCAGTCCAGGGGTGTGGTGGGGGCTGTCAAGTGGGGTGAGGGGGTGAGGGGTGCTGTTCAGGAGGGTGGGGGTTGTCGAGGGGTGTTTAGGGCTGTCCAGGGGGTCGGGGGCAGTCCAGGGGTGTGGTGGGGGCTATCAAGTGGGGTGAGGGGGTGAGGGGGTGTTGTTCAGGAGGGTGGGGGGGGGGGGGTTCGAGGGGTGTTTGGGGCTGTCCAAGGGGTCGGGGGGCAGCCTAGGGGTGTGGTGGGAGCTCCAATGGGGTGGGGGAGGGATTTACAGGGGGTATACATGAGGTTGGGGGCTATCAAGTGGGATAAGTTTTATCTGTTATCAATGTAAATGCTTAAATTTTCTTTAGTTCATGTTTTCAACTCCGTCTGTTTTTGTGGTACGAATTATTGATTTGGTTTCTGGTTGATTTTTGGGGAGAGCAAAGGACTGCAGTGGATTTTTTTTTAAAAAAAATTATCTTCCACGTCGATTATTTTATAACTGACGTGATAAAGAAATCGAGAAGCATTTATGACATCGGTTTTTTTCATAACCGACGTGATAAACACCTCTATCATGGTTTATCATGTCGGTTATGTAATAACCGATGTGATAAAGGCCCTGGGAAATGCTTTATCATGTCAGTTATTTAATAACTGACCTGATAAAACATTTCCCAGGCCCTTTATCACGTCGGTTATTGATTAACCGATGTGATAAACCCCTCCCGGGACTGGTTTAGCATGTCGGTTATTTAATAACCGATGTGATAAACCATAGCCTAGGAGTTTATCACGTCGGTTATTAAATAACCGACATGATAAACTCCCCCTCATGTGTTTATGACGTCGGTTATTGTATAACCGATGTGATAAAGCCCACCCCCCGGTTTATCACGGCGGTTATATAATAATCGATGTTATAACCCCCCCCCCCCGGGTTTTTTCACGTCGGTTATTAATTAACCGATGTTATAAACACCGCGATGTTATGTTTGTTACGTCGGTTTTTAAATAAACAACGTAAAAATTTTTATTTATAACGTCGTCTGTCTTAATGTCGGCTAAAACCCGACGTAAAAATGAAAAATAACCGACGTAAATAACGTTTTCTGCACTAGTGACAAGTTTAGGGTTAGGGGTTGGGTGGGGTAAAGGGGTTGGGTAAGTGTTATAATTTTATTCATAAAATATATAAATAAAAGTGGTTTTAGTGGGACCCACTTATTTTGAGGTTTTTACTGATGAGGTGGACAAAATATATGTAATACGACATTGTAAATGTGTATAAAATCCTCAAAGCTCCTACCATATAAATGGGGCCCTTGGAAAGTGGTTTATCTATTAGATATATGCCAAAAATTATTTTAATGTATTTTAGAAAATATTTTTTTAGTTAATTTATATATATATATATATATAACAAAAAAAGACAAAAAATAAAAAAAAATATTTTTATAAAAATCATCTAATGATGAGATTAGTCATAATGTTTGGATTTTGAAATCTGATCAATTTCATCACTCCAAAGGTTTCCTTATTTTTATAAAATCAAAGTGTCCTTTGATCAAAAAGGTTTGATGGAATCAGTGTGAATAAAACTAATTCTTGTCTATAAATAATGAGATGAGGATATCGACCATTATTAATCCTTCTAATCTGAAAATTTCCAAAAGCTTTCTCCCAATATCGGTGTACCGGGGCTGTTGGAATTTGGTGTTTAGAAATTCAAAAAATGTTGGTCAAATCCTATAGGGAAATTTCCACATAGAACCCTACACCAAAATTAGGGGCAGATCAAACACTTTTGGATAGTGAATTAGATTCACGCAACAATTTTTGAAATTTCTATTGTCTTCTCTGTCCTACTTCCAGTTTTACTAAAATCAAATGGGTTTAAAAAGGTATAACCTAAAATATTGATTACGAACACCATAAAATGATTAACCAATACATGGTTGAGGTTGACCATTTCAATGGAATCCACTTCTGCCAATGGAAATATAAGATAAAGTTACTTCTTATAGTGTTGATTTTTTTTACATTCTAGAACTAAACCTTCCCCCCATTCTCGATGAATGTGCTCCAAATTTTGATATCACATCCATTGATGTGAATAAAGTCAAACTCATTTAAAAAATGATTAAGAAAGGTGAATACAACCAGCTTTTTTGATGAGGGAATATTCTCAACATATTATCAACTCATCTTTATAACTATTTTCTCAAAATGAAGTCCACTATAAAGATATGGGATGCACTCAAATTAAAGTATAAATTCCAGGAAGAAGGTACCAATAAATTTCTTATTTAAAATTATCATAACTTCAATATCGTTGATAATAATCCAATGTTTGAGAAATTTCATGGGATCTAAGTTATAGAAAACAAACTTCTTTCCATCAAAATAAATATACTAGAAACTGTATAAGTTGATGAAATTATTTCTAAATTTTTACCTATGTGTAAAATATTTGGTAAAACATCCATTAAAAAGAGTGATGATATTTCCTTGAAACAATTTTAAAATATTATTTTCATTGAATAAGAATCCATATTGGGAGATGTGGGTATGGATTTTCAATTTTATACCAAGGATAATATGGTTGCGGGAAAAGAATCATAAAAACACTTCCTTACATTTCAAGAATAAATTTAAACAATTCAAGAAGAAATTAAATCCTTACAAGAGTAAAGAATAATACTTTTTCTTTTTAAAACTAGAGAATTTTTCAAGGTAATGTTTCTATCTAAATAAAGTTGAAAAACCTGATGCAAATATATTAACTAAATAAAATATAGTTGGGATGATATCTAAAATCAATATAACATTGATGAAAATGGGATGGTGGATTGATTATAGAGAAATTATGCTTGTGTGAAAGTATCATTCTATGTTCAATACTTTGATGGTAGTACTATCGTGAATGAATTATACCTTGGAAATAATACATGCATCAATGTCATTAGACTAGGAATTATGGAACTAGACTTTACTTCTAAGAAGAAGTTGAATATTATAAATTTTTTGTATGTACCTGTAAAGACCCGTAAATTTAAATGAAATTTTTTTTCTTAATTTTCTTTAGAATTTTACAAGAACGCAGTTTCTGACGGGACCTGATTCCGAGGCCCGGTGTGCCCGGAATCATTTTCGGAAGTTTGGCTCGGGTACGTTCAGTGAATGAACGAGCGGGTTTTTCTAACTTTTGAACCGGTGCTCGGAATCAAATTCGGAGGGCACCGATGTAATCACAGCGCCGGTATTTTCTTAGAAACACCTCTTCCGGAGTTGCGTTTTCTCGGGTGTGGTTTTTAATTTTTGGGCTTTAAGTTAAGAAATAAAATAAAGTGGTGCGACAACTTTATTTTTATTTCACTTAAAGCCACTTAAAGCTGCTTAATCTAAGTTAAATAGGATAGGGTAAAATTCAAAATATCATACCCTCTTGGTAGGATATTTGTGAGGTGGGGGCCACACGAGCCCCACCGTTTCTTTTCCGCTAAGTAACGCACCCACGAAAACCCCCATTAAATAAAAGTCAACTGGGGAATTTTCTTAAACAATTAAATGCTCCTATTAATTGGGCGGTTTTATTCGTTGAATTAATTCTATGAATTAATGGGTCGTTACTTAACTTATCTCTTTTCGTTTGTTGGCATGTTAATAAAATAAGACCAACATTTTTTCTTCTTGAGTGTTGTTCGTTGAGAGGATTTGACAAAAACCTTTGGTCTTTCATCCTCCTTCACGAAGAACACGAAGAACGCGAAGAACGTAAAGAATGTGAAAAACGTGAAGAACGCGAAGAATTCCGGCCTTCGATGAAAGGTGACGAAGAACGTCGAGCCCTCGGAGATCGACGATGCGACGCCAAGTACCGCGACGCTGACAATTCTTCTCCCGCGACGTTCTTCTGCAACGTTCCTTCATCCGCGACAGATCTTCGATCATCCGTTGAGGTAAGAGATTGCAGACCCCTTTTTAAATTCTTTGTGGATTATAACAACAACATAGATTTAATTATTATTAATTAAATTTGTATGTTTTTGATCCTCGTAGTCCGTCGACGCGACGCCAAGTACCGCGCGACAGCGACGCTCTTCCGCGATGCGACGATTCTTTTCTTCCGCGACGATCAATTCCGCGAAGAACGCACGTACGACGAGTTAGGGGTTTGATTCTTTAAATCTTTGTGATTAAATCCCCGGTCGTTTAAATATTATTGGGTGAATATCTTTAAGACCGCTAACGTAGTGGGTGCGGACTAACGAACAAGTCCGAACCCACCGCACCTTTTCGTTCTTGGTGGGTGAAATGGCGGACGACGACAAGCAGGGCTGCAAGGGAGATTTGAGGGCCTGGCAGTGAAGATCGGGTCCCGAGAGGACCACTGGCAAAGACCGCATGCAAAACGGACCACCGGAGTGCGTCCAGTGGCCCGCGGAAGCTCCCGTCGATGCGCCACGCCGGTGCAGTGGCACCCGGCGCGCCGCCGGAAAAACCCGTCGTGGCTGAAGCCGCGGTGGCGAGTCGGTTCCGCGGCCGCGCGGAACTGGGAGGAGGGACGCGGCCCGGCCTCCGCATCTGCTGTCGAGGCGGCCCCACCCGGGACCGCGGTGTTTCTTCACGCTGGGGCAGCAAGCCCCCCGCGGCTTCCCCTCGCTCGGCCGCTCGGCCGAGCCAAGCCGGGCCGACCTGCCTGGCCGGGTCGCACCCGGGCCGGGCCGGGCCACTCTAGCCAGGCTGGGCCATGCCGGGTCGGGTCGGACCCGGACCCGGGTCGGGTCGACCCGGTTCGGGCCGACCCAGGGGGGTTGGGCTGGCTCGGTCCGGGCCCAGACCCCCCGTTCCCGGACCTTTTCGGTCTTTTTCTCATAACGTGTGATATGGGCCTCCGAACGACGCATCGTTAGCGGCGATGTGATCCTTGGATCGAGGCGGTCATTTCGGTATATCACACTTAAGGTTTCAAGATACTTTGCATTCGGCCGGGTTGGTTCGTACACGAAACCAACCGGGCCCTCGGAGTGGAAACGCTCATATCTTGACCTTCGGACGTCCGATTGACGTGTCGTCGACTTGGTTGAATTCCTCTAAGTGAGAAGGATCATTTGGCTTACTCCTCCCAAGGTTTGGATGCAGGTGGAGTACGGTCGGGTTGGTTTTTCCTTAAAACCCAACCGGGCCCCTAGGACGAAAAAGCCAATAACTCTCAGACCGGGCGTCCGATTGACGCGCCGTCTGCGACATTGAATTCCTGTTGGCGATACGGAACTTTTGGATACATCAACTCTGGACTATGTGTCAGTTGATGTATCAGCCTCTCGGCTCATGGAGCGGACCCTCCCGAATGAGCTTGTTGTGTGCGGGAACCCTAGAGCTGGCTGCGACTGCTACTGTGACGATGACGATGACTGTACAGAGATCCTCAGTGGATTCGACGGCGACGAATACAGCACTTAGCGATCCTTTGTGGGTCAGTGCTACCGATCCTGTGTGGGTCTGATCCTATGTGGGTCAGTGCTCAGCGATCCTGTGTGGTCCAGCACCTACAGGTCCTGTGTGGGCTCGATCATGTGTGGGTCATTGCGGGGGATAGTTACCTATCGATCCTTTGTGGGTCAGATCCTTTGTGGGTCATTGCGGGGGTTAGTACCTATCGATCCTTTGTGGGTCCGACGACTTAGATGGATCAGTGATCATCTCTATCGTCATTTGAAGAAGTATACATGTGTGAGCTGAAACCCTGTTTTTATTTCCTTTGTGGATTGTGTTGTGCTATCATGTGTGGATTTACGTTTTTCTTTCCTTTGTGGATTGTGTTGAGCTATCCTGTGTGGATTTACGTTTTACTTTCCTTTGTGGATTGTGTTGTGCTATCCTGTGTAGATTTACGTTTTTCTTTCCTTTGTGGATTGTGTTAAGCTATCCTGTGTGGATTTACGTTTTACTTTCCTTTGTGGATTGTGTTGTTCTATCCTGTGTGGATTTATGTTTTGCCTTCGTGTGTGGACTGGGTTGTACTTGAGCTCGGATGTTGGAGCCGAGCGAGAATTGATGACTTAGGTATATGTATGGGAATATACCTAAGCAGTGTCGGATGTTACTTCATGATTGTATCTTTCCTTTATGGATTTTGGGAGACCTTCAGGGGTCTCGGGGTCCCTATTGAGTAGCTTATACTCACCCCTGCACGGGTTATGCCCGCACTACATTGTGTTGGTTGCAGACGATGGACAGCACTGATCGTGGTGGAGGCTTGCGGAGCAGGACGATACCTGGAGGTGGACCACTGGGTGGGACGTACTCGGAGCGGTCGGCTGGACCCGAGGAGCAGTGGAGGGTTTCTGTACCCACCCTTTAGGTGGGACTTCTAGAGGACGGCTCGACGCTGCGGCTTTTCTTTCAGTTGCTGTTTTTCCCCTTTCAGTTGTACTTTACAGTTGGGCTTGTATTTCCGGCCCCCTTTACTTTTCCGCACTTACTGTTGTACCGGTTTTTACTTAGTGTTTACCTCTTTTCCTCTTGCTTTCTCTGTGGTGCTTGTTTACTTTACAAAGGCAATGCCTTCCCTTTTTACCGGGATTTACACCTTGGTGCTAGTCGCCAGCCCCTGGCCTATGGAAGGCGGGCTTGGGGTAGTCACGGCACGGGCCCCGAGGATGGGTCGTGACAAATTGGTATCAGAGGAGTTCAGTTCTACCGCAGACTCTGATCTTTCTTCTATGTGAAGAAATAGTTTTAAGCGTATTGAGTGTGGTTATCAGTCCAGGGAGCCCAGTGTTGGTGCGGCAGCCGACGTATCCGTACACCAGGACCCTGACTTCTGATTTCTGACTTAATGCACGAAAACATTGATTGCATGTGTGTTTCATGTTTTCTTTGTGATTACTTTGTATCATCTCACCAGGTATACTGTTCTGACTGTGGCGCACCCGTTTCCTTTTCAGGATGGCCCCACGATGGAAGCCACCTAGGGTTCCCAATGTTGAGCGTTACGACAGCCCACCGAGCGACAATCCCTCGGTGTCGGGCCCTTTGACAGTAGAGGCACCAGCGGTACCTCTACCCACCGAGCCACTGATGCTTCCAGCCCCAGCCACTGACGATGGACGTCTCCTTAGTGCACTGCATGAGTTCCAGCGACCGAGACCACCTAGGTTCCGTGGGGAGACGGACCCCCAGGAAGCCGAGGACTGGCTGGAGGCAGTTGTACGAGTTTTCAGGCTAGTGAGGACACCAGCAGACCTCATGGTGATCCTCACAGTGAGCCTACTACACGCAGCAGCGGGACGATGGTGGAGCTTGATGCTCCATGTGCACGATGAGGCATCTCTTCTCTGGACGGACTTTGAGAGCCTCTTCCGCTCAGAGTTCGTCCCGGCCACCCTCCGTGCGGTGCGCATCCAGGAGCTTCTTCAGCTGCGGCAAGGCAGCATGACGGTCGCCCAGTACTCGGTGAGATTTACCGATCTCTCGCGCTACTCGACCGACATGGTACGAGACCCATTCTTCCAGGCCCGGACCTTTGAGCAGGGATTGAGACACGAGATCAGGGCATCGCTGATCTCCCTCAGCATTCCGACTCAGGCAGGAGTACTGAAGCGAGCCCTTTTGATCGAGAGCTTTCTTGCTGAGATTTCCCCAGCGGCGAGACCTACCGTGGGGCGGAACGTAGCAGAGTATTCCGCAGTAGGCAGTCGACGGACGACTCAGGGGTCCAAGCAGACTAGACCCTCACGCAGACGACCTTAGGACATTGTCTCAGTAGTGCGGGGCACACAGCGTTGAGCTAGTCTTTCGAGAGGTAGGCAGTGCTACACATGCGGCGGGCAGGGCCACATGGCTCATGACTGCCCGACCCACCGTGCCGAGGAGCAGCAGACTGTTGAGGGGCCACCCAGGCAGAGGTAGAGGGTCGACCGTGGCTGTCCGCAAGGAGGAGGCGGACGAGGCAGAGGAGCTGGCCGAGCAGCAGGTGGTGGGAGACACTTTGAGGCTCTACCACCACCACCACCACCACCAGGAGGTCCACCCCGACCACAGGGAGCTGGCGGGTAGAGACAGGCACAGCTCCAGGCAGCAGAGGCCTATGACCACGGCGCGCCCGAGATGATTCGAGGTACGATCTGTGTCTATTCCAACCTTGCTGCAGTTCTTATAGACACAGAAGCGAGTCACTCTTTCATAGCTGTTGCCCCTGTTCGGAGCTCGGAGATTCCGACAGAGTCGTTGGCTCGATTCTTACGGCTAGAGACTCCTACGAGAGCAGACTCGACGATTATGCACTGGTGCCGGCAGTGTGAGCTTACTCTAGGAGGCAAGAGCTTCGGCTGGGATCTTCTTGTAGCGGCGTCGAGGCCTTACGATGTCATCTAGGGCATGGATTGGTTATCTACAGTCCAAGCACAGATTGACTGTATTAGGCGCAAGGTGCGATGTGTATGCACCGACGGGAGAAGGTTCACCTTCACTGGCGAGAAGGGAGCCTTCGCAGCACAAGATGAACTTCCGCAAAGGAGAGAATATCCCATCACTCATCAGTTGGCTAGCCTCATCCTAGGAGTAGTTGACGTGCGGAGTCCTAGTTTTCCTGTAGTGGTGGATTAGTATGCGGACGTCTTTCCTGACGACGTTCCAGGGCTACCTCCTCACAGAGAGGTTGACTTTCATACTGACATGTACCCCGGTACAGCCCCGATATCGACTCCAGCATATCGGATGGCCCCCGCTGAGCTTCGATAGCTACGGGTACAGTTGGAGGACTTGCAGGGCAAGGGATTCATCTGACCCAGTGTTTCACCCTGGGCTTCCCTGATATTGTCCGCCAAGAAGGCGGATGGGAGCTTGCGACTTTGTGTCGACTATCGTCGCCTGAACCAGGTGACAGTGAGGAACAAGTATCTGCTACCGAGTATTGATGACCTCTTCAATCAGCTCAAGGGATCACAGTGGTTATCGAAGATAGACCTCAGGTCAGGCTATCATCAGCTTAGAGTTCGAGACGAGGACGTGCAGAAGACGGCCTTCATATGTCAGTATGGCCACTATGAGTTCCTGGTTATGCCATTCGGCGTAACCAATGCTCCAGCAGTGTTCATGGGCCTCATGAACAGGATCTTTCAGCCATACCTCGATCGATTTGTCGTAGTCTTCATCGACGACATTTTGATATACTCGACGACTGAGGAGGAGCATGCCTACCACATACGGGTTGTACTAGACACACTCCGAGAGAACCAGCATTATGGAAAGCTCTCGAAGTTTTAGTTCTGGATACGCGAGGTCCACTTCTTTGGACACGTCATTTCTGAGGCGGGAGTTGCAGTGGATCCCGCGAAGCTCGAGGCAGTGCTAGCTTGGGAGCCACCCAAGAGCATGACGGAGGTGCGGAGTTTCTTGGGACTATCTGGATACTATTGGAGATTTGTGCCAGACTTCTCTAGAGTTGCGGCACCACTTTCAGCTCTTACAAAGAAGGGGAAACCCTTTGTGTGGTCAGACAGATGTCAGCAGAGCTTTTAGGAGATGAGACAGAGATTGACCAGCGCACCTATCTTGAGGTTGCCTGAGGAGGGAGTAGGGTACGTAGTCTACTGTGATGCATCAGGGACCGGACTCGGATGTGTCCTAATGCAGGAGTGGTCAGTGATCACCTATGGATCATGTCAGTTGAGGCCGCATGAGAAGAACTACGCTACCCATGACCTGGAGTTAGCAGCAGTGGTCTTCGCTCTAAAGACATGGCGACACTATCTGATGGGCGAGTGATTTATAGTCTTTTTTTACCACCAGAGTCTCAGGTACATCTTCTCGCAGAAGGACCTGAACCTGAGACAGCGGTGATGGCTCGAGTTCCTCCAGGACTATGACTTTGAGATAGTCTATACTTCTAGGAAGGGGGACGTGGGAGCCGATGCTCTCGGCAGGAGGACGGTCATTCAGCTACTTGAGGAGGTGACAGATTAGATAGCCACTTTACAGATATCCTTCGTGGATAGATATGGAGCAGCCTTCCTTCAGTCTCTCACAGTCACTCCTCCACTACTATAGTGGGTCAGAGAGGCATAGCGTGGGGACGCCGACTGTGAGACGCGGCGTGCACAGTTATCCTCAGGACAGGCACCTGATGGCTTCTCCTTTGGAGCAGAGCACGACATCCTTTTTAGAGGACGTACCTTGGTACCAGTCACTTTATGGGAGGAAGTGCTGAGAGAGTTTCACACTTTTCCTTTGGTGGTACATCCTGGAGTGGCGAAGATGTACCAGGATCTCAGACGACAGCACTGGTGGCCAGGCATGAAGAAGGTTGTGGCAGAGTTCGTTTCTCAATGCCTCACCTGCCAGCAGGTGAAGGCAGAGCATCAGGTACCAGTAGGCTTGGTACATCCCTTGGAGGTCCCGGAGTGGAAGTGGGACGGGATATCTATGGACTTCGTGACTGGACTTCCACGCACATCCAGAGTTCACAACTCCATTTGGGTGATTTTCGACCGACTCACCAAGTCGGCTCACTTCATACCCATTAGAGAGTAGGGCTCAGTGGAGAGCTTGGGGCGTCTCTACGTTCAGGAGATTGTACAGCTTCACGGTGTGCCATCATCTATCGTCTCCGATCGAGATGCTCACTTTACTTCTCGGCTTTGGAAGGGGTTGCAGGAGGTGTTCGGGACGCAGCTACGTCTGAGCACCGCCTTTCACCCTCAGACGGATGGTCAGAGGGAGAGGACCATTCAGACTCTCGAGGACATGCTCTGCGCATGTGTCCTTGACTTTGGTCGCAGCAAGGAGGACCACCTACCCTTGGTGGAGTTCGCGTACAACAACAGCTACCACTCCACCATCGGGATGGCACCATACGAGGCGTTGTACGGCAGACCTTGCAGATCTCCTTTGTGCTGGACAGACCCTCGGGAGTCAGCACTTGTGGGACCAGAGATGGTCTGGGCCACGACAGAGAAGGTCCAGGTCATCCAGGAGCATATGAGGATAGCTCAGAGCCGGCAGAAGTCATACGCTGATAGGAGGCGGAGGCCACTAGAGTTCGAGGATGGCGACCACGTCTTCTTGTGTGTCTCACCTCGACGTGGATTTAAAAGATTTGGCCGAGGCGGCAAGTTGTCTCCATGCTTCATCGGACCATTCCAGGTCCTCAGCAGGATTGGTGAGGTAGCTTATCGCCTGGCTCTACCACCTCAGTTGCACCGGGTGCACGATTTCTTCCACGTATCTCAGCTAAAGAGATACGTGCACGACCCGACGCACATCATTGACCATGGGGAGCTAGACATTGATGATGGGGCGACTTTTGCGGAGGTCTCAGTGGAGATCGAGGATCGACAGGAGCGGGTCCTATGGGGACGTTCGATTCCTCTAGTGTGCATCAGATGGCAGCACGGGAACCTCCAGGAGAGCACTTGGGAGCAGGAGGCTCAGATGCGTGCTCAGTACCCACATTTTTTTCCCTATTTTATGATGTATCTTTACGGGGACGTAAATCCCTGAGGTGGGAGTGATGTAAAGACCCGTAAATTTCAAGGAATTTTTTTTTCTTAATTTTATTTGGAATTTTACAAGAACACAGTTTCTGACGGCAACTGATTCCGAGGCCCAGTGTGCCCGGAATCATTTTCGAAAGTTTGGCTCAGGTACGTTCAGTGAACGAACGAGTGGGTTTTTCTAACTTTTGAACTGCTGCTCGAAATCAAATTCTGAGGGAACCGATGGAATCACAGCGCCGGTATTTTCTTAGAAATTCCTCTTTCGGAGTTGCGTTTTCTCGGGTGTGGTTTTTAATTTTTGGGCTTTAAGTTAAGAAGTAAAATAAAGTGGTGGGAGAACTTTATTTTTATTTCACTTAAATCCACTTAAAAGCCACATAAAGCTTCTTAATCTAAGTTAAAGCAGATAGGGTACAATTCAAAATAACCTACCCTCTTGGTAGGATATTTGTGAGGTGGGGGCCGCACGAGCCCCACCGTTTCTTTTCCGCTAAGTAACGCACCCGTGAAAACCCCCATTAAATAAAAGTCAACTGGGGAATTTTCTTAAACAATTAAATGCACCTATTAATTGGGTGGTTTTATTCGTTTAATTAATTCTATGAATTAATGGGTCGTTACTTAACTTATCTCTTTTCGTTTGTTGGCATGTTAATAAAATAAGACCAACATTTTTTCTTCTTGAGTGTTGTTCATTGAGAGGATTTGACAGAAACCTTTGGTCCTTCATCCTCCTTCGCGAAGAACACGAAGAACATGAAGAACACGAAGAATGTGAAGAACGCGAAGAACGTGAAGAATGACGGCCTTCGACAAAAGGAAACGAAGAACGTCGATCCCTCAGAGATCGACGACGCGACGCCAAGTACCGGGACGCCGACGACTCTTCTCCCGTGACATTCTTTTGTGACGTTCTTTCATCCTCAACAGATCTTCGATCATCCGTTGAGGTAAGAGATTGCGGACCCCTTTTTAAATTCTTTGTGGATTATAACAACAACATAGATTTAATTATTATTAATTAAATCTGTATGTTTTTGATCCTCGGAGTTCGTCGACGCGAAGCCAAGTACCGCGCGACAGTGACGCTCTTCCGCGATGCGACGATTCTTTTCTTCTGCGACGATCAATTCCGTGAAGAACGCATGTACGAAGAGGTAGGGGTTTGATTCTTTAAATCTTTGTGATTAAATCCCCGGTCATTTAAATATTGTTGGGTGAATATCTTTAAGACCACTAACATGGTGGGTGCGGACTAACGAACAAGTCTGAACCCACCGCACCTTTTCATTCTTGGTGCGCGAAATGGCGGACGATGACAAACCGGGCCGCAAGGGAAATTCGAGGGCCTGGTAGTGAAGATCGGGTCCCGAGAGGACCACTGGTAAAGACCGCACGCAAAACGGACCACCGGAGCACGTCCGGTGGCCCGCGGAAGCTCCCGCCGCCGCTGAAGCCGCGGCGGTGAGCCGGTTCTGCGGCCGCGCGGAACCGAGAGGAGGGACGTGGCCCGGCTGCTGCGTCCGCAGGCGAGGCGGCCCCACCCGGGGCCGCGGTGTTCCTTCACGTGGGGGCAGCAATCCCCCCGTGGCTTCCCCTCGCTCGGCCGCTCGGCCGAGCCGAGCCGGGCCGACCCACCGGGCCGGGTCGCGCCTGGGCCGGGCCGGGCCACTCTGGCCAGGCCGGGCCGTGCCGGGTCGGGTCGGACCCGGACCCGGGTCGGGACGACCTAGGGGGGGTTGGGTCGGGTCGTTCCGGGCCCAGACCCCCCGTTTCCAGACCTTTTCGGTATTTTTCTCATAACGTGAGCTACGGGCCTCCGAATGATGCGCCGTTAGTGGAGATGCAATCCTTGGATCGAGGCGGGCGTTTCGGTATATCACACTTATGGTTTCGGAATACTTTGGGTTCGGCCAGGTTGGTTCGTACACAAAACCAACCGGGCCCTCAAAGCGGAAACGCTCATATCTTGACCTTCGGACGTCTGATTGACGTGCCGTCGACTTGGTTGAATTCCTCTAAGTGAGACAGACCTTTTGGCTTACTCTGCCCAAGGTTTGGACGCAGGTGGAGTATGGTCGGGTTGGTTTTGCCTTAAAAACCAACCGGGCCCCTGGGACAAAAAATCCAACAACTCTCAGACCAGGCGTCTGATTGACGTGTTGTCTGCGACGTTGAGTTCCTGTTGGCGATACGAAAGTTTTGGATACATCAACTCTGGACTATGTGTCAGTTGATGTATCAGCCTCTCGGATCATGGAGCGGACCCTCCCGAATGAGCTTTCTTTGTGTGGGAACCCTAGATCTGGCTACGACTTCTACTATGACGATGACGACTGTACAAGGATCCTCAGTGGATTCGACGGTGACGACTACAGCACTCAGCAATCCTTTGTGGGTCTGTGCTTACGATCCTGTGTGGGTCTGATCCTGTGTGGGTCAACGCTCAGCGGTCCTGTATGGGTCAGTGCCTACAGGTCCTGTGTGGGCCCGATCCTGTGTGGGTCTTTGCGGGGGATAGTTACCTATCGATCCTTTGTGGGTCAGATCCTATGTGGGTCATTGCGGGGGTTAGTACCTATCGATCCTTTGTGGGTCCGACGACTTAGATGGATCAGTGATCATCTCTATCGTCATTCGAAGAAGTATACCTGTGTGAGCTGAAACCCTGTTTTTCTTTCCTTTGTGGATTGTGTTGTGCTATCCTGTGTGGATTTACGTTTTGCTTTCCTTTGTGGATTGTGTTGGGCTATCCTGTGTGGATTTACGTTTTACATTCCTTTGTGGATTGTGTTGTGCTATCCTATTTTCATTTACGTTTTGCTTTCCTTTGTGGATTGTGCTGAGATGTCCTGTGTGGATTTACGTTTTACTTTCCTTTGTGGATTGTGTTGTGCTATCCTGTGTGGATTTACGTTTTTCCTTCCTGTGTGGACTGGGTTGTACTTGAGCTCAGATGTTGGAGCCGAGCGAGAATTGATGACTTAGGTATATGTATGGGCATATACCTAAGCAGTGTCGGATGTTACTTCATGATTGTATCTTTCCTTTGTGGATTCTGGGAGACCTTTAGGGGTCTCAGGGTCCCTACTGAGTAGCTTATACTCACCCCTGCACGGGCTATGCCCGCACTACGTTGTGTTGGTTGCAGATGACGGACAACGTTGATCGTGGTGGAGTCTTGCTGAGCAGGACGGTACCTAGAGGTGGACCACTGGGTGGGACGTACTCGGAGCGGTCGGCTGGACCCAAGGAGCAGTGGAGGCTTTCTGTACCCACCCTTCAGGCGGGACTTCCAGAGGACGGCTCGACGCTGCGGCTTTTCTTTCAGTTGCTGTTTTTCCCCTTTCAGTTGTACTTTACAGTTGGGCTTGTATTTCTGGCCCACTTTACTTTTCCGCACTTACTGTTGTACCAGTTTTTACTTAGTGTTTACCTCTTTTCTTCTTGCTTTCTCTGTTGTGCTTGTTTACTTTACAAAGGCAATGCCTTCCCTTTTTACCGGGATTTACGCCTTGGTGCTAGTCGCTAGCCCCTGGCCTATGGAAGGCAGGCTTGGGGTAGTCACGGCACGGCCCCCGAGGACGGGTCGTGATAGTACCTAATATTTGAAATAATTTATTATTTATTTAACTTTTGTGTAAGAAGGTATTTCGGGTTTCATTTGAACCCAACAGGGTTATCTTGTTGAAGGGAGGCATGTTTGTGGGGAATGGTTACTAAAATGATGGCATGTATTGTAGCACCCAAAAATTATAAAATAAGAACATTTTATTTGACAGAATATTTGACGCACAATATCGAGTTTATATTTTGTTACATGCAACACTTATTTCATCTTGTTTTATACATATCAATGAGTTTCTTTGAAATCTTATATTACATGTGAGGTTCAGTTTTACCAAAAAAACAGTATACTATTAATATTATTATTTAATATGAAAATTATCACCTAATTGTTGAAATAGAGGGTTAGAATAGGATTAAATAAATTATGAAAATATATAGTTTACACACATTCATTAGATATATATTTATTATAAATAAAATAATATTTATTTGGTAAAAAAAGATTTTTTTTATGAAAAACTATATTTTTTTCTAAAAGACGGATTAGTTACGCTTTGGACACATAATTTAAAATTAATTTTTAAAACTTTTATAAAATTTATACGAAAAAATAAACTTAATTTTTTAAATTGGGATACCAAAATTATCTTAGGGTTAATTTTTAGGATTTTTCTGAAAAGATTCATTTTTTAATGAATAGTGAAAAATACTGAATTTTAATTGAAAACTATCATTTCATTTAAATAATTTATAATATTAAATTTTATTTTGAATTTTATTTAAAGTAAAATTAATTAAATTTTATATTAATTAATCCAATTTATGTCATTTGAATCATTTTTATATTGAATTTAGATATAAAAACATTGTAAACTTTTAAACATTTTCCCTTTAAAAACTCTCTTTCTCCTAATGTTTGTGGGATTAATTTTAAATTAAATTTTTTCACTTCAATGAATTGAATTTGAAAAAAAATAATTCCATATTTTGAATCATCATAATTTATAATTTCTAAAAATTTCAACTTACTTTTTGACCAAAATGAATAGTGAATGCAGTAAAAATTAATTATTGCGGTTAAGGTAAAAATTGATTTACTAGGGAGTTAAACTAAAAATATTAGGGTAAAAATGACCTATACACTAGTCTAAAAACCATTTTCTCAAAATATTTAGAAAATTTCACATCTAAGGTTCTATAATGGGCCATTTTTGACCCTTTTGACATATTAAAAACATGGGAGTGCTCAATTCTTTTCAAAAATATCAAGTGTTTCCTCTCCCCCACTTCTAAAAGGTAACCCCCTCTCCTCTCTTATTTACACCTTAAAACCATTTAGTTTCACCCAATACATACCCAAATAACTTCATAACTTCCTTGCACTCATCCTATAATCCTTATTTTGTTAATAAATACAACCTAGTAAGGATTTAGTACAAACCTAAGGAGGATACCTGAAGAATAGGTAATGTTCTTAAATGAGCATCCTTATGTTATTTCTTTCTCCACCTCCTTAAATTATTATTAAACCATTATGATATAATAACATCAGTATAATACATATACTTTGATGTTTTTATAATAATTTCATGAACAATAACTATCTCCACATTCATTAAATGGGTTACGAAATCATTGTTCGTGTGTACGGAGGACTACCGACTCGCAAACTGATGTCATTCATTCTTCCATTACCACGTTTCCTAATTGGGTACGATGATGGATATAAAGTATATATATATATGATATTTATAAAATATTTATACATATAGAGTCACTATATCACACACACACGTATATATACTTTCCATTCCATAGAGGATATGATAACGTCACTCATGTGTTCGGCAGACTATCACCTCACGAAGCGATGGGATTTGTATTTCACTAACTCTTTACATGGAATGTAATAAGGTTAAATTTAATGATTATATGTAAAAAAAATGAAATAATTATGATATTAATTACATATTTATCATTTTGTAAATGTAATATATATCATTCTCTTTCTTACCTTTTCACTCACTTAATGATGATAACATTGTTCGTGTACGTGTGGACTATCGCTTTCACGAAGTGATGTGACTCTATTTTCATCACAAAAAAAAAATGAATGATATATATATATATATTAGTATCTAATATGGTATATAATATATTATAATAATTCTAGAGAGATAATATATTACTTATCTTCTTTCCATAATGATCGTTGAAAAATAGAAACGTTGCTCATGTGTACACACAACCTACCCTCTTCAAGATCATAACGTACTCAATTATTCCTAAACATCATTAATGATTGTTTTTAAGAGTATAATTTATGTATAAATGTGATAATTATTTCATTATTATTATTATGTATACGATAGAACTATATAATATTCGTATGAATCAGATCGTTCATGACAAAACACACATGAGAAAACAAGGAAATTAACAACTGAAATGATGAAAATAATAAAAGATTATTAATTAATGGGCGATAAAATATCATAAAAGGATCATATATGATATTATAAATATTAATATGGTTCTTTTTTTATTTTAATTTTGTGTTTAAAACCACTATATATGAGTTTAAACAACGTTCAATAATAAGGGAGTATGAGGTAATGTATTTCTTACCTCAATTTCCACTCATTGGGTTAATCTTATACTTCATTGATTATGTCATTATAAGATTGTGTGTATAATGAATTTTTATTACCTTATGTTTTATTTACAATTTTTTATGTATATTTATAGTTAAAACACATATTCAACTCATTTACTAATTCTCACTTCAACCTTATGATCATTGTAATGGTTTATTTCACAATCTCATTCTAATAGAGATTATTTACTCTTGAATTTCATTCAAAGGAAATTATTTGACAATTTTCTAATAAACCCATGTAATTTTATTTTCCTCTGGTAAATTAATAAATTTTCATGTAATAGTTCATTTTTTTCACTCTTTGGTACTTAAATTATTTGATGAAGTTTTTTTAAGAAAGTCATATTTCATTTCTCTCTTCAGTCATAAATTTGTATTCTTCCAATACTGTGTTTTCCAAAAAAAACTTTTAAAAATGATTTATTAAAGTAATTTTCACCCATTTTTACTCATTAAAAAAATAAAATGAATCTTATATCATTTTCAAACAATGCACGTTTCTTTTTTACCACAAATATAAAATGAATCTTCTTATCATTTTCAAAAGGAGTCACTTTATTAACCTTTTTATAGTGAAAAAGGAATGTTATTTTTAAATTTTATGGAATTTATGGAACTATATACCATTATGACCATCATTTCTTTGAATATTACTTTCTATGTTTACAATGATATTTTTAAAGAATTTTTTTAAAAGTTCTTTTCAAAGAAAATTAATTCCAAAATGTTTTTCAAAATGAAAAGGATATTTTCCTCAAGAATTTTTTTAAGATATTTTATGGCATTTTTATTCATAAATGATAAAAAACCCTTTATTCTTACTCTATTGGGTATATGTTGATACCATCCTTATTATTCCTCTAGATGTTTTATGATTATTTTAACTAAGGATAGTATTTATATTCACTTACTTATTTCATTTTGTATTCATTAACTTTCCTTTGAAATATTCACTTTTCTATGATCATTAGACATTAAATTTTCCCTAAATATCCATATTATTTATTAAGGATATGTTTATTAATTAAACCATATATCATTTCTACATACGATGTTCTATATGGAATGACATTTGTTTATCTAGTAAAATATTGATGAATCCATATCTTTTACTCAATATAGATATTTGATGTTAAGACTTATTGATTCATTAATTAAATAGATTATTTGATATAAGAGGAATGTTTTGGACCTACAGTGATGGGTTAGGCCCGATAAAATATAGACCCTAAATGCATCGGTAGGTATCATGATACAATCAAGTTAAGATAGCATTGAATGTATTTTTATCTATAGACTAAACCATATTTAAAAGGTCTTGATGATAGAGATACCATGATGCCTGAGATAAGGGAATTCAATAATTAAGTATTGCCTTCATTAAGATTTTTTTATTATTATCTAGGATATTTTCACTATGATATTATCTCTGTATGCATTTCATTATCATATTTGTGATTAAATGGAATATGCTTTTAGTTATTTATGTTACCATATTGATTAAACCTTATCGATTTCTTTAAATGGAATATGTTCTTAATTATTTACTTTAGTATGTTGATTATTCCTTACTAGTTATTTAAATGGAATTTGTGATCAGTTATTTACCTTTCTATTTTGATTTTGCTTCTTGATTCTTGACAGCTTCTGATGTACTTAACCCTTAATGAGAATTTGAGCCCACACTTGTTTTATTTTCTTTCCCCAAGAATCCAAGAGGTTTACTATAAATTATATGCAAGGATATGATAAAGAGAATGAATTTATCCTCAAAAAAATTATGTTATAATTTGTGTATTCAATTGTAATGTAAGACTCGATTATGTATCTAGTTTACTAAAACTACTAAACTATTTGGTCCTTCGGGATAAAATTACTTATATCTTATGCCAATGTAATAAATCAGACACTAGTTTTGGACTTCTTGAGTTTGGTTCTCTATTATTAGTATTGAAGGAAATTTAATAAAAACTTTGGGAACTAGATTTAGGATAACATAGATTAGGTAAAATGGCCCTATGATGGACTTTGAGGATAAGTTTAAAAGAGCATCCTAAATTTTTGGTAAGAAAGATATTATTTGGGTTTTCCTATAAATATGTTCTTGTATGGAAACTATAAGTAGACTCCTTTCTTGAAGATAGGTTCCTAGGGGTAATAACTTTGAAAAGGGTGCATTGGGCTTGACCAGATCATCACCGGGTGCATGAAAATGGGACATACTGTGTACCTAGTTTTACACTCTCGAGGGATATTCTTTGGATAATTTAATTTTTCTTTACAAACCATTACAAATTATTTTAATATATATTGAAAAATTAATGACTAAGGTTGACCTATATATTAAGGAAGGACCTTTGTTGAAATAAGATGGATGAAGTATTTGTGTATTTTTATTCAAGAATTAAATTGTATAAGTATTTTACTAATGGAATTTTGGTTATAAGAATCATGAAACATCTAAGGATTATATTAAATCATAGAAGAATATGTGTACTCATTAACATAATAGTTATAGATACCATCATGAGTTTATGATTTTAAGATTGATCACAACTTAAAAGTTTTAAACACCCCTTTTTAGGTTTTATGTGATGGGAGTCTTCCAATATTATGAATATTTTGGGAGAAATTTATTTCTAGTATATGTTTTAATGAAAATTTTGTTTGAGGGATAATGACCTTACATTTTGGAGACATAAGTTTAAAGGTATTGATAAAATTTATAGTTAATATGATCGTTAATGACATTTTAATAATTGTAAAATAAGATTAATAGACTTTCTGAAGAAGAAAAATAAGTTGTATTGAAAACCTTAGTAAAAAATTTATTTAATGATAAGTTTTATTTTGAGGATATCCATCATATTTTTTAGGGAATTTTATATTAATTGTATTAATATAGTTTTAGAAAAAGTACAACTCATATGCTAGATGACAACTCGATGCATCTGAAATAGTTGTGGGGCTTGAACCCATTATCGAAGCATGATAAGAGTTTAGTGCCTACCACTAGCATACCCGATGTCCTGATTAATATTCCATTATTTAAAAAATTTGAAAAATAAATATTGATGATGAAACAAAGTTTTTACTTTTTAGGTTTAGAGAATAATTTATTGGATAACTTGTGCTAACCATATTGGTTTTGGAAAATATTTAGAGATAGATGAAAAGACTTGTCACTCTTTTATGAATCTTACAATCCATCAAATGTGAAATTTAATTCCTTGTGCAAAAAATAATAATTTTTTTATATTCATTTCTTGGATTAAGGGATGAATTATAAATTTATCAAAGAACAGCCAAATGATAAAATTATGCATATGAAATAAAATTATCTTTATGAAATGATAAAATTTATGAGGAATCTTCAAGTGAATCCACAAGACCTAGGTTTGAATCCGGGTAGAGGCATATTTCCAGGTTTAATGTAGTAGTATTGTTGCAGGTACTATAGTAGCTATTGTTCGGTACTGTAGAAACCAGACCTATTCACCTTTGGGCTGCCAGTTTGGCACTGGAGTGCATATGGCCTTCGGGCCATCCAAGGCCTTTAGTAAAGTTAAGTATTTCGGACCACCTCATGGAATTTGGGACACCTCATTCAGATCATAAATTTTAGATGCAACTAGAAAAACCAAAGGACTTTCTCTAGATGAGGATAGATGTTGGGGAGGGGCATTTACAAGTAGTCATGTCTGGGATGAATTCATGTAAGACTTTTGGGTTAGGTAATCCACTAAGACTACAAGCCTTTTAAGGGTTCCCCCTCATCCCTTGAAAGGGGGGTTATCAAAAATAAATAAAAAATAAGGCCTTTAGGCCATTCAGAGGAAGGTAAATAGTAAAAGAATTCATCAACATTGGGAAAAGGATCTTGGAACAAAAAATGTTATAATGTTTCCCTCATATCCAATGAATCTAATAAACTTTTAAATCATCACAATTTTTTTCAGTCCCTTAACTTTCCATTGATCATTAACATTCTTATGATCAATGACCACAATCACTCTCTATAATTATTCATGCTTTTATTCCATGTCTATATCTTCACTTTTCACCAATTTTCTCCTACTTGAAAACCTAGTAATGTGTTATTCCATATGACCATAATAATTAATTTTCTATATTATTAAGAGGATATTTTATTAACACTTTCAACAATGTATGATTTTCAATAATGGTATTTCCAAATATCAAAACCTTTACTGCGAAGATCAAGTTTAAATTACGAGGATGGAATTTATTTAAGGTGAGGGGAATGTAACACCCCAGAATTATAAAATAAGAACATATTATTAGGTAGATTATGTAACACACAACATTTATTTTATCTTTCGTTACATGAAACACTTATTTTATCTTTTTTTACACACAACAAGGAGTTTCTTTTAAAGCTTGTGTTACACACAAGGATGAGTTTTACCAAAATAATAATATACAATTTATATTATTATATAATATGACATTTATTGCCTAACCATTGGAATTTTTGGTAAGAATATGATTAAATAACCTATTAAAATATATATTTTAGAAATTTTTATTATTTATCTATTTTTTACAAATAAAATGATAATCATTTAGTAGAAAACAAAATGTTTTCTGAAAACCCGTATTTTTTATAAAAGACAGATTAGTCACGCTTTGCGCACATAAATTAAAATTAATCTGTACCAATTTTATAAAGTATATATGAAATAATAAAATTAATTTTTTAAATATGGATACCAAAATTATCTTAGGGTGATTTTTTGGGATTTTTCTGAAAAGTTTCATTTTTTAATGAATAGTGAAAAATACTGAATTTTAATTGAAAACTACCTTCTCAATTAAATAATTAATAATGTGAAAGTATATATGGAATTGGTTTTAAAGTAAAATTAGTAAATTTTTATATCAATTAAAATTCATTTAAATAATTTTCATATTGAATTTAGATATAAAAACTTTGTAAATTTTGAACATTTTCCCTTTAAAAATGCACTTTCTCGTCATGTCTACAGGATTAATTTTAAATTATTTTTTTTCACTTCTGTGAATTTAATTTGGAAAAATAGATTCAATATTTGGAAAAAAAATAATTTATAATGTATGATAATTTAAACTTTATTTTTGACCAAAATTAATAGTGAATGCAGTAGAAATTAATTACCGTAGTTAAGGTAAAAATGGGTTTACCAAGGGTTAAAATAAAAAGATAAGGGTAAAAATGACCGATAAAATTGTCTAAAAATAGTTTTATGGAAATATTTATACCATTAAACCTATAAGGTCAGATAATGGATCATTTTTACCCCTGTGACATATGAAAAATGTAGGAGCACTCAATTATTTTTAAAAATACCATGTATGTCCTCTCTCCCACTTATAAAAGGCCACCCCCTCTCCTCTCTTCCTCACGCCTTCACACCATTTTTTTTCAAAAAATACCTGAAAAAATTACTTCAAAACATCTCAATACTCATCTTATAAGCCTTATTTTGTTCATAAATCTAACCTAGGAAGGATTTAGTACAAACCTATGTCGGATGCCCAAAGAAGTGGTAATGTTCTTCAATGGGAATCTTTATTTTATTTCTTTCTCCACCTTCTTAAATTATTGTTAAACAATGAAGATATAATAAAATAAGTATATTAAATATAATTGGATTTTTTATAATAATTTAATTACCGACACACATATACACCTTTATCAAATGGGTTGCGAAATCATCATTCATGTGTACGGTGGACTACCACCTCATGAACCTATGTCATTCTTTCTTCCATTACCACCTTCCACTGTTGGGTATGATGATCGATGTAGAGTATATATATAATATTTATAAAATTTTTATACCTATTTATTAATTATAATATATATATATATATACTTTTCATTTTATAGGGGATATGATAACGTCGCTCGTGTGTACGGTAGACTATCGCCCTACAAAGCGATGTGATTCGTCTTTCACAAATGCTTTACATATAATGTAATAAGGTTAAAGGTAATTATTATATGTGATATAAATTATATAATTATGATATTAATTAAATATTTATCATTCTTTAAATATAATATATCATTTTCTTTCTTACCTTTTCACTCACTTAAAGATGACAGCATTATTTCTGTATGTGTGGACTACTACCTTCATAAAGCGATATGAATCTATTTTCATAACCACAACACATGGATGATATATATATATATAAGTATATTATATTGTATATATGATATTATTGTAATTATTTAAATACAATATATTATTTACCTTTTCTATGATCGTAACGTACTTCATTTTTCATAAAAATATTTCATGGTTGGTTTAAAAAGTATAATTGATGTATAAATATGATTATTAGTTAATTATTATAATTATTTATATGATATAAATATATAATATGTGAAAGAATTGGGTCTTTCAAAACAAAACATGCATGAGAAAACTAGGCAATTAACACCCGAAATAATGAAAATAATGTAAGATTATTAATGGACTGGTGATAATATATTATAAAAGGATCATAAATGATGTCATAAATATTAATATGGTTCTGATTTAATTTAATTACATGTTTAAAACCACTATATAGGAGGTTAAATAATGTTCAATCAAAAGGGAGTGTTAGGTAAGGGTTTTTTAACTCAATTTCCACTCATTAGGTTAATCTTCTACTTCATTGATTATGTAATTATAATATTGTGTGTATAATGAATTTTGATTAAATTATGTTTTTCCCCTTGTTTTATTTGGATTTAAATTTTAAACATCTAATCTATTAATTTATTAATTCTCGCTTCAATGTTATGATCATTGTAAAGGTTTATTTCACAATCTTATTCCAATAGAGATTATTTACTCTTGAATTTTAGTAGAAGGAGATTATTTGACCATTTTATAATAAAACCATTTAATTTTAATCTCTGATAGTAATTTAAGAATATTTTAAGTTATAGTTCCATTTTTTCACTCTTTGGTGCTTAATTTAATTGATAAAAAATTAATAAATTTCAACTTTTTTTCTCTCTTCGTTAGAAAATATGTTTTCTTCCAAAACTATGTTTTAAAAAAAATGTTTTCAAAAATATTTTTAAACTTTTATAAATGATTTATTAAATTAATTTTCCCCAATTTTTACTATTAACAAAAAAATTAAAAGGAATATTGTTTCATTTTCAAAATAATGCCTGTTTGGATTTTACCAAAAATGTGAATGGAATCATCTTATCATTTCTGGAACTAGGGACATTCCTAACATTTAAATAGTGAAAAAGGAATGTTATTTTTAAATTTTACATAATTTATAGAATTACCCAATGTCATGATAGTCATCTCTTTGAATATTCCTTTATAATTTTATGAGGATAATTTTAAAGAATGTTTTTAAAAGTAATTTTAAAAGAAAAGGATTTCCAAAAAAATTAAAAAAAAAGTATATTTTCTTCAAGAACATTTTTAAAGATATTTTTATGGTATTTATATTCATAAATGAAAACAACCCTTTATTATTACTCCAATAAGTATATGTTTATATCATCATTATTCTTCCTTTATATTGTTTATGATTATTTTTTCCAAGGATAGTATTGACATTCACTTCCTTTTTTCATTTTGTAGTCATTAACTTCCCCTTGAAATATTCAATTTCCCATGATCATAAGAAATTAAATTTTCCCTAAATATCCATATTATTTATCAAGGATATTTTTATTACTTAAACCATATATCATTTATATATACAATGTTCTGTATTGAATGGAATTTTTTTATCTAGGGAAATATTGATAAATCTGTATCTTTTACTTAATACAGGCATTTTATGTGGAGGAATATTTATTCATGAATTAAATTAGTTATTAGATATAGGATAAATTATTTGGACCTATAGTAAAAAGTCGTACTTGATATAATATATCCCCTTGATGAATTGGCATGTATCATGAGACAATCAAGTTAATCTAGCATTAAAATGATTTTTACCTGTAGACTAAACTGTCTTGTGAATGCTCAAGACAGTCGAGGTATCATGATTCATAAGATCATGGAATCCAATAATTAATAATTTCCTTAATTAATATTTTAGTTATTATTATCTAGGATATTTTCACTATGATATTATCTCTTAATGTATTTCAATTTCAGCTTAGTGATTAAATGGAATGTGTTTTCAGTTATTTACCTTACCGTATAGATTATTCCTTATACAATTATTTAAATGTCATGAGTACTCAGTTATTTACCATTTAATATTGATTATTCTTTATCCAGTTATTTAAATGGTATGTGTGGTCAGTTATTTACCTTATCATTTTGATTATTTTTGTTGATTCATGATGGCTTCTGATGTACTTAACTCTTTCAAAGCATTTGAGCTCACCCTTATTTGGTTTCCTTTCCCTAAAAATTCAAGAGGTTCACTATGAATGATATGCAAGGATATACTATAGGGAATAAATCTATCCAAGAAAAAAATATGTGGTAATTTTTTAATTCAAATTTAATGTAAGACTCAAGTATGTATCTATTTTACCAAGACTATTAAACCATTCATTCCTTCAGGATGTGATTCCTTGTTTCTTATGCCAATGTAATAAAGTAAACACCAATTCTAGGCTACTATAGTTGGGGTTGATACATGTATCAACTATCTATTAATAATATAATTTAATCTTATTGTTAAATGATTGATTCCTCTAATTTATGTCATGAACTTTTGGCACATGTTAATTATAATTCATTAAAGGTAATGAAGAATTTAAACTTAATTAAATTTGGAAATGAATTTAATAAATGTGAAACATGTGTGGGATATAAAATAAATAAAAAATCTAAGTGTTGAGAGAAATTTTGATATATTAAAATTATTATATTCTAATATTGGCGAATTAAATGGTTTGTTAACTCATGGAGGAAAATAGTATTTTATTGTTATTATTTATGAATTTATTATATATTTACATATATATATACTTAGAACAAAAGTTGAATACTTTAAAAAAAATAATAAGTAAAAAGATGAAGTTGAAAACCAATTAAACAAAATGGTTAAATTATTACACTCATATAGAGGTGGTGAATACTTTATGAATTAATTTAATGAGTTCTGTGAAGAAAATGTTATAATTCCTCAAAGTATTTCTCCTTAAACACCTCATAAAAATGGATTATATTAAAAGTAAAAAATCCTACTTTAGTACAAATGGTAAATTGCATGATTAATATGTCTAAGTTTCCATTAAATTTAGGGGTTGAATATTTATTGGTTTATTTTCATATTCATAATATTATTTCTTCTAGGAAAAATAAGTTATCCCCTTGTGAAATTTAAAAAGGTAGAATACATAGTCATTCATATTTTAAAGTGTTTTTTAACTTACTATAGAGTTCCTAATACTAAAAGAACTAAAATTGGTCCTATATTGATTAATGGTGTTTTTATTAGATATGTAAAAAATAGAAAAGAATATAGAGTTATGGGTTTGGAAGATAATTTCATTATTGAATCAAGTGATGTAGAGCTTTTTGAAGATGAATTTTATAAATATGATGTAGATGAGGATATTCCTCTTACCCCTATCTATTGTACCCTATATATTTTGAATAAAATAGTAGATAATAATGATGATTCTTGAGTTAATCCTAAATGGATTACAAGACATTGGAAGGAGAAAGATCCACATCCAGATTTTATTTCTCCTAATTACATAGTTTACAATACTGAGGGAGATAAAAATAATCATCTTATAAATAAGTATCCTCTCATATTTACTATATAATATTACCTAAATACATATAAAGAATCTATGAATTTTTGTGATTTTTCTTTCTAGAATGAAGTAATTAATGATGAAATGGATTTGAGTATGGGGAATAATACTTGGGTCATTATGGATTTATCAAGAGGATCAAAACCAATTAGTTTTAAATATATAGTTTGATTACAATTGTAACATTCAAGATTTTAAATAAATATTAGTTTCTAAAGGCTTTATACAAAAGGAATGGATTTAATATTTTGATATTTATTCTCCTATAGCTTAGATTACCTCAATAAGGATTTTATTTGAATTAGATTCAATTAATCATTTGTGTGTCCATCAAATGGATGTTAAATTTTTCTTTTAAAATAGATAATTAAATGAATATATTTACATGGAACAACCAAAAGGGTTTCATTTAAAAGGTAGTGAAAAGAAAGTATATAAACTAGTTAAATCTCTTTATATCCATAAACAGTACCCAAAGCAATGGAATGAAACAATTTATTATATTATTTTATCTAATGGGTTTACTCATAATAATATGGATAAATGTGTTTATACAAATTTTAAAAAATAATATGGGGTTATTTTGTGTTTATATATGGATGATTTGTTTATTTTTTAGAATCAATAGGATTGGTGTAAATGAGAAAAATAATTATTTATCCTTTGTGTTAAAAATGATAGATCTTGGAATAGTTGAAAATATTATAGGTATTAAAGTTATAAAACATAGTGGGGTTATTATTTAAGTTAGTTTAATTTTATATAAAAAATATTAAATAAATTTGATCATCTTTGTTTCAAAGATGCTAATACTCTATTTTATTACAGTGTTAAACTGTTAATGAATATGGGTAGAGTCATAGCATAACTTGAGTATGTTAGTGAAATTGGTTCTTTAATGTATGAAATGCACTGTAATAAACTTGATATTTCTATTGTGGTATATGAAATGAGTAGATATACTAATAATGCTGGTCTATATCATTGAAATTGTATAATGAGAATCTTTATATACTTGATAAAGACCAAAGATTTATTTTTATACTATAATGATTATTTGGTTGTATTATAAGGATAAACTAATGTGGGTTATATTACCAGTATTGGTGACAATCAGTCCATATCTAGATGGTTGTTTACTCTTGGAGGTTGTGTTGTTTTATGGGATATCAAGATACAAACATGTATTTCACATTCAAACATGGAGTCAGACTTTATCATCTTAGTAGCATGTGGAAAGGAAGATGAATAGATTAGGAATCTATTATTGGATATTAGATTGTGGCCTAGTCTAATGCCTCTTATTTCTATCAAATGTGATAGTGAAGCAATTTTATCAAAATAATATAGTAACGTGTACAATGTAAAGTATAGAAATATAATTTTGAGACATGATTTTGTGAGATAATTGTTACAATATGGTACCATAACAATTTTCTATATTAGATTGTGTAAAATCATTACATATTCATTTACAAAATCGCTGACAAGTGATACCATTCATACAAATAATAAAGTTATGGGTTTAAAACCCATAGAATAAATCATTTTTGAAATGGAAACCCAATACTTTCTTAAGGTAGATCCTAAACAAAGTCTTTAATTAGGTAAAAACAAGTTACAAAGATGTTTGTTGGTATTGAAAATTATAAACCCAATTATTTGGTGTCAATATCATCCTTTAAGGCTATATATTGATTTATAAGCTCATAAAAAAAATTAATACTCTATGTGTTATATTTTTTGATAATGTAATAACATTGTAATATTTTTCCTATATGAACATAGAAGTGGTGTCGATTATTATAGTAGATAATGGGTTTACTCTTTAGAGAGTTCATGAAAAGGATATTAGCACATGACCATAAAAGTTATAAATAATGAGATATTGTATAAAAAGATAATTTTATGTACGATATAACTAGATTTATCTTAAATATTAACTTGTTTGATGTTTCTAAAACTTGTAAATTTAATAATAATTTGAGGCGTTGATACTAAGTGAAGGTTTAAATCAAAAGATACCTTTATTATGCCTAATCATTCACTTGTGATCAATAGAGTTAATATCAATGAATAAAATGGGAATATTTTTATAATTTTATTCATAAAAGGTATAAATAATAGTGGTTTTAGTGGGACCCACTTATTTGGAGGTTTGGATTAATGAGGTGGAAAAAACATGTGGAATGCCACATTGCAAATGGGGATAAAATCCTCAAATCTTCTCCCTTATCAAAATGTGGCCCTGGTTAGTGGTTTTTCTATAAAAAATATATACATTCCAAAAATGTTTTTAATGTATTTAAATATATATATATATATATATTTAGTAAAATATTTTTTTATATCTATTATATATATAACAAAACAAAAAAAATAAAATAAAATAAAATATTTTATAAAAATTGACTAATGAAGAGATTAATCATAACGTTTTGGTTTCAAAATCTGATCAGTTTTCTCCCTCCAAAGGTTACCTTGTTTTAATAAAATCAAAGTTTACTTTGATCAAAATAGTGCGATGGAATCTGTGTGAATCACATGAATTTTTATCTATAAATAATGGGATGATGATATCAATCATTATTAATCTCTCTAATCTAAAATTATCCACACACACATTCTACAAACATTGGTGCTGTGAGGATATCAGAATTTGGTGTTCATAAATTCCCAAAATCTTAGTGAAATACTTGAGGTAAAATTCTACTGATAACCCTACACCAAAAGTTGGGGTGGATCAGACCCTTTTGGATACTGAATTAAATTCACACATTATGATTTGAAATTTCTTTTTTCTTCTTTATATGCCTTCTTATTTTCCTATAGTATAATAATTTTATGTTTGTAGTAGCGTGAGGGATTATTGGTGGTGGATGAATGGTGGTGAAGGCCTAGAAGAATATGGAATAGTAATTAGAGGTAAGGGAATCTCGGTCAGGGTGAATCTTATGCGTCGATGGTAGATCTATGGTGAGATGAAAGAGAACGGTTGGAAGGTGGTTATGGGGTTTGGAGAGGAAGGGGTGGTGAGAATAGATCTTGGGTGGGAGGGGATACTGATAAAATGGTACTATAGATTAGGTTTGTGTGAGATTTGGGGAAAGGGGAATATAGTTTCATGGGGGAATTGGATTAAATTTTCATTAGAGTTTCATGGGGAAAATGGTTTGGTTGAGGTGGTATTAGATTGAATTTCCATTATGCAGATCAACTTTTTACCCCCTCCCTTAGATATGTTTGTAATAAAATTAGTTTCATGAGAAAAAAATTAATACTCATCAATAAGTTTTAAATATTAATTGGAATTAATGTTATTATTAAGTCATTTTATGATGTTATCAACTTCTATATTCCTAAATTTGAATTTATTTGGTTTTTTATCATGTACATATGAAAATGTGAGTGATTTTTTCTTATTCTTTTCCATTTCAAAAGATTAACATATTTCATAACTCTTCCCAATGAACAAAAATAATTTTTACTAAAAAATTCATTTTTAAGAACAAAAAAAGAATTTGTATTTATGTCTATTTTATTGAAGCACTTAGTTTTTTAAATATAAAAAAATAATATATATATATATATATATATATATATATATATATTCTATGAAATAGATCAAAAAACAATTGAAACCAAGAATAATTTCAAAATTGATAATTTATGATCAATCATTAGAGAAGTGTATCATTGAAGAAACATAGATTCAGATGATTGTAAGGAAGGAAAAAATGAAAAAATAGAAAAAATAAACAAGATAAAAAGAGAAAATTTTAAGGGAGAAAAGGTCAAATTTTTATTAAAATGATGATATATAGGGTACATGACGGTTGTAATCAATGGTTCAGATCAATTTCTATATCTCATTCCATATCAAATAGTTGCAATACCAATGGTTAGAGAAAATTAAGGGTTGGTCATATGGATGGTTAGATTTTGTAATAGGGAGTAATAATTGTTTTGATATTATGACACACACATAATAATATTTCATAACACTCCCCATTGGATGTAATAATTTTATGTAATTTTATATAATTTTCACTTAATAAACCTAGTGGGAAAAAAATTGAAGTCGAAGTAATTGAATTTCATATTGTGATACCTCATTAAAAATATTATCAGGAAAACCCAATGGGAAAAACCTGATAAAGGGAAAAAGAGTGCAATGTTTTCAACTCCCCCTTATAAAATCATGATAGACTTTGTAGGATTTTCATCCTAAATTTATAAATCAATTTCTAAAAAAATCATAGTTGGTAATTATTTCTTGAAAAAAAATCAAAGATTATCACAAGAAATTATTTTATGAATATCAATCTCACCATTATTTTAAATGGTAGGGGTGAAAAAGAATTTTGGTGGGATATGTTTTTTTATCAACTTTAATTCACCCACCCTTAAATTTCGCTATAAAAATGTCATTATATTTATATAATATGGTGTGAATATCATTAATCATATCTAATCCACAATTATTTTTGATATGATGAATAACTAATTTCATTCAAACACATTCACATCTTGTTTCTTGAATCACAATCAAATCAATATTATTGGAGGAAATGAGATGACCCAACCCAGTGGGGCCTTTTCTTGTCCAGCAGTAAGCTGAGTGTGCCACCTCAAGTCCTCCTCCAATATTCAAGGACATAGTGACTAGAATTGAGTAGGAATATCAAACAATATGGGATGGATTATCCTATATAAACCTACAACAGATACATATATCCAATGCATAAAATAATAAGTGAAACCAATAGTATATATATAATTATGATACATATTGGGTCACTAGTACGTCTAATTTTGATTTTTATTGTCTTTGAGTGTGTTCTTGGAGGTCCTGGGTGTCAGGGGTCGAAACTGAGAGCCTTTTTGGAGACAGAAGAGGAACCATGGTTAACACATAGTTTCTCTAAACCATAAAGCAACTGGGTGAGGAGTGATACAGTTTTTGATAGTGCAGTTTCACATGGTTTTAGCATAGTTTTTCAAACCATGTGATACCCCAAAGAAGATCATGTAGCCTATTTTGTTTGGATAGTGGTACTTTGATGGTTGGCGTATGGTTTTCTTAACCACACAGCTAAACCATGAAACCTTTTCCATCTCATTAAAAAGTAAATTTTTACCCTTTTCTCATATTGATTTATTAAAGTTCAGGGGCTCATTTCTCTTTCCCCACACGTGAATCCCCTCCCCCTTGGTTATGGAGCTATTTCCCTTCTTCCTTTTTGGATTCCCTCTTGGGTTATTAGAGTTTTGATTGAGGTAATTTGATTCCTCGTTGATTTCTTCTTCCTATTCCCCTTCTCAAGATTTTTTCTTCCAATTCTATAGATTTATGGAACCCTATGTGTGCTGTTGGATAAATATTGGGTTTTTAATTGGTGTTTTAATTCTATTTCTTGTGTATTAGGTGTGTGAGGCCTTACTCTACCTCCTCTAAGTGTTCTTTGTCAAGGGAGAAGATATTTAGACTAAACTCGAGGTAGGTGTCTCTATTTAAGGTAATTTTCCATTTCATGCAGTTTAATTTATAATCTTATTTGGTATTTTATATAAATTTTCATTTAAATAATTTATTCTTGGTGATAATTCTATATTTGATGTATTTTATGGATTTATTAAGCAATTTGGGGGTTCAATGTGGGGTTTCCCAAATAGGTGTGGCTTGTATACCCACCAAGTGTTTGAATAAATGGATAAAAGAGATTTTGTGGCTTTGAATAAATTTCTAAAGTGATTTTAGTAATGGTTTTACTATGTTGAGGGTATTTTGATAAAATGGGATTATTTTTTTTGAAAATGGGTGTGTTATGGCCTGATTGATATGGCACTTACTTGCAATGCATTGGCATGGAGTATCACATGGGTTAACTGGGGTGTGAGTGATAGGTTTGTTTGAGGGACCATGTGAGCCTTTAGAGGGAGGACTATGTGAGCTTCCATTTGTTTCCAAGGGACCAAGTGAGCCTTTGGATAGGAAGACCATGTAGTTTCCATGTTGGTTTCTAAGAGATTATGTGAGCTCTTGTAATTGGACCCAATGAAGACCATGATATATTCTATTACTTAGCTAGAATACTTGTTTAATCACTCATGATAGGACTAATGGTTAGAGACCCTAGGTTCACATTACTCATACCAGATTGGTTTACATGATTTATACATTTTATTAGTTCTATTTGATATGATGATATTTATCATGACCATTTTTTCATTTTATAATTATATAGTTATATGATGTTGATGTTATTATCACCTTTAATATGCCTTTTTGTTATTTTTGAGCATGTTATACCTTGTATCCTTGTTTTTTTATTTGAAACATGTTTGGAAATTGTTTTGGAAAACCATGTTTTGTTCTAAAAAGGAAAACCATAGGGGTTTTGAAGGTTTATTGGAAATGGTATATTTTCAAAGTGGTTTTAGTTTTGAAATTTTTTTCAAACTATTTTATTAGTTTTCATGTGTAAAATCCTTAAATAGATTCATGGTGTTATCCTAATAGAATTTTTTCTTCACACACTTCTTGGTTCCTTTTATGTATTTACAGATTTTGTTTTGTAGGACACAGGTAAAGGAAAGGGAACCATGTTCCAGGGTGTCTCTTCTTGATTACCATTATCCAGTGTTTGTAGATGAGATGTGGTCTTGTAGGGATAGAATTATATGGATTATTTTTCAGTATTTTGAATCTTTTTGGTTGTATTTGTGCCTTATTTGGAATATTACCTCTCCTTTTGAGTTTGTTTTTAATTTCAAATGCCATGTGTATTTTTAGTTATGCAATGATTTGTAGTTGATGTGTCTCCTTGTTTGTAGTATATACTTAACTTATACAGTTTACTATGATAATTTTGGTATGTATATCCCATTTTACATATTGGTCATGTCAATTTCCCTATAGTGAAATTATTCCAAAGCGATAGTTGGATATGCCTAATGCTTGTTTCCAGCCCATGGCAATCGGGAATACGGTTCGGGCCATGTAGTGGGATAGATAGAGTGAAGAGTCAGGTCAATCCAATTTGGTCCATTAGAAAATGGTATAATAGGAGGTTATTTTGGGCTTGTGGTAGATGGGAGTTAGAACCATTGGGACTCTATAGGTAGGAATAGGGGAGTGCTTATCCATCTCATCTTCATGTTTAACCTCGAGTTTTCATTGGTAGAATGGGATTTTGGTTATGTTTTAAACTCATTTATGGGTTTTTTATGATGTTTTTCTCCTTATTGTTGAAGTTTCTAGTGATGAACATGTTGGGGGATTTCTTATCGTAATTTTTTTTTTGATTTGATGTCAGATTGTGCTTGATGAATCTTGTAATTTGTGTCTTGTATACAATGCATCCCATAAGGACCATTTACAGGCATTGAGAGGATGTAGCGGAGAGTACCCCATAGATGAACCCTCCCGTTGATATTTCTTCGGTGTATTCAGTGATTCATATGATCCAAACCTTGGGTTACGTCAGTTTTCATGAGTAAACATATACCATTGACCATGCTCAAGAGTTATAAAGGTAGAATCAACCAATATTTCATGGTGATAAGGGGACTAATGATCCTAAGGAGTAGTTGGATCATATTGAGTGGATCTTTGAGATCTGAAAGACCCTTGAGACCTCTAAAGGTGGTTTTTCATGTACTTTAAAGAATGAATATGTAGGAAGTGGTGGGATTAAATAGTGCTTTCAGGAAATCATAAGGATCTAACTTGGAATACTTTCAAAGTGGTGTTTAATCGGTAGTTCTACCCAAATAACTTGAGAGAAGAAAAGACTTATGAGTGTTTAAAACTGGAGTAGGGAGATCATTTATTGATTTAGTATGCCACCAGATTTACTAAATTGTTCCATGTATCTCTAGATCTCCTTGAAAAATATTATCTCAAGGCTCAAAAATTTTATATGAGATTTAGTCCAAAGATCAGATCTATGATCATTATTCTATGTCTACTGACCTATTTAGATGTTTTTGAAAAGGAAATGAGGATAGAGGTGGATTTTATGTGAAAGATAGGTCTCAATGGTGTTCCTTATATGGAAGGTAGTTAGATTTATTCTTTAAGATATAAACATAACTGAGATGAGTCTCAGAGAGGAAATGGAAAGAGTGTCTAGCAGTCTTCGGGATTAGATTTTGTGGCTCCTATGGGACATAGACCAGATATCTATTATCAGTGTGAAAGGCTAGAAACACTTGGATGAAATTCCCAAATTCTTTCAGGACAGGACAATAGTGTGGGAAGTCAAGGAATATCTAATTATTTTTTCATTTGGATTCATTTGGGAGTGGTTTAGGATCTATTTTCTCAAAGGGATCTCAGGTGTAGTTAGAGGCTTCCAAGGGTGGAGGATTTCATCCTCATGTAAGGGGGGATCCTCACTAGGGGAAAAAGGAATCATATTGGGTCTATACCAGGGTGAATCCTTGCATAGGAGGTCATACCAGTGGACTCAAATTCTTGGACAACTACCATTCTAGGTATAGTGTTTATTTCTTCTTCTATGGAATCAGTTTTATTTGAAATAGGAGCATCTCATTTTTTATTTCACTTAATTTATTTAATTAATTAGGTATTCAGGTTGATTTTATTCCTTATTTCATGTATTTTCTAACCTTGTTGGGTAGGAAGAAAAATAAAGGTTTTAATTTCCCTAAGTTTCATTTTATGGAAGCTGGTGTGGAGTTCTTTTGGGACTTCCTTGTTTTGGACTTGGATGTCTTCAACCTCATTATCGGGACAAATTGGTTGATCATCCTGAAGGTTTTATTTTATTTTTATCACTATAGGGTCAAATTTCTTACTCCTAACAATATCAATCACATATTTAGGGTGATTGGGATCCATGATCAGGGAGGGAATGACCAGTTTCTTAAGAGTTGGGGTTGATCTCATGTTAGTTTTCCAGGCTGTTTCTTAAGGCTATTGAGTATTGTTCTTTGACTAAACTCCCATTGGTTGTGGATAGGTTCAAATATGTGTTTCCGGATGATTTATAAAGATTTACACCCCAAAGAGAGGTCAATTTTACTATCTATCTACTCCAAAGTATGATATCTATTTCTTTATTGTCTTATCATATGCCTCTTTCCAAGTTGAATGAGCTAAAAATTTAGTTATAGGACTTTAAGGGAAAGGTTTTTATTCACCCTAGCATGTTACTATGGGCTTCCCCAATGTAATTTGAAAATAAGTAATATGGTATCATTTTAATTTGTATAGTCTATTATAATCTTAACCAATTTAAAATAAATAATAAATACATGTTTCCAAAAATTAATGACCTTTTTTATTAGTTCATAGAGGATCATTGGTTTTCAAAGATCGACGTGAGGTTAGGGTACCGCCAGTTGAGGGTCCAGGAAGAGGATGTTCTAAAGACCAACTTTTAATGCCGGTATATACAGTTTGAGTATTTTTTTTATTCTATTTTGTCTTACGAATGTTCCATAAATTTTAATAATGTTAATGAATTGGAAATTTCAATGTTTTTTTGTACATATTCAAGGTCATGTTTGTAGATGAAATCGAAGTGTATTCCAAGAAAGAGGAGGATAATGTTTCCTAAATAGAGGTTGTTTTGGGTGTTATGATATAGAATCTCTTATATTCCAAATTTCCTAAGTTCCATTTTTTGATTCAGAAAGTGAAGTTTCAAGGTCATGTGATTTCTAAGGTAGTACTTTCAGTGGATCCAGATAAGGTTCGAGTAGTCATTCCTTAGGAGCATCCCGGGAACATGTTCAAGATCATAGATTTTTGGGATTTTCTAGGTATTATAGATGTTTTTTTGATACTTCTCTAGGATAGATTCTCTATTGACGACTTTGACTAAGAAAGTGGTAAAGTTTCAATGGGATGAGAAGTGCCAGAGTTATTTTGAGAAATTATAGAAAAATCTTAAATATGCTCCTATTTTTATTCTACCTGAGCATGAGAGAGTTTATTCATCGTTTTGTAAAGATTGAAGTTTAGTTTTGGGGTGTTTGATGATGCAGTATGACCATGTAGTGTCATATGGCTCACAAAATCTATGCCCACATGAGTGGAATTATCCCACCCATGACCTGGAATTGGAAGATATTATTCATGTGCTAAATATGTGGTGACATTACCTCTTCATGGAGCATTACATGGTGTATTCATATCATAATAACCTAACGTAAATTTTACTCATATGGACTTTAACCTCAGGCATATAAATTGGGTGGAGTACCTTCAAACTTTTGATTTTGATATTTTGTATATTCATGAGAATGGTAACTTGGTCATCGAATCATTGAATAAGAAGCTTAGATTACGTGATTTTAGAGAATCAATGAATTAGTGGGGTGTGATAAGATTGTTTTATAATATAATACTAGATATACAGGAATATGAAGGGTGGGTATTCTTGTCTAGTGCGTAGGTTACACCCTCTCTCATTGATCTGGTGAGGACTGAGTAGGTATTTGACCCTGATCTCCAACAGATTATCAATTCTTTAAATGGTGGTAATACCTTGGGTGATTGGCCTTGGTCCCCCAATGGTTATCTTCCCTTTTATAGGAAGTTGGAAGTTACTTTGATCCTGAGGTAGGAGGTGATTCATGAGGCGTATTGTTCTAGTTGGTTTTTTCAACCTTGTGTGACCAATATTTTTTACACCATAAGAGGAAGGTATTCATGGCATGAGATAATACATGTTGTAGTGGAATTTTTTTCTAGTGTTTAACCTACAAGAGGTTCAATCAGAGCATTAGAGGATAATCAGGTTATTGCAACCACTTCCCATGCTAGTGTGGAAGTGGAATGATATATCTATGTATTTCATGATTGGAATACCTTTTACTATAAGTGGGAAAGATTAAATATGGGTGATTTTCAATTTTCTAATTAAATCATCCCATTTTCTTTCCATCATAGAGTTATCGAAGGTAGAGTATCTCAAACGCCTATATGTTCAAGAGGTTTTGTGGCTTCATGGAGTTCCCTCAAAAATCATTTCTGATCAATATTACCATTTCACATATATTATTTGGGAGGTACTCTAGGATGCATTGGGAACCCAATTAAAGATAATTATAGTGCATCGCTTTTATATAAATGTCCAGTTTGAGTGGACCATCCAAACTCTTGTGGATATGTTTCTGGCATGTGTGTGTGTGTGTGTGTTTGGTGGTTCTTGGGAAAGGAACCTGCTATTAGCTAAGTTTTTATAAAATAAAATCTATCATTACTCAATAAATATGGACTTGTTTGAGGAATTATATGTTTTTTCATGCCAATACCCATTGTGTTGGGTTGAGGTAGTCAAGTGTTACATGGTTGGACTGAGCCTCATCCTGGAGATGACTGAGATAGTGCGATTAATTCATAAATAGTTAGTGATAGCATAGAGTCACCAAAAGTCATATTCCAAATGTATTTATCATCCATTGGAGTTTCAGGTTGGTGATCAGGTGTTTCTCTAGGTATTGTTTCAGTAGGTTCATTATTATGGTATCCCACCTTTTTATTACATAACTTTTCATTTACATGATACAAACAAAGGATCTTTTAAATTTTATCTTCTTAGAAAAAAGGTACATAATACATGAAAACTTAAAACATAATTTTAATCCACTTGAAAGGATTAATCATAGGTTTATCCTAATTTCATTTACTATATCTCATAACCTAGGGACATACATCAAAGGGAAGGGTGATCATAAGGCCCAGTAAGTAAAATTAAGGTAAATAGTTTACATGTGATCTTGAGAAATATCAATAAGAACTTTAGGAATATAATAAATCCATGAGAAAAGGAAAATGGGGAATATCATAATAAAAATAACTTGAATCAAAACATTTAAATGCAGATAAAACATTTAAATAATACATTCATAAACATATCACTAAGGTTTTTCACTAAAGAGTTGTAAACATTCCCAAGGTTATTCACCAAGGTATTGTAAAACTTTTCATCTTTAGAGATTAAAATATTTACCCAATACATTATAGAACTATTATAGAACAATTAATACATCTTAATTTTCATGTGATCCACATATATCATAATAAATCATTTCATAAATAACCTATGGAGAATAAAATAAAATGGGATTCATATCAAAATCATGGCGTTTCAAAATTGTTTTAAAAACATGATCATTATGTCATTTATAACCAATAGAAATGGAATGTGGGTTTTATGTATGTCAATACCAGAATAAAATAAATATTTTTTATATCTTGGTGAATACCTGTGTAAATGAAGTTTTATGGATAGTCACAAAAAGATAATAAAAGGGAATTTCTTGAGGAGAAGATAGAAATTTTGAGAAGTAAAATCGGCAGCATAATGGGCATAAAAAATGGTTTTAGAAAAGAGTAAAAATATATGGTATAGGGGTATCCTATTGATAAAACATAATTTTATATTAAGGTAATAAATAAAAATGAAATAATAAAGATTTACCATAGAATTCAGAAGACATATACAAAAAGGGGTTCTTGAAATGAAGAGAAAAGAAGGATATTTCCCTTATCGTGAAAAGTAACTCCTAAAACTCAAATATTGGGACCTTGGTGGCTTAAGGATACCTTGGGAGGACTATTTGGGAGGTAAAAATATTATATATTCCTGTAGGATAAAATATTTGTGAAATTAAATGGATAAATGGGTGGGTATTTATAGAAAAAGTGGGGTATTTTTTTACTAATTTCTAAATTTAGGCTCTGGACAGCTAGGTAGTGGTAAATGAAATACCATGGGATTGAATATGGGATTTTCCCATGTTATTGGACACTTGGGATATATTTTATCTTATTTTAATCTAAAATATTTGACCATAACTTTATATTACTTATTTTTTCAAGGAAAATTAAAGTTTTCATAAAATAAAATTTTTAAAGTTAATGTTTTCATTTTAGATTTTGGAATGTAAATTATATATTTGTAAATTGATTAATTTTTTTTAAAATAATTGATATTAATAAAATAACATATTTTAAGTATTTTATTGTGGTTAATTATTTATTACATCATTATGACTTAATTATGATGTCATTAACATACCGGAAATCTCAAACTATATTTTTACTATTCATGAAAAAAAGTATTTTAGAAGATTATCATAAATTCACCCTAACCTAATTTTGATGTGCTGATTTAAAAAATGATATTTATTTTATATTAATAATTATATAAATATTATATTTTTAACTTTTAAATATAAAAATACTTATTTATTAAAAAAATAGTGGATTGAAAATGCATACTAAAATTTCAAACACTTGAAAAAAAAATATTTTATTATTTATTTTTAAAATAAGAGTGTTTTAATAAAACTATTTCATTAAAATAAAAATTATTCATAATACCTTATTTTATTATAATAGTTATAACTTTTCTAAAAAGTAAAATCTCTATATGAAAAATTAATTTATCAAATTCAATCTCAATTTTATTAAGAAAAACTATACTTAAAATGGAAATAATGGAATAAAAATTTTATTCATACAATGGAATTACACTTTAAGTAAATAGGGACTCGAAAAATAACCCCTTATAACACCCCCATATGACCTAAGGGTAATGTGTGTGATAGTTATAGATTCATGGGGCATCTCAGCTAACATTTCCCAAGTGGTAATTTCCACTAACTTGAACTTCTCCTGTAGGCAATTTCATTCAAGAATAACTTATTAAAGCTCATCTTGGGCTTGTTAAAGAGAGAATAACAGTGATTCTACCTCCCTACCAAGTTCTAATAAATAGGATTCGTACGACATGACTCTACTGGTTGAATCCATCATTACTCCTTTCTGCATTAATTATCCATTATTATTTCTACTTATAAACACTAATTATAACATTAAAATTTTTATCAAGAGTATTATTTCTGATGGTCATATTGACCAATGGTCATATAACAGTCGAAACCTGATGGTCTTATCTCAAATTATACTCCCTTTATTATTAATAAGATATAGTTTTTTTAAGTACAGAAACATATAAAGCACATTTTCTCAAGAAACAAATATAATTCAAAAAGTCTAGGTCATCACATTCTTCCCCTCTTAAGAAATTTCATCCCCAAAATTTTAACTTTTTCCCTCAGTTAATAAAATGTGTTGGTACTTCTGCCTCATTGTTTTCTATTGTTCCCATGTTGGTTCTTCATATTTATGCTTCCTCCACAACACATTGATGATGTGGGTAGTCTTGTATCGTAGAACCTTGTCTCTACGGTCCAAGATCTACACCAGATGATCCTCAAAATAGAGGTCATGTTCCAGTTGTCCCACCTCTAGATTAAACACATATAAAGGGTCAGTTATGTACTTACTCAAGAGGAATACATGGAATACATCATTAACTTGAGATATAGTTTGAGGAAGTGCAAGCCAATTGTCCACTGCTCCTATGTGATCAAATATTTAATAGGGACCAATGTAACTAGGTCTAATCTTCCATTTATTTCAAAACTTCATAACTCCCTTCCAAGGTTAAATTCAAAATAAGAGTTTCTATCCAATATCAAAATTCAAGTCCCTTAGATGGTCTTCATCAATGCTCTTCTTCCGACTCTGGGAATTCTTTATTTTTTGTTCGGTGGCATGAACATTTTCTGTTATCTCTTACACAAGATCTAGCCCTAGAATATTTCTCTCACTAACTTCATCCCAACATGTAAGAGTTCTACATCACATCCCTTATAGAGCTTCATATGGTTTCATTTGAATACTCGAATGGAAGTTGTTATTGTAAGAGAACTCAACTAATGGGATATTTTGATCACATCCACCTTTAAATTCCATTGATCATGTTCTCAGTATCTCCTTGATCATTTTAATAGTCCTTTTAGATTGGAAATTATTTTGGGGGTGATAGACCGTACTAAAATTCAATTTTATACTCAAAGAATGTTGAATACTTCTCAAGAATTTTGATGTGAACCTTAGATCATGATCAGAAACAACAGGGAGTGGTACCCCATATGGTCTTACCACTTCCTTCACATATATCTTGGAAATTTTTCAAGATATAAATCTTCCCTAATAGAAATAAATTGGTTTGTCTTAGTGAGATGATCCACTATAACCAATATTGCATTATTTCCCTTGGATGTTCTCAGGATACTAGTGACAAATTCCATAGTGATATTATCCCACTTTCTTGTTAGTATGGGTAGTTGTTGTAATACCCCTTTAGTAAGTTTTCTCTCTTCCTTCACTTATTGACACATCGGGAACCTTGTAGTATATTCGGAAATCTCCCTTTTCATGTTATCCCGCCAAAAATGATCACGAAGGTCCTAATACATTTCAGTTCTTCTAGGATGTATATAAAATGTAGAGATATGAGCTTTATCTATCAGCTCCTTCTTTATTTCTAGAATATATGGAACACATTTCCATGTATGAAATTTCATAACACGTTCTTGATCAATATTGAACTCATGAAACTTCTCATTCTTCATATCCTCTATCATCTTATATAATAAAGTATCTTCTCTTTGAGATTTCTTGATCTTATCTAGTAATGATGGTTATGAAATTAGTTGGGATAGGGTTGATGATATGTCTTCTCTCATGATTTCCATATCCAACCTTACTAGGTCTTTGATCAATGTATCTCCTTGAATCCTCATCATTGTTAAAATATAATGGTTTTTTCTACTTAATTCATTAGAAACTTTTTTCCTCTTCTGGGGGGATAATGAATTGAACAATCATCGTATTTAAGAAGTTTCAACCATATACTTTGTCTCATTTTCAATTAATTTTTAATGAATATATACTTTAAACTTTGGTGTTCTATGTATAAATCACATTTCTCCCAAAAAAATATTGTTCCTCTATATCTTCAGAGAAAAAAACAACTGCAACTAGCTCCAGGTCATGCATAGGATAATTCTACTCATAAGTCTTTCACTATCAAGATCCATAAACAATCACCTTATCATTTTTCATTATGACATACCCAATCCATTTCATAGATGCATGGATAAAAAAAAATCCTTCTCCGATAGAGGGTATAGTTAACATAGGTGTAGTAACCAATCTATTATTCAACTCTTGGAAACTTTCTTCGCAATGCTTTATCTAGATAAACTTGTAACCTTTTCGAGTTAACTTAGTTAGGGCATTATAAATTCATGATTTTTTTCACAACCCTCCTATAATATCCTACTAAACTAAAGAAACAAAGAATCTCAGTTACTATTTTAAGATGATCCCACTCCTTCACCACCTTTCCCACATAATTTTCAATTGAGATTCCTTCATTGGTTACAATGTTCCCAAATAAAGAAACTTGTTGTAACCAAAATACAAATTTTCTGAACTTTTTAAATAGACTCTCCTTCCTCATAGTTTGTAATATAACCCTTAGATGATCCTCATGCTCTTTTTAAATTTTATAATGTATTATAATATCATCAATAAAATCTACCAAAAAGTTATTGAGGTATTCATTAAATACTATATTCATCAAATCTATAAAAATAGTAGGAGGATTAGTCAAGATAAAGGGAATAACAACAAAATAATAATGCACATATCTTTATCGGAATGTAGTATTTAGAATATATTATTTCATCACCCTAAATTTATGATAACTCGATCGAAGATAAATATTGAATAATAATTTATCCCCACAAATATGGTTAAAAAAATATCAATCCTTTTAAGAGGGTAATTTTTCTTCACTGTAATCCCATTAAGTTCTCTATAGTCAATGCATAGATGCATTGATCCATCCTTATTAATTACAAATATAACAAGTGATATCCAAAGAGACACACTTGGTTGGATAAACCCCTTCTCTAAAATATCTTGGAGTTGTGTCTTTATTTCCTCCAACTCCACATTTTCCATTCTATATGAGGTCTTTGATATCAGCTTAGATCTAGAACAAAACATGGTTTTCCAAAATACAGTAATTTATAGTATAAATATATTATAAGTTAAACACACTGTTCCATGAGTCATCACTAATGTAAACACTATAATCAAGAACTAGCCTTAATTATTTTATTATATTTTATGATAATTCTAAAATTATTCATAATCTTGCGCCAAAATAATAAACAAATAAATAAAATATTCAAAAATCGCCACTCTCCTCCACTATAAATACCACCCTTTCTCCTCACACCTTACAAGATTTTAGCCTTAAAAATTCATACCCAATCCTCTTTCCAAGCCTCTCCCATAGGTTTAGGATCTCTTGGTCTCATCAAAAGACCAAAATAAATCCCCTTAAGTAGGTTCTCAAGGAAGAGAATTCAAGAGTTAAAAAACCTCTTCCATTTCCTTTTTTTAAGTTATTTTATCTTATTATTCTATCCTCTCCTCCCCTCATCCAAATGGATTGATAACTCAATTACCTTACATAAACAGTAATTTTATTATGATAATGGAAAAATCCATAATTAATCCCATTCTCCTCTCCCTTTTACTATAAAAATGGAAACGTTGTTCATGAGGTGTTGTTTTATCACCTTCAAGAACGAAGAGTTTCCATTTTCCTTACCCGCCTTCAAGAATATTCATAAAAAAATTTAATGGTTGAAAATATTTTAAAATTTATATTAAAATCATTTTTATGTTCTGCATGTAACATATTTACATAATAATAAATGATAAAAAAATGAGTCCATTATGAACAATAACCGTCGTAATAATCTAAACGATAGTCACTAAATGTATTTTATAATGATTCGTCCTCATACCATATAACCATATGATATATATAACCATTTAAATTTTTTATTTTCATAAATAACATATAAAAACAATTCTGGAGAATTATACCCATTTTACATGAACTCCATTATTTATAAATAAGCGAAACAATCATGAAAACTAAGAAAACGAACGTTCCTGAATAATAAAATTATATCTTATAACTCATAAAAAAAGACCATAAATGAACTTAATAAAATTATAAAAAATAAATTATATGTATAAAAGGTTATGAATTAATTAATTAATGGATTTAATTTGATTATCCAATACATTAAGGCCAACTGCCGAACACATTCAGACGTATGGTTAGGGTTTCTACTCGAACCTTCATTTTTCCTTCAAGTTATTCTTTCAATACCTTTACCCCAATGTAATACTTATTTATTTATTTTTTACTTATTCTATATTCTATGTATATATTCCAAAATAATATATCTAGATCATTTCATATTTCTTTTATGGGAATTAAATGTTTTAAAAGGTTCCCTTCTTAATTCCTCCCTATACGCAAGCCTGATTAAAGGGAACGTCTCTATTTCATAACCATTTTCAAGTATCATCCATAATATATTTTAATACACCATTATTTTTATAAAATCTATATTTTTTTCAAGAAAAACTAAATTTTTTCATTTCTAGTTTTATACAAACAATTATGAAAAATAAAAATGATATTTCCAAAAGAGCTCTTCTTTGCAAAGTAAAAGGAGTATTTCTCTCATGAATTCCTTGATAATTTGATTAGAGTATTTTCATTTTTCAACACCTATATTGAATTTTATGCTTTATTGGGATTATTTTATTATGATTATAATCTAACATGTTCTATTAAATGGTTTATTGTCAGTTTTACTGTGGATTTTCTATCTTGATACCATTCATTATACTACTCAGAATGGTTAGTGATCAAGTTTACAGATTGGGGAAAGTTAATTACATCTCATATATATATGTTTCTTTTGTTTAACCCCATTCATATGAGTAATTTATTGGACTAAGTGATGTGTGAGGCCTACTATATCCTCTTGATGCATTGGTAGGTCTCATGAGATAGAACAGATATGGACTTGGCTGAGGTCTTGACCATTTTAAGATATGGTTTTGGATGAGGCCTTAATCATTTTCATATATCTTGGATGAGGCCTCAATGGTATTTATCAGATGTCTTTAATTATGAATGCCATCATTATTATATTATTAAATGATAAATCATGTGATTATTAAACTATTATAATATCCATGATTAAGCATCGTGTGATTATTTATATGGAATTATTTATTCTAATTTTATTCATACCATATTAACCTCAAGATTATGTTTTAATGGCATTTGTTGTTTTATTTATTCACCATAACTTATTATTTATGATTACAGTATTCTACTTACCCTTATTGAAAATCTTATTTCACCCCTTTCTTTTGTTTTATTTTTCCCTAGCATATGAAGATGAAAATTATGAATGAATTTTAGGGTTAATCTAAGAGAATTTGGATGTTACAAATGAAGTTTATATATTGTGTTTCATTTCAAAGTTATAATGTAAAAATTATGTTTATGTCTATTTTTCTAAAACTACTAAACTATTTGGTCCTTCGGGATACTACTTTCTTATTTATTATGCTAATGTAATTAATTAAGGCACTAGATCCAGGCAATTGGGGCCGAGGTATCTATAGTTGATATTATAGGAAGTTTAATAGAAACCTTGGAAACTAGATTTATAAAACATAGATTAGTGAAAATAACCCTAATATAGACTTTGAGAATAAGAATAGAAGAACATCCTAGATTTTTTGTAAGGTATAGATTATATGGATATTCTTATAAATACATCCCTATATAGATACTACAATTAGACATGGTTCTGGAACATATATACCTAGGGGTAACAACTCCTACAAGGTGTCCTGGGCTTGAATTGGGGTAACTTGGTACATGAAAATGGGTCTTACTATGCACCTAGTTTGACACTCTTGGAGTATATGCTTGAGATAATACATATTTTCTTTACAAACCATTATGAAGGATTATCCTCAAAGAAATCATGTTTATGATTATGAGATTAGTTATGCATAAGATTTCAGTTGATGTTAAGTGTTTTTCTAGTTTTAGAATATGCATTATGATTCATAACCTAATTTAGTGTATTCCATTATTTAGAAATGGAACCTAGTGGAAGGAATGGAAACTGTATCAATGTCTGTATCTCTTGTAGGGATTTACCTCCTATACAAGATAATTATATTAATACTTGAACTGTGACTAGTACTAAGCAGCTTATAACTATAATTGGATATCTTACTCGAGTTATGAATAATAACCTTACCTGTATGGAGCATCCTAAACCACAACGTGGAGGAGTAATGTTTGACCACTTTATGTGAGAAAATCCTCCATCATTAAATGGGACCACAACCCCATTTGCAGTGGAGCATTGGATAAGTTCCTCGGAGAAGATATTTATCACTTTGGGGAGTAATGAAAGGGAGAAGGTTTTCATGGAAGTTTATTGTCTATCGAGATATGAGAATCAATGGTAGTCACTAACTCAAAACCAAAAGGAGAAGGAATAAATTACAAATATATAATGGAGGGATTTTAAGGAAATTTTCCTAGAAAACTATTTTCATCGTGAAAAATGAGCATATATGGAAAGGAAATTCTTGATCCTAAAACAAAAAAGAGTACAAAAATGTTTCAAAGTATGAATCCGACATTATAAGTTTATTAATTCATTTCATGTACTATATACGTAATCTAAGGATCAATATTGGTTGATTCATTTATGGTTCAAAACCATTAATCTATAGGGAGATGGTCTCCCAAAATTTCTTGTCATATGAAGATGTAGTCTCATGTGCTATCAAGACATAAAAATAATTCTCTAATTCTTACGACTTTAAGGAAAAATTAGAGAATAAGAGGGTGGTGCAGGAAAGAATGGATAAAGGGAATAATAAAAAAGGGAATTTTCCAACATGTGATACTTATGGAAGGAAACACCCTCGTGAAAGATTAAAAGGAAACGGATTTTTATACAAGTGTGGTGGAAAAGGTCATCATGCTCAATATTGAAAAGGAAAGAAATAAGATACCAATGTTCAATGATACAATTGTAGGGATATGGGGCACTATGCAAATGATTTTCTAAAGCGTCAAGGAAATTTTCCTCAAAAAAGGCCACGGGATCAAGGACAAGCTTATACGATCACAACAGCTGAGGTTGAAGTTTCTAATGATGTGGTTTAAGGTACATTAATAATCTAATAAAATTTAGATAAATATTTATTTGATTATAGATCATCTCATTCCTTTATATATTTATAGTTTTATTTAAAAATTAGATATTTCCAATTATCTTTAACAAGGGAGTTGTCAGTCAAACTCCCTAAGGTAAGTCTCATTGCAAAAAATATGTGTAAGAAACTTCCAATTATGGAATATAAACATGATTTATCTGCTAATTTTATTATCAAACCTATGGTCTACTTTTACATAATATTTGTAAGAGACTGGATTTCAAAATATGATGCGAAAATCTATTTTAAGAATAAGGAAATTATGAATTGTGAGGAAGGTGTAGAATCCCTTATCTTTAGATAAGAAAAATAATCATATGGTTCTTATCTAGATCCACCTTCAGTAGATATTCTAAATGAAATTATTAGGGATGAAGAGAAAAAATTCACTACAACAAATAAGGATTTTAAAAGTGCTATAAACTGTTTTTAAGAGTGCTAGAAAAGAGATATTAATCACGGTGAAGATAAGGGGGGTCCCCTTTAACAGTGCTAAAAAACACTGATAAAGGGGGCCCTTTATCCACCCTAAAAATCACTGATAAAGGTCCCCCCATTCGGTGCTTTTTTAGCATAGATAAAGGTCCACCTTTATCATTTCTATTTTGAGCGTTGATAATGGCCCAATTTATCAGCGCTCAAAATAGCAATGATAAAGGCCTTGTTGCCTATGATGTGATGTTTATTTAACATCACACCCAACACCTACACACCTTCCCAAAATAGAACCTGTACACAAACAAAGCATAGAAGAACGAAATAACACACACAAGAGTTTCACAAACAATGCTATATACATTTACTTGACATCATGAATAAAAAAACTGTAATATAAATTTAAAACAATGTTTTATTTTGTTAAAATTACAATTATCCAATGAACAGTTAAAAAAATTAATGTTCCATCCTTTGGAATCTGTGATCCCCTCTCAAAAATTATAATCCATGGTATTATTTTCTGGACAAAGCATCCAAACTCAAGAAAAAATTACACCTATATAAGAAAACAAATATTATGTTAGTAATACAATAGTGAAATAAATTAAACATTAATATAAAATAATACATTAATAAAATGCCAATTTTTAATAAAAAGGACACATTTGGAGTTATACCGGTCACACCGTGCATTTTATTGAGCTGGGGTTGATTCCTATATGTGACAAATGAGTCATAGATCATTTTTTTATAATATTAAGACAATTCGAATGGGTTTTCTCAATAATGAGTATGTCACTTGTACTTTTACTAAAATTAATATCAAATTTAAATGAAACATTTGGATTTATATCGGTCATATCATTCATCAGATTTAGGTGAGGTTGATTTCTATACGTCAAAAATGACTGATGGATTTTTTTCCTAAAGTATCAAAACAATCTGAATGTGTTTTCTCAGTTTGAAATATGTCACTTGGGTTTTTTTTCTAAAATTAATGTCAATTTTAAATAAAAAGATATACATTGAGTGATACTAGTCTCACTGTGAGTGTAATTTAGGTGTAATATATTCTTACATGTCACAAATTACTTATGGATCATTGTCCTAAATTATTAAAAAAATATGAATGCTTTTGCTTAGTTTGTAGTATGTTAGTTGTGTTTTTTTACTAAAATGTCATTTGAAACTGGAAACACGCATTTTGAGTCATACCTATCACATCGTGCATTTGTTTTATATGATATTGCTTCATACATGTCACAAATAAGTTATGAATCATTATCCTAAATTATAAAGACAATTGGAGATAGTTTGCTTGTTTTTCAATGAGTGACACATTTTGAGCCAAAATGTCAATTTTAAACTGATAACAGAAACTTTTATCCATACCGGTCACACTATACATAGTATTGAGGTGAGGTTGATTCTTACATTTCAAAAATGACTAAATGATCATTTTCCTAAAGTATCAAAACAATTAGAATGCATTTTCTTGGTTTTCAGTATGTCACCTGTGTTTTTTTCTAAAATTAAAGTCAATTTTAAATAAAAAGAGACAATTTGAGCCATACCAGTCGCATTCTGTGTTTAATTAAGGTGATTTCAATTCATACATGCCAAATTTGACTTATGTGTCATTTTACTAAATTATCAAAACAATATGAATGTCTTTTCTCGGTTTTTAGTATGCCAGTTGTGTTTTTTTTACTAAAATGTCATTTCAAACTGGAAACACGCATTTTGAGTCATACGGGTCACATGGTACGTTGGTTTGATATGTGACTACTTAATACGTATCAAAAATAACTTATGAATCATTATCTTAAATTATGAAGAAAATTTAAGCGAGTTTTCTTGGTTTTCAGTGAGTGATACATTTTGAGCTAAAATGTCAATTTTAAACTGATAACAAACACTTTTAGCCATACTAGTCACACTATGCATTGGATTGAGGTTTTCTTGATTCATAAATGTCACAAATGAGTCCTGGATTATTTTCCTAAAGTATCAAAACAATACGAATGCGTTTTCTCAGTTTTTAGTATGTCACATGTGTTTTTTTCTAAAATTAATGCCAATTTTAAATAAAAAGATACGCTTTGAGTCATACTAGTTTCATTGTGCTTTTAATTGATGTGAGGTAAATTCCTACATGTCACAAATGACTTATGGATCATTTTAATAATGTATCAAGAAAATCTGAATGTGTTTCTCAATTTTTAGTATTTCAGTTGTGTTAATTTATTAAAATGTCATTTAAAACTAGAAACACGCATTTTGAGTCATGCAAATTGTATCATGTGTTTGTTTGATATGATAATGCTTCATAGAAGTCACAAAGAATTTATGAATCATTATCCTAAATTATGAATAAAATTGGATCAGGTTTTCTTGGTTTTCAGTGAGTGACACATTTTAAGCTAAAATGTCAATTTTAAACTAATAACAAACACTTTTAACCATACCAATCACATCGTGCATCGGATTTATATGTCGTTTATTCTTACATGTCAAAAATGACTCATGGATAATTTTCTTAAAGTATCAAAACAATATGAATGTGTTCGCTCAGTTTTCAATATGTAACTAGTGTTTTTTTCAAAAATTAATGTCAATTTTAAATAAAAAGAGACACTTTGAGTCATACCAATCGCATTGTGTGTTAAATTGAGGTTTGGTTGATTCCTACATATCAAAAATTACTTATGTATAATATTCCTAAAGCATCAAAACAATCCGAATGTGTTTTATCAATTTGTAGTATGTTAGTTGTGTTTTTTTTACTAAAATGTCATCTCAAACTAGAAACACATATTTTGAGTCATACCGGCCACATCGTGCGTTGGTTTGATATGATACTACTTCATACATATAAAAAAGAACTTATGAATAATCATCTTAAATTATGAAGACAATTGGAGGGGGTTTTCATGGTTTTCGGTGAGTGACATGTTTTGAGTTAAAATGTCAATTTTAAACTGTTAACATACACTTTTAGACATACCACTCACACCGTGCATCAGATTGAGATGAGGTTTATTCATAAAAGTCAAAAATGACTCATGTATTCTTTTAATAAAGTATAAAAACAATCTAAATGTGTATTCTTAGTTTTTAGTATGTTACTTGTGTTTTTTTCTAAAATTAATGTCAATTTTAAATAAAAAGAGAGAATTTAAGTCATACCAGCCACATTTTTCATTTAATTGAGGTGTGGTCAATTACTTCATGTAAAAAATGAATTATGGATAATTTTACTAAATTATCAAAACAATCCAAATGTGTTTTCTTAGTTTTTAGTATGTCAAATATGTTTTTTACTAAAATGTCATTTCAAACTGGAAACACGCATTTTGATTCATACTGGATGCATCGTGCATTGGTTTTATATGAGACTACTTCATACATGTCACAAAGAAATTATGAATCATTATCCTAAATTATAAAGAAAATTGGAGCAGTTTTTCTTGGTTTTTAGTGAATGACATGTTTTGAGCTAAAATGTCAATTTTAAACTGATAACAGACACTTTTAGACATACTGGTCACATAGTGCATCATATTGAGGTTAGGTTGATTTTTAAACATCAAAAATGACTCATGGATCATTTTCCTAAAGTATAAAAACAATCCGAATAGGTTTTCTCAGTTTTCAAAATGTCACTTGTGTTTTTTTCTAAAATTATTATCAACTTTAAATAAAAAGAGACACTTTGAGTCATACCAGTCACATTATGAGTTGAATTGATGTGTGTTCCTACATGTCACATGTGACTTATGGATTTTTATCCTAAAGTATCAAAACAATCTGATTTTTTTCTCAGTTTTTAGTATGTTAGTTCTACTTTTTTTCTAAAATGTCATTTCAAACTAGAAACACGCATTTTGAGTCATACCGGTTGCATCATGTATTGGTTTGAAATGAGAATACTTCATACACTTCATAAATAAATTATGAATCATTATCATAAATTATAAAGAAAATCGGAGTAGGTTTTCTTGTTTTTTAGTGAGTGACACGTTTTGAGCTAAAATGACAATTTTAAACTAATAACAGACACTTTTATCCATACCAGTCACATTGTGCGTTGGATTGAGGTTGGGTTGATTCCTACATGTCAAAAATGACTGATGGATTGTTTTTCTAAAGTATCAAAACAATATGAATGTTTTTGCTCATTTTTCAGTATGTCACTTGTGTTTTTTCCTAAAATTAATGTCAATTTTAAATAAAAAATAGACACTTTGAGTCATACCAGTCGTATTGTGCATTGAATTGAAGTTGGGTTGATTATTACAGGTCAAAAATGATTTATGGATTGTTTACCTAAAGTATCAAAACAATCAGAATGTGTTTTCTCATTTTTCAGTATGCCACTTGTTCATTTTACTAAAAATAATGTCAATTTTAAATAAAAAGAGACAATTTGAGTCATACTGGTCGCATCGTGTGTCATATTGATGTGGAGTTTATTCTTACACATTTCAAATGACTTATGGATCATCTACCTAAAGTATCAAAACAAATGAATGTGTTTGCTCGATTTTGAATAGGTCAGTTACTCTGATACCAACTATAATGACCTAATCATTTCAAACATTGATATCACATTTGATTATATTAATATTCCTTAAATAAAATAAATAAATTAAACATAAATATGAAATAATTCATTAATTCTATAGAAAATGATTTTATTGTGCAAACATCAATATTACCTCTATGATTGACTAGATACAGCATCGTTTCTCTTCCTACAAAGGCATGTCCCATGGATAAAAATCTTCTAAAATAAACAAACCCTGCAAGGAATATTGAAAATCAAATCAAAATTTCATTATATAATTTTTCGTTGAAATGGAGATATTATATCATAACATTACCTTTAAATCTTTCCAAAGGGTTTATTTGGCCTAGATATAAGCTAATAACAAAACTAATGATTCTTTGTGCACTTCACTGTTGTTGGTTAACTATCACTTATAATAACATCAGATCTCAACTTCCGATCAGACGTCCTGGTGATACTCTCATCTGACACCATCTCTATGATATTATCATTCAGCGTTCACTTTTCCTTCTCTTCCAACACCCATTTACCAAGTAAATGGGTGCATGAAGATTAGTAAAATTTAATGGTGAATGATGATATCATAGAGATGGTGTGGGATGAGAGCATCAAGAGGTTTCCAGATCGGAAGTTCAGATGAGATGCTATGCAAAGCGGTAGTTAACCAATAGTAGTGAAGAATCCTTAGTTTTTTTATTAAATTTGTGAGTGATGCACAACCAATATTCTTCCAACACACTACATTAGTAGATAAAGTAGCATAAATGACCAAAATATAGAATATAAATGATCCATTCCATAATAGTTTAGGTCTAGTGATTTTGGAAGCATGGAAACATAAAGAACTAGTTCATAAGAGTCTATCATTAAGTTATTCTTTACTATAAATACAAATAATTTCTAATACCATTCTTCATATCCTAAGGATATGAAACATAATAAATTGTGATCATAGATTCTTAATAAGTGTAAACAAGGGAGATATCAATGATAATATATGGATAACATAATTTGTAGGAATTCACCTTCATCCTATTTGTGTACAATCTTCCATCAGGTATGTTGCCCATTTGTTTCTAAACACATCTATATCATCTTTTGAATATGATTTTTTGTTACAGTCATTGTAGTACTAAAAAAATATAAATACACAAAGTATTAATAAATATTTTAAATTAACTAGTAATTATTTTCAAAAATACCTCTTCATGGATGCTACTTTGTTGATGAAATACAATCTCTTTCATAAATTTAAAAACATAATAACCATAGTTATTTCTAATTGTTTGTTTTGAAAACTATAGAAACATCAAGAAAAATAAGTAATTTGTTTTTATATTTTTTTGGATAGTGCAATATTATTATATATACCATGATACTTTTCTAGTTGTATATCATGTCGGTGTTCTAGTCCTTAGGCCCTGGATTCATTCCATAAAGTAGACGATATTGATGCACCGCCCTATTATAAAATAATCCTAACTAAAATATAATATAAATAATATAACTAGATGTTTAGTTCTAAAATTTTGGATCTAGTGTATTAAAAATTGACAAACGCCATCATGCGTGGTCGGTCTGTTGGATATCCATGCATTGAATCCAGAAAATAAATATTTGGAATATCCAAATTGACCGCAATGAGCATCCAATGTTGCCTAAAAAAAGGAATTAGTAATGAATGAAATGAAAATATAGTTGATATGATTAAATTTTAGAGTTTTCCCCCTGCATCATTGGTATTAAAAAGATTCTATCATCTGTAATTTTTTTTCAAACGATTTGAACAATGATGACATTATTTCACCCTCTTTATCAGAATTTATTTCTTCTTTTGAAGAGGTGATGTGAGGAATAACGCGTCCAATTTTTTTTCATGGGGAAATCCATTCAATTGTTTTTCATATATATGATTGCAAGAAATATGAAATATATTTGGTCACAATTATCATAGTATATCAGCTTTTGTAAAATCAAATCATGAAAACATACCTCATGTATACATTTACAACCGAGGAACCTAGCCATTCATACTTGAGGATTTCATTTACATTGTCACCACTAATGTAATCTAATTCTTCCCCTCCATACATATTTTTTTCAAAATCAACTGTGTGAGTATTTATTTCTACCAACTTTGTATCCACATGAGCATGAAATGATGTTAAATGTGGATATAGAACAATTGGGGTGAAGGTGCTCTCAGTAGATCTTTTCAATCGGTTGGTTGATCCTTGAGATAGTTTTGAGATGATATTTCATTTCACTCGATTCCCTTTGTCGTTATGTAATAACATTTATCAGTTCATGCCTTTTTTTATTAAATTTTAAAGCTTTGGGTTTAAAAATAAATTTTAAATGAATACCTTCTGGTCAAAATGTTTTTTTACTGGAATTAACGGAAATGTGATGAATGTTCCAACATCCTGTTCGATCATATAAATGTCATCATCATCATTTGGAACAGGTATCTCAACGCTCAAATCATGAGATATGTTAATCAAAACTCTGAAATGACCTTTTAGAAGTGGCATGTTGTGTAGCATGTCGTTCTGTATATTGAACACCGTAGCCCTTTCTACAAGGTGATAGGTGGGAGTTGATAGATATAAATCACTGTCATCTTCACCCTATAGAATATCAGTATAGGAAAGGTATCTATTTTTATGTGATTCAAATTTCACATAAAAAGTTATTAGAACATTGATTACCTCAGCTAAGTCAAGTATTTTTGGGGAATGGATCACCTCAAAAATTATAGTGATGGGGCGGGATCTTCACACACAGGTTGTTCTTAAGTTCTTTCTTCTCTTTTCCTCCCCCCATAAAATTTTTTATCATCTCTATCTGGTATTTTTATTCTTCTTTAAACATATCTAATTTTGCTCTTATCTATTTCATTTCATTAGTTTGATCCTCTGCTTGTTTTTGTTTCTAAAAATATGTTCAGGGTGTCACCCCAAAACCCGCAGCTCTGACATGGCCATACTTTTCTGAATGCTTAAAGCCTGTTGAAAGTATGTCTACATCTGGTGTGGGTGTTGTTTATTCCTATGACTATGTCAGATAGAAAATACAGGAAAATAAGTAATCATTTTTATGTAATATAAATTTATAGAAAAACAAATTTATATTATGTCATACTTACACATGTTTCCCACACTTTGTGTATTTTCATCTATCAGTATCCCCTCTTTATTTACACAAGCCTCCTTCAATAACACATGGCATGGGATGGAAGTGGCTTTTTATTTATATTCATCAATCTATATAAAAACATAGGAACATGGTTATGGTGTTTTTTATGTCACATAAAATTATTACGGTAGATTTAAAATACGTACCAATTTTTTTCTCAAGTGAAGTGTACCCCATCCCTACTTTACAGTAGGGGTACACTGGTTTTGCTACCTGTTCCTTATTTTCAGCACTCAGTTGCTCTTTCAAAAATAAAAAACTATCAATCAAAGTGATGAATATAAGAAACATCAAACAATGTATTACTAGACACGATGTACCTGAAAATTCTGCTCTGCACAATGGCTACTAAACATATCCCACTCTCCTTGTGATATCAAGTGTGCATAAAGAGGATGTGGGTGCAGTTTGATTTTCCCTTTGGCATCTTTTAGATGATATTTCATTAAAATTGTGTGGAAGCCTCTATAAATCCTTCTCGTAACTCTTAATACATATTCTTTGTGTAAGGCATCTACTATAAATGCACTTTGTAAGGAATAATAAAGAGTAAGTCAATGTTTTAGTATTTTATTTTATTTTAATAAATTAAATAAATGATATCATAATGTAACCATAATCTCTTCCCACGTCAGTGTCTTAATCCCGCTGATAACATGGTGCCATGACTGTACATCAATCAAGATGCATTGTTGAGTGACGATTCAAATATAGCTACTAAACATGGCTTTTTTGGGGTTAACATGTTGGCCTCGCTTATTCCATACCACCTCAAATTTGATGCCTTTTTCTTTTGCCTTAAGGATTTTAGATAACACTATAAAACTATGACGCTCTTGTTTTTTTCCATCACCAGGGTTTTATTTCCTACCATTTCCTCAGTTTTAGAATCATCATTATGTTCCTCCAAAGTCCTAACATCGACATTGGGACCAACAAAAATAGGTAGAGAAACCTTTTGTACCTCAGCACTGGGACCAACATTAATAGGTTGAGAAACATGTTGTTCCTCTACACTAGGACCAGCAGCAGCAAGTTTAAAGACCTGTTGTGCCTCAGGATTGGGCACGTCAGTAGGTGTAGAAGTCATTATCTACAGAAGTAGTTTAACATTTAATTTAGATTACATAAAAACAGTATGAAAAAGATAATAACAAAAGATAAAAAATTTATATTACAATAAAAAATAACCTGATTATTAAACTCTCTTTTCTTAAAGGCTAAATAGATTTGACCCCTATATCGACTATATAAATCCCTTCATTGTTCTCTCCTATGACATAAAAAATAATGTCTGCATTGGGACCGCTATTAAATGATTATGAAGTACCAATGAAAGTTTCATCCTCTGTTGAATTTTCATCTGACCCTTCAGTTTTTTTAGTCGATAACAAAACAATTGACCAGTTTCCGTTTGTGGGATTTGGAACATAAAATACTTTTACTTCCTTTGATTCCATTATAAATGGTTCATCTTTCTCCCCTTACTGAAATCAACTTTCATGAACCCCAATTCATCTATTTTAACAACACTTCTGTTATCAACCCACTTTCATTGAAAAATCAGTACTTGGAATTTCATATAATCCAACTCCCATATTTGTTTGATGATGCCAAAGTATGAAATATTCGCATAAACTGGATTTCTTTCCTTATCACAAGAAACATGCATCGCTTCAGCCACAAGTATAACCCCACTATTCTACATGGTATTGTCTTCATCATGTTCATTAGTATTGAATGTATAACAGTTTACTACGTAAGAATTGTAAGGTAATACATACACACTTAGTCCTCCAACTATCCATCAAAGTCGTTCTGAAATTGAGTCTATATTTTCTTCTGACTTCTTAAAAATATGGTCCCAAAACCATCCTATAAACTATCGATTTTGTGTATCTGATATCCATTTTCCTGCCCTATATGAATTCAAATGCCTAATAATTTCTTTTTGGGTTTGAATATGTGGGTCAACATCAAAACTATTACAAAAAACCTAAAGTTGGGCCTGATACCGATCTGTAATATTTATTGTGACAACCTCTCTTAAGGAAATTCCTCCACCCTCAAGCCACCCAGAGTGATGAGATTTTAGTAGGCCAATTCTTTCCACACTAGACAGTTATTCGGTACATAATTCAACAGCTTCCACAACAATATATCTCTCTACAATACAATCCTCTATTCGACTTCTATTTTTGACATAAACTTTCAAAATCTTCATATACCATTCAATGGGTTACATCCATCTATAATGTACAAGACCACATAGTTAAATCTCTCTCACCAACTGAACCATCAAATGAACCATTATATCAAAGAATTTCGGAGAAAAGAACATTTCCAATTCACATAATATGATGTAAATTTCTCTTTCCATAGTTGGAAATTTCACAGGGTCTATAAATTTGTTTCATATAGCTTTGAAGATGAAACATAGATTCGTTAATGTATGGTGGACATTATTGGAAAAAATGCAATGTAAATCTATAGGAATTAGATTTACATCAAAACATGTAAGTCATGTGATTTTATACCCTTTAACTTTAAATCTCTTATTGGAATGATGTTCTTGATATTTGATGAATACCCCACTGGAACCTTTACATCATTCACGAAGTTTCAAAACTAATATCTCTCTTGCCTGGGAAGAGTGTAAGCAGCAGGAGGAAGAAATGTTTGTTTTTTACCCTTCATTGGCGCAAACTCTTCTTTTATTCCCATCTCAACCATATCCAGCCTAGCCTTAATTTCATCATTTATTTTTCCAGGGGCATTTAGAAATGTGTCTATGACACTATCACATACATTTTTTTCAACATGCATAACATCAAGAAAAATTCTGATATATAGACAATTCCGATATAGTAATTTAAAAAAAATGATCACTTTTTTCAACCGGTTTTCATAAGGTTTTTTGAAAATGGTTTACCAAAATTAGTGTCCAAATCTTTTAATTTCTCAAATAAATGATCGCCTGTTAGTGGAGATGGTGTTGTACATTCTTCTGAACTTCCATCGAATGATGTTGTCTAAGATCGGTACTTATGTTGTCAGGGTAAAAATCTACGATGTCTTATAAACATGTTGTTCGATGAATGTTTCAACCTAATTTACTATGTACCTTGTTCACAAATGGGACCCTCTTTAGTTCCTTTAATGATATATCCTGAAAAATTTCCATAAGTAGGAGAGTCATTTATCGTCCTGTACAACATGGATTTCAAAGTGAAATCTTCATTTTTGTGTGCATCATACAATATAACACCTGAATCCCATAATAATTTCAAATCCTTGATCAATGGAGCCAAATAAACATCATTATCATTACCTATTTGTTTTGGTCTGTATATAAGCATAAATAACATGATGTATTTTTGTTTCATGTATAACCACAATATTAAGTTATAATTTACCAACATAATTGGCCATGTACTGTGACTACTTTTTTGAAAACTAAAAGGATTCACTCCATCTGTAGATAATTCAAGATGAAGGTTTCTCAGCTCGTTTCCAAATTTAGGATACTCGTGATCAATTCTCTTCCACTAAGGAGAGTATGTCGAGTGATGTAGTTTCCCATCGTTAATTCTTGTATCTGAATTCCATGTCAATTGTCCTGCAGTCTACTCACTTCCATTTAGGTGACTAAACCTTGGAATGATTGGAAATTACCATACATGTAATGGCCCGGACCTCTCCGACCCATTCCTTTGTCAAAAATAAGGTCATGAAGTGTTCTGGAGGGTAAAATGGACTTTTCCCACACTTTTCATAATTTTGTAAGTACATGTCGTGTAGTGTGAGTACACGTCGTGTACCCCCTCACCGGGTATACCCCGTGTTGATGTCGTTTCCTTGCCGTGTGAAATAAATGGGTACACGCCATGTATCCCATACTACACTCCGTGTAGTCCCTCCCTGAGTACGTGTTACCCTCAAATCGTGTGTTGACCAATCAACAGTCGTGTGCCATGTTGATGTGGTGTTATTTCCGTGTGAAATAAATGGGTACATGCCGTGTATCCCATACTACACGCTGTGTAGTCCCTCACCACATACGCGTTACCCTCAAAGCGTGTGTTGACCAGTCAACGGCCATGTGTTGTGTTAATGTCGTGTCCTTGCCGCGTGAAATAAATGGGTACACACCGTGTATCCCATACTACACGTCGTGTAGTCCCTCCCCGCGTACGTGTTACCCTCAAACCATATATTGACCAGTCAACGGCCGCGTTCCGCATTAAAGGTCGTGTTGGAAGCCGCATGGTGACCGTGTGAAATGGCCGAGTACACACCGTGTACTTGGAAGTACACGCCGTGTACTTTTGTTTTTCTCGCATATAAAATGAGGGGTCCTCTCCTCCTTTTCAAATCACTCCTCTCCTTCCCATTTCTTCAAGAAGAGCTCTCCTAAGAGACTCCAAGGCTCTTTTCTTCCATAATTTCTTCATCCAAGCTCCAATTTATGATCCGTTAGTGGAAATGGGATTGTAACAACGAGGCGGAACTTCTGATCTTGGATCCATTGTCTTCCCTTTGTCCTTTCCTTCCCAACTTCCACCCAAGGAGGTTTTGTCGGGATTTGACAGAAGCGACGTATGTCGACGAACATCTTCTAAAGTTGATCCGGGGGAGCGTTGTGATCAGAACCTGTGGAGGTAGGGATCTTACCTTCATCTCTCTAATTGTGAATCAGGCGGTGTGGGTGTCCTCTTGTTTACGTGAAACACATTTGAACCGGTTTAATAAAGATAATAAGTGTCTTAAAGAATGGGGATGGGGAATTTATTATGTTTATCTTTATTTATCTTATTGTTATGTTGTGAATTGAATAGGCTTATGCCTACTGAAAATCACGGTCATTGGGGGCCTTTTCTTGCGCAATTAAATGCTGCCCTGTCTTTCTATACCGTTTATGGATGGAAACTTTGTGGAATGTGGAAATTGGTTAATCACGTAAAGTTGTCTGATTAAATGAATAATCGAAACCCTTGTGTGATCACCCCAGTTGAACAAAAACTGAAATAATGAATATGTGGGTGCTGGTTAGGGTTTATTTATGTGAAGGAAGTATTTTGTGGGTTTTTGTGGATCGGGTGAGCAGCGGGGCTACGGTTGGCTTGGTTACGAGATGGTGTGAATGCTATGTCGGTGATGGGCAGCAGGGATACGATAAATGGTATCAAGGGATGATGATGTATGGGTTTCAATGTGTTTGTGGTTATGGTGGTTGGGAATGGGGTGTAGGGATGGGTTTGAATGTGAACGAACTATGGGTTGTGAATAATAAATAAAAGTGGAAGAGTAAATGAATGGTGAGGAATGTTAATGGAACGAGAATAATAATCAATGGGGCTGGTTGGTTAATAAGAAGGGACTTTCTTGAGTTGCTTGTGTTTTCCTAACATGATTTGTGGATGGCAGGGATATGTTATATGAATAATTGATATGGTTGGTTGTGGATTTTTGCCCAGTAGTTAAGGAACTAATAAACAAATTCTGTTGAAACATGAAAACATAAATGGGGTTGGGGTTGTTTGTTGTATTCATTCTTTGACATAGCAGTGTCGAGGCACATGATCAGTTTCTCTATTTAGAATCCATAGGTTGGGATGTGTGTTTGGTATACATATATATATATATATATATATATATATATATATATATCTGTATCTTTGTGTTTTGTCGCACCTCACCCATGTTGAGCACTTAGTGTCGAACACTCCCATTTCATGGGAAAGGGTGTTTTCCCCTTAGTTACTAGCTCCTTCCTGCTCCTTCTTCCATAGGTTGTGATGGCTTGAGGCGACTTTACGCCCAAGACTCTCGGGTAGGTTTCGTTTGGGGTGGTATTAGCCCAAGTCTCTTCGGGCAGGTTTACTATTTCCCAAGAATCTTTGGGATGAGGCCCAGGTGTGTGTAGGCAGGATACTTTGTTGTGAGGCCCAGGTGTGTACGGGCGGGATACGTGGTTGTGAGGCCCAGGTGTGTGCGGGCGGGATATGTGGTTCTTGAGGCCCAGGTGTGTGCAGGCAGGAAGAGTGTGGCAGCGTTAGGACGTTTGCCGTTAGGAAGAGTATCAAACTGGTGGGAAATGGTGCGGGGTACCCAATACTCTTGTTCTTATATACTACTACCTGTTGTTCATGTTTTAGGTGAGCGTGGATGGTGAGGTTGGGTGGATAGAATTCCTTGTTAGGTTTTTGGTTTCCTATGTTGTTCTCACGGTACATTAGGATGTCTCCCTACTTATGCACGAGAGCATTAGGTTTCCCTACAGATTATAATTGTATTCTCACCCTACGTTTACTTTCAGGTTTCCAGGAGGACTACCAGGGTCGTGCGGGACCCTACTAGTCGGGACAGTTGGAGTTGTTGCAGTTGTTGTACTCTTGTTTCTTTTGGTATTGTAATTTTGAGCTTTCTTGTACTTGTACTTTGTTTCAAAATTGTTTAAACATGCATGTGGGATTGTTTTGGGTTTATTTCCATTTACTTGTTCCCTTTTCTTTTGGTTTTTGACTCATCCTGTTTTCCGATCTTAAATAAATAAAAAGGGTAATGCCTCCCATATTGTGGAAAACTCATACCCTTGGTGATAGTCACCACCCTGGGGCCTACTGGAGGCGGGACTCGGGGGGGTCATTATCTCTCTTTCACCATTTCCAGCTTAGGAGGGGCATCTTTGGTGGGAGGGGGTCATGAAAAAATGGTATCAGAGGTGATATTTGAGAGATAGGATAGAGTCTGGAGTTAGGAACAATGAGGATTTCATGGGATGGTAGGGCAACAATGTTGGTTGATCTTGGTGCGTGACATAGGCCAAGGAAGACCGGCTGGACACAGGATTTTAGGGCCCCCCGTGATCCGATGCAAGGACTCTGAGCCTACCAAATGACCAAGTGAGACTACATTAATTGCAGGTTAGATATCCTAGGGAAGGTACATGCATAATCGTGATTGTGTTTTACTTGATTTGGGTGTTCTGGGAAAGAAATTGAATAAAATGATAAAATGAAACATTGAGAAATTTCCTTACTACTTAGGCTTAGGTGATCTTTGTTTACTGTACCACTATGGCACCTGGACGACGTCCCTGGGTGGATCAGACAGCTGAGACCCAGCATATTCAGGCAGTCGATCAGTTGAGGATTGACCAAGAGGAGGAAGATAACCAGTGGCAGAAGACTCTCCGTTCTTTCCAACGACAAACCCTCAAGAAGTACGAGGGCAGTACTTCGGATATGGAGATGGAGGGGTGTATTGAGGAGATAGGGATCACTTTTACTCTGATCTGTGCTCCGAGGGAGTACAAGGTTCCTCTAGAAGTCAGTCAGCTGAGAGGCACGGCGCGTCAGTGGTGGACACTCTACCTCAAAGAGAGGACAGAGATAGAGGATTTTTGGGATGACTTTGAGAAGGAATTTCGAGAGGAATTCCTTTCTTCCATGATCAATGAGGATAAGTGGTAGGAGTTACTCTCCCTTCAGCAGGGGAGTATGTCAGTATGAGAGTTGGGGATCAAGTTCAAGGATCTCCTATTCTTTTCTCCAGATCTCCTTCCGGATGAGGAGTCTCGGGTGAGACGTTTGGAGGAGGCGCTTCGTCATTCACTCCAGTATGTTGTCACCCCCTTCACTCTTTCGATGTACATGGAAGTACAGAAGAAGGAAGAGGTTGTAGAGATGATGTACTCGCAGGGAGGTGCACCACGAGAGGGGATATATCCAGGTTCGTCGAAGGGGAAGGCAGTCAGTAGCAGGTCTCCTACGATAGGACATTCTAGGTTCAGGACAGTAGGGAGAAGGCCTCCATAGTTCCAGTTCAGATCTTCGGGTCCTTGCCCCTTTTTCATGATCCCAGGACTGAAGTGTTTCTCTTATGGAGGTTTTGGGCACATTCAGAGTCGGTGCCCGACCCGAGCTCAACACGGTGGAGGTGGGTAGGTTCAGCGTCCGCCTCATCAGCACCAGTTGTCGGTGAGTCCCTTCCAGTAGCTGCAGGACCCTGCTCCTCAGAGGGAAGACTTTGCAGGAGGAGGATGACCTCAGGGTGCTCCTCAGGGACCTCAAACCGGACATGGTCGAGGAGACAGTCGACATTAGAGAGGTAGAAGAGTTGGGCGTGGACTGTTGCATGCAGCAGAGTTGACAGCTCCAGCAGGACCAGAGGTGGTGCGAGGTACGATTTGTTTTTTCAGCACTCTCATTTCTAATTTATTCGATTCAGGAGCTTCACACTCCTTTTTTTCACCTGTTCTAGACAATGCTTTGGGTCTAGACGTAGAGAGACCTTTTGTACCCCTGGTGCTGAGTACACCATTTGGAGGCCAGACAAGCGTATCATGTGTTTTCCGGGGATGTGGGATGACGTTGGGACTACATCGATCTAGTGGGGACCTTATTTTTCTACAGATGTATCCATACGATGTCATCCTAGGCATCGACTAGTTGTTTTCTATTAGTGCCATTATCGACTTCTTCCAAAGAATGGTCGTGTTCTCCGACGTGGACGGGCAGTGTGTATCTTTTGTTGGCGATAGGAGCTATCAGGTGGGAAGTCGTCATGTGAATCCTCTCCATTCCTTTTTAGGTGGGTTTTTAGTGGTTTCAGTTGATACAGAGATGATGGATGTCCCAGAGGTTGTTAGGGAGTTCCTCGATGTTTTTCCCGATGAGGTTGTGACTCTACCCCCCCCCCCCCCGACATGATGTTGAGTTTGGGATAGACTTACAACCTGGTGCATGTCCGATTTCAATGGCCCCTTATCGGATGGCACCTTCGGAGTTGCGGTAGTTTCGGATTCAGATTGACGATCTGATGGAGAAGGGTTTTGTTCGACCCAGCATGTCACCATGGGGTACTCCAGTTTTGTTCGTGAAGAAGGCAGATGGTGGTCTCAGGTTATGCATAGACTACCGAAGGTTGAACCAGGTAATAGTCAAGAACCATTGCCCCCTTCCAAGGATAGATGATCTCTTCGACTAGCTGAGGGGAGCAGGTTGGTTTTCTAAGATTGATCTACGATCTGGATATCATCAGCTGAGGGTAAAGGATAGTGACATCTCGAAGATGGCTTTCAGGTGCTGGTATGGGAACTTCAAGTTTGTAGTGATGCCGTTTGGAGTTACAAATGCACCAGTTGTGTTCATGGGACTTATGAACCCTGTCTTCTGAGAGTTTCTGGACCGGTTCATCGTTTTGTTTATCAATGACATCCTCATCTACTCAAGATCATAGGAGGAGCATTTTGAGCATCTCAAGGTAGTCTTGGAAGTCCTTCGACACCACTAGCTTTATGGGAAATTGTCGAAGTGTAAGTTCTTGACACAAGAATTATACTTCCTTGGGCACGTAGTGTCTCAACATGGAGTGTCAGTGGACCCATCGAAGGTAGAGGCAGTTGTTTCTTGGGTGGCACTCAAGAGCGTGGCAGAAGTTCGTAGTTTCCTGGGGCTGGAAGGTTATTATCGGAGGTTCGTTTCGGACTTCTCTCAAGTTGCTACTCCATTGACGGCTTTGACTAGGAAGAACCAGGTCTTCCTATGGAGCGAGAAGTGCCAGGAAGCCTTCGACTACCTAAAGGATAAGTTGGTCAGTGCTCCCGTACTCAGGTTTCCAAAGGAAGGGTTGTTGTATGAAGTGTTTTGTGATGCTTCTGGACTTGGATTGGGGTGCGTACTGACACAGAAGAAAAGTGTGATCTATTATGGGTCTAGGCAGTTGCGCCCTAACGAGCGTAACTATGCCACCCATGACCTAGATCTTGCAGCAGTAGTGTTTGCACTAAAATTGTGGCGACATTACCTCTTTAGGGAGCGCTTTGTGGTCTTCTCAGATCACAGGAGCTTACGTTATATCTTCTCCCGGTGTGACCAGAACATATGGCAGCAAATATGGGTCGAGTTTCTCTAAGTCTATGACTTCGAGATCTCTTACACTGAAGGTAAGGGAAACGTTGTGGTTGATGCCCTGAGCAGGAAGTCACATAAGGAAGTGGTTTGGGAATCCACTGATGCTTGGAGAGCGATGGGAGAGTTGGCTGCATTGCACTTGGATGCAAGGGTAGAGGGTGTTAAAGGCTGTTTGTTTCAGATGACGGTATAGTCCTCCTTGTTGCTGTAGGTGGAAGAGTCTCAGTGGCGAGACTCCAAGGCAGAAGTAATGCGGGATCATATCGATCAAGGAAACGCTCCAGAAGGATGTTCATAGGAGAGCCGACATCAGATGATTTTTCATGGAAGGATGTTTGTTCCAGAGGCGATGCGCGAGGGAGCTCTCTATGAGTTCCATATCTCATCCTTGGCGGTACATCCAGGAGTTTCAAAAATGTACCGAGGCCTGAGGGAACAGTTTTGGTGGCCTGGGGTGAAATGGGCAGTGGTGGAGTTTGTGGCTAAGTGCCTAGTGTGTCAGAAAGTTAATGTTAACACTGTGTTCCTAGTGGTTTGTTACATCCTTTAGATGTCCCTAAGTGGAAATGGGATGAAATCTCAATGGACTTCGTCACAGGACTACCTAGAGCTCAGGGTGTCTATGATGCTATCTGGGTAGCGGTGGATCGACTGACGAAATCATCTCACTTCTTAGCAATTAAGGAGTCAGGCCTAGTGAGTACCTTAGCACAGAGGTACATAGAAGAGGTGATAAGTTTTCATGGAGTTCCAAAGACTATCGTCTCAGATCGAGATACTCGGTTTACCTCATGATTCTGGAGGGGGTTACAACATGCTTTTGGCACCCAGCTATGACTTAGCACTGTTTTCCACCCCCATACCAATGGGAAGACAGAGCGGACTATCCAGACGTTGGAGGACATGATGCGATCATGCATTCTAGATTTCAGAGGGTCATGGGTGCAACACTTGCCTTTAGTAGAGTTCTCCTACAACAACAGCTTCCACTATACTATTGGCATGGCACCGTTTGAGGCTTTGTATGGAAGACAATTTCGTTCACCCATTTGTTGGGCAGAGGTTGGTGAGATAGGTGCTCTTGGGCCAGAGGTAGTACAGAGCACCATAGACAAAGTCCATCTTGTGTGTGTGAGGATGAAAAAGGCTCAGGACCGACAGAAGTCTTATTCGGATCATCAGAGGAGGCCCTTGGAGTTTGAGTTGGGAGGTCATGTGTTCTTGAAGGTTTCCCCTCGATGGGGGCAACCGAGGTTTGGTAAAGGGAGTAAGCTCTCCCCTAGGTTCATCTGACCTTTCGAGGTGCTGAGGTGAGTCAGTGAGGTGGAATATTAGCTAGCCCTTCCACCTCAGTTTGAGAAGGTTCATAACATCTTCCATGTCTCCTAGCTTCGTCGGTACTTGCACGACGACTCTCACGTTATCGACTGGGGAGAGTTAGATATGGGAGATGATGGGACCTTCGAGGAGCGACTGGTCAGAATCGTGGATCGTAAAGAGAAGGTTCTCTATGGTCAAACCATTCCCTTGGTTCGTGTGTTGTGGAGGCATGGCAGCCTCGAGGAGAGCACTGGGGAGTAGGAGGCTCAGATGCACGCTCAGTACCTGGAGTTGTTTTGACTTGTGTTTTTCTTTGTTCTTCTGAGCTTTGTTTTGATGTTATACTTTGTACCTTTGATATATGGAATGCTTGGATTGTAGGTTGTGAGACCTTTTTTTCCTTGTTCTCTGGAATTGTGTATCATGTATGGATGTGTGGGGAAAGGGGAAAACATGATCCTTAATCGAGATGCATTAATGAGGATGCGATTGAACCCGTGCGGGCGAGTCAGTGTTGCCTAAAGCGGATAATATCTCGACATAGGAGAAGGAATTTCCCCAAACCACGTGTTCGGGTAGTGTGTTGGTTTTGTGGTGTTGGGGGTTGTGAAAGTTGAACAAAATCCTGATGTATGGAAGTGGGAAGACCCAATTCTTAATCAAGATGCATTAATGGGGATTTGATTAAACCCGTGCAGGAGAGTCAGTGCTGCCTAAAGTGGATAATATGTCGAAATAGGAGAAGGAATTCCTAACACATATGATTAGGTTTTTTGGATGGGTTCCTGTTATAACGAGATCCCTAAGAGGTATCTTATTGGGTTCCTCTGGGTTGGATTTGGAATTCTCGAGGACGAGAATGTTTTAATAGGTATCTTATGTAATGGCCCAGACCTCTCCGGCCCATTCCTTTGTCAAAAATAAAGTCATGAAGTGTTCTGGAGGGTAAAATGGACTTTTCCCACACTTTCCAGAATTTCGTAAGTATACGCCGTGTAGTGTGAGTACACGCCATGTACCCCCTCACCGGGTATACCCCATGGTGATGTCGTGTCCTTGCTGCATGAAATAAATGGGTACACACCATGTATCCCATACTACATGTCGTGTATTCCCTCCCTGCGTATGTGTTACCCTCAAACTGTGTGTTGACCAGTCAACGGCCGTTTTTCGTGTTGATGTCATGTCCTTGCCGTGTGAAATAAATGGGTACATGCCGTGTATCCCATACTACACGTCGTGTAGTCCCTCCCCGCGTACGCGTTACCCTCAAACTCTGTGTTGACCAGTCAACGGTTGTGTGCCATGTTGATGTTGTGTCCTTTCCACGTGAAATAAATGGGTACACGCCATGTATCCCATACTACACGCCCTCTAGTCCCTCCCCGCGTACGCGTTACCCTCAAACCGTGTGTTGACCAGTCAACGGTTGCGTTCTGCGTTGAAGGCCATGTTGGAAGCCCCGTGGTGACCGTTTGAAATGGACGAGCACATGCCGTGTACTTTTTTTTCTTTCCTATAAAAGGAGGGATCCTATCCTCCTTTTCAAATCACTCCTCTCCTCCCCATTTCTTCGAGCAGAGCTCTCCCAAGAGACTCCAAGGCTCTTTTCTTCCATAACATCTTCGTCCGAGCTCCGATTTACGATCTTTCAATGGCCACGGGATCGTAACGACGAGGCGGAACTTCTGATCTTGGATCTGTTGTCTTCCCTTTGGCCTTTCCTTCCCAGCTTCCACCCAAGGAGGTTATGCTGGGATTTGAAAGAAGGGACGGATGCTGACGAATGTCTTCTAAAGTTGATCCGGGGGAGCGTTGTGATCAGAACCTATGGAGGTAGGTACCTTACCTCTGTCTCTCTAATTGTGCATTATGTGGGGTGGGTGTCCTCTTGTTTACGTGAAACAAATTTGAACCGGTTTAATAAATATAATAACTGTCTTAAAGAATGGGTATGGGAAAGTTATTATGTTTATCTTTATTTATCTTATTGTTATGTTGTGAATTGAATAGACTTATGCCTACTGAAAATCACGGTCGTTGGGGGACTTTTCTTGCGCAATTAAATGTTTCCCTATCATTCTAGACTGTTTATGGATGGAAAATTTGTGGAATGTGGAAATTGGTTAATCACGTAAAGTTGGCTGATTAAATGAATAACTGGAACCCTTGTGTGATCACCCCGGTTGAAAAAAAACTGAAATAATGAACATGTGGGTGCTGGTTAGGGTTTATTTATGTGAAGGAAGTGTTTTGTGGGTTTTTGTGGATTAGGTGAGCTGTGGGGCTGCGGTTGTCTTGGTTACGGGATGGTGTGAATGCTATGTTGGTGATGGGCAGTGGGGCTGTGATAAATCGTATCAAGGTATGATGATATATGGGTTTCGATGTATTTGTGGTTATGGTGGTTGGTAATGGGGCTGCAGGGATGGGTTTGAATGTTAATGATCTATGGGTTGTTAATAATAAATAAAAGTGGAAGAGTAAATGAATGGCGGGGCATGGTAATGGAATGGGAATTATAATCTATGGGGTTGGTTGGTTAATAAGATTGGACTTTCTTGAGTTTCTTGTGTTTTCCTATCTTGATTTGTGGATGGCAGGGATATTTTTTATGAACGATTGATATGGTTGGTTGTGGATTTTTTCCCAGTAGTTAAGGAACTAATAAACAAATTCTGTTGAAACATGAAAACCTAAATGGGGTTGGGGTTGTTTGTTGTATGCATGCTTCGACATAGCAGTGTCGAGGCACGTGCTCAGTTTCTCTGTTTAGAATCCATAGGTTGGGTTGTGTGTTTGGTATACATATATATATATATATCTGTATCTTTGTGTTTTGTCGCACCCCACCCATGTTGAGCACTTAGTGCAGAACACTCCCATTTCATGGGAAAGGGTGTTTTCCCTATAGTTACTAGCTCCTTCCTGGTCCTTCTTCCATAGGTTGTCATGGCTTGAGGCGACCTTACACCCAAGACTCTTGGGTAGGTTTCATTTGGGGTGGTATTAGCCCAAGTCTCTTTGGCCAAGTTTACTATTTCCCAAGATTCTTCGGGATGAGGCCCAGGTGTGTGCGGGCGGGATACGTGGTTGTGAGGCTTAGTTGTGTGCGGGCAGGATATGTGGTTGTGAGGCCCAGGTGTGTGTGGGCGGGATATGTGGTTCTTGAGTCCCAGGTGTGTGCGGGTGCGAAGAGTTTGGTAGTGTCAGTACGTTCTCCATTAGGAAGAGCATCTAACTGGTGGGAAATGGTGTAGGGTACCCAATACTCTTGTTCTTTTATACTACTACCTATTGTTCGTGTTTTTGGTGAGCGTGGCTGGTGAGGTTGGGTGGATATAATTCCTTGTTAGGTTTTTGGTTTCCTCTGTTGTTCTCACGAGACATTATGATGTCTCCCCAATTGTGCTTGAGAGCTTTAGGTTTTCCTACTGAGTATACTTGTATGCTCACCCTACATTTACTTTCAGGTTTCCAAGAGTACTACCAGGGCCGTGTGGGACCCTACTAGTCCGGATAGTTGGAGTTGTTACAGTTGTTGTACTCTTGTTTCTTTTGGTATTGTACTTTTGAGCTTTCTTGTACTTTTACTTTGTTTCAAAATTGTTTAAACATGCATGTGGGATTGGTTTGGGTTTATTTCCATTTACTTGTTCCCTTTTATTTTGGTGTTTGACTCATCCTTTTTCCCAATCTTAAATAAATAAAAAGGGTAATGCCTCCCATATTGTGAAAAACTCATACCCTTGGTGTTAGTCACCACCCTGGGGCCTACTGGAGGCGGGACTCGGGGGTCATTATCTCCCTTTCACCATTGCCATCTCAGGAGGGGCATCTTTGTTGGGAGGGGGTCTTGACAATATAACATTCATAGGACTGGATTCATCTTTCTTGTTTTGAGAAGAACCACACTTTGGGTATTATTTAAGTGATTTGTGGTCCTTATGAAATAGTATATAGTCATTTGGGTAGGTGTGTATTCTTTCAGAGATCATACCCATCGAGCATAGAATTCATTTGGCGTCATATGTTCATCTTGGGAGATCATTATCTTCTAAAATCATGTCATTCATAAGAGAAAGTAGTTCCATAAAACTAGTGTCACTCCACCTATTGCCTTCTTTTAAATTATACTGCTTTAGTATAGCTGAAAATGTTGTATATTTAGTGCAATCAGCAAACAATGGCATCTTTAAACAACTCTTTAACTTGTCAAATAATTTTGTGAAATTACGAAGTTCAACTTCAACTATCCTTATCATTTCCTTAATATGATCTTCATCATCATTCACATCTATAATCACATCCTCCATATGTTCGTATTCATTTTTCATGCTTCTAATCGTATCAAATGATCCATAAAATGTAGTTCTATCCCAGCCACTACCTATATTCATTTTTTCCTCATGTTTATTCCAACATGTATAACTTCGATCTATTTCTTGATAGATCAAGTGTTATTAAAACTCCACTGGACTAATTTTTCTTGAATAAAAATAGCATAAACATGGACAAAGTATTTGAGAAGGATCATATGCATGATCTTTTGAAAACTTGATAAACTCTTTCATGCCATCTTCATACTCTCTTGTCAATCAATTATAATTCATCCATTCTTTATTCATATTCATCTTCTTTTATTCATTAATATTAATATTTAACAAAATAACTACACAAAAGATGTTCGAATAGGTTCATCATCCAACTATAATCAATGGAACTAGCTATGGTAAACAATACCCTTACCTCTCCATGCATTACTCAGGACCAAAGTATATCACACCCATCTTCCCAACCACCTGATCAATAAAACTAGCTATGATAAGCCCTTGCACTATAATGGTTTAGTATTCCACATGTGATCTATATGCATTATTGTAAACTAGTTTTTTAGTGCTTCTCTAGAAACATAACGTCTCGAGTCAAGAACTATGGTACTAAACTAATAGATAGTATGATTTTATATAGAGTTATTATAGGTGTAAGGATTAATTAAATGTTTTTTATGGTTATTTGACTAGGGTGTCTATAAAGTGTCCCATAGAGTCCTATAGTGAAGTGGTTTTCTAAGATTCAGTGGAATTTCACTAGTAACAAAGTGGTGGTACCATTAAAATGGGTAATTTTTTTATTGATATTCAACGGTGGAGTAAATACAACATGGAAAAAAATGTCATACCAATCATTCCAACAACTGAAACACCATACAAACACACAATCATACTCACAATCACAACACCATACAAACCAAACAAACACAATTTCAAATTTTACAAAGCATCACTTATTGAATTCTGCTTGTTAATTCAGGGGTAATCATATAAGTTTTATCATCCTAAGGAATTAATTCATTATCCAAGTATACATAAATTACCAATTTCTATATTCAAATGTTCAACATGAACCAACCAACATGAAATTCATTTAGTTCATAAACAAGGACCACCAACGGCCATGATTTTCAGTGGGGAATTTAGACCATACAATTCACAACATAACCATAAATATAAAATATTAATAACATGTGAACAAGAGGAAACCAATGAGTGAGAGGATAAAACTCAACGCGAAGGTGTTGTTCAGCACATAGTGGAGGTTCATTCATGGAGGAAGATCAGCATATAGTAGAGGATATTTCCAACTAAAAAGAAAACATAAGATGATAACTCATATGTTATACCTATCCAAAATAGGTCTAATGAGATTTAGGAATGGTACATGTCTAGTTAAACATTTTTATTGGTCAATAGTGGTATTTTATTTTCCATCTATGATATCCACTTCTTGTTTATTTTATTTTTTTTGTATCTACTATTTTCCTAGATTTTCAACTTATGAATGGGACAGGTTGGGTTTTTAGAAGAAAGATCATTTTAATTTACTTTAATTTAGGGGTAAAATATTCCACATTAATTGTATCTTTTTTTCAGGGGATCATTGTTATCCCGTAGGGATCATGAACACCTCTTGGGTTAGTGGAAAGTCAGGTCAGTTGTTTGTTATGATACCAGTTTGAGTTGTATCATTACATTTCCAATTCTAACTGACCCATATCCATTTAAATATAGGATGGGGGTCAGACAATAATATATTCCCAACTCCACTGGAGTTCCTATGGGGGTGGGTCTTGATAGTATCATATCATATAAATATTTTATAGATTGGACATTAGAGTAGTCATTGCTAAGGATTTACTCATTTGTATAGTAGTAATATTTGTTGAACCTAGTGTGTGAAGTATACATAAAAAACTAATAGGTGATTAAAACTTATGTGATGATTTCATAACCTATGGAAAAATATATAGGAAATATCTTAAAAACCTCATTGAATCTTAATAGGTTTGGTTTCATTCATCATATAGTTACAAGTGATGTAGAATGTGTAAATGATAAGCTTAGGGGGCTTAATGATGTGGATATGTTGATGGAAATGATGATGTGGAAGTGTGTTTAAATATTCCTTGTATATTTTTCATTAGAATTAGGTTGGTTTAAGTAATTATATTTAGGTCAGTTTTGTTATTCCATCATGAGGTTCAATAAGAAGAGGTACATCAAGCATCAAAGGATGTGCATCATAGACAAAAACTAGAGGCTGGGAATGTAAAACACATAAAGCATATGAAAGTTCCAAACGGACCCTTGAGTTTCAAACACACACACACCCAAACATTTCACAATTTCCAAAATGGCCCTTATCCTTTCCAAACACACACCAAATAATTTCCATAAAAAAATCCATCAAAACTCTAAAATAAAGACACCTTTATACAGTAAACCAAACATTTTATCAACAATTGTACAAACAAACCAAACAATTTATAAACAATTATATAAACAACTCAACTATTTTATAAACAATTTTATAAAAATATAACTAGTTTATGAACAATTTTTTTTTCTGGCCAAAAAAAGTATAAATAATTTTATAAGCAACCCAAGTCAATATGAAAGTTACTTTGAAGTACAATGGCCTTCATGAGAGAATCCATTGAAACCTATAATTCTATTGTGACCACTGAATATTTCACCATATACCTCTAATTTTTAGCAATGCATCACATAACTAATATTTCTCATCCTTCATTCCCTCTCACTATAGTTCACTCATGACACACATGCATTAGATTAATTCTTCTAGTCATATGATCCCTTATATGCCAATAATCCTACTTATGAAGCTTGAAACTATCCACACTTACCATAATGTCGAATCCCCCCCATATAAAACTCCCACACCCTTCAACAAAACCCTCTACTTCCAAAAAATATTCTTCTAAAGAATGTCCCACACACCTTCTGATCCTTTGTTCGTATTGATCCATCACATATGAATGATTCTGAAAAACATGACACCAACTCCCAATCAATGGTATCATGACACATTACTAAAGAACAGAGATACCTTTCCCTTATATGTGTCTTGATAGATTATAATTTCAAATAGGAAATAGTTTTGAAGAAAGGGGGTAAGACTAAACTCAATATTATTTTCCTAGTGACTACCAAACTCAATCAACTTAGAAAAAAATGTTATAAAGTTTTATATAAAACCATTTGAAATAATTTAAACTGCTTATACCAAAATAAAAAATAAAATCCAAGGAAAACCTTTGTATGTGCAAAGAAATATTAATTAGATTATTAGGAACAACAACATTTATGTCTCTACCCACTCACCATGCATGATCAGTTGAAATTTCCATACTCATTCGAGATCCCTCATTGATCCACTAATTCATCAGAAGGTGAAAAATATCTAGGTTCCCCAATGGTGTACTCCCCTTATTTATGGTCAAGTCCAACCCATGAACTCATTCCAACCATATTTAACAAATATCATTCCAAATAAATCAAAAAAAATCCTCATTTAAATCATTTCATCAAATACTTTACATGTTTCAAAATAAAACCATAATTTTAAAACAATAACTTAAAAATTATATAATAAGAGGGTTTTCCAAATTCCAACAAATTTTTCCAAAACCATATAACAAGGTATTTACTTCAATAATCATACATGTTTTTTCATAAAAAATCAATGAAAATATTTAATCAAAACAAATTATTTATGTTAAAAGATAATTGGAGATTAGAGGGAAGCAACATACCTCACAAAAGTTTTCAAAAATTAAGAATGACATAAGAAAACTTCAATATCTGATCACAAACAATGGCAACCTTACTAGATCCAACAAAATTGTGTCAATATCAACAACACAGACCAAAGAACTATCCCCAATAGACTTGGTATATGATTCCAAGTGAGGGAAGAACCATGGATCTATGAAGAATGAAGAATAATGAGAACTTACTGATGAATCCGAGTGGTGGAGGAGGAGGAGGAGGTAGTGGCAGTGGTGGAGGATGATGGGTCATTGGAAACCGCAGAGGAGGAGGAGGAGGAGGAGGCAACAATAGTGGCGGAGGAGGATGAGTCAGCGGCCACGAAGGAGGAGGAGGAGGTAGTGGCAGAGGAGGAGGAGGAGGAGGGGGGTCACGGCGGAGGAGGGCTCGATAGCGCAGGGGTCCGCTTCTGTGAAGACTTGAAAGGGTGAGAGGGAAGAGGAGATTATACGGGTTTTTTTAAAAAACCCGTTGGAACCTTTATTAGTGCTAGTTAAAAGCGATGATAAAGATATGCCTTTATCAGTGCTAAAAAAACGTTGATAAAAGACCTATTTATCAGTGCTAAAATTATAGCGCTGATAAAAACTACATTTATCAGCACTTTTTTAGCGCTGATAAAGGCCATCTTTATTTATGCTAAAAAAGCGTGAATAAAGGTATAATTTTAATAATTTATTTATATTATTATATATTTATTTAAAATGATATATAGGATAAATATATATTTATTTATTAATAATTATAACTATAAATAAATATTTATTTATTTATATAAAATTATAATTTAAGTAACTATAAAATTATAAGCAATATACTTATTATATTTATGATCATATAAATATATAAAATAAATATATTAATTATATATATTTAAAATATTATAGATATATATAACTATATTTTTTATAATTTTATAAATATTTATATGAAATATATATATATTTATAAATATAATTATAAATATATATTTATTTATTTATTTAAATAATTATAAAATTATAAAAAATTTATATAACTAATATTTATACTTTTTTAATATATATAATTAATATATTTATTATAATTTTAAAATTATTTAAATCTATCTATATTTATTTATAACTATAAATAAAATTTGAATTTATTTATCAATATTTGTATAAATATTTATAAATATATATTTATTTAATAGTATATGACATATTATATATGAAATAATAAATATATTTTTTTATAAATTAATAATTATTTAAAAAATATAAATTTATTTGTATTTATTTATAAATATTTGTATATATTTTTAAATATATATATTTAATTATATATTTATAACTTTATAAGTAGTATAATAAATATATTTATTATAATTTTATAAATATTTACATATATATATATATATTTATAGTTATAATTATAAATATAAATATTTTATATTTATAAATATTTGAATATAATTGTTAATATACATATTAATAAAATTATAATATTATATGTATAATTTTATAATTATTTATATATATATAGTAATAATTATAATTACAAATGTATTTGAAAAGTATTTATATATATCATTAAAAATATAATAAAATATATTTATTATTTAAATATATTTAATGTAATTTTATTAGTATATTTTTTAGAACATATATAGTTCCTATGGGTAACATTATAAATTAATCAAAATACCACATCAATGGACAACGTGATGTAATTTATAAATAAACATTCATGCATGATACATAACATATATGCATGATTAATATATTCATTGGAAAAATTCATTGGAAAACACATATATATTCAATAATTTTAATTATAAATATATTTATTAAATAGTATTATATATTTATAAATAAAATAAATTAATAAAATATATTAAATATAACAAATATAATAAATATAATGAATTAATCCAATAAATATAATAAATATAAAACTAATAAATCTCTAATAAATCTAATAAATCTAATAAATCTATTTATTATTTAATGTAATTTATTATAATCTTATAATTGTTTAATTATATATATATATATAATTTAATCTTAGAAATCCTTTTTTCAATTAAAACATTATATATATATTTTTGAATTATTAAAAAATATATATTAATTAACATTTATTTTTTATTTAATGTACACAAATAAACATTATTTTTGAATATAAATATAATAATTTTATATAAATTAATAATATTTTTTATTAAAAACTTTTATCAATGCTTTTTTTAGTGGTGATAAAGGGTACATTTATCAGTGCTTTTAGATAGCGCTGATAAAGGCCCACCCCTTTATCAGCGCTTTCTACTTAGTACTGATAAAAGGTAGTGCTTCTCTTGCCCTGTTTTGTGGTAGTGATTATCTATGAATATTCAAATAGAAGATGTACCTATTATGTAAGAATATATTGATTTATTTCTAGAGGATTTACTTAGACATCCTCTAGAGTGGGAAGTTAAGTTCTCTATTTATTTAATTCCTGGTTAAAGACCTATATCAAATACTCCTTATATAATAGCCACTTTGGAATTAATAAAACTGAAGAAACAATAGGAGTAATTGAGTGATAAAGGATTTATTCTCCCTACTGTTTCTCCATGGGGATCCCTTGTTTTCTTTGTCAAGAATAGAGATGGATCCATGAGTCTATGCATTGATTTCAGAGAAATCAATGCTATTACAATAAAGAACAAGTATCCCCTACCTCACATTGATGATTTATTTGATCAACTTCATGTAGCTCAATACTTTTCAAAGATTGACCTTCGATATGGATATCATCAGTTTCATATGAAAAAGAAAGATACTCCAAAGACAGTATTTTAAACTAGGTATGGACATAAAGTGTTTACAATAATGCCTTTTGGACTGACTAATGCACTCTCTATTTTCATAGATCTAATAAATAGAGTTTTCAAGTAATATCTTGATAACTTTGTTGTGGTATTTATTGATGATATCTTCATATACACCAAAAGATACTAAGACCATGATAATCACTTATGGATTCTTCTGAAGACTCTTAGAAGAAATGAATTATATGGGAAGTTTAGAAAGTGTGAATTTTGGATTTAATCAGTTTCTTTTCATAGATATACTATCTCTATAAGGATGGAATATCAGTTGATCCTATTAAGACAAAGGATTTTCAGGAATGTCCTACACCAATAAACATAACTGAGGTATGTGGTTTTATTGGTTTAGCAGGTTATTATCGATATTTGTCTCATAAATTTGCCCGGTTAGCTAACCCGTTAACCACAATTACTCATAAAGGGGTTAAGTTCATATAGATAAAATAATGTTTATAATGTTATGAAGAATTGAATAGGAGATTAGTGAATTCTTTGATCCTGAATCTACCATCGAGAAATGGTGGGTTTGTGATTTATAGTGATGCATCAAAGAAAGTAATTGGATGTGTCCTTGTTAAAAATGATAGAGTTATTACCTATACATCAAGGTAGTTAAAAACTCATGAATAAAACTATCCAAATCATTATCTTGATTTATAAATTGTATTATTTTTTCTAAAAATATGGAGATGTTATCTCTATGGTGAAAGATGTCAGAAATATACATATCACAATATCTTGAAATATATCTTCTCACAAAAATAACTCAATATGAGTAAAATGAGATGGCTCGAGCTACTTAAGGATTATGATTTTTCATTACACTATCACCCAAGAAAGGTAAATAAGGTAGCTAATGCATTGAGCAGGAAGGATCGTGGAGTTCTAAACAAATGAAGATTGATAAGGACCCTGTGTACATGGATCTAGAAAATATGGATATGGGAATTATCAAGGAAGGCGAAACATCATTACTTTTTCAATTGGTTTCCCAACTATCTTCATTAGAAAGGATTAAAAGTTCTCATTCTGATGATGAGAATCTTCAAAAGAAAATTAAACCTGTGAATGATGGGACGTTTCTAGACTTCATTTGTGAGGATATAATTCTAAAATTTGGGAGGAGGATATGTGTTCCCTCTATGCCCAAGATAAAAAGGGATTTATTGGATGATTCCCATATTTCTAATTTCTCTATACAACTTAGTAGTACTAAGATGTATATATATTTTAAGGAACATTTCTGGTGGGATAACATGAAGTGGGAAATTGCTGATTATGTATCAAGATGTTTAGTCTGTCAATAGGTGAAGGTTGAAAGATAACATCCTAGAGGATTCATGAGACCTATACCTATTCCTACATGGAAATGGGATGAAATCACCATGGATTTTGTCACTATATTACCAAAATCCCCAATAATGAATGATTAAATATGGTTGATTGTTGATCGACTTACCAAATCTATACATTTCCTTAATATAAGGGAGGATTTTCCACTGGATCACATTTCACAGCTCTATATTAATAAAGTTGTAAGACTTAATGGATCACCACTTTCAATTTTGTCTGATCATGATCCATGATTTACATTGAAATTATAGAAAAACCTTCAAAAATCTTTAGATATTGAACTTCATTTGAGTACTTCTTATCACCCTCAAACTAAAGAGAAGTCAGAAAGGATGATCCAAACATTAGAAGATATGTTGATATCATGCTCACTTGATTTTAAAGGTATCTGGGATTAGTATTTACCTCTGGTATAGTTTTCCTACAATAATAATTTCCATTCAAGTATTCATAAGGCACCATATGAAGCATTTTATGGAAAGTTATGTTGTACACCAAGTTGTTGGGATGAAGTTGGTGAAAGGAAGCGTGTAGGCCTATAGCTTGTGAAGGAAACAATAGTGAAGGTAAAGACTGTTCAAACCCATATCAAACTAGCTCAAATCAAGAAAAATATATATACCTATAATCGAAGAAATTATTTTGAATTTTTAGTGGGAGATCACGTTTTCTTGAAAGTATCTCCATGGAAGGGTGTTATAAGATTTTGGAGGAAATGGAAAATGAGCCCCAGGTACATTGGTCCTTTTTAAATTCTAGAGAGGATTGGAGTTGTGGGTTATTGTTTGGAAATGGAGCCTAGACTTTCTAAAGTATGCAATGTGTTCCACATCTCTTTATTAAGAAAGTACATGATATACCCAATAGATTTCCTCACTTATGAAGGAATAGATTTGGAAAATGATTTATCTTACTGTGAAGAGCCTATCTGGATTCTAGACACTAAATAACTGGTGTTGAGGAATCTTATACTCAGAAGGTAAAGGTACATTCAAAAAATCATAAAATTGAAGAGGCAACATGGGATCCTGAGGAACTTGTGGTGAAGAACTTGCCAAATGTTGTTATGAGGTGATAATCTGGAAATTTCAAGGAAGAAATATTTACAGGAGGGGAGAATGTAACAACCCATAATTTGATCAATGATATTTCCCTTATTATGTTTATTTCATATAATATAAATTAAATAAAATCACTTATATAATATAATACAAACCTCATAAATAAATAATGAATTAAATAATAAGTATTTCAATAAGTTAAGGAACCTATACTGATGAAATAGTAACTTGACCTTAGGAATAGTAATATGACCCTTATGAATAGTAAATTAACCAAATAAGGAATAGTAACCTCACCCATGTTTTTATAAATAAAATTTATGAATATTATAAATGAAATTATAATATAATTATATCATAGTATAAGTGAATATTTAGAAAATTACTAATTAAGTGTTGGTATTTTTTGAGTCATAAATATTTAATTACAATTTTATAATTAATAAAATAATTTAAAACAAAATTAATTTTCATAAAATTTATTCATAAATAAATATTGTTTTGTCTTATTATTTTAGGAAAATTTTATGAGACCTTAGTTAATTTTTGAAAGTGTTATAAAATGAGTTATAAATTTAAAATCTGTATTTTTTGACTAAATGAAGGTTTTAATTAAAAATTAAAATTTTCATATTTAGAAAATTATTTTCATAAAATTTATTTCATTTTTCAATTCTATATGTGAAAAATTGTTAGGGTGAAATTTTTGGATTTTTCTAAAATACTTGAATTTTGTGAATAGTAAAATACTGTGATTTACGGTATAAATACATTATAAGATAAAAACAGTATTCCTTAAGTCATCACTGATGTAAGAACCATTATCTTGAACATAGCTTAATTATTTTAATATATTTGATGATAATTTTCAAACAATTCATATTCTTGATCCAAAATAATAAAAAAATGAATAAAATATTCAAAAATCACCCCTCTCCTCCGCTATAAATACCACCCCTCACCACCTATTATCCTCACACCTTCCAAGATTTGAGACATGTTAAATTTATTCCCAATACTATTAACAATCCTCTCCCCCATATTGAGGATCTATTGGTCTCATAAAAAGACCAAAATCAATCCCCTTGAGGAGGTTCTTAAGGAGGAGAATTTAAGATGTAAAAATTCTCTTCCTTTTCCTTTTATTTTATTTTCAAGTTCTTTTCTTTTATTATTCGTTCCTCACAACCCCCCATAAAAATGGATTGATAACTCCAATTCCTTAAATATACTGTAATTTTATTATGATAATGGAAAAAATCCATCATCAATCCCCTTCTCCTCTTCCTTTTACTCTAAAAATGGAAACATCGTCTGAGAGGTTTGTTTTATCACCTTCAAGAACAACAAGTTTTCATTTTCCTTCACTATATTCAAGGCTATTCATAAAACCATTTTAATTGTTGAAAAATATTTTAAAATTTATATTACAACCATTTTTATGTTATAGATGTAGCATATTTTCATAATACTAAATGATAAAACAAAATGAGTTCGTTGTGATCAATAATCGTTGTAATAATCTAAATGATTATCATTAAATATATTATCTAATGATTCATCCTCATACCATATAACCAGATGATATTATAACCATTTGAACTTCTATATGTTCATAAATAACATATAAATCCAATTTTGGAGAGTTATACCCATTTTACATGAACTCCATTACTTGTAAATAAGTTATTTGATCATGAAAACTAAGGAAATGAATGCTCCTAAAAGATAAAATTGTATCTTATAATTCATCAAAAAGATCATAAATAAACTTAATAAAATTATAAAAAATAAATTAAATACATAAAAAGTTATTAATTAATTAATTTATTTATTTAATTTGGTTTATCTATGACATTAAGGTCAAGTGTAGAACACATTAGGACATAAGGTAAGGGTTTCTACCCAAACATTCATTTTTCCATCGGGTTATTCTTTCACTACCTTTACCATAATGTAATGCTTATTTATTTTTGTGTAATTATTATATATTATGTGTATATGTTCCAAAATCATATTTTCAAATCATTTCATCTTTCATTTATGGGAATTATATGTTTTAAGAGGTTCCCTTCTTAATTCTTCCTGATACGCAACCTCGATTAAAGGGAATATCTCAATTTCTTACCCATTTTCAAGTACCATCCATAATCTGGTCAATGCACCATTATTTTTATAAAATCACTAAAGTTTCAAGAAAAAATATATTTTTTAATTTTTGGTATTATGCAAACAATTATGAAAAATAAAAATGATTTTTCTAAAAAAACTCTTATTTGCAAAGTAAAAGGAGTATTTATCTCAAGAATTCCTTGTAGAGACCTTAAGCATGACGTACATAGTCATTACATTACTTTTGCGGAATACTTAGTACATAACAAAAACACACACACAAGGACCGTAATAGTTTAGTGTCTTTGGAAACTTGGAATATAATCTTCTAATCGTGGTGAAAGATCTTCAACATCTCCCATAAAGATATTCTTTTTTTTAAACCTAAATCCTTTCTTTATGTCCTGGGGAAAAGAAAACATAAAAGGGTGAGCTCAAATGCTCAGTAAGGGTAAACAAAAGAAATATCAATCACGTCATATTCATAAGAACATATCTTTTGGAAATCTTAACATGAAAAAGCGATCATAATTTAATAACATGGGATAAATCATAGTAGTGAAATGTAATCCCAATAATCATAACATAAAACATTAAACTTTTTGGCACACACACATAATCATATAGAATCATTTCTTATTAGTCAAGACTCATTGTCAAGACTATCTTAGTGGACAAAGTCCCTTTCTGAACCGAGTTCACTCCTCGTTTCAGTCCTGTTTCACTGAACCAGTATAACCTACCATTCCAGCCATGTCTATCTCATGAGATATAAAATATTTACCCAATGCATTGGAGGGAGATATAGGTCTCACCCATCTCATAATGATACCAATCTTATGTGTTCCACAAAATCATAAATCATACATCATTGCATAACCCATGTAATAAAAATGGGAATCTTAAACATCATGACATCATAAAACAATTCATATAAGATAAAGGAATTCATAAAAATATTTCCATCACAACATAATCAAGTAAATTTAATAATAGGGATAGAAACAGAACCCTATATTATCTTATATGGAAAATAATTTTGATAAAACACTTGAACTCCATTCTTGAGGAAAATATCCTTTCTACTTCAAAAACATTTTCCTTTCTTAACATGTCATACAATTTTAAACTAAAAGAAGTTGATTAAAAATAAACTTGAAAACTTTTAAATGAAGCTTCTTGGAAATAATGTTTTAAAAATCCATTCATGCCGTATGAGTTAAAAAACATTCTTCTCGTACTTTTGTCAGAAACGTCAAAAAGTACTTCATATGAAAAATGACAAAAGATTCCTTTCATATATTTTACTAAAAACTCAAAGAAGGGTAAAATTTGATATAAACTATTTTATAATGATATAAATATTACATATTGAGGAAACATGGATGTGGATGATAAAATACACCCCAGTAAATACCAAAGTATAAACAATCTCGGGATAAAAATGAGATTGTGATATTTCCCTTACCTTAGGTCCGATTTGCTTAGTAAGTGTCTGAAACTCCTATATAATGATTTAAATAATGTCATTGACTTATTACAGAATCATATTAATTGTTAAGATATCATATATGGTTCACTTATGACTTTATATTACCCGTTCTTTTGTAAATTCCATGTTAAAGAGCGTTTTGGGTAAAATTGTTTCATTTGTCGTCCGTGTTTTGACTTGTAATTATTCATATGATTACTTAGATCATGATTACTTAATTCCAGAATATAAAACATGGTTTATATATAATATATATTCATAATATACATATATATAATAAATCAGTAAATGGAAAGAAATGCACTGTTCATGGAGACGGTAGGTCGTACGTACGCATGAACGCTGTTTTCGTTTCCTTATTGAGTTGAATGGAATTAAATAGATAACATACATATATATACACATAAATCCAGTATCATTATTATGTCATATATTTCATGATTACTTATTATATATACTTTATAATCATTCATGAATGGTTAAAGTGGAGAATGAATCTCATCGCGTCATGGAGACGGTAGTCCGTACGTACGCACGAGCGATGGTATCGTTCTCATGATTGTGGGACTGTATTTGAGTGTATCTATACTATTTCAGAATCAATATCACTTTAAAATAATCATATATAGTTATTATTTACACCATTATACCCATCCATGTAAGGTGGTGGTGGAAAATAGATTTCACCACGGCGTGGAGACGGTATTCCGTACGTACGCATGCGTGGTGATTTCGTTTTTCGTAGGATGGATAGATGGTGAAATAGGGTTGTTTCATAATTATAATAACATATAAGTATATGAGTGATACTTATGTTATTACTTCATAATGAAACAACTAAAGAAGAATAAGTGGAAGAAGAAATAAAGATGAAAGAATCGGTAACAGAAATTATCTCTTCTTTGAAGTGCCTCTTTGAGACCTCCTCTTAGGGTGATAAAATTGGTCTTTGAGGAAGACCATAACATCTAGTATGTTGCTAGGGAAGTGTAGAAGGTAATTTTTTAGAGTTTGGCCGAGCATGAAAGCTCAAAGTGTTTTGAGGAAGAGAGGGAGGGGGTGCCCTTTTATAAGGGAGGAGAGGGGCACCTTTGGAATAACTAAAAATATTATTTTATTATAAAGCCAAATTCGGTATTAAATAGCTCCAAATTTATTTATTTCGAAGATAAGGTGGGGATGAGTCGAAAAACTATCATCCAATAGAATTTAGACAAGTTTAGGTTCCTATTGTAACCTAATCATTTATATTTAACTTTAAGTTAGATAATTTTACTTTTACCGTGTCTTCTTGTTTTCTTACACTATAAGGTTAATAAACTTACTATATCAAGCCAAACGAACCCCAAGTTGTTTATTATTAATATATATAACCTTATATAAGTCATTTCTCCGAACCTTTGATTTTTAGGAATAAAATAACAATTAATAATATAATATTTTTTTTAAAAACTATTTTATGTCAATTTTGACACTATTTAGTAATTGATATTTTTGAAAATCATAACAGAATTATTAGTTAAAAAATAGTTAATTAAATCAATACTAACATGTCATATTAACCTATAAAATTAGTTTAATTCATAAAAAGTCTTAAATTACATTTATTTTGGTATTTATAACATCAATTATGTCAATATTTCATTAATAAGACAATTACTGCATCATCTTTGTGTCATAATAAATGATAATTATTTAATCCCTAAAAATTCTAAATAAATTCCTATGATGTAGATAATTTTATTAGATTTCTAGAGACTATTAATGTTATAAGTTTCATGAAGTTTATCACTAAATTAAAATTATTATACTTATATGATGTAAGAAAGTGACATGTTGTCACATTCTTTGGTTTTAATAATAATTAAATTATTTTCATGGAAAAAAGTCCATTAAATGAATCTAATCCGACCCTTAGGTGATATTTGTCGACTTGTAGTCATCCAATAGGATTTTTACATGTGTTTGGGTAATTTTATAATATTATATTTACCCTTAATTACCCGATTTACCTTTAACTATGGTAAATAAAATTTACCGTAGTTACTATTCATAATTCCCAAAAATAAAAATTAGCTTATTAACATAATTTGGATCCACTGATTCCAAATATGGAATCCATTTTTCCAAATTCAATACACAAAAGTTGCAGAAATTAAATTAAAATTAATCCCGTTGTCGAAAGAAAACGGGTTTTTCTTTAAAACATTGCAAAAGATTGAATTGATTTATCCTACGAATTCAAGGTAGAATCAATGCTAATGACATACATTATATTAAATGGTAAAAATATATTATATTTATACTTTAAAACCATTAAATATTATAATTTAACCATATAAATTATTGCGATGAAAACAGTTGTTTTTAATTAAAATATAGCGTGTTTTTACTATTCATAAAAATATGAAAGTTACCATAATAATATGAAAAATTTATCCAAAGTAAATTTTTATTTTATGATTCCAAAGAAGAATTTTATTTTTTCAAATTGAACTTATAAAAATGTCAAAAACTAGATTTAAAGTGGTTGCGCCATCAAAAGGTGGCAAAACTTCATTTTTTGAAAAATAATTATTTTACCCGAAAAATTTATTTTGTTCTTATACCATGTTCTAGAAAATGTGTAAGATGAATAATAATGTTATAATATTCAAAATTTAGTTAATACTATTCATAACGGCTAGTTCATAATAATATTATAATAATATATCGTTGTTTAGTAAAACCCGGTATTGCGTACAACACACGCTATCGAGGAAGGTCGTGATTGCGTGTAATGTAAGCCAAGTCAGGGTTGCGTGCTGTGCAAAAATCCTTCATTGTTTAGTATAACATAATCCAACCATATTTCTTTTATACATTGAATATATATATATATATACTCAATGTTGCGTAGAATAACTATTACCAAAATTGTGTGTAACAGGATCCAAGAATAGTGTTGCGTATACTGCAATCTAATACGGTGTTGCGTATAGCGCAAGGTAATCTTGGTGTAGCATACAACACAAGACATTAATGAAATTAAAAGAATATTTTTCATAAAATCTCGGGGTGTTACATTCTACCCCCCTTAAAATTAATTTCTCCCTCAAAATTCATCGGGGTTATAAATGGTTTACTATTCGAAAGTTTCTTTAATAGAAACCCACATCGTAAAAAGGAATACCAAAACCAATCTTTAAAAACAAAAGTATGAAATGTAACGGTTACCCAAATAAACTAATCACTGGATTTCCACATAGGTGAAAATATGGATATGGAAGAGAAATCTAACCATCATGTTCTGATGGAGAGTGGTAGAGAACATGGCTATGAAAAATCCAACAATCACAAAGCTATTGATTTGTGATGATCTAAGGTTCCATCTGATTCATCGGATATAAGGGAACTAGGACAACATTTTTGGTTTCCAAGATCATTTCCCTCAAGTTGATGAATTAAAAGAAATACTTGCATGATTTTGGTATAATCTCACTGTTGTTCGTGAATTGAACAATTTCAACTTCATCCCTTAAAGAAATGAAGTTGAATTTGTTATTCATGATGTGTTAGCAGATCATGTGATAGAATGATGGGTCATTCCATCTCTCAAAAGGTTAGCAAAAGTTATAAGTCCATCTTATGGTTAGATTAATCATATATGGTTCCAAAAATGAACTTATACTTCATATATCATACATCTTAATAAAATAAAACTAGTTTCTACTAACCAGGGACTTCCTGTAGGCCAGTGGTAGGCGATAAAGGCCAGTCGCACTTCGGTTGTGGGTTCGATTCCCACAGCCTTGTCCGACGCGATGGGTTGTCACCCATCCTGCAGGTTTTCCTTTTTCTAAAGCTATATTACTATAACATCCCATAAATAATATCAAAAAAAAAGTTTTATCCTTAAACAATACTAACTTATGTCCAACATAATCCATTCCAATCTTTAGGCTTATCTAAAATACTTCGGTCCAAGATCATATTATAAAGAAAACTATTACTTGAAATGTCATCAACCAAGCATGTGAATACCATAATTTATCCCCCATATATCTTGTTGGTCACATTCCAATCATGTGAATATATTAATCATGTATTCTATTTAAAAATGAATACCCATTAAACCTTAGTGAAAAAATGAATGCTGTCAAAAGTTAACTCTTTCCACATACCAAAATCCAAAAATTATTTATACTCAAACCATGATATAACCTTCTCCTTATATCAGTCATGAGCTCGTGAATACTATCAATCATTTAATTTTATCCTTATCCCTTCATTCTGCGCATATCATCTACATTCCAAAAATATCTGAATAACCTTTCATGGATACTGGTACTATTAATCATACACTTTCAAAACTCAAGGAAAGACAACAGTGTAACAATCCTTAGATGTCTCTTTATTCAATAGTACCATGAGATTACTTATACAACATTACACATGATAAACATGTAATCATTCAACTATATTCTTAAACCAATGACCGAGCTTTAACAATTATTTCATCTCACATATCATTTGTAGTCTCTTCATCATCATCAACATAAATACTACCCATACGACCATACTGATTCTCTTCATGAGACTTTCCCTTAGGGCATTGGTTTGCATAATTCGCGTACATTCCACATTTAAAACATTTAACCATTGTTGATGTCGTAGCAATACCATTATCCTCATCCCTAGTGTTAACTGAACCTTTTCCTTTGCACTTACTGGATTTGTGTCCTTCTTTTCCTCACCCAAAGCATCTTCCAGTTCCTTTGAAACATTCTCCTTGATGCCTCTTCCCACATTATTTACATAGGATAAATTGAACTTTATTTCCTCTATGATCATCATGAAACTCCATATTTCTCTTATTAGCCGAGTCAGGAAACTTACCAAAGTTGAGATTATTGATCATATTATGAGATTTCTGATTAGGCATAATAACGATGTTTGGACTTCCAAATCCCATTTCATTTGGTTTCTCCTGAAGAAAATCATTCCATTGTCCGTCATATCCTCCATTATCATGAATCTTCCTGTTTCCAGTCATTTTCTAAAACCCAAAAAGAAAAGTGTGAGAGGCAAAAATCATGCTAGGGAAAACAATATAATAAAGGGGGAGTACCTTCAATATATAACATCTTAGGTTTAATTCTATGATCGTTAGCGTAGTTCTAGTACTATAACCTATACGTATACTTAACCTTAGGGACATCCCTAGACATACCTAAGAAATATCTCTAGGGATCTCACTAAAGTTCTCGCATCCTAGTTTCCAAAGGTTGACTAAACCTTTCCTCTGATACCAACTGTAGAGACCCGAAGCCTGACGTACATATACATTACATTACTTTTTTGGAATACTTAGTACATAACAAAAAACACACACACAAGGACCGTAATAGTTTAGTGTCTTTGGAAACTCGGAATATAATCTTCTAATCGTGGTGAAAGATCTTCAACATCTCCCATAAAGATATTCTTTTTTTTAAACCTAAATCATTTCTTTATGTCCTGGGGAAAAGAAAACATAAAAGGGTGAGCTCAAATGCTCAGTAAGGGTAAACAAAAGAAATATAAATCACGTCATATTCATAAGAACATATCTTTTGGAAATCTTAACCTGCAAAAGAGATCATAATTTCATAACATGGGATAAATTATAGTAGTGAAATATAATCCCAATAATCATAACTTAAAACATGAAACTTTGTGGCATACACACATAATCATATAGAATCATTTCTTATTAGTCAAGATTCATTTACAAGACTATCTTAGTTGACAAAGTCCATTTCTGAACCGAGTTCACTCCTCGTCTCAGTCCTGTTTCACTAAATCGGTATAACCTACCATTCCAGCCATGTCTATCTCATGAGATATAAAATCTTTACCCAATGCATTAGACGGAGATATAGGTCCCATGCATCTCATAATGATACCAATCTTATGTGTGCCACAAAATCATAAATCATACATCATTGCATAACCCATGTAATAAAAATGGGAATCTTAAACATCATGACATCATAAAACAATTCATATAAGATAAAGGAATTCATAAAAATATTTCCATCACAACATAATCAAGTAAATGTAATAATAGGGATAGAAATATAACCTTATATTATCTTAGATGGAAAATAATTTTGATAAAACACTTGAACTCCATTCTTGAGGAAAATATCCTTTCTACTTCAAAAACATTTTTCTTTCTTAACATGTCATACAATTTTAAACTAAAAGAAGTTGATTAAAAATAAACTTGAAAACTTGTAAAGGAAGCTTCTTGAAAATAATGTTTTAAAAATCCATTCATGCCGTATAAGTTAAAAAACATTCTTCTTGTACTTTTGTCGAAAAAGTCAAAAATTACCTCGTATGAAAAACGACAAAAGATTCCTTTCATATCTTTTACTAAAATCTCAACGAAGGGTAAAATTGGATATAAACTATTGTATAAGGATATAAATATTACATATTGAGAAAACATGGATGTGGATGATAAAATACACCCCAGTAAATACAAAAGTATAAACAATCTCGGATAAAAATGAGATTGTGATATTTCCCTTACCTTAGGTCTGATTTGCTTCGTAAGTGTCCGAAACTCCTGTATAATGATTTAAATAATTTCATTGACTTATTACAGAATCATATTAATTGTTATTATATCATATATGGTTCACTTATGACTTTATATTACCCGTTCTTTTGTAAATTCCATGTTAAAGAGCGTTTTGGGTAAAATTGTTTCATTTGTCGTCCGTGTTTTGACTTGTAATTATTCATATGATTACTTAGATCATTATTACTTAATTCCATAATATAAAACATGGTTTATATATAATATATATTCAGAATATACATATATATAATAAATTAGTAAATGGAAAGAAATACACCATTCATGGAGACGGTAGGTCGTACGTACGCATGAACGCTATTTTCGTTTCCTTATTGAGTTGAATGGAATTAAGTAGATAACATACATATATATACACATAAATCCAGTATCATTATTATGTCATATATTTCATGATTATTTATTATATATACTTTATAATCATTCATGAATAGTTAAAGTGGAGAATGAATCTCATCGCGTCGTGGAGACGGTAGTCCGTATGTACGCACGAGGGATGATATCATTATCATGATCGTGGGACTGTATTGGAGTGTATGTATACTATTTAAGAATCAATATCACTTTAAAATAATCATATATAGTTTTTATTTACACCATTATACCCATCCAAGTAAGGTGGTGGTGGAAAATAGATTTCACCATGGCGTGGAGACGGTATTCCATACATACGCACACGCGGTGATTTCGTTTTCCGTAGGATGGATAGATGGTGAAATAGGGTTGTTTCGTACTTATAATAACATATCTTTATATGAGTGATACCTATTTTATTACTTCATAATGAAACAACTAAAGAAGAAGAAGCGGAAGAAGAAATAATGATGAAAGAATCGGTAACGGAAATTACCTCTTCTTTGAAGCGCCTCTTTGAGACCTCCTCTTAGGGCACTAAAATTGGTCTTTGAGAAAGATAAGAACCTCTAGGATGTTTCTAGGGAAGTGGAGAAGATAATTTGTCAGAGGTTGGCCGAGCTTGAAATCTCAAAGTGTTGTGAGGAAGAGAGGGAGGGGGTGCCCTTTTATAAGGGAGGAGAGGGGCACCTTTGGAATAACTAAAAATATTATTTTATTATAAAGCCAAATTCGGTTTTAAATAGCTCAAAATTGATTTATTTCGACTCTAAGGTGGGTATGGGTATAAATACTCTCATCAAATAGAATTTAGACAAGTTTAGGTTCCTATTTTAACCTTATCATTTATATTTAACTTTAAGTTAGATAATTTTACTTTTACAGTGTCTTCTTGTTTTCTTACACTATAAGGTTAATAAAATTACTATATCAAGCCAAACGAACCCCAAGTTGTTTATTATTAATATATATAACCTTATCTAAGTAATTTGGCCGAACCTTATATTTTTAGGAATAAAATAACAATTAATAATATAATATTTGTTTTAAAAACTATTTTATGTCAATTTTGACACTATTTAGTAATTGATTTTTGTGAAAATCATAACAGAATGATTAGTTAGAAAAAAGTTAATTAAATCAATACTAACATGTCATATTAACCTATAAAATTATTTTAATTCATAAAAAGTCTTAAATTACATTTAGTTTGGTATTTATAATATCAATTATTTCAATATTTCATTTATAAGACAATTATTGCATCATCTTTGTGTCATAATAAATGATAATTATTTAATCCCTAAAAATTCTAAATAAATTCCTATGATGTAGATAATTGTATTATCTTTCTGGAGACCATTCAGTTTCGAAGTTTCATGAAGTTTATCACTAAATTAAAATTATTATACTTATAAAATTTAAGAAAGTGACATGTTGTCACATTCTTTGGTTTTAATAATAATTAAATTATTTTCATGGAAACAAGTCCATTAAATGAATCTAATCCGACCCTTAGGTGGTATGGGTCGACTTTTAGTCATACAATATGATTTTTACATGTGTTATGGTAATTTTATAATATTATATTTACCCTTAATTACACGATTTACCTTTAACTATGGTAAATAAAATTTACCGTAGTTACTATTCATAATTCCCAAAAATAAAAAGTAGCTTATTAACATAATTTGGATCCACTGATTCCAAATATGGAATCCATTTTTCCAAATTCAATACACAAAAGTTTTATAAATTAAATTAAAATTAATCTCGTTGGCGAAAGAAAACGGGTTTTTCTTTAAAACATTGCAAAAGATTGAATTGATTTATCCTACGAATTCAAGGTAGAATCAATGCTAATGACATAAATTATATTAAATGGTAAAAATATATTATATTTATACTTTAAAACCATTAAATATTATAATTTAACCATATAAATAATTTCAATGAAAAAAGTTGTTTTTAATTAAAATATAGCGTGTTTTTACTATTCATCATAATATGAAAGTTACCAAAATAATATGAAAAATTTATCCAAAGTAAATTTTTATTTTATGATTCCAAAGAAGAATTTTATTTTGTCAAACTTAACTTATAAACATTTCAAAAACTAGATTTAAAGTGGGTGCGCCATTAAAAGGTGGAAAAACTGCATTTTTTGAAAAATACTTATTTTACCCGAAAAAATTATTTTGTTCTTATACCATGTTCTAGAAAATGTGTAAGATGAATAATAATGTTATAAGATTCAAAATTTATTTAATACTATTCATAACGGCTAGTTCATAATAATATTATAATAATATATCGTTGTTTAGTAAAACCTGGTATTGCTTACAACACATGCTATCGAGGAAGGTCGTCATTGCGTGTAATGAAAGTCAAGTCAGGGTTGCGTGCTGTGCAAGAATCCTTAATTGTTTCGTATAACATAATCCAACCATATTTCATTTATACATTGAATATATATATATATATATATACTCATTGTTGCGTAGAATAACTATTATCAAAATTGTGTGTAACACGATCCAAGAATAGTGTTGCATATACTGCAAGCTAATACGATGTTGCGTATAGCGCAAGGTAATCTTGGTGTAGCATACAACACAATACATTAATGAAATTAAAAGAATATTTTTCATAAAATCTCAAGGTGTTACATTCCTTGATAATTTTATTATAGTATTTTCATTTTTCAACACCACTATTGAATTTTCTATTTTATTAAGATTGGTATCTTATGATTATCATCTACCATATTTTATTAAATGGTTTATGATCAGTTTTATTGTGGATGTTCTATCTTTATACCATTAACTATACTACTCAAAATGCTTAGTGATCATGTTTATAGACTGGGGAATGTTATTTATATCTCATATATATATATATGTGTGTGTGTGTGTGTGTTTCTTATGTTTAACCCCATTAATATGATGAATTTATTGTACTTAGTAAGTTATGGGTGGGGCCCAATATATCCCCTTGATGCATCATTAGGTCCCATGATACAAAACATATATGGACTTGGCTGAAGCCTTGCCCATTTTCAGATATGGTTTTGGTCGAGGACTTAATTATTTTCAGATGTCTTGGACGAGGCCTCAACAATATTTATTATATTCCTGGCATTATGAATTCCCTCATTATGATATTAGTAAATAATAAATCATGTGACTATTCAACTAGTATGAAAACCATGGTTAGAATTCGTCTTATTATTTATAGAGAATTATTTATTCAGAATTTATTCCGGTCATATTAAGATTAAGATTATGTTTTAATGGCATGTGTTCTTTTAGTTATTCACCATGAATTATTATTTATTTTTATACTATATTATTTTCCCTTAATGAGCATCTTATATCACCCCTTTATTATGTTTTATTTTTCCCCAGGATATAAATATGAATATTATGAATGAATTGTAGGGTTAATCTAATAGATTTTGGGTGTTACAAATGGAGTTTATATATTGTATTTTTTTTCAAAGTTGTAATGTAAAACTTATGTTTGTATCTGGTTTTCCATCTTACTAATGTTACAGCCTTAGAGAAATCCTATCAAACATTCTTTAAAATCCCCATTTTCCATTTTGATTTACCATTTGAAAACCCATTCTATAGATAACCATTTTACATTTAAATTACACTTAGAACCAATTAAACATTCAAAAATAACATTTTAAAAAGGAAAACTATTTTACCTTTAATATCCAATACATGCCTCCAAATAATCCATAAAAAGGTACCTTGAAACTCATTTGACCAAGGCACCACCATAAAACTATTTAACAAGATGGGTGGTCTATGTTTACTATTATTCCAACACAAACAAAAACCAATCTTATGGGGAAACTCACATAAGACTAGAAATATATATACAATAATAATAATGAATTCACGTGAATATAAAATCACTATAAGACCAAGAGATGGTAATATAATGGACACCTACCTATAAATGGACCATAATAGACCAACTGTAAATAGAATTTTTATTAAAACATAATAAAAATAAAAATAAAACAACTACTAACCTGACTAATATTATAAAATTGATAAATCATTAATCCAATTTTATAATTAAAACAAAAATGAATACTAAAATTTGAAACTTTCAATAAAAATAGATTGTTAAAATTCATTTTTAATGTTTTTTAAACCCATGATTAAGATTTTTCAAATCACCTTTCCAAATAGACAACTTCAGCATTAAAAAAATAAAAACATAGACAAGTTATAAACATTAAATAATCATGCTTAAATCATACTAGAAAATAAAATGAACCACTAACCATCATAAACCATTTAAAGTGAGGAGAAAATTGATACCATTTGACCAAAAAAATTGAAATCCCTCATATTCATAAAATTCATCATTTATTTTTCATTGTGAATATATATATATATATACACATATCTATAACTTAAGAAAACCAAAAATTAATAACCCACCTATAATATGAGAAAATACATTTTCTTTTATACACCCATGACTTACTTCTAACCTCCTCATTATATGGTCCAACCTAACTCTCCCTCCTAAAATGAGCATACTAAAATCACTACTTTCATCAGAGTAATCATACAGTATCCACCCCAAATCTAATATAACATTTAAATAAAGGGAAAAAATCATCAAACTATAATGGAAAAATTTACATGGAATCATTTAAAAAATAACCCAAAAGAGCCTAAGAATGATGAGTATAACAGAATCATCGGAAGAAAACAAATAAAATCAACCAAACATATATATTTTATGCAATGTAAGAGAAATATAGATATCCCCTACCTCAAGCCACAACATGGTTTATCAATAACCAAATCATTGTGTTAGTTATTCATAATTTTAGTTACACATCACCATCACTGAATCTAAATTCAACCCTAATCACTACTTGGTGAACTAAGATTAACACAGTCTCTGGCTCTGTCTCTACTCCCTTCTATCATCACCTATATGACAATTTTATTGAAAATTAAATACTGTTTTATATTTAAATTTAAAGTTAAAACAAATAAAATTTTATGTGCTTAATGATTATGAAGTTGTTTAATTTACCTACTCACTCAAACCATCCATCAACACAATATCACTGAGGAAACATCCAGTCATCATATTATATAAATCAACTATTCATCTCTAAAGAGAAACAAACTTCACATCATGTATCTGTATATGAGCCCCCTATTGCTAGATTGTTCTCCCCTATTCCTGAATTTTTCTTTTCATTTCCATAAACTTCCTCTGAGAATCCCAGGGTAGAGAGTGACTACAACTAGGAGTAGATGTGGTTGAAATCCCCAGTGACCTGCCAAAGACCGCAGATGGTACTAGTCTCGAACCCATCTTGTACATGTGACCAGAATGCTTCTTCCCAAGTACTTAACCCACTAGATCATCCTGGGAGACTGAGAAGACTTTCACAGGATTGGAATCCCATGGTTCTTTTATTTTTTACTTATAAACCAAATATTATTAATATTTATAACAATACATATTAACAAAGTGACAACTAATAAAAAGTTATTACAATGAAAAAGTAATTCATACGCCAACTCCTTTGGCAAGATCATTCATGTAACTCCCAACATATTTCATATGAACATCCAACCAAAATTATGTTTGGAATACTTAGTACCCTAAATTCTTTGAATACATTAAACAAATATAAATAAAAAAATTAATATATGAAATAGATAATGTTGTCTTATAAATATTTAAACTAATGAAAATATTACCATAGTCAATTTGTTTCTTAAAAACTATTTGAACTGGAAGTGTGGGGGATGATTTTTTAGTTCAAATTGATACATTTTTTCTAAAAACATCCTAAAATAAATAACATGTAATTTAATAGTAATGTATGCAATTTCATCTCCTTTTTATATTCATGTATATATATAAAATGATATTGATATAATAATATATTTTTCAATACCATATTCTTCTCATGGTGATGGATATCAAAAAACACCTTCCAATACTCTCTAGGTACCTCTTTTAGTACCTTATAATATTATTTTTGAGTGGTTAGTGATGTATCCTTGAATTCATTCCATAATTTCCATTTAAAATATTTCCATTTATTACCCAAATTTTTCAATTTCCACTTTTTCATGATAAGATCGGCAATGGTAAAGTTGAATAAGATCTATATGAAGATATTCATTTTTAAAATATTAGAATATAATTAACTAATGGAATTTAATTAATCCATCATGTATTAAAATTACTTTCATTTGGGAACCAAATACTTCATTATTCCAAGATTGAGGCATATTCCTCCAATCAAAATATGTAATCGGAAGGGTAATCGGATCAACTTTCAACAAGCCTAGAATATGGATAAATAATCTTGTAGCATCATATATGGGGACACCATAATAATCAAATGGGACAACTATCTTCAAATTTATTAAATTCAAGACATCTGAAATATTAATATTTGTCTTGGTAGTAACATTGTTTCCATTATTTATGAAAAAATAGTTATTAGTATAAAAATTGAAATAAATTTATTCACATTAAAATATGTAACTATAAAATCATCCTCCCATATCTTTATGATGAAATAGGAGTAACCATCTATTCACTAATTGTGGATTCATCATGTGATAACCTAATAAATATGGAGGCAATGTGCTTGATGAAGATTGGACAGAGAAGGAGGGTGTGCCAAAAACTAATGGGAGGGAGACAGAGGGTGTGAAAAACACTAAAAATCGATAGATGGAGGGTCTCCCATATGCTATAGGGAGAGATCATGAAGGATCATTAGGTGTCTATGTGATTGAGGTAACATTAACTAAGAGTTTATTGGGATTAGTGAAATGATTCTTCCCTGTAATTCCTATCATTTAGACAAATAAAAATAGCTTTAGAACATATATTTCATAAGAACATGAATAAAATGAAATTTAGAAATGATAATAGATGCATGGTACTAAAAAACATAATATACGTAGGTATGATGATGAATGACTGCACATACAAACAAATATAACATTTACTTTTTAAAAATTAAAAAACTCATGGATAAAAATCAATTTAAATACGATAATAGATCCATAGTACTGTAAATGAATAAAATATAACATCGGCGATTGATTAGTTAATGGGTGATTATATATATAATCATTTTTTCATTCAATAGTGTCATAATCCCACTCCATAATTACTTCATCTACTTCATCCACCCTTGTAATACTAATATTTTCAGTATCATGATAAACAAATAAGTCATTTTCTTACTATTTATGGGATTCAATGTCAGAGGTAATATTTTCCACTTTATCACCCATATCATATAATTATTTTTGTTTTATGTGAACAATTACACTCCACCTTTAATACAAGACATCTTATACATAATATACCATTTTCTCTCATGATGAAAAGATATACAAGTCCTGTAATTCACTGTCACAAATATTCATCAATTGAGATAAGTTCATAGAAATAAATTTCAAGGGATCTCTTTTAATATCCCTGGTAATATAGACCCACTTTCATTTGAATAAAATAATTAAAAAATGACCATGGTTGTTTAATTCAATAATATTAGTCAACTTTCCATATTATCCCAATACGGAAACTATAAATATACCACTATTCTGTGTTTTTGAACCCTCTTCACAATCAACTGTATGAAATTTTAATCCATTCACATTGTAAGTTTCAAACTTTCTAGACTATTTTAGAGGACCTAAATCCAGAAACTTCAACTCTTTTAACAACTCAACCCGAGTATCAGTATTCATGATATATAAAAAGTAATATACATTATTATATTTAAAAAATATATATATCAAACTAATATCCATATTGATTGAAATATTTATAAACTTACACGATGTGAAAAACATTATATGAGCTCTTTATTAACATCATTTTTTATATCTTACTCATTTCATGTTTGAATTCTTAGTCATCTGTTAGTTTTTATCCTAAAATCTTAAATAAATTGACCTTAAATTTCACTATTTAGTATCACATATCTATGTGCCTATAAAAATTCCATTTTTTCAGTGCAATATTTGAGATCCTCATAACAAGTCAACCAATAGTAGAAAATATTTTTGAATTACCATTTAGTTTAGATTGATTTTATATTACATCAACAAATAAAACTCAACTAAATATTGTCACTATATTATCCAAATATCTAGAACAAAAGATAATACACTCCTCTGCTAAATAGACTTTAGAAATAGATCCTCCGGGTTGATCTTTATTTTTCATGTTTGATTTAAAATGACCAAGGTATATGTGAATTAAAATAAATAAAACATAATTATGTATTTAATGAAGTTATAATAATTTTTTACTTAAGATAAAAATATATATAAACAAAGTACCTTTAAATTAGATACATCCATTGATAATGTACGGGAGCTCCTAATTTAGTTTCCTCGACCAAATGCATAGTTAAAAGCATCATGATAGTAAAAAATGATGGAGGAATGATCATCTCCATTACATAAAATATCAATAAAAATCTATCTTGAATGTTTTAAAGATCAACTGTTTGTAGAGATTTGTCATGTAGTTGTCAAAATAATGTGAAAAAATGGAGTAAAAATATAGTAACCTTTTTAGGTAATAACGTATGAAATTACAATGGTAGTAACTATTATAACAAAATATATGAATCATTACTTTTAAATCCATATAACCTAAAATAATTTAGTTTTTACACTTTTTGACATTACTTGAATACCCATCAGATACTTTCACATGTTTTAAAATATGAAGGAATGTATCTTTATCCCTATTTTTCATTGCAAAAACTTCCAGAGCATGCTTTCCATTCTCATATGTCCATAGGTCACGCTTTATATTCATTGTTTATAAGTCCTTACAAGAATTGATATGGTCCTTCAATTTCCATAACAATTAAGTAATGTGAAGATAAAATTGTCACAAATATTCTTCTCAACAAGCATAATATCAATATTATGATGCAACAAATTAAATTCCCAATACAAAAGATTGAAGCATGTACTTTTTCCCCCATTGTTTCCTTTTGATTTCAATTGATGATGTGTTGATAACTCATTTCCCACTATTATTCAAATGATGAACATTCCCAAATTTTATTTCAACATTTACTATTTGTTCCAATATTTCATAACCTATCAACATCTTTGGAGGTGTTCTATGATAAATATACCCATTGAATTATTATTTGTTCAACCAAAATCTATGAGATACATTGAGAAATATTTGAGTACACAATAAGAATAATTTTTTACTATATGGTAGTCATTCAATCTTAAAATAAAATTTACAAATAAGAAAATCCAGACTCGTGTAAGTGTTCCAACCCAATAAGTTCCCAGGTCCAGGGAAGTTGCTAATAGTCCACATTAGAGAAGCATACATTTTGAACAATTTTCTAGAAGATGAATCCCATGTCTCAACATCATTTCTCCATAGCTCCTATAATTCTTCAATTAGAGGCTATAGGTATACATCAATATCATTCCCAGAAATGTTTTCCAGCAATAATCATCAAAATGATAAAAGATGTTTTTTGCATAAAAATCCATGGAGGTAGATTGTAAGGGATAAAAATAACTGACCAAATTCTATAACCGATACTCAAAGTCCCAAATGGGTTGAATCCATCGACAACCAATCTCAATCACACATTCATAGGATCATATGAGAAATTTGAATGTAATGATTCAAATGAATTCTAGGATTTTGAATCTCTTGGATGTCATATTAACCCATCATTGTTATTATCTATAGAATGCCACTTCATGTGCTCAGTGGTTTTTGATGACATGGATAATCTTTAAAATCAAGGTTTAAAAGGTAAGTGACACAAAACCTTTTCTAGGGTATTATTTTTCTTATTATTCATAGTATTATATTAATTCGAACTCCCAACATCACCCATTAACTACCATCTGGAAGATGAATTTTTTTTACAATCATGTTTACTTGAATCCTCTCTCCAATATAGAATACAATCATTGGGACAAGAATGTATTATTGTATAATTCATAACAAGATTTTTAACAAATTTTTTTATATCATAAAAATACTTTGGGATCTTAGATTTAATAAATTCATCATGAAACAAATTCCAACATTATGGAAATCCCCTTATTTGTAATTCTTCATGGGCATTTAATATGTTACAACTTTAGCATATTTTTTTTTGAATATTTCATACATCCACCATAGAGCACTTGATTTCCATCATCAACTAAATCATGAAATGAATTTTTATTCTCATTTAAGTTCTCTATTACATTATTATCCTCATAATCAAGAGGAGGATTCGATGATATGTTATGGTCTTAATATGGTTATCCTATATTCCCAAAAACATCATTTTTCGCGTTAATAATTGTATCACCCTTAACTAGTTGTTACGATATATTTTGATATTGATGTTATTGTCTTGAAATTCCAAAAGCATAATTTATAAGGTTTTTCATTTCATTTTCTATTATTGACAAAGTTGGGAGTTCATTCTATTGACTAACATCAACACTCAAACATTCTGTAATGTTCGATTCTCTATACCAAATTCAACACAAATATTAAGTAAGTAATTGCTTCAATATCAAGTGTTTATAAACTTCATGTAACTTAAAAAATATTATAAATTTATATTTAGGGAATGTACGTATTATTTTCCCATCGATGGATCTATTAAAAATTGAAAAATATAAAAAATCCTCTAAGACCTTAGCATACTGAGGTGTGTTCCATAGTAATTTGATCCATCTTTTATCCATATATATCACAGTGTTCATGAACTTTATTAAAGAAAATCAAAACACATAAGTATTACTAAGTGGGAAATAGATAAATGGAAGATAAAATAACACAATCTAATTAGTTATAAGAAGAGTCATATAAGTACTAAAATGGTCAAAGTAAAAAAATGGAAATCAATCATGGATATTATAACATAAAATATAAGCAAGAGAAAAATCATACAATCATTAATTTAAATCATGCATCATGGTAGAAACACCCTAGGGTCACTAAGTCAAGTTTCACCTAGTAATTCTATGTCACCCTAGTAGTTTATTTATAGTTATAACACATATCTAGCTAGAGGTGGTGTCACATAATACTTCACTATCATTTTTAGTGGGGTAGGGCCTCTTCCTTTCTAGGTTAGCCTACCCATGAACCCTAGGTTTCTTATAAGGTTTAACAAACAAGAACAATTTATAATATAAAATATTTCATTCCAAAACACATTTTAATCCATTCACACTATCCAACTAAAATAATGTAATGAAAAACACTTTCCTTTTTAAAAAATCCATGATTAGTTCACTTTCCATAAAAAATCTATTGAAAACATTTTAAACATAAAATAATTTGTAAGTCACTTTATAAAATACCAACTGGGTCTTTATAATTCATTTTAAAAGTACATTTGAAAATTAATTCATAAACCCAATTTTAAAAATAAAATTTAAACTCAAATATTCCTTTTATCATTATACAGATATGCATATATATATATATATATATCCCAATGCACATATTCACATATTATCTACTGAATATGTACACAGATACATATAAGTATATACACACTTGTACATATGTGTATAACATAAAACACAACATGAAACACTCTCACATCAATCACATGTGAATAACATAAGGATAAAATAAGTAAACTTAATAAAATAGCTCAAACAATGAAAAAACAACCAAATAAACCTCTTAAACTTATATGCCAATACATATAATCACATAAATAATTTCAAAAAATAATAAAATGATCTAATTCTGTACATAATACACCATAAATATTTTATAGGAAAAAAATATAGATATTCTTTTGGTTCAGACACACAATAGTGGAAAATCTATAAAAATTCACTTAGGAATCAACTATAATTTCTTAAGAACCTTGTTCAATAAATATATTTAACTTCATTAAAATCATTAACATGGTTAATTTGAATAAAACCCAATTTATAAAACCCAACACTATTACAGAAATAGGTTTATTCAGCACTAGGGTTTTAACAGTGCTAGTTAAAAACACTGTTAAAGACCCTCTTTGCCAACGCTAAGAAAAGCGTTGTTAAATGGGGTTTTTAACAGATTTTTTTAGCACTATTAAAGGGGGTCTTTAATAATGATAAAAATAATTTTTAAAGGGGGACCTTTATTAGTTCTTTTTTAAAAGAAATGATAAATGGGGTCTTTTATTAGTGCTTTTAAAAAAACGCTGATAAAGGGGGCGGGGGTTTATTAGTGCTTTTTTAGAAGCGCTGATAAAAACCCCAATTATCAGCTATTTTTTACAAGTTCTGATAAAATTATACTTTAAAAAAATATTTCATTAAAAATAATATATAAATATATTCATATTGATATAAATATAATATATATTTTTTGAAATATGTTTTAGATAAGGTAAATAGGAATTTACACTTAAAATATAAGATATTTAGTGAAAATATCTTATAAAATAACTAAAAATATTTTTAATTAATAATGTGTTTATTATTATGGATTAATAGTCATTTAATATCAATTTTAAGATAAATAATCAAAAAAATAATAAAATATCTCAAAAAATTTGAAAAACTAACTCAAACTTCAAACGGCCATAACTTTTGATCCAGGTGTCCATTTGAGATCTACCACATATAAAATCAAATCCTACGATGAGATATACATCTTCCTAACCAAGGGGAACTCAGTAAATATTTTTGAGGCCAAAAATGGTTCAAAAGTCCTCCAAAACTAATTTTTTAGTCAAGGTACCCCAATTTTTTTACTTTTGATAGATTTTAAGTCTTGTTTATGAGGGTATTTTTCCCTTTTTTAGTGGGAAATGAATTTATTCCTAGGTATTACATTCATATTTATATTATGGCTTTTAAATTTTATCATTTTTTAAAACTTAATTTTATTTTTAATCAAATATATAACAATATATGCATGTTTTTTATTTATTCACACATAAAAATTTAATTTTATAAATAAATAAATTTAAAATATTTAAATATAAAATATATTTATTAATATATAAATATATAGATAAAAAATGTGATGAATATATATAAATATATATTTATATCATAAAATGTAAAACAATACAGTGTAGGGTAGTGGTAAAGGTGCTGGATGTATAAGCGTGAGATCTTAGATTAGAAACTTGCTAGAGGTAGGGGCACGTGCAGGAGACTAGGATTATCTAAAGCACTAATAAAGGGGTGGGTGGGTGGGAAGCATAGATAAAGGGGGTTGGGTGGGGCATGGGAAAAAATTATATACCCATTATCAGCAAAGCCTTTATCAGTGCTTTTTTAGTGTTGTTAAAGGCCCTTTTAATAGTGCTAAAAATGTTAATAAAGGGGGCCTTTAATAGAACTTTTTTTAGTGATGATAAAAGTTTCAGGATTTTAATTGTTCTTTGATTATCAGCTCTTTTTTAGCACTAATAAAGGCCTTGTATATCCCTATTAAAGGTTTATTTTGTAGTAGTGTAAGCATGTGATGTATTCTAAATAAAAGTGAAATCATGGAAACACCTACCTGGAATCAAGTATATGATGTGAAGCCCTTAAATATCTAGAGATTAGGGTCCTGAGAGGGGATCACACACCCAAAAAATTGAAACCATAATGTTCTAGGGGTTTTTATGGGTTGGGAATTGAGTGTGAGAGGGTAAGATAATAGGGATGGGTCTATTTAGGGGTTAAGGGGTGTCAATAATGTGGGAGAAGTGGGGTGGTGAGGGGGAAGGTGTGGTGGCAAGGTTTTGGGGGATATGGGCTGGAGGTGAGGGCTCGGGCTCGGGCTCGGGGGGGGTTAGGATAGAAGGGGGCTTCGGAGAGGGATTAGGATTAGGGGATAAGTGGATAAGGGGGTGGTGATATTGGATCTAGGTAGAATGGGGGGATGGTAGTGAGGGATCGGGCTCGAGGGAGAAGGGGAGAAGGGGCATAGTGGTGATGGCTCGGGGGAGAGGGGGTCCAGCGATGAGGGCTTGGGCTCAGGGGGATCGGGGGATAAGGGGGTGGGGCTAGGGGAGAAGTGGTTTTTTATTAAGAAAAGAAAAATATTTAGCAATGTTTTTTCAAAAATCATCACTAAATCATTTATATTATTTTAGATGTGGATTAATAAACAACTATTAAATGTTAAATTTGGTGTAGTGGGTGTTTTAGTTTTTGACGGTGTGTTTTCACATAGTTTTATCATAGTTTTTCAAACTATGTGACACCCTAGAGAAAATTATGTGTCTTATTTTGGGTGGATAGTGGTACCTACATAGTTGGTACATGGTTTTCCTAACCATGAGTCCAAACCATGTGACCCTATCTAGTTCATTAAAAGGTGGATTATTACCCTTTTCTCCCTATCAATTTCTTATGTTTTGGGGGATCTTTTCTCGTCCCCTGTGCATGTAGCCCCTCCTCCTTGGTCGTGGAGACCCCCTTCCTTCCTTGGTGGATTCCCTCTTTGATTATTGGTGTTTTTCTTGAGGTAATTCAATTATTCTTTGATTTATTCTTCCTATTCCCCTTATTAAGATTTTTTTCTTCCATTTTTATGTAGTTTTGGAACCCTAGTGGTGGTTTTAAATGAATCTAGGGTGTGTAATGGGGATTTTGGTTCAATTGCTTATGTCTTATGTGTGTGAGGCCTTTTTTAACCTCTTCTGAGTGATCTTTGTCAAGGGAGATGATATTTGGACCAAAATTGAGGTAGGTGTCCCTATTTAAGGGTATTTTCGTGTAATTTCATTAAATTTCTAATCACATTTTGTTTTTTCTTGTTTAAATCTCCATTTAAATGATTTATGCTTGGTTTTAATTCCATGTTTTATGTGTTTCATGGAATGATTTAGAAATTTTGGTGTTTAAAGTGGGGTTTTCCAAATGGGTGTGTCTTGTATGCCCACTTAGTATTTTAAGAAAGTTTTCCAAGTGGTTTTTTGATTTAAATGAATTTATAAAGTTTTTTAGATAATTTTTTACCATGTTTAAGGTGTTTTGAAAAAATAGTCTTATTTTTTGTGAAAATGGATTGCATTATGTCATGATTGATATGGGACCTTGTTTGTGATGTTTTAGCATGGAGTAGTATGTGGGTTAACTAGGGTGTGAGTGAGAGGTTTTTTTGAGGGACCATGTGATCCCTAAGAGGAAGGATCAGGCAAGCCTCCATTTGTTTCCAAGGAACTGAGTGAGCCTTTGTGTAGGAAGACCATGTGATCTTCCATGTTGGTTGCTGATAGATAGTGTGAGCTCTTGGATTTGGTCCCATGTAAGACCATGAGAGATTCCATTACTAATATAGAATAATTATTTACTGACTCACAATATTCCTTATGGTTATAGACCCTAGTTTCACATTACTCATGCTATATTTGTTTACATGATTTATGCATTTTATTAGTTCTATTTTATGTGATGATGTGTATTATGACCATTTTTTTATTTTCTATTTATACGGTTATATGAGTTTGATGTTATGATCAACATTAATATGAATTTTGGTTATATTTTAGCATGTTTTTTCTTGTGTCCTTGTTTATTTATTTGATCCATGTTTGGAAATTGTTTTATAAAACCTTGTTTTGTTTTAAAAAGGAAAACTAAAGGGATTTTGATGGTTTATTTGGAAATGGTATATTTTCAAAGTGGTTTTAGATTCAAAAAAATAAAACTAGTTTATTGGATTTCATGGGTAAAATCCTTAAATAGATTCATGGTGGTATCCTAATGGTATTCATTCCTAGAACCCTACTTAGTCCCTTTTGGGTATTTTTAGATTTAGTTTTGCAGGACATAGGTAAAGGCAAGGGCACCATGTTTTAGGGTGGATCTTCTTTATTACCATTGTTTGGTGTTTTTGGAGGATAAATGGTCTCATATGGATGGACTCATATGGATTATTTTTTAGTATTTTGTATCCATTGGGTTTTATTTGGTCCTTTTCTAGAATTATACCCATCCTTTTGAGTTTTGGTTTGATTTTTGAGATACCATGCATATGTTCAATTATGGAATGCTTTGTATTTCATGTATGTCATTGTTTATGGTATCATATTATCTTTTGATGTTGAATATAATGATATTAGTCTGACCATCCTATTTTATGTATGGTCCATTCCAGTTTACATATGGTGAAATAATTCCCCCAAGTGATAGTTAGTTATCGTCAGTTCTTGACCCCATCCCATGGAAATTGAGAATTTGCTTTGGGCCGTGTAGTGGGATGGATATAAATATAATTATCAGGAACATGGATAATTCCCAATAATTTAAAGTTCAACTCATGAAGGTCTAAATCTTATGAGAAACTAGGGATGCTCTGAGTATCAAAAAGTCCAAAAAGTATGAAGTAAATAGCCCAGTTTCATGTTACATCTCGAAGGCAACTAAGAGTGCCTGGGGAGTTACAAGCATTGAATAATATAATCTACTCAATGTTCTATCCAATAAACTGCCAAAATATATAAAGGGGAACCCACTCCTTGCTCAAGCATGTGTGTTAGTTGAGGGAGTACCACACCCTATCATCTTCAACTACTGATGGATTTTTTCCATTCTAGAAACCCATAGGGGAACTTGCATCTTGACCAAGGATAGAATTTATTCAAGAGATTAATGAACCTTTCCATAATAACCACCCAAGTATGTTGTAATGAAGATAACCAAGTACATAGAATAGAGTCTCACTCTACACCACCCAGTTATAGGGGAAATCAGTATGTGGTCCCATGAATCTGATCTACCCAATCCAATAACTCACATAACCTCTATGGAACTGTAGTAGAGGATCTATTACCCTAGGTAGGTGAAGGGAATACTAAAACCAATGAAGCGTCCCAAACCCTGACTGAGCTCTAAAATTTGGGGAATACCAACTCCATATATAGTGGAACTCATACCTCGAGTATGTGGGTGGGTAACCAAACTTATTCAATCTACAGGTAAAGGATCTCATGCCCTGAGTAAGTAGGGGGAATATTGACCCTATATAAGGATAGTGGGTGACCTGTGAACCAACACAATAGTACCACTAGGGGGAGTTTCCTACCCCTAGTATCGTCATGCCCAAACCCAATCTCAAGCCCTACAAATATAAATTCAAAATCTACTTATTTTAACTTTAAAATATGCTCAGATCGAAAAATAGACTGCACAATTTCAATCTACATGAAAAAAAATCAAGATTGAATTTTTTTTATCCATAACAAACACTCAGTATAAATTTTATGAAAAACACATCATAAGACAATAGAGGGCCACACTGCACACTTGGTGGGGGGAGGGAACACCCTGCCTAGTGTGTCAAACCATGAATCCACTTATCTCAACTAGGTCGAGTCGGGAATAACCAAATCAGTTATGCTACCCTTATCAACCACATGGTTGGGCCACCAGGGCCAATGCATGTTGGGTTGCACACATATGGGGCCCGTGTCAGACCAGACCAACTGGTCGACCCACTCTCCATCCATGTGAAAGGAGGGATATAATCCAATCCCATTGGGATTGAATGGTTTGAAACATTCTCAAGATTCCCCTTCCTTCCTTCATCACACCATGGTTCCCTCCACTTGACCTGCTAACCACAAATTCTTACATATTCAACATCCCACAAGGGGGGTCATTGCCTTGTTTTCATCAAGTAGTGACGTGCCCTGCCATATCCTATATCATTGAACTACCACACCATCATGGAATCCCTCATTGAGTCATCATCCTAAGATTTCTCACACCTTGTTGCCTCATCTCTCACTGAATTACCAACCACCCCTTATTGCCTCCATCCATTATTAAGGCCAACATCCTATCACCCACATGTAAAAAAAGGGGAAAAGAGGGAGAAGATGAGAGAGTTTGTGGAGAGATAGATAGTGAATAAAAACCTATAATTTGTCTATAATCCATATAAATCATATAATCACCAAGAAAAAAATATGGATAAATAGTTTATAACCTATAAATTCCATGGAACAATGGTTTAGAATTAAATAATTTGGGTTCTATAATTTATAATAGGGTTTGGAGAAAAATGTAATTTATCCAAAATAAATCATGAATAATAGGGGGGTTAATTCATGATTTTAGAATATAATCCATGTATAATTGAGTAATATCAAATAACAAAGATCTACCACATTTCAGGATCATTTGTTGATGAAGATCATGTCTACTTTGGGTGTCATTGGCGATGGTGATGATTTCATTCTTCAATCCTGGAATATTCTCTAATATCTTTCTTAATATTCTTCTTATCCTCCTCTATAATTATAGGTTTTATATAGTATAACCCTATAATTATATAAAAAGAGGTTTAAATAGATAAACTCTAGGTTTATAGGTATTTTATTAAAATAAATGTCAATGGGGTCGATCCTGGGAACTACCGATGTGAAATCAAATTATAGTGCTTGTAAGTTAAACCCACTATTCTAGACTCAATGGTGGTCTTATATTTCCCCTATTAGTCTTCATTTAGAAGTAAAATCCTAATTTTCATGAATACATGTGTGACTTAAAAATAAAATATTATACTTAACATATTATTCTAAAGGTTATACAATGCCCACAATTCTACATCGGCTTGGCCTAGGGGTAAATATCATGCCTCAGGATCAATGGAACCATCAGAAAATTTTCCTAACATCACTTTATATTGTAAATTTTTATTTTTAACCCTTTATAAGTCCTGAGACTCGTTAACTCTATAATTGAATTAATCGTTGACTAGGAAATTCCTGGTTTACTATAGGAAGTCACATAAATTGTTCAGTTTGTAGAAATTAATGAAATGATAATTCCACCACATGTGAATAAATATCCATGTTGAGATCTATTTTTATGTGGATTATAAAGATAACAATCATTAATATAACCAACAAGTTTTTATTCTTAATTTTGTAATAAGTAATCATTTATACACTTTAAATCTTGATAAGTAAGGAATAACACTACCTTGAATTAAATTTTTCGTAATAAGATCTCATATTATTTACAAGGTATATATTCACATGGACATGTATATCATTAGGGGATAAATAAAATGTAAATTTATATTTAATCCTTGAGGGAAAAATATGTTCTTCATTATCCACTCATGTATGAAAGATATCACTCATGGTTGAAAAAGAATTAATTGTTTATTAAGGGTATTTTTATGAATATGTAAAATTATTCCAAAATTTTTGATTTCATCTTATAGATGATTAATTTTAAAAAATAAAATTACATACCTTGTAAATTTATGATCAAATACATTATTACTTTTATAAACTCTTTAGGAGTTTCTATGTTATTAAAAACAAATTGATTAATATAAAAACATTGATTTATAAAAACCATGGGATGGTAAAATAAATTTTTATATTCTTCCTTAATGGATACATGAAATATACCTTATTTAGTTTACCCCATACAATAATTTATCAAATTAGATGAAACTATAATAATTTTGAATATTCATTATGCATTTTGAACCCTCAAGGGATTTATAGATGTTGTGATCAATGTTACCATATAGATAAACGATGAAAACATAAATTATACATAATCAAAATATAAATATCCAAATTTATAAGGAAGAACATTTCTAATAATAATCTCAAATATATTTAATAGTATTAGCAATATAGATGATTAATCTAAAAATTTATATGTTGAACATATTATTCATTCCTTCAATCCTTTTGGCTAGTTATTTTTATGTCAGCATCTCGCAAAATCCATTATCATCAATGAGTTTTGAAAGAATTTAAAATTTTAAATATATTGTCAATAATATTTAATGAGATCTCATAATTTATCTAGAACCATTTCCAATTCCGAGAAAATATCTAAAAAACATATTGTTTTATATGAATTCATTTTCCTCTTTAAAGGAAAATATATTTATTAATTTCCACCCATGATGAACAATGATTTTATATAATTAGTTCAACCAAACTTATGGTGTTTATAATTTGACTATTGATTTTCAAAACTTTACAGCAAAATTATTCATTTAAGTTTAATGAGAATATTATGAATGGCTCTATTGGACCATTTTATATATTTTATATGAAGCTTAGTATTTATTTTATTCATCATACATAACATGTAATCTATACTCACTAGAAAATAATAATACATGTTCATATAAATTCATCTTTCATGTAATACTTAAATGGTTCACATGGTAGTTGTGTGCACCAATATATATTCCATGATTAATACATTATATAAATATTGGAAATTTACATCCAATATAATTGGAAATGATATAAATAATTTACCTTGATAATAGGTAACTAATGGTAAATCATCATACATGGGTAATTCATAATAATATAACGATAATAAATAATTATCTTATAAGTAATAATTTAGTAGACATCCATCCATCCAATAAGTAAATTAATCATTATCACTTGATGGATGTCTACTATGTTTTAAATAAATTGATGCTCATTTATACTTGTGTAAGTTCTATAATATCTTTATAGACATTCCTAAGAGGGGGGTGAATCATGAGTTTTCAAACATTTTCCCAAATTCAATATATTCTTCTACCCTTTTTACCCTTTTAATTTTGAACCTATCATGTCAGTTAAGATTGTTAGATATTTTCTTCTTTAACCCAACATATATGTAATGCATTTCATAAAGTAATGTTTGGTAGATGTGTTTTTATAAGGTTCTCCCCCTCCTGGTAATCCTACTCCTTTTTATGCTCAAGATGTACAAGTCACTAATTCTACACTAAAATATTTTTATCAATCCAAGTGGATTTTTTCTAGGGATTATCCCAAAAAAAAATACATGCTATATTACAAAGATGTGGGTGTTCAAAATGTTACACTTGTAAACATAATATTCATCCCACATCTCCTCTTTAAATTGGAATCCCACTAGCTCTCTTCATTTTTCAACCAGACTATTGAAGTAGATAAATAGTGTTTTCCAAGATGTCACGGTATCACAAAAATTGATCTTCTTCCTAAACTCAAAGTCTTCTAGGGCCTAATATTCTTCAAAACTAAAACATAAAGATCAGTCTCTAAGTATAATAATATCTTTCATTTCTTTCAAAGAATTCATTTTTTGACTACTCTAGTCTCATACTTTAGGAATACAACCCCATAAAATCATACCTGGTGTTTAATAATGAATAACACGACTTCTTAGAAGTTTTTTCTGGTGATGAAGATTCTAAAAACTATATTCTTCTCTTACTCACATCTTGAAACTCCTTATCGGTCTATTACTTCTTATCCTTCTCTTCTTCTTCCTAAATACACATTAGATATTTCCTTTACAACATTTTATCAAGTCTTCTTCTTCTTCTTTGAGAGATTTGATTATCTCTACATACTCTTCTAATTTTTTGAGAGGTTCTCTCTTGGTTATATCTTTGTTATATTTTAGTATTATAGGATTTCCTGGCTCACTACATTCAGTATCACACCTTACTTATTTTCTCAAGAAGTGTATATTATTCAGGATATCTCCACTTATCTCAAGAACCTCGCATGTTATTCTAGTACATGTGTCTCATGTATTTTTCAAGGTTCATTTTCATAGTAAAATAAATGGAAATATTTTAGGAGATGCATGAAAGAAAACAAATCACTCCATGATACACCATATCACTTCTCAAGATAAACACATGGTCTTGTCCTGAGGATCTCACTAACTCCATGTCTCCAGTTTGTTTCCAAAAATGACCTTTTACTTTTCCTTCTCATTTTATTCATCTCTCTCAATTGAATAGATCTTCCAGTAAACTTATATAAGGTTCAACATATTATCTTTTCAAAATACTCCATCATTATAATTATTCAAATATTCTTCATAGTCTATATAAAATATACAACAACGTCATCATCTAGGAAGTGACTCATTTTGGATTGAGAGATTATCATAAAGTTCTACACAGACTCCATCTTGGGTTTGTGTATTTCAAGAAGCTACTCAGTAAACTTCTCATATTCTAATTCAATAATAATCACAAATTAATTTTTTATATTTAAATCTCTAAGGAAGATAACTTTCATTGGTGGATCTATATTTTTATATTTATAAAATTTATAGATTATTCTTTTCAGGCTAGATAAATTACTAGCCTTCTATCTTAATCAGATTTGATATAGTTCGAATCAATCATGAAGATCATATGTGAAATAACTCATTAAACTTATATCATAATTATTTAAACCTTGATGAATAACCAAATCATTAACTTATTTACATCTGCATTATTCTTAAAAACTCATGAATTTTATTTTTCTTTCTTAAGAAATGCATCCACCTGATCTTCATAAAATTTAATCTTGAATCATGGATAATCATATAATCATGACTTTTTTAAAATTAAATAATAGATCTTACATAATCCTAATTATTATTTCCTTAAAAATAATAAATTCTATAATTTTCCAAATTTCTAATATTTTTGTTAGTTCTTACATCACAGGATAAGAAAAATCCATGCACAGAATCTCATAAAAATCATATATGAGCTAATTAAAATTCATATACATGTATAGTGTAATAATCCCTAACTTTAAATTCATATTTTGGGGTCTCCTAAGCCTTATATGGAAAAATTTCAATACTAGAAGTCTCACTCAGTTTACCAAAGTCATGTGTTGGGAATTCGAAAGTCTTACATGATTCCATGAAGTCTTATGAACTCAAAATTTCATAAAAACTAAAGTATTTATTGTAGAGAAAATTTATACATATTGTAGGTAAGACTTATTCACAGAGTACCATGTTCTACACATAGGCTATAAAATCTTTTGAAATTGCAAGGGATGCATATTTTCTGATACTTAGGCATGTTTTTTATTTAACAAAAAAATTATGGACTTATTTAAATCAACTACATCCATCTTAAACTCATTAAAACCACCTTATAATAGATTTAATTGAATGTGGGAAATATTAAAATGATTGAAAACTCCTCTGGATCATATACAAGTCACTTTGCATCATGTGAAAACTCAAGATAGAGTATTACAAGATATGTTCACTACCTCATCAATTTACCCCTCACTTTAGCTTCTCAAACCATCATTCATGAGTATTTTCTCACTAATTCTAGAAATCATATTACCAAATATCTCATATATGGTTTCTTTAACTTCAAGTTAGCTTATTTCAATACTTTGAACACGTTTTAGGATTTTAACGATAGTTATACAAGTTTTCCAAAACAGGTTCAATAGTTGGATCATTTAACTTCATATATTATATTCTTAACAGGTTTTATAAAATAATCTAACCTTCAATACATATATTTGGAATGAGGGCCATCAAAAAAATCATATGATATGTAGGTTGCACACTTGAATTTTTCCATCTAGTTAATCATAGGCAACACTTCCTTTTCCATTTATTATGGAAACAACTTCACTTCTTTTGGGTGTATACTTAATAAATCACCTATAATTCACAAAAATGAACATAATGACACTTATTGAAAACAAATAAAACAAACCAACCAATTGTAACTTTAACCTCCCCCTTTGTGTTTATTTTTAATTCCAATAAATTACTTCAAACCTTTATGTATGTCAATATGTATTCTCCACCTTATTGAAAATAAATGAAAAGGTGAAATTCCCTCTCCCCTTAATTGATTCCATGGGTGTATTTAAGGACCTATAATGGAATATTTGTATCCCCCTTTCTCAAGAAATATCATCTCCCCTTTAATTTTGTTCCCCCCCTTGTTGATAGAGACTACCAATACCACATGATAAAATTATTGGAACCACACTTTTTATCATAGAAATGTGCCGTGAATCTACCAACTCTAAGTATACTTAGGATAAATCTATGTATAAAACAATATTGGTAAATTTAGAAGAAAAAAAGTGTCCATAATTTGACCTCAATGTGATACTGACACTAAATTTCACTTCTTTAGGGGTTGATCAAACAGATTTAATAAGAAACTTTAAAACATTCACTTACCTAAACAAACACATCAAAACATTTCAAGTGAAAGGTATTCCCCTGCCCATTTACACATTCACTCCACCTTGATAAATAGATTAAATAAAACCAAAATGACATTAATAGAGTGAAAATCATTCCTAATTATTCATATTTTTTCAATATTGTCCAAATTTATAGATTAATTAGAAAATAATAAATCTCTAGAAGCTTCACATATTCTGATAGCTTCCCCTCAAGGGATTCTATCCAAGCTTCTTTATCATGTATCATTCTCTCTCACTGGTGAAAAAAAAATACATTTCACATTGGTTTTTTTTTGCCTTTCAATTTCAGTTATAAAGAGGGATTAATATAGGCGACGTAGAAAGTGGGACCTTCAACATAATTTTTTATAAATTAGAATTGAAACCACTTATAAAATATTAAATATTTAATTATTTGCATATTGGTTTTACTAAAAATATATGTTTAAAGACTCAATACCATGTTGATTTCCATCAAAACATTGGACATTAGTTTTTCCTAAAATCTACGTTTAAAGATAATAATTTTTTTAAAAAAATATTATAAAATAAATAATTCTATACCTATTAAAAATTGTAGAACCAAATAGTAGAAAAAAAATATTAGTAACATGCAATAGTAAAACTCATTGAAAACTTTCACAATATTGTTTACAAATATACATCTAAATGAAACCAAATCTCTAAATTAGTCAAAATTAGAAAATAGTCTGCAAATAAATTTTAATGTTTTTTTGATTCATTTGATGTATATGTATAAAAAACATCAAAACCCTATAATATTAAGTGTTATGAACTTAAAAATATAATAAATTTGTACAAATTAAAAGTTTTATAATGAAACTAACATTTTTGAAATCTATTATAGTTATAGTCATGATTACCTCATAAATGAATCATAAAACATAATACCCAAATTAAAAATTCCCTCATTGATGATGAAACTATGTTTATGAAACAATAATTTAAATTTTTAAACTATATATATGTAATAAAAAATTATTATTCACTGATATAAAAGTAATCTACTTGAGCATTCACATAGTCAATTTTTTCTACTTCTGTTAATAAAAAGTGAGACCTGTTGAACTCAATAAAAAGTGACCCTTATTTTCTTACATTATGTTTACATAATTTTAAAGATAAAAAACAAAAAAAACATTACACTAAGAGTATCCAAAGGTTTATTGTCTTGGTAAAACATGGACTATACATAACATTTACAATATAAAGCATAAACATTTATTTAATTCCTTCTTCTCTAGATTCTTATTAGCCCTTGTGTACTCCTTAGGACATGTAGTCACCTGAGGATATACATTAAAAAGGGGTGAGATAAAAGCCCAGTAATTGGAAAGATAAGAACATGAAACAATTTAATATGGGGGGATCATAATCATAACATCATTTATATAATAGCATAGAATATGGCCATGCATAAAAATGAAACATCATGTCTTAGTGGTTAACTACCACACATAGTTGTGAAAAAGATAAAATCATGTTCATGTATCATTTAACTTTAAATCATGTGATTCATCACTTTACCCAATGAATTGGAGTGCTGTATAATTTCAGGCACACTCATCACATTCAAACATTCATATTTTCACTATATAATTCCAGAAACACCTCTCACATCATAACATTTACATTATCATGCAAGCCTCATAGAAAATATTTCAAAGTTGAAGATAAAATAACCCATGGAAATAAATGGGTTTCACATAATAAATAATACATTAAAAAACATTTGTTTCCAAAAATAAAATGGTAATATATAACCATTATCCTTGACTGAAGAGTGAAACAATCTTTGAGAAGTAAAAAAGGTTGTGTTTATTTGAAAGAAGAGTTATTTTGGAAAACATTGTATTTTTAATAAAACTAAATTATATAACATGTATATCCCATAAAAGTAATATAATTATGAATAAATTATTTTTAAGGAATATCCATACTGAAAATGGGTTAAGGAGGGAAAACCCAAAGAAAGAGAGTTGGGTTTGAGAATTTCCCCTTACCTTGTATCTGAATGATGTATTCACTTTAATGTAATTTATAATGACATTATATTCATTAATTAACAATTACATAGCCTTTAATACATTAATTTTATTCATTATGGTTCTATTAAGTTCTATTATGGTTCTTTTTATAAGTTATAGGGCTTAAATTCATTGTTCGGGAGTGTTAATTTTCTTATCTTTTATGAACGGTTCACTTGTATTCATGAATTGATGTTCATTTGAAATGTGGTTAAACATACATAATTGTTAATATATATTATTATTTACATTCCATATATATAAATGATCTTATAATGATTTTTTATATACCATTAGGATGAATCATTAGATAAAATTTTAATGATAAACGCTTGGATTAATTTGGTGGTTTTTCTCACAATGAACTTGTTTTTCATTATTATTTTATATCATGAGTGTATAAGGATTATAGAACATAAAATAATATAAAATAAATATATTATGATCTAGTTTAACCATTAAAATGTTTTCATGACTGGTCTCTAAGGTGGTAATGCAAATTGAAAACTCGTAGTCTTTGAATGTCATAAATTAACACATCTCGAGCGGTGTTTTAATTTATAGTATAAAAGGATATGGAAGGTGAGATTATGATGAAATATATCATTAGAATAATATAATTCCATTAAATGTATGTTACTAGAGATATCATACCATTTGGGTGAAGGTAGGTGGGTAAAGAAAAAGAAAAGAAAGGAACTTGAAAGAAAATAAAAGAGTCGGAAAGAGGAATTTACCTCTTGAGTTTATCTCCTTTGAGAGAATATTTAGGGGAGAGGATTTGGTATTTTGAGGATACCAAGGGTTTATGGACATGTGTAAGGATATTGGGGGAGATTTGGGATGAATTTAGTTAAGTCTTGAAGCTAAAGAAGTGTGAAGAAATGAGGGTGTGAGGGGTGGTATTTATAGTGGATGGGAGGAGGGTTTTCTTAATATTATATTCATTAATTTATTATTTCTCCACGGGACAAGAAATAAGGGTAGGTTATTTTTCACTAAAAAGTAATTTTATCCTATCAAACTCTAAATATCTTACTGATTGCAACCGTGTATGTCAGATTTTGGAAATTTAAAATTGAGAAGTGGAAAATTTATGTTTAAAGGTCATATAGTAGTTCATTTAAGCATGATATGGCATTGGGTTTCCTAATGTGATTTTATATTATTATGACATTACTACAAGAAGGGATAAATTTAATTGATAAAAGTTTGGTTCATTACATTCTTCCCCCCTTTTGAAATTTCACCCTTGAAATTTTGTTTTACATAAACAGGTGAGGGTACTTATCCTTCATCACATCATCTGGTTACTAAGTTCCTACTTCATACTTATGGTTCCTCCAAAACACTGTGACAAAGTGGGTTCCCTTATTTCATAGAACCTTATCTCTCCAGTCCAGAATCTTTACTGGTTACTTCTCATAAGAGAGATCATCTTCCAGCTGTACCACCTCTAAGTTCAGTACATGTAAGGGATCTAGTATGTTCTTCCTTAGGAGTGATATATGAAACACATCCTGAACTTGATCCATATCTGGTAGAAGTGCAAGATGATAATACACGGCTCTTATGCGGTCAAGGATATTAAAGGGGTCAATGTACCTTGGGCTTAGCTTCCCTTTCTTTCCAAACTGCATGACTCTCTTACATGGTGATATTCAAAGGAAGACATTATCTCCAACATCAAACTCCAAGTCCCTTCAAAGGTTTTCAACATAGATCTTTTTCCGATTCTGAGTATCTTTGATATGTTTCTGGATGACTTGAACCTTCTCTGTCATCTCCTGAACAATATTAGTTCTAAGTAGCTTTTTTCTCCAACTTCATCCCAACAGGTTGGAGTTCTACATCTCTTTCCATATAGAGCTTCATATAGATCCATATAAATAATCGAGTGGAAGCTATTGTTGAATGAGAACACAACCAATGGGAGATATTGATTCCATCCACCTTTGAATTCTAAATAGGATTCACTTATCATATCTTCATGAATATGAATAGTCCTGTTAGATTGGACATCATTTTGGGGGTGATAGGTCATGCTAAAATTTAATCCAGTACTCAATACATGTTGGAGACTCCTCCAGAATTTAGATGTGAACCTTGGATCACGATCAGAAAAAATTGAGAGTGTAACCCCATGAAGTCTCACTACTTCCTTCACATATATATTTTCAAGTTTTTAAAGTGAGAGATATTCTTGAATAGTGATAAAGTGGTCAGTCTTGGTGAGTTGTTCAACCACAACCTATATCGCATTATTTCCCTTGGACATCTTCGGGAGACCCATGACAAAGTCCATAGTGAAATTATCCAATTTCCACATGGTTATAGGAAATGGTTGTAGCATCCCTTTGTAATTATGTCACTCTGCATTAACTTTATGACATATCAAACACCTTGAGATATATTCATCAATCTTATTTTTCATGTCGTCCCACCAGAAGTGTCCCCAGAGATCACAATACATCTTAGTGCTACCAAGATGGATAGAGAAATGTGGGATATGTGAATTATCAAATAGATCCTTCTTTATATCAAGTGATGAGGGCACAAAAAACCACATTCCAAACTGAATCACACCATCATCATCGATATGGAACTCTGGAATATTCCATTCCTTTACTGCATTCATCCTCTTTTGTAACTTTGGATCATCACTTCGTGCTTCCTTAATCTTCTCTTGGACAGATGGTTGGGAAATCATTTGGGAAAGGTAGTATGTATTCCCTTCCATTATGATTTCCAATTCCATCTTTTTCATATCCATGAAGATAGGGTCTTTCTCAATCTGCAACAGGGATAAAGTAGCATGTTCTTTTCTTCTTAGAGAATCAGCTACCTTGTTCTCCTTGCTAGGATGATAGTGAATGGAGAAATTGTAATCTTTGATTAGATCTAACCATATCCTTTGAAAAATGCTAATATCCTTTGTGTGAATATATACTTTAGACTCTTTTGATCAATTTATATGTCACACTTCTCATCGTAGAGGTAGTGCCACCATATTTTCAAGGAAACAATCACAGTTTCAAGGTCTAGATCATGCGTCAGGTAGTTCTACTCATGGATATTCAACTGTAATGAGGAGTAGGATATCACATTATCATTTTACATGAGTACACAACCCAATACTTTTTTTAAGTATTAATATATATCAAAAAACCTTCTCCACTCTTCAATAATGTTAGTATAGGTTCAGTGATCAGCCTTCTCTTTAGCTCCTTGGAGCTTCCCTCACATTCTTTCTTCCAGACATACTTTACCCATTTCCTTGTTAACTTAGTCAGTGGGCTTGAAAATCATGAGAAATGTTTCACAAAATGTTGGTAGTACCTCGCTAATCCAAGAAAACTATGGATTTTTGTGACACTAGAGGGTTTGGTTCATTCCTCAATCGCCTTTGTTTTTGAAGGGTCCACATAAATTCCATCACTTGTGATCACATCTACTAATAATGTGAATTTATTCATCCAAAAGTCACACTTTCTGAACGTGGCATACAACTTCTCCTTTATCAATGTCTCCAACACAAGTCTTAGAGGTTCTTCATGTTCCTCCTTGCTCTTGGAGTAGATGAGAATATAATCGATAAACACTACCACAAATTTTTCAGGGTAATGTCTAAAGACTCTATTCATAAAATCCATGAAGATTACAGAGGAATTAGTAAGTCTAAAGGGCATCACCAGAAACTCATAGTTCCAATACCTTGTACAGAAGGCAGTCTTATGAATATCTTCCTTCTTCACCTTTAGCTAATGATATCCAAAACGAATATCCACCTTTGAGAAGTAATGAGCTCTACATAGTTTAACAAACAATTCGTCAATCCTTGGCAGAGAATACTTGTTTTTTTATGGTGATCTTATTGAGTTCCAGGTAATCGATACACGGCCGCATTGATCCATCCTTCTTCTTCACAAATAGCATTGGCACACCCCAAGGTTATGCACTAGGGCGTATGAACCCTTTTTCCAAATTCTCTTGCAGTTGATTTTTTAACTCCTCAATTTTTATAGGATCCATCCTCTAGGGACACTTTGAGATAGGAGTAGATTCGGGTATGAGTTCTATGGATAACACTACCTCACGATCTGGGGGGGGTTTGGGAAACTCTTCAATAAATAAATCATTTTATTCCATCATGATGGTCATTTCTTCTAGGTTGACATGTTCCTTTGACTCAACCATTTGAGCAAGGTATACCTCTTTACATGGAATCAACACCCACACCATTGAAGGATTTTTCAAAGGAGATTCATGATATTCCTTGCATTTGTATAGGAGAATGGGATGGTTTGGAATATTAAAAGATATTTCCTTTTCTTAATAGTTGATATGTTCTCTATATAACGAGAGCCAATCTATTCCCATTATAGAATCGAATTCCACCAATGGAAGTAGTATGAGATTCACTAGAAGAATCTTCCCACATATGCCAACAGGAAAAGATTCTAACACTTAGGTGGAAATTATTTCACCACTAGGTGTTTTTACAGATATCTATACTTCAAGTTTTTGAGGCTTTAATTCCATAGTTCTAGAAAACTTGCAAGATATAAAGTAATTCTTAGAACCAGAATAAAATAATACCTTTTCCATTCTTGAGTGAATAGAAAGTGTACCTTGTACAAATTCATTTTCTTTCTCAACTTCTTCAGTAGTGATGGCATAATACTGCCCTTTTTCCTTTGGATTTGGTGGCTGTTGATGCTGATTACCCTCGAGGGCTTGAGGTTTAGTGCACTAGATTGCATAGTACCCTTGCTCCCTATAGTTGTATCATTGAACCATGGGTGGTGCTTTCCTTTATTCCACCACATTCTCCTGCCTTCTCATGTCTTTTCAACATTCAAGAGATTGGTTTCCTTATCTACCACACTTAAAAAATTTCCCTGTCCCTTTAAGGAAATTACCATGATGATTCTTCCCACATTTTTGGCATGTGGGTGGTTGAGTTTTCTTACCTCCTTTATCATTAGATCCTCTATCTTGAAACTCCACCTTTCGTTTCTTATCACCATATCCATGGGACCATTCTCCAAACTCCATATCTACTTTGAGAGAAAATCAAACAACTTCTTCATAACTCTCAAAGTCTCGAATTTCAAGATCCTTTCAAAGGTGTGGTTTTAATCCACTAAAGAATCTATCAATTTTTTTTATCATTTTTGATAACAAAACCCGAAGCATACCTTCAAATCCTTGTGAAATTCACTTTATAGTCTGTGAAAAATTCTCTTTACTTTTTCTTGATCTCTATGAATTCTATCTCCATATTTTTATGAAGAGTTCTTGGGAAATACTTTTTAAGAAATATGATCTTAAAGTCTTCCCATTCCACATCTTCAATTTTATCATTCGTCTTAGTGTTCTTAATTAAAACCCATCATTGATCAGCCTCTCTATCTAGATAATAAATGGCCAGAATCACCTTCTCCATATAAAAATAGTGAATCACATAAAAGATCTTCTCCATGGATTTGACCCACTATTTCACATCTACTAGATCAAAAGATCCTCTAAATGTTGTTGGTTGTTGTCGTAAAAAACACTTGATAGTTGGTTTCTCCCTATTAAGTGAAGGAGGGCATTCCACATTATTCAGGTTACTATTCATAACCTAAGATGGCTAGGTAAGCATCATCATGAAGTTTTGAAATCCACCTCCCAAAGCATTAGGGACGTCGTTCAGGAAATCGCTGCATTGGCCCTCACACGGGTTGTTGGCATGGTTTCTCCTGGTTCCTACCATTTTCTAAAATAGAAAAGGTTTGAACAAAACATACTAAATGAGTCATGAATAAATAACTTATTAATTTTTAAAATTTACACTAAAAGAATATATTATGGGATCCCTATGTTTGGAAAATATTATTTTGTACATATTTGTACTTAGTCTCATAGTAGAGGTTTTCTCTAGGGATCACTAATCCTAATTCCCAAATTAACTAAACCTTGCCTCTGATACCAACTATAGAAACCCTAATTTTCTTACATTACTTTTACATCATTTTACTGATGAAAAACATAAAAACATTATATAATGAGGATCCAAAGGTTTATTATCTTATAAAACTGTGACCATACATAACATTTACAACATAAATCATAAAGATTTATTTAATTCCTTCTTCTCTAGCTTCTTATTGGCCCTTGTGTACTCCTTAGTACATGTAGTCAGCAGAGTATATACATCCAAAAGGGGTGGGCTAAAATCCTATTAAGAGGAAAGAAAAGAACATTAAACAATGTAAAATGGTCTGATCATAATCATAACATCATTTATATAATATCATGGAATGCGGCAATGCATAAAAATGAAACATTGTGACTTAGTGGTTAACTACCAAACATAGTTGGGAACAAAGATAACATCATTTTCACGCATAATTTTACATTAAATCATGAGATTCATCACTTTACCCAATGCATTGGATATATGTATAATTCTGGGTGCACCCTTCACATTCGAACATTCATATTTTTGCAATATAATTCAGGGTGCACCCGTCACATCATAACATTTACATTATCATGTATGCCAAATAGAAAATATGTCATACATGAACATAAAATAACCCATGGAAAGAAATGGGTTTAAAATCATAAAGTATACATTAATAAACATTTGGTTCCCAAAAAAATAGGGAATATCATTCTTTACATAGAACCATTAACCTTGAGTGGAGAGTGGAACAATCTTCAAGAAGTAAAAAAGGGTGTGTTTATTTGAAAGAATAGTTCTTTTAGAAAACAATGGATTTTTTATAAAATCAATTAGATAACATGTATATCCTATAAAAGGTAAGATAATTATGAATAAATTATTTTTAAGGCATATCCATACTAAAAATGTGTTGAATAGGGAAAACCCAAAGAAAAAGAGTTGGGTTTGAGAATTTCCTCTTACCATGTATCTGAATGCTTTCTTCAATTTAATTTCCTATATAATGGAATTAGATTCATTAATTAAAAATTAAATATAATTTAATAAATTAATTTGATTCATTATGTTTTTATTAAGTTCTTTTATGGTCCTTTTGATGAGTTATAGAGCTTAAATTTATTGTTTGGGAGTGTTAATTTTCTTAGATTTTATGAACGGTTCACTTGTATTCATGAATGGATGTTCATTTGAAATATGGTTAAACATCTAGAATTATTAATATTTATTATTAGTGAAATTAAATAGATATAAATGATATTATAATTAATTTTTTTAATATACCATGAGGATGAATCATTAGATAAAATTTTAATGATAAACGCTTGGATTAATTTGGAGGTTTTGCTCACAATGAACTTGTTTTGTATTATTACTTTATATCATGAGTTTATAAGGATTAAAAAACATCACATAAGATAAAATAAATATATTATGATCTGTTTCAACTATTAAAATGATTTCGTGACTAGTATCTAATATGGTAATTCAAATTGAAAACCTGTCTTCCTTGAATGTGATAAATTAACACATCTCGGGCGGTGTTTTCATTTATAGTATAAAAGGAGAGGGAAGGTGAGATTATGATGAAATATACCATTAGAATAATATAATTATATTAAATTTTTGTTACTGGAGTTATTATTCCATTTGGGTGAAAGTATGTGAGGAAATAAAAAAGAAAAGAAAGGAACTTGAAAGAAAATAAAAGAGTCGGAAAGTGGAATTTACCTCTTGTGTTTATCTCCTTTGAGAGCCTCTTTAGGGGAGAGTATTTGGTATTTTGAGGATACCAAGGGATTATAGACGTGGGGAAGGATCTTGGGGGAGATTTGGGTAGAATTTAGTTAAGGATTGAAGATAGATATGTGTGAATAAATGAGGGTGTGAGGGGTAGTATTTATTATGGGGGGAGGAGGGTTTTCTTAATATTGTATTCATTAATTTATTATTTCTCCACAAGACAATAAATAGTGAGGATTATTGTGAATAAAAATAGTAATAAGTGCATGTGATTTTGAACCAATTTCCATTTACAACATCCATGACTCAATCAGGATGCAGGAATTTATTTATTTAGCATATTTTGTAAATTAACGAATTTCACTATTCACCAAAAACTAAAGAATTTTATAAAAATCCAAAAAATTCACCATAACTATTTTTCAATATTTAAAATCCAAAAATGAACTCTATTTTTAAAAAATAATTCTCTAAATATGAAAATTTAAATTTTCAATTAAAATCATAATTTACATGAAAAATATATATTTTGAAATTAAAACTGATTTTATAATGCTTTCAAAAATTACATAAGTTCTTATAAAATTATCTTAAAACCATAAGACATAAAAATTTTAATTTATAAACACATTTTAGAAAAATAAATTTTCTTTTAAATTAATTAATTAATTATAATTATAATGTAAGACTTAAAAAAATTCCAATACTTTTATTATAGTCATATTGTCACTTATAAGATGCATAAATTTTATTTATACATTCATGGGTAAGGTTAATATTCTTTTGTAAAATTTACTATTCATAGGGGTCATATTACAATTCATAAGGGTAGATTACTATTCATAAGGATAGGTTACTACTCACCAAAAATTATGTTTGTCCTATCGGACTCCAAACATCTTATTGATCGCAATCGGGTATGTCAGATTTTCAGAATTCAAAACATAGAAGTGGAAAATTTATGTTTAAAGATCACATAGTAGTTTATTTAAGCATGATGTTTCATTGTTCTTCCTAATGTGATTTTATATGATTATGGAATTACTAAAAGAAGGTAGTAGTTGCATTGATAAAATTTTGGGTCGTTACACAATTTATGACATGTTGTACTTTAAAATATTAATTATCAAAGCTTGTATAAAATAAAAATATTAAGATTAAATAACTAAAAGAATAGAATAATAATTACTTCTTTAAAAACTGGATAAATCTTCTTCGAACACCACCCAATAAAGAGAATAATGAATATGTTTTACATTCATTTGGGAAAATATTTACAACATCCAATGCCCCCTAAAATATAAAAAATTCAGCATTGATAATAGTATAATGAATAGTTGTTAATAATTATATATGTTTTATCACCGATCAAGGAATGGAAGAAAACAAACATGTAATATATTTTATTTTTAATCTTTTAAATGTATATTCAATTATAAAATTTTGGTTCAATTATTTCATAGTTATTGAAATTTATTTGGGATCCATAAAACCATAAATAGAATTTAAATCATATTGGATGCAAAGAGTGTGAGGATAAATTATTAGAAAAGTAATTAATTAATTCAATATAACATATATTTTTTGTAATGGGAGGTTAATATCTCTTTTAGGCATTAATAACTAGGTTTCACTCCTTTAACATACTGAATGTAAGTTCAAGGTGATATTCCCAGTCTTCTAAAGTTTGAATCTGATTTGGCTGGGATTGTATTGACTTTCCTTTGCACATGATAAATTCACACCCCATCCCTTAGAGATGTTTGTTAAAAAAATATGTTCATGATAAAAACATTAATAATCATAAAAAAAATTAAATCTTAATTAGAATTAATTTTTTGATCAAATAATTTCTTGATATTAACAAAATATATGTTTTAAAATTATAACGGATTTTTTATCATAAAAAATATGGAAATTGAAGTGATTTTTTTCATATTTTATCAAAGGATTAACAGATTTTCTAACTCTTCCCAATGTAAAAAAATAATTTTTATAAAAAAATCATTTTTAAGAAAAATAAAAAAAAATTATTTATATATATTTTATTAAATCACCTATTTTTAAAAATATATATATAATGTTGTGAAATGGATCAAAAATCGATTGAAACCATGAAGAATTTCAAAACTAAAAATGTATGGTCAAACATGGGTGAATCACATCATTGAAAAAACATGGAGTCAAATGTTCATAAGAAATAAAACAAATTAAAATATAGAAGAAATAAAAAAGAGACAAATATAAAATATATAGGGAAAAATTTATAATTTATATTAACATGGTAACATATATATATATATATATATGGTACCTAAAGGTTGTAATCAGTGGTCTAGATCAGTCTCTATCTTCCATGCCATATCCAACAGTTGGAATACCAATGGTTTGAGAAAATGAAGGGTTGTCCATATGAAAGTTTAAATTTGGGAAAGGGGAGTAATAAATGTTTTTGGTATTATGACATCCACATAATAATATTTAATAACACTCCCCATTGGATGTCATGATTTTATGAAATTTTATATAATATTCACTTAAAAAATAGTGGGAAAAAACAATTTAATATAAATTAATTGAATTTCATGTTGTGATTCCTCATTAAAAACCTTATCAGGAAAACCCAATGGGAAAAATATAATGAAAGGAAAAAAGAGTGCATAATTCTCAAATCCCCCTCATAAAATCATGATCGGATTTATAGTCATCATATCATAAATTTATAAATAAATTTCTCAAAAATAATAGTTGGTAATTCCTTCATGAAAAAAAAATAAAGGTTATCACAAGACATTATTTACCAGATAACAATCTTATGGAATTCATATAATCATATAATGATCATAAGTAGTAGAAGACATGTCACGAACTGAATCTGGTCACCACCAATACTGAAACCAAACCTGGCCTTTGGAAAGGCCCAAAGGGTGTTCCCTATCCCCATGGGCTGGCACAAGTTCCCGGGTATAATTAATTTAGGTTTGGGAACTATTTACCCGAGTATGAAATCATAAAACATTAAAAACAATCCATAATATAAATCTGAAAATTTTGAGCCAAACAAGTCTTAGGAAAAAATCATAACTGAATAAATTGGTTTAAAGACAATAAAAGTGTTCCAAACACAAATAAATACATCAGCAAGATATCCACAAAAACTACACATGACAAGGGGGTTGTCACCCCCGAGTCGTCTCCAAAACAGTGCACTGTAAGAGGGGTCTAACAACCCCAACTGCCTTCACCCGAGGCTTTCCCTTTACCTGAGTCGAGAATAACAAAGTATACTTAAACCCAAGGGGTGTAATTATGGTGTGATCCTAATACCAATATGATACCAGCAAATTATTCCAAAGTGCATGCAATAAAAGGTGAAAAAAGAAAGCAGTTTAAATATGCAAAGAAGAGCGGTGAATAATTCCAAGAAATGCAACTTTCAATTAAAAATAGTTTTCAAGATAAAACTTTCAGACTGTTAACACATTTAAATGGTAATTTTAGCTACTATAATAAAATTCCAAACACACCCTAATACAAGATTAAATACCCCAAATCTGATGAGCAACAAAACAGGGAACGCCCCAGGCACTAGGTAGTCTCGGGCCTCATGTACCTCGTACCTCGGTGTAAAGTAACCATAGTAAAAATCTATTCTCATGCATGATTCACTAGTATAGAACATACCCATAACCTAGTGGTCCCCAATAATCATCCATATAGTTTATTTAGAGTTTTCATTATCTAAATGCTAAGTGAAATAGGGACAAAACTCATCTAGTCCACTAACCGTACTAGTACATAGCCGCCCCACCTAGGTACCCGGGCTTCCCCCCTTGTGGTCAAACAATTTCAGAATGCTAAATAAATCCATTTTTAATATAAAACACCACTAATGTTCACATACAATCAGTATAGTATTTTTACACATTTTAAACCACTTAAAACACACAACAAAACACTTTGATTTTTAATGAAACAATTTCTCAAAATCCTACATTGTTTTGCACCCAAAACTCCTTGAAAAACCCAATTTTTACACTATGTGAACACTTTTAAGTTGCCAAAATATAATATGAATCCCAATAAATTTCAATGAAAACAAAAAATATATATATTATGGAAGCCCCATCTGAACCAAAAAAATTTAACTTTTTCAAACCTCCATTTTCACACAAACATGGCACTTAAAGTTGACATGTTTCACAAACATCATTAAAACCCATTTTTGCAGAAAAAAATAAAGGGGATAAACATTAAAAACATGATTGGAAGCCCTATTACAGTTCAATAAAATCAATTAATTATTTATATGGCATCCCCATATAAACCAATAAAACATTTCTATGAAAAACCCCCAATTTCACATGAAATTGGCAATTGAAATTCATTTTCAATACAAACACCACTAAAACTAATTTTAGAAGTAATAATAAAATGAGATAAACCTGAAAATATGATAAATACTGCATGATAAGACACAAATATTTCATAAAGATGGAATCACCTACCAAATTAATGAAAACTCTTGATTCTTTGTGTGAAAATAAAATTGCACCACCGTCGCACCAAGAGGGACCTAGATCAAGCCTAAATCCACAAGAATAGACCAAGAAACCCAAAGGTTAAACCCTTGGTTCAAAAACCCACCCTCAGTACATTTGGTACTTTAAGAAAATGAGAAGAAATTTCATATAAAGGAGAGGAACTATGAGGAAGAATCACTTAATTGGGATTGAGTGAAGTTCCTCCACCAAATACCCATTCAAAATGGGGTTCCAATGAGGGTTTGGCCGACCTGGAGGGCTTCCATGGATGTTAGGTTCAAAGAGGAGGTGGAAGGTCCAAATTTGGATAAATCCCAAGAGGGAAAATAAGTTATTTAACCATTTTTTATAACCTGTACAAGGCTGCATGGTTTGTTTGTACGGTTTGGAACCGTACACCTATATTGTGCACCCACTTTACCCCCCTAAAAACTTCACCAAAAGCCACCAAATATCATGGGGGATTAGGGGGGTAATTAGGGGGGTGTTAGGATAAAAATACAAGAAAAATACTCTTGCACCCTCTTTTATCCCCTCAAAACTTCTCCAAAAGCCACAAAATTTCATGGGGGATTAGGGGGACATAGGGGGGATGTTAGGATAAAAATACAAGAAAAATAAGTACCTTAATGAAGAACTTGGGTGTGAAAATTCTCCCCACCATGAAAACTTTTCGTCCTGAAAAGTCGATTAGAGGCTTGATTGGAAAACAAGAATGGGTAATCCTCTTTAACCCTTGACTTCCACTCCCAGGTTTCATGCGTATCACTACCATGCTTCCAACAAACTCGGACCAGCAGAATAGACTTCCATCTAAGCACATTCTCTTGGGAGTCCACTATTTGTACTGGCCACTCAAAGACTGACAAGTCAAGCTCTATCTCCAGTTCTTCCCAACTCAGAACATGGGATGGATCTGGGTTGTAATTATTCAACTGGGAGACATATAAGACATCATGGATGGATGTAAACTGAGAAGGTAAATCCAACCTATATTCCACCTTTCCAATACGCTCGATGATCTCAAAAGGCCCAACATACCACGATGTCAGCTTCTCTTGCTTCCCCAATCGATGATGGACCAGATGAGGGGGCACCTTCAAGAATACCATTTCACCCACAGAAAACTCTTGGTCTTGACACCTCCGGTCAGCATAATATTTATGATTAATTTGAGCTGTCAAAAAGTGTTGCATAATCAATTTGACCTTCTTAGAAGTCTTCTGTACAAGGATTAGTCCTAATAGTGAAGTCTCACCTACCTCATCCCAACATAGGGGGGACCAACATGGCTGACCATAGAGTGCCTCAAAAGGGGCCATTCAAATCGAGGATTGGTAACTATTATTATAGGAAAATTCATCCAATCCCAAATAGTTATCCCAAGAACCTCCAAAGTCCAAAACATATACACGGAGCATGTCCTCCAGAATCCAATTCACCCGTTATGTCTGACCATCCATTTGAGGATGGTATACTATGCTCATCTTAATTTGAGACCCTAAGTCCTTCTGAAGGCCTTCCCAAAATCGATAATTGAAGTGGGGGTCTCTATCTGATATAACTACTAATGGAACACCATGGAGTCTCACCACCTCCTTAAGATACAAAAGGCCCAACTCATCCACTTTAGTTGTATCTTTGATTGGAATGAAGTGGGATGATTTGTTCAGATGATCAATCACCACCCAAATGGAATTCTTACCACGAGGTGTATGAGGAAATACAAAAATGAAGTCCATGGTGACCTTGTCCCACTTCCAGGTAGGAATGGGTAGTGGCTGGAGCAAACTGGAGGGCCTCTGATGCTCTGCTTTCACCTACTGGCATGTGTAGCATCTCGACACAAAGTCTGGTATGTCATGTTGCATACCTGGCCAAGAGAATTGTTGGTGGACATCATAATACATCTTGGTTTCACCTGGATGGACATTCCACTGAGACTAGTGGCTATCCTGCATCACCACCTTCCATAGAGATTATAACAATACTGAGCAGCCCTTAAAGCATAAGATTCCCTCTAGAGACGACTACCAATCAGAAGACGTCTACCGACCATGAAGAAACTGCCTTCAACACTAAAAAAGCTCATCACTAGACTATTCTTGCTGAATTAACTCCAATAGAGAGGGAGTCAACTGAACACTCTCCAAGAAAACACCCCCATTTTTCTCCTTCGTCTCCACATGTATATGAGCAAAGAGTCCCATCAAAGCCCACTCCTCACTGGACTTCCTCAAAGCCTGCAATGGAACTCTTCTACTTAAGGAATCATCTACCATATTTCCCTTGCCTGGGGTATATACAATGTCAAAGTTTAACCCCTTCAAGTACTCGATCCAGCAACAATGCCTAAAGTTCAGGTCCTTCTGAGAGAAGATATAGGCCAAGATTTTTTTATCAGAGTAGACAACAAACTTCTCCCCAAAGAGATAGTGACGTTAGTTCTTCAAAGAATGCATCACTGCTTCCAACTCCAAGTCATGAGTTGGGTATTTTCGTGTGGTCGTAGTTGGAAAGAGCCATACGCCACCATGTTTTCATCCTGCATAATCACGCACCCAAGACCCATACCTGAAGCATCATAATAGACCGCATACCCCTTTCTAGCCTCTAGAAAAATTAGAACGGGGGTGGTAGTCAACCACCTCTTCAGCTCCTCAAACAATTCTTAACATTCTGGGAACCATGCAAACTTCACCCCTTTCTGGGTGAGCATAGTCATTGGTGAAGCAAGCTGAGAGAAATCCGGAATAAATCGCCTGTAATAATCAGTAAGGCCAAGGAAATTCCTGATCTTGAACACATTCTTCAATTGCTCCCATGACATGACTGCACTGATCTTCTTGGGGTCCACTGAAACCCCCTGCTCCAAGATCACGTGCCCCATAAATTTCACCTCCTTGATCTAGAAAGTGATCTTTGACAACTTTTCATTGAGGCGGTGATCTCGCAAGGTTCCCAAAATGATCTGCAAGTGATGTTTGTGTTACTCCTCAGAGCTAGAGAATACTATAATATCATCCAAGAATACTACAAAAAAGGAATTGAGATACTGATGAAACACCATATTCATGAGTTTCATAAAGACCTCTAGAGCATTGGTAAATCTTAAGGGCATGACCAAATACTCAAAGTGGTCATACATGCTTCGGAAGGCTGTCTTCAGAATATATGACTCCTTCACCCTGAGTTGATGGTATCCTGAATGAAAGTTTATTTTTGAAAACCACTTTTCCCCATTAAACTGATCGAAAAAATCATCTATTCTAGGAAAAGGGTATTTGTTCTTAATTGTTACCTTATTCAGCTTTCGGTAGTCAATGCCCAACCGAAGGGATCCGTCATCCTGTTTCACGGACAACATAGAAGCAGGCCAAGGAGAGACGCTCAGGTGAATGAATCCTTTGGATTCCAAGTCATCTAACTATATCTTTAATTCCCTCATCTTGGTATGGGCCGTGAGATATGAGGGAAGAGATATCGGTTGTGTTCCCGGTGCCAGATCAATCAAAAACTCCACATCCTGTTCTGGGGGAAAACCTAAGAAATCATTCGAGAATACCTTTAGAAACTCATTCACCACAAGAGGTAGTGAACCTTCAGGGGAAGTACCCTTGTCCTCTAGTATGGGTGATGATAACTGGAAGGTAATACTTCCCAACTCTGGGAGTGGAGGTCCTGTGCGACCTGACCGAGGATCCCATTCTCCCCGAAAAACCTGATGACTCCCATCAGGTGCTGTGAAACTCACTCAACGCCTGTAGAAATAAAAGTGCGCCTGGAAGTGTACTAGACAATACAATCCAAGTATTATGTCAAATATCTCAATATCTAGGACCAAGAGTTCCCACTCCATCTCAACCCCGGACATGAAAAATGAACATGAGGGGCACTTGAGACCCCGGTCCTTCTTCTTTCCCAGTGGCACCACCAACTCCATCACAAAATACAACAAATCGTTTGGTAAATTAATAATGTCCACACAATAGGCAGAAATGAATGAAACTGAGGCACCAATATCAAAAGGAGAAGCAGCTATAGATGATGCAATTAAAATAGTACCTTGAACAGTCGACGGTCCCACCTCTGATCCTGCTGGTGCATGATCCACCGCATGGAGATGTCCAGTGTCTGGCTGAGGATGACCGCTAGTCTATGGATGTTCACTGAACTGACTCTGCCTAGAAGATGACCCATCCCTACCACCATGACTACCAAAATGATATCTCCCAGTCCTCGATGGCTTGTACTGTGCTGGCACTCCTCTTAGAGCCACTGACCCTGCCCCACTCGGAAGTGGATGTGTCACCCCGCAGAAGAGTTGTAAATGCCCCATGCCTCTACACTGGTAAAAAGTATTTGAAGGAATTGGGAATTCTGTTTAGATTTTCCCGGTCTTCCCACACTGGTGGCACATGACCAATCTCACATTAGAATCCGCAGATGAAAACTACCTGGAAGAGTGGCCTGAACTGCCACCTCCTTTCTTCACTTGTTCCTCCCGCTTACTTTTCTTCTCTGAGGAGCTTCCACTACCCACTATTGAAACTAAACTAGAGAAAACATCCCTACCTTTCATATCAATCTCCACCATTCATTCCCGGTCAACGACCTCATCATAGGTTCTCATATTGAACAAGAACACCTGGGAGTATATCTCTGGTCGCAAGCCTTTATCAAACCTATGGGAATTAGCTTCCTCATTAGAGATGATTTAAAGAGCATAACGAACCAACTCAACAAAACGATTGGCATAATCCATCATAGATAAATTCACCTGAACAAGGTCCATGAACTCTCTAGACCTGGCATATTCCAAGACATTAGGGAAGTATGGTTCATTGAAGACGGCATTGAAATCTGCCCAGTGCATATGCTCATTCTTCCCACTCTAAAGAATCGATTCCCACCACCTAAGGCTGGGACCCTCAAACAAAAATGAGGAACACTTCACCCTACGCTCATTAGGTGTATCTAGGAACTTGAACATGCGCTCGATCTTTTTGATCCATTCTTCTACTTCCTAGGGTTCTATGCTGCCTCGGAAGGTAGGAGGCTTATTTTTCAGGAACTCCTGGGCCTTATCCTTTTTAGGACCAATATCATCCTCTCTAACTAGAGCTATAATAGGATCTTGTCCCTATCCTAGAGACTAGACATCCTGGACCATGGCCTCAACTATCCTTTAATCAATTGGTGTGGGAGAACTCTCTCAGGCTTCCTCCCGTGGGCGCATGGGAGATTTACAGGGAGGCATGTTGCAACAAAATGCAACAGTCACAAAAACAATAGTCAATACCAAAATTCTGAAATTTTTAATCAAATACATCAAATATAAACAATCTAAACACATTATAGCAGAAAAATAAACAACTACCCCACCCCCACCTGATGTCCACGTGTGGTCTGCAGCCCACACATCTCACCAGGAAGTGAAGTCAATCAAACAATTTCAACATCCCCTGGTGACTCAAGGTATTCCATGAAAGCTGTGGGCTAGGAACCCTACTCATGACCAAAACCCCAATCCCCGAAAGTCCTATCTCCTGTCTATCCCGTCTCATCCCAAAATAGTAATATAACCCAAAAAGATTGGCCTCCTCTAATACCATTTTGTCACGAACCAAATCTGGTTGCCACCAATACCGGCACCAAACCCAGCCTGTGGCAAGACCCTAAGGGTATTCTCTATCCCCATGGTATGGAAAAATTTCCCATGTATCATTAATTTGGGTTTGGCAATGATTTACCCAATTATGAAAGGATAAAACATTAAAAACAATCCATAATATAAATCTGAAATTTTAGAGCCCAACAAGTCTTAAGAAAAAACCAAAACTGAATAAATTGGTTTAAAGACAATAAAATTGGTCCAAATAAAAATAAATATATCATTAATACATCCATTAAGACTCCACACGACAAGGGGGTTTTCACCCCTAAGCTGTCTCCACAACACCGCACTACAGGAGGGGTCTAACAACCTGAACCACCTTCACCAAAGGCTTTCCCTTTACTTGAGTAAATAATAATAAATTATAATTACCCCCAAGGGGTTTATGTAGGGTTTGATTATGATCCCAATATGATACCACCAAATTATTCCAAATTTCATGCAACACAAGGTGAAAACGCAAGCAGTTTTAATAGGCAAAGAAGAGCGGTGACTAATTCCAAGAAATAAAACTTTCAATTGAAAATAGTTTTCAAGCTAAAACTTTCATAATGTTAACACATTTAAATTTTCATGTTATATAATGTAATATACCTCCAAAAACACTCTAATACAAGTTTAAATACCACAAATCTTATGAGAAACAAAACCAAAAACACCCCTAGGCATTAGATAGTCTCGGGCCCCATGTAGCTCGTACCTCGGTGTAAAGTAGCCATAGTAAAATCAGTTCTCATGCACAAGCCACTAGTAGGGTACATAAACATAACCTAGTGGTCCCCAATAATTATCCATATAGTTTATTTAGAGTTTTCATTATCCAAATTCTAAGTGAAACAGGCACAAAACCCATCTGGTCCATTAATCGTACTAGTACATATCATCCCCACCTAGGTACTCGGGCTTCCCCCCTTATTCTCAAACAATTTCTTCATAATAAATAAATCCATTTTTCAGACAAAACAAAAATAATGGTAACATAAAATCATTATAGTATCTATACACATTTTAAACCACTTAAAACACACAACAAAACACTTTGATTTTTAATGAAACAATTTCTCAAAATCCCACATTGTTTTGCACCCAAAACTCCTTGAAACCCCACTTTGTACACAATGTTCACACTTGTAATTTACAAAAACAGAATATGAATCCCAATAAATTTCAATGAAAACAAAAAAAATCAATTTTAGGGCAGCCCCATGTGAACCCAGAAATGATAACTTTGTAAAACCTCCATTTTCTCACAAACATGGCACTTAAAGTTGACATGTTCCACAAACACCATTAAAACCCATTTTCACAGAAATAACCAAAGGGGATAAACATTAAAAACATTATTGTAAGCCCTATTATAGTTCAATAAAATCAATTAAGTATTTATAGGTAATCCCCAAATAAACCAATAAAACATTTCAATGAAAAAAACCCCAATTTTACAGGAAATTGGCATTTAAAATTCATTTTCAATACAAACACCACTAAAAATAATTTTTGTAGCTATAATAAATTGAGATAAACCTGAAAATATAATAAATACAGAATTATAAGACACAAATATTTCATAAACATGGAATCACCTACCAAATTAATTAAAACCCTTGATTCTTTGTGTGAAAATAAAATCACACAAGCACTGCACCAAGAGGGACCTAGATCAAGCCTAAAACCACAAGAATAGATCAAGAAAAACCAAGGTTAAACCCTAGGTTCAAAACCCCACACTCTTTACATTTGGTAATTCAAGAAAATGAGAATAAATTTCATGGAAAGGGGATGAACTATGAGGAAGAATCACCTACTTGGGATTGAGTGAAGTTCCTCCACCAAATCCCCCTTCAAAATGGGGTTCCAATGAGGGTTTGGCCAACTTGGAGGGCTTCCATAGCTGTTAGGTTCGAATAGGATGTGGAAGTTCCAGATTTGGATAAATCCTGGGAGGTAAAATAAGTCATTTAAGCATTTTTTTTATGACCTGGAAAAGGTTGCACGGTTTGTGTGCACGGTTTGGAACTGTGCACCTAAACAGTGCACCCTCTTTTCTCCCCTCAAAACTTATCCAAAAGCCACCAAATTTCATGAGGGCTAATGGGAGACTTAGGGGGGGATGTTATCATAAAAATAAAATAAAAATAAGTTCCTTAATGAAGAACCTTAGTGTGATAAGATAACCCAAATATATGATATATATCTTCAAGAACAATTACATATAAGTAAAATGAAAAACAATGTACCTGGAAAACATGAGCAATGGATGCCTTATTTCTCATTGTTAAAGTATAATTCTTGATAGACACCACTAAATAAATTAATTAAAGAACCTTACCTCTGAGGGGGGGAATCGACCAATAGATCCATGAACACTTCATGAGGATACCAATAATTTTAAAGGGTAATAGAACCTTCTCAAAAAGATAAACCACGTTTTGTAAGAAAGATAAGAGTCTCATATATGTCAAATTACACACAAACCCAATAATAGGATCTCATAATCTTATATAGTCGAAGCTTGAGGCTCCTACAATGCATCATTTAAATTTCTATCAAATGGGATAAATCATTGAATAGTTTCAAAAAATTAATGAAAATCCATTAATCCATGTAAATAGAAAATAAACCATTGAGATAAAATAAATGATATTATACATACATAAATATATATATATATATATTATTTCATGCATCGCATGCATTTATAATACATGCATCAGATGCATATATTAAATATACACCATATATTATATCCATTATATTATATATAAATATATCTCATAAATTATATACATGTGTACACGTATCTCATCCATGTACATTTTAGTGCACATCCAATAATCTCCCAATCGCACTAAAATACCATAAAGACTATGCAAAACTTATCAACTCTTTGTGAATCCATCCAAACTCTTTTGGATACATTTTTCATAAAACTCACTTCATTTTGAACAAAACAAATCTAAAATTTTATCCTTATCTAAGGGACTAACTATGTGACCCTATGAGCCTTAGTAGTGTTGACAACAACTATGAAATATCTATTTCATAGATGTCAGCAAAGATTAGTCTTTAGAAAAACATCAGTGTTACTCAAGCTACTAAGAGGTCTGGTGTGATCTTCATCAAACATACTCATATCTTTATATGTACATTTCCACCACAAGATGTATCATATACATCATATTTATCCTAAATAATCCCTCTATCCATGACATCGAGTGACCAATGGACTTGGAACATGTCAATCTAGTGTTATCCTCACATCATTTTATGATTCTCCAAAAAATATTGACCAAGTTGATGAATACATAAGAATTAATTCATCTATCTGATAAGTAAATCACATGTCACTTATCTAAGTAGTTAAACACATCATATATGAAACAACTAAGTATGGTCATGCATTTCCTCTGTCTAAATCAATCAAGGGTCAGTTGTATTTTCTTGTCATATAGGTGGAAAATCACATTTTGGTTGCACTCTAACTGATGATATGATTAGAAACACACCCAATCACCCCCTGATTATATTATTTCATATGTCTAATAGCGTAAGTAAGTTATTAAAGTATGAAACTTATCATTCTAGGTATCTTATCAACCTTAGGAAATAAGAATTGATAATATGCATACACCCCTAAGTATATCTATAATCTTATAACATTCCATGAGATATGTTTTCATGGATTAGTCCATGTAATAAGTCTCTACTTATTACCTTGAGAATATATTCTTTATATCTCATATAAAAATATTTTTAATAAACATAAGAATCTATTCAAGAAAATATTTACATATCATCACAAACCATTATACTTTATGATGATCATCAGTTAGGGAGAACTCAAATTTTATAATTTTATGGGATATTTATCAATAAATTATTCATGTAAAGAAAAGTTTCAGCACACATGAATGAATGATAAATAGATTTTTCCTTTATTATAAATACATGAAATGTTTATAACAATTACAACCAAATTCTTAAGTGATTCTACATGAACTTCATATTGTTTCTATGATAATGATTTTTTAACATTATATACATATGTAATTCCTAGAACATCTTTATATGAACAACTACTAAAATACTCCCACTAACCAATTAGTGAGTAATATTTACAATGCAATAAATTTTGAATAATTTTGAGACTTAATAATCAAATTCCTAATGTTAAACTCTTTTAAGATATTCAAACTTCTTAACTTCACAACATCAAATGTTATAATGTTATATTTTGTTATCTACTTAGATTTATTTCTAAGTACATCATCATCATCAATGTAACCCTTTCCATTAAACTTTTAAAATGATTTTTTTTTGTAAATAATGTAAATATTTACATTATCACTTTACCGGCATATCCTAAAACTTTTAGGATAAAGTGATATCCACTTTATTATGATAACTAATGTAAATCTTTACATTTATCTTTACCATCACACCCTAAATTATTTTAGGATACCAAGTGATACACTTTGTTATTTTGTAGTATTAACCTTTATGAAATGGTGATGTTCACTAGTTATGGTAACCAAATGTAAATCTTTACATCTTTCATTACCATTAAAAATCCTAAACATATTTTGGATATTAAGTGAACAATAACTATAATCTTATAATCTAGTAAAATCCTTTATTTTTTAACTTTGAATGTCTTTAAGCTCAAATATACTCCCATAAACCACTTAGACACTATATTCTCTTCATAATATCTTTCTAAGAGAACACAAACTACTTTTTGTTTTAGGAAATAACACTTATTTACTTTTAACAGGAATATCTAATAAATAATTTATTATTTCCATATCATATATGGTATTTATGTATTTGGAACATTTTTTATTTCAAAATACTTTATTAAAATGTACTACTGATGAGTGGTGGGAATACATTCCCACATATTTTAAAAAATACTTATATAAACATGTTATCCTAGATAAAAAACTTTTATCCATATCTTCATCACAAAACATGTTATTTAATCCAATGAATCATAAACACAATGTATATAACTAATCATATCATGTTGTTCATAAAAAATATTTTTAACACATCTTATAATATAAGAGAAGGGAGATAAAGATGCACTTCCTTTACTTATATTCATACATGATTGATAAACATATTTACATTCAAATTTCAGATGTAGTACCTATTTACAACATCACTTGAATGAAAATTATAATCTATTTTCAATTATTCATATTTCTTTCAACTGCTTTATATTTAAAAAAACTTTTAAAATATACACTTCATATCACATTACCATTAAAATGGAAGAATAAATTTATATAACATCAATACTTGACATAGACATTCCATGGAGTTCCCAAACCCCTTTAGTAATATCTTGGGTAATCTGATCATATTAAATTATTATTACTCCTTCCTAATAAGCCTAAGTTTCAAATGACCTTGACTAGATTCTTGAAGAAACATTGTTGGAATTTTAAACTATCCTTTATTCTTATAGTTTTAACTGTTTCCTTCTAGTACTATTTATACAAAATCAAAACATAGACATCATATGTCTAGTTCATATATTCTCAACACTTTGAGAAAATTAGGTAAACTTTTCTTGAATTCATTCACTTTTTTAAATAATTTAAATAAATAAAAATAGTATGAATTCCTATACCAGTTAAGTATCTCTTAAAATCATGTTATAGAACTAAAAAATCATAGCAATGTGGATTACAATCAAACTTATTTAAAGAAACAATTTCTTTCAAGATCTTCTCGATAGAAAAAATGAAGAAATACACATATTATGAAATATTCATCTAAGCATGAAGTATCCAAGCCTCTAACATAGAAACACCTTTTCTCTATCACTTGGATATAAAATTAAATATTGATCATTCATTTATTTATTTTTTCAAATCCTTATATATTTATAAAACTTCTAAAATATACAATTTGAATCACATAACATAAAATAAATTAATTTTATAACATTAATAACTAAATTGGACACTACATGGGGATTTTTTATCCCTTCGAGTAATTTGGACAATTTATTCTCCAATGGACAACTTTTACAAAATGAAAACATTTTCCTTTATTTTTATTTTTCATTTTGAAAACTAATTTGGAATTTCCATGAACTTTTTTCTTCCCTCTTTTACTAGAACATTTACCTATATCCTTTTATACCATCAACATAGTACTTGATATACTTCCTTGAAACTAAGGTATCCCAGGTGTTTCCTCTTTTGGATTTATTTATCACTGGATCCTTTCCCCTTAGATGTACTAATTTTTTGATTAGGTATGCTCTTGGGATTCATTTTTATAAACCCTATTGACTATTTTCCCTTCCTTCATTCCCTATTTTTTTTGTTGGTTTTGTTGTCCTTATAATAAAAAATGAATTTTTTGGTTGGTTGTAAAGGTTTTTAGAGTTAATTCTTATTGTAATTCACAAAAAAAACTTTCAGAACCTTTCCAGTAGTGATTATAGAATGAAATATGTTTTCAATTCAAGATTTAAAGGTGAACCGAACCTTTCCAAGTCATTGAAATGCCCAATAATATTTTTCACAAGGTTATAGATTGAGGTTCCTTCTATTATCTTACAACAACAAAATATATGTAGACACTTCATATCATTCATGAAATTCTTTTTATTGATAGATAATTTCATGCTATCTTTCATTTAAAAGGTATTAAGTGTCTCGTATTTATTTTTAAATTTTGACTCCATTATAACCAGTATGGGTGTTGAGACTTCCTGTGTATCCTTTTGATGTTTATCATAGTTATCCAAATCCTTTTGTTGAGTAGATTTTCTATTCTGTTTATCAGGAGGAGGTTATTCTATCACATAGAGATCTCCTTATTTTTAAATAAAAATTCTAAAAATTTCTATACCATTCAAGGAAGTTTCTACCATTAAGTTTAAATTTTTCAAAGAATAGTCTTAAAGTCATGCTTGATGATTATTTCATTTATCTACAATAGAAACTTTTATCAGATGATTATCATATCTTATTTATTTTTATTAAGGTCTTTAAATGAAATTTCTCCCAATAAAATTGAGGATCCTAGACATCATATCCATTTATTGATCCAATATCCATATTTCACTAAGTGATGGGACTGCTTGTGAGTTTATCTCACTACTTAGTTATTTAGGTAAGGAATCATCTTAATCACAATAGTTTAGAATCTTGGATAGTTGAATAAATAACCACTTATCCAAATCCATCATATGGATATATTAAACTTTATTCCTTTGGTATCCTAACCATTAGGGCATCCTGGCTAGTGTATCCTAAGTAAAATTCCAAAAAAACCTAACCAAGGACAATCCCAGGGCACCTAGTATAGGCACGAAACTACCTAACAAGATAATCTAGAGTTACTCATTACTTAATTTATTCACACAAGATAATACAAGGGAACATAAATTTGGCATAAAACTACCTAGTTGGATGATCGAGGTGTTGAAAAGATCCCATTTGGAAGGAATCTCACGCTTATTGTTTGAGGGGTTTTAGTCTCATAAATTTAAAATACATAATATGCATATTAAATTCAAAATATTACATATTATGTAATATTTATAATTTAATGTTTTATTTAATTTTTTGTATTCATGATTTTAATGATTTATTTTTGGAATCCCTATTCCAACCACTAAATTAATGTGCACACACCACATTAATGTGTAACTCTTTAAACAAACCATAAGTCTGTATTAATCACCCAAAAATAGATGTCAAGTATATTCATACATATCCAAATACATTATATGAACAAGATATATGAACACTTCATGTAAATGCATAGAGTTATATGAAATTGGAAAACTCTACATGAGTAAGCTTGAAGTGATGGATAGACAACCCAATTCACTTTCCTAGCCAAGGTAAGCCTCTAGAAAGTAGGTGGTCTGACCCTAAGTCCCACTTCCTGGGGATAAATTACAAAATATAGAATTAAATTAATGAAAAATATAACACCAAATATGAACAAACTATTCTCAAAAACTATTCTCAAGATCATAACTAAAATTAAAAATTAAGGTCAAGGCATATGAAGATTAAATTTTATGATACTAATCCTAGCATGATATGCAAGCCTCTATCCCAGAAGCAATTTATTATATAAACATGTATGAAAAGTATTCATATTTCATAAATAATTTATTGAACATGAATATTAATAAAATTTAACAAATAAATAAACAACTTATTTATTTTCCAAAACATGATACATTTATGAACTATTCATAAATAAATGATAATTATAAACATATTATATTTTATCAAGAATATAAACATTTTATATTCATTTAAATATGAACCCCTTCATGTTTTATATTAAATGACATTCAAATGATATTTAATGGATTATAAACATTTTATAATTCAATATTTATTATATAATAAATTTATATAATCTAAATATCAAATATATTATAATTTATAAACACTTTATAAATCACCTCATATGATTTCTAAATAAACCATTTATTTCTATATCATAAGGTATGCCATTTAATTTTTTAAAAGATATTTTAAAATATTAACCTTTAATATTTGGAAATAATTTTTCATAAATATTTATTTAATTAATAATAAAAAAATATAATTTATTTATTTATTTATAAAATTTAAATAAATTAATCATTCCCAAAATACCTTTTAAATTGATTTATAAACCATTAAAAAAATTAAATTAGTTAAAAAATTATTATTACCCTTACACATCACCCCTTTTATGCATAAGGGTTTCACCCTTTTACCCTTACATAGACACTTTTTTATAAGGGTAACTGAGGTTTTCAAATGTCTATGTAAAGTTAACTTAAAGCTTACCTTTATACAGCTCACCCATGTAAAGGTAATAACTTTACGCCACAACTTTGAGTAAGGGTACTCTGATTATTTCATATGCTGTGTAAATGTAAACATATAGTAACTTTACACTACTCTAATACATTTAAATGTATGGTTAAAAAGCCGATGACCTTTAAACATACCCCTTTTCATAAGGGTTCTACCTTTACACAACTCCTTTGCGTAAAGGTAACCTTAATTTTTTATACATTATGTAAGGGCATTTCATAAGGGTATCGTGTAAGGGTAAATCACCAATGACCCTTACATAAACCTTTTTGTGTAAGGGTTTGACCTTTATGAAACCCCTTGCATAAGGGTATTACCATTACATAGAAGCTCACATAAGGGTATTGCATAAAGGAAAATGATATTTACCTTTACATAGCACTTACGCATAGTCGTGTAAGGGTGCAAGCATTTATACCTTTATGTAACCAGTCTCATAAAGGTATTACCTTTACATTACCTATATGTATAAGGGTAAATCAATTTTTACCCTTACGTAGCTTGTGTAAGGGTCTGTAATCAGTTTCCTAATTTATGAAAATGGTTTATTTCATTTTTATTCAAAAACCAGTGAATCAAACATGTTAAAATTTTTAATAACCTCAATCGGATAACACTAATGGGTTTTATATGATCATATAATAACCATAAGAAGTAGAAGACAACCCAAACACAATATATATATCTTTAAGAATAATAACATGTAAATAAAATGAAAAAACGGAGTACCTGTAAATTGTGAACAATAGCAGCCTTCTTTTTCATTGGTGAAGGAGAATGCTTGATAGAGACCTCTAAAGTAGTGAACAAAATCACCCTACCTATAAGGGGGTGGGGAAATGTATAATGGATTCATGAAAACTTAATGAGGATACCCATAATATGGAGGGGTGTTAGTGCCTTCTCAATGAGATAAATAGAGTTTTGGGAGGAAGAGAAGAGGCTTATACATGTTTCATTACACACACACCCAAAAGGAGGATTTCATCCTCTTATATAGATGAATCTCGGGGCTCCTCCAATGCATAATATTCATTTATTTCAGTTGGTATAATTCACTGAATGGTTTCAAAGAATTAATGAAAATTCATTAATTTATGAAACTAACAAATAAACCATCAAGAAAAATAATTAATATTATATATATATATGTCATGCATTGCATGTATGTATAATCCATTCATAAAATGAATATATTAAATGTAAACCACATATAACATCCAATATATTATATATAAATATATCTCATTCATCATATGCATGTGTACATGTATCTCATGCATGTACATTTTAGTGCACATCCAACATAGCTATTCTTTTAAAGTTCATGAGTGAAACATAAATTTGGTGAGATATGTTTTGTTTTATCATGTTATACTCACCCTTAAATTGAACTATAAAATTAGTATTATATTCATATAATATGGTGTGAATATCCTTATTCATATCTAATATACAATTATTTATGATATGATAAATAACTAATTTCATCCAAACACGTTCACGACTTGTTTTATTAATCACAATCAAATCAACATTATTGGAGGAAATGAAATGACCCAACCCGATGGGTAATTGACCAGGATGGAAGTATGCTGAGTGTTCCACCTCAATCCATCCTCTAATAGGATAGGTTATGGTGACTATCACCAAGTAGGAATATCATACAATATAGGAGGACTTATCTTATATCAACCTAATGCATAAAATAATCAGCAACACCAGTAGTAAATATATAATCAAATAAACTATATATAATACATTTATGAGAAATAAAATACAATCACAACACTATATATGAAAATACCAAAGTAATGGTATATCTAACTAGCCTCTAAATCTAACAGGCATAAGACACTGGAAAAGATCCTCCTTGCTGTGTTCACTCCTAGATTGATCTTCGACCAAAAAAATCACTACCACTATCATAAATGATCATGATACACCATTCATCACTAGGAGTCAGTTATAAACAATACTCAATAACTCAACATCCACCAAGTTCATCTTCAAACTACACATCATCGGAACAAACCCAATAGGCGTGGGTGTAAAGACCGTATAGGGGTGAGTATAAACATACTCATGAGGGTGCCTTGAAACCAAAAAGGAAATATGATAAACAATTCATCTCAAACTCTGGTATAGGAAACTAACTAGGTGGAAGATAAGGAAATATAATCAAGATATGCTCCATATAATGTCCCAGCCCGAGTGCCACTAAACCGGTGCTCCAAGCTGATGTTCCACATGACCTTAGGTGCGCACCGTGTATACTAGAGGTTGTAGACTAGGATTAAGGGTTTAATGAGGTGTGTGGGGAGACTTTAGCCTCTTTACCAGAGTAAAAAATAGTATAAAATAAGACAAATAATAATCAAGTGATAATAATCAACAACCATGCATTATAAAATAAATTACCAAAAATGGGTAAATTCCCACAACAATACAAATAGCCATGCAATGTCATAGTAGTGTCAAGTGACGAAATAAAAACAAAATAAGACACTAAAAACAATCCCCAAAATAGGTCCTAACATCACATATGGTTACCACATCCAAGATCCATCCCCAAATCCCATATTAAACATATAACATAAGGCCTTTACCCTTATCCAGACCTATGACCATGAAGTCTGCTCAAGTACCCAATGGAAACCGAAACAGGTTGTGAGTACAAATCAGTTGGTCATCAACAATAGTGTCTATAATAATATCCATTCAAATAATAATGTGTGAATAATTACCAAGATTAATAAATAAGACAGTAAAAGTAAAAAAGTTTCTTATTTAGTAATTTTTCATTAGACTCTTAGCCCACGGATTCCACTAGGACACCTAACTACTAAACCCACTTCAGCCTCTCCCAGAATTTTGAACCAAAAACAAAGGGATTCAAACACTTTACATAACATGGGAATTAATTTTTCCAATCAATTTAATATTGTACCTTGGAGAATTAGCCTAGGTATCCATCTCTTGTCCATACCTTAGGAGCTTGGATAATTATTTAAACATCCTAAACCTTACGATACATCAGTGGGTCCTAAAGCATTAGTCTAGATCAATCCAAGGGATAGGAGACTTACTCTATCACCCCAAATAGACCATTTATCATTTATTCCAAGTTTCATCTTTAGTGATCTTTTAACCAAATATAACAAAAAGGTTTCACCTTTTCATTTACCACATTACCAAGGTTCATTACATTCAACACTTTACTCAATTACATTTTTATCCCATTTCATTATTTAAGCACAATTACAACCATTGGTCACCCCTTTCATACCATTAACCCACATGGATATTCCTATTTAACCATTTATAACATTTACCCATTTTCAATCCATAAATTATTTAACTCATTAAAGTTAAGAAAAATGAGGGTGTTCAAAAGTCACCCTAATGGCCCCCCACTCTCCGGATCTCTCTTCTCATGATAGGGTTTCTTCCCAGTGTCATCACTACTCCCTCCCTCTCATCACCCCCCACACTGTGAGTGGTCCTTCTTCAATGCTCCTTCTATTCTCTCCTTCTAGTCCCCTTTCTCTCCTCATGGCCTCATTTCTCCCAAGCAATTATCTCTCTTAGTGATTAGGGTTTTTTCTTTTACCATTTACTTCCTCTGTGTGGAGATGATCCTATTCACCCCTACCTCTCTACTGATACCACTTCATCGGCCTTATCTTCTCTTGGAGTCTGGGCACCCATGTTCTTTGTTACCCTTTTCTTTTTTATTCTTTTATTTTCTGTCTTCTTTTTGGTGAGTTGAGGATTGTTATCCCTCCTTCGCCTCTCTTTCCATCTTCCCCATCATGCAAGGTCCCATCTTGGCTGAACTTGATGGGTATTCATCATCGTGGGTCTATGATAAATGAGGCTTTCTCAGGTTCTTTTGGTTTCTCTGTGTCATGTTGGTTATTGTCTGTTGCATCATTCCAATGGTTTGGTGGCATTATCTTTTTTTTAGTGGTGTGTAAGGTCTTGTAGAGATGGTGGAACAGTTCTGGCATTAATGGTGGTGGTCCTTCATCTTCTCAACTCTACCCTAACTCCAAGGTCCATCGCCTATTCCAAGTCAATCTGGTATGATGGTTCATTCGGAGTTTTTGTAGGTGTGGTTCGACTGTTCTACAACATCTGGGAGGTATTTTTTGGTGTATATTCTTCTCCTACATCCACCTATTTCCTTCTGTTAATTTTGGGGAAGTTTCTCTTTGTATTAGATCAGTTTGTATCATCGGTTAAGATGATGGTGGGTCTGGTTTCTAGTTTATGGCGAGTAGGGTCACCAGAGATGGTTATGGTTCATGGTTTATAATGATGGTGTGTCATTAGTGTTGTCTTAGGGCACAACTCGAGGCTGGTGATGAAGTTTTTCACTACCCGAGGTTTTTTGGTGCATTTTTCAAAGAACATTTGGTTTTTTTCTGGATTTTTATTGTTATACCTGATGAACGATGGTGATGTGGTGGATGAAAACATTTTCAGTGTTTTTGAATTTTAAATATATTTATCGATGGTGATAAGTGATGGTTTTGGTTTTGTTTTGGGTGGTATTTTCAGTTTAAATTTGGTGTATTTGGTTTGTCTCTTGGGTTAAAATTTATAAAGGTTTAAACTTAAGCTTCAAAAGTGTTTTCAAAAAATAAAAAAATATGGATTTAGAGTAAGTTAATAAAAACAACCATTTATTCCATGTGAACATGATCAACACAACTACAATTGGTTTAACCTCATAAAATCTTCAATTCATTATTTATAAACCCAATTTCTATGTTCAAGGGAGTGGCACACTAGTTGGGTGGCCTTAAACCTATTTTGTGCTTAATAAATGGATCCAATGAAGTCCATGATAGGTCTAACACATCATTTAGACACACAATTTATCATTTTCGACAAAATAATTAAATGTGCAGCACAAATACATAAAGTAACAACCACACACACACATGAATAAACATCAAGACTATGGGATATAACTGATAGAAAACTAACTCAATATCATAGACAATTGCTCTTTTAAACTCATCATTTGATTTAAGAACAAAAAAACCTCAATTCTCAACCTAAGAACCTAATAAAAAAAGGTTTTAGGGTTTTAAAATGAGAGAAAAAATTTCACCCTAATTCTACTATAAAATATAATAAATTGGAGTGTTAGACTCACCTAGAGTTTCGATTCGCAACTAACAGTGCTTCAAATGACCAAGAATAGAAAGAGATTCACCCTTGGTAAGATTGGGAGGAAAGGTTATGTACCCTAGGATAATATAGGAGTAAATGGGGAAGAAATTTTGTAGGTGTTATTAAATATGGAGGGGGGAATGGGAATTTCCCCTCCTTTTAATAAAGCACATGGTTTGGCCACATGGTTATCCAAACCGTGTGGCACCCTCTAACCAAGAGGGGGCCTCAGCTTTATGGTTTTATGAGGATCCCACAAGGTTTGGAAAACCATGTGGAGGTCATGTTTTTGGGTCAGTCCAAAGTTACATGGTTTCCAGGCTCCCCCTTGCATAGTTTGTAAACTATGTTCCACCCCTATAGGTTTCATGGTTATGGTGTACGGTTAGTACTAATCATGCGCCAACTGTGTTCCTAGAACAGTATGGGCTCTTTTCTTACTTTTTCATGTCCCAATCCCTTTAGACACCCTAGATACCCCTCATACTCCTTGAAATAATTTATTTAACAATTTTAAAGGTATTTAACTCAAAATTAAACAATAATTTACCTCCTTGAAAGTTTTTGATCTTACAACCTCCCCACCTTATAACAACTCATCCTTGAGCTACTTTCCCAAGAATTGTTAAGCCTCTAAGGTAAAAAACAATGGGGCCATTAGGCATGCATATATTATCCTCTCTCACAATTTTCTTTATGAACATTACCATGCTACCATAACACTCATACTAAAGGCATAGTCTCACCCTATAAAAATTTCTCACTGTGATCCACAATACGAACTAGATGCTCTTCAAAGGTTGCATCAGCCTCAAGCTCAGCATCATTAACATGGATCACATGAGATGGTTTGGGGTGATACTATAGAATATGTGACACATCAAAAACATCATTCATACCACTATACTATTGTAAAATATCCAATCGATATGATATTGTTCTGATCCTCTCTACAATCTCAAACAGTACCACATACATGGGTGCCCATTGTCCCTATTTCTAAATTAGATAGTGACCCAATCTCAACGGCGCCTGAGGGAACACACGACCACACACCATAAACTCAAGGGGTCAATTAAATCAATCTTTGTATGAATTTTTTCAACTCCGGGTTGTATCCATATTCTTCTAAATCAACTGAACATGACCCAATATCTCCTGTATGAAACCCAATCCTAACAACTCTAATTTTCCCACTTCCATCCAACACAAGGGTGCGCAACATGGACTACCTTAGAGTGACTTGTATGGTTCCATATGAATAGAAACCTAATAACTATTTTTATAAATGAACTCAATGAGCACTAAGTGTTTCTCTCAAGATCCACCAAAGTCTAGGACGCATGCCCTCAATATGTCCTTTAATATTTAGATAGTATGTTCTGACTACCCGTCGGTCTACATGTGAAAATCCATACTAAAAAACTCTTGGGTACCAATCACCCTATGAAACTTTTCCAGAATCATGAAGTAAAACATAGATCCTGATCTGAGACTATATTTTGTGAAACTCCATGAAAATATACTATTTCTCGGACATACAGGCCACCCAACTGATCAATGATGAAAGTATCCAAAATAAAAAATAGGTGATCTATGTTTTTTAATGAATCCACAATCACCCAAATCACATCATTCTTCAGTGGTGTCCTTGTAATACCTACCATGAAATCCATGGTAACATCATCCCACTACCATTTTGGAATGGGAAACGGAAGTAAAAGTACAACATGTAATTGATGCTCAGCCTTTACCTACTGAAACGTGTATCATCATGTCATGAAACTATCCATCTCCTTTTTTATTCCTATAAACCAATATTTTCTATGAAAATCATGGTACATTTCGGTCAAACTAGGGTGTACTGCCCACTTTGAGGCATGAAACTCACATATTAGTTCTCCCCACATACAAGTAAGAACAACAACATGACCATAAATGTGAATAATATCATCCTCATCAATATTCCAATTGGAAGGTTGATCCCCACATTCAAAATTGTCTCTCAAATCCATACATTCAGAATCCTCATATTGGATCCTCTTAACATGATTCAAAAGAGAGGACTCAACAGATAAGGACATGATTGTCATAAATTCATGATCCTTTTAAAAACTTATACTCATCTCACTAAACAAGGTCATCATATTTCTCTACTAATTAGACTCATAAACCTCCCAAGTCTATGTATTCCGACTCAATGCATCTGCAATGTTGTTTCCCTTCCCTGATGTATAAGCTAGCTCAAAGTCAAAAGACAATATGTACTCAACCCATATCCATTGTCAAAGATTCAAATCACACTATGGTAATATATACTTAAGGATATTATGATTTTATAAACAAAAAAATTCTCACCCATAATATAATGACACAATAAATTCAAATCATAAACCATTACAACCAACTCAAGATCATGTGTAGAATAGTTCCATTTATGTGTCCTCAATTGTCGTGATCCATACACCATGACTTGATCTTCCTATAACAAAACTACCCCAAGTCAAATCCTAGATGCATCACAAAAAAAATATACTCCTTAACCAGATCATGTAAGATCATAATTGGTGTTGAGTTCAAACACTTATTCAGCTCCTAAAAATCATTCTCACATGCTTCAGATCACTCAAACCTTATACCCTTCTTCGTCAAGCTCAAGAGTGGAACTGTTAAGAGAGAAAAGTATTTAATGAACCTTCGATAATAACCTGCTAAACCTATAAATATTCAAATATCAAAAACATTCTTAGTATACTCACAATAAAAAACAAATTTAAACTTATCTAGTTCCACTAACACACCTTCCTCTAAGATGATGTAGCCCAAGAAATGCACCTTGACTATCTAGAAATGAAAATTTGATAGCTTGGTGTATATCTGATGCTCTATCAGTTTACTCAAGATGATATCAAGATTTTTTTCATGATCATCATGATTATGGGAATACACCAAGATTTCATATAAAAACCAACTAAAAACGGATCCAGGTATGAGTGAAATATTTAGTTAATCAAAACTGTAAACACATCAATTTAATTTGTTATCCTGAATGGCATCACGATGAACTTGTATAAACCATAACTTGTTCTAAATGTATTCTATGGTATATCATATGGTATCACCCTCAACTAATGATACCCTAAACTCAAATTGATCATGGAGAACATGTTGGAACCTCTCATATAGTAAAAATATAATCAATACATTCAAGAGGTCATCAATTATTAACTATCATCTGATTCAAATTTCAGTAATTTAAACACAACTTCAACATTCCATCATCCTTTTTAAAAAAATATGGGAAAACCCCAAGGTGATGTACTCAGATAGATAAACCCTTTATCCTCCAACTCCTCTATCTTATTTTTAAGATCATGAAGTTCTTCTAGTGTCATTCTATAAGGTATAATAGAAACTGGTTCTTCTCCAGACACTAACTCAATCTTGAACTCAACCTCTCTCTTGGGTGGAAACCCTTAAAATTCATTAGGAAACACATCCTGAAACTAGTCTGATAAAAGATTTAATACATAATGATCCACACCCCCATCATCAAGTATAATTATTTTCATCTGTTCTATGATTTCACATAATTTTTTATGAATTGGCCTAGCACGACCTGCCTAGATATTTCATTCCCCATGATAGACATAAGTTTAACCCTCAAGAGATGTAAAACTCACCCTCCTATGATAACAATCAATATGATCCTAGTATATAGCCAAGAATTCCATTCCTAGTATCATGTCAAAACCTATCATCTCAAGCACATATAATTCTAAAAGGAGATGGCACCCACCAACCTCGAGGGCACACTCCTTACATTAGAAGATACCCTCTAATTGCACCCCTAATAGCATGTTGATGGACATTACCCAAAACATATACTCCACTTTCATACCCAAAACATTCATAAACACAACAAATATAAAATAATTTGAGGCTATTATATCAAATAAAGCACTATAAATTATAGAATCTATAAGAATCGTACCTCTGATAGTTGATGTTCTAGCCTCACCACCTCCAGGTGCAAGCTGAACTGTATGAAACTAACCTACCCCTCTACCCTAAACTTATTTATGGTCCCCATGTGTTATACTACCCTAATAATGTGGATCATTTTGACCTAGAGCACCATGTACACTACCTAGACTAGTACTACTAGTGGAACACCAACTTCATACCTGGTATGGGGTAGTATAACCCCTTCCAACACTTTTCATCTATCTTCATCCTCCATTATTATCTACCAATTTATGGTTCCTATAAAACCTCTACACATGTACCATCTTGATACATGCTCAGAAATTGACTGGTGGTTAAGGATATTAACCATGCATGTGTCCCGGCCTACCACACTAATAGCATAAAACCCGATCACTACCCTAGGAGATTGATCCTCTCCCCTAGCTACTTTTTCTACCTCCACCCTAGTGAAGGATCTTAAAACAACACTTCCTACTAGTGGAATTCATACCACTAGACCACCCACCTAAAACAACACATCCACCCTTAGAATCCTCCTTCAGTTTCCCCTCGGAAATGAGGGTCTTGTCCACCACCTCGAAAAACCTCTTTAATTAAAATATATTCATCTAGGACATGATGCCATATATAATTCCATCCTAAAAACATCTCTCCATTATTTCCTCATCCCTTACTAATACTACAACAAAGCACTAAAAATCAGTGAAGTGTCCATCATAATCCATCACGAACATAGTCCCCTAAGTCAACTTGATAAATTTTGTATCTCTCTCCTATCTTAGAGTCTCTAGATAAAAAATATTTTAAGAAATTTTCTTAGAAATCCTTCCATAGAATACCATCTACCTATTTAGTCTGAACCTGAATATCTTACCATCACTTTATCATACCTCAAAACATATATTCTATCAACTTGATCCACTTATCTGGAAGAGTCTCTAAGTGGTATAGAATCTTCTAGATAGAATCTATCCAAAACAATGTTACCTCAGGTCCACCATCTCTGGAAAACACTGGTGGGTGATGTAGCTAAAACTATCTCATTATATCAATCATACTAAATGCATCTCATCCGGATTCTCTCTCTATAAATTTTATAAAATAATCAAAACTCTCACAGAACTGTTTTTCCCTATTACAAGAGACCAATGAGGGTGCTTGTCCCAGTATTGGAGGAGCATTCTCAACATTTTCCTCTTATCACCCAACTGAAAAGCATCATCATTGTGGAATCAATCTATAATTTCAAATTCACATCTCAAAACACATAAAATATATCTTCCACAGTTTACAAAAAAGAGGGCTCACTGCTTTCTATAAACAACTCACTCCATATACATTATCCCAAAGGATGTAATTGAATCTTTTTCACTACCATCTACATCCCTATCATGGGTCATGGATAACACAGGGTAAACCAAACTTATATAATCACAAGCCTTTCATTAGACACCATTTTAACCATTTCACTTTCAAAAAACTTAAATATTTATCATTTAGGAACCATTTTAAACATTTCAATTTAACTTTTCATAGTTAAAACTAGTTACAACTCTTATTTAGTCTCTATTTTCTGAAAATGGTGAGAAAACCATAAAATCAATTTCATTTCCCACAACCCACAATAACCTTATTTTCCATGAGTTCCTAATATAATACATTCCATATAAATCATGAGTTCCTAAAATGATGCATGTATATGAAAACCTTATATAATATAGGTCCATGAATAAAATATTAGGAAACAATAACATCACACAACAAGTGCATCATCCAATGGTGAAACATCATCCATCTATAATAGGAGAACAAAAAAATCCCACCCTGGAAACTTGGGTTTTCCCCCACATATGGGTTAGCTACTCTCATGCACAATACCATTAAAAAGGCCTAATGCATCCTAGTATTCTGTCTACCTTTCTAAAATAGTAAATCAATAAAAGATAATACCACTCTGAGACCACTTTATAACATCCTGGACCAGGTTCCACTAAACTGGTTCATTGATTTTGTGTACCACATGACCTTAGGTGCGCCTCCCCATACACTTGAGTATTTCGAATAGAAGATAGGGTCTAATGAGGTATGTGAGGAGACTATAACCTCTTTACTAGAGTAAAAATTAGTGGAAAACAACATAAATAATAATCAAGGTATAATAATCAAGAAGCATGCATCATGAAATAAATTCTAAAAAATCGGTAAATGCCCAAACCTATACAAATATACATGCCAAGTCATAGTAGTGTCAAGTTCCAAAAGAAAACCAAAATAAGTCACTAATGACAATCCTCAAAATGGGTCCTGACGTCGCGTCAGGTTCCCACATCCATAATCCATCCCCAAATACCATAATATCCATCTAACATAGGGTACTTTCCCTTATCCAGACTTGCAATCATGAAGTATGCTTAGGTACCCAAAAAAACCTAAGCAGGGTGTGAGTACAACTCATTAGTCAACCACAAATAGTGTCTATAATAATATCAAGTCAAATAATAGTGTATTCAGAAGTATCAAGATTAATAATTAAGGGAGTAAAAGTAAATGAGTTTCTTATTTTGTAATTATTCATCAGAATCTTGGACCCCAGGTTCTACCAAGACACCTGACTACTAAACGCACTTCATCCCCTATCGAAAGTCTGAACCACAAACAAAGGGAGTCAAACACTTTACATCACATGGTAATTCATTTATCAAATAAATTTAACATTATTCCTTGGATCATTATCCCAAGTATATGTCTCAGGTCTATACCTTAGGATATTGGAGCATCAGTTAGACATCCCAAACCATACGATACATCGATGGAACCTAGAGCCTTAGTCTGACCTGACCCAAGGGAGCGGATCCTTAGTCCAACACCCCAACCAAACCATTTATTATTTATTCCATAGTTCAATTTTAGTGGCCTTTTAACCAAATATAACAAAAAGGGTTCACCTTTACATTTATTACAATACCAAGTTTCATTACATTCAACACTTTAATCAATTATATAACTAGCCCATTTCATCATTTAAGAACAATTATAACCATTGGTCATCCCTTTAAACCACCTTCCACAAGCTCAAAAAAAATCACTCACTTAAACTAATCTCTTAATTCAAGCCCAAAAAACCATAAATACCCAACCTAATAATATTCTTGAAAAACAATGGTTTAGGGATTCAGAAGGATATAAAACATTCCCCCATGATTACCCTATAAAATAAAATAAATGGAGTAGTAGAACCACCTAGATCTTTGATTTGAAACCAATGCCACTTCAAATAATTGAAGGAGATTCATTATTGGTATGCTTGGGAGAAAAGGGTTCATACCCTAGGCTTCTAGAGGAGGAAATGGGGAAGAAATCGGGTAATAATTCTTAAATCCCAATGGGGGAATGGGAATTTCCCCTCCTTTTAAATAGGAGCATTATTTGGATGCATGGTTGTTCAAAGCATGTGTCAACTGTGTGGAACCCTCTATCCAAGAGGGGGTTTGGGTCACATGGTTTTTAGGGGATCCCGCACAGTTTGGAAAACCATGTGAAGGATATGAGTTTGTCTCTATCCAAAGATGTACAGTTTCCAAGATCCCCCATGCATGTTTTATCAACCATGGTCCACCTCTCTACAAGACACATGGTTATGGAACATGTGTGTTACTAACCATTCATCCTATACGGTATGGCCTCTTTTGTTCATTTTTCATATTCCAAACCCATGGGACACCCCTGAGACCCATCATTCTCTCAGGAATAATTTAAATACCCATTTTAAAGGGAGTTAACTCAAAATTAAACAAGAATGTGCCTTTAGAAATAGTCAGTATCTTACACTATATAACTAAAATTATCAAGAACAAGGATAATTCCCAATCATATCAACTTCAAATCAAGGTCTAAATCTCCTGAGTAACTAGGGATTCACAGAGTATCAAAAATTACACAAACTATAAATTAAATAGTCTAGTTTCATGCTATATATCTAAGGAAAACCAGGGTGTCTGAGAAGTTACAAGCCTTAATGAATCTTATATTCTCATATTTCTATCAAATATTCCACCAAAATCCATAAAGGAGAACCCACTCATCACTCAAGCATGTGTGTTAGTTGAGGGAGTACCACACCCTATCATCTAAAACTACTAATGTCTTGTCACTGTTCTATAAACCCATAGGGAAACTCAAATCTCAAACAAGGTTATAATTCATTAAAGTGATCATTAACCCTTACCATTTTAGCCACCCAAGTATGTTGTAATGAAAAGAACTCGATATATAGGAGAGATTCTTGATCTACACAACCCAGCTATAGGAGAAATTATTATGTGGTCCCACAAATCCGATCTACCCAATCTAGTAACCCACATAATATTTATGGAACTATAGTAGAGGATCTCATACCCTATGTAGGTGGGGATACTAACTCTAATGGAGGATCCCGCACCCCGAATGAGCTCTTAGATGTGGATTATACTGAATCCATGGATAGAGGATCTCTCATCACAAGTATGTGGGGGGATACTGACCCTATCTGATTTTAAGTTAGAGTATCCCATACCTTGAGTAATTAGTGGGAATACTATCCATATCTGATGATACTGGGGGACTCATTACCTAACACAATAGCTCCACCAAGGGGAGTTTCCAACCACAATAAATATCATATTTTCTTGATCTAACTGATCCATCATCCCTACAAATCTAAATTAAAAAAAATTATATCATCTTTAAAAAATACTTAAATGGAAAAATATACCAAACTATTTCAATCTACATGGAAAAATACTCATGGTTGGATATTTATTTTTCCACGATAGATACTCGGTAGAAATTTTATGAAAAATACCTCACAACGAAAGAGATGGCTATGTGGCACCCTGGGTGGGGAAGGGTGCACCCCACCTAGGGTGTCACATCGTAAATCCACCTCCCTCACCCAAATCAGGTTGGAAAGACCCAACCTAGTTTAGATGATCCACCCAGTCATGTGGTTGGGCCACCTAGGTCAGCGTGTGATGAGTCGAACACATCTGGGCATCATGTTGGATCGGAAGGGCTGGCTATCCCACACACCATCCACATAGAAGTTAGGCTATCATACAATATCAAGGGAATTTAATGGTTATGGGAATTCCTAGGATGCCCCCATATTCCTACATCACACTGTGGTGACCTCTGCCTGACCCGTTATCCATCGATGTGGTTGGATTCCACCTCCAACCGGGGGGGTCACCACCCTACTGTCATCAAGTGTTGATGTTACCCTCCATCTCCTCTCTAATTTAATATCAAAACTTTTTTATCCTCCCAAATCAAAATTTCATCTCATACCATGTCATTCCATCCCACCTCCTCTCTCACAAAACACCCAACTTCCCCTTATTATCGCCACCACTGCTAGGGCCAACAACCCGTCACCCACATGAAAAAAATGGGAAGAGAGGGAGAAGAAGGGAGAGTGTGTAGAGAAATTTATGGATAATAGTGGACTCTAATTTTTACATATTCCATAAAAATCGCATAATCTCCAAGAATTAATTTAGGGAAAAATAGTTTTGTCAAAAAAAAGTTAGAGCTAAATAGTTTCTAATCTATAAATTTCACGGTACAATGGTTTATAATTTAAGAACAGGGGTTTGATAATTTATAACAAGGTTTGGGGAAACAAATAATTTATCCTAAATTAATCATGAATAACGGGGGGTTTAATTCATGATTTTAGTATGGATTTCATAAAGAACTAGCTGACATAAAATAATAAATCTATACCTCATGTTAGGATCGTCCGTTGATGAAGATGGTGTCTGCTTCCTGAGTCATTGGAAATGATGATGATTTCATTTTTTGATCCTATCAGATTCTATAGATTCTCCAAGATCTATATATATCTACTTCCTATCTTCCTCTATAATTATATGGTTTGTAGATTATAAACCTATAATTAGAGAAAAATATGTTTAAATAGATAAATTTTTGGGTTTCTAGGAATTTTATTAAAATACCTATTATCATGATCGGTCTCAATAACTACTGATGATAACTCAAATTATAAAATTTATAAGGTAAACCCACTATTATGAACTCAATGGTGGTCTCATATTTCCCATAAAAATATTAGTTTAGAATGAAAATAATTATTTCCGTGAATATGTGTATTACATAAAAATAATATATTATACTTAATATATTATTATCAAGGTTCTACAATTCCTGTAATTATGTTCTAACTTAGCACAGGGATAAACACACTGTCTTTGGATCAATGGAACCATTAGAAAATTTTCCTGAGATCTCTTTCTATGGTAATTTTTTCATTTTACCCATGGAGAGGTCTCAAGACTCTTTAACTCTAGAATTGATTTAAGTATTGACTAAGAAAAACCTGGGTCACTATAGGAAGTTTCATAAATTGTTTATTTTGTAGAAATTATTTAAATTATAGTTCCACCACATGTGAATAAATATCCAGTTTTATATGGATTATAAAAATATCCAGCATTAATATTACCAACCTATTTTGGTTCTAAATTTTGGAATAAGTAATCATTTTCACCCTTTGAATGTTTATGAGTAGGGAAGAAAATTACCTTGCATTAAATTTATAATAATAATATATTATATTATTCACAAGGTATATATGCGCATGCACATGTATATCCTTCAGGGATAAATAAAATTTATATTTACATTTAATCCTTGAGGGAAAAATATGTTCTTCATTATCCCCTTGTGTACGAAATATATCACCCTTGGATTCAAGATATTTAACTATTTATTAAGGGTATTTTTAGGAATATTTAAAATTATTCCAAAATTCATGATAACATCTTTTGGATGATTAATTTAAAAAATACAATGAAATCCATTGCAACCTAATGATCAAATAATTTATTTCTTTTAGAAACTCTTTAGGGGTTTCGATGTTATCTAAAACATATGAATTAATACAAAAAATTTCATTTATAAAAACCATGGGATGATAAATCAATTTTTATATTCTTCCTTAATGACTACATGAAATATATTATTTGGTTAACCTCATACAATTATTTATCATATTTGGTGAAACTCTCATAATTTTGAATATGCTTGAGGCATTTTGTACCCTTCATGGATTCATATATGTTGTAATAAATGTTATCATATAGATAAACAATGAAAACATCAATTGGAAATAATTCAAATATAAATATCCAAATTTATAAGTAATAAATTTACTTATAATAATCACATATATATTCAATAGTCTTAGAAATTTGGATAACCAATCCAAAACATTATATGTTGAACATATAATATATTCCTTCAATCCTTTTGGAAAGTTATTTTGATGCTGACATCTCTCAAAATCCATTATCATCATTGAGTTTCTAAATCATTTAAAAATTTAAATATATCATCAAAAATATTTAATGAGATATCATAATTTATCTAGTACCAATGTCACTTAAGGGATAATATCTAAAAAATACATACCATTGTCGATATATTAATTTTCCTCTTTGAAGGAAAATATATTTATTGTTTTCCACCCATTATGAACAATGATTTTATATAATCAGTTCAATCACAATTCTAGTTTGTATAACTAGACTATTGATTTTCATCACTTTACAACTGAATTATTCATATAAGTGTCGTGAGCATATTATCAATGGATATGTTGAACCATTTCATATATGGTATATAATACTCGATATTTATTTTAATCATCATTCATATCATGTGATCTATACTAAGTGGAAAATAATAATACATGTGACCATAAATGTATCTTTTATATAATATTTAAATGGTTCACGTGGTAGGTACGTTCACCCATATATATTCCATAATTAATACTTCATATAAATATTGGAAATTTACTTACAATATAATTGGTGATGATATAAATAATTTACCTTAAAAATATGTAAATCATGGTAAATCGTCATATAGAAGGTATTCATAATAACAAAACAAGAATAAATAATTATCTTATAACTAATAATTTATTAGAAATGCATCCATCCATTAAGTAAATTCATCATTCTCCCATGATGTATGTTTTCCATGTTTCCAATAAATTGATGCTCATGTATACTTGTGTGAGTTCTATAGGATCTGTGAAGACACGCCTAAGAGGGGGTGAATCATAAGTTGTTAAATTGTTTCCCAAATTCCAATTATTATTTAAACCATTTAACCCTTTTAAATTTGAACCTCTGATATCAGTTAATAATATTAGATATTTTATCCTTCAACCTATAATACATGCAATTAAGTGATGAAAGTAAAGTTTGTAAATGTTTTTTTACAAGGTTCTACCCCTCTTGGGAATCCTACTCCCTTCTATGCTCAAGTCACAGATTCTTTACTAAAATCTTTTTATCGACACAAGAGTATTTTGTCTAGGGATTATCATGAAACCATGACACACCATATTAAATTGGTGTGTATGTTCACCATATTACATATGTGAACATAATATGAACCCCACAACTTCTATTTAAATGGGAATCCCACTAGATCTATTCAACTTTCGACCAATCTATTGAATTAGATTAATAGTGTTGTTTAGGATATCATTATATCACAAAAATTGATCTTATTATTGAACTAAAAGTATTCAAAAACCTTATATTCTTAAAAACTAAAACATTAAAATAGTTCTTTGAATCCTTGTACAGATTATATTTATTTCATAGAATTTGTTTTTTGACCACTCTAATCTCATAATTCAGAAATACAGCCCTAAAAATCTTACTTGGTGATTAAAAATAAATAGCACAACTTCTCAAAAGTTTTTAATATAGATGAAGACACTAAAAAATAAAGTCTTCTCTCGCTCACAGCATGCAGCACCTCATTGTTCTATTACTTATTATACTTCTTCTTCAATTCACATCTGATATTTCCTTTACAATGTTATATTTGATCTTATTCTTCTTCTTCTTTTAGAGATTAAATTCTATTGACACACTCGTTTTCTTACCCAATAGTTTCTCTCTAGTTTATATCTTAAATCTGTTTGAGTGTTCTAGATGCTCTTGACTCACTATATTCAACATCACACCTTACTTCTTTTCTTAGGTAGTGTATATTATTCCAGACAGTTCCACTTATCTAAAGAGTATCACATTCCATTTCTATACATGTGTCTCATTCCTTTTTCAAGGTTTATTTTCATATTTAAATAAATGGAAATATCTTAAAAGATACATGAAATAAAAAATCACTTCATGATCCTCCATATCACTTATCAAGGGAATCGCAAGGTCTTATCCCTAGGATTTCACCAACTCCATGTCTTCGGTTTATTTCCAAAAATGCCATTTTCCTTTTCCTTCTCATTTTATTCGTCTATCTCAGTCGAATTGGTCTTTCATTAGACTTCCATAAGATTAAAATTAGTTCTTTTTCAAAATAATCCACAATTATAAGCCTTTAAATATTCTTAATAAGATGTATAAAATATACAACAAGAGAATCATCTATGAAGCAACTAATTTTAGCTTGATATATTCACATGAAGTTATACATGAACTCTAGCTTGGGTTTTTTCATTTCAGTATGCAACTCAACACACCTCTAATCATCCCATTATGTAATAATCATAAATTATTTCGTGGTATTTAAATCTATAATTAATAGAACATTCATCGGTAAATTTTCATTTTTGTATTTATAAAATTTTTAGATTCATCTTTTTAGATTAGATAAATTACAAGACTTCTGTCACAGTCGGCTTTTATATCCTTTTAATCAATCATGAAGATCATATTTTAACTCACTCATTCAGCTCAGATCACAATGATTTAAACTTCTATGAACAACCCAAGCATCAGCTCATTTATATCTACATTATTCTTAAAAACTTATGAAATTTATTTTTCTTTCACAAGAAACACATCCACTTGATCTTATTCAAATTCATGCTTTAATTGTGGCTAATAATAACATCATGATGTTTTTAACATGAAATAATATCTCTTACATCATCCTAATTAACATTTCCTTCAAAATAATAAATTCTGTAATTTTCTAGATTTTGAATATTTTTGTTAAGTATAAAGTCATTGGATGAGAAAAATCTATACGTGGAATATCAACAAAGTCATATATGGGATACTTCAAAGTCATATGTGTAGACACTTCCGTATTTCCTTCCTTGAAAGTTATTTGTTGGGGTCTCTAAAGTCTTACCACTACTACAAAAATGGGCAAGGGAAGCGCTACCCTTTTATCAGTGCTAAAAATAGCACTGATAAAGGGGGGGCCTTTATCAGCACTAAAAAAAGCACTAATAAAGGGGACCCCTTTATTAGCGCTTCTTTTAGTAGCACTGATAAAGGGTGGATTTATCAGTGCTTTTTCCTACCGCTGATAAATTTTATATTTCAAAAAAATCATTAAAAATAAAATATTTTTATATAAGTATATTTATATTGATATAAATATAATATACATTTTTTAAATATTTTTAGATAAGTAAAAATAGACTATTACATTAAATATATAATAAATTTAGTGAAAATAGCTTTAAAATATTTTAAAAAAATATTATTAATTAATAATTTTCTAATTATTATTGATTAAAAATCATTTAATAACAATTTGAAGACACAAAAAGTCAATAAAAATTTAATAAAAGATCTAAAATACGTTGAAAATGTAACTCAAACTTCAAACGGCCATAACTTTTGATCTGGGTGTCTGTTTGAGCTCTACATCATATCAAATCGAAGCGAGCGATGAGATATATGAGTTAATAACCCAAGAAATGCTTTTGTCACATTTTTCGAGGCCAAAAAAGTCTCATAAGGCTTCCAAAACTGAATTTTTATTCGGGATACACTGGTTTATTAACATTCAAAAAGGTATAACTTCTGATCTGGATGTCTGTTAGGCCTGTACCACATATCATATCGAATATTGTTTCATTTTCTTCGATTTGACTGGTTGTAGAGTTGAAACTGGCTTCTGGATTGTAATTTATGGTTGTTTTAACATTCTATGGCTTTTCAAATACACATATATATGTATTTATTCGTAAATATATATGTGTTTGTGTGTGTGTGTGTTGTATATATGTATGTATGTATTTATTTATTTACTTATTTATAAACACACATAAAAACATATTTCATAAATGTATTTAAAACTAATCTTATAAATATATATTAATATACAAATAAATATACAGATAAAAATTTATAACTAAAAATGTATATATAAATATATATAAATATATATTAATATAAAAATGAATATATATATATACTAATATATGAATAAATATATTTATATTAATATGAATCTATATTAATATACAAATAAATATAACTATATATATACATAAAAAATAGATATATCATTAAATAGAGAAAAAATGAAATGGATTAGTGGTAAAGGTGCAGTCGCGAAAGGGAGGAGGTCGTGGGTTCGAGTTCGGGTGGAAGAAAAGGGATGTGTGCGTGTGGGGATGCACAGGAAGGGTAGCGCATGGAAGAGTGTGAGGGGGGTCCACCTAGCACTGATAAGGGGGGGTCAAGCACTATTAAAAGCCCCCCCCCCCCCACATTATATAATTTTTTTTTTGACTTTTATCAGCACTTTTTAAAAGCATTCATAAACGCCCCTTTTATCAGCACTAAAAAAGTGATGATAAAGGGTTCTTTTATCAGCGCTTTTTCTAGCACTCATAAAAGGGGCCTTTATTAGTGCATTTCAGAGCGCTGATAAAAGTGACCCCCCTTTATCCTCGCCTCGATTAACAGTGATTTTTTTAGCAATGTTTATCGACTTTTCTAGCACTGATAAAGGCCATATTTTTTGTAGTGTATGTGGTAAAATTCGTATGCTAAAAGTATCACTTAGCTTCTCAAATTCATGTATTGGATCTTCTAAAGTCTTATGTGATTCCATGAAGTCTCACAAACTCAAAATTATGTAAACACTGAAGTCTTACATGCATATAAAAGTCATTTGTGCTATAGGTAAGTCATGCGCATAGAGTACCACATTATACATGATGGTCATAAAGTCTTATGAAATTGAAAGTTATATAGAATTCCTAATACTTATCCATTTTTTTCTTTAACACAAAAAATACAGACTTCTTTAAATCATCTATAACCTTCTTAAACTCTTTAAACCCACCTTATAATAGATTCAATTGAATGTGGAAATTATTAAAATAATTTAAAACTCCTCTATCTCATTTTGAAGGTACTTTATAGCATGTGAATACTCAAGATAATGTATTTCAAGATATATTCACTGCCTTATATTTTTATCCTTTACTTTATGTTATAAAACCATCATTGAAGAGTATTTTTTCACTAATTCTAGCATTCATATTGAAAAATATCTCCTAGATGGTTTATCTAACTTAAATTTATCTTCTTTCAACACTTTGAGCATGGTTTAGGATTTTAATGATATTTATACAAGCTATCAAAAAATGAGTTCAATAGTAGGCTCATTTAACTTCATCTACTCCATTATTAACATGTTTTAGACAATAATCCAACCTTTAGTACATGTATTTGATGTGAGTACCAGATCAAACAATCATATGATGTATAGGATTCTCACATGAATATGTCTATCCATCTAATAAAAGGAAATACTTTTCCATTTATTCTAGAAGCAACTTCACTTTCTTTGGGTGTATACTCAATCCATCACCTAAAATTCACCAAGATGAATATATTGATACTTATTGACAATAAATACAAACAACCAACCAAATGGAACTTCAATCTCCCAATTTTTTTATTGTTAATACCGATAAATTAATCCAAAACTTGATCTATGTAAATATGTATTATCATTCATATTGATAACAAATATAGAGGGGAAACGTCTTATCCACTTCATTGATACCATGGGTGTAGGGAAGGTCCTCTAAGTGAATATTCACCCCCCCCCCACTCTTAAGAAACATCATCTCTCCTTTAATTTTGTTCTCCCCCTTGTTGAGAGAGTTTTTCAATGCCATGTGAGAGAATGATTGTCACCACACTCTTTTTTAGCAATTTTCCATTAATATACGAACTATAATTATACTTGGGATAACCCAGTATAGAAAATAAGAGTTTTTGGTTAAAAAACAATGTTTTCCATAATTTTAACTTAGTGTGATACCAACACTAACTTTCATTTCTTTAGGTTCCGATCAAATATATTTAATAAGAAACATTGAAATGTGCACTTACTTGAACAAACACATCAAAACATTTCAATTGAAAGGTATTTTCTTCCCCCTTTTTGTTATACAATCACTCCCCCTTCATAAATAGATTAAATACAACCAAAAAAATTAATATACTAAAAATCATACCAAATTATTTAGATTTTTTCAATGTTTTCTAGATTTCAAGATTAATTAGAAAATTATAAATCACTAGTATCTTCACATATTTTGATATCTCCCTATCAAGGGATGCTCTCCAAGCCTCTTTATCATGGATCATTCTCTCCCACAAGGGTAAAAACACATTTAATGTAAGTTTGTTTTCCTTTTAATGTCAGATATAAAGGGACATTAATACATGTGATATAGAAATTGGGAATTTCAAGATCAATTTTTATAAACTGACATCAAAAACCCTTTAAAATTCATAATATAGAAGGTTTTACATGTGGGTTTTACTAAAAACATATGATTAAATCCATCATACCACATCGGTTTCTAATGGAGCTTTTAGTTTCGATTTTTTCAAAAACCAATGTTGAAAGATGATAATTTAAAAAAATATTGTAAAATAAATAATTCTAAACTTGTAAACACAAATTGTAGTGCCAAATAGAAGCAACAAGTATCAAAAAACTCTTTGAACACTTTCACAACATTTTTTAAAAATATATATCTAAATGAAATCAAATCTCTAAATTATTCAAAGTTAGAAAATAGTCTATAAATAAATTTTAAATATTTTTCAATTCATTTGATGTATATGGAGAAACATCATCAAAAACTATAAGTTAAAGTGTTATGAAATTAAAAATATAATGTATTTTTTAAAATTATAAGTGTTATAATGATATTAACCTTTTCAAAAACTATTTTTGTTCTAGTTGAGATTATCTCATAAGTTAATTTTAAAACATAATACTCATATTCAACATTCACTCATTGATAATGGAATTGAATTTATAAAACAATATTCTAAAAATAGAAAAACTAGATATGTAAGAAAAAATAAGTACTCACTAATATAAAATTTATCTACATGAACATTCACATAATCATTTTTTTCTTGTTTCGTTGTTAAAAATTGGGCCATGTTAAACTCTATCCATGACCTATTTTACTTTCAAATATTAATTATAAAAACCTATATAAAATGAAAATATTTATATTAAATAACTAAAATAGTATAATAATACTTACTAATTTAAAAACTTGTTAAATATTCTTTTAAAATAAACCAATGAATATAATAATGAATATGTTTTACATTCATTTGGGAGAATATGCATGACATCCAATGCCCACTAAAATATAAAAATTTTAGAATTAATAACAGTATAATTAATAATGGTTCATAATTTTATATTTTTTCTTTCTAGTCAAGGAATGAAAGAAACCAACATCTAATATGCGTGTTTTTTAATCTTTCATATATATATTCAATTATGTAATTTTTTTTTCAAGTATTTCATAGTTTTTGAAATGTATTTTTGATCCATAAAATCATAAATAGAAGTGAAATCATATTGGATGCAAAGAGTGTGGAGATACCTAATTGGAAAATAAGTTAATTGATTCAATATAATATATGTTTACTTAAAGAAAATAAATTAATAATTGAAATTTAATTACATGGAAAACAACTACAGCATGGGTAAAATGATCTCCTCATCCTTTACAAAATCCATGATGTCAGTTTTAGATATATTTAATATATAATCTCTAATATATATATCAATACTCATTAGAAAAGTATAATAATTATCTAATGTAGAAAAATGTGTGTTAACTTTGTTACCCCATCAACATACTGAGGAGTATCTAGAGATGCTGGAACCTAAAATTTTCTTTTCCTTTAAATTTATTCCTCGGATCTTAGATACTCCTATATAAGGTAATTTCAAGAAAATATCAGAAGTAATTTAGAATTTAATGACAAAAAAATGAAAAACAATTCATATCTAATATATCAGATGATGAAAAAGGTTAGTTGGTCAAAGTAAATAATGACCAATACTCTATACAACTATGGAAACTTACTCAGTAGGAAGAGGCACTGGAACGGTTAGATCAAAAATATAATTTAACACAACTATTACCTGACCTGGATGCATAAGTTGATGATGTACATAATCCCTCAGGTAAGAACCTGTGTTTTTTCGGGATGCAGTTTGGAGCATAAATTTGAAATTTTTCTTTCAGATGCCCAGGAGGGTTAAAATGATATTTTTCCCTAAGTAGATGACCTCAGATAATTTTTCTGACCGCTCTTCTGGTCCTGGAATAGGGTGTTTTCCCTAGGACAAGAGTTTTGTGGAAATCTAATCTATTTGAATTTTAGCAGAATAATTAATATTTAATATTATTAAAATAAATATTAATGTATCCGTGTAGGTTCGTTTGGTGATAACTTTTAAATGGAGTGTCATATTGAGATTATGTCTCTTTTTTTTTAGGCTAAAATGGGTATTTTATACTAGGCGAGGCACAAACTCAAGTCGGGTGATGGGGCCGGCCCAGGCTCCTTTTTCTTTTCTTTCATTTTTTTTCTTTTCTTTTCCTTCCTATTCTTTCCTCCTTATTGTGCATGACTTTTTTGTTGATCCTCCTTGGTTTTTACCTAATATATAAATTGTTAAGGGAGAAAGAGAGAAAGAGAGTTAAGGGAAGAGAGGTACCATTGCGAAGCCCTCGACATGCTGAGTCGGCGTATGGCGAAAGTGGATGGTGAAATCATGTGAAGCTTTGGAGGTTTCCACCCAAAGGTAGGCACGTTTATGTTTTCACCATATATCCCCTTTTAATTGGTTGTTTCATGTTTTTATATCCATATATTTCTTTCATGTGTCCTCTTAAGGGCCGAACTCTTATTTCGTGGTTGAAAACAGGGGTTTTGGGCGATCCAAGGTTTTTCCCATCAGGAAACCCAAGTTACATAGCGTGTGTTATGAGGTATCATGCCATGTGTTCTTCCCATTTAGGTAAGATGAATTTTCATTAAGTAGATGTCATGTGTTGGTACATGGTTGTGTGTCCGGCTGTGTGAAAAAGAACATTGAATGTTGGTTCTTAAACAGTACATGCCATGTACTTTAAATTACACACTGTGTACTTTTACACAAGAATACCCATTTTGTTCTAGCCATGTATAAGTACACAGCTGGGGGGAGGGATAAGATTACACATTTTTTACTCCAAAGTACACGCCATGTACTTTTTCTAGCTTAGAGGTTATGAGTATTTTGTGCCCCGGAAGTCAGAATTGGGCATGTGAGTAGTCCATTATGATCATTTTTTTGTGTAGATTGTGATAGTGAAAACCATGGAGTGATCTAAGGACTCCTAATATTTGTTTTTTGGTGTATATCTACATGTATAGGTTCTTACTCCATTTATTGTATTTAGTTATCACTTGAGAGTGAGACTTGGCATAGATGATAGGTTGGGTGTTCAGACCAACCTATGTGAGACCTTTGATATGAGATGAGCTATGAGCTATCTCATATGACCTTTTCTTTTTAGGATTATCCCCTTGAGATACATTCCCTTCTGGCCTATGAGGCCGTGAGACTAGATGCTTCCAAGGATCCCCTTAGGGATTCCTTTTCTTATGTGCTGATATAGGGAGTCCCTTGTAGGATCCATGTACTCATGTATTGTTTCGAGGATCCCCATTGTAGGATGCCTTAATTTCATGACTACCCCTTAGTTGTACATCGGTTTTAGTTAGATATGGTGTTCAGTTTTCACCTAGAACCTGTGCTGAACTGGTAATCCCTTGTGGTTGTGGTTGTGGTGTTGGGTTGGGTGTTTTGGGCAACCCTCGCTCCTTGTTGTGTTCACTTGTTTATTCCTGATGCAGTGATGTTCACTAGAGGAACTTCTTGGTTAGTGGTTTTTGAGCCTGATGTGAGGCATCTTTCTTTCTTTTGGGATGCCTGGATGTTCTTCCTGGGATCTGTGTTTCTTATTAGGATGATCAGATGTGCTTACCTGGTATCCGGATTCTGAACTATGTTATTTCTGATATTTTACTAGTTCCTAGAGGTATTACCTGGGACTTGGATATTGATCCTAGATGTGTATATATATATATATATATATATATATATTGTGATATTTTTTGGTATTTCTAGAGGTTCTCCCTAGTATCTGGATTTTGATCTTTACATGTTTACTTTTACAACTTGAGTGATACTTGGATTCTCATGGTAGGAATGCCTTGAACAGACTCATGGGTTGGATGATATATGATGAGGATGATTAATCTCTCCTCGATACAGGCCTGTCCCAAGTTTGGGATGGCTTGGCCATCAAGATTGAGTGATCCTGATCACTATTTGGTCTTGGCCTGAATTTTCTTGAGTGGTTATGACCACAGGATTGGGCGTTGTGGACATCGGTTTGAGGCAGTGTGACTGTCAGGTTAGGAATGACCTGAGACACTTAGATGGCATGGTCATAGTATTTGAGTGATATGGTTGCGGGGAATTATGTTCTAAAGATAGTGTCGAATGGATTCTTTCTTTGGTGATTACCGTTCACCCATTATGTCCAAAGCACCAATTGAGTCATGTGCACACAGGTTGACTCAGTGATGATGTGGTTTTGACCACTCATGTGGGTAGAGGACCCTGGTAGTTGTGGTTTAGGTATTTTAGTTTTGTGGGTGCTTGTTGTAGGAAACTACATGGGAGTTTAGGAGCCTTAGATTGATAGCGATGAGGCTATCAGGTTGGGGGTGAGGCTCACCATGATTGAGGTCATGGGTCGGGACTTTTATTTAAGCACAGACATCATTGTTCCTCTGATTATTGTTCCATGGGCCAATATGAGCTTTTAATCAGAGGTTTATGGGACCTGGATACTATTTTTTGGGCATTCCCTTAGTACGTCAGTACTTGAGACACAAGGTTTCAGGATGCATGTGGTGTCAAGATGTGTGATTGAGGTGGAACATGAGGGTTCACCTGGGCTTTGTGGCTATAGGAATACCTTGGACCATGGTTTAAGGACTATCTTCGCTTCTCATATTCTAGAATTGGATGAAGCTGGTATATTTCAATGGAATTACAGACCCAAATATCGAATTAATGATACATTTCTTGAGTGGTAGGATGCCCATCTCAATGACCTTGTATAGGATGTCCAGGAGATCATTATTATGGACCCAAGGATCGACTGTAGATTGGTTTCATGTCGATTGTTTCACATACTCATGAATATTCATATTTATCTATATATGTATAGGTATGGGAATATACATGTATATTTATATAAATATGGATATTCAAGGTGGAACTTTCCCAATTGACAGGGATTATAGACCCTCAATATGACTATGGGCTCATGTTGGTTTTACTTTCCTTTTGGTTGTGTTTTAGTTAGGCTGAGCACATTTCTTTTTCATGCACTTATAGAAGCACAATTATAGGTTGCTTGTTGGGGTGGCCTATTAAGATTCTTTCTCACCCTTGCACATTCACCTCAGTGTATGTGTAGAACTTATGTCTAATTTTCAGGTTTAGCATTAGTTTCATGGTGGATAGGGTTAAGGCCCAGTGTTGTGTGATCGAGCGGAGCTACTTGTGTGGTTCTACTAATTGGGCTTCTGCAGTTTGATAGTGTTTGGAGACCGGGTACTTGGTCTGGTTCGGAGTTAGTATTAAAGCCATTTTCTTTTAAATTTAGTTTTTTTTTTTACTTTTGTATTTGTATGTTCGGCCCAGTGGGTGACTAATGTCATATTTTATTCCATGGTTGTTCAGGATTTTACAGCATTGTTATAATTACTGCTTGTTCTATTTGAGTTGTTTACTGATTTTGTAGTCTATTTAATTTTCATTGTGAATGATACTTAGTTATTTACGTTGTTTTCCTACTCTAATATGAGGTCATAGTCTCTCCACTATCACCTCATTGGCCCTTGCTGGTGGTCAGCAGCCTCTAGCATACAGGTATGCGTGCTTGAGGCAAGTAACCCACTGGCTTGGATCACTGGTTTAGTGGATTCTAGGTCAGGGCATTACAAAGTGGTATCAGGGGAGTTTTATTTTCCTGGTATTTACTATTTGGGATATGATATACAGGAGTATTAGGAATGTGTTGGAACTTGTGAGGGATATCAGATTGGTGCTTCGAGAACACTTGTTCCGATAGGAAGTCTTGGTTTCCAGGGTATGGGATTGTTGTTCTGATTTGTGATGTGATAGTTTTATATGATTTTCACCTTGAGTGGTGAACATGTTTTGTGGATGTTTTGATTTATTGTGGATCGCTATCTCTTGGCCATTGGTAATAGTCCAAATATGGATATTGACTCTTGGATAGCAAAGGTAAGATGCATCTCAGGTATCATTTTTGGCATGTAGGATTCACATCATATAGGCCTACTAGTGTGTGATTTTAATGACGATGAGGATTTTAGGACTTCTTACACATATATTTCAATTTTATGGTAGGTTATGTGGATCTATGTTGATGCATTTTGTTATAAGGATGATGACTCAGTCCTCATGCAAGGCAGGTGCAGTGACCTACTAGGTCGATATGGCATGTGATTCCCTTTTGTTGTGACCCTTATAGGGTATTGTTTCTCAGTTCTATAGTTATCTAGTAAAATCACTAATTATAATGTTGATGGATACCAGGAATTTTATTCTAAATTGGACCTCCATGGGGTATTTTCGTAAATGGATACCTGATAAGTGTCAGTTCAGTTCCTCTTCTGCGTTGGTTATGACCTCCAGGGAGCAATTCCTTTTAAGGATGATCGTAGAGGATCAGGGCCTTTGTAGGTTGTGTTTTCAGTTCCAGCCCTTTTTTTCTTCTAAACTTCAGTGTTTTATATGGGCCATTGGGATAAGAGGTTGTTTTGGATATGACGATTAGGGTATTTCTTTGGTGGGGAGTACTTGATCAGTCATAGTTAAATGTATTCTATGTAGGATACAGTTGTTGATGTTATAAGGTTGGTCATTGGATAGTCCATATAGCTTGGTTGTGCAGATGTTCTATTTGAGAGCATGGTTTCTGGTCCTTTCACCAGGCTTCTCGGGGATGAGAAGGTTTATGGTGGGGAGTTTTTAAGAACCCGTGTTTTTCCATACTGCAGTTTTGAGCAGAAATTTTAACTTTTACTTTCAGATGCTTAGGAGGGGTAAAATGGTATTTTTACATAATCATATGACCTTAGATAATTTTTCTAACCACTCTTTTGGTCCCAGAATAGGTTTTTTACCCTAGGATAGGAGTATTGTGGAAATCTGAGCTGTTCAAATTTTATTAGAATAATTAATATTTAATATTATTAAATTAAATATTAATTTATTTTCACAGGTTCATTCGATGATAAATTTTAAATGGAGTATCATATTTAGATTTTGTCTCTATTGTTGAGTCTATCATGGGTATTTTATCCTATGTTAGGCATAAACTCCAGTTGGGCGATAGGGCCTGGTCGGGACCCCTTTTCTTTTCTTTCCTTTTTTCTTCTTTTCTTTTCCTTCCACTTCTTTCCTCCTCTTTCTTTCACATGCCTCCTATGTGGATACTCTTTGGTCATGACCTAATATAAAAATTGGTAATGTAGAAAGAGATAGAGGGAAGGGAAGAGAGGTACTATTGTGAAGCCCTCGACGCACTGAGTCGACGTATGGAAACTGTGGACGGTCAAATCAAGCGAAGCTTCTGTAATTTCTGCCCGAAGGTAGGCCTATTTAAATTCTCTTCATATATCCCCTTTTAATTGGTTTTTTCATGTTTTTATATACATATATTTCTTTCTTGTAGCCTCTTGAGGCCCGATATGTTGTTTCGGGGGCGAAAACGAGGGTTTCAGGTGATCCGAGGGTTTTCCCATCAAGAAACCCAGGTTACACGGTGTGTGTTCTAGGGGATCATGCCATGTGTTCTATCCATTTGGGGAAGATGAAGTTTTATTAAGTACACGTCATGTAGTTTGAGTACACTCCGTGTGGTGGTACATGGTCTTGTGTCCATCCATGTGAAAAAGAACACGGAATGTTGGTTTTTAGATAGTACACACCGTGTAATTTTACATAGGGAGACCCCATGTTGTTCTAGCCATGTATAAGTACAAATCCAAATGGAGGGATAAGAGTACACACTGTGTACTCAAAAGTACACACCATTTACCTTTTCCATCTTAGATGTTTTTGGTATTTTTTCCCTAGAAGTCAGAATTGGGCGTGTGAGTAGTCCATTATGATCATTTTTTCACATAGATCATGATGGTGAAACCCATGGAGCAATATGAGGACTCCTAATGGGTATTTTTGGGTTTCTATCTAAATTGATATGTTCTTCCTCCATTTATTGTATTCAATTGTCACCTGAGAGTGAAACTTGGCATGGATGATAGGTTGGTTTTTCGGACCAACCTAGTTGAGACCTTTGATCTGAGATGAATTTTAAGCTATCTCGTATGACATTTTCTTTTCAGGATGCTCCCCTTGAGAGATGTTCCCTTATGGTTTATAAGTCTATGATACCAAATTCTTCAAAGGATCCCCTGATGGATATCTTTGTGTATGTGCTGATCTAGGGAGTCCCTTGGATGATCCATGTACTCATGTATCTTTTTGAGAATCCCCATTGTAGGATGCCTCCATTGCTTGGCCGACCTTGAGTTGTACGTTATTTTTGGGTAGAGATGGTGTTTGGGTGTCACCTAGAACCTATACTAAACTGGTAAGTCCATGATTTTGTGGCTTTTGTGTTGGGTTGGGTGTTCGGTCCACCCTCACTCCTTGTTATGTTCACTTGTTTATTACTGATGTAGTGATGTTCACCAGAGGTACTTCTTGGTTGGTGGCTATCAAGTCTGACGTGAGGCGTCTTTCTTTCTTTCAGGATGCTCGGAAGTTCTTCTTGGGATATGTGTTTCTTATTGGGATGATCAAATGTACTTACCAGGTATCCAGCTTCTGAGCCATGTTATTTCTGATATTTTACCGATACCCATAGGTATTACCTAGGACTTGGATATTGATCCTAGATGTATATACATATATATATTGTGATATATTTTGTTGGTATTTCCATAGTTTCTTCCTGGTATCCAGATGTCAATCCTTGCATTTTTACTTTTATGCATTGAGTGATACTTGGATTCCCGTGGTCAGAATTTTTGGGACAGACTCATGGGTTGGATGATATATGATGAAGATGATTACACTCTCCTCAATGTAGGATTTTCCCAAGTTTGGGATGGCATGGCTATCAGGAATGAGTGATACTAATCACTGGTTAGGCTTGACTAGAATTTGCCTTAGTGGTTTTGACCATAAGATTGGGTGTTATGGACGTCAGTTTGAGGCAGTGTGACTATCAAGTTGGGTATGTCTTAGGATACTTGGATCTCATGGCCATAATATTTGAGAGACATAGTCTCAGGGGTATGAGGTACTAGAGATGGTGTGTCTTGGGTTCTTTATTTGGTGATTATCGCTCACCCATGATGGCCTAAGCATCGATTGGGTCATTTTCACATAGGTTTACTCTATGATGAGATGGTTTTGACCAATCATGTGGGTAAAGGCCCCTCTATATCTATGGTTTAGGTATTTGAGGTTTGGGGGGTGCTTGTTGTAGGAATCCATGTGGGATGTGAGGAGCCTTCGGTTAATAGTGATGGGGTTATCAGGTTGGGGGGTTGAGGCTCACTGTGATTGAGGCAGTGGGCTGAGACTTTTATTTGAGGACAGACATCAATGTTCCTCTAGTTTTTGTGCCATGGGCCGACATGAGATTTTTCATAGGGGTCCATGGGACTGGGATACTATTGTTTGGGTGTGCCTTCAGGACATCGGTACTTGAGATACAAGGTTTCAGGAGGTATGTGGTGTTGGGATATGTGATTGAGGTGGAACCTAAGGGTTCACTCGGGATTTGTGACTACAAGAGTACCTTGGACCATGGGTCAAGGACTCTCTTCGCTTCTGAAATTCCATAATTGGCTGAAGTAGGTATATTTCGATGGGATTATGGACCTATAGATCAACTTAATGATACACATCTTGAGTGGAACGATGCCCTACTCAATGCCCTTGTATAGGATGTCTAGGAAATCAGGATTATGGACCCAAGGATCGACTGTATATTGGTTTTCATGTTGATTATTTCACATACTCATGAATATTCATATTTATGTATATATGTATAGGTATGGGACTATACATGTATACATATATAGATATCGATATCCATGGTTGCACTTGCCCAGTTGATAAAGATTGTAGACCCTGGGTACGACTGTTGGCTCACATTGGTTTTACTTTCCTTTTGGTTGTGTTTTAGCTGGGCTGAGAACGTTTCTTTTACCAACACTTATCGCAGCACGGTTATAGGTTTATTTTTGGGGTGACCTACTGAGATTATTTATCACCCTTGCAAATTCACCTCAGTGTATGTGTAGACCTTATGTCTACTTTTCAGGTTTATCTCAAGTTTCATGGTGGATAGGGTTGAGGCCCAATGTTGCATGATCGAGCAGAGCTACTCATGTGGTTCTACTGATTGGGATGCTGCAGTTTGATAGTGTTTGGAGACCGAGTACATGGTATGGCTCGGAGTTAGTAGTAGAGCCCAGTTATTTTAGTTTTAGTTTCTTTTGTACTGTTGTATCTGTATGGTTGGTCTAGTGGGTGACCAGTTTTGTTTTGTATTGCATGTTTGGTCGGGATTTTACAGCATATTTACTATTACAACTTGTTCTATTTTAGTTGTTTACTACTTAGGTACTCTGTTTACTTTCTGCTGTGTATGATACTTAGTTAATTCCACTTTTTTCTTACTCTAATATGAGGGAATAATCTCCCCACTATCACCTTCTAGGCCCTCACTATTGTTTGGCAGCCTCTGGTGTATGGGGAGGTGTACTTGGGGCCAAGTAACCCACCGGCTCAGAGCACCAGTTTAGTAGATTTTGGGTCAGGACATTACAAAGTGGTATCAAAGGAGTTTTATTTTCCTTAACTTTACTATTTGGGATATGGTAGATAAGATTATTAGCAATTTTTTGTAACCTATGATGGATATTTAACTGGTGCGTCGAGAACACTTATTTCGGTAGGAAGTCCTGGTTTCTAGGGTATGGGGTTTTTGTTATAATATGTGATGTGATAGTTTTATATGATTTTCACTTTGAGTGATGCACATGTTGTGTGTATGTTTTGATTTATTATGGATTTATGGCTCTTGTCCCTTGGAAAGAGGCCAAAGATGGATTTTGGCTCTTAGATGGAAAAGGTAAGAGGCATCTCATGCTTTATTTTTGGCACGTAGGATTCACATCATATAGGCCAGCTAGTGTGTGATTTTACTAACGATGGGGATTTTGGGAATGCTTACACATATATTTCACTTTGATGGTAGGTTATGTGGAAATATTTTGAGGAATTTTTTTGTAAGTCTAATGACCCAGTCCTCGTGCACGGTAGGTGAAATGACCTAGTAAGTTGATATGGCATGTGATTCCCTTTTGTTGTGACCCTTATAGGGTGATGTTTCTCAGGTTTGTGGTTATCAAGTCGAATCTATGAGTATGATTTCAATTGATACTATGACTATTCTTCTAAAATGGACCTCTAAGGGGTATTTCCATATACAGATACCCGATAAATGTCAGTTTGGTTCCTCTTCTATGTTGGTTTTGACCTCTAGAGAGCAGTTCCATCTGAGGATAGTCAGAGAATATTAGGGCCTTTGTAGGTCATGTTTTTAGTTTTAACCCTTGTTTTCTTCTGAACTTTTGTGTTTTATATGGGCCTTTTGGCTTGGAGGTTGCTTTGGAGATGACGATAAGGGTATTTCTATGGTGGGGAGTACCAGATCAGTCATATTTAAATTTATTCTATGTAGGAGAAAATTGTTAATGTTATAAGGATAGTCATTGGATAGTCCAGATACCATGGTTGTGAAGATGATCTAGTTGAGAGCATGGCTACTAGTCCTTTCACCAGGCCTCTTGGGGATGATAAGGTTTATGGTGGGGAGTTTGTAAGAACCCATCTTTTTCCGGACTGTAGTTTTGTGTAGAAATTTGAACTTTTGATTTCAGATACTCAAGAGGGGTAAAATGGCATTTCCCCTAATAAAATGAACTTAGGTAATTTTTTTGACCACTTTTTTGGCCTCATAATAGGGTGTTTACCCTAGGACAGAAGTTTGGTGGAAATCTGAGTTGTTTTAATTTTAGTGTAATAATTAATAATTAATATTATTAAATTAAATATTAATTTATTTGTGCAAGTTCCTTTGGTGATAAATTTTAAACAGAGATTTAGATTGATATTTTTTCTCTTACTTTGAGTCCAAAATGGAAAGTTTATCATATTCAATGCATAAACTTGAATCGGGTGATGGGGCCAGCCCGGGACCCTTTTTCTTTTCTTTCCTTCTTTCTTATTTTCTTTTCCTTCCTCTTATTTCCTCCTCCTTGGGCATGACTCCTATGTGGATACTCCATGGTCGTAACCTAATTGATAAATTGGTAAGGTATAAAGATATATTTAGGGAAGGTAAGATAGGTATTGTTATGAAGCCCTCGATGCGCTGAGTCGACGTATGACGACCGTGGACGGTGAAATCAAGAGAAGCTTCGGCAGTTTCCGCCCAAAGGTAGGCCCATTTACATTTTCACTATACATCCCCTTTTAATTGGTTTTTTCCAAGTTTTTATATCCATATATTTCTTTCTTGTGTCCTCTTGAATCCTGATCTATTTTTTGGGGGGGAGAAAACAGGGGTTTCGGGCAATCCGAGGGTTTTCCCATCGGGAAACCCGGATTACACGGTGTGTTCTCCAGGTAATAACACTATGTGTTATTACAATTTAGGGAAGATTAAGTTTTATTAAGTACACTTCATGTACTCTGAGTACACTCCATGTGGTGGTACATGGCCATGTGTCCGGTCGTGTGAAAAAGAACACAGAATGTTGGGTTTTAGATAGTACACATTGTGTACTTTTACACAGGCAGACCCCATATAGTTCTGGAGCTATATATGTACACATCTAGGGGAGGGATAAGAGTACACACCATGTAATCCAAATTACATGCCATATACTTTTTCCAGTTTAGAGGTTTTGTGTATTTTGTGCCCAGGAAGTCAGAATTGGGCATGTGAGTAGTCCATTCTGAGAATTTTTTCATGTAGATCTTGATGGTGAAACCATAGAGCAATATGAGGACTCCTAATGGGTGTTTGGGGGTTTCTATCTAAATAGATAGGTTCTTCCTCCATTTATTGTATTTAGTTTTCACCTGAGATTGAGACTTGGTGTGGATGATAGGTTGGGTGTTTGGAACAACCTAGTTGAGATTTTTGATCTGAGATGAGTTGTGAGCTATCTTCTATGAACTTTTCTTTTTAGGATGCTCCCCTTGAGTGACGTGACCTTCTGGCCTATGAGGAAGTGAAACTATATTCTTCCAAGGATCCCATAAGGTATTCCTTTTCTTATGTTCTGATCTAGGGAGCCCCTTGTCGGATCCCTATACTCATGTATCATTTTGAGTATCCCCATTGTAGGATGATTCCATTACTTGACCGACCCTGAGTTGTACATTGGGTTTGGGTAGAGATTGTGTTCAGGTGTCACCTAGAACCTGTTCCGAACTAGTAATCCCATGAGACTGTGGTTTTAGTGTTGGGTTGGGTGTTCGATCCACCCTCACTCCTTATTGTGTTCACTTTTTTATTGTTGATGTAGTGACGTTCACTAGAGGTGATTCCTAGTTGGTGGCTATCGGGCCTAGTGAGAGGTGTATTTCTTTCTTTTGGGATACTTGAACATTCTTCTGTGATTTGTATTGCTTATTGGCATGACCATATGTGCTTACCTGGTATCCTACTTCTGAGTCATGCTCTTTAGGATATTTTATTGGTGCCTAGAGGTATTACCTGTGACTTAGTTGTTGAGCCTAGATGTGTGTGTGTGTATATATATATATTGTGATATATATTTTTTTGGATGTCCAGAGGTACTTCATAGTATCTGGCTGTTGAGCCTTACATGTTTACTTTTACGCCTTGAGTGATACTTGGATTCCCATGGTAGGAATGCATTTTATGGACTCATGGCCTGGATGATATATGATAAGGATGATTATTATCTCCTCAATGTGGTCTTGTCCTGAGTTTGGGATGGTATGTCCATTGGGATTGAGTAATACTGATCACTGGTTGGTCTTGGCATGGATTTTCTTGACTGGTTTTGATCACAGGATTGGGTGTCGTGGACAGCAGTTTGAGGTAGTGTGGCTATTAGGTTGGTCATGGCCCGGGATACTTGGATGGCATGACCATATAATTTTAGTGACAGGTCATAGGAGAACAAGGTTCCAAATATAGTGTGGCTGGTGTTATTTATTTGGTGATTATCGCTCACTTGTGATGGCCAAAGCACCAATTGAGTCATGTACATAGAGATTGACTCTGTGATGAGGTGGTTTTGACCACTCGTGTGGGTAGAGGCCCTTGATAGTTTCGGTTTAGGTATTTTAGGTTTGGGGGTGCTTGTCATAGGAAGCCACATGGGAGGTGAGAATCCTTCTGTTGATAGAGATGAGGTTATCGGGTTGGGGGGTTGAGGTTCACCGTGATTGAGGTCATGGTTCAGGAATTTTATTTGAGAACAGAAATCATTTTTCCTCTATTTTTCGTGTCATGGGCCGACATGAGATTTCCAAAATGGGTATGTGGGACTGGGATACTATTTTTTGGGTATGAATTCAGGACGTTGGTACTTGAGACATGAGGTGTCAAGAGGCACGTGGTGCTGGGATGTGTGATTGAGGTGGAACCTGAGGGTTCACCTAGGATTTGTGACTACAGGAGTACCTTGGATCATCGGTTAAGAACTCTCTTTGATTATAAGATTCCGACATTGGACGAAGTAGGTATATGTCAATGGGATTATGGACCCGGAGATCAATTTAATGATACACGGCTTGAGTGGCACGACATCCAGCTCAATTCCCTTATACAGGATGACCAAACGATCAGGATTACAGACCCAAGGATCAACTGTAGATTGGTTTTCATGTTGATTGTTTCACATACTCATGAATATTCATATTTATGTATATATGTATAGATATGGTACTATACATATATATGTATATAGATATGGATATCCATGGTGGCACTTGCCCAGTTGATAAGGATTATGGACCCTAGGTACGACTGCGGGCTCACGTTGGTTTTACATTTATTTTTGTTGTGTTTTAGCTAGGTTAAGAATGTTGCTTTTTCATACACTTATAGCATCACAGTTATAGGTTGCTTGTCTGGGTGGCCTACTAACATTCTTTCTCACCCTTTCATGTTCACCTTAGTGTTTGTGTAGACATTATGTCTACTTTTTAGGTTTATCACGAGTTTCATGGTGGATAGGGTTGAGGCCCAGTGTTTCATGATTGAGAAGAGCTGTTCGTGTGCTTCTACTGATCGGGATACTGCAGTTCGATAGTGTCTGGAGACTAGGTACGTGGTCTAGCTTAGAGTTATTAGTAGATCCATGTTCTTTTAATTTTATTTTCGTTTATACTATTGTATCTGTATGGTCATCCCCATGGGTGACAAGTTTTGTATTGTTTCACATGGTTGTTTGGGCTTTTATAGCATCTTTACTATTACAGCTTGTTCTATTTTAGTTTTTTACTACTTTCGCGCTATGTTTAATTTCCACTGTGTATGATACTTAGTTATTTTCACTATTTTCCTACTATAATATGAGGTCATAGTTTCCCCAAAATCACCTCCTAGGCCCTTGCTGCTGGTCAGAAGCCTCTGGTGTATGGGGAGGCATGCTTGAGGCCTAGTAACCCACCAGTTCGGAGCACCGGTTTAGTGGCTTTCAGGTCAGGATGTTACAAAGTGGTATCATAGGAGTTTTTTTCCTGATCTTTATTATTTTGGATATGGTATATATGAGTATTAGGAATGTGTTGGAACCTATTATGGATATCAAACTAGTGCATCGAGAACACTTGTTTCGGTAGGAAGTCTTGGTTGTCGGGGTATGGGATTGTTGTTCTGATCTGTGATGTGACAGTTTTATATGATTTTCACCTTGAGTGATGCATGTATTGTGTGGATGTTTTTATTTATTATGGATCTATGGATCTTGTCCATTGGAAAGAGGCCAGATATGGATTTTGACTCTTGGTTGAAAAAGGCAAGAGGCATCTCATGCATCATTTTTGGCACGTAGGATTCACATTATATAGGTCTGCTAGTGTGTTATTTTATTGAATATGAGGCTTTTGGGACAACTTACATGTATATTTAACTTTCATGGAAGGTTATGTGGATCTACATTGAGGCGTTTTATTGGAATCATGATGACTCAGTCCTCATGCACGGCAGGTGCAATGACCTATTTGTTTGATAAGGCATGTGATTCCCTTTTTTTGTGACCCTTGCAGGGTTTTGTTTCTTAGGTATATGGTTATCTAGTTGAACCAAAGAGTATGATGCCGATAAATACCAGGAATTTTCTTCTAAACTAGACCTCCAAGGGGTATTTCCATCTACAGATACTCAAAAAGTGTCAGTTCAGTTCCTCTTATGCGTTGGTTGTGACCTCCAGGGAGGAGTTCCTTCTAAGGTTGCTCAGATAGGATCAGGGCCTTTGTAGGTTGTGTTTTCAGTTTCAAACCTTTTTTTCTTTTGAACTTTATTTTTTTCTATGGGACTTTGGGCTCGGAGGTTTCTTTGGAGATGACAATAAGGGTATTCCTATTTTGGGGAGTACTAGATCGGTCATAGTTAAATGTCTTCCATGTAGGAGATAGTTGTTGATGCTATAAGGATGATCGTTGGATAGTCCAGATAGCTTGGTTGTGCATATTATTCAGTTGAGATCATGGTTTCTCACCCTTTAACTATAATTCTTGGGGATAATAAGGTTTATAGTGGGGATTTTTTAAGAACCTGTGTTTTTTCGGACAACAGTTTTGAGCAGAAATTTGAACTTTTGCTTTCACATGCTTGGGAGGGGTAAAAAGGTCTTTTACCCAAGAAGATGACCTCAAATAATTTTTCTAACCATTCAGTTATTCCCATAATATGGTTTTTACCATAGGATGGTAGTTTGGTGGAAATTTTTGTTTTTTGAATTTTAGCGGAAAAATTAATATTTAATATTATTAAATTAAATATTAATTTATTTTCATAGGTTCGTTCGGTGATAAATTGTAAATAGAGTATCATATTGAGATTATTTCTTCATTTTTGAGTTCATAATGGGTATTTTATCCTAGGCAAATCCTGAACTCGAGTCGGGCGATGGGGTCGGCCCAGGGCCCCTTTTCTTTTCTTTCCTTTTTTCTTCTTTTCTTTTCCTTCCTCTTCTTTCCTCCTCCTTGTGCACACCACCTATGTGGATACTCCTTGGTTTTGACCTAATAGAGAAATTTTTAAGGGATAAATAGAGAGATAGGTAAGGTAATATAGGTACATTTGTGAAGCCCTCAACGTGTTGAGTCGGCATATGGAGACCATGCATGGTGAAACCAAGCGAAGCTTCAGCAGTTTTCTCCCAAAGGTCTGACCTTTTAAGTTTTCACTATATATCCCATTTTAATTGGTTGTTTCAAGTTTTTATTGACATATATTTCTTTCTTATGGCCTCTTAAGGTCTGATCTGTTGTTTTGGGGGTGAAAATGGGGGTTCTGGGTAATCCGAGGGTTTTTCAATTGAGAAACCCAGGTTACACGGTGTGTGTTCCAGGGGAGCACACCTTGTTTTCTTCCCATTTGGGGAAGTTGAAGTTTTATTAAGTACACATCTTGTACTCTGAGTACACTCTGTGTGGTGGTACATGGTCGTGTGTCCGACTGTGTGAAAAAGAACACAGAATGTTGTTTTTAGACAGTACACACCATGTAATTTAAAGTACACACTGTGTACTTTTACACAAGAAGACCCAATGTTGTTCTATCCATGTATAAGTAAACATCCTGGGTGAGGGATAAGAGTACACACCATATACTCCAAATTACACACCATGTACTTTTTCCATCTTATAGGTTTTGGGTATTTTGTGCCCTGGAAGTCAGAATTGGGCATGTGAGTAGTTTCTTTTGAGCGTTTTTTTGCGTATATCATGATGGTGAAACCCATGGAGTAATATGAGGACTCCTAATGGGTGTTTTGGGGTTTCTATCTAAATATAAAGGTTCTTCCTCAATTTATTGTATTCATTTGTCACCTGAGAGTGAGACTTGGCATGGATGATAGGTAGGGTGTTCAAACCAACCTAGTTGAGACCTTTGATATTAGATGAGTAGTGAGAAATCTCATGCGACCTTTTATTTTGAGTAATCTATCCTTAAGATATGTTCCCTTATGGCCTATGAGGCCGTGATACCAGATGCTTCCAAGGATCCCCTGAGGGATGCCTTTGATTATGTGTTGATCTAGGGAGTCCCTTTTAGGATCCCTATACTCATGTATAATTTTGAGGATCCCCATTTTAGGATGCCTCCATTGCTTGACTAACCCTGAGGTGTACATTGGTTTTGGGTAGAGATGGTGTTCTAGTATCACCTAGAACCCATGTCGAACTGGTAATCCCATGTGGATGCTGCTGTAGTGTTGGGTTGGGCATTCGGGTCTCCCTCACTATTTTTTTTGTTCACTTATTTATTACTAATGCGGTGATTTTTATGAGAGATTATTCTTGGTTAGTGGCTATTGAGCTTGACGTGAGGTATCTTTATTTCTTTTGGGATGCCTGGACATTCTTCCTGGTATTCGTGTTTCTTATTGGGATGACCAAATGTGCTTACCAAGTATCCGGCTTCTGAGCCATGTTATTCCTGATATTTTATTGGTACCTAAAGTTATTACCTGGGACTTGGATTTTGATCCTAGATGTATATATAATGTGATGTATTTTCTTGGGATGTCCATAGGTTCTTCCTGGTATCCACATGTTGAGCCTTACATGTTTGTTTTTACGCTTTGAGTGATACTTTGATTCTTGTGGTAGGAATGCCTTGGATAGACTCATGGGCTAGATGATATATGATGAGGATGAGTATCATCTCCTTAATGCGGGCTTGTCCTAATTTTGGGATGGAATGTCCATCGGGATTGAATGATTCTGATCACAAGTTGGGCTTGGCCCAGATTTTCTTGAGTGGTGTTGACCACAAGATTGGGAATCATGGATGTCAATTTGAGGCAATATGACCGTCATGTTGGGAATGGCCCAGGATACTTGGATGACATGGCTATCGGATTTGAGCGACAAGGTTTCAGGGTCATGAGGTGATAGAGATGGTGTAGATTGGGTTCTTTATTTGGAGATTACTGCTCACCCGTGATGGGAAAAGCACCGATTGAGTCACGTGCACATAGGTTTACTCCGTGATGAGGTGGTTTTGACCACTCATGTGGGTAGAGGGCACTGATAGTTATGGTTTGGGTATTTTAGGTTTGGGGTTCTTGTTTTAGGAATCCACATTGGAGGTGAGGAGCCTTAGGTTGATAGCTATGAGGATATCGGGTTGGGGGGCTAAGGCTCACCGTGATTGAGGTCATGGTTTGGGACTTTTATTTGAGGATATATTTCATTGTTCCTTCAGTTTTTGTGCCATGGGCCAACGTGAGCATTCGAGCAGGGGTCTGTGGGACCAGGATAATGTTGTTTAGTCACGCCTTTGGGATGTCGGTACTTGAGACATGCGGTGTCAGGAGGCACATGGTTTTAGGCTATGTGGTTGAGGTGGAACCTAAGGGTTCACCTGGGCTTTGTGACTATAGGAGTACCTTGGACCATGGGTTAAGGAATATCTTTGCTTATGAGATTCCAAAATTGGACAAAGTAGGTATATTTTAATGGGATTATAGACCCGTATATTGACTTAATGATACACATCTTGAGTGGAACGATGTCCAACACAATGCCCTTTCATGGGATGTCTAGGTGATTGGGATTACGGACCCCATGATTGACTGTAGATTGGTTTTCATGTTGATTGTTTCACATACTCGTGAATATTCATATTTATGTATATATGTATAGGTATGGTACTATAAATTTATATGTATATAGATATGGATATCCATGGTGGAACTTTCCTAGTTGACAGGGATTACAGACCCTGGGTACGACTATGGGCTCACGTTGGTTTTACTTTCCTTCTGGTTGTGTTTTAGCTAGGTTGAGCATGTTTCTTTTGCATACACTTATAGAAACACAGTTATAGGTTTCTTTTAGGGGTGGCCTACTAAGATACTTTCTCACCCCTCAACGTGCACTTCAGTGTACGTGTAGACCTTATGTATGCTTTTCAGGTTTATCATGAGTTTCATGGTGGATAGGGTTGAGGCCCAATGTTTCATGATCAAGTGGAGCTGCTCATGTGGTTCTACTGATCGGGCTCCTGCAGTTCGATAGTTTCTAGATACCTGGTATGTGGTCAGGCTCGGAGTTAGTAGTATATCCCTATTCTTTTAATTTTAGTTTATTTTGTACTATTGTATTTGTATGGTCGGCCTAGTGGTTGACCAGTGTTTTATTGTATTGCATGGATGTTTGGGGTTTTACACCATCTTTACTATTACAGCTTATTCTATTTTAGTTGTTTACTAATTCTACACTCTGTTTACTTTATGTTTTATATAATACATAGTTATTTCTACTTTTTTGTACTCTTATATGAGTACATAATCTCCCCACTATCACCTCCTAGGCCCTCACTGCTAGTCAGTAGCCTCTGGCGTACGTGTAGGTGCGCTTGAAGCCTAGTGACCCACTGGATCAGATCACCGATTTAGTGTCTTCCGGGTTAGGACATTACACATCAGATGATGTATAATTATGTATGATATAATATGTACATAGTGATCTCTGTTATGCAACTCACAATACACGATCAATTTTGGACAAAGTGTTAGAGGGTCTGGGTAAGCAGACTGTGCAGGATACATTTGTCTCACCGCTTCTGCATTCATATACACTAAATATGGTTTAATTATATCATCTATGGAAACATTCAAGTGTTATAGCTCAGACTTTAAAGAATCTATTTCTCCCTTATATTCCACCCTCATCAATTCCACACTAGGGGTTCAACCAAAAACTTTTCTAAAATCAATACCCTTATTATACCCTCTGACGCAACCCGAGTGTTCTGATTTTCTTAAAGTGGTAGTAAGAATATTTATCCTACCCTCATGTATAAATTTCTTATATCTCATTTTCTCCTAAAATGAATCTTAAAATAATATTTTCAAATGTTATTTTAGAGAGATAAATTTACAAGATAGTAATAATGAAAAAAATAACAATTAATTACTTATAATCTTATAAACTTCTTCCTTTGTTGGATCAGTAATATACTTCTCATTTTTTTCATTCTTTCCCTTTTATATTTTTTATGATTAGGGGAGGATATATAGGTTCTTATGGTACCTATTTAGAGATACTACTTGACTTGACTCTTAATTTATTAAATTTTTCAAAAATCATGTTCACCTCTAATAAAGGATACCCTTTGCATGACAATATATGAGGGTATAAATTCTGAAACTATATCTCTTAATGAGTTTTCATAGAGTCCTATTACATAATAAAAAATAAATAAGTTATCAAGTAATTAAAATTAATTAAACAAATATATTTTACAAACAATAAAAACATACCATAAAGGCTTCCTCCCTCTAACTGGAGAAAATTTTTTATCATGTATTTGTATCTATAAACTCATACTTAAGGCATGAATCATGATACTATTTACTACAAAAAATATATAATGAAGTCAACTTAGACTTAAAATCTCACCATCTAGTTTCCGCAGAAGGTATACACTTTTTCTTAATAGCTTTAATCTCTTGCAAGTTAAATGTCATCAATAATTGAATAGATTATATATTATGAAATGTATAATATTTAAACCACTGTAAAACTAAATAAATAAGTTTAAAAAATTTACTATTATGGAATCCCATAATAGATATTTTTCCAACTGGTTGACGTACCTCCAATCAGGGAATAAAATTATAATCCTATAATGACTATGCATAGCAATGTAAGTCCTAAACTACATGACATGTGGGATAGTTGGGTGGTTTTTATCATCAAATTTAATTATCAAACTTTATTCTCCAAGTGTGAGTGAATGTTTTGGTAGACATGTAATCCTATTCCAACCATCTTTAGGCAGCATCCTCTCTGAAGAAGAGGATGTAATTTAGAAATATGTATGTTACTTCAACAAAAGTATGTATATGTATATTTAATTAAAATTAAATAATTATAGTAAATAAAAAATTTATTATTCATAATATAAAAAAAACTGAATATTATACTTTTCAACCCAAAAAAATGTGTAACTAAAACTATTGAATATAAAAATTAACAACAAAAAAATGATAGAAATTATTATCTTCTAAAAATATGTAATTTTCTGTACCTATATTTTATTATAAATAAATAAATTATATAAGTATAAATTCATTTGTTCATAATAGGAATAAAATTATAAATATTTTATTGAATAAAACTGTATACTTGAAAATGAAGAATATAAAGAAAATAGTCACATTAAAAAGATTAAGGAAAAAAATTCAACCAAAAAATGGATATATAAATATAAAAAATTTAAAAAAATTTAAAAAAATTCAAGAATGTTGTACATCTATATATTTAAATATAAAAGTTAAAAAATAATGTTTTTTACTATGTGAGTTTCACAAAAAATAGACATTTAGTTGATTAATTAGAAGATTAATGGAGTGTTTTCTCATATCCCTTATATGTGATCATTTCATGTTGTTTGGAAAATGTTCAAATCATAGTTATTATTATCCTTGGGTAATTGTGTAATAGATGAAGAAATTCCATATAAGTCTTCAACATCATCAATATTCTCATCGCCCAAATAAATTGTTTTCCCTTGTAAAACAACGGACCACTAATCATTTGATAGGTCAACAATATAAAATATTTTCTTTTGCATAAATATCCATATTAAATGATTCCTCCTTTAAATTAAATCGTTTCAAATCAAAAAGTGTAAATCCATACTCATCAGGTTTCATCCCATTGTTATTGTTAACCAAGTTACACCTAAATACCAATGTCTAAAATTTAGTATAACCAATCTACCATATATCCTCAACAACTCCAAAATATGATGTTGATGTATAAATTGGGTTCTTATCTTTGGAACTCAAAAAATATAGTGCTTTAGAGATGACCATTACTCCATTATTTTGAATGGTACTCTTATCATCCTGTTTTTTTGTAAAATGTGTAACCATTAATATCAAATCCATACCACATGATCATATTAACACATGGTCCCCATGATGAGGAGCCTATCGTAGGGTGTTCAAAAAATTAAAACCAAGTTAATGTAGTAGTAGTAGTGGATTCATGTTTTGTCTCAGAGAGGATAGTATTATGAGTATGGTTCTCTATTGTTCGGATTTGATATTTTGAAAACAATGTGTGAGATTGATTAGATAAGTTTTAAATTTAGTGTTGGAGATGATGAAAAGGACTTGGATCCTCCCCTTTCCTTACTTATAAAATCATAATTCCATTTAATGTTTCTTTTATTCTCTCTCTAAGCTAGTTAAACCTCACTTAGATTACCTTCTCTTATAAGTATTAGTTTGAGTAAGGGAGTATAGTGAGAACTGTAAACCTAACTATCACCTAGACTAGTGATTAGATATATCTGATTATCCTCCTCTTCACACACTTCTCATTATCATGTTTAGTGGAGTGATTCTTAGTGGCCTACATGTTCAGTCTATAAGTAAGATAACTTTTAAAGTGAATAAGTAGAAGGGAATATCTTAAAACCTAAACATGCTCAAATAAATCCAGAGAGATCAATAAAAGATAGAAAATTATTTATAACATTTAATTCAATTAAATTGTTAATGGGGCCTCCTTTGATCATCAAATAATGGCATAGTGTTCCATCATCAGAGAATTAGAGTAAGAAAATGAAATAAAATGAGAAGATACATCAGCAGCAGCCCTAATTCATCGATTGTGGAAGCACCCTCTCTTTTTCTAGCTTATAGTTCATCTTTTATTTAGAAATTATATAAATTATTCAATAATACATTTCTATAAACATGATTTTCATGAGATTCATCCAATAATCCTAGTGTCTTTTCTTTAGATTTTCACCACATGTATGACTCGATGGTCAGGATTTCCTTAAATCATCACTCGAATCATTTTTAGTAAAGCATTCTTCTCCCTTGATCGAGCTTCATACTCCTTCATTAAGGATTTAAGAGAAATTTTTTTATGCTTCATGGATTCATTGGACATAAAATCATCCTCTAGGTTTAACAAAACATGATTGGGCCTGAAATTAGATGCATTTGGGCCTAGATATACCCAGATATGGGCCTTGTAACTTAGATATGGACATGCCTAGGTGTTGTATGGAACAATGTTGGATGTCATTGATTTTTTCTTTTATTTCATCATGATATGTTTTTTTGTTATTAAAATGTATTCATCTAAAGCTTCTTTAACTCAAGTTCATCACCTATCAACCAAAATCTCAATGGTACATAAAGTCAAATAGTTGGCGCATGTAAAAAATCCTTCAGAAGGATCAATCAGCTTCAGTTACAAGATCCAACATGTGGGTCGCCTCCTCCTATCAACGCCGGCAATTTGGTTTCTTTGCTTAGAACAAAATGGTGGTGCACTCATCTTCAATTTGGATTTATATCTCCACTAGAAAGCATGGGAGTCTGTATTCTTCGAGAAGACAGTGCACAGGGTGTGGCAACAGTTTAGAATTCTTCTGAGCTTGAGGTTTTCCAATCCCAATACTTATTCATCTTTAAGCCTATGTTCATAACTCATTTAGAGTCAAGTATATGGAAGAAAAAACATCAAACTTATATAGTGTGAGGTTTATCTTCCAAACAAAGGGATAAAATTCCAGACTTTCGGTTCCCAAAGCTAATGTTACAGTTAAATGTAGGGATCATCAATGTGGAGTTCATCTTCCAAACATGGGGTTCATATTACAAATGATAGGTTATCAAGCCTAAAATTCCACTTAATTGTGGGGATCAGCAACATGGGTTTCAATAATCATTAAATAAACCCACTAGTCAGGATCGTTTGGCCCCTTTGGTGAACTTACTATTGTGATCGATTGCACAAAAAAACTTATGGTCAATTAATTGGTCTCATGCCCATAATTTAAGGTAATTTGGAATATTTTCATTATTTGAGTGTGTTTATTTATGTGATCATGGAGGTAACATGTTCACTTGAGCCTTCATCATGCTGTCACTTGCATTTTCAAAAATCCAATCTTAATCTACACATCAAAAATTCATTTTTTTAGTGCACTATTTTTCTCCAATCAGTTATAGAACAAAAATATTAGAATTTAATAATTTAAAAAAATTATTACAAAAAATTTATGGCTTCCAAATAAAATCCAAAATTAATAAAATGATTAAAAATAATTATTTTGCGTGATTAACAATTAAGTTCCAGAATTTTCAAATGTCACAAAAACACTAATTTACCCGAGATTTCATGAATTAATGGGGGTAATTTTCAGTGAAAAACAAATAAAAGTTTTCATATTTTAATCTCACATTTCTCTTCTACACTTGAACTATTACACTATTATAAAATTTTATCATTGAATTTAATTTATTGAAAAAGAAATACAAAAATATTCATCCTCCCTAGATCTAAATTTGTAATCTAGGTAAGAATAAATTCATAGGTTCATCCATTGTTTGAATTACCATGCCTCCAATGTAATTCAATTCACTCCCCACATCAACCCAATAAAAGCTCTAAGTCTAGGAGTGGATCAAATTAGATTTAAGTGTAATCTAAGTTTTAATGAGAACTTCCATTTTTTCCTCTCTCATAAGTTTCTTAAACCAAAATTTGAATTACCACTTCGTTAATACAACTCAAATGATTTTGTTATAAATAAATTGAACCCTTATTTATCATTTTTCAATATTTAATTCACTAGAATTGATTAATTTTTTACTATTAGGAACATATTTTCCTTTTTGTGTATTTTTTCCAACCATGTATGTGTAAAGCACTATGAATAATAACTTATTGGATATGTACAGATGGATTACTCACACACCTGGTGTCTAATGTCTTAGAGATCTACCAAGGGATCCCAATTACCCATTTTAATCTAGGTTTAAAGGTATTATATCAATTTCTTTTTAGTTGGATCCCTATGGTGTTCTTTTTCATAAAGGTCAAGTTTTCTTAGATTAATTTTAAAAATCTAGTGACCTCATGTTATAATTCTGATTCCACACAAATCATTTCACTCACAGTCTCTTCCTTAGTTCTAAAACTATATTTTTTGGGAGATCATTACAAATTCACTATTCATTCATCTAATTATTACTATTTTAGAACCAATGAAATTCTTAACTCTATTATGGTATTCAATATAAATAAGGAAACATTCATCGCAATTCCTATATTAAAAATACTACAATGTTTTCAAAAAAATCCAAAAAATAAGGTATGTGTAGGCTATGAAACCTCTATTTTTTTGGTTTCTTTTTTTTCTCCCTATTTGTTAGTATTTTTTTGATTAATTATTTATTTACACTCCTAAAATCTACATTGTATTTTATCCCCCATACTTAGTTCAGAAACACTTTCATTAAATTCCAACAAGCCTTTTTTTAAGAAAAAGAGTTCAAAATAAAAAAACATGAACTATTGTGAAGGAAAGAGACAACATGGGGTTCTTTATTCAATGGAATAAGGGGGCTTTGGATTCCTATATTGGATCTTTCCAAAAAAAATCATGGTAATGCTTCACTTTATGACCATTTACTTTAAAGGGGTTTTGTGTCTCAACTCCTTTGATCTCAATTAAATCAAATGGAAAAGTTACAGTTACTATATAGGGTCCAGTCCATTTGGAATGAAGTTTACCTAGAATGAGTCTCATCCTTGATGATAACAACAATACTTTGTCTCCAATTTTAAAATATCTCTTCTGGATGAGTTTTTCATGGACATATCTATTTTTCTCCATATACAATAGGGAATTCTCATATGCTTCTCTTATTGGACCCTTTAGCACTATCATATACAACTTCCTACGTTCACCAGCTTATCCAAAATCCATTTTTACTCTCTTAACATCATATAAGGATTTGTGCTTTAACTCAATAGGTAGGTGAGAGTGTTTTCCATAAAATATTCTGTAAGGATACATGCCAGAGGGGATTTTTTAGGAATTCATGTATTCTCACAGTGCATCCTCCAACTTTATGCTCGAGTCCTTTTGGTTGGGTTGAACTATCTTCTCAAGAATCCTTTTTATCTCTTTGTTGTGAACCTCAACCATCCCATTGGTTTTTGAATGGTAGGTAGTGTAAATTTTGTGGTGTACTCCATATTTTTCATCAATACATCCATTTTCTTATTGAAAAATTGTGTGCATTGATCACTTATTATTACTCAAGGAACTCTAAACCTTCAAAAAACATTTTATTTTGGAAATTAAATAAAAGTTTTGGAATAATAGGTTCATGTAGTGCTTTCTTCAATCCACTTAAAAACATAATCCACTACTAAAAAATGTATTAGAACCCAAATTACACAAAAAATGGTTCCATGAAATATAATCCCTAGACATAAAATATCTCATATAAAATCAAATTTTTTTGGTTCATTGCATTTATTTTATAAATACCACTAATAAACTGATATTTTGGATAGATTTTAAATGTGAGTCTTTAAAAATTGAGGGGGGGGGGAACAAACAATCTTCTAAAACTTTCTGAGATTTTCATTGAGGTCCAAAATGGCCTCCACAAGAAAGTGTGTGGAAAAATATAAGCATGTACTTAACCTATTCTTCATGGATACACCTCTTTATTAATTGATCACTATAGACATTATATATATGGGTCTTACCAAACATAAAATTTTTATTCATATTTTAATTTAAGTTAATTATGATTATAAAATAAATAAGTTACCCTTTATGTGACCAAAAAATTCACTAAATCGATATAATAGGTCACTTGATTGGATTCATATAGTTTCTCACTAGGGAATAAATCATCCAAGATTGTTTTAGATGGAAATTCTACCTTATCCATGTGGGGAAGTCTACTCATGTGGTCTACAGCCATATTCTCACAACCTTTCTTATTTTTAATCTCTAAGTTGAATTCTTATAGTAGAAATATCCATCTCACTGGCCTCATCTTTACATCATCCTTCTTGATCAATTATCAGAGTGTTTCGTGATCAAAATATATAGTTACTTTACTTCCAAAAAAATAAGATTGAAATTTCTCCAAGGTAAAAAAATAGACAAAAACTCATTCTAAGTTGTTATATAATTGATCTAATATATGTCCAATTTTTTTGATGCATAGGATATTAATTGTGAGTTTCCATCAATATTTTGGGAGAGTAAAACTCCTACGAATCTGTTGGAAGTATCGCACAGTATCTGAAAGGGTTGTTCATAGTTTGGTGGGAGGATTATGGGGGGAAGTAGTCAAACTCTATTTTATATTATCAAATATTTTCCTCCATGAATCATCAAAAAAATTATTTCATTTATTTAGTATGTTATTCAAGTCCAAAGAAATATTTTGAAAGTATCTAATAAATCTTCAATAAAATATAACATGTCCTAAAAATTATCTAATATGTCTCATAGTGGTGGGGTATGGTAGTGTGTAAATAAAATAAACTTTGGAATTGTCCAATTAAATTCCATATTTAGAAATTATATGGCCCAGAACATTTCCCTTTATTACCATAAAATGGAATTTTTCAAATGTCAAAACCAATTTTTTCTTAATTAATTTTTTTAAAAAATTCCAGACTCTCCAGACAACTTTGAAAACAATTTCCATAGATAGTAAATACATAAAAGAATAACTCCAAGAATATGTCAATAAGGTTTGATAAAATACTTACTATGCAGTTCTTAAAGGTTCCTAGGTAATTGAAAATTCCAAAAGAAAACCTTTGGTAAGCAAACATACCAAATGGACATGTGAAGGAGGTATTATCTTGATCTTCTAGAGCAATTGGAACCTAAAAATAACCAGAAAAATCCATTAAGGAAACAATAATGACCCTTCCCAACTAGCCTCTATAACATTTGGTCTACAAAGAGTATGGGGAAGTGTTATTTTTAGGTTTCATGGTTCAATGTCCTGTATTCAATACAGACTCTCCAGCTATTATAGAATCCTATGGGCATTAGTTCATTATTTTCATTTTGTACAATTGTGTATCTAGGTTTCATTGAGATTGTTTGGATGGGACTCACCCATTAGGAGTCAGAGATGGGTTATATTATTCTAACTCCAAAAAATCTTTCTACTTACTTTTTAACTAATTTTAAAAGGTTTGGGTTGATCCTACTTTGGGGTTGTCTCACAGGTTTAGACTCAATTTCCAACAAAATTATATACATGCATGTGGTAGGGATAATACCTGGAATATCCCCTAATGTCCAGCCTATTTCCCAGAAATTTTTTTTTAAAATTTATAGAAGTTAATAATATTTCTTGGGTTTTAAATTATTTGAAATTATTATGATAATTTTTTCATTTTATTTTAAAAAAAGGTGTATTTCAAGTTTAATTGAAGCAGTTTCAATTCTAGCTCAGGGGGTTTTCTATTGATGTTTTAATCCGAGTGTTCACCATGTTGGAACCCTACACATGTAAATTAGAAGTAGTAGTATCACATTTGATTAACTTTTCAAAATAGCTTTCATCAATTTATTAAAATTCTTCAACACTCAAAGCTATTTCCAGATTAAGTTCAATTTTTAAAATAGATTCATTAGAAAAATCAGGTGTGTCCAAATCTTCTCCTAATATGTTTATTTCATCAAAAAAATTAATCTCTTCCTTATAAGAATAAGTTATTTTAAAAAAATAATATAAAAATAGGTTTCTTCTTATGTGGGTATTTCATTAAATATTGGATGTTTAAATCCATTGTTTCCTTACTAAAATTCATGGAAATAGTTCGTTCATTGAAATTTATTATGGTTTCAATGGTCTTGAGGAATGGCCTATCTAGAATGATGGGATATTGATCTTTACCTTTTCCTTCTTCCATATTGAAAATATAGAAGTTGGTAGGGAATGGAAATCATTGTACACATACCAAGAAATATTCAAAAACACCTAGTGGGTTGGTAGTGTCTCGATTGGCAAGTTATACAACCACTTGAGTGGGTTTGAGATCTACCATCCACAAAGAATAATAAATAAAATAAAGCATTGCGTTTATTGATGCTCTTAAATCACAAAGTGTTTTGGAAAAATTAAGCGCACTTATAGCGTAGGAGATAGTGTAAGTACCTAGATTTTGATATTTATTAATAATTTTTTGGGTAACAAGGGTGGAAACATTTTTACTTAATCGTACCTCTTCATTTCCTCATAATCTCTTTCTCTTGATGCATAGGTTGTTGATGAATTTTTTATACTTAGAAATTTGGTGGATGACTTCTATCAAAGTATTTTTGATCTCCACTTTCTTGAATATTTTTAGAATATCCTATTATAGTGTGTCTTCACTGGGTTTCTTGGGTGGTTTATCCATTATAGGGAAGGGTGGTTGAGGTTGGTTTGAATCCTCTATTTTGGATTTCTCTTTTTCTTTCTTCACAGGGTGTGTTTTCAATAGTGATTAATCTTATTTCTCCTTGAAAGATTATTTAGGTACAATGGGTTTCCCACCTCTATCTCCTTCATGAGATGGTTATTCTCCTCTGCTTTCCCGATATTTGTCGCTCCTTAAAGTAATAGAACTAACATTTTCCTTGGGGTTATGAATGGATTGAGTGGGAAGCTTACCTAAGCCTTGATATTTTAAGTCATTGATGGAAGTCATAATCTTGTTGTATTTTCCTTGAATCTCCTTCAATGTAGATCTTTACACTACAAAAAAAACCAATTAACAATATTTTTTTCATTAGTGATGTTTATAAACATCGCTAATTAATTTACCGATGTTTCTGCAAAACGTCGCTAAATGAGGTGTCGTTAATTTAGCAATGTTTATAAACATCACCAGTTTAGCGACACCTCATTTACCATTTTTTTTAGAAGCATTAGTAAATAAACGTCGCTAAATTCATGAAATTTAAAAACGTCACTGTTTAGAGACACCTCATTTACTAAAATTTCTAAAAAATTATGTATTTTTTTTAAAATTTATAATTTTTATTTTACCCGCATTTATTTTGAAATTTATAAAAAAAATTGAAATTTATATAAAATTTTATTATTAATTCTTCAACTTTCCCCACAACCCCCCGCAGCCCCCCTCACACAGCCCCTAAAACCTAGTACCCCTTACACCCCCCTCCCATCCCATCCAGTACCCCCCTCACATGACCCCATCCCCACTACCCCTCACACCCCCTCTTATCCCCTCCTGTATCATACAGTACCTCCCTCACATGACCCCCACCTCATCCACCCCAACCCCAGCACACCCCCCCCCCCCCCGCCAGCCTCCTCCCATCCCATCTAGTACCCCCCCCCCCCACACGCCCTCACCTTGTCCACCCTAGCCCCCAGTATGCCTGCCTTGCCTCACCCCACCTCCACATCTCTAATAAAAAATGCTTGTATTAGAGTTTGATTCATGGACCTCCATTATCACAACAAATAAACTAAAAAACTCACCTATTATAATTTTAATAATATAATTGTATTCTGTTATATTTATATATATATATATATATATATAAATTTCAGAATTTAAAAAATTAATATATTCCATATTTTATTTATATACATATATTAATATATATATATATATATATTACATATATGTTTATATGTATGTTTATATTTTATGTTTATATATATTTTATATTTCATGTTTATGTTTTATGTTTATTTATATATTTATTTATATTTATATATATATATATACGTATATGTATATATTTTTTATATTTTTTATCTTTATATGTGTGTGTGTGTATTTATAGGTGTGTGTGTCTGTGTATAAATGTATATATATATATATATATATAATTAGTCATGTTTTAAAACATTGGTAAAAATAGTCAGGTTTTCTTAAAAAATGACTAAATTTAAAATATTTAATTGTATTATGATATATATATATATATATATGTATATATATACATTTCAGTATTTAAAATTTAATATTGTATATATATGTGGTTTATATATTAATATAAATACATTAATATATATATATTTATTTATTTATTTATTTGTATTTTATATTTTATGTTTTATGTTTATATATATTTATATATGTTTATATTATATTATATATTCATATATGTTTATATTTTATATATATGTTTATATTTTATATATATGTTTATATTTTATATTATATGTGTGTGTGTGTTTATATTTTATGTTTATATGTATGTGTGTGCACGTGCGGGTGTTTATACTTTATATCTTATAGATATATATGTTTATTTTATGATTATATTCTATATATATGTGTGTTTTTATAATTTATGTTTATATATATGTTTATGTGTGTGTGTGTGTGTGTTTATATTTTATATATATTATATGTTTATATTGATATATGTGTGTGTGTGTGTGTGTGTTTATGTGTGTGTGCGTCTCTAAATATATATGTGTACGTATACATATATATATTTATTTTTATATTTATATATATAATTAGATACTTTTTAAAACACTGCTAAAAATGTTCCTAAAATAGCCACATTTTCTTAAAAACATGACGAAAATTAAAATATATGTGTATTTTTCTATATAAATATATGTATATTTATTTATTTATTTATATATTTATATGTGTGTGTGTTAATATATATATATATATTTATTTATTTATATATATCTGTGCGTGTGTCTATGTTTATAAATATTAATATTTGTGTGTGTGTGTGTGTGTTTGTTTATATTTTATATTTTATGTCTATATTTATATATAAGTTTGTATCATATTTTATTATATTTTACATATATGTTTATATTTTATATTATATATATGTGTTTATATTTTATATATATGTGTGTGTGTGTTTATATATATGTGTGTGTGTGTGTGTGTTTATTTTATATTGTGTGTGTGTGTGTGTGTGCATATTTGGGTGTACACATATATAATTAGCTACCTTTTAAAACGTTGGTAAAAATATAACTAAATTGCCACATTTTCTTAAAAACGTGACTAAATTTAAAAAATGTGTGTGTGTTTATATATATAAATATATATATTTTATACATAAGTTGATATATATGTGTTTGTATTTATATATATTAATATATATATATATATATCTAAATATATGTTTCTGTGTTTATATATGTTTATATATGTGTATCAGTATTTAAAAAATTAATATTATATATATATATATATAATTTTATATATTAATATATATATATATATATATGTTTATGTTTTATATTTTATATTTTATATTTTATTTATATATATATATAAGTTTATATTATATTATATATATATTTTTATATTTTTCATATATGTTTATATTTTATATTATATATATATATGTTTATATTTGATATATATGTGTGTGTGTGTTTTTTCATTTCTATATGTTTATATTTTATATTATATATATGTTTATATTTTTTGTTAATATATATGTGTGTGTGTGTGTGTTTATATTTTATATTATATATGTGTGTGTTTATATTTTATGTTTATTTATATATATATGTGTGTGTGTGTTTATATTATATATATGTGTGTGTGTGTGTGTGTGTTTATATTTCATATATATTACATGTTTATATTTTATATATATCACATGTTTATATTAATATATATATTTGTTTATACTTTATATAAAATTAGATATATATATATATATATATATATATTATAAATATGTTTATATATATATATATATCATAAATATGTTTATATATATATATATTATAAATATGTTTATATATATATATATATGTCTATATATATGTGTGTGTGTGTGTGTGTAAATATATGTGTATGTATGTATGTATGTATATATATAGTTATAATTATAATTATATATATATATAATTATCCATGTTTTAAAACAATAGTAAAAATGTCACTTAATTAGTAACATTTTCTTAAAAACGTGTCTAAATTTAAAATATATATGTGTTTTGATATATAAATATATATATATATATATTTATTTATTTATTTATATATGTGTGTGTTTATATATATATAAATATATATATATATGTGTTTATATATATATAAATATATGTTTATATATATGTTTATATATATGTTTATATATATGTTTATATATATGTTTATATATATGTTTATATATATGTTTATATATATGTTTATATATGTGTTTATATATATGTTTTTTTATGTGTTTATATATGTGTGTCTTTGTTTATACATATTAATATATCTGTGTGTGTGTGTGGGTGTGTGTATTTACATCGATGTGGGGAAATGACGTATATAAATATAAATATTTTTAGCGACATTTCCTAAAAATCATCACTAATTTAGAGATTTGTTTTAGGAAACGTCGCTAAATTAGCAATGCTTTTCAGGAAACATTGCTAAATTAGTAATGTTTTTAGGAAACATCGCTAAAATACTCTCTAAATTTGATACATTTTTCAGAAAATATTGTTAAATTATAGTTTTTTGGTAGTTATGGGTGTTGAGAGTAGTCTATTGAGTGGTGTGAGATACCACAATCTGTTTCAACAACTCCTTCATAGTGGGCTCTTGATTATACTCTTATGGGTATCTTGTAAAGGGATGATAACTGCCTCTTTGGAAGGGTGGAGGTTGGATGGTCGATTGAAAACCTTTCTGGAAAGGTTCTAATTACTATTGTTGGTTCCCAACTCCAAACTGATAATTAGAAAATTCTATAAATCCTTAGTTGTTTGTTGGTTGTTGTTGGAATTGTCTCTAGTACATAGTATCATAGTGTTGGAACCATGGTTATTCTTTGCATGAATTGAAGTATGTTTTGTGTTTGTTGTCAATCCTTAGTGGATGTTTAGAATGTCTGTCAGTAAAGTGATCATACAGTTCAAACAGACAACAGTATTGAAGGTGGCGTTGTTTCCCAGTGTTTGCAAAAAATTTAGGCCTGAAAATCAGAAAATGAAGACATGGGTTGTTGGTAAAATGATGCGCACGCAAAGAGGAAGTGGTGCATGAAAAAGGAGGGATGTGCGCGAAATATTTGAGTTGGGCGTGAAAAACAGTGTGGTGTGCGAAATAGTGGATCGAGTTTTTTCGCGCAAATAGTGTTTCGGAATCAGAATGTTGAAAAATGGAAAAGGCATGGGCAGCGTGAAAAATCTAGAGATGTGCGCGAAAAACGGTACCTGGGTGAAATATTATGCGCCAAATGAGAGGTCTTTCGCGCCACAGGGGGTTTTGCGTGCGGGGGTCTGAGACGCCTATAAATAAGAAGTGACCCCCCTCATTCCGGATAGAAGAAGACTCAGAGAAGATCCGAGGTCTGATGCGCGTAAAATATTCGTGTAAATGGAGTTGTGCTAAAAATTTAAGCTTGCGCGAAAAATTTCAGCTCGTGCGGAAAACATTAGAGCAGCGTGAAATGTTTTGGATTTGCGCAAAAAATTCTGGCTCACGCGGAAAACTTTAGTGTGGCGCGAAAAGTTTTGGACTTGCGTGAAAAATTCTGGCTCGCGTGGAAAAATTTAGAGTTGCGCGAAATATTCGGGCTTGCGCAAAAAATTTCAAATTGCACGAAAAATTCCAGCTTGCACGAAAAATGTGAAGTTGCATGAAAAAATTGAGGTTGCGCGTAAAACTTGGAGTTGTGCAAAATTGTTAGAGAAACCTGTTTGCGTGTTTCTGTTTATCTGGTTCAGTGGTTCACCACATTCAAGTGCATCATTTATGGACTTTGATGCAAGTAGAGTCTCATGCTAAGCATAGGCAGAGACTTCAATGTGAATCTATTGAAGAGACCTTCACATCTATAAACTGATTGGGACTTCACCAAAAGCAGTGAGCCAGGGGGAGTCAGCGGGAGTGACCCAAGGGACGTAGTGGGCTATCCCTGAACAGTTGTAAAGGCAGTGAGCCTGGGACAGAGTGACTGTTCCCAAACCTTTGTAATCAACAACTAGTAAAGAATAGTGGAATTTGGTACGACCGACAACCTGTCGGCGTATGCTCCTTGGACGTAGCCCTTAGTGGTGAACCAAGTAAAAAGTGATGTGTCATATCTTTGCATGTGAATGTTTGATTGCTTCTCATATCCATCATATAGGTTAAACTAGTTCCTACCAACGTGGGAACAAGATCAATCAGTTTAAAAGAAAAATTTGACACCCTGATTCACCCCTCCCCTCTCAGGGTGTCCTGGGGTCCTACACATAGCTCTCTATTCCTTGGTCTTTAAGACATCCATCAGTGAAGTTGTCTTGAGAGTAGAAAAGTTGACAGACCCTTGGAGGTTTGGGAAATGTTGTTTCATGTACTTAATTCACAACTAGTTGTATCACAAAAGAGGTTAGTTCTTCAATTTTATTTTCAAGTAAAGGGCAGTTAGACAATTTTACCTCATGAACTCATCTTGTTATGGATCTTGTTTTGAATTGTTTAAAATTTTGGGAGATCCTATCAATCGGATATCTAACTTCAATGGGGGACTTTTCTATTAATTCTCATCTAAAGTAATCATCTAGTAGATTCTAGTCATTATCTATTAGCCCTTGGTAAAAGAATACCAAGAAATGATGATATTCAAAAGGTTGATATGGGCAGGAAGTTTTCAATCACTTGAATCTTTCCCAAAAATCAAGTTGAGTTCCCCCACTTGATTTCTTGATCTCATAAATATCTTTTCTTATTTAAGTGATCCATGATATAGGGAAGTATATATGGTGGAAATTATATTTCATCCCATATTATGTGGTAACTTCCCCAAGTTAGAGGTTGTATATATATTTCTTGTCTTCCCCTTCAAGAGAGAAGGGTAAGATCTTCCAGCTCACTTGATCTTATAAACCTCCTCTAGGATTGAAATTACTAAAAACAATAAAATATTGTCTTGGTAGGATTTGGATTATACCAGTTCTTAGTTCAAATTCTTATTGATTATTAGGTTCTTGAAGTTTATTATAATTATTAAAACTAGCTGCGTAAATTTATCTCAAAGTTATATTCAATTATTCCAAATTATTTTCCAAATTTCCACTTCCTAAATTTACTATGGTGGAAGAATAATTTTAGTAATGGGGGCTTGTAAATGGAATTGTGAAAAAAATTCTCCTCTTATTCTGTGATTTTTAAGGTTCTTAGTCTCATCAGAATAATTTTTTCAACCTCCAAATCAAAATCAATGAGGTGAGATGAACTGGATATGTTCATTTGTTGAAATGATTTTTAAAAAAAATAGAGTAACAACACAATTACTAGCCTCACCACTAATTAATTTGGGTTTTATGAGGCTCCTGTCATGGGGAACTCAGTAAAAAAAATTAAACCCAAGATAATATTGTAGTAGAGGAATCGAGTTGTCTCTCAAAGAGGATAGTATTATGGGTGTGTTTATCTATTTTTTGGGTTTTATTTTGTGAAAATGGTGTGTGAGATTAATTGTATTGTTTTTAAATTTAGTTTTAGAGATGGATTCTTAACCTCATATCCTCCCCTTACCTTTCCTGTAAAATCATAATTCAATTTAAAGTATCTTCTATTATCTTTCTAATCCAGTGAAACATCACTTAGATTACCTTCCCCTAGAACTCTCTTCTTGATTATGAGGGTAAAATTATCATTATAAACCTTACTATCACTTTTCAAAGTGATTGGATATCTTTGATTACCCTCCTCTTCACCCTCTACTCACTATCATGTGTAGTGGAGTGAGTTCGAGTGTCCTACATGTGTTATCCATAGATATAAGGAAGATAAATTTTAAAGTGAATAAGTAGAATTAAATCTCATAAAACCTAAAAACGCTCAAATAAATCTAGAGAGATTAATATAATAGATAAAATCATTTAGAAAATTGAATTTTTAAGGGCCCGAATCCACATGGATTGACCCTTTGTGTGTTTTAGAAGATCGAAGTGCTCGTAGGAGGCTCAGAAGAATTTCGGATAAGTTTAGTTAAGTAAAATCTAGAAACGGGGGTATTATACATCATGTAACTGAATTACATGATGTGAAATCCTGTTTCATGGTTTTTCCTAGAAATATTCATGACGTGTAGACTTTTACACAGCATGAAAGAGGGATTCACAGCATGAAATAATTCATGGTTTGAAAAATAAAATAAAGCATTGAGGTGACGTGTTTTTCAGCAGAAACCGACCCTGAGGCATTACATGGTGTGAAAGGGGAGTACACATCGTGTAATTTCCCACTTCTATATTTTTTTAAAACAATTCAATCACTCAGGTTTTCACAAAACCTACGATTTCAACGCACTCTCTCGAATCTAGATGACTCGGCTACCCCCCTCTTCAACATTTTGGTATTCCTTCATTCCAGATTGATTTCCTACTTCCCTCCTTTGATATGTCTTCGATATAAGGTACAATCTACCTCTTTTATTATGGTTTATTTGATCTATTTCCTATCATTCCTCTTTTCAATGTGATGGTTCATGATCTTCATGTATCTAATAAAGTTTTATTGGTTGTTGGTTGGTGCGGTTGTGCCGCAACATCCTCAGGTGGATGCAGTTGTTGCAGGAGAGATGATCATGATCCATTTATTTGATCTGTTCTCATAAAAATAACATCAACAACCTTTTGAGGTAGTGGATTCATGGGTTATCTATTTATTTACATGCAATCATCGAGATAGCATGATTTAGCCCTTCGATCATAATGGAATTGACCTAATTAAAAATCAGATTAAATAATTGGTATCGATTTCATAGCGATGTTGTTGATCTATACCATGATAACGGTTTGCCTCTTGATTTTCTAGCTACTGTGATATTTATGCCCTGCTTGTTTTAACATGTTGTTCCTGATGGAAATTTGTAAAGAATTTAAAGCTGGAATTAATTGATAATTAATTGGCTAATGGGTTAAATAGGCATGTTTAATCAATCTAGTTATTAATATAATCTGATGTTAATCAAATTGATGTAGATATGCATGTTTAATGGAATTGGTTAATGAACCGGAATCATGTTGATTCTTTTTGATAAATGATTAAAGTCATGATAAATTAATTGTTTAATTAATTATGATAGCTTGTGATAGCTTTTTGTTTAGGTTTCCCATAGTTGGAACTTGTGAATAATGAATCAATTAATTCAAGATGGAATAAGAACTAGTTGTGTGAAAAAGATAATTCCTTTGTAGTTCCTGAGTTTCTCGCTTTCTTGTAAAGGGAAAGTGCCTCATGCTTTGGAGTTGTGGAAGCTTGTTGTGTGTGAAGGATAAATGGATTTCTTTGGGTCCTAGAGAAAATTACTATGTTTGTTCCTATTTCTTGTGGTGTGATCTAGATATGATATTTGTGTTATGTGGGGCAGGGAGGTCCGGATGTGATGATCCTAGGATAGTTGATCCTAGAGGGCTATTGTGGTATGTAGGGAAAGAAGGCCCAATTGTTGTGGTAGCAGTTGACGCCTAGAGTGGCAATATGCATTGGTTTATGTATGTGGTGTCGGGGAGGACACCAAAGATGGTGGAATGGGTTGAATCTAGGCTTACCTGTTGATATGAAAGTTGGATGCCTGTTGAATCTATTGTCTGTTTATCTGATTTATTTTCCCCACTACTTGAGGTGGATGGTTTTTCTTACTCTCCTTCCAAGAGAGTCAAAGACATAGAGGGTATGCCACATGATTTATGTGTTTATCTTCTCATGGTTGGATGGGTCTATGCTCTTGCTATAGGTGGAAAAGACTTAACAGGTAGTTCATATATTCACCATGTTGAGACCCTTGTGTTTGGTAGCTCAGAATGTTTTCCTATAATACCTAGAAATATGGAAATGGTAATGCTATTAAATAAATGAAATAATGATGTTTAACCCACGGGGTTGGAGCATCTTGAAATGCAATGTTGAGGTTGTAATTCTGAGAAGTTGTGGACTCAGTTTGGTTATGCTTGGAGGGAATGGATCTTTATTGAGATACTAATGAAATGTAATGTGGGTTTTGTTAATGGTTAATTAATTGTTAAAGAATTAATTAATGTAAAATTCAACTAATAAAAATGGATAAAGTAACTTAATTTATCTCTTTAAATGGTTATGTTCTTATAGTATATCTAGTCTTAGTAGTGGCGGTTGGGAGTCTGAGAGACATTAGCTGCAGTTGAGTCTAAGACTAGATTATGCCTATAGTGTGGTTGTGATATATATTATATCATTTAGTTTTTATGTTTTTATACGCTACTACACCCTTTTGATTATGGTAACTAACACCCCGGGGATTCTGATCCCTAGGGGGTGTTTTCCCCAACATCTGGGAGGATGGATGAATGACTACCCCCTTTAGCCTCTCTCTTTTCTCTTGTTTGTTACTTTTCTAGTATGCACGACGATTAGTTTTCCCAATATATTTGTGTAGAGGGTTGTAATGGCTTGTGTTTATTTCTCACACATGTATTCTGGATATAGTTTCCTAAGTACTACTATTGGTATAACATGTATAGGTTGTAATGTCTTGAGGATCCTTACACAGTGTATAGGTTGTGATGGCTTGAGGTATAATACCCAATGTTTGATATACATTATACAAGTTTTGGTGGATCCTAAAAACTACCTATTTACTTTTGGTTATGTGGACATAGTGGTGTGTTTCATGAGGTGCATATTGTGGTTCTTTTCCCAGGTGTCTGTGGGATACCCTTTTTCAAGAGAGATGCTTAAGACGTGTGACGTTGGGGAAAAGTGTAAAACCAATGGGGAAGTGGTAACAGTGTACCCTTGATATTATTTATTATATAATCTGATCTTGTATGTGATACTTGGTGAGAGTATCCATGGTGAGGCTGGGAACTTAGTATACCTATTTAGGTGATGAGTTAGTTTCACTTTTTGTTCACTGTTATTTGGCATGCTTTCTTTTCTTTTACACGAGAGGCTCCGAGAAGGATCCTAAGGACTATATTGTTATACTCACCCTACGTATATATAAACTATTTTTTCAGGTCAGTTGGAGTAGGCTGGAGATCAGAATGGTTTGTACTAGCTTTTGGGTTGCAGGAGTTATTTAGGCTTCGTGGTCATTGTCGTCTTTACCTTTCTTTTGGTACTTGTATCTTTTCCTTTCAGTTGTTGTAGTTCTTGATTGAAATTACATTTGTGTACTTGGGTTTATTTTATATTTTAGTCTAAGAAAGAGTTGGTTGGTGTCTATATTATCTCTCTCTTCTGCATGTGTTTCTCATAGATGGTAATGCCTCTCATCTGCATGTTTATTATACCCTTGGTGATAGTCACCAACCCGAGGCCTACTGGAGGCGGGACTCAGGGGGTCACTATCTCTCTTATCCCATTATTGGATCAGGAGAGGTATACTTTGTGGGGAGAGGGTCATGAAAGAGTGGTATCAGAGCACTGGTTGAGGGATATGATGGAGTTTGGAGTTAGGCAATAGGTGAGGTTGCTGGGGTTGGTAGGGAAATGATGTCAGATAAGATTAGAAATCACTGTAAACATGGGATATAGGATTAGACACAGGTATTTAGGTCCCCCTGTGATCTAATTCTTGGAACTTTAAGCTTACAGTAGCTACTAAATGATGTGATACTAGTTGCAGGGTAGAGACCTAGGAAAGGATCATGCATCATTCTTATTTGTGCTTGTGTTTTAATGGGTAAACCTTGGGATAGATTAACCTAAAATGAATAAAATAAAACAATTAATTAATGTTAAGTCTTCCATATTCCTGGTTTAGGAACTCTAACTATCTATTATTTTATAGGTATAGATCCAGGTCGACGTCCTCATCAGGTTCGCACAGAATATGTTTAGCAAGTTGCGCCAGCTGATAGCCACAGGGTAGAGGTTGACTATGATGACACTTGGAGGATGAAACTATGAGAGTTTTAGTGACATTGTCTACAGAAGTATGAGGGATCCATTTAAGATGCAGTCATAGAAGACTGGTTGGTGGAGGTTGAGAAAGATTTCAGTTTGATCTGTGCTCGGAAGGAGCAATGGGTGTCTTTGGATGTGATGATGTTGTATGGGGCAGTGAGAAAGTAGTGGTTCTTGTTCTTCAGAGATCGCAAGGAGTTGGTAGTCTCATGGGAGGAGTTCCAAGACCAGTTCAAAGCCAATTTTCTTTCTTCGACCATGAAGGAGGCCAGTTACTAGGAGTTTCTTACCCTTTTTCAGGGGATCTCTAGTGTGCGAGAGTTTGGAATCTATTTGAGGAACCTTTTGTAATATGCTTTGGACCTTTTTTTAGGTGAGAAGGATAGGGTGAGGCATTTTGAGGAGGCTTTGCATCCAAATATCCAATGCCAGGTCACCCTGTTTATTCTGAAGACGTATCTCAAGGTGCTCTCAAGAGAAGAGTTCATCAAGAGAATGTTATCCATAAATAGATCATCGTGATAGGGGAGTAATCAAGATTCCTCACAAAGCAGAGATGTGGTTTGGGGTTCCCAGTTTTTAGGGCAGAGGAGTTTCTGATTAGCCAGGGGTAGGTCCCATCCCTCAGTATCTCATTTATCTAGGGGGATACTCTTAAGACTATTCCAAGGGATCATATGATTTTTTTTTGTGGATTCTGAGGTTATCAGTAGCGAGAGTGCCCGAACTTTCAGAGTAGTCAGCATGCATGTAATGCCCCGATCCCAGTTACCCAAAGTTGGTGCGTTATTGCGTAACATTGGCATGATCACAAAAGATCAAGTCTCGAAAGACCGATTAGTTTAGTAGCCTTGGAAACACTAGATACATTCATAAATGTTACATTACATCATAAAGTGAAAAATCACAATAACATATTCTCCATAGTACATACTTTTATCCCCTTTAGACTATCCTTGTAGGTCAGTCATAAAATATTTCTTCACATCCTAGGAAAAATAAAACATTTAAAGGGGTGACCTCAGAAGCTCAGTAAGGATAACAATGTAGCGGAAGCTTTCATAAATAAACATAAACATTTAAGTCAATTTATGACTAAAAAAAGCCTTTTAAACTTGAACTTCAACATAATATGGCAAAAGTAAAATGAGATAATGTCATTTACTTATTCACAGTGATATTATACTGGTTGAATAATCACATGCAATATCAATAACCACTTTCATAATGATGGAATGCATAATGTCAGACTATCATAACCACGTAGCCAAGGCCTCATGCCAAGACTACAAGTAATATTTTATCAAGGCCTCGTGCCAAGACACTAGTTTGTCTCATGAGACCTTCCGATGCATCAAGGAACTATAGCGGGCTCCACCCGTCACTTATTAAGTCCAATGCATTCCTCATATGAATAGTTTTAAACATATCATAAACCATAACATAATCGTATCACATAAAACATGCATAAAGGAAATATAACATTTCCACATTTCAATCACACGATATCAATACAACACATTGATATAATAAAAACACTTTCAAAACCATTTTCAATACCAAAATAAAGGAAAATTAAAACTTTGTATTTATTTTTCATTTAAAAAAAAGTTATGGCTTGTAGAGGAAGTCAAAACTCAAATAATGGTCATGGCGGCGGAGAAGTCGTTGTCGCGGCATATGTACGAAAAAAAAATTCCATTTTTTCGTTTAGTAAAATGATTTGTATAAAAAGATTCCTTTTGAAAAAAACATAAAAGTCAAAGGTATAAAAGAAAGTTGTGTATAAAACAAAATATGCCTCAATGAAAGGAGATTGAGAAGAAGTCCCTTACAAAGATCATTTTTTAAATAAAATAGATCTATTATGTGTATTCACTATATTTACACATAAAGAAAGTATAAATACTAGATAGGACATAATAATATCATGACATAATTTGAAAGTAGGAGATTAACCCAAAGAATGGAAATTGGGTTAAGAAGTTCCCTTACCTCATGTCCTACTTGACTCAATCATTATTTAACCTCCTGAATAATAAACTAGAGTTAATTTCTACTTGATTAAGAACCTTTTTTAAGTTTATTATTCCTTTTATATCACTTATTACCATGTTATGAACATTATGTAATTATTTAAGTTAATAACGGTCGTTTTGTCGATCTTTGATACTTGAGTCAAAAATAAACTTCTTATAATTACAAGTTGTTCATGTGATAAAATATCCATTATATCCATAATTATATTCATGATTTAGATATCATATATATCATATATATCCATTATATACATGTATTTATAATATTACATAACATTTAGAGGTAAGAAATGAAATGCACCGTTCATGGAGACGGTAAGTCGTACGTACGCATGAACGCTAAATTCATTTCTATTTCGTATTTAATGGAATGAAATTATAATTATATAAAGGTATACTATAATTCCAGTATAATATAGTGTATAATACCATTTACTCCATCCTTTATACATCCCATATATTGCATTAACAATTCAAATCACTTTGAGGGGGCGGTAGTCCGCACTTCCTAAAATGAAATTATCGCGTTTACCCATAATGGAAATCATAAAGGTATGACATAAATGAAAAATAAAGAATCATAAGGAAAACAAAAATATAATGTATATCATATATAAAAATAGTTTCATCATAATGGCCACCATGAGAGGTGTTAAAAGAAGATTGAGCAATCATCGTTTCGTGAGGCAGTAATTCGCCACCCACAGAAACAGTATGTTCTTTAACCATTAGATGAAGGTGTGTGTAATTATAAATAAAATCATTCTCATAAAACCATCCAAGTATATTGAGGATACTGGTGTTGTTACAAAATAAAAATAATAAAAAGAGTTTAGGGGGTTGGAGAAGCAAAATAAAACAAAACAACATAAGAGAATACATTACCTTTAAATCGAGTAACTCTTTTTGATTTGAGCCAAAGGCTTCCTTGGGAAGACTTCTGCCCAAAGTGAGGCTTCTAGGAGTAAGAGAGGGAAGTTGAGAGAGTATTTGGTCAGAGATTGGCTGAGACAAATGGCTTTGATGGTGTGAATAAGGTGGTAGTGGTGGGGCCTTTTATAAGAGGAGAGGAGGGGCACTCTTGGAAATATTGAAATGTTACATTACTATGAAATGTTTTTCAGATTATAAAGGTCCCAAAATTATATATTTCTACGATAAGGTGATAAGGGTTATAAATATTCTCATCCAATAGGTTTTTGACAAGTGCAAGACTTAGATTTTACATTATCTTTTCATTTTATTTAAATTGTTAATTAATGAGGTAATCGCTGCATCATCATTGTGTCATAAAATTTTTAATTTATTTAATGTCTAAAAATTATAAAAAAATTACCATGATGTAGGAAATCTTTTTATATTTCCAATGAGTATTTATAGTAAAAAATTTAACTTATATAACCCCATGTAATAATTGTTTTATTAAAACAACACATGTTTGTGACAATTTTATTTTTACTTTAAATAAAAAGTTATTAATGTCATTTTCTTACCCAAGTGGCTCCATGGGGTCCCCAAGTTGACCCATGGATTGTCTTTGTCGGACATGACTCATCCAATAAGTTTAGGACAAGCGTAAAAGTAATTTTCTTTTCTTATAATATCATTTTTACCTTAAATTTCACTAATTACCTTTAATCGTGATTAATAAAACTTAAAAGTTACTATTCACCAAAAAAAATTATTTTAATCCCATTGAACAAAATCTTACATCCTAATGACAACCATGTATGTCGGATTTTTGAAATTCAATTCATAGAAGCGTTAAAGTTTCATTTAAATGAAAAATCAGTTTCTTAACTACCACTTAGTGGTTTCACTATTCATCAAAAATTGAAGTTTTTCAGAACAATGCCAAAAAATCACACTAAGCTATATTTGATATTCCTAATTCAAAAATGATATCTATTTTACAAAATTCAAAACATATAAGTTGAATTAATTAATTTAATAATTAATTCCCGCTGTCACAATAAATAGTGTGTTTTTAAGAAACAATATATATCAAAAGATTGACAATTGTTTATGTCCAATTTCAAAGTGAAATTAATTCTAATGACCACCATTGGATAAAATGGTAAAATTATATTCTAATTATACCTTAAAACCACTCAATAGTATAATTTACCACTATTCATTATTTTTATTAAAAAAGTTGTTTTTAGTAATTTTCACTATTCATCAAAATATAAAAGTTATCTGAAAAGTTCCAAAATTTCACCCTATGCTAAATTTGATATTCCGAATCCAAAAATGAAGTCCATTTTGAAAGATAAAATTTATAAAATTTCAAAAAGTAGGTATTACTATTCATAATGGTAAGTTTGATTGGTTTTGGTGTGTGTTAGAACTCGAAGTTGCGTACAACACATGCTACTGTATTTATTCAAAGAGAAGCATACCGTGGAAGCTTGAGGTGTTACATTCTCCCCTCCTTAAATAAATTGCGTCCTCGCAATTTGAAAATAAAATGTTGAAAATAGAAAATATCTTTGTGGAAAACCCACATCGGAAATAGGGTTAATAAAAATATAACATTAAAAGAAAGAAATATAAGTACAAAGGTCACCCGAGATAGCCCATACTAGGTTTCTATGAAAATATGGATATGGAGGAAAAACAAACCATCAAGGCCTGATGGAGAGTTGTAGAAAACAGGGTTAGGAGAAAGTTAACTACAAGAAAATCACAAACTTGTGATTGGTTAAACGATCATCGATTCCCCAGTAGGAAAATTTAGCCGACAACATTTTTGTTTTAAGTTACCTTTGATAAAGTTGAGGAATTTATTTAGGAGATTTACTAAGAATACTTATCATGTAGACTTTCATTCTTTAATAAATTTTTACCACAAACCCATCTTTCACCCAAAAAGATAATAGAACTCAAAAAATATTATATTTATCCTAATCGTGAATGGTTCCAAATATTAACACGTACCATTTAGATTAGGAAAACTATTTTTTAATAACTAGTGACTTTCTGCAGGTTAGTGGTAGGTAATAAAGGCATGTCGCACTATGGTTGTGGGTTCGATTCCTACAGCTTTGTCCTACGCGACGGGTTATCCCCTAACCTACAGGTTGTCCTTTTCCTAAAACTATAGTATTATAATATTCCAAAAATAATCTTCAGAAATTTTTTAACCTTAAACAATACTATCCAAAGTTAAACATAATCCATTCCAACCATTATAGTTATCAAAAATACATATGTCCAGACTTTCTCTAAAAGGTATCTAAATTCCAAAATCAATTGTAACATCAGATTCCCCAAACAAAGTAAAGTTTTTCTTATTGTCACATACTAAAATATGATTACCTTCATCATATTAAAACCTTAATGAAAACAATAAGTAATACAGTACAATACTTATATATATCACATTATTTTTATAACCAGAATATAATCCTTGAGTCCAAAAGCACCAATACATTAATTATTCCACTTCAACTGTAGTAACAGCATAAGCTTGGCCTTGATCCATTGGCCTTTTCTGGGGTAAGTTTCCCTGATGCTTAGGATATTCATTTGCATAATTCCCCATTTCCCTACAATTGTAGCATTCAACATTGATAGCCTCTTTCTTTCCCTTGCAATCACGAGCCTGGTGACCTTTTTTTCTACATTTATAACAAACTCTCATTCCTTTTAGGCATGTACCAGGGTGATTCTTCCCACAATTATCACATAATGGAAAATATTTCTTTCCCTTTTTCCCTTTATCTATCTCTTGTTCCACCGTTCTCTTCTTCTCTTGCTATACTTTATTGTCATAAGACTTAGAGAATTCCTTTTCTGTCTTGATAGCACACGAGACTATATCTTTGTATGTTGAGAAAGATTGTGATACTAATGCTCGACGGAGAAATGGTTTTAACCCATCAAAGAAACGATCAATATTACTTCTTGGGTTACGTATATAATCTGCAGCATAGCTCGCTAGCCTTGTAAAGTTGGCCTCATACTTTGTGACATTCTAATCCTCCTTTTGTCTCAGACTCAGAAATTGCCTTTCCATATCTGCTCGATGGTCACGAGGAAAGTATTTTTCTAAGAAAAGATCTTTGAACTCTCTCTATTCCATACTTGATACTTCTTCATATTCCTTTGTATTTTGAATCAATGACCACCATTGATTAGTATCTCCAGTGAGGCGGTAAACTGTCATGATAACCTTTTCCCTTTCACTACTCCCTAAGGCATGGAATATTTTCTCTAAGGAATTTATCCATTTCTCAGCTACTAAGGGATTTTTAATTCCATTGAATGTTGGTGGTTGTTTCCTCATGAAGCGGTCTAACATTGATCCTCCATGTTGCAGATTAGGGTGCTCCATACGAGTAAGGTTATTATTCATAACTTGAGTGAGTTGTCCCAGTATGGTGATAAGTTGATCAGCACCAGTTGTATCTCTAGCTCCACAATAATTATCTTGATTAGGAGGGAAATCCCTACATGGAGTGCGTGAATTGATATGGTTTCCATTCCTCCCACTAGGCGCCATTTCTAAACAATGGCATAAACTATATTAGTTTATAAATGAAAATACGTAATTCCATACTTGTCAAACACTTAACATAAATTTGACAGTTTATGGATACAATCCATAATCATAAAATTGTTTTCTTTGAGAATTATATACTCATAAACCCTTCATAATGGTTGGTAAAATAAAATGAGAATTATCCTAAGCATATCCCCCGAGAGTGTCATAACCAAGAGTGCAGCAAGACCCGTTGTCGTGCACCAGTTCTCGTTCGAGTCTAGCTCAAAGCGGTGTTTTCAGGTTTTACTCCTAGGTACATCTGTGCCAGAGCCGCCTCTACCTGCTCTTATCCAGAGAGGGATGTATTACTCAGGAAACTCACAAAAATCTCTATAATACCAAAATTCTAGTAAGTTCTTCTATACGAATCCTCAAAGTCTATTTTTGGGATATGTGATCTAATCAGAGTTTATCTAAATCTAGCTTCCAAGGTTAGTACTATACTACCTCTAATACCAACTATAACGCCCCGATCCCAGTTACCCAGAGTCGGTGCATTATTGCGTAACATTGTCATGATCACAAAAGATCAAGTCTCGAAAGACCGATTAGTTTAGTATCTTTGGAAACACTAGATACATTCATAAATGTTACATTACATCATAAAGTGAAAATCACAATAACATAGTCTCCATATTCCACACTTCAATCCCCTTTAGACTATCCCTGTAGGTCAGTCATAAAATATTTCTTCACATCCTGGGAAAAATAAAACGTTGAAAGGGGTGAGCTCAGATGCTCAGTAAGGATAACAATATAGCGGAAGCTTTCATAAATAAACATAAAAATTTAAGGCAATGTATGACTAAAACAAAATCCTTTTAAACTTGAACTTCAACATAATATGGCAAAATTAAAATGAGATAATGCCATTTACTTATTCACATGGATATTCTACTGGTTGAATAATCACATGAAATATCAATAACCACTTTCACAATGATGGAATGCATAATGCCAGACTATCATAACCACGTATCCAAGGCCTCGTGCCAAGACTACAAGTAATATTTTGTCAAGGCCTCATGTCAAGACACTAGTTTGTCTCATGAGACCTGCCGATGCATCGAGGAGCAATAGCGGGCTCCACCCCTCACTTATTAAGTCCAATGCATTCCACATATGAATAGGTTTAAACATATCATAAACCATAACATAATCGTATCACATAAAACATGCATAAAGTAAACATAAAATTTCCACATTTCAATCACAAGATATCAATACAACACATTGATATAATAAAAACACTTTCAAAACCATTTTCAATACCAAAATAAAGGAAAATTAAAACTTTTTATTTATTTTTCATTTAAAAAAAAGTTATGGCTTGTAGAGGAAGTCTAAACTCAAATACTGGTCACGGCGGTGGAGAATTTGTTGTCTCCGCATACGTACGACAAAAAAAACATTCCATTTTGTCGTTTAGTAAAATGCTTCTTATAAAAAGATTCCTTTTGAAAAAAACATAAAAGTCAAAGGGGTTTATACACCGTATAAAATAAAGTTGTGTATAAAACAAAATATGCCTCAATGAAAAGAGATTGAGACGAAGTCCCTTACAAATATCATTTTTTAAATAAAATAGATATATTATGTGTATTCACTATATTTACACATAAAGAAAGTATAAATACTAGATAGTACATAATAATATCATGACATAATTTGAAAGTAGGAGATTAACCCAAAGAATGGAAATTGGGTTAAGAAGTTCCCTTACCTCGTGTCCGACTTGACTCGATTGTTCTTTAACCTCCTGAATAATAAACTAGAGTTAATTTCTACTTTCTTAAGAAACTTTTTCAAGTTTATTATTCCTTTTATATCACTTATTACCATGTTATGAACATTATGTAATTTTTTAAGTTAATAACAGTCTTTTTCGATCTTTGGTACTTGAGTCAAAAATAAACTTCTTATAGTTACAAGTTGTTCATGTGGTAAAATATCCATTATATCCAGAATTATATTCATGATGTAGATATAATATATATAATATATATCCCATATATACATTCATTTATAATATTACATAACATTTAGAGATAAGAAATTAAATGCACCGTTCAAGGAGATGGTAAGTCGTACGTACGCATGAACGCTACTTTCATTTCTATTTCGTATTTAATGGAATGAAATTATAATTATATACAGGTATACTATAATTACAGTATAATATAATGTATAATACCATTTACTCCATCCTTTATACATCCCACATATGGCATTAATGATTCAAATCACTTTGAGGGGGTGGTAGTCCGCACTTCCTAAAATAAAATTATCGCGTTTACCCATAATGGAAATCATAAAGGTATGCCATAAATGAAAAATACAGAATCATAAGGAAAAAACATAATATATATCATATGTAAAAATAGTTTCATCATAATGGCCACCATGAGAGGTGTTAAAAGAAGATTGAACAATCATCGTTTTGTGAGGCAGTAATTCGCCACCCACAGAAACAGTATGTTCTTTAACCATTAGACGAAGGTGTGTGTAAGTGTAAATAAAATCTTTCTCCTAAAAACATCCAAGTATATTGAAGATACTGGTGTTTTTACAAAAGAAAATAATAATAAAAATTTAGGGGGTTGGTGGATCAAAATAAAACAAAACAACGTAAGTGAAGACATTACCTTTAAATCGGGTAACTCTTTTTTATTTGAGCCAAAGGCTTCATTGTGAAGACTTCTACCCAATGTGAGGCTTCTTGGAGTAATATAGGGAATTTGAGAGATTATTTGGGTATAGGTTGGCCGAGCCAAATGGCTTTGATGGTGTGAATAAGGTGGTAGTGGTGGGGGCCTTTTATAAGAGGAGAGGAGGGTCACTCTTGGAAAGATTGAAATGTTACATTATTATGAAATGATTTTCGGATTATAAATGTCCCACAATGATATATTTCTAGGATAAGGTGATAAGGGTTCGAAATATTCTCATAAAATAGGTTTTTGACAAGTTTAAGCCTTATATTTTACATTATCTTTTCATTTTATTTAAATCGTTAATTAATGAGGTAATCGCTGCATCATCATTGTGTCATAAAAAAATTAATTTATTTAATGTCTAAAAATTATAAAAAAATTACCATAATGTAGGAAATCTTTTTATCTTTCCAATTGATATTTATAGTAAAAAAGTTAACTTATATAACCCCATGTAATAATTTTTTTATTAAAACAACACATGTTTGTGACAATTTTATTTTTTCTTTAAATAAAAAGTTATTAATGTCATTTTCTTACCTATGTTGATCCATGGGGTACCCAAGTTAACCCATGGATTGTATTGGTCGGCCATGACTCATAAAATAAGGTTATGATAAGTGTAAAAGTAATTCACTATTTTTATAATATCATTTTTACCTTAAATTTCACTAATTATCTTTAATCGCGATTAATAAAACTTAAAAGTTACTATTCACCAAAAAAATTATTTTAATCCCATTGAACAACATTTTACATCCTAATTACAACCATTTATGTCAGATTTTTTTAAATTCAATTCATAGAAGCGTTAAAGTTTCATTTAAATGAAAAATCAGTTTTTTAACTACCACTTAGTGGTTTCACTATTCATCAAAAATTGAAGTTTTTCAGAACAATGCCAAAAATTCACCCTAAGATATATTTTATATTCCTAATTCAAAAATGATGTCTATTTTAAAAAATTCAAAACATATAAGTTGAATTAATTAATTTAATAATTAATTCTCATTGTCACAACAAATAGCATGTTTTTAAGAAACAATATATATCAAAAGATTGACAATTGTTTATGTCCAATTTCAAAGTGAAATTAATTATAATGACCACCATTGGATAAAATGGTAAAATTATATTCTAATTATACCTTAAAACAACTCAATAGTATAATTTATCACTATTAATTATTTTGATTAAAAAATCTGTTTTTAGTAATTTTCACTATTCATCAAAATATAAAAGTTATCTGAAAAGTTCCAAAATTTCACCCTAGGATAAAATTGATATTCTGAATCCAAAAATGAAGTCCATTTTGAAAGATAAAATTTATAAAATTTCAAAAATTAGGTATTACTAATCCTAACGGCAAGTTTGATTGGTTGTGGTGTGTGTTAGAACTCGAAGTTGCGTACCACACACGCTACTATATTTATTCAAAGAGAAGCGTACCATGGAAGCTTGTGGTGTTACAATGCACTAGTAATTCCACTTCAGTTTCCTCTAGTGAGGCAGTTCTAGCTGAGGTTGTAGCCGTAGGTTTCTCTAGTTTTGGATCAGTATAGAGAAGATGGAGTAGGCAAAGGACAGCTCTATGACACTCCCCATCCTTAGAGAGCAGAGCACAGCTATGGAGGTGGTCATTAGCAGGGTCATAGAGGTCATGGAGCAGGTTTTGGTCAGCTTCATGCTTTAGCGTTATCAGGGTCGGGTGATCTAAACATCATTTGAGGTACTCTTTGCTTGTTTTCTACTTGGGTGCATGCCTTTTTTGATTCAAGAGTGATGAACTCCTTTATATCATAATCCCTTGTCCATGCTTTGTGAATTGAGGTAGAGAGGCTTCTAGTGCCCCAGGCTTTGACTATGTTAGTTGGAGTACGATGTGACTTGTTTGAAGTATGTAGAGACTATGGACTAGTACTAGGGTAGCATCGATCTTTGGGAGATTTCCTATGTTTATGGATACAACCATATGATTTCATCATCAGCATGGATTGGTTGTATTCGGTGTAGGCTATCGTGGATTGCTTCACGAGGTGGGTCATGTTCTTCGATACTGATGGAGATCCAGTAGTGTTTGTTGGTGATTGAGACCGTCGGATGGGTCAAATACACATTCCTTACTTATCATCCTTGATGGATGAGTTGATGATGAGTTCATTGGAGGTTCAGTAGTTTGCGTTTCCTAGGGTCATAAAAGAGTACCTTTATATATTTCCAAAGGAGGTTGTAGCATTACCCCCTTGATGAGAGATCAAGTTTGGGATCGAACTATAGTCAGGTGTGTCTCCTATCTCTATGTCTTTATATATGATTGTGCCTTATGATTTGGGAGATATACTTATAAATCTCAATGGTCTATTGCGGTGTGGTTTTGTTCAGTCGAGCGTGTCATTTGGGGGTGCACTAGTTTTTTTGTGGAGAAGGCTGACGGCAGTTTGCTGTAGTGTATCAATTATCGTCGCTTGAACCAAGTGACAGTAAAAAAACACTATCTTATTCTGTGGATTGATGATTTATTCAATCAACTGTAGGGTGCAAGTTGGTTCTTGAAGATCTATTTTTAGTCAAGGTATCATCATATGAGTGTGAAATATGAGGATATCCCAAAGACTAATTTCAGTTGTCTTCATGTGCATTAAGAGTTCATTGTGATGTCGTTCATCATGATTATTGATCCATTTGTGTTTATGGGGTTAATGAATTTGTTGTTCCGTTAGTTCCTATATAAGTTTTTGGTGGTTTTCATCAACAACATCCTTGTGTACTCTGTGTCTGAGGAGGAGAATGCAGATCATCTCTGTGCCGTTTTGGGAGTTCTTTGTCATTGGTAGCTATTTGGGAAGCTCTCAAATTGTGAATTTTGGGCTTGAGAATTTATTTTATTAATTCATGTTGTGTCTCATTAGGGAGTAGATATGGATCCATCAAAGATAGAAGTAGTTTTGTTTTGGGTATCCCTAAAGACAGTGGAAGAGGTGAGAAGTTTCCTTGGCCTTACAAGCTATTATATTAGGTTCTTATCTGATTTCTCTTAGGTTGTGACTCCTCTAACATCATTGAAAAGAAAGGATCGGACGTTCTTGTGGACTAATTAGTGTTAAGCACCTTTTGAGTATCTGAAATATAAGTTGTTCAGTGCTCCAGTTCTTTTTCTACTAGTAGAAGGAGTTTAGTTTGAGTTTTTCTGTGATGCTTCACATCTTGGGTTGGGCTATGTTCTAATTCAGTAGAGATTTTTTGTTTCTTATGGGTATCATCAGTTACATCCCCATAAGAGCACCCACAATCTTGAGTTGGTGGCGGTAGTGTTTTCCCTAAAGTTATGGATACATTACCTCATCAGTGAGTGCTTTTTGGTCTTTACCGATCATAAAATCTTGAGGTATGTTTTCTCCCAGCATGACTTGAACTTGAGACAACATCAGTGGATGGAGTTTTTATAGGATTACAACTTTGATATTTCATATACACTTGTTAAGGGAAATTTTGTTGCTGATGCATTGACTAGGAAGTCATGAAGTGATACAGTGTGAAAATTAGGTGATTCCTGGAGAGTAATGGAAAAGATTTTAGAATTACATCTGGATATGGGAGAAGTTGGGGGCAGAGGTTACATTTTTCAGATGATGGTGCAGTCATCTCTGGTGTGGCGGTTTGAAAAGTCCCAGTTGGGGATCTTGAGGTAGAGGTCTAGAGAGACTGAGTTGTTTGTGGCGAGGCCCCTGATGGTTGGTCTGAAGATAAACAACACTGAATTTTGTTTTAGGGGAGGATTTTTGTTCCTTTGATGATGTATGATATGGTTCTCAAAGAGTTCCATAGTTCACCCTTATCAATACATCCTGGCATGAAAAATATGTACCAAGCTTTGAGGATTTGGTTTTGGTGGCCTGGGTTGAAGCATATAGTTGCATAGTTTGTGTCTTGATTTTTGGTCTACCATAAGGTGAATGTCGAACACCGTGTTCCCATTGGTTTTCTCCAGCAGTTAGATGTTCCTATATGGAAGTTATAGGATATCTATATGGTCTTTTTTACTGGCTTACCTTGATCTCAAGGAGGCTATGATTCTATATGGGTGTTAGTGGACTCTTTGACGAAATCATCACACTTTATAGTGATCAAGGAGTCATGCTTAGTGGATGTTTTTTCGAGGAAGTATTGGGAGGAGGTGGTGAGACTCCATGGAGTCCCAGCGACAATCATTTCTAATTGAGATCCTTATTTTACCCCCGGGGTGTGGAGAGGTCTCTAGTATGCTTTTGGTTCTCAGCAATGTCTTTGCAATACTTTTTCTATAGACATATGGTCAGATAGAGTAGACCATCCAGACTCTTGAAGACATATTATGCTCTTGTGTTCTGGATTTTAGAGGTTCATGGATGAGGCACCTACCCTTGGTATAGTTTGCTTACAACAGCAGTTTTGTCTCCACCATCATTACGGTTCTATTTGAATCCTTGTATGGCTGAACTTTCCATTATCTATTGTGCTATAATGGGGTCAGAGAGTAAATAATTCTTAGGTTGGAACTGGTACAAAATATGACAGAGATGGTTCATGTGATTTTTAAGAGTATGAAGGCTGCACAGGATCACTAGAAATCTTATGCTGGTCATAGGAGAAGACTTCTAGAGTTTAGAATTGGAGATCATGTGTTCATAAATGTAAATCCCCATCATGGACAGTGAATTTTTAGTCATGGGAGTAATATTTCTCCCCAGTTTGTTGGGACTTTTGTGGTGTTGTCTCAGGTTGGAGTCGTGGTGTATCTGGTAGCACTTCTCCCACAGATGATCTGGATACATGGTTTTTTTTTTATGATTTTTAGCTCCATAATTATCTTCATGATAACTCTCACATCATAAATTGGGGTGAGATCAATATTAATGATGATGAAACCTTTGAGGAGTAGCCTATAGAGATCCAAGACCACCAGAAGAAGGTGTTATGTGGGCGTGTTATCCCATTGGTTCGTGTCTTATAGAGGCATGGTTTCATGGAGGAGAGTAACTAGGAATGTGATTCGTAGATACACTCTCAATACCCTGAGATTTTTTATGTTTAGATCTTCTATTGTATTGTTGTTTGATTGGTGGTTATAGACCCTTTCTGTTTATGAGATGACTTTCTCTTGTTTCTTGTGGTGGCTTACTCTCTTTTGATAAGTATATCCCCTGGTAGAGTGTTTAGGAGCTGGTTGTGGTTGTTTTGTGATTTTGATCTTGTTCCCCTAGTGAGGTGGTGATCTCCTGTGGTGGTAAAAGATTTGAGAGGTATCTCGTGGGGTGGTTACTCAAATGACCCCATTCTGTTTCCTCTCTAGTTTGGTTTTGGATTCTCGAGGATGATAATGTTTTTATAGGTATCTAGTGTAAGGGCTCATGTCCACATGGATCTACCCTTTGTGTTTTTTCAAAGATTGAAGTGCTCATAGGAGGCTCAGAAGAAGTTTGGAGAAGTTTGGTTAAGTAAAAGCTGGAAAGGGGGGATTGCACATTGTGTAACTGAATTACAAGACATTAAATCCTATTTCATGGGTTTTCCTATAAATCTTCAAGATGTGTATACTTTCACATAGTGTGAAAGAGTGATTCATGGAGTGAAATAATTTGGGGTCTGAAAAATAAAATAAATCGTTGAGACGGTGTGTTTTTCAGTGGAAACTGAACCTAAGGCATTACACGACATGAAAGGGGATTACAGGTCTTGTAATGCCCTATTGCTATATATTTTTAAAACATTTTAGCCACTTGGTTTTTCACAAACCCTATAACTTCAACACACTATATCAAATCCAGATGACTCGGCCACCCCCCTCTTCAACGTTTGTGGATTCCTTCATCCCAGATCGATTCTCCACTTTCCTACTTCGATCTGTCTTTGATATAAGGTACGATCTACCTCTATTCTTGAATTTTCTTCAATCTATTTCCAATCATTTATCTTTTCCATGTGATGATGTATGATTTCCATGTTTCTAATGTAGTTTTTTGGTTATTGGTTGGTGCGGTTGTACCGCAGCGTCCTCGAGTGGATGCAGTTGTTGCAGGAGAGGTGATCATGATCTGTTGCTTTGATATATTCTCATGTGAAGAATTTCAGTGACCTTTTGAGGTAGGATATTCATGGATTCTCTATTTATTTACATGCAATCATAGATCTATCATGATATATCCCTTGGATCACAATGGAATTGACCTAATTAAATACTTAAATTGGATTAAAGAACTGGTATCAATTATATAGCGATATTGTTTCTTTATACCGTGATAACGGTTTGCCTCTTTATTTTCTATATAGTGTGATATCTATGCCTTTCTTGGTTTAGCATGTCATTATTTATGGAAATTTGTAAAGAACGTAAATACATAATTAATTGATAATTAATTGGCTAATGGGTTAAAGAGGCGTGTTTAATAAATATGGTTGTTGTTATAATTTGATGTTAATAAAATTGATATAGATATGCATGTTTAATGGAATTAATTAATGAATCTGAAGCATGTTGATGATTTTTGATAAATGAAAAGGCATGATAAATTATTTGTGATAGCTTTTGATAGCTTGTTGTTTATGTTTCCCGTAGTTGGAACGTATGAATAATGAATTGGTTAATTCAAGATAGAATAAGAACAAGTTGTGTGATAAAGATAAAGCCTTTATAGGTCTTGAGTTTCCCACTTTCTTATAAAGTCCAAGTGCCTCATGCTTTGGATCTATGTAATCTAATTGTGTGTGAAGGATGAATGCCTTGATTTGGGACAAAGAGATCATTTCTATGTTTTTTCCTACTACTTGTGATGTGCTCTGGATATGAGACTTGTGGTATGTGGGGTAGGGAGGCCCGGATGTGATGTGATCCCAGGATGGTTGAGCCTAGAGGGATGTTGTGGTATGTGGGGTAGGGAGGACCAGTTTTTGTGGTAGCAATTGATGCCTGGAGTGGCGAGATGCATTAGTTTATGCATGTGGTGTCAGGGAAGACATCCTAGATGGTGGAATGGGTTGAAGTTGGGATTTCCTGTTGATATGAAAGTTGGATGCTTATTGAATCTATTATTTATTTATCTTATTTAATTTCCCCACTACTTGAGGTCGGTGGTTTTTCTTACTCTCCTTCCAAGAGAGGTGAAGATGCGTGGGGTATGTCATGTGCTTTCTGTTTTTAGCTTCTCATGGTTGGATTGTTCTACACTCCTACTATATGTGTCAAAGTCTTGATGGGTAGTTCATCTATTCATCATATTGAGACCCCTGTGTTTGGTAGCATAGAATGTTTTCTTGGAATACCTAGAAATATGGAAATGGTAATGTTGTTAAATTAAACATTTAATGATGTTTAACCCATGGGGTTGGAGCTTGTTGGAATGAAATGCTGAGATTGTAATTATGAGAAATCGTGGACTCGGTTTGGTTATTCCTGAAGGGCATAGATCTTTGTTGAGATACTAATGAAATGTAATGTGGGTTTTTTTAATGGTTAATTAATGGTTAAAGATTTAATTAACGTAAATTGAAACTAATAAAAATGGATAAAGTAACTTATGTAGATCTTTAAATGTTTGTGTGCTTATAGGATATCTAGTCTTAGTAGTGGCAGCTGAGAGTCCAAGAGACGTTAGCTGCAGTTGAGTCTGAGACTAGGTTATGCCCCTAGTGTGGTTGTGAGCTATATTATATCATGTACTTTTTTTGTTTCTATATGATACTCCACCCTATCGGTTAGGTAAACTGACACCCCAGGGATTCTGATCCCTGGGGAGTGCTTTCCCCAACATCCTGGTGGGAGGATGGATGACTGACTACCCCCTTTGGCCTCACTCTCTTCTCTTGGTATTTACTTTTGCTGGTATACACACTAGTTAGTTTTCCCAATATATGTGTGTAGAGGGTTATAATGGATTGTGTTTATTTCACACACATGTATTCTGAATATAGTTTCCTATGGACTACTATAGGTATAATGTGTATAGGCTATTATGGATTGAGGATCCTTACTCGGTGTATGTGATGTGATGGCTAGAGTTATAATACCTGACATTTGATCTACATTATACAAGTTGTGGTGGATCCTAGAAACTATATAGTTACTTTTGGTTATGTGGACGTATTGGTGTGTTGCATGTGGTGCATATTTTGGTTCTTTGCCCAGGTGTCTATGGTCTAACCTTTTGGAGAGAGATGCTCAGGGTGTGCGATGTTGGAGAAAAGCGGCAAACCAATGGGGAAGTGGTAGTGGGGTACCCTTGATATTATTTATTATATAATCTTCTCTTGTATGAAATACTTGGTGAGAGTATCCATGGTGAGGCTAGGAAATTAGTATACCTATTTAGGTGATGAGTTAGTTTCACTTGTTGTTCAATGTGATTTATCATGCTTTCTTTAATTTTGCATGAGAGGCTTCAGGGAGGATCCTACTGAGTATACTGTTATACTCACCCTACATATATATAAACTATTTTTTTCAGTTCAGTTGGTGAAGGTTGGAGATCAGGACAGTTACTACTAGCTTTTGGGTTGTAGGAGTTGTTTGGGCTTCGTGGTCACTGTCGTCTTTACCTTTCTTTTGGTACTTGCAGTTTTTCCTTTTAGTTATAGTAGTTATTGCATGAAATTATATTTGTGTGCTTGGGTTTATTTTATATTGTGGTCTGAGTAGGAGTCGGTTGGTGTATATCTTATCTCTATCTTCTGCATGTGTTTCTATTAGAGGGAAATGCCTCTCATCTGCATGTTTATTATACTCTCGGTGCTAGTCACCAACCCAGGGCCTACTGGTGGCAGGACTCGGTAGTCACTATCTCTCTTCTCCCATTACTAGCTCAGGAGGGGTACACCTTTTGGGGAGGGGGTCGTGATAGAATTCATTTACATGGGTAATGGGGATATCCTTGGCTCAATCACTAATGGATTAATTTTCTATCATTGAATATTTACAAAATTTGTAAGAACCTGGATATTTGTTTTAGGTATGTTTTTCCGTTTCTGGTCGTTTTTGAGAAAAAGAAGAATATCTAGAAATTTTCTAAGTATATGTTGTGTACTTTATGAGTACACTCTTTGTACTTTTCTCCCGCGTGAGGCCGTGTGCTGGCCGTGTCCGTGCCACACACACGGTGTGTAGCGGTGATGTGGAGGCCGCTTAATGCGATGTACGGAAAGGGTGAGTACATGTCGTGTACTCATGAAGTACACGTCGTGTACTTTTATTTTTATTTCATTAATCAGATCAGGGTCACGTCTTAAAACTATTTTCATTTTCATCTCTACCTAATTACATCCAAAGCGTCCAAGGAGGCCGAATCTTCTCCGAGCCACCGATCTGTCACTAGTTATCTGAATCGAATGCCGTCGGTTGCAATAGAATCGCAGCGGTGAGTTATTAGTTCTAGTTTGGCCACGTTTCTTGATTCCTTCTCTTGTGAGAGTTATCTAAGGTTGAAAATTTTAGACATTTTTGCAGATCTTCTCCGTTCTAGGCCGATTCATAGGTCGAGGTTCAAGTATATCGATCTTCTAGGATCTAGGTAGGTGGCTTGTTTCCCTATGTTGAATGTCATTGAGTTTTTGTGCAAAAGTTTCGGATACCCATGTATCGGGTATTTTGGGTTAGGGTTTTGATCCTACTTTATTATTTGTCTTAGATTGCTTGTGTGATTGAGACTATTAGATGAATAATGATTTCTTGTTAGCATGTTGAGGATCACCTCATGGGTGTTTCCTCTTGTTTTGGTTGTTTACTGCCGTTTGGCTTAGGTTGCCTGTGAGGCATACCTTGTTGCATTGATTTCCTACCTTGAGATATTTGATTGCATGTATTGCTTGCTGTTTATACGCTTTGATGCATTGTATATATTAGCCAAGTAGTTTTTGAACTTACTTAGGGATACTGACAGTTGATTACGCACGACTAGACTGCTAAGGGTTGTGTGAACCTTGTGCGGAAGACTAAAGAGGGATTTGATGATTAATGGATTCCCTAGAGAGTTTATTATAAGTTATTATCGTTTGCAGGACCTATGGTAATTGGACTTTGTGCTTCCTCAGATTTTCCTTAGTTATGTATCAAGACTACATGGGGAATTAGATGTAAGTGCTTCCTCAGAGAGTCTATAGCTTTCGTTGCAAGACCGTAGGGGGAATTGACGGTGAGTGCTTTCCAGAGTGTATATGCCTTGTATGATTACTTAACTATAGGGGTCTGCCAGTATAAGCCACCCAGAGGGTCAATTTGAATATTGTTTGGTTGGTTGTGACGAGACCACCAAGCCAAAGAACAAGCTTGTGTTTTGTACTGCTTGTAGTTTAGGCAGTCTACTGAGATACCTATTGCATTACATGTTATTCTTTGGGAATATAGAGTTGTTTCTAGATTCCTTGGGTTATAATTAAATGACTAAATTAAATTACTAATTAAATGTGTATGGATATTTTTAGTATTGTTTACTTAGTGTGCTCATGTTTCTCTGCTGCATTTATTTAATTTACTTTTACTAAATTTCTCACTGACAGTAGGGCACAGATCTTGTGGTGATTTCCTACTGGGATTAGTCTCACACCCTGTTTGGGTCCTACTTTTCGACCTAAATAGGTTATATGGTTGTAGGTGTGGATAGGTATTGTGGCTCTTCTACTTCAGGTACATGATTGCCGGTTGGAGCTGGAGAGCATAGGACCGAGCCTAGGCTTGCAATGCTGTTGGAGTTGCTGTTTACTTTTATTACTTGTTCTCAGTTGTATTTCAGCACGTTTTTGTGTTTTCTGCTTTCCTTAGATACTTTTACATGCTGCATCATTTTCATCATTATTATATTATACATTGCTTCCATTGTTTAGTTTTAGTCATTGTATGTTGTTTTCTTCTTCCGCTATTGACTGTTATTTCCTTTTCTTTGTATACCTTACCAAATGAGGGCATAGTTTCCCCAATGTCTCACCAAGGCCCTCGCTTCTAGTCGGCAGCCTCTGGCGTTTGGGGAAATGCGTTTGAGTTCATGTGGCGAACCGGGTACGGGGCACCAGTTGAGTGGCTCCGGATTCGTGTCATTACAAAGTGGTATCAGAGGAGTTTCTTCCTTTTCTATTGACTTACTATTTATCAACATTAGACAGGGATAGGACGAAATAGGTAAATGGTAAATAGCTATGCCCGGGCGTTCTAGAACCCATGTACAGGGAAAAATCCAGATTACCTCGAATATTGCAATTTTCAAGTTTTTTCAAATGTTACAATTTAATTGATTTCACTGTTGGGTGGTGCACTTGTTTTGTGCTATTACTGTCTGTGTGATTGTGTTTCTGTTTTGTTTCAACCCAATGAGATGAGGGTATGCCGTCTCATGCATCATATAGGCACTTGTTAGAAAATAACATGTCATACATTTTTTCTTTCCATCTAGATTTCATTAGAATTTGCATGTTGTTGTGATAGAATTTGTGATAAAAGATGCATGTTGTTGTGATATTTGCGGTGATAGAATACCTGCTATGTTGATAGGGTATCGTTTGTTTAGAGATACTTTAACATGGACGCCAAACTTTGGTCTTAGAGGTGTTATGGGCCCTCGAGGATCGGAATTTGGCACCTTAACACTTATTTTCTGTGTTTTCTGGGCTCCGGTGCAGTTTTGAGGTTACTATCCAGAAAAACCCATAATACACGATGTGTACTTTATGCATACACGTCGTGTAGTTTTTAGCCGTGTCCCTGACTGTGTTGGGCAGAGACATTGGGTTGTAATTTTTCCTGTAGGAACACGTCGTGTACCAGCTTAGCATGTCGTGTAGTCTGGAATAGGTATTCCGCCGTGTAACGAACAACACGGGCTGGGGTTTTCCTTCAAGTGCACGCCATGTCCCTTGGGAACACACCGTGTATAGTTGACCATGTAGTTGGCCGTGTATCCAACAGCACGGGTTGGTGTTATCCTTCCATGTACACGCTGTGTCCATATAGAACACGCCGTGTAGTGTCGACCATGTGTCAGGCCGTGTCACTAACAACACGGGCCAGGTAAGGCATGTCAAGTACACACCGTGTCTCCTTTGACACATCGTGTAGTGGTGGACCGTGTACCAGTCCGTGTGACTAACGACACGGGCAGGGGAGAGATCTTAAGGACGCGTCGTGTAAGAGGACAAACATGCCGGGTAGTTTCCTGTTGTGACAGTCCATGTTCCTAGCCGTGTAAGAGTGACCGGGCAGGGAGAAAAAGGGTTAGTACAAGCCGTGTAGTTTAAGAACACGTTGTGTAGCCGAGTGGTTTACACAGCCATGTATGGACAAGGTATACGCCCAGGTTAAACTTTTAAGAAACACGTCGTGTAGTCATGTTTTCCCACATTTTTTAAAGTTTTTCCCTCTTGTATCATTTTTCTCTCTTAATTTTTATCTGTGTTCATCATTAATGAAAGTGTTCTTTTGACCTTTTAGAGCTATGGCACCAAGATGTCCTCCTGTTGCATGTCAGGAACCAGGTAGTGACCATCCTCCTGATACGGCAGATCAGGGACTACCGGTAGTTCTGCCTATCGTTCCGAACATGGAACCTGTAGTGATTCCAGACATTGGTGCTGACACTCAGTTCAAAGAGGGTTTCATGATATTCATGTAGACCTTCCAGGGATCTCAGCATCCTGCCCCGTCTATGGGAGAGCTGACGTGGGTTTTTCAGCAGCAGCACCCTCCCATGTTCACAGGTGATGGAGGACCACAGGATGCAGAGTCATGTCTAGAAGCCATGTTGTCCATCTTCGAGCATCTGCAGACACCTCTGGAGAGGAGAGTGAATATCGTGACTTATATGATGCGAGATTCCGCCAATATATGGTGGGATGTGGTTTTGTAGATAGGGCGCCAACAGGCTATGGCTTGGGATGAGTTTTAGCGTACGTTATACAACTACTTCTACCCGGCGATGCTGAGGGATGACAGATCCAGAGAGTTCATGAACCTACAGCAAGGTACTCTCACAGTTATGGATTATTCCTCTTGCTTCATAGAGTTACAACTTTTCACTCCCGTTCTAGGGAATGACCAGCTGTTTTTAGCAAGGAAGTTTGAGGAAGGCCTCAGACCGGACATCAGATCGCAAGTGAATTTCTTCTAGTTGACTTCTATTAATCTGATAGTCAACCAGGAGCTTATCATAGAGAGAAACCTGGGGGAGACTAGAGTTGTAGACTAGGGTGGTTCAGCTTCTAGGGCTGATTCTTTTCAGGCAGATGGCAAGAAGCACCACCGAGAGTCTACACGAGGTGACTCGAGGAAGCAATGCATTCCTTCTAGTAAACGTGGTCTTCCCTCTAGAAACGAAGTGGTGTGTTATTAGTGTAGAAGAAGTGGGAATAAGAATCCCCAAAACCCGAGGGACCCAGTGGAGTGCCGATATTGCAGCAATATGGGTCATCTGCAGCGCTTCTGAAAGGTTCTTCTACCAGCGGCTAGTGAAGGAGGATCAGTTTAGACTCCGCGTACAAGAGCAGGATTACCATTTCCGTAGCAGACTAGGGGCTGGAGTTATTCAGGTCGTTCAGGCTAGGGTAGAGGCCATGGACACAGTTTTTAGGCTCAGGGAGGGTCAGCTCAGGGATCTCAGGCTGCAACATAGGGCCGCGGTGCAGGTCATACCTTTGCGGTAGAGCATATTTAACAGGAGCAAGATCTGGGACCTTCCACAATTCGAGGTACAATTTTAGTAGCCTTAGTTTTATCCTCTGAACTTTTCGATACAGAAGATTCTCATATCTTTATTTCTATGCATACTGTGGAAAGCCTTAGACTTACTGTTTATACTTCTGAGGATATGATGACACTAAACACTCCCTTGGGAACTAGAACTGCTAGCGTGTGTCAGTGCTTAGAATTCCCCCTTTAGATTGGTTGGTGTCATTTTTCATGGAGTCTCTATGTTTTGTATATTTCAGGCTATGATGTCATTCTTAGGATGGACTGGTTAGTTCCCTTCCATCCCTTTGTCGATTGCTATCATCATAGGGTGAGTTTTACATCACAGGGGGGCAGATCTTTTCTTCACAAGGGTGAATGGGATGTCCAAGAGAGCAGAGCGGGACTAGAGCATCATGGGTTGGGCGGTGTTACGGGCCAGATCGATAGCTTATATCTGGAGGACCATGGGAATTCTCAGATATATTTTCCTCCAGTGGTTGATAGCTTTCCAGATGTCTTTCCAGAAGACTTTTCAGGTTTGCCTCCAGAGAGAGAGGTAGACTTTTCTATTGATCTTATGCCAGGAGCACCACTGGTGTCCATTCCTCCTTATAGGATGTCTGCACCTGAGTTGCAGGAGCTCAAGAAGCAGTTGGAGGAGTTGCAGGTAAGGGGTTTAATCTGACCCAATACTTCTCCTTGGGGTTCACTTATCCTATTTGCGAAGAAGGCAGATGGCACCCTTAGGCTTTGTGTGGATTATCAGAAGCTGAACCAGTTGATGGTCAAGAACCGATATCTATTTCCATGGATAGATGATCTCTTTGATCAGCTTCAAGGAGCCAGAGTGTTCTCAAAGATCGACTTGAGATCCGGCTACCATCAGTTGCCTGTCAGACCATCTGATATACCTCTTGAAGCCTTCCATAGCAGGTATGGTCTGTATGAGTATTTGGTTATGTCGTTCGGTCTCATGAATGCGCCAACAGTTTTCTTGGCACTGATGAACAGAGTTTTCCATCCTTACTTGGATTCCTTCATGGTGGTTTTCATGGATGAAATCATGGTGTACTCTCATACTCGACACAACCATACTACCCATCTTAAGATCATTCTGAGTACACTGAGGGAGCATCATTTATATGCTAAGCTCTCGAAGTGACACTTTTGGAAGGACGAGATTCACTTCCTGGGTCATGTCATCTAAGAGAAAGGAGTATCAGTAGACCTAGAGAAGGTGAGATAATTAGTTACCTGGGAGCATCTGAAGAAGGTCTTCGAGGTACGGAGTTTCTTAGGGATGGCTAGTTACTACATGCAGTTTATACAGGACTTCTCACACTTAGCAGCTCTGTTGATGGGCCTGACTAAGAAGGGGGTGAAGTATGTTTGGTCATAAGACTGTGATTCATCCTTTCAGGAGCTGAAGGGGAGATTGACTTCAGCATCAATTCTAGTTTTTCCGGAGCCAGGCAAGAGTTATAAAAAAATTTTTGATGCATCTAGCATCGGTCTTGGAGCAGTTCTTATGCAGGAGGATCGTGTTGTTTCGTATAGATATTGGCAGTTGAGGCCACATGAGAGGAACTATCCTACGCATGACTTGGAGTTTGCTGCAGTTGTTCATGCTTTGCGTTGTTGGAGACATTATCTTCTAGGAGATAATTTTTTGGTATATACTGACCACAAGATCCTCAAATATATCTTCACGCAGCGTTACTTGAATCTGAGACAGCGGCGGTGGGTTGAGTACCTACAGTCTTTCGATTTTGAGCTTGCTTATATGCCTGGGAAAGGCAATGTTGTGGAAGATGCACTGAGCAGAAGGACATAGATACAGGCAGTTCAGGAGGCCAGCAGTGAGTGGCAGCTTATGGCTCTGTTCTCTAAAATTCAGTTGGAGGTGCACGACAGACTGGGTTACTGAGATCACCTCGATGGAATGATGCGGTAGGGGTTTTCATTGATAGGCTCATAAAGGTTGCTCACTTCTTACCAATCAAGGAGACCTTTGGTGTAGATGATCTTGGATGGTTGTGTATCTGTGAGAACTTGCATGGGGTTACGAGTACTATCATTTCAGATAGGGACGCCCTCTTTACATCACATTTCTGGCAAGGGCTACAGAGGGCTTTGGGTACACAGGTACTTCTGAGTACAGCTTACCATCCCCAGACAGATGGTCAGTCAGAGCGCACGATTCAGGTACTAGAGGAAATGCTACAAGAATGCGTCCTTGATTTTGGAGGTTCTTGGGAGAAACATATACCTCTAGTGGAGTTTGCCTACAATAATAGTTTTCAAGCAATTATTCAGATGGAACCTTACGACGCTTTGTACAGTAGACCATGCTGATCACCCTTGTGTTGGCTGGAGGCAGGAGAGGCAGCTATGTTGGGACCTCATCTTGTTCAGGAGACCACAGAACATGTGGAGTTGATTTGGAAGAGGGTGGCTACTGCACAGTCTTGGCAGAAATATTATGCTGATCAGTAGAGACGACCTTTGGATTTCAAGGTCGGAGATCAGGTTTTTCAACATGTTACCCCAAGGTTGTGACACAAGAGGATCAGGAGACATAGTAAGCTTTCACCAAGATACGTCGAGCCATTTGAGGTCCTAGAGAGAGTCGGGATGGTTGCTTATAGGTTACAGTTACCTCAGAGGTACCAGGCTATGCATGACATCTTTCATGTTTCTCAACTTCGATGCTATTTCTCAGACTCGTCTCATGTTTTTCAACCCAAGGAGGTTGAGCTAGATCAGGATGCATCTTTCAAGGAGCATCCTATCAGGATTGTTGATCATATTGCAAAGGTACTCCATGGTCAGTCTTTTCCTCTGTTACAGGTGTTATGGCAGCACGACCATGTACAAGATGAGACTTGGGAGAGAGAGGCTGATATGCGATCACAGTGGCCAGAGTTGTTCGAGGTTTCTTCTTCGCCACCAAGTTAGGAAAATTTGGGGACGAATTTCTTTAAGGGGGGAAGTTTTTAAGAACCTGGATCTTCGTTTCAGGTATGTTTTTTTATTTCTGGTCATTTTTGAGAAAAAGAAGAAAATATGGAAATTTTCTAAGTACACGTTGTGTACTTTATGAGTACACGCTGTGTACTTTTCTCCCATGTGAGGCCGTGTGTTGGTCGTGTCTGGGCCACACACACGGTGTGTAGCGGTGATGTAGAAGACAATTAATGCGGTGTACGGAAATGACGAGTACATTCCGTGTACTCATGAAGTACATGCGGTGTACTTTTCTTTTTATTTCATTAATCGGACCGGGGTTGCGTCTTAAACCTATTTTCATCTTCTTCTCTGCCTAATTATGTCCAGAGCGTCCAATGAGGCCGAATCTTCTCCGAGCCACCAATCCTTCACCAGTTATCCAAATCGAACGTCGTCGGTTGCAATAGAATCGCAGTGGTGAGTTCTTGGTTCTTCTTTGGCCACATTTCCTTATTCCTTCTCTTGTGAGAGTTATCTGAGGTTGAATGTTTTAGACATTTTTAGAGATCTTCTTCATTCTAGGCTGATTCACAGGCTGAGGTTAAAGTATATTGATCTTCTAGGATAGAGGTAGGTGGTTTGTTGCCCTACGTTGAATGTCCTTGAGTTTTTGTGCAAAAGTGTTGGATACCCATGTATCGGGTATCTTGATTTAGGGTTTTGATCCTGCTTTATTATCTATATTAGATTTCTTGTGTTCTTGATACTATTAGATGAATAATTATTTCTTGTTAGCATGTCGAGGATCACCACATGGGTGTTTCCCCTTGTTTTGGCTGTTTATCATCGTTTGGATTAGGTTGCCTGTGAGGCATACCCTGTTGCATTGATTTCCTTCCTTGAGATATTTGATTGCATGTATTGCCTGCTATTTATATGCTTTGATTCATTGTAGCTATTATCCAAGTAGTTTTTGAACTTACTTAGGGCTTCTAACTGTTGATTATGCACAACTAGACTACTCAGGGCTGTGTGAACCTGGTGCGGTAGACTAAAGAGGGATTTGACGATTAAGGGTTTCTCTAGAGATTCTGTTATAAATTAGTATCATTCGCAGGACCTATGGTAATTGGACTTTGTGCTTCCTCAAAGTGTCCTTAGTTACGTATTAAGACTATAGGGGGAATTAGATGTAAGTTCTTCCTCAGAGAGTCTATAGATTTCTTTGCAAGACCGCAGGGGAATTGACGGTGAGTGCTTCCCAGAGTGTTTGTGCCTTGTATGATTACATAACTATAGGGGTTTTCCAGTATGAGCCACCTAGAGGGTTAGTGTGAATATTGTTTGTTTTGTTGTGATGAGTCCACCAAGACAAATAACAAGCTTGTGTTTTGTACTGCTTGTAGTTTAGGTAGTCTGCTGAGATACCTATTGTGTTACTTGTTATGATTTGGGAATATAGAGTTGTTGCTAGATTCCTTGGGTGATAATTAAATGACTGAATTAAATTACTAATTAAATGTGTATGGATATTTTTAAGATTTTTTACTTAGTGTACTCTTGTTTATTTTCTGCATTTATTTCATTTACTTTTGCTAAATTGCTCACTGACAGTAGGGCACAGATCATGTGGTGATTGCCTACTTCTTTAATAGCCTGAAGGCCTTATTTTTTTATTATGGATAATCCCCCTTTTAAGGATTTAAGGGGAACCCATACATGACCCGTAGGCCCAAGACACAAGGCCCGACACACCCGAAATACATGACTCGAAGGCCCAGAGGCATACCATGCCCAATACATGACCCGTAAGCCCAACCCACTTGAACTGCCCCTCCCCAGCTTTCTGTGTCATTGATCACCTAGCTCCCCACCTTGCATTTCTGATCGGCTAGTATTGCCCCGTACAAATTTTCACGGTGCCTGGTCTCGATGGCGGCTGCCATACCCTCTCATTCTTCCAATTCGATTAGCTCTCCATATGGTGGTTGCATTCTTGTTGCTCTGATCCTCTTCTAGGGATTGTTCTATATAAACTAGGCTACTCCATGGTCTATGTGGCCCGAAGGCCCTATGGCCCGAAGGCCCTGTGGCCCAAAGGCCTTTGGCGACCTGATGGCCCTGGAGACCCGTAGGCCCAAACTGGTGGCCCGAAGGCCCAAATTGGGTGAATAGTTTTGGGTGATACAGTACTGAACAGTAACTGATACAGTACTACTACAGTAACCCAGAAATTCACCTCCACTCTGTTTTTGAACCTGGGTCTCTGGGATTAGTCTCACACCCTATTTGGGTCCTGCTTTTCGGCCCAAACAAGTTATATGGTTGTAGGTGTGGATAGGGATTGTGGACCTTCTACTTTAGGTACATGATTTCTGGTTGGAGCTGGAGAGCATAAAACCGAGCCTAGGATTGTGATACTGCTGGAGTTGCTGTTTACTTTTAGTACTTGTTCTCAGTTGTATTTCAGCACGTTGTTGTGTTTGCTACTTTCCTTAGATACTTGTACCTACTGCATCATTTTCATCATTATTATATTATACATTTATTCTACTGTTTAGTTTCATTCATTGTATGTTGTTTACTGCTTCTTCTATTGACTGTTATTTCCTTTTCTTTGTATACCTTACCAAATGAGGGCATAGTTTCCCTAATGTCTCACCAAGTCCCTCGCTTCTAGTCGGCAACCTCTATCATTTGGGGAAACGCGCTTGAGGTCATGTGGCGAACTGAGTACGGGGCACCAGTTGAGAGGCTCCAGATTCAGGTCGTTATAGAAAGAAAATGAAATAAAATTAGAATATGTAGTAGATACACCCTTGGTTCATAGATCATGGAAGTTCTCTCTCTTTTTCTAGTGAACAATTCATCTTTTATAGAGGAACACTCCTAATTATTCAATCTTCTATCTTTTTTCATGTTATTTTCACAAGATTCATCCAAAAAACCCCATAGGTATGAAATATTTCTCAAATTCTTAGACAAGTGTCTTTTATTCATATTTTCTCCATGTACATATCTTGATGGATAGGATTTCTTCAAATAAGTGCTCGAATATTTTTCAATAAAGCATTCCCCTCCCATGATCGAGCTTCATACTCATTCATGACAGATCGAAGAGAAATTCATTACTCCTTCATGGATTTACTAGGAATAAAATCATCCTCTAGGTTTCACAAAATAGTATTGAGCTTGAAATTGGATTCATTTGGGCCTATATATACCAATATGTTGGCCTTAGAACCTAGGCTTGAACATGCCTACGTGTTTTCTAGAACGAGGTTGGATGTTATCACTTTCATATTTGATTTCATCATCCTATGTTCCTTTGTTCTTTGAATGTCATCATTAGAAGTGTCTACAACTCAAGTTCTTCACTTATCAACCAAAATATCATTAGAATATAAAATGGAACACTTTGTGCACATTGAAAATCATTCATAATGATCAATCAGTTTTAATTGCATACTTTAATAGGCAGTTCGCCTCCTCCAATCGATGCCAACGATTTGGTTTCTTCGATCAGAACAAAAGGGTGGGGAGATAAAATTCAATTTTGATTCAAATCCCCATTGGTGGGTATGGGGGTCTGTCTTCTTCAGGAAGATAGTTCATAGGGCATAACCTCTATTTTTCATTATTCCAAGTTTAAGGTTTTCTGATCTCAATACTTCTTCAGCTTCAATTCCATGTTCATCTCTCATGTAGGTTCAGGTACATGGAGGCAATAAAGTTAAGATTATGTAGCATGAGGTTTATCTTCCAAACATGGGGTTCATCTTCCAAATGTGGGGATCAACTTCCAAATTCCTGGTACCCGAACCTAATGTTCCACTTAAACATGGGGTTCATCTTCCAAATATTGGATTTCTGAACCTAATTTCCCACTTAAACATGGGGATCAGTAACGTAGGGTTCAAAAATCAATAAATAAACCCATTGGGCATGGTCTTTTATCCCCTTTTCAAAATTTCAATTGAGTTCAATTGCATAAGGAACTTTAGGTCAATTAAGTGATTGTTTATCCATTCTTCGCAGTCACTTGGAATATTGTCAATCTTTATGATAAAAATAAATTAGTGTTTATTTTAGCCTTAAAACATGATAGAAATGTGTTTTTATGTTCATTAATCAACAAATTTTCATTTCTTATTGGATATCATACCTATAATCCAGCAATATGTGATTATATATAGGTTCAACCTCATCTGTGTTTTTCAAAATGTATAAATGTGCATGCATCACTTCATCAAATGGACTTAACTTTAACATTAAGTCATAGATCCTTTTACCTTCACTATCAACTGTCAAATATCAAGATATAGGGAGGAAGATTTCTATAATTTAAAGAAATAATTAGTAAATAACTCAATTTCAAATTTTGATATATATTTTTGAACAGTAGAGGTCTTTGGTTGATGTGTATTCTTAACATATTCCTTCAAAATTTTCCTATATCTTTTAAAATTATACATCAAATATAAATAAACAAGACCACATATTCTTATATTTCACCAAATTAATCAATATATGAACCATTATATCAAAAAAATGGTGGAAATACATTTCTAGTTAACAAAGTATGATGATGGATTCATTTTCCAACACATCTAACAAATATGGATCTATGACTCTTTTACAAATTGAATTTAAAAAGTAACACAACCTAGTGATATACTTTATGATAGGTATCAGTAGTATTTCATGAAACGAAAATGATAGAAATTATTTCATCAATACATGACATCCATTATATTTCATACCTATTAACTTTAAATCCTTCAATGGAACCAAATTTTTCACATTTAAAGAAAACTCATTGGGTACTTTAATACCATGTAGAAATTGATATAAATTTATCTTCTCACTTTTTCTTAATGTGTGAGAATATGGAGGAAAATATATTTTGTTTATTTTATTTTTGGTAGTTAACTCCATACGTATTCTCATGTTTATTAAATACAATCTTGCATGAAATCCATCTTTTTTACTTTCCTTTTATATTTAACAATGTTCCAATTATACTGTCATAAATGTTTTTCTTGACAGGCATAATGTCAATGTTGTGTTTTACATATAAATATATTCAATAAGGTTTCTTGGATAAAATGGATCATTTCTTCCATGTATTTTTTTAACGACCAAAACTACCTTTCTTTATAAATGTGACATTGATGTTTTTCACCTTGTCATAATATTATTTAGATGATAATGTTTGTGGGGAGAAATCATGCTCCTATAAACTGTTAAATTCCTTTTTAATCTTTGATAAGGATGATATATTCAAAAAAATCTCATATTTCCCATGTACATTGTTTCTATTACATTCTATAATTGATTATATGAAGCCCTGTCTTCACAAATTGGATAAGCATTATGTCCTTTAACACTGTATCTTGATAAGTTTTCATATATAGGAAAGTTATTTATAGTGAACATTATAATAGAACGCAAAATAAAATTATCTTTCTTATATACATAAAATGTTTTAGCACCTATATTTCATAGTAATTTCAAATCATAAATCAATGGTGATAGATAAACATTAATATGATTTCTAGGATGTTTTGGTCCAGAAATAATCAAGCTCATCATCACATATTTCCTCTTCATACATATATATGGGGATAATTTATTGATAACCAATATAATAGGATTAGAACTATATTGTCTAATCAGGCTATGATATGGATTCATTCCATCTATACATAGACCCATTCTAAGATTTATAACTTCGTTTACAAAATTAAAAAATATGTGATCAAATATTTTCCATCGTGGTAAATCAGTAAGGTGATGTAGGTTTCTATTAGATATTTTCTCATTTTTATGTCATCTTATCCTCTTTTAATCATTTTAGTTTGCAAAGAGATTCTTAAAATGAGGAATTATTAGAAGATATCAGATTACTTTAGTAGGAGGTTTGTTTCATGTTCCTGAGAATAAATCATGGTTAGATTTATCATCTATTTTATATCATGATATCCCACATTTAGGACATTCTGATAAACTTTCATATTTCTTCCTATACAACACACAGTTATTAAGGTGGGCATGTATCTTTTTATACCCTTATCTTATTGGACAAAATATTTTTTCCCTCATAATTGGAATCTGGAAGCCTGTTTCCTTTTAAAAGTACCCCTTTTAAAAGTTCAAGCAATTCAATGATACTTTTATCACTCCAACCATGTCTTTATTTAAAGTTAACTAATCTCATCATTATTTATAACACTGTAAATTTAGTGAAACCTGAGAATAGTGGTTTCTCAGTATCTTCATACAATCATCCAACACTTGTTTTTTCAATGGTTTCAATACCTACATCATGAATTAATTCTTTAAGATGATCCTTTATATCATGGTGAACATCTTCATCATAATTAGATCTCAACTTATTTATTATTTCACTATTTCAAATCTAGAATGTATAATTATGAATAAAACCATAACAAATTATATGGTATTTTATTTTATTGTACCCTAATTTACTCATATTCAATCACATCACACATGGACATAAAATAAAATATTTATTTTCAATATTTTTTTAGTGAATTCCAAGAAATTTTCAATCCCTTTCCCATATTCATCATTATTTCTTCATGAATTTATTTGATTATGATCCATTAATTACCTAAAATGTCAAAATATAATAGATAAATATATTAATTCATATAAACATTTAAACATATACATAAACAAATAAAATTAAAACATATGAGCATATAAATATATAAAGATTCATAAAGTCTTAAAAAATAATCTATATCTGAAAAACAAATTAAAAATGAAAAATGATTTACAACCAGAAAAAAAAATTAATTAAAAGTAATTATAATGAAAAAAACAATTTATAAATGAAAAAAATAAGAAAAAAAATTTAAACCACAGAAAAATTATAATAATAATAAAATTATACATGAAAAAAAATTATAAATAAAAAAAGTTATGACCAAAAACAAATTAAAATAACAAACAATTTATAATCACAAAAAAATTATAACATTAAACAAATTTTAACAAGAAAAAACTATAATTAACGATAATATGTATAAAAACAAATGAATGGATGAATTAAATTTATAACTAACAAATAATTAATTAATCTTACAAAAATAAAAAATAAAAACTTACAAAATATGGAGTTCAAAAATGGATAATAGTTATTGAATTATAATTAATGCACTCAAGGGAGGTGGTAACAGGGCGAATGATGCAAGATAGAAGAGAGATATTTTCAAAAATGAATTAGAAAAATAAAAAAAATAAAAAAAACTTATAGAAAAGTAACATTTTGAATGTATTAGTGTTTTAGTGGACTTAATAATTTTTAGGGTCCTATAAGAAGGAATAAGGATGGAATATTGAGGATAAATAAAGAAAAAAAGAAGTTGAAAATCTAATGAAAGTAGAAGATCAAGGGCGGGTTGGGTGTTTTCATGATTCAAGAGGATGAAGGTTTCAGAAATATTGCATAAAAATGAGGATAATTCAGTGGGAATTATATTTTTTAAAATCTTTTAATATTTTTTTATAAAACCAATGTTAAAAGATTTATGTGTCACTTTTAACATTGGTTTTGGAAAAAAATTATATTAAATCTCTGACACTAAATAGATTTTTTCTACTAGTGTATTTTTTTTGAAATTTGTGATACTAGTTGATTTATAAAACCAATTTAGAGATGAACACAAAATGATATTTTATATGATGGATAATTCTAAAAGCTATCTAGAAATTGCAGTTTTAATCATTTCTCCTCTTTATCATGCTTCACCTTCAATTCCATTTTCCATAATGCATATCCAACACAATATGTGAATAATGTGGATCTTCATAGACACTTAAATATGATAAATATGGTTGATAATTATTTATCAACCCAAAAAAAACCTTTTTTAATGGTCTAAAATGTCTAGAACACTTCATGTTTAGCTCACCCTTGATTTTCTAAATTTTTTCTCCTTTTGGGAAACATGGATTTCTTCTTGTTTTCATCTTTATTCATAGAAAGAATAACCTTTTACACTTTATAAAATAGTTCAATTTCATTATTATCTTCTTGATCTATTATTTTATACTCTTTTATTTGATCAAGCCATATAATTATACAATCTTCTAGTGTATGCTTAGAATTTTTTTCAGTGTGGACTCTCTCTTTATAGCAATAGTTTTAGAACTTGAAGTCATTGGTGCTTTATCTTTTCTTTTAATTTGTCTATGAAAAATAGTCATACATATAAAAACCATGTTTCATACCTATTTGAACCTTCCACACACCTCTTTATCATCTTTTAGGTTACCCATTTTGGGAATCCTTTTATACTCGACTTCAGAGATGTCAACCACCATTCTAATCCTACTGTATCTCTCTTGGATGGAATTTTCTTTATTGGTTCTAACTTAATCCCATTAACATTATTTATTTTCATGTCCATGTTATAATGGTACATTATATATCCACTATTTATATAGTATAATAATCTCATTTTGGTGTTGACACCCTTTTCAACTTTCTTTATTGACTTCTTTGGTGTATCTAGTTCAATAGCCTTCTTCATTGATTTCATTCCCAATTAAGACTTGTTTTTATGCTCCAAATTAATTAATTTTTGATGTGAAATTATATAAATTTAATTATATGATTTTTTTGGTTTTGTAAAATACCAAAAATACTCATAAAAATGGCCATCTATGTTTCCAAAATCACAAAATTTCTCCAAATACCCAAAACTGTTCTTGATGGATAGATCTTGTTTTCTCTGTGAAATCTGCTTCAGTATAGCTAGTGTTCTCCTTTACACAACTATTATCCCTATAAATTCATTCCTTATACTATTTACACATACTTAAATATTATTCCATCATTCAATTTCCATGTGTACAAATCATTGATAACACCAACAGTGGACTCCAAACCTCTTCTTTTTCTCTCTAGGTATAGTCTGTCCAGATTGAGAACCTTGTTATTTTTAGATTGGAACATCAACTTTTGGGATCCATTTAGGGGAATGGTTTTTTTAACATTCCAACATTAACCCTTAATGAGGTTGTGATTTTATTGGCATTTTTCTCCTTCCACATTTGTACGATTGTTGGCTTTTTTCATGCACTCTTTATCAAAACAGATTCAATGAAAAATGAATAAACTGAATAATGAGTTACCTTTTTATATAGGTGTAGGTATATCCAAAATATATCAATAAAATTTTTATTCCATTTTGAGTCTTATTTTATGTGAGACTCCTTTTTGATATACCAATGGAAAAATCATCTTCTCAACTTGTTGGTAAGTTTCGGATTTGGCTTCTTCTATATTTTTCAATTTGATTTCTATCTCAATACACCTTAAGCTGAGGATATTCTTATTAGATTCCAATAAGTACAATTTTTATTCACACTCTATTTTAATATTTTTAAATTTATCCTCATGAATTTTTTGACATGAAAATAGAAAACTTTCAAAATCCTTGATTCTTTTATCTTTGAATTTTAGTTGGGTTTTCTTAACCCCAAGAGTGGAATTATATAACCCTTTTAGTGCTTGAATATTTTCTTTAATGACTTTACTAACATTTTATTTCTCATAAATGTAGAATTTAAAATTATATTAAATCATTGAGATTTTTTATCTACAAATTTGTAAGTACTTCTCCTTTACCTTTAGTTCTTTGATGAGAGAGTTGCCTTTTTTCAAATGTTTAGCCAATGAATTTTTCATATCTTTAGAAGAATCAACTAGCTATGATTTATCATTATATAGATTATGGGTAAACTCAAAAAAATATGTAAAAACTTCACCATGGATTTTATACATATATTACCTAACCTCAAAGTATAAGTATTCAACAAATTTTACAAGATCATTCTCATAATAGTCTGAACTATTAGTGTGACTTTGACCACCTTAAACTAGTGTCTGATTCTCATTATTTCTTATTCACTTACTTGAATTCTTAGCCACTTTATTTTCCCTATTTTCAGGAGTCTTTTTATATAATTCCATATATATCATAATAGGGATTGATATAGATTTCTGAAACTGAGGCTCTTCAATTTCAAAAATGCACTTCAAGTAAAAACACCAGTGTAAAAATAATTTTAGAACCAATCAAAGATAAACCTTGTGATCTAATTTAAATAATTTTTTAATAGTATATTCAATCAGAGGGAACCTAACCTTGATACTAATTGTAAGTGTCACATGATCTATGAAAACACACCTGAGAGGGGGGTGAATCAGGTGTTGTTAATTTTTTTTTCAAATTTCAAATATTATTTAAAACTTTTAACCCTTTTAGACTTTCAACCTTCGATGTGAGTTAATACTATTGGATATTTTATCCTTTAACCTAGAATACACCTATATGCAATGCAGTGTTGAAATTAATGTTTAGAATAAGTTTTTTTACAAGGTTTATCCCCTTGACATGCCATATATAAGGTAGTTCAAAATATACAATTTATTTTTCTAAGTGTAGCACAATAGTTGACCAAGGTCGTCTCTCTTGAGGAGATTTCATGTTAAAGAACTAACTATTACTAATTCACGTAATAATACACTTATGAAAATGGTGAAATTTGGGTTTTTTATATTGAATATAAAACTAGAATTTAAATGTGCAGAAGCAATAAAAACATAATGAATGCAGACGGAATAATGTTAGATGGAAAGGAGATCCTCCTAAGAGAACAGCCAGAGTGAACCTTTATCATCTCATTATTAATTTCATATTTAATTAATGAAAACACTTAATTGTATGTGTGAACATAAAGGTGACTTGCCTAATAATATCCCACTCAGACTAACTCTAATAAAATAATAATCATCAATAATTAATTCATGAATACTTGGGTTTAGCATTTATTTTTTCCCTTAGGAGATTCCTCAAGTTAGTTACTCATGATCATCAGTATTAGAGATCATAGTGGAGAAGAACATGGTGGAAACACAAAAGATAAAAATGAAATAATGAGAGGAAGAATAATAATAATATATATTAAAAATTCATAATATTATCAGAACATAATAGAACCAAAAAACTATATAAATGGACAACTATAATGCCAACTCCCTTGAAATGGAGAGTGAGTATAAATTTATAGCCATGGGGTAGCTCATTTTTGCTAAAAAATATTCCTCCAAAATTTCATGAATAGTAGACATAATAAATAGAATAATTAGGAAATATAGACTTTTAAAAAATTTTATTATATCTTTCTTATGTATAACAACAAAAATTTAGATCATTTTTTCACATGTAACAAAAGTTACATCCAGTTAATTAAATAAATTATTTATGTCCTATAGACTCTTTGTATTCCCATTCACTAGGTTCCTATTCATTTATTTCCTTGAAAGTGGTATAATAATGCATGAAAACAATTATTAAAAAAATTTCCTAGACCTATTTTATATATCTATGTGAATTTTTAGCCCATTTAGGTTGATAATTTTTTATATATAGTCTCATATTTAAAATTCTTTAGATCTAAGAAAAGATTCCAAGGCCTATCTTGTGAGATTGATTTGGGCCTCAAAATATTGGATTAATATTTGGGTCCAATTAAATGGAATGAATCCCAATAAATATATAATCCTATAAAAAATGAAATTTTCAATTTTGATTAGTTTATAGAATGTTATGACCAAAATACAAAACTAACATAAAATAATTAAAATACCAAAAATAGGTAATCTTTATAATTGAGTTCAAAATACTTCAAAAACCAAAAAATTTGAAAAAATTCCATAAAATAACACTATGGTGGTATTAAAACATTGAAATTAAAAGAAAAATTATTGAAAATATTGTATTTTTTATCCCTCCTGAGAATCCCACTCCTATTATATGCTCAGGATGTCAAAGACATAGATTCTACACTAAATTTTTTTATCAATACAAGTGGAGTTTGGCTAGGGGTTTTCATAAAACCAAGAAATTCCATATTACATAGGTGTGTGTGTCCATAATATTACACATGTGAAGATAAAATGCATCCCATGTCTCCTCTTCAAACCATCATCCCATCAACTCTCTAGCTTCAACCAATCTATTAATGTAGATCAATAGTGTTTTCCAGGATATCATTATATCACAAAAATTGATCTGCTTTCTCAAATAAGAGTCTTTGACTGCCTTATATTCTTCATAATTAAAACATACAACTCAATATCAAAATCCAAATATGGATTCTAGTTAATTCATGGAATCTATTTACTAGACACTCTGAACTCATACTTTAATAATATAGCCCAAGAAAATATTACCTAGAAATTAATAATGAATAATATAGTTTCTCAGAATTTTTGTTTGGTGATAAAGATATTAAAAACTCAGGTATTCTCTTTTTTACATCATGAATCTTCTCATTGTTCAACTCCTTCTCTTATTCTTCTTCTTTGATACACATAAAATATTTCCTTCGAATCATTGTATCAGATCTCCTCATCACCATCCTTATTCTTTGAGAGATCCAATTCTCTAGACGCACTCATGTTCTTCCTTGATAGGTTATCTCTCAGTTCTCTCTTTGTTCTCTTTTATATTTATAGTTGCTCTTGGATCACTATGTTCATCATCACACCTTACTTATTTTCTCGAGTAGTGTGTATTATTCAAGACATATCCACTTGTCTTGAGAGACTCACTTCCCATTCTTGTACATTCACTTCACACATTTTCAAGGATCATTTTCATATTCTCATAAATGTAAATATCTTAGGTGATGCATGAAAGTAAAAAAATCACCCCATGATCATCTATATCACTTCTAAAGGGAAGCACAAGGTTTTTTCACACAATTTCACCAACTTCATTTCTCTGGTTTATTTCCAAAAAAATCCCTTTTCTCTTTCTTTATCATTTTATTCCTCTATATAAACTGAATAGGTCTTCCATCAGGCTTCCATAAGGTTCATATTCATATATTCTCAAAATAATCTTCCATCAATAGTATTAAAATATTCTTTATAAGCTATATGAAATATATAGCAACAACAACATCTATGGAGAAAATCATTTTAGCTTAAGAGCTTCTCGTGGAGTTCTATATAGTTTCCATATTGGGTCTGTGTATTTCAAAAATAAACTTAGAACACTTCTAATAATATCATTTAATAACAATCAAAAAGTCATTAGTGATATTTAAATCTATGAGGAACAACACTTGCATAGATTGATCTACATTTACAGATTTATAAAATCTGAAGATTCTTCTTTTTAGGATGGATAAATTATCAACCTTCTATCTCATAAAACTTTGATCTCCTTTGAATCAATCATGAAAATTATATTTTAACTCACTCATTTACCTTAGATCACAATGATTTAAACTCTGATAAATATCTCAAGCATTGAATCATGTACATCTTCATTAGTCTTGAAATCTCATGAAATTTATTTTTTTCTTGAGAAACTCATCCACTTGATCCTCTTCAAACTTCATCATGAATTATTTATAATCATAGAATAATGGTGTTTTTAACATAAAATAATAACTCTTTAATCATCTTAGTTGACATTTCATTCAGAATAAGAAATTATGGAATTTTACATATTTTTGATATCATTACTAATTCTGAAGTCTTAAACTAAGAAAAAGTCATATGAAACATCTCAATAAAGTCATATGTGGGCTACTTCAAATTCATACATAGAGATGGATTCATATTACTTACCTTGAAAGTCATATATTGGGGTATCTAAAGTCTTACATGGGAAAATTATTATGTTGTAAGTCTCACATGGATTTTCAAAGTCATACACTGGAACTTATAAAGTCTTATGTGATTCCATGAAGTCTTATGAACTTAAAACTTTGTAGACACTGGAGTCTTAAACATACAGAAAAATCATATGGGTTTCTTGAAAGTCTTATGTGCAGAGTAAAAATTCATACATGTTGGCTATGAAGTCTCATGAAATTGAAATTCATATGAAATTTCCAATACTTCTCCATTTTTACTTTAACATAAAAATTATAGACTTATTAAAATAAACCATGGCCATAATAAACTCTTCAAAACAACCTTAGAAAAACCTCAATTGAATATGGGAATTATTAAAATTATTCCAAAATCCTTTAGCTCATTTCCAAGGCACTTTAAATCAGGTGAATACTCAAGATAGATTATTTCAAGATATGTATTCTACCTCATCATTTAATCCTTCACTCCAACTTTTAAAACCATCATCCTAGAGTATTTTCTCACTAATTCCAATATTTATATTTCTAAATATCTCCTAGATGGTTTCTCCAAATTCAAGCTAGCTTCCTTCAACACTTTGAGCATGTTTTGGGATTTTAATGATGACTATACAAGTTTTTCAAAAACAATTTCAACAACCAACTCCTTTAACTTCATTTTTTCCATTCTTAACATGTTTTATACAGTACTCCAACCTTCAGTGCATGTATTTCACATGAGGACTAGCTCAAAATATCATATGATGTATGGTCTAACCACTTGAATATATTTATCTAGTTATTCAAGGGAAACACTTTTCCATTTATTATGATATAAACTTCACTTACTTTGGTTGGATACTCAATCCATCACCTAGAATTCACCAAGAACAACATATTGACACTTATTGACAACAAATACAACTAATAAACCAAAGATAATTTCAACTTGTATTGATGTTATAACTGATCCTAGATAAACTAAATAATCATGTCATGTATTTAATGTGTTAAGGTCAATAAACTTATGGTTTACCATAATTGATTCAACTATACATAAATTCTTTATAATCAATTTTTATCTATTTTGAATGCATGTTATATATAGAGGTATTTGACACCTTATTTTTCCAATGTCTCTATATGATATTCATTTTCAAGAATATCATTAACACTAAATATATTTCATTGAGACTTCATGTATAAAAAATAATTATTGATTAAAAAACTTTTATCACCGGGTAAGAATATATTCTCTCTTTTGAATCCTTTTATTAATTTGAACTAATAGTCAATTTACTTACATGATCATATACTAAATATTTAAGAGTTTTGATAATTAACATATATGAGTTATTTTTAAGTGTTTAGTTAAAATATTTTTTAGCCCCACTACAAAACTCAAGAGGGGGTGAATTGAGTTTCTAATAAAAAAATTGTTTAAAAACAATTTAAATCTAAATCCCCCAATTTATAAAAATATCCCGGTTAAATAAAATAGTAAAAATATATAATTTAATGTTTTAAAAATTTTCATCAAAGGTTTGATCACAACCTAGTTAAAAATCTAAAAACACTTTAATTTTTGAAATAAATCTAATCACATTAAACATGGTATATAAAACATTAATTAATGTCAACCACCAGAGTAATGTTTTGCTAAAGAGTTTTGAAAAACATGAATAAGTTTTTAAAAAAAATAGTAAAAAAACAAAGAAACACATATTGTAAAAAAACTAGAGTTATATTCTTAAGACAATACATAATCCTCTCTACTTGATATTCACCCACTTCTAAACAATTTATTAAATAATAAACTTAATCCACAACCTCGATCAGGTTTTTTCATGCAACTACACACAATGAATTTTGGGCCACACACATCCTCTTCCACAATGTTTCATGGGATAATAGGTATAAAAATGAATAATAGGGAGTATATAGTACTCTTCAATATAGTACAAGAGCATGTGATAATAAATGTACAAATTAAAATAATCACATCTCAAAGGTAAATTAAAACAGAGATGAATAATGAAATATTATAGAAGTTTTTATGAATTTATTTTTTCTCTAATAAAGTGGGATGTGATAAATAATGTTCTTATTATAATTTTAGATTGTATTTAAATATTTTTTTGATATTATTTAAAATTTTCTTCACAATATTTCTATTTTTATGTTAAAAATAGAGTGTTGTATGCAACGTTAGAGAATCCTTTATCTTCCCAATAAGCATCGAGGTATAAATAGTCAGTTTATAGTAGAAAGAAATCAATCATACAACTCTTATTCATGAGGGGTTCTTCTAATTTTATATCTTTTTGGGATATCCAATTATCTATTATAGGATAACAATAAAGTGAGATAATTCCTCATACTGAGCAAAAAATGCGGAAAGTCTGAAATTGTATTTAATGCATCTATAACCATTTTAAGGATAATTATTCTTAAATCCATTTATATCTATCATGAATCAGATACCTTAAACTAGACATTGAAGTTTTTATTATTATGCACTACTTAATTTGTACATGGTCACTAAAATACCTATAGCATAGATTTAGCTATGCAGCTGAAGTTGGCTATGTGGATCTCAATTATCTACGTAGTAATTATCTATGTGATTCTCAGTCGACTACCTAAAATTATATACATCACATAATCGACTACGTGAAGTCAGATATATCATGCAATTAGATACATGAAATTGGTAACATCATGTAATTGGCTAGCATGCTTCAACCAGAGGTAGCACGTCTTTACTAATTATAATGACACAGACTTTTTAAATGATATTTGTTTCATTAGAAAATTTGTTTTATATTATATTTAACATAACAAAACTATATCTCTTTAATAATAAAGTGTTATTTATAGATTATAAATGGAAATATGACTATAGGGATTTGAACCTTATATGATCATTCATTAAATACGATCGATGGTCAATATGAACGTTGGAAACTATACTCTTGGTAATAATTCTTAACATTATAATTAGTGTTTATAAGTAGAAATGACAAAGGATAATTAATGAATAAAAGAGAAGTGGTGGACTCAAATAGTATATTCATGTCATATAAATCCCATTTGTCATAAATTGGTAGGGAGGTAGCATCATTGGGGTTCACCCTTGACCAATACCAATCCAAGATTCAACAAGTTAATCTTGAAAAAAATCATCTACGAGAGAATTTCAAGTTAGTGGAAATTATCACTCAGGCAATGTTAGTTGATCTTCCAAATGAATTTATCATCATCACACACCTTGCCCTTAGATCATACATGGGTTTTATAAGGGGTTACATGTCTAGGAATTAGTTACTTAAAGTTTAATTCCATTGTATAAATAAAATTGGTATTCCATCAATAGTTTTTCTTACTAAAAATATCGTTTTAATTGAGATGAAATTTGGTAAATTGATTTTCAGACACAAATTGTACTTTTTAAAAAAGGATGTAATTTATTATCATAAAAGAAGGTATTATGAATAATATTTATTTTAATGAAATATTATGTTAAAATCACTATTATTTAAATATAAATTATGAAATAATTTTATTATGTCCTTGAAAATTTTTAAGTGTTAAAAATTTGACTATACCCTATCAACCCTCTATTTTTTTAATAAATAAGGATTTTTATATTTAAAAAGTTAATATTATCATAATTAGAGAATTATTATGATAAAATAAATATCATATTTGAAATCATCACATTGAAATTAGGTTAGGGTGAATTTATGAGAATTTTCTAAAATGCTTTATTTTTCTATGAATAGTAAAAATACAATTTGAGGTTTTCAGAATGTTTAGTGACTTCATGATTATGTCATAATGATGTAATAATTAATTAATTACAATAAAATACCTAAAATATGTTATTTTATTAATATCAAGTATTTTAATATATTTTAATCAATTTCCAAACCTATAAGTTACTTTCTAAAAACTAAAATGGAAACTTTAACATTAAAAATATTATTTTGTGGAAACTTTACATTTACTTGACAAAAGAAGTAATATAAAATTATTATTGATTATTGTGGGTTAAAATAACATAAAATATGTCCCAAATTTCTAGAAAATGGTAAAAACCCATGGTAAATCCCTTGGTTTTTCATTTTCAACAACCTAGATTTCCAAGGCCTATATTTGGAAATTATTAAACAAATCTTCCACTTTTTCTATAAATACCCATCCATTTCACCTCTCCTATTCACTAAAAATCCATAATACACCAAGTTATGGTATTTTTTACTCCCAAGTAGTCCCCCAAGGTTTCCTCAATCCCCTAAGGTTCCATTTCTCAATATCTAGTAGTAAATCTTCAATGTAAGAGAAATCTCCACTTCTCTTTTCCATTCAAGGTCCGTTTTTATGTGGTATATATTAAAATTTCCAAAATAAGTTATATTTTCCACTTTATTTTATCCCATTACTATAATAATGGTCTTTTATGAATGTGATACCCATATCCCCTCTCATTTTACCCTTTTCTAAAACCACATTTTATACCTATTATGCTGCTAAATTTACTTCTCAAAATTTCCCTCTTCCCATCAAGAAATTCTCTTTTATTTTATTTTTATGAATACCCAAGCCTTTTTATTTTACAAGGGTATTCACCTAGATTTAAAAATGATTTATTTTATTTTGTTATTATTATACATGAAACCCGCATTCCCTTTATGGGGGTTGAAAATGACATAATGATCATGTTTTTAAGCACTTTTGAAATGCCGTGATTTTGATATGAAACCCATTTTTTATTATTTTGTGAGTTATTTATGAAATTTTTTATTATGATATATGTGGCTCACATTAATTAATACATATGAAGGTTACTCCCTGTTATTACTCCAATTCATTGGGTAAAGAATTTAATATCTAGATATGACATGTTTTACGATACCCTGGTGAATAACCTTGCTAATTTTTATTTATGACACCTTGGTGACAAACCTTGGTGGTATGATTATGAATGTCTCATTTAAGTATTATAAACACATTTACATGTTATTATTCAAATTATTTTTATTATTATATGCCTTATTTTACTTTTCTCGTGCTTTAATTACATTCCTCATGTTCTTATTGATATTCCTCATGATCTCATGTAAATTGTTTCCCTTACTAGGCCTCATGCTCACCCCTTTCCTTTGATGTATGTCCCCAGGATATGATATGTATTAAATTTACTTAGGATGAAACTATGAAGAATCATTTCAAGTGTATTAGAATAATATTTTAAGTTTTCATGAATTTTGTGCCTTATTTACAAGAAACTAAACTTTAAAAGATATTATGTTTATATAATGTAATGAAAAATTTATGTAATAAAAATGTGGTATGGCATATTTGGTATAAAATGAATATTTAGTTTTTTGTAGAAATTAGGATTTGAAAACTTTAGGATGAACACTGGAGAAAAGTTTAAATATAGGAAAACATCTTTGTATTTTGGTGAAGTATTAAGTAAGTGGTTTCTGAGCAATAGAATCTATTTCTAAATATGAACAAGTGGATTTGGCTCTAACACATATGTATCTAGAGGTAACAACCAAAAACACTTCTTTGAACTAGACTCGAATGGGAACTACTGCATGAAAACGGACCTTGTTTCACTCTTAGTTTGATACTCCTAGTAAATATTTTTGGTTAATCATAATATTTTTATGAACTATTATGAATTATTTATAGAAAATTTATTTTTTTTAAGAATAAAATATTTAAGAATAATGTTTTTACGACATAAAATTCCTTTAGAATTATAATATTCTTAAAATAAACATGTTTCTCACTAAGGTTTTCTTCTTTTAGAAAATGGGTGGAAATAGGAGGAACCACATAAATGATGAGTGAAATAGACCATACGCTGATGACCCTCCAATGGAATCCGGAATGTAAAACTTCATGAAAATGATTAATCAACTAACTTGATTTATGAACAATAACTTGAATCAATCTGAGAGACCAGATTCACCTTGAAGGGAAAAACTTTATATTGAGTCCTTTAAGCATAAATAACCACCTTATTTCAGTGGATCTACCGACCCATTTATTGTTGAACAATGTATATGCTATATAGAAAAGATATTTTTTGTAATATATTTTTTGGAACAAGATAAAGTCACCCTGGATGTATACCGCTTAGAGGGAGAAGCTGATCAGTGGTGTACACTGATTAAAAATATGAATCCAAGGAGGGATATTGATTCTATGGAGTGGGAAGATTTCAAGGGATACTTTTTCAATAAATATTTCCCATGTTTGATGCAAATTAAAATGGATAAGTAATTCTTAGAACTGAAGTATAAGGAAAATTAATTAGTGGGAAGATATGAGGTGAACATTATAAAACTTTCTCGTTACACCTCTAACTCTATTATGGTTTTTAATGGAAATGTTGATGGATTCTTATATGGAATAAGACCCCATATATGAAGGAATTTATCCAATAAAGACTGTGAAATATATTAGGAGATAGTGTGAAGTTATATGAAGGTTGAACTGGAGTTCGGAGAGATGCAGTGGTCACACAAATCAAATAAAAAGAAGAGAAACTTAGGGAGAAACTTTGATCACAGAAGAGGATGAAAGAAATTACAAATTCCCACATGTAATAAGTGTGGGAATAAGAATTAGGGGAATAGATTTATTGAAATTAGAAAATGTTACAAGTTTGGAATAGATGTACATATAGATCGGAGCTATCATAGTGAGGTGAAGCCTCAACTTCTCAACACTAATGACAAAGGGAAGATGGTGCAGGCCTAGCCTAAAGTTTAATGCTTCAAGTGTGGAAAACTTGGGAAATTTTCCAATCAATCTATGAATCAAAATATAATAGAGGGAAATCACCATCAACCTCAACATAGGACAATAGATAAAGGTCAGGCTTTTTCTATCACAACGGCTAAATTAGAAGCTCTAAATGATATGGTGGCAGGTACTCTCATTGTTCTCCAAAAGCTATCAAGTACTTTGTTTGATTATGGTTCTACACATTCCTTTATTTCCTATAAGTTTGAAAAGAATATAGAATAAATCCCTAAACTACTAGAAGTATAGTTATCATTCAAGACTTTTATAGGTATTATCCAACCATAAACAGTGTATAGAAACTCTAGTACTAACTTTGGTGAGCACAATTTCATCAAAAAACTAGTAGTAATTTCCATGGTGAAATATTACATTATACTAGGGATGGACTGGATCCCAAATAATAATTCTAATATCAACTTAAAAATCAATTAAATCTTAGTATTATTAAAGGGATAACCTATAGTTATTTTCAAAGGATAGATATCCTGACCTAAGATTTGTCTAGAAGCACCTCTCATAGCCTTATTTATGGAAATAATTGGTGAATAGGAAGAAAGAAATTAAAGTGTAAGAATGTAAAATGTCCCCATAATTCAAGAATACATGGATTTATTTCCTAAGGAGTTACCTAGACCTCCCCCAAAAAGAGAGGTATAGTTTTCCTATCCTAACATCCATGCGAAGGTGGAGAGCTGATTTCACGATGAAGATGTGGGGGAGGAGTAGTTCCAAGTAGTTAGTCTGGGTTGTATGTAATGTTTAAAGCCTACGGTCTAATGAATTCCTTTAAGGCCTACGGGCCATATAATACTTATGCTTACGGGCCTTCTTAGGGTTCCACCTCACCCCTTGAAAGGTGGATTATCAAAATCAATAAAAAATGAAGGCCTTTGGGCCATTGAAGGTAGATCCAATCGGATATCAAAGACCCCATATAGAATAGAAAATGTGGATCTGGATGAATTGAATAAAAAACTTCAAGATCTTTTGGAAAAGGTATTTATCCAACCAAGTGCATCTCCTTGGGAATCACCTATTCTCTTTGTGAAGAAGAAGGATGGATCAATGTGTCTATGAATTGATTTTAGATAACTTAATGAGATCATAGTGAAGAAAAAGTACCCTCTCCTAAGGATTGATGATTTATTTGACCATCTTAGTGGGGCTCAATTATTCTTTGAGATTGATCTTCAATCTAGTTATCATAAATTGAGGGTGAATAAAGAATATATTCCAAATATTGTCTTCTGGACAAGATATAAGCATTATGATTTTGTTGTTATGCCCTTCAGTTTGACTAAATATCATATTATATTTATGGATTTGATGAATAGAATCTTTAAGGACTACCTTGATAAATTTATGGTAGTTTTTATTAATGCTATTATGATATATTCCAAAATTCATGAGGAGTATGAGAAACATCTAAGGTTTATATTGAAAATCTAAGTAAGGTGAGGCTATTTGGAAAGTTCAGCAAATGTGAATTTTGGTTACAACAAGTTTCTTTATTGGGGATCATTGTAACCAATTAAGGAATATTAGTTGACCCTATAAAGAAAAAGGTTGTGGAGGAGTGGCCTCATCCTAAAACAATAAATTATATTCATAGTTCCTTGGATTAGTAGGATATTATATGAATCCTGTGAAAAAAAATCACAACTTTATAACACACTAACCAATTTAACTTGAAAAGGGGATAATTTCATCTAGACTAAGAAGTGTAAAGAAAGTTTCCAAGAACTAAATAAGAGATTGTTTATTGCACCTATGTTTACTCTACCTTCTATCGGATAAGGATTCATTATTTTTAGTGATGAATCTCTGAAAATGATGGGGTGCGTCCCCATACAAAATAAAAATGTGATTGCTTATGCATCTTGATAGTTAAAACCTAATGAACAGAATTATCCTATGCATGAACTAGAGTTAGATGCATTTATTTTTACTCTAAATATATGGATCCACTATATTTATGGGGAGAAATGTGATATATACATAGACCACAAAATTTTGAAGTATATATTCACACAAAAGGAATTGATCATGAGACAAAGGAAATGGTGGTAACTTCTTAAATACTATGACTATTCAATTAATTATCACCCTAAAAGATAAAACAAATTCACTGATGAATTAATTAGGAAATACCCTATTGTGATGGAAATGATGAGAATTCAAGGAGATCCTTTTATCAAAGACCTAGTAAAACTAGACATGAGAATCGTAAGGGAGGGGGAATCGTCAGCCCTATCCCAAATGATTTCTCAACCATAATTACTAGAGAAGATCAAGAAATATCAAAGAGAATACCCCTTGTTACAAATTAAGATAGAGGCTGTGAATAATGAGAAGTTTCCTAAGTTCAATATTGATCAATAAGGTGTATTTAAATTCCATACAATTCCATGTGTTCCATCTATTCTAGAGATAAAGAAATAATTGATGGATGAAGCTCATAGATCTACATTCTCAATACATACTGGAAGCACTCAAATGTATAGGGACATTTGTGATCATTATTGGTGGGATAATATGAAAAGGGAGATTGTTGGCTACACTAAAAGGTGCTTGGTGTGTCAACAAATGAAGACAGAGCGACAACTTCCTAAAGGGGTATTACAACCACTGCCCATACCAACATGGAAGTGGGATAATATCACTATGGACATTGTCACTGGTATCTCAAGAATATCTAAAGGAAACAATGTGATATGGGTTATAGCAGACCGCCTCACTAATACTACCCATTTTATCGTTATTCAAGAAGATTTATCTTTTGAACAATTTTCCAATATTTATATAAAAATAAGTGGTGAGGTTGCATGGGGTGCCACTTTTTATCGTTTCTAATCATGATTCAAGGTTCCTGTCAAAATTTCGAATAAGTCTTCAATATGCTATGAATACTGAATTGAATTTCAATACATCTTATCACCCCAAAACTAATGGCCAAACTAAATGGAATATTCAGGCACTTGAGGACATGCTGAGAATATGCTCAATGGAATTTAAGTGTGGATGTGATCAACACCACTCATTATTTGAGTTCTCATACAACAATATCTTCCACTAGAGTATTCAAATGGAACCCTATGAAGCTCTATATGGGAATCAGTGTAGAAATTATACTTGTTGGGATGAATTTGGTGATATAAAATTGTTTGGGCCTAAACTTGTGTAAGTGATGACAGAAAAGGTTCATGTCATCCAACAATGTGTAAAGGATGCTCGGAGTCGGTAAAAGATATATGCTGACAACCGTTGAAGGGACTTGGAGTTTCATGTTGAAGATAGATTTTTCCTTCGAATATCACCATAGAAGAGAGTATTATGGTTTGGGAAGAAAGGGAATCTTATCCCAAGGAACATCAGACCCTATGAAATCCTCGATCGCATAGAATCAGTGTCCTACTATCTTGTACTTCCACCACATCTATCTCAAGTTCATGATGTATTTCATGTATCTCTCTTGAGTAAGTACATAACAGATCCCTCACATGTATTGAATCTAGAGGTGGTACTAGTAGAACATGGCCTCTCTTATGTGGAGCAGTCGGTGGAGATCTTGGACTGTAGAGACAAGGTTCTACACAACAAGACTACCCACCTCATCAAAGTGTTGTGGAGAAACCATAAAGATGAAGAAGTGATGTGGGAACCATAGGAGACAATGAGATAGAAGTACCCATGCCTTTTCTCAACTGAGAGAACGAGTTGAAAATTTCAGGGATGAAATTTCTTAAGGGGGGAAGAATGTAAAAACTCTGACTTTTTAAATGATATTTGTTTCCTTAGAAAATGTCTGTTATATTATATTAAACACAAAAAAAACTATATCACTTTAATAATAGTGTTATTTATAGAGTATAAATGGAAATATGACCATCGGGATTCAATCTTTATATGATTGTTGGTCAAATTTTATCATTGGTCAATATGACCATTGGAAACTATACTCTTGGTAATAATTTTTAATGTTATAATTAGTGTTTATAAGTAGAAATTACAAAGGATAATTAATGCAGAAAGGAGAAGCGATGGCCTCAACTGGTAAAGTCATGTTGTATGAAGCCCATTTATCAAAACTTAGGAGGTAGGTAGTATCACCAGGGTTCACCCTTGACCAAGCCCAGGCCGGTCTTTAACAAGTGAAGCTTGAATGAAATCATTTATGAGAAAAGTTAAAGTTAGTAGAAATTACCACTCGGGTGATGTTAGTCGAGCCACCCTATGAATCTATCACCATCGCACACCTTACCCTTAGGTCATTCGCATGTGTTATAAGGGGTTATGTGTCTAGGACTTGGTTACTTAAATTTTAATTCCTCTGTATAAATAGAATTGTTATTCTATAAATAGTATTTTATAATAAAAATATAGTTTTAATTGAGATGGAATTTGATAAATTTATTTTCGAACACAAATTGTACTTTTCAGAAAGGATGTAATTTTTTATAATAAACTAAGGTAATATGAATAATATTATTTTAATTAAATATTATGTTAAAAACACTCTTATTTAAATATAAATAATGAAATAATTTTATAATTTCCTTGAGAATTATTAAGTGTCATAAATTTGACTATGCATTATCAACCCGCTATTCTTCTAATAAATAAGAATTTTTATATTTAAAAGTTAATATTCTTATAATTAGAGAATTATTATGATAAAATAAACATCATTTTTGAAATCATTATGTCAAAATTATGTTAGGGTGAATTTATGATAATTTTCTAAAATACTTTATTTTTCTCTGAATAGTGAAAATACAGTTTGAGGTTTGAGGTGTGTTTAATGACATCATGATTATTTCATAATGATGTAATAATTAATTAACCACAATAAGAAACCTATGTTATGTTATTTTATTAATATTAATTATTTTAATCAATTTCGAAACCTATAAGTTACTTTCCAAATTCTAAAATGGAAACTTTATCATTAAAAATATTATTTTGTAAAAACTTTACTTTTCCTTGCCAAAATAAGTAATATAAAATGATGCTTGGTTATTGTGGGTTAAAATAACATAAAATATGTCCAAAACCATGGTAAAACCCATGTTTTTTCATTTTCCGCAACCTATATTTCCAAGGCCTATATTTGGAAATTATTAAAAAAATCCTTCACTTTTGCTAAAAATACCCTCCCATATCACCTCTCATATTTACTCCAAATCCATACTACATGAATTTTTTGTATTTTTTCCTCCAAATTATTCCCCCCAAGGTGTCCTCAATCCCCCAAGTCTCCATTCCTCAAGATTTAGGAGTAACCCTTCAAGGTAAGGGAAATATTCACTTCTCTTTTCCATTCAAGTTCCCTTTTTATGTGGTATGTCTTCCAATTTACAAACTAATTTATATTGTACAATTTATTTTATACCATTACAGTAATAGAATTATTTTATGAATGGGTGACCCTTGTCCCCTCTCATTTTACCATTTTCTAAAACCACATTTTATACTCGTTATGCTTCCAAATTTACTTCTCAAAATTTCCCTCTTCCCCTTAAGAAATTATCTTTTATTTTATTTTTGTGAATACCCAAACCACTTTATTTTTAAAGGGTATTAACCTATATGTAAAAATTATTTATTTTATTCTGGGATTAACATACATGAAACTTTTATTCCCTTTCTGAGGGATGAAAATGACATGATGATTATGTTTTTAAGCACTTTTGAAACTTTATGATTTTGATATGAAGCCCATTATTTTTATTCTCTATAGTTTATTTATGAATTTTTCATTACGATATATGTGGGTTAAATTAATTAATACATATTAAGGGTGTTACCTGATAGTGATATAATTCATTGGGTAAAAAATTTAATCTCTAAAGATGACATGTTTTACGATACCTTGGTGAATAACATTGATATTTTTTATTTATGAAACCTTGGTGACAAAACTTAGTGATATGCTTATGAATGTATAATTTAAGTGTTTTATCCACATTTACATGTTATGATTCACGTTATTTTTATTATGATATGCCTTATTTCACTATTGAAAAAATAACTTATACCAATAGTTTGGAACCGTTGGTATAAACCCACAAACCATTGGTATAGCCTATACCAACGGTTTTGAGGGCTATTGGATATGATGACATTGGTATAGAACTATATCTATGGTTTTGGGAAAACCATTGGTATATATTTATACCAACCATTTGGGAACCGTTGTTATAGACCTATACCAATGCTTTTTAAAATTTTTGGTATAGGTAACTTAAAAAAAAGAGATAGTCGAGGTTTGAACCCAACACCTCTCACTTATATATCAATGGAGTAACCACAAATCTATACTTATATTTTATGAATATAATATGATAAATATATAAATATATATATATATATATAATTTATATTTTTATGTATCTAATGATATTTGAAAAAATAAGTCATAAAAAATATGGGGACCTATACCAATGGTTTTGAGAACCATTGGTACAAGTCGCCAGATTTTTGAGACCTATAACAATAGTTTTCTAAAACCATTGGCATAGGTTTTATATAAGGAACCCATCCCAATGTTTTTTTCTTAACCATTGGTATACAGTGAACCTAAACCCATGTTTGAGGAAAAATTGTGGGTATAGGGTTTGTTTGAGGCACATATACCCATGGTTTTTCCAAAAATGTGGGTATAAGGTTTATTTGAGGCACCTATACCCATAGTGTTTTTTGAAAAATGTGTGTATAGGTTTTCTTTAATCCACCTATACCCATGGTTTTTCCTAAACTGTGGGTATAGATGGCCTATGCCAATGGTTTTTCCAAATCATTGGTATAGGTCCATTGGTATATATTATATTTCCAATAGTGTTTTCTTTTTATCATTTCTTAATGACATTTCTTATGTTCTTATTGATATTCCTCATGATCTCATGTAAAATGTTTTCCTTACTGGGCCTCATGCTCACCACTTTACTTTAATGTATCTCCCTAGGATATGAGACATAATAAATTTACTTAGTATAAACCTATTAATAATCCTTTCAAGAGTATTAGAATAATGTTTTATTTTTTCATGAATTTTGTACCTTATTTCAATGAAAATAAACATTAAAAGATCCTATGTTTTTTACAATGTAATGAAAATTTTATGTAATAAAAAGTTATGATGCCAAAATAATGATAGAAAACATGTACCAAAGGTATCATGTTTGTACTCATGGTAACATGATTTCTTTGACAGTAGCAGAAGTGAACTGGTGTTGGAAATTTCCTTCTAGCGATAGAAAAGACTTTTGATGGTAGAAGATTTTGAACTAATTCTCCCATCAGTGAATTGGTGGTAGAATAATTTCCCTGGTAGTATAACAATTGTACCAGTGGTCATAGACTTGTACTATTTGTAGCAAAAATACTCTGGTTGTAGCACAACTCTTCTAGTGGTAGATGTTGTCAACTAGTGGTAGCATGCTATAACTGATGGTAGCATATTTTTATTAATAGTAGAAGCTTGGAATTTGAGAAATTTCATGTAAATGTAAAGTTAAAGCTAAACTACAATAAAGGAAACATACTTGTGAGCATTAAAATAAGAAACTGTATGTCTGATCCAATAATATTCTCTTTTTTTATAATTATAAATCATGGTGAAAATGAAATTCAAAGACAAAACTTTCAAATAAAGTAGAGATCTTAAAATAAATATTAGATCTATTTTTAAAATAACATAATAAGAAGAAAAGATAAATTTATATAACAATACTCATTCACATTATTTCTCCCCTTTGAGATTATCAAAAAAGACATATAAAGGATAAAATGTATCACAGTAAGAAGAGATAAATAAAGAGTACTAGATTTTAATTAATATAAAAGTCAAAAAAATTACATCACGATAAAAAACAAAAGAAAATTCACCATCAAATCCTAGTCATATTCTAGTGAATCCCCATCATTAAGGGGGGTAGGATCAACTATGGATTTTCCTTTTCCAATAGTAGGAGGTTCGTGAGTAAGGGAAGAAGAAGGTATGAGAGGAATGGACATAATACCAGATGCCACTGTCCTAAAATATCTCATATCCTCAATATAATTAATTACAAAAGGACTAAGTATAATGGAAGTATTTTTTAGAGGTACTGAGATAGGGGCAAAGACTACAGATATCATAGTAATGGCTAGAGGTATAGTGACTATAGTCATGGAAGTGTACAAGAAAGGCTCCATCATCTCTACAAACTGAGTGATAATCCTTCCACCATTATTTGTTATCCTTGAAAAATCAGTATTTTATTCCATGAACACTTTAAATAGATGAGCTAACTCTTTCAAATGAGTCATTTGTTCCTTGAAGGAATTGGTAATAATAGGCATCCTTAAATTCTTGGCCAAAAACTGAAAATAATAATTATGGTCATTCTTAGTAAATATCTTAGAAAGATAATACTTAATTGATTTGGTTATGGTGTCCCTGTCACTTCTAGATTAATTTAGGCATTATCTAACCATTTTATAAATATTCTTACCATGAGGCTTTATCTATCTAAGATCATCTTAGTGAGAGATAAAGGAATCACCCAACATATCTTGTAGCTCTTCTATAATAATGGTTCTGATTAAATCAGCATCCACACTGGTAGGAATAAAAGGAGTATTATCTTTAGAAAAAGAGGCTCCTTATATAGAAATACATTTCAACCTTCCAAGAAATAAGATATCTCTCTCATTTAGATCTACTCTCATATCCTCCAAAGTGGAATGGATAATACCAATATGCTCAACCAATTTTTTTCCACTTCAAAATTGCCTATCATTTGAAATAGTTTAGGTTAGAGGTGATCCACAATCAAGGATTCTATCATGGATATATCATATTCCTTGATACTTTTTTCCTAGAAATAAGTTTTGAGCATACTACCAAGATTTGAAAAAATATGTCCCTTAAAGGAATCCAAGTCATATAGAATTAGATAACTGGTCTAAGTAGTAGGAGGAGGAGGAGAAAACCTTTCCAATCTAGGAGAAATAATAACCACTGAACAATCTCCCTCATCAGTTATTATAGGTGCATCCATTATTCCCACATCACTAGTAGGTTCCATAGAGGGAAAAGGTTCTAGAAGATCTACCTAGTCAATCCTTTCTACCAATGATCCCTTAGGATCCATATAAGAAACTGAAATGGTAGGTCCGTCATGATAAAGTGTATTTCCTTCATCATGATCATAAGCATCTGAATCAGAGTCAAAATAGGTAATTCCAAGAACCACTGATATTGAGGACTTCTTCCCCTTAGATAGTGCATCCTCATCAACTACAACTATATTATATATCACAATTGGGCTTCTAACAACTTGAATGACTAAAACACTTTTCAAGTTACTTTCCCAATTTCCATTAACAACTTAAAAGAGTCATAAACTATGGTAAAGGGATGATATTATTCATCCTCATATTCTCCATCAGCATGAATCATCATACAAAACAAGAATATCCTCAAGATTTCTAAAGTATCATCCTATGTCACAACTTTTCCCTTGGGGCCTATGTCATGACTACCCTAAGCTCACCTCCCATAGGCCAGGGGCTAGCGACTAGCACCGAGTAGGCGTATCTCTAAAAAATGGGAGGAATTTTCCTAAGTACCTGTACATTCACACACAAGTCCAAGCCACAGATGCTGGAAGGTGAAAACACTGAGTAAAAAACATAAGGTACGATAGTAGAAAGCTGAAGGTAAACAGGGCTAGAATACAATACCAAATGAAATAGAAAATTAAAAGTATAAGTCTTTGGAACTCCTCCATATAAAACCCTATATGAAGGGTAGGTACACAAACAACTGTCTGAAGTTGCAGAAGCACACCTTGTCTATCGGGCCACTCTAAGCACCACCTAACCTCGTTCCACCAAGGACTCTGTCAAAGCATCAATCATTTGCACAAGACACGACACGTGTAGGCGAAGCCTGTTTAGGGGTGAGTAAAACAATATTCAGTAGGTTACCCAAACCACAAAGATATACCACAAATCAATACACAAATAAAACTACCAAAAATGTACACGAAGTGCAGGCTTTAAGAAGTACAGTCAAGAGAGTCACTAGAGTTAGCTCACATAGTTATATGTCAATAAAAAATATGAAAAGAACATCCAGGTATACTCATAAAGGATTCCAAGACTCAAGGTCTCATCCACTACCATCCATATGGTTCTGTTCATAGCACGCTCGATTCCGGGAGATCTCACTCCTCAAGCCATCAGATAGTAAGTATGTAGAACAAGTCTACCAAAATTATCTGACAGAACATCAGGTCTCGATAAGTCATGAATTCTCCCTAAGACGTCTGGTCTCACTAAGACATAGAGTTTAGGTAACACACAGAGTGTCTGTAACACATATAATGTCAGTAATACACAGAGTGTTGGTAACACACAAAGTGTCAATAGGTCATGAAGCCCTCAAATCACGTAGTCACTAAGTATAGGTCTCTGGTATGCAAATAGGATTTTCATAAGAATCCACAATACCCTCAAGTAGTAACATGCAGATTGTTGGTAACACAAAGAGTGTAGGTAACACATGGAGTGTAGATAACACACAGAGTGTTGGTAACACACGAAGTGCAGGTAACACACAAAGTGTCGTCAAAGACTAGAGGACCCACACCCTGGTGGGACATAGGAGTACTAACTCAGTCTTGGTAATAAATAAATTCTATATAAGACACATAGTCTAGGTAAGACATGTAGTATAGGTAATCACATAGCTTCTAGGTCACAGTTAGTAGTAGGATATCTTCCTTAGCAGGCTTTTTCCGGGAGAACCTACTCCTAGAACCAATAGTATGTATTCTAACTTCCACAAAAACTCACTTGGAGTATATCAAAAGGATTACCATGTCACAAGAGTCCTATTTCTACAAAATTATCATCAAACGAACACAAGGTTTTAAAGTTAGGGTCAATTTAGTGAAAATGGGTATGTTGGGTCCGGGTCTGGTCCGACCCAAACTGACCAGGCTCATTGGACTGTTGGATCGCGGACTAGTATTCCCCAGCCCGGCCCACCAGTGTGGGTTGGTTTATCCAGCTAGGAACGGCGGCTGCCGAGACCCTCCCTCCTAGAAAACATGGTCGAGTGGCCGCATTTCCCACTCACACCCATGATAGAGCCGTAGGTCTCCCATCCGACGCGGCTTGGGGATCTTCGGTGAGTTTCTACTGTCGCTGACCATGGGGTCGGCAACCGCCTGCTATCAAGTGGTCGCATCACCTGTGGACCTTCTTCCTTGGGTCACCACAGTCACCGTGGTGGCTCGTTTTCCAAACTTTGAACCCCCTTGTGATCCATGGGTTTCCATCTCCACTTCCATGTGCTCAAAATTATCTTTCCATCAATCCGGGGGTCTGGGCACATTTGAAACCTCCCAGCAAGGATCTCATGCAACCACATGGGTCCATTGGTGAAGAACTCAAGAGAGAGATCACCATGAACACCCAAGGAATGAATATCAGTCTTGTTCATTCGGCCTTCATTTGTCCTATTAGAAAAAGGGGAACTGCCAGGTTATGATATCATATATGGTTCACGACAAATGAAACAATTTTACCCAAAACGCTCTTTAACATGGAATTTACAAAAGAACGGGTAATATAAAGTCATAAGTGAACCATTTATGATATCATAACAATTAATATGATTCTGTAATAAGTCAATGACATTATTTAAATCATTATATAGGAGGTTCAGACACTAACGAAGCAAATCATACCTAAGGTAAGGGAAATATCACAATCTCATTTTTATCCGAGATTGTTTATACTTTGGTATTTACTGGGGTGTATTTTATCATCCACATCCATGTTTCCTCAATATGTAATATTTATATCCTTATACAATATTTTATATCAAATTTTACCCTTCTTTGAGTTTTTAGTAAAAGATATGAAAGGAATCTTTTGTCATTTTTCATATGAGGTACTTTTTGACTTTTTCGACAACAGTACGAGAAGAATGTTTTTTTAACTTATACGACATGAATGGATTTTTAAAAAATTATTTCCAAGAAGCTTCATTTACAAGTTTTCAAGTTTATTTTTAATCAACTTATTTTAGTTTAAAATTGTATGACATGTTAAGAAAGGAAAATGTTTTTGAAGTAGAAAGGATATTTTCCTCAAGAATGGAGTTCAAGTGTTTTATCAAAATTATTTTCCATCTAAGATAATATAGGGTTATGTTTCTATCCCTATTATTACATTTCCTTGATTATGTTGTGATGGAAATATTTTTATGAATTCCTTTATCTTATATGAATTGTTTTATGATGTCATGATGTTTAAGATTCCCATTTTTATTACATGGGTTATGCAATGATGTATGATTTATGATTTTGTGGAACACATAAGATTGGTATCATTATGAGATGGGTGGGACCTATATCTCCCTCCAATGAATTGGGTAAATATTTTATATCTCATGAGATAGACATGGCTGGAATGGTAGGTTATACCGGTTCAGTGAAACAGGACTAAAACGAGGAGTGAACTCGGTTCAGAAAGGGACTTTGTCCACTAAGATAGTCTTGGAAATGAGTCTTGACTAATAAGAAATGATTCTATATGACTATGTGTGTATGCCACAAAGTTTCATGTTTTAAGTTATGATTATTGGGATTACATTTCACTACTATGATTTATCCCATGTTATGAAATTATGATCTCTTTTGCAGGTTAAGATTTCCAAAAGATATGTTCTTATGAATATGACGTGATTGATATTTCTTTTGTAATTCAATTTTTATGAAGTAGAGAACAATATATCTTGAAAACATATGGATAGAGTGTATATACCTTAGATTGAGCACAACTTTGATTAAAAACATCTTGAGTGTGAAGTGTGATTTTAACTGGTAAGGTAAACCATCAAGTGGCATGATTATTTTTGAAAGGTTGAAAAATGTGTTGAAAGAGGATGAGAGTAGTTAATTGCATTATATATAAGGCATGATTTTCATATCTTATGAATTGAATTTATTTGTGCCTTTTAGAAATCTTCCTCATTAACTTTATCAGTTATACGTTTGATTACTTAAATGCCTTCCTTTTTAAAGTATAGGCTCTCTTAATTAGATGTTGAGATTTTGCTTGAGGGCAAGCAAATGACTAAGTGTGGGGAATTTGATGCACCAGATTTGTGTATACATTCCCATATATATAATTGACAATAAAAACATGTTTTTAGAAAATATCTGTTGTTTTATGAACATATTCTTTGATTTTTGAGAACCTGTTTACTTTCAGGAGCTTTCTGGCTAAATACACGGATCAAGGGAAGTCTGTGAACATTTTGAAACTACACGGCGTGTACTTTTATACACGCCATGTACATCCAGGCAAGGACACAGACCGAAGGAGGGAGTACACACCCATGTCACCAGGCAGAAGTTACACGCAGTGTGTGGCAGCGCTACACGCCGTGTACTACTTTCTAGAAGTGATAGTTGCCGAAGAAAAGTCCACACGCCTATGTGGCCGTTAATGGAGACACGGCGTGTTCCATTTTTACATGCCGTGTTTTCTATTCTAGAAGGGGCTTGCAGCCAAACTTTTGATACTACACGCCATTTATGGTGGCGCTACACGCCGTGTACACTCAACTACCAGGCGGCGCCGTGTTCAAAAGTCAAAGATGGCATGTTAGGCCACCTGCCTATGGAGAATTTGGCACCAAAGCGCGTTGATGAAAAGTACACGGCGTGTACTTTCTATACACACCATGTACTTTATTTTTCTATAAAAAGAGTCCTTGGCATACGTATTTGAGAGTTCAGAACCCATTAAAGGAGAGAGAAGCTCTGTTACCACCATTCCCAAAGCTACCAAGGTGCCGTCATTCCACCATTCCACCTTCCGACACCCTACCTCAACGCCTACACGATGAATCCGTCAGGTATCACATGTTTCATTTCTATCCCACTTTCTATGTGTAACTAAACCCCTCGTGTTGGGGCTGTGGATGATGGGATCATAATTTGTGTGTTGTTTTATATAGTTGTGTTTACTCATTGTTTACTCTTCTTAAACCACTGTCTAATATAACCGAGATTTCTGAGCCGGACCAAGGGAAGAATTCTCAGCGATACAAAAGATAAGTAATGTTGAAAACATCCATGACCATTGGAAGGATTTCACCGATTCAAATAATGGACCGAACTTACTAAAGAATTAAGAACACTGACTACCAGACCAGGGGGTTAGCTGCTCTAATTCCAAACAAGAGGAACCGGACCAAGGAAATATTGTAACAAAATAACATCTAGAATGATTGAATTATTATGAAAAACACAACCATTTAAACAACCTGCAAAAGTACTCCTTAATCACCACAGCCCTGACAGGTCTTTTCTTCTTATTTTAAACTCTTTAAATTTACCTGTTGTTTTATTTAAAACTGTTAATAATTTCTTTAAAGTAAAACAGTTTACATTTGATACGTCAATAAAGTCATGATAAATAACTTTAAGGCATGAGAAAGATATCATGAGTCATATCATAATAAAAATAATGCGTTTCAAAACATGAAGATGTGGCTACAACATTTAACTTAGAAAATCATTTCTATATCACCAAGGTCCATCCCCAAGGTGTCATTAAAAGAAATTACCAAGGTTATTTGCCAAGGTATCGTTAAAATGGTCATTTCTAGAGATTAAGTCTTTACCCAATGCATTGACTTGTTTCATTTGTCGAGAAACATTTTACATGTGAACTTGAGATACGTCAATAAAGTCATGATAAATAACTTTAAGGCATGAGAAAGATATCATGAGTCATATCATAATAAAAATAATGAGTTTCAAAACATGAAGATGTGGCTACAACATTTAACTTAGACAATCATTTCTATATCACCAAGGTCCATCCCCAAGGTGTCATTAAAAGAAATTACCAAGGTTATTTTCCAAGGTATCGTTAAAATGGTCATCTCTAGAGATTAAGTCTTTACCCAATGCATTGGAGCGCTATCAAGGCACACCCTTAATTTGTCTTTATTATCATGTGACCCACATATATCATCATCAAAAATTTCATAAATAACCCATATAGCATAAAAGAAATGGTTTTCATTTCATAATCATAACGTTTTAAAAACTGCTTTCAAGACATGATCTTTATGTCACTTTAAACCCACGGAAAAGGAAAGCAGGTTTCATGTATGTAAATCCCAGAATTAAAATAGAAAATTTTTATATATATGTGAATACCCCTGTAGAAGAAATATCTTTGAGTATTAACTTAATAAAATAAAAGAATTTGAGAAAAAGAGAGAGAAAGTTTGAGATGAAAATTCTGCAGCATAACGGCTATGTTACAGGGTTTTAGAAAACATTGAAAAGAGAGGGGACATGGGTCACCCACTCATAAATGATCCATATAACAGTAGATGGACTAAATATAAAGGATATAAGAACATGGAAATGAAATTTTAAAGACATACCATATGAAATTAAAAACATGGAAGGAGGAAAAAAATAATATTTCTCCTATGAAAATTCGGCAGCTTAACGACGTCACTTAAAACTTCAAAAAATGATTTGACGAGATAAAATAGGGTATCTAATCATATGAACATAGAAGAATAGTATTATGGATATATATATCATACCCCAATATAATAAAAAGTAACTTGAAAGACTTTACATGAAAATAGAACTTCAAAATGAGAAGGGTGAAAGAATCCCTTATAAAAATTCGGCAGCCTAACGGCGCCACTTAAACATTCTTAAAATGAATTGATGAGAGAAAGAGGGGGTATCCCATCATATGAAAATGAAAAGGACAGAATTATGAATATAAAATAACATCCCCAACATAAGAACATGGTGCTTAAAATAAATGACATAAAAAAGAATGCATGAAAAGAAAGATAGAGGTAGGATCCCTTACCGATTTGTTAACTTACAAAACATACACCACATGAATGAAGGATCATAAAATGAAGATGTAAATACTCATAAATGAAATTATATTACACAAAGAGTATAATAATGGTTAGTAAATAAACCACACAAAAGGAAATAGTGGAAAATATACCATGAATCTTACAGGAATAAGAAGTGAGATGAAAATCCCTTACCACGTTGTATTCAATCGACTCGTATGACCAAAAATTACTAACCACCAAAAGAATCACAGGATACCATTAATATAAAGAGAATACTGATAATATATATCCAATGGCAGTACACAATACACCTCATGCTATAAATAACTGGCAAACAATTGAAATCTCTCAGACTTGAAAGTGAGATAAGAATCCCTTATCACGTTTCTGACTTGACTCGCTCGTATGTTCCTTTTTCTTCCTGAATGATAAACTTAAGTTAATTTATAATTGATTAAGAATAATTTTCAACTTTATTATTCCTTTTATATCACTTTTTACCTTTCGATAACAATTATTTAATTTTTTGAGTTCATAATGGACATTTGTCGATGTTCGGAACTTGAGTAAAAAAAATGGACTTCTTATAATCACATGATGTTCATGTAGTCTAAAGTTCATTAAACTCAGAATGATATTCATTATTTAGATGTAATATACATATATCCATTATATATATGTACTTATAATAGTACATAACATTTGGAGATAAGAAATGAAATGCACCGTTCATTGAGACGCTAAGCCGTACGTACGTATGAACGCTACTTTCATTTCTATTTCATAATTTAATTGAATTAAAACATAATGATACATAGGTTTATTATAATTACAGTATAATATATTTTTTATATATGTTACATAAGTTAATAAATTCTATCCTATATACGTTCCACGTATGGCATTAACGATTTAAATCATTTTGAGGGGGCGGTAGTCCGCACTTCCTAAAATGAAATTATCGTGTTTACCTATTATGGAACCATAAAGGTATGCCACATAATCATAAGGAAAGCATAAAAATAATATATATATCTTATATAAATACAGTGACATCTTAATTTCCACCATGATAGGCGGTAGGAGATAATTGAACAATCATCTTTTCGTGAGGCGGTAGTTCACAGTCCACAGAAACAGTATGTTCTTCACCCATTAGATTAAGGTGTGTGTTAGTTTAGCTTGAATATTTCTCATAAAAACATCCTAGTATATTTAATATACTGGTTTTTTTACAAAATAAAGTAATAAAAAGAGTTTAGGGGATTGAAGAAGCTAAATAAAACAAAATAACATAAGAGAAGACATTACCTTTAAATCGGGTAACTCCCCTTGGTTTGAACCAAAAGGGTTTCTTGAAGTGCTTTCCTCCTAAGGTAAGGCTTCTAGGATGAAGAGAGGGATATTGGGAGATTATTTGAGTAGAGTTTGGACAATACAAATGGCTAGAGAAGTGTAATAAAGGGGTGGTAAGTTGGGTCTTTTTATAAGGGAGGGGAGGGGCACTTTTGGAAAGCATGAAAATATTATTTTATTATATAATAATTTTTGGTTTCTAAAGGTCCAAAAATAATTAAAGTCAAATATAAGTTGTACCATGTTAGAAATAAAATCATCCAATAAGAATTTGACAATTTTTGGATATTATTTTAAACTTTATCTTCTTATTTATTTAAATCATTCATTAATGACGTAAACACTGCATCATCATTGTGTCATAAATAATTTTATTTATTTGATGTCTAAAAATTATAAAAAAATTACCATGATGTAGGAAATCTTATTATATTTCTAATGAATATTTATAGTCAAAAATATAACTTATATAACCCTACGTAAAAATTGTTTTAGTAAAATAATACATGTTTGTGACATTTTTATTTTTACATTAAATATAAAGTTATTAATGTCATTATCATACCCAAGTGGCTCCATGGGGCCCCCAAATTGATGCATGGATTTTCTTGGTCTGCCATGACTCATCAAATAAGGCTAGGACATGTGTCAAGGTATTTTTATATTTTTATAATATTATTTTTACCTTAAATTACCCTAATTACCTTTAATCGCGGTTAATAAAACTCGAAAGTTACTATTCACCAAAAATTATTTTCATCCCATTAAACCACATTTTACTTACTAATGACAACCATGGATGTCAGATTTTTGAAATTCAATTCACAGAAGCGGTAATATTTCATTTAAATGAAAAATTCAGTTTTTCTTAATTTCTACTTAGTGGTTTCACTATTCATCAAAAATTGATGTTTTTCAGAAAAATAACAAAAATTAAACCTAAGCTATATTTTATATTCCAAATTCAAAAATGATATCCATTTTACCAAATTAAAAACAGTGATGTTGCATTAATTAATTTTATAATTAAATCCTGTCGTCAAAACAAATAGCGTGTTTTTAAGAAACAATATCTATCAAAAGATTGACACTTGTTTATGTTCAATTTCAAAGTGAAATTAACTCCAATTACCACTATTGGATTAAATGGTAAAAATATATTCTAATTAAACTTTAAAACCAATTAAAAATATAATTTAACCATATAAATAAATTATATTAAAAGGAGGTTTTGAATTAAAATACAGCATTTTTCACTATTCATTAAAAAGTGAACTTTATCGGAAAAATAACAAAAATTTACACAAAGTAAATTTTGATGTCCCGATTCCAAAGAAGTATTTTGTCAAATATAACATATAAAAGTGAAAAAAGTAGATTTAAAAAGGGTTCCCCATAAAAATGAATTTAATCAACCTTTTAAAGAATATTAGAATATTTATGCTTAAAATTGGATTCATTCATATTTTAAGCCTCTAACATTTATAAATGTAAAAATATTTAAAAAACATATATAATCATATTTTAGTCAGTTCTATTAATTCTTTTCAATACAACGGCTAGGCAATAACTACCATTTAAAATAATACTATTATATTATTAGTGTGCAACTTAAGATTTCAAAGAAACCCATTGTTGTGTATCGGGTATGCTATCGAACATAGAAACCCCTTTAAAGTAATATTAATATTTAATTAAAAAATATTAATAAATAAGAAAATTTCATCTTCTTTATTTATATGGAATGTTACATTCTTCCCCCCTTTGGATATTGTGTCCTCGCAATTTTAAAATTGGGCTTTGAAACTTCTTTGAAAGTCCCACATTGGAAAAAAAGTCAGTAAAACTATAACTTCAAAAGAAAGAAAGAGAGGTACAAAGGTCACCCAAGTTAACCCATTCTAGGATTCCATATAAGAAAACATGGATATGGAATAGAAAACAAACAGTCAAGTTCTGATGGAGAGTGATAGAAAACATGATTAGGAGAAAGTTAACCACAATAAAATCACAAACTTATGATGTGTGTAAACGGTCTTTGATTACCCAGTAGGAAACATAAACCAACAACGTTTTTGTTTTACATTCCTTTTCATAATTTTGAGGAATTCATTCACTACATAGAATAAAAACATAAGGAAATATATTTACATTCAAGTAGAATATCATCCCTTAATAAGTTTCCACTAAGACTAATATTTTCTCCAAACAACGAGCATTCAAAAAGACTTGGTCTCATCAAAATCAAAAGAATCGTCTTCTAGAGAATCACATAATCCACAAAATAATAACTATATTTTTTCTTTGTCTTTAGTCATCAACTAAAACTAAAAAGTTTAGTATGAGATCATATAATCCCCAAAAAGATAATCCTTTATAAAAAAAATTATGACTATTAATCTCCAAAATTCAACAAAAGTACCCAAAGTTCCAGAAAGACCATTCAATACACAATCATCTTTAAAATTATTCAGAATAATCCAAACTAAGATTGGAACCCAAAACTTAGAAGGATTTAATCACATAGTCTTCCCCAAAAAAATCTTAACATTTATCTCCAAACAACATTGACTACTATTAAAGTATCATACTAAAGTGTAATTAACCTATTCACATATTCTCTATGTTAGATTCATCATTTTTCAGAAATAACCCAAATAACCATATGTCCACAATAAACACATAGATTCTTACAAAATAAAAATTTCAACCATTCCTCCACAAATAAAATCATGTAGTATTTTATTTTCCTTAGGCATATAGTATTCCAAAAGAGAAAACATCTTCCAAAATAACCTTTATCATTTAATCAAAAAATCATTTTCTTATACCTAGGATATCCATTTGATAAAACATAAGTTCCCAAAATCAACTTATTCTTGATCCATAAAATCATTTAACTAAAAATAATAATTCATACTAACCAGGGACTTCACATAGGTCAGTAGTGGGAGATAAAACCCAATGGAACTTCGGTTGTGGGTTCGATTCCATAGTTTTGTCCGACGCGACGGGTCACCACATGGTCTGCGTATTGTCCTTTTTATAAAACTAATAAAAAACCCTAACATGTTTTAACCTAAAATGTTTTCTTATACCTTTCATTTTCATCCCAACACATTAATATAGTTCTTCTCGTATCCAGATAGGGATGTATTTTCTTAATAAACTACTTATGCCATACTCACCAAAATACCAGGAAGTTTTCCTATATTTAAACTTTTCTATGGGGTTATTCCTAAAGTTTTCATATCCTAATTTCCATAAATAACTAAACTATCCTTTGATACCAACTCTAGAATCCCGCCTTTTTAATACATAACTTTTATTTTCATTTTATATACATAGGATCTTTAAAGTCTAGTGTCTTGGAAATCAGGAAATTAATACATGATGACATAAAACATTCTTCTTAAACACTTGAAAGGATTATTCATTTTTCATCCTAATTTCATTACAGCATCTCATAACCTGGGAGCATACATGAAAGGAAAGGGTGAGCAGAAGGCCCAGTAAGGGAAACAAGAGAAACATTTTACATGTGAACTTGAGATACATCAATAAAGTCATGATAAATAAATTTAAGGCATGAGAAAGAGATCATGAGTCATATCATAATAAAAATAATGTGTTTCATAACTTGAAGATGCGGCTACAACATTTAACTTAGAAAATCATTTCCTTATCACCAAGGTCCATCCCCAATGTGTCATTAAAATAAATTACCAAGGTTATTCACCAAGGTATCGTTAAAATGGTCATCTTTAGAGATTAAGTATTTACCCGATGCATTGGATTGCTATCAGGGAGCACCCTTAATTTTTCTTTATTATCATGTGATCCACATATATAATCATCAAAAATTTCATAAGTAACCCATATATCATAAAATAAATGGGTTTCATTTCATAATCATAACGTTTTAAAAACTGCTTTAAAGACTTGATCTTTATGTCAATTTAAACCCACAGAAAACGAAAGCAGGTTTCATGTATGTAAATCCCAGAATTAAAATAGAACATTTTGATATATATGTGAATACCCCTGTTGAAGAAATATCTTTGAGTATTCACTAAATAAAATAAAATAATTTGAGAAAAAGAGTGATACATTTTGAGACAAAAATTCTGCAGCATAACGGCTATGTTACAGGGTATTAGAAAACATTGAAAAGAGAGGGGACATGGGTCACCCACTAATAAATGATCCATATAATAGTATAGGTACTTAATATAAAGGATATAATAACATGGTAATGAAATTTTAAAGACATACCATATAAAATGAAAAATATGGAAGGAAGACAAAAATAAGATTTCTCTTATGAAAATTCGGCAGCCTAACGGCATCACTTAAAACTTCAAAAAATGATTTGATGAGATCAAATAGGTTCTATAATGATATTAACATAAAATAATAGTATTATGGATATATATATCATACCACATCATAATAAAAATGATCTTTAAAGACTTGAAATGAAAATAGAACTTGAAAATGATAAGGGTGAAAGAATCCCTTACAAAAATTCGGCAGCCTAATGGCACCACTTAAACATTATTAAAATGAATTGATGAGAGAAATAGGGGGTCTCCCATAATATGAAAATTAAAAATAAAGTATTATGAATATAAAATAACATCCCCAACATAAGAACATGGAGCTTAAAATAAATGACATAAAGGAGAATACATGAAAAGAAAGGGAGAGGTAAGGTCCCTTACCGATTTGTTAACTTACAAAACATATGCCACATGAATGAAGGATCATACAATGAAGATGTAAATACTCATAAATGAAAGTATATTACACAAAGATTACAATAATGGGCAGTACAAAAACCACACAAAAGGAAATAGTGGAAAATATACCATGAATCTTACAGGAATAAGAAGTGAGATAAAAATCCCTTACCACGTTGTATTCAATCAAATCGTATGACCAAAAATTACTAACCACCAAAAGAATCACAGGATACCATGAATATAAAGAGAATAATGATAATATATATTCAATGTTAGTACACAATACACCTCATGCTATAAATAAGTGTCTAACAATTGAAATCTCTCGGACTTGAAAGTGAGATAAGAATCCCTTACCACGTTTCCGACTTGACTCGCTCGTATGTTCCTTGTTATTACTGAATGATAAACTTAAGTTAATTTATACTTGCTTAAGAATAATTTTCAATTTTATTATCCCTTTTATATCACTTTTTAGCTTTCTATAACAATTATTTAATTGTTTTAGTTCATAATGTACATTTTGTCGATGTTCAGAACTTGAGTCAAAAAAATGGACTTCTTATAATCACATGATTATCATGTGGTGTAAATTTCATTAAATTAAGAATGATATTCATCATTTAGATGTAATATATATATATAAATTATATATATGTACTTATAATAGTACATAACATTTGGAGATAAGAAATGAAATGCACCATTCATGGAGTTGGTAAGTCGTACGTACATATGAACGCTACTTTCATTTCTATTTCATACTTTAATGGAATTAAAACATAATCATAAATAGGTCTATTATAATTATAAAATAATATATATGTTATATATGTTACATAAGTTAATAAATTCTATCCTTTATATGTTCCACATATGCATTAACGATTCAAATCATTTTGAGGGGGCGGTAGTCCGTACTTCCTAAAATGAAATTATCACGTTTACCTATTATGGAACCATAAAGGTATGACACAGAAGTATAAGGAAATCATAAAAATAATATATATATATATATATATATCTTATAAAAATACAGTGACATCTTAATGGCCACCATGAGAGGTGGTAGGAGATAATTGAACAATCATCGTTTCGTGAGGCGATAGTTCACCGTCCACAGAAACAGTATGTTCTTCACCCATTAGATTAAGGTGTGTGTTAGTGTAGCTCGAATATTTCTCATAAAAACATCCTATTATATTTAAGATACTTTTTTTTGTTACAAAATAAAGTAATAAAAAGAGTTTAGGGGATTGGAGAAGAAAAATAAAACAAAAGAACATAAGAGAATACATTATCTTTAAATCGGGTAACTCCCCTTAGTTTGAACCAAAAGGGATTCTTGAAGTGCTTTCCTCCTAAGGTAAGGCTTCTAGGATAAAGATAGGGATCTTGGGAGCTTATTTTACTAGAGTTTGGATGAGACAAAGGGATAGAGAAGTGTAATAAAGTGGTAGGAAGTGGGGTCTTTTTATAAGGGAGAGGAGGGGCACTTTTGGAAAGCATGAAAATATTATTTTATTATATAATGATTTTCGGTTTCTAAAGGTCCAAAAATAATTAAATTCTAAGATAAGGTGTCTCATGTTCTAAATAAAATCATACAATAAGAATATGACAAGTTTTGGATATTATTTTAAACTTTATCTTCTTATTTATTTTAATCATATATTAATGACGTAAACATTGCATCATCATTGTGTCATAAATAATTTTATTTATTTGATGTCTAAAAATTTAAAAAAATTTACCATGATGTAGGAAATATTTTTATATTTCTAATAAATATTTATAGTCAAAATATAACTTATATAACCCTATGTAAAAATTGTTTTTGTAAAACAATACATGTTTGTGAAATTTTTATTTTTACATTAAATATAAAGTTATTAATGTCATTATCATAGCCAAGTGGCTCCATGTGGACCCCAAATTGACCCATGGATTTTATTGGTTGTCCATGACCCATCAAACAAGTTTAGGACATGTGTCAAGGTATTTTTATATTTTTATAATATTATTTTTACCTTAAATTACCCTAATTACCTTTAATCGCGGTTAATAAAACTCGAAAGTTACTATTCACCAAAAATTATTTTCATCCCATTAAACCACATTTTACTTACTAATGACAACCATGTATGTCATATTTTTGAAATTCAATTCACAGAAGTGGTAATATTTCATTTAAATGAAAAATTCAGATTTTGTTAACTACTACTTAGTGGTTCACTATTCATCAAAAATTGATGTTTTTCAGAAAAATACCAAAAATTCACCCTAAGCTATATTTGATATTCCAAATTCAAAAATGATATCCATTTTAAGAAATTCAAAACATTGATGTCGCATTAATTAATTTTATAATTAAATCCTGTTGTCAAAACAAATAGCATGTTTTTAAGAAACAATATCTATCAAAAGATTGACACTTGTTTATGTTCAATTTCAAAGTGAAATTAACTCCAATTACCACCATTGGATTAAATGGTAAAAATAAATTCTAATTAAACTTTGAAACCAATTAAAAAGATAATATAACCATATAAATAAATAATATTAAAAGGAGTTTTTGAATTAAAATACAACATTTTTCACTATTCATTAAAAAATGAACTTTATCGGAAAAATAACAAAAATTTACAAAAAGTAAATTTTGATGACCCGATTCCAAAGAAGGATTTTATTTTGTCAAATATAGCATATAAAAGTGAAAAAAGTAGATTTAAAAAGGGTTCCCCATCAAAAGGCAGTTAATCAACCTTTTAAAGAATATTAGAATATTTATGCTTAAAATTGGATTCATTCATATTTTAAGCCTCTAACATTTATAAATGTAAAAATATTTAACAAAAAGATATAATCATATTTTAGTTAGTTCTATTAATTCCTACCAATAAAACGGCTAGGCGTTAACTACCATTTAAAATAATATTATTATATTATTAGTGTGCAACGTAAGATTTCAAAGAAACTCATTGTTGTGTATCGAGTATGCTATCAAACATAAAAACCCCTTTGAAGTAATATTAATATTTAATTCACAAATATTAATAAATAAGAAAATTCCATATTCTTTATTTATCTGGGATGTTACAATCCCAGATGAAGAATGGTCTCTGCATCATCGTTCATCGATGCTTGATCTGAATTTTGACCACTGATCTGACGTCGCTCGATTCGAGCTATGGTCTCCAAACCGTCATCACCAGTGAGAGCCTCCTACCCATGCCTCATAGAAACTATGGGGTTATGATGATAACCCTGGATCTCTGACGAGGCTTATTAAAAAAAGATAAATTGTCATTGTTTCAAAACATAATGTCCAATTAAAAATATTTTTATTTAATATTTTAATGACGTTCACGTCTAAAAACTAACTTTCACCCTCAACCTGCACCAGTCAAGGTTAGGCCCCACCTTGGGAAATCATACCCTCACAAACTCAATAGTGGTTTTTTATTTTTAATCTAAGTTATTGTTTATAAGTTATATGGATTTGAAAAATAAAATTTATTTTATTTACGGTTACATCCTTTTCGGGTTTTTCCACAACAGCCCCGCACTGTCTAAACTTAAGTCACACCTAGGGTAAAGCCATTGCTCTAAACACAATAGTGCCCTCTAATTTCTGATCCGTGTAACCATTTAAGAGTTATTCCACTTTTTTAGGAAAAGTTCTCATGTGAACTTTTTAAAACTTAACATTTTTTTCGTCGAACCATTCCAGGAACACCGGGCCTTGGAATCACACATCATCTCAGTGTCTGGTCTCTAAATTTTCCCAATTATTTTCTAAAAATAAAACCATGAAAATTATGAGTTATTACATTCTCCTCACCTTAAGCCTTTTCTAAGACAAGGGATACCCAAATAGATGAGGGTATGAGCATGAACGTGAGCCCCCGCTCCCATGTTCTCTTCTAGAGATTCTTGTGCTACCATTGATCATGCACTAAAGGAATCGACTACCGATGGAGGGTCCTCTCCTACTGATCCTTGATATCTATGACCAAGATGAAAAGCGAGAATCCCTATCGGAAATATCATTTATGGGATTTCATGGAGTCTAGCTATCTTCTGTATTTAGAGGCATCACAAACTCTCTCCTGAACTCTGCTCCCAAAAAGCTATGAAGTGGATGACTTGGTGAGTCATTCAATGATCACCCATATGGTATCATGTCCCTTAGATATATGTGATAAACCCATAACAAATTCCATAGATATTATTTCTCACTCCCTTCCTGGCACCCCAAGGAATAAAATATCAACCCCTTCCCAGCATAGGGGCTCAACACGATGAGTTGACAAACCAAAAAACTGATTCAAACAAGCTCTTATCTTTAATATCAATAGGTAAGCCCATATTCAACCTGTTTTTTCATCCCCGGTGTCCTCCTTGACACCCACATGAATATCTTGATGCATCTCGCCACTTTAGGAGTCCACTACTATTACTGTACATCCTCTAAAAGAAACAATGTGCTTCCCACCTTTCAAATATCCATTAAAGGAATTTCCCATGGACAACTGAGCACGTAAAGTCTCACCATCATTGTCATTGAGTCGTGACTCCCTGACTCACTACAAGAGTGGAGGGGTACAACCACCAATTTGAGGTAATTTGTATCATCTCTTTCCATGAAGGATAACTGTAATGAGGCCAACTGATCTGTTTCCTCATTCAAAAACTAAGAACTGGATCTCCTACTAAGAGAATTTTCTACCATATTTTCCTCACTAGGAGTATAGACTCTCTCCAAGTCATAGTCTTGGAGGAACTCTATCTAACGCCTTTTTATCAAGTTTATAACCTTCTGAGAGAATATATACTTAAGACTAAGATGGTCTGGGTAGATGATAAATTTTACACCCATCATGTAGTGTTTCCACATCTTCAATGCGAATACTACCATTTCCAACTCAAGATCATGGGTCATGTAGTTATGCTCATGTGGTCTCAGCTAAGATGAACCATAAGCAATCATTGCTTGCCTCTATATCAGGACACAACCAAGTCTGGTCCCTGATGCATCGCAGAACACTACGTACTTGACTTTCTACTCTGGAAAACTCAAGATAGGGGCGCTCGTCAAACTCTATCTTAACTGCGGAAAAGCCTACAGGAACCTTTCTATTTGTGCAAAAGGCTACCTCTTTCAACTGATTGAAGTTTTCATTGACCCTTTAGTAGTGTATACTCTTTCTCCATAGTCACTTCATTAAAGTACCGGTAATCCACATATAACCTCAAACACCGGGTCTTACTAAGCCTTTTCTCTACAAGTCCTCCACCTGCACCCTCATCTTGTGAAGCTTTATGAAATCCATTCAATATACTGATGTTGATATCAGTTCCAAATCGGGGTGTAGAAAAATGCAGAAGTTTATCTCCCTATGGGGAGGTAAACCTAGAACATCTTCAGGGAAGACATCCTTATACTCTTTCACTACTTCTAGCAACTAAAAACTCATAACATCCACTACCCCAAGGGTAAGGCTATCAAACTCAAGAGTGATTAGATACACCCTCTTATGCATGATTTTATCTCATGCTTCTTGGGTTTCCTTTCTCGTTAACCAAGGAAAACCCCATTCCACCACTGCGGACATATCGCACCCCTTTTTCCTAAAACGGTCAATCTGAGCATGGACTATCGGTGACCAATCCATACCAATGATAACATTGTAAGGCCTCAATGCTTCCACCAAGAGTTTCCAACCAAAACTCTCACCTAAAGGGTCAGATCACACTATCGGCACTAGTGTGATTATCAAGTCTCCTTCTGTAGGTATCTCCAGTTGTAAGGTTCAATTAAATGGTTTAATTGGAAACTCTAGGTCTTGAATAAGATCTGTGGCAAGGAATAATTATTAGTACCTATGTCTATCAATATGAAAGCTAATAGTAGACATAGATCACATCTCATATAATTCTTAGAGCCCTTGGGTCATATGCCTCAACCACGTGCAGTTGTCCCCTCCTTTTTCCTCCATCTCCCTAATCCTGGTATGGACCACTTGGGGGTGGTGGTGGTAACATATAGAAATGTATAGAACCTTATACTGCTCTCTATATCCTTTTTCACATCTTCCTCTTTGTAGATTCATTTGTTACTGTCACTATCTCTGCCTCGGTGGCTCATCCACTATTTCACTATCAGCAGCACGACGGGATAGACAATATCTAGCGAGATGTCCCCTGCCATCACATGAAAATCATTACCTACCTCTAAGAAGACTGGACTCACCCTATGAGCCCTAGGATGTATATAACCTACCATGGGATCTCTTCTCAGAATGTCTCACACTTTCAAGTCTCTGAGACTGTGGTCTCGCTTTTCGTTGATTGAAGTTATATGCGTCCCAAATTAATTACCCGTTCTTAGAACTTTAGTATAGCATAAGTTCGGGGTCGATCCACAGGGAACTAAGGCATGCGTGAATTCAATTGAGTTAATACTTAATTAGGTGAAGTACGCAGAATTTAGAGTTGATTGAGTTGATTTTGGTTTTTGATTGAAACTAAATTGTTTTACTTTAAAGAAATGATTAACAGTTTTAAATAAAACAACAGGTAAATTTAAAGAGTTTAAAATAAGAAGAAAAGACGTGTCGGGGCTGTGGTGATTAAGGAGTACTTTTGCAGGTTGTTTAAATGGTTGTGTTTTTCATAATAATTCAATCATTCTGGATGTTGTTTTGTTACAAGATTTCCTTGGTCCGGTTCCTCTTATTTGGAATTAGAGCAGCTAACCCCCTGGTCTGGTAGTCAGTGTTCATAATTCTTTAGTAAGTTCGGTCCATTATTTGAATCGGTGAAATCCTTCCAATGGTCATGGATGTTTTCACCATTACTTCTCTTTTGTATCACTGAGAATTCTTCCCTTGGTCCGGCTCAGAAATCTTGGTTATATTAGACAGTGGTTTAAGAAGAGTAAAATGAATTACAATGAGAAAAAACAACTATATAAAACAACACAAAAATTATGATCCCATCATCCACATCCCCAACACGAGGGGTTTAGTTACACATAGAAAGTGGGAGAGAAATGACACATGTGATACCTGACGGATTCATCGTGTAGGCGTTGAGGTTGGGTGTCGGAAGGTGGAATGGTGGAATGACGGCACCTTGGTAGCTTTGGGAATGGTGGTAACAGAGCTTCTCTCTCCTTTAATGGGTTCTGAACTCTCAAATCCGTATGCCAAGGACTCTTTTTATAGAAAAATAAAGTACATGGCGTGTATAGAAAGTACACTCTGTGTACTTTTCGTCAACGCGCTTTGGTGCCAAATTCTCCACTGGCAGGTGGCCTAACATGCCATCTTTGACTTTTGAACACGGCGCCGCCTGGTAGTTGAGTGTACACGGCATGTAGCGCCGCCATAAATGGCGTGTAGTATCAAAAGTTTGGCTGCCAGCCCCTTCTAGAATAGCAAACACGACATGTAAAAATGGAACACGCCGTGTCTCCATTAACGGCCACATGGGCATGTGGACTTTTCTTCGGCAACTATTGCTTCTAGAATGTAGTACACGGCATGTAGTGCTGCCACACACGGCGTGTATCTTCTGCCTGGTGACATGGGTGTGTACTCCCTCCTTCGGTCTGTGTCCCTGCCTGGATGTACACGACATGTATAAAAGTACACGCCGTGTAGTTTCAAAATTTTCACAGACTTCCCTTGATCCGTGTATTTAGCCAGAAAGCTTCTGAAAGTAAATAGATTCTCCAAAATCAAAGAATATGTTCATAAAACAACATATATTTGCTAAAAACATGTTTTTATTGTCAATTATATATATGGGAATGTATACACAAATCTGGTGCATCAAATTCCCCACACTTAGTCATTTTCTTGCCCTCAAGAAAAATCTCAACATCTAATTAAGAGAGCCTATACTTTAAAAAGGAAGGCATTTAAGTAATCAAACGTATAACTGATAAAGTTACTGAGGAAGATTTCTAAAGGGAACAAATAAATTCAATTCATAATATATTAAAATCATGCCTTATATATAATGCAATTAACTACTCTCATCCTCTTTCAACACATTTTTCAACCTTTCAAAAATAAGCATGACACTTTATGGTTTACCTTACCAGTTAAAATCACACTTCACACTCAAGATGTTTTTAATAAAATTTGTGCTCAATCTAAGGTATATACACTCTATCCATAGGTTTTCAGGATATATTGTTCTCTACTTCAGAAAAATTGAATTACAAAAGAAATATCAATCACGTCATATTCATAAGAACATATCTTTTGGAAATCTTAACCTGCAAAAGAGATCATGATTTCATAACATGGGATAAATCATAGTAGTGAAATGTAATCCCAATAATCATAACTTAAAACATGAAACTTTGTGTCATACACACATAATCATATAGAATAATTTCTTATTAGTCAAGACTCATTACCAAGACTATCTTAGTGGACAAAGTCCCTTTCTGAACCGAGTTCACTCCTCGTTTTAGTCCTGTTTCACAGAACCGGTATAACCTACCATTCCAGCCATGTCTATCTCATGAGATATAAAATCTTTACCCAATTCATTGGAGGGAGATATAGGTCCCACCCATCTCATAATGATACCAATCTTATGTGTTCCACAAAATCATAAATCATACATCATTGCATAACCCATGTAATAAAAATGGGAATCTTAAACATCATGACATCATAAAACAATTCATATAAGATAAAGGAATTCATAAAAATATTTCCATCACAACATAATCAAGTAAATTTAATAATAGGTATAGAAACAGAACCCTATATTATCTTAGATGGAAAATAATTTTGATAAAACACTTGAACTCCATTCTTGAGGAAAATATCCTTTCTACTTCAAAAACATTTTCCTTTCTTAACATGTCATACAATTTTAAACTAAAATAAGTTGATTAAAAATAAACTTGAAAACTTTTAAATGAAGCTTCTTGGAAATAATGTTTTAAAAATCCATTCATTCCGTATAAGTTAAAAAAAACATTCTTCTTGTACTTTTGTCGAAAAAGTCAAAAAGTACCTCATATGAAAAACGACAAAAGATTCCTTTCATATCTTTTACTAAAAACTCAACGAAGGGTAAAATTTGATATAAAATATTGTATAAGGATATAAATATTACATATTGAGGAAACATGGATGTGGATGATAAAATACACCCCAGTAAATACCAAAGTATAAACAATCTCGGATAAAAATGAGATTGTGATATTTCCCTTACCTTAGGTCCGATTTGCTTCGTAAGTGTATGAACCTCCTATATAATGATTTAAATAATGTCATTGACTTATTACAGAATCATATTAATTGTTATGATATCATATATGGTTCACTTATGAATTTATATTACCCGTTCTTTTGTAAATTTCATGTTAAAGAGCGTTTTGGGTAAAATTGTTTCATTTGTCGTCCATGTTTTAAGCTATCTCGTATGACATTTTCTTTTGAGGATGCTCCCCTTGAGAGATGTTCCCTTATGGTTTATATGTCTATGAGACCAAATGCTTAAAAGGATCCCCTGATGGATATCTTTTCATATGTGTTGATCTAGGGAGTCCCTTGGATGATCCATGTACTCATGTATCTTTTTGAGGATCCCCATTGTAGGATGCCTCCATTGCTTGGCCAACCTTGAGTTGTACGTCAGTTTTGGGTAGAGATGGTGTTTGGGTGTCACCTAGAACCTATACTAAACTGGTAAGTCCATGATTTTTTGTCTTTTGTGTTTGGTTGGGTGTTCGGTCCACCCTCACTCCTTGTTATGTTCACTTGTTTATTACTGATGTAGTGATATTCACCAGTGGTACTTCTTGGTTGGTGGCTATCAAGTCTGACGTGAGGCATCTTTCTTTCTTTCAGGATGCTCGTAATTTCTTCTTGGGATATGTGTTTCTTATTGGGATGATCAAATGTGCTTACCAGGTATCCAGCTTCTGAGCCATGTTATTTCTGATATTTTACCGATACCCATAGGTATTACCTAGGACTTGGATATTGATCCTATATGTATATACATATATATATTGTGATATATTTTGTTGGTATTTCCATAGTTTCTTCCTGGTATCCAGATGTCAATCCTTACATGTTTACTTTTATGCATTGAGTGATACTTGGATTCCCGTGGTCAGAATTTTTGGGACAGACTCATGGGTTGGATGATATATGATGAAGATGATTACACTCTCCTCAATGCAGGATTTTCCCAAGTTTGGGATGGCATGGCTATCAGGAATGAGTGATACTAATCACTGGTTAGACTTGTCCAGAATTTGCCTAAGTGGTTTTGACCATAAGATAGGGTGTTATGGACGTCAGTTTGAGGCAGTGTGACTATCAAGTTGGGTATGTCCTGGGATACTTGGATCTCATGGCCATAATATTTGAGAGACATAGTCTCAGGGGAATGAGGTACTAGAGATGGTGTGTCTTGGGTTCTTTATTTGGTGATTATCGCTCACCCATGATGGCCTAAGCATCGATTGAGTCATTTTCACATAGGTTTACTCTGTGATGAGGTGGTTTTGACCAATCATGTGGGTAAAGGCCCCTCTATATCTATGGTTTAGGTATTTGAGGTTTGGGGGGGTGCTTGTTGTAGGAAGCCACGTGGGAGGTGAGGAGCCTTCGGTTAATAGTGATGGGGTTATCAGGTTGGGGGGGCTGAGGCTCACTATGATTGAGGCAGTGGGCTGAGACTTTTATTTGAGGACAGACATCAATGTTCCTCCAGTTTTCATGCCATGGGCCGACATGAGATTTTCCATAGGGGTCCATGGGACTGTGATACTATTGTTTGGGTGTGCCTTCAGGACATTGGTACTTGAGATACAAGGTTTCAGGAGGTACGTGGTGTCGGGCTATGTGATTGAGGTGTAACCTAAGGGTTCACTTGGGATTTGTGAAAGAATACCTTGGACCATGGGTCAAGGACTCTCTTCGCTTCTGAAATTCCATAATTGGATGAAGTATGTATATGTCGATGGGATTATGGACCTATAGATCAACTTAATGATACACAGCTTGAGTGGAACGATGTCCTACTCAATGCCCTTGCATAGGATGTCTAGGAAATCGGGATTATGGACCCATGGATCGACTGTATATTGGTTTTCATGTTGATTATTTCACATACTCATGAATATTCATATTTATGTATATATGCATAGGTATGGGACTATACATGTATACATATATAGATATGGATATCCATGGTGGCACTTTCCCAGTTGATAAAGATTGTAGACCCTGGGTACGACTGTGGGCTCACATTGGTTTTACTTTCCTTTTGGTTGTGTTTTAGCTGGGCTGAGAACATTTCTTTTACCAACACTTATCGCAGCACGGTTATAGGTTTATTTTTGGGGTGACCTATTGAGATTATTTATCACCCCTGCACATGCACCTCAGTGTATGTGTAGACCTTATGTCTACTTTTCAGGTTTATCTCAAGTTTCATGGTGGGTAGGGTTGAGGCCCAATGTTGCATGATCGAGCAGAGCTACTCCTGTGGTTCTACTGATTGGGCTGCTGCAGTTTGATAGTGTTTGGAGACCGAGTACATGGTATGGCTCGGAGTTAGTAGTAGAGCCCAGTTATTTTAGTTTTAGTTTCCTTTGTACTGTTGTATCTGTATGGTCGGTCTAGTGGGTGACCATTTTTGTATTTTATTTCATGTTTGGTCGGGCTTTTACAGCATCTTTACTATTACAACTTGTTCTATTTTAGTTGTTTACTACTTAGGTACTCTGTTTACTTTCTACTATGTATGATACTTAGTTATTTCCACTATTTTCTTACTCTAATATGAGGGAATAATCTCCCCACTATCACCTTCTAGGCCCTCACTATTGTTTGGCAGCCTATGGTGTATGGGGAGGTGCGCTTGGGGCCAAGTAACCCACCGGCTCAGAGCACCAGTTTAGTAGCTTTTGGGTCAGGACATTACAAAGTGGTATCAAAGGAGTTTTATTTTCCTTATCTTTACTATTTGGGATATGGTAGATAGGATTATTAGAAATGTTTTGTAACCTATGATGGATATTGAACTGGTGCGTCGAGAACACTTATTTCGGTAGGAAGTCCTGGTTTTTAGGGTATGGGGTTTTTGTTATAATATGTGATGTGATAGTTTTATATGATTTTCACTTTGAGTGATGCACATGTTGTGTGTATGTTTTGATTTATTATTGATTTATGGATCTTGTCCCTTGGAAAGAGGCCAAAGATGGATTTTGGCTCTTGGATGGAAAAGGCAAGAGGCATCTCATGCTTTATTTTTGGCACGTAGGATTCACATCATATAGGCCAGCTAGTGTGTGATTTTACTAACGATGGGGATTTTGGGAATTATTACACATATATTTCACTTTGATGGTAGGTTATGTGGATATATTTTGAGGAATTTTTTTGTAAGTCTAATGACCCAGTCCTCATGCACGGTAGGTGCAATGACCTAGTAAGTTGATATGGCATGTGATTCCCTTTTGTTGTGACCCTTATAGGGTTATGTTTCTTAGGTTTGTGGTTATCTAGTCGAATATATCAGTATGATTTCAATTGATACTATGACTATTCTTCTAAAATGGACCTCTAAGGGGTATTTCCATATACAGATACCCGATAAATGTCAGTTTAGTTCCTCTTCTGTGTTGGTTGTGACCTCTAGAGAGCAGTTCCTTCTGAGGATAGTCAGAGAAGATCAGGGCCTTTGTAGGTCATGTTTTTAGTTTTAACCCTTGTTTTCTTCTGAACTTTTGTGTTTTATATGGGCCTTTTGGCTTGGATGTTGCTTTGGAGATGACGATAAGGGTATTTCAATGGTGGGGAGTACCAGATCAATCATAGTTAAATTTATTCTATGTAGGAGAAAATTTTTAATGCTATAAGGCTAGTCATTGGATAGTCCAGATACCATGGTTGTGAAGATACTCTAGTTGAGAGCATGGCTACTGGTCCTTTCACCAGGCTTCTTGGGGATGATAAGGTTTATGGTGGGGAGTTTGTAAGAACCCGTCTTTTTCCAGACTGTAGTTTTGAGCAGAAATTTGAACTTTTGATTTCAGATACTCAAGAGGGGTAAAATGGTATTTCCCCTAAGAAAATGACCTTAGGTAATTTTTTTGACCACTTTGTTGGCCCCATAATTGGGTGTTTACCCTAGGACAGAAGTTCGGTGGAAATCTGAGTTGTTTGAATTTTAGTGTAATAATTAATAATTAATATTATTAAATTAAATATTAATTTATTTGTGCAAGTTCCTTTGGTGATAAATTTTAAACAGAGCTTTAGATTGATATTTTTTCTCTTCCTTTGAGTCCAAAATGGTGAGTTTATCCTATTCAATGCATAAAAATGAATCGGGTGATGGGGCCAGCCCGAGACCCTTTTTCTTTTCTTTCCTTCAATCTTATTTTCTTTTCCTTCCTATTATTTCCTCCTCCTTGTGCATGACTCCTATGTGGATACTCCTTGGTCATAACCTAATTGGTAAATTGGTAAGGTATAAAGATATATTTAGGGAAGTTAAGATAGGTATTTTTATGAATCCCTCGATGCGCTGAGTCGATGTATGACGACCATGGATGGTGAAATCAAGAGAAGCTTCGGCGGTTTCCGCCCAAAGGTAGGACCATTTACATTTTCACTATACATCCCCTTTTAATTGGTTTTTTTCAAGTTTTTATATCCATATATTTCTTTCTTGTGTCCTCTTGAAGCCTGATCTATTTGGGGGGGGGGGAGAAAACAGGGGTTTCGGGCAATCCGAGGGTTTTCCCATCGGGAAACCCGGATTACACGGTGTGTGCTCCAGGTAAGAACACTATGTGTTATTATCATTTAGGGAAGATTAAGTTTTCTTAAGTACACTTCATGTATTCTGAGTACACTCCATGTGGTGGTACATGGCCATGTGTCCGGTCGTGTGAAAAAGAACACAGAATGTTGGGTTTTAGATAGTACACATTGTGTACTTTTACACAGGCAGACCCCATATAGTTCTGGATCTATATATGTACACATCTAGGGGGAGGGATAAGAGTACACACCATGTAATCCAAATTACATGCCGTATACTTTTTCCAGTTTAGAGGTTTTGGGTATTTTGTTCCCAAGAAGTCAGAATTGGGCATGTGAGTAGTCCTTTCTGAGAATTTTTTCATGTAGATCTTGATGGTGAAACCATAGAGAAATATGAGGACTCCTAATGGGTGTTTGGGGGTTTCTATCTAAATAGATAGGTTCTTCCTCCATTTATTGTATTTATTTTTCACCTGAGATTGAGACTTGGTGTGGATGATAGGTTGGGTGTTTGGAACAACCTAGTTGAGATCTTTGATCTGAGATGAGTTGTGAGCTATCTCCTGTGAACTTTTCTTTTTAGGATGCTCCCCTTGAGTGACGTGACCTTCTAGCCTATGAGGAAGTGAAACTATATTCTTCCAAGGATCCCCTAAGGTATTCCTTTTCTTATGTTCTGATCTAGGGATCCCCTTGTAGGATCCCTATACTCATGTATCATTTTGAGTATCCCCATTGTAGGATGTTTCCATTGCTTGACCGACCCTGAGTTGTACATTGGGTTTGGGTAGAGATTGTGTTCGGGTGTCACCTAGAACCTGTGCCGAACTATTAATCCCATGAGACTGTGGTTTTAGTGTTGGGTTGGGTGTTCGATCCACCCTCACTCCTTATTGTGTTCACTTGTTTATTGTTGATGTAGTGACGTTCACTAGAGGTGATTCCTGGTTGGTGGCTATCGAGCCTAGCGCGAGGTGTATTTCTTTCTTTTGGGATACTTGAACATTCTTCTGTGATTTGTGTTGCTTATTGGCATGACCATATGTGCTTACCTGGTATCCGACTTCTGAGTCATGCTCTTTATGATATTTTATTGGTGCCTAGAGGTATTACCTGGGACTTAGCTGTTGAGCCTAGATGTGTGTATATATATATATATATATTGTGATATATTTTTTTTGGATGTCCAGAGGTACTTCCTAGTATCTGGCCGTTGAGCCTTACATGTTTACTTTTATTCCTTCAGTGATACTTGGATTCTCATGGTAGGAATGCCTTTTATGGACTCATGGCCTGGATGATATATGATAAGGAGGATTATTCTCTCCTCAATGTGGTCTTGTCCTGAGTTTGGGATGGTATGTCCATTGGGATTGAGTAATACTGATCATTGGTTGGTCTTGCCATGGATTTTCTTGAGTGGTTTTGATCACAGGATTGGGTGTCGTGGACACCAGTTTGAGGTAGTGTGGCTATTAGGTTGGTCATGGCCCGAGATACTTGGATGGCATGGCCATAGAATTTGAGCGGCAGGTTGTAGGAGAACAAGGTTCCAGATATAGTGTGTCTGGTGTTATTTATTTGGTGACTATCGCTCACTTGTGATGGCCAAAGCACCAATTGAGTCGTGTATATAGAGATTGACTCTGTGATGAGGTGGTTTTGACCACTCGTGTGGGTAGAGGCCCTTGAGAGTTTCAGTTTAGGTATTTTAGGTTTGGGGGTGCTTGTCATAGGAAGCCACATGGGAGGTGAGCAGCCTTCTGTTGATAGCGATGAGGTTATAGGGTTGGGGGGCTGAGGTTCACCGTGATTGAGGTCATGGTTCAGGAATTTTATTTGAGAACAGAAATCATATTTCCTCTATTTTTCGTGTCATGGGACGACATGAGATTTCCAAAATGGGTATGTGGGACTGGGATACTATTTTTTGGGTATGCCTTCGGGATGTTGGTACTTGATACATGAGGTGTCAAGAGGCACGTGGTGCTGGGATGTGTGATTGAGGTGGAACCTGAGGGTTCACCTAGGCTTTGTGACTATAGGAGTACCTTGGATCATGGGTTAAGAACTCTCTTTGATTATAAGATTCCAGCATTGGAAGAAGTAGGTATATTTCGATGGGATTATGGACCCAGAGATCAATTTAATGATACACGGCTTGAGTTGCACGACTTCCAGCTCAATTCCCTTGCACAGGATGTCCAAACGATCAGGATTACAGACCCAAGGATCGACTGTAGATTGGTTTTCATGTTGATTGTTTCACATACTCATGAATATTCATATTTATGTATATATGTATAGATATGGTACTATACATATATATGTATATAGATATGGATATCCATGGTGGAACTTGCCCAGTTGATAAGGATTATGGACCCTAGGTATGACTACAGGCTCATGTTGGTTTTACATTTATTTTTGTTGTGTTTTAGCTAGGTTGAGAATGTTTCTTTTTCATACACTTAGAGCATCACAGTTATAGGTTGCTTGTCTGGGTGGCCTACTAACATTCTTTCTCACCCTTTCATGTGAACCTTAGTGTATGTGTAGACATTATTTCTAATTTTTAGGTTTATCACGAGTTTCATGGTGGATAGGGTTGAGGCCTAGTGTTTCATGATTGAGCAGAGCTGTTCGTGTGCTTCTACTGATCGGGATACTACAGTTCGATAGTGTCTGGAGACTGGGTACGTGGTCTAGCTTAGAGTTATTAGTAGATCCATGTTCTTTTAATTTTATTTTCGTTTATACTATTGTATCTGTATGGTCATCCCCATGGGTGACAAATTTTGTATTGTTTCACATGGTTGTTTGGGCTTTTATAGCATCTTTACTATTACAGCTTGTTCTATTTCAGTTTTTAATACTTTCGCGCTATGTTTAATTTCCACTGTGTATGATACTTAGTTATTTTCACTATTTTCCTACTATAATATGAGGTCATAGTGTCCCCACAATCACCTCCTAGGCCCTTGCTGCTGGTCAGAAGCCTCTGGTGTATGGGGAGGCAGGCTTGAGGCCTAGTAACCCACCAGTTCGGAGCACCAGTTTAGTGTCTTTCGGGTCAGGATGTTACAAAGTGGTATCATAGGAGTTTTTTTTCCTGATCTTTACTATTTTGGATGTGGTATATATGAGTATTAGGAATGTGTTGGAACCTATTATAGATATCTAACTAGTGCATCGAGAACACTTGTTTCGGTAGGAAGTCCTAGTTGTCGGGGTATGGGATTGTTGTTCTGATCTGTGATGTGACAGTTTTATATGATTTTCACCTTGAGTGATGCATGTATTGTGTGGATGTTTTTATTTATTGTGGATCTATGGATCTTGGCCATTGGAAAGAGGTCAGATATGGATTTTAAATCTTGGTTGAAAATGGCAAGAGGCGTCTCATGCATCATTTTTGGCACGTAGGATTCACATTATATAGGTCTGCTAGTGTGTTATTTTATTGAAGATGAGGCTTTTGGGCCCACTTACATGTATATTTAACTTTCATAGAAGGTTATGTGGATCTACATTGAGGTGTTTTGTTGGAAGCATGATGACTCAGTCCTCATGCACGGCAGGTGCAATGACCTAGTAGTTTGATAAGGCATGTGATTCCCTTTTTTTGTGACCCTTGCAGGGTTTTGTTTCTTATGTATATGGTTATCTAGTCGAACCAAAGAGTATGATGTCGATAGATACCAGGAATTTTCTTCTAAACTAGACCTCCAAGGGGTATTTCCATCTACAGATACTCAAAAAGTGTCAGTTCAGTTCCTCTTATGCGTTGGTTGTGACCTCCATGGAGCAGTTCCTTCTAAGGTTGCTCAGATAGGATCAGGGCCTTTGTAGGTTGTGTTTTCAGTTTCAAACCTTTTCTTCTTTTGAACTTTAGTTTTTTCTATGGGACTTTGGTCTCGGAGGTTTCTTTAGAGAGGACGATAAGGGTATTCCTATGGTGGGGAGTACCAGATCGGTCATAGTTAAATGTCTTCCATGTAGGAGATAGTTGTTGATGCTATAAGGATGATCGTTGGATAGTCTAGATAGCTTGGTTGTGCATATGATTCAGTTGAGATCATGGTTTCTCACCCTTTAACTATAATTCTTGGCGATAATAAGGTTTATGGTGGGGATTTTTTAAGAACCTGTGTTTTTTCGGACAACAGTTTTGAGCAGAAATTTGAACTTTTTCTTTCACATTCTTGGGAGGGGTAAAAAGGTCTTTTCCCCAAGAAGATGACCTCAAATAATTTTTCTAACCATTCAGTTATTTCCATAATATGGTTTTTACCATAGGATGGTAGTTTGGTGGAAATTTTTGTTTTTTAAATTTTAGCGGAAAAATTAATATTTAATATTATTAAATTAAATATTAATTTATTTGCATAGGTTCGTTCGGTGATAAATTTTAAATAGAGTATCATATTGAGATTATTTCTTCGTTTTTTAGTTCATAATGGGGATTTTATTCTAGGCAAATCATAAACTTGAGTCGGGCGATGGGGTCGGCCCGGGGCCCCTTTTCTTTTCTTTCCTTTTTTCTTCTTTTCTTTTCCTTCCTCTTCTTTCCTCCTCCTTGTGCACACCACCTATGTGGATACTCCTTGGTTTTGACCTAATAGAGAAATTTTTAAGGGATAAATAGAGATATAGGTAAGGGAATATAGGTACATTTGTGAAGCCCTCAACGTGTTGAGTCGGCATATGGAGACTATGCATGGTGAAATCAAGCGAAGCTTCAACAGTTTTCGCCCAAAGGTCTGACCTTTTAAGTTTTCACTGTATATCCCATTTTAATTGGTTGTTTCAAGTTTTTATTGACATATATTGCTTTCTTATGGCCTCTTAAGGTCTGATCTGTTGTTTTGGGGGTGAAAATGGGGGTTTTGGGTAATCTGAGGGTTTTTTCATTGAGAAACCCAGGTTACATGGTGTGTGTTCCAGGGGAGCACACCTTGTTTTCTTCCCATTTGGGGAAGATGAAGTTTTATTAAGTACACATCTTGTACTCTGAGTACACTCTGTGTGGTGGTACATGGTCGTGTGTCCGGCTGTGTGAAAAAGAACAAAGAATGTTGTTTTTAGGCAGTACACACTATGTAATTTAAAGTACACATTGTGTAATTTTACACAAGAAGACCCCATGTTGTTCTAGCCATGTATAAGTACACATCCTGGGTGAGGGATAAGAGTACACACCATATACTCCAAATTACACACCATGTACTTTTTCCATCTTATAGGTTTTGGGTATTTTGTGCCCTGGAAGTCAGAATTGGGCATGTGAGTAGTTTGGTCTGAGCGTTTTTTTACGTATATCATGATGGTGAAACCCATGGAGCAATATGAGGACTCCTAATGGGTGTTTTGGGGTTTCTATCTAAATGTAAAGGTTCTTCCTCAATTTATTGTATTCATTTGTCACCTGAGAGTGAGACTTGGCATGGATGATAGGTAGGGTGTTCAAACCAACCTAGTTGAGACCTTTGATATTAGATGAGTAGTGAGATATCTCATGCGACCTTTTATTTTGAGTAATCTCTCCCTAAGATATGTTCCCTTATGGCCTATGAGGCCGTGATACCAGATGCTTCCAAGGATCCCCTGAGGGATGCCTTTGATTATGTGTTGATCTAGGGAGTCCCTTTTAGGATCCCTATACTCATGTATCATTTTGAGGATCCCCATTGTAGGATGCCTCCATTGCTTGACTAACCCTGAGGTGTACATTGGTTTTGGGTAGAGATGGTGTTCTAGTATCACCTAGAACCCGTGTCGAACTGGTAATCCCATGTGGATGCTGCTGTAGTGTTGGGTTGGGCATTCGGGTCACCCTCACTATTTTTTGTGTTCACTTATTTATTACTAATGTGGTGATTTTTATGAGAGATTATTCTTGGTTAGTGGCTATTGAGCTTGACGTGAGGTATCTTTATTTCTTTTGGGATGCCTGGACATTCTTCCTGGAATTTGTGTTTCTTATTGGGATGACCAAATGTGCTTACCTAGTATCCGGCTTCTGAGCCATGTTATTCCTGATATTTTATTGGTACCTAAAGTTATTACCTGGGACTTGGATTTTGAGCCTAGATGTATATATAATGTGATATATTTTTTTGGGATGTCTATAGGTTCTTCCTGGTATCCACATGTTGAGCCTTACATGTTTTTTTTTAGGCTTTGAGTGATACTTTGATTCTTGTGGTAGGAATGCCTTGGATAGACTCATGGGCTAGATGATATATGATGAGGATGAGTATGATCTCCTTAATGCGGGCTTGTCCTAATTTTGGGATGGAATGTCCATCGGGATTGAATGATGCTGATCAGAAGTTGGGCTTGGCCCAGATTTTCTTGAGTGGTGTTGACCACAAGATTGGGAATCATGGATGTCAATTTGAGGCAATATGACCGTCATGTTGGGAATGGCCTAGGATACTTGGATGGCATGGCTATCGGATTTGAGAGACAAGGTTTCAGGGTCATGAGGTGATAGAGATGGTGTATATTGGGTTCTTTATTTGGTGATTACCGCTCACCCGTGATGGGAAAAGCGCCGATTGAGTCACGTGCACATAGGTTTACTCCGTGATGAGGTGGTTTTGACAACTCATGTGGGTAGAGGGCACAAATAGTTATGGTTTAGGTATTTTAGGTTTGGGGTTCTTGTTTTAGGAATCCACATTGGAGGTGAGGAGCCTTAGGTTGATAGCTATGAGGATATCGGGTTGGGGGGCTAAGGCTCACCGTGATTGAGGTCATGGTTTGGGACTTTTATTTCAGGATAGTTTTCATTGTTCCTTCAGTTTTTGTGCCATGGGCCAACGTGAGCATTCGATCAGGGGTCTGTGGGACCAGGATAATGTTTTTTAGTCATGCCTTTGGGATGTCGGTACTTGAGACATGAGGTGTCAGGAGGAACATGGTTTTAGGCTATGTGATTGAGGTGGAACCTGAGGGTTCACCTGGGCTTTGTGACTATAGGAGTACCTTGGACCATGGGTTAAGGAATATCTTTGCTTATGAGATTCCAACATTGGAAGAAGTAGGTATATTTTGATGTGATTATAGACCCATATATTGACTTAATGATACACATCTTGAGTGGCACGATGTCCAACACAATTCCCTTGCATGGGATGTCTAGGTGATTGGGATTACGGACCCCATGATTGACTGTAGATTGGTTTTCATGTTGATTGTTTCACATACTTGTGAATATTCATATTTATGTATATATGTATAGGTATGGTACTATAAATTTATAGGTATACAGATATGGATATCCATGGTGGAACTTTCCTAGTTGACAGGGATTTTAGACCCTGGGTACGACTATGGGCTCACGTTGGTTTTACTTTCCTTCTGGTTGTGTTTTATCTAGGTTGAGCATGTTGCTTTTGCATACACTTATAGAAACACAGTTATAGGTTTATTTTAGGGGTGGCCTACTAAGACACTTTCTCACCCCTCAACGTGCACTTCAGTGTACGTGTAGACCTTATGTATGCTTTTCAGGTTTATCATGAGTTTCATGGTGGATAGGGTTGAGGCCCAATGTTTCATGATCAAGTGGAGCTGCTCATGTGGTTCTACTGATCGGGCTCCTGTAGTTCGATAGTTTCTAGAGACCTGGTACGTGTTCAGGATCGGAGTTAGTAGTATATCCCTATTCTTTTAATTTTAGTTTATTTTGTACTATTGTATTTGTATGGTCGACCTAGTGGTTGACCAGTGTTTTATTGTATTGCATGGATGTTTGGGGTTTTACACCATCTTTACTATTACAGCTTATTCTATTTTAGTTGTTTACTGATTCTACACTCTGTTTACTTTATGTTTTATATGATACATAGTTATTTCCACTTTTTTCGTACTCTTATATGAGTGCATAGTCTCCCCACTATCACCTCCTAGGCCCTCGCTGCTAGTCAGCAGCCTCTGGCGTACGTGTAGGTGTGCTTGAAGCCTAGTAACCCACTGGATCAAAGCACTGATTTAGTGTCTTCCGGGTTAGGACATTAAACATCAGATGATGTACAATTATGTATGATATAATATGTACATAGTGATCTCTGTTATGCAACTCACAATACACGATCAATTCTGGACAAAGAGTTAGAGGGTCTGGGTAAGCAGACTGTGAAGGATACATTTGTCTCACCGCTTCTGCATTCATATACACTAAATATGGTTTAATTATATCATCTATGGAAACATTCAAGTGTTATAGATCAGCCTTTAAATAATCTATTTCTCCCTTATATTCCACCCTCATCAATTCCACAATAGGGGTTCAACCAAAAACTTTTCTAAAATCAATACCCTTATTATACCCTCTGAAGCAACCCGAGTGTTCTGATTTTCTTAAAGTGGTGGTAAGAATATTTATCCTACACTCATGTATAAATTTCTTATATCTCATTTTCTCCTAAAATGAATCTTAAAATAATATTTTCAAATGTTATTTTAGAGAGATAAATTTACAAGATAGTAATAATGAAAAAAATAACAATTAATTACTTATAATCTTATAAACTTCTTCCTTTGTTGGATCAGTAATATACTTCTCATTTTTTTCATTCTCACCCTTTTATATTTTTTATGATTAGGGGAGGATATATAGGTTCTTATGGTACCTATTTAGAGATACTACTTGACTTGACTCTTAATTTATTCAATTTTTCAAAAATCATGTTCACCTCTAATAAAGGATACCCTTTGCATGACAATATATGAGGGTATAAATTCTGAAACTATATCTCTTAATGAGTTTTCATAGAGTCCTATTACATAATAAAAAATAAATAAGTTATCAAGTAATTAAAATTAATTAAACAAATATATTTTAGAAACAATAAAAACATACCATAAAGGATTCCTCCCTCTAACTGGATAAAATTTTTTATCATGTATTTGTATCTATAAACTCATACTTAAGTCATGAATCATGATACTATTTACTCGAAAAAATATATAATGAAGTCAACTTAGACTTAAAATCTCACCATCTAGTTTCCGCAGAAGGTATACACTTTTTCTTAATAGCTTTAATCTCTTGCAAGTTAAATGTCATCAATAATTGAATAGATTATATATTATGAAATGTATAATATTTAAACCATTGTAAAACTAAATAAATAAGTTTAAAAAATTTACTATTATGGAATCCCATAATAGATATTTTTCCAACTGGTTGACGTACCTCCAATCAGGGAATAAAATTATAATCCTACAATGACTCTGCATAGCAATGTAAGTCCTAAACTACATGACATGTGGGATAGTTGGGTGGTTGTTATCATCAAATTTAATTATCAACCATTATTCTCCAAGTGTGAGTGAATGTTTTGGTAGACATGTAATCCTATTCCAACCATCTTTAGGCAGCATCCTCTCTGAAGAAGAGGATGTAATTTAGAAATATATATGTTACTTCAACAAAAGTATGTATACCTATATTTGATTAAAATTAAATAATTATAGTAAATAAAAAATTTATTATTCATAATATAAAAAACACTGAATATTATACTTTTCAACCCAAACAAATGTGTAACTAAAACTATTGACTATAAAAATTAACAACAAAAAAATGATAGAAATTATTATCTTCTAAAAATATGTAATTTTATGTACCTATATTTTATTATAAATAAATAAATTTTATAAGTATAAATTCATTTTTTCATAATAGGAATAAAATTATAAATATTTTATTGAATAAAAGTTTATACTTGAAAATGAATAATATAAAGAAAATAGTCACATTAAAAAGATTAAGGAAACAAATCAACCAAAAAATGGATATATAAATATAAAAAAATTAAAAAAAATTAAAAAAATTCAAGAATGTTGTACATCTATATATTTAAATATAAAAGTTAAAAAAATAACGTTTTTTACTATGTGAGTTTCACAAAAAATAGACATTTAGTTGATTAATTAGATGATTAATGGAGTGTTTTCTCATATCCCTTATATGTGATCATTTCATGTTGTTTGGAAAATGTTCACATCATTGTTATTATTATCCTTGGGTAATTGTCTAATAGATGAAGAAATTCCATATAAGTCTTCAACATCATCAATATTCTCATCGCCCAAATAAATTGTTTTCCTTTGTAAAACAACGGACCACTAATCATTTGATAGGTCAACAATATAAAATATTTTCGTTTGCATAAATATCCATATTAAATTATTCCTCCTTTAAATTAAATTGTTTCAAATCAAAAAGTGTAAATCCATACTCATCAGGTTTCATCCCATTGTTATTGTTAACCAAGATACACCTAAATACCAATGTCTATAATTTAGTATAACCAATCTACCATATATCCTCAACAACTCCAAAATATGATGTTGATGTATAAATTGGGTTCTTATCTTTGGCACTCAAAAAATATAGTGCTTTAGAGATGACCATTACTCCATTATTTTGAATGGTACTCTTATCATCCTGTTTTTTTGTAAAATGTGTAACCATTAATATCAAATCCATACCACATGATCATATTAACACTTGGTCCCCATGATGAGGAGCCTATCGTAGGGTGGTCAAAAAATTAAACCCAAGTTAATGTAGTAGTAGTAGTGGATTCATGTTGTGTCTCAGAGAGGATAGTATTATGAGTATGGTTCTCTATTGTTCGGATTTGATATTTTGAAAAAAAATGTGTGAGATTGATTATATTAGTTTTGAATTTAGTTTTGGAGATGATGAAAAGGACTTTGATCCTCCCCTTTCCTTACTTATAAAATCATAATTCCATTTAATGTTTCTTTTATTCTCTCTCTAACCAAGTGAAACCTCACTTAGATTACCTTCTCCTATAAGTATTAGTTTGAGTAAGGGAGTATAGTGAGAAATGTAAACCTAAATATCACCTAGACTAGTGATTAGATATATCTGATCATCCTCCTCTTCACACACTTCTCATTATCAAGTTTAGTGGAGTGATTCTTAGTGTCCTACATGTTCATTCTAGAAGTAAGATAACTTTTAAAGTGAATAAGTAGAAGGGAATATCTTAAAACCTAAACATGCTCAAATAAATCCAGATAGATCAATAAAATATAGAAAATTATTTATAACATTTAATTCAATTAAAGTGTTAATGGGGCCTCCTTTTATCATCAAATAATGGCATAGTGTTCCATCATCGGAGATTTAGAGTAAAAAAATGAAATAAAATGAGAAGATACATCAGCAGTAGCCCTAATTCATCGATTGTGGAAGCACCCTCTCTTTTTCCAACTTATAGTTCATCTTTTATTTAGGAATTATATAAATTATTCAATAATACATTTCTATAAACATGATTTTCATGAGATTCATCCAATAATCCTAGTGTCTTTTCTTTATATTTTCACCACATGTATGACTCGATGGTCAGGATTTCTTTAAATCATCACTCGAATCATTTTTAGTAAAGCATTCTTCTCCCTTGATCGAGATTCATACTCCTTCATTAAGGATTTAAGAGAAATTTTTTTATGCTTCATGGATTCATTGGAAATAAAATCATCCTCTTGGTTTAACAAAACATGATTGGGCCTGAAATTAGATGCATTTGGGCCTGGATATACCCAGATATGGTCCTTGTAACTTGGATATGGACATGCCTAGGTGTTGTATGGAACAAAGTTGGATGTCATTGATTTTTTCTTTGATTTCACCATGATATGTTTCTTTGTTATTAAAATGTATTCATCTGAAGCATCTTTAACTCGAGTTCATCACCTATCAACCAAAATCTCAATGGTACATAAAATCAAATAGTTGGCGCATGTAAAAATCCTTCAAAAGGATCAATCAGCTTCAGTTACAAGCTCCAACAGGTGGGTCACCTCCTCCTATCAACGCCGGCAATTTGGTTTCTTTGGTTAAAACAAAATGGTGGTGCACTCAGCTTCAATTTGGATTTATATCTCCACTAGAAAGCATGGGAGTCTGTATTCTTCGAGAAGACAGTGCACAGGGTGTGGCCACAGTTTAGAATTCTTCTGAGCTTGAGGTTTTCCAATCCCAATACTTATTCATCTTTAAGCCTATGTTCATAACTCATGTAGAGTCAAGTATATGGAATAAAAAACATCAAACTTATATAGTGTGAGGTTTATCTTCCAAACAAAGGGATAAAATTCCAGACTTTCGGTTCTCAAAGCTAATGTTACAGTTAAATGTAGGGATCATCAATGTGGAGTTCATCTTCCAAACATGGGGTTCATATTCCAAATGATAGGTTATCAAGACTAAAATTCCACTTAATTGTGGGGATCAACAACATGGGTTTCAATAATCATTAAATAAACCCACTAGTCCGGATCGTTTGGCCCCTTTGGTGAACTTTCTATTGTGATCGATTGCACAAAAAACTTATGGTCAGTTAAGTGGTCTCATGTCCATTCTTTAAGGTAATTTGTAATATTTTCATTATTTGAGTGTGTTTATTTAAGTTATCATAGAGGTAACATGGTCACTTGAGCCTTCATCATGCTGTCACTTGCATTTGCAAAAATCAAATCTTAATCTACACATCAAAAATTCATTTTTTTAGTGCACTATTTTTCTCCAATCAGTTATAGAACAAAAAAATTAGAATTTAATAATTTAAAAAATTTATTACAAAAAATTTATGGCTTAAAAATAATTTCCAAAATTAATAAAATGATTAAAAATAATTATTTTGTGTGATTAACAATTAAGTTCCAGAATTTTCAAATGTCACAAAAACACTAATTTACCCGAGATTTCATGAATTAATGGGGGTAATTTTCAGTGAAAAACAAATAAAAGTTTTCATATTTTAAGCTCACATTTCTCCTCTACACTTGAACTATTATACTATTATAAAATTTTATAATTGAATTTAATTTATTGAAAAAGAAAAACAAAAATATTCGTCCTCCCTAGATCTAAATTTGTAATATAGGTAAGAATAAATTCATAGGTTCATCCATTGTTTGAATTACCATGCCTCCATTGTAATTCAATTCACTCCCCACTTCAACCCAATAAAAGCTCTAAGTCTAGGAGTGGATCAAATTAGATTTAAGTGTAATCAAAGTTTTAATGAGAACTTCCATTTTTTCCTCTCTCATAAGTTTCTTAAACCAAAGTTTGAATTACCACTTCGTTAATACAACTCAAATGATTTTGTTATAAATAAATTGAACCCTTATTTATCATTTTTCAATATTTAATTCACCAGAATTGATTAATTTTTTACTATTAGGAACATATTTTCCTTTTTGTGTATTTTTTCCAACCATGTATGTGTAAAGAACTATGAATAATAACTTATTGGATATGTACAGATGGATTACTCACACACCTGGTGTCTAATGTCTTAGAGATTTACCAAGGGATCCCAATTACCCATTTTAATCTAGGTTTAAAGGTATTATATCAATTTCTTTTGAGTTGGATCCCTATGGTGTTCTTTTTCATAAAGTTCAAGTTGTCTTAGATTAAGTTTAAAAATCTAGTGACCTCATGTTATAATTCTGATTCCACACAAATCATTTCACTCATAGTCTCTTCCTTAGTTCTAAAACTATATTTTTAAGGAGATCATTACAAATTCACTCTTCATTCATCTAATTATTACTATTTTAGAACCAATGAAATTCTTAACTCTATTATGGTATTCAATCTAAATAAGGAAACATTCATCTCAATTCCTATATTAAAAATACTACAATGTTTTCAAAAAAATCCAAAAAATAAGGTATGTGTAGGCTATGAAACCTCTATTTTTTTGGTTTCTTTTTTTTCTCCCTATTTGTTAGTATTTTTTTGATTAATTATTTATTTACACTCCTAAAATCTACATTATATTTTATCCCCCATACTTAGTTCAGAAACACTTTCATTAAATTCCAACAAGCCTTTTTTTAAGAAAAAGAGTTCAAAATAAAAAAATCTAAACTATTGTGAAGGAAAGAGACAACATGGGGTTCTTTATTCAATGGAATAAGGGGGATTTGGATTCCTATATTGGATCTTTTCAAAAAAAATCATGGTAATGCTTCACTTTATGACCATTTACTTTAAAGGGGTTCTGTGTCTCAACTCCTTTGATCTCGATTGCATCGAATGGAAAAGTTACAGTTACTATATAGGGTCCAGTCCATTTAGAATTAAGTTTACCTAGAATGAGTCTCATCCTTGATGATAACAACAATACTTTGTCTCCAATTTTAAAATATCACTTCTGGATGAGTTTTTCATGGACATATCTATTTTTCTCCATATACAATAGGGAATTCTCATATGCTTCTCTTATTGGTCCCTTTATCACTATCATATACAACTTCCTATGTTCACCAGCTTATCCAAAATCCATTCTTACTCTCTTAACATCATATAAGGATTTGTGATTTAACTCAATAGGTAGGTGAGAGGGTTTTCCATAAAATATTCTGTAAGGATACATGCCAGAGGGGATTTTTTAGGAAGTCATGTATTCTCACAGTGCATCCTCCAACTTTATGCTCGAGTCCTTTTGGTTGGGTTGAACTATTTTCTCAAGAATCCTTTTTATCTCTTTGTTGTGAACCTCAACCATCCCATTGGTTTTTGGATGGTAGGTAGTGTAAATTTTGTGGTGTACTCCATATTTTTTCATCAATACATCCATGTTCTTATTGAAAAATTGTGTGCATTGATCACTTATTATTACTCAAGGAACTCTAAACCTTCAAAAAAACATTTGATTTTAGAAATTCTATAAAAGTTTTGGAATAATAGGTTCATGTAGTTCTTTCTTCAATCCACTTAGAAACATAATCCACTACTAAAAAATGTAGTAGAACCCAAATTACACAAAAAATGGGTCCATGAAATATAATCCCTAGACATAAAATATCTCATATAAAATCAAATTTTTTTGGGTCATTGCATTTATTTTATAAATACCACTAATAAAATGTTAATTTGGATAGATTTTAAATGTGAGTATTTAAAAATTGAGGGGGGGGAACAAACAAGCTTCTAAAACTTTCTGAGATTTTCATTGAGGTCCAAAATGGCCTCCACAAGAAAGTGTGTGGAAAAATATAAGCATGTACTTAACCTATTCTTCATGGATACACCTCTTTATTAATTGATCACTATAGAAATTATATATGTGGGTCTTACCAAACATAAAATTTTGATTCATATTTTAATTTAAGTTAATTATGTTTAGAAAATAAAGAAGTTACCCTTTATGTGACCAAAAAATTCAATAAATCGATATAATAGGGCACTTGATTGGATTCATATAGTTTCTCACCAGGGAATAAATCATCCAAGATTGTTTTAGATGGCAATTCTACCTTATCCATGTGGGGAAGTCTACTCATGTGGTCTACAGACATATTCTCACAAACTTTCTTATTTTTAATCTCTAATTTGAATTCTTATAGTAGAAATATCCATCTCACTGGCCTCATCTTTACATCATCCTTCTTGATCAATTATCAGAGTGTTTAGTGATCAAAATATATAGTTACTTTACTTCCAAAAAAATAAGATTGAAATTTCTCCAAGGTAAAAAAATAGACAAAAACTCATTATAAGTTGTTATATAATTGATCTGATATATGTCCAATGTTTTTGATGCATAGGGTATTAATTGTGAGTTTCCATCAATATTTTGGGAGAGTAAAACTCCTACGAATCTGTTGGAAGTATCGTACAGTATCTGAAAGGGTTGTTCATAGTTTGGTGGGAGGATTATGGGGGGAAGTATTCAAACTCTCTTTTATATTATCAAATATTTTCCTCCATGAATCATCAAAAAAATTATTTTATTTATTAAGTATGTTATTCAAGTCCAAAGAAATATTTTGAAAGTATCTAATAAATCTTCTATAAAATATAACATGTCCTAAAAATTTTCTAATATGTCTCATAGTGGTGGGGTATGGTAGTGTGGAAATAAAATAAACTTTGGAAATTTCCAATTAAATTCCATATTTAGAAATTATATGGCCCAGAACATTTCCCTTTATTACCATAAAATGGAATTTTTCAAATGTCAAAACCAATTTTTTCTTAATTAATTTTTTTTAAAAATTTCCAGACTCTCCAGAAAACTTTGAAAACATATTCCATAGATAGTAAATACATAAAAGAATAACTAATAGAATATGTCAATAAGGTTTGATAAAATACTTACTATGCAGTGCTTAAAGGTTCCTAGGTAATTGAAAATTCCAAAAGGCAACCTTTGGTAAGCAAACATACCAAATGGACATGTGAAGGAGGTATTACCTTGATCTTCTAGAGCAATTGGAACCTAAAAATAACCAGAAAAATCCATTAAGGAAACAATAATGACCCTTCCCAACTAGCCTCTATAACATTTGGTCTACAAAGAGTATGGGGAAGTGTTATTTTTAGGTTTCATGGTTCAATGTCATGTATTCAGTACAGACTCTCCAGCTATTATAGAATCTTATGGGCATTAGTTCATTATTTTAATTTTGTACAATTGTGTATCTAGGTTTCATTGAGATTGTTTGGATGGGACTCCTCCATTAGGAGTCAGAGATGGGTTAGATTATTCTAACTCCTAAAAATATTTCTACTTAATTTTTAACTAATTTTAGAAGGTTTGTGTTGATCCTTCTTTGGGGTTGTCTCACTGGTTTAGACTCAATTTCCAACAAAATTATATACATGCATGTGGTAGGGATAATACCTAGAATATCCCCTAATGTCCAGCCTATTTCCATGAAATTTTGTTTTAAAATTTATAGAAGTTAATAATATTTCTTGGGTTTTAAATTATTTGAAATTATTATGATAATTTTTTCATTTTATTTTAAAAAGGCATATTTCAAGTTTAATGGAAGCAGTTTCAATTCTAGCTCAGGGGGTTTTCTATTGATGTTTTAATCCGAGTGTTCTCCATGTTGGAACCCTACACATGTAAAGTAGAAGTACTAGTATCACATTTGAGTAACTTTTCAAAATAACTTTCATCAATTTATTAAAATTCTTCAACACTCAAAGCTATTTCCAGATTAAGTTCAATTTTTAAAATAGATTCATTAGAAAAATCAGGTGTGTCCAAATCTTCTCCTAATCTGATTATTTCATCAAAAAAATTAATCTCTTCCTTATAAGAATAAGTTATTTAAAAAAAATAGGTTTCTTCTTATGTGGGTATTTCATTAAATATTGGATGTTTAAATCCATTGTTTCCTTACTAAAATTCATGGAAATAGTTCGTTCATTGAAATTTATTATGGTTTAATGGTCTTGAGGAATGGCCTACCTAGAATGATGGAAGATTGATCTTTACCTTTTCCTTCTTCCATATTGAAAATATAGAAGTTGGTAGGGAATGGAAATCATTGTACACATACCAAGACATATTCAAAAACACCTAGTGGGTTTGTAGTGTCTCGATTGGCAAGTTATACAACCACTTGAGTGGGTTTGAGATCTACCGTCCACAAAGAATAATAAATAAAATAAAGCATTGCGTTTATTGTTGCTCCTAAATCACAAAGTGTTTTGGAAAAATTAAGCGCACTTATAGTGTAGGAGATAGTGTAAGTACCTAGATTTTGATATTTATTAATAATTTTTTGGGTAACAAGGGTGGAAACATTTTTACTTAATCTTACCTCTTCATTTCTTCATAATCTCTTTCTCTTGATGCATAGGTTGTTGATGAATTTTTTATACTTAGAAATTTGGTGGATGACTTCCATCAAAGTAATTTTGATCTCCACTTTCTTGAATATTTTTAGAATATCCTATTATAGTGTGTCTTCACTGGGTTTCTTGGGTGGTTTATCCATTATAGGGAAGGGTGGTTGAGGTTGGTTTGAATCCTCTATTTTGGATTTGTCTTTTTCTTTCTTCACAGGGTGTGTTTTCAATAGTGATTAATCTTCTTTCTCCTTGAAATATTCTTTAGGTACAATGGGTTTCCCACCTCTATCTCCTTCATGAGATGGTTATTCTCCTCTGCTTTCCAGATATTTGTCGCTCCTTAAAGTAGTAGAACTAACATTTTCCTTGGGGTTATGAATGGATTGAGTGGGAAGCTTACCTAAGCCTTGATATTTTAATTCATTGATGGAAGTCATAATCTTGTTGTATTTTCCTTGTATCTCCTTCAATGTCGATCCATACACTACAAAAAAACCAATTAACAATATTTTTTTCATTAGAGATGTTTATAAACATCGCTAATTAATTTACCGATGTTTCAGAAAAACGTCGCTAAATGAGGTGTCGTTAATTTAGCAATGTTTATAAACATCACCAGTTTAGAGACACCTCATTTACCATTTTTTTTAGAAGCATTAGTAAATAAACGTCACTAAATTCATGAAATTTAAAAACGTCACTGTTTAGAGACACCTCATTTACTAAAATTTCTAAAAAATTCTATATTTTTTTTAAAATTTATAATTTTTATTTCACCCGCGTTTATTTTGAAATTTATAAAAAAAATTGAAATTTATATAAAATTTTATTATTAATTCTTCAACTTTCCCCACAACCCCCCGCATCCCCCCTCACACACCCCCCAAAACCTAGTACCCCTTACACCCCCTCCCATCCCATCCAATACCCCCCTCACATGACCCCATCCCCACTACCCCTCACACCCCCTTTTATCCCCTCCTGTCTCATACAGTACCTCCCTCACATGACCCCCACCTCATCCACCCCAACCCCAGCACACCCCCCCTTCCAGCCTCCTCTCATCCCATCTAGTACCCCCCACACACACACACGCCCTCACCTTGTCCACCCTAGCCCCCAGTACACCTGCCTTGCCTCACCCCACCTCCACATCTCTAATAAAAAATGCTTGTATTACAGTTTGATCTATGGACCTCCATTATCACAACAAATAAACTAAAAAACTCAACTATTATAATTTTAATAAAATAATTGTATTATGTTATATTTATATATATATATATATATAAATTTCAGAATTTAAAAAAGTAATATATTCCACATTTTATTTATATACATATATTAATATATATATATATATATTACATATATTTTATATGTATGTTTATATTTTATGTTTATATATATTTTATATTTCATGTTTATGTTTTATGTTTATTTATATATTTATTTATATGTTTATATATATATACGTATATGTATATATTTTTTATATTTTTTATCTTTATATGTGTGTGTGTGTATTTATAGGTGTGTGTGTCTGTGTATAAATGTATATATATATATATATATAATTAGTCACGTTTTAAAACATTGGTAAAAATAGTCACGTTTTCTTAAAAAATGAATAAATTTAAAATATTTAATTGTATTATGTTATATATATATATATGTGTGTGTGTATATATATATACATTTCAGTATTTAAAATTTAATATTGTATATATATGTGGTTTATATATTAATATAAATACATTAATATATATATATATTTATTTATTTATTTGTATTTTATATTTTATATTTTATGTTTATATATATTTATATATGTTTATATTATATTATATATTCATATATGTTTATATTTTATATATATGTTTATATTTTATATTATATGTGTGTGTGTGTTTATATTTTATGTTTATATGTATGTGTGTGCACGTGCGGGTGTTTATACTTTATATCTTATAGATATATATGTTTATTTTATGATTATATTCTATATATATGTGTGTGTTTATAATTTATGTTTATATATATGTTTATATGTGTGTGTGTGTGTGTTTATATTTTATATATATTATATGTTTATATTGATATACGTGTGTGTGTGTGTGTTTATGTGTGTGTGCGTCTCTAAATATATATGTGTACGTATACATATATATATTTATTTTTATATTTATATATATAATTAGATACTTTTTAAAACACTGATAAAAATGTTGCTAAAATAGCCACGTTTTCTTAAAAACATGACGAAAATTAAAATATATGTGTATTTTTCTATATAAATATATGTATATTTATTTATTTATTTATATATTTATATGTGTGTGTGTTAATATATATATATATTTATATATATATGTGTGTGTGTGTGTGTGTGTGTGTGTCTATGTTTATAAATATTAATATTTGTGTGTGTGTGTGTGTTTGTTTATATTTTATATTTTATGTCTATATTTATATATAAGTTTGTATCATATTTTATTATATTTTACATATATGTTTATATTTTATATTATATATATGTGTTTATATTTTATATATATGTGTGTGTGTTTATATATATGTGTGTGTGTGTGTGTGTGTGTGTTTATTTTATATTGTGTGTGTGTGTGCATATTTGGGTGTACACATATATAATTAGCTACCTTTTAAAACGTTGGTAAAAATATAACTAAATTGCCACATTTTCTTAAAAACATGACTAAATTTAAAAAATGTGTGTGTGTGTTTATATATATAAATATATATATTTTATACATAAGTTGATATATATGTGTTTGTATTTATATATATTAATATATATATATATATATATCTCTAAATATATGTGTCTGTGTTTATATATGTTTATATATGTGTATCAGTATTTAAATATTTAATATTATATATATATATATATAATTTTATATATTAATATATATATATGTGTGTTTATGTTTTATATTTTATATTTTATATTTTATATATATATATATAAGTTTATATTATATTATATATATATTTTTATATTTTTCATATATGTTTATATTTTATATTATATATATATATATATATATGTTTATATTTGATATATATGTGTGTGTGTGTTTTTTCATATCTATATGTTTATATTTTATATTATATATATATGTTTATATTTTTGTTAATATATATATATATATATATGTTTATATTTTTTGTTAATATATATATGTGTGTGTGTGTGTGTTTATATTTTATGTTTATACTTTATGTTTATATATATGTTTATATTATATATGTGTGTGTGTGTGTGTGTGTGTGTTTATATTTCATATATATTACATGTTTATATTTTATATATATCACATGTTTATATTAATATATATATTTGTTTAAACTTTATATAAAATTATATATATATATATATTATAAATATGTTTATATATATATATTATAAATATGTTTATATATATATATATGTCTATATATATATGTGTGTGTGTGTGTAAATATATGTGTATGTATGTATGTATGTATGTATATATATAGTTATAATTATAATTATATATATATATATATATATATATATATTTATATAATTATCCATGTTTTAAAACAATAGTAAAAATGTCACTAAATTAGTAACATTTTCTTAAAAACGTGTCTAAATTTAAAATATATATGTGTTTTGATATATAAATATATATATATATATATATATATATATTTATTTATTTATATATGTGTGTGTTTATATATATATAAATATATATATATATATATGTTTATATATATGTTTATATATATGTTTATATATATGTTTATAGATGTGTTTATATATATGTTTTTATATGTGTTTATATATGTGTGTCTTTGTTTATACATATTAATATTTCTGTGTGTGTGTGTGGGTGTGTGTATTTACATCGATGTGGGGAAATGACGTATATAAATATAAATATTTTTAGTGACATTTCCTAAAAATCATCGCTAATTTAGTGATTTTTTTTCAGGAAACGTCGCTAAATTAGCAATGTTTTTCAGGAAACATCGCTAAATTAGTAATGTTTTTAGGAAACATCGCTAAAATCCTCTCTAAATTTGATACATTTTTCAGAAAACTTTGTTAAATTATAGTTTTTTGGTAGTTATGGGTGTTGAGAGTAGTCTATTTAGTGGTGTGAGATACCGCAATCTGTTTCAAAAACTCCTTCATAGTGGGCTCTTGATTATACTCTTACTGGTATCTTGTAAAGGGATGATAACTGCCTCTTTGGAAGGGTGGAGGTTGGATGGTCGATTGAAAACCTTTCTGGAAAGGTTCTAATTACTATTTTGGGTTCCCAACTGCAAACTGATAATTAGAAAATTCTATAAATCCTTAGTTGTTTGTTGGTTGTTGTTGGAATTGTCTCTGGTACATAGTATCACAGTGTTGGAACCATGGTTATTATTTGCATGAATTGAAGTATGTTTTGTGTTTGTTGTCAATCCTTAGTGGATGTTCAGAATGTCTATCAGTAAAGTGATCATACAGTTCAAACAGACAACAGTATTGAAGGTGGCGTTGTTTCCCAGTGTTTGCAAAATTTTTAGGCCTGAAAATCAGAAAATGAAGACATGGATTGTTGGTAAAATGATGCGCACGCAAAGAGGAAGTGGTTCATGAAAAAGGAGGGATGTGCGCGAAATATTTGAGTTGGGCGCTAAAAACAGCGTGGTGTGCGAAATAGTGGATCGAGTTTTTTCGCGCAAATAGTGTTTCGGAATCAGAATGTTGAAAAATGGAAAAGGCATGGGCAGCGTGAAAAATCTAGAGATGTGCGCGAAAAACGGTACCTGCGTTAAATATTATGCGCCAAATGAGAGGTCTTTCGCGCCACGGGGGGTTTTGCGTGCGGGGGTCTGAGACGCCTATAAAGAAGAGGTGACCCCCCTCATTCCGGATGGAAGAAGACTCAGAGAAGATCTGAGGTCTGATGTGCGTAAAATATTCGTGTAAAGGGATTTGTGCTAAAATTTTAAGCTTACGCAAAAAATTTCAGCTCGTGCGGAAAACTTTAGAGCGGCGTGAAATGTTTTGGACTTGCGCAAAAAATTCCGGCTCACGCGGAAAACTTTAGTGCGGTGCGAAAAGTTTTGGACTTACGCGAAAAATTCTGGCTCACGTGGAAAAATTTAGTGTTGCGCGAAATATTCCGGCTTGCGCGAAAAATTTCAAATTGCACGAAAAATTCCAGCTTGCACGAAAAATGTGAAGTTGCGTGAAAAATTTGAGGTTGCACGTAAAACTTGGAGTTGCGCAAAATTGTTAGAGAAACCTTTTTGCGTGTTTCTGTTTATCTGGTTCAGTGGTTCACCACATTCAAGTGCATCATTTATGGACTTCGATGCAAGTAGAGTCTCATGCTAAGCAGAGGAAGAGACTTCAATGTGAATCTATTGAAGAGACCTTCACGTCTATAAACTGACTGAGACTTCACCAAAAGCAGTGAGCCAGGGGGAGTCAGCGGGAGTGACCCGAGCTACGCAGTGGGCTATCCCTGAACAGTTGTAAAGGCAGTGAGCCTGGGACAGAGTTACTGTTCCCAAACCTTTGTAATCCACAACTAGTGAAGAATAGTGGAATTTGGTATGACCGACAACCTGTCGGCGTATGCTCCTTGGACGTAGCCCTTAGTGGTGAACCAAGTAAAAAAGTGATGTGTCATATCTTTGCATGTGAATGTTTGATTGCTTCTCATATCCATCATATAGGTTAAACTAGTTCCTACCAACGTGGGAACAAGATCCATCAGTTTAAAAGAAAAATTTGACACCCTGATTCACCCCTCCCCTCTCAGGGTGTCCTGGGATCCTACACATATCTCTCTATTCCTTGGTCTTTAAGACATCCATCAGTGAAGTTGTCTTGAGAGTAGAAAAGTTGACAGACCCTTGGAGGTTTGGGAGATGTTGTTTCATGTACTTAATTCACAACTAGTTGTATCACAAAATAGGTTAGTTCTTAAATTTTATTTTCAAGTAAAGGGCAGTTAGAAAATTTTACCTCATGAACTCATCTTGTTATGGATCTTGTTTTGAATTGTTTAAAATTTTGGGAGACCCTATCAATCAGATATCTAACTTCAATGGGGGACTTTTCTATTAATTATCATCTAAAGGAATCATCTAGTAGATTCTAGTCATTATCTATTAGCCCTTGGTAAAAGAATACCAAGAAATGATGATCTTCAAAAGGTTGATATGGGCAGGAAGTTTTCAATCACTTGAATCTTTCCCAAAAATCAAGTTGAGTTCCCCCACTTGATTTCTTGATCTCATAAATATCTTTTCTTATGTAAGTGATCCATGAGATAGGGAAGTAAATATGGAGTAAATTATATTTCATCCCATAGTATGTGGTAACTTCCCCAAGTTAGAGGTTGTATATATATTTCTTGTCTTCCCCTTCAAGAGAGAAGGGTAATATCTTCCAACTCACTTGATCTTATAAAACTCCTCTAGGATTCAAATTACTAAAAACAATAAAATATTGTCTTGGTAGGATTTGGATTATACCAGTTCTTAGTTTAAATTCTTATTGATTATTAGGTTCTTGAAGTTTATTATAATTATTAAAACTAGCTGCATAAATTTATCTCAAAGTTATATTCAATTATTCCAAATTATTTTCCAAATTTCCACTTTCTAAATTTACTATGGTGGAAGAAGAATTTTAGTAATGGGGTCTTGTAAATGGAATTGTGAAAAAAATTATCCTCTTATTCTATGATTTTTAAGGTTCTTAGTCTCATCAGAATAAGTTTTTCAACCTCCAAATCAAAATCAATGAGGTGAGATGAACTGGATATGTTCATTTGTTGAAATAATTTTAAAAAAAATAGAGTAACAACACAATTACTAGCCTCGCCACTAATTAATTTGGGATTTATGAGGCTCCTATTATGGAAAACTCAGTAAAAAAAATTAAACCCAAGATAATATTGTAGTAGAGGAATCGAGTTGTCTCTCAAAGAGAATAGTAGTATGGGTGTGTTTATCTATTTTTTGGGTTTTATTTTGTGAAAATGGCGTGTGAGATTAATCTTATTACTTTTAAATTTAGTTTTAGAGATAGATTCTTAACCTCATATCCTCCCCTTACCTTTACTGTAAAATCATAATTCAATTTAAAGTATCTTCTATTATCTTTCTAATCTAGTGAAATATCACTTAGATTACCTTATCCTAGAAGTCTCTTCTTGCTTATGAGGGTAAAATTATCATTATAAACCTTACTATCACTTTTAAAAGTTATTGGATATCTTTCATTACCCTCCTCTTCACCCTCTGCTCACTATCATGTGTAGTGGAGTGAGTTCGAGTGTCATACGTGTGTTATCCATAGATATAAGGAAGATAAATTTTAAAGTGAATAAGTAGAATTAAATCTCATAAAACTTAAACACGCTCAAATAAATCTAGAGAGATCAATATAATAGATAAAATCATTTAGAACATTGAATTTTTAAGGGCCCGAATCCACATGGATTGACCCTTTGTGTGTTTTTGAAGATCGAAGTGCCCGTAGGAGGCTCGGAAGAATTTCGGATAAGTTCAGTTAAGTAAAAGCTAGAAACGGGGGGATTATACATCATGTAACTGAATTACATGATGTGAAATCCTGTTTCATGGGTTTTCCTAGAAATATTCATGACGTGTAGACTTTTACACAGCATGAAAGAGGGATTCACAGCGTGAAATAATCCATGGTTTGAAAAATAAAATAAAGCATTGAGGTGACGTGTTTTTCAGCAGAAACCGACCCTGAGGCATTACATGGTGTGAAAGGGGATTACACATCGTGTAATTTCCCACTTCTATATTTTTTTAAAACATTTCAATCACTCAGTTTTTCACAAAACCTACGATTTCAACGCACTCTCTCGAATCTAGATGACTCGGCTACCCCCCTCTTCAACATTTTGGTATTCCTTCATTCCAGATTGATTTCCTACTTCCCTCCATTGATATGTCCTCGATATAAGGTACAATATACCTATTTTATTATGGTTTATGTGATCTATTTCCTATCATTCCTCTTTTCAATGTGATGGTTCATGATCTTCATGTCTCTAATAAAGTTTTATTGGTTGTTGGTTGGTGCGGTTGTGCCGCAACATCCTCAGGTGGATGCAGTTGTTGCGGGAGAGGTGATCATGATCCATTTATTTGATCTGTTCTCATGAAAATAACATCAACAACCGTTTGAGGTAGTGAATTCATGGGTTATCTATTTATTTACATGCAATCATAGAGATAGCATGATTTATCCCTTGGATCATAATGGAATTGACCTAATTAAATACTTAAATCGGATTAAATAATTGGTATCGATTGCATAGCGATGTTGTTGATCTATACCATGATAACGGTTTGCCTCTTTATTTTCTAGATACTGTGATATTTATGCCCTGCTTGTTTTATCATGTTGTTCCTGATGGAAATTTGTAAAGAATTTAAAGCTGGAATTAATTGATAATTAATTGGCTAATGGGTTAAATAGGCATGTTTAATCAATCTAGTTATTAATATAATTTGATGTTAATCAAATTGATGTAGATATGCATGTTTAATGGAATTGGTTAATGAACCGGAATCATGTTGATTCTTGTTGATAAATGATTAAAGGCATGATAAATTAATTGTTTAATTAATTATGATAACTTGTGATAGCTTTTTGTTTAGGTTTCCTATAGTTGGAACTTGTGAATAATGAATCAATTAATTCAAGATGGAATAAGAACTAGTTGTGTGAAAAAGATAATTCCTTTGTAGTTCCTGAGTTTCTCGCTTTCTTGTAAAGGCAAAGTGCCTCATGCTTTGGAGTTGTGGAAGCTCATTGTGTGTGAAGGATAAATGGATTGCTTTGGGTCCGAGAGAAAATTACTATGTTTGTTCCTATTTCTTGTGATGTGATCTAGATATGATACTTGTGTTATGTGGGGCAGGGAGGCCCGGATGTGATGATCCTAGGATAGTTGAACCTAGAGGACTATTGTGGTATGTAGGGAAAGGAGGCCCAATTGTTGTGGTAGCAGTTGACACCTAGAGTGGCAATATGCATTGGTTTATGTATGTGGTTTCGGGGAGGACACCAAAGATGGTGGAATGGGTTTAATCTAGGCTTACCTGTTGATATGAAAGTTGGATGCCTGTTGAATATATCGTTTGTTTATCTACTTTATTTTCCCCACTACTTGAGGTGGATGGTTTTTCTTACTCTCCTTCCAAGAGAGTCAAAGACACAGAGGGTAAGCCACATGATTTATATGTTTATCTTCTCATGGTTGGATGGGTCTACGCTCTTGCTATAGGTGGAAAAGACTTAACAGGTAGTTCATATATTCACCGTGTTGAGACCCTTGTGTTTGGTATCTTAGAATGTTTTCCTATAATACCTAGAAATATGGAAATGGTAATGCTATTAAATAAATGAAATAATGATGTTTAACCCACGGGGTTGGAGCATCTTGAAATGCAATGTTGAGGTTGTAATTCTGAGAAGTTGTGGACTCAGTTTGGTTATGCTTGGAGGGCATGGATCTTTATTGAGATACTAATGAAATGTAATGTGGGTTTTGTTAATGGTTAATTAATGGTTAAAGAATTAATTAATGTAAAATTAAACTAATAAAAATGGATAAAGTAACTTAATGTAGCTCTTTAAATGGTTATGTTCTTATAGTATATCTAGTCTTAGTAGTGGCGGTTGGGAGTCCGAGAGATGTTAGCTTCAGTTGAGTCTAAGACTAGATTATGCATATAGTGTGGTTGTGAGCTATATTATATCTTGTAATTTTTATGTTTTTATATGCTACTACACCCTTTTGATTATGGTAACTAACACCCCGGGGATTCTGATCCCTAGGGGGTGTTTTCCCCAACATCTGGGAGGATGGATGAATGACTACCCCCTTTAGCCTCTCTCTTTTCTCTTGTTTGTTACTTTTCTTGTATGCATGACGATTAGTTTTCCCAATATATTTGTGTAGAGGGTTGTAATGGCTTGTGTTTATTTCTCACACATGTATTCTGGATATAGTTTCCTAAGTACTACTATTGGTATAACATGTATAGGTTGTAATGTCTTGAGGATCCTTACACAGTGTATAGGTTGTGATGGCTTGAGGTATAATACCCAATGTTTGATATAAATTATACAAGTTTTGGTGGATCCTAAAAACTACCTAGTTACTTTTGGTTATGTGGACATAGTGGTGTGTTTCATGAGGTGCATATTGTGGTTCTTTTCCCAGGTGTCTTTGGGCTACCCTTTTTCAAGAGAGATGCTTAAGACATGTGACATTGGGGAAAAGTGTAAAACCAATGGGGAAGTGGTAACAAGGTACCCTTGATATTATTTATTATATAATCTGATCTTGTATGTGATACTTGGTGAGAGTATCCATGGTGAGGCTGGGAACTTAGTATACCTATTTAGGTGATGAGTTAGTTTCACTTTTTGTTCACTGTTATTTGGCATGCTTTCTTTTCTTTTACACGAGAGGCTACGAGAAGGATCCTAAAGACTATATTTTTATACTCACCCTACGTATATATAAACTATTTTTTCAGGTCAGTTGGAGCAGGCTGGAGATCAGGATGGTTAGTACTAGCTTTTGGTTTGCAGGAGTTATTTAGGCTTCGTGGTCATTGTCGTCTTTACCTTTCTTTTGGTACTTGTAGCTTTTCCTTTCAGTTGTAGTAGTTCTTGCATGAAATTACATTTGTGTACTTGGGTTTATTTTATATTTTAGTCTAAGAAAGAGTTGGTTGGTGTCTATATTATCTCTCTCTTCTGCATGTGTTTCTCTTAGATGGTAATGCCTCTCATCTGCATGTTTATTATACCCTCGGTGATAGTCACCAACACGAGGCCTACTGGAGGTGGGACTCAGGGGGTCATTATCTCTCTTATCCCATTATTGGATCAGGAGAGGTATACTTTGTGGGGAGAGGGTCATGAAAGAGTGGTATCAGAGCACTGGTTGAGGGATATGATGGAGTTTGGAGTTAGGAAATAGGTGAGGTTGCTGGGGTTGGTAGGGAAATGATGTCAGATAAGTTTAGAAAGCACTGTAAACATGGGATATAGGATTATACACAGGTATTTAGGTCCCCCTGTGATCTAATTCTTGGAACTTTAAACTTACAGCAGCTACTAAATGAGGTGATACTAGTTGCAGGGTAGAGACCTAGGAAAGGATCATGAATCATTCTTCTTTGTTCTTGTGTTTTAATGGGTAAACCTTGGGATAGATTAACCTAAAATGAATAAAATAAAACAATTAATTAATGTTAAGACTTCCATATTCCTAGTTTAGGAACTCTAACTATCTATTATTTTACAGGTATAGATCCAGGTCGACGTCCTCATCAGGTTCGCACAGAATATGTTCAGCAAGTTGTGCCTGCTGATTGCCACAGGGTAGAGGTTGACTATGATGACACTTGGAGGATGAAACTATGAGAGTTTTAGTGACATTGTCTGCCGAAGTATGAGGGATCCATTTTAGATGTAGTCATAGAAGACTAGTTGGAGGAGGTTGAGAAAGATTTCAGTTCGATCTGTGCTCAGAAGGAGCAATGGGTGTCATTGGATGTGATGATGTTGTATGGGGCAGTGAGAAAGTAGTGGTTCTTGTTCCTCGGAGATCGCAAGGAGTTGATAGTCTCATGGGAGGAGTTCCAAGACCAGTTCAAAGCCAATTTTCTTTCTTCAACCACGAAGGCGGCCAGTTACTAGGAGTTTCTTACCCTTTGTCAGGGGATCTCTAGTGTGAGAGAGTTTGGAATCTATTTGAGGAACCTTTTGTAATATGCTTTGGACCTTTTGTTAGGTGAGAAGGATAGGGTGAGGAATTTTGAGGAGGATTTGCATCCAAATATCCAATGCCAGGTCACCCTGTTTATGCTGAAGAAGTATCTCAAGGTGATCTCAAGAGAAGAGTTCATCAAGAGAATGTTATCCATAAATAGATCATCGTGATAGGGGAGTAATCAAGATTCCTCACAAATCAGAGATGTGGTTTGGGGTTCCCAGTTATTAGGGCAAAGGAGTTTCTGATTAGCCAGGGGTAGGTCCCATCCCTCAGTATCTCATTTATCTAGGGGGATACTCTTAAGACTATTCCAAGGGATCATATAATTTTTTTTGTGGATTCTGAGGTTATCAGTAGCGAGAGTGCCCGGACTTTCAGAGTAGTCAGCATGCATGTAATGCCCCGACCCCAGTTACCCAAAGTCGGTGCATTATTGTGTAACATTGGCATGATCACAAAAGATCAAGTCTCGAAAGAATGATTAGTTTAGTAGCATTGGAAACACTAGATACATTCATAAATGTTACATTACATCATAAAGTGAAAAATCACAATAACATATTATCAATAGTCCACACTTTTATCCCCTTTAGACTATCCCTGTAGGTCAGTCATAAAATATTTCTTCACATCCTGGGAAAAATAAAACATTGAAAGGGGTGAGCTCAGATGCTCAGTAAGGATAACAATGTAGCAGAAGATTTCATAAATAAACATAAACATTTAAGGAAATGTATGATTAAAACAAAAGCCTTTTAAACTTGAACTTCAACATAATATGGAAAAAAGTAAAATGAGATAATGTCATTTACTTATTCACATGGATATTATACTTGTCGAATAATCACATGCAATATCAATAACCACTTTCATAATGATGTAATGCATAATGCCAGACTATCATAACCACGTAGCCAAGGCCTCGTGCCAAGACTACAAGTAATATTTTGTCAAGGCCTCGTGCCAAGACACTAGTTTGTCTCATGAGACCTGTCGATGCATCGAGGAGCTATAGCGGGCTCCACCCATCACTTATTAAGTCCAATGCATTCCTCATATGAATATTTTTAAACATATCATAAACCATAACATAATCGTATCACATAAAACATGCATAAAGGAAACATAACATTTCCACATTTCAATAACAAGATATCAATACAACACATTGATATAATAAAAACACTTTCAAAACCATTTTCAGTACCAAAATAAAGGAAAATTAAAACTTTGTATTTATTTTTCATTTAAAAAAAAAGTTATGGCTTGTAGAGGAAGTCGAAACTCAAATAATGGTCACGACGGCGGAGAAGTCGTTGTCACCGCATATGTACGACAAAAAAACATTCCATTTTGTTGTTTAGTAAAACGCTTCATATAAAAAGATTCCTTTTGAAAAAAACATAAAAGTCAAATGGGTTTATACACCGTATAAAAGAAAGTTGTGTATAAAACAAAATATGCCTCAATGAAAGAAGATTGAGACGAAGTCCCTTACAAAGATCATTTTTTAAATAAAATAGATATATTATGTGTATTCACTATATTTACACATAAAGAAAGTATAAATACTAGATAGGACATAATAATATCATGACATAATTTGAAAGTAGGAGATTAACCCAAAGAATGGAAATTGGGTTAAGAAGTTCCCTTAACTCATGTCCGACTTGACTTGATCGTTATTTAACCTCCTGAATAATAAACTATAGTTAATTTCTACTTGTTTAAGAACCTTTTTTAAGTTTATTATTCCTTTTATATCACTTATTACCATGTTATGAACATTATGTAATTATTTAAGTTAATAACGGTCGTTTTGTCAATCTTTGATACTTGAGTCAAAAATAAACTTCTTATAATTACAAGTTGTTCATGTGGTAAAATATCCATTATATACAGAATTATATTCATGATTTAGATATCATATATATCATATATATCCATTATATACATGTATTTATAATATTACATAACATTTAGAGGTAAGAAATGAAATGCACCGTTCATGGAGATGGTAAGTCGTACGTACGCATGAACGCTACTTTCATTTCTATTTCGTATTTAATGGAATGAAATTATAATTATATAAAGGTATACTATAATTCCAGTATAATATAATGTATAATACCATTTACTCCATCCTTTATACATCCCAAATATGGCATTAACGATTCAAATCACTTTGAGGGGGCGGTAGTCCGCACTTCCTAAAATGAAATTATCGTGTTTACCCATAATGGAAATCAAAAAGGTATGCCATAAATGAAAAATAAAGAATCATAAGGAAAACAAAAATATAATATATATCATATATAAAAATAGTTTCATCATAATGGCCACCATGAGAGGTGTTAAAAGAAGATTGAGAAATCATCGTTTCGTGGGGCAGTAATTCGCCACCCACAGAAACAGTATGTTCTTAAACCATTAGACGAAGGTGTGTGTAATTGTAAATAAAATCCTTCTCATAAAAACATCCAAGTATATTGATTATACTGGTGTTTTTACAAAATAAAAGAATAAAAAGAGTTTACGGGGTTGGAGAAGCAAAATAAAACAAAACAACGTAAGAGAAGACATTACCTTTAAATCGAGTAACTCTTTTTGATTTGAGCCAAAGGCTTCCTTGGGAAGAATTTTGCCCAAAGTGAGGCTTCTAGGAGTAAGAGAGGGAAGTTGAGAGAGTATTTTGTTAGAGTTTGGCTGATCCAAATGGCTTTGATGGTGTGAATAAGGTGGTAGTGGTGGGGGCCTTTTATAAGAGGAGAGGAGGGGCACTCTTGGAAATATTGAAATGTTACATTATTATGAAATTTTTTTAGGATTATAAAGGTCCCACAATGATATATTTCTAGGATAAGGTGATAAGGGTTCGACATATTCTCATCCAATAGGTTTTTTACAAGTTTAAGACTTAGATTTTACATTATCTTTTCATTTTATTTAAATCATTAATTAATGAGGTAATCACTGCATCATCATTGTGTCATAAAAATTTTAATTTATTTAATGTCTAAAAATTATAAAAAAATTACCATGATGTAGGAAATCTTTTTATATTTCCAATGAGTATTTATATTAAAAAAGTTAACTTATATAACCCCATTTAATAATTGTTTTATTAAAACAACACATGTTTGTGACAATTTTATTTTTACTTTAAATAAAAAGTTATTAATGTCATTTTCTTACCCAAGTGGCTCCATGGGGTCCCCAAGTTGACCCATGGATTGTATTGGTCGTCTAGGACTCATCCAATAAGTTTAGGACAAGTGTAAAAGTAATTTCCTATTTTTATAATATCATTTTTACCTTAAATTTCACTAATTACCTTTAATCGTGATTAATAAAACTTAAAAGTTACTATTCACCAAAAAATTATTTTAATCCCATTGAACAAAATTTTACATCCTAATTACAACCATGTATGTCGGATTTTTGAAATTCAATTCATATAAGCGTTAAAGTTTCATTTAAACGAAAAATCAGTTTTTTAACTACCACTTATTGGTTTCACTATTCATCAAAAATTGAAGTTTTTCAGAACAATGCCAAAAATTCACCCTAAGCTATATTTGATATTCCTAATTCAAAAATGATGTCTATTTTAAAAAATTCAAAAAATATAAGTTGAATTAATTAATTTAATAATTAATTCCCGTTGTCACAATAAATAGCGTGTTTTTAAGAAACAATATATATCAAAAGATTGACAATTGTTTATGTCCAATTTTAAAGTGAAATTAATTATAATGACCACCATTGGATAAAATGGTAAAATTATATTCTAATTATACCTTAAAACCACTCAATAGTATAATTTATCACTATTAATTATTTTTATTAAAAAAGTTGTTTTTAGTAATTTTCATTATTCCTCAAAATATAAAAGTTATCCGAAAAGTTCCAAAATTTCACCCTAGGCAAAATTTGATATTATGAATCCAAAAATGAAGTCCATTTTGAAAGATAAAATTTATAAAATTTCAAAAAGTAGGTATTACTATTCATAACGGTAAGTTTGATTGGTTGTGGTGTGTGTTAGAACTCGAAGTTGCGTACAACACACGCTACAGTATTTATTCAAAGAGAAGCATACCGTGGAATCTTGAGGTGTTACATTCTCCCCTCCTTAAATAAATTGCGTCCTTGCAATTTGAAAATAAAAGGTTGAAAATAGAAAATATCTTTGTGGAAAACCCACATCGGAAATAGGGTTAATAAAAATATAACATTAAAAGAAAGAAAGAGAAGTACAAAGGTCACCCGAGATAGCCTATACTAGGTTTCTATGAAAATATGGATATGGAGGAAAAACAAACCATCAAGGCCTGATGGAGAGTTATAGAAAATAGGGTTAGGAGAAAGTTAACTACAAGAAAATCACAAACTTTTGATTGGTTAAACGGTCATTGATTCCCCAGTAGGAAAAGTTAGCTGACAACGTTTTTGTTTTAAGTTACCTTTGATAAAGTTGAGGAATTTATTTAGGAGATTTACTTAGAATACTTATCATGTATAATTTCATTCTTTAATAAATTTTTACCACAAACCCATCTTTCACCCAAAAAGATAATAGAACTCAAAAAATATTATATTTATCATAATCGTGCAAGGTTCCAAATATTAACACGTACCATTTAGATTAGGAAAACTATTTTTTAATAACCAGTGACTTTCTGTAGGTTAGTGGTAGGTAAGAAAGGCCTGACGCACTATGGTTGTGGGTTTGATTCCTACAGTTTTGTCCTACGCAATGGGTTATCCCCTAACCTACAGGTTGTCCTTTTCCTAAAACTATAGTATTATAATATTCCAAAAATAATCTTCAGAAATGTTTTAACCTTAAACAATACTATCCAAAGTTAAACTTAATCCATTCCAACCTTTATAGTTATCAAAAATACATATGTCCAGACTTTCTCTAAAAGGTATCTAAATTCCAAAATCGATTGTAACATCAGATTCCCCAAACAAAGTAAAGTTTTTCTTATTGTCACATACTAAAATATGATTACCTTCATCATATTAAAACCTTAATGAAAAAAACAAGTAATACAATACAATCCTTATATATATCTTATTATTTTTATAACCAGAATATAATCATTGAGTCCAAAAGCACCAATACATTAATTATTCCACTTCAACTGTAGTAACAGCATAAGCTTGGCCTTGATCCCTTGGCCTTTTCTGGGGTAATTTTCCCTGATGATTAGGACATTCATTTTCATAATGCCCCATTTCCCTACAATTGTAGCATTCAACATTGATATCCTCTTTCTTTCCCTTGCAATCACGAGCCTGGTGACCTTTTTTTCTACATTTATAACAAACTCCCATTCCTTTTAGGCATGTACCGGGGTGATTCTTCCCACAATTATCACATAATGGAAAATCTTTCTTTCCCTTTTTCCCTTTATCTATCTCTTGTTCCACCGTTCTCTTCTTCTCTTGCTTTACTTTATTGTCATAAGACTTAGAGAATTCATTTTCTGTCTTGATAGCACACGAGACTATATCTTTGTATGTTGAGAAAGATTGTGATACTAATGCTCGACGGAGAAATGGTTTTAACCCATCAAAGAAACGATCAATATTACTTCTTGGGTTACGTATATAATCTGCAGCATAGCTCTCTAAACTTGTAAAGTTGGCCTCATACTTTGCGATATTCTCATCCTCCTTTTGTCTCAGACTCAGAAATTGCCTTTCCATATCTGCTCGATGGTCACAAGGAAAGTATTTTTCTAAGAAAAGATCTTTGAACTCTCTCTATTCTATACTTTATACTTCTTCATATTCCTTTGTATTTTGAATCAATGAACACCATTGATCAGCATCTCCAGTGAGGCGGTAAACTGCCATGATAACCTTTTCCCTTTCACTACTCCCCAAGGCATGAAATATTTTCTCTAAGGAATTTATCCATTTCTCAGCTACTAAGGGATTTGTAATTCCATTAAATGTTGGTGGTTGTTTCCTCATGAAGTAGTCTAACATTGATCCTCCATGTTGCAGATCAGGGTGATCCATACGAGTAAGGTTATTATTCATAACTTGAGTGAGTTTTCCCAGTATGGTGATAAGTTGATCAGCACCAGTTGTATCTCCAGCTCCACAATAATTATCTTGAGCAGGAGGGAAATCTCTACATGTAGTGCGTGCATTGATATGGTTTCCATTCCTCCCACTAGGCGCCATTTCTAAACAATGGCATAAACTATATTAGTTTATGAATCAAATTATGTAATTCTATACTTGTAAAACACTTAAAATAAATTTGATAGTTTATGGATACAATCAATAATCATGAAAATGTTTTCTTTGATAAGTATATACTCATAAACCCTTCATAATGGTTGGTAAAATAAAATTAGAATTATCCTAATCATATCCCCCGGGAGTGTCATAACCAAGAGTGCAGCAAGGACCGTTTTCGTGCACCAGTTCTTGTTCGAGTCTAGCTCAAAGCGGTGTTTCTGGGTTTTACTCCTAGGTATATCTGTGCCAGAGCCGCCTCTGCCTGCTCTTATCCAGAGAGGGATGTATTGCTCAGAAAACTCGCAAAAATCTCTATAATACCAAAATTCTAGTAAGTTCTTCTATACTAATCCTCAAAGTCTATTTTTGGGATATGTGCTCTAATCAGAGTTTATCTAAATCTAGCTTCCAAGGTTAGTACTAAAATACCTCTAATACCAACTGTAACGCCCCGACCCCAGTTACCCAGAGTCGGTGCATTATTGCGTAACATTGTCATGATCACCAACGATCAAGTCTCGAAAGACCGATTAGTTTAGTATCCTTGGAAAAACTAGATACATTCATAAATGTTACATTACATCATAAAGTGAAAAATCACAATAACATAGTCTCCATAGTCCACACTTCTATCCCCTTTAGAATATCCCTGTAGGTCAGTCATAAAATATATCTTCACATCCTAGGAAAAATAAAACGTTGAAAGGGGTGAGCTCAGATGCTCAGTAACGATAACAATATAGCGAAAGCTTTCATAAATAAACATAAAAATTTAAGGCAATGTATGACTAAAACAAAATCCTTTTAAACTTGAACTTCAACATAATATGGAAAAAGTAAAATGAGATAATTCCATTTAATTATTCACATGGAAATTCTACTGGTCGAATAATCACATGCAATATCAATAACCACTTTCACAATGATGGAATGCATAATTCCAGACTATCATAACCACGTATCCAAGGCCTCGTGCCAAGACTACAAGTAATATTTTGTCAAGTCCTCATGACAAGACACTAGTTTGTCTCATGAGACCTGCCGATGCATCGAGGAGCAATAGCGGGCTCCACCCGTCACTTATTAAGTCCAATGCATTCCTCATATGAATAGGTTTAAACATATCATAAACCATAACATAATCGTATCACATAAAACATGCATAAAGTAAACATAAAATTTCCACATTTCAATCACAAGATATCAATAAAACACATTGATATAATAAAAACACTTTCAAAACCATTTTCAATACCAAAATAAAGGAAAATTAAAACTTTGTATTTATTTTTCATTTAAAAAAAGTTATGGCTTGTAGAGGAAGTCAAAACTCAAATAATGGTCACGGCGGCGGAGAATTCGTTGTCGCCGCATATGTATGAAAACAAAACATTCCATTTTTTCGTTTAGTAAAATGCTTCTTATAAAAATATTCCTTTTGAAAAAAACATAAAAGTCAAAGGGGTTTATACACCGTATAAAATAAAGTTGTGTATAAAACAAAATATGCCTCAATGAAAGGAGATTGAGACGAAGTCCCTTACAAAGATCATTTTTTAAATAAAATAGATATATTATGTGTATTCACTATATTTACACATAAATAAACTATAAATACCAAATAGTACATAATAATATCATGACATAATTTGAAAGTAGGAGATTAACCCAAAGAATGGAAATTGGGTTAAGAAGTTCCCTTACCTCGTGCCCGACTTGACTCAATCGTTCTTTAACCTCCTGAATAATAAACTAGAGTTAATTTATACTTTCTTAAGAACCTTTTTCAAGTTTATTATTCCTTTTATATCACTTATTACCATGTTATGAACATTATGTAATTATTTAAGTTAATAACAGTCTTTTTTCGATCTTTGGTACTTGAGTCAAAAATAAACTTCTTATAGTTACAAGTTGTTCATGTGGTAAAATATCCATTATATCCAGAATTATATTCAGGATTTATATATCATATATATCATATATATCCCATATATACATGCATTTATAATATTATATAACATTTAGAGGTAAGAAATGAAATGTACCGTTCATGGAGACGGTAAGTCGTACGTACGCATGAACGCTACTTTCATTTCTATTTCATATTTAATGGAATGAAATTATAATTATATACAGTTATACTATAATAACAGTATAATATAATGTATAATAACATTTACTCCATCCTTTATACATCCCACATATGGCATTAATGATTCAAATCACTTTGAGGGGGCGGTAGTCCGCACTTCCTAAAATGAAATTATCGCGTTTACCCATAATGGAAATCATAAAGTTATGCCATAAATGAAAAATACAGAATCATAAGGAAAAAAACATAATATATATCATATATAAAAATAGTTTCATCATAATGGACACCATGAGAGGTGTTAAAAGAAGATTGAACAATCATCGTTTCGTGAGGCAGTAATTCGCCACCCACAGAAATAGTATGTTCTTTAACCATTAGACGAAGGTGTGTGTAAGAGTAAATAAAATATTTCTCATAAAAACATCCAAGTATATTGAAGATACTTGTTTTTTTACAAAAGAAAATAATAAAAAGAGTGTAGGGGGTTGGAGGATCAAAATAAAACAAAACAACGTAAGTGAAGACATTACCTTTAAATCGGGTAACTCTTTTTTATTTGAGCCAAAGGCTTCATTGGGAAGACTTCTAACCAATGTGAGGCTTCTAGGAGTAAGATAGGGAAGTTGAGAGAGTATTTTGGCAGAGTTTGGCCGAGCCAAATGGCTTTGATGGTGTTAATAAGGTGGTAGTGGTGGGGGCCTTTTATAAGAGGAGAGGAGGGTCACTCTTGGAAAGATTGAAATGTTACATTATTATGAAATGATTTTCGGATTATAAATGTACCAAAATGATATATTTCGAGGATAAAGTGATAAGGGTTCGAAATATTCTCATAAAATAGGTTTTTGACTAGTTTAAGCCTTATATTTTACATTATCTTTTCATTTTATTTAAATCGTTAATTAATGAGGTAATCACTGCATCATCATTGTGTCATAAAAAAATTAATTTATTTAATGTCTAAAAACGATAAAAAATTACCATAATGTATTAAATCTTTTAATATTTCCAATAAATATTTATAGTAAAAAAGTTAACTTATATAACCCCATGTAATAATTTTTTTATTAAAACAACACATGTTTGTGACAATTTTATTTTTACTTTAAATAAAAAGTTATTAATGTCATTTTCTTTCCCAAGTGGCTCCATGGGGTCCCCAAGTTAACCCATGGATTGTATTGGTCGGCCATGACTCATAAAATAAGGTTATGACAAGTGTAAAAGTAATTCATTATTTTTATAATATCATTTTTACCTTAAATTTCACTAATTACCTTTAATCGTGATTAATAAAACTTAAAAGTTACTATTCACCAAAAAATTATTTTAATCCCATTGAACAACATTTTACATCCTAATGACAACCATTTATGTTGGAGTTTTTTAAATTCAATTCATAGAAGCGTTAAAGTTTCATTTAAATGAAAAATCGGTTTTTTAATTATCACTTAGTGGTTTCACTATTCATCAAAAATTGAAGTTTTTCAGAACAATGCCAAAAATTCACCCTAAGATATATTTGATATTCCTAATTAAAAAATGATTTCTATTTTAAAAAATTCAAAACATATAAGTTGAATTAATTAATTTAATAATTAATTCACATTGTCACAACAAATAGCGTGTTTTTAAGAAACAATATATATCAAAAGATTGACAATTGTTTATGTCCAATTTCAAAGTGAAATTAATTATAATGACCACCATTGGATAAAATGGTAAAATTATATTCTAATTATACCTTAAAACCACTCAATAGTATAATTTATCACTATTAATTATTTTGATTAAAAAAGTTGTTTTTAGTAATTTTCACTATTCATCAAAATATAAAAGTTATCCGAAAAGTTCCAAACTTTCACCCTAGGCTAAATTTGATATTCAGAATCCAAAAATGAAGTCCATTTTGAGAGTTAAAATTTATAAAATTTCAAAAAGTAGGTATTACTAATCATAACGGCAAGTTTGATTGGTTGTGGTGTGTGTTAGAACTCGAAGTTGCGTACCACACACGCTACTATATTTATTCAAAGAGAAGCGTACCATGGAAGCTTGTGGTGTTACAATTCACTAGTAATTCCACTTCAGGTTCCTCTAGTGAGGCAGTTCTAGCTGAGGTTGTAGCTGTAGGTTTCTCTAGTTTTGGATCAGTATAGAGAAGATGGAGTAGGCAAAGGAAAACTCTATGACACTCCCCATCCTTAGAGAGTAGAGCGCAGCTATGGAGGTGGTCATTAGCAGGGTCATATAGGTCATGGAGTAGGTTGTGTTCAGCTTCATGCTTTAGCGTTATCAGGGTCGGGTGATCTAGACGCCATTCAAGGTACTCTTTTCTTGTTTTCTACTTGGGTGCATTCCTTTTTTGATTCAAGAGTGATGAACTCCTTTATATCATAATCCCTTGTCCATGCTTTGTGACTTGAGGTAGAAAGGCTTCTAGTGCCCTTGGATTTGACTACATTAGTTGGAGTACGATATGACTTGTTTGAAGTATGTAGAGACTATGTACTAGTACTAGGGTAGCATCGATCTTGGGGAGATTTCCTATGTTTATGGATACAACCATATGATTTCATCATCAGCATGGATTGGTTGTATTCGGTGCGGGCTATCGTGGAATGCTTCAGGAGGTGGGTCATGTTCTTCGATACTGATGGAGATCCAGTAGTGTTTGTTGGTGAGTGAGACCGACGGATGGGTCAAATACACATTCCTTACTTATCATCCTTGATGGATGAGTTGATGATGAGTTCATTGGAGGTTCAATAGTTTGCGTTTCCTAGGGTCATAAAAGAGTACCTTTATATATTTCCAAAGGAGGTTGTAGCATTACCCCCTTGATGAGAGATCGAGTTTGGGATCGAACTATAGTCAGGTGTGTCTCCTATCTCTATATCTTTATATATGATTGTGCCTTATGATTTGTGAGATATACTTATAAATCTCAAGGGTCTATTGCGGTGTGGTTTTGTTCAGTCGAGCGTGTCATTTGGGGGTGCACTAGTTTTTTTTTGAAGAAGGCTGACGGCAGTTTGCAGTAGTGTATCAATTATCGTCGCTTGAACCAAGTGACAGTAAAGGAACACTATATTATTCTGTGGATTGATGATTTATTCAATCAATTGTAGGGTGAAATTTGGTTCTTGAAGATCTATTTTTAGTCAAGGTATCATCATATGAGTGTGAAATATGAGGATATCCCAAAGACTACTTTCAATTGTCTTCATGTCCATTAAGAGTTCATTGTGATGTCGTTCATCATAATGAGTGATCCAGTTGTGTTTATGGGGTTAATGAATTTTTTGTTTCGTTAGTTCCTATATAAGTTTTTGGTGGTTTTCATCAACAAAATCCTTATGTACTCTGTGTCAGAGGAGGAGAATGCAGATCATCTCTGTGCCGTTTTGGGAGTTCTTCGTCATTAGTAGCTATTTGGGAAGCTCTCAAAGTGTGAATTTTGGGCTTGAGAATTTCTTTTCTTAATTCATGTTGTGTCTCATTAGGGAGTAGATATGGATCCATCAAAGATAGAAGTAGTTGTGTTTTGGGTATCCCCCAAGACAGTGGAAGAGGTGAGAAGTTTACTTGGCCTTACAGACTATTATAGTAGGTTCTTATCTGATTTCTCTTAGTCTGTGACTCCTCTAACATCATTGAAAAGAAAGTATCGGACGTTCTTGTGGACTAATTAGTGTCAAGAACCTTTTGAGTATCTGAAATATAAGTTGTTCAGTGCTCCAGTTCTTTGTCTACTAGTAGAAGGAGTTTAGTTTGAGTTTTTCTGTGATGCTTCACATCTTGGGTTGGGCTATGTTCTAATTCAGTAGAGATTTTTTGTTTCTTATGGGTATCATCAGTTACATCCCCATAAGAGCACCCACAATCTTGAGTTGGTGACGGTAGTGTTTTCCCTAAAGTTCTGGATACATTACCTCATCAGTGAGTGCTTTTTGGTCTTTACCGATCATAAAATCTTGAAGTATGTTTTCTCCCAGCATGACTTGAACTTGAGCCAACATCAGTGGATGGAGTTTTTATAGGATTACAACTTTGATATTTCATATACACTTGTTAAGGGAATTTTTTTGTTGATGCATTGACTAGGAAGACATGAAGTGATACAGTGTGCAAATTAGGTGATTCCTGGAGAGTAATGAAAGAGATTTTAGCATTACATCTGGATATGGGAGAAGTTGGGGGCAGAGGTTAAATTTTTCAGATGATGGTGCAGTCATCTCTGGTGTGGCGGTTTGAAGAGTCCCAGTTGGGGGATCTTGAGGTAGAGGTCTAGAGAGACTGAGTTGTTTATGGCGAGGCCCCTGATGGTTGGTCTGAAGATGAACAACACTGAATTTTGTTTTAGGGGAGGATTTTCGTTCCTTTGATGATGTATGATATGGTTCTCAAAGAGTTCCATAGTTCACCCTTATCAATACATCCTGGCATGAAAAAGATGTACCAAGCTTTGAGGATTTGGTTTTGGTGGCCTGGGTTGAAGCATATAGTTGCATAGTTTGTGTCTTGATGTTTGGTCTACCATAAGGTGAATGTCGAGCACCGTGTTCCCATTGGTTTTCTCCAGATATTAGATGTTCCTCTATGGAAGTGATAGGACATCTATATGGTCTTTTTTACTGGCTTACCTTGATCTCAAGGAGGCTATGATTCTATATGGGTGTTAGTGGACTCTTTGACGAAATCATCACACTTTATAGTGATCAAGGAGTCATGATCAGTGGAGGTTTTGTCGAGGAAGTATTGGGATGAGGTGGTAAGACTCCATGGAGTCCCAACGACAATCATTTCTGATTGAGATCCTCATTTTACCCCCGGGGTGTGGAGAGGTCTCCAGTATGCTTTTGGTTCTCAGCTATGTCTTAGCACTACTTTTTCTACAGACAGATGGTCAGATAGAGTAGACCATCCAGACTCTTGAATACATATTATGCTCTTGTGTTCTGGATTTTAGAGGTTCATGGATGAGGCACCTACCCTAGGTATAGTTCGCTTACAACAGCAGTTTTATCTCCACCATCATCACGGTTCTATTTAAATCCTTGTATGGCTGAACTTTCCATTCTCTATTGTGCTATAATGGGGTCAGAGAGTTAATAATTCTTAGGTTGGAACTGGTACAAAATATGACAGAGATGGTTCATGTGATTTTTGAGAGTATGAAGGCTGCACAGGATCACTAGAAATCTTATGTTGGTCATAGGAGAAGACTTCTAGAGTTTATCATTGGGGATCATGTGTTCATAAATGTAAATCCCCATCGTGGACAGTGAATTTTTAGTCATGGGAGTAATATTTCTCCCCAGTTTGTTGGGACTTTTGAGGTGTTGGCTTAGGTTGGAGTCGTGGTGTATCTAGTAGCACTTCTCCCATAGATGATCTAGATACATGATTTTTTTTATGTTTTTTAGCTCCATAATTATCTTCATGACAACTCTCACATCATAAATTGGGGCGAGATCAATGTTGATGATGATGAAACCTTTGAGGAGTAGCATGTAGAGATCCAAGACCACAAGAAGAAGGTGTTATGTGGGCGTGTTATCCCATTGGTTCATGTCTTATAGAGGCACAATTTCATGGAGGAGAGTAACTAGGAATGTGATTTGTAGATACACTCTCAATACCCTGAGATTTTTGATGTTTAGATCTTCTATTGTATTTTTGTTTGATTGGTGGTTGTAGACCCTTTCTGTTTATGAGATGACTTTCTCTTGTTTCTTGTGGTGGCTTACTCTCTTTTGATAAGTATATCCCATGGTAGAGTGTTTAGGAGCTGGTTGTGGTTGTTTTGTGATTTTGATCTTGTTCCCCTAGTGAGGTGGTGATCTCCTATGGTGGTAAAAGATTTGAGAGGTATCTCGTGGGGTGGTTATTCAAATGACCCCTTTCTGTTTCCTCTCTATTTTGGTTTTGGATTCTCGAGGATGATAATGTTTTTATAGGTATCTAGTGTAAGGGCTCATGTCCACATGGATCTACCCTTTGTGTTTTTTCAAAGATTGAAGTGCTCATAGGAGGCTCAGAAGAAGTTTGGAGAAGTTTGGTTAAGTAAAAGATGGAAAGGGGGGATTACACGTTGTGTAACTGAATTACAAGACATGAAATCCTATTTCATGGGTTGTCCTATAAATCTTCATGATGTGTATACTTTCACATAGTGTGAAAGAGTGATTCATGGAGTGAAATAATTTGGGGTCTGAAAAATATAATAAAGCGTTGAGACGGTGTGTTTTTCAGTGGAAACTGACCCTAAGGCATTACACGACATGAAAGGGGATTACAGGTCTTGTAATGCCCTGTTGATATATATTTTTAAAACATTTTAGCCACTTGGTTTTTCACAAACCCTAGAACTTCAACACACTATATCAAATCCAGATGACTCAGCCACCCCCCTCTTCAACGTTTGGGGATTCCTTCATCCCAGATCGATTCTCCACTTTCCTACTTCAATCTGTCTTTGATATAAGGTATGATCTACCTCTATTCTTGAATTTTCTTCAATCTGTTTCCTATAATTTTTCTTTTCCATGTGATGATGTATGATTTACATGTTTCTAATGTAGTTTTTTGGTTATTGGTTGGTGCGGTTGTACCTCAGCGTCCTCGAGTGGATGCAGTTGTTGTAGGAGAGGTGATCATGATCTGTTGCTTTGATATATTCTCATGTGAAGAATGTCAGTGACATTTTGAGGTAGGATATTCATGGATTATCTATTTATTTACATGAAATCATAGAGCTATCATGATCTATCCCTTGGATCACAATGGAATTGACCTAATTAAATACTTAAATTGGATTAAAGAACTGGTATCGATTACATAGAGATATTGTTTCTTTATACCATGATAACAGTTTGCCTCTTGATTTTCTATATAGTGTGATATCTATGCCTTTCTTGGTTTATCATGTCATTATTGATGGAAATTTATAAAGAACGTAAATACATAATTAATTGATAATTAATTAGCTAATGGGTTAAAGAGGCATGTTTAATAAATATGGTTGTTGTTATAATTTTATGTTAATAAAATTGATATAGATATGCATGTTTAATGGAATTCATTAATGAATATGAAGCATGTTGATGATTTTTGAAAAATTAAAAGGCATGATAAATTATTTTTGATAGCTTTTGATAACTTGTTGTTTAGGTTTCCCATAGTTGGAACGTATGAATAATGAATTGGTTAATTCAAGATAGAATAAGAACCAGTTGTGTGATAAAGATAAAGCCTTTATAGGTCTTGAGTTTCCCACTTGCTTATAAAGTCCAAGTGCCTCATGCTTTGGATCTATTTAATCTAATTGTGTGTGAAGGATGAATGCCTTGATTTGGGACTAAGAGCTCATTTCTATGTTTTTTCCTACTACTTGTGATGTGCTCGGGATATGAGACTTGTGGTATGTGGGGCAGGGAGGCCCGGATGTGATGTGTGTAACGACCCAAAGTTTTTCAATAGAAAATTCCCTTCTTTTATCTATGTCATAAAAACACAAAATAATGAACTACTAAGTGATAAGTGACCTTTAAACATAATTTTGTCAACCCTATGTTTGGAATTTTAAAAATCCGGCATACACGGTTGTGCTCAAGATAGTTTTTGGAGTCTAATGAAACAAAAATAATTTTTGGTGAATAGTAACCTACCCTTATGAATAGTAACCTACCCATATGAACAGTAATATGAACCTTATGAATAGTAAATAAGAGTAACATTACCTATGAATAATAAAATAAAATTTAGTCATCATAGAAAGTGATAATTTGACCTTAGTAAACATTTTTGGTATTTTATAAATCATAATTGATTAATTATAATTAATTAATTAATTTAAAAGAATATTTATTTTCCTGAAATATATTCATAAATTATTGAATCAATGTCTAATAGTTTTAGATAATTTTATAAGACCCTAAGTAATTTTGAAAGAATTGCAAAATCAGTTTTAATTTTAAAAACTCTTTTTTTTAAGTAAATTATGATTTTTAATTAAATATTAAATTAATAATATTTAGAAAATTATTTTTGAAAAATGGACTTCATATTTGGATTCTACACGTCGAAAAATGGTTGGGGTAAAATTTTGGGATTTTTCTGAGATACTTGAATTTTTGATGAATAGTATAATACATTAATTTATCATATAAATGCATTTTAATTAAAACCCACTATTCCTGACATCACAAGTGATGTAAGCACCCAAATCCCGAATTCACAAGTCAAATTTACTATTCTTGGTCATCCAAGACTCACTATTTTTTGTCCTTGGTGGAATTAATAAACTAATCAATTTAATATTAAGAAAACCCCTCTCCCCTCCACTATAAAAGCCACCCTTCACTCCCTCTTTTCCTCACACCTCTCAAGCTCCAAGCCTTCTCCAAATTCTGCCCAAACACCTTCCCTAGCTCATCCCCCACGTCCAAAATCTGCTGGTCTCATCAAAAGACCAAGCCTAGCTTCCTTAAAGAGGAACTCAAGAGGAGGATTCTAAAGGTAATTTCTCTCCCTCTTCTCCTTTAATTTCCTTTCAAGTTCAAGTTCCTTTCTTGATCTCCCTCTATCTATCTTCATCCAAATTGTTCTGTAAATCCATTATTATATATATACTGTAATTCTAATGTTATATTAAATCACCCCTCACCCTTTCCCCCTTCCTTTTATTTTATTAAAGAGAACGTTGTTCATGTGGTGATAATTTATCACCTTCAAAAACAACATGCTCTCTTCTTCCATTTATACCTTAAATCTGGTCATGAAACCATTTTTATGGTTGAACCAGAATGTTTTATATGTATTATCTTCTATTTTAAGTTCTGTAAATAACCTATGGCCATACTACTAAGTGAAGAGTGAAAATGAGTTGGTTGTGATCCAAAAACCGCTCAAATTAGCCCAAATAATCTTCACTTAATTCTTATCTAATAATTCGGACACATGGATCTAATATAACTCATTCTAAAATCATCCAAGCTTCTGTAATATCATTAATAACATGTAATATCAGTTCTGGATGTTTAACCATGATCTACCCAAACATAAAATTAAGAATACAAGTGGACCGCTCAAGAAAACCATAAAAACGAACATCCCCGATCAATGTTTTTAAACTCTATAAGTCATCCAAAGGAACATAATATGAAATAATAAAACCAGAATTAACCCTATTAATTTATAAAAGGTTATTTAATTTCTAATTAATGAATATAATGTCATTATACAGGACATTAGAGAGAAGGAGGCATTCAAGTACAAGGTAAGGGGAAATCTCGAACCCAATTTTCTTCCTTCGGGTTCTCCCTCTTTCATTCCATTTTGATATGGTTACTCCTCAAAGGTCTTTTGTTCATCATTTCCTTTACTTTTCTGGGATATACATGTTTGTCACTGATTTTTATGTCCATCAAAATGTTTTCCAAAAGAACTCTTCTTTCAAGATCTCACATTTTGCCTCTCATTCAAGGTTGATGGTTCTTATATCAAGTATGTTGTTCCCTCTTTCTTTTGGGAACCCAAAGCTTATGAATGTGTTATTATGAGATGAAACCCATTCCTTTCCATGGGTTATTTATGTACATGTTTGATATGTGTTCTATGTGGCAAGAATGATAATGATAATGTTATGATGTGATGGGTGCGCCCGGAATTATATAGCGCAATATGAATGTTTAAATGTGACGGGTGCGCCCGGAATTATATAGCGCTCCAATGCATTGGGTAAAGTGATGAATCTCATGAGTAAATGTGAAATTATGCGTGAACATGATGCTATCTTTGTTCACAATTATTTGTGGTAGTTAACCACTAAGACATGATGTTTCATTTTTATGCTTTGCCACATTTCAAGTTTATTGTTTATGCTCCTCTCATGTTCAAGATCTTCTTCCTATGTCTTGATTATGTTCACCCCATGCTATATTGTTCTTATCTATCCTCTTACTGGGCTTTTAGCTCACCCCTTTTGATGTATATCCTCAGGTGGCTACATGTACTAAGGAGAGGACAAGTTCTACTAAGAAGCTATACAAGAAGAAATTAAATGAATTTTTATGCTTGATGTTGTACTTGTTATGTGTAGTCCTAGTTTGCCCAAGACACTAAACCTATGTATCCTCCATATGTAATACTATTATGTTTTTTTATCTCTGAAATGATGTAATAGTAATGTAAGAAAAGGCCGGGTCGCTATAGTTGGTATCAGAGGAAAGGTTTAGTTAATTTGGGAATTAGGATTAGTGAACCCTAAAGAAAACCTCTAGCATGAGACTAAGTACAAATATGCACACAAGGATATTTACCTAGGGATCCCATATGTTATGATTGTTTAAGTTATTCATGACTTGTTTACTTATGTTTTGTTCTAACCTTTTCTATTTTAGAAAATGGTGGGAACCAGGAGAAATCAGGCCAACAACTCTTGCGAAGGCCAATGCAACGATTGCCCGAACGACATCCCCAATGATTTTGGAGGTGGAGTTCAAAACTTCATGGCGATGCTTACCCAATTATCCCGGGTTATGAATAATAACCATAATAATGGGGAGCTTCCTCCTTCACCAAAGAGGGAGCAGCTAGCTATCGAAAGTTTTATGCAGCAACGACCACCGACGTTTTGTGGATCTTCCGATCCACTAGTTGCGGAACAGTGGGTCAACTCCATGGAGAATATCTTTTCTGTTCTTCACTGTTCCGAGACAGAGAAGGTGACTCTAGCCGTTTATCGTCTAGATGGAGAAGCTGATCAATGGTGGGCTTTGATTAAGAACACCAAGCCAAGGGAAGAAATTGAAGAGATGGAATGGGAAGACTTTAAGATAATGTTTCTTAATAAGTACTTCCCACGAACTCTTCGCACGAAGATGGAGAGAGAATTCATAGAGCTCAAGCAAAAAGAAGGAGAATCTGTCACAACCTATGAAGCAAATTTCACAAGGCTCTCAAGGTATGCTTCGGGTTTTGTTATCAACAATGATAGAAAAATTGATAGATTCTTTAGTGGATTAAAACCACACCTTCGAAAAGCTCTTGCAATTCGAGACTTTGGGAGTTATGAAGAAGTTGTTCGGTGTGCTCTCAAAGTGGAGATGGAGTTTGGAGAATGGTCCCATGGCTATGGTGATAAGAAAAGAAAGATGGAGTTTCAAGCTGGTGGATCTAGTGATAAAGATGGGAAGAAAACACAACGACCCACTTGCCAAAAATGTGGGAAGTTGCACAGTGGGAACTGCCTCAAAGGGACGGGGAAATGCTTCAAGTGTGGGAAAGAAGGACACCTAGCTCACGAGTGTCGAAGAGACATGAAAAGGAAGGATAATGTAGCCGATGAAAGGAGAGAACCACTCGTGGTTCAATGCTACAACTGTAAGGAGCTAGGGCACTATTCAAACCAGTGCACTAAACCCCGAGCTTTCGAGGGTAATCTGCGCCAACAACCACCAAAGCCAAAGGAACAAGGGAAGACTTATGCCATCACTGCTGCGGAGGTGGAGCATGATAATGAAGTCGTACAAGGTACACTTCCTATTCACTCAAGAATGGCAAAAGTCTTATTTGATTCTGGTTCTACGCATTCCTTTATATCTTGCAAGTTTGCTAGAACTATAGAATCGAAGCCCCGAAACCTTGAAGTAGAGATATCTGTAAAAACACCAAGTGGTGCAATCATTGCAACCCAAGTGTTTGATTCTTCTCCTATTAACGTATGTGGGAAGATTCTTCCGGAAAATCTCGTAATACTTCCCTTGGTAGAATTCGACGCTATAATGGGAATGGATTGGCTCTCGTTATATAGAGCACATATCAACTGTCGGGAAAAGGAAATATATTTTCATATTCCGAACCATCCCATGCTCCTCTACAAATACAAGGAAGATCATGAATCTCCTTTGAGAAATCCTTCAATGGTGTGGGTGATGATTCCCTATGAAGAAGCATACCTCTCCCAAATGATTGAGTCAAAAGAAAGTTCCAACCTTGAGGAAATGCCCATCGTAAGGGAATACAGCGATGTATTTCCCGAAGAGTTACCCGGAATTCCCCCGGATCGTGAGGTAGAGTTCTCAATTGAACTCATACCCGGAGCTACTCCTATCTCGAAGTGCCCCTATAGGATGTCTCCTATCGAACTGGAGGAGTTAAAGAAGCAGCTGCAAGAGCATCTGGACAAAGGGTTCATACGCCCTAGTGCATCACCTTGGGGTGCGCCAGTGCTCTTTGTGAAGAAGAAGGATGGTACCATGCGGCTGTGTATCGATTATCGGGAACTCAACAAGATCACCATAAAGAACAAGTATCCTCTCCCAAGGATTGATGACTTGTTAGATCAGTTAAGAGGAGCTCAATACTTCTCAAAGGTGGATCTTCGTTCTGGATATCATCAAGTAAAGGTGAAGAAGGAAGATATTCAGAAGACTGCCTTCCGTACAAGGTATGGGCACTATGAGTTTTTGGTGATGCCCTTCGGACTTACTAATGCCCCTGCAATCTTCATGGATTTGATGAATAGAGTCTTTAGAAATTACCTCGACAAATTTGTGGTAGTGTTTATTGATGATATTCTCATTTACTCCAAGAGTAAGGAGGAACATGAAGAACATCTAAGACTTGTGTTGGCGACATTGAGAAAGGAGAAGTTGTACGCCAAGTTCAGCAAGTGTGACTTTTGGATGAATCAAGTCACATTCTTGGGACATGTGATCACAAGCGAGGGAATTTCTGTGGACCCTTCAAAGACAAAGGCAATTGAAGAATGGCCCAGGCCCTCTAGTGTCACAGAAATCCGTAGTTTTCTTGGATTAGCTGGGTACTACCGACGTTTTGTGAGAAACTTCTCACGATTGTCAAGCCCGCTAACTAAGTTAACAAGGAAAGGGGTAAAGTACGTATGGACGGAAGAATGTGAGGGAAGCTTCAAGGAGCTAAAGAGAAGGCTGATCACTGCACCTGTACTCACACTACCAAAAAGTGGAGAAAGTTTTGTGATATACAGTGATGCTTCAAAGAAAGGCTTGGGTTGTGTACTCATGCAAAATGATAATGTGATAGCCTACGCCTCACGACAGTTGAAGATCCATGAGCAGAACTACCCGACGCATGATCTAGAGCTGGCAGCCGTGATTTTTGCCTTGAAAATCTGGCGGCACTACCTTTATGGTGAGAGGTGTGCCATATACACCGACCACAAGAGCCTAAAGTATATATTCACACAAAAGGAGCTCAACATGCGTCAAAGGAGATGGTTAGAGCTAATCAAGGATTACGATTGCTCTATTCACTATCATCCTGGAAAGGCGAACAAGGTAGCTGATGCTCTAAATAGGAAAGAACCTGCTACTCTATCCATGTTGAGGATTGAGAAAGACCCTATCTTCTTGGATATGCAAAGGATGGATTTGGGAATCGTAAGGGCAGGGGATACATCCTACCTTGCCCAAATGATTGCGCAACCATCCATCCAACAGAAGATCAAGGAAGCACAAAGGGATGATGTGGAGATACAAAAGAGGGTGAATGCAGTAAAGGAAGGAAAGCTGCAAGAGTTCCATATCGACGATGATGGTGTGATTCGGTTTGGAACGCGGCTTTGTGTGCCTTCATCACCTGGAATAAAGAAGGAGCTATTGGATAATGCACATAGCTCAACTTTCTCTATTCATCCTGTAAGTACCAAGATGTATCGTGATCTCCGAGAACACTTCTGGTGGGACAACATGAAGAAGGAGATTGCAGATTATATATCAAGGTGCTTGGTGTGTCAGCAAGTTAAAGCTGAGCGACAAAAGTCCAAAGGTATGATGCAGCCATTGCCTATACCCATGTGGAAATGGGAAAATGTCACTATGGACTTTGTCATGGGCCTCCCGAAAACGTCAAGGGGAAATAATGCGATATGGGTTGTGGTTGACCGACTCACCAAGACTGCCCATTTTATCGCTATTCGGGAAGACCTCTCACTTGAACAACTTGCAAGGATATATGTGAAGGAAGTAGTGAGGTTGCACGGTGTTCCACTCTCGATTGTCTATGACCGTGATCCAAGGTTCACTTCTAAATTTTGGAAGATCCTTCAAGATGCTTTGAGTACTGAATTAAACTTCAGCACGGCCTATCACCCCCAAACTGATGGCCAGTCTGAAAGGACTATTCAGACACTTGAAGATATGCTTAGATCATGCTCTCTTGAATTCAAAGGTGGATGGGATCAGCACCTTCCATTGGTTGAGTTCTCATACAACAATAGCTTCCACTCGAGTATTCAGATGGCTCCGTATGAAGCTCTTTATGGGAAGCGATGTAGAACTCCAACCTGTTGGGATGAAGTTGGAGAACGAAAACTACTTGGTCCCGATCTTGTTCAAGAGATGACAGAGAAGGTTCAAGTCATCTAGAAACATATCAAAGCTGCTCAAAGTCGGCAAAAGATCTATGCTGACAATCGTCAAAGGGACTTGGAGTTTGACGTTGGAGATAAAGTCTTCCTTCGAATATCTCCATGGAAGAGAGTCATGCAATTCGGGAACAAAGGGAAGCTAAGACCAAGGTACATTGGCCCCTTTGAGATCCTTGATCGTATAGGAGCCGTGGCCTATCGTCTGGCACTTCCACCGAATATGGCTCAAGTTCATGACGTGTTTCACGTATCACTACTGAGGAAGTACATTCCAGACCCCTCACATGTACTAAACTCAGAGGTGGTACAGTTGGAAGATGATCTCTCATATGAGGAGCAGCCGGTAAAAATTCTGGACCGAAGTGATAAGGTTCTACGCAACAAGACAACCCGCCTTGTCAAAGTGTTGTGGAGGAACCAAAAGTTTGAGGAAGCAACTTGGGAACCGGAAGAGGCAATGAAGGAGAAGTACCCTCACCTGTTTGTGTAAAGTGAAATTTCGGGGGCGAAATTTCTTAAGGGGGGAAGAATGTAACGACCCAAAGTTTTTCAATAGAAAATTCCCTTCTTTTATCTATGTCATAAAAACACAAAATAATGAACTACTAAGTGATAAGTGACCTTTAAACATAATTTTGTCAACCCTATGTTTGGAATTTTAAAAATCCGGCATACACGGTTGTGCTCAAGATAGTTTTTGGAGTCTAATGAAACAAAAATAATTTTTGGTGAATAGTAACCTACCCTTATGAATAGTAACCTACCTATATGAACAGTAATATGAACCTTATGAATAGTAAATAAGAGTAACATTACCTATGAATAATAAAATAAAATTTAGTCATCATAGAAAGTGATAATTTGACCTTAGTAAACATTTTTGGTATTTTATAAATCATAATTGATTAATTATAATTAATTAATTAATTTAAAAGAATATTTATTTTCCTGAAATATATTCATAAATTATTTAATCAATGTCTAATAGTTTTAGATAATTTTATAAGACCCTAAGTAATTTTGAAAGAATTGCAAAATCAGTTTTAATTTTAAAAACTGTTTTTTTTAAGTAAATTATGATTTTTAATTAAATATTAAATTAATAATATTTAGAAAATTATTTTTGAAAAATTGACTTCATATTTGGATTCTACACGTCGAAAAATGGTTGGGGTAAAATTTTGGGATTTTTCTGAGATACTTGAATTTTTGATGAATAGTATAATACATTAATTTATCATATAAATGCATTTTAATTAAAACCCACTATTCCTGACATCACAAGTGATGTAAGCACCCAAATCCCGAATTCACAAGTCAAATTTACTATTCTTGGTCATCCAAGACTCACTATTCCTTGTCCTTGGTGGAATTAATAAACTAATCAATTTAATATTAAGAAAACCCCTCTCCCCTCCACTATAAAAGCCACCCTTCACTCCCTCTTTTCCTCACACCTCTCAAGCTCCAAGCCTTCTCCAAATTCTGCCCAAACACCTTCCCTAGCTCATCCCCCACGTCCAAAATCTGCTGGTCTCATCAAAAGACCAAGCCTAGCTTCCTTAAAGAGGAACTCAAGAGGAGGATTCTAAAGGTAATTTCTCTCCCTCTTCTCCTTTAATTTCCTTTCAAGTTCAAGTTCCTTTCTTGATCTCCCTCTATCTATCTTCATCCAAATTGTTCTGTAAATCCAGTATTATATATATACTGTAATTCTAATGTTATATTAAATCACCCCTCACCCTTTCCCCCTTCCTTTTAATTTATTAAAGAGAACGTTGTTCATGTGGTGATAATTTATCACCTTCAAAAACAACATGCTCTCTTCTTCCATTTATACCTTCAATCTGGTCATGAAACTATTTTTATGGTTGAACCAGAATGTTTTATATGTATTATGTTCTATTTTAAGTTCTGTAAATAACCTATGGCCATACTACTAAGTGAAGAGTGAAAATGAGTTGGTTGTGATCCAAAAACCGCTCAAATTAGCCCAAATAATCTTCACTTAATTCTTATCTAATAATTCGGCCACATGGATCTAATATAACTCATTCTAAAATCATCCAAGCTTCTGTAATATCATTAATAAAATGTAATATCAGTTCTGGATGTTTAACCATGATCTACCCAAACATAAAATTAAGAATACAAGTGGACCGCTCAAGAAAACCATAAAAACGAACATCCCCGATCAATGTTTTTAAACTCTATAAGTCATCCAAAGGAATATAATATGAAATAATAAAACCAGAATGAACCCTATTAATGTATAAAAGGTTCTGGAATTTCTAATTAATGAATATAATGTCATTATACAGGACATTAGAGATAAGGAGGCATTCAAGTACAAGGTAAGGGGAAATCTCGAACCCAATTTTCTTCCTTCGGGTTCTCCCTCTTTCATTCCATTTTGATATGGTTACTCCTCAAAGGTCTTTTGTTCATCATTTCCTTTACTTTTCTGGGATATACATGTTTGTCACTAATTTTTATGTCCATCAAAATGTTTTCCAAAAGAACTCTTCTTTCAAGATCTCACATTTTGCCTCTCATTCAAGGTTGATGGTTCTTATATCAAGTATGTTGTTCCCTCTTTCTTTTGGGAACCCAAAGCTTATGAATGTGTTATTATGAGATGAAACCCATTACTTTCCATGGGTTATTTATGTACATGTTTGATATGTGTTCTATGTGGCAAGCATGATAATGATAATGTTATGATGTGACGGGTGCGCCCGGAATTATATAGCGCAATATGAATGTTTAAATGTGACGGGTGCGCCCGGAATTATATAGCGCTCCAATGCATTGGGTAAAGTGATGAATCTCATGAGTAAATGTGAAATTATGCGTGAACATGATGCTAGCTTTGTTCACAATTATGTGTGGTAGTTAACCACTAAGACATGATGTTTCATTTTTATGCTTTGCCACATTTCAAGTTTATTGTTTATGCTCCTCTCATGTTCAAGATCTTCTTCCTATGTCTTGATTATGTTCACCCCATGCTATATTGTTCTTATCTATCCTCTTACTGGGATTTTAGCTCACCCCTTTTGATGTATATCCTCAGGTGGCAACATGTACTAAGGAGAGGACAAGTTCTACTAAGAAGCTATACAAGAAGAAATTAAATGAATTTTTATGCTTGATGTTGTACTTGTTATGTGTAGTCCTAGTTTTCCCAAGACACTAAACCTATGTATCCTCCATATGTAATACTATTATGTTTTTTTATCTCTGAAATGATGTAATAGTAATGTAAGAAAAGGCTGGGTCGCTATAATGTGATCCCAGGATGGCTGAGCCTAGAGGGATGTTATGGTATGTGGGGTAGGGAGGACCAGTTTTTGTGGTAGCAATTGATGCCTGGAGTGGCGAGATGCATTAGTTTATGCATGTGGTGTCAGGGAAGACATCATAGATGGTGGAATGGGTTGAAGTTGGGATTTCCTGTTGATATGAAAGTTGGATGCTTATTGAATCTATTATTTATTTATCTTATTTAATTTCCCCACTACTTGAGGCTGGTGGTTTTTCTTACTCTCCTTCCAAGAGAGGTGAAGATGTGTGGGGTATGTCATGTGATTTCTGTGTTTAGCTTCTCATGGTTGGATTGGTCTACACTCCTACTATATGTGTCAAAGTCTTGATGGGTAGTTCATCTATTCATCATATTGAGACCCCTGTGTTTGGTAGCATAGAATATTTTCTTGGAATACCTAGAAATATGGAAATGGTAATGTTGTTAAATTAAACAATTAATGATGTTTAACCCATGGGGTTGGAGCTTGTTGGAATGAAATTCTGAGATTGTAATTATGAGAAATCGTGGACTCGGTTTGGTTATTCCTGAAGGGCATAGATCTTTTTTGAGATACTAATGAAATGTAATGTGGGTTTTGTTAATGGTTAATTAATGGTTAAAGATTTAATTAACGTAAATTTAAACTGATAAAAATGGATAAAGTAACTTATGAAGATCTTTAAATGTTTGTGTGCTTATAGGATATATAGTCTTAGTAGTGGCAGCTGAGAGTCCAAGAGACGTTAGCTGCAGTTGAGTCTAAGACTAGGTTATGCCCATAGTGTGGTTGTGAGCTATATTATATCATGTACTTTTTGTGTTTCTATATGATACTCCACCCTATCGGTTAGGTAAACTAACACCCCAGGGATTCTGATCCCTAGGGAGTGCTTTCCCCAACATCCTGGTGGGAGGATGGATGACTGACTACCCCCTTTGGCCTCACTCTCTTCTCTTGGTATTTACTTTTGCTGGTATACACACTAGTTAGTTTTCCCAATATATGTGTGTAGAGGGTTATAATGGATTGTGTTTATTTCACACACATGTATTCTGAATATAGTTTCCTAAGGACTACTATAGGTATAATGCGTATAGACTATTATGGATTGAGGATCCTTACTCGGTGTATGTGATGTGATGGCTAGAGTTATAATACCTGACATTTGATCTACATTATACAAGTTGTGGTGGCTCCTAAAAACTATATAGTTACTTTTGGTTATGTGGACGTAGTGGTGTGCTGCATGTGGTGCATATTGTGGTGCTTTTCCCAGGTGTCTATGGGCTAACCTTTTGGAGAGATATGCTTAGGGTGTGCGATGTTGGAGCAAAGCGGCAAACCAATGGGGAAGTGGTAGTGGGGTACCCTTGATATTATTTATTATATAATCTTCTCTTGTATGCAATACTTGGTGAGATTAGCCATGGTGAGGCTAGGAAATTAGTATACCTATTTAGGTGATGAGTTAGTTTCACTTGTTGTTCAATGTGATTTATCATGCTTTCTTTAATTTTTCATGAGAGGCTTCAGGGAGGATCCTACTGAGTATACTGTTATACTCACCCTACATATATATAAACTATTTTTTTCAGTTCAGTTGGTGAAGGTTGGAGATCAGGATAGTTACTACTAGCTTTTGGGTTGTAGGAGTTGTTTGGGCTTCGTGGTCACTGCAGTCTTTACCTTTCTTTTGGTACTTGCAGTTTTTCATTTTAGTTATAGTAGTTATTGCATGAAATTATATTTGTGTGCTTGGGTTTATTTTATATTGTGGTCTGAGTAGGAGTTGGTTGGTGTATATCTTATCTCTATCTTCTGCATGTGTTTCTATTAGAGGGAAATGCCTCTCATCTGCATGTTTATTATACTCTCGGTGCTAGTCACCAACCCAGGGCCTACTAGAGGCAGGAATCGGTAGTCACTATCTCTCTTCTCCCATTACTGGCTTAGGAGGGGTACACTTTTTGGGGAGGGGGTCATGATAGAATTCATTTACATGGGTAATGGGGATATCCTTGCTCAATCACTAATGGATTAATTTTCTATCATTGAATATTTACAGAAAGTGTAAGAACCCGGATCTTTGTTTCAGGTATGTTTTTTCGTTTCTGGTCGTTTTTGAGAAAAAGAAGAAAATCTGGAAATTTTCTAAGTACATGTCATGTACTTTATGAGTACACTCCATGTACTTTTCTCCCGCGTGAGGCCGTGTGCTGGCCGTGTCCGGGCCACACACACAGTGTGTAGCGGTGATGTGGAGGCCGCTTAATGCGATGTATGGAAAGGGTGAGTACACGTCATGTACTCATGAAGTACACGTCGTGTACTTTTATTTTTATTTCATTAATCAGATCAGGGTCACGTCTTAAAACTATTTTCATCTTCTTCTCTACCTAATTACATCCAAAGCATCTGAGGAGGCCGAATCTTCTCCGAGCCACCGATCTGTCACTGGTTATCTGAATCGAACGCTGTCGGTTGCAATAGAATCGCAGCGGTGAGTTCTTAGTTCTACTTTGGCCACGTTTCTTGATTCCTTCTCTTGTGAGAGTTATCTAAGGTTGAAAATTTTAGACATTTTTGCAGATATTCTCTGTTCTAGGATGAGTCATAGGTCGAGGTTCAAGTATATCGATCTTCTAGGATCAAGGTAGGTGGCTTGTTTCCCTATGTTGAATGTCATTGAGTTTTTGTGAAAAAGTTTCGGATACCCATGTATCAGGTATTTCGGGTTAGGGTTTTGATCCTGCTTCATTATCTGTCTTAGATTGCTTATGTGCTTGAGACTATTAGATGAATAATGATTGCTTGTTAGCATGTCGAGGATCACCTCATGGGTGTTTCCTCTTGTTTTGGTTGTTTACCGCCGTTTGGATTAGGTTTCCTGTGAGGCATACCTTGTTGCATTGATTTCCTACCTTGAGATATTTGATTGCATGTATTTCTTGCTGTTTATATGCTTTGATGCATTGTATCTATTAGCCAAGTAGTTTTTGAACTTACTTAGGGCTACTGACAGTCGATTACGCACGACTAGACTGTTAAGGGCTGTGTGAACCTGGTGCGGAAGACTAAAGAGGGATTTGATGATTAAGGGATTCCCTAGAGAGTCTGTTATAAATTATTATCATTCACATGACCTATGGGAATTGGACTTTTTGCTTCCTCAGAGTGTCCTTAGTTATGTATCAAGACTACATGGGGAATTAGATATAAGTTCTTCCTCAGAGAGTCTATAGATTTCGTTGCAAGACCCTAGGGGGAATTGACGGTGAGTGCTTCCCAGAGTGTATGTGCCTTGTATGATTACTTGACTATAGGGGTCTTCCAGTATAAGCCATCCAGAGGGTCAGTTTGAATATTGTTTGGTTGGTTGTGACGAGTCCACCAAGCCAAAGAACAAGCTTGTGTTTTTTACTGCTTGTAGTTTAGGCAGTCTACTGAGATACCTGTTGCATTACATGTTATGCTTTGGGAATATAGAGCTGTTTCTAGATTCCTTGGGTGATAATTAAATGACTAAATTAAATTACTAATTAAATGTGTATGGAGATTTTTATTATTGTTTACTTAGTGTGCTCATGTTTCTCTGCTGCATTTATTTCATTTACTTGTACTAAATTTCTCACTGACAGTAGGGCATAGATCTTGTGGTGATTGCCTACTGGGATTAGTCTCACACCCTGTTTGGGTCCTACTTTTCGACCTAAATAGGTTATATGGTTGCAGGTGTGGATAGGTATTGTGGCTCTTCTACTTCAGGTACATGATTGCTGGTTGGAGCTGGAGAGAATAGGACCGAGCCTAGGCTTTCAATGCTACTGGAGTTGCTGTTTACTTTTAGTACTTGTTCTCAGTTGTATTTCAGCACGTTTTTGTGCTTGCTTCTTTCCTTAGATACTTGTACCTACTGCATCATTTTCATCATTATTATATTATACATTTCTTCCATTGTTTAGTTTTAGTCATTGTATGTTGTTTCCTGCTTCCGCTATTGACTGTTATTTCCTTTTCTTTATATACCTTACCAAATGAGGGCATAGTTTCCCCAATGTCTCACCAAGGCCCTCGCTTCTAGTCGGCAGCCTCTGGCATTTGGGGAAATGAGTTTGAGTTCATGTGGCGAACCGGGTACGGGGCACCAGTTGAGTGGCTCCGGATTCGTGTCATTACAAAGTGGTATCAGAGGAGTTTCTTCCTTTTCTATTGACTTACTATTTAGCAACATTAGACAGGGATAGGACGAAATAGGTAAATGGTAAATAGCTATGCCCGGGCATTCTAGAACCCATGTATAGGGAAAAATCCAGATTACCTCGAATATTGAAATTTTTGAGTTTTTTCAAATGTTACAATTTAATTGATTTCACCATTGGGTGGTGCACTTGTTTTGTGCTATTACTGTCTGTGTGATTGTGTTTCTATTTTTTTGCAACCCAATGAGATGAGGGTATGCCATCTCATGCATCATATAGGCACTTGTTAGAGAATAACATGTCATACATTTTTTCATGCCATCTAGATTTCATTAGAATTTGCATGCTGTTGTGATAGAATTTGTGATAGAAGATGCATGTTGTTGTGATAGTTGCTATGATAGAATACCTGCTATGTTGATAGGGTATCGTTTGTTTAGAGCTACTTTAACATGGACGCCAAACTTTGGTCTTAGAGGTGTTATGGGCCCTCGAGGATCGGAATTTGGAACCTTAACACTTGTTTTCTGTGTTTTCTGAGCTCCGGTGCAGTTTTGAGGTTACTGTCTAGAAAAACCCATAATACATTGTGTGTACTTTATGCATACACGTCGTGTAGTTTTTAGCCGTGTCCCTGACTGTGTTGGGCAGAGACATGGGGTTGTAAATTTTCCTGTAGGAACACGCCGTGTACCAGATTAGCATGCCGTGTAGTCTGGAATAGGTATCCGGCCATGTAACGAACAACACAGGCCGGGGTTTTCCTTCAAGTACACACCATGTCCCTTGGGAACATTCCGTGTATAGTTGACCATGTAGCCGTCCGTGTATCCAACAGCACGGGTTGGTGTTATTCTTCTGTGTACACGCTGTGCCCGTATAGAACACGCCGTGTAGTGTCGACCATGTGTCAGGCCGTGTCACTAACAACACGGGCCAGGTAAGGCATTTCAAGTACACATCGTGTCTCCTTTGACACGTCATGTAGTGGTGGACCGTGTACCAGTCCGTGTGACTAACGACACGGACAAGGGAGAGATCTTAAGGACACGTCGTGTAAGAGGACAAACACGCCGTGTAGTTTCCTGCTGTGACAGTCCATGTTCCTAGCCGTGTAAGAGTGACCGGGCAGGGAGGAAAAGGGTTAGTACAAGATGTGTAGTTTAAGAACGCGTTGTGTAGACGGGTGGTTTACACAGCCATGTATGGACAAGGTATACACCCAGGTTAAACTTTTAAGAAACAGGTCGTGTAGTCATGTTTTCCCATATTTTTTAAAGTTTTTCCCTCCTGTATCATTTTTCTCTCTTAAGTTTCATCTGTGTTCATCGTTAATGAAAGTGTGCTTTTGAACTTTTAGAGCTATGGCACCAAGATGTCCTCCTGTTTCATGTCAGGAACCAGGTAGTGACCATACGCCTGATACGGCTGATCAGGGACTACCGGTAGTTCCGCCTATCGTTTCGAACATGGAACCTGCAGTGATTCCAGACATTAGTGTTGACACTCAGTTCAGAGAGGGTTTCATGATATTAATGTAGACTTTCCAGGGATCTCAGCATCCTGCCCCGTCTATGGCAGAGCTGACATGGGTTTTTCAACAGTAGCACCCTCTCATGTTCACAGGGGATGGAGGACCACAGGCTGTGGAGTCATGGCTAGAAGCCATGTTGTCCATCTTCGAGCATCTGGAGACACCTCTGTAGAGGAGAGTGAATATTGTGACTTATATGATGCGAGATTCCACCAATATATGTTGGGATGTGGTTTTGTAGATAGGGCGCCAACAGGCTATGGCTTGGGATGAGTTTTAGCATACATTCTACAACTACTTCTACCCGGCGATGCTGAGGGATGACAGATCCAGAGAGTTCATGAACCTGCAGCAGGGTACTCTCATAGTTATGGATTATTCCTCTTGCTTCATAGAGTTACAACGTTTCACTCCCGTTCTGGGGAATGACCAGATGTTTTTAGCAAGGAAGTTTGAGGAAGGCCTCAGACCGGACATCAGATCGCAAGTGAATTTATTCTAGTTGACTTCTATTAATCTGATAGTCAAATAGGATCTTATCATAGAGAGAAACCTGAGGGAGACTAGAGCTGTAGAATAGGGTGGTTCAGCTTCCAGGGATGATTCTTTTTAGGTAGATGGAAAGAAGCACCACCGAGAGTCTACACGAGGTGACTCGAGGAAGCAAGGCATTCCTTCTGGTAAATGGGGTCTTCCCTCTAGAAACCAAGTGGTGTGTTATTAGTGTAGAAGAAGTGGGAATAAGAATCCCCAGCACCCGAGGGACCCAGTAGAGTTCCGATATTGCAGCAAGATGGGTCATATGCAGCGCTTCTGGAAGGTTCTTCTACCAGCGGCTAGTGAAGGAGGATCAGTTTCGACTCCGCGTACAAGAGCATGATTACCAATTCTGTAGCAGACTAGGGGCTGGAGTTCTTCAGGACGTTCAGGCCAGGGTAGAGGCCATGGACGCAGTGGTCAGGATCAGGGAGGGTTAGCTCAGGGATCTCAGGCTGCAACACAGGGCCGCGGTGCAGGTCATACCTTTGTGGTAGAGCATATTTATCAGGAGCAAGATCTTGGACCTTCCACAGTTCGAGGTACAATTTTAGTAGCCTTAGTTTTATCCTCTGCACTTTTCGATACAGGACCTTCTCATATCTTTATTTCTACGCATACTGTGGAAAGCCTTATACTTACTATTTATACTTCTGAGGATATGATGACACTAAACACTCCCTTGGGTACTAGAACTGCTAGCGTGCGTCAGTGCTTAGAATGCCCCCTTGAGATTGGTGGGTTTCATTTTTCATGGAGTCTCTATGTTTTGTATATTTCAGGCTATGATTTCATTCTTAGGATGGACTGGTTAGTTCCCTTCCAGTCCTTTGTCAATTTCTATCATCATAGGGTGAGTTTTACATCACAGGAGGGCAGATCTTTTCTTCACAAGGGTGAATGGTATGTCCATGAGAGCAGAGCGGGACCAGAGCATCATGGGTTGGGCGGTGTTACGGGCTAGATCGATAGCCTATATCTGGAGGACCATGGGAATTCTCAGATATATTTTCCTCCAGTGGTTGATATCTTTCCATATGTCTTTCCAGAAGACTTTTCAGGTTTTGCTCCAGAGCGAGAGGTAGACTTTTCTATTGATCTTATGCCAGGAGCAGCACTGGTGTCCATTCCTCCTTATAGGATGTCTGCACCTAAGTTGCAGGAGCTCAAGAAGCAGTTGGAGGATTTGCAGGTAAGGGGTTTCATCCGACCCAATACTTCTCCTTGGGGTTCACCTATCCTATTTGCAAAGAAGGCAGATGGCATCCTTAGGCTTTGTGTGGATTATCAGAAGCTGAACCAGTTGATGGTCAATAATCGATATCTATTTCCATGGATAGATGATCTCTTTGATCAGCTTCAAGGAGCCAGAGTGTTCTCAAAGATCGACTTGAGATCCGGCTACCATCAGTTGCGTGTCAGACCATCTGATATACCTCTTGAAGCCTTCCATAGCAGGTATGGTCTGTATGAGTATTTGGTTATTCCGTTTGGTCTCATGAATGTGCCAACAGTTTTCATGGCACTGATGAACAGAGTTTTCCATCCTTACATGGATTCCTTCATGGTGGTTTTCATGGACGAAATATTGGTGTACTCTCACACTCGACACGACCATACTACCCATCTTGAGATCATTCTGAGTACATTTAGGGAGAATCATTTATATTCTAAGCTCTCAAAGTGCCACTTTTGGATGGAAGAGATTCACTTCCTGGGTCATGTCATCTCAGAGAAAGGAGTATCAGTAGACCAAGAGAAGGTGAGATAAGTAGTTACCTGGGAGCAGCCGAAGAACGTCTTCGAGGTACAGAGTTTCTTAGGGATGGCTGGTTACTACAGGCAGTTTATACAGGACTTCTCACACTTATCAGTTCTGTTGATGGGCTTGACTAAGAAGGGGGTGAAGTATGTTTGGTCATAAGCCTGTGATTCATCCTTTTAGGAGCTGAGGGGGAGATTGACTTCAGCACCGATTCTAGTTTTTCCGAAGCCAGGCAAGAGTTATAAAAAAAATTTTGATGCATCTAGCATCGGTCTTGGAGCAGTGCTAATGCAGGAGGATCGTGTTGTTGCGTACGGATATTGGAAGTTGAGGCCACATGAGAGGAACTATCCAACGCATGACTTGGAGTTGGCTGCAGTTGTTCATGTTTTGCGTTGTTGGAGACATTATCTTCTAGGAGATAATTTTTTGGTATATACTGACCACAAGATCCTCAAATATATCTTCACGCAGCGTGACTTGAATCTAAGACAGCGGAGGTGGGTTGAGTACCTACAGTATTTCGATTTTGAGCTTGCTTATATGCTTGGGAAAGGCAATGTTGTGGCAGATGCACTGAGCAGAAGGACATAGATACAGGCAGTTCAGGAGGCCAGTAGTGAGTGGCAGCTTATGGCTCTGTTCTCTGAAATGCATTTGGAGGTGCACGATAGATAGGGTTACTGAGATCACCTCGAGGGAATGATGCGGTATGGGTTGTCATTGATAGGCTCATGAAGGTTGCTCACTTATTACCAATCAAGGATACCTTTGGTGTAGATGATCTTGGATGGTTGTGCATCTGTGAGATTGTACACTTTCATGGGGTTACGAGTACTATCATTTCAGATAGGGACGCCCGCTTTACGTCACATTTCTGGCAAGGGCTACAGAGGGCTTTGGGTACACAGGTACTTCTGAATACATCTTACCATCCCCAGACAGATGGTCAGTCAGAGCGCACGATTCAGGTACTAGAGGAAATGCTACAAGAATGCGTCCTTGATTTTGGAGGTTCTTGGGAGAAACATATACCTCTAGTGGAGTTTTCCTACAATAATAGTTTTCAAGCAATTATTCAGATGGAACTTTACGAGGCTTTGTACGGTAGACCATGCTGATCACCCTTGTGTTGGATGGAGGCAGGAGAGGCAGCTATGTTGGGACCTCGTCTTGTTCAGGAGACCACAGAATAGGTGGAGTTGATTTGGAAGAGTGTGGCTACTGCACAGTCTCAGCAGAAATCATATGCTGATCAGCGGAGACGACCTTTGGATTTCAAGGTTGGAGATCAGGTTTTTCTACATGTTACCCCAAGGTTGTGACACAAGAGGATCAGAAGACAGAGTAAGCTTTCACCAAGATACGTCGATCTGTTTGAGGTCCTAGAGAGAGTCGGGCTGGTTGCTTATAGGTTATAGTTACCTCAGAGGTACCAGGCTATGCATGACGTCTTTCATGTTTCTCAACTTCGATGTTATTTCTCAGACTCGTCTCATGTTTTTCAACCCGAGGAGGTTGAGCTAGATCAGGATGCATCTTTCAAGGAGCATCCTATCAGGATTGTTGATTATAGTGCAAAGGTACTCCATGGTCAGTCTTTTCCTCTGTTACAGGTGCTATGGCAGCACGGCCGTGTACAGGATGAGACTTGGGAGAGGGAGGCTGATATGCGATCACAGTGGCCAGAGTTGTTCGAGGTTTCTTCTTCGCCACCAAGTTAGGAAAATTTGGGGACAAATTTATTTAATGGGGGAAGTTTTTAAGAACCTGGATCTTCGTTTCAGGTATGTTTTTTTATTTCTGGTCGTTTTTGAGAAAAAGAAGAAAATATGGAAATTTTCTAAGTACACGTTGTGTACTTTTCTCCCGTGTGAGGCCATGTGTTGGTCGTGTCCGGGCCACACACACAGTGTGTAGCGGTGATGTGGAGGCCAGTTAATGCGGTGTACAGAAATGGAGAGTACACGTCGTGTACTCATGAAGTACACACCGTGTACTTTTCTTTTTATTTCATTAATCGGACCGGGGTTGCATCTAAAACCTATTTTCATCTTCTTCTCTACCTAATTATGTCCAGAGCATCCAATGAGGCTGAATCTTCTCTGAGCCCCCAATCCTTCACCAGTTATCCAAATCGAACGTCGTCGGTTGCAATAGAATCGCAGCGGTGAGTTCTTGGTTCGTCTTTGGCCACGTTTCCTTATTCCTTCTCTTGTGAGAGTTATCTGAGGTTGAATGTTTTAGACGTTTTTACAGATCTTCTTCGTTCTAGGATGATTCACAGGCTGAGGTTAAAGTATATTGATCTTCTAGGATCGAGTTAGGTGGTTTGTTTCCCTATGTTGAATGTCCTTGAGTTTTTGGGCAAAAGTGATGGATACCCATGTATCGGGTATCTCGATTTAGGGTTTTGATCTTGCTTTATTATCTGTATTATATTTCTTGTGTGCTTGATACTATTAGATGAATAATGATTTCTTGTTAGCATGTCGAGGATCACCTCATGCGTGTTTCCCCTTGTTTTGGCTATTTATCATCGTTTGGCTTAGGTTGCCAGTGAGGCATACCCTGTTTCATTGATTTCATTCCTTGAGATATTTGATTGCATGTATTGCCTGCTGTTAATATGCTTTGATGCATTGTAGATATTATCCAAGTAGTTTTTGAACTTACTTAGGGCTTATAACAGTCGATTACGCACAACTAGACTGCTCAGGGCTGTGTGAACCCGGTGCGGTAGACTAAAGAGGGATTTGACGATTAAGGGCTTCTCTAGAGATTCTGTTATAAATTAGTATCATTCGCAGGACCTATGGGAATTGGACTTTGTACTTCCTCAAAGTGTCCTTAGTTACGTATTAAGACTATAGGGGGAATTAGATGTAAGTTCTTCCTCAGAGAGTCTATAGATTTCTTTGCAAGACCACAGGGGAATTGACGGTGAGTGCTTCTCAGAGTGTTTTTGCCTTGTATGATTACTTAATTATAGGGGTCTGCCAGTATGAGCCACCTAGAGGGTTAGTGTGAATATTGTTTGGTTTGTTGTGATGATTCCACCAAGCCAAATAACAAGCTTGTGTTTTGTACTTCTTGTAGTTTAGGTATTCTGCTGAGATACCTATTGTGTTACTTGTTATGCTTTGGGAATATAGAGTTGTTGCTAGATTCCTTGGGTGATAATTAAATGACTGAATTAAATTACAAATTAAATGTGTATGGATATTTTTAGGATTTTTTACTTAGTGTACTCCTGTTTATTTGCTGCATTTATTTCATTTACTTTTGCTAAATTGCTCACTGACAGTAGGGCACAGATCTTGTGGTGATTTCCTACTTCTTGAATAGCCTGAAGGCCTTATTTTTTTATTATGGATAATCCCCCTTTTAAGGGTTTAAGGGGAACCCATACATGACCCGTAGGCCCAAGACACAAGGCCTGACACACCCGCAATGCATGACCGAAAGGCCCAGAGGCATACCATGCCCAATACATGACCTGTATGCCCAACCCACTTGAACTTACCCTCCCCAGCTTTCTGTGTCATTGATCACCTAGCTCCCCACCTTGCATTGCTGATCGGCTAGCATTGCCCTATACAAATTTTCAAGGTGCCTGGTCTCGATGGCGGCTGCCATACCCTCTCATTCTTCCAATTCGATTATCTCTCTATATGGTGGTTGCACTCTTGTTGCTCTGATCCTCTTGTAGGGCTTGTTCTATGTGAACTAGGCTACTCCATGGTCTACGTGGCTCGAAGGCCCTATGGCCCGAAGGCCCTGTGGCCCGAAGGCCTTTGGTGACCCGATGGCCCTGGAGACCCGTAGGCCCAAACTGGTGGCCCGAAGGCCCAAATAGGGTGAATAGTTACAGGTGCTATAGTACCGAATAGTAACTGATACAGTACTGCTACAGTAACCCGGAAATTCACCTCCACTCAGTTTTTGAACCTGGGTCTCTAGGATTAGTCTCACACCCTATTTGGGTCCTGCTTTTTGGCCCAAACAGGTTATATGGTTGTAGGTGTGGATAGGGATTGTGGACCTTCTACTTCAGGTACATGATTTCTGGTTGGAGATGGAGAGCATAGGACTGAGTCTAGGCTTGTGATGTTGTTGGAGTTGTTGTTTACTTTTAGTACTTGTTCTCAGCTGTATTTCAGCACGTTGTTGTGTTTTCTACTTTCCTTAGATACTTGTACCTACCGCATCATTTTCATCATTATTATATTATAAATTTCTTCTGTTGTTTAGTTTCATTCATTGTATGTTGTTTATTGCTTCTTCTATTGACTGTTATTTCCTTTTCTTTGTATACCTTACCAAATGAGGGCATAGTTTCCCCAATGTCTCACCAAGTCCCTCACTTCTAGTCAGCAACCTCTAGCATTTGGGGAAACGCGCTTGAGGTCATGTGGCGAACCGAGTACGGGGCACCAGTTGAGCGGCTCCGGATTCAGGTCGTTACAGAAAGAAAATGAAATAAAATGAGAATATGTAGTATATACACCCTTGGTTCATAGATCATGGAAGTTCTCTCTCTTTTTCCAGTGAACAATTCATCTTTTATAGAGGAACACTCCTAATTATTCAATCTTCTATCTTTTTTCTTGTTATTTTCACAAGATTCATCCAAAAAACCCCATAGGTATGAAATATTCCTCAAATTCTGAGACAAGTGTCTTTTATTCATATTTTCTCTATGTACATAGCTTGATGGATAGGATTTCTTCAAATAAGTGCTCGAATATTTTTCAATAAAGCATTCTCCTCCCATGATCGAGCTTCATACTCATTCATGACAGATCGAAGAGAAATTCTTTACTGCTTCATGGATTTACTAGGAATAAAATCATCCTCTAGGTTTCACAAAATAGTATTGAGCTTGAAATTGGATGCATTTGGGCCTATATATACCAATATGTTGGCCTTGGAACCTAGGCTTGAACATGCCAACGTGTTGTCTAGAATGAGGTTGGATGTTATCACTTTCATATTTGATTTCATTATCCTATGTTCCTTTGTTCTTTGAATGTAATCATTAGAAGTGTCTACAACTCAAGTTCTTCACTTATCAACCAAAATATCATTGGAATATAAAATGGAACACTTTGTGCACATTGAAAATCATTCATAATGATCAATCAGTTTTAATTGCATACTTTAATAGGTAGTTCACCTCCTCCAATCGATGCCAATGATTTGGTTTCTTCGATCAGAACGAAAGGGTGGGGAGATAAAATTCAATTTTGATTCAAATCCCCATTGGTGGGTATGGGGGTCTGTCTTCTTCAGGAAGATAGTTCATAGGGCATAACCTCTATTTTTCATTATTCCAAGTTTGAGGTTTTCTGATCTCAATACTTCTTCAGCTTCAATTCCATGTTCATCTCTCATGTAGATTCAGGTACACGGAGGCAATAAAGTTAAGATTATGTAGCATGAGGTTTATCTTCCAAACATGGGGTTCATCTTCCAAATGTGGGGATCAACTTCCAAATTCCTGGTACCCGAACCTAATGTTCCACTTAAACATGGGGTTCATCTTCCAAATATTGGATTTTTGAACCTAATTTCCCACTTAAACATGGGTATCATTAATATAGGGTTCAAAAATCAATAAATAAACCCATTGGGCATGGTCTTTTATCCCCTTTTCAAAATTTCAATTGAGTTCAATTGCATAAGGAACTTTCGGTCAATTAAGTGATTGTTTATCCATTCTTCGCAGTCACTTGGAATATTGTCAATCTTTATGATAAAAATAAATTAGTGTTTATTTTACCCTTAAAACATGAAAGAAATGTGTTTTTATGTTCATTAATCAACAAATTTTCATTTCTTATTGGATATCATACCTTTAATCCAGCAATATGTGATTATATATAGGTTCAACCTCATCTGTGTTTTTCAAAATGTATAAATGTGCATGCATCACTTCATCAAATGGACTTAACTTTAACATTAAGTCATAGATCCTTTTACCTTCACTATCAACTGTCAAATATAAAGATATAGGGAGGAAGATTTCTATACTTTAAAGAAATAATTAGTAAATAACTCAATTTCATATTTTGATATATATTTTTGAACAATAGAGGTCTTTGGTTGATGTGTATTCTTAACATATTCCTTCAAAATTTTCCTATATCTTTTAAAATTATACATCAAATATAAATAAACAAGACCACATATTCTTATATTTCACCAAATTAATCAATATATGAACCATTATATCAAAAAAATGGTGGAAATACATTTCTAGTTAACAAAGTATGATGATGGATTCATTCTCCAACACATCTAACAAATATGGATCTATGACTCTTTTACAAATTGAATTTAAAAAGTAACACAACCTAGTGATGTACTTTATAATAGGTATCAGTAATATTTCATGAAATGAAAATGATAGAAATTATTGCATCAATACATGACATCCATGATATTTCATACCTATTAACTTTGAATCCTTCAATGGAACCAAATTTTTCACATTTAAAGAAAACTCATTGGGTACTTTAATACCATGTAGAAATTGATATAAATTTATCTTCTCACTTTTTCTTAATGTGTGAGAATATAGAGGAAAATATAATTTGTTTATTTTCTTTTTGGGAGTTAACTCCATACGTATTCTCATGTTTATTAAATACAATCTTGCATGAAATCCATCTTATTTACTTTCCTTTTATATTTAACAATGTTCCAATTATAGTGTCATAAATGTTTTTCTTGATAGGCATAATGTCAATGTTGTGTTTTATATATAAATATATATTCAATGAGGTTACTTTCCCATGTACATTGTTTCTATTACATTCTATAATTGATTATATGAAGTCCCGTCTTCACAAATTGGATAAGCATTATGTCCTTTAACACTGTATCTAGATAAGTTTTCATATATAGGAAAGTTATTTATAGTGAAAATTATAATAGAACGCAAAATAAAATTATCTTTCTTATATACATAAAATGTTTTAGCACCTATATCTCATAGTAATTTCAAATCATAAATCAATGGTGATAGATAAACATTAATATAATTTCTAGGATGTTTTGGTCCAGAAATCATCAAGCTCATCATCACATATTTCCTCTTCATACATATATATGGGGATAATTTATTGATAACCAATATAATAAGATTAGAACTATATTGGCTACTGAGGCTATGATATGGATTCATTCCATCTATACATAGACCCATTCTAATATTTATAACTTCATTTACAAAATTAAAAAATATGTGATCAAATATTTTCCATCGTGGTAAATCAGTAAGGTGATGTAGGTTTCTATTAGATATTTTCTCATTTTTATGTCATCTTATCCTCTTTTAATCATTTGAGTTTGCAAAGAGATTCTTAAAATGAGGAATTATTAGAAGATATCAGATTACTTTAGTAGGAGGTTTGTTTCATGTTCTTGAGAATAAATCATGGTTAGATTTATCATCTATTTTATATCATGATATCCCACATTTAGGACATTCTGATAAACTTTCATATTTCTTCCTATACAACACACAGTTATTAAGGTGGTCATGTATCTTTTTATACCCTTATCTTATTTGAAAAAATATTTTTTTCCCTCATAATTGGAATCTGGAAGCCTGTTTCCTTTTAAAAGTACCCCTTTTAAAAGTTCAAGCAATTCAATGATACTTTTATCACTCCAACCATGTCTTTATTTAAAGTTAACTAATCTCATCATTGTTGAAAACACTGTAAATTTAGTGAAACCTGAGAATAGTGGTTTCTCAGTATCTTCATACAATCATCCAACACTTGTTTTTTCAATGGTTCCAATACCTACATCATGAATTAATTCTTTAAGATGATCCTTTATATCATGGTGAACATCTTCATCATAATTAGATCTCAAATTATTTATTATTTCACCATTCCAAATATAGAATGTATAATTATGAATAAAACCATAACAAATTATATGGTATTTGATTTTATTGTACCCTAATTTACTCATATTGAATCACTTCACACATGGACATAAAATAAAATATTTATTTTCAATATTTTTTTAGTGAATTACAAGAAATTTTCAGTCCCTTTCCCATATTCATCATCATTTATTCATGAATTTATTTGATTATGGTCCATTAATTACCTAAAAAGTCAAAATATAATAGATAAATATATTAATTCATATAAACATTTAAACATATACATAAACAAATAAAATTAAAACACATGAGCATATAAATATATAAGGATTCATAAAGTCTTAACAAATAATCTATATCTGAAAAACAATTTAAAAATGAAAAATGATTTACAACCAGAAAAAAAAAAATTAATTAAAAGTAATTATAATGAAAAAAAAACAATTTGTAAATGAAAAAAATAAGAAAAAATATTTCAACCACAGAAAAATTATAATAATAATAAAATTATACATGAAAAAAAATTATAAATAAAAAAATTTATGGCCAAAAACAAATTAAAATCACAAACAATTTATAATCACAAAAAAATATAACATTAAACAAATTTTAACAAGAAAAAACTATAATTAACGATAATATGTATAAAAACAAATGAATGGATGAATTAAATTTATAACTAACAAATAATTAATTAATATTCCAAAAATAAAAAATAAAAACTTACAAAATATGGAGTTCAAAAATGGATAATAGTTATTGAATTATAATGAATGCACTCAAGGGAGGTGGTAACAGGGCGAATGATGCAAGATAGAAGAGAGATATTTTCAAAAATGAATTAGAAAAATAAAAAAAATAAAAAAAACTTATAGAAAAGTCACATTTTGAATGTATTAGTGTTTTAGTGGACTTAATAATGTTGAGGGTCCTATAAGAAGGAATAAGGATGTAATATTGAGGAGAAATAAAGAAAAAAAGAAGTTGAAAATCTAATGAAAGTAGAAGATCAAGGGCGGGTTGGGTGTTTTCATGATTCAAGAGGATGAAGGTTTCATAAATATTGCATAAAAATGAGGATAATTCAGTGGGAACTATATTTTTTAAAATCTTTTAATATTTTTTTATAAAACCAATGTTAAAAGATTTATGTGTCACTTTTAACATTGGTTTTGGAAAAAATGACATTAAATCTCCGACACTAAATAGATTTTTTCTACTAGTTTATTTCTTTGAAATTTGTGATACTAGTTGATTTATAATACCAATTTAGAGATGAATACAAAATGATATTTTCTATGATGGATAATTCTAAAAGCTATCTAGAAATTGCAGTTTTAATCATTTCTCCTCCTTATCATGCTTCACCTTCAATTCCATTTTCCATAATGCATATCCAACACAATATGTGAATAATTTGGATCTTAATTGACACTTAAATATGATAAATATGGTTGAGAATTATTTATCAACCCAAAAAAACCTTTTTTAATGGTCTAAAATGTCTAGAACACTTCATGTTTAGCTCACCCTTGATTTTCTAAATTTTTTCTCCTTTTGGGAAACATGGATTTCTTCTTGTTTTCATATTTATTCATAGAAAGAATAACCTTTTACACTTTATAAAATAGTTCAATTTCATTATTCTCTTATTGATCCATTATTTTAGACTCTTTTATTTGATCAAGCCATATAATTATACAATCTTCTAGTGTATGCTTAGAATTTTTTTTAGTGTGGACTCTCTCTTTATAGCAATAGATTTAGAACTTGAAGTCATTGGGTCTTTATCTTTTCTTTTAATTTGTCTATGAAAAATAGTCATACATATAAAAACCATGTGTCCTACCTATTTGAACCTTCCACACACCTCTTTATCATCTTTTAGGTTACCCTTTTTGGGAATCCTTTTATACTCTACTTCAGAGATGTCAACCACCATTCTAATCCTATTGTATATCTCTTGGATGGAATTTTCTTTATTGGTTCCAACTTACTCCCATTAACATTATTTATTTTCATGTCCATGTTATAATGGTACATTATATACCCACTATTTATATAGTATAATAATCTCATTTTGGTGTTGAAACCCTTTTAAACTTTCTTTATTGACTTCTTGGGTGTATCTTGTTCAATAGCCTTCTTCATTGATTTCATTCCCAATGCAGACTTGTTTTTATGCTCCAAATTATTTACTTTTTGATGTGACATTATATAAATTTAATTATATGATTTTTTTTGTTTTTTAAAATACCAAAAATACTCATAACAATGGCCATCTATGTTTCAAAAATCACAAAATTTCTCCAAATACCCAAAACTGTTCTTGATGGATAGATCTTGTTTTCTCTGTGAAATCTGCTTCAGTATAGCTGGTGTTCTCCTTTACACAACTATTATCCCTATAAATTCATTCCTTATACTATTTACACATACTTAAATATTATTCCATCATTCAATTTCCATGTGTACAAATCATTGATAACACCAACAGTGGACTCCAAACCTCTTCTTTTTCTCTCTAGGTATAGTCTGTCCAGATTGAGAACCTTGTTATTTTTATATTGGAACATAAACTTTTTGGGATCCATTTAGGGGAATGTTTTTTTTAACATTCCAACATTAACCCTTAATTAGGTTGTGATTTTATTGGCATTTTTCTCCTTCCACATTTGTACGATTGTTGACTTTTTTCATGCACTCTTTATCAAAACAGATTCAATGAAAAATGAATAAACCGAATAATGAGTTACCTTTTTATATAGGTGTATGTATATCCAAAATATATCAATAAAAATTTTATTCCATTTTGAGTCTTATTTTATGTGAGACTCCTTTCAGATATACCAATGTAAAAATCATCTTCTCAACTTGTTGGTAAGTTCCGGATTTGGCTTCTTCTATATTTTTCAATTTGATTTCTATCTCAATACACCTTAAGCTGAGGATATTCTTATTAGATTACACTAAGTAAAATTTTTATTCACACTCTATTTTAATATTTTTAAATTTATCCTCATGAATTTTTCTACATGAAAATATAAAACATTCAAAATCCTTGATTCTTTTATCTTTGAATTTTAGTTGGGTTTCCTTAACCCTAAGAGTGGAATTATATAACCCTTTTAGTGCTTGAATATTTTCTTTAATGACTTTACTAACATTTTATTTCTCATAAATTTAGAATTTAAAATTATATTAAATCATTGAGATTTTTTATCTACAAATTTGTAAGTACTTCTCCTTTACCTTTAGTTCTTTGGTGAGAGAGTTGCCTTTTTTCAAATGTTTAGCCAATGAATTTTTCATATCTTTAGAAGAATCAACTAGCTATGATTTATCATTATATAGATTATGGGTAAACTCAAAAAAATATGTAAAAACTTCACCATGGATTTCATACATATATTACCTAACCTCAAAGTATAAGTATTCAACAAATTTTACAAGATCATTCTCATAATAGTCTGAACTATTAGTATGACTTTGACCACCTTAAACAAGTGTCAGATTCTCATTATTTTTTATTCACTTACTTGAATTCATAGCCACTTTATTTTCCCTATTTTCAGGAGTCTTTTTAGATAATTCCATATATATTATAATAGGGATTTATATGGATTTCTGAAACTGAGGCTCTTCAATTTCAAATATGCACTTCAAGTAAAAACACCAGTGTAAAAATAATTTTAGAACCAATCAAAGATAAACCTTGTGATATAATTTAAATAATTGTTGAATAGTATATTAAATCAGAGGGAACCTAACCTTGATACTAATTGTAAGTGTCACATGATCTATACAAACACACCTGAGAGGGGGGTGAATCAGGTGTTGTTAATTTTTTTTTCAAATTTCAAATATTATTTAAAACTTTTAACCCTTTTAGACTTTCAACCTTCGATGTGAGTTAATACTATTGGATATTTTATCCTTTAACCTAGAATACACCTATATGCAATGCAGTGTTGAAATTAATGTTTAGAATAAGTTTTTTTACAAGGTTTATCCCCTTGACATGCCAGTTATAAGGTAGTTCAAAATCTACAATTTGTTTTTCTAAGTGTAGCACAATAGTTGACCAAGGTCGTCTCACTTGAGGATATTTAATGTTAAAGAACTAACTATTACTAATTCTCCTAATAATACACTTATGAAAATGGTGAAATTTGGGTTTTTTTATATTGAATATAAAACTAGAATTTAAACGTGCAGAAGCAATAAAAACAGAATGAATGCAGAAGGAATAATGTTAGATGGAAAGGAGATCCTCCCAAGAGAACACCCAGAGTGAACCTTTATAATCTCATTATTAATTTTATATATACTTAATGAAAACACTTAATTGTATGTGTGAAAATCCTCTTATGTTTAGTTTTTTGAATATACAGTTCACTCAATGATATCTAAGTACACCACATATCGACCTCCTCGATCGAGGGGAAATAATAAAGAAGAAAAAATCTAAACCTCAGGCAGAAAGTGGAGATATAAAGGTGACTTGCCTAATAGTATCCCACTCAGACTAACTCTAATAAAATAATAAACATCAATAATTAATTCATGAATACTTGGGTTTAGCATTTATTTTTTCCCTTAGGAGATTCCTCAAGTTAGTTACTCATGATCATCAGTATTAGAGATCATAGTGGAGAAGAACATGGTGGAAACACAAAAGATAAAAATGAAATAATGAGAAGAAGAATAATAATAATATATATTAAAAATTCATAATATTATCACAACATAAAAGAACCTAAAAACTATATAAATGGCCAACTATAATGCCAACTCCCTTGAAATGGAGAGTGAGTACAAATTTATAGCCATGGGGTAGCTCATTTTTTCTAAAAAATATTCCTCCAAAATTTCATGAATGGTAGACATAATAAATAGAATAATTAGGAAATATAGACTTTTAAAATTTTTTATTATATCTCTCTTATGTATAACCACAAAAATTTAGATCATTTTTTCACATGTAACAAAAGTTACATCCATTTTATTAAATAAATTATTTATGTCCTAGAGACTCTTTGTATTCCCATGCACTAGGTTCCTATTTATTTATGTCCTTGAAAGTGGTATAATAATGCATGAAAACAATTATTAAAAAAAATTCCTAGACCTATTTTCTATATCTATGTGAATTTTTAGCCCATTTAGGTTGATAATTTTTTATATATAGTCTCATATTTAAAATTCTCTAGATCTAAGAAAAGATTCCAAGGCCTATCTTGTGAGATTGATTTGGGCCTCAAAATATTGGATTAATATTTGGTTCCAACTAAATGGAATGAATCCCAATAAATATATAATCCTATAAAAAATGAAATTTTCAATTTTGATTAGTTTATAGAATGTTATGACCAAAATACAAAACTAACATAAAATAATTAAAATACCAAAAATAGGTAATCTTTATAATTGAGTTCAAAATACTTCAAAAACCATAAAATTTGAAAAAATTCCATAAAATAACACTATGGTGGTATTAAAACATTGAAATTAAAAGAACAATTATTGAAAATATTTTATTTTTTAACCCTCCTAAGAATCACACTCCTATTATATGCTCAGGATGTCAAAGACATAGATTCTACACTAAAATTTTTTATCAATACAAGTGGAGTTTGGCTAGGGGTTTTCATAAAACCAAGAAATTCCATATTACATAGGTGTGTGTGTCCATAATATTACACATGTGAAGATAAAATCCATCCCATGTCTCCTCTTCAAACCATCATCCCATCAACTCTCTAGCTTCAACCAATCTATTAAAGTAGATCAATAGTGTTGTCCAGGATATCATTGCATCACAAAAATTGATCTGCTTTCTCAAATAAGAGTCTTTCACTGCCTTATATTCTTCATAATTAAAACATACAACTCAATCTAAAAATCCCAATATGGATTCTAGTTAATTCATGGAATCTGTTTACTAGACACTCTGAACTCATACTTTAATAATATATCCCAAGAAAATCTTACCTAGAAATTAATAATGAATAATATAGTTTCTCAGAATTTTTGTTTGGTGACAAAGATATTAAAAACTCAGGTATTCTCTTTTTTACATCATGAAGCACCTCATTGTTCTACTCCTTCTCTTATTCTTCTTCTTTGATACACATAAAATATTTCCTTCGAATCATTATATCAGATCTCCTCATCACCATCCTTATTCTTTGAGAGATCCAATTCTCTAGACGTACTCATGTTCTTCCTTGATAGGTTATCTCTCAGTTCTCTCTTTGTTCTCTTTTATATTTATAGGTGCTCTTGGATCACTATGTTCATCATCACACCTTACTTATTTTCTCAAGTAGTGTGTATTATTCAAGACATATCCACTTGTCTTGAGAGTCTCACTTACCATTCTTGTACATTCACCTCACACCTTTTCAAGGATCATTTTCATATTCTCATAAATGGAAATATCTTAGGTGATGCATGAAAGTAAAAAAATCACCCCATGATCATCTATATCACTTCTAAAGGGAAGCACAAGGTTTTTTCCCACAATTTCACCAACTTCATTTCTCTGGTTTATTTCCAAAAAAATCCATTTTCTCTTTCTTTATCATTTTATTCCTCTATATAAACTGAATAGGTCTTCCATCAGGCTTCCATAAGGTTCATATTCATATCTTCTCAAAATAATCTTCCATCAATAGTATTAAAATATTCTTTATAAGCTATATGAAATATATAGCAACAACAACATCTATGGAGAAACTCATTTTAGCTTAAGATCTTATCATGGAGTTCTATGTAGTTTCTAGATTGGGTCTGTTTATTTCAAAAATAAACTCAGAACACTTCTAATCATATCATTTAATAATAATCAAAAATTCATTAGTGATATTTAAATCTATGAGGAACAACACTTGCATAGATTGATCTACATTTATAGATTTATAAAATCTGAAGATTCTTCTTTTTAGGATGGATAAATTATCAACCTTTTATCTCATACAACTTTGATCTCCTTTGAATCAATCATGAAAATTAGATTTTAACTCTCTCATTTTCCTTGGATCACAATGATTTAATATCTGATGAATATCTCAAGCATCGAATCATGTACATCTTCATTAGTCTTGAAATCTCATGAAATTTATTTTTTTTTCTTGAGAAACTAATCCACTTTATCTTCTTCAAACTTGATCATGAATTATTTATAATCATAGAATAATGGTGTTTTTAACATAAAATAATAACACTTGAATCATCTTAGTTGACATTTCCTTCAGAATAAGAAATTGTGGAATTTTACATATTTTTGATATCATTACTAATTCTGAAGTCTTAAACTAAGAAAAAGTCATATGCAACATCTCAATAAATTCATATGTGGGCTACTTCAAATTCATACATAGAGATGGATTCATATTCCTTACCTTGAAAGTCATATATTGGGGTATCTAAAGTCTTACATGGGAAAATTATTATGTTATAAGTCTCACATGGATTTTCAAAGTCATACACTGGAACTTATAAAGTCTTATGTGATTCCATGAAGTCTTATGAACTCAAAACTTTGCGAACACTGGAGTCTTAAACATACAGAAAAATCATATGGGTTTCTTGAAAGTCTTATGTGCAAAGTAAAAATTCATACATGTTGGCTATGAAGTCTCATGAAATTGAAATTCATATGAAATTTCCAATAATTCTCCATTTTTACTTTAACATAAAAATTATAGACTTATTCAAATAAACCATGGCCATAATAAACTCTTCAAAACAACCTTAGAAAAACCTCAATTGAATATGGGAATTATTAAAATTATTCCAAAATCCTTTAACTCATTTAAAAGGCACTTTAAATCATGTGAATACTCAAGATAGATTATTTCAAGATATGTATTCTACCTCATCATTTAATCCTTCACTCCAACTTTTAAAACCATCATCCTAGAGTATTTTCTCACTAATTCCAATATTTATATTTCTAAATATCTCCTAGATGGTTTCTCCAAATTCAAGCTAGATTCCTTCAACACTTTGAGCATGTTTTGGGATTTTAATGATGACTATACAAGTTTTTCAAAAAAATTCAACAACCAACTCCTTTAACTTCATTTTTTCCATTCTTAACATGTTTTATACAGTACTCCAACCTTCAGTGCATGTATTTCACATGAGGACTAGCTTAAAAAATCATATGATGTATGGTCTAACCACTTGAATATATTTATCTAGTTATTCAAGGGAAACACTTTTCCATTTATTATGATAGAAACTTCACTTACTTTGGTTGGATACTCAATCCATCACCCAACATTCACCAAGAACAACATATTGACAATTATTGACAACAAATACAACTAATCAACCAAAGATCATTTCAACTTGTATTGATTTTATAACTAATCCTAGATAAACTAAATAATCCTGTCATGTATTTAATGTGTTAAGGTCAATAAACTTCTGGTTTACCATAATTGATTCAACTATACATAAATTCTTTATAAACAATTTTTATCTATTTTGAATGCATGTTATATATAGAGGTATTTGACACCTTATTTTTCCAATGTCTCTATATGATATTCATTTTCAAGAATATCATTAACACTAAATATATTTCATTGAGACTTCATGTATAAAAAATAATTATTGATTAAAAAAAATTTATCACCGGGTAGGAATATATTCTCTCTTTTGAGTCCTTTTATTAATTTGAACTAATAGTCAATTTACTTACATGATCATATAATAAATATTTAAGAGTTTTGATAATTAACATATATGAGTTATTTTTAAGTGTTTAGTTAAAATATTTTTTAGCCCCACTAGAAAACTCAAGAGGGGGTGAATTGAGTTTCTAATAAAAAATTTGTTTAAAAACAATTTAAATCTAAATCCCCCAATTTATAAAAATATCCCGGTTAAATAAAATAGTAAAAATATATAATTTAATGTTTTAAAAATTTTCATCAAAGGTTTGATCACAACCTAGTTAAAAATTTAAAAACACTTTAATTTTTGAAATAAATCTAATCACATTAAACATGGTATATAAAACATTAATTAATGTCAACCACCAGAGTAATGTTTTGCTAAAGAGTTTTGAAAAACCTGAACAAGTTTTTAAAAAAAATAGTAAAAAAACAAAGAAACACATATTGTAATAAAAACTAGAGTTTTATTCTTAATAAAATACATAATTATCTCTACTTGATAGTCACCCACTTCTAAACAATTTATTAAATAATAAACTTAATCCACAACCTCGATCAGGTTTTTTCATGCAACTACACACAAGGAATTTTGGGCCACACACATCCTCTTCCACAATGTTTCATGGGATAATAGGTATAAAAATGAATAATAGGGAGTATATAGTACTCTTCAATATAGTACAAGAGCATGTGATAATAAATGTACAAATTAAAATAATCACATCTCAAAGGTAAATTAAAACAGAGAAGAATAATGAAATATTATAGAAGTTTTTATGAATTTATTTTTTCTCTAATAAAGTAGGATGTGATAAATAATGTTCTTATTATTATTTTAGATTTTATTTAAATTTTTCCTTGATATTATTTCAAATTTTCTTCACAATATTTCTATTTTTATGTTAAAAATAGAGTGTTGTATGCAACGTTAGAGAATCCTTTATCTTCCCAATAAGTATCGAGGTATAAATAGTCAGTTTATTGTAGAAAGAAATCAACCATGCAACTCTTATTCATGAGGGGTTCCTCTAATTTTATATCTTTTTGGGATATCCAATTATCTATTATAGGATAACAATAAAGTAAGATAATTCCTCATTCTGAGTAAAAAATGTGGAAAGTCTGAAATTGTATTTAATGCATCTATAACCATTTTAAGAATAATTATTATTAAATCCATTTATATCTATCGTGAATCAGATACCTTAAACTAGACATTGAAGTTTTTTTTATTATACACTACTTATTTTGTACATGGTCACTAAAACACCTATAGCATAGATTTAGCTATGCAGCTGAAGTTGGCTATGTGGATCTCAATTATCTACGTAGCAATTATCTATGTGATTCTCAGTCGACTACCTAAAATTATATACATCACATAATCGACTACGTGAAGTCGGATATATCATGCAATTAGCTACATGAAATTGGTAACATCACGTAATTGGCTAACATGCTTCAACCAGAGGTAGCACGTCTTTACTAATTATAATGACATAGACTTTTTAAATGATATTTGTTTCATTAGAAAATGTGTTTTATATTATATTGAACATAACAAAACTATATCTCTTTAATAATAAAGTGTTATTTATAGATTATAAATGGAAATATGACTATAGGGATTTGACCCTTATATGATCGTTCATTAAATATGATCAATGGTCAATATGAACGTTGGAAACTATACTCTTGGTAATAATTTTTAACATTATAATTAGTGTTTATAAGTAGAAATGACAAAGGATAATTAATGAAGAAAAGAGAAGTGATGGCCTCAAATAGTATATTCATGTCATATAAATCCCATTTGTCATAAATTGGGAGGGAGGTAGAATCATTGGGGTTCACCCTTGACCAATACCAATCCAAGATTCAACAAGTTAATCTTGAAAAAAATCATCTACGAGAGAATTTCAAGTAAGTGGAAATTATCACTCAGGCAATGTTAGATGATCTGCCCAATGAATTTATCATCATCACACACCTTGACCTTAGATCATACATGGGTGTTATAAGGGGTTACATGTCTAGGAATTAGTTACTTAAAGTTTAATTCCATTGTATAAATAAAATTGGTATTCCATCAATAGTTTTTCTTACTAAAAATATCGTTTTAATTGAGATGAAATTTGGTAAATTGATTTTCAGACACAAATTGTACTTTTTAAAAAAGGATGTAATTTATTATCATAAAATAAGTTATTATGAATAATATTTATTTTAATGAAATATTATGTTAAAATCACTATTATTTAAATATAAATTATGAAATAATTTAATTATGTCCTTGAAAATTTTTAAGTGTTAAAAATTTGACTATACCCTATCAACCCTCTATTTTTTTAATAAATAAGGATTTTTATATTAAAAAAGTTAATATTATCATAATTAGAGAATTATTATGATAAAATAAATATCATATTTGAAATCATCACATTGAAATTAGGTTAGGGTGAATTTATGAGAATTTTCTAAAATGCTTTGTTTTTCTATGAATAATAAAAATACAATTTGAGGTTTTCGGAATGTTTAGTGACTTCATGATTATGTCATAATGATGTAATAATTAATTAATTACAATAAAATACCTAAAATATGTTATTTTATTAATATCAAGTATTTTAATATATTTTAATCAATTTCCAAACCTATAAGTTACTTTCTAAAAACTAAAATGGAAACTTTAACATTAAAAATATTATTTTGTGGAAACTTTACATTTACTTGACAAAAGAAGTAATATAAAATTATTCTTGATTATTGTGGGTTAAAATAACATAAAATATGTCCCAAATTTCTAGAAAATGGTAAAAACCCATGGGAAATCCCATGGTTTTTCATTTTCCACAACCTAGATTTCCAAGGCCTATATTTGGAAATTATTAAACAAATCTTCCACTTTTTCTATAAATACCCATCCATTTCACCTCTCCTATTCACTAAAAATCCATAATACACCAAGTTATGGTATTTTTTACTCCCAAGTAGTCCCCCAAGGTTTCCTCAATCCCCTAAGGTTCCATTTCTCAATATCTAGTAGTAAATCTTCAATGTAAGAGAAATCTACACTTCTCTTTTCCATTCAAGGTCCATTTTTATGTGGTATATATTAAAATTTCCAAAATAAGTTATATTTTCCACTTTATTTTATCCCATTACTATAATAATAGTCTTTTATGAATGTGATACCCATATCCCCTCTCATTTTACCCTTTTCTAAAACCACATTTTATACCTATTATGCTGCTAAATTTACTTCTCAAAATTTCCCTCTTCCCATCAAGAAATTCTCTTTTATTTTATTTTTATGAATACCCAAGCCTTTTTATTTTACAAGGGTATTCACCTAGATTTAAAAATGATTTATTTTATTCTGTTATTACCATACATGAAACCCACATTCCCTTTATGGGGGTTGAAAATGACATAATGATCATGCTTTTAAGCACTTTTGAAACGTCGTGATTTTGATATGAAACCCATTTTTTTATTATTTTGTGAGTTATTTATGAAATGTTTTATTATGATATATGTGGATCACATTAATTAATACGTGTGAAGGTTACTCCCTGTTATTACTCCAATTCATTGGGTAAAGAATTTAATCTCTAGATATGACATGTTTTACGATACCTTGGTGAATAACCTTGCTAATTTTTATTGATGACACCTTGGTGACAAACCTTGGTGATATGATTATGAATGTCTCATTTAAGTATTATAGACACATTTACATGTTATTATTCAGGTTATTTTTATTATTATATTCCTTATTTTACTTTTCTCGTGCTTTAATTACATTCCTCATGTTCTTATTGATATTCCTCATGATCTCATGTAAATTGTTTCCCTTACTAGGCCTCATGCTCACTGATTTCCTTTTATGTATGTCCCCAGGATATGATATGTATTAAATTTACTTAGGATGAAACTATGAAGAATCATTTCAAGTGTATTAGAATAATATTTTAAGTTTTCATGAATTTTGTGCCTTATTTACAAGAAACTAAACTGTAAAAGATATTATGTTTGTACAATGTAATGAAAATTTTATGTAATAAAAATGTGGTATGGCATATTTGGTATAAAAGGAAGATTTAGTTTTTTGTAGAAATTAGGATTTGAAAACTTTATGATGAACACTGGAGAAAATTTTAAATATAGGAAAACATCTTGGTATTTTGGTGAAGTATTAAGTAAGTGGTTTCTGAGCAATAGAATCTATTTCTAAAAATGAACAAGTGGATGTTGCTCTAACACATATGTATCTAGAGGTAACAACCAAAAACACTTCTTTGAACTAGACTCGAATGGGAACTAGTTCATGAAAACGGACCTTGTTTCACTCCTAATTTGATACTCCTAGTGAATATTTTTGGTTAATCATAATATTTTTATGAACTATTATGAATTATTTATAGAAAATTTATTTTTTGTTAAGAATAACATATTTCAGAATAATGTTTTTACGACATAAAATTCCTTTAGAATTATAATATTCTTAAAATAAACATGTTTCTCACTAAGTTTTTCTTCTTTTAGAAAATGGGTGGAAATAGGAGGAACCACATAAATGATGAGTGAAATAGACCATACGCTGATGACCCTCCAATGGAATCCGGAATGTAAAACTTCATGAAAATGATAAATCAACTAACTTGATTTATGAAAAATAACTTGAATCAAGCTGAGAGACCAGATTCACCTTGAAGGGAAAAACTTTATATTGAGTCCTTTATGCATCAACAACCACCTTATTTCAGTGGATCTACCAACCCATTGATTTTTGAACAATGTATATGCTATATAGAAAAGATATTTTTTGTAATATATTGTTTGGAACAAGATAAAGTCACCCTAGATGTATACCGCTTAGAGGGAGAAGCTGATCAGAGGTGTAAACTGATTAAAAATATGAATCCAAGGAGGGATATTGATGCTATGGAGTGGGAAGATTTCAAGGGATACTTTTTCAATAAATATTTCCCATGTTTGATGAAAATTAAAATGGATAAGTAATTCCTAGAACTTAAGTATAAGGAAAACTAATTAGTGAGAATCTATGAGATGAACATTATAAGACGTTCTCATTACACCTCTAACTCTATTATGGATCCTAATGGAAATGTTGTTGGATTCTTATATGGAATTAGACCCCATATATGAAGTAATTTATCCAATAAAGACCATGAAATATATTAGGAGATAGTGTGAAGTTCTATGAAGGTTGAACTAGAGTTCGGAGAGAAGCAGTGGTCACACAAATCAAATAAAAAAGAAGAGATCTTTGGAGAGAAACTTAGGGAGAAACTTTCACCACAGAAGAGGATGAAAGCAATTACAACTTCCCACATGTAATAATTGTGGGAATAAGAATTAGGGGAATAGATTTCTTGAAATTAGAAAATGTTACAAGTTTGGAAGAGATGGACATATAGATCAGAGCTATCATAGTGAGGTGAAGCCTCAACTTCTCAACACTAATGACAAAGGGAAGATGGTGCAGGCCCAGCCTGAAGTTTAATGCTTCAAGTGTGGAAAACTTGGGAAATTTTCCAATCAATCTATGAATAAAAAGATAATATAGGGGAATCACCATCAACCTCAACATAGGACAATAGATCAAGGTCAGGCTTTTTCTATCACAACGGCTAAATTAGAAGCTCTAAATGATATGGTGGCAGGTACTCTCATTGTTCTCTAAAAGCTATCAAGTACTTTGTTCGATTATGGTTCTACACATTACTTTATTTCCTCTAAGTTTGAAAATAATATAGAATAAATCCCTAAACTACTATAAGTACAGTTATCATTCAAGACTTTTATAGGTATTATCCAACCATAAACAGCGTATAGAAACTCTAGTACTAACTTTGGTGAGCACAATTTCATCAAAAAACTAGTAGTAATTTCCATGGTGAAATATTACATTATACTAGGGATGGACTGGATCCCAAATTATAATTATAATATCAACTTAAAAATCAATTAAATCTTAGTAGTATTAAAGGGATAACCTATAGTTATTTTCAAAGGATAGATATCTTGACCTAAGATTTGTCTAGAAGCACCTCTCATAGCCTTATTTATGGAAATGATTGGTGAATAGGAAGAAAGAAATTAAAGTGTAAGAATGTAAAATGTCCCCATAATTCAAGAATACATGGATTTATTTCCTAAGGAGTTACCTAGACCTCCCCCAAAAATAGAGGTAGAGTTTTCCTATCCTAACATCCATGCGAAGGTGGAGAGCTGATTTCACGATGAAGATGTGGGGGAGGAGTAGTTCCAAGTAGTTAGTCTGGGTTGTATGTAATGTTTAAAGACTACAGTCTAATGAATTCCTTTAAGGCCTACGGTCTATATAATACTTATGCCTACGGGCCTTCTTAGGGTTCCACCTCACCCCTTGAAAGGTGGATTATCAAAATCAATAAAAAATGAAGGCCTTCGGGCCATTGAAGGTAGATCCAATCAGATATCAAAGACCCCATATAGAATAGAAAATGTGGATCTAGATGAATTGAATAAAAAACTTCAAGATCTTTTGGAAAAGGTATTTATCCAACCAAGTGTATCTCCTTGGGAATCACCTATTCTCTTTTTGAAGAATAAGGATGGATCAATGTGTCTATGAATTGATTTTAGATAACTTAATGAGATCATAGTGAAGAGAAAGTACCCTCTCCTAAGGATTGATGATTTATTTGACCATCTTAGTGGGGCTCAATTATTCTTTGAGATTGATCTTCAATCTAGTTATCACAAATTGAGGGTGAATAAAGAATATATTCCAAATATTGTCTTCTGGACAAGATATAAGCATTATGATTTTGTTGTTATGCCCTTCAGTTTGACTAAATATCCTATTATATTTATGGATTTGATGAATAGAGTCTTTAAGGACTACCTTGATAAATTTATGGTAGTTTTTATTAATGATTTTATGATATATTCCAAAATTCATGAGGAGTATGAGAAACATCTAAGGTTTATATTGAAAAATATAAGTAAGGTGAGGCTATTTGGAAAGTTCAACAAATGTGAATTTTGGTTACAAAAAGTTTATTTCTTGGGGATCATTGTAACCAATTAAGGAATATTAGTTGACCCTGTCAAGAAAAAGGTTGTGGAGGAGTGGCCTCATCCTACAACAATAACTGATATTCATAGTTCCTTGGATTAGTAGGATATTATATGAATCTTGCGAAAAAAAATCACAACTTTATAATACACTAACCAATTTAACTTGAAAAGGGGATAAGTTCATCTAGACTAAGAAGTTTAAAGAAAGTTTCCAAGAACTAAATAAGATATTGTTTATTGCACCTATGTTAACTCTACCTTCTATCGGAGAAGGATTCATTATTTTTAGTGATAAATATCTGAAAATGATGGGGTGCGTCCCCATACAAAATAAAAATGTGATTGCTTATGAATCTCGATAGTTAAAACCTAATGAACAGAATTATCCTATGCATGACCTAGAGGTAGATGCATTTATTTTTACTCTAAATATATAGATCCACTATATTTATGGGGAGAAATGTGATATATACATAGACCACCAAATTTTGAAGTATATATTAACACAAAAGGAATTGATCATGAGACAAAGGAAATGGTGGTAACTTCTTAAATACTATGACTATTCAATAAATTATCACCCTAAAATATAAAACAAAGTCACTGATGAATTAAGTAGGAAATACCCTATTGTGATGGAAATGATGAGAATTCAAGGAGATCCTTTGATCAAAGACCTAGTAAAACTAGACATGAGAATCGTAAGGGAGGGGGAATCGTCAGCCCTATCCCAAATGATTTTTCAACCATAATTACTAGAGAAGATCAAGAAATATCAAAGAGAATACCCCTTGTTACAAATTAAATAGAGGCTGTGAATAATGAGAAGTTTCCTAAGTTCAATATTGATCAATAAGGTGTATTTAAATTCCATACAATTCCATGTGTTCCATCGATTCTAGAGATAAAGAAATAATTGATGGATGAAGCTCATAGATCTACATTCTCAATACATCCTAGAAGCACTCAAATGTATAGGGACATTTGTGATCATTATTGGTGGGATAATATGAAAAGGGAGATTGTTGGTTACACTAAAAGGTGCTTGGTGTGTCAACAAATGAAGACAGAGCGACAACTTCCTAAAGGGGTATTACAACCACTACCCATACCAACATGGAAGTGGGATAATATCACTATGAACTTTGTCACTGGTATCTCAAGAATATCTAAAGGAAACAATGTGATATGGTTTATAGCAGACCGCCTCACTAATACTACCCATTCTATCATTATTCAAGAAGATTTATCTTTTTAAAATTTTTCCAATATTTACATAAAAAGAAGTGGTGAGGTTGCATGGGGTGCCACTTTTTATCGTTTCTAATCATGATTCAAGGTTTATGTCAAAATTTCGAATAAGTCTTCAACATGCTATGAATACTGAATTGAATTTCAATACATCTTATCACCCCAAAACTGATGGCTAATCTAAATGGAATATTCAGGTACTTGAGGACATGCTGAGAACATGCTCAATGGAATTTAAGTGTGGATGTGATCAACACCACTCATTAGTTGAGTTCTCATACAACAATATCTTCTACTAGAGTATTCAAATGGAACCCTATGAAGCTCTATATGGGAATCAGTGTAGAAATTATACTTGTTGGGATGAATTTGGTGATATAAATTTGTTTGGGCCTAAACTTGTGTAAGTGATGGCAGAAAAGGTTCATGCCATCCAACAACGAGTGAAGGATGCTCGGAGTCGGTAGAAGATCTATGCTGACAACCGTTGAAGGGACTAGGAGTTTCATGTTGAAGATAGATTTTTCCTTCGAATATCACCATAGAAGAGAGTACTATGGTTTGGGAAGAAAGGGAATCTTATCCCAAGGAACATCAGACCCTATGAAATCCTCGATAGCATAGAATCAGTGTCCTACTATCTTGTACTTACACCAAATCTATCTCAAGTTCATGATGTATTCCATGTATCTCTCTTGAGTAAGTACATAACAGATCCCTCACATGTATTGAATCTAGAGGTGGTACTAGTAGAACATGGCCTCTCTTATGTGGAGCAGTCGGTGGAGATCTTGGACTGTAGAGACAAGGTTTTACACAACAAGACTACCCACCTCATCAAAGTTTTGTGGAGAAACCATAAAGATGAAGAAGTGATGTGGGAACCAGAGGAGACAATGAGATAGAAGTAACCATGCCTTTTCTCAACTGAGAGAACGAGTTGAAAATTTCAGGGATGAAATTTCTTAAGGGGGGAAGAATGTAAAAACTCTGACTTTTTAAATGATATTTGTTTCCTTAGAAAATGTCTATTATATTATATTAAACACAACAAAACTATATCACTTTAATAATAAAGTGGTATTTATAGAGTATAAATGGAAATACGACCATCGGGATTCAATCATTATATGATTTTTGGTCAAATATGATCATTGTTCAATATGACCATTGGAAACTATACTCTTGGTAATAATTTTTAATGTTATAATTAGTGTTTATAAGTAGAAATTACAAAGGATAATTAATGCAGAAAGGAGAAGTGATGGCCTCAACTGGTAAAGTCATGTTGTATGAAGCCCATTTATCAAAACTTAGGAGGTAGGTAGTATCACCAGGGTTCACCCTTGACCAAGCCCAGGCCTGTCTTTAACAAGTGAAGCTTGAATGAAATCATTTATGAGAAAAGTTCAAGTTAGTAGAAATTACCACTCGGGTGATGTTAGTCGAGCCACCCTATGAATCTATCACCATTGCACACCTTACCCTTAGGTCATTCGCAGGTGTTATAAGGGGTTATGTGTCTAGGACTATGTTACTTAAAGTGTAATTCCTCTGTATAAATAGAATTTTTATTCTATCAATAGTATTTTATAATAAAAATATAGTTTTAATTGAGATGGAATTTGATAAATTTATTTTCAAACACAAATTGTACTTTTCAGAAAGGATGTAATTTTTTATAATAAAATAAGGTAATATGAATAATATTATTTTAATTAAATATTATGTTAAAAACACTCTTATTTAAATATAAATAATGAAATAATTTTATAATTTCCTTGAGAATTATTAAGTGTCATAAATTTGACTATGCATTATCAACCCGCTATTCTTCTAATAAATAAGGATTTTTATATTTAAAAGTTAATATTCTTATAATTAGATAATTATTATGATAAAATAAACATCATTTTTGAAATCATTATGTCAAAATTATGTTAGGGTGAATTTATGATAATTTTCTAAAATACTTTATTTTTCTCTGAATAGTGAAAATACAGTTTAAGGTTTGAGGTGTGTTTAATGACATCATGATTATTTCATAATGATGTAATAATTAATTAACCACAATCATAAACCTATGTTATGTTATTTTATTAATATTAATAATTTTAATCAATTTCGAGACCTATAAGTTACTTTCCAAATTCTAAAATGGAAACTTTAACATTAAATATATTATTTTGTAAAAACTTTACTTTTCCTTTCCAAAAGAAGTAATATAAAATGATGCATGGTTCTTGTGGTTTGAAATAACATAAAATATGTCCAAAACCATGGTAAAACCCATGTTTTTTCATTTTCCACAACCTAGATTTCCAAGGCCTATATTTGGAAATTATTAAACAAATCCTTTACTTTTGCTAAAAATACCCTCCCATTTCACCTCTCATATTTACTCCAAATCCATACTACATGAATTTTTGGTATTTTTTCCTCCAAATTATTCCCCCCAAGGTTTCCTCAATCCCCCAAGTCTCCATTCCTCAAGATTTATGAGTAACCCTTCAAGGTAAGGGAAATATTCACTTCTCTTTTCCATTCAAGTTCCCTTTTTATGTGGTATATCTTCCAATTTACAAACTAATTTATATTGTACAATTTATTTTATACCATTACAGTAATAGAATTCTTTTATGAATGGGTGACCCTTGTCCCCTCCCATTTTACCATTTTCTAAAACCACATTTTATACTCGTTATGCTTCCAAATTTACTTCTCAAATTTTCCCTCTTCCCCTTAAGAAATTATCTTTTATTTTATTTTTGTGAATACCCAAACCACTTTATTTTTAAAGGGTATTAACCTATTTGTAAAAATTATTTATTTTATTCTGGTATTAACATACATGAAACTTTTATTCCCTTTTTGAGGGATGAAAATGATATGATGATTATGTTTTTAAGCACTTTTGAAACTCTATGATTTTGATATGAAGCCCATTATTTTTATTCTCTACCGTTTATTTATGAAATCTGTTATTATGATATATGTGGGTTAAATTAATCAATACATATGAAGGTTGTTCCCTGATAGTGATCTAATTCATTGGGTAAAAAAATTAATCTCTAAAGATGACATGTTTTACGATACCTTGGTGAATAACATTGATATTTTTTATTTATGAAACCTTGGTGACAAAACTTAGTGATATGCTTATGAATGTATAATTTAAGTGTTTTATCCACATTTACATGTTATGATTCATGTTATTTTTATTATGATATTCCTTATTTCACTATTGAAAAAATAATGTATACCAATAGTTTGGAACCATTGGTATAGACCCACAAACCATTGGTATAGCCTATACCAACGGTTTGGAGGGCTATTGGATATGATGACATTGGTATAGACCTATATCAATGGTTTTGGGAAAACCATTGGTATATATTTATACCAAACATTTGGGAACCGTTGGTATAGACCTATACCAATGCTTTTTAAAATTGTTGGTATAGGTAACTTAAAAAAAAGAGATAGTCGAGGTTTGAACCCAACACCTCTCACTTATATATCAATGGAGTAACCACAATGATATACTTATATTTTATGAATATAATATGATAAATATATAAATATATATAAATATATAATTTATATTTTTATGTATCTAATGATATTTGAAAAAATAAGTCATAAAAAATATGGGGACCTATACCAATGGGTTTGAGAACCGTTGGTATAAGTCGCCAGATTTTTGAGACCTATAACAATAGTTTTCTAAAACCATTGGCATAGGTTTTCTATAAGGAACCCATCCCAATGTTTTTTTCTTAACCATTGGTATACAGTGAACCTATACCCATGGTTGAGGAAAAATTGTGGGTATAGGGTTTTTTTGAGGCACCTATACCCATGGTTTTTTCAAAAATGTGGGTATAATGTTTATTGGAGGCACCTATACCCACAGTGTTTTCAAAACTATGTGTATAGGTTTTCTTTAATCCACCTATACCCATGGTTTTTCCTAATCTGTGGGTATAGATGGCCTATGCCAATGGTTTTTCCAAATCATTGGTATAGGTCCATTGGTATATATTATATTTCCAATAGTGTTTTCTTTTTACCATTTCTTAATGACATTTCTTATGTTCTTATTGATATTCCTCCTGATCTCATGTAAAATGTTTTCCTTACTGGGCCTCATGCTCACCACTTTACTTTAATGTATCTCCCTAGGATATGAGACATAATAAATTTACTTAGTATAAACCTATTAATAATCCTTTCAAGCGGATTATAAGAATGTTTTATTTTTTCATGAATTTTGTACCTTAATTCCATGAAAATAAACTTTAAAAGATCCTATGTTTTTTAAAATGTAATGAAAATTTTATGTAATAAAAAGTTATGATGCCACACTAATGATAGAAAACATGTACCAAAGGTATCATGTTTGTACTCATGGTAACATGATTTCTTTGACAGTAGCAGAAGTGAACTGGTGTTGGAAAGTTCCTTCTAGCGATAGCAAAGACTTTTGATGGTAGAAGATTTTGAACTAATTCTCCCATCAGTGAATTGGTGGTAGAATAATTTCTATGGTAGTATAACAATTGTACCAGTGGTCATAGACTTGTACTATTTGTAGCAAAAATACTCTGGTTTTAGCACAACTCTTCTAGTGGTAGATGTTGTCAACTAGTGGTAGCATGCTATAACTGATGGTAGCATATTTTTATTAATAGTAGAAGCTTGGAATTTGAGAAATTTCATGTAAATGTAAAGTTAAAGCTAAACTAAAATAAAGGAAACATACTTGTGAGCATTAAAATAAGAAATTGTATGTCTCATCCAATAATATTCTCTTTTTTTATAATTATAAATCATGGTGAAAATGAAATTCTAAGACAAAACTTTCAAAGAAAGTAGAGATGTTAAAATAAATATTAGATCTTTTTTAAAATAACATAAGAAGAAGAAAAGATAAATTTATATAAGAATACTCATTCACATTATTTCTCCCCTTTGAGATTATCAAAAAAGACATATAAAGGATAAAATGTATCAGAGTAAGAAGAGATAAATAAAGAGTACTAGATTTTCATTAATATAAAAGTCAAAAAAATTACATCATGATAAAAAACAAAAGAAAATTCACCATCAAATCCTAGTCATATTCTAGTGAATCCCCATAATTAAGGGGGGTAGGTTCAACTAGGGATTTTCCTTTTCCAATAGTAGGAGGTTCATGAGTAAGGGAAGAAGAAGGTATGAGAGGACTAGACATAATACCAGATGCCACTGGCCTAAAATGTCTCATATCCTCAATATAATTAATTGCAAAAGGACTAAGTATAATGGAAGTAGTTTGAAGAGGTACTGATATAGGGGCAGAGACTACAGATATCATAGTAATGGCTAGAGGTATAGTGACTATAGTCATGGAAGTGTAAAAGAAAGGCTTCATCATCTCTACAAACTGAGTGATAATCCTTCCACCATTATTTTTTATCCTTGAGAAATCAGTCTTTTATTCCATGAACACTTTAAATAGATGAGCTAACTCTTTCAAATGAGTTATTTGTTCCTTGAAGGCATTGTTAATAATAGGCATCCTTAAATTCTTGGACAAAAACTTAAAATAATAATTATGGTCATTCTTAGTAAATATCTTAGAAAGATAATACTTAATTGATTTGGTTATGGTGTCCCTGTCACTTCTAGATTAATTTAGGCATTCTCTAACCATTTTATAAATATTCTTACCATCAGGCTTTATCTATCTAAGATCATCTTAGTGAGAGATAAAGGAATCACCCAACATAGCTTGTAGCTCTTCTATAATAATGGTTCTGATTAAATCAGCATCCACACTGGTAGGAATAAAATGAGGATTATCTTTAGAAGAAGAGGCTCCTTATATAGAAATACATTTCAACCTTCCAAGAAATAAGATATCTCTCTCATTTAGATCTACTCTCATATCCTCCAAAGTGTAATGGATAATACCAATATGCTCAACCAATTTTTTTCCACTTCTAAATTTCCTATCATTTGAAATAGTTTAGGTTAGAGGTGATACACAATCAAGGATTCTATCATGGATATATCATATTCCTTGATACTTTTTTCCTAGAAATAAGTTTTGAGCATACTACCAAGATTTGACAAAATATATCCCTTAAAGGAATCCAAGTCATATTGAATTAGATAACTGGTCTAAGTAGTAGGAGGAGGAGGAGAAAACCTTTCCAATATAGGAGAAATAATAACCACTGAACAAGCTCCCTCATCAGTTATTAGAGGTGCATACATTATTCCCACATCACTAGTAGGTTCCATAGAGGGAAAAGGTTCTAGAAGATCTACCTAGTCGATCCTTTCTACCAATGATCCCTTAGGATCCATATAAGAAACTGAAATGGTAGGTCCGTCATGATAAAGTGTATTTCCTTCATCATGATCATAAACATCTGAATCAGAGTCAAAATAGGTAAGTCCAAGAACAACTGATATTAAGGACTTCTTCCCCTTAGATAGTGCATCCTCATCAACTACAACTATATTATATATCACAATTGGGCTTCTAACAACTTGAATGACTAAAACACTTTTCAAGTTACTTTCCCAATTTCCATTAACAACTTTAAAAGAGTCATAAACTGTGGTAAAGGGATGATATTATTCATCCTCATATTCTCCATCAGCATGAATCATCATACAAAACAAGTACATCCTCAAGATTTCTAAATTATCATCCTATGTCACAACTTGTCCCTTGGCGCCTATGTCATGACTACCCTAAGCTCACCTCCCATAGGCCAGGGGCTAGCGACTAGCACTGAGTAGGTGTATCTCGAAAAAATGGGAGGAATTTTCCTAAGTACCTGTACATTCACACACAACTCCAAGCCACAGATGCTGCAAGGTGAAAACCCTGAGTAAAAAAACATAAGGTACGATAGTAGAAAGCTGAAGGTAAACAGGGCTAGAATACAATACCAAATGAAATATAAAATTAAAAGTATAAGTCTTTGGAACTCCTCCATATAAAACCCTACATGAAGGGTAGGTACACAAACAGCTGTCTAAAGTTGCAGAAGCATGCCTTGTCTATCAGGCCACTCTAAGCACCACCTAGCCTCGTTCCACCAAGGACTCTGTCAAAGCATCAATCGTTTGCACAAGACACGACACGTGTAGGCGAAGCCTGTGTAGGGGTGAGTAAAACAATACTCATTAGGTTACCCAAACCACAAAGATATACCACAAATAAATACACAAATCAAACTACCAAAAATGTACACGAAGTGTAGGCTTTAAGAAGTACAGTCAAGAGAGTCACTAGAGTTAGCTCACATAGTTATATGTCAATAAAACATATGAAAAGAACATCCAGGTATACTCATAAAGGATTCCAAGACTCAAGGTCTCATCCACTACCATCCATATGGTTCTGTTCATAGCACGCTCGAATCTGAGAGATCTCAATGCTCAAGCCATCAGATAGTAAGTATGTAGAACAAGTCTACCAAAATTATCTGACAGAACATCAGGTCTCAATACGTCATGAATTCTCCCTAAGACGTCCGGTCTCACTAATACATAGAGTTTAGGTAACACACAGAGTGTCTGTAACACATATAATGTCAGTAATACACGGAGTGTTGGTAACACACAAAGTGTCAATAAGTCATGAAGCCCTCAAATCACGTAGTCACTAAGTATAGGTCTATGGTATGCAAATAGGATTTTCATAAGAATCCACAATACCCTCAAGTAGTAACATGCAGAGTGTTGGTAACACAAAGAGTGTAGGTAACACATGGAGTGTAGATAACACACAGAGTGTTGGTAACAGACGAAGTGCAGGTAACACACAAAGTGTCGTCAAAGACTAGAGGACCCGCACCCTGGTGGGACATAGGAGTACTAACTCAGTCTTGTTAATAAATAAATTCTATATAAGACACATAGTCTAGGTAAGACATGTAGTATAGGTAATCACATAGCTTCTAGGTCACAGTCAGCTGTAGGATTTCTTCCTTAGCAGTCTTTTTCCGGGAGAACCTACTCCTAGAACCAATAGTATGTATTCTAACTTCCAAAAAAACTCACTTGGAGTATATCAAAAGGATTATCATGTCACAAGAGTCCTATTTCTAAAAAATGATCATCAAACGAACACACGGTTTTAAAGTTAGGGGCAATTTAGTGAAAATGGGTATGTTGGGTCCGGGTCTGGTCCGACCCAAACTGACCAGGCTCATTGGACTGTTGGATCGCGGACTAGTATTCCCTAGCCCAGCCCACCAGTGTGGCTTGGTTTATCCAGCTAAGAACGGCGGCTGCCGAGACCCTCCCTCCAAGAAAACACGGTCGAGTGGCCGCATGGCCCACTCACACCCATGACAGAGCCGTAGGTCTCCCATCCGATGCAGGTCGGGGATCTTCGGTGTGTTTCTACTATCGCTGACCATCGGGCCAGCAACTACCTGCTATCAAGTGGTCGCATCACCTGTGGACCTTCTTCCTTGGGTCACCACCGTCACCGTGGAGGCCCATTTTCCAAACTGTGAACCCCCTTGTGATCCATGGGTTTCCATCTCCACTACCATGTGCTCCAAATTATCTTTCCATCAATCCGGGGGTCTGGGCACATTTGAAACCTCCCAGCAAGGATCTCACGCAACCACAGGGGTCCATTGGTGAAGAACTCAAGGGAGATATCACCATGAACACCCAAGGAACGAATGTCAGTCTTGTTCATTCGGCCTTCATTTGTCCTATTAGAAAAAGGGGAACTAAAAGATACTCATAACCACTAAGGTATAAACCCCATTAATCTTGCAACAATAGTACTCATCCCACATGAATGATTGATCCATAGATCAACCTGTTGATGGGTTGATCCGCGTTCATCGTTGAAATAAATAACGGGGAAAAATGATCATGCAGAATTAAAACACCTACCTTGATTTGGTTCGATCACTGTAGCATCCCAGCTTTTTAATACATAACTTTTCATTTCATTTTACATACACAGGATCTTTAAAGTCTAGTGTCTTGGAAATCAGGAAATTAAAACATGATTACATAAAACATTCTTCTTAAACACTTGAAAGGATTATTCATTGTTCATGCTAAGTTCATTACAGCATCTCATAACCTGGGAGAATACATCAAAGGAAAGGGTGAGCAGAAGTCCTAGTAAGGGAAACAAGAGAAACATTTTACATGTGAACATGAGATACGTCAATAAAGTCATGATAAATAACTTTAAGGCATGAGAAAGATATCATGAGTCATATCATAATAAAAATAATGTGTTTCAAAACTTGAAGATGTGGCTACAACATTTTACTTAGAAAATCATTTCTATATCACCAAGGTCCATCCCCAAGGTTTCATTAAAAGAAATTACCAAGGTTATTTTCCAAGGTATCGTTAAAATGGTCATCTCTAGATATTAAGTCTTTACCCAATGCATTGGAGCGCTATCAGGGCGCACCCTTAATTTGTCTTTATTATCATGTGAGCCACATATATCATCATCAAAAATTTCATAAATAACCCATATAGCATAAAATAAATGGGTTTCATTTCATAATCATAATGTTTTAAAAACTGCTTTAAAGACATGATCTTTATGTCACTTTAAACCCACGGAAAAGGAAAGTAGGTTTCATGTATGTAAATCCCAGAATTAAAATAAAACATTTTGATATATATGTGAATACCCCTGTAGAATAAAGATATTTGAGTATTAACTTAATAAAATAAAATAATTTGAGAAAAAGAGAGAGAAATTTTGAGACGAAAATTCTCCAGTATAACGGCTATGTTACAGGGTTTTAGAAAACATTGAAAAGAGAGGGGACATGGGTCACCCACTCATAAATGATCTATATAACAGTAGAGGGAATAAATATAAAGGATATAAGAACATGGAAATGAAATTTTAAAGACATACCATATGAAATTAAAAACATGGAAGGAGGAAAAAAATAATATTTCTCCTATGAAAGTTCGGCAGCCTAACGGCGTCACTTAAAACTTCAAAAAATGATTTGACGAGATAAAATAGGGTATCTAATCATATTAACATAGAAGAATAGTATGATGGATATATATATCATACCCCAATATAATAAAAAGTAACTTGAAAGACTTGACATGAAAATAGAACTTGAAAATGAGAAGGGTGAAAGAATCCCTTATAAAAATTTGGCATCCTAACGGCGCCACTTAAACATTATTAAAATGAATTGATGAGAGAAAGAGGGGGTATCCCATCATATGAAAATGAAAAGTACAGAATGATTAATATAAAATAACATCCCCAACATAAGAACATGGTGCTTAAAATAAATGACATAAAGGAGAATGCATCAAAAGAAAGATAGAGGTAGGATCCCTTACCGATTTGTTAACATACAAAACATACACCACATGAATGAAGGATCATAAAATGAAGATGTAAATACTCATAAATGAAATTATATTACACAAAGAGTATAATAATGGTCAGTAAATAAACCACACAAAAGGAAATAGTGGAAAATATACCATGAATCTTACAGGAATAAAAAGTGAGATGAAAATCCCTTACCACGTTGTATTCAATCGACTCGTATGAACAAAAATTACTAACCACCAAAAGAATCACAGGATACCATTAATATAAATAGAATAATGATAATATATATCCAATGGCAGTACACAATACACCTCGTGCTATAAATAACTGGCAAACAATTGAAATCTCTCAGACTTGAAAGTGAGATAAGAATCACTTATCACATTTCTGACTTGACTCGCTCGTATGTTCCTTGTTCTTCCTAAATGATAAACTTAAGTTAATTTATAATTGATTAAGAATAATTTTCAAGTTAATTATTCCTTTTATATCACTTTTTACCTTTCTATAACAATTATTTAATTTTTTGAGTTCATAATGGACATTTTGTCGATGTTCGGAACTTGAGTAAAAAAAATGGACTTCTTATAATCACATGATGTTCATGTGGTATAACGTTCATTAAAATCAGAATGATATTCATCATTTAGATGTAATATACATATATCCATTATATATATGTACTTATAATAGTACATAACATTTGGAGATAAGAAATGAAATGCACCGTTCATGGAGACGGTAAGCCGTACGTACGTATGAACGCTACTTTCATTTCTATTTCATACTTTAAAGGAATTAAAACATAACGATACATAGGTTTATTATAATTAAAGTATAATATATTTGTTATATGTGTTACATAAGTTAATAAATTCTATCTTATATACGTTCCACGTATGGAATTAACGATTTAAATCATTTTGAGGGGGCGGTAGTCCGCACTTCCTAAAATGAAATTATCGTGTTTACCTATTATGGAACCATAAAGGTATGCCACAGAATCATAAGGAAAGCATAAAAATAATATATATATTTTATATAAATACTGTGACATCTTAATTTCCACCATGATAGGCGGTAGGAGATAATTGAACAATCATCTTTTCGTGAGGCGGTAGTTCACCGTCCACAGAAACAGTATGTTCTTCACCCATTAGATTAAGGTGTGTGTTAGTGTAGCTTGAATATTTCTCATAAAAAAATCCTAGTATATTTAATATACTGGTTTTGTTACAAAATAAAGTAATAAAAAGAGTTTAGGGGATTGAAGAAGCAAAATAAAACAAAAGAACATAAGAGAAGACATTACCTTTAAATCGGGTAACTCCCCTTGGTTTGAACCAAAAGGGTTTGTTGAAGTGCTTTCCGCCTAAGGTAAGGCTTCTAGGATGAATAGAGGAATATTGGGAGATTATTTTAGTAGAGTTTGGACAATCCAAATGGATAGAGAAGTGTAATGAAGGGGTGGGAAGTTGGGTCTTTTTATAAGGGAGGGGAGGGGCTCTTTTGGAAAGCATGAAAATATTATTTTATTATATAATAATTTTCGATTTCTAAAGGTCCAAAAATAATTAAAGTCAAATATAAGGTGTACCATGTTAGAAATAAAATCATCCAATAAGAATTTGACAAGTTTTGGATATTATTTTAAACTTTATCTTCTTATTTATTTAAATCATTCATTAATGACGTAAACACTGCATCATCATTGTGTCATAAATAATTTTATTTATTTGATGTCTAAAAATTATAAAAAAATTACCATGATGTAGGAAATATTATTATATTTCTAATGAATATTTATAGTCAAAAATATAACTTATATAACCCTATGCAAAAATTGTTTTAGTAAAATAATACATGTTTGTGACATTTTTATTTTTACATTAAATATAAAGTTATTAATGTCATTATCATACCCAAGTGGCTCCATGGGGCCCCCAAATTGACCCATGGATTTTCATGGTCGGCCATGACTCATCCAATAAGGATAGGACATGTGTCAAGGTATTTTTATATTTTTATAATATTATTTTTACCTTAAATTACCCTAATTACCTTTAATCGCGGTTAATAAAACTCGAAAATTACTATTCACCAAAAATTATTTTCATCCCATTAAACCAAATTTTACTTACTAATGACAACCATGGATGTTGGATTTTTTAAATTCAATTCACAGAAGCGGTAATATTTCATTTAAATGAAAAATTCAGTTTTTCTTAATTACTACTTAGTGGTTTCACTATTCATCAAAAATTGATGTTTTTCAGAAAAATAACAAAAATTCACCCTAAGCTATATTTTATATTCCAAATTCAAAAATGATATCCATTTTACCAAATTCAAAACAGTGATGTTTCATTAATTAATTTTATAATTAAATCTCGTCGTCAAAACAAATAGCGTGTTTTTAAGAAACAATATCTATCAAAAGATTGACACTTGTTTATGTTCAATTTCAAAATGAAATTAACTCCAATTACCACCATTGGATTAAATGGTAAAAATATAATCTAATTAAACTTTAAAACCAATTAAAAAGATAATTTAACAATATAAATAAATTATATTAAAAGTAGGTTTTGAATTAAAATATAGCATTTTTCACTATTCATTAAAAAGTGAACTTTATCGGAAAAATAACAAAAATTTACACAAAGTAAATTTTGATGTCCCGATTCCAAAGAAGTATTTTGTAAAATATAACATATAAAAGTGAAAAAAAGTATATTTAAAAAGGGTTCCCCATCAAAAGGCAGTTAATCAACCTTTTAAAGAATATTAGAATATTTATGCTTAAAATTGGATTCATTCATATTTTAAGCCTCTAACATTTATAAATGTAAAAATATTTAAAAAACATATATAATCATATTTTAGTCAGTTCTATTAATTCTTGTCAATACAACGGCTAGGCAATAACTACCATTTAAAATAATACTATTATATTATTAGTGTGCAACTTAAGATTTCAAAGAAACCCACTGTTGTGTATCGGGTATGCTGTCGAACATAGAAACCCCTTTAAAGTAGTATTAATATTTAATTAAAAAATATTAATAAATAAGAAAATTTCATATTATTTATTTATATGGAATGTTACATTCTTCCCCCCTTTGTATATTGTGTCCTCTCAATTTTAAAATTGGGCTTTGAAACTTCTTTGAAAGTCCCACATTGGAAAAAAAGTCAGTAAAACTATAACTTCAAAAGAAAGAAAGAGAGGTACAAAGGTCACCCAAGTTAACCCATTATAGGATTCCATATAAGAAAACATGGATATGGAATAGAAAAAAACGGTCAAGTTCTGATGGAGAGTGATAGAAAACATGATTAGTATAAAGTTAACCACAAGAAAATCACAAACTTATGATGTATGTAAACGGTCTTTGATTACCCAGTAGGAAAGATAAACCAACAACGTTTTTGTTTTACATTCCTTTTCATAATTTTGAGGAATTCATTTACTACATAGAATAAAAACATAAGGAAATATATTTACCTTCAAGTAGAATATCATCCCTTAATAAGTTTCCACTAAGACTAATATTTTCTCCAAACAACAAGCATTCAAAAAGACTTGGTCTCATCAAAATCACAAGAATTGTCTTCTAGAGAATCACATAATCCAGAAAAGAATAACTATATTTTTTCCTTGTATTTAGTCATCAAATAAAACTAAAAAGTTTAATATGAGATCATATAATCCCCAAAAAGATAATCCTTTATAAAAAAAATTATGACTATTAATCTCCAAAATTCAACAAAAGTACCCAAAGTTCCAGAAAGACCATTCAATACAAATCATCCTTAAAATTATTCAGAATAATCCAAACTAAGATTAGAACCCAAAACTTAGAAGGATTTAATCACATAGTCTTCCCCAAAAAAATCTTAACATTTATCTCCAAACAACATTGACTACTATTAAAGTATCATACTAAAGTGTAATTAACCTATTCACATATTCTCTATGTTAGGTTCATCATTTTTCAGAAATAACCCAAATAACCATATGTCCACAATAAACACATAGATTCTTACAAAATAAAAATTTCAACCATTCCTCCACAAATAAAATCATGTAGTATTTTATTTTCCTTAGGCATATAGTATTCCAAAAGAGAAAACATCTTCCAAAATAACCTTTATCATTTAATCAAAAAATCATTTTCTTATACCTAGGATATCCATTTGATAAAACATAAGTTCCCAAAATCAACTTATTCTTGATCTATAAAATCATTTAACTAAAAATAATAATTCATACTAACCAGGGACTTCACATAGGCCAGTAGTGGGAGATAAAATCCAATGGAACTTCGGTTGTGGGTTCGATTCCATAGTTTTGTCCGACGCGACGGGTCACCACATGGTCTGCGTATTTTCCTTTTTATAAAACTAATAAAAACCCTAACATGTTTTAACCTAAAAGGTTTTCTTATACCTTTCATTTTCATCCCAACACATTAATATAGTTCTGCTCGTATCCAGATAGGGATGTATTTTCTTAATAAACTACTTATGCCATACTCTCCAAAATACCAGGAAGTTTTCCTATATTTAAACTTTTCTATGGGGTTATTCATAAGGTTTTCATATCCTAACTTCCATAAATAACTAAACTTTCCTTTGATACCAACTCTAGCATCCCGCCTTTTTAATACATAACTTTTCTTTTCATTTTACATACAGAGGATCTTTAAAGTCTAGTGTCTTGGAAATCAGGAAATTAATACATGATGACATAAAACATTCTTCTTAATCACTTGAAAGGATTATTAATTTTTCATCCTAATTTCATTACAGCATCTCATAACCTGGGATCATACATCAAAGGAAAGGGAGAGCAGAAGGCCCAGTAAGGGAAACAAGAGAAACATTTTACATGTGAACTTGAGATACATCAATAAAGTCATGATAAATAAATTTAAGGCATGAGAAAGAGATCATGAGTCATATCATAATAAAAATAATGTGTTTCATAACTTGAATATTCAGCTAAAACATTTAACTTAGACAATCATTTCCTTATCACCAAGGTCCATCCCCAATGTGTCATTAAAATAAATTACCAAGGTTATTCACCAAGGTATCGTTAAAATGGTCATCTCTAGAGATTAAGTCTTTACCCAATGCATTGGATTGCTATCAGGGAGCACCCTTAATTTTTCTTTATTATCATGTGAGCCACATATATCATCATCAAAAATTTAATAAGTAACCCATATATCATAAAATAAATGGGTTTCATTTCATAATCATAACGTTTTAAAAACTGCTTTAAAGACATGATCTTTATGTCAATTTAAACCCATGGAACACGAAAGTAGGTTTCATGTATGTAAATCCCAGAATTAAAATAGAACATTTTGATATATATGTGAATACCCATGTTGAAGAAAGATCTTTGAGTATTCACTAATTAAAATAAAATAATTTGAGAAAAAGAGTGAGACATTTTGAGACAAAAATTCTGCAGCATAATGGCTATGTTACAGGGTTTTAGAAAACATTGAAAAGAGAGGGGAAATGGGTCACCCACTCATAAATGATCCATATAATAGTATAGGTACTTAATATAAAGGATATAATAACATGGTAATGAAATTTTAAAGACATACCATATGAAATGAAAAATATGGAAGGAAGACAAAAATAAGATTTCTCTTAGGAAAATTCGGCAGCCTAACGGCGTCACTTAAAACTTCAAAAAATGATTTGATGAGATCAAATATGTTATATCATGATATTAACATAAAATAATAGTATTATGGATATATATATCATACCCCAACATAATAAAAATTAACTTTAAAGACTTGACATGAAAATAGAACTTGAAAATGATAAGGGTGAAAGAATCTCTTACAAAAATTCAGCAGCCTAATGGCACCACTTAAACATTATTAAAATGAATTGATGAGAGAAATAGGGGGTCTCCCATAATATGAAAATGAAAAATACAGTATTATGAATATAAAATAACATCCCCAACATAAGAACATGGAGCTTAAAATAAATGACATAAAGGAGAATACATGAAAAGAAAGGGAGAGGTAAGGTCCCTTACCGATTTGTTAACTTACAAAACATATGCCACATGAATGAAGGATCATACAATGAAGATGTAAATACTCATAAATGAAAGTATATTACACAAATATTACAATAATGGGAAGTACAAAAACCACACAAAAGGAAATAGTGGAAAATATACCATGAATCTTACAGGAATAAGAAGTGAGATAAAAATCCCTTACCACGTTGTATTCAATCAAATCGTATGACCAAAAATTACTAACCACCAAAATAATCACAGAATACCATGAATATAAAGAGAATAATGATAATATATATTCAATGGTAGTACACAATACACCTCATGCTATAAATAAGTGTCTAACAATTGAAATCTCTCGGACTTGAAAGTGAGATAAGAATCCCTTACCACGTTTCCGACTTGACTCGCTCGTATGTTCCTTGTTATTTCTGAATGATAAACTTAAGTTAATTTATACTTGATTAAGAATAATTTTCAATTTTATTATCCCTTTTATATCACTTTTTAGCTTTCTATAACAATTATTTAATTGTTTTAGTTCATAATGTACATTTTGTCGATGTTCAGAACTTGAGTAAAAAAATGGACTTCTTATAATCACATGATGTTCATGTGGTCTAAATTTCATTAAATTAAGAATGATATTCATCATTTAGATGTAATATATATATATAAATTATATATATGAACTTATAATAGTACATAACATTTGGAGATAAGAAATGAAATGCACCATTCATGGAGATGGTAAGTCGTACGTACATATGAACGCTACTTTCATTTCTATTTCATACTTTAATGGAATTAAAACATAATAATAAATAGGTCTATTATAATTATAACATAATATATATTTTATGTATGTTACATAAGTTAATAAATTCTATCCTTTATATGTTCCACATATGCATTAACGATTCAAATCATTTTGAGGGGGCGGTAGTCCGCACTTCCTAAAATGAAATTATCACGTTTACCTATTATGGAACCATAAAGGTATGACACAGAAGTATAAGGAAATCATAAAAATAATATATATATATATATAAATATTATAAAAATACAGTGACATCTTAATGGCCACCATGAGAGGTGGTAGGAGATAATTGAACAATCATCGTTTCGTGTGGCGGTAGTTCACCGTCCACAGAAACAGTATGTTCTTTACCCATTAGATTAAGGTGTGTGTTAGTGTAGCTCGAATATTTCTCATAACAACATCCTATTATATTTAAGATACTTTTTTTTATTACAAAATAAAGTAATAAAAAGAGTTTAGGGGATTGGAGAATCAAAATAAAACAAAAGAACATAAGAGAATACATTATCTTTAAATCGGGTAACTCCCCTTAGTTTGAACCAAAAGGGATTCTTGAAGTTCTTTCCTCCTAAGGTAAGGCTTATAGGATAAAGAGAGGGATCTTGGGAGCTTATTTTAGTAGAGTTTGGATGAGACAAAGGGACAGTGAAGTGTAATAAAGTGGTAGGAAGTGGGGTCTTTTTATAAGGGAGAGGAGGGGCACTCTTGGAAAGCATGAAAATATTATTTTTTTATATAATGATTTTCGGTTTCTAAAGGTCCAAAAATAATTAAAGTCTAAGATAAGGTGTCCCATGTTCGAAATAAAATCATCCAATAAGAATATGACAAGTTTTGGATATTATTTTAAACTTTATCTTCTTATTTATTTAAATCATATATTAATGACGTAAACATTGCATCATCATTGTGTCATAAATAATTTTATTTATTTGATGTCTAAAAATTTAAAAAAAAATTACCATGATGTAGGAAATATTTTTATATTTCTAATGAATATTTATAGTCAAAAATATAACTTATATAACCCTATGTAAAAATTGTTTTAGTAAAACAATACATGTTTGTCACATTTTTATTTTTACATTAAATATAAAGTTATTAATGTCATTATCATAGCCAAGTGGCTCCATGGGGCCCCCAAATTGACCCATGGATTTTATTGTTTGTCCATGACTCATACAACAAGGTTAGGAAATGTGTCAAGGTATTTTTATATTTTTATAATATTATTTTTACCTTAAATTACCCTAATTACCTTTAATCACGGTTAATAAAACTCCAAAGTTACTATTCACCAAAAATTATTTTCATCCCATTAAACCACATTTTACTTACTAATGACAACCATGTATGTCATATTTTTGAAATTCAATTCACATAAGCGGTAATATTTTATTTAAATGAAAAATTCAGTTTTTTTTAACTACTACTTAGTGGTTCACTATTCATCAAAAATTGATGTTTTTCAGAAAAATACCAAAAATTCACCCTAAGCTATATTTGATATTCCAAATTCAAAAATGATATCCATTTTACAAAATTCAAAACATTGATGTTTCATTAATTAATTTTATAATTAAATCTCGTTGTCAAAACAAATAGCGTGTTTCTAAGAAACAATATCTATCAAAAGATTGACACTTGTTTATGTTCAATTTCAAAGTGAAATTAACTCCAATTACCACCATTGGATTAAATGGTAAAAATACATTCTAATTAAACTTTGAAACCAATTCAAAAGATAATATAACCATATAAATAAATAATATTAAAAGGAGTTTTTGAATTAAAATACAACATTTTTCACTATTCATTAAAAAATGAACTTTATCGGAAAAATAAAAAAAAATTACACAAAGTAAATTTTGATGACCCGATTCCAAAGAAGGATTTTATTTTGTCAAATATAGAATATAAAAGTGAAAAAAAGTAGATTTAAAAAGGGTTCCCCATCAAAAGGCACTTAATCAACCTTTTAAAGAATATTAGAATATTTATGCTTAAAATTGGATTCATTCATATTTTAATCCTCTAACATTTATAAATGTAAAAATATTTAACAAACAGATATAATCATATTTTAGTTAGTTCTATTAATTCCTGCCAATAAAACGGCTAGGTGTTAACTACCATTTAAAATAATATTATTATATTATTAGTGTGCAACGTAAGATTTCAAAGAAACTCATTGTTGTGTATCGAGTACGATATCAAACATAAAACCCCCTTTGAAGTAATATTAATATTTAATTCACAAATATTAATAAATAAGAAAATTCCATATTCTTTATTTATCTGGGATGTTACAATCGAAGATGAAGAATGGTCTCTTCATCATCGTTCATCGATGCTTGATATGAATTTTGATCACTGATCTGACGTCGTTCGATTCGAGCTATGGTCTCCAAACCGTCGTCACCAGTGAGGGCCTCCTCCCCATGCCTCATAGAACCTCTGGGGTTATGATGATAACCCTGGATCTCTGACGAGGCTTATTAAAAAAAGATAAATTGTCGTTGTTTCAAAACATAATGTCCAATTAAAAATATTTTTATTTAATATTTTAATGACGTTCACGTCCAAAAACTAACTTTCACCCTCAACCTGCACCAGTCAAGGTTAGGCCCCACCTAGGGAAATCATACCCTCACAAACTCAACAGTGTTTTTTTATTTTTAATCTAAGTTATTGTTTATGAGTTATATGGATTTGAAAAATAAAATTTATTTTATTTACAGTTACATCCTTTTCGGGTTTTTCCACAACAGCCCCGCACCGTCTAAACTTAAGTCACACCTAGGGTAAAGCCACTACTCTAAACACAATAGTGCCCTCGAATTTCTGATCCTTGAACCCATTTAAGAGTTATTCCACTTTTTTAGGAAAACTTCTCATGTGAACTTTTTAAAACTTAACATTTTTTTTGTCGAACCATTCCAGGAACACCGGGCCTTGGAATCACACGTCATCTCAGTGTCTGGTCTCTAAATTTTCCCAATTATTTTCTAAAAATAAAACCAATAAAATTCTGAGTTATTACATTCTCCTCACCTTAATCCTTTTCTAAGACAAGGGATACCCAAATAGATGAGGGTATGAGCACGAACATGAGCCCCCGCTCCCATGTTCTCTTTTAGAGATTCTTGTGATACCATTGATCATGCACTAAAGGAATCGACTACCCATGGAGGGTCCTCTCCTACTGATCCTTGATATCTATGACCAAGATGAAAAGCGAGAATCCCTATCGGAAATATCATCTATGGGATTTCATGGAGTCTAGCTATCTTCTGTATTTAGAGGCATCACAAGCTCTCTACTGAACTCTGCTCCTGAAAAGCTATGAAGTGGATGACTTGGTGAGTCATTCAATGATCACCCATATTGTATCATGTCCCTTAGATATATGTGATAAACCCATAACAAATTCCATAGATATTATTTCTCACTCCCTTCCTGGCACCCCAAGGAATAAAATATCAACCCCTTCCCAGCACAGGGGCTCAACACGATGAGTTGACAAACCAAAAAACTGATTCAAACAAGCTCTTAGCTTTAATATCAATAGTTAAGCCCATATTCAACCTGTTTTTTCATCCCCGGTGTCCGCCTTGACACCCACATGAATATATTGATGCATCTCGACACTTTAGGAGTCCACTACTATTACTGTACATCCTCTAAAAGAAACAATGTTCTTCCCACCTTTCAAATATACATTAAAGGAATTTCCCATGGACAACTGAGCACGTAAAGTCTCACCATCATTGTCATTGAGTCGTGACTCCCTGACTCACTACAAGAGTGGAGGGGTACAACCACCGATTTGAGGTAATTTGTATCATCTCTTTCCATGAAGGATAACTGTAATGAGGCCAACTGATTTGTTTCCTCATTAAAAAACTAAGAACTGGATCTCCTACTGAAAGAATTTGCTACCATATTTCCCTCACTAGGAGTATAGACTCTCTCCAAGTCATAGTCTTGGAGGAACTCTATCTAATGCCTTTTTATCAAGTTTATAACCTTCTGAGAGAAGATATACTAAAGACTCTGATGGTCTGGGTAGATGATAAATTGTACACCCATCAGGTAGTGTTGCCACATCTTCAATGCGAATACTACCATTGCCAACTCAAGATCATGGGTCATGTAGTTCTGCTCATGTGGTCTCAACTAAGATGAACCATAAGCAATCATTTCTTGCCTCTATATCAGGAAAAAACCAAGTCTGGTCCCTGATGTATCGCAGAACACTACGTACTTGACTTTTTACTCTGGAAAACTCAAGATAGGGGCGCTCGTCAAACTCTATCTTAACTGCGGAAAATCCTACAGGCACCTTTTTATTTGCGCAAAAGGCTACCTCTTTCAACTGATTGAAGTTTTCATTGACCCTTTGGTAGTGTATACTCTTTCTCCATAGTCACTTCGTTAAAGTACCGGTAATCCACATATAACCTCAAACACTGGGTCTTACTAAGCCTTTTCTCTATAAGTCCTCCACCTGCACCCTCATCTTGTGAAGCTTTATGAAATCCATTCAATATACTGATGTTGATATCAGTTCCAAATCGGGGTGTAGAAAAATGCAGAAGTTTATCTCCCTATGGGGAGGTAAACCTAGAACATCTTCAGGGAAGACATCCTTATACTCTTCCACTACTGCTGGGAACTAAAAACTCATAACATCCACTACCCCAAGGGTAAGGCTATCCAACTCAAGAGTGATTATAGAAACCCTCTTATGCATGAGTCTATCCCATGATTCTTGGGTTTCCTTTCTCGTTAACCAAGGAAAACCCCATTCCACCATTGCGGACATATCGCACCCCTTTTTCCTAAAACGGTCAATCTGAGCATGGACTATCGATGACCAATCCATACCAACGATAACATTGTAAGGCCTCAATGCTTCCACCAAGAGTTTCCAACCAAAACTCTCACCTAAAGGGTCAGATCACACTATCAGCACTAGTGTGATTATCGAGTCTCCTTCTGTAGGTATCTCCAGTTGTAAGGTTCAATTAAATGGTTTAACTGGAAACTCTAGGTCTTGAATAAGATCTGTGACAAGGAATAATTATTAGCACCTATGTCTATCAATATGAAAGTTAATAGTAGACATAGATCACATCTCATATAATTCTTAGAGCCCTTGGGTCATATGCCTCAACCACGTGCAGTTGTCCCCTCCTTTTTCCTCCATCTCCCTAATCCTGGTATGGACCACTTGGGGGTGGTGGTGGTAACATATCGAAATGTATAGAACCTCCTACTGCTCTCTATATCCTTTTTCACATCTTCCTCTTTGTAGATTCATTTGTTACTCTCACTATCTCTGCCTCGGTGGCTCATCCACTATTTCACTATCAGCAGCACGACGGGATAGACAATATCTAGCGAGATGTCCCCTGCCATCACATGAAAATCATTACCTATCTCTAAGAAGACTGGACTCACCCTATGAGCCCTATGATGTAGATACCCTACCATGGGATCTCTTCTCAGAATGTCTCACACATTCAAGTCTCTGAGACTGTGGTCTCGCTTGTCGTTGATTGAAGTTATATGCGTCCCAAATTAATTACCCGTTCTTAGAACTTTAGTATAGCATAAGTTCGGGGTCGATCGACAGGGAACTAAGGCATGTGTGAATTCAATTGAGTTAATACTTAATTAGGTGAAGTATGCAGAATTTAGAGTTGATTGAGTTGATTTTGGTTTTTGATTGAAACTAAACTGTTTTACTTTAAAGAAATGATTAACAGTTTTAAATAAAACAACAGGTAAATTTAAAGAGTTTAAAATAAGAAGGAAAGACGTGTCGGGGCTGTGGTGATTAAGGAGTAATTTTGCAGGTTGTTTAAATGGTTGTGTTTTTCATAATAATTCAATCATTCTGGATGTTGTTTTGTTACAAGATTTCCTTGGTCCCGTTCCTCTTGTTTGGAATTAGAGCAGCTAACCCCCTGGTCTGGTAGTCAGTGTTCTTAATTCTTTAGTAAGTTCGATCCATTATTTGAATCGGTGAAATCCTTCCAATGGTCATAGATGTTTTCACCATTACTTCTCTTTTGTATCACTGAGAATTCTTCCCTTGGTCCGGCTCAGAATTCTCAGTTATATTAGATAGTGGTTTAAGAAGAGTAAGATGAATTACAATGAGCAAACACAACTATATAAAACAACACACAAATTATGATCCCATCATCCACAACCCCAACACGAGGGGTTTAGTTACACATAGAAAGTGTGAGAGAAATGACACATGTGATACCTGACGGATTCATCGTGTAGGCGTTGAGGTAGGGTGTCAGAAGGTGGAATGGTGGAATGACGGCACCTTGGTAGCTTTGGGAATGGTGGTAACAGAGCTTCTCTCTCCTTTAATGGGTTCTGAACTCTCAAATCCTTATGCCAAGGAATCTTTTTATAGAAAAATAAAGTACATGGAATGTATAGAAAGTACACACCGTGTACTTTTTGTCAACGCGCTTTGGTGCCAAATTCTCCACTGGCAGGTGGCCTAACATGCCATCTTTGACTTTTGAACACGTCGCTTCCTGGTAGTTGAGTGTACACGGCGTGTAGCGCCACCATAAATGGCGTGTAGTATCAAAAGTTTGGCTGCCAGCCCCTTCTAGAATAGCAAACACGGCATGTAAAAATGGAACACGTCGTGTCTCCATTAACGGCCACATGGGCATGTGGACTTTTCTTCGGCAACTATCGCTTCTAGAAAGTAGTACACGGCGTGTAGCGCTTCCACACACGGCGTGTATCTTCTGCCTGGTGACATGGGTGTGTACTCCCTCCTTCGGTCTGTGTCCCTGCCTGGATGTACACGGCGTGTATAAAAGTACACGCCGTGTATTTTCAAAATTTTCACAGACTTCCCTTGATCCGTGTATTTATCCAGAAAGCTCCTGAAAGTAAACAGATTCTCCAAAATCAAAGAATATGTTCATAAAACAACAGATATTTTCTAAAAACATGTTTTTATTGTCAATTATATATATGGGAATGTATACACAAATCTGGTGCATCAAATTCCCCACACTTAGTCATTTTCTTGCCCTCAAGCAAAATCTCAACATCTAATTAAGAGAGCCTATACTTTAAAAAGGAAGGAATTTAAGTAATCAAACGTATAACTGATAAAGTTACTGAGGAATATTTCTAAAAGGCACAAATAAATTCAATTCATAAGATATTAAAATCATGCCTTATATATAATTCAATTAACTACTCTCATCCTCTTTCAACACATTTTTCAACCTTTCAAAAATAAGCATGCCACTTGATGGTTTACCTTACCAGTTAAAATCACACTTCACACTCAAGATGTTTTTAATCAAAGTTGTGCTCAATATAAGGTATATACACTCTATCCATAGGTTTTCAAGATATATTGTTCTCTACTTCAGAAAAATTGAATTACAAAAGAAATATCAATCACGTCATATTCATAAGAACAAATCTTTTGGAAATCATAACCTGCAAAAGAGATCATAATTTCATAACATGGGATAAATCATAGTAGTGAAATGTAATCCCAATAATCATAACTTAAAACATGAAACTTTGTGGCATACACACATAATCATATAGAATCATTTCTTATTATTCAAGACTCATTGCCAAGACTATCTTAGTGGACAAAGTCCCTTTCTGAACCGAGTTCACTCCTCGTTTTAGTCCTGTTTCACTGAACCGGTATAACCTACCATTCCAGCCATGTCTATCTCATGAGATATAAAATCTTTACCCAATTCATTGGAGGGAGATATAGGTCCCACCCATCTCATAATGATACCAATCTTATGTGTTCCACAAAATCATAAATCATACATCATTGCATAACCCATGTAATAAAAATGGGAATCTTAAACATCATGACATCATAAAACAATTCATATAAGATAAATGAATTCATAAAAATATTTCCATCACAACATAATCAAGTAAATTTAATAATAGGGATAGAAACAGAACCCTATATTATCTTAGATGGAAAATAATTTTGATAAAACACTTGAACTCCATTCTTGAGGAAAATATCCTTTCTACTTCAAAAACATTTTCCTTTCTTAACATTTCATACAATTTTAAACTAAAATAAGTTGATTAAAAATAAACTTGAAAACTTGTAAATGAAGATTCTTGGAAATAATGTTTTAAAAATCCATTCATGTTGTATAAGTTAAAAAAACATTCTTCTCGTACTTTTGTCGAAAAAGTCAAAAAGTACATCATATGAAAAACGAAAAAAGATTTCTATCATATCTTTTACTAAAAACTCAACGAAGGGTAAAATTTGATATAAACTATTGTATAAGGATATAAATATTACATATTGAGGAAACATGGATGTGGATGATAAAATACATCCCAGTAAATACCAAAGTATAAACCATCTCGGATAAAAATGAGATTGTGATATTTCTCTTACCTTAGGTCCGATTTGCTTCGTAAGTGTCTGAACCTCCTATATAATGATTTAAATAATGTCATTGACTTATTACAGAATCATATTAATTGTTATGATATCATATATGGTTCACTTATGAATTTATATTACCCGTTCTTTTGTAAATTCCATGTTAAAGAGCATTTTGGGTAAAATTGTTTCATTTGTCGTCCATGTTTTGACTTGTAATTATTCATATGATTAATTAGATCATGATTACTTAATTAAAGAATATAAAACATGGTTTATATATAATATATATTCATAATATATATATATATAATAAATCAGTAAATGGAAATATATACACCGTTCATGGAGACAGTAGGTCGTACGTACGCATGAACGTTGTTTTCGTTTCCTTATTGAGTTGAATGGAATTAAGTAGATAACATACATATATATACACATAAATCCAGTATCATTATTATGTCATATATTTCATGATTACTTATTATATATACTTTATAATCATTCATGAATGGTTAAAGTGGAGAATGAATCTCATCGCGTTGTGGAGACGGTAGTCCGTACGTACGCACGAGCGATGATATCGTTCTCATGATCGTGGGACTGTATTGGAGTGTATGTATACTATTTCAGAATAAATATCACTTTAAAATAATCATATATAGTTATTATTTACACCATTATACCCATCCAAGTAAGTTGGTGGTGGAAAATAGATTTCACCACGGCGTGGAGACGGTATTCCGTACGTACGCACGCGCGGTGATTTCGTTTTCCGTAGGATGGATAGATGGTGAAATAGGGTTGTTTAATACTTATAATAACATATCAGTATATTATTGATACTTCTGTTATTACTTCATAATTAAACAACTAAAGAATAAGAAGCGGAAGAAGAAATAAAGATGAAAGAATCGCTAACGGAAATTACCTCTTCTTTGAAGCGCCTCTTTGAGACCTCCTCTTAGGGCAATAAAATTGGTCTTTGAGGAAGACCAGAACCTCTAGGATGTTTCTAGGGAAGTTTAGAAGAGAATTTGGTAGAGTTTTTCCAATATTGAAAGCTCAAAGTGTTGTAAGAAAGAGAGGGAGGGGGTGCCCTTTTATAAGGGAGGAGAGGGGCACCTTTGGAATAACTAAAAATATTATTTTATTATAAAGCCAAATTCTGTTTTAAATAGCTCCAAATTGATTTATTTCGAAGCTAAGGTGGGGATGGGTCGAATTCCTCTCATCCAATAGAATTTAGACAATTTAGGTTCCTATTGTAACCTTATCATTTATATTTAACTTTAAGTTATATAATTTTACTTTTACCGTGTCTTCTTGTTTTCTTACACTATAAGGTTAATAAACTTACTATATCAAGACAAAAGAACCCCAAGTTGTTTATTATTAATATATATAACCTTATCTAAGTCATTTGGCATAACCTTAGATTTTTAGGAATAAAATAACAATTAGTAATATAATATTTGTTTCAAAAACTATTTTATGTCAATTTTGACACTATTTAGTAATTGATTTTTGTGAAAATCATAACAGAATGATTAGTTAGAAAAAAGTTAATTAAATCAATACTAACATGTCATATTAACCTATAAAATTAGTTTAATTCATAAAAAGTCTTAAATTACATTTATTTTGGTATTTATAACATCAATTATGTCAATATTTCATTAATAAGATAATTACTGCATCATCTTTGTGTCATAATAAATGATAATTATTTAATCCCTAAAAATTATAAATAAATTCTTATGATGTAGATAATTGTATTAGATTTCTGGAGACTATTCATGTTCGAAGTTTCATGAAGTGTATCACTAAATTAAAATTATTATACTTATAAGATTTAAGAAAGTGACATGTTGTCACATTCTTTGGTTTTAATAATAATTAAATTATTTTCATGGAAAAAAGTCCATTAAATGAATCTAATCTGACCCTTAGGTGATATGGGTCTACTTTTAGTCATCCAATAGGATTTTTACTTGTGTTAGGGTAATTTTATAATATTATATTTACCCTTAATTACCCGATTTACCTTTAACTATGGTAAATAAAATTTACCGTAGTTACTATTCATAATTCCCAAAAATAAAAAGTAGCTTATTAACATAATTTGGATCCACTGATTCCAAATATGGAATCCATTTTTCCAAATTAAATACACAAAAGTTGCAGAAATTAAATTAAAATTAATCCCGTTGTCGAAAGAAAACGGGTTTTTCTTTAAAACATTGTAAAAGATTGAAATGATTTATCCTACGAATTCAAGGTAGAATCAATGATAATGACATACATTATATTAAATGGTAAAAATATATTCTATTTATACTTTAAAACCATTAAATATTATAATTTAACCATATAAATTATTGCGATGAAAAAAGTTGTTTTTAATTAAAATATAGCGTGTTTTTACTATTCATCAAAATATGAAAGTTACCAGAATAATATGAAAAATTTATCCAAAGTAAATTTTTATTTTATGATTCCAAAGAAGAATTTTATTTTGTCAAATTGAACTTATAAACATGTCAAAAACTATATTTAAAGTGGGTGCGCCATCAAAAGGCGGCAAAACTGCATTTTTTGAAAAATACTTATTTTACACGAAAAATTTATTTTGTTTTTATACCATGTTCTAGAAAATGTGTAAGACGAATAATAATGTTATAAGATTCAAAATTTAGTTAATACTATTCATAACGGCTAGTTCATAATAATATTATAATAATATATCGTTGTTTAGTAAAACCTGGTATTGCGTACAACACACGCTATCGAGGAAGGTCGTGATTGCGTGTAATGTAAGCCAAGTCAGGGTTGCGTGCTGTGCAAGAATCCTTCGTTGTTTCGTATAACATAATCCAACCATATTTCATTTATACATTGAATATATATATATATATACTCAATGTTGCGTAGAATAACTATTATCAAAATTGTGTGTAACACGATCCAAGAATAGTGTTGCGTATACTGCAAGCTAATACGGTGTTGCGTATAGCGCAAGGTAATCTTGGTGTAGCATACAACACAAGACATTGATGAAATTAAAAGAATATTTTTCATAAAATCTCGGGGTGTTACATTCTACCCCCCTTAAAATGAATTTTTCCCTCGAAATTCGTCAGGGTTATAAATGGTTTACTATTCGAAAGTTTCTTTAATAGAAACCCACATTGTAAAAAGGAATACCAAAACCAATCTTTAAAAACAAAAGTATGAAACGTAACGGTTACCCAAATAAACTAATCACTGGATTTCGACATAGGTGAAAATATGGATATGGAAGAGAAATCTAACCATCATGTTCTGATGGAGAGTGGTAGAGAACAAGGCTATGAAAAAGCCAACAATCACAAAACTATTGATTTGTGATGATCTAAAGTACAATCTGATTCATCGGATATAAGGGAACTAGGACAACATTTTTGGTTTTCAAGATCATTTCCCTAAAGTTGATGAATTAAAAGAAATACTTGCATGATTTTGGTAAAATCTCACTGTTGTTCGTGAATTGAACAATTTCCACTTCATCCCTTAAAGAAATGAAGTTGAATTTGTTATTCGTGATGTGTTAGCAGATCATTTGATAGAATGATGGGTCATTCCATCTCTCAAAAGGTTAGCAAAAGTTATAATTCCATCTTATGGTTAGATTAATCGTATATGGTTCCAAAAATGAACTTATACTTCATATATCATACAACTTAATAAAATAAAACTAGTTTCTACTAACCAGGGACTTCCTGTAGGCCAGTGGTAGGTGATAAAGGCCAGTCGCACTACGGTTGTGGGTTCGATTCCCACAGCCTTGTCCGACGTGAGGGGCTGTCGCCCGTCCTGCAGGTTGTCCTTTTTAAAAATCTATATTACTATAACATCCCATAAATAATATCAAAAAAAAAGTTCTATCCTTAAACAATACTAACTTATGTCCAACATAATCCATTCCAATATTTAGGCTTATCTAAAATACTTCGGTCCAGCTCATAGTATAAAGAAAACAATTACTTTAAATGTCATCAACCAAGCATGTGAATACCATCATTTATCCGCCATATATCTTGTTGGTCACATTCCAATCATGTGAATACCTTAATCATGTATTCTCTTGAAAAATGAATACTCATTAAACCTTAGTGAAAACATGAATGTTGTCAAAAGTTAACTCTTTCCACATACCAAAATCCAAAAATTCTTTATACTCAAACCATGATATAACCTTCTCCTTATATCAGTCATGAGCTCATGAGTACTATCAAACATTTAATTTTATCCTTATCCTTTCATTATGCGCATATCATCTACATTCCAAAAATATATGAATAACCTTTCAAGGATACTGGTACTATTAATCATACACTTTAAAAACTCAAGGAAAGACAATAGTGTAACAATCCTTAGATGTCACTTTATTCCATAGTACCATGAGATTACTTATACAACATTACACATGATAAACATGTAATCATTCCACTATATTCTTAAACCATTGACCAAGCTTCAACAATTCTTTCATCTCACATATCATTTGTAGTCTCTTCATCATCATCAACATAAATACTACCCATACGACCATACTGATTCTCTTCATGAGACTTTCCCTTAGGGCATTGGTTTGCATAATTCCCGTACATTCCACATTTAAAACATTTAACCATTGTTAATGTCGTAGCAATACCATTATCCTCATACCTAGTGTTAACTGAACCTTTTCATTTGCACTTACTGGCTTTGTGTCCTTCTTTTCCACACCCAAAGCATCTTCCAGTTCCTTTGAAACATTCTCCTTGATGCCTCTTCACACATGATTTACATAGGGGAAATTGAACTTTCTTTCCTCTATGATCATCATGAAACTCCATCTTTCTCTTATTAGCTGAGTCAGGAAACTTACCAAAGTTGAGATTATTGATCATATTATGAGATTGCTGATTAGGCATAATAACGATGTTTGGACTTCCAAATCCCGTTTCATTTGGTTTCTCATGAATAAAATCATTCCATTGTCCGTCATATCCTCCATTATCATGAATCTTCCTGTTTCCAGTCATTTTCTAAAACCCAAAAAGAATAGTGTGAGAGGAAAAAATCATGCTAGGGAAAACAATATAATAAAGGGGGGTACCTTCAATATCTAACATATTAGGTTTAATTCTATGATCGTTAGCATAATTCTAGTACTATAACCTATACGTATACTTAACCTTAGGGACATCCCTAGACATACCTTAGAAATATCTCTAGGGATCTCACTAAAGTTCTCGCATCCTAGTTTCCAAAGGTTGACTAAACCTTTCCTCTGATACCAACTGTAGAGACTCGAATCCTGACGTACATAGACATTACATTACTTTTGCAGAATACTTAGTACATAACAAAAAACACACACACAAGGACCGTAATAGTATAGTGTCTTTGGAAACTCGGAATATAATCTTCTAGTAGTGGTGAAAGATCTTCAAGATATCCCATAAAGATATTCTTTTTTTAAACCTAAATCCTTTCTTTATGTCCTGGGGAAAAGAAAACATAAAAGGGTGAGCTCAAATGCTCATTAAGGGTAAACAAAAGAAATATCAATCACGTCATATTCATAAGAACATATCTTTTGGAAATCCTAACCTGCAAAAGATTACCTCATATGAAAAACGACAAAAGATTACTTTCATATCTTTTACTAAAAACTAAACGAAGGATAAAATTGGATATAAAATATTGTATAAGGATATAAATATTACATATTGAGGAAACATGGATGTGGATGATAAAATACACCCCAGTAAATACCAAAGTATAAACAATCTCGGATAAAAATGAGATTGTGATATTTCCCTTACCTTAGGTCCGATTTGTTTCGTAAGTGTCCGAACCTCCTGTATAATGATTTAAATAATGTCATTGACTTATTAAATAATCATATTAATTGTTATGATATCATATATGGTTCACTTCTGACTTTATATTACCTGTTCTTTTGTAAATTCCATGTTAAAGAGCGTTTGGGGTAAAATTGTTTCATTTGTTGTCCGTGTTTTGACTTGTAATTATTCATAAGATTACTTAGATCATTATTACTTAATTCCAGAATATAAAATATGGTTTATATATAATATATAATCATAATATACATATATATAATAAATCAGTAAATGGAAAGAAATACACCGTTCATGGAGATGGTAGGTCGTACGTACGCATAAACGCTGTTTTCATTTCCTTATTGAGTTGAATGGAATTAAGTAGATAACATACATATATATATACATAAATCCAGTATCATTATTATGTCATATATTTCATTATTACTTATTATATATACTTTATAATCATTCATGAATGGTTAAAGTGGAGAATGAATCTCATCGCGTCGTGGAGACGGTAGTCCGTACGTACGCACGAGCGATGATATCATTCTCATGATCGTGGGACTGTATTGGAGTGTATGTATACTATTTAAGAATCAATATCACTTTAAAATAATCATATATAGTTATTATTTACACCATTATACCCATCCAAGTAAGGTGGTGGTGGAAAATAGATTTCACCATGGCGTGGAGACAGTATTTCGTACGTACGCACGCGCGGTGATTTCGTTTTCCGTAGGATGGATAGATGGTGAAATAGGGTTGTTTCATACTTATAATAAAATATCAGTATATGAGTGATACTTATGTTATTACTTAATAATTAAACAACTAAAGAAGAATAATTTGAAGAAGAAATAAAGATGAAAGAATCGGTAACAGAAATTACCTCTTCTTTGAAGCGCCTCTTTGAGACCTCCTCTTAGGGCACTAAAATTGGTCTTTGAGGAATACCAGAACCTCTAGGATGTTGGTAGGGAAGTGTAGAAGATAATTTTTCAGAGTTATTCCGAGCTTGAAAGCTCAAAGTGTTGTGAGTAAGAGAGGGAGGGGGTGCCCTTTTATAAGGGAGGAGAGGGGCACCTTTGGAATAACTAAAAATATTATTTTATTATAAAGCCAAATTCGGTTTTAAATAGATCAAAATTGATTTATTTCGAATCTAAGGTATGTATGGGTCTAAATACGCTCATCCAATAGAATTTAGACAAGTTTAGGTTCCTATTTTAACCTTATCATTTATATTTAACTTTAAGTTAGATAATTTTACTTTTACTGTGTCTTCTTGTTTTCTTACACTATAAGGTTAATAAACTTACTATATCAAGCCAAACGAACCCCAAGTTGTTTATTATTAATATATATAACCTTATATAAGTCATTTGGCCGAACCTTATATTTTTAGGAATAAAATAATAATTAATAATATAATATTTGTTTTAAAAACTATTTTATGTCAATTTTGACACTATTTAGTAATTGATATTTGTGAAAATTATAACAGAATTATTAGTTAGAAAAAATTTAATTAAATCAATACTAACATGTCATATTAACCTATAAAATTAGTTTAATTCATAAAAAGTCTTAAATTACATTTATTTTGTTATTTATAACATCAATTATGTCAATATTTCATTAATAAGACAACTACTGCATCATCTTTGTGTTATAATAAATGATAATTATTTAATCCCTAAAAATTATAAATAAATTCATATGATGTAGATAATTGTATTAGATTTCTGGAGACTATTCATGTTCTAAGTTTCATGAAGTGTATCACTAAATTAAAATTATTGTACTTATAAGCTTTAAGAAAGTGACATGTTGTCACATTCTTTGGTTTTAATAATAATTAAATTATTTTCATGGAAAAAAGTCCATTAAATGAATCTAATCCGACCCTTAGGTGATATGGGTCGACTTTTAGTCATAAAATAGTATTTTGACTTGTTTTAGGTTAATTTTATAATATTATATTTACCCTTAATTACCCGATTTACCTTTAACTATGGTAAATAAAATTTACCGTAGTTACTATTCATAATTCCCAAAAATAAAAAGTAGCTTATTAACATAATTTGGATCCACTGATTCCAAATATGGAATCCATTTTTCAAAATTCAATACAGAAAAGTTGCATAAATTAAATTAAAATTAATCCCATTGTCGAAAGAAAACGGGTTTTTCTTTAAAACATTGCAAAATATTGAATTGATTTATCCTACGAATTCAAGGTAGAATCAATGATAATGACATACATTATATTAAATGGTAAGAAATATATTATATTTATACTTTAAAACCATTAAATATTATAATTTAACAACATAAATTATTGCGATGAAAAAAGTTGTTTTTAATTAAAATATAGCGTGTTTTTACTATTCATCAAAATATGAAAGTTACCAGAATAATATGAAAAATTTATCCAAAGTAAATTTTTATTTTATGATTCCAAAGAAGAATTTTATTTTGTCAAATTGAACTTATAAACATGTCGAAAACTAGATTTAAAGTGGGTGCTCCATCAAAAGGCGGAAAAACTGCATTTTTTGAAAAATACTTATTTTACCTGAAAAGTTTATTCTGTTCTTATAACATGTTGTAGAAAATGTGTAAGATTAATAATAATGTTATAAGATTCAAAATTTAGTTAATACTATTCATAATGGCTAGTTCATAATAATATTTTAATAATATATCATTGTTTAGTAAAACCCGGTATTGCGTACAACACACGCTATCGAGGAAGGTCGCGATTGCGTGTAATGCAAGCCAAGTCAGGGTTGCGTGCTGTGCAAGAATCCTTCGTTGTTTCATATAACATAATCCAACCATATCTCATTTATACATTGAATATATATATATATATATATATACTCAATGTTGCATAGAATAACTATTATCAAAATTGTGTGTAACATGATCCAAGAATATTGTTGCGTATACTGCAAGATAATACGGTGTTGCATATAGTGCAAGGTAATCTTGGTGTAGCATACAACACAAGACATTAATGAAATTAAAAGAATATTTTTCATAAAATCTCGGGGTGTTACATTCCTTGATAATTTTATTAGAGTATTTTCATTTTCCAACACCACTATTGAATTTTTTGTTTTATTAAGATTGGTATCTTATGATTATCATCTACCATATTTTATTAAATGGTTTATGATAAGTTTGATTGTGGATGTGCTATATTTATACCATTAAATATACTACTCAAAATTCTTAGTGATCATGTTTATAGATTGGGGAATGTTATTTATATCTCATATATATATATATATGTGTGTGTGTGTGTGTGTGTGTGTTTCTTATGTTTAACCCCATTAATATGATGAATTTATTGTACTTAGTAAGTTATGGGTGGGGCCCGATATATCCCCTTGATGCATCATTAGGTCCCATGATACAAAACATATATGGACTTGGCTGAAGCATTGCCCATTTTCAGATATGGTTTTGGTCGAGGACTTAATTATTTTCAGATGTCTTGGACGAGGCCTCAACAATATTTATTATATTCCTGGCATTATGAATTCCCTCATTATGATATTAGTAAATAATAAATCATGTGACTATTCAACTAGTATAAAAACCATGGTTAGAATTCGTGTGATTATTTATAGATAATTATTTATTCAGAATTTATTCCTGCCATATTAAGATTAAGATTATGTTTTAATGGCATGTGCTCTTTTAGTTATTCACCATGCATTATTATTTATGTTTATACTATATTATTTTCCCTTAATGAGCATCTTATATCACCCCTTTATTATGTTTTATTTTTCCCCAGGATATAAATATGAATATTATGAATGAATTGAAGGGTTAATCTAAGAGATTTTGGGTGTTACAAATGGAGTTTATATATTGTATTTTTTTCAAAGTTGTAATGTAAAACTTATGTTTGTATCTGGTTTTCCAAAAAAAACTAAACTATTTGGGCCTTCAGGATACGTCTTCCTTGACTATTATGTCAATGTAATGAAGTAAGGCACCAGCTCTAAGAAATTGGGATCAGGGTCTCTATATATACAAAAATTAGTTCTTAAAAGGGAAAAGAATGATATTTCCCTTAACTTGAAGAGTAACTCCCAAAAATCAAAGATTGGGACCTTGGGGGCTTGATGAAAACTTTTAAGGACTCTTTTAGAGGTAAAACTATCATATATTTGTGGAGGATTAAATTTTAGTTAAGGAAAAAGGATAAATTGGTGGGTATGTATATAAAAAGTGGGGGATTTGTTTATTAATTTCTAAATTTAGGCTTTGGACACCTAGGTAGTGGTAAATAAAAAACCGTGGGCTTTCCCATAGTATTTTCCCATGGTATTGGGCACTTGGGAAACCTTTTATGTTATTTTAATCCCCGATATTCTACCATAATTTTATATTACTTATTTTGGAAAGGAAAATTAAATTTTTCACAAAATAACATTTTTAAAGTTAAAGTTTTCATTTTAGAATTTGGAAAGTAAATTATATATTTGTAAATTAATTAAAATATATTAAAATACTTTATATTAATAAAATAAAATATTTAAAGTTGTTTATTGTGGTTAATTAGTTATTACATCATTATGAAATAATTATTATTTCATTAACATATTGAAAAATTCAAAACTATATTTTTACTATTCATAAAAAAATAAAGTATTTAATAAAATTATCATAAATTCACCCTAACCTAATTTCGATATTCTAATTTCAAAAATGATATTTATTTTATCATAAAAATCCTTGAAATATGATAATTTTAATTTTTAAATATAAAAATCCTTATTTATTAAAAATAATAGTGGATAGAAAATTCATAGTAAAATTTCCAACACTTGAAAAAAATAAAATTATTTTATCAGTTAATTTTAAATAAGAGTGTTTTTATCATAACATTTCATTAAAATAAACATTATTCATAATACCTTATTTTATTATAATAATTATATATTATCTTAAAACTACAATCTCTATCCGAAAAATCAATTTATCAAATTCCATCTCGATTTTATTAAGAAAAACTATTCTTAAAATGGAAATGATGGAATAAAAAATTTATATATTCAATATAATTACACTTTAAGTAACAAGGGCCTTGAAAAATAACCCCATATAACACCTACATATAACCTAAGGTTAAGGTGTGTGATGGTAATAGATTCATTGGGTGGCTCGACTAGCATAATCTGAGTGGTAATTTACACTAACTTGAACTTATCCTATAGTTGATTTCATTCAAGCTTCACTTGTTGAAGCTCAGATTGGGATTGGTTAAGAGAAAATCACAGTGATACTACCTCCCTACCAAGTTCTGATAAATGAACTTTGTATAACACGACTCTACTAGTTGAGGCCATCATTACTCCTTTCTACATTAATTATCCTTTATCATTTCTACTTATAAACACTAATTATAATGTTAAAATGTTTATCAAGATTATTGTTTCCAATGGTTGTATTAACCAACAGTCATAATTGAGCAACGGTCATATAGCGGTCAAAACCTGATGGTCACATTTCAAATTATACTCAATTCATTATTAATAATATGTAGTTTTTATGAGTAAAAAATAATATAAAACACATTTTCTTAGGAATAAAATATTATTCAAAAATTCTAGGCCGTTACGATTGTCGTTTGGGAAAGTATGGGGTGTTAGCGCTGTATTTTTTTGGGTTGTTTAATGTTATGGAGTGTCTTGGTAAGGTAGCCTACCAATTATATATACCATTATATATGACCTTAATTTGTGACATCTTTCATGTATCCAAGATAAAGAGATACCATCTATACCCATCTCACGTGCCGGAGTGGGAATATTTGGAGTTAGATCCAAATGTATCCATTGTAGAACAACCTGTTCACATCATGGATGTTCAAAACTAAGTGTCCCATATAAAATTGATCCCATTATTCTAGATTCTCTGAAATCATGGTGGCAATATCCATGGGACATGGGATTGAGATGGTTGGGTGAGGGAGCAGCAGCATCACCTGGTTTTTTCTAGAAAATCCTAAGGCCTTTATCAGAATATAAAATAGCATGGTGGGGAGTTTTTTACACCCTTCAGTTCACTGGTATATCTAATTTTGAGTTTTATTTATCCTTGAGTATGTTCTTGGAGTTATTGTGTGTCTGGGGTTTAAACCAGGATTTTTTAGGGAGATGTACTAGGGCGCATGGTGTTTCTAAACCATACAAAAACCATATGGGGGCCACTACAACAAAATAGGGTTCTACCAGCAGTTATTTTTTCTTTTATTGGCAGTTCAAACCACCAAAAAATTATTCCATGATGCTTTTTTAAACCACCGCTAAAGTTTGTATTGGTATCCCAATTACGTCAATTTCGGTCATTTAGTGTTAGTTTCTGGGAAGTGTCACGAAATATTTTTTTCTTGCAGATATTTTGATTTTTAGCAGTGGTTTTTCCTATTATAACTACATATTATTTCATGGTGGTTTAAAACATTGCTATATTTAATAATATGTGTGTGTGTGTGTGGTTTAAACCATAACTAATTGTTTTACCATATATAGTGGTGATTTAAACTACCTCTATTTATTTCTATTAAAAAACTAAAAAATTTACAACCCCATAAAACAAAACATAATCATACATATTCAAAACATCAAAACAACTATTAATGGACCATAACAGACCAACTGTAAATGTAGTTTCAATTAAAACACAATCAAAATAAAAATAAAACTATTGACCAAACCAATATTATACACATAATAAAATGTCTCAAAAGGATATACACAAAACATTCATAATCATTCACTAATATATACACCAGTGAGCCATAATAAATAAGTACAAAAGGATTTGAAAATCTAAAGCATCACCCATAAAAGTTCAAACATACCAAAACTAGATTAATCAGGCCTCTTTTGATTTCCTCAGGAAACCAAGTCAAATCCATTTTACAAGTCATTTCAAAAAGGCACCATGTTCCATCTTACTAATGTTAGAGCCTTAGAGAAATCCTATCAAACATTCTTTAAAAGCCCCATTTTCCATTTTGATTTACCATTTGAAAACCCATTCTATAGATAACTGTTTTACCTTTAAATTAAACTTAGAACCAATTAAACATTCAAAAATAACATTTTAAAAAGGAAAACTATTTTACCTTTAATATCCAATACATGCCTCCAAATAATCCATAAAAAGGTACCTTGAAACTCATTTGACCAAGGCACCACCATCAAACTATTTAGCAAGATGGGTGGTCTATGTTTACTATTATTCCAACACAAACAAATACCAATCTTATGGGGAAACTCACATAAGACTAGAAATATATAGACAATAATAATAATAATGAATTCACATGAATATAAAATCACTATAAGACCAAGATACGGTAATATAATGGACACCTACCTGTAAATGGACCATAATAGACCAACTGTAAATAGAATTTTTATTAAAACATAATAAAAATAAAAATAAAACAACTACTAACCTAACTAATATTATAAAATTGATAAATCATTAATCCAATTTTATAATTAAAACAAAAATGAATACTAAAATTTGAAAATTTAAATAAAAATAGATTGTTAAAATTCATTTTTAATGTTTTTTAAACCCATGATTAAGATTTTACAAATCACCTTTCCAAATAGACAACTTCAGCATTAAAAAAATAAAAACATAGACAAGTTTTAAACATTAAATAATCATGCTTAAATCATACTAGAAAATAAAATGAACCACTAACCATCATAAACCATTTAAATTGAGGAGAACATTGATACCATTTGACCAAAAAAATTGAAACCCTCATATTCATGAAATTCATCATTTATTTTTCATTGTGAATATATATATATATACACACACATATCTATAACTTAAGAAAACCAAAAATTAATAACCCACATATAATATGAGAAAATACATTTTATTTTATACACCCATGACTTACTTCTAAACTCCTCATTATATGGGCCAACCTAACTCTCCCTCCTAAAATGAGCATACTAAAATCACTACTTTCATCAGAGTAATCATACATTATCCACCCCAAATCTAATATAACATTTAAATAAAGGGAAAAAATAATCAAACTATAATGGAAAAATTTACATGGAATCATTTAAAAAATAACCCAAAAGAGCCTAAGAATGATGAGTATAACGGAATCATCGGAAGAAAACAAATAAAATCAACAAAACATATATATTTTATGCAATGTAAGAGAAATATAGATATCCCCTACCTCAAGAAACAACATGGTTTATCAATAACCAAATCATTGTGTTAGTTATTCATAATTTTAGTTACACATCACCATCACTGAATCTAAATTCAACCCTAATCACTACTTGGTGAACTAAGATTAACACAGTCTCTGGCTCTATCTCTACTCCCTTCTATCATCACCTATATGACAATTTTATTGAAAATTAAATAGTGTTGTATATTTAAATTTAAAGTTAAAACAAATAAAATTTTATGTGCTTAATGATTATGAAGTTGTTTAATTTACCTACTCACTCAAACCATCCATCAACACAATATCACCGAGGAAACATCCAGCCATCTTATTATATAAATCAACTATTCATCTCTAAAGAGAAACAAACATCACATCATGTATCTATATATGAGCCCCCTATTTCTAGATTGTTCTCCCCTATTCCTGAATTGTTCTTTTCATTTCCATAAACTGCCTCTGAGCATCCCAGGGTAGAGAGTTACTACAACTAGTAGTAGATGTGGTTGAAATCCCCAGTTACCTGCCAAAGACCTCAGATGGTACTAGTCTCGAACCCATATTGTACATGTGACCAGGATGCTTCTTCCCAAGTACTTAACCCACTAGATCATCCTGGGAGACTGAGAAGGTTTTCACAGGATTGGAATCCCATGGTTCTTTTATTTTTACTTATAAACCAAATATTATTAATATTTATAACAATACATATTAACAAAGTGACAACTAATAAAAAGTTATTACAATGAAAAAGTAATTCATACGCCAACTCCTTTGGCAAGATCATTCACGTAACTCCCAACATATTTCATATGAACATCCAACCAAAATTATGTTTGGGAGACTTAGTACCCTAAATTCTTTGAATACATTAAAAAAATATAAATAAAAAATTTAATATATGAAATAGATAATGTTGTCTTATAAATATTTAAACTAATGAAAATATTACCATAGTCAATTTGTTTCTTAAAAACTCTTTGAACTGGAAGTGTGGGGGATGATTTTTTAGTTCAAATTGATACATTTTTTCTAAAAACACCCTAAAATAAATAACATGTAATTTAATAGTAATGTATGCAATGTCATCTCCTTTTTATATGCATGTATATATATAAAATGATATTGATATAACAATATATTTTTCAATACCATATTCTTCTCATAGTGATGGATATCAAAAAACACCTTCCAATACTCTCTAAGTACCCCTTTTAATACCTTATAATATTATTGTTGAGTGGTCAGTGATGTATCCTTGAATTCATTCCATAATTTCCATTTAAAATATTTCCATTTATTACCCAAATTTTTCAATTTCCACTTTTTTATGATAAGATCGGCAATGGTAAAGTTGAATAAGATCTATATGAAGATATTCATTTTTAAAATATTAGAATATAATTAACTAATGGAATTTAATTAATCCATAATGTATTAAAATTACTTTCATTTGGGAACCAAATACTTTATTATTCCAAGATTGAGGCATATTCCTCCAATCAAAATATGTAATCGGAAGTGTAATCGGATCAACTTTCAACAAGCCTAGAATATGGATAAATAATCTTGTAGCATCATATATGGGGACACCATAATAATCAAATGGTACAACTATCTTCAAATTGATTAAATTCAAGACATCTGAACTATTAATATTTGTCTTGGTAGTAACATTGTTTCCATTATTTATGAAAAAATAGTTATTAGTATAAAAATTGAAATAACTTTATTCACATTAAAATATGCAACTATAACATCATCCTCCAATATCTTTATGATGAAATGGGAGTAACCATCTATTCCCTCATTGTGGATTCATCATGTGATAACCTAATAAATATGGAGGCAATGTGCTTGACGAAGATTGGACAGAGAAGGAGGGTGTGCCAAAAACTAATGGGAGGGAGACAGAGGGTGTGGAAAACACTAAAAATGGATAGATGGAGGGTCTCCCATATGCTATAGGGAGAGATCCTGAAGGATAATTAGGTGTCTATGTGATTGAGGGAACATTAACTAAGAGTTTATTGGGATTAGTGAAATGATTCTTCCCTGTAATTCCTATCATTTAGACAAATAAAAATTACTTTAGAACATATATTTCATAAAAAGATGAATAAAATGAAATTTAGAAATGATAATAGATGCATGGTACTAAAAAACATAATATACATAGGTATGATGATGAATGACTGCACATACAAACAAATATAACATTTACTTTTTAAAAATTAAAAAACTCATTGATAAAAATCAATTTAAATACAATAATAGATCCATAGTATTGTAAATGAATAAAATATAACATAGGCGATTGATTAGTTAATGGATGATTATATATATAATCATTTTTTCATTCAATCGTGTCATAATCCCACTCCATCATTACTTCATCTACTTCATCCACCCTTGTAATACTAATATTTTCAGTATCATAATAAACAAATAATTCATTTTCTTTTTATTTATGGGATTCAATGTCGGAGGTAATATTTTCCACTTTATCACCCATATCATATAATTTCTTTTGTTTTATGTGAACAATTACACTCCACCTTTAATCCAAGACATCTTATACATAATATACCATTTTCTCTCATGATGAAAAGATATACAAGTCCTGTAATTCACTGTCACAAATATCCATCAATTGAGATAAGTTCATAGAAATAAATTTCAAGGGATATCTTTTAATATCCCTGGTAATATAGACCCACTTTCATTTGAATAAAATAATTAAAAAATGACCATGGTTGTTTAATTCAATAATATCAGTCAACTTTCCATATTATCCCAATTCAGAAACTATAAATATACCACTATTCTGTGTTTTTGTACCCTCCTCACAATCAACTGTATGAAATTTGAATCCATTCACATTGTAAGTGTAAAACTTTCTAGACTATTTTAGAGGACCTAAATCCAGAAACTTCAACTCTTTTAACAACTCAACCCGAGTATCAGTATTCATGATCTATAAAAAGTAATATACATTATTATATTTAAAAAATATTTATATCAAACTAATATCCATATTGATTGAAATATTTATAAACTTACACGATGTGAAAAATATTATATGAGATCTTTATTAACATCATTTGTTATATCTTATTCATTTCATGTTTGAATTCTTAGTCATATGTTAGTTTTTATCCTAAAATCTTAAATAAATTGACCTTAAATTTCACTATTTAGTATCACATATCTATGTGCCTATAAAAATTCCATTTTTTCAGTGCAATATTTGAGATCCTCATAACAAGTCAACCAATAGTAGAAAATATTTTTGAATTACCATTTAGTTTAGATTGATTTTATATTACATCAACAAATACAACTTAATTAAATATTGTCACTGTATTATCCAAATATCTAGAACAAAAGATAATACACTCCTCTGCTAAATAGCCTTTAGAAATAGAGCCTTCGGGTTGATCTTTATTTTTCATGTTTGATTTAAAATGACCAAGGTATATGTGAATTAAAATAAATAAAACATAATTATGTATTTAATGAAGTTATAATAATTTTTTACTTAAGATAAAAAATATATAAACAAAGTACCTTTAAATTGGATACATCCATTGATAATGTACGGGAGCTCCTAATTTAGTTTCCTCGACCAAATGCATAGTTAAAAGCATCATGATAGTAAAAAATGATGGAGGAATGATCATATACATTACATAAAGTATCAATAAAAATCTATCTTGAATGTTTTAAAGATCAACTGTTTGTAGAGATTTGTCATGTAGTTGTCAAAATAATGTGAAAAAATGGAGTAAAAATATAGTAACCTTTTTAGGTAATAACGTATGCAATTACAATGGTAGTAACTATTATAACAAAATATATGAATCATGACTTTTAAATCCATATAACCTACAATAATTTAGTTTTTACACTTTTTGACATTACTTGAATACCCATCAGATACTTTCACATGTTTTAAAATATGAAGGAATGTATCTTTATCCCTATTTTTCATTGCAAAAACTTCCAGAGCATGCTTTCCATTCTCATATGTCCATAGGTCACGCTTTATATTCATTGTTTATAAGTCCTTACAAGAATTGATATGGTCCTTCAATTTCCATAATAATTAAGTAATGTGAAGATAAAATTGTCACAAATATTCTTCTCAACATGCATAATATCAATATTATGATGCAACAAATTAAATTCCCAATACAAAAGATTAAAGCATGTACTTTTCCCCCCATTGTTGCCTTTTGATTTCAATTGATGATGTGTTGAGAAATCATTTCCCACTATCATTCAAATGAAGAACATTCCCAAATTTTATTTCAACATTTACTAGTTGTTCTAATATTTCATAACCTATCAACAACTTTGGAGGTGTTCTACGATCAATATACCCATTGAATTTTTATTTTTTCAACCAAAATCTATGAGATGCATCGAGAAATATTTGAGGACACAATAAGCATAATTTTTTACTATATGGTAGTCATTAAAGCTTAAAATAAAATTTACAAATAAGAAAATCCATACTCGTGTAAGTGTTCCAACCCAATAAGTTCCCAGGTCCAGGGAAGTTGCTAATGGTCCACATTAGAGAAGCATGCATTTTGAACAATTTTCTAGAAGATTAATCCCATGTATCAACATCGTTTCTCCATAGCTCCTATAATTCTTCAATTAGAGGCTCTAGGTATACATCAATATCATTCCCAGAAATTTTTTCCAGCAATAATCATCAAAATTATAAAAGATGTTTTTTGCATAAAAATCCATGGAGGTAGATTGTAAGGGATAAAAATAACTGACCAAATTCTATAACCGATACTCAAAGTCCCAAATGGGTTGAATCCATCGACAACCAATCTCAATCACACATTCATAGGATCATATGAGAAATTTGAATGTAATGATTCAAATGTATTCTAGGATTTTGAATCTCTTTGATGTCATATTAACCCATCATTGTTATTATCTATAGAATGCAACTTCATGTGCTCAGTGGTTTTTGATGACATGGATAATCTTTAAAATCAAGGTTTTAAAGGTAAGTGACACAAAACCTTCTCTAGGGTATTCTTTTTCTTATTATTAATAGTATTATGTTAATTAAAACTCCCAACATCACCCATTAACTACCATCTAGAAGATGAATTTTTTTTACAATCATGTTTACTTGAATCCCCTCTCCAATATAGAATACAATCATTGGGACAAGCATGTATTATTGTATAATTCATAACAAGATTTTTAACAAATTTTTTTATATCATAAAAAGACTTTGGGATCTTAGATTTAATAAATTCATCATGAAAAAAATTCCAACATTATGGAAATCCCCTTATTTGTAATTCTTCATGGGAATTTAATATGTTACAACTTTAGCAGATTTTTTTTGAATATTTCATACATCCACCATAGAGCACTTGATTTCCATCATCAACTAAATCATGAAATGAATTTTTATTCTCATTTAAGTTCTCTATTACATTATTCTCCTCATAATCAAGAGGAGGATTCAATGATATGTTATGGTCTTGATATGGTTATCCTATATTCCCAAAAACATCATTTTTCGCGTTAATATTTGTATCACCCTTAACTAGTTGTTACGATATATTTTGATATTGATGTTATTGTCTTGAAATTCCAAAAGCATAATTTATAAGGTTTTTCATTTCATTTTCTATTATTGACAAAGTTGGGAGTTCATTCTATTGACTAACATCAGTGCTCAAACATTCTGTAATGTTCGATTCTCTATACCAAATTCAACACAAATATTAAGTAAGTAATTGCTTCAATATCAAGTGTTCATAAACTTCATGTAACTTAAAAAATATTATAAATTTATATTTATGGAATGTACATATTATTTTCCCATCAATGGATCAATTAAAAATTGAAAAATATAAAAAATCCTCTAAGACCTTAGCATACTGAGGTGTGTTCCCCAGTAATTTGATCCATCTTTTATCCATATATATCACAGTGTTCATGAACTTTATTAAAGAAAATAAAAACACATAAGTATTACTAAGCGGGAAATAGATAAATGGAAGATAAAATAACACAATCTAATTAGTTATAAGAAGAGTCATATAAGTACTAAAATGGTCAAAGTAAAAAATTGGAAATCAATCATGGATATTATAACATAAAATATAAGCAAGAGAAAAATCATACAATCATTAATTTAAAACATGCATCATGGTAGAAACACCCTAGGGTCACTAAGTCTAGTTTCACCTAGTAATTCTATGTCACCCTAGTAGTTTATTTAGAGTTATAACACATATCTAGCTAGAGGTGGTGTCACATAATACTTCACTGTCATTTTTAGTGTGGTAGGGCCTCTTCCTTTCTAGGTTAGCCTACCCAAGAACCCTAGGTTTCTTATAAGGTTTAACAAACAAGAACAATTGATAATATAAAATATTTCATTCCAAAACACATTTTAATCCATTCACACTATCCAACTTAAATAATGTAATGAAAAACACTTTCCTTTTTAAAAAATCCATGATTAGTTCACTTTCCATAAAAACTCTATTGAAAACATTTTAAACATAAAATAATTTGTAAGTCACTTTATAAAATACCAACTGGGTCTTTATAATTCATTTTAAAAGTCCATTTGAAAATTAATTCATAAACCCAATTTTAAAAATAAAATTTAAACTCGAATATTCCCTTTATCATTATACACATATGCATATATATATATATATATATATATATCCCAATGCACATATTCACATATTATCTACTGAATATGTACACAGATACATATAAGTATATACACACTTGTACATATGTGTATAACATAAAACACAACATGAAACACTCTCACATCAATCACATGTGAATAACATAAGGATAAAATAAGTAAACTTAATAAAATAGCTCAAACAATGAAAAAACAACCAAATAAACCTCTTAAACTTATATGCCAATACATATAATCACATAAATAATTTCAAAAAATAATAAAATGATCTAATTCCATACATAATACACCATAAATATTTTATAGGAAAAAAATATAGATATTCTTTAGGTTCAGACACACAATAGTGGAAAATCTATAAAAATTCACTTAGAAATCAACTATAATTTCTTAAGAACCTTGTTCAATAAATATATTTAACTTCATTAAAATAATTAACATGGTTAATTTGAATAAAACCCAATTTATAAAACCCAACACTATTACAAAAATAGGTTTATTCAGCACTAGGGTTTTAATAGTGCTAGTTAAAAACACTGTTAAAGACCCTCTTTGCCAACGCTAAGAAAAGCGTTGTTAAATGGGGTTTTTAACAGATTTTTTTAGCACTATTAAAGGGGGTATTTAATAATGATAAAAATAATTTTTAAAGGGGGACCTTTATCAGTTCTTTTTTAAAAGAAATAATAAATGGGGTCTTTTATTAGTGCTTTTAAAAAAACGCTGATAAAGGGGGCGGGGGTTTATCAGTACTTTTTTAGAAGCGCTGATAAAAACCCCCATTATCAGCGCTTTTTTACAAGTTCTGATAAAATTATACTTTAAAAAAATATTTCATTAAAAATAATATATAAATATATTGATATTGATATAAATATAATATATATTTTTTGAAATATGTTTTAGATAAGGTAAATAGGAATTTACACTTAAAATATAAGATATTTAGTGAAAATATCTTATAAAATAACTAAAAATATTTTTAATTAATAATGTGTTTATTATTATGGAGTAATAGTCATTTAATATCAATTTGAAGATAAATAATCAAAAATAATAATAAAATATCTCAAATAATTTGAAAAAGTAACTCAAACTTCAAACGGCCATAACTTTTGATCCAGGTGTCCGTTTGAGATCTACCACATATAAAATCAAATCCTACGATGAGATATACATTGTCCTAACCAAGGAGAACTCAGTCACTATTTTTGAGGCCAAAAATGGTTCAAAAGTCCTCCAAAACTAATTTTTTAGTCAGGGTACTCCAATTTTTTACTTTTGATAGATTTTAAGTCTCGTTTATGAGGGTATTTTTTCCTTTTTTAGTGGGAAATGAATTTATTCCTAGGTATTACATTCATATTGATATTATGGCTTTTAAATTTTATCATTTTTCAAAACTTAATTTTATTTTTAATCAAATATATAACAATATATGCATATTTTTTATTTATTCACACATAAAAATTTAATTTTATAAATAAATAAATTTAAAATATTTAAATATAAAATATATTTATTAATATATAAATATATAGATAAAAAATGTGATGAATATATATAAATATATATTTATATCATAAAATGTAAAACAATACCGTGTAGGGTAGTGGTAAAGGTGCTGGATGTATAAGCGTGAGATCTTAGATTCGAAACTTGCTAGAGGTAGGGGCACGTGCAGGAGACTAGGATTATCTAAAGCACTAATAAAGGGGTGGGTGGGTGGGAAGCATAGATAAAGGGGGTTGGGTGGGGAATGGGAAAAAATTATATACCCATTATCAGCAAAGCCTTTATCAATGCTTTTTTAGTGTTGTTAAAGGCCCCTTTTAATAGTGTTAAAAATGTGAATAAAGGGGGCCTTTAATAGAACTTTTTTTAGTGATGATAAAAGTTTCAGGATTTTAATTGTTCTTTGATTATCAGCTCTTTTTTAGCACTAATAAAGGCCTTGTATATCCCTATTAAAGGTTGATTTTGTAGTAGTGTAAGCATGTGATGTATTCTAAATAAAAGTAAAATCATGGAAACACCTACCTAGAATCAAGTATATGATCTGAAACCCTTAAATATCTAGAGATTAGGGTCCTGAGAGGGGATCACACACCCAAAAAATTTAAACCATAATGTTCTAGGAGGTTTTATGGGTTGGGAATTGAGTGTGAGAGGGTAAGATAATAGGGATGGGTCTATTTAGGGGTTAAGGGGTGTCAGTAATGGGGGAGCAGTGGGGTGGTGAGGGGGAAGGTGTGGTGGCAAGGGTTTGGGGGATATGGGTTGGAGGTGAGGGCTCGGGCTCAGGCTCGGGGGGTTAGGATAGAAGGGGGCTTCGGAGAGGGATTGGGATTAGGGGATAAGTGGATAAGGGGGTGGTGATATTGGCTCTAGGTAGAATGGAGGGATGGTAGTGAGGGATCGGGCTTGAGGGAGATGGGGAGAAGGGGTCATAGTGGTGATGGCTCGGTGGAGAAGGGGGTCCAGCGATGAGGGCTTGGGCTCGGGGGGGGTTAGGGGATAAGGGGGTGGGGCTAGGGGAGAAGTGGTTTTTTATTAAGAAAAGAAAAATATTTAGCAATGTTTTTTCAAAAATCATCACTAAATCATTTATATTTTTTTAGATGTTGATTAATAAACAATTATTAAATGTTAAATTTGGTGTAGTGGGTGTTTTAGTTTTTGACGGTGTGTTTTCACATAGTTTTACCATAGTTTTTCAAACTATGTGACACCCTAGAGAAAATTATGTGTCTTATTTTGGGTGGATAGTGGTACCTACATAGTTGGTACATGGTTTTCCTAACCATGAGTCCAAAAAATGTGACCCTATCTAGTTCATTAAAAGGTGGATTATTACCCTTTTCTCCCTATCAATTTCTTATGTTTTGGGGGATCTTTTCTCGTCCCCCGTGCATGTAGCCCCTCCTCCTTGGTCGTGGAGACCCCCCTTCCTTCCTTGGTGGATTCCCTCTTGGATTATTGGTGTTTTTCTTGAGGTAATTCAATTATTATTTGATTTATTCTTCCTATTCCCCTTATTAAGATTTTTTCTTCCATTTTTAGGGAGTTTTGGAACCCTAGTGGTGGTTTTAAATGAATCTAGGGTGTGTAATGGGAATTTTGGTTCAATTTATTATGTCTTATGTGTGTGAGGCCTTTTTTAACCTCTTCTGAGTGATCTTTGTCAAGGGAGATGATATTTGGACCAAAATTGAGGTAGGTGTCCCTATTTAAGGGTATTTTCGTGTAATTTCATTAAATTTCTAATCACATTTTGTTCTTTTTGTTTAAATCTCCATTTAAATTATTTATGCTTGGTTTGAATTCCATGTTTTATGTGTTTCATGGAATGATTTAGAAATTTTGGTGTTTAAAGTGGGGTTTTCCAAATGGGTGTGTCTTGTATGCCCACTTAGTATTTTAAGAAAGTTTTCAAAGTGGTTTTTTGATTTAAATGAATTTATAAAGTTTTTTAAATGATTTTTTACCATGTTTAAGGTGTTTTGAAAAAATGGTCTTATTTTTTGTAAAAATGGATTGCATTATGGCATGATTAATATGGGACCTTGTTTGTGATGTTTTAGCATGGAGTAGTATGTGGGTTAACTAGGGTGTGAGTGAGAGGTTTTTTTGAGGGACCATGTGATCCCTAAGAGGAAGGATCGGGCAAGCCTCCATTTGTTTCCAAGGGATTGAGTGAGCCTTTGTGTAGGAAGACCATGTGATCTTCCATGTTGGTTGCTGATAGATAGTGTGAGATCTTGGATTTGGGCCCATGTAAGACCATGATAGATACCATTAATAATATAGAATAATTATTTGCTGACTCACAATATTCCTTATGGTTATAGACCCTAGTTTCACATTACTCATGCTATATTGGTTTACATGATTTATGCATTTTATTAGTTCTATTTTATGTGATGATATGTATTATGACCATTTGTTTATTTTCTATTTATACGGTTATATGAGTTTAATTTTATGATCAACATTAATATGACTTTTGGTTATATTTTAGCATGTTTTTTCTTGTTTACTTGTTTATTTATTTGATCCATGTTTGGAAATTGTTTTATAAAACCTTGTTTTGTTTTAAAAAGGAAAAATAAAGGGATTTTTATGGTTTATTTGGAAATGGTATATTTTCAAAGTGGTTTTAGTTTCAAAAAAAAATAAAACTAGTTTATTGGATTTCATGGGTAAAAGCCTTAAATAGATTCATGGTGGTATCCTAATGGTATTAATTCCTAGAACCCTACTTAGTCCCTTTTGGGTATTTTTAGATTTAGTTTTGCAGGACATAGGTAAAGGCAAGGGCACCATGTTTTAGGGTGGATATTCTTTATTATCATTGTTTGGTGTTTTTGGAGGATAAATGGTCTCATATGGATGGACTCATATGGATTATTTTTTAGTATTTTGTATCCATTGGGTTTTATTTGGTCCTTTTCTAGAATTATACCCATCCTTTTGAGTTTTGGTTTGATTTTTGAGATACCATGCATATGTTCAATTATGGAATGATTTGTATTTCATGTATGTCATTGTTTATGGTATCATATTATCTTTTGATGTTGAATATAATGATATTGGTCTGACCATCCTATTTTATGTATGGTTCATTCTAGTTTACCTATGGTGAAATAATTCCCAAGTGATAGTTAGTTATCGTCAGTTCTTGTCCCCGTCCCATGGAAATCGAGAATTTTCTTTGGGCCGTGTAGTGGGATGGCTATAAATATAATTATCAGGAACATGGATAATTCCCAATCATTTAAAGTTAAACTCATGAAGGTCTAAATCTTATGAGAAACTAGGGATGCTCTGAGTATCAAAAAGTCCAAAAAGTATGAAGTAAATATCCCAGTTGCATGTTACATCTCGAAGGCAACTAAGAGTGCCTGGGGAGTTACAAGCATTGAAGAATCTAATCTACTCAATGTTCTATCCAATACACTTCCAGAATCTATAAAGGGGAACCCACTCCTTGCTCAAGCATGTGTGTTAGTTGAGGGAGTACCACACCCTATCATCTTCAACTACTGATGGATTGTTTCCATTCTAGAAACCCATAGGGGAACTTGCATCTTGACCAAGGATAGAAGTTATTCAAGAGAGTAATGAACCTTTCCATAATAACCACCCAAGTATGTTGTAATGAAGAGAACCAAGTACATAGAATAGAGTCTCACTCTACACAACCCAGTTATAGGGGAAATCAGTATGTGGTCCCATGAATCTGATCTACCCAATCCAGTAACTCACATAACCTCTATGGAACCGTAGTAGAGGATCTGTTACCCTAGGTAGGTGATGGGAATACTAAAACCAATGAAGGGTCCCAAACCCTGACTGAGCTCTAAAATGTGGGGAATACCGACTCCATATATAGTGGAATTCATACCTCGAGTATGTGGGTGGGTAACCAAACTTATTCAATCTACAGGTAAAGGATCTCATGCCCTGAGTAAGTAGAGGGAATATTGACCCTATATAAGGATAGTGGGTGACCTGTGACCCAACACAATAGTACCACTAGGGGGATTTTCCTACCCCTAGTATCGTCATGCCCAAACCCAATCTCAATCCCTACAAATATAAATTCAAAATCAACTTATAATAACTTTAAAATATGCTCAGATCGAAAAATAGACTGCACAATTTCAATCTACATGAAAAAAAATAAAGATTGACTTTTTTTATCCATAACAAACACTCAGTATAAATTTTATTAAAAACACCTCATAAGACAAAAGAGCCACACGGTACACTTGGTGGGGGAGGGAACACCCTTCCTAGTGTGTCAAACCATGCATCCACTTATCTCAACTAGGTCGAGTCGGGAATAACCAAACCAGTTCTTCTACCCTTATCAACCACATGGTTGGGCCACCAGGGCCAATGCATGTTGGGTTGCACACATATGGGGCCCGTGTCAGACTAGACCAACTGGTCGACCCACTCTCCATCCATGTGAAAGGAGGGATATAATCCAATCCCATCGGGATTGAATGGTTTGAAACATTGTCAAGATTCCCCTTCCTTCCTTCATCACACCATGGTTCCCTCCACATGACCTGCTAGCCACAAATTCTTACATATTCAACCTCCCACAAGGGGGGTCATTGCCTTGTTTTCATCAAGTAGTGATGTGCCCTGCCATATCCTATATCATTGAACTACCACACCATCATGGAATCCCTCATTGAGTCATCATCCTAATATTTATCACACCTTGTTTCCTCATCTCTCACTGAATTACGAACCACCCCTTATTGCCTCCATCCATTATTAAGGCCAACATCCTATCACCCACATGTAAAAAAGGGTAAAAGAGGGAGAAGATGAGAGAGTTTGTGGAGAGATAGATAGTGAATAAAAACCTATAATTTTTCTATAATCCATATAAATCATATAATCACCAAGAAAAAAATATGGATAAATAGTTTATACCCTATAAATTCTATGGAACAATGGTTTAGAATTAAAGAATTGGGGTTCTATAATTTATAATAGGGTTTGGAGAAAAAAAGTAATTTATCCAAAATAAATCATGAATAATAGGGGGTTTAATTCATGATTTTAGAATATAATCCATGTATAATTGAGTAATATCAAATAAAAAAGCTCTACCACATGTCAGGATCATTTGTTGATGAAGATCATGTCTACTTTGGGTGTCATTGGCGATGGTGATGATTTCATTCTTCAATCCTAGAATATTCTCTAATAACTTTCTTAATATTCTTCTTACCCTCCTCTATAATTATAGGTTTTATATAGTATAACCCTATAATTATAGAAAAATAGGTTTAAATAGATAAACTATAGGTTTATAGGTATTTTATTAAAATAAATGTCAATGGGGTCGATCCTGGGAACTACCGATGTGAAATCAAATTATAGTGATTGTAAGTTAAACCCACTATTCTAGAATCAATGGTGGTCTTATATTTCCCCTATTAGGCTTAATTTAGAAGTAAAATCCTAATTTTCATGAATACATGTGTGACTTAAAAATAAAATATTATACTTAATATATTATTCTAAAGGTTATACAATGCCCACAATTCTGCATCGGCTTGGCCTAGGGGTAAATAGCATGCCTCAGGATCAATAGAACCATCAAAAAATTTTCCTAACATCACTTTATATTGTAAATTTTTATTTTTACCACTTTATAAGTCCTGAGAATCTTAAACTCTATAATTGAGTTAATCCTTGACTAGGAAATTCTAGGTTTACTATAGGAAGTCACATAAATTGTTCGTTTTGTAGAAATTCATGAAATGATAATTCCACCACATGTGAATAAATATCCATGTTGAGATCTATTTTTATGTGGATTATAAAGATAATAATAATTAATATAACAAACAAGTTTTTATTCTTAATTTTGTAATAAGTAATCATTTATACACTTTAAATCTTGATAAGTAAGGAATAACACTACCTTGCATTAAATTTTCATAATAAGATCTCATATTATTTACAAGGTATATATTCACATGGACATGTATATCATTAGGGGATAAATAAAATGTAAATTTATATTTAATCCTTGAGGGAAAAATATGTTCTTCATTATCCACTCATGTATGAAAGATATCACTCATGGATGAAAAATATTTAATTGTTTATTAAGGTTATGTTTATGAATATGTAAAATTATTCCAAAATTTTTGATTTCATATTATAGATGATTAATTTTAAAAAATAAAATTACATACCTTGTAAATTTATGATCAAATACTTTATTACTTTTATAAACTCTTTAGGAGTTTCTATGTTATTCAAAACAAATTGATTAATATAAAAACATTGATTTATAAAAACCATGGGATGGTAAAATAAATTTTTATATTCTTCCTTAATGGATACATGAAATATAACTTATTTATTTTACCCCATACAATAATTTATCAAATTAGGTGAAACTATAATAATTTTGAATATTCATTATGCATTTTGAACCCTCAAGGGATTTATAGATGTTGTGATCAATGTTACCATATAGATAAACAATGAAAACATAAATTATACATAATCAAAATATAAATATCCAAATTTATAAGGAAGAACATTTCTAATAATAATCTCAAATATATTTAATAGTATTAGAAATATAGATTATTAATCTAAAAATTTATATGTTGAACATATTATTCATTCCTTCAATCCTTTTGGTTAGTTATTTTTATGTCAGCATCTCTCAAAATCCATTATCATCAATGAGTTTTGAAGGAATTTAAAATTTTAAATATATTGTCAATAATATTTAATGAGATCTCATAATTTATCTAGCACCATTTCCAATTCAGAGAAAATATCTAAAAAACATATTGTTGTATATGAATTAATTTTCCTCTTTAAAGGAAAATATATTTATTACTTTCCACCCATGATGAACAATGATTTTATATAATTAGTTCAACCAAACTTATGGTGTTTATAATTTGACTATTTATTTTCAAAACTTTACAGCAAAATTATTCATTTAAGTTTAATGAGAATATTATGAATGGCTCTATTGGACCATTTTATATATTTTATATGAATCTTAGTATTTATTTTATTCATCATACATAACATGTAATCTATACTCACTAGAAAATAATAATACATGTTCATATAAATGCATCTTTCATATAATACTTAAATGGTTCACATGGTAGGTGTGTGCACCCATATATATTCCATGATTAATACATTATATAAATATTGGAAATTTACATCCAATATAATTGGAAATGATATAAATAATTTACCTTGATAATAGGTAACTAATGGTAAATCATCATACATGGGGAATTCATAATAATATAAAGATAATAAATAATTATCTTATAAGTAATAATTTAGTAGACATCCATCCATCCATTAAGTAAATTAATCATTATCACTTGATGGATGTCTACTATGTTTTCAATAAATTTATGCTCATTTATACTTGTGTAAGTTCTATAATATCTTTATAGACATTCCTGAGAGGGGGGTGAATCATGAGTTTTCAAACATTTTCCCAAATTCAAAATATTCTTCTACCCTTTTTACCCTTTTAATTTTGAACCTATCATGTCAGTTAAGACTGTTAGATATTTTCTTCTTTAACCCAGCATATATGTAATGCATTTCATAAAGTAAAGTTTGGTAGATGTGTTTTTATAAGGTTCTCCCCCTCCTGGTAATCCTACTCCTTTTTATGCTCAATATGTACAAGTCGCTAATTCTACACTAAAATATTTTTATCAATCCAAGTGGATTTTTTCTAGGGATTATCCCAAAAAAAATACATGCTATATTACAAAGTTGTGGGTGTTCAAAATGTTACACATGTAAACATAATATTCATCCCACATCTCCTCTTTAAATTGGAATCCCACTAGCTCTCTTCATCTTTCAACCAAACTATTGAAGTAGATAAATAGTGTTTTCCAAGATGTCATGGTATCACAAAAATTGATCTTCTTCCTAAACTCAAAGTCTTCTAGGGCCTAATATTCTTCAAAACTAAAACATAAAGATCAGTCTCTAAGTATAATAATATCTTTCATTTCTTTCAAAGAATTCATTTTTTGGCTACTCTAGTCTCATACTTTAGGAATACAACCCCATAAAATCATACCTGGTGTCTAATAATGAATAACACGACTTCTTAGAAGTTTTTTCTGGTGATGAAGATTCTAAAAGCTATATTCTTATCTTACTCACATCTTGAAACTCCTTATCGGTCTATTACTTCTTATCCTTCTCTTCTTATTCCTAAATACACATTAGATATTTCCTTTACAACATTTTATCAAGTCTTCTTCTTCTTCTTTGAGATATTTGATTATCTCTACATACTCTTCTAATTTTTTGAGAGGTTCTCTCTTGGTTATATCTTTGTTATATTTGAGTATTATAGGATTTCTTGGCTCACTACATTCAGTATCACACCTTACTTATTTTCTCAAGAAGTGTATATTATTCCAGATATCTCCACTTATCTCAAGAACCTCGCATGTTATTCTAGTACATGTGTCTCATGTATTTTTCAAGGTTCATTTTCATATTCAAATAAATGGAATTATTTTAGGAGATGCATGAAAGAAAACAAATCACTCCATGATACACCATATCACTTCTCAAGATAAACACGTGGTCTTGTCCTGGGGATCTCACTAACTCCATGTCTCCAGTTTGTTTCCAAAAATGACCTTTTACTTTTCCTTCTCATTTTATTCATCTCTCTCAATTGAATAGATCTTCCAGTACACTTATATAAGGTTCAACATATTATCTTCTCAAAATACTCCATCATTATAATTATTCAAATATTCTTCATAGGCTATATAAAATATACAACAACGTCATCATCTAGGAAGTGACTCATTTTGGATTGAGAGATTATCATAAAGTTCTACATAGACTCCATCTTGGGTTTGTGTATTTCAAGAAGCTACTGAGTACACTTCTCATATTCTAATTTAATAATAATCACAAATTAATTTTTTATATTTAAATCTCTAAGGAAGATAACTTTCATTGGTGGATCTATATTTTTATATTTATAAAATTTTTAGATTCTTCTTTTCAGGCTAGATAAATTACTAGCCTTCTATCTTAATCAGATTTGATATAGTTAGAATCAATCATGAAGATCATATGTGAAATAACTCATTAAACTTATATCATAATGATTTAAACCTTGATTAATAACCAAATCATTAACTTATTTACATCTGCATTATTCGTAAAAACTCATGAATTTTATTTTTCTTTCTTAAGAAATGCATCCACCTGATCTTCATAAAATTTAATCTTGAATCATGGATAATCATATCATCATGACTTTTTTAAAATTAAATAATAGATCTTAAATAATCCTAATTAAAATTTCCTTAAAAATAATAAATTCTGTAATTTTCCAAATTTCTAATATTTTTGTTAGTTCTTACATCACAGGCTAAGAAAAAACCATGCATAGAATCTCATAAAAATCATATTTGAGCTAATTAAAATTCATATACATGTATAGTGTCATAATCCCTATCTTTAAATTCATATTTTGGGGTATCCTAAGCCTTATATGGAAAAATTTCAATACTGGAAGTCTCACTCAGTTTACCAAAGTCATGTGTTGGGAATTCTAAAGTCTTACATGATTCGATGAAGTCTTATGAACTCAAAATTTCATAAAAACTAAAGTATTTATTGTAGAGAAAATTTATACATATTGTAGGTAAGACTTATTCACTGAGTACCATGTTATACACATAGGCTATAAAATCTTTTGAAATTGAAAGGGATACATATTTTCTGATACTTAGCCATGTTTTTTATTTAACAGAAAAATTATGGACTTATTTAAATCAACTAAATCCATCTTAGACTCATTAAAACCACCTTATAATAGATTTAATTGAATGTGGGAAATATTAAAATGATTAAAAACTCCTCTGGCTCATTTACAAGTCACTTTGCATCATGTGAAAACTCAAGATAGAGTATTACAAGATATATTCACTACCTCATCAATTTACCCCTCACTTTAGCTTCTCAAACCATCATTCATGAGTATTTTCTCAATAATTCTAGAAATAATATTACCAAATATCTCATATATGGTTTATCTAACTTCAAGTTAGCTTATTTCAATACTTTGAACATGTTTTAGGATTTTAATGATAGTTATACAAGTTTTCCAAAACAGGTTCAATGGTTGGATCATTTAACTTCATATCTTATATTCTTAACAGGTTTTATAAAATAATCTAACCATCAATACATGTATTTGGAATGAGGGCCATCAAAAAAATCATCTGATATGTAGGTTGCACACTTGAATTTTTCCAGCTAGTTAATCATAGGTAACACTTCCTTTTCCATTTATTATGGAAACTACTTCACTTCTTTTGGGTGTATACTTAATAAATCACCTATAATTCACCAAAATGAACATAATGACACTTATTGAAAACAAATACAACCAACCAACCAATTATAACTTTAACCTCCCCCTTTGTGTTTATTTTTAATACCAATAAATTACTTCAAACCTTTATGTATGTCAATATGTATTCTCCACCTTATTGAAAATAAATGAAAAGGTGAAATTATCTCTCCCCTTAATTGATTCCATGGGTGTATTTAAGGTCCTATAATGGAATATTTGTATACCCCTTTCTCAAGAAATATCATCTCCCCTTTAATTTTGTTCTCCCCCTTGTTGATAGAGACTACCAATACCTAATGATAAAATTATTGGAACCACACTTTTTATCATAGAAATGTGTCTGGAATCTACCAACTCTAAGTATAATTGGGATAAATCTATGTATAAAACAATATTGGTAAATTTAGAAGAAAAAAAGTGTCCATAATTTGACCTCAATGTGATACTGACACTAAATTTCACTTCTTTAGGGGTTGGTCAAACAGATTTAATAAGAAACTTTAAAACTTTCACTTACCTAAACAAACACATCAAAACATTTCAAGTGAAAGGTATTCCCCCACCCCTTTACACATTCACTCCACCTTGATAAATAGATTAAATAAAACCAAAATGACATTAATAGAGTGAAAATCATACCTAATTATTCATATTTTTTCAATATTGTCCAAATTTATAGATTAATTAGAAAATAATAAATCTCTAGAAGCTTCACATATTTTGATAGCTTCCCCTCAAGGGATTTTATCCAAGCTTCTTTATCATGTATCATTCTCTCTCACTAGTGAAAAAAAATACATTTCACATTGGTTTTTTTTTGCCTTTCAATTTCAGTTATAAAGAGGGATTAATATAGGCGACGTAGAAAGTGGGACCTTCAACATAATTTTTAATAAATTAGAATTGAAACATCTTATAAAATATTAAATATATAATTATTTACATATTGGTTTTACTAAAAATATATGTTTAAAGACTCAATACCATGTTGTTTTCCATCAAAACTTTGGACATTAGTTTTTCATAAAATCGACGTTTAAAGATAATAATTTTTTTAAAAAAAATATTATAAAATACATAATTCTATACCTATAAAAAAATTGTAGAACCAAATAGTCGAAAAAAATATTAGTGACATGCAATAGTAAAACTCATTGAAAAGTTTCACAATATTTTTTACAAATATACATCTAAATGAAACCAAATCTCTAAATTAGTCAAAATTAGAAAATAGTCTGCAAATAAATTTTAAAGTTTTTTTGATTCATTTGATGTATATGTATAAAAAACATCAAAACCCTATAATATAAAGTGTTATGATCTTAAAAATATAATAAATTTTTACAAATTAAAAGTTTTATAATGAAACTAACATTTTTGAAATCTATTATAGTTATAGTCATGATTACCTCATAAATAAATCATAAAACATAATACCCACATTAAAAATTCCCTCATTGATGATGAAACTATGTTTATGAAACAATAATTTAAATTTTTAAACTATATATATTTAATAAAAAATTATTATTCACTGATATAAAATTAATCTACTTGAGCATTCACATAGTCAATTTTTTCTACTTCTGTTAATAAAAAGTGAGACCTGTTGAACTCAATCAAAAGTGACCCTTATTTTCTTACATTATGTTTACATAATTTTAAAGATAAAAAACAAAAAAACATTACACTAAGAGTATCCAAAGGTTTATTGTCTTTTTAAAACATGGACTATACATAACATTTACAATATAAAGCATAAACATTTATTTAATTCCTTCTTCTCTAGATTCTTATCAGCCCTTATGTACTCCTTAGTACATGTAGTCACCTGAGGATATGCATTAAAAAGGGGTGAGATAAAAGCCCAGTAATTGGAAAGATAAGAACATGAAACAATGTAATATGGGGGGATCATAATCATAACATCATTTATATAATAGCATAGATTGTGGTCATGCATAAAAATGAAACATCATGTCTTAGTGGTTAACTACCACACATAGTTGTGAACAAAGATAAAATCATGTTCATGCATCATTTAACTTTAAATCATGTGATTCATCACTTTACCCAATGAATTGGAGTGCTGTATAATTTCAGGAACACTCATCACATTCAAACATTCGTATTTTCACTATATAATTCCAGAAACACCTCTCACATCATAACATTTACATTATCATGCAAGCCTCGTAGAAAATATTTCAAAGTTGAAGATAATATAACCCATGGAAATAAATGGGTTTCACATAATAAATAATACATTAAAAAACATTTGTTTTCAAAAATAAAATGGTAATATCATTCTTGACATATAACCATTATCCTTGACTGAAGAGTGAAACAATCTTTGAGAAGTAAAAAAGGTTGTGTTTATTTGAAAGAAGAGTTATTTTGGAAAACATTGTATTTTTAATAAAACTAAATTATAGAACATGTATATCCCATAAAAAGTAATATAATGATGAATAAATTATTTTTAAGGAATATCCATACTGAAAATGGGTTAAGGAGGGAAAACCCAAAGAAAGAGAGTTGGGTTTGAGAATTTCCCCTTACCTTGTATCTGAATGATGTATTCACTTTAATGTACTTTATAATGACATTATATTAATTAATTAACAATTAAATAGCCTTTAATAAATTAATTTTATTCATTATGGTTCTATTAAGTTCTATTATGGTTCTTTTTATAAGTTATAGGGCTTAAATTCATTGTTCAGGAGTGTTAATTTTCTTAGCTTTTATGAACGGTTCACTTGTATTTATGAATTGATGTTCATTTGAAATGTGGTTAAACATACATAATTGTTAATATATATTATTATTTACATTAAAGATATTTAAATGATCTTATAATGATTTTTTTTATATACCATGAGGATGAATCATTAGATAAAATTTTAATGATAAACGCTTGTATTAATTTGGTGGTTTTTCTCACAATGAACTTGTTTTTCATTATAATTTTATATCATGAGTGTATAAGGATTATAGAACATAAAATAATATAAAATAAATATATTATGATCTAGTTTAACCATTAAAATGTTTTCATGACTGGTCTCTAAGGTGGTAATGCAAATTGAAAACTCGTAGTCTTTGAATGTCATAAATTAACACATCTCGAGCGGTGTTTTAATTTATAGTATAAAAGGATATGGAAGGTGAGATTATGATGCAATATATCATTAGAATAATATAATTCCATTAAATGTATGTTACTGTAGATATCATACCATTTGGGTGAAGGTAGGTGGGGAAAGAAAATGAAAAGAAAGGAACTTGAAAGAAAATAAAAGAGTCGGAAAGAGGAATTTACCTCTTGAGTTTATCTCCTTTGAGAGCATATTTAGGAGAGAGGATTTGGTATTTTGAGGATACCAAGGGTTTTTGGACGTGTGGAAGGATATTGGGGGAGATTTGGGAAGAATTTAGTTAAGTCTTGAAGCTAAAGAAGTGTGAAGAAATGAGGGTGTGAGGGGTGGTATTTATAGTGGATGGGAGGAGGGTTTTCTTAATATTATATTCATTAATTTATTATTTCTCCACAGGACAAGAAATAGTGAGGATTATTTTGACTAAAAATATTAATAAGTGAATGTGAGTTTGAACCAATTACCATTTAAATCATCCATGACTTAAGAATGATGCAGAAATTCATTTATTTAGCATATTTTTAAACTTATTGAATTACACTATTCACCAAAAATTAAAGTATTTTAGAAAAATCCAAAAAATTAACCCTAACCATTATTTAAAGTGTAGAATCCAAAAATGAACTCCCTTTTTTAAAAATAATTATCTAAATATAAATAATTTAATTTTTAATTAAAAGCATAATTTACTTGAAAAATATAGATTTTAAATTAAAACTGGTTTTATAATGCTTTCAAAAATTACATAAGGTCTTATAAAATTATCTTAATACTAAAATACATAAAATTTTTAATTTATGAACACATTTTAGGAAAATAAATTTCCTTTTAAATTAATTAATTAATTATAATTATTTATTTATGACTTACAAAAAATATCAATACTTTTACTATGGTCATATTGCCTGTTATAAGATGCCTAAATTTTATTTATACATTCATGGGTGAGGTTACTATTCTTTTGGATGATTTAATATTCATAAGGGTCATATTACTATTCATAAGGGTAGGTTATTGTTCACTAAAAAGTAATTTTATCCTATCAAACTCTAAATATCTTACTGATTGCAACCGTGTATGTCAGATTTTGGAAATTTAAAATTGAGAAGTGGAAAAATTATGTTTAAAGGTCACATAGTAGTTCATTTAAGCATGATATGGCATTGGGTTTCCTAATGTGATTTTATATTATTATGACATTACTACAAGAAGGGAGAAATTTCATTGATAAAAGTTTGGGTCATTACATTCTTCCCCCCTTTTGAAATTTCACCCTTGAAATTTTGTTTTACATAAACAGGTGAGGGTACTTATCCTTCTTCACATCATCTGGTTACTAAGTTCCTACTTCATACTTATGGTTCCTCCACAACACTGTGACAAAGTGGGTTCCCTTATTTCATATAACCTTATCTCTCCATTCCAGAATCTTTACTGGTTACTTCTCATAAGAGATATCATCTTCCAGCTGTTCCACCTCTAAGTTCAGTACATGTAAGGGATCTAGTATGTTCTTCCTTAGGAGTGATATGTGAAACACGTCCTGAACTTGATCCATATCTGGTAGAAGTTCAAGATGATAGTCCATGTCTCTTATGCGGTCAAGGATATTAAAGGGGTCAATGTAACTTGGGCTTAGCTTCCCTTTCTTTCCAAACTGCATGACTCTCTTACATGGTGATATTCAAAGGAAGACTTTATCTCCAACATCAAACTCCAAGTCCCTTCAAAGGTTTTCAACATATCTCTTTTTACGATTCTGAGTATCTTTGATATGTTTCTGGATGACTTGAACCTTCTCTATCATCTCTTGAACAATATTAGGTCTAAGTAGCTTTCTTTCTCCAACTTCATCCCAACAGGTTGGAGTTCTACATCTCTTTCCATACAGAGCTTCATATAGATCCATCTAAATACTCGAGTGGAAGCTATTGTTGTATGAGAACACAACCAATGGGAGATATTGATTCCATCAACCTTTTAATTCTAAATAGGATTCACTTATCATATCTTCAAGAATCCGAATAGTCCTTTTAGATTGGCCATCAGTTTGGGGGTGATAGGTCATGCTAAAATTTAATCCAGTACTCAAAACATGTTGGAGACTCCTCCAGAATTTAGATGTTAACCTTGGATCACGATCAGATAAAATCAAGAGTGTAACCCCATGAAGTCTCACTACTTCCTTCACATATATATTTTCAAGTTTTTAAAGTGAGAGATCTTCTTGAATAGTGATAAAGTGGTCAGTCTTGGTGAGTTGTTCAACCACAACCTATATCGCATTATTTCCCTTGGACATATTCGGGAGACCCATGACAAAGTCCATAGTGAAATTCTCCCATTTCCACATGGTTATAGGAAATGGTTGTAGCATCCCTATGGAATTATGTCACTTTGCTTTAACTTTATGACATATCAAACACCTTGAGATATATTCATCAATCTTCTTCTTCATGTCGTCCCACCAGAAGTGTCCTCAGAGATCACAATACATCTTGGTGCTACCAAGATGGATAGAGAAATGTGGGATATGTGAATTATCAAATAGATCCTTCTTTATATCAGGTGATGAGGGCACAAAAAACCGCATTCCAAACTAAATCACACCATCATCATCGATATGGAACTCTAGAAGATTGCCTTCCTTTACTGCATTCATCCTCTTTTCTAACTTTGGATCATCCCTTCGTGCTTCCTTAATCTTCTCTTGGACAGATGGTTGGGAAATCATTTGGGAAAGGTAGTATGTATTCCCTTCCATTATGATTTCCAATTCCATCCTTTTCATATCCATGAAGATAGGGTCTTTCTCAATCTGCAACATGGATAGAGTAGCAGGTTCTTTTCTTCTTAGAGAATCAGCTACCTTGTTCTCCTTGCTAGGATGATAGTGAATGGAGAAATTGTAATCTTTGATTAGATCTAACCATATCCTTTGAAAAATTCTGAGATCCTTTGTGTGAATATATACTTTAGACTCTTTTGATCAATTTATATGTCACACTTCTCATCGTAGAGGTAGTGCCACCATATTTTCAAGGAAACAATCACAGTTTGAAGGTCTAGATCATGAGTCGGGTAGTTCTACTCATGGATATTCAACTGTAATGAGGAGTAGGATATCACATTATCATTTTACATGAGTACACAACCCAATACTTTTTTTAAGTATCAATATATATCAAAAAACCTTCTCCACTCTTCAATAATGTGAGTATAGGTTCAGTGATCAGCCTTCTCTTTATCTCCTTGAAGCTTCCCTCACATTCTTTCGTCTAGACATACTTTACCCATTTCCTTGTTAACTTAGTCAGTGGGCTTGAAAATCATGAGAAATGTTTCACAAAATGTTGGTAGTACCTCTCTAATCCAATAAAACTATGTATTTTTGTGACACTAGAGGGTTTGGGTCATTCCTCAATCGCCTTTGTTTTTGAAGGGTCCACATAAATTCCATCACTTGTGATCACATCTACTAATAATGTGAATTTCTTCATCCAAAAGTCACACTTTCTAAACTTGGCATACAACTTCTCCTTTATCAATGTCTCCAACACAAGTCTTAGAGGTTCTTCATGTTCCTCCTTTCTCTTGGATTAGATGAGAATATCATCGATAAACACTACCACAAATTTTTCAAGGTAATGTCTAAAGACTCTATTCATCAAATCCATGAAGATTACAGAGGAATTAGTAAGTCTAAAGGGCATCACCAGAAACTCATAGTCCCCATACCTTGTACAGAAGGCAGTCTTATGAATATCTTCCTTCTTCACCTTTAGCTAATGATATCCAAAACGAATATCCACCTTTGAGAAGTAATGAGCTCTACATAGTTTATCAAAAAATTCGTCAATCCTTGGCAGAGAATACTTTTTATTTATGGTGATCTTATTGAGTTCCAGGTAATTGATACACAGCCACATTGATCCATCCTTCTTCTTCACAAATAGCATTGGCACACCCCAAGGTTATGCACTAGGGCGTATGAACCCTTTTTCCAAATTCTCTTGTAGTTGATTTTTTAACTCCTCCATTTTGATAGGATCCTTCCTCTAGGGACACTTTGAGATAGGAGTAGATTTAGGTATGAGTTCTATGGATAACACTACCTCACGATCTGGGGGGTTTGGGAAACTCTTCAATAAATAAATCATTGTATTCCCTCATGATGGTCATTTCTTCTAGGTTGACACATTCCTTTGACTCAACCATTTGAGCAAGGTATGCCTCTTTACAGGGAATCAACACCCACACCATTGAAGGATTTTTCAAAGGAGATTCATGATCTTCCTTGAATTTGTATAGGATAATGGGATGGTTTAGAATATGAAAAGATATTTCCTTTTCTTAATAGTTGATATGTGCTCTATATAACTAGAGCCAATCTATTCCCATTATAGAATCGAATTCCACCAATGGAAGTAGTATGAGATTCACTAGAAGAATCTTCCCACATACGCCAACAGGAAAAGATTCTAACACTTGGGTGGAAATTATTGCACCACTAGGTGTTTTTAAATATATATATACTTCAAGTTTTTGAGGCTTTAATTCCACAGTTCTAGAAAACTTGCAAGATATAAAGTAATTCTTAGAACCAGAATCAAATAATACCTTTTCCATTCTTGAGTGAATAGAAAGTGTACCTTGTACGAATTCATTTTATTTCTCAACTTCTTCAGTAGTGATGGCATAATCCTTCCCTTTTTCCTTTGGATTTGGTGGCTGCTGATGTTGATTACCCTCGAGGGCTTGAGGTTTAGTGCACTAGCTTGCATAGTACCCTTTCTCCCTATAGTTGTATCATTGAACCATGGGTGGTGCTTTGCTTTCTTCCACCACATTCTCCTGCCTTCTCATGTCTTTTCGACATTCAAGAGATTGGTGTCCTTATCTACCACACTTAAAAAAATTCCCTGTCCCTTTAAGGAAATTCCCATGATGATTCTTCCCACATTTTTGGCATGTGGGTGGTTGAGTTTTCTTACCTCCTTTATCATTAGATCCTATATCTTGAAACTCCACCTTTCGTTTCTTACCACCATATCCATGGGACCATTCTCCAAACTCCATATCTACTTTGAGAGAAAATCGAACAACTTCTTCATAACTCTCAAAGTCTCGAATTTCAAGATCCTTTCAAAGGTTTGGTTTTAATCCACTAAAGAATCTATCAATTTTTTTATCATTGTTGATAACAAAACCCGAAGCATACCTTCAAGTCCTTGTGAAATTCTCTTTATAGGCTGTGAAAAATTCTCTTTCCTTTTTCTTGATCTCTATGAATTCTATCTCCATATTTTTACGAAGAGTTCTTGAGAAATACTTTTTAAGAAATATGATCTTAAAGTCTTCCCATTCCATATCTTCAATTTTATCATTCGTCTTAGTGTTCTTAACTAAAACCCACCATTGATCAGCCTCTCTATATAGATAATAAATGGCCAGAATCACCTTCTTCATATCAAAATAGTGAATCACATAAAAGATATTCTCCATGGATTTGACCCACTATTTCACATCTAGTGGATCAAAAGATCCTCTAAATGTTGTTGGTTGTTGTCGTAAAAAACACTTGATAGTTGGTTTCTCCCTATTAAGTGAAGGAGGGAATTCCACATTATTCAGGTTACTATTCATAACCTAAGATGGCTAGGTAAGAATCATCATGAAGTTTTGAAATCCACCTCCCAAAGCATTGGGGACGTCGTTCGGGAAATCGCTGCATTGACCCTCACACGGGTTGTTGGCATGGTTTCTCCTGGTTCCTACCATTTTCTAAAATAGAAAAGGTTTGAACAAAACATACCAAATGAGTCATGAATAAATAACTTATTAATTTTTAAAATTTACACTAAAAGAATATATTATGGGATCCCTATGTTTGGAAAATATTATTTTGTACATATTTGTACTTAGTCTCATAGTAGAGGTTTTCTCTAGGGTTCACTAATCCTAATTCCCAAATTAACTAAACCTTGCCTCTGATACCAACTATAGCAACCCTACTTTTCTTACATTACTTTTACATCATTTTATTGATGAAAAACATAAAAACATTATATAATGAGGATCCAAAGGTTTATTATCTTAGAAAACTGTGACCATACATAACATTTACAACATAAATCATAAACATTTATTTAATTCCTTCTTCTCTAGCTTCTTATCAGCCCTTGTGTACTCCTTAGTACATGTAGTCAGAAGAGTATATACATCCAAAAGGGGTGGGCTAAAATCCTATTAAGAGGAAATAAAATAACATTAAACAATGTAAAATGGTCTGATCATAATTATAACATCATTTATATAATATCATGGAATGCGGCAATGCATAAAAATGAAACATTGCGACTTAGTGGTTAACTACCAAACATAGTTGTGAACAAAGATAACATCATTTTCACGCATAATTTTACTTTAAATCATGATATTCATCACTTTACCCAATGAATTGGATATATGTATAATTCTGGGTGCACCCTTCACATTCGAACATTCATATTTGTGCAATATAATTCAGGGTGCATCCGTCACATCATAACATTTACATTATCATGCATGCCAAATAGAAAATATGTCATACATGAACATAAAATAACCCATGGAAAGAAATGGGTTTCAAATCATAAAGTATACATTAATAAACATTTTGTTCCCAAAAAAAGAGGGAATATCATTCTTTACATAGAACCATTAACCTTGAGTGAAGAGTGGAACAATCTTCAAGAAGTAAAAAAGGGTGTGTTTATTTGAAAGAATAGTTCTTTTAGAAAACATTGGATTTTTTATAAAATCAATTATATAACATGTATATCCTATAAAAGGTAAGATAATTATGAATAAATTATTTTTAAGGCATATCCATACTAAAAATGTGTTGAAGAGGGAAAACCCAAAGAAAAAGAGTTGGGTTTGAGAATTTCCTCTTACCATGTATCTGAATTCTTTCTTCAATTTAATTTCCTATATAATGGAATTATATTCATTAATTAAAAATTAAATAGAATTTAATAAATTAATTTGATTCATTATGTTTTTATTAAGTTCTTTTATGGTCCTTTTGATGAGTTATAGAGCTTAAATTTATTGTTCGGGAGTGTTAATTTTCTTAGCTTTTATGAACGGTTCACTTGTATTCATGAATGGATGTTCATTTGAAATATGGCTAAACATCTAGAATTATTAATATTTATTATTAGTGAAATTAAATAGATATAAATGATATTATAATTAATTTTTTTAATATACCATGAGGATGAATCATTAGATAAAATTTTAATGATAAACACTTGGATTAATTTGGAGGTTTTGCTCACAATGAACTTGTTTTGTATTATTACTTTATATCATGAGTTTATAAGGATTAAAAAACATCACATAAGATAAAATAAATATATTATGATCAGTTTCAACTATTAAAATAATTTCGTGACTAGTATCTAAGATGGTAATTCAAATTTAAAACCTGTCGTCCTTGAATGTGATAAATTAACACATCTCGGACGGTGTTTTCATTTATAGTATAAAAGGAGAGGGAAGGTGAGATTATGATGAAATATACCATTAGAATAATATAATTATATTAAATTTATGTTACTGGATTTATTATTCCTTTTGGGTGAAAGTATGTGAGGAAATAAAAAAGAAAAGAAAGGAACTTGAAAGAAAATAAAAGAGTCGGAAAGAGGAATTTACCTCTTGAGTTTATCTCCTTTGAGAGCCTCTTTAGGGGAGAGTATTTGGTATTTTGAGGATACCAAGGGATTATAGACGTGTGTAAGGATATTGGGGGATATTTGGGTAGAATTTAGTTAAGGATTGAAGCTATATAGGTGTGAATAAATGAGGGTGTGAGGGGTAGTATTTATTATGGAGGGGAGGATGGTTTTCTTAATATTGTATTCATTAATTTATTATTTCTCCACAAGACAAGAAATAGTGAGGATTATTGTGAATAAAAATAGTAATAAGTGCATTTGAGTTTGAACCAATGTCCATTTACAACATCCATGACTCAATCATGATGCAGGAATTCATTTATTTAGCATATTTTGTAAATTAACGAATTTCACTATTCACCAAAAATTAAAGAATTTTATAAAAATCCCAATAATTCACCATAACTATTTTTCAATATTTAGAATGAAAAAATGAACTCTATTTTTAAAAAATAATTCTCTAAATATTAAAATTTAAATTTTTAATTAAAATCATAATTTACATGAAAAATACATATTTTAAAATTAAAACTGATTTTATAATGCTTTCAAAAATTACATAAGGTCTTATAAAATTATCTTAAAACCATAAGACATAAAAAATTTAATTTATAAACACATTTTGGAAAAATAAATTTTCTTTTAAATTAATTAATTAATTATAATTATAATTTAAGACTTACAAAAATACCAATACTTTTACTATAGTCATATTGTCACTTATAAGATGCATAAATTTTATTTATACATTCATGGGTAAGGTTAATATTCTTTTGTAAAATTTACTATTCATAGGGGTCATATTACTATTCATAAGGGTAGATTACTATTCATAAGGATAGGTTACTATTCACCAAAAATTAAGTTTGTCCTATCGGACTCTAAACATCTTATTGATCGCAATCGGGTATGTCAGATTTTCAAAATTCAAAACATAGAAGTGGAAATTTTATGTTTAAATATCACATAGTAGTTTATTTAAGCATGATGTTTCATTGTTCTTCCTAAGGTGATTTTATATGATTATGGAATTACTACAACAAGGTAGCAGTTGCATTGATAAAATTTTGGGTCGTTACACAATTTATGACATGTTGTACTTTAAAATATTAATTATCAAAGCTTGTATAAAATAAAAATATTAAGATTAAATAACTAAAAGAATAGAATAATAATTACATCTTTAAAAACTTGATAAATCTTCTTCGAACACCACCCAATAAAGATAATAATGAATATGTTTTACATTCATTTGGGAAAAATATTTATAACATCCAATTCCCCCTAAAATACAAAAAATTCAGCATTGATAATAGTATAATGAATAGTGGTTAATAATTATATATGTTTTATCACCGATCAAGGAATGGAAAAAAACAAACATTTAATATATTTTATTTTTAATCTTTTAAATGTATATTCAATTATAAAATTTTGGTTCAATTATTTCATAGTTATTGAAATTTATTTGGGATCCATAAAATCATAAATAGAATTTCAATCATATTGGATGCAAAGAGTGTGAGGATAAATTATTAGAAAAGTAATTAATTAATTCAATATAACATATATTTTTTGGAATGGGAGGTTAATATCTCTTTTAGGCATTAATAACTAGGTTTCACTCCTTTAACATACTGAATGTAAGTTCAAGGTGATATTCCCAGTCTTCTAAAGTTTGAATCTGATTTGGCTAGGATTGTATTGATTTTCCTTTGTACATGATAAATTTACACCCCATCCCTTAGAGATGTTTGTTAAAAAAATATTTTCATGATAAAAACATTAATAATCATAAAAAAATAAATCTTAATTAGAATTAATTTTTTGATCAAATAATTTCATGATATTAACAAAATATATGTTTTAAAATTATAACGGATTTTTTATCATAAAAATATGGAAATGGAAGTGATTTTTTTCATATTTTATCAAAGGAATAATAGATTTTCTAACTCTTCCCAATGTAAAAAAATAATTTTTATAAAAAAAAACATTTTTAAGAAAAATAAAAAAAAATTATTTATATATATTTTATTAAATCACCTATTTTTAAAAATATATATATAATGTTGTGAAATGGATCAAAAATTGATTGAAACCATGAAGAATTTCAAAACTAAAAATGTATGGTGGAACATGGGTGAATCACATCATTGAAAAAACATGGAGTCAAATGTTCATAAGAAATAAAACAAATTAAAATATAGAAGAAATAAAAAAGAGACAAATATAAAATATATAGGGAAAAAGTTATAATTTATATTAACATGGTAACATATATATATATAGGGTACCTAAAGGTTGTAATCAGTGGTCTAGATCATTCTCTATCTTCCATGCCATATCCCATAGTTGGAATACCAATGGTTTGAGAAAATGAAGGGTTGTCCATATGAAAGTTTAAATTTGGGAAAGGGAAGTAATAAATGTTTTTGGTATTATGAAATCCACATAATAATATTGAATAACACTCCCCATTGGATGTCATGATTTTATGAAATTTTATATAATATTCACTTAAAAATAGTGGGAAAAAACAATTAAATAATTAATTGAATTTCATGTTGTGATTCCTCATTAAAAACCTTATTAGGAAAACCCAATGGGAAAAATATAATGAAAGGAAAAAAGAGTGCATAATTCTCAAATCCCCCTCATAAAATCATGATAGGATTTATAGTCTCCATATCATAAATTTATAAATCAATTTCTCAAAAATAATAGTTGGTAATTCCTTCATGAAAAAAAAATCAAGGTTATCACAAGACATTATTTACCAGATAACAATCTTATGGAATTTATATAATCATATAATGATCATAAGTAATAGAAGACATGTCACGAACTGAATCTGGTCACCAACAATACTAACACCAAACCTGGCCTTTGGAAAGGCCCAAAGGGTGTTCCTTATCCCCATGGGCTGGCACAAGTGCCCGGGTATCATTAATTTGGGTTTAGGAACTATTTACCCGAGTATGAAATCATAAAACATTAAAAACAATCCATAATATAATTCTGAAAATTTTGAGCCAAACAAGTCTTAGGAAAAAATCATAACTGAATACATTGGTTTAAAGAAAATACAAGTGGTCCAAACACAAATAAATACATCAGAAATATATCCACAAAAACTACACATGACAAGGGGTTTGTCACCCCCGAGTCGTCTCCAAAACACTGCACTGTAAGAGGGGTCTAACAACCCCAACCGCCTTCACCCGAGGCTTTCCCTTTACCTGAGTCGAGAATAACAAAGTATACTTAAACCCAAGGGGTGTAATTATGGTGTGATCTTAATACCAATAGGATACCAGCAAATTATTCTAAATTGCATGCAATACAAGGTGAAAAAGCAAGCAGTTTAAATATGCAAAGAAGAGAGGTGACTAATTCCAAGAAATGCAACTTTCAATTAAAAATAGTTTTCAAGATAAAACTTTCATAATGTTAACACATTTAAATGGTAATTTTAGCTACTAAAATACAATTCCAAACACACCCTAATACAAGATTAAATACCCCAAATCTTATGAGCAACAAAACAGGGAACGCCCCAGGCACTAGGTAGTCTCGGGCCTCATGTACCTCGTACCTCGGTGTAAAGTAACCATAGTAAAAATCTATTCTCATGCATGATCCACTACTAGAGAACATACCCATAACCTAGTGGTCCCCAATAATCATCCATATAGTTTAGTTAGAGTTTTCATTATCTAAATGCTAAGTGAAATAGGGACAAAACTCATCTATTCCACTAACCGTACTAGTACATAGCCGCCCCACCTAGGTACCCGGGCTTCCCCCCTTGTGGTTAAACAATTTCAGAATGCTAAATAAATCCATTTTTAATATAAAACACCACTAATGGTCACATACAATCAGTATAGTATCTATACACATTTTAAACCACTTAAAACACACAACAAAACACTTTGATTTTTATTGAAACAATTTCTCAAAATCCTACATTGTTTTGCACCCAAAACTCCTTGAAAAACCCAATTTTTACACTATGTGAACACTTTTAAGTTGCCAAAATATAATATTCATCCAAATACATTTCAATGGAAACAAAAAATATATATTTTATGGAATCCCCATCTGAACCAAAAAATTATAACTTTGTAAAACCTCCATTTTCACACAAACATGGCACTTAAAGTTGACATGTTTCACAAACATCATTAAAACCCATTTTTCTAGAAACAAAAAAAGGGTATAAATATTAAAAACATGATTGGAAGACCTATTACAGTTCAATAAAATCAATTAAGTATTTATAGGGTAGCCCCAAATAAACCAATAAAACATTTCTATGAAAAACCCCCAATTTCACATGAAATTGGCATTTGAAATTCATTTTCAATACAAACACCACTAAAACTAATTTTAGAAGCAATAATAAAATGAGATAAACCTGAAAATATGATAAATACTGCATGATAAGACACAAACATTTCATAAACATGGAATCACCTGCCAAATTAATGAAAACTCTTGATTCTTTGTGTGAAAATAAAATTGCACCATCGTCGCACCAAGAGGGACCTAGATCAAGCCTAAAACCACAAGAATAGACCAAGAAAACCAAAGGTTAAACCCTAGTTTCAAAACCCCACCCTCAGTACATTTGGTACTTTAAGAAAATGAGAAGAAATTTCATATAAAGGAGAGGACCTATGAGGAAGAATCACTTAATTGGGATTGAGTGAAGTTCCTCCACCAAATCCCCATTCAAAATGGGGTTCCAATGAGGGTTTGGCCGACTTGGAGGGCTTCCATGGATGTTAGGTTCAAAGAGGAGGTGGAAGGTCCAAATTTGGATAAATCCCAGGAGGGAAAATAAGTTATTTAACCATTTTTTTATCACCTGTACAAGGCTGCATGGTTTGTTTGTACGGTTTGGAACCGTACACCTATACTGTGCACCCACTTTTCTCCCCTAAAAACTTCACCAAAAGCCACCAAATTTCATGGGGGCTTAGGGGGGTAATTAGGGGGGTGTTAGGATAAAAATACAAGAAAAATACTCATGCACCCTCTTTTCTCCCCTCAAAACTTCTCCAAAATCCACCAAATTTAATGGGGGATTAGGGGGGACATAGGGGGGATGTTAGGATAAAAATAAAAGAAAAATAAGTACCTTAATAAAGAACTTGGGTGTGAAAATTCTCCCCACCATGAAAAATTTTCGTCCTGAAAAGTTGACTAGAGGCTTGATTGGAAAACAAGAACGGGTACTCCTCTTTAACCCATGACTTCCACTCCCAGGTCTCATGTGTATCACTACCATGCTTCCAATGAACTCGGACTAGCGAAATAGACTTCCATCTAAGCACATTCTCTTGGGAGTCCACTATTTGTACTGGCCACTCAAAGACTGACAAGTCAGGCTCTATCTCCAGTTCTTCCCAACTCAGAACATGGGATGGATCTGGGTTGTAATTATTCAACTGGGAGATATGGAAGACATCATGGATGGATGACAACTGAGAAGGTAAATCCAACCTATATTCCACCTTTCCAATACGCTCGATGATCTCAAAAGGCCCGACATACCACGACGTCAGCTTCCCTTGCTTCCCCAATCGACGATGGACCAGATGAGGGGACACTTTCAAGAATACCATTTCACCCACAGAAAACTCTTGGTCTTGACACCTCCGATCAGCATAAGATTTATGATTAATTTGAGCTGTCAAAAAGTGTTGCATAATCAATTTGACCTTCTCAGAAGTCTCCTGTACAAGGATTAGTCCTAATAGTGAAGTCTCACCTACCTCATCCCAACATAGGGGGGACCAACATGGCTGACCATAGAGTGCCTCAAAAGGGGCCATTCAAATCGAGGATTGGTAACTATTATTATAGGAAAATTCAACCAATCCCCAATAGCTATCCCAAGAACCTCCAAAGTCCAAAACATATACACGGAGCATGTCCTCCAGAATCCGGTTCACCCTTTCTGTCTGACCATCCATTTGAGGATGGTATACTATTCTCATCTTAATTTGAGACCCTAAGTCCTTCTGAAGGCCTTCCCAAAATTGATAATTGAAGTGGGGGTCTCTATATGATACAACTACTAATGGCACACCATGGAGTCTCACCACCTCCTGAAGATACAAAAGGCCCAACTCATCCACTTTAGTTGTATCTTTTATTGGAATGAAGTGGGATGATTTTTTCAGATGATCAATCACCACCCAAATGGAATTCTTACCACGAGGTGTATGAGTAAATCCAAAAATGAAGTCCATGGTGACCTTGTCCCACTTCCAGGTAGGAATGGGTAATGGCTGGAGCAAACTGGAGTGCCTCTGATGCTCTACTTTCACCTACTAGCATGTATAGCATCTCGACACAAAGTCTGTTATTTCATGTCGTATATCTGGCCAAGAGAATTGTTGGTGGACATCATAATACATCTTGGTTTCACCTGGATGGACATTCCACTGAGACTAATGGATATCCTGCATCACCACCTTCCATAGAGATTATGGAAATACTAAGCAGCCCTTGAAGCATAAGATTCCCTCTAGAGACGACGACCAATCAGAAGACGTCTACCGACCATGAAGAAACTGCCTTGAACACTAACAAAGCTCATCACTGGGCTGTTCTTGTTGAATTAACTCCAATAGAGAGGGAGTCAACTGAACACTCTCCAAGAAAACACCCCCATTTTTCTCCTTCGTCTCCACATGTATATGAGCAAAGAGTCACATCAAAGCCCACTCCTCACTGGACTTCCTCAAAGCCTGCAATGGAACTCTTCTGCTTAAGGAACCATCTACCATATTTCCCTTGCCTGGGGTATATACAATGTCAAATTTTAACCCCTTCAAGTACTCGATCCAGTAACACTGCCTAAATTTCAGGTCCTTCTGAGAGAAGATATAGGCCAAGCTTTTTTTATCAGAGTAAACAACAAACTTCTCCCCAAAGAGATAGTGACGTCAGTTCTTCAAAGAATGCATCACTGCTGCCAACTCCAATTCATGAGTTGGGTATTTTCGTGTGGTCAGAGTTGGAAAGAGCCATACGCCACCACGTTTTCATCTTGCATAAGCACGCACCCAAGACCCATACCTGAAGAATCATAATAGACCGCATACCCCTTTATAGCCTCTAGAAAAATAAGAACGGGGGTGGTAGTCAACCACCTCTTCAGCTCCTCAAACAATTCTTAACATTCTGGGCCCCATGAAAACTTCACCCCTTTCTGGGTGAGCACAGTCATTGGTGAAGCAAGCTGAGAGAAATCCGGAATAAATCACCTGTAATAATCAGTAAGGCCAAGGAAATTCCTGATCTCGAACACATTCTTCGATTGCTCCCATGACATGACTGCACTGATCTTCTTGGGGTCCACTGAAACCCCCTGCTCCAAGATCACGTGCCCCATAAATTTCACCTCCCTGATCCAGAAAGTGCACTTTGACAACTTTTCATTGAGGCGGTGATCTCGCAAGGTTCCCAAAATGATCTGCAAGTGATGTTCGTGTTCCTCCTCGGAGCTAGAGAATACTATAATGTCATCCATGAATACTACAACAAAGGAATTGAGGTACTGATGAAACACCATATTCATGAGTTCCATAAAGACCTCTATAGCATTGGTAAATCTGAAGGGCATGACCAAATACTCAAAGTGGTTGTACATGCTTCGGAAGGCTGTCTTCAGAATATCTGACTCCTTCACCCTGAGTTGATGGTATCCTGAATGCAAGTCTATTTTTGAAAACCACGTTTCCCCATTAAACTGATCGAACAAATCATCTATTCTAGGAAAAGGGTATTTGTTCTTAATTGTTACCTTATTCATCTTTCGGTAGTCAATGCCCAACCGAAGGGATCCGTCAGCCTTTTTCACGAACAACATAGAAGCGGGCCAAGGAGACACGCTCAGGTGAATGAATCCTTTGGATTAAAATTCATCCAACTATATATTTAATTCCCTCATCTTGGTATGGGCCATGAGATATGAGGGAAGAGATATCGGTTGTGTTCCCGGTGCCAGATCAATCAAAAACTCCACATCGTGCTCTGGGGGAAAACCTAAGAAATCATTCGAGAATACCTTTGAAAACTCATTCACCACATGAGGTAGTGCACCTTCAGGGGAAGTAACCTTGTCATCTAGTATGGGTGATGATAACTGGAAGGTAATACTTCCAAACTCTAGGAGTGGAGGTCCTGCACGACCTGACCGAGGATCCCATTCTCCCCGAAAAACCTGATGACTCCCATCAGGTGCTGTGAAACTCACTCACCACCTGTAGAAATAAAAGTGCGCCTGGAAGTGTACTAGACAATCCAAGTCAAGTATTATGTCAAATATCTAAATATCTAGGACCAAGATTTCCCACTTCATCTCAACCCCTGACATGAAAAATGCACATGAGGGGCACTTGAGACCCTGGTCCTTCTTCTTTCCTAGTGGAACCACCAACTCCATCACAAAAGACAACAAATCGGTTGGTAAATTAATAATGTCCACACAATAGGAAGAAATGAATGAAACAGAGGCACCAATATCAAAAAGAGAAGCAGCTATAGATGATGCAATTAAAATAGTACCTCGAACAGTCGAAGGTCCCACCTCTGATCCTGCTGGTGCGTGATCCACCACATGGAGATGTCCAGTGTCTGGCTGAGGATGACCGCTAGTCTATGGATGTGCACTAAACTGACTCTGCCTAGAAGATGACCCATCCCTACCACCATGACTACCAAAATGATATCTCCCAGTCCTCTATGGCTCATACTATGCTGGCACTCCTCTTAGAGCCACTGACCCTGCCCCACTCGGAAGTGGATGTGTCACCCCACAGAAGAGCTGTAAATGCCCCATGCCTCCACACTGGTAAAAAGTATTCGAAGGAAGTGGGAATTATATTCGGATTTTCCTGGTCTTCCCACACTGGTGGCACATGACCGATCTCACATTAGAATCTGCAGACGAAAACTACCTAGAAGAGTGGCCTGAACTGCCACCTCCTTTCTTCACTTGTTCCTCCCACTTACTTTTCTTCTCTAAGGAGCTTCCACTACCCACTATTGACACTAAACTAGAGAAAAAATCCCTACCTTTCATATCAATCTCCACCATTCATGCCCGGTCAATGACCTCATCATAGGTTCTCATATTGAACAAGAACACCTAGGAGTATATCTCTGGTCGCAAGCCTTTATCAAACCTATGGGCATTAGCTTGCTCATTAGAGATGATTTAAAGAGCATACCGAACCAACTCAACAAAACGATTGGCATAATCCATCACAGATAAATTCACCTGAACAAGGTCCATGAACTCTCCAGACCTGGCATATGCCAAGACATCAGGGAAGTACAGTTCATTGAAGATGGCATTGAAATCTGCCCAGCGCATATGCTCATTCTTCCCAGTTTGAAGAATCGATTCCCACCACCTAAGGCTGGGACCCTCCAACAAAAATGAGGAACACTTCACCCTAATCTCTTTATGTGTATCTAGGAACTTGAACATGCGTTCGATCTTTTTGATCCATTCTTCTGCTTCCTAGGGTTCTATGCTGCCTCGGAAGGTAGGAGGCTTATTTTTCAGGAACTCCTGGGCCTTGTCCTTTTTAGGACCAATCTCATCCTCTCTAACTAGAGCTATAATAGGATCTTTTCCCTGTCCTAGAGCCTAGACATCCTGGACCATGGCCTCAACTATCCTCTAATCAATTGGTGTGGGAGAACTCTCTCAGGCTTCCTCCCGTGGGCGCATGGGAGATTTCCAGGGAGGCATGTTGCAACAAAATGCAACAGTCACAAAAACAATAGTCAATACCAAAATTCTGAAATTTTTAATCAAATACATCAAATATAAACAATCTAAACACATTGCAACACAAAAATAAAAAACTACCCCACCCCCACATGATGTCCACGTGTGGTCTGCAACCCACACATCTCACCAGGAAGTGAAGTCAATCAAACAATTTCAACATCCCCCGGTGACTCAAGGTCTTCCATGAAAGTTGTAGGCTAGGAACCCTACTCATGACCAAAACCCCAATCCCCGAAAGTCCTATCTCCTGTCTATCCTGTCTCATCCCAAAATAGTAATATAACCCAAAAATATTGGCCTCCTCTAATACCATTTTGTCACGAACCAAATCTGGTTGCCACTAATACCGGCACCAAACCCAGCCTGTGGCAAGACCCTAAGGGTATTCTCTATCCCCATGGTCTGGAAAAATTTCCCAGGTATCATTAATTTGGGTTTGGCAACGATTTACCCAAGTATGAAAGGATAAAACATTAAAAACAATCCATAATATAAATCTGAAATTTTCGAGCCCAGCAAGTCTTAAGAAAAAACCAAAACTGAATAAATTGGTTTAAATACAATAAAATTGGTCCAAATAAAAATAAATATATCATTAATACATCCATAAAGACTCCACACGACAAGGGGTTTTTCACCCCTGAGCCGTCTCCACAACACCGCACTACAGGAGGGGTCTAATAACCCGAACCACCTTCACCCAAGGCTTTCCCTTTACTTGAGTCAATAATAATAAAGTATAATTACCCCCAAGGGGTGTATGTAGGGTGTGATTATGATCCCAATAGGATACCACCAAATTATTCCAAATTTCATGCAATACAAGGTGAAAACGCAAGCAGTTTTAATAGGCAAAGAGCGGTGACTAATTCCAAGAAATGAAACTTTCAATTGAAAATAGTTTTCAAGCTAAAACTTTCATAATGTTAACACATTTAAATTTTCATGTTATATAATGTAATATACCTCCAAAAACACTCTAAGTCAAGTTTAAATACCAAAAATCTTATGAGAAACAAAACCAAAAACACTCCTAGGCACTAGATAGTCTCGGGCCCCATGTACCTCGTACCTCGGTGTAAAGTAGCCATAGTAAAATCAGTTCTCATGCACAAGCCACTAGTAGGGAACATAAACATAACCTAGTGGTCCCCAATAATTATCCATATAGTTTATTTAGAGTTTTCATTATCCAAATTCTAAGTGAAACAGGGACAAAACCCATCTGGTCCACTAATCGTACTTGTACATATCTTCCCCACCTAGGTACTCGGGCTTCCCCCCTTATTCTCAAACAATTTATGCATAATAAATAAATCCATTTTTCATATAAAACAAAAAAAATGGTAACATAAAATCATTATAGTATCTATACACATTTTAAACCACTTAAAACATACAATAAAACACTTTGATTTTTAATGAAACAATTTCTCAAAATCCCACATTGTTTTACACCCAAAACTCCTTGAAAACCCACTTTGTACACAATGTGCACACTTGTAATTTACAAAAACAGAATATGAATCCCAATAAATTTCAATAAAAACAAAAAAAATCAATTTTAGGGCAGCCCCATGTGAACCCAGAAATGATAACTTTGTAAAACCTCCATTTTCACACAAACATGGCACTTAAAGTTGACATGTTCCACAAACACCATTAAAACCCATTTTCACATAAATAACCAAAGGGGATAAACATTAAAAACATTATTGTAAGCCATATTATAGTTCAATAAAATCAATTAAGTATTTATAGGGAATCCCCAAATAAACCAATAAAACATTTCTATGAAAAAACCCCAATTTCACATGAAATTGGAATTTAAAATTCATTTTCAATACAAACACCACTAAAAATAATTTTTGTAGCTATAATAAATTGAGATAAACCTGAAAATATAATAAATACAGAATTATAAGACACAAATATTTCATAAACATGGAATCACCTACCAAATTAATTAAAACCTTTGATTCTTTGTGTGAAAATAAAATCACACCACCACTGCACCAAGAGGGACCTAGATCAAGCCTAAAACCACAAGAATAGATCAAGAAAAACCAAGGTTAAACCCTAGGTTCGAAACCCCACACTCTTTACATTTGGTAATTCAAGAAAATGAGAATAAATTTCATGGAAAGGGGATGAACTATGAGGAAGAATCACCTACTTGGGATTGAGTGAAGTTCCTCCACCAAATCCCCCTTCAAAATGGGGTTCCAATGAGGGTTTGGCCAACTTGGAGGGATTTCATAGCTGTTAGGTTCGAATAGGATGTGGAAGTTCCAGATTTGGATAAATCATGGGAGTTAAAATAAGTCATTTAACCATTTTTTTATGACCTGGACAAGGTTGCACGGTTTGTGTGCACGATTTGGAACTGTGCACCTAAACAGTGCACCCTCTTTTCTCCCCTCAAAACTTATCCAAAAGCCACCAAATTTCATGAGGGCTAATGGGAGACTTAGGGGGGGATGTTATCATAAAAATAAAAGAAAAATAAGTTCCTTAATGAAGAACTTTAGTGTGATAAGACAACCCAAATATATGATATATATCTTCAAGAACAATTACATATAAGTAAAATGAAAAAAAATGTACAGGGAAAACATGATCAATGGAAGCCTTATTTCTCATTGTTAAAGTATAATTATTGATAGATACCACTAAAGAAATTAATGAAAGAACCTTACCTCTGAGGGGGGAACTGACCAATAGATCCATGAGCACTTCATGAGGATACCAATAATTTTAAGGGGTGATAGAGCCTTCTCAAAAAGATAAACCAAGTTTTGTAAGAAAGATAAGAGTCTCACATATGTCACATTACACACACACCAAATAATAGGATCTCATAATCTTATATAGTCAAAGCTTGAGGCTCCTACAATGCATCATTTAAATTTCTATCAAATGGGATAAATCATTGAATAGTTTCAAAGAATTAATGAAAATCCATTAATCCATGTAAATAGAAAATAAACCATTGAGATAAAATAAATGATATTATACATACATATATATATATATATATATTATTTCATGCATCGCATGCATTTATAATACATGCATCAGATGCATATATTAAATATACACCATATATAATATCCATTATATTATATATAAATATATCTCATAAATTATATACATGTGTACACGTATCTCATTCATGTACATTTTAGTGCACATCCAATAATCTCCCAATTGCACTAAAATACCATAAAGACTATGAAAAACTTAACAAATCTTTGTGAATCCATCCAAACTCTTTTGGATACATTTTTCATAAAACTCACTTCATTTTGAACAAAAAAAATCTAAAATTTTATCCTTATCTAAGGGACTAACTATGTGACCCTATGATCCTTAGCAGTGTTGACAACAACTATGAAATATCTATTTCATAGATGTCAGCAAAGATTAGTCTTTAGAAAAACATCAGTGTTACTCAAGCTACTAAGAGGTCTGGTGTGATATCCATCAAACATACTCATATCTTTATATGTACATTTCCACCACAAGATGTATCATATACATCATATTTATCCTATATAATCCCTCTATCCATGACATCGAGCGACCACTGGACTTGGAACATGTCAATCTAGTGTTAGCCTCACATCATTTCTTGATTCTCCAAAAAATATTGACCAAGTTGATGAATACATAAGAATTAATTCATCTATCTGATAAGTAAATCACATGTCACTTATCTAAGTAGTTAAACACATCATATATGAAACAACTAAGTATGGTCATGCATTTCCTCTGTCTAAATCAATCAAGGGTCAGTTGTATTTTCTTATCATATAAGTGGAAAATCACATTTTGGTTGCACTCTAACTGATGATATGATTAGAAACAAACCCAATCACCCCCTGGTTATATTATTTCATATGTCTAATTGTGTAAGTAAGTTATTAAAGTATGAAAGTTATCATTCTAGGTATCTTATCAACCTTAGGAAATAAGAATTGATAATATGCATACACCCCTAAGTATATCTATAATCATATAACATTCCATGAGATATGTTTTCATGTATTAGTCCATGTAATAAGTCTCTACTTATTACCTTGAGAATATATTCTTTATATCTCATATAAAACTATTTTTAATAAACATAAGAATCTATTCAAGAAAATATTTACATATCATCACAACCCATTATACTTTATGATGATCATCAGTTAGGGAGAACTCAAATTTTATAATTTTATGGGATATTTATCAATAAATTATTCATGTAAAGAAAAGTTTCATCACACATGAATGAATGATAAAAAGAGTTTTCCTTTATTATAAATACATGAAATTTTTATAACAATTACAACCAAATTCTTAAGTGATTCTACATGAACTTCATATTGTTTCTATGATAATGGTTTTTTAACATTATATACATATGTAATTCCTATCACATATTTATATGAACAGCTACTAAAATACTCCCACTAACCAATTAGTGAGTAATATTTACAATGCAATAAATTTTGAATAATTTTGAGACTTAATAATAAAATTCCTAATGTTAAACTCTTTGAAGATATTCAAACTTCTTGACTTCACAACATCAAATGTTATAATGTTATATTTTTTTATCTACTTAGATTTATTTCTAAGTACATCATCATAATCAATGTAAACCTTTCCATTAAACTTTTAAAATGATTTTTTTTGTAAATAATGTAAATATTTACATTATCACTTTACCGGCATATCCTAAAACTTTTAGGATAAAGTGATGTCCACTTTATTATGATAACTAATGTAAATCTTTACATTTATCTTTACCATCACACCCTAAATTATTTTAGGATACCAAGTGATACACTTTGTGTATTTTGTAGTATTAACCTTTATGAAATGGTGATGTTCACTAGTTATGGTAACCAAATGTAAATCTTTACATCTTTCATTACTATTAAAAATCCTAAACATATTTAGGATACTAAGTGAACAATAACTATAATCTTATAATCTATTAAAATCCTTTATTTTTTAACTTTTAATGTCTTTAAGCTCAAATATACTCCCATAAACCTCTTAGACACTATATTCTCTTCATAATATCTTTCTAAGACAACACAAACTACTTTGTGTTTTAGGAAATAACACGTATTTCCTTTTAACAGGAATATCTAATAAATAATCTATTATTTCCATATCATATATGGTATTTATGTATTTGGAACATTTTTTATTTCAAAATACTCTATTAAAATGTACCACTGATGAGTGGTGGGAATACATTCCCACATATTTTAAAAAATACTTAGATAAACATGTTATCCTAGATAAAAAACTTTTATCCATATCTTCATCACAAAACATGTCATTTAATCCAATGAATCATAAACACAATGTATATAACTAATCATATCATGTTGTTCATAACAAATATTTTTTAACACATCTCATAATATAAGAGAAGTGAGATAAAGATGCACTTCCTTTACTTATATTCATACATGATTGATAAACATATTTACATTCAAATTTCGGATGTAGTACCTATTTACAACATCACTTGAATGAAAATTATAATCTATTTTCAATTATTCATATTTTTTTCAACTGCTTTATATTTAAAAAAACTTTTAAAATATACACTTCATATCACATTACCTTTAAAATGGAATAATAAATTTATATAACATCAATACTTGACATAGAAATTCCATGGAGTTCCCAAACCCCTTTAGGAATATCTTGGGTAATCTGATCATATTAAATTATTATTACTCCTTCCTAATAACCCTAAGTTTCAAATGACCTTGACTAGATTCTTGAAGAAACATTGTTGGACTTTAAAACTATCTTTTATTCTTATAGTTTTAACTTTTTCTTTCTAGTACTATATATACAAAATCAAAACATAGACATCATATGTCTAGTTCATATATTCTCAACACTTTGAGAAAATTAGGTAAACTTTTCTTGAATTCGTTCACTTTTTTAAATAATTTAAATAAATAAAAATAGTATGAATTCCTATACCATTTAAGTATCCCTTCAAATCATGTTATAGAACTAAAAAATCATAGAAATGTGGATTACAATCCAACTTATTTAAAGAAACAATTTCTTACAAGCTCTTCTCAATAGAAAAAATGAAGAAATACACATATTATGAAATATTCATCTAAGCCTGAAGTATCCAAGCCTCTAACATAGAAACACCTTTTCTCTATCACTTAGATATAAAATTCAATATTGATCATTCATTTATTTATTTTTTCAAATCCTTATATATTTATAAAACTTGTAAAATATACAATTTGAATCACATAACATAAAATAAATTAATTTTATAACATTAATAACTAAATTGGACACTCCATGGGGATTTTTTTATCCCTTCGAGTAATTTGGACAATTTATTCTCCAATGGACAACTTTTAGAAAATGAAAACATTTTCCTTTATTTTTATTTTTCATTTTGAAAACTAATTTGGAATTTCCATGAACTTTTTTCTTCCCTCTTTTACTAGAACATTTACCTATCTCCTTTTGTACCATCAACATAGTACTTGATATACTTCCTTGAAACTAAGGTATACCAGGTGTTTCCTCTTTTGGATTTATTTATCACTGGATCCTTTCCCCTTAGATGTACGAATTTTTTGATTGGGGATGCTCTTGGGATTCATTTTTATAAACCCTCTTGACTATTTTCCCTTCCTTCATTCCCTATTTTTTTGTTGGTTTTGTTTTCCTTATAATAAAAAAGGAATTTTTTGGTTGGTTGTAAAGGTTTTTAGAGTTAATTCTTATTGTAATTCACAAAAAAAACTTTCAGAACCTTTCCAGTAGTGATTATAGAATGAAATATGTTTTCAATTCAAGCTTTATAGGTGAACCCAACCTTTCCAAGTCATTGAAATGCCCAATAATATTTTTCAAAAGGTTATAGATTGAGGTTCCTTCTATTATCTTACAACAACAAAATATATGTAAACACTTCATATCATTCATGAACTTATTTTTATTGATAGATAATTTCATGTTATCTTTCATTTGAAAGGTATTAAGTGTCTCGTATTTATTTTTAAATTTTGACTCCATTATAACCAGTATGGGTGTTGAGACTTCCTGTGTATCCTTTTGATGTTTGTCATAGTTATCCAAATCCTTTTGTTGAATAGATTTTCTATTCTGTTTATCAGGATGAGGTTATTCTAGCACATAGAGATCTCCTTATTTTTAGAGAACAATTATAAAAATTTCTATACCATTCAAGGAAGTTTCTACCATTAAGTTTTAATTTTTCAAAGACTAGTCTTAAATTCATGCTTGATGATTATTTCATTTATCTACAATAGAAACTTTTATCATATGAATATCATATCTTATTTATTTTTATTAAGTACTTTAAATGTAATTTCTCCCAATAAAATTGAGGATCCTAGACATCATATCCATTTAGTGATCCAATATCCATATTTCACTAAGTGATGGGAATGCTTGTGAGTTTATCTCACTACTTAGTTATTTATGTAAGGAATCATCTTAATCACAATAGTTTAGAATCTTGGATAGTTGAATAAATAACCACTTATCCAAATCCATCATATGGATATATTAAACTCTATTCCTTTGGTATCCTAACCATTAGGGCTTCCTGGCTAGTGTATCCTAAGTAAAATTCCAAAAAAAACCTAACCAAGGACAATCCCAGGGCACCTAGTATAGGCACGAAACTACCTAACAATATAATCTAGAGTTACTCATTACTTAATTTATTCACCCAAGATAATACAAGTGAACCTAAATTTGGCATAAAACTACCTAGTTAGATGATCGAGGTGTTGAAAAGATTCCATTTTGGAAGGAATCTCACGCTTATTGTTTGAGGGGTTTTAGTCTCATAAATTTAAAATACATAATATGCATATTAAATTCAAAATATTACATATTATATAATATTTATAATTTCATGTTTTATTTAATTTTTTGTATTCATGATTTTAATGATTTAGTTTTGGAATCCCTATTCCAACCACTAAATTAATGTGCACACACCACATTAATGTGTAACTCTTTACACAAACCATAAGTCTGTATTAATCACCCAAAAATAGATGTCAAGTATATTCATACATATCCAAATACATTATATGAACAAGATATATGAACACTTCATGTAAATGCATAGGGTTATATGAAATTGGAAAACTCTACATGAGTAAGCTTGAAGTGATGGATAGACAACCCAATTCACTTTCCTAGCCAAGGTAAGCCTCTAGAAAGTAGGTGGTCTGACCCTAAGTCCCACTTCCTGGGAATACATTACAAAATATAGAATTCAATTAATGAAAAATATAACACCAAATATGAACAAACTATTCTCAAAAACTATTCTCAAGCTCATAACTAAAATTAAAAATTGAGGTCAAGGCAGATGAAGATTAAATTTTATGATACTAATCCTAGCATGATATGCAAGGCTCTATCCCAGAAGAAATTTATTATATAAATATGTATGAAAAGTATTCATATTTCATAAATAATTTATTGAACATGAATATTAAGAAAATTTAACAAATAAATAAACAACTTATTTATTTTCCAAAACATGATACATTTATGAACTATTCATAAATAAATGATAATTATAAACATCTTATATTTTATCAAGAATATAAACATTTTATATTCATTTAAATATGAACCCCTTCATGTTTTATATTAAATGACATTCAAATGATATTTAATGGATTATAAACATTTTATAATTCAATATTTATTATATAATCAATTTATATAATCTAAATATCAAATATATTATAATTTATAAACACTTTATAAATCACCTCATATGATTTCTAAATAAACCATTTATTTCTATATCATAAGGTATGCCATTTAATTTTTTAAAATATATTTTAAAATATTAACCTTTAATATTTGGAAATAATTTTTCATAAATATTTATTTAATTAATAATAAAAAAAATATAATTTATTTATTTATTTATAAAATTTAAATAAATTAATCATTCCCAAAATACCTTTTAAATTGATTTATAAACCATTAAAAACATTAAATTAGTTAAAAAAATTCTTATTACCCTTACACATCACCCCTTTTTTGCATAAGGGTTTCACCATTTTACCCTTACATAGACACTTTTTTATAAGGGTAACTGAGGTTTTAAAATGTCTATGTAAAGTTAACTTAAAGCTTACCTTTATACAGCTCACCCATGTAAAGGTATTAACTTTACGCCACAACTTTGAGTAAGGGTACTCTGATTATTTCATACGCTGTGTAAAGGTAAACATCTAGTACCTTTACACTACTCTAATACCTTTAAATGTATGGTTAAAAAGCCGATGACCTTTAAACATACCCCTTTTCATAAGGGTTCTACCTTTACACAACTCCTTTGCTTAAAGGTAACCTTAATTTTTTATACATTATGTAAGGGCATTTCATAAGGGTATAGTGTAAGGGTAAATCACCAATTACCCTTACATAAACCTTTTTGTGTAAGGGTTCTACCTTTATACAACCCCTTGCATAAGGGTATTACCATTACATAGAAGCTTACATAAGGGTATTGCATAAAGGAAAATGATATTTACCTTTACATGGCACTTACGCATAGTCGTGTAAGGGTGCAAGCATTTATACCTTTATGTAACCAGTCGCATAAAGGTATTACCTTTACATTACCTATATGTATAAGCGTAAATCAAATTTTACCCTTACGTAGCTTGTGTAAGGGTCTGTAATCAGTTTCCTAATTTATGAAAATGGTTTATTTCATTTTTATTCAAAAACTAGTGAATCAAACATGTTAAAGTTTTTAATAACCTCAATCTGATAACACTAATGGGTTTTATATGATCATATAATAACCATAAGAAGTAGAAGACAACCCAAACACAATATATATATCTTTAAAAAGAATAACATGTAAATAAAATGAAAAACGGAGTACCTGTAAATTGTGAACAATAGCAGCCTTCTTTTTCATTGGTGAAGGAGAATGCTTGATAGAGACCTCTAAAGCAGTGAACAAAATCACCCTACCTATAAGGGGGTGTGGAAATGTATAATGGATTCATGAAAACTTAATGAGGATACCCATAATATGGAGGGGTGTTAGTGCCTTCTCAATGAGATAAATAGAGTTTTGGGAGGAAGAGAAGAGGCTTATACATGTTTCATGACACGCACACCCAAAAGGAGGATTTCATCCTCTTATATAGATGAATCCCGGGGCTCCTCCAATGCATACTATTCATTTATTTCAGTTGGTATAATTCACTGAATGGTTTCAAAGAATTAATGAAAATTCATTAATTTATGAAACTAACAAATAAACCATCAAGAAAAAATAATTAATATTATATATATATATATGTCATGCATTGCATGTATGTATAATCCATTCATAAAATGAATATATTAAATGTAAACCATATATAACATCCAATATATTATATATAAATATATCTCATTCATCATATGCATGTGTACATGTATCTCATGCATGTACATTTTAGTGCACATCCAACATAGCTATTCTTTTAAAGTTCATGAGTGAAAAATAAATTTGGTGAGATATGTTTTGTTTTATCATGTTATACTCACCCTTCAATTGAACTATAAAATTAGTATTATCTTCATATAATATGGTGTGAATATCCTTATTCATATCTAATATACAATTATTTATGATATGATAAATAACTAATTTCATTCAAACACGTTCACGACTTGTTTTATTAATCACAATAAAATCAACATGATTGGAGGAAATGAAATGACCCAAACCGATGGGGAATTGACCAGGATGGAAGTATGCTGAGTGTTCCACCTCAATCCATCCTCTAATAGGATAGGTTATAGTGACTATCACCAAGTAGGAATATCATACAATATAGGAGGACTTATCTTATATCAACCTAATGCATAAAATAATCAGCAACACCAGTAGTAAATATATAATCAAATAAACTATATATAATACATTTATGAGAAATAAAATACAATCACAACACTATATATGAAAATACCAAATTAATGGTATATCTAACTAGCCTCCAAATCTAACAGGCATAAGACACTGGAAAAGCTCCTCCTCACTGTGTTCACTCCTAGATTGATCTTCGACCACAAAAATCACTACCACTATCATAAATGATCATGATACACCATTCATCACTAGGAGTCAGTTATAAACAATACTCACTAACTCAACATCCACCAAGATCATCTTCAAACTACACATCACCAGAACAGACCCAATAGGCGTGGGTGTAAAGACCGTATAGGGGTGAGTATAAACATACTCATGATGGTGCCTTGAAACCAAAAAGGAAAGATGATAAACAATTCATCTCAAACTCTGGTATAGGAAACTAACTAGGTGGAAGATAAGGAAATATAATCAAGATATGCTCCATATAATGTCCCAGCCCGAGTGCCACTAAACCGGTGCTCCGAGCTGATGTTCCACATGACCTTAGGTGCGCACCGTGTACACTAGAGGTTGTAGACTAGGATTAAGGGTTTAATGAGGTGTGTGGGGAGACTTTAGCCTCTTTACCAGAGTAAAAAATAGTATAAAATAAGACAAATAATAATCAAGTGATAATAATCAACAACCATGCATTATAAAATAAATTACCCAAAATGGGTAAATTCCCACAACAATACAAATAGCCATGCAATGTCATAGTAGTGTCAAGTGACGAAATAAAAACAAAATAAGACACTAAAAACAATCCCCAAAATAGGTCCTAACGTCACATGTGGTTACCACATCCAAGATCCATCCCCAAATCCCATATTAAACATATAACATAAGGCCTTTACCCTTATCCAGACCTATGACCATGAAGTCTGCTCAAGTACCCAACGACAACCCAAACAGGTTGTGAGTACAAATCAGTTGGTCATCAACAATAGTGTCTATAATAATATCCATTCAAATAATAATGTGTGAATAATTACCAAGATTAATAAATAATACAGTAAAAGTAAAAAAGTTTCTTATTTAGTAATTTTTCATTAGACTCTTAGCCCACGGATTCCACTAGGACACCTAACTACTAAACCCACTTCAGCCTCTCCCAGAATTTTGAACCAAAAACAAATGGATTCAAACACTTTACATAACATGGGAATTAATTTTTCAAATAAATTTAATATTGTACCTTGGAGAATTAGCCTAGGTATCCATCTCTTGTCCATACCTTAGGAGCTTCGATAATTATTTAAACATCCTATACCTTACGATACATCAGTGGGTCCTAAAGCATTAGTCTAGTGCAATGCAAGGGATAGGAGACTTACTCTATCACCCCAAATAGACCATTTATCATTTATTCCAAGTTTCATCTTTAGTGACCTTTTAACCAAATATAACAAAAAGGTTTCACCTTTTCATTTACCACATTACCAAGGTTCATTACATTCAACACTTTACTCAATTACATTATTATCCCATTTCATTATTTAAGCACAATTACAACTATTGGTCACCCCTTTCATACCATTAACCCACATGGACATTCCTATTTAACCATTTATAAAATTTACCCATTTTCAATCCATAAATTATTTAACTCATTAAAGTTAAGAAAAATGAGGGTGTTCGAAATTCACCCTAATGGCCCCCCACTCTCTGGATCTCTCTTCTCATGATAGGGTTTCTTCCCAGTTTCATCACTACTCCCTCTCATCACCCCCACACTGTGAGTGGTCCTTCTTCAATGATCCTTCTATTCTCTCCTTCTAGTCCCCTTTCTCTCCTCATGGCCTCATTTCTCCAAGGAATTATCTCTCTCAGTGATTAGGGTTTTTTATTTTACCATTTACTTCCTCTGTGTGGAGATGATCCTATTCACCCCTGCCTCTCTACTGATACCACTTCATCGGCCTTATCTTCTCTTGGAGTCTGGGCACCCATGTTCTTTGTTCCCCTTTTCTTTTTGATTATTTTATTTTCAGTCTTCTTTTTGGTGAGTTGAGGCTTGTTATCCCTCCTTCGCCTCTCTTTCCATCTTCCCCATCATGAAAGGCCCCATCTTGGCTGAACTTGATGGGTATTCATCATCGTGGGTCTATGATAAATGAGGCTTTCTCAGGTTCTTTTGGTTTCTCTGTGTCATGTTGGTTATTGTCTGTTGCATCATTCCAATGGTTTGGTGGCATTATCTTTTTTTCAGTGGTGTGTAAGGTCTTGTAGAGATGGTGGAACAGTTCTGGAATTAATGGTGGTGGTCCTTCATCTTCTCAACTCTACCCTAACTCCAAGTTCCATCGCCTATTCCAAGTCAATCTGGTATGATGGTTCATTCGGAGTTTTTGTAGGTGTGGTTCGACTATTCAACAACATCTGGGAGGTATTTTTTGGTGTGTATTCTTCTCCTACATCCACCTATTTCCTTCTGTTAATTTTGGGGAAGTTTCTCTTTGTATTAGACCAGTCTGTATCATCGGTTAAGATGATGGTGGGTCTGGTTTCTATTTTATGGCGAGTAGGTTCACCAGAGATGGTTATAGTTCATGGTTTATGATGATGGTGTGTCATTAGTGTTGTCTTAGGGCACAACTCGAGGCTGGTGATGATGTTTTTCACTACCCAAGGTTTTTTGGTGAATTTTTCAAAGAACATTTGGTTTTTTTTCTGGATTTTTAATGTTATACCTGATGAACGATGGTGATTTGGTGGATGAAAACATTTTCAGTGTTTTTGAATTTTAAATATATTTATCAATGGTGATAAGTGATGGTTTTGGTTTTGTTTTTGGTGGTATTTTCAGTTTGAATTTGGTGTATTTTGTTTGTCTCTTGGGTTAAAATTTATAAAGGTTTACACTTAAGCTTCAAAAGTGTTTTCAAAAAATAAAAAAATATGGATTTAGAGTAATTTAATAAAAACAACCATTTATTCCATGTGAACATGATCAACACAACTACAATTGGTTTAACCTCATAAACTCTTCAATTCATTATTTATAAACCCAATTTCTATGTTCAAGGGAGTGGCACACTAGATGGGTGGCCTTAAACCTATTTTGTGCTTAATAAATGGATCCAAAGAAGTCCATGATAGGTCTAACACATCATTTAGACACACAATTTATCATTTTTGACAAAATAATTAAATGTGCAGCACAAATACATAAAGTAACAACCACACACACACATGAATAAACATCAAGACTATGGGATATAACTGATAGAAAACTAACTCAATATCATAGACAATTGCTCTTTTAAACTCATCATTTGATTTAAGAACAAACAAACCTCAATTCTCAACCTAAGAACCTAATAAAAAAAGTTTTTAGGGTTTTAAAATGAGAGATAAAATTTCACCATGATTCTACTATAAAATATAATAAATTGGAGTGTTAGACTCACCTAGAGTTTCGATTCGCAACTAACAGTTCTTCAAATGACCAAGAATAGAAGGAGATTCACCCTTGGTAAGATTGGGAGGAAAGGTTATGTACCCTAGGATAATATAGGAGTAAATGGGGAAGAAATTTTGTAGGTGTTATTAAAGATGGAGGGGGGAATGGGAATTTCCCCTCCTTTTAATAAAGCACATGGTTTGGCCACATGGTTATCCAAACCGTGTGTCACCCTCTGACCAAGAGGGGGCCTCGTCTTTATGGTTTTATGAGGATCCCACAAGGTTTGGAAAACCATGTGGAGGTCATGTTTTTGGGTCAGTCCAAAGTTACATGGTTTCTAGGCTCCCCCTTGCATAGTTTGTAAACTATGTTCCACCCCTACAGGTTTCATGGTTATGGTGTATGGTTAGTACTAATCATGCGCCAACTGTGTGCCTAGAACAGTATGGCCTCTTTTCTTACTTTTTCATGTCCCAAGCCCTTTAGACACCCTAGATACCCCTCATACTCCTTGAAATAATTTATTTAATAATTTTAAAGGTATTTAACTCAAAATTAAACAATAATTTACCTCCTTGAAAGTTTTTGATCTTACAACCTCCCCACCTTATAACAGCTCATCCTTGAGCTACTTTCCCAAGCATTGTTAAGCCTCTAAGGTAAAAAAATGGGGCCATTAGGCATGCATATATTATCCTCTCTCACAATTTTCCTTATGAACATTACCATGCTACCATAACACTCATACTAAAGGCATAGTCTCACCCTATAAAAATTTCTCACTGTGATCCACAATACGAACTAGATGCTCTTCAAAGGTTGCATCAGCCTCAATCTCAGCATCATTAACATAGATCACATGAGATGGTTTGGGGTGATACTATAGAATATGTGACACATAAAAAACATCATGCATACCACTATACTATTGTAAAAGATCCAATAGATATGATATTGTTCTGATCCTATCTACAATCTCAAACAGTCCCACATACATGGGTTCCCATTGTCCCTATTTCAAAATTAGATAGTGACCCAATATCAACGGCGCCTGAGGGAACACACAACCACACACCATAAACTCAAGGGGTCAATTAAATCAATCTTTGTATGAATTTTTTCTACTCCGGGTTGTATCCATATGCTTCTGAATCCACTGAACATGACCCAATATCTCCTGTATGAAACCCAATCCTAACAACTCTAATTTTCCTACTTCCATCCAACACAAGGTTGCGCAACATGGACTACCATAGAGTGACTTGTATGGTTACATATGAATAGTAACCTAATAACTATTTTTATAAATGAACTCGATGAGCACTAAGTGTTTCTCTCAAGATCCACCAAAGTCTAGGACGCATGCCCTCAATATGTCCTTTAATATTTAGATAGTATGTTCTGACTACCCGTCGGTCTACATGTGAAAATCCATACTCAAAAACTCTTGGGTACCAATAACCCTATGCAACTTTTCCAGAATCATGAAGTAAAACATAGATCCTGATCTTAGACTATATTTTGTGGAACTCCATGAAAATATACTATTTCTGGGACATACAGGCCACCCAACTAATCAATGATGAAAATATCCAAAATCAAAAAGAGGTTATCTATGTTTTTTAATGAATCCAAAATCACCCAAATCACATCATTCTTCAGTGGTGTCCTTGAAATACCTACCATGAAATCCATGGTAACATCATCCCACTACCATTTTGGAATGGGAAACGGAAGTAAAAGTACAACATGTCATTGATGCTCGGCCTTTACCTACTGAAAAGTGTATCATCATGTCATGAAACTATCCATATCCTTTTTTATTCCTAGAAACCAATATTTTCTATGAAAATCATGGTACATTTCAGTCAAACTAGGGTGTACTGCCCACTTTGAGGCATGAAACTCACATATTAGTTCTCCCCATATACAAGTAAGAACAACAACATGACCATAAATGTGAATAATATCATCCTCATCAATATTCCAATTGGAAGGTTGATCCCCACATTCAAAATTGTCTCTCAAATCCATACATTCAGAATCCTCATATTGGATCCTCTTAACATGATTCAAAATAGAGGACTCAAGAGACAAGGACATGAGTGTCATAAATTCATGATCCTTTTAAACACTTATACTCATCTCACTAAACAAGGTCATCATATTTCTCTACTAATTAGACTCATAAACCTCCCAAGTCTATGTATTCCAACTCAATGCATCTGTAATGTTGTTTCCCTTCCCTGATGTATAAGCTAGCTCAAAGTCAAAAGACAATATGTACTCAACCCATATCCATTGTCAAAGATTCAAATCACACTATGGTAAGATATACTTAAGGATATTATGATTGTATAAACAAAAAAATTCTCACCCATAATATAATGACACAATAAATTCAAATCATAAACCGTTACAGCCAACTCAAGATCATGTGTAGAATAGTTCCATTTATGTGGCCTCAATTGTCGTGATCCATACACCATGACTTGATCTTCTTATAACAAAACTACCCCAAGTCAAATCCTAGATGCATCAAAAAAAATATACTCCTTAACCAGATCAAGTAAGATCATAATTGGTGTTGAGTTCAAACACTTATTCAGCTCCTAAAAATCATTCTCACATGCTTCAGATCACTCAAACCTTATACCCTTCTTCGTCAAGCTCAAGAGTGGCACTGTTAAGAGAGAAAAGTATTTAATGAACCTTCGATAATAACCTGCTAAACCTATAAATATTCAAATATCAAAATAATTCTTAGTATACTCACAATAAAAAACAAATTTAAACTTATCTATTTCCACTAACACACCTTCCTCTAAGATGATGTAGCCCATGAAATGCACCTTGACTATCTAGAAATAAAAATTTGATAGCTTGGAATATATCTGATGCTCTATCAGTTTACTCAAGATGATATCAAGATTTTTTTCATGATCATCATGATTATGGGAATACACCAAGATTTCATATACAAAAACAACTAAAAACTGATCCAGGTATGAGTGAAATATTTAGTTAATCAAAACTGTAAACATAGCAATTTAATTTGTTATCTTGAATGGAATCACGATGAACTTGTATAAACCATACCTTGTTCTAAAAGTATTCTATGGTATATCATAAGGTATCACCCTCAACTAATGATACCCTAAACTCAAATTGATCATGGAGAACATGTTGGAACCTCTCATCTAGTAAAAATATAATCAATACATTGAAGAGGTCATCAATTCTTAACTATCATCTGATTCAAATTTCAGTAATTTAAACACAACTGCAACATTCCATCATCCTTTTTAAAAAAATATGGGAGAACCCCAAGGTGATGTACTCAGATAGATAAACCCTTTATCCTCCAACTCCTCTATCTTATTTTTAAGATCATGAAGTTATTCTAGTGTCATTCTATAAGGCATAATAGAAACTGGTTCTTCTCCAGACACTAACTCAATCTTGAACTCAACCTCTCTCTTGGGTGGAAACCCTTAAAATTCATTAGGAAACACATCCTGAAACTAGTCTGATAAAAGATTTAATACATCATGATCCACTCCCCCATCATCAATTATAATTATTTTCATCTATTCTATGATTTCACATAATTTTTTATGAATTGGCCTAGCACGACCTACCTAGATATTTCATTCCCCATGATAGACATAAGTTTCACCCTCAAGAGATGTAAAACTCACCCTCCTATGATAACAATCAATATGATCCTAGTATATAACCAAGAATTCCATTCCTAGTATCATGTTAAAACCTATCATCTCAAGCACATATAATTCTAAAAGGAGATGGCACCCACCAACCTCGAGGGCACACTCCTTACATTAGAAGATACCCTCTAATCGCACCCCTAATAGCATGTCGATGGACATTACCCAAAACATATACTCCACTTTCATACCCAAAACATTCATAAACACAACAAATATAAAATAATTTGAGGCTCTTATATCAAATAAAGAATTATAAATTATAGAATCTATAAGAATCGTACCTCTGATAGTTGATGTTCTAGCCTCACCACCTCCAGGTGCAAGCTGAACTGTATGAAACTAACCTACCCCTCTACCCTAAACTTATTTATGGTCCCCATGTGTTATACTACCCTAATAATGTGGATCATTTTGACCTAGATCACCATGTACACTACCTAGACTAGTACGACTAGTGGAACACCAACTTCATGCCTGGTATGGGGTAGTATACCCCCTTCCAACACTTTTCATCTATCTTCATCCTCCATTATTATATACCAATTTATGGTTCCTATAAAACCTCTACACATGTACCATCTTGATACATGCTCAGAAATTGACTGGTGGTTAAGGATACTAACCTTGCATGTGTCCCGGCCTACCACACTAATAGCATAAAACCTGATCACTACCCTAGGAGATTGATCCTCTCCCCTAGCTACTTTTTCTACCTCCACCCTGGTGAAGGCTCTTAAAACAACACTTCCTACTAGTGGAATTAATACCACTAGACCACCCAGCTAAAACTACACATCCACCCTTAGAATCCTCCTTCAGTTTTCCCTCGGAAATGAGGGTCTGGTCCACCACCTCGAAAAACCTCTTCAATTAAAATATATTCATCTAGGACATGATGCCATATATAATTCCATCCTAAAAACATCTCTCCATTATTTCCTCATCCCTTACTAATACTACAACAAATCACTACAAATCAGTGAAGTGTCCATCATAATCCATCAAAAACATAGTCCCCTAAGTCAACTTGATAAATTTTGTATCTCTCTCCTATCTTGGAGTCTCTAGATAAAAATATTTTAAGAACTTTTCTTGGAAATCCTTCCATAGAATACCATCTACCTATTTAGTCTGAACCTGAATATCTTACCATCACTTTATCATACCTCACAACATATATTCTATCAACTTGATCCACTTATCTGGAAGAGTCTCTAAGTGGTATAGAATCTTCTAGATAGAATCTATCCAAAACAATGTTGCCTCAGGTCCACCATCTCTGGAAAACACTGGTGGGTGCTGTAGCTAAAAGTATCTCATTATATCAATCATACTAAATGCATATCATCCTGATTCTCTCTCTATAAATTTCATAAAATAATCAAAAATCTCACAGAACTGTTTTTCCCTATTACAAGAGACCAATGAGGGTGCTTGTCCCAGTATTGGAGGAGCATTCTCAGCATTGTCCTCTTATCACCCAACTGAAAAGCATCATCATTGTGGAATCAATCTATAATTTCAAATGAACATCTCAAAACACATAAAATATATCTTCCACAGTTTACAAAAAAGAGGGATCACTACTTTCTATAAACAACTCACTCTATATACATTATCCCAAAGGATGTAATTGAATCTTTTTCACTACCATCTACATCCCTATCATGGGTCATGGATAACACAGGGTAAACCAAACTTATATAATCACAAGCCTTTCATTAGACACCATTTTAACCATTTCACTTTCAAAAAATTTAAATATTTATCATTTAGGAACCATTTTAAACATTTCAATTTAAGTTTTCATAGTTAAAACTAGTTACAACTCTTATTTAGGATCTATTTTCTGAAAATGGTGAGAAAACCATAAAATCAATTTCATTTCCCATAACCCACAATAACCTTATTTTACATGAGTTCCTAATATAATACATTCCATATAAATCATGAGTTCCTAAAATGATGCATGTATATGAAAACCTTATATAATTTAGGTCCATGAATAAAATATTAGGAAACAATAACATCACACAACAAGTGCATCATCCAATGGTGAAACATCATCCATCTATAATAGGAGAACAAAAAAATCCCACCCTGGAAACTTGGGTTTTCCCCCACATATGGGTTATCTACTCTCATGCACAATACCATTAACAAGGCCTAATGCATCCTAGTATTCTGTCTACCTTTCTAAAATAGTAAATCAATAAAAGATAATACCACTCGGATACCACTTTATAACATCCTGGACCAGGTTCCACTAAACTGGTTCATTGATTTTGTGTGCCACATGACCTTAGGTGCGCCTCCCCATACACCTGAGGATTTCGAATAGAAGATAGAGTCTAATGAGGTATGTGAGGAGACTATAACCTCTTTACTAGAGTAAAAAATAGTGGAAAACAACGTAAATAATAATCAAGGTATAATAATCAAGAACTATGCATCATAAAATAAATTCTAAAAAATAGGTAAATGCCCAAACCTATACAAATATACATGCCAAGTCATAGTAGTGTCAAGTTCCAAAAGATAACCAAAATAAGTCACTAATGACAATCCTCAAAATGGGTCCTGATGTCACGTCAGGTTCCCACATCCAAGATCCATCCCCAAATACCATAATAGCCATCTAACATAGGGTACTTTCCCTTATCCAGACTTGCAATCATGAAGTATGCTTAGGTACCCAAAAACAGCCTAAGCAGGGTGTGAGTACAACTCATTAGTCCACCACAAATAGTGTCTATAATAATATCAAGTCAAATAATAGTGTATTCAGAAGTATCAAGATTAATAAATAAGGTAGTAAAAGTAAATGAGTTTCTTATTTTGTAATTATTCATCAGAATCTTGGACCCCAGGTTCTACCAAGACACCTGACTACTAAACGCACTTCATCCCCTACCGAAAGTCTGAACCACAAACAAAGGGAGTCAAACACTTTACATCACATGGTAATTCATTTATCAAATAAATTTAACATTATTCCTTGGATCATTATCCCAAGTATATGTCTCAGGTCTATACCTTAGGATATTGGAGCATCAGTTAGACATCCCAAACCATACGATACATCGATGGAACCTAGAGCCTTAGTCTGACCTGACCCAAGGGAGCGGATCCTTAGTCCAACACCCCAACCAAACCATTTATTATTTATTCCATAGTTCAATTTTAGTGGCCTTTTAACCAAATATAACAAAAAGGGTTCACCTTTACATTTATCACAATACCAAGTTTCATTACATTCAACACTCTAATCAATTATATAACTAGCCCATTTCATCATTTAAGAACAATTATAACCATTGGTCATCCCTTTAAACCACCTTCCACAAGCTCAAAAAAAATCACTCACTTAAACTCATCACTTAATTCAAGCCCAAAAAACCCTAAATACCCAACCTAATAATATTCTTGAAAAACAAGGGTTTAGGGATTCAGAAGGATATAAAACATTCCACCATGATTACCCTATAAAATAAAAGAAATGGAGTAGTATAACCACCTAGATCTTTGATTTGAAACCAATGCCACTTCAAATAATTGAAGGAGATTCATTATTGGTAAGCTTGGGAGGAAAGGGTTCATACCCTAGGCTTCTAGAGGAGGAAATGGGGAAGAAATGGGGTAATAATTCTTAAATCCCAAGGGGGGAATGGGAATTTCCCCTCCTTTTAAATAGGAGCATTATTTGGATGCATGGTTGTTCAAAGCATGTGTCAATTGTGTGGAACCCTCTATCCAAGAGGGTGTTTGGGTCACATGGTTTTTAGGGGATCCCGCACAGTTTGGAAAACCATGTGAAGGATATGAGTTTGTCTCTATCCAAAGATGTACAGTTTCCAAGATCCCCCTTGCATGTTTTATCAACCATGATCCACCTCTCTACAAGACACATGGTTATGGAACATGTGTGTTACTAACCATTCATCCTATACGGTATGGCCTCTTTTCTTCATTTTTCATATTCCAAACCCATGGGACACCCCTGAGACCCATCATGCTCTCAGGAATAATTTAAATACCCATTCTAAAGGGAGTTAACTCAAAATTAAACAAGAATGTGCCTTTAGAAATAGTCAGTATCTTACACTATATAACTAAAATTATCAAGAAAAAGGATAATTCCCAATCATATCAACTTCAAATCAAGGTATAAATCTCCTGAGTAACTAGGGATTCATAGAGTATCAAAAATTACACAAACTATAAATTAAATAGTCTAGTTTCATGCTATATATCTAAGGAAAACCAGGGTGTCTGAGAAGTTACAAGCCTTAATGAATCTGATCTTCTCATATTTCTCTCAAATATTCCACCAAAATCCATAAAGGAGAACCAACTCCTCACTCAAGCATGTGTGTTAGTTGAGGGAGTACCACACCCTATCATCTAAAACTACTAATGTCTTGTCACTATTCTAGAAACCCATAGGGAAACTCAAATCTCAAACAAGGTTATAATTCATTAAAGGGATCATTAACCCTTACCATTTTAGCCACCCAAGTATGTTGTAATGAAAAGAACTCGATATATTGGAGAGATTCTTGATCTATACAACCCAGCTATAGGAGAAATTATTATGTGGTCCCACAAATCTGATCTACCCAATCAAGTAACCCGCATAATATTTATGGAACTATAGAAGAGGATCTCATACCCTATGTAGGTGGGGATACTAACTCTAATGGAGGATCCCGCACCCCGAATGAGCTCTTAGATGGGGATTATACCGAATCCATGGATAGAGGATCTCTCATCACAAGTATGTGGGGGGATACTGACCCTATCTGATTTTAAGGTAGAGTATCCCATACCTTGAGTAATTAGTGGGAATACTAGCCATATCTGATGATACTGAGGGACTCATTACCTAACACAATAGCTCCACCAAGGGGAGTTTCCAACCACAATAAATATCAGATTGTCTTGATCTAACTGATCCATCATCCCTACAAATCTAAATTAAAAAAAATTATATCATCTTTAAAAAATACTTAAATGGAAAAATATACCAAACTATTTCAATCTACATGGAAAAATACTCATGGTTGGATATTTATTTTTCCATGATAGACACTAGGTAGAAATTTTATGAAAAATACCTCATAATGAAAGAGATGGCTATGCGGCACCCTGGGTGGGGAAGGGTGCACCCCACCTAGGGTGTCACATCATAAATCCACCTCCCTCACCCAAATCAGGTTGGAAAGACCCAACCTAGTTTAGATGCTCCACCCAGTCATGTGGTTGGGCCACCTAGGTCAGCGTGTGATGAGTCGAACACATCTGGGCCTCATGTTGGATCGGAAGGGATGGCTATCCCACACACCATCCACATAGATGTTAGGATATCATAAAATATCAAGGGAATTTAATGGTTATGGGAATTCCTAGGATGACCCCATATTACTACATCACACAGTGGTGACCTCTGCCCGACCCGTTATCCATCGATGTGGTTGGATTCCACCTCCAACTGGGGGGGTCACAACCCTACTGTCATCAAGTGTTGATGTTACCCTCCATCTCCTCTCTAATTTAATATCAAAAAAATTTTATCCTCCCAAATCAAAATTTCATCTCATACCATGTCATTCCATCCCACCTCCTCTCTCACAAAACACCCAACTTCCCCTTATTATCGCCACCACTATTAGGGCCAACAACCCGTCACCCACATGAAAAAAATGGGAAGAGAGGGAGAAGAAGAGAGAGTGTGTAGAGAAATATATGGATAATAGTGGCCTCTAATTTTTACATATTCCATAAAAATCACATAATCTCCAAGAATAAAGTTAGGGATAAATAGTTTTGTCAAAAAAAAGTTAGGGCTAAATAGTTTCTACTCTATAAATTTCACGATACAATGGTTTATAATTCAAGAATAGGGGTTTGATAATTTATAACAAGGTTTGGGGAAACAAATAATTTATCCTAAATTAATCATGAATAACGGGGGTTTTAATTCATGATTTTAGTATGGATTTCATAAAGAACTAGCTGACATAAAATAATAAATCTATACCTCATGTTAGGATCGTTCGTTGAGGAAGATGGTGTCTGCTTCCTGATTCATTAGAAATGATGATGATTTCATTCTTTGATCCTATCAGATTCTATAGATTCTCCAAGATCTATATATATCTACTTCCTATCTTCCTCTATAATTATATGGTTTGTAGAGTATAAACCTATAATTAGAGAAAAATATGTTTAAATAGATAAATTTTTGGGTTTCTAGGAATTTTATTAAAATACCTATTATCATGATCGGTCTCAATAACTACTCATGAGAACTCAAATTATAAAATTTATAAGGTAAACCCACTATTATGAACTCAATGGTGGTCCATATTTCCCATAAAAATATTAGTTTAGAATGAAAATAATTATTTTTGTGAATATGTGTATTACATAAAAATAATATATTATACTTAATATATTATTATCAAGTTTATACAATGCCTTTAATTATGTTCTAACTTAGCATAGGGATAAACACACTGCCTTTGGATCAATGGAACCATTAGAAAATTTTCCTGAGATCTCTTTCTATAGTAATTTTTTCATTTTACCCATGGAGAGGTCTCAAGACTCTTTAACTCTAGAATTGATTTAAGTATTGACTAAGAAAAACCTGGGTCACTATAGGAAGTTTCATAAATTGTTTATTTTGTAGAAATTATTGAAATTATTGTTCCACCACATGTGAATAAATATCCAGTTTTATATGGATTATAAAAATATCCAGCATTAATATTACCAACCTTTTTGGTTCTAAATTTTGGAATAAGTAATCATTTGCACCCTTTTAATGTTTATGAGTAGGGAAGAACATTACCTTGCATTAAATTTATAATAATAATATATTATATTATTCACAAGGTATATATGCACATGCACATGTAAATCCTTCAGGGATAAATAAAATTTATATTTACATTTAATCCTTGAGGGACAAATATTTTCTTCATTATCCCCTTGTGTACGAAATATATCACTCTTGGATTCAAGATATTTAACTGTTTATTAAGGGTATTTTATGAATATTTAAAATTATTCCAAAATTCATGATTACATCTTTTGGATGATTAATTTAAAAAATACAATGAAATCCATTGCAACCTAATGATCAAATAATTTATTTCTTTTAGAAACTCTTTAGGGGTTTCGATGTTATCTAAAACATATGAATTAATACAAAAAATTTCATTTATAAAAACCATGGGATGATAAATCAATTTTTATATTCTTCCTTAATGACTACATGAAATATATATTATTTGGTTAACCTCATACAATTATTTATCATATTTGGTGAAACTCTCATAATTTTGAATATGCTTGAGGCATTTTGTACCCTTCATGGATTCATATATGTTGTAATAAATGTTATCATATAGATAAACAATGAAAACATCAATTGGAAATAATTCAAATATAAATATCCAAATTTATAAGTAATAAAGTTACTTATAATAATCACATATATATTCAATAGTCTTAGCAATTTGGATAACCAATCCAAAACATTATATGTTGAACATATAATATATTCCTTAAATCCTTTTGGAAAGTTATTTTGATGCTGACATCTCTCAAAATCCATTGTCATCATTGAGTTTTTAAATCATTTAAAAATTTAAATATATCATAAAAAATATTTAATGAGATCTCACAATTTATCTAGTACCAATGTCACTTAAGGGATAATATCTAAAAAATACATACCATTGTCGATATATTAATTTTCCTCTTTGAAGTAAAATATATTTATTGTTTTCCACCCATTATGAACAATTATTTTATATAATCAGTTCAATCACAATTCTAGTTTGTATAACTAGACTATTGATTTTCATCACTTTACAACTGAATTATTCATATAAGTGTCGTGATCATATTATCAATGGATATGTTGAACCATTTCATATATGGTATATAATGATCGATATTTATTTTAATCATCATTCATAGCATGTGATCTATACTAAGTGGAAAATAATAATACATGTGACCATAAATGTATCTTTTATATAATATTTAAATGGTTCACGTGGTAGGTGCGTTCACCCATATATATTTCATAATTAATACTTCATATAAATATTGGAAATTTACTTACAATATAACTGGTGATGATATAAATAATTTACCTTAAAAATAGGTAACACATGGTAAATCGTCATATAGAAGGTATTCATAATAAAAAAACAAGAATAAATAATTATCTTATAACTAATAATTTATTAGAAATGCATCCATCCATTAAGTAAATTCATCATTCTCCCATGATGTATGTTTTCCATGTTTCCAATAAATTGATGCTCATGTATACTTGTGTGAGTTCTATAGGATCTGTGAAGACATGCCTAAGAGGGGGTGAATTAGAAGTTGTTAAATTGTTTCCCAAATTCCAATTATTCTTTAAACCATTTAACCCTTTTAAATTTGAACCTCTGATATCAGTTAATCATATTAGATATTTTATCTTTCAACCTATAATACATGTAATGAAGTGATGAAAGTAAAGTTTGTAAATGTTTTTTTACAAGGTTCTACCCCTCTTGGGAATCCTACTCCCTTCTATGCTCAAGTCACAGATTCTTTACTAAAATATTTTTATCGATACAAGAGGATTTTGTCTAGGGATTATCTTGAAACCATGACACACCATATTAAATTGGTGTGGATGTTCACCATATTACATATGTGAACATAATATGAACCCCACAACTCCTATTTAAATGGTAATACCACTAGATCTATTCAACTTTCGACCAATCTATTGAATTAGATTAATAGTGTTGTCTAGGATATCATTATATCACAAAAATTGATCTTATTATTCAACTCAAAGTATTAAAAAACCTTATATTCTTAAAAACTAAAACATTAAAATAGTTCTTTGAATCCTTGTACAGATTATATTTATTTCATAGAATTTGTTTTTTGACCACTCTAATCTCATAATTCAGGAATACATCCCTAAAAAATCTTACTTAGTTATTAAAAATAAATAGCACAACTTCTCAAAAGTTTTTAATATAGATGAAGAAACTAAAAAATAAAGTCTTCTCTTGCTCATAGCATGCAGCACCTCATTGTTCTATTACTTATTATACTTCTTCTTCAATTCACATATGATATTTCCTTTACAATGTTATATTTGATCTTATTCTTCTTCTTCTTTTAAAGATTAAATTCTATTGACACACTCGTTTTCTTACCCAATAGTTTCTCTCTAGTTTATCTCTTAAATCTCTTTGAGTGTTCTAGATGCTCTTGACTCACTATATTCAACATCACACCTTACTTCTTTTCTTAGGTAGTGTATATTATTCCAGACAGTTCCACTTATCTAAAGAGTATCACATTCCATTTCTATACATGTGTCTCATTCCTTTTTCAAGGTTTATTTTCATATTTAAATAAATGGAAATATCTTAGAAGATACATGAAATAAAAAATCACTTCATGATCATCCATATCACTTATCAAGGGAATCGCATGGTCTTATCCCTAGGATTTCACCAACTCCATGTCTCCGGTTTATTTCCAAAAATGACATTTTCCTTTTCCTTCTCATTTTATTCATCTATCTCAGTCGAATTGGTCTTTCATTAGACTTCCATAAGATTAAAATTAGTTCTTTTTCAAAATAATCCACAATTATAAGCCTTTAAATATTCTTAATAAGATGTATAAAATATACAACAAGAGAATCATCTATAAAGCAACTAATTTTAGCTTGATATATTCACATGAAGTTATACATGAAATCTAGCTTGGGTTTTTCATTTCAGTATGCAACTCAACACACCTCTAATAATCCCATTATGTAACAATCATAAATTATTTTGTGGTATTTAAATCTATAATTAATATAACTTTCATCATTAAATTTTCATTTTTGTATTTATAAAATTTTTGGATTCATCTTTTTAGATTAGATAAATTACAAGACTTCTATCACAGTCAGCTTTTATATCCTTTTAATCAATCATGAAGATCATATTTTAACTCACTCATTTAGCTCAGATCACAATGATTTAAACTTCTATGAAAAACCCAAGCATCAACTCATTTATATCTACATTATTCTTAAAAACTTATGAAATTTATTTTTCTTTCACAAGAAACACATCCACTTGATCTTATTCAAATTCATGCTTTAATTGTGGCTAATAATAACATCATGATGTTTTTAACATGAAATAATATCTCTTACATCATCCCAATTAACATTTCCTTCAAAATAATAAATTCTGTAATTTTCTAGATTTTGAATATTTTTGTTAAGTATAAAGTCATTGGATGAGAAAAATCTATACGTGGAATATCAACAAAGTCATATATGGGATACTTCAAAGTCATATGTGTAGACACTTCCATATTTCCTTCCTTGAAAGTTATTTTTTGGGGTCTCTAAAGTCTTACCACTACTACAAAAATGGGCAAGGGAAGCGCTACCCTTTTATCAGTGCTAAAAATAGCACTGATAAAGGGGGGGCCTTTATCAGCACTAAAAAAAGCCCTGATAAAGGGGACCCCTTTATCAGCGCTTCTTTTAGTAGCACTGATAAAGGGGGGATTTATCAGTGCTTTTTCATACCGCTGATAAATTTTATGTTTCAAAAAAATAATTAAAAATAAAATATTGTTATATAAGTATATTTATATTGATATAAATATAATATATATTTTTTAAATATTTTTAGATAAGTAAAAATAGACTATTACATTAAATATATAAGAAATTTAGTGAAAATTGCTTTAAAATATTTTAAAAAAATATTATTAATTAATAATTTTCTAATTATTATTGATTAAAAATCATTTAATAACAATTTGAAGACACAAAAAGTCAATAAAAATTTAATAAAAGATCTAAAATACGTTGAAAATGTAACTCAAACTTCAAACGGCCATAACTTTTGATCTGGGTGACTCTTTGAGCTTTACAGCATATCAAATCGAAGCGAGCAATGATATCTATGAGCTAATAACCCAAGAAACGCTTTTATCACATTTTTTTATGCCAAAAAAGTCCCATAAGGCTTCCAAAACTGAGTTTTTATTCGGGATACACTGATTTGTTAACATTCAAACACGTATAACTTCTGATATGGATGTCTGTTAGGCCTTTACCACATATCATATCGAATATTGTTTCATTTTCTTCGATTTGACTGGTTGTAGAGTTGAAACTGGCTTCTGGATTATAATTTATGGTCATTTTAACATTCTATGGCTTTTCAAATACACATATATATGTATTTATTCGTAAATATATATGTGTTTGTGTGTGTGTGTGTTGTATATATGTATGTATTTAATTATTTATTTATTTATTTATAAACACACATAAAAACATATTTCATAAATGTATTTAAAACTAATCTTATAAATATATATTAATATACAAATAAATATACAGATAAAAATTTATAACTAAAAATGTATATATAAATATATATAAATATATATTAATATACAAATAAATATATATATACTAATATATGAATAAATATATTTATATTAATATGAATCTATATTAATATACAAATAAATATAACTATATATATACATAAATAAATAGATATATCATTAAATAGAGAAAAAAATGAAATGGATTAGTGGTAAAGGTGCAGTCGCGAAAGGGAGGAGGTCGCGGGTTCGAGTTCGGGTGGAAGAAAAGGGGTGTGCGCATGTGGGGATGCGCAGGAAGGGTAGCGCATGGGAGAGTGTGAGGGGGGTCCACCTAGCACTAATAAGGGGGGGTCAAGCACTGTTAAAAGCTCCCCCCCCCCTCCGCATTATATAATTATTTTTTTTATTTTTTTTTTGACTTTTATCAGCACTTTTTAAAAGCGCTGATAAACGCCCCTTTTATCAGCGCTAAAAAAAGTGCTGATAAAGGGTTCTTTTATCAGCACTTTTTCTATCACTCATAAAAGGGGCCTTTATCAGTGCTTTTCAGAGCGCTGATAAAAGGGACCCCCCTTTATCCTCGCCTCGATTAACAGTGATTTTTTTAGAACTGTTTATCGACTTTTCTAGCACTAATAAAGGCCATATTTTTAGTAGTGTATGTGGTAAAATTCGTATGCTAAAAGTCTCACTTAGATTCTCAAAGTCATGTATTGGGTCTTCTAAAGTCTTATGTGATTCCATGAAGTCTCACAAACTCAAAATTATGTAAACACTGAAGTCTTACATGCATATAAAAGTCATTTTTGCTATAGGTAAGTCATGCACATAGAGTACCACATTATACATGATGGTCATAAAGTCTTATGAAATTGAAAGTTATACAGAATTCCTAATACTTATCCATTTTTTTCTTTAACACAAAAAATACAGACTTCTTTAAATCATCTATAACCATCTTAAACTCTTTAAACCCACCTTATAATAGATTCAATTGAATTTGAAAATTATTAAAATAATTTAAAACTCCTCTATCTCATTTTGAAGGTACTTTATAGCATGTGAATACTCAAGATAATGTATTTCAATATATATTCACTGCCTTATATTTTTATCCTTTACTTTATTTTATAAAACCATCATTGAAGAGTATTTTTTCACTAATTCTAGCATTCATATTGAAAAATATCTCCTAGATGGTTTATCTAACTTAAATTTATCTTCTTTCAACACTTTGAACATGTTTTAGGATTTTAATGATATTTATACAAGCTATCCAAAAATGAGTTCAACAGTAGGCTCATTTAACTTCATCTACTCCATTATTAACATGTTTTAGACAATAATCAAACCTTTAGTACATGTATTTGATGTGAGTACCAGCTAAAACAATCATATGATTTATAGGATTCTCACTTGAATATGTCTATCCATCTAATCAAAGGAAATACTTTTCCATTTATTCTAGAAGCAACTTCACTTTCTTTGGGTGTATACTCAATCCATCACCTAACATTCACCAAGATGAATATATTGATACTTATTGACAATAAATACAAACAACCAACCAAATGGAACTTCAATCTACCCATTTTTTTATTGTTAATACCAATAAATTAATCCAAAACTCGATATATGTAAATATGTATTATCATTCATATTGATAACAAATATAGAGGGGAAACGTCTTATCCACTTCATTGATACCATGGGTGTAGGGAAGGTCCTCTAAGTGAATATTCACCCCCCCCCCCACTCTTAAGAAACACCATCTCTCCTTTAATTTTATTCTCCCCCTTGTTGAGAGAGTTTTTCAATGCCACATGAGAGAAGGATTGTCACCACACTTTTTTTTAGCAATGTTCCATTAATATACAAACTCTAAGTATACTTGGGATAACCCGGTATTGAAAATAAGAGTTTTTGGTTAAAAAACAATGTTTTCCATAATTTTAACTTAGTGTGATACCAACACTAACTTTCATTTCTTTAGGTTCCGATCAAATATATTTAATAAGAAACATTGAAATGTGCACTTACTTGAACAAACACATCAAAACATTTCAATTGAAAGGTATTTTCTTCCCCCTTTTTGTTATACAATCACTCCCCCTTCATAAATAGATTAAATACAACCAAAAAAATTAATATATTGAAAATCATACCAAATTATTTAGATTTTTTCAATGTTTTCTAGATTTCAAGATTAATTAGAAAATTATAAATCACTAGTATCTTCACAAATTTTGATATCTCCCTATCAAGGGATGCTCTCCAAGCCTCTTTATCATGGATCATTCTCTCCCACAAGGGTAAAACACATTTAATGTAAGTTTGTTTTCCTTTTAATGTCAGATATAAAGGGACATTAATACAGGTGATATAGAAATTGGGAATTTCAAGATCAATTTTTATAAACTGACATCGAAAACCCTTTAAAATTCATAATATAGAAGGTTTTACATGTTGGTTTTACTAAAAACTGATGATTAAATCCATCATACCACATTGGTTTATAATGGAGCTTTTAGTTTCGATTTTTTCAAAAACCAATGTTGAAAGATGATAATTTAAAAAAAATATTGTAAAATAAATAATTCTAAACTTGTAAACAAAAATTGTAGTTCCAAATAGAAGCAACAAGTATCAAAAAACTCTTTGAACACTTTCACAACATTTTTTAAAAATATATATCTAAATGAAATCAAATCTCCAAATTATTCAAAGTTAGAAAATAGTCTATAAATAAATTTTAAATATTTTTCAATTCATTTGATGTATATGGAGAAACATCATAAAAAAATATAAGATAAAGTGTTATGAAATTAAAAATATAACGTATTTTTTAAAATTATAAGTGTTATAATGATATTAACCTTTTTAAAAACTATTTTTGTTCTAGTTGAGATTATCTCATAAATTAATTTTAAAACATAATACTCACATTCAACATTCACTCATTGATAATGGAATTGAATTTATAAAACAATATTTTAAAAATAGAAAAACTAGATATGTAAGAAAAAATAAGTATTCACTGATAAAAAATTTATCTACATGAACATTCACATAATCATTTTTTTCTTGTTTCGTTGTTAAAAATTGGGCCATGTTAAACTCTATCCATGACCTATTTTACTTTCAAATATTAATTATAAAAACCTATATAAAATGAAAATATTTATACTAAATAACTAAAATATTATAATAATACTTACTAATTTAAAAACTTGTTAAATATTCTTTTAAAATAAACCAATGAATAGAATAATGAATATGTTTTACATTCATTTGGGAGAATATGCATGACATCCAATGCCCACTAAAATATAAAAATTTTAAAATTAATAACATTATAATTAATAATGGTTCATAATTTTATATTTGTTCTTTCTAGTCAAGTAATGAAAGAAACCAACATCTAATATGCGTGTTTTTTAATCTTTCATATATATATTAAATTATGTAATTTTTTTCCAAGTATTTCATAGTTTTTGAAATGTATTTTGGATCCATAAAATCATAAATAGAAGTGAAATCATATTGGATGCAAAGAGTGTGGAGATACCTAATTGGAAAATTAGTTAATTGATTCAATATAATATATGTTTACTTAAAGAAAATAAATTAATAATTGAAATTTAATTACATGGAAAACAACTGCAGCATGGGTACAATGATCTCCTCATCCTTTACAACATCCATGATGTCAGTTTTAGATATATTTAATATATAATCTCTACTATATATATCAATACTCATTAGAAAAGTATAATAATTATCTAATGTAGAAAAATGTGTGTTAAATTTGTTAACCCATCAACATACTGAGGAGTATCTAGAGATGCTGGAACCTAAATTTTTTTTTTCCTTTACAGTTATTCCTTTGATCTTAGATACTCCTATATAAGGTAATTTCAAGAAAATATCAGAAGTAATTTAGAATTTAATGACAAAAAAATGAAAAACAAATCATATATAATATATCAGATGATGAAAAAGGTTAGTTGGTCAAAGTAAATAATGACCAATACTCTATACAACTATGGAAACTTACTCAGTAGGAAGAGGCACTAGAACGGTTAGATCAAAAATATAATTTAACACAACTCTTACCTGACCTGGCTGCATAAGTTGATGATGTACATAATCCCTCAGGTAAGAACCTGTGTTTTTTCGGGATGCAGTTTGGAGCATAAATTTGAAATTTTTCTTTCAGATGCCCAGGAGGGTTAAAATGATCTTTTTCCCTAAGTAGATGACCTAAGATAATTTTTCTGACCACTCTTCTGGTCCTGGAATAGGGTGTTTTCCCTAGGACAAGAGTTTTGTGGAAATCTAATCTATTTGAATTTTAGTAGAATAATTAATATTTAATATTATTAAAATAAATATTAATGTATCCGTGTAGGTTCGTTTGGTGATAACTTTTAAATGGAGTATCTTATTGAGATTATGTCTCTTTTTTTGATGATAAAATGGGTATTTTATACTAGGTGAGGCATAAACTCAAGTCGGGTGATGGGGCCGGCCCAGGCTCCTTTTTCTTTTCTTTCATTCTTTTTCTTTTCTTTTCCTTCCTATTCTTTCCTCCTTATTGTGCATGCCTTTTTTGTTTATCCTCCTTGGTTTTTACCTAATATATAAATTGTTAAGGGCGAAGGAGAGAGAGAGAGATTTAAGGGAAGAGAGGTACCATTGCGAAGCCATCGACGTGCTGAGTCGGCGTATGGTGACAGTGGATGGTGAAATCATGTGAAGCTTTGTAGGTTTCCACCCAAAGGTAGGCACGTTTAGGTTTTCACCATATATCCCCTTTTAATTGGTTGTTTCAAGTTTTTATATCCATATATTTCTTGCATGTGTCCTCTTAAGGCCCGATCTCTTATTTCGTGGGTGAAAACGGGGGTTTTGGGCGATCCAAGGTTTTTCCCATCAGGAAACCCAAGTTACATAGCGTGTGTTATGAGGTATCATTCCATGTGTTCTTCCCATTTAGGGAAGATGAATTTTTATTAAGTAGATGTCATGTGTTGGTACATGGTTGTGTGTCCGGCTGTGTGAAAAAGAACATTGAATGTTGGTTCTTAAACAGTACATGCCATGTACTTTAAATTACACACTGTGTAATTTTACACAAGAATACCCATTTTGTTCTAGCCATGTATAAGTACACAGCTGGGGGGAGGGATAAGATTACACATTTTTTACTCCAAAGTACATGCCATGTACTTTTTCCAGCTTAGAGGTTATGAGTATTTTGTGCCCTGGAAGTCAGAATTGGGCATGTGAGTAGTCCACTATGATCATTTTTTTGTGTATATTGTGATAGTTAAAACCATGGAGTGATCTAAGGACTCCTAATAGGTGTTTTTTGGTGTATATATACATGTATATGTTCTTAATTCATTTATTGTATTTAGTTGTCACTTGAGAGTGAGACTTGGCGTAGATGATAGGTTGGGTGTTCAGACCAACCTAGGTGAGACCTTTGATATGAGATGAGCTATGAGCTATCCCTTATGACCTTTTCTTTTGAGGATTCTCCCCTTGAGATACATTCCCTTATGGACTATGAGGCCGTGAGACTAGATGATTCCAAGGATCCCCTTAGGGATTCCTTTTCTTATGTGCTAATCTAGGGAGTCCCTTGTAGGATCCCTGTACTCATGTATTGTTTTGAGGATCCCCATTGTAGGATGCCTCCATTTCTTGACTACCCCTTATTTGTACATCGGTTTTAGTGAGATATGGTTTTCAGTTGTCACCTAGAACCTGTGCTGAACTGGTAATCCCTTGTGGTTGTGGTGTTGGGTTGGTTGTTTCGGGCAACCCTCGCTCCTTGTTGTGTTCACTTGTTTATTCCTGATGCAGTGATGTTCACTAGAGGAACTTCTTGGTTAGTGGTTTTTGAGCCTGATGTGAGGCATCTTTCTTTCTTTTGGGATGCCTGGATGTTCTTCCTGGGATCTGTGTTGCTTATTAGGATGATCAGATGTGCTTACCTGGTATCCGGATTCTGAACTATGTTATTTCTGATATTTTACTAGTTCCTAGAGGTATTACCTGGGACTTGGATATTGATCCTAGATGTGTGTGTATATATATATATATTGTGATATTTTTTTGGTATTTCTAGAGGTTCTCCCTAGTATCTGGATTTTGATCTTTACATGTTTACTTTTACAACTTGAGTGATACTTCGATTCTCGTGGTAGGAATGCCTTGAACAGACTCATGGGTTGGATGATATATGATGAGGATGATTAATCTCTCCTCGATACGGGCCTTTCCCAAGTTTGGGATGGCTTGTCCATCAAGATTGAGTGATCCTGATCACTATTTGGTCTTGGCCTGAATTTTCTTGAGTGGTTATGACCACAAGATTGGGCGTTGTGGACATCGGTTTGAGGTAGTGTGACTGTCAGGTTAGGAATGACCTGAGATAATTAGATGGCATGGTCATAGTATTTGAGTGATATGGTTGCGGGGGAATTATGTTCTAAAGATAGTGTCGAATGTATTCTTTTTTTGGTGATTACCGTTCACCCATTATGTCCAAAGCACCAATTGAGTCATGTGCACGCAGGTTGACTCAGTGATGATGTGGTTTTGACCACTCATGTGGGTAGAGGACCCTGATAGTTGTGGTTTAGGTATTTTAGTTTTGGGGGTGCTTGTCGTAGGAAACTACATGGGAGTTGAGGAGCCTTCGATTGATAGCGATGAGGCTATCGGGTTGGGGGGTGAGGCTCACCATGATTGAGGTCATGGGTCGGGACTTTTATTTAAGGACATACATCATTGTTCCTCTGATTATTGTTCCATGGGCCAATATGAGCTTTTAATCAGGGGTTTATGGGACCTGGATACTATTTTTTGGGCATGCCCTTAGTACGTCGGTACTTGAGACACAAGGTTTCAGGATGCATGTGGTGTCAGGATGTGTGATTGAGGTGGAACATGAGGGTTCACCTGGGATTTGTGGCTATAGGAATACCTTGGACCATGGTTTAAGGACTATCTTTGCTTCTCATATTCTAGCATTGGCTGAAGCTGGTATATTTCAATGGAATTACAGACCCAAAGATCGAATTAATGATACATAGCTTGAGTGGTAGGACATCCATCTCAATTCCCTTGTATAGGATGTCCAGGAGATCATTATTATGGACCCAAGGATCGACTGTAGATTGGTTTCATGTCGATTGTTTCACATACTCATGAATATTAATATTTATGTATATATGTATAGGTATGGGAATATACATGTATATTTATATAAATATGGATATTCAAGGTGGAACTTTCCCAATTGACAGGGATTATAGACCCTCAATATGACTATGGGCTCATGTTGGTTTTACTTTCCTTCTGGTTGTGTTTTAGCTAGGCTGAGCACATTTCTTTTGCATGCACTTATAGAAGCACAATTATAGGTTGCTTGTTGGGGTGGCCTATTAAGATTATTTCTCACCCTTGCACATTCACCTCAGTGTATGTGTATACCTTATGTCTAATTTTCAGGTTTATCATGAGTTTCATGGTGGGTAGGGTTAAGGCCCAGTGTTGCGTGATCGAGCGGAGCTACTTGTGTGGTTCTACTGATTGGGCTTCTGCAATTTGATAGTGTTTGTAGACCGGGTACTTGGTCTGGTTCGGAGTTAGTATTATAGCCCTGTTCTTTTAATTTTAGTTTCTTTTGTAATTTTGTATTTGTATGTTCCGCCCAGTGGGTGACTAATGTCATATTGTATTCCATGGTTGTTCAGGATTTTACAGCATTGTTATAATTACAACTTGTTCTATTTGAGTTGTTTACTGCTTTTGTAGTCTATTTAATTTTCATTGTGTATGATACTTAGTTATTTACACTGTTTTCCTACTCTAATATGAGGGCATAGTCTCTCCACTATCACCTCATTGGCCCTTGCTGGTGGTCGGCAGCCTCTAGCATACAGGTATGCGTGCTTGAGGCAAGTAACCCACTGGCTTGGATCACTGGTTTAGTGGATTATAGGTCAGGGCATTACAAAGTGGTATCAGGGGAGTTTTATTTTCCTGGTATTTACTATTTGGGATATGATATACAGGAGTATTAGGAATGTGTTGGAACTTGTGAGGGATATCAGACTGGTGCTTCGAGAACACTTGTTCCGATAGGAAGTCTTGGTTTCCAAGGTATGGGATTGTTGTTCTGATTTGTGATGTGATAGTTTTATATGATTTTCACCTTGAGTGGTGAACATGTTGTGTGGATGTTTTGATTTATTGTGGATCACTAGCTCTTGGCCATTGGTAATAGTCCAAATATGGATATTGACTCTTGGATAGCAAAGGTAAGATGCATGTCAGGTATCATTTTTTGCATGTAGGATTCACATCATATAGGCCTACTAGTGTGTGATTTTAATGACGATGAGGGTTTTAGGACTTCTTACACATATAATTCAATTTTATGGTAGGTTATGTGGATCTATGTTGATGCATTTTGTTATAAGGATGATGACTCAGTCCTCATGCAAGGCAGGTGCAGTGACCTACTAGGTCGATATGGCATGTGATTCCCTTTTGTTGTGACCCTTATAGGGTGTTGTTTCTCAGGTCTATAGTTATCTAGTAAAATCACTGAGTATAATGTTGATGTATACCAGGAATTTTATTCTAAATTGGACCTCCATGGGGTATTTTCGTAAACGGATACCTGATAAGTGTCAGTTCAGTTCCTCTTCTACGTTGGTTATGACCTCCAGGGAGAAATTCCTTTTAAGGATGATCGGAGAGGATCAGGGCCTTTGTAGGCTGTGTTTTCAGTTCCAGCCCTTTTTTTCTTCTAAACTTTAGTGTTTTATATGGGCCATTGGGATAAGAGGTTGTTTTGGAGATGACGATTAGGGTATTCCTATGGTGGGGAGTACCTAATCAGTCGTAGTTAAATGTATTCCATATAGGAGACAGTTGTTGATGCTATAAGGTTGGTCATTGGATAGTCCATATAGCTTGGTTGTGCAGATGTTCTATTTGAGAGCATGGTTTCTGGTCCTTTCACCAGGCTTCTCGGGGATGAGAAGGTTTATGGTGGGGAGTTTTTAAGAACCCATGTTTTTCCATACTGCAGTTTTGAGCAGAAATTTTAACTTTTACTTTTAGATGCTTAGGAGGGGTAAAATGGTATTTTTACATAATCATATGACCTTAGATAATTTTTCTAACCACTCTTTTGGTCCCATAATAGGTTTTTTACCCTAGGATATGAGTTTTGTGGAAATCTGAGCTGTTCAAATTTTATCAGAATAATTAATATTCAATATTATTAAATTAAATATTAATTTATTTGCACAGGTTCATTCGATGATAAATTTTAAATAGAGTATCATATTTAGATTTTGTCTCTATTGTTGAGTCTATAATGGGTATTTTATCCTAGGTTAGGCATAAACTCGAGTTGGGTGATAGGGCCGGGTCGGGACCCCTTTTCTTTTCTTTCCTTTTTTCTTCTTTTATTTTCCTTCCACTTATTTCCTCCTCTTTCTTTCACATGCCTCCTATGTGGATCCTCTTTGGTCATGACCTAATATAAAAATTGGTAATGTATAAAGAGATAGAGGGAAGGGAATAGAGGTACTATTGTGAAGCCCTCGACGCACTGAGTCGACGTATGGAAACTGTGGACGGTCAAATCAAGCGAAGCTTCTGCAGTTTCTACCTGAAGGTAGGCCTATTTACATTTTCTTCATATATCCCCTTTTAATTGGTTGTTTCATGTTTTTATATACATATATTTCTTTCTTGTAGCCTCTTGAGGCCTGATATGTTGTTTCGGGGGAGAAAACGGGGGTTTCAGGTGATCCGAGGGTTTTACCATCGAGAAACCCAGGTTACACGATGTGTGTTCTAGGGGATCATGCCATGTGTTCTTTCCATTTGGGGAAGATGAAGTTTTATTAAGTACACGTCGTGTATTTTGAGTACACTCCGTGTGGTGGTACAAGGTCTTGTGTCCAGCCATGTGAAAAAGAAAACGAAATGTTGGTTTTTAGATAGTACACGCCGTGTAATTTTACATAGGGAGACCCCATGTTATTCTAGCCATGTATAAGTACAAATCCAAAGGGGGGGATAAGAGTACACACTGTGTACTCAAAAGTACACACCATGTACCTTTTCCATCTTAGATTTTTTTGGTATTTTTTCCCTAGAAGTCAGAATTGGGCGTGTGAGTAGTCCATTATGATCATTTTTTCACATAGATCATGATGGTGAAACCCATGGAGCGATCTGAGGACTCCTAATGGGTATTTTTGGGTTTCTATCTAAATTGATATGTTCTTCCTCCATTTATTGTATTCAATTGTCACCTGAGAGTGAAACTTGGCATGGATGATAGGTTGGGTGTTCGGACCAACCTAGTTGAGACCTTTGATCTGAGATGAATTTTAAGTTATCTTGTATGACATTTTCTTTTGAGGATACTCCCCTTGAGAGATGTTCCCTTATGGTTTATAAGTCTATGAGACCCAATGCTTCAAAGGATCCCCTGATGGATATCTTTGCGTATGTGCTGATCTAGGGAGTACCTTGGATGATCCATGTACTCATGTATCTTTTTGAGGATCCCCATTGTAGGATGCCTCCATTTCTTGACCGACCTTGATTTGTACGTCAGTTTTGGGTAGAGATGGTGTTTGGGTGTCACCTAGAACCTATACTAAACTGGTAAGTCCATGATTTTGTGGCTTTTGTGTTGGGTTGGGTGTTCGGTCCACCCTCACTCCTTGTTATGTTCACTTGTTTATTACTGATGTAGTGATGTCCACCAGAGGTACTTCTTGGTTGGTGGCTATCAAGTCTGACGTGAGGCATCTTTCTTTCTTTCAGGATGCTCGGAAGTTCTTCTTGGGATATGTGTTTCTTATTGGGATAATCAAATGTGCTTATCAGGTATCCAGCTTCTGAGCCATATTATTTCTGATATTTTACTGATACCCATAGGTATTACCTAGGACTTGGATATTGATCCTAGATGTATATACATATATATATTGTGATATATTTTGTTGGTATTTCCGTAGTTTCTTCTTGGTATCCAGATGTCAATCCTTACATGTTTAATTTTATGCATTGAGTGATACTTGGATTCCCGTGGTCAGAATTTTTGGGACAGACTCATGGGTTGGATGATATATGATGAAGATGATTACACTCTCCTCAATGCAGGATTTTCCCAAGTTTGGGATGGCATGGCTATCAGGAATGAGTGATACTAATCACTGGTTAGGCTTGTCCAGAATTTTCCTAAGTGGTTTTGACCATAAGATAGGGTGTTATGGACGTCAGTTTGAGGCAGTGTAACTATCAATTTGGGTATGTCCTGGGATACTTGGATCTCATGGCCATAATATTTGAGAGACATAGTCTCAGGGGTATGAGGTACTAGAGATGGTGTGTCTTGGGTTCTTTATTTGGTGATTATCGCTCACCCATGATGGCCTAAGCATCGATTGAGTCATTTTCACATAGGTTTACTCTATGATGAGGTGGTTTTGACCAATCATGTGGGTAAAGGCCCCTCTATATCTATGGTTTAGGTATTTGAGGTTTGGGGGGTGCTTGTTGTAGGAAGCCACGTGGGAGGTGAGGAGCCTTTGGTTAATAGTGATGGTGTTATCAGGTTGGGGGGTTGAGGCTCACTGTGATTGAGGCAGTGGGCTGAGACTTTTATTTGAGGACAGACATCAATGTTCCTCCAGTTGTCGTGCCATGGGCCGACATGAGATTTTTCATAGGGATCCATGGGACTGGGATACTATTGTTTGGGTGTGCCTTCAGGACATCGGTACTTGAGATACAAGGTTTTAGGAGGTACGTGGTGTCAGGCTATGTGATTGAGGTGGAACCTAAGGGTTCACTTGGGATTTGTGACTATAAGAGTACCTTGGACCATGGGTCAAGGACTCTATTCGCTTCTGAAATTCCATAATTGGCTGAAGTAGGTATATGTCGATGGGATTATGGACCTATAGATCAACTTAATGATACACATCTTGAGTGGAACGATGTCCTACTCAATTCCCTTGCATAGGATTTCTAGGAAATCGTGATTATGGACCCAAGGATCGACTGTATATTGGTTTTCATGTTGATTATTTCACATACTCATGAATATTCATATTTATGTATATATGTATAGGTATGGGACTATACATGTATACATATGTAGATATGGATATCCATGGTGGCACTTGCCCAGTTGATAAAGATTGTAGACCCTGGGTACGACTGTGGGCTCACATTGGTTTTACTTTCCTTTTGGTTGTGTTTTAGCTGGGCTGAGAACGTTTCTTTTACCAACACTTATCGCAACACGGTTATAGGTTTATTTTTGGGGTGACCTACTGAGATTATTTATCACCCCTGCACATGCACATCAGTGTATGTGTAGACCATATGTCTACTTTTCAGGTTTATCTCAAGTTTCATGGTGGATAGGGTTGAGGCCCAATGTTGCATGATCGAGCAGAGCTGCTCCTGTGGTTCTACTGATTGGATTGCTGCAGTTTGATAGTGTTTGGAGACTGAGTACATGGTATGGCTCGGAGTTAGTAGTAGAGCCCAGTTATTTTAGTTTTAGTTTCTTTTGTACTGTTGTATCTGTATGGTCGGTCTAGTGGGTGACCAGTTTTGTATTGTATTGCATGTTTGGTCGGGCTTTTACAGCATCTTTACTATTAAAACTTGTTCTATTTTAGTTGTTTACTACTTAGGTACTCTATTTACTTTCTGCTATGTATGATACTTAGTTATTTCCACTGTTTTCTTACTCTAATATGAGGGAATAATCTCCCCACTATCACCTTCTAGGCCCTCACTATTGTTTGGTAGCCTCTGGTGTATGGGGAGGTGCGCTTGGGGCCAAGTAACCCACCAGCTCAGAGCACTAGTTTAGTAGCTTTTGGTTCAGGACATTACAAAGTGGTATCAAAGGAGTTTTATTTTCCTTATATTTACTATTTGAGATATGGTAGATAGGATTATTAGCAATGTTTTGTAACCTATGATGGATATTGAACTGGTGCGTCGAGAACACTTATTTCGGTAGGAAGTCCTGGTTTCTAGGGTATGGGGTTTTTGTTATAATATGTGATGTGATAGTTTTATATGATTTTCACTTTGAGTGATGCACATGTTGTGTGTATGTTTTAATTTATTATGGATTTATGGCTCTTGTCCCTTGGAAAGAGGCCAAAGATGGATTTTGTCTCTTGGATGGAAAAGGCAAGAGGCATCTCATGCTTTATTTTTGGCACTAGGATTCACATCATATAGGCCAGCTAGTGTGTGATTTTACTAACGATGGGGATTTTGGGAATGATTACACATATATTTCACTTTGATGGTAGGTTATGTGGATATATTTTGAGGAATTGTTTTGTAATTCTAATGACCTAGTCCTCATGCACGGTAGGTGCAATGACCTAGTAAGTTGACATGGCATGTGATTCCCTTTTGTTGTGACCCTTATAGGGTGTTGTTTCTCAGGTCTGTGGTTATCTAGTCGAATCTATGAGTATGATTTCAATTGATACTAGGACTATTATTCTAAAATGGACCTCTAAGGGGTATTTCCATATACAGATACCCGATAAATGTCAGTTTAGTTCCTCTTCTGTGTTGGTTGTGACCTCCAGAGAGCAGTTCCTTCTGAGGATAGTCAGAGAAGATCAGGTCCTTTGTAGGTCATGTTTTTAGTTTTAACCCTTGTTTTCTTCTGAACTTTTTTGTTTTATATGGGCCTTTTGGCTTGGAGGTTGCTTTGGAGATGACGATAAGGGTATTTCTATGGTGGGGAGTACCAGATCAGTCATAGTTAAATTTCTTCTATGTAGGAGAAAATTGTTAATGCTATAAGGCTAGTCATTGGATAGTCCAGATACCATGGTTGTGAAGATGATCTAGTTGAGAGCATGGCTACTGGTCCTTTCACCAGGCTTCTTGGGGATGATACGGTTTATGGTGGGGAGTTTGTAAGAACCCATCTTTTTCCGGACTGTAGTTTTGAGCAGAAATTTGAACTTTTGATTTCAGATACTCAAGAGGGGTAAAATGGTATTTCCCCTAATAAAATGACCTTAGGTAATTTTTTTGACCACTTTGTTGGCCCCATAATAGGGTGTTTACCCTAGGACAGAAGTTTGGTGGAAATCTAAGTTTGAATTTTAGTGTAATAATTAATAATTAATATTATTAAATTAAATATTAATTTATTTGTGCAAGTTCCTTTAGTGATAAATTTTAAACAGAGCTTTAGATTGATATTTTTTCTCTTCCTTTGAGTCCAAAATGGGGAGTTTATCCTATTCAATGCATAAACTTGAATCGGGTGATGGGGCCAGCCCGGGACCCTTTTTCTTTTCTTTCCTTCTTTCTTATTTTCTTTTCCTTCCTCTTATTTCCTCCTCCTTGTGCATGACTTCTATGTGGATACTCCTTGGTCATAACCTAATTGATAAATTGGTAAGGTATAAAGATATATTTAGGGAAGGTAAGATAGGTATTGTTACGAATCCCTCGATGCGCTGAGTCGACGTATGACGACCGTGGATGGTGAAATCAAGAGAAGCTTCGGCGGTTTCCGCCCAAAGGTAGGCCCATTTACATTTTCACTATACATCCCCTTTTAATTGGTTTTTTTCAAGTTTTTATATCCATATATTTCTTTCTTGTGTCCTCTTGAATCCTGATCTATTTTTTGGGGGGGAGAAAATAGGGGTTTCGGGAAATCCGAGGGTTTTCCCATCAGGAAACCCGGATTACACGGTGTGTGCTCCAGGTAAGAACACTATGTGTTATTACCATTTAGGTAAGATTAAGTTTTCTTAAGTACACTTCATGTACTCTGAGTACACTCCATGTGGTGGTACATGTCCATGTGTCCGGTCGTGTGAAAAAGAACACAGAATGTTGGGTTTTAGAAAGTACACATTGTGTACTTTTACATAGGCATACCCCATATAGTTCTGGATCTATATATGTACACATCTAGGGGGAGGGATAAGAGTACACACCATGTAATCCAAATTACATGCCATATACTTTTTCCAGTTTAGAGGTTTTGGGTATTTTGTGCCCAGGAAGTCAGAATTGGGCATGTGAGTAGTCCATTCTGAGAATTCTTTCATGTAGATCTTGATGGTGAAACCATAGAGCAATATGAGGACTCCTAATGGGTGTTTGGGGGTTTCTATCTAAATAGATAGGTTCTTCCTCCATTTATTGTATTTAGTTTTCACCTGAGATTGAGACTTGGTGTGGATGATAGGTTGGGTGTTTGGACCAACCTAGTTGAGATATTTGATCTGAGATGAGTTGTGAGCTATCTCCTGTGAACTTTTCTTTTTAGGATGCTCCCCTTGAGTGACGTGACCTTCTGGACTATGAGGAAGTGAAACTATATTCTTCCAAGGATCCCCTAAGGTATTCCTTTTCTTATGTTCTAATCTAGGGAGCCCCTTGTAGGATCCCTATACTCATGTATCATTTTGAGTATCCCCATTGTAGGATGTTTCCATTGCTTGACCGACCCTGAGTTATACATTGGGTTTGGGTAGAGATTGTGTTCGGGTGTCACCTAGAACCTGTGCCAAACTAGTAATCCCATGAGACTGTGGTTTTAGTGTTGGGTTGGGTGTTCGATCCACCCTCACTCCTTATTGTGTTCACTTGTTTATTGTTGATGTAGTGACATTCACTAGAGGTGATTCCTGGTTGGTGGATCTCGAGCCTAGCGCGAGGTGTATTTCTTTCTTTTGGGATACTTGAACATTCTTCTGTGATTTGTGTTGCTTATTGGCATGACCATATGTGCTTACCTGGTATCCGACTTCTGAGTCATGCTCTTTATGATATTTTATTGCTGCCTAGAAGTATTACCTGGGACTTAGCTGTTGAGCCTATGTGTGTGTGTGTGTGTGTGTATATATATATATATATATATATATTGTGATATATTTTTTTTGGATGTCCAGAGGTACTTCCTAGTATCTGGCTGTTGAGCCTTACATGTTTACTTTTACGCCTTGAGTGATACTTGGATTCCCATGGTAGGAAAGCCTTTTATGGACTCATGGCATGGATGATATATGATAAGGATGATTATTCTCTCTTCAATGTGGTCTTTTCCTGAGTTTGGGATAGTATGTCCATTGGGATTGAGTAATACTGATCACTGGTTGGTCTTGGAATGGATTTTCTTGAGTGGTTTTGATCACAGGATTGGGTGTCGTGGACACCAGTTTGAGGTAGTGTGGCTATTAGGTTGGTCATGGCCCGGGATACTTGGATGGCATGGCCATATAATTTGAGCGGCAGGTCGTAGGAGAACAAGGTTCCAGATATAGTGTGGCTGGTGTTATTTATTTGGTGATTATCGCTCACTTGTGATAGCCAAAGCACCAATTGAGTCGTGTATATAGAGATTGACTCCGTGATGAGGTGGTTTTGACCACTCGTGTGGGTAGAGGCCCTTGATAGTTTCGGTTTAGGTATTTTAGGTTTGGGGGTGCTTTTCATAGGAAGCCACATGGGAGGTGAGCAGCCTTCTGTTGATAGCGATGAGGTTATCGGGTTGGGGGACTGAGGTTCACCGTGATTGAGGTCATGGTTCAGGAATTTTATTTGAGAACAGAAATCATTTTTCCTCTATTTTTCGTGTCATGGGCCGACATGAGATTTCCAAAATGGGTATGTGGGACTGGGATACTATTTTTTGGGTATGTCTTCGGGACGTTGGTACTTGAGACAAGAGGTGTCAAGAGGCACGTGGTGCTGGGATGTGTGATTGAGGTGGAACCTGAGGGTTCACCTAGGCTTTGTGACTACAGGAGTACCTTGGATCATGGGTTAAGAACTCTATTTTATTATAAGATTCCGGCATTGGACGAAGTAGGTATATGTCGATGGGATTATGGACCCGGAGATCAATTTAATGATACACGGCTTGAGTTGCACGACTTCCAGCTCAATTCCCTTGCACAGGATGTCCAAACGATCAGGATTACAGACCCAAGGATCGACTGTAGATTGGTTTTCATGTTGATTGTTTCACATACTCATGAATATTCATATTTATGTTTATATGTATAGATATGGTACTATACATATATATGTATATAGATATGGATATCCATGGTGGAACTTGCCCAGTTGATAAGGATTATGGACCCTAGGTACGACTGCGGGATCACGTTGGTTTTACATTTATTTTTGTTGTGTTTTAGCTAGGTTGAGAATGTTTCTTTTTCATACACTTATAGCATCACAGTTATAGGTTGCTTGTCTGGGTGGCCTACTAACATTCTTTCTCACCCTTTCATGTGCACCTCAGTGTATGTGTAGACATTATGTCTACTTTTTAGGTTTATCACGAGTTTCATGGTGGATAGGGTTGAGGCCTAGTGTTTCATGATTGTGCAGAGCTGTTCGTGTGCTTCTACTGATCAGGATACTGCAGTTCGATAGTGTCTGGAGACTGGGTACGTGGTCTAGCTTAGAGTTATTAGTAGATCCATGTTCTTTTAATTTTATTTTCGTTTATACTATTGTATCTGTATGGTCATCCCCATGGGTGACAAGTTTTGTATTGTTTCACATGGTTGTTTGGGCTTTTATAGCATCTTTACTATTACATCTTGTTCTATTTCAGTTTTTTACTACTTTCGCGCTATGTTTAATTTCCACTGTGTATGATACTTAGTTATTTTCACTATTTCCCAACTATAATATGAGGTCATAGTGTCCCCAAAATCACCTCCTAGGTCCTTTCTGTTGGTCATAAGCCTCTGGTGTATGGGGAGGCATGCTTGAGGCCTAGTAACCCACCAGTTCGGAGCACCGGTTTAGTGGCTTTCGGGTCAGGATGTTACAAAGTGGTATCATAGGAGTTTTTTTCCTGATCTTTACTATTTTTGATATGGTATATATGAGTATTAGGAATGTGTTGGAACCTATTATGGATATCGAACTAGTGCATCGAGAACACTTGTTTCGGTAGGAAGTCCTGGTTGCCGGGGTATGGGATTGTTGTTCTGATCTGTGATGTGACAGTTTTATATGATTTTCACCTTGAGTGATGCATGTATTGTGTGGATGTTTTTATTTATTTTGGATCTATGGATCTTGGCCATTGGAAAGAGGCCAGATATGGATTTTGAATCTTGGTTGAAAAAGGCAAGAGGTGTCTCATGCATTATTTTTGGCACGTAGGATTCACATTATATAGGTCTGCTAGTGTGTTATTTTATTGAAGATGAGAATTTTGGGCCAACTTACATGTATATTTAACTTTCGTGGAAGGTTATGTGGATCTACATTGAGGCGTTTTGTTGGAAGCATGATGACTCAGTCCTCATGCACAGTAGGTGCAATGACCTAGTAGTTTGATAAGGCATGTGATTCCCTTTTTTTGTGACCCTTGCAGGGTTTTTTTTCTTAGGTATATGGTAATCTAGTCAAACCAAAGAGTATGATGCCGATAGATACCAGGAATTTTCATCTAAACTAGACCTCCAAGGGGTATTTCCATCTATAGATACTCAAAAAGTGTCAGTTCAGTTCCTCTTATGCGTTGGTTGTGACCTCCAGGGAGCAGTTCCTTCTAAGGTTGCTCAGATAGGATCAGGGCCTTTGTAGGTTGTGTTTTCAGTTTCAAACCTTTTTTTCTTTTGAAATTTAGTTTTTTCTATGGTACTTTGGGCTCGTAGGTTTCTTTGGAGATGATGATAAGGGTATTCCTATGGTGGGGAGTACTAGATCGGTCATAGTTAAATGTCTTCCATGTAGGAGATAGTTGTTGATGCTATAAGGATGATCGTTGGATAGTCCAGATAGCTTGGTTGTGCATATGATTCAGTTTAGATCATGGTTTCTCACCCTTTAACTATAATTATTAGGGATAATAAGGTTTATGGTGGGGATTTTTTAAGAACCTGTGTTTTTTCGGACAACAGTTTTGAGCAGAAATTTGAACTTTTTCTTTCACATGCTTGGGAGGGGTAAAAAGGTATTTTCCCCAAGAAGATGACCTCAAATAATTTTTCTAACCATTCAGTTATTCCCATAATATTGTTTTTACCATAGGATGGTAGTTTGGTGGAAATTTTTTTTTTTTGAATTTTAGCGGAAAAATTAATATTTAATATTATTAAATTAAATATTAATTTATTTTCATAGGTTCGTTCGGTGATAAATTTTAAATAGAGTATCATATTGAGATTATTTCTTCGTTTTTGAGTTCATAATGGGGATTTTATCCTAAGAAAATCATAAACTCGAGTCGGGCGATGGGGTCTGCCCGGGGCCCCTTTTCTTTTCTTTCCTTTTTTCTTCTTTTCTTTTCCTTCCTCTTATTTCCTCCTCCTTGTGAACACCACCTATGTGGATACTCCTTGGTTTTGACCTAATAGAGAAATTTTTAAGGGATAAATAGAGAGATAGGAAAGGGAATATAGGTACATTTGTGAATCCCTCAACGTGTTAAGTCGGCATATGGAGACCATGCATGGTGAAATCAAGCGAAACTTCAGCAGTTTTCGCCCAAAGGTCTGACCTTTTAAGTTTTCACTGTATATCCCATTTTAATTGGTTGTTTCAAGTTTTTATTGACATATATTGCTTTCTTATGGCCTCTTAAGGTCCGATCTGTTGTTTTGGGGGTGAAAATGGGGGTTTTGGGTAATCCGAGGGTTTTTCCATTGAGAAACCTAGGTTACATGGTGTGTGTTCCAGGGGAGACACCTTTTTTTCTTCCCATTTGGGGAAGATGAAGTTTTATTAAGTACACATCTTGTACTCTGAGTACACTCTGTGTGGTGGTACATGGTCGTGTGTCCGATTGTGTGAAAAAGAACATAGAATGTTGTTTTTATACAGTACACACCATGTAATTTAAATTACACACTGTGTACTTTTACACAAGAAGACCCCATGTTGTTCTAGCCATGTATAAGTACACATCCTAGGTGAGGGATAAGAGTACACACCATATACTCCAAATTAAACACCATGTACTTTTTCCATCTTATAGGTTTTGGGTATTTTGTGCCCTGGAAGTCAGAATTGGGCATGTGAGTAGTTTGTTCTGAGTGTTTTTTTGCGTATATCATGATGGTGAAACCCATGGAGAAATATGAGGAATCCTAATGGGTGTTTTGGGGTTTCTATCTAAATTTAAAGGTTCTTCCTCAATTTATCATATTCATTTGTCACCTGAGAGTGAGACTTGGCATGGATGATAGGTAGGGTGTTCAAACCAACCTAGTTGAGACCTTTGATATTAGATGAATAGTGAGATATCTCATGAGATCTTTTATTTTGAGTAATCTCTCCTTAAGATATGTTCCCTTATGGCCTATGAGGCCGTGATACCAGATGCTTCCAAGGATCCCCTGAGGGATGCCTTTGATTATGTGTTGATCTAGGGAGTCCCTTTTAGGATCCCTATACTCATGTATCATTTTGAGGATCCCCATTGTAGGATTCCTCCATTGCTTGACTAACCCTAAGGTGTACATTGGTTTTGGGTAGAGATGGTGTTCTAGTATTACCTAGAACCTGTGTCGAACTGGTAATCCCATGTGGATGCTGCTGTAGTGTTGGGTTGGGCATTCGGGTCACCCTCACTATTTTTTGTGTTCACTTATTTATTACTAATGCGGTGATTTTTATGAGAGATTATTCTTGGTTAGTGGCTATTGAGCTTGACGTGAGGTATCTTTATTTATTTTGGGATGCCTGGACATTCTTCCTGGTATTTTTGTTTCTTATTGAGATGACCAAATGTGCTTACCTAGTATCCAGCTTCTGAGCCATGTTATTCCTGATATTTTATTGGTACCTAAAGTTATTACCTGGGACTTGGATTTTGAGCCTATATGTATATATAATGTGATATATTTTGTTGGGATGTCCATAGGTTCTTCCTGGTATCTACATGTTGAGCGTTACATGTTTGTTTTTACGCTTTGAGTGATACTTTGATTCTTGTGATAGGAATGCCTTGGATAGACTCATGGGATAGATGATATATGATGAGGATGAGTATGATCTCCTTAACGCGGGCTTGTCCTAATTTTGGGATGGAATGTCCATCGGGATTGAATGATGTTGATCACAAGTTGGGATTGGCCCAGATTTTCTTGAGTGGTGTTGACCACAAGATTGGGAATCATGGATGTCAATTTGAGGAAATATGACCGTCATGTTGGGAATGGCCCAGGATACTTGGATTTCATGGCTATCGGATTTGAGCAACAAGGTTTCAGGGTCATGAGGTGATAGAGATGGTGTATATTGGGTTCTTTATTTGGTGATTACCGCTCACCCGTGATGGGAAAAGCGCCGATTGAGTCACATGCACATAGGTTTACTCCGTGATGAGGTGGTTTTGACCACTCATGTGGGTAGAGGGCACTGATAGTTATGGTTTAGGTATTTTAGGTTTGGGGTTCTTGTTTTAGGAATCCACATTGGAGGTGAGGAGCCTTAGGTAGATAGCTATGAGGATATCGGGTTGGGGGGCTTAGGCTCACCGTGATTGAGGTCATGGTTTGGGACTTTTATTTGAGGATAGATTTCATTGTTCCTTCAGTTTTTGTGCCATGGGCCAATGTGAGCATTCGAGAAGGGGTATGTGGGACCAGGATAATGTTGTTTAGTCATGCCTTTGGGATGTTGGTACTTGAGACATGAGGTGTCAGGAGGCACATGGTTTTAGGCTATGTGATTGAGGTGGAACCTGAGGGTTCACCTGGGCTTTGTGACTATAGGAGTGCCTTGGACCATGGGTTAAGGAATATCTTTGCTTCTGAGATTCCAACATTGGACGAAGTAGGTATATTTTGATTGGATTATAGACCCATATATTGACTTAATGATACACATCTTTAGTGGCACGATTTCCAACACAATGCCCTTGCATGGGATGTCTAGGTGATTGGGATTACAGACCCCATGATTGACTGTAGTTTGGTTTTCATGTTGATTGTTTCACATACTCGTGAATATTCATATTTATGTATATATGTATAGGTATGGTACTATAAATTTATATGTATATAGATATGGATATCCATGGTGGAACTTTCCCAGTTGATAGGGATTTCAGACCCTGGGTATGACTATGGGATCACGTTGGTTTTACTTTCCTTCTGGTTGTGTTTTAGCTAGGTTGAGCATGTTGCTTTTGCATACACTTATAGAAACACAGTTATAGGTTTATTTTAGGGGTGGCCTACTAAGATACTTTCTCACCCCTCAACGTGCACTTCAGTGTACGTGTAGACCTTATGTATGCTTTTCAGGTTTATCATGAGTTTCATGGTGGATAGGGTTGAGGCCCAATGTTTCATGATCAAGTGGAGCTGCTCATGTGGTTCTACTGAGCGGGCTCCTACAGTTTGATAGTTTCTAGAGACCTAGTACGTGGTCAGGCTCGGAGTTAGTAGTATATCCCTATTCTTTTAATTTCAGTTTATTTTGTACTATTGTATTTGTATGGTCGTCCTAGTGGTTGACCAGTGTTTTATTGTATTGCATGGATGTTTGGGGTTTTACACCATCTTTACTATTACAGATTATTCTATTTTAGTTGTTTACTGATTCTACACTCTGTTTACTTTATGTTTTATATGATACATAGTTATTTCCACTTTTTTGTACTCTTATATGAGTGTATAGTCTCCCCACTATCACCTCCTAGGACCTCGCTGCTAGTCAGCAGCCTCTGGCATACGTGTAGGTGTGCTTGAAGCCTAGTAACCCACTGGATAAGAGCACCGATTTAGTGTCTTCCGGGTTAGGACATTACACATCAGATGATGTACAATTATGTATGATATAATATGTACATATTGATCTCTGTTATGCAACTCACAATACACGATCAATTCTGGACAAAGAGTTAGAGGGTCTGGGTAAGCAGACTGTGCAGGATACATTTTTCTCACTGCTTCTGCATTCATATACACTAAATATGGTTTAATTATATCATCTATGGAAACATTCAAGTGTTATAGCTCAGCCTTTAAAGAATCTATTTCTCCCTTATATTCTACCCTCATCAATTCCACACTAGGGGTTCAACCAAAAACTTTTCTAAAATCAATACCCTTATTATACCCTCTGACGCAACCCGAGTGTTATGATTTTCTTAAAGTGGTGGTAAGAATATTTATCCTACCCTCATGTATAAATTTCTTATATCTCATTTTCTCCTAAAATGAATCTTAAAATAATATTTTCAAATGTTATTTTAGAGAGATAAATTTACAAGATAGTAATAATGAAAAAAAATAACAATTAATTACTTATAATCTTATAAACTTCTTCCTTTGTTGGATCAGTAATATACTTCTCATTTTTTTCATTCTCACCCTTTTATATTTTTTATGATTAGGGGAGGATATATAGGTTCTTATGGTACCTATTTAGAGATACTACTTGACTTGACTCTTAATTTATTAAATTTTTCAAAAATCATGTTCACCACTAATAAAGGATACCCTTTGCATGACAATATATGAGGGTATAAATTATTAAACTATATCTCTTAATGAGTTTTCATAGAGTCCTATTACATAATAAAAAATAAATAAGTTATCAAGTAATTAAAATTAATTAAACAAATATATTTTATAAACAATAAAAACATACCATAAAGGCTTCCTCCCTCTAACTGGAGAAAATTTTTTATCATGTATTTGTATCTATAAACTCATACTTAAGGCGTGAATAATGATACTATTTACTCGAAAAAATATATAATGAAGTCAACTTAGACTTAAAATCTCACCATCTTGTTTCCGCAGAAGGTATACACTTTTTCTTAAGAGCTTTAATCTCTTGCAAGTTAAATGTCATCAATAATTGAATAGATTATATATTATGAAATGTATAATATTTAAACCATTGTAAAACTAAATAAATAAGTTTAAAAAATTTACTGTTATGGAATCCCATAATAGATATTTTTCCAACTGGTTGACATACCTCCAATTAGGGAATAAAATTATAATCCTACAATGAGTCTGCATAGCAATGTAAGTCCTAAACTACATGACATGTGGGATAGTTGGGTGGTTGTTATCATCAAATTTAATTATCAACCTTTATTCTCCAAGTGTGATTGAATGTTTTGGTAGACATGTAATCCTATTCCAACCATCTTTAGGCAGCATCCTCTCTGAAGAAGAGGATGTAATTTACAAATATGTATGTTACTTCAACAAAAGTATGTATACCTATATTTGATTAAAATTAAATAATTATAGTAAATAAAAAATTTATTATTCATAATATAAAAAAACACTAAATATTATACTTTTCAACCCAAAAAAATGTGTAACTAAAACTATTTAACATAAAAATTAACAAAAAAATGATAGAAATTATTATCTTCTAAAAATATGTAATTTTCTGTACCTATATTTTATTATAAATAAATAAATTTTATAAGTATAAATTCATTTGTTCATAATAGGAATAAAATTATAAATATTTTATTGAATAAAAGTGTATACTTGAAAATGAAGAATATAAAGAAAATAGTCACATTAAAAAGATTAAGGAAAAAAATTCAACCAAAAAATGGATATATAAATATAAAAAAATTAAAAAAAATTAAAAAAAATCAATAATGTTGTACATCTATATATTTAAATATAAAATTTAAAAAATAAAGTTTTTTACTATGTGAGTTTCACAAAAAATAGACATTTAGTTGATTAATTAGAAGATTAATGGAGTGTTTTCTCATATCCCTTATATGTGATCATTTCATGTTGTTTGGAAAATGTTCACATCATAGTTATTATTATCCTTGGTTAATTGTGTAATAGATGAAGAAATTCCATATAAGTCTTCAACATCATCAATATTCTCATCGCCCAAATAAATTGTTTTCCCTTGTAAAACAACGGACCACTAATCATTTGATAGGTCAACAATATAAAATATTTTCTTTTGCATAAATATCCATATTAAATTATTCCTCCTTTAAATTAAATCGTTTCAAATCAAAAAGTGTAAATCCATACTCATCAGGTTTCATCCCATTGTTATTGTTAACCAAGTTACACCTAAATACCAATGTCTAAAATTTAGTATAACCAATCTACCATATATCCTCAACAACTCCAAAATATGATTTTGATGTATAAATTGGGTTCTTATCTTTGGCACTCAAAAAATATAGTGCTTTAGAGATGACCATTACTCCATTATTTTGAATGGTACTCTTATCATCCTGTTTTTTTGTAAAATGTGTAACCATTAATATCAAATTCATACCACATGATCATATTAACACTTGGTCCCCGTGATGAGGATCCTATCGTAGGGTGGTCAAAAAATTAAACCCAAGTTAATGTAGTAGTAGTAGTGGATTCATGTTGTGTCTCAGAGAGGATAGTATTATGAGTATGGTTCTCTATTGTTCGGATTTGATATTTTGAAAACAATGTGTGAGATTGATTAGATTAGTTTTAAATTTAGTTTTGGAGATTATGAAAAAGACTTGGATCCTCCCCTTTCCTTACTTATAAAATCATAATTCCATTTAATGTTTCTTTTATTCTCTATCTAACCTAGTGAAACCACACTTATATTACCTTCTCCTATAAGTATTAGTTTGAGTAAGGGAGTATAGTGAGAACTGTAAACCTAACTATCACCTAGACTAGTGATTAGATATATCTGATCATCCTCCTATTCACACACTTCTCATTATCATGTTTAGTGGAGTGATTATTAGTGTCCTACATGTTCAGTCTAGAAGTAAGATAACTTTTAAAGTGAATAAGTAGAAGGGAATATCTTAAAACCTAAACATGCTCAAATAAATCCAGAGAGATCAATAAAAGATATAAAATTATTTATAACATTTAAATCAATTAAAGTGTTAATGGGGCCTCCTTTGATCATCAAATAATGGCATAGTGTTCCATCATCGAAGATTTAGAGTAAGAAAATGAAATAAAATGAGAAGATACATCAGCAGCAGCCCTAATTCATCGATTGTGGAAGCACCCTCTCTTTTTCCAGCTTATAGTTCATCTTTTATTTAGGAATTATATAAATTATTCAATAATACATTTCTATAAACATGATTTTCATGAGATTCATCCAATAATCCTAGTGTCTTTTCTTTATATTTTCACCACATGTATGACTCGATGGTCAGGATTTCTTTAAATCATCACTCGAATCATTTTTAGTAAAGCATTCTTCTCCCTTGATCGAGCTTCATACTCCTTTATTAAGGATTTAAGAGAAATTTTTTTATGCTTCATGGATTCATTAGACATAAAATAATCCTCTAGGTTTAACAAAACATGATTGGGCCTGAAATTAGATGCATTTGGGCCTGGATATACCCAGATATGGGCCTTGTAACTTGGATATGGACATGCCTAGGTGTTGTATGGAACAAAGTTGGATGTCATTGATTTTTTCTTTGATCTCATCATGATATGTTTCTTTGTTATTAAAATTTATTCATCTGAAGCATCTTTAACTCAATTTCATCACCTATCAACCAAAATCTCAATGGTACATAAAATCAAATAGTTGGCACATGTAAAAAATCCTTCAGAAGGATCAATCAGCTTCAGTTACAAGCTCCAACAGGTGGGTCGCCTCCTCCTATCAACGCCGGAAATTTGGTTTCTTTGGTTAGAACAAAATGGTGGTGCACTCAGCTTCAATTTGGATTTATATCTCCACTATAAAGCATGGGAGTCTGTATTCTTCGAGAAGACAGTACAAAGGGTGTGGCCACAGTTTAGAATTCTTTTGAGCTTGAGGTTTTCCAATCCCAATACTTATTCATCTTTAAGCCTATGTTCATAACTCATGTAGAGTCAAGTATATGGAAGAAAAAAAATCAAACTTATATAGTGTGAGGTTTATCTTCCAAACAAAGGGATAAACTTCCAGACTTTCGGTTCTCAAAGCTAATGTTACAGTTAAATGTAGGTATCATCAATGTGGAGTTCATCTTCCAAACATGGGGTTCATATTCCAAATGATAGGTTATCAATACTAAAATTCCACTTAATTGTGGGGATCAGCAACATGGGTTTCAATAATCATAAAATAAACCCACTAGTCAGGATCGTTTGGCCCCTTTGGTGAAATTTCTATTATGATCGATTGCACAAAAAACTTATGGTCAGTTAAGTGGTCTCATGTCCATTCTTTAAGGTAATTTGGAATATTTTCATTATTTGATTGTTTTTATTTAAGTGATCATGGAGGTAACATGGTCACTTGAGCCTTCATCATGCTGTCACTTGCATTTGCAAAAATCAAATCTTAATCTACACATCAAAAATTCATTTTTTTAGTGCACTATTTTTCTCCAATCAGTTATAGAACAAAAAAATTAGAATTTAAAAATTTAAAAATTTTATTACAAAAAATTTATGGTTTCAAAATAATTTCCAAAATTAATAAAATGATTAAAAATAATTATTTTTTGTGATTAACAATTAAGTTCCAGAATTTTCAAATGTCACAAAAACACTAATTTACCCGAGATTTCATGAATTAATGGGGGTAATTTTCAGTGAAAAACAAATAAAATTTTTCATATTTTAAGCTCACATTTCTCCTCTACACTTGAACTATCACACTATTATAAAATTTTATCATTGAATTTAATTTATTGAAAAAGAAAAACAAAAATATTCATCCTCCCTAAATCTAAATTTGTAATCTAGGTAAGAATAAATTCATAGGTTCATCCATTGTTTGAATTACCATGCCTCCACTGTAATTCAATTCACTCCTCACTTCAACCCAATAAAATCTCTAAGTCTAGGAGTGGATCAAATTATATTTAAGTGTAATCAAAGTTTTAATGAGAACTTCCATTTTTTCCTCTCTCATAAGTTTCTTAAACCAAAGTTTGAATTACCACTTCGTTAATACAACTCAAATTATTTTGTTATAAATAAATTGAACCCTTATTTATCATTTTTCAATATTTAATTCACCAGAATTGATTAATTTTTTACTATTAGGAACATATTTTCCTTTTTGTGTATTTTTTCCAACCATGTATGTGTAAAGCACTATGAATAATAACTTATTGGATATGTACAGATGGATTACTCACACACCTGGTGTCTAATGTCTTAGAGATTTACCAAGGGATCCCAATTACCCATTTTAATCTAGGTTTAAAGGTATTATATCAATTTCTTTTGATTTGGATCCCTATGGTGTTCTTTTTCATAAAGGTCAAGTTGTCTTAGATTAAGTTTAAAAATCTAGTGACCTCATGTTATAATTCTGATTCCACACAAATCATTTCACTCACAGTCTCTTCCTTAGTTCTAAAACTATATTTTTAGGAAGATCATTACAAATTCACTCTTCATTCATCTAATTATTACTATTTTAGAACCAATGAAATTCTTAACTCTATTATGGTATTCAATCTAAATAAGGAAACATTCATCTCAATTCCTATATTAAAAATACTACAATGTTTTCAAAAAAATCAAAAAAATAAGGTATGTGTAGGCTATGAAACCTCTATTTTTTTGGTTTCTTTTTTTTCTCCCTATTTGTTAGTATTTTTTTGATTAATTATTTATTTACACTCCTAAAATCTATATTGTATTTTATCCCCCATACTTAGTTCAGAAACACTTTCATTAAATTCCAAAAAGCCTTTTTTTAAGAAAAAGAGTTCAAAATAAAAAAATCTAAACTATTGTGAAGGAAAGAGACAACATGGGGTTCTTTATTCAATGGAATAAGGGGGATTTGGATTCCTATATTGGATCTTTTCAAAAAAATCATGGTAATGCTTAACTTTATGACCATTTACTTTAAAGGGGTTTTGTGTCTCAACTCCTTTGATCTCAATTTCATCGAATGGAAAAGTTACAATTACTATATAGGGTCCAGTCCATTTGGAATGAAGCTTACCTAGAATGAGTCTCATCCTTGATGATAACAACAATACTTTGTCTCCAATTTTAAAATATCTCTTCTGGATGAGTTTTTCATGGACATATCTATTTTTCTCCATATACAATAGGGAATTCTCATATGCTTCTCTTATTGGACCCTTTAGCACTATCATATACAACTTCCTATGTTCACCAGCTTATCCAAAATCCATTTTTACTCTCTTAACATCATATAAGGATTTGTTCTTTAACTCAATAGGAAGGTGAGAGTGTTTTCCATAAAATATTCTGTAAGGATACATGCCAAAGGGTATTTTTTAGGAAGTCATGTATTCTCACAGTGCATCCTCCAACTTTATGCTTGAGTCCTTTTGGTTGGGTTGAACTATATTCTCAATAATCCTTTTTATCTCTTTGTTGTGAACCTAAACCATCCCATTGGTTTTTGGATGGTAGGTAGTGTAAATTTTGTGTTTTACTCCATATTTTTTCATCAATACATCCATGTTCTTATTGAAAAATTGTGTGCATTGATCACTTATTATTACTCAAGGAACTCTAAACCTTCAAAAAAACATTTGATTTTAGAAATTCAATAAAAGTTTTGGAATAATAGGTCTATGTAGTGCTTTCTTCAATCCACTTAGAAACATAATCCACTACTAAAAAATGTAGTAGAACCCAAATTACACAAAAAATGGGTCCATGAAATATAATCCCTAAACATAAAATATGTCATATAAAATAAAAAAATTTTGGGTCATTGCATTTATTTTATATATACCACTAATAAACTGATAGTTTGGATAGATTTTAAATGTGAGTCTTTAAAAATTGAGGGGGGGAAACAAACAAACTTCTAAAACTTACTGAGATTTTCATTGAGGTCCAAAATGGCCTCCACAAGAAAGTGTATGGAAAAATATAAGCATGTACTTAACCTATTCTTCATGGATACACCTCTTTATTAATTGATCACTATAGACATTATATATATGGGTCTTACCAAACATAAAATTTTGATTCATATTTTAATTTAAGTTAATTATGTTTAGAAAATAAAGAAGTTACCCTTTATGTGACCAAAAAATTCACTAAATCGATATAATAGGGCACTTTATTGGATTCATATAGTTTCTCACCAGGGAATAAATCATCCAAGATTGTTTTAGATGGCAATTCTACCTTATCCATGTGGGGAAGTCTACTCATGTGGTCTACAGCCATATTCTCACAACATTTCTTATTTTTAATCTCTAAGTTGAATTCTTATAGTAGAAATATCCATCTCACTGGCCTCATATTTACATCATCCTTCTTGATCTATTATCAGAGTGTTTCTTGATCAAAATATATAGTTACTTTACTTCCAAAAAAATAAGATTGAAATTTCTCCAAGGTAAAAAAATAGACAAAAACTCATTATAAGTTGTTATATAATTGATCTGATATATGTCCAATGTTTTTGATGCATATGATATTAATTGTGAGTTTCCATCAATATTTTGGGAGAGTAAAACTCCTATGAATCTGTTGGAAGTATCGCACAGTATCTGAAAGGGTTGTTCATAGTTTGGTGGGAGGATTATGGGGGGAAGTAGTCAAACTCTCTTTTATATTATCAAATATTTTCCTCCATGAATCATCAAAAAATTTATTTTATTTATTAAGTATGTTATTCAAGTCCAAAGAAATATTTTGAAAGTATCTAATAAATCTTCTATAAAATATAACATGTCCTAAAAATTATCTAATATGTCTCATAGTGGTGGGGTATGGTAGTGTGGAAATAAAATAAACTTTGGAATTGTCCAATTAAATTCCATATTTAGAAATTATATGGCCCAGAACATTTTCCTTTATTACTATAAAATGGAATTTTTCAAATGTCAAAACCAATTTTTTCTTAATTAATTTTTTTAAAAAATTTCCAGACTCTCCAGACAACTTTGAAAACAATTTCCATAGATAGTAAATACATAAAAGAATAACTCCAAGAATATGTCAATAAGGTTTGATAAAATACTTACTATGCAGTGCTTAAAGGTTCCTAGGTAATTGAAAATTCCAAAAGGCAACCTTTGGTAAGCAAACATACCAAATGGACATTTGAAGGAGGTATTACCTTGATCTTCTAGATCAATTGGAACCTAAAAATAACCAGAAAAATCCATTAAGGAAACAATAATGACCCTTCCCAACTAGCCTCTATAACATTTGGTCTACAAAGAGTATGGGGAAGTGTTATTTTTAGGTTTCATAGTTCAATGTCCTGTATTCAATACAGACTCTCCAGCTATTATAGAATCATATGGGAATTAGTTCATTATTTTCATTTTGTACAATTGTGTATCTAGGTTTAATTGATATTGTTTGGATGGGACTCACCCATTAGGAGTCAGAGATGGGTTAGATTATTCTAACTCCTAAAAATATTTCTACTTAATTTTTAACTACTTTTAGAAGGTTTGGGTTGATCCTTCTTTGGGGTTGTCTCACTGGTTTAGACTCAATTTCCAACAAAATTATATACTTGGATGTGGTAGGGATAATACCTGGAATATCCCCTAATGTCCAGCCTATTTCCCTGAAATTTTGTTTTAAAATTTATAGAAGTTAATAATATTTCTTGGGTTTTAAATTATTTGAAATTATTATGATAATTTTTTCATTTTATTTTAAAAAGGCGTATTTCAAGTTTAATGGAAGTAGTTTCAATTCTAGCTTAGGGGGTTTTCTATTGATGTTTTAAGCCGAGTGTTCTCCATGTTGGAACCCTACACATGTAAAGTAGAAGTACTAGTATCACATTTGAGTAACTTTTCAAAATAACTTTCATCAATTTATTAAAATTCTTCAACACTCAAAGCTATTTCCAGATTAAGTTCAATTTTTAAAATAGATTCATTAGAAAAATCAGGTGTGTCCAAATCTTCTCCTAATCTGATTATTTCATCAAAAAAATTAATCTCTTACTTATAAGAATAAGTTATTTTAAAAAAATAATATAAAAATAGGTTTCTTCTTATGTGGGTATTTTATTAAATATTGGATGTTTAAATCCATTGTTTCCTTACTAAAATTCATGGAAATAGTTCATTCATTGAAATTTATTATGGTTTCAATGGTCTTGAGGAATGTCCTACCTAGAATGATGGGAGATTGATCTTTACCTTTTCCTTATTCCATATTGAAAATATAGAAATTGGTAGGGAATGGAAATCATTGTACACATACCAAGACATATTCAAAAACACCTAGTGGGTTGGTAGTGTCTTGATTGGCAAGTTATACAACCACTTGAGTGGGTTTGAGATCTACCATCCACAAAGAATAATAAATAAAATAAAGCATTGCGTTTATTGATGCTCCTAAATCAAAAAGTGTTTTGGAAAAATTAAGCGCACTTATAGTGTAAGAGATAGTGTAAGTACCTAGATTTTGATATTTATTAATTATTTTTTGGGTAACAAGGGTGGAAACATTTTTACTTAATCTTACCTCTTCATTTCCTCATAATCTCTTTCTCTTGATGCATAGGTTGTTGATGAATTTTTTATACTTAGAAATTTGGTGGATGACTTCCATCAAAGTAATTTTGATCTCCACTTTCTTGAATATTTTTAGAATATCCTATTATAGTGTGTCTTCACTGGGTTTCTTGGGTGGTTTATCCATTATAGGGAAGGGTGGTTGAGGTTGGTTTGAATCCTCTATTTTGGATTTCTCTTTTTCTTTCTTCACAGGGTGTGTTTTCAATAGTGATTAATCTTCTTTCTCCTTGAAAGATTCTTTAGGTACAATGGGTTTCCCACCTCTATCTCCTTCATGAGATGGTTATTCTCCTTTTCTTTCCAGATATTTGTCGCTCCTTAAAGTAATAGAACTAACATTTTCCTTGGGGTTATGAATGGATTGAGTGGGAAGCTTACCTAAGCTTTGATATTTTAAGTCATTGATGGAAGTCATAATCTTGTTGTATTTTCCTTGAATCTCCTTCAATGTCGATCCATACACTACAAAAAAAACCAATTAACAATATTTTTTCATTAGAGATGTTTATAAACATAGATAATTAATTTACCGATGTTTCTGAAAAAAGTCGCTAAATGAGGTGTCGTTAATTTAGCAATGTTTATAAACATCACCAGTTTAGCGACACCTCATTTACCATTTTTTTTAGAAGCATTAGTAAATAAACGTCACTAAATTCACGAAATTTAAAAACGTCACTGTTTAGAGACACCTCATTTACTAAAATTTCTAAAAAATTCTGTATTTTTTTTAAAATTTATAATTTTTATTTTACCCGCGTTTATTTTGAAATTTATAAAAAAAAAATTGAAATTTATATAAAATTTTATTATTAATTCTTCAACTTTCCCCACAACCCCCCGCAGCCCCCCTCACACACCCCCCAAAACCTAGTACCCCTTACACCCCCCTCCCATCCCATCCAGTACCCCCCTCACATGACCCCATCCCCACTACCCCTCACACCCCCTCTTATCCCCTCCTGTCTCATACAGTACCTCCCTCACATGACCCCCACCTCATCCACCCCAACCCCAGCACACCCCCCCCCCCCACCAGCCTCCTCCCATCCCATCTAGTACCCCCCCCCCCCCACACACCCTCACCTTGTCCACCCTAGCCCCCAGTACGCCTGCCTTGCCTCACCCCACCTCCACATCTCTGATAAAAAATGCTTGTATTAGAGTTTGATCCATGGACCTCCATTATCACAACAAATAAACTAAAAAACTCACCTATTATAATTTTAATAAAATAATTGTATTATGTTATATTTATATATATATATATATATATAAATTTCAGAATTTAAAAAATTAATATATTCCATATTTTATTTATATACATATATTAATATATATATATATATATTTTACATATATGTTTATATGTATGTTTATATTTTATGTTTATATATATTTTATATTTCATGTTTATGTTTTATGTTTATTTATATATTTATTTATATTTTTATATATATATATACGTATATGTATATATTTTTTATATTTTTTATCTTTATATGTGTGTGTGTGTATTTATAGGTGTGTGTGTCTGTGTATAAATGTATATATATATATATATATAATTAGTCACGTTTTAAAACATTGGTAAAAATAGTCACGTTTTCTTAAAAAATGACTAAATTTAAAATATTTAATTGTATTATGTTATATATATATGTGTGTGTATATATATATATACATTTCAGTATTTAAAATTTAATATTGTATATATATGTGGTTTATATATTAATATAAATACATTAATATATATATATTTATTTATTTATTTATTTATTTGTATTTTATATTTTATATTTTATGTTTATATATATTTATATATGTTTATATTATATTATATATTCATATATGTTTATATTTTATATATATGTTTATATTTTATATTATATGTGTGTGTGTGTTTATATTTTATGTTTATCTGTATGTGTGTGCACGTGCGGGTGTTTATAATTTATATATTATAGATATATATGTTTATTTTATGATTATATTCTATATATATGTGTGTGTTTATAATTTATTTTTATATATATGTTTATATGTGTGTGTGTGTGTGTGTTTATATTTTATATATATTATATGTTTATATTGATGTGTGTGTGTGTGTGTGTTTATGTGTGTGTGCGTCTCTAAATATATATGTGTACGTATACATATATATATTTATTTTTATATTTATATATATAATTAGATACTTTTTAAAACACTGCTAAAAATGTTGCTAAAATAGCCACGTTTTCTTAAAAACATGACGAAAATTAAAATATATGCGTATTTTTCTATATAAATATATGTATATTTATTTATTTATTTATATATTTATATGTGTGTGTGTTAATATATATATATATTTATTTATTTATATATATATATATGTGTGTCTATATTTATAAATATTAATATTTGTGTGTGTGTGTGTTTGTTTATATTTTATATTTTATGTCTATATTTATATATAAGTTTGTATCATATTTTATTATATTTTACATATATGTTTATATTTTATATTATATATATGTGTTTATATTTTATATATATGTGTGTGTGTGTTTATATATATGTGTGTGTGTTTGTGTGTTTATTTTATATTGTGTGTGTGTGTGTGCATATTTGGGTGTACACATATATAATTAGCTACCTTTTAAAATATTGGTAAAAATATAACTAAATTGCCACATTTTCTTAAAAACGTGACTAAATTTAAAAAATGTGTGTGTGTGTTTATATATATAAATATATATATTTTATACATAAGTTGATATATATGTGTTTGTATTTATATATATTAATATATATATATATATATATATCTAAATATATGTGTCTGTGTTTATATATGTTTATATATGTGTATCAGTATTTAAAAAATTAATATTATATATATATATATATAATTTTATATATTAATATATATATATATATATATGTTTATGTTTTATATTTTATATTTTATATTTTATTTATATATATATATATAAGTTTATATTATATTATATATATATTTTTATATTTTTCATATATGTTTATATTTTATATTATATATATATATATATGTTTATATTTGATATATATATATATGTTTATATTTGATATATATGTGTGTGTGTGTTTTTTCATATCTATATGTTTATATTTTATATTATATATATATGTTTATATTTTTTGTTAATATATATATATATATATATGTTTATATTTTTTGTTAATATATATGTGTGTGTGTGTGTGTTTATATTTTATATTATATATATGTGTGTTTATATTTTATGTTTATTTATATATATATGTGTGTGTGTGTTTATATTATATATATATGTGTGTGTGTGTGTTTATATTTTATGTTTATACTTTATGTTTATATATATGTTTATATTATATATATGTGTGTGTGTGTGTGTTTATATTTCATATATATTACATGTTTATATTTTATATATATCACATGTTTATATTAATATATATATTTTCTTATACTTTATATAAAATTATATATATATATATATATATTATAAATATGTTTATATATATATTGTAAATATGTTTATATATATATTATAAATATGTTTATATATATATATATGTGTCTATATATGTGTGTGTGTGTGTGTGTGTAAATATATGTGTATGTATGTCTGTATGTATATATATAGTTATAATTATAATTATATATGTATATATATATAATTATCCATGTTTTAAAACAATAGTAAAAATGTCACTAAATTAGTAACATTTTCTTAAAAACGTGTCTAAATTTAAAATATATATGTGTTTTGATATATAAATATATTTTTTTATTTTTTTATTTTTTTTTTTATTTATTTATTTATATATGTGTGTGTTTATATATATATATAAATATATATATATATGTGTTTATATATATGTTTATATATATGTTTATATATATGTTTATATATGTGTTTATATATATGTTTATATATGTGTTTATATATGTGTTTTTATATGTGTTTATATATGTGTGTCTTTGTTTATACATATTAATATATCTGTGTGTGTGTGTGGGTGTGTGTATTTACATCGATGTGGGGAAATGACGTATATAAATATAAATATTTTTAGCGACATTTCCTAAAAATCATCGCTAATTTAGTGATTTTTTTCAGGAAACGTCGCTAAATTAGCAATGATTTTCAGGAAAAATCGCTAAATTAGTAATGTTTTTAGGAAACATCGCTAAAATCCTCTCTAAATTTGAGACATTTTTTAGAAAACATTGTTAAATTATAGTTTTTTGGTAGTTATGGGTGTTGAGAGTAGTCTATTGAGTGGTGTGAGATACCACAATCTGTTTCAACAACTCCTTCATAGTGGGCTCTTGATTATACTCCTATTGGTATCTTGTAAAGGGCTGATAACTGCCTCTTTGGAAGGGTGGAGGTTGGATGGTCGATTGAAAACCTTTTTGGAAAGGTTCTAATTACTATTGTTGGTTCCCAACTCCAAACTAGTAATTAGAAAATTCTATAAATCCTTAGTTGTTTGTTGGTTGTTGTTGGAATTGTCTCTGGTACATAGTATCATAGTGTTGGAACCATGGTTATTCTTTGCATGAATTGAAGTATGTTTTGTGTTTGTTGTCAATCCTTAGTGGATGTTCAGAATGTCTGTCAGTAAAGTGATCATACAGTTCAAACAGACAACAGTATTGAAGGTGGCATTGTTTCCCAGTGTTTGCCAAATTTTTAGGCCTGAAAATCGGAAAATGAAGACATGGACTGTTGGTAAAAGGATGCACACGCAAAGAGGAAGTGGTGCGCGAAAAAGGAGGGATGTGCGCGAAATATTTGAGTTGGGTGCGAAAAACAGCGTGGTGTGCGAAATAGTGGATCGAGTTTTTTCGCGCAAATAGTGTTTCAAAATCAGAATGTTGAAAAATGGAAAAGGCATGGGCAGCGTGAAAAATCTAGAGATGTGCGTGAAAAACGGTACCTGCGTGAAATATTATGCGCCAAATGAGAGTTCTTTCACGCCACGGGGGGTTTTGCGTGCGGGGGTCTGAGACGCCTATAAATAAGAGGTGACCCCCCTCATTCCGGATGGAAGAAGACTCAGAGAAGATCTGAGGTCTGATGCGCGTAAAATATTCGTGTAAAGGGAGTTGCGCTAAAAATTTAAGCTTGCGCGAAAAATTTCAGCTCATGCGGAAAACTTTAGAGTGACGTGAAATGTTTTGGACTTGCGCAAAAAATTCCGGCTCACGCGGAAAACTTTAGTGCGGCGTGAAAAGTTTTGGACTTGCGCGAAAAATTCTGGCTCGCGTGGAAAAATTTAGAGTTGCGCGAAATATTCCGGCTTGCGCGAAAAATTTCAAATTGCATGAAAAATTCCAGCTTGCACGAAAAATGTGAAGTTGCGTGAAAAATTTGAGGTTGCGCGTAAAACTTGGAGTTGCGAAAAATTGTCAGAGAAACCTGTTTGGGTGTTTCTGTTTATCTGGTTCAGTGGTTCACCACATTCAAGTGCATAATTTATGGACTTCGATGCAAGAAGAGTCTCATGCTAAGTAGAGGCAGAGACTTCAATGTGAATCTATTGAAGAGACCTTCACGTCTATAAACTGACTGGGACTTCACCAAAAGCAGTAAGCCAGGGGGAGTCAGTGGGAGTGACCCGAGGGACGCAGTGGGCTATCCCTAAACAGTTGTAAAGGCAGTGAGCCTGGGACAGAGTGACTGTTCTCAAACCTTTGTAATCCACAACTAGTGAAGAATAGTGGAATTTGGTATGACCGACAACCTGTCAGCGTATGCTCCTTGGACGTAGCCCTTAGTGGTGAACCAAGAAAAAAGTGATGTGTCATATCTTTGCATGTGAATGTTTGATTGCTTCTCATATCCATCATATAGGTTAAACTAGTTCCTACCAATGTGGGAACAAGATCCATCAGTTTAAAAGAAAAATTTGACACCCTGATTCACCCCTCCCCTCTCAGGGTGTCCTGGGGTCCTACACATAGCTCTCTATTCCTTGGTCTTAAGACATCCATCAGTGAATTTGTCTTGAGAGTAGAAAAGTTGACAGACCCTTGGAGGTTTGGGAGATGTTGTTTCATGTACTTAATTCACAACTAGTTGTATCACAAAAGAGGTTAGTTCTTCAATTTTATTTTCAAGTAAAGGGCAGTTAGACAATTTTACCTCATGAACTCATCTTGTTATGGATCTTGTTTTGAATTGTTTAAAATTTTGGGAGATCCTATCAATCGGATATCTAACTTCAATGGGGGAATTTTCTATTAATTATCATCTAAAGGAATCATCTAGTAGATTCTAGTCATTATCTATTAGCCCTTGGTAAAAGAATACCAAGAAATGATGATCTTCAAAAGGTTGATATGGGTAGGAAGTTTTCAATCACTTGAATCTTTCCCAAAAATCAAGTTGAGTTTCCCCACTTGATTTCTTGATCTCATAAATATCTTTTCTTATTTAAGTGATCCATGAGATAGGGAAGTAAATATGGAGGAAATTATATTTCATCCCATATTATGTGGTAACTTCCCCAAGTTAGAGGTTGTATATATATTTCTTGTCTTCCCCTTCAAGAGAGAAGGGTAAGATCTTCCAGCTCACTTGATCTTATAAAACTCCTCTAGGATTGAAATTACTAAAAACAATAAAATATTGTCTTGGTAGGATTTGTATTATACCAGTTCTTAGTTTAAATTCTTATTGATTATTAGGTTCTTGAAGTTTATTATAATTATTAAAACTAGTTGCATAAATTTATCTCAAAGTTATATTCAATTATTCCAAATTATTTTCCAAATTTCCACTTCCTAAATTTACTATGGTGGAAGAAGAATTTTAGTAATGGGGGCTTGTAAATGGAATTGTGAAAAAAATTCTCCTCTTATTCGGTGATTTTTAAGGTTCTTAGTCTCATCAGAATAATTTTTTCAACCTCCAAATCAAAATCAATGAGGTGAGATGAACTGGATATGTTCATTTGTTGAAATAATTTTTAAAAAAATAGATTAACAACACAATTACTAGCCTCACCACTAATTAATTTGGGTTTTATGAGGCTCCTGTCATGGGGAACTCAGTAAAAAAAATTAAACCCAAGATAATATTGTAGTAGAGGAATCGAGTTGTCTCTCAAAGAGAATAGAATTATGGGTGTGTTTTTCTATTTTTTGGGTTTTATTTTGTGAAAATGGTGTGTGAGATTAATTGTATTATTTTTAAATTTAGTTTTAGAGATGGATTCTTAACCTCATATCCTCCCCTTAACTTTCCAGTAAAATCATAATTCAATTTAAAGTATCTTCTATTATCTTTCTAATCCAGTGAAACATCACTTATATTACCTTCTCCTAGAAGTATCTTCTTGATTATGAGGGTAAAATTATCATTATAAACCTTACTATCACTTTTCAAAGTGATTGGATATCTTTGATCACCCTCCTCTTCACCCTCTGCTCACTATCATGTGTAGTGGAGTGAGTTCAAGTGTCCTACATGTGTTATCCATAGATATAAGGAAGATAAATTTTAAAGTGAATAAGTAGAATTAAATCTCATAAAACCTAAACATGCTCAAATAAATCTAGAGAGATCAATATAACAGATAAAATCATTTATAACATTGAATTTTTAAGGGCCTGAATCCACATGTATTGACCCTTTGTGTGTTTTGGAAGATCGAAGTGCTCGTAGGAGGCTCATAAGAATTTCAGATAAGTTCAGTTAAGTAAAAGCTAGAAACGGGGGGATTATACATCATGTAACTGAATTACATGATGTGAAATCCTGTTTCATGGGTTTTCCTAGAAATATTCATGACGTGTAGACTTTTACATAGCATGAAAGAGGGATTCACAGCGTGAAATAATTCATGGTTTGAAAAATAAAATAAAGCATTGAGGTGAGGTGTTTTTCAGCAGAAACTGACCCTGAGGCATTACATGGTGTGAAAGGGGATTACACATCGTGTAATTTCCCACTTCTATATTTTTTTAAAACATTTCAATCACTCAGGTTTTCATAAAACCTACGATTTCAACGCACTCTCTCAAATCTAGATGACTCGGCTACCCCCCTCTTCAACATTTTGGTATTCCTTTATTCTGGATTGATTTCCTACTTCCCTCCTTTGATATGTCTTCGATATAAGGTACAATATACCTCTTTTATTATGGTTTATTTGATCTATTTCCTATCATTACTCTTTTAAATGTGATGGTTCATGATCTTCATGTCTCTAATAAAGTTTTATTGGTTGTTGGTTGGTGCGGTTGTGCCGCAACATCCTCAGGTGGATGCAGTTGTTGCGGGAGAGGTGATCATGATCCATTTATTTGATATGTTCTCATGAAAATAACATCAACAACCTTTTGAGGTAGTGGATTCATGGGTTATCTATTTATTTACATGCAATCATAGAGATAGCATGATTTAGCCCTTGGATCGTAATGGAATTGACCTAATTAAATACTTAAATTGGATTAAATAATTGGTATCGATTGCATAGTGATGTTGTTGATCTATACCATGATAACGGTTTGCCTCTTGATTTTCTAGATACTGTGATATTTATGCCCTGCTTGTTTTATCATGTTGTTCCTGATGGAAATTTGTAAAGAATTTAAAGCTGGAATTAATTGATAATTAATTGGATAATGGGTTAAATAGGCATGTTTAATCAATCTAGTTATTAATATAATTTGATGTTAATAAAATTGATGTAGATATTCATGTTTAATGGAATTGGTTAATGAACCGGAATCATGTTTATTCTTGTTGACAAATGATTAAAGGCATGATAAATTAATTGTTTAATTAATTATGATAGCTTGTGATAGCTTTTTGTTTAGGTTTCCCATAGTTGGAACTTGTGAATAATGAATCAATTAATTCAAGATGGAATAAGAACTAGTTGTGTGAAAAAGATAATTCCTTTGTAGTTCCTGATTTTATCGCTTTCTTGTAAAGGCAAAGTGCCTCATGCTTTGGAGTTGTGGAAGCTCGTTGTGTGTGAAGGATAAATGGATTGCTTTGGGTCCGAGAGAAAATTACTATGTTTGTTCCTATTTCTTGTGATGTGATCTAGATATGATACTTGTGTTATGTGGGGCCGGGAGGCCCGGATGTGATGATCCTAGGATAGTTGATCCTAGAGGGCTATTGTGGTATGTAGGGAAAGGAGGACCAATTGTTGTGGTAGCAGTTGACACCTAGAGTGTCAATATGCATTGGTTTATGTATGTGGTGTCGGGGAGGACACCAAAGATGGTGGTATGGGTTGAATCTAGGCTTACCTGTTGATATGAAAGTTGGATGCCTATTGAATCTATTGTTTGTTTATCTACTTTATTTTCCCCACTACTTGAGGTGGATGGTTTTTCTTACTCTCCTTCCAAGAGAGTCAAAGACACATAGGGTATGCCATATGATTTATGTGTTTATCTTCTCGTGGTTGGATGGGTCTACGCTCTTGCTATAGGTGGAAAAGACTTAACAGGTAGTTCATATATTCACCGTGTTGAGCCCCTTGTGTTTGGTAGCTTAGAATTTTTTCCTATAATACCTAGAAATATGGAAATGGTAATGCTATTAAATAAATGAAATAATGATGTTTAACCCACGGGGTTGGAGCATCTTGAAATGCAATGTTGAGGTTGTAATTCTGAGAAGTTGTGGACTCAGTTTGGTTATGCTTGGAGGGCATAGATCTTTATTGAGATACTAATGAAATGTAATGTGGGTTTTGTTAATGGTTAATTAATGGTTAAAGAATTAATTAATGTAAAATTCAACTAATAAAAATGGATAAAGTAACTTAATGTAGCTCTTTAAATGGTTATGTTCTTATAGTATATCTAGTCTTAGTAGTGGCGGTTGGGAGTCCGAGAGACGTTAGCTGCAGTTGAGTCTAAGACTAGATTATGCCTATAGTGTGGTTGTGAGCTATATTATATCATGTAATTTTTATGTTTTTATATGATACTACACCCTTTTGATTATGGTAACTAACACCCCGGGGATTCTGATCCCTAGGGGGTGTTTTCCCCAAAATCTGGGAGGATGGATGAATGACTACCCCCTTTATCCTCTCTCTTTTCTCTTGTTTGTTACTTTTATAGTATGCACGATGATTAGTTTTCCTAATATATTTGTGTAGAGGGTTGTAATGGCTTGTGTTTATTTCTCACACATGTATTCTGGATATAGTTTCCTAAGTACTACTATTGGTATAACATGTATAGGTTGTAATGTCTTGAGGATCTTTACACAGTGTATAGGTTGTGATGGCTTGAGGTATAATACCCAATGTTTGATATACATTATACAAGTTTTGGTGGATCCTAAAAACTACCTAGTTACTTTTGGTTATGTGGACATAGTGGTGTGTTTCATGAGGTGCATATTGTGGTTCTTTTCCCAGGTGTCTGTGGGCTACCCTTTTTCAAGAGAGATTCTTAAGATGTGTGACATTGGGGAAAAGTGTAAAACCAATGGGGAAGTGGTAGCAGGGTACCCTTGATATTATTTATTATATAATCTGATCTTGTATGTGATACTTGGTGAGAGTATCCATGGTGAGGCTGGGAACTTAGTATACCTATTTAGGTGATGAGTTAGTTTCACTTTTTGTTCACTGTTATTTGGAATGCTTTATTTTCTTTTACACGAGAGGCTCCGAGAAGGATCCTAAGGACTATATTGTTATACTCACCCTACATATATATAAACTATTTTTTCAGGTCAGTTGGAGCAGGCTGGAGATCAGGATGGTTAGTACTAGCTTGTGGGTTGCAGGAGTTATTTAGGCTTCGTGTTCATTGTCGTCTTTACCTTTCTTTTGGTACTTGTAGCTTTTCCTTTCAGTTGTAGTAGTTCTTGCATGAAATTACATTTGTGTACTTGGGTTTATTTTATATTTTAGTCTAAGAAAGAGTTGGTTGGTGTCTATATTATCTCTCTCTTCTGCATGTGTTTCTCTTAGATGGTAATGCCTCTCATCTGCATGTTTATTATACCCTCGGTGATAGTCACCAACTCGAGGCCTACTGGAGGCGGGACTCAGGGGGTCATTATCTCTCTTATCCCATTATTGGGTCAGGAGAGGTATACTTTGTGGGGAGAGGGTCGTGAAAGAGTGGTATCAGAGCACTGGTTGAGGGATATGATGGAGTTTGGAGTTAGGCATAGGTGAGTTTGTTGGGGTTGGTAGGGAAATGATGTCAGATAAGTTTAGAAAGCACTGTAAACATGGGAGATAGGATTAGACACAGGTATTTAGGTCCCCCTGTGATCTAATTCTTGGAACTTTAAGCTTACAGTAGCTACTAAATGAGGTGATACTAGTTGTAGGGTAGAGACCTAGGAAAGTATCATGCATCATTATTCTTTGTTCTTGTGTTTTGATGGGTAAACCTTGGGATAGCTTAACCTAAAATGAATAAAATAAAACAATTAATTAATGTTAAGTCTTCCATATTCCTGGTTTAGGAACTCTAACTATCTATTATTTTACAGGTATAGATCCAGGTCGACGTCCTCATCAGGTTCGCACAGAATATGTTCAGCAAGTTGCACCGGCTGATAGCCACAGGGTAGAGGTTGACTATGATGACACTTGGAGGATGAAACTATGAGAGTTTTAGTGAAATTTTCTACAGAAGTATGAGGGGTCCATTTCAGATGTAGTCATAGAAGACTGGTTGGAGGAGGTTGAGAAAGATTTCAGTTCGATTTGTGCTCGGAAGGAGCAATGGGTGTCATTGGATGTGATGATGTTGTATGGGGCAGTGAGAAAGTAGTGGTTCTTATTCCTCAGAGATCGCAAGGAGTTGATAGTCTCATGGGAGGAGTTCCAAGACCAGTTCAATGCCAATTTTCTTTCTTCGACCACGAAGGCGGCCAGTTACTAGGAGTTTCTTACCCTTTGGCAGGGGATCTCTAGTGTGCGAGAGTTTGGAATCTATTTGAGGAACCTTTTGTAATATGCTTTGGACCTTTTGTTAGGTGAGAAGGATAGGGTGAGGCGTTTTGAGGAGGCTTTGCATCCAAATATCCAATGCCAGGTCACCCGGTTTATGCTGAAGACGTATCTCAAGGTTCTCTCAAGAGAATAGTTCATCAAGAAAATGTTATCCATAAATAGATCATCGTGATAGGGGGGTAATCAAGATTCCTCACAAAGTATAGATGTGGTTTGGGGTTCTCAGTTTTTAGGGCAGAGGAGTTTCTGATTAGCCAGGGGTAGGTCCCATCCCTCAGTATCTCATTTATCTAGGGGGATACTCTTAAGACTATTCCAAGGGATCATATGATTTTTTTTGTGGATTCTGAGGTTATCAGTAACGAGATTGCTCGAACTTTCAGAGTAGTCAGCATGCATGTAACGCCCCGACCCCAGTTACCCAAAGTCGGTGCATTATTGCGTAACATTGGCATGATCACAAAAGATCAAGTCTCAAAATACCGATTAGTTTAGTAGCCTTGGAAACACTAGATACATTCATAAATGTTACATTACATCATAAAGTGAAAAATCACAATAACATATTCTCTATAGTCCACACTTTTATCCCCTTTAGACTATCCTTGTAGGTCAGTCATAAAATATTTCTTCACATCCTAGGAAAAATAAAACATTGAAAGGGGTGAGCTCAGATGCTCAGTAAGGATAACAATATAGCGGAAGCTTTCATAAATAAAAATAAACATTTAAGGAAATGTATGACTAAAACAAAAGCCTTTTAAACTTGAACTTCAACATAATATGGCAAAAGTAAAATGAGATAATGTCATTTACTTATTCACATGGATATTATACTGGTCGAATAATCACATGCAATATCAATAACCACTTTCATAATGATGGAATGCATAATGCCAGACTATCATAACCACGTAGCCAAGGCCTCGTGCCAAGACTACAAGTAATATTTTGTCAAGGCCTCGTTCCAAGACACTAGTTTGTCTCATGAGACCTAACGATGCATCGAGGAGCTATAGCGGGCTCCACCCGTCACTTATTAAGTCCAATGCATTCCTCATATGAATAGTTTTAAACATATCATAAACCATAACATAATCGTATCACATAAAACATGCATAAAGGAAACATAAAATTTCCACATTTCAATCACAAGATATCAATACAACACATTGATATAATAAAAACACTTTCAAAACCATTTTCAATACCAAAATAAAGGAAAATTAAAACTTTGTATTTATTTTTCATTTAAAAAAAAGTTATGGCTTGTAGAGGAAGTCGAAACTCAAATAATGGTCACGGAGGCAGAGAAGTCATTGTCGCCGCATATGTACGACAAAAAAAACATTCCATTTTTTAGTTTAGTAAAACAATTCGTATAAAAATATTCCTTTTGAAAAAAACATAAAAGTCAAAGGGGTTTATACACCATATAAAAGAAAGTTGTGTATAAAACAAAATATGCCTCAATGAAAGGAGATTGAGATGAAGTCCCTTACAAAGATAATTTTTTAAATAAAATAGATCTATTATGTGTATTACATATATTTACACATAAAGAAAGTATAAATACTAGATAGGACATAATAATATCATGACATAATTTGAAAGTAGGAGATTAACCCAAAGAATGGAAATTGGGTTAAGAAGTTCCCTTACCTCGTGTCCGACTTGACTCGATCGTTATTTAACCTCCTAAATAATAAACTAGAGTTAATTTATAATTGATTAAGAACCTTTTTTAAGTTTATTATTCCTTTTATATCACTTATTACCATGTTATGAACATTATGTAATTATTTAAGTTAATAACGGTCGTTTTGTCGATCTTTGATACTTGAGTCAAAAATAAACTTCTTATAATTACAAGTTGTTCATGTGGTAAAATATCCATTATATACAGAATTATATTCATGATGTAGATATCATATATATCATATATATCCAGTATATACATGTATTTATAATATTACATAACATTTAGAGGTAATAAATGAAATGCACCGTTCATGGAGACGGTAAGTCGTACGTACGCATGAACGCTACTTTCATTTCTATTTCGTATTTAATGGAATGAAATTATAATTATATAAAGGTATAATATAATTCCAGTATAATATAATGTATAATACCATTTACTCCATCCTTTATACATCCCACATATGGCATTAACGATTCAAATCACTTTCAAGGAGCGGTAGTCCGCACTTCCTAAAATGAAATTATCGCGTTTACCCATAATGGAAATCATAAAGGTATGCCATAAATGAAAAATAAAGAATCATAAGGAAAACAAAAATATAATATATATCATATATAAAAATATTTTCATCATAATGGCCACCATGAGAGGTGTTAAAAGAAGATTGAGTAATCATCGTTTCGTGAAGTAGTAATTCGCCACCCACAGAAACAGTATGTTCTTTAACCATTAGACGAAGGTGTGTGTAATTGTAAATAAAATCCTTCTCATAAAAAAATCCAAGTATATTTAGGATACTGGTTTTGTTACAAAATAAAAGAATAAAAAGATTTTAGGGGTTGGAGAAGCAAAATAAAACAAAACAACGTAAGAGAAGACATTACCTTTAAATAGGGTAACTCTTTTTGATTTGAGCCAAAGGCTTCCTTGGGAAGACTTATTCCCAAAGTGAGGATTCTAGGAGTAAGATAAGGAAGTTTAGAGAGTATTTGGTCAGAGTTTGGCTGATCCAAATGGCTTTGATGGTGTGAATAAGGTGGTAGTGGTGGGGGCCTTTTATAAGAGGAGATGAGGGGCACTCTTGGAAATATTGAAATGTTACATTATTATGAAATGTTTTTCGGATTATAAAGGTCCCACAATGATATATTTCTAGGATAAGGTGATAAGGGTTTGAAATATTCTCATACAATAGGTTTTTGACAAGTTTAAGACCTAGATTTTACATTATCTTTTCATTTTATTTAAATCGTTAATTAATGAGGTAATCGCTGCATCATCATTGTGTCATAAAAATTTTAATTTATTTAATGTCTAAAAATTATAAAAAAAATACCATGATGTAGGAAATATTTTTATATTTCCAATGAGTATTTATAGTAAAAAATTTAACTTATATAACCCCATGTAATAATTGTTTTATTAAAACAACACATGTTTGTGACAATTTTATTTTTACTTTAAATAAAAAGTTATTAATGTCATTTTCTTACCCAAGTGGCTCCATGGGGTCCCCAAGTTGACCCATGGATTTTCTTGGTCGGACATGACTCATCCAATAAGTTTAGGACAAGTGTAAAAGTAATTTCCTGTTTTTATAATATCATTTTTACCTTAAATTTCACTAATTACCTTTAATCGCGATTAATAAAACTTAAAAGTTACTATTCACCAAAAAATTATTTTAATCCCATTGAAAAACATTTTAAATCCTAATGACAACCATCTATGTAGAATTTTTGAAATTCAATTCATAGAAGCGTTAAAGTTTCATTTAAACGAAAAATCAGTTTTTTAACTACCACTTAGTGGTTTCACTATTCATCAAAAATTGAAGTTTTTCAGAACAATGCCAAAAATTCACCCTAAGATATATTTGATATTCCTAATTCAAAAATGATGTCTATTTTACAAAATTAAAAACATATAAGTTGAATTAATTAATTTAATAATTAATTCCCACTGTCACAATAAATAGCGTGTTTTTAAGAAGCAATATATATCAAAAGATTGACAATTGTTTATGTTCAATTTCAAAGTGAAATTAATTCTAATGACCACCATTGGATAAAATGGTAAAATTATATTCTAATTATACCTTAAAACCACTCAATAGTATAATTTATCACTATTAATTATTTTGATTAAAAAAGTTGTTTTTAGTAATTTTCACTATTCATCAAAATATAAAAGTTATCCGAAAAGTTCCAAAATTTCACCCTAGGATAAATTTGATATTCCGAATCCAAAAATGAAGTCCATTTTGAAAGATAAAATTTATAAAATTGCAAAAAGTAGGTATTACTATTCATAACGGCAAGTTTGATTGGTTTTGGTGTGTGTTAGAACTCGAAGTTGCGTACAACACACGCTACTGTATTTATTCAAAGAGAAGCATACCATGGAAGCTTGAGGTGTTACATTCTACCCTCCTTAAATAAATTGCGTCCTCGAAATTTGAAAATAAAAGGTTGAAAATAGAAAATATCTTTGTGGAAAACCCACATCGAAAATAGGGTTAATAAAAATATAACATTAAAAGAAAGAAAGAGAAGTACAAAGGTCACCCGAGATAGCCCATACTAGGTTTCTATGAAAATATGGATATGGAGGAAAAACAAACCATTAAGGCCTGATGGAGAGTTGTAGAAAACAGGGTTAGGAGAAAGTTAACTACAAGAAAATCACAAACTTGTGATTAGTTAAACGATCATTGATTCCCTAGTAGGAAAAGTTAACCGACAATGTTTTTGTTTTAAGTTACCTTTTATAAAGTTGAGGAATTTATTTAGGATATTTACTAAGAATACTTATCATGTAGACTTTCATTCTTTAATAAATTTTTACCACAAACCCATCTTTCACCCAAAAAGATAATAGAACTCAAAAAATATTATATTTATCCTAATCATGCAAGGTTCCAAATATTAACACGTACCATTTAGATTATGAAAACTATTTTTTAATAACCAGTGACTTTCTGTAGGTTAGTGGTAGGTAATAAAGGCATGTCGCACTATGGTTGTGGGTTCGATTCCAACAGCTTTGTCCTACACGACGGGTTATCCCCTAACCTACAGGTTATCCTTTTCCTAAAACTATAGTATTATAATATTCCAAAAATAATCTTCAGAAATGTTTTAACCTTAAACAATACTATCCAAAGTTAAACTTAATCCATTCCAACCTTTATAGTTATCAAAAATACATATGTCCAGACTTTCTCTAAAAGGTATCTAAATTCCAAAATCAATTGTAACATCATATTCCCCAAACAAAGTAAAGTTTTTCTTACTGTCACATACTAAAATATGATTACCTTCATCATATTAAAACCTTAATGAAAACAACAAGTAATACAGTACAATCCTTATATATATCATATTATTTTTATAACCAGAATATAATCCTTGAGTCCAAAAGCACCAATACATTAATTATTCCACTTCA